>OY728125.1:1467286905-1477286905 GCA_963277665.1 Viscum album | reverse complement strand
GGTATATGATACAATTATACAATTATTATATTTATAATAATGGTTTATGTTTATGATGGAATATTATTTATAAAACCCATTTCTTTTCTATGGGTTATATTATGATTAAATGATGTTTGTGAATCTCATTTCATTCCATGGGTTTTGATATGACAAATGATTTATGTTCTTATGGCACACATATGTATGGTTTTAATTATGTGATGGATGGGACCTATATCTCCCTCCAATTCATTGGTTAAAGATTTATATCTCATGAGATAATGATTAGAATCAAGTCTATGGGCTTGATCCACTATTGTAATATGGGGAAACCTAATCCTCTATGGGAAGATGGGGGAACCCAATCCACTATGGGAGATGGGGAAACCTGATCCACTAAGGGAATATAGGGAAACCTGATCCCTTATAAGGAAATTATTTTGACTGGGGATGGTGGTGTGTCCCGTCTAGTAGGTATAGTCCCCATGTAGTTCCCTAAAAAGTACTAGTACTGTGTCTTGACTTATAGGGAACGATATTACATGTTTATGTATATACCAAAATTCCATGTCTTATTACTATGTTATAATTTCATGGATTATTATTTTTATTTCCTTATGATTCATGTCTTATAAACTGCAAATCATTATGCCACGATTCATGTTTATGATCTTTTATATGTAGGGTATGATCTTCTAATGATCATGATCACATTATCATACCCTTATGTTCATGATATAATTATGCATTTCTATTATTTACCATTACTGAGAATTTGAGTTCAAACCTTTCTTATTTTTACCTTCCCCAGGTTATGAAGGAAGTTTTATAATTATAATTACTAAGGGGTAAGATCTTTTTGGGAAACATTGATGATATTTCACTGAGTTAGAAGATTTTTTTTCTAGGTTTCCAAAGGCACTAAACTAATACGGTCTTTGGGTGATTATTTTTTTAATGTTTTAAATATTCTAAAAAAGTGATGTGATGTCTATATATGTCAAGACTAGGTTTTTATATAGGTATTTCATAGGTTTTTAGCTGAAGGTCTGATAGTGCAATATATGGTGGTTTTGATATCCCAAGTGTCTTCGGGTGAGATGTGATGTGGATGTGTTTATGGGGCGATGATCCCAAGTGTATTTGAGAAAGATTTAATGTATCCCAAGTGTATATAGGTTAGATGAGATGGGATGAGGTGACTTACGATGGGGGTCATTCATAGTAGTAGGAGGGAACGAGGTTTATTTCCTTCATGTTCATGATACCCTACTCCTCTGGTTATGGTTGTGGATGTGTTTTGGCCTAGGTATCTTTAGGTAAGACATGATGTGGTTGTTCTTACGGTGTGGGTAACCCTTTATCAATGTGATTCATTTTATATTATATTAATTGGATTATGTTATTTAGTGATCATGACTTTTTGAGGTCTGGGATGGATAGTTGATCAGTTTAAGTGTTTTTGGTTTGACTGTTTGATCATGGGTGCATTAGTATGCTACTTTCACATGTGCATTAGAGAATTTTGTTTTTCTATTGAGTATACTTGTATTCTTACCATACATATATAAAACTATTTTTAAGTTTCCAGGAGGTCTACATGGACCATGCATAACATTACTAGCTCAGAACTTGGATAGCTACTATGACACTGCTTTAGCTTTGCTTTTGGGTATTTACTTTAGAGAATTTTATCTATACTAGTTTTATTTATACTTGAATTTGTGGGATGGTTTTGGTTTCTTTTATATCATTCCATGGAGTTGTGTGTGGATGATTCATCGTATCTCATGATCCTATGTTATTATATAGGGTAATTCCTTCCATTTTATGAGATTTTTACACCCTCGGGGCTAGTCGCCAACCCAGGGCCTATTGAAGGTGGGACTCAGGGGGTCATTATCTCTCTCCCCTCATTGGGTTTTGGGGTTACACATGGATGATGCTTAATGATTAAACAAATTTACTAGATAATGGTAATCATTTGGCAATGTGAAATGTGGCTTATGGCTTGTGTGGTGTTATGCATTTAGAGGTGGTGAAGAAAGTGACGATGTGGTGAGTTGGTTAGTGTTTGGTTGTGAGCCCATAGGTTGGAAATGTGAGTCTATATATGTATATAATTTTATATTCCTTGTGATTTCTATATATACCCCATCCATGTTGAGAACTATGTAATGACACCTGTATAGTCACATTGGGGGTGTTTTTTCCGACACCCAGTGAGGAGGACATATGGCTAGGCACCCGCTCTCTCTTCTAGGTGAGGTAGGTATTTCACAATTTGTGATAGATATAGGTATTATAGTGAAATAAATGTATGTTTTTATAGACCATGTGTCTTTGAGAGAGATGTGATGTGACCATTCTTGTGGGGTGGTGAGACCAGGTGTCTTCGGTCAAGATGTGTTGTGACTGTTCTTGCAGGTCAGTGAGCCCAGGTGTCTTCGGGTGATATGTGATGTAGAACAGATGTCTGTGGGTGGGATAATATATGATGAGGTGGCTTATGGTGGGGTACATTTATGGTAGGAGGAGGGTACAAATTTGACGTCCTTTATGTTCATGATACCATACTACTTTGGTTATTCTTGTGGCTGTGTTGTGGCCCAGGTGTCTTTGGGTGAGACGTGATGTGGCTGTGCTTATGGGGCATTGAGCCTAGGTGTCTTTAGAAAATATGTGTTGTGACCATTCTTGTGGGTTAGTGTGGTATACATATGATATGGGAGTTCCTAGATGTATGATATTAGGGTGAGAGAGTGAAATATGAGTGGGAAATTGGTGTAAGGAACCCTTTATCAATTTGATCCATGTTATATTATATTACTTAGATTCTGTTGTTTGGTGAGAATTCCTTGGTGATTTTTGGGATAGATAGTTGACCTGTTTAGGTGCTATTGGTTCTACAGTTTTCTCATGGGTGCATTATTATGCTTCTTTCAAATGTGCATGATAGACTTTGATTTTCCTACTGAGTATACCTATATGATCACCCTGTGTATAAAAAACTATTTTCAGGTTTCTAGGAGGAGTACATGGATAATGTTGGACATTACTATCTCAAAAATTGGATCATTGTTTTTCCACTTATTTAGATTTTATTTTGGGTATTTACTTTGGAGAATTTTATATGTATCAGTTTTATTTATACATGCATTTATATGATGGTTTTGGTTTCTTTTATATTATTCCATGGAGTTTTGTGTGTATGATTCATCTTATCTCACAATCCTATGTTATTATAGATTTTAAGGCCTCCCATTTCATGGTATTTTTACACCTTCAGTTCCAGTCTCCAAACTGAGGCCTACTGGAGGTGGGACTCTAGGGTCATTATCTCTCTCCCCTCATTACAGTATATTCGGAGGGTGGGGGGTCATAAAAGAGTGGTATTGAAGGATCATGATTGAGAGATAATATGGATTATGGAGTTATCAATAGTGATGATTTTATGGTTTGGTATAGAAATAATGCTAGTTGAACTTGGTTCATGACAAAGGCTACAAATACCAGCTAGTATGTAGGATTTTAGCCCCCCCATGATCCAGTGCACATACTCTGAGATTATTGAAAGAACAAGTGAGGTGGACCTATTTTCAAGGTAGAGACCTAGGAGTGGTACATGCATGAAGATTAATTATTTTATTGTTCGAAATTTGGTTATTTTTGGAAGGTTAAAATGAATAAATTTAATTAAAATTAATCTCAATAAAATTATATACTACTAGACTTAGGAAGTTCTTGTTTTCTTTTTAGCTATAGAACCTGTTTTTTCCACATGTGGCTCAATCAGTTGAGGTTCAATAGTATAATCTAATTGATCACCATAGATTTGATCTGAAAGAGGAGGATGAGGCTTGGAATAGGATGTTGTGTGGTTTCTAGTGGTAGGATTCGGGGAAGTATGAGGGTAGTGTTTCATATGTGGAGATAAATAGTGGGCTAGAGGAGTTGGAGATTGCTTTCAGTTTGATCTGGGCCCTGGTGGGATATTGGGTCCCTTTGGTGGTTGGTTAGATGTGGGGACCTATACGTTAGTGGTGGATGTTATATCTAGGAGAGTGGAAGGAAGAAGATGTTTCATGGGTTGACTTTCAGAAATATTTATAGGCAGTGTTCCTTTCATCGATATTGAAGGTAGTGAAGAGGAACGAGCTTATTTCTCTTCAGTAGGGGAGTATTTTAGTATAATATTTGAGAATAAAGTTCAAGGACCTTATACACTTTTACCCATATCCTTTTCTATACGAGGAGTCTCATGCGAGATGTCTTAAGGAGGAACTCTATCCTTATAACCATTATACAATTACTCATTTTGTGTTTCCTATATATCTAGAGGTTTAGAAGAAGGCAGAGGTGGTTGAGAAAATTAACTCATGAGGAGGTTTACTATGATAGGGGATCTAGTAGGGTTCATCAAGGATTAGAGTTGTTAGTGACATATATCAGGAACCAGAACCTTCAAGGTTTCAACCAGCTGGGAGTCGACCTTAGTAGATTTATTTCCATCCTTCTGAGGCTAGTGGTTTCCATTATTTTTCTGGGGGATTTGTGCTAGTGTTTTTTGGTGGGGTTAGTGGACATTTCCAGAACCAAGTGGTCCCTAATCTAAATTTGGTGATGGTGGAAAGGTTCAACACTAACCTCAGTAGCAATTTCCAATAAGACTATTCCAATAGTAGGGGAAGCAAGATTATGCTCTGTCGATGAGAGATAAAGTAGGTAAAGTCTGGCCTCAGGATGTTCCTCTCATTTAGGGACCTAGAACTAAGTGTGGTCATGATGTTGGTCTTAAATAGAGAGGTATAAGATATAGGCATGGTCAGTTCTATGCAATAGAGGTAGCAGTTTCATAAGTTCGAGAGATCTTCAGAGCTATGATCAATTTGTTTAGTACCCTTATTTGTGCCTTTTTTGATTTAGGAGCTTCACACTCCTTTTTTTCACCCACTCTAGTCCATACTATGGGAATATATGTAGAGAGGATTCTCATGCACCTGCTATGGACTACACCATTTAGAGGATAGAACATCTTTTTTATGTGTTCCAGGGGTATAGACTAATGATGGGGCCACATCAGTTCCATGGGGATATTTTCTTTCTATAGATACATACATATGATGTTATCCTTAACATCTAATGGTTTTATTCCATATATTCTATAATCAACTTCTTTTGAAGGAGAGTCGTGTTTTTGGATTTGGATGTCCAATGTGTGGTTTTCGTTGGTGAGTGGGGTTTTCAGGTGGGTATTCAGTGTGTTGATCCCCTTATTTCTTTGATGGCTGAGTTATTGATGGAATTAGTAGATGTTGGGATATTTGAGGTCCCTAGGGTTTCTGTGGAGTTTCTGAATGTTTTCAAGGAGGTGGTTATGATTCCACCCCCTTGATGTGATGTTGAGTTTGGGATAGAATTTCAGTCTAGTGATTCTATAATTTCAATGGATCCTTATCAGATGAAACCTTCTAAGTTGCCTGATTTGAGAATTCAGATAGATGATCTGATACAAAAGGGATTTATCTGGACCATTTTGTCATCACGGGGTTCTCTAGTGTTTTTCTCAAAGAATGTAGATGGTAGTATAAGGTTATTTATAGGCTACCAGAGTTTAAATTAGGTGATGATCAAGAACCATTATCCTATTCTGAGGATAAATGATCCTTTATACTAGTTGATAGGGGTGAGTTGGATTTCTAAGATCAATCTATGGACTAGATATCACCACTTGAGGGTGAAGAAGGTCAATATCCTGAATATACCCTTCAAATGAAGGTATGGTAACTTCAAGTTTGTATTCATGCTATTTGGTGTTATTAACGCACCAGTTGTTTTCATTGGGATTATGAACTCCATGTTCCATGTGCTCTTAGACAAGTTCATTATTGTATTCATTGATGATAGCTTGATTTACTCAAATTCATAGGAGGAGAATGTTGATCATCTCAAAGATATCTTGTAGTTTCTTTGATTCCACCAACTCTATAGGAAGTTGTCTAGGTGTAATTTCTAGACACAATAAGTATGTTATGTCTCATCAAGTTGTGGAAGTAGAATCATTTAAGGTAGAGGTAGTTGCTTCTTGGGAAGCAACTAAGAATGTGGAAGAGTTTCATAGTTTTACTGGTCTTTTAGGATATTATCAGAGGTTTGTGCCTTATTTATCTTAATTTTCAACTCTTTTGATATCATTGACTAGGAAGAAACAAGATTTTGTGTGGAATGATCAAATCTATAAAGTGTTCGGTTACATGAAGGAGAAGTTGGTCAGTGATCTAGTGCTTTAATTTCTTGAGGAGGGTGTTATGTTTGAGGTGTTTTGTGACACTTCTTATCTAGGATTGGGATGCGTGTTGATGCAGTGGAAAGTGGTGATCTATTATGGGTCTAGTAATTTATATCCCCATGAGTTTAAATATTCCACCCATGATATGGAGCTATAAACGGTCTGGTTTGCATTGAATTTGTGGCGGCATTAGCTCGTTAGGGATTGGTTTTTAGTCTTCAAAGATTAAAAGAGTTTTTGGTATATCTTTTCTCAGTGTGATTTGAATTTGTGATAGTGAAGGTGGGTGGAGGTTTTTCAAGATTATGATTTTGAGATCTCACACACCATGGAAAAATAAATTTTATGGCTGATGCCTTGAGTAGGATGTTGAGGAAGGTTGTTTTTCGAGAGTCTGGTCATGCTTAAAGAGCAATGGAGGAGTTATCAGCCTTGCACTTAGATTCAAGGATGGATTATGTTAGAGGTAGTTTGTTTCATATAATGGTTTAGTCTTCTCTGATGTAACAAGTGGAGGAGTCTTAGTGGGGATACTCAGAGGTATAGGTGATGCATGAATGTGTTGGCCATGATGATGATCTATAGGGATGGTCGGAGGATGGTCAGAATAGAGTGTTGTTTAATGGGAGGTTGTTTGTTCTGGTAGTGATTCATGAGGGGTGTCCTTCATGAGTTTCATATATCACGTTTTATGGTACACATATGAGTTTCTAAGATGTACCATTGTTTGAAGATGTAGTTTTGGTGGCCTGGGATGAAACATATAGTGGAAGAGTTTGTAGAAAATTTATTAGTTTTATAGTAGTTAAAGATCAATAATTATGTTCCAAGTGGTTAGTTTCATCCCTTGGATGTTCCTAAGTGGAAATGGGATGATATCTTGATGGATTTCATCACAGGTTTACCCCAATCATAAGGATTTTTTGATGATATCTAGGTGATCATGAATCAATTTATGAAATCGACCAACTTCTTAGAAATCAAGGAGATGAGAATGATAGATAATTTGGCTAAGAGTTATGCAGATTAGGTAGTGAGGTTACATGGATTTACAAGGTCCATTATTTTAGATCAGGATACAAGTTTTACCACACCAGTCTGGAGGGGATTTCAATATGATTTTGGAACTCAATTACACCTCAATAATTCTTTCCACCCTTAGACATATGGGAAGATAGATTGGAATTACATAAGATTAAGGATATGTTATGGGAATATGTCTTTGACCTTAGTGGATCTTTGGTATGAAACCTAACTTTGTTTCAATTTTCTTATAATAATAGTTATTAGTCAACCATTGACATGACTCCGTTTGAGGTTTTTTACAGGAGACCATGTCGTTCTCTGTTGTTCTGGATGGAGGTTAGGGAGGCAGTAGTTCTTGGAAATGATGTGGTGCAGATCATGATAGAGAAGGTTCATCTTGTTTAAGAGAGGATGATAGCATCTCAGTACCAAAAAGAGTCTTATGCCGATCACATGAGGTGTCCCTTGGAGTTTGAGTTTAGGGACCACGTTTTATTGAAGATTTCCCACCGATGTGGGAAGCATAGGCTTTGAATAGGGAGTAAGATTTATCCTAGGTTTTTTGGGGCCTTTTAGGTGTTGGGGTGAGTTTTCTAGATGGCATATTAGTTGGAATTACTTCCATGGATAGAGAGGATCCATGATGTCTTACACACCTCTTAGCTTCATCAATATCTTCATGATGAATCACATGCTATTGATTGGGGAGGGTTGGATATCGAGGATGATGCGACATTCATGGAGTGACCAATAGAGATCCAGGATTAGTAAGAGAGTGTGATGCATGGGCAAAACATAACCTTGGTTTGTAAGTTAAAGAGGTATTGTGTCCTAGAGAAGAGTTATTGTGAAAGAGATATGTAGATGCATTCCCAGTACCTAGATCTATTTTGAGTTTTTCTTTCTCTATTTTTTCATTGTGATGTGTTGTTTGGATCCTTCTATTTTATGACATGTGTTGTTTTCCCTTGATGTGATGTGTGTTATGTGATGTGTGACAAAGTCCTAACATATGAAAAATGGATGAACCAATTCCTAATCGATATACATTAATTGCAATGCAATGAAACCCGTACGAGTGAGTTAGTTCCACCCAGAGTAGATAGTAACTTGACATGGAGGATGTAGTTACCTAATTTGTGTGTTTGAGGTTGTGTGGTTAGTTGGTTATGCTAGTTGTTATTTTGAGCTATGTGAAGGTTGAGGTGATTGTGTGGTGGCTTGGTTTTGTGACGAGAGGTGGTTTGTATCTGTGTGGTGATGAGGTTGCGTGAGATGTTTTTTGGCCACTTGGTTTGACATGTTTATATGGTGGTATCATTTGAGTCATGATGTGATCCTTGATAGGTATCTCATATGGAGCTTGTTCTAACCCCATTTCCTTATGGGTTTTGTTTTGTTTTATCAAGGGTGAGAATCATTTGAGAGGTATTTGAGGTAATGAACCATGAATTCCCGGTCAGTTACTTTGATAGTTTTGGTGGTTGGATGTGTTTGAGGAAGGTTATGGGAGTTTTCAATGGAGTTATGAAGTGAAACAGAGCTTCTTGAGGAAATACACAATATGTATTATTCACATGATGTGTAAATGTGGTTAATGACTTATGAATCTGGTTAGTTCATGACTTGTACATGGATAATTGGGAAGCTATGAGATTTATTGCACATTATGTAAGTGGAATTCATGAAATGTATTAAATAAAGTCTAAGACAACTCATTTTTTGGTAAAATATAGAATTTTCAAAGTACCCAAGGTTTAAATGTCTTGTAATATTTACACAACATGAAAACTATGAGATCCCCGATTTTAAGTTCTTTTTCTTAGTTAATTCTCATTCATTCAGCCACACCTCCTTATCTATCATTTTGGATGATCCCTAGGCTCCCCAAGAGGATCTTATAGCCCCATTCCTCCTACTATGCTTTTTTGGTTCTGGCGGATCCCCAATAGAGATCCATGGTGAGTTCTTCTTCTTTCATCATGGTTTTATTTCATTCTTATCTTAGGGATTTTCTTTGATGATGTTGCTTTGGTGTGGGGTGTGAGTTGGCCTATGTTTTTATGATATTTAGTTGTGGTGTAGGTTGATCCATGGTTTCCCATGTATGGTTGTGGTTTTTAGATATTTCTTCTTTGTCTTGAAGTGTGCAGTGAGTCAGTAAATCTTATTTGAGGTAGGGAACCCCTCATTTCTCTTTATTGTGTATCATGCGGGAGGGGTTTACTCGTGTTCATCTATGGTAATTGTTTTTCTGGTTTAATCAAAGATAAATAATTGGTCAATTGAAATTGAAGGGGTAAAATGGGAATGATTTTCATGTTTTTATAGATTTGATATTATTATGATATGATGGATTTCATGGGCTTGATGCCCAGATTAAAATTATGGTTGTTGGGGGATTTTTTTGTGCTGCATGACCTATTTTGTGACTGATATGTCAATTGTTATTATTGTGATATCACCCTAAAATAGAAATTGATTAAAAATTTACATTTGGCTAATGAAATGGTTTCCCCAATATTATAGATTGTGTGCTAAGGCCCCTAAAATAAATTAGAATTTGATAAAATCACCTTTTGAAAACCTATAAAATGATCTTAATGTGTTGTGATGTGTGGTCGTGTTTGTGGGATGGTGATGTGTGATTACGATGTGATGTGGGGCTGATGGTTTGATGACTGTAGTTTTGGGGTAGGGATGTGGTTGATGTTTGGTTGTTCTTGTTTGGAAGTGAGGTGGTTGTTGTTTTTCTATGCTTTTGGGGTAGTAAGGTGGTTGTTTTTTGGATATGCTTTTGGGGTGGCTAGGTTGTTTTTATCTAGTCGTGATTTTGGGGTGATGGGGTGTTTGTTGTTTTTCTATGATTTAGGGGTGGTGAGGTGGTTGATGTTTGGGCATAATTTTGGGGCGGTGAGGTGGTGGTTGTTTGGCTATACTTTTAGGATGGTGAGGTGATGGTATGATGATGATGATGATTTTATTGTCATGTGTGGTTACTTTGTGCTAGATTCCCAGGTAGTGATGGAATAACTTATTTAATAATGATTGAAATGACTAGGGTTTTATTTGGTTACTAGGATAGAAATGGCTAATGAATAAATAAATTGGGTTTTGGGGTTAAATGTGGATGATGCTTGATAATGAAACAAATTGGATGGATAATGGGAATCAGTTGGAAATGTGAAATGTAGATTATGGATTATGTAGTGTTATGTATTTAGTGGTAATGAAAAAAGTGATGATTTTGTGAGTTGGTTAGTGTTTGGTTGTGAAACCATAGGTTGGGAATGTGTGTGGATATATTTTTATATACTTGTACATTCCTTGTGATCTTTATACACACCCCACCCACATTGAACATTATGTACTGACACCCATACAGTCACGTAGGGGGTGTTTTTACCAACATCCAGTGAGGAGGAAAGATGAATGGGTAACCTATATTTTTCACTCTATCTTCCAGGTGAGGTAGGTATTGCACAAGTTATGATGGCTAGAGGTCTGATAGTGCACTAAATGGAGGTTTTGATAGCCTAAGTTTTGTTTGGGTGAGATATGATGTGGTTGTGCTTGTGGGGCGGTGAGACCAAGTGTCTTCGAGCATGATGTGATGTAGTATAGGTGTCTTCGGGCATGATGAGATGGGATGAGGTTATTTATGGTGGGGTTCATGCATCATAGAAGGTAATGATGTTTATTTCCTTCACATTCATGATACCCCACTTCTCTTTTTATGGTTGTGGATGTGTTGTGGCCTAGGTATCTTCGGGAGAGACGTGATATGGTCATGCTTATGGGGCAACAAGACCAGGTGTCTTTAGTTGATATGTGTTATGAACATTCTTGTGGGGTTGTGTGGTATACAAAAGTGATAGGATTCTCGAATGTACAATTCTAGGGTGTGAGAGCAGCATACCAACGGTAAAGCGGTGTGAGGTACTATTTATCAATTTGATTCATGTTATATTATATTACTTGGCTTGTGTTATTTGGAGAGTATTCCTTGGTGAGGTTTGGGATGGATTGTTAACCTATTTAGGTGTTATTGGTTCTACTATTTTCTCATGGGTGCATCATTATGCTCTCTCGCATTTATATGAGAGATTATGGTTTTCCTACTGAGTATACCTATATTCTCACCCTACATATATAAAACTGTTTTTAGGTTTCTAGGAGGACTACATGGACCATGATATACATTACTAGGTCGGACCTTGGATAGGTGTTATTCCGCTTCTTTAGCTTTGCTTTTTATTATTTACTTTGGAGACTTTTATTTGTATCAGTTTTATTTATATATGCATTTATGTGATGGTTTTGGTTTCTTTTATATTATCCCATGGAGTTTTGTGTGTATGATTCATCTTATCTCCATATCCTATATTATTATAAATGATAATGTCTCCCATTTCATGAGATTTTTACACCCTTAGTGCTATTCTCCAACCCAAGACCTACTAGAGGCATGATTTAGGGTTTATTATCTCTCTACCCTCATTGTTATATATTTGAAGGGAGGCAATCATGAAAAATATTATTAGTTTTTTTTTCGTATAATTTTCCCTTTGGGGATATTTTTCCTAATGTTAATAGGTTGTTTACAGTGAAAGCATTTTATTTGTTTTCCTCTAGACCCTAACTAGATTTTGGACTTTCTATTACCCATTATTTTCCCTCTCTGCTTAGGTCAACCTCTAATATTCATCCCCTTAGATTCATTCTTAATATAAATATTTTTTTTATTTTGGATTTCTTTAGACAACAAGGAAGATTAAATTCTTCTAGGTTTAAAGAATCCCTACCATACATGATTGAATATTTAATTGAGTTATAAGAATCATCTAAAGAGTTCAATAGTATGATAGAAAAATCCTCATCATCCAAATTAACTTCTATATTAGAAAAATCAAGAAATTTTTTATTAAAATCGTTAATGTGAATCCTGAATACAATTCTATGAAGCATATGAAAGTTATACAATTGCATGTTCTTATGTAGCAGGACTACTATGGTCTTTTTCATATATAAAGTTTCATGTTTGGACCATATTTGGGAAGTAATGGATTCATAATATACCTCATGAATAACCTTATCACCTAAATATAGGAGCATTAAACTTCATGCCTTTCTAAGAACGTCAGTAGGGACATATATTTTAGTAGTAGCATATTTCCCATTAGTGAATAGGGTAAAAATTTTATTTTTAGTACCAAAAAAGGCATCAAAGAGCTCATTATGAACTAGCAGTGAATTTATCTTCATCCTACATAGATTAAAATCATTATCCCCTTCAAAGTTTTCTATATAAAATTTAGTCAATCCCATTATTCTAGATTAAATGGCGACAATACCAATTGTTAGGGGATATCTTGGTATGCTAGTCTGTAAAGACCCAAACTTTTATTAATGGAATTTCTCCTTTCTTATATTAATTTAATATAGTATAAATCACCTAAAATCACTTATATACAATAATAAAATATTTATAAATGAAAAATTAATGAAACAATAAGTATTTCTAGAAGTTAAGGAACCAATACCGATGAAATAGTAACTTGATCTTAGGAATAGTAATATGACCCTTATGAATAGTAAATCAGAAAAATGAATAGTAACCTCACCCATGAAAGTTTAAATAAAATTTAGATATATTATAAATTAAAGTATGGTATAATTATATCATAATCTATGTAAATAAATGTTTTAAAAATTATTAATTAAGCGTTGACATTTTTGTAAGTCATAAATATTTAATTACAAGTTTATGATTAATTTAATAATTTAAAAGAAAATTTATTTTAATAATATATATTAATATATTAATATTTTTTTGTCTTATAGTTTTAATATAATTTTATGAGACCTTAAGTAAAAATTCAAAGTGTTATAAAATCAGTTATAATTTTAAAATCTAAATTTTCTAAGTAAATAATTATTTTAATTAAAAATTAAATTAATTATATATAAAAAATTATTTTCATAAAATGGAGTTTATTTTTGGATTCTCCACATTGAAAAATAGTTAAGGTGAATTTTTTGTATTTTTCTAAAATACTTGAATTTTTGTGAATAGTGAAATACTATAATTTATGGTATAAATACATTATAAATTAAATAAACTATTACTTGGGTCATTACTGATGTAAGCACCATAATAAATAATTGTACTTCTCTATTTAATTTATTTATTCCTATAATCATCACTGTAACGTCTCAGTTCCGGGTGCCCCGAACCTAGTTCGCCACGTGACCCAAAGCGCATTTCCCCAAACGCCAAAGGCTGCCGACTAGCAGTGAGAGACCATGTCTGATAGTGGGGAAACTATTCCCTCATTTGTCAAAGTGTAGCGCAGCGAAATACAGAATAAAACATACATCAATAGTGGAAGTAGTAAATCATACAAAACTTAAATAAACAACAGTAGTGGATATAACCAACAATATATAAATAATGATGCTATATGTCTCAAGTTCTAAGAAAACAGCCAGAACATGCTATACATCAATACAGTACAACCAAAAGCAGAGTACAGCAAAACAAAGCAAAATAGATGGCAGCGGCATCGCGAGCCTAGGCTCTGTCCCATGCCCTCATACTCCTCAGCAGCAATCATGTACCTGTGTAGGGACTCTTTCCCCTATCCACACCTGCAGAAATGCAATCTGTTTGGGCCGAAAAGCGTGACCCAAACAGGGTGTGAGAAATATATCTCAGTAGGAACCCACCAAAGGCTTGTTCCCAACTGCGTGTAAGCATGAAACAACAGTGAAATAGTAAAATGCAATAAATTAAGCAGTACTCACAAGTAACCAACTTAACAGTTAAATTTCCATTTAATAATCATTTAATCCGTTAAATATTAGAAATAACCATAGTGAATTTCTAAGTAAACAATCCACGTCCTCAGAAAAGTAAAACCCTACCCTCAGGTAAGGAATGTCCAACACAAGAATCCGCCCTCAGGCATAATAGAATTTTCCCTTAGGCATAGGTAGTGTCGCCCTCAGGCACAAAATCAGCTGCCCTCAGGCACGAAAGAAGTTGCCCTCAGGCCGAATTAACTACTACCCTCGGGCTAAACAATGCAGTGCCCACGGGCTAATCACAACAACGCCCTTATGCTAAACAGGTAACCAGGCCATGCCCAACATGTAAACTAGTAGTAAACAAGAAATTCCTCTCAAGGCAATTCTATAATTACTACTTTAAAGGCATACCCTCGGGTATCCTGGCCAAACGGCTAAATAGTGAAACACACCCCGGGGTGGTTCCGGATCCAAGCAATGATCCCAACTAGCATTTTCATATCATAATTATATACCTAATCAATTATAGTTGTTTAATATAGCAACAACCTCAGCCACACGACACCCCAACATGAGTTCGTGACCCAAAAATGCACAAAACACACAACAGTTGGAAAAATAAACACCAAGCCACCTACCTTATATGCCAACGAACGGTATACCCAAACATCGAATCCAGAAATGCCTATGAATGGCATAGACATGACGAAGAACAAAACTCACTTAATCCCAAATAACTCCCGCTAGGGAAATAATTGGTAAGCAACATGCTAGGAAAAGAGAGGGCTTACATGTACGGTTCCAATGAGATCATCCGAAGAGGAATCAGATTCCAGACGAACACCCGACGGATCTTCAAAGGTTCGTCCATCCCTCCCGAGTTCCCTCTTCCCTTCTAAGCCTTCCCTATGAACAGGGGAGGCTACTCACTAATTTAATAAAAAAAAAGTACACGGTGTGTGCTTCCAAGTACACAGTGTGTACTCCCTTCATTTAACTGTTCTTCTGGCGGAACCACCATACTGTTCACCCGTTGACATGAGTACACGACATGTACTCCTGAGTACACGGCGTGTACTATCACCCAGCTAGTGGCTACTCCACCGCCTTACTATTTTGGCCTGTCGACTGACTACATGGCGTGTACAAAACCACTACACGACATGTAGTCGATTCCTACACCTTTTTTCGCCGACATGGCTACACACCCCATGTACTCATCCCTAAACGGCCAGAAGTACACAACGTGTGGAAAAAGTACACGGCGTGTACTTCCAAAATTTAGTATTTTTCCCCATTTTCCATATTTTATTCAAAACACTTAAGGAAAAGAGAAAAGAAGAAGCTCGTACCTCAAAGATAAGAATCGGGTTCTTACAAACTTTCCCCCTTATAGCAATTCATCCCCGAATTTCCCTTCCAAGGGTGGTTAAGATATAGCTGCGAACAACTCCAGCCACTGAGCACGTACATCGGTTTACCGCTCCCAAGTTTCATCCTGCACTCTTCCATGCTTCCATAGCACCCGTACGAGAGGAACTGACCTGCCTTGGAGAACCTTCGTGCTCCTGTCAATGATACGAATCGAATTCTCCTCAAAGGACACATCTGCCTCCAGCTCAACCTCCTCAGGCTGAAAGACATGAGATGGGTCTGAATGATAGTGACACAGCTGAGATACGTGGAAGACGTCGTTCCTGGCTCGGTACCGCTGCAGTAACCGCAACCGATAAGCAACCAGCCTGACTCTCTCCAGAATCTAAAATGGCCCCACATACCACGGTGAAAGTTTACCCTGTCTTCTGATCTGCTTGTGTCCCAGCCTCGGCGAAACACGTAGAAAAACCTGATCCCCGACCACGAACTCCAAAGGTCATCTGCGGAGATTAGCATAAGACTTATGACGAGACTGTGTGGTAGCCATCCGCTTCTGAATCAACTGGACCTGCGCAGAAGTCTCCCAAACGAGCTGTGGCCCCAGTAAAGCTGCCTCACCTTCCTCTATCCAGCACAAGGGTGAACGGAATAACCTACCATATAAATCCTAGTATGGTTCCATTTCAATAGTCGCCTGGAAGCTATTTTCGTAGGAAAACTTGACTAAGGATATATGATTCTCCCAAGAGCCCCCAAAGTCTAGGACGCATGCACGCATCATGTCCTCTAGAACCTGTATCGTACGCTCTGATTGGCCATCTGTATGAGGGTGGTATGCTGTGCTCAGAAGCACCTGTGTACTTAGTTCCCTATGAAAACTCTGTCAGAAATGAGACGTGAAGTGGGCGTCCCTATCAGAAATGATAGAACGAGGGACCCCATGAAGACGTACGATCTCTCAGATATACAGCCTTCCGAGCTCTTCAACACCGAAGGTCTCCTTGATCGGTAATAAGTGTACTACCTTCGTGAGTCTGTCCACAACAACCCACACGACATCATTTCCATGATGTGACCTCGGAAAACTAGTCATGAAATCCATCACGACATCATCCCATTTCCACTCTGGAATGGGTAACTACTGTAATAGCCCAGCTGGTCTCTAATGCTCCGCCTTCACCTGTTGATAGGTGGAACACCTCGTAACAAAACAAGCTACTTCTCTCTTCATACCCGACCACTAGTACTGAATTCTCAAGTCATGGTACATCTTGGTATCCTTGGGATGAACTGCCCAAGATGAAGCATGAAACTCCTGCATCATCTCCTCGTGTATATCTCCTGGAACCCACACTCATCCATGGAAGCACATAACCTCATCGTCGCCTATCGTCCAACCAGGAGAAGGGTCCTCACTTGCCACCGACTCCCATAGAACTAGGACTTCTGAATCAGATAGATGCCTCATCCTCACTCTATCCAGGAGGGTAGAATTCATAGATAAAGAGGAAAGATAAGTCTTCCCTTGACTGTCATGCACCTCTAGATGCATCTCAGAGAACAAATCCATGAGCTGACACTCGCCACTGGCCTCCTGTACTACCTGTATCTGAGTCTTCCTACTCAGTGCATCACCTACTTCATTACCTTTACCAGGTGTATAGGCAAGCTCAAAATCGAAGGACTGTAGGTACTCGACCCACCTTCGTTGCCTTAGATTCAGGTCACGCTGTGTAAATATATACTTGAGGCTTTTGTGGTTGGTGAAAACCACAAAATTCTCCCCCAATAGATAATGTCTCCAACAACACAACGTATGAACAACTGCTACCAACTCTAGATCATGTGTCAGGTAATTCCTCTCATGTGGCCTCAACTACCGAGACCCGTACGCAACAACTCGATCGCCCTGCATCAACACTGCTCCCAACCCAATACCTGATGCATCACAGTAAACTGTATAGCTCTTCCCCTGCTCTGGGAGTATCATGATCAATGCTGATGTCAACCTTCCTTTCAGGTCCGGGAAGGCTGTCTCGCAAGCTTACTTCCAAATGAACTTCACACCCTTCTTAGTCAGACCCATCAACGGTGCTGATAAGAGAGAGAAGTCCTGTATAAAGCATCTATAGTAACCAGCTAGCCCTAAGAAACTCCGTATCTCAAACACGTTCTTAGGCTGCTCCCAGGAAACTACTGCTCTCACCTTCTCTGGGTCTACTGAAACTCCTGCCTCTGAGATGATATAACCCAGGAATTGAATCTGGTCCATCCAAAAGTGGCACTTTGAGAGCTTAGCATATAGATGATTCTCTCTCGGTGTACTCAATACGATCTCAAGATGGGTGGCATGGTCGTGTCGAGTGTGAGAGTACACCAAGATGTCGTCCATGAATACTACCACAAAAGAATCAAGATGCAGATGGAACACACGATTCATCAGAGCCATGAAAACTGATGGCGCGTTCATGAGTCCGAACGGCATAACCGTATACTCATATAGACCATACCTACTCCTGAAATCCGTGAGAGGTATATTAGATGGTCTCACACGCAGTTGATGATATCCTGATATTAGGTCAATCTTCTAGAACACTCGTTCTCCATGAAGCTGATAAAAAATATCATCAATCCTCAGTAAGGGATACTGGTTCTTAACCATCAAATGGTTCAGCTTCCGATAATCCACACAGAGTCTAAGATTACCGTCCGCCTTCTTCACAAAAAGGACCAGAGAACCTCGTGGAGAAGTACTGGGTCAGATTAAAACCTTTTCCTGTAACTCCTCTAACTGCCTCTTGAGCTCCTACAACTCAGGTGTAGCCATCCTATATGGAGGAATGGACACCGGTGCTTCTCCTGGCACAAGATCAATGGAGAAATCCACCTCTCTCTCTGGAGGTAGACCTAAAAAGTCATCCGGAAAGACATCCCTGAAACGATCAACAACTAGAGGGAAATCCGTCTGACAAGTCCCCTGATCATCCAAATATAAGCTCGCAATCTGGGCTGTGAATCCACCTCGCCCACGATGTTCTGGTCCATCTTGACTCGCATGAACATCCCACTCACCCTTGTATAAAAACTCTCCACCCTCTGGTGACGTGAAACTCACCCTATGGCAATAGAAGTCTATAAAGGCTCAGAAAGGAACCAGCCAGTCCATCCTGAGAATGACGTCATAGCTCGTCATCTCTAGGACATAGAGGTCCCAAAGGAAGTGACACCCACCAACCTCAAGGGGGCACTCCTTGCACTGACGCACACCAGCCGTTCTAGTTCCCAACGGAGTGTCTAGCATCATGATATCAGAAGAAGTAGAAACACAGATCCCAAGGCTCTCCACAATGGGTACAGATATAAAACTATGCGTAGCACCCGTATCAAAAAGTACTGAAGATAATACAGAAGCTACTAAAATAGTACCTATGACTATAGAAGGTCCGAGATCCTGCTCCTACTGGGTCTGTTGCACTGCATATGTCTGCCCAGTGTCGCGACCCTATGACACAGCCTGACAACCCTGAGCTGTCCCGCCCTGCTGCCTCTAAGATCTTGGTGTCTGGATACCACGTGCATGACCACCATCTCTACGTGCACGTCCTGACGTATTCCAGTTCCTCAACTGGTAAGAAGCCCCTGGTCCTTCTCCCACACGTGGAGTCTTTACAGAACCCCTCTCACTAGCCATCGGTAGAAACGCCCGGAAAAGCACTGCAGATGACCCATATTGCAGCAAGATCGACACTCCACTGGGTCTCATGGACACTGTGGCCTCTTGTGCCCCTCCCTACCACACTGGTAGCACATAACCTGGCCACCTAAAGCATTCTTCTGATTGGTACTGCTGCCTTGAGAGAAGTCCGCCTGTCTCTTCCTCTTTCCAGCAGAAAAAGTACCAGTAACTGGTGCTGAACCACCCTTGACCACACCACTAGATTCTCGAAGGTTCATCTCTGTAATCAGCGCCTGGTTCACAATAGCATGTACAGTAGGCAACCTGAAGACATTTACCAGCTCTCGGATGTCATAACGAAGACCATCCTCAAAAGGTCTAGCTCTCAACGTCTCATCACCCACCAGTATGGGTGCAAAGCTCTGAAGCTCGGTGAAACAAGCAGAATGGTTCATCACTAACATAGTTCCCTACTGCAGATTCATGAACTCTTGAGCTCTATCTTCCCTCAGAGTCTTTGGGAAGAAAAAGTCATAGAAGACTGCCTGAAAGTATTCCCACGCCATGTCCCTGTGATGCTATGACTGGGTGGTAACATCCCACCACCTCTTGGAGGAATCACGCAACATGTATGTTACGAGCTTGACCCTCCTCCTGGAGTCATATCAAGATGCTCAAAAATTGTCTGCATCGACCCCAGCCAAGACTCCGCAGCCTGTGGTTCACCATCCCCTGAGAACGTAGGCGAATGCTGCTGCTGGAAGATACATGTCATCTCGGCCATAGATGTGGCAGCCTGCGGTGCTCCCTGAAAGGTCTACATGAACCACAATAAGCCTTCATGGAACTGAGCCTCCACGCCTATGTCCAGTATAGAAGCTGGTGCTGCATCTAGATCTACTGGAGGATCCACTGGTATCCCATGGCCCACCATCTCCGGAGTATAGTCTTCACCGCTCTCCTGGAGAACAACGTGCGGTTGTCTAGGCGACATGACACTACAAGGTCAAAATCACGCCTTAGATTCAATATTATTAAGGCTGAAATAAAGAAACCACAAAGGGAACAAGAAGAAGAAGGTATTTCAAAATTTACAAAACAAGACTACACGGCGTGTATACTGACTACACGACGTGTACTTGACTTCCCTTCCCCTGCCCGGGTCCTTCGACATGTCTAAGCCACACAACTCCCATTAACAAAACTACACGGCGTGTATATAATCTACACATGTATGGTGTTATTTTCCAACTTCTCATGTCGTTTGTGACACGGCCGACTACTCGGCTTGAAACTATACGGCGTGTTACACCCGTACACGGCGTGTACATCACCTCATTCCCCAGCCACATGGCTAAGTCCACACGGTCTGTCCTCAGACAAGACTACACGGCGTGTCCCCAAAGGTACACAGCGTGTTTCAAGGAACAGTGACATCGAACTATGTTTTTAGTTACACGGTCGAGTCCCTAGGTCACACTACACGGCGTGTTCATAATTGACACGGCGTGTTCTATAAAGGAGTTCACTGACCCTTGTTGTTAGTTACATGGCTGGACTCTGGGTCAACACTACATGGCGTGTAGATCTGGTACACGACGTGTTTGGCCCAAGCACTTCCCTACCCCGTGTCACCGCCCACATGGTTTGTGACACGGGAAGAGACTACATGGTGTGTATATTGGGTTTCCGGACAGTATGCCTCATAAACATCCCTGAAACCCAAAAAATACCGAAAAATAACACCCAAGTGTCAAATTCCGACCCGTGAGGGCCCATACTCCCCACGAATCAAAGTTTGACATCTTATACATGTTATAGCAGTCAATGATCCGCCAAATTCCAATCAATGGGGGACCATACTCCCCAAAAACCATATTTTGGCATCTATTTTACAAACATGCTCACATAAAATTACCCTATCACATAGCAGGTATTTTATCAAGCAGCTATCACAACAAAATGCTTTTCTAGCAGAACAACTATCACAACAACATGAAATTTATAATGCACCTACATGGCATGGAACTATGCATGGCATGTGATTTCTATCATGTGACTAAATGATGCATGAGATGACATACCCTCATCTCATCAGGTTGCCACTAAATAGAACCCACAGATAAAATATAAACATCACAATCCAAGTGCGTCACCCAATGGTGAAATCATATCAACTGTAAAATTTGAAAAATCAAGAAAATTGAAAAATACGAGGTAGACTGGCTTTTCCCTGTACGTGGGTTAGCTACACTCGGGCACAGCTTATTACCAACTACCGTTTGTCCTATCCCTGACTAAGGCTCCAAACAGTAAGTCAAAGAAAATAACTCCTCTGATACCACTTTGTAATGTCTCGACTACGGGTACCACTCAACAGGTGCCCCGAACCCGGTTCGCCACGTAACCTCAAGCGCATTTCCCCAAACGCCAGAGGCTGCTGACTAGCAGCGAGGGCCCAGGTCTGATAGTGGGGAAACTATGCCCTCATTTGTCAAAGTGTAGCATAGCGGAATATTGAATAAAACATACATCAACAGCAGAAGCAGTAAACCATACACAACTGAAATAAACAACAATAGTGGATATAACCAACAATATATAAATGATGATGCTACATGTCTCAAGTTCTAATAAAACATCCAGAACATGTTATACATCAATACAGTACAACCAAAAGCAGAGTACAGCAAAACAAAACAAAACAGCTGGCAACGGCATCGCGAGCCTAGGCTCGATCCCATGCCCTCCTACTCCTCAGCAGCAATCATGTACCTGTGTAGGGACTCTTGCCCCAATCCACACCTGCAGAAACGTAATCTGTTTGGCCCGAAAAGCGTGACCTAAACAGGGTGTGAGAAATATATCTCAGTAGGCACCCACCAAAGGCCCGTGCCTAACTGCGTGTAAGCATGCAACAACAATGAAATAGTAAAATGCAATAAAGTAAGTAGTACTCACAAGTAACCAACTGAGAATTTAAATTTCCATTTAATAATCATTTAATCCATTAAATATTAGAAATCACCATAGTTCATTTCTAAGTAAACAATCCACGTCCTCAGAAAAGTAAACCCCTACCCTCAGGTAAGGAGTGTACAACACAAGAATCCGCCCTCAGGCATAACAGAATTTTCCCTCAGGCATAGGTAGTGTCGCCCTCAGGCATAGAATCAGCTTCCCTCAGGAACAGAAGAAGTTTCCCCCAGGCCGAAATAACTACTGCCCTCGGGCTAAACAGTGCAGTGCCCACGGGCAAATCACAACAACGCCCTCAGGCTAAATAGGTAACCAGGCCATTCCCAACATGTAAACCAGCAGTAAAAAAGAAATTCCTCTCAAGGCAATTCTATAATTACTACTTTAAAGGCATACCCTCAGGTATCCTGGCCAAACGACTAAACATTGGAACACACCCCCGGGGTGGTTCCGGATCCAAGCAACGATACCAACCAGCATTTTAATATCATAATTAAATACCTAATCAATTCTAGGTGTTTAATATAGCAACGACCTTATCCACACGACACCCCAACATGGGTTCGTGACCCAAAAACGCACAAAAAACATAGTAGTTGGAAAACTAAACATCAAGCCACCTACCTTATACGCCAATGAGCGGTATACCCGAACTTCGACTCCAGGAACGCCTATGAATGGCGTAGATCTGATGAAGAACAAAACTCGCTTAATCCTAAATAACTCCTGCTAGGGAAAGAATTGGTAAGCAACACACTAGGAGAAGAGAGGGCTTACCCGCGCAGTTCCAACGAGATTGTCCGAAGCGGAATCAGATTCTAGAAAAACACCCAGCAGATCTTCAAAGGTTCGATCATCCCTCCCGAGCTCCCTCTTCCATTCTAAGCCTTCCCTATGAACAAGGGAGGCTACTGCCCGATTTAAGAAAAACAAACAAAGTACACGGCGTGTACTTCCAAGTACACAGAGTGTAATCCCTTCATTTAA
Source organism: Viscum album (assembly GCA_963277665.1). NCBI lineage: Eukaryota > Viridiplantae > Streptophyta > Magnoliopsida > Santalales > Viscaceae > Viscum > Viscum album. The sequence continues at coordinate 1,477,263,779 of OY728125.1, read as the reverse complement.
CTATTCCTCTGGTGGCACCTCCATACTGTTCACCCATCGACATGAGTACACGACATGTACTCCTGAGTACACGGCGTGTAATGTCACCCAGCTGGCGGCTACTCCACCACCTTACTGTTTTGGTCTGCCGACTGACTACACGACGTGTACAGGACCACTACACGGCATGTAGTCAGTTCCTACACCCTTTTTCATCGACATGGCTACACGCCCCATGTACTCATCCCTACACAGCTAGAAGTACACGACGTGTGGAAAAAGTACACGGCGTGTACTTCCAAAATTTAGGATTTTTCCCCATTTTCCATATTTTATTAAAAAAACTTAAGGAAAAGATAAAAGAAGAAGCCCGTACCTTAAAGATAAGAACCGGGTTCTTACAATCACTATTTCTTTTCTTGATTAAAAATAATAAACTAATGAATAAAATAATGAGAAAACACTCTTCTTCTCTAATATAAATACCACCCCTGACCACCTCTTTTCCTCACACCTCTCAAATCTTGAGCCTTGTAAAAATTCTTTCCAAACCTCTTATAAACCCCTTATCTCACATATAGTATATCTTTGTCTCACCAAAATACAAAAAACTTTCCCTAAGGAGGTTATTAAGGTGGATAAATCCAAGAGGTAAAATCCTCTTCCTTTTTCTTTTAATTTCATTTCAATTTCATTTTTTTCTTATCTTATCATATCATCACCTTATCTTATAAAAATGGAATGATAAATATAGTTTGATTTATATAATGGTATGATATCATATTAATTGAATATACATAATTAAACTCCTTCCTCTCTCTCTTTTATACTAAAAATGAAATCGTCGCCCGTGATGTGTCAATTTACCAACATCATGGGTGATGCACCTTCATTTTCCTTTAATTAATTCAAGGATATAAATGAAACCATTATAATGGTTGAAAAATATTTTAAAATTTATTTAAAACCCAATTTTTTTAACTAACATATATACATAATACTAAATGATAAAACTAAACGAATTCGTTGAGACCGAAAAACCACCAAAATTAACTTAGAACAATCATCATTAACTTTTATCTAATGATTCATCCTCATACCATATAACCAAATACTTTATAAGATAATTTAAAATAATTTAATATAATTAATAACATATAATGAAATTTCTGTACATTTATCCACATTTCATACAAACTTCCATTCATGTATACAAGTGAACCAATCACAAAAACTAAGAAAATGAACACTCTCAAATGATGAAATTAAACTATATAACTCATCCAAAATACCATAAATGAACTTAATAAAAACATAATTAATAAAATTAATGTATAAAAGATTCTTAATTTTTTAATTAATGAATCTAATGTGATTATAAAGGATATTAAAGTGAAGAATGCATTCAGATACTAGGTAATGAGAATTCTTAAACCCAACTCTCTTTCTTTGGGTTTTCCCTCTTTCACCCTATTTTCAGTATGAATATTCCATAAATATAAATTCTTAATAATTATCTTATCTTTTCTGGGATATTCATGTTTTCTATTTGAGTTTATTTCAAACATAATATTTTCTAAAAGAGATATTCTTTTAAGAAAAACACATTTTACTTCTCGATATTGTTTCTTCTTCACTCAAGGTTGATGATTCTTATTTCAAGTATGTTATTTCATATTTCATTTTGGAACACAAATATTATTAATGTATTCTTTATGAAATGAAACCCATTCCTTTCCATGGGTTATTTTATGTCCAAGATTACTATACATTCTACGTGGCATGCATGACAATGTAAATGTTATGATGTGACGGGTGCGCCCAGAATTATATAGTGCTCCAATTCACTAGGTAATGTGATGAATATCATGAGACAAAGTGAAATATGTGTGAACATGATGATATATTTGTTCACAACTATGTGTGGTATTTAACCACTAAGATATGATGTTTCATTTTTATGCATTGTTACATTCCAATCCTTTTCTTAGTTCTTCCTCTCATGATTATAATAATGATATTATGATTATTCTCAAACCATGTTATATTGTTTCATGTTATTATCTATACTCTAACTAGGATTTTTCCCCACCCATTTATTTTATGTATATCATCAGGTGACTACTTGTACTAAGGTTAATTCAAGGGCCAATAAGAATCTAGAGAAGAAAGAATTAAATAAAAGTTTATGTTTTATTTTTTAAATGTAATGTAAGGTCCTAATTTTCCCAAGACACTAAACATTTGGGTCCTAGTCATGTAATGTTTTTATGTAGTTTATCATTAAAATTATGTAATAATAATGTAAGAAAAAGTAGGATCACTATATAATCCCTATGAAACAACCAAGATTTCTTAATAAAGGTACTAAGATCATGTTTTAATATGGAAAATTCAATTAAAAAATAAATAGAAGGGAAAATTTAGATTCAAGTAGAATAAGGTTCAATAAAATAAAAAATATAGGGATATAACGTGCTTCGGTCCACTACATACCTACGTTCATGGTGAGAAGACCTCCACAATGATTTATTACTAAAAGAAAATAACACCCAGAATTATAAGATATGAAAGAAATAAAGAAAGAGATAAAATGATTTGAAGATCTTCATAGATTAACTCACACTACATGCAAGCATAGAAGGATGAAAAATCAAAAATGGCCCTAAGACCTATAATGAAGGAAAGTGGAATTAATATCTTATAGAACTAGGTTCAAATACCCAAACCTGGAAGAAGCTTGAATGGAGTTATAGTTACCAATGACTTCCTTCATGTGAGGTCACCCCACATCAAAGGTAGAGAATACCCACCATTCTCCACCAAAACCCTAGACCAGGTCGGTTATGAAAAAGAAGATCTACTTCAGTGGACTTTAGAAAACTTGAGAGAAATCTCCTTATTACTCTTGATCTTTCTCTCTGGTAGGGATTAGAAAATTATCATACGACACACCACAATTCGAATGATACTGATGATGGTCCCTAATGAACAATGATATGGAAGATGATACGATGGTGATTCAAGTGGTGAATGCAGAATGCAGGGCATGTAGATATCCTAGAAGAGAGAGTTAGTTTAGATGTTATAATAAAATAGACCACCCTTATGTGGCTTTACCTTTACATGACATTACCTATACGCGAGCTAGATATTACTCTTATGTGGGCTAGCTTTATCCTTATGCAAGACAAGTACCCTTATCCAAGCTAAGTAGTACCCTTATGCAAGCTAAATATGACCCATACATGAGTAGACAAACCCTTATGTGAGATAGGTAATACCTTTACATGAGCTCAAGACTTACCCTTACGCAAGAGGGATAACCTTTACATGATCATGCATTTCCTTCACACATGCAGACTTTACCCTTATACTAACTGGGAATTACCATTACACAAGAGGGATAACCTTTACATGAAAAATACATTTTTAGCACTGATAAATGTTCATTTTTATCAGTGTTTTTATTAGCACTGATAAAAACTTTTAATAAAAGAATATTATTAATATATATAAAATTATCATATTTATATTAAAAAATTAATGTTTATTTATATACCTTAATTACAAAATTCATGTATATAATTAATATAAATATGATATATTAATATATATTTTCATAATTCAAACAATTATATAAATATAAATGATGTATTGTTAATATGTGATATTTGAACTTATATATGTATATCAATGTCTATGTGTATATATATGTATGCATTATGTTGTGTGTGTGTGGTTTGTGTATGTGTATGTATAGATGTTGTACATGTATACATATATATATATATATATATGCATATGTATGTATATGTGCACATATACGTGGGATGTACATATATATATATATATAACATGTGTACATGTGTATGTACTAAATGTACTTATTTCACATTTAATGTATATTTTTATCTTTTTTTATATAATTTTTTTGGGGATTTATTCATTTTTATACATATTTATATTTTAATAAGTATTATTTTTAATAATTTTTTAATTTATATGATTAGTATTTATTAAATTTTATTTATTAAGTTGTAATATTTTTCAAAAGTTTCAAATTTATATAATTACGTTATTTAAATGCATTTTTTAATATTTCCTTCATTTCCATACCTGTTTACAATTCATGTAGTTAATCTTATATGAATTAATTTTTTAAAATAGTTTTTTCTATTAAATTATATTTATTATTTTTTATTATTTATTTCATTTAATATTATTTATTCATTTAGAATATTTATTGTTTTTTATTTTTTTTAGAATTTAATCATTTTGAAATATTTATTTATACATATATTTATTTACTATACATGAAATATTTTTAATATGTTTTTAATTTATATGAATAATATTTATTCATTTTTGTTTATTAAGTTTTAACATTTAAAATATGTTTAAAATTTATAAAATTAATATATTTAAATGAATTATTTAATAATTTTGTAATTTAAATATATATATTAGGTGCTTGGGGGTGAAATTACATTAAACACACACACACACACACACACACACCAGACACACAGGTTGAAAAGGCAGGTCATAGCCCCCAAGGGATATCCCACCCATCAAGCCTTATTTATTCATTACATTATCTAAAGGCCTAGTGTGCTTGAAGCCAATTACATATCACAAAGGCCCACAAATCAGCCTGAAGGCCTAGTGTAGTGTCATGCCTGTATCATACTACCCCCATCACTACCTGTATACGTCTTGTGTCATGTTTGTGTCACCACCTGCCTGTGGAAATTCACTCCCACCTGGATTTGAACATGGGTCTAATACAGGATTACAGAGAGACTTTACCACTTGGGTCATCCTCTAATTGGAAAAACATGTTATTGGGTAACATGGTATATGTGGGTGCCACACCATGCCTGTCCTGAGCCCAACCCATCACCTGCGCGCCGCACACCCCAATCTAAATTCGAGTGTGGTGGGACTTGAACATGCGTTTCACGCCCCCAACTAAATGTGTTATAAATAAATATATATATATTTAAAAGTATTTATAAAATCATAAGTAAATAAATAAATATTTAAATAATTATAGAATTATAATAAATATATTTAAATAATAAATATATTAATTATATTTATAATTATATATATAATTATATAAATATATATAAATATATATAAATATATATAGATATATATAAATATATATAAATATATATAAATATATAAATATATTTTGATGGGGATTCAGGCCCACAAAAAGGACCTCACAATCAAGATGAGTCTTTTCTCACGATGGAGAAGGCTATTTCAAATAATCTGATAAAGGACGCTGGAACTTCATTAAATGATTCCATTTCCTATCAATATGAAATGATTAATCACAAAGAGTAATATGATAATGAAGAGTAAAAAAGGGATCTCACTACTTAGTTTGAAGTTGATAAATAGTTGTCCCAAGAGAGGAATATTCTTTCTTACCATAAAGGGAATAAGAAAATGGAAGTCCATTCCTCTCATGGAGTCCAGGACAGGTCAGGTTCATCTTCCAGTAAGGATAAAATGTGTAAAGTTATGGGTTCAGTAGCAGTAGTTTCTTCACCTATCATTTCCTATATTCAAACTTCCTCAGAGGATGGATTAAATTATTTAGTTAAGTTACAACCTTCTATTATTCATGTATATATGGAAGAGTCCTCTACCATGTCCAAGTGGGAAAAAGAGACTACAATTGTAGTTCATGATGTCTCTTTGTGTTCAAAAGCGGCTCAGTGGGAAGGTATTCATAATGGGGAATTTTTCCCTGTGCTTAATCAAGAATTCTCTACGAAACAATTAGAGGAATCAAAGATGAATGTGGATGAGGTATGTAAGTCTTACCCCCTTACTTTTCCAAAACCATGAAATTTATCTATAAAATTTTTGGTAAAGACTTATAAGATGAATGTGAAAATGCGAGGATTAAATACTCCAAGTTTTATATGGATAATTTTATCCAACAAAGGTTACCTCATGGTCTTAGCACAAATTTTGAGGATTGGTTTGAATTTCAAGTTGAATAAATTTTTGAAAATATGGAACCTACGATCTTTAGTCACAAATATTACCTTGAAGTGATGGATTTTAACTCTATTAACATTGAAGATAACCTTTGGTCCAATTTGTATATGGAAATTCAAGACCTTTCATGAAAGTATAATACATATCAGAAAGTTGGGCTATGGAAAAATTCTAAATCCTGAAGAAGAGGGAGACATCCTCATGGTTGGATAAAAAACAAGGGTAATAGACAATATGTATCTTTTTGAAGTTTCACTCTTGGGTATCTGTCTTCATAATTTTGTGGTGGTGACTTTTTAACTTTGTTGCTCATGCCATCTCTTTTTGTATATATTTTTGTTCTAATAAAGGGCCTCTTCTCCCAACTTATTTTAAAAAAAACTATAAAATTATAAAAAAATATTTAAATAAAAAATATATTTATTATATTTATAATTATATAAATATATATAAATATATAAATATAAATATAATAATATATAAATATTTTTAAATATATTTATTTATGATTATATATATATATTTAAATCTTTTCTGTGTATACTCAGGCTCGTGTAACTCGGGCCCATGTATGAGTGTGTTTTCTTGGTGAATTCAACCAAAAGTGGTGTGGTGGTGGCTGACGGGCAAAAACTTGTGGATATTACTATCAGCATTTTGGGGGAAAACCTCGACTAGGCAGTTCTATAGAACTCATTACATCCTTGTGAAGCCATCCTTGTTGACAATTTGAGAGGAATCCCATGTGAAGATGTCAACCATAACATTTTGAGTCTTTGGGGGTAGGATTGTTTGTGGTGTTCTAGCACCTCATGTATAGACATGGATCGATTGTTCCAGGTGTTAGGAGTATATGTAGTGAAGGGGATAGTGATAAGATCAGAATCCCATTCACTAGCGGGGGGATTGTGTTGACCAGGTTCAGCGGTGAATTCAACGAGATCGCTAATGACGATGGCGGGCTGATTGGCCTGAAGCAGCATGGTTAGTAAATTAGTTAGTGTCACTGGTGAGCTCATGAGTCGGCGATGAGAATGACGGTCATATGCGATGAACATGGGTATGGTAAGGCCTCATGCAAGCTAGTTTATGGGACTTTGGTCCATGATGATGTGTAATTTTGGGATAAAAATAATATGGGCCTAAAGGTCATGATTTGTGGTTCTTCAATCCAATAAAAAAAATAAAGGTTCTCGATGGGTGGGTTACCCCTCAGGGGGATATGACCTATCTTTCTAGACCCGTGGGTGATATGTAACATCCTGTTACTTGTTTTTATATGTTTTTACCCATTTATTTGAGATACCAATGTTTGGTTCTCTTTACTGTTTTTTTGGTATTTTACTAAATCCTTTTTTAAGGTTTCTAAGAATTTTCATGGTTTGCGCATGGTTAAATAATGTGTGAAACCTATTTCATGGTTTGTGCATGGTATGAACATGGTTTAAACAAAGTGTTCAACCTGTTACATGGTTTGAGCATGGTTTGAACAAAGTATCTAACCTATTACAAAGTGTTCACATGGTTTAAACAAAGTGTACAACCTGTTTCATAGTTTTTTCATGGTTAGTACTAACTGTGTGACTTTTTCCAAAAAATTGTGCATAAGATAATTAAAGTTATGAAAAGTGTAATAAAAATCCCAAACTCCCTACTTAACCCTAAAATCCTCCCAATCAAACCTATATTGATTCTTTGGCTTTTTGGGATCCCTATAGAGCCATTTGTCTCCCTAAACATCATCACTTAGTAGAGAAAATCACCAATTGAAGTGGATATCTTTTCTTTTGGTGTGCTCTTTCCTTCTTAATCTTGGATCTTCCTTCTACTCTTGATTACTTCTTCGTAAATGTTTTTAAATCCATGAATTTTGTTGGATCTTGATTGATTGATATAGAATTGCAGATCTAGGATCTCCTCCCCCTTCTTTCAAGATCTATCTTCTTAGATCTGGTGATCGCCATTGAAGGTAGAACATCTATGATTCATTTTAGTTGGATTCCTAAATTTACAAGTAGGTGTTTCTATGACTTACCTTTGTTTTGTGATTCATTGTTTCTTAATAAATTCATGGATGTGTGTTTCTTGATTTACAAAAAATGTTCTATGATTTTTACCCATTTAATTCCCCATAAAAGATTCTTTGACCAATTTCTCTTAAAATTGAACATGTAATGATTTAAATGGATTTGATATTGATCTATATAAATATTTTATTAATTTTTTAAATTCCATGTTTGTTTTTTTTCATTTTCAAATAAATTTTAAAAGGTTGTTCTGGTGAAATTGAGGGCTTTGTCCTGGGTTTTGATTTGTTAAATGAACATTCTTAATTTGTATTAAATGAGTTAAACTATTCAAAATTTTATAAAAGATTTTAAATGCATGAATTTATTAAATGACCAATAATCCCCTTTGAATTATTTTACCCTTGTTTTGGAATTGGTTTTCTTGGTATATTTGAAATAAATTATTAATCTACATGGAAAGAGCGTGAAAACCCATGTTTTGAAATGTATTCAATCCCTTTTAAAATTTTAATACTTCCTTTGAATTTTTAAATGTTTCTTTGAAATAAATGAATTTTTGAAAGGCTTTTTTGGCATGTTAACGATGAATTGTAAAAGCAAGTATTATTACCCTTTTGAATATTGAATTTTATAAAAGGTTTTGAATTGACATTGATGATGCTTGATGGACAAATTGGAACTTTATGATAATTTTCCCATGTGATAATCCCTTAATTTCAACTTGTTTAATTCTTATACTTCCCATTTTTTGGGGGGGTTGAAAAAGGGATTATTTAATTTGAGATAATTTGGGGGGTGAGAGTGAGATGTTGTTGATAAGGATCCCCATGTGATCCTCAAAACATGTTTATCTCACCCTTTCTTTTGACTAGTCATGGAAACCTAGATATCTAAATGAGATGACCTAGATATATGCTTCACTAATGGGCTCACACCCTTCAAGTGGATCCATATATAATGTGAAAGGTTTTGGATATAGACTTATGACCAGGAAAGGGGGTGTTTGTGGAACTGGTTTTATTTGGAGCTATGAGACTAGATATAATCCCAACAATTTTTCATGTTGTAATTTGATTTTCTATTCTAAGGTGGACTCACTATCGTACCTAGGTTGTACCCGTCACATCCATATACATTATCTCGATACATGACAACATTGGTTGTCACCATTTTACACTAGAGTTGTCTTTATTTCTTCATTTATTATTATTATGAACCTTGAATCTATTATATTTATTATTTTTTATTTTTAAATATCTGGTGCATATTATAATAGTTTCTTGATTGTCTTACTTTAGCTTGTGAAATGGTTTTCAAAGATTTTCAAGAAAATGTTTAGTTTTTAATTGGTGAAATGTCACGTTTTAGAGATTTAGTTTGATAAATTATTTTTAAATGTTTAAAAATATATTTTTAAACTAATCCTCTTACTCTCATACTTGTACTCCTCCTTTAGAATGTTTGAATTGCCTTATGAAGTAAGTGCATAGAATCTTTGGTGGAATCCTACTGGGTGATTTAACTCACACCCTGCTTGTACCTTTTAGTGTTTTCAGTCATTTATTATCTCATAATAGGTGTTCATGCTCTCACCTTCCTTTTTGGGTTCATGGTTGGGTGACCAAGGGTGGGTGACTTGGAACATGGTGGGTGGTCATGGACCACCAAAAGTCTGGTTTTTGTTGTTAAGTTCCACTGTCACTTTTATTAGTGTCTCTTTGTACCTGATATATATGTATTGATTGATATATATCTCAGGATTTTTCCATATTATACTCTATTATTGTAATAATTTGAGGTTGAAATTTTTCCCAATGATTACTTGTTAATTCCCAGGTGTTTGTCATCATCCTATGGAGATTGAGAACACTCTTCGGGTTAGTGGTGAATCAGCTCAGATATCAGTTTAGACCGTATTCTGGGTTTTTTACAAATGGTATCAGGGGATTTATTTACTTAAAGATAAATTATTGAATTTTAAATCCTTAAGTTATTTGGGGTGATCCATTATAGAAAGGATATTAAGAATGTGTTGGGACTCAAGAGGTAGTCTGTGAGTAGGTGCTTGATCACTACCCCTTCATTGTGATACTTGAGTTACCAGGGATGTTAGGACTTGGGTATTTATTTATAGTTATTTTTTTTCTAATGATAAATTATATTTAGATTCCCAATGATAATATCTTTGATTTGGGGAATCTATTATGAGTTTTTGAACCAAAATGGAAGGATGACCATAGTGGCACCATGTTTTCATGGTTTGGTAAACTAGGAGGAATCAGTGTGGCTAATTTGAAAATCCATCCATGAATAGTTATGAGGTTGGTGTGTGGTTCACCTTCCAATATTACTAAGCCTATTACATTTCTAACTTGGTTCTAAACTTGAAACCTTATCCATTTTCTTACAAGTTAATTCACTTATGTGAGTTTGTTTGTGTGGGTTATGGATATGGGTTGTTTTTTTATCTCATCTAGTTGTTTCAAATTTTATACATTGTTAATAATTTTAAATACCTTGTTAAAATTAAATTATGCCTCAAAAAAGTTTGGGTATGTTCTCTGATAAATGTTTTCAACTAAAAAAAGTTATTTTTATGAAATTTTTGGTTTGGAAAACTAATTATCAAAGACTATTTTATGATGTGGTAAAATAATGTTTTAAGAAGAAATTTTTGTTTGTAATTGATTTAAAATAAGAATGGATTTCATAATTGGAAAATGAGGTTAATGCTTTTGAAACCATGGAATAATTTGAAACTGCTAGTAAAGGGTTTTTAAAATAGTGACTGGTTTATAACAAGATTTATCATTTTTATAGGAAAGAGTAATGTTTTATAAATAGTAAAATCTTGTGCATTTTGAAATCAATAATGTTTTGATTAAAATGGGTCATGACTTTGTTTAAAAGATTTTGTGCTATGTTTTAGTGTTCTTTGATGATTGATTTTATATGCCTATGTTTTGTGATGTTCAAAAATGTCTCCCAAAAATTACTTCAAGAAAGATAGAATGTTGGTCTAATGGTATGATGCTCAGGGTAGTTCTTCACATTTTCCAGAACTAGAATCCCTTGTCCATGAATCTACCCATACTTCATATTGAGTGGTGGATCCTGTTACCTTCTATACTTCAAAAACCATAATTGACTTCTTGAATTGTCTCCAACCTTCTTATAAAGGTGAACAAGGTTTTCTTGAGGCAGTGCAGTGTCTTAAAGAAGTTGATGTGATATTTGATACTCTCAAGACTCTTGAATCTCTGAAGGTCAAGTATATCCACTCCACATTTGAGGGACCTATCCAAGAGTGGTGAGTATTTGTTATTACCACTAGTATGTATGAAATAATATCATAGGAATTCTTCAAGTCAGTATTCATTCAATAGAAGTATCCTGAGGAAGCAAATGAGGAGAAAGTCTCTGAGTTCTTGAGTTTCAGTCAAGATGATCTATCGGTTGTGAATCATGCCAAGAAGTTCTCACATTTGGTATGTTTCATAACTATAATTGTTTGTAATGAATCCAGTAAGGCCGTATCTTTTAGAAAAGGTTCTCACCCAGACCTTGTAACTGCCATGCCTATGAAATGGTTGATCTCTTATCCCTAGATGCTTGAAATGTACTTTCAGCTAAAGTGGGGCTAAAAAAACAATAGGAATGGATAAATTCCACATTCCCAATTGAGGATATAGAGTCTCCTCAGTAAAATAAGATTACTACCATGTTTTTATAGTGTAGAGAACATGGTCATTCTAAGAAGTTGTGTCCAAAATCTTCAAATTTTTGTGAATTATGTGTCTTTCATGGTCACCTTCAAAGGTTTTGTAAGTTTTACACATATAAATGGAAAATTTGGTTGGAAATATTAGCCCCTAAATGTGGGTAAGAAGATACTTCATGATAATATGGCTTCAACCATAGGACATAGAGTAAATATTTTCACACAGTATAGGAGATTCTGGTTGCTAGCTTGTTGTTTCTGACATTGGAGTGGAAATGTTTGTGTTTTTCTTCTTGTGGCTTGTCTGTTTTGGAAACCTTTTGTTTTTGGATATTTTTAATGATATATTAGAGAACATGGTTTGGTTCATTTGTGGATTGGTGATGTAATAATGGTTTCCTTATCTAGACATCTTGTTTTTTGTTCCTTGGTTTTCCTCTTATTTCAACTTGATGGTTAGAGCTCAATTTTGATGTGTTGGATGATCTACCATGTGAGAGTGTAGTGCCCTATCATGCACTGGCCTTGATGTTTAATCTATTTCCATTTAGACTTTGATATACCTTGTTAATTTACATGGGTAACTAGGATGATGTGGATTTTTGATAAACAAGTCACACGGTGGTTATGGTATTTATTTTGATGAGCTCATCACAGTATGAGGCTCAATTTTGAAAAATCCTAGGTTACTGTTGAGTACTTATCCAGGATAAAAAACATTGACATATCTTTACCTTTCTTGTACAGGTTTTATATTTGAGGTTTCTCCTTTATGAGTGGTTGAAGTCTCTTCTTTGGGTTTAAGGGACATGCTATTTGTAACGTCCTGGTTCTGAAAGACACCTAGAGGTGCCCCATACCTGGTTGGTCACATGGCCTCAAGCGCATTTCCCCTAACGCCAGAGGCTACCGAGTAGAAGCGAGGTCCTTGAGTGTGATAGTGAGGAAACTATGCCCTAATTGGTAGAGTAACACAGTGGAAGAGAAAAATAGATAACATATAGCGGAAGCAGTAATAATCCATACAAAAATAAAAAACAGAAGTCTGAAGAAATAAACAGCTGAAGTATACATATATTAAATGATGCATGGTACATATATCTAGGAAAATATCCAAACACATCACAATGCCGGAATACAGAACAATACTAAGATAAGTACAAAAGAAAATATTTAAACAGCTCCTTAGCATCGCAAGACTCAACTTGGTCCCATGCTCTCCATCTCCACAATATATCAAGTACCTGAAGTAGAAGGGTTCTTTCCATTATCTATACCTGCAGCAATATAATCTGTTTAGGCCCAAATGCATATCCCAAATAGGGTGTGAGACTAAATACCATTAGGAAATCACCACAAGATATGTGCCTAACAGTCAGTGAATATATGTTAGTTAATAAAGAAACGAAAGCAATAAACAAGGAAGTACTCAGCAGTATCCTGTCCTACAGTTTCAAGGCAATCAGTTCTATACATCAACAACAACAAATAAGCAGGGAACCCTCTAGGTAGTTCTCTTAGCCTAACCTCTCTGGTTCAATCAAAACAAGGATACTACAGAGACTCTCTGAGGAATCTCTCTCAATCAATTTACCTTATATTCCCAAGCGTTTAAAAAGACTCTCTGGGGAATCTCACACAGTCAATTCCCCTTATAGTCTAAGGTAGTCAAGGACTCTTTGAGGATGCTCACACAGTCAATTCCCCTCATAGCCCTAATTGGTCAAATAATATCTAAGGAAGATCACTCAGTCAATTCCCCTTATGGCCTCAAGTTCTCAAAGACTCTCTAAGGAATATCACTCGGTCAATTCCCCTTATAGTCTAAAATGGTTCAAATACTCTCTGAGGAAGCTCACTCGGTCAATTAACATTATAGTATAAAATGATTCAAAGACTCTCTGAGGAAGATCACTCGGTAAATTCCCCTTATAGTCTAAAATACTCAAAGACTCTCTGAGGAAGCTTACTCGGTCAATTCCCCTTATAGCCTCAAGTGCTAAAAGACTCTCTGAGGAAGCTCACTCGGTCAATTCCCCTTATAGTCTTCTACACCAGGTTCTCGCAGCCCTGTGTAAGTCAACGATTATAGAAATGAAATACGGCCAAAATAAACCTCAAGAACTACTTGGATAATCGGTCTACAACATGTCAAGCATGTCAGAAAACAACACTCTACCCTATAACACTAGGCATGGGTAAACAGGCAAGGCATCCAAAAAGGCTAAGCAGGACCAAACAATCATAAACATAACATGCATGGGAAACCACATCCAAAAAATATAAATCAAATCTATTTATATCAAAATAACCTCTACTCAATCATACAATCATGGCAGGAAAACAATTGGGCTAAAACAATAAATGCACAATACCCTGTTCAAGGGTATAAGGAAAAAATTCACATAATACTCAAATAATTTCAATGGAAAGGCACAAACCACCTACCTTGGCATTGTGATATAGATATACTCTAGAGTCGGCCCTTGTATTGACCTAGAACAAATTAGATCTATAAAAACATCTAAAACTTTCAACCCATGATATCTCACTAGAGAGGAGAAATCAACAGATGGTGCTCTAGGAGAAGAGAGAACTCACTGATGCGATTCCAACGCAACTGATGGTGTTCAATTCGGAGGACAGACACTCTCTCAGGGGATTTTCAAATATCTATGGTCGTACAAAGCTCTCGGATGAAGAAGTCGAAGAAGAACATGTTTCGGTCGATAATACGTGACCCCGATCCATTTAATAAAAAAAGAAAATAAATGGTGTGTATTTTTAAAGTACACAACATGTACTTGCCTTTTTTGTACTCCACTTTAGGCAGCCTCCAGGTCATCCCCCCATGGCCATGTTCATGACTGCTACACGACCAACACATGGTTACCTATGGTAACCGAGTACATGACGTGTACTGAGAAAGTACACGGTGTGTACTTTGAAAATTTACAGAAATTCCTATTTTTCTCAAAAATGACCAGAAAAGTAAAACATACCTAAAAAAGAAGATTCGATTTCTTACACTATTATTATGTTACACAATTATAGTAAATCTTTAAATGGTGGGGAAACCTATGCAAGGTCTTCGGTATTTATATTGTTTAGAGACTTGTGTTGATCTTCAACATGTGTGTGTTGTTATAATTTGGGTGAGTCTCACTTATGGACTAGGGACCATTTACCTCACAAGATAAATGATCAAGTTATTGTTGTGTCATCATGACCTATCTTTTGGACTTGATTCTTTTTAGGGATATAAAGTCCTATGGTGGTGAGTTTGTAACATCATGTTACTTTTTTTTATGTGTTTTGACCCATTTATTTGTGATCTAAATGATTGGATCTCTTTAAGGGTTGTTTTAGGTATTTTACTGAATCATTTTTGAAGGTTTCTAGGCCTTTTCATGGTTTTTTCATGGTTTTCACATGGTTAAACAAAGTGTGGAACCCGTTTCATGGTTTACACATGGTTTAAACAAAGTGTGCAACCGATTTCATGTTTTTCATGGTTTATGAATGGTTTAAAAAAAGTATGTAACATATTGTTTGGTTTTCACATGCTTTAAAAAAATGTGCAACCTGTTTCATGGTTTGTGCATGGTTAGTACTAACTATGTGACTTTCCCAACAAATCATGCACATGATAATTAAGGTTATAAAAATTGTAATTAAAATCGAAAACCCCCCCTAATTAACTCTAAACTCCTCCCACTCTAACCTAAATCAATTATTTGTATTTTGGGATCCCTCTAGATCCATTTTTTCTCCCCAAACATCATCACTTGGTGGATCAATGAACCAATTAAAGTAGAGATATTCTATTTCAGTGATTTATTTTCTTCTTAATCTTGGACCTACCTTCTCCTCTTGATTCCTTCTTTCTAAAGGTTTTGAAAGCCTTATGTTTTATTGGATCTTGATTTATTGATGTGTAATTGTAGATCTAAGATCTTCTCCATATTCTTTCAAGATCTATCTTCTTAGATCTAGTGATCTCCATAAAAGGTAAAACATCTTATATTCATTGCACTTGGATTTCTTAATTTCCAAGTCGGTGTTTCTATGCCTTCCCTTCGTTTTCTGATTCATTATTACTTGATAAATTCATGGATGTGTGTTTCTTGATTTCCAATACATGTTCTATGATTTTTCTCCATTTAATTCCCCAAAAAAGTTTCTTTGACCAATTTTTCTTTAAATTGAATATGGCATGATTTAAATGGATTTGATCTTGATCTCTATCAATATTTTATGAATTGTTTAAATTCCAAGTTTGTTTGGTTTTATTTTCAAAGAACTTTTAAAAGGTTGTTTTGGTGAAATTGAGGGATTTGGCCTGAGTTTTGATTTATTAAATGAAATTTACTTAATTTTTATTAAATGAATTGAACTATTTGGAATTTTCTAAATAGTTTTAAATGAATTAATTTATTAAATTACCAAGAACCCACTTTTAATGATTTTACCCTTTTTTTGGAATTGGGTTTCTTGGGTAATTTGAAATAAATGATTTAGCCACATGGAAAGAGGGTGAAACCTATGTTTTGAAATGTATTAAATCCTTTTTAAAATTTTAATACTTCCTTTGAATGCTTAAATGTTTCTTTGAAATAAATGATTGTTTTAAAGGCATGTTTGGAATTTTAATGATGAATTGTGAAAGGAAGCAGGTATTATTACCCTTTTAAATATTGAATTGTAAAAAAGGTTTTGAATTAAAATTGATGATAACAGACGGCCTAGTTGGAAATTTATTATAATTATACATTTTGATAATTCCTTAATTGTAACTTGTTTGATTATTATACTTCTCATTGTTTTGGGGGTTGAAAAAGGGATTATTTACTTTGAGAGAATTTTGGGGGAGAGAGTGAGATATTGTTGATAAGGATCCCCATGTGATCCTTTAAACTTTTTTATATAACACTTTATTTTGATTGGTCATGGGATCCCAGATAGTTACATGAGATGACTGATATATATTCTTCACTGGTGGACTCACACCCTTCTAGTGGATCTATAGAGAACGTGAAAGGTTCAAGCTATGTACTTATGGACAGGAAATCAAGTGTTTTTTTGGAACTGGTTTGATTTCAACCCACAAGACTAGATGTAAGCCCAAATTTGGTAATGTTGTAATTTTATTAGCTATTCTGAGGTGGAATCACTATCATACCTAGGTTGTACCCATCGAATCCATATACTTCATCTCGATACATGACATTATTGATTATCACCATTTAGAATTGGAGTTTCCTTGATTGCTTCATTTATTGTTATTTTTCACCTTGAATCCATTGTATTTATTCTTATTCATATTTACATATTAGATAAAAATTATCATATTTTCTTGATTATCCAACTTTATCTTGTGAAATGGTTTTCAAAGATTTTCAAGAAAATGTTCAGTTTTTAAATGGTGAAATGGTGTGTTTTATAGGTTTTTCTTGAAAAATTATTTTTAAATATTTAAACCTCTACTTTTAAACTAATCCTATTAATCTTCTAATTGTACTAAACCTTTAGCATATTTGAATTTCCTTATGAGGTAACTACATAAAATCATTGGTGGAATCCCACGGGGCTCTTTAGCTCACACCCTGCTTGTACCTTTTGGTATTTTCAACCATTTATTATATCATAGAAGTTGTTAATTCTCTCGCCTTCCTTTATGGGTTCATTATTGGGGTGACTAAGGGTGGGTGACTTGGGACATAGTGGGTGATCATAGACCACTAGGAGGCAGGTTTTTATTGTTAAGTTTTTCTTTCATTTTTCTTAGTGTCTCTTTATACCTTGATATGTATGTATCTGATGATGTTTCCATACTATACTCGGTTATTGTAATAATTTGAGGGTGAAATCATTACCAAATATTATTTTTTTAATTACCAGGTGATTGTCTCAAGCCCATAGAGATTGGGAATTCTCTTCGAGTTAGTGGGGAATCGGCTCAGATATCGATTTAGATAATATTATGGGTGGTTCATTACATGTGAGGTGTGTGTGTATTTCATTGTAATTGTACCCCCAACTACCTATAATATATATATATATATATAATTATATAAATATAATGAGTAAGGTTCTAGTATCAAGCGTACTCATCCCTAAAATTTATTAATTAAAATAAAAATGCATAAAAATTGCAAACAAGCATGTGGGTAAATGGGCACCACTGGACCAAGAATGTGGAAAAACAATGCCAAAAAAGTATATAAAAGCACAAAAAAGGGACCTAAGACCCCCACATGAAGGTATAAAATCTTGGAAGAACCAAAAATGATAACAAATTACAACCAAGAAGTCCCCATATACCTAATATCATCGATGAGGCAAACCGACAACACTCCACCTAAGGTCATCATATTGGATGAAGCACTGAATTCACTCGAGGATGTCATTGTGGCCTTCAATATTTCTTCTTGTGAAATTGATATCGTACCTGATATCCATCATCATAGGTGTCAAAATTTTCATGTCATTATCAAGAGTTAAGATCCATCAATATATTATACCACTGATGGCTGTAGAACCTGAGAATGTCGAACCTGTTAGTGTCTCATACCACCGTAGGCCATACCGCAGCCTTCAAAATCTCTAACTTTTCCTACATAAAATGTTGGCCATGAAAAATGGTCCAAATCCCCACCCATAAATATATCCTACAATACACCCCTAAAAATTATGAAAAAGACCCAAGTGGGATAAAAATTCCATAAAGCACAACTTCTAATAGAAACCAAGGTCACCTTTAGCTAGAGACATTATCGAGTCATCACCAACCACCCATCATAAGGTCACCATTCCATCCCAAGGTTGGCATCCACGTATTGCGGTAACCTGCCCCCTACATCCTCCTGAGGTCTTAACCTATCACCTAAGTTTATCCTTACATCTCAAGGGCATCACTATCACTCCACGTCTCAAGTTCGGCCTTGTTTTCGTGGACATGATCCCTTATCATCACCGAAAAATTACAGAATTCCATCTTTTACTGACATTCCAAGGATTCATATCCAGAAAACCCGTGCCTCAAGTTCATTATCGACCTATATCCAAAATTCAACCCCATTAATGTTAGGGGATTTCATCATCACCTATATTAGGGAAACATCACCAAACACCATCGTAACTGATTTCCATCAAGCTATAATCATTGAACTATTTCTAAATTTCCACTGAAATAAACCTGAGCTCATCACCACTTTCCACACCAAATATCGAGATTTAAACCCAAAATCACAAGATCATCATAGAAATATCCATCCTGTAGAAACATCATCCTACCATTAGAAACCACTACCATACCCCGCATCTCTTTCTTCATCCACCACCAGGATCCCAAACCCTTTATGAAATTCAAGATCTTGTGGAACAAAATCTCTATCTTTGCTCTCCCTATATCATCTCAGAAAAATCAAAACCTTAAAAATCCATGTTATGTGATCACTTGTGATTCCTCACTCCCATTTGAACATCTTTTTTTATTTTTTATTTTCCCAAATGGTTTGAATGAAATGTGTGAGTGATTAGTTTTCCTCAATTTAACTCACTAATTCTGCACCTAATCTCCCTTACCTCAAGCCATTGTTGGTTCACCCTATTCCCCACCTTCATGTTAATTTCACACATTCATCATTATTTATCACTCCAATTTCATGGATCTCCTATAAATTCACCAAAAAAACCATTCCTACTTATTATGTAAGGTGGTGACTGCAAATGATAAGTATCAAGAGTTTTTATGGTGCAAATATGGTAATTGGCACCAAGTTCCAAGTATCCCTACTGATACCATGGATTAAAATAAATTTTTCCCATTTTATTCCATTACTATGCATAAGAACCCCAATCATTTTAATATCTCATGATTTAATTATAATTTTTATAGTAATTATGAAATGGGTTTAATTTATTTTGTATGATCTGTTCTCATTTTTTATATTTATATCTCTTAATTAAAATTATTTCATGATAATTTTGATACTTTTACATGTAATATTTATTTATTTTATTTATTTTTTGATTTAAGTTTATTATTAATAATTTTATCTAGTCACGGAATTAATATTTATATATAAATATATTCTTTAATATATTTTATTATTTTTTAACATTTTTATTATATATATATATATATTATGGATACCATTTTTTATATATTTTAAACATGTGACATGGAATGAACATATGGGTTATGCACATGGATTATGGATGTAGAATGAACCATCATGTATGAAAGAACTTGAAATTATGATAAAACCAGAACATGGGTGGAGTTAACTGCTTACATTCTATTAGAAGTTTATATTACATCACAACCAAACACATCTTACATTACCACCAATGTAGTATGACTATTTCAACATAAGATATTTAATTTATCCATCACCAATGTAGTTAACAAAATCAATCCAACATAATGATAATTTTGATGTTCAAATCCTCCACTATTTTTGAACTCCAACTTACTACACTACATACTGAATATTTGAAACTGGTTTATCTTATTGGTATTATTCTTCATTCTTTAAAAATTAATGGTACATGAATTCATTTAAAGGTTCCTTATATAGGCTCAAAATATTTTTTAGTTCATGAAAATGATAGTTGATTTATATAGTACTTTACCAACCTAAAGAATAAGAAGAAATTCATTTCTTGTTAGTGAATGAATTAAATGAAAACTATATATATATAAATATAAATAAATTATTTCGTATCTTCAAATAATGATGTGTGAATATATGGAATTGGAATAATGGTATCTATATTTATAAATGCATATATGTGTAAGTATAAAGGGTGGTTCAGGAACTCAAATTCTAGATCTTGAACTTGGTTTGGAAATTTTGTTCTTAAAAATGGGATTCTCCAAATTATATTTTCAAAAGTTGGTTGTCCTTTAAAATTACAATTCCCAAGCTATCTTTCTTTACTTTTACCCCATGTTTTATAAAAGGTGATTTAATTTTTTAAATCCTTGTTATGATGATAGCGATGGTTTTTTATGCCTCTAGGGTAGTTTAATTTTTTTTATTTTGATTTAAGAAATATAATATTTTAAAGTGGAATGTGGTGTTTAATAAATTTAATTGCTTGGTATGGGTTGTTGATAGGACGCTTAGGTAAAACATGAACTATCTAAAATGGGAATAAAACATGGTAAACCCAGATCAAGAATATTGGTTCATTTGATTTAAATTCAAGAGTTTATTCAAACATTGGGTTCTACAGACCATGTAATTAGGCTTTATTGAAATATTTATTATCCGAAAAAAGATGAACTTAAACTCCTACAAATCCTGTCACAAAAACACCACCTAGACTGCCACATACCAAGTGAATAAATGAATAAAAAAAATCATCAATATTTTTTATTTCAATTGATAACTAATTTCTTTGGATATTGTCTATCTATTTAATTATATGAGATATCTTCGAACAAATCCTTCATGAGATATTTTTCTTTTGAAATAGATGAAAATTTAATTAGATTCTTTATATCTTTTTAGATATCACACATTCACTTTCTTCATTAATTTCCACCACTAAAAAACAATATGAATACCCATCATCCAACTCTTATTATCTTAGAACAACGACTTCATGTAGCTTAAATGATTATTTAAGAATGACCTTTTATGAGTTATAAGCTTATAATTTATTTGTATTTATTTATTTTGTTAAATATTAATATTACTAAATTAAATAGGATGGATATGAATAAAGAATAGATGGATTCCAATTATATGATAAAAAAGTATATGGATGGGGTAAAAGAGTTCATAAAGATTGAAAAATATCTTGCATATAACCCTTATCAGGTTATTTTTATGTGTTTACATTGTTGTTATTCAAGACTAATTAGTCCAGATGATTTAGAAGAAAAATTTATTTTTCAGGAAATATATCAAAGTTATAAATTTTGGAATAAACATGGGAAAAATTGAATGTTGCTAGTGACTGGGATAAGAATTCATTTTATGGATCATCTGATATGATTACATGTGTGAACGATGATGAAGATCACATTGAGGAAATGACAATGATATTTGAATTTGAACTTCATGATTATCCAAAATTTTTTGAGAAGTTAAATAGTTTTACAAATATTCCATTATATGTTGGTTTCACTAAATATGCAATATTTTCAGCCACAATAAAACTATATAATTTAAAACTTGGGAATAGATGGAGTGAAACTAGTTTTACTGAACTATTTTCTTGAATGATATGCTCCCAAAAGACAATGATCTTACTTTCTAAATATATGATACTAAAATAATTCTATGTTCAATGGGTATGATCTTTGAAAGAATTCATTCCTATCAAAATGATTGTATAATGTTTCACAAGGACCAAAAATCACTTAAAATTTTCCCAAAGTGTGGTGATTCTCGATACAAGAAAGATGGATCAGGTCTTACAAAAGTTTTATAGTTCTTTATAATCATTCCAAGGTTTAAGCACCTATATGGATGTGTGGTGACAGTAAGACAATTGAAATGGAACACAGATACAAGAAATAAATATGACAAACTTAGTCACCTAGAATACTCTACTCAGTTGAATATGATTGATCATAAGCATTATAGATTTGGAAACAATCCAAGAAACCTTTATTTTGTGCTATCTACATATGGAATTAATCATTTTGATTTTAAAAGAATAACTCATAGTACATGACTATTTATTTTGGTTAATTATAAATCTTCACTATGGTTATTCATGAAAAAAAAATACATTATATTATCTCTACTTATAGTAGGACCAAAAAAACAGGTAATGATATTGATGTTTATTTGGATCTATTGATTAAAGATTCAAAATTATTGTGGGATTCAGGTTTTACATTGAATAATTATTTCAAAAATGAATATTTCTCATTAAGATCCATGTTTTATGGGATGATAAATTACTTTCCTTCTTATGAATTTTTTTAAGATATAGAATTAAAGAAACTCATGGGTGTCCCATTTTTTATCAAGTTAGACCATTAATTAGGTTTAAAAATCATTGAAGACTATGCTTTTAGAACATCACAGATTTCTACCTTGGTGACATAAGTACTAATATTGGATAACATCATTCGATGGTAGTTTAGAAGAATATAAAACATCATCTCTACTAATAGGTGATCAATAGTTTTTGAAAGTAAAAGGTATAGAAATTGATTTTGGTAAACATTTTTCAAAAAATCTTACAAAAACAGGTTGAAAAAATAGATATGTTTTTTTGAGTTACCATCCTAGAATTGTTTATATGACAAGAATTTTATTGATGTTATACATGTGAAAAAAATGCATTTGATAATTTCATTGGAACATTAATAAATTCACCTAAAAAACAAAGGATGTAATTAAGGCTAGGTTGGACATGATTGAAATGGGGATACAGGAAGAGTTGGCTGAAGTGAAGAGTGAAAAATAGAATTTTTCTTCCTCTGAATACTTACACTCTTTCCAAGAAAGAAAGATATATATTTTTCAACTTGTTGATTTATGTAGAGGTTCTAGAGGGGTATTAATCAATTAAAAAAAATATCATTTTAATGACTAATTTAAATTTAAAGGTTCTAAAATCACGTGACCATCATGTTTTGATGAAAAATATAATGCATGTAGATTTATGTTGCATTTTTTCTATGAATTTTTGTCATACATTAACCAAGATCTATTTATTTTTCAAATATATATGAATAAAATTTATAAACCTAGTGAAATTGACAACTATGGAAAATGAAATTTCTATCATATTGTGTGAATTGGAGATGTTCTTCCTACCAGCATTCCTTCATATGATGATTCACATGATGGTTCACTTAGTAAGAGATATTTGACCATGTGGTCTTGTACATTATATATGGATATACCCCATTGAACAGTATATGATTATTATGAAAGAGTATTTCAAAAATTTAAGTTGGATAGAAGGTTTTATTATGGAGCTATATGTTTTTGAGGAAGCCATTAAATTCTATACCGAATACCTATCTGATGTGAACAACATTAATATACCAAAATCTCCTCACATCAGGTGACTTGTGGGTGAAGGAATTTATAGAATATATGTTTTCACAATTACTATTATAGATAAGAAGAAGTCTCATCTTTACATTTTTTATAATAGTTTAGAGGTTATGCTATATTTTGAAACCCATAAATTAATTATTAGGAATTTTAATCCATAAAGAGTTGAAAAATAGATATTAAATACCCATAATTAATAGTTTATAGGATGGTTATGAGATCTTATTTTTAAGGAGTTAACTGAAAATCTGAATTCAATTTTAGAATGACTTTGATGGATAGACAGAGGACGAAGTGTTCATTTATTATTTTATAATGGTTATTTAATTAATGGTTACATGTTATATATAAATAAACATGATGAACACAGTACCATGAAAAACAATGGAGTTACACTTATTGCTAAAGCAAAGTAGGTATTTGGTACCAAGGACAAAAATCTAATTTATGTGAATATGAAATACTTTGGAATAATCAAAAAAATATGGGAGTTGGATTATACATCATTCCTCGTGCTGATTTTTCAATTCAATTGGGTTGATAACAAGAGTGAAGTTAAAATAGATGAATTGGAATTTGTGAAAGTGGATTTTAGTAAGGAAGGGTACAAATATGAAATATTTGTAATGGAATCACATGAAATAAAAGTATTATATGTTCCAGATCCTACAAACTAAAAGTGGTCAAATATTTTATTATTTATCAAAACCACTAAAGGTTCAAATGTAAATTCAACTTAGTATGACCCTTTCATTAGAATTTCACAATCATTTTTCAGTGATCCCAATCTAAATAGGGTCTTTTATATTATAAGAGTTCATAATGATGAGATTTTCATACTCCATAGAGGGTTCAAATCCCTTTATACATTTAAAAAAAGTTAGTTCAATAATAAGTTTATATTTTATATATTTTAAATTGCATCACATTATATTATTATATTTTCACCATTGAATTTACATAATATAAATTAAACATTCAACCATTTCTATAGATAATGAATTATTCACATGTCAATGCTCCCAATATTGAGGAACAACATATTTCTCAACATGCTTATACTCCCAATGTAGAGGAACAATGATTTTCTACAAATGTTGATGCTAAAAATCTATAGGAACAATATATTGATGATGTTGAAGGTGAGTAAATTGTGGATGGTAAACAACCTGTGTCCTAGAAAAAATAAGATCACCATATCATGATGGTGTTAGCAAAACAATTTAAGGTGAGAAACAATTGCATCAAATTTGAGGTTGTATGGAATGCACTTGGCCAACCTATTAACCCCAAAAATTTCATGGTCAATAATTACAGTGGGTTCACCACTCAAATCCACATTCCAATTGATGTAGATTCATGGAACAATATTGTGCCCATGCATAAGACACTAATTTGGGAAGATATTAGGATAACATCATGATATACATTCTTTATTTTTATGAAAAAAAATATATTGAAACATTGATTTAATATTAATTATCTCTTTCATATTGTGTTTATAATAAATAAATCTTGAATGTAATTTTTATTAATTATCACTAAAAAGTATCATAGAGGGTTTTAGAAAATTCTTATGAAGTATCATATCAATGATGATGAATGGAAAATAAACCCACACCCACCACTGATGTATTCACACCTAATAAACCAACAAGATTGGGATGCATTTATTAGTAATCCTGAGGAGACATATTTTTAGGTACATTATTACTGGAAATATACAGATGTATACACTAAATCTCATATTGGAAATCTATAAGGATTTATATGGTAGCCTACCTTAAAAAGGGATCCATGAGTGAGATTTTTAGTTATATTTTCAGATTATTTTAATAAAAGTAATGGTGGATATAATAATAGTTAAATTATGCTAAAAATTTTTTTATATATATATAAATTGTTAGGGTATATGTCGGTATGGTATTCATTATGAAACAACCAAGATCCACTAATAAAGGTAATGATATCACATTTTAATAAATACAATTATATTAATAATTAAATAAAAAGGGAAATGTGGATTTAAGTTTAATTTTATGCAAGAAAATAATGAACACATAGATATAATGTTTTTCATCCCACTATAGACCTACGTTAATGGCTAGAACACCACCACAATAATTTATTAATAAAGAAATAAAAAAATATCTAGAATTAGAAGGTATTAAAGAAGTAAAGAAATGGAGAAAATTATATGTAGATCTTCCTAGATGAACTCACACTATTCACAAGCATAAAAGGATAAAAATCAAAATGAAAATAAGAACTAAAATGAAGGAAATAAGAATTAATTTCTTACAGACCTAGGTTAAAATACCATAACCTGTAAGAATGTTGAATGTATCTCAATCTTCCTTCATGTGAGGGCATTCTGTGACGAAGGCATTGAATCCCCACTTCTCTTCATAAAAACCCAAGACCGTGTTAATGATGATGAAGATGATCTAAATTAGTGAACTTAATGAACCTTAAAATGAATCTCCTTATTGATACGAACATTTATTTCTATAAGGGATCATAAACTTTTCTCACAACAACTGATGATGCTCCCTAAGGTGCAATGATATAGAAGATGATACGACGACGAGTCAGACGATGAATGCGGGATACAGGTCACGTGGATGACCTAGAAGCAAGTGTAAGTTTAGCTGTTATAACAAAATTTCTTACCCTTATATGAAGTTATATTTACATGGAATTTCCATTACATGATCCAAGGATTACCCTTATGCTGGTTGGGTTTATTCTTACACGAGATCGGTACTACACAAGCTAAATAGATCCCTTACAAGAGCTAGGGATGACCCATATGCAAGTAGATATACCCTTACAAGAGATAGGTAATACCTTTACATAATCTTGGGACTTATTTTTATGAAAGAGGGATAATATTTACATGAATAGGAATTACCTTTATGCATGTAGGCTTTACCCATACGTAGCCATGAATTACCCTTATGCCAACTGGGAATTACCTTTACATGAGTGGGATTATCTTTACGCAGGCTAACATTACCCTTATTCAAGTTAAATGGTATCCTTACAAATGTTAGGAGTACCCTTAAACATTAGTAATTATACCCTTACACAATAATAGTACCCTTACTAAATCAAGATAACTACCCCCGCACAACAGGAGTACCCTTACATGAGTCAGGGGGGTTACCCTTACATGGATAGGAGTACCCTTACACAATAGTCTAACTACCTTTATTCAAGTTGGGTATTACCCTTACATAGTATGTTTCTTAAATGGTAATGAGCTAAAGGTTAATAAAAACTTTTGAATTTAAATTTTCATAATAAGAAATTAAATTTTTAAGAATACAATTTTATTTTATTTTATTTCAAAAAATTAAAAGCATTCATGAGAATTTCTAAAAATCTCATTTTTTGCAAAAAAATAATTAAACAAATTTTTTTTCTCACAACCCAAGTCATTAAAATGGGACTTCATTTATAAATCCTAAACAATCCCTAAACTTGGACAATTGAATAGCCTTAATCAAACTATTGGCTGGACTATTCGAAGTATATATCTTAGTGACACATAATTTCTCATTTTCAATGAAATACCTAACAAAATACAATCTTATGTCTATGTGTTTTGATATTTAATAGAAAAAATGATTTTTAGAAAGATTCAATACAAATTGACAATAACAAAAGAATTCAATTTTACCAAAAGATAAATATAGTTCATTAACTAAAAATTTTAGCCAAAATTTCATCTTTTATTGCTTCAGTTAATGATATGTATTCAGGATCAGAGGTGGAAAGGTAAATAGTGGATTTAATATTTTATTTTCATGAGAAAGGACCAATAAAAGTCAAGAATACATAACCATTAATATATTTTCTTGTATATATATTAGCAGCATAGTCGGAATCAACAAAACCATCAATGTATTGATAATAAGAATCATTTTTTCTAAAAAAAAATTACAATTCATAAGACATTGATGCATACCTAAGTAACCACTTTAATGCATGATAATGGGGATTTCTATGAATTCCCATAAACTTTCTCAAGGTATGAACAATAGAGTCCATATCTAGCTGAGATAATATCATTGAATACATGAGGCTACCTACTATGTTAGCATAAGGTAATTTACTCATAAAATCAATATCAAAATAACTAATAGATGATTGGTATAGGGATAACTTGAAGTGCCAGCCTAAATTCACACTAACTAGTTTCAAGTTGTCTAAAAATTACTTTTTAGCATCTTCTTGATATAGTCATCTTGGGAAAAATACAACGCCCTATAATTTGTATCCCTAGTGATTTATATACAAAGAATATTATTTTCTTACCCAAAATATTTCATTTAAAAATATTTATGAAATTAAGTTTTCATTTGATTAATAAACCTTATTTCTTTGAAAATTAAAAGAATATCATCAACATATAGGAGTAATTTGGGTTTTCATTTGATTAATCAACCTAATGTATTTGGTTTCACCATAGTACTTTGATTAGGTGGGTTGTATTATTACATGTAACTTTATCTCGATAGTCTAAGATCTTCATAAGATGTTTCTCATAGAAGAGATTATTTTATAGTTTTATCAACTCTAAATTTAGTACATATGAGGTATCTATGATACACTTCCTCAAGAGGGATAGATGGAATATGTCATGTACTTGAGAAAGGGTTAGTGGGAGTGCTAGTTGATAGGTCCCAACTCCGATGCAATTGAGAATCTCAAAGGGGTCATTGTACCTAGGACTTACCTTACCCTTATTCCTAAATCCCATGACACTCATCCATTGATAAATGTGAAGGAATAATTTATCTTTCACCTCAAAATTCAAGTCATGTCAATGATTTTTAATATAAATCTTCTATTTAATTTGAGCATCCCTACTTTTTTTCTGAATAGTTTTGACATTTTCTACCATTTCCTTGACCATTTTCGAACCCGTTAACTTAAATTCACTAAATTCATCCTAGAACACAAGTGTTCTACTTCTATTCCCATAAAGTGATTTTACATTTGGTTGATTTATTGGAAAATATTATTTTATAAGAACTCAACCATAAGAATATATTCATCCCACCCTCCTTTAAAGTATATTGATAGTTCTCTCAACATGTCTTTAAGTGTCTGGATATTCTTCTCATATTGGCTATCAATTTGGGGATGCCAATTTATAATAATGTTCAACATATTGTTTAGATAATTTTTTAGTATATTTTATAACTTAGAGGTAAATATCATATTTTAATCGGATATAATCAATAAAGGTGTTCTATACAGCCTCATTATTTATCTGATGAATATACTTTCAAGTTTATTTAGGGAGAAGTCCTCTTGAGTAATGATGAAATGAGAAGTATTTGTAATATTGTCCAACACAACCCATATACAATTATTTCAAATTTTTTTATTCAAAATACTAGTAAAAAAGTCCATGGTGATGTTTCCCCATTTCCATGTAGGTATGGGTAATAGTTGCATCATTCCCCGTACTTTTTTCCTTTCAACCTTTACTTCCTAACATACTATGTATTTTGATGTATATTTTGTGATATCCTTATTCAAATTGTCCCACTAATAGTGATATCAAAAATATTAATGTATCTTTATACTCCTTGGGTAGATGGATAAGATCGAGATATCTACATCATTTAATAAGTCCTTTTTTATCTTAAGATTTAATGGTACACATATTCTTGACTCAAATATTACAACTCATTCTTCATAAATTTTAAATTCTAAGGGGTTCCTTTTTTATAGATTCCACCTTATTTTGTATTTCCACATAAACTCTTTGAGCATCCTTTATCTTCTCTGGAAGATATTGTTGAGTGATAATTTGATACAGTAATGATGATGTTCATTTTTTTATAATACCTATGTCCATAATTTATAAGTCTATGAAGATTGGATCCTTCTCAATTCTCATCATTGATAAGGTTTCTAGTTCCTTTCTATATAGATCATCTGCCACTTTATTTGCTTACCCAGGATGGTAGTGGATTGAGAAGTTATGGTCCTTGATAATATCTAACCATATTTTATAGTGCATATTAATCTCCTTCAGTGTAAATATATATTTTATATTCTTATGATATGTATATATTTCATAGTTCTCCCTATAGAGATGTTACCAATATATTTTCAATGTGAAGATCAATGTATCTAACTTCAGATCATGCGTTTTATAGTTATTCTAATGAAATTTTAACTAACTCGAGGCATAGTATACCAATTAATCATTTTATATAAGTACAAATCCCAATCCCTTATTTGAAGCATCACTGTATACCTTAAAAAGTTTTTTATTTGAGGGAAATGTGAGGATTGGTCCAATGATAAGCCTCTTTTTCAACTCCTTGAACCTCCCTTCACATTCATCAGTCCAAAAAAAACTTTACCCCCTTACAATTCATCTTGGTTAGAATTTTTTAAAATCGAGATAAATATATCAAAAATTATTGGTAATACCCAACTATTCCAAGGAAACTATGGATCTCTGTAATAGATATTGTTCTGGGCCACTCCTCAATTGCATTTTTCTTAGAAGGGTCCACAGATATCCATTTTCTAGTGATAAAAATCCCTAAAAATGATACTTCCTTTATCCATAATTCAAATTTACTATACTTCAAATATAATTAAATTTTTTCAAATTCTTTAGCACAAAATTAAAATACTCCTTATGATACTCCTTACTTTTTTATTATATCAAAATATCATTTATAAATACTACCAAAGTTTTTTCAAGGTAATCTCAAAATAATCAATTCATTTAGTCCATAAATATTGATATAGAATTAGTGATTTTTGATGGAATCACTAGGAAATAATGGTGTCCATAACTTATTAAAAAGTTATACTTGGGAATATATTCCTTATTCACCTTTAATTGGTGATATCCTGACTAAAGTTCCACTTTAGAGAAACATTGGGCCTCACATAGTTGATCGAACAAGTCATCTATCCAGGGCAGAGGATAATTTTTCCTTATCATTATTTTGTTGAGTTCATGATAATTAATGCAGAGTTTCATTGACCCATACTTCTTCTTGAAGAAGAGGATCAGTTCACCAGAATATGAAGCACCTGGGTATATAAAACCCTTTTCTAGATTCTCCTGTAATTTCTTATTTAGTTCATTTAACTTAACGTTAGCTATTATATAGGGATTCATGGATTTGGGAATAGATCTAGGTAAAAGTTCTATTGATAACTATAGTGAACCTAACATAACATAAATGGATATTGCATCATTTTAGATGAATATTCAACACATTACAAAAATATAGGCATGTGGACCATAATAGTTTAATGTTTTTAGAAACTCAGAAAAATAAGCTTCTAACTTGGTAAAATATCATCAAAATACACCTTAAAGATATTCCCCTTTTATTACTCCTAATTAAAACCTTTCATCACAACCTCAAGAAAAGAACCATAAGAAATGGGTGATCTTAGATACTCAGTAAGGGTAAAAAAGGGAGATGTGTAAGTATAACAATAGTATAAGGGTATGAGAACATGATCATAACATTAGAAGATCATACCCTGTATATCAAATATCATAATCAAGAGTCATATCATAAAAATTGGTAGTTCATAATACATGAATCATAAGGGAATAAAGAGAATAATCCATGAGATCATAACATAAGAATAAGACATAGAATTTTTTTCATACACATAAACATAGAAAATCATATGTTAAGTATACCTACTAGGACCTTCATAACATGTTAGGCTTGGGATAATCACCTGTGTACCTACTTCAGACTTGGGATTCCCTCCTGTGTACTCTATTGTTTTGGGATTGGGATGCCCTCCCATGTAACCTCTTATTTCGATCTTGGGATTCGCTCTTGTGTATCCTATTTTTTTTACTTGTGATTACCTCCCATGTATTCTCTTATTTTAGTCTTTGGATGCTCTCTCTAAATTTCTTTTGTTTAGGGATTATGATGCCATCCTATGTACCCTATTGTTTTTGGATTAGGATTATGTCTTGTTTAGGGATTGGGATGAACTCCTATGTACCCTTTGATCTCATAAATAATTTATCATTACCCAATTAATTGGAGGGAGTTATAGGTCACACCCATCACATAATGAAATAATACATGCATGTGCTACAAGATAATAAAAAATTCATCATATCATGACCCATAAAAAGAGATGGGTTTTCATAAACATCATATAATAAAACTTGAAATGATATGGGTATCATTAACATTTCATCACATCATAACCTATGGAAAATATATAGGTTTCATAATCATTTCATCAACTCATAACCCATGAAATGAAGTCGGTTTCAAAATAATATAACCCATGGAAGAGAAATGGGTGTCATAAACATAATTCCATCAAAACATAAACCATTAAAGAAAAAATATGAATGGTATTATTTTATAATATCCCCATTAAAGCATAAACTATAAAAAAGTATGTCATCTTATATAGATAATGATTTTGAAAGATCACAAGGAATATTTCTTAAGGAAAATAGTCTTTCTTTGAAAATCATTTTCCTAAAACCATTTCAAAAATAATTTTCTTATAAAGAAATATTTACAGTTTCATTTATAACATTCGTGAGGAAAATATATTTTCCAATATTAAAAATTATTTTCAAAAATATATAATTTTTTAAACTTTTTTCTTTGAAAATTCTTTGAAAACCTTTTTATTTGAAAATAAATTTGAAAACATGAAAAGGAAGATTTAAAAACCATTTTAAACACTTTAAAACTTAAAAAATCTATTTAAAATCCATTTCCCTTAAAAAATATTAATATATCATTTAAAAACATTTTTTAAAACATTTTTAGAAAACATAGTTTGGGAATAAAATGGATTTCTGACCGAAAAGGGAAATGAAGTCAGACTTTCTTTAAAACATTTTATTAATAATCTTAAGTACCAAAGAGTGGAAAATAGTACCATTATATAAATATATCCTGAATAACCATATTAGAATAAAATTAATGAGATTTATTGAGATATGTATCAAAATATTTCATCAATGGAATCATAATCATAAACAATCTTGATAAAGGATGAGGTTGTAACAATAAACTGTTACCACTTTGGTAACTTTAAATAATGATCATAATAATAGAATAAAATTAAATGAATATTATAATATCATTAAAAGAATAAAATTCATGATATAACATTTTAAATGGTGGTATATACACCTCATAGAAAAATATAGGTGCATAACATGACATGTATCTCAAAGAAGGAAAATTGAAATAAAATTACATTACCAATTTGGTAACTTTCAAACCATAAAACCCATGAAAGAAAGATCATAAAATGGATATTTAAATACCCAAAAATTTATGTATAATAATAATATTATACATTTATGGGTATTATATACACCACATATAAGAAACAAGTGGTGAGCATGGCTTGTGTATTATTGAAAATAAAAGTGAGACGAGAAAACCCTTACCTTAAGTCTCGAATTTCTTCATAAGTGTTAAAAACTAATGTATAATAAGTATTTATTTATTATAAATATACCAAAGAATCATAATATCATATATAATATCATATATTAATTTATTATGACTTTATATTACCACCTTATTAACAATTTATTGTTAATGTTGCATTTCAGGTAATATCTGATTAGTTTTTCATATATGTTTTGACTTTTTATTATTGATCCTCTTGATTATATAATTATTTACTTATTTATAGAATGTAAAACATGATTTAAATATCATATATATTAATTATATAAATATTTATAATAATCTATAAAATATAGATACATTAAATGGAATACACCGTTTATGGAGATAGTAGGCCGTACGTACGCATGAATGGTGTTTCTATTTTATTATCGTATTGAAAGAAAGAAAGTAGATGAAATATATGTATATATATTATCATTAAAATATAATTATTATTTCATATATATCAAATAATTTTACTAAACCCATCCTTAATACATTTTGTATATGAATCACATCGCTTTGAGGTGTCGGTAGTCCACACATCCACAAACAAAGTTATCATATTTACACAAAATGAAAAGAATGAAGGTATGTTTTATGTAATAATTAAATAATAATAAATAAATAATATATATATATATATAATATTAAAATATTAAAATATTATTTCCATCATAATACCCACCATGAGAGGTGGTAAAGGAAAAATAAACAACACTGTTTCGCAAGATAGTAGTCCACTGCACACACAAATAGTAAGTTCGTAACCCATTTGATGGAAGTGTGTGTAGGAATAGGTGTAAACCATATAATAAAAATGTATCAGTATATTTAGGATGCTTAGGTTATTATATAATCCTTTAATAATAATAATTTATGTGGTGGATAATGAAAATAATACAAAAGATCATGTTGAAGGATGTTACCTCTTATTTGAGTAATTTCTTTTGGTTTGCACGAAAGGAATAACTTGTTTTGATTTATGAAAAATTGATGTTTATTGGTTTATATTAGGGAATTTTTTATTTTATTTGGTCATGATTTTTATGATACAAAGTAGATTGAGGGGTGTGAGTAATTGGGGGTGGGGGTGAGTGCCCTTTTATAGTGGAGGAGGAGTGACATTCTGGTAAATATAAAAAGGTAAACACTATTGAGAGGTCTCCATTACATCATGTGCCTCTAATAATTTCATATTTTTGATCAAAGAGAGTATATGGTATAATTATGGCCATAAAATGGTTTTTGAAATGTTTCTAGGTTATTTTCCCCCTTAAGTTAAAGTTTAACCACAAAGTAAACTCATTTTACCTTAATCACTATAATTAATTTTAATTACTTTCACTAATATTTTTTGTAAAAAAATATTTTAAAATTATTATAAATTAGAAATTATTCTTATTCTAAATATTTAATTCAAATTTTCAAATTATAGTCATAGAAGTGGCAGAAATTAATTTAAAATTAATCCCACAAATGTTTCGTGAAAGCAGGTTTTTAAAGCGAAAAAGTTTGAAATGTTTTTATATCCAATTTTAATGTAAAATCGGTTAAAATAAACTAAAATAGATTTATTTATATATTATAGATCTATTTATACTTTAAAATTAAATTAATAAATATTTTAACTATATAATTAAATTGTATGAAAAAACAGTTTTGAATTAAAATTTAGTGTTTTTCACCATTCATCAAAAAATGAAACCTCTCCAAAAAATACCAAAAAATCACCCCAAATAAATTCAGATATTAAAATTTAAAAAAAAGTTATTTTTAAAATAAAAATTATAAAATTTTCAAAATTTATATTTAAAATGGGTTTTCCATTAAGAAGATGTAAAATTACATTTTAGAAAAATACACCTTTTTATTTATAAATTTTGATTTATTCTTATCTCTTATCTAGAAAACGTATAATATGGACATTAAATAGTTTAATTAATATAAAATATATATATATATATATATCAGTAAAATAATCTATAAAAATTGGTTAAATTAATTTATTGAGTTAAAACATGTTTTATTTGATAAATATAGTTTTCCGATAAAAGATTTTCAATATTTTAAAAAGGGTTTTATTTTTATTTATAGTTAATTATACACCAAATAAATTTTCTCATATACTTGTTTAAACTATATTTAATTAATATTATTCATAACTACCCTTACAATGGTTAGGTGAAAACTATAATAATATTTTAATAATATTAATAGTACATTGCAGTTTGGTAAAACTTTGTCTTGCGTGTCAGGAAAGTTATCAAAGGAACTCAACATTATGTGTAACATAATCCAAACATAGTGTTATGTATAGCACAAAATCAACTTGGTGTTGTGTAAAAAGTAATAATAACATGGTGTTTTCATATAACATAAGCTATATCCAGTGTTACGTGAAATGCAGAATATGGAAAAGATTAAATTAATTAAAAAAAATACTTCACAAAATATCAGGGTGTTTAATTCTCCCCCACATAAAATAAATTCCTACCTTGAAATTATTATGGGTTATTAAGGATTTAATACTTTAAATTTACTTTTATAGAAACCTGAATCTTAAAAATAAATACAAAAACATCCTTTAAAAAGGGAAATTTGGAAACATAATGGTTACAAAAATTAACTCATAAATAGGTTTCCACATAGGAGAATATAGGTGGAAAGTAAAAAACATGGACATAGAAGAGTAATATAACTATCAAATTCTAATGGAGAGTGATAGATAACATGGTTAGGAGAAAGTTAATGATCACAAATTCATATCCCAAAGGCTTGAAAAATGTCATTGATGTCATAGAAAATGATGATAAAAGGATTTTTTTTATTTCAAGACCCTTTTACTAAATTTAAAGAATATTTATAAAAAGATATACTTACATGATTTCAGAAAAACCTCACCCTTTTTTGTTCCTTGATAAAGTTCCACTTCATCTCTTATTCCAATAAATGAATGTGAATTTGTCATTCCTAAAGCATTAGTAGAACATGAGATCTATAAAGTGAATGATAGGTCATTCAATCTATCTTTTTCAGAATAAAAAGGCTAGAAAAATTTATCCAATATGCATAAATCTTCATGTGGTGAGATAATACATTATTCTCCAATACCTCATCTAAATTTTAACATAAACCATTCCATAAATTTTTAACCTTATAACCCTTTAAAAATATGAAATTCCAAAACATTATAAAGAAGGTAAATAGATTTCTCAAAACTAGCTTAAAATTGATCCCCCATATATCAAAAATTAGTTCTTATTGTCACATAAAAAACTTGTGAATACCTTCATTGTGTGTTCTATTGAAACATAGTAATAACTTTAATTACCATAAATATTTATTGAAAACATGCATGTTTCCTTATTTAAAAGTTTATTGGATATATTACTTAATTCCAATATGCTATAAACTTCATCCATGATAACATAGACCACTTTGTGAAAAAATTATTAATCAATTCCAAGGTAATCAGTACCATCCAATTTACTTATTCATATCCAATGAATCTTTATCCAAAAATAATTATCTCAGCATTAGGAATAGATTAATATTTTTCTTTCCCTTGATCAAAATATCACATTTTCATTAAATCAAATGTCTAATTCTTCATCACCATTCAACATATCCTTTTCAATCCTTAATAAAAAACTTATACTGAAAATAATCATATATTTCATGATTCATATATCATAATCTTTGAATTACAAAACATAAATACTTCATTTATCTCACTTTATTCTTAAACCATTATGTGGGCTTCATCATCTTATTCCTTAATACCTCATTCCTATAATATGAAATATGAATCATATATTAAGGTTACTCAAACTCAATCTAATAATTCTTCTTATGTTTAATGTAAAAAATAATGTTATCAAATCATATAACTTTCACATTTTGTTTTAAGTTTCTTTATCTTCAGCAGTATAACCAATACTTGTACCACCTTCTCGATTCTCTTTATGAGATTTCCACTTAAGAAATCGATTTTTTAATGCTCATACTTTCCACATCTGAAACATTAAATGTTAACCAAATTCATTATAGTTATAGTCACTAACTAAAATAAGAAATAATAGGGTGATATACAATTATCATAGAATAAAACCACAAAGTCATGAAAAATTACTTCTAGGATGCCTAAATTATGACACCTTATTTTAAATCTAAGACACCTATGAATTATCATTAGAGACATCCCTTTACATATCCTTAGAAATATCACAAGGGATCTCACTAATGTTTTCTTATCCTTGTTTCCAAAGGTTGAATAAACCTTCTCTTTGATACCAACTATAGTGACTCAGGATTAACATACATGGATATTACATCATTTTAGATTAATATTCATCAAATTACAGAAATACATGCCTGAGGACTGTGATAGTTTGGTGTCTTTGGAAACTTGGAAACATAAGCTTCTAACATAGTGAAAGATCTTAAAAATATCCCTTAAAGATCTTCCCCTTTTATTAATCCTATTTAAAACCTTTCTTCATAACCTGGGGTAAGGACACATAAGAAAGGGTGATCTTAGATGATCAGTAAGGGTAAACAAGGGAGATATATTAGAAGAACATAATCATATGAGTATGATAACATTATCATAACATTAAAATATCAAGCTGAGTCAAAATTTAAACCTATGAATTTTTCATTCCTTTTATTTTAGAAATCACAAACACTTTATTTTACACTTGATTAATAAATTTTTATGTACAAAGTATTTTAGAATATTTTTGTAGAAAACATAATCTTTTAACATACTTGTAATTAGTTATAAATTATTCATGAATATAAACCAAATTTTTTCATTATGATTGTCATAATGAGTATAGATCTGATAAACATTAGATTCAACTTTATCAAATTAGATGTAAGACTTTATTTCTTCTCTTTCATACTGAAAAATTATTTATAATCAAGATGATGATGGAACTGATAAACATTAGATTCATGATCATAAATATTATCATAATTACATTTGTAAGGAAGTCTATCGGATTGACTAAGTTTAAATTAGGAATATGGGAAAATGATTTAGAATGACAGGAAAAAATTTACACTGTAATGGTGTAAAACAATATGACATCAGAAAATTAGTTAAAAAAGAGACATTGAAGTGCCAGTTTCTATGTCATTTCAATAAAATCAGAGAAATATGACCATTAGGAAATAATTATAATCATTGGATGGTTTCCTATAAATACTTGTTCATTAAAAGAGTTTGGATATGATCGATTTCATTTGAAATTTATCACTATGTGAGAGATCTAGAGATTACACAATGTGAACATCTTTTTCTTATTCTTTGTAATTATATTTAGTTTTATAGTTCTAAGGAAACCTTGTTAGGGTTTTCTCCATAATAAATTTTTCATTGTAATCATGAGTTTGATTTGTGATTATGATCAAGGGATTGTTGGGATAGCAAGATGGAGAATATAATTTTTTGATTGAGGGGTTTCAAGGATAGAAAGACCGATCCAATCCATCAAATAGAGGGCTACCGAGGCTAGGTAGACAAATAATTCTCTATTCTTATTGAGGGATTTCGTTTAGGAGGAAATATATACTTTATTGTAAGTATAAAAAAAGGTATATATTTATCCAAGGTTTGTGGATACCTTAATCTTATGGTTAAAATAATTCTATTAATTTTAATATTTGTAAGTCATTATTACTTTATTCTATTGATTAAATTACTTATTTCTTACAATTTTTATTTTATGTTGTTTATATTGTAATTGCTTTATCGTAATGTATCATAATACGATAAGCATTAATATGTTAATCATATCTTCTATGAATCTGATTTGTTTACTTTGACATAATTTAATCTTATGTGATTGTGATTATTTTACTATGATATTATTGAATCTATCCTGATTATGATAATTTGGTAATTAGACTAAGGGCCAAGTCTGAATCCAATATTTTTACTAAAAGTGGTTTGTGAAATTTTTTAGTTTAATTAATTTTAACTAATGTTTTTTAAACTAAAAATCACCCCTCTTGTAATTGATCCATCAAGAACATATTATTTCAATCCTAATAACAATATATCTAATATTGATATCTAAAAATTGGTATCAGAGTAGGATTCCACTACTCAAATACTTGGTAGATTTTTACTATATTTACCATTGAAATTTTATTAAGTTTTATTATAAACCTTTTTTATAAATATTTGATTGCACTAATGTGTTTGTGGAAAATAAAGTTTTTCTATTACGATGGTAGGACTTAATTTTGTATCCATTGATAATATCAATCTGAATAGACCACTAATTTTTTATGGCCATGACTATGAATATTAGAGAGATAGAATGAATACTTTCGTTATCAATAATGGGGTTTATAATTTTGTTATATTGACTAGATATTACAAAATACCTGATAAAGAAGTTACATCCTTCACCAATCAAGAAAACCAATAATATCAACTAAACTACAGAGTAAGGAAAACATTGTTATGTTCCATGAAGAGAAGATCATCCTGTGAAGTTTCTAATGGTATTTGGAAGAAGTTAGAGGTTACACATTTTTGGTAATTCTAAGGTTATTGAAACTAGAAGAGATATATTGAGAGGTGACTATCAAGATTTTGATTTTTTACCGGGAGATCCCATTTCCAAGATGAACTAAAGGTTTATGAATATCATAAATATTTTACAATATATTGAATAAAAATGATTATATGATGAAATCCTTATGGAGAAAATAATATGTATCATGAAAAATGAACATGTGTCTAATAGGATAATTTTTAATGATATGAGGAGGTTTAAAAACTTAATATTGATTATATTATTGGAACCCTTATGTAGTAATAGGGAAGATTGAAAAGAGATGCTAAAAAAGTGAAAAATAAAAATGGTGGTGTTGACTTCTCTACAACATCTACCTTACCCCCTAAAGTTCAGTCTATGGAGAAAATAGTGAAATTATGAAGAAAGAAATTTTTTTATAAAATCAAACTCAATTTCATCAGAATATTCTAAAAATGAATTGGAAAATCTAGATAGTGGGATGAATAAAATAGTTAGAAAGAAATATTTCCAATAACGGTACAAGAAAGGTAACAAAGAAATAAATGATAAGAAATATGGAGTTACTTTTTACAAATGCAAGAAAACTAGACACATTAGACCATATTTTACGAAGATAAAAAGTAAATATAGGAAAGATTTAAATTATGATAGGAATAATAAAATAT
The DNA here is from genome assembly GCA_963277665.1 of Viscum album. NCBI lineage: Eukaryota > Viridiplantae > Streptophyta > Magnoliopsida > Santalales > Viscaceae > Viscum > Viscum album. The sequence continues at coordinate 1,477,223,295 of OY728125.1, read as the reverse complement.
TTTATAATTAAAAAGAAAAGAAATTCTTAAGGATAATGATTATTGGAGTGAAAGTGGAGGATGTTCCTTAGATAATTCTTCTGATAATAATAGTTTTGGATAGAGGAACATTGGTCTTCTTTCTAGGGTACCCAAAGGAAATATTTTATTTATAGATAAGGTATGCACTATTGAGAACCTTAAAAACTTATATTTAAATTCTAATTATCCTTATGGGAAGGATTCTATATCCTTAGATGAAGAATCTTCCTTAATAGAAGATAACACTCTTCCTTCTTATGATCAAGTATATTGTTTTTCAAAACTTCTTGAAAATTAGAATTGAAAAGTTCATAAAAAATTATTAAGTCTAATTCAAGGATAATTCTTTTTAACAAAATAGGTATCAAATATCTCTAAAGATCTTGATAAGAATTTTTTTAAAAAATAATCTATTTCTAAAGATTTTAAAAAATTGATTTCTAGGAAAAATGTTTTGAAAAACAAAACTTGATTATAAAACTAATACTACCAAGGTTAAGGATTTTGTTGTAAAACTAAAATATAAAATTTCTTCTATGAATTTTTTTTATCAAAATTTACCACTGGTAATGAAAATTTTGATAAAATGTATAAAAAAAATCAGACCTCATTATACTAGTTCTAGAATGGGATATACTAATAAAAAATATATTTTAGTAACAATTACTTTATTCCAAAGAGTGCACCCTTTTTCACCAATTTCCAAATTAGTGGACATTGGAAAAATAATCATTCTCTTAATAAATTTCAATATTTAGGTTTCCAAAAATCCTATTTTTTTTAATATGGATTCCTAAATTTTTATTTTCTAATATTACAAGACCCAAGAAGGTTTGGGTACCAAAAGTCTAATGTTTTTTCTTTCAAGAAAAAAATCAAGTACCAAAAAAAAAAGAATACTTTGTACATGGATAGTGGTTGTTCTAGGAATATGAATGGTAATAAATATTTTTTCAAAAATATTATTAATATAAAAAGGTGGAAAGGTTACATTCAGATATAATTCTCAAGAAGATATTATCAGTATAGGTAACATAGTTTTTCTTGTTAAATATTTAATTTTAAATGTTTTATTTTCTAATGGGCTTAAGCACAACCTTATAAGAATAAGTCAATTATGTGATGAAGGTTTCCTTGTGAATTTTATAAATGATAAATTTGTAGTATATAATTACAAGGATGAATACATTCTTTCTGCCAATAAGCATAAGAATATTTATACACCTAACTTAGAATACCTTAGGAACCAAGAATTACCTTGAATAAGTGAAATTTAAGATCAATATTGGATATAGAATAGAAGGTTAGGACACTATAACATTAGATAATTAAGTAAATTTACTAATAAAATAATTGTTAAGGATCTATCAAATCTTAGGCTTTATTATTCAAAAGTATACAACCCTTATCAATATGGTAAGCAACAAAAGCCAAGATTTAATTTTTTTAGTGAAGTCTCAACTACTGATGATTTACAGTTAGTGCACATGGACTTATTTGAACCTATATAAACTGGGAGTATTGGGGGAAAATACTCTGTATATGTATCAGTTAAGGATTACACAAGATACACATGGGTTTATTTTCTCAAAAATAAATTTGAACATTTTTTGTTATCTTGAAACTTTTGTAGCCAAAGTTAAAAGTGAGAAAAACCTTCCCTTGATAACTATTTATATTGATCATGATGGAGAATTTTTAATGTCTAATTTTGAAACTTTTTATAGTAAGAAAAATATAGAACATAAATTTTCATCTCCTATAAATCCTCATCAAATTGGTGTTGTTTAAATAAGAAATAGAATTCTTCAAGAAATAACAAAAACCATGTTGAGTGAATACTATATTTCTAAACATTTTTGGGATGAAGAAGTTATTTTTCCTACTATACTATAAATTGAGTTTTAATAAGTCCTTTTCTTAATAAAACCCCTTCTGATTTGTGGATTAGTCGAAAACCAAAAGTTTCTAACTTCAATGTTTTTGGATGCAAAGTATTCATACTCAATATGAAAGATAACTTACATGAATTTGCAACCAAATCTGATGATATAATATTTTTAGGTTATTTTACTACCTATAAGGCATATAGAGTTTTTAATAAAAATTATTATACTATTGAAGAAATAGTACATGTTAAATTTGATAAAACTAACCCTTTTTTTAAATAACCTCAACCAAAATCCTCGAATGTTATTTCAAAAATTGATTTACAACATTTGTTAGAAAATTCCTCTTCTAAGGAAACAAATCGAGAAATAGTTTCTGAAGTTTTTCCTTAGGAATATTTTTTACCTTATGTTGAATGACTATCTTTTAAAAACCCAATAAGTTTGATGTTTCTTAGGAACCATCCTATTGATAGTATCATTAGTGATGTTGATTAACTTGTTAGGGATAGAAGTTTCTTAAGGAATGAAATAGAAAATCTTTCTTTCCTTTCTCAATTTGAACCCAGAAATCTCAATGAGAATTTAGGTGATGAGGATTGTATTAAGGCTATGAAATAAAAACTAAATGAATTTGAAAGAAATAAATTTTGTACCTTGGATGAAGTACCTAAAGAAACATCTATAATTAGAGTAAAATGGGTTTTTAGAAACAAATGTGATGAAAATGGAATTATTATTAGAAATAAAGAGACTTATTATTAAGGGTTATAACAAATAAGAAGTCATAGACTATAAATAAACTTATACATTAATAGATAGACTAGAATCTATTTGTATTCTATTATCCTTTACAACATTATTTAATTTCAAACTTTTTCAAATGGATGTGAAGTGTGCTTTTATTAATGGATATGTTTAGGAGGAATTTTATGTTGAAAAAAACCCTAGTATTTAAAATAAAAAACATCTTAATATGTTTATAAACTTACCAAGGATTTATATATACTTAAAAAAGTCCCTAGATCCTAATATGATAGGTTAATAGTATTTTTCTTACAAAACAATTTTTAAGGGAACTATGGATCCAACACTTTTTATAAAAAAAGTTAACAAAATTATTATGATTTTAAAAATATATGTTTATAAAATTATATTCAGATAAACTCAATAAGATATAAGATATTACTTTTAGGATTTTATAAATATGAGTTTGATATGAGTATGATGTGTGAGTCAACATTGTTCCTTGGTTTTCAAATTTCTTAAAAACCATAAGAAACTTTTATATCCCGACATAAGTATATAAAATATATTCTTAAAAATTTTGGACATGATAATAAAAAATGTATAAGTAATCCAATCAGAAACTTAAATACACTTGATCTTGATGAGGTTGGGAAACCAGTTGATCAAAATACTTTTAGAGGTATGATAATAAGTTTACTTTACATAAATATTATTCTTCTATAATTAATGTTTTCTATATGCTTATGTGAAAAATATAAATCAATTCCAAATGAATCCCATTTGAAAGATACAAAAATAATTTTTCATTATCTTAAGGGAACTATAGATTTAGTACATTTTTATTCTTCTAGAAATGTTTTTGAATTAATTTTTTTAGATGTTGACTTTAGTGGTTGTAGAATAGATAGGAAAATAACATATAAGACTTTTCATTTCTTAGGATATTCATTAGTTTCTTAGTCATGTAATAAATAATACTTGGTAGAACTTTCTACTACTAAATCCGGATATGTAGTATCTAGAAGTTGTTGTTCTCAAGTGTTTTGGATGAGGCACACACTCACTTAATATGGCATGAGTTTTACTAAAACTCAAATACTATGTGATAACACTAGTTCCATTGGTTTAAGTAAATATATGACACATCACCCTTATGAAAAACACATAGATATTAGGTATCACCTTCTTAGAGATCTCACACTTAAAGGAGGTATCATTTTACAATTCATTAGAACGTAAGATTAAATTTTAAATTTTTTACAAAACCATTATCTTCTGATAGATTTTCACACATTAAATAGAATCTATGAATGATCAACATAAAGTAATAATTCATATATACTTCTTATTTACCCATATCATTATATTAATATACTCCTCTTTACAGGGGGAGTATATATATTTTTTATATTTAAAATCTTTTAGTTTTCTAAAATTTCAGTTTTATAAAAACTTTTTCATATTCAGCTCTTCCAGACTCAGTCCCATCATAAAATATTTAAGAGTCAGTTTTATTAAATTTTTTCTAGACTCTAAAATATGTATAAAAAGTTTTCAATATTTAGTTTTTATAACATATTTTATCATAATAACATTCTATTTTAAATACTATCATATTCAATTTTTTTAAATCTTTTTTACTTAGTCTTTTAAAAACTATCGTAATATATTAGTTTTAGAAAATAAAGAACATATTTATCATACTAATAAAATTATTCCAATTCCAAAAGGTATTTTTCTTATTTTTAAAATTTTTTTCACTATCTTATTATGATTTCTCATCTATGTTGTTGTTGTTGTTATCTTAGTTTTTATAAAAACTCTAATTTGTTTCATTTTCATATTTTTTTATTAAAATATTTTCCAAAATCATATTCAATATCAATATGATAAAAAATTTAAAACCTTGAGAGTTAAAAATTCCTTAAATATTTTTGAGTAGTTTCGAACTGTCAGATAAAATTGAGTTAAATTACACCCATTGAATTTAATTTGGAAGTTGAACCATCTATATCATCACCTATATAAAGGGACCCCCATTTCCCACATCGATCGCCTCAGTATTTCTTGTGTTAGGTTGTTTTCACCTTCTAAAAATACCAGTATGAAATCTTTACTTATGTATGAATCACTAGTTTCTTCTCTAAATATGATAATGTTTGCTAAATATTTCAATGTTTGGTTCATTTTCAGAGAAAGGTTAGTTGAAAAATCCTTTTATGAAAAGTATTATTCCACCCTAAAGAAAGTTATGAAATTCCAAGTTTGGGAATGTTTGTTTGTAGAAAAGTATGATTAGGATTATGATTTTTTTTATCATGATATTTTTTGAGAATTTTATAGATCAGTCAAGTTTTTCAAACAGGATGGAAAAAAATTCTTTCACAATTTATGGAAAAGGGTATCATATTTTATATAGAAAATCCATAAAATTTTTGGGCATACGATCAGATAGATAATCCTATTTTCCTTCTCAAAAATTACCAGATGATCTTGGTTCTTTTGATAAAAACAATATAGAGGATTATTTATTTTATCATTAAGAAAAGGTTCATAATGTATCTCATCTAAACCTAGATAATAGGGTTATTAATTTATGGATGTAAGGTTTCTTAATTCCAAGGAAATAGGATTTTGATACTTTAAAGGTTAATGTTGTTTTCATTTTAGATTATCCTATGAATATGAGAAAATAGATTTTATTGGATTTATTTTTCTTACCATTAATAATATCAATATCAGATCTATTAAGTCTCAAATCATTATTTTCCCATTTGTGATAACTAAGATAATGGTTGAATTCATGAAGTTTTTCAACATTTCAAACAAATAAAAGATGAAGAAGATGAATATTATTTTCATTAGTGATGACAGAATGAAGAGGATGAGATTTAGTTTTGATAATGAATCAAATTTGTTTGTTGATAAATTCTTAAAAGTAGAACCCACAAAGAAAGTTGAGCAGGGTGATCAGTATAAAAAAAGATGAGAAGGGTGACCGGGAAAAGAAAAGGAAAGAAGAGTCACCCTCATATAAGAAAGTAAATAATCAGAAGAAATTTCCTGATGAGATAAGATATGAGTGGATAATAAAGAAGTATTGGAGGAAAGAATGGGATCTAGTTATCGGCATTATCCTAACAGAGGTCTTGGACTTAAAGATTTATGTTGCTAATAATTTTCAAGAAGAAGAAAAAAAAGAAATTTTAAGGTGTAAAAATTGTAGAATACTTGATGAAATACGTTGAGGAAGCCTCCCAAAATGTCGTTTTACCACTATATTAGTCTGATCAAGTAAATCTGGATACCGGATTCTTGTTCCAAGAAACTGCAGTAGTAAATGTTGAAGTTCCCTCTATCACTAAAAAGGGAAAGGATAAAGTAGTTGATGAAGAATAAATTCCTAAAATTCAATAAAATTTATCAGAATCGACACCAGCTATAAAGAATGATTTGATAACCGAATTATAGCTTGGGGATGAGTTTCTTAAATAAATAGATGAAGGTGTTGTAAGGATTGATATTTTATCCAAAGAATGAGAAGGATTTTAATGAAGTGAATATAAGGAATATAAAGAATGTTTTGAATAAGAAGAGGAATGAGATGAAAATAAGGAAGTTGATTAATATAAAGTTGATGAAGATGAAGAGTATTAGGAGGAAGAGGAAAATTAAAATTTTAATCAAGAAAAAATTCCATTTGATAAGATTTCACCAGCACAGTCATCCTCATTAGCCTTACCCTCCAAGACTGATAATAGTAGTGAAGCTAAAAGTTATGAGAAGAAAAAATCATCATCAAATTAAGAAGTTGAATATTCATCTAAGAAATATAAAAAAGATAAAAATTTTAAGATAGAAGGTGATAAATATGACACCGATGATAAGAATATAATTGAATTATCTGATGGAAATGAAGCTGGTGATAAATGTTATAAGAAAGTTCAGAAATCAGTCAAAAAGAAAGAAAGGTTTAAAAGAAAAGTGACTAAATTCAGAACCAGTCATGCCCAACTTCCTAAAATATAAATGAATAATATTTTTTTAATACTTTAATCATATAGGGAGTTGATTATCTCATTCAGTATTTACAGAGACTCAAAGTAATACTTCCATACTTTCCAAGACTTAAATCTATGGTGGAATTGATTCATGAAAATAAAAGTGAAAAATCAGAATCAATCAAAGTTTTAATATATATGATAATTCTTTTAGAGGCTGATCTCAAGGTTTTACAAAAAATTTCCCATGCTCACAAAAAGAAATGCAATATGGTTGTGAAATGGTCTCATAATATTGATGTTGGTGTTAAGCTGCAAGACGGGTGTTTTGAAGAAATAAATAATCTTATGAATGAAACCTCAGAATCCTTCCATCGATTATCTAAAGATATGTCAGTAAGGGTGAATTTTTTTAAACAGTTCATATAAACAACTGACAACCAGACTCATGAATTGAAAGAGTTAACAGGAAAGATAAAATATCTATAGTTGGAGTTTTCACGACTCAAATATTATAAAGATGAAATAATTGGTTTGAAAAATTAGAATGAATAATTGTCTAAAAATATTTGTATTCAAGAAGAAAATATTTAGTTTCAAGAAGATAAGATTCAGATTCATAAAGAAAATATTGAGAAGCTGGAGCAGAAGACACGCGAGTTTGAGAAGATAAAATCTTTTTTCAAAACCCTTATGAAGGAACACTGATTTTTTTGAAATATTATTGTATTTTAAATCTTTTAAATAATTAAAAATGAATTATCCTTTTCATAAAAATATTATTGTTTGAATGTTTTACCAATTTTTATTGGTTTAATATTATTTCATATTTTTTATAGATGATTAGTTAGTTCATTATATTGTTTTTTATTTGGTTTTTAACCCTTTTGCAGGATAATCTAAATTTTCTCCATTCCTTTATGAAAATCATAACGGGAGATAATTTTATAGAAAGGGGGATAATTTTTCCATTATAAAGATAATATCACACTAAGGGGGAGAATATGATCCTCAGGGGGAGTTTTTATCACAATGAGGAGTTAACTATATTCATCATCATATTCAAATGATTCATTAACTCTGGAAAAGATAAGGATTAATGTTTAATTATAAATACAAAGTACCTAAAATTAAATGGACTATAAGTTTTTCAAAGTTATATTGTCATTTAAGTTTTGGGTTTGTGCTTTCTAAAAAGGGGGATATTGTTTAGTCAAAAGTTATACTTATGAATTTTATATCCCATTTATTTTGGAGATCACAAAACACTTTATTTTATACTTGATTACTAATTTTTTATTTCCAAAGTATTTTAGAATGTTTTTATAGAAAACATAATATTTTACTATACATAAAATTAGTTCTAATGTATTCATGAATATAAACCAATATTTTTCATTACGATTGTCGTAATGAGTATGGATCTAATAAACAACAGATTCACCTTTATCAGATCTGATGTAATACTTTCTATATTTTATTTCATACTGAAAAGGTATTTATAATAATATTGATGATGGAAATAATGAATATCATATTCACACGCACAAATATTATTATAATGAAATTTGTAAGAAAGTCCATCAGACTGAATAATATTAAATTCTGAATATAAAAAAATAATTTCTAATGTAAGGAAAAAAATTTACACTATAATGGTGAAAAAAATACAACATCAGACAATAAATTACAAAGGATCCATTAAATTTCCATTTTTCAAATTCATTTCAAAAATTTTAGATAAATATGACGATTGGGGAGGAATTATGACCATTGGATAGTTTCCAATAAATACCTTGTCATTCAAAGAGTTTGGAGCTAATTGATTCTATTTTCAATTTCTCAATATGTGAGAGCTTTGGATATTACACAATGAAAACTTCTTATTATTAGTCTTTTTAATTATCTTGAGTTTTTTAGTTCCAACAAAACCTCATCAGGGTTGCCTCCTTGTGAACATTTTCATTGTAATCATGTGTTCGATTTGTAATTAAAATCGAGGGCATGTAGCGATAACAAGATGGATAATCTGATATTCTGATCAAGGGCATGTAGAGATATAAAGATATAGATGATCCATTAGATCAAGGGCTATTGAGGCTAAGTAGATATGGAATACACTATTCATATTGAGGTATTTCCTTGTTGAGGAAAGACAGGCTTTATTGTAAGTAAAAAACAATAGAGACCTTTATCCAAGGTTTGTGGATACATTACTCTTAAGGTTAAAAGAGGTCTATTCATTTTAATAGTTTTAAGTCATTATTAATTTGTTATAGCTATTACATTACTTGTTTCTTACAAGTTTTATTTTCCACTACTTATATTGAAATTACTTTATCATAACATATCTAAATCTGATAAACATTAATTTTTTAATCAGATCTTCTGTGAATTAAATATGTTTTATTTGATATAATTTAATATTATGTGATTACGATTATTTTACTCTAATATTATCAAATATATCTTGATTTCAATACTTTTTTAATCAAACTGAGGGAAAAGTAGGTATCCAATCTTTTTACTAAAAGAGGTTTGTGAAATTGTTTAGTTTAATTCATTTAAACTAAATTTTTTAACTACAATTCACCCCTATTGTAATTGATCCATCAAGAACATATTATTTTGATCTTAATATAAATATATATAATATTGATATCCAATATATCATACCCTTCATATCAAAGATCATAATCAAGAATCATGGCATAAAAATTGGCAGTTCATAAGACATGAATCATAAGGGAATCAAGAGAATAAGTCATGAGAGCATAACATAGTAATAAGATATAGAATTTTTGGTATACACATAACATAGAAATTCCTATTTCAAGGATACCTACCAAGACCTTCATAACATGTTTGTCTTGGGATAATCACCTGTGTACCTACTTTGGGATTGGGATTCCCTCCCATGTACCATTTTGTTTCGGGTTTGGGATGTCCTCTCATGTACCCTCTTGTTTTTCACTTGGTATTCCCTATTGTGTGCCATCTTATTTTAATCTAGGTATAATATTCTATGTACCCTTTTTTAGGGCTTAGGATTCCCTCTTCTTTCAGGCTTGGGATGATCTCCCATGTATCCTTTTGTTTCAGGCTTGGGATTCCCTCCCATATACCCTCTTGTTTTGGGATTTGGATTCCCTCTTCTTTTGGGCTTTAGATTCCCTCCCATGTACACTTTGATCTCGTAAAACATTTATTATGACCCAATTCATTGGAGTGATATATAGATACCACCTATCACATAATTAAATCATACATGCATGTGTCACAATATAGAAAAACATTCATCATATCATGACCCGTAAAAAGATGTGGGTTTTCATAAATATCGTATCATAAACCTTGAAATGAGATGGGTATAATTAACATTTCATCACATCATAACCAATATAAAATATATAGGTTTCATAATAATTTTATCAAATAATAACCCATGAATATAAGGGGGTTTCAAAAGTATATAACCCATGGAAGAGAAATAGGTGTCATAAACATCAATCCATCGAAACATAAACCATTTAAGAAATAATATGAATGATATTCTTGGATCGTATCCCTAGTAAATTATAAACTATAAAAAATTATGTCATCTTAGATAGAGAAGGATTTTAAAGATCATATGTAATATTTCTTAAGGAAAATAACCTTTCTTTGAAAATAATTTTCATCAATCCATTTCAAAAATCCTTTTTTACAAAGAAATATTTATAATTTCATTTAAAAATATTCTTGTAGAAAATATATTTTCCACCTTGAAAATTTATTTTTAAAACATAAATCATTTTAAAAACCTTTTTCTTTTAAAACACTTTGAAAACTTATAAATAAATCTTGAAAACATTTTAAAAACCTTTTTCCTTGAAAATAACTTTGAAAAAATGTAAAGGAAGATTTGAAAACCATTTTAAACACTTTAAAACATAAAAAAATTCTTTAAAATACTTTTCCTTGAAAATTATCTCAATATATCATTTAAAAACATTTTAGAAAACATTTTTTTGAATAAAACTGAATTCTGATCGAAGAGAGAAATAAAGTCTAACTTTATTAAAAACATTTTCTTAATCATCTTAAGTACCAAAGAGTGGAAAAATGGTACCATTATATGAAAATATCATGAATAAAAATAGGATAAAATTAATGATAATTCTTGATATATGGATCATAATATTTCATCAATGGAAGTATAATCATAAACAATCCTGATAAATGATGAGGTTGTAGCAATAAATTGTTACCACTTTGGTAACTTTAAATCACGATCCCAAAAATAGAATAAAATTAAATAAAGATTATATTATCATTAAAAGAATAAAATTCATGATATAACATGTAAAATTAAATTATATATTCTTTATATCAAAATATAGGTTTATAAAACGATATGTATCTCAAAGAAGGAAAATTGAGACAAAATTAATTTATCGATTTGGAATCTTTTTAACCATAAACCCCATGAAAGAAATATCATAAAATGGATATGTAAATATATATAAGTTTAATTATAAGAATAAAATAATACATTCATGGGTATTAGATACATCACATATAATAAATAGGTGGTGAACATGTCTTGTGTCTCACGAAAAATAAAAGTGAGAATAAAAAACTCTTACCTTAAGTCTTGAATTTATTCATACACATTCAAAACTTCTATATAATAAGTATAAGTTTATTATAAATCTAAAAAAATAACCATATTATAATATATCATATCATATATGATTTTATTATTACATTATATTACCCTTTTATTAACAATTTCATGCTAATGTTGCATTTTGGGTAATATATGATTTGATTTTCATATATGTTTTGACTTGTTATTATTGATCCTCTTATTTAGATAATTATTTAATTATTTCCATAATGTAAAAAATTATTTAAATATAATATATATTCAGTATATAAATATTTATAATAATCTATAAAATATAGAAATATTAAATGGAATACATTGTTCATGGAGACGGTAGGTCATACGTACGTATGAACGTTGTTTCCATTTTATGGTCATTTTGAAAAAAAGAAAGTAAATAAATTATAGTTATATATATAAATTATAATTAAAATAGAATTATTATTTCATATATATCATACACATTAACTAAACCCATCCTTAATACATCCCATGTAAAGTGTGAATGAATCACATCTCTTTGAGGAGGTGGTAGTCAACATATCCACAAACAAAGTTATCATATTTACACAAAAATGGAAAGCATGAAGGTATGTTTTATTTAATAATTAAAGAAGAATAAATAAATCATATATATAATATAAAAAAAATTATTTCCATCATAATTCCCACCATTATATGTGTTAAAGAAAAAACTAACAACATCATTTCGTGAGGCGGTAGTCCGCTGTACACACAAACGATAAGTTCATTACCCATTTGATGGAAGTTTGTGTAGGTGTAGGTAAAAAACTTATAATAAAAACATATAAGTATATTTAGGATAATTAGGATAATATATAATAATAAGAATAATAATAATTTAAAGGGTGTAGAATGAAAATAAAACAAAAGAGTTTGTGGAATGATGTTACCTCTTATTTGGATAATTCCTTTTGGTTTTCACCAAAGGAGTAACTTGGTTTGCTTTCTGCCCAAAGTGAGGCTTATAGGTTGATAATAGTAAAGTTGGGAGATTATTTGGGCTGGTCTTTTATGATAAAAGTGTCTTTATATGTTTGAGTAATTGATGGGGTGAGTTCCTTTTTATAATGGAGGAGGAGTGACATTCTTGTAAATATAAAAAGGTAACCACTATTGAGAGGTATCCCTTACATCATGTTCCTCTAATAACTACCAATTTTTTATAAAAGGGAAGATATATTCAAAATATTTACAAAAAAATGTATTTTGGAAATGTTTCTATGGTATTTGTATTCTTAAGTTAATGTTTAACCACTAAGTAAACTCTTTTTTACCTTAATCATTGTAATTAATTTTAATTACTTAACTAATATTTTTGGTCAAAAAATAAGGTGAACTTATTAGAAATTTTAAATTATTATTATTAAAACTATTTAATCCATTTTTCCAAATTATAATCATATAATTGGAAAAAATTAAATTAAAATTACTCTCATAGACATGTTGTGAAAGTGGGTTTTTAAAGTGAAAAAGTCTGAAAGTTTAAAATGTTTTTATATCTAATTTCATTGTAAAATTGGTTCCAATGAACTAAATTGAATTAATTGATATATTTTTGATGTAATTATATTTTAAAACTAAATTAATATATAATTTAACTATATAAATAAATTAAAATAAAAATAATTTTTGAATTAAAATTCGGTATTTTTTACAATTCATCAAAAAATGAAATTTCTAAAAAAAGTAACAAAAAATCACCCAAAATAAATTTTGATATTCCAATTTCAAAAATGAAGATTATTTTTTCAAATAAAAATTATAGAAGTTTCAAAATTTATATTTAAAATGAGTTCTCTATTAAAAGGAGGTAAAATAACCTTTTAGAAAAGTACATATTTTTATTCATAAAATTATATTTATTCTTATCGCTTGTCTAGAAAACACATAATATGAACATTAAATAGTTTAATATATATATATATATATATATATATCATTAAAATAATCTATAAAAATTTGTTTAATTAATTTACATAGGTAAAACATTTTTTATTTCATAAATATAGTTTTCCGGCAAAAGATTTCCTATATTTTCAAAAGGGTTTTATTTTGATTTCTAGTTAATTGGTCACCAAATAATTATTGTTATATACTTACGTAAAATATATTTAATTAATATTATTCACAATAATAATAATATTTTAATAATATTAATAGTACATTTCACTTTGGTAAAACTTGGTCTTGTGCGTCATGACAGTTATTGAAGGAACTCAGAATTATGTGTAACACACGCCAAATATTATGATGCATGTATCAAAAACTAATATAAGTGTTTCATGTAGCACAATATTGACTTGATGTTTCATACAAAGTAAGAATAACTTGTTTCTTTTATATAACACAATCTATATTCAGAGTTGTATGAATTGAAGAATATGTAAAAGATTAAATTAATTCGAAAAAAATATATTTCAAAAAATCTCAGGGTGTTATAATAACTCAACCACTCAGTTAGGGTGAAGACCATAAAATGTTTAAATAAATACATCATCATAATCCTTTATAATGGGTATGTATTCAAGCATTATTCTCCCCTTTGTATCAATCACTTAGGCTAGATATTCTTGCTCATAACATAATAATATCCATGCTTGAGAAGTGGATTCCAAAATAGATTCATCCTCCTCCTTAAACTTATACAGAATTAGAGTATTACTCATGATGTGAAGAGTTATCTCCCTATATAGATAGTTGATATTGTATTTATATAATTATAGCAAATCCATGATCAAAATAGCATCAAACTCTACTAAATGTAGTAGAACAATATTTTATGGTAAGTTTAGTCCATATAGATTAACTGAGGATAAGTTATATACTTGGGATGAAATAATTACTCTATTTTATATTCTCAAAAATATCTCAACCCCTATGTTTTGAGGTGGTGTCTGAATAGTTCTATTAAACTTAAAATCTATGAAAGTATTTGTATAACCATAATAAAAAATTATATTCACTATACCTTAATGAATAACCAATGTACCTATCACCACATAATTGTCAGGATCCACCTCAGTAGTAGTGGAAACAAATGTCCTTCCTTTATCTCTAGCCTTGAATGTTTTTTCATTGATTGTCTAAAAAACCTATGACTTAGTGCATTATTTTTCATAATGAACATGTTTCTTACAGTTGAAAAACTATAACATAGGTTGAGTGTTGATTTTTAACTTATTTTATTCTGTTTAATTAGTGGGTTTCTTTATCTCTCTTTAGAATTATTTAGCCTGATGCCACTCTTTTCCACATCTTAAGAATATCCCAGTTCCCTTGTGATAGTTTTTGGGATTCTTCTTCCCACATTTTTGACATGTTATATGTTTCATTTTCTTTCCTCTATGAGATTTATATTTTGATCCTCCCAAATAGAACTCCATTTTATGATTTCTATCTCTAGAATTATGAGACCACTAAGAGTCACCAATCTTCATCTCAAACTTAAGGGAACAATAGACAATATCTTTATATCTATAAAAGGATTTAATCACTAAATATTTTTGTAGACAATTCTTTAACCCACTAAATAAGTAGTCAACCTTAATTTTTATGTTAATGAAAAAGATGAAGGCATACCATGAAAGCCTTGTGAAGTTTAGCTCATATTCCCTAATAGACTCATCTTCCTTTAGCTTCAGTCTGAAGAAATCCCTATATATTTTAAGATGGAAATTTTAGGTAAAATATTTGTTGAAATTTTTTTATTGAATTATTCCCATTCCATAGAATCAATTTCCTTGTCAGACTTAATGTTCATGATCAGTGTCCACTACTAATCAGCTTCCCCTTCAACATGATAGGCATTTAGTGTGACTTTCTCTTATTTTAGTAATTTTAGGATAGAGAATATATTCTCAATGAAGTTAATCAATTATTACCTAATTAGGGGATTATAAGATATACTAATGGTAGGAGGCATTTTTCACATAAAGTACTCAACCAAAACTTTCTCTTTATTATAATAAGGAGATCATTCTATTCTATTCAAGTTATTATTCATACCATGAGTCAACTAAGACAGTACTACCATGAATTTATTAGCTCCCACTCCTATAAGGTTAGTCATATCATTATGTCAATCATCACATTTACTATCACATTGTTTATTCTCATAGTTCCTCAAATTTCACACTATTAAATAAAATAAAGAAATGATGAGAATACTCAAACTAAAAATAATGTAAAAAAGAGAAATTATAAACATATAAGGAATAACTTATAAAAGAAAATTATATCCTAAATTATGAGTCACTAGGTTTCAAAATAGTTTATCCATATTAATTTCCCTATTTATTTTTCTAGCCAATAAATCTTTTAAATCCCTTCATAATGGTTAATAAAGAATTTGTGAATTCTCCAAAGCATGTCCCTTAGGAGTGTCACTCTATAAATCACGAAAAAATTAAGATATTATTTTATACTTAGACTTATCTTTAGGGTTATCACTGAATTATTCTAATCCCAATCCCCATATATAAATAGACATTTCTATAATACCAAATATAGTGGCCCAATCCTTTTACACATATTGGTACATTATTTTTAACATAAATATCAAATAAACAAAACACAAATATCATGAGGCCTAGTTTCTTTAGAATACAAGGTTCATAATACATAAAATGGAAATTAAAACACAAAATATTTATTTTTTATCAATAATGATCCTCTAAATCCTATTGATCTCTTAAAACTGCATAGGATAATTGGGGGAATTAATAAAATAAAGGGGTGAGCTATAAATATCATTAAGGGAATAAACATGACAATGAAGCATAAAATGTGAATTAATGGCATAACATGATATCATAAAAGAGAAGGATCGTGAATAATAACATGGTAAAAAAACATAAATAACATGGTATCATAATATCATGTAAATATAGGAAAGTGGATGAAACATAAAACATGACATAACCATAAGTCAAGGCTAACTTCCAAGATAATATCACATAGTGAATAGAGTCTCACATAGATTAGGTTTACTCCCTAATTTCATACATAATGTCTCATGAGAAAAAAACATTAAACAATTCATTGGATAACTATTTGGGAACACACAGAATAACATATGCATGATTATGTGTGCTAAAAAAGAAAATAAATAATAAGGTATAAACATTAGAATTTCCCATGGAAAGAAATGGGTTTTATAATCTTGACTCATATCATAATGAAAGGATATTACATAAAGTCTCTAAAGAGAAGGAGGAATTAAACTAGAATTTGTATACCTAAAATATTATTATATTTAATGAAATCATTAATTGGAATAAATACTTTAAATGAGTATTATATAAAATGATTAAGGGATAGAAAATCTACCCCTAATCAGGTTCGACTTTAAAGAAGGTATTTGAGAATTAAATGTAAGGAATGCATTATCTCATAAATGGAATGGAGAATCAGTTAGGTATATATGTAAGAAACATATATAAAAAATTTAAAAGCATTATACAACATCAAATAGAGATATAAAGTGATTTAGATAGAGAATGGTTCTAACCCAAATAAAAAAAGGGTGGTTCAGAGATATCCCTTACCTTATGTTCTAGAATCATTCTGCACTTGCACTTAATGTCCTGAATAATAAAACTAAATTCATTAATTACTTAATTTATAAACTTTCCATATATATTTGATTAATTATAATTTTATAATTTTCATTTATAACCATTTTAATGGGTATAAAGTTTAATTTCTCTTTTTTGAGGGTGTTTGTTTCATGGTTCCACGGCTGGATCACTTATGGATAATTATTAATGTTCATTTCAAGTGAGACTAAAACTATAGAAGTGAAATGAAATGGTATTCATGTCTTTATTTAAATTTAAATGGACCAAAATATCCTTTTCTATTCTGATATATGGATAATTCATTTAGTA
Organism: Viscum album; assembly: GCA_963277665.1. Taxonomy (NCBI): domain Eukaryota; kingdom Viridiplantae; phylum Streptophyta; class Magnoliopsida; order Santalales; family Viscaceae; genus Viscum; species Viscum album. The sequence goes on along the minus strand of OY728125.1, from coordinate 1,477,206,071 downwards.
AAAATGTTAATATTATGCAGTTAGTTCATTTAGGTGGTTTTATCGACCATCACGAACTAGTTTCATTTTATTTAATAATATATATATATATATATATTCATTAAATAACATGAAATTAGTTATAATATAATAATTATCATCTTATTTAACCATAATAATATTTTTATATCCATCCTTGAAGACAATGGTGAAAAATGAAGTGTATTGTTCATAGAGACGGTAAACCAACCAAATTGCAAGTAATAGTTTAATTTAATAAACAAAAAAAGGAGGGTAGAAGATGAATATTACACAACAATAATAATAAATCAGTATATTTGGGATACTAATGTTATTATGTTTAGGTTTATAAAGAAATTATGATGGTGTTAGAAGAAGAATAAAACTGAAATACATTAGATGATAATCTTACATCTTCCTTCGATTATCTCCTCTTAGGCTACCCTTTAAGGCACCTGGAAATAGTCTTTAGATGAGAGAAGTAGCACTAATACATTGGGGAGAAGATTTGGAAGGGAAATAATAATAAATTTGGTAAACTCCAAGGCTTAGATTGCATGAGGAAAAAAATTCACCCTAACCATTTTTATAGGTGTAGATTCAAAAAATGAATTCCATTTTATGAAAATAATTTTCTAAATATGAGAAATTTAATTTTTAAATAAAATCCTCATTTATTATAAAAATTCCAATTTTAATATTATGATAAATTTGTGACCCTTTGAAAAATTTCTTAAGGTATTATAAAATTATATTATCATTATAATAAAAAAATATTTTTAATTTAAGATTTTATTTTATAAAATTATTCTTTATTTTAAATCATTATATTTTTTTGTAAAAATTAAAATAAAACATATATTTTTTACAAAAATATGAACACTTATTTTATCATTTTTAAAACATTTACTTAGTTGTATCATGATATAAATATGCCATATTTTCATTTTATAAGATACTTAAATATCATTTTACTCTTCCATAGGTGAGTTTACTCTTCTAACGGTTGGGTTACTATTTCTAATGGTTATATTACTATTCCAACGGTCAGATTAATATTCCAACGGTCATATTACTATTCCAATGTTAAGATTTGTAATGATTATATGGGTTCCCTAATTTTATTAAATACCTCATATTTCATTTATGCATAATTAACTTTATTTTCTCTCAAGGTTATATATATTTTCATTTTCTAGATGAATATTATAACATTATTTTTTTCATTTTTACAGTATTGTTCATGAGTGAGATTATTCTAGTGGATCGAGCAGATCCAATTTTTCATATTTTAGTTATCTTATTTTCTATTTTTTATACCATTTTAATAGTTTCAATTATTATGGAAATATTTATTATATAAATGTAATTTTTAAATTAATATAAAAAATGTTGTTGGTTTCATCATGTGGTGAATGTGCTTTACACTACATTACTAAATATAACAAAATTATAAGAAGGTAATTTTCATTGTTAAAATTAAAGATCATTACATTATTACACTCTTAAAAAAATTCACCCTAGAACTTTACATACTAAGGTGAAAAAGGTGATAGTAATTCTACTTCATGGATTCCTCTGGTTCCCATGTGACCTCCCCATACTCATGGTTTCACCATAATACTTTGATTAGGTGAGTTGTCTTGTTTCATATAACTTTATCTCTATAGTCCAAGATCTTCACCGATTATTCCTAATAAGATAGATCATTTTCCATCTATATCACCTTTGAATTCGATATATGTGAGGGATCTAGTATGTACTTCCTCAAGAGGTATACATGGAATGCATCATGTACTTGAGAAAGGGTTAGCTGAAGTGCTAGTTGATAGGCCAAAGCTATGATGCAATATAGAATCTCAAAGGGGATGATGTACTTAGGATTTATCTTACCCTTTTTCTAAAATATCATGACACACTTCCTTGGATAAATGTGGAGGAACACTTCATCTTTGGCCTCAAACTTAGGTATCATCAATAATTATCATGATAGCTCTTATGTTGACATTAAGAAGCCCTAATGTGCTACTAAATGGTCTTTTTACCATTTCATCAACCATTTCAGGACCCAACAACTTGTATTCACCAACTTCATCCCAACATGTAGGTGTTCTAAATCACTTCCCATAAAGGGATTCATATAGAGCCATTTGGATGCTTGAGTGGAAACTATTATTATATGAGAACTCGACTAGAGGAATATATTGATCCAATAATCCTTTGAACTCCATAAATCTTGTTATCCACATGTATTAAAGTGTCTTCATAGTCTACTCATATTGGATATCAATTTGGGTATGATAAGTCATACTGAAGTTTAACTCATTATTTAGGGAATGTTAGAGACTCCTCCATAATTTAGAGGTAAATATTGGATCTCAATCAGATATAATCAATAATTGTGTTACATGAAACCTCACTACTTTTATAATGTATATCCTTGTAAGTTGATAGAGTGAGAAGTCATCTTTAATAGTGATGAAATTATAAGTGATTATAAGATGGTACACCACAACCCATATAGCATAATTTTCTCTTGATGTATTTAGAAGACCAGTGACAAAGTCCATGGTGATGTTTTCTAATTTCTATGTTAGCATGGGAAATGGTTGCACCATACCCTTAAAGTTTCTCTTTTCATATTTCTTCTACTAGTGTACTAAGAAATTTGATGTATATTTTGTGATCTCCTTATTCATATTTCCCACCAATAGTTCTCTTGAAGATCTCAATATATATCCATGTCCATCCTTTTCAAGTAAAATAATATTATAGCCTTCTCAATTCTCATCATTGATAAGGTTTCTATATACTTTCTACTTAGAACATATGTCACTTTATTTTCTTTCCCATGATGGTAGTGGAGTGATTAGTCATATTCCTTGATGAAATCTAACCATATTTATTGATTCATTTTAATCTCTTTTTGTTTAAATATATATTTTAGGCTCTTATGATCCGTATATATTTTATAATTTTCCTCATATAGATAATATTGCTAGATTTCAAACATAAATATCACTATAATTAGCTCAAGATTATGGGTTGGATAGTTTTGCTCATGCAGTTTTATATTCCTTGAGGATTAGGCTATCATTTTAGCATTTTTCATCAGTACATAGCCTAATCCATTCTTTGAAGCAACACTTTATACCACTAAAAGTTCCCTACTTTAGGTAAGTGTGAGGATGGGTGCAATAATAATCCTCTTTTTCAATTCCATGAATCTCTCTTCACATTTATCAGTCCAAAAAAATTACCCCCCTTCTGAGTCAACTTGGTTGGTGGTTTTGAAAATTTTGATAAATTTCTCATAAATTGTTGATAATACTCAGCTAGTCTAAGAAAACTATAGATATTAATTATATATGTTGTCCTATGTCAATCCTCGATTGAATTTGTCATAGAAGGGTCCATAGATATCCCTTTACCAGGGATAACATTCCCCAAGAATAATACTTCCTCTATCCAAAACTCACATTTACTATACTTTTCATATTGATTCTCCCTTCATGAAGTCTTTAAAACTATATTCAAATGCTCCTTATGATCTTCCTTAATTTTAGAGTATATCACAATATCATCTATAAATACTTCCACAAATTTTTCTAGGTAATATATAAAGACTATATTCATTAAGTCCATAAATACTTCTGGAGAATTAGTGAGTCCAAAATAAATCACTATGAACTCATAGTGTCTATATCTTATTCAAAAGATAGTCTTGGTAATATCTTCTTTATTTACCTTTAATTATTGACATCTTGAACTTATCAGCAAGGATCCAGACACACAGGTTGGTACTCTGCACTGGGAATTATTTAGAGTTGCTAACTCAAATAATCTTAGTCTTGTGTTTAATTTCTTTGTGAGATCTTTCATCACGTAGTAGTATTCTGCTTTGAAAACTAAGGTTTCCCACTTTTCCTTAAAGTGGTGATATAATAATAAAAAATATATTTTTTGGTGTATAAGGATTCTTAGATATGGGTAGAGATCCAAGTATAATTTTGATTGAGAACTCAACAACTCAGTCAGGAGGAAGATCGGGAAACTCTCCAGGGAATACATCAGTAAAATCTATTGTAATGGGAATGTCTTAAACCATGATTCTCTCATTTGTCTAAATCATTTGGGATAAATATGTTTGATCATAAGGAAATAATATCCATGCTTGAGAATAATATTCCAAAGAAGATTCATCCTCATTACACTTGTACGGAATTAGAGTATGACTCAAGATATAAAGAATAGTCTCCCTCTCCTGATAGTTGATGTTGAATTTATATAAGGACATCCAATATATTCCCAATGTTGAATCAAAATCTAATAAAGGAATCGAGAAAAGATTTTTTGAGAGGTTTAGTCCACATACTTTGGGGACGAGTTATATACTTTGGATGAAATAATTAATCTATTTTCTATTCTCATATCACTACTACAAAACAAGCCTTTAAAAGCGCTAGCCTTTATCAGTGCTAGAAAAAAGCACTGATAAAGGGTACTTATTATCAATGTTTTTTTAGCACTGATAAAAGGAACCCTTTATCAGTGCTTTATTTTTAGCACTGATAAAGGGTACCCTTTATCAACACTTTATTTTTATCCCTAATAAAGGGTTCCCTTTATCATCACTTTATTTTTATCACCCATAAAATGATACTTTATCAGCACTTTTTTAGCTCTGATAAAGGTTTGAATAAAATTAAATAATTAAATAAATAAAAAATAAAAATAATTTTATTAAAAAAATTATTAATTAAATAATAATTGATAAAAATGAATACATTAGTTATACTCTATATAAATTATAAATACTAATAAATTTTATGTATTAAATATATAGATATATGTAAAATGAAAATTAAATAAATAAAAATTAAAAATAAGTAAATTGAGAAAAATAATAAACATTTTATTAATTAAATAGTTATTGATAATGTTCATAAATCGTATATATTAAATATATAGATATATATGAATGTATATAAATATGACTTATATAATAAAAAATATTTATAATTTACATTAAATAGTAATATATTTAGTGGATAATGGTTTATAATTAAAAATTAATATGAACTGAAAATACTGACTAATTGCTTCAAGTAATTAATATAATTGAATGTCATTTGATTTTTCAATTTAACATAGATCAAATGTGTGCTATATTGACTTCACATATACGTAATTAATCCATTTTTATATAAAATGCACACACACATATATTTATGTAATTAATGAAATCTTATATAGAAATACATACACCTAATATTTATGTAATTTATTCAAATTTAAGTATTTATTTTAGAATTTCATTATAACATGATACATTTAATATATCTTGTATTTAATCACAGTAAATTTTATTTATTTATTTTTATTGTTATTATAGTAAATTATTAATTCACATTTAGTATGTTTTATTTTTTATTTTTTATTTTTTATTTTTCTTGGGAATTTAATCAATTTTTATTATTTATTATATATATATATACTATGTTTTATTATTTTCAATATATATTCATCTTTATTTCAATATATATCCATATTTTTTAATAATTTATATTTAATTAATAAAACCTATCCATTTTTTCAATATTGTTAAAGTGCACTCATTTTTAATTATTCAATTTAACTCATTTTTAACATGCATGCACTTAAGATTAAATATTCATTCATAATGTTAAAAAATATTTGTAAAAAAATATTTATAAATAAATATATTTATAAGTGTATATTTACTATATTTATACATTTATATATTTATAATTATAAATAAATAAATATTATTTTTTTAAAAAGCATTTATATAATTGTAAATAAATAATTTTATATATTTAAATAATTATAAAATTATAACAAATTTATTTAAATAAAGAATATATTTATTATATTTATATTTATATTTATTTATTAAATATATATATATATAATTATATAAATATATATAATTATATAAATATTATTTTTAAAAAAAGTATTTCTATAATTATAAATAAATAATTATATATTTAAATAATTATAAAATTATAATAAATTTATTTAAATAAATATTATATTTACTATATTTATATTTATATTTATTTATTATATATATATATATATATTAATATATTTACAAAATTTGTTATTTATAATTATAATTATAAATTATTTATCAGCACTTAAGTAATAAGCACTGATAAAAGCAATATTTATCAGCACTTTTTTAGTTCTAATAAAGATCAAGCTTTATAAATGCTATAAAAGCACTGATAAAATTCATATTTATTAGTATTATGACTTTAGTACCAATAATAGGGATGTTTATCTGCATTTTTTGGAAGCGCTGATAATAGTGTCCTGATCTATTTAAATAACCCTAACCAATCACAAACTTGTCGCGATATTTGAAGATTTCCATGGAAGCCACCCTCTGCTGGTGCTTCTCCTTGGTGAATCAAAGCTTGAATCAAGGCTCAAACAAATCCAATGCTCAAATACAAGGCTCAAATGATTCAAGAGTTGAATGAATCCAAGATTCAAATGTTTTCTAGGTTTTTGATATCTCTACTTTCTCTCAGATGATTCGAAGCTTCAATCCAAGGTATCTTATTTTCTCCTCCTCCTCACTCACTGATTTCTTGTTTGGAAATATATATTTTCATTTTTTTATCATCATTATTTATTTTCTATCAATATATCCATGTGGTCAATAATGTTTATTGGGGCTGTTTAGTTGAAAGGATATAGGGATGTCGGAGCTTGAGTAATAGATGTGAAGGATTTTCTATCCAAAACTCTTATCCTACTCTCTTTAGTTTCCAAGTGATGTTGGGAACAATATTTGTAACAACCAGGTACTTAAAAATAATTTATTTTCATTCTAGAACTAAATAGTTAAATTCATTATAAATGTATAATGAAATAAGTGGTATTTATAGAAATTAATAAATCTATACTAATAAAATAGTAAACTCACCTATGAAATTATAAATAAATATTATGTATCTTATAAGTGAAAATACGACATATTTATATCATGTAATAAGTAAATAAATGTTTTGAAAATGATAAATTAAGTGTTGGTATTTTTATGAAACATAAATGTTTATTTACTATTTATAATTGATATAATTATTGAAAAGAAAATTTATATTTATAAAATAGATTCATAAATTAATATTTTGTTTCATTATAATTATAATAAAATTTTATGAGGCCTTAATTAATTTTTCAATGTGTCATAAAATCAATTATATTATTATAATCAATATTTTTCAAATAAATGATGTATTTAAATAAAAAATAATTTTTTCATATTTATAAAATTTTTATCAAAAAATGGAATTCATTGTTGAATTCTACACATCTAAAAATGGTTCGGGTGAATTTTTGGAATTTTTCTAAAATAGTTGAATTTTTTATGAATAGTTAAATATTATAATTTACGGTATTTAGAAAATACTTAAATTATTGAGTCATAAATGATGTTTTAATAATGTAAGCACCATAATCTCAAACTATCCTTCTCTCATTAATATATTTATTCATATAATCAAAACTATTCATATCCTTGAACCAAAATAAAAAACTAATGAATAAAATAATCAGAAAACACCCCTCTCCACTATAAATATCACCCCTCACCACCTCTTCTCCTCACACTTTCAAATACTTTTATCTTGTCTAGTTTATGCCCCATTACCTTCAAAAATATCTTCCCCGTGTCCAAGGCTTTTTGTTCTCACCAAAAGGACAAAACCAAGGGCCTTAAGGTGGTTCTCAAGGAGAAGAATTCATGAGGTAAGATCCTCTTTCATTTTATTTTTAATTTATTTTCTTATCTTATTATCTCCTCACCACCCATAATAAAAGTGACATTATAACTTCAGTATATTAAATATATTTTAATTTTATTTTGTTAATTTAATATTCTCCATAAACACTCCTCTTCTCCTCTTATTCTAGAAAATGAAATCATTGTCCATGACATGTCGATTCACGACCATCATGGATGGTGAGTTTTCATTTTCCTTTACCTCCTTCAAGGCTGGTCATAAAACAATTATTATGGTTAAATGATATTTTATTATAGATATTATAGGTTATATAATGTTCTGGAACCAATATATAAACATGATATTAAATAAAATGTTATAAGTTCTTAATAGTTGTAAATAACTACCAAAATAAATTAAATCATTTTCATTAATGTTTTATCTAATAAATCATCCGCATATCAGAAAAAAATGATATATGGAATTATGGAAACATATTAATACCTTTTATTTCCACTCCTTTGGTTTTTCTTCCATTCTATAAGAAATTTCATAATGAACCAACCATGGAAATCATGAAATAAATGCACCCAAAACAATGAAAATAACAAAATATTATTAATAAATGAGTGGAAATATGTTATAAAAGATTATATAAGGTATTATAAATATGAATATAGTTCTCTAATAAATTAATAACACTCTTTAAACCATTATATAGAAGGTTTTAACTCGTTTGGAGGAATTCAAACCTGAGGTAAGAGACTTTTCTTTAAAAATCGTCTTTTAAATTTATTTTTTTACAAAATTCAAAAGGAATGTTTTTTATAATGAAAGTATTCATGTTTTATGATTATGTTTTTATTATTATGAATTTTTTATAATGATGGTTGGCACCTATATCTCCCTCCAATTCATTGGGTATGTTTATGTTGTAAGTTTACCATAATGGTTATTCCAAGTGTAACTCGATGGTTACACCATAAGGTAGTTATGAGGGTTACATTGTAAGGTAGTCGTGAGGGTTACAATCATAAGGTATCCATGAGGGTTACAATCATATGTAATTATGATAATAAAATTATTCTCCAAGTTACTTAAATGTTTTATTTATATTTTCTATGTTTCATGGAAATCTTATATTCTCACAAAGTAAGTATATGATTCTTTACAAGTGAGAAATATATCTTTGTGAAAATGATTTCATATGTTTATAATTATTCATGGACTAATAGTTTATTTCCTTATTTTATGTCCCCCACTGGGATTTTTTTTCTCATCCCAAGTTTTAAAATTTCTTTCATAGGGTTTAAGGATGGGTAAGAGAAAAGAAGAATCCAAGATGAATGTTGTAAATATTTTTCATGAAAATAATTCATGTTTTATTAAAAAAAATTTTATTTTGGAATACATGGATTTTATTTTAAGTGGTGTCCTCTTTGTATGCTTGTGGGTTGTCATGTATGAATTATGACCTAATTATTTAAAAATATAAACCGATACTATCTTTTGGAATGAAAGAAAATGAATTTTAGTTGAATTAACTAGAATAAGTAATATTCAAATCCAGGTCCTTATAATATTTTAATTGCCAATTATTTTATACTTCCATTGGATTTGGGACATGGACCATGCACATTCACTATATTCACTACTGCAAATATTTCCTTTATCAACACTAGAAAATTGAATTAACAGTGCTAGAAAATTGATGTTAATCGAGTCAAAGATAAAGGGGGTCCCTTTTATCAGCGCTTTGAAAAGCACTGATAAAGGCCCCTTTTATCAGCACTAAAAAAAGCACTAATAAAAGGTGTATTTTATCAGTGCTAAAAAAGTACTGATAAAAATAAAAAAAATTAAAACAAAATTAAAACAAAAATATAATGCATGGGGGACTTTTAACAGTGCTTGACCCCTCCCCCCTTTATCAGTGATAGGAAGAGCCCCCTCCCTCTCACTACACACTACCCTTGCCTGCGCAACCCCCTCCCACTTGAGTTTGTGTGCTATTGTTTCCACCAGAACTTAAACCTGAGACCTTCCCCATTGCGCGCCTGCATATTTACCACTAATCCATTTAGTTTTTTTCTCCATTTAATGATATATCAATATATATATAGTTATGTTTATTCTTATATTATTATAGATTCATATTAATATAAATATATTTAGATATATTAATACATATATATTTACTCATATATATATATATATATATTCTTATATTAATATATATATTCTTATATTTATATCTATTTATATATATTTATATATATAAATATATAGTTATAATTTTTTATTCGTATATTTATTTGTATATTAATATATATTTATAAGATTAGTTTTAAATAAATTTATAAAATATGTTTTTTATGTGTGTTTATAAATAAATAAATACATATATACATACATATATACAACACACACACACACACACACACATATATATATATATTTACGAATAAATACATATATATGTGTATCTAAAAAGCCATAGAATGTTAAAACAACCATAAATTATAATAAAAAATCCTGATTCAACTCCACAACTAGTAAAATCAAAGAACATGAAATTATCTTCGATATTATATGCGGTACAGTCCTAATGGACATTCTAATCAGAAGTTATAGCTATTTGAATGTTAAAAAATTGGGATATCCCAACTAAAAACTCAGTTTTGGAGGCCTTCTGGGAATTTTTTGTCCTCGAAAAATGTGACAGAAGTTTCCCTTAGGTCACTAGCACGTAGATATCATCGCAGGATTTGGTTTTATATGTTTTAGAGCTCAAACAAACACCCTGATCAAAATTTATGGCCATTTGAATTTTGAGTTACATTTTCAACTTATTTTAGATCTTTTATTATATTTTTTGATTTTTTGTGTCTTCAAATTGTTATTAAATGATTATTAGTCGATGATAATTAGAAAATTATTAGTTAATAATATTTTTAAAAAAAATTTAAATCCATTTTCGCTAAATTTATTATATATTAAATGTAATAGTCTATTTATACTTATCTACAACATATTTAAAATATATATATTATATTTATATCAATATAGATATACTTATGTATCAATATATTATAATTCAGGAAAAATTATTTTTTTCTGAAATATATACTTTATAGCACTAGGAAAAAGTACTGATAATCAGTGATACTAAAAAAAGTGCTGATAAAGGGGTCCCCTTTAACAACGCTAAAAAGGGATGAAAAAGGTGGTGCCTTTATCAGCCCTAAAAAACACTGATAAAGTGTCACTTTTAAAAGTGTTTTTTTAGTGCTGTTAAAAGTTCCCTTTATCAGTGCTGATAAAGGCACCCCCTTTAGCAGTACTTTTTTTAGCACAGATAAAGGGTGGTGCTGCAGAAACCCAGTTTTGTGGTAGTGATTTTATAGTGTGAAATGAGTTTTTATATCTATTTTCTTTTGATCTAATTGAACATTTAATGGAGATAAGAATCCTAATCAAGAGATTATTCACCATAAGACTCCATATTTTCAAGGGAATATGATCCTAAAGATATAGAGGATTGGGTGGAGAAAATTGAGAGGATCTTTGACACCATCAAGATTATACCTTCCATTAAGGTGAAATGTGATGCCTTTATGCTTGAATATCATATCCAAATATTATGTGATATGATGGTCCATGCTAAATTAAATTAAAATTGAGAATATAAAGACCACTTTAGGTAAGGCCTGTATTCCTTCGAACTGTAAAATATATCATCCAAATATTCCAATTAAATATTGTGAGTAAGATAATATAGAACTCACATTTTAATATCTCTAGTTGCATCAAATTTCCATAGCCACCTACTAGAGAATATCCAAGAGGAAGTCTCACTAGGGGTAACCCAAGGGTTGTTCCATTTAGATATATAATTTATTTTTAAAATTATTAATAATATTCCCAATCTAATTAGTAAAAAATATCTATCAATTTTATTTTTTCATCATAAAAACTTCTCAACCCATTCTTTTTAAGTTAGTATTTAAATTTATCATTGTCTAATATAATCAAATTTTCACTCCCACAAATCAATTTTGTAACACCATGAGATTTTTATGAAATATATATATTTTAAATAATTTAATTTCTATAATATCTTGCATTTCATGATACACCATTTTAATATTTCATTACACACAATACCGGCTTATCTTGCATAGCATGCAACACTGAGTTTCTATGAAACAATATTTCATTCTAATTATATAAACAAGACAATTATAACCTAGCTATTAAATTGGTAGGAATAAATATTATTAATCACATCATGAAATTTATATATATTTATTTAATAAAATGTTTAAACATTTATCCAACATATTTTATATACATAAGATAAGAATAAATCCAATTTTATGTATAAAAAAACTATATTTTTCTGAAGGCAGTTTTATGACCTTTTAATGGCCCACTTGTTTTAGAACTAAATTTTGTCACTTTTATAAATTATAATTGAAAAAATAAAATTCTTATTTAAAAGTGGGATATCAAAATTTACTATGGGTGGAATTTTGGTATTTTTTTTGAGAAGATTCATGTTTTTATGAATACTGAAAATACTGATTTTTATTGAAAACTGTATTTTTATTGAATGTTTTTACAAGGTAAAATTTTGTTTTGGATTAGTTTTAATTTTTAATTAGTTCATTTTAATTTAAAATAATCCAATTATGGTTTTTTAATAGGATTTTATACATTCATTTATTTTAAAAACATTTTATGTTTTAAAAGGGCATTTTTTTTAAAACAAAACTGTTTTTCATGGAATTTTATCGGTTTTATTTTAAATTAAATTCTAAAACTTATGTATTTTTAATTTTAAAAAAATGATTTAAAATTTAGATTCAAAAGGTCCAAATTTATTAAATGGGTCCCTTTTATTTTTCACCAATATGAATAGTAACCTTGGTAAATTTTGTCACCACGGTAAATGGTAAATTTAGTAATTTTGGTTAAAAAAATTATAAAGACTATAAAATGACCCTAACACATGGACAAATTTTATTGGATGAATAAAATTAGACCCTTAACATCTAAGGATCTAAATTAAGTCTTTTAATAAACATGTTTCCATGAAAATAACTTATATAATATTTAAATCAATGAAAGTCGTAAAATGTCACTTTCTTTGTCTTTAATATCCCTTATGTATCCACATGGGGATAAACTGATGTTATGAATGAATATAATAGTATATTTTTAACTTAATAAACCTGATTTTATGATATAAATTTATTTTTTTAATTTTTGGGTCACTTAGATAATATTATGGTATTTATAAAATCTTAACCAATATAAAGTTTTAAATAATATAAAATTTTAAATAATATAATTTTTTTAAATAATATAATTTTTTTAATATAAGTTTAACCAATATATATATTCAACTATAAATATTATTATAAAATATAGAAGATTTATCTTCATCGTGGTATTTTATTTTTAAATTTTAGTAAATAAATAATTATATTAAATAATTACACAATGTCGATGTAATAATTATTTTATTAATGGAAATATCAAATAAATATTATTAAAAATATTAAAATAAATATAATTTCAGATAATTAATGTGATAAATGAATTTTATAGATGACCTTAAACTTCTAGGGATATAATAAAATATTTGGTTCAAAGTTAACTTGTTATCTTCATATTTTTTAAAAGTCCAAATAATGAATAGTGTCAAAATTAACAATAATGAAATTTTATAAAAATGATATTTTATTAAATTATTTAAAAATTATATAACATTTTTAAAAACACAATGAAAATATTATATGGTCAACTAAGGGTTAATCAAAATGATAAGATTAAAAATAATACTAAAAATTAATAAGTTAAAAATAATACAAAAAATTGTATAAAATCTATTGGTTGATGATAATACAACCTTATATCATCTTATATTCTAATACATGGCCTTTTAGAGGCATTTTGAGTGATATTGAATTTATTGTAAATTAATATTTTTGAAATTCCAAAAGTGTCCCTTACCTCAATTATAAAAGAGGACCTCCTACCTTACGTCTTCACATCACATTGAGCATTAAATCTCAACCATACCCTAAAAATTTATCTTCTAAACCTTCATAGACACATTCTAGAGGTTTTTTTCTTCTCAAAAGGCCAACCCTAGTGTCCCTAAGAGGATATCTAAGGGAAGTTTGTCAAGGAAGATGTAATCGTCTTTACTGACTCTTCCAATATTATCTCTTCTTCTAATTACTATCCATATATTGTTTCATTTATAAAGTAATAAATCCATTATCACCTATATTATGAGATTTTATTATTATGGAACAAACTTATTCCACCTTTTATCCATCCTATGAAAAAATAAATCACCACATGTGCGTACATATTACTTATAGTCTCTATGTCGTGTTGTAATCTATTGTTCATCACAACTCTACCTGGATGGTTATAATGATGTATATAATATAAATATATAATAATTATTACATTATATTTATTATAGAAAAAAATATATACCATCCACTTCCTTACTCTTTTACTATTAAGGGTATGATATTATCGGTTGTGCGTACGTACGACCTACCGTCTCAATGACGCGATGCAATCAATTTTTCAAATTCATCATTCATTAATGAGTATATAAATGTATAAAATGAATAAATATGATATATATTACCTTAATATATTTCTATAAATTATTTAAATATATCATATGCACAATAATTGGGACTTATATGACAAAACATGCATAAGAAAATGAAGCATTTAACACCCAAAAGATGAGTAATAATGAAATATTCTTAACAAAAGGGTGATAATATAATCATATATGATATAATAAATATTAATATGGTTATGTAATAATTTAATAAAATTATTTAACCCATTATATAGTAGTTTTAAATATGTATAAAGGAACTCATATAAAAGTTAAGGGTTAATTTCACAATCTGATTATTATCCAGGATAGTTTATACGTAAGTATCTACTGGGAAATATTTATCTTCCATGTCCATGTTTATTAAAAAATTATTCCAAAATATTTTTACTATTCTTATACAATTTTTAAATTCATTTTTACCCATGTGTGTCTTTTTACTAAATTGTTTCAAAGGAATTTTTTCTTTTATTTTCCTAATGAGGTATTTTAGACTTTTCTGGAAAAAGTATGAGAGAAATGTTTTTTTCAACTTATGAACCATGAAAGGATTTTTCCACTTTAATGATGCCTTAATGAATTGAATCTTACCTTAAAATCTTACGAGGTTATTTTAATAGAAAAATGTTTTATTTTAAAATTGAATGATATTCTAAAAAAGGAAACATTTTCAAAGAAGAAATGATATTTTCCTCAAGAATTATTTTCAAGTGATCTATCAAGATTATTTTCTATCTATGATAAAATTATTTGATGTTATTTATGCTTTATTGGGGATATTTTTAAAGGATATGATCCATAATATTTCTATGGTTGGTTTATGTTTATGATGGAATGATATTTATGAAACCTATTTCTTTTTCATGGATTATGTTATGATATAATGATGTTTATGAAACCCATTTATTTTTATGGGTTATGATATAATGAATTATTTTTGTTCTTGTGGAAAACGTATGTATGGTTTTCATTATGTTATTGGTGGGAACTATATCTCCCTCAAATACATTGGTTAAAGATTTATATATATTGAGATAAATAGAAATATAATGGGAAATGATATCATTTCAATGATACAGGGTTGGAATGGGAAGTAAAACTAGTTCAGTAACACAATGCTAGATTGGGGAATGAACCCAGTTTAATAAAAGACTTTATCCAATACAATGTTCTTCATAGTGATCCTTGGATAATATGGAAATGATTTTATATGTTTATGTGTAAGCCAAAATTTCTTGTCTTATGTTATGATCTCATGGAATATGTTCTTTATTTTCTTTATGGACTTCTATGATTTATTCCATTACACAATATCATGATCTTTGATACATAGGATATGATTTTCAAATGTAATGTTTATGTACATATTCCCTATTATTATTTTATGATTGATAGCTCTCTTTTTACCCTTTCTATTAATTTTAGCTAACCTTTTTCATATGTTTCTTTTCCCTAAGTTATAAAGAAAGGTTTTAGATATGAATATTTAAGGGTAAGATCTTTATGGGATATATTGAAGATCTTTAACCAAATTAGAAGATTGTGTTCCAAGTTTCTAAATTCACTAAACTATTATGGTTCTCTTGTTTGTGTGTGTGTAATGTAATTAATATTCATCTAAAAATATGTAATATCCATGTATAAAAATCCTAGGTTGTTATAAATTTCCCATTTTAAACACAATTACCATAAATTTTTACCAATCCCAAATTATAATATGGTTCGTCTAGTTTTCTATACCTTTGTAAAAATATAGCCATCTTTGAAATGATAACCCACTCATTAATAATTATTAAAAATTACTTAGTTTCCTTCATCACATTTATAATAAATACTACGTATGTTTTACTTTAATACATCTAAAAAAGATCATTATTTAACAATTCCTTTTATTTCCAACATATTTTAAATGAAAAAATTTATCTTAAGAGATCCACCATTTTTAAAATAATAAGTACCCTTTTAATTTGTCAAAAATCGTTAATTACATCAATTTACCTGTCATGTGAGATGAACAACAAATATCTAATATGAAAGGATTCTTCTTTTGTAAATCCTTTAGTGTGACATCAATTATAAATTCCTCTTAGATTATATTATTTTTCATATAATATATTTATAATTTTTTCTTCACATTCATCTATGTTTTAAGAAAAAAATTACAATCCTTTATACAACTATTTAATTTGTCACATGTTCAATAGAGTTTATTCAATGGTTTAAATTAATCATCCAATTTTACTTATGAATATTCATCTCACTTTAAATTTTTTTTGTAAGAGTGGATCATCTCCCATTTAACTTAAAATATCTATATCTTCCATAATTAATATTATTTATTTGATTATGAATAAAATTTTATACTATGTTCCTAAAATCACCATAGAACCGATAATTTCCATGAAAATGATATTTTCTTATAAAGCCTAATCTTCATCTTCTTGAAAATAATTCTTATTTTCAACTTTTCTATACATAATTCATGTATCAATTTATCAACTAAGAATTTTGAGATATTTCAAACCTTTATCGTTATTAGGTATATTCATTTCCTAAAATTATGTTTTCCATTCCTTATATATTTTTAATTGAAATAATAATTTTGAGATGTTTTCAAATATTTGATATACCATTAATAGTAAATGTAATAATTCTTTGGGTTGTTACATTGCTTTTTCCAAAAAATATAATAGAGGTTATCAAATTATATATATATTGGAATAATTATTAGAAATTATTTTTAGGTATCCGTTATTTTAGGTATACATGTATTAGTTTCACCACTAGGAATATCTGATTACCATCTATGTATATGAAATAACTCATTATTTATTAAAATGTTTTATCAATGCATTTTTATATCTTCTAGTTAATAGAATGATAGCTTATTATTCTTGTTTATCATATTTGGGTTTCTTATTACTCCTTAATTTCTTATATTATATTTTCATTTGTTTAGGGTATTTAAGAAATACTTGATGGATCATTTTAATATAGGTAGGACTAGTCTTAGTTAGAGTATTGAAAGTATTAAAAGTTGGATTTCTCCTATAAATATAGAATTAATAGAGTCCCCAAAGATTCATATATCATAACATATCCCCACTGAGACCCCTTGAATCATAAAAAAGAATGTTTATACCCTCCAAATATCACCTTCAATATTTCATGAGTTAATAACTAATTCTAATGGTGTAATTATCGCAAATGGGCGGCATTACCCCTTTTAGAGAACACAATGCAGTACAATTGTCATCCTCATAATCTATATCTCTCGAACAGTTATTATTGAAATTTATTGCTTGAGACTCATCCATCGTATATTTTATATTACTTGTATTTCTATGACCATTAGTCCTTCCATGGATGACTAGTACTTAGATTATTTCAAGAAAAATAGGTGCATGTTCACAAGAAATAGAGGATGTGTGTCAAACAAAAAAATGCAATGATAAATGTTCAGGTGATGATCTGATGAGGATGATATTTGTCTATAACTTTCACCTTTAAATGAATTAAAAGGATAACACCTACCATAGTATTGTAGTTATTTTCTTAAATTCAATTACCCATTTTCTTCATAGCATTATGAAATTCTTTGAAACAATCAAATATTGGGTTTCCCTTGTTATAATTATCTATAACTTTTAATATTGATAATGAATATCTTATGTGTATTTATTTATTTATTTATTATACAAAATTAAAATTTTATGAACCCAATAGGATGGATATGAATCAAAAATGGATGCATGTTATTCATTTGACAAAATATTATGAATATGGAGTTAAATATCTCATCAAGTTTTCAATAGATCATGCATAAGACCCTTCTAAAATCCTTTTTCATGTTTAAATTATTGTTATTCAAGAAAAATTAGTCTAAAAGATTTGGAAGAACATTTGATTTGTCACAGAATAGATCAGATCTATAAATTTTAGGCTAAACATGGGAAAAACTGAATGTGCACACCGATTGGGATGATACTATGGTTTATGGATCATTTTATATGAATACTAGTGTAAATGATGTTCGGTGTCAAATGGAATAAATGACAATGAAAATTGAAGATGACCTTCATTATTTTCCAAAGTTTTTTGAGAAGTTAAATATTTTTTCTAAGAAACCATTGTATACTAGTTGTACTAAATACACAACATTTTCAGTTGTATTGAAGTTATATAATTTGAAATCTGGCAGTGGATGGAGTGAAACCAGCTTTACAGAACTACTTGGTCTCCTAAATGATATGCTACCAGAAGAAAATGAACTATCATGTCTAACATATGATGTTAAACGAATGACACGTTCAATGGTAATTATCTCTAAAAAATATATGTGTGTCTAAATGTTTTCATATTATATCGCAATGACCATGAATCACTCATAAAATTACCTAAGTGTGGCACATATCATTACAAGAAAAACAAATCAAGTCCTTCAAAATTAGTATGATAATTTCCTATCATTATAAAGTTTAAAAGACTACATGGATTTGGGGAAACTGTGAGACAATTGACATGGCATGCGGATACAATAATTAAATATGGGAACCTATGTCATCTATCATATTCTCCTTAGTTGAATAAAATTGATTACGAGTATCCTGAATTTGGAAATGAGATGAGAAACATTCATCTTGAATTATCTATAGATAAAATAAATCCTTTTGTTGTACAAATTAGTACTCATAGTATATGGTCTTTCATGTTAGTAAATTATAAA
The DNA here is from genome assembly GCA_963277665.1 of Viscum album. Lineage (NCBI taxonomy): Eukaryota > Viridiplantae > Streptophyta > Magnoliopsida > Santalales > Viscaceae > Viscum > Viscum album. The sequence goes on along the minus strand of OY728125.1, from coordinate 1,477,186,921 downwards.
TTTCTTCCATGGTTATGCATAAAGAGAAAATATATTAAGTTGTCTCTTCTTATATCTAGATTAAAGTAATACGATAATGATATCAATGTATATTTGGATCCATTGATCAAATATTTGAAATTCATATGGGATATAGGTGTTACAATGTATAATTCTCATATAAGTGAAGAATTCACATTGAGGACCATATTTCATGGGATGATAAATGACTTCCCCACTTATGGAAATTTATCAAGATATAGAATTAAAGGAATTTTGGGGTGTCTCATTTGAGAAAAATGCACACACTTGGTTTGGTTGAAACATTCCTTGAAGACTGTGTTTTTAAAAAATTGAAAATTTTTACCTCAATGACATAAATACCTATCCTGGTTGAAAATATTTGATGAGAATATCGAACAAGGTACAACACTATCTCTAATAATAAGTGATCAAATTATAGATAAAGTAAAAATATTGACACTGTTTTTGGTAAACAATTTAAAAAAAAAATCTTACACAATCAGGTTGGAAGAAGATATTTATATTCTTTGAATTACCATATTTGAATTGTTTATATGTCATGCATTTTATTGATGTAATACATATAGAAAAAAATGTATTTGATAGTGTTATTGGCACATTACTAAATATTCTTGGAAAAATGAAAGATGGCATCAAGTCTAGGTTAGACATGATTTACATGGGGATAAGGGAAGAGTTAGAAACAAGAAAAACTTTCACTCTATCTAGAATGGAAAAATTGAATTTTTTTTCTTTAATAGTGTAAAAGTTCCATAGGGGTATTCATTAAATATCAAGAATGTCATGCCAATGACTAATTTGAAGTTACAATGAATAAAATAACAAGAATGTATTGTTTTGATGGAAGATTTTATGTCTATTTCTTTTTGTTGCATTCTTCCTCAAAATGTATGACATACATTAATCAGACTATTCTTATTTTTCAAATCCATATATAGTAAATTTATAGACCTGATAAAGTTTACAATCATGAATAAGGAGGTTGCAGTCATATTATGTGAATTAGAGATGCTCTTCCCAAAATCATTCTTCTATATAATGGTCCACATTATGGTTCAATTAGTTAGAGAGTTTCAACTATGTGGTCATATCCATTACAGATGTATCTACCTCATTGTTTCTCTTAGAAATGGGGATGACCAATTTTGTTTAACATTCAAACTTTCCAATTGGTTTATAACGGGTTTATTCGTAGAACCGGAAACATCCAATGATTCTATATCCATTTGGACCTACTTTCTGAAGGAAGGTGCCCATTAGTTATAGACCGATGAGGATTAAGAATTTTCATTGGTCGAGATTATGGGAGGTGAGAATCATCACACCTTTTTGGGGGGAATTATTGTCTACTCCGGGACTCTCTTATAGATTTAAGTTATGTTCACGAATCCTTATTAATTTACCAAGCATGAAAATGAGTTTTTTCTTTAGACTTTGTAATAAATGATGGATATGTATGGGATTTAGAGAGTCTTTTATATGTATTTTAGGTTCTTCATAAATAGAGAATCATCTATATGAATTAGAGATTCTTAGTCAATGGTATCCTTCAATACATTATATAGAAATCTCTTGGTCACTATGATGACCATACTGGTTTTAAAGCCACTAAGTGGGGAACTTGAAGTTTATTTTCATTCAGAAAGACAAGGATTATTTTAGAGTTGGGATCATACCTTCAGATGGACTACCTACGTATCCTTCTTAAAGAAGGAATCAGAACCCACAAAGTTTGATAGGATGGATATAGTTTAACGTCATATGGGACGAAAAAGAATTAATGAAAGATGGGCTTGAACCTTAGAAAAGCTTCTTACGTACTCTATTTTTAAGGCAGAGATCAAATTCCACGTAGTTCGAGTGAAGAAGTTTGAGGTTTATGCATAATTAATGGTCCAAAGAGAGATTTCGTAATTACTTTTACACTCTAAGACCACATGAGTCATGCTCGGTGTGAGAAACAAGAGGTATCAGTAAATCTGATGATTTTTCCATGAAAGATACAATTATAAGAAATGATGTGGGGCTTACGTATGTATGATGGCCCGATTAAATGAAGATCAGGACTTAATTTAAGAAAGAATCCCAGGAGAAGGGTCCATAAAGATATTTGTGATTTATGGAGATTTGGAATTTTAACTCGGGACTTACTCCTAAAAAGGAATCCCAAATTAAGAGGGACTTATGATTGGGTTTTATTCCTGAGAAGGAAGCCCAAATCAAAATAAAATAAGGTTGGGGATTACTCCTGAGAAGGAGGCCCAATGTTAAAGGAAATTATGATTGGGACTTACTCCTGATCAGGAGGCCTGATTAAAGGGAACTTATAACCTGGGGCTTAATCCTGATAAGGAGGCCCAAAGCTAAAGGAAATTATGATTGGGACTTACTCATGAGAAGGAGTCCCAATTATAGGGAATTTATAACCTGGGGCTTAATCCTTAGAAGGATTCCCAAAGTTAAAAGGAAATTATGATTGAGACTTACTCCTGAGAAAGAGGCCCAATTAAAGGGAACTTATAACTTGGGGCTTAATCCTGAGAAGGAGGCCCAAAGTTAAAGGAAATTATGATTGGGACTTACTCCTGAGAAGGAGGCCCAAATCAAAAGATCTTCCCATCTCAGAGGATGAGGTTATATAAGAAACCCCTAACCACGGTGACATAAAGCTTGTAAGTCACGTGGTTTTTTGAGAGGTTCTTACAGAACTCCTTTCAAAAAAGGAGGAAAACAAAGGAACCATGCCATAAATGGATTTGAAGAGGGTTTTGAAGGCTGTATCTTGAATAGGAGAGGTGGATTTGAAGAAAGGAGGTGACTAGGAAGGAGGCATGAAAGTATTGTTCTGGCACGCAAGTCCTGGTCGCACAAGTATACTTGTGCAACATGAGTCACCTTGGGTGACGAATAAACTATAGGGTAATACTAGGGAGACTTTGAACTCAAGCTCTTAGTATCATCCCTAGAGGCTTCCAGAAGTGTGGCTTGCAAGTTCCCTTGAGGGGGAAAGGCGGTGCACAAGTGTCTTCATTTCCCTTAAGGGATGGACACTTAGGCACGCAAGTGTTGACGAATTCTAACACTTAGGATTTATTCTTCCTCTTTAGAGCTTCCATTCTAGGTAAATAATTACCTTAGAAATGTTCAAAAGACGTTAGAAAAATACTTGGGCGACCAGAGCTTGAATATGAGTTTTGGAAAATTTGTCCTTCAAATGGGGGGCCCACAGGGGGGTATTTATAGGCCACTGAGCACCTTGAGCGAAAAAATAAATAGGGCATGAAAGTGACTTGCGTGACCCATATGTGGTGTGTAAGTGACTTACGCGACCAAAAGAAAATTTGTGTGACCCATGCTTAAAGGGTTCCTTGTTCATGCCTTTGTTAATTTTTGATATTCTTCAAAGGATGACTCTCTTTGTGCTTAAGGTATTCCCCTTTTCCATTCATTAGACTCTGTGATGGAAAGGAGCATCAACACTCATTTAATGGTATATTAATATTTTGAAAGGGTATATCAAGAATTTAAGTTTTCCAAAACGTTGTATTTTAGAATGATATATTTTTGAAGAAGCTATTGAATTTTATACCAATTACCTATTAGATATTGATAGAATTGGTTTCCCAAAGTCTCATCACAATGGACACCTTATGGGTGAAGGTATTTTTGGAAGAGATGTTGTTACAATTACCTTGATAGAGCAGGAAAAATCACACCTTTTCATTTTACATAATAGTGAAGATGTTGATCCATACATTGAATCCCAAAAATAAATTATTAGAGATTTGAACCCATCAAGGGATGAAATTTGGATATCAAATATATATAATAAATAATTTATAGGATGGTTCTGAGATCAAATTTATAAGGAGTTATCTAAAAATCTGAATTCAATTTCTAAACGACTTCAGTGGAAAGCCAGGGGACCGAATATAAATGTTATATCTTACACTAGATTTGTAATAAACAGTTATGTGTTCTATAAAAAAGAACATGATGACTATAGTATGATAAAAAATAGTGGTGTTACACTTGTGGTGGAAGTGATGTATATATCTGGTTCCAAGAACAAAAATCCAATTTATGAAAATATATCATATTTTGGCATTATTGAACAGATATACGAGTTGGATTATACAACATTTAAAGTGTATGTTTTCTATTGAAAATGGATTGAAAATATTAGTGTAGTGAAAGTTGATGAAATGGGATTTGTGAAGGTGAATTTCAATGTGGAATCCATTCATAATGGCATCGCAAGTAGTGCAAGTATTTTATGTCTCGGATCTAGAAAACAAGAATTGGTCAATTTTCCTACTGGCGACTAAAACAAATGTCGGGTCAGATGAAAATTAAATTGAGGATGGAACTTTCATTGTTATATCACAATTAGTTCATGTTTGTCTCAATGTAGACAATATTTTGTATGTTAGAGGGGCCACAAAGAGGGGATTAGGATTCTCTATTGAGAAATGAAATCCCTAAAACCTTTAAAAAAAATAAAGAGTGTTCAATGATAAGGTAAAAGTTTTTTTTAATATACTATGTTTTCCTTATAATATTATATGTTCTATAATGCATTAACATAATCTAAATTAAATGTTTGACTACTCATTTAGATAATGTCTTCTGCACATGATAATGTCATCAATCCTTTATAAGAACAAACTATAATGGAAGAAATCATTTGGGAAGATGAAAAGGTAATGATATAATATACTTTCTCTATTTTATCGAAAAATTATATAATAAAGCATTGATTTACTTTTCATTATTCCTTGCAGAGTTCATTATTTTATAATATTTTTGTCTATATTTCATGTATGTCTGCACCAAAACTTTTACATACTTCTTCTCTCTCAAAACCTTTTCACCTCTATGGTGTTTCATTTATCACTTTACATCAAGTTCCCTCCACTACCTTTGTAGGAAGAGAAATAATTCTACCTCTTTTCAATCATAGAGGTAATCTTGATGTTTTCATAGTAAAATCATTTTCCATATAATTAATGTATTGTTTCATATTTATGTTTAATTTTTTTTAACTATTACTCACAATTTTTTTTCATATATAGATGGATTAAATACTACAAAATATGACTTTAATAGAACTATAAATATACTTTATCCGTGCTAGATAAGTGTTGACTACTGGAGTGAGGTTAAACACCATATTCTTTTATCAATGCTTATATAAGTGCTGATAAAGGGGCATACTACAGTGTGTTGTTACAACACACTACCCCACCAGTGTAGTGTGTTGTAACAGCACACCGCGACACCAAAAACACTACAAAAAAAAGTATGAATACATAATTTAAATGAATAGAAAACAATCAAGTCTTGTTTTCTTAGTTTTGGTGATATGATGCATGTTTTAAACTGAAATGATACTTATATATTGAAAAAACACACTTGGAGTCATATCAGTCACACCAAGCATCGGATTGATGTGTAGATGATTCTTACATGTATCAAATGACTTATGGATCATTTTCCTAATGTATCAAAACAATTCAAATGTTTTTTCCATTTTTGAGTATGTCGCTTGTCTTTTTTTACTAAAATGTCATTTTAAACTAGAAACAAGCACTTTGACTCATACCAGTCATATAGTGTGTCAGTTTGATGTGATAATAATTCCTACATATCAAAAATTATTTATGAATCATTTCCCTAAATTATAAATACAATTCGAGTGTGTTTTCTTTGTTTTGAGTGAGTGACACTTTTTGAACTAAAATATTGATTTTAAACTAATAACGGATGCATTGAGTCATACCGGAAAAATCATGTATCAGAATGAGGTGAAACTGATTCCTACACATCAAAAATAAATTATGGATTATTTTCGTAAAGTATTAAAACAATACGAATGTGTTTTATCAGTTTTGAGTAGGTGAGTTGTCCTTTTTACTGAAATTGATGTCAATTTTAAATAAAAAGATGCACTTTGAGTCATATCGATCACACCATGTGTAGGATTGAGTTGAGGATAATTCTTACATGTCTCAAATGAATTATGGATCATTTTAATAAAGTATAAAAATAATCCGAATTCATTTACTCAGTTTTGAATACGTTATATGTCTTTTTTACTAAAATTTCATTTTAAACGGGAAACATGCACATTGACTCATACCAATCACATTATGTATTATTTTAACATGATACCGATTCCTATATGTCACAAATGACTTATGAATCAATTTCCTATATTATCAAGAAAGTACCAGTGCGTTTTTTGGTTTTCAGTGAGTGACGTTTTTTGAACTAAACTATTGATTTTAAACTAATAACAGACACATTGAGCCATATCAGGCACATCGTGCATTGATTTGAGATTTCAATGATTCCTACATGTCAAAAATGACTTATGGATCATTTACCTAAAGTATTAAAACAATTTTAATTTATTTTCTTAGATTTGAGTAGGTCAGTTATCCTTTTTATTAAAATTGATGTCATTTTTAAATAAAAAGACACACTTAGAGTCATATCAATCACACTATGCATCATATTGAGGTATAAATGGTTCATACATATCTCAAATGACTTATGTATCATTTTAAAAATGTATCAAAACAATACGAATGTGTTTGATCACTTTTGAGTATGTCACTTGTTTTTTTTACTAAAATTTTATTTTAAAATGGAAACACACACTTTGACCTATACCAATCACATATTGTATTGGTTTGAAATGATATTGATTCCTAAATGTAAAATTGGACTTATAAATAAATTTCCTAAACTTTCAAGAGAATACGTGTGTATTTTATTTGTTTTCAGTAAGTGACATTTTTTGAACTAAACTGTCGATTTTAAACTGATAAGAAACACATTGACTCATACCGGGCACACCGTGCGTTAGATTAAGGTAAGGCTAATTCATACATGTAAAATTTGAATTATAGATTTTTTTAATACATTATCAAAATAATATGAAGTTATTTTCTCAGTTTTGAGTAGGTCAGTTATCCTTTTTATTAAAATTCATGTCATTTTAAAATAAAAAAACACACTTGGAGTCATACAAGCTAGATCGTGCATTGGATTAAGGTATGACTAATTCCTACACTTCTCAAATAATTTATGGACAATTTTCTGAAAGTATCAAAAAAATCCAAATTGTTTTATTGGTTTGAGTATGCCACTTGTTTTTTTACTAAAATGACATTTTAAACTGGAAACATGCACTTTAACCCATACCAATCACATGATGTATCAGTTTGACATGAGACTGATTACTACACTTCATAAAGAACTTATTAATCGATGTATTAAATTATAAAGACAATATGAGTGTATTTTATTGGTATTTAGTGAGTGAAATATTTTGAACTAAACTATCAATTTTAAATTGATAACGAACACATTGAGTCATATTGGGAACATCATTCATTGTATTGAGATGAAGATGATTCCTACATGTCAAAAATGACTTATAGATCATTTAACTAAATTATCAAAACAATATGAATGTGTTTTCTTAGTTTTGAGTAGGTCAGATGTCCTTTTTATTAAAATTGATGTCTTTTTTAAATAAAAAGATGCACTTGGAGTCATATCGGTCACACCATGCATCGTATTGAGGTATAACTAATTCCTAATCATCTCAAATTACTTATGGATTATTTTACTAAAGTATCAAAACAATCCAAATGAATTTTCTCAGTTTTTGAAAATGTCACTTATTTTTTTTACTAAAATGACATTTTAAACTAGAAACACGCACTTTGGCCTATATCGATCACATTGTGTATCGGTTTAACATGAGACCAATTCATATATGTCACAAAGGACTTAAAGATAGATTTCCTGAATTATCAAGATAATAAAAGTGTGTTTTATTTGTTTTTAGTGAGTGACATTTTTTGAACCAAAATGTCAATTTTAAACTAATAACAGACACATTGAGTCATAGCAGTCACATCGTGAGTCGAATTGAGGTGAGACTAATTCCTATAAGTCTCAAATGACTTATGTATTTTTTACCTAAGTGTTAAAAAATTAAATTCCTCCATCAAACTATTTTTTCAATCATATAAAACCATATTATTTTTTTAATAAAATAAATCCTATTAAAAAACCAATTTTTATCGAAAAAAATTAAAAAAATCCTCAACCAATTATTTTATTAAAGTTTTATTCAGATACTTGTGGATGATTTTGAGGATAAAAATGAAAGTAATTCATTATTAACTATACCTCCTATTAAATAAAATAAATTAATTTCAGTAACATGCACTCATTATCTAAAATTACATTGTAGCAACCCAAGACCCTCGGGCGACGTAGCACTATAGTTGTGTATTCTGATTATTCTATCTCCACCCTCTCCAATTATTTCTCACCCTTTACTCTATCATTTCTATGGTTGTGTGGAGATTTTATCTAAAATTATTTGGTTTTAATGGAGTCATTTATTTAATAACTAGTGTCAATGGTGTAATTATCACAAATGGGGTATATTTTCCCTTTTAGAGAACACAATGAAGTACAATTTTCATCCTCATCATCCCATCTCCTAAACAGTTATCATTACATTTTGTTGTTTGGAACACATTATCTATATCTTGTGGACATGAACTTATGTTGCTTGAAATACTATAATTAGTATCCATCCATTGGATGACTAATGATCAAAGTAGTTAAGAATATAAAAGAGATGAGGGATGAGTCTCAAGGCAAAAAAATGTAATAATAACTATTCAGGAGATGAAACTGATGAGGATGACAATTGTACTTTATTATGTTCTCTAAAAGGGGAATTGCCTCCCATTTGTGAGAATTACACCATTGAAACTAGTTATTAACTCGACGCCTTCATTTCCACCAAATCCTTCTTGAGAAAATCTCTACACAACTAGAGAAACAATAGAGTGAAGGGAGGGAAAGAAATGGAGATGTTGGAGATAGAAGAGTAAGAATACGCAACTGTAGTGATGCGTAGCCTAGGGGTCTTAGGTTTATAAAGTTTAATTTTAGCAGACAAGTGTCTATTACTAAAATTAATTTATTTGATTTGATGTGGAGGCAGAGTTAAGTTAATGATGAATTGATTTTATTTTTAGCCTTGAAATTATCCACAAGGATCTGAATAGAACTTTAATTAAACAATTGGTTAAGGATTTTTTTAATTTTTTTTATAAAACATGGTTTTTTAATAGGTTTTATTTTATTAAAAATGATAGTTTTTATATGATTCGAAAAAGAGGTTGATGGAGGTGTGTACTTATTTCACACTTACCTTGAAAGGAAATAAACTTGAACGAGGTTTATGCCTTCCACCATAAAAAACTATAAAATGGAGGTCACTCCTCATTCGATACATAGATAAATAAAGTGAATTTACCTAAATATTATATATATATTATATATATATATATATTATTAGTATCTTTATTTAAATATAATTATATTTATATATATTATTTATCATATTTAAATTTATTTAAATATACAATATATTATTCAACATATATATATAATACTATTTTTTCTAATGAAACTAAAAAAATAATATTAATAATATTTTTTAAATTATATTAATTATAAATAATTATTATTATGTGTAATTGTATATAAAATATAATTATTTAAATTTTAGAAATCTTAATTATTTCAAAAAAATGTATATATAGTTACCGAATTTTATTATTTTGAAAGTAACATGAGTTTACAATATTTTATTGGTTATTTAAGTATAAATTATTTTACTATTAATTAAATTTATATATATACCTAAAAAGTATATATCGAAATAAAATGATGAATACCTAAAAATAATTTCTAATATATAGAGTTTGATAACTTTCATTCTATTTTTTTGGAACAAATGATATAACAACCTAAGGATTCTAGGGAGTCCATTTAATACGCATGGACCCATCCTTGAGATTCTAGGGAGGTCCATAAAGAAGTTGGCATAAAGCAATAATACACATCAATAAAATATATCACAAAGTATAAAAACACATCAACCCTTGCAACGTCTATCCCATACACATATAAATCAATTTTCTTATTCATTTAAGGTTTTTATATCCATAACCTCCACTGTTTATACAATGGAATAAATATTTATTTTATTTGTTTATCTGTAGAATAGAGGTGATTCAATAAGATTTCAAAATAGCAAAAAAATTAAGATTGTGGATAAATCTGGGATATATATGTAGACAGTGAAGAAAATTGATTAAAAAAACAATTTAAAAAGGGAAAAATAGGATATCCAAAAAAGTAGTTAAGAAAAAAATGGATCATAAACAAAATAAAAATAGTATACAACAACCAGATCACAAAAACAGAAATAAAATTGAAAACTATAAAGTAAAATCTGAAACCCTTGGATCCAGATATAGAAATGACAATACATAAAGAAAATCTAAACCTATAAAGGAAAACACAGGCCTACCTCAGTAGGTTGAAGAAAATATGAGAGCCTCATATCTAGATCTTGATATTTTCTTTGGAAACCCTAACTACAACCAGATGTCAAATGTCGGATGATGTTCGTGCTACTAGAGGTAGTGAGTTTATGTGACTCGAGTGGGTTTGTGTGATTCGATCTTTGATTCATTGAAGAGATTTTCCCCCCTGAGACTCACATTGAATAGAATTTGCATTGCATGGGTTAGTAAAAATGTCCAACTGATTCTTCCCCATCGACCCTTCACCAAAACTAAGCTTGCAGCCCTTTCCATTATCTCTAGAAACCAAAAACTATTGTTGTTTGTGGTTCTTGGTCCCTCACCTACAGGTAGGTGTAGAATGACCCAATTTCTTACAGGAACTGCAGAAATTGACCCAAAATTCAAACCAAAAAATCTACTTGCATCAAGGTTATTCCCATACTTTAATCTAAATATAATCTGTAGGCACTCTCAAGACATCAACTTCTACAAAAATGTGAGGAGAAATAGGGTGAGAAACTGATCGGGTTATACTATCAGAACATAAATATCTACCAACAAGATTCCCTATCATGCGTATAATCACTAGATTTTGAAAAGGTAAAGGGATATTGGAGAAACGAACCCAAATCGCTGCTATTTGAATGTCATGCTTCATATGGAAGTCATATGACCACCTGAAGAGATAGAACTAGAAGTTGTTGCAGCTACGGGGGGGGGGGGGAACTTGACCAAGCCCTGACCAAATATTCCTTCAAAGAAAACTGAATCATGATGTTCCTTTTTTAGAGTAGGCCTACCATTACACGATATTACAACCCCCAATATTCCAAGATTAACCTATCAAAGGTGTCCACCGAAGGGCAGTGCTGCTTAAAATGCACAATCAAGGTGAGATTAAGAAGATCCAATGTCTCTTTGTACTATGAGGTCAAGATCTAAAGATTTGGAATGCCATTGAATAGATATGGGACTTTAGGGTGAAGTGATTGATGGAAAGGCAGGAGAAAATCAGGTTTGTATAAAGGAGAAAATGAAAGAGAAGTACCCCTGAAGGGTTTGTAATAGGTTTTTTTTTCCTAATATTGTGATGGGTTCACAACATGTTAGGTTTTTTTAATTATATTGAGACACTTTTATCAACGTTTTTAAAAAAGCGCTGATAAATAGTCCATTTATCAGTGCTTATTATTTTTTATCAGTGCTTTTTTAGTGCTGATAAAGGTAGGTCTTTATCAATGCTAAAAAAAATCTGATAAAATCAATATTTATCATCGCTAAAGTTTTAGCGCTGATAAATATTACTTTTATAAGCCCTTATTACTTAAGCGCTGATGAAGCCTCAACTTTATCAATGCTAAAATAAGCGCAGATACAGATTTCTTTTATCAGTTCTTATTACTTAAGTGCTGATAAATGTTTTATGATTATAATTATAAATAAAAAAATTGTAAATATATATACTTAATAAATATATATAAATATAAATATAGTAAATATATTACTTATTTAAATATATTTATTATAATTTTATAATTATTTAAATATATAACTATTTATTTATAATTATACAAATATTTTTTAAAAATAATATTTATATCATTAAATATATTTATTTAATTATATATATATAATAAATATATATAAATATAAATATATTAAATATATTCATTATTTTAGTAAATTTATTATAAATTTAATAATTATTTAAATATATATAATTATTTATTTATAATTATTTAAATATATATAATTATTTATTTATAATTATTAAAATATATATAATTATTTATTTATAATTATATAAATACTTTTAAAAAATATTTATTTATTTATAATTATAAATATAAAATTTTATAAATATAGTATATACATTTTAAATATATTTTTTTATAAATATTTTTTTAAATATACTTTTTTATAAATATTTTTTACTGATATTTTTTTAACATTTAATGAATATTTAATTTTAAGTGCATGCGTGTTAAAAATGAGTGAAATTGAATAAATTAAAATTAAGTACACTTTAATAATATTAAAAAAATGGATAAGTTTTTTGTGTGCATATTGTATTTAAAAATAAATTAATTACGTATGTGTGAAATCAATATAACACAAGTTTGATATATGTTAAATTGAAAAATCAAATGACATTCAAATATATATCCATTACTCTATGCAATTAGTTAGTATTTTTAATTCATATTAATTTTTAATTATAAACTATTATTTACTAAATATGGCGCATAAATATTTTTTAATATATAAATCATATTTATGTACATTAATATATATCCATATATTTAATATATGCCATTTAATAATATTATCAATAATCATCTAATTAATAAAATGTTTAATATTTTTCTCAATTTACTTATTTTTAATTTTTATTTGTTTAATTTTTATTTTTTATATCTATATATTTAATACATACTATTTTTTAGTATTTATAATTTATATAGAGTATAATCAATTTATTCATTTTTATAAATAATTATTTAATTAATAAAATTTGTAATATTTTTTTTAATAAACTCATTTTTTATTTTTATTTATTTGATTATTTCACTTTATTTATTTGGACCTTTATTAGCACTAAAAAAGTGTTGATAAAGGACTCCTTTATGAGCGTTAAAAATATAATGTTGATAAAGGGTACCCTTTATCAATGCTAAAAATAAAGCGTTGATAAATGGTACCCTTTGTTAGAACTAAAAATAAAGAACTAATAAATGGGACCTTTATCGGTGCTAAAAAAGTGTTGATAAAGTGTTAAATTTATCATCTCTTTCTTTAGCACTGATAAATTTTTCATATATCAATGATTTTTTTCTAGCACTGATAAATACTAGTGTGGTTAAACACTAGTTTTTTAGTAGTGATTCTTTTGTTTGATTTGGGGTGGTATGTCCATCTTTCATGCCTTTCTAGGCCAAAACTTCCACATACTTATTCTTCCTTAAAACCTTTTCACACCTAAAATGTTGTAATTTATCACTTTCCTTCAAGTTCCCTCCATTGCTTAATCATAGATATAATCATGATGTTTTCATAATAAAATCATTTTCAATAGAATTAATGTACTATTTCATATTTATGTTTAATTTATTTCTTTTTAGTATTAATCACATAAGAATTGTTTTATTATATAGGTGGATTCTTTTATTCGAGTTGGGGTGGTTTTTCCATATTTCATGCCTTTCTACACCAAAACATCCATAGTATTCTTCTTCATCAAAACCTGTTCACAACTGCAGTGTTGGAATTTATCACTTTCTTTTAAGTTCCCTCCACTGCTCAATCATATAGGTAATCTTGATATTTTCATAGTAACATAATTTTCTATAGAATTAATATATTATTTCATATTTATGTTTAATTTATTTATATTTATCATTACTCACATAATAATTGTTTTCTTATATAGGTGGATTCTTTTGTACAAGTTGGGGTGGTCTATCTATATTTCATGCCTTTCTACACCAAAACTTCCTTATAATTATTCTCCCTAAAAACCATCTAGCCCATATAGTGTTGGCATTCATCACTTTCCTTCAAGTTCCCTATACTACTCAATCAAAGAGGTAATCTTGATGTTTTCACAGTAAAATCATTATCTATAGAATTAATATATTATTTCATATTTATGTTTAATTTATTTCTTTTTAGTATTACTCATATAATAATTATTTTCTCATATAGGTGGATTATTTTATTTTATTTAGTGTGGTTTGTTCGAATCTGCTCATGCTCATGATAGATTGGACTTTGAGCCTACAACTAAGATAATGAAAACAAGGAAATGTGTCAAAAATGCCAACAACCATCATGAAAAGTTGAATTCCTACTACTTATTTAATTCAATTTTTTCATCATTTTAACTACTATTTATAATTCAATAACCTCATCATTTTTATCTAATACTTATTTTTTCATAGATCTTTTGGGAAGTCATATTTTTCTTTCAATTATCTACAATAAGCCACAAAAGAGAACAAATTTTCCTTTCTTCTAATGTTACAATGCTTTTCATTGCATTTATTTGTTGAACTACCAAAAATATATATTGATTTTATGTTCTTAGCCGAAAAAACTTTCTCTATTTGTTGAAAGACAGAAGAGAGGAGGAAGCTCATGTGCCCACTTTGGTGACTTCTAATGATATAATGGGAACATGAGCTTCCTCTACTCTTCTGTCTTTAAACAAGGATAAAGGTTTTTCGGCTATGAAAATTGAGTCAATATGAAATGTTGGAATATCTAAAAATAAAGGCAATGAAAATCATGGTAACATTGGTAGTCAGGATTCTTTTGAGACTTTGGGATGTGTGGGAATCAGTCGCACCTCAATCTGACACACAGTGTGACTGGTATGACTCCAAGTGATTCTTTTTATTTAAAATTGGCCTTAATTTTAGTAAAAATTACAACTAATATAATTAAAACTAATAAAAATATTTATATTGATTTTATACTTTAATAAAATGATACATAAGTCATTTTTGATGTGTATGAATCATCCTCACATCAATATGATACACGATGTTCCTAGTATGACTCAAAGTGTCAATTATCAGTTTAAAATCAATATTTTAGTTCAAAAAGTGTCACACATTTAAAATCAAGAAAACATTCTCATAATTTCTTAACAATTTATGAAATTTATTTATAATTTTTTTTACATTTATAAATTGATCTCACATCAAACTGATACATGATGTGATTGGTATGAGTCAAAGTGTGTGTTTCCAGTTTAAAATTTCATTTTAGTAAAAAGACAAGTGACATACTCAAAACTAGGAAAATTCATTCATATTGGTTTGATACTTTAATAAAATGATCCATAATTCATTTTGGATGTGTAGGAATCATTCACACCTCAATCCAATGCATGGTGTGACTAGTATGACTACAAGTGCATATTTTTCTTTAAAATTAACATCAATTTTAGTAAAAAGGACAACTAACCTACCGAAAAATGAGACAACGTATTCATATTGTTTTTATACTTTAGTTAAATTATCCATAAGTCATTTATGGTGTGTAGGAATCAATTGTACCTCAATCTGTTACATGATGTGCCTGATAAGACTCAAAGTGTCTGTTATCAGTTTAAAATTGATATTTTAGTTCAAAAAGTTTCACTCACTGGAAACTATGAAAACGTGATCATATTTTCTTGATAATTTAGTAAAAAGATTCATAATTATTTTTTTACATATATTAATTTTTCTCATATCAAACTGATGCATGATGTGATCATTATGAGTAAAAGTGCGTGTTTCCAGTTTAAAATGACATTTTAGTAAAAAAAAAGGTAAGTGACATACTAAAAACCAATAAAATGAATTCGGATTGTTTTGGTACATTAGGAAAACAATCCATAATTAATTTTATATCTGTTGGAATTAGCATCACCTCAATCTGATACACAGTGTGACCGGTATGACTCCAAGTGCGTCTTTTTATTTAAAATTGACATCAATTTTAGTTAAAAGCACAATTGACCTACTCAAAACCAATAAAATGTATTCATATTATTTTGATAATTTATAGAAACAATCCATACGTCATTTTTTTATGAATTATCCTCACTTAAATATGATACACAATGTGCCCAATGTGACACAAAGTGTCTATTATTAGTTTAAAATTGACATTTTAGTTCAAAAAGCTTCACTCACTGGAAACTAAGAAAAGATGCTAAAATTTTCTTGATAATTTAAGAAAATGATTAAAAATTAATTTTTGACGTGTAGGAATTGGTTTCATGTCAATCTGATGCACGATGTGATCAACATGAGTCAAAGTTCATGTTTCTAGTTTAAAATGACATTTTAGTAAAAAAGACAAGTGACATACTAAAAACTGAGAAAATGCATTACGATTATTTTTATACTTTAGGAAAATTATATATAAGTAATTTTAGATGTTTAGGAATCATCCAAAACTCAATCTGATACACGGTATGACCAATATGACTCTAAGTGCATCTTTTTGTTTAAAACTGACTTTAATTTTAGTAAAAAGGATAACTGAACTACTCAAAACCAAGAAAACACAGTAATATTGTTTTGATAATATATTAAAATGATCCATAAGTCATTTTTTATGTGTAGGAATTAAAATTTCCTCAATCTGATACATGATGTTCCTAGTATGACTCAATGTGTCCGTTATTAGTTTAAAATCGGCATTTTAATTCAAAAACTGTCACTCACTGAAAACTGAGAAAACACACTCAGATTTTATTGTTAATTTATGAAAATGATAAATCATATGTGACATATAAGAATTAGTTTCAAATCAAAATGATACATTATGTGATTGGTATGAGTTAAAGTATGTGTTTCCAGTTTAAAATGACATTTTAGTAAAAAAATATAAGTGATGTACTCAAAACCAAGAAAACACATTTATATTATTTTAATACTTTAAGAAAATTATACATAATTAATTTAAGGCATGTATGAATCGTTTTTACCTCAATATGATTCATGGTGTGACTGTTATGACTCCACGCGCATCTTTTTATTTAAATTGACATCAATTTTAGTGAAACAAATACTACTAACCTACTAAAAATAGATCAAATGCATTAATATTGTTTCTATACTTTAGGAAAATGATCCATAAATCAGTTTTTACCTATAGGAATCAATCTCACCTAAATCTAATACACTATATTCCCAGTATGACTCAATGTATCTGTTATTAGTTTAAAATCAACATTTTAGTTCAAAAAGTGTCACTCACTGAAAACAGAGAAAATGAACTCATATTATCTTTATAATTTATTACAATGATTCATAAGTCATTTTTTATATTTAAGAATCAATATCATATTAAAACAAAACACGATGTGACTGTTATGAGTCAAAGTGCATGTTTCTAGTTTAAAATGACATTTTAGTAAAAAAGATAAGAGACATACTCAAAAATGAGAAAATACATTCAAATTGTTTTGATACTTTAGAAAAATGATCCATAAGTCATTTGAGATATGTAGGAATCATCCTCACCTCAATTCAATGCACTGTAACAACCCAAACTTTTGAATAATATTTTTTCCTAAATTTGGGTGTTATTTTATTTTGTACTCAACAAAACTATACCCATTTATTAATGAATTGAGTATAATTGAAATGATACATTTGGGATTCGACCATCATATAACCATTGGTTAATTATGATCATTTTTTCATATAACCATTAGAAAATATACTCTTAATATTATGATTATTGTTTATAAATAGAAATGATCGTGGTTAATTAATACAAAAAGAGGAGTCAATGGCCTCATCCAGTAGACCTGGGTCGTACGAAGCCTATCTGTCAGATCTTGGGAAGGAGGTAGCGTCATTGGGTTTTTCTCTGGACCAAGATCAAGTTTAGCTTCAACATGTTAAGCTTGAATGTAATCACCTATGAGAGAAGTTCAAGTTGATAGAAATCACCACTTGGGAAATGTTTTCTGAGCCACCCTGAGATTCTATCACCATTTCACACCTTACTCTTAGGTCCTATGCAGGTGTTATAAGGGTCTATGTAATAAGTCCTTAGTTACTTTGTGTAATCCTTCTGTATAAATAAATTTTTTATTTCTTATTATGGTAAAATTTTTGAATTTCAAATGTCAAAATAAATATAGAATGATTTTTTAGAAGTTTTATATAATTGATGAATATTGAAAAAAGAGTATTTTAAAATATTTTTTTATACTTTAAATAATTAATAATGTGAAACAATTTTAAAAAAAATGGACATATATAGTTGTGATCAGTAAGAAATTTAGAGTGTGATAAGATCAAATTAATTTTTGGTGAATATTAAATTATGAATATTAATATTAACCTTATGAATATTGATATGAAAAATGGAATAGTAACCTCACTTAATTAATTATAAATATAATTTAGTCATCTTGAATGATAATGTGATATAATAGCATAAGTAAATAATTGTTTTAGAAATTATTAGTTAAATATTAGTATTTTTTCAGGTAAATTGTGATTTTATTTAAAAATTAAATTATCATATTTAGAAAATTATTTTCATAAAATTTATTTCATTTTTTAATTCAGAACATAAATATTAGGTTACGGTGAATTTATGATATTTTTATAAAATGTTTTATTTTTCGATAAATAGTAAAAAATACAGTTTTTGAGTTTTCATTGTATTTTATGACATCATAATGATGTATTATGTAATTTAAATTTATGGTAGACTCATTTGAATTAAAATATTATATGAAGTTTCCCAAGTGGCCAAAACCATGGGAAAATACCATGGTAAAGCCCATGGTTTTGCAAATACCACCGATGAGGTGTCCTTGAAAATTAATAAAAAACTCTCTCTCTTTTGCTATAAATACCATGCCATTACTTAATTTTATTTCATTACAAATTCATTAGCCTAGAATCTATGATAGTGTTATATTCCAATTAGTCCTCCCAAAGTGTCTTCAAGCCCTCAAGGTCCCAATCCTAGAGTTTTAGAAGTTACTCTTCAAGGTAATGGAATTCTCAATTTCTCTTTTTTCTATGTGGTATGTATTTCATGTTTCCATACCATGTTCTTATTTTCATTTTATTCTGTCCCTATACTATATTATGAGTCTTTTTTCAATTTTTGACCCATTTCCCCTCCCTTTTCAATGTTTTCTAAAACCATGTTGCATAGTCGTTATGCTGCAGAATTTTTGTCTCAAAATCTCTTACCTTTTTCTAAAGAAATTATATTTTTTTATGTGAGTAACCATACCTATTTTAATTCCAGGGGTATTCATAAATACGTAAAAATTATATATCTGATTATGAAATTTACATACATAAAACCCCAATTCCCTTTCCGTGTGTTATGAATGACACAATGATCATGTTTTTAATCACTTTTTAAAATGTCGCGATTTTGATATGAAACCCATTTCTTTTATTCTATTTGGGTTATTTATGAAATATTTGATTATGATCTATGTGTATCAAATTAAAATAAATACATATTAAGGGTGATCCCTGGTAAAAATTCAATTCATTGGATAAATAAATTAATCTCTAGAGATGACAAGTTTTATTATACCTTGGTGAATAATCTTGGTAATTTTTATGACACCTTGGGGATGGACCTTGGTGACATGATTATGAATGTCTAAATTAAATATTTTAGCCCCATTTTTAAGATATTATTCAGTTTATTATTATCATGACATTTATCTTCTCATTTTTTTTATGATATTTTCTCATGTTCTTATTATATTCTCTCAAGTTCACATGTAAATTGTTTTCCCTGTTTTCCTTTACTGGGCCTTATGCTCACAATTTCCTTTGATGTATGTCCCCAGGTTATGAGATCCACTAATTTCTATTAGGATGAACATTTCAAAAATAATTTCAAGAGGATTAAAATAATTGTATATGTTTTCATGTATTATATACCTTTTTTCCAAGACACTAGACTTTATAGATCCTATGATTGTAAAATGTAATGAAAAGTTATTTAATAAAAAGGTGAGATGTCATATGTATGGTGTGACCAGAATGACTCAGAGTGTGTATTTTCAATATATAAGTTTCTTTTCAGTTTAAAACATCTATAAAATCACCAAAACCTAGAAAATAAGCATAGATTGTTTTCTCGTTATTCTATCCACCATTACTTAATCGATTTTCAAATTATTTTAATCTTATAATTATTTATATTACATTAGTCAGGGGGGATAAACAAAAAAAACTTACTAAATGTGTACATGGAGTCTTGAAACTGAGACCTCCCAAACACCACCATAGGACGCAACCACTAGGCTTCGCTCATGAAGATTTATCTTACAATTATTTAATTAATTTTCATTGAGAAAATGCTTGAATATGAAAAGGAAATGGTGTTATGTGTAATAATCAACTACAACTCAATCTGATACACATCATTCCTCATATGAATCAATGTTTAGTTTAAAATTAACACTTTATGTTAATTTATTCATTTATAGTATTACTAACATAATAATTTTTTTCTTATATAGGTATGTTATTTTTCTTGAGCAAGTGTGGTTTGTTCATAAATAACATTAGTTGGGGTCATGATCAAAAAAAATAAACATTGATTTTTTTAAATATATATATAATAATTTATTACTTATGTAATTGTATAATCCAATGTTTTAAAAGTTTATAATATAGTTTTTTTCTTATATTTGTGTTGTAAATTTCATTTCATTTAAATTATATATTGGTACTTGATTTTTTTGATATCCAGTGGTGTTTCTAGTACTCTAGTGTTTTATTATAGCATATTTAACTAGTGTTGTAGTGTGTGATTAAAACACACTATATTATGCCCCTTTATTAGAACTTTTAAAAACACTGACAAAGGTACCCTTTATCAGTGCTCCTATAAGAACTGATAAAGGTCCTCTTTATCAGTGCTTTTTTAGCACTAATAAATGACTAGGGATTTTAATCTTACTCTGGTAGCCAACACTGATAAAGTCCTTTTTTAATTCTGTTAAATATCTATTTTTATTGGTTTATTTAGCTCATCCCCCATGTTTTGATATGGTGCTTGAATATTTATACTAATATTACAAGATATAAAAGAATGTGAAGAACCATAATAAAAAAGTGCAATTTCTATTCTCAAATTAATAACCTGTATACCTGTCACCACATAATTTTCAACATCCACCTCAGTAGTAATGATATCATATACCCTTCCTTTCTATATAGGCCTTGGAAGTTGTGGTCGTTGATTGTTTCTAACAACCTTTGGATTAGGTCATTAGTTTTCATAATTCTTATGTTCCTTACTGTTGAAACACTATACAATAGGTTGAGTGTTGATTTGAACCTTATTTTCTTCCATTATATTAGTGATTTTATTCATCTCTTTTCATCATTGATTAGCTCGATTTCCCTATTTTACACATTTTAAGCACCTCTCAGTTCCCTTAATATGGTTTTTGGGATACTTATTCCCATATTTTTGACACATGGGATGTTAGTTTTTCTTTCCTCCATGAGATTTATCTATTGATTCTCCTAAAGAAAAATTTATTTTGTGATTTTTATCACTATAACCTTGAGACCACTAAGAGTTTCCAATCTTCATCTTGGCCTTAAGAGCATAATGAAAAATATCTTCATATAAATAAAAGTCACAAACCGCTAAATATTTTTATAGAATTGACTTTAATCCACTAAATAATCAATCAACCTTAACTCTATTGTTGATAAAAAATATAGAGGCATATCGTGCAAGCCTTGTGAAGTTATCCTCATATACCCCAATAGATTCATCTTACTTTTGATTCAATCTGATTAAATCCCTCTCTATTTTAAGATGGTGAGTTCAGAGAAAATGTTTATTGAAAAACAAATATTGATTCCTTCCCATTTTCTGGAATCAATTTTCTCTATAGGCTTTGTGTTCATGATCAGTGTCCACCATCGATCATCTTCCCATTTAGATGATAGACATTCATCACAAATTTCTCTTATTATAATCATTAGGGGATAGAGAATATCTTCTCAATGGATTTAATCCATTATTCTACAAATGAGTGGAATATAAGATCCACTAAAGGTAGGAGGCATTTTTTATATAATGGAATCAACCATAATTTTCTATTTCTCATGAGAAGGATGGTGTTCCACATGATTCAAGTTATTATTCATATCATGAGTATATTGAGATAGTATTTCCATTAATTTTCTAAATCCCACTCCCATAAGGTTAGGAATATCATTAGAGAAATTATCACATTTCCTATCATGTTGGTTGTTGGCATGGTTCCATATATTTCCCACCATTAACTAAAATAAAAAATAATAATAATCGAACTAAAAATTATGTAAAAAGGAAAATTATAAAAATAGAAGAAATAACTTATAAATGATAAATATATCCTAAATTGTTATTCTCTAGGTTTAAATATTTTTTATCCATGGTAATTTCCCTATTAAGTTTTCTAGCCAAACAATCTATTAAATCACATTATATTGGTTCATAAATAGTTTGTGAATTTTCCAAATCGTATCCTATAGGAGTGTCAAAATAGGCATGCAGTAATGTATTTTATCATAAAAAATATTATGATTAATTTAATACCCAATGATCTCTTTTTAGGCTTATTACATCTAGTTATAATCATACTATAACCACATCCACTTGTAGTGTCCAGACAAAGGTGTAATTTCTTGGAAACCATTTTTTGTATACTTCACAAAAATTTCAGGATATTATCCTATACTTAGAATTATCCCTAAGGTTTTCACTAAAATATTATAATAATAATCCCAAAAAATAACTAGACGTTTATCTGATACTAGCAATAGTGACCCAATCCTTTTACACATATTGGTACATGATTTTTAACATAAATTTTCAATAAACACAACCCAAATATCATGAGGTATAGTTTCTTTATAAGTATAGGTTCATAATACAATAAAAATAAACTAAACACAATATATATTTTTATTCTCTATACTGATCTCCTAAAACTACATAGTATAACCTGGGGAATACATAAAATAAAGATTTAAGCAATAAAACCCAGTAAGGGAATAAACATGATAACGAAGCATGACATGTGAATCAATGACATAACATGGTATCATAAAAGAGAATAATCATGAATAATCACATGGGATCATAAAATAAATAACATGGTATTATAATATCATGGAAACATAGGAAAGTGTAGGCAACATAATACATGACATAAGCATAAGTCAAGGATAACTATCAAGACAACATCACATGTTTGATTGAGTTTAATCATAGATTAGGTTTACTCTATAATCCCATACATAACATATCATGAGAAAAAAATCACCCAATGAATTAGATCACTATCTAGGTAAACCCATCATAACATGTACATACTTATGTGTTCCACAAAAGTAAATCAATCGTAATGAATAAACATAAGAATTACTCATGGAAAGAAATGAGTTACATAATCTTACCTCATATCATAGTCAAAGGAGATTTCATAAAGTTTTCAAAGAGAATAAAGAATTAAATTATAATTGTTATACCTAAAATATTACTTTATTTAAAGAAATATTGAATGGGAATAAATATTTTAAATTAGCGTTACACAAATGGATTAAGAGACAGAAAATCTCTTTAATCGATTCAATTTTAAATAAGGCATTTGAGAATTATACTTAAGGAATGTGTTACCCCATCAAAGGAATGTATAATAAACTAGGTTTATATGTAATAGACATATATAAAAAAATTAGAATCATTATACAGAATCAAAGAGGTATATAGAGTGAGTTATATAGAGTATGGTCATAACTCAAAGAAAAAGGGGAGTTTGAAGAGATCCCTTACCTTATGTTCTAGAATCATTATACACGTTTTACTTAATGTCCTAAATAATAAAATAAAATTAATTAATTACTTAATTTATAAAATTTTCAATATATATTTTATTATAATTTCATTATGTTCATTTATAACCATTTTAAATAGGTTTAATTTTTAATTTCAATTTTTTGAGGGCATTCATTTCCTGGTTCCATGGTCAGATAAATTGTGGATAATTACAAAATTTCATGTGAAATGAGACTGAAACTTTAAAAGTGATACAAAATGGTATTAATATCCTTCAAAAAATTGAAATGGTCTAAAATATATATTTTTTATTTGACATAAGGATGATTCATTTGGTAAAAATGTTAATGTTATACAGTTAGTTTATTTAGGGTAGTTGGGGTTTGGCTTAGTGGTAAGCACCTCACAATCCTACATGAAAAATGGGGGTTCAAAACCCATTGGGCGTAGGTACTGTAGTAGTACTATAAGAGAGGAGACATTGTAGTAATGGCGAGCACTATAGCGGCGGTGGAGACTTTAGCGGTGGCAGTACTGTAGCAGTGGTGGGTACTGTACGGTACTGTAGCAGGTGGTACTGTAGTAGTATTATTCACATAATGGGCCTTGGGCCAAAAAAATTGGGCTTATGGGCCATGTAATGGGATATATGCCCAATGGGCCATCGGGATATGTAATGGGTCTCCCTCTACCCCAATTAAAAGAGGTATTTTCTTTTATTTAATAATAAAATGAGGCTTTGACCCCAACCTTTTAAAAAAACAGTTAGTTTATTTAGGCGGTTTTACCAACCATTACGAAATAGTTTCATTTTATTTAATATTATGACTATATATTAATTATAGAACATTAAATAAGTTATTATATACTTATTATCATCTTATTTAACCATAATAAAATTTTTATCATCATCCTTCAAGACAGTGGTGAAAAAACGAAGTGTGTGGTTTATGGAGGGGGTGAACCAACCATATTGTGAAAAACACTTTCATTTAAGAAAAAAATAAAGCTAGAGTAGAAGATGAATATTCCACCCTGATGATAATATATTATTATATTTAGGATACTTATGTTATTATGTCTAGGTGGATGGATAATGTATTAGGGTGGTAGAATAAGAATAAAATTGAAATAGGTTAGTCGAGAATCTTACCTATTCCTTTGGTTGTCTCCTCTTAGGACACCCCTTAAGGGTTCTTTGAATGGTATTTGGATGAGACCAATAGAACCCGGAAATGGGTGAGAATATTGGAAAGGTAGTTGGCTAGAAATTTGACAATATCCAAGGCCTAAAAAGTGTGTGGATAAGGGGTTGTGAGGGGTGGTATTTAAAAGGGGGGAGAGGGGTGTTTTTGAATATTATAATCATTATTTTATTATTTTGGATCAAGACTACCAATAATGATGAATCATGTGACCATATATAGTAAATTATTTATATGATTTTGAAATAATGGGTTCCTACATCATCCAGGACTAAAAAATTCATGTATTTAGCTTATATTGCTAAATATCTTCTTTTGTCATATTTCACTATTCACAAAAATTCAACTATTTTTGAAAAATACCAAAAATTTACCCTATAAATTTTAGATTTATAGATTCCAAAAATTAATTCCATTTTATGAAAATAATTTTCTAAATAAGAGAAATGTTATTTTTAAATAAAATTTTCATTTATTTGAAAAATACCAATTTAATATTATGATTAATTTTATGACACTTTGAAAATTTACTTAAGGTCTCATAAAATTATATTATCATTATAATAAAACATTGAATTAATTTAAAAATCCGTTTTATGAAAATAAAATTTCTTTTAAATTAGTATATTTCTAATAAATAATAAAATAAAACATATATGCTTTACAAAAATACGAACACTTATTTTATCATTTAAAAAAAATTATTTACATGTATAATAATATAAATATGTCATGTATTTATTTTATAAGATACCTAAATATTACTTTAATCTTACATAGGTGATATTACTGTGCTAATGGTTATGTTACTATTCATAACAGTCATATTTCTATTTCAACAGTCAAATTACTATTACAATGGTCATATTTGTAACGATTATATAGGTTCCCTAATTTTTATAAATACCTCATATTTCATTCATTATTAATTAACTTCTATTTTCTCTCAAGGTTATATATATCTTAATTTTCAAGATGGTTTTTTGTTATTAATGGCTGGTTTAATTTTATTAATGTTATTCATGAGTGTAGTTATTCTAGTGGATCAAGTAGATTAAAATTTTCATATTTTAGTTACCTTGTTTTCTATTTTTTATCCCAATATAATTTTTTCAATTATTTTGGCCATATTTATTATATAAATTTATTATTAAAATTAATATAATAAAATTTTGTTGGTTTCATTATGTGGTGCATGTGATTTATACTATATTACTAAATATGAAACAATTATAAGAAGGGAAATTTCATTGTTTAAATTATGGGTTTTTATAAGTTAGGTCAATAAAAAAATAAAGCAATATGACACAAATTTTACATCCTAATTTATTATATATCACGAGAAAAATAAATTATATTTTACAACATGTGTTTATGGAAGAGTTTGTTGTTTCTATGACTAACCTTATCTCTTTAGAGGCCTTGATGGGTTGCTAGACTCTACATTTGGTCTATTAGTAGTACTCACTATTGTAGAGATAAGGACCTAGAGGGTCACACACTTATAATATTCAAAAGTTTGGGAATATTCTTATGAATACGAGTATAGGACATGGTAGGCTCCACCATAGGGTTTGAGAGATGTATGAGCTTAAACGATCATCATGGAATAAATAAATTCATATTATTTGATTTTAGAATATTTGGTATTGAATTTATTTATTAAAAGTATTCATAAATTATATAGTGAATACATGAAAAATATTTAACAAATGAATATTAATTTAATATTCATTGTTCATTTAATATTTTTGAGAATAAAAATTCAAGTTACTGACTCGATTTTATCGCGTAATCTATTTATTATATTATAAGTAAGTTATAAAAATATAATTATTCTTATGGAGTAATTAATATTTATAAAATTCAATTTATGTATTATTTAGTTGATATATATTTGGGGGTTGTGGATCCACTTCCAGGTGTTTTAAACCTACTATTATGTAAGAGGAAGCTCTAATTTGAGTGACTATTCATTCACTAAAATTTGAGAGCTCCTCACTCTTCTCTACCACATCTTAGAGAGAGAAGCTCCCCATTCCAAGAACTAATCCAAGCCTTCCTTTACAGATCAAAGTAATGGAATTATGGTGATCATCAGAAGGTCATAAAGGTCATTAGTGATCTGAGCTAACACATGTAGTGTGACATTTGATGCTACGATAGATATTTGAAGTATTTTTAGATGATCTAGAGGGATCTGATGTTAGTTCCTTCAAGAAAAGTTCATCGATGAAGAGAGAAATTCACTGGAATCAACAAATCAAGCATTCTAATTTTTTCATTTAATTTTGTGTTTAAATTATTCTAAGTGAGATCCTTGGGTTTATTATTGGGATGCACATTGTTGGATATGACATTGTTACTTCAATACAATGATAAAAAAATTAAATCCTCATTCTATCCACTTTAGTTGTGCTCTCTAATACCAACAATTTGTATCAAAGTGATTATGAGATTTTTTAATCCAAAAATAAATTATATTTTCATTAAATTTTATAAAACGACATCTTAAAATTCCTAACACACAAAAATTTTCTTTGATATGATCATGGATATCCAGGTTATTTCCATATAAAGTTTTAAATCGGATCAAAACTGGTGTTTTCAAGTTTAAAATAAAGTGTGTGTACGCACGCACACACATATTTGTGAATTTGTATGTTATAATTTACTCAGAAGAAGTGGTGGTGGTAGTTTCTAGTGAATCCAACTATTATTGATGGATTCTGGTGGCTAGAATAGTTCCTGGTGGAGGGGTTCAAATTCAACAAACTTTAGGAATTTCAAAAAAATCCAAATCTTGTCATAGGATTTTAGAAAATAAAAATAAAATAAAATAAAATAAGAGGGATAATATCACTAAAGCAGGAAAATAAATAAAAAAATACATAAAAGGGGG
Organism: Viscum album; assembly: GCA_963277665.1. Classification (NCBI taxonomy): domain Eukaryota; kingdom Viridiplantae; phylum Streptophyta; class Magnoliopsida; order Santalales; family Viscaceae; genus Viscum; species Viscum album. The sequence goes on along the minus strand of OY728125.1, from coordinate 1,477,159,022 downwards.
TGGATTAGCCTCCCCCACATTGACAACCCCCCCCCCCCAAGTGGTGGCTGGTCTTTTACAAACTCACGCTATGAGCGGGTAAATTTGTAAAAAAAAATTGATAAGAAGTGGTAGCACAACCACCCTTCCCTCCACCACAACCATGTGCATGAGACATGGGGGAACCATCACTGGTGAACTCAAGCCAGGACAAGTCGGGCCCTGTCGGACCCGCCTGACCCTTACAGGCCTAGAAATGGAATTATACCCCATTTAAAAGGTTTTATGTCCACCCAAGGTCGTGAAATATTTTTACAAAAAATAGAAATTAAGAAAAAAAACTAGAGTACATTAAAATTTTCCAGGGACCATGCGATTAATATTTTGTGAATAAAAATTCGATAAAATTATTTAAATTCATTTAAAATTCCCTCAAGTAAAATTTATTGAGAAAATAATTTTATATCGCATGTTTATCACCTTCCAACTAATCTTGAACATCAAACGACTAATATATCTCATGTAATAAACCAGACCGGTCTTCCATCCAGACCTACACCCAAACTGACCCACTACATACCTAAGGAGCATCCTTAATCCCCCTAGGTAGAATAAAAGTGTCAAGGGTAACAAAAAAAACCATTAGGGATGGTTTCAATATCAAGAATCCAAACAAAGAATAAAATCCAAACATGGCATAGTAGTGACTAAAAAATAAGGGACTGTAAGATCAACTCAATAAAACAACCATTTAATACAAGGATAAAAAACTAAAATAGAATATAAAAGAAAAGAAAATGGATAACCAAAGTGGCTGGAACAAAACTCAATCCAACCAATTACATAAAATAGAAGGATCGATCACCATATCCATATAAAACTCAAGTCACCACAGTGATCCCAACAACCAACCACTTCCCAAGGAAGATAGCACCAGATCAAACTCAAATTACAAGACCTAAAAAACCTGTATAATACATGAATACCACATACCCACCATCATGAGTATGTACGGTGTGAGTCAAAGATGGTAGGATATTTCCATGAGTCTAACTCATTCCTTTAATAAAAGAAACTAAAATTTCTAGTTTGAAAGTAATGTATAAAAATAGGTTTTCATTTCATTTATCAAATATAGGAATAAAAAAACATGGAACATTCACATTCTTTAAGCACGCCATTTTTAAAACATTCCATAATATATTTTACTAAAACTACACCAATTCAATATCCAATCATTTCTCTTTAAAACACCACACTTTTAAAAATAAACCCCCACATTGTTTAAAACATTTCAAAATCATCCCAACTAAGAATGTCACATTGAAAACCATTTCCCCGTTTTTACTTTAAAAATTTTACACACCCAACTCAAAGGTAAGTAAGGAAACAAGGACACTCTAAAAAACACAACTATAAAAGGTCACAAATTATGACAATAAATAGATGGAATCAAACTATAAAACATCAAGATGAAATCAGGAAAGGGTTGATACATCAAGAAAGTCTATCCAAGAAACAATTGACTCATGTGAAAATAAATAATAAAAGGAAAAACATATCATATATAGCATGAGGAAACACTATAAGGACTAACGGTATAGTACAAGACATGCAAAGGTGGACCTACTATCAGTAGGTTAATGGTCACACATCCATCAACCGAATCTCTCTTACTTAGCCTCATTGGTGACACCCCACTATCCATGTATTATGTACAACTAGGGGAGACTAGCCAGTATGTAAATTTCAACTAGCCTAAAAAAGTCTCATAACTTTCCAATTAGTAGTAAAGGGTTCCTCATGGAATAACTAAGGGAGGTAAGACACTTTTCAAGAAAATTTCATCACATAATAACAAATATCCCAAGTATAACACCATAATAACATCATTCCCACCTCCCATATTACCCTTATAAATAACCCCATCCCATAAGAACCTCATGAATCTTATCACGTAGATAAACACAACATAATCAACAAGCACAATGGGGCTCCACAAGGGAACAATCAACAATCGATCGATCACCACTTTATAAAGTTCCAACCATGCCTCTATCTTATCACATATAGAATATACATTTGAAAATCCCTTTTTAAAACAATTTTGAAACCAAACACAATTCCAAAGGAAATCATCATTATTAACAATCACAAAAAAAAACAACTCAATGGAAAATCCATTTCATTTTATAAAATAAATCCACCTATTTTTAAATCAAGAAAACCCATTAAACCAAAAAGGGAACCCAATTTAAAAATAAAAAATGGATTAAAATACAATGAAAATGTAATTTTATTATAGAAAATCATATTTGGTATTTTATAAAACATGTATAATGAATAGAACACCCATTTTAATCAAAATACCATTTAACCACAAAATTCACATCATCATCCAAATGTAAACCATGCTAAGTTATGAAAAAAAATTCATAAATCAAACCTAGACTACCTATATCATAATTATCTATTTTGAAAAATGAATTTAGAAATACAATAATCCATGGAAATATTAAATAAAGGGAAATCAAATTAAAACACCTATCTCATGTGGTGGAATCATGTCGCCTTTGATGAAATACACCAATTTAGGTTTCAAAGGGGGATCACATCCCCTGGAAAGAAAAACATAAATTTTAGAAAAACCCTAGTCATGGAATTCATCTAACCATAGCCACTAGGGTTTGAGATAAGCTAGAAAAAGGAATAAAATCCAAGAGGAAAGAGAAAGGACCCTGACCTTTCAATCTAGGTGAAGAATCACCAAGAAACCACTGAAAATCCACTTTTAGAAACTAGAATAAGGAGGGAGAACCCATTGGAAGGATTTATTGATAAGAAGGTCAAATGGGGTGGCTTAGGGTAGAATCTCCAATTAAAAATAAGGTCAAAATACAAAAAATACTCCAAAGTAGGATTGTTATAAGGTTTTCTAAATAAAGCACATACTATGGATTTTCCACTACCTCAAACACCAGAGGCCACATAGTTTCATCATATGGTTTCCCTAAACATGTATAGATTGTGTGCTCCCCTATTTCCACCACTGCACTAGACTCACAATTTCAATTGAATGGTTTACAAATGGTTCACCTAACCATGCACCATTGAAAAATCTCCAAAAAACTCAAAATTTCAACTCAAAACACCTAGAAACCATTGTGTAAATCGACTAAAAGATTACTACCAAGAAAGTGACACCTCAGGGTATCATAAAATCCCCACCATGCCACTTTATATTTCTAAAAAGTCCTCTATAACATAGGGAAATAAATAATTCCAAGACTACATCCCCTCTAATGAGGACTCAATTACTAACCAACTTCCTAATCATCAAAACCAAGGACACAAAACTTTAACAACACATTCCATGGGATAATCGCTACTGAATGATTCAGAATTTACTAACCAACAATGTAATAGGAATCTTAATAAGTAGGATCCTCACTAAATGAAAGTGAAGACACAATAAATAATGATATTTAAATAACCACTCCTATGATCTTATTTTAAATTAAAAATATCAAGATATCCAAAACTGCTCCTAAGAGCCTCCTTAATTCCCAAACCATATCAAAGAACAAACATAACCACCACCTCTAGAACATCCAAGGTCATTATAGATAAATGATATCACATCCCAAAAGAAATGCATCCCAAAGGATCATTAGATAAGAATGGGAAAACAAACAGAGATTAGGAATAGGCCTCCCCATTATTTAGAATTTCTCTATAATGGTAAAACATTAGATAGTATCACCCCAAAGAAAAATCATCTCCAAAGAAACAAGATTCCACTAACCATGATAACCATCTTAAAACAACACAAGAGAGAACATAATCAAGAATAACAGAAATGTCACTAGACCCAATCACCTATAAAACATACTCCAAGAAATAAGAGGGATACCCTGACATGAACATTCCTTGACTTGGAATGGTATGGTTCCAAACTCAGGTCAAAAAAATACACAGAGGATAATTTAGGGATAAACTCATAGAACACCAATCATGGTGATCCTGAAGAAAAACATGAAATGATATATCTTATGGTCTAATTGGAAAAAAAATATCTTATACCTATTACCATATCCCACACCAAAGGCATCCCCATGTTATCCATCAAACAAAACTCAACACATGGTCCAAATTATACATAGAACACAAAAAGAATCAAGAACTAATGAGTCATGAAAACAAAAATGATGGGTTGTGAAGATAGATTCTCATCACCACCACCTTTATAATTCCCCCAATAATTATCCAAATCATAATTATTAGATCCAAATGGAATCAAATAATTTACCATCATAGGTTTTCTAGCTAACATTGCCTTAATAATGACAGCCTTACATATTTATTTCATAATGGTAGTTCGGCTAGAATAAAGAATTACCAAACACAGATCTAGATGAAGGACTTTAGAAATAAATATACCTTATTTAATTTTTCAATATCCAACTCTGGATAAAAATTCACTAACTTGGAAAAATATTCAATATAGTTTTTCACTATCTAATCACCATTAAGAATACCAAAAAACATCATAACTTTCTCAAATCTTACTTCTTCAAGATAAAACCGATGGATGAAGGAAACTTTAAAATATCCCCATGATAGATACTCAAACTATTGGTCATTAATAGAAAGATTCCATCACTCAAAAATCAATCCTTCGAACAAAGGAATGGTGTACCCCACCTTAGATTCTTTAGGAGTGTATAGAAAGTCAAAAATCTATTAAACCTTGACTATCCACTCAATCGCCTCATGGGATCCTCAATCACCACAAAATACTAGAGGATAATGTTTTAAATACTCTCATACATGATCCATGAGGTGAGAAGAACATGGATCTACCACTCCATCACAAGTTTGGGTAGGGTTAGATATTTTAAGGACAACTCTTGGTTCACTATGACAACTACCCGAGGCATTACCTCATTAAATTTCTAGTTGTTTCCTATGTAAATCATTCTAAAACATAAAAAAAATAATAAAACCACATTAAAATTAAACACAAATATAATAACTATAAAAAATCCAAGCCAAAAAAAATTAAAAAAACCCACCTCAAATTCCCCACGAGGGAGATAAATCTCAAAGCAAAAAAATTGAGGTCACAAACCTCCTTTCAATTTTTTTTACCCAAAATCCTTAGAAGAATTACATACCACATATCCAAATAATTCTAAAACTAACACAACCCCAAAATCACTTCCATTACTCAAATCACATACAATAAGGTTAAAAATATTTCATAAAAACATCTAAATAACCCAAAACATTATTATTCAAACAAGACCAACCACTAAATCATTAAAATATTGATTTAAAAAACTTTAGAACCAATAAAATCCACTCAAATAGCCATATAAAAACAACATCAACCAAATAATAATCTAAAGGCATAAAATAAGCGAAAAAAATAAAATTCCCAAACTTTCTACACTATTAATAGTTTGGATGAATGGTTTTTCAGAACATGCACCAACTATGTGAGTGTCACTAGAAATTTTCTAGAAGGTCTGCATGACATGTTCATGGTTTTATAGATAGTTCACCTTAATCATGTACCCTCTAAATTCCTTCCAATTTCACTTTTAAATGAATAATTTCCTAGAACATCTCTCTAAATATCTCTATAACTCATAGTAATATTGAACCACATCAAAACATCCCAAAAATGACCAACTAAAGTATTTAAACTCAAAATGAAACACCCATCAACCCATGGAAACTCAAGGTCTGACATAAAAAAGAGATGGACAATCACTTCCATGTAACTACTACCCAAGTCCTAATGGTCCTATCTTTTTTCCACCATGAATCCCCAAATAGAAATAATGTGAATCTAAAAAACCTATGCCCCTTACAAGAAACCAAGGTATATGATAAAATTTTGTAATAAACTATCTTAGGATACCTTTTTATTACTGACACCCAAACCAACCTACCACATACCCAAAAATCATCCCTAATCCCCCTGGGAAATGACAGGCATCAAGGGTATCAAACATAACCATTCGGGATGGTTTCACCCTCAAGAATCCAAAAAACATAATATAAAAACATGGTATAATAGTAGCTGAAATAAAACAATGTCCAGTGAGATCAAATCAATAACATAAAAATTTAATACAAGGTTACAAAACTACAATGAAAGAAAAAAATAAAATAAAAACGAAGACCAAAGAGGATGAAAAAAACTCAAGACAACTGATTTAATTAATTTTAAGGACTAATCACTATCTTCATATGACACTCAAGTCACCAATATGATCCCAACAAACAATCTCTTCCCAAGGAAGATGGCATCAGATCAAACCTAATTGTCAAGACCTACAGAAACTTAAATAAGACATGAATACTACATACCCACCATTGTGATTATGTAGGGTGTGAACTAAATCTAGTAGGATACCACAATGAGTCCAATTCATTCCTTTTTTAAAAGAAACAAAAAATTATAGTTTGAAAGCAATGTAGAAAAATATATTTTTATTTCATTTATTGGATATAGGAATAAAGAAAACATGGAACACGCACATTCTCAAAGAACACCATTTGTAAAACATGACATAATATGTTTTTCCAAAACCACACCAATTCAAAATCCAATCATTTATCTTTAAAACACCGTAATTTTGAAAATAAACACCCACATGGTTTAAAACATTTCAAAAACATTCCAACAAGGAACATCACTTTGAAAATCATTTCCCACTTTTTACTTTAAAAACATTTACACACACAACTCAAACTTAATAAAGTAAACAATTTAAATATATAAAAAAATACAACCATAGAAGGTCACAAATAATTACAATAAATAGATAGAACCAAAATAGTCAACATCATGACCAAATCATAAAAGGATCAATACATCAAGCAAGTCCATCCAAGAAATAAGAAAATCACATGAAAATAAATAATTAAAGGAATAATATATCATACATATCATGATGCAACACCACAATAATTAATGGGATAGTAAAATACATGCAAAGGTGGACCTACTACTGGAAAGTTAACGGTCACACATCCATCAACTGAATCACACAAACCTAGTCTCATCAGTGGTACCCCACTATCTAGGTATTATGTATAGGTAGGGGTGATTATCCAGTGCATAAATCTCAACTATCCTAGAAACATCCCATAAATTCCCACATAGTGGCCTAGGGTTTTTCGTGGAATAACTAAGGGAGGTGAGCAACATTTCAATAAAATTTCATTACATGAAAATAAAAAATCTCAAGGCTAACACCACAATCACATCCTTACCACCTCCCATATTCCCCTAGGAAAGGTCCCCAACCCATAATAACCTCATGAATCATATCAAAAACATCCATCACATGGATAAGCACAACATCATCAACAATCACAAGGGGGGTAAACATATACACAATCAAAAATCAGACACTTTCCACTTAATAAAGTTCCAACTGATCCTTTATCATATTAAATATAGAATATACATTTGGAAATACCTTTTAAAAAAAATTGGAATACAAACACAATTCCAAAGTGAATCATGATTATCAACAATCACAAATAACCAAACTAATGGAAACTCTATTTTCCTTTATAAAACAACACCACACATTTTTAAATCAAGAAAATCCATTAAACCAAAATGAGAACCTACTTTAAAAATAAAATTTGTCTTAAAACAAAATAAAAAATAACTTTTATTATATAAAATCATATTTGAAATCTTATAAAACATGTAGGATGCATAAAACAACCATTTTCATCAAATAACCATTTAACCAAAAAATTCCCATCATCATGAAAAATGAAAACCGTGGTAAGTTATGGAAAAATTTCTTAAATAAAACTAGGTAACCTACATCATAATTATCTAGTTTGAAAATGAATTTATAAATACAATCATCTATGTAACTCTTAAATAAATGGTAATGAAATGGAAACACCTACCTCATGTGGTGGAGTCATATTTCCTTCGATGAAATCCACTGGTTTTGGTCTCAAAGGAGGGATCACAACCCCTAGAAAAGAAACAAATAAATTTTTAAATATCCATAGGCATGGAAATTATCCAACCATGGACACTAGGGTTTTATATAATGGAGAAAAATGAATAAAACCCAAGAGGAATGTGAAATGAACCCAAACCTCTCAATCAAGGTGAAGAATCACTAAGAAACTACTTAAAACCCACTTAGAGAAGATTTAAGAATGAGGTATAACCCCTTATAATGATACATGGATGGTAGGGCACAATGGGGGATGGCTTGGGGTAGAAGCCCCAATTAAAAAGAAGGTGAAAATAAAAAGTATCCCAAACTAGGTAGGCCACACGGTTCTCTCACACAGCTTTCCAGACCATGTACAGACCGTACTTCTTCCATTGCCTCAAACCCATAAGGATTCATGGTTTCCTCACTTGATTTCCCTAACCATGGGTAGACCATGTTCACCCCTTTATCCTCCACTAAACAAGGTGTATGGTTTCTACTGCATGGTTTCCAAAAAAACACCTAACTATGAAACCCAGGAAAATCTCCCAAAACTAAAAATTTTAACCTAGAACACCTTGAACCCAAGGGGAAAATCAACCAAAATATTATTACCAAGAAAGTGAAACCTCAGGGTGTCACATGCTTGTAGTTTAATTTATTTATTTTTTTATTGTAATTGCATGTAATTATTATAATAATTAATTTATTTTTGATGGTTTGTGTATCGTCTTTCCCCACTTTATATGTATGTGGGTCCCGTGTCCCCACTAGTGCTTCCATTCATGTGTATTACACATCCCTAATACCCCTTACCTATTCATGAGTAATTATATATAAATACAATAATGGACATATATGTGGACCACATCAAGATGAGGTGTAATTCTAGATGATACATGGATATATTGGAGAGGGGTGTGAGCTGTGACACGAGTCTAAAAAGACTTAGGTATTCAACCCCTAGGTTCATTATTGGTCCATTTATTCTCAATGGGTTAACAAATAGTAAATTATAAATATTATTTATGCTATTTATTTTATTTATTCATGGTTTATTATTATTTTGTGTATGTACATGTTTATGTGATCATATAGAATAATGAATGAGCATGGATGGATAAAAGAAATTAAGATATATTGAATATATTATCTTTAATGAATTTTTAAGTTATGAGAATGAGCACATAGTATGATCATGTTAAATATAAAATTAATTCATTCATTGATTAATAATAAAACCACTTAAAGAAATATTAAGTCATAATGCCTTTTACCACTTGAATTTGAACAAAACCCTGTGTATGAGGTCCTGACCAGCCCTAGTTTAGGGTGCCTCCTACTACGAGGGTAATTTTAATGGAGTAATTAATTGACTTAATTAAATATGGAAAAAAAATTGAGTATACATAGCTATATTTTATCTAATTTAAAGGCAAAATCTTTAGTAAATCAGGGTGGGACTTCACTTAATAGTTCAAGGAATCATGAGTCAATATGGTTGGTAAGACAAAATCCTACCTTAAAACTCTCTAGTTGGTGTCATAGCCATATCTTGGACTATGAGGATACATTTCAAGGATCCTTACCACTATAATAATCAAGTGACTGGGTATTCCAAGTCTAGTAGTGAGGGATACATTGATTTGATAAAATAATGGTATTCATTTAATGATTTAATTAATCGGTAATGTCTAAATTGGTAATATATATAAAGTAATAATATATTATTTTTTATATAAAATATAAATCACCACTATTAGTTCAATATCATTGTGATCTATACTATATAATGAGAATATTTTAAACAACTATAACTTCTAGGAGTGTAACAAACACTCGCACATAATATTATGCTAATATAAGAAGCTTTATGTGTCGTAATCCCCACATCCTATTGAGCCTCCTTAGTTAGTAATTAAGGTAGATAAATATAAATATATGAATCATGTAGATGATGCACTTTATTTATATTGTATCATGTTTTCATCTATGTATAATGAACTGTAGAAAATTCATGAGGATGAAAATGCAGACAAGATGATATCTCATATCCAAGTGTTACATTAAGAGAGAGATAAACAAGAAATATATGAGATATCAACTGCACTATATAGGTGTGTGATAGAAGAAATAAATTAATTGGGACCTCATGTACTCAAGATGATTGTGTACAATGAGATATTGGAGTCCCTTGGGTTCAAAAAGAACCAAGAATTAGTGACTGATCTCATTCTTTATTATTTAATTCCAAACTTATCACCTTTTATTATTAATTATAACATGAATAACATGAAAAATTCACCCATATACCTGTTTTCTTTAGTTCTCCAAGTTTATAAGGATGTGAAGAATATAAACTATTCATTACTTATGGTGAAAAATAGGAGGAAAGAAAATCCTAAGGCATAAAATGATAAACCTAAGACAAAGACGCCAATGCACCATCCTTCCAAGAAACCTAAGATACAAAGGGAGAGAAATGAGTAGGAGGTTTTCTGATTTTCATGTGGAAAGAAATTCCATTACAAGAATAATTTCATGGGTAGGAAGAATAATCAAGGCGATGCTTCTACCTCGGGTATATTTTACATTTAATTCAATATGTATTTATCTACATGTTTTGTATTGGATAAAATATGTGGATTACACATTTTTATTCATATATAGAAACTAAGTAGATTTTAGAAGATTGAAAAGGGTGAGGTGGATCTTCAGGCCACAAATGTGGAGAAACTAGAAATGTCACATACATGAAATATTTTAAAGTTATTTTTCATTTAATTTCTATTCATGATTTTTTTGAGGGTTTTTCAAGCTTTTAAGGAGGAATTGGTGAGTTTTCATGAATTGGGCCAAACCGTGAGCCCAATTCCAGATTTAAAAATAATTTTTTTTCTTTTATAACTCATTAATTTTTGTACATTTTTCATCCATTCTAATTCATACTTGGCCTCCCATGACCTATTAACACCACCATGTCAATTTTGAGCCTTTATAAATCCATAACCAAGGTGTATTTGGGTTTTTATTTAAGGGATTGGGTCTGCCCAGAATCCCATTTCCTGTTTTTAAAATGAATTTTTTTTATTTAATAACTTATTCAATTTTAAGTATTTTTCAGTGATTACAAGTCTCACACAATACCATTGAACCCATAAGCACTCCTATTATCCTCACACCATATTTGGATCTCGTATTCATCACGATTTAGTGCAAAAATTCACAGGATGTCTCAAACCATCCAGATTTGAGGAGGTAAGTTCTTTCCTTCATAACTCTCTCAATTCTTACTATTTTTCCTCCATTCCAGATCCTAATTTGACCCTTCCTCATACTCATAGAACCTAAAATCTATGTAATCCATCAAAGTTTCTCAAATTTTTTTGTAACCCAATTTTGAAGTGGGATTTGGTGGAGGAACTTCAAAGAATCTCAAGTAACTGTCTCTCCTCCTTAGTTTATCCACTTTCTATGAAGATTCATTCAATTTCCTTGAATTTACAAATGACCATGGGGTAGTTTTTCTAACCTAGGGTTTAAACTTGGTGTTTCTTGGTCAATTATTGTGGTTTTAGGTTCGATCTAAGTCCCTCTTGGTGCGGTGGTGGTGTGACTTGATTTTCACATGGTGATTCAAGGGTTTCCTTTGATTTGGTAGGTGATTCCTTTTGGTATGAAATATCTGTGACCTAAATGCTGTGTTTATGGTATTTTCATGTCTATTTAATATGAATTTTTCTGCAAAAAATGGTTTTAGTGGAAATTATAAAGCAAATGAATTTTAAGTGCCATTTTTTGGTGAAATTGGGGGTTTTCATATAAATCATTTATTGGTTCATTAAGGGATTCTATATAAATAATTAGTTGTTTTTATTTAACTATAATAGGGCTTAAAATAAATTTTATAATTTTTATACCCTTTGGTTGTTGCTGTAAAAAATAGGGTTTGATGGTGTTTGTAAAGAAAGTGAAGTTTTGGTGCCACTTTTATGTGAAAATGAATGTTTTACAAAGTTATCACTTTTTATTTAACATGGGGATGCCCTAAAATTGATTTTTTTCATTGAAATTTATTGGTCTGCATTTACTGTTTTTTTAATTTACAAGTGTGCACATAGTGTACAAGTGGGGTTCTTAAGGGGTTTTTGTGTGAAAAACAATGTGGGATTTTGAGAAATTGTTTCATTAAAAATCAAAGTGTTTGTTGTCTATTTTAAGTGGTATAAAATTCGATAGCTACTATACTAGGTCTATGTGACCATTAGTGTTTTTTTACATGAAAATGGATATGTGTTTCTTGCTGAAATTGTTTAAGCACAAAGGGGGAAGCTCGGGTACCTAGGTGGAGCAGATGTGTACTAGTACAACTAGTGGACTGGATGGGTTTTGTCCTTGTTTCACCTAGAATTTGGATAACTAAAACTCTAACTAAAATATGTGGATGATGATTGGGTACCAATAGGTTATGGGTATGTTCCCTACTAGTGTATCATGCATGATAATGGATTTTACTATGGTTTCTTTACACCGAGGTATGAAGTACATGGGGCCTGATACTATCTAGTTCCGAGAGGTGTTCCCAATTTTGTTGATCATTGTATTTGTGGTATTTTCCCTTGTTTTGGGGTGTTTTGTAATTAATTTATAGTAGATAAAATTTCTATTTAAATGTTTGAATGTTCTAAAACTTTTAGCTTGAAAACTATTTTCAATTGAAAGTTGCATTTCTTGGAATTTATCAATGCTTTTCTTTGGGTATTAAAACTGATTTCTTTTTCACATTATATTGCATAAAATTTGGAATAATTGGGTGGTATCCTATTGGTATTAGGCTAACACCCTACTTACACCCCTTGGGTTTAAGTATACATGGTTATGTTTGACTAAGGTAAAGGAAAGGCTTTGGGTGGTGGCGGTTCGGGGTGTTAGTTCCCATCCTTGGTACGGAGTTGTGAAGAATTACTGTGGGTGATGACCCCTTGTCATGTGGAGTCCTTGGGGATGTCTTTTTTCTGTATTTATTTGTATTTGGACCACTTTTATTGTCTTTAAACCAATGTATTCAGTTCTGGTTTTTTCTTAATACTTGTTTGGCTCGAAAATTTCAGATTTATATTAGGGATTGTTTTTAATATTTTATGATTTCATACTCAGGTAAATCATTCCCAAACCTAAATTAACAATACCTGGGCACTTTTTACAGCCCATGGGGATAGGTAACACCCTTTTATCCTTTTCACGGAATAAGTTTGGTGCCGGTATTGGTGGGGACCGGATTCGGTTTGTGACAAAATGGTATCAAAGGATGTTAATTTTTTTGGGTTATATTGCTATTTTGGGATGAGTTGGGATAGACAGAAGCTAGGACTGTCAAGTATCAGGGTTTTGGTTGTGAGTAGGGTGCCTATCCCTCACCTCTCGTGGTAGACCTTGAGTCACCAGGGGACGTTGGAATTTACGGATTCGCTTCACTTCCAGGTGAGACAAGTGGGCTGTAGACCACAAGTGGACATCAGGTGGAGGTGGAGTAGTTGTTTCTTTTATTACTGAAATGTGTTTATATTATTTATATTTGATGTATTTGATTAAAATTTTCATAATTGTGGTACTGATTATTGTTTTGTGACTACCGCACTTTGTAGCATCATGCCTCCCTGGAAAGCTCCCACACACCCACAGGAGTAAGTCAGAGAGAGTTCTCCCACACCGATTGATCAGAGGCTAGTTGAGGTTGTAGTCTGGGATATCCAAGATCTGGGGAAGGGACAAACTCTTGCTTCTATTCTTGCTAGCATAGAATATATGGGTCCTAGAAAAGATAAATCTTAGGAGTTTCTAAAAAACTGGCCTCCTGCTTTCTAAGGTAGCTCAGAACCCCAGGAAGCAGAGGAATGGATCAAGAAGATCAAGCGTATGTTTGATTTTCTGGAAACACCTGAGTAGCTCAGGGTGTAGTGTGCCTCATTTCTGTTGGAGGTTCCCATCCATAAGTGGTGGGAGTCAGTGCTTCAGACTGGGAAGAATGAGCAGATGCGCTGGGGAGATTTCAAGGTCATCTTCAATGAACAGTACTGCGTTGAGGTCTTGGATTATGCGAGGTTCAAAGAGTTCATTGACCTTGTTCATAGGAATCTATCTATTATGGAGTATAACAACCATTTCAATGAGTTGGTTTGGTATGCTCCAGAAATCATCTCCAATGAGCAAGCAAAGGCCTAGAGGTTTGAGAAAGGCTTGCGACCAGAGATATACTCCCAGGTGTTCTTGTTTAAGATGAGGACCTATGCTAAGGTCGTTGATCAGGCATGAATGGTGGAGATTTATAGGAAATGCAGGGATGGTTTCTTTGGTTCAATATCAGTAGTGGACAGTGGGATCTCCTCAGAGAAGAAAAGGAAGTGGGAGGATCATGTGAAGAAAGGAGGTGGCAGTTTAGGCTACTATTCCAGGTAGTTTTCGTCTGCGGCTTCTGATGTGAGATCAATTGTGTGCCACTAGTGTGGGAAGCCCGGGTATATCCGACAAGAACATCCACTTCCTCTGAAGCCTTGTTACCAGTGTGGAGGTATGGGTCATTTCCAGCACTTCTGCAGTGTGGCATGTCCACTCCCGAGTGGGGCAGGGTCAGTGGCTTCAACAGGAGTACCAGCACAATCCGAGACATCGAGGACTGGGGGATCTCGATTTAGTGGTCATGGTGGTAGGTCTGGGAAATCTTCTAGGTAGATCCAGTTCAGGGCATAGCCACATACTAGCGGTCATCCTCATATAGAGAATAGACATCTCCATGCAGTGGTTCAGGCACCAGCAGGATTAGAGGCGGGACTATCAACAGTTCGAGGTACTGTTCTGATCATATATTCAATAGTTGATTCTCTTTTTGATATTGGCACCTCTGTTTCATTTATTTCTTCTGGTTTTGTGGACATGCTGAATTTTCCAACTGAGTTTATGTCTTTCGCAATGGAGTTAGTGACACCGCTGGGAACAAAGGAGTAGGTCCTCAGGTGCCCCTCGTGTGTGCTTTTCATGTCAGGGGTTGAGATGGAGTGGGACCTCTTGGTTCTAGATATGGAACTGTTTTACATAATACTTGGCATGGATTAGATAGTATACTTCTAGGAATACATTGATTACTACAAGCAGTGAGTGAGTTTCACGGCACCTGATGGGAGTCGTCAGGTTTTTCAGGGAGAATGGGATCCTCGGTCGGGTCGCACAGGACCTCCACTCCCAGAGTTGGGAAGTCTTAACTTCCAGTTATCATCGCACATGATAGTGGATGATGGTATTTCTCCTAGAGTTTCACTACCTCATGTAGTGAATGAGTTTTTAGAGGTATTCCCGGATGATTTCTCAGGTTTCCCCCGGAGTAGGATGTGGAGTTTTCGATTGATCAGGCACCAGGAACACAGTCTATATCTCTTCCATCTTATCGCATGGCACCCATCGAGCTGAGGGAATTAAAGATACAACTGGATGACTTATAATCCAAATTATTCATTCTCTCGATTGTCTCTTCCTGGGCCGCTCCTGTGTTGTTCGTGAAAAGGGCTGATAGATCCCTCCGGTTATGCATTGACTACCAGAAGCTGAATAAGGTAATAATTAAGGAAAAAAACCCTTTTCCTAGAATAGATGATTTTTCAATAAGTTTAAGGGGGAAAAGTGGTTCTCAAAAATAGACTTTCATTCGGGTTATCACCAACTTAGGGTGAAGGAGTCAGATATCCCTAAGACAACCTTTCGAAGCAAGTATGACCACTTTGAGTATTTGGTCATGCCCTTCGGAATGACCAATGCTCCAGAACTCTTTATGGAACTCATGAATAGGGTGTTTAATCAGTATCTCGATTCTTTCATTGTGGTTTTCATGGATGACATTCTAGTATACTCTAGCTCTGAGGAGGAACACGAACATCACTTCAAGATTGTCTTGGTCACTTTGCGGGATCACCGTCTCTATGAAAAGTTGTCAAAGTTCACTTTATGGATCGGGGAAGTGAGATTTATAGGGCATGTGATCTCTGAGTAGGGGGTTTTAATGGACCCTGATAAGATTAGTGCGGTTATTTCATGGGAGAAGCCGAAGAATGTGTTTGATATCAGGAGTTTCCTTGGCCTAGCTGGTTATTACAGGAGATTTGTTCGGGATTTCTCTCAGCTTGCTTCACTGATGACCGCGCTCACCCGGAAAGGGGTGAAGTTTGTATGGGGTCCAAAATGTCAAGCATCATTCGAGGAGCTGAAGAGGTGGTTGAATACCACCCCCATGTTGATTTTTTCAGAGGCTGGAAAGGGATATGTTGTCTATTGTGATGCTTCAGGTATGGTTCTTGGGTGCATGCTTATGCAGGATGATCACGTGGTGGTGTATGGATCTCACCAACTCTAACCACATGAAAAAAACTACCCAGCCCATGACTTTAATTCAGTAGTGGTGATTCATGCTTTGAAGACTTTGTGTCACTACCTCTTTGGGGAGAAGTTTGTGGTCTACTCTAATCACAAAATCTTGGCCTATATCTTCTCACAGAAGGACCTCAACTTGAGGCAGTGTCGTTGGATCGAGTACTTGTAGGGGTTCTACTTTGACATTATCTATACCCCAGGAAAGGGTAATATGGTGGCCGATTCTTTGAGCAGAATAGTTCTAGTATAGGCTTTGAGGAAGTCTAGTGATGAGTGGACTTTAATAGGGCTCTTTTCTCAGATGCATGTGGAGACCAGATAATATAGTGGAGGGGAATTCTTGGTGAGCATCCAGTTGACTCCTTCTCTATTGGAGTTGATTCAATGGGAAAATCCCAGTGATGAGCTTTGTCAGTGGTCGAGGAAGTTTCTTCATGGTGGGGAGACATCCTCTGATTGGTCATCATCTCCCAAGGGAATCTTGTGCTTCAAGGTCCGTTCAGTAGTGTTGTTATCATTGCAGAAGGTGGTGATGGAGGATAGCCACTAGTATTAGTGGTTTGTCCATCCGAGTGCCACCAAGATGTATTATGATGTCCTTCAGCAGTTCTGGTGGCCTAGTATGAGACGATACATAGCGGACTTTGTGTTGAGATGTTGCACATGCCAACAGGTGAAAGCAGAGCATTAAAGGCCCTCCGGTTTGCTCCATCCATTACCCATTCATACCTGTAAGTTGGGATTAGGTCTCCATGGAATTCATTGTTGGATTACCTCATACACCTTGGGGTAAGAATTTTATTTGGGTGGTGACTGATCATCTGACCAAATCATCCCACTTCATTCTGATCAGAGATACAACTAAAGTGGATGAGTTGGGTCATTTGTATCTTGGGTAGGTGGTTAGAATACATGGTATTCTATTAGTAGTTGTCTCATATAGAGACCCCCGTTTCACTTCTCAGTTCTGGGAAGGCCTTCAGATGGCCTTGGTGTCTCAGATTAAGATGAGCATGGCATACAATCCTCAGACAGATGGTCAGACAGAGCAGGCGAATTAGATTTTGGAGGAAATGCTCTGTGCATGTGTCCTGGACTTTAGAGGTTCCTGTGATATCCATTTTGGGATGGTTGAGTTTTCTTATAATAACAGTTAACAATCCTAGATTCAAATGGATCCTTTTGAGGCACTCTATGTCCGGCCTTGTCGATCCCCCCTGTGTTGGACTGAGGTAGGTGAGACCTCACTACTGGGGCCGAGTCTAGTGGAGGAGACATCTGAGAAGGTCAAGTTGATCAGGTAGTGTTTATTAACATCTTATAGTTTCTATAAATCATATGCTAACTGGAGGCATCGAGACTTAGATTTTTCTATGGGTGATAGGGTATTCTTGAAATTGGTCCCTCGTCTGGGCCATCGTCGATTGGGGATGCAAGGGAAGATGACACCATGATATATAGACCCTTTTGATATCACTAAGTGTATTGTAAAGGTGGAATACATGTTGGCCTTACCTTCTTATTTGAAATCCATCCATGAAATCTTCCACGTCTCCTATTTGAATAAATATAACCCGGATTTGTTCCATGTGTTGAGTTGGGAAGAACTCGAGATAGAGACTGACTTGTCAGTTTTTGAGCGTCCAGTGAAAATGGTGGACTCCCAAGACAAGGTTCTTTGAGGGAAGTCTATTCTTATAGTCTGAGTTTGTTGTAAGCATGGTAATTATACACATGAGACATGGGAGTGGAATTCATGGGTTGAGGAAGAGTATACATCCCTGTTTTCTGGTCAATCTTCAGGTTGACTTTCCAGGACGGAAAGTTTTCATGTTGGAGAGAATTTTTACATACATGAAATATTTTAAATGTATTTTTCAATTAATTTCCATTCATGCTTTGTTTTGGGGGTTTCCCAAGCTTTTATAGAGTAATGGGTGAGTTTTATGAATTGTTCCAAACCATGATCCCAATTCCAGATTTAAAAATAATTTTTTTTCTTTTATAACTCATTCATTTTTCAAAAAAAATCATCCATTCCAATTCCTACTTGTCCTACCATGACCTATTAACAACACCATGTCAATTTGGAGCCTTTATAAATCCATAACAAAGGTGTATTTGGGTTTTTATTTAAGGGATTGGGCCTTCCTAGAATCCCATTTATAGTTTTAAAAAATGAATTTTTTTTATTTAATAACATATACAATTTTAAGTTTTTTTCGATGATTAGAAGTCTCACTCAAGATCATTGAACCCAGTCATGTGCCCAATATCCTCCCACCCTATTTGGATCTCGTATTAATCATGATTTAGTGCAGAAATTTATAGGATGTCTCAAATATTCCAGATTTGAGGAGGTAAGTTATTTCCTTCATAACTCTCTCAATTCTTACTCTTTTTCCTCCATTCCATCTCCTAATTCGACCCTTACTCCTCCTAATCGAACCTAAAATCCATTTCATCCCTCTTAGTTTCTCAAACCTCTTTGGAACCCCATTTTAAAGGGGGATTAGGTGGATGAAATTCAAAGAATCTCAAGTAAGTGTCTCTCCTCAGTTTCTCCGCTTTCCATGAAGTTTCTTTCAATTTCCTTGAAGTACCAAATGACCAGGGGGTGGTGTTTCAAACCTAGGGTTTAACATTGGTGTTTCTTGGTCAATTATTGTGGTTTTATATTCGATCTAAGTCTCTCTTGGTGCGGTGGTGGTGCGACTTGATTTTCACGCGGTGATTCAAGGGTTTCCTTTGATTTGGTAGGTGATTCCTTTTGGTATGAAATCTTTGTGACATAGATTATTTTTCTATGGTATTTTAATATCTATTTCATTTGAATGTTTCTAAAAAATTGGTTTTAGTGTAAATTATAAAGCAAATGAATTTTAAGTACCATTTTTTTGTGAAATTGGGGGTTTTCATATAAATATTTTATTGGTTCATTAAGAGATTACCTATAAATACTTATCTATTTTTATTGAACTATAATAGGGCTTAAAATACTGTTTATAATGTTTATCCCCTTTGGTTGTTGCTGAAAAAATGGTTTTGATGTTGTTTGTAAAGAAAGTGAAGTTTTGGTGCCACTTTTGTGTGAAAATGGATGTTTTATAGAGTTATCACTTCTTGTTTAACATGGGGCCGATATAAAATTGATTTTTTGTTTTCATTGAAATTTATTGGGCTAACTTTACTGTTTTTGTAACTTAAAAGTGTGCACATAGTGTACAAGTGGGGTTCTTAAGGGGTTTTTGTGTGCGAAATAATGCAGGATTTTGAGAAAAATTTTCATTAAAAATCAAAGTGTTTTTTGTGTGTTTTAAGTGGTATAAAATTCAATATCTACTTTACTGGGTGTATGTGACCATTATTGGTGTTTTATATGAAAATGGATATGTGTTTCAAGCTGAAATTGTTTGATCACAAAGGGGGAAGCCTGTGTACCTAGGTGGGGCGGATGTGTACTAGTACTGCTAGTAGACCGGATGGGTTTTTTCCCTGTTTCACCTAGAATTTGGATAATGAAAACTCTAAATAAACTATGTGGATGATTATTGGGGACCACTAGGTTATGTTTATGTTCCCTACTAGTTTCTCGTTCATGAGAACGGATTTTACTATGGTTTCTTTACACCGAGGTATGAGGTACATGGGGCCCGAGACTATCTAGTGCCTAGGGGTGTTCCGAATTTTGTTTCTCATTGTATTTGTGGTATTTTCCCTTGTCTTGGGGTGTTTTTGGAATTAATTTACAGTAGTTAACATTTATATTTAAATGTGTGAATGTTCTGAAAATTTTATCTTGAAAAATATTTTCAATTGAAAGTTGAATTTTTTGGAATTTATCATTACTTTTCTTTGCGTATTAAAACTGCTTGCTTTTTCACATTGTATTGCATGATATTTGGAATCATTGGGTGGTATCCTATTGGTATTAGGCTCACACCCTGTTTACACCAATTGGGAGTAAGTATAATTGTTTATGTTTGACTCAGGTAAAGGAAAGGCTTTGGGTGGTGGCGGTTCGGGGTGTTAGTTCCCATCCTTGGTGCGGATTTGTGGAGACAGCTTATGGGTGATGACCCCTTGTCATGTAGAGTCCTTGGGGATGTCTTTATGCTGTCTTTATTTTTATTAGGACCACTTTTATCGTATTTAAACTAATGTATTTAGTTCTGTTTTTTTCTTAAGACTTGTTTGGCTTGAAAATTTCATATTTATATTATGGATTATTTTTAATGTTTTATGCTTTCATACTCAGGTAAATCATTACCAAAACTAAATTAACAATACCCGGGAACTTTTTACAGGCTATGGGGATAGGTAATGCCCTTAGGTCCTTGTCAAAGGCTGGGTTTGGTGCTGGTATTGGTGGCGACCATATTCGGTTCATGACAAGCAACCTTGGAAATTGGAAATTATCATCTGACATTACATAGTGGTTTGATTGTTGTATTAAACCACTATTATTATCTAACTTAAGTTACTAGAAACATAATCTCAATTTTGAGTTTAGAAACCATGGTATTTCATTTCAATTTTGGAAATAAATGTCTCTCTTTTATAAGGATAACATATGTTATGGTATGGTATATCTTAATAATGGATTGTATATAATTGAAATCAAAAACCCTGTAATGGAAATTAATGAAAAAAATAGTTAAAATGAATCATATAATACCTACCTATGGAACTGTAGGCTTGGTCATGTAAATGAGAACTATTTATATAAATTACATCAAGCATGCTATTTTGACTCTACTGAGTTAAAACCCTTGGATATATGTCACACTGATTTACAAGGGAAAATGACTAAATCACCCTTCACTAGGAATGGAATAAGGGGTATAAAACTACTGGAATTGGTTTATATGAATTTGTGTAGCCTATTTTTAGTAGATATAAGGGGTGGGTTTTTTTACTTTATTACTTTTACTGATGAATATAGTATATATGGATATGTTTATTTAATGAGGTATCAGTTAGATTTATTTCAAATGTTTAAGGAATACCAGCATGAAGTAGAAAAATATCTTGGCAATAAGATTAAGGTAAACTATTTAGATCAAGGTGGAGAGTATCTAAACCAAGATTTCATTGATCATCTATATGAGTGTGGGATAGTATCCTAACTCACTCCTCCATATATACCTCAGTGGAATGGTGTTAGTGAAAGAAGGAATCAAACCTTTCTTGACATGGTTAAATCAATGATGAGTCATGAAACTCTTCCATTGTCCTTTTAGGGATAATCATTGTAGATAGTAACATATACCCTTAATTGAGTACTAGATAAAGAATCAAATGAAATTCCATATCATTTTTGGTTTGTAAAGAAACCCAATCTGTCACACATACGAGTGAAGGGATGTAAGGATTTTTCAATACTATACTAAATGATAAATTAGCATTCTAAATCATGAAGTGAAACTTTTTAGGTTATCCAAAAGAAACGAAAGTATATTACCTATATAATCCTTTATATATAAAAGTTATTGTGGAAAGATACTCTATATTTCTATAAAGGGAACATATTTACAATGGAAATAGTGATAGAAAGATTTAATTAAATGTAGTTGATGCTTTAAATGCATAAGATTTATCATATGAATAATATCCACAATAGATAGTGGGAGAGAAATATGTTCTTGAGATACAAGTATTGTGTAGGTAAACTCAAGAGGTTAGAGTACCAAATCGATATGGTTTTCTTATCATCGAGTTAGGTGACACATTACTCTTAGATAATGATGAACCTTTAACATACAAGGAAGTGGTAGATAGAAAGGATAATGCTAAATAGAAAGAATCCATCCATTTTCAAATGGATTCCATGTATAAAAAATCAATTTTTAATTTTGGAAGACCCTCCAGGTGATGTAAAACCCATTAGGTGAAAATGGGTATTTAAGAAAAAGTTTTGCATATATGGTAAAGTAAATATATACAAATCACAAATAGTTATGAAGGGTTTTAGGAAACATTAAGGTATAGACTATGATAAAACCTTCTCAGCAGTATCAATGCTAAAATCCATTAGAATAATACTTATAATATTAGCCTTCCATGATTATGAAATTTTGAAAATGATATCAAAACTGATTTTATAAATGGAAAGTTGGTTAAATATGTCTATATAAATTAACCTTAAGGGTTCATTAATTCAAAGAGTTCCAATAAATTATGAAATCTATAAAAATCTATTTATAGGTTTAAGAAGTAATCATGATCATGTAATGTTTGTTTTGATGAGTCCATATGAGAATTTGGTTTTTTAAAGAATGAAAGTGATCAATTTTTCTATAAGAAGGTTAGTAAAAATATCATCATTTTTATAGTATTATATTTTGATGGAATATTAATTATTGTAAATGAAGTGTAATTGTTATGATTTGTTAAAAAATGGTTAAATGAATGCTTCTTCATGAAAGAATTATTTTAATGAGCCTATATTCTAGGGATCAATACCTATCAAGATAGATCTAAGAGGATTCATAGGCTAAGTTAAATTACATATATTGAAAAGGTAATCAAAAGGTGTAATATTGAAAAATACAAGATAGGGTTTTTACCAACATAATATGGTATCAATCTATCTAAGAAAATTTGTCAACAAACATAGGATATTGAAATAATGATTAGAATATTTTATTCTCTAATAGTGGGATCTATCATGTATGTGAAGCTATGTACTAGGTTTTATGTTTCCTTTTATTTAATCATAATGGGAAGATATAAAGATAATCTAAGAACTCTACATTGGGAAGTTTTAAAAACTATAATAAAGTACACAAGATATACAAAGGATGTTTTCATCATGTATGGTGGATATTAGGAACTAGTGGTGAGGGGAAACACAAATGATAGATTCCAGATAGATCATGAAAATCTAAAATCACATTCGGTTTATGCCTTTTTCTAAAATGGTGGTACGATGAGCTAGAAAAGCATGAAGTAACCTATAGCTGTCAACTCTACAGTAGAATTTGAGTATATAAAAACTTTTGATGTAGCTGTAGAGGTCATTAGGATACAAATTTTTTATCAGATATTTTTGTTTCACCTAGAAGTGAAAACCCTATTGTAGTTTATTATGACGGTGTTGTAGCAGTGGTGCTTTATAAGGATCCTAGGGAACACTAGAGGATAAATCATATACTTCAGAAGTTTTATCACTTGATGGATTTTACTTAGAGAGATGAATTCATAGTTAATAGAGTTTTCATAGAGGATAATGTATAAGACCCACTGACTAAATCCATATATTAGAAGAAGTAGGATTCTCATGTTAGATCTAGAAGGTTGAGGATTGTTAGCGGTTGGCTCTAGTGAAAGCAGGAGTGTTGTGAGTGGGTGAGTTAAACCTAACTCCTTAATGTACTTTTATTACAATTTTATGTATAAAATTTAATATATATGTGTGTGTTTATATTACCATATTAGTATTGATACTTATTTATCCACTATTTATATAGTAATTTCCTTATATTACATTCCATATAAAAATGTTATAGTAGTTATCAGGTTATAATGAGAACTAAGAGATACCGTGGAAGTAATCTTAGACTTATATCCTAGGATCCAAATACATCATGCTAATAGGACATATATGATGTGTGATTATCAAGTTTTGGTGGATCATAAGTATTGATACTTCTTCACATGAAGTTCACACTTAGTTATCTTGAATAGATGGGACCACGAGGACTAAACCGCCTATAAGAACACTACATTTTTTAGGTGTCATTGATAGTTCCTATCTATGAACAAGTCTATTGTTCTTATGAATTAAGATTATTATCTATGTGTACCTTTTTATTATGTACTTTTATGTAATATAAAACCATGACATTTATATCATGGTGAATTAACTTGTGTTGGGTGTGATATTGATGGTATGATATTGATTGAATGATCAAGATAATATTTTTTGCTTCTAAAAGTAAGTGATATCTCAGAACCAGTTGATCAAGAAGGTAGCACATTCTTTAAATCCATGGACATGTTAGAATAAGGAAATTCCATCCAGTAAGGTTAGTAAATAATAAATCAAGAAAGGATGATTCTATAAAGTATTTGTAGGAGTGGTTTTCATTTCTATGATTATATCTTATCTCCTTGGGTGTCTTTATGGGTTTATAGACACTACTACTGATCTGTGAGTAGTACTCACTACTATCGAGATAAGGGGATAGAGGGTCACACACTTAGCATATTCAAAAATCTGGGCATATTCTTATGAATAGGAGTATAAGATATGGTGGGCCCCACAATGGGGTCTGGGATATGTATGAGATTAAATGATTCCCTTGAAATAAATAAATTCATATTACTAAAGTTTAGAATAATTGGTATTGAATTGATTTATTAAACTTATTCAAAAGTTATATAGTGAATACATAAAAAATATTTAATAAATTAATATTATTTTAATATTCATGGTTTGTTTAATATTTGTGGGAATAACAAGTCAAGTTAGTGGATCACTTTTATCATGTAATATATTTATTATATTACAAGAAATAAAAATATAAATAACATTTATGACATTATCAATAGGTTATAAGATGTCATTTGTGTATTATTTCATAATGGCCCAAACTTTTCATACATAGATATTACATATTAATAGATTAATATTCATTACATAAAATTTCAAGACACATTATAATTGTTTATTTCTATTAACTTTGGAAACTTGGAAAGATAAAAAACTGGTTCATAAAATATCTATATAGTTTTCTGTAATAGACCAACCTAGGACATCCATTCATCGAATTCCTGATCTGGCCCGCCACATACCTGAGTAGCATCCCTGGTCCCCCTCGGGATAATGATAAGAATCAATTGTATTATACATAACTATTAGGGATTATTTCACCCATAAGAAACTAAATAAAAACATCTAAATAGGGTATAATAGTAAAAAGTGAAGGTACATGCTAAGAGACATATCATACAAATAAAAAACCACTCAGAGATACAAAAATACAAGGGAATCTAAAAAATACCATAGAATCCAATACAAATCTTAGGTCAACTGGATCCATGAAACCAAAATTCTGATCAGCAACTCCTTGTGACTCTCTGGTCACCACCATCATTTGTACAACACCCAATTCCCAAGGAAGATGGAATCAGATCCAACCTAAAAAGACATTAATACTACATACCCACCTAATTTAGTATGTTGGGTGTAACATGAATCTAGTAGGATACCACCAATATTTCAATTCATTCCTTTTATAAAAGAAAGCAAACTCACTAGTTTGGAAATAACAGAACAAAAATAGGTTTTCATTTTTACTTTACATAATATAGGAATAAAAAATCAAGGAATATGCACTTTCTCAAAGAACAATTTTTATAAAACAATCCATGAAAAGGTTTTACCAAAAAAATAAGTCATTTTAAAGTTCCAACCATTTCTCTTTAAAAATACCACACTGCTAAAAAATATCCCCATGCATGTTTTAAACATTTCAAAAACATGCCAACCAAGAATGACACCCTAAAACCCATTTCTCCCTTTTTTCCTTTAAAATATTTTACACACACAACATAAAGGTAAACAAGGAAATAAGGGAAATAATGATGAAACACAACCATAGCAGGTTATAAATAAATACAATAAATTGATGGAATAAACTCGTAAATAATGTGACTAAAGTATAAGAGGATAAAATATTAGATAAGTCCATACAAGAAATAAACATTTCACATTCCAGTATATATATAAATTAATAACATATGATTCATATCATGAAGAAACACTATGAGGACTAACAGGACTACACAAAACATGAAAAAGTGTACCTAGCTATCGGTAGTGTACAATGACACATCTATCCACTGAATCTCTCTAAGAAGTCTCATCGGTGACAAACCCCAAATACATGTGTTAATTAAAACTAAGGGGGTTCTATTCAGTGAAAAAACTCAACTATAAAAGCAATTTCATACTACTTCCCACTTAGTAACCTGGGTCTCCTCATGGAATAATAACACATTTGGTCCAAGAACAATAACTCCATCACATGAAAATAACAATCCCCTATGGATAAAACCACAATCGCATCCTTCCCAACTCCCACACTACCCTCAAAGTGATCCCAAACACATAGGCACGTTATAAACCACTTCATAAAGAATCCATCACATGGATAAGTACAACACCAACAATAACATAAGGGGGATAAATAAGGGAATAATCAATATCACATAACAAGTTCTAATCGGACCTATATTTTTACATCATATATATTTGGAAATCCATTTACTAAAATTATTTATAATTTAATCACAATTACAAAATAAATCATAAGTATTCACAACACAACTGAATAAGATCAAAGGAAACTCCATTTTAATTTATAAAAACCAAATCACCCTTTAAAACATGAAACCCCATTTAAAAGAAAAAAGTTAACACACTTTAAAACCCCATTTGGATTAAAACCCAAAGAACAAGTTAATTTCTCTATAAAAACTATCTTTGGAATTTTAAGAAACATGAAGAATGTATAAAAAACACTTCCAAACAATGTTCCATTTTACCAAAAACTCACTTACTTCTTCCAAAGGAAAAAACCCAATTATTCATGGAAAAACATTGTCAAACCAAACTAGTTATCATATAATACTCTAATTTAATTAAAAAACACTATTAAAGACATCAATAATTCATGGAACTATTAAATAAAAGGATATGATTCAAAAATACCTACCTCAAGTGTTGGAATCATGTTGCCTTTGATATAATCCACCAAAATGGAACTTAAAGGATGACTCACAACCCATAGGAAGAAAAAACCCCAATATATCACAACCCTATGAATGAAAATTGGCCACACATAGCCACTAGAGTTGGAGGATAAGGGTAAAATGTAAGATAACCCAACAAGAAGGAGAAGTAAGCTCTAACCTTTAAAACTTGGTGAACAATCGCCAAGAAACCAACTTGGAATAACCTTATATGGGATTTAAAGAGAGAAAAATATCTATGTAAGGAATACATGTTGGGGTAAATTGAGTGGGTATTCCAAGGAAATAAACCCCCACGTAAAAAAAGTATAAATAATAAAAATACCCTCTTTCGGGTGGGTTGAATGGTTTACTCACATGGTTAAAAAAAATTGTGTATAAACCGTGAAGATCACCACTATTTTAAGCTACATGGGATGAAAAATTTGGATAAATTGTTAGTTTAACCATGTTCCAACTATGCAACTTGGAAAAAAACAACTTCAATAGGTTGAATTCTTAGTTTGTATAGTTAGTTTAACTGTACCAACCATGAAACCTAGAAAAAGTCCTCAAAATTCATCCTTTTTAGTCCAAAATACCTCTAACTCAAGGAGCTGAACTATCCAACAAATACCCCCACATAAAATTTTCATTAGGGTTGTAACATCTCCCACTTATTTTTTTCATAACTATCACTCTTCTTAGACATACCATACTTAATACCTTTCTCCAGAACCCATGGGAAGGAAATACAATAAAGGGTGATCTTTGATGCTCAGTAAGGGTAAAAAAGGGATATATCAATGATCATATAATAATAACATAAGAAAAGAGGTATGATAACATAATCTTAACATTTTAAAACCATACCCTACATATCATAGATCATAATCTTGAGTCATGGCATAAAGCTTGGCAGTTCATAAGACATGAATCATACAAAAATCAAGTAACATGATCCATGAGATCATAAAATTAACATAAGACATGGAATTTTGGAATACACATAATCATAGAAAATTATTTCCTTAGTATTAAAGTTTCCTTTACAAGACCATTATAGTGTAATGGGTTCACTCCCAAACCATCTTAGTAGTCATGGTTCGCTCCCAAGACTATCATAGTAGACAGAGTCTCTTGCTAAACTAGGTTCACTCACTATTCCAATCATGTTTATCTCATAATATATCAATATTTACCTAATAAATTGGAGAGATATATAGGTACCACCCAACACATAATGAATAATCATACATATTTTTTCCACAATATCATAAACCATTCATCGTATCAGAAACCATGAAAACAAATGGGTTTCATAAACATTTTAACATAGGATAACTTGTGAAAAAGGAATAGGTTTAATAAATATAACACCATTATAAACATAAAACATCCATAAAATTAATAAGTATGGTATACCTGTATAATATTCCCAATAAATCATAAGAAACATTGAAGTTTTTTGTCGTTTATGAATCAAAAGATCATTAAAATACTCTTGAGAAAAATAACCTTTCCATTTTGAAATCATTTCTGTAAAATATAAAAATTTCAAAAATATTATGTAAAAAATTTCTTTTAAAATAAATATGAAAATTTTAAAAGTAATCTTCAAAACATTGAGTGTCTAGGAAGTCCTAAAATTCTATTCATGTCGTATAAGTTAAAAAACATTCCTTCTGTAATTTTTTTAGAAAATTCACAAAGTAAATCATTTGGAAAATGAAAAGAAGATTCCTTTAAACCAATTTTTTAAAAATTAAAAAATGGGTAAAAATGACTTTAAATAGTCATATGAGAATATTGAAACCCATTTTAAATCATATTTTGAAAACATGGATATGTAATAAAAATGTTTTTTGATCGAAGAGAGAAATGAAGTTGATTTTCCTTAAAAACATATTTTAGATCTCTTGAGTACATAAGTTGAGGAAAATGAAAGTAAAACATTTATTTTTAAGAAATAAAAAAATTAGAAGAAAATTAATGATTATATTGAGAGTTTGATCATAATATTTCATCATCATAGGCATAGTCATAATCAATCCTGATAAACAATGTGATTGTGACATAAAACCCTTACCTCAAGTTCACCTTGATTCAAAAGCACTCTAACCTCCAATATAATTAATTGAATTTTTTTATACTTATATAATAGATTAATTTTTATAATAATATAATATATCAACCCTTTATAACATTTCAACACCCTCTTTTATCAATAATTCCTTATTAAAATTATCATTTTTGGGTGTTAACTGTTTAGTTTATCATGAGTATTTCAGCATAGTGTTTTAGATATTTGTACATTTATCTTGGTTACATCATCTACATAATATTAATAATGATATGAATATCATATATATTAATTATATAAATATTTAGTGTCATCCATAAAATTTAATTATTGAAAAACAATTACATCATTCATGGAGATGGTAGGTCATACGTACCCATGAATGTTGTTTTCATTTTTCAAAGGAAAAATAAAGTTAGATATTAATTAATCTTTATTAGATAATTTTTATATCATATATATTAATAAAACTATCTTTAATTAACATAAAATTAAAATATAAATTAAAAAACTAATCACATCACTTCATGGAGGCGGTAGTCCACACGTATGCATGAATGACATTACTGTTTCCCAAAGGATTGGATGGTAAGATGGTAGATGTGATATTATAATTACATAAGTATAATTATGTCATAAATATCATATATAAACATTAAACCCCTCATAAAACTCATCCATGAAATATAGTGATGAAAAATGAATTGTATCGTTGGGTGGATATGGTGTACATACGCACAAGTGATTCTTTCATTTATTTTTTTATGGGGAAGAGGGTGTATAATGTTTTTTTTCATAATAATAATAATAATAATTTAGAATATTTAGGATAATTAAGTTATTATTTTAGTATAAATATCATAGATTTATAGGAGGTAAAGAAGAGTAGAAAATAAAGTGATCGGGTAAGGCGATTATCTCTTCATTGAAACTACTCCTTTAGATCTCCTCTAAAGGTCTCTAGGGTTGGTATTTTGGGTATAAAAGAATATATATAATGTTGATAAATTATTTTAGAGGATATTTTTTTTATTTTTTTTGATAAATAAGGCTCAATGTGGTGTAAATAAGTGAGGGATGAGGTGCCCTTTTATAATTGAGGTGAGGGGTACTTTTGAAATTTCTCAAAAATATTAAATTATAATAAATTAATTCTTAATAAAAATTTCCTCAAAATGAAAAGGTTTTATAATATGAAGTATTATAGGGTTATAATACCATTAAAAAAATATAATTTAGACAAGTTTTGGTGTCATTTTAAACATTATCATTTTGATTAACCCTTAGTTAACCAATTTTAATTTTAACTACAGTAACAAATTTTTCAATATTAAGGGGTTTTAATTTTTACTTATAAGGTGAAAATTGGTGCATAAATGGAAAATTTATGAAATTTTAGACCATATAATATCCACATTATCTTATTTAAATATTTTTATTATTTTTAAATAATTTAATAAAATAAAATTTTGATAAATTATCATTATTGTCAATTTTGATGCTACTCATTTTATTTGACTTGAAAGTCGTAAATAAAAATTTGTAATTAGAATATAATCTTTTAAAAAAACAATAATATTTCATTTTCACCTATAAAATTAATGGCATGCTATAAATTACTCAAATTATATCACTTTTCAAAGTCATTTATTTTATTTTTCCCATTAATTAAATAAATGTTATTTTGGCATTGTGTAAGAATTTAAGGTAATTATATAATACGTAAAAATTATAAATAAAATAACATCATTAACATAATTTTATTATGCAGAAAATTAATATTAATATTCATTCATAACTAGTTTTTTCCCTATGTTAACACACAAAGGATATTTAAAACTAAGAGAGTGACATTTTGTAACTTCCTTTGATTTAAATAATATATAAGTAATTTTCATGGAAAAGTGTCCATTAAAAAACTAAATTTCAAGAATAACGTGATAAAATTATAATTTAATTCATAAAATAATAATTAATACAAAAAATTATGGCCTTATCATTTATTTTTAACCTATATTAACCTAATTTACCCTTTACCGAGGTGATAAATTTTACTACGGTTAATATTCAAATTGACCAAAAATAAAAGTCACATACTTACTAAATTTAAACCTCCTAATTATAAATATTTAATTAATTTAATATAATTTAATACATACAAATGGAATAAATTTATTTTAAATTAAGTGTGTAAAATGTGACAAAAACTGCATTTTAGAAAAGATTCATTTTTAAGCATAAAACTAGATTTATTCTTTTCCTATGCTTAGAAAAATATTTGTTGGATGATTAGAAAATTTTATAAAGTAAATAATATAAAAATATCATTAAATAATTCACCAATAATGATTAATTTAATTTATTAATATAAAAATACACCGTGCGCATAAAAATAATTTTTTTGAAAAACATCACTTTTATTTCCAAATATTTTTTGTTTTTAATTATAATAATTTGATAAATAATAAATTAATTTAATAAATTTATAGAAAATATATTTTTCGTAAATTATTTATTATTATTCATACTCGCTAGTCCAATGGTTAAGCGATAACGGACACATAATATTTTAATAATGTTACACAGTTCATTTACACTCGGTGTTGCAAGTAACGCAACATATCGAATAAATAAAATTATTTAAATAGAAATATTTCATAAAAATCATAGAATGTTATATTCCACCCCCATTAAAATGAATTTCAAACATGAAATTTTTCACTCTTATATAAACATATGAGAATACCATTTCCTCATCACATCCTTGGGTTCCCACGTAGCTTCCTCAAATTGGTGGTTTCGACATAAATCTTTGACCAGGTGAGTGGTCTTGTTTCGTAGTACTTTCTCTATATGATATAGAACATATACCAATTTTTATTCATAATAAATATCTTAATCCAAGGGTATAACCTCATAATTCAGTACATGTGAAGGATCAGATATATACTTTCTTAGGAGAGATATATAGAACTCGTCATGAACTTGAGATAGATTTGGTGAAAGTGCTAATCGATAAGATATCATCCTGATAAAATCAAGAATTTCAATAGGATCAATATACCTAGGGATTATATTTCCCTTATTTCCAAATCTCATCACCCTCTTCTAGGGTGATATTAGTTGGAATACCTTATCACTAAATTCAAAATCTAGATCTTCTGGACGATTGTCAACATAACATTTTTGTCAACTATGAAATGCTCTTATATGTTATTGAATATCTCTAACCTTTCCCTACATTTACTTAGCTAGATTAATTATCAATATATTTATTTATCTAAGTTCATTACAGAATATTTTAGTTCTAAAATTCTTACCATAGAGGGATTTGTAAGGACCCATCTGAATATTGGAGTGAAAGAAATTATTGTAAGAAAATTTTACAAAAGGAAGGTGTTGGTTCCCAACCACCTTTGAAATTAATAGAGAAATATTTCAATATGTCTTATAGAGTTTTAATGGTCCTCTTAGACTAACCATATTTCTAAGTATTATAATCAGGGTTGAAACTTAACTCTATATCCAGAGCCTACTGAAGCCTTCTTCAAAACTTTGAGGTAAACCTCGGATCCCGATCAGATATAATTGATAGTGGGACACCATGAAATCTTACCACTTACTTAATTTATAAATGAGTAATTTCATCAAGATATAAATGTTCTATAATGTTAATAAAGTGTGTTGACTTCGTAAGGTGGTCTACTACAACCCATATAGCATTATTCCCTTTAGATTTTTTGAGGACTCTAGTGAAACAATTCATGGTAATGTTTTCTCATTTATATTCTTTTATGGATAATTATATTAACATACCCTTAGACTAATGTCTCTCATCCTTAACTTTATGACATACCAAGCACTGAGAAACATACTATGCAATATCTCTCTTAATTTCATCCCACATAAAAACTCTTTCAAAACTCTATATATATTTATACTACAAGGATAAATATAGAATGAAGAACTTTGAGATTCATCCAATTGCTCCTTTAAATCTATAATGGATGGAACATATAGACTATTCCTAAATATTATAATCCTACCACAATCAAGGTTGAAATTGGAAACATTTTGCACCTTCTTTTTTAGCTATGCATCTTCCTTCTATACCTATTTAATATTCACTTGAATAGATGTTTGAACACTCATTTGATCGAGATAAGATTTCTACCCTTCATTTAATATTCCTAGATCCATCATTTTTAAATCCATAAATATTTTATTTTTTATCATAATCATATATAATAATGATCCTTTTGACTTAGATTACATACCACCTTGTTTGCTTTCCCAGTTTGGTAATGTATTGAGTGGTAATAATCTTTAATTATCTTCAACCATATTCTTTGGTGCATGTTCAACACTCTTTAAATGAAAATATACTTTAAATTTTTTTGATAAGTATATATGCCACACCTTTCTCTATAGATATAATACATCCATGTCTTTAATTCAAAAATTACCACAGCTAAATCTAAATCATTAGTTGTTTAATTTTTCTCATAGACCTATAATGGTCATGAGGAATAAGCTATAACCATATCATTTTTCATGGGGACACATCCTAGTACCTTTTTTGATGCATCACTATAGATTACAATCCCTTATCCACTATAGAGTATTTTATATATAGGTGAAAATACTAGCCTTATCTTTAGTTCCTTAAATAATTCCTCACATTCATATATCCAAAGTAACTTACATCCCTTCTAAGTTAACTTGGTGAGTGGATTTGATATTTATGAAAAAATCACTAAAATACATTGATAATATGTAGAAAAACCTATAAAACTATAGATATCTGACATAGTGGTTGGTCTAGTATAATGTTAAATAACTTATATCTTTAAAGGGTCTACTGATATACCCTCACTTGATATTATAATACCCAAGAATGAAACTTTCCAAATCCAAAATTTACACTAAGTAAATTCTGCATAAAGATTCTTCTTCCTTAGGGTCTTAAGCACAATTCTAAAATAATATTAATTCTCTTAATTTATCTTTAAATAAATAATAATATTGTATATAAAGGCTACCAATACTAATCAAGTTAACCTCTATTTAATATATTCATTAGATCCATGAATGTAGTGGGGGAATTAGTAATACCAAATGACATCACTATAAATTCATAGTATCCATATCTTGTATGGAATGTTGTATGGGGTATATCCTCATCCTTGGAACCTAATTGATAATATCTAGAATGAAGGTCAATCTTGAAAAAGTATTAATCTCTATATAGTTGATCAAACAAGTCGTCAATATGGGGTAGAGGATACTTTTTCTTGATATTGATCTTGTTAATTTCTCGATAATCAATGCAGATTTGCATTGATCCATATTTCTTATTAATAAAAAAATAGGCGCACCCTAAGGTGATGCACTTGGTTGAATGAATCCCTTTTCAATATTCTCTTGGATTTTATTCTTCAATTCATGCAACTCAATGAGGACCATTATATATAGAGTCTTGGAAATAAGTGTATCACCATGTATGGATTATATTGAAAAATCAACTTCATGATTCAATGGAAGACCAGGAAAATATTCCATAAATAAGTTAATAAACTCCTACATAATAGGAATAACTTCAATTTTGAGTTTCTCCCTAACCATCAGAGATAAATTCCTCTTTTTAATAGGAATGATGACCCATATTATGGATGTAATTTCCATTAGAAGTTCATTTTTATCATCACACTGATAGGTGATCATAGGTTGGTTAAAAATATCAAACATAAATTATCTTAAACATAAATTTATGTGGGGTTTACATAAATAAAGTGAATATATATCCAAACTAACATAAAATTTAACTAGAGGAATAATAATAATATTTTTAGGAAACACATTCCCACAAACTTCAACCATAGAAGAATCGTAGATTTAGGATTTTTATCGATAACTCTACATCTAATTTTTGATGTGGTAATGTGATAACCTTGGAAAAGTATTTAGATATAAAATAGTGAGTAGATCTAGAATCAAATAATACATTATCAGGTCTAGAGTGGATGGTAAGTATACTATTCACCACATCGTTATCATTCCCCTCATCAGAAGTAGTGATCACATGAGATTTCCCTTTGTCTTTGGGATTAATTTGTTGACATTGATCATCTTCATTAATCTTAGTAACTGGGAACTAGTTAGCATAATCCCCATACTCCTTGCATCTAAAACATTGTAGTGTGGGTGGTGCATTCTGTGGATATTTCTCTCTATTCACATCATTAGTAAACTTTTTTCCATCACTCCGGCATTAAATTTAAAGACGAACTTCCTTTCCACACTTCAAACATTTATCAGTTCCCCTAAGACAATTTACGTCATGTTTCATTCCACACTTCTAGAATAAAAGAAGTCTTGTTTTATTCTCTCTATGTTCTTTAAAATTTATTTTTAATTCCATTTTTATTTTCTTATCAAAACCATGAGATTGATGGGTAAATATAATCTATATCTCCACCTTGATAGTACATAAAATAATTTCTGCATAGCTATTGATGTATATTAGAATAATTCACTTTAGAGACTTGGTTTTACGACACTAAATAATTAATCAATCATACTTTTAGGTTGGATGATAATACTAGAATCATACCTCACAAGTCTTGTTAAATTTTCCTCATAAGTACCAATAAATTCATCATACTTATAATTCAAATCAAGGAATTATTTCTCTATTTTTTTACAAAGAATACAAGTAATTTTCTTGCTGAAAAATAATTTTTTAAATTCATCTCAATCCATAGATTAAATTTATTCTTATTCTGTCATGTTTTTGATAATATTCCACCACTGATATGCTTTTACTTTTAAATAATAAACATCTAGAATAACTTATTCATGTTTTAAACACTAAAGAATAAAAAATATATTTTCAATGGTATTAATTCATTTCTTAGTGATTAGCAGATCTGTGGACCCACTAAAATAAGGTGGATGTTGCCTCATAAAGGACTCAATATAATGTTTTTCCCCCATTTTCTCATTTGGAATCTCAGTTTAATTAATATCTTGAGAAATTTTTTCGATCATAGTAACAATATTTTTTAGTCCAACTAACATAACATTCAGTTTCTCAAGAAGATAATCATTGCATTGTCCATAACATTTAGAATTAACATGATTCCTTCAGGTTCTATCTATTTACTAAAACCAAAATCATAGTGTGGGTAACAATAATCATAATAGGAATCCACATAATCATGAAAAATTATTTATATAATTTCTAAATCATGACACCTTCTTCTATGTTACCTTAGGTTTAACCTAGTCCATTCATGATAATTACCAAAACTTTAAGATTTTATCCTATATTTAGACTCATCCCTAGGGTTCTTACTAAAGTTTTCTCATCCTATTTTCCAAAGGTTAACCAAACCTTTCTCTAATACCAACTATAATTACCCATACTTTTCATACCTAGATATTACATCTTAATAGACAAATATTCATTATATAAAATTGTGATCCATTCTGAAATCATTTAGGTCTAGTATACAAGGAAACTTGGAAATATAAACAACCAGTTTATAAAATATATTCATAGTATCCCACTAATTTCTTTATAACTATCACCCTTCGTAGAAAAATCATACTTAATAACTATTTTTATAACATAGGTAAAGGAAACAAAAAAAAGTGATCTCTTATACTTGGTAGGGGTAAACAAGGGAGATATAAATGATCATATAATCATAACATGTGAAAAATGGTATGAGAATATGATCTTAACATTTGAAAATTATACCCTTCATATCATAGATTATAATATTGATTCATGGAATAAATTTTGGCAGTTCATATGACATAAATCATAAAGTATTCAAAGAACATGAGCCATGAGAGCATAACATTGGAAAAATACATAGAATTGTGGAATACACATAAGAATAGAAATTTATTTCCCTATTATTCAAGTCTCTTTTCCAAGACTATCATAGTGGAATGGGTTAACTCCCAAAATCCTCATAGTGGTCTAGGTTCACTCCCAAAACTATCATTTTTGATAAATTCCCTTGTTGAACTGGGTTCACTCCCCATTTTAGTCTTATTTATCTCATGAGATATCAATCTTTACCCAATGAATTAGAGGTAGATATAGGTACAATCCATCAGATAATTAAAATCATACATATGTGTTCCAAAATATCATAAACCATTCATCATATTAGAAACCATGAAAATAAATGGGTTTCATAAACATTTCATTATAGAATAACCCATGGAAAAGGAATGAGTTTTAGAAAAAGCATGAAATTATAAACATAAACTATCTAGATAAGGAATAAGTATGGTATCCTTGGATTATATTACTTGTAAATAATAATCAACATTGAATTTTTTTTGTCTTTTATAAATAAAAATATCATTAAAAATTTATTGAGTAAAACACCCTTTCTGTTTTGAAATCACTTCTTCAAAACATAAAAAATTAAAAAAGATTTTGGAAAAGATTTTATTTGAAAATTAAAATTTAAAATCATAAAGTAATATTAAAAATATTGAGCATCCATTATGGTAAGAAATTATGTTCATGCCATATAAGTTAAAAAACATTCCTTCCAAACTTTTGTAGGAAAAGTTTCAAAGTACCTCATTTGGTAAATGAAAAGAATATTCCTTTCAATAAACATTATAAAAATTCAAACATGGGAAAAAATAATTTAAAAAATTATAGTAGAATCTTAAAATACTTATTTAAATATTTTTATAAAATATTTATATGGAATAAAAATCGTTTTCGACCGAAGAGGGAAATGAAGTCGATTTTCCTTAAAAACATATTTTTGGTCCCTTGAGTACATAAGGTGAGGAAAATGAAATGATAATATTTATTTTCAAGAAATAAATATAGGATAATAATATTCATGAGTATCTTGAGATGTTGTTCAAAGTATTTCATCATCAAAGGCATAGTCATAATCAATCCTGATAAACAATTAGATTGTAATGTAAAACCCTTACCTCGATTTCACCTTTCTTAGAAATCACTATTGCCTCTAGTATAATAAATTTAAATTTATTATGATTATATAATAGAGTCATTATAATACTTATAATATCATAAATTATCCTTTTATATTGTTTCAACAGCCCCTTTTGTCAATAATTCATTATTAAAATCATCATTTTTGGGTGTTAATTGTTTCATTTATCATGAGTATTTTAGCTTAGTAGTTCCAGTCCTAGTAAATTTATCTTGGTTACATCATATAAAAAATATTATTAATGATATAAATATAATATATATTCATTATATACATATTTAGATTCATCCATAAAATTTAGAGATAGAAAATGGAATTATACTATTCATAGAGACGGTAGGTCGTACATATGCATGAACGTTGTTTTCATTTTTTGACAAATGGTAAGAAATAAATGTAAATATTAATTATAATGACCTAGTATTTTAATACATGAATATTACATATTTTTATATTAATATTCATTACATTACACAAACACATTCCTGATGACCGTAATAATTTAGTGCCTTTTGAAACTTGGAACACATTCTTCTAATTTGGTGAAAGATATTCAAAATCTCCCATAAAGATCTTACCATTTAATACTCATACTTAAAACCTTTTCTTATAACCTAAGGAATGGAAAAATAAGAAAGGGTGAGATTATATTCCCAGTAAGGGTAAACAAGGGAGATATTTAAGCATAAACATGAACATAAGGGTATGAGAACATGATCACAACATTAGAATATCATACCCTGCATATCAAAGATCATAAATATGAATCATGGAATAAATATTTACAGTTCATAATACCTTAATATTAATGGAATCAAGAGAATAATACATTAAATAATAACATAGGAATAAGACATGGAATTTTGGCAGACCCATAAATATATAATATCATTCTCTATAAGTGAAGACGCATTTTCAAAACTTAACAGGACACTTCATGGGGACTACACCAACTGGGAGGGACACACCACCATCCCTAGTTATAGCCTTTTCCTTGTAAGGGATTATTTTTACCCATATTATCATAGTGTATTGGATTTCCCCATATTCCCATAGTGAATTGGGTTTCCCCATCTTCCATAGTGGATCAAGCCCATAAACTTTCTCCCATCATTATCTCATGAGATATAAATACTTAACCAATGAATTGGAGGTAGATATAAGTCTCACCCATTACGTAATGAAAACCATACATATTTTTTCCATAATAACATAAATCATTCATCATATCAGAACCCATGGAATGAAATAAGTTTCATAAACATCATTCAATCATAACATAACCCATACAAAAGAAATGGGTTTCATAAATATCATTTCATCATAAAAATTAACAATTATTAGAAATAATAAGAAATTTATAATTTAATAATATACCTATTAAAACATAATCAATATAAAACAATGTTATCTTATATGGAAAATAAATTTGAGAGATTACTTGAAAACAATTCATGAGGAAAATATCCTTTCTGCTTTGCAAAAGTTTTCCTCTCTTAAAATGACAAACAATTTCAAAAGAAAACATTTTATTTGAAAATAACCCTAGAATATTGTAAAGGAAACTTGAAATTATTATTTTTTCATGATGGTGGAAAATTATATTCATGTTTTATAAGTTAAAAAACACTTCTTTCGTACTTTTTCTGAAAAAGTCACAAAGTGCCTCATTTGGAAAAAAAATATTCCTTTAAAATAATCTAGTAAAAAGTAAAAAAATGGGTAAAAATGACTTTAAATATCCATATGATAATAGTAGAAACATTTTTTTAAACATTTTTAGAAAAAATGGATATGAAAGATAAATATTCCCTAACG
Source organism: Viscum album (assembly GCA_963277665.1). Lineage (NCBI taxonomy): Eukaryota > Viridiplantae > Streptophyta > Magnoliopsida > Santalales > Viscaceae > Viscum > Viscum album. Next base: position 1,477,118,991 of record OY728125.1, on the reverse strand, counting down.
AAAACTTAAAACAAAACAATCCCCAATATTAATGAGATTGTGAAATAAATAACCATCACATTATAATTAGTATAATAGTATGGAAGATGAAAGAAATAAAATTATATGGATATTAAAATACCATAATATTCTAGATAATATTCATAAAAGACATTCATGGGAAGTATATACATCACGTAGAAGAAACAAGTAGTGTATAAGGCTTGTATCCTACATAAATAAAAGCGAGTCATAATTCCCTTACTACTATAGTAACTTTTGAATCACGGTCCCCATGAAATAATAAAATAAATTGAAAAATTTAATATCATTAAATAAATTTAATTCATGATATAAAATTTCATATTGAAATATATACACCACATAACAAGAATAAGTGGTGATTATAATATATATCTCACAGAAATAATGTGAGATAATAAATCCCTTTCATTGTATCTTAACTCTCATCATAGTCATGAAAACCTCATGTATGATAAATATAATTTTATTATAATTATATTACAGAACCATATTTATATATATAATACCATATTTTATTTATTTATGACTTTATATTACCTGCTTATTGACAATTCCAAGTTTAAGTTATGTTTTGGGTAATAACCGTTTTTTTCTCATACATGTTTTGACTTGTTATTCTTGGTCCTCATACTTAGATCATGATTTTATTATCTATATAATTATAAAAATGATATAAATATCATATATATTAATTATATATGTATTTATGGTTATCTATAAAATATAGTAATAGAAAATGAAATACACCGTTCATGGAGATGGTAGGCCATACGTATACATGAACGTTGCTTCGATTTCATGTTGTATTGAAAGAAATAAATAAAATGGCATGTATGTATATATATAATATCTTTAAATTAGAATTATTATTTTCTATATATCATATAATTTCACTAAACCCATCCTTAATACATTTCATGTAAAGTGTGAATGAATCGCATCGCTTTGAGGAGGCAGTAGTCTACACATCCACAAACGAAGTTATCGTATTTCCACAAAATTGAAAGCATGGAGTTATATGTTATATAATAAATCCATAAGTATAAATACATCATAAATATAATATATATTGTAACGCCCTGACCCCAGCTACCCAGATTCGGTGCATTACTTCGTAACATTGGCATGATCACAAAAGATCAAGTCTCGAAAGACCGATTAGTTTAGTAGCCTTGGAAACACTAGATACATTCATAAATGTTACATTACATCATAAAGTGAAAAAATAATAACAAAGTCTTCATAGTAGACACTCATATCTTCTTCTGACTATCCCTGCAGGTCATTCCTAAAATACTTCTTCACATCCTAGAAAATATTAAAACATTGAAAGGGGTGAGCTCAGATGCTCAGTAAGGATAACAATATAGTGGAAGCTTTCATCAATAAACATAAACATTTAAGGAAATGTATAACTAAAACAAAAGCCTTTTAAACTTGAACTTCAACATAATATGGAAAAAGTAAAATGAGATAATGTCATTCACTTCTTCACATGGATATTCTACTGGTCGAATAATCACATGCAATATCAATAACCACTTTCATAATGATGGAATGCATAATGTCAGACTATCATAACCACGTAGCCAAGGCCTCGTGCCAAGACCACAAATAAGATTTTGTCAAGGCCTCGTGGCAAGACACTATTTTGTCTCATGAGACCTGCCGATGCATCGAGGAGCTATAGCGGGCTCCACCCATCACTTATTAAGTCCAATGCATTCCTCATATGAACAGGTTTAAACATATCATAAACCATAACATAATCGTATCACATAAAACATGTATAAAGGAAACATAACATTTCCACATTCCAATCACAAGATATCAATACAACACATTTATATAATAAAAACACTTTCAAAATCATTTTCAATACCAAAATAAAATAAAATTAAAACATGGAATTTATTTTTCTTTTAAAAAAAGGTATGGCTTGTAGAGGAAGCTGAAACTCAAATAATGGCCACGGCGGCGGAGAAGTCATTGTCACCGCATATGTACGGAAAGAAAAACATTCCCTTTTTTTCGTTTAGTAAAACGCTTCGTATAAAAAAGATTCTTTTTGAATAAACGTAAAAGTCAAAGGGGTTTATACACCGTATAAAAGAAAGTTGTGTATAAAACCAAATATGCCTCAATGAAAGGAGATTGAGACGAAGTCCTTAAAAAGATCATTTTTAAAATAAAATAGATCTATTATGTGTATTCACTATAGGTACATATGAAGAAAGTAAAAATACAAAATAGGACATAATAATATCATGTCATAATTTGAAAGTAGGAGATTAACCCAAAGAATGGAAATTGGGTTAAGAAGTTCCCTTACCTTGCGTCTTGTCCTGACTCGACCGTTCTTTAACCTCCTGAATAATAAACTAGAGTTAATTTATATTTACTTAATAACCTTTTTCATGTTCATTATTCCTTTTATATCACTTATTACCTTGTTATGAACATTATGTAATTATGTAAGTTAATAACGGTCGTTTTGTCGATCTTTGGTACTTGAGTCAAAAATAAACTTCTTATAATTACAAGTTGTTCATGTGGTGAAATATCCATTATATCCAGAATTATATTCATGATGTAGATATCATATATATCATATATATACAGTATATACATTCATTTATAATATTACGTAACATTTAGAGGTAATAAATGAAATGCACCGTTCATGGAGACGGTAAGCCGTACGTACGCATGAACGCTACTTTCATTTCTATTTCATATTTAATGGAATGAAATCATAATGATATAAATGTATAATATAATTCCAGTATAATATAGTGTATAATACCATTTACTCCATCCTTTATACATCCCATATATGGCATTAACGATTCAAATCACTTTGAGGGGGCGGTAGTCCGCACTTCCTAAAATGAAATTATCGCGTTTACCCATAATGGAAATCATAAAGTATGCCATAAATGAGAAATACAGAAGCATAAGTAAAAAATAAACATATTATATATCATATATAAATATAGTGACATTTTAATATCCACCTTTGAAGGTGTTATATGAGTGTTGAACAATCATCATTTCGTGAGGCAGAAATTCGCCATCCACTGAAACAGTATGTTCTTTAACCATTAGATGTAGGTGTGTGTAAGTTTAGCTCGAATACTTCTTATAAAAACATCCTAGTATATTGAGGATACTGGTTTTGTTACAAAAGAAATTAATAAAAAGAGTTTAAGGGGTTGGAGAAGCTAAATAAAACAAAACAACATTAGAGAAGACATTACCTAAAAATCAGGTAACTCTTTTTGATTTGAGCCAAAGGCTTCCTTGGGAAGCATTCTGCCCAAAGTGAGGCTTCTAGGAGTAAGAGGGAGAAGTTGGGAGATTATTTGGGTAGAGGTTGGCCGAGCCAAATGGCTTGAAAGTGTGAATGAGGTGGTAGAGGTGGGGGCCTTTTATAAGTGGAGAGGAGGGGCACTCTTGGAAAGTAAAGAAAAGTCACTTTATTATAAAATGAGTTTCGGATTTTAGAGGTCCCACACTTATATAATTCAAGTATAAGGTGATAAGGGTTCGAAATATACTCATCCAATAGGTTTTTTACAAGTTTATTCCTTGTATTTTACATTATCTTTTCATTTTATTTAAATCGTTAATTAATGAGGTAATCGATGCATCATCATGATGTCATAAATAATTTAATTTATTTAATGTCTAAAAATTATAAAAAAATACTATGATGTAGGAAATCTTTTTATCTTTCCAATGAATATTTATAGTCAAAAATATGACTTGTATAACCCTATGTAAAAATTGTTTTAGTAAAACATTTCATGTTTGTGTCATTTTTTACTTTAACATTAAATAAAAGGTATTTATGTCATTTTCTAACTAAAGTGGCTCCATGGGGTCTCCAAGTTGACCCATGGATTTTCTTGGTCGTCCATGGCACATCCAATGAGGGTAGGACATGTTTCAAGCTCATCTCATATTATTAAAACATTATTTTTACCTTAAACTGCACTAATTACCTCTAATCGCGATTAAGAACTTAAAAGTTACTATTCACCAAAAATTATTTTAATCTCATTGAACCACATTTTACTTCTTAATTACAACCATGTATGTCGGATTTTTGAAAATCAAATCACAGAAGTGGTAATATTTCATTTAAACGAAAAATCAGTTATTTAACTACCACTTAGTGGTTTCACTATTCATCAAAAATTGAAGTTTTTCAGAACAATGCCAAAATTTCACCCTAAGTTATAATTGATATTCCAACTTCAAAAATGATGTCTATTTTAAAAAATTAAAAACATATAAGTTGCATTAATTAATTTTATAATTAATTCCCGTTGTCACAACAAATAGCGTGTTTTTAAGAAACAATTTATATCAAAAGATTGGCAATTGTTTATGTCCAATTTCAATGTTAAATTAATTCTAGTGACCACCATTGGATAAAATGGTAAAACTATATTCTAATTATACTTTAAAACCACTAAATAGTATAATTTATCACTATAAATTATTTTGATTAAAAAAGTTGTTTTTAAGTATTTTTCACTATTCATAAAAAATTAGAAGATCTCAGAAAAATACCAAAAATTCAACATAGGCTAATTTCGATATTACGAATCCAAAAATGAAGTCCATTTTGAAATATAAAATTTCTATAATTTTAAAAAGTGGTTATTACTATTCATAACGGCTACTTTGATTAGTCGCGGTGTTTTAGAACTCAAAGTTGCGTACAATGCAAGCTATTGCATTATTGAATGAGAAGCGTATCATGGAAGCTTGGGGTGTTACATATATCATATAAAAATATAAATTACATAATTATTTTCAACCTTGAAAGGTGACAATGGAAGAACGAGTGACATCGATTCGCGAGGTAGTAGTCCGCCTTACACATGAATGATGATTGCATATCCCATTTCATGAAAGTGTGTGTGATTGTAGGTAAAAAAATTAACATAAAAAAATATAAGTATATTTAGGATATTTATGTTATTATATAAATATTAAATAAAAATAATTTAAGGGGTTTAAGGAATAAATAAAACAACAACGTTTGTTGATGAACGTTGCCACTTCTTTGGGTATCTCCTTTTGATTTGAAAAAAAAAGGACTCTTTTACTTGGATTTATGCCCAAAAGTAAGGATTATAGGATGAATGGATGGATTTTGGGAGGATATTTGGATATATTTTTTCTTAACCAAATATCTTAGTGTGAATAAAATAGAAGAATAGGTTCCCTTTTATAAGAGAGGGGAGGGGAACTCTTAGAAATCTTCAAAATATTAAATTAATATAAATTAATTGTATAATAAAAATGGATCCAAACTTATTAATTTATAATATAGAATTATTTTGGGTAAAAATAACTTCATCCAATAAAAATTATAAAAGTTTTTACTATTTTTTAATCCTTATCCTTTAGATTTAACCCTTATTTAACTTTTTTAATTCTTATCATGATATTATGTAATTTATAATTTGAGGGTTAATATAATTACAATAAAATACCAAAAAAACCAATATATGAGTCATTTAAGAAATTTTAAGACTTATAACAATTATTTAACCTAATTTTATATTTTTATGAATTTTATATCATTTACTAAAATATTATTTATATTAAAATATCATTAATGTCAATTTTGACACTATTCATTACTTGCATTTTTAAAAATATCATAATTACATAATATATTTGAATAAACTATTTAAACTCGTCATTAACATGTAAAATGCATCTAAAAAATTATTTTATGACATTAATTATGTCAAATTATATTTATTTTAATATTTTTGATATCATTTATTTGATTCTTCCATTAATTAAGCAATTACTGCATCATCATTATGTTACCATTTAAGGTAATTATTTTATCACTAAAAATTATAAATAAATTACCATGATGTATATAAACATTTTATCTTTATAAATATTATTTATATTCTAAAATATCCCTTATATAACCTATATTAAAAATATTGCACTTGTTAAAAACAAAAGTATGAAAAAATTGACGTTCCTTTGAATAAAATATTATAAAGGTTATATTCTCATCGAAAAGGCCATAAATGGTCTCATAATCGATCCTTTAATGCTTAGGGATGAAAAATATTCATCTAATAAAATTATTACAAGTTTAAAGGTAATTTTATAATATTTATAATATTATTTCTATCATTAATTACCTGAATTACCCTTAACTGTGATAATAAAAATGACCAAAATGACTATTCCTATTTTTCCAAAAAATAAAAGTGACATATTTACTAAATTTTGAACTTATGATTCCAAATATGGAATAAAATTTTCAAAATTAAAGCCACATAATTTGAAGAAATAAATTAAAAATTAATCATGTTGACAGATCAAGAAAATGAGTCTTTAAACTAAAAACGTCCAAAAGATTGAAATATTTTTATATTCAAATTCGATGTGAAATTTATTCCAATTACTATAATTAGATTAAATTATAAAATATTTATCTAATTATACTTTAAAACTAGTCTAAAATATAATCTAATAATATAAATAAATCAGACAAAAAAGCAGTTTTCAATTAAAATACAGTATTTTTTCACTATTCAACAAAAAATGAATCTTACTAAAAAAATACCAAAAATTAAACCAAATTAAATATTAATATTCCAATTTCAAAGAATAATTTTATTTTTTTCAAATATAATTTATAAAAGTGTCAAAAACTATATTTAAAACAAGCGCATCATCAAAAGGTGGTAAAACTATTTTTTTAGAAAAATATTTATTTTGTATTTAAAATTGGATTTGTTCTTATATCATGTCTTTGAAACACATAAGATAAATTTTGAATATTATATTAAATATTATATATATATATAATTAATAAAATTCAACAATATTTTATTTTTTTATTTATTGGTATAAAACACACTTGTGAACATTTAAATAATATTTTTCAGCAAAACAATTCATTTTATTTTAAAAATTCCTTTACATTAATTTATAATTAATTGGTCAAATAATTATGTGTAAACTATAATTTTATAATTTAATTAATCATGTTCATATATGTCATTCTAACGGTAAGGTTGTAATTATCTCTTTTAAATAAGTATAATAATAAAATGATGTTTCTTAGAAACTCAATGTTGAGTGTAAAGAAAGATAAGTTAGTGTTTCATATATGTAAAACTTAATTTTGTGTAGTGTATAACACAAGATATCAAAGAAAATTAATTTTTTTAGAAAAATAAAAGGTTCATAAAAAATCAGGGTGTTACATTCTACCCCCCTTAAAATGAATTTCACCCTCAAAAATTTTTCTTTCTGATGAAAATAAATTAGGATAATTATACCTCATCATATCCTAAAGTTACCATGTAGCTTATTCAAATTGGTGGTTTTCTCTAAAAAACTTTAATCGGGTGAGTCGTCTTGTTTTGTATAACTTTATCTCTACGACCCAAAATTTCTACTGGTTTCTCTTCATAAAAAGGATCTTTCTCTAGCAGTACGACCTATGAGTTTAGTACATGTGAAGGATCAAGTATGTACTTACTTAGAATAGGCATATGGAACACATCATGAATATGAGAGAGATTTTGTGGAATTACCAATGGATAGGCTACCCTTCTAATACGATCAGTAATTTAAAAAAGGAAATTAAATCCTTGGAATTTCAAATTGCACTTCGAAAATCAAAGTTGGATGTTTGAGAATTTATTTTTTGGAACCCCACATCATAAAGGGGGTCAATAAAACTTCCTCTTACAAATATCTAAAGTGAAATGTGAAGATCGCCACATAACTAGGATTAGAAGAATTTAAAAACATGGACATGGATAATAATTCCAACAATCAAGTTATGATGGAGAGTGATAGATAACATGGTTATTATAAAGTTAATCATCAAAAAATAATAAATTTTTGATGATATTAGGGACCATTTGATTCATTAAAAATGAAGGTACTAGGATAAAAAATTGAGATAATTTTTCCTAAAGTTGAATAATTTTCACAAGAAGATATACTTACTTGATTTCATTCCATTTTGTAAGCATGGTATCATCCATCGGTTTTACCTTGATAAATTTTGGCTTCATCTCTTACTCTAATAAATACAGTTAAAATTGTGATTCCTGAAGAACTAGTGGATCATAATATCCATAATAAGATGACAATTCATTCCTTCTATCTCTAGTTAGCATCACAAAAAAATGGTTATAACATGTTATCCAATATTCATAAATTGAAACATTAATCTCTAAAAACTCAACCAGATTTCAACATAAACAATTTTATAAATATTTACCCTTATGAACCTTCCAAAAGATTAAAATCCATGAATTTTAAAAGAAAGTCACCAAACATAGAATTTATCCCTCAAAAAACATGATGTAGCTCTAAATTGTCACATACCAAAAATGTAAAGATCATTTTCATGTTTTATCTTGAAACATGGTAATAACCCAAATTACCTTAAAACCTTAGTAAAAAATGAATGATTTCAAAAATTAACTCCTTCCTCATACCATAAATCCAAAAATTCTATAAACTCGGTCCATGACATCATAAACCATATTTTAATTTTATTAGTCCCAATTTTATCGATACTATCCCGTTTATAATCAAACTAAACACCATTATCTAAACATTAATATCATATTAAGGGTTACCTTCCCTTAATCATGTGGTTTATAAAAAATATAACCTTACCATTAAATCACTTTTCTAGGTCATCAGTACCATTAAACACATTCTATAAAATCCATAACAAAACACTTTTACTATATAATCCTTATATATTTCACAATTCATAATTCTTGAATCCAAATACATAAATACTTCAATCCTTCCACTTCAATGATTATGATATAATAGGTCCTTCCTTGGTCTAGAAGTACATTCTTGGGTTAGGGAATTGAGTTGGATAATCCCCATGTTCCCCACACATAAGACATTGAACTCCTTAACAATTTTTCACTCTATGAATTTATTTTTCACATAGATAACATATTCCCCTCCATTTGAGATGTTACTCTAGGTTCTTCTCACCTTATTAACATACAGGAAGTTGAATATTCTTTCCTATATGTTCAAAACTGCATGAACTTTTATAAAATTTAATCTTCCTATTATTTGATGTGTTAGGAATCTCACTGAGGTTTACATTATTAATAATGTATCACGGTAGATGATTATCCATAATCACTATAAATTTATTTCCAGTCATCATCCAATTTTGTTACTCATAGTCACTGAACATTCCATCAGATTCAATGTTAACATGATTCCTTTTGGTTCCAACCATCAACTAAAACCAAAATAATAATGTGATAAACACTAATCATTGTGGTAAAACCACAAAATTTAGAGAAATTACTTATAATGTTTCAATCTATGACACCTTAGGTTTAATCCTAGGTTATTTATTATTATTACAAAAACTATAGTATTTTAACCTATACTTAGACTTATACTTAGATAAATACAAAGACATATCATTAGAAATATCTCTAGGGATATAACTATATTTTTCTCGTCCTAGTTTCCAAAGGTTGACTAAAAATTTTCTCTAATACCAACTATAATGACCCGGGATTTTCATACATGGATATTACATCTTTTTAGATGAATATTAATTACATTATAAAAAATGCCTGAGGACCATAATATTTTAGTGCCTTTGGAAACTTGGAACACATTCTTCTAATTTGGTGAAATATATTCAACATCTCCTGAAAATATCTTCTTCTTTAGTTCTCCTAATTGAAATATTTCTTTATGAAATGAGGAATATAAACATAAGAAATGGTGAGCTCAGATAATTAGTAAGGGTAAAAAAATGGAGATATGTAATAATAAAAATGAGAATATGGTTATGAGAATGTGATCATAACATTAGAAGATCATAACCTATGTATTAAAGATAATAAATATAAATCATGGCATAAATATTGGCAGTTCATAAGAAATGAATCATAAGGGGATCAAGAGAATAATCCATGAAATCGTAACATAGGAATGATACATGTAATTATGGTAGACTCATAAACATGTAATATCATTCCCTATAAGTCAAGGAACATTAACAAAGCTTAATAGGACACTTCATGGGGACTACACCTACTGGGTGGGACACACCACCTTCCCCAATCATAGACCTTTACTTGTAAGGGATCGAGTTTCCCCATCTTCCCATAGTGGATTGGGTTTCCCTATCTTCCCATAGTGAATCAGGTTTCCCCATCTTCCATATTGGATCAAGCTTGTTGAGTTATTCCCATCATTATCTCATGAGATATAAATATTTAAAAAATTAATTGGAGGGATATATAGGTCCCAAAAACAACATAATGAAAACCATTCATATGTGCTCCACAAAAACATAAATCATTCATCATATCAGAACCCATGGAATGTAATGGGTTTTATAAACATCATTCAATCATAATATAACCCATGTAAAAGAAATAGGTTTTATAAATATCATTCCATCATAAATATAAAACATTATTAAAAATAATAAGAATGGTAGTATTGAATCATATCCCTTGTAAAACATAAGTAACATCAAATAATGTTATCTTATATGGAAAATAATTTTGGGATATTACTTGAAAACAATTCTTGAGGAAAATATCCATTATGCTCTGAAAACATTTTCCATTCTTAAAATGATATGAAATTTAAAAAAACATTTTTTTTGAAAATAAACCTGGAATATTTTAATGGAAACTGCAAATAATTATGGCATTATTGTAACATCCTACCTCTTCCTCATTGTCTTAAGAAGTCATTGAGATGCTACTTGGCCTTAGGCAATGTTCTCAAGGCGGCAAAGGCTGGAAATAAATGTTGAGGGCTTAAAGAAAAATTGGAGAATAATTTTCTCTTAGAATAAAACCAACCAACCAAACAAGGAATAACCAACCACAAATACATGATTCATGTCAACAAAGTAAATCTTGATAACACATTACCAAGATACAACCAAACTCTTCTATAACAATTCCCAAAATCTAATATAGCTAAATCAAAAAAAATCCCAAAATCAGAGTATCAAATGGAAGACTCATCAACAAGGCCCAAAGGAAAATATGACACACTCCACATCTCTACAAAAACCTCCATGATACAAGCACCATAATACCACCCAATCATCACGATGAACCACTAGAAAAATGATATGATTTTCCTTTTCCTGTATCCCGAAATACCACATCTGTAAAACCACCCAAGTGCCCAAGAAAGGGGTGAGTAATAATTCTCAGTAGTTTTTCCCAAAATTAATTACCTATACACAGAACTAGTATAGAACCATTATCACATTTATATAAATTAGTTTATATAAAACATCAAATATTGCAACAATTTCCAGTAATCCAAACACACCCTTACCTGGCCATTTTCACCCAATTCCAGAGAATTCAAGGGAAATCCAACAAACAATCCATAATCCATTTTACCATCACATATTAGTATAATAATTTAATTTTTCTTAACCATACGCATAATCAAAACATATCCATAAATTTTCACACACTCAACCTTATGTAACAACCACAATGGAACTTCCCATCCAAGTCCATTTACTAATTTCCCAATCAAGTGGTACTCCCCACCAACTTATCCTTTATAGTGTCCCTTATATCCACTATCCATCCCCTTTTTATAGTGGTACTCCCCGACCACTTCACATCCATTTCAATCAGATGCATAAATACTTAACAAACAAATGAGCATATAGCATACCAAGGCCACAACATTCTGCAAACTACCATTTCCAACCCAAACAATACCTTAGGACATTATCCATGCCACATTAACTTCAAATAAAACAAAAATTTTATGGAAAACCATTTTCACAAACCATTTTCATAAATCAACCCAAGAAACCAATTTTAAAATCTATATTTTAAAATCTAACATCAAGAACATTTCACCGCAATACCCAATTTTCCCCAAAATCCAAAAATAATCACAAAATGAATTTCCATCAAGCTTAGAACACAATAATAAAAAATAAATTCAAGAAAAACCCACTAATTGAATATCAGTATGCTAGTTATAGCAAAATAGATCCAAGAGAGAAGCCACCTACCTTAGGGTTTTGATGAAATCAACCGACGAGCAACTGCACCACAAATCCAGGTGAAAACTCCATAAAACCACCTTAGATCTATTTTCCTAACATTAAAAATCTCAAATCTCATAATTTTAGGAAACAAAAACCCTATATCTACATGATATGGATGTATATCTAGAAAATTGAGAGATAGGGAACTATATCTAAGGAAAACCAAGAAGTAACCAAGAGAGTAGACTTACCGGAGAATAAATGCCTTCACTGTACCTTGAAAAACCTTTGAATAGATCCCAAAATGAGTGGGAGAGGCCTCCTTGAACTTGAGAACAAGAAATAATAAGTGAGGTTCGATCGGGAGGAATTATGGGGTGTTTTAGGTTAAATCCAGAGTGTCCTGTTTTTAAAAAATCCCATTTTTAAAGTCATGCATGGTTATCTCACAAGGTTAGACAAATAGTGCTCTAACCGTGCTCCTACTACTATCCAAATGGTGAACTACATAGTTTCCTTTCATGGTTAGACAAACCATGCACAAATTGTGCGAATCCCACTGCCTCATGTTTCATATTTACCTAGGGTTTCTACACAGTTTTAGCTAACTATTCTCAAACCGTGCACCCTTTAAAAAGCCCCAAAACCATTCCAAAACCTTCCCAAACTCTCCCAGACATTACCCAACCACTTTACCTACATAAAAATAAATAAAAAATTTCTATATACCTCAAATATATTATTCTAAATTGTCCCCACCATTGGAATTTCCATCCTTATAAAGTAGATAACTATCGTTGTGCTAAAAGAGTTCAGGATATTGCTCGGTCATCTCTTTCTCCCGCTCCCAAGTCTCCTCCTAAATCTGATCATGAAACCAAAAAACCCAAACTAGATTGATACTTTTACCATGAAATACTTTATCTTGACTATCCATAATCTGCACTATCACATGCACCAATGAAGCATCCATATCTATCTCAACATGATCCCATCGAATCACTTGGTCACAATCCGGCCGATAATTTTTCAACAGCAACACATAAAACACATTGTGCACCATACTAAATCGTAGTGGAAAATCCAACTAATATTCCACCTCTTTGACCCTCTCAAGTAACTCAAAAGTCCCAATATACCTTAAAGATAACTTACCCTGCTTTCCAAACCAACAATGTCCAATCCTAGGAGAGATTCTCAAGAACACATGATCACCCACCTCAAATGACAACAACTGTTGACGATGGTCTACATATGATTTCTGATGACCCTAAGACATCTCCATTCTCTTCCTGGTCAAATTTATATTATACATAGTCTCCTGGACAAGAATTGATCCAACCATCGAGGTATCATCCATTTCCACCCAACAAAGTATAGAATGACACGGATTCTCATACAGTGCTTTAAAAGGATCCATATGTATCGAGGCGTGATAACTGTTATTATAGTATAAATCCACTAATGGAAAGTTCTCCTACCATAAGCCACCAAAATCCATCACATAAGCCTGCAACATATCTTTTAATTTTTGTATTATCCTCTTAGATTTCCCATCTGTCTGAGGATGATACGCCGTACTCATTGTCAATTGAGTGCCAAAGGATTGCTACATGGATTTCCATAAATGATATGTAAACCTTATATCTATATCTGATATAATCTAAACTAGAACACCATGCCTTTTTACAACTTCAAGGATATATATTTTGAATAGATCTTCTATTGTTTTAGATTCACGAATAGGGATGAAATGGGATGACTTTGTGAGCTGGTCCACTATCACCCATATAACATCGTGATTTCTAACCATTCCTGGGAGACCTGTAACAAAATACATCACTATTTATTCCCAATTCCAGATAGGGATAGGTAAATATTTCAACATACTTGGTAATCATTGATTCTATGCCTTGACTTTCTAACAAGTCAAGAATCTCAAAAAAAAATCGGCCACTTTCCTTTTCATACCAGCCCACCAAAATTGCCCTTTCAATGCCCAATACATTTTCTGAATTCCAAGATAGAAAACCCATATAGAATGATGATAGGACCTAAAAATTTCATCCTAACAAGCCACTAGTACATCCATCTGATTCCAATAACATAAAATTGAATTTCCATTCAGTTCTCATTCCTCGATGGTCTCCCCACCATTGAGTTTTGGCCTCATCTCTATACACTCATAATCAGACATCTACACCTCTTTAACCAAACCAACCAAGTCAAGAACCAATGATACCAGTAATAAAACTGATCTATCACCCTGTTCCTCACATTCTAACCACATGTAATCTATAACCTATATCAACTACCACTAATCTGATACTTGTTTGGCCACCTGAGCATACGAATTCCTACTTAATGAATCCGCTATTGAATTTCCCTTACCTGATGTGTACATTAAGTCAAAGCCAAACATATGGAGATACACCATTCATCTCCTTTGACTCAAGTTCAAAATTATTTTTGATAAAATATAATTTTATGATTGATAAACATCATGAATTTCTCACCAAAGAGATAATGATGCCACATTTTCAAGGCATAAACCACTGCTGCTAGCTCCAAATCATTTGTTTGGTAGTTCTTCTCATGAAACCTCAACTATCATGAGCCATAGACAACCAAAATATCCCCTTTCATGAGAACACATCCTAACATTGATCCTAATTCCTCACAATACACCATGTACACTTTCCCTAGTTCTGGAAAAACGAAGATTGGTACTGATGTAAAAAAACCCTTAAGCTCTTCAAAAGATTTCTGCCACTAATCATTCCATTGAAATGGAACATTCTTCCTTGTCAAATCTATCATCGATGTGGATAATCATAAGAAGTCACGAAAAAAATGCTGATAATACCCGGGAATACCAAGGAAGATCTATATTTTAAAGACATTATTTGGTGGTTTCCATGATATAACAACCTCTATCTTTTCTAGATATACTAAAACACCATTCTCATAAATAACATGGCCAAGAAAACAAACCTCCTGTATCCAAAAATTACACTTTGAAATTTTGTCATATAATCGATGATTCATCAAGATACCCAATACTACTACCAAGTGTTTCTCATGATCCACCCTTTTCCTTGAATACATTAGTATATCATCCACGAATACCACCATAAAAGAATCCATATATATATATGAAATATCTAATTCATTAATTCCTTGAACACCAATAGTGCATTTGTAAGAACAAAGGGAATAACCACATAACCATAATGGCCATATCTACTTATAAATGTTTTTTTGGTAATATCCACTTTCCACACTCACAGATGATGGTATACTTATTGCAAGTTAATCTTAGAGAACCATTGAACTCCCGTAAACCGATTAAAGAGTTCATAAATGCGAGGAAGTGGATATCAATTCTTTATTGTAACTTGGTTAATCTTATTATAATTAACACACAACCACAAATTTTCATCCACATTTTTAACAAAAAAAATAGGTGTAGCTCACATAGGCATGCTAGGATTGATGGACACTTTGTTTTATAAATACACCAACTACACTTTTAATTCCCTAAATTCTGTTGGTTCCATCTGGTAAGACAAAAGTGATATAGGACTAGTTCTCAGAAGAAGATCAATCATAAACTACACTTCTCTCATGGGAGGAAACCCTGAGAATTGTTGTACCCCTATCTCTTGGATTTTAATGATCACAATCATCCTCATCGTGTTATAACTTGTTTTCAAGTTTTTGATGATAGGAATAAGGTTGCCAAAGAGTTGGCCCAAGAAGAACTGGAAAAGGACTCTCTGAGTCCACCGGCCAACCGGTGGATTACCACCGGCCAGCCGGTGGTCTCTGGCAGAAGCAATGCTCTCTGCCAGGTGCCACCGGTCAGCCGGTGCCTGACCACCGGCCAGCCGGTAGAACCAGACAGTAAGCTATGCCTACTGCCAGGTGCCACCGGCCAACCGGTGTCTGGACCACCGGTCAGCCGGTGGAACCAGACAGAGAGCTTGCTCTCTGTCCAAGACCACCGGCCAGCCGGTGGCCCAGCACCAACTAGCCGGTGGAGCCCAGACAGAAAGCTCTGCCTTCTGTCTGGTGCACCGGCCAGCCGGTGGCCAAGCACCGGTCAGCCGGTAAGCAAAGTCAAACTAGCCGTTGGAGCTTGACCAGACTTGTCCACTTGACCCCCAACGGCTCCGAAAGACCTCCAACGACCATTTTTAAGTATTTGGGGATATTTCTCCTATAAATAGACGAGGATGGATGCCGGGAATACATCCTAAAGATTGGAATGATATTTTGATCCCTTGGAGCTCTAAACGACAAATCTCTAAGGCTACTTGTGATCCACCTCCATCCTTGAATCTTGGGCTACCTCTACATCAACTACTCTCACACCCTTGGCGCTCAAGGCTTCCTCAAGTTTGTTGTAATTTATTTATTTCAATTGTTTAGTTATTCATTGGTTTTGTATTAAAACAAACCACCCTTTTCTTCCTTACCTCCATTTTGGGTTTCTTGCTACAACCATCATAAAAAAGCAAGCTGTACGAAGGTGATCTAGCCTACCTTAAAACGGCTAGTGGGTTTCTTGCTACAACCATTAAAAATCAAGCTGAAGTAAATCTCTCAACGGTTGAGTTGGGAGCGGAGACGTAGGATTTGGTTTAAGCCGAACTCCGTTATCAAATTGTGTCTTGCCCCTTTTTATTTCCGCTGCATTTATAAATTGTTTTTAAATTGTTAATTAATTTTTAAAAGGCAATTCACCCCCCCCCCCTCTTTCCATCACTCTCCGACCAACAATTGGTATCAAAGGGAGAGTTTGTGTAATACCTTAACCGGTTACAAACTCAAAATCCATTGTGATGGCTTCTTCCTCACAAGCACCCGAAGGGTATTCCATGACTCGGGCTCCATTCTTTGATGGAACCGACTACAATTATTGGAAAACTCACATGATTACATTTCTTAGAAGTATTGGCTATCCTATATATAGAATTGTTTTGCAAGGCTATACTCTCTCTAGCAAAGATGAGTCTAAATGGACCCCCGAAGACATTGCTAATTTTGAGCTTGATGGAAAAGCCATGAATGCTCTTCATTGTGGGTTAGACCGTAATGAATTTAATCGTATTTCTACTTGCACCACTTCTCATGAAATTTGGAAGCTTTTGGAAGTGACCCATGAGGTAACTAACAAAGTTAAAGATACTAGATTAGATATGTATCGTCAAGACTTTGAAAGTTTCACCATACACCCACACGAATATATTACGGAAATGTTTACTCGCTTCACTGATGTGTGTAATGGGAGAAAGTATCTTGGAGATGATGTTTCTGCAGAGACGATGGTCAAGAAGATTCTTTGGGTCCTACCAAGATCATGGGCTCCAAAGGTGACGGCAATCCAAGAAGCGAAAGATGTCAAGAAAATGCCGGTTGAAGAACTCATTGGATCACTTATGACCTATGAGATTACCATGAAGAGGCAAGCCGATAAAGAAGGTAACATCTTCAAGGAGAAAAAGAACATAGCATTCAAAGCAAAACAAGAAAGCTCTTCCGATGATAGCGGATCCGAGATTGCTCAACTTGCAAGAAAAATGAGCAAGTTCATGAAGAAAAAGAAGAATTTTCAAAGGGCACGAAAGGAAGAGCCAAAAGCATAAAAAGAAGTTACATGCTTTGAATGTGGAAAGAAAGGCCACATCAAACCGGAGTGCTCTCTTTTCAAGAAAAGGTTAAAGGAAAAGAAAAACAAGAAGGCTTTCAAAGCGTCAACATGGAGTGCAAGCGATGACTCCATGTCTTCAAGCGACTCAAGCGATGAAGGTGGAAAATGCCTAATGGCACTTGATGAGGTATCTTCTTCCGACTCCTCTTCCTCATCTTCTTCTTTTAATAATGAAATGTCTTATGAAGATCTCCAAAATGCGAGAGATCAATTAGAGGAAGGTTTTCACGAACTTACCTCTAAATTTTTGGCCTTAGAAAAGAAACACAAAATTCTAATTTCTAAAAAAGATCAACTTCTCAAAAAGAATGAGGAACTTGCCCTTAAGGTCCAAGATATTCCAAATGTTGATTCTTTGAATTCAAATATTAAAGATTTAAGGGAATCTCTTGCCAAGTTCACCCAAGGTGAACAAAATTTGACCAAATTGCTAGGTTCTCAACGTTCGGCTAGAACCACACATGGACTTGGCTTTAACAAGCAAGCCACCTCTCCTAGAGCACCCACTACTTTTGTAAGGGGGATCTCTCAAAATAAATTTTGTAATTATTGTAGAAAAACCGGACATATGATTTATGAATGCGATTGTAAAAATGCTAGATATGGCCTCCCCAAAATCATTACCTACTCGGATGAATATCTTAGGATGTATCCCTCTAGACAAGTATGGGTTCAAAAGTCCCTTTTAGCTAATATTTCTGGACCCAAACTTATATGGGTACCAAAATCTATTCTTTCTTGATTTTGTAGGATAAACACCAAAGAAGTAGGCCTTCGAAAGGCTCATGGTATCTCGACAGCGGCTGCTCGAGGCACATGTGTGGCGATCCCTCCGAGTTCAACTCCCTTGAAGAATTCGATGGAGGATACGTCACCTTCGGTGACAATTCAAAGAGCAAGATCGTCAGAATAGGTACCATTGGTTTTGGTAGCTCCTCCTTAATTAAATATGTTTTATTTGTTAAAGGTTTAAAACATAATTTAATTAGCATTAGTCAACTTTGTGATAGTGGTTTTTCGGTGAATTTTCAAAATGATTTATGCAATGTGTTTGATTTTCAAAACAAATTGATTTTTTCTGCCTCCCGTTTTCAAAATGTTTACATTATTGATTTAAAGTCTTTAGCTAGCCAAAATGTTAAATGTTTAAGTGCTATTGACAATGAGTCTTGGATTTGGCATAGAAGGTTGGGGCATTATAGCTCTCATTCACTTCTAAAGCTTAATAAGAACAAGCTCATCCGTGACCTTCCTAAACTTAAGTTTAAGAAAGATTTGATTTGTGAGCCATGCCAACTTGGCAAGAAACACAAATCTTCTTTCAAATCTAAGAAGGAAGTGTCCACTTCAAAATCTCTTGAGCTCCTTCATCTTGATCTCTTTGGTCCTACCCCTGTAGCAAGTCTAGGTGGAAAATCCTATAACTTTGTCCTAGTAGATGACTTTTCTCGTTTCACTTGGGTTTTCTTTTTAGATCATAAAAATGATGCATGTAGAACCTTTTTGAAATTCTCTAGGAAGGTAGAAAACGAAAAAGGATATAAAATTATCTCGCTCCGTAGTGACCATGGAGGTGAATTCGAGAACAAAGAATTCGATGAATTGTGTTCCTCTCAAGGATACAATCACACCTTCTCTGCCCCTAGGACTCCACAACAAAATGGAGTGGTTGAAAGGAGAAACCGAACTCTCCAAGAAATTGCTCGAACCCTCCTTAGTGAATTCAACCTCCCTCAATATTTCTGGGCCGAGGCGGTAAACACTGCTTGTTATACTATCAATAGAGTCCTTGTAAGACCCCTTCTTAAGAAAACCCCCTATGAACTTTGGAAAGGAAAATTGCCCAAAGTATGTTATTTTAAAGTGTTTGGTTGTAAATGCTTTATCCTTAACACAAAAGATAACCTAGGGAAATTTGATGCCAAATCCGATGAAGGTGTTTTTCTTGGGTACTCCAACTCAAGCAAAGCCTATCGTGTATTCAAAAAACGTTCAAAAACCATTGAAGAATCATCTCATGTCAAATTTGATGAAACTCTTCCAAAACCTCACCCGGTCATTGAAGATGTTGAAGATAAGCTTGATAAGCTTCATTTGAATGATTCCTCTTCTCCTCCCAAGGAGGATGACCATCAAGAACCCTCTTCACCTTCTTTGCCTTCCACCTTGCCTAAGTTTTGGAAACCTTCTAGAAACCATCCTTTAGAAAATGTTATAGGTGATCTTCAAGCCGGTACTCGAACTAGAAGATCAATCCTCAACGAGGTTGAACATCAAGCCTTTCTTTCTCAACTAGAGCCTCAAACCATTAATGATGCCATTAATGATGAGAATTGGGTTCTTGCAATGCAAGAGGAACTAAATCAATTCTCTAGAAATGATGTTTGGACTCTTGTTGAAAGACCCAACGATCATCCAATTATTGGCACTAAATGGGTTTTTAGGAACAAACTTGATGATCAAGGAAATATAACCCGGAACAAGGCTCGCCTAGTAGCTAAGGGCTATAATCAAGAAGAAGGAATTGATTATGGTGAAACCTTTGCGCCCGTCGCTAGATTGGAATCCATTAGGATCTTGTTGGCATTCGCCGCTCACTTAAATTTCAAACTTTTTCAAATGGATGTTAAAAGTTCTTTTTTAAATGGTTTTATTTCAGAAAAAATCTTTGTTGAACAACCCCCCGGTTTTGAAGATCCAAAATTTCCAAATCATGTTTTTAAGTTAACCAAGGCTCTATATGGCTTAAAACAAGCCCCTCGGGCTTGGTATGAGCGGTTAACAAAATTTCTTTTAGAAAATGATTTTAAAATGGGTCAAGCCGATTGTACCCTATTTTTAAAACACACTTCAAAAGATCTTTTAATTGTCCAAATTTATGTTGATGACGTTATCTTTGGTTCAACCAAAGAATATCTTTGCACTGATTTTTCATATTTAATGAGAAAAGAATTTGAAATTAGTTTTATGGGGGAATTAAAAAAATTTCTTGGTTTTCAAATCCTTCAAAATTCAAATGGTATTTTTCTAAGCCAAGGAAAATACACAAACGAACTTTTAAGTCGTTTTGGTATGGATCAAATAAAGGAAATTAGTACCCCCATGAGTACTTCTTGTAAACTTACGTTAGATGAAGCTGGGAAACCGGTGGATGACAAGCTTTATAGGAGTATGATCGGGAGTCTACTTTACCTAACTGCGACCCGTCCTGACATAATGTTCAGTGTTTGTCTTTGTGCTCGTTTTCAAGCCAATCCCAAAGAATCTCATTTTAAATCGGTAAAAAGAATTTTTAAGTATTTAAAAGGATCCAAAAACATTGGTTTGTTTTATCCCTCTAATACTTCTTTCGAACTTTCTTCATATTCAGATGCTGATTTTGGCGGATGTCAATTAGATCGTAAGAGTACTAGTAGAACCTGTCATCTGCTAGGCAAGTCCCTTGTTTCATGGAGTATCAAAAAGAAAAATTGTGTTACTCTTTCTACTGTCGAGGCCGAGTACGTAGCAACTGGTAATTGTTGTGCCCAAATTATTTGGATGCAACACACTCTCTTGGATTACGTCCTTTCCTATGATCATGTCCCTATACGGTGTGACAACACTAGTGACATTAGTATCTCTAAGAATCCAATACAACATTCTAGGACTAAGCATATAGATTTAAGGCATCATTTCCTTCATGACCATTTTCAAAAAGGGGATATCACTTTGGACTTCATTTCTACTGATTTCCAATTAGCTGATATTTTTACCAAACCACTCCCGGTTGAACGTTTTGATTTTATTAAGGGGGAGTTAGGAATGATTCGTCAATGAGCACTATTAAATATTTGACTCAATTTGGCTTGCTTATATTTCTCCTTAAGTAATTTAAACTCTTTCATTTTTATTTTATTTTAATTTTTTTTTGAATTTCAATACCACCGGTCAACCGGTGGTACATCACCGGTTAACCGGTGGTGTCGGGTTTTATTTTGTTGGGCCGGCCGGGGAAAGGGTTAAAACTTAAAACAAACCCTTCCCCTCTCATTTATTTCTCTCCCTCTCGTGTGGCACCTCCAAACCAGCATCTCCCTCCTTGCCCTAGCCTCCTTTCTCCCTCCTTGGTCTCTCCAACTCTTTCTTCTCTCAATCTCTCTCTTTTCTTCTTCCTTTTGCCATCATGGGTCCTCGATCTTCACGCAAGGGAAAGGGCATCGCTCAAGAGGCACCTCCTCCTCCTTCAATCCCTTAACTTCCGGACATTTGGCATGACAAAGTCATTCTGCCGGGAAGGGTAATTGATTATTCTTGGCTCTCTTCTGCTCGACTCGAGCTTTTCTCAATCATTGATTATCAACACTGGCATTCTTTCTTTGAACCCCCTGAGAAGGATTTCATTTATCCCCTTCTTTTCAAAGAATTTTATGCTCACCTGACATGGTCGGTCTCTGACGACGTCGATACCATTACCACCACTGCTCTTGGGCAACCCATCACTATCACTTCTTTGGAGATTGCCAGGATGCTCGGGGTCCCTCATGTTGGACCTCATGCATTTGCTCAGGGGGAGTTTCCTCGGGACCCTGAATTTGATCTTGCTGTCGCTCTTGAGCATCTCACAGGTCAGCCCACCGATCCCATTGTCAAGCTCTCCCAGCTCTCCCCAAACCATCGCATCATTGAGCGCCTCATTCAGACCACTCTTGCACCCCATATCGGTGATCACGATACGGTGAAATTTATTGACATTTATCTTCTCTCTTTTATCACCAGAGGCGTTCATTTCAATCTGGTCCGGTTCCTGTTCCGGGCCATGTCTTATGTGGATGAGCACCCGCGCCGGTCCAAAACTCTACCACACGGGCGCTTGTTGACCAAAATCTTTACCTTTCTTGATATCCCTCTCCGTGCTACCTCCTTCGAGCAGCCTAAGAAGGATAGCATCATCAATTTTATGATGGTGAAACGGATGAACATTCGTTGGCATCCTTGGCGTCAGGAGTGGATTACTGACAAGGAGGGCCTTCTCAAGGCTTACTCCCCTCAGACACATTCACACCCTCCTACCCATGCCATGCCTCCTGCCATTGCTGCTGCCTATCCTCTTTCAGACAGTGAAGACAGTGGTGATGATGAAGAGGAAGGGAGCGGTGATGACGAAGGTGAGGCTGCTGCTGTTGCTGATGAGGGAGATGGAGCGGGTGATGATGCACCGGAGCCTGCTGAGGCTGTGCCCCCTTCCGATGATACTGGTAGCTTGTCGGTGATGGCTGATCAGTTCCTTCGCTTCCAGGATCAGATTGAGACCCGGCTCGACTTACAGTTTTCTTACATCAGCTCTCAGTTTGATCAGCTCCACTCTCGGATTGATTCTCTAGATCGTCGCTTTGAGGCGGTCCAGGCTCCTCTGGCTCCTCCGACCTTCAGGCGTCGTCGTCACTCTCGGCCCTCTAGGAGTGAATAGAGTCGTTCTTGTTTTTTGGCTTGTCTTTGTATTTGAACTTTCTATGTAACGTTTCAACTTTTATAAAATTCAATTTGTCTTATCTATCCACTCTTATTGTCATTGCTTACCTCTTTATTATTGTTTTTCTAACTTTCTTTTATACTTTTCCTCCTATTTTGATAATCCCAAAGGGGGAGAAAACCCCTCTATTACTTGTTACTTATTTCATTTAGTTAAGTGCTCTTTTTAAAAGTTCAATTTTAATTTATTACTTTCATCAAAATCTGTTTTTAAATGGTTAAGTTTTTTATTTCAGTTGTTTCTTTTAAATGACCTATGATTACAATTTCAAAATGAACCTTTCTCTTTATTTCAATCCTTTCAAGATTAATATCGTTTTCAATACATAATACATCTATGAAATTCTTGTATTAAAATGATCACTAAAATTTTCCATGTCCAAGTTTCTTATTTCTTTTTAACTTGGATTATCCTTTTTAAAGGCTTTCTCTTTTGTAATTGTGATCATCAAAATAGGGGGAGATTGTTGTACCCCTCTCTCTTGGATTTTAATGATCACAATCATCCTCATCGTGTTCTAACTTGTTTTCAAGTTTTTGATGATAGGAATAAGGTTTCCAAAGAGTTGGCCCAAGAAGAACTGGAAAAGGACTCTCTGAGTCCACCGGCCAACCGGTGGATTACCACCGGCCAACCGGTGGTCTCTGGCAGAAGCAATGCTCTCTGCCAGGTACCACCGGTCAGCCGGTGCCTGACCACCGGCCAGCCGGTGGAACCAGACAGTAAGCTTTGCCTACTGCCAGGTGCCACCGGCCAACCGGTGTCTGGACCACCGGTCAACCGGTGGAACCAGACAGAGAGCTTGCTCTCTGTCCAAGACCACCGGCCAGCCGGTGGCCCAGCACCGGCCAGCCGGTGGAGCCCAGACAGAAAGCTCTGCCTTCTTTCTGGTGCACCGGCCAGCCGGTGGCCAAGCACCGGTCAGCCGGTAAGCAAATTCAAACTAGCCGTTGGAGCTTGACCAGACTTGTCTACTTGACCCCCAACGGCTCCGAAAGCCCTCCAACGACCATTTTGAAGTATTTAGGGATATTTCTCCTATAAATAGACGAGGATGGATGCCGGGAATACATCCAAAACATTGGAATGATATTTTGATCCCTTGGAGCTCTAAACGAAAAATCTCTAAGGCTACTTGTGATCCACCTCCATCCTTGAAGCTTGGGCTGCCTCTACATCAACTACTCTCACACCCTTGGCGCTCAAGGCTTCCTCAAGTTTGTTGTAATTTATTTATTTCAATTGTTTAGTTATTCATTGGGTTTGTATTAAAAAAAACCACCCTTTTCTTCCTTACCTCCATTTTGGGTTTCTTGCTACAACCATCATAAAAAAGCAAGTTGTACGAAGGTGATCTAGCCTACCTTAAAACGGCTAGTGGGTTTCTTGCTACAACCATTAAAAAGCAAGCTGAAGTAAATCTCTCAACGGTTGAGTTGGGAGCGGAGACGTAGGCTTTGGTTTAAGACGAACTCCGTTATCAAATTGTGTCTTGCCCCTTTTTATTTCCGCTGCATTTATAAATTGTTTTTAAATTGTTAATTAATTTTTAAAAGGCAATTCACCCCCCCCCCCCCTCTTGCCATCACTCTCCGACCAACAAGAATTATTTGGGAAATACATCCATAAATTGATCAAAAATCACTATAAAAATTCTTTGTTCAACTCCTTCCATTGATGCCAATGACAACACCACTAACTAATATGATATCATTCCAATATATAGTTCCAAAAATCCTATTGTACCCATATTTTCATTCTTTTCTACTCTAAAGATATGTTTGACACCATCATCAGTCGTGAAACTAACTATTCACACATAACAGTCGATGTGGGCCTTAAACATTTCCAACCAATCCATTCCCATTATTATATCATAAGCATCCATCTCAACCATTGAGAAATCCCACATCAACTCAACCCCATCCACAACTATAAAACATGCGCTACATAGGAAGGATCGACACTCTCTTTAACCCGAAGGAGTTTGAAGTTTTAAAACCAAAGGCATCATTTCCACACTTAAACCCATAAAACTAACAACATGAGAATCAATAAAAGAATTTTAAGTACTTGTATAAAACAATACTTGAATCAAGGTAGAATTTAAAATAACCATATCTCACACTGTTGATAGTCCCAACTGATCATCCATCATATCCTACTCAACTCTAGACAGTTTCTTACTTTCCACACTCTACTCTTTATTTCCCTACTGAGGAGTCGTGGTGTTCCTGGAATCACTGTGACTAACTTTTCTCTATTGATGAAGGGTATGTTTCCACCTCATCCCTTTGAGGCATAGAATTCTTGTGACCCTTGAAGAGTTTCATGAAAACCTGACCTCAAATAATTATGAAAATAATGCTGAATATTCCCCATTTGGTTACAATTATGTCATGCTCAAGGTTGTTCCATACAATCCCGCTTGATGTGGCCTATAGAACCACACTAAAAACATCCCATCTTACTCTGAATCTTCATAGAAAGATTCACTAATCTTTTCATCATATTCTGAGTCATAATCCCACCCTAAAAATAAGTGTCTATATTCCTCTTGATCTTAGTGTTAGATTTACCACCATTTTCCTTGGGTAACAACATGATTCCCCCGCCTGTAGCCCTCAAAATATCCCATTAATTTACTATTTCCCTATTCACTATTTATGTGTAATAATTTATACATAACACCACTCTTTTAGAATGAATTTTGTACCTCAACCCATCTTAAAAAATATGTGCTTTCAATGATGTACTACTCACCACCTTAGGTGAAAACCGCACTAAGTTCATAAGCTTAGTTGCATATTCTATTACCAATAGGTTCTATTGATTTAAAGGAAAGAAATATGGTGTGTGATGAATTCTGAATGTATTGGGGTATAATTATTTGTTAAAAAAAATTTCAAACCCTCCCATGTCATACCTTGGTCTGTTCTAGCTTGGAATGCCAACTCCCACCACTGACGGGAAAGATCTTCCAACATGTACATTTCTAACTTCACTTTCAACTCCTTCAGTGTTCCGAGGAATTCAAATATCCTATTTATTCTGTTCAAACATGACTCTACCTTTTCTAGTTCCGAATCACCCCTAAATATGGGTGGATTATTCTTTTGAAATTGAACCTCATGATCCACATTCTTTGGATCAACCACTTTATTCCCACTTTCCACAGCCTGGAAAGCTTTCACTACAATATGCACTAGCTTCTAGTTCACCTGGGGATTAGGTACAACCACATTTTCAGCATCCTCCTCCAGTTGTTCTCTACAAATCCTACATGGTACCATTTTTTATTAACACAAAAACAACCATAAGTTTAAGTCCCTTAGCAATAAAAGGCTTACAATTTCAAATTTAATTACATTGAAACTATCGCAAACATGCTTTCCACAAGTTCACATTTCCCATGTTGCTACATTTTTAAAAAAATCCACCATGTTTTAAAAATTGACCCATTTTCTAAATACCACAACTATCCACATTTCAAATCCATACATTTGAAAATAATTTCAGAGTTTTTCACAAGCCCATATATCCATACCACAACATAAAACATTATGTCAATGAAATATGCATCCTAGTGGGAATTCATTTCTCCCATTCATGCCATGATTATCTCATTGGATACAACCACAACAATGAGATTTAAAATTCCTATAAGTGTCTCTAAAACAATTATATACCCAACTCCCTGGTAACTTGAAGTTCAACATAAAATGGTTATCTATGTCCTTTTATGTTATACATTTAAAGTTATGATATTCCTACTCCTTAATACCGTTCTGACTCAAGGAATAAATTGAGAATGAGTTTTAACTCCAATACCCAGACCAAGAACCGATGCCAAATGATCGAACAACTAATACCCCTTATAACATCTCGTACCTTCTTCATTGGCCTAAGAAGGTGATGAGATGCTACTTGGCCTTAAGCAATGTTCCCAAGGCACCAAAGTCTAGAAATAAATGTCAAGGGCTTCAAGAATAATTGGGGAACTATTTTACCTTAGAATAAAACCAACCAACCAAACAAGTCATAACCAATCACAACTACATGATGCATGTCAACAAAGTAAACCATGATAACACATTACCAAGAGACAACCAAACAACCAAACACTTCCATAACAATTCCCAAAAACCCATACAGCTAAATCCCAAAAATCCCAAAATTAGAGTACCATGCGGAAGACTCATCAAAAAGACCCAAAGGAAACCATGACACACTCCATATATCAACACCAAGTTCCATACTCCAAGCACTAAAATACTGCCCAAGAATCATGATGAACCGATAGAAAAATGAGATACTTTACCTTTTCCTGTATCTCGGGATGCCACATCTACAAAAGCACCCAAGTGCCAAAGTAGGGGATGAGTAATAATACTCAGTAGGTTTTCCCAAAATGACTTCCCTACACATTCCAATAGTATATAACTTTTAGCACATTTATATAAATCATTTTATATAAAACATCAAATAGTTCAACAATTTCCAGCAAGCCAAACACACCCTTACTAATCCATTTTTCACCCAAATACACACATTAAAAGGGAAATACAACAAACAAGATATAATCCATTTTACCAACACATATAAGCACAAGAAGTTTATCTTTCTCAGCCACATACATAATCAAAACATATCCATAAAGTTTCACACACTCAACTCGGTGTAACAATCACGTGGAACTTCTCGTCCAATCTTGTTTACTACTTTCCCAATCTATAGGTACTTCCCGCACACTTATCCTTAATGATGTCCCTTCCATCCAATATCCATAACCCTTTTATAGTGTTACTAACTACCCACTTCACATCCATTTCAATCACATTCATAAATAATTAACCAAAAAATGAGCATATAGCACACCAAGGCCACAACATTGTACAAACAACCATTTCCAACCCAAAAAATACCTTAGGAAATTATCCATTCCATATTACCTTCCAATAAAACAACCCATTTTATTGAGAACCATTTTCACAAACCATTTTTATAAATCAACCCAAGCAACTGATTTTAAAATCTGCATTTTAAAATCCAACATCAAGAACATTTCACTATAATGCCCCATTTTCCCCAAAATACACAAATCATCACAAAATGAATTCACATCAATATTATAGAATCATAATCACAAAAAAAATCAATCTATACCAACTAATTAAATATGAGGCTTCTAGTTATAGAAAAATGGATTCAATAAAGAAGCCACCTACTTTAGGGTTTTGGTGAAATCAGTCAATGAGTAATCACATAACAAATCCGGGTGAAAACTCCACAAAACCACCTTAGATATCTTGTCCTAAAATTAAAAATACAAAATATCATAATTTTAGGCAAAAAAACCTATATATACATGTTATGGATGTATATATATAAAACTGAGAGGGGGGGGACTAGATCTAAGGAAAACCAAGAAGCAACTAAGAGAGAAGACTTAATGGAGAATAATTGCCTTCACTGCACCTTGAAAACCATTCAAATCACTCCCAAAATAAGTGTGAGAGGCCTCATTACCCTTTATAACAATAAATACTCATTTAGGTTCTATTTTGAGTAAGTTTGGAGTGTTTTAGGATAAATCCTGAGTGACTCGTTTTTAAAAATTCTATTTTTAATGTCGTGCATGGTTAGCTCACACGGTTAGAAAAACTTTGCGCTAACCGTGCTCATGTTACTATCCAAAGGGTGACCTGAATGGTTTACTTAAATGGTTAGATAAAATATGTTCAAACTATTTGAATCCCACTACCTCATGTTTCACAGTTACCCAAGGGTCCTGCACAATTTCACCTAACCGTGCTCAAACTATGTGCCCTTAAAAAAGCCCCAAAATCATTCCAAAACCATCCCAAAATCTCTCAACCAATTTAACTACATAAAAATACATAAACAATTGTTATATACCTCAAACCAGTGGTGATACATTCATGATGGTGGAAAATTCCATTCATGCTATATATGTTAAAAAACATTCCTTTCATACTTTTTTCAGAAATGTCACAAAGTACCTTGTTTGGAAAACAAAAAAAGATTTCATTCAGACCATGTAGTAAAAATTCAAAAATGGGTAAAAATGACTTTAAAAATCCATAAAATAATAGTAAAAACATTTTTTTTAATTTTTTTAGAAAACATGGACATGGAAGATAAATATTCCCTAATTGATACTTAAAACAAAACAATCCCAAATATTGATGAGATTGTGAAATAAATACTCATCACATTATAATCAGTAGAATAATATTACCCATGAAATAAAAAAATATATGGATATGAAAATACCATAATATTATATATAATATTCATAAAATACATTCATGGTTAGTATATACAACACGTAGAAGAAACAAGTAGTGTATAAGGCATGTGTCCCACAGAAATAAAACTGAGACATAAATCCCTTACTACTAGAGTAAATTTTGAATCATGATACCCATGAAAGAATAAAATAAATTGAAACATTTAATATCATGAAATAAATTAAATTCATGATATAGCATTTCATAGTGAAATATATACACCACACAATAATAATAAGTGGTGGTTATCTCATATATCTCACAGAAATAAAGTAAGATGAGAAATCTCTTACCTTATATCTTGACCCTCATCGTACTCATGAAAACCTCATGTATAATAAATATAAGTTTATTATACGTCTATTATAGAAAAATATCCATATATACAATAATATATATTATTTATTTATGGATTTATATTACCCGCTTATTAACAATTCCAAGCTTAATTTATGTTTTGGATAATGACTGTTTTGTTTCTCATACATGTTTTAACTTGTTATTCTTGGTCCTCATACCAAGATCATGATTTAATTATCTCAATAATTATAAACATGGTATAAATATCATATATATTCATTATACATGTATTTATGGTTATCTATAAAGGATATAAATAGATAATGAAATATACCATTCATGGAGACGGTAGGTCGTACGTACGTATGAACGCTGCTACCATTTCATGTTGTATTGAAACAAAGAAACTAAATTACATGTATGTATATTTATAATATCAATAAACTATAATTATTATTTCATATATATCACATAATTTCAAAAAAAATTATACTTAATATATTTCATGTAAAGTGGGAATGAATCACATCGCTTTGAGGGGGCGATAGTACACACATCCACAAATGAAGTTATCATTTTTCCAAAAAATTTAAAGTATGGATGTGTGTATTATATAATAAATAAAAAGGTATAAATATGTCATAAATATCATATATATTATATAAAAACATAAATTTCATCATTATTTCTAACCTTGAAAGGTGTAAATGAAAGAATGAGTGACATCAGTTCGTGAGGTTTTAGTCCGCCGTACACACAAATGATGATTGTGTATCCCATTTGATAGTTTTGTGTATGGTGGTAGGTTGAAACCTTAATATAAAAATATCTCAATATATTAAGGATAATTAGGATATTATGTAAATATTAAATAAAAATAATTTAAGGTGTTTAAGGAAGAAATAAAACAACAATATTCGTTGATGAATGTTACCTCGTCTTTGGGTATCTCCTTTTGATTTTCACAAAAGGACTCCTTTGGTTGGATTTATACCCAAAATAAGTCTTATAGTATTAAGGTATGGATTTTGGGAGGATATTTGGATAGATTTTGGCTGAACCAAAAAGGTTCTGACGTGTAAATAATAGAGAACAAGATGTTCCCTTTTATAAGAGAGGGAGGAGGGGAACTCTTGGAAATCTTCAAAATATTAAATTAATATAAATTAATTTTATAATAAAAATGACTAAAAACTTATTAATTTCAAATATATAATGATTTTTTGTAATATCCCCGACCTGATTGCCACTAAACCAGTGCCCAAAGCTGGGTAGTTACATGACTTCAAGTGCACCTCCCCGTACACCAAAGGTTGCCGACTAGCAGTGAGGGTACAATAGGTCACATGGGGAGACTATACCCTCATTACTAGAGTAAGATGAAATAGAAAATAACTTAAATAATGAAAAAAAAGAGAATAATCAATAACATGTAGAATTAATTGATTCCCAAAACTGGGTACAACCATATACAATAGTAAATATGTCATGCCATGCTACACTGTAAAGTGAGAAAAACTCCAAAATAAAGAAAATAACAGGATCCCCAAAATGGTCCAGACTCCAAGTATGGAATCTCACCCAATATATCCCATTTCCAACTCAACTCCCTAGCATAGGGACCTTTCCCTTGTCCTGACCAGCAAGCATGAAATCTACTCAGGTACCCAATGGCAGCCCGAGCAGGGTGTGAGTATAACTCAGTAGACCACCACTAATGGTGTCTACAAAATATCCTACAAAGATAGATAGTGCATGCAAGTGATAAATGATAACAAGGATAAATATTTCATTTGGTAATTCTAGACTATGTTCATTTAATTTATACTACCATTGAATATGGGTTCACTACTTAGGCATTTCATGATTTAATCTACCCTTTTCATGTGTTTAATGGATTAGGCACATTAAATATGGTAATAAAATCAATTTCTATATCACTAGGCATCACATTATAACAAACCCACAATCCTCACCTTGAAGCCTCAATCTGGGTGGAATGCAACTGTTAGGGGAATATAACATCATCCCCTTCCCTAACCTGTGCATTTGGGGGTGGAGTTAGAACCTCAATCTAACTCAACCTGTGGGTGTAGAACCTCAAGTCGATAACCCACTCAACCAAGCCATGTGCACATGCTTATTTATCATTTACCATAATTAACCATACCACAACAACATATCCAATATCATTTACATAATCATAGCAATATTAATAAATGGGAAATTGAAATTATTTCCTCAATCCATTAACACATTCATCATTTATATTACTTAACCCATTTATCCCCATTCCATTTCCCATGCCTATCTCACTAAGCATATTCAAGTATAAATCTAATCCCCTATCATTTTCCCATTAATCCATCTAGTCCCTTTTAAATCCAACCAAACATCCACTTAGGTCATTACCCAACATAGGTGTAGTACTAAACTCCCATTTCGCATTCTTAAAGCATATTAACATTTTAATCATGGATCTATGTTCTATCACAACATCCTTACACTTACTTAGCTGAACTCTAAGTCCAGGAAATGTAGGCACACCCCACGGTGTCCATAGTTTGGCCGAGCCATCCTCCTTGCATATCATGGGGATTAATAGGGGTTCAATTAACTAATTAGACACCCACTACATCACATCATGTCAAAGGAACCAAGAAATCATCAAAGAAGGCAATAATTAAACCCTACATGGATAAATCCACACAAAACCGATGGATATAAATTGTAGACCACCTACCTTGAATCTGTTGGCAAACACACTCCCAACCGATGAATTATATCTCAATTCAACCAACACTTTAATATTTACCATAAATATCACTGAAAAAGTAGTGTTTGAGGGCTTCAAATGGAGAGAAGGAAGAGATACATACCCTAATCCAAAAAGAGAAGCAATAGGCATATTAGCCTTACCCAGATCTTCAATCTGCAACCAATGGAACTCCAAACGGCCCTAAGATGAGGGATATTGATCCTTGTAATCTCTTAAAGATTTTGGTGCATCACTAGGGCTGGAGGAGTAATAAAGGAGGAAAATCTCGAGTGCCACTTATTTCCCCATAATGGCATTTTTGTAATTTTTTAGAAGTTTCTAGGTCGTACAGTTTACCCAAAATATTTTCCAAACCATGCAAAGGATACTACACACATGACATTCCTCTCACATGGTTTTACAAACCATGTGCAAGCCATGTGGATTTCCACTACCTGCATGGCCTCCCCTCGCACGGTTTTCCAAACCGTGCAAAAACCATACGGACTACCTAGAAAGCCCCTTTTCCCCATTTTTCATGTCCTAGACCCCTGGAACACCCCCGAACCTTCATAAGAACTTGGGGAAACACTTTATTAACCAAAAAAGTGTACTATAACTGAAAAGTAACAAGAAAATACCTTATAGGGAAATCAAGGATCTTACAACCTCCTCACCTTATAACAGCTCGTCCCCGAGCTTCTTTTCCTGAGCATCACTGAGTGCCCAAAGAAAAGAGATTGGGACACTAGGCCCACATATCTGATTCTCTCTCCCAAGTTTCTTCCTAACGTTTCCATGCTACCATAGAACATTAACTAAGGGCCCAAACTTACCCTGCAAAACTTTACCACTATGATTCATAATATTAACTTGGTGCTCCTCAAAGGATTCATCAGCCTCAAGCTCAACATCCTCGGCATTTATCACATGATACGGATCAAGGTGATATTGTTGGAGTTTTGAAAAATGGAAAATATCATTAATATCACTATACCAATGTCGAAGATCCAATCATTAAGCCATCAATCTAATCCTCTCTACAATCTCAAATAGTCCCACATATCTAGGCACTAACTTTCCCTGCTTCCGAATTCGATGGTGACCCAGCCTTAGAGATACAGAAGAAACACACTATCACCCACCATGAACTCAAGAGGTATAAGACACCAATATACATAATACTTTTACCTACTCTGAGATGTTTTCATACACTTTTGAATCAAACGAACCTTCTTCATCATATCTTGCACGAGACTCGATCCTAATAGTTCAGACTCTCCAGCCTCTAACCAACACAATAGAGATCTACACGATCTCTTATAAAGTGCCTCAAAAGGTTTTATTTGAACTATATCCTAAAATATATTGTTGTAATCAAACTCAAAAAGTGACAAGTTATTTTCCCATGAACCATCGAAATCTAGAACACATGCTCTCAACATGTCTTCTAATATCTAAATTGTATGCTTTGATTGCCCATCAATCTGTGGGTGGTAAGCCGTACTCAAAAACACCTGGGTACCAAGTTCCTTCTATAGTCCCTTACAGAATCAAGAGGTGAATCATGGATCATGATCTGAAACTATAGTTCTTGGCATTCCATGTAACCGTACTATTTCTCGAACATACAATTCTCCCAACTGGTCAACTATGTAAGTCTCCTGAATTGGTAAGAAATGGTCCACTTTGGTCAGCCGATCAAACACCACCCAAATTGCATTATTATTCTAAGTCATCCTTAGAATACCCACCAA
This sequence comes from Viscum album, assembly GCA_963277665.1. NCBI lineage: Eukaryota > Viridiplantae > Streptophyta > Magnoliopsida > Santalales > Viscaceae > Viscum > Viscum album. The sequence continues at coordinate 1,477,084,546 of OY728125.1, read as the reverse complement.
AAATTCCATTGTAGCATCATTCCATCCACTCTAGAATAAGCAATGACTGTAACAACCCACCTGGACATTGATGTTCTGCCTTCACCTGCTGACAGGTAAGGCATCGTACCACAAAACTCGCAACTTCTTTCTTCATTCCCAGCACCGAAACTACCTACAGAGATCATGGTATATCTTAGTAAATCCTAGATTCACTACACACTTTGATGTTTGGAACTCGCGTATCAACTTATCTCATACATCTACCAGCACCACAATGAAACCATGAACATAAATAACTCCATCGGCACCAAAAGTCCAACCAGAAGGTGACTCCCCACCTTTAAGACTTTCCTTTATAGCTAAACACTCCGGATACACCAACAGAATCTCCTTAACTTAGCTCAGAAGCATGGAATCAGCTGCTATAGATGCAAGGGTCATCTTCTTGTTCCCATCCTGTACCACCAAATGAATCTCAAAAAACAATTCCATCATCACCCACTCTAAACTGGATTCCTGAACTACATGATTCTGAGTCTTCTAGCTCAGAGCTTTAGCGACACTATTACCTTTCCCTGGTGTGTACATCAACTCAAAATCAAAATACTATTGGTACTCAACCCACCCTCATTGTCAAAGATTCAAATCCAGCTGAGAGAATATGTATTTGAGACTTTTATGGTCGGTAAACACTTTAAAGGGTTCTTCCAACAAGTAATGCCTCCAACACTTTAATGCATGACCCACAACGACTAGCTCAAGGTCATGAGTAGGATAATTCCTTTCATGTGGCCTCAACTATCTCAACCCATAAGCTACAACCCAATCATCCTGCATCAACACTGCCCCAAGTCCCACATCAGACCCATCACAAAAAAGGTATACCTCTTACCTGGTTTGGGTAAGATCAAAATCAGAGCGGTATTCAACAACTTTTTCAGCTCCTGAAAATCATTATCACAAGCCTCTGACTAATCAAAATTAACCCCTTCTTGGTTTGGACTGTGATCTATTTTGTCAAATGATAGAAATCTCTAATAAACCTTCAGTAATAACCATCCAAACCCAGAAAACTTTGAATATCAGAGATGTTCTTGGGATACTCCCAAGACACCACATCCTTCACTTTTTTTGGATCCAACGACACACCTAACTCAAAAATGATGTGTCCCAGAAAGTGCACCTCATAAATCCAAAAGTTACATTTTGATAGCTTGGCATAAATCCTATTCTCCCTTAGTGTACTTAATACAATTTCAAGATGTTTGGCATGATCATCATGACTTCTAGAGTACAACAGGATGTCATCAACAAAGACAACTACAAACTAATTCAAATACATGTGAAATATTTTGTTCATCAAGGCCATTAACATAGCTGGTGCATTGGTTAGACCAAATGGAATTACCAGATATTCATACAACCCATACCGTCTTTGGAAAGCTTCCCAAAGTATGTCAGAAGGTCTCAACTTCAATTAATGGTATCCCAATATCAAATTGATCTTAAAAAACACCAAGGTGCCTCTAAGATGATCAAAATGGTCATTAATTCTAGGAAGAGGGTATCAGTTCTTAACTTTCATCTGGTTCAGCTTCCTATAATCAAAACATATCCTCAATGATTCATCATCCTTCTTAGAAAACAGCACAGGAGATCCCCAAGGTGATGTATTGGGACGTATAAACCTTTTAGGCTCTAATTCCTATAACTGAACCTTCAGTTCTTAGAGCTCCATTGGTGTTATACGATAAGGTGGAATGGAAACTTTCTCCACTCCAGGCAACAATTTGATCATAAACTCAACATCTCTCTCATGTGGTAACCTCGAGAATTCCTCATGAAACACATCCTGGAACTGGTCCACAACAAAAGGGAAAACTGGTTGTTCTTTCTCCCCATCATCTAACATAAGGCATGATACTTGGGTTGTGAGTTCCCCCAACTGCTGGCGTAGCATCCCTGTGTGGCCCGCTTGAGCATCCCACTCACCAAGAAGGACATAAGTGCTCCCATAGAAAATTATACCCACCAACCTCTATAGAATAACCCTTACATTTCCTGATGTCCTCAAATTATACCCCTAGAAGAGTATCAAGCAACATTACCCCCCATGCAGTCTCTACGGTTAGGCTTAAAATAACTATGAACTGAGCAGAAATAGAGGAATTCATAGCACATGTATCAAATAAATCACTATAAAGCATGGAATATATAATAATAATAATACCTCAAACAGTATATGGTCCTACCTCGCCACCTTCAGGTGCAGCCTAAATTGCATGGAGGTGACCTTCCCCTTTTCCCTAGGCTCCAGCCTGAGTACCTTGCACTGCACTACTCTGTTGGTAAGGATGATCACATCCCAGAGTTCCATGTCCACCGCCTCTGCTAGTATGGCCTGTGGAGCTCCAACTTCCTGCCTAATACAGGGTAACCGACCCCCTGCCTATACTCGAAATCTTCCTCTAACCTTCATCATTCCCTAATAATCACGGGTTCCTGCAGAACCTCTACACGTGGCCTAACCTTTCACACGCTCGGCACTCAACTGGTGGGAAGGGAAACTAGTCACGCTTGTGCCCCATCCTTCCACACTAACAACAGTCTCCAACCTGAGAATTTGGTCCCCTCTTCTAAATACTTTGTGCGATTCCACCCTGCAGAAAGGTCCCAAGTGTCACTTCCTACTATCAGAAGCCACACCACTTTCTCACCCATATGGCACCATGAGTTCACTACCTGAATCACCCTTCAGGTTCCCCTCTAAGATAAGTTCTCGATCCACCACCTCAGCAAACCTTTTTAGATGAAATATATTCATCCAAGATCTAATCTCATGTCTCATCCCATCCTGGAAGAATTTCATCATAGCTACCTCATCTCTCATAAACATCAAAACAAAGCACCTGAAATCAGTGAAATTACTAACATAGTCCATCACTAATATTTTCCCCTAAGTCAAACTCATGAAATCTATATACTTCTCTTACCTCAAGGTTTCTGGATAGAAGTTCTCAAGAAACTTCTCCTAAAAATCCTTCCACATCATTCCCTAGGCCTGCTCTATCTGAACCATAATGTCCCACCAATGTTTTTCTTGACCCCTGATTCTCGCTCAAATTTACCCAAAAGAAGAAGGTAGAACGGTCCTTGTAGTCTAGCTTGGGTTGTCGAATCCACAGAGACCTAAGAAGTAACCTATAGACACGCACATTCTAATGACTGTTTTTGGCTATAAAGTGGCCAACTTGGGTTGATTTTATATGGTTTTAAAGTATAACTAACAGATTTAATTGAATTCAATTTAAAATAATGAGTAGATCCTAGGTTATCGCTCGGGGTGGATTGGACATATTTCCTTTTCAATGATTTCAATTTCTTATATTTGAGATGGGTTCATTTAAGGAGATAAAAAAACATCACCACTTACTGTTTTAATGCCTACACCCTTTAAAACTAATCACCTACACACTTGAAGGATCAAAGTTTTGAGCACTTCAAGGTAAAGGTTCGTATGAGCACTTGAAGCGTGTGGCCTTAAATTCAACAAGGACAATGGAGTTTAAAAATCATCAAATAAAAATCTCAATTAAAGAAGTGATTATACATTAATGGGGTAATAAATAACATCCAATCCAGCCCCTTTATAATCCCTTGGATCAACCCATAAAAGAGTTATCCCTCCATTGATGACATGTCTTCAACGGAAGTGGGAAGTAGACATACGAGGGTGGAATTGAAGAAGTAAAAACAACAACAAAAATTGATCACTCCTCCGTTGTGTGACAAATATCACAAATTATGGTGTGAATAAATTCACACCTTTAACCAAAGGTATCAACGTGATAATTAGAAGAATAGAATAAGAGTAAATTAAGAACTTTTATTAAGAAACTAAGGTGAATTAAATAACTTACATGAGAAAGAAATGCAATTACAAACACAAAGTGACATCATAACACTACAGTGAAACCAAGCACCAATGATTATCAAACTACTTCACCACCACTGACTTAAATAGGAATTTTGGAAGTCTTGGGTCGATCCTCCAATAGTACAAAGCATCCCACCTGATTATGGTAGGCCTAGGGTGGTGGAAATCTTGTGGAACTTGGACTTTTCCACATTTGACCCGAGGTGGCAACCATCTTTCCTTCACCGAATAGATGTGCTTTAAATCCTTCTATATGGCCGAATAATAGTGGTCCATAGAAGAATAAAATGTATCTCCAGATGTTTTATAACCGCCTGTAAAATTTGGGACCATTTGGAGTTTTGGATTCCGAGATATGATAATATTATTGGGCTGTTTTTCTGGGCCGTAGAATCTGGCCCAGAATTTTATCTCTAACTTGGGCCGTCTAAATGGACACCATGGAGGCCGAATTAGCATTGGATCCTGAATAAATATTTGTTCCTATACATGTATTATATAATATAATGAAATTTGGGATTCATTGGGCCTTTATTTTGGGCCCCACAGTCTCATCAGTGGGCTGGTGTCCAATCTGACTTCTCCAGAATTGTTTCCTTTCATCACAAAATATCCCCATCTTCTTCCGAATTCTACATTAATCCCTGAATGAAACATGTTCATATTTAAGTGTAGATCAATTTAAAAAAATATAAAATTAAAATATGTATAATTATATTCCTTAAAATTATATGAATCATTGGGTACTTTAAATGATGTTAAAAAATGTACCACATAATAGTGCATTTTAAGAAATAATTACAATCATAATGTGAAACGATGTTCAAAGTGTAAAATTCACTAAAATGGTGTTTATGAATAATAAATCACATGAATATTATATAAATTAACAATTAATATTAGCCTCATTTAGTGGCTAATCACACCCCCAAACTTGAGTTTTGCTGGTCCCGAGAAAAATATATCTCAACAATATGAAATTTGAATTCCCTTTTCCAAAAACATTTTAATACAAAATGATCACCAAAACCCTTATACCAAACAATCATGAAACCCATAAAAATATTTTAATACAAGGTAGTTTCATAAGTAGATCCCAATCCCAATCCCATTCCTTTGTTCAAATTCATTGCCATATTTCATCCAATATCAATTAAGTATGAGGATGTGTTGTGCATCACAATAGACATGGGGGTTCATCTTTATTCAAGGGGGAAATTACGGAAGGGCTAGGTGGAATCACATTTCAATATTAAGATGAGTATTAAATTTTTTTTTTGTATTATATATATATATATTTTTTTTTTTGTTTTTTTTTTCAATTTTTCCATGGTAATTTAAATTGCACTCAAAAGAGTCAACCCCTGTAGCGAGACTTTGTCGATGACTCCCAGGCTCAAAGACCTTAGGGCACCAAGTGAATCCCACATACTCAGGAATCATCTAAAGTTAACTCAGTCAAAAACAAATTCAAATTACCAAAAATAGAGATAAAATTACTAACTCTGGGCCAGACAACTATGGAGACACGATCCCCAAGTGCCGAAAGCCACGCATTAGGTCATTTCATTGCTCTACGTGCAAATTAATTATTATTTTTTATTTTTTTAATTGAATACTCATACTAAAACTAAAATGATCACCAAACCTATGCTATTTATTTGGGGGACCCCATGAACTCAAACTAATACCCCACTATCCAAAGGACGTGCATTGTGATCTTTTTTTTATTTGGATGAAAGTATAAACGATGAAATATCACATTGGATAGCCACAATTTCCAAAATATATGCTCATGAAATTATACAAGGATTAAAATTAGAATCAGGGCAAGCTAAATTATTTGATATTCAGTTTCAAATTGTGAAATGTGTATTACCATGTTCAAAGTTAAAGGAATTTTTCTTCCATTTACACTTTTTTTTAAATCATTCATCATTTTTTTTACACAAAATCATTTTTTATTTTATCTCCCCCCCAACTTACAATAACACTGTCCCCAGTGTTAAAATAACTGAAACATAGAAGGGGTAGGATAGAAGTTCAACGAAGACATTGAAAATGAAAATTATGGAATGAAGTCACCTGGTGGTTGATGTTGAAAATGCATTCCCATGTCTCCCTTCAGTTCTGGTTTATCTCCCAATGTCTTGGACTGTTGTGAATAGCTTTTCCCAATGACCTATGACATGACTTTAAATTTTTTTTAATTTGTATTTTTTTTGTATTTTTTCTAACCTAAAAAAACGTACAAATAACATAAACTGATGATACATTGTCTTCTTAATATTTTCTAGGTAAGGCATTACTCAAGGATCACACCACGTGACATGGATGAATATGGTGATCCCCTTTCATACCCATCCATACTCATAATATAAGAACAGGTCAACATTTTATTTTTTTTAAATATAAAAATGATTAATTAAAATATAAATTTTATTAAAACAACAAAATGAAAGGAAACTTGAAAACCATGGGTTGCCTCCCATGCATTGCTTTATTTAAAGTCATTAGCTCGACTTGGACCCCACAACTTGCCCAATACCAACTTTCATCATTTTAAGGACCACATGTTTCACCAATTATACTAGGTTGAGATTTATTCTATGTTTATAATTTGTTTCATGAACAAACCTATGTTCTAATATGAATGGTAAAATCAAAGGAATATCAGAAATGGTTGATCCAGTTTCCTTTGTAGTCTTTCCTAAGACATCAATGATCCTTCCAACTTTTTTAGTTTCAAGAGAAGAATGAATTCCAATTGAAAGGTCATGATTATACCATATGAATGGATTCTTTAGAGGGGAGGGAAGGACAATAATTTTGAGCTCAGGTTGGATAGGACATTTAGACACAAGTTGATATTTTGAATCCAACTCAGTTTCATTTTCCAAATTTCTCAACAAAATTGGTTCCTTTTGAATATAAGATTCAACCAAAAAATTAGAAACATCAGTTTCCGGAATGGGTATGGACTCAAAGTTTGTGATTTCTCTTAATGGTTCAGTGATTTGTGTTTTTGAAAAATCATCAATGGAGTTATATTCATGAGACTCAATCCATGATGTCAAATTTCCCTCTTGTGAATACAAAAAATCAGTTTCCTCTTGATTTAAAAACCCATCAAAAATTCCTTGAACCTCTTCATATTCCCCAAATCCAAAGGTTTTCTCTTCAGTAAATTCATGAGAGGTTTATGGGAAACTAGACACTTCACATAAGGTTATGGAAGGGACAGTTTGTGTAGGGATGGGTTCCTCACAATTTTTAATGCTTTGTAGTTCTAACCTCAATGATGAAACCTCAAAATTCATTATCTCCATTTGTTGACACAATTTTTCAATGAATGGATGTGGATTAGGATGGATAAGGGGTTGATACATATGGTCTATTTCAGGAGGATAACTATGTTGTTGGAATTCCATAGGAGGATGTTCAAATTGGATTTGTGGGGATTGAAACTCATTATATTTTGGAATTTTTTTTTTAGAATAGGAGTTAAAACATTTTTTCTCAATTGGTTGTTGGTTATCCCACCAGTAGAAAATAGGATGGTCATTGTACATCACACTTGGTGTGGGGTGATCAATGTAGGGAGAGGTTCCCCATGTTTGGGATTGTTCAAAATTGATTTCCATAGGAGTGAGGGGTGAGAATAGAGAAGAGGGATGAAACAAAATGATGATAGTGTCTAGATAACTTACTTAGGTCCCCATAAATGGCACCAAAATTTGATTCTCGCTCAAATTTACCCAAAAGAAGAAGGTAGAACAGTCCTTGCAGTCTAGCTTGGGTTGTCGAATCCACAGAGACCTAAGAAGTAACATATAGACACGAACATTCTAAGGACTATTTTTGGATATGAAGTGGACAAATTGGGTTGATTTTATATGGGTTTAAAGTATAACTAACAGATTTAAGTGAATTCAATTTAAAATAATGAGTTGATCCTAGGTTATCGCTCGGGGTGTATTGGATGTATTTCCTTTTCAATGATTTCAATTTCTTATATTTGAGATGGGTTCATTTAAGGTGATAAAACAACATCATCAATTACTGTTTTAATGCCTAAACCCTTTAATACTAATCACCTATACACTTGAATGATAAAAGTTTTGAGCACTTCAAGGTAAAGGTTCGTATGAGCACTTGAAGCGTGTGGTCTTAAATTCAAAAAGGACAATGTAGTTTAAAAATCATCAAATAAAAATCTCAATTAAAGAAATGATTATACATTAATGGGGTGATAAATAATATCAAATCCAACCCCTTGATACTCCCTTGGATCAACCCATAAAAGAGTTATCCCTCCATTGATGACATGTCTTCAACAGAAGCGGGAAGTAGACTTATGAGGGTGGAATTGAAGAAGTAAAAACAACAACAAAAATCGATCACTCCTCCGTTGTGTCATAAATATCACAAAGTATGGTGTGAATAAATTCTCAAATTGAACCAACGGTATCAACTTGATAAGTATAATGACATAATAATAGTAAAGGAAGAACTTTTATTAAGAAACTAAGGTGAATTAAACAACTTGCATGAGAAAGAAATGCGATTACAAACACAAAGCAACATCATAACACTACAATGAAACCAAGCACCAAAGATTATCAAACTACTCCACCACCACTACCTTAAATAGTAATTTTGGAAGTCTTGTGTCGAGCCTCCAACAATAAAAAGCATCTCACTTGATTATGGTAGGCCTAGGGTGGTGGAAATCTTGTGGAACTTGGACTTTTCCACATTTGACCCGAGGTGGCAGCCAGCTTTCCTTCATCGAACAGACGTGCTTGAAAGACCTTCTAGATGGCCAAATCAGAGTGAACCACAGAATAAGAAAATAAATCCCAGGATTTCTTCTAACCACATGTAAAATTTGGGCCCATTTAGAGTTTTTTATTCCGATATATAATCATATTAGTGGGATGTTTTTCTGGGCCGCAGAATCTGGCCCAGAATTTTATCTCTAACTTGGGCCGCCTAAATGGACACCATGAAGGCCGAATTAGCATTGGATAATGAAGATTGATTTGTTACTATACATTTATTATAGCATTAAACGAAAGTTTGGATTAATTGGGCCTGTATTTTGGGCCCCACAGTCTTATCAGTGGGCTGGTGTCTAATCTGAATTCTCCAGAATTGTTTCGTTTCATCACAAAATATCCCCATATTCTTCCATGAATTATCCATTAATCCATGAATCAAAAATGTTCATATTTAAGTGTAGAAAAATTTCCCAAAATTTAAAATTAAAATATGTATAATTATATTCCTTAAAATTAGATGAATCATTGGGTACTTTAAATGATGTTAAAAAATGTACCACATAATAGTGAATTTTAAGAAGTAATTACAATCATAATGTGAAATGATGTTAAAAGTATAAAATACACTAAAATGGTGTTTATGACTAATAAATAACATGAATATTATATAAATTAACAATGAATATTAGCCTCATTTAGTGTCTAATCAACCCCTCGGTATATAGGCTTCTAACTTGACTCGCTTCTCGAGAGGAGTCTCTATATAGTTAAGAATAGTTTGGATGGACTCTATCCAAAACTCTACAGCTTCTGGCCCACCCACTCTGGTGAAGGTCGGAGGGTGATGTAGCTGAAATACCCTAGTCAATTCAAACATGTTTGGTGCAACCCGCCCTGGGTCTCATTCCATCATCTGCATAAAACGAACAAAGTTATCATGGAACTACTCTTCCCTATCTCCTTGGATCACCACATTCTCTTGCTCCACTATTGGAGGAGTGTTATCGGAAACTTCCTCATGTAACCTAATTGGAACATGTCATCGAGGTGTCATTTCTCTACAATTCCAAACATAAACTTTATAATTAAACAAAAACACTTTTACAAAGTTGAAATGGAACATAGATAGACTCGTCACTTGTCACAACTGAACTAGTTCACATACACCACCCAAACAAGCCCACTCACAATCGGATAACTAACCTTGTACATCTCTCCTAAGGCCATTTATAACATGAGTATCTAATTTAAATGGTTATGAGTCTTATCTTTTACGCCCATTCAAAACAGTTTCCTTATTCCAATTTACTCTTAAAATAGATTAATCCACTTTTACTTCTTTATCAAACACCATTTTCTAATTACTAGTTGACATTTTCACTTCCCTTTTTACCCATTTATACCATCTCATTAGGCACAATTAATTTCCTTTAAGAAATAATATACATCCTAATCTTTATATCCCACACACCCATCCTGTGTGTGTTCCTATCATTATTCATGTCACTTTCCTACATAGGTTCCTAAAATAATGCATGAATACAAAACCTCATACCTATCCAGTCACGAGAGAAATATCACAAAACCATCAAATCACACAACAAGTGCATCACCCAATGGTGATATATCATCAAATATAATAACACACAACAAGAACAACAATCCCCTCCCAGGGTGACTTGGGTTTCCCCCTGTACATGGGTTAGCTTCTCCTAATAACGATCTCATTACCAAGGCCCGACACATTCTTAACCTCCTATCTTCCATCCCCAAATAGTAATAAAGAGAAAAGAAATCCTCTTATACCACTTTGTAACATCCCTGGCCCGTGATCCACTAAACTGGTGCCCCGAGCTGGGTAGTTACATGACCTCAAGCATGCATCCCCATATGCCAGAGGTTGCCGACTAGCAGTGAAGGTGCAATAGGTCACGTGGGGAGACTATACCCTCATTACCATAGTAATACAAAATATATAATAACTTAAATAATGGAAACAAAATATAACAATCAATAACATGCATAATTAATTGATTCCCAAAACTGGGTACAACCATATACAACAATAAATATGTCATGCCATGCTACAGTGTTAAGTAAACAAAACCCAAAAAGAAAAAAAAGCAGAATACCCAAAATATTCCAAACTCCATGTTTGGAACCTCACCCAACATGTCCCATGTCCAACTCAACTCCCTAGAATATATCCCTTTCCCTTGTCTTGACCTACAAGCATGAAATTTTCTCAGGTACCCAATGGCGGCCTAATCAGGGTGTGAGTATAACTCAATAGGATACCACCAATGGTATCTAAAAAATATCCAACAAAGTCAGATAGTGCATGAAAGTGATAAATGATAACAAGTAAGGATAAATATTTCATTGGGGAATTATAGACTATGTTCATTTAATTTATACTACCATTGAATATGGGTTCACTACTTAGGCATTTCATGATTTAATCTACCCTTTTCATGTGTTCAGTGGATTAGGAACATTCAATATTCCAAATCATATGGGAATAAAATCAAGTCTTATATCACTAGGAATCACATTATAACAAATCCATAATCCTCACCTTGAAGCCTCAGTCCGGGTGGAATGCAACCATTAGGGGAATAGAACTTCATCCCCTTCCCTAACCCGTGCATTTGGGGGTAGAGTTAGAACCTTAATCTAACTCAACCCATTGGCATAGAACCTCAATTCGATAACCCACTCAACCAAGCCATGTGCACATTCTTATTTATCATTCACCACAATTAACCACATCACAACAACATAGCCAATATCATTTACATCATCATAACAATATCAATAAATGAAAATTTAACATTATTTCCTCAATCCATTAACACGTTCATCATTTATATTACTTAACCCCTTTAGACCAATTCCATTTCACATGCCTATATCAATAATCATATTCAAGTATAAAGATAATCCCATAGAATTTTCCAATTAATCCATTGTTGACGCTCCTTTCCGTCATAGAGTCTAAACGAATGAAAAGAGAAATACCTTGAACCCAAAGTGATTCATCCTTTGAAGAAACATCAAAAATTAACAAAGTCATGAACAAGGATTCATTTTCACTTGGGTCGCGCAAGTTCCACCAAGGTCGCGCAAGTATACTTGTGTGTCGCCAATGGTCGCGCCGGTGACTTGCGCGCCCTCTTTGATTTTTCACCCAGGGTCTTCCCTGGCCTATAAATACCCCTGGTGGGCCCCCCATTTCAGGACGGAAAAATTCCAAAACTCATATTTGAGCTCCCGGCGCCCTAGTCTCTTCTCAAAGCTTCCGAACACTTCTAAGGTAATTTATTACCTAGAACAGAAGATCTAAAGAGGTGGAGTAAGGCCTAAGTGTTGAAACTCATCAGCACTTGTGCGCCTAAGTGGCCAGCCCTTAAGGGAAATGGACACACTTGCGCGCCGCCTTACCCCTTCAACAAAAATTGTGCGCCACTCTTTTGGAAGCCTCTAGGGATAATACTAAGGGATTGAGCCAAGTCTCACCCAAGTATTACCCTAAGGGTTGACAGTCACGCAAGTACCCCTGTGTCGTGCAAGTATACTTGCGTGACCAAAACTTGCGTGCCCATGCAGGACCTGCGCGACCACTTCTTTTTGGGTGCCTCTTCTGCCTATTTCACCTCTCTTATGCCTTTACACCTCTTCTATTCAAGATCCAGCCTTCAAACCCCTCTTTAAAGTCATTTCTTTTGGCATGACTTCTTTGTTGGCTTCCTTATCTGAAAGGAATTCTATGTAACATCTCTCAAAACCTAGTGATTTACATATCTTCATATCACTAAGGTGAGAGACTTAATTCATTCAACCTCATCCTTTAAAGATGAGAAGTCCCCTAACCTGGGCCTCCTTTTCAGGAGTAATCCCCAGTCTTTAAGTTCCCTTAATTTTGGGCATCCTCCTCAGGAGTAAGCCCCAACCATAATTCTTTTAATGTGGGAATCCTCCTTAGGAGTAAGCCCCAAGTTCCCAAAATCCAAATTTTTTAACCTAGGCTTCCTTTTTAGGAGTAATCTCCAGTCATAATTCCCTTTAAACTGGGCCCCTTCTTTAAGAGTGAGCCCCAGTCATAATTTCTCTTAACCAGTCTTAATTTACTTTTAACTTGGGCTTCCTTCTCAGGAGTAAAACCCAATCATAAGTCCCCTACTAATTTGGGCATCCTCCTCAGGAATAAGCCCCAAGTTAGTGTATCCAAATATCCATAAAGCACATATACCTTTATGGACCTTGTTCCCAGGTTTCTTCCCTAAAGTAAAATCATAATCTTCATCTATCTGGGCAGTCATACATACATAAGCCCCACATCATTTCTTATAATTGCATCTTTCGTGGAACAATTTTCTGGTTTTACCAATACCTCTTGTTTCTCACACTGAGTATGACTCACATGAGCTTAGAGTGTAAAAGTAATTATGACATCTTTCTTTGAGACATAGAACATGCATAAACCTCATACTTCTTTACTCGAACTATGTGAGTTCTGATTCCTTTTCCAAAACAAAGGATACGTAGGTATCCCATCTGTGGGTATAATCCCAACTATGAAATAATATATGTCCTTCTGAATGAAAATAAACTTCAAGTGCCCCACTGAGTGGCTTTAAAACTAGTATGGTTGTCATAATAACCAAGATATTTCTATATAATGTGTCGAAGGATACCATTGACCAATAATCTCTAACAAATATAGATGATTTTCTATCGATAAAGAACCTCGAATACATATAAAATATTCTCTAAACCTCATACATACTAATCTTTGTTTGTCAGATCTAAAGGAAAGATCATTTTCATACTTGGTAATGTAATAAGGATTCACGAACATAACTTAAATCTATAAAGAGAGTCCCGAAGTAGACAATAATTCCCCTCAAAAAGGTGTGATGAGTCTGACCTCCCATCCTCTCGACCAATGCAAATTCTTAAGTCTCATCAGTTCACAACTAATGAGCACCTACCTTTGGAAAGTAGGTCCAAATAGATATGAAATCATTGGATGTTTCTGGTTCTACGAACAAACCCGTTAGAAACCACTTGGAATGTTTAAATCTTAAATCAATGAGTTCATCCCCAATTCTAGAGGAAACCAAAAATGGTGAACCCGAAGTGAATCCTTAACCAAGTTAAAATGATGTTTTACTTATTTGTTAGGACCCTATTTAAAACTCAATGAGAGGGCCAATAGAAGAATCAATAACATATGTGCTCATCCAAAAGATGTAGCAGCCGAACTTATCTTGATTATGTTTGTTATATCAAACAGGAACTCTTTTCCAAGATCTTCTGCATTACAAGAATGGATTTTATTAAGTTCACGCCTGTGAATGCCTCTGCTGTGAAAACCTCTATTGTGAATGCTTCTAATACTACTCTTGTTGGATCGTAGTCCGCTTTGAAGACGACATCACCTACTCAGCATCTTCAATGCTGGGTATAAAATATGCTAGTTAAGGAGTACTGTCAAAACGGTACTATTCCAACTCTGGAGGCCGCTAGACAAGCCCTCAAAGTCAATAATTCGCCCTTGTCGTCCGGACAGCAATGACCAGCGATCAAGAAGCAGGCAGTGCTAACTACCGTCTCCAACCGTTTCGGGTCGTTATCCCTAGAACACAATCACCATTCCCTCCCATATCCTGAGGAGGTAAATGAGAAAGTCCCTCAGGGCCTTAATTCAAAGTGACAGGAGTCCTTCCCGAGGGCTCCCATCAACAATCGCCGCTAGACTCGTGCAGCAGTTCACCCTCAATATGATGAGGGTGTCGTCTCCAGGAGTTCGGCTCCGGTTCCTCGAACCCGAGCAGCCAAGACGAACCACCAGAGGCAAAAACCGGTTAATAGTGATCAAGTTCTTATCTCTGCCATTTCTGGAGAAGTCCACTAACCTAACTTCGTGGCAAGCAACGAGCGGGAACACACACCCGTCTGCTTTAATTCCGTTGTCCAGTGGACTCGTCTGGCAGCAGCACGCCAATCCCGCCAGGAAATTCCAGCGGAGTACTATAGACAGGAACATACACCTGTTTATAAATCATCAGCTAGTCAGCAGGCTCGTCTGACTACATATGATGGAGCTCGCCAACCCAATGTGTTGACAACTGGTAAACATGCACATACACCTGCTTACACTCATCAGTCCTGCCAACAGCCTTGTTTGTCAGTATTGAAGGAAGTTCATCAACCATGTTTAGTGGAGTGAAATCAGTAGACACATACACCTACTAGTATTGATCAAGCCTACCAACAGTCTCGTTTGGTAGCATTCAGAGAAGTCAGTCAGAAAGATCCAATGACAAACAGGAGGCAAACTCAACTCTTTTCCCCCACACATGAGTACTGTCAGAATTCACTAATAGGAAAAGGAGGACGGGAGCAGGAATATACACCTACTCCAAGCATGGAATGGACATATATTCCCATTCTGGAAGCTGAAGTCACCAAGCATATTCTGTCAATGGTGAAAGAGAAGAAGCAAATCCCTGCTCATACTCTGGATGTCTGTCAGGATATTATAACATCTTCAGCAGCATCACAGGGGAAGAAATGAAAATCTATCCCTACCAGTGGAGTGACACATCAACATTTCACTCCGTAATAGACACACACCTCTGTTCCAGTCCAAGAGGGTTGTGGGGCATACTCCCCCATATCATATGGACAACCAATTCATGCACATACACCTGATTTGAGTGAAGATAATCAGCATAACCTGATCATTTCTCCTGAGCAAGCACATACACCTGCCCATAATGACCACTTTCATCAACAAGTGGTTCCTAAAGTGAGTAAGAAGGCATCTAAGAAGAAGACCCGCCCAACACAGTCAAGAAATCAAGGGCCAATCTGTAATAAGGCCTTACTCGATGCTGGAGTTCTTGATGCACTCAGATAATTATCTGTTGAAACTCAAGATTTTACTCTCTTAGTTCCCAATAGTGGGAACATTAATTCTGAAGGTCTGCATCATACACTTCCTCATGAAGTCTTACTTCATGACAATTTGGTCGATTTCGAAGTTTCATCTTCAAATGAGAGCCACAAGAACCCTTTGTGTGGCCGGAAGACCAAGGAGCAAAATATTTCATCTTTTTCTATAACCCACCATGGTGGTCCTTCCCATGATGATGAATTTAGCTACGAAAGTCCTCTCCACATTAGTAATGCACATTGCCTACAAAATTCTCCAATGGACAATGTAGTAACGAGAAAGCCCTCTTATCTTGAGGCACTTGAAAATGTGAAGCCAGTCATGTCTGATGCTTTACCACTAGCAGGTGAAACACTTTCTCAATCAGAAGATAGTCTGGGTGTAGGTCATTCTCTGAACCACCCCTGTTTAATTCATCTTCTAGTTTGATCAGTGAATTCTCTACCAATCTTGTTGAATCTGATGAAGCAACAAGAAAGCACTAGCTCTGGTCTAATCAGGTAGAAGAATCTTCATTGAATGATAAAGAGGAAGTACTGAATATGAGAAAACAATTAGCAAGAGGTGAAGTGCCAGTTATGTTTTGGCCTTTGGCTGATTCTCAGTATGACATTCCAGAGATGTTGACGGAAGATGGAATTCATGATATTCATCTCAACATATGGAAAACTCTTTGTTAGTTGAAAAATAAAATATTATCTTATGATGAATATGAAAATAATGTCAAGATAATAGAAGGGATACAATGCCAAATTGATTTGGAATCTCTCTCAATTTCTCGATATCTAAAGGCTGAAAAGCAGTAGAGAGCTCTTCAACATTCATGCCTTGGCGCACTAAGAAGATTGCACCAGTTAATTTCCAATGCCCCATCTAGTATTCATATCAGGGGATGGGGTATTCATGGAGCACTACATTTCACTGTACTCTCCAGTCAGAAAAACCCGCTGAAAGTGGTCTCATGCAATGTTATTGCCCATGGCCAGCCACAACCAATTGTCTTTGTTTGTAATCACAGGCTCGCTCAAGAACAGGCCTCAACTAGTTCTTCTCAAAATCAGGAATACAAATAACAAGTTTTTGAATTACTCCTGAATCAAGCAAATGAGAATATTGAACAGGCTTCTCATTTGGAGCGTGCACATCATCAAGTGATAGAAGTGTCAGAAATCATCCAACGGTCTTTTGAGCCGAGTGATAAGAGTGGATGTAGGTTGATGCATCCAACCAATTTCCAGACTAAAGTCCGCAAGATCATAAGAGCTTTTAAGAAGGTCTCAGATATAGCAACTCAAGAGCCACCCCATCTTGCCAGACCGGGGACTCTTTTAACCCAACCCTCAAAATCAACAAATAGGATTCTAGGAGTTGAGCAGAAACAATAGGAATAACCCCAATCCACAGGACTGGGGACTTTTTCAAATCCTCAATCTCTTCCTCAGAGAAATTCAGTCTTCTCTCAATTAGGGAAGAAGCCCCAAGAGGAACGGAGACCCAAATTATTAGGATATTCCCTCCAAATTACAGTTCGTCAAGAAGTTCCTGAGGGATCAAATCAGCAAAAGGCAGTGTCTCAACAAGGACATGGAAGAAGACAATATCACAGAAATTCCGATAAAATAGATGCAATGCGTTATTCATCAATTAATGTCATCAATTCCATTGTTGTTGATCCCCCAGGTGAGGCTCACTCATAGGGATCATATGAAGAGGTTCCTTCTCAAGAAGTTGTATGCACAGATACAAATGAAGAAGGTGTGCGTACACAAAATCAAAGGATTACTCAGAATTTAGGCAATCCTTCAAGTAACCCACTTCCCCCTCTCCGAAAGGTGTCCAATAAGGGGAAATAAAAGAATCAGGTTACATACCCTTCCTCTGGAGAAGTCCAATCACTCTCACTAGAGCAAAGATTTGCACAACAATAGGAAGAAATGAAGGAGTTGAGGAGGTTGAATGTAGAACTACTTCAGGGTAGTCTTCCTCCTAAGCATGTTAGAGTCAGTCAGTCAAGGGAATTTATTACAGTTACTGAGATGGATCAAGAGTATCTTCCTTTACCAGTACACCCTCACAGGTCTTCACCTATGGGTCAGGCACAACAACAACCGGTGGTGTTATCCTCAATGGCAGTCCCGGTCGCCACATCTATCTAAGCTCTAGTTATTTCACCTGTACAGATCCAAGATCAATCAGATGTCTCTCAAAAGTTAATTACTACCATTGAATCATTAACAGCTCAGTTGGAAGCTATGGAAGTAAAGCGTGCACCGGTTCAAATGGAGAAGAGAGATTACCCTGAATGGGTAGACGCAATTCCTCCCCCATCAAATTTTTCAAGTACCACATTCCCAATATTTAATGGTTCGGGAGACCCAGATCAACACTTAACACATTTTTTTTCTCATTGTGATCCTATGATGGGAACCCCTAAGCAACAAGAAGCAGTTAATCTCAGGTGTTTTGTACAGTCATTACAAGGGCCTGCTTTTATCTGGTATACAAGCTTGCAATCCCGGTCAATTACCGGGTGGGAGGATCTTAGTCAACAATTCCTTCTTCGATTCAACTCAACTTTTCCAAAGACAATATTTTTTTATCTTTCAAATTGTAATCAAAGTGAGAATGAAAGGGTTTCATACTTCATTGCTCGTGGGAAGGGATTAACCTATTCCCTGATCTTAGCACTCCCTTAAGAAGATTTGTTGCCAATATGTGTGGAAAATTTGTGTGATGAGTTTCACACACCGTTGATCCCTATGAAATACACAGGAGGGTTTCAATACCTTAATTCAATCACTCAACATATTGAAGACTCTCTTATAAAGACTAAGGATCAAGCTCGTGTAATTCCATCAGCTCCAGGAAGGATAATGGGTAAAGCAGAGACTGCTACAGTTATGCTTAAACAAGCACTTGTACCTGCTTCTACTTCAAGACCTTCATCTTCTTGAAGGGCTCCGCCTCCTGAGTGCCAACAAAATATGATGTTTCATCAAGATGATAAAAGAGATCAAAGACGAAAACAATTTGAGGATCTGAAGAGAAAAGTCTACTCTTTCCGAAATGAACAGGTTCCCAGTTACTTCATTTCGGCTCTGTAAAATAATTTGGTTCAATTTCCAAGGCCCAAGAGGCCAAAAAAGGAAGGAGATGAAGATCTCCCCAACTATTTCCCGTTTCATCAAATGTTGGGTCATCCCATTCAGGAGTGTTTTGTCTTCAAGGACCTCCTGCAAAAAATGGTGGACTCGGGAAAAGTCAAGTTGAAAGGTTCTTCAGCTCAGGTAGCATGTGTAACTGCTATGAATCCAGAGGAAGAAGGCAAGTGAAAAAAAGTCAAGAACAAAAATGCGCAAAAATATAATGATTGGATGGTCAGAAAAACAATCAACCGAACTCATGACATTTTGTGAACACAATTGAAAAAACCAATTGTGTCTTCTTCCATGAATGCTACAGCAAAACCCTCTTCATCAGAGGGAAAATCCTCAAAGAAACTGCATAATTCAAAGAAATAGGAACAATCAGAAGAAGATGAGATTGTGTCAAAGCCCAAATTGTCTTTGACTCTTGTATATTTTATTCCATCTACTTCGAAGCAACGGGCACCGTCCCACCAAACGGCACAGCCTAAATTGGATAATTAGGCAGAGTATTCATTAGAAGAGGAGTTGATCTTTGGTTTTGTTAACATGATTCACTTAACAGATCCATATGCCAGTTGCAGTTTTGATTTTGATGAGCCTGAATTCCTTGTATAAAATAGAGTAATTAGAGGAAGTTATAGAGGCTCAGGGTACAAGGGAAGACGTGGATCTTTCAAAGGCCACTATTCCAATTATACCCCTTCTAGAACTGTGTATGCAGCAAAAACTCATGGCAGATCCCTTCAACGAGCTCAACAAGAACAAGCAAGTTCTTCTACACAAGGCAGATTCAGTCCTGGAACAGTTATTCTGGAAGATCGGTTGGAGGTTCCATATTTTTCCTCTCAGCAAGTAAATAGACCTAATCAGTCTAATTTTCCAAAGCAAGGAGTATTACCAATTCCTATCTCGATACAAGATGCATCAACTTCCAAAACATCAACTTCTAAGGCACCTACGAAACCACATGTTCCTATTGGGAAACACATACCTTTGGATCAAAATTATGATGTATTGAAACACTTAGCCCAAGTATTGGCCAAGTTATCAATTATGGATGCCTTGAATTTATCAAAGGATCTTTGGTAGGCACTCATCGAGGCTTTGTCAAGTCCTCAGAAGTTTGAAACTAAAATTGCTGCGGCTGAAGCCTACCATGTTGAGAATAATCCTGCAGAATGCCATGCATTGATATCTTTCACAGATGAAGATGAAGATGATGTCGTTCATGGACATATTAGACCTTTGTACTTATCTGGAAAGGTCAATGGTGTAGACATCCGAAGAGTCTTCATTGATAATGGTTCAGGAGTCAACCTCATCCCCATTCGTACACTTCGTCGATTGGGCCTCAAAGAATCTAATTTATCTCCTTCTACTTTGATGTTACAAGGATATGATAAAAATGAACAAGAACCACTGGGCGATATTACACTCAAAACTTAGTTTGGGGATCTTGTATCCAATTCATATTTCATGGTTGTTGATCAAGGCTCAGCCTTCAACATCTTTCTGGGTAGACCCTGGCTACATCAACATGTGGCTATCCCTTCATCATACCATAAATGTCTCAAATATTGTTTCGATGGTCAAATTGGGACATTGTATGGTGATAAGTTGCAACGCCCCAACCCCAGTTACCTAGAGTCGGTGCATTATTACATAACATTGGCATGATCACAAGAAAGATCAAATCTCAAAAGATCGATTGGTTTAGTAGCCTTGGAAACACTAGATATATTCATAAATTTTTACATTACATCATAAAGTGAAAAACTACTACAACATCATATTTTTTCCGTAGTCCACACTATTATCCCCTCATAATATCCCTACAGGTCATTCATAATTTACTTCTTCACATCATGGGAAAAATAAAACATAGAAAAGGGGTGAGCTCAAATGCCCAGTAAGGATAACAATATAGCGGAAACTTTCATAAATAAGAATAAACATTTAAGGCAGTGTATAACTAAAACAAAAGCCTTTTAAACTTGAACTTCAACATAGTATGGAAAAAATAAAATTAAATAATTCCATTTACTTATTCACATGGATATTCTACTAAACGAATAATCACATGAAATATCAATAACCACTTTCATAATGATGGAATGCATAATGCCAGACTATCATAACCACATAGCCAAGGCCTCGTTCCAAGACTACAAATAAGATTTTGCCAAGGCCTTGTGCCAAGACACTAGTTTGTCTCATGAGACCTACCGATGAAATTTTTTTAGAAGATACTTACGTTTAAAATCGCTAAAATATACTCCAGTGTTCTTCTGAAAACATTATGCAAGCTTCTAAAAGAAAAATAACTAATTCTGAGACTTCTTGACTAATTACAGGTCATGATGGGTCCATTCCCAATCCCTTCCTATCCACCACACTCGAGAGTCGGGTTTTCTGGAAAAAAAAATAAGCTTTCATTAAATACGTATACATTTGCACCGGATTTTCATATATTTGAGAGAAATATATCTTTTTTTTAAAAAAATTTAAAAATCACATAATTATAAAAGAAAAACTTTTTTTAAATATCCTTATAAGCGTGTAAGGGAAGCTTCAACGGTGTAATAATGGTGGAGAAAAACATTCTTACCTTAAATTTATCCAAAAGGATAAAAAGTACCTTGTTTGGAAAACAGCGGAAAGATTCCTTTAAAAACACATAAGGGTATAAATTACTTTAACCCATTGTCTATTAAATAGTAAAAATGTTTTTAAATACATTTTTAAGGAACATGGATGTGTATGATAAAGCGATCCCAGTAGATAACTACGTATAAACAACCTTGGATAATGAAGAGATTGTGAAAGAAACCCTTACCAATTTGGTAACTTATGAAACATACAACCCATGAAAGAGGTATCATACAATGAATATGTAAATACACATAAATAAAAGTGTATTACACAAAGAATATAATTATGGGCAGTACATACACCACACAAAAGGTAATGGTGGCAATATGGCATGAATCTCACGGGAATAAGGAGTGAGATGAAAAACCCTTACCAATTTGGTAACTTACGAAACATACAACTCATGAAAGAGGTATCATACAATGAATATGTAAATAAACATAAATTAAAGTTTATTACACAAAGAATATAATTATGGGAAGTACATACACCACACAAAAGGTAATGGTGGCAATATGGCATGAATCTCACGAGAATAAGGAGTGAGATGAAAACCCCTTACCTTGTAATTTTACTTGGTTGGGGTTAGGTTAACCTAATGTATAATGGTGAAATAATTGTTATTAAATTATACAAGAATCATATATATTAATATGATATCATATATGATCTTTTAACATTGATTTGTTAATAATATCTTAGTATTATCGTTGTTTCAGGTGTTAACTTACTAGTTTTGTTTTATATGTTTTGTTATGTAAGCCATGTTTGTCATGGATAGGATGTATCTTATTCATATCCATAATGATATAAAGTCCTTAAATATTATTTTTAAATCATCAAATGATAATTATACTTGAATGGATACGATGGAGAATGAATCCCATCGTGCTCGTGGAGACGGTAGTCCGTACGTACGCACGAGCAACAATATCATTCTTTTGATATTAAAATAATATTAAATTGTATGGTATATCTTATATAAAGAATCATTATCATGTTATATTTATTATTTACATTAATTACACATCATTATTATACCCATCCAAATAATAATGTTTTGAATAACAATTACACCACGACGTAGAGACGGTAAGTCGTAAGTACGCACGTATGGTGACATGTTATTCAATGGATGGATAGAATACTGAAATATGGTTGTAAAATGTTTATAATAACATAAAAGTATATATAATATACTGTATTTATTATTTTAGAATGGTAATAACAAAGAAATAAGAAGTGGAAGAAGAAAGGAACTTGAAAAAGGGTGGTGAATCATTACCTCTTCTTCGCGTTCTTCCTTTTGATTTGATCAAAAGGGCTCCTTAAGTTGGCTTTATGACTAAAGTAAGGCCTCTAGGATGAATTTAGGGAAGTTGAGAGAGTATTTGGGCAGAGGTTGGCCGAACCAAAAGGCTTTGAATGTGTGAATTAGTGAGAAGGGGGAGTGCCCTTTTATAAGAGGGGTGAGGGGCACTTTTGGAAAAGCTAGAAATATTATTTTTTAATAAATTCATATTCGGTTTCTAATGGCTCCAAAGTAGATTATTTAAAGATTAAGGTAGTTATGGGTCGCAAATAACTAAACCAATAGAATTTAGACAGGTTTTAGTCACTATATTAACCTTATCTTTAAGTATTAAAGCTTAGTTAATTAGTTTCACTTTTACAATGTCTCTTTGTATTTTTATATTATATGGTTAATAAACTTACTATATACATCCAAGAGATCTCCAAGTGGTCCATTAATTATACACCTATCATGATATAAGTCTATTGGCCGAACTTTATATTTTTTGGAATTTAATATCATTTAATAATATAATATTTGTTTTAAAAAATCTTTTATGTCAATTTTGACACTATTCAATAATTGATTTTTTTAAAAATCATAACAGAATTATTACTTAGAAAAATCTTAATTAAATCAATCCTAACATTACATATTAACCTATAAAGTTATTTTTATTTATAAAAAGTCTCAAATTAAATTTATTTGGTTATTTATAATATCAATTATTCAAATTTTTCACTATTATGGTAATTACTGCATCACCATTGTGTCATAAATAAATTAAATTATTCAATGTATAAAAATTATAAATAAAATACCATTATATAGGAAATCTTTTTATATTTCTAATGAATATTTATATTTGAAAATCCAACATATATAACCCTATGTAAAAATTGTTTTTCTAAAATATATATGCTTGGGTCATTTTTGTATTTTAACTTAATTAAAATAAAGTGTTCCTATCACTTACAAGTGGCTCCATGGGGTCCCAAAATCGACCCAAATATACCCATGGTCGAAAATGTATCAACAAATAAGGTTAGTACACCTTTTAGGGTAATTTGTTATTATTATAATATTATTTCTTAACCCTTATTTACCGGATTTACCCTTTAACCATGGTAAATAAAATATTTACCGAAGTAATTATTCAAAATGTCTAAAAATAAAATTTACCTATTTACAAAATTTTAAAATCCTGATTCCAAATATGGAATCCATTTTTCCAAATTCAAAACACAGAAGTGGCAGAAATGAATTTAAAATTAATTCCCGTTGTTAAAACAAAAAGTGTGTTTTTAAGAGATAATAACTATCAAAAGATTGACACTTGTTTATGTCCGGTTTAATTGTGAAATTTTTTCCAATGACCAAAATTGTATTAAATGGTAAAAATTTATTCTAAATATACTTTAAAATCACTCAAATTCATAATTTATCACTACTAATTATTTTGATTAAAAAAGTTGTTTTTAATTAAAATTTAGTAATTTTCACTATTCATCAAAATATAAAAGTTATCCCAAAAGTACCAAAATTTCACCCTAGGCTAAATTCGATATTTCAAATCTAAAAATGAAGTCCATTTTGAGAGATAAAATTTCTAAAATTTTAAAAAGTAGGTATTACTATTCATTATGGCTAGTTTGATTGGTTGTAGTGTGTGTTAGAACTCAAAGTTGCGTACAACACACGCTACTATATTATTCAAAGAGAAGCGTACCATGGAAGCTTGGGGTGTTAAATTGTAAATTTTTTTATGTCCCCATTCTAAAGAATAAATTTATTTAGTCAAATTGAATATATAAAAGTTTAAAATATTGGATTTATAAAGGGTTCACTATTAAAGTTGGTAAAAGTGCATTTTTGAAAAATACTTCTTTTATCTGAAAAAAAAGGAATTTGTTCTTAAAATATGTCTAAGAAACTCATAATATGGATTCTAAAATTATAAGGATTATATAAAGTTTAAAATTTAGTTAATACTATTCATAACCTCTTTTGAACGGCTTGTTTAGTAAGTCATGGTGCGCTTGAACTTGGTGTTGCGTGTAGTGAAAGTTATTGAATTATTTTGAAGAAATAACACACTATGAAATCTTGGGGTGTTACATTCTCCTCTCCTTCAATAAATTTCGTCCTCCCAATTTGAAATTGTTCTTCGAAAATAAAAGGTTGAATAAAGAAAATATCTTTGTGGGAAAACCCACATCGGAAATTGGGTTACTAAAATTTAGTCTTAATATGAGGAAAAGAGAAATGAAAGGGTCAACACCAAATTATGATCTCTATTAGGAGAACATTGGTGGAAATTAGAGACATATAATTGGAGGAAAAACATAAATATTTATAGGTAGTGATTGAGGTCATCAATCACAAACAAGTGTAAAATTGAGGTCCTTAAATTCATCAATCTATGATGATTTGAAATACCATCAGTTCAACAAAACATAGGGTATTAGGATAACACATTTTTGGTTTTAGGATTCCTTAAATAACGTATAAGAAT
Source organism: Viscum album (assembly GCA_963277665.1). NCBI lineage: Eukaryota > Viridiplantae > Streptophyta > Magnoliopsida > Santalales > Viscaceae > Viscum > Viscum album. The sequence goes on along the minus strand of OY728125.1, from coordinate 1,477,059,269 downwards.
TAATTTCTTCATAGAATAAGAGAATAAGAAAAATATATTCTTGACAAGTAGAGTTCCATCCTTTAACTAATTTCTACCACAAACTCATCTTTCACTCTAAAAGATAATAGAACGTAAAAAAAATATTCTATTTATCCTATTCATATAGGGTTCCAAAAAAATGAATTTATAATTCATCTACCAGATCTTTTAAAAAAACTACATTATTTAATCCCAGACATTACGTGGGCTAGTGGTAGGTGATACACCCTTGTCGCCCTTCGGTTGTGGGTTCAAGTCTCGCGGCCTTGTCGGACGTGACGAGTTACCGCCCAACCTCCGGGTTGTCCTTTTATGGAAATCCAAAAATAATCCAAACAAGAACTATCCAAAATTCTTTAGTCCAAAAATGAAGATCCTTTTTGCTGTGTAATAACATGTGAACACCTTCATCATGTATTCTTTTAAAACACTGCAACATCCTGAATTACCATAAAACCTTATTGATTACATTCATGATCCCTTATTCCTTAAATAATAAGGGATATACTTCTTCAATCCAAAAATGTTTTAAACCCCAACAATGATGGAATATACAAATCATTAATCAGTTTAAAGGTAGTCAAGAATATCCAATATAATTTATCCAAATCAATCATGTATTATTCTAAAATCACTACCTTAGTATCAGAACTATATTATGGTTTATCATTCTCTCAACCATATATTTTCCAAAAATTTATCCTACTATTGAGTCACTTTTCTTTTTTCCACACAATCTCAAGTCCTTAATGAAATAGTACTGCAGTAAAATCCTTATATACTCCATAATTATTATAACAAGTACATTGTTGATACAACACTCAAATGACATAATCAACATAAGAACTCTAATCATTCCTCTTCATCTATGGTAGTATCATAACTTGGTTATTATCCAATAGCATTATTTATGTCATAGTCTGATGACTGAGACATAGGTTCGCGTAGTGTCCAAACTCCTTGCAAATGAAGAATTGTACATTTGAAACCATTTTCTTACCCTTGTAGTCACGTACTTTGTGCCCTTTTCCTCCACACTTATAACAAACTCTCATTCCTTTCAGGAAAGTTTCAGGGTGTTTCTTCCCACAGTTATCACATATGGGAAAATTCTTCTTTTCCCTCTTCCCTTTATCCATCTTTCTCTCTTCCATCATTTTCTTCTCTTGCTACCCTTCAAAGCCATAGGACTCATTAAACTCTTTAGTTATCTTATCCACACATGATACTATTTCTTCATATGATGATAATACATGGGAGACTATTTCCCTTCTAAATGATGTCTTAATACCATGAAAGATACGATCCTTCTTACTCTTTGGATCATGCGTATTACTGGAGTTCACATTCCTTCTACTAGGAGCCATTTCTATACAATAGCATAAACTAGGTCAGTTTATGAATTGAAATAAATAATTACTAATGCAAATTTAACAGTTTATGGATATAATCCATAATCATAAAAAATGTTTTCTTTGAGTAAGTATATACTCATGAGCCCTTCATAATGGTTTGTAAATTAAATGAGAATTATCCTAAGCATATCCCCCGGGAGTGTCGTAACCAAGAGTGCATCAAGGCCCGTTGTCGTGCACCAGTTCCCGTTCAAGTCTAGCTCAAAGCGGTGTTTTCGGGTTTTACCCCTAGGTACATCTGTGCCAGAGCCGCCTCTACCTGCTCGTATCCAGACAGGGAAGTATTGTTCGGAAAACTCACAAAATCTCTACAATACCAAAATTCTAGAAAGTTCTTCTATACTAATCCTCAAAGTCCATATTAAATCTATGTTCTCTAATCAGAGTTTATCTAAATATATCTTCCAAGGTTTGTACTAAACCTCCCTCTGATACCAACTGTAACGCCCCGACCCCAGTTACCAAGAGTCGGTGCATGATTACATAACATTGGCATGATCACAAGAAAGATCAAATCTCGAAAGACCGATTGGTTTAGTAGCCTTGGAAACACTAGATATATTCATAAAGTTTTACATTACATCATAAAGTGAAAAACTACTACAACAACATATTGTCTCCATAGTCCACACTATTATCCCCTCATAATATCCCTACAGGTCATTCATAATTTACTTCTTTACATACTGGGAAAAATGAAACATAGAAAAGGGGTGAGCTCAAATGCCCAGTAAGGATAACAATATAGCAGAAACATTCATAAATACGAATAAACATTTAAGGCAGTGTATAACTAAAACAAAAGCCTTTTAAACTTGAACTTCAACATAGTATGGAAAAAATAAAATGAAATAATTCCATTTACTTATTCACATGGATATTCTACTAATCGAATAATCACATGCAATATCAATAAACACTTTCTTAATTATGGAATGCAAAATTCCAGACTATCATAACCACGTAGCCAAGGCCTCGTGCCAAGACTACAAATAAGATTTTTCCAAGGCCTTGTGCCAAGACACTAGTTTGTCTCATGAGACCTACCGATGAAATTTTTTTAGGAGATAATTACGTTTAAAATTGCTAAAATATACTCCAGTGTTCTTCTGAAAACATTATGCAAGCTTCTGAAAACAAAATAACTAATTCTGAGACTGCTCGACTAATTACAGGCCATGATGGGTCCACGCCCAATCCCTTCATGTCTACCACACTTGAGAGTCGGGTTTTCTGAAAACATTTTTAATCTTGCGTTAAATATGTATACATTTGCACCAGATTTTCATATATTTGAGAGAAATATATCTTTTTTTTGAAATAATTTAAAAATCACATAATTATAAAATAAAACCTTTTTTTGAAAATATCCTTATCATTGTGTAAAGGAATCTTCAACGGTGTAATAACGGTGGAGAAAAACATTCTTACCTTAAATTTATCTAAAAGGATAAAAAGTACCTTGTTTGAAAAACGATGGAAAGATTCCTTTCAAAACACATAAGGGTATAAATTACTTTAACCCATTATCTAGTAAATAGTAAAAATGTTTTTAAATACATTTTTAAGGAACATGGATGTGGATGATAAAGCGATCCCAGTAGATAATTACGTATAAACAACCTCGTATAATGAAGAGATTGCGAAATAAACCCTTACCAATTTGGTAACTTACGAAACATACAACCCATGAAAGAGGTATCATACAATGAATATGTAAATACACATAAATTAAAGTGTATTACACAAAGAATATAATTATGGGTAGTACATACACCACACAAAAGGTAATGGTGGTAATATGGCATTAATCTCACGGGAATAAGGAGTGAGATGAAAACCCCTTACCAATTTGGTAACTTACGAAACATACAACCCATGAAAGAGGTATCATACAATGAATATGTAAATACATATAAATTAAAGTGTATTACACAAAGAATATAATTATGTGTAGTACATACACCACACAAAAGGTAATGGTGGCAATATGGCATGAATCTAATGGGAATAAGGAGTGAGATGAAAACCCCTTACCTTGTACTTTTCCTTGGTTGGGGGTAGGTTAAAGTCCTGTATAATGGTGAAATAATTTTTATTAAATTATACAGGAATCATATATATTAATATGATATCATATATGATCTTTTAACATTGATTTGTTAATAATATCTTAGTATTATCGTTGTTTCAGGTGTTAACTTACTCGTTTTCTTTTATATGTTTTGTTATGTAAGCCACGTTTTTCATGGATAGGATGTATCTTATTCATATCCAGAATGATATCAAGTCCTTAAACATTATTTTTAAATCATCAAATGATAATTATACTTTAATGGGTATGATGGAGAATTAATCTCATCCTGTTCGTGGAGACGGTAGTCCGTACGTACGCACGAGCGACAATATCATTCTTTTGATATTAAAATAATATTTAATTGGATGGTATATCTTATATACAGAATAATTATCATGTTATATTTATTATTTACATTAATTAAACATCATTATTATACCCATCTAAATAATAATGTTTTTAATAACAATTACACCACGACGTGGAGACGGTAAGCCGTACGTACGCACGTATGGTGACATGTTATTCAAAGGATGGATAGAATACTGAAATATGGTTGTAAAATGTTTATAATAACATCAAAGTATATATAATATACTGTAATTATTATTTTATAATGGTAATAACAAATAAATAAGAAGTGGAAGAAGAAAGGAACTTGAAAAAAGGTGGTGAATCATTACCTCTTCTTCGGGTTCTTCCTTTTGATTTGATCAAAAGGGATCCTTAAGTTGGATTTCTGACTAAAGTAAGGCCTCTAGGATTAATTGAGGTAATTTTAGAGAGTATTTGGGCAGATTTTGGCCGAACCAAAAGGCTTTTAATGTGTGAATTTGTGAGAAGGGTGAGTGACCTTTTATAAGAGGGGTGAGGGGCACTTTTGGAAAATCTAGAAATATTATTTTATAATAAATTCATATTCGGTTTATAATGGATCCAAAGTGGATTATTTAAAATTTAAGTTGGGTATGGGTCAAAAATAACTCAACCAATATAATTTAGACAGGTTTGGGTCACTATATTAACCTTATCTTTAAGTATTAAAGCTTAGTTAATTAGTTTCACTTTTACAATGTCTCTTTGTATTTTTATATTATATGGTTAATAACTTACTATATACATCCAAGGGACACCCAAGTGGTCCATTAATGATACAAATATCATGATATAAGTCTCTTGGACGAACGTTATATTTTTTGGAATTTAATATCATTTAATAATATAATATTTGTTTTAAAAACTCTTTTATGTCAATTTTGACACTATTAAATAATTGATTTTTTTAAAACTCATAACAGAATTATTACTTAGAAAAAAGTTGATTAAATAAATCCTAACATTGCATATTAACCTAAAAAATTATTGGTATTTATAAAAAGTCTCAAATTAAATTTATTTGGGTATTTATAATACCAATTATTCTAATTTTTCACTATTATGGTAATTACCTCATCACCATTGTGTCATAAATAAATTAAATTATTTAATGTCTAAAAATTATAAATAAAATACCATTCTATAGGAAATCTTTTTATATTTATAATTAATATTTATAGTCGAAAACCCAACATATATAACCCTATGTAAAAATTGTTTTTCTAAAAGATATATGCTTTGGTCATTTTTGTATTTTAACTTAATTAAAATAAAGTGTCCCTATCACTTACAAGTGGCTCCATGGGGTCCCAAAATCAACCCAAAGATGCCCATGGTCAGACATGTATCAACCAATAAGGTTAGGACATGTTTTAGGGTAATTTTTTATTATTATAATATTATTTCTTAACCCTTATTTACCGGATTTACCCTTTAACCATGGTAAATAAAATATTTACCGAAGTAATTATTCAAAATGTCTAAAAATAAAAGTTACCTATTTACACAATTTTAACATCCTGATTCCAAATATGGAATCCATTTTTCCAAATTCAAAGCACAGAAGTGGCATAAATGAATTTAAAATTAATTCCCGTTGTTAAAACAAAAAACGTGTTTTTAAGAGATAATAACTATCAAAAGATTGACACTTGTTTATGTCCGGTTTAATTGTGAAATTTTGTCCAATGAACAACAATGTATTAAATGGTAAAAATATATTCTAAATATACTTTAAAACCACTCAAATTCATAATTTATCACAACTAATTATTTTGATTAAAAAAGTTGTTTTTAATTAAAATTTAGTAATTTCCACTTCATCAAAATATAAAAGTTATCCAAAAAGTACCAAAATTTTACCCTAGGCTAAATTCGATATTTCGAATCCAAAAATGAAGTCCATTTTGAGAGATAAAATTTATAAAATTTTAAAAAGTAGGTATTACTATTCATTACGGTTAGTTTGATTGGTTGTAGTGTGTGTTAGAACTCGAAGTTGCGTACAACACACGCTACCGTATTATTCAAAGAGAAGCGTACCGTGGAAGCTTGGGGTGTTAAATTGTAAATTTTTTTATGTCCCCATTCTAAAGAATAAATTTATTTAGTCAAATTGAATATATAAAAGTTTAAAATATTGGATTTAAAATGGGTTCACTATTAAAGTTGGTAAAAGTGCATTTTTGAAAAATACTTCTTTTATCTGAAAAAAAAGGAATTTTTTCTTACATTATGTCTAAGAAACTCATAATATGGATTCTAAAATTATAAGGATTATATAAAGTTTAAAATTTAGTTAATATTATTCATAACCTCTTTTGAACGGCTTGTTTAGTAAGTCATGGTGCGCTTGAACTTGGTGTTGCGTGTAGTGCAAGTTATTGAATTATTTTGAAGAAATAACACACTATGAAATCTTGGGGTGTTACATAAGTCCCCGTTCAAGACATGTGAATATCAATACATTGAGGCGGAATTCTATCACATTAAGGGAAAGGATAAATCCACAATAATAGAGATTACCAAAGTTAATGATCCATATAGTTTGGAAAAGATTCCAATAAACCCATTTACACATGTGAGTACAGATTATGTGTTGCCTATCAGTCAAATTGATAGGATAGACCCAAATCAAAATACTCTTATGGAAACTTCCGTAATGTCAATTACGGAAATCAAGCCAGACAACATGGGAGAAAGTGGTGATCCACCAAGCAATGATGAAAGCTCAAATGGAGATGTCTTCATTTCATCTGCTGAAATTCAACAAGTCTATACTTCACCAATCAGGCCAGAAGAAGTTATATAAATTTCAGAGGTGAACGATGATGTCAATTCTAAATCCATTATCTCCTCTATATTACCCAAGTAATACCCTTCATCATTAATCAGGTTGGAAATGGAAGCTTATTCTTCAAGATGTTCAAATTTTAACATCTCTTATAATCATGAAAATTTTTCTTCATCATTTACTATGCAAGTAGAAACAGAAGAAATAACACATGTTGAAGAAGAAGAAGAAGAAGATCTCGAGGATTCTCCTCTAGCATTTGAAGATGGTATCTCTTCCACCGTGGATGAACTCAGAGAAATAAATCTGGGTAAAAAATAAGATCCATGCCCCACTTTAATTAGTGCGGCCATGACTCTTGAAGAGCAAGAGATGTATATTTCCTTTTTAAAGCAAAATCGAGATATATTTTCTTGGAACTATACATGAGATGCCAAGGCTTGATCCTGATGTTTCCACTCATCGTTTGGGTTTTCCAAAAGAACATCGAGGATTCAAACAAGCTTCTAGAAGAACACACCCAACCTATGCTTCCAAAATTAAAGCTGAAGTGGATAATCTTATCAAATCTAACTTCGTCAAAGAAGTTCAATATCCCAAATGTTTGGCTAATATTGTCCCAGTGAAAAAGAATAATGGGAAAAATATATTTTTCATTGATTTCAGAGATCTTAATCGGCATTGTCCTAAGGATGATTTTCCAATACCAATTACAGAACTCTTAATTTATACAACAGCTAGATATGAAGCATTTTTCTTTATGGATGGATATTCTGGATATAATAAAATCTGAATTGCTCCAGAAGATGAAGAATCTATAGCCTTCAGAGCCCCTCAGGGTGTGTTTTTCTATCGGGTAATTCCCTTTGGCCTGAAGAATACAGGCGCAACATATCAGTGTGCCATGCATCGTATCTTAAAACCCTTTTTAGGGAAGTTTTTTGAATGTTATGTGGACGATTTTGTGGTTAAATACAAACAATGTTCTAATCACTTGGATGATTTGGAAATCATATTCCACAAACTTCAGCAACATAATTTGAAGATGAACCCCTTAAAATGTGATTTTGGGGTAACCTCAGGGAAATTTCTCGGCTTTGTTGTACGCCATCATGGTATCGAGGTCGATCCTGATAATACAAAGTCAATCCTTGGTATGTCACCTCCTCGAAATTTGAAAGCATTGAGAGGACTTCAAGGACACTTAGCCTATATTTGGCGTTTCATCGCCAATTTAGTAGGTAAAAGTTTACCCTTCACCAAATTGATGAAGAAGGGAGTCACTTACAAGTGGACTGAAGAATGTCAAGAAGCATTCGATATTCTCAAGAAGTATCTCTTGAGTCCACCGGTGTTAATTTCATCTGTTTAAGTAAGACCACTTATCCTCTATGTGACAGCTTTAGAGCGATCATTGGGTGCCTTTCTTGCTCAGAAGAATGATTCTAGGAATGAAAACAGCCTCTACTATCTCAGTCGGACTATGCTTGAAGCATACACCCGATACTCAAATATTGATAAGTTCTACCTAGAATTAATCTTTGTAGTTCATAAGTTAAGACACTACCTACAACATCACGAGGTCCATTTGGTATCTCACAATAACCCTCTCAAATTCATCCTTATTCGTCCAATTCTTACTGGACGTCTGGCAAGGTGGGAAGTTATTTTGCAGCAATTTGATATTCAATATATGTCTCAAAAGGAAATAAAGGGACAAGCTCTGGATGATTTTCTTGTTGAACATACTTCAGTAAAAGATACATCTTCAGATATTGAACTTCCCGATGAGGAAGTATTATTTATTCAAGATAGTCTTCAAACATGGGAAATGTACTTTGATGGTGCTTCCAAAAGTCCAATAGGGAGGAAAATTAAAAATCATAAATTCAACAAAGTTGGGTTAGGAATTGTGCTCATTTCTATAAAAAAGGCAGTGTTACCCTATTCCTTATCATTGTTGGGGGGCGGTACAAATAATGAAGTAGAATACCAAGCTCTTATCACAGGATTGGAATTGGAACTTCAAGCACAAGTGAATCACTTAAAGGTAAAAGGTGATTCAGACCTGGTAATCAAATAAGTCAATGGGGATTATGCCATCAGAAAATAAGAACGAATCCCTTTGTATGATTATGTCAAAGAGTTAATGGCAGAATTTCCTTCAGAACCGACATTTTCTTATGTCCCGAGATCACAAAATGCCCAAGCTGATGCACTGGCTAATATAGCCAGAGCTCTGGAAAATCCAAATCGGGACGAGACAACCATCAGTATTGACCACCGTCGAACAATTTCACCTTATGTTCAAATCAGAATAGAGTAAAACAATGAAATTAGTCCCATATTTGAATCATATGGTCATACTACAGGATGGATAACACCTATTAGGGAATACCTTCAAAACGGAACACTTCCACCTGATAGAGCCGGGAAAGAACAAATCTGGTGATGTGTGGTCAATTTCACTCTTTATGATAGCCCGAATCATCTATGAAAAATTCTATACAAAAGATGTTTTAATGGAATTCTCTTCAGATGCATTGATGGTGAAGAGACAACGGCTGTCATGAAAGAAGTGCATGTAGGAGTCTGTGGTGCCCATCAGTCTGGACACAGACTATCTGATCAAATTCAAAGGCTTGGATACTTTGGCCTTCAATGATACAAGATTTTGTTGATTTCACATAAAAGTGTCATTATTTCCAAGTACATGCCAACTTCATTCATCAACCCCCAGATTTTCTTCATACAGCTAAATACTCGTGGCCATTTTTCACATGGGGAATGGATGTAGTGGGACCTTATCCTTCGGCTACATCCAAGAAGTTTAAGTACATTCTTATTTCTACTGACTTTTTTTCCAAATGGGCAGAGGAAATACCTCTCAAAGAAGTTAGTTCTAAATGAATTGTTAACTTCATTAAATCTAACATCATTACCAGATTTGGTGTCCCTCATACCATAATGACGGACAATGGCACCAACTTCTGTTCATTTGAGGTGAGGAAGTTGTATCAATAATACAACATCAAATCTAATCATTCCTCTCAGTATCATGCAGCAGCCAATGTCTAGATAGAAGCTTTCAACAAGACTCATTCAAACATACTGCAAAAGATGGTGGATAAAGATAAGAAATCATGGCCTGATAAACTCTTTCATGATTTATGGGATTATTGAACCACCAACCGCACTGCAATGTGGTCAACTCCATATTCATTGGTATATGGAACGAAATTAGTCTTACCCATTGATGTTTAATTTCCCTCACTCAGAGTATCCATTTTTGATCAGTCATCTACAGATGAACAATCTCAAAAGAGATTGGATGAATTGGAACGATTAGACGAGAAAAGATTGTGCACCTTGCACTACTTGGAAGTATATCAGAAACGAATAGCATGAGCTTTCAACAAAAAAAAATTTCGTCTTCATTCATTCGTTCAGGGAGAATTGGTATTAGTTCTCAGAACTCCAATGATACCAGGAAAGAAACCTCCCAAGCTAGAGCCAAAATGTGAAGGACCTTATTCAATACATAAGGTCTACTCCAATGGAGCTTATTATTTAATCTCAATGGATGGAGAACTCATCGCTACTCCAACCAATGCTAGATTTATGAAGAAGTATTTTGTGTAACACGAATACCATCGTCCAACATGACGTTAAACTATGATATCGTCCAGCAAGACGTTAAACTGCAGCATCAACGGTCCATGCATATGACCTTAAACTGTTTACACCCTTGTCATCCAACATGACGTTAAACTGTGACGTCTTAACTACATGATGCTAAACTGTACAGAAGTCCCTTACGTCCAGCAAGATGTTAAACTACATAATCTCTAGTCCATGCATATGACCTTAAACTATTCGTACCATCATCCAACATGACGTTAAACTGTGGAAAAAGTCCCTAATACGTCCAACAAGACGTTAAACTGTGTCTTCTTTGTCCTTACTGCATGACATTAAACTGCACAGTCCCCCTTTCATCCTACATGACATTAAACTGTATTGTCCTCATCGTCTTAGCTACAGGACACTAAACTTCATAGAACCCTTAAATCCAACATGACGTTAAAGTATTTCCCTATATTTGCCATACATGATGTTAAATTGTATTGTGCCCCTGCTACATGACACTAAACTGTGTAGCACCAATAGTCCTCACTACAAGACTTTAAACTGCATAGTCCCTTCATATGCTCTACATGACATTAAACTGTGCATCATTAAGGTTGTTGCTACCTCTTGTTTCTCACACTGATTATGACTCACGTGAGTTTAAAGTAAACTTTAACCATATCACCCTCTTTAGGCCGCTAACCATGCGTAAGTCCCACCACTATTTTTTAGGTCATTGTCCCCAAGAACAACTTGATCACTAATTCATTCTTTAATTGAACTACACGGACTTTGATCCTTGCCTTCTAGGTTGGGTACGTAGGCAACCTCCTAAGGTTCAATCCCAAAACCAATCTCTTCACATTGGTTCACCTTTTTCCTTTCTACATGACGTTAATTTGTACAAAACTTTTGTCATGTATGAAAATAAACTAAAACATTATTTGATACCCTTACCTGAGAGGGAATCATTACTTACATTGATCTTTAATCTTGTTATATTCCAAAGACTACGTGCATACATGGCAATGCCTGAACCTTTTATCTTGGGTCAAACCATCATTGCACTAAAGTCCCCTTTTCACCCTTCATATGTACGAACCAAATCTATACAGAGGGTATTTCTAGAACTATGTGCAGCTTGATTCCCATCCTTATGGGATACGTAGGAATGTTCGAGCATCCCTTGAATCCAACCCCAAGTATTTGGGCCTAACCCCAAATTCTACTTTCAGTCCTCTAGCTAAAAAGTCCCCATTAAAACACACACTGTGTATTCATTATAATGGTCCGAGTTTTATAACCCTAAACTAAGATTTCCTATAGTTTCATCCCACATGACATTAAACTATATTTCAAGAACTATGTATGGCTTGATTCCCATCCTTATAGGATATGTAGTGAAGTCCATCACCTCAATTCAGGACCCAGCCACAACATGATTATGGTTAGCATTGATTTATGTATCTCTTTCATGCATTGAACAATACCCATTTTCATGTGTCATACTCCTAACCTTAAGTACTTCCAAATATCTATAACACTTTTCTTGAATTCTGGTCACAAAATGTACAATTTCTGAGAGTTCTTTTGTCTGACCATGCAGCACGTGCCCTTAGGTGGCCTTACATAAATAGTTTACATAGCAGACATGTCAGCCAAAAAGATGCTATTATTTGACTATGCAGCCAATTCCCTTAGGCGGACTTGCATAATTCAACCCCCTAACGGGTCTGTTAAATAGTGGTAACTTCATTCTTGGGAAGAAAATATCTTTTGTCCTTAGTTGTCTTAATGAAAATATATAGGTATCCGCAAAAAATGGTCATCCTTAACATATCTGTCCCATACTCTTTTTCATGATCTGAAAGTATTCAATTCTGTGGTTTATATTTACCTTCCCTATGTTTGGGTCAGACCTTCATAGGAGTAACATTCATCCAGTTCTTATACAATCTTGTTTGTAAATATCTTCTCCATATTCAAGTACCTCTCTCCATATAGCAAACTCTATGCTTTGGAAATTTTGAATCCCCATAAACTTCCACTGGATTTTTAGTAATAGAAAAGTAAATTTCTAAGAGTTATTTTGGCTGACTATGCAGCACATTCCCATAGGAGTCCCTGCATAATTAGTCTACATAACGGACATGTCATCCAAAAGATGCTATTATTTGACTTTATTGTCAATTCCCTTAGGTGTCCATGCATAATTCAACCCCCTAACGGGTTTGTTAAATAGTGGTAACTTCATTCTTGGGAACTACTTCTTCCAATGCCTTTTAGCCATTTTTCATATCATTCCTCAGATTAAAAATTTCTTAATTCATCATTTACATATTTTCCCTCATACTTGAACATTGTAATATGTTTTCAGATAAATTATCAAGGAATTGAGTCAATGTTAATCCATTTGGTCAAAGCTATTTTGACCTTAAACATTATCCTTTTTATGTCCAACATGCATGACTTTAAACTGCTCACAAAAGACAAGAGAACTCTGAACAAAAGTCAAGTTTCAGCTCATTAAACATACATCTTTTATGATTTTAGGTAATATTGAGCAATAAAAAGATTCAAAGTTTGTAGGGTTATTTATAATAATCCTAGAAAAAAAACTATGCTTTTTAGGCCCATTGGCTTAGGTAAAATTTAAAGCATGTAGCAAAAGAAGGCATGCACAAATGATCAAAAATGAAAGTATTTTTCATTTGATACATAAAAGTTAGAAGGACATCCACAGACTAAAGTCTCTTCTCTTTTCCGAGAATTACAAAAGGCTGTCAACATAAGTCTTCATTTAGTTTACAGCATCCCGAGCTTCACCAGCTGCCACTTGAAGTTCATGCACTCGACCAAATTCATTCTTTTTAGCCTGATGGAGTGCTTTATTGGCATCTGCAATGGCTTTCATACCATTTGTTTGAGCTCCCTCTAGTGAATTATTAAGTTGGTCAAGTTCTCCAGTAACAGCATCTAACTGTTGCTGAAGATGCATTTGCTGGACAACCTTCTCCTTGATTTTATGCTTCAGCTCCTTTAACTTGGCATCATAATCAGCCCCAGCTCAGGATACCGCAGCCTCAAATTCACTGATGTTGGCTGACAACCTCACCCGGGTCAAATCTTGATGGCACTTTTGCTCCTGCTCCCTCCTTAAGATGACTTGTTTCACTGCGGCATGGATCTCTTGATATCCAAAACCTCAAAGTCCCAGCATGACAAACAGGGATGACAGTTGTGGGATCTTCGATGAAAGATCTTCTAAAGGCACTTCGGATATGATCTTCCATATGTTCTGTCATGCCTTGCATCATGAAAATTAGAGCGCCTTTTGTACTTCTAGGTCCGAATCAGCATTACTATCACAGGGGGGATATAATCTGGGATTAATGCACTTAGAGAAGTGCTCTGTTCTTCTCCTTCCCCCCTAACTCATGTTTCTTCACTCTCTATTCCTATTGGGGTGGAGGCTAAGGCTTCACCTCCAGATCTAGCCACTGAAATTTATGGCCCTTCATAATCAATTGAAAGCTTTGGTTAGTTTCAGAGGATAACAAAAGTTGATTGGCTGTCTTGAAAATTAAGTACAGTCACAAAAAAATATTATCCCTTACACAACAGTAGATCAGTAACTTGAGAAGGTGCCTCCCTATCTTTCCAAGCTTCAACAGGATTTTCAAGACAATTTTCAGGAAGTTCTTCCAGGTTAAGCTCCACTTGAGCTAATGTCTCTACAATAGTAGGGTTTTCTGTACCCCCTTCAGGCATTGGAAGTTCAGCAGCTTGCTTAGATAGAACTGCACATTTCAATCGATCATGATCATAGATGTAATAAGAAGTTATTTTTAATAGGATTAAGGATAACAATCACATCCATATTCTTCTAAATTACATGTTAATTTAACATGATCTAAAAAATCTTCAAAAGATGCGCCAAGTTCCATCATTCCATACAATGTAATCTCAGAATCTAGGTTAATCTCACCAGTGGGAGAATTTGATATGTCTTCTTGGTGACCTTCATTCTGCGGCCTTTGACCCTAGATAGCTTCTTCAGATAAAGTAACGGCGTCAGTTGCAATGGCCTCCAAGAGCTCTAGTGTAGGGGTTGAACCTAAAGTATCACAGAATGGAAGTCAGTAGATGTTTAATTCAACATTTTATGAAGCATTGTTAACTTACCAGAAACAGGATCTTCTCTCCTTGAAACAGCAGTAGGAGGGATACTGGGAATAGAGTTGGCTCTTCTCCAGGAGTAGTCAAGTCAGCCTGAACTTGTGATTGTTCACCAGCACCCTCTGTTGTTCTTAGAGGAAGGTCAATCCTCTCCCTCAAAGGGGAAATTGAAGAAGCTCCTACAATCCCAAAAATTATGATCAATCTTTTCATGGGTTAAGACTCATGATTATCTGAAGGACTTACCACTACTGATGAAGCATTTAGCTGTGGACTTCCTCCTTCGATGCTTTTTCTTCTTTGGCTTTTTTGGAGTGTCGGCAGTCTCCTTTACAGTTACTTGAATTGGAGAATGGAAAGCCATGTCCAACTCCTCATCCATGGATTGCTGGCCTAAAGATATCTCACCTGAATTGCGAGGAGATTCATTAGCCCCAATGGCAGTACCACCAGGGCTATACTGTGGTGAAGGAACCTTAGCAGTTCCTTTATTTGCAAGATGCAGGATAAAGAAAATAATTTCCTTGAGTAACAAAGATTTAATTGGAATCAAGTTACAAAGAAAATAAGGAAAGAGACTTACATCTTCAGGAGCCACGTAGTCGTGCCACTCCTCATCTCCGGAACCACACTCAGTGGCATCACGATTTATCATTTCCTTCACCCACTTGGTGATAGGAATAGAATCATCGGTGGAATATATGATCATTTCCAGCTCTCTGATGTAAGCCCACACTTCATTGTGGTTATCCTTGTAACGGATATCTGTAGAAGCCAGAAGTTTTCCTATTCCAGGGATGTGTAGCCCCTCGCACAAATCTAGCCATGCAGTTTCAGCATCGCAGTATAAACTCTGCTATGTCTGGATAGCCTCTGGTCGTAGATATTCAGTGTGCGTACTAGAAGGCTGTGAGGAAGTTCCTACAATCTTGGACTTCAGCTTCTTCCCAGCTCCTACAACTACAAATAGAGAATACGAAAATAAGACTTGTTTCTCTATAAAGTAATGCTGATTAAAGTGCCTTAAATGAAGTAACTCACTAGAAGTCCATGGAGTTGGTCTCTTGATTCTGACAGGGGGATTATATCTGGCACGAGGCAGCTTTTACGCATGTGGTGCCTCATCATCCCCATCTTGGGAATCCAACGAATCAGCTTCGGGTGGTGTAGAAGAATCACCTTCCAGATGAAGGGTTTCTTTCTTTACAGTTCTTTTTCTTTACCCCACCTGGTAAACTGGGTGATTCAGCACCCCTCCAGGGTATGATGCTATCCAGTTCTCATCATACCATGTAGTCAAGTTATTTTCCGCTTTATCAACTGGTAGATCAAATATTGCCCCGGTCTTCTCCCTAGATGTCAGCAACCATAGTTTTCGAGCAACCATCTGATGTTGCTCTGACTTGACATGCACTGGAGGAGATACAACAGTCTGCTGCAAACACCTGGATTGACTTGCAAATCTGTATGGAGCATAGGCCTCACATATAATCTCTCTATCAATCCTGGTGACCAGCACACCATCTTTGCAGGCCAGCATATATGCCTTTAATTCCAGGCTGGCCGTTCCATCATCAACAAACCGCCTGGTTAGCGGATTTCCATAAGGAAAGAAATTGAATTCCTTATACATGATCAGCCTCACCATCATGTCATAGGAATTTAGAGCTAGTGGAGTAATTCCAGAGAATTATTTCACTGATGGCCTGAAAGAACTTCCGAGAATCAGTACTTTGTTCTATAAATTATACGTCTTGAAGTGAGTGGAGATCCATCCCCACAAAACTTGGAATGGTCCCACTATTATCAAAGGAGACTTACCCATGAATACATGGAGTAAGCTCCTATGAATCTTTGCTAAAATGGGGGTATCCAACCCAACCATTTTTTCCCTCATCCAACTTGGCTGCAACAACGAAGGTCGCTGACCTGACGCCTCCCTTCGAGTCCCTAACTAGAAAAAGATAAACACTGAGCCACAAGGCCAAGAAGCCCGCCAGACAAGTCTTCTTTGGGATTCTTTGATTTACTTCATATCCCTACTTCTTAAATTCTCCTTCTTCCAAGGTCGGCCAGAATGTGCCTGGAGCACCCCTCTTCTCTGTTTTGGGGTAGGTGGTAGGACGAGTGGGCCCCTTTTCCTTGGGCCCCTTCCCCTTTGATCCCTTCTCCTTGGACCCCTTCTCCTTCGGCTCCTTTTCTTGCTTCTTGGTAAGAAACATATTCATCCAATCCTCTAGATGAATTTCCTTTCTAGAATGAGTTAAGGAGGTCTCTGAACTCTTGATCTTGTAAAATATTTTCAATAATTCCCGAGTTAAATCCGGGGTCTTATCTGAATCATTCCAAGTCACCTTGGTAGGAATGAATTCATCATACATATCACCCAAAATTTGAGCCCCTGAGATCTTGTGTACATCCCACAGACTGATACCTAATTCTCCATGAGTCAGATGGAAAGAATTGGTTTCTGGGCTCCATTGGCTGAGTATGTCCAGCACAAAGTCATCATTCCTATAAACATATGTTTTCCCAGTCCAGACGGCTTCATATATTGAAGCTACTTTCAAATCATCGACAAAATCTGCGCAGGTTTGTCGCACCCAGTATGCCCGCATCCAAGTTGGATTTACACCTCCTCCAGGACGAAAGTCCCAACTCTTCTTCTAGCCTTTGTATTGATTTATCTGAGAGTTTCGGAAGATTGAGGGATAACAATGTGGTTGCATCTTAGGCTTGTGAGGTTTCAGATCTGAGGTACATGGGCTATGATGTATTATGTAGGCCTTCTCCATTGTTCCATCATTTACAAATACTCCTCAACTTGAGATATTTGCTGAAGAAAAATTGGTGTAATTATGAAACCAAGAAATTGGGAGATATTTCTTTTCCTCTGGAATGGTGACTTCTCGCAGATGACCATAGCCATACAAGGGTAGATAAATGCTCTGTGGGAATTCAAGATGATACTTCTTTAGATACTTTTCCAAATCTAGAAGAGTTCTATCACAGACAGTATAATAATCATGGCCAATGATGCTCATCATATCATCAACTCACTTGCTAGCCAGTTCATCAGCCATTCCGATTCTCTTGGGATCCATTTAATCTGAAAAAAATTTGAATAATTAACTCTTAAGTAAGTTGATTTTTCATAAATTGTGTGAAGAAAAGTGAAAAAATAGATAAGGAATTAAGACGTGCAAGTCTGAAAGTTGGCGCGCAGGTATCAGTGTGTCGCGCAAGTTTTGGCTCACAGGTACCACCGTACAAGTCCAAATACCTCTACAGTAGCGTGACAGCAAAGAAACTGCGGAAAACAGAGCAACTTGCACGGCGAAGGCAACTTGCGCAGCGACAGCTCGAAAATCTGAAATTTGGTGCTTTTCCCGAGGAATGGGCGCATATATATAGACCAGGCCTCAACCCTACACACCTAAATCCAGCGCGCACAACCCTACGCGCCGACGCATGCGCGACTCTCACTTGCGTGCCTCCATCTGCGCGTTCAACACTTGCACGCTGCATGTTTCTTGGTTTTCTTCTTTACCTCAGAGTCACATACTTATTTCTTTCAAATCCAAATCTAAGGGGGGACTTTTGTTGACACTTCTTTCTGTCATAGAGTCTAAACGAATGAAAAGACAAATACGTTGAACCCAAATTGATTCATCCTTTGAAGAAACATCAAAAATTAACAAAGGCATGAACAAGGATTCATTTTCACTTGGGTCGTGCAAGTTCCACCAAGGTCGCACAAGTATACTTGTGTGCCGCCCAATGGTCGTGCAGGTGACTTGAACACCCTCTTTGATTTTTTTCCCAGGGTATTCCCTGGCCTATAAATACCTCTGGTGGGCCCCCAATTTCAGGAAGGAAAAATTCCAAAACTCGGATTTGATTTCCCGGTGCCCTAGTCTCTTATCAAAGCTTCCGAACACTTCTAAGGTAATTTCTTACCTAGAACGGAAGATCTAAAGAGGGGGAGTAAGGCCTAAGTGTTGAAAATCATCAACACTTGCACGCCTAAGTGGCCAGCCCTTAAGGGAAATGGCCACACTTGCACGCCACCTTACCCCTTCAACAAAACTTGCACTCCAGTCTTTTGGAAGCCTCTATGGATAATACTAAGGGCTTGATCCAAGTCTCGCCCAAGTATTACCCTAAGGGTTGATCATCACGCAAGTACCCCTGTGTCGCGCAAGTATACTTGCACGACTAAAACTTGCACACCCACGCAGGACCTAGGAACCCACTTCATTTTGGGTGTCTCTTCTGCCTATTTCACCTCTCTTATGCCTTTCCACCTCTCATATTCAAGATCCAGCCTTCAAACCCCTCTTTAAAGTAATTTCTTTTGGCATGACTTCCTTGTTGGCTTCCATATCTGAAAGGAATTCTATGGAACATCTCTCAAAACCTAGTGATTTACATATCTTCATATCACTAAGGTGAGAGACTTCATTCATTCAAACTCATCTTTTAAAGATGATAAGTCCCCTAACCTGGGCCTCCTTTTTAGGAGTAAGCTCCAGTCTTTAAGTTCCCTTAATTTTGGGCATCCTCCTCAGGAGTAAGCCCCAACCATAATTATTTTAATATGGTCATCCTCCTTAGGAGTAATCCCCAAGTTCCCAAAATCCAAATTTCCTTAACCTGGGATTCCTTTTTAGGAGTAAGCCATAGTCATAATTCCCTTTAAACTGGGCCTCTTCTTTAAGAGTAATCCCCAATCATAATTTCTCTTAACCAGTCTTAATTTACTTTTGACTTGGGATTCCTTCTCAGGAGTAAAACCCAATAAGAAGTCCCCTCCTAATTTGGGAATCCTCTTCAGGAATAAACCCCAAGTTAGAGTATCCAAATCTCCATAAAGCACATATACCTTTATGGACCTTGTTCCTGGGTTTCTTCCCTGAAGTAAAATCCTAATATTCATCTATTTGGGCAGTCATACATACATAAGCCCCACATCATTTCTTATAATTGCATCTTTTGTGGCACAATTGTTTGGTTTTACCAATACCTCTTGTTTCTCACACTGAGTATGACTCACGTGAGCTTAGAGTGTAAAATTAATTATGACATCTTTCTTTGATCCATCGAACATGCATAAACCTCATACTTATTTACTCGAACTACATGGGTTCTGATTTCTTTTCCAAAACAAAGGATACGTAGGTAGCCCATCTGCAGGTACAATCCCAACTATGAAATAATCTATGTCCTTCTGAATGATAATAAACTTCAAGTTCCCTACTGAGTGGCTTTAAAACCAGTATGGTTATCATAATAAGCAAGAGATTTCTATATAATGTGTCGAAGGATACCATTGACCAAGAATCTCTAACAAATACATATGATTCTCTATCGATGAAGAACCTCAAATACATATAAAAGATTCTCTAAACCTCATACATACTAATCATTTATTGTCAGATCTAAAGGAAATCTCATTTTCATAATTGGTAATGTAATAAGGATTCACGAACATAACTTAAATCTATAAAGAGAGTCCAGTAGTAGACAATAATTCCCCTAAAAAAGGTGTGATGAGTCCGACCTCCCATCCTCTCGACCACTGCAAATTATCAAGTCTCATCAGTTCACAACTAATGAGCACCTACCTTTGGAAAGTAGGTCAAAATGGATATGGAATCATTGGATGTTTCCTGTTCTACGAAAAAACCTGTTAGAAATCGATTGGAATATTTGAATCTTAAATCAATGAGGTCATCCCCAATTCCAGAGGAAACATCCATCTAGTCCCTTTTAAAGAAAACAAAACACCCACTTAGTTCATTACCTAACCTAGGTGTAGTACTAAACTCCCATTTCACATTCTTCAAACATATTAACATTTTCATCATGGCTCTATGTTCTCACACAATGGCCTTACACTTACTTAGCTAAACTCTAAGTCCTGGAAATGTCGGTACACCCCATAGTGGACCTAGTTTGGTCAATTCATCCTCCTTAAATCCCATGGGGATCAAGAGGGGTTCAATTAACCAATTATACATCCACTACATTACATAATGTCAAAGGAACCATGAACTTATCAAAGAGGGAAAGAATAAAACCCTAAATGCACAAATCCACACAAAACCAAGGGATATAACTTGTAGACCACCTACCTTGAATCTGTTGTTGAACGCACTCCCAACCGAGGCCTTAGATCTCGATTCAACCAACACTTGAAGCTTTACCCTAAATCTCACTGAAAAAGTAGGGTTTGAGAGCTTCAGATGGAGAGAAGGAAGAGATAAAAACCCTAATCCAAAAAGAGAAGAAAGAGGGAGATTAGCCTTACTCAAATCTTCAATCCATATCCAACAGCACTCCAAATAGTCCTAAGATGAGGGAGATTGATCCTTGTAATCTCTTGGAGATTTTGCGGTGTCTCTAGGGCTAGAGAAGGAAGAAAGGAGGAAAATCCCGATTTCCCCTTATTTCCTTGTAATGGAATTTTTGTAGTTTTTTAGAAGTTTCTAGGCTGCATGGTTTACCCGCACAGTTTTCCAAACCATGCTCAAACTATGAAGAGGCTACTTCCCACACACCCTTCCTCTTGCATGGATTTCTAGATTATGCACAAGGCATGTGGATTTCCACTTTCCACACAGCCTCCCCTCACACGGTTTTCCAAACTGTGTGCAAACCATGCAGACTTCCCAGAAAGCCCCTTTTCCAACTTTTTCAAGTCCCAAACCCCTAGAACACCCCCTAACCTTCATAAGGACTTGGGGAAACACTTTATTAACCACAAAAAGAGGACTAGAACTAAAACATAACAAGAACACACCTTACAAAGAAATCTGGGATCTTACATTTTGGGTCTAAATAAATTCATAATATAAAAATTAGATAATTTTTTACTATTTTTTAATCATTATCCTTTAACTTTAACCCTTATTTAACCTTTTTAATTCTTACCATTATATTATGTAATTTATAATTTGAAGGTTAATATAATTATTATAAAATGCCAAAAGACCAATAAATGAGTCATTGATGACATTTTAAGAATTGTACTAATAATTTAGCCTAATTTTATATTTTTATGAATTTTATATAATTTAATAAAATATTATTTATTTTAAAATATAATTTTTAATTTTGAAACTATTCATTACTTGTCATTTTAAAAATATCATAACAACATGATATATTCAAAAAAAACTCTTTAAACTCATCAATAACATGTAAAAATTTTCCATAAAATTCATGGATGACATTAATTATGTAAAATTATATTTATTTTAATATTTTTAATATCATTTATTTGATTCTTTCGTTAATTAAACAATTACTGTATCATCATTGTGTCACCATTTAAGGTAAATATTTTATTACTAAAAATTATAAATAGATATAGATAAACAATTTATATTTATAAAAAATATTTATAGTCGAACATATCCCTTATATAACCCCATATTAAAAATATTTCTCTTGTTAAAAAAAAGTATGACAAAATTGACTTTCCTTTGAATATAATATTATAAAGGTTATATACTCATCCAAAGGGCCATAAATGGTCTCATAACTGATCCTTTAATTATTAGGGAAGAAAAATATTCATCCAATAAAATTAAGACAAGTTTTAGGGTAATTTTATAATATTTATAATATTATTTCTACCCTTAAATACATGATTTACCCTTAACCATGGTAATAAAAATTACAAAAGCTACTATTCATATTTTGTCCAAAAATAAAATATAACTATTTAATAAATTTTTATCTTATGATTCCAAATATGGAATCCATTTTTTAATATTCAAAACATATAATTTTTAGAAAGTAATTAAAAATTAATCTCATTGATGGATCGAGAAAACGGGTTTTTAAAGTAAAAACATCCAAAAGATTGAAATGTTTTTATATTCAAATTCAATGTTAAATTTACTCCAATGACCTTAATTAGATTAAATGATAAAATATTGATCTAATTATACTTTAAAACTAGTCTAAAATACAATCAATCATATAAATAAATCAGACAAAAAGTAGTTTTCAATTAAAATACAGAGTTTTTTCACTATTCATCAAAGAATGAATCTTATCAAAAAAATACCAAAAAATCAACCAAAGAAAATTTTGATAATCATATTTTAAAGAAGTTTATTTTTTCAAGTATAATTTATAAAAGTCTCAAAAACTATATTTAAAACAAGTGCGCCATCAAAAGGCTATAAAACTGCTTTTTTAGAAAAATACTTCTTTTTATATTTAAAATTGAATTTGTTCTTATATCATGTCTTTAAAACCCATAATATTAATGTTAAATATTAGATTGAATAAATTTTTTTTTGTGTGTGTTTCATTAATATAATTCTATAAGTTGTATTTGTTTATTTATTGGTATAAAACTCACTTGTGCACATTTGAATAATTTTTTTCAGAAAAAAAATTATTTTATTTTAAAGAAAATTTTATATTAATTTATAATTAATTAGAAAAAAGAATTATGTGTAAACAATAATTTCATGATTCAGTTAATCATGTTAACACCTTTCATTGTAATGGTTAGGTTATAATTGTTTCTTTTAAATAAGTATAATAATAAAATGATGTTTCATAAAAACTCAGTGTTGCGTGTAAAGTGAGATAAGTTAGTGTTGGGTGTAGTGTAAACTTAACTTGATGTAGCATATAACACAAGTCATCAAAAAATTAATATATTCAAGAAAAGAAAATATTTATAAAAACTTGAGGAGTTACATTAATTAACCTTTATAAGATCATTATTATATCATATATATCATATATATTCATCAAATTCTTCCTCATTACCATCCAAGTAAAATATAAATGAAAACAAATCACATCACTTTGTGGAGGTGGTAGTCCAAACATACGCACAAATGACATTATCATTTCTGAAAGGAATGGATGGTAAGTAGTTAGATGTGATATTAGAATAACATAAGTATGATTATATCATAAATATCATATATAAACATTAAACCCATCATAATATCCATTCATAAAATACAATGATGAAAAATGAATTGTATCACTACATGGAGACGGTAAGTTGTACGTACGCACAAGTGATACTTTCAATTCTCATGAGAAATAGGGTTTATAATGAAATTTTCATAATTATATTAATATTTCATCATATTTAGGATACTAAATTTATTATTTTATGATGAATACCATAGATTTATAGGAGGTAAATAAGAGTAGAAAAAAAGTGACCAGGTAAGGCGATTACCTCTTTTTAAAAACAACTCCTTTAGATCTCCTCTAAAGGGATCTAGGGATAGTATTTTGGGAAAACTATAACCTCTAAAATGTATCTAGGGAAGTTTATAAGAGAAATTAACATATTTTGGTCAATCTAGAAGGTTCAATGTGGTGTAAAGTAGTGACGGAAGAGGTTCCCTTTTATAATTGAGGTGAGGAACTCTTGTAATTTCTCAAAAGATTCATTAAAACAAATTCATTCTCAATCCAAATGCCTCCAAATTTCTATGGATTCTAAGATAAGGTGGTATAGGGTTTTAATCCCATAAAACAATATAATTTGGATAGGTTTTTTTATTTTTTTTTACATAATCATTTTGATTAAACCTTAGTTAACCAATTTTAATTTTAACTATGGTAAAAACATTTTCAATATTAAAGGGTTATAATTTTTACTTATAAGGTGAAAATTGGCCTATAAATGGCCAAGTTATGAAATTTTAGACCATATAACATTTTCCTTATCTTATTTCAAGATTTTTTTTTATTTTAAAATAATTTAATAAAGTATTATTTTGATGAAATATCATTATTTATATCACTTTTAATATTTTCAAAATCATTTATTTTATTTTTTTTCATTAATTGAATAAATATTGTTTTGGTGTTTTGTAAGAATTTAAGGTAAATATATAATATCTAAAAATTATAAATAATATACAATCATGAATATAATTTCACTATTCACACAATTAATATTAATATTCATTCATAACTAGTTTTTATCCCTATATGAAAACATAAAGGATATTTTAAACTAAGAAAGTGGCATTTTGTAACTTTATTTGATTTAAATAATATATAAGTCATTTTCATGGAACGTTGTCTAATAAAAAACTTAATTTTGATCCTAATTCAATAAGGGTATAATTACCTTCATACAATAAGAATTAAGTTAAAAATATTATGGCCTTATCACTTATCTTTAACCTAGATTAACTTGACTTACCCTTTAACGAGGTGATAAATTTTACCATGGTTACTATTCACATTGACCAAAAATAAAAAAGGACTATTTAAAAAATTCGAACCACCTTATTCTAGATATAAAATTCATTTAATATAATTTAATAAATATAAATGGAATAAACTAATTTTAAATTAAGTGTGAAAAATGCGATAAAAAACTGCATTTTAGAAAAAAACATTTTTAAGCATAAGACTGGATTTATTATTATCATATGCTTAGAAAAATATTTGAATAATGTTTAAAACGTTTTATAAAGTAAATAATATATAAATTTCATTAAAATAATTCACCAATATAGATTTATTTAATTTATTAATATAAAAATACATTACACACATAAAAACATTTTTTCAGAAGAAAAAAACACTTTTATTTCCAAATAATTTTTATTTTTAATTATAACCATTTGATAACTAATGAATTAATTTTATAGATGTGTACACCATGTATTATTCATAATTTAGTTATTACTATTCATACCAATCAAACCAATAGCTAGGAGATAACAGACGCATAATATTTTTATAATGTTACATTGTTCGTTTAAACTCTATGTTGCATGTAACAAAAGTTATCGAATAAATAAAATTATTTAAAGAGAAATATTTCATAAAAATATCAATGTGTAACATATTTAGTGGGTAATATATATATTTTTGGACTATATATCCATTTACAGGTGTTTTAACCCTACTATATAAGTAATAGGAAGCTCTAATTTGAGTAATTATTCATCCACATGAATTTGAGAGATCCTCTCTCTTCTCTCCTACATCCTAGAGAGAGAAGATACCAATTATAAGAATTTATCCAAGATCACCATTGTGGATCTAAGGAAAAGCATTGTGGTGATCATCGATAGGTCTAAAGTATCATCGGTGATCCACTCTAGCACATATAATCTGATGTTTTACACTCTGATAGAATTCCAGAGCATGTTTGGATGATCTAAATGGATCCGACATTGATTCCTTCCAGAAATGGTCACCAGTGATGTGTGTAATTAACTAGTTTCAAAAAATATAACAAGGTAATCATTAAATTTAATTTTGTTCTTAAATTATTCCATGAAATATCCTTGGGTTGCTTATGAGTATGCACAACACTAGAGATAATGTTGTTACGTCAATACAGTGAGAAATTTTTTAAAACCATGTTCCATCTACTTATGTTTCATGCCCTGGTATCAAAAATAGAACCATTTGAGAATTGGTTTCACCTAATATTAACTATCAAACAAAATATATTTCATTTAAAAATATTGAATCATATTTGAACTCAAATCTGGGTTATTACACCTTCTACCCAAAATTTGTGGATTCTATGGTGAGGACCCAAAAAAGAATGTAAATGAATTGAATTTTGTTTGTTTAATAATGAAACTAAGAAAAGTCCATGAAGAAAAAATAAAACTACATCAATTCCCATTTTCAATCAATGAATAAGTGAAGGATTTGATGTATTATTTACAACCTGAAGATGTAATAAATTGGAATGATTTAAAACGACTGCTTATAGATTTCTTTCTAGAATCAAGGACCATAACAATTTAAAAGGAGATCTCAGACATTAATCAAGGACAAGGGGATTCAATGTATGAGTACTGGGAGTGATTCAAGAAGTTTTCTAAAATCTTACCACACTAACCAATCAATGAGAAACTACTCATACAATACTTCAATTAATTTATCACATCCATGTATAGGATCTTGGTGTATAATGTAGTAGGTGTAAAATTGGATGACAAAACACCTGTGGTATCTTAAGAATTGATTGATAAAATGTCACAAAAATTCCAACAATTTGGTGATCATGGAACACCTGCACTAAGAGGAGTACATTGGGTAAGTTACTCAACTGTGGATAATAATTTATTTGATAACAAATTATAATATTTAGCTAATTTAGTGATTTTGTTTTATTTGGATCAAAAGATAGCATAACCCGCTCCAACAAAGGTTTGTGGAATTCACACAACACCTGATCACCCCACTAATTATTTACTACAGTCTCAGAATATAAAAGATTGTGTTGCAATATTTTTAGGAAGACCATATCGATAGAATAAAACACCTCCTCAACCCATGTATAACCCACTCTCTCTGATATAAAATCATGGGTGTAATCATACAGGGATTAGGTATGGTATTGGACAGAAAAAAAGGGTTCTATTTCAACAACACTTTCAATAGTCACCACCTTATCCATAGGGTTTTTAACAAACCCAAAATATATTTTACAATTAAAAAATATAAAAACTAACAACAACAAGGGAATCCCCAAAGGTATACTTTAACATTGATGATCATTTAAAAAAATTATTCTTAATCAATAGAATGAGTTGAAGAATCAAGGTATATAATTAAGGGACCTAAATGAAAATGAGTCAGATTTCGATAACCCTTAATCAACTGGTAAATAGGAACTATGAACATCTTCCCTAACAACCCACTCAAAATATAAAAGGAAATTTTAGTGTGATCACATTTAGGAGTGGGAATATAACTACTTAGAAAATTGTTCCGAGTAGTCTATTGGGATTCTCACCATCCACAGTGATTCCACCATCACAACTAATTCATAACCATCTAAAAGTGATAGATAAGTGTGAGTAAAATATTGATGAGTTACCTCATAAACCCATTCCATTTAAAAATATAGTTGTTTAAACTAAGGACATGGAAAAAGAGGAAATGTAAAAAAGAGTTTCTAGAAACATTCAAGCAATTTGAAATCAACATTCCTTTACTTAAGACAATCAAGAAAATTCCAAGGTAAGCCAATTTCTAAAAATAATTATGTATGAATAGAAGAATAATAAAGTGAAAAAAGAGGATAAACCTTAGGAGAAATGTCTCTACACTCATTTCACCCAACATGGAGATTCCTCCAAAGTGTAAGGACCCTAGTACATTCACCTGTAACATCCTGAATTTTCATCAAGGTATGTTCGCTTTTAGTTTTATTTAAATATGGTGACCATGCCTAAGGGGTGGTTGGTTTGTTTCAACAGAGGGTTAGTTGGAGGACTAGAACTTGGTTATGGAACAAATTACATAGTGTGTATTTAAATACACGACATGTATTAAATGCATTATGTGTATTCAGCTGGCCAGACCCTCTTCACATTGTGTAGAGGATTTTCCCTAGGAGGGATAGCCTGATCATTACATGATGTGTAATTCATTTAAATATCATGTAAATTCCCAAAATATTTTTTTTAAGGGAAGAAACCATGTTTTTCTAAAAAGGGTTATTTCTTCTTCCCCACAAAATAGGGGCAGTGCGTGAGAGCTCCTTCAAGCACCCAACATAGGTTCATCAAGATATCCTCCATCCAAACTCTATTTCCTTCACCATTAGATGAATTAGACTCCTCTAGATAATCTCTTCACTCCAACTTCTTCCATTCCTAGTTTATCTTCCCACATTTTTTTCTATTTTGGCGTGATCTAATTTTCCCTATTTTTAGGGTTTTGTTCTATTCTTTAGATATCTTCCATTCTAGATCGATTCAAGGACATACAATGGATAAGTGTTCCTATATGAACCTAAGGTAGGTGGTCTAGTTCCTTTTCCTTAGTTTCTTCACTTTTATTGAATGTGTCATTGTTCCGCACACCATAACCTTCTAGTGACACCTCTAGTATGCTAAATAAATTAAATCAAGTTATTTTTCATGCCTGTTATGAACCTAGAAAGTGGAAAATCACCACTGAGCTTGATCACTTTAACTTAAACCACCCCATTGGGTGTGTTATACCATATATCATTTTTTCCCTTTGTTCTAAATTGGATAAACAACCCCTAAGGGGTGTTTCTTATTAATTAATGCCTTAAGTTAATTAATTAAGTTGAATTTAATGATGATCCATGATTTAGGACCTATAATTTTTGTCTAAAATGGTGTTCTTGATCAAATTCCTTGAAAAATTTGATAACCATATTAATAATGTTTTCTTCATTAAATTTCATGAACTTATAATCCAAAATATGCCTTTACCATAGAGTGAAGGGTGATAAAAGGGGTTCCTACTTTAAGGATCACCTTGGACAGGCTCATTGTAACTTTTTGTAATATTTTTTAATGAATTTTAAACATGTCAGGGGTGACACTAGTTATGTCTGGGATGGGATATCCATGTGGTTAATTTTACCTATAGATGAGTGACACTGGTTCCCTAGGGGAGACCCCATGGATGAGCTCAGTGGTGAAATGGTTTTACCATGCCATAAGAGAGACCCAAGCGCCTATGTGTGATACCAGATATGAAATTGGAGGTTTTTTATTGATTTTATCAAACAATTCCTAGAGTGACACTTGGGATTTAATTCATGGGTCACCTCAAATGGAGTCCTATGGAACTGGTCATATACAGAGCCCCTAGATTGATACTTGGGCTCCCACCCAGACCACCTTGTTCAGGTTCAGGGTGCATCTTCCTAAATTAAATAAATGTTTTAAATAATAAATAACACATATAAATTGGGAATTCAAGGATGTTTCCTCCAATTCAAATCAAAAACTTTGGGACAATCAGTCTTCTTACACTTTCTTTTTCTCACTTTACACTTATAGGACTCCTTAATTTAGACACACCCAACTTAGGCCAAAGTAGGTTAGGTTGGATGGGTGTCCTAAGTGGAACCCAATTCGATATACTTATTTATTTATTCCTATATTGTATTTATTATAAATGGAACACTTTTAATTTTATATTTCATGAGCTATATTGATCTAGACACTGTTGGTGGTGACCTACTGAGCATTTATCACACCCTACTTGGGCTTCCTATGGTACCCAAGTATACTTCATGGTTGTGGTTATAGATAAAGTAAAGTGGGAAAATTATGATGCTTGATTACCATTTCTAGGATGGAGTGTGGGAGTAGATGACTGATCATATTCTCTTGATGCCATCAGTAGCTATATTTTTTTCCATTTTCATCTTGATAGAATATGGTATATGCCTGTTTTCCATGTTCCCCATACGCTCATTTGTATAGTTACATGAAATTGTGATCATCATCTTTTATATCAGTTTTTTAATTATCTTGCGCTAGTTGTTTATTCTTTTTTCATGTTTTGTTATTATCATTTTTCTATTATATGTATATTGATATTGCTTATGCTACTGTGGGTTACTAGTCCTATAATTATAGTGTCTACATTTATTATTCATTACTTATTATATATTATTTCATTATAATCTAATAAATGAGGTCATAGTCTCCCCTTGTATACACCCTAGGACCTCGCTACTAGTCGTCAGCCTCTGACATTTAGGGAGGCACACTTGAGGTCTTGTAACCACCGCCTTGAGGCACAACTAAGTGGAATCTGGGTCGGGACACTACAAAGTGGTATCATAGAATATTATCCTTTTTTTATTGTTTGAGAATTAGACAGGAGACTCGGATATTAGAATTTGGTAATGATCCTTTTTCCTAGGAGTAGCTAACCCATGTACAAGGGAAATCCAAATTACCTAGGATGGGTAAATTTTGTTATTGGTTGTGCTTATTATAGTTTCATGGATTTCACCCTTGGGTGATGCACTTGTTTTGTGTCATTAAAATTGTTGATACTATTTTTATGGGGTTTATTTTACCCAAGATCAATGATATGAGGGCATATAAATTCATGCATTATACTAGGTACCCTAGGATTTAAATGAAACGCATGATGTCATGTCATATCTACTTTTCTGTATGCATTGTCTGTATTGCATGATCTTGTTGTATGTTCCTTGATTGTTATGCCTTGAAGTGTTCTAGTATTTCTTACAGGATGACATAAAGGATTCAATTAAAGTTCCAACATCAATCTAAATGGTGTTTTCCTACATAGATTGATGATGAAACCTCAATTAATGATTTATGACACTTTAGTCAGTTTGATTGAGAAATGGCAAGTAAATTTAATGGGTTGAGTTCTCCTAAATTGGAAATGGCATTAAATTAATCAAATCACTATGCATGACATGTTACATTCTGATACTGGATGTGAAGGATAGGAAACAGTTACTTGATGTGCTAATTTTATTTTATGAGTGTATGGGCCATATAAATTTGGAATTGGTGATGCAATTAGCTGAATTATGATGTTTATACCTAAATAAATAAGAGTGAACTTAAATAAATTAAATATTTTAAATAAATATATTATTGCTAGATAAAGATTATAAATGCAAAGTAACGGGTATTTTCCTCCATACATTTCATTTTACACTCCATATATCAAAACCTCTTCTATGTTATACGGGACCTTAACCCTGACTTGACCTTAGTAGTGGGCAGTAGTTTCTGTCTCTATGATCCTTCTATGACTTTTTCTTATCACCTAGACCTGGGTCTAGGAGTATAGTGTGAGATGTGACTTGGTTATAGGAAGTCTATGTGCATAATCCTTCCTTTATCGCTTTTTATGTCTATTATAAATCTTGTTTGAGGAGTGTTCTTGGAAATTTTAGAGTTATGCCACTATGATTTCCTTGTGTTGTGTTCCAAGAAATTGGAGATGAGCACACTTCGTATGTGGTTATTAGATTGGTGTAGCCTGATCCATTTTAGATGATGTTGGGCTGAATAATTATGTCTCATACTACGCACCAGACCACAACTCTGACCAGTTGTAGTAGAGATGACTAGACAACACCGATAAGGAACTGTAGTAGTGTGGACTTTTGGCTCAACTATTGCAGCATGTCAGAATTTAGAGATAATGGTATTGTAGCTCTGCATAATTCCATCTTCTAGCCACTATATAATCTTGGACTTGGGTGGCCATGGCACTATAGTGATGTGGACTTCTAGTCATCGTTCACTATAGCAGTGCAGACTTTCTATGTGGTTGGTGGTATAGTACTTCATCTTATTTATTATCCTATTTCAGGATAGGGTTTCTGTGTGTCAAACTCTGTGATCTCCCTATAAACTTAGGTCCTGATTTTAGTGAAGTATTTATGTCTCTTCATAGATTTAATGATTTTTCCAAAACCATGTAAATCTCTGTGTCTATGTTCTTCTTCTTATTATTATTTTTTTCCAACTTTTCTTCATCTGCAAACCTGTTATGTCACCAAGACTCCCAGAATTTCTACAACAATTGGAATCAAAGGTTGAGTTCATATTTCTCTAATTGAACAGTGGCTATGGAAGAAGGCAAGGTGAAGATTGACTACTTCAATGGAACTGAATTCAGCTACTAGAGGATGCATATCAATGATTATCATTACCATAAGAAAACAAATTTGATTCTTCTAGGTTTAAATCCAATAGACATGGAGCAGTTAGAGTGGGAGATACTAGATCAACATATTCTAGGATTTATGCAACTTATGTTGTCCAAAAACCTAGTATTCAACATCAGAGAGGAGAATACAATGATTGGGATGATGAAATCTCTCATGAATATGTATGATAAGACTTTAGCATCAAACAAAGTGAACTTGATGTGATGATTCTTCAATATAAAAATTGTTGAATGGAGAATTGTTTCAGATAAAATCAATGAATTCAACACCATCATAAGTCAGTTGATATTAGTGTAAATTGTTCTTGAAGATGAGGTATGTGTACTGGTTTTACTATCTTTATTACTTAATAGTTAGTAAGCGACTATAATAGCTATTATCAATTCTTCAAGGAATACAAGTTTGGTTTTGAAAGTTATGCAAAACCTAGTCCTTAGTGAGAATATTCAAAGAAGAGAATTGGGAAGATTATCTAGTTCTACTCTAAACTTTGAAGAAAGAGAAAGCTATGAACAGTGAGATAATCGTAGAGGATGATCAAAGTCAATAGGAAAGATCTGAGACAAGTCAAGGGGGGGATGGTCATACCTGTTGGATTTGCAGAAAGAAATGACATATCAAGGAGTGCAGATATAAACAGAAGGTGCCTGAAACTAACATAGAAAACACGGTGACTGAAGGAACTAATGATGTGATGCTACTGAGTGTGGATATCCCAATGGAGTCTTGGATTTTAAACTCAGTTTAGTCTTTACATTTCACATCTAAGAAGGATTTCCAGAACAATTATGTTTTTGGAAATTTTGACAAGGTACATATTGCTGACAATAAAGCCTTGTTGATCATGGGGAAGGGTGATGCATGAATCAAGAACAATAGTGGGGGGTTTTTAGTTCTGAAAATTTTGAGGCATATCCCTAGACTGAGAATAAATCTTATTTCTATAAGAAAAATTGATGATGCAGGTTTTAGAACCATGTTCACTAGTAGTGCATGGAAGATCACCAAGGGAGACATAGTCATAGATTATGGAGCAAATAATGGTACCATGTACAACAAGGAAGATAATTATATAGATATGGTTGCATTAGTAAATGTTGTCATGGATTCACAACTGTGTAACTATAGTCTAGGATACATGATTTAAAAGGGGATGAAGGTTCTAACAACAAAAGGACTGCTACCAGAGCTGAATTTAGTGTATGTTGACCTTTGTGAAGATTATATCTTTGGAAAGTATAAGAATGTGTATTTTTTTAGAGGAAAACCATCAAAGGATAAGAAGTTGGACCTGGTTCACACTAATTTTTGGGGGCCTGCACCAATACATTCCCTTATAGGGTCACAATATTATGTTCCATTTATCAATAACTCAATAAGTAAGTTATGGGTTTACTTTTTGAAAAGTAAATTTGATGTGTTTAATTTGTTTCATAAGTGGAATACCATGGTGGATAATGAGTTAGGAACAAATCTAAAATGATTGAGGTCTAACAATAGTGGAGAGTATGAAAGTAACGAGTTTATAAAATTCCATGAAAATAATTTAATTTGGTGGAATAAGACTATTCTAGGAACACCATAATAGAATGGTATGGAAGAAAGGATGAATAGGACATTTAATGAACATTCCAGGAGCATGAGGTTACACTCAAGGTTAACCAATATTTTCTGGGATGATGTAGTGAACATGGAAGCATATCTCATCCACAGGAGTCCCTCTATACCAATTAGAGAATGTCTACCCAAGGGGCTCTAGTCTGGTAAGGAGGTAATACTCTCACATTTACGAGCCTTTGATTGTTTGGAATATGTACATATTGATCTTTATGAAAGGGAAAAGCTTCATGATAAGTTTAAAAGATGATTCTTTATTGGCTATGGTGCTGAGGAGTTTGGTTATCACTTTTGGGAAAAATCTCAACAAGATGATAATCAGGAGCCAAAACATGGTATTTAATGAAGTTGTCACATATAAGGACCATTATACTACTAAAGTTGATAGTGGGAATAAAGAATCAAAATTCCATGATCAATTAGAGCTTGAAGATGTACTTGACCATGTGACACCAGAACTAGTGGAGCCTACTCATCAGGTAGATTTAAGGATACCAACAAGGGTGAGAAGGTATGTGCATAGGTATTCATCATCATTACATTATATGTTATTGATTGACAATGGAAAATCGGAATGTTTTGAAGGGGAAATATAGTTGAAGGAGTCAAGTAAGTGATAGTTGGCTATGAAGGAGGATATTTTTTCATGATAACAACACTTGGGAGTTGAAACCTCTTCCAAGAGGAAATAAAGTATTGTAGAACAAGTGGTCATACTGAGTTAAGTAAGAACATGATGGAAAGAGGATGTATAAAGGAATGATAGTTATGAAAGGTTTTCAATATAAGGAAGGAGTGGGTTTCATTAGAATTTTCTCATCTTTAGTGAGGCTTACCACCATTCGGGTGGTTCTCAGCATTGTGGCATATGAATACTTCTATCTTGAGAATATTGATGTGAAGACAACTTTATTTCATGGATATTGGGAGGAGGACATCTATATACAACATCCAAAGGGATATGTTGAATTTGGGAAGTAATACCTGGTGCGCAAACTTGAGAATAGATTGAATGGTTTGACGAAGGCACTCAGTCAATGGAATAAAAATTTTGATGCTTTCATGACTAAAAATTCATAAAAACGATGTAACATAGATCAATATTGATACATAAAGTCTTTTGGTGATGAATATATTATACTTCTTCTATATATGGATGACATGATTATTATAGGATAATGTCTGTAGAGAATTGATAAGCTAAAAGGGAGGTTGGCTAAGGAGTTAAAAATGAAATATCTTGGAGAAACTGGAAATATTTTGGGTATGAAGATCAAGAGAGACCACATAGCTAGAACCTTGGTGTTATCACATGCTGACTACTTTGGAAATTTTCTGAGAAGATTTGGTATGCTATAAGAAAATACAGTATCTATTCCCTTGTAGTTCTATTTAAAACTTAAAAATATTAATCACTGAAGATGACTTAAGAGGTTGAGTACATATAAAAGGTTCCATATGCATCAACTATTATAATACTAATGTATGCCATTGTTTTTACTTGACCTGAAATTTCTTATATAGTAGAAGTTGTGAGCAGGTATATGGATAACCCTGGAAAGAAACATTAAGAAGATTTTAATTAGATACTAAGTTATTTGAAGGGTGTAAAGGATGTATCCCTATGATTTTGGAAAGGAAATTCATTTCAGGGATATGTGGATGAAAACTTGGAGGTGACATTGATGGTAGGAGGTGTACCACATGTTATGTATTTACTTGTGGAGGAACTGTAGTAATATGAATATCAAAATTGCAGAAGGTGGTGGCTTTATCCACCACAGAGGCATAATAAATTTCTATAAAAGAAGCTGGGAAGGATATGGTTTGGGTGAAGAACTTATTAGATGAGATAGGTAGAAATAAAAAAGGAAAATGTATTACACTATGACAATCAGAGTGATATACATCTTGCAAAGAACCCGGAGTTCATACCCAGATGAAGCACATTCAGCTAAAGTATCATTTTATCATCTGCTTGATATGGGATGGGGTGCTAACATTGTAGAAGATTTATGGGATAAAAAATATATAAGAAATATTAGAGAAGACGATGATAATACAGAAGCTGAGACACTATTGTTTCTATTTTGGTCTCCACTAATGAATGGAGGATGAGAGATGGAATTTGGGAAGATACCATGGAAGCACAAAAGGGAAAATAGTTGGTATTTCATGAACGATCAGCTTGAATTAGAAGTTATGAATGGAATCATGAATGAATGGGTGAAGAAGAGGAGGATATCAGATTAAGTAATTTGTTTAAGTTAGTGGCATCAAACCAAGTTAGTGCAGAGAATTAGGATCTAAGTGGGAGATTGTTGGATTAGTGTAGCTTGATCCTTTTTGGATTTTTTTGGGGTGAATGTTTTGTGGCCCATAATACACACTATATTTCAACTCCACAGGTTGATATCCATGTTGAAACTGTTGGGGGTTGTAGGGGAAATGTTCCCCTACTCTGGGGGTCTAGGGATCAAAGGTCCCATGTCCAAATTTTAGGGCACTATATAAACTCTGAGTAACTATATCAGAGATGAACATATGAAACTGAAATATAAATATATTAGTGTGAACTTTTATCACAACTATTATAGTAGGTCAGACTTTGAAGACAATGGTATTATAGCTCTTCAGACGTCTAGCTTCCTGCCACTATAGCAGCTTGGACTTGGGTGGTTGTGGAACTGCAGTGATGTGGACTTCTAGCCACCATTCACTATTGTAGTGTAAAATTTCTATGTGATTGGTGACATAGTACTTCATCTTCTTTATTAGCCCATTTCAGGATAGGGTTTCTATGTGTGAAACTCTATGATCTCCCTTTAAATTGTTCTCCTGGTTTTAGTGAAGTATTTCTACCTCTCTATGGATGTAGGGATTATTCCCAAACCATGTAAATGTCTATTACCATGTTATTATTCTTATTTTTTTTCTTTTATTTATCCACAAACATGTTCTATCACTACGAATACTGGCATTTCTACAATAGTGGTGTGCCCTGAGCCACCCATGATGCCTCCTATAGTTCCACCTAAGGCACCTCCTACATATTTTCCACTGGGTGTCAATTCTCAAATCTGTGATAGTTTCTTTCAGTTCATGTTTCCCATACATGGTTCTCCCCAGCCTACCCCTACTATGGCAGTGCTGACCTAGGAGTTCTAGCAGTAGTATCCTTCCATGTTATCAGGGGTTGGAGGACCTCAATCTGTTGAGTCATGGATAGAGTCCATGATGTCTATATTTGATCATATTGATATTCCTATGGAGTGGAGTTTCAATCTCCCCACCTACATTCTATGTGACTCTTCTAAGTGGTGGTGGGACGTCCTCACTCAGGCTAGTTGACATCAGGGTATGGTCTGAGTAGACTTCCAAACAACCTTTCTTGACTAATTATTCCCATAGACCTTGAGAATAGACCGTACTAGGGATTTCATGAACCTCTAACAAGGTGACATGTCAATTATGTAATATTTAGATCTCTTCACCAAATTATAGGGTTTTTCACCAACCTTGTTCGGTGATGGGATGATGATTGTGAGTCGATTTGAGGATGGTTGTGAATACTCCATCCAATTATAGGTGAACATTTTTTGACTGAGAACTATTTTAGAGATAGTGAACCGGACCCTCATCAATGAGAAAAGCCTGAGGGAATCTGGAAATGTGAACCAAGGTAGTTCAACTTCCAGGTAGGGAAGTAGTTTATCTAGCGTCAGGAAACATCGATTCTAGGGTAGACATAGGGTAGTACCAACTAGGTGGCATGCACCAACAGCTATGTGGTGTGTCACAAGTGTGGAAGGTAGGGCCATAAAAATCTCCAACATATGAGTAATCCAATCGAGTGTTGATTTTTTGGTGGTATGGGACACCTTTAGTGTTTCTACCAATCCTTTCATATAGTGCACAGTGAATGGGGATCTATTCTGACACATATTTTAGGTGAAGGATCAGTGAATCCACATCATGATAGGATTTTTTCTTATACCAGGTGATCAGGTCAAGGGGTGGTCATGGATGAGGTAATCAGGCTCTCAATTCTCTTCGCCATCAGAGTGAACCATCCTGGGCTAGTCAGACTATATCGCAAGGCCACAGTTTGGGCTATATCAATTGAGTACATCCTAGGCCTAAGGAGTAGATTCCAAGTCCATCTATGGTTATAGGTACTATTATGGTATCTTATACTTTAGTATATGACTTATTTGATATAGGTGCATTGCACTCTTTTCTATTTGTTGTAAATATGGAAAGTCTAGACCTAGAAATTGAATACTGTAGTTTCATAATAAATATTGACATGCTGCTAGGGATCTGATCATAGAATATGCTCTAGTACGAGGAGTCCCCCCTTAAGATAGGTGGGTACCATTTCTTATGGAATTTATTCATCCTTGAGATTACTTGTTTTGATGTCATTATCAGTATAGATTGGATTGTGTCTTATCAAAACCATGTGTATTTTTATCACCATCAGGTGTCATTCACATCACCTGAGGGTAGTATGTATATCCATAAAGGTGAATGGGATGTCCAGGAAAGTTGAGATAGACCCAAGCCTACTATGCTAGGTAAAGTGAGAGCCTAGATGGATAGTCTCTTTATGACTGAGAAAAGAACATGTTTTTTGAAATTCCCTCCTGTTGTGTATCATTTCAAGGATTTCTTCACTAATGATTTCTTTGGATTACCTCATGAGATAGAGGTGGATTTCACCATAGATCTAGTTCTAGGTGCAAAACTAGTGTCCATTCCTCCTTATTGGATGGAACCTATAGAAATCCAGGAACTCTAGAAGTAGCTTTAAGATCTATAGGCAAAACGGTTTTATATAACCTAGAACATAACCATGGGGTCACCTATCTTTTTCACCAAGAAGGTGAATGGTGGCCATAGATTGTGCATGGATTACCATTGATTAAACCAACTTATGGTGAAGAAACAGTATCCATTTCCTCATATAGAAGACCTCTTTGACTAGCTTTGAGGAGCAATGGTTTTCTCTAAGATCCATTTGGGGTCGAACTACCATCAGGTGTGTGTGAGGAAATTAGACATACCACATACAACATTCCAGAGTCGGTACGGATTGTATGAGTATTTGGTTATTTCATTAGGACTTATAAATGCACCGAAAGTCTTTATAGATCTGATGAATCTGGTGTTCCACCCATATATGGATTCATTTGTGGTAGTCTGTGAAGATGAAATCTTAGTGTATTCTCACACCAGGAACGACCATGCCAACCATCTTGATATTGTGATGAATACACTGAGAAATAACTAGCTATATGTAAATCTCATTTAATGCCACTTTTGTATTAGAAAGGTTCACTTATTGGGTTATATCATTTTAGAGGAAGACATATCTGTTGACCTAGATAAGGTGATCGTCATGGTTTCCTGGGAATAACCCAATAATGTGTTTGATATATATAGTTTCTTAGGGTTGGATGGATATTATAGGGGATTCATACAATACTTAACCCTCTTAGAAATTTCTCTTGAAAGATTTACTAAGAAGGGTGTGAATATTTTTTAGTCTGAAGCTTGTGAGATAGTTTTTTAGGAGTTAAAAGGGAAGACTAACTTCAATGCTAATCCTAATTCTTATAGAGTCAGGAAAAGGATATACTATGTACTTTGATGATTTAGGGATCATGCTAGGAGCAATTCTAGTGTAGGGTGATTGAGTTGTAGCATATGGGTCCCCCCAACTGAGAACTCATGAGAAGAATTACCCTACGCACGACCTTGAGCTAGAATTTGTGGTTCATGCTCTTCGTTGTTAGAGACACTAATTATTGGGTGAGTGATTAATTGTTTACACAAACCACAAAAGTCTCAAATATATCTCCACGTAGTCATACCTGAATCTGAGGAAGTGCAGTTGGGTTGAATACCTATAGTCCTTTGAATTTGAGATTTCTTATACACCCGAGAAGGGTAATGACGTGGATGATTCCTTTATTCATAATACTCAGACATAGGCCATCCAGGAGGCCAGTAGTGAGTGTAAGTTGATAGATCTATTTTCTAAGCTTCACTTGGAGTTTCATTAGTGGCATAAGCAATAATTTTTAGAATCTCTAGCAGTGACATCCTCTCTTGTGGTGCGGGTGAGGATGAGGCATCTATCTGATTTTGAGGGTCTCTCCTTGAGGGAGAGCATCACAAGTGAGAACCTACCTCCCTTTTTGGTTGTTAATGATAATGATACCCTACTCTACTATGGGCATGTTTGGGTGCCTTTTGATATATGGGAAGAGTTGATGCGGGGATATCATGCCTCTTTTTGGGAAATTCACCCTAGGCTTACCAAGATGTATCGAAACATTTTTCATCAGTATTGGTGGTCAGTTATGAAGTGTTAGATTGTGGATTTTATCACTCAGTACTCCACCTGTTAATAGGTGAAGGCTAAGAGTTGATACGGGAATCTCATGCCTCTATTTGGGAATTTCACCCTGGGATTACCAAGATGTATCAAGACATATGTCATCAGTATTGGTGGACATGTATGAAGAGGTAGATTGTAGGTTTTATCACTCATTGATCCACCTATCAATAAGTTAAGGATAAGAACTAGTGAGCTTTTATACTTCCACAACCTCTATCCATTACTGAGTGAAAATGTATTGATGTCACCATGGATTTTGTGATAAGATTTCCAAGATCCCCTTGAGGTAGTGATGTAGTATGGGTGCTCGTCTATAGGTTGATCAAGGTTTCACACTTCCTACTAATATAAGAGACATTATCTATTGAATATCTTGGGAGGATTTATGTTTGAGAGATAGTAAAACTTCATGGTGCTCCCCGTTCTATCATATCAGACCAAGATTCCCTGATTTACATCACTGTTCTGGAAAGGGTTGTATAATCCATTGGGTTCATAGGTGCTCTTGAGTATATCATATCACCCTCAGACTGAAGGGAAGTCTGAAAGGATTATTTTGGTGTTAGAATACTTGTTCCGGGAATATATCCTTTTTTTAGGTTCGTGGGAAAATGATATACCTATTGTTGAGTTTTCATGCAACAATATATTTCAGGAAATGATTCAGATGGATTCGTATGAGTCCCTTTATGGTAGGTCATGTCGTTCACCTCTATCCTAGTTAGGGGCATGTGAGGCAATTCTATTGAGTCCTCATCTCCTTTAGGAGACTTCAAAGCAAGTCCATCTAATTCAAAAGTGTATGGTTATAGCCCATTCCAGGAAGAATCCGTATACCGATCATCATCATCGGCCTCTAAAGTTTGAGCTAGGATATTGGGTATTTATGTGGGTTTCTCCAAGGTTGGGTCATAGAAAAATCCATATACAGGGAAATTTATCACCTTGTTACGTCGGACCTTTCGAGATACTGGAGACTTGGGCCAGTATCCTATCATTTGCAGCTATCTTAGAGGTATCATGACATGCACTATGTCTTCCACATATCACAACTACCATCTAGATCCCTCTCATTAATTTTACCCTAAGGATATTGAGATATAGGTGGCTGATTCCTTCTGTTATATCAAAATAATACAAAGATATACAAGAGGGGGTGAATTGTGTCTTTTTGATAATCTTGACATATTCTATATTTTATATTTCTTTTTGATTTATTCAGATACACATTGTTCTCTTATGAAAGTAATTTTTGCAGTAGATAAATAGTAAAGAATAACACGGTGATTTTTATAGTGGTTTGAGGCACAAATATCCCTTATTCCACTCCACCAACATTATTTCTATGAGCTTGGTGATTTTTACTAGAACAGTCCTCTTATTATAAGACCTTCATAACTAAGTGCAGGTAGTTGACACCTTTTAAAATAAGTCTAAATAGAGCCTTTAAGTTCTTTTACAAGGAATCAGTTTGTCCACATCTTAGTCTGAGAATCTGATACTCTTCCATGATTGAGTTCGAGCAGTCAAAATGCAAATAAATCAAGATTTTTATTTGATTGAATTGAAAAGTTCTTAATTATAGTTGCAATAGAAACTAATGAAATACAGATCTTCTTCTTCAAAGATGAATGTCTTCAAGAAATAATAGCTTTGAAAAGATCCTGGTTGTGAATGATCTTCAATAATAGTAGTAATGAACAAATATAAACAATTTAACAGTAGTATGTGATTTAAGTATTTATATCTCTAAAGTGTAGCTTCTTTAGAAAATAAAATATTCGCTCGATCTTTTGTTTCTTTGCACCAGTTTTGTATTTCAAAAAGATATATTCCAGAATATAAAGTCATATAAGAGTATGTTCAGAAAGAAAAGATACTCTTGATATTATATAGAAATCTTAATTTTCATTCAATTGAGAAGATCCAAGAATATTGCCTAATATATCACAATCATTCAAATATAAATCATTCAAAAGAGTCGTAACATCCCTTAGAAATAGGAATGATTTACTCCATTGAATACAAGTCTTTAAAAAAATCATAATGATCCTTTGAATTGGTCGTAAAATGGATTTCAATAGATATTTACTCCTGTCAATACCATTGCATAAATCTCGGATAATATCATGGATTTAAAACTTCTTCATTGAATAGTCAAATTTAGGATTCCTTCATGTGACGTCAAAACTTCAAACATAGGGTTGAAAATGCATAGTTGATCACAAAAGTAGGGTTGATGTACCATACATTTGTTTCCTAAAATGTAGGGTTCCTTACTTACATAGGGTTTCTTATCTATACTTTCTCTTTTCTTGAACAAAGGATTCCATCCAAATGTAGGGTTTCTGAAAAATACTTTTCTAACAACATTGGATACATGATTTATACGTGTTGTTTCAAATGTATTGTTTCAAAATCATACTCTATGCTTATACTTGAAATTGTATGGTACAAATAGTGTTTCCAGGATACTTTCAAAACACTTTCATAGTACTTTAACAAATATTATAACCCATAAATAAGATAATAATATTAACAAATATATTCCTGAAAAATACTTAAATAACATTATTAGTAAAACAAACAAGGGTATTTCAAAGCATTAAATTCAATATGTTTTATAGAGTATTGTTGAGACAATGCATGCCCAAAAATATCCCCCTTTTTGATGACCACAAAACCCATAACTTAACTTATAAATGTAGGAATTGTAAACACAAATAATATCTTTAAAAATATATAGAGATTACAATTACTTACTTCACACGGTAAAATTTATTTTTGTTTGATTAATAACAAAAACTGGTTATTGAGTAATAAAAAACATGAATGTTGTGTTTACCCAATTTTCTCCCATTTTTGTAATATAAAAAAATCATATCAAAATAAATTAAAAAACTTTCAATGTAGCACAAAACAATAAATGAATGTTATATTTTTTCTTATATAAAAATAATACATGTGTTCTGGCAGTATAAATGAACAGAAATAATTATAAAAATAAATATGAATAAATAAAATAATTTTTATTAAAATATGTTTTATATATACAATAGTGACTTCGGATGAGAAATATTTTAAAAATAAGGGGTGGTTAAATTCCCAAGGACTGGTTTATTAGAGGTGTAGGGTTTTGAAAAATCTCAAATTGCCTGAAGAAATTCTTTTAACTCTTCCATCTATCTTTGTAAAATTTCTA
Organism: Viscum album; assembly: GCA_963277665.1. NCBI lineage: Eukaryota > Viridiplantae > Streptophyta > Magnoliopsida > Santalales > Viscaceae > Viscum > Viscum album. The sequence goes on along the minus strand of OY728125.1, from coordinate 1,477,016,065 downwards.
AAAAGTTGTTGGCCAACTATTTTATCAAAATTATTGAGTCCTATCACACTTTTAAACTTTCAATAAAATTGAATTTTAAAAATTCATTCCTATTTTCTCATGTTTAACGAAACTTTATAAGTTTTTCAGTTAACATATTGAGAAGTAGTCTGATTCCTGGTTCACTTGAAGTTAATTTCTCGACAAGATCTCTTTGATTATCTAACAGCACATTAAAAGGTGCACTATTAGATTGAAGTGAATAAATCTTATCATTAATATCATACATCACTGAAGTAATTTATTGAAATCTTCTAATTAAATCTGGAGAAGTTTTTGGTGCAAAATTGGAATCTCTGGATTGACTAACACTACTTTTTGTAGATTCAAAATGAATTCCTAAATACCATTTCAAATTTATGAAATTGTCCTTCAAGATAATTATTATTTTATTTTACCAAACTAATATATCATTTCTTATTTAAAATCATCAAAATCTCTTCTGAAAGCTAAATTTTCTCCAATATTTTGGAGTTGAGTCTGAACAAATTCTAATTTCAATCTATAAACAATCAAATTTTTCAAATATTCCAAATATTTTCTTATAGATTAAAACTATTATTGAAGACTGTAGTTATCTTCCTTCATTATGTTATATTTAATGACTAAATATTCTATCTAATTATTTATATAATCATATGTCCTTTTATCTTTATTTTTTGATTGAGGAGCCTCTTCTACTATAGCTAAGGACTTATTTGGATTCTTCTCACTAGAAAAAGAAATATTATCAACAACTTCTATTTTCCCTCCAGATATAGAATTTGTTATTTCCAAGGCATGTGAAACACCAGATACAGTATAACTTTCAATAATTATAGTGGTTTTAGCTTTTGAAGTTTTAACTTCATCATATCCTTGATCAATTTCTTTAATTTGTTCTATTTTAGGAGAAAATTTCTTATCTTGTGCTTGACTGTCTGCTTGTTGTTCCTCAGGAGTAATTGTTACTTCTACAAAAATTTATGAATTTTCTTCTCCAAGTCCTGTAGTTTTAACTTCTAGGTTCTCATTGGTAAGTTATTCTCTATTTGTATACCATGTGACAAGAACTTCATTGGCTATTTCTTCAGTCTCTAACTCATCTTGATCGGTAGTATCATATCTAAGTCTTGTTTTTTTAAATGAGTGTCATATTTTATTCATGATTCACCAATTTCTTCATTATCTAGAAAAATTGATCTAGAGGATTTGAGATTTTATTTCTCCCCCTGAGTAATAGGAATATATTCTTATTGGTCATCCACACCAACAGGAAACAGTTTACCTTTTACTATACTCCAAAAGAAACCAAACTTCCCTAAGGTTCTAGCATTAATAATGTTGTTGTGATAAAAATTTGTGAGAACATATATATGGATAATCTTATTATTTATATATAGAAGAAGATAAATAATTAAACCATATATATAGAAATATATTTGTGCTTATTTTTTATAGAAGTGATTCAGATATCGAAACATATATTTGGGGAAGTTCAAATTCATATCACTGATGAACAAAAACATAACATACATGTTAGTATAAATAATCTTTTATTATTATGAAATTATTAGGAGTATTATAGACTGGATTAACTTTAGTAGTACTTTATGATCAGCCTCACGATCCTTAATAAACATTTTATGAATTTGGGTGTATCCAAACAAAAATGAAATAATATCTTTGAACTTTTTTTCCGGGTTTCCTATTGATCAAAGATCAAAATGTAATACTCCTTAATGAGGTAATTTTAATATTTGTGTTGTTTCTACTATGGAAATGAAAAGTTACTTATCATCTACTCATTAAGTGATGATATCATATGTTTACCCAAAAATAAACTGAATATTCTTATAGAACTACTTTATTTCTATCTCAAAAATAAATTTGGTATTTTCTTCATTGAATAGAAATTCTAAACCTTAAAAGGTAAGGAATTATTTTAGTAGAATATTTTTCTAATAAATCCATTCAAAATTAAAAAATTTCCCTTGAAGAATCTTTCTGAAGGGGACACGTTGACGTTTTGATTCACTTAATTCACCTTCATCTTCTCTCTTATTCTTTGAAATTTCTAAGAATCCAAAGGTTGATGGTTCAGATTCTAGGGTTTTGAAGAGAAGATTAATGATCTGTAAGGGAAAAGGTTTTTAAGTCTGAGGGTAAGAAAAATAAAGAGAGAGGAAGGGTTTTCTGATAGTTTTGGATGAAACAGTTCTAGTTTCTCAAGAAAATTTACTCATCATAATCATTATTAGTTTTTATTCTAAAAAGACATGCTTTCTAAAAAATTAAAAAAAATATTTTTATTTAAATGGATAAAATAAATTCATAAATAAATAAATAACCAAATAAAATATTGACAATCAATACATAAATGAACAAAATTAATTAAAAAACATTTATTTAAAATTAAATATTCTTAATTCCTTCTTAATAAAACCAAAACTTGTAGTGGGAAAAGTTTTGGTGAAAATATCAGCAAGTTAATATTCAGTATTTATAAATTCTAAAGATATATACTTTTTAAGAACATGATCTATTAGAAAATTATGCCTTATTTCAATATGTTTGGTTCTTAAATTACTTATAGGATTTTTGAAAATATTAATTTCACTGGTATTATCACATAAAATAGGTATATTATTAAAATTAAGTCCAAATTCCAGTAAGGTGTGTTTCATACACAACACTTGTGCACAACAACTACCAACAGATATATATTCTTCCTCATCTATTGATAGATTAATTGAATTTTGTTTCTTACTCGACCATGACACAATATATTTCCCTACAAAGTGATAGGTTACTAAAGTTATTTTTCTATCTAATCTATATCCTCCAAATTCAATATCTAAATATGAAATTAAATTAAAATCATAGGTTTTGGGGTAAAGTAGTGATTGAAAAATAGTTCCTTGTAAATATATAAAAATATCTTAACAATAGAAAGATAGGATTCTTTTGGGTTTGACTAAAATCCAGCACATAAACATACATAAAACATTATGTCTGGTCTACTAGAATTAATATATAGTAAACTACCAATCATAATTCTATATAACTTTTTTTCAACTGGTTTTCCAACTTCATCCAAATAAAATTTTACATTATTACACATGGGAGTTGTATAAGTCTTACTATTTAATACTCCAAAATTATTAAATAAATAAATAATATATTTTCTTTGATTTATAGAATTTCCATAATCTTTTTGAAAAAAATTAAATCCAAAAAAAATCACTCATCCTACTCATTTAAAATTCTTTTTGTGTAAGATTTGAAAAATCATTACACATATTTTTATTTGTTGATCTGAAAATAACATAATCAATATAAATTTTCACTAATAATATATTAGAAAAAAAAATCTTAAAAATAGTAGGATATTATAACCCTATAGAAAATCCATTTTCTAATAAAAATGAGCTTGATCTCTCATACTAAGCTCTAGGTGCATGTTTAAGGTCATAAGGAGCTTTAGTAAGTTTAAAAACTGAATCTAGTAAATGAGGGATTTCAAAACCTGGTGGTTGTTCAATATAAACTTCCCCCACTAAATATCCATTTAAAAAGGTATATTTTATATCCATCTAATATATTTAAAAATTCATGAGATGTATAAGCTAATAGGATTCTTGTCATGACCTGTCCTAGTGGGGCCCGCACCGTGACTCCCCAAGCCCACCTTCGATAGGACAGGGGCTGGTGACTAGCACCGAGTAGGCATATTACTACATTGGAGTCATTGCCTAAGAAACTGTACACACACACACATATCCAAGACCACAAATGCTTAAATTTAAAAACCACTAAGGAATAAGATGCATGCATACAACTAAACCCAACCAATAGAGTACAACAGAAAGTAAAGTACTAAAAGTAAACTGGGCTAGAATACAAGCCCACCAAAAACAAGAGTCTGAAAAACTGCAAAGTCCAACCTGTAAACACAAAGAGGTATTAGGACTGCTGATTGTAGCTGAAGGAACGCCTCGGCCTGTAGGGAACTCAGAAATATTGGTCTTGTCCTAGTCCGCCCTGGACTCTGTCAAAAGGTTGCTCGTCTGCACAAGACATGACACGTGCAGGCGAAGCCTATGTAGGAATGAGTATAACAATACTCAATATAGGACCCCAAAAAACACAAATAAAGTACAAAAAGGAAAGGCACAGCTAGATCTAAACAATATATTTCTACTGAATATATAATAGGAGATCACAATCCAGATATACTCAAAACCCAGACCTGTAGTCTAGAAACAAGTCACACAACCGCATACCCCGCTAGGGATTTAGTTCGAAGATTTCCATGAAGTACTCATTCTGGGAGAACACACTCCATGAGTCTGGTAGCTCTGATGATGTCCTTTTGATAAAAACTATTCGTCAGTAAACATCATGAGAGGTAGATACACTCATTATGGTAGATACACTCCTGAGTGGGAAGATCACGGTAGATTGAATCACTCATTACGGGATACACACTCCTGAGTGGGAAGGATCATGATACACAGATGAGGATCACTATCAGGGCCATGAAGGATACCATGACTCATCCGGATTCACCATCTAGGTGATTCTCCATCTAGGTAGAGGATCAACACCAAGTAGATTTGGTCACGTTGATGCATGACTCTACCTAGGGTCAGGAATGGATAGAGGATCTCGCTTTGGGCCTCTCGGAGGGATTCCAACTCTATCATAGAAAGTCCTGCTGAAGGGATCATACTCTTGTAGAAGGAAACGATGCCTGAACTTTAGGGGAATGAGAAGGAGGGGCACTAACCCAAACAAAATATGTCCAAGATAAGGTGAACAAGAGGACCATGTCGTTTTCCAAAAATTACATGGTGTGTAGAAAAGTTACATATCGTGTTGTCTGACCCCAGGTACTACCTGTGTACAATGGCTCATGTCATAAGGATGGTCATGTAGAAAAGTTAGTACACGGTGTGTAGTACAGTGTATACACCATGTCTGAGTGACTGGGGTTGGCTCCGTGTACGCTGGCCATGTGCCCATACACGGTCATCAACCCATGTAATCGGTACACGGGGCGACCCGCATTACTGGCCTCACCTGGCCGTGTGATAGAGTACATGCCATGTAGTCCATCCTGTGTCCGTGTATCCCATGGATACACACTGAGTCCCGCATAGCTACCTCTGCCATGCTACGTAGAGAGTACAAGCCATGGCGTCTGAAGCTGTGTAGTCCAACCCGTGTCCGTCTACTTCCGAAAATACACGCCGAGAATCGGGAAAAGTCTAACATGTCATGTGACCAGGGTCACACAATGTGTGATTACTATTTGACCCCCAAAATCCTATTCATCGCCACCAGTACTACACGGCGTGTTCTTTGGAAGTACACGTCATGTATTCTGGAAATTTCCAGAAACGCGAACCTCCACCGTCGCGCCTTCCGTGATGCCCCGTTCATCGATCCAGCCATCCAATCGCCACAAAACTCCCAGGTTTTGGTTGTCTTGAGACCACAAATCTGATTCCATTGTTTTCATAACTCCGATTTTCTTTGAAAACATGCAACGATCCACCCATGCGAAGAACGCTCGAAGAACGGCCCTTCCCGATCTGGTCCGATTCGTCGTTCACTATCGTCGTCGCACCTCCGCAAGGTCATTGTGGTGTTGAATCTTCAATGTGGGATTGTTGCATCATAAAATGGATGCGCAATGATCTGTTGTTTGTCACCCCACGAAGAACGCGAAGAACACATGGAGAAAAGAAAAAGGGGAAGAAAAATCCAAAGAAAATCGAGGAACGAACCTCTGCCGTCATTTGTCACGATGTTGATCCACTCTTGTTTATAGGATTAAATAGAGCAGAATCAAACGACAATTAAACATGGATCAATTCCCTGAATCATCCCAAATAAAACACTCTTGTAAGAACATATGAATCCACGGATCAACATGTTCATGGTTGATCCACGTCCATCGTTTAAAATCAAAAATGGGGAAAGGAGATTTTAAAATAACAACCCCTACCTCAAGAAGGGATTGATCGATAATGAAGGGGTCATGCTACCGTCGTCGTTGAGATCCTTTAACCTTGTTGGCATAGCGATTCACAGCTTTTATCCATCATCGTTTGTCACTGAGAATTTTCTCCAGAGTTTCCTCTCAATCTTCCACCAACGATCGAAGTTCGATTATCCCAATAAAAAGGGAAAAGTGTTTTGGAATTCAAAATATGTTGCGGTATTAATGAGTCCAGCTTGTCATTTCTGAGTCATTATGACGCGACATTTATTAAAGAAACAGCTGGCCCATCGTCGTGTTGTAGTGGATGTTTCCAAAAAAATAAAAATAAACATTGCGAATTTATTTTTTATTTTTTTATTTTACTAAAAACTTCCAAAAATTCACTTTTTTCCTCGAACCATGTCGGTCGAGGTTAGACCCATTCTTAGGTAAAGTCATCGTTCTAGATGCAACAGTACCCTCATATTTTTAATCCAGGCATCCATTTGGAAACTACCACAACCGCACACAAGTGCCGACTCACTTAAATTAAAAAAAGTTAGAACCACCATTCCGAGATCCCCGGGCCTCAGAATGAGGTGTCGTCTCTGTGCCTGGTCTCATAAAAATTCAATATAATATTTAAAAATAATACAAGGAAAAATACAAGACACTACATTCTCCCCACCTTGGGGATTTGCATCCCCGAAAATCCAAAATAAAGACTACCCAAAAGATATGGGTACTGGGCACGGATTTGAGTCTCCCACTCCCACGTGCTCTCCTGAATATTCTTGTGCTGCCAAAGAATGTGCACCAAGGGAATCGATTTCCTATAAAGGATCCTCTCCTACTGATCCTAGATCTCCACTGGGTACTCAGAAAAGGTCACTCCGTCCTCGATGTCCAGCTCACCCCAGTCGATGATGTGTGATGGGTCATGCACATACCTCCTCTGCTGCGACACGTAGAAGACATCATGTACCCGATGCAACTGTGGCGGTAGAGCTAGGCAGTACACCACCTCACCAATTGTGCACTGTATCTGGAAAGTTCTGATGAATCTCGAATATAGCTTGCCGCCCCGGCCAAATATTTGTAACCCTCGACGAGGTGAGACCCGAATAAAGACGTGGTCCCCTTCTTCGAACTCTAGAGGTCTCCGTCATCTGTCAGTATAAGACTTCTGCCAGCTCTATGTAGTCTTCATCTTCTCCCAGATGATCTGCACCTTTTCGGTGGTAGCTCGCACCAACTTTGGACCCATGAGCGCTGACTCTCCAGGGTCTGTCCAGTAAAGCGGTGACCGGAAGGGTCTTCCATACAAGGCCTCAAACAGTGCCATACCAATAGTGGAGTGGTATCTATTTTTATACACAAACTCCACCAGTGGTAGGTGGTCCTCCCAACTATGACCAAAGTCCAAGATACAGACCCACAACATATCCTCCAGAACCTGAATGTTCCTCTCCGTCTGACCATTTTTCTGGGGATGAAATGTTGTGCTCAAGCGTAGCTGAGTCCCAAAGGTCTCCTGCAATCCCTTCCACATCCAGGATGTAAAGTGGGTGTCTCAATCTGAGACTATCATTGAAGGGAAGCCATGAAGTCAAACTATCTCCTGCACATAGAGGCGTCCCAAGCTATCTACGGAACTCTGATCCCTAATAACTAGGAAGTGGGTCAACTTGATGAGTCGGTCAACGATCACCCAGATTGAATCATGACCCTTGGGAATCCATGGTAATACTATCACAAAATCCATCAATATTCCATCCCACTTACACTCTGTAACTTCCAGGGGTGAGATAATCTCGTTGGAACCTGGTTCTCAGCCTTCACTTGCCAGCATGTGAGGCATCGGGAAACGAACTCTGTTACTGCCTTCTTTATTCCTGACCACCAAAACTATCGTCAGGGATCTTGGTACATCTTTTCCATTCTAGGATGTACCACCAATGGGGGATGTATGAAAATCCCTCAGGACCTCCTTCTACAATGCCACTGGTACAATAGTGTGTCCTCTAAAAATACGTATGTGCTCCCCACCTTGTGAATATCCATTAGGAGCATGTCCTGTGGATAACTGAGCACGTAAAGTCTCATAGTTGACATCCCCAAGATATGATTCCCTAACTCATTGTAAGAGGGTAGGGGTGACCGACATCAACTGCAAGTAAGATGTATCCTCTATATCCATGAAGGATAACTACAATGTGGTCAATTGCTCTATCGCCTCACTCGACAGCTGCAAACTCAACGTTATACTAAGAGCATCTGCCACCTTGTTCCCCTTCCCAAGAGCATAGATGATCTCAAAATCATAATCTTGGAGTAACTCTATCCAATTCCTCTACCTCAGATTTAGATCTTTCTGTGAAAATATGTACCTGAGGCTCTTGTGGTCAGAGAAGATGATGAACTGCTCGCCTATAAGGTAGTGTTACCACATCTTCAATGCAAAGACTACCACAGCCAACTCGAAATCATGGGTCGCATAGTTCTGATCTTGTGGACTAATATGGCATGAACCATAAGAAATCATTGCCTGCCTTTGCATCAGGACACAACCAAGCTCAGTCCCTGGTGTGTCACAGAAAACTATGTACTCGACACCCTCTTTCGACAATCTCAAAATCGGGGTGCTCATCAAACTCTATCTCAACTACTCGAAAGACTAATGACACTTCTCCATCTACACAAAGGGTTTCCCCTTCCTGGTCAGGGCTATCATCAGTGCTGATATCCAGGAGAAATCATGAATGAATCTCCAATAATACCATTCCAACCCAAGGAATCTTTGCACCTCTATCATGCTCTGAGGTGGCTCCCATGCTAACACAGCCTCCACCTTGGCTAGGTCTACAGCTACTCCATCTACTGAGATGACATGTCCCAGAAAGTGGACCTCCTGAATCAAGAACTGGCACTTTGAGAGCTTCCCATAAAGTTGGTGCTCCCGAAGTACGTATTGAACCATCTGTAGGTGTCTCGCATGTTCTTCCTCTAACGCCGAGTACACAAGAATATCGTCGATGAATACCACTACAAACTGGTCCAAGTACGGTTGGAAGATCTAGTTCATCAGTCCCATGAACACTGCGGGGGCGTTCGTCATGCCGAAAGGCATCACCAAGTACTCATAGTGACCATAGAGGAATTTGAAATCTGTATTTAGTATATCCTCATCCCATACTCATAACTGGTGATATCCTGATCGAATGTCAACCTTCGAGAATCATCGTTCCCCTCTCAGCTGATCGAATAGGTCATCGATTCTCGATAGTGGATAATTATTCTTTATCGTTACCTAGTTCAGGTGCCAGTAATCTACGCACAACCTCAAACTCCCATCTGCCTTCTTGTAAAAAAAGACTGGGGCCGCCTAGGGTGAAACGCTCGGTCTCACGAAACTCTTGCTCTGCAAATTCTCAAACTGAACCCTCAGCCCACGAAGCTCTGCGGGAGCCATATGATATGATGATGAGGAAATCGGTGTCGTCCCAGGGTGTAAGTTGATGCAGAAGTCGATTTCCTGATGGGGAGGTAATCCTAGAACATCTTCAGGAAAGACGTCCTCATACTCTTCCACTACTACTGGGAACTGAGAGCTCACATCGTCGACTACTCTGAGGGTAAGGCTAGCCATCTCATGAGTGATCAGCTGCACCCTCCTATGCATGATCTCATTCTGTGCTGTCTGGGTCTCCTTTTCTCCGACAAAGGAAAACCTCATTCCATCACAGTGGACACACCGCACTCTTCACCTAAAACAGTTAATCTGGGCCTGGACTGAAGATATCCAATCCATACCGAGAATGACATCATAAGGCCTCGACTCTACCACCAAGAGGTTCCAACCAAAACTCTCTCCTCCAAGGGTAATACCACACTGTCTGCAAAGGTGTGTGATCATCGAGTCTCCTCCCACAGGTGTCTCCAAGCGTAAGGATTGAGTCAACAGTTCTACCGAAATCTCAAGGTTTTGCACAAGACATGCGGTGATGAAAGAATGACTAGAAACTGTGTCTATAAGTTCTGAATCTAAGGTAGAGAAGACACAAATTGTGCCTTGTATCATCCCTGGAGTCCCTAGGTCATACGCCTCGACCGCATGCAGTTGTCCCCGCCCCTGTCCCCCATCTCCCTGAGCCTGGTGCAGACCTCCTGGGGGTGGTGGTGGAAGTAGATCGAAGAATATTCCACCACCTACAGCTCTCCCAAATCCTCTTCCACGTCCACCGCCTGGTAGTTCTATCTGCTCCATTCCCTGCCTCTACCTCGGTGGTCTATCCACCGCTTCCCTGTCAGCAGTTCAACGGGTTGGACAATCTCTAGCGAGATGTCCCCTACTGTCGCACGCATAGTATCTCTTCTCCCTAGGATGAATGGATCCAGTCTGAGAGCCCTAGACCATTTATCCCCTATCCTGGGTCCTCCTCTAACATCTCTCACGTCCTGATCTCTGTGTTCGACATTGGATCCCTACTGATGAGGTCTCTGAACCTGTTTGCCTGCTGTTGACTATCATCGGAAGTCTCTGCTCTGCCAAGAATCTCTCGATCACCAAATCCCACTCGAGCACTCCAGCATAAGTCGGAATTCATAGAGGCAAAAAAATATCTCATATGTCTCGTTGTAGACCTTGCTCAAAGGTCTGAGCTCTGAAGTACTTATCCCTGACCAATCCATCGAGTACCTGGCAAGGTTGGTAAACCTCGATGACTAGTCAGCTACCGTTATACTGCCCTGCTGGAGCTGAAGAAGCTCCTGGATACGTACTGCTCTCAACTTAACTAGATAAAACTCCTCCCTAAAGAGTCGCTCGAACTCTGTCCATGAAAGAGTCTCCTCATCGTGAGTCTGTGTGCTCAGACTCCACCATCGTCCCTCCGAACCCTAAAGAAGGCTCGCTCCTAGGATCATCATCTGGTCTACTGGTGTCCTCACTATACAGAAAACTCTAGTCACCGCCTTAATACAGTCCTTAGCTACCTGAGGGTTGGGCTTGCCTCGGAACCTGAGGGGTCTCTGCCTCTGGAACTCATGGATCATGCTCAGCCTACGCTCCTTGTCGGTCGGTACTGTGGGTACCACGGGCTGCTCCACTGGTGGTGGTATAGAAGGTGAACCACCTGGTGGCTATTCCTGGGGAACTGGTCCCTGTATCGAAGCCTCGTCACTGAGGGGGTCATCCCCGTGATCGTGCTACTGCATCCTAGTGGATATTTTCCATAGAGGAATCCTATAAGGAAACAATATGTACTATGATCATTGAGTATATCTGGATAGCTGACACAAAGGACATGGAAAACACAACCCATTCCTATATGATGCATGTGCCTTTCTTTTATTTCCCTGCAACCATTATTTTCATATACCGAGTCAAAAAGCAGGTTATCAGAGTCCTGGTGTATGGATACGGCGGCCGCCGCACCAACACTGGAGTCTCTGGCTTGAAATCTGAGCTCAAAACACTGAAGACTGTTTCCCCAAACCAATCTCACAAACTCTTGGTCCTAATTTATAACTGACCTCCTCTCATACCACTCTGTCACGACCCATCCTAGTGGGGCCCACGCCATGAGTCCCCAAGCCTGCCTACGATAGGCCAGGGCCTAGTGACTAGCATCGAGTAGGCATATTACTACATGGGAGGCATTGTCTAAGAACCTACACACACACACATCTCTAATCCCACAAATCATAAAATGTAAAAACCACTAAGGAACAAGATGCATGCATACAACTAAACCCAACCAACAGAGTACAACGAAAAGTAAATTACTAAAAGTAAACTGGTCCAGAATACTAACCCACCAAAAACAAGAGTCTGAAAAACTGCAAAGTCCAACCTGTAAACACAAAGAGGTATTGGGACTTTTGCTCGTAGCCGAAGGAATGCCTCAGCCTATAGGGAACTCAAAAATCTTGGTCTTGTCCTGGTCTGCCCTGGACTCTGTCAAAAGGATTCTCATCTGTACAAGACACAACACGTGCGGGCAAAGACCATACAGGGGTGAGTATAACAATACTCAGTATATGGCCCCAAAAAACACAAAGCAAGTACACAAAGGAAAGGCACAATCAGATCTACAAAATATATGTATACTGAACATATAATAGAAGATCACAATCCAAATATACTCAAAACCCAATCCCGTAGTCTAGAGACAAGTCACGCAACTGCATACCCCACTATGGATTCAGTTCGAAGATTTCCACGAAGTACTCATTCCGGGAGAACACACTCCACGACTCTGGTAGCTCTGATGACGTCTGTCTGAGAAGAATTTTTCATCGGGAAATGTCACAAGAGGTAGATACACTCATTAAGGGAGACAAACTCTTGAGTGGGAAGATCATGGTAGATAGAAGCACTCATTACAGGATACACACTCCTGAGTGGGAAAGATCACGATACATAGATGAGGATCACGGTCAGGGCCATGGAGGATACCGCGACTCATCCGGATTCACTAGATAGGTGATTCACCAACTAGGTATAGGATCAACGCCTGTTAGAGTTGGTCACTTTGATGCCTGAATCTACCTAGGTTCAGTAATGGATAGAGGATCTTGCTCCGGGCCTCTTGGAGGGATGCCGACTCTATCACAGAAAGTCCTGCTATTGGGATCATACTCCTGTAGAAGGAAATGATGCCTGGACTTTAGGGGAATGATAAGAATGGGAACTAACCCAAATGAAATATGTCCAAGATATGGTGAACAAGAGGAAAATGTCATTTTCCAAAAATTACACGGCGTGTAGAAAAGTTACACACCATGTGGTCTGACCCCGGGTACTACCAGTGTACAGCAGCCCGTGTTGTAAGGCTGGTCGTGTAGAAAAGTTAGTACACGGAATGTATTATGGTGTACACATTGTGTCCGAGTGACTAGGGTTGGCTCCGTGTACACTGGACATGTGCTCGTACATGGTCATCAACCTGTGTACTCCAACCTGTGTAATCGGTACACGGGGTGACCCGCATTACTAGCCTCACCTAGCCGTGTGATGGAGTACATGTCCTGTATTCCATCCCATGTCCATGTATCCCCTAGATACATGTCGAGTCCCACATAGCTGCCTCTGCCATGCTACGTAGAGAGTACACGCTGTGTCATCTGAAGCCGTGTAGTCCAACCCGTGTCCGTGTACTTCCTAAAATACATGTCGAGCTTCGGGGAAAGTCTAACACACTGTGTGACTAAAGTCACACGCTGTGTGATTCCTATCTGACGCCCAAAACCCTATCCACCACTACCATTACTATAAGGTGTGTTCTTCAGAAGTACACACCGTGTATTCTAGAAATTTCTAGAAACACGAACCTCTGCCGTCGCGCCTTCCGTGATTCCCTGTTCATCAATCCGGTCATCTGATCACCACGAAACTCCCAGGTTTTGGTCACCCCAACACCACAAAGATGATTCCATTGTTTTCGGACCTCTGATTGTCTCCTAAAACATGCAACGATCCAATCACGTGAAGAACTATCGAAGAACAGCCCTTCCCGATCTGGTCTGATTCGTCGTTCGCTATTGTTGTCACACCTCAGCAAGGTCTTTGTGGTGTCGAATCTTCAATTTGGGATTGTTGCATCACAAAATGGATTCACAATGATCCGTTGTTCATCTCCCCATGAAGAACATGAAGAACGCGTGGATAAAAGAAAAAGGGGAAGAAAAATCCAAAGCAAATCAAGGAACGAACCTCCATCGTCGTTCGTCACGGCATTGATCCGCTCCTGTTAGTAGGATTAAATAGAGAAAAATCAAACAACAATTAAACATGGATCAATTCCCCGAATCACCCCAAATAAAACCCTCTCGCAAGAACGTACAAATCCGCGGATCAACATGTTTGTGATTGATCTGTGTCCGTCGTTTAAAATCAAAAACAGGGAAAGGAGATTTTAAAATAACAACCCATACCTAAAGAAGGGATTGATCGCTGATGAAGGGGCCATGATACCGTCATCGTCGAGATCTTCCAACCTCTTTGGAGCAGCGATTTGCAGCTTCGATCCGTCGTTGTTCGTCACTGAGAGTTTTCTATAGAGTTTACTCTCAATCTTCCGCCAACGATCGACATTTGATTATCCCAATAAAAAGGGAAATGTGTTTTGGCATTAAAAATACGATGCGGCATTAATGAGTCTAGATTTCTGTTTTCGAGTCATTATGACATGGAATTTATTAAAGAAAAAGCTGCCCCATCGCCATGCTGCAGCGGATGTTTCAAAAAAAAAAAAATAAACATTGTGAATTTATTTTTTAATTTTTTTATTTTACTAAAAAAGTCCAAAAATTTACTTTTTCCCTCGACCCGTGCTGGTTGAGGTTAGACCCGTTCTTAGGTAAAGTCGTCGTCCCAGACGTAACTGTGTCCTCAGTTTTTTAATTCGGGCATCCGTTTGGAAACTTCTGCAACCATGCACAAGTGCCAACTCACTTAACTTAAAAAAAGTTCAAACCACCATTCCGGGATCACCAGTCCTTGGAACGAGGTGTTGTCTCTGCACCTGGTCTTGTAAAAATTACATATAATATTTAAAAATAATACAAGGAAAAATATGAGACACTACAATTCTAATTGCATCTAATCTAGAAACAGTTGAAAAGTTTTCATCATAGTCTATTCCTTCTTCCCGATTATATCCTTTTGTTGCTAATCTAGATTTATTTCTAATAATGATCCCTAGATCATCTTGTTTATTTTTAAAAACCCATTTTGTTCCAATTACTAGATAACTATTTGGTATGTCCACTAATTACCAAACTTTATTTCTACTGGATTGATTTAGTTCATCTTTCATAGATATTAACAAACTCTCGTATTTTAAAACTTTTTCTATATCCTTAGGTTCTAATTGTGATGAAAAGGCATAAAATTCAGCTAAATTTCTTATATTTCTTCTAGTTCTTACATCATTGTCTAGATTTACAATAACAGTTTCTAAAGGATGATCGTTTAAGGTTCTAGACTATCTAGGTAAGACAATTTCAGGTTTTTTATCTCATGTTCTTCTAGACTGGACTGAATTTTATTTTATTTATTTTTAAAATCAGTCTTAGGTGATTCAAGTCTCATGTTGTCTAAAGAGTCAACAATTTCATTTTTTTTTATCTTTCCTTTTTTTTAAAGGATCACTTTCATCAATCTTTACATGAATTGATTCTTCAAAAATCCTTCACTTTTTATTATACACTCTATAGGCTTTAGAAGTAGAAAAATATCCTAGAAATATTCCTTCATCAGCCTTTGGATTGAATTTACCAAGGTTTTCCTTAGAATTAAAGATATAAACCTTACATCCAAATACTTTAAAGTACTTTACTTTAGGTTTTATATTATTCTAAATTTCATAGGTCATATTTCTAATGAGTGGTCGTATTAAAACTCTATTAATGATATATAAATATGTATTTACAGATTCTTCTCAAAAATAGGTTGGAAGGCTATATTTATTCAATATAGTCCTTGTCATTTCTTGAGTAGTTTTGTTTCTTATTTCAACAATTCCATTTTTTAGGTGTTCTTGGTGTAGAAAAGTGTGTTTAATACCCAATTTTAAGAAAAAATAATTAAATTATTGATTATAAAATTCTCCACCACGATCACTTCTTAATGAAATTATTTTAAAGTGTTTTTCATTTTGAACAATTTTACAAAAGCTTTGAAAAATAGTGAATACTTCACTTATAAGTTTTAGAAAATAAACCCAAGTAAATCTTGAAAATCATCAACTAATACATAAACATATAATTTTCTTACCAAATATGCTACCCTTGATGGTCCAAAAAACATATGGATAAGTTCTAGTGGTTTAGACATAGCAATTTTGTTAATTGATTTGAAATATGATTTGTGTTTTTTTCTAATTTAACATGCATTATAGAATCTATCATTATCAAATTTAAGATTAGAAAAATCATAAACTAAGTGTTTATTATAAATTTATATAAATTAAATATATTGTAGTGTCCAAGTATTATACGCTAGATCCATGACTCATTTGTCTTGGTAGTTAAACAATTCACATTCTATTTACATAGGGAATTAATATCCAAAGTAAAAAACATTTTCAGTTCTAGGTTCTCTAAATTTAAGCACATTATCTTTGAAAAATAACCAAGAATTTTTAGAGAAATAAACATAAAATCTATCATAAAAAAGTTGATAAATACTTATCAAATTTTTCTTTAGCCCTTGTACATATATCACTTTATTGATTGATATCGACTTTGGATTTCAAACTGATCCAACTCCAGCTATCTTTTATTTTGCTTTAACTTCAAAGGTGAATAGTCCTCCATCTATTTTTTCTAGCATATGGAAATTGGAAGAGTCTCCACTCATGTTTTTGGAGTATCCATTTTCCATATACCATACATAATTTTTGTTTTTGTGGTCTTTTCCCTGTAAAATTATTTAAACAAGAGTTTGTTTTGGTGCCCATATTTTCTTGGGTTTAGCTGTAACAGCAATCAAAGATATGGGAATCCAGATTTGCCTCATTTTACCAAAATTTACATTAATTGTTTCAGACATATCTTTACAAATAAAAGAATTTTTAATTCCACTTATCTAAGTATTTCTTAACTAGAAGTTGTAAGAATAATGTATGTTCATTCCACAATAGAGGTAGGTATCATTTTTAGAACTTTGAAAAAAATAATTTTTATATATCTTTGATTTTTATCTCTTTCTTCCTATTCCATACTTTTCTCTTTTAATAAAATTTATTCCAAGAATATCATTTAAAAATTTTCTACTTTAGTTAAAATACTTGTAGTACTTTTAAATTATTTTAATTCATCTTATAATTCATTTATTTTATTTTCATAAATAGTACAATTTGATGTAGATATATTAAAATTTTCTTTTAATTATTGATGTTGCTTTAGAATTGATTTATTTTCTATTAAAATTGAATTGTGAATATTGTTTAGTGACTTTTGCTTCTTTATTAAAGAAAAATATTTTTCCTCAAGAATTGAGCAGTGAGTAGCTAATTTTATATTTGAACAGCTATCAGACTTAGAGGCATAAGAGTAATAGGTTTGTACCTCATCTTCTTCCTTGGACATAAAGTACATGTTTGGTTTTAGATTATATAGCTCTTTTTCTGAATCAGATTTGGAAGATCATATAGAGTTTATATACACACTCCAATTAGTATTCATATCTCTTTTCCCTTTACGATCATAATCAGTTTTCTTTTGATTTTTCTTTTCCAACTTTCTTCCTTTACCTTTTAGCTGGGAGAAATCATGTCTGATATGACTCATCTACTTTCATTCATAGAATCTTACTTATTTGGATCCTTCTTTATCTTTCTTGATGTGTTTTTTGAAGCCTCTCTTATTCTTATAGAATTTTATAAATTTCCTGGATAACTAATCCAATTCCATTTTAGAATCTGAGCAGTTTGAATCTTTTGATATTTTGACATCTTCTTTTGATTTTATTTCATGATTCTAAGATATAATTTTAAGGGAAGTATTTTCCATTTCACTATATTATTATCTTTAGCTTCAAATTTCATTTCTTCTTCATACATCATCATGGTTCCAATTAATTCTTTCATATTCAAATTTGTGACTGGTGATGATTGTTGAATAGTTGTAGATATCCCATTCCATTTTGAGGGTATTACTCTAAGAATTTTTAGTTCTTAATCGGATTGAGTAATTGAATCTCCCAAGGCAGCAATATTTTTGACAATTTCTATCAACCATCCATTCATTTGGGTGATTCTTTCACAATCATACATTCTAAAGGTGTCAAACTTTAGTTTGACAGTATCATACCTCATTTGTATGATATTATCAGTTCCTTTATATGAAACAGCGATTGTGTACCACATTTCATAAGTAGTAAGAAATTTTGATACTCAATTGAATTTATCAGTACTGAATCCACAAATTATTACATTCATTTCTTTTGATTTGATGTCATACTAAGCTTCTTTTATATCATCTCATGTTTCTAGTTTCACAGAAATTTCAGAAGGAGTGATAATCTTCATACACACTTTAAATCCAATATTCTTCATATAGATGATCATACATGATTTACAACATCCATACTTATCACCATTGAAATATGGAGCACGTATCATCAACATACCATCTCTAGTATCATCCATTTACATCTACTTTTTATATACTTTATACTTTTAAGATTTATAGATCTTTATCTACCTTATCAAAAATCTAACCTTTGATAAAAATTGTTAGGTAAGAATAATACAAAGATGCATAATAGGGGTTTAATTGTGTCTTTTTTATAATATTGATATATTCTAGCTTTCATCTTTCTTTGAGATTTATGCAGATATGCAGCGTTCTCTTCTATAAGTAATTTTGAGTAGCAGATAAATAGTAAAGAAGAACATAATGATTTTTATAGTGGTTTGGGGAAAAAATATCCCCTATCCCACTCCACCAATGCTCCTTCTATGAGCATGGTTATTTTCACTAGAATGGTCCTCTTATCATAACACTTTCATAACTGAGTGTAGGTAGTTGACACCTTTTAAAATAAGGCTAAACAAATCCTTCTGTTTCTTTTACAAGTTACCAGTTTTTCCACATCTTAGTTCAAGAATATTATACTCTTTTGTGACTTAGTTTGACCAGTAAAAACTCCAATAAATCAAAATAGTTTAATTTGATTGAATTGAAAAGTTCTTGATCACATTTGCAGTAGAAACTGAAAAAATAAAGATCTTCTTCTTCAAATATGAATTTTTTCAAGAAAGAATAGTTTCAAAGAGATATTATTAGTGATTGGTCTTCAATAATAATAGAAACAAAAAAATGGAAATTGAACAACAGTACAAGATTGAAGTATATATATCTATAAAGTATAGCTTCTTCATAAAATAATAGAGTTTCTTGATCTTTTGTTTCTTTGCAGTAGTTTTTTATTTCAAAAAAGATATATTGCATAATATAAAGTTGTATGAATGTATGTTTAGAAAGAAAAGATACCCTTAATATTATATAGAAATCATATATTTCCTTTGATTTAGTAGATCAAATAATATCACTTGATATATTGCAATCATTCAAATCTAAATCATTCAAAAGAGTCACAACTTCCCTTAAAAATAGAAACAATTTACTCTGTTGAATATGTGTCTTTAAAACAATCATAATGAGCCTTTGAATCAATTGTAAAATAAATTTGAATAATTCTTTACACATGTCAAGATCTTTGAATAAATCTGAGATAACATCATATATTTAAAACTCCATTGTTGAATAGTCAAATGTAGGGTTCCTTCATGTGATTTCAAAACTCCAAACATAGGGTTTATAATGTACAGTTGATCACAAAACTAGGGTTGATGTACCATACATTTTTTTCCTCAAACTTATGGTTCCTTACTTATATAGGGTTTATTATCTATACTTTCCCTTTTCCTGAAGATAGGATTCTAAACATAGGGTTTCTAAACAATACTTTTATAACAGTGTTGGGTACATGATCCATACATGTTGTTTCAAATGTAAGGTTTCTAAACCATACGCTATAATTATACTTGAAAGTGTAGGGTATGAACTGTGTTTCCAAAATACTTTCAAAACATGTTTATAATACCTTAAAAAATATTATAACCTATAAATAAGATGATCTTATTAAGAAATATATTCCTGAAAAATACTTAAAGTGACTTTATTAGTAAAACAAACAAGGGTATTTGTGAGCATCAAAATCAATATATTTTATAGAGTATTATTGATACAATAAATGCCTAATAACTTTGAGGAGCATCTGATCTATATCATTGATCAGAGCACAAAGGCTCTCTGAGGTAGGTTGTTTTCATTGGTCGGAGTGCTATGGTGGCACAAATTTGTACAATATGAGACTTGGGAGAATGAGGCCGATGTATATGCATAGTGTCCAAAACTTTTCTAAGGAAACATTTTACCACCCTCAAAAGGGAAACTCAGGGAAGATTTATCTTAAGGAGGGGAGGTAACAACATCCCATATTTTCAGTGAGGTACATTCTCTTTTAGTTTTTTTTTAAATCTGAAGATTGTGCCAAAAGGCCAGTTGGTTTATTTCCAGAGAGGGGTAGCTGGTGGACTGTAACTTGGTTGTAAACCAAATTACATGATATGTATTTGGCTAGACATACCCCCTTCACGTCATGTAGAGTCTTTTCCCTATGATGGATAGCCCAAGAATTACACATCGTGTAATGAATTTATGCGTTATGTAAATGCTTGACTTAGGTTTAAAAAGGAAATAACCCTTGTTTTTTTAACAAGGGTTATTTCTTCTTCCATGTACATCAGGGGTGACACATGATAACTCCTTCCAGCACTCGACATAGGTTTTTCAAGATCTCCTCTATCTGAACTCTATTTCTGTCACTATCAGATGCATTAGAATCTTCTCAATAATCTCTTCACTTATCCTTATTCCTTTTTTAGTTTATCTTCCCAGCTTTTGTTCTATTTTAGTGTGAGCATATTTTCCCTATTCTAGGGGTTTTAGTCCATTATTATGATATCTTCCATTCTAGCTCTATTCAAGGGCCAACAATAGACAAATGGTCCTCTAAGAACCTAAGGTATGTGTTCTAGTTCCTTTCCCTTAGTTTCATTGCTTTTATAGAATGCTCTATTGGGAAACATGTCAGACCCTTTCAGTGATGCATCAAGTTTTCTAAATAAATTCAATAGAGTTTTTTTCCATGCCCATTATGAACCTAGCTAGTGGAGAATCGCCACCAAGGTTGATTGATTTGACTTAAACCACCCCAATGGGTGTGTTCTACCTTAGAGTACTTTTTCCCCTTTGTTCTAAAAGGGATAAACACCCCTTTAGGGTGTTTCCTATTAATTAATGCCTTGATTTGATTAATTAAGTTGAATTTAATGATGATCTATAAGTTATCCCCTACACCTTATTCCCAAAATGGTTTTCTTGATCAAACGTCTTGTCCAATTTGATAACCATGTTAAGAATGTTTTCCTTGTTAAATTACATGAACTTTGAATCCAAAACATGCCCTCACCTTATAGATGAGAGCGATCCAATGTGTTCCAACTTAAGAACCACCTGGAATGGGATCCTTATGCATTTTTTTAGATTTTTTAATGAATTGTAAATGCACCATGGGTGATACTAGCTATGTCTAGGATGGGCTCACCATGCATTTATTTTTACCTCCATATAAGTGACACCGGTTCCCTATGGGAGACCCTGTGGATGGGCTCGGTATCGAGATTGTTGTATCATGCCACCAGAGAGACTCGGGCCACTATGTGTGATACTAAGGATGGACTCAGAGGTTAGTTCTCGATATTATCACACCATACCTACAGTGACACTTGGCATTTGATTCATGGGTCACCATAGATGGAATCCTATGGAATTGGTCATATATAGATCCCCTAGAGTGATACTTGGGGTCCCACTCAGACCGCCTTGGACAGGCTCAGGGTGCATCTGCCTAAGTTAAAGAAATGTTTTAAATAATAAATGAGATGTATAAATTGGGAATCCAGGGATGTTTCCTCTAAGTCGAATCGCAAACTTGGGGGAATTCAATCTTCTTACACTTTATTCTGGTCACTTTACTCTTGAATGAATCCTTGGTTCAGGAACACCCGGCTCAGGCCGAAGTGGGTAAGTTTGGAAGGGTGTCCCAAGTGGAAGCCAGTACGATGTACTTATTTACTTATTTCTATCTTGAAATTATTATAAATAAAACACTATTCATTTTATATTCCATGATCTAGATTGATCTAGAAGCCATTGGTGGTGGATTATTGAGTATGTCTCACACCCTGCTTAGACCGCCTTGGGTACCCAAGAAGACTTCATGGTTATAGGTATAAATAAATGGTATAAACTATCTTATGATGCTTTATTACCATTTCCAGGATGGAGTACAGGAGTAGAGGACCAAGCCTGTGCTCATAATGATAGTTGTAGCTGTCTTTTAGGCCCTTTTGTATCTTGATAGCAAGTGGTATATGTATGTTTCCCCTATTCCTCATGCACTCTTTCATATAGTTATATGAAATTGTGATCATCATATTTTATATTTATTTCTGCTTAGATTCCTCAAGTTGTTTATTCTTTTTTTATGTTTTATTATTATCATTTTGTTTCTATCTGTCTCTTGATAATGCTTTTTCTACAGCAGGTTACTGGTCCTATCACTATAGCGTTTGTTTTTATTGTTCCTTATTTCTAATATATTATTGTGTTTCACTCTGATAAATGAGTTCATATTCTCCCCTCCGACACACCCTAGGACCTTTCTTCTATTCATCAACCTCTAACATTCGTGAAGGCATTTTTGAGGTCTTGTGTCCACCTTCTCAGGGCACCGCTAAGTGGAATCCCAAGGAGACTATATCGGTAGTATAAAACATCTCCTCAACCCATGTACAAATCAATCTCTCTGATATAAAATCATGGGTCGAAGAATCATATAGGGCTTAGGTATGATATAGGATAGAAACAAAGGGCTCCATTTCAATAACACTTTCAATAGTCACCACATTACCAATAATATTTTTAATAAACCCAAAAGATATTTGAAACCTAAACATAAGCAAACTAACAAAAACAATGGAATTTTCAAATGTAGAATTTAACATTTATAGTCATTTTAAAAAAGATTATTATTAATAAACAGAATGATTTGAACATTCAAGGTATAGAACTAAGGAATCTAAAATGAAAATGAGTCAGATTTTGAAAACCCTCAATCAACTGGTAAGTAGGAACTCCGAACATCTTCACTCTTGACCCAATTTAAATCTAAAATGTAATTTCATTGTGATCACATTTAGTAGTGGGAATATATCTACTTAGTGAAGTGTTCTGAGTACTTCATTGTGATTCTCATCATTTATAGTGATTCCAACATCATAACTAATTGATAACCATCCAAAGGTGATAGATAAGGGTGAGTAAAATATTGATGAGGTTCCTCCTAAACTCATTCCATTTACTAATAGATTTTTTTAAACTAAGTATATGGAAATATAGGAAATGTAAAAATTCATTCTAGAAACATTAAATCACATTGAAATTAGCATCCCTCTACTTGATACAATAAAGAAAATTCCATGGTATTCCAAATTCTTAAAATAATTATGTATGAATAGAAGAAGAATAAAGGGTAACAAAAGTATAAACCTTGGGAGAAATGTCTCAGCACTCATCTCCCCCAACATGGTGATTCCTAAAAAGTGCAAGGACCATAGTAAATTCACCATACCATTCACCATAGGTGAGTTACATTTCTATGATTCTTTGTGTGATTTTGGTGCTTCTATTAATGTGATATCTTACTATATTTTCTCATATTTATAGATTGGTGAGATAAAACTAATAAGGGTGATGAAATAATTGTAAAATAGGGTTGCAACATATCTGATAGGATTCCTTGAGGATGTACTTATTTTGGAAAGATACATGATCTTTCCTGTAGACTTTTATATTCTTAATATAGAGAATGACCAAGTGCATTCCCATGCTCCCTTCATTTTAGGTAGACCCTTCCTCAAAATTTCTAACAAAATTCATAAATTTTCATGAGGGTACCCTTTAAATGAATTTTGGAAATGAAATTTTAAGATTTAATATTTTTTACTCCATAAAATACCCTTTTGAAGAACATTCGGCTTTTTTATCTCCCATTTTAACATATCTTATAAAAACCCCACCAATTTTGATTATTATATGCTTAGATAGATTGTTAGAATTGGGTTTGGATCGATGTATAATAATATTTCAACACATTTTTTCATTATTAAACTTATCTTGGTTTTTATTTTGATGTGGATTCATATTCTGATTCTGATCACATTCATTCTGATTATGATATGATTATTGAGTATACTGATGGATTTGATGCATTATTATCTAATCTTGATGATGTATATTATGATCTTGATTTTCATTGTGCACATATTTCAGTTCCTTTAATTATTAAATCTATACATCACCCACACACATTGTAACTCAATCCATTTCTACCAAATCTCAAATACTCTTACTTATTGAGTGGTGAGAAGTTTCTTGTTATTATTGCTAATAATCTACTTCTTTGATAATAGGCATCACTTTTTGATCTTTTGAGGGAGAACATTTGGATTATTTTTTGGATCCTATCTAACATATCAAGTATTAACCCTTCCATTTTCATGCATATTTTTTAGGGATGGGGTCAAACCAGTTTGGAAACCACAGAGGAGGATTAATCCAACATTATTAGATGTTTTAGATAAAGAGGTAGAAAATTATTTAAGGTAGGTGAATTTATCCCATATTTGATTCTAATTGGGTTATCCCCATTCATATTGTTCCTAAGAAAATTTGTTTCACTATTGTAAAAAATTATAGGGAGGGTTAATTTTAATGAGGGTGAAAAATAGTTGGTGAGTGTGCATATATTATAAGAAACTAAATCAATACACTCATAAAGTCCATATTACCCCTCCTTTAATTGACCATTACTTGAGAAAATTTTAGTTAAGACACACTATTTATTTTTGGATGGTTTTTATGGTTATTTTCAGGTTCTTATTTCACTAGAGTGTCGTAATAAGACAATTTTCACATGTTCATTCAGTACATTCACATACCAAAGGAATACATTTAGACTTTTTAACTCCATAGTTACCTTCTAAAGAAGTATGGAAAGTATATTTTATGATCTACTTGATACCTTTATATAGGTATTTAGGGATTAATTTACTATATTTTTCTCCTCATTTGATCAGTTTCTTTGTATCTTGGGAAAAATTTGCATCATTTTATAGATAAAAACCTGGTTTTCAACTTTGTAAAATGTTATTTCATGGTAGATAAAGGAATTTTCCTAGAGAATGTAATTTATAAGCATGGTTTTGAGGTATATAAATCTAAGTATGACATTATTTCTACATTAACATATCTTATATGTGTGCATGATGTTATATATTTCCTAGAAAATGTAGGTTTTTATTAGTGTTTCATTAAATAATTTAGTAAGATTTCTAAACCCTTATCATGGTTGATTCAAAAAATTGTGATTTTTTGTTTAATTATTATTATATGTTATCTTTAAATGATATAAATAAGATCCTCACAAATTCCCCAGTCATACAACCTCCATGGTGGGAGCATCCATTTGAGATTATGTGTGATGCTTCAAAATTTATAGTTTAAGTTGTCTTGTTATAGGGGGTAGAGGGACACCCACATGTGATTTTCTATTCCTCAAGTGAATTGGATTCATCCCAATAAAACTATAAGAACATGGAAAAAGAGTTTCTTGTTGTCATACTTTCTTTATATAAATTCTATTCTTACTTATTGGTCTCTAAAGTAGTAATTTTCTCTGACCGTGCAACTTTAAGATACCTCTTGAAGAAACCAGATGTAAATGAAATACTTATACATTGTATGTTGTTTCTTAAAGAGTTTTATATTGAGATAAAGGAAAAGAAAGTGTCAAAGAACTTGGTGTATGACCACATGATCAAGATCACTCACATGTCAGATCATGATACCCCAGACCAAGTACCACTTCAAGAAACTTTTCTTGATAAGAATATTTATTCTCTATTAGGTATACATCCTTGGTATGCTGATTTAGTGAATTACTTGGTTGTATCCAAAATTCTTGAAAAACTAAAGAAACACCAAGTTAAAAAATCAAAATGGGTCTAGGTATTATCTGTGGGGTGGATTATACCATTGGAACATCTATAGAAACTAATTCATTAAGAGATGCATTCATGATAATAAGTTTGGGTCTATTAACTATTAGAAAATGACCCTATACCCACGGTTTTACAAAAACTATGGGTATAGGGATTGTTTGAGAACCTATACCCACAATTTTGGTAAACCATGGGTATAGGTTGCAAACTCCCACCTATACCCATGGTTTTGAAAAAACCATGGGTATATGGTTTTGTTAAAAACTGATACCGACGGTTCTCCAAAAACCATGGGTATAGGTCATGCCTATATCCATGGTTTTTGAAAACTATGGCTATAGATTTCCTGCATTAGCATGGTAAAAAAATTATGTGGGAAAAATCATGGGATAATATTGGACTAGTTTGTTCCATGATGCCCATATGTTTCATAAGTCAATTTCACATTTACAACACACTGGAAATATTTTTAAGAGAAATGAAATGCCTTAGAAACCCATGTTTTCTATGATATTTTTTATATCTGGGGAATTAATTTCATGGGTATATTTCCTAGTTCATTTGGATTCTTATGCATTCTAATTGGACTTGATCATGTTAGAAAATAGGTGGAGGTAAAGACACTAGGAATGATAATTCTCATGCTATGGTGTATTTTGTCAAGGATTGTATTTTTTATAGGTTTGGAACACCAAATGAGATCATAATTGACCAAGTTTCACACTTCTATAATCGTAATTTTGGTTCCCTCCTTTAAAATTATAGGGTGACAGACAAAACATCAACACCTTACCACCCAAAATAAATGACCAGGATGAAGTCTCGAATTAGGAGTTGAAGAATATTTTAGAAAACATTATCTAACCAAATAGTAAGGATTATAGAAAATACTTGTATGATGTGATTTGTGATTATATAATGGAATTAAATTACCCATATCATGACCCCCTACCAGATCATTTTTAGTAAATTATTTCATCTTCCTGTGGAAGTTGAGCATCAAACATAATGAGAGATAAAAAAAATGCAACATGGATTTAGCCAAAACAAGTGATCAAAGTAATTTGAAAATTCAAGATATTGAGGAGATCCAATTATCATCATATGGGAACTCAAGTATCTATAATGAATATTCAAAATAAAACCATGATAAGATAATCCAACAAAGGGAGTTTTATGTGGGAGACAAAGTCCTTCTCTATAGTTTTCAAATAAAGTTGATGTATGGTAAGTTGTGTTCTAGGTGGTTATTCCCTTATGTTGTATCACATGTTTTTACTTATGGTGTAGTGGAGATAATATAAAAATCCACAAATAATAAGATTTATATCTAATAGGTATTGATTTAAGAAATACTTTGAGGGATTCCCCATACATGGAAATGACATTGTCACACTGTATGAGCCCATCATCACTTGAGAACATCAGTTTTTCCCTTATCCTCTCACTTGTATGTAATTTTTCCTAATTTAAATTTTGTATCTCATGTGAAAACATCATTTCATAGGGCCACATTAATTATAATACACCATTATAAGTGTGGGGGAGGGGGTAACATTTTGGGTAGATTATTTAGGATTTTTATGTGTTCTTTTGTTTTCATTTTTCAAGAAATTTGATCTTAAATGAATATCCATTATCATTTTTCACTCCTGGGTTGATTTTGAGAGATTTTACTTGATTTTTAAAAAAAAATATTTAAAATTATTATTTAAAATTAACCTTTTCCTTGAAATTTATTTTGAAAAAAAAAATTATTAGTAAAACCAATTTTTGAAATCCATGTCCATGAAACACTGCCCAAAATTATTTTTCTTCCCTGAGAGGTATTCTGAACCATTTTGACATATTTTTTCCTAATATCCTCAATTTATTGAGAAAAAACTTAGAATTTTTTTTCTAACTAGAAATTGTTATTATTTATTTTTCAAATCTTTAGAGTTAATAACATTTTGTTAATATGATTAAGGTACTTCTTTAGTTATCCACATTTTTCCTTAAGATCTACCCTTTACAACAACCCTTTTTTAGCTCTTAGAATTCATGAATTTCATTATAGGTTTAAGAAAAATTATAAGATTATTATCCCTTACCTACATACACTCTTAATATATTTTTATGATTATTTAAAGTTTAAGGGTGGGATAAGGACATTTCATGCATGTTCTTAGGGAAACAGTTCATTGATTTGGTGATGTGAGAGGTTGATTTCATCATTCTAAGAATTTCAAAAAGAGGAATGGGCATGAGTCATTTTAATTT
The DNA here is from genome assembly GCA_963277665.1 of Viscum album. Taxonomy (NCBI): domain Eukaryota; kingdom Viridiplantae; phylum Streptophyta; class Magnoliopsida; order Santalales; family Viscaceae; genus Viscum; species Viscum album. Next base: position 1,476,988,090 of record OY728125.1, on the reverse strand, counting down.
ACTTCATTTAATTATTATTATCTTATTATCATAAAAATGAAAATAAAAAATAATTAAAAGAAAGTGGATGAGATCAAATTATTCATTATGCTTAATTCTATAACTCATGAACCTAATCTTGAAAAGGACCTGAATTATTATTCATTGGTACATTCATTTTTCATTCCATCCTCCTTAAAAAATAAAAAAAATAAAAATTAGAATAAATATAAATTCATTAATTGTAATTTATATCCATCACTCATAGACCATGTCAAGAAAAGGGAGTGGAGTGTCACATTTTGAAGGGGGTTGTGTAACAACCCAAAATTCTATCAATAGAAATTAACTTCTTATAATTATTCCATGTATTATAAATCACATAGAGGACATAATATAAACTTTATAAATGAATAATGAATGAAATAATAGGTATTTTAATAAGTTAAAAAACCTATACCAATGGAATAGTAACTTGAACTTTGGAATATTAATGTGGCCCTTATGAATAGTAAACTGGTCAATATAATATTAACTTCACCTATGAAAGTATAAATAAAATATATGCATATTATAAATGAAAATATGATTCAATTATATCATATTTTAAGTAAGTAAATGTTTTTAAAATGATAAATTAAGTGTTGGTATTTTTATAAAAAATAAATGTTTATTTACAATTTTAAAATTAATATAATGATTTAAAATAAAATTTATTTTCATAAATGTCACGACCCGCCCTCGGAGTCCGTGCCGTGACTACCCCAAGCCCGCCTTCCATAGGCCAGGGGCTGGCGACTAGCACCAAGGCGTAAATCCCGATAAAAAGGGAAGGCATTGCCTTTGTAAGGTAAACAAATACCACAGAGTAAACAAGCGGAAAGTAAACACTAAACAAAAGCAGAGTACAACTGAAAGTGCGGGAAAAGAAAAAGGGCCAGAATACAAACCCAAACTGAAAGTAAAGTACAACTCGAAAGGGAAAACAACAACTGAAAAGTAAAAGCCGCTACTCCGAGCTGTCCACAGGAAATCCCACCTGAAGGGTGGGTACAGATAGCTCCTCTACTCCACGGGTCCCGCCGTCCGCTCCGAGCACGTCCCTCCCAGTGGTCCACCTCCGGGTACCGTCCCGCTCTGCAAGCCTCAGCTAAGGTCAACGCTATCTGTCGTCTGCAACCAACACAACGTAGTGCGGGCAAAGCCCGTTCAGGGGTGAGTATAAGCTACTCAGTAGGGACCCCAAGACCCCTGAAGGTCTCTCAAAATCCACAAAGGATAAACCACGAAGAAAGGTACAATCACGAAGTAACAACCGACACTGCTTAGGTATATGCCCATACATATACCTAAGTCATCAATTCAAATACGCTCCAACCTCCGAGCCCAAGTACAACTCAGTCCACACAGGAAAGTAAACGTATTCCACACAGGAAAGCAAAACGTAATCCACACAGGATTGCACAACACAATCCACACAGGAAAGCAATAGGATTCAGCTCACACAGGTATACTTCTTCAAAGGACGATAAAGATGATCACTGATCCATCTAAGTCGTCGGACCCACGAAGGATCGATAGGTAACTAACCCCCGCAAAGACCACACAGGATCGGGCCCACACAGGACCTGTAGGCGCTGGCTCACACAGAACCGCTGAGCGCGGATCCACACAGGATCGGACCCACACAGGATCGGGCCCACACAGGACCTGTAGCACTGATCCACGTAGGATCGCTGAGTGCTAAATTCGTCGTCGTCGAATCCACACAGGATCTCTGTACTGTCGTCGTCGCAGTCACAGTAGCAGTAGTAGCAGTAGAACAGTCGCAGCCAGCACTAGGGTTCCCGCACACAGCAAGCTCGTTCGGAGGGTCCGCTCCACGAGCCGAGAGGCTGATACATCAACTGTCATTAAGTCCTGAGTTGATGTATCCAAAAGTTCCGTAACGTCAACAGGAACTCAACGCAACAGACGGCGCGTCGATCGGACGCCCGGTCTGAGAGTTATTGGCATTTTCGTCTCCGGGGCCCGGTTGGTTTTTAAGGCAAAACCAACCCGACCGTACTCCACCTGCGTCCAAACCTCGGGCGGAGTATGACAAAAGATCCTTTTCACTAAGAGGAACACAACACAGCTGACGGCACGTCAATCGGACGTCCGTAGCTCAAGATATGAGTGTTTCCGCTCTGAAGGCCCGGTTGGTTTCGTGAACGAACCAACCCGGCCGAACCCAAGTAAACCGAAACCTTGAGTGCCATATACCGAAACGACCGTCTTGATCCAAGGATCGCGTTTCCGCAGACGGTTCGTCAATCGTAGGTCCGAGGCTCAAGTTATGGCCAAAAGACCGGAACTAGTTCGAAACGGGGGGGTCCGGGTCCGGGCCGACCCTGCCCGACCCCCACCTGGGGCGGCGCGGCGGCGCGGGGGCCGCGGCGGCCTGTCGCCGCAGGGTGGCTGCACGCGGGGGCCAAGCCCCCGCTGATTGGAATGTCGGCGCGGCAATATGCCGCGCCCCTTCTGCAAAACCGCCCCCCCTCCTCACGTGGGGGGCTTGATTGAAAAAAAAACCGGGGGGCTGCTGCCCCCCCTTCCTACATGGAAACCGCCCCCCTCTTAAAGAGGGGGGTTTTAAACGTTGGCCGGGGAATTAATTTTCCCCGGTTTAACGTCATCCAGCCGGCCAGCTGGCCGGCCGGTTTTCTCCAACGGGACCGGAAATTCCGGTCCCCTCTTCGGCTTCCGACGCCGGCGGCCCGGCCGCCGGTCCTCTCATCCCGCCGCGGCCCGGAACCGGCCGCGGTCTCCTCGTCCCGCCGCGGCCCGGAACCGGCCGCGGTGTTCGTCGTCCGGCGCGGTGCGACGGCACCGCGCCCTTTCGCCGTGCCTTGATTCCTTTCAACGCGGCGCGACGGCGTCGTGTTCTTGAAGATTCTTCCTCGGCGTGGCCCGACGGCGCCGCATAAAATAATTACACGATTATCCACGTGGTGCGACGGCACCACGCCACTTTGCTTCCACCCGCAAGAATAAACAACAAGAACGATGGAGGGGGGTTCGGCCGTGTTCATGCGGTCCGGCCCCCTCACGTTAAATAAATAACTCAACTTAAACATTCAAAAGCCTCATGTTTGACATGCGAGATCCACGATCAAGAAAAGGAATAATTAAAGAATAAAATAACAACCCCTACCTTGGTATAAGGTTCGACGATTGTCAACGTTCCGCGGAAGTCGACGTCGCGGAGGTCGGGCGTCGCGGTAGCCGTTCGTCAAATCCGATGACGAAGGGGGTGCGTCCGAAGAGACACGTCGTTGGCGAATACTTGTACGCCGACGAAGGTTGTCCAAGGAAGAAGTGGCGTCCCCTTTCGTTGACACGGAAGACGAAGAAGAGCGGAGCGGCGTTCTTCGTCGGGACTTGAGCGTTCTTCGTCAAGTTGAGCGTTCTTCGTGATCTTCGTCAGAGATGAAGAAGAAGAAGAAAAAGCTCTCCACCTCTCAAGAAGACAAACAATTAACCAAAATAAAATAAGACAACATCTTATTTTATTATCACATAACACACTAGAATTTCAAATGTTTGAAATTCAAAAGGATTAACTCCCATAATTAAATAAGTAACTCAAGTCATTTAATGAGGCGTTAAGGGAGTTGGGATAATATGAAAGGTTTAGGGGTTCGTGTGGGTCCCACCACACTTAATCCTCCCAAGGGAGGTTACGTGGGTGTGGGTCCCACTTCCAACCCCCTTTGGTAGGTTTTATCAAGTTATAATAAAATTTGTTCTTCACAAAATTTTATTTAACTCAAACTAAAAACCCCAAAACTAACTTTCAACCCGCAACAAACACAACTTCAGAAAAGGTCTCTTTTAGCGAATTTCGGCGCTGCGAGTTCATCGGTGCCCTCGGATTTCAATTCCGAGCACCGGATCAAAAGTTAGGAATTCCCGCTCGTTCGTTCACTGAACGTACCCGAGCCAAACTTCGGAAATTGATTCCGGGCACTCCGGGCCTCGGAATCAGGTGTCGTCTGAAACCGCGCTCTTGTAAAATTCTAAAGAAAATTAAGAAAAAATTTCCCTTGAATTTTACGGGTCTTTACATTACTCCCACCTCAGGGCTTTACGTCCCCGTAAAGATACATCAAAAACTAGGGAAACAAATGAGGGTACTGAGCACGCATCTGAGCCTCCCGCTCCCATGTGTTCTCCTGGAGATTCCCGTGCTGCCATCTGATGCGCACAAGAGGAATCGATCGCCCACGCAGGACCCGCTCCTGTCGATCCTATATCTCCACCGGGACCTCCGTAAAAGTCGCCCCATCATCAACGTCAAGCTCCCCATGGTCAATGATGTGCGTCGGGTCATGCACGTGTCTCCTCAGCTGGGATACGTGGAAGACGTCGTGCACCCGGTGCAACTGAGGTGGTAGAGCCAGACGATAAGCCACCTCGCCAACCCTGCTGAGGACCTGGAAGGGTCCGATGAAGCGCGGAGATAACTTGCCGCCTCGGCCAAATCTCTGAATACCACGTCGAGGTGAGACCCGCAAGAAGACGTGGTCGCCATCCTCGAACTCTAGTGGCCTCCGCCTCCTGTCAGCATAAGACTTCTGCCGGCTCTGAGCTGTCCTCATCCGCTCCTGGATGACCTGGACTTTCTCTGTCGTGGCCTGGACCATCTCCGGTCCCACCAGTGCTGACTCTCCAGGGTCTGTCCAGCACAAAGGAGATCTACAAGGTCGGCCGTACAACACCTCGTTTGGTGCCATCCCGATGGTGGAGTGGTAGCTGTTGTTGTACGCAAACTCCACCAAGGGTAGGTGGTCCTCCCAGCTACGACCAAAGTCGAGGACACATGCGCGGAGCATGTCCTCGAGTGTCTGAATGGTCATCTCCGTCTGACTATCCGTCTGAGGGTGAAAAGCGGTGCTAAGATGTAGCTGCGTCCCGAACGCCTCCTGTAACCCCTTCCAAAGCCGGGAAGTAAAGCGGGCATCTCGATCGGAGACGATAGATGATGGCACGCCGTGGAGCCGCACAATCTCCTGAACGTAGAGACGTCCCAAGCTCTCTACTGAGCCCTGCTCTCTGATGGGTAAGAAGTGTGCCGACTTGGTGAGTCGGTCAACAATCACCCAGATGGAGTCGTGACCTCTGGATGTGCGTGAAAGTCCAGTAACGAAGTCCATAGATATGCCGTCCCACTTCCACTCCGGAACCTCCAAGGGCTGTACCAAGCCTGCTGGAACCTGATGCTCTGCCTTTACCTGCTGACAGGTGAGGCATCGAGAAACGAACTCTGCTACAGCCTTCTTCATGCCCGGCCACCAGTGCTGTCGTCTGAGGTCCTGGTACATCTTCGCCACTCCAGGATGTACCGCCAAAGGAGAAGTGTGAAACTCTCTCAGCACTTCCTCTCGCAAAGCTACTGGTACCGTGGTACGTCCTCTGAAAAGGATGTCGTGCTCTGCTCCAAGGGAGAAACCATCTGGTTCCTGTCCCGAGGATATCTGTGCACGCCGTGTCTCACAGTCAGCGTCCCCGCGCTGTGCCTCCCTGACTCGCTGAAGTAGTGGAGGAGTGACTGTGAGAGACTGAAGAAAGGCTGCTCCATCTCTATCCACGAAGGATATCTGTAAAGAGGCTAGCTGCTCCGTCGCCTCCTCAAGTAGCTGAATGCCCGTCCTCCTGCTGAGGGCATCGGCTACTACGTTCCCCTTCCCAGGAGTATAGACTATCTCAAAGTCATAGTCCTGGAGGAACTCGAGCCATCGCCGCTGTCTCAGGTTCAGGTCCTTCTGCGAGAAGATATACCTGAGACTCTGATGATCGGAAAAGACTGTAAAGCGCTCGCCCATCAGATAGTGTCGCCATGTCTTCAGAGCGAAGACCACTGCTGCTAACTCCAGGTCATGGGTAGCGTAGTTCTGCTCATGCGGCCTCAACTGACGTGATCCATAGGCGATCACGGCCCGCTCCTGCATCAGAACACATCCGAGTCCGGTTCCTGATGCATCGCAGTAGACTACGTACCCTACTCCCTCCTCAGGCAACCTCAAGATAGGTGCGCTAGTCAATCTCTGTCTCAGCTCCTGGAAGCTCTGCTGACATCTATCTGACCACACGAAGGGTTTCCCCTTCTTTGTCAAAGCTGTGAGTGATGCCGCGACTCTAGAGAAGTCTGGCACGAATCTCCGATAGTATCCAGCTAGTCCCAAGAAACTCCGAACCTTAGTCACGCTCCTGGGTGGCTCCCAAGCTAACACAGCCTCAACCTTCGCGGGATCCACTGCAACTCCCGCCTCAGAGATAACGTGTCCCAAAAAGTGGACCTCACGTATCCAGAACTGGCACTTCGAGAGCTTACCATAAAGCTGGTGCTCTCGGAGTGTGTCAAGAACAACTCGCAAGTGATAGGTGTGCTCCTCCTCTGTCGTAGAGTAAATCAGAATGTCGTCGATGAAGACCATGACAAACCGATCGAGGTATGGCCGAAAGATCCTGTTCATGAGAGCCATGAATACTGCTGGAGCATTGGTTACACCGAAAGGCATAACCAAGAACTCATAGTGTCCATACCGACATCTGAAGGCTGTCTTCTGCACATCCTCGTCTCTGACTCTGAGCTGATGGTAGCCTGACCTGAGGTCTATCTTCGAGAACCACCGTGCTCCCTTGAGCTGATCAAAGAGGTCATAAATCCTCGGTAGCGGATAGTTGTTCCTCACTGTCACCTGGTTCAGGTGACGATAGTCAACACAAAGTCGCAAGCTCCCGTCCGCCTTCTTGGAGAACAATATCGGGGAACCCCAGGGTGAAACACTGGGTCGAATGAACCCCTTGCCCTGCAAGTCCTCCAACTGTACTCATAGCTCTCGAAGCTCGGCGGGGGCCATACGATATGCTGGAGTGGATATCGGGGCTGTCCCGGGGTACAAGTCAATATAAAATTCTACCTCTCTGCGAGGAGGTAGCCCTGGAACATCGTCAGGAAAAACGTCCGCAAACTGATCCACCACTGCAGGAAAACCAGGACTTCGCACGTCAACTGCTCCAAGGATGAGGCTAGCCAACTGATGAGTGATGGGTTGTCCTCTCCTCCGCGGAAGTCCATCCTGTGCTGCTAAGGCTCCCTTCTCGCCGGTGAAGGTGAACCTGCTCCCGTTGGTGCGTACACATCGCACCTTGCGCCTAAAACAGTCAATCTGTGCATGGACCGTAGATAGCCAATCCATGCCCAAGATGACGTCGTAAGGCCTCGACGCTGCTACAAGAAGATTCCAGCCGAAGCTCTCGCCTCCTAGAGTAAGCTCACACTGCCGGCACCAGTGCGTAATCGTCGAGTCTGCTCCCGTAGGAGTCTCTAGCTGTAAGGATCGAGCCAACGGCTCTGTCGGAATCTCCAAGCTCCGAACAAGGGCAGCGGCTATGAAAGAGTGACTCGCTCCTGTGTCTATAAGAACTGCAGCAAGGGTGGAATAGACACAGATAGTACCTCGAATCAACTCGGGTGCGCCGTGGTCGTAGGCCTCTACTGCCTGGAGCTGTGCCTGTCGCTGCCCGCCAGCTCCCTGTGGTCGGGGTGGACCTCCTGGTGGTGGTGGTGGTAGAGCCTCAAAGCGTCGGCCACCACCGGCTGCTCGTCCAGCTCCTCTGCCTCGTCCGCCTCCTCCCTGCGGACCGCCACGGTCGACCCTCTGCCTCTGCCTCGGTGGTCCCTCAACCGTCTGCTTCTCCTCGGCACGGCGGGTCGGGCAGTCACGAGCCATGTGGCCCTGCCCGCCGCACGAGTAGCATTGTCTACCTCTCATAAGACTGGCTCCGCGCTGTGTGCCCCGCACTGCTGAGCCAGTGTCCTGAGGTCGTCTGCCCGAAGGTCTGGTCTGTCTGGACCCCTGAGTCATCCGTCGACTGCCTGCTACAGATGACTCTGCCACGTGCCGCCCTGCGGTGGGTCGCTGTGCTGGTGTAGACTCAGCAAGGAAGCTCTCGATCAGAAGAGCCCGCTCCAGTACTCCTGTCTGAGTCGGTATGCTGAGGGAGATCAGCGATGCCCTGATCTCGTGTCTCAAACCCTGCTCGAAGGTCCGGGCCCAGAAGAATGGGTCCCGTACCATGTCGTTCGAGTAGCGCGAGAGATCGGTAAATCTCGCCGAGTACTGAGCGACCGTCATGCTGCCCTGCCGCAGCTGTAGAAGCTCCTGGATACGTACCGCACGAAGGGTGGCTGGGACGAACTCCGAGCGGAAGAGGCTCTCAAAGTCCGTCCAAAGTAGAGATGCCTCATCGTGCACCTGGAGCATCAAGCTCCACCATCGTCCTGCTGCTGCGTGTAGTAGGCTCGCAGCGAGGATCACCATGAGGTCTGCTGGTGTCCTCACTAGCCTAAACACTCGAACCACTGCCTCCAGCCAGTCCTCTGCTGCCTGGGGATCCGTCTCCCCGCGAAACCTGGGTGGTCGCTGGCGCTGAAACTCATGCAGTGCGCTGAGGCAACGTGCATCGTCAGCGGCTGCTGCTGGAAGCATCGGGGGCTCGGCGGGTAAAGCTACCGCCGGTGCCACTACTGGCAAAGGGCCCTGTACCGAGGCCTCGTCGCTCGGTGGGCTGTCGTCTCGCTCGACTCTCGGAACCCTAGCTGGCTGCCGTCGTGGGGCCATCCTGAAAAGGAAACAGGTGCGCCACGGTCAGAACAGTATACCTGGTGGGCTGATATAAGTAATCACAAAGAAAACATTGAAACACACACACAATCAATGTTTTCGTGCATTAAGTCGGAAATCAGAAGTCAGGGTCCTGGTGTACGGATACGTCGGCCGCCGCACCAACACTGGACTCCCTGGGCTGATAACCACACTCAATACGCTAAACATTATTGCTTCACATAGAAAGATCAGAGTTCGCGGTAGAACCGAACTCCTCTGATACCAATTTGTCACGACCCGCCCTCGGGGTCCGTGCCGTGACTACCCCAAGCCCGCCTTCCATAGGCCAGGGGCTGGCGACTAGCACCAAGGCGTAAATCCCGATAAAAAGGGAAGGCATTGCCTTTGTAAGGTAAACAAATACCACAGAGTAAACAAGCGGAAAGTAAACACTAAACAAAAGCAGAGTACAACTGAAAGTGCGGGAAAAGAAAAAGGGCCAGAATACAAACCCAAACTGAAAGTAAAGTACAACTCGAAAGGGAAAACAGCAACTGAAAAGTAAAAGCCGCTACTCCGAGCTGTCCACAGGAAATCCCACCTGAAGGGTGGGTACAGATAGCTCCTCTACTCCACGGGTCCCGCCGTCCGCTCCGAGCACGTCCCGCCCAGTGGTCCACCTCCGGGTACCGTCCCGATCTGCAAGCCTCAGCTAAGGTCAACGCTGTCCGTCGTCTGCAACCAACACAACGTAGTGCGGGCAAAGCCTGTGCAGGGGTGAGTATAAGCTACTCAGTAGGGACCCCGAGACCCCTGAAGGTCTCTCAAAATCCACAAAGGATAAACCACGAAGAAAGGTACAATCACGAAGTAACAACCGACACTGCTTAGGTATATGCCCATACATATACCTAAGTCATCAATTCAAATACGCTCCAACCTCCGAGCCCAAGTACAACTCAGTCCACACAGGAAAGTAAACGTATTCCACACAGGAAAGCAAAACGTAATCCACACAGGATTGCACAACACAATCCACACAGGAAAGCAATAGGATTCAGCTCACACAGGTATACTTCTTCAAAGGACGATAAAGATGATCACTGATCCATCTAAGTCGTCGGACCCACGAAGGATCGATAGGTAACTAACCCCCGCAAAGACCACACAGGATCGGGCCCACACAGGACCTGTAGGCGCTGGCTCACACAGAACCGCTGAGCGCGGATCCACACAGGATCGGACCCACACAGGATCGGGCCCACACAGGACCTGTAGCACTGATCCACGTAGGATCGCTGAGTGCTAAAGTCGTCGTCGTCGAATCCACATAGGATCTCTGTACTGTCGTCGTCGCAGTCACAGTAGCAGTAGTAGCAGTAGAACAGTCGCAGCCAGCACTAGGGTTACCGCACACAGCAAGCTCGTTCGGAGGGTCCGCTCCACGAGCCGAGAGGCTGATACATCAACTGTCATTAAGTCCTGAGTTGATGTATCCAAAAGTTCCGTAACGTCAACAGGAACTCAACGCAACAGACGGCGCGTCAATCGGACACCCGGTCTGAGAGTTATTGGCATTTTCGTCTCCGGGGCCCGGTTGGTTTTTAAGGAAAAACCAACCCGACCGTACTCCACCTGCGTCCAAACCTCGGGCGGAGTATGCCAAAAGATCCGTCTCACTAAGAGGAACACAACACAGCTGACGGCACGTCAATCGGACGTCCGTAGCTCAAGATATGAGTGTTTCTGCTCCGAAGGCCCGGTTGGTTTCGTGAACGAACCAACCCGGTCGAACTCAAAGTAAACCGAAACCTTGAGTGTGATATACCGAAACGACCGTCTTGATCCAAGGATCGCGTTGCCGCAGACGGTTCGTCAATCGGAGGTCCGAGGCTCAAGTTATGGCCAAAAGACCGGAACTGGTTCGAAACGGGGGGGTCCGGGTCCGGGCCGACCCGGCCCGACCCCCCCCTGGGGCGGGGCGGCGGCGCGGGGGCCGCGGCGGCCTGTCGCCGCAGGGTAGCTGCATGCGGGGGCTAAGCCCCCGCTGATTGGAATGTCAGCGCGGCAATATGCCGCGCCCCATCTGCAAAACCGCCCCCCCCCCCCCTCCTCACGTGGGGGGCTTGATTGAAAAAAAAACCGGGGGGCTGCTGCCCCCCCTTCCTACATGGAAACCGCCCCCATCTAAAAGAGGGGGGTTTTAAACGTTGGCCGGGGAATTAATTTTCCCCGGTTTAACGTCATCCGGCCGGCCAGCTGGCCGGCCGGTTTTCTCCAACGGGACCGGAAATTCCGGTCCCCTCTTCGGCTTCCGACGCCGGCGGCCCGGCCGCCGGTCTTCTCATCCTGCCGCGGCCCGGAACCGGCCGCGGTCTCCTCGTCCCGCCGCGGCCCGGAACCGGCCGCGGTGTTCGTCATCCGGCGCGGTGCGACGGCACCGCGCCCTTTCGCCGTGCCTTGATTCCTTTCAACGTGGCGCAACGGCGTCGCGTTCTTGAAGATTCTTCCTCGGCGTGGCGCGACGGCGCCGCGTAAAATAATTGCACGATTATCCGCGTGGTGCGACGGCACCACGCCACTTTGCTTCCACCCGCAAGAATAAACAACAAGAACGATGGAGGGGGGTTCGGCCGTGTTCATGCGGTCCGGGCCCCTCACGTTAAATAAATAACTCAACTTAAACATTCAAAAGCCTCATGTTTGACATGCGAGATCCACGATCAAGAAAAGGAATAATTAAAGAATAAAATAACAACCCCTACCTTGGTATAAGGTTCGACGATTGTCAACGTTCCGCGGAAGTCGACGTCGCGGAGGTCGGGCGTCGCGGTAGCCGTTCGTCAAATCCGATGACGAAGGGGGTGCGTCCGAAGAGACACGTCGTTGGCGAATACTTGTACGCCGACGAAGGTTGTCCGAGGAAGAAGTGGCGTCCCCTTTCGTTGACACGGAAGACGAAGAAGAGCGGAGCGGCGTTCTTCGTCGGGACTTGAGCGTTCTTCGTCAAGTTGAGCGTTCTTCGTGATCTTCGTCAGAGATGAAGAAGAAGAAGAAAAAGCTCTCCACCTCTCAAGAAGACAAACAATTAACCAAAATAAAATAAGACAACGTCTTATTTTATTATCACATAACACACTAGAATTTCAAATGTTTGAAATTCAAAAGGATTAACTCCCATAATTAAATAAGTAACTCAAGTCATTTAATGAGGCGTTAAGGGAGTTGGGAGAATATGAAAGGTTTAGGGGTTCGTGTGGGTCCCACCACACTTAATCCTCCCAAGGGAGGTTAAGTGGGTGTGGGTCCCACTTCCAACCCCCTTTGGTAGGTTTTATCAAGTTATAATTAAATTTGTTCTTCACAAAATTTTATTTAACTCAAACTAAAAACTCCAAAACTAACTTTCAACCCGCAACAAACGCAACTTCAGAAAAGGTCTCTTTTAGCGAATTTCGGCGCTGCGAGTTCATCGGTGCCCTCGGATTTCAATTCCGAGCACCGGATCAAAAGTTAGGAATTCCCGCTCGTTCGTTCACTGAACGTACCCGAGCCAAACTTCGGAAATTGATTCCGGGCACTCCGGGCCTCGGAATCAGGTGCCGTCTGAAACCGCGCTCTTGTAAAATTCTAAAGAAAATTAAGAAAAAATTTCCCTTGAATTTTACGAGTCTTTACAATAAAATGTATTAATAAATTAATATTTTGTTTTATTATGATTATAATATATTTTTATGTGACCTTGATTAATTTTTCATGGTGTTATAAAATCAGTTATAGTTTCAAAATTTTATTTTCTAAGTAAATGATAATTTTAATTAAAAATTAAATTTATCATAGTTAGAAAATTATTTTCATAAAATGGAATAAAGTTTTTAATTATACACATCAAAAAATGGTTAGGGTGAATTATTGGGATTTTTCTAAAATAGTTTAATTTTTATGAATAGTAAAATGTGGTAATTTACGGTATATATACATTATAAGTTAAATTCACTATTCCTTTAGTCATCACTGATGTAATAATAATAATCTAGAACTCCCCTTAATTATTTTAATATATTTAGTGATAATTATCAAACTATTCATAGTCTTGAGACAAAAATAATAAATTAATGAATAAAATATTCAAAAAATCATCTCTCTCCTCCACTATAAATACCACCATCACCACCTCTTCTCCTCACACCTATTAAGGCTTAAATATTGTCATATTTATTCCCAATACTCTTTACAAGCCCATATTCCAAATCCAAGAGATATTTTTCTCGTCAAACGACCAAACCTTTTTCCCTAATGAGGTTCTCAAGGAGGATAAATTCAAGTGGTAAAATCTTCTTTCTTTTCTTTTAATTTCTTTACGAGTTCTTTTATTTTCTTATTCTCTACGCACCTCCAATCATCTAAGTGGCATGATAACTATAATATATTTTATATACTAGAATTTTATTATTTTAATTGAATAATTCATCTTCAAATCTCTTTCCTTTTCCTTTTATTCTAAAAATGAAATTATCATCCGTAGTGTGTTGATTTACCACCACCGTGGACAATGCGTTTTCATTTTTCATTACCACCTTCAAGGATGATCATAAAACCATTTTTATGGTTAAAAAATATAATAATATATGTATTATATGCTATGAAATGTTCTATAACCATTATATATACATGATATTAATTAATAAAACAAAACTAGTTTGTGATGATCAAAAACCGCCAAAATAATCTAAACAATTATCACTAACGTCATATCTAATGATTCATCCTCACCACAAATAACCAAATGAATTATATAAAAATTTAATATTATGTATGTTCATTAATAACATATTAATTAAATTCTGTATATCTATTCCTATTTTACATTATTTTCCATACATGTATACAAGTAAACTGATCATGAAAACTAGGGAAACGAACGCTCTGGAAAGATAAAATTGTATCTTATAACTCAACAAAAAGTACCAAAATGTACTTAATAAAGTTAAACTAAATCAAATACATATAGAAAATTTTTTTAATTAATTAATTAATAGATCTAATTTTATTATCTAGGATATTAAGATCAAGTGCAGAACATTTTCAGACATAAGGTAAGGGATTCTATCTAAACCTCAATTTTTTCCTTTGGGATACTCTTTCTCTCTCTTTACCCCAATGTAATGATTATTTATTTTTTTTAATTATTATAAATTATATTTATATATTCAAAAATAATGTATCCAGATCATATCAACCTTCTTTTATGGGGAAATACATATTTTAAAAATGTTCCCTTCTCGAAACTTCTCAATAAGCAAGCCCGATTAAAGGGAACATCCTGATTTCTTACCCATTTTCAAGTGAACTCCATATTTTTTTTAAACCACCATTATTTTTCTAAAATCAATAATTTTATCATGAAAAAATATTTTGGTTCATTTATGGTTTTATGAAAACAAATATTCCTTTTCCTCTTTAAATTCTCTTTAATATTTTCCTTACACCACATTAAAATATTTCATTTCTAAAGTTTTTTAGACACTTTTTTTAAATTTTTTCACTTAAATTGTACATAATTTATCATTATCTATGCCTATTTTACCTTATTAATGTCTTTTTATGATTTAAATCCATTCTTTCATGGACACCATTATGATATTCTCTTTTGATATGCCTTTTGACATGATTATGATACCAAATTATTTCCATGGTTAGCCCTTATGTTTATATTTGATTCCTTATGTATGATTCTTTATGTGGAACACATATGCATGAACATGTTATGATGTGTTATCCTAGATATCACTCCAATGCATTGGGTAGTTTTTAGTCTCATGAGACATCATGTTGGGATATGGACTGGACCTAATTCCTTTATGGGACTTTGTCCGCCATGTGCAATGGTCTTGGTAGTTAGACTTGACTTGTAATTATGTCATGTTGTGTATTGTTTCCACATTCCTATGATTCCATGATTATATTTCCTCAAGCTCTACATGTTATGTTTTCTTATGTTTATTTATGTTCCAAGCCTTTTTATGTTATCATGTTATGCCTTCTAACCCATATGATTTGATTTATTCTTATTTTTATATCCTAATTGGACATTTTAGCTCATCCCTTTTATTCATGTATTCCCCATGTTATCCTTTGTATATGTAGGAGATCAATGGAAGTTAGGAGCTCTTTATGGATGATTAAAATAAATATGTTTTATTCTATTTCCTCATTTTCATTTTTATATGCCTAATCATCCAAATACACTAGAGTTTACGATCCTTGGATTGTAATTTGATGGTTAATTATTCTTAAAATCATGTAATGATATGTGTAAAAGTCTAGGGTCACTATAGTTAGTATAATAGCAAATTCTAGTTGTTTTTGGATATTAGGACTATATCACTTTAGTAAGAACCTTAGGGATAATTAAATCACCATGGATAACCTAGATTAAAACTTATGGTATCACAATCTAGGATATAATTTTAATTTAAAATTTTATCCTTATATATTCAAAGATTCCTTTTTATATCCTTCTTAGAAAAGTATTCAATCCCTCACCTGTTTTCACCTCAGTATGTAAAATGAAATTTCAAGGGTGAAATTTTAAATTGGGGGAAGAATGTAACGACCAAAAATTCCATCAATGGAAATTCCCTTCTTATAATTATTCCATATAGCATATTTACATGACTGTAGTAGTACTATAGCAGGTACGATAGTAGGTATTGTAGTAGTACTGTAGTAGTATTATATGCTGTGTTGGTACTGTATCAGACTGTACACTGTACAGGTACTGTAGTAGACTGTACTCTGTGCGGGTACTGTAGAAGGCACTATAGCAGTTACTGTTCAGTACTGTAGCAGCTGGAACTATTCACCTTGGGCCACCAGTTTGGGCTTGGAGTCCTTGAGGCTTTTGGGCCACCCAGGACTTTGGGTCAGTAGGGATTTCAGGCTACCTTTAAGGCCTTAGGTCCACCTCAAGGCCTTCGATCCACATGCAATTTCCCCAGACACACTACAAAAAAAGGAGCAACCCTAGAAGAGGATTCAGAGCAGGTGCACTCACCAGAGCAGAACCAAATGGATTTTTCAGAATGAGAGGGTATGGCTATGCCATCGGGACTAGCCTGTGCTTGCACGAGAAGCCTAGCCAAATGGCCATGTGAAGGTGGAGAGCTACTATCATGATGCAGATGCTGGGGAGGTGCAGTTTCTTGTAGATAGTCTGGTTGAATTCCATAAAGACCTTTGGGTCATGTTGTCTCTTAAGCCTATGGGCCATGTAATCTTTGAGCCTACAGGCCTTGTTAGTGTTCCCCCTCATCCCTTGAAAGGGTGGTTATCAAAAATCAATAAAAATAAAGGCCTTCGGGCCATTCTTTCATAGAGGACCCAACATTAACTTTATAAATGAATAATTTATAGAATAAGTGGTATTTCAATAAGTTAAGGAACCTATACCAATGGAATAGTAACTCGAACTTTAGAATAGTAATGTGAACCTTATGAATAGTAAACTGACCAATAGAATAGTAACATCACCTATGAAATTATAAATAAAATTTAGGTCTTATAAATTAAAATGTGATATAATTATATTATAGTTTAAGTAAGTAAATGTTTTGAAAATGATAAATTCAATGTTGGTATTTTTATAAAAAATAAATGTTTATTTATAATTTTATAATTAATATAATTATTTAAAATAAAATTTATTTTCATAAAATGTATTCATAAATTAATATTTTGTTGTCTTATAATTATAATATAATTTTATGATACCTTAATTAATTTTTCTAGGTTTTATAAAATCAGTTAATTTTAAAATTGGTATTTTCCAAGTAAATAAAGATTTTAGTTAAAAACTAAATTTCTCATATTTAGACAATTAATTTCATAAAATATAGTTCATTTTTAAATTCTACACATTAAAAATGGTTAGGGTGAATTTTTTGGATTTTTCTAAAATAGTTGAATTTTTGTGAATAGTAAAATATGGTAATTTATGGTATATATACATTATAAGTTAAATACACTATTCCTTGTTCCATCCCTGATATAAGAACCATAATATAAAAATCCCCTTAATTATTTTAAAATATTTAGTGATAATTCTCAAACTATTCATAGTTTTGAGGTAAAATAATAAAGTAATGAATAAAATATTAAAAAAACACCCCTTTCCTCAACTATAAATATCACCCCTTACCACCTCTTCCCCTTGCACATATTAAGCCTTAAAGATTTTCTAAGTTATAACCAGTACTATTATTAATCCCCTCTCCCATATCCTAGATATATTGGTCTCATAAAAAGACCAAACGCTTTTCCCTAAGGAGGTTCTCAAGAAGGAGAAATTCAAGAGGTAAAATCATATTTCTTTTCTTTTATTTTATTTTCAAGTTATTTTATTTTATTACTATCTCCCCACATCCACTTATACAAGTGTCATGATAACTCTAGTATCTTTTATATACTATAATGTTATTATGTTAATGGAATAATTCATCTTCAAATCTCTTACTTTTTCCTTTTATTCTAAAAATTAAATTATCGTCCGTGGTGTATCGATTTCCCGCCACCGCGGACGATGCATTTTCATTTTTCATTACCAAATTCAAGGTTGGTCATAAAACCATTTTTATGGTTAAACCATATAATAATATATTTATTATATCCTATTTAATTTTATATAACCATTAAATATTCATCATATTAATTAACAAAACAAAACTAGTTTGTGATGTTCAAAACCACCAAAATAATCTAAACGATTATCACTAACGTCATATATAAGGATTCATCCTGACCCAAATAACCAAATGAATTATATAACTATTTAATCCTATATATATTAATTAATAACATATAACTTCAATTTTGGATATATATTCCCATTTTACAAGATTTTTCATACATGTATGCAAGTAAACAGATCATGAAAACCGAGGAAATGAACACTCCTGAATGATAAAATGGTATCTTATAACTCATCAAAAAGGAACTTAATAAAATTATAATAAATAAAATAAATGTATAAAATGTTATGAATTAATTTTTTATTGGATCTAATTTTATTATCTTATACATTAAGATCAAGTGCAGAACACTTTTGGACATAAGGTAAGGGATTCTACCTGAACCTCTATTTTTCCTTCAAGTTACTCTTTCTCTCTCTTCAACCCAATGTAATGATTCTTTATTTTTGTGTAATTATTTTAAATTAGGTTTATATATTCCAAAATCATGTATCTAGATCATATTATCCTTTTTTGATGGGAAAATACATGTTTTAAAAAGGTTCCCTTCTCAAAAATTCCCAATAAGCAAGCCCAATTAAAGAGAACGTCCTGATTTCTTACCCATTTTCAATTGAAATGCATAATATATTTTAATCCACCATTATTTTTCTAAAATAACTCATTTTATCATGAAAAAATATCTTGGTTCATTTCTGGTTTTATGAAAAAAAATATTCTTTTTCCACTTTAAATTCTCTTTATTATTTTCCTTAAACCGCACTAAAATGTTTCATTTCGGATGTTTCTTAAACACTTTTTTACATGTTTCCACTTAAATTGGACATAATTTATAATTATATATTCCTATTTTACATTATTAATTTCCTTTTATGATTTAAATTAATTCTTTCATGGACACCATTATGATATTCCCTTTTGATATTCCTTTTGACATGATTATGATACCCAATTCTTTCCATGGGTAACCCTTATATTTATGTTTGATTACTTATGTATGATTATTTATGTGGAAAACATATGAATGAAAATGTTATGATGTGTGTGCCTAGATAGTTCTCTAATGAATTGGGTAATTTTTAGTCTCATGAGACATCATGTTGGGACAAAGAGTGAACTTGATTCCTTTATGGGACTTTGTCCACCATGTGCAATGGTCTTGGAATTTATCCTTGAATCATGCTTATGTCATATTGTATTTTATTTCTACATTACTCTAATTCCATGATTATATGTCCCTATGATCTACATGTTATTCTTCATTATGTTTATTCATGTTCTATTCCTTTTTACGTCATCGCGTTATGCCTTCAAACCCATGTGCTTTGCTTTATTCCTATTTTTATACCCTTATTGGGATTTTTAGCCCATATTTTTTTTCATGTATTCCCTGGGTTATCCTTTTCATATGTTGGAGCTCAATTGAATCTAGGGTCTCTTTATGGATGATTAAAATAAATATATTTTATTCTATTTCCATGTTTTTAGTTTTATGTACCTAATCATTCAAAGACACTAGACTTTATAATCCTGGGATTGTAATTTGATGGCTAATTATGATTGAAATCATATAATAATGTGTGTAAATGTATAGGGTCACTATAGGTTTAGTGAGGAATTTTTCATCATTTTACTTGAATACTTGAATATCCATGCAATGTATTTAAGAGTAAACCTCCTCTTTTTAGTCTTAATTTTTAAATGCTTCTACCAACAAACCCCTAGCCACAAAAATCACCTATAAAAATACCTCATAATTAAATAAATTTTCATGTATCAAGGTGTGGATAAATGATAATTTTTACAATCTTATGGTGATACATACATTTTCCAAGTATAAGCATAACTCCATATTAAATTTCTATTGAGTGAAGAGTGACATAAATTTCAATGTGATATGGGTTGTGATTGAATCATTGATGGTTTTTTTAGGTTGAAAATTTTTAAATATGATAGACTAAAAAAAATAAAATATTTTTAATAAACAAAATATGATAAAATTATATTTTGAAAACTTTTCTTATTTCTGATTTTTTGTGTGGATTTTGATATAGATATGTGACGATTGCACATGAGTGCAATATTTAAGTATATGGTAGTTGATAAACCATGATTTTATTGAATGTTTTATTTATAATAAATTATTTAATTCTACCATTTTTTTAAGTGATGATTTAATGGGAATTTGTAAGTACAACATGAATTTGAACATTGCATGGAAATTCCATTTTTTCTATTTCATGTGCACTCTAGTATTTGTATCCTAAAATTTATTATGCATAAAATTATAATTTTAAATTTATTTAATTTATTTTAAACTTTATGGGATAAATATTTTAATTGAAGACATATAGATGGATCACATATTTGAATGGATAATATGAACCCTGAATCCAATGTTGGACTAGATTCATCAATCTGGATATCACTTCAACATCTAGCCCCTGAATTTTTTACCTGTGGTTGTATTGGGCTTTAATTTTATCATAAGTTATCAGGAAAAAAAACCTAATATTTAATTCAATTGTATCCATATCTAGTTTGGTAATTTATAGGGTTAATGAAGCATCACACAAATAGGGATTCATTTTGAAATGATCTTCAATATTTCATTTAATATCTTTTGAAACCCTAGACTCAACTCCACTATAAATTAGTATTATTTTACCATTGGAGGAGGTGGGGTATGGATTTGGGAGTGACTATATTAAGAGAGTGATTTTATTCCACTTCTCTATGAAATTGGGAGAAGGAAGGCTTCCATGCATAGATCTCTTACAAGAGGCTTTCACTTTCTTCTTTTACATTTTTTTTGCAAGTGTTATCTATATTTCTTATCAATAAAAATTGTTCATTTATTTATTCACCGATTTTTATTTTACTTATTTGGGATGTAATTTAAGAGTTGATATGAAATAGGTATTACCCTTTAAACATTTGTTTATGAAAATTTTCTATATGATAACCCATCTACCTATGGAAGAGTGATTCCTTAGAAATCAGTCTATTTTCCACCATATTAAATTAATTATTTTTTATCCATGAATTTAATTGAATTCATCAATATATTATCAATTAATTGAGTTTTAATTAAGGATATTGATTGATGAACACTTAGCACGCAAGGCTGAGTTTGTGTGAAACGTGAGAGAAAAACTAAATTTTCAAATCTAATCAACTAGGGAAAGAATTATAGGGTTCAAATAAAATTCCAAAAACATAATTAATTCATAATTATTGAGATTAAATGTTGTCTTAATTTTTCATTGATCTTAAGTTGTCTTTGGAATGATAATCAAATCAGGGTGCCACAATTTGATGTTCCAAACTTAACCTCAGATTCAAACTCTTCTATTTTTATAATCATATTTATTCCCAAAGTTTTCATGGGTTGATAAGATTAGGTGATCATAATTAAGTAGATTTAAATATATTGGGTAATGATAAATAATTAATTAAAGTCATGGGTTATATCAGTTACACTTGTTAAATAATTTTTCTAAATAAGAAAAACTTTTTCTTGCTGTTTTTTCACTTTGTAATCCTAAAATCAAATCCCCCCCATCTTTAGGTTTTGTTTATTTCTTTTTGGTTCATAAACAGTCAATAAAACCCTTAATTTTTATTTACTATTTCATTCATTTCCCCTTATTATTTTCTTCAACCCTATATGTGTTTAATTCACTTTCTACTCAATAGAATGACCTATGTCATCCATTATTCTACATTTAGTAAAAATAAAAACAAATATTTTGAGATTGACCATGATAACGCTCATCAATGACCCCTGAAGCCTATCTATAATAGGGTATAAGTTTTTGACTTACATCAAGCATATAAAATAAATTAATTGGATGAATTATCATTTTAAATCCTAGGAATGAAGATAGACCACCAATCAAATCCATACACTATAAAATGAAACTCATCCATAATGTATGTAAATTTCATACATAAACAAAGTATCCAAAATAAAATAACAAAAGGAAACTTATGCAGCAGCATCTATGATGGAAACTCCAAGCATCGAGCTAGTAATATCCAGATCGACCATCAAATCCCTCCAAGAAACTTGAAAAACATATTTATAAATATAGGGGTGATCATACATGTATACTCAGTAGGATCCTCCCCAAAACCTTTCATGTAAATAAGAAAAAAACATACTAATGTCTTGATGAATAAATAGCATAATCAACTCACACGTACATCAGGTCAACTATCACCCATCCTCACCAAGGATCACTCTCCCAATATCACATCCAAGTATGGTAACATAGTATTAAAAGAATATATGTCAAGAAGGTAAGATACAACCACTTCTTCACTATTTTTTTTATCTCACACCCCAACAGAAAATGTCCTAGTGCTCTCATCCCTTTTTCAATCATCCCATCGCACATCATATCCCATATCACTTCTATTTACAATATACCACAATCAAAACATCCTTATCATTGCATATCCACCACCAACTATCACTGCATAGCCATTAATATATAATCACCACACACTACACTACAATTGTACAATACAATCTCATTACAGTAGAGTATCATGAACATGATCAACCTCATTCTATCCTACAATTCATGACCCTCACTATGGATCAAAATATATATTTCATCATCGTCATGTCATATTCACTCTAACAACAAGTCATTATATCCTATTCATCATAACCTCATGCCATCATAGTATATTCTATGTCTTAAGGGAGAGTAGGGAATAGGGGGTTCCCTCTCTAACCTGGATGTTGGGGGAAACACCCAAAAACATGTGGGAATTGGTAAGGAAATTGGACTTGGATGGTGGTGCATACGAAATAACAAGAAAATACAAGAATATAGTAGTCACGCACATTACCAGCCTAAGGGTTCACCTTTAAAACAATTCCACAACAATCCGCAAGAACCACCCCACTATCACCATCTCTAACTGACTATCATTGTCATAACTACAACATAACTAGCCCTATTTATCCACAAAAAACAGCCATATCAGCATTCTTAATTTCCATTTTCTTCACATCATGCATTAGATTCTAGAATTACCATTTACAAGCATCATTACATTCATTATTTCATTCATTCATCCATATTAAATGTAAAGTCATTCATTAAACCACCACCAACTCATTATTAATTTCTACTCATTTATTCTATCATTCATCATTTATTAATCACGTCCATATCAATAACTATTATTACTCAATTTACAGCTGATCATTCATTTTTGATTTCATTAATTATGACTATATTCCATGCCACCAATAAACTATAACACAACATCACTAAAAAGAAACTCATCACAACATAAACAATCCTATAACACATGCCAAAAACCACAAAAATAGTAAAAAAAACACTTATTTTCTACCTAACTAGCCATACCACTGCAACCATAATCACACAAAAATCCATCCACCACTACTGTATCCAAACCACACCACGTCACTAAAATAATCCATAACCACTCTAACCACAGCTAGTAAAATCCCAAATAAAGAAGAAAAAAGAGCAGCACAATAGTAATTTGCATTAAAGAACTCCCCTTTTATCATTATTTTGTATTAAAACAGAATCTATTATTCAAATACCAACACTATAATTTCATATTTCCACACAACCAATATGTTACCATCCTTAATTGATTAAACCATTATGAAAATGATTCCAATATATCAAAAAACAAGAAAATAAAGGTTTCACAATAGTGAACATAATCTCTCCTAGTATCAACATCAGTAAACCATCAATATATAAGTAATAAAAAGGGATTTCATAAAGTATATATGAATTTACCTCACACCTTCAATTTCCTTTAGTCTGGTTCATTTTCTTTTTAGGTTAATCCATGTCATATTCCCAAAGAAAACAAAAGAATGATAATTCCATAATTTACACATAATAAAGGAGGATAATTCTTGAATCCCTTTCCTTTACCAAATATTTAAAAAAATGTGCACGAGGCGATAAGGAAAGCTCCAATCAAACACATCCCAACACATGAGGACCAACCAAAAGGTCTATGTATGACCATTCCCCATCAAAACCATGATACAACAACACCAAAAAAGAATCATCTATGTTGTCATAGCCTTCCCAATAAGAAAGGATATGAAGATAATCAAGGAGAAGAGAAGAGATCTCACCTTGTATTATAAGGAGTTGATCTCTTGAAGATAAGGATCAAAACCAATCAAATTATGGTGAAGTATCTCCAAATATTCATTTTTTGTCATCTAGGGTTTGGAAAAACTTGAAGGAATAAGATAGAATTTGAGACAATTCCTGTATTTATAATCACTCTGAAAAATTAAAGAATCATGGTGTGACTGAGGATATTTCACCACACTAAGGCTAAATCAAGTGCACATCCAAAAAACATGTTATCTCTCTTATAAATCCCACATTCAAAACCAATTTAACAATATGAATTTAATAAAGGCTATGGTGAAACCAAGGTGGTCATGTTTCAGTACTAAATCCTCTAAAAAACATGGAATAAACCTCATCCTTCTCACCTAAAACTCGACAAACCCCAGACCAGACTATAGTAAAATAGAAGGCATTGAGGGATAACAGACCGAAAAATAAACAGAACCATGGAAATAAACCACCTAGGAAGTCACACCATAATAGTTACAACCACACTGCAATCCCACTCGCGTGACATTAATCCAAAGAATCACATAAGATATATCCCAGAAACCCCACATGACATCCGACCAATGTGATATTAATTCAAAGCTCCCCAATATAACTACATTGTAACCCAAACAATCACAGAACAACAAACCTCATGTAAGATGAACTCAAAAAACCTCACATCCAGTTAACTCAAATAATCTCCCACATAATAACAACCAAGGAACCTTCACGCCGCAACCATGCCTCTTCATGTCGTAACCAGACTCCCACCCCGAAATAATGCTGTATTAAAACTAAAAAAGTCACATTATTCCACAACATAGAAACCACACCGCAACCCAATGCTTCATGGTTTGACACATCATACTATAAAAAAACTATCTCCTCTAACCAAATCCTCATGATGCAACACATTGGGTCATACTGTAACGCAATCCTTATAATTGAAATTTCAACTCTAACTTATACTTCCTTCCACCAATCTACACTTGGAACCTCTTAATACCCAAAACTTGAAAAATAACAGTCCAAGAAGTTTTATTCCATTTCAAGTAGGTTGGTTGTAATGCCAACCACACACATGCATGAGATATGATTCGGGTGTAATGCCAACAATAGGTGGGTTATGTGACTTGGGTTGGGTGTAATGCCAATCATAGACATATATATAGAGGTGGATTGGGTGTAATGATAACCACAGACATACTTATGATATAGGTTGGGTGGAATGGAAACCATAGATGGATGGAGGATTCAGGTTGGTTGTACTTCCAACCAAGTGTTATTCAGAGGGATGAGTTGGTTGTACTTCCAACCATGTCATGCTGGTTCTATAGTTGGGTACACTACCATATGGTGGTTATGATCATATGATATTACATTATGGGTGGACGACCTACCGACCCTTGGTATTTCCATAAAACATGTTCAAACTCAATGCAGGTACTTGCCGAAGCAGGTATGATTAATCTTAAGTGTCACAAAAAAACTTGAGGATACATCGGGTATTTATTTTTATGTTCTTTATTTATATTATCATGTCACACTAGAATGCACTCATATTTAATATATTTTTTTAGGGACATAGTTGGTGGTGGCCTATTGAGTTATACTCACACCCTACTCGAGAACTCAGGTACCCAAGAAGATTTCATGTTTCATGGCCCGGGTAAGGTAAATTTCCATTCTACTATAGATGGATGAGATAAAGTAATCTGGTTAGATTCGGGACATGGAATCAGACCATGAACCAAGATCAATTTTTTGATATCTCTGGTTATTTTTTATTTTTATACTAAGTTGTTCATATATGTATGACTTTTGTAACATTATAGTTGTCCATTTTGTTATAGCATAGGATATATTGTTTATTATGTTTGGAATTTAGTTTTGGTGTCTGCTTTTATTTATGTTTTATATTGTGATGACTGCTATCTATTATTTCGATTGTGATTTAGGTATCTTTACCAGAGAGGATATTGTCTCCCCATGATATATCCATACCTTTGTTTCTAGTCGAAAGCCCCTAGTATATGGGGATATGTGTCTAATGTGCTTAGAAACATGGTTTGGTCATGGTGTAGGTGATTCTAATTGAGGCTGCTAAATTAAATATCATTAAATCTCATTAGTGGAATCAAACCCATCTTCAATGAAGTATTAAAGAATCTTTAAAATTTTAAATTTTTTGGAAAAATAAAGAATAGTCGATATCACAAGCAATGATATACTGATATCATTGTTTATAGTATGATGTATCCAAATCTTAGTTAATTATCATAGTATTATGGGCAGCAGTATGAGATATCATTGTTTGTTATACGTTAGGGTCATGCACTCAAAAACAAAGAATTGTATCACTATAGTGATATATGGACATCATTGGCAGTAATAC
Source organism: Viscum album (assembly GCA_963277665.1). NCBI lineage: Eukaryota > Viridiplantae > Streptophyta > Magnoliopsida > Santalales > Viscaceae > Viscum > Viscum album. The sequence continues at coordinate 1,476,962,160 of OY728125.1, read as the reverse complement.
AATTCAAAATATAGGTTTTTATTTATCATTTGTAGTGATTCGGAGATATCTTCATGCACAAACCAACTAAGGCTAGCAATGTAACGTCCCAGCATGACCGACCACTAAACCGGTGGTCAGATCGGTCATCACATGACCTCAAGCATGCCTCCTCGTATGCCAGAGGTTACTGATTATCAGCGAGGTTCAAATGGTGGTATAGTGGGGAGAATATACCCACATGGTCAGATTCGCATAGTGTCGTATCAGATATAAATCAGTGGACAATAACAGAAGTAGTAATAATAAATTACAAAGTATTAGAATATAAATATAATGACAAAATAAAAGTACATGGCTAACACCAATACAAATAATAATGCATTCATGTCCAAATGGTTCTACATGATACAAACAGGAAGTACAAAAGACAATACCATACAATAAAATGACTAATATCCCAAATGATAACTCCTTGATCATCTCGAGTACTATCTCAGTCTTGTGATCTATAGCTCCCAAGTACATGGAATAACACAAGCAACAAATCCAAGAACCAGAAAACATGTAAAATTTCTCAGGTACCCCAGTGCAATGGTAGCTCGAGCAGGGTGTGAGATATAATCCCAGTAAGCCACCACCAACGATGTCTAAATCAATCTAGTTCATGCACTATAAAAAGAATTATGTGCCAACATAGGTAGGAAAAGGCAATAAATAAATAAATGACACCCTGGTCTGGGTTCCTAAATGGATACTCGACCGATTCTACCTACTTTGACCTAATCTAGATGTATTAACAAAGGGATCCTATATAAGTGAGTAGTTAATGAAAAATTCATCATATATGATGTAAAAGAAGTAAGTCGACCCCAATATTGTGCTTTGTCTTGGAGATCACACTCCTAGTACATCATCCATGAATTTTGATACCACTTTATAATCAGGACAACAATAATTATAAAAATAAGGCATTATAATTAATCCATACAAGGCATCCATCAAATCCAGTAGTGGAAACCTGAGTCCGTCCAAGGAAATCTGTAAAGGAATCTCATGGGTCACTATAGAATCCCTCATAATAACCAATACCACTAAGTCCATTCAAGGTGACCTATAATGGCATCCCTCATATCACTCATGTCATGGTAAACTTTGAGTATGTACCAAGTATCTCACATAGGGGACTGGGTATCACCTGAGGCATGGCGTAGCCATCTTGCCGACAAGTTCATCCATGGTTGCTCCCCTAGGGAACCAATGTCACTCGTGAGTATAAATAATCCTCCCAAAGAGTTCATCCAAGTCAATCCAAAGGATATTTCCTAGTGCATCAAGTAGCACCAAACTAAGCACGGTGATTCCATCCACTATGTCCTTAAGTCGGGACCCGTGTTCTCTCTTGGCCCACAATAGGAGAGGCATAGCATTCACAATCACATCTCATAAATAAGGAAAGTAATAATACATCCTAAACAATCTAGTACAGGCATTTCATACAAGACAAGAAACTATGGAATATGGACAAAGACCATAGGTAGTAAGCCTAATCATAAGCACAAGGCTACAAGGCAGTGCACACATTGCACAAAACAAATGCATTTAACAGATTGAATAAATAAGAAGTCATATCATATAATACTTAAGCACATAAGCATGAGTAGAGGCATAAGGCATAATGTTTAAGAAAAGAAACGTGATACATAAGCGATGGAATATAAAGCATAAGGCATGAGGCACAAGTCCAATGGTATAATACATAAGAATAAACACACGATAATAATCACCAAACCTTAAATATAAAGCAAAAGTAATAAGTGTGAGCAATGAAAAATTGGAATTAAGTTCAAGGGACTAACTCATGGACAAAAATCTATATTGATTCAATTCATTAATGTAAGTCATTTATTAAGGGTGCAACATAGCCTTAAGGGTTCTTATACAATCAAGGCTCAAGGTTGTTTGGCTCCAAAGTAGGAACCACACCCATCGAAGTGGAAAGAGTCAAGGCGATCAACCAATGGGTTGATTTTCCACCCACAAGGGTCATACCGGACATGGTAATGGGTTCAATTTAATTTATTTGAAAAAAAAGAGGTGTCACCGAAAGAATCTAGCACGCGGCACAACGGTGCCCCATAGAAAATGCAACGAAACTTTGGGAAAGAAGCTAGAACACCTACCTTGTACCAAAGATGACCCACGTGTACAATATTGAGACTTGATTTGGTCTCTTTCTAGAGAAATTTAAGGAGATTATGAATGCCCTAAAAATAGGATAAATTAGGTCACACTAAAATAGAGCAACAAAGAAGGGAAGCAACGAAGAATGGAAGGATGAGGAGTGTAGATCTTACCTCAATATTCCTGATACTTCTGACGGTGTAGGATTTAGAGCTTGTATGAAGGAGATATCAAAAACCCTACCTTGGAGGAGGAGGGGATTCGTGCGTGAGTAAGGAGGGGGCACCCACTAGAGATAAAAGAGGAAGAAAGGGGGGTTAAATTATTTAACTCGTTAAGGGAAAAAAGGTCATTTCCCCCTCTTCACTGGGTCTCACGGTTTGGCTGTACGGTTGGCCAAACCATGCACCAACTGTGCGGCTCCCACAGCTTAAGGATCACACCCCGCACGGTTGTCTCGTATGGTTTAACCAATCATGTGCCAACTTTGCATCAATCAGTTCAAACACACTACCTAAGTGGCACTAAGCATGTGGTTTAGGAAGTTCACACACATTGCCTGAATGATATTGAGGGTACAGTTTCCCCACGGACAAACTTAGAACCTCACTGCTAGTTAGTAGCCACTTGTGTATGGGGAGGCATGCATGAGGTCATGTGGCACTCTGGTTCAGACCCGGTGGTTCAGATTGGGATGTTACAATCATAATTCATAGTCCTTGCAACTAGAAAAATCAATTATGGGTCTATAAATCCATACATGAAATTTGTGTCATTAAATTCAAAGTGTATGAAGATGCCTATTTAAAAAAACAAGCATATGTTTCAAGTTACATTAAATTGATATAACTAAAAGAAATATGACAATTGAATTACATGAAAAAGACTTGCATCACTCCAATTCCTGACATTTTTTCAACAGCAAGATCTATGGTATCTTTCTTAAATATTATTAGCAAATAATCATGTCTAAAAATGTTATAAATCATCAGTAATTAATAGTATTCAAACATAAATGCATAAATCAATAATTTAAATCGTATGTGAATGGGAAGTAGCCTACTATTATTTTTTATACAGCATTGAATCTTTACATTTCTAGTATCCTAACACACACACACATATATATAATAAATTATTCAAATGAATTTAAAAATAACATTAAATAAAAACTATAATATATGCATACCTTAGTGATCATTTGACGTATAATTCTAAATGGTAAAAGTAATAAATGATAAAAACTTTTTCCAACTCTAACCAACTCACCAGTAGGTAATTATACTCCAGTTGATGCATCTATAAATGGTCAAAGTAATAAATGATCAACACTTTTTCCAACTCTAACCAACTCACCAGTATGGAATTATACACCATCCGATGTATATATAATATCATGTGCTTTTACCCTTAGCTAATCTAACTCCATATACTAATAATATAAGACATTACCTATATAATGTATGATCTTATATGCTATAATATGATATTGGGGATCCTCAATATATAACTCATAGTAGATAGTCGTCTATGGAGGAGATGGAGTCGGTTATGCAGGCTAAAACTTTCTCTGCATGTCGGAAAACATCGATTGCACCAAAAATATAATCATGTCCTCTAACAACTCACCCAACTCCCAAAATTATATTTTTAAACTTTTTATTTCACCCTTGTACACTTCCTCCCTCAAATTAGTAGTAGGAAGTCCAAACACTTTTCTAATAGATACACCCACCTCGTATATGTGCATGCGACCCAGGTGTTCTTTGTTTCCTAACATTCTCACTAGTATATCTTTCCTACCCTCTCGTATGAAGGTCTCATGTGTGTTCTACTCCTAAAGTTCATCCTATAAATAATATTTGGAAATTATATTATTGTTAAAAAATTTAAAAATATTTGATAAAAACATAAATTTCATCTTAGAATCTTATTAGCTACAGAATTTGACTCTTTGGTAAGATATTTATTTATTCTCATCATTCATTCTATTTTCTATTTTTCATGGAGAGTTCAGTGGAAGGGGTTTGGTATCCATTAATGTGACACCCCCAATTTTACATTTATGTGTGTGTGTGTGATGCTAAATTATTCCTTGAGTTTGAAGGCATTCAGGGTGGAATTTTGAAATTTTTAGAACTTCTTTTTGGTCGCACGGTTATCGCATGATTTCTAAAAGTTGTGCACTTGAGCATGTGACCAATTTCAGTTTTTTTATAGTAGTTTTTTTCATGGTTTCTACATGTTTTGGTAAACTAAGCAACCTGTTTAGTTTTGGGTATTTTGGTTATTTCAGATTATCTTTAATTGGGACCTCCCCCATTTTCTTCCCATCTTTGAACAAGGCATGTGAGAGGCTCTCCCCAGCCGATTCCCTTCCTCTTTTTACCTTCCATGGTGATATTAGGGTGATTTCTTCATCAAATCTCTAGGTAAGGGTATTTTTATCCATCTACTTCCTCTTTTTCTTGGTTTTCACTTTTTTTATGTCACTGTATCTAACCCTAGAAGCCATAGAGGTCAAACCCCATGTCTAAGGTTTTCTAAAATTTTGGTTGTGAGTTTATATGGAGTGTGGATCCCCTCTTACGACCAAACCTAATGGTATTCATAAAAGGTGACATGTTTTCATAGATTGAGGTTGGTATTTCCATCTCATTCCTTTTGATTTGATAGAAACTTGGATTCTTAGTGGTTTAAACTTGTTGTTGAATCAGAATAATAAAGTACATGTTATCTAGATATATTTTTTCAAAGTCTTCCTATGTTTTCTTTTGGTTTTCCTTTGGCATAATGGGTGAATTTTATAGTCCAATGGAACTTTTAATCTAAATGATGTGCTATGAATTCTAAGTGTTTGATAAAATTATAATCATGGTTTTCTTCAAGAGAAATGACTTATTCAAGGTGTTTGGGTCAAATTTAATTTATAAACAAAGGTGTTTCGCATTTTAAAGGCTTCCTTTGTTTTTAAAAAGGGGTGTGTGTTTGGTTCATGAAATTTTTTGGTAACTCATTTGGTTATTGAATGTGATGGTGACGTGATATTTTTCTTGTGTTCATAGAAATTTACCTTGTTTTAAAGATAGTTTTAAATAAAAAAGGGATTTCTAAATGTGTGATTACTAATTGTAAATCAAAGGCCTATTTGGCACCCTATATAAAGGAATTTTTTATTTGATATTTACACCCTTGTTGATCCCTAATATTTTATGTTATTGAAGTTTTTATATATGTTGATGGATGAATGTATTTTTGTTCATGTTTATGCTTATGGAAAGGGGTCTCATTATTAAATGGGGTGTTGGAGGTCGGATTGATATGGTTATTGTGCTATGTTTCCATGGGCCAATGTTGTTGTCATGTGTTTGATGAGTGTTGATAGTGGCTCGCCTCCTTTAGCTAGTGCACAGGGAACCATAATCTACTAAGTATAAAATCAAGGGATGGTTTTTGTGCTAGTTAAGAATTTTCACTGGCTAGAAACCCTTAGTTAAGGTTCACCTGACTAAGGAGTGTGTCTCTGATGAGGATAGTTGAGAGCGATTCAAGTGATGAGTTATAGGACCATAAACCTTCCAAAAGTTAGTCCCACCTATGCACATCAAGTATTGTCTCATTAGTCCCTATGGTGCTGCTTCATGATATGTATCATATGTTATGTTTTCCTTATTTCTTACTTAGCATGTGAGTTGCTTATTTCTTAGATTGAGAATGGTTTTGGTGTATTGATCCACTTTTGGTTGAGCTTTGATGTTATAATGTTTTTCCTTACGTCATTATTGTCAATACTTCATGACTTTCCATGGAATTAATTTACTTTATGGTTTCCCCTTATCATTTATATGTACTTTAAGTGTGTGTAATTTTTTTAAGAAAATGGATGGGTTGTGTCTAAATTCTTATGTTTTGAGGGGGGGATTTTAAAAAAAATCATTTCAAGATCGTGTAAGTGGTTTATTTTGAAATATTCATTTCTAATGGTAAATGGAAGGTTAGATTTGGGTTTTCAAGGGTAAGAATTTTAAATGGAATGTTTAAGTGTTATTTATATTCAAACCTTGAAAATGAAATGAAAACCTAATTGCTTTGATTTATTTTCAAACTATAATTATTGGTTTCTCTAATAAAAGGAATGAAATGGAATCTTGGTGGTATCCTATTGGGTTTTGGGTCAAACCCTACATACTCATTTTTGTGGGTATGTACTCTCCATGTTTTATGTAGGTGAGCAGGTTTTGGTCTCCTAGGTTAGTTGGAACTTCTCTTCTATGGGAAGCGGGTGATGGCTGGTTTTGGTGGTGACTTGGAGTCACATGGTGTTAGTCAAGTGTTTAATGGGATCGCTGGATCGCTCAGATTATGTTGAGTATCGACCTCCTTAATCTTCTACTTTTAATTTATCTTATTGTTATGGAATTTAAAATATTTTTATAAAATGGTTTTATTTGATTGGAAATGTTTTGGTGAAAACTTTTGGGTATTCATTTAGTTTATGCCATATTTAGATGTTGTTTGTTTTGTAAATGGATTATTTTACTTATCATGAGTATCCAATGAATGGAGACTCCATTTTAGGTTTCTAGTAGGAACCCATTGTTTATCTCTAGATTCTTGAGGGTTAAATCATTCCCTCTTTTGAGGTTTTTATACCCTTGGTGTTTGTCATAATTTGTGGTGATCAGGAATGTGGTTCAAACCTTGTGTTGGATTGGTCTGGGTGATGGGTTGAGTCGACCTAGGCCGATTCGTTACAAAATGGTATCAAATCTCTCTTGTTGTCTGGGGGGTGATGGTAGATAGGATATAGGACCATCAAATCTCAAAGGGTAGGTGTGGGTAAGTATCAAACCAACTCTTCTTCATATTGGATCTTGAGTTACCATGGGTGGTCGGAAGTTTTATTTTGAATTTGAGGTTTTATTAGTGGTTATTCTTGAAATTTTATGATATGATTTTATACTAATCTAAGTTTTGGAGAGAACCCAAGAGTTATTCTGGGAAATTCCTAATTCTATTGTGATAATTGGAGGAAATATAGGTGTGTGCGGTTAAGGCATATAGTCTATCAAATTGTGTGCAATTTGTGTGAAACTGTATTGGGTAATTCCCAGTGGCACTGACATGGTTAGTATGCATTCTGAAAAATCATGTGGTCAAACTATGAACAATGGTAAAAGTTTGGAAAAATTTTGTTTCCACCCCTTTGGTATTTAAATCCTCTATTTTGATTTTTATTTCTTGTCTCTGAGTAATTAAGTGAATTTTTAAGGGTTTAAAATGTGTTTTATTTAAATTTGAAAGTGATTACTCGTGACTTGGTGTTCGAACTAGTTTTAAAAAATCATGTTTTAGTACTATGGGATGGTCTTGTAAAAGGTTTATGAACATCATTATGAATGGTTTGAATAAAGGAAATGAATTTGGGTTGTGTTAGTTTTTAGAATTCTTGGGTATATTCCATGAAATGTTTTCAAAGATTTTGGAGTAAAACTATGAAAAGGGATTTTTTTCATCTTTATTTATCTAATTTATAAATTTGTATCGCTTGTATTGGGATTTAGGATGGTTTGATTGAATGTTGTGCTTTGTGATATTTTAGAATATGGCCCCCATAAAGGAATTGACAAGTCAATGAGGGAATGTTGTGGGTAGTTATTATGAAGACGCATGAGTGATCTTATTAGTCTCTAACTCCATTTAGACTATTGATAGAGTGGTAAGGACATGTTCATATCAACTTGTGGATCATGTGTGGGAGTTTCTGAATCAGTATCCTCCAATTTTTTACGATGATCAAGGACCTCATGAGGCAATAGTGTATGAGTAAGGTTAAAGAAATATATGATTCCTTAGGAACACCTTAGACACCAAGAGTGAAGACCATTTCATTTTTGTTCGAGGTATCATGTCTAGAATGGTGGAATACCATAGTTCTTGATCGACCACTTTAAGGGGTGTCTTGGTATTATTTAAAGATACTTTTCATTTGGTGGAATTACCCAAAGGATGTTAAGGTTTTGAAAGTGTTAGAGTTTCAGAGTGTCCATTAAGGTGAACAAATAGTGAAAGAGTATGTTGAACATTTTTTCAGGATAGTCACCCCCCCCCCCCCGAGCTAGTTGTTGATGATTTGAAGAAAGATCAGTTCTTTGAAATATTCCTTCATCCTAATCTCAATTTAGAGATAATCCTTCTTGTACATACCATGCATATGGAAGGGTTTGATAAGGAAATCATTGTTGAGGCAATATTTGTGGGGTAGTCAACATGGATCAATGGTTTAACCCAATTGGGTGTCTTTAGGAGTGGTTCGGTCAGTGAAAGGGTAAAGAATTCAAGGCCCAAAGAAAGGAGGTAGTAATGATGTGGAGCCACCGCCTCAACCTATTGCCATCATTTTTTTCAAGAGGAATTTATTAGTATATTTCCAGTTTGAGAAATTGAGGCACTCCAAAAACTATTGTTCAGTGGCTCCATGGACCTACCATCAATGTGGCTGCCTCAATTTCCTTTAGAGGTTTTGTAACTTCAATGGCCAATGAAAGAGTAAATTATGGACTCAAACTCAACCTAGGAAGTGATCTATGGTGGTGTTTCTTTTTGTCTAGTTGAAATTTTTTGTGATCGGGTTGGGTGTCCTCTCTTGTTTTTTGTAAGTATTGAATTATATATTATGTGGACTTCCTTTTTGTATTAAATGGATTAAATATTTTTGATCTAGTGTTTTTACCCTTCTTAGGTGTTTTTAGTGTTTTTATTGTGATTGGTAAGTGGCCTTATTGGGTTGTTTCTCTTCTTATTTTCCTTCACTGGGTGATTTAGAAATTGTGGGGAGACCTGTAATAGGTCTCTATGTGAATTATTCTTCTAATATATTTTTCCTCCTAATTTCATTTTATTATGATGTGTCATTGGTCTTAGCTCTGACAAACTTGGATGATCTAAATATATTTATTATGTTTTGATAATTTAGTATGGCTTAGAATTCATGGACTGCTTGTAAGTTGTGGTATATATATTAGTATTCTTGAATTCAAAGTAGATCAGATGAGCAGTCATCCCAATGCCTCATGTCTTTAAATGGTTTCTAGTCATTTTTTTCTCTTGTTCTTTATGATTTCATCTTGTGTTTCTACTTTTCTCTCCTTTGGTGAGTAATTTGTCTTTTGAGATTTCTAATGTCTTGTTGGTTGGGAAAACTTCAAATGTATACGAAAAGATTCTTTTGGGAAGAAGTTTTCCTAATTTTGAGTCTGGGTTAGGGAGTTTTATGGGTAACCGAGTCCTTGTTTCAGGTGAGGTAGTCTTGGTATCCCACTTTCTAAGTTGGTGATGACTTTATGGGGGTAAAAAGTGGCATTGTGGGGAGAATTATAACACCTCCAACATCATTTTTCTCTATATGTTTATAATGATAAATTATTCCGTGAGTTTAGAGTGTTTTGGGGTAAAAACTTGAAATTTTTTAACCTTTTCCATGCCACACCATTTCGATTTGTGCATGTCATCCTTACGTAGGGGCCATGCTAATATTATCTATATCGTTACAATTTTATTGGATGTGTCTAAAGATACTTTTCCAGGCCACACAATTACCGCACAATTTCTATTAATCATGTGCCTAAGTGTACGACCAGATATAGTTTTATGACAGTGGTTTTTTTCATGGTTTCTACACTTTTTGGATAACTGTGTAGGTAAACTGTGAAACCTACTTGGTTTTAGGTATTTTGGTCATTTCAGATTCTTTTTAATTGGGGCCTCCTCCATTTATATCCCCTTTCGAACCAAGTGTGTGAGAGGCTCATCCCAGTCGATTCTCTTCCTCCTTTCACCTCCCATGGTGATTTCTAAGGGTTGTATCCTCCTCCTCCTTCCACTTTATCTTGGTTATCTATGTTTCCCTCTCCCTTTCCCTCTTTAGCCCTGGTGGCCATGAAGGTCGAACCCCATGTCTAAGATTTTCAAAATTTGGGATTTTTGGTTTTTAGGGAGCATGGAGACCCACTTGCGACTTAACCTAGTGGTATTCACCAAAGGCAACATGGTTTCATCGATTGAGGTAGGTGTATCCATTTAATTTATTTTTATTTGAGATAACCTTGGATTCTTGGTAGTTTAAACTTTCTTTTTAACTAGAATAATGAAGTATATGTTATCTAGAATTATTTTTTCAAAGGTTTCCCATGTTTTCTTTTGGTTTTCCTTTGGCATAATGGGTATATTTTATATTTCAATGGCACTTTTTTTTTTGAAAACATCAGGAGAAACGAAGAGAAAAACAATTCACATAAGAGTAAAAGGGAAAAAATAAAAGAAGAAGAAGAAGATCTTGGACACAGAGATTTACGTGGTTCAGGAAACGATCCCTATATCCACAGAGAGGCATAAGTTTCACTATATTCAGAACACATAGACTCTATCCCGAAATGATCTAATAAGGAGGACGAAGCACTATTCCAACAAATACAAAAAAAAGTCCATTGTGTTATAGATAAAGACATCTGGAAGTCTGCATCGCTACAGTGTCACGATCATTCAAGTCTAAAATGGTATAGTGGTCGGCAAATGGAAGTCCACAAAGCTACAGTAACAATGTCTCCAAATTCTAACCTGCTATAGTAGTCGTGCTAAATTATGCACTACTACAGTGCCATGTCAGTGTTGGTTGATCAACTCTACTATAATGTCTTTTCGGTGTCGACCCGCAGAGTTGTAGCCTGGAGTGCAGTACAGGTTGCAAGCATTCATCCAAACATCATCCAAACAAGAACAGGTTGCACCAATCCAATAACTTTAATCTAAATAGTTTTATGCATTCCAAGTGTTAGATAAAAATTAAAATGATGGTTTCCTTCAAGAGAAATGGATTATTCAAGGTGTTTGGGTCGAATTTTATTTATAAAATGAGGTGTTGCATGGTTTTAAAATGATGGTTTCCTTCAAGAGAAATGGATTATTCAAGGTGTTCGGACAGTATGCATGATCACCTCAACCAGATTTGGATCCACAATAGGATTTTTTTGCTGGGGTTCAGTAACATCCCCTTCCTGAGTTCGATTCACATGTCTTCTCAAAGTCATGATGCTATATAAAATTAGTAGACAATAAATAAAACATTAAATAAAGCTCAAACAAAGAAATAAGGGAAACATAATCCCAATAGATAGAACAAAAAGATTTAGATTTCACCCTATCCAAATCAAAATAGGGAAAATATTGGAACTAGTCCACGAGACGTCTTTCCCTAACTACCTCTGGTGAGTTAAGGTTTATTGTGGTGAGAGTCAATTGGGTACTCAATCTCAACTACCTCTTAAATCCTGATAAGATTTCACAATGCATACTGACTTCAAGACAAAAGCTCAACCTGGATCTCTGATACCATTTTTTCACGAACCAGTATGGGTACCCTAATAACCCAATAACCAAGTCGACCTTGAAATATCTCAAAGGGAGTTCTCGATCCTCATGGTCCAGTGACTATCACTTGGCATCATACAACTTTCAAGTGGGAATGATTTTTCCACTAACAATGCAGAAGTAAAAGAAGCAAGACAGAATGCATATCAAAAGAAAATTCCACTGGGAGTAAAGTACCATAACACAATAAGGCATAAATAAGACCAAAGTATTACAACCCAATTACTAAAATAGATAAATAAAACCCAAGTCCCTAAGGAAACAACTCACCAAGACCATGGTTCAATAGCTGTATCCACCTCTAAATGATCATTTCCCTTTTCTCAAACCTAGAAGAAGATAATCTACAAACACTTGAAGGCACAAGTAGGGTATGAGATAAAAATAACAATAGAGTCTCATCAAGAATTCCATAATAGATACCAATAATAGATTAACCAAAGTGATTTCAATTTTATAGTAAACAGGTTTGGAATTTTAAAGAATATTTAAAAAAATCATGTTATATAGTTTAAATGATAGAAAATATTTTAAGCACGGGCTTTGCTTTACAAGTGATAGAATAATTCTAAAACAATGGCTTAAATAAAACATTTTATATAAAACAGTTTATATAAAATCAGAAGGGCATGTAAAATTTTTTTAACAACATTGATATACATTTATATCTCATATATAAATAAAAAGTGAGCAATATGGTCATCTACCAAATAAGTACAATAGTATTTCTGGCTATAGGACTCTGCACCCTCAAAGTGATCACGGCAATATGTGTACACATACATCCTCTAGACACTGGTCAAAGAGGACTCGTCACCATCACCTAAGGAATGTGACTTGTTGCATGTGTGTTTTATAATGTTGTAGTAATCAAAGAGTGTGTCCAAATAACTCACAATCTACCTAACGTTTGCATGTTCTCTTATACATCCAATGATGGGCCATTAATTTTAAGACTACTTAAAATATAATTAAATCTCATACTTCCATTTAAATGTAAATTTTCCATTTAAAACCAAAACATGTCTTAAAAAAACATGCCTCTTTAACAATATAAAACCACTAGTTTTTTATCAAAACATTTTAATCCATTTTCAAAATTTAACAAATTCCAACAATTTCATCACAAGCCCCCAATTCACTGGAATTGGGGTTTTTAACAAATCTCACAACAAATTAATTTCTACAATTAAATTCAACAATTGAAACTTAAACAAATCGATTAGGGTTAATATAAATTAGGTATTGTGATGAAACCACCTACCTCAAGGTCTTCGATGTCAGTGGAAATGATAAACCACCATGTGTGGTTCAATACAGCTCCTCACGACCTTATTATCATAAGTATTGACACACCAATGGTCAATTTTCATCAAGGGTTCCTAAAACCAATACCAGTTATTTTATTTCAAAAGAAAATAAAACATCACATGTGATGACCAGCTCGGGTACCCTGGTAACCTGATAACCGAGTTGACCTTGATATAGATCAAAGGGTGTCCCTGATCCCCAAGGGTTGGTGACTAGCACCTAGCATCATACAACTTGCAAGTGGGAACGATTTTTCCACTAACAATGCGGAAGTAAAAGAAGTAAGACATAATTCATATCAAAAGAAAACTCCACTGAGAGTAAAGTACCAGAATACAATAAGGCATCCTAAGTACTAAAACGGGGAAATACAACCCAAGTCCCTAAGGACACAACTCACCAAGACCACAGTTCAACAGCTGCATCCACCTCTAAGTGATCCTTTCCCTTTTCTCGAACATGGAAGAAGATAATCTAAAAACACCCAAAGGCACAAGTAGGATGTGAGCTAAAAAGCCCAGTAGGGTCTCATCAAGGATTCCATAATAGATGTCAATAACAGATTAACCAAAGGAAGGGCTTTCAATTTTATATTAAACAGGTTTTGAATTTTAAATTATATTTAAACAAATCATGTTATACTGTTCAAATGATAGAAAATACTTTAAGCACATGCTTTACTTTACAAGTGATGGAAAAATTCTAAACAATGGATTAAATAAAACATTTTATATAAAACAGTTACTATAAAATCAGAAGGGCATGTAAAACAGTTTTATCAACATTTTCATACATTTATATCTCATATATAAATAAACAAGTGAGCAACATAGTCATCTGCCAAATAGAAATGATAGTATTTCTGTCTATAGGACTCTATACTCTCTAAGTGATCACAACAATATGTGTACACATACGTCCTTTGGACACTGGTCAGAGAGGACTCATCACCATCGCCAAGGGATGTGACCTGTTGTATGTGTGTTTTAGAATGTTGTAGAAATTGTAGAGTGTGTCCAAATAACTCACAATATACCTAAGGCTTGCATGTGCTCTTACGCAATCAATGTTGGACAATTTATTTTAAGATCGCCTAAAATACAATTAAATATCATACTTCCATTTAAATTCCAATTTTCCATTTAAAACCAAAATAGGTCTTAAACAAAAACATGTCTCTTTAACAAGATAAAACCACTGGGTTTTTATCAAAACATTTTAATCCATTTTCAAAATTTAACAAATTCCAACAATTTCATCACAAGCCTCCAATTCAATGGAATTGGGGTTTTTAACAAATCTTCCATCAAATTAATTTCTACAATTAAATTCAACAATTGAAACTTAAACAAATAAATTAGGTTTAATATAAATTAGGCATCATGACAGAACCATCTACCTTAAGGTTATTGATGTCAGCAAAAATGATAAATCACCTTGTGTAGTTAAATACACCTCCGCATAGCCTTATTATCGTAAGCATTGACACACCAATGATCGATGTTTCTCAACGGTTCCTAGAACCAGAACATCTATTTTATTTCATAAGGAAATAAAATATCAAATGTGATAACATTTTCTCTCTCCTGGATAACATCTAGATTATCATTTTATGTCAACGCATGTGTTTGAAATTATCCTTCAATATTTCATGCAATTACTCATTGATAATTTTATATTTAATAAAATTATCCTTAATTTCCAAAGTAATTATCATAAATATATATATATATATATATATATCTAACTATGTATTTATATATATATACATACATACATATATATATATATATATGTTTTTACAATCAAAATAAATATTATTAGATAACTTTAATAAATTATCCCAAGTGTGTTTATCGATATATATATATATATATATCATTTGATAATTCATTATCTTTTGATAATCTAAATAATTATCCTTTATTAATTTTATAAATTAACCTTTGATAATTTACTGCAACTAAAAAATGATAATTCGATGTGATTAAAAAAACATTGGATAACCCGATGAAATTACCATTTTATAACTGATAATAATTATATTTGATAATTGTTCACAAAAGGATATTGATGATTATCTTATAATAATTTATAAATTACTATTTGATAATTATATGTCATTGTCTTCTGATAATAATTCTTTATAAATATCACTTGATAATTTCTAATATATTCCCAATGAAAATTTTTTGAATCATCCCTTGAAAGAGAAGAAAAATAATTAATAGAATTATCCTTTGATAATTTTGAGTTTTATTATTGTATATTAAAACCAATTTTTTTCAAAAATAGAGAATAATAAAATAAAGAAATTAATTAAGACCAACATACTTGGGATGATCACCATGCACGGAGGAGAGGGAAGTGTTAGATGGGTAGATCGAGCAGTTGGCAGGGAACAATAACACTAAACCGCACCTTAGGAGGTCCCCCAACCACACACATAGAGTTTCAAGATCGCTCAGCATCAACAAAAAATATCATCTGCAATGGTGAATGGGTTCTGGTGTTTCAAATATTCATACTGTGTTAGATTTGTCCTGAATTTAAGATCATCGGTTTCAAATGTGATTAATGTTCAACAGAGTGTTTTAAAACATATCATTAATGATTTGGTGGTTTAATCGGGTCAAAAATAGATGAAAATCAAAGGTTTTAAAACTTGGGTGCATCATCAATGGAGGAGCGGTGAGGAATGGAAGAGGTGATGAATAGTGAAATCATTTTAACTTCTTCTTTTTTAATTAATAAATCACATATTTAACATAAATATTATATAATATCAAACATCCGCTAAGCATAGAAGTTATGGCCTATCTAGGGTAAACCCCCCATTCCAGACCCAACAGTGATCTCGAATTTCTCAAACAATGAACCATTTAAGAGATATTATTGATTTATTATTTAAAAAAAAGGAATAAATAATTAATTAAAATAAAAAGTTTTATTTTTGCGAGGGAGACATCCAAATGTCTGATGCTTATAAATATTATACTTCGTCTAGGGTAAACCCCTTATTCTAGACCCATCGGTGGTCTCAAATTTCCCATACGACTCACCGTTTGGAATATATTTAATTATTTTTAATAAAATAATATATTAAATATTATTTAATAACTTTATATCACAAGCGAGGCATCTAAGTTTCCAGCGCCTTCAAATGTTATACCCCTCCTAAGGTAAATGTCATATTTCAGAAAAAAATAGTGGTCTCGGATTTCTCATACGATGCACCATTTTAGAGTTATTCAATTATTTTGAATAAAAAATGTGTTCTAAATATATTATATTTAATATTTTATTCAGTCTGCATCAAAACTTTTTCGGATTTAGAATCTCATACTAACTCAATTTCAAACTTCAAAAAAATATTCAATTTAATAATCAAATATGTTAACTGGAATTTAAAGTCTTTAACACATTGATCAAAAATTCGCTGATAAATCATTTTTTCCAACTAAAGATATTAATAATTTAACACAAGAGGGTTTAGGAATACCTGAACAGTAAGGGGATGTTACAATATCCCCACCATAGGAACTTTATGTCTCCAAAAAGCCTAAGAAGCCTTCGCATCAAAAAGATGAGGTCACTGCTCTCTAATCAATGTCTCCCTCTCCCACATCTCATGTGAATCAGAACCATACTGTCATAGCACATGGACTAGAGGTATCATCCTCCCACGAAGTACCTTGGTCTCAAAATCAACAACTATGATTGGTTGTTCAGTCACAAATAAATCAGGTTCAATCTCAATATCACTCCAAATCAAAACATGAGATGGATCAGAGATATATTTTCACAGCTGCAATACATGGAACATGTTATGTATCGACATCAGTTGCGGTGGTAGTGCTAAATGGTAAGCAACTTTCCCCACCTGATCAATAACCTCAAAAGGTCCCACAAAACAATGAGAAAGCTTCCATTTCCTCTCAAGTCGTCGATGACCCAACCGGGGTGAAACCTTCAAGAATACCTGATCACCAACTGAAACTTCCAAAGGCTTGCGACAACGATCAGTATAAGACTTATACCGTCTATGTGCTATCACCATTTTCTAATGAATCAACTAAATCTTAGTTGTCGTCTCTTGGACCAAACTCGGTCCAACCAAGGAAATTTCACAAATATCTGACCAACGCAATAGAGATCTACAAGGATGACCATACAAGGCTTCAAAAGCAGTCATTCTGATCGTCGAATGGTAACTATTGTTATAAGAAAATTCAACCAGCCCCAAATGATCATCCTAAACCCCACCAAAGTCGAGAAAACAAGCGCGAAATACTATCGTACCTATTTGGTAGATGACCATGTTGCTCACATATTTATTTGTATATGAGATATAAATGTATTCCAATGTTGATAAACTTTTTTACATGTCTCTCTAAATTTATATAAACTATTTTAAATAAAATATTTTATTTAAACCATTGTTTTAAAAATATTCCATCACTTGTAAAGTAAATTATGTGCTTAAAGTATTTTCCATCATTTGAACTGTATAGCATGATTTGTTTAAAATATGCTTTGAAATGCCAAACCTGTTTATCCTTAAAAATTGAAATCATTCCTTTGGTTAATAAATTATTGGCATTTTTTATGGAATCCTTGGTGAGACCCTACTGGAATTTTTATCTCACACCATATTTGTGTCTTTGGGTGTTTGTATATTATCTTCTTCTAGGTTCAAGCAAGGGGAAATGATCTCTTGGAGGTGGATCCAACTGTTGAATCTTGATCGTGGTGAGTTGTGTGCTTAGGGACCTTGGACTGTTTTTCATGTTTTAGTACTTAGGTTGTAGTAATTTGGTCTTGTTTGTACCTTTTTATATTCTGGTACATTACTCCCAATTGAGTTTCTTTTGATATTCATATTGTCTTGATTCTTTTATTTCCACATTTTTAGTGGAAAAATTGTTTCTGCTCTTAGTTTATATGATGTTAGGTTCTAGTCATCGACCCATGGGGATCAGGAATTCCCTTCAGGCTATGTCAGGGTCGAGTCGATTATCGGGTTACCAAGGTACCCCAGCTAGTTTGTGAGAAAGTGGTATCAAATAGAGGTTGAGTTTTTATCTTAAAGTCGGTATGTATTTGTGAAATCTTGTCGGGACTTAAGAGGTAGTTGCGATTGAGTGTCTGGTCAGCTCTCACTGCAATGAACCTTAAGTCACCAAGAGTGGTTAGGGAAAGACGTCTTGTGGATTAGTTCTAGTTTTTTTCATATTTTTATTTAGATATAGTGAAATCTAAATCTTGTCTGTTCTACCGGTCGGGATTATGTTTCCCCTCATTGCTCTATTCAAGCATTATCTAATGTCTTCCTTGTATGTTGATGTTGTGTAACTTCATGCCTCCGAGAAGAAGTGTGAATCAGATCCCAGAGGAGGCTGCTGTTGAACCTCGGTGAGTGAATCATGTTGTGGATCTAAATCTAGTTGAGGTGATCGTGCGTACTGTCCAAGCTTTGGGTCAGGCACCACCACCAATCCTCGTTCAGGCTCCAGCTATGGATCCTTAGGTGGATGTTCTTCGAAATTGTTCTCAAGATAATTTCACCAGAAACCACCCACTTTCAAAGGCTCTATCAATCCTCAAAAAGATGAGGAATGGTTGGGCAGAATATAATGTTTGTTTGAGTTATTGGAGACACCGGACGAGATCAAGGTGAAAAGTGTCACCTTTGTGCTGGAGGGGCCAAGCAGGAGATGGTGGGACAAGATGGCGACAAAAAAGAAACATGAGGGCTTAAAGTGGAAGGACTTCAAGGTTCTTTTCATCGACCAGTTCTATCCATATTTAATGGTGTGGTTCAAGATTGTAGAGTTTTTCAAGCTTGAGCAGGCTAAAAAAACCATGAGTGGGTATTCAAATCAATTTGTTGAGTTAGTGCAGTTTGTGCCTAAGATTGTATCTAATGAGAGGATGAAGGCTCGACAGTTCAAGTTGGGACTTTGATCAGATATTTATTCTCAGGTTTTCCTGCTAAATTTTTCCACTTATACTGATGTGTTGGATAGGGCGATGATGGTTAAGATGGACCTGGATAGAAAGTTAGGGTTGATGGGAATTCCTTTTTCTCCCAGGGGTAGCGTGAGTTATTTTAAAGGAAAGAGGAAGCATGATGACTCTTATAGTGATTCTCGACAATAGGTTCGCTTTTGACCTCCTGCAATGCAAGGAAGAATCTCTTTGATATGCTACCATTGTAGTCAACTAGGGCATTCAAAGAGGGTGTGAACTGAGGTACCCAAGAACTATGGCACCTGCGGACGTTTAGGGCACTTACAGAAGTTAGGCCACAACTTTTCCACTCCGCACAGTGTCACGGGATCATCAGTACCTCCAAAAACTGTGGGGCAATCAAATGATTCATGTACAAAAGAGTTCCAACCACAGACATCCAAAATAAAGCTTCTTCACACAGTGGAAGAGTCTCCAGAGAAAGTTGATATGGGTTCAACGATCGTGATAGGTATCATTACTATAGCTTCGTCTTTAGTGACTACTCTATTTGATATTGATGCATCTCACTCGTTTTTTTCAACCTGTATCATTAATCTGTTTAATCTTTTTATGGATCTTTTTATCTTGTGTAATGAATATTACTACACCCCTTGGTATGAAGAGAGAGCAGGCTCTTTGTAGTCCCGCTTGTGTCTACTCTCTATCAGATGTAAAGTTTGCTTAAAGTTTTTTGGTACTCGACATGAAATCTCTTGAAGTCATATTTGGGATGGATTGTCTTAGTTCCAATAAAACCCGGATTGATTGTTATCTTCGACAAGTTTACCTTACTACACCCAGTGGTGTGCCTCTTGTCTTTCAAGGAGAATGGGACCCAAGGTCGAGCTGAACTGGACTTTCTTATCCAGAGTTGGGGAAAGTGATATCAGTGTTTGTTTTTTATTTGGAGCAGGATTCAATGGGTGGGGATCTCCCTCTAGTTGTCGTCGAGTTTCCCGACGTGTTTTCTTCTTATTTCTCTAGTCTGCCATCAGTAAGGGAAGTTGAGTTTTCCATTAACTTAATGTCTGATACTCAACCAGTTTCTATTCCCTCTTACCTCATGGCACAAGATGAGTTGAAAGTGATGAAGTCTCGGTTGGATGATCTTCTTGAGAAAGGATTTATACGCCTGAGTCTGTCACCTTGGGTGGCGTCAGTTTTCTTCGCCAAGAAAGCTGATGGTTCTCTTCGATTATGTGTTGATTATCGAAAACTCAATCAAGTTACGGTAAAGAACAAGTATCATTTTTCACATATTGATGACCTATTTGATCAGTTAAAGTGGCAAAGTGGTTTTCAAAGATCAACATTTAATCTGGTTACCATCATTTGAGGATCAAAGAATCTAACATTCAGAAAACTACCTTTCGAAGCAGGTACGGTCATTATGAGTACCTTGTTATGTCATTTGGCCTAACAAATGATCCTATAGTTTTCATGGAATTAATGATCATGATTTTTCCATGAGTACTAGGATTCATTTGTGGTAGTCTTTATGGATGACATCCTTGTATACTCTAAAACTGAGAATCATGTGCATCATCTAAATACAGTTCTGAGTCTACTGAGAAATCACTGACTTTATGCCAAGCTTTCAAATTATGATTTCTGGATTCAAGAATTGAAATTCTTGGGGCTTGGGATGATCATTTAGGACTGGTTGAGTTTTCTTATAACAACAATTACCATTCCGCCGTCAGAATGGCTCCTTTTGAGGCCTTGTATGGACATCCTTATAAATACTCGTTGTGTTGGTTGGAAATTGTTGAAAGTTCCTTGTTTGGACAGAGTTTAGTCCAAGAGATGACAGTTAAGATTTAGTTGATTCATCAGAGAATATTAACAGCACTGAGCCGGTGTAAGTCTTATGTTGATCTTTGTCGTAGGCCTTTGGAATTTTCGGTTGGTGACCAGGTATTCTTGAAGGTTTCATCGAGATTGGGTCATCGACAGCTTGGGAGGTAAGGCAAGTTTGCTCCACATTTTGTGGGACCTTTTGAGGTTGTTGAGATGTGGGGAAAGTTGCATATAGTTTGGAACTACCATCACAACTAACATTGATACATAATGTGTTTCATGTATCTTAGCTCTGAAAGTATTTATCTGACTCATCTCATGTTCTGAATTGGCATGGTCTTAAAGTGAAACCTGATTTATCTATGACTGAATGGCCAGTCAGGATTGTTGATTCTGAGACCAAGGTACTTCGTGGGAGGACGATACCTTTGGTCTGTGTGTTATGGCATCATGGTTTTGATTTTCATGAGATGTGGGAGAGGGAGGCACTGGTGAGAGAGCAGTGGTCTCATCTTTTTGATGTGGAGGATTCTTCGTAGGATTTCTAGGGACAGAAATTTTCTATGGTGGGGAGGTTGTAACATCCCATTATTGTTTTCAGGTATTAATAAACCCTCTTATGTTAAAAAATAATTTATCAGTGAAATAATTTGATAAATGTGTTAAATGCCTTAAATGTCAGTTTACATCTTACAAAATTTAATTAAATATTTTTAGGTTTTGACACTAAGTGTGAGAATCCGAGACCCGTAAAGGCTTGACAAAGATAGAATAAAAATATTAAATATTGTATATTAGGAATGGGTAATTTATTCAAAATAATTAAATATCTCTAAAATGGTGTGTCATATGGGAAATCTAAGATCGTCGATAGGTCTGGGACGTAGTGTTTACCCTGGGCGGGGTATAACATTTGTAAGCAACATACGTTTGGATATCTCACTCATGAAAATAACCATTTTAATATTTAATTAAATTTTAATAAGTTTTCTGAATATTAAATAATTAATATCTCTCAAACAGTGTGTCGTATGAAAAATATAAGACCACTGTTGGGTCTAGAATGGGGTGTTTAACCTAAGAAGGGCGTAACTTTTATACAAAAAGGGTGTTTCATTAGGTCGCTAATTAATTTAATTCATTTGATAAATATATTAAATAATTTAAATAATTAATTGATTGATTGATTGAGATATGTTGTTCATATTCCCCAGTGTAGGGTTTCCTCCATTAACGTCCCAGGAGTTTTCAAAATCATTTGTTTCTTGACCGTTTTGAACGGTTTCTATTGCAATGCATTAAATAGGTAAATTTAACGACTCTGCTTCAATTCTTAGATGAAATGGTGGTTTAAATTAGGGTTTTCAATTTTTGGTTGATGAACACACGGGTTTGGATTTTATTTATAACCAAACCGATTTTTGTAGTGCGTGATGGATCTTCTCAAGTGCGAACCACCTCGAGTGTTCTTTTCGTAATATTGGTGAAGATCGATCCAAATTCAGTGTTGTTCTCAAAGTGGCGAAGACCTCCTTTGTCTTCTTGGTGGGGCACCACATGTTGCATGATATTCTTCATTTATTTTTATTTATTTTTATTTTATTTTATTATTTGTTTCAATCTTCTCTCTTATATAACTTCTTCATTATTGATCGGATTGACGCGTCATCGGTGTCGTTGGACTCGTATCAATGAGAAGAACCTAAATCATATTTTTGATTTGAATGCAGTAATTCATTGTTCAATATGCTTTTTTGCATTTTAAATTAATCATTTAAAATAAAAATATCCAAGTTTTTTCTTTAAAAAAATATTATCGAGGATAGAAATATTCTTTTTTATCAAATTATAATCAATATAATTATCAAATGATAATTCCATTAAATTATCAATGATAATTCCACCAGGTTATTAAATGATAATTTTTAAACAAGATTATCAAAAGGCGTTTAACAAAATTATCGATGGATAATAATGAAATTTTTAAACAATAATTACAATGTCTTATAAAAGGATAATTTATCAAAAATATTAAGGGGATAAAACATTGAATTATTTTGGGTAAGATATATAATGAATTATTCAACGATAGTTTTTATAAAAATTGTGAAATGATAATTTTTAAGGAATACTTATCCGAATATAATTATTCATTTTTGTTAAATGATAATTATAAGGTAATTATCACATGACAAGATTATCCAAATTATCATAGGATAATTACGTTTATAAAATGATAAGAAAAGTGCATGGTTGCTTTCATTTTTAAAACGAGTGTTTAAATTTTATTTATTTTCAAAATCCGGAAAATGAAATGGAAACCCGATTGCTTTCATTTAGTTTCAAACTAGAATCCTTTTTTTATTATAAAAGGAATGAGATGAATTTTTAAGGGTGTCCTACTAGGCATTGGCTCACACCCTACATACTCACTTTGGTGGGTATGTAGTCTCCATGTTTTATATAGGTGAGTAGGTTTTTAGATTTCGATTTAAATTGGCACTGCTCTCTTGTGAAAAGAGGGTGATGGTTGGTTTTTGGTGATGACTAGGAGTAACATGGTGATAGTCGAGTGTTTCATGGGATCGTTGGACCGGTCGGAACTGATGGTTGGAGTGTCGTGTGAAGGCATGTCCTTGTGGTGGCAGCAAACTGGCCAGCTGGTGGACTCCACCAGTGTCGATGGAGTTGTTGTAGGTTTTCAGGGAGCTACTATAAGATCTTGACCTTTTCTGAAGATATCTCGATCTTGTTTACAAGTACTATTTTTCCTTGTTTTGAGTACATTTTGTTTGGGTTTTACTTTGGATGTGTTTGGGTGAAAATTAGAGAAATTGGAAAGAAGAAAAGCGCACGGTTGGCGCATGGTTGGCGCACAATTTACCCAAATTGTGCGCCCTACCCCAGCAAACCATGCAACCCCTAATAGAGAAGGATTGTACAGTTGGCGCATGGTTAAGGTATGTTGTTTGGCAAACCATGCACCCCTGCCCAGAAAATCGTGTGCATGGTTTTAATTAGACTGAAAATTGGTTTTAAAATTTCTCGAACCCTCATCTTATATCCCTAAACCCCCTAATTCAACCATAATCATTTTCTATTATTTTTGGAGGCTCCCAGATGGATTTCTAAGCCATTTTGACCTCCATTCTTGACTATTCAATGTCCGAATTGAAGATCATCACCTCTTCCGGTAAGTGAATCTTATCTTGTGTAGTTTCCTCTCTCTTTCCCGTTCTCTCATCCTTTTAAGGGATGTGTTCCCATGTTGAGTTTCGATCTAGATCTGAGTTTGATGGATCATGATTCGTTTGATCTTGTTTCTGGGATTTGGTTCAGAATTTCATTCTTCATCATGGGTTGGACCATTCTGTTTCAATTTGGGGAATTTCTGTTGGATGATCGTTCTTCAACGTGTTTGAGGTAAGAGTTCTAAATTCAATTCTCGTAATCTTGATTCCAGTTGCGTGTATGTGTTTTTAAATTTCAATTGTCACGTTGACAATTGAATCTTGAATTGAATAAATTAATTGATTGATTAATTTATTAAAATGTGGTATTAGATTAATTAATTGGTGAATTAATTAATAGAATGTATGATTGTGGAATTAAATAGGAAATTGAGATTGTGAAACTGAATTAATTTTTAATTAATTAATGGAGATTATTATCATTATGCAATTCATTGAATTGGATTAATTAATTATTGAATTAATTAATAAAGATTGTTATGATTATGTAATTTATTAAATAAGATTGATTAATTATTGAATTAATTAATGGAGATTGTTGTGATTATGGAATTGATTGAATTTGATTAATTAATTGTTGAATTAATTAATAATTTAAAGTATTATATGGTTTAATAGTGATTTTTCATATTATTCCATTTGAATTAAAGTGTTGAACCATGATTGTTTGATTAATTGAAATGGTACACTTTAATGAGAATGTTTTATAAGAGGGTTAATGTTGACTAACCTTGATTGATGTGATATATGTGATATTGTGATATATGTGATATTTGTGTGTGGGACATGGTATGCTGCATTAAAAACCTATAGTGATAAATATTGATATTCATGTGTGAAACATGGAATGCTGTGACAAAAGCTCATAGTGATAAATGAGTGTGGGACACAGACTGTTGATTCAAAAGCCCACTTGTGAGTTGTGGATCACAGACTGCTGCTTCAAATTCCTACGGGGTCTTAGGCATGGCGATCTAGGCCCAAAATGTTGGCATTGGACTATGGTTCCAATTGGTCGTAATAATGAAATGAAATAAATTTATAATGAAAACCCATATGTTATAATGAATTGTGAATTGAATATGTTATAGAGATCAAACCTCAACATGGACCGAAGCAGGTATTGAGGATTCAGGTGTCCACGAGAACCTGAGGAAGTTATGTGGTTAAATAAAGAGTAATTGAATAAATGAAAATTGTTTACTTTTTTTCTTTTATTTTATTCTTTATACAACTGCATACACTGTTATTAACTATATATTATTTTAGACATTGTTGGTGGTGGCCTACTGAGTTGTACTCACACCTTACTTGGGTTGTTTGGTCGATACCTGAATAAATTTCATGGTTGCATGACAGGTTAAGGGCAATAGTCCTATATTGGATGGATGATATGGGATGGAGCATGGATGAGGGAACCAGACTTGGTGTCGGGACCCGCTTGGGAGTTGTCAAGTGACTTTAATTACTTTAGGTTTTGCATATTGACACTTGACACGTATTGGCACGACATATCTATTGTTTGGTTTTGGATATTATATTTCTTGTTTTGGTTACCATGTGATTTTGGTATTATTCTGGTTATGGTTATATGATTTGGTTATTCTTATTTATTTTTTTTGTTGTGTTACTTTGATAAAGAGGGTATAGTCTCCCCATGATCGATATTAGACCATCACTGCAAGTCGACAGCCTCTGGTGTACGGGGAGGCATGTCTGAGATCATGTGACCAACCGACTTGGGGCACCAGTGTGTGGCACCCGAGTCGGGATGTTACAAAATGGTATCAGAGCCCATTTTTATTTTCTTTTCGTCTATCTTACTATTTAGTAAAGTTATACATGAGGATAGGATGAATCGGGCCTTCGTTAAGAGGTCATGCATGGGAGTAGCTAACTCGTGTACGAGGGTAAAATCCAAGTACCTAGGGTGGGATTGTTGTTATTGGTGTGTGTTGTTATAGTTGATGTTATTTCACCTCGAGCGATGCACTTGTTGTGTGATGTGATTATTGTTTCTAAGATTTTTTGAGATTTGACTTGTGGCCTAGTACAACATGACAGTTGAGTATGCATGCATCATTTTACGCACTTAGGATTATTTTGTGGCATGCATCGTTTTAGGTACACATGATAAAAGAAGGTTTTAGGTAAGTTGTTAAATTGAAAATTCCTTTCTTTGCTTGTGTGACTTAACTAAAAAGGTGTCTAATATGAATTGAAAGTTGTAAAATGATTCAAGATGTGAATAAATGGGTGTCTAATGAGAAAATTTATTAATGAGAATGTGTTTACCCTTGTTAACCATGACCTAGATGTAGGATGGTTAAGGGTAGTGATATTGTCATGGTTTTGACCATGTGGTGGTAAAGAAGGAAATGAGTAGTTATGGATTATTGTGAATTCCCCTTACGTAAATGTGTTAATGTTGTGTTATGAGTCCTAAAACGTGTGTTTGGAATTATAGAGATATGTCTCCACGATGACACTTGTTAAGAGGACGATAGGAGGTTATGGCTAGAAATGATCCACCAGCAATGGATCCCGAGGCACAGATAGTGTCGAGTGAGGAAGTCAGAGAACAGTTCCGAGAGAAATTTGCTCGTTTCATGCAGTTTATGGATAGAGACCCATAACAGTTGTGAAAAGCATGTTAGATCTGACATGGAAGTTTCAATTGCAGCACCCTCCGATGTTTACCGAACAGGATGGACCTGAGGCAACTGAGTTCTGGATCGATTCTATCCAAAATATAATTGAACATTTAGAGACTCTTGTGGAGAAGAGGGTCAAGTTAGTTGTTTATATGTTATGTAGTCAGACAAAGCGATGGTGGGAATATGGGGAATATGGAGTTGATGGACTTTAAGGAAAAGTTCTTGGGGCATTTTTATCATGAGACACTTAGGCATGAGAGAGCAGCTGAGTTTATGAGGTTGACTCAGGGGAGCATGTATGTGATGGACTATGTTGGACGCTTTATAGATTTGCAGCACTTTGCTCCAGTATTGGCAGGAGATGAGGCTACTTCAGCTAAACAATTTCAGGATGGACTTCAAGGTGAAATTAAGTCTCGGGTGAGTATCTTTAGGCTGAAGAAGTTTTCAGAAGTGGTAAATCAGGCTCTCATATCTAAGGGGAACCAAAAGGAGACTTCTAGTGGAGTTCGGGTGGTTTTTGCTAAATGATCGGGAGGTACGACTTCTTAGAGCAGGGAACATCACTACGAAAATGTTAGCCAGGGTGATAATAAGAAGAGTATCCAAGGGGGAAGGGTCAGTCACATAGGACCTTACCTGGACTATCTGTCACCAGTTCGATAGGTCAGGTCACTTCCGTAGACAGTTCCCCCGACCACCGGTAGAGTGTCGAGGCTACGGCAGGATGATTCATCTACAGAGAATCTGTAGGAACCCACGACAAAGAGGTACTGATGGGGCAGCTAGGCAGAACCAGAGTACAGGAAGAAGATCTTCTACAACGTATCAGTCTGGTAGCTGGAGTTCTATTGGCTGTGGCGGTAGAGGCAGTGGGCATGGTGCTTTTAGGCAAGAGTTCATGTATCAACATAGTGGTGTATCAACATAGCGAGGTTGGACCATCGACGGTTAGAGATATTATTATTATAGATTCTATGCTAGCTAGTGCCTTATTTGATACCCGCACCTCACATTATTTTATATTTGCACAACTTGTGAATGGATTGAGCCTAGCGGTGGAGTTCGTGAGCAGGGTTATGACGGTCAATACACCATTGGGAGCATGATCTATAGACATCTGTATGTGAAAAGGGTGTTCTCTCGAGCTTGGGGAATATCTTTTCCTTTGGGATATTTACATTCTAGATATGTCAGGCTTCGACCTAATTTTTGGTATGGACTGGTTAGTGGCATACCGAGCTCGCATAGATTGTTACCATAGGAGAGTGACTTTTACATCTCTTAAGGGTGACAATTACATCCATCATAGAGAATGGGATATTCGGGCAGGCCGTGCAGGGCCATTTCACCAACAATTGGGAGAGATTACCACCCAGGTTGCAAGTATATTGCTTGATGACGAGGGTGTGAAGCATGATGTTTTTTCACCCATAGTGGAAAGGTTTCAGGATGTGTTTACTGAAGACTTCTCAGGGCTGCCACCTGAGAGAGATGTGGAATTTACCATTAAGATCGTGTCAGGGGTTGAGCCAGTTTTTATTCCACATTACAGAATGGCATTGATAGAGCTTCAAGAGATCAAGACTCGGTTGGAAGATTTGATGGATAAGGGTTTTATCCGTCCGAGTACGTCGCTTTGGGGTTCTTCGATTTTGTTTGCAAAGAAGGCTGACAGAACCTTGCTCTTGTGTGTTGATTACCGAAAGTTAAATCGGATAACTGTGAAGAACCGGTATCCTCTTCCACGTATCGACAATCTTTCTGACCAGTTGAGGGGAGCTTGTGTATTCTCTAAGATTAACTTGAGATCAGAGTATCATCAGTTGAGAGTCTGGTCTTCTAATATACCCCGAACTGCTTTCAGAAGGGTATGGCCTATATGAGTTCGGCGTGATTCCGTTTAGACTAACAAACGCACCAGTAATGTTTATGGTCTTTATGAACATAATCTTTCATCCGTACCTGGATCAATTTGTGGTAGTGTTTGTGGATGACATCTCGGTGTACTCCAAGACTCATGATGATCATGTCCAACATGCTGACATTGTCCTATGTACACTGAGAGAGCATCGGTTATACGCCAAGCTATCTAAGTGTTAGTTTTGGATTGATCGGGTACACTTCTTGGGTCACAACATCTCAGAAGAAGATGTGTCGGTGGACCCATAGAACGTTCAGGCAGTTGTTACTTGCGAGAAACCCAAAAATGTTTTGGATATCTGTAGTAATCTGGGATTGGTATGCTATTATCAGAGGTTTATCTAGGACTTTTCGCGTTTGGAAGCACCACTTATGGGCTTGACCAAGAATAGGGTAAAGTTTGAATGGTCGGGAGCATGTGAAAATGTCTTTCAGGAGTTGAAAAAGTGTTTGACCCAATATTGATCATACCCAAGCCAGGTGAGGAGTATACGGTGCTTTGTGACGCTTCTGGAATTGGAATTGGAGCGATGTTGATGTAGGGAGATCGAGTTGTGGCGTATGGATCACGGAATTTGAGGCTTCATGAACAGAATTACCCTACGCATGCCCTCGAATTAGTTGTAGTAGTTTATTCTTTGAAGTGTTGGCGGCATTATCTGTTGAGTGAAAAGTTAAATGTGTATACTAATCATAAGAGCTTAAAGTATATCTTTTCCCAATAAATTTGAATATCTAGCAGCGGAGATGGGTTGAGTATATGCAGTCATTCGACCTTGATCAAGAATATACGCTTGGGAAGGGAAACAATGTTGTTGGCGCTTTGAGCAGAAAAACTCAGACGCAATTCAGAAGACTAGTGTTGAGTGGAAGATAATGAACTAAAAAGAATGTAGTAGTTCAGGAGAGCCAGGATCAGATGGCTCTTGTATCAACTTCAGTAGAGTCTACACTTTTTGAGACGAATTGGAGACAGGCAGTACGAGGATCTGAAATGTTTCACCTTGAGGGAAAGCCTTGAAGATGGGGAGTCACCTTCCGATTGGAACATAGATTAGGATGAGATCATCTATGTTAGGAATTAGGTTGTTGTGTCTACGAGCATGTGAGAGGAGTTGATTTGTGAATTTCATGCCTCGAAGTGGGTGGTACATCCAGGTGTGACCAAAATGTACTGTGACCTACGTCGACAATTTTGGTGGCCAGATATGTAAAAGGAGATAGCAGGGTTCGTGACACGATGCTACACCTATCAACAGATGATGGTCGAGCATCAATGGCCTTATGGTTTACTACAGTTGTTACCCATTCTGAAATGGAAGTAGGATAACGTTACCATGGACTTTATGGTGGGTCTCCTAAGGACACCTCATAAGAATGGCGTTATTTGGGTGATTGTAGACCGTTCGACAAAGGTAGCGCATTTCTTATCAATATGGGAGACTTTCACAATGGATCAGACATGTATGTTTGGGAGATAGTATGTATGCATGGGGTGTCACGGACTAATTTCATATCGTGACTTGCATTTTACTTCACGCTTCTGGCAAGGCTTACAAGGACTATAACATCTCACCTTTTTTATTACATAACTTTTCATTACATTGTACAAACAGATGATCTTTTAAAGTTTAGTTTCTTGAAAAATAGGTACATAATACATGAAAATATAAAACATTCATTTAATCCACTTGAAAGACTTCTTCAAGGTTCATCCTAAGTACATTATATGGATCTCATAACC
This sequence comes from Viscum album, assembly GCA_963277665.1. NCBI lineage: Eukaryota > Viridiplantae > Streptophyta > Magnoliopsida > Santalales > Viscaceae > Viscum > Viscum album. Next base: position 1,476,931,870 of record OY728125.1, on the reverse strand, counting down.
TGAGGACATAAATCAAAGAAAATGGTGAGCATAAGACCCAATAAGAAAAAACAAGGGAAACAATTTACTTGTGATCTTGAGAAATACCAATAAGAACTTGAGAAAAACATAAAACATTTATTGAGCAATATCAATAAGAACATGAGGAAATACATAAAGGCAAGATCAAGAGGCATATCATAATAATAACATGAATTATAACATTGAAATGTGGCTATGACATTTAATTGAGTCATTCATAAGCATATCATCAAGGTTTATCACCGAGGTGTCATAAAAATTATCAAGGTTATTCATCAAGGTATCGTAAAACATGTCATCTCTATAGATTGAATTTTTTACCCAATGCATTAGAGTGCTATCAGGGTGCGCCCTTCATATGTCTTAATTAATGTGACCCACATATATCATAATAAAACATTTCATAAATAATCCATAGAGAATAAAAGAAATAGGTTTCATATCAAAATCATGGCGTTTAAAAAAAAGATTAAAGAAAAAAAATTTATGTCAGTATTAACCCATGAAAAAGTAAGGTGGGTTTCATGTATGTTAATACCAGAATAAAATAGATCATTTTGACATCTAGGTAAATACCCCTAGAAAATAAAAAGGTTTGGGTATTCTCAAAAGAAAATAAGAAAATTTCTTAATAAATAGAGAAATTTTGAGAAGAAAATTCTCCAACATAATGAGATCATCGCTAGCGAAAATCGACATCTCCACTTGCCTTACAGAAGCACGCAATTCCTCATTATGTGGTAAAAATTCAGCCCTCAACTCATGTTCAGCAGGAAGTCGTTGTTCACCAACACCTTTGCTAGTGCAAGCACCACTGCCATCATCAACACATAAGCTTCTCGCGTCGTCCGCTACCTCGGTCGTTCGATCCTCATGAGTCTGTTGTTCCACATTTTCTGTTTGTGCTTTGTACATAAGAGTCAGAATCAAGAGAAATTCCAACATCATCACTTCTTAACGTTGGAAATTAGTTTCCAATCTGTGACATTTGTTGATAGTTTAGAAACATTTGTCTCCAGGAGCGTGACATGATTATCCATTCATGTGGTCATGCAAAAGATGAACTCGATCGGGAAAAAAATTCCGAAACAAACTCGACTTCCGTTAAGAATTCATCACTCCCAAGTAGTTTGTCAATCTTCTCTCAATGAAAGCATCAAAATGATAGAAGCGGGAAGAATGATCTAGAATTTCTATTGCTTTAAGGAAATATAGGAGAAGAACTTACATATTCTCCTAGAGGATTCACTTCCTCAGGCCTAGGCTCAATGCCTTCAACAAAACAAAATACACGATACAACCACTGGTACACCACACACAGTAGTTATACCCAACTAACAGGAAAAAAATACCAAATTACAATTATACCCCCAAACTAACAAAACACACAGCACGCTCTAAAACAACTAACAAGCCCCCCTCCTATAGGTATACAATATGGGAGGTCTAGCCTATGACTCACTCAACACACTCCTATCAAATCCTAATTGTTATTTATATTTCTATAATCTATTTTTACTACTTTAAATACTTCCAATATGATATGAATTCTCTCTTTCTTTAAATGTTTCAATCCTTCATAATGTTCATTATGAAGAAAGTGAACACGGACAAAATGGTCCAACATTTTTTCATTAAATATTACTGTGTTCATCGTTATTTACTATTTCATCACTATCTTATATTCCATATGTAGCATTTATTTTTTATTTAATTTGTTTAATATCAATGTGAATTATTAACTTTGAAAAATATGATTCTTTAAAAAAAATCTGATGTATAGTATCGTGCGAATGCACGGACGAGTACTGGTTCTTAAATAATGTTTTGCAATTGGATAACGCACTATAATGGGACACAATACATAGACTGTCATGTGTGAGTACTCATAAAAAGATGAGGTTTCTTCTCATGAAGTTCGCACTTGGTAATCTTCAAGACGAGAGATTAAGAATAGACTCGCCAGTAGGAATTTCGTATGTTTTGGTGTCATCGCATATTCCTCTCTACAAACGTGTGTAATGGTCCTTATGCTTTAAGATTATCATTAATGCATGTCATGACTCACGCATTTAGATTTGGTGATGAAAACTGTGATGACATATGTTCGCAGTGAGATAAGATAGTTGGGTGTGTCACGGTTGACATGTCATTAATAGATAAGTCGAGGAATGATTTGTCTTTTCCATTTTTATGGAAGTTGTTGTCTCAACACATTGATTGGAATAGAATCATCGCATGAAATTCTATGGTCAAGGTGTAACGACGTGTTTATTTCAGATAGTTAAAAAAAAGACATATCAAGCATATATGTTGGTGACACAGATGTGCAACCTGCTTGATGAGATATTATGACAAAGGGATTATATTACACAGTAAGTGTTCATATGTGGTTGTCATCATTGTGACATCAAGTTTTTTCTTTTGGATGTTTTGACTCATTGCTAGACAGTAATCTTGAACTTTAGACAAGTCACCTAATGTCAACGAGAAAGAATCTTAGAGGGTCACGCACTAAGTATTTCGGTCTAAATCTTTACTTTGGACCTAATATGGATGCCTAATGGGTTAGTAAAGATATCAGGGGTGTTCGGACAAGTTTGAAGCCTGAAACCCATCTTTTGGGGGAAACTGACCAAGTCGCATAGTTGGCGCACAGTTTGTCAAACAGTGCGAACAAACCTTGCAAAGGTCATTTTTCTGGGTAATTTGACAATTTTTCCCTTAATGATCTAATTAGAACCCCTCTTCTTCCCAAATCCGAGAACCAGCGGGATCAACCTATTTTCCTCTAATTTTGGAGCCTTTTAAAGATCTAAAGTAGGAATCAAGAGATCTCCTTCGTCCAGGATTTGATCGAGCTTATGTTTGCCACGTTGGATGTGCAACGGTAAGTACTCAAGTCCTCTTGAGCCATTCTCCTTCTCTCTTGCTATCGACCGAGTTATCGGGGTATGATCATTTTTCTATTTTTTTTTAGATCTACTCTGATCCGAGCCAAATCAAGATCCAATAGCGAAGGAGGAGAGTCGCACAACCTTAAAGTGGATGGTCTATAACTCATCCCTCAAGTTCGTTGATTTTGGATTTGTCGTGTGGGGCCCAGCAATTTCATCGAGTGTCGTTAATAGAATTTATATGTCATCCTTATACTCTTTAGAACCGTATGGATATGATCTTTCCATATATGTGATTAATTGTTGGTGGTTATGACCACAACTCCATCCTTTCCATGTCGAAGGTTATGTCATAATTGTTGTTTGGTGTTTTGACATGTTTGTGTCATCGTTCGGGTGTGTCGTGGCTTGACCTTTCTAAGGGTATGCTTTCCTATATTAAATGGATTGATTTATATTGTGAATTTCATAATGGAAAGTACCATGTATGTTCACCACTTGACCCGCCTGAGGTAAGTGCTTCAATTTGACAATGAAATGTGAAATGGGAATTGGCAAGTATACTAAGGATTTGACTTGGACTTAAATGTAAATGAATAGTAGGTTGCATATCCGTAGCACCCCTTACCACATTAATGGAAGGTAGAGAAATGAACCTTGAATATGGAATATGCTTTAAATGGATTAAACGAATGGTTTCATGCTACTTGGTCTTGTCACACTAATGAAAGGAAAGGCTTGAACCAAATGGACTTATTGATTAATTATGATTTGATTAAAAGGTTGCATGCTACTTGACCTTATCACGCTAATGAAAGACAAAGCTTGAACCAACAATTGTATGCTACTTGACCTTATCACACTAATTAAATAAAAGGCTTGAACCAAATGAAATATTACATGACTTCAAAATCAAATATGAATGGCCTGACTCGAGCTCATCTTGGATTCTGATCGGGGAATGTCATGAGCACTTAGGAACCTCATTCTAATTCAAGGATACAGCTTGCTTAGGTTGAGACCCACCAATATCCCGATCCTTGTTTATTTTTGGATGTCCGGTATGACACCATAGGATCCCTCCATATTATTACAGGATGCCTCGGATACACTCATATGATCCAGCATTGACAAGTAGGTGTCATGGTTACAACACATAAGGCTCTATCTCTGCTTAACTCCATCTTACCTTGGACGATCACCTTGGATTCAGTAAGCACCTTATTGTGGAATGCCTTGGAATATGCTCCTTGGATTACACTCTTATCCTTAGTTAGGATACAGTTATTACTGAGTTGGCGACCCTTGAGGTCTACGTCGCCTTGGCTATTACCTTGGGACTTCACTATTAAATATCATTATAGGTTGTCCTGTTACATCTTTGAACCTTCACTATTATTAACATGTGATATGCTATAAACTGATAACAATCAAATAGTGAATTGATTACATGTTCAGATACCAACCGAGGGCTGAAGCAAGTACTTGGGTATTTAGTTATATTGTACTTTTTTACTTTATATATGCATACTTGCACACTGTTACATTTCCATTATACGGGTCGGATGTTATAGACATCGTTGGTGGTGGCCCACTGAGATTTATCTCACACCCTCTTCGGGCGCCGTTTGGTACTCGGAGTAGATTACATGGTTACAGGTGTTGACAAAGGGAAGCATGCGGCTTCAAACACTTGATTGATTATTGTTTAGTATGGATCTTGATAGCATAGGACCGAGTTGGAACTCGAGATGCTTGGAATAGTTTTTGTTTTCCTTTATACTGTTGTGGAACATGTTATGTATGTTGTATCGTATCCATGTTTTCTAGTTTTCTAGTGATATGACATATCATCAGTTATTAAATGTTATTCCAGTTGTTTCATTTATTGTTATTATTGTCTCTATTTTTTCGTTGTGTCTTCTGTTTACTTATATAGTTTCCGCTATTTATTTATGTTTACATTTATCCGTTGCGCTACACTTTGGTAATGAGGGCATAGTCTCCCCATGGACACACCCTAGATCATCGCTGCTAGTCGGCAGCTTCTAACGTTCGGGGAGATACGTTTGAGGTCATGTGGCCCACCGGGCTCAAGGCACCCATTGAGTGGCATCTGGGTCTGGGATGTCACAAAGTGATATCAGAGGAGTTTCCTTTCTTACTTTACTATTGGGAGACAATAGATTGGAGATTATGAACGCTTGGGACTTGGTCATGAGTCGTTCTTGGGCGTCGTGAACCCATGTTCGGGGTAAAAACCAAGTTTCCTAAATTATAATTATTGTTCTACTTTTGCCTATTACAGTTGATATTATTTCACTATTGGGCAATGCACATGTTGTTTGGAGTTATTTATTATTACTCTAATTGAGGATTTTCTTTCATCCTTGGCCCAGTGATATGAGGGAAAGGAGCATAGTTACATGCATCATTATAGGCACCTAGAATTCACATGTCATGAATATTGTCATGCTATATAGGTGCATTTTACTACTTTGTAGTGCTTGATATGTCTATGATTGCTGAGTGATGTTGTGATAGTTAGCTTATGCTTGTATTACTCTTAATTGTGATTGAGTGATTGTATGTCTCAATTCATGAGGTGTATTAGCCCTCATGAGTTAGAATGAGTAATTTACCGAGTCGAGCCATTATTCTATAAATAAATGGGTGTCGTTTCTGGTGATGGGAATATGGGAACTGATTCAACAGAAATGAAAATCCATTATAAAGTGAATCATGAAATCTAATATGCAATGGTTGCACATCCTTATCTCTCCTTATCATGTTTATGGAATGTAAAGGAGTGAACCTAGTAATTAAATGTAAAATGAAATGAAACTTATACTTGATCATTTACTGATACATGGTTTTCTAAGCGGGTAGTTGGGGTAGTATGTCTTGGGTAGTGAGTTTTCTTACGTTCAGCTTCCACTAGTGATTGCTTAAGCTTGTTCTGAGGTGTGTGTTTGGCTATTGTAAACCAATGTCACAATGACGTCCTCGTATCGTACGCCAGGAGGGTGGCGACGACCATGCTTCATACGTGGTGGGCCTTGACCCACTGCTCTTACCTCTAGGAGTGTCACTCGAGACACCACCTGTTGTACCAGATTTGGGCACTAATTCCCAAGTTCGTGATAGTTTTCTACGTCTAATGCAGTCCATGCATGGTGCTCTACGGCTTGCACCTACGATGGATGGTCTGACTCGTGAGTTCCAGTAGCAGCAGCCTCATACTTTCTCAGAGGATGGCGGTCCACAGGCTGTTGAGCCTTGGCTAAAAGCCACCTTATCTATCTTTGACCATCTGAATATGCCTCCAGAGCGGAGGGTCAAGCTGTCCACATACATGCTTCGGGATTTAGCCAAGGGTTGGTGGGATGTGATTACCTAGGCTGGTTATCATCGGGTCATGTTATGAGTTGATTTCCATACTGTCTTCTATGATCAGTTCTTTCCTTAAGACGTTGGGAGCTGACAGAGCCAGAGAGTTCATGCATCTCGAGCAGGGTTTGTTTCCGACGCTTTCGCCGGGGCGCGCGCATCTGTCTGTGGAGGACGAGCAGCTGTTTCCCCGCATTCCCGCTTTCCAAAGGCGGGCGGCATCTGTTCCTTGTTCAGGGGCGTTTGATCCTTGATCGAAACGGGATGATGGGATGTCGGTTCTTCCTTTCGTGGATTCCTCCTCATAACTCGTCACCTAGTCCGGGTCTCCCTCAAAGATTTAAGTTGTGGTTCATGAATCTCGTTCCCGATGACATATCTTCATGGACGTCGGTTAATTACACTACTTCCGCCAGGACATTCCATGGGGTCTTGGCATGGTAGCAACCTTCGGTCGGAGTAGACGGTAACATCAGGCATGTCGGGGCATCTCTGGATGCATGGATATAGGAGAACCTATATTCTTCCTCATAAGAGAGAATCTCAAGGGTGCAGAACCTGAGGCATCCCACATCAGTCGTGGGGTATCTTATGCCGGAGGCATGTCTCTGGGTTTTTCCTCAATTTCCCATGTTTAACACGATGTACGCCGCGAGTTTAACGTCTTGCGAAGACGGTTACGCCAAAGGCGTGTCTTCCGAGGTTTTCCTCGGGCATCTCATGTTTATCACGAGGTAGGTCACGAGTTTAACATCTTGCGGAGACAGAATGAGGATGATTAGAATGTCCCATAGAGATGGATCAGATTGGTAGATCCCTAGGAGGGAGCTCCATGAGTGTTTACCGGGTAGGTGGATCAAAACACTTAATAAGAGCAGACCCAGGATGGTGTGTCCTGTAAAGGGAAGATGTCACACCTTGAAGGCTGATATGGACACAACTGAGGGCAGATCGGGGAGTGTGCACCCCAGAATGAGGAAGCACCAAGGTTTACCATTGGCTGGGATTGAACCTCATGGAGGTTTCCTACGTACCCTGTATAGATGACAAGGATCAAAACCCACGTAGTTCAAAGGGGTGATGAATCGGGGTGTACACAAAGGACAACGACCCGGAGACAAGCTGGGGCTTACGCGTGAATTCCGGCCCAAGTACTGCTAGGAGCAGCGAGGAGGTGGATGACATGATCCCACCAGGATGTGGCGGCCCGGGTGAGAATCAGGATGGATGATGGAGAATTAAATGGAGTGGGGGGGGAATGAGATGGGACCGTCGTGAAGGAGACGGTAGTGTTGGTCTTGAGCCTCGAAGAGACTTCCTACGTATCCTCGTGGCAGGGAATCAAAGTCCACGTAGTTCGGTGGGATGATGGGACACCTGAGGAGGCGGGCTGTGAGTATGGATGCATGGATGAAACCCAGAGGAAGTAGAACCTCTGGGTTGGGGCATGATTTTCCCGGAACACATGGGATCAAGGGATAGATTAGGATGAGACATGGGTGCTGGGCTTGAACCTCATGGAGGCTTCATACGCATCCCTATGGCAGGGATCAAAGACCACGTAGTTCAGGTGGTGTGGGAACCGATGTGAAGGTGGTCGGAACCAATGGGGTATTGGGATTGAACCTCGTGGAGGCTTCCTACGTACCTTGCCTTGGCAAGGATCAAACACCACGTAGTTCAGGATGGTGTGTGGGGCTTACACTCTAGGTTGCCCAAGGTGTTGGTGAACCGACGTGAAGGGGGTCGGAGCGACCAATGGGTGGTGGGCTTGAACCTCGTGGAAGCTTCCTACGTACCCTACCTTGGAAAGGATCAAAGACCACGTAGCTCATGGGGGTCGATGAACCGACGTGAAGGAGGACTTGGGGCCCAATGGTTGTTGGGATTGAACCTTAGGGAGGTGTCCTACGTACCTTATCTTGGCAAGGATCAAAGTCCACGTAGTTCAGGTGGGTGTGGGACTTACACTCTAGGCTGCCCAAGGTGTTGGTGACCCGACGTGAAGGGGTTCGGGGCGACCAATGGATGGTGGGTTTGAACTTCGTGGAGGCTTCCTACATACCTTGTCTTAACAAGGATCAAATACCACGTAGTTCATAAGGTGGTGGGGCTTACACTCTAGGCTGACCAAGGTGTTGGTGAACCGACGTGAAGGGGGTCGGAGCGACCAATGGGTGGATGGTGGGCTTGAACCTCAGGGAGGTTTCCTACGTACCTTGTCTTGGCAGGGATCGAAGACCACGTAGTTCATGGGGGTCAGTGAACCGATGTGAAGGAGGACTTGGGGTCCAATGGTTGTTGGGCTTGAACCTTAGGGAGGTGTCCTACGTACCTTGCCTTGGCAAAGATCAAAGTCCACGTAGTTCTGGTGGGTGTGGGGCTTACACTCTAGGCTGCCCAAGGTGTTGGTGAACCGACGTGAAGGGGGTCAGGACGACCAATGGATGGTGGGATTGAACCTCATGGAGGCTTCCTACGTACCTTTCCTTAGCAAGGATCAAAGACCATGTAGTTCAGGATGGGAATGGGCTCGGTGCACCGACGTGGGGTAGTCGGGACCAATGGTTGTGGGGCTTGAACCTCGTGGAGGCTTCCTTCGTACCTTGTCTTGGCAAGGATGAAAGTCCACGTAGTTCGAAATGGTGTGGGTCTTACACTCTAGGCTTCCCAAAGAGGATGTCATGGTCGATGTTAGTTACTCTAAGCCTACGTGAGTCGTGCTCAGTGTGAGAAACAAGAGACAGCAAAAACCTGACGATCACAGCGCAAAGGTGCGCCCTTGAAGGGTAGTGAATGGGGCTTATGCAAGGAAGCTGCCCGGGTGCAGCTATGGAGCAGCAATGGTGGATGGGAGCTTACGTGAGAAAGCTGCTCGGGTGCCCCTATGGAGCGGCAATGGTGGATGGGGCTTACGCGAGAAAGCTGCCCGGGTGCCCCTATGGAGCGGCAATGGTGGATGGGGATTACGCGAGAAAGCTGCATGGGTGCCGCTATGGAGCGGCAATGGTGGATGGGGCTTACGCGAGGAAGCTGCCCGGGTTCCGCTATGGAGTGGCAATGGTGGATGGGGCTTACGCGAGGAAGTTGGCCGGGTGCCGCTATGAAGCGGCAATGGTGGATGGGGATTACGCAAGGAAGTTGCCCGGGTGCCGCTATGGAGCGACAATGGTGGATGGGGCTTACGCAAAGAAGTTGTCCGGGTGCCGCTATGGAGCGGCAATGGTGAATGGGGATTACGTAAGGAAGTTGTCCGGGTGCCGCTATGGAGCGGCAACGGTGAATGGGACTTACACAAGGAAGCTGCCCGGGTGCCGCAATGGAGCGGCAATGGTGGATGGGGCTTACGCAGGGAAGTTGTTCGGGTGCCGCTATGGAGCGGCAATGGTGGATGGGGCTTACGCAAGGAAACTGCCCAGGTGCCGCTATGGAATGACAATGGTGGATGGGGCTTACGCGAGGATGTTTCCCGGGTGCCGCTATAGAGCGACAATTGTGGATGAGGATTATGCAAGGATGTTGCTTGGGTGTCGCTATGGAACGGCAATGGTGGATGGGGCTTATGCAAGGAAGCTGCCTGGGTGCTGCTATGGAGCGGCAATGGTGGATGGGGCTTACGCAAGGAAGATGCCCATGATGTCTTCCTCATGTCTGACCATTAGGGCATCTCAACCCACTGGTGGGTTGAGGATTCACCTTTGCACTAGCGCACAAGAGGGATAATGTCAAGGGTGTTGGAATCAGTCTGAACAAAGGGAGATGAAAAGTGTGAATCACAAGCCCGACATTCGAAACGCAGTGGGGGTGGCGTGGTGATGAAGGATAACTGTTTATCATGTTCGAAACACAGCATCCATATCGCATTAGCCTGAAATGAGGACAAACAAATGAGGGTCGAACCGTGTTCGAAACACCGGACCTGACTCAAAGTGTCATCTGGGGCGTTGGCCCAGGACGGTAGGTGAGCCGAGGCAGCATGGGACCAGGTCGTTAGGGGGTCCCTTCGGACATGGAAGTGGATGAAAATCCGAATGAAGGACACGCAAAGAGTAAGGTGAAGCGATGGAATGTTTGAACGGATTCCAAAGCTCATGAAATTACGCCATTGTAATCATGGAATTAGGCATCTTATGCTTGGAGCATAAGGCATCTCTTGTTTGGAGCAAGAGGTGTCCTATGTTTGGCACATAGGGTGTACTACAGTTTATAGTCATGTAGAGAGGACTGTTGGCATCTTATGCTTGGAGCATAAGGCATCTCTTGTTTGGAGCAAGAGGCATCCTATGTTTGGAACATAGGGTTCACTACAGTTTAAAGTCATGTAGATAGGACTATTGGCATCTTATGCTTGGAGCATAAGGCATCTCTTATTTGGGTCAAGAGGCATCCTATGTTTGGAACATAGGGTTCACTACAGTTTAAAGTCATATAGATAGGACTATTGGCATCTTATGCTTGGAGGATAAGGCATCTCTTATTTGGGTTAAGAGGCATCCTATGTTTGGAACATAGAGTTCACTACAGTTTAAAGTCATGTAGATAGGACTACTGGGCATAAGGTACCTAGCAATGGATGGTGTTGGGACTTATGCAAGGGCGGCCCTTTCTGGTTCAACCTGACATAGGAGCCAAGTGATAGGGTTTGGATGAGTTGCTTGAGGAATGGTTCGACTCAAGGTACTCGGGGAATTGATGAGGAGAATATCAACTCACGACATGGGAAACAAACTAAGAGGAATATGTCGACTCAAGGTGTTTCACGGTGTGCGGAGGAGTCTCAAATCATGGTATTCCACAGGTGGAAGGTGGGTGCGCATAAGGGGCGCAATGGAAAATGTCGACGCCCCGACCCGAAAAGTTCGTGGTGCGACTCTCCATTTTTCATGGGGTTCAGTGACGGTAGCGAAGGGACCAGCCCGAAGGGCTGGGACCGCAGCCCGGCACTGACCCTGAGCGGGGGTGCGGGGATGCAGCCCCCGCAGTATGGACCGGCGGGCGCGAATGTAGGAGTCTCGCAAAGGATAAGTCTTCGCGAAGTAGCTTCGCAAAGCAAAGGGGCTCGTGGAGCATGGGGTCTCGCGGAGCATGGCCTCACAGAGCATGGACTCGCGGAGCATGGTCTCGCGGAGCAGTATCGCGAAGGAAGCTGCTCGCGGAGCATGGACTCGCGGAGCATGGACTCGCGGAGCAGCATCGCGAAGGAAGCTGCTCGCGGAGCATGGGCTTGTGGAGCAGCATCGCAAAGGAAGCTGCTCGCGAAGCATGGGCTCGCGGAGCCACTTCGCGAAGGAAGCTGCTCGCGGATCATGGGCTCACGGAGCCGCTTCGCGAAGGAAAGCGGAGCTTTGCGAACCGAGAGATCGGCCACCCAAGGGGCGGAGGGGTCGTCTGCCGAATGGGGGTGAGCTGGGTATTTATAGGGGAGGGGCGCCGCGAAGCGGAGCTCGCTCGGCACGAAGACGGAGCTTGCTCCGCGGCGGATCGTGAACGTCAAAGCGGCTCACAAAGCATTATCGCCTCCTTGCTTCGCGGTGGCTCGCGAACGTCATAGGGGTTCACGGAGCATCCCACCTCCTTGTTTCGTGGCGAGGCTCCCCGATCGCGGAGGGGGGCTTTGCGAAGTCGCTTCGCGAACCAGTTTTCCAGCCCGACTTCAAATGTCCATAACTCCTAATCCGTAACTTCGTTCGGGCCCTATGACCTACCAAATCGAAGCTTGCGAAATGGGCTACGATCTTGAATCATGTATGGAAGAATTTGGAAAATTTTGGGGACACGTTTTCTGGTGTCAACAGGGTTCTATGTCAATCATAGAGTATTCAGCACGTTTCACGGAGTTGCAGCGCTTTGCGCCGCTTATAGCCGGTGATGAGCTTTTGTGTGCTAAATGCTTTGAGGATGGGCTCTAGTGTTTCATCTGTACGCAAGAGAATGTCTTTCACCTACCTACTTTTTCTATAATAGTCAACCGGGCTCTTATCAATGAGCGTGACCTGAGGGACGACAATAGTATCGGGTTTAGAGGACCAATGTCACGTCAGGTCAGTAGTTCTTCCGGTGGCAGGAAGCATTCCCTTGAGGTTTCTCATCAGGGCCGTGACAACCAGAATGTCTATTTCAATAGCTCTTTGGTGTGTCATCAGTGTGGACAACGAGGGCATTCTAAGCCTCGGTGTGATAGAGACCCACTGGAGTGTCGGGCTTGTGGTCGTATTGGGCATCTTCAGCGTTTCTGCAGGACCTTTCCACCAGGTTCAAGTGGAAAAAGATCTGCACCACCTCCACCTTCGGGAGAAAGTTCTTTTACGTCGTGTCGGGCGGGGAGTTGGAATAGCACCGAAAAGTCTGGCCGAGGAGGAGGTCATGGTCGTGGTAGCCAGACCCTTGATCACCAGCAGCGCCAACATAGTAGTTATGATTGTGGTAGTCCATTTGTTGCACAGGGTCGTGGATCAGGCCAGTTGAATTCACTACAGCTGATACCCGAGGATCAGGTTGCGGGACCATCTACAGTACGAGGTACTATTTTAGTAGCATCTACAATAGTATCTTCTTTATTTGATACAGGTGTTTCAAACTCTTTTATCGCTCTATCTATCGTGGAAAGTCTCGAACTAGAGATACAGTATTACTATGGTGTAATGACCCTAGATACGTCGTTAGGGGTACGAATAAAGGGCATACGCTAATGAAAAGACTGTCCCCTTGAGGTTGGCGGTTACCCTTTTTTATGGAACCTCTTTGTTCTCAAGATGATGGTCTTCGATGTCATACTCGGCATGGACTGGTTGGTACACTATCATGCTTTTGTATACTGTTATCGCATTAGGGTATCTTTTACATCACCAGAGGGCAGTAGTTATCTACATAAGGGTGAGTGGATTGTCCAGGCTGGTAGAGCTGGACCAGAGCATCATGGGATGGGTGGAGTGACCGCCCAGATTGCAAATCTCTTCATGGAGGATTAGGGTTTACGACAATCTGGTTTTCCTCTAGTAGTGGATCGTTTTAGGGATGTCTTTCTGAAAGATTTTTAGGGTTTACCTCCTAAGAGAGAGGTAGAGTTTACAATCAATCTTGTTCCAGAAGTATCTCCAGTGATCATTTATTTGTATAGGATGGCACCAACAGAGCTTCAAGAGCTCAAGAAACAATTAGAGGATTTTGAGGTCAAAGGCTTTATACGACCCAATATATCCTCTTGGGGTTCGCCTGTGCTTTTCACCAAGAAGGTGGATGGAACCTTACGTCTATGCTTGGATTAAAAACGGTTGAACCAACTTATGGTCAAGAACTATTATCCACTACCACATATAGATGATATCATTGACCAGCTCCGATGAGCAAAGGTCTTCTTCAAGATCGACCTGAGATCGGGTTATCAACAGGTGTGAGTCAGGCCATCAAACATATCTTGTACAGCTTTTCGTAGCATGTATGGTCTGTATGAGTACCTTGTTATGTCGTTCGGTCTTACGAACGTGTCTGCTGTTTTCATGGCTCTGATGAATAGGTGTAACGCCCCGACCCCAGCTACCCAGAGTCGGTGCATTAATTACATAACATTGGCATGATCACAAGAAAGATCAAATCCCGAAAGACCGATTAGTTTAGTAGCCTTGGTAACACTAGATATATTCATAAGTTTTACATTACATCATAAAATGAAAACTACTACAACAACATAATGTTTCCAACGTCCACACTATAAACCCCTCATAATATCCCTGCAAGTCAATCATAATTTACTTCTTCACTACCTGGGAAAAATAAAACATAGAAAAGGGGTGAGCTCAAATGCCCAGTAAGGATAACAATATAGCGGAACATTCAAAATAAGCATAAACATTTAAGGCAATGTATAACTAAAACAAAAGCCTTTCAAACATGAACTTTAAACATGGTATGGCATAAATAAAATTAAATAATTCCATTTACTTATTCACATGGATATTCTACTAATCGAATAATCACATGCAAAAATCAATAACCACTTTCATAATGTTGGAATGCATAATGCCAGACTATCATAACCACATAGTCAAGGCCTCGTGCCAAGACTACAAAAAAGATTTTGTCAAGGCCTTGTGCCAAGACACTAGTTTGTCTCATGAGACCTACCGATGCATCGAGGAGCTATAGCGGGCTCCACCCGTCACTTATTAAGTCCAATGCATTCCCATATGAAAAGGTTTAAACATAACATAAACATTCGTATTAAAACTAGCATACGAAATGTCAATAATTTCACCATAAACTATGAATGGTATAAAAATAGCACATCCACAGACCAACATATCACAAAACCTTCAATACAATATAGAAGTTTTGTATCATAATAAATCAACTTCAAATAATCTTAAAATCCATCAAAGGATGTTGACATAGATGAAATCAAAATTCTTTTTAAAGAAGTATCTCCTTTTATTTTGAAATCATTTAAGATCCATATAAAATAAAACATTTTCTTTGAAAATATTCTTATAAGCTTGTATGGAAAGCTTCGACGATTTTATAACGGTGGAAAATAACCGCACCCGCCGTATAAGTTAAAAAAAACATTCTTACCTCAATTCTGTCGAAAAGGTTAAAAAGGACCTTGTTTTGAAAACGACGGAAAGATTCCTTTATAAACCTCTTATAAAAAGTCAAACAAGGGTATAAATGACTTTAACCCATATTCTTGTAAATAGTAAAAATGTTTTGAAATACATTTTGAAGAAACATGGATGTGGATGATAACGAGATCCCAGTATATTATTACGTATAAACAACCTCGGATAAAGAAGAGATTGTGAAATAACTCTTACCTTGTACTTTTCCTTGGTTGTGGTAGGTTAACCTCCTGTATAATGGTGAAATAATTGTTATTAAATTATACAAGAATCATATATATTAATATGATATCATATATGATCTTTTAACATTGATTTGTTAATAATATCTTAGAATTATCGTCGTTTCGGGTGTTAACTTACTCATTTTCTTTTATATGTTTTGTTACATAAGTCATGTTTGTTGTATCTTATTCATATCCAGAATGATATAAAGTCCTTAAACATCATTTTTAAATCATTAAATGATAATTATACTTGAATGGATACGATGGAGAATGAATCTCATCGCGTTCGTGGAGACGGTAGTCCGTACGTACGCACGAACGCTACTTCCATTTAATTTTTATTTTAAAAGAATCGAATCCAAATGATACATAGGTATATTACTATTCCAGTATAATATAATATTTTATATATGTTACTTAAGTTCATTAACACCATCCTTTATACGTTCCATGTGTGGTATGAACGAGTCATATCATTTTAAGGGGGCGGTAGTCCGCACTTCCTCAAATGAAATTATCGTATGTATATACAACATGAAACGAATAATGGTATGAAATAAAATGGAATTACAGAAGCTTATATATAAAATATATATCATTAATATCATATTTAATTACAGTGCCATCATAATGGCCACCATGAGAGGTGGTAAGATGTATTTGAACAATCATCGTTTCGTGAGGCGTTAGTTTTCCATCCACAGAAACATTATGTTCATCATCCATTAGATGGAGTTGTGTGTATGTGTAGTTTGAATCCTTCTTGTAACAACATCCTAGTATATTTAGGATACTGGTGTTGTTACAAAATAAAGGAAATAAAAAGAGTTTGGGGGTTGGAGAAGCAAAATAAATGAAAATAATTTAAGAGAAATCGTTACCTTTAATCTAGGTAACTCACTTTGGTTGGAACCAAAGGACTTCTTGAAATGATTTCTGCCTAAGGGGAAGCTTCAAGGAGGAGGAGAGGGATGTGGGGAGCTTAGTTGGGCAGAGTTTGGACGAGCCAAGTGGCTTGAGAGGTGTGAAGAAATGAGAAGGAGGAGTGCCCTTTTATAAGAGGGGTGAGGGGCACCTTTGGAAAAGCTAGAAATATTAATTTATAATAAATTCATATTCGGTTTCTAATGGCTCCAAAGTTGACTATTCAAAGGTTAAGGTGGGGATAGGTCGAAAACCACTCAACCAATAGAATTTAGACAGGTTTGGGTACTTATATTAACCTTATCTTTAAGTATTAACTCTAAGTTAATTAGTTTCACTTTTACAATGTCTCTTTGTATTTTTATATAATATGGTTAATAAACTTACTATATACATCCAAGCGACCCCCAAGTGGTCCATTAATGAGGAACCTATCATAATATAAGTCTCTTGGCCGAACCTTAGATTTTTAGGAATTTAATATCAATTAATAATATAATATTTGTTTTAAGAACTCTTTTATGTCAATTTTGACACTATTCAATAGTTGATTTTTGTGAAACTCCTAACAGATTGATTACTTAGAACAAAGTCAATTAAATCAATCCTAATATATCATATTATCATATAAAATTAGTTTAATTCATTAAAAGTTTCATATTATAATTATTTGGGTATTTATAAGATCAATTATTTTTATTTTTCACTATTTTAGTAATTACTACATCATCATTGTGTCATAAATAAAATAAATTATTTAATGTCTAAAAATTATAAATAAAATATCATTATGTAGGAAATCTTTTTAGCTTTCTAATGAATATTTATAATAGAAAATCCAACATGTATAACCCTATGTAAAAATTGTTCTTCTAAAAGATGTAAGCTTATGCCATTTTTATTTTTATTTTAACTTTATTAATATAATGTGTCATTATCACTTACAAGTGGATCCATGGGGTCCCCAAATAGACCCAAAGATGCCCATGGTCGACCATGTATCAACCAATAGGGTTAAGACACGTTTTAGGGTAATTTAGTATTATTATAATATTATTTGTTTTAACCCTTATTTACCGGATTTACCCTTTAACCATGGTAAATAAAATATTTACCACAGTAACTATTCAAAATGTCTAAAAATAAAAGTTACCTATTTACACAATTTGAACATCCTGATTCCAAATATGGAATCCATTTTCCTAAATTCAAAACACAGAAGTGGCAGAAATTAATTTAAAATTAATTCCCGCTGTCAAAACAAAAAGCGTGTTTTTTTAAGAGATAATAACTATCAAAAGATTGACACTTGTTTATGTTCGGTTTAATTGTAAAATTATGTCCAATGACCAACATTATATTAAATGGTAAAAATATATTCTAAATATACTTTAAAACCACTCAAATTCACAATTTATCACTATTAATTATTTTGATTAAAAAAGTTGTTTTTAATTAAAATTTAGTAATTTTCACTATTCATCAAAATATGAAAGTTATCCGAAAAGTACCAAAATTTCACCTTAGGCTAAATTCGATATTCCGAGTCCAAAAATGAAGTCCATTTTCAAATATAAAATATATATAATTTCAAAAATTAGGTATTACTATTCACAACGGCTAGTTTAATTAGTTTTGGTGTGTGTTAGAACTCGAGGTTGCGTACAACACACGCTATCGCATTATTCGAAGGGAAACGTACCGTAGAAGCTTGGAGTGTTACATTCTCCCCTCCTTCAAATAATTGCGTCCTCGCAATTCCTAGGGTATTACTGCATAAAAAGACTCGGGTGGTTCTTCATCATAAGTTCCTCGGGTTCCCACGTTGCCTCTTCCATCTTATGGTTTCTCCACAAAACTTTTACCAGACGCGTCGTCCGGTTTCTCAGTTTTTGTTCTCTTGTATCAAGAATCCTGACGGGATCTTCGCAATAAGACAGATCGGGTTCCAGTTCTAATTCCTCATAGGTGAGTACATGTGTTGGGTCAGGCATGTATTTTCTCAACAGAGATACGTGGAACACATCGTGAACTTTGGAGAGACTTGGCGGCATTGCCAATCGGTAGGCTACAACCCCAATTCGTTCTAGAATTTCAAAAGGTCCGATGTACCTGGGACTCAATTTACCTTTCTTACCAAAATGTATGACTCCCTTCCATGGAGATACCTTCAGGAAAACATGATCACCGACTTGAAATTCCAAATCCTTCCTTCGATTATCGGCATAGCTCTTCTGCCTACTTTGAGCTGCTTTGATGTGATTTTGGATTACCTTCACCTTTTCCACCGTTTCCTCCACCAGTTCTGGGCCTACAAGTTTTCTTTCACCAACGTCATCCCAACAGGTTGGTGTACGACATCTCTTTCCGTATAATGCTTCATATGGTGTCATCTGAATACTTGAATGGAAGCTATTGTTATAGGAAAATTCTACCAGTGGTAAATATTGATCCCACATACCCTGAAAGTCAAGGGAGCAAGATCTCAACATGTCTTCTAAGGTCTGAATAGTCCGTTCTGATTGTCCATCTGTCTGAGGGTGGTAAGCAGTGCTCAAATGAAGTTCAGTATCCAGGGATTTCTGGAGACTTTTCCAAAATCTTGAAGTAAAACGGGGATCACGATCAGAAACAATCGATAGGGGTACTCCATGAAGTCTCACAACTTCATTAATGTATAGTCTTGCTAGACGTTCCAGGGGTAGATCTTCTCTTATAGCAAGAAAATGTGCGGACTTGGTAAGACGATCAACAATAACCCATATTGCATCATTCCTTCTAGGAGTCTTTGGTAGCCCCATGACAAAGTCCATCGTAATATTGTCCCATTTCCACTCCGGTATGGGAAGAGGTTGCATGACTCCTCCAGGATGTTGCCTTCCAGCTTTCACTTGTTGACAAACCATACATCTTGACACAAAATCAGCAATCTCCCTCTTCATGTTGTCCCACCAAAAATGTTCCTTCAAATCTCTATACATTTTGGTGCTCCCAGGGTGTATAGAGAAATTGGAACTATGAGCGTCATCCAGAAATTCCCTTTTTAGATCAGGTATATTGGGAACAAAAAGTCTCTTCCCGAATTTCAAAATTTCATCTTCATACACAAAGTCTCTCAATTTCCCATCATTCACAGCTTTAATCTTCTTCTGAAATTCTTCATCATCGGTCTGAGAACTCTTAATCCTTTCTAGTAAAGATGGTTTGGCAACCAATTGAAAAAGCATTGATGTTTCACCTTCCCTGGTTATTCCCATGTCCATCTTCACTAGATCCATGAAAATTGGATCCCTTTCAATTCTCATCATGTTCAAAACTCCATGGTCTTTTCTGCTCAAAGCATCTGCCACCTTGTTTGCTTTACCTGGGTGGTAGTGTATCGTACAATCATAATCCTTGAGTAATTCAAGCCATCTCCTTTGCCTCATGTTGAGTTCTTTTTGTGAGAAAATATACTTCAAACTCTTGTGATCAGTATAAATCTCACATTTTTCACCATAGAGGTAGTGCCTCCATATCTTCAAAGCAAAGATCACAGCTGCTAACTCAAGATCATGAGTAGGATAGTTTTGTTCATGAATTTTCAACTGTTGTGATGCATAGGCAATAACTCTATCATTCTGCATAAGGACACAACCAAGTCCTTTCTTTGATGCATCACTATAAATAACGAACCCATCATTCCCCGATGGTAGAGTCAATATAGGAGCATTGACTAATCTTTTCTTCAATTCTTCGAAACATTCTTCACACTCTTTTGTCCAAACAAATTTAACCCCTTTACGTGTGAGCTTCGTTAATGGGTTAGCCAATCGGGCAAAATTCTGGACGAAACGTCGATAATAACCTGCCAAGCCAATAAAACTACGTACCTCAGTTATACTCGTAGGTGCTGGCCATTCTTGGATTGCTTTGGTCTTAGAAGGATCAACAGAGATTCCATCTTTAGAGACAATATGGCCAAGAAAAGAAATCTCCTGAAGCCAGAATTCACACTTGCTAAACTTCCCATATAATTCATGCCTCCTCAGAGTCTTCAAGATAATGCGCAAGTGATTTTCATGATCTTTATAGGTTTTGGAGTATACCAAGATATCATCAATAAATACCACCACAAATTCATCCAGATACTCCTTGAAAACTCTATTCATTAGATCCATGAATACAGAGGGTGCATTAGTCAATCCAAATGGCATTACAGTAAACTCGTAATGCCCGTACCTGGTTCGAAATGCTGTCTTCGGAATGTCTTCCTTCTTTACACACAACTGATGGTATCCAGATCGAAGGTCAATCTTTGAAAATTATTGAGCTCCATGCAGTTGGTCAAATAAATCATCAATACGAGGTAGGGGATACTTGTTCTTTATCGTTATAGCATTGATCTCCCTGTAGTCGATACATAACCTCATAGATCCATCTTTCTTTTTAACAAAAAGAACAGGGGCTCCCCATGGAGAAACACTAGGGCGAATAAATCCCTTATTACTCAATTCCTCTAGTTGTTTCTTTAGTTCGACTAACTCTACAGTGGCCATTCTATAAGGGGTCTTCGATATAGGCCTTGATCCAGGAATCAAATCAATGGAAAACTCAACTTCTCGTTCTGGAGGATGTCCAGGTAAATCTTCCGGAAATACATCTACAAATTCTTTCACAACAGGTACATCCTCTATTTGAACATTCCTTTCCTCACCGATAGTTATTTCATTCTCTTCCTCCCCAATAATTGAATTAAGTTGAGCTACTGGGGGTGGATCTAAATAAGAATTAGGTGGTGACGATTCTGCTCTAAAAATAAGGTGTTCCTTATCATTATCATCAAGAATCGTAACCTCTTTCTTCTTACAATAAATCTTCGCATCATAGTCCGAAAGTCAGTCCATACCGAGGATTATATCAAACTCAATCATAGGTATGACGATGAGATCAGCAGATAAAGAAAATTTATGTGCTCTAATGGGGACTGATTCACAAAACTTTATTGCAATGATACTTCCCTTAGGAGTTTTAACTGACAACTCCCTTATTAAATCAAATTGGAAATATCTAATTTTCTTAGCAAACTGGGAAGATATGAAACAATGCGATGATCCAGAATCAAATAATGCATTTTCTAAACTTGAGGAAACCATTAAATTACCTGCCACCACGTCTTTCGGAGCTTCTATCTCAGCAGTAGTGATAGCATAAGTCTGGCCTTGATCCCTTGGCCTTTTCTGAGGTAAGTTCTCCTGACGCTTAGGACATGCATTTGCATAATGCCTCATCTCCCTGCAATTGTAGCACTGAACGTTGGTAGCTTCCTTCTTCCCCTTGCAATCATGAGCTTGGTGGCCTTTTTCACCACACTTGTAACAGACTCCCATTCCCTTCAAGCAAGTACCAGGATGTTTCTTCCCGCATTTACCACAAGATGGATATTCAACCTTTCCCTTCTTCCCCTTATTTCCATTCCCAGATTGATCAGCAGGTCTCTTCTTCTCTTGCTTCGCTTTAAAGTCATAAGACTTAGAGAATTCTTTTTCGGTCTTGATAGCACATGAGACAATGTCTTCATACGACGAAAAGGATTGTGAGACTAATGCTCGACGGAGAAATGGTTTTAACCCATCAAAGAAACGATCAATCTTACTTCTTGGGTTGCGAATATAATCTCCAGCATACCTCGCTAACCTTGTAAAGTTAGCCTCATACTTTGTGACATTCTCATCCTCCTTTTGTCTCAGACTCAGAAATTGCCTTTCCATATCTGCTCGATGGTCGCGAGGAAAGTATTTTTCTAAAAACAGATCTTTGAACTCCCTCCATTCCATGTTTGATACTTCATCATCTTCCTTCATGTTTTGAATCAATGACCACCATTGATCAGCATCTCCAGTGAGGCGGTAAACTGTCATGGTAACTTTTTCCCTTTCACTACTCCCCAAAGCCTGAAATATTTTCTCTAGGGAAAATATCCATTGCTCAGCTACTAAGGGATTTGTACTCCCATTGAACGTTGGTGGTTGTTGTCTCATGAATCGATCTAACATTGATCCTCCACGCTGCGGATCAGGGTGCTCCATACGAGTAAGGTTATTATTCATAACCTGAGTAAGTTGTCTCAGTACGGTGATTAGCTGATCAGCACCAGTTGCATCACCAGCCCCACTATAATTATCTTGAGCAGGAGGGCAATCCCTACATGGAGTGCGTGCATTGATACGGTTTCCATTTCTTCCACTAGGCGCCATTTCTAAACAATGGCATAAACTAGATCAGTTTATGAATCAAAATACATAATCCCATACTTATAAAACACTTAACATAAATTGAACTATTTATGGATATAATCCATAATCATAAAAATGTTTTCTTTGAGGAAGTATATACTCATAAACCCTTCATAATGATTTGTAAAGAAAATGAGAGTTATCCTAAGCATATCCCCCGGGAGTGTCGTAACCAAGAGTGCAGCAAGGCCCGTTGTCGTGCACCAGTTCCCGTTCGAGTCTAGCTCAAAGCGGTGTTTTCGGGTTTTACCCCTAGGTACATCTGTGCCAGAGCCGGCTCTACCTGCTCGTATCCAGACAGGGATGTATTGCTCGGAAAACTCACAAAATCTCTACAATACCAAAATTCTAGGAAGTTCTTCTATACTAATCCTCAAAGTTCATCTTAGGTATACGTGCTCTAATCAGAGTTTATCTAAATCTAGCTTCCAAGGTTTGTACTAAACTTCCTCTGATACCAACTGTAACGCCCCGACCCCAGCTACCCAGAGTCGGTGCATTAATTACATAACATTGGCATGATCACAAGAAAGATCAAATCCCGAAAGACCGATTAGTTTAGTAGCCTTGGTAACACTAGATATATTCATAAGTTTTACATTACATCATAAAATGAAAACTACTACAACAACATAATGTTTCCAACGTCCACACTATAAACCCCTCATAATATCCCTGCAAGTCAATCATAATTTACTTCTTCACTACCTGGGAAAAATAAAACATAGAAAAGGGGTGAGCTCAAATGCCCAGTAAGGATAACAATATAGCGGAACATTCAAAATAAGCATAAACATTTAAGGCAATGTATAACTAAAACAAAAGCCTTTCAAACATGAACTTTAAACATGGTATGGCATAAATAAAATTAAATAATGTCATTTACTTATTCACATGGATATTCTACTAATCGAATAATCACATGCAAAAATCAATAACCACTTTCATAATGTTGGAATGCATAATGCCAGACTATCATAACCACATAGCCAAGGCCTCGTGCCAAGACTACAAAAAAGATTTTGTCAAGGCCTTGTGCCAAGACACTAGTTTGTCTCATGAGACCTACCGATGCATCGAGGAGCTATAGCGGGCTCCACCCGTCACTTATTAAGTCCAATGCATTCCCATATGAAAAGGTTTAAACATAACATAAACATTCGTATTAAAACTAGCATACGAAATGTCAATAATTTCACCATAAACTATGAATGGTATAAAAATAGCACATCCACAGACCAACATATCACAAAACCTTCAATACAATATAGAAGTTTTGTATCATAATAAATCAACTTCAAATAATCTTAAAATCCATCAAAGGATGTTGACATAGATGAAATCAAAATTCTTTTTAAAGAAGTATCTCCTTTTATTTTGAAATCATTTAAGATCCATATAAAATAAAACATTTTCTTTGAAAATATTCTTATAAGCTTGTATGGAAAGCTTCGACGATTTTATAACGGCGGAAAATAACCGCACCCGCCGTATAAGTTAAAAAAAACATTCTTACCTCAATTCTGTCGAAAAGGTTAAAAAGGACCTTGTTTTGAAAATGACGGAAAGATTCCTTTATAAACCTCTTATAAAAAGTCAAACAAGGGTATAAATGACTTTAACCCATATTCTTGTAAATAGTAAAAATGTTTTGAAATACATTTTGAAGAAACATGGATGTGGATGATAACGAGATCCCAGTAGATTATTACGTATAAACAACCTCGGATAAAGAAGAGATTGTGAAATAACCCTTACCTTGTACTTTTCCTTGGTTGTGGTAGGTTAACCTCCTGTATAATGGTGAAATAATTGTTATTAAATTATACAAGAATCATATATATTAATATGATATCATATATGATCTTTTAACATTGATTTGTTAATAATATCTTAGAATTATCGTCGTTTCGGGTGTTAACTTACTCATTTTCTTTTATATGTTTTGTTACATAAGTCATGTTTGTTGTATCTTATTCATATCCAGAATGATATCAAGTCCTTAAACATCATTTTTAAATCATTAAATGATAATTATACTTGAATGGATACGATGGAGAATGAATCTCATCGCGTTCGTGGAGACGGTAGTCCGTACGTACGCACGAACGCTACTTCCATTTAATTTTTATTTTAAAAGAATCGAATCCAAATGATACATAGGTATATTACTATTACAGTATAATATAATATTTTATATATGTTACTTAAGTTCATTAACACCATCCTTTATACGTTCCATGTGTGGTATGAACGAGTCATATCATTTTAAGGGGGCGGTAGTCCGCACTTCCTCAAATGAAATTATCGTATGTATATACAACATGAAACGAATAATGGTATGAAATAAAATGGAATTACAGAAGCTTATATATAAAATATATATCATTAATATCATATTTAATTACAGTGTCATCATAATGGCCACCATGAGAGGTGGTAAGATGTATTTGAACAATCATCGTTTCGTGAGGCGTTAGTTTGTCATCCACAGAAACATTATGTTCATCATCCATTAGATGGAGTTGTGTGTATGTGTAGTTTGAATCCTTCTTGTAACAACATCCTAGTATATTTAGGATACTGGTGTTGTTACAAAATAAAGGAAATAAAAAGAGTTTGGGGGTTGGAGAAGCAAAATAAATGAAAATAATTTAAGAGAAATCGTTACCTTTAATCTAGGTAACTCACTTTGGTTGGAACCAAAGGACTTCTTGAAATGCTTTCTGCCTAAGGGGAAGCTTCAAGGAGGAGGAGAGGGATGTGGGGAGCTTAGTTGGGCAGAGTTTGGACGAGCCAAGTGGCTTGAGAGGTGTGAAGAAATGAGAAGGAGGAGTGCCCTTTTATAAGAGGGGTGAGGGGCACCTTTGGAAAAGCTAGAAATATTAATTTATAATAAATTCATATTCGGTTTCTAATGGCTCCAAAGTTGACTATTCAAAGGTTAAGGTGGGGATAGGTCGAAAACCACTCAACCAATAGAATTTAGACAGGTTTGGGTACTTATATTAACCTTATCTTTAAGTATTAACTCTAAGTTAATTAGTTTCACTTTTACAATGTCTCTTTGTATTTTTATATAATATGGTTAATAAACTTACTATATACATCCAAGCGACCCCCAAGTGGTCCATTAATGAGGAACCTATCATAATATAAGTCTCTTGGCCGAACCTTAGATTTTTAGGAATTTAATATCAATTAATAATATAATATTTGTTTTAAGAACTCTTTTATGTCAATTTTGACACTATTCAATAGTTGATTTTTGTGAAACTCCTAACAGATTGATTACTTAGAACAAAGTCAATTAAATCAATCATAATATATCATATTATCATAGAAAATTAGTTTAATTCATTAAAAGTTTCATATTATAATTATTTGGGTATTTATAAGATCAATTATTTTTATTTTTCACTATTTTAGTAATTACTGCATCATCATTGTGTCATAAATAAAATAAATTATTTAATGTCTAAAAATTATAAATAAAATATCATTATGTAGGAAATCTTTTTAGCTTTCTAATGAATATTTATAATCGAAAATCCAACATGTATAACCCTATGTAAAAATTGTTCTTCTAAAAGATGTAAGCTTATGCCATTTTTATTTTTATTTTAACTTTATTAATATAATGTGTCATTATCACTTACAAGTGGATCCATGGGGTCCCCAAATAGACCCAAAGATGCTCATGGTCGACCATGTATCAACCAATAGGGTTAAGACACGTTTTAGGGTAATTTAGTATTATTATAATATTATTTTTTTTAACCCTTATTTACCGGATTTACCCTTTAACCATGGTAAATAAAATATTTACCACAGTAACTATTCAAAATGTCTAAAAATAAAAGTTACCTATTTACACAATTTGAACATCCTGATTCCAAATATGGAATCCATTTTCCTAAATTCAAAACACAGAAGTGGTCGAAATTAATTTAAAATCAATTCCCGCTGTCAAAACAAAAAGCGTGTTTTTTAAGAGATAATAACTATCAAAAGATTGACACTTGTTTATGTTCGGTTTAATTGTAAAATTATGTCCAATGACCAACATTATATTAAATGGTAAAAATCTATTCTAAATATACTTTAAAACCACTCAAATTCACAATTTATCACTATTAATTATTTTGATTAAAAAAGTTGTTTTTAATTAAAATTTAGTAATTTTCACTATTCATCAAAATATGAAAGTTATCCGAAAAGTACCAAAATTTCACCTTAGGCTAAATTCGATATTCCGAGTCCAAAAATGAAGTCCATTTTCAAATATAAAATATATATAATTTCAAAAATTAGGTATTACTATTCACAACGGCTAGTTTAATTAGTTTTGGTGTGTGTTAGAACTCGAGGTTGCGTACAACACACGCTATCGCATTATTCGAAGGGAAACGTACCGTAGAAGCTTGGGGTGTTACAATAGGGTTTTCCACCCCTATTTGGATTCTTTTATTGTGGTCTTTGTGGACAACATCTTAGTGTATTCTCGCAGTCGTAGCGACCATGTCAAACATCTTGAGATCGTTCTGAGTACACTAAGAGAGCATCAACATTATGTCAAGCTTGCTCAGTATCACTTCTGGATCGACAAAGTTCACTTCTTGGGTAATATTATCTCAGAATCAAGAGTATCTATTGACCCAAAAAAAGGTTATACACAGTTTCTTGGGGCTGGATGGATATTACAGGCATTTCATACAAGACTTCTCACGTCTTGCTTCACCTCTTACTGGTCTTACAAAGAAGGGTGTCAAGTTCATATAGTTAGAAGCATGTGAGGAAACCTTTCAGGAGCTGAAAGGGAGGCCTGTATCGGCACATATTCTTACTCTTCCAAAGCCAGGCAGAGGTTATACCGTTTTCTGTGATGCATCATCGGCCTAGGAGCAGTGCTGATGCAGGAAGACAAAGTTGTTGTGTATGGATCTCGGCAGTTGAGGTCTCATGAGAGAAACTACCCGACACACGACATTGAGCTAGCAGTTGTTGTCAACACCTTACATTGCTCGATACATTATCTGATGGGTGGGGACTTTTTGGTGTACACGGACCACAAGAGCCTCAAATATATCTTTTTACAACGTGAACCTCAGACAGTAGAGATGGGTCAAATATCTACAATCCCTTGATTTTGAGCTTGCCTATACATCTGGGAAGAGCAATGTGGTTGTAGATGCACTGAGTCGGAAAACTCAAACATAGGTTGTACGGGAAGCCAGTGATGAATGGAAGCTGATGGCCCTTTTTTTGAGATGCATCTAGAGTTTCGTGACAGTCACGAGCAGTCTTACCTCTCATCCTTGACAGTTACTTCTTCCCTCCTTGAGAAGGTGAAGAGTAGACAGTTTTCAGATCCTGAAGGCTTGGTTCTCCGTGAGAGTATCTCAGGAGATAATCCGCCTCCGAATTGATCTGTAGACAGAGACAATGTCCTGTGCCTACGTGGACGTATCTGGGTTCCTACAGATATGAGAGAGGAGTTGATGCACAAATCTCACGTCTCTCAGTGGGCAGTTCATTCAGGCATCTCTGAGATGTATCGAGATATGCGACACTAGTATTAGTGGCCTGATATGAAACGTCAGATATCAGGATTTATCACTAGGTGTTCCACCTGTCAGCAGGTGAAGGCGGGGCACCAGAGACCTGCAAGTTTGTTACAGCCGCTTCCAGTCCCATAATGGAAGTGGGAAGATGTTTCCATGGATTTCGTAGTCGGTTTACCTAGGTCGTCGAGGGGTAGCGATGTTATCTGGGTAGTCATTGGCCGACTAACGAAATCATCCCACTTCATTCCTATTCAGGAGACTTTCTCAGTTGATGAGCTGGGAAGACTGTATGTCTGTGAGATCATACGACTACGCAGGGTTCCTCGTACAATTGTTTCAGATAGGGATTCTCGTTTCACGTCACATTTCTGGCAGGGATTGCAGAAGGCTATTGGAACTCAGGTGCTTCTAAGCATAGCTTTTCAACCTTAGATCAATGGAAAATCGGAACGGACAATACAGGTTCTAGAGGATATGCTTCGAGCATGTGTCCTTGATTTCAGCGGTTCTTGGGAGAAGCATATCCCTCTCATCGAGTTTGCCTGTAATAACAGCTTTCAGACGACAATTCAGATGGCTCCTTTTGAGGCCTTGTCTGGTAGGTCATGTCGTTCACCCCTGTGCTGGCTAGAGGCAGGTGAGGCAACCCTACTAGCTCCTCGTCTCATTCAAGAGACTTCAGAGCAGGTTTAGCTTATCAGAAAGCGTATGACTATTGTTCAGTCTAGACAAAAATCTTATGTCAATCGCCGTCAACGACCTCTTGAGTTCGAGGTTGGGGATCGCGTTTTTCTTCAAGTATCGCCCAAGCTAGGGCATAGATGGTTACGAAAGCAAGGAAAGTTGTCGCCTCGTTACGTAGGGCTATTTGAGATTTTGGAGAGAGTTGGGAAGGTATTCTATCGGTTGTTATTATCTCAGAGGTACCGTGCAATGCACGACGTCTTCCACATTTCATAGCTTCACCAATATCATTCTGACTCATCTCATACTTTTGATCCTAAGAAAATTGAGTTAGATGCTGATGTTACCTCTGAGGAGTATCCAGTACGCATCGTTGACAGGAGCACGAAGGCTCTCTGAGGCCGGTATGTCTCTCTTGTACAGGTGTTATGGCAGCATGGCCGAGTATAGGATGAGGCTTGGGAGAGGGAAGCCAACGTATGTGCCCAATGGCCAGAATTATTCTCAGACAGTGTTTCTCCACCAATGGAAGGTGAACTCAGGGATGAGTTTTTTTAAGGGGAGAAGATTGTAAGAACCTAGTTTTTCACTCAGATATGGATCCTTTAAAATTTCGGTCTAAATCTTTATTTTGGACCTAATATGGATTCCTAATGGGTTAGCAAAGGTCTCATGGGTGTCCGGGGCAAGTTTGAAGCCCATAACCCATCTTTTTGGGGAAACTAGCCAAGTCGCACGGTTGGCGCACGGTTTGGCTAACCGTGCAGATTGAAATTTCCGGACATAACCACTTCACACGGTTTGTGCACGGTCGTGCATCCTAACTATGCAAAGTGCCCTTCCGCACAGATAACCATGTGGACAAACCATGCACAGGCTATTTTTCTAAGTAATTTGACAATTTTGCCCTTAATGGTCTAATTAGAACCCCTCTTCTTCCCTAATCTGAGAACCAATGAGATTAACTTATTTTCCTCTCATTTTGGAGCCCTTTGAAGATCTAAGGTAGGAATCAAGAGATCTCCTTCATCTGGGATCCGATCGAGCTTCTGTTCGTCACGTTGGATGCGCAACGATAAGTACTCGAGTCCTCTTGAGTCGTTCTCCTTCTCTCTTTCTCTCAACGGAGTTATCAGACTGAAGGAGGAGAGTCATACAACCCTAAGGTGGGTGGTCTATAGTTCATCCCTTAAGTTCGTTGATTTTGTATTTGTCGTGTGGGGACCACCGATTTCATCGGGTGTTGTTAATAGAATCTATATGTCATGCTTATACTCATTAGAACCGTATGGATATACTCTTTTCATATGTGTGATTAATTATTGGTGGTTGTGACCAGAACTCCATCCTTTCCATGTTGAAGGTTATGCCATAATTATTGTTTAGTGTTTTGACACGTTTGCGCCACTGTTTGGGTGTGTATTGGCTTGACCTTTCTAAGGGTAATCTTTCCTATATTAAATGGATTGATTTATATTGTGAATTGAATAATGAAAAGTACCATGTATGCACACCACTTGACCCGCCCGAGGTAAGTGCTTCAATTTGACAATGAAATGTGAAATGGGAATTGGCAAGTATACTAATGATTTGACTTGACCATAAATGTAAATGAATAGTAGGTTGCATATTTGTAGCACTTCTTACCGCATTAATGGAAGGTAATGAAATGAACCTTGAATATGGAATATTCTTTAAATGGATTAAACGAATGGATTCTATTTAGTCTTGTCACACTAATGAAAGGCAAGGCATAAACCAAATGAACTTATTGATTAATTATGAATTGATTAAAAGATTGCATGCTACTTGACCTTATCACACTAATGAAAGACAAGTCTTGAACCAACAGTTGTATGCTACTTGACCTTATCACACTAATGAAAGGCAAGGCTTGAAGCAAATGAAATATTACATGACTTCATAATTAAATAGGAATGACCTGACTCGAGCTCGCCTTGGATTCTGATCGGGGAATATCATGAGCACTTGGAAACCTCATTCGGATTCAAGGATACAGTTTTCTTAGGTTGAGACTCACCAAGATCTCGATCCTTGCCTGTTTTTGGATACTCGATATGACACCGTAGGATCCCTCCATGTTATTACAGGATGTCTCGAATACACTCCTTGGATCCAACATTGACAAGTAGGTGTCATGGTTACAGTCCATAGGGCCTTGTCTCTACTTAGCCCCGTCTTACCTTGGATGATCATCTTGGATTCGGTAGGCACCTTATTGTGGAATGTCTTGGAATATGATCCTTGAATTACACTCTTATCCTAAGTCAGGCTATAGTTATTATTGAGTTGGCGACCCTTGAGGTCTACATCGCCTTGGTTATTACCTTGGGACTTCACTATTAAATGTCATTACAGATTGCCTTGTTACATCTTGGAACCTTCACTATTCTTAACATGTGATATTTTATAAACTGATAACAATCAAATAATAAATTAGTTACATGTTCAGACGCCAGTTGAGGGCTGAAGCGGATACTTCGTTATTTAGTTACATTTTACTGCATTACTTTATATATGTATGCTTGCACACTGTTACATTTCCATTACACGGGTCAGATGTTATAAACACCGTTGGGGGTAGCCCACTGAAATTTATCTCACACCCTCTCCAGGCACTATTTGGTACCCGGAGTAGATTACATGGTTGCAGGTGTTGACAAAGGAAAACATACAGCTTCGAACACTTGATTGTTTGCTATTTAATATGGAGCTTGATAGCAGAAGACCGAGTTGGAACTCGAGATGCTTGGGATAGTCTTTGTTTTTCTTTATACTATTGCGGAACATGTTATGTATGATGTCTTGTATCCATGTTTTCCAGTTTTCTTGTGACATGACATATCATTCATTGTTGAATATTATTCCATTTGTTTCAGTTATTGTTATTGTTGTCACTGTTTTTCTGATGTGCCTTCTATTTACTTATATCATTTCTGCTATTTATTTATGTTTACATCCATCCGTTGCGCTACACTTTGGTAATGAGGGCATAGTCTCCTCACAGACACAGCATAGGCTCTCACTGCTAGGCGGCAGCCTCTGACGGTTGAGAAGATGTGTTTCAGGCCATGTGGCTCACCGGGCTCGGGGCACCCATTGAGTGGCATCCAGGTCCGGGACGTCACACAAACCAAAGGAGCACGTGTGGATCACGGCTAGAAGGATTCTATCCTGGGATCCTCACAACGCAACGAAGGCAAATTGAAAGGGTATTTTCAAACGGTCGACATCTACATCAAAGAAAGAATCCTCGGATCAGGTAATCGTTTCTTTCGATATTAAATAAATTAATTATAAATTTGACGTGCAAGATCCTCACTCGAAATTTCAAGCAACTCAATATTAAAAGAAAATTTAATATATCACCCATCACCATACACTTTCGTTGCTCCTGGAACCAACTGGTATCAAAGGGGTCATGTTTAAATTTATAGTTATTTATTTGACTGTTGATCAATACGCAATCGTGGTTAAATTTTTATTTCATATTATTCATTCTTTAATCTGATTTGAATTAACATGTTATCGACATATTAATCATGTTCATTCAATGTTTCATTTTCTAAAAAGTCTAAGAACAGATGAAGAACGATCGGGAAATGAAATTGGGAACTGCTCATTTTTAGCCGGAAAGACAGAGTTACGTAGCGTTTAGTCGGAGTGCACGTTGTGTACCCTAGTCCGTTGCACCTAGCCATGCCACGGGATACACGACACGCCACGCAGTTATTTCACGCGGTGTACGTCGCGTGTTAACCGGTCAACCTGGCACATGGTTGTCGGATTACACGACGTGTATACGGCATACACGTCGTGTAGTATACACGAGTTAGCGGCGTAAATCGCACAACTCGTGCGGTCATTATACACGGTCAAACCGCGTGAGACTGACAATCTGAAGCATTTACGATATACACGACATGTATGTGGTGTACACGGCATGTAGTTCACCAATTCCCGCGTCTGAGATGCACGACGAGTTATCTAGACAAATGGCATTAGAGATACACGACATGTGGCTGGCAGCACATGTCATTTAGTCTCTTGCCCAAGAACACGCCGAGTCTTTTAGCGGGTTGCATAGGTAGGAGGCAATCGGACAACGCGGCATGCGGCTGGCTCGTACACGTCGTGTGATCCCACCAAGATACACGCCAAAGACTCGAGCGAGTGTCTCAGGCACACGACAAGCGAATACACGGTGTGTAGCTGGCATGTACACACGTGTAGTCTAGTTGAGTCAACACGCCAAAACCCCAGTCATGTGACCTGGATACACAGCAATAGAAGTATGCGACGTGTAGTTGGATAGTACACACCGTGTAGTCTCCCAATTAATGGCAGGATTAAATTACATTAAATTGACAATTGCAACATTAAAAATTTATTGTTTTCATTGGCACTTTCAATGTTTGACAATTTAATAAGGGTTTTAAAGAATTTAAAATGCTCAATTAATTTATTATAATAAATATGTAACTATTGTTTTGTCGTTTATTTGTCATTAATACCTTTATGAAGTAATTAAGATGAAAGGAAATTAATCAATTAATTAATTAATGCAAGCGTATTTGTCTTAATAAATAAAGAACAAATAATAAATGAAAGTTAGGCATTTACTTTTACGTATACGTTGCATGTATGATCGTTCATGAGTTTGACCAAAACTTGTGTATGTGTTTGATGTTTTAATTTATTTTATTACATGGATTTTAAATTATTTATTATTAAATTAAATATGATGGTCTGCGAGTCATCCCTCCATTATTATATAGGACATGTGTGTCCAAGGGTATTTGTGTAATTCTCATTTAACCAATCCATTGGTTCTTGGTTCCCTCACCTGCGTGAGAGTTGTAAATATTTGTAATTAATGGAGTTACCCAAGGCACGGAGGTGATTCAAAACGGAACCATAATGATGTCAACCCAAATGATACACAGGTGGACAGGTGGAACTCATTTCAAGACTCAAGACCGACAACAGGAGTTAATTCCTCTAGGTCATAGGTCGATTTAATATATGCTCATTAAATCAATTATTAGATAAAACTCATGAACAATTCATTTAATTATTTATTTATTTATGTCTGTGTAATTATTTATTTTATGGATGCAAGACCGTAATTACATAAATAAATAAATTAATGAGCAAAGATGGAAGTTTAAATACATGGATTATGCATAAATGTTTTGTTGGAACCGAGCGTGCAGCGGAAGCCCCAAACAGGTGAGATTTTAAAATTTCCCCATCGACGATCGACGTAAACTTACCGACGTCGGTAAATGGCACCCCGGACAAAGCCGAGGATCTCGCGTGAAGGGTTTTAAGCACAAAAATAAACCATAAAAATATCTAGTTTAATCTGAAGCCACGCACGACGTCTGCTCATCGTTGGCGATTGCTACCCGAAGAATCTGAAGTCGAATTCCTTTATATCGTCCACATACGCTTCAAGGAATCCGCAGGAGCATCATTTGTCGTAATCCGAGTGCTAGCGCGGAATTCTGACGACGTCTTCGACGCTCCAATGATCACCGCATTGCTTCCCTAGCGATGCCTAAGAGAGTGCTCGATTCATCCTCCTTGGATCCAAAGTCTTTCTCTCTAGATCATGGGAGAGAAGAGAGGAGAGAGAAACCCCATGAATAGTACTTG
This sequence comes from Viscum album, assembly GCA_963277665.1. Classification (NCBI taxonomy): domain Eukaryota; kingdom Viridiplantae; phylum Streptophyta; class Magnoliopsida; order Santalales; family Viscaceae; genus Viscum; species Viscum album. Next base: position 1,476,897,588 of record OY728125.1, on the reverse strand, counting down.
GTAAAATATCCTCCTCTTTTATTTATAGTGCTTAATTAAAATATTCGGTATACACTCGCCGACCTCAAATACTTAACGCACTGTCAACGACATTTTATGACTACTAAACTAAGTCATAAATATTATTATCATTTTCTTGTAATATATTAAATATATCACATGACAATAATTAAGTCCAAAACTTGACTCGTCCTTCCCATAAATATTAATTGAACCATGAATATTTTTTATATTCGTCAATAAATATTTTTCATGTATTTATTTAAAACTCGTAAATACTTTTAATAAATAAATTCAATGTTCATTATTCTAAACTTGAATAAAATGAATTTATTTATTGCATCGGTGATTGTTTTTCCTTGGACAAATCCTGAACCCCAGTGGCGGGGCCCACCATGTCCAAAACTCTTATTCAACTGAATAAGACAGATTCTTGAATATGCTATTGTGTGTGACTCTCTAGACCCTTATCTCACCCGCAGTGAATAGAATTCACAGACCAAGAGCAGGATCTAACAACCCATCATGGCCCCTGAAGAGATAAGGATTGTCACGGAAACGACAACCAACTTACGAACACGCACAGTGTAATATAATCTCTTTGTCAGTAATGTCTCATAAAGCAAGACGCGCTCATGTGTCATCACTCCTTTCTTGCTTTATTGTTTGTTGATTTAACTGGACGGATTTACCCTCGACTGTCATGATCATGGTCTTATAAAGGTATTGTCATCCATATCAACATGGCCTGAGATATATTACTTCCATAACCCAGAACCGACAAATCCTTTCTTGACTATTCAACCAATGTCATGCCACCAATGATGCGCCCAACACAAACTACCTCACCACGACTACATTATTGCGGTTTTCATCTTGCATCAAAGTACGCAATCAAATGACATACATTGGTAATGATCTCTAGTCAGGAGACCATTACACATAATCGTAGATAGGAACATCCAATGACACCTGAAACATGTGGTGTTCCTATTGGCTGGTCAGACTTCATGATCTCACTACTAGAAATCACCAAGTGCAAACTTCATGAGAAGAAGTCTCAATGCTTATGAGCCCCCAGCACCTGATAGTCAGACATCTACAGTTTCCAATCAGTGAGATGTATCTATACCATAGAACAAACACTACTAGAATTCAAGGTATTTGCGACGGGTTATTTGCGACGGGATCCCGTCGCAAATAAACTTTAGCGACGGGGCCTCGTTGCAAATAGCCCGTTGCAGAAAATATCGTCGCAAAAAATATTATTTGCGACGGGCCCATTGCAAATAAGTATCAGGAGTCACATGAGAGTAGATACCAACTACTCGGCCCTTCTCAAATCCATATTGAGTAGCCTGCATCCATGCCGCCTCGTCGAAATGGTGGGCACTGGTCTGATCAGTCGCCTCATCCTGACCCTCAGCCTGTGTCTGAGAAGTCGCAGCCTCATATGACTCCTTCAATTCTAATTTGAAATTAAAATTGTAAAAATATTATATGCAGTTAATTGTCAAACTGAAAAAAATAAGACTAACCACAATATGATACTGGTGATCACCTCTAATCTCTCCGGTGGCTGGATCATTGTACATCCTCTGATAAACATCGTACTCTATAATATCGGGATACTCGACTGCCTATATGAATATAAAATAAACTGTTTATATTTGAAGTTATATAAAATATTTAAAAAAAATACTTACCAGATGCTCTCTATGCGTACTCAATGTATGACTACCAGCTCGATGTGTCACCTCTTGTCTCCCCCGATTCTGCCGACCCAATGAAGACCTCCTCTGAAATCCACCACCCAACCAGTGTGCACATAATTCATCTCAAACCTGAGATGAAATGTACTCTGGTCGGTGGGCTCCACACGACTCATCAAATACTGTCGCTTCTGCTTTCTTAATGGTCGTTTTTCTCGAATTGTCTAAAAACTGATGCAAACGCTCACGCATAGCCACCTCCCATGCTGCATGAATATTGTCACGCATGCTATCATCGATGGGATACTATAAACCCTACAAATAATTTATAATATCAAGTTATTAATAAAATAAATTTCAAAATAAATATTATTTATTTACGTACCAGCCAATGATTGTACATGTCGAGCTGCACATCAACGGGAATCTGTTCTCATGTGATCCATTGCAGAGAAAAATAATTGTGCAAGATAGTGCTCCCATGTCCAACAGCTACATGCGCAAAACTGTAAAAAAAGAATAAATAATCAAACAATTAGTATATATATAAATAAATTAATGAAATCTAACTAAAATATACAGATTACCATACCTCTGTATGCGTGGATCGAAGCCAAGACGTGGACGTCGCTCGAGGATAGGATCAGGAATCATCAGTCGCGCAAGACTGTGCCCCCTCCGCGTACCTCCTGAACCACCAGTAGGTTGAGGGTCAGATGATCCCACATCCCCCTCATCCAAAGGTAGCTCAGCCTCCTCTAACTCACGCAATAGATCAGAATCGGGTGAACACACAAACCTCTCTCAGTATCCAACCACCGACATTTAAACATCGTTATGTAATTTTGTCCAAGATAACATAGCTCAATAATTTCATCCAGAATGCCGTAAAAGTCAACTTCAGTTTCTCTATGATGCGATCCTCTCAAACAAACTCCATTGTTCATTGTTTTTTTTTGATTCCCCATATGCACGTGTATGAAATCGAAAATTATTCACCACATATGCATTATAAGATTTAACCATTTTGGATGGTGGGTTACTCAATATACACAGTCGCTTATCAATTTTATCAGCATGTTGAGACACCTGAAAATTTGTAAAACAATTATCAATATGATAAATAATAAACTGAATTGATATTAAACCATCAATAATTTATGTTACCAGCTTTTGAAACAATTGAGAAAAAAAAATTGTATGCGTTCTTCAAAGGCAGCTACTGTAATTTGTGGAACTTGTTTCTTGATATGATTATCATATAACCTACAAATAAAATAAGTTTAAATACTGTAACAGAAATTATAGAATAAGTGATAGAAGCACTCACAGTACAAATGTTGTCATTTCTTCACAGTTGAGCAGAACGTATGTATGAGCTCTGTGATGTTCATCATCTGAAAGTTATCGTTCTTGAATTCCACCGAAGCCAAGATTTAGCTGATTAAAAACTGATAAATGATTGTCCATTTCATCATTAACATTTCCCTCGTTCTGTCCCATGCGGTTTTGTTTTGAGGGATATTCAGATTCAAAATAGTGAGAGCAGAAAAAAGCAACTTCCTCTTGCAAATAAGCTTCAGCAATTGAGGCTTCAACTGATGATTTGTTACGTACTTGTTTCTTCAAGTTTGGCATACATCTCTCAAATGGGTACATCCATCGAAACTGTATTGGACAACCACATTTAGATTCATGTGCCAAATGTAATATCGGATGTTCCATTGAGTCAAAGAAAGCTGGTGGAATTTTTTTCCAGTTTACATATAATTACAGCAACATCTTCTTCCAGTTTGCTTAGTGCATCGTAGTCATTTGTCGCTACACAAAATGTCTCGAAAAAAATATGATATGTTTGTTATCGAATCCCAAATCATTGAATACAACAAACCTCTGAATCCAATCGGCATAAGTCTTTCCATTATAACATGGCAATCATGACTTTTTAATCCGGTAATATGATCATTCTTAACACATCTGCCCAAATTGGAAGCATAGTCATCTGGAAGTCTCAAATCTGCAATCCACTGACAAAATAATAAACGACTCTCTTTGTACAGTGTATAAGCTGCTTTTGGCTTCATTAACCTCTGTGATCTGACATTTTAAAATAGTTCAAGTTCTAATCGCCTGCAAATTTGGGCAAGATCTAATCGTGCTTTTACAGTATCTTTGGTCTTACCTGGGGTATCCAAAACTGTATGAAATAAATTATCAAAATAGTTCTTCACTGTAGCACCCCAAACATTTTATGATATGTTTCTATTAATTACATTTTATTCACCACTGTGTTCCTTTGAGACAACACTAGGTTATTTAGGAGATAGTCAAAACCTATCCATTAAATATAAATTTTTCACTTCTATGTTTTGAATTTCGAAAAATGGTCATCTAGAGTTGTGATTAATAAGTAATTTGGAGTCTGATAGAACAAACTTGATTTTTTGTGAATAGTAACATAGCCTTATAAATAGTAATATGAATAGTAAAATAACCCTTATGAATAGTAAATAATAAAATTATTTTATTTTCTTAAGGAAATATGATAATGGAATCTTAATTAATTTTTCAATGTCACATAAAACTAATTGCACTTCAAGATTGTTATTTTTCAAATTAACTATGACCTTATTTAAAAATTAAATTAATAATATTTAGAAAATTATTTTTGAAAAATGGATTTCACTTTTGAATTCTACGCGTCGAAAAATGGTATGAGTGAATTTTTGGAATTTTTCTGAAATTCTAGAATTTTTTATGAATAGTGAAATACGATAAAATACCGTATATACAAATTATCAGTAAAATACACTATTTATGACATCATAAGTGATGCAAGGCCACTTGGTTCGAACTCACATGTCATTATTACTATTTGAGGTCACATGAACTAAGACAATTCATAATCTGGGGCAAAAATATTATAATAATGATTAAAATAATGAAAAATACCTCATCTCCTCCACTATAAAAACCCCATCATCACTCGCTCTTCTCTTCACTCCTCTAAGCCTTGAATCTCCTCAAAGTTCTGCCCAATAATCCTCCCAAGTCTCTTCCCCACGTCCTAGAGCCGTTGGTCTCACCAAAAGACCAAAACGAAAACCCTTAAGAAGGATCTCAAGGAGAAGAGATCAAGAGGTAAACAACCTCTTTTATTTTCTTTCTTTTCTTTCATTTTATGTTATTCTCTTCCATTCCCTTTGGCTTGTGTTGGGATATTTCATTAAATATTCCCCCTTACTGTCTATATTATGTATGAATAATGAGATATTTCATTCCTCTCATCAAACTATTTTTATGAAATTTTAAGAAACGTCATTAGGCTGTCGAATTTTCGTGAAAAAATTATCAAGTTTTCTCTCATTTTAAGATTCCTTTCTTTTCTTCTTCTTTCCTCAACACCTCTTACCAAGAGGTATGGAAGCTCCAGAATCTTCTATATTCTGAATGTTATCATGTTTATGGAAAATTCCTCATCATTATTCTTCTCCTCTCCCACTTATTTAAGGAATAAAAACATTGTATGTGATGTGTCGAATTACCGACATCGTGGATGATGTAATTTCAATTTCCATTAATTCTTTCAAGTCTGGTCATGAAACCAAATTATTGGTTGAAACAGGTCATAATATATGTATTTTATCTTGATTAATGTTCTGGAATATTTACATGTTCATAATATGAAATAATAATACAAAACTAGTTTAATGAGCACGAAACTGTGAAGCCAAATTCAAGTGTTTATTTTAACTCATCAAATGAGTCATCCTCATGATATATAACCAGAATCACTATAAGATCATTTATGTCTCTTTAATTTCACTAATAATCTATATTAACAATTCTGGATGTTTTACCATATTTCAAATCAACTTCCATTCATGAATACAAGTAAACAAAGCATGAAACCAAGTAAGAAAATGCTTCCAAAACAATAAAATTGAATCTCTTAAATCCAACAAAAAGGTCATTAATGAACTTAATAAGGTTATACCATATCAATTACATGTTGATTAGGTTCTGGAATTATTAATTAATGAATTTAAATTTGATTATTCAGTTCATTAAAAACAATCAAGAACACACTAGAGCAAAATGTAAGGGGTTTCTCATCTCACTTTCATTTCTGAGAAATTTTCATTTTTCACCACTTATTTCTTGTATGTGGTATATGTGTACTGTCATTTGATATATAATAACATGATTCTCTTTATATTCATGTTATTCAATTATTCATTTGATGTTCATTAAGTTCTGGTCATATGATTTGACTGATTACATTGTGGTAAGGGACCTTGTCTCAACTACCTTTTTGTTGTGACTAACTTTGTGTGGTGCTCCTAATAATCCTTATGTGGTGTACCTACTGCCCATTTGAGATCACTTTTCATTTGAAATTGTATTTATATTAAATATCCATAATCTCATATCATGGATATGTTTTTTGTCTAAACTGTATATCATTTTACATATGGTGATTATCTGGAAAGTTATTTTAACTATGGAAATATTGATGAATCCATATACTCTACTCTATATGGATATTGAAAATGCATATTGCTCTTATATTGAATCAATGTATAAATAATGTTTTGGACATGCAGTGGCGGGTGGGGCCTGCTACAGCCGTTCGATGCATCGGTAGGTCTCATGAGACAAAACAGTTTGGCGACAGACCCTTCGAGTTTGTTTCCAAAAATCAGACGGGTTTCTACCCACAGAACTAAACTGTTTCAACGATATTATGGTTTCATGTGCCAAATACATGACGTCCAATTAATAAACATTATCTTTATTCATTATCAGTTATTATTATTATCCATGAGGTTTTCACTAGGACAAAATCTATAGATGCATATTCATTTTCAGTTTATTAATGGCATTAGTTATTCATTTATTCACTATGTCATATTGATTATGTCAGCTTGATTATGATTCACTTATTATTGTACTCATGCTTCCGCTTTTTGTAACCCTTGCTGAGCATTTGAGTTCACCTCTTTCATTATTTACCTTCAACAGGTGATGAAGAGAAGATCTTTTATTGAGTTCGTGTGGATGCAGTTTTTAGTTTTGTTATGTATTGTATCTTGTAACCTTTTTCAACGTAATTTGAGTTACATCAGTGTATCTAGTTTCTTCAAGACTACTAAACTGATCGTTCCTTCGGGATTTTCATTCCTTCTAACCATGCCAATATCACAAGTAATGCACCGGCTCCAGCCTAGTGGAGTCGGGGTGTTACAGTTGGTAACAGATGAAGTTTAGTAGAACACTTGGAAACTAGACTATGAAATTTATAGTAGGGAACAAAGCCATAAGGTAGTATTTGAGGATAAACGTACAAAAACATCCTGGTATTTTGGTAAGGAATAGATTATGTGGATTTTCCAAGCAATATATCTCTATCTGGATACGAGCAGGTAGAGGCGGCTCTGGCACAGATGTATCTAGGGGTAAAACCCGAAAACACCACTTTGAGCTAGACTCGAACGGGAACTAGTGCACGACAACGGGCATTGCTGCACTCTTGGTTACAACACTCCCGGGGGATATGCTTAGGATAATTCATGTTTTCTTTACAAGCCATTATGAAGGAGTTAATGTAAATGTTTCCTTATAGAAACCATGTTTATAAGATTAGCTATGCATAGAATTTCAATCTATGTTGAGTGCTTTTCTATTTGAGATTCATAAACTAATCTAGTGTATCTCATTATTTAGAAATGGCGTCTAATGGAAGAAGATGAATCAATACTCGTGGGCAAGGTAGGGATCTCCCTACTAAGCAAGTCAACACAGTCAATGTTGGAGTAGACCAGATCATGAACATATTGGGACAACTTACTCAAGTTGTAACGAATAACCATTCAACACCTGTGTTGGATCATTTCATACGGCAGAAACCCCCATCTTTCAGTGGGACTACTAATCCAGTGCTTGCTGAGCAATGGATCAAGTCCCTTGAAAAGATATCAATGGCGTTAAGATGCAATGAAAATGAAAAGGTAGTACTGGCAGTATATTGTCTCAAGGGCGACGCTGATCAATGGTGGTCCTTGATTCAAAATATCACGGAGGAAGAAGAGATAGAGGATATGGAATGGAGGACTTTTAAGGAAATATTCTTCGAAAAATATTTCTCTCGTGAGCAACGAACTGAAATGAAGAGGAAATTCCTTGGCTTGAAACAAAGGGAAGAAGACAGTGTTGCAGAGTATGAGGCTACCTTCACAAGGCTAGCCAGGTATGCCGTGGATTACGCACGTGACTCAACGGACAAGATTGATCATTTCTTTGAAGGTCTTAAACTAAGTCTTCGAAGGGCACTGGTTTCTCAATCATTTTCATCATATGATAAAATTGTATCAAGTGCCATCAAAACAGAGAAGGAATTTGCTAGATCAAATTTTTTCAAAAGAAACCAAGATAAGAAGCGGCACTCTGATAACAAAGGAAAAGGAGAAGCACCAAAGAAGAGCAAGGGAACAAATAGTTTCCCATTATGTGAGAATTGTGGAAAGAATCATTCTGGGAAATGCTTGAAAGGCATGAGAGTCTGTTATAACTGCGGAGAAAAGGGTCATCAATCTGGTGAATGCAAGGGGAAGAAACAATTCAATGATGTTCAATGCTACAATTGTAGAGAGATGGGACACTATGCAAATGAGTGTCATAAGCGCCAAAGAAACATGCCTCAGAAAAAGCCAAGAGAGCAAGGGAGAGCCTATGCGATTACAACCGCTGAGGTTGAAGTTCCTAGTGACGTGGTGGCAGGTACTTTAATTGTTTCCTCAAACTTAGTCAACACTTTATTTGATTCTGGATCATCGCATTCATTTATATCCTCTCAGTTTGCCAAGAAAATTAGATATGTTCAATTTGATTTAAGAAAGGAGTTGTCAGTCAAAAATCTCATGGGATGTATCATTGCAACAAAGGCATGTCGACTAGACCCCCTCCAAACACCAAAATGTGCTTTAGTTGCTAACCTTATCATCATACCTATGACTGAATTTGATATAATTCTCGGTATGGATTGGCTGTCAAATTATGATGCGAGGATTTATTGTAAGAAAAAGGAAGTTACAATTTCTGAAAATGGTGTAGAATCCCTTGTCTTTAGGGAAGAAACTTCGCCGTCTGATTCTTATCTAGAACCACCCCCAGTAGCTCTATTGAATATAATACTTGGAGAGGAAGATAAACCAATATCTATGGGAGAGGAAAAAAATCTTCAAATTAAAGATGTGCACATGGTGAAAGAGTACATTGATGTATTTCCAGAGGATTTACCTGGACATCCTCCAGAGTGGGAAATTAAGTTTTCAATTGACTTAATTCCTGGCGCAAGACCTATATCAAAGACCCCATATAGAATGGTCACTATGGAGCTAGTGGAGCTGAAGAAACAACTAGAAGATTTGAGTGACAGGATTTATTCGACCTAAAGTTTCTCCATGAGGAGCTCTGGTCTTGTTTGTAAAGAAGAAATATGGATCCATGAGGCTATGCATTGATTACAGAGAAATCAATGCTATTACAATAAAGAATAAGTATCCTCTACCCCGGATTGATGATTTATTTGACCAACTTCATGAAGCTCAATACTTTTCAAAGATTGACCTTCGATCCGGATATCATCAACTGAGTATGAGGAAGGAAGATATTCCGAACCAGGTATGGGCATTACGAGTTTACAATGATGTCTTTTGGACTGACGAATGCACCATCTGTTTTCATGGATTTAATGAATAGAGTTTTTAAGGAATATCTTGATAATTTTGTTGTGATATTCATTAATGATATCCTCGTATACTCAAAAAGCTATGAAGACCATGAGAGTCACTTGCGAGTTATTCTGGGAACTCTTAGAAGAAATCAATTATATGGGAAGTTTAGCAAGTGTGAGTTCTGGCTTCAGTCAGTTTCTTTTCTTGACCATATTGTCTCGAATGATGGAATCATAGTTGATCCTTCAAAGACAAAGGCAATCCAAGATTGGCCCACGCCAACAAACATAACTGAGGTACGCAGTTTTATTGGCTTAGCAGGTTATTATCGGCGTTTCGTTCAGAATTTTGCCTGACTGGCTAACCTGCTAACCAAGCTCACACGTAAAGGAGTTAAGTTTGTGTGGACAAAAGAATGAATAGAATGTTTCGATGAATTGAAAAGAAGATTGGTTAATGCTCCGATTTTGACTCTTCTATCTGAAAGTGATGGATTTGTAATATACAACGATGCATCAAAGAATAGACTGGGTTGCGTCCTTATGCAAAACGATAAAGTTATTGTTTATGCATCAAGACAGTTGAAGACTCATGAGAAAAATTATTCAACTCATGATCTTGAGTTAGCAGTCGTAATCTTTGCTCTGAAAATATGGCAGCACTATCTCTACGGAGAGAGATGTGAGATTTATACGGACCACAAGAGTTTGAAATATATTTTCACACAAAAAGAACTCAACATGAGGCAAAGAAGATGGGTTGAGTTACTCAAAGATTATGACTGTTCAATACACTAACACCCAGGAAAGGTGAATAGGGTGGAATATGCATTAAGTAGGAAAGATCGTGGTCTTCTAACTCAAATGAGGACCGAAAGAGATCATATGTTCATGGATCTACTGAAGATGGATATGGGAATTGTTAAGAAAGGGGAAACATCACTCCTCTTTCAAATGATTGCTAAACCATCTTTACTAGAGAAGATAAAAAGTCCTCAATCTGATGATGAGAATCTGCACAAGAAAATTAATGCAGTCAAGGATGGAAAACTGGCTGACTTCGTGTATGAAGAAGGAGTTCTGAAATTTGGGAAGAGGTTATGTGTTCCATCAATACCTGAGCTAAAAAGAGAACTATTAGACGATCCTCATAGCTCAAATTTCTCTATACACCCAGGTAGCACCAAGATGTATAGAGATCTGAAGGAATATTTCTGGTGGGATAATATGAAGCGGGAAATTGCGGACTACGTGTCAAGGTGTCTAGTTTGTCAACAAGTGAAGGCGGGGAGACAACATCCCAAAGGAATGATGCAACCTCTACCTATTCCTATGTGGAAGTGGGATAACATTACGATGGATTTTATCACTAAACTACCGAGGACACCTAGAAGGAATGATGCAATATGGGTAATTGTTGATTGTCTCACTAAAACAGCACATTTCCTTCCAATAAGAGAGGATTTACCACTTGAGCGTTTGACAAGACTTTATATTAATGAAGTTGTGAGACTTCATGGTGCACCTCTATCAATTGTCTCTGATCGAGATCCTCGGTTTACGTCAAAATTCTAGAAAAGTTTCCAGAAAGCTTTGAATACTGAGCTTCATATGAGTACTGCATATCACCCTCAAACCGACGGACAATCTGAAAGAACTATTCAAACTCTAGAAGATATGTTGAGGTCATGTTCTCTTGACTTCCAAGGTATGTGGGATCAATACTTGCCTTTGGTGGAATTTTCATACAACAATAGTTTCCATTCTAGTATTCAGATTGCTCCATATGAAGCATTATATGGAAAGAGATGTCGAACTCCAACTTGTTGGGATGAAGTTGGTGAGAAAAAACTTATAGGCCCAGAACTTATTGAAGAGACCACGACAAAGGTGAAGAAAATACAAGCCCATAGTAAAACAGTACAAAGTAGGCAGAAGAGCTATGCTGACAACCGGAGAAAGGACTTGGAATTTCAAGTGGGAGATAATGTATTTCTGAAAGTATCTCCATGGAAGGGTGTCTTAAGGTTCGGTAAGAAAGGGAAACTGAGCCCCAGGTACATTGGACCATTTGAAATTTTGGACTGAATTGGAGTCGTAGCTTACCGTTTGGCAATGCCGTCAAGTCTCTCCAAGGTTCACAATGTGTTCCACGTGTCAATGTTAAGAAAGTACATGCCAGACCCAACACATGTACTCACTTATGAAGAATTAGAACTTAAGCCAGATCTATCTTACTGTGAAGAGCCTACCAGGATTCTTGGCACAAGGGAGAGAAACCGAACAACTCGTCTAGTAAATGTTCTTTGGAGAAACCAGAATATGGAGGAAGCAACATGGGAACCAGAGGATTTCATGAAGAAGAATCACCCACATCTTTTTGTTGGGCTTTATACATAAATTTCGAGGACGAAATTTCCAAAGGAGGAAATAATGTAGCACCCCAAACATTTTATGATATGTTTCTATTAATTACATTCTATTCATCACTGTGTTCCTTTGAGACAACACTAGGTTATTTAGGAGATAGTCAAAACCTATCCATTAAATATAAATTTTCCACTTCTATGTTTTGAATTTCAAAAAATGGTCATCTAGAGTTGTGATTAATAAGTCATTTGGAGTCTGATAGAACAAACTTGATTTTTTTGTGAATAGTAACATACCCTTATGAATAGTAAAATGAATAGTAAAATGATCCTTATGAATAATAAATAATAAAATTATTTTATTTTCTTAAGGCAATATGATAATGGGATCTTAATTAATTTTTCAATGTCACATAAAATTAATTGCACTTCAAGATTGTTATTTTCCGAATTAACTATGAGCTTATTTAAAAATTAAATTAATAATATTTAGAAAATTATTTTTGAAAAATGGATTTCACTTTTGAATTCTACACGTCGAAAAATGGTTGGGTGAATTTTTTGGATTTTTCTGAAATTCTAGAATTTTTGATGAATAGTGAAATACAATAAAATACCGTATATACAAATTATCAGTAAAATACACTATTTATGACATCATAAGTGATGCAAGGTCACCTGGTTCGAACTCACATGTCATTATTACTATTTGAGGTCACATGAACCAAGACTATTCATAATCTGGGCAAAAATATTGTAATAATGATTAAAATAATGGAAAATACCCCATCTCCTCCACTATAAACACCCTCTCATCACTCCCTCTTCTCTTCACTCCTCTAAGCCTTGAAGCTCCTCAAAGTTCTGCCCAATAATCCTCCCAAGTCTCTTCCCCACATCCTAGAGTCGGTCTCACCAAAAGACCAAAACGAAAGCCCTTAAGAAGGATCTCAAGGAAAAGAGATCAAGAGGTAAACAACCTCTTTTATTTTCTTTTCGTTCTTTCATTTTATGTTATTCTCTTCCATTCTCTTTGGCTTGTGTTGGAATATTTCATTAAATATTCCCCATTACTGTCCATATTATGTATGAATGATGAGATATTCCATTCCTCTCATCAAACTATTTTTATGAAATTTTAAGAGATGTCGTTAGACTGCCGAATTTTTGTGAAAATTTTATCAAGTTTTCTTTCATTCTAAGATTCCTTTCTTTTCTTCTTCTTTCCTCAACACTTCTTAACCAAGAGGCATGAAAGCTCCAGAATCTTCTATATTCTGAATGTTATCATGTTTATGGAAAATTCCTCATCATTATTCTTCTCATCTCCCACTTATTTAAGGAATAAAAACATTGTTCGTGATGTGTCGAATTACCGACATCGTGAACGATGTAATTTCAGTTTCCATTAATTCTTTCAAGTCTGGTCATGAAACCAAATTATTGGTTGAAACAGGTCATAATATATGTATTTTATCTTGATTAATGTTCTGGAATCTTTACATGTTCATAATATGGAATAATAATACAAAACAAGTTTAATGAGCACGAAACTGTGAAGCCAAATTCAAGTGTTTATTTTAACTCATCAAATGAGTCATCCTCATGGTATATAACCAGAATCACTATAAGATCATTCATGTCTCTTTAATTTCACTAATAATCTGTATTAACAATTCTGGATGTTTTACCATATTTCAAACCAACTTCCATTCATGAATACAAGTAAACAAAGCATGAAACCAAGCAAGAAAATGCTTCCAAAACAACAAAATTGAATCTCTTAAATCCAACAAAAAGGTCATTAATGAACTTAATAAGGTTATACCATATCAATTACATGTTGATTAGGTTCTGGAATTATTAATTAAGGAATCTAAATTTGATTATTCAGTTCATTAAGAACAATCAAGAACACACTAGAGCAAAAGGTAAGGGGTTTCTCATCTCACTTTCATTTCTGTGAGATTTTCATTCTTCGCCACTTATTTCTTGTATGTGGTATATGTGTACTTCCATTTGATATATAATAACATGATTCTCTTTATATTCATGTTATTCAATTATTCATTTGATGTTCATTAAGTTCTGGTCATATGATTTGACTGATTACATTGTGGTAAGGGACTTTGTCTCAACTACTTTTTTATTGTGACTAACTTTGTGTGGTGCTCCTAATAATCCTTATGTGTTATACCTACTGCCCATTTGAGATCACTTTTCATTTGAAATTGTATTTATATTAAATATTCATAATCTCATATCATGGATATGTTTGTTGTCTAAATCGTATATCATTTTACATACGGTGATTATTTGGAAAGTTATTTTAACTATGGAAATATTGATGAATCCATATACTCTACTCTATATGGATATTGCAAAGGCATATTGCTCTTGTATTGAATCAATGTATAAAGAATGCTTTGGACATGCAGTGGCGGGTGGGGTCCGCTACAGCCCTTCGATGCATCGATAGGTCTCATGAGACAAAACAGTTTGGCGACAGACCCTTCGAGTTTGTTTCCAAAAATCAGACGGGTTTCTACCCACAGAACTAAACCGTTTCAACGGTATTATGGTTTCATGTGCCAGATACATCATGTCCAATTAATAAGCATTCTATTTATTCATTATCAGCTATTATTATTATCCATGAGGTTTTCACTATGACAAAATCTATGGATGCAGATTCATTTTCAGTTTATTAATGGCATTAGTTATTCATTTATTCACTATGTCATATTGATTATGTCAGCTTGATTATGATTCACTTATTATTGTACTCATGCTTCCGCTTTTTGTAACCCTTACTGAGCATTTGAGCTCACCCCTTTCATTGTTTACCTTCAATAGGTGATGAAGAGAATGTCTTTTATTGAGTTAGTGTGGATGCAGTTTTTAGTTTTGTTATGTATTGTATCTTGTAAGCTTTTTCAATGTAATTTGAGTTACATCAGTGTATCTAGTTTCTTCAAGACTACTAAACTGATCGTTCCTTCGGGATTTTCATTCCTTCTAACCATGTTAATATCACAAGTAATGCACCGGCTCCAGCCTAGTGGAGTCGGGGTGTTACATTCTCAATTTGCATGACATCCAACATGTGACGGACCAACAAATCAGACCAATATGGGAGATCCCAAAAAATGCTTCGTTTTATCCAATTATGTTTTTTTCCAAAGCCATGAATTTTCTGTTGGTTTACTGTTGGTCCAAATGTGATGGGAGGTAATAAAAATACAACTGATTTTAACTATGTATCTGAGATCATTTTTGGAAGTTCATCCCTTTTAATTGTGTCTTTTCTGAAATGAGATTTGTTCTTTCGAAAGGGATGATCGGTTGGAAGAAATCTGCGATGATAGTCAAAATAGCAAGGTTTTTTTCCATTGACGAGTATAAAAGCTTTGTTGTCTTTCATACAGTAAGGACATGATTTCAGACCATGTGTACTCCAGCCAGATAACATGGCATATGTCAAAAAGTCATTAATCGTCCACATCAATGCAGCTTTTAATGTGAAATTTTGTTTCGCAGTAACATCATATATACTAACAGCATTACTCCACAATGCATTTAACCCATCAATTAATGATTTCAAATAAACATCAATATTCTTTTTCGGATGTCCTGAGATTAATAAGGTCAAAAAGATATTGGGCTTCTTCATCAACATTCATGGAGGTAGATTGTACGAAGATATAAAGACATGCCAACATGAATACTGACTAGCATAAGAACCAAACGGACAGAAACCGTCAGTAGAAAGACTCAATCGCATGTTTCGGACTTCTAAAGTAAAAGAGGGATGAAGACGATCAAAATGTTTCCATGAATCACCATCAGATGGATGATTCAAGCTTTTACCGGTTGAAATATTGGTTTTGTGTCACGACATCATTGACGTTGTGTTATGAAACATAAATAAACGTTGCAGCCTTGGTGTAAGGGGAAAATATCTCAACTGTTTTACAGGAATCGATCCAGACTTCCCTGGTTGAGCTTCTTTATACCTCGATTGTCCACATGTTGGACAACTATCCAACGACTCATTTTCACCAGAATATAATATGTAATCATTTGCACATGCATGAATCTTCCGATAACTAATGCCTAGATTACGAACCAACATCTTGCTCTCATAGTAATTTGCAGGCAACACATTTCCTTCAAGTAACAGTGTTTTAACCAAAGAAAATATCTGATCAAAACAGTTTGACATTGCATTATCTGATTTAATAGCCATAAATTTTGCAACCACTTCTAATTTACTTATCTTGCAACCAGGATATAATGCATCATCAGCAGACCTCAACAACTCATAAAATTCGGATGGTGTCAACTCAGGAGTTAAATCAATATTATCGTCAGTTTCAGTTTGTTGAACAGATGGACCTGCAACATCATGTACTAAATTTTGGAACTGTGATAGATTCAGAATCAAGTTATTAATATCTTCTCTGGAACTGCGATCACCATGTTGATACCAAAAAACATAATCTGGTTGAAAACCAAACCGCAATAGATGTCCTCCAACCTTGTCAAATGTGTCAAACATTCTTAGAGCACATTTTTTACAAGGACACTTAATTGTGCCTTTTAAAACATATTCTGGTTTTGATGATGCAAATGCTAAGAAAGCTTCAACACCCTCAATATATACAGAATTTAAACCAGAACCATTTGGATTTCGGCGCTGATTTATCCAAACGCAATCATCTAATAATGACTGATGTCGACTTCCTTGTTCCATATTTTTCTACAAAATATAAAATCATCACTGTTTTTGAATAATTTGAAATTATAAAAATATTATCTGAAAAAAGAAGATAAATAATTACTACTACTTCTTAATAATTACCATTAATTAAAGGTGACACAATTTCCAATGGATTGACGGCTACTCTTTTGTCTGACGGCTCATTTACTTGCTTCTTTCTCACACTGAAATCACAATGAAGAATCTGGTCGGAGGTACGTATCTCCGACCAGATTCTTCATTGTGATTTCAGTGTGAGAAAGATGCAAGTAAATGAGCCGTCGGACAAAAGAGTTCTTTTCGTCGATGAATCATCTTCTTCCAACTATCACCGCCTGAAAACATAAAAAATATGATCTTACGAATGCATATCCAATCTCGTGTATACGAGATTGAATATGACTATGTAGCAGCACATTTTTCATATTGTTTTGGTCGGTGAGAGTTGAAAGGAGAAAAGTCATCGAGCAACAGGAGTGTCGTCAATCCACTGAAAATTGTGCCAGGTTCTTGGAAATTATTAAAATTTATTAAAATTTCTTTCTAATTGTTCCTAACTAATTATTATCATTTATTACTATTTATTGCTAATTATTACTAATTTAGCAACACTTAGCAATACTTAGCAAAATGAAAACCGTTTGAATAAAATGAAATTTGGTAATCATCATTGTGGAGATGATTACAAATTTTTCCTTCATTATCCAAGCAGTTTTCGTTTACTAATTATAATTATATCTAATTATTACTGATAAAAAAAATTATATTATCAATATTTATGAAAAAACAATATTAATATTATTAAAATAAAAAAAAATTATAAAACATTAAAATTATCAATATTCGCAAAAGGCTTTGCTCTATTCTTAACATGTTCAAATCTCAAAGGGTCGTCAATTGTCAGGTCATGCGCAATAAAAAGTTTGTGTCACTCATGTCCAATGTAAACTCTATAACTGTCCTTGCATGGTTGATCACCTCGCAAGTAGTGTTGCAATAGGACGACCAAAGTAATGTTGTTCTCGTCTCTAAGAATCATCTCGCTCCATTTACATAGATTATTCTTCCTTAAAAATTTGAGGGGACATCAGTATCTTTCTCTTAAATTTTCAAGGAAGAATTGTCTATGTAAAGGGTCATGTGAGATAATTCTTATAGATGAGAAGGGCATGACTTGGGTTGTCCTATTGCAACGCTACTTGCAAGGTGATCAACCAAACAAGGACAATTATATCTAATTATATCTAATTATTACTAATTATGACTAATTATTACTAATTATTACTAATTATTACTAATTATATCTAATTATATATAATTATTACTAATTTTTACTAATTATATCTAATTATATCTAATTATATCTAATTATATCTAATTATATCTAATTATATCTAATTATTACTAATTATATCTAATTATTACTAATTATAACTAATTATTACAAATTAATACAAATTATTACAAATTATTCCTAATTATTCCTAATTATTACTAATTATTACTAATTATTACTAATTATATCTAATTATATCTAATTATTACTAATTATATCTAATTATATCTAATTATATCTAATTATTACTATTTATTTCTAATTATTGCTAATTATTAGTATTTATTAGTATTTATTAGTAATTATTAGTAATTATTCCTAATTATTGCTAATTATTCCTAATTATTGTTAATTATTCCTAATTATTGCTAATTATTCCTAATTATTGCAAATTATTACTAATTATTGCAAAATATTACTAATTATTAGTATTTATATTCTTATTTATAACTAATTATTACAATTTATTACTATATTGCTATTTATTACTAATTGTTACTAATTATTACAATTTATTACTAATTATTACAATTTATTACTAATTATTACAATTTATTCCTATTTATTACTAATTATTCCTAATTATTGCTAATTATTCCTAATTATTGCTAATTATTCCTAATTATTGTTAATTATTGTTATTTATTTCTAATTATTGCTAATTGGTTCTAATTATTCCTAATTATTGCTAATTATTACAATTTATTGCTATTTATTCCTATTTATTGCTAATTATTGCTAATTATTGCTAATTATTCCAAATTATTGCTAATTATTCCTAATTATTCCTAATTATTAGTATTTATTAGTAATTATTACTAATTATTCGTATTTATTAGTAATTATTACCAATTATTGCTAATTATTACTAATTATTGCTAATTATTACTAATTATTGCTAATTATTACTAATTATTGCTAATTATTCCTAATTATTGCTAATTATTCCTAATTATTCCTAATTATTGCTAAATATTACTAATTATTACTAAATATTAATAATTATTTGTATTTATTCCTAATTATTACTAATTATTCATATTTATTACTAATTATTCCTAATTATTACTAATCATTCCTAATTATTACTAATTATTCCTATTTATTAATATTTATTGCTATTTATTGCGAATTATTGCTAATTATTGCCATTTATTTCTAATTATTGCTAATTATTGTCAATTATTGCCAATTATTGTCAATTATTGCTAATTATTGTCAATTATTGCTAATTATTATCAATTATTGCTAATTATTGCTAATTATTTCTAATTATAGCTAATTATTTCTAATTATTGCTAATTATTGTTAATTATTCCTAATTATTGCTATTTATTGCTAATTATTGCTATTTATTGGTAATTATTAGTATTTATTGCTAATTATTAGTATTTATTACTAATTATTAAAATTTATTATTAATTATTACAATTTATTACTAATTATTACAATTTATTACTAATTATTATTAATTATTGCTAATTATTGCTAATTATTACTAATTATTGCCAAGTATTACTAATTATAAGTATTTATTCCTAATTATAAGTATTTATTCCTAATTATTCGTAATTATTTCTATTTATTACTATTTATTTCTATTTATTACTAATTATTTCTATTTATTGCTAATTATTGATATTTATTGCTATTTATTGCTAATTATTTCTATTTATTGCTAATTATTTCTAATTATTCCTAATTATTGCTATTTATTGCTATTTATTGCTATTTATTTCTAATTATTCCTAATTATTTCTAATTATTGCTAATTATTATTACTAACTAATACAATTATTCCTAATTATTACTAATTATTCCTAATTATTACTGATTATTCCTAATTATTACTGATTATTCCTATTTATTACTAATTATTCCTATTTTTTACTATTTATTATTATTTATTCCTAATTATTCCTATTTATTGCTAATTATTGCTATTTATTGCTATTTATTGCTAATTATTGCTAATTATTCCTAAGCATTGCTAGTTATTGCTAATTATTGCTAATTATTGCTATTTATTTCTAATTATTGCTGATTATTTCTAATTATTGCTGATTATTTCTAATTGTTAGTATTTATTGCTAATTATTAGTATTTATTAGTAAATATTAGTAATTATTAGTATTTATTACTAATTATTACAATTTATTACTAATTATTACAATTTATTACTAATTATTATTAATTATTGCTATTTATTGTTATTTTTTACTAATTTTTGCTAATTATTACTAATTTTTGCTAATTATTACTAATTATTACTAATTATTCCTAATTATTGCTAAATATTACTAATTATTAATATTTATTCCTAATTATTCCTATTTATTCCTAATTATTACTAATTATTACTGATTATTCCTAATTATTACTAATTATTCCTATTTATTACTATTTATTGATATTTATTATCAATTATTATTAATTACTACAAATTAATTATATACATTACTAATTATCGTTAATAATTAATAATTACTACTAATTGTTAAAAATTAATACTAAAAATTTAATTTATTAGTACAAATAAATATTAATGACAAAACAATATAAAATTAATTTAATTACAACTAATCAACAACAACAAAAAAAATAACATAAAAAAATGAAATAAATAATAAATTTAAAAAACATAAATACCTTTAAAACTGGTTTTCTATTGATGCACACGGCTTCACAATTTCTTTGTGAACAAAAAAATTAACTTAGAAAATTTCTCTCTCTAAAATCAGAGTTTAGAGAGAAACAGGATCTAAAATTTGAGAGGAATGAGAGGAAAAACGGATGGGGGTATATATAGGTTAGATTATTTGCGACGGGGTTATTTGCGACGGGATAACGTCGCAAATAATATCTTTTGCGATGGGACCCGTCGCAAATACCTACGCCCGCATTAATTACTGTCGGCGGTTAAAAAGTTATTTGCGACGGGACCCGTCGCAAATAGTCCCTGCCGATGCACCTTTTACGACGGGACGACATCCCATCGCAAAAGGCTATAAACCGCCGCCGGTTATTTACGACGGGCCCCGTCGCAAAAGGTGTCTCATCGCAAAAAGATATAAACCGTCGCCGGTTATTTGCAACGGGCCTCGTCGCAAATACTTAACTATTTACGACGGTGGGATCTCACCGTCGCAAATAACCTTCGCGCGGTTTGGCGCGCTATCCGCGCTAAACTATTTGCGACGGGAAGCGAAATCCTGTCGCAAATAGTTGGTTATTTGCAACGGGTCGTTACCCCCGTCGCAAATAATCTCTTGGACAGACAATT
Organism: Viscum album; assembly: GCA_963277665.1. Taxonomy (NCBI): domain Eukaryota; kingdom Viridiplantae; phylum Streptophyta; class Magnoliopsida; order Santalales; family Viscaceae; genus Viscum; species Viscum album. The sequence continues at coordinate 1,476,876,391 of OY728125.1, read as the reverse complement.
TGCGACGGGATTTATTCCCGTCGCAAAAAACCATTTTTCCCGTAGTGATATATTTAAGATTAATGTCATAGTATCTTGAGGTTCTCATTATAGTTTGGGATCTGTTATAACCTTTCGATACGACAATTAATCTTTAGACAATACCATTTCAATAGTGGACGCAGAAAAGTATACACTATAATGGTAAGATGACATCATGTATAGCTAACTGTATACACGATATAGTAATCAAAAGCACTGAATAGTTGGGTTTAGAGCACCCACTATTTCAACACCCCCACTTATGTTGAAAGTGGGTGCCCTAAACCCAACTTGTATTGTACTTTGATTATCACTACATGTATGCAGTTTGTTATAATACATGTGTATTTATCTTGCCATAATAGTGAAGATACTTCTGCATCCACTTTGTTTATGGCGATGTCCTTAGATTGCATGTCGTATCAAGGGGGTATAGCAGATCTCAGGCTAAAATGAGAACCCCAAGATACCATGACAGTAATCTTAAAGTAATGTCATATGGTCCAGTTACATCATTCTGATAGAACACAGATGATGTGTGGGTGTTGGGGGCTCATAAGCATTGAGACTTCATCTCATGAAGTTCGTACTTGATGATCTCTAGTAGTTGAGATCATGAGCACAAACCCGCATAATAGGAACACTACATGTTTCAGGTGTCATTGGTCGTTCCTATCTACGAACATGTGTAATGGTCTCCAAACTTGAGATCATTATCAATGAATGTCATTCAATTACATACGTTTGATGTAAGGCGAAAACCATGGCGACAAAGTCGTGGTGAGGTAGTTTGTATCGGGTACGTCATTAATGGCATGGCATTGATTGAATGATCGAGAAAAGATTTGTCACTTCCGAGTTCAAGAAGAGATATCTCAGGCCTGGTTGATTGGGATGGTTGCACCTTCATTAAATCTATGGTCATGGTAGTAGAAGGTAAGACCGTCCGGACAAATCAACAAATAAAATAAAGCAAGATAAAGGATGATGACACTAGTGTGCATTCTGCTTTATTGAGATATCGATGACGAAAAGATTATATTACACGGACCGTGTTTGTATGAAGGCAGTCGTTGCTTTTGACTTTGTCTTATCTTTATAGGGGCATCGATGGGTTGCTAGACCCCGCTCTTGGTCGGTGGATATTATTCACTACTATTGAGGTAAGGACCTAGAGGGTCACACACAATAGCGCTTTGAGAATCTGCCCTATTCTAGGAATAGGAATATAGAACTTGGTGGGTCCCGCCAAAGGGTCCGAGTACTATCCAAGTTCTATGGACCACCAAAGAATAAATAAATTCATTAATTATTCAAGTTTAGAATAATTCGTTGAATTTATTTATAACATGTATTTACAAGTTATATAGTAAATACAAGTATTAATATTATTCGAATGAATTTTAATATCCTAGGTTCGTTTAATATTAGCAGGAGATGTGAGTCGAGTTAAAGACTCAAGTTTATCATGTAATATATTTATATATATATATATTACGAGTAAGTGATAAATTATAAATATCATTTATGGCATAATTTTATTTTTCATAAATAATTATTTATAACACTTATATAGCAGACGTTTATTACACGGGGGTCGGGAACTCATACCGTGTGTTTTAAACATTCTCTATATAAGTAAAAGAGAGGCTCTCCCCCTTTGTCTATTCATGTGTTGGGATTGAGAGCTTCTCTCTCCTCCTGGAATCTAGAGAGAATCTCTCAAGCGAAGGAAGATCTTCAAGTTCATCCATCTCGGATTGAAGGATCTTGTCTTGCGGTGATCGTCGGTGCGCTAAAGTGAGCGTTGAAGATCCGCGCTAGCACCCGGATCTCGACGAACGACGCACGAGCAGATTCGAGAGGCGTGAGTGGACGATCTATAGGGCTTCAACGTCGGAGTCTTCGAGCAACGATCGCCAGCGACCTGCGATGGACTTGCATACGACAGAACCAAACTAGATACATGTTCAATTTATTTGTGCTCTGTTTAAACCTTGTGTGATCCTCATACCGAACCGGGACAAGATCACCGAAGTTGACGGGGTTATGTCACTCCGGTGATGCAAAAAAAAAATTAAATTCCCAACCACCAGCTTCTGTTGCGCCGTCCTGGTACCTCACAACTTACATTAGAGCCAACTTGCTAACCAAACTTGTTAGCTACTCACGTGATGAACATCATGTTTCGGCTGAGTAACGGCTTTAACTATTGGGTCTGTCGGTTGTACTGCGTGGCAATTCTACTATAGCGACCCCATCTCCTTGAGTAAAACTTCTCAAGATATGATATCCTGAGTATATCTCATTTGTCCACTGTCATAACTTAACATCTTGGATAATAAGAATATCATAATTTATATTATGATAATACGTTTCTTACTAGGTGCAATTTCCAAGAACTGGAACAAATCGTTGCGTTTATCTGCTTTTTAGCTGCCTTAAAGGCTGCAACGTACTCAGTCTTTGTAGGTATGGTTGCCACCGGCTTTTATGAGCTTGACTCGCTCATTGTCTTTAGTCTAACTGCGATAGTAGCTTACTTTGATCTATGGAATACTAGTTTATGTCCCCTGAAAACTAGTACCCTTCTTCTCCATGTACCATGTACATATCTTTTGTACTTGCTGAAGTGCAATTAGATAGTTCTGATTGCATCCCTTGCAGTGTTTCTGGATATAACTGATATTTGCCTATTATAAAATATATCCTAGCAATATCAATTCTTGTACATATCATGGCATACGTGATTGATCAATCACTTCGATGTATGGATTTCAACTCACCACGTTTATCTCTTCTCATGTCACGGACATGTCAACCTGAAGAGATTATGTCATGTGACATAGGCACCAATTCATCTCTGGAATTGTTCCAACTTGTATTTTTTCAGTACAATGTCATTATATGTACGATTGACTAGGTTCTAGCAACCTATAGATCCACCTCAGTAGAACATGTTCACTAGAACTTAGGTTGATACTTTAAGTCAATCATTGAAGAACAAATTTCATTTTGGTCTTAACTAACTGTAAGACCAACATATGTTTTCCATATGTTGTCGAACATACTTTGCTTAGAAAACATTGACGCTCCCACTAACCTCTCGTAGACACATGGCAATCATTTGTTGCAAATGTATATTCTATGATCATGTTTCTTACTTTAATCCTAAACCGAATTTCAGTAACTTGCAACCTTTATTAGCATTCTGCGATGTGACCATCCCTTTCTGGTTGCGTCGTATAGACACCATCCACGATTGGTGGTCATGACATCCAATGCTAAAAAATTTGATCATAGATATTAGCTATGATAAGTAAAATTTTAACGAATTTAGGCATAATGACTTAGTAAAACCAATCAAGCCTTGTTGATAGCACGCTTGTACCATCCATGTATCAACTCACTTGAATACCCACTGCAATATTCAAAATAATAAGCTCCTTTGCACTCTGATACATGGAATCCATTAATTGAGTTTTAGTTGGTCTTATCAATTTTAGTTAATTGCCATACACTGCTTGTAGGAAATATTATTCACATTGAATAATAGATCACCGACCGCGGTGAATATAAAAACCATCACCATGGTTTTATCCTTCCTACGCAGTATGTGTCTCTAGAACATACTTTCTTCCACATGCGCTTGTGGAACTATTTTTTATGCCAACTATTTGTGCATCTTGAGCATTGACTAAACACAAGTCAATATAACTCTCACTGTCTCTAATAGAGATGTGCACCCTCTTATAAAATGTAGTTTATCACTTAACTATAACTTTTCTATATTAGGGAGTAATATCCTAAGAAATCGTTAGGATAAGTACCTTAGATGCACAATGTGTTGATCTTGATGGAAATTTTTGTTTGTATCCGAACAAACTATTTGCATCCAAACACATGTCCTTATGACATAATGGATTTACATCAACTCGCTTGAATACCCACTGCAGTATTCAAAATAATAAACCTCTTTGCACTCTGATACATGGAATCCATTAATTGAATTTTAGTTGGTCTTATCAATTTCAGTTAATTGTCATACACTGCTTACTTGTCGGAAATATTATTCACATTGAATAATAAATCACCGACCGCGGTGAATATAAAAACCATCATCATGGTTTTATCCTTCCTACGGAGTATGTGTCTCTAGAACATATTTTGTTCCACATGCGATTGTGGAACTATTTCTTAAGTCGACTATTTGTGCATCTTGAGCATTGACTAAACACAAGTCAATATAACTCCCATTATCTCTAATAGAGATGTGCACCCTCAGATAGAATGTAGTCTATCACTTGATTATAACTTCTCTATATTAGGGAGCAATATCCTAAGAAATCATTAGGATAAGTACCTTAGATGCACAATGTGTTTATCTTGATGCAAGTTTGTTTGTATCCGAACAAACTATTTGCATCCAAACACATGTCCTTATGACATAATGGATTTATATCATACTATGACTCGTATGATATCCATTTGTCATTATAGTTGGCATATGGTTGTGGGATATCAACGTTATTTGCAAATCATTTCATGAAATATAATGGAAGTTTCTGCAAGTTGTAACATTGATATTACTTACATCAATACTTTGATGTATAAAATGTGCGTTTAGGAATTAGTCCACGCTACATTTTGTTGATCAATGTTAACATGTAAGACTTCATCATCGATCCCCCTCATTAACATCAATGTCGTGATGTCGATAAGGTAATGTGCGTTTAGGAATTATTTCACGCTACATTTGTACGATCGATTGTATGATAGATATGATACTGATTGTAGTATCAAACTATGGTGTAGATACTCAATATACAAGAGGGGGGTGAATTGTATACTTTAAAAATTCCTTAAGGAAAATTTGTATAAACAAAATTCACAACACCTCTAAGTTTTAATAACTTGCTTGATTCCGGAAATGTAATTCCAAAAAGAAGATTCCGGAAATGAAACTTAACAAAAGTTTACAACAACAAAGATTCTACCTTAAAGCGTATAGAATCCTATTTAATCAGAGTACAAGTCTAAGGAAGTATAAGATAGTTATACTTTCCTCAACAACCAAAATTACAGCAGAAAACAAATATGAAACACTACAAGTAACAAGTAGTAAATCTTTTAACCCAAAGAGAAGAGTATCCAACAACCTTGGATAAAGGTCCCTTGATTTATACTTTCAAGAAAGTTTGTCTTACCCAAACTCAGGTAAGCCCTCAATCTGAAGATCGGTATCTGTCTTGTTATCCCCGCAAGCCCTCGATTTGTGAGGAAATCGGCACCTCTGACTTCACAACCCGAAGTCTCTGATTTTAAGGAAATCGCACCTCTACACAAAGCAATTCTGCACGAAGCAAAGTTTGAACAAACCGTTCAAACTTTCTGCACGAAACCTGAGAGTTTATAAAAGACTCTCTCTCTAGAAATCACTTCAACAGCGTGTAAGTTCTGCCAAAAGTTGGTCTGCAAAAAGTGCTGAGCTCGTTCAAATGAGCTCCTATTTATAGGCTCAGCTTCAACGGTCGGCTCTCTCCTCCAACGGTCATATTTTTCCTTGAATTTCATAGGGACCTATACATGTGTCACTCAAACAACGGTTAGTTAGTAACTGAATGCACGACATCGTTTTATAACCAAAACATGAGTAAGCAAAAATATGGTGCTTAACTAAAACCGTTTTTTCGGAGTGTAAGGAAAAATAGTTTGGAGTCTAACCAAAAATATATTCGGTATCTAAAAAAAAATTGGGTACAACCGCGAAAGCGGCACACACGCAAGGAAGAAAATTACATTAAATTGCAAGCCCGGGGACTTGACCCCGCGACCTGCCCCTCACCCCCCCCCCCCCCAAACCCTTACCACCCCACCACCAATGGTGGGGAACATTCGGTATCTATAATATAAGGATATTCGAATTCTGTTTCCCAAAGAATTCGGAACCTAAATTTTATAAAATTCCAGAGTCTGAATTTCAAGAAAATTCGAAATCTGAATTCACAAGAATTCGGAACCTGAACTTACAAAGTTCGAAGTCTGAATTCATAAGAATTCGAAGTCTGAACTCATAAAAGTTCAGAGTCTGAATTCAGAGAACTCGGACTCAGAACTCATCAAAGTTCAGAATCTGTTCTTACAAAAGTTCAAAGTCTGAATTCAGATCCTGAAAACAGAATGCTCTATACCTAAGTATTATATGATTCTGAGGTTTTAGATATAAAACTGAATTTTACACTTGGACAAAATAATGAATAATGAAAAACATGGTAAGAATAAATTTCCTTGGGAAAGGAAAATTTCCCTTATCAAGTAAGACATAGGGTAAATGAAATTTGCCTTAAGATAAGGTGTTTGTGATTTTCAAAACATGAAGGAATGATAAAGTCATAAGGAACCTTATTGACTCAACAATCTCCCCAAGAAGGAATGAAAAGGTCATAAGAAAACCTTATTGACTCGACAACATTATCATGATTAATGAATGCTTGGTCAAGATATTCTTCGGTATCCCAACCCGAAGCAACTCATATCTTCTGACCATGCATATACTTCACTTTATTATTCCTTAATTACTTAAAAGAATCTTATGAAGTATATATGCCTCTAGGTTATACTTGGAATAGTTCACGCTTGTTGAACTATTTCCAAAAGCTTTGTGACATACCTTTATTTCTAAAGGCTCCTTTGTCCAAACTAAAGACGTCGATAATACCAAAAGTATTTAGTTGTGCCGAGCCTAAATACCAAACTTGGTATATTCATGACGTCCACTTTTAATATTACCGGACAAAGAATTATCTTGTCACAACTGGGTATAAGTCTTACATTTATATTTGTCACTAATTATCTATGATTCATGTATTACTGAACTAGTGATTGAGTTTTAAATACCAAAAACAACATTCATTCCAGAACCTGAAAGAATGTCTCCTTGCGTCCAAGGACGCATTAGATTAATGTTTGTGGTTATACTCAATAATAGTTCAACATGAATCTTTCACTTAACAATTAAAGAAGTCGTGTACTTCTCACCACTGGTCTAGGCATCACCCTTTCGTAGCCACTTGGAGAATACATCTGACTTCTAGTAATATTTCTATACTTGGTAACCGTACTAAAATACACATATGTCACCAACATATTGTATTTAATACCAAAGTAGTAAAACTGAAACATTACAATTGATGAATATTTTTGAAGAAGAAATGGGTAACTTGCTTCTTTAATTCAGTTTATTGCTTTTAAATTTCTATTGTATTATAATATGCAATGCAAATAACCTTTGTTAATACCTCATTAAATGAAGGACGTTGCGAATGTGTCATTGGCATTACTTTTCTTTTGGCCTTTTCGCATTGTCTTTCAATTTATTTGTCATAAGAATTAAAACTCAACTGTTTTTTATTCTTATTCACTTAGCGAACCTTACCTAAATAGGTAATGAAGCGTTTACTCAATACTTGTTCGTTTTGTAACTTAAAACGAAACTTGAGTAATGGGGTGAAAATGATATGAGAAATGGGTCCATTTAAAGATCATGATCAATCTTTCAATTTACACATGCTGGTGTAACCATCGCCTTATTCATATCATTCTTTCGCTTTCTTCTTGCAAACATTTCGGAGATGATACTTCATATTTTATCATCCATGTCCTGATGTAGTGACTGCAATTGACACCGGACGTTGATAAAAGCATAATGATGTAACTATCATATGTTGTGTACATTAGTCTCATGTAAGCTATTTCACACTCGCTTCTTAAGGTAGATTAACAGTGTTGGGGACACTGGCAAATGAGTTTTCTATATCATAGTACTATGCGCACGCGCCTGTACTATTCATGGATACTCATGTCAGTGTGGACATTTACTTTGTCCATTATAATATCGCAGTTTTTAAACTTGTGGTATAACTTTCCATTTAACTACAAAAATAAATTTTAGTAGATTGGTGCCTTTTATCTGAATTACTGGTTTAGACATTTTGATTAATTACTTAAATCATTTAATATCTCCCACCATTTTATTGAATTCTAGGAAACCTCTGTACTAGAATTAGAATACTCTATCGCTAGAGTATTATAGTGGCAAGGATCTCAGAACCACCCCTCGTAGTCTACAAGTTATGGTTACACCACAATTTGAAGGGTTCAAGGTGGGCTTTTGGCTAGCTGACCGCTTTAACTTGCGATTTCTTGATTTGTTGAGTGAAGTCCAAACTTCTAAAATCAGAACTTGATTTACTCAACGTTTGCCTCTAAAATTACAACAAGCTAGCTATGGCTATTTTTTTGCTGCAGTTTTAGTTAAATCAACTCATCATTCTTATAAGGACTCCCCAATAATAAGAGTCACTCTTAGCTATGGCATGATCAGCACCTCAAACAACCAATTTTGTCCAAATTCGAATGACGAAAGGCTGTTATGACTTAATATATCTTTGGGGGTTTTATTATTTTTAATGTGACAAAATAAATCATTTTCTATTTTTATAAGCATGTACTATGTGATCGCACTCACAACTGAATATGCATGAAATAGAAAAATATATCGCGTCACATGTTCATTTTATCTTGCATGCTTGTTTATTATTATTCTATGTGATTATTATTCTATGTGATCACGTTCTAACTACACATTAACAAAATAATAAACCATGCAAAAATAAAATGAAAAACCTGATCATGAGCTGATATTATTGGTTGATCTGTTGAGTGAATAACGGACCAACCGAAACCCTAAGGGGTAAGTACCTTTTAGTCGTGTGGCTTGCAACTTGAATAGCAACGTCTGTTCATCCAATGCATCCAACTTCTGTCTGGTGCGTCGTCGTCACTTTGCGCATAGTGTGTCATACCTCGTCTCATCATTATACAATTGTAGTTGCACGCAGGCGAGGAGGTTTCGGGGTATAAAATACAACTCTGAGAATGAGCGTGCAGCCCCTTATACATATAATGACACTTGAGACGACACGCAGATCGTCTTTTTACTTAATTAAACTAATTATTACAAACCGACATGCAATAATTAAATAAACAATCAAACATCAGACATGCATTGGTCGGTATGTAGCTCATTGTCAGCATACGCATTAAACTCGCGTATATTAAATAAATGCAGAATAAAAATTAAACGTGCATTAAAAATAAATACTAAGGGCATTATTTATTGAATGAAAATTCCATTCTAATTTTAATTCAACAAATATCGTCGTTTGGTCCCGATTAATTAATTTAATTTTAAAACTAAAAATTAAATTAATTAATTAATTTAATTAAACACTAATAAAATTAATTACGCCGCATTAGATTTTAATAACCAAAAATTAATATTTAATTAATTTAATTCTCAACTGAAATTAAATTAATTATTTTACTAACTTTTTATTAATTTAAAATAGCTTGGGCCCGTAAACCCGTGCAAGGCCTGTGCGGGACCGGGAAACCCTACGCTGGCCCATTTCGGGCTTAGCCGACCCTGTGCAGGGTAATCTAGGCCAGGCAGGTCTGCTCACGCCCGTTTCGAGCTAAGCAAACCCGCACGAACCCTTTACGGGACAAACCCGACCTTGACAGGTGTTACATGTCCTACTGCAAGGCGAGTTCGTTGTTGCTCGCATGTCGAACCATCGAAGCCCCTGAAGCGGCCGGGGTGTCGTTGCTCAATTCGGGTTGAGGGCCCTAAAGGGTGGAGGCTGCGGCGCGGGGCGAGCGAGCCGGAGGGATGCGGTCGCCGGCCTGGTGTGTCGCGGCTCCGCGAGGAGGGGACGTTGTCAGGTCGCGGCCTGGGTAGGAGGCGCCGGGACCATGGGAACAGGAGGAGGTCGGTCCGACGATGGCTACCGGAGAGGGAAGTCAGTCCAGCGGGAGGCAAGCGGCACACTGTTGCGCTTGCAGCAGGAGGCAGCGCGGCAAAGGCGGCCCGCGGGTCAGGCGGCTGAGGCAAGAGGTCGACTGGGCGGCTGCCAGGTCGGCCTGGGTGGCTGGGTGCGGCGCCGGTGCCTGCTCCTAGTGCGCAGCGGGGGAGAGGCTGGAAGCGACAGACCTGGCGCGGGGCTAGCGTCGAGGGAGGAGGCAGCCTGGTTTAGGGTGGTCCGGCTTCGCTATTGGGAGGAGTCGGCCAAAGCGGAGGGTCGGCCGGCCTCGACGGGGCGCAGAGGCTAGTGGTCCGCGGTGGCATGGCACCTAGTGCGGGAAGGGGGAGGCGACCGCTGTCGGCCGAGGGTGGAGGCGCCGCTTCGCCTGGAGCAGAAGAGAGGCGATCGAGGTTTTCCTGGTGCGGTGCGCCGCTGCGCGCAGAAGGGAGCCTCGCAGGCTGCTCCGCGGGAGGGAGACGGCACGGCAAACAAGGGGGTCGCTCGGCCCCCCAAGCACCTCTTTTTTATTAAATTATATAAAGACCTAAAATCAGGCCTTTTTTGTCATGACCTGCTTTGCAGGTCCCCCTTTATAAACTTGACCCACTTGGGTCATGGTCACCCTCTTTTTGTTTTTCTAAAGCCTATCTACTAGACTTTGGAAAATTATATTATTATATTATTATAATAATATTATCATTATAATAAAGTAAATAATATTATTATAATAAGATATTATTATTATTAATATTATTATAAAACTAATTTATTATAATAAAATTATTATTATAATAATAATAATAATTAAGATTCTTATGAATAATCTGGTCCCGGAAAACACTAATATGGCGACTGGAATTCCACCAGGGAGGAATTCTTCCGATTTAAAACTTCGAATGGTCGCAGATTGGTCATCCAATATCGGATTCAGATGCAGTCTGCGACGTTGGAACCAGAACGACGCTCTCTACATAACTTAATGCAAATTTAATTTTTCTTGGCTTAAAATCGACATGTGTCACTCTGATACCACTTGTTGGAACCGAGCGTGCAACGAAAGCCCCAAACAGGTGGGATTTTAAAAAATTTCCATCGACGATCGACGTAAACTAGTCGACATCGGTGAATGGCAGCCCGAACAAAGCCGAGGATCTCACGTGAAGGGTTTTAAGCACAAAAATAAACCGTAAAAATACTTGATTTAATCTAAAATTGTGCACAGCGTCTGCTCGTCGTTGGCGATCGTTGCTCGAATAATCCGAAGTCGAATTACTCTAGATCGTCCACACACGCTTCAAGAAATTCGCAGGAGCGTTGTTCGTCATAATCCGGGTGCTAGCGCGAAATTCTAATGACGTCTTCGACGCCCCAACGATCACTGCATCGCTTCGCTAGCGATGCCTGAGAGAGTGCTTGATCCATGCTCCTTGGATCCAGAGCCTCTCTAGATCATGGGAGAGATGAGAGGAGAGAGAGGCCCCATGAATAGTACTTGGCAAAATCCTCCCCTCTTCAATTTATAGTGCTTAATTAAAATACTCGTTATAGCCTCACCGGCCCTGAATACTTAACACACTATCAACGGTATTTTATAACAACTAAACTGGGTCATAAATATTATTATCATTTTCTTGTAATATATTAAATATATCACATGACAATAATTGAGTCCAAAACTTGACACGTCGTTCTCATAAATATTAATTGAACCTTGAATATTTTTAATATTCGTCAATTAATATTTTTCATGTATTTACTTAAAACTCGTAAATACTTTTAATAAATAAATTCAATGTTCATTATTCTAAACTTGAATAATATGAATTTATTTATTGCATTGGTGATCGTTTTTCTTTGGACAAATCACGGACCCCAGTGGTGGGGCCCACCATGTCCAAAACTCACATTCAACTGAATATAGCATATTCTTGAATACACTATTGTGTGTGACCCTCTAGGCCTTTATCTCGCCAACAATGAATAGAATTCACAGACCAAGAGCGGGATCTAGCATCTCATCGTGGCTCCTGAAGAGATAAGGATTGTCACAGCAGCGACAACCAACCTACGAACAGACACTGTGTAATATAATCTATTTGTCTGCAATATCTCATAAAACAGGACGCACTGATGTGTTATTGTTCTTTTCTTGTTTTATTGTTTGTTGATTTAACTGGACGAATTTACCCTCAACTGTCATGGTCATGGTCCTATAAAGGTATTGTCATCCATATCAACATGGTCTGAGATATATTACTTTCATAACCCAAAAGCGACAAATCATTTCTTGACCATTCAACCAATGTCATGCCACCAATGACGCACCCAACACAAACTACCCTGTCACGACTTTATTGTCATGGTTTTCGTCTTGCATCAAAGTACGCAATCAAATGACATACATTGGTAATGATCTCAAGTCAGGAGACCATTACACATGATCGTAGATAGGAACATCCAATAACACCCGTAACATGTGGTGTTTCTATTGGCGAGTCAGTCCTCATGATCTCACTACTAGAGATCACCAAGTGCGAACTTCATGAGAAGAAGTCTCAATACTTATGAGCCTCTAACACCTGATTGTTAGACATCTATTGTGTCCAATCAGTGAAATGTATCTAGACCACAAAACATTTATTTAAGATTAATGTCATAGTATCTCAAGGTTCTCATTATAGTCTGGGATCTGCTATAACTTTTCGATACGATAATTAATCTTTGGACATTACTCTTTCAATAGTGGACGCAGAAAAGTCTGCACTATAATGATAAGATGACATCATGTATAGCTAATTATATACACGATATGGTAATCAAAAGCACTGAATAGTTGGGTCTAGGACACCCACTATTTCAACATGTTTTATCAAGCATGGTTAATTAATTAACATCCACTTAATATTAACAAGACATGTAAATGATAAAACAAGATAAAATTTATGCATAATAAATTAAAACCCCTCAATTAAATATCAAGTCGGACTTTGACTTTGATTACTTGATTAGGAATGAAAGCCTGGAAACTAAGTGTTTAACCAGCCCTCATTGGGATATTTACTTTTAACGTGGAATCCTTATGAAAGGTTATAGGTTGACTTAACCATCTTACATCAAGAGAAGTAACCCCCGCTAGACTTGATGTAACTTGAGGGAAAGTGTTGAGGAAATTCAAGTCAAGATTTCGGGATAGAAGAGTCCACTCAACGGATCAAGAAGCTGCAAACCCACAGTTGGCAAAGACCCATCTGACTAAATACTTTCAAGTAGTTTGACCAACCCTCATTGGGGTTATTCGAAGGAGCATATGGATCCTTGCCACTAGAATGTCCTAGCAACTATACATTTCAAGTTCAATAATGAGTGTTATTAAGACTTAATAAAATAATGAAAAATTTAATAAAATCGATTAATTTATTATTTCTCATATAATTTGTAATCAAGAAAAAGTTTAAATAATCTACTCTTTAATTGTAGAATAAAATGACAAGTTCGTCATCCACACTATCCCTAAAATCAATATTGGAGAAAGACAATCTCCTCACTAGCAGTAACTTTTAAGAGTAGTTTTGACGACTTCGGGTTGTGCTACGCCATGAACAGAAATCTTACGTATTAGAATCCTCAATGCCTGATATGTCAGCCCAAAAGGGGAGTGATGAAGAATTCCTTATCTATGAAAAACATTTAAGCGACGCGGTCGACGTTCAATGTTTGATGCTTTCGTTTATGTCTAGTGAACTCATGAAGTCTCACGAAAACATGAATGTGTATAGCATGTTTGAGCACCTTTGTGATCTTTACAAGGAGAGCTAAACAAGAACGGATTGAGATTTCTGAGGCGCTCTTTCAGAGCAAGCTTGAAGATGGTGTCTCGGCTGGGTCTCACGTAGTCAAGCTCATTAGCTGCATTGAGCGCCTAGAGGTTCTAGGGTTTAAACTCTCTGAAGAACTGGGTAATGATCTCATTCTGGCATCACTCACTCAGAGCTTCTCCAACTTTGTTGTAAATTTTAATATGAACATTGAGAAGTCTCTGTCAAATCTTCTTACTCTTCTTCGCTAAGTAGATAAAGAGACAAAGCTCAAAAAGTTTTCAATCCTTATAGTGAACAAACAAAAAAGGTAGGTGTACAAATGAAAAAGGCAGGTGAACAAACACAAAAGGCAGGTGAACAAACACAAAAGGCAAGTAAAGCGCTCTAAGCCCAAATCTTCTTAGCGCTCTTCCAAGAGAGGAAGATCAAGGGGCAAGCAATGGAACAGGAACAGGATGTTGTCTGTTTCGCATGTGACAAGAAGGGTCCCTGGAAGAAAAATTGCACTCAGTCAAAGAAACAAGGGGAAACTTCAGATACGTTTATTATCGAGTGCAATTTATTTGTTTCTACAAATTGGGTATTATATACAGTTTGTGGTGCTCACATGTGTAATCAAATACAGGAACCAAGTATATTCAAAAAAAATGATCAGGGGGTAGATCCACGAGCAACCAATGGAGCTAAACTTGTTGTAGTAACTATCGGGGACTACCACCTCACATTGCCGACTAGAATAGTCTTGGTTTTAAAAGGTTTATTATGTGTCTTCAATTACTAAAAACATTATATTTGTATCCAGACTTGATATGGATGGAATTATTTTCAAGTTCGGAAATAAATGTTACTTCTTTTATAAAGATATCATTTGTTATGGTAAGGCACATTTTGGATTACACAAACCAAGTAATGGCAATCGATAACGAAACTGTTTCACGTGACTCATACCACACCCAACTACGGCATCACCAGCTAGGTTATGTAAACGAAAAACGCTTGAAAAAATTATACCAAGATGGATATTTAGATTCTTTTGAACTAAAACCACTTTGTATGTCACGCATGTTTACAAGGTAAAATAAGCAAAGCCTCATTTAGTGAAAAAGGTGAAAGGGCCAAAGAGCTTCTTGAAATAGTTCATACAAATGTGTGTATACCATTTCCTATTGAGGCAAATGGTGGGTACTCATGTTTCATAACTTTTACTGATGATTTTAATAAATATGGATATGTCTACTTAATGAGGTATAAGTTGGATTCTTTTGATAAATTCAAGGAATACAAGAATGAAGTTGAGAACCAGCTTGGTAATAAGATTAAGAAACTCCGCTCAGACTGTGGTGGAGAATGTCTTAATCAAGACTTCATTGATTAATTATAGGAGTTTGAAATATTATTTCAATTCACTTCTTATACACATCAATGGAACGATGTAGGTGAAAGGAGGAACCGCACTTTGTTTGATATAGTGAGATCAATGATGAGTCATGCGAATCTTCCATTATCTTTTTGGAGATACGCATTACAAACAGCAGCACAAATACTAAACCAAGTGCCAACTAAAGCGGCAGACGGTATACCATACCATTTATGGAATAGAAAGAAACTCGTGTTGTCATACTTAAATATGTAGAGTTGTGAAGCGTTCCTCTTCAAGTAACAAACTTGCACCCCGAAGCACAAAGTGTACATTAATAGAATACCCCAAAGAAACAAGAGGATATTACCTATATGACCCTTCAGACAAAAAGGTAATAGTGGCAAGACACACCATATTCCTTGAGAGGGAGCACACTCGAGAGATAGTGGGAGCGACATAGACTTCGATGAAGTTGAGGCTCAAAGTACACAAGAGTTGACACAGAAACATATTCCACAAAAACCCCGTGGAAGAAGAAATTATTCTAGAGACACAAGTACTCTGTAGGAGTACAAGAGAGGTTAGACCGAGGATGGTGACTCGTTATTAGTTGATAATAATGATCCTCTAACCTACAAAGAAGCAGTAAGTGGCACAAATATTGTCAAGTGGCTAGAAGCCATGAATTTTAAAATGGATTTCATGTACCAAAACCAAGTCTAGATTTGGGTAGATCATCTGGTGGGTGTAAAGTCAATTGGTTGCAAATAGGTATTCAAGAAGAAACAAGACATGAAAGGACAAGTCAGTACCTATAACGAACGACTGATTGTAAAAGGGTTTAAACAGTGTCAAGGCATTGACTACGACAAAACCTTTTCACCAGTTGCAATGCTGAAATTCCTTAGAATTCTACTTGTCATTACGACTCATCATGACTGTGAGATTTGGCAAATGGATATCAAAACCTTTAGGAAGATGTTCATATGACACAACCCGAAGGGTTTGTGACTCTAAAGGATGCCAACAAGATATGCAAATTGTAAAAATCCATTTATAGATTAAAGAAAACATTTAGGTCATGTAACATTCGTTTTGATAAAGCCATAACGAAATTTCGTTTCATAAAGAATGAGTGTGAGCTTTGTGTCTATAAACGATTTAGTGGGTGTAGTCGTTTTCTTAGTAGTATATGTTAATGACATATTACTCATTGGAAACGAAATATCAGTCTTACAATCTGTTAAGGTATGGTTGAATAAATGTTTATCGGTGAAAAGCTTGGGTGAGGAGGCATATATTCTTGGGATCAAGATTCATCGTGATAAATCCAAGAGGTCGCACAACCTAAGTCAAAGTACATAAATTGACAAGATACTGAAGAGATTCAGTGTGAGACAATCCAAGAGGAGATTGTTGCAAGCATGACATGGCATTCATCTTTCCAGAAAACTGTGTCCTCAGACACATGATGAAAGAAACGGAATGGCAAGGATTTCATACACACCAACGATTGGGTCAGTTATATATGTTCTGTTATGTACTAGATTAGATGTCGCATACGCATTAAGTGCAGTAGGAAGATATCAGGCTAGCCCAGGTGGCCGTTATTGGATGGCAGTCAAGATTATCCTTAAGTATCTGAGGCGTACTAAAGATATGTTCATGGTTTATGGAGATAAGAAACTAGTCATCAGAGGATATGCAGATGTTAGTTTCCAAACTGATCAAGATAACATGAAGTTACAAACGGGATACATCTTCACTTTGAATGGAGGCATTGTGAGCTCGAAGAGCTCAAAGCAGGTTGTGGTCGCAGATTCTACAGTAGAGTCCGAGTATATTGTGACTTCCGCAGCAGCTAAAGAAGCGGTATGGATGTGCAACTTCGTCCAAGAGCTCGACGTGGTATCTAGAAGTAAAGATTTTATCACTCTACTGTGATAATATTGCAGCGAAAGTTCTCACAAAAGAGTCAAGGTCACATCAACGGACAAAACACATACTTAAAAAGTATCATCTCTTGAGAGATTTTTTTCAGAAAGGTCAAGTTGCAGTGAACAGTATTTCCACAGAAGACAATGTGTCGTACCACTTGATTAAAGTCTTGATTCAGCAGAAACATGATAATCATGTGAGGTCTAGCGGACTGAAAGTCGTAGGCAATTGGCTCTAGTCCAAGTGAGAGTTTGTTGGAGTTATTGTCTTAGGATGAACTGTTTGTACTTCAATAACATATATATTCGATATACTGAATATTAATAAAATATCTTATTACATATTGTTCATTGTTTTGCATGACTCTGATGCAATAATGTCCTAAAATATGTGTCGCATTGATAAAGTCATAACAGTTCTCCACTATGATAAAAACCTTGAAGTGTTATAACGATATTCTTAAATAATGTTTTGTGGTTGGATAACGTGTTATGATGGAGCACATAGTACATAGACCGTCAGGTGCGAGTACTCGTAAACGAATGAAACTTCTTCTCATAAAATTCGCACTTAGTAATTTTCAAGATGAGAGATTATGATAATAGATTTACCAGTATGAATTCTGCATGTTTTAGTGTAAATGGATATTCCTATCTACGAGCGTGTGCAATGGTCCTTAAATTTTAAGGTTATCATTAATGTATGTCTCATCCATGTTTATGGATTTTGATATCTCAACCATTTGATTGGAATAGAACCGTCGCATTAAATTTCATGGTCATTGTGTAACGACGTGTTTATTTCAGATAGTCAAAAAAAGACATCGAACATATAGGTTGGTCACACGAATATGCAACCTGATTGATGAGATATTGTGACAAAAGAGTTATATTACATAGTGAACGTCCGTATGTGGTTGTTGTCGTTGCGACATTAAGTTCTTTCTTTTGGGTGCCTTGACCCGTTGCTATACAGTAATTTTGAACTTTACGCAAGTCCACCAAATGTCAACGAAAAAGAATCCTAAAGGGTCACACATTAAGTGTTATCGAGATCTAGATTAAATTCTATTTGAATTTAATTAATTGAATAAATATTATTCTCAAGACCGAGAGATAATTTTATTCACGTTTTATTGATCGTAAATATTTATTGATTAATGAAATATTTAAATTAAATATTTATTGATTAATGAAATATTTAAATTAAATATTTATCCGGGTGTTCAATAAATGTTAAGTTTGAACAGACCAAGACTGTGTCCGATGACAAATATCAATTAACAAACCGATTAAATAATATTTGTTATTGCGCAAGTTGGCGCGTACCACAAAATAATAATAATATTATTATTATTATTATTATCATGTGGTATGATATTTATTAAAGATTATAATATTATTTAAGGGCCAACATGCAATTAAATAATTATTTTAACTTAAAACTTAACTCTATAAATAGAAGGTTATGTCTATTATGTAAGGTGTGCAATCGAAAATAGAGTTGTTGCGCACAATTAATTTTATCTTGACTTCTCACCCTCACAAGAACGAAAAACGCAAGAGAGATTCTTTCAAGACTGAAGGACAAGTGGTCAACACAAATAACGCAGGTCAATCGCTTCACCGCGCTAACACCAGGATATCAATTGGCGTTACTCAAAGATCAAAAGAGCATGTGTGGATCACCACGAGAGGGATTCTATCCTTGGATAGAGAGATTCTATCATTGGATCCTCACAGCACAACGAAGGAATCGGGCGATCGACATCTATATCAAAGAAAGAATTCTCAAATCAGGCATTCGTTTCTTTCAATATTAAATAAATTAATTATAAATTTGACGTATATGATCCTCCGTAAGTTTCAGACAACTCAATATTAAAAGAAATTTCAATATATCGTCCATCACTGCACGCTTAATTAATTTCAATATATCATCCACCCGAAACCAACAGATATCAGGTATCTGTTTTGGTAGTTGGGTATAAAGAAGAAGGTTGTTAAGTACGCTTCTGAATGTTTGGTCAGTCAACTATTAAAGGCGAAGCATCAATGACCGGATTTCAATAATCGGACAGGATGTCGCAACATTTGCCTATACCAACACGGAAGTGGGAACATTTCAATAGATTTTGTGATTGGGTTACCTATATCACCCCAAAAGCATGATGATATTTGGGTGGTGGTAGAGTGGCTTGCGAAGTTGTTGAATTTCTTACCTATTTGGAAAATGCATTCTTCATGGAATTCTAAAGTCCTTTGTCTCGAATATAGATCCTCATTTTACATATACACTTTGAGGACTTCAAAATGTTATGGGTACTAAGTTGAGGGCGACTGCGACCTATCATCCACAGATAGGCAGGCAGACAAACAAAACGGATTATATAAATTTTGAAGGATATGCTTCACGCATGTGTATTTTAATTTGGGGGATCTTGGATAGGTCATTTTTCTTTGCTGGAATTTTTTACCTAAAATAACAGTTATCAAGAGGAAGGGCAAAGTGAAAAGTTCTAAGACCAACACTAAAGCAAACATGAGTTTGCAGTACTCAGTTGTAATCTGGAGATCTTGTTAAGGGAGTGTCCAACAGGATCTGTTAGTAAGAAAAATGAAGCTGCTTGCTGCCACCAAAGTGCAACATCTTACATTTTCACTTGAACCATGGTTGTTAAGTTGTCAGTTAAATCTTCATTTACAACGAGAGCTTTACAGCTGATAAAAGCAGGCACCATCATCTTTCAAGCTGAACCAAGCTCAAGCCCTTCAAACCTCACCACTAATAAGTGTCATGGACATTCAACTTGATCATGGCTGGCAACAATGAGATGATCACCATCTTGGGCAACTTTCTCATGTACATTCAGGAGCTGCTCGACATTGCTGCCAAGAAACTTGGGTTCCAGCCTACCAAAATTTTAACAGATGATGGAACTGAAATTGAGATATAGAGCTCATCAGAGATGATGATCATTGCCGGCCATGATAATCAGAGATGATGATGATCATCTCATCGTTGCCGGCCATAATAAAGATGGAAGTCCATGACACTGCCATCCCACTCTAGAGTTCCAAGGATTATATAGTGGTGAAGTTTGAAGGGGACAAAATATCAGCTCGATCCAGGGCCATTTAATGCAAACAAAAACTCCCAAAAACCACTATTTAAAATTAAATGCCAAAAAAGAAACAATTAGATACCACTTGTTGTAACTATGGAAGCCAAGACAACAGAACCGATGCGAAGCTGAAATGCAAAGAACGGTTGATATTAAACCTAAATACTTACAGGCACATCATAGTTACTGAAGCTAATTTGTATGGGAGACTTGCTATTGAGTTTCTGGGTGATCAGGAACCATTCCTTCAGTGAAGACCAACTCAGAAGCCAAGGCAATATGGTCACTCCCCCATTTCTGAAGACAAAGAGCATATCAAATCATTTCCAAACTAGTTCAATTTTTAGAGAATGAATTCAATTTCTTTAGCACAAGACAAACAGAAATAAATCAATCAAGTATACTTTTGTTGGGTATCCTGGGGTCCACTGCAAGGCTTCTTTCCGAAAAGGAGCAAGCACCTTCACTGTTTCGAGACCTTCAGAACGCCTGAATACCATTGCAATTGATTTACTCATAAAAACAAGACTCATGAAGCACAGCCCAGAACCAACTAAACACAAACTATTTCTTAGAACATGATCCCACGTTTTCAGTCCTTAGTACGAAGCACGGAACAATACCATAAGAAAATTTAAACAGATGCTTACCAAATGTAATCAACCGTCCCAAAGAAAGACCTGTTGTAACTGGTTACCATAGGCTCCCCATTCAAGTCTCTTGTCCCTGAACGATCCTGTGCAAAGAGAGACAGCAAAGCAAAGTTTCAAAAGCTTTGTCTTGACACACATGGTAAACTGGAAGAAAATAATCTTGCTTTGATGTTTGTAAGAAAAAAAACAATGATATATCTCAGAGCAGAAAAACAAGGAATTTCAGAACAGCATGATCTACCTCTGTTTCCGTATATGTACTTTTCAATTTTAAAGGGTTTTCAAGAACAGTGGAGTCTGCATCACCAGTTGCAGTTGCTATGTCCTCACCGGTCCATTTTGTTTGATCATAGGCCATTTGTTCTGCATCTGCAGGCACGGGACTCATGCTGAAGGAAGAAGTGTGGATAACTTCATCAGTGGGCATGTTCGATGGTATATCGCTTGGAGCAGCATTGAATTTTTTTGAGTACTCAAACTTTCCAGCATCAGCGCTTACATTTTCACCAAAGTCTGATGGCAAATAATCTTCAATGCTACGCAACTCAGATAAAAATGATTCACAATCTTCTCCCGAATTTCTACATTCCTTTTGGCTTTCATCAACATGATCATCAGCACCCAAATGTGAGCCTGTGGCTTCATTGCTTTGAATACTTATATTTTGAGGAAGTGTATTTGATTGGTTGTCATGACAGAGCAATCCATCCGGTGGAAATGAGGAGCCCGATTTTCCTTCCCGGCCAGTCTTGATCATGTCACTGCTAATAGTTATATTATGAGGAGCTGTTCGAGGTTCAGTTTCATAATTATTTCCATGGGTCCCAACAGAATTTTGAGATTTACTTTGATTTTGATTTAACCTATCACCAGAAAGGCAGAAATTTGGAATTGATTGATCTGATAAAGACCTGGTTTCATCTTCATCAAGCTGAGACAAGCCCTCAATAACTGATACATTCTCGACACTGCCATCAGGGTTATCCTGCTTTCGATCCGCACCACCATTTGTGTATGTTTGATTTTTTCCAACACCTGTAGCATTTGATGGTGTTTTATTTGTCAATTCATCAGATAAAATCGGGTTCTCTTCTCCACATGGCCCACCCAAATTATTAAACACGGCTGAAGTAGTTTCATCACGCGGAAGCTGAGACATGCCCTTGGTAAATGATGAACTTCCCACAGGAGGCTGGATACTGAATTGTTCGAAAAAGTTATTAAGCTGGCCTTATGGCCATTCAAAAAAAAAAATCCAGTAAGCTCAGTAGCTAAACAAATTGAGATGAATATGCCATACCTTTTATTAGGGCGGTATGGCCTGGGTGCTTGAATTTCAGCTGAAGCTTGTCCTGATATCTTATCTCTGTCCAATTCAGTCAAAATTAACTGCAATATAAAAAAAAAAACTAAATTCAACATTGCTGTAAAGTATACTTGATAGACTGCTTAGTCGTGCACATCAATCTAAAGCTGGTAATTTACCTTCTGTCCTGACATGAAGTTATACAGAGGGCTCTGGAATAGAGGTACGAGTGTTATTGTCATGATAAAGCGATGCAAGAATAATGAAAACAACATGTGTGTAGGCTACCAACCGAAAATAAGAAAATACAAACAAGTTTTACCTTTGGCGTACTGTTAAAATCACCACAGAGTACAATTGGAGCACCATTCCAAGCTTTAGAAACAGAACGAGCCCTCTGCAAAAGCTCCCTAACCTGTTGTAACATAAACGAACACAACATTTCTTAAATTTCTTCTTTTAAAGCAAATAGCATACATAATTGAGATATGCTTAGTTTAGTATCAAAATCTGGAATTAAAGTCCACAAAAAATGAAGTTCCATTAGGATATGGAGAAGAGAAACACTCACCCAAACTTTATCCGATCCAGTTTTTTTTTTTTTTGTCAAGTAAACTGTTCCCAGGTAATTTGAACACTAGTTTAGCATTCGGCCAATTTTACATGTGTGTTTTTACCAAATTCATGTTTTCTAAAGATTGAGATATGCACCAGTGTTGTAGCCTCCAATTTGAATAAGTAATTAAATTGAGCTTAATTATTGAAGGACGTCAGAAACAAATCATGGTTTTTAGCCAGTGTGACTGCCATAACATGAAAAACAAGAAGCACATGCATTGCTACTAAATGATTCAGAAAATATTTTCTTCCATGCGAAGTGCAATCTTTGTAGCAAGCCTGAGATAGAATAAAATCCATTATACTAACATTATGAACTACAATATCAGTAAAGCACAAAATACAATCCATGAAAACATATACTGCAAAAATAAAATAAGATAAAGCATGATTTTCAAAAGGTGTCATACCTGGCCCAATTTAATCTCGCCCCTTCTGGGATTGTACAGCACATGAATGTTGCATATGACAACTTTTTTGGAATTTGTTGAGCTGCAAATAAACAGCAATAATCATCTTGAGGCCACATACATGCTCAAGGTAAGAATAAAAATTTACCTTCCATGTTGTCAAAACATTTTATGATTTTACTTTAATAACAGTACAAACAACATAACAACAACAACAAACAAGCCTTAAATCTAATTAAATGGGGCTGGCTACATGGATCAAACGTCGTCAGCTCTATTGAAGACCATATTTTCATTGAAACCATTTAGAACAATATCATCTTGAATGATTTGTTAGTAGAAACAACATTTATTATGGAAAAAAGATAAGGCCCAAATATGTTGTACGTATATTTAAATTTTATGAAAAAAGATAAGGACATATTTTGCAAAAGAGCATAAACAATAAATTAAAAGGTTAAGTAAAACAGAAAGGTGAGGAAATAAATACCTGGTGGGTAAAGTGGACTCTTTTGCATTATAATTTGGACCCAACAACTGAGCAACATAAAGAATAATAAAGCATTTATTGGCATAATCAGCTTCAGTTGAATGAAAAAAAAAACATTAATCCCTCATTGCCTTTTCAACTATCAACAATCTAAAAGCCTGAAATACCTCCAACACGCATATCTGAGCAACATTATCCCGCATTCCAAACATATTATATTCAATGCATTCCGCATGCAGCAACTTGAATCTGATATAAGCCATTGAAATAAATGCTTTGAAGACACTAAATAATCAAATTTCTAATCAGAAAGAAATGAACATCAATTCAATTTAAAAACCCAAGGTGTCAATTAAATAGAGGAAAAACAGAGGCAGTGCCCGCTACAGGTACAGAAAAATAAATAAGTCCATATGCAACAGTGCAAGACATGACTGATTTTGGTTAGCTTATAGAAGTGCTGCGGCATGTTCACTTTTATTTTTTTACCATTCCAATGACTGGCGCACATTTTTTATGCAAGAAAAACGAGTTATTTTTGATAAAAAAAATAAAGATGGAATGAAATACACACACAGACAGACAAAATAAATAATCCAATTTCCAAGCAGTATGGAGTTGAAATATATTGAATTTGAAAACCTGAACGCATCAATTAGATAGTCATACTTAAAGAGAAGGAAACAACACTCTATTGAATACACTATTACAAGGCAAAGAATATTATTGTCTCGAACCAAGAGTCGCCTGCAGCAACAAAAATGGTGGCAGTTGCATCTGAGGATAAACAACAAAAAAAACAATATACAAGAGCATGGAAAACAGAGATCAGCTAAAGATTTGCCCATAGAAATGCTGCAACATATTTCCATTTTATAGAGGATACAATGAATATATGGATAGATAGATGAACAGATTAATAGATAGATAGATGGACAAACAAATAGATAGATATAGACAACACTCCTGGAGTTGGATGGCATAAAACAAATAGACCCTTTTTGAAACTTAACAGATCAACTTTGGATGTAAATATGGCCCAGTAGCCCAAAGCCCACTTGAGCCCGCCAAGGACACCTTGAGTCAGCCCCATCCAAGCTGAACCAAGCCCAGCTTTCCCTGGCTATCGCGCATCAAGCCCAATGCTATAAAAAGCATTAAGCCAGTGAACCGAGATTGACTTGACTTACTCATCCAACAATAACTACGGAAATGACATGTTTTATATTAAATTTTGTATTAAAAAAACTACCAACATCTGGCATAATCCATTGTAAACAGATATTTCCATTAAATAATCAAGTGGATGACTAGACAACACAAGGACCGCAACTAGGTGCGCAATAACAGGATGATAGCAGTTCCATAGGTAACATGGTACATCAAACAAATTAACAATTTTTCACACACTGATTATAATCTTCAAGGAAATTACCTTGAAGCTCGCCAAAAGATGGCACAGCCATCAATTGCATTACCAGTTCTCATCTATAATAATTCCAAAAAGAAGCCATGAGAAATTTGTCAGTTGAAAGCAGAAAGTAAAAAAAATCAAGCTGTCTGACAAATTGCTCAAAGAATTTCGATGTAAAGAAAAAAATTGATAAACTATTCGATTTGAGAAGAGAATCTGAAGGAATCAATACAAAAAATAATAATTAAAAAGGTTGATTTGGAACTTGCAAAACACCAACAGAGCGTACAAATAACTCTTAAGAAGGCAAAACAGAGTTCAGCCTTCTAGTGTCTTGCAAGGCCAAGAAAGGTTGTCCAAAATAATCTTTGGTTAAGTGATAAATGTACCAGAGGTACGCAAATTAGGGGTCACTCCAACAAGAAAAAAAAAATAACAGAAAAAGCAGTTTAATTTTTTAACAGATATGATCCAGAATTAGTATACATTTAAAAAAACCAACAATGTTAAATTTTCTCTTTGTTTCTTTCCTCAACCGAAGTATGTGTGGGGATGCACATTATTAGGTTCTATGAACCCAGTACCTAACATCATACACAGAACACAAATCTAGGGCATGTTAGATTTTTCAAAAACAGGTTTTTCGCTTTTAAGAGCCAGAAGAAGAAGAAAAACTTGTTTGGTAATGTGTTTTCAGTTTTTGAGAATCGAAGGACAAAAAACCAGCGTGGTGATGTGTTTTCTGTTTTTTTGTTCTAAAAATATGCTTTTGCTTTATGTACCAGAAACAAAAATAATAATAATAATAATAATAAAGGTTATTTTTATGATCCATTATTGCCTTTCTGCTTTTGAAAACTGATTAAAAGGTGGAGAATAAAATGTATTTATTAAGGACATTACCTTAACTATCATGTATAAGGATTTCATCAATGGCATTGTCATAAATGTTTTCAAATAAAAATTTAAACTAAAATTATCAAACAGATTTGTTTATGTTTTTCTATAAAAAAAAACAATTTTAAAATCGATTTATAGAACAATTCTCAAGCGCGCGCTGGCACAAACACAAAAATCAAACTGAACCTTAATACCTCACGTAATCACTTTAGTTCATGCTTTCCCTTCTCTAAAGAGATCAATAAGACGATTACAATCTTTCCAAAACTTCATTAAGACCAAAACCCAAAAAGAAAATAGAAATAATCCATGCAACAAAACTGCCAAGTACATTCTCCAGTCCTTAATTCAGGCATTTGATTCTCTTTGGTAGCACAACTGATAAAATTCTGAACTTATTCAATGCTGCCATATGTTTACTAACACATGGGCAGGATATTATGTTAGTGACTTCGAAGAAAAGCTTAAAATAGAATAAAACAAAACAAAAATGTTAATGCTTGAAATGGAATATGACTAGTGCAACAGAACACAATCTAAAGAAACATTAGTGTAACCAAAACACACCTTCCAGATACCAGAGTATCCCTGGGGCATTAACTCGGCCTCCAAATCTTGAAATCTATCAACTTCCTAAATGCAGTGAAATTGCTGAATATATTAATAGAAAGAAAATCAAATTAATAGCATACAGAAACAAAAAAATTTGCACAGACGCAGCTAAATATAAGAAAATGAATGGAAAACAACGACAAGAAGTTCATGTAACACTCCAAGATTTCATAGCACGTTATCTCTTTAAAATAATTTAATAGCTTGCGCTACACGTAACACCGAGTTCAAGCGTATCATTACCTATCAAACTAACCGTTTAAAAAGCGGTTATGAATAGTATTAACCACATTTTGAATTTTATATATATCCTATATAATTTTAACATTCATATTTTGTGTTTCTTAGACATAATATAAGGACAAACTCAATTTTTCAGATAAAAGATATATTTTTCAAAAAATGTCGTTTTTCCGCCTTTTAACGGCGAACCCTTTTTAAATCCAATATTTGACACATATATTCAATTTAATGAAATTAAATTCTTGTTTAGAAGAGGGACATAAAAATTTAGTTTAGATAAATTTTTGGTACTTTTCTAATAACTTTCATATTTTGATGAATAGTGAAAAATACTAAATTTTAATTGAAAACAATTTTTTTAATCGAAATAATTTATAGTGTTAAATTATGCATTTGAGTGGTTTTAAAGTATAATGAAATTATATTTTTATCATTTAATATAACGTAGGTCATTGTAAGTAATTTCACATTTAAATTGGACATAAACACATGTCAATCTTATGATAGTTTTTACTTCTTAAAAACTCGCTTTCTGGTTTTGATAACAGAAATTAATTTTAAATTAATTAATGCAACTTCTATAGTTTGAATTTGGTAAAATTGACATCATTTTTGAATTTGAAATATCAAAATTATCTTTATGTGAATTTTTGATATTTTTCTGAAAACATTCAATTTTTGATGAATAGTGAAAAACACTGCGTTGTAGATAAAAAACTGACTTTTCATTTAAATAATTATTTTTAATTAAAAATTTATCTTAAAGTCAAAATAGATACATAATACATATATTAGCCCAATGTAATTCATTGGAGTCATTTTATAATAAGATTAGACATAAAATTTTATTGAACTTTTTTTAACGTTTTTTACCCATCTTCTAAGCACATTTGCAAATTTGCATAAAACGTAATTTTACCGCTTCTGTGAATTGAATTTCAAAAATCCAACCGACATGATTGACATCAGTAAGTAAAATGTGGTTCAATATGATGAAAATAATTTTTGGTGAATAATAACTTTTGAATTTTATTTACCACAGTTAAAAGTAAATATGGTAATTAAAAGTAGAAATAATACTATAATAATATAAAATTACTCCAACACATGTCCTAATTCTATTGGATAAGTGTTTTTCGACCAAAATCAATCTTAGGACAAAAATAAGATCATTTTTTATCCATTTGGGTTAGATTAAGACATTTATTATATTTTATTTAAAAAAGTGTTAAAAGTGTTAAATTCAAAGTTTAATAACTAAACCATTTTTAATATATGGTTATACATAAGATAAATTCGACTATAAATATTCATTATAAAGCTAAAAAGATTTCCAACATCATGGTATTTTATTTATAATTTTTAGACATTAAATAATTAAATTTATTTATGACACAATGATGATACAGTAATTAACTTATTAATGAAAGATTAAAATAATTGATATTATAAATATTAAAATAAATGTAAATTGATCCTTTTGATGTCATCCACGAATTTTCTAGGTGAATATGACATGTTAGGGTTAATTCAATGTATTTTGTTCGAAAAAATCAGATTGTTATGACTTTCACAAAAACTAAATACTAAATAGTGTCAAAATTGACATAAATGAGTTTTTAAAACAAATACTATTTTATTAAATTATATAATAGTCCTAAAAATCTAAGGTTCGGCCAGAGGACTTAAATAGTGTTAGATATGTCATTAATGAACCACTTGAGGTTCGTTTGGCATTTTATAGTAAGTTTATAAACCATATAGTGTAAGAACACAGAAAAACATGGTAAAAGTTAAACTATTTAACTAAAGGTTAAATCTAAAAGATAAGGTTAATATGGTGACCTAAACTTGTCTAAAACCAATTGGTTGGGATGATTTCGACTCATACCCACCTTAGCCTCGAAATAAATCCATTTAAAGCCATTAGAAACCGAAAATGATTTTATAATAAAATAATATTTCAAGCTTTTCCTAAAGTGTCTCTCGCCTCTCTTATAAAAGGGTAATTCCCCTTCTCTTAAATTCACACCTCCAAAGTCATTTGGCTCGGCCAACCCCTACTCAAATCTCCTCCCAACTATCATCACTTCATCCTAGAGGCCTTACATTGATCAAAAAGTCAACCTAAAGAGCCCTTTTGTTCAAATCAAAAGAAAGCACACGAAGAAGAGGTAATTATTTCATCACCTATTTCAAAGTTCTTTTCTTCTTCCACTTCCTCTTTCTTTGTTGTTTCCATTCCTAAATAATAACCTCAGTACCTTCTACATCCTGTGATGTTATTATAAATATGGTACAACCATATTCATTATTTTATCCATCCTATGAATGACAGTCATCATACGTGCGTACATACGGCTTACCGTCTCCACGTCGTGGTGTAGTTTGTTATTCAACACTACATTATTTGGATGGGTATAATAATGAGTATAATTAATGTAAATAATGAATATAACATAGTAATGATTTTGTATATATAACATACCATCCAATTAAACACAATTTCACCATCAATAGAATGATATTGTTGCTCGTGCGTACATACGGCTTATCGTCTTCACGACGCAATGAGATTCATCTTCAACGATCATCCTTCAAGAATTTTTATAAATATATATATATATATATATATATATATATATATTGATTAATTATGAGGTATATGAAATAATATTGCTACTGGAATAATATATATAAATATATGTCTTTTACTTACTTTCGCATTATACAATAAGAAAACAAAAACAACGTTCATGCGTACGTATGGACTACTGTCTCCATGAACGGTGTTTTCATTTCATATATCTATCTATTATACATATTTATATAGCAGTGTTGTATCTTGTTTTTCCCTTCCCTCTGCACTTTTGCATTGAGTTGGTTGCGTGTGTGTGTACAGGTATTTAGGCAAAGGTCTCCCCAAGTTTGTTATACCTTCGGCGCTGGTCGTCAGCCTCTGGCCTATGGAGGCGGGCTTGGGGTAGTTGCAGCTCGAGCCCCGATACGGGTCGGGTCATGACATTTCTGCTCTTTGATTCCTCCTTTGAGGTTCAACTGAATTCTCTTCAACTATGGTTTGATTTCATCTTCAGATTCTTCTTGTGAGTCAACGTCACGATGTGACTCCTGAGAGTTTTGCACACCTTCCTCTATTTCTGTATTTGCATTTGCTTCACGCCCACATTCTTCTTCATCTTCTATCTCATCAGCATAGAAATTCTTTAAAGCATTTGGGGTTTTGTCTTCAATGATCTTAACATCACTGCTCTTCACAATCCTTCCCAAACGCTTATTGAAATACTTGTAAACTTTGTTGTTCATTGGATATCCAAGAAATATTATTTCATCTGCATTGTCACCATACTTCCCTTGATTTTCTTCTTTGTTTCAAATGAAACATTTACTTCCGAAAACACGAAAGTATTTCAAAGAAGGTTTTCTTCCATGCCACAACTCATATGGCGTCTTTGTCCCTCCCATATAAAGCCCCGTTCGATTTTGAATATGCACCGCAGCTTCAACAGCTTCTTTCCAGTAATGGCGAGAGATACGACTCTCAATCAGCATAGTCATGGTCATGTTGTTGACCTGTCGATTCCGGCGCTCAACTACTCCATTTTGCTGCAAAGTTCGCACATCAGCTACCTCATGTTGTATTCCATGTTTTTTGAGATAATTTTCAAACTCAATGGCCATGTATTCCCCTCCATTGCCTGATCGCAGAACTTTGATTGTTCGTCTAGTATCATTCTCGACAATTCGGCGATATGTTTTCATGCAATCAAGTACTTGTCGCTTCCTGTGTATAACCATCACACAAGTCATTCTACTATAATCATCAATGAAAAGGACGAAGTACCTCTCTCCATGAGTTCCGGCAACGTTTATCGGGCCACATACGTCTGTATGGATGAAATCAAGAAGGTGTGATGCTCTTTTCTTCTTTGACCGATATGAACTGCAGACTAACTTATTTCGTATGCAAGCATCACAAGACTTTTCCCGTTCACGTTTCAGAATGGGGATATCCATGACTATCTTCAGCTTAGATATCTTTTTCATGTCTTGTTGATTAATGTGCTCCAACCTTCGATGTCACAGGTTGTTTTCTTCTTCAACAGACAGATAGCAAGTATTCTCTTTACTGTCAACCTGATATAAATTTTCATCTGTTCTGCAACCTTTCATGAGAGACTTCTCTGTCTTTCCCTTTATAATGCAGCCTTTTTGATTGAAAGTTACTATAAGGCATGAGTCCCAGAGTTAACTCACACTAAGGAGATTGTGACACAGACCGTCCACATAAAGAACTTCAGTCTTCTTCAGCTCTCCATTGGTCAGTGCAGTATTTCCACTACCTTTAATCTTCAAAGCACCATCATTACCAAACCTTATTGTTCCATCAACCTTTTTCTTAATGTTCTTTAATAGGTCAGCATTTCCTGTCATGTGAGATGAGCATCCGCTATCAAGAATCCAGGTGTTGCCGCTCTTTGTAGCTTTGAGAGCTACTTCTGCAAGGCTGGATTTCTCAATTTTCTTCTTTTCTTTCTATGAGATATTGGATTGGGTGTAGGACACTGATGGTCTTTGTAACGCCCCGACCCCAGTTACCCAGAGTCGGTGCATTATTGCGTCACATTGGCATGATCACAAAAGATCAAGTCTCGAAAGACCGATTAGTTTAGTAGCCTTGGAAACACTAGATACATTCATAAATGTTACATTACATCATAAAGTGAAAAATCACAATAACAGTCTCCATAGTCCACACTTCTATCCCCTTCAAACTATCCCTGTAGGTCAGTCATAAAATATTTCTTCACATCCTGGGAAAAATAAAACATTGAAAGGGGTGAGCTCAGATGCTCAGTAAGGATAACAATATAGCGGAAGCTTTCATAAATAAACATAAACATTTAAGGCAATGTATAACTAAAACAAAAGCCTTTTAAACTTGAACTTCAACATAATATGGCAAAAGTAAAATGAGATAATGTCATTTACTTATTCACATGGATATTCTATTGGTCGAATAATCACATGCAATATCAATAACCACTTTCATAATGATGGAATGCATAATGTCATACTATCATAACCACGTAGTCAAGGCCTCGTGCCAAGACTACAAATAAGATTTTGTCAAGGTCTCGTGCCAAGACACTAGTTTGTCTCATGAGACCTGTCGATGCATCGAGGAGCTATAGCGGGCTCCACCCGTCACTTGTTAAGTCCAATACATTCCTTATATGAAAAGGTTTAAAAATATCATAAACCATAACATAATCGTATCACATAAAACATACATAAAGGAAACATAACATTTCCACATTTCAATCACAAGATATCAATACAACACATTGATATAATAAAACCATTTTCAATACCAAAATAAAAGAAAAGTAAAACTTGGTATTTATTTTTCATTTAAAAAAATTATGGCTTGTAGAGGAAGCCGAAACTCAAATAATGGTCACAGCGGCGGAGAAGTCGTTGTCGCCACATACGTACGACAAAAAAAACATTCCTTTTTGTCGTTTAGTAAAACGTTTCGTATAAAAAGATTCCTTTTGAATAAATGTAAAAGTCAAAGGGGTTTATACACCGTATAAAAGAAATTTGTGTATAAAACAAAATATGTCTCAATGAATGGAGATTGAGAGAAAGTCCCTTACAAAGATCATTTTTTAAATAAAATAGATCTATTATGTGTATTCACTATAAGTACACATAAAGAAAGTAAAAATACAAGATATGACATAATAATATCATGACATAATTTGAAAGTAGGAGATTAACCCAAAGAACGGAAATTGGGTTAAGAAGCTCATTTACCTCGTGTCCGACTTGACTCGATCGTTCTTTAACCTCCTGAATAATAAACTAGAGTTAATTTATAATTGCTTAAAAACCTTTTTAAAGTTTATTATTCCTTTTCTATCACTTATTACCATGTTATGAACATTATGTAATTATTTATGTTAATAACGGTCGTTTTGTCGATCTTTGGTACTTGAGTCAAAATAAACTTCTTATAATTGCAAGTTGTTCATGTGGTAAAATATCCATTATATCCAGAATTATATTCATAATGTAGATATCATATATATCATATATATCCAGTATATACATTCATTCATAATATTATGTAATATTTAGAGGTAAGAAATGAAATGCACCGTTCATGGAGACGGTAAGTCGTACGTACGCATGAACGCTACTTTCATTTCTATTTCGTATTTAATGGAATGAAATTATAATTATATAAAGGTATATTATAATTCCAGTATAATATCATTTACTCCATCCTTTATACATCCCACATATGGCATTAACGATTCAAATCACTTTGAGGAGGCGGTAGTCCGCACTTCCTAAAATGAAATTATCGCGTTTACCCATAATGGAAATCATAAAGGTATGCCATAAATGAGAAATACAGAAGCATAAGGAAAACATAAACATAATATATATATCATATATAGAAATAGTGTCATCATAATGGCCACCATTAGAGGTGTTAAAAGAATATTGAACAATCATCGTTTCGTGAGGCAGTATTTCATCACCCACAGAAACAGTATGTTCTTTAACCATTAGACGGAAGTGTGTGTAAGTGTAAATCAAATCCTTATCATAACAACATCCTAGTATATTGTAGATACTGGTGTTGTTACAAAAGAAAGTAATAAAAAGATTTTAAGGGGTTGGAGAAGGAAAATAAAACAAAACAACGTAAGAGAAGACATTACCTTTAAATCGGGTAACTCCCCTTAGTTTGAACCAAAATGGTTTCTTGAAGAGCTTTCTGCCTAAGTTAAGGCTTCTAGGATGAAGGGAGGAATGTTGAAAGAGTATTTGGGCGGAGGTTGGCTGAGCCAAATGGCTTTGATGGTGTGAATAAGGTGGTAGAGGTGGGGGCCTTTTATAAGAGGAGAGGAGGGGCACTCTTGGAAAATCATGAAATGTTACTTTATTATATAATGAGTTTCGGATTTTAAAGGTCTCACACTTATATATTTCGAGGCTAAGGTGATAAGGGTTCGAAATATACTCATCCAATAGGTTTTTGACAAATGTAAGTCTTAGATTTTACATTATATTTTCATTTTATTTAAATCGTTAATTAATGAGGTAATCGCTGCATCATCATGGTGTCATAAAAAATTTAATTTATTTAATGTCTATGTAAGAACCCGGGTTTTGCTACGAAAGACTTTGGAATATTCTTGATGATATTCCAGAGCAGCGCCTTCAGACGGCGAGCGATTCCGAGCCCCGGAGTGGCCGGAATTAAATTTTCAGTGCGTTCACACTGGAAACGCTAAATAAATGAGATAACTCCTAAACGGTGATCCGGATCAGGGATCCGAGTGTACGGATGGGTCTGGAATGGGGTGTTTACCCTAGGAGCGACATAAAACTTGTCGGCGCGGGATGTTTGGACCCCTCGCCCGCTTCTGGGACATTAAACGGATTAATTAATTAATTAATTAATTCGTTTAATGGCGAAACGCTAGTATCTTTTAAACGGTGGCTCGGATTGGAAAACCGAGGGCACCGTTGAGTTCGGAGCGTGCCGTTTACCCTAGGAGGGGTATAAGTTTTGCGGGCGCAGGCCGTTTGTGAAAAATGGCCCCAGGGGCGTTTTCGTAATTTGGCGGCCTCGGGCGCTAAGTTTAATAACTTTTGAACGGGGTCTCGGATTAAAATTCTGAGACCGCCGTTGTGCTCGAAGCGTCGTGTTTACCCCAGGGACACCCTCCTTTTTGTCTGCTTCGGGAGCGGAGTCGGGGGCGTGCCGGGCGGGGTGTTTAAGTGTTTTTATTTAAACACGCACCCCCCCTTCTTCCTCTTCTTCTTCTTCCTCACAACCCCTCCCCTCCCATCCTCCTTTCCGGCGAACTCTGGCGAGCTCCGGCGAGGCGACTCCGGCGAGGTGGCTCCGGCAAGACGATGGCGCGCGGCGGATCGCGCGGGAAGCGTCGGGCGAAGCCCAACGAGGTAGGCGGATTTGAGTTTTTCTCCCCTCCCCGTTTTATATCCTCATTTATGCTCAATCGCACCAATGGATCGTCGAACAAAGCCCGTAGATGCGTAGGTCCCGTCCTAAGGTTTCCAGAAAGCTATCCGGATCAAATTTTCGACCACCGGATCGTTCCCGGTGGTCCTTGGAATTTTCCGGCCGTGAGGCCGGTTTCCGGCGAGTGCTGAAGGCGGCGGACGGCGGCGCAGGGCGGCTGCGGCTTCGGGAGGCGGCGGCTTCGGCTCCGGGCAGGCGGCGCGGCGGCCACGGCTTCGGAAGGCGGCGCGGCGCTGGGCGCGGCGGCGGCAGCCGGTGGCGCCGGCAGGGAGCCGGCGAGAGCGAGAGGGGGGCAGCGCGGCTCGCGGCCCCGTGCGGCAGACCGCGACCCGCGATAAGTGGGTCGCTGTTGGAATCACGACCGGCCAGTTGGCCGGTCGGTGGAGAACCCGCGCGGCGCGCGGGTGTCAAAGGGAGGCGGGCCGCGGAGCGACGGCCCGCGGCTCGGCTGGACCGGGCCCAGCGGCTGGGCCGCGGTCCAGCGGGGCGGCCGGAGCGGGGCGGACCGGCCGGCCCGGGCCGGTCCGGCCCAAGGGGGTTTTTCCCCTCGGACTTCGGACGCCCGTATTTCGGGCTACGGGCGTCTGTTTTGCGCGCCGTCTGCGGCAGCGCGGAGCTTGCGTCGAGGGGAATGTTTTGAGATGGTTTCGGAAAATTTTAATTCCCGAAACGAGGGGTCGCGGAGGCGCGACGTGTCCTTAAGTGGGCGAGCATTTTCCCCGAGTTTCTTGTTTTGGACGGCGCGGACGCATGCGACGCCCGATTTGAGTGCCGTCAGCGGCGTTGTGACCCTGGCACTGAGGTGGAGGTTTCCAGGGCGGTTCCGGGCGTTGAAGCCGGAGTTGAGGCGTGGGCCCCACGGCCCGTCTTTTGAGCTGCGTGCAGCTTTTAGCGGCTTTTTCACCGGACGTCCGTTCGGGGCGTGCGAGCAGTCGTTTCTGGGTGTTTTTCTGAGGGGATTGCAATGGTGCAATCCGCCCGCTCAAATTCGGCACAATGGTGCGGGGCCCACGAGGGTTGTTTGGGCGTCGACGGTGATTTTCCAGCTTTATCACCGGGCGACCGTTTTGGACAAATGAATAGTCCATCTTGTGTACTTTTTCGAGAGGATCGCAACGGTGCGATCCGTTCGTTGAGTTTCGGGACCGGGGTGTGGGTCCCACGTGGCACCGCTCCTGTGCGGTGCGCCGGGAGACATCTTTTTCTCCGGATATCCGTTGCACTCAAGTGAGTAGTGCTTTTGACGTGCTTTTCTGAGAGCATCGCCATGGCGCAGTCCGCCCGACCTCTTTCGGAGATGTGTTGTGGGTCCCACCCGACCGGGCTACGGTGAATAGTACCTTTTTCACCGGGTGGCCATTTTGGGTGATTAAGAAGTCAATCCCGTGTGTTTTTCTGAGGGGAACGACGTGGTGTGCTCCGCTTGTTCAGTTTCGGGATTCTGGGGTGGGCCCCACACGAGTTTGGTTACGGTGAATAGTGTCTTTTTCACCGGTTGACCGTTTCAGGCGAGTAAGTAGTCTATCTCGCGTGTTTTTCCGCGAGGTTTACGACGGTGTAAACCGTTTGGCTGTGCGGAGCCTCTTGCGCAATCTTGTTAAATGTGGAAGCATGGAGGGTGCTCCAGTGGTGGTTCGCCCTACCTTGTTTGTAGCGGACCCTTGGAGTGTGATCGCGCACTCTTGGGAGAGTGATATAAATAGTTCACGAGATGTGGTTGGCCGTGCCTGGGCCTTTGCGGTGGAGTTGTTATGTCACGTCTTCGCGTTGACGTTGGGTGTTGTGTGCACGATGACCCTTGGGCTGAGACTGTGGTATACTCCGGGAGTATACGAGAACGCTTGGAGGTACGTGTGGTTGTTTGTACCTGAGGATGGTTGTGCGCTCAGTTGGGGTTGAGATGGGGCCACACGTTGTGTGGGCCCCACGTGCGTGCCGGGTTCTGCTTTGCGTACTTGGACCTCTCGCGGCGTAGAGGGTCCTTTTGTGCTCGTTTGTTTGACCAGCAGGGTGGAGTTTTTCCCCTGGCTCTGTGCTCGTTGGTTGACCAGCAGGGTTGAGTGGTCTCCCCCTGGTTTTGCTCTCGATGGTTTGGCCGGTAGCGGGGCCAGTGGCACCTAGTGACGGGACAGGTGCTGAACCCCTTTGGGTGAGTTGTGCTGGAGTTGGGTGGTCGCGTGATGCCCACTCCGTGTTCAGTTGGCCAGTGTTGTACTCTCCAGTGGATGTGGCCAGAGCAGTTCTGAGTTTTACCCCCCAGCGGGGCTGGGCAGTGGGTTACTCATCGGATTCTAGGGTCTACCCTCCAGCAGAGACTGGGCAGTGGGTCACCCGACACTTTTAGGGTCTACCCTCCAGCAGAGACTGGGCAGTGGGTCACCCGACGCTCTTAGGGTCTACCCTCCAGCAGAGACTGGGCAGTGGGTCACCCGATGCACTTAGGGTCTACCCTCCAGCAGAGACTGGGCAGTGGGTCACCCGACGACCTCTTGGGGTCTACCCTCCAGCGGGGCTGGGCAGTGGGTCGTCCGTCGTCTAGTTCCAGGTCTACCCTCCAGCAAGGCTGGGCAGTGGGTCGTCTGTCGACTTATTCCGGGTTTACCGTCCAGCGGGGCTGAGCAGTGGGTCGCCTGATGATGTATTAGGGTTTACCCTCCAGCAGGGCTGGGCAGTGGGTCACCCGATATCTGAATATGGTTTACCCTTCAGCAGGGCTGGGTAGTGGGTCACCCAGTATCTTATTATGGTTTACCCTCCAGCGGGGCTGGGCAGTGGGTCGCCGGTTGATGTATTAGGGTTTACCCTCCAGCAGGGCTGGGCAGTGGGTCACCTGATATTTGGTTATGAATTACCCTCCAGCAGGGCTGGGCAGTGGGACACCTGTTAGCATTCCAGACTCAGTCCTCTCGACTAGGCTAGTCTGTAGCTTACCTCCGTGATTGCCGGAGCGGGACCCTTGGTTGTACGGGTCGGTGATGGAACAGCTATGGCTTTGAGGAGACCTCTCGACTGCAGGGCAGTGATGAGGTGTGGTTTGACTTTCCTAGAACTCTCAAGTACGAGGGGCGCTTTCCCCACCGAGACGCGTTCTTGCGACGCGATCTAAAACCGTGCGGGTGAGTCAGTGCCGCCCAAAGCGGATAGTATCTAGGTGCGGTGATTGAGCCCCTTGGCTTGCGGTTCGGGGTAGGCGTGCGGGATGCTGGGCATCGATGGAGTTTACTTCTGGGACTGTTGGCTACTCTTTTTCTTAGGCTGAGCTACGGGACGGAGATCCCCTTACGACGTTGTTCGGGCTTCTCGACAGAGCATATGGATTTGTATATACCATGTTTTGAGTACCCACTCCTTGGGTTTTGGCTACTCTCCTTCAGGAGAGGCGAAGACGCGCGGGGTATGCCACGTGTTTTCCGCGTCCAGCTTCTCGTGGTAGGACGAGTCTTCTATCTTTCTCTTGATGGGTTGAGTTGTTACTCTTTACTGCACCCTTGGTTGTACTCCTCTACTTTTCTATTCGCTCTACTGCTCACCCTTCGGTACCTCCTTTTGTTGCTCCCTCGAGCCTTCGGGGTATCCTACTGGGTATTTTTATACTCACCCTTGCTTGGGCATTGCCCGCACTTGGTGTGCCCTTGCAGACGACGGACAGGGGGAGCGTGACTTCAGTGGAGCGCAGGAGCTTGGGAGCTTGGACCGCGTGCGGTGGTCGTGGTCGGGTTCCAGGTGGGAGACCCGTCAGCTGTTTCCTTTTTGTTTACCTGTTGTCGGGTTGTGGCACTTTTGGTTGGGCGCGTGTTTTACCCCTTTTTCATTTTCAGCATTTTGCTTGTACTTGTAGAGGTCGATGCACTTTGTGGTATATATATAGCAGTTGTTCTTTTTACTCTGCTTGTCTTTTCTTTTACTCTGCACTTTTGCATTGAGTTTGCTGCGTGTGCGTGTGTATAGGTGCTTAGGCAAAGGCCTCCCCGAGTTGTTGTGCCTTCGGCGCTGGTCGCCAGCCCCTGGCCTATGGAGGCGGGCCTGGGGTAGTTGCGGCTCGAGCCCGGGTAGGGTCGGGTCGTGACAGTCTAAAAATTATAAAAAAATATCATGATGTAGGAAATCTTTTTAGCTTTCCAATGAATATTTATAGTCGAAAAGTTAACTTATATAACCCCATGTAATAATTGTTTTAGTAAAACAACACATGTTTGTGACAATTTTATTTTTACTTTAAATAAAAAGTTATTAATGTCATTTTCTTACCCAAGTGGCTTCATGGGGTCCCCAAGTTGACCCATGGATTGTCTTGGTCGGTCATGACTCATCCAATAAGGGTATGACAAGTGTAAGGGTATTTTCATATTTTTATAATATCATTTTTACCTTAAATTTCACTAATTACCTTTAATCGCGATTAATTAAACTTAAAAGTTACTATTCACCAAAAAATTATTTTAATCACATTGAACCACATTTTACTTCCTAATGACAACCATGTATGTCGGATTTTTGAAAATCAAATCACAGAAGTGGTAATGTTTCATTTAAACGAAAAATCAGTTTTTTAACTACCACTTAGTGGTTTCACTATTCATCAAAAATTGAAGTTTTTCAGAACAATGCCAAAATTTCACCCTAAGTTATAATTGATATTCTGAATTCAAAAATGATGTCTATTTTACAAAATTCCAAACATATAAGTTGCATTAATTAATTTTATAATTAATCCTCGTTGTCACAACAAATAGCGTGTTTTTAAGAAACAATATATATCAAAAGATTGACAATTGTTTATGTCCAATTTCAAAGTGAAATTAATTCTAATGACCACCATTGGATAAAATAGTAAAAATATATTCTAATTATACCTTAAAACCACTCAATAGTATAATTTATCACTATAAATTATTTTGATTAAAAAAGTTTTTTTTAAGTATTTTTCACTATTCATAAAAAATTGGAAGTTCTCAGAAAAATACCAAAAATTCAACATAGGCTAATTTCGATATTCCGAATCCAAAAATGAAGTCCATTTTGAAATATAAAATATATATAATTTCAAAAAGTGGGTATTACTATTCATAATGGCTATTTTGATTAGTCGCGGTGTGTTAGAATCTCGAACTTGCGTACAATGCAAGCTATTGCATTATTGAAAGAGAAGCGTATCGTGAAAGCTCGGGGTGTTACAGCCTTTCAATTCTTTCTTCCACGTAATCAGATTCTTCATACCCATAATCTTCTTCCAGAGGAGAAAACCTGTTTGTGAGAACAAAATCACCTGGTTGGCGAGTATTGACTCATTTCTGAGCGTTGTATGAATTTCTCTTGTCATACCTCTGCCTGCAATACACAGCTTTATGGCCAGAGTTAGAACAGTGAAAACAGTATCCATAGAAACCATTTCTTCTATAAGATGTAGGATATGAAATCGGTCTCCTTTGTTGACTTCCCAGATCTTCCTCATTCAAATAGCTTTTTGGCTCTTCGCAGTATGACATGGTGTGGTCCAAATAGCCACAAAACTGATACTTCATGAGAAGAAATGTCTTCTCACTTATATTTCTCCTCATACATCCTTCCTCGGGAAAATAGTTTGATTATCTGTCATTTTTGGGAGCTCGAGGTTAATCTTCAGTTCTTCTTTCAGTTTGGATTAATGGTTTCTTTTTCAACACTTCAAGCAGCTTTTCAACGTGTTCAACTTTCATCTTGTCTTTCTTTTGGCTCACTTTATTTCCAACAGTTGATGTCTCGGCTTCACAACCAATTCCACTATTTCTCATGCAAGCAGGTCTTTGATCACTCAAGATCTTTTCAATCCCATCTGAACCTCACTTACCTCTTTCCAGCAACTTAGCATCTGAGAATTTTCCAAATTGTATTTTATTCCTTCTTTTAAGTTTGATTCACTCTCGAGTTTGATCCTAAGAGTAACAACTTCCTCTTCGAGTCCCTCTACGGTTTTGGACTTCTCCTCCAGTCTGGAGGTAAGGTCATTGATTACCTTTGTATGTTCTTCGATTCTGAGCTTTAATTCCACTACATCATCAGTCCTTTCAAAAATTGTTGATTGTACTTTCAATGGTAGTCATCATGAAAGCATGATTTCCAGTTTTAAATTCTGGT
Organism: Viscum album; assembly: GCA_963277665.1. Classification (NCBI taxonomy): domain Eukaryota; kingdom Viridiplantae; phylum Streptophyta; class Magnoliopsida; order Santalales; family Viscaceae; genus Viscum; species Viscum album. The sequence continues at coordinate 1,476,835,415 of OY728125.1, read as the reverse complement.
TCTTCACAAAGTTCATTATCATCATCTTCCTCTTCACAGACAAAACCCTTCTTCTGTACTTTCTTTCCAGATTTGAAGTTTCCCTTTTTGAAAAACCTTTCTCTGAGACTTTTCAATGTTTTCAGCTTCGCCCTCTTCATCATTGAGCTTCCTTGAGCACTGGGAAGCAATGTGCTCAACTCTTCCACAACAAAATCAAACCAGAGATAACTTGCCTTCAAATTTCTTTTTTCCCTTTTTAAATTTCTTGGCAATAAGAGAAAGAATTTCTTTTTCTTCATCATCTTCACCACTACTATCTCTTGAAATTTTCAATTTGTACATGGATTTGAATGTTATTTCCTTGTTCACACGAGTCGTAACATCTTGCGGTTTGACTCTCATTTCATATGCCACCGGGCTACTCAGCAGATCATCCAGAGAAAGTTTGGAAATATCTTTTTCCTCAAGAGCTGACACTTTTGCATTGTAAAGGGGTCGAAGTCTTTTCAAGATTTTCTTCACAATATCAATGTCTTTGATTTTTTCGCTTAGACCTCGAATTGCTCCTACCACTTCAATAATTCGATTGAAGATGGAATCTGCAATCTCATTAGGATGCATCTTCAGATCGTCAAACCTATTGTGCGGGACTTTAAGTTTTGCCTCCTGCACTTTGCTATCTACTTCATAAATATTTTCGAGTTTATCTCACATAGACTTTGCTGAGGTGCAACTCATCACCTTTAGATAGATCTGATCAGAAAGAGCCGCAGTAAGAGCATTCTGCATCAAGAATCTTTCTGTCTGTATCAGTCATTGCAAGCCTTGTTGGATCATTAACTTGTATTTCTTGCACAGTACCAAAGAGGACTTTCATTCCAAGAGATCTTAGATGAGATCTCATTCGGTTCTTCCAAATCTGAAAAGTACTTCCATCGAAGAAAGGGATTCCCCTGATATTAGTTGAATTCTCCATGACGGCAAAGGACAGATCTAACACTAGTAACATTTATCCTCTGATACCACTTGTAAGACCCCGGGACACCTGAGAGGGAAGGAGTGAATCAGAGTGTCAACTTTTCTTTTTAAAACAAGGATCATGTTCCTACGTTGGTAGAAACTCGTTAAACCTGTATGACGAATAAGAATAGAAATCAATCAATCACATGCACAGAGACCACACAGCACTTTTACTTAGTTCATCACTAAGGGCTATGTCCAAAGAGCATACGCCGACAGTGCGTTGGTCGTACCAAAATCCACTAAACTTCACTAGCTGCGGAATACAAAGGTTCGGTTACAGTCACTTTGTGTCAAGCTCACTGCCTTTACAAGAATTCAGGAATCGCCCACTACGTCCCTCGGATTACTTCTGTTGATTCCCCCTAGCTCAGTGCTCTTAGAGAAGTTCAACTCAGTTTATCGACTTGAAGGTCGCTTCAATGATTTGGCATTAAAGTCTTTTCTCTAACATAGCACGAGACTTCGCTTGCACATTATACCTGAGTTGATGCTCTTTGAAATCCCTGTTCACTTAAACCTAATTTTCAAAAACTGTTCTTCACGAAGTTTCTTTGCGAAACACACTCCTTCGCGAAGCACCCCTGCCTTCGCGGAACTATCTGTCTTCGCGAAGCTTCCTAGCCTTCGCGGAACAATCTTCGCGAAACTCACTGGGTCAATGCAGAATACCTCATCATCGCGAAGTACCCTTTGTCAAAAGCATGGGCATCAGTTATGACTAAAAGTCTCTTCGCGATGCACTAGCTCGCATAGAAAGCCCGATTCGCGAAGCTCTTCGCGAACTCAAAGCGTCTCCGGATTTTACTTCAAAACTTATATCTGAATGAAGAGAGGTAGTCTCGTATTTATAGGCTCGGTCGATCGCGAAGCTCCACAGTCTCTTTGCGAATTTTCCGGATCATCGAAATCGTCTTCGCGGCGCTTCCCCTTTCGCAGAGAACCATGGAAATTATCTGTTCGCAAAGCTCATCATCATCGCGGAGTCTTTCGTCAAAACCCTTCGCTGCACCCATCAATTTCGCAAAGCATTCCGTCAACACGACCGCAAAGCTCCAAACCTCGTAATCACGAAGAATCCGTCTCTGATCACGAAGTTCATCATAATCGCGAAGCACACCATCAAAAAACTTTGTGTCTTCGCGAAACGCAACTCGCAAAACCCATCTTCGCAAAACTCATACATTTTCCATATTTTCATAAGGCCTTCAAGAAAAACCAAATTGTAAGCTAACTTCTAAATTTTGGATCCCAAAAATTTGACAAACACTGGAAACGACGCCACCTTCAATATTGATTTCGGTTTGAACTGTATAATACCTTTCCTTGCAATCTCCCCGATCACCCATGTAAAGATTGATAACAAACACAAACCAAACTCCATTTCCAACAAAGAACAACCCTGATTCCAACATGCAGCACCATGACCAAGAAACAAACCATTGCTGGTAGAAGATCTACATCCAACTACTATGCATCAATAGGTGATGATGTAGCAGCATAAAAGATTAAAAAGCAGAAAGCAGCGGTAAGATCAAGAACCAAACTTGCATATAAAACAATCTTTGAAGGAATTTAGGAGTCATTGATGCTCAAAATCTTCCTAGAATGTTTAAAGTTGGAGTGGGAGGGTCCTAAAAACTCTATTATGAAAACAATTCAGCAACCAATATAGCTCAAGCTGGCTTATGAGTTGAGCAAGGGACATGGACACCTTCATGGGATACTAAAGCTATAAATTGTTGATATCCATTTTTCAGCTAGAGGAAAAGTTAATGACAGCTGTAAAATAAAGGATTAAGCCAGTAAAAAAATAGTAAAGTTATACATCTACCAAAAAAAATCATGATTATTATGCATAACCTTTATTTAATAGAGTAATTACCAACAAGTCAATGGAAAACATTTCTTCTGCAAATGATATTTTAACCCAAACAAGAAGATGAAATGAATGAGAAAAACCTGAAAGCACATTATGTCAGCTGACCATAAACCGAGCTCAAAAATTATGCTTCTCTTCCGCCACTCCCAATCTAGAAAATTGCGAGGTATGTGATAGTAGAGCCTGCTGCGATGGTTGAAAGCTAGGTAGTCAGCAAGTATGTTGTATGACAGAACTATAAACTTCTCTGCAGTTATAACCAACCACGCTTAAATAACCTCACAGCATCACCAATACTGACCAAAAAAAAGGAACTGCATGAAATAGCGAGAAGATGAACAACTAGATGTGCCTGTAAATTACGTTTTCCCTGATCATGTTTTTAAAATACATAAACTATTGTTCAGGCAGCATGCAACCAACTGTGAAGTGTCTTAGATATCACATATTTCAAACTTGAGCTGAACAAGATACTATTTTCAAGAATTCTGCAGATTTCAAATAATAAATGTGGACTTGCTGCAATAACATTTACTCCCGCGGATCAAAGTTATTATATGATGCATTCAATGAATCCATCATTTGGACACTTTTAATAATGAAACGTGACATGCAAAATCTTGTACTTTTTTCTTAGCATTTTCTGGCAACTTTAATTTCAAAATTAAATTTTGCTGAACTTGGACGGAGGGAAATAACTTTAAAAACGGCAAGATTAAAAGAAGAAAACCAACTAATGATTGGCACAAATCCACGATCACGCAAACAGAAATTCATATAGAAACAACATACCATTGTGAGAGGGATAGCCACGTCGTGCGTAATCCCAATTCCGGTAGTCCACTGAAGTTATTGATGGCCGAGTGTGTCGGGGCTGAAACTGCCGGAATGTCTGATTAGGGTTACCTGGCCGAGTGTTGATTGGACGTGACCGATAGAAAGTTTGATTTTGAGTGTAATGGGGCAACGGATTGTGAAGGGGGGTTTGGTCGGAGCCTCTTCTGGGCTGTTTTGGCTGAGATTGAGACAGCCAGAACAACTCATTTGAGTTGCAGGGCTGCGGTAGATTCTGGTTAATTAGTGGCGGCGACCCATCATCAAACGCCTGGTTTTGGTTGTACGGGGGCAGAGGGTTAAAAGGAGGGCCACGGTAGGCACCTCGTCCAGGGTCATCAGGCTGCGGCCGGGACTGCCAGAAAGTTTGACTTGAGTTAAACGGCGGAGGTTGCCCCATTAGCGGACTTCGATTGATCGGTCCAGAACCGTGAAACGGCTGATTTTGCTTATACGGCGGAAATGAGTTCAAGGAAAACCTTTGGTCATAACATCCGTCGGCATCAGAAAGTTTCGGTTGAGACTGCCAGAACGTCTGGGTCGAGTTAGGCGCCGGAGGTCGGTGAAATTGTTGATTTGGAATCGGCAACGAGGGCACATTATGGCCTGGGTTGTAACCTCTTCCTGGATCGGAATGCCGAGGCCGATACTCAGCGAAGCTCCCGGAAATACTATTTTCTTCCTCCCAAAACCCTCGATTTCCGTCCACCTCCCAACGAGAATGTGGCTCGTCGGAAAAAAAACGGTTTCCGTGGTCTGAGATTCCTGCACGACATCGGTATCGTCCTCCTCGATGCTGGTGACACAAAAAATTAATCAAGTAAATAAATTAAATGATCGTGATCGTGATCGTGATCGTGATCGTGATCGTGATCGTGATCGTGATCGTGATCATGACGCGGATACGGGAAGGAAATAGGTAGAACGGAAGTAAGTACGGCGGGGTGGAGGGGCATGAACGGAGCAGCGGAAGAGGAGGCGGTGGCGAAAAAGTGGAAAGGAGGAGACGAGCGCCTCATCGACGTCGGAGGGAACCAGCTTCGGGAAACGATCAATGGCATCGTCCGTTGAATCGCCTAGCGGAGAGACGACTGTGACTGTTACGTAAACCAGCGCCATTCCAGGGTCACAATAATTTTTTTGGATTCGGTTTATTATTTTATTTATTTATTTCGGATGTACCTCAGTTGTTGCAACCTATGGGGGATCTGGGTTTGGTCTCGGATGTTAACAGTATATGATTTTCATTGTATTTCCTCCCACTCCGCCCCAATGTGAGTGGCATGTCATTTTCATTCCATTTATATCATTTCTATTATGTTGTTATTTTATATTAAAGTTGAAGAAATTAAAGAATAGATATAAAAAATAGTTGTTTGTGTGCATTTTCATCCGGACCCACCTAGCGTGACCGGTTTAGTGATGGTTCGAGGTCGCTAAGACCAATCAAAGGGTCAAAATGTTTGAATGCTCAGAACCGTGTTGACAACTCCATTTGTCGATAGTCTAATCGATCATACTGTTCTTATATGGGTTTGAAAAGAGTGATCTCCACCACTCATTTTTTCAAAACACCCTTATAAAAAATGAAATTTAAAGCAATAATAGAAAATACTGTAAAAAAATAAAAAAAAATGTTTATTGTAATGTTAAATTATTATTATTATTATTTAACAATTAACTAATTAATAAATCATCAATCGATAATTATACACTTATAAAACTCAAATAATTTATAACATTTAATATTTGTTATAATAAAATGTTAAGATGGTAAACAATTTGACAACAAAATACAACAGATAATTTAAAACAATAATAAATAATGATCAATACCTGAAATTCAGATGTTTTGTATCAAAAATGCAAATGTAATGATGTTAATACAATTATGCACGCCGTATGATTTAGTATTGTAGAAATTTAGAATAAACCATTGGAATTATATTTTTTACACTTAAAATTAATTAAAAAACACAATATAAAGGTATTTTTTAAAAATAAATTTACAAAAACATCCACATGTTTAAGGTGTATATCAATTTTAAATACGATGATAAAAACATGCTTTTATTGTTACAAGACTTCACGTGTCAGGGCATTGCAATATTGACGCATCACTGGAATTTGTTTCGAGGCAAAAATCTACCCCGCGCTTTGCCCCGTGGGGCAAGTTTTTCCCACTAGATACATATCCCACGTGTCGATATTCACAGGGGAAATACATTATTTGTCTCACTTTCACTCCTTGTTCTATCGATTGAAATTTAAATTAACATTATTTGAAAAATGTTCCAAAACATCATTCTTATAGCCACACAATCAGCAGAATTGTGACTGTAAACCGACCCGCATTGTCCTACGATCACGGTTGACTGACGTGGACCATGACTACAGGCCCGCGTGGGAAGGAACTACAACCATAGTCAATGTGGTTTGTGGCAGTAAACTGATGCGGGAAACCCCTTAACGGTGCGGGAAATGCGTGAGAAGGGCACATGAAAGGGATGCACACACGGTCCATATAAACCATGACAATAGAACAAGTTATAACCAGAGTCCACGTGAACTGTGGTCATAGGTGACTATGATAGCCAGGGTCCATGTGGATTGTGGCAATAGCGGTGGACTATGACGACCCACAACCATGGCCCACATGGACCATGGTCGTCGATCCACGTATAATAATTATATTTATAAATATTTAATAACCAATATATATGTATGCATAAAGATTTACATATAACGTGTCGTATAGCAATGGTAAAGGCTTAGCGGAATAGCTCAAACATCGCAATATCAAACCTCCATGACAACAATTGTTTAATAATTTGGAAAACCCACAACCATGATTGTCGACCGTGGTCGTAGGCCAAGACTTATGGTCATGGCCTGCGACCGTGGGTGTAGCCAGCTTATGGGCATAGTTGGACCTTGATTGTGGTCATAGGCTATTCCAATGGTAATAGTGGTCACATGCCACTGACCGTGACTATAGGCTACAACCATGGTCCATGGGGTTATTATCACCGCTTTGGCCCATGACAATGTCCCATATCACGAACCAACCCACACACATCCATCCATCATACACCCCGAACCCACCTGTGACATACCCGAGACACATTTCTGACTATCGAGATGGAAACTAGTGTCAAGGTCACAAAACCAATCCATGAGAACAATTCCACCCTCATCACAATAATAAGCAAGACCATAGTTAAACATTAAATCAGAGTAAATAGTGAAATAAAAGGAGACATACATGGGATGAACATAAAGAAAGAAGCATCGCATGCAAGTAAAAAGCACATAAACGCATAAACATCAACACCTCAAGTCATAAAGATTTGGGCCATAGGGTGATACAAAAACATCCTGATATAAAATAAAAAAAGAACCTAAACTGAACCTTTAACATGATCTCCATGTGACCCTCGATCACTCCCCACGTCCCAATCTAATTGTTACGAACAAACTGAACACCAAACATCCCAAACCAGGAGACCCAATCCAAGGCACCTGAAAGAGAATCATAAGGGTTGCATACACCGATTGGCGTATGCAGGGTTTGAGCAAAATGAAGCTCAGTAGACAAACACCACATAGTTCTTGCAATTTCCTTACAAATGACATTTCATTTATGCTAGTTTTCAATACAATAAGAAAGCAGGTTTTCCTTTTCAAATGCAAAGCCAAATCCACATTCATCAACATTTACAATGTTCCCTTTTTTCTTTTTAAATGGAAACAAACACTTATAAATCAATTTCTCAAGCTTCAACCCCTTCTAGAAATCAAAAACCTATTTCAAATCCACTCTTAAAAGCCACTTTATAAATATCTTTTTAAATATTTCCAAAACAATTTTAAGAAATTGGACAAATAACAGAAAACACACCCAATATGTCACCATACCAATAATGGATCAAAACAAATTCCAAACACACACTACAATACCACCCGAGTTAATCAAAGTAGGGGACACAAAAAAGACAAACAAAAACCCCCTTCGTGGTGTCATCAACAACACTAGGTATCCTATGATGCTACCCTAAGGGTTACTAAGGTGAGGCTTTCTAGACATTTACATCACGTTAGTGATGGATTTTGTTAGTACCACATCTATAATCAGAGGGGGCGCTGCATTTACTTCGCTAACATAGCTAGTAGTGGGGGAAACTAGTCCCATCAAGGTCAACCTACCCAAGTACCTAAGGTTACTCATGAAGTATTAAATGGGAGGTGAGAAAACAAAAGGATCACATGATCAGAATCGATCAACAATAAATGCAAATCTCATGTCACCTACAACACCATCACAAGTAACTATCAGAGCTGGTATCCTAGGACCAACTGATTGTACTTTGATTACATGTATAATTGATGTATTAAATATCACTTAAACATCTTATTATATATTGTTCATTGTTTAGCATGACTTTAATGTAATAATTTCATAGAGTATTTTTCGCATTGATAAGATCATAACAGTTCTCCGCTGTGATGAGAATCTTGAAGTGCTATGACAATATTCTTAATATAGTTCTATGGTTGGATAACATACTATGATGGGATACATAGTATATAGACTGTCAGGTGCTAGTACTTGTAAGAGGATGAGACTTCTTCTCATAAAGTTCACACTTGGTAATCTCTAAGGCAAAAAATTATGAGAACAAACCTACCAGTAAGAATTTTTCATGTTTTAGTGTCATCAGATATTCCTATATGCGAGTGTGTGTAATGGTCTTTAGACTTTAAGATTATCATTGGTGCATTTCACGACTTGTATACTTAGATTTACTGATAAAAAACGTTATGCCATATGTTGGTGGGAAGTAGGGTAAGTTGGGTGTGTCACGATTGACATGTCATTAATGGATAAGTCGATGAAGGATTCGTCATTTCCATTTTTATGAGAGTTGATATTTCGACCCTTTGATTGAAATATAACTGTTGCCTAAATTTCATGGTCATAGCGTATTGACATGTTTATTTTAGATAGTTAAAGAAAGACAATTCAAGTATATACTACAAATTGGTTTGGGATGGGTAGTTACAAATCTACAAAGAAACAAGCAAATACACACATGCAAGTAGCTGGGGAGACTCAAACCTGAGACCTCCCCAACACCCCACATGCCCCTTTACCACTATGCTAGGCCCTGGAGGCAAAGAAGCATTGAGTATATAGGTTGATGACACCGTCGTGCAACATGTTTGATGAGATATTATGATAAAGTAGTTATATTACACAGTAAGCATTTGTATGCGGTTGTCGACGTTGTGACATTATGTTTTTTCTCTTATGTGTCTTAACCCATTGCTAGACATTAATCTTGGACTTTAGACAAACTCACGCTAATGAGAAAGAATCTTAGAGGGTCACACACTAAGTGTTTCCATTGATCTCAATTAAATTCTATTTGAATTTAATTAATGAAATAAATATTTTTTCTCAATATCGATGAATAATTTTATTCAAGTTACATTGATTGCATAAATTAAATAAATATTTATTAATCGACATGTGAATAAAAATATATTTATTTATTTTATTGAATATTTAATAAATATTTATTTGTCGGTATGTAAATGTAATATTTATTTATGAATAAAATATTTATCTGGGTATTTAATAAGTACTGAGGAGTTCGAATGAACTAAAATCGTGTTTGATGATAAATAATTATTTACAATCTGGTAAATATTATTTATCATTTGCGCAAGATGAGGTATGTCGCAAAATCATAACTATATTATTATTATTTTGTGGCATGGGGTTCATTAAAGGTTTTAATATTGTTTAAGGACCGAAATTCAATTAAAAAATATTTTAACATAAACCCTACCTCTATAAATAGTCCATTATGGTTATTGTGTAAAAAAATGAAAAAGAGAGAATCGTTGCGCATAATAGATTTTCTTTCAACACCTCCATATCTCCCCCTCTCAAGAATGAGAACGCAAGAGATATTTCTTCAAGACCGAAGAACGAGCAATCAAAAATGAATAACTCAAGACATTTGATTCACCACACTAGCACCCGGAGATTGAGTGACTTTTTTCGGAGACAATTAGAGCATGTGTGGATCACCACTGGAGGGATTCTACCCTTGGATCCTTACAAGTGCAATGAAGGCAACTTGAAAGGATATTTTTAGACGATCAACCTTGACTATGAAGAAAGAAACCTAAGATGAGTTAATTGATTTCTTTCAATCCAAATGAATTAATTATAAACTTAATGCACAAGATCATCTATAGGGGTTCTAAACAATTAATATTAAAAGAAATTTTAATTATCCCGTCACTCATCGTGCACATCTGCTTCACCCGGAACCATCAAGTGGTATCAAATGGATCACATTTAAATTTATAATTATTTATTTGATTTTTGATCTATGTGCAATTATGGTTAGATTTTCATTTCATGTTATTCATTATTTAATCTGATTTGAATTAACATGCTTCAACATATTAATCATGATTCGTTTGATGTTTCATTTTTTAGAGGTTTAAAAACAGATGAAGAATAACCAGAGATGTCATTGGGAACTTCCAATTTTTTGTCCGGTAAGACAAGGTTACATGACATGTACTCAGAAGTACACGTCGTGTACCCTGGTGCATTATATCTAGATGTGTCAAGGGATACAAGACTCACCACGCAGTTACTACACGCTGTGTATTTATTGCATACCACATGTTGACTAGGCGAGTATAGCACATGGGTTGTTGGATTACACGACGTGTATCGGTGTACACGCCGTGTATCGGTGTACACGCCGTGTATCGGTGTGCACGTCTTGTATCGGTGTGCACGTCGTGTATCGGTGTACACTTCGTGTAATCTACACAGGTTAATGGCATAAATCACGCAATATGTGTGGTCATTATACATGGTCAAAACTACATGAGACTAACAACCTGAAGCATTTATGATATTCACGGTGTGTATGCGGTGTACACGATGTGTGGTTCATCAATTCTTGCATCCGAAACACACGCCAAAGACCCATACGTGCATCCCAGACACACGAAAAGCGGAACACACAACGTGTGAGTGGTCTGTACATGTTGTGTAGCCCGAATGAGGTACCTGTCATAGACCCAAGCATATACCCTGGATACAAAGTAACCGAGATACATGGTGTGTAGCTGGCCTGTACATTCCATGTAGTCTCCCATTAAAGGAAAAAATTAAAAATTACATTAAATTTAAATATTGTATCATTTAAACTTTATTTTATTGATTTGAACATCGTTGTGTATTTGAAAATTTAATAACGATTTTAAAGAATTTTAAATACTCAATTAATTTATTGTAATAAACATGTCATTATTGGTTCTCCCATTTATTTTCCATGAATTCCATAAATGATGGGTATATCCAATTAAGTTCAGATGGTCACTAAGATGTAATATAATTAATTAATTAATTAATGCAAGCAATTTTATCTTAATAATAAAGAACAAATAAAGAAATGAATGCTAGTCAGTTAATTTTATGTATTCGTTATATGTATAACCAATCATGAGTTTGATCAAGACCTGTGTATGCATTGAAATTTATTTAATTTAATTTATTGCATGTGTTTGTAATTATTTAATATTAAATTAAATGATGACATGCGAGTCATCCCTCCCTCCATTACAATATAGGACCTATGTGTCCAAGGATATTTATGTAACCCCCTTTAACCAATCCTTTATCCCCCCTTACATGTGTATGAGTAATAAATATTTATAATCAATGGAGCATACCAAGATTTGTGGAGACAGTTCAAGACGAAACCATGATGATGCCAACTCGGTGATACACAGGTGTACGGGTGGAATTATGTATCTCATGCCAAGACTGACAAATAGAGTTATTACTTTAGGGAATAGGTTGATTTAATGTCTGCTCATTAAATGAACCATTAGATAAGCTCATGATCAAGTCATTTACTTTATTTATTTATTTTTGTCTATGCATTATTTATTTTATGTATACAAGACAACAGTCACATAAATAAATGAATTAATATGCAAAGAAGGAATTTAAATAAATGGATTATGTATAAATGTTTTATCCAACATGTTTAATTAATTAAGTAAAATCCACTTTAATTAACAAGACATAAAAAGGATAAAATAAGATAAAATTTATCCAAATTAAAATCACTCAATTAAATATTAAGTCAGACTTAATCTTCCATTACTTGATTAGGAATGAAACCAATAAAACTAGGTGTTTGACCAACTTTTTTTGGGACACTTAATTTTATAAGGAGGGTTATTATGAAGGTTTTGGTTTGACTTAACCATTTCATATCAATAGGAGTTTCCCTTGCTAGACTTGGTGCAATTTGGAGGCAGGTGTTGAGGAAATCAAAGTCAGGATTTCTGGATTTGAGAGTTCACTCAATGGATCAAGGAGATGCAAGTCTACAATTGTCAATGATGTGACTACCTAAATACCTTCAAATATCTTGAACAACCCTTTTGGTGGTTATGCAAAGAGAAATATGGATCCTTTCCACTAGAATTTCCTAGCAACTAAACATTCCGAGTTCAATTGTGGGAGCTATTGAGACTTGATAAAATAGTGGGAAATTTAATAAAAATATTTAATTTATTATATCTCACCTAATTTATAATCAAGAAAAGTACTAATAATTTAATCTTTTAAATTTTAGAACAAATGAAAATATCGTCATCCACACCATCCCTTCGATCTACATTAAAGAAATGAAATCTTCTAAATGACAATAACTTCCAAGAATGGTACAGACGCCTTCAGGTTGTTTGGAAACATGAACAAAAATCATACATTCTAGAATCCTCACTTTATGATTCACCAACTAAGGAGGTGAGTGATGAAGATCTCCTAGTCTATGAGAAACATATGAATGATGTAATCGACATTCAATGTTTGATACTTTCATCCATGTCTAGTGAGATCTTGAAGTCACATGAAAATATGGATGTGTATATCATGCTCGAGCATTTCTATGGCTCATATCAGGATAGATCTAAATAGGAGTGGTATGAGATCTCCAAGGCTCTTTTTAGAGAAATCTTGGATAAGGTACCCCAACTGGGCCTCATCTAGTCAAGATTATTGGCTGCATTGAGCGTTTAGAGGTTATAAGGTTTAAACTCCATAAAAAATCGGGCACTAATCTCTTTCTTGCATCACTCCCTTAGAGCTTCTCCGGTTTTGTTATGAATTTTAATAAAAAGAACACTGATAATTATCTTTAAGATATTCTCACTCTTATTTTTCCAAGTTTATAAGGAATCTAAGAATGAAAATCCTTCAATCCTTATGGTGAATAAGCAGAAAGACCAAATGAAAATCCCCAAGGCTAATGCTTCTTCACAATACCCTTCCAAGAAGAGGAAGATAAAGGGAAAAGTAAGGGAACATGATGTTGTTTGTTTCACATATAGAAAGAAGATCCCTTGGAAGAAAAGCAAGGGAACATGATGTTGTTTGTTTCACATATGGCAAGAAGATCCGCTGGAAGAAAAATTGCACCCAACCTAAGAAGAAAGGGGAAGCTTCATGTGAATTTGTTATCAAGTGAAATTTATCTATTTATACAAATTGGGTATTAGATACAACTTTTGATTCTCACATATGAACTAAAATACAGGAAATAAGTAGATTTAGAATAATTGATCGAGGGGAGATAGATCTAAGAGCAGCTAATGAAGCTAAACTTACTGCTATAGATATTAGGGAATACCAGCTCACATTTCTAACTGGAATGATCTTGGTTTATAAATGTTGTTATTATGTGTCATTTGTTACCAAAAACATTATATTAGTATCTAGACTATATACAGATGATTTTATTTTCAAATTTGGAAATAAAAGTTGTTTTTTTATAAAGATAACATTTTTTATGGTATGACACATTTAAATAATGGTATTTATGGGATGTACTACACAAACCAAGTAATGACAATAAATATGGAAACAACCTCACATGACTCATACGACACCCAAATTTAGCATCACTGGATAAGTCATGTAATCAAAAAGTGCTTGGCTAAATTACATCAAGATGAATATTTAGATTCTGTTGAACTAAAACCACTTAGTGTATGTCATGCATGTTTACAAGGAAAAATGAATAAATACCCATTTAGTGGGAAAGGTGAAAGGTTCAAAGAGATTCTAGAATTAGTCCATACATACGTGTGTGGACCATTTACTATTGAAGCAAGGGGTGGGTCACTACAAAAAAACAGCAAATTAGTGGCGTTTATTTAGAGGAGTTTATGCACAAACCCCTATAAATTCATTTTCAGCATAAATTAAAGGGGGGTTATGCACAAACCCCACTAATTATTGAATTTATAGGGGGTTTACAACCCCCTCAATTTTTTTATCATTGTCTTGTTAATATTTGGTTGGATTTTAGAGGCGGTTATGCCAAAAACCGCCACTAATTTAATAATTAGTGGCACTATATATTCAATTAGAGATGCTATATATATATATATATATATATATTATATTCTGTTGGGTTTTAGATGCGTTATATGTGTGTGTGTGTGTGTGTGTGTGTGTGTGTATTATACAAAATTTGTTTTTTTAAGAAAATAGAGGGGTTTCACAACCCCCTCCTGTCTCTTAAATTAGAGGGGGTTCTGAACCCCCTCTAATATAAGGAATTAGAGGGGATTGTGAACCCCCTCTTATTTGTTAGATTAGATGGGGTTTTGATCCTCTTATAATTTCTTACATTAAAGGGGGTTCAAAACACCCTATAATTTAAGAGATCAAAGGGGTTGTGAACCCCTACTATTTTCTTAAAAAAATCAATATATATATATATAATTAAAATATAATATATAAATTTATTTTAATATATTATAACATGTTATATAAATATATTTATATAAATAATTTATATGATTGTATTTAATCATATTTATATGTATACATAAATATAATTATATAATGTGTATATACATTAATATATATTTATATATATATTGTATAAAATTGTATTTCATATAATATTAATTATATTATAAAAGAATATTTATATTATATAAATATATACATAAATATATACATAAATATAATTTATTTAAAAAATCATATAGAAACCTTTGTAGTTTTTATAATAATAATAATAATAATAATAGATTATAAATATATATACTTACACACACATGCATATAATTAGAGGGGGGTTTGAACCCCTCTAATTTAAGAAATTAGAGGAGGTTTGTAACCACCAAATAGAGGATATTTTAACCACCTCTAATATTTTTTATTCTTTTTAAAATATATAAAATTATAGAATATGTGTGTGTGTCTTATAAAGACATTATATAAATGTATTTAAATACATTATAAACATATTATATAAATACATTAAATAAATACAAATATATATAAAAACATAAATGTAGGTATATACAAATAATTATATAAATATAAATATATTATATTATATTACATATATTATATATATGCTATTATTAGATATATAAATACATTATATATATATATAGATATTTATAAATAAATAAATTTATATTAATATACATATAAGTATTCAGATTTATATATTAAATATATACGTGTATACATGATATAACTATATGAATATATGTATTTTTTGAGAAAAGAGATGGTATATTACTGATCAAAAGCACCAGACCTACAAATCCAATCAGGGAAGGAGTTAACCCAACAATGATCACCTCAAGATTTCCCAAATCCCACCAATCTATGAGCCTACAGATTACCGCTTTGATTGATGTAGGAAAATTTGAATTCAATAAAGCTCTCTATCAAAGACCAAATCCTTCTCAGGATAAGGCCAAACAGTTGCAAATACTCCTCTTTCTTTGATAAAGCGGTAATCACTTTAAGGAAATCTGATTCCACCCAAATAAATTTCCAACCTTTTGACCGAGAAAGAAAGATCCCTTGGAGAATAGAATATGCCTTTGCTACCATAGGACTCCAATTGTCTTGGACAACCATACAATGGGCTTCCACAACCTGGCCATTACTATGATGAGCAATAAAACCAACACCCACCCTCAAATTAACAGAGATGACCACATCAGTATTAATTTTGATAAAACCTTATGGGGGAGGATTCCAATATTGAGAATCCTGCCTAGTACTACCCAATGAGGGCCTCACATTGTTCGTATTCTAGAAATTCTCCCATTCAATGGACCTCTCAATCCAAATATGATATTGGGTCACCTTCTTTTGGAAAATTCACTCATTTCTTCTAGTCCAAATCAACCAAACAATTTTGAAAAACAACCCATCATGTTCGGTTCCAATGAAGTCACCCATTTATTAAAATTTTGTACCAACCCAATAGATGGATCAAAATAATTTTTAAATTCCAGTGTCCATTCCTTCCATACACCTTCCACCTCATGACAAAAGATAATTGCATGCACCAGAGATTCCACCTCCTAGAGGCACAAAGGATAGCTGTCATCCTCCACAAGATGTTGTCTTACCAAAAGGTCGTGGGTTGGAAGTACACCAACAAAAACCTGCCCCTAAAAAAATTTAACCTTGGGTGGAGAGGTGACTGACCAGAGCATCCTACAACAATCAACAGGATGGGTCTGAGTCAAGCAATGTGCTCATATTTTATAGCCTGAGCGAACTGAGTACCTCCCAAAAGATTCCCCTATCCAACAAATCTAATCAATGCACATCCCTGGTGTAAGAGGAATACTGAGAATGATATGACGATCAACCTAATTAAACAACCTGTGAATCTTTTTCCCGATCCAAATCCTCCAATGAATCATTGATCAGATCTCTCACCCTTGAATTTTCAAATCCTAGAACCACAATTGAGGAAACCTTAAGGTTTTATCCCTTTTCCATACACAGATCATTCCAAACACTAACGTTGTTCCCATCAGTAATTCTCCAAACACAACCTCTCTTGAGAATAGATTTAGCGCCCAAGATGCTTCTCTATAGAAAACTCAGCCGTGGTCCAAGATGGGAATGAAAAAGGTCTGACTGAGGAAAATATTTTGACCGCAAAACCTTTGAGAAGAGGGCATTTGGGTTGGAGAGAAGGTGCCACCCTTGCTTCTCCAGGAGTGCCT
Organism: Viscum album; assembly: GCA_963277665.1. Taxonomy (NCBI): domain Eukaryota; kingdom Viridiplantae; phylum Streptophyta; class Magnoliopsida; order Santalales; family Viscaceae; genus Viscum; species Viscum album. The sequence continues at coordinate 1,476,818,581 of OY728125.1, read as the reverse complement.
CATTAAACCATTTGATATTCATAAATTTGAGGCCTCCATGGTACTTTGAAAAACACAATTTCTCCCACAACATCCAATGGGTGTTATGCTTTCCATCATGGGAGCCCCACCAAAAATTAGCTAACCAAGAATGGATTTGATCAACAAGAGTTTCCAGAAATTTGAACACTAACATAGTATAAGATGGGATTGCTTGGTCCACTGACTTAATGAGAAATTCATTTCCCTCCTTTTATATCTTCCTACTCGACCATAATATAATAAAATTATCCACCCTATTCATGGTTGAAGAGAACACCTGTTTCTTCGATCTAACGATAATGGTCGGGAGGCCCAGGTATTTAAGATGCTTTTAGACCAGAGGGAAACCACACACCCACTAGAATTCCTCCCTCTTTTCTTGAACCATGCCTTTATTGAAGGATAATTATGACTTCAAAGGGTTAATATGTTGCACAGAATCCCTTTCATATAGATTAATGATTTTCATAACTGATCTGTACTCTTGTGGGGTAACACATGCAAAAAAGGAGACTATCATATGCAAAGAAGAGATGAGAGATAGGGGGATAATTTCAACATACCTTAGCAGCATGGATAACTCCTTGCTCCACTACTTTCAATAGGAGATGAGATAAAACATCTACCGATAATGGTCGGGGTGCCCCATTAATATTAATTATGAAAGAGACATACATAACACATTTCATGATATTAATAATCCATTTTGTCCCAAAGCCCAACATAGAAAGAAAAATTTCAAGAAAAGGCTATTAAACTCTATCATAAGCCTTCATCACATCTAATTTCATTGCCATAATGCCTTTTTTGGATGAAGATCGAGTTTTCATAGAATATAATAACTCATATGAAATGGTTTCATTGTCAGTAATAGATCTATTTGGGATAAAAACACTTTGATTTTCAGTAACAAGATGCGAGAGGCACTCCCTAAGCCTGACCACCAAGATCTTGGAAAATATTTTGTAAACGATATTGCACAAACTGATTGGTCGAAAATCTATGATTTTATATGGGCTCTATATTTTTGGAATGAGAGTGATAAGTGTTTCATTCAGGGCTTCCAGAGAATGTCTTCCTGCCCACATCTCCTTTATCAGGGTAATCACATCAGGGCAAAAAATATGCCAAAATCATTTAAAAAACAGTGCATGAAACCCATCAGGTTCCAGGGTAGAGTGAATAAGATAGAGAGCCCCAAGCACTTCACCATCAGAGATATCTCTCTCCAACTTACGGTTCATATCCTCTGCGATAATTTTTGGGATACATCTAGTTAGACATGCAGGAGTATCAATACCTTTTTCTTTATAGAGGTTGCTGAAAAAGTTCAAGATAATGGAGTGAATATCGATGTCATTGTTAACAAGCCTCCCAGAAGGATCCTCAAGTTGAGCAATGTGGTTTTTCTCCTCCTTACATATTATTTTTGGTGAATTTTTTTTTTCTGGTCACCATCCCTAATATGGAATTCTCTTTCCCTCATAAACCAAAATCTCTCATTCTCCCTCAGTGCTACATTAATATTATTTTCCACATAAGAGATGTCCCTGATTATAGAATCAAAATAAGGAAGAGAGTGAAGTATCTTCAAGTGATTTTCTACAACATAAATATTCGTAAAATTTTATCTACATATAAATATTATATTATATTATATGTATATATAATATAAATATTATATATATAATATATATTTATATATATATATATATATGTATTTATAAAATATATAACATACTGTATACATATAAATATAATATATATATATATTAATATTTTTTAATTATGCATGCATAAATACAATATATATATTTGCATAATATATTTGGGTAATATATAAATATATACGCACATAATATATACATGTATACAAATAAGTATAAATATTTACAAATAAATATATAAATATACATTTGTGTTTGTGTGTGTGTTTGATATAAATGTATTTATAATCCATGAGAACTGGATGGTAGGGAGGGTGTCCATGGGAAATGGAACCAGATGAGGGAGGGTGTCACGACCCGTCCTCGGGGCCCGTGCCGTGACTACCCCAAGCCCGCCTTCCATAGGCCAGGGGCTGGCGACTAGCACCAAAGGCGTAAAATCCCGATAACTGGGAAGACATTGCCTTTATAAAAGAAAACAAGCACCACAGAGTACAAGCGGAAGCAAAACACTAAGTACAAAAGAAAAGCTGAAAAGTAAATGGGCCAGAATACAAACCCAAAAGAAAGTACGACTACAACTGAATAAGGTACAACAGTAAAAAGACAAACAGCTGGAAGTAGGAAGAAGCTCCTGGGTCGTCCTCCTCGGATCCTACCTGAAGGGTAGGTACAGATGGCGCAGCTCCTGGTCGTCCACCACGGATCCTACCTGAAGGGTAGGTACAGATAGCCTCCTCCACGCTCTCGTCCGTAAACCTCCTCTATGAGTCGTCACGTCGTGTAGTCCACCTCCGGGTACTGACTCCTCGTGTAGTCCACCTCCGGGTACTGACTCGTCGTGTAGTCCACCTTCGGGTACCGTCCAGTCCTCGAACACTCGGCCTCCGTCAGCACTGCCCGTCGTCTGCAACCAACACAACGAGGTGCGGGCATAGCCCGTGCAGGGGTGAGTATAACGATACTCAGTAGGGACCCCGAGACCCTCAAGGTCTCACTAAACCAACAAGGATAACCACAAGAAGATCTCAACAGATAACCTCTACTTAGATATATGCCCATACATATACCTAAGTTATCAAGTAACCCATCTCAATCATAAGGAAACACAAGGATTGTGAAATCAACGGATAACCACTACCCAGGTATATGCCCATACATATACCTAAGTTATCAAGTGACCCATCTCAATCATGAGGTAAACACAAAGGTCAAAAGTCTCAGCTCAAACCAGGATTTCCATTATCGAAACCGTAACTGCTGAAGAGCTCCGTCTCTGGAGTGTACAGTGGCCCTGTCACGACTCCGAGGTACTGCTCACTAACCTAAGACTGCTGTAGAACTCCACCTATCGAGTACTGCGGGCCAGCTGCTACAACCAAGCGCTCTCCCGTCATGGGTCTGCCGCTACAACCAAGCGCTCCCATGTGCCGCTACAACCAATCACACCTCTATCGTGGGTCTGCCGCTACAACCAAGCACTCCCATGTGCCGCTACAACCAAGCGCACCTCTGTCGTGGGTCTGCCGCTACAACCAAGCGCTCTCATGTGCCGCTACAACCAAGCGCACCTCTGTCGTGGGTCTGCCGCTACAACCAAGCGCTCCCATGTGCCGCTACAACCAAGCGCACCTCTGTCGTGGGTCTGCCGCTACAACCAAGCGCTCTCATGTGCCGCTAAAACCAAGCGCACCTCTGTCGTGGGTCTGCCGCTACAACCAAGCGGTCCCCTATGCCGCTACAACCAAGCGCACCTCTGTAACACACCGAGTCGTTCGATCAGCAGTCGTCGGGTCTCAGTCAGCTACACGGTCTCCGTATTCCGCACGCTCGTCTCCGGGAGGGTTCGCTCCACGAGCTGCTGGTCGATACTACAAGTATCACAAGGTTCCACGAAGAAGTATCTCAAAGGACCACCGCGTCATAGGGGTCTCAACGCAACAGACGGCCCGTCAATCGGACGTTCGATCTGTGAGTTATTAGCCTTTTCGTCCCAGGGGCCCGGTTGGTTTCGTGAGCGAACCAATCCGGACGTATCTCAATTGTACCCCGAACTCCCATAGGGTATACTCATAGGGACCGTTTCTCAACGTGATCACCAACGCCGCTGACGGTTCGTCAAACGGACGTTCTTTCAGAAAGGTATCAACTTTTCCGTTCTAGGGGCCCGGTTGGATTTCGGGTGCAATCCAACCCGGCCACTATCCAACTGTATCCAAATCTCGGGCGAAGGATGCCAAAAGTTCTGTATCGTCAACAGGAACGCAACACAATAAACGACACGTCAATCGGACGCCCGATCTGGAAGTTATTGGCTTTCTCGTTCCGGGGGCCCGGTTGTTTTTTTTAAAGTTAAAACCAAACCGACCACACTCCGACGGTATCCAAAACTCGAACGGAGTAAGCCAAAAGATCCTTCTCACTTAGAGAAATTCAACAAAGCTGACAGCACGTCAATCGGACGTCCGTAGCTCAAGATATGAGTGTTTCCGCTCCGAGGGCCTGGTTGGTTTCGTGTACGAACCAACCCGGCCGAACTCAAAGTAATCCGAAACCTTGAGTGCGATATACCGAAACGACCGTCTCGATCCAAGGATCGTGTTTCCGCTGACGGCGCGTCGTTCGGAGGCCCGTATCTCAAGTTACAGGCATTTGACCGAAAATGGTCCGAAGACGGGGGGTCTGGGCCCGAGCCGACCCGGCCCGACCCCCCCCCCCCGGGTCGGCCGAACCGGGTCGACCCGACCCAGCTGGCCCGGTCCGGTCCGGCCAGGGCGCGGCCTGGCTCGGCCGGTCGGTCCGGCTCGGCTCGGCCGAGCGGCCGAGCGCGGAAGCTGCGGGGGCGCACTGCCCCCGCGGCCCCGGTTGGGGCCGCCTTGCCAGCGGCCGGGCCGCGTCCCTCCACCGGTTCCGTGCGGCCGCGGAACCGTGTCGCCGCCGCGGCTTCAGCCGCGGAGGGTTTTGCCGGCGGCGCGCCGGGCGCCGCCGCCGCCTCTGACCGCCGGCGGGGTGCACCGGCGGGAGTTTCCGCGGGCCACCGGACGCGCTCCGGTGGTCCGTTTTGTGTGCGGTCTTCGCCAGTGGTCCCCCCGGGACCCGATCTTCACTGCGAGACCCTCAAAATCACCTTGCGGCCTCGTTTGTCGTTGCTCGTCGATCCACACATCAATAAACAATCTGCGGAGGGTTGTCGGGCCGTGTTCGTTTGGCCCGCACCCTCCGCGTTAGATAATAACAACGGAAGAAATTTATTCATCACATGAATACATAATCAAAAACAATTTTAATGAATTAAAATCGTTCTTATTATTCGGGTTCTTCACTTTGAATGGAAACATTCACGGAGTATAGAACATTCAAATAAAACCCCTACCTTGGGTATAAGCCGATCGGAAGGAGGTGTCGTCGTTCGAGGTTCGTCGCGGTATGGCGTCGCGAGGATGACGACGTCGAAGGGGGACGTCGGCGTTCGTCCGACTCGAGGGAAGGCGAAGCCGTCGTCGCTTGCTACCCGATTCCGCTTCCGAGCTTGTTCGTCGAACTCCAACAGATGATTAAAGATTTTGTTGCGGAGGGAGGAACGTCGCAGAAGAGGAAACGTTGGCGTCGCGACACACGGCGTCACGTCGTCGATTTCCGCGATTTCGGCGTTCTTCGTTGGAGGTCGGAGCGTTCTTCGCGTTCTTCGCGTTCTTTGCGTTCTTCGCGTTCTTCGTCGAAGAACGAAGAATTCTCTCTCTTCTCTCCCGAAGGTTTAACACAACACAAACCCCCTCAACCAAAATAAAATAAGTCATCAACTTATTTTATTATCAACTTAAGAATTGAAAAACAAAAGATAAGAAACGACCCATTAATTCGCAGAATTAATTCAACGAATTAAACCGCCCAATTAATTCAACGAAGAAAACCGCCCAATTAATTGGTGCGTTAAGAAATTAAGAAAACGCGTTAGTTGACTTCCATAATGACGGGTTTTCGCGGGTGCGTTACTTAGCGGAAAAGAAACGGTGGGGCTCGTGCGGGTCCCACCTCACAAATATCCTACCAAGAGGGTAAAATATTTTTGGATAGCACCTTATCCGTAACAACTCCACTTAAGCAGCTTTAAGTGGCTTTCAGGTGGCTTCCAAGGGGCTTAAGTGAAATAAAATAAAGTTTGTCGTACAATTATTTTATTTCTTAACTTTAAGCCCGGAAATTAAAAACCACACCCGAGCAAACGCAACTCCGGAAGAGGCGTTTCTAAGCAATTACCGGCGCTGCGATTCCATCGGTGCCCTCAGAATTCGATTCCGAGCACCGGTTCAAAAGTTAGAAAAACCCGCTCGTCCGTTCACTGAACGTACCCGAGCCAAACTTCGGAAATTGATTCCGGGCACACCGGGCCTCGGAATCAGGTGCCGTCAGAAATTGCGTTCTTGTAAAATTCCAAAGAAAATTAAGAAAAAAATTTCTTAGAATTTACGGGTCTTTACAGAGGGTGGGTGTGAACCATGTGTGTGGGAAAGGTGGTCTAAAAAAGAGAGAGAGTAATTAGGTTCAGTTTTCACAACCACCCCTAAACATCTCAATTAGAGGCGGTTTTAACCACCTCTAAAATCTCCCCTAATTCATGCATTTGTGAAAATCTAGTCTAAAATTAGAGGGGGTTTAAACCCCATTTAATTTAACCAGCACTAAATTTGTATCACTTTATCAAAGGTCCCTCAAAACTGCCTCTAACAACACTAGGTGACACTACGGGAAAAATGGGTATTTGCGACGGGGATAAATCCCGTCGCAAATAGCCCCGTTAAAAACTTATTTGCGGCGGGGGTATTTGCCCGTCGCAAATAAGTAGCCTTTTGCGACGGGATTGCTTTCCCCGTCGCAAAAGAACTGGCGCGCTTTGCGCGCCAAATCGAGGGAAACATATTTGCGACGGACGGTTATTGCCCGTCGCAAATAACCGGCGGCGGTAAAAGGTATTTGCAACGGGAATATTCCCCCGTCGCAAATAGTATGTCGGCAGGTGGTTATTTGCGACGGGACCCGTCGCAAATAACTATTTAACCGTTGACCGTAATAAATGATGGCTAAGGTATTTGCGACGGGTACCGTCGCAAATAATATTATTTGCGACGGGATACTCGTCGCAAATGGACCCGTCGCAAATAATCTAACCTATAAATACCCCCATCTGTTTTTTTCAATTCATTCTCAAACTCCATCTTCTTCTTCTCTCAAAATTCTATTTCTAGAGTTCAGCGTTTCTCAAGTTTAATTTTTTTCTCCGGAGTTGATATTGAAGTTTTCAAGAACGATCAGAGATCAACCTCAGATCAATTTTCAAGGTATTTATGTTCATTTTAATTTAATATTTATTTTAATTTTTTTTATTAGTTTCAATTATTCTTAATTACTTGTAATTTAATTATGTTTACATTGTTTTGTTACTTAATAAATTTAAATTATTAGTATTGTTCATAGTTAATGGTAATTAGGAATAATTAGTAATAATTTTCAATAATTAAGAATAAATATTAATAATTAGTAATAAATACCAATAATTAGGAATAATAACATTATTACATTATTAGTATATTTTATTATTAATATTAAAATAATATAATTTTTTATATTATATACAATTCTCCTTTCATCTGTGTGTTTTCTGTCTCCACATGTAATATTTGTATGTGGAGACAGAAAACACACAGATGAAAGGAGAATTGTATATAATATAGAAAATTATATTATTTTAATATTAATAATAAAATATACTAATAATGTTATTAATCCTAATTATTGGTAATTATTCCTAATTATTGGTAATTATTCATATAATTACTAATAATTAGGAATAATTACAAATAATTAGCAATAATTAGGAATAATTAGTAATAATTAGTAATAATTACCAGTAATTAGTAATAATTACCAATAATTAGTAATAATTACCAATAATTAGTAATAATTACCAATAATTAGTAATAATTACCAATAATTAGTAATAATTAGTAATAATTATCAATAATTACCAATAATTAGTAATAATTACTAATAATTACTAATAATTACCACTAATTAGTAATAATTAGGAATAATTACCAATAATTAGTAATAATTAGTAATAATTAGTAATAATTAGTAATAATTAGTAATAATTAGTAATAATTAGTAATAATTAGTAATAATGACCAATAATTAGTAATAATTACCAATAATTAGTAACAATTACCAATAATTATCAATAATTACCGATAATTACCAATAATTAGGAATAATTATCAATAATTAGGAATAATTACCAATAATTAGTAATAATTACCAATAATTAGGAATAATTACCAATAATTAGTAATAATTACCAATAATTAGTAATAATTAGCAATAATTAGTAATAATTACCAATAATTAGGAATAATTACCAATAATTACCAATAGTTAGTAATAATTACCAATAATTAGTAATAATTACCAATAATTAGTAATAATTACCAATAATTAGTAATAATTAACAATAATTAGTAATAATTACCAATAATTAGGAATAATTACCAATAATTGCCAATAATTACCGATAATTAGTAATAATTAGTAATAATTAGGAATAATTACCGATAATTAGTAATAATTAGTAATAATTACTAATAATTAGTAATAATTAGTAAAATTAGTAATAATTACCAATAATTAGTAATAATTACTAATAATTAGTAATAATTACCAATAATTAGTAATAATTACCAATAATTACCGATAATTAGTAATAATTACCGATAATTAGGAATAATTACCGATAATTAACAATAATTAGTAATAATTAACAATAATTAGTAATAATTACCAATAATTAGTAATAATTACCAATAATTACCCATAATTACCGATAATTACCAATAATTAGGAATAATTACCAATAATTAGTAATAATTACCAATAATTACCAATAATTAGGAATAATTACCAATAATTACCAATAATTACCGATAATTACCGATAATTAGTAATAATTTGTAATAATTACCAATAATTACCCATAATTACCGATAATTACCAATAATTAGAAATAATTACCAATAATTAGGAATAATTACCAATAATTAGGAATAATTACCAATAATTAGGAATAATTACCAATAATTAGGAATAATTACCAATAATTACCAATAATTAGTAATAATTACCAATAATTAGTAATAATTAGGAATAATTAGTAATAATTACCAATAATTAGTAATAATTAGTAATAATTAGTAATAATTAGTAATAATTAGTAATAATAAGTAATAATTACCAATAATTAGTAATACTTAACAATAATTAGGAATAATTACCAATAATTAGGAATAATTACCAATAATTACCAATAATTACCGGTAAATAGTAATAATTAGTAATAATTAGGAATAATTACCAATAATTAGTAATAATTAGTAATAATTACTAATAATTACTAATAATTAGTAATAATTAGTAATAATTACCAATAATTAGTAATAATTACCAATAATTAGTAATAATTAGTAATAATTAATAATAATTACCAATAATTAGTATTAATTACCAATAATTAGTAATAATTACCAATAATTAGTAATAATTAGTAATAATTACCAATAATTAGTAATAATTAGTAATAATTACCAATAATTAGTAATAATTAGTAATAATTACCAATAATTAGGAATAATTACCAATAATTACCAATAATTACCGGTAAATAGTAATAATTAGTAATATTTAGTAATAATTGGTAATAATTAGTAATAATTACCAATAATTAGTAATAATTACCAATAATTAGTAATAATTACCAATAATTAGTAATAATTACTAATAATTAGTAATAATTAGTAATAATTAGTAATAATTACCTATAATTAGTAATAATTAGTAATAATTAGCAATAATTAGTAATAATTACCAATAATTAGTAATACTTAGTAATAATTAATAATAATTACCAATAATTAGTATTAATTACCAATAATTAGTAATAATTACCAATAATTACCAATAATTAGTAATAATTAGTAATAATTAGTAATAATTAGTAATAATTACCAATAATTAGTAATAATTACTAATAATTAGTAATAATTAGTAATAATTACCAATAATTAGTAATAATTAACAATAATTAGTAATAATTAACAATAATTAGTAATAATTAACAATAATTAGTAATAATTACTAATAATTAGTAATAATTACCAATAATTACCCATAATTACCAATAATTACCCATAATTACCGATAATTGCCAATAATTAGAAATAATTACCAATATTTAGTAATAATTAGTAATAATTACCAATAATTAGTAATAATTAGTAATAATTACTAATAATTAGTAATAATTAGTAATAATTACCAATAATTAGTAATAATTAGTAATAATTAGTAATAATTACCAATAATTAGTAATAATTAACAATAATTAGTAATAATTACCAATAATTAGGAATAATTACCAATAATTACCAATAATTACCGGTAAATAGTAATAATTAGTAATAATTAGTAATAATTAGTAATAATTAGGAATAATTACCAATAATTAGGAATAATTACCAATAATTAGTAATAATTAGTAATAATTACCAATAATTAGTAACAATTACCAATAATTAGTAATAATTACCAATAATTAGTAATAATTACCAATAATATTAGTACTATGAAAATAATAAAAAATTTATATAATATTAAAATTATCAATATTTGTAACAGGTTTTGCTTTATTCCCAACATATTTAATTCTTAAAGGGTCAATTTTTAGGTCTATCTCAATAAAAAGTTTGCGTCAGTCGTGTATGATGTAAACTCTATAATTATCCTAGCTTGAGTGTTTTTTCTAACAAATTATTCAAAACCAGTAATGATTTTATATTTTATAGAAAAATATGGAACAACGAGGTCGTCAACAATCATTATTAGGTGACCGCATATGGATAAATCAACGTAGAAATCTAAACGGTTCTGGTTTAAATTCAGTATATGTAGAGGGTGTGGAGACTTTTTTATCATTTGTGGCATCAAATCCAGAATTTGTTTCAGAAGGAAAAATAAAATGCCCTTGCATAAAATGTGCATTGAGAACGTTTGACACGTTTGACAAAGTGGGGGAACATCTCTTGCATTTTGGTTTTCAACCAGATTATGTTTTTTGGTATCAACACGGTGAACGCAGTTCCAGAGCAGGTGATACCAACTTGATTCCGGATCCATCCCGGATCCATTGGCCGTCAGTTTGATGAGGCGGCATGGATGCAGGCCACCCAGTATGCCTTCGAGAAGGGCCGGGTAGTTGGTATCAGCTCTCGACTGACTCCCAGAGATTATTATGGCAGTGCTGCGATGTCGGCGTCCAGATCGAGAGGAGCTCGTGCATCTTCTTCTGCTACACAGTATAAGGATCAGTTGCGATCTCAGACTGCACTGATAGAGAGTCTCCGACAGGAGCAGGAGCAGATGCATCAGCAGCATGAGGAGGAGCGTCGACGCCAGCAGCAGCTGTACGAGGAGCAGACGAGTCGGTGGCAGCAGTAGCATCAGGAGAAGATGGAGTACATACACCGACTCACTCATGCTTTAGGGATAGAGTTTCCTCCACCACCATCTGCAGATCCCCCCCTCCCCCCCTCCTTCAGATTAGAGTTTGTTTTTATGTTATAAAATTTGTGAAATCAAAATATGATTTTTTTTCTATTCCTAGTTTCTCTCTCATTATAAAATATTAATAATATTATATTTTGAAATAACAATATTAATATGAATAATAATATTATTTATATTTTATAATATTAAATTATATATATATATTAAAATTTTATAATATTATAATTTAATTATATTTTTTTGTAATACTTGAATTATTTTAATATTTGAATGTAAAATAATTCTATTATTTTTATATTAATTAAAATAACTTATTAATATTTTTTTTATTTATGAATTATAATTCTAATATTATTATATTAATTAAATCATTTATTAATATTCTATTATTTTTTATTTTTGAATTATAATTCTATTATTATTATATTAATTAAAATAATTTATTAATAATTTATTATTTTTATTTGTGAATTATAATTCTATTATTATATTAATTAAAATCATTTATTAATATTTTATTATTTTTTATTTTTGAATTATAATTTGATTATTGTTATATTAATTAAAATAATTTATTAATAATTTATTTTTTTATAGTATTTACGACGGGATACTATGCCCGTCGCAAATAGTATTATTATTATATGCATTAAAATAATTTATTAATAGTTTTTTATTTTTTTTAAAAATAGTTTTTGCGACGGGACCCGTCGCAAAAAAAGGCTTTAGCGACGGGCCCGTCGCAAATAATTGTTGTTGCGACACTGTTTTCAGTAACGAGCCATTTGCGATGGGCCCCCGTCGCAAAAAGCCATTTGCGACAGGATCTCGTCGCAAATGACCCGTCGCAAATACCTGTTTTTCTAGTAGTGTGAGAACATTAGCAGTGGTTTCTCATAATCGCTACTAATGTGTTTAAAGGGGGTTATAACCCTCTTTAATCGGGTCATTTTTTTCTAGTGGGTACTCATACTTCAAAACTTTTACTGATGATTTTAGTAGATATAGATATGTCTACTTAATGAGATATAAGTCAGATTCCTTTGAAAAATTTAAAGAATACAAGAATGAATTTAAGAATAATATTGGTAATAAGATTAAGAAACTTTGTTGTGACCATGGTGGAGAATTTCTCAATCAAGACTTCATTGATTATTTATGAGATTTTGAGATTTTATATCAACTCACTCCTCCTTATACATTATAATGGAATGGTATAAGTGAAAGGAGGAGGCGCACCTTGTTGGACATAGTGATATCAATGATGAGACATGCGGGTATTCCATTATTCTTTTGGGGATACACATTATAAACAACAATAAATATACTAAACCAAGTATCAACTAAATAGATAATGGTATTCCATATGAATTTTGGACTGAAAGAAAAACCATGTTATAGAATTTACATGTATGGGGAAGCGAAGCATTTGCTAAGGCCTCTTCATGTAACAAAATTCCACCCTAGGTCACAAAGTGTTCCTTTATAGGATACCCCAAGGAAATAAGGAGATATTACTTATAAAACCCCTCATACAAAAAGGTTATAGTGGAAAGACATTCCATATTCCTTAAGAGAGAGAACATCTCTAAAAGAGATAGTGGGAGAAAGATAAAATTCAATGAAGTTGAGGCTCAAGTAATAGAAGAGTTGGTACAAGAACAGATTCCACATAGCCCTATAAAAGAATAAACTATTCTGAAGACATAAGTATTGTGTAAGAGTACAAGAGAGGTTAGAGAACCAGAAGGTTATGGTTTTCTAGTCACTGAGGATGGAAACTCATCATTAGTTGATAATAATGATCCTCTAACTTATAAGGAAGAAGTAAGTGGCATAAATGTTACCAAGTGAAAAAAAGACATGAATTCTAAAATGGGTTCCATGTACCAAAACCAAGTTTGAATTTTGGTAAACCCTCTAGTATATGTAAATCCTGTTGGTTGCAAATGGGTATTCAAGAAGAAACTGACATGAAATAACAAGTCAGTACCTATAAGCCATGACTGGTTGCAAAAGGGTTTAAACAACGTCAAGTATTTGACTATGAAGAAACCTTTTCACTAGTTGCAATACTGAAATCTATTATAATTTCAATTATCCTTATGACCTTCCATTATTATGAGATTTGGAAAATGGATTTCAAAAAAATATTCCTTAACAAGAACCTTTAAAAATATGTCTATATGAAATAACTCAAAGGGTTTGTGACTCCAAAGGATTCCAACAAGGTATGAAAGTTACAAAGATCCATTTATGGATTAAAGAAAGAATCCAGGTCATGGAACATTCATTTTAATGATGCCATAATAAAATTTGGTTTCATAAAGAATGAGTGTGAGTCATGTGTTTATAAATGGTTTAATGGGAGTGCAGTCGTTTTCTTAATAGTATATGTCAATGATATATTACTTATTGAAAAGAAAATACCAATCTTACAATATTTTAAGGCATGGTTGAATAAATGATTCTCCATGAAGGACTTAGGTGAGACAAATATATTATTGAGATCAAGATCCATCGTGATAAATCCAAGAGACTTATCATCTTAAGTCAAGGTACATATATTGACAAGATACTGAAGAGATTTAGTATAGAACAATCTAAGAGGGGATTATTGTCAATGTTACATGATATTCATCTTTCTAGGAAAATGTGTCCTCAGACACATGAGGAAACAAATAGAATGACAAGGATTCCATACAAATAATCAATTGGGTTAGTCATGTATGTTATATTATGTATCAGGCTAGATGTTGCCTATGCATTGAGTGTAGTAGGTTGATATCACACTGATCCAGGTGACTAACATTGGATGACAATTAAGACTATCCTTAAGTATCTAAGGAGTACTAAGGACATGTTCTTGGTCTATAGAGGAGATGAGGAACTAGTCATTAGAGTATATGAAAAAATAGTTTCCAAATAGATCAAGATTACACAAAGTCATAAACAAGATGCATCTTTACTATGAATGGAGGTGTTGTGTGTTGGAAGAGCTCAATGTAGGTTATGGTCACATATTATATAGCAGAGTCTAAGTATATTACGGCTTCTGAGGCAATTAAGGAATCAGTATGGATATGAAACTTCATCCAATATTTTAGCATGGTACATAGTAGTAAAAATCCAATAACACTCTATTGTGATAATACTGCAGCAGTGGCTCTCACAAAGGAGTTAAGGTCACATCAACAGATGAAACATATACTTCAAATGTATCATCTCTTGAGGTATTTTTTTTAGAGAGGTGAGGTTACAATGAGTAGTATTTCCATGGTTGGTAACATAATGGGCCCCTTTATTAAAGCCTTAAATCAGTAGAAACATGAATATCATGTGAGGTCTAGCGAACTAAAATTTGTAGGCAGTTGGCTCTAGTCTAAGTGAGATTTTGTTGGAGTTGGTGTCCTAGGACCAACTGGATATACTTTGATTACATTCATATTAGATGTATTGAACATTAATTAAACATCTTATTACATATTGTTCATTGTTCTACATGACTTTAATATAATAATGTCCTAGAGTATTTGTCTCATTGATAAGGTCATAATAGTTCCCTGCTACGACGAGAACCTTGAAGTGCTATGATAATATTTTTAATATAGTTTTATGGTTGGATAATATACTATGATGGAACATATAGTATACAAACCTTCATATGTGAGTACTCATAAGAAGATGAGGTTTCTTCTCATGAAGTTCACACTTGGTAATCTCTAAAATAGATGATTATGAGAACAAACCCACCGGTAAGAATTCTGTATGTTTTGGTATCATCAGATATTCCTATTTGTGAGCATGTGTAATAGTCGTTAGACTTTAATATTATCATTGGTACATTTCATGACTCGTGCATTTAGATTTACTCACAAAAATCATCATGCTATATGTTGGCAGGAAGTAGGGTATGTTGGGTGCGGTATGATTGACATGTCATTGATGAATAAGTCGAGGAAGGATTCGAACCTTCCATATTTATGGGAGTTGATATCTCAACCCTTTGATTAAAATATAACTGTCACCTAAATTCAATGGTCATGGTGTATCGATGTGATTATTTCAGATAGTCAAATAAAGACGTATCGAGCATATAGGTTGATGACACCATTATGCAACCTGCTTGATGAGATATTGTGATAAAGAGATTATATTACACAATGAGTGTTCATATTTTGTTGTTGATGTTTTGACATTAAGTTCATTATCTTGGGTACCTTGACCCATTTCTAGACAATAATTTTGGACTTTAGGAAAGCCCGCCTAATGCCAACGAGAAATAATCCTAGAGGTTCACACACTAAGTGTTTCCATTGATCTTGATTAAATTATATTTGAATTTAATTAAGGGAATAAATATTATTTTAAAGATTGATAACTAATTTTATTCAAATTACATTGATCGCATAAATTAAATAAATATCTATTAATCGACATGTGAATAAAAATACATTTATTTATTTTATTGAATATTTAATAAATATTTATTCGCTGGTATGTAAATGAAATATTTATTTTATGAATAATATATTAATTATGGTATTCAATAAATATCCAGGAGTTCTAATGAACCAAGACCGCGTCCAGTGATAATATTTACAAGCCGATGAATATTATATATCATTTACACAGGATGACGCACACCATAAAATAATAATTATATTATTATTATTCTATGGAATGGGGTTTATTAAAGGTTTTAATATTGTTTATAGACGAACATATAATTAAAAAATATTATAACCTAAAACCTACCTCTATAAATATCCCGTTATTACCATTGTGTAAAAAATAAAAAAAGAGAGAGAATTGTTGCGCACAATTAATTCTTTTTCGACTCCTCCATATCTATCCCTTTCAAGAATGATAACACATGAGATATTTCTTCATGACAAAAGAATGAGTTATTAAGAAAAAAACTAAATACATTTGATTCACTACGCTATCATCCGTAGATTGAGTGGCATTTCCTGGAGATCATTGGAGCATGTGTGGATCACAACTAGAGAGATTCTAACCTTGGATCCTCACAAGCGCAACGAAAGAAATATGAAAGGGTATTTTTGGACGATCAACATTGAATATGAATTAATAAACCTATGATGAGGTAATTGATTTCTTCCAATATAAATGAATTATTTATAAACTCAACATTCAAGATCCTCTATTGGGGTTCTGAGCAATTGATATTAAAATAAATGTTAATTATCTCATCACCCACTGTGTACTTTTGTTGTTCCAAGAACCATCAGAAACAACCCTTTTCACATATAAAATGTATCATAAAATAATACACAACATAACCCTAATGCCATAATTTATATAAAAACAATAACCAATACTGCCTTGGAGATCACAATTCAACAAGGGGTTTAAGAAGGTCTCACATCCATCCATCCAACGTCCCAAAGGCCTTCATATTTTTTTTATTGAAAGAAAACCCCCCTTTTAAGGGAAGAAGGGGGGAAACCCCTAAAGACATCATCGACTTAAAACAAACACAATCTGAAGGTCAGTGAGACAGACCAAACTTGGAACATGGAACAACCCCTCCCCAACAATTAAAAGTGAAAACCTGTCCAGTGGTGCAAAGCTAAATGGCGAGCAAATGTCCTCTGTCAAAGAATAGGCCCGATCCGATGAAAAACGCCACACCCTCTCAAACAACCAAATCCATAAAACTCTGCAACGATGAACAACAAGCTCTAAACCCACCATAAGAAGGTCTCACAGACACATGCCTTTTGAAAACCATTAAAGGTTCCAAATGAGCTTGGCTAAAAATGGACTCGGAATGCTAAGTTCATTATTAATCTTTTGATATTATATTTCAAAAGACTCTTTAAAAACAATCCTTTAAAATTCATTTTTAAAGTGTTTCTAAAATAATTTACCAAATCTACTTGAAAACCCATTTAAAAACCAAGTCACACATTTTCAATAAAAATTATCAAAGGATCAAAATTCCACTTTCTAATTAAAAACATGACCCAAATGGGGTTAAATAATATTCAAGTTTCACATTTTAACTAAAAAAATTCATTAAAAATTTTATTAATACTTTTAATTTCAATTAAAACCTTTAATCCAATTGGAAATCAATCATGAAATCATTTTCAAATTCAACCGAGCTATCATATATATAATTAATTTAATAAATAAATACCTCTAGAATCCTCAAGCACACAATGTCATTCCATTTTTTAGGAAATGCATAGAAACATCTAACTTGGTTTAATGACAATCATGCCAAAAGTTGCTTCATATGATGAAGAATGCTCCAATAAGCCTCAAGGAGTCCCAAACAGGACCTAGACAACAAAAACCCCCAAGAAAAATTCATCCCAAACACTAAATATACACCTGAAAACCCCTAGGGTTTGTGGGAGGAGAGGAAATCAATATAGGGTAAAGGGAAAGGGAATGAGGAAAATAAGAAGAATATAGGTCTTTCCTTGGAGAAATATATAAGAAATAAGGGTGGATGAGGCTTGGATCATCAAATGAGAGGGAGGGAAAGAAACCCCCATTCACTTTTAGTTTGGATGAATGAGAGGGAGAGAAGGAGAATATGAAACCCTAGGGTTTCACTTTCTTAGTATTAAACTTATGGTTGTTTTACCCCTTGGGTTCTAGGTGTTTTGGGTTGAAATTATGAGTTTTGGAGGGTTTTATAAGGATGCATGGTTAGGAAACTGTGCAGTAGAAACCATGAAACCCTTTTCAGTGGGATATTGGGGAGCACACAGTTTGCACATGGTTAAAGAAACTATATGAGACAACCATGTGAGGTCTGAGGGTTTTGGGATAGTGGCATACACACGATATACACACTGTTTGGAAAACCGTGTGAGACCACCATGCGACCTACAAAGTTTGGGGTATTTTGTTCTTATCCCATTATTTTTAATTGAGGCTTTAATCCCAAGCCTCCCCCATTTAAACCCCATGACCCAAACATCTCTCAAGGGTTTCTACCACCTTCTTCATGCCCCTCTAAGTGGATTCAAAGTGGTTTCTTGGTGATTCTTCACCTGGTTCAAGAGGTATGAGACCCTCTTTTCTATTTCCTTGGGTTTATATTTTTTTCTCCCATTCCTCTAACCCTAGTGGTCATTCTTGGATGATTTTATTAGTTAGGGTTGGTATAAATTTCGGTTTTTGGTTTTAAATGGTTGTGATCCATAGTAGGAGTTCCTTTCATATGGATTTCATAAGGCAACAAGGTTCCACCACTTGTTTCAGGTGTTTCAATTTCATTTGCTTTTATTTAAGAGTTACATTGATTCTTAGTTTTTTTTTTAAATTTATAGAATAGATAATTATGGTGTGGATTATCTAGGTTTGATTTATTAAAGATTTCCTTAACTTGGTTTGGTTTCCATGTGGAAAATGATGGGAATTTTGTATTTAAAATGACGCTTTGATGTAAATGGGTGTTTTATGAATTTTGTAGGATTGATAAAATGAAAAGGTTGGTTTCATTGAGAAAAAAAACATGTTTGTGAGGGTTAAATCCAAGTGTGATTTTCAAATTATGATCCCTCTTTGGTATAAGTGGTTTTCTTGATTTTTAAAAAGGGGTGGTGTTGTTTTATGAAATGAAATGAAGTTCCATTGGGTTGAATGAATGTGATTACAATTGATTGTGATTTCTTTGGAATTGTGTTTAGATTCCAAATTGTTTTAAAAATGAATTTACAAATGTATATGGAATATCTGTATGTATATAGTGAAGTCCCAGTCGAAACTTTGTAAAACGATGTTCTTTGATTGTGGATTGTGCCCTTGTTGAGCCCCCTTGGTTGTTGATGATGTTATGTGTATCCATGAGATGGATGTTTTATATGTGATTCATGTTGTGCTTATGTGTTGGGGATATTTCTAAGGGTAGGGAATGGGATATGGGAATAATTTTATTTTGATGTTATCCTTCAAATCTTGTTATTTTCATGCGAAGACATTGTTTATTAGTGTCCCTTCTCATTCGACTATTACATGTGGGATTCAAGGATACTAAGTGGGAGGTTAGGGGGTGTGTCTATGATAATTAAGATTATGTGATGATGATTCACCCCTAGTTATACTTAATACCTGGATATCATGGTGTCACTAATGATACTATATGAGAGTAATTCAATTGACGAATGTGGATTGTTAACCCACTAATTGTAGTTTTACTTTGTGCATATCGTACTTTCCCATTATTCCTTATAGAGTTTGTAATGACCTGTCTTTTCCCGAAGGTATGGATTGTTTGTTTTTAAATTTAAGTCCTTGGTTTAATCTTGGTAAATGTTTACTATGAACTAAGGAAGGTCTCAGGAGTGTCTAAGTCTTGTTTGGATCCCATAGTTCCAAAAATAGTCAAAATGATTGGGCCACATAGTTAGTAGAAATTGTGTAGCCCAAATCACATAGTTTCTTCTAATCATGTAGGGTGTAAAAGAGGTGTAGTAGGAGCCACACAATTTTTATGAAATGGTGTGACTCTAGGAACATGGTTGTGCAAGAAACTATAGGTTTTTAACAGTGGGATTTTTCACAGTTTGCATATGGTTTGGGAAACCGTACACCTGAATCGTATGGGGAAAATATTTAAGCAGTGACTTGCACATAGTTTGCGCATGGTTTGGTAAATTGTGCACCTTAACCATGAAACATTATATTTCAAGGTGAGATCACCTTTTCCCCCTCATTTAACTTTTGAAACCCCATTTTTTCCACCTTCTTCCTCCAGTAGATGAAATGAGTTTCTTCTCTTGTAGTTTTCCAAACTCCTTGATCTAGGCTTTGAACTAACTCTTTGATCTGAAGTCTGATTCAAGATCTGTGAAAGGCATTGGATTCCTTAAGGTGATATATCTAATCCTATCTATTCCTATACAAGTTAATCTTTGAACCCATCATGCTATTTAGGTGCAATATCGTTTTGCCTATTTTTAGGGCGTTGGAACATTTCTTAGATCTCTTCCAACCTACTCCAAATATGAGGTCAATATCAAGTGATGAGTCATTTAAAACCTTAAGGTAGGCGGTCTTGTCATTTTCCCCCTGAGTTTTTATGTCTCTTAGCTATGTCATTGTGCCACATGACTAATTTTTTTGGTCATCTCCTTTTTATCAAGTTCTTCATATCAAATTGATCATCAAACCATGATACACATCCTTTGATCCTTGTTTTATTATTTATAGGGTGTTAACCTCAAATACGGACACCCCTTGGATGTTTCAAGTTGAATTTCCCCTTTTGGTTAATTATTCCAATACTTGAAACTCCTATTTTGCCATCGGCTTAGACTTTTAATGGAATTTACCTTGATATATGAATGTGTATAGAACCCGAGGTGCCTCCTAAGTGTTTGGATTAACCTATAAATAGAATTTCTCATGTAAGAAATTGCCTTAGTGACCATGTAACTTTCTAAATGGCTCTATGAGCCTTATAAATTGAATTTCCATGTTATGAGGGATTGAATGGATTAATTAAGTGGAATGGATAATGCATGATGGTTTCCCTTCTTTAAATGAATTGGATAATTTAAATGGAATGACTTATATGGGTGGCATGGACATACCTATTACTTTATGATTAATCAAATGTAATTAATTGAATTATGAAGACCTGTTTAAATTGAGCTTGATAAAATAGATGAATGGGAGGTAATTACTCATGATTATATTATAAATATGATTATTCCCTAACATAGGTTGTGGTATGATGGTAATGGATCCATTGAGTATGATGGTATCATGCTCCCTTACATTGGGTGTTGAGCATGGAGTCTCACACCATTGACATTAGTTGGATGTTGGCCATGATGCGCTACATCCCTTATTTGAGAGTTGACATGATGGAACACTCACCATCTTTGAGTAAAGAGCATGTCTTCTCCCACTCATTATGATATGCAGGGTATGTACCATGTTGATTTATATTATAGGCTCATTAAAATGGTTATGGATGTCTGAGTTACGCCCCGGTCCATCCAACAACTAGTATTACAAGTATATGACCACTTACGCCCACACATACTTGGTTCATATTGGTGGATGAAATATATAACTATACTATATATATAGTGACTTGTTAGACATACATTATGACCATGAGCTGAACTAGGTAGAGCCGCCAGGTGTCATTTAGAAACCTGAGTGGGCGGTTATTTATTTATTCAGCTTTGTTAATTAATTACTTATTATTGCATGCCATTTAGTTATAAGCACTACTTGGATTACTTCTATACACCGTTGGTGGTGTCCTATTGAGATTTTATCTTACAATCTACTCAAGTTTCCTTTGGTACCTGAGAAGATTACTTGTCTACAGGTACTGATAAAGGCAAGCGTCCTACTACAGGTCTTTGACATGCTTATCTTATAGATGGAGCTTAGGAGAAGAGGTCCGAGTATATGCTTGAGATGATAATAGAGCAACTTTTTATCCTTTTTACACTTTTGTATTCTTTTTATATACATGTTACCTTGTTCCCCTTTTTTATACCAGTATGTCATTTATCCATGTACTTGACACTACCTCTATGGCTTTTTGTATTATTATTAGTTGTTCAGTTATTTATTCTTCTGTTGATTTATTATTTTGTCTTTTCTTATATGCTTATGATGTTGTATGTTTATGATTTTATCAGATGTGCCACTCTAATAAGAGGGTATAATCCCCCCACCGTACCACCTTTACACCCTCGCTGCTAGTCATTAGCCTCTGAAATATTGGGAGGTGTACTTGAGGCCATGTGACCCACCGACTCAGGGCACAGGTTAAGTAGAACCCAGGTCAGGATTTTATAGAATTTCCTCATGATATGTATCATATTCCATGACTTTTTTATACATATTGTATTGGTTCTTGATTTTATTGGATGGACTTACTTAATGTTCTATTTTTTTGGTTTTAGTCTTATCATTGGATAGTTTTGTTCCATCCATTTATTTTCATTATTTGTAACCTATTATGGTTGTGTTTCTTTATTTTCACCCTTGTTTCCTTGGGTACCTTTGATTTGGGTGTGTAAAGGATTTGAAATGAAATAAGGGGGTGATAGTTTTCAAAGGGGTTTCCTTATTGGAACTTTTACTACATTTTAAACCATGTGTGGGTTGATTTTCGAAGGTGTGATATTTTAAATATGAAGATTTGTTTCCATTGAAATTAGTTTTTTTTGAAAGAGAACCATATTTATGGAATGATTTTATAAATGGGACACTTTTGAGAAAATTCATGCTTCATGCTTGTTTCACTCCCATGTTTTTGAATGGAAATGAAAACCTATTTCTCTTTTCCATGTTTTAAAATGAGCATAGTTTGTTTCTTTTATAAAATAAATGAAATGGAATCATGGTGGTATCCTAATAGCTTCATCTCACACCCTACATACTCACGATGGTGGTTATGTAGTTTTTATGTCTTGTACAGGTTTCTTTAGTTGGCCTTGGGTTGATCTGGTGCCATCTTCCTTAGAAAACAGATGGTTGTCGAGATCATGGTGGTGACTTGAGTGTCACAAGGAGATGGTGATTAGACCTTTGGTTTCATGGAAGTAATTAGATTGGGTTTTTTTCCTCTTTGGTCTTTCATCTTTTTTTTTCATTTTCCATTGTAGATTTATAGCTTTGTATTAGATGTTTATTTGTTTTATGTGTAATTGATGGATT
This sequence comes from Viscum album, assembly GCA_963277665.1. Taxonomy (NCBI): domain Eukaryota; kingdom Viridiplantae; phylum Streptophyta; class Magnoliopsida; order Santalales; family Viscaceae; genus Viscum; species Viscum album. The sequence continues at coordinate 1,476,795,608 of OY728125.1, read as the reverse complement.
TTATCTTTGTCTCTTTATCATTATTCCATGTTTAGATGTTTGTGTGTGGGATTATTGAGGGTTAAACCATCCCCATTAGTTATGTTTGATACCCTTGATGCTTGTTATCAGCCCAAGGGGGTCATAGATGCTCCTTGGGTATGTGGCGGGATGGTTTGGGTGCCAGTTTAGATGGAGGCCTAGGTTGGTTTGTTATAAAATGGTATCAAAGATCTAGGTTCTCAAAAGGGTCCTAGGTTCTCAAGACTCACCTTGTTTTTATTTGGGGATTAGTGGTATAAAAGAGATAGGACTCTCAGGACTCAGGTGATAAATCTGAGGAAGTGCTTGGCCTGCTCTTCCTTGTGTTAGATCCCAAGTTTCCATGGGTGATTAGGAAGTTTTCTATCATTTTTGGATTTATGGTGGCTTGTTATTAAGATATTTTGGTGTGAAGTGCTATCAATCTAAGTTTTAATAATACCACAAGAGACATATCATGGAATTACTCATTTCAGAGTGAATTTGGAAGGAATCAAGAGGGTACACGGTTAAGAAACACAGTCTGTCAAACCATGTGCAGCCCGTGCAAACTACTCTAGACAACTTATAGTAGAACTCGCATGGTTGGCACACGATCTGAAAAATTGTGTAGACAAACCATGTGTTGTGGATAATATTAGTTTTTTTGTTTCCATCCTTTATTAGTGTTATCCCTATTTGTGTTTGTTTAATATTTTTGTGGACGTTTAAGTGAAGTTTTTTAGCTTTTGAAAGATATTTAAAAGCAATGTTTTATGACTTGGTATTTGAGATTGTTTTGAAAACCTTGTTTTGGTTACTTGATATGACTGGGTAAAAAGTTTTTGGACTCTAGAAAATATTTTTTTTTGTGAAAATTTTTGAACCTCCCTAAAAATGATTTTTGGGGGTTGTGATGTATCGAAAAGTTTTGGGTGTTTTTATGAAAGGTTTTGAACACAATATAAGTGATTTTGGTAAAAATAAATGGCTTTATTGTTGTATAAATTTCAAAATTATTTGTGTGTGTGGTGTGAAATGTCTCAAAAGGTTTTGGGTAAAGTTTAAAAAGATAGTTTTTTGTAACATTGATTTGGTTACTTCAATATTTGGTTCCCTTAAGTGAAATTTTGAGGTTGTTTTGTAAATTTTGTTTGGATTGGCTTGTTGTGGTTATCCTATTTGATTTGAATTTTGAATGTGGCTTGGTTGATGATTTGTTTTGTTTTTTTTGTGATGTTCTAGAATGAGTCCCCCAGAAAAGAACCAAAATGTTAGGAAGGGAATGCCTTAAGTAGTTGTCCTAGTGATCTAGGAGTTGTCCTTATGGTCTCTAATTCTTCCCAAAATCATAATGTAGTGGAAATTACATGCTCTTCTCAGCTTGTGGATCATGTATGAATTTTCTTGAATCGATATCATCCAATCTTATATGGAGACCAAGGATCCTATGAGGATATTGAGTGGATAACCAAGGTTAAATAGATTTTAAACTTATTATGAACTCCTGAAGCATTTATGGTGAGGTGCATCATTCCCTTATTCAAAGGTTTGGGCTTGGATTGGTGGGAGATCTCTATCCATTAAAAACCATTCAAGACTCTATCTTGGGGATATTTAAAGGTCTCTATCATTAAATGGTTTTATCTAGAAGAAGTGAGAGTCTAGAAGGTGATGAAGTTCCTGAGTATCCTCTAGGGTGGTTAGTCAATGAAAGATTATGTTGAACATTTTTCTAGCTTGGTTCCCTTGTCTCAAGAGTTGGATGCCGACTATTTTAAGGTGTGGTTCTTTGTTATGGGCCTTCATCTGAATTTGTTTTTGTTAGTGCTTCAGTCTATCCTAACTACCCATATGAAAGTAGTTTATAAGGCCTTTGTTGTTAAGGTAATCATAGAAGTACAACCTATGATAGGAAATGCTTAGATTATATCTAGAGCTGGTAAAGGTGATCCATATAATGATAAGGGGAAGTAGGGAGGTGTTGGTGATAAAAAACCATATTTACAACCCATCATTCCCATTTCAGTAAATCGAAAGCTAGTTGTGTTCTTTAAGTGTGAGAAGTTTGGGAATATTAGATCTTCTTTTACATCAGCTCTGAAGACCTGTGATATTACATATTCATTCATGATTTTAAATTACTTAAATCACATAATTTTCACTTAAAAATGATTAATTTCCAATCAATATTCATGTTTTGATCATAAACACATAAGAAGAGCATAGTTTGAGTTCATCTAATTAAACTAAAATTTAATGTTTTGATCATATATTTGAACATAATAATCCAAATTAAGTGATTATTATTTTTTAGTGTTTCTAATGAAAATTACCACATATCATTATAAGGTATATTTCTTAAATTCGTCCATATGAAGGTTCATATGGACCACACAAGAAGTCTAAAATAATTTGTCAAATAAACTGAACCAGTTGTAATGTTATATTTTATGGGCTCAATCCAGAAGTAAAAATTAATTTATTCTCCACCAAAATTCTAGGTACAATACATTCCATCTTGGATAAAAATCTTAAGGCCCAAATCAACCAATAAGGGCCCCAATTTATCTATGAAAGTCTAGCCCACTATTATGTCATGGATTTCAAAGTAGCACATAATCATTGACTTTTATCCCAATATAAAATACAATTAAGTTTATATTTTTTGTTTTGAAATACAATATATAGATTAAAAACTTTTTTTAATAAATGGTTTGGATTTTAGGGAATATTCTTAGACTAAAATGCATTCACATTCAGACCAAGGAAAAACTCGACATAAAAATGGACTGAATGAGTCTATTTAGTAAAAATACCATAACTTTGGATCCAAAAGTCCAATGACCACAAAAATTTTAAGGAAGACTGTACACATCCATATATAAAACTTTTAAGAATAATATTTCTCTATATTTTTCTATCTAAATTATCAAATTGGAGAGACAAGTGTAGGGGTAGATTTGGAATGAAAACAGTCCACCACCTTAGGCTATAAATACATCCCCATATTCTCCTTGAAAGGGGTTGGTATTTCATAGAATAAGAGGATAAATTGGAACAACCATAGACTTTAAAAAGTCATGTTAGTACCTTCATAACTCAAATTTCTACTTGATATACCTTTCCTCCTCTCTTTGTTTTTATTTTCTTTTCCATTCTTTTTTCATTTGTAATCTTGTAAGTGTTTTGTTTAATTTTTTTAAATATTAATGAAAGTTTCTTCATCATATATTATTCTCATATAACTTCTATAGTTTAATATTATTTTTCTTAAAATTTATTAAATCAATTTAAAAAAATTCCTTCTTCTACTTTCTCATTCAATTGAAAGCGTTTTTAAATTCTGTTCATTATTCGTGTGTGTGTTCGGCGCACAACTCTTATCTTGTCCCATTATTTTTCTTCTACTTTTAACTCATCACCCTAAAAATCATAAACCGAATTACTAACCATCTCAATGTATGATTAAATATTCAATTGGGGTGAGTCATAATTTGGGTATGTTAAGGGATTAATATCTTTTTCTCGATTAATATTCTTTAAATTAATATTGTATATGTTGAACTTAAAATTTCATGGATTAATGACATGTTTTGTTTGACATGTATATTACATAGATTATTGGAACAAAATGTACACATAGGTTCATGAAATATTGAACCTTCCATCAATAATAATTTATTGACATCAACACCCTAGCTGAGGCTTGGATTAAATCCAAAACAATTTGGGATTTCGATCAAAAATCATATTGTAAAGTGGATGTTAATTTAATGAAATATATAGAAAAACTCAAGGATATCACATGATTAAATCCCTAATAATGAACTTATCCCAATCATTTTTAAATTGTTAAATCAATCTTCATTAATCAATAATTTTATCTAAGATCTACAAACAAACCCCCCAATCAAAGAACAATTAATTAAAAACAATCAACTCTAAAATTTGTATCATCACTGAGGATTTCACCTAAGTGCTGCTATACACATTAAAAGAGAACTAGACCTTTGAATGGTCTATAGAAAAAAACCATCCTCACTTAAAATGGTGCCATTGTCGGGGATGATGCAACTTATAGTCGGTAGTTTTTAATTTAAAAAAACAAAAAAAAAACACACAAAGGAAAACCCACCTTCCCCATCCTTTCCAAACATCTATGAATGTCCCGTAGTCTCCCAAATAATCCATCAAATTTGTTTGACCCTAAAATCGAGCGAACTCTTCACTGACTTAGTAGGAACATTAGGGATAATAAAATCACTTTAGACCCATTCATTTAACATCCAATTGTTCTAGATATGGCCAATCCTAGGGAATAATCCCTTAAAGAACTTGTTACACCTGACATGAACTAAAAACCTCTTGGTATTCAATATCCAAACATCGAGGATCGTTTCAAACTTAAATTGGGTTTGATTCACCTTCTATGTCATTTCCAAGGGATAGCTGGTGAGGATCCTCATCTTCACCTTAAAGAGTTCCAAGTGGTGTGCTCTACCATGAAGCCTCAAGGGGTTTCTGAAGAACAAATCAAACTTTGAGCATTCCCTTTCTCCCTAGATGAACTTACCAAGTCATGGATCTATTACCTCCCTCCCAGTTCTATAACCACATGGAATGATATGAAGCGACTCTTTTTAGAGAAATTCATCCTTGCTTCTCGAACCAATTTCATCTGAAAAGAAATAAATGGTATCCATCAATTCCCTAATGAATCAATCTATGAGTACTAATATAGGTTAAAAAAGCTTTTGGAAACATACCCACACCACCAAATCCCTACCAAATCTTGATCCAATACTTCTATGTGGGTTTATTGGATATAAAGCGAACTCTCATTGATGCTGCAAGTGGTGATGCTCTTATTAATAAAACTCCTATAGTTGCATGATATCTTATAAGAAATATAAATGAAAACACACAATAATTCAATACTCGAGCACATTCTAAAGTTAAAAAAGTCCAATAGAATCATTCCATAGAGCCTAACAAGATGATCGAGTGGATGAGTGAAGTTACAGGCCTTGTGTGACAACTAGCGGTGGCTGCCAAAGCCCCAACCACACCTTCTCTACAATCTATGTTCTCTGGACCTATCAAAAATTGTGGAATCTGTAGCTCACCATGTCATCCAATTGACACATGTCCTCAACTACAAGATGATCCCTCAAATTCTTCTGGTCCAATGGAGATCAACACAACATATGTTCAGTAGAACATCATCCCTCAATAATCAGGTTAGTTTATTAGAAAATCCACCCAACCCCACTCTCATCCCTTATATTACACCTATAACCCTAGATCGAGGTATGATAATTCCATCTCTCATCCCACTCTATTCCCTCCTCAAAATCCAGACCAATTTCAATATAGTCAAGGTGGTGGTAACTTCCAACAACCTTATCCTTTTTTGCCTCAACCTTAAAGGAGAAATCCTCCTCCCGCTCCTCATAGTTTCCACTATCACAATGAGCCTTCTCAATTTCCAACCCAATACAAGCACTATCCCAAGAACCCAAATCAAGGAAATCCCAATGTGGGACATGCCTCTTCTTCCAATCAACCATGAGAAATTGTTGTGGAAAATATTTCCTCCTTCACCCATTCTACCCTAAAAATCATTGAAACCCAAATTGGTCAACTTGCATCCCACCTCAACCAGAAAAAACAATCCAATTCTTCCCAACTCCCAGCTCAACCATTTCCCAACACCAAGGGTAATGTAAGTTCAGTTTCACTTAGATTGGGAAAGTGAATTGATATTCCTCATGATGAATCCAAAAAATCAACTTTAAATGTTGAGATAGAAAAATAAAAGAACATAAGTCTAGAAAATTAACCTGAATCCACTCCCTCACCTCCTTCCATTCCTATAAAAAACCCAATTCCTCTTCCGTAAGCCATCTTTAATCCAAATAATCCCTTTGAACCTGATTCTGAAATTCTTGACATATTTGGATGTGTTGAAGTCAAAATTCCCCTCTTAGATGACATAAAAAAAATCCCCAAGTATGAAAAGTTTCTTAAGGAATTGTGCACCCATAAGTGATAACTTAGGACCATAAAAAATGTTTCTACCCAGAAATCCATTCTCATGATGTGAAAATATCCATGTACCTTTACAGTTCCATGCCAAATAGGGAGTTACAAATTTGATGATGCACTCATAGAACTATGAGCCTTGATAAATTTCATACCCAAATCCATCTTCTCCAACCTTGTTCTAGGTCCCTTTCACCCAATGAGTGTGGTTATCCGGTTAGCCAATCGAAGCACAACCAGTCCTAAGGGAATAATTGAGGATGTCCTTGTCTGAGTTAATGATCTTATATTCCTAGTTGATTTTTATGTCTTAGATATGTAAGGTGAGACAAATTATTTCCAATCTCCTATGATTTTAGTAATACCATTCCTCATGACATCTAGAACCAAAATTTATGTCCATGCTAACATATTATCCATGGAATTTGGAGACCAACTAGTCAAATTCAATATTTTTCAATCCATGTGATACCCATCAGAGAATCAATATGTATTCTCTATCCATACTTATGAAAGTCTCTATGAGAGTTTGTTGAACCCTAATCCATCACGTTCTTCATGTTTTAATGATAAGGGAGATTGTGAATATTATATCCTCATTAACCAAGTCATAAATGGTGAAGTTGATGTTGACATTTCAAATGTAAACTTCATCGATCTAAAGGATCTTGAAAACTATTTGGAATCCCATATCACCTCTGATCTATACCACTCCAACTTAGATGGTAATGAGGAAAATGAACTATATTTCTCATTTTTTGATTCAGATAAAATTATCCAACATTCATCATTTCCTATCCATGTTTTTGAAACTTCTATTATATGTGAGGTGAACCCTGGTCCAATGTTCTTATCTTGTCCAAATGACAATGATGTTTGTGATATTTATTCCCTAATTAATAAAGCGATCATTAGTGAGGTTGAAATTGACCATTATTTGGAAAACAACGTTGATATTAATGATCTAGAAAAATCTATTGAGCCTCATGTACCCTTTGATCCTCATTACTTCACATTGGAATGTGATGAAAAAAATGAGTTTAAAACAACTGGGATCTCATACTCTAATTTCATATTGTCTGAACCACACATAAATGCACCATAAGAATTGAAGCGTCTTTGTGAACTTCCAAGCATAGAAAAATAACCCTCGATGGACTACATCATTCCTCAATTTGAATACCAAAGGGAGGATACCAACATTCTCTTTCCACCCCCATTGAATTACAAGCACAACAATAAGGAAGGGAAGAAAATCCAATGAACAATCAGGCCTCCCAAAGGATAAGTTTTTCTAGAAGCACACTGGAGTTAAGAAAATATGGTGGCCACCATTGAACTATGGGTAGTCCATTGCTATTTTCCAGCTATAGAAAAAACAAATGTGGTGATTCTTAGGAGGCAACCGAAGTTTTCTTTTACTTTTATGAAATTTTAATTTCTTTTTAGCATTTAATTAAATAAATAATTATTTATTTCTCTTATTGGTAATGGAAATTTTACACAACATCACTAGAGAGAACATATGCCCTAGGAACCACATCTACTTCCACCGACCCACCACTTGATAGAGATGAAATCCCACCGAATCCAAACCATGGGGAACCTCTTTCCCTTTAACTCTCTCTCTCTCTATCTATTCTTCTACCTTTATCATTCATTTTTACCAATTTATTCATCATACCCTTTTTTTCTCTTTCTCTTTTGTGTGGGTGTGTATTTTAAAAAAACTAAAACAAAACTAAAACAAAAAAAGAGTCATAATTACACACCATTAAATTTTCAAATTTTCCCAACCTTTTTGGGGATTCTAATGAATTGTTTTCATCTAAAAAATTTTGTATTTTTATCCTAAATTTGGATTAATAATTTTGTGTCGAGAACAATAAAATTTTAATTCTTAATTTTTTATTTAGAAAATGATTCTTCCCCAACCATGTGGAACAACATTAGCTTTCACAACAAGGTTAGCTATGACCATCGTTTCATTTTGTGTGTTTTTCACCCCTGATTACAAGTCTTGAGTTTGTGGACCTTCGAGCTGAATTTACTACTTTAGAATACATTAATACGATAGAGGCATTTTATAAACCACGTGAGAATCATAATAGCCAAAATAGCCTCTTATTAACCTTACATTGATCCTCCATTTGAAATCCCCTTAGATCCTATGAAAACTTTTTTTATAGCCACATTATCATCCAAAAAACTTGTCCCACCTAACATCTACATGGATTTTCATTGCATGATTTATTGAAATTTAAGTGTGGGGGGATTGGATTTAATTTTGGGTACCATTTACTTAATATTAAATGTGGAATCATATTATTGAGAACAAACATCTGTTTTAGTGTGGGGAGAGGTTTTCATTCAGTGAGTTTTGGGAATGGATTAACATTTATGTAATTTTGTGCATGTTACTAAAAAGTTTTCAAAAAAATGAAAAAAACATCAATAAAAAAATAGCGGGTTATGTCATAGGCAGGTCAAAAATCACTCTTCCTCAACCTTTGATCTTTTTATAACTATTATAATTAGTGTTGTGAGGATATCAAAAATGGGTTGAGAGATGGGTGTAAGATTTGTTTCAAGTGAAACTTTTGAAATAAGGGAAAAAAGAACACTTGAATCATATTTTCTTATGCCATTGAGAGAAGTTTTTTTTGCACATATTTCATCTTTTCATACACTTCCAATTTTATCCATGTCCTTTGTTTCATCCTTCACAAATTCATTCCCTTGTAAATATGTGTTTCCATTTCCTTCCATGTTTCATTTAAAAAAATTGTGCATTGATTTTTCCATGTTGGCGTTTTACCATTTTTTCTATCTTTTGGATATTATATTCCTACCATATCATATCCACTGAAACCCCCCTAAAAAATATCTCTTGATTCTCATGCACTTTAGGACAGGGAATGGAATTTGAGATCTCTTACAAACTTTATGATTTCACTTTTGGTTGGTGAATGAGTGAACCTCCATAAATAATTTTTTATCATCTTGAGAGGAGTGAGTTATGAGTGCCCAAATTTTCCATTGAAAATTTTGATCATGAAAAATGAATTGATTTTGGAACATTGTTTATGTAAAAATTTATGGTGGAATTTATTATGGATGAGTGAACTATTCTATATCCTCCTGATTGGAGAAAACAAAATTTTAATATTTTTTGGTGAGTAAAAATGATTTAGTTATGTTTTTTATTTTCTATACATGAGAACATGAACAAAATAATTGTGGGGGGGTTGATATTACACATTCAATCATGATTTTACATTACTACCATCATATAATTTTCACTTAAAAATGATTAATTTCTAATCAATGTTCATGTTTTGATCATAAACACATAAGAAGAGCATTGTTTGAGTTCATCTAATTAAAATACTATTTAGTGTTTTGATCATATATTTCAACATAATAATAAAAATTATATTATTATTATTTTTTATTGTTCCTGATGAAAATTAACACATATAATTATAAGTTATCTTTTTCAAATTCGGCCATATGAAGGGTCATATGGACCACACAAGAAGGACGAAATAATTTGTCAAATAAACTGGACCAGCTGTGATGTTATATTTTCTAGGATCAATATATAATTCCAAATTCGTTTATTCCCACAAAAAGTCTAGTTACAGTAAATTTCATCTTTGATAAAAAATTTAAGGCCCAAATCAACCAATAAGGGGCTCAATTGATTGACTGACTGAAAATTGTTTTTTATTATTATGAAAACACTTTTAAGGAAAAAGTGAGAAACCATACAGGACCACACCACATCACCAATTCACCACTTCACCACAAAAAACAAACAAAATCACAATAGATGAAATCCATTCAAGCATACAGACAAACAAACCATCACATCTGAAATAGAATTCACCAAGAAAGGGTCGAGGTACCACAAACTAGGGAAAACGAACATCAGGAAAGCTGGACAAACCTTAGAACCAGTCTCCTCAAATGCCCACCGATGCGACTGTCAACACCAGCCCAAATCCAAAAACCTGCCGGTGGGCTCCAGTCGGAATCCACCTAGCCCTCCAGCGAAGTGAGATGGGCTTTGAAAAGAACACATCCACAAAGGGTGATGAAGATACTAGAGCGAGGAAGATCAGGCCGTCCAGACGCTGCACCCTACTCCGCCGGCAACCAAAACACAACCTCAGACCAAACTCCACTCCGCTGACCCCTTTTCAGCATCTCTGAAGCAGTGCAAACCCAAATTCAAGAGATCGAAATAGATCAAAAACATCCAAAACAAAACCTCGAACCATCCACAATCACTCCCAAACTCGAATCATTGAACTAAACCACAAAACACATCACCGGTGCCGCCATCATTCATTCCTGAGGAGAACACACATTCCCTCCCATGCCTCGCACCAGGATTAAACCGTTGGACCTTCACCGTGTTGTCAAGGGGCCCGAGCACATGAACCCATATTGAACCAAAAACTTAATGCCATATGAAGAACACACCCTATAAGAATCACAAGAAAAAACCCCCAAACAGATTCCACCACCGCCGCTGGAACAAGCCATCGCCGAAATGCCAGAGAGATCCACCATAAAGCACGATTCCAAATCCAAAATACAAACTAGAGCACCTCCAGATCGCACATAAAAAACACAACAAACATAAAAACACACCACTAGAAACATTCACCCAAACACCAGACTAAACCGAAAATAGAGCGCAAATCCCGTTTCCACCTTCAAGCGCATACGGTGAGCAGATCCGCCCAACGCACCCGTAGCTAGCACAACACCATGAAGGCAACCTTCACCGTAGCAGCTCGAGACTCAAACATTTTACCCTACTCTGCCAACAACTGCAACACAACCTTCACTGAAGGCAACCTTCACTGCGCTGCCATGTGAGGCGCTGTCCAAATCAAAGGGGAGGGCATGAAAAAGGCCAGAAAACGGAAAGCTTCATCGAAATGTTTGAGCCCATGGAGTCTCAAGACGCTGCTACGGGAGAAATGCCACATCCCACTATTCTGTCCTGAATTTCAAAGTAGCACACAATCCTTGACTTTTCTCCCAATATAGACATCCAATTGATATGAGATTTTATGGTGTGAAATATAAGATATATCTTTACAAATTTTTTCATAATTTTTTTTTGTATTTGAGGGAATATTACTATCCTAAATTTCATTCACATTTAGACTAAGGAAAAACTCGACAGAAAAATGGACAGAATGACTTTTTTTTAGTAAAATCGCCACAAATTTAGCTCCAAAAGTCCAATGGATAAAAAAATTTAAGGGATGACTTTCCAAACCCATATATAAAACTTTTAATAATAATATTTATCCATATTTTTCTATCTAAATTATCAAATTGGCTATCCAAGTGGAAGGGAATATTTGTAATGAAAACAGTCCACCACCTTTGGCTATAAATATATCCCCATATTATCCTTGTAATGGGTTGGAATTTTAGAGAATAAGAGGATAAATTTTAATGACCATAGAATTTCCAAAGTAATGGTAAGAACTTAAAAATTCAAGTTTCTACTTGAGATACCTTTCCTATGATCTTTATTTTCATATTCTTTTCCATTCATTTTCATTTGTAATCTTGTAAGTATTTTGTTATAATTTTGTTTAAATATTAATGAAAGTTTCTTCATCATATATTATTCTCATCTAAATTCTATAGTTTAATATTAATTTTCATAAAATTTCTTAAATAAAGTTAAAAACCAATCCATTCTTTAAATTTCTCATTCAATCAAAAGTGCGTTTTAATTCTCTTCACCATTCGTGTGTGTGTTTGGTGCACAAATCTTATCTTGTATCGTTATTTTTATTCTATTTTTAACTAATCACCCTAAAAATAATAAACCAGATTACTAAACATCTCAATGAATGAGTAAATATCCCATTGTGTTGAGACATAATTTTGGGATGTTAAGCAATTGAGAGCTTTTGATCAATTAATTTTCTATAAATTAATATTGTGTACGTTGAACTTAAAATGTCACGGATTAATGAAATGTTTTGTTTGACATGTGGATTAAATTGATCATTAGAATCAAAAGTGCACATAGGTTCATGAAATATTGAACCTTCCATCAACCATAATTGATTAAGATCAATACCCTAGTTGAGGCTTGGATTAAAGCCAAAACAATTTGGAATTCCGTTCAAAAATAATATTGTGAAGTGGATGTTAATTTAATGAAATATATAGAAAGCTCAAAGATATCACAATATTAACTCACTAATGATGAACTCACCCCAATCATTATTAAAATTTTAAATAAATCTTCATTAATCAATAATTTTATCTAAGATCTGCAAACAAACCCCCCAATCAAAGGATAATAAATTAAAAACAATAAACTCTAAAATTTGTACCATCATCGAGGATTCGAATCGAGTGCCTCTATAAATATTAGCAGAGCACTATACCTTTGAATGATCAATAGATGAGAATTTTCTATACTTCAACCTGCCATCTGTGTGGCTATCCTAGTCACATTTAAAGGATTTATGAGATGGTCGGGAATCAGAATAAAAAGTATCTAACTTAGTTTGAATATACTCAGTGTTATGTGTTGGCACTTCCATTGGATAGTTAGAAGCTAGTTTTCACTTTGGGAGTATCCTCTTATGGAATCTTACTTTTAGCTTGGAGCTTATTCCATCTCTGTTGTACCCATTTCCTTTATGTATAATGGATGAAATGGGTTCCAACTCTATTTCTATATATTTTGAGATATTTATGCCTTGTTAATTCTCATCCCTTGTTAATATTTTTTGTTCATTAGTTTGGCTTGAATGGCCTGAAGGCCTTATTTTTTTTTATTATTTTGATAATCCACCTTTCAAGGGGTGAGGTGGAACTCTTACAAGGCCCGAAGGCTTAAGAGACAATTACATGACCCGTAGGTATTAATAGTATCACCCAGACAAGAAAACTTGGAACTCCTCCTCCCCAACAAATTTCATGAAATCCACGCTTCACCTTCACAAGGCTAGTCGACTAGTTGTCCTGTGCAGAGATGCACAGGCCCAGTACCAATGGAAATTCCATACCCTCTCATTCTTCCAATTCCGATTATCTCTGCTCTTTTGAATGCGCCTTCTCTGAATCCTCATATGGAGACTTTTCCTTTGTAACCTGCCTAGTAAATCTACATATTTTATGTGGACTGAAGGCCTTAGGGTGGCCTGATGGCCTTGAGGTGGACCAAAGTCCTTGAGAGACAACTGGCCTAAAGGCCTTGGGTGTCCCGAAAGCCTTATAGGATCCGAGGACCAAACTGGTGGCCCAAAGGCCCAGATGGATGAATAGTTCCGGCTGCTACAGTACCGAACAATACCTGCTACAGTACTGCTACAGTCCCCCAAAAATTATGTCTCTACCTAGATTTGATCCTGGGTCTCTTGGATACACTTTCCGAGTCCTCACCAACCAGCCTGAGGCTCATGTGCTTCATTAGTTTGGACAGGGAAAGAACTTGGGTACTTTCATAGATACCTGGGGTGTAGTTTTATTACCGGTTGGGCTATGGATGCCACTGGGTTATGTTTTTATTCAGAATTACCATGAGATGGAATCCACATGAGTTGGATATAAACACACTTGTATGCTGAATACAACCCTTAGGTTGGATATTTTTCATTCTTATTGAGTCGTTTCTTGGAGATTAGGTCTAGTGACCTCTTGGTTGTTCTTGAGGACTTACCCTTGTGGTGTTTTAAGCTGGTTTTCATGGTACAAAAAATCATTTATTTTTGAGATAATCATTATTTTATGTGAGAATAGCTAGTGTTTCACAATATTAGAGAAATTATAAATGGAGGGGATACCTATTTTAGGTCTCCACGTGTTTTTCCTATTTTTTAGGGAGCAATCCTTTGGGATGACTTTGGTTGGGATGTGTTGTTGTTTATATCTAGTGACCTCAGATGTTTCAGAGGTGTTGTTTTTGTTTTTTCCTATAATCTATTTTTTAATTCAAGAATATCTTAGGATTATTGGTGGAAATATTGATGTTCATAGTTTCAAAGAGGATCAGAGGGTGGCTATCCAAACCTCTTCTTTTGTTGTCTCCTCACTCTTGTTAAATGGAGATTCTAATTATTAGAACTTCTAAAGTGTTTCTTATTAGTGAGTTCTAAATCATTTGGTGTTGGTTGACCTAAGTATGGGTTGTTTGTATCTTTTTCTTTTGTTTATGAGGTTTTGGTGGGAAGTTTTTTTATGTTTGAATTTTCCCAAGAGGAAAGGTAATTTTGGAATTCCTACTTGCCCAAAGTTTCCATGGAATTTATAGGGGTAGAAAGTGGCATGGTGGAGAGTTTGTGACACCCCAAGGTGTCACTTTCTTGGTATTAATATTATGGTTCTTTTACACCTTGGGTTTCGGGTGTTTCGAGTTGAAATTTTGAGTTTTAGAGGGTTACCTAGGGGTTCATGATTAGGGAGCATGACTTGGAAACTGTGCAGTAAAAACTGTGTGGCCCCATGTAGTGGGACAATGGAGATTTCATGGTCTGTGAATGATTAATAAAATTGTGTGAGATAACTGTGTAGGGTATGGGGCTTTTGGGATAGTGGCAGATGCATGGTCTACCCACGATTTGGAAAATCGCGTGAGACAACCATGTAACCTACCTATTTTGGGGTATTTTGGAATTTCCCCCTTCATTTTAATTGATGCTTTCACCCCAATCCTTCCCCATTAAAACCCCATAACCCAAATGCCTATCAAGGGTTTCTACCAACTTTTTCAAGCTACTCCAAGTGGATTCAAGGTGGTTTCTTGGTGGTTCTTCACCCAGTTCAAGAGGTGTGAGCTCATATTATCTCTTTCCTTGGGTTTCTCTCTTTTCCCCCCACTCATTTAACCCTAGTGGTCATTCTTGGATGATTTTATTCATTAAGGTTCATAGAAATTTGGGATTTTGATATGAAATGGTTGTGATCCATAGTAGGAGTTCCTTTCTAATGGATTTCATTGAAGGTGACAAGGTTCCACCACTTGGGGTTGGTGTTTCTATTTCATTTTCCATTATTTCTCTGGTCTTCTAAACTTATTTTTAACATAAATAATTATAGGTTTGAATATTTTTAAAATATTTCCTTAACTTGATTTAGTTTCCTTGTGGAAAATGGTTGGAATTTCTTATTTAAAATGGTGTTTTGGTGTAAATGGGTGTTTTATGCATTTTTCATGCTTAATAAAATGAAAATGTTGGTTTTCATTGAGATAAATACTTATTTGTGAGGTTTAAAGACAAGTATTATTTGAAAAGTGGGATCTCTCTTTGGTTTAATCAGTTTTATTGATTTTTAAAAAGGGATGGTGTCATTTTAGGAAATGAAATGGATTTCCATGAGGTTGAATAAATGTGATTGTGGTCAATTGTGATTTATTTGTATTTTTTTTGGATTAAAAATTATTTTAAAAAGGTATTTCCAAACTAATATTTCATATTTATATATGAATAATGAAGGATCAGTTGTCACTTTGTAAAATGGTGTTGGTTGATTGTGGCTTGTGCCCTTGTTGATCCCCCTTGGTTATTGATGATGTTATGTGTATCCATTTTATGGTTGTTTGATATGTGATTCATGTTGTTCTTATGTGTTGAGGCTCTTTCTAAGGGCAGTGAAAGAAATAGGGAAGAATGTGATTTTGATGTTAGACCTTGGGGCTTGTTATTGTCATGTGATGACATTATTTATTAGTGGACCATCTCCTTTGGATATTACATGAGGGATCCAAGGATACTGAGTGTGAATTCAGGGGATGTGTCTATGATATTTGATATTATGATCTTACGATTCACCCTTAGTTGTATGTGATACCTGGCTAGTGAGGTGTCACTGATGGGACTAGGTTGGAGTGATTTAGTTAACAGATGTGGGTGGTTAACTTGTTATTAGTAAGTCAACTTTGTGCATCTCATACTTTCCCATTAGTCCCTATAGAGACACCTCATGATATGTATTGTATGTTAGGACTTTTGTTATACATATTGGATTGGCTTGAATGGGATTACTTGATGTGCTATTTTTTTTTGGTTTTAGTCTTGTTGTTGGCTAGTTTTGTTCCATCCATTCATTTTCATTATTCGCAACCTGCTATGGTTGTGTTTCTTTATTTTCTCCCTTATTTCCTTGGGTACCTTTGATTTGGGTGTGTAAAAGAATTTAAAGGAAAAAGGGGGTGATATTTTTAAAAGGTTTTCCCTTAGTGGCCACTTTTGAAGGATTTGAAACCATGCGTGGGTTGATTTTCAAAGGTGTGATGTTTTAAAGATGATGATTTGTTTCCCTTGAAATTTTAATTGTTTTGAAAGAGCACCGTCTTTGTGAAATAGTTTTATAAATGGGTCACTTTTTAGAAAATTCATGTTTCACACTTTTTTTACTTCAATGTTTTGGAATGTAAATGAAAACCTATTTTCCTTACCATGTTTTCAAATGAGCATAGTTGGTTTCTTTTATAAAAGAAATAAAATGGACTCATGGTGGTATCCTATTGGATTCGTATCACACCCTACATACTCATGATAGTGGGTATGTTGTCTTTATGTTTTGTGAAGGTTTATTCAGGCCTTGGACTTGGGTTGATCCAGTGTCATCTTTCTTGGGAAGCGTATGGTTGTCAGGGTTATGGTGGTGAATTGAGTGTCATGAGGAGATGGTGATCTGAACTTTGGTTTTTTAGAACTAGTTGGGTTGTGTTTTTTTTGGCCTCTTTGGTATTTTTTTCTTTATTTCATCTTCCATTGTAGCTTTGTAGCTCTGTATTAAATTTTTTATGTTGTATGTGTAATTTTTAGATTTTATCTTTATATATTTATTATTATTTCATGTTTGGATGTTTTTGTTCTAATAGTGCAGTTGGCACTACCTAAGAAAAAAAATTCCTCGCACGATTTATACTTAGAGACTCCACACAATTTTCTTAATCATGCCCAAATCATGTGCCAAGTAACTCTTGTAGAAAGGTAATCCACACAGTTTCCCCTGAATCACATAAGGGTAAATCCAAACCATGTGATACCCATGCAAGTAAAATTGTGTGTGTTCAAAATGAACTGAATGCAAGGGTCACATAGTTCCATGTAAGGGTCATCACACAATTTATACTAAATTGTGTGCATCAGATTATGCACCTCAGAAGTGTCATAGAAGGTACAATTGTATGGTTTAAAAAACTATGCAGTGACCATTCAAGAAAACCATGAACAACACAAAATCTCTTAAAAATTTAAAATTCCATGTCAAAACTCCCAAGAATTTAAAAAGGACCTTAAAAAAGTAAAATAAAATAAAATAAAATAAAATAAAATATATAACTATAGTAATATCTGGGTGTGAAAATTCTCCCCACTATTCCAATTTATGCCCTTAGAAAGTCTTGGGTAAGAAAAAGGAATACAAAATAAAATTAATGGAAAATTACTCCTCACAATCCATAATCAAAACCATCTACCCAAAATCCCCAAATACACTCACATCTCTAAGAAAAATGGAACCATAATCAGCCACTCAGAAGATTACATAGAACAATGACCAGGTATAGGTCTCCACACCATTTATAATTAATCCAAAATTGTGAAAATAAGGAAATGTCACATTGTAAGACCAGAGATCATCCATGAGAATTCATCTCAAAGAATATACCAAAAACCATCCAAAACCAGTAAGTACAAACAATCACCAAATAATTTTATTGAACATTCAGGGGAGAACATCCTAAAGGAACTCAACATACACAAACAAGAATCTACACCAATATCAACATGTATCTCAACCAAAAAATCATGATAAACCACTTAAAATTATTCCACAACAAGAACTAACATGGGTCTTTAGACCCTGAGTTACCATACTCAATAGGTAAACTAGTCCCTTCATCTTAGAACATTGTCCCATAACAAACCCAACAAAACTAACAATCTCAAGTGCTCAACTTCCTAAAGGAAAAATCAATCCTAATTACCCAAGAATTTACCTAAAGGTTACCCATGCTCAAAATATCAAGAAACCAACCTCAAATGGCCACATCATAAGAAAACATCATAAGTCCTAAGAGAAGGAAACCAAAATAAAAATGCATGCACATGATCTAAAAACCCAACTCCATCCACAAAATATAGAAGGCATGCATACCAATCCAAGATCTAAGACCATCCTCAAATAGAAACTAAGTAATTATCAATATGAACCAAAGATAAATCTCCCAAAACAAGTGACCACCCAAGGAAGATACACAAACCCCAAAGAAATCACTCACTAAAATCACTAAGAGAAAGGCCCAAAGACCACAATCCAAAGGATACTAAATCAAAAAACCTCAGATAAAAAAACAAAGGTAAAGATATTTTATCTCTACCACTATACTTTGAGTTTGGGAAGAGACACTAACTAGAAGTACTAAACCTAGAAAGAAGGAGAAACACCCTATGATCTTCCAATAATACTTTTTGGGTGGAATATAACAATTAACATGAAACATGAGCCCGAACTCTAATGCTTATTAATTAAACTAAGAAATCTCATATTTGGAGGGATGAACCAAGAGTACCCATTTTTTCAAAACAAACACATCAAAAAAAAAAAAATTCTCATTTTCCAAAACCCACATTCCTTAAAAAAAACCTTTTAAAATATTTTATCCTAAAATAATTTCAAAATTCCATTTTGAAATCAATTTCCCTCATAGACACTATAAAAAAAGATTCTAAAACACCAAGTTTTAAAATTCAATCCTTTAAAAATTAACCTTTTCACCCAAAACAAGTCTTTTAACCTTATTTCAAATGAAAATGCAACTCAAATTAAAAACCAAGTTTCAAAACAAAAAACCCATATTTTGAAAATAAAACTAGACATATTTTAAAACCATTATAAAATGAGTTTCAAAACAAATCACCCTATACAACTCTTTTTTTCATCCCAAAAATCTATTTCTAATCACATAACATGAATTACCTAATGGAAAAAACCCAAAATCCATGCATAATTATAAAATCAAATCACATTCAATCACATAAAATCCCAAGAAGACCCCCTTAATGAACATCACACCAATAGTAAGCACCATTCAAATTATTTAAGAAATCAAGGGAGAAAAAATAACGATTCCAGAGGAAAAAAACATTGTGCATGGTTTGAACTCACAATATAGAAAACCGTTCTCCAACCATGTGATGGGATTTGTAATGGTTTCAGAAAAATTCCACATGGGCTCCACATGGTTTACTAAACCATTCAAGCTAATCATACAACCCTGGTTCGTTCACCACTTCCGCCTTTAAAACTCAAATCGACCCCTAAAATCACTAGTATAATCAACATGGATTATGATACCACCATAACATATCAAAATCCATCAATGATTTCCAAAATTAAACTCAAAACCAATACTCAATTCCCAAACACCCATGGAAACTCAAGGATTAGGGCAAGAAAGTGCTCATAACACTCTCCCTTGTACCCACCTCTTGAGTTTTGATGATAATAATAGTCTCTAGACTACCCATACACACCCAAAAATAACAACAAGGAATGATATAATATTATTTTTTAATGAACTAACCTAGGACATGTATCCATTGGATGTTTGACCCAGTTCATGACATACCTAAGGCATGCTCCCGATCGCCCTGGGTAGGAAACTAGTGCTAGGGTCTTAGAACTAATCCATGAGAATGATTTCACCCTCATTACAAAAAATAAGTAGGATTGTAAATAAAGAACTAATAAAAGTAATAAGCGAGATAAATGGAGATATACACAAAATAAACATAAATAAAGAAGCATCACATGTAAGTAAAGGATACATAAATAAATAAACATCAATGCCTAAAAATATAGAGATCTATGCCATAGCTGATACATAAACATATTGATATAAAACAATGAGAGAACCTAAACCAAATCACCAATATGATCTCCATGTGACCCTCAACCACTCTCTAAATCCCAATCCAACAATTACAAACAAACTGAATGCTAAACATCCCAAACTATGAGATCAAAACCAAGTCACCTAAAAGAGAATCATAAGGGCTACTTACACTGATTGGTGTATATAGGGTGTGAGTGAAACTGATCTCAGTAGGAAAACACCACAGTGTTCATGCAATTTCCTTACAAATGAAATTTCATTTATGATAGTTTGTAATATAATAAGAAAGTAGGTTTTTCTTTTCAAATGTAAATACAAATCCACATTCATCAATATTTAATAAGTTCCCCATTCTTTTTCTTTTTAAATGGAAAAAATCACTTATAAATTCATTTCCCAGGCCTCAGCTCCTTTTAGAAATCAAAAGACTTATTTCAAATACAATTTCAAAATCCAATTGATAAATATCTTTTCAAATATCTTTAAAACAATTTGAAAAAATAGGAAAAATAATAAAAACACACTCAACATGTCACCATATTAATAATAGATCAAAACAAACACCACACACATGATATGATACCGCCTGAGATAATCAAAGTAGGGGACATAAACAAAAAAAGTAGAAATTACATTCACAATGTCATTTAAAAAACTATTTAACATGGGATGTCACCTTAAGGTTCACTAAGGCAAGGATTACTAAATATCTACATCACCTTAGTGGTGTATTTTGTTAGTATCACGTCTCTGATTAGAGAGGGAACCACATTTACTTCACTAGAATATCTAGTGGTGGGGGAACCTCATCCTGTCTAGGTCAACCATCCTGAGTACCTAGGGTAACCCATGAAGCAATAAATGAGAGGCGATAAAACAAAAAAATAACATGATCATAATTAATCAATAATAAATATAAATCTTATCTGACCTCCAATGCCCTTACATGAAACAACCCCTTTTTCATATTAAACATATCACAAGAAATATACAACATGTCCCTCAAGCCACAATTAATATTAAAACAATAACCAATATCCCCCTCAGGGATCATAATTCAATAAGGGGATCAAGATGGCATCGCAAACACACACACACACACGCACTCTATTTTAAAACCATTCAAGGTTCCAAACAAACCTTAGTTAAAAATGAACTTGGAATTCCAAGTCCCTTTTTAGTCATTTGAAATTCAATTTCAATTGACTATTTAAAAAAATCCTTAAAAATTCATTTCTAAAGTGTTTCTAAGATAATTTACCAAAACCACTTGAAAACCCATTTAAAAATCAAGTTACATTTTTCATTAAAACACCAAAAGTCTCAAAATTCAACTTTTTAATTCAAAACATGACCCAAATAGGGTACTTTTTTTTCAATTTTCACATTTTAACTAAACCAATTCATTAAACATTTTATTAATGCTTCGAATTTCAAGTACCACTTGAAATACCAAGTAAAACCTTTATTCTAATTGTAAATAAATTGTTAAATAATTTTCAAATTCAACCAAGATATCACATATATAATTAATATAATAAATAAAACCCTTTAGAATCCTCAAGCACATAATTTCATGCAAATTTTTAGGAAACACATGAAAACACCTACCATCATTCAACGATAATCATGCCAGGAGTAATTTCCTATGATGGAAAATCCTACAATAAGACTTAAGGAGTCCCAAGAAATCCCAAAAAAAAAACCCCATGAATAATCTATCCCAAACCATAAATCTATAACTAGTGGCCCCTTGGGTTTACGTGAGAATAGGAAATCTAGAGAGTAGGGAAAAGGGGTAAGGGAAAGAGGAAAGAAATAAGAAGGGAAGGATTAACTTGGAGAACTCTATAAGGAACAGGGGTGGAAGAGGCTTGGATCATCAATGGGGAGGGAGGGAAAACACCCCCATGTGTACTTGGATTGTTTGAATGATATGGAGAGAAGGAGAATCCCTTAAGGCTTTTAAAATTGAAGGGGAGAAATTGGAAAGTCACTTTTAAGTGATTTTGGGTAGCTCACATGATTAGGCAATGTGGTTTGGTAAACCTTTCAATAATTGTGCAGTTGGCATTGCCTAAGAAAAAAAAAATCCCTCGCACGATTTCTACTTAGAGACTCTGCACAGTTTTCTTTAACTATTCATAAGTTGTGCACAAAACATCTCTTATGGAAAGGTAAGTAACACAGTTTCCCTTGACTTGCATAAGGGTCAACCCAAACTATGCATGTTCAAAATGAACTGAATGTAAGGGTCACATAGCTCCATGTGAGGTTCATTGCGTGGTTTGTAATAAATCATGCACATCAGACTGTGCACCATAGAAGTGTTATAGAAGAGTAAGTTGCATGTTTTGACAAACCGTTAAGGGACCATTCAATCAATTCATGAAAAACACAAAAACTCTTAAAAAATTAAAATTTCAATCCAAAAATCTAGATAATTTAAAAAGGACCTTAAACAAAGTAAAAAAAAACAAAAATATATAGCTACAGTGACATATGAGTGTGGAATCTCCATTTTATAGCAGTTTAAAAATGTTTTATTTATGAAAATATATTTTATTTTTATTTTTAGATATTTTAAAAGATATGTTTAGCTATTATATGTATTAAAATATAATAATAATATTTTTTTTGAGAAAAAAAAATATTTTGTTGAGAACTTAAGATCACACCATCAATTAATATTGAGAAAATTATAAATAAATACAACACTCGAATATTACGAATGGTGAATAATCACAACAATCATGTATAGTAAAAATAGAAAAGAGACTCAAGAAGGAGACAAAATAGAGTCAAAATGTATCATTTCATCATCATATTTTCTAATATATATAATATATAAAAAACATATTTAGTGATCCATATTATTTCACACAATTTAAATAAGATCTTATGAATAAATAGAAATAACATAGATGGTATTGGAAAATGAAGTTCATGGTAATCACCACTTATGAAAAATCATGAAATTAAATAAATAATAATCATTTATAACATTATTTTTTTGGATGTTATTAATTTCATGAAATCTTATTTAATACTGGAACTACTAAAAATAGGACATACTACCATGGTTTTATACCATTTTAGTAGGCCCTAAAACCATGGAAATATCCTTTGGCCATAGTTTTATAGATTGTATCCCCTAATGCTATTGGTATAGGCATTTACATAGTCTTAGTTGGACTATGTTAGAAGAGGTTTTATAGCCATGATCTAACCCATGTTTATAATTTGTCTATAGCCATAGTCTAGACCATTAATTTTGTTAATATATAACTATAGTTTATACCATGGCTATGAATTGTCAACAATGATGGTTTGAACCATTGTTGCAGTTAAAAAACACTATTTTTAAAAATCTACTAATAAAAACAACAAACAATCCTAAAAAACAAACATAAAATAGGTAACACATAACACATATAAATATGCTATTTTATATTTAATGAAAACAAACAGAGAGAGATAAATATATCAATATATATATATATATATATATATATATATCCCAATTTAACCCTCATCAATGAAATCACCATCAACACCAATATCAAAAATGTCACTATCGACATTGACATGATTACCACCGAATTTACTATAATCACCACTATTATCCTCACCATAACCATCATCCTCGCCATTGGATTCATCAATAGGGGATAAAAAACCATTACCATTATCATAAATTGAGCACATAATTGATAAAAAACCATCAATAATTGTTGATATCTCTAGAAAAAGTGAAGAGAATATAACTAATATCGCTTTGATCAGTTATTCATTCTGCATTTTTGTTTATGTTGAGACTCTTATCAAAATTTTTTCTTTACTATCTCGATGACAACATTTAAATATTTCTGAGTAACCATACCTATAGCGTAGCATCCTGAGATTTTAAAAGGAAACACTATGTGTTTAAATGAACAACTAAGTGATATTATGTGACCTTTATATCCTAGATCAGAAAAGGTCCTAGATTGTATAATGTACTATGTATTTTTTTGTTGTCTTTTATAAAAAAAATACACATCATGTTTTAGTACTGAATCTGGAAGTGTGAGTTTAGGGATTTATAGTTAGTATCATAGGAATGGTCTAGACAACTTTGGAGATTAGACATTGTCATTTTTTTGAAATATTTTCGCAGAAGTATTTACTTTTGAACTTCTAGTTAATTAAGTACACATAAGAAAATAGTTTTTCTTAATTATAAATATGTAAATTCAGAATTATAAGTACAATGAATGAATTGTGAGGATGAAATTAATTTAGGGGGGAGAGTGTAACATCCTGAGATTTTAAAAGGAAACACTATGTGCTTAAATGAACAACTAAGTGATATTATGAGACCTTTATAGCATAGATTAGAAAAGATATTAGATTGTATAATGTATATGTATTTTTTGTTGTATTTTATAAAAAAAATACACAATATATTTTATCACTGAATCCAAAAGTGCAGTTTCAAGGATTTACATGTAGTGCAGTTGTAAGATTCACTACCAGAAGACTAATATCTTGACATTATGATTTTCTTTCTAGGTCTACAATGAAATCTTCTATAGTGATCTTCACCTAGGACCTAGTGTAAATTATTTATGGGTATAAATATATCCTCTTTTTCATCAACTAGAGCTTATAGAGTATCCTATAAATAGGCTGTTACCAATTAATTATATAAAAAGATAAATAATATAAAACATGAATATAATTTATGAAATATAAAAAAACTAAACATTTAAAAATAGTATTACAATTTTCTCTTATGTTTATTGGTTCACAAAGCTTCTGTCATTCATTCTTTTACTGGTATAAAACAATGTTGATTGAGGAACATATAATTCACTATTCAATTCCTACTTATGCATAAAAATTCAGAATAAATCAATGAAAAAATAAATATATATTCAAAGTTAAATGATATATTAATAGTGATTGTTCATGACATGGAACTGAAGTGTACCCCAAAGTATGAATATATTCCATGGAGTCCTTATTTTTTATGTTTATTTTAGATTAATCCTATTAGTAAACATAAATATATAATTATTTTAACAATTAATAGTGGATTAAACACCGCCACTGTAACTTAACAATTCAAAAAGTTAAAGACATAACTCAAATAAGCAGGTTTGTCAAATTCCAGAAAACCAAACATACTCATAAGCACAAAATTTAAATTCAATTAAAAAAATAACTCATTAATTATAATTTAATATGAAATTATCATCTTATATTTGAATCAATTGAAAAAAATCACCACCACCCAAAGATAAAAAAACAAGCAAACTCTATTTTTTTACCATCATTAAACATCACTTTAACAAATATAAGAAATCCATTTTAAATAAAACAAGATAACTATATTTTATAACATTTATTATAAAATTTAATGAGTAGGGATGCATGTATTTAAAATAAAAATGTATGGAATACATATATTTGGGAATTAAAAACGAATCCATGTAATGAAATTTTAGTTTTGGACGCGAAAACCTTTTTCCATCCAAGGAATTAGATCTTCCAGAGTGAGTGATTATAGAAGTATAATTTTCTATGACTAGATAGTGATGGTATAATATCAAAGGATAATATTTGGAAGCTCAGAAGCAAGAAGACTAAAAGATGTCAACCGGTAGTGGGCAATTGGAACTTACCCCTTGACAGCCTGAAGGTACAATGTAGATACACAAAGAAATTACATAAGTTTTTTTCTCAAAAGGATAATTAAGAAAAATTCCTGGTGATTTTTTATTAAAGGGAATACATAAAGTTCTTCAGGTATCATACATAATAATCTTCTTCCATGGTTTCCATAAGCGGGCATTGTGTACCGGGAGATGGAGTTGAGACAATGGGAGTCTTTGACTAAGCAAAGGGATAACCGTGGAGATTGGATCTCTATGGAATTCTTCCCATAAATATTAGAAGGTGATGGTGACCAGTTGCATTGGATGGGCACTACTATATTTATTAGGGTGGAATCATTTTTTGTTCATACTTTTCACATTGTTATCATCTTTCGATTCCTTGAATAAAATAAAAACAATGCCCCCCATAGAGAGGGACTAAATTTGAACAATGTAAAAACATGCATTGTTATCTTGACTTTTTTTCTTTCAATCATTTCATTTCATAAGTTCTTTTTTGGTTTTTTTGGAAGTTGGGTGTTTTGGTTTGGTGACTTAGGTGCGACATGTCTTCTAAGTTATGGTGCATTGCATACATGGGTTCATTTCAATTCTTTGTTTTCGCCTTCTATATTCTTATGGTTTAATATTTGGTAGTTTAATTGGAAGTTTAATTAGACCCAAAAAGTGATATCGGAGCTTTGGTTCCAAAGCTTCAGATGACCACACTCTAGAAAAGGTGATTCATAACTCAATTTATTGGCATTATTATACCCTTTTCCTTTTAGAATAATTCTAATAAGAAATTCCTAACACCTCATACATGTTATAGAATTTAGTGGGAATTTATTAATTTTTGGAAGTAATGGTGTTGGATGAGGGTAAGATCTAAGTTGATAATTTTGACAAATTTTTTTGGATTATGGAGAATGTAGATAAAGTATTTTCTACTATAGGTGGATCATGATCTTCCATTGATGGGTACCAATCCATATGTGATGAAAATATAAGAATGGGAAAGGCTGAATGAGAAAGCACTAGGATCGATCCAGATTTCATTAGCCTCAAATGTGTCTTATAATATCTAAGAAGTGAAAAATTATTTAGAACTTATAAATAATCTCAATAACATGTATAAAAATCCAATATGATGAATAAGGAATTCATTTTTTTTGATTATTCAGTATGAGGATATCAGAGGGAAAACCAATGGATGATTACATTAATAAATTCAACATAATGAAAAGTTAGTTTAAGTTAGTGAAGGTGAACTTTAGAGAACTAGAGTGGGTTCTATTGTTACTCTCATTACTCCTATAATCTTAGGATGCGATGGTGACCACTATGATTAACCCAAGTGGAAAGATAAACATGGTGTTTCTGTATATTAGAAATATTATTTTGAATGAATAACTTCATCATAATTATATTCAATCATATTCCATAAATTCATATATTTTAGAAGGAAGAGGAAATTATACATCCTAGAAGAGTTACAATAAAGGAAAATGAGGAAGAAGTTTGAGCAAGAGTAGTTTGGTGGAAGGCAGTCTCATGTATTGGAATTGCAGGAAGAAATTTAACCTAAAGAAAGATTGTAGTGAGTGAAGGGTAAATTCAAGAATATATACTTTTGAAAGTTAATTTACAAACCTTATATATAAATATATGATAGGTCTATTATTGAGTGTTTCCATCCCACTTGAGTCTTGGATTATAAACCTCATAGCTTCATTTCACTCAACACCTGAGTGAGTAAGTATACAAAATTATATTTTAGGAAGATTTAGAAAGGTTCATCTTACTAACGATCAAGCCCTCAAGATTGCGAGAAAGGGTAATATTTCCATCCATACAAGGAATAAAAGTATGTGGTATTTTTAAGGTGTGTGGCACATATCTGGGTTAAAAAATAACTTAATTTCCATTAAACAGCTTGATGATGTGAGTTTATGTACAACTTTTGTAGATGGATTATGGATAATAACATGTGGATCCATGGTGGTTTATAAAGGGGTGAAGTATGGAATTTTGTACCTCACAAGAGTTTTGGAATGTGCAATTCATGTTGGGTATATAACTTTCATAAAGTTATGGCATGAATGTCTAAGTCACTTGAGTGAGAAGGGGACGAAAGTCCTAACTACAAAGGGAATATTGAAGATCAAAAGAATAGAGTTTGGAATATGTGAAGACTGTGTCCTTGGGAAGTAGAAAGAGGTATTATTCCAAAAAGAAGGTAAGATTCCAAATAAATGGAAGTTAGATATGGTTTATATGAATGTATAGGGTCTAGCTATGTCTCATTCACATGAAGTGTTATTGTTCTATGTAACTTTCATCAATGATATGATATGGAAAGTGTGGGTGTTATTTCTCAAGAAATGGTATGAGGCATTCAGAAACTTTTTATGGTGGAGAGCCATGGGGTAAAAAGATATCAGATGAAAACTAGAGTGTTTGGGGATTTATAATATGGAGTACAAAAGTAGGGAGTTTTGAAGGTTCCACTGGAAGAAGGGTACATGGTTTGAGAAGACTATACTAAGTACTTTGGATTATAACAGAGTAAAAAATAAGATTAATTAGATATTAGTTGAGAATATGAGACACATTCTAATTCATATTATATTATACAAGGTGTTTTAGCTAGAAGCGATGAACTGCACGACCTAGTTGGTGAACAAGAATCCATCATCTCTATTGGGGAAAAAACTTTCAAAAGTTTGTTAGTCTGAAAAAAGGATTGATATTACCCATCTCAAAGACTTCGGTCCACTCACCTATGCCCATGTTGATGCCACAGAGAGGGATAAGCTTGAGGACAAGTCTCGAGCATGTTACTTCATAGGGTATGACAACAAAGAATTTGGTTTTTGACTATGGGATAACATTCATAGGAATTTTTTTAGAAGTAAAAAATTATATCTATAATGAAGAGATCTTGTGGAAATATCTGAACCAAGAGAATATTTTTGATGAGATCAAAGTATCAATGAAAACTGAGGTTTTATTGAATGGATTTTCAAAATCTGAATATGTTTTAGAAGATTTAGGGAATACATTAGTTTCAGAAACACCAAACACTCTGGAAGAAGTTTCGTAAGAAGGTCAAGTTCTGATGGTGTTGTTAGGACTATAAGTACCAGAGAGTTTAAGGATCGTGAGAGATCAGGGAAGAGCTCTGAAAGGAGATGTTTCAGAAGTAGTAGTTTCAGAATAAGCATAGTCACATGGTCAACCACAAAGATCTACCAGGATTCAGATCCAAGTGAAAAGATATGAAAGTAAATTTCACTATTTTCTACCCACAGATTATGGAGATATTGAGAGCCTAAAGGAGGCTGTAAGTCAAAAGACTTGAATTAGGGAGTTATCCATGAGGGATGAGATCAATTCCTAACATGTTTCTAGGATATGGGATCTAATAGAAAGGCCTATTGGGAAGAAAATTCTTTAGAATAAATGGGTTTATCAACTTAAGGATGAAACATATAGTATACAAAGGTATAATTCAAGGCTTTTCATGAAGGGGTTTCAACAAATAGAAGGTGTTGATTTTTTTGAGATCTTTTCTATGGTTTTTAAACACATGACTATTCAAATGATGTTCAAAATTTTTGTAATAGAAGGAATTCATCTAGATTACTTGGATATAAAGACTGATTTTCTTCAGGGTGACTTAGATGAAGAAATTTACATGGAGTAATCAAAAGGTTTCATGGATAAATGAAACTTAAATCTTGTGTGCAATTTTAAGCAGTTCCTTTATGGATTAAAGTAAGCACCAAGGTAGTGTAACCTAAAGTTCAATACCATTACGGTATAATGAAAGTTCATATGGATAAATGAGGATCATTTCTATTATTAGAAGTGTTAGATGATGAGATTTTCATCATCCTACTTCTCTATGTTGACAACATGCTTATCACTGGCCCTATAAAGGAAATAATCAATAAGCTAAAAGTTGAATTATTTAGATGTTTTGAAATGAAGGTTCTTAGTATGACTAAATGGATCCCAGGGATACATATTATTAGGTCATTATCTTCTATAACTTTATTCCTAATTCAATATGACTACATCTGAAAGGTGGTGGAATGATTCAGGATGAGTGAGGCGATGCCATTTAACACACCCATGGAAGGGCATTTCAAGTCAAGAAAAGAGAAAGAACCACCAAAAAAAATTGAGGTGGAGTACATGGAAAAGGTTCCCTGTGCATTGATAGTCAGAAGCTTGATGCATTTCATGATTTTTACTTGTCTATACATTTAGCAAGCAGTGAGAGTTTTTAGTATATTCATGGAGAATCCTAGAATAGAACATTAGGAAGTAGTAAAGTTGGATCTCCAATACCTAAAAGGTTCCAAAATCTTATCACTTTTTTCATAACAAACGAGTCATTGTATGGGTTTTTTGACTCAAGTTTGGGGGAGATATAGATACTTGGAAAAATACCAAGAGCTATGTGTTCACTTTTATAGGTATACCTATGAGTTGGATTTCAATGCTTTAACCGATAATTTCACTTTCAAAAATAGAAGTGGAGTATGCTGCTTTAATGGATGTTTGAAAGGGTATGATCATGAAAAATGGGATATTGGAAGATTTTAGAATAAGGAAAGAAAGTAGAACTTTGTTATGTGATTCACAAAGTCAAATCCACATGGTTGGTAATACGATGTTTCATTCCAAGAAAAAGAATATTCAATCGATGTATCACTTCATTTGGAGTTGTTGGAGGACAAAGTGTTGGATCTTTGGAAGATTGATGGAGTTCAGATCTCAGCAGATATATTGACTAAGGTTTCATTTTGGGATATGTTGAGGCGGTGTTGCACCACAGTCAGGCTGGGATAACCATAATCAATGTGGGGGAACTATGAAATTGAAAATAATGTTTGAGGAACAAAAGGAGGTTCATGGATGTTGATAGAGGACTTAATAGTGAATCCTGAAAATGATTTTCAAGTGGGAGATTGTTAGGTTTGTCTTTGAAAACCATTTCCTGACCAAGGAATTAGATCTTCTAGAAGGAGTGATTCCATAAGTCCAACTTCTTATAATTGAATAGAGATGGCGGAACAACAATGACTAATGTTTGGAACTTTGGAAGTAGGCAAATTGGAAAATGTAATTTGGTAGTAGGAAATCAGAACTTACACCTTGAGAGTATAAATGTGGAGTACGGATATGCAAAGGACTTTCATAATATTTTCTCTATGAAGGATATGTATGAAATTTTCCTAGTGGCTTTGTGGAAAAAGAAATATATAAGAGTCTTTAGGGAGAATATGTAAGATGTTTCTTCCATGGTTTCTGGAATTGGGAACCGTGTATCGAGTGATATAGTTGAGGTGGTGGGAGTATTTGACTAAGTGGAAGGATAACCATGGATATCGAATATATATAGACTTATCCACATAGAGATTGGAAGATGGTGGTGACCAGTTGCACCGGATGTGCACTGCTAAATTTAGTATGGTGGAATCATTTATTGGTTGGACTTTTCACATTGTAACCATATTTCAATTCCTTGAATAAAATAAAAAAGTGTTCTAATGTGTCTTTTTTTATACATGTTTGCTAGATCATTCTCATGAAAATCTTAAATTTTTGATGGAAATATGTGCTTAATGATGGGATAATCTGGAGGATTGGGAATAGATCCTCGGTCAAAATATGGAAATACCCATGGCTTCCGAATGATAGTGGTTTGTTGGCTACCGCTTTGGTTGTCCCTAGTCTTGAGGATGAGAAGGCTTGATCTCTTTTTTAATGCCACGAGTGATGGATGGTGCTTGGAGAAATTGGGAATGAGGTTTAATTAAAGGGATATGAATATTATTCTTAGCATCCCGTGACTTAACAATTTGGGTCATGACAACATTTTTTGGAGTAAAGACGCATCAGGTGTATTCTCGATTCGTTTTAGCTACGCTATGGCATATGGATTCCAGAATCCGAGAGATGGTGAACACTAGAATTTTCTTTGGTGCATCTCAGCCCCTCCCAAAGTTTGATTCTTCTGGTGGCAAATCTACAACAACATCCTCCCCTCCTTGGATTTCCTCCTACACCGCCATACAATTGACAATCCTTCCCGCCCCCTCTGTTTGGATGCACCAGAATCAACTCTTCATGCAATCGTGAACTGCCCTAGAGCTCAAGCGACTTGGAAAATGTGGAACCATGATGCCGATCACTTCCTATCCCAGGCGTCAGATCTTAAAGCACTGCTTGTGGCGTGGTCTGCTTCTCTCCCTGTGGAATCAGTGACCCTTTTATGTACTCTTGCTTGGTTCATTTGGGTTAGACGCAATGACCATGTTTTCAACCAAATTTCCAGGCCTCACTCCTTTTGGGTTGGTTGGGTCAGAGATTAGCTGGATGCTTTGAAGCCCCTGGACAATCTGAATACTAAGCTAGAACCTCCCCCATGCCTGCACTTGGACTCCCACTCCAAAGGATGTCCTTAAAATTAACGTTGATGTGGATCTTCCCAAAAAAGTTAGGGTGGGCCTGGGTGCTATTGCTCAAAATTTCTTGGGTCAAATCACTGCACCCTTCCATACGCTTTCTTTTGTGCTCTGGGATCCCCCGACAACGGAAGCCCATGCCGTCTACGATAGAATGATCTTTGCTTTGGAAAGAGGATGGAAGTCCATCATTGTGGAATCTGATTGCCTCACGATTATTAACGCCATTCAGGCAACGAAAAGTGGATTCCATTCGTTTGGTCCTCTCATTTTGAAGATCTAGTTGCTGCTCCGCCATTTTGCAGCTTGTTCCTTCTCTTTTATTAAAAGAGACGAGAATAAATCAACCTGTTTTTTGGCGACTAAGAATCTCTCCGATTCTTCTCTCACTTAGGTGGATGGTTTCCCTCCATGGATGTTATTTCTTTCTCTCTAGGAACCCCGGTCCCCTTAATATATTTCATTCTTTATTGTAAAAAAAAACTTGTATAAGGGTAATAAAAAGTCTATATAAAGGTCCACCACATCACAAAAGCCATAGAAAGGTAGCCGCAATGAACTATATAGAGTAAAATTCAGTACTTTATTCTATATAGTCTACTCTAATAGTGTGGCAAGAGATGATTTTCCGTTTAGAGGCATTGGGTTGGGGGTATAACATCTCCTGATGAGATAGGAAACTTGGGGCCATGGGCTAGTCATCGATTGAAGCTACTGGTTCGACTTGAGTACTGAGCAACATAGTTGAACTTAGGTACAGGTTGTTGCTATTCTAGTACGATACACACCACTGACTATATAGGCGTGGGGTTAGGGGTCAAACGAGCAACCCCATTGACACCACCAACGTCAACCCATTGCTCGGTATAATATAAATAGTGAGCACGAGGCACCATTGACCCAATACAAGTGGGTCGACTTTTCTCCCGTATCAATGAAGAACAAGATGGGGTTCTGAGCAATGGTTGTTGGCATACGAGATACTTCCATTTCAACTGCTACTGGCCTATAGGGGAATTGCAGTACGGGTGGAGTGGCTGGGCTGGAGTTCGATCAATTGACTCGAGCCCACGCAACAGAAATGATGACATTGAGACCTGAGGCTGGCGAGCTGCAACCATGAGAATGGGGAATCCGGATCATCGTACCACGTAGCGAGCATTGATGAATTGAGGGGGGGGGGGATTAAAGTAGAGTATTGAGGATTAAGGTGGTTCGAAAAGAGGTCTATTGGGCTAGTAAAAAAGGCAACTACGTTTGAAGGGACCATGAGTACCATTTGAGAATACCGAATCGTCAGCAGAATCATCCTGTTTTCATACTGTCGATCAACAACGATTGATACGAGTCTCCGAGCCATCTTCTTTCTAGCGTGTGTATAAATAAGACCCACCTTTTTAGATGGGAACCTATATAAGGGTAAAGTCATAGCTACTCAAATGTAATCCTCACACGACTAAAGCCACGGAAGGGTAACCCCGTGTGCATGTGAGCCTAGGTAAAGGTAGTGCCAAAGGTTTAAGGTGCTACTTAAGGGTACTTGGTGCTTCAAAGATGTTACATCAAGGTAGAGCCATCTATGTGAAGGTCAATGCCTCATCCCACACCACTGAATCAAGGTAATTTCAGCGCACCAAGGGTGCATAATGGTTTTCCAACCTGCGTCTGGGTCCTTCATAGGAGCAGGTGATCTGTATAAGAGTAAAATGCATTAACGGAAGGGTCATCTGACCCTTTGTCAACCGAAACCCGAGCTTCGTTGAACAAGGGAGTTAACCTAGCTCCGCTGAAGAAAGCCCACTAAAACTGAGAGGAGCTCCATTGAGGATGAACCATTGAAGGATGTTCGACCCAGACTGACCCAGCCTGATGAATCGAGCTTGACCCAAGCTGATTAACAAAGGAGATCGATCTCGGCCGAGACTCATCGGAACTGAGAGGACCTCGATCGTGGCAGTTTGAAGAACAAGAAAACTCGAATGAAATGGAAGAGCAACAGAGGTTCTGGACTGATTCACCCTCGAAGAATGATTCCCAGCTGAAGCATTTGTTGGGTCGAAGTTTTTAAGATGCAACGAAATAAAATAAAACACCAAAATTATCGTGGTTCGGCGAAAGCCTACTCCACCCGAGAATCAGTAATTTTATTGTCAAATAAAAATTACAAGTCTCACAAATCACACACTTCATTTGGCGCAACAATCTCTGCTCCACTTCGTGTTTTATTTCAACCGCCTTCGTGATATCAGGTTCCCCTCTCCGCTTTCAGTCACGCCGTGCACCGCACACCACTACTCGAGACCTCAGCGTTGTGAATCCGTCAACGCTTCACTCCAATATGCAAGGGCTTTGGAACCTTCAAAAGGCGTGCCTCCTCTATTGTCTGTCATGCATTTTATAGGCCTCCCTTTATTTTCAACCTTCCGCGGGGTTTAAATGCAGTCAAAATGAGATCCTATTTTTTAGGACAATTAAAACAAATATTCAGATTTCAAATCACCCCCCGACAATAAATATTCTGTTGAGATTTTAAATCACCCATCAACAATAAATATTCCGTTGAGAATTTAAATCACCCCCAACAATCTCCACCGTGATTAAAAATCTGAATAGTTCACCATCGTCATCCATTTTGACCATTAATGTCATGCCCAATATTGGCATGACCCACCACACCCATAACGGGTGTACAAATTCTCAAATCTGATGAACAAAATGTTGTGGCTCCACCGTGCCACGAACGACTGAAGCAAATGTCACATTCCTTTTCAAATATCCATTTACAGACATATCCTTATGAACATCACCTGTAATGGTACTCTGGGGCCTCAATGAAGATTCACCTGCATGAATCAACTTGTATAGATTCCCAACTTTCTTCCCTTTGATCACGGTCATTACTCCTCGCATCACTTTGAGAACTCCACCGTCAGTAGAAAACCTAAAACCTTTTGAATTCAACATACCCAAAGAAATTAAGTTCATTCTCAAATCAGGTACATACCTCACATCCGAAAGTGTGCGAAAAACCCCATCAAACATACGAACTCGCACCGTACCGATTCCAACAATTCGACTTTCTGATTTGTTGTCCATTTTCACAATATCACCTTCATACTTCTCATAACTGTCAAAACATTCCCTTTTTGCACATATATGATAAGAGCAACCAGAATCTAAAATCCAATCTGAATCATCCACATATTCCACAGTTGTAAGCAATAAATCACTAGCATACCTCTCATCTTGAGTCACAGTATTCGCCTCAATTGTTTCTTCTATTGTTTCAGCTTCTTTTTCTTCTTTCTTCATTCGCTCACAGAACTTATCACAGTTTCTTCTCATGTGACCTTTTTTGCCACACTCCCAGCATACAAAATCTCCTCTTGGTCTTGATTGACTACGATCTCTCCTGCTCCCTGAACCATTCTTTCGTTCTATCGACCTTCCATGATAGTTACATCCACCAGTCACTGCAAAGAGCCCACTATTGCCTGATGATCCATCATCGTTGGTCTTTCGTCGAGTCTCATTCATTAATAATGATGAAATAACATCATCCAGTTTCAGAGTGTCTTTTCCAAATAACAATGTAGTGAAGAGATTGTCATACGAATCTGGAAAAGAACCTAACAAGAGCAAAGCCTTGTCCTCTTCTTCCATTTCCACAGGCACCACGTTGCCTTTATCATCAGTTTTGATCGCCACAGAAGACAATTCCATCAAGAGTCTGGTGAACTCATCCAAATGGTTTCCCAAATCTCCGTTTTCTGACATTCGAAGACGATACAATCGTTTTTTCAAATATAAACGATTTGTCAGAGATTTAGATTTATACCTGGCTTCCAGCTTCGTCCAGATCTCCTCTGGATATGTTAGATTCATCACCTCTCGTAATGTATTGTCCGCCAAATACAATTGAATGGTGCTTGTTGCCAAATCTCTCATATCTTTCCAATCATCAGAGCTAGTCTTCTCCGGCTTCTCTGATTTTTTCTTCAATGCTTTCACTGTCCCTTCCCGAGTCAAAATATTTTTTACCCGTTGTTGCCACAATGTGAAATCATTCTGCCCATTAAACATATCAATATGGACAGAAATCTTTGGACGTGAATCTCCCATAATTATTCAGCAAGAAAAATGGATAACCTGCCTCTGATACCAGATGTTGGGTCGGAGTTTTTAAGATGCAACGAAATAAAATAAAACACCAAAATTATCATGGTTCGACGAAAGCCTACTCCACCCGAGAATCAGTAATTTTATTGTCAAATAAAAATTACAAGTCTCACAAATCACACACTTCAATTGGCGCAACAATCTCTGCTCCACTTCGTGTTTTATTTCAACCGCCTTCGTGATCTCAGGTTCCCCTCTCCGCTTGCAGTCACGCCGTGCACCGCACACCACTACTCGAGCCCTCAGCGTTGTGAATCCGTCAACGCTTCACTCCAATATGCAAGGGATTTGGAACCTTCAAAAGGCGTGCCTCATCTATTGTCTGTCATGCATTTTATAGGCCTCCCTTTATTTTCAACCTTCCGCGTGGTTTAAATGCAGTCAAAATGAGATCCTATTTTTTAGGACAATTAAAAAAAATATTCAGATTTCAAATCACCCCCCGACAATAAATATTCTGTTGAGATTTTAAATCACCCCTCAACAATAAATATTCCGTTGAGAATTTAAATCACCCCCAACAGCATTAATCTCGATGCCCACACGATTCGACCTTTGATTTGTGAGAAAACACGATGAAGACTGAGACTGATTTGACTGTGGGTATCGAACATTGAAGATAAGTTGAGATCGGGTGAAGAAGATGCCCGAATGGAGTTCTTTGCTGCAGAGGTGTTCACCGGTGGTTGTTCCCTTGAAGATGCAGGGGCCTTGTTGCTTCCAAAGGCTACGACTGTGAGTTTGTTGAAGGGTGCTCATCAGAGCTCGTCTGTACAAGGGCAATTAACCCGATTAAAGTTAAATGAGACTACATAAGCTGCGTATTTTGAGGAAGAAGAATCGCCTGATCTTTATTGATTCGTTGAACCGAGCCTGTTCAGAGTATTGGTCAAGGAATGAAAACCGGGTCAAGCTATGGTTCGAGTGTTGAATCTTGGATTCCAAATGAACCTTGATGCTGTCATGGTGAGGATGATCACAGTTGGAGCAGTCAGGCATGTGGGAGAAGTTATTAAAGATTTATGTTAAAGAAAAAGGCAAAATTTACTCTCCCCTTTAGGAAGGTGATTGAATTTACAACTTAAGATATCCCTAAAAAGGGGGGCAACAAAATTATTCATCGATAGATTAACTACTTCTCGGGGAGAGACCACACCATCATCAATCATTCTGGATCACAACTAACTTCTGGAGGTGTTGGGGCGCAGCGGAGGTGCGTGGTACCTCAAACACACAAAATAAGAAGCAAACGGAGCAACACATGATTTTTACATGGTTCGACAATTTGCCTACATCCACGGGAGAAAACAGTGGGTGTTTTATTCTCTCTGTTCTCGTTGGAGGATCACTCAAGGATTACAGATACACACACAAATCTCACAAATACACCCTCTTCCAAACAATGGGATTGGATCCCGTTAAATAGAGAAGGTAA
Organism: Viscum album; assembly: GCA_963277665.1. NCBI lineage: Eukaryota > Viridiplantae > Streptophyta > Magnoliopsida > Santalales > Viscaceae > Viscum > Viscum album. The sequence continues at coordinate 1,476,757,919 of OY728125.1, read as the reverse complement.
ATTCATCTTTTTTCCTTCGGTTGGTGGGTAACTCATCTAAACATGAATCTTCCTCCCGCCGCCTACTGCAGGTCCATGAAGGCTGCTCTGAGTCTTTGGTGTCGGCTGGGTTGGCTGCCAACCCTGGAAGAGGCTGCTGCCGACCAAAGACTTCCTCCACTGCAAAAATCCACCCCATATTGGGAGTGGCCCCCACAAATCTTCCCCTCACGACAAATTTGGGGTTGAAGCTTGACATGCAGTCTACTTGCAGGTGTCAAAAACTTCATCAGCAAATCGAACACGCTTCTTCACGCCAGATGACGTGGTACTTCCACCATCTTCACTCGATCTCGGGCTGACTGCGGTCTCCATCAAATGATACGACCTTTGAGACTCCTTCCCAGTAAACTTCGTTGCATCCCCGCGTGAGACTTCCAACACTCCACCTACTATGGAAATCTTGAACCATTTTTCATCGAGCCTACTTAATGATATCAAGTTCCGCCTCATCCTCAGAACGAATTTCACATCATCCAGTTTTCGGACTCCTCCATCGGGTGTCTTCAATTTCACCGTCCTGACACCTCGAACCTCGCATGTTGACCCATCACCAAGTCTCACCGAGTCTCGCACCTACTGAAAAGTATCAAATTTACCTCTCGTCGTACATATGTGTGTCGAGCTCCCCGAATCCAGAACTCATCCGTCTTCCTTTGGATTTTTAGCCCGCTCGTTCTTCCTCTTTAGAAATCAGCATTCCCGCTTCATGTGCCCGAATCTTTTGCAGTAATGATACTGCACTTCTCCCCATTCAACTCACTCATATGAGTGTATGCTTCCCATTGTCACACAAATTTCATCATCTGCTGATAATCCTATGATGTTCACATCCTCCTCTTTAACTTTTTTCTTTCCAGCAACGTACCGTTTGCGCTCTCCACAATCACTTTTATAGTGACCCTTCTTCTCGCACCAGAAACACGTGATTTCACTCAGATCACATTCTCTTGATTTTGGCCGCCATTCTTTACCTCCTGACTTCCGATGTCGGCACCTCCCATGTTGATCATCTCGCATCGCCATGATTTGATCACCTGAATGCGTCGTGGGTCTTCGAAATGCTTCCGAATCTTGAAGCGACGCCATCACCTCGTCCAGCTTCAATGTCTCCTTCCCCACGAACAATACACTCACAAGGCCATCAAATGAGCTTGGTAGGGATGACAAAAGCAAAAATGCTTTGTCTTCCTCTCCAACCTTCACATCGAGCCCCAATAACTGTGTCAGGATTTTGTTGAATTTATTGGTATGATCCAAAAAATTTGTTCCCTCGTCCATCCGCAACTGGTACAATTTCTTCTTCAGAAATAATTTGTTGGTGAGCGACTTCGCCACATACCGCTACTCCAACTTCTTCCAGATCTCCTTCGGTGATGTCTCGTCCAACACCAAGTACTTTACCTCATTCGCCAGACATAGCCGAATTGTGCTGATGACCCGCATCTCGAGTTCTTCCCAATCATCAGCACTAATTATCTCGGGCTTTTATCCGATCAACGGTCTGATCATGCCCTGCTGCACCAAAATATCCTTCACCATGCTTTTCCACAAGCTGAAATTATTTCGACCATCGAACTTCTTGATATCAAATCTTGGTAGTGCTCCGCCACCCGTCATCGTCGTTGTCGCAAAACATGATCACCACCGTCGATGTCGAACCCTTCTGAAACCACATTATAGAGTGTAAATTTTGAAAAACTAACTATACGGATGCGTCCGGAACGGTCAAAATAGTTAGAATCGACTCCTGGATCGCCGAAATCGGATGACAATTGACCGAGATATGGTCAAAACACGTTCAACGGTCCAGATCACCCGCTGGCGTGGCGCTGCCGGAGTTCTTGCCAGAATCTTGTCGGAATTGTCGCCAGCGGCGTGAACAGTGTTGCCTTCTCTGGCACGGGGTACTGTTCACCCACGGGTTTGACCAAACTTTGACCGAGCCTATCGGGCTCGTTTCAACTCCGTTTTCATCGACGCTTGCGCCGTTGGAATCGTCTCGCCGTCCTCTTCACGAATATGTTGTCGGAAAAATTTTCCGACCACTTTCAATTTTCCAGCCACCGGAAATTTCGCCTGCGGGCTCACCGTCTCACCTCCGTTCGCTCTGACTCACCTCTGATACCACTTGTTCGGGCGCAGTGGAGGTGCGTGGTACCTCAAACACACAAAATAAGAAGCAAACAGAGCAACACAAGATTTTTACGTGGTTCAGCTATTTTCCTGCATCCACGGGAGAAAACAGTGGGTGTTTTATTCTCTCCGTTCTCGTTGGAGGATCACTCAAGGATTATATATACACACAAAGGTCTTACAAATACAACCTCTTCCAAACAATGGGATTGGATCCCGTTAAATATAAAAGGTAAATTCATCCTTCTCCTTCGGTTGGTGGGTAGCTCATCTACCCATGAATCTTCCTCCTGCCGCCTACTGTAGGTCCATGAAGGCTGCTCTGAGTCTTTGGTGTCGGCTGGGTTGGCTGCCAACCCTGGAAGAGGCTGCTTCCGACCAAATACTTCCTCCCCTGCAAAAATCCACCCCATATTGGGAGTGGCCCCCACAGGAGGGATCCAAGAGCAGGAGCATGAGTCACAAGCAGGGTTTTCATAGGCAAAGGAAGTTGGAGATGAATGGGGAATGGGGATACAACCTCTATAGGAAATAACTTCTCATTTTCACTTATTTTTCTTCCGAATTTATATTGTTTTGTTCTTGCGTGATCTTATTGTAACATGAACATTCCATGTGCTTAATTTATCGAGGAGAATGTAATTGTTGTTGCTTGTTAATATATTTTCATGATTTTGTTTCATCCTGTCAAAACTGCAAATCTTTCTTTCTAGGATTTTTGGGCATTTCTCTCTCACTCCAGTTTTGATTTTGCTTGATGAGTCTAGAGACGAAGATCAAGAGTGATATTGTTTGAATCAATTTTACCCACCGGTTCAACTCGATAGGTTAAGAATATGAAGGAATGAGCATTTACACCTTAATGACAATTGATATTGAAAATGAAGTCTTTTTCACTTTCTTTTCTCATTGTTGTTCAGAAATCATTCTCAAGGAGATTGAGTTAAGTTCAGTGGTAGTTAAATTTCTCAACAAAGACTTTAAACCACCTTAGTGATCAAGTTTGTATGTTTAGTGCAACCATTTTCAAGAACATAAAGCATTCCATAAGCTACATCATTTAGTTTTCCCTCAACATTCTCACATGTCTTCTCCCTATAAATGTATTGTCTAACACCACTAACACCACTCATCCTCATATTCATTACATCATTTGTTCTCTTCTCTTTTATTAAACTATTTCTTCTTCCTCTTTTCAAGTAGTTTAGTGACAAATAAACCCTTTCAGATCTTACTCGTCTTCCTTGTTGTAACGACCCAAAATGTTATAAATAAAATTATCCTTCTTGTTTTATTTAAATGTCATATTATGTATTATGGTTATAGAAAACACATTCACTTCTTTGGTTTTATTATATTCTATTTAAAATATTGTTAAACATCATTACCGTTGATAATATATATTTTTAACAATGATTACATGATTAGTATAAATATAAGGTTTTAATAAATCCAATTGACACAAATAAAGGAAATGATGACCTCAACCAATAGAATTATACCCAATGAATCCTATTTATCAAAGCTTCCGAGGGAGATAGCATCATTGGGATTTTCCCTTGACTAAGTTCATGCTGAGATCTAACAACTTAAGTATGAGTGAAACCATTTACGGGAGAAGTTCAAGCTCATCGAGATCACGACCCAAACCATGTCCGCCGAACCACCCCATGAAAGTCTCACAGTCACACACCCTACCCTTAGAGTGTTTGCTGGTATACTAAAGGGATATTTATCAAGACCATAGTAATACATGCATGTAAATTATTTTGTATAGAATAATGAAAATATTTTCATCATATTATTGTTACTTTATAAATTTATTTTATTTTGATACAATAAAACACAAATAGTATTTTTGGGTAATATTCATATTCAATTAAGAAATTTATTTTGATGAATTAATGGATTTTTGGAATAAATAATATTTTAATAAAATGTTATTATTAAATAATTTTTATTAAATATAAATGATCGTATAATTTTTATGAAGACAAATGCAATTTTTATTAGGGTTCAAAAACTGTTATTGTAAAAAAATCCAACATTTCTCAAAAAATGTCGATTATTATTTTAAAAGTGAAAATGAATATATTTTGAAAATAATTTAGATAAAATGAATATTATTTTTGGAATCAGAAATTTTAAATTATTCAACGGTGATTTTTTCATAATTTTCCGAGATAAACGGATTTTCGGGTAAAAATTAAATACCGTATAAATATACTTTGTGTATTATGACATCATAGTGACCCAAAAGTGATCTAATAGATACTATAAAGGGCATAAAAGACCAAATTTATATTTTTCCTTTAAAATAATGTGATTTTATGTTTATTTGTTTAATTTTATAAATCCTTGTAAATTCTCCAAAACTATTAATATATTTTAAGGTTTTAAAATCATTTCTTTAACAGTATGACTCACTTCCACATAAACAAGGGTGTTATTTTATCAAGTTAGGCCCTTGGACTTATAAAATAATTGAAACCAATCTCATTTAGAAGAATCCATGGGAAAAAACCACGGTAAAGTTTATAGTTTTGATTATTTTATTATATAGAGTCCAAAACCTATGTTTGAGAAATAATAAAGAAATTCCCACTCATTTCCTATATAAACTCACCCTAGATCCCATTTATCTTCACTCAAAATACTTATATCATGTCCTTAATCTTCCCTTACCTCTATAGATTCCTCCCAAGGTTCCCCCAAGCTCTCAAGAAGCCCCTTCCAAGCATTTGGAGCCACACACTCAAGTGAGAGATCCTCACATTCTCTTCTTTATTCATGTTTCTTTATTATCTTATGCCTTCTATTTCCAATTAATAATTTTGGTACATGTCTTTAAATGTCCATATTAATACCCATTTTATTTAAAAATGAAGAGAGACCCCTTTTTCTCTCATCAACCCATTTTATGAATTTTTATGTGATGTCATTACGCTGCCGAAATTTCACCGCGATTTTCCTTGCCAAAACAATTGTGTAGTGAATACCATACCCATTTACTATCAAGAGTGTTAAAATTTATAAACTTATAATTATTTGAATTGGGACTTACACGTATTTATTCCACACTCCTTGATCTTGGAATGAAATATGATGATGAATGAATCCATGTTGTATGATCTATGTATCACAATTAAGCATAAGAATGAAATGAAAGTGACGGGTGCACCCAAAATTATATAATGCTCCAATGCATTGGGTAATGTTTAGTCTCATGAAAAATCATGTTAGGACAAGGAGTGTACCTGATTCCTTTATACTACTTTTTCCATCATGATGTTTTGGAAGTTATCCTTGACCTATGTTTATGATGCAGTGTTTTAAGTTGTTGCCACATTTCCCATGTTGCCTTTATGATTATCATGCTATATCATTGTTTATGTTTATGATTCTCATTCATTTTATCCCCCATTGATATTCCTATGATATAAAATGTATTACTTTCTTCATGTCATTCCATGTTTATTCCCTTACCGATCTTTATAGCTCACTTATTTCTTATGTATGTCCTCAGGTTATCCCATGCAGTTTTAAGTGCGAGCATGTTAAGAAAGTTTTCAATCAAGATGATGTTTTTTACTCTTTTAAATTTTTATATAATGTACCAAATTCTCTAATACACTAGACTTATTGATATTTTGAGTTGTATTAAGTGTAACCTTATGTAATAAGTCATGTATTAATGTGAAATAAAGGACATGGTTGTTATAATTGGTATCATAGAACAAGATTAGTTATTTTTGGGATTAGGATTAGAAAACTCTAGAGGAATCCTTAGGGATAAGACTAATTATAAGAAAACGTCCCTAATTTTTGATAATTATAGACCAAGTGGTTTATTAAGAAAAAAATTCCATGTCTAGATACTATAAGTGGATGTGGTTTTGGCATATATGTACCTAGGGGTAACAACTCCGACAAGGTGCGTCGAGCCTGACTTGATGTAACTTGGAACACAACAATGTTCCTTACTATGCACATGGTTTGAAACTCCTAGAGGATATTATTTGGTAAATTCATAATCTCATTACAAACCATTATTAAGGGAACAAAAAATTCCCATAATAATATATGTTAGAAAATAGATCATCGATAACATAGATTGAAGCCTAGAAATTCATAAGTTAAGAAAATACATGTAATTTATAAGTTATCTCTTTAATGTCATTGGATTACATTTTATGTGTTTAATAGTTTAAAAATAATCATTCCTATTTTCCCTTTATTCTAGATAATGATAAAAAATAGGAGGAATCAGGTAAATAATCAACGTGATAGGAAACGCGATGAATGCCCCAACGAGATGCCCAACCCAATGGGAGTAGGAATAACAAAATTTGTGACGATACTCTCTCAGATGACTCTGGTTTTGAATAAAAAACTGGATTAGGAGGAGCACCAAAATCCCCCTAATAAAGAACAATATGAAATTGAGTCTTTCATGTGACAAAGGCATCTGAATTTCAATGGATCATCTGACCCCTTAATTACATAATAATAGATCAACTCCATTGATAAGATATTCTTCATCCTTCAATGTTTCGAAAAGGAGAAGGTTTTACTGGATGATTATTGTATAGATGGAGAGTCTGATCAGTGGTGGACATTAATCAAGAATACAAAGCCTAATGAAGAGATCGAAGTGATTGGGTAGAAGGAATTCTGGAAAATGTTTTTTGATAAATATTTTTCTCACAGTCCCCAACTTGAAATAGAAAGAGATTTCCTTTCCTTCAAGAAAAAAGAAGAATAATCAGGGAATATGAGGCAAACTTCACAAGACTTGCACGACACGAATCTGGCTTTATCGTTACCCCCAAATACAAGGTTTAATGCTTCTTTGGTGGGATAAAACCTAATATATAAAAAACCCTGACAATCTGTGACTTTGATAGCTATAAGGAAATTATCTGATGTGTCTTCAAAGTCGAAATGAAGATCAGAGAATCTCATGGGTATCATGGGGATAAGAAGTGGAAAGTAGAGTTTAATTATGGTGGTCTGAGGGAGAAATATAACAGTGTCAATAAATTTAAACATCCCATTTGTCAAAGGTGAAAAAAATCACCCCAAAAATTGCCTTGGGGGGGGGGGTGAGGAAATGCTTTAAATATGGTAAGGAAGGAAACCTAGATAGTGATTGTTGACTGAAGAAACTAATTAATGAAATGGAGGAAAGAAATGATCCAGTCAACCCTCAACACATTGTTCATTGCTTTAACTATAAGGAATAATGTCACTTTTCAAACCAATGCACTAAGCTAAGGATTTTTAGAGACAACCAACAACCTCCAAGGTATAAATGGTGAGTTTTTTCTATCAAAACCACATGGGTGGATCCTGAGAACTAAGTGGTGATAGGTATGATAGTTATTCATTCAATAATAGTGAACATACTTTTTGATTTTGGTTTTACACATTACTTCATATCACAAAAGTTTAGTAGAACTATTCAAACACCACCACAAATCATGGAAGTAGAGCTGTCGATGAAAATGAAAAATGGGAAAATTATTACATCCCATGTATATAACTCCTCCCTTATCAAAATTTGTGGGCTGAACTTCCCAGAAAACCTTGTCATACTCCCTTTGGTGGGATTTTATTCAATTCTGGGTATGAATTGGCTTTCCCTATATAGATCCAACATAAATTACTACAATAAGGAAATTACTCTCCATATTGTGAATCGTCCTCCAATTCTACGCAAGTGAAAGGAGGAGGATTAATCTTCTTTAGCACCAACATCTCAAGTATGTATATTATTTTCCTATGAGAAATCATATCTAGATCAAATGATTAAGTATAAGGAAAATATCACCCTTTAAGACATGCCTATTGTGAGGGAATACACTGATGTGTTTCTTGAGAAATTGTTTGGTCTTATGCATAACTGAGAGGTTGAATTTTCAATCAAGATTATACCCAGAGCATTACCATTATCCAAGAATCTGTATAGAATGTATGTTGTGGAACTTGAGAAGCTAAAGAAACAACTACAAGAGAATATGAATAAAGGGTTCATACGCCCAAGTGCTTCACCATGGAGTGCACCAATCCTCTTTGTCAAGAAGAAGGATGTGTTAATGCACCTTTGCATTGATTATCGTGAGCTCAACAAGATCATGATAAATAACAAGTATCCTCTTCCATAGATTGATGAATTATTCGATCATCTATGTGGAACACAATAATTATCCAAGGTGGATCTACGGTCGGGATATTACCAATTTAGGTTGAAGAAGGAGGATATCCCCAAGACTACTTTTCATATAAGGCACGAGTACTATGAGTTCATATTAATGCCATTAAAACTCACTAATTCTTCATAAATATTTATGGAATTGATGAATATAGTATTTATAGATTACCTCAACAAATTTTTGGTTTTCTTTATAGATGATATTCTAATATTCTACAAAACCAAGGAGGAGTATGAGGACCATCTGATCACTATGCTAAAGACCTTGAGAAAGGAGAAGCTTTATGCCAAGTACAACAAATGTGAGTTCTAGTTGAAGTAAGTATCATTATTGGGGAATATCATCACAAGAAATGGGATATCTGTTTACCCTTCAAAGAAAAAAGTAATTGAAGGATGGCCGAGGCCAAAATCTGTGATAGATATCCATAGTTTCTTTGGATTAGTTGGGTATTATAATCAATTTTTGAGAAATTTATCACAATTTTCAAACCCTATAACCAAGCTAACTCAGAAAGGAGTTAAGTTTTCTTGGAATGATAAATATGAATATAGCATCAAAGATATGAAAAAGAGGCTCATAACTACACCTATTCTCACACTACCCACAAGTGGAGAAATTTTCGTGGTGTTCAAAGACACTTCGAAGAAGGGATTGGGTTGCTTATTAACACAGAATGAAAAAGTCATAGCCTATGCTTCAAGGAAGTTGAAATTTCACAAATAGAACTACCCAATGCATAATATGGAGTTGGATATAGTGATCTTTAATTTGAAAATATGGAGACATTATCTCTTTAGGGAAAAGTGTGAAATATATATGGATCACAAAAAACTAAAGTATATATTCACACAAAAAGAGTTAAATATGTGCTAATGAAGATGGTTAAAGATGATCGAGGACTATGACTTCTCAATCCACTACCATACTGAGAAAGTGAATAAAGTGGAATATGCTCTAAGTAGAAAGGATTCAGTAATTCTATCTTTTATTAGAATTGAGAGGGATCCGATCTTCTTAGATTTGGAAAGGATGGACATGGGAATCATAAAGGAAGGAACATCATCAATCCTTTCACAAATGATTGCTCAACCATCCCTTCTAGAGAAGGTAAAGGATTCTCAAAGAGATGATGTGGAAATTCAGAAGAAAGTGGAAGCTATTAGAAAAGGTAAATCCTCTTATTTTAATTTTAATGAATAAGTATTTGTGAGATTTGGGTCAAGACTATGTGTACCATAAAATCCTGATTTAAAGAAGTTGCTATTGGATGATGCACATAGCTCAACCTTATCCACCCACCTAATAAGCACAAATATGTATCGAGATCTCTGAGAACACTATTGGTTGGAAAATATGAATAAGGAGATCGAATAATATACATCAAGATGTATTGTATATCAACAAGTGAAAGTAGAAAGTCAAAAATACAAGGGGATGATAATAACATTACCCATACCTACATAGAAATGGGAAAACATCACAATGGACTTTGTCACTGGTATTATGAAGACATCAATAGGGAATAATGTTATATGGGTTGTGTTGGATCATATCAAAAATATTGTTCACTTCATTGTGATTCGATAGGATTTCCCAATGGATCAACTTGCACGAATATACATAAGAGAAGTGGTGAGGATGCATGGAGTACCACTATTGATTGTATCCTATCGAAATACAAGATTCATCTCCAAGTTTTGGAAAAGTATCCAATATTATCTAGACATTTATATGAAATTAATCACATATTATCACCACCAAAATGATGTATAATCTGATCAGACTATCCAGACACTTGAGTACATGTTGAGATCATGCTCAATTGACTTTAAAGGAGGATGAGATCAACACCTTCCTCCGGTCAAGTTCTCTTACAATAACAGTTTCTACTCAAGAATCCAAATGACTCCCTATGAACCCATTTATGGGAAGAGGTGCAGAACACATGTATGTTGGAATGAATTTGGGGAACAAAAACTAATAGGTCCTAAAATGGTCGAAGAAATGGTGGAAAAGGTTAAGACTATTCAAAAACACGTCAAGACTACTCAGAGTTGACAGAAGATCTATACTGAAAATCATCAACCAAACCTAGAGTTTGATGTTGGATACATGGTATTACTCTGTATATCTCCATGGAATAAAGTGATGAGATCTGAGAAGAAGGGAAAACTTATTCCAAGATACATCAACCCCTTTAATATCCTTGATTGTATCAGAGAGGTGACCTACTGACTTGCACTCCCACCTAACATATCTTAAGTACATGATGTATTCCATGTATCCATCTTGAGAAATTATATACTAGACCCCTCACATGTACTCAATCCAGAGGTGGCACCATTAGATAATTACCTTTCATATGAGGAGCAACCAGTGAAGATCTTAGATCGTAGAGATAAGGTTCTAAAAAATAATATAATGAACCTTGTCAAAGTGCTGTATAGAAACCACAATTTTGAAGAAGAAAAGTGGGAACCAAATGAGGTGATGAAACATAGTTACCCTCATCTTTTTTAATGTGGGAAAAGAAAAATTTGAGGGTGAAATTTCTTAATGGGGGAAGATTGTAACAACCTAAACTATTATAAATAAAATTACCCTTTTTGTTTTATTTAAATGTATTATGGTTATAGAAAACACATGCACTTATTTGGTTTTATTATATACTATTTAAAATACCATTAAGAATAAATACCATTTATAATATATCCATTAAACAATAACCACATGATTATTATAAATATAGGGGTTTAACAAATCCAATTGACACTGACAAATAAAGCGATGACCTCAACCAGTAGGATCATACCCTATAAAGCCCATTTATCAGAGCTTCTGAGGGAGATAACATCACTAATATTTTCCCTCGACCAATCCCAAGATGAGATCCATTAACTTAAGCATGAGTGAAATCATTTATGGGAGAAGTTCAAGTTCATCGAGATCATAACCCAAACCATGTTCGCCAAACCACCCCATGAAAGTCTCACAATCACGCACCTTATGCTTAGGGTGTTTGCTGGTGTATTAAAGGGACATGTATAAAGACCCCAGTAATATGATTATATACATTATTTTATATATAATAATGAATATATTTTTATCATATTATTGTTACTTTATAAATGTTTTTTATTTTGATACAATAAAACACAAATTGTATTTTTGGGTAATATTCAAATTAAATTAAGGAATTTATTTTGATGAATTAATAGATTTTTGAAATAAATAATATTTTAATAAAATAGTATTGTTAAATAATTTTTATTAAATATAAATAATCATATAATTTTTATGAAGTCAAATGTAATTTTTATAAGGGTTAAAAAACTATTATTGTCAAAAAAACCCATCATTTCTCAATAAATATCGATTATTATTTTAAAATTTAAAATGCACATATTTAGAAAATAATTTAGATAAAATGAATATTATTTTTGGAATAAGGAGGTTAAAACTATCCAATAGTTAATTTTTCATAATTTGCTGAGATAGTCTAATTTTTCAAGTAAAAAATAAATACTGTATAAATATACTTTGCGTATTATGACACCATAATGACCCAAAAGTGATGTAATAAATTTTATAAATGGTATCCACCACCAAATATATGTTTTAACTTTAAAATAATGTTATTTTATTTTTATTTTTTTAATTTTATAAAGCCTTTGTGAATCCTCAAAAACCATTAATATATTTTAAGGTTTTAAAATCATTTCTTTAAGAGTATGACTCACTTTCACAAAAGAAATGGTGTTATTTTATTAAGTTTATCCATTTTAATTATAAAATAATGTAAAAAATTCCATTTGAAAAAAAACCATGGTAAAAAACTATGGGAAGGTTTGTGGTTTTTGTTATTTTATTATATATGGTCCAAAACCTAAGTTTGAGAAATAATAAAGAAATCCCCACTCATTTCCTATATAAACCCACCCCATATCCCATTTCTCTTCACTAAAAATACTTGTATCATATCCTTAATATTACCTACCCTCTCTAGAGTCCTCCTAAGGTTCCCCAAGCTCTCAAGAAGCTCCTCTCAAGCATTTGGAGCTGCACACTCAAGTAAGGGATCCTCACCTTCTCTACTTTATTCATGTTTCTTTATTATCTTATACCTTATATTACCAATTACTAATTTTGGGACATGTATTTACATGTACCTATTACTTACCATTTTATTTCCAAATGATGAGACACCCATTTAAATCTCATCAACACATTTTATGAATTTTTAAGTGATGCCATTATGTTGCTGAAATTTCATTATGATTTTCCATGGCAAAAAAATTGTGCAGTGAATACCATACCCATTTCCTATCAAGGGTGTTCAAATTTATACACTTATACTTATTTGAATTGTGTCTTACATATATTTATTCCATAATCCTTAGTCTTTGAATGAAATATGATGATGAATAAATCTATTCTGTCTGATCTATGTTGCACACTTAATCATGAGAATGAAATGAAAGTGACGGGTGCGCCCAAAATTATATAGCACTACAATGAATTGGATAATGTTTAGTATCATGAGATGTCATGTTGGGATATGGAGTTAACCTGATTTATTTATGTGATTTTTCCATCATTATGTATTGGAAGTTATCCTTGACCTATGTTTATGATGCAATGTTCTAAGTTGTTTCCACATTTCCCATGCTGCCTTTATGATTATCATGCTATATCATTGTTCATGTTTATGATTATCATTAATTTTATTCCCAATTGATGCGACTATTATATAACATGTATTACTTTCTTCATGTCATTCAATGTTTATTCCCTTACTTGGATTTATAGCTCACCTCTTTCTTATGTACGCCCCTGGTTATCTTATATAGTTTTAAGTGCAAGCATGTTAAGGAAGTTTTCAATAAAGATAATGTTTTTCCCTATTTTAAATTGTTATGTAATGTACCTAATTCCCAAAGAAAATATACTTATCAATATTTCGGGTTTTATTAAGTGTAACCTTATGTAATAAGCCACGTGTTAATGTGAAATTAAGAATAAGGTTATTATACTTTTGGTTCGACCATGCTCACCACTATCTAGTGAGAATAGGAAAATATAAATTTTATTTTGATAGTTAAAATGAAATTCAATAAAAAATTGGTATCATTTTCATGGAGAGTGAACTTTGGGTGTCTTAGGGTTATAAAACCAATAAAAAAAATACAAATAAAAATTTTATAAAAAAAACAATTGCCGATTTATACCGCAACTTATGCTGAAATTTCTATATTTACTTCATTTTTATGTGATTGATATGTTGTGTTTAGTATTAAAAGTGTAAGCCTTCTTGATATATTTTTTTGATTTCTGGTTTATAAAAAATAGATCAATTTGGGGGCTGGTATCAAATATATTACAAATTTTTTGTTCGTTGTAGCTATTATGGACACGTTGCTTATCAGTGTGTCAAAAACTAGCAACAAATGCCCTAACACTTTAAATAAAAAAATAAATTAAAATGGGAATAAGTAATGAACTTAAGATGTTTTAAAGGTGAAAAAATAATACAAAAAACTAATTGTTAAAGTACCACCTAAACCTGTAAAATTTAGGAGTTTTGAACCAATGGAAACTCGAGTTGAGGAGAGGCTTGAGAATGAGAATTTAAATGATAAAACCTCTTCAATAGTTTTCTCTAAAATATTTAAAAGTGAAATTAAGTTGTAATTTGGGTAAATTATATAATATAACAAGAAACTATATTTTATTAATTTTGTATACTTTGAAACTATTTTAAAATGTGACCTTCCCTGTTTTGAAACTGAAAACCCAACACTTTTTTAAAATTATTTTTGATGTGAAAGATGAATAAGTATAATTTTAATAGAGGTTAATAAATGAGATTTCACTTCTTCATCTTCCTTCCAATGATCCCTCCAGAGCCTTGTTCAATGAAATGAAAGTTAGAGTTGATCATTTTGGAAAAAACTAATTAAACATGGAGTCTTTTGAGTATAATTTTATTATAAATGAAATGGTTTGTTTCTTCCAAAAACTTAAACTAAAACACTAAAATGTTACTGATTTACAAGATGAAGTTTTTTAATTTTAACTTGGAGGTAAATCTGAGCACATGCTAGTTAGTTTAATGAAAAATAAATTTTCAAAGGTAGTGATTGATGATGAACTATTTTCAGACAATGAAACTTTAGAAGAAAATCATACTTTGGTGAAACATGAAATTTGTGGTTAATAAAAATTAAGTCTACAATGTGTTTCATCATATCCCTCAAATGAATTAGGTGCTAAAATATAATTGAAAGATTAGAGTGGTTTATAATAGGTACCATGTTTGATTGTCAATGATTCAAAATGTGCTCATATCATTATTGAAAAAAACTTCTTAAATCTGTTTGTAAAAACCCATCTTCTTTCATATTTTTTTTGAGATTTTATAGATTTTAATTAAGGAATAGATATTTGATGATAATTTCACACCTTTAGGAACACCCTGCACCTCACTATGCCTTCAAAAAAGATTTCTTACTATCAAAACAAAATTAATTATAGTAATGGGAAACATACCTGTTTTAGCTTCCAAGAGTAATTCTAATGATTTAATTCTCTGTTAACAAGATTAAGGGGTTATTGAAAAAACTTGATGAAGTTACTTATCTTTCATCTATGTCTAAATTTTTTTAAGTGTAACACCCCAATATTTTAAAAGAGGAACATCATATTCAATAATGTTTATGACACACAACACCAAACTGAGAAGAGAATGTAACACCCCAAGATTTTATGGTATTTTTATTTTTAAATAAATTTAATACTTTTGATAGCTTAAGTTTCATACAAACCTAATATTTTAAAATATAACTATGTTCGATAGTGTATACAATACACAACATTGAGCTTCAATAAACTGTGAAATATTATTTACATATGTTCATTATAACCTAGTCATTAAATTGGAAGGTATGAATAATATTAACTAAATTATGATATATATATATATAAAATACCTAATCAAAAAAATTTATTTATTAATTCTTATAAAATAAGTACTCAATTTTCAATAAAGTTATTTTATGCTTTAAAAATATGTTTTCTTCAAAAATGATTTTTATTGAGAAAATATTATAAATAAATTATTGAATATATATAAATTTTATTTTATAAAAATAATATCATTTTTTAAATCATTATATCAAAATCATCTTAGGGTAAATTTTTTGTATTTTTCTGAAAAGTTTTATTTTCCAGTGAATAGTGAAAAATACCGATTTTTTATTGAAAACTGTATTTTTGTTTCAACCATTTGAAAGATTTCAACTTATTTTATAAGGTTTTAAAATTAAAACCAGTTATAATATATTATTAATAATTCAATTAAGTTTAATTTAATTAATTTCTTTATTGAATTTGGTATAAAAACATTTTTATACTTAAAAAGGGAATTTTTCTGAAAAACTATTTTTCATTGAATTCTAATAGTTCAATTTTAAATTAAATTCTTCCACTTCTATGCTTTAAAATTTGAAAAATATATCCCATATTTTTTATGAGGTCCAAATTTATTAAATTGTTCTCTTTTATTTTTGTTCAATATGAATAGTAACCTTAGTAATTTTTATTATCACGGTAAATGGTAAATCAGGTAATTAAAGTTAAAAATAAAATAGCAAGGACTAGAAAATGAAAATAACACTTGGATTAATATTATTGGATGATACCATTTAATCCAAAATAATCCAATATTTATTTATATGGAATTTTATAGCAATTTGGATGAGATTATGACCTTTATAGTAATTTATTTCAACAAAAGTCAAATATGTCACGCTCCTGTTTTTAATAACTATAACATTTTTAATACGAGGATATGCAGAGTATATTCTAAAATATAAATAATATTTTTAAATATAAATATTTAT
This sequence comes from Viscum album, assembly GCA_963277665.1. Classification (NCBI taxonomy): domain Eukaryota; kingdom Viridiplantae; phylum Streptophyta; class Magnoliopsida; order Santalales; family Viscaceae; genus Viscum; species Viscum album. The sequence goes on along the minus strand of OY728125.1, from coordinate 1,476,741,625 downwards.
ATTAATCTCAGTATTTTTTTAAATTTTTAGTGAATAAATAATTACCTTAAATGCTTACACAACGATGACGTAGTAATTATCCAATTAATAGAAAAATTATATAAATAAAATTTAAAATATTAAAAGTAATATAATTTGAGATAAATAATGAGATCATAAAATTTTATATATTAACATGAAATTTTAGGTATATAATAAAATATTTGGTTCGAATTCTAATTGTTTCCTTGATATTATTAAAGTCAAGGTAATGAATAATCCTAAAAATTGACATTGTTGATATTTTATAATAAATAATATTTTATTAAATGATATAAAATTACTAAAAATATTAAATTCATCCAAATAACTATTATATGGTTAATGAAATATACCATAGTCTTTTTATGGGTCTTTTTTCATTTTATAGTAACATTATTATCCCTTAAAGAGTGGAAATTTTAATAATACGATAATTGCCAAAAGGGTTAACGAGGGGTTAAAACTAAAAGATAAGGGTGAAGACATATCCAAAACTTATCCAAATATTATTGGATGAAATTATTCATACTTATATTTACCTCATATTATAATTATATCAATTTTTAACCATTTTTACATGATAAATAATTTTTATTAATTTAATATTTTAAGAAATTCCTAGAATGTCCCTCCCCTCAATTATAAAAGGTCACCCCTTCCTTCACTTCTTTACACCACTTTGAGCCATATATATTGATAAAAAATTGATTATTACTCTTTTAAACATCCTTATAGAAGTTATTTTGGTTATTTATATTTCAAAATAGCAATCCTTGGTCTATTAAGAAGAGATCTAAAGTTAATCCACTAAAGAAGAGGTAATCATATTTACCAACCATTTCAAGTTTATTTCTTATTCTACTTCATCTTCACATGTTGTAACCATAATAAAATAATAAATATAATATCATAAATATAAATATATCTTATTATGATTATGGTACAACCATATTCCATCTTGTTTCCATCCTACAAAAAGTGAAAACAATGCTTGTGCATACGTACGGCTTACTGTCTCCACACAGCGGTGTAATTCTTTTTTCATCACCACTTTACTTGGATGGTTATAAATATGGAAATAATGAATATATATGATATATATGACATATTAATGATTCTTTAAAGTTTAATTATTCTTTATCTTTATTTTGTTCCATCCAGTGAAAAATGAAAACAATGTTCATACATACGTATGACATACCATCTCCATGAATGGTGTAATTCATTTTTCTATCTATATCTTTATGGATGAATATTTATATATATATATATATATTTAATATATATTATTTTTACACCAAAAATAATATTTTTTAGATTATGAAACTATGATAAAAGTATACGGATTAGAACTACCGAATCAAAATATACATGAAAAACAAACAGTTACCACCTGAAATAATGATTTTAACAATGAATTAATAATAAATGAGTGATAATATTATAAGTAAATAATACATGGTATGATATATATTATTATTGTTCTGAAATATATGTATAATAAATCTATATTCATTATACATTAGGTTCAAACACGTATAAAGGAAATCAAACATGAGGTAATAATTTCTCGTCTCACTTTTATTTCTATGAGACATATGCCATATTCACCACTTGTTTCTTTTATGTGGTGTATACAATAACCCTTTGATATATTATATCATTAATATATTTGTATTTATGGTATTTAATGTTTTATTTGAATTTATTTCTTTTATGGGGCTTACAATTCAAAAAAACCCAAGTGGTAAGAGTTTATTTCAAAATCTCATCATTATTCAGGATTGCTTATTTTTTAAGTCTTAACTGAGGAATATTTCTATTACATGTACATATTTTATAAAAAAATGTTTTCAAAAATATTTTTACTATAATCCAATGATTTTTAAAGTCATTTTACCTTTTTTTTACTTTTTAAAAAATATTTTAAAAGGAATCTTCCTATCGTTTTCCAAACAAGGTAATTTTTTTTATTTTTCTTACAAAAGTGTGAAAGGATTATTTTTTTAAATTATAAAAAATTGAATGGAAATTACCACCACAATTATGTATCAATGCTTTGAAAATTCCTTTTAAAATTTACAAGGCTCTTTTCAAAGATAACAATTTATTTATTATGTGTACATTTTTTAGATTTTAAAAATTATTTTCAAAGTAAAAAGGGTATTTTCCTAAAGAAATATTCTAGTAATATCTTTAAAGTATTTCCATCTATGTCAACATCATTTTTTTAATCTTATGTTGAGGATGTACTCTAATTATACCATATATCATATTTCTTTGGATGTTTTATAATCAAATTGACAGAGTAAAGTATTGATATTCCATATGACCAGTTCTTCCAATATAGATAGTTATTGATTTTATTAAGGAATGTTGATTCAATTGTATTATTTATTCATATGAGGAATGAATTGGACTTAGAAAATGATGGTAAGTACTTTCTATAACCCTTATATGCATCAATAGGTCTCATGAGAAAAAATATATTTGGTTTTGGCTAAGGCCTTACCCATTTACATAGATGTATTGGACGAGGCCTTGATGATATGTTTTAGATGTCCGATATTATGCATTCTATCATTATGAAATTTAGTTATTGATATCCATGTGATTATTTGATTAGTTAGAATATCCATGAATAATTTTCAATCTTATGTGATTATTTATATGAAATTATTTGATCATCATTTATTCCTACCATATTATTCTTTATGTTCAAGTTAATAATTAAATGAAATATGTTTTCAGTTATTTACCTTTACATATTTATTACAACTTATTTATTCATGATATATTACACTATAAGCATACCCATATTATGCATTAATTATCACCCCTTTCTTATGTTTAATTTCTCTAAGATTCCATGAAGTGTATTATGATTGATATGTAAGAATATGATAAAGGAAATAATTGTTTACTCAAAGAAAATACTATGTTGTATTTTATGTTTTCAATTATAATGTGAAATTCAAGTATGCATTTAGTTTACCAATACTAATAAACTATTCAGTCATTTTGTAATGTTATTCCTTGTATCTAGTTCCAATGTAATAAAGCAACCATCAATTCTGGGATACTATATTTGGGGTCTTTACATGAAGCCACTAATTTGGTGAAATTTGATGAAGTTCATTATTCTCCACTTGGAGACTTCTTTGAGCATCCCCTTGATGTTAATGGGTGTTTCCAAGGGAATTTTGTAGCTATTAAGGAAGTGGAGTGTTATTTTAAAAGTCTTTGTTCTCATAAAAATCAATTATCACCTAAAAATTAATGGTCCAAACATATGTGATGGTTCGTTATTAGGGAACCACACCCCTCTAGTGACTACAATTAGTTTTATAAGGAAGTTTACATGAAGACTTTAAATTTAGTGCCTCTATGGGAGGTAACCCATGGTTAAATAATTTTTTGTTCATTTAATTGTTTTTATTTGAAATAAAAATCAATTTTTATTATTATTTAAAATAAAAATCCATTTTCATTATTCTTTATTAGCTTCACCTAAACTTTTCTAATATTTTTCCTATTTTGAAATTGTCAATGTTTGTTCAATTCAGCACTAATATGTCAACAAACCTTGGAATTTTCACTATTGAATCCTATCAAATTTTCACTTGGATAATTATCTTTGATCTTAAATGTTTGGATCTAATGATTAATCCATTCTACATTGGTAGGTTCTTTAAATGAAGATACCAATAGGAGCTTGAATTCTAATAATGTGTGATCAATTCATTGGACATTAAGGAATCATGGCACCAACTATCAAAGGAGTAATTTTTTCATTTCAATTTCAATTTTTATTAAAGAGTTGTTTTAACAGCTTTATATTTCCACAAAGTTAATCATAAATCTAAAATTTTGTTTTTTTTAAATCTGGATTCTACTATAAATTAAGTGCAAGGGAAAACTTTCTTAACTATTTGAATTTTAGTTAAAGTGTGTATGATATTAAATTATTGGGTGTTCAACTTGTTTAAGTTCAGTGTGTTATAAATCATTTTAAACATCTAAAAATTCTCATTTTAGAACTTTGTAAATTTCTTTGGACTATTTTAAAAAATTTAAAACTTTTTTGAAAATGTATATTGGAATATTTACTTAACATGCTGCTTTTTTATCTTTATTGGAAATCCTTATCTTTAGTTTACTAAGGAAATAAATGTAATTTTAGAACCTTGTATTTAAAATTATTTCTTTTTTCTAAAATATTTTGTAAAACCTTTTGTTTTCTTATACTGTTATATCTTTTTGAATTTAAATTTTTTATTGGCATGCTTATTTGTTTTTGGGAATTGTTGAAAATAATTTTTAACCTCACAATTTAGGTGTAACGCCCCAGTTCCGAAATCCACCCATAGGTGCCCCGTACTCGGTTTGTCACATGGAATCAATTGCATTTCCCCAAATGCCAGAGGCTTCCGACTAGCAGTGAGACCCTTGGGTGTGACGGTGGGGAAACTATGCCCTCATTGGCAGAGTACACAATGGAAATAAACAATACATACAATAGAGGAAGCAGTAAATATCGAACAATAGTAAACAACATAAGACTAAAATAATAAAAAACTAGGGTACACACATATATATGAAATGATGCATGATACACATGTCTAGGAAAGCAACCAAACAAGTCACAAGGATGAATACAATACTACACCAAAGTACAAAAGAAAAAAAGATAAGCAACTCCTCAGCATCGCAAGCCTCGGCTTGGTCCCATGCTCTCCTTCTCCAATGCAAGTCAAGTACTAGAAGTAGAAGGGCGCTTTCCCTTTTCTATACCTGCAATAATATAATCTGTTGGGCCCAAAATCATGACCCAAATAGGGTTTGAGACTAAATCCTAGTAGGCAACCACCCGAAGATCTGTGCCTAACAGTCAGTGAGTATATGACAGGTAATAATACAGTAAGCAGTAAATAGTAAGCAGTAAATAGGATGATACACAACAGTAAACAATCCACAGATCAACAAGAAGCAGTGAAGCAAACAACTAACCACAAACAGAAATCCCTATGGGAAGTACTCACAACCATCCCCTCTGGTACTATCCAAGAAGTACCAAAAACCCTATAGGCAATACACACAGCCTAACCCCTCTGGTTTGGTCATAATAAATTATAAGACTCTCTGAGGAAGCACGCTCAGTCAATTCCTCTTATAGTCTAAGGTAGTTAGGGACTCTATGAGGAAGATCACGCGGTCAATTCCCCTTATATCCCCAAGGTCTAGAGACTCTATAAGGAAGCTCACTCGGTCAATTCCTCTTATAGCCTTAGGTCGATCACAGACTCTCCGAGGAAGCTCACTCGGTCAGTTCCTCCTATAGCCTGGAATGGTTTAAGGAAAATTAAAACAAACAAAGACTCTATGAGGAAGCTCACTCGGTCTATCCCCTTATAGTCTTTAAAGCTCAAGACTCTCTGAGGAATCTCACTCGGTCCATCCTTCTGTAGTCTATAATATCCAAGACTCTCTGGGAAACTCACTCGGTCTATCCCCTATAGTCTATAATGTCCAAGACTCTCTGAGGAAGCTCACTCAGTCTATCCCTTTATAGTCTATAGCACCAGGTTCTCATGACCCCGTGCCAGTCAGTGCATAATAATGCTATATGGCCAAGGTAAACCTACAGATCTACTAGGCTAACCAGTCTACAACATAACAAGAATGTCAGGGAATAACACTCCATCCTACGGTCTCAAGGCATGGAAAATAGGTATAACAACCAATAGGCTGAACAAGACCAAATGGTCATAAACAGATAAGCATGGGAAAAACATCCAATCATAGAAATTATCCTTATACATAACCAAATTACCTCTACACAAGCATACGAGCAATGTGGGAAAACTACAAGGGAAAAATAGTAAACATGCAATACCACATTCAAGGGTATTGGTGGAATTTTCACATAATACTCAAAGAATATGAATAGAAAGGCACAAACCACCTACCTTGATGCTAGGAGATCTATATACTTGAACCATGAGGCCTGAAACTCCTTAGAACATTGTATATCTACGAAAACATGCAAAATGTTAAACCCACGATAACTTTCAAAAGAGGAGGAATTGGAAAACAATGATCTAGAATAAGGAAGAGATTAATGCTTTGGTTCCAATGCAATCGACGATGGTCGATTTGGAGAACAGATGGAGGATCGGGGGCTTGAAGAAGTTCCAACACCATACGACTTCTCTCGGTTGAACGAGACCTAGAAGAAGACGATTCTATCTGTCAAATGCAAGCCCGACCCGTTTAATGAAAAAAAAAAGAAAGTACATGGCATGTAATTTTGGAGTACATGGAGTGTACTAGGATTTTCCGTACTCCGCTTTAAGCAGCCTCCACATCAACCCACAAGACCACGTGTAGGGCCTGGACACGGCCAGCACACGGCCTCACGCGATATCAAAGTACATGACATGTACTTATAAAGTACATGGTGTGTACTTCAAAAATTTACAGAAACTCCTCTCTTCTCAAAAACTCTAGAAAAAGGAAAAACATACCTGAAGAGAAGGTCTAGGTTCTTACAAACTTCCCCCCTTAAATAAATTCGTTACCTAATTTCCCTAGAGAGGTGTAGAAGAAGAAAACCCGAACAGCTCCAGCCACTGCAATCGTACATCAGCCTCCATCTCCCAAGTCTCATCCTATACTCACCCGTGTTACCATAGCACCCATACTAGAGGAATGGACCAGCCATAGAGAACCTTCATACTGTGATCGACAATCCGAATAGAATGCTCCTCAAATGATGTATCCACTTCGAGCTCAACCTCCTTAGGTTGAAAGACATGAGACGGGTCTGAAAAGTAACATCGGAGCTGAGAAACATGGAAGAAGTCGTGCATAGCCCGGTACCTCTGAGGTACTACAATAGATAGGCAACCGTCCCAACTCTCTCCAACACCTCAAACGACCTAACGTACCTCAGTGAAAGCTTACCCTGTCTCTGAATCCTCTTGTGTCCCAACCTAGGTGTGACACGCAGGAAAACCTGATCCCTGACCTCAAACTCGAGAGGTCATCTCTACTGATCAGCATAAGACTTCTGTCGATACTGTACTGTATCCATCCTCTTCCGAATCAACTCTATCTGCTCTAAGGTCCCCTGAACAAGACAAGGTCCCAGAAAAGCTGCCACTCCTGCCTCCAGCCAGTATAAAGGTGATCAGCATGGCCTACTGTACAAAGCCTCGTATGGTTCCATCTGAATAGTCGCCTGAAAACTGTTGTTGTAGGTGAAATCCATAATAGGTATATGCTTATCCCAAGGACCTCCAAAGTCCATAATGAATGCTCGGAGCATATCCTCAAGCACTTGAATCGTACGCTCGGACTGGCCATCTGTCTAGGAATGGTAAGATGTACTCAAAAGTACCTGTGTACCCAAAGCCTTCTGGAGTCCCTGCTAGAACCGAGAAGTAAAACATCCATCCCTTTCCGAAACAATGGAGTGCAGAACTCCATGCAGACGTACAATCTCTCGGATGTACAACCGCCCCAGATCATCAACACTGAAGGTATACTTGATCAGAAAGAAGTGAGAAACCTTCGTGAGTCTGTCAATGAAAACCCATACTGTGTCGTTCCCTCGAGTCGACCTCGGAAAACCAGTCACGAAGTCCATCGCGACGTCATTACACTTCCACTCGGGAATGGGTAACTGCTGTAGAAGACCTGCTGGTTGCTGATGCTCCTCCTTCACCTGCTGAAAAGTGGAACATCTCATGATTAAACCAGCAACATCCCTCTTCATACCTGGCCACCAATACTGACGGTGTAAATCATAATACATCTTGGTGATGCCAGGATGAACTGCCTAAACTGAGGAATGAAATTCCCACATCAGCTCCTCGCGTATGTCTGCTGGCACCCATACGCGTCCCTGGAATCGCAGGATCTCATACTTGCCTATGGTCCACCCAGGAATAGGGTCCTCTCCTGACACACTTTCCCATATGACTAGGCCTTCAGAATCTGATAGCTGCCTCATTCGTACTCGATCAAGAAGAGTAGAGGTAACAACTACAAAAGAAAGAAACGTCTATCCCTGACTGTCGTGCACCTCCAAATGCATCTCAGAGAACAGAGCCATAAGCTGCCACTCACTGCTAGCCTCCTGAATTTCCTTTATATAAGTCCTCCTGCTCAGTGCATTATCCAAAAAATTTTCCTTTCCGAGCGTGTAGGAATGATCAAAGTCAAAAGACTGAAGGTACTCAACCCACCTTCACTGTCTCAAATTCAAATCACGCTGAGTGAATATGTATTTGAGACTCTTGTAGTCGGTAAACACCACAAAGTGCTCTCCCAGAAGGTAATTTCTCCAACAACGTAGGGCATGAACAACAGTTTCCAACTCCATATCGTGCATATGGTAATTCCTCTCATGTGGCCTTAACTGCCGAGACCCGTAAGCAATGACTCCATCTCCCTGCATAAGCACAGCTCCCAGCCCGATACTTGAAGCATCACAAAAAAATAGTATAGATCTTTCCCGGCTCTGGAAAGACTAGTATCAGTGCTGAAGTCAACCTCCCTTTTAGCTCCTGAAAGGATGAATCACAAGAATATGACCATAAGAACTTCGCCCCTTTCTTGGTCAGACCTATCAGTGGTGCTGCTAGGCATGAAAAGTCCTGTATGAAACATCTGTAGTATCCAGCCAGCCCTAGAAAACTCTACACCTCAAAGACGTTCTTCGGATTCTCCCAGGAAACTAAAACTCTCACTTTCTATGGGTCTAATAATACTCCTGCCTCTGAGATAACATGACCCAAGAAGTGAATATGCTCCATCCAAAAGTGGCATTTTGAGAGCTTAGCATATAACTGATGCTCTCTCAGTGTACTCAAAATGATCTCAAGATGGGTAGCATGGTCGTGTCGAGTGTGAGAGTACACCAAGATATCATCCATGAAAACAACCACGAAGGAATCCATGTATGGATGGAACACTCAGTTCATCAGTTCCATGAAAACTGCAGGTGCATTCCTGAGACCGAACGAAATAACCATATACTCATATAGACCATACCTACTCCTGAAGGCTGTAAGAGGTATATCAGATGGTCTAACGCGCAATTGATGATAACCGGATCTCAAATCAATCTTCAAAAACACCTAGGATCCTTGAAGATGATCAAAGAGATCATCAATCCTCAACAAGGGATATCAGTTCTTGACCGTCAACTAGTTAAACTTCCGATAGTCCACACAAATCCTGAGGGTACCGTCTACCTTCTTCGCAAAAAAGGACAGGCAAACCCCAAGGAGAAGTACTGGGATGGATGAAACCCTTCACCTGCAACTCCTCCAACTGCTTCTTGAGCTCCTAAAACTCAGGTGTAGCCATACTATAAGGAGTAATGGACACTGGTGCCGCTCCTGGCACAAGCTTAATCGAGAAGTATACCTCACGCTCCAGAGGAAAACCTGAAAAGTCCTCTGGAAAGACGTCTTTGAAATGATCCACCACTGGAAGAAAGTCTAACTGTGAAGTCCCCTGGTCATCCAAATAAAGTCTAGAAATATGGGATGTAACTCCTCCCAACCCATGATGCTTTGGGCCCGATCTTATCGCCTGGACATCCCACTCGCCTCTATGAAGAAAGGATCCACCCTCTGGTGATACGAAACTCACCCTGCGGTGATAACAATCGACGACTGCCTGGAAGGGAACTAACTAGTCCATTCTGAAAATGACATAATAGCTCTTCATCTCTAGGACATAGAGGTCCCATAAGAAGTGAAACCCTGTAATATTAAGAGGGAATTCTATGCACTGACGTACACTAACCGCTCTAGTCCCCAACGGTGTGTTTAGAGTCAAAGTATTGGCAGAGGAAAAGATCCAGAGCCCAAGGCTCTCCAAAACAACAACAGAGATAAAGATATGCGTAGCACAAGTATCGAAAAGAGTTAAAGATAAAACTGAGGCTACTAAGATCGTACCTCAAACTGTAGAAGGTCCAGGATCCTGCTCCTGATGAGTCTGATCCACTGCAAAAGTCTGGCCTGTACCACGACCCTGTGACCCTACCTGACCACTCTAAGTTGATCCACTATGTTGTCACTGGTATCCTGGTGATTGACCACCATAGCCATGACCTACACCTTGGCCCGAACAACCGGAAGAACTTCAGTTCCCAGACTGGTGAGAAAATGGAGATGCATCTCCTGTACGCGGGGTCATAGAGGAACCCCTACCACCACCTGTAGGTGAGAAGAACTGAAAAAAATGCTGAAGATGGCCCATATTGCTGCAAGATCAGCACTCCATTGGGTCTCTCTGGCACTGAGGCCCAGTATGCCCGCTCCCCCCACATTGGTAGCATACTACCTGGCTGCTTGAAGATACATTCCACCTACCCTGATCTCCTCGAGTAGACTCCCTGCATCACTTCCTGCTATCAGTAAGAGGAATACTAACTCTAGATGTTGAACCGCCCTGGCTCACTGCTCAAGAATCCCTCAAATTGCGCTCAATGATCAGCGTCTGGTTGACAATAGAGGATATCAAAGTCAACCTAAAGATATTCACCTATGATCGGATATCGTTCCTTAGACCATCCTCAAAATTCCATGCAAGGAACAACTCATCACCTCCTGGAATAGGCATGAAACGCTATAGATTATTAAAGAGAGATGGGTACTCCATAAAAGAAAGAGTACCCTGCTTCAAACTCATAAACTCCTAAGCTCAATCATCCCTCAAGGTCTCCGGGTAGAAGTAATTTTAGAAGATACACCAAAAATCATCCCAATACATACTCTAATGGTGTTCTAACTATGAGATAACCTTCCACCACCTCTTGGCAGAGTCTCATAGCATATAGGTAGCGAGATTAACCCTCTTCTCTAGAGGTATCTACAGATGCTCAAAAATTGTCAGCATGGCCTCTAGCCACAACTTTGCAGCCTAAGGTCCTCCATCCTCTGAGAAAGTAGGATGCTGCTACTACTAGAAAGCCCGCATCAACTCTGCCATTGACGGGGCATGAGGCGACACTCCCTGGAAGGTCTGAATCATCCTCAGAAAATCTTCCCTAAACTACACGGCGTGTTCACTAAGGACACGACGTGTACTAGACAAGGTTTCAATGACTCGTGTTGTTGGTTACACGGCTGACTACATGGTTCACTCTACACGGCGTGCTCCCTGAGAACATGGAGTGTATGTGAAGGTTTTACCTGACCCATGTTGTTCGTGACACGACCGGGTACTTAGGTTACATGGAATGGCATGTGATAGCAGGACACAATGTGTATAGTCTAAGTTTCATCCATCCGTGTCGTTAGTCACACGGGTAGACACACGATCACTACAACACGGCGTGTACTTACCGTACACGGCGTGTTACTGAAGATTTTTCACAACCTCGTGTTTCTGCCCACACAGTCAGTGACACGGTTTAAAAACTACATGGAATGTATTAATAAAGTACATGCTGTGTATTCTGGGTTTTTTTGGGTAGTAGCTCAGAAACTGCTCCGAAGCCCAGAAAACACAGAAAAAAAGAGTTAAGGTGCCAAATTACAATCTGTGAGGGCCCATACTCCTCGCGAATCAAAGCTTGGCATCTCATACATACCATATACAAGGGAAACAAGCAATGATCCACCAAATTTTGGTCCATGAGGGCCCATAACACCTTAAGAACCAAAGTTTGACATCCATCTAAGAAAAGAACTATACAAACAAATTATCTATCAAACATCAGATATTATACCAAAAAATATATCATAACAGCATGCATACTCTACACAATGTCTATCACAACAACATGCAATCGCTAATGAATCCTAGATGAAATGGCAAGAATGCATGGCATGTGATTTCTAACAAGTGACTATATGATGCATGAGATGGAACACCCTCATCTCATCAGGTTGCAACAAAAATAGAACTGCAATAACAACAACGGTAAGAGCACAAAGCATGTGAATCACCCAATGGTTAAATCGAATCAACTGTAAAATTGAAAACTGGTAAAATTTCAATAAACGAGGTAGTATGGATTTTCCCTATACACAGGTTAGCTACTCCCGGGCATAGCTTATTACCAAGTACCTATTCCATCCTATCCATGGCTATAGGATCCAAACAGTAAGTCAAGAGAAAAGAAACCCTCTGATACCACTTTGTAACGCCCTGGTTTTGGAATCCACCTAGAGGTGCCCCGTACCCGATTTGTCACATGGCCTCAAGCGCATTTCCCCAAACACCAGAGGCTGCCGACTAGCAGTGAGGGCCTTGGGTGTGATAGTGGGGAAACTATGCCCTCATTGGAAGAGTACACAACGGAAATAAACAATACATACAATAGCAGAAGTAGTAAATATCCAACAATAGTAAACAACAGAAGACTAAAACAATAAACAACTGGGGTGCACATATATATATATGAAATGATACATGATACATATGTCTAGGAAAGTAGCTAAACAAGTCACAATACTAAATACAGTACTAAACCAAAGTACAAAAGAAAAACAAATAAGAAACTCCTCAACATCGCAAGCCTCATCTTGGTTCCATTCTCTCCTACTCCAATGCAAGTCAAGTACCAGAAGTAGAAGGGTGCTTGCCCTTGTCTATACCTGCAACAATATAATCTTTTTGGGCCCAAAATCATGACCCAAACAGGGTGTGAGACTAAATCCCAGTAGGAAACCACCCAAAGATCTGTGCCTAACAATCAGTGAGTATATGGCAGGTAATAGTACAGTAAGCAGTAAACAATAAGCAGTAAACAGTAAGCAGTAAACAATATGATAAACAACAGTAAACAATCCACAGATCAACAAACAGCAGTGAAGCAAACAACTAACCACAAACAGGAATCCCTATGGGAAGTACTCATAGCCATCCCCTCTGGTCCTATCCAAGAAGTACCAACAACCCTCTAGGCAGTACACTTAGCCTAACCCCTCTGTTTTGGTCATACGAAATTATAAGACTCTCTGAGGAAGTATGTTCAGTCAATTCCCCTTATAGTCTAAGGTAGTCAGGGACTCTCTGAGTAAGATCATGCGGTCAATTCCCATTATAGCCCCAAGGTCTAGAGACTCTCTAAGGAAGCTCACTCGGTCAATTCCTCTTATATCCTCAGGTCGATCACAGACTCTCTGAGGAAGCTCACTCAGTCAATTCCTCCTATATCTTGGAATGGTTTAAGGAAAATTAAAACAAACAAAGACTCTATGAGGAAGCTCACTCGATCTATCCCCTTATAGTCTATAAATCTCAAGACTCTCTGAGGAAGCTCACTCAGTCCATCCTCCTGTAGTATATAATATCCAAGACTCTCTGGGAAGCTCACTCGATCTATCCCATATAGTCTATAATGTCCAAGACTCTCTGATGAAGCTCACTCGGTCTATCCCCTTATAGTATATAGCACCAGGTTCTCACAGCCCCATGCCAGTTAGTGCATAATAATGCTATATGGAAAATGTAAACCTACAGAGCTACTTGTCTAACCAGTCTACATCATAACAAGAATGTCAGGGAACAACACTCCATCCTATGGTCTCAGGGCATGGAAAATAGGTATAATGTCCAATAGGCTAAACAAGACCAAAAGGTCGTAAACAGATAAGCATGGGAAAAAAAATCCAAGAATAGCAATTATCCTTATACATAACCAAATTACCTCTACACAATAATACAATCAAGGCAGGAAAACTACAGGGGAAAAACAGTAAACACTCAATACCCCGTTCAAGGGTATTGGTGGAATTTTTACATAATACTCAAAGACTCTGAACGGAAAGGCACAAACCACCTACCTTGATGCTAGGAGATCGATATACTTGAACCAAGAGGCCTGAAACTCCTTATAACATTGTATATCTACAAAAACGCACAAAACGTTCAACCCGTGATAACTTGAAAAAGAGGAGAAATTGGAAAACGATGCTCTAGAAGAAGGAAGAGCTTACCGCTGTGGTTCCAATACAATCGACGGCGGTCGATTCGGAGAACAGACGGAGGCTCGGAGGCTCGGAGAAGTTCCAGCGCTGTACGACTTCTCTCGGTCAAACGTGACCTAGAAGAAGATGATTCTGGTGATCATACGTGAGCCCAGTCTGTTTAATGAAAAAAAAGAAAGTACATGGCGTGTAATTTTAGAGTACACGATGTGTACTAGGATTTTCTGTACTCCGCTTTAAGAGGCCTCCACATCACCCCACACAACCATGTGTGTGGCCCGGACACAGCCAGCACAAGGCCTCACACGACATCGAAGTACACAACGTGCACTTCAAAAATTTCCAGAAACTCCTATTTTCTCAAAAAATCCAGAAAAAGGAAAAACATACATGAAGATAAGGTTCAGTTTCTTACATTAGGCATGCTTATTATTTGAAAATATGGTTTGTGCACTTAATTTTGTAAGTATAAACTAGAGGAAAACTTTTTTCATGATCTATATATGTTTGAAGTATCATTTTAAATTTTGGCAACATGCTGTTTTAAATTTTTATAACCCCTTAAACATGATTTATCAATATTTAATTTCATTTTTTTAAATGAAAATATTTTAAATTTTTCTAGCATATTGAGATTCAATATTGGGGAAAATGTTGTATTTTAAGTGTAGGGAATGGGTCTTTACTGTAATCATTTATTTTTCATTTAAAACACATCAAAAGACTCTCATTTTTTTTTTCAAAATTAGATATTTTTCAAGCATAGATTTTCTTTTTTAGCGGATTTGAATTTTTCTTGAACTTGAGGATTGTTTTTCCACTTTGACATATTAATATTTTCTATTTCCCCATGTATTAAATATATTAATTTCTTTTCCATTGCCTCTTGAAAAAAATTGGCAAAATTTTGGGGGTAGGTTTTTCAATTTTCATTGAATTTGATATTTTTGAATTATTTTATACTAATAGTATTTTCATTCAAATGATACTAGAATAAACTCTCCATATTTGGTTTGGATTTTTATTATTTAATATATAATCTTTGGATGGGTTAATTATGATTCCTTATTAATTATTAAGCTCACACATCCATTCAATGATGTCTAATTATTCTGTTCTAAAATATGTGTCTGTTCACCTTAGAGAAAAAGAGAAATTTGAAGATAAATCTAATAAAAAATGAATTTTGATTAATCCTTTTCAAAAATTTAAAGTTCAATCTATTTTTTAAAATAATAAACCATATTTTTCACCAAATCATTTTATTTTAATAAGTGTAATAATTTTTTTACTTGGGACAGTCCATGGGGGGAACATTTTTTTTGAAAATCATCTATTTTTTGGAATTATAAATATTTTGTGTTTGAGATTAATTTTCTATAACTTAATTTTATTAGTTGATTTATTGAGTAAAATCAAAGCTTTATGCGTGGGGGAATTTTATGTGCCTCTTTTTGGATACTTTATTTCTGCATCATTCTCCCAGAAATCTTAAATTTTTTAGGGAAATATGTGATTAAATTGTCAATATTTTAAATTCAAATAATTTAATATTAAAAATACAATTATTTCAATAATTTAGTGAAATTCAGGTTTTTGGTGATAATTTGTTAAAATTTATTTGTTTTAATGTTCATATTCATAATAAAAAATATTTTGATTATTTTTTTGAGAGTATTAATTGAAATATTTTTTTGAAGTGATTTTATTTGTTTTGAAGATTATTTTTGAATTTTTAATTGATTTATATCTTTATGATTGTTTTATATTTTGTATTTTTTTAGTTGTAAAAAGGTAATACTACTTTAAAGGAGACCTACATAATGGTCATTCTCTCAAATGGAGAGCTAAGTAAGGGTAATCCCGTACTTTTGAAGCTCATATAAAGGTCATATTTTGCACTTAAAACTCACATAAGGGTCATGAAAAGTCTATGTAAAGGTCCATAACACTCCACTAAATCCATAGAAAGGTATATGGAAGCCTAAATAAGGGTAAAGTGATAACTACTAAAATTTAATCCTCATATAGATAAAGCCACAGAAGGGTAACTCTGCATGCATGTGAGCTTACATAAAGGTAGTGCTGAAGGTTTAAGCCATTACATAAGGGTACTCAGTTTTGGTTGGATTAATATAGAGGGGGTGAGGGTGAATTGACTTTAAAATTTTAAATGAAAAGATGTGATACAATTATACAATTGATAAATAAACTAAAATAATTGAATTAAACATAATGGAATTGATAAGTGTATTGAAAAAAATGTTGAAAAACAATATATTAATAAATAAATATGTTTATTTATATAAGTTAAGAGATTAAGAACCCAAAAAAAAATACCTTGGTATTATTGGTAGACAAGAAACCAAAAAGAGAGAGAAAGATGAGGTTTTCTTTGGCATAATACCTTTGAGAGAAATCTCTCAATTATATATAAATAATTAGAATATGAAATTGAGATAATAAGTGAGGGAGAAAGATGGGATATCAAATTATTAAGAGAATTAAATAAAAATGGATCTCAATAGGAGGAACAATGGAATCAAATTTTTCATCGATTCTCATTATCATTCACTATAGATCAATGAATTTCATTTACATTTGAAATTGAAGCTTTCTAAGCCTCTAATGGGATGTATTTATAGGATTGGGGGTCTCTAGGTTGATTAGGAGGTGTAAACGAGTCAAGTAATCCATTGAATAAATAGACACCCAAGCTAAACATGACATAAATATTACATTAATCTCACAATTTAAATAATAAATCTCAAAAAAAGTCACACAACCCAAAGACCAAAAGGTTCAATGTCTTAGATATTAGATGCATAAATATATTAATTTAATACACTTATGAACATTTTTCCATATTTATGCTCTACTAGAACCATTTCTATATACCTCACATGATATAATCATCTTTATAACATGGGTATTTAAAACATAAGAAAGGGGTGAATTGAGATGTTCAATAAGGGAAAAACATATCATAACATGAATAAAAACAATTGGAAGACATAAATATCATAAAAGATAAAAAGGCATTATATGATAATCATAAAACATTCTAGGGTAACATAAGATCATAAAAATATCACTAAGGAAGACTAAAAGATATGAACTATATCAAAACATAACTCAATACTATATAACATGAAATCATGACATAAAAGTGTAGAATAGTTTTAAAATTAATGCATAATCTTGAAAACATGGTATTTAATGAAAATTAAATTCATATTGAAAATTTAACATAACTTGATGAACAAATTGAAAATGAGGCATAACCATAAGTATAGGAAAACCAGTGTGTACAAAACACATTAGGACCATGCTTATATGAACAAGTTTGTCATGTCCTTTCCTAGAAATGTGAGAAAACCCATCACATCCACATTTATATGAAAAAATTCCTTATTTACATGCCTAACTATCTCATGAGATATAATCATAAATAAATTCATTGGAGAGCAATATAGTACCCCAACCGTCATCATCCATACATATGTGTTCTACTTAAAATCAATCACCATTATATCTTAAATAACCCATAAAAAAATGGGTTTCTTAAAATATCAAAAAACATGACATAACATAAACTTAAAATATCATAGGATATCAAAAATATAATTTTCTAAAAGGAATCATATCATAACATCATATGGAGGGTGATAAAAAATCCAATTCATGAAATAAAAACCCTGGAGGGTAAATAGAAGTGAAAATACAAAAGTTTTCACAAAACCTTTTATAACATTGATGTAAAAATTAATTTAAAAAACATTTTTTTGAAGGGAAAGATAATAATTTTTAAAACCTTAATATAAATATTTCTTAATAAAATGTCATTGAAAAGACAAAATGGTTTCAAAAAAGAGAAGTGAAAATACTATGAAAGCATTCACTTTTAAAATAATTCTTAATAATAGATACTTGAAAGGACATAAAGTTTTCAAAAAAAGGGGAAGTGGAAATATTTTTAAAACTTGTACTTTTAAAAATAATCTTTAAAAATGTATCCTTTAAAAATACATAAAGGTTATAAAAATAAAATATAGAGTGGATGATAAAACTTTTTATTTTGAAAGGATGGGAAAACCTTTTGAATATTTTGAAAACCTACATTATTAAAAAGGATAAAGAAAACTTTGATTTAAAATGAAATAAGGGAAATAAAATAATAATTTGAGATAAAAATATTTTGAGTTTAAACTAGGGAAATGATAACATTGGTGGAATTAAAAATATTGACATGGAATAAAAATCCATTAAAAGTAATGGGAATTATTCTTAACAAAATTTTATTTAAAAAAACATTAAAATCATCAAGGAAGAAGAATTTGGTGTGAAATATGATTTCTCTAAAAAAGAATGTGTAAATAATTTATAAAATAATAATAGTTTATAATATATCAATCATGAAATATAATAGACAAAGATGAGTGATTATGACCCATAGAATAGAATTGAGTCATGAAAACCTCTTACAACTTTAGTAATTTTTGAATCAAAAGAAATTGAAAGATTGAATGTCATATGGTTATGTAAATATAATGCATTAAATCATGTATTATTTAAAAATATATTCTTGTGTTTTATATACACCATAAAAATAATAAATTAGTGAAAAACATTAAAACATGTCTCAATGAAGAGAATTTGAGATGAAAAACCATTACTACCTTTATATATTTTAAATCAAATCCCCTAGAGAAAATGAGCATGGAAAAAAAATTTGGAAATCATGAAATATAATTAAATAATGATACAAAATTAAAATGGGGTAGTATTTACACCATTGAAAATGAAACTTGGTGTATAACATAAACATGTCTCAGGGGATTAAAATTTGAGACAAAGAAACCCTTATATTGTTTCCCCACTTAGTCAAAAGTGCTCTAACATCCTGAAAATAAAACATAAATATCTTAATATAATATTTTATAACCATATTCATACCTAAAAATATTTATAATTTTTATTTATAATCATTATCTATATGTATATTAGTTAGTTTTTCCTATTTTTCCACATTAGGTGTTTATAATTTTGACCATTTGTAGTAGTTTTGTAAGAGCCGTGTCGACATTTTTTCCTCTTAAAAAGTTAATTATTAAAAGTTAATTAATTTTACTATAATTTATTAATTATAATTATTTATTAATTTTAATTTTTCTTTTATGATTACTTTAGTCTTTATCCTAGAAGGTGAAATCAACAACGAATATTTTTTTCAGTGATTTTCAACCTATGAGGTTTATTTTCTTAATTAATGAGTTAAATATAATTTTATCATTTAAAAAAAAAAAAATAATAATTATTTACATATTTACATCATATTATACCAGAAATAATTTTTTTTCATAATCATCCATGATATAATTTCATAGCATTATTCAAGTTGGTGGTCAAACCGACCCAAACTTGAACACGCTTAAACTCGATTGGTGAGTATAGTTAAGAAGGAATTTCTTTTGAAATAATATCATTATAATAAAATCATAATGATATTATTTTTATATTTTTATTATGGTGAATCATATTTTAGGTTTTTTGGATAAATAATGAAAAACCATAAGAAAACGGAAAAATGATTCTCTGTGGAGGCGGTAGTCCGCACAACGCATGATCAGTGTTACCATTACTAAATGGATGAGATGGGTGAAGGTTGATATTAAGTGATAATTTAATAATAATTAATAAATTATATAAATTATATTTATTCATGAATACCATCATTAAGCGCATCCGTGAGAGGTGGTGACGAAAAATCAGAAGTGTCGCTTCGTGGAGGCGATAATCCACATACATGCACTAACGAGGATTATTATTTTTATTAGTATATGGATGATTATAAATAATGATTTTAACATTATTATATTAACATATAAACACAATAATTATGCTTGTGTTATTATTATACTATGGTTATGGTTGGTTTATAATGGAAAGAATAAGAAAGAAATGTTAAGAAAGATGTGATACCTGTGTTGAGACCTTGAACCTCCTCTTGATGAAGCCCTAAGATTTAAGGGAATTAGGATAATTTGTGTTAACTAATGGAACTATATAATGTAAATTAATTAAATTAGAGTAAATTTTGGTGAAGGTTTCAAAGAAAATTTGAAATAGTAGTGGATTATTGAAATAGTGGAAGTGATCACCCTTTTATAAGTGAAAAAGATGGACTTTTCCATGGAAAAGAATGGTAAGGGGTAAGAATGTAAATACATGAAATTTAGGTGAGTTAAGGTTGGTTATACATATAGGTAATAGTTTAAAAACTATTTTTTATATAATTTCTAAATGTTATGTTAATTTAGGAAAATTTGATCTACCTGGTAGCCAGTTGTCTTTTGGTAGCTTGGGAGGTTCTTTCCAATTACATTGGATGGATGATGGAACTCCGCCTGGTATGTAATATCACTGAACCGATAATTCTTCACGTGACTATGATGAGTCACTATGTGACCTCAGGAAGGCCTCCCTATATTTCAGAGGCTAACGAATAGCATTAGGGGCATAAAGAATATAGTGGGGAGACTATACCCTTTGGAATAGATTAAAAATCATAGTGGAAATAAGATTAAAAATCATCATACAACTCAAATAGATAAACAAAAAAAAAATCAATCCAAATATAAAAAACCATGTCACATAATACCGATTTTCAACTAAATTTCATGTTGAAAGTCATACAAGCAATCAATTAAAAGATGGATTTTGAAATAATGACTCCAAAAATCCTGATCCCAAACCACATACTTGGTCCCAAATATAAGCTCCAATCCCATCCAGTAAAGCAACCAATTGATCATAGGGTCCCTTTACCTTGTCTAGACCTGCATCCATGAAGTTTTCTCAGGCACCAAATGATGCCCAAACATGGTGTGGGTAAAACTTGATAGACTGACACCCACTATGTCTAAACATATCTAGCCCAGATAGATAGTGCATGAAAAAGTATGATAAATAGAGGAATTAATTCATAAATTAATGCAAAACATAAAAAAAATTACCAACCCTCAATCCTCTAGGTTGAAACCTAAGGTCATCCATACCTTCTTAAGAATAATGTTGTATGTCTTTTCCCATTGACATATTCTCCTACCTATGATAAATCACTCATACCATGTATCAAGGACCTAGTATGAATATCCATTGGTGGATTATCTTACCTAGGATGAATCACCCATATCTTGTACCAAGAAAAATGTATTTTTCCCTTCAGTATCAAGTAAATAAATATATCACCCTTGAGAAACCAAGTAAACAAGAATCACGCCCTTGAGAAAACTAGTAATCAAATATCCCACCCTTAGGAAACTGGTAACCATCAATGCTGGACTCTATGCAAATTCCCATTCTAGACCCGCTTACGTGTTCCCATAATACAAGACCATACCAAGGGAAAACATATCATAGGACCCAGTGTGAATTCCCATTCTTGGGACACTTATGTACTGAGAGGACATTAGACTCTATGCGAATTCCCATGATAAAGCCGATTTAATAATTCAAAATCAAATGAAAACAAAGACAGTGCATTCCAATTATAAAACATGTTAATATATGAAATATTGGATAATTTATCCAAATTACCAATTCTCAAACCATTTATTACATTATTCCAAGTTACCAATTATCACAATAATTGTAACAAATTTCATTTCACATTCATTTATTACTAATTACTATTCACATGTCATTATATCCAAATTCCATCATGCCATTATAAAAATTCTAATCACATGAAATTAACCACTTTCATACCAAGTGACTATTTAACAATAAAATTATCTCAATTCACATGCTAATACAATTCATAAATTAAACCATTCCATAAACAATTTCTAATTTAACATGGGGCTCTAGGTTTATACATTCCAAGTTCCAACCTAGGGTTAAGGGTTGACACACCTCAATGGTGGCCGCAAGTCCCGGTCTCAAAGCCAATTAACCCAACGAGATTCATGGGAGGTTTAGTCATGAATAATTAAACAATTTCAACTTATAAATGTTGTGCGCATGATGTGATGACATAATCACACATTTTTTACATACTAGAAGACCAAATCAAATATTAGAGAGATGTTTTAAACTACCTTCCTCAAGAAAAAAAGAATAAGGAACCAATATTGAGTAAAAAATCAACATAAAACACTATGATCCCCTATGGACAATGATAAATTCACACTATTAAGGATTTAAGAAGGGGATCCAAGAATAAGACAAGAGGAATTCATCAATTCCAAGAATAGATCATCATTTTAAGTCGTTCGAATTGAATAATGGATTAAGTAACTAAGGTTTGGTGTTGGAAAATTCAAAAATATTTGGAGAACCCTTATAATTTATAAATCCCAAATTAGGGTCAAAATAGGGGATTAATAGGCTTAAATAGGGGTTTCGGGGGAGAAAAAGATGACCCTACCCCTTACTATTCTAGCCCAGCCTGATTCCATCAGCTGGCCGATGGTGTTCACTAGTGCACCTATATAGTTGGTAACCCCATAGGCTAGCTAGTGGGTATCCTATAGGGGACCCAATATGTCCGTGTTCCACCAGTGTGTAACGAATCGGACCAGAACAGCCACCCGAATAGTGCTAAATGGGTCGGGTGTTACTACCTTATTCCCACCTCCCCGAATGCCAAAGGCTGCCGACTAGTAGCGAGGGTCTTATAGGTATAGTGGGGAGGATATACCTATAAAGACCCAGAAATTTCAAGGAATTTTTTTTCTTAAATACTTTGGAATTTTACGAGTCTGCAGTTTCTGATGTCACTTGATTCCGAGGCCCGGTGTGCCCGGAATCAATTTTTGAAATTTTGTTCGGGTACGTTCAGTAAAAGTACATACAGGTTTTTCTATCTTTTGAACTGGTGCTCGGAATTGAAATATGAGGGCACCAATTAACTCACAACGCCGATATTCGTTTAAGGGGACCTTTACCGTAGTTGCGTTTTATGCGGGTTGAAAGTTAATTTTTGGGGTTTAAAAAAAAGTTAAATAAAATTGTTGTGAACAGTTTTATTTATCTTGGGTAGTTAAATCCTACATGGGGAAGTTATTGGTGGGGCCCACACCCACATAACCTATCATGAGAGGATATTTGTGAGGTGGGGCCCACACGAGCCCTAACTTATCACCTCCCCTCAACTCCCCATTAACACCCCCTATAATTAATTCAACAACTCCCCCTTATTGAATGAGATCTATTCACCTCACTCTCTCTCTCTCTCTTTAATATTTTCCAACACATTTTAATCAATGAATTCAAACTCTTTAATTAATTAATTAAAGAGTTTGAATTTTGAATTACATGTGTGAATAAAATAATAGCCTTATATATTATTTTATTTTGGGTTATTCGTTGTGTTGAGAGGATTTTGGGAGGGCTCTTGAGAATTTGAAGAAGGAGTTTCTCTTTTCAATGAAGTACCACCGGAGAACGACGATCATCTATTTTTATCTTCGTCCAAGCCAAAGGAGAAGGAGCCAACCGCAAGGAACTCCGATGACATTCCATCCTCAGATCCTTCTTTCCCGACGTCAACGAGTTGACGCCGTCTCCCCGCGACGCCGTCTTCCGCGACGCCCGATTACCGCAAACCTTATTTCGAGGTAGGGGTTCGTACAATTTTAAATGAATAATTTGTACCCCGTTCTTTGTTGAATTTTCTGAATTGTCCATGGCCGATTGTTACCGCCTAACGCTAAGGGCGCAGGCCGAACAAACATGGCCTGACGACCCTCTGTCGTTTCTTGTTTTATTAATTCACAAAGGGAGGCGGTGGTGAATGGAGGCGGTGGCGAGCGAAGGTGGCAGCCGCACGCCGACTGTGTGAGCAAGAATCGCGGCCCGCAACCGCGTTCCACTCGGCCGAAGAAGAACTGGCCAGCTAAATCCAGCTGGACCAAAGAGACCACAACGCCACAAGGGGTGCCATGCTCTGAAGAACCGCGACCCATACTCCGCAGGGCGCTCGGCGGAAAACCGGCCGGCTCGTCAGCTAGCCGGGATGAAGGAGCCACGATGCCAAGAGGGTGCCGCGCTGAAGGGACCACAACCCTCCTATGCAGTCCACTCATGCCAGGAAGGCCAGCTGGCTTCGGCCGGCTGGTTGGGAGGGCGGCGACGCCGGTTCGGGAAAGCGGGGGGCTGCGCCCCCCCCTCGGACCGCTCGACCAGCCGGGCCGGGCCGCGCCCTGCCAGGCCGGGCCGCGCCGTGCCGGGCCGGGTCACGCCCCGCTGGGCCGAGCGATTCACTGGGCCGGTCCGACCCTCTGCCGGGTCGGACCCGCCAAAACCAGGTTGACCTGACTCGCCAGCCCACCGGGCTTAACGGGTCGGACCCGTTTTCACTTAAACGTGAATAACTTAAAGACCACACGTCTGATTGATGTTCCGTCTGCGGAATCGGTACCCTCACGATGAAGAGGTCTTTTTGAAATAATCTAAGTGAGTTTTGGATGAATTTGGAAAATGGCTGGGTTTTGAACGAGTGTATTTCCAACCGGGCCCCTAGAACGGAAAAACCAATATCTCTCAGACCGGGTGTCCGATTGACACGCCGTCTGTTGTGTTGGGTTCCTTTTGATGAGACAGAACTTAAGAATACATCAAATCTGGACTTCATGATAGTTGATGTATTGACCCCTTGGATCGAGTAGTGAACCCTCCCGAAATCGAGTGTGCTGTGTGCGGGAACCCCAGAGCTGGCTGCGACTACAACGACTACCGTACTGGGATCCTACGTGGGTTCGACGATGATTAATAATGTACTTGGATCCTTTGTGGGTTCGACAGCGATGAATACTGTACTTGGATCCTCCGTGGGTTCGGCAGTGATGACTACTGTACTTGGATCCTCCGTGGGTTCGACACCGATGACTACTGTACTTGGATCCTCCTTGGTTTCGGCAGCGATGACTACTGTACTTGGATCCTTCGTGGGTTCGACATCTATGACTACTGTACTTGGATCCTCCGTGGGTTTGGCAATGACAAATTATGTACTAGGATCCTATGTGGGTTCGACAGAGGATATGATTCAGAGGCTACATCTAATCATCTCCACCCCTCTTCGTGAGTTGTATACCTGTGTGAGCTGAGTCTTGACTTTCAATCATTACCATCAGTGTGATTGACTTCTATCCTATGTGGACTGGGTTGTGCTTGGGCTCAAGAGTTGGATCCAAACAGGAATTGATGACTTAGTTATATGTATGGGAATATACCTAAGTAGCGTTGGTTAATACTTTGTGATTGTATCTTTCCTTTGTGGTTTATCCTTCATGGATTCTGGGAGACCTTCGGGGGTCTCGGGGTCCCTACTGAGTATTGTTATACTCACCCTTGCACGGGATATGACCACACTATGTTGTGTTGGATGCAGACGATGGAAAACACTGATCATGGTAGAGACTTGTGGATCTGAACGGTACCTGGAGGTGGACCACTCGGCAGGACGTACACAGAGCGGACGGACGGACCCGAGGTGTTGAGGATACCATTTGTACCCACCCTTCATGTGGGATTCCCGGAGGACGACTCGGTGGTTACTGCTTTACTTTACTACTGTTATACCAGTCTTTCAGTTGTACTGTACTCACTATTGGGCTTGTATTTCCGGCCCCTTTCTTTTCAACACTTACTTTTGTATACAGTTTTACTTGTGATTACTCCAGCTGTGTACTCTATTGTGTTTGTTTACTTCTATAAAGGCAATGCCTTCCCAGTATATGGATTTACGCCTTTGGTTCTAGTCTCCAGCCCCTGGACTATGGAAGGAGGGCTTGGGGTAGTCACGTCACGAGCCCCGAGGATGGGTCGTGACAATACCCTCTCGGAGGATAATAATGGCACTGGTCCGAGTATAATAATAAATATGCAGCGGAATGAATGACTTAGCAGACTCGAACCAGACCCGCAGAGCGAAAACACATTCAATATCGATAAACGGTGGAAACAATAAATATAACAACATCTATGGAAAGTAAACACAACAATATGCTGATCACTTGTAACTACTACTGAACAACAACATGCATCCAATGATGGTCATACATATCCACATATATATATATATATATATATAAAGGGTGACATTGGCTAACCAACTATAGCTACTTAACAAGAATGAAAATATAGGAAAGAAAATAGAACAAAATAACTCCAGCTAGGCAATACCTCAAGGTCCATACCATCTCCATGCAATAGATAACGCAGTCCAGCTCCTGAAGCTAGCCTCTTTCCTGCATGTAAATCCATAAACTCTTCACGCGTCCCGAAGGGCCCATGCAGGGTGTGAGATGAATCTTAGTAGGATACCACCCAACGATGCGTACCTAATATAAGTGTTTAAGTAGGCATGCATTTATAAAGAAAACAATAGACATTACATTGCACAAATAAACACAAACTCTGTTGGTGCTCAACAGCCACCATGGAGTGTCACCTGCTTTGGCCAGTGCCAGAATCTCTGTCTTGTAACCCGGCACCATGTTCCCCCTGAAACTGCGTTTCTCAAGTACCAACGTCCCATAGACACACCGAACAGTAGTAACCTAGAGGAACAATGATGCATGTCCTCAAATAAGTGACTAGAGGGACGACGGTGTTTTCCCTCAAAGAAAATATCCGAA
The DNA here is from genome assembly GCA_963277665.1 of Viscum album. Classification (NCBI taxonomy): domain Eukaryota; kingdom Viridiplantae; phylum Streptophyta; class Magnoliopsida; order Santalales; family Viscaceae; genus Viscum; species Viscum album. The sequence goes on along the minus strand of OY728125.1, from coordinate 1,476,714,996 downwards.
GGAACATCGATGTCTGCACTCAAAATAATGGCGAGCCTCTACCCACAACCCGATAGAATCAATGTTATCCCATTAAGGATCCTCACCTTCCACATGGCTTCCTATGGCAAGCACCCCAAACCAAAAGTACCTAAACCACAACTAACGGGGGCCTCTACCCACATGAGTGGTCAAAACCACCTCATCATAGAGTCTCTCTGTGTGCACACTACTCAAAGTTCCGGGTGAGCGGTAATCACCAAAATAGTACCCAAACCACAACACCTCTGACACCTCGTGTCCCTATGACCATGCCGATCAATTCTGATGGCCTCGCCATCCCAGTAACTTGGGCCTTACCCAACCCATCAGTCACCTTGCCTCAAGCCGACGTCCATGACGCCGAATCCTGTGGTCATAACCACCCAATGTAACCCGGGCCAAGCCCAACCTGTGATCAACATCACTCAAGAATATCTAGGCCATTCCCAACACAACCCAAAGGTTCCAACATATACAATTCATCAATCACATATATAACACATTTAAACAACACAGATAAACATGCAAACAATCTAAATAGTTGAATTGCACTAGCCCAACGGTTATCAAACAATAGTACTAAGGTCTTGAATGCCTCTAAGAATTCATATCCAGATTTAACAATCTAAACTCAACAGTTTAAGAAAATACAAAACAATTATAACCATTTTGGAATCCCCTTGAAAAAATGACCTAATGAGCAACGACCACTCGCCCAGACCCACTCAGGAAAGACTGGTAATAGGGCATACCCAAAGGCATCCCATAGGTCAGATAATAATTTAACAGGAAATAACAGGTAAATTAGGGTCTTGCTCAAAATACCTAAATACGCGCTTTAAGCCGTGACACCCAAAGGTCTACAAAATCACAAAATAAGGTATTAACCACCTTCCTGAGACTCGTAGATACAGGCACTTATGATATAGAGCTCCAATTCGAAGGCGATCCCTGTAGATCTATGTTTCCATCAAAACCCAGAAACTATGCTCGGATGGAATTTGTAGTGTGCGAGGCAAGGAATCAAGAACAAAATAAGGTGCATGGGATTAAACTTGCTGTTGCGATCCTGTAGCCACCGACGGATTGAATAACGGATGACGAATGAAGAATCTAGGGCTAGAACTGTTCTTCAGGTTTGCGAAATGGAGAGGTCCCGAAGTTGGGGAAGAAGAAGATGTTTTTCGAAATAAGACGCGAAGACCTTTCACTTAAGCGAATAAAAAAAAGCACATGGTGTGTATTCAAGAACTACACGCCGTGTAGTGTCCTTTTTCATACTCCGACTTAAGCAGGGTAGCCAAATGGCTTGGATTCTCCACACAGCTTGACACATGGCTTGAACCTAGCCAGTACACAGAAAGAAGAATACACGACGTGTTGAGCAGTACTACACGTTGTGTAGTAGGAAATTTATACACGATCATCACATGGAATGTACTCAGTGAGCACACAGATGGTACTCACCTAACCCACACATGGAATGTACTTTAAAGTACATGGTGTGTAGCCTGAAAATTTCTAGAACTTCCCAGATTTTCTCAATTTTCTCAGGAATAAGTCCAAAGTTCAAACAGGGTCAGGATTTTGTCCCATTCTAAAAACCCGGGTTCTTATAATCTCCCCACATTAACATAGCTCATCCTCAAGCTATCAAATGAAACCTGGAGATGGCACCAAACATACCACCCCGATCAAGTAACCCAGACTCCTCCGGTCTCAAAGGTTCTGGCCAAATTCCTCAAGGGCCTCCCCACCTTAGGAATCGCCTAACTCAGTCTCAACCTGAAAAAACTAAAAAAAAGAAAAGGTTCACTAACCCATTTTCCTGATGCATGGTCCTCTCATGATGCATCCTCACCCCTGCGCCTCATTGGTGCTCCTGTGTCATTTCCGACACCCAAATGTATCCCGAACCACATCGGTGTCTGTCTCCAAGAGGTCCTACATCTCATGGATGTTCAAAAACAAACCTGGTGCCTAGAACCTCAAGTAACCTGCATCCTCGATGCCCTGATGCCCATGACACCTCAAGTAACCCGCATCCTCGATGCCCCGATGCCCACGACAACTCATGTAACCTGCATCCTCGATGCCCCTGATGCTACACATCTCATACATATATATAAATATATCACACACCCGATATGGCGCCAATCCCACTAAACAACATCTAGTCAGTCCACATAGGTCATGTGCATCACGTGCACTCAAAATGGACATGCCTCTATAGGTCATGCCAAAAGAGAACAAGGAAATCACGGCCACACCTAGGGTGTACCTCTAACCATCATCGGCTCACCAGCCTGCTCAGCCTCTGGTAGCTCCACGACGTGCACCTGGTCTGAAGTACGACTGCCTGATGCCTGAACTCCCTACGGTGCTGCTCCAGCCACCGACCAAAAACCCCTCAGCTGGATCCTACTATCTCTGTCGCATCTTTTACGTGTATCTAAACCTCAAATACCCTCTCCTGGTACCAAACCTGAACCAACTCCAGATGCCACAATCTGTCCTAGTCCCTTCTTGCCAGCTGTCTAAGAAGGCTGTCTGTAGAACCTCTCTAGATGACCAAACTATCCACATACCCGAAACTCCTTTGGAGGCCTGTCACACTGAGTCTGAACATGTCCTAACTGCCCACACTAAAATCAAACCACTAAATAATTACTGTGAGGTGGTCTAGCTGAGTCCTTGGCCTGACTGCTCTGCTGGAACTCATCCTGTCCTCGCTTCCTGCTGTCCGAACCATCACCTGAAACTGTTCCCCGACCAATCTAGGGCCTATCCCTCTGGTTTCCCTCTACTACGAGCACCTTATTTACCATCTCTAATAATTAACCCATCCTGAATATATTCACATGGATTCGAATGGTGTGTCATAATCCATCCTCGAAGCACCTCACCCTTGACACGTCATCTCTTACCATACTAGGTGCAAAGAAAGATAGATTAGTGAAAGTAGTTGCATAGTCCATGATGGACATGTCTACCTGATGAAGGATCAAGAACTCCCAAACTCTCTCGGCCCTCAGTGTCTCTGGGTAAAAGTGCTCAAAGAACATGTCCTTAAAGTCCTTCCATGCTAGTCCTTCGTGCCTGTGAGCCTGCACCTACACATCCCACCAACACTTTGCCGGTACTCATAGAATGTACGTCGCCAGCTTGACCCTCCACCCTGGAGGCGTCTTGAGCTACTCGAAGATCATCTTCATGCTCTCTATCTAGTTCTCAGCTGCCTGTGGACCACCCTCACTCTGAAAAAGCGGCGGGTACTGCGACTGGAACTCCCACGTCAGATATGAAATAGATGGCTCTGTACCATGTGCACCTCAGTCAATCCCCTCTGATAAATGGGCTTCATATGGAGCAATTATACTGGATGAGGCCATCTCTTCCTTTGTCTAAGTAAATTTGATTTGTTAAAGCCCTATATTTATACTAATCATGTGATCACTGTTCAACGACTATATTATCAATAGTAAAAATTCTTAACGGTATTTTGAAATCCAAAAACATTAAACCAAGGAAGTGCATATGTTATATAACTATTTTACATAATAAGACATTTAATTAGATCAAGATGAATTTTCATTGATAAAAGTTTGGGTCGTTACAATCTTCCCCCCTTAATAAATTTCACCCTTGAAATTTCCTTTTACCACACTAAAATATATGTGGGTAACTCCACTTCATCACTTCATCTGATTCCCATACTACTTCTTCAAACTTGTGGTTTTCCACAACACCTTGATGAGGGGCATTGTCTTATTTTGTATAAATTTTCCCCTACAATCTAAGATCTTCACTGACTTCTATTCATAATAGAGGCCATTATTCAATGGAAATACCTATGGATTGAGTACATGTGATGGGTCATGTATATACTTCTTCAAGAGTGATACATGGAATACATCATGTACTTGAGATAGGTTTGGTGGGAGTGCTAGTCGATAAGCCACTGCTCCAATACGATCAAGGATCTCAAAAGGTCCAATGTACCTTGGAATAAGCTTTACCTTCTTCCCAAATCTCATAACTCTCTTCCACGGTGATATGCAGAGGAATACCATGTCTCCAACATCAAAATCTAGGTCTCATCGAAAATTATCAGTATATCTCTTTTGTCGACTCTAAGTAGCTTTAATGTACTTCTGGATGGTCTTAACCTTCTCCACCATTTCTTCGACCATTTCTGGACCTAGGAGTTTTTTGTCCCCAACTTTATCCTAACATGCCAATGTTCTACACCTCTTCCCATAAAGTGATTCATAAGGATCCATTTGGATTCTTGAGTGGAAACTATTATTGTAAGATAACTCAACCAGAGGAAGATGTTGATCCCATCCTCCTTTGAAGTCCATTGAGTATGATCTCAACATGTCCTCAAGTGTTTGGATAGTCTTCTCCTATTGGACATCAAATTGAGGATGATAATCCGTACTGAAGTTCAACTCAGTATTTAGAGCATGTTGAAGACTCTTCCATAACTTAGAGGTGAATCTTAGATCTTGATCGGATACAATAGATAGTGGCACTCCATGGATCCTTACCAATTATCTAAAATATATTCATGCCAGTTGATCCAATGAGAAAATCCTCTCGAATTGAAATGAAGTGTGCAGTATTTGTAATACGATCCCCAACAACCCAGATAGCATTGTTTCCATCAGATGTATTTGGAAGTATGGTGACAAAGTTCATGGTGATGTTCTCCCATTTCCATGCTGGTATGGGTAATGGTTGCATTATCCCCTTAGATTTATGCCTCTCAACCTTCACTTACTGACATACCAAATATCTTGATGTATACTCAGCGATCTCATTCTTCATGTCATCCCACTGATAATTCTCTTAGGGATCTCAATACATATTTGTGTTTCCTGGGTGAATGGAGAAATTCGAACTATGTGCGTCATCCAAAAGTTCATTCTTTAACTTTGTATTTTATGGAATACATATTCTTGTCCCAAATCTCACAATTCCTTCTTCATTAACATTGAACTCTGAGGATTTCCCTTTTCTGATAGTTTCCACTTTCTTCCGAATTCCCACATCATCCTTTTGAGCATCCTTTAACCTTTTCAAAAGAGACAGTTGAGAAATAAATTTTAAAGGATTGATGATGTACCCTTCTTTATGATTCCCATGTCCATCTTTTTCAAATATAAGAAGACTGGATCCTTTTCAATTCCCATCAATGATAGAATCACTAGGTCCAAATCATGTGTTGGATAGTTTTTATCATGAAATTTCAATTTCCTTGAAGCATAGGCAATGATTTTGTCATTTTTCATCAACACACAACCTAGGCTCTTCTTAGAAGCATCACTAAATACCAAAAAAAGTTCTCCACTTGTGGGTAGTGTGAGAATAAGTTCAGTGATAATCATCCTTTTCAACTCTTTTAAGCTCTCTTCTCATTCATAACTCCAAGAAAACTTTACTCCCTTACGAGTTAGCTTGATAAGAGGGTTGGAAAATCGTGAAAAATTTCTCACAAATCAGAAATAATATCTAATTAACCCCAAGAAGCTATGGATATCCATTACCGATGTTGGCCTCAACCATACCTCAATTACATCTATCTTGGAGGGATCCAAAGATATCCCATTTCTTATGATGATATGACCCAAGAATGAGACCTCCTTTAACCAGAACTCATGCTTGATGTACTTTGTATAGAGATTCTCCTTTCTCCAGGTCTTTAGTATAGTGCTTAGATGCTCCTCATACCCCTCCTTGGTTTTGGAGTATGTTAGAATATCTTTTATAACGATTACCAAAAATTTGTCGAGGTAATATCTAAAGACTCTATTAATCATGTCCATGAAAATTGATGGAGCATTAGTGAGTCCAAAAGGCATTAATATGAATTCATAGTTCCCATATCTTATACAAAAAGAAGTCTTGGGGATATCATCCTTCTTCACCATTACTTGGTAATATATCAACTGCAAATCCACCTTAGAGAAGTATTGTGCTCCATGTAGCTGATCAAACAAGTCATCAATTTAGGGTAAATGATACTTGTTCTTTATCATAATTTTTTTTGAGCTCACGATAATCAATGAAAAGGCACATTGACCCATCCTTATTCTTGATGAAGAGGACTGGTGCACCCCATGATGAATCACTTGGGCATATAAAACCTTTATCCTAAATCTCCCGTAGTTGTTTCTTTATCTCCTCAAGATCCACAACAACCATTCTATATGGAGTCTTGGATATTCGCAACGTCCTAGGTATAAGATCAATTGAGAATTAAACATATATTCTAGGAGGAAGACCAGACAATTCCTTGGGAAACACTTCAACGAATTCTCTCACAATAGGCATGTCTTCAAGGATGGTTGCTTCCTTAGACTCAATCATCTGAGAAAGATACACATGCTCATAGGGCCCTAATATCCACACTTGATATGATGGTGCTAAATAAGATTCATCCTCCTACTTTAACTTGTATAGAATTGGGGGTCGATTCGCCATATGGAGAGTGATTTACCTCTCATGAAAATTTATGTTAGCTCTATATAAGGAAATCCAATCCATACCAAGAATTTTATAAAATTCTACTAGAGGGAGTATGAAGACATTCTTCAGGAAGTTCAATCCAAAAATTATGATAGGGAAGGAGTTATATTCATGGGATGCAATGATTTCCCCATTTTCTGTTCTCACCGACATCTTTACTTCCATGATTTGTGGTGGTGTTGGGATTGTTCTACTAAACTTTCAGGATATAAAAGAGTATTTAGAACCATAATAAAAAAGTACTTTCACTATTATTGAATGAATAACTAGATTACCTGTCACCAATTCATTGTCGGGGTTCACTTCGGTAGTAGTGATGGAAAAAGATCTCCCTTGCTACCTTGGAGGTTGTTGGTTGCCTGCAAAAACCCTTGGATTAGGACACTAGTTTGCAAAGTGACCTGGTTCTTTGCATTTGAAGTAATGAATAACACATTGTGGGTTGAATGGAGCATTACTCTCCTCTATCACAGCCGTGGGTTTTTCTTGTTGGTAGTTAATGGCCAGGTTCCCTTATCTTCCACACCCAAAGCATTTCCTTGTCCCCTTCAAGAAATTTCTAGGGTGCTTGGTCACACCCAAATTTACCCAATTTTTTAGGGCTAAGCGGCCAATTATAGAGTAGATTGGGTTTTTGATTCCTCAGAGACCTAAGAAGAAACCTATAGACACACACATTCTATAGACTGATTTTGGCTATTAAGTAGCCAAATTTGGGTTGATTTTAGATAAGTTTAAGTGAAAACTATGCGACTTAAAGTGAATTCAAATTATGATAAGGGTTGATCCTAGTTTATTACAAGGGGTGGATTTGATGAAATTATTTTTTAACAATTTCAATTTATTATATTCCAGATGGGTTTATTCAAAAAGATCAAACAACTTCATCACTTACTAGTTTAATACCAACACACCACAATAATAATCACCTATACACTTGGAGGATCAAATTTATGAGCACTCCAAGGTAAAGGTTCATATTATCACTTGGAGTATGTGGCCTTAAAATTCAACAAGGAAGAAGAATATTTAAAATTATCAAATAAAAATCTCAATTAAAAGAAGTGATTAGAAATTAACGAGGTGATAAATAAAATCCAATCCAGAACCTTGTAACTCCCTTGGATCAACCCATAAGTGGGTTATCCCTCCATTTATGCTATGGTTTCAATGGAAGAGGGAACTAGACTCATGAGGGAAGAATTGAATAAGTAAATAAAACAATAAAAATAAAATGATCACTCCACCATTGTGTGAATAATTTCACAAGGTTTGGTGTGAATAAATTCACACCTTGTGGCAATAGTATCAAAGTGAGATGGATAAGAATAGAATAATAGGAGAATAAGAACTTTTATTAAGAAACTAGGATGAATTAAAACAACTTACAATTGAGGAAGAACATTACAAAGGAAAAGTGGTATCATAACATTACAATGAAAGAAAGCATCCAATATAGAAAAAATCCTCCAACACCACTGACTTAAATATGAATTTTGGGAGCCTTTGGTCAAGACCCCATCTATATAAGTCTCCTCAATTAATGGTGGTAGTCTAATGTGGGTGTAAAGTTTAGGGAGAGTGGACTTTTCCACCCTTGACAAAAAATCCGATCCAACTTTCATGCCTTTGACAGATGTGTCCAAAAGAGCATCAAAATGACCTAATTATGGTGAGACATAAAATACAAATATAAAGATATGGATGTACCCTGATTATCTGTAAAATTTCATCCAAAGTAATTTTTGTTTTGCGAGATATGATTAAATTTGTGGGATGTTTTTCTAGGATGTTGAATCTGGCCCAATATTGCATCTTCAACTTGGGCCAATTAGAACTCCATTAAAAAATCATAATTAGCTTTGTCCACTATTTAATAAAATGTTTACCTTGATGTCCTTTATTTTCAGTTAAATTTTCATAATTATTGGGTTTGGGTCGTGGCCTCTACAGTCTCTTTATTGTGATGTTGTCCAGTTTACATTTCCCATAATGTGTTTCCATGAAATCCCATTTTGGTGGTCTTATAATGTGAATCTTACAATACTACAAAAGTATGAATTATTCCAAATGTAATGAGAAACCTGAAAATTAAATATGAAAATAAAATCAAGACCATTTTGTATTTTAGGAGGTGTTCAAAAATGTACCATGTAATAGTGAATTTTAAGAGGGAATTACAAACATAATGTGAATCAATGTTCAAAGTGTAAAATGAACTAAAATGGTGTTTATGAATCACAAAGAACATGAATATTTTATATATTAACAATGAATATTAGACTCATTAAGTGGATAAAAATGGGCTTTCAAGCCTTGTATTCAGGCCACTTGGCATTAGGCCTTTGGGATATATAATGGGTCTCCCTCTACCCAGTAAAAAGAGGTCTTTGATTTAAAATAATAAATTGAGGCTTCGACCCCAACCTTTAAAAACAATCAGATCCCAATCCCAATCCCATTCCTCTGTTCAAATTCATCGCTGCATTTCATCCAATATCAATTAAGCATGAGGATGTGTTGTGCATCACAATGGACATGGGGGGTTCATCTTTATTCAAGGGGGAAATGATGAAAGTGCTAGGTGGAATCACATTTCAATATTAATATGAATATTCAATTTTTTTACAATATTTCCATGGTAATTGAAATTGCACTCAAAAGAGTCAACCCATGTAGCGAGACTTTGTCGATGACTCCCAGGATCAAATACATTAGAGAACCAAGTGAAACCCACATACTCTGGCATCATCTTTAGTTAACTCAGCCAAAAACAAATTCAAATTACCACAAATAGAGACAAACTTACTAAATCTAGGCCAGACAACTATGGATTCACGATCCCTAAGTTCCAAAAGCCACGCATTAGGATATTTAATTACTCTACATGCTCATTTACTGTTTTTTTGAATACTCATATAAAAACTAAAATGATCACCAAACCTATGATATTTATTTGGGGGAATCCATGAACTCAAACTAATACCCCACTATCCAAAGGACGTGAATTGTGATTCTTTTTTTATTTGGATGAAAATATAAATAATGAAATATCACATTAGACAGCCACACTTTCCAAAATCCATGCTCATGAGATATACATGGATTAAAATCAGAATCAGGGTATGCTAAATTATTTGATATTTAATTTCAAATTGTGCAATGTGTATTATTATGTTCATGGTTAAAGGAACTTTTCCTTCTATTAAGGCACACATTTTTTTCAAATCATTTTTTTGTACACAATTTTTTTTATTTCATCTCCCCCAAACTTAAAATAACACTTTCCCCAGTGTTTGAAGAAAAGAAAATTTAGAAGGGGGTTAGAGGTATAAGAGAGGAGTTCTAAAAGGAATTTGAATAAATAAACATGGAACAAAGTTACCTAGTTCTTGAAGTTGAAGTTCATTATGATCCTAATTATTCCTTTGATCTTTATGCTACTGATGGACTCATAGTGGCAGATGGTATAAAATTGTTGAAGTTCTAGATATAGTTGATTTCTCTATAAAACTCTTTGACCTCAATAGCCTCTGCTTCTCAATCACAAACTAAATTAGAAACCATGGAAACCCTGAGAGGTTCCCTTAATTAAAAACATACAATGATAAAAAAACATACCTATTTATTTTAGCATACCAAAGACCAATACTAGAATCACATAAAAAAAGAAAATAATATATATATATATATATATATATATTTATATAAAAGTAAAATATAAGTATATATATAAAAATATAGAATAAGGAAGCACTATAAGCTGTAGGTTAGTGGAAAGCGCGCACCCCTATCTCCCTTCAGTCCTGGGTTTGAGTCCCTGTGGCTTCGCCGGTTGTGACGGGGTTTGACCCACAACCTAAGACATGTCCTTTTAATTAATTAATTTATTATTATATATATATATTTTATTTTTTTAAACCACAAATTCAAAAAAATAAAAATAAACTGATGATACATTGTCTTCTTTTTAAATTTTTGGGTAAGGTATTACTCAGGGATCACACCATGTGATATAGATGAATATGGTTCTACCCTTTCATACCCATCCATACAAAAAATATAAGAACAAGTCAACATTTTAAGTTAATATCATATTCATATTTGATTTATTTTTTTAAATCAAAATGATTCATTAATCCTACTTGAAAAATAAATATTATGCACAAAGATTAGTAACACGAAAACCATAAGTTGCCTCCCATGTAACACTTTTGTTTAATGTTGTTATCCTGACATGGACCCTAAATCTATCAATTTTTTTTTGGTTCATAGGTTGGCTCTACTAACTCAATCTCTATTTTTTATTTATTGAATGATTAACTGAATGGTTTTAACCTATGACCATTGAATTTGAAAATATGACCACTTGTGGGATCCTGAATCTTTACTGCCCCATGGGGGTACACATGATGCACTATAAAGGGACCTAACCATCTAGACCTTAAATTTCTTGGGTGTAAATGAAATTTTTAACTATACAAGAGCACGAATTTTCCCGGTTCAAAGTGTTTAACTTTGATATTACTAGATTGGTAGGCTTGAACTTTAGCTTTATTTCTCCTTGAATTTTCATAAGCCTCTATCCTAAGTTCCTCAAGTTCATTAAGATCTAATTTCCTCTTTTCTTCAGCCAAAGAAATGTAAAATTTCATTTTTTAATTGCCCAAAATGCCTTATTCTCAATTTCAACAGGTAAATGGCATGATTTTCTATAAACCAACCTATATGGTGACATACCTAGGATGGTTTTGAATGTTGTATGATATACCCAAAGGGAATCCATGAGTTTCTCGGACCAATCTTTCCTAGAGGGATTGGCAGTTTTTTCAAGAATTTGCTTAATATCCCTATTCACTAACTCAGCTTGACCTTTGGTTTGAGTATGGTATGAAGTAGAAACTTTATGATAAATACCATACTTATACATGAGTGAAGAGAATGGTCGGTTGAAGAAATGGGTTCCTAGATCACTGATTATAGCCCTAGGAATTCCAAATCAAGAAAATATATTCTCTTTTAGAAATTAGGTCACAACATGATGGTCATTGGACTTGGTGGGAAAGGCCTCAACCCATTTCGAGACATAATCAATAGCTAAGAGGATGTATAGGTATCCCCTAGAGTTTGGTAAGGGTCCCATGAAATCAATTCCCCAACAATCAAATATTTCAATGATAAGAATGGGAGTGAGGGGCATTTGATTCCTTTTGGTAAGGGATCTTAATTGTTGACATCGAGAAAAAATTTGGCAGAATTGGTAGGAATCCTTAGTGAGGTTAGTCCAGTAGAAACCACTTTGGAGGACATTTTTAGTGGTTTTATTTGTGGAAAAGTGGCCTCCACATGCCTCCCCATGACAAAATTTTAGAATGGACTCTTGCTCAGACTTGGGAACACATCTCCTAATGATTTAACCAAGAAAAAACTTGAAGAGGTAAGGATCATAAAACACAGTGTTTGACATTAGAAAGGAATTTACTCTTATCTTGGGTCCCTAAGAATTTTGGAATGTCACCTGTCACTAAATGGTTTGTTATGCTAGCATACCATGGGAAATCACTCAGAGAATAGAGGTGCTCATCGGGAAATGGATCAGACACAGAATGGTGATGTGAGTTGTCTTTGAATTCCATCCTAGAGAGGTGATCAACTACAAAATTTTCAACACCCTTTTTATCCTTAATGGTTAAATCAAACTCTTGAAGAAGAAGGACCCACCTAATCAATCTAGCCTTGGCATCTTGTTTTTGGAAAAGGTATTTTAGGGCTGAATGGTCGGTGAAGACAATGATGGGTGATCCTAATAGATAAGACCTGAATTTCTCTAAGGAAAAGACAACAGTAAGAAAATATTTCTCAGTGGTGGTGTAGTTTATTTGTGCATCATTTAAATATTTTCTTGTATAAGAAATGACACATGTAGTTTTCTCACACAGTTGTCCTAAGACTGTCCCTACAACGAAGTCACTCACATCACACATGATCTCAAAATGAAGTTTCCAATTTGGAGATTTCATGATAGGTGGAGAGATAAGAGATGAATTTAGTGTAGATAATGATTCATCACAACTTTCTGTCTATAAAAATAGAGCATCTTTCACCAATAGATCACAAAGTGGTCGAGAAATAGACCTGAAATTCCTAATGAACCTTCTATAGAAACCAGAATGTCCTAAGAAGGACCTCAATTAATTAATAGTTTTAGGAGAGGGAATGTGAAGAAGGATGTCGACCTTAGATTTATCAACTTCAATCCCTCTACAAGATACCAGATGGCCTTAAAAAAGTCCTTACTTTACCATGAAATGAAATTTTTTCTAATTGAGGATGAGATTCTTATCCTCGAATCTTGAAAAAACCCTTTAAACATTCAAAATTCATCCCTCAAAAGTATCCCCAAAAATGGAGAAGTCATCCATGAATACCTCTAAACAATCCCCCACCATGTACGAGAAGATTCCCATCATGCACCGTTGGAAGGTACCAAGGGCATTGCATAACCCAAAGGGGGAAAAAGTACCGAATGGACAAGTGGAGGTTTTTTCCATGATCCTCTAAGGAGACCTCAATTTTATTATACCCCGAGAATCCATCTAGTAAGAAATATAATTAATGACCCACCACTTACTCTAGGACTTGATCAATAAAGGGAAATGGGAAATGGTCTTTCTTGGTATAAGAGTTAAGCTTCCTATAGTCAATACAGAATCTCCATCCACTACTGACCCTTGTGGAGAGAAGGCCACCATCCTCATTGGTGATCACAGTAATTCCATTTTTCTTTGGGACAGATTGAATTGGGCTTACCCACTCACTCTCAGCTATGGGGTAGATGATACCCACTTTCAATAACTTAAGAAGTTCTCTCCTTACCACATCCATAAGATTTGGATTGAGTCTCCGCTGAGGTTGAAGACATGTTTTGGATTCAGATTCAAGAACAATACTATGAGTTCCAATGAGTGGTCTAATCCCTAGAATATTAGAAATGTTCCATACAATTTCTTTCTTAATATTTCTTAGGACATACAGAAGCATCATCTCTTGATTGGCTTCAAGAGAGGAAGAAATGACAACATGAAAGGATTGATTTTCCCCTAAGAACACATACTTGAGTGATGAAGGTAAGACCTTAAATTTGAGATTATATTGGTTATCACTTTCCAAGAAATAATGATAATTTTTATTGAACTCATTTTCTTTGTTCAGATTTCTTAACAAAATTGGTTCCTTGTGAACAAAATTTTCATCCACTAAATTAGCCAGAGTAGTTTCATGAATGGGTATGAACTCAATGATATTGATTTCCCCCATGGTATCATTGATTGGTGATTCTAGAAAATCATCATTAGAGCTATCTGAAAGAGATTCAATCCAAGGAGACAAATTTCCCTCACGTGAACAAATAAAATCAATCTCTTATTGACTTAAAAATCCTTCAGTAATTTCTTGATGTTTCTAGAGTTCACTATCAACACTACCAATCCAATTAAACTCATGTATATCTTAATCATCCCCAATTTTAGAGTTTTCATTATAGATGTTCAAGTCTAGAATCATGTTCCCATTTCGGACTCGGATGACTGAGTTGATTGTTGCTAAGAAGAGATGACCAAGGATGATGGGGGTTTCTCCCTAGGACCTAAGCTTGGGTGATTGTCAAGGACACTGAAGTTAGCTGGGTAAATTAAATTTTCAACTTTCATTAAAAAATCCTTTAAGACCCCCTTAGTAACTCGAACACCACGATCAACAAGTTGAAGAGTGACAGATGTGGGTTGGAGTTCTTCGAGCCCTAACTAATAATACATGGCATAAGGAATGAGGTTCACATTTTCTCCCAGATCACAAAGGGATTTGAAAACTTTGTTCTATCCTATCTCAAAATTGATGTATGGACATCTTGGGTCTTTCAAATTTTGAGGAATGGTCCCTTGAATGGTAGTACTCACATTAGAAACCAAAAGGACTTGTTTTTTATGTGAAAATTTCCTTTTAAAAGTGCAAAAGTCCTTAAGGTACTTTGAGTAGGTAGGAATGGTTTTAATTGCATCTAGAAGGGGGATGTTAAACATAACCTGAGAGAATATTTCCCTCAAAGTTTCATTCAGTTTTGGTTTATATTTTCCTCTCATGCATTGAGGGAAGGGAGTAGGTTGTTTTATTGTTTGGTGAAATTGTAGTTCCTTCACATTCTAATTGGGTTTTTAAGAATCTATGGGTGGTTCTTCATCATTTTTATGCATTGTTGAAGCTTTTAATGGTTCTGGAATGGATTGTTCAGGTTTCTCATTGGATTTCCCACTTCTTAAAACAATCACTACTTTGAGTTATTCATGAGAGGTTTGTGTGTAACTAGATTCTCCCCTTAAATTTGAGGATGGTACCGCCTGAGTAGGCATGGGTTCCTTCCCAATTTTAATGGTTTGTAGTTCATGTTTAAGGGATGATACTTCTAAGTTCATTTTCTCAATTTGTTTACACAACTTCTCAAGGATTGGTAGAGGGAAAGATTGAGTAGGGGCTTGTGCTGGTTGGTTTATCCCAAGAGGATACTTTGGTTATTGGATTGGTTGTTGCATGGGTTGCTGGATGGGTTGTTGGTATTGGATAAGAGGATGTTGGTATTGGGTTGGTTATGGTTGGAATTGGTTGTGGTTTTGGAAATTTTGTGTAGGGTAGGGGTTTGGTCCTTGTGATTGGATAGGTTGTTGGTTATCTTTCCAATGGAAGCCTGGGTGGTCATTATACCTTGGGTTGAATGTGTTTTGGTATTGAGGATTTTGGAAGTTTAGGGCATTGAATTCAGTAGGTGTTCCTTCTAGAAGAACATACTTGATTGATGGAATGTTTGGGAAGTTATCTATTTTGTGGTCATGTTTGTCACAAATTGTGCAAACATGGTCTACAGTTTGGATTTCATGGATTTTCCTAAGGTATATCTATTCAACCTTACTAGTGAGTGCTACGAGTTTAGACCTAAGGCTTTACTCTTATCTAATTGTATGCATTATAATAGTTCTTTGTGACTTTTCAGAATATAGTGATGTTCCCCATGTTTGGTTTTGTTCAACAAGGATTTCTAGATACTCATAAGCATCATTTGGGGATTTGTTTTTAAAGGTCCCATTACACATTATGTCAATGAATTGTTTGTTCCCTAGGCCCAACCCTTCATAGAAAATTCTCACTTGTTTAGGAATAGAAAAACCATGGTGTGGAACCATGTTTAGTGTGTCTTTGAACCTCTCCCATGTTTCATATAATGACTCTCCATCTTTTTCAAAAAAGTTTTAGATTATCTTTTTAAGTGAAATTGTTTTGTGGTGGGGAAAGTATTTTTTTTAGAATTATATTTTTAACTGGTCCCAAGAGTTGATGGATGATGGTCTCAAATTTTTTATCCAATTTTTATCTCTATCCTTTAAAGAAAAATGAAATAGCCTCATCTTATCTGATTCTAGTTGATGTGGGGGACACATGGTTTCTAAAATGTCATTGAACTCCTTGACATGAAGGTAGGGCATCTCGGACTCCATTTCATGGAATGTGGGAAGGTGGTTTAGGATATGTGGTTTAAAGATGTAGTTGGAATATCCTATGTAATTATGTCTAATTAATGAGGGGTAATTAGTCTAGGAAGGTGTGAGGTAGTCATTCATGGTTTGATCTACTGCATTCCCCAATTTTGGGGCTGCCTCATTTGGATTTCCATTTTGGTTCCCACCCGATTTTATAAGTTGGTTTCTTTGAAGACCTTCCATTGAAATGGGCTCGATTTTTTTACTCTGGTGTATTAGGAAGATTAAGATCTAATGTAAAGAGTTCACTTGGTGTACTTAACTCCCCAACCCCAGGACTATCCACACTAACTAGATGGTTTGATTGGTCACGAGTGTAGGCGAACATGTACAAAAAAAATGAGAATGGGAAAAGATAAGATAATTTGGATGAGAATAGAAGAAATGGGGGAGAATAGAATGGGTGTTTGTATGAATTACTTGGGTCCCTATAAATGGTTCCAAAATTTGGTCTCTCCCAAATTTACCCAGGTTTTTAGGGTTAAGCGGTCAATTGTAGAGTAGCTTGGGTTATCGATTCCTTAGAGACCTAAGAAAAAACCTATAGGCACACACATTTTATGGACTAATTTTGGCTATTAAGTGTCCAAATTTGGGTTTATTTTAGATAATTTTAAGTTAACACTATGTGAATTAAGTGAATTCAAATTATGAGAAGGGTTGATCCGAGGTTATTACAAGGGGTGGATTTGATGAAATTCTTTTTTTACGATTTCAATTTCTTATATTTGAGATGGATTTATTCAAAAAGATCAAACAAATTCATCACTTACTAGTTTAATACCAACACACCATAATACTAATCACCTATACACTTTTAGGATCAAATTTATGAGGACTCTAAGGTAAAGGTTCGTATTATCACTTGAAGTATGTGGCCTTAAAATTCAACAAGGATGAAGAAGCTTTAAAATCATCAAATAAAAATCTCAATTAAAAGAAGTGATTAGAAATTAATGGGGTGATAAATAACATAAAATACATCTGCTTGATACTCCCTTGGATCAACCCATAAGTGGTTTATCCCTCCATTTATGATATGGTTTCAATGGAAGCAGGAAGTAGAATCATGAGGGAGGAATTGAAGAAGTAAAGAAAATGATCACTCCACCATTGTGTGAATAATTTCGCAAGGTTTGGTGTGAATAAATTCACACCTTGAGGAAAATATATCAAATTGAGATGGATAAGCACAAAATA
Source organism: Viscum album (assembly GCA_963277665.1). NCBI lineage: Eukaryota > Viridiplantae > Streptophyta > Magnoliopsida > Santalales > Viscaceae > Viscum > Viscum album. The sequence goes on along the minus strand of OY728125.1, from coordinate 1,476,697,657 downwards.
ATAGGATAATAATAACTTTTATTAAAAAACTAGGATGAATTAAAACAACTTACATTTGAGGAAGAACATTACAAAGGAAAAGTGGCAGCATAACATTATAATGAAAGAAAGCATCCAAGATGGATAAATTATCCAACACCACTACCTTAAATAGGAATTTTGGGAGCCTTTAGTATAGATACCATCTTTAAAAGTCTCCTAAATTAATGGTGGTATGCCAAGGTGGGTGGAAAGTTGAGGGAGATTGGACTTTTCCCCCCTTATCAAAAAATACGAGCCAACTTGCATGACTTTGACAGGTGTGTCCAAAAAAGAATCAAAATGACCGAATTATGGTGGGCCATAGAATAAAAATATGAAGATATGGATGTCCCCTGACTTTATGTAAAATTTCATCCAAAATTAATATTTTTTTGTGATATATAATTAAATTTGTTGGCTGTTTTTCTGGGCCGCTGAATCTGGCCCAATATTGCATCTTCAACTTGGGTTGCTTGAAACTCCATTCAAACATCAGAATTAGATTTGGAAAATGTTGAATGAAATGTTCCCCTTGATGGATTCTATCTTCATTTCAATTTTCATAATTATTTCTCTTGGATCGTGGCCTCTACAGTCTCTTTATTGGGATGTTGTCCAATTTATATTGCCTAGAATGTGTTTCCATGAAATCCCATTTTGGTGGTCTTCCAATGTGAATATTCCAATACTAAAAAAGTATGAATTGTTCCCAATGTAATTATAAACCTTAAAATTAAATATGAAAATAAAATCAAGACCATTTTTTATTTTAGGAGGTGTTCAAAAATGTACCATGTAATAATGCATTTTAAGAGGGAATTACAAACATAATGTGAATCAATGTTCAAAGTGTAAAATTTACTAAAATTGTTTTTATGAATAATAAATCACATGAATATTTTATATATTAAAAATAAATATTATCCTCATTTAGTGGATAATCAGTGCTTCTTTACACACCTTAGGAAAGTGGGGTGCTGGATTTTCTTATCACCATTGGATTTATCCATCGGACTACCAAAATTAAAGTTCACCTTATGATTCTTATCCCTATGATACCCCTGATATTCATTAATCTCCATTTAAAATTTGAGGGAACATCAGAAAATTTCCTCATATCTCTCAAAGTCATGGATCACTAGGTCTTTCTGTAGGCTAGGTTTTAGCCCACCAAATAAGCAGTCAACCTTGCATTTGGGGGTAACGACAAAGCTGGAGGCATATCGTGAAAGCCTTGTGAAGTTTCCCTCATACGATCTGATGGATTTTTTGTATTTTTTCTTGAGGATAAAGAATTACATTTACATATTAAGTTAGAGGGTGCGAGGAAAATATTTTTCTGAAAACATTTTCCAGAAATCCTTCCATTCCAACACCTCGATCTCCTCATTAGGCTTGGAATTTCTGATCAATTTTCACCATTAATCAGCTACACCTTCAATATGATAAGTATCCAGAAGAAACTTCTCTTATTAGAAACATTTAATGATGGATAATATCTTCTCAATGGAGTTGATCCATTGTTCGGCGATTGAGGGATCAAATGATCCATTAAAAGTAGGAGGCCTTTGTCTCATGAAGCTCTGGATTACAACTTGTTATTTCTTAGAGGGGGTTGAATGTTCCTCTTGACCCATGTTTCTATTCAAAAATTGAGTTAACTGAGAGAGTATTATGACAAATTTTTCGATTCTCACTCCCATTAAATTGGGCATCTCATTAGAACAATCGTCACATTGATCTTTGCATCGGTTGTTTGCCTGAGTCCTCCTATTACTGGTAATTGGATAGAATAAAAGGAAAGTTAGGGGTAACACATAAAGGGTAATACAAATACAAAAAATGGATGACTTATATATTAATTTTATTTTCTCAACTTATGAATTTATAGGCTTTAATCTATGTTATCCATGATCTACTTCCTAACATATATTCTTAGGGGTGTTTTTTTATTCCCTTAATAATGGTTCATACTAAGCTTATGAATTTACCAAATTATATCCCTCGGGAGTGTCATAACCAAGATTTCAATAAGTTTTTTTTCCTACACCAGTTCCCATTCAAATCTAGTTCAAAGTTGTGTTTTCAGGTTTTACCCCTAGATACATCTGTGCCAGAGCCGCCTCTACCTGCTCGTATCCAGACATGGATTTATTTTCTTGATAAACCACTTACTAAATACTCACCAAAATTTATGGATGTTTCTATTATTCTTAGTCTTATTTCTAAGGCTTTTATTAGGGTTTTTCTAATCCTAATCCCAAAAATAACTAAACCTCCCTCTGATACCAACTATAACAACCCTTCTCTTTATTTCACACTTAAAAAAAATTTATTACATAAAATTTTCACTCAAAACAACATAGAATATCAAGAGGTATTGTGTATTTGAGGCTTAGGAACATTACATAACAACTTAGAACATAAAACACAACATCTTTATTGAAAAATTCTTTTACATGGCCACAACATTCCTTCGTACTTAGCATTGAATGGGATAACTTGAAGACATGCATAAGAAAATGGAGAGATATAAATACCATTAAGGGAGTAAAAAAGGCATAAAATGAGGAATATAGTACATGTTAGGAAATAGTCATATCAATGGAGTACAAGAGAAACATGAACATAATGGCATGATATAACATGATTATCATACCATGGAAATGTGGAAACAATATTTAACATGATATTAGAAAGATACAAGGATCATTGCAGATGGAGCATGAGTAAACCCTCATTGCACTTGAATTATCATGAGTAATCCCTCATTTCACTTGACATATAATGATACTATTCTTTACCCAATGCATTGGAGCGTTATTAGGGTGCACCCTTATTAATCATTTTATTTCATGAATAAGTGTGCCACATAGATCATATAACATGAATTCATTAAACATCATCATTTATTACAGGATAAAGGAATTTGGAATTAATACATGAAACTATATAATCAATAAGTAAATATTCATGAAGGTGAATACCCTTTATAGATAAATGGGTATGGTATTCACTACACAATGACTTCGGCTTGGAAAATCATGGTGCAATTTCAGTAGCATAATGATGTGACATAAGAATTCATAAAAATGGTTAATGAGAGAGAAAAGGGTGTATCATAATATGTACATGAAATTTATAGTAAGGGGGTTATATAGATACATTTACCAATATATTTAATGGAATTTAGATTCATAATACAAAAGAATTACTTGAATGTAAATGAGAAGAGAGAAATTCCTTACGGAATTTTGGCATGGTAACGGGTGTACATGAGAGGCATTAATGAGAGAGAAAGAGGTCTCTCATCATTAAAAAATAATAATGAAAGTACAGGGAAGGTAATAAATCATACCCCAACATTTTTAGTTGAAAAAAGGGTATAACAACATAATGAAATTTGGACAAAAATGAGAAATTAAGAAATCCCTTACTTGGAAGTGTGATCCCAAAGGCTTGGGTGGGGCTTGAGATAGGATTATTTGGAGCTTGGGGAACCTTGGAAGGATTATAGAGATAGGATGGTAGGGGTTTTTCTAGCTCCAATTTTTTTTAGTGAAGATAAAGTGGGAGCTTGTATGGGTTTATATAGGAAAATAGAGGGAATTCTTTATTATTTAAGTTTTGGAGCCTACACATTAAACTAATCAAAAACACAAACCATCCCATGGTTTTTGCCCATTTTTTTCCAAATCGGAGTGGAACAAATTATTTTATAAGGCCAATAGATGAACTTATTAAAATATTAGGCTTGCTTATGTGGAGGTGAGTCACACTCTTAAGGAAATCAATTTAAAAAGTTAAAATGTTTTATAAGTCTTGGAGGGTCCACTAAGGCACCATAAAATTAATAAAACAAATCTAAAATCACATTATTTTAAATATAAAACATATATTTTCCTAAAATATCATTTATAGTATTTTATTACATCACTATTTGGTCATTAAGATGTCATAAAACACATTATATATTTAAGTGGTATTTAATTTTTACCAAAAATTCGATTGTCTCAGAAAATTATGAAAAATTCACTATTGGATAATTTAGATGTCCAGATTATAAAAATAATATTCATTTTATCTAAATAATTTTTAAAATATTTTAATTTTAATTTTTAAAATAAAAACTGACATTTATCGAAAATCATGGGTTTTGACAAAAACAACTTTCAAACATTAATAAAAATTACAATTGTATTCATAAAAATTATACGATCATTTATATTTAATAAAAAGTAATTTAGTAATAATATTTTATTAAAATATTATTTAATTTAAAAATACATTAATTCATAAAAAATAGATTTCTTAATTGAATATTAACTAAAAATACTCTTTGTGGTTTAAAAACTATTTACAAGGTAAAAATAATAAAATGAATATAAATTAATTATTCTATACAAAAATAATGAACATAATCATAGTGCTAGGGTATTTTTACATAACCCCTTATAACAACCGCATATGACCTAAGGGTAAGGTGTGTGATGGTGAAAAACTCTTGGGGTGGCTCAAATAACACCACTCTGGTGGTAATCTCTATAAACTTCCACTTATACGATAGGTGGTTATATTCAAGATTAACGTGTTGAATCTCAGATTGGTATTGGTCAAGATTGAAGCCTAGTGACATCTCCTCATTTCTGACCTCTGACAAATGGGCTTCGTACGAAGCAATTCTACTAGATGAGTCCATCACTTCCTTTATATGAGTAAATTAGATTTGTTAAATCCCTATATTTATACTAATCATGTGATCATTGTTCAATGGATATATTAGCAACAATAACAATTCTTAACGGTATTTTAAAATCCTAAAACATAAATCCAAGGAAGTGCATATTTTATATAACCATTTTACATAATAAGACATTTAATTAGATCAAGAGGAATTTTTATTGATAAAATTTTGGGTCGTTACAGCTCGGGGGTGCTCTGGGGGTCCGATACATGAAAAAGGGGGAAAAGGGGGTTCTCTATATAATCTTCACAGTTTTCACACAACTTGGAAAACCATGAAAGGGGAGACCATGTAGGCAGTAGAAATCCACATGGTTTGTGCAAGGTTCTCAAAACCATGCAAAATTCCCAGGAAAACAAGCGAAGGGGGTGATTTTTTAGGTAGTTTCTTCCACACGGTTTGCGCACAGTTTGAAAAAATGTGTGGGTAAACCTTTCGGCCTAAAAAAGTTGGAAAATTTACAATATTTCCATCCCAGGATTTTAAACCCCAACTCAGGATTTTCCTCCATTACACCCCCTGCAACCCTAGAGATGATCTTGGACAAACCAAGATTCCCAAGAGTGGTTCTCCTTTGATTCTTGGCTATTTGGAGCACCTTAAGCTATGGATCGAAGCCCCGAGTAAGTCTAATCTCCTTCTTGCTTCCTCTTTTCAATTAGGGTTTTCATCTTTCTCTTATATCCTTCTGAAGCTCTAAAAACCTCTTTTTCAGGTGATATTTAGGATGAGGCTTTAAGGGGTGATTTAATATAGATCTAATACCATGATTAAGAGTGTGTTCATTATCATATTTTAGGTAGGTGGTCTACAAGTATTATCCCATAGTTTTATTTTGGATTTGTTCATGGAAGTTGGTTTTCTGGTTTTCCCCTTTTTGTGTTCCTGGTTCCGTTGAAGTGTTTGATAAAAATGGGTGTATAAATGAACAATTGAAACCCTTACAATCCCCTATGCATTTTGATTGACTGACTTATACCCTCATGTAGATGATAATTATTCATAACCCATGGAACATGTGATCAATATGGATTATGTAATAAAGATAGTATAAAAAATGGAATTGGAATAAATTCTAGTCATGAATTTAATGAACCATGTTAACTAATGGAACCCAAACTATCCCTTTCTTACTTACCACTTATTTTTATACTTTCATGCACTATATATTAGACCAGATATTTTGTAGACACTTTTGGTGGTGGCCTACTGAGTTTTTTACTCACACCCTGCTCGGGCCACCGTTGGGTACCCAAGCAGATCTCTTGGTTGTAGGAAAGGAAAAGGGAAAAGGACTTACACTAAGGTTTTTATTTGGGATCAGGATGTACATGGAGAAATACCCAAACTTAGATTCGAGACCTGTTTGGAGTTTTGGCCATTGGTTTTTTTGGGTTCTTTCAATTTTCTCTACTATCATGGCATGAAATTGTTGTATTCGATTTGTGTTTGTACCCTATTGGAAAACATTTGGTAATGCATTTTTACTAGTTTTTAATATTATTCCTCTATTTATATTGTGTTCTGCTATGGATTACTCTGGTAAAGAGGGTATAGTCTCCTCACGTGACTTATTAGACCCTCATCGCTAGTCGGCAACCTCTGGCGTATGGGGAGGTGTGCTTGAGGTCATGTGACGACCCAACTCGGAGCACCATTCTAGTGAATTCCGGGTCAGGGATGCTAAAAAGTGGTATCAAAGGAGTTCTTTTCTCTTTCTTACTATTTGGGGATGGTAGACAGGAGATTAGGATGTGTTGGGCCTTGGTAATGAGCTTGTGTTTGGGAGTTTCTAACCCATGTACAAGGGAAAACCCAAGTTACCCTGGGCGGTAATTATTGTTCTTGATGTGTGTTGTAACAATTGAATGATATTTAACCATTGGGTGATGCACATGTTGTGTGATTTGACTGATTTATTATATTTTTCTCATGGCCGGAATGGCATGAGTTTGTGCATTCATGCATCATTTTAGGCACCTAAGGATATAGGTGGCATGCATCGTTATAGGTACACACATATGATGGGTGTGTGGGGCTTAGAGAGTAGAATTAATTTTACTTATTTGATAAATATGAATAAAATGATGCCTAATATTGGTAATGAAAGTGACTGAATGAAAAGAATGAAAATTAATAGTTAAGGAATATCGTGTATAAGAAATGTTGTGACTGGGGTTAAAATTTTAGGTTGTGATAAATTGTAAAGGTTGATTCGGTGTCTAAAAGAAAAAGGATTTCATAATGATGGTAAAATTATTAATGAATTTTTCTTAAAGAAATGTGTAAATTAATTAAAGTGATGATCGTAACAAGTTGTAAAATGGGGAATGTGCCTAAAAGGAAAGGAATCGTGTTGTAAAGGAAGAATTGGGTTGAAGAGGTGTTGAAGAAAGACTTGTGATTAAGTGAATTGGTTACCCCATGTTGACCATGATCACAATAGGTATGGTAGGGGCAATGTTCTAAGTGTGATGATGACCATTGGTATAGAGTATGAAGAATGGGTTGTTTAAGGTTGCTTGTGTGAGACTTTTTTCCATCTATGGTTAAACCCTATTGGTTATTCTTCGAAGCGCTGGGTGAGTGATAAATTTATAATGAGAATGTTTGGGTTCAAGGGTGGGTATCCTTTGTGTTGTCAGTTGACCCTTGTAGTGTGGTTTGGGGCAGTGAGAGTTCCCTAGTTTGAGACTTTGGGTTTGGATTGTGAGGCCTTGCTGGTTATGTTATGGCCTAGGTGGTGTGTTTTGGGAACCCTTGGTAGGGTTGTGGTCGTTGGGTTGTGAGGCATTGTTTGGTAATGAGGGTGAGGAGACTCTCGTGTTTTGTGACTTTAAGAAGTTCATGATGGACCCTAAGGATGATGCCTGGGTCTTGGTGACCTTGTGAGTAGAGACCTTGCGAATTGTGTCTTGAATCCTAGAGAGGATATTTTTCTCATACTGTCGATGAATGTATACACCTTTGGTGTGGAACCTATATTATATGGTTGTTTGGTGTTCTAGGAATAGTGTGCATCAGAATGGGAGTGAGAGTTCCATTTACGAGCATTGATTTATTCGTTTCATGATAAGTATGGTTTGGAGAGAGGAACAACGGATTCTCCTAGTTATGACTCCAGTCTAGGGGGTTGGTATCACTCAACCTTAAAGGTGACCTATGAGAGAGGTCGGATATGGCTTCTAGTGATTTTGGGTGTGTGTCATGCATGTAGAGGTGTTGGACTCTGGTAGTGGGACTCTGAGTGTCCCATGGTGCAGGTTTGTCCTTGAGGGCTAAGTAGGAAGGTTGATGGATGGTTGTGCCACTTGAGTTGTGGTTACACATTGATAATCTCATGAAATCAAGGGTGATCTTGTGGGATATTGGACCAACATTGTAGGTATCTCAGAATATGAAGCATGTGAGATTCTTCAAAGGTGGTGTCAATGCATGCTGAGTACCACTGAGTTTAGTAAATGGTATAGTTGTGCCCAACTCCTTCATAAGAGGCACCCTAGTGTTTGTGATAGGAGGTAAGGATTGTTTCTAAGGGTTCTATCGTATTTATTCCTGACTCACCTGTTTGGGTGAGAATTAATGGAGGTCTAGAAGTTGTTTCTAAGAAAAAAAGACAAGGGTGGTGGAAGTGTTCTTATATGCTTTCGCTCGATGGTGAAACCATGATGAGGGTGGTCACATGGATGAACTTGTTAGTATGAATGGGTTGGTTTTTGGGTGAGATGCAGAGGCCACATCAGGGATGATGAGGCTGACTAACCAAGAGACCTGGTTGGGTAAGTAAGTAGGTGATGGAATATATGCAAGTTAAGGTTGTTTGGTGAGAGACTGATGGTTTGGATGGTGTGGTAGAACATGTGATACGATCATTGGCTATCTGGGACATATTGGAAGAACTCAAGAGGTGTGGTGGAAGTAGTTCCACATGAAACGTTGGTTCATAGTTGCTTGGCAGTTTGGTCATGGAGAGATGGTTAAACTTGGTAGGCAATCACACCTGAGTGGTGGTGGTTAAATGTTGATGAGATGCGTTTGGCAGGGAGTCATAAAATCCTTGGTAGGTCATAGTGTCCCATAGTTCGAAATCAAAATGGACAAGTTGGTGGTGGTGTTTTTCAACGACTTCTTAGCATACCTCAATTAGTGACAAGCATGCCCAACATCTTGACATCGTCCCAGGTACATTGAGAAGCTCCGACTCATGCCAAGAGACTTGAAGGTGTTTGGTTGGATGAGGGACATTATGAAGTTTACACTCAGGGGAATGGTATGTTTGGAGCTTGATGGTGGGATGTACACCCTCGATGACTTGGGGTGAGGTCCTCGAGCTAGACCGAATGATGAAAAACTCCATGGGTGCTATTCATGGAAGCCGAGAACGGGCACTGGGTGATGTTAGTTTTATTCTTATAGGAAAAATATGGATAGCCATGTATAAGGTTGGGGTTCTACTTGTGTTTGAGTGTAAGAAATTGTGATTAGAACCCCTCTTGAGAGCAGTGGTAAAAACAATCTTAAGGTGGGGAGTGATAAGTTAGTCCTAGATATGGAGAAGAGAAAAATCAAGTCGATGTAGTAGCACTTGGGTGCCAATGAGGAACCTGTGAGGTGTATGTCAGGTTCCTCAGAGAGGAATGTGGGCCTTGGATGTGATGTCTAATGAGCCAAGTTTTGGCTTGAGCTCAGGGTGGTTCCAAGTAAAGCGTGTGATGTCTATTCTGAGTCATGAAAGGGTGTGGTTGGATATGACAATAGGTTGTAGTAAGAGAAGTTGGGGTCCTATAACTCCAAATAAGATTGGAGTAGACTCAGGTAATTTTCCCTTGTGTGGTTTTGGAATGTTGTGAAGTTGAGGGAATCTTAGCCATGTGATGTGGAGTCATACTGAGGGTGAAGCCTGATGAAGGTCTAGAGGGCAGTAATTCCATGATGATGGAATTATACTAGAATTTAGGAAATGACCTCAGTGGGTGTGTAGGGTAATAATGATGAGATTAAGGTTAGTGAAAAACTTGGGAAGAGGAGAAAGGGTGTAGCATACCATCAGTGGAGAGTGGGTGCTCTGGGGAAAGTCGGTCGGGTGTGGAATGACCTAAGATGATAAACTTGAAAGTATGTGGTGGGAGTGACCCACATCTTGGTTCATGTTGTGGCATCAAGTGACTTTTTGAAATGAATTTGTACCTGAGTGAGGTCGTGCTGATCTTAGTCCTTTAGGGGATAGTGTAGGAATGTCCTTTAGAATGGTTTCGATGGTGCAGATGGGTTCCAATTTAGGGTAATTCCCTATGGATTCTTGGGCACAATGAGTTGGGACATGTTATGTGATGGGAAAGTTGGGTTGAGTTCTAGTGGTCATTTGTCAATGGAGGAGGTTCCAAGTAACTGGAAATGGCGGAGAGAACCATACTGGATAAATGCTTGGTTGATGATGTGATCAAAGTTTCAGGTTGGAAGGACTTGAGTGGTCACCATTCAGGTGAGTTGGCCCGAGTAGAGATATTTTTCATGGTTTAATTGGTCAAGTATCCGAGAGTTTTGAGTTGAATTTGGATGAATACTTGTGTAATAAAATCTTCAGGAAACGTGGTTGGAAGGATCATGTGTTTTCATTTAGGTGATATCGGGTTTGGTCCCCATTAGAGTTTCAAAAATAGAAGAAAAGTGATGCTGTAGTACCCCCAGTTTCTAGTATGTAACCCTTAATTGATTATTTTCATGGTTATAAAGTTAAGGGTGATTTATGGGAGAGTCAGGAGAACTTTTAATGAAGTTTTGAGGTAAAAGGGGAAGTTGCATAGGCGGCGCACGATTTGTCTAACCGTACAACCAAACAATGCATAGTTGGTCCTTTTGAGGTAGTGTCTCCCGTATGGTTGGAGAACAGTTAGAGAGAACATGTGAGGAAGTCATGCAAGTGTCTACCTAGGTAGTGGCTAATGCACAGTTAGCGCACAGTTTGTCTAACAGTGCGAACTAACCATGCAGGCACTTAAGTAAGATCCTAAAAAAGTGTATCTCACATGTTTTTTCCTCTAAGTGGATCATTTTTCCTACTAAGCGGCCATAAATCAGGATTTTACTTCTCCTAAGGCCAAAGAAGGTTCTCCCATCATTCCAAAGGCAATCCGAAGGCTTCCCTTGGCGAATCGAAGTAGGATTCTTGAGGTATGTGATCATTCTTCTTCATTCTTCTTCAGTTTCTTAGATCTACTTAGATCTACTTCTCCTCTTCTCTTGGTTTCTTATATATATGACAGTTATGGGTATATATAGGTGTTTGGATGCCAAATATGATGATATTTTGTCTCAGTCTTGTTAGGAGAAGATATATTAGGTGGGTTCTTAGAGAATCGACCTGGTTTTCTTAAGCGTTCTTCATTCGTTGTGGTTTTCATCAATACCTTTGAGGTAGAAGGATTCTCTCTCGACTCCTATTTCTATAATTGATTGTATTAGTTTTAAATTGGTTTATTGAATTGGATTTATTGTGAAAATCATGGAATAAATCTTCTTCAGTGATGATTTATGGTTTTAGTGAAATTGTAAAATCATGGTGAATTTTTTGCAAAGTTATTTAACCTCTTGAATTTAAAATGATAATTTTAAATTATTTATTTTCTATAATTGTTAAATGGTTTGATGAATTTTTTTTTCAATAAAAAGGGTGTTTTATTTAAATGTTTTTTCATTGAAATTACTTTTATGGAATCAGTTTTCAATAAAAGGGGTGTTTTATTGAAATGGTTTGGTATTGAAATGACTTTGATGGAAGTGGTTTTCAATAAAAGGGTGTTTTTATTAAAAAGGTATTTTGGAATGATCCTTGGTCATATTGGTGTGTGAGTTCATATTTCATTTCTGGGGCTTGGTTGAAATATGACCTTGTGCTTAGTGCCAAAGGTTAAATAGCACACATGATATAAAGTTTATATTTCATTTCTGGGGCTTGGTTGAAATATGACCTTATGCTCAGTGCCAAAGGTTAAATGGAACATGGGAAATAATTACCTTGTGACGACTTGGTAGATCGATGAGAAACCACTCATGAGTATGGAACTATCATAACATATCATGCTCAGTTAGTTGCATGGGTTTGTGGAATGGTTGGTTATGCCAAAAAGGGATATTGTGAAATGGTTTTAAAGATTGTTTTGTTATTTTTTTGGAAAAATATCTTATAGGAAAATTGGTTTCAATTGCGCTTATATGCTTTTGGTTATGAATGGTTTTAGAAACTTGTTTATATTTAGTTATAAACTATTCTTGAGAATTTTTTTATATAAAATGTTTTATATAATTGTTGCTAACTCTTCTATCCTAGTGGTATGAGTAGGGAAGTCATTGGGGAAAACCTACTGAGTTTTATACTCACCCCTACTTTGGAACTTTGGTGCTTTTGCAGATGCTACCTTCTGGGATAGGGGCAAAGGTAACGTTTCCCACATCTATAAAACTACCTTGTGATGCTTGGGATGTTTAGAGATTGTAGAGTTTGGAGCATGCAGATCATGGAGTTTTGTGGTCTCTAGAGAGTCTTTAGTAGTTTATCCGCTGTTTACTTTGATACTGATTGGGTCTTCTACTATTGCACACTTTGATGTGGTTTTTGAGATATATGAAGTTGTTGAGTTGTCTTTTATTTGTTCATTCATCGTATAATAATTTTTTGGTTGTGGTTGGTTGTTTTATTAGTTTATTTCTTAAATGGTAAATCATCCCCAACTTGTATTTGAAACCCTTATTCATTTATTACCAGCCTTTGGCATCTCGGGGATGTTGTTTAAGGCCAAGTAACGACTTGTTGGACTCTCAAGCCAATGAGAATTGGAGAGTCATTATAAATACTATCAGTATGGTCCTTCCCTTGTGGTACAAATCATCAGTGTTCTTGGTCTTTGAGTTGGAATTACTTTTTGTATATTCCTTGGGTTGGAATCTTATATAGGATTAGGATTTTCAGAACTTTAAATGTATAGCATAAAATGACATAGCTAACCTGTTTATGCTGAACTTCAAGTTACCATTTCGTTGGGTACATAAGTGTTTTGGATACACTTCTAGAATGTTGGAAATCTCATTATCATGAGTTTATCCAACGAGATGAGCATGACATGCATTGTAGAGGAATGAATTCCTACTAGGATTTCAAATCTCATTATGAGGAATGATTTATGATTTTGTGCAAAGATGTAAATTTTTGAAAAATGCATATTTTTTCTCAAATGAAAGATTTTGAAAAAGAGATACTTGGTGTATTTTGAAAATGGTTAGATTTTCAAAACCAATAGTTGATTTTAAAAAATGGTTGAACATGAAAAAATGTTGTATTTAGAAAACAATGTTGCGATAGTTGATGTGATATAATTTGAAATGCTAAGCCATCAGTTGCTAGAGAGTGAGATTGACAGAGTTTGTTATTGGTTTAGAAAATGGAACCCAGTAGGCATCATTGAAACCAACCTGAAGAAGCTATGGAGAATATGGTTACACCTAAACCATGGGTGAACCAAGAGCTGGTTCAGAGTATTGTCTAGGATTTTCAAGCTATGGATATGAGGAACTAGAGGAATGATCCATGACATGTGGATCATACCATTCAGTTCATGAAGCAAAATCCACCTAACTTCCGAGGTGATTCTAAACCTGAGAAGGTAGAGGTGTGGTTGAATAGGATGAATCATATCTTTGATTTCATTGGAACACCATTAGAGCTCAAAGTCAAGCTAAAGACTTATATGCTCTAGGATATTTCATGCTAGTGGTGCAGGTTAAATTGGATGAAGGCCTTACATGGGAGGATTTTGAAGAATTGTTCAATAAACAATTAAATCCTCATACGTTCAAGATCCAAAAAATGACAGACTTCTTTAGCCTGAAATAGGAGAGCCTCTTTGTCACAGAGTACACAGCTAAATTCATGAATTTAGTCCGTTTGGCACCAGAGGTTGCGGAAAGTGTGTCTTTGAAGGCACACATCTTCGAATTGGGGCTAAGGAAGAAGATTCTATATAAGATTGTAGTGCTATGTATTATGGATTATATAGAGATAGCGAACAAAGTGACTGTGGCTAAACATGATATCTTGGGATTGATATGAGGAGGAATGATGATACCTATAGGGAATGGTGGGAACTCAACCACTAGGATAAAGTGGAAAAGGGACACCTATTTACAAGGTGGAAGTGGAAATCAGAATTAGACAGCGGGATCAGTGAACCTTCCTCCATGACCCCAGAGCAAAGCAGGTTGATGTCAATGTGGTTTGCTTGACCACATAAAGATAGAGTGTACAACACAACCTAGAGCATGTAATAATTGCAATAAGATGGGGCATCTTAAGTTCTATTATCGTAGTGCTCCAAAGTATGGTGCTTGAGACACTTCTCAGGCATCGCAAGCATCGTATGCTTCAATAGCGTGAGGCCAACAGAATTAGTCTCATCAGCAGAACAGAGCTAGCCATAGTGATTCTCAAAATACCATGACTCCTCAACCAGGGAAATATCAATAAGGAAATAAGGAGAATAGTGCAGAAATGAAGCAATTATATGGAGCTAAGTAGATGATGGTTTATGATCAAGATGGACCATCTACAGTGAGAGGTTTGATTCTTTTGAATTCTACCATTGTGCAAGTGATCTTCGATACTGGTGCATCACATTCTTTCATTGCTTATCATGCTGTTGATTTTCTATGTTTAAAGTTGGAAATGATGACATTTGTTTTAAAACTGCAAACTCCTCTCGTTGAAAGAGAATGTAAAGCCTTTGTGTGTTGAGGATGTGTAATAACTATTAATGAAGTTGAGCTGAAATGGAACTTCTTAATGTTGGAAATGGATGTCTATGATGTAATCTTGGGAATGTATTGGTTGACAATGTTCAAGGCTCACCTCTATTATTATAGTAGAACAATGAGTTTTAAAACTGAGGATAACATCGAGCACCTCTTCAGATGGGAGAGGATGGTAAAGAAAGGGGAAAAGAGCTTGTTGGAACCAACAATGGGAATGATCTCTTACCATTTGGAATCATTGAATTTGGAATCAATTTAAGAGATCGAGGAAAATAGTTTTTCAGTAGTTGTGGATCAATTTACAGATGTATTCCCCGAGAACTTCTCAGGGTTACCACCTATAAGAGAAGTGGAGTTTATGATTGATCTCCTTCTAGGGACCAGTCCTATTTACCTTCCATCTTATAGGATGAAACCAACAGAGTTAAGGGAATTGAAAGTGTAGTTGGAGGAGCTAGAAATCAAGGGTTTCATTTGGCCAAGTACATATCTATGGGTGACACTGGTTTTGTTCATGAAGAAATCATATGGAACTCTTCGGCTATGTGTTGATTATCATAAGCTTAACCAAATTACGATAAAGAATAGATATCCACTTCTATGCATTGATGATCTATTTGACCAATTAAGGGGAGGTCAGTGGTTCTCCAAGATTGAATTGCGATCTGGATATCAGAAACTGCAATTTTGGAAGGAGGATATTTCAAAGATAGATTTCAAAAGCATATATGGACACTATGAATATTTATTCATGCCTTTTGGTCTAACGAACGCACCATTGATCTTTATGGATTTGATGAATCAGATATTTCAGTGATATTTGGATTCTTTTTTTGTGGTGTTTGTGGACGAAATCTTGGTGCATTCAAAGACAAGGGATAACCATGAGGAGAACATGGAAAAAGTCTTAAAATCCTTGAGAGATCACCATTTGTATGCCAAATTATCAAAGTGTGATTTTTGGATATATGAAGTACGTTTTCTTGGACATGTCATTTTTAAAAAAGGTGTTTCTATTGATCCTGAAAAGATAGAAGCTGTTATCTCATGGAAACCACTGAATAATTTATTCAAGATACAAAGTTTTCTTGGTCTATCTTATTACTACCGACACTTTTTCCATGATTTATCATGACTAGCTTCTCCAATGACAACTTTGAAAAAGAAGAATGCTCCATTACAATGGACAGAGGAATTCCAGAAGTCTTTCCAGGAGCTGAAAATATGGCTTACATCAGCACCTATCTTGATTTTTCTAGAATCAGGATAGGGGTATGTGGTAAACTATGATGCTTCAGGATTAGGTTTAGGCTATATTCTCATGCAAGGAGACCATGTGGTTTCTTATGGTTCAAGGAAGTTGAGGGTGCATGAGAATAATTACCCAACACATTATTTAGAGTTATCTGTAGTCGTCCATGCCTTGAAAACATGGAGATACTATCTCTTTGGTGATAAATTCAATGTGTTTATGGACCACAAAAGCATGAAACACATTTTCTCACAAAAATATTTGAATCTGAGGAAAAGGAGATGGATGGAGTACCTCCAGATGTTTGAATTTGACTTGATGTATACACCAGGGAAAGGGAACTCTGTGGCGGATGCATTGATTAGAAATTCATATGCTCATTTGGTGAAAGACGCTTTAGATGAATGGTAGTTGATGTCGGTCCTAGATGACATACATGTGGAATGTGAAAACCGAGGTGATTTTGTAGTTTTCTTCTCAGCTACGCTTATTCTAGATTTTGTAAATATGGTCAAAGAGGAACAAACATATGATGTATAATGTCTAGTTATGAGTTCAAAACTCAATGGTGGGGAGACCATTGAGGGATGAAAACTTGATGGGAGTTCAGTTTTATGCTTTAGAGAACAGATGGTTGTACCCATGTCTTGTCAGGAACAAATCCTTCATGCTTACCACCATTCGAGATTGGCTATACATCTAGCTACACAAAAGATGTATAGGGCATTAAATGCACAGTTTTGGTGGAGTGTCATGAAAAGAAAGGTGGCCGAGTTCGTCTTGCGGTGCTTAACATGTCAGCAGGTTAAAGCAGAGCATTAAAGACCAACATTAATGTTGTAGTCATTACCTATCCTAGTGTGGAAATGGGATTAGATAGCGATGGATTTTGTTATAGGTTTTCCAAGAACGGTCTAAAAACAGGATTCCATATGGGTGATAGTGAATCGACCAACCAAGTTGGCCCATTTCATCCCTATTCATGTAACTCTTATAGTGGGGGATCTATCAAAAATCTATATCTGAGAAGTGTTAAAGAGGCATGGAGTACCAATTTCAACCATCTTCAATAGATATTCGAGGTTCACGTCTCATTTCTAGAAATCCTTACAGCAAGCCCTTGGGAATCAGTTGACTATGATCACAACATATCATCCTCAGATGGATGGATAATCCAAGCGGATGATAAAAACGTTGGAAGACATGTTGTGGGCTTGTGTAATGGATTTTGGTGGCTCATGGGAGGAGCATATACCCTTGGTGGAGTTCTTATACAATAACATCTATCAGGACTCGATACATATGGCTCCATTTGAAGCATTTTATGGGTGTCCTTATCATTCTTCACTATGCTAGGTGGAAACAGGTGAAACTTCACTAGTTGGGATGAGCCTTTTCCAAGAAACAATGGAGAATATCCAGTTGATTAGAAAGAGGATGCAGATGGATCAGAGTCGTTATAAATATTATGCGGATCATTGTAGAAGACTATTGTTGTTCGCTGTGGGTGATCATGTCTTCTTAAAGATATCTCCAAGACTTGGACATCATCATTTTGGGAAGTAGTGAAAGCTATATCCTCGATAAATAGGCCCTTTAAAGATATTGTAATTCATTGGAGAGGTGTCATATCATCTAAAATTATCACCACGGTTCAGTGTAGTGCATAATGTGTTCCATGTATCTCAGTTGAAAAAGTATTATCCTGATTCTGACCATGTGATCAGATGGGATCACATTTACCTAGAGCCAGATGATTCATTGATACATATCCCGGTATGGATTGTGGATAGAAAATATATTGTATTGCTTGAGAAAAGCATCGGTCTAGTGTGGGTTTTATGGCAGCACAGTCAGATTCAGGAAGAGACTTGGGAATGCAAGAAATAAATGAAAGAGAAGTGGCCATAACTCTTTAAGGGCAGTGAATGTTTTCTACTTTTAGAGGACGGAAAGACCAATGGTGGGGAGAATGTAGTAACCCCAGTTTCTGGTATGTAATGCTTACTTGATTCTTTTCATGGTTATAAAGTTAAGGGTGATGTATGGGAGAGTCGAGATAAATTTGAATGAAGTTTTGAGGAAAAAGGGGAAGTCGCACAGGCAGCGCACAGTTTTTCTAAACGTGCGGCCACACCGTGCGTAGTTGGTCCTTTTGAGGCAGTGGATCCTTCATGGTTAGAGCATGGTTAGAGAGACTGTGTGAGGAATCCATGCGACGGTATGCTTAGGCAGTGGATAATCCACAATTAGCACATGGTTTTTCTAACTGTGCAAACTAACAGTGCAAGCACTTAATTGAGATCCTAAAAAAGTGGATCTCACACATTTTTTATTATAAGTGGCTCTTTTTTTTTCTCAAAAGTGGACATAACTCAGGATTTTTCTTCTCCTAAGGAAAAAGAAGGTTCTCCCATTGTTCCGAAGGTGATCCGAAGGCTTCCCTTGGAAAATCTAAGATGGATTCTTGAGGCATGTGATCGTTCTTCTCCATTCTTGTTTGGGTTTTTATATCTACTTAGATATACTTATCCTATTCTCTTGGTTTCTTAGATCTATTCCCATTATGGGTATATATAGGTGTGTGGATGCCAAATATGATGAGATTTTTTCTCGGTCTTGTTAGGAGAAGAGATCTAAGGAAGGTTCTTGGAGAATTGACCCGGTTTCTTGAGCATTCTTTGTTCGTTGTGGCTTTCATCAAAACCATTGAGGTAGGAGGCTTCTCTCTCAACTCCTATTTCTATAATTGATTGGATTAGTTTCAAATTGGTTTATTTGAATGGGATTGATTGTGAAAATCCTGTAATAAATCTTCTTTAGTGATGAATTATGGTTTTAGTGAAATTGTAAAATCGTGGTGAATTGTTGTGAAAAGTGATTTAACCTCTTGAATTTAAAATGATGATTTTAGATTATTTATTTGTTGTAATTGTTAAATGGTTTGATGAAAATTTGGTTTTCAATAAAAAGGGTGTTTTATTGAAATGGTTTGGTATTGAAATGACTTTGATGGAATCGATTTTCAATAAAAGGAGTGTTTTATTGAAATGGTTTGGTATTGAAATGACTTTGATGAAAGTGGTTTTCAATAAAAAAGGTGTTTTTATTGAAAAGGTGTTTTGACATGATACTTGGGCATATTGGTGTGTGAATCCATATTGCATTTCCAGGGATTGGTTGAAATATGACCTTGTGCTCAGTGCGAAAGCGTAAATGAAACATGGGATATAAAGTTCATATTGCATTTCTGGGGCTTGGTTGAAATTTGACTTGTGCTCAGTTCCAAAGGTTAAATGGAACATGGGAAAAAATTACCTTGTGACAACTTGGTAGATCGATGAGAAACCACTCATGAGTATGGAACTGTCATAACGTAGCATGCTTGGTTGGTTGCATGGGTTTGTGGAATGGTTGGGTATTCCAAAAAGGGATATTGTGAAATGGTTTTAAATCTTGTTTAGTTATTTTTCTGGAAAAATATCTTGCAATAAAATTGGTTTCAATTGTACTTTTATGCTTTTGGTTATGAATGGTTTTGGAAACTTGTTTATATTTAGTTATAAACTATTATTGAGAATTTTTTTTACATAAACTGTTTTATATAATTGTTGCTAACTCTTCTATCCTAGTGGCGTGAGTAGGGAAGTCATTGGGGGAAAACCTACTGAGTTTTATACTCACCCCTAATTTGTAACTTTGGTGATTTTGTAGAAGCTACCTTCTGGGACAGAGGAAAATGAAACATTTCCCATGTCTTTAGAACTACCTCGTGATGTTTGGGATGTTTGGAGATTGTGGATCTTGGAGAATGCAGAGCATGGAGTCTTGTGGTCTCTTGAGAGTCTTTAGTATTTTATCTACTGTTTACTTTGATACTGATTGGGTCTTCCGTTGTTTCACACTTTTATGTGGTTTTGAGATATATGAAGTTGTTGAGTTGTCTTTCATTTGTTCATGCATTATATAGTGAATGTTTGGTTGTGGTTGGTTGTTTTATTGGTTTATTTATTAAAGGTTAAATCATCCCCAAATTGTATTTGAAACCCTTAGGCATTTATTTTCAGCCTTTTTCATCTTGGGGATGTCGCATAAGGCCAAGTAATGACTCTTTGGAATCACAAGCCAATGAGAATTGGCAGGTCATTACAGATACCAAGCGATTTGGGTCGAGTTGTATAAAGGATTGGGTTGATGAGGTTTCGATTAGTTCCTCCATGATGATGTGATGATGTGTATTAAGTTTCCATGTGTTTTGAGTTAGGTGTTATTGCCTAAGTTTTCCCCATGAAGTTCTCGTGGTGGGAATGGTTGAAGTGGATGCATCCTTGAGGAGTTTTCAGCTCGTGTTGTGGTTGTAGTGAGGAAGGATTGTGGGGAAAGTCCACACCCTTGTTTCATGTTTGATGGACTTTGTGATGTGAAATCAGAAACTTGGAAAGTGGAAATGGATAGGCAGGCCTAGTGGAATGGCCTTTAGTTACAGAAGCTTAGTGATGCCTAGAAGAGCGACTCGATGACGAGCTGTTATAAGGTGGGGAGGTTGTAAGGTCCTGAATTTTATTAAAGTACATTTTTGTTTAAGTTTTGACTTTGGCCTTATCTATTTTACTAGATAAGTGTTTTCCCAAGTCCTTGAGAAGGTTCAAGGGTGTTCTGGGGGTTTGGGAGATGAAGGGGTGGAGGTGGGGGGGGGAGGGGCCTCTCTAGGCAATCCACACGGTTTGCGCACGACTTGGATAATCATGTGAGGGGAGACCGTGCGGGTAGTAACAATCCACATGGTTTGTGAACGGTCTGAAAAACTATGTGAAATTCCCAGGAAACCATGCGAAGGGGGTGATTTTTGGGAATTATCTTCCGTATGGTTTGTGCATGGTTTGGAAAACCATGTAGGGAAACTGTGTGACCCAGAAAAGTTAGAAAATTTACAAAATTTCCATCACAGGATTTTAAACCCCAACTCAGGATTTTCCTCCATTCTACCCCTTGCAACCCTATAGATGATCTTGGATGAACCAATATTACCAAGTGTGGTTCTCCTTTGATTCTTGTCCATTTGGAGCTCCTTTGGTTGTGGATAGAATCCCCAGGTAATTCTAATCTCCTCCTTGCTTCCTCTTTTAGATTAGGGTTTTAATCTTTCTCCCATCTCCTTCTGAAGCTCTAAAACCCTATTTTTCAGGTGATATTTTGGTTGAGGATTCAAGGGGTACTTGAATACAGATCTAATTCCATGATTAAGAGTGCTTTCATCATTAGATTCAAGGTAGGTGGTCTAACAGTATTATCCCATAGTTTTATTTTGGATTTGTGCATGGAAGTTGGTGTTCTTGTTTCCCCCTTTTTGTGTTCTTGGTTCTGTTAAAGTGTTTGATAAAATTGGTGTCTAAATGACCAATTAAAACCCTTACGATCCCTGTGGGATGAGTTGATGAGGACTTGACCATTTTAGGGACACCCATGGGGTGCGTCAGAAATCTTGGACCCAGAGAGTGGTAGAGTTAAATGAAGGATTGTCGAGTAAAGTGTGAAGCCCATGAAGAACATGTTTAATGGTTGATTAGGTTGTAAATGGAATGATAATAAATATGACTAGGGTGATAAGGGAATAGGATATTGTTGGAATGACATGAAAAATGGTTAATTGGGTTGAAAGATATTATGTCGATTGTTTCATGAATTTCAATTAGAAATGCCTTAGGGGATTAGGGTATATTAAATGGTGAACTTGCAATTGGGTAATGGAATAGGAAATGGGGAATGTGTTAATGGGATGTAATCAGAAAATGGATGAATTTTTGGAATGGTTTAATACATTAGAATTAGGTGGTACACCTAAATTATTGAATGTAACAAAGGGATTCTGTTATGTGATATGAGAATTGTACTTGAAAGGCATAAGTCGGTAAATGCTTGTAAAATGATAAATGGGATCAATGGGTAAATGTGTGGTTAATGATGAATTCGGCTAAGGCATAGGGGTTTTTTAATACACCTAATGGGTCAAGGCACATGAATGGGGATTTGGATAAATGACTATGAATTATAATCAGTAAATGTGTTAATGGGTTAAGGCGTGATATTAATTCCCATGTTGTTGTCATGTATTGTGAATTCTAATAACATTTAATATTCTTAGTTGTGTTATGGTATGGTTGTGGTGAATTGATAAATAATCATGTGCACATGGCTTGGTAGAGTGGGGTATTTACTTGAGGTTCTACGCCCATGGGTTGAGTTAGACTAAGGCTCTAAACTCCACCCCAAAATGCATGGGTTATGGAATGGGACAATGGCTCTATTCCCCTAATGGTTGCATTCCACCTGGACTGAGGCTTCGAGGTAAGGATACTGTGTTGATGTGATATGTGTATCCCTAGTGAGATAAGGACTTGATTTATTTCCCTGATTCATTGTGATTGACTTACTTATACCCTTGTGTAGATGAAAATTAAGCCTAACCCATGGAACATGTGATCAATATGGCGTATGTAATGAATATAGTATAAGAAATGAAATTGGGATAAATGCAAGTCATGAATTGAATGAAACTTGTTAACTAATGTCACCTGAACTGTCCCTTACTTACTTACCACTTATTTTTATACTTTCATGCACTATCTATTATAACTAATATTTTGTAGACACCGTTTGTGGTGGCCTACTGAGTTTTGTACTCACACCCTGCTCGGGCCGCCACTGGGTACCCAAGAAGATATCTTGGTTTCAGGTCAGGAAAAGGGAAAAGTCCCTACAATAAGGTGTTGAGTTGGGCTCGGGATGTACATGGATAAGAACCCAGACTTAGAGTCGGGACCCGTTTGGAGTTTTGGTTATTCGTTTTATTTCAGATTCTTTCACTTTGCACTACTATCGTGTCATGGAATTGTTGTATTTGATCTGTGTTTGTACCCTATTGGGAAACATTTAGTTATTCATGTTTATTAGTTTTTTATATTATTCCTCTATTTATATTTTGTTTTTCCATGTCTTACTCTGGTAAAGAGGGTATAGTCTCCCCACACGACTCATTAGACCCTTGTCACTAGTCAGCAACCTCTAGCATACGGGGAGATGTGCTTGAGGTCATGTGATGACCCGGTTCGGAGCATTGGTCTAGTGGATTCTAGGTCGGGGATGCTACAATAAAAATGTTAAAATGCCATTGGTTTGATACTGATCAAGGGTTGCAGGTTCATCCATGAAATTGAGTCGTTGATATTAAATATAATATTCTTCTTACATAAAATGGACCATTTATATCGGAACATCAAGCATATCAAGTTTATTATCAAAATTACTGTGATGTTTTGAGAAATTTGAATGATTGGTGGAGTGTAATAAAAATAAAATCTCGTGACAATTAGTTTCTTGAAAATGAAAATGGTTTCGTGGAAGTGAAAAATATTGAAATTTTTCAAGAAACATCCCTAAGTATATCTCTTACCCGATGAGATATAAATATCAATGACGAAACCCCCCAGTCAAGGGCTGATGATATTGATAATGTTGATGAAGTAATAAGGGATGATGAAATTGAAAGTTATATAGAATTTGATGATGCTAAAGATAAATATGAATACATTTTCCTCAATGAAGATGAGGAAGAATATGATGATTGATGTATTATATTCAGTTATTTATTAGTTTTTTATATTTAATATTTTTATTAATAATTATTTATAGGTAAGATCATTTGTTTTAGATGGCTGGACCCGAAGATCTATTCTATTCCTTCACTGATGTAAGTAATTATTAGTTTTTTATATTTTATATCTGTATGAATAATTATTTAAAGGTAATAATATTATATTATACATGGTATTTATTAGTTTTTTTATATTTGATATATATATATATTAACAATTTTTACATGTAATATTATTATATTCTGGTATTTATTTAGAGGTAATTATTATATTATGGTATTTATTTGTTTTTTATATTTTATATTTGTATTAAAAATTATTTATAGTTATGATTATTATATTATGGTATTTATTAGTTTTTTATATTTGATATCTATATTAATAATTTTTTACAGGTAAGATTATTTGTTTCAGATGGCTGAAGATGCTTCCAATGATCTATTTCATTATCTCAATAATTCTGAAATTCCCAATGATGAGACCAATTCATTTGATCCGTAGGACGTTGTGCCTATTAGGAGGGGGCATGACCTTACTCGATTGATTATTTTAGACCCCTTTCCAAAGAGATTCCCATCTCTTGATTTTAATCCTCATTTACGGGGGAATGTTCAATTTTTTAAGGTATTAATTTTATATTAAGTTTTTACATTAATTTTGGAAATAATATTCTTAATTTTTTGTTTTTATTTGTATATTTATTCACATTTATCTATTGGAAGGCTGATGCGATTCCATGAAATTATTATTTTGAGCCATGGGTGTCATGGGACCAGTTTCCCATTTTTGGTCGTTAGCAGATGTTCGTCCACTGGATTATACGTTATTAAATAATATATTTTATTTTAAATTTATTTAATTAAAAACATATTGTTTTTAATTTTCTTGTAGAATTTATGGTCTTCGATTGATGATATTCTGAGAGATCCTATCTAGGAGGCATGGAAGATTTGTATACGTGAACATTTTCATCAGTTTCTACACAACCTTAGAAAGAGATCCATGGATAGAGCTTTAGTTATGGTTTCTGACAAGTCTTGCATCTCACATTAACCTAACTATATCTCAGATCAGGTATGGGATGAATTATGATCATACTGGTTAAGAGATACTTTTAGGAGGAGGTCATCAACTGGATGTCAGAACCAGGGGTGGAAGGTGGTCACCCATAGGGCCAGAGTCGTACATTTGGTATACATCAATGACATATGGTAATTAATATTATTTATTAATATCTATATAATTTAAATGTAAAATTATTGTTATATTATATAAGATACTAATGACCCCTTTATTATGGAGTTTGAATTTTACAAGAATATGTACACAGATTCCCATACCGGATAGCTTGTCAGCGACAGACAACGCCAAATTGTGGTGAGATTTTTTTTTAAATTTTATCAATATTAACTTTATTTTTATTTTTATTTATAATTATATTTAAAGGAAACATATGGGGATGTGGTTTCTCATTCATGAGAGATTTAAGTTGAGAGAAAAGAAGATTCCACTTGTGAGTCTAGTTTTGATGAGGATGCTTGGATACATGTGACTATGCATGGTGTTGAGAAAAGTTGGATGAACGATATTGGTTCATAACTGACACCTACCAGTTACTATGCTACTTCTGTGATGCCATCAGTTACCCATGGAGAGTCATCATCATCGTCTACTGCATAATATGAGGATAGGTTGAGAGCTCAGGATGAAATTATATTGCATATGTAGAGAGAGGGAGGAGGAGTATGTGTACTAGCGTCAAAGAGATGATTAGATGTTGGAGAATATACAATGGATTGTACATGGTGTTGGTATAGAGTTTCCTCCCCTGACCCTTATAGTGATCCTTCTCCACTTGATAACATTTGGTGCTCAATTTTTTTTTTTATATATTTTTGTCTCATAAACATGTTATGTATGAAATGATGGAATAATTTTTTTTCTTTTATTATATATTTTTTAATTTTTAATTTTATTATTTTTTAAAAAATATTAGAAATTTTGAAGGATGTCTATATTAATTATAATTGGTTTTTTTAAAAAAATTTCAGACTTATTTGTGATGTATGAAGTGACTATCATAAATAATGTTATTTGCGATGGCCCCGTCACAATTGTTGATTTAAAAAACATGCCACTATTATTTTAAAGGGATGATTCATCCATTGAAAATAATAATTATTTGTGATGGTATATAAAAACACATAATTGTGGCATCATTTTATATGATAGTCCATTAGTGATGGACTCCAATTGTAAAATGTTATTAGCGATTAAAATTCATCACTAATTTCCCATCACAAAAACATAAAACTTTAGTAGTGATCGATTTAAGCCAATAATGAGTCTCGATTATAGAATTAAAGGGATAAAAAAAAAAACCTAAAAAGGAATGTACCTAGTTAAGAGATGGGATCTTATAGGGTTTCCAGTGAGCTTCCTAAAGGTATGGAGCTTCTGTTTTGTTCTACTGGCTATCTTAGTGGTTTTCTATCAGGTAGTTAGTGTTGTTTCCCAATGGGGTTCTTCAAATTATCCCTCCACAACTGTTTTGATGATTTTTTGGTTTATTGATTCCATAGGATGATGTCTAAATATAAAGTATGAAATAACACTTAAATGAAATGGCTAGAACACAAAAAGGTGTTTGTGATCATTAAAACAATCTAAGAGAGTGAGGAATAATAATCTCCCCTATGTTGATGATCAAAAACACTTGGAATATACTAAAGAAAATTTCAAAATGAATTTCAATATCTCATAATGAAATTAAAATGAGACAATAAAATCATTTTAAATATTCTAGAGATTAAGACAATTGGATTTTAAGAAGATAGAACATAATACTAGTTCAAATCAATTTTTATTTAAAAGATATTTAAAATAAGAAATAGAACTTCAAAACCATAAATCACCCTTACAAAAAATTTATCCCCCTTTGTGATTATCAAAAAGAATATATAAATAGAGTTAAATAAATAAAATGAAATCACATTACACATAATTAATGATCCTTTGAGAGAGAAAAAAACAAAATTTAAGATTAAAAAATGAAGAATCCTTTTAATTTTCCAAAATAGAAAAACAAAAAGAGAATTTTAAAGTATAGAAAAAATTTCAAAGTTTTCTTTTAAAAGTATAAAATGAGTATACTCAATATTGAAATATTTTTTAAAATATATATTTTAAAATAAACTCAAGATTGAAATATGTTTTCTTCTATAGGAACATTTAAGTATTAATGAGATAATATAATCATGAATTAAAAATATAGGGATCCATAAAACAATAAAATTAAAGAGATAGATAAAAAGATTTAAAAGATTTAGAATCAATGAAATATTTTTTAAATAACACTTAAAAAAATGAAAACATTTTAAAAATAAATAATTTAAAAGAAAATATGAAATTAATTCTTTACTATATAAATTATAATCCATTATTAAGGATAAAAAAGTTTATGTGAATAATCCAAATCATATTCCCTAGGAGTTTCAAACTAGGTTTACAGTAAAGGTCCACTACTCCTGACCAGGGTAAAGATCAGATTAAAAATTTAACTAGACCTTTTCAAGGTTATAACCACTAGGTTCATTTGTGGTAGAATCACATCTACTTTTTTGTATCTAGATATTAATTTATTTTCTTAGAAGATTACACTCACTTTAATTTACTAAACATAAGGAATGTTTGAAAACATTTTTTTTATATTTAGTTTTGAAAAAAATCTCGATTTAAGAAAGACTTTGAAAAATAAAGAATTGAAAATATCTAAAGCTTTCCTTAGTTAATGAATAAGTTTCACAATCGTACCATACCTAACTCACCCTTAATAAAATAAAAATGATCTAAATTAAAAGTCTTGTTAAAGATATCAACTTATTTAAGATTTATACTAATGAACTCAGGAAAGATATCACCTTTTTGGAAGTGAACTCTCAAAAAGTGATGTCTAAGATCAATGTGCTTATCACGAGAGTGTTGAATTAGAATTTTAGAAATACCAATGGCACTAGTGTTTTCATAACTAATAGGTAAATGATTTTAATTTATCCCATGATCTAAGAGAGTATGTTTCATCCAAATAATTTGGATTTAAAAAACCCCCATGACTGTATATTCTACTTTGGCTATATATGGAGATTTTTTTTTACTTATTACAATTGTAATAAATAAGGGATTTTCTATATAGGTGAAAATTCTCTCTTGTACTTTTTTGTATCTAGTTGACATCTACCAAAATCAGCACCAGTAAAACTTATAAGTTCAAAAGAGTTATATTTTGTATAAAATAAACCAGGATTTTTAGATCTTTTAAATATCTAAAAATTCTTTTAAAATATTTAAAACACGATTCTTATGGATTTTATTGAAAATGAAAATAGAGGAATACAGTAAACATAATGTTTGATTGGGTTATAGTAAGGTAAATAAGACACCCAATCATAATCTATAATAATTACTCATAGGTGTGATTATTTCCTTTACTTAAATCATGAAAAAATGATTTAAAACCTCATTAATGTATTTTTTTAACTTTAAAAAATTATGTCTTTATTTTAAAAAATTTGAATACCAAGAAAAAATTTAAGTTCTCTCATAAAACTCATTTCAAATTCTTTTCTCAATAGATGATAAAATTCATTACAAAGATATTATTTAGTAGAACTAAAAATAACATCATCGACATAAATTTGAACAATTAATAAATCATTTGAAATAGATTTTAAAAACAAATTTGAATTATATTTTCCCATTTAAAAATAATTTTCTAAAGAAATTTATCATCTATTCATACCAAGATTGAGGGGATTATTTTAAACCATAAAGATCCTTGGTTTACATAAAAAAATATTTGGAAATTGTGAAGCTTCAAAACTGTGAGGTTATTCAACAAAAACTTTTTCAAAAATAAAACCTTTTAAAAAATAATTTTTAATATATGTTTGAAAAATTTTAAAATTAAAATGAGTGAAAAATACTAATAATATTATAATGGATTCAATACTATTGGTGATAGAAAAATATGACTATAATCAATTCCTTCTTCTTGATTATAGCCTTTTATTATAATTCTAGCTTTTCTATGAGTGATGTTACCTTGCTCAACTAATTTATTTCTAAAAATCCAGTTAGTACTAATAATTTAATGATCATCAGGCCTTTTAACAAGTGTCAAAAAATCATTCCTTATGAATTGGTTCAATTAATCTTTCATTTAAAGTACCCAACTTTCATAATCAATGGAATAATAAATATTTAGGGGATCTAGGTGTGAAACAAAATCCTGATTTTTAACTGCATTTAAAATCGATCTTCTAGTATGAGTACTAGCTTGAAAATCAATGATATCAATTTCTAGGGTATGACCTTTAGATTTTACCCATACCTTGGGTAAAAGTGTATATGGTGGTTCTTCCATAAATTCATTTTATTTAGAATAAGGTAGATTATTTAAGGTCAAATTTTCTAGGTCAACATCAATGTCATTAATTTGGGGGTGTGGTTTAGGAAAATTCTCATCAAATTTGACGTGAATTGATTCTTCTAAGGTCTTAGTCCTTTTATTAAGTACTCGATATAATTTACTTGAGTTTGAGTAAACAAGAAAAATACCTTCATAGGATTTTATGTCAAACTTTCTTAGGTTGTATTTGGTGTGAAGAATATAGAATTTATATCCAAACATTTTTAAAAATCTAACATTAGGAATTCTGTTATTTCAAAGTTTATATGGAATATTTTTAAGGAAGGGTCTTATGAGAACACAATTTAATATATAAAAAGCGGTATTAACCATCCCAAAAATATTTTGGGAGTTTAAATTCATTTATGAGAGTTATTTCAACTTACTTAAGAGTTCAATTCCATCTCTTAACTATCCCGTTTTTATGGAGTCATTGGAGTGGAAAAATAATGATTATAACCTTGTGAATTACAAAGTTCATTAAAATTTTTATGATCAAACTCCCCCTATGATCACTCCAAATGTATTTGATCTTATAATATTTTTATTTTTATCCTTATTATAATATTTAATAAAGGATTTATAAGTCTCGTTTTTATAATACAATAAATAAAACCATGTAAATATTATATAATCATCGATAATTACAAATTTATAAGATTTACCTCCTATACTTGTAACTTGCGTTGGTCTAAAAATATCAAGATAAATAAGTTCAAGGGACTTAGAGTTGGATATTTACTTTTTATATTTTAAATTTTTTTTGTGTTTCTTACCAAGTTTTAAAGGTTAAAAAATAATGTTATTTTTGAAATGTAATTTAAGTAAAACTTGCATTAGATGATTTCAGTTGAGTTTGAAAAGTGTGTGTGCGTGCCACAATGACCAAGGAACCTATTCCAAATTCATGACTCACTATCTTGTGCACTTAAATATTTAAGTTTTTTTACTTGAAATGGATTTTAAATCAATAACATAAAGATTTTTAAAACTAGTAAATGAAAATAAAAGTTTCACTTTGAAATCAAAGACTTTACAAAAATAATTTTCAAGATACTTTAAAATTATTATCACATAATTGAATAATTATTAAAAAATTATGTTTTAAACCTTTAAAATATAATCCATATTTAATAATAAAATAATTTGAAAAACTAATTATACCTATATTAATGATCATACTCCTTGAGTTATCACCAAAAGTGGTGTGGCCTCCATTGATATTTTCAAGATGATTAAACTCACAGTAGTCACTACACATGTGTCTCGAGTACCCACTATCCAAGTACTATGTATCTCCTTGGTTTTTCTCTCTTGAGACACTTTTCCAACAAAATGATTAAGAAACTAAATATTTGGGTACCCAAAATTTGGGTCCACTTATGTTAACAAAAAGAGATTTTTGAATCCATACTTTTTAGCATATGATTTTTCATAATGATCCATAAAAAAAGTATTAGAAGAGAGATTAATTGAATTAGGCATACCATAATGGTAATTTTTACAATAAAATTCAAAAATAGGATTCCAATTTTTTCTAAAATAATTAAAAAATTTATTTTGAGAGAATCCTTTTACAAAGTCACATTATTTTTTGAGGTACTTGAGTGATTTGTAAATTTAAAACCAAAATCATTTTTTTCATGTCATTGATAACCAATAAGTTTATTTAAAACTTACTCACCTTGGGTGAGATTAGAAATGAAATTTTTAATATATTTAATTGTTGATTATAATTTTTCCACATTGGTTTTATCTTTTAATTTCATGGATAACTCATTATTTTCTTTAGATAATTAATTCTTTTAAAAAACAACATAATTATATTTATTTTTTTAGTTCTTTTAATTTTGTGGTAAATTAAAAAAATCCATCCAATAATTCTTCATAATATAATTGGATTGAATACTAATAATATGTGAAATAATTAAAAGTTTAATAAGTATGAGAATTAAATTCATCACATACCTCAATTTTATCTATGAGACGTTTGGCCCTTCAATCACTTGAGTCATAGGAAGAGAGGGAATCATCACTTACACTCTAAGTAGAAATTTTGAGGGTTTTATTTATATAAATGTTTTACTTTTTGAGAAATAGGAAATACAAATTGATGTTCCCCTTTTTATTGAAATGATAACAAGTTACCTTGGCTTCTTTCAATTGATTCTCTTTTTTATCATAGTGAAAGGATTTATTTTTCTTCATGAATTTATTTACTTTATTAGCTAGATGTGGTATCTCAATTTCAATTTCAAAAGTGTTAACATCGACTTATTTAAAATAAATAGTTTTATTTTCCTAAAATTTACTTCTTTTTAATCTTGTCACTTCATGGTGATCTCATAATTTATGATAGATCCAATAAGTTATTCAACTTGAAATTTCTCAATGTCTTTTACTTCTTGAACCGTTGTTACCTTGGGTGACCAAGAACTTGGAAAAATCCAAAGTATCTTTTTCATAAGAGTTTCAGTATAAAGGTCATAACCAAGATATATTCTACCATTGAAAAAGTCATTAAATCAAATAAACATATTAGAAATTGCTAAATTAGAATTCATAATAAAACTTTCAAAAAATTCTCTATACATGTTAAGTCCAGTATCTTGAACTTTATTGGTGAATTTATGAGAAACTTAAAATAATATCTAAATTTTATGTACAATTTTACAAGTGGATACATGATTAAATTCATTTTGATATAAACCACAATGAATATCATTTTTGTCTTTGTTATCTAATTCAAAATTAGAAATGGAATGAGGAGTCCATTTTTCTTCGGATTCTTTAGTGGGTGTGTAACAATGCCTAATTTTTTTCCAAACACAATAAATTATGCTTACTAGAAAAGTAGACATGCAATTTTTCTAATAACTATAGTATATTACATAAAAGAAAGGGGAATGAATCATTGATTTTACTTTAGGATAACCTTAGGTGTTAAATACAAAAACCATTTTTTAAAGATATTTCTTGAAATTAATAAAGTTTTTTAAAGACAAAATTTTGAAAACAATGACTAATTTTTTTTTAAAAACAAGGTCTAAATAAAATTTTGAAAACAAGGTCTATGTTTTTTTGAAAAAAAGGTCTCCTATGATACAATTATTATTCGGAGTAAGATTAAAATATGGAGGGGGTAAATTTCCTTTAAAAATTTAAAGAAAAATATGTGATATAATTATTTAATTGAGAAATAACCTAGAATAATCAAATTAAGAATAATGGAATTGATAGGCATATTAAAAAAAGTATAGTGGAAATGATATATTAATAAAACTAGATATTGATTTATATAAGTTAAGATATTAAGATATTAATAAATTTATCTAATTAAATATTAATTGAATAATTAAATGAAAGTGATTAAAAATTAAAATATGTGTAAAGTAAATAAAAGATAAGGTACAAAATTTGTTAAGGGAGTTTGGCAATAACTCAATAAGATTTCTTACATCTCCCATCAAAATTGTTTTGAGTTTTTATGAATTAATAGACCTTTAATTTAGTAGTATCCAAGAAAATAAAAAATAACACATACCCATAACTTTAGTAGTATCCAACATACCTAAAAAAGACCTTGGTTTTAGTGGTATCTAAGAACCAAAAAATAAAGACCTTGGTTTTAGTGGTAGCTAAGAACCTGAAAAGAGAGAGAACAAGGAGGTTTTATTAGGTGGAAAATCTTTGAATAAAATCTATAAATTCTATAGAAATACATAGAATATATAATTGAGATAACGAGAGAGGGAAATACGGGAGATCAAAATATTAAAAGAAATAAATACAAAGTGATCTCAAGTGGAGGAATAGTGGAAGTGATTTTGTTGCTGATGCTTGTTGTCGTTCACTATAGATCAATAAATTTAATTTTAGTATAAAATTTTAGATTTAAAATCATCCCATGAGATGTATTTATAGTCTATAGGGGTATTTAGGTCAAGTAAGAGGTGTAAATGGGTCAAGGAAGCTGTTAGAGACCTCCATAGAAGTACTATTTGAATTGCTTACTTGATGCCACTAGCTAGCCGCCCAATAACATCAGCTAGATAGTGGGTTTTCTGTAGTCTTCCAAAATATTGTAGAATCCATTGGGTAATTAGTGAGATACCTAGAGAAATCCAATTCTATCTAGGCCTCACTATATGGCTAGTGAAATTCCACTGGGTATCTGATGGACTTCCAGTATCTAGGGAGGTTCTGTCTAGTTCCACCGGCTAGACGATGACACTCCACCAGGTAACCGGTGAGTTTATTGAAGTTATATAGCTTTTGTTTTGTTTTACCAGCTGATCGGTAGTTTTTACCAGGTATTTGGTGCTGTTTCCCAATAAGGGTATTCAATGTGGCCCTCCACAACTATTTTGATTCATTTGTTTGGTCTATTGATTCCCTAGGATGATGTATAAACATAAAGGCTAAAATAAAATTTAAATGAAATGGTTAGAACACCAAAAGTTGTTTGATATCATTAAAAAATTCTAAGAGAGTGAGTTATAACGCCTAGTGATTCAAAGATTCTGTTTTAAGGTAGAGACAACTATGTTAAGGTCAATGCCTCATTCCACAGTTCTACACCAAGGTAAATTCAACGCAATGAGGGTGCATAAAGGTCATCCAACTAACCTATTTTTGGGACATTCATAAGAGGTGGTGATATTTGTAAGAGTAAAATGAATTAAAATAACATTCATCCAACTCATTTTCAATTGGAACCTGAGCTCCATCAAACAAGGGAGTAAACCTATCTCTACTAAAGAAACCCAAATGAAACCAAGTGGAGCTTGGTTGAGGTTGAACCATTGAAGGAAGTCCAACCTAGACTGAATGAGCCTAATGAATTGAGATCAAACTAATATTACTAACAAAGAAGATCAATCTTGACAGAGACTCATCAAATTTTAGAGTAACTCAATCATGGTAGTTCTAAACATAATAAATCTTGAATGAAATGGAAGACCAACAGAGGTTTCAGATAGATTAACCCTTGAATAATTATTCCTATCTAGATTATTAATCTTGATTCTTCCACAATTTGATATTTGATTTTTGAGAAATAATGATAAATATCGAGACTGTTTCGATTGTGGGTATCGAATGTTGAAGATAAGTTGAGCCCAGGTGAAGAAGATAGCCCAATGAAGTTTTTTTTATGAAAAATGTGACTGGAATTTATACACAAGTGAGAATATTTTGTTGATCTTCATGAATATATTTTCACTAGTGATGAAATATACTATTGTAGATATTTTCACTAGTGGCTATTCCCAATGTAGGATCAAGTTAAAGATGGAGGGTTATCATTGCTTATAAAGGCTACAACTACAAGTCCATTGAAGGGTGCACACCAGGTTCCCGTCATATTTCCTTAATGAAGTTTTCACCACCCATTTACTCACCAAGTATAAGGAAGACAACCCTACTTTGTTAAAATTATATAAATCTTGAAGTAGCTTATTTGATCTTTGTTGGGCCCTCTATGACATTTTAGTTTTCATAATCACAAATTATTTCAGATATACAGATTCTACTCTTTCAAGAAATTTTAATATCTCTATGTGAATCAATTTTGTCATACATAAACATATACTTTAATAAGTCAATTGATTATAAGTCATGAATCAATATGTTTAAAAGTGTATTTTTACATATACTTTGATTAACAATTCATCTTGTAATGGTATACCCAAGATAGACTCTTCACAATATTTTTTGGATTCCCTGACAAACCGAAGCTGACACACCGAAAATGAAGTTGACAGACCAAAGTACGACAGACTGAAGTATGACAGACCGAAGTTGACACACCAAAGTACGACAGACCGAAGTATGATAGACTGAAGTTAACACACAGAAGTTGACAGACCAAAGTATGACAGAACAAAGTCAACACACCGAAGATAACACACTGAAGATGACAGACCGATGTTATCAAACCGAAGACAACATACCTAATATTACTCACTGATTGATGTATATAAATGTTTCCATTTTATTAATTAAAATTTATTTCTAATGGTCATATGTAGATAAATTAATGTTTCTAACATTATTTAATGTTGTCTTTAAGAAAATCCATAAACAAGTACGAGGTAAATG
The DNA here is from genome assembly GCA_963277665.1 of Viscum album. NCBI lineage: Eukaryota > Viridiplantae > Streptophyta > Magnoliopsida > Santalales > Viscaceae > Viscum > Viscum album. The sequence continues at coordinate 1,476,662,618 of OY728125.1, read as the reverse complement.
CACATGAGAAGATCCTTATGCGTAGAGGATCCTAGAGTATAAATGGACCTCATATTTCACGTTAAAGATATGACGACGAAAAAGCAGTAGTACATGCTGAGACACAGACTGTGCGAATACCAAAAGAGAAGAACTAAGTGCTTGAGATTACAAGAAGACTGTAACAAACTACCTTCTCCAAAAAGGTCTTCAGTATACATCGAGACATTAAAGAGCTGGACCTTTTCATTTTTAGAAGCTGTATTACAGAAACTGTGATACTCTGTTCTAAAGAAATCTTCCAAAAGAAGACTCAAATACTAGTTTCTCAACATTCATTGATTCTAGAGAATGACTTCACAACACACATATAATTCTTAACTCTATTCTTATCCTTAACTCTGTTGTGTTTTATATTTTCTATTTGAGAAGTGTGTATATTTATTTGTATTACACACACTGTCTCCTGAGCATAACTGGAGGATATCAAATTATCCTCATACTCAATCACTTATTTCTTTTGTTTCCCACGAATAACTATGGTAGAGGTCAAGTGTGACCTGGATAGCCTGACATACTGTTGTAAACCCCGATCCATGGTGTGGATCAAAATTTTATTTATATAAACTACTTGGTGTCAGGTGATCACCAAGTGGAGAGGATTAAGTCTCTGCTTGAGATTGAACCTCTTTTTTACATTGCTGTGCCAATCTTCAATTACTCTGTTTTGTCTTATCCACTGCTTATATTTGCTAAAACTTAAAACTGTTTTTTCTTACACTTTGATAGTTAGTTTTGGTTAGTGTGTGTATTTTTTCAATTCATTAAACTCATTTCAAAAGTTGAATTAGTGATCTACACTAATTTATCTGAGGACTAATCACCCTTTGAGAAACCTATTGACCAATTGAACATTTACATTTCTACTGCCTTAATTAACTGGGCCATTTTTAAAATTGGGGGTTTTCTTAACCATAAAGTTTTTAACAGAAATTTGAAATTGGAACTCAATTCACCCCCCTCTTGAGTATCCACTCTGAAAAGCATTTTGTATTAGAGGTTTATTTATTTTCAAGTTTTTCAAATTATTTTCAACTGTGATTTTAGTTGTATCTTAAAGATCTTAAAATTTCTGTCATATCTAAATTTTCAGTTCTTTAAATTTTAAGTAACTATGGAAACTAGAGTTGAGGGCGATGCTACTAATAGGCCACATTTCTTTAATGGTAATAACTATGCTCAGTGGAAGTTAAAAATAAAAATGTATCTAGAGAGTATGAGACCTGAAATCTGGGACACAATTGAAGAACATCATACATTACCTGCTACTGGTAGGGATACATGGTCTCAGTTGAATAAAGCTACATATAATAATAACTATAAAGAAATGAATTCCTTGTACTGTTCTCTAGGTGATGATGAATTCAATAAAATATCTGCTTGTAAAACTGCATATGAAATTTGGGATACTTTAGCTATTTCTCATGAGGGAACAACTAATGTTAAAGAAATGAGGCTAATTACATACACTATTAAATATGATAATTTTAAAATGAAGCCTGATAAAACTATATCTGAAATGTATCTCAGGTTAAAACAAATAGTGAACACTATGATTCTGCTTGGAAAACCGATGGACAACAAGGACCAGATCATGAGACTGCTTCGATGCCTACCTGACAGATGGAGGGGAACTTCTGTTTCCATCCGAGAATCTTGTGACATAAGAAATATTCCATTGAAGGAGATAATTGGAAAACTTATGATGTACGAGGAAGAACTTAAGGTGAATCAATAAGTAGATGAGGAACCAAGGAAGAAATTAGTAGCATTAAAAACTACTACCTCAAAGAGCAAAAACAAAGAAAAAGCTCAAGTTCCTGTAGACATCTCCACTAGTGAAGAGTCAGATTCAGATATATGAGAAGATGACTCATCTTAATAGAAGGTTTAAAAAGTTTTACCGAAAGAATAAATTATTTAGTAAGTCAAACTACTTGGGAAAGTATGACAGTAAAGGACAATGGAAGAAAGACATAAAATGTAATGACAACTCAAATGAAATAATCTGCTATGAGTGAAAACGAAAAGGTCATGTGAAGGCAGACTATCCCAAGCTGAAATTCAATAATAAATATGAAGACAAGGGTACAGGATATAAAAAGACTATGAAATCTACCTGGAGTACTTCAGAAGACAGCTCCAATGGATCTGATGCTTCTGATAGTGAACAGAACAATCATTCCAACTTATGTTTCATGATAGAAACATCTGAGGTAACACTTGACTCTCCTATACATAATGCCTATTATTATGGGAATAAGAGTGAGTCAAAAAATGATGAAGATACTACTAAGGATGAAATATTTGAATATTGTGAAATTCTTGAGGATACTTTTAATGAGCTCAAGGACAAGTATAAATCATTAAAGAGACACATGCTTTAAATGAAAATTATAAGTCAAGTATGGATATTGAGAAAGAAAAATGTGCTCAACTGTTAAAAGAAAATACCAAAATCAAATTATCAAATGAACAATTAAAGAAAGATCTTGAAAAATTTACTGTAGGTAGAGATACCCTGACTCAGTTTCTAGTACAACAGATTGCCCCAAAATATACAAATTTTCAAGATATCAACCTGGATAGAGAAGGATCATTAAAACTAAATTTATTCCAAAATATGGACAATTCACTACTAGTTCAAGTTCTGGAACATTTCTTGAAAAAAAATTCTCTAAAGGACCAAACAAAGTGTTTATGTCTCAAAATATATCTACTGATTATAGTAAATCTATGAGACAAGTATGGGTTCCCAAAGTTTTACTTGCTAACCTCTCAGGACCCAAGAAAATCTGGGTACCAAAGTTACCCCATGTCTAATCTTTTTTGCAGGGATGTTGCCTAAAGAGTTCCTTTAAGACTCTGTTGTAATTGGACAGTGGATGTTCAAGACATATAATAGGAGACTACTCATGCTTCAAGAGCCTAATCAATGTTGATGGTGGTCACGTAACTTTTTGTGACAATGAAAAGGGAAAAATCATCGGCTTAGGCCAGATCGGTAACCCTAATACAGTGTTAATTTCAAAAGTACTTTTTTGTTGATGGATTAAAGTACAATTTACTTAGAATCTCTCAGTTGTGTGATGATGGTTTCAATGTAAAATTTGAAAATGATGCATTTAATGTTTTTAATTTCAAAAATGATTTAATATTTACTGCTCTCAGAAATGAAAATGTGTATGTTGTTGACTTAAATTCTTTGTCTAAGAAAAATGTTTCTTGCTTAAATTCCTTTCATAAGGAATCATGGTTGTGGAACAGAAGACTAGGACACTACAATGTGCACTCTCTTAGGAAACTGAATAGGAAATGTTTAGTTAGAGACTTACCTAAACTGAAATTCCCACTTAACAAAGTATGCAATACCTGACAAAAGGGAAAGCAACACAAAGATTCTTTCAAACCAAAGAAATAAGTTTCTACTTCTCAACTTCTTGAGTTGGTTCACATGGATTTGTTTGGACCATAAGAGTTTCAAGTTTAAATGGGAAGCACTATGTTTATGTTCTTGTAGATAATTTTTCTAGGTACATTTGGGTATACTTTCTAGCTCACAAAAGTGAAGCTTGTTATTATTTTATCAAATACTCCAAGTCTTTGGAAAACCTTAGTGGAATTAGAATCAATACCTTGAGAAGTGATCATGGCTGTGAGTTTGAAAATTAGGAGTTTGAATCCTACTGCTCACACAATGGCTATAGTCACAATTTCTCTTCTCCTAGAACACCTCAACAAAATGGAGTCATGGAAAGAATAAATATGACCCTTTAAGAAATATCTAGGACTTTTCTTAGTGAATATAATTTACCTATTTATTTTTGGGCTGAAGCTGTAAATACAGCTTGTTATACCATTAATAGAGTCTTGATTAGACCTATTCTTAAGAAGACCCCTTATGAACTTTGGAATAATAGGAAGCCTAAGGTTAACTACTTCAGAGTTTTTGGTTGCAAAGTCTTTATCCTTAACACTAAGGACAATCTTGACAAATTTTCCTCCAAGAGTGATGAATGAACTTTCCTAGGTTACTCAATCTCAAGTAAAGACTATAGAGTATTCAATAAGAAGACCAAATATGTGGAAGAGTCAGTTCATCTCAAGTTTGATGAAACTAATCCACATGAACCCAAAACCTCTCTTGAATATCTTGAGGAAGATATGTCAATTATGAACCTTAATGATAATGATAGTGAGTCCCTTGTAAAAGTGACCAGTTCTGGGAATTTTCTAGAATCTGCACCTGTTGAGTCTGAACAAATAGACAATCATGAGGAGTCTAGTTCAAATCTTTATAGAGGTATTAGAACTCTCAAGAATCATTCTTTAGATGCTGTAGTAGGTGATTTAAACTGAGGGACACAAACTAGAGCTTCTCTGAGAAACTAGGTTAAACATCAAGATTTTCTTTCATAGCTTGAACCCAAAAATATTAATGATGCTATCAATGAAGAATTTTGGGTGATGGCTATGAAAGAAGAATTAAATCAATTTGAAAGAAACAAAGTTTGGGAACTAGTAGAAAGACCTAAGGACACCTTGAACATAGGCACTAAATGGGTTTTTAGAAACAAAGTTGATGAGTTTGGAAATATAGTTAGAAACAAAGCTAGATTAGTTGCACAAGGTTATAGTCAAGAGGAAGGAATAGACTATGAGGAAACCTTTGAACTTATAGCTAGGTTAGAGGCCATTATAATTCTACTTGCTTATGCAGCTCATCTGAATTTCAAGTTATATCAAATGGATGTTAAAAGTGCCTTTTCTAAATGGTTTTATAATTGAAGATGTTTTTGTTGAACAACCACCTAGATTTACTAATACTCATTTTCCAAATCGAGTTTTCATACTTTCTAAAGATTTTTACGGTCTAAAGCAAGCTCCAAGAGATTGGTATGATAGATTTAGTTCTTTTATTATTTCAAAAGGTTTTACTAAAGGAATAACAGATCCTACTTTGTTTATTAAAAGGATTTCCAAAGATGTTTTGATAGTACAAATTTATGTAGATGATATAATTTTTGGATCTTCTAAAAATTCTTTATGTACTGATTTTTCAAAAATAATGCAAAATGAATTTGAAATGAGTTTAATGGGAGAACTTAAATTTTTCCTTGGATTTCAGATTTTTCAAAACAAATATGGTATTATTTTAAATCCATGTAAATATACTAAAGATCTTTTAAAATGTTTTGGTTTGGATGGAAGTAAAGGTAGTGATACACCTATAAGTACCACTTGTAAGTTAGATGCTGATGAAGCTGGAGAATTAGTGGATCAAACCAACTATAGAGGCATGATAGGGAGTCTGCTCTACCTTAGTTCTAGAAGACATGATATCATGTTTAGTGTATGCATGTGTGCTCACTTTCAAGATAATCCCAAAGAATCTCATTTAAATGCTGTTAAAAGGATTTTCAAATATCTCAAATATACTCCCAACTTAGGATTATTTTATCCAAGAGGAAAATCATTTGATTTAATAATCTATTTAGATGATGACTTCACTGGTTGTAAGCTAGATAGAAAAAGCACCTCTGGGACATGTCACATGTTAGGAAAGTCACTAGTACCATGGTGTAATAAAAAACAGAATTCTATTGCATTATCTACTACCGAAGTATAATACAATGCTGCTGGTAGTTGTTGTGCATAAATTTTGTGGATGAAACACACTTTACTAGACTATGGATATCAATTCAAACATGCCTCCATTAACTTTGACAACACAAGTGCTATTAACATTTCTAAAAATCCAATATCGCATTCTAGAACAAAGCATATTGATGTAAGACATCACTTTTTGAGAGATCATTATCAAAAAGGTGATATAACTCTTGAGTTTATTGGGACTGAACATCAGCCTGCTGATATATTCACTAAACCCTTAAATTATTAGAGAATGAATTACATCAGACATGAATTAGGAATGATAAATCAGTAACCGATCTTTATAAAACTGATATTTATGAAACCGATTTTTATAAAACCAATTTTTAATAAACCGATCCTTATGAAACCGATCTTTATAAAACCAATCTTTATCAAACCAATCTTTATGAAACCAATCTTTATGAAACTGATCTTTATGAAAACGATCTTTCTGAAACCAATATTTGTGAAACCAATCTTTGTGAAATCGATCTTTATGAAACTGATCTTTATGAAACTGATCTTTATGAAACCAATATTTTGAAACCGATATTTGTGAAACCGATCTTTGTGAAACCAATCTTTATGAAACCGGTCTTTATGAAACTGATATTTCTGAAACCGATCTTTGTGAAACCGATCTTTGTGAAACCGAAGTTTATGAAACCATTTTTTGTGAAACTGATCTTCTTAAAACTGATTCTTTAACACTGATATATTTAAGGGCTGTTGTGTAAATTTCGTCTGCTTTAAGGGAAACGATGATGTTTTATCTCTTTCACCTTGCCGTGTTTAAATTTTATGTTTTATGGTTTACAATCCATAAATGATATATTAAGTCCAATCCATCCCGACCTTTCAACTTCTCCATAGCTGTAAATCCTTATACATTCAGTCTCTCTCTCTCTCTCGACTCTCAACCTCTCAACATAGTTAGAATCCATGACTTCTCCATGGAAAGGACTAAGTGAACAATGGAAGAACCTCGTAAATCTCCTCATAATAAGCGTCAAAAAAGTGAAACCAGTGGGACTGGGAAACCGATATTAGAAATTTGAGTTGTTATAGCTGAAAAGGAAGTGTTTTCTGAGTAGCTTCTATTAAGAAAATATTTTCTACTAAAGGTATTGGAATCTCAAGGATGGATCCGTTGGTTTACCAACAATGAAAGACCCTATTATCCCCAGCTTTTGTATGAGTTCTATTAGTATTTGATTATAAAAATGGATGAAGCCAAGTCAACAAAGATGAGATCTATAGTAAAGGGAAAAGAAGTGGTTTTCTCTTCGAAGTAATGGGATGAATGCTTAGAGGTACCTCATAAAGGTGTCTATGCTGACTATCCTGGTAATATTCCACCTTCATCAAATTTGTTTTCATATGAAGATGATCTGAAGGAGCTAAATGGAAATGAAGAATCTAGAAGGACTGTTGAAAATGAATTTAAATGATAAGTGAGATTGTTTTTTAAGTTCATACAACATCAAATCTTCCCAAGGGAGATTTCTATGCTGTGAAATATCATGATTTCTTCTTGATATTTTTTTTGAAACATGGAATAAAGGTGAATCTGTGCAAATATATTATGATACATATTTCTAATTTGATTAATCCATCTAAGAAAGAAACCTGATTATACTATCCGAGAATGATTTCTGCCATGTTGAAGAAATTAGATTGTGTGGAAGATGGAGATGAAATGATAACTACCTGTAGTGGTTTTTGTCTTCAGAAAGACATTTGTAAAAGGATGAAAATCTTCTGTAACCCATGGAAAATATGTTGGTTAGGAGATGAAGAAAGGATGTATGAGGAATTCAATCCAGTTGACCATCCTTCTAGACCAAAGGACCAAGTTGATCTAGGTCTCAAACCTGGAAAAGTTCCTGCCTATTCTGATGAGGAAGCTAAGGCTAAAGTGACTAGGGAAGAAAGATCTCGTTTTGATGATAGGAGTGATCCTGATATTACTGAAAGTCACAAGAATATGACTTGTGGACCTGCTAGTCCACCTATGGAATTTCCTTCAAGAGAAACTATTCTAGGTGATGAATAAGAGGAAGAAACCGAAGTTACTGGAGTTGAAGGTTATGTTAGAAAATCAGATGAGGAATCTGACGATGATGATGATGATGATAATGATAATGGTAATGATGGTGATAATGGTGATGATGGAGGAAGTGTTGATCATGTGATTGATTCTCTAAAAGTGGGATAATAAGTGGTTGATAGATCTAGTTAGGACTCTGTTCATGGAGCTGGTGATGAAATAGAGCCTGCTGATCAACAGGCTGATAATCATAGAGATTCTAGACATGAGGATAGATCAATCCATCCCAATTATAAAAAGCATGAGATAATTCTAGAATTGAATGATATTATGGCTGCTGGCCAAGAAGAAGAAGATGTAGTTCCACTGCCTCAATTTGAGGATGTACCTGGTGAAGTTGAAATAGTTGGAGCTCAGGAAGAACCTGAAGTCCAGTTGATTCCTATCCACAGACAAGGTATTATGGCCAGAAAACAAGATAAAGAAATTGATGATATTGATTTTATTCCTAAGCCACAGGGAAGAAGGGTAATAATTGATACCATTGAGCCAAGAGATTGAACCTGTGCTAGAGAGTGGAATAGTAATCCAGGATATATTATTTTCGGTTTAGAATATGACTCAGATGAGGAAATGGTACCTACTCTTCTTGTTCCTCAAGTCCATGCTGACCCAGAACTTGCTGCACCTGTTCCAACAGTTGCACCTCCAGCAGTAGACCCAGTTACTCAGTCAGTACCCAATGACTATGTCACTAAGGCTGATTTTGAAAAGTTTAAGAATGAGATATGTGAGTCTGTGCTAGCTTCAGTGGGATCAAGAAATGAATCCTCCACCTCAATAAGTATCTCAGATGCTGATGTAGAAAAAATTTCAAGAATTGTGATTCAGGAGATTCAACCGAATCTTATTACTACAGTAGAAACTATTATTAGACACAACATTTTGCTGAGAGAAGAAGTAAGAAAGATGAGCAATGAGATGAATTCCTTAACATCTGACTTCAAGACCTCCTTTAGTGGTGTTATGGAAGTTCTTAGGAACTTGTTAACTCATCTACTCAGTGTTTATTTGAAAAAGTTGAAAGAAGAGCTTGGAAAAATGTTGAATGGACCATCTAGTTCTAGGAGTGGAAGAAGTGATGTTGCTGAGTTGGAGTATCTCAAGGCTGTGATGAGAGAAGAGATTCAAAAACTTTATATTGTTTTAGATAAGGAAACCCTTGAAAATTTACATTGGAATACAGATCTTGTGTACAATATGGTCCAACAATGCACCAATGAATCCTCTGCAGCTTAGAAAGAAATTCAGGAAAAAAGTGGATAAGTATTTCACTAAGATATATACCAAGCATGACCTCATCAACAGTTTCAAATTTATGGTAGAAAATCTTTGAATTCCCCTAGTCACAGAAGCTTTCAAAAAGCAAGTTCTTTAGTTGAAAGAGTTTACACCTTTACTAAGTAAGTTTATGGAGAATAAGGATGACTTTGAGAAGGAAATGCAATATGGAGGAGAAGTCATTAATGACTTCATCAAACTACTCAAACCTTATCTTCATGTTCAGGCCGAGGCTATTATTGTCCCTCTAGCTACTTCATTTGGTACTGCCTCTCATCCTCCTACTCCAATGAATGTCTCTCAAGATCTTACTTAGATTCGAACAATCATTACTGAGCAGCCTCCAAGTCGTGTGCTGTCAAAGAGAAGGCCCACCCTTACAGCTACTATTCCTACAGGTGTTGCTCTGCCTGGTGTTGTAATCAGATCAGCTCCATCCTCTTCCACTACCAAACCTTCTCCTTCTCCTTTGGATCCTCCAGAAAAAGTCAAAGCTCCTATGAATACCAAACCCTAGTGATGGATTGTTTCTTTTTGATAGGGATTTTCTCTTTTTGTTTGTCTTGTACTCTTATGACTTTGAATGAAAATTCTTATGGTGTCTTTATTTTCTCTTATTTTTCCTTATTGATTTTCTCTTTTTGTTAATCCCAAAAGGGGGAGAAAGTAAAGATGGCATATAAGAAAGGGGGATATTGTTGGACCCTCCATGGAATTTTAGTTTTCATAATCACAAATTATTTCAATATACATATTCTACTCTTTCAAGCAATTTTAATATCTCTATGTGAATCAATTTTGTCATACATAAACATATACTTTAATAAGTCAATTGCTTATAAGTAATGAATCAATATGTTTACAAGTGTATTTTTACATATACTTTGATTAAAAATTAATCTTGTAATGGTATATGCAAGACATAATCTTCACAATTTTTTTTGGATTCCCTGACAAACCAAAGATGACACACCGAAACCGAAGTTGACAGACTGAAGTACGACAAACTGAAGTATGACAGACCAAAGTTGACACACATAAGTTGACAGACCGAAGTATGACAAACCGAAGTCGACACACCAAAGATAACACACCGAAGACGACATACTGATGTTATCAAGCCGAAGACAACACACTGAAGATTACTCACCGATTCATATAAATAACTGTTTCCATTTTATTAATTCAAATTTATTTCTAACGGTCATATGTAGACAAATTAATGTTTCTGACATTATTTAATGTTGTATGTAGGATAATCCATAGAAAAGTATGAGGTACATGTACTTGTGAAGATCCTTATGCGTAGATGATCCTGGAGTATAAATGAACCTCATCTTTCATTTAAAGATACGATGATGAAAATGAAGTAGTACACGCTGAGACACAGACTGTGCAAATATCAAAAGAGAAGAACTAAGTGCTTGAAATTACAAGAAGACTGTAACAAGCTACCTTCTCCAAAAAGGGATTCAGTATACATTGAGACATTAAAGAGCTCAACCTTTTCATTTCGCGAAGCTAGATTATAGAAACTGCGATACTCTGTTCTAAAGACATCTTCCAAAAGAAGACTCAAATACCAGTTTCTCAACATTCATTGAGTCTAGAGCCTGACTTCACAACACATAGATAATTCTTAACTCTATTATCATCCTTAACTCTATTTTGTTTTATATTTTCTATTTGAGCAGTGTGTATATTTATTTATATTACACATACTGTATCTTGAGCATAACTAGATGATATCAAACTATCCTCATACTCAATCACTTATTTCTTTTGTTTCCCACGAATAACTGTGTTAGAGGTCAAGTGTGACCTAGACAGCCTGATGTGCTGTTGTAAACCCCAATCCAGGGTGTGGATCAAAAGTTTATTTATACAAACTGCTTGGGGGAAGGTGATCAACAAGTGGCGGGGATTAAGTCTCTTCTTGAGACTGAACCTCTTGTTTACATTGTTGTGCCAATCTTCAATTACTATGTTTTTTCTTATCCACTACTTATATTTGCTAAAACTTAATTTTTTTTTGCTTACACTTTGATAGTTAGTTTTGGTTAGTGTGTGTATTTGTTTAATTCATTAAACTCATTTCAAAAGTTGAATTAGTGATCTAAACTGATTTATCTAAGGACTAATCACCCTTTGAGAAACCTGTTGACCAATTGAACATTTACATTTCTACTGCCTTAATTAACTGAGCCGTTTTTAAAATTTGGGGTTTTCTTAACCATAAAGTTTTTAACAGAAATTTTAAATTGGAACTCAATTCACTCCCATATTGAGTATCCACTTTGACCAACAATCTTGTATGTACAAGGGAAACTAGATTGATTGAATTTTAATGAGACTGTCTATGTTGTGTATTTTTATAAAGGAGAATCATGTGAGATTTTTTGATTTGTTGTGAAAAACCTCTTCAGAGTAGAAATTGCTGGTCAAGGACTGAAAACCATGACAAGCTATGGTTTTAGTGTTGAATATTGAATTACAAACGAAACTTAATGATGTCATATGGATTATGATCACAACTAGAGTAATTAATAAAGTTATATAAGTTGTTAAAGAGTTCCCCTAAAGCTAAATCACTAGTGACAGAAGTCCAAAATTTACTCTCCCATAATGTTGTGATGAAATGAAGGTGATGTAATTTATAACATAACTAATTGGATAAATCTATTTAGAAAAGGGGAAAATAGAATTATTCATCATTGATAGATCAACTAATTATCAATGAGAGGCCATACCATCATTAAACATTTTGGATAACAACTAACTTATAGAGTGAGCTAAGGGAAAGAGAAAGATTTAAAAACATGGTTTTCACTAGGAGAGGAAGTTGGAGATGAAAGGGGAATGGGGATAAAACATCAATAGGAAAGAACTTCTCCTTTTACCCTATTATTCATTTTATTAATTTCAATTGTTTTATGATCATGTGATATTATTGTAACATGAAAATTCAATGTGATTAATTGATTGAGGGGAATGCAAGTTTTATTGTTTTTTAATCTATTTTCATGATCTTTTTTCATCCTATATAAACTAAAAATCACTATTTCTTGAAGTATCTCATTTCAATTTTGATTTTTAATGATGAATATACAGAAAAAAATCAAGATTATGACTGTTTGAATCCATTTTACCTACTAATTAAATTAAAATAATTAATAATTTTAATGAATGAGAATTTAAATATTAATAACATGAACATTACTTATGATTAATTGATTGAGGGGAATGAAAGTGTTATTGTTTTTAATTTCTTTTCATGATCTTATTTCAACATATCTAAACTGAAAATCATTATTTCTATAAATTTATCTATTATTCCAGTTTTGATTTTTCTTGATGAATCTAGAGAAAAATATAAATATTGAGACTATTTGAATCCATTTTACCCACTAATTTAACTCGATCAATTAAGACTTGTAAGGAATGAGCATTTAAAGATTAATGACAATTGATTTTTCAAATAAAACCCTTATCACTATATTTTATCATTATTGTTCATAAGTCATTCTCAATAGATATTTATTTAAGTTTAGTGGTTATTAAATTTCTTAATAGGGATTTTAAACCACTTTAGTGATCAAATTTATATGTTTAGTGCACCCATTTTCAATAACATAAGACATTTCATAGGTTGCATAATTTAGTTTTTCCCTCAAAATTCTTGCATGTCTCTTACCTATAAATGTAGTATCTAACACCACTAACACCACTCACCCATATATTTATTCCATAATTTCTTCTCTCCTCTTTCATTTGACCATTTATTATTCCTATTTTCAAAAAATTTAGTGAAAAATAAACCCCTTCGACTCTTACCCACATTTCTTATGGTTCGACCCTACTCACTGCTATCTAGTGAGAGTAGTAAAATATAAATTTTATTTTGATAGTTCAAATAACTAGTTATCATGTTCCCCCATAGAGTAGATTATGATGAGCCTATAATGGGGCTCTTAAATTTTTTTGAACCCAAATGAATGTAGTGAAATAGTGGGACTCGGGTTCTATTTAGAGAGGAGGGTGCTTTTAGTGTGTTTTTCTCTTTTTTCATGGATAATGAGTGGATCTCATTCAGAATGAAAGTGGATTAGTTTTTGATTCATTAGTAAAAATAGTTCTAAAACCTCATATTTTCCCCATCCTTACCTGTTAAATCATTATTCAATTTTACTCTAATGTTCTCTCTTTATTCAGATCAAATATAAACTAATTACCCTCACCTAGTGATTTCTTCTTAAGAAATAATATGCAATGATCACTGCATCCACTAATCTCACCTAGATTAGTAATTGTATATATATTATTACTCTTGGATTATCCCAATGCTAAATATATTAGGTAGTGGGGAATTACTAGGTGGTATGTGTGTGAAAAATCAAGAGTTCCTCACACGATCCATCATCGTTACCACCCATGCGAGTAGTATAAGACTATTCTTCTCCCTTAGGAAATAATTGTGTATCTAGAATCTTCCTAGTTTTTAGGACCTCAATTATCATTTCTCTGATATCCACCACATACACATGTTGAGGGTCTTTATTCTTCTAGTAAGCATACTCCCGACGATTCCCTTTGGCTTGGTATGCTTCCCACAATCATTAACCTATTAATTAATTGAATGGATGATGTTTGGAACTCAAGAGTGTTCTTTACCAAATTAGAAATTTTAGAGGAATAAAATTTTGATTTTAGATTAAGCTTGACTTTTTTTTTTGAAATCCAGTGTACCTTCACACGGGCACCCTTAAGTATCTTAAGAATCCATGATGTAACCTTTACAAAGTGGTTTTATACCTCAATGATACACTTAAATGAGTGTTAAAGAATTTCATGGACCCTTATATAGTGATTTATTAAATTTATGTATCCTTTGGAACCTTAGTGTACCTTTAATAAGTATATGGATTACCTTTACATAGGTATTATAGATGCGGATGATACCCTTACGTGACTCCCTTCCCCATTATGCAAAGAAAATGAAAACTTCTTCAATTTTTTTAAAGGGGAGTCTCACACATATGTTGTACCTAGATCACACCTATGTTAGACATCATCATGCAAACACAAGAATTAGATGACACCAAAACTAAAAAGAATTTTCCAAATTTGGCCTCCATGACACATAGCTGATACTAGATAAAACATATGCAAGGCATGAAATGACACCTATACTGGAAATGAAAACTGAATTTAATGTATTCCATGTTCATATTAATTAAAAAAATAATACAGAAATTTAAAAATCATGAAAATTATACTCTTAAAAATCAATATCATTACTCAAATAAATGTATGGATTTTAACTAATTCTAATAAATGTATAAAACATTTAAAACTCATGATTTAATCTATTTAAAATTTTAATTCCAGATTTACTAAAGTGAAAAAATAGAAAAAATGTATAGGATTTAAAATAATTGTGGGGTCAATTTTCTTCATAATTTTTTTTTTGAAAAGTTGGCTCTCACCACTCCCCCACACTAACACTATTACACTCTTAATAAATAAAATTAATTCCATTTATTTTAACAAAAACCTTGTCTTATATTGACATAACTACACAAACTATAGAAGAAGAAAATCACAGATTTAGTCATTATTGTAATTATTATGCATCCTATATAAATTTAAGCCACTTACCTCACTTTAATTTAAGAAAAAGTCCTAGTTACATGTTTTCAAACATATTAGATCTTAGTATAATCATGATTTTTTATAGGTTCACTTTTCTAAATTCCTTTCCCCTAATATTCTCATTCTAAATTTCCTTTTCACACTTCCTTGAACATCCTAAATAAAATTCACACACACACACACACACATATATCCCCATCTTCATCTAAGTTCAAAATTCCCCTAATATTTTCACCCCCTTTTTCAATTAGCACTTACTAAATTTTTCTCATCCATGTATGTTCTAAGAACTTATTGGATGAGTGTAATTAAATTTAGAGATAAACCATTCCAAGACAGTAGGTATCCCTTGAGATTAATTGTAATAGTCAAGACATAGAAGCAATGCGTGGGAAGTTGACTCTAATGTTTCTCTAAATATTATTTTATGGATAAAATGCACACACATGTGCTTATGTTTACTTAGGAAGACTTCTATATCAATTCTTATCTGCTTGTTTTACTCCAGTTCATATGAAATATCCAAATGTCTTTTAGGGAGGAACCTTGAGGTGTTAATCAATCACTATGGGTAAATTTCCTAAGTTTAAGTTCATTGTTCTAGCTTCATCATGCCATTATATTGATTCCACTGTGATCTTTTATATTTATAACACTTTCCCCAATTATAAATCAATAACATCCATGAAATTAGTGATAGAATTCACTCAAAAATCATAAAATTTTAATAATTTCAGAACCAATGAAATCCTTCCACGCCATCATGTTACTTATTTCTAGGAAAGAAAACATCATAGATCAAGTTTTATTATCTAAAAACACTCAAAAAAGTTAAAAATAGATGCAAACAACATGAAAAATATATATACAAACTTTGAAAAAGGCTTTGTTAACAACACATTTTTGTTTATTTCAAACTAAGGACATACATAAATAGGGAAAAAGAAAACTCATAATAGTTATATCCTAATCTACTTTCCCCACTCCACAATAATTATCTCTGAAATAACTTTAAATAATTTTAGCATGAATTTATTATGGAATAATATTATTAGAAAGAGATATATAGATCAATGTAAAGGAAAGAGACAACCTAGGGTTACTTATTCAATGAAAACATGGTGGATCTTGGACTTCTCCATTGGTTCCTTCCAAAATTCTTCATAAAAATGATTCATCTACTGTCCATTAACTTTAGAGGGATGCTGTGATTCAACTAATTTGATCCCAACTGCATCAAATAAATTGTATTAGTTACTATAAATGTTCTAGTCCATTTGGAACAAATATTACCAAGCATGGTATTTATCCTATAAGAGAAAAAAAATTATATCCAAATTGAAAGTATCTTTTTTGAATAATACAATCATGGATATATATATACTTCTCTTTTTAAATCATGGTATTCTCATAAGATTCTCTCCTAATCTCCTATAGTTCCATAATTTTGGGCTTCCTTTTCTATAAAAACTTTACAAAATCTAGTTTTACTCCCTTTACAACCCATTAGGCCTTGTGATGTAGATCAAGATGCTGGTGAAAATTATATCCATAAAAACTTCTATAATGGGATATACCTAAAGGGGTTCTAAAATTAGTCATGTATAACCAAAGTGTATCTTCAAGATTTTTACTCCAATACTTTTAGTTAGGTTGTACTACCTTTTCCAGGATTCTTTTTATATCACTATTAGATACCTCGACTTAACCATTTGTTTTTGGGTGACATACAGTTGAGGTCTTTTGGTGCACTCCATATTTCTTCATAAGGGTTTCAATGTTATTATTACAAAAGTGTGTGCCTTGGTAACTAATTATGACTTGAGGCACTCCAAACATATAAAAATTGTTCAATATTAAAAACTCAATGAAAAACTTGTAATCATCGGTTCAAGTTTACTTTTATTCAATACATCTGGAAACATATTCTATTACTAATAGGATATATGAAAAACCAAAATAAATAGAAAATATACCCATGAAATCTAATCCCCATACATAAATATTTCACAAAAAAATAAAATTTGTTGAGGGTATTTTATTCTTTTTGGAAACTCCACCAGTAAATTGAATGCTGAGACATGCTTTACAAAAATCATGAAAGACTTTAAAAAATGATGGCCAAAACAAACCTTCTCTTAAAAATTTTATAGCTATTATTTGAGGTTAAAAATGGCCTCCACATATAAGTGTATAACAAAATGAATGTACAAACTTAACACATTCTTTAGGTATATACCTCATAATAAATTGTTCATAATATATTTTCCACAAATAAGGATCCTCTTAGACATAAAAATTTTACTTAGATTTCAATTTAAAATTTTGATGCTTAGTAAATGAGTATACCTTTTTTGTACAAAAAAATTCACCAATTCAACATATTGAGGCCCTCGGGTGACTTTTTATTGCTGCTTCGTAACATCCCATGTAAATGACGAAAAATAGATTTTGATACTTATTAATATTTATGAATTAAATATTAATTTTTAATTTAAAAGGGTTTCTACGTTCGATAGAATTCCTGATACGCAATAACAAGTTTCTTTGAAATCTTACGTTGTGCACTAATAATATAATATTATTATTTTAAATGGAAGTTAAATCCTAGCCGTTGTATTGGAGAGAATGAACAAAAATAACTAAAATATGATTATACATGTTTGTTAAATGTAATTAATTTTATCCAATAAAAGATAGAGGCTTAAAATGCAAATGAATCTAATTTTAAGCATAATTTACATTGAAAGGCCGATTTACCACCTTTTAATGGTGAACCCTCTTTAAATCTAGTTTTGGTCACTTTAATACATTATATTTTACCAAATAAAATCCTTCTTTAGAATGGGGACATAAAAATTTACTTTGTGTAATGGGGACATCAAAATTTAATTTGTGTAAATTTTTGGAATTTTTTCGATAAAGTTCATTTTTTAATGAATAGTGAAAAATATTGTATTTTAATTCAAAACTAAATTCTAATCTAATTTATTTATATGGTTATATTATATTTTTAATTGGTTTTAAAGATTAATTAGAATATATCTTTACAATTTAATCCAATGTTGGTCATTGTAATTAACTTCACTTTGAATTTGGACATAAACAAGTGTCAATCTTTTGATAGTTATTGTTTCTTAAAAACACGCTATTTGTTTTAACAACGAGAATTAATTTTAAATTAATTAATGCAACTTCTATGTTTAGAATTTAGTAAAATAGAAATATTTTTTGAATTCTGAATATCAAATATATCTTAGGTTGATTTTTTTTTGTATTTTTCTGAAAAACTTCAATTTTTGATGAATAGTGAAACCACTTAGTAGTAGTTAAAAAAACTGACTTTTTCATTTAAATGAAAATTTACCACTTCTTTGAATTGAATTTTGAAAATCCGATATACATGGATGTTATTAGTAAGTAAAATGTGGTCCAATAAGATGAAAATAATTTTTGGTGAATAGTAACTTTTGACTTTTATTACCACGGTTAAAGCTAAATAGGGTAATTCAAGGTAAAAAAGAATATTATAATAATTCAAAATTACATTAACACTTGTAATAACATTATTTAATGAGTAATGGATGACCATGGGCATCTTTGGGTCGATTTTGGGACTCCATGGAGCCACTTATGAATGATAATGACACTTTAGATTAATTAATTTAAAGTAAAGGCAAAAATGACATAAACAAAAATCTTTTAGTGAATTAATTTTTATATGGTGTTATATAAGTTATAATTTTGACTATAAATATTCATTTTAAATATAAAAATATTTCCTACATCATGATATTTTTTTATAAATTTTAGACATCAAATAAATTAAAATATATATGACACAATAATGATGTAGTATTTACCTCATTAATAAATGATTTAAATAAATAAGATTATAAATATTAAAATAACATCCAAAACCCATCCAATTCTTATTGGATTATTTTATTTCGATCATGATTCATTGTATCTTCATCTTTAAGGAGTTTTGGATCTTTAGAAACTGAAGATAGGTTTATAATAAAATAATATTTGCAAACTTTCCTAAAGATCCCCTCCCCCCATTATAAAAAAAGACCGTTTCTAGCCAATTATACAAAACTCTCAAGACTTTTGGATCATCCAACCTCTACCAAATCAATCTCCCTACATCCCTCTCTTCCACCTAGAAGCCTTACCTTAGGCAGAAGGCACTTTAACAAACCATTTTGGTTCAAACCAAAGGGAGTTACCAAAATTAATGGTAATGGTTTATCTTAACTTCTTTTCTTTTATTTTACTTCTCAAACCCCTAAACTATTTTTATTACTTTATTTTATAACAACAACAGTATCCTAAATATACTAGGATGTTGTTATAAGAGTTATTCAAACTGCACTTACACACACCTCCATCTAATGGGTGAAGAACATACTGTTTCTTTGGATGACAAATTAACGCCTCATGAAACGATGATTGTTCGATTATCTCCTACCTCCTATCATGGTGGAAATTAAGATGAAAATATATTTATATATTATATATATATTATGTTTATGTTTTATTTATTCTTCTGTATTTTTCTTTTATAGCATACCTTTATGGTTTCCATTTTGGGTAAATGTGATAATTTCATTTGAGGAAGTGCGGACTACTACCCCCTCAAAGTGATATGCCTCGTTCATGCCATACGTTGGATGTATAAAGGATAGAGTTAATGGTATTATATATGATATTACACTATAATTATAATATAACTAAGTATCATTATGTTTTAATTCAATTAAAATATGAAATAGAAATGAAAGTACCATTCATGCGTACGTACGACTTACCGTCTCCATGAACGGTGCATTTCATTTATTACCTCCAAATATTATGTACTATTATAAATACATGTATATACTAGATATATATGATATATATGATATCTAAATAATTAATATCATTCTAGATATAATGGACTATTGACAACATGGACAACTTGTAAATATAAGGTGTTATTTTTGACTCAAGTACGAAATATCGACAAAACGACCATTATTAACTTAAATGATTACATAATGTTTATAACATGGTAATAAGTGATATAAAATAAATAATAAACTTGAAAAAGGTTCTTAAGCAAGAATAAATTAACTTTAGTTTAGTATTCAGGATATTAAAGAACGAACGGGTCAAGTCGGACATGAGGTAAGGGACTTCATCTAAATCTCCTTTCATTGAGGCATATTTTGTTTTAATACATGACTTTCTTTTATATGATGTATAAAAAACCTTGAATTTTCAAAGGGAATCTTTTTCTATGAAGTGTTTTACTAAATGAAAAAAAGGAATGTTTATTATAACGTAAGCGGCGACAACGAACTTTCTACCGCTGCGAGTATTATTTGTTCTTTGGCTTCCTTAACAAGATGTAATGTTTTTTAAGGAAAATAAATACCATATACTCTTTTATGTATTTTGGTATTGAAAATGGTTTTGATAATGGATTTTTTATGTCAATATATTTAAGTGATATATTGTTATTGAAATGTGGAAATGTTTTCTTTCCTTTATATTTGTTTTATGTGTTATGATTTTATAATGGTACTTGGACATTTGATGGGTGGTTACGTGATAAAAAAAATGATGAGTGGTGCTGTGATAAAATAGGATGGGTGGTTATGTTATAACCTCCAATTCATTGGGTATGGAAGTCAGCCGTATGACTATTCCATTTAGTGATATGTGTGGAAGTCAATCGTATGGTTATTCCATTTAAGTATGTTTATGTCCCAAATTACCTTTATATATTATGTTTTCTTTATATGGGTTTTATGGTAATATTTTGGTTACAGAAGGGTATGTAGTGATCTTTTATTTCAGTGAAGATTATTTAATACTTCATAAAGGTGAAAAGTATTACTTATGTTAAAGTATTCATGGTTTACTTGTTGTTTTGAAAAACTAACAATTTTCCTTCTTTGTGTATCCCTTATTGAGATTTTTATGCTCATCCCAAGTTTTTGAAATGTTTTTCATAGGACATAATGTAGAATAGGGTCAAGGATGGGATCAAGGAAAAGTCATGCTGTCTTAAACATGGAACTAGACATGACTCTTTTTTTCAAGAGTTCTTGTTTTATGAAAAAATGGAAACTGTGTAGAAGTGTATAATTTTTTTTTGAAATGAAATGTAATAGCTATGGCCTAATTCTCTAAAAATATAAACCTGAAAAGATACTCAATGTTAATTATCCATTTAATTCAAGAATATGTAATGTTTAAGGCCAGGTCCTTATAGTTTGTATCAGAGGTTAGTTTAGACAACTTTAGGAGTTAGGTTATTGTTAAATAAATGTCCATAAAATAATTTATGTCAATATTGAAATCATATAGCATTTACAGATTACCATGTTGATTCGTCTAAGATATATCTTTGTTAAGATTTCTTTTTTGTAAAGGAAATAAGGTATCTTTTTTGGGAAGTCATACAGAGGAGAATGACCTTCCGAATCCACAACCTGAGATGGTCAGAATCAGAATTGAGCAATTTACTATAGTGATGACTCAAATTGAACTTTTAGAGTTAAAAAATCAATTGTAGGAGTTATTAGATAAAGGTTTCATTCGACCTAGTACATCACCATGGGGTGATCCTGTCTTGTTTGTTAAAAAGAAAGATGGTTTAATGAGACTTTGAATTGATTATAGAGCATTGAATAACATCACTGTTAAGAACAAGTATCCTTTTCCTCATATAGATGATTTGTTTGATCAGCTCCAGGGAGCACAGTTTTTTTCAAATATTGAATTGAGATCGGGGTACCATAAGTTGAAAGTAAAGGAAGCAGACATTCCGAAGACTGTTTTTCGTACTAGATATGGCCATTATGAATTTGTAGTTATGCCTTTTGGTTTAACTAATGCACCTACTTTATTCATGGATCATATGAATAGATTTTTCCGTGAGTTCTTGGATAAGTTTTTGTCTATGTTCATTGATGATATTTTGGTTTATTCCAAAAGTAAAGAGGAACATGAAAGTCAGTTAATGGTTGTCTTGAAAACTTTAAAAGAAAATAAACTTTATGGGAAATTATGCAAGTGTGAGTTTTGGTTAAAACAAATTTTTTTCCTTTGTCACATTATTTCAAAAAATGGCATAACTGTTGATTCTGCTAAAAAAAAATTTGTTGAAGAATGGAAAAGACCCACAAATATAACCAAGATCCATAGTTTTCTTATTTTGGCAGGTTATTAACAGAGGTTTGTTGAGAATTTTTCACGGTTATCTAGTCCAATGACTAATTTAACTCAAGAAGGTGTTTAAGTTCATTTGGACAAAATAATGTGATGATTGTTTTTAAGAATTGAAAAGAATATTGGTGAATGCTCTAGTTTTGGCACTACCTTCCAGAAATGGTGAGTTTGTTATTTATAGTGATGCTTCATTGAAAGGATTTAGATGTGTCCTTATGCAGAATGATTAGGTAATTGATTATACTTTATATCAGTTGAAACCACACGAGTTAAATTACCCTACACATGATTTGAAATTAACTACTGTTGTTTTTGCTTTAAAAATTTGGAGGCATCATTTGTATGGAGTATAATGTGAAATATATACTGACTACAAAAGTTTAAAGTATATATTCACTCAAAAATAATTGAACATGAGATAGAGGAGATGGATGGAATTAATCAAGGATTATGATTGCACGATCTATTACCATGCAGTAAAAGAAAATAAAATGACTGATGATTTGAGTTGAAAAAGTAATGTCTCATTAACCATGCTACGTTTGGAATGAGATCCTTTGGTTTTTGATTTGATGAATTTTGGAATAAAAGTTGTTGGTGCAGAAAATTATTCTGTTTTATTTCAGGTGTCATTGAAATCAACTCTATCAGATAGAATAAAGAAAGCGCAGAAAGAAGATAGTGAGTTGCAGAAAAAGGTAGAGTTGGTTCAGAAGGGTAAGTTGCCTGATTTTAACATTGATAATGATTGTTTTTTTGAAATTTGGGAAGAGATTATGTGTGAATTATGATTCACAGTTGAAGAATGAGTTGTTATGTGAAGCTCCTAGTTCACCGTTTTCAGTTCATCCTGGTAGTACAAAGATGTACAGAGAACTTCGGGAGTATTACTGGTGGGATGGAATGAAAAGAGATATTGATGATTTTACTATGAAGTGTTTGACTTATCAGCAGGTTAAAGCAGAGAGACAGTTACCAAAAGGGATTATTCATCCTTTACCAGTTCCAGAGTGGAAATGGGAAAATATATCCATGGACTTTGTGGTGGGATTACCGAAGACATCTCAAGGTAATAATGCAATCTGGGTTATAGTTGATCTATTGACTAAATCTTCTCATTTATTTCCTATTTGAGATACTTAATCTCTAGATTAAATTGCTCGGTTGTATGTTAAAGAGATAGTCAGGTTTCATGGAGTTCCCCTCTTCATTGTATCTTATCGTGATCCCACGTTTACTTTTAACTTTTGGAAAGGACTTCAGAAGTCGTTGGGTGATGAATTAAATCTTAGTACAACTTTTCATCCTCAATAATATGGGAAGTCAAAACAAAAAATTAAGAACTTGGAGGATATGCTACATGCTTGTTCATTGGATTACCAGGGAAGTTGGGACCAAGATCTTTCTTTGGTTGAATTTTCTTATAATAACACTTTTCATTCCATTATACAGATGGCTCCATTTGAGGCATTATATGGAAAGCGTTGTCAAACTCGAGCTTTTTGGTATGAAGTAGGTGAAAGGAAGCTGATGGGACCAGAATTGGTAAAAGATATGACAGAGAAAATTCAGTTGATTCAGAACCACATGAGAAGAGCTCAGAGAAGATAGAAAAGTTATGCGAATAACCAGAGGAAGGATATTTCTTTTGAGGTAGGTGATCATGTCTTTCTCAAAGTTTCTCCATGGAAAAGTGTGATGCGTTTTGGTATGAAGGGAAAGTTGAGTCTGAGGTTCATTGGACCATATGAAATCTTGGATAAAGTTGGATCTGTTGCATACAGAGTGGATTTACCTCCAATTTTATCCCAGGTACACAATGTTTTTCATGTTTCTATATTAAGAAAGTATATACTAGATCCATCTCATGTTTTGAGCCCAGAGGTAGTTCAGTTGGAAGAGAATATCTCTTATGAGGAACAACCAGTCTAGATTCTTGACTGAATATAGAAAGTGTTTCTAAATAAGGTAATTCACCAGGTAAACATTTTGTGGAAAAACCATATGGTTGAAGAGGCAATGTGGGAATCTGAAAATGCTACGAGGGATAAATACCCCCACTTATTTTGATATGTGAATAAAAATTGCGAGGACGCAATTTCCAAAAGGGGGGAAGGATGTAACATCCTGGGTAAATGAAGAATAAGAGATTTTCATACTTATTAGAATTTTTATTTAAATATTAATTTTTAATTTAAAAGGGCTGCTATATTCGATAGCGTACCCAATACGCAACAATGAGTTTCTTTGAAATCTCACATTGCCCACTAATAATATAATATTATTATTTTAAATGGAAGTTAACTCCTAGCCATTGTATTGGCGGTAATGAACAAAACTAACTACAATATGATTATACATGTTTATTAAATGTATCTACTTTTATCCAATAAAAGTTAGAGGCTTAAAATGTGAATGAATCTAATTTTAAGCATAATTTACATTAAAAGGTCGATTTACCACCTTTTAATGGAGAACCCTCTTTAAATATAGTTTTGGGCACTTTAATACATTCTATTTGACCAAATATAATACTTCTTTATAATGGGGACATCAAAATTTACTTTGTGTAAATTTTTGGAATTTTTCCGATGAAGTTCATTTTTTAATGAATAGTAAAAAATATTGTATTTTAATTCAAAACTGCGACTTAATCTAATTTATTTATATGGTTAAATTATATTTTTAATTGGTTTTAAAGTGTAATTAGAATATATTTTTACCATTTAAATTAATTAATAAAACTTCTATGTTTATAATTTGGTAAAATAAACATAATTTTTTAATTTGGAATATCAAATATAGCTTAGGCTGAATTTTTGGTATTTTTATGAAAAACTTCAATTTTTGATGAATAGTGAAACCACTTAGTAGTAGTTAAAAAAAACTGACTTTTTCATTTAAATGAAATTTTACCACTTCTATGAATTGAATTTGGAAAATCTGACATACATAGTTGTTATTAGTAAGTAAAATGTGGTTCAATAAGATGAAAATAATTTTTGGTGAATAGTAACTTTTGACTTTTATTACTGCGGTTAAAGGTAAATTGGGTAATTCAAGGTAAAAAATAATATTATAATAATTCAAAATTACCTTAACACTTGTCCTAACCTTATTGTATGAGTAATGGAAGACCATGGGTATCTTTGGGTCGATTTTGGGACCCCATGGAGCTACTTATGAATGATAATGACACTTTAGATTAATTAATTTAAAGTAAAGGAAAAAATGACATAAAAAAATCTTTTAGTGAATTAATTTTTATATAGTGTAATATAAGTTATATTTTGACTATAAATATTCATTGGAAAGATAAAAAATATTTCCTACATCATGGTATTTTTTTTATAATTTTTAGACATCAAATAAATTAAATTATATATGACACAATAATGATGTAGTATTTACCTCATTAATGAAAGATTTAAATAAATAAGATTATAAATATTAAAATAACATCTAAAAATTATCCAATTCTTATTGGATTATTTTATTTCGACCATGATTCATCTTATATTCATCTTTAATGAGTTTTGGATCTTTAGAAACTGATGATAGGTTTATAATAAAATAATATTTGCAAACTTTCCTAAAGAGCCCCTCCCCCCGTTATAAAAGGAGTCAATTTTTAAAAAATTCCACACACCTCTCAAGACTTTTGGCTCATACAAAATCTTCCCAATTAATCTCCCTACATCCCTGTGTTCCACCTAGAAGCCTTACCTTTGGTAGAGGGCATCACAACAAACCATTTTGGTTCAAACCGAAGGGAGTTACCCAAATTAAAGGTAACTGTTTATCTTAACTTCTCTTCTATTATTTTATTTCTCCATCCCCTAAAATCTTTTTATTACTTTATTTTATAACAAAACCAGTGTCCTCAATATACTAGGATGTTATTATGAGAATTATTCTAACTACAATTACAGACACCTCCATCTAATGGGTGAAGACCATACTATTTCTGTGGATGTCAAACTAACGCCTCACAAAACGATGATTATTCGATTATATCCTAACACCTATCATGATGGACATTAAGATGACAATATATTTATATATGATATATATTATGTTTATGTTTTATTTATTATTCTGTATTTTTCTTTTATACCATACCTTTATGGTTTCCATTATGGGTAAACGTGATAATTTCATTTGAGGAATTGCGGACTACCTCCCCCTCAAAGTGATACGACTCTTTCATGCCATACGTGGGACATATAAAGGATAGAGTTAATGGTATTATATATGATATTGTACTGGAATTATAATATACCTATGTATCATTATGTTTTAATTCCATTAAAATATGAAATAGAAATGAAAGTAACGTTCATGTGTACGTACGACTTATTGTCTCCATGAACGATGCATTTCATTTCTTACTCCAAATGTTATGTACTATTATAAATACATTTATATACTGTATATATATGATATATATGATATCTAAATAATTAATATCATTCTTGATATAATGGACTATTGACAACATGGATAACTTGTAAATATAAGGTGTTCATTTTTGACTCAAGTGCCAAATATCGACAAAATGACCATTATTAACTTAAATGATTAAATAATTTTTATAACATGGTAATAAGTAATATAAAAGGAATAATAAACTTGAAAAATGTTCTTAATCAAGTATAAATTAACTTTAGTTTATTATTCAGGATATTATGGAACGAACGGGTCAAGTCGGGCATGAGGTAAGGGACTTCGTCTCAATCTCCTTTCATTGAGTCATATTTTGTTTTAATACACTAATTTATTTTATACGCTGTATAAACATCCTTGAATTTTAAAAGGGAATAATTTTCTATGAAGCGTTTTATTAAATGAGAAAAAGGAATGTTTATTTTAACGTAAGCGGTGACAATGACCTTTCCACCGCAGTGAGTATTATTTGTTCTTTGGCTTCCTTAACAAGCCGTAATGTTTTTTTAAGGAAAATAATTACCATATACTCTTTTATGTATTTTGGTATTGAAAATTATTTTGATAATGGATTTGTTATGTCAATATATTTAAGTGATATATTGTGATTGAAATGTGGAAATGTTTTATTTCCTTTATATTTGTTTTATGTGTTATGATTTTATAATGGTATTTGGACATTTGACGGGTGATTATGTGATAAACCAAATGACGGGTGGTGCCGTGATAAAACAAGATGGGTGGTTACGTTATAACCTCCAATGGATTGGGTATGGAAGTCGGCCTAATGACTATTCCATTTAGTGATATGTGTGTAAGTCGACCGTATGGTTATTCCATTTAAGTATGTTTATGTCCCAAGTTACCTTTATATATTATGTGTTCTTTATATGGGTTTTATGAAAATATTTTGGATAAAAAAGGTTATGTAGTGATCTTTTATTTCAGTGAAGAGTATTTACTACTTCATAAAGGTGAAAAGTATTACTTATGTTAAAGTATTCATGGTTTAATTTTTGTTTTGAAAAACTAACAGCCTTCTTTGTGTGTCCCTTACTGAGGTTTTTATGCTCATCCCAAGTTTTTGAAATTTTTTTCACAGGACATAATGTGGAATAAGGTCATGGATAGGATCAAGGAAAAGTCATGCTGTCTTAATCATGGAACTATACATGACTCTTTTTTTCAAGAGTTATTATTTTATGAAAAAATGGAAACTGAGTAGAAGTGTCTACTTTTTATTTTTTTTGAAATGAAATGTAATAGTTATGGCCTAATTCTCTAAAACTCTAAACCTGAAAAGATCCTCAATGTGAATTATCCATTTAATTCATGAATATGTAATGTTTAAGGACAAGTCCTTATAGTTGGTATCAGAGGTCAGTTTAGACAACTTTAGGAGTTAGGGTATTGTTAAATAAATGTCCATAAAATAATTTAGGTTAATATTGAAATCATATAGCATTTACAGATTACCATGTTGCTTCATCTAAGATATATCTGTGTTAAGAATGTTTTTTTCCTAAAGGAAACAAAGCAGCTTTTCTGGGAAGGCATACAGAGGAGAACGACCTTCCGAATCAGCAACCTGATATGGTCATAATCAGAATTGAGCAGTTTACTATATTGATGGCTCAAATTGAACTTTTAGAGTTAAAGAAGAAATTGTAGGAGTTATTAGATAAAGGTTTCATTCGACCTAGTACATCACCATGGGGTGCTCCTGTCTTGTTTTCTAAAAAGAAAGATGGTTTAATGAGACTTTGAATTGATTATAGATCATTGAATAACATCAATGTTAAGAACAAGTATCCTTTCCCTCATATCGATGATTTTTTTGATCATCTCCAGGGAGATCAGTATTTTTTAAAGATTGACTTGAGATCGGGGTACCATCAGTTGAAAGTAAATGAAGCATACATTCCGAAGACTACGTTTCATACTAGATATGGCCATTTTGAATTTGTATTTATGCCTTTTGGTTTAACCAATGCACCTACTGTATTCATGGATCTTATGAATATAATTTTCCATGAGTTCTTGGATAAGTTTTTGGTTGTGTTCATTGATGATATTTTGGTTTATTCCAAAAGTAAAGAGGAACATGAAAGTCAGTTAAGGTTTGTCTTGCAAACCTTAAAAGAAAATAAACTTTATGGGAAATTATGCAAGTGTGACTTTTGGTTAAAACAAAATTTTTTCCTTGGTCACATTGAGAATTTTTCACGGTTATCTAGTCCAATGACTAAGTTAACTTGAAAAGGTGTTAAGTTCATTTGGACAACATAATGTAATGATTGTTTTCAGGAATTGAAAAGAAGATTGGTGAATGATCCAGTTTTGGAACTACCTTCCAGAAATGGTGAGTTTTTTATTTACAGTGATTCTTCATTGAAAGGATTTGGATGTGTCGTTATGCAGAATGATTAGGTAATTGCTTATGCTTCACGTCAGTTGAAACCATATGAGTTAAATTACCCCACACATGATTTTAAATTTGCTGCTGTGTTTTTGCTTTAAAAATTTTGAGGCATCATTTGTATGGAGTAAAATATGAAATATATACTGACCAAAAAAGTTTAAAGTATATATTCACTCAAAAAAAATTGAACATGAGATAGAGGAGATGGCTGACATCAATCAAGGATTATGATTGTATGATCCATTACCATCCGGGAAAATCAAATAAAGTGGCTGATGCTTTGAGTCGAAAAAGTAATGTCTCATTAACCATGATACATTTGGAATGAGATACTTTGGTTTTTTATTTGATGAATTTTGGCATAGAAGTTGTTGGTGCAGGAAATTCTTCTATTTTGTTTCAGGTGTCATTGAAATCAACTCTATCAGACAAAATAAAGTGAGCACAGAAAGAAGACAGTGAGTTTCAGAAAAAGGTAGAGTTGGTTCAGAAGGGTAATTTGCATGATTTTAATGTTGATAATGATTGTGTTTTGAGGTTTGGGAAGAGATTATGTGTGCCTTGTGATTCATAGTTGAAGAATGAGTTGTTTTTTGAATCTCTTAGTTCTCTATTTTCAGTTCATCCTGGTAGTACTAAGATGTACAGAGATATTCAGGAGTATTACTGGTGTGATGGAATGAAAATAGATATTGCTGATTTTACTATGAAGTGTTTGACTTGTCGGCTGGTTAAAGCAGAGCGGTAGTTACCGAAAGGGATTATTCATTCTTTACTGGTGCCGGAGTGGAAAGGAGAAAATATATCCATGGACTTTGTTGTGGGATTACTGAAGACATATAGAGGTAATAATGCAATCTGGGTTATAGTTGATCGATTGACTAAATCTGCTCATTTCCATCCTATTTGAGATACTTTGTCTCTAGATCAACTTGCTCGGTTGTATGTTAAAGAGATAGTCAGGTTTCATGGAGTTCCCCTCTCCATTGTATCTGATCGTTATCCCATGTTTACTTTTAACTTTTGGAAAGGCCTTCAGAAGTCATTGGGTACTGAATTAAATCTTAGTACAACTTTTTATCCTCAATCAGATGGGCAGTCAGAACAAACAATTCAGAAATTATAGGATATGCTACGTGCTTGTTCATTGGATTACCAGGGAAGTTGGGACCAACATCTTTCTTTGGTTGAATTTTCTTATAATAACAGTTTTCATTCCAGTATACAGATGGCTCCATTTGAGGCATTATATGGAATGCATTGTCGAACTCTAGCTTTTTGGGATTAAGTAGGTGAAAGGAAGCCGATGGGACCAGAATTGGTAAAAGATATGGCAGAGAAAGTTTAGTTGATTCAGAAGTAAATGAGAACAACTCAGAGAAGATAGAAAATTTATGCGGATAACTGGAGGAAGGATATTTCTTTTGAGGCAGATGATCACGTCTTTCTCAAAGTTTCTCCAGGGAAAACTGTGATGCATTTTGGTATGAAGGGAAAGTTGAGTCCGAGGTTCACTGGACCTTATGAAATCTTGGAAAAAGATGGATCAGTTGCATACAAAGTGGATTTACCTCTAAGTTTATCCCAGGTACACAATGTTTTTCATGTTTTGATATTGAGAAAGTATATACCAGATCCATCTCATGTTTTGAGCCCAGAGGTAGTTCAGTTGGAAGAGAATCTCTCTTACGAGGAACAACCAGTCCAGATTCTTAACTGAAGAGAGAAAGTGTTGTAGAATAAGGTAATTCACCAGGTAAAGGTTTTGTTGAAAAACCATATGGTTGAAGAGGCAATGTGGGAATCTGAAAATGCTATGAGGGATAAATACCCTCACTTATTTTGATATGTGAATAAAAACTGCGAGGATGAAATTTCCAAAAGGGGGGAAAGATGTTACATCCCAGGTAAATAAAGAATAAGATATTTTCATACTTATTAATATTTTTTAATTAAATATTAATTTTTACTTTAAAAGGGTTTCTATGTTCGATAGCGTACCCGATATGCAACAATGAGTTTCTTTGAAATCTTACGTTGCCCACTAATAATATAATATTATTATTTTAAATGGAAGTTAACTCCTAGACGTTGTATTAGTGGGAATGAAAAAAACTAAATACAATATGATTATACATGTTTATTAAATGTATTTAATTTTATCCAATAAAAGTTAGAGGCTTAAAATGCGAATGAATCTAATTTTAAGCACAATTTACATTAAAAGGTCGATTTACCACCTTTTAATGGAGAACCCTCTTTAAATCTAGTTTTGGTCACTTTAATAAATTCTATTTGACCAAATATAATCCTTCTTTAAAATGAGGATATTAAAATTTACTTTGTGTAGTTTTTTGGAATTTTTACGATAAAGTTCATTTTTTAATTAATAGTGAAAATATTGTATTTTAATTCAAAACTGTGTTTTAATATAATTTATTTATATGATTATATTATATTTTTAATTGTTTTTAAAGTGTAATTAGAATATATTTTTACCATTTAATCCAATTTTGGTCATTGGAATTAATTTCACATTGAATTTGGGCATAAACAAGTGTCAATCTTTTGATAGTTATTGTTTCTTAAAAACATGATATTTTTTAACAACGAGAATTAATTTTAATTTAATTAGTGCAACTTATATGTTTATAATTTGGTAAAATAGAAATAATTTTTGAATTTGGAATATCAAATATATCTTAGGCTGAATTTTTGGTATTTTTCTGAAAAACTTCAATTTTTGATGAATAGGGAAACCACTTAGTAGTAGTAAAAAAACTGAATTTTTCATTTAAATGAAATTTTACCACTTATGTGAATTGAATTTAGAAAATACAACATACATGGTTGTTATTAGTAAGTAAAATTTGGTTCAATAAGATAAAAATAATTTTTGGTGAATAGTAACTTTTGACTTTTATTACCGCGATTAAAGGTAAATAGGGTAATTCAATGTAAAAAAGAATATTATAATAATTCAAAATTACCTTAAAACTTGTTCTAAACTTATTGTATGAGTAATAGACAACCATGGGAATCTTTGGGTGTATTTTGGGACCCCATGGAGCCACTTATGAATGATAATGACACTTTAGATTAATTAATTTAAAGTAAAGGAAAAAATGACATAAACAAAAATATTTTAGTGAATTAATTTTTATATAGCGTAATATAAATTATATTTTTGACTATAAATATTAATTGTAAAGATAAAAATATTTCCTATATCATGGTATTTTTTTTATAATTTTTATAAATCAAATAAATTAAATTATATATGACACAATAATGATGCAATATTTACCTCATTAATAAATGATTTCAATAAATAAGATTATAAATATTAAAATAACATCAAAAACTTGTCCAATTATTATTTGATTATTTTATTTCGAACATGAATAATATTATCTTCATCTTTAATGAGTTTTAAATCTTTATAAACCAAAGATAGGTTTATAATAAAACAATATTTTCAAACTTTCATAAAGAGCCCATATCCCCCTTATAAAAGGAGACCATTTCTAACCAATTCCACACACCTCTCAAGCATTTTGGCTCATCCAACCTCTGCCCAATTAAGCTTCCTACATCCCTCTCTTTTACCTAGAATCCATACCTTAGGCAGAAGGCACTTCAACAAATCATTTTGGTTCAAACCAAAGGGAGTTACCCAAATTAAAGGCAACAGTTTATCTTAACTTATTTTCTTTTATTTTATTTATCCAACCCCTAAACTCATTTTATTCTTTTATTTTATAACAAAACCAGTATCATCAATATACTAGGATGTTTTTATGAGAAGTATTCTAACTAAACTTACACACACCTCCATCTAATGGGTGAAAAAC
The DNA here is from genome assembly GCA_963277665.1 of Viscum album. Taxonomy (NCBI): domain Eukaryota; kingdom Viridiplantae; phylum Streptophyta; class Magnoliopsida; order Santalales; family Viscaceae; genus Viscum; species Viscum album. Next base: position 1,476,629,935 of record OY728125.1, on the reverse strand, counting down.
ATACTGTTTCTGTGGATGTCAAATTAACGCCTCATGAAATGATGATTGTTCGATTATATCCTACCGCCTATCATGGTGGACATTAATATGACACTATATTTATATATGATATATATTATGTTTATATTTTCTTCATGATTCTGTATTTTTCTTTCATATCATACCTTTATGGTTTCCATTATGGGTAAACGCGATAATTTCATTTGAGGAAGTGCGGACTACCGCCCCCTCAAAGTGATATGGCTCATTCATGCCATACGTGAGACGTATAAAGGATAGAGTTAATGTTATTATATATGATATTATACTGGAATTATAATATAACTATGTATCATTATGTTTTAATTCCATTAAAATATGAAATAGAAATGAAAGTAGCGTTCATGTGTACATACGACTTATCGTCTCCATGAACGGTGCATTTCATTTTTTACTCAAAATGTTATGTACTATTATAAATACATGTATATACTGGATATATATTATATATATGATATCTAAATAATTAATATCATTCTGAATATAATATACTATTGACAACATGGACAACTTGTAAATATAAGGTGTTCATTTTTGACTCAAGTACCAAATATCGACAAAACGACCATTATTAACTTAAATGATTACATAATGTTTATAACATGGTAATAAGTGATATAAAAGGAATAATAAACTTGAAAATGTTCTTAATAAAGTAGAAATTAACTTTAGTTTATTATTCAGGATATTAAAGAATGAACGGGTCAAGTCGGGCACGAGGTAAGAGACTTCGTCTCAATCTCCTTTCATTGAGGCATATTTGTTTTTAATACATGACTTTCTTTTATATGCTGTATAAACACCCTTAAATTTTCAAAGGGAATACTTTTCTACTAAGTATTTTACTAAATGAAAAAAAGGAATGTTTATTTTAACGTAAGCGGTGACAACGACCTTTCTGCCGCTACAAGTATTATTTGTTCTTTGGATTCCTTAACAAGACATACTGTTTTTTAAGGAAAATAAATACCATATAATCTTTTATGCATTTTAGTACTGAAAATGGTTTTGATAATGGATTTTTTATGTCAATATATTTAAGTGATATATTGTGATTGAAATGTAGAAATGTTTTCTTTCCTTTATATTTGTTTTATGTGTTTTTATTTTATAATGGTACTTAGACATTTGACGGGTGGTTACGTGATAAACCAAATGACGGGTGGTTCCATGATAAAATAGGATGGGTGGTTACATTATAAACTCCAATGCATTGGGTATGGAAGTCGGTCGTATGACTATTCCATTTAGTGATATGTGTGGAAGTCGACCGTATGGTTATTCCATTTAAGTATGTTTATGTACCAAGTTACCTTTATATGTTATGTGTTCTTTATATGGGTTTTATTGTAATATTTTGGTTACAAAAGGGTATGTAGTGATCTTTTATTTCAGTGAAGATTATTTACTACTTCATAAAGGTGAAAAGTATTACTTATGTTAAAGTATTCATGGTTTACTTATTGTTTTGAAAAAATAAAAGTTTTCATTCTTTGTGTATCCCTTACTGAGCTTTTTATGCTCATCCCATGTTTTTGAAATGTTTTTCACAGGACATAATGTGGAATAGGGTCAAGGATGGGATCAAGGAAAAGTCATGCTGTCTTAAACATGGAACTAGACATGACTCTTTTTTTCAAGAGTTCTTGTTTTATGAAAAAATGGAAACTAAGTAGAAGTGTCTACTTTGTATTTTTTTCTGAAATGAAATGTAATAGTTATGGCCTAATTATCTAAAACTCTAAACCTAAAAATATCCTCAATGTGAATTATCCATTTAATTCAAGAATATATAATGTTTAAGGCCGAGTCCTTATATGCTCACTAGAGATAAATTCATCCAGGGTGGTCTCAATTAGTGTTTTTATCTCAATGTTGTAGGGAAACTTTCTCATGTGGTCTATAAATATATATTCCTAGCCATTATTATCATTGATATCTAAATAAATTTTTTGTAACAATAATATCCATCTCACGAAACTCATATTTTTTTTTCATATTTCTTGATTAAATAATTGAGTGTTTTATGATTATAATAAATAATAACTTCCTAGAAAATATGAATGGAATTTCTCTGAAGTAATAAAAATATCCCCAAAATCCTTATATATTGTTGTATAGTGGATTTGGGTTGTCTCTAGGGTTGTGAAGTATAAGATATTACATGTGAATTCCCATTAATATATTGGCATAGTAAAACTCCAATAACTTAGTTTGAGGCATCACATAACACTTCAATCGGGTCCTCCCATCTTGGTGAAAAAAATGATAGGGGTTGTAGTCAAGTTCTCCTTAAGTTTTTTAAAGGTTTTCCTACATGAATCATTAAACTCAAAATAATATTCCTTTTTTCAATATGTTAGTCAAAAGTAGAGAAACATTGCTAAATTCTTTAATAAACCTCTTATAAAATTCAACATGACATAAACATGATCTAATATGTCTGAGATAGTTGGGTAAGATAGTGTGGAAATGATGTAAACTTTGATCATATATACTTCAATTCCATACTTAGAAATTATGCGACCTGGAACATTTCTCCTCTTCACCATGAAATGACACTTTTCAAAGTTTAAAACCAAGTTTTTATCAACTAATTTCTTTATTTTTTTGGTTTTTCAAGATAGGTTTAAAATCATGTACCATAAACAATAAAACCAACAAGAAATACCTCTAATAAGATTTCAATTAGGTCTGAAAATGTACTTACCATGTAATGTTGAAAATTAATTGTGGTATTACACAACACAAAAGGCATCCTTTGGTAAGAAAACATACCAAAGGTAAATCTAAATGTTGTTTTTTCTTGGTATTATAGAGTTATGGGAACCTAAAAATATCCATAGAATCCATCAAGAAAATAATAATGACCTTTAATAGTTATAATTTCTAAAAATTTATTTACAAGTGGTATGAGTAAATGGTCTTTTCTTGCTACATGGTTTTATCACTAATAGTTGATGCAGAACCTCCAATTATTCTGAATCCTAGTGGACACTAACTCATTATTCTCATTTTTCAAAATGGTGAATACAATATTCTTGGGTAAAATATGAATGAGACCCACCCATTGTGATTTAGAGATAGTGTATATGATTCTAGATCCTAAAAGTCTCAATTTTTTTTAAAACTTCCCTGAGGGCCGTATTGACCATTCTTTGACACTTTGACACTAGTTTTAACTCAAATTCTAACAAAATTTGGTGCACACAGGTTATATGGATAATCCCTAGGATGTCTCAAAATGACCATCTGATGGCCTTGGAATTTTGTTTCAGAATTTTCAGTAGTTGATACTCTTGATATGGTGATAATTGGTTTGAAATTATAAAAAGTAATTTTTCATTTTCTTTCAGAAAATAATTTTTAAGATTAGTGAGAAGAAAATTTAGTTCTATTTCAGTTGGGTTCTCTAATGATAGTTTTAACTCAATATTCTCCATGATTGAAATATAAACATGTAAGGTATAATTTTCAATGGAATATTTGAGTAAATCATTAAAATATTTTTCATCCATTTTCCTAAAACTATTTAACACATAATACTATTTCCAGATTAACTCATTTCTGAAAACATATTCATCATAAAAATCATGTGATTCTAGAGTTTATCCTTGTTTAATTATATTGAAAAATATTTCTATTTATTCCTTATAATAACAAGGAATTTCATAGTGGTTAATTGTAAAAATATATTGTTTATCATGAGGGTATTTCATTGAATTTTAAATACTAAAGTTTACAGTATCTTCCCAAAAATCCATTGAAAGTGTTCCATCATTTTCATTTATTATGATTTTATCATTTTTAAGAAATGGAATAACTAGAATTATAGGGTAATGAGATTTACCTATTTCCTATTCCATATTTAGAATATAAAAGTCAATAGATAATAACAATCCTTTCACTCTTATGATAACATTCTCTAGAACTCTAACTAGGTAGGTAGTGGTTTAGTTGGATAGCTGTACAACCACCCTAGTTGGATTGAGATCTCATATATACAAGGAAGAACAAACCAATTAAGTCATGATATTAATTGATTTTCCCAAGACACATAATGAATTTTTAAATGTAAGCTATCCTATGGTGCAATGGATAGTGAAAGTATTTGGGTCTTGACATTTCTTGGGTAATTTTAGGGCTATAAGGGCACAATTTTTTTCATAAGATTACCTCTTTACATCCTTTAAGTTTTCTATTATTGGTTCACATATAATTTAGAAACCTTACATACCTTGGGATTTAGTGGATTTCTTCTAACAAAGGAATATTAATGTCTACTCTCTTGAATTTTTTTAGAACTTCTTGATGTAATGATTCTTCATCAATTTGTTTGGGTGGTTTTATTATTGTAGGGAATGGAGGTTGGGATTGGTGTTAGTCTTCCATATTATCCTTTAACTTTTATTTATTCACTAGGGGTGTCTACAAAGATACTTACTCTTTAATTTTCTTTTTAGGGACAAATTATTCATGTTAATTGGTCTATCCAATTCTAGTTTTAACTCCCAGTGGTGGTTATTTATTGATTTTCACTTACTTAACACTAATTAAAGAGATAAAACTATCATTTCCTTTGGGATTATGAATTTATTGTCTAGATATTTTATATGGTTATTGGTTTACTAAGTTATTGAGGGTGGAAATGATCTGGCTTAATTGTCCTTTCAGATCCTTTATCTTTTATTCTTGTGTTGTGAGTAGTTTTCTGGTTGGTTTGAGACTCCACAAGCCATTTTGGCAGATCCTTCATAGATGTTTCATTATATTTTCTATGTTTTTAACTTATATAATATTGATAACCATGTCTCTAAAATGGTTTTGGCTAGAAATATTGTTGGAAAACCCATTAGAGAGGTGTCCTTTGAGGCTACTGGTTTTTGACTCCATAATGAGTTATAGAATACTCATTTAATCCTTGATTTATAGTTAATTGCTACTGTTACTACCTTTAGTACATGGAATCACAACTCTATTTAACTCAGGGAAACCATCAATGTAATTATCTAGATAATGGAAATGTTGACACAATCTTGGAGGTGTGAAATGTGATTCTTCTCAAACCTTATTCAATGCTAACCATCTCATAAGAGATGTTAGTTCCTCGATTTTATTTTCAATTAAAGGAGAGTTGGAACTATTTAACTCATGCAATCCTTTAATTATAGATCTAGTAATGAATTTATGACATTTTTACAAGATTATATCTATTATATATTGAGATTAATCTGGCGACTTATTAATTAGGGATCCTCTAGAAGAAGTATCCAAAAGATTCTGTTCATTATCCAATAATCCTTGGTAAATGAATACTAATAAATAGTGGTTTTTAAGGGTTGGTGTTGTAAGGAAGTTGTTAGCCACTTTAATCTCTCCCAAAACCCATATATACTTTATTTAATTTCTTTATTCACCCCATAGATATCCTTTATAATTTTATTTCTCATGGATATAGTGAATAATTTTTGAAGGAATTCCTCTTGAAGTTCATCCCAAGTGGTAGCCTCTCTAGGTTGAAAACTTTATAACCATTCCTTGGATGATACTTCTAAGAAGAATGTGAATTCATTCTAGATTATTTTCCTCTAAAGGTCTCATCAATTCTTGAATCTATTTCATACAACCCCAAATGCCTTCAAATATTTATTAGGGCACTCTCTTGATAAACCATCAAATTTAGGAAATAATTGAATCATTATGTTTCTAAGTTCACAATATTATTAATTATTCTATTGTAACACTTGATTATTATTATTAAAATTAGGTGCATAAATCTCTCTAAGAATCATATTCAATTGAGACAAATTATCATCCATATTTTCACTTCCTAATATTGATCTAATAGTATAATAATAATAAGATAAGGATTCATTCAATAGAATCATGAAAAAATATCTCTCCACTTTTTCGATATTTTTCAAGTTACTAATTATTTCTAGAATAGTTCTTTCAACCTCTGGATCAAAAGTAATGAGGTGAGTTGAACTATACCTTCTATTATATCTAAACAATTTTAAATGAAAAAACAACAACAATGGACTCCCCAAAAGGATGTCTGGTTTATGAGGATCCAGTCATGGGGCTCTTAGTAAAAAAATTGAACCCAAGTGAATGTAGTGAAATAGTGGGACTCATGTTGTCTCTAGAAAAGAGAATTCTTTTAGTGTGTTTTATCTTGTTTTATGGGTTTGGTGTGTGTGAAAAAATTGAGTGAATTTATTTTAGATTTAAATGTTGATTAGTTTTTGATTCAATATTAAAAATAAAATTATAACCTCAAGTTATCTCCCCCTTACCTATTAAATCATTATTCTATTTTAATTTCCTGTACTCTCTCTAATCAGATGAAAACTCAATTGATTACCCTTATCTGGTAACTTTAGATTTAAAAATAAGATGAAATGTTCATTACATCCACTACTCTTTCTTAGCCGAGTAATTGAATATTTCATATTACTCTTAGATCATACCACTACTAACCATCATAGGTAGTATAGAATTCCTTGGTGTCCTATGTGTGCAAAACCGAGAGTGAGAGAAGAAGAAATTGAATGCAAATAAAAATGAAAATATCCCATTTTATAAATGAATCAATAACCTATAGAGAGATAAAAAAAATATAATAATCAATTATAATTCAAATTTATTTACATGAGTAAGGGGAATCTCCTGGTATTGACTATTAATGGTCTACTATGCTATCACTGGGGACATTAAAACAAAATGAATGAATAAATTCAATAGTAGCTCAGTTTGATCAGTGAAAACTCTCCTCCTTCGATTTAACACTCACCTTATTATATAAGTGGTCTAGGGTTCATAACATGGTTAAACATATTGATCTCAAATGAAATAAAAACAAGATTATTCTTTTACCTTGAGTGATCCTTGGGTGTCTAAAATCTTACTTGTATTTAGTGTCTTAAATCTAATTTCTTCAATAATCTCTACATTCATAGGTCAAGGGTCTAGATTATTCAGTCATGCACACTCTCAAATATTCCCTTTGGCTTGATATAATTCACATGATATTAACCTTATTTATCAATTAGATGGATGCCACATGGAACTCGAGAGTTTTTTCTTGATTTAGGCAGACTATAGGAATGAGATTTAGATTTTAGGTTGAGCATAACCTTTTTGGTAAATTTAGTTTACCTTCACGCAAGAACCCCTATGTTACTTCATCAACTATAAGGTAACCTTTAAACATTGGTTTTTTTACCTCATTTATACTATTACATGAATTTCTAAGTGATACATGGACCCTTATATAGTGCTATGAATACCTTTATGCAGCCTTTTGAACCTTGGTGGTACCCTTATACAATTGAGGGAATACCTTTATATAGGTTTTAGAGATGTGAATATCATCATTATATATCTCCCTTAACCTTTATGTAGTTTCAATGCAACCTTATTCAAATTTTCATAAAGGGGAGGATCACACATTTGCAATCCATAAATCACACCTACATTGGTCATGATCACATATACATTGGTACTAGATGGAGCCTACAATGGCAGGAATTTTCCAAATTTTTCCTCCATGATACATATGCTAGTGTTGGATGAGGCATACAGAAGACATGAGATAAAAACTACACTGGTAGTCCTTTTATATTTTTAGAACCAACCTATAAACAATGAAAACATAATTAAATATATTCTATGTTCGGATTAACTACAGAAATAATAAAAAAATTAAAATCCATGTGCATCATAGTGTGGTGAATTATGTGAAATGTGTCTTCTATGTTTCGATACATCATATACGTGGATTTATTCTAGATCTTTGTTTCCTCATTATAATTTATAAAGGCATAACATCCAGTGGTTTAATTAAATGTTTAATTAGACCAAATATTAAATACATCCAATAATAAATAATTTTTAAAATATATGTGAAAAATAGAAATACTAAGTACAAACTCATGAATGTGCTAGAACATTAAAGTCATTGGGAGGTGATTTTAATATGTGGACTATGTAATGAACCTAAACTTATTCATTACATTTTTTGAAAAAATTTAGTTATGTAAACATGAGGAAATTTGAATTTTTGATTTTATTTTAGTGATTTTTTTCATTTTGAGATCTAGACATGAAAATTGGCGGTAAATAATTAATTTTGGAGTGTTTTATGGGTATGGTTTTAGGTTCAGTCATATTAGTTTATTTTAGTTTAGATTTATATAGTTTTGTTTATTTAAATTGATTTTGAAATGATTCATTTTTTTTAGTTTAGTTCAAGTCATTTTAGGATGGTTTTCCATTAAATTTTGTTCATATTGGTTCAGTTCATTTCAGTTTGGTTCGGATATGTTTAATTTGAGTTTTGTGAGTTCCATTAGTTTATCTTGGTTTAGTTAAGGTATTTTTGAGTTGGTTATATATAATTTTGGTCAATTGAATTTGTTTCAAGTCAATTTGTATTATTTTTATTCATTTAAATTATATTTAGGTCATTTTGAGTTAGTTCATATTGGTTCATTTTTATGTAGTTTGATTTGGTTTGTTTTATTTCTACATAGTTTGAATTAGTTTGGTTTATTTCTATATAATTCAATCAATTCATCATATTTTGGTTGAATTTTATTTTTTTACTATGATTTTTTACAGTTCAATGTGGTTCTATTTGGGTTATCTTAGATCAATTTAGTTTGGTTTTGGTTCACTCTAACGAGTTTAGTTTTATTATATTAGGTTAAAATCAATTCCTTTTGGTTTAATTCATTCTGAATTAGAATAGTTGAGGTCAGGAAGGTTCAGTTTGAGTTATTTTTTTTTTAATTTTAGATGAATCAATTTGGATCTATTCAATTTAGATTAGGTTAATTATAATCAGTTAAAGTGAGTTTGGTTAGGTTCTATCAAGGATATTTCCTAGGATTTATATTAAGTTCTATTACATTGATGTTACTTTTAATCATATCAACTCAATTTAGGAACATTCAAGGTATTTAAATTCTTTTCAATACAGTTCTATTTTTTTTACTTTGTTCTAATTCTATTTGGTTTGTTTTAAATCTATTTTATCCATTTTTATTTAGGTATTATTGGTTTTAGATCTTTATTTATGGTTCCTTTAGGATTTTTTATTTGGGGATTTAATCTGATTAGTAGTTAGCATAATTATTGGAGTAATTTTCCTATATTTTTTCTATACTTATATTTATTTTTTAACATGGTTATTTTTTATCTCTTAGGATTTACATTAATATTTTCCCGCCACTTGTCTTCCAAGTTAGTAAAAATGGTTTCATATATTTTCAATAAGTATGAATAAATTATTTTACAATAATTTATTTTAGATATCCAACTTTTAATATTTCTCTCTTTTTAGTTGCAAAAACATGTTTGTATTTATTTTCCTAATTGTCTAAAGAAGAATCTAGTTTTAATTGGTTTTGAACAACTTCCCTTATTTTTTTATAGAATTAATTGATTTTTATTTTTATCTTATTGATTTAGACAACATCTTTGACACATTTACATTTGCTTCATTTTTTTGATGTCTAAACTATATTCCCTTAACTTACTTTTATTAAATCATAAAAGGTAGGGAATAAAACATAGCCCAAGGTTCTACTAAATGACGATGAGTAATAAAAAAACCTCTTGTTCATAAATGAAACCAATGCGTGTGTGGATTGTAAATATGTTTTTAAGGTATTGGAACCCCTGTAACCTCAAACTTAGTTAGGAAAGTAGCACACACGTATCATGGTGTGTGTATAATTTACCTATCTTATTAATTAAAAGGTAAATTATCCTATATTTTCACCCCTAAATATGTGATTTAATTTTTTTTAGTTTTTATTATCCCATAATTTAATCATTTTACATTCAATCCATATTTTTAATTCATTATATAAAAATAAATTAAAATAGATAAATTTTAATATTTTTGATATTTTCATAGAAAAACATCAGTTTCATATTTTTTATGACATTTATTAAACTTACCCAAATTGAAAAATTCATTCTTTATAGGATTACATGGTTAGTGGGATTTATTTAATTTAACCAGACCTAGTGCATAATTCAACCATATAAGTCCCTAATGAATTATTCAAATTGGAAAACCTTCGAGCGGGTAGAATTGACCAATCTTTAGTTAATGAGACATAACATAGGGTAAATGAATCCAAATGGTATGATTATAGTTTTAAATGAAAAATATTCTGATGTAACATGAATCCATAAAATATCATGGAAATATCCAATCATCAATATTATTGGTTGATGTTTGAAAGCGGAGGGAACTAAACATTAGGTTCAACCTGAAAATTTTACTTTACTAATTTGTTTATAATTTTTTTTCATGTGTCAAATAGTTATAAAATATTGCAAGGAAAGCTAACATGAATATAAAAAACTTCACTATTTATCATGGTTTGATATTTGTTTGTATTGGGTGTCAAATAATCATTCAAAGTTAAAGGAAAAAATTAGAGGGAAAATATATCTCACTTATCCCTTGTAAATATGTATATCCACTTCCATTCACGGATTAGTTATCCATTTTTATTATATTAGGATTTTTTTTCTATTATAATAGTCTTATACATTTTTAATATATTTTAGCTTTCTCTTTCTATCTTTCTTTCATTTTTTTATTTTGTCTTTACCCAATTATGCTTCTATCATCTTCATAGTTGTGGATAACTAACCCCCACTAGTGTTTGTGGGGAGAAGTAGTGATGTTTTGGTTTTATTATGATTTAAATATTTATATTATTTTATTATAATATTTATGTTATAGTTAAAAGAATTTCAATGTGTGGTCTTCTTAATTTCCTTTCCATTAACTTCTTTATCTTGTTTATCTTTTATACTCTACATCATTTCAATACTACATATGGTGGAGTAGTATTATGGTAGTGATGTGTGGTGGATAGGTATCCTAACCATATTCTAAGAGATATTATACTACATGTAGAGGTCCTTGTGTGGTATAATCACTACTATAACAAGAGGGTGTTATGTGATAGTTATTTATCTCAACATTGAATAAAAAATAGAGAATTACATTTTAACAAAAAATGATTGCATCACTATAAGCTCCAGGGAACAATAATTTCCATTTTATTAGCTTCTTCACTTAGTGTTTATTATTCTTAATCAATATATATATATATATATATATATATATATATATATATATTTATGTATGTATGTACGCATATTTCACAAACCCCTACTATTTTAGGGTTACATTTTATTTAGTAGTATATTTTATAATAAATAATGATAATAGAAGAATAGTGACGTGTAAGTGGTCTAATCAAGTGATCGATCCTAGGGTGATAATTATGTAATATTTTTAAGTAAATAAGAAAATATTGAGTTTATATTCTGTAAAGACCCGTAAAATTCAAGGTAAATTTTTTCTTAATTTTCTTTGGGATTTTACAAGAACGCAGTTTCTGACGGCGCCTGATTCCGAGGCCCGGTGTGCCCAGAATAAATTTCCGAAGTTAGGCTCGGGTACGTTCAGTGAACGAATGAGCAGGATTTTTCTAACTTTTGAACCAGTGCTCAGAATTGAAATCCAAGGGCACCGATGAACTCGCAGCGCCGGTAATTTATTAAGAAGACCCCTTTCTGGAGTTGCGTTTTCTCAGGATGTGTTGTTTAAATAAGTGAGGGATAATAATATAATTGTTTTACAATTATATTTTTCTTTTCTTGTTAAGTGGATTAAGTGTTGTGTCACAACACTTTTCCCCTCTCTTATGTGGTTATAACCTAAGTAAGAGAGTTGGGGGTGGGACCCACTTGTAGTTAACTACCTGTGTGAGGATTAAGGTGGGGTGGGTCCCACACGAGCCCAACCCCTCACCTTCTTCTAACGTTCATAACCTTTTCCCTCTTATTTTTTGTAACTCTCAAAGAAAACCCCCTCTTTTAATTAGGTAACGCACCCGTACCCACCTTTAATTGAAAAATCAACTCTTTAATTGTGTAGGTTTTTCAAGTAATTAATTCTTGGATTCGTTTGAATTTCAAATGAATTCCTCTGGCTTGTGTTTTAATTAAATAAGACTAAGTCTTATTTCGTGGGAGGATAGTTGATGGTGTGAAAGGATTTTGAGAGGAAAGCTCTAAGTTCCGAAGGACGTTCTTCCTCCTTGAAGAACGCGAAGAATGCACCGTCACCGACGAAGAACGCCAACCTCCGACGAAGGATGACAGTGAGAGACGTCTTCCTCAGAGATCGACGACACGACAGTGTGTACCGCGACGCCAACGACCCTCTCCTTCTGCGACGCCTTCTTCCGCGACGAACCTTCGTTCAATGATTACATCAGGTAGGAGGATTATTTTGAGAATGGTATTATTCCCTTGGTTGTTCCTTCTGAAACAAAGAACCCAGATCAACTCATCATTAAGTTGATTCGTGAATGTTTTATTTTGCGGGTTGGAAAATTGGTATGATTCTTTTTATTTAAGAGGTTGTAGGGGTTTATTTATTTCGTTTGTTCTTGATTACTTCATTGTTGGTTTATCGTCTATTTTGAACCGCCAATTATCGCAATAACGGGAGGAGGTCGGACCGCACAAACACGACCAACCCTCCTCCCCCTTGTTGGTTGATTTTTGTTGCGGCTCGTGTAAGGCGGCGCGGTGCCGAAGCACCCCACGGAAAATGTTAAAGAAAGGGCGGAGAAACGTGGCGCCGTCGTGCCGCGCCGTTGGAAACAAACTAATCCGAGGTGCCTTCGTGCCGTGTCAAAGAACCTTGAAGGAACCTCGAAGCACCGCGGCCGGAGCGGGGCCACGGCGGAGGGGCGCGACGCCGTCGCGCCGCGCCGGACGGACCAAGGCTGCGGCCGGTTCCGGGCCGCGGCGGAACAGGGGAACCGGTTTCTGGTTCCGGGCCGCCGGTGTCGGAGCAGGGGGACCGGCCTTGCCGGTCCCGTGTTCATAGCAGCCGGCCGGCCGGTCAGGGGAAGAGCCAGGGGTTACAAACCCCCGGCGGCCAGCTCGAGCGACCCCCCATTATGGGGGTCGCGGTTACGAAAACAGGGGGCAGGCGCCCCCCCCCATCGGCTCGGCCGTTTGGCCGAGCCACCTGGCCAGCGCGCCGGGACGGCCCACGCCCAGCTGGGCCGGACCCGGACCCGGGTCGGGTCGACCCGGGGGGGGGGGGGGGGGGGCGGGCCGGGCCCAGACCCCCCCCCCATTTCGGATTGTTTCCGTTCGAATGCCCATAACTTGGGATACAGACCTCCGATCGATGCACCGTCAGTTGAGATGCGATCCTTAGATAGAGGCGGTCGTTTTGGTATATTACACTAAAGGTTTCAGAGAACTTTTGTTTCGGCCGGGTTGGTTCGGATACAAAACTAACCGGGACCTCGGAGCGGAAACACTTATATCTTGAGCTCCAAACGTCCGATTGACGTGCCGTCGACTTTGTTGGATTCCTCTTGTTGAGATGGAACTTTTGGAATACTCCTCTCAAGTTTTGGATGCAGTTGGATAGTGGCCAGGTTGGATTGTACCCGAAATCCAACAGGGACCCTGGAACGGAAAAGATGATAACCTTCAGACTGGACGTCCGTTTGACAAACCGTCAGTGGCGTTGGCGATCACATGGAGAAAAGGTCCCTATGAGTATACCCTATGAGAGTTCGGGGGTACAGTTGAGAAATGGCCGGGTTGGTTCGCACACGAAACCAACCAGGCCCTGGGTACGAAAAGACTAATAACTCACAGACCGGGCCTCCGATTGACGCGTCTTCTATTGCATTGAGACCCCTATGACGAGGCGGTCCTTTGAGATACTTCTTCGTGGGACTTTGAGATACTTGGTGTATCGACCTGTAGCTTGTCGAGCGGACCCTCCCAGAGACGAGTGTGCGGAGTACGAAGACTGTGTAGCTGATTGAGACCTGACGACTGCTTGACCGACTCGACTTGGAGTGAGTCGACTAGCCCAGTGGACGGAGCACTACTTGTTTGGGTTCAGACCCATGGAGGACGAAGCACTACCTGTGTGACAGTGCAGACCCGCGGTAATCATCCGGAGAGTACCTCTATAGGCTATTAGGGGGTGTGCACTACTGTGTTTGGGTGGCATACCCCAGCGGGAAGCACTACTGTGTTTGGGTGGCTGGCCCGTGGTACTTGACAGGAGGAGTACCTCAGTAGTCTTAGGTTAGTGAGCAGTACCTCAGAGTCGTGATAGGAACACTATACACTCCAGAGATGGGGCTCTTCAGCAGTTAGAGTTTCGATAATGAAAATCCTGGTTTGAGCTGAGTCTATGACCTTTGTGTTTACCTCATGATTGAGATGGGTCACTTGATAACTTAGGTATATGTATGGGCATATACCTGGGTAGTGGTTATCCGTTGATTTCATAATCTTTGTGTTTCCTCATGATTGAGATGGGTTACTTGATAACTTAGGTATATGTATGGGCATGTACCTAAGTAGAGGTTATCTGTTGAGATATTCTTTGTGGTTATCCTTGTTGGTTTTAGTGAGACCTTGAGGGTCTCGGGGTCCCTACTGAGTATCGTATACTCACCCCTGCACGGGCTATGACCACACCTCATTGTGTTGGTTTCAGACGACGGGAAGTGCTGGCATAGGCCGAGTATTCGAGGACTAGATGGTACCCGGAGGTGGACCACACGACGAGTCAGTATCCAGAGGTGGACTTCACAGCAAGATGACACTCAGAGGAGGTTGAAGGGAGAGAGAGTTGTGGAGGATATCTGTACTTACCCTTCAGGTAGGATCCGTGGTGGACGATCCAGGAGCTGCACTATCTGTACCTACCCTTCAGGTAGGATCCGAGGAGGATGACCCAAGAGCTGCTTCCTTTCTTCCAGCTATTTGTCTTTTTCTGTTGTACTTTCATTCAGTTGTAGCTGTACTTTCAGTTGGGTTTGTATTTTGGCCCATTTACTTTTCAACACTTTCTTTTGTACTTAGTGTTTTACTTCCACTTGTACTCTGTGGTGTTTTGTTTACTTTTATAAAGGCAATGCCTTCCCAGTTATCAGGATTTACGCCTTTGGTGCTAGTTGCCAGCACCTGGCCTATGGAAGGTGGGCTTGGGGTAGTCACGACACGGGCCCCGAGGACGGGTCGTGACATATTCATAAAAAACCCCACTTTCTATTTTACACCATTTTGGGGAGATTAATAGATTGAACACACTATTTTTCACAAAAAAATGCAAAAAAAAAACTTAAACTTCAAAAACTTAAAAAAAAAATAACTTTATCATATATCCTTATTTTATCAAGTCAAATATGGATTTTCACAATGATTATTTTATTATTATGATATTACTAAAAAATGGATTAATTTTTGATGGAATAATATTTAAGGATTCAGGTGTAACAAAATTTTAAAATTCTTGAATAAGTGACCAAACAAATGGATATTCTTGGAACTTCCCTAAAGGAAATATTTTTTTTTGTTAGAACAAAAAAAGATGAATAATAAGTAAAGCTTATTAAATTCACATTTAAAGTTGTAGAACCTAAGTTAGATGATAAAGAATTCTTGGATTATCTATTTCCACCCCCAACAAATGAATTACCAGTTACTATGTTTTAGGATAAATATTTCAAAGTTGAAATTTATGAGGGAGTTACATTTTTTTAGAATTAATTTTATTTAAAGTTCATTAATTCTAAATTTAAAACTGACCTACCTTATACAAAAATTATAAATTTAGAAATAAAAATAAAGACCTTATAAAGTGATGATAAAAATAAAGTGTCTATTATCTAGGAGAAGATAATGGTGGAGTTTGAAGAAGAATAAGAAGATATCAGAGAGAATATGGTGACATGAATTGCTCCTCTACATCATCTTTCATATCACATGGAGGAGGAAACCATGATAGTTGACAGGTATTACCTCTACCATCTACTCCCCTCACACTTCTACTTCTCTCTACCTTCTCTCTTTGGGGTTGAGACATTTCTTCTTTTCTTTAGGGGTTCCCACTCTTGGAATCCACTTATGGATGTTAGGATAAATAACATGTGGTGGTTTATTATATGAAAAATCCATTCAATTTTTAATTGGGGATGAATAAATGGAACTTTATGACTAAGGGAAATAAAAATATAGTACCCATTTGGGGGGGGGGGGGTCCAAACCTTGCCTTATCTTTTTTTTAATTTTCATTTCTATTTATTTTCATTTTTTATTAAAAAATTTCTTACATATTTCTTGTTATTTTTTAAAAATAAATTAGCAACAATAAGAAGCTTAACTCAAGGATTATACTACCCAAAATAAACCCAGTTTGTACCTCTTTCACTTTGTTTTATCTGCCCAATTATTTTGAATCTATTTGAGTTGGAATTAAAGGTCATAAAATTTAGATATGGGGGAATATTGATCTGATTAATAGTTTTTGTGTTTTATTTTTATTTTTCATTTTTTAGGAATTTTGAGATTCAATGAATATTTGTTATCAAGTTTCACTCTTGAATTTATTTTTAGATTATAATTAATTTTTGAAATAATGGATTTCAAATGATTTTTTATGTGTAAATTTTTATTAGATTTTTATTTTCAAACATTTTTTTGAGTTTATCCAATTATTTAAATCCATTACCATGAAACATAAAATTAAATTATTTTTCCCATATCATTAGTTATTATAAAACATTTTTGGTATATTTTTCCTAGTGACCTCACATTCTTAAGTGAAATTTGGATTTTGTATGTAAACTAGGACTTATGATTATTTCTCTTTCAAAACTTTAAAGTTCATAATTTTTTTGATATTATTGAGGAACTTCTTTAACTATCCACATTTTTAACTCTATACCTACCCTTTTCATCGAAACTTGTTTATACCTTATAATATATGAATTTTCATATATTTTTAATCCACATTATAATTTTATTTTTCCTTACCTACCTTTACTCTTAATATTTTCCATATATATTTCAAGATGAGTGTGAGTGGATGGGTTTTCATGTGTGTTATTTGGGAAGAATATTGTTGTAGGTTGGTGTTAAGTGTGTGTCATTATTCTATGTAATAGATAAAGAAAAATAAGAATGATTAATTATTCATTATGTTTCATCCATATCATCCTTTTCACCTAAAAAAAGAAAAAAATTTGAAAAAAAATAGAAAAGTGGAGATAAGATTGAATTATTCATTGTGTTTTATTTTATTATATTTTATTCATTCACTAAATTTCATTATCATATCATCTTCCTTTAAAATAACAAAAATAAAAAACAAAAAAATTATAAAAATGAAGAGAGAATTAGGATGAAATCCTTCATTGCATTATCTATTTGACTCATGGACTATGCCATTTAAAAAAGGGGTTTTGTGTTTAATATTTTTAATGGGAATTGTGTGATATATATTTCTTATGTTTTCAATTGAATGTTCATGTGATTTTATTTAAGTGAATTACCTCTTCTATTCATCCTTTTAGTTTTGAAATGTTTTTACCCACCAACCCTTAACCAATAAATCACCCTAAAAAGACCTCATGACTAAAAACATTTTTGTCTCATAGTGTAGAGTGGTGAAAATTTTCACAATTTAATAGCGATACATGAATTTTCTAAGTATGATCATTAATCTAGATTGAATTTCTCTTGAGTGAAGAGTAGCATGATCTTCTATCTGAGGTAAGTTTTGATTGATTTTTTTATGGATTTTTAAGGTTGAATAAATTTAAATTTGAGAGAATAAAATAAAAGGTAATTGATTTTCATATATGCCACATTATAGATTATATTTTGGAAAATATCTCAAAAATTATCTTATTATTGATTTTTGTGTGAATTTAAAATATATATTAGATTATTTTTACCCAGGAGTTCAAATACTTAGGTGTGGAGGTGTGATTTCATAGTGAATTATCCTACATTTTCACCCTTATACATGCAATTTAATTTTTTTTGGTGTTTATTATCCCATTATTTAACAATTTTTCATTCATCCCTAATTTTTATTCATTATATAAAAACACATTAAAAATGGGTAATTTCACTGTTTTTGATATTTTAATAGAAAGGAATTAGTTTTGTATTTTTTTCATAACAACTACTAAAATGAACCAAATAAAAAAAGATTATTTTTATAAGGATCATGTGGATTTTTGGGATTCATTTCATTCAACTGGACCTAGTTCCTAATCTAACCATATAATTACTAAATGAAGCATTCAAACTAGCAATCCTTTGGGTAGATAGAAATGAACAACCATTATTAAATGGGTCATAAATCAAGGTGCATGACTCTAAATGAACTAATTTTTATTTTAAATTAAGTCTATATTGATATATCATATTTCCATAAAATAAATAATCAATATTTGATAATTAAGGTTGTCAGTTGATGAATGAAAGTGGAGGGAATTTAATGGTCTATTTATCCAGAAAATTTTAATTTTGTAATATAGTTATAAATTTTTCTAAATTTATCAAATGGATCTAAAATTTTATGGGTGGAAATTTTATATGAATCTAAAAAACTTCAGTATTGATCACATTTTAAGATTCAATGGTCCTCAATGTCAAAAAATCATTCAAAGTAAAAATAAAAATAAAAATTTAGATAGAAAATCTACCTCACATCTCCCTTATAAATATGTATCTATACTTCCATTCAAGGGTTATTTATCCCCTTTTAATATCTAATGAACATGTTTTTATGTTGTAATAGTCTTATATTTTTTAATATATATTATCCTTTTATTTATCTATTTTTTCATTTTTTCATTTTTGTTTCCCCCATTACAATTATCTCATATCAACGGCTATAGATAATTAACCCTCAATTTTGTTTGAGGGGTAAGTGGTGATGTTTTGAGTTTTTTCTCTCATATCCTTGATGTGTGATTTCCTTGATTTACCTACTATTGTATTCTTACACTTTTTTATGTGTTATACTCTACTTTATCATTTCAATACTAAATTTGGTGTAGTAGTATTGAGGTGGTGATGTGTGAATAAGAGGTCTCTTGGACATAGTTTGCGAGATATTATCCTACATACAGAGGTATTAGTGTAGGATAATCACCATTTGAATAATAGGGTGTCAAGTAAAAGTTCTTAATCTCAAAATAAAATAAATTTCAAAGAATTACATTTTAAATAATAATGATTACATCACAATAATCTCCCAAGAAGAACAATTTTATTTCTATTAACTTCTTCACTTAGTATTTCTTATTCTGCATGCATTTATCTTTTTGTATATATATATATATCTATATTTCAAAAACGTATACTATTACATGGTTTGTTTTTATTTATTAGTATATTTTAGAATATAATAGTGACAATAAAAAATAAGGTTGTGTAAGTGGCCTCCTAAAGAGATCAATCCTAGGGTGATCACTATGCTTTGTTCTTAGGTAAATAAGGAAATATTGAGTTTGTATTTGTGACAAATACCTCTTTCACTTAGTGATGAGTGGTGTGTTGTGGGTCCCCTTAGTACTAAAATTTTATGAACCTAAATTTAATATATAAATAGCGAGACTTGGGTTTTCTTTGAATAGGAGGGTGTTTTGGCGTGTTCTTATCCTATTTAATAGGTTTGATGTGTGAAAAAAATGATTGAATTGGATTGGTTTTAAATTCAAATTTTCAAATAGTGGTATAACCTAAAATAGTTACCTCATTCTCCCATTAAATCATTATTTAAGTTATTCCCCTAATCTTTCTCTAATTAAATTATATCTCATTAATTACTTTCACTTGGATGTTTTGGCTTGAATAAAGGAGTACAATGATCTTGTATCCCCTAATATTGCCTAGCCTAGTGATTAGATATCTATGTTCACCCTCAAAACAATCTAATAATCACCATCACATGTAGTGGAGTAAATCCAAGTGTCTTGTGTGTGTAATTCTAAGGTTGAGAGAAGAAGTAATTAAAACAAGGTCAATATAAACCTCTTACTAATTAAACAATTACAGTCATTTAAAGAAATGAGTAGGAGAAACTAAGCATTAAAAAATATAATTCAATTAATAAGGAATGTGAGGATTCTCATTATCTCAACCACTAATGTCGTAGTGTGCCACCATTAGAGTATAATAAAGATTAGAAATGAAAAATGAATTAGCTCTATTTGATCAAATAGTCATGGTAGAAACCACCTTCTCTTGAGTGAAAGCTTATTTATTTATAGCAGAATGATCAAAAATTATTTATTCACTTCAAAATTTTACCCATGTGAATATAAAATATACTATTTTAATCTCCAATGATTCTAGTATTTCTTAAAAATTTCAAAAATTTCACCAGGTGACTATATGTACCTTTTAGTATTTATTTACTATACCCCTATGATTGAGCTTCATACTCATTCTAGAAGAATCATTGCTGAAGTTATTTGTTATGTTGTGGTGTAGTATAAATTAAATGTAGAGGCCTCACATGAGGAGAAGTTGAGAATAAGTGATGATCATGATGGTGGGATAATTGAATCTTTAGTGGAATTGGAATGGGATTGCTTTTCTTGGTGGGATTAAATGAAGGTAGGTCTGTGTGATGAGATTTTATATTGGGATTAGTTTGTTTTTAATTGAGATGGTGAACTCAAGCCTAGAAATTCAATTGGGAATGGAACTAGCTCAAAGTGGTTTGGAAATGGAAGAGTAGAGTGAGGCAGTATTGGGATTGGATTATCGGTCTGCTCAAGCTATATGCTGTAGAGTATCAATATGGTTTCCTCATGCAAGTTAAAACCGTGGATACTAGTGTAGGAGAGTTTGATGTGGTCTTAACTTTGAGGAGGATTCAGTTGTGAGATATAGGTGTCTTGGTTGTATCAACAAGAAGAGATTTATTTTTGTAAAATCATCAAACACATCGTGTGTTCCTTCCTTTATAATTTCAATTAGTGCATTGGGAAATGTTAAAGTTTCTTCCATTTTTGATGTTGTATAATGAAAAAACTGAGTAGCTTCATTTTCTTATTAATTCAACCATGATCAAGAATCTATATCCAAGATACATCCTTGTTGTATAGTATTTTCATCTTTGTTTGACCTTATATATTCAAAGTTTGATGAGGGTTTGAATATAATTTGATCGATTTGGGAATTGGTGAGAATAAGAGTTGGTTCGATCTTCATGAGGCAGAGTTCAAGTCTGGTGTCTAGGTGTTAGATCTAATAAAAGGTGAAAAGAGGCTTCCATAGTGACGTTTGGATTGGATTTCTGAACTTGAATCTGGTATGATGCTGTGATTGGGGCCAAATATTAGATTAGTGTCATTTGTGGTGAATACTAGACACACTGAAATTTCTTGAGGCATGTGGTAAATCAGAGCATGGTCAATCGGTGCAGTTGATTAGATTGAGTGGTTAGTCGAATGGATTCATATAGTCATTTTGGATAAGGAATGATAGGTTGGTGAAAGAGGTGAATCTAGTCTATAAAGTCATGGTTGGTTATAGGTATTAATATGATAGGTTGATGGTATCCTTTATGCAGTTGGTCATGATCCCCATAGATAATCACCTTGTATATGTGGTCACTTGGGTGGTGCACTTGTGGTATATTCAGTTCTCTCCCATGTTCAGTTCTCTGATTGTGGGCTAAGTGTAATGGGTCTAATAAAAATAGTCTAAGATAATAGGTTATAGACTCAATTTATTATAATCTTATAGTAAGTCTAGATAAGGGCTTGTAGTTTCTTGAGATGGTGCAATCGATCACAAAGGATTGATTGTGAATGGCATGGTTAGTTGGAGCATATAAGGTTGGTGAGGTGCGATAGATGAGTAAAACAATGGTTGGATGAGGACTCATATTCGACCTTAAGTACTTATTACAGTCAATTGAGAGTTTCTAACAAACCCTTACATAGCCTGCACATAAAATAAAAAAAATAATTTGAACTTTCTCTTTATATATTTTTTAAATAAAATATTTTAAAATTCTTAACTCAATTTATTATATATTCTCTATTAATTTTTCCCTTGATTATCCATTCACCAATTCATAACTCAAGTGCATCGACTGTGGTTAGTGTATCAACAAACAATTCAAAAAATCAATGTAGGCTTGCTCCATATTAATTTCAAAATTTAATAAAACTATAAAATTTAAAATTAAATGTCTTTAAGTAATGTAATCCCATAATTCCCAATCTAAGTATGAGTTTTTTATAAAAATACCAAAGATGATAAAGTCAAATAAAACCCATGAAGTATTTCCTATAAAAAATTAAATCAAAATTTCAAAGATTAATGTATGTATTATAATTAATTACAAAAAATTAATAAAACATTTAAAGAACAAGATTAAATCCATTAAATTCCAGATTAAATTTCAAATTAATTTTCATCACTAAAATAAAAAATTTAGATCAATTTAAATTATTCACCTAAAATACACCAACATATGAAAGTGTGACTAATAACTGGATTTTAGAATGGTTTGAGTGGATTTTATCTATGAATTATAGATAATTTTTTTTTTGAAATTTCATGTTTCATCACTCCCCCAAACTTAGAATATTGTACTCTCAGTCAATAAAAAGAATTATTTTTATTTGAATATATATGTCTTGCTTAGACTTAAGTACACAAACTAAATAAAAATAAAATCACATATTTATTAATTATTTGAATTATTATTCCACCTATATGAATTAATCTCACTACCTCACTTTAGTTAAGTTCAATTTCTAGTTATAAGAGTGAAATGGATATATTTAAATGGAATTATAATTTTAAAAAGTGACGCTTACATTTATCCCTTTCTCCTATGTTTCTTAAACTAAAGGTCCAATAGCCATTTATTTGATACAACTCAGATTAAATTATTATTATTCAATTTCACTCTTCTTTATCTGGGTTCAACATTCCTCTCACTTGAATGAATTCATTTTTTTATAATTAGACACTTATTAATTTTTTTACATCCATGATTATGAAAATAAATTATTAAATTTTAAAATGAAATTTAGTACTCAACCACCTTGTGCATAATGTCTTAGAGTTTCATTATGGGATATACATTTCCCATTCCACTCTAGTTTCAATGGATTTATATAAATTTATTTTTAGTTGGATTTATAAGTTTTTATTTTTCAAAAATTCTAAGTTACCATTAATTAAGTTCAAAATTTTAGTGTACTCATGTTATAATTTCAATTCCACAAAGATATTTTCACTCACACTCCTTTTTTGAGTTTTAGAACCAAATTTTTATGAAATCAGTGACCATATTAACCCAATAATCATTTAAATATAATAACTTTAGAACTAATAAACTCCTTATATTCAAGCATGGTATTTTTCCAAAGAAGGACAATATTCAACTCAAATTTTTCTATCTAAAGACACTATAAAAGTTTTAAAATAAACAAAAGATAACATGAAAATTTTATTTTTATATTCTGAATGAAGACTTTAAACACTATGATTTAATTTATTTTAATCCAAAAAATCTCAGAGACAAAATGAGAATAGAAAAAATTATTTACAACCTAATCCACTCTATCCTCTCCCTGAAACTTATCTTATACACAATTCCAGTTAATACCACCCTGAATTTATCAAGGAAAATCAGTTTTAAAGAGTGATTATCCAGACCAATATGAGGGAAAGGGAAAACCTAATAGTCCTTTATTTAATAGTTGTGGAGATGAGTTTAGATTACTATACTTTTTCCTTTCAAAAGTCTTCATATAAATTATCCACATTTTGTCCATTCACCATGAAGGGGTGTTATGATTCGACTCCATTAATCTCAATTGTACCAAATAGAAATGTTTTAGTTATTACATAAGGTCTATTCCACTTTTAACTAAGATTAATAAGAATGAGATTTATTATTTAATAGAATAATAACACTTTATCTCCAAATTTAAATCCTCTTCTCTAGATGAGTATATCATGGATATATCTAGAACTATCATTTTATAACAGGGTGTTCTCACATTCCACCCTTATTAACTCTTCAAGTTCCATCATTTATAGCTTCCTATACTCTCCATCTCTTCCAAACTCCAAGATTACCTTCTTCATGGATCAGTAAGCCTTTTTCTTCATCTCAACAGGCAAGTGAAAATTATTTCCATAAACAATTATATAAGGGGACAAACCTAAAAAGGGTTTTAGGTAGTTTTATATAACCACAATGCATCCTATATCTTCTTACTCCTATACTTTTTGGTGGGATCCACTATCTTCTCAATAATCCTCTTAATATCACTGTCAGATACCTTTACTTTCCCACTTTTCTATGTTCGTTATGAAGTTGAGGTCTTGTGATACAATATATATTTCTTTAATAGGGATGATATTTTCTTGTTATAAAAGTGTATTCCTTGGTCACTGATTATTTCTTGGGGTTCTCTAAATATACAAAAAATGTTTGGTTTTAGAAACTCAATGAAAAACTTAGAATTATCAGTTCTTATTTATTATGCTTTTATACATTTAAAAATATAGTCCACTACTAATAAGATATAGGAAAAACCAAATGAGATAGGAAATAGACCCATGAAATATAACCCCCAGACATCAAATACATAAAAAAAAATTAAATTTTATTGATGAATTTTATGTATTTTTGGAAACTACACCAGTAAGTTGATATTTTGTGAATTCTTTATGAAAATCATGTGAATTTTTGAAAATATAGGACCAAAATAATCCATCTTCCCAAATTTTATTAATTTTTCTTTGAGGTCCAAAATGGATTATACATGATATTTTATAGAAAAAAGAAATCACATATAAAATTTATTACTTGGGGATATACCTCATTATTACTTGTTTATTTTGAATCTTCCATAATTAAGGATCCTCCCAGAAATAATACTTTGACTTTCAATTTAAAAGTTTTATGCTTAGTATTGAAGGGGGTACCTTTGATGTGATTAGAAAATTTACTAACTATTGGGTGGATTTGTAAAATTATTTACTAGGGAAGGATTCATCTAAGTTTATTTTAGTTGGTGAAACTGCCTGGATAGTGTGAGATAATCCACTAATGTGGTCAAAAAAACATATTTTCATATCCCTTATTATCCTTGATCTCAAAGTCAAAATCTTATAGCAACATCCACCTTACTAACCTTGTATTTTCTTTATCTTTATTAATAAAATACCTGAGTGAAACATGATCAAAATAAATAGTTAATTTACTCCCTAATAGGTAAGACAAAAATTTATCTAAACCAATTTTTTATATAGTGTAATCAATTTGGGTTGCATCTAGGATCCGAGAAGTGAAGGCTATATGTAATGACCCAGACTTAAAAAATTACACATTCTAGAGTTTTTAAACTAGAAATATCATTTGAGGATATTTTTAGTTTGGAGTTTTAGAGAATTTGGAAAAAATCATACAAGGTAAATCCATACATTAAAAGCAGACACTTATACTAATTATCCATTTTTTCCATAAAACAAATGTATTTAAAATAACACATAGTTTATCTTTATGAAAAATATTCACAATTATCCCCTTGATATTATACTTGTCTCTATTACCCCTTAAAACCTATGAAACATTTTAAAACTTGGGATGATCGCAACAACCTAGTAAGGGTCATAAAATAAAGGAAACCATTAGTCCAGTGAAAACCCATATTTTTTTTAAAACATACATTTTTACCTTGAAAAAAAATCATATTTTCAAAAAGGTCATTATCTTAACTTTTTAAAAACAAATTATTTTCAGGAAATATCATAAGCAAGAATATAAGATATAAGTAGGTAACTTGGGATATAATTTTAATCAAATAGAATATCCATGTTGTTGACTTACATACATGTAACACTTATAAATAGAATAACCACACGGTCGACTTCCATACCCAATGCATTGGAGGGATATCATAGACCCACCTGTCATTAGTTTATTACGAAACCACCCATCATTGGTTTATCATGCAACCACCCACCAAATGTACAAGTACCATTATATAATAAAAACATATAAAAGATTTCAATTTTCAACATGTCACTATTAAAATTTCATTTTTACTCATAGGAAAACATTTCAAGTTATTTAAATAGTTAATCCTTTTTCAAAACCCATTTTAAACATTTAAAAAGATATTTTTAAATCAAAGTGTCTCATACCACTTTGAAACATTTGAAATAAATTAAAAAATTACCATTTTAAAATATTCATGTCCATATAAATAAATTTATAAAACCATTTTAAAAACATGTACATGAAAGAGAAATATTATAATAATAAATCTTTAAAACATTTAAAATGATCTTTTAGTTAAAGATTCCCTTACCATGAGTTTGAATCGTCAAGTATAATATTTATCTTCCTAAATAATAAAATTAGGTTAATTATTTAATTTCTTGAGAAACTTTTTCAAGTTTATTATTCCTTTTATATTGTTTATTATCATGTTAAAAAAATTACTTAATTATTTAAGTTCACATCAGACATTTTGATGATATTCTATACTTGAGTCCAAAATGACTTTGGTATGATATCTATAGTCAAAGTGGCCATTAGTCTATAATATCCCGAATAATAATCATGAAATAATTATCACTTTTATACATTAATAATAATTTTAAATATATCCATTACACATGGATATGAGAAATGAACTATGTTACAATCATAGAGACGGTAAGCCATACATATGCATGAGTAATGTTTCAATTTTTTAATAGTCATTATGTAAAGGAGGTAAGTATCATTTTATCTTTCAAAAATTATCATAATATAATTAATATAATATTAATAATTTAAATATACTTATATATATCACCCATGTGATTTGGTGATGAAAAACGAATCACATTTATTTGTGGAGGTGATAATATACACGTACGCACGAACAATGTTATCATTTTTCTATGCATGGAAAGGTAATAAATAAAATGATACATTTTCTTTTAATAATGATAAATATGTCATTAATATCATATATAAATGTTAATTCTATCATTATAACCATTCTTGAGATACAGTTATGTAAAAAAAAATTATCGGTTTGCGAGGTGGTAGTCAGTCATACACAAAAATGATTAATTATTTCCCCATTTGATGGAAGTGGATTTGGATTTTGGTGATGATATTAACATAATAAAATATAATTATATTTATTATACTATATTTATTAATTTACCATGGTTGAAGAATATTTTAATGAGGTTTAAGAAGAAAAAAACATAAACACTTCATTAAAAACAATACCTCTTCTTTTGAAATCCTTCATTGCTTAACACCTTAAGACCAATAAGGACAATATTATGCCTAAAATAAGAGATATATAATGTGGTGAGAGATTATATAAATGGATTTAGGTATATATTTTTCAAAAAAAATAGGTTTTAAGTGTGAATAAAAGATAATAAGAAGTTCCCTTTTATAAGAGAGGGGAGGGACACTGTTGGAATTTCTTAAAACATTAAATTAATATAAATTCATTTTCTTTTAAAAATGAATCAAAAATAATTTATTGATAATAAAGGATAATTTTGGGTCAAAATAAATTCATCCAATGAAAATTATATGAATTTTTACAATTTTTTAATCCTTATATTTTTGTTATAACCCTTATTTAACTTCTTCAACCTTTACCGTCAAAACATGTGTTTTTACTCTTTGAAGGTTAATATGGTTACTATAAAATTCAAAATTAAATATAAATGAATAATTGATGATATTTTAAATTTTATACCAATAATTTTTATGAATTTTAAATTTTTATTAATTTTATATCATTTAATAAATTATTATTTATTTTAAAATATCATTAATATCAATTTTGACACTATTCATTACTTGAATTTTTAAAAATTTCATAACAACAAGATATCTTCAAACCAACTATTTTTATAAATCCTTAACATGTAAATTTAATCTATAAAATTAATTTATGAAATTAATTACCTAAAATAATATTTATTTTAATATTTTTAATATCATTTACTTGATATTTCTATTAATTAAATAATTACTGCATCATCATTGTGCAAGCCTTTAAAGTAATTATTTATTCCCAAAAAATTAAAAATAAATTACCATAATGAATATAAATATTTTATTTTTCAAAATAATATTTATAGTCAAACATATCCCCTATAAAACCCCATATTAATAATATTTTACTTGTTAAAAAAAGTGTATGACAAGTTTGACTCTTCTTTGAATAAAATATTATAATATCATTAAAAAGGCTATAAATGGACACATAACCAATCTGTTAATTATTATGGAAACAATAATCATAAAATAAAATGTGGCAAGTGTTAGATTCATTTTATAATATTTATAATATTATTTTACCCTTAATTACCCAATTTACCCTTTACTGTGATAACAAAATTTACCATTATTACTATTCATATTGTAAAAAAATAAAATGAAACTATTTAATAAATTTTTAAATTATGATTCAAAAAATGAAATTAATTTTTCAAAATTCAAAACACATAATTGGATAAAATTAATTTAAAATTAATCTCGTAGACGAGACGAAATAACGAGTTTTTAAAGTGAAAATGTGCAAAAGTTTGAAATGTTTTTATATAAAAATTCAATATAAAAAGATTAAAATAAAAATAATTAAATTAATTTATGTATTTTTGATCTAATTTTAAATTAAAACCAATTTTAAATATAATTTAACATTATAAATTATTTAGATGAAAATTAATTTTTCAATTAAAATGCAGTATTTTTCACTATTCATCAAAAAATGAAGTATATCTAAAAAATACAAAAAACTAAACCAGTGTAAATTTTGATATTTTGATTTCAAAAATGAATTTCTGTTTTTCAAATGAAATATATAAACGTTTCATAATTTAGTTTTAAAATAAGTGCACTATCAAAAGGTGGTAAAACTATTTTTTAGAAAAATGCATCTTTTATGTGAAAAATTGGTTTTGTTCTTATTATATGCCTATAAAACTAATTGGATAAATTTTAAAAAAATTTATTGAATAGATTTCATTAAGATAATTCAATAATAGTGGTTAATTTAATTTATTAAGATCAAATTCCTTTATGGGTAAAAACAATTTTTCATAAAAACACATCCTTTATATTGAATTGGTTTTTATTTTCATTTATAATTAATTGGTAACCAAAGAATTAATTTTAAAAACATGTGAAAATAATATTTTTATAATTTATTTAATACTATTCATACCCTCCATTCTAACAGCTAGGTTATAATGACAACATAATAATATTTAGTTGTTTGTTTAAGATCGATGTGGCGTATCATGTATGTTATCTAACATAGTGTTTCCTTATTAAAATATTGAGTTTTTACATTCTCCCCCTTCAGTAAATTGAATCCCCAAATTTTGAAATTTGGATTGAAAACCAGGGGTTTGAATTTTCAAAACACCTTTTTTGAAATCTCACATCGGAAAAAGGATTAATAAAACTTCCACTTTAAAAGAAAGAAAGGGAAGTACGAAGGTCACCTAAGATAACACATACTAGGAATATATGTAAGAAAACAGTGAAATAGAAGGGAAAATTGACTATAATGTTCTGATGGATAGTGATAGAGAACAAGGTCATTATAAATTTAAACATCACAAAACCATAAATAATTTATGGGTTAAAAGGTCATTAATTTATTTATAAGAAAAGTAAATGAATAAAATTTTTGTTTTAAGATCATTTTTATAGAGTTTTAGAATTATTTAACTACCTGAAATAAGAATATAAGGAAATATAAATAATTATAAAATAAAGTTTCATCCGTTAATCAATTTTCCCCACAAACTCATCTTTTATTCCAAATAATGAGTAAGAAAAATGAATTTTTCATGCTTGAAGCACTAGAATCAACTTCTAGAGAATCAGATAATCCATAAAATATTAACTACATATTTATCATATCTTGAACCATTAAACAAAACCAAAATGGTTAGTATAAGATAAATTTTTTTATAAAAATAATAAACCTTTATATGATGAAAAACTATTTTAATCTCTAAAAATTCAACAGTGAAACCCAAAGTTCAATGTAGAAAAATAACTATACTTAAATTTACTCAAGAATATTCTAGACTAAGATTGAAACCCAAAAATGATTTGATCACATTATCTTCCAAATAACATCAATCAATCTTAATGTCTCACACCAAAAATTTTATTTCCTAAATAACATAATCTTCAAGATATGAAAACTATTTCCATAAATAACCTGAATCACCATAAGTTCATAATAAAATTATATATGTTTCCAAAATATAATTCCAAATTTATTCTTCAAATAAAATAAAATAGTAATATATTTACCTTAATCATGTAGGGTTCCAAAAATATTGAACATCTTCCAAAATAACATTGATCACTTAATCACCAAATCAATTTAAAATCCCATGGTTATCTAAATGATAAAACATATGTCCTCAAAATAAACTTAACCTTTATCCATCAGATAGTTTAACTAAAAATAAAGTTTCATACTAACTGGGACTTTTCATAGGCTAGTGTTAGGTGATGCACCCTTATCGCCATTCAGTTATGCGTTCAATTACCTCATCCTTTCCAGACAGGACAAGTTGTCACACGATTTGTGGGTTATCCTTTTTCTAAAACTATATAATTATTATAGCATTAAAAAAAATAATAAAATCCTTAAAAATAACCTTAATATGTTTTAACCTCAAATTTTATCTCATACCTTTCATTTTTCATCCCAAAATGTAATAACCCATATTTACCTCAAAAATGAATGTCTCCAAAAATACCATTAGTCACCTTAAAATTTGATAAGTAAAATCCACAAAAGGGTTCATAATAAATTGAAATTATGATCAATCTGAAAATTATAACCCCATGATAATAACCACAACTCTTAAGAAAATATCATAGTCTCAAAAGTTATCTAAACCCTCCTTTGACACTATCTGTAAGGACCTGATGATAAACACGAGATATTATAGTGTTTTTGAACTAGAATTCTTATTCAAGAGTATTTTCAGTTTATAGTTTTAGATAATTAGGAAAAAATATTACAAAGTAAACCCATACATTAAAAGTGGACACATATAATCAGTATCCATTTTTTCCATAAAAAATATCTTTAAAATAAAACATGGTTTCTCTTTATGAAAAAACTTCAAAATTATCCCCTTGATCTCATCCTTGTATTTATTCACCCTTAAGTATTATGAAAACATTTAAAAACATAGGATGAGTAAAAAATATTAGCAAGGGACATAAAATAAAGGAAACCATTAGTCTAGTGAAATCTCATAATATTTTTAAAAAATTAACTTTGTACCCTAGAAAAGTAACCATATTTTAAAAAAGATCATTATTTACCTTTTTAAAATCAAAAAATTTTCTTGAAAACACATAAGAAAACATATAAGATTTAAGAAGGTAACTTGGGACATAATTATACTCAAATGGAATAACCATAAAATCGGTTTCCATACATGTCACTCTTACAAATGGAATAACCATACGATCAACTTCTATACCCAATGCATTGGAGGGATATCACAGACCAAATTGTCATTTGTTTATCATGGAACTTCCTGTCATTAGTTTATAACATAACCACCCATAAAATGTACAAGTAAAATTATATAATCAAAACATATAAAATCTTACAAGTTTCAAAATGTCACAATTAAAATTTTATTTTCACTCAAAAGAAAAAATTTCAAGTTATTGAAATAGTCAATACATTTTAAAAACCCATTTTAAACATTTAAAAAGATATATTTAAATCAAAGTGTCCCATACCACTTTGAAAAATTTGAAAGAAAATAAAAAATTCACATTTTAAAATATTCATCTCCATATAAATACATTCATAAAACCATTTTGAAAACATGGACATGAAAGAGAAAGATTTCGAATAATAAATATTTAAAAAATTTAAAACAATATTTTATTTAAAGTATCCCTTTCCTTGAGTCTGAATCATCATGCACAGTATTTATCATCATGAATAATAAAATTAGGTTATTTATTTATTTATTTATAACCATTTTCAAGCTTATTATTCCATTTATATCAAAGATGTTCGGGAACTGGGAAAACCCATTCCTAGAATATTTTATCAATAAGTAAAGACTGTGGAATTAAAAGGGGCCTTACATAAACTAGAATGAAAATCAATTGATGCATCCAACTAAACAAGATGTAAGTATAAATATAGAATAATAAATGACCAGCTTGAGCTTTCTGCCTCAATTTATCTTTTGGAAAGAGAATACAAAAATTCATTTACTTCACTAAAAGAATGAGTAACATCTAGATTAATTTGTTCATATAATTTAAGATAATCAATCTAGAAAGGAAGAATTCTCTATGGAACATTCTGGGAATGATTCTTTAAAAAAATCATAGCAATAGTTGAGTCATATTCAACCCATAGGTACCTCCATCCATAGTGGAAAGAATAATTAATGGATTTAATCATTGCCCATAGCTCAACCTAAATGGAAGATACATTACCAATAAAGTGATAGAAGCAGCCTTTAATAAAACCTTGATGGGTGTGAAAAACACCACCATAACCCAAAGGTCCCGACACTTCTGAAGCTGCCCCATCAACATTCAATTTCAACCATGAAGAGATGGGAGGGATCCATCTAATGATTTTTTACAACAATGGATTCTTGACCCATCCAATGACACCAACAGTTTTTAGAATAACAAAATCATGTATATCATTATTCATCAAACCAGTTTGAACCTTGGAGGCAACCATAACCTCCCTATAGATGGTAGTGATCCTATCTTGTACCGAGGGGGTATGATTATCAAAATAAACTCCATTTATTACTCTAAAGATACGATAAATGAAGTAGGAAACTTTTGTGACCATAACCCTTGAATGTTTTCACTACATCCATAATTAATGATTTAAATCATCATGTCATCAAAATTACTCAGCCTCAAATCCACACAAAACACTACCTTTAAATGATCCCACAACTGGACTAAAAAATTACAATGTATAAATACATGATTTATAGATTATTAAGAATTCATAAAAAGGTATAAGTATAATGAAAATTGAAAACTTGTTCGTTATAGAAGACTATGAATGGGCAGTCAGCCCCTTCAGATCTTCCACATAAGGAGGAAGTGTGCTGGAGAAATGAAATATTTTCTAAAAACTTTTAGCCATGAGGGAATAGAGGTAATAACAACACATCCAAACATGTAAAATTTCTTATAAGTAAGCTACCTAGTGGATTTGGGAGTCCACAAGAGGGAGTCTCTATCTATATAGTTATATATATGAATATCCATCCTTACTTGGAGGTAGAAAACCCTAAAAGGTAGTATCAAATCATAAATTAGAGATGGAATCATACTTCATGGAGGGAGGGATACTCATATCCTCATTGATAGGAATATCCATCCATGGTTTACTCTAGAGATTGAGGGTGGACTATTTAGAAGCCATCCACTTGGAGTATTTCATAATCTCATGATAAGATCATTTAATGGAAGCCCAAACCGATAATGGGATATACATAGAATATCTATTCTAGATTTATGTTGTAAATATGTTGGACAAGAATTACAATGAGTGATCATTGGATATCAAAAGATTCTAGGTGAATTTTCTAAGAATATAATTATTGAAGGAAATTACTTTTATATCACTTATGATCTTGTCATAACAATTACCTAATTATTTAAGTTCACGTCATAAATTTTGATGATATTCGGTACTTGAGTCCAAAATGACTTTGGTATGATGTCTATAGTCAAAGTGGTCATTATTAAATCATATCCAGAATAATTATCATGAAAGAATTATAACTTTTATACATCAATAATACTTTTAAATCTATCAATGACATATTTATATGGAAAATTAATTATGTTACAATCATGGAGATGGTAGGATGTACATATGCATGAGTAACATTTTATTTTTTTTAAAAGTTGGGGGATGAATCCCCAATTATTATATAAAAAAACACAAGCAGGAGAGTCATCAAGTACAGCCAAAATCAAAAAAAAAATAAATAAATAAAAACTAGCATTCTCAAGTTCCCCCTTCCGGGTGGCCAATATTCTTTCTGATTTTATCAGAGATTATCTATTCTTTGTCCCTCAACTCATTCCAGAGTTTGGTATTGATGCGCCCATACCCTCGCCCTCTACTGTATTGGGCTTCTATTTCTATTACTTGATGAAGTAAAGTGTCTAGATCTTCATCTGAACTGTCATCCTGTGCAACCTCTTTTTTCTTCTCATCTTCAATTCTTTTATCACTTTTCTTTTGGCTTCACGTTATAACCTGTTGCCATGAGCCACCTTCCATGTCTTCAAGATTACCAGCCTAGTCAGTGTTATTAACTGCTGCCAGGGGCTCCATTTCTTGCAATTTTTTGGTGTTGCAACCTGCACACTTGAAAGAGGTGTGTGAGAAGTAATCTCACCCAAAGGAGTACTCACCTCCTACCCAGGAGAAGTCTTTACAATGGGCAGGTCTGTGTCATCCAAGATGGTCACACCTTGGGAAACAAGTGAAACCTCAACATTGGCCACCCGATTTAGATCAGAAGATGTAGGAGTAGCATTCACATTGAGTATATCCAGATCAGAATATTAAGAAATATTAAAAGGAGCAGTGTACTGCTCAGATTGTCCAGAATTTGCAGTCACTAAATGCTCTGAATTTGAAGTTGTGACAGCTTCAAACCCGTGGACACCTGTGACTACCTGAGAATAAGGAACAGGATCATAAAAAATCTGAGTCTCTTGAATTTTATGAGCAACATCATGTAAAGCATCCTCCCCATTACCTAATACAGCGTGGACAGTAGGTAGCAGAGCTGAGGGGTCAGAAAAACCTTCTTCAACCATGTTAACTCAGGTTTTTCTTCCCTGGCTAGTAAGCTCAGAGCCTTTTTTAGGCTCATTGTTGGGAACCACCAGCTCCACATTCTTCTCAAACAAAGAAACCTCATGTTCAGGAAGCTTACCATGCTTAGCAAGGTGATTTTTTTGATAGAATCAGCTTGACCAGCTTTATCCATCCCTACTTTAGAACATGATTTGAGATCATGTCCATGAAGAGAGGAGTGTTTATAGACAATGGACCTTCTACAGTTAGAGGTGTCATGTCCTATAACTTTGTAATCAGAGCAGAACCATGGCATACCCTCAAATTCAATTCTTAATTCTAATTCTTCTTCATCAGTGGATACATACACCTTATCAACCAAAGTGGAATAAAGGTCTATCTCAACCAGGCACCTAGCATAATGACCATACCTATAAATTTCAGTTTCTTTGTCCATTTTAATTGGAATACCAATCGCTAATGCAATATCATAAAGGATTTGAGGATGCCATAAAATCCAGCTTAACCCAAAGATTTTAATCCATACTTGAGAAGAGGAGTTACCGATTTTAGTTGGGTTGAATCTACTATCCTACTCTCTAATATGAATAACACCTGGTTTGAGTGACAGGGATACAAAACCCCATGCGTGTATTTTAAGATCTTCCGAGGGGAAGATCATATGGAAATACCCTTTACCCAAGAAGACACATTTCTATGAGTCGAACCCCCAGATGCTTGAAAGCCACTGTGCGAGATAATCCATTCTCCATGGTTTCGTTCCTTTGGGCAGAACGAGACACACTATAATGTAGTGTTCTCCCAACTCCAATATTTACGAAATCGTAGCCAGATCCGCCCTCACATGAGAAATATAATCTCACCTACGTATGCTGACACATAAACCCTTAAACTGGGAAAAGGAACGTTTGGAATCCCTAACCTCAATAGATTTATTCTTGTGATTTTCACATCCACGAATCTCAGATCTCTCTATTTCACTTGCAGTGTGCTTGTGGGAGTCGAACCTCCCTGGCATCAAGAATACATCTTCCATCAAAAATTGAAGCGGCGAGGTAGACAAGTGAAACCTTAGAAACCATTTCACGTCGTAGGGAAGCTCCCCCGGCTGCTCGACATCCTCTCTTCTCACATGAGTAACATTTTCATTTTTTCAATAATCATTATGGAAAAGAGGAAAGTATCATTTTATATTTCAAAAATTATAATAATATAATTAATATCATATTAATAATTTAAATATACTCATATATATCATCCATGTGATGTAGTGATGAAAAAAAATCACATCGCTTCATGGTGGTGATAATTCACATGTACGCACGAACGGCATTATCATTTTTCTGTGCATGGAAAGGTAAGAATAAAAATGGTATATTATCTTTTAATAATGATAAATATATCATTAATATCATATATAAACTTTAATTCCATAATTATAAACATTCTCGAGAGACAGTTATGAAAAATGAATTTCATCGGTTCGTGAGGTGGTAGTCTGCTGTACACACAAACAATAACTTATTTTCCCATTTGATGGAAGTGGAGATAGATTTAGGAGATGATATTAACATAATAACATCTTAGTATATTTAAGATAATGTATTTATTATTTCACCATGGTTTAATAATATTTTATGGATTTGGAATAATAAACAAAATAGAAGCACATAATTAAAAACAATACATCTTCTTTAGAAATCCTTCATTGCTTAACACCTTAAGACCACTAAGGATGGTGTTATATATTAACGAAGAGATCTATAATGTGTGGAGGAATTATAGGAAGGGGTTTCTATATATATTGGACAAACCAAATAGGTTTTTAAGTGTGAATAAAAGATAAGATGATGTCCTTTTTATAAGAGAGGGGAGGAGCACTCTTGGAATTTCTCAAAATATTAAATTAATATAAATTCTTTTTTCTATTTAAAATTTATCAAAACTAATTTATTTCAAATATAGTATGATTAATGGTCTAGATAAATTCATATAATGAAAATGAGACAAGTTTTTACTATTTTTTAATCCGTATCTTTTTTTTATAACTCTTATTTAACCTCTTTAACTCTTACTGTGACAACATGTGTTTTTACTCCTTGATAGTTAATATAGTCACTATAAAAGAGAAAAATAACCATAAATGAATAATTTATTATATTTTAAACATTATCTCAATAATTTGGATGAATTTTATATTTTTATGAATTTTATATAATTTAATAAAATAATATTTATTTTAAAATATCCTTAATGTCAATTCTGACACTATTCATTACTTGACTTTTTAAAAATATCATAAAAAAAATATATTAGAAAAAACTATTTTAATACATTCTTAATATTTAAATCCAATCTATTAAATTAATTTATGGAATTAATTATCTAAATTTATATTTATTTTAATATTTTTAATATCATTTATTTGATATTTCTATTAATTAAATAATTATTGCATCATCATTATGCAAGCCTTTTAGGTAACTATTTATT
Organism: Viscum album; assembly: GCA_963277665.1. Lineage (NCBI taxonomy): Eukaryota > Viridiplantae > Streptophyta > Magnoliopsida > Santalales > Viscaceae > Viscum > Viscum album. Next base: position 1,476,592,604 of record OY728125.1, on the reverse strand, counting down.
CCCTAAAAATTAAAAATAAGTTACCATGATTAAGTTAAATATTTTATACTTAAAAATAATATTTATAGTCGAACATATCCTCTATATAACCCCATATTAAAAATATTTCACTTGTTAAAAACAAGAGTATGACAAGTTTGACTCTTCTTTGAATAAAATATTATAAAGGTTATAATATCATCCAAAAGGCCAAAAATAGTCACATAACTAATCATTTAATTATTATGGATGTAAAATAATCATCCAATAAAAATGAGTCTAGTGTTAGTGTAATTTTATAATATTTATAATATTATTTTTACCCTTAATTACCTGATTTACCCTTTATTGTGGTAACAAAATTTATCAATGTTATTATTCATATTATCCAAAAATTAAAGGGTCCTATTTAATAAATTTACACCATATTATTACAAATATGGAATGCATTTTTCAAAATTAAAAACAAATAATTGGCTAAAATTAATTTAAAATTAATCCCATATATGGGACAAAACAATGAGTTTTTAAAGTAAAAACGTGCAAAAGTCTGAAATATTTTTATATAAAAATTAAAAATAAAAAATATTCCAATGAACTTAATTGAATTAATAGATATATTATTTATCTAATTTTAAATTAAATCAAATTTAAAATAAAACCTAACATTATAAATTATTTAGATGGAAAGTCAGTTTCCATTAAAATGTAGTATTTTTCACTATTCATAAAAATTGAAACATATCTGAAAAATATCAGAAACTCGACCAAAGTAAAATTTAATATTCTAATTTTAAAAACTGAATTTTATTTTTTTAAAATAATTTTTTTTAAAATTTTAAAACAAGTGTGCCATAAAAAGGTGATAAATAAGTTTTTTGTATAAAAATATATCTTTTATGCATAAAATTTGATTTGTTCTTATTTTATGCTTATAAAACTAATTGGATGAATTTAAAAACATTTTTTTGAATATATTTCATTAATATTGTTCACTAATAATTATAAATTTAATTTATTAAGATCAAATTCTTTTATGGGCATAAAAATAGTTTTTTCGTAAAAACACATCCTTTATATTATATTGGTTTTTATTTTAATTTATATTTAATTGGTCACAAAATAATTAATTTTATAAACATGTTTAAGACATATTTTAATAATTTAGTTAATCATATCCATACCCTCTATTTTAACGACTTGGTTATAATGACAACATAATAATATTTAGCTATTCGTTTAAGTTTGATGTGGTGTATCATGTATGTTATAAAACATAGTGTTTAATTTTTTAAATATTGGGATGTTACACTATCACTTGTGGGTTTCCATCAACTTTCTAGGATAAAAAAACTAATACAGCTTTGTTTGAAGCATCATATAGTATCTTAAATGGTTTATCCCAGTTAATTAGGAAGATTATAGGGGTTTTGGTTTAATGATCGGGTCCAAAAACCATTTACTTTGTGTTTTCCCAAGTCTTGGATGTGTCAAGGGGTGTTTAGAGAAATTATTCCCCCCTAAAATTCTCAAGTTTGTATCACAACCACAGTTGGCTTCCCTGTCACTGTGGGCCTTGTAGTCACTATGGGACTCACAATTGTAGTTGGACTTAAGGTTGTAGTGGGACTCAAGGTTTTAGTTGTCCTCATGACCAAAAATTTAGTCTCATGATTACAAAATTCCTTCACATAACCATAGGATTCCTTCTCACAGTTACAGGTTGTCTTCATGGAAACAGGTCGATCTCACAGTGACTGGTTGAACACACCATTGTTAGTTGGATTCATGGTTTCAGGATGGTATCATAATTTTACTATCTCTTATCATAGTAATAGAGACCATTATCATGTTCACAAGTGTGAATCATGGTTGAACCTTTCACAATCTCTCCAACAGTTCCAGTTTTTCAAAATTTCCAGTTTTTCCCAGAATGTCATAAATATGAATTTTTATCTTAAATATGGTTTTGATGACTTAAATAAGGGAAATTAAAAGGTTATTTCAAATCGGATGTTTATACCCTTTTATTTTTTAAAAGTTTTAATCTTTTAATAAGGTCGTTCCATTTGTAAATTAAATAGAAATTAAATGGTTGGATGCGTTAGTCTTTGGGAAAATGTATCAGGTATCTTAAAAGTATTAAAACTTTTCTATTTGTGTCTTCCTTATTTTATTTGACTCTGAATGAACCAAAATCTTGTTCTTGAACCTTAAAGAGTCATTTGTATCCATTTGGAGCTTCCATATTCATGTTTCTAGGATTATTTAATAGTTTGGTTCGCACTCTATTTGTCTAAAAAAATGAGTAATATTTGAGGTAGGATCTTGTTTCTTTTATTTTAATCCTTTGTAAAAGTTGAAAGATTATTTAATCTATTATCTATGGGATATATATTTGGTAACTTCATATTATTTACCTCTTTTTTGATGTATCATGTTTGGGAACTTCAGTTTCAGGTAGGGGATTTATTTCTTCTTCTTATTTTTAAAGTAGAGTCATAAATTTATCATGATTTATCTCATTGGTTAATGATGGAATTAACCTTAATGAATATTAAAAAAAATTAAATAAATAATTTGTTTTTAGTTGAATCAATCATATGTGTTTATACCGTGATAACAATTTTCATCTTGATTTTTTGAATAGTGTGTTATCAATATTTATGATATGGTTTAAAATGTTTGTTATTATTTGAATTTTATAACGGATGTAAAAATGATAATTATTTATGGATAATTAAATAAATAGGTATGTTTAATTTTATTTATCTATTCTTAATGTTTTATGAAACCAATATTAGTGTTGAATCTTGTTTAAATAATTTGATATTTGTTAATAGATGATTTATTTGGTTTTATGTGGTTGTAACTTATGAATAAATAAATCGGTTAATTCCAAACAGAATGGATTGGTTATTTTCTAAATATAACTATTTTGGGAAGATAAATATTGTCTTATTATGAAGGCTGGATGCCTTGGTTTTAGGGCCTAGTTTCCTTATGAACTGTTTTTTTTGTTTTCTTTATTCCTTGCATGATCACTCTGGATGAGGAACCTTTCTATGTGACATGATATAAGCCTAATATGGATGATGGTTTCTCAATAATGGGTGGGGATGTCCAAGTTTGTGGAAATAATTGGAACCTATGATGGAGAGTTGTATGGTGATATGTATGGCGGTGTTGATGATGGAATTATAATTGATGGAACAGGTTGAAGTTGGGATTTCACATTGATGTTGTGTTGAAATTTAGAATGCTTGATTGTTTATGAATATACTAATAGGCCACATATCCAATATTTTTGTTTCTACATTCCTTTCCCCACTACTTGATTCAGTTAGCTATGCATGTTTTATGAATCTTTTATGGTAGTTTATGACATGTCCTAGAGTGCCTAAAATTATGGAATGATAATGAATGTTAATGGTTTAACCCATGGGGTTGGTGGCTTGTTAGAATATTGATTAATGATAAATATTTTTAAACCTTGGGAAGGTTGGATTATTCCTGAAGGAAATGTAAATATATGGTAATTAATGTAATAATAAATGTTTAAATTAAATAATTGATTAAATGAAAGTTCCTTGAAAGTTTGCATTCTTGTAGGATATATAGTCCTTAATAATGTTAGAAAGGTGTCCAAGAGATGATAAATGAATTTGATATTAAGACTAGGTAGTTTACCATAGTTTTTCATTAGTTACATATATCTCTTTAATGTTTTGATATTTTATATTCTACTCTATCCATGTAGGTAGGGCGACATACATCTAGTGAACTCTAGAGGGTATCTTCCTTAATGTCCAGGTTTACAAGGAATGTATAGCTAACCACCCCCTCTTTCCCCAATATCTTATCTTGATAGTATTATGTGTTTTTATGCGTGGTGGTTACCTTTACTCATATATTTATATAAAGGTATATAATTTTTTGTGGTTATTTCACACACACGTATCTCCATATATAGCATCCTAAGGATTATTACAAGTATGCTGTGTATGGGTAAAGATGAATTGAGGTATAATCAATGATTTATAGGCTATTGTGGATCCTATAAACTACTCAGTTACTATATGGAGATGTGTATTTTTATGATGAGATTATGTGAAACAAAATATGTATGATATGTTATAGTTTACCTAGTTTATTTAGGCCACTTTGTTTATTGGGAGAGTGATGGATCAAGTCGTGTGATGTTTGGGTAGAGCAGCAATCCAATGAGGACATGGTATTAGAGTACCTTATTTTGATATATATTGGATATTATATTGTTGATTGTATTTAATACTTTGTGAAATATCCATGGTGAGTTTTATAACTTAGCATACCTATTTAGGTGACAAGTTAGCTTCAATTATTTATTCACTAGGCTTCAATATGTTTTTTATCTTTTTCAAGGGAGGCTTTAGGAAGGATCATACTAAGTATACATATTATTCATACCCTATATATATAAACACTATTTCTAGGTATTTAGGAGATGTTTTTTGATTGGACTAGATATTATTATCTCATGGTATTATTCAGGAGCTGTTTGGGTATTTGAGGTCATTGCTGATGATTTTACTTTTTTTATTGTAGTTTCTTTTACAGATGTCCAGTCATATGAAATTACATGAATGTATTGAGATCTTATTTTGTTTATGAGAAGAATTTTTAGTGGTTTTATCTTATCTCTCACTCCTAATTTTCTTCTTATAGGGTAATGTCTCTAATTTATGTATTTGATATACCCATGGTGCTTACCGCCAACTCATGGACTATTGAAGGTGGAATTCAGGTAGTATTATATCTATTATCATATTTCCAACCCATGAGGGGTACCATGGGGGGAGGGTATGTGACATGTGGTCAAAATCTCTTTGATATTATAAAAATATATCCTACATGAAGATAAAATAAAAATCCAGTATGCTATTTGATTAGGTCAGTTAGGGGAAAACAATCTTTCTAAATTCCCTAATAAACCTCATGTAGAACCCACCATAACCTAAAAAAGATATAATGAGTCTAACAGTGGTGGGGTAAGGCAGTGTAGAAATAATTTCAATTTTGGTCTTATATAATTCAATACCATATTTAGAAATTATTTTCCCTGAAACATCTCCTCTCTCCACCATGAAATGGAATTTATCAAAATTTAAAACCAAGTTTTTCTCAATGTAATTGTTTAAAATATTTTTAAAACTCTTGAGACAGGTTTCAAAATGTATTTAATTCATAGTAAAATCATCAAGTAATACCTCTATTTAGTTCTCAATTATATCCTAAATTATACTTACCATGAGAAATTACAATGTACCGAGGCCATTAAAAATCCCAAAGGGAACCATCTATTAGGAAAACCTATTGAAGGGACAAGTGAATGTGCTCTTATCACACTCTTAGGGAGCTATTGGGACCTGTATGTTCCCCAAAAATCCATCAATAAAATAATATAAACCCTTCACAACTATCCTATTTAATATTTGGTATATAAAGGGAATGGGTAAGTGGTCTTTTCATGTCACATTATTTAATTTCTGGTAGTTAATGAAAACTCCTTAGCTATTCTAAATTCTTTTAGGAACCAACTCATTATTTTCATTCTTTAAAATTATATATCTAGTTTTCTTTGGGATAATTTTAATGGGACTCATCCATTGAGAGTCTGATATGTCATAAATGAGTCCATCTCCTAAAAGTATCTATACTTTCTTTTTTACTACTTCCAGGAGGGTTGAGTTGATCCTCTTTTGGGGATGCCTCACTGGTTTAAACCCACTTTATAGAAAAATACTACACATGAAAGTGATAGGGAAAATCCCTAGGATGTCTTATAATTTCAAGACTATTATATTAATGTTCTATTTTAGAATATCTAGTAGTTGGTGTTATTGATTTGGTTTTAAATTGTTTGAGATTATGATTAGAATTTTATCTTTTTTTCAAGAAATGAATATATTATACTAGAGGGTAGGAGATTCAATTCTAATCTAGGCGATTTTATAATGTTGTTTTAACCCATTATTCTCCATCTTGGTAACATGAACATGTAAGGTAGATTTATTAGTGTTAGTTTTGAGTAATTCATCAAAATAAATTTCATCAGCACACATAACTATTTCCAGATTTAAATCTTTTTCAAAAACAACTTCATCAAAAAAATAATGTTTTTATAGGACTTCTCCAAATAAAATCATGTCACCAAACATTTAAATTTATTCTTTCAAAAAATAAATAAATTCAAAATGGTTCAATGTAAACACATCTTTCTTATCATGGGGTTTTTTCATTGAATCAAGAATATGGAAATTCACTGGCTTCCCTCCAAAAGTCATTGAAAGTGTTAATTTATTAACATTTATTATTGTTTTACCTATAATGAGAAATGTTATACCTAATATGACATGGGAGTTAACTTTACCTCCCTATTTTTTTATGTTCAGACTGTAGAAGTCAGCAAGGAACAAAAATCCCTATACGCTTACCAGAACATCCCCTGAAACTACAACTAGGTAGGTAATGGTTCAGTTAGAAAGTTGTAAAACCACTCAGGTGGGTTTGAGATCTCTTATCTACAAGTAATAATAAAAAAATTAAGGAATTACATTGATTAAGGCTCCCAAATAATACAATACATTTGAAAAAGTTGATTCTCTTATGGTGCAAGGGATAATGAAGGTACTTAGATCTTAACATTTCCTAGGAATTTATAGGGTAATAAGGGTAGACACATTTTTACATAAATTTATCTTTTCATTACCTTGTAATTCCATAATCCAATACAAAAATACTTGATAAACCTTTCATACCTTGGGATTTGGAAAATGGATTCCAACAAATAATTATTTATCTCCACTATTTTGAATATTTCCAAGATATATTATTGTAATTTTTTTCACTAGTTTTATTGGGTGGTTATATCCTTGTAGATAAGAGATATTGGGGATAATTTAATCCTTCTATCTTTGTTTTTCCATTATTATTCTTTAATGTGGGTGTTTCCATAGGTTCTTTTTCTTTCGATTCTTTATTCTCAAGGATATATTCTATAGGTTCATTAGGATATCCACTTCCAAATTTGGATTGATATGGTGATTATACATTGTTTATTATCTCATTGGCACTCCAAAATAAAATATAACTAACCTTATCTTTGGGATTAATAATTGAATAAGAAAGAAGTTTATTTGAACTTTAGTTTTTTAATTTATTGAGGGTACACTACTGAAAATTTATGCTATAACCACAATTTAAAACTATGGCTATAGGTTATATCCATGGTTTTATGAACCATGGATAGTATTGTAATGGATATAGGTCAATACCTATAGCCATAATTCTAAACCATGGCTGAATACCTAAATCCACAGTTTAAAATTGTGGCAGCATCTTAAGGCACAAAGTGCTATAACCACAGTTCAAATCATGGCTATAGATTTTCCCATTTCATAAACCCCCCACCCCTTGAAAATCCCCCTTGTAGAACCCCTTCCCACATGCAAAGGTCCCCTCCACTCCTCTGGACAACCCCCCCTCCTGGATAGACCCTAGACACCCCTTGACCCTGGACACCCCCCGAGTCAGACCATGGACAGACCCCCCCACCCCCCCAGGATAGACCAAGACCTCCACTCCCCTGGATAACCCCTCTCCTAGAGAGACCCTGGACACTCCCTAGATAGACCCTGGATAGATCCCTACCCCCAGGATGGACCCTGGATAGACCCCCCTAAGACAGACCGAGACCTCCACTCCCCTAGAAAACCCCCTCCTAGACAGACCCTAGACACCCCCAGACCTTAGACACCCCTAGACCCTGGACAACACCCCTGGACAATGCCCCTGGACAATACCCCTGGATACCCCCCAGACCCTGAACACTCCTAGACAAACCCTGAACAGACCCGCCCAAGGATAGACCCTGGACACCCCCTAGATAGCCCCCCTCCTAGACACCCCATCCCTCCCGAACCCCCTCCATGCCAGTTTTCTATTCCCCTGCTAGTTTTTCCTCCCCCACTACCCCACTCCCCCTGCCCCACCCTCATAGCACACCCTTTCATCCCCTAACATGCAGACCCCCTTCCCCCACCCCTACCCCTTTCACCCCTGTTCCATCCCCTAGAACACCCCTGACCCACCCCTACATCCCCGCCCTACAGACCCCCCTGCACCCAGACAGACCCTGGACAGACCCCCCTGAGGATATACCCCCCCCAGGATAGACCTTGGACACCCCTGGACAGACCCCCCCAGACCTTGGACACCCCCCTCCTAGAAACCCCATTCCTTTCAGGTTTCCCTCCCCCCTGCCAAATTTACCTCCCCTCACTGCCCCCCTTGCACCCCTACCCCACCCCCTAGCACACCCCCTAACCCTCAGACCCCCATGCAAGCCCCCTACCCCTCCCCCCACCCCCCTGCACCCTCCCCCCTACCAGTTTTTCCCTCCCACACTACCCCACTTTCATCCCCTATCCCACCCCCTAGCACCCCCTGCCCCACCCCTACTCCACCCCTGCACCGTCCCTATAGACCCCCATGCCCCTGCCCCCCTCCTCCCTACCCCATCCCTCCTAGAAACCCCCCCCTGCAAGTTTTCCATACCCCTACCAGTTTTCCCTCCCCCCACTTCCCCCTTGCACCCCTGCCCCACCCCATAGCACCCCCTAAACCTACAGACCCCCCTGCCCCTCCCCCACACCCTACACCCTCCCCTACCAGTTTTACCTCCCCCCACTTCCCCCTGCACCCCCTGTCCCACCCCCTAGCACACCCCTACCCCACCCTTGCACCCCCTTCCATGCATACTCCCTTACCCCTCCCCCATGCACCCTCCCCCCCACTTCCCCTACCCTACCCCCCTAGTACACACCTTCCCCACCCCTACACCCCCACCTACCAATTTTTCCTCCCCCTTCCCCCCTTGCACCCCCTGCCCCACCCCCAGCCCCCATGGTTAAACCATGGATCTTGGTCACTAATAACAATTTCAAAACCATGGAAAATAGACAATAAATGCACAGTTAATAACCATGTAAATTGATTCCTACTTAGATATACTTAATAACCAAATGCTTCCATAATACCTCACCTTATAGCAGTACTCTCATCCTCTATCTACAAGCAAAAAAAACAACCTTTTACATAAAACTGAACTCAAGCATAATAAAATAGATATCATAAGAATTCAAACTCTCTCCAATATAAACAATATAAAATTTAAATATCAATATCATCATAATAAAATGAACTATTTGATAAAATTAAATTTATAAACTAAGAATAAAATTTACATCTGAAATGTACCTCAATATCAGCATCACCAGAACCATCATGACCCTCATCATCTCTTATTGAAACAAAAACATCATTATCACCTCCTCTCAGACCACCTCCACCACCAACATCATCATGATTATTGAAATATTCATTCGTTTATACACCTAAATCAGTGGAAGGAGTGAAGAATATAGATAAACATAATTCATACAAATGAGAAAACATTTAATTAATGAAAAAATTAAATGTTTATATGGTGATTCATATAATATCATTATGTTACCAATAAAATACTCTGATAAAAATAATGCATACAAATGAAAACACATATAATTAATGAAAAAATTGAAATATTCTTATGTATGATGATTTTTGAACATAAAATTGATGAGAAATAAGAAGGATGTTTAGAATATAGGGCAATAGTAAGAGTCTTATGGTCTAAATAGAATAAAATAAGAATGAGAGAGTAATCAAGTTTGGAGATGGTTAAAATATTAAATCATATTTATTTTATTATGCTATTATTCTATATGTTCATTCATGTATGGATTTCATGAAAGGGGGAAATTATTATAATTAATAAAAATAAATGAAAAATTAAACCATATAGGGGGACCACTATATGTTATTGGGTAAATATCTAAAGTTTATTCATGAATGGATTCATCATTAACCTATTCCGTACCCCCTTGCACCCCTACCCACCCCCTCCCCCCTTGCACCCCACCTGCACCCTCCCCACTACCCTACAGACCCCCTTGCACCCCACCTGCCCCCTCCACACTGCCCTATAGACCCCCTTACCCCTCCCCCTGCCAGTTTTCCCTCCCCCACTACCCCCTTGCACCCCTTACCCCACCCCCTTGCACCCCTTTACCGGTAAACCCCCCTATAGACCACCACCCTCTTCCCCCTTGCAACACACCTGCACCCTCCCCCTGCCCCTACAACCCCCCCCGCCCCTCCCCCCTCCCCCTCCCCCTGAAAACCCCATAAACCCTCCCCCTTGCACCATATCTGCACCCTACCCCCCTCCCCCTTCCCCTACCCTTGTAGACCCCCCTACACCCTCTACCCTTGAAGCCAATAAATTTACTATGGGTTGTAAAGAAAATTAAGTTACAAATAAGGTTAAACCGTTGATGAAAGTAAAAGAAAATTCCACACTAAAACAAAGAAGCTTATACTATGGAAGGAAATGCCACTTTTTGGAAATCTATAAGAAATCATTGAATATTAATGTTAACAAAGTATCTATAAAGAAACAGATTGAATCAATAAAAGAATAACATAATAAAATTAGAATGGTGTAAGACATCTCCAACAAATAAGTTAATGTTAATTGGAAGTTACCACTGACGGGTAACATTAGAGATGAAAATAATCATTTTGGATGATGTAATATGTTAAACACACTCTAAAAAATGTATGACATGATTACCTAGGTATGAGGAATTGATAAATAAAAAGATACCTTTTTAATAAGGTATGAAGGTTCTTGTGAAAGAAAAATAACAATATAAGAAGAAAAATAAACATATTTCAAAGGTTTTCATGGATGAATAGACATAAAAATTTGAGGAATCAATGAGGTTAGATGAAAAATAAATTAAGGATGAATGTTCATTTATAGAGTACATGAAGAAGAAAACCCCACATACAAAAAATAAAACATAGAAAAAGAAGTCTATGAAGCGTAAGAAGATTAATTACTGGATAATCAAGGGTGGTCACATGAAGAAAGATAAATCTAACATGAACAATGATTTTTTATTGAGATAATACTCTCAAAAATATTACTTTAACTAATAAGGAAAGGTAGATAGACCTTATTCCTTGATTAGTTTTGATGTGGTTCAATGAAAAATGAAATTTAAGGTGATACAATTGAGTAAGTTTTTACCCCTATAAAGGAATAAACGTTAAATCCGGGGATTTTGGAGACCTAATGAAGTTTATATAAAGTATAGAAAATACCTGAATGCTAATGATTCAGATACTGAATTCTAATGTTCTGGTAAAGTGAAAATTAAAGTACCCATAGACTAAATATATATACGATAGTGAAGAAATTACCAGTATATAAAATCCATAAAATTGAAGTTTCTTTCATATATGAGGAACTTTTTCCATACTTTCCCATTATTATATGAAAACTGATGATTTAATAAAATGGTATAATATTGATTTATTGATGAAAAAGATGATTTTACAAAAGAATATTTTGAGTTTCTTAATGTTTTTTAATTTTATCTTAAGAATATTAATGCTGGGTAGATATTACATAATTTTGTTAAATTAATCTAAATGTTCCTTTATAGAACTACTGGGTTTTATATTTAAAGTGAAAATTTGGTGTCTTTTATAATAAATGATGACTAAAGAGGCTGCCATGTATAGTTTTTCTAGTTTAAGACAAATAATAGCAATTTTATATTCAAATTAATTTTCCCAAAGAACTTTCTATCCTAAATAAAGCAACATAGAACTATCTTCTTTAACTAAAACATACATAGAAAACTATTTATATTCTGTGATAGTTTTCCCAGTTTTATTTATAGTAATAATAGGTTTCATGGTCCTATATATGGAATCAATTAAGCCATGCTGAACTAGTAGGGATCTCATCTTATTTTTTCAAATGTTAAAGTCATTATCACCATCTAATTTTTCAATTTTGAACCTTGTTTTTTAAAAGTTTACAAGAATATTAGATATCTAGTTCTTGCATACAATGCTAAGTGTACACCCGTAAAATCTGACCAATCTCAAGTATAAAATATTTTTATCAAAATAGATTTGAAATGAGGATGAATTATGAATGTAAAATTGGATCTAATAAAATATAGTGGATAAATAAAGGCAATTTAAGAAGTGATGATGATGAAAAAATACACAGAATCAATTAATGAAAAAAGAAATAGGTTCAATAGAAAAGGAAAACAAGTCTGGATCTGATATAACTTTGTGAGGGGTAAGGGTGAAAAGACAAAAAGCAATAACATACAAACACCTAAGGACCAATATGGGGCTTTGAAAGTAGCATTACAATACAATAGAATCTAAATATTCAAGATGAAATAATTTAATGAAATAAGTAAGGAACACATAATTTATGTTATTCAGTCCCTTTGGACCCTATGTGCATAGTAAGAACACCACCCAGACTTGAGTATTTTAATAATATTAAAATAAGAAAAAATTATAGTGTACAATGATGAAGAAACATCAACATGATAAAAAACTACAACTTTAAAGTAAGATTCAAAGACTTATGGTTCCGAACACAAAGAGGTCTAGTTGTCCTGATCACATAATGTTCATTTTCAGTAGGTTGTACTAATACTTAAAAATTATGGAGGGTAATGGTGATAACTAAGGTTCTCATATGGTCTAGAAATACTCCCACTTGGGTACTCATCCTGGTGTTTTATTCACTGAATAATGCTATCATCAAAGATCCAGTATTGTACTATGGAGATTAGAATTCACTGTGACTTACCGATGAGGAGGAAGAGAAACTTATATAGGGTTTCAGTGCTAAAAAAATGAGAGATAGAAAAACTAGATCTCAGAGGATGAGTGACCGTGTATTCTGAAAAAACAAGGGAGAAAGTAGTTGTTAATTCCTCCTAACACATGCTGCAGTCGTTAGCAGCACACCCTATCATAGTGCACCATGATACCATGCCAAACCGAATGTCACATAGTGAAATCAGACACCCTAGATAAAGGGATGGTGAAAATTAATCATATGATGTGAGGGATCAATAATTAGTAAAAGATCCATCTTAGATCAATAACCTAGAAGAGATATGGGAAAAATCCTAACAGAAGGCCAAGGCCCTAAGGAGAGGCCCAAACATAAATTAAATGACCAAACAGAGAGAATAATCCCAAAAGATCAAATTTTGAGAACATTATATAAAAGAATAATTTTTCCATGCATGAAACTAATACCAAATAAAAATCTCATATTAATAATATGGCCAATTCAATATGAATATAAAATATCTCGTACAATAATTTACAGAGAATATTGTGTGTAAAAATACCTGACATTCAGAAGTAAGAAGATGAGTTCAAATTATATTTTTTGAGAGATTTTTGATGTTCTTAGGATCATTAAGAACAATATAATTGTGTGATTCTCTAAAAAAATGAATTTATAATCAAAAGTAGAATATATTGAAGAATATATATTTGTATAAAAGAATAAAAAATTATTGAGTGATATTGAGGAAACTTTTATCTATGTGATTTATGTAGAATTTTGTTCGTATGAAAATTTATTGAAGTCAATGGAAGGAAGAACACTTGAAATAAAATGAGGAATATTAAATTTATGTGAATTAAAAAAATAATGAATATGATGTTGAGCTAGATTATCAAATTTAAATATCACTAAAGGAATTTTGTGATTCTTTATATAATTTAAGGAAGATTTTGAAAGTTAGTTGACTCTGTATTTTGTGAAGATTTGAGTTGACTCTAAGATTTTAAAATATTTATTAAGGGAATAAATAATTGATCCTTAAATTTAGAATATTTCAAATAAACATAATAATCGGTAAGGTTATCACTATAAAAGGGGATGATTTCATTAAAAGAAAGATGTTATTTATGAGAAGAAAACACGTTATGAAAACTACTTAAAAGAGATGAACACAAATTTAAATGAAGTTTATGACCATATCTTTCAAGGGAGATATATTTGACTCAATGTTTTCAAAAATACTGTAACATCAGGTTTCAGAAATAATTTTAATACCAAAACATTTGGTTTCAAATAAGAAATTGAGAGCTCCAAAATTAAGTTTACTGGAATTAGAACAAGGTTGGTGTGCGTGTACTCTAGTAGAAGATGATGTTACAGTTGAAGTGCTATTTATGTTTGGTGGAACATTGTAAGATAATGAGATTTAGTATTATTAGTGGTTGTGAGAATTTATGTATGAGATGCACACTGGGGTTAAAGATAATAACTTACCACTAACTCATAATTGATAATAACATTATTATGTGAAAATTATTGACTCAACCAGAGTAAAAAAAGTAGGGATTATGATCTCCAATTAACATCAAACATCATAAAAATCAATGTGTTATATTAACTTTATAATATCTATAATGTATATAGGAAAATTTTCTAGGTTTCATTCCTAATATCCATACATCCTAACCCCTTAAGGTGACTATATGATCCCATAATACTATCAATTGGTATCAGGGCATATGGTTCAACCAATTGGATCTACAATTTTTTATCAATTTTTTTTCACCAAACTGTATGTATTATAGATTTATAGAAATAATAGAAATAATTATTTTGGGAGTTATAGAATACACTTAGATACATTCATTAATATATTAGGAAGTTAGGAAAAAATTAAAGTTCATTTATGATACTTCAGTTAATTGAAACATTGATATTTCTCCTAGGAAATTGATGAACTAGAAGAACAAGGAAGCTCTGAACTTAATAATGTTAGGCACATGAAATCCGAGGATGGAGGATCCATGACTATTAAAATTTATGGTGACCATGAGCTATTTTCAAATATCAATCCAAAAAAATCCCCTTGAATATGAATTATTCCCTTGTTGTAGAGAGTATGAATACTTTGAAATTATTAAGGTTTTTAATCTAAAATTAACAATAATCTTAAGTAAGTATATATTTTGGCCTACATGCACATAATTATATTATTAAAGGGACATTATAAATAAAAATTATAGCTTAAGAAGGAAAGATAATCAATAGAGGATGTGTTGATGATGAAAATAAGTGAGCCTAAAACTCTTACTAAAATCAATGCAGTAAAGGAAGAACATGTATTACATTCATAAGTCCAAAAATAAACATACTATAAGTGCACAAAAAAAAGTTTCCAAACCACATAAATCCATAATTCACTTAAAGGGTAAGTTTTCTCATTAATTCATCATCACTTTCACAAGTATTTTCACACAAATTCTAAGTTCACACACAAGAATTTATTAGTCTTATATATGTACTTATCCTTTTATGAGTGTTGGTTTTAAACAAAAATGAAAATAAGGTCTCTAAATCAACCATAGGTTTTAACTATTTCACAATAGTCACAACATTCACATAATATAATATTCAAATTCAGATAAAGAATCATCACTTAGAAATAATAAAAAACTGGTAAAACATATAAAAACACTATATCCCATTAAATTTAATTTAAAGATATATAATTTCCTTCATTAGTTAATCATTCCATCCACCTAAAGGAAAAATAAATATTCCAGTTTCCAAATGAAAAAAATAATAGAGAATAAGAATCCCATACCTAGAAGTAAGCTTTAAATAAAACTAAACCAAAAATAGGGGGATATATGAACAATTGTCACTACCACAAAATGATGCACAATACTGTAGAAAATAAAAGATGAATGAGGGATTTGAACATGCCTAGAATCACGACCAGGAATGATTTTGGTGGAAGAAGAAGACTATCAAAGCTCAATAATGGATTCCACTTGAACATTCTTGAGAGGTGAGATGTTACCACAAAGGCGATGTGGTTACCTTGTTCAGTGGTAGCGACGAGCATCATCGTGAGGGGGATGAGGATGGGGCAACGTCATGAAGGCCATCCAAGAATTTTTAGGGGATGAGGATCAGGGATAGGAGAGGTTGAAAAGACCATCATGGAAGAAGGGTCTCCACCGAGAGGAGAGGTTTCCACTGAGAGGAGAGGTCACCGCTGAGAGAGTAGAAGTCGTGAGGGCGGAGGAGGGAAGTTGAGAGGAGTAGTCATCACCAAGAAGAGAGGCCATCAAGAGAGAATAGGTCACGATTAAGGAGGGTCGTGATGGTTTGGGGAGATGATAGAGACATATAGGGTTTAACAACCATATAGCCACATGTTTTAATTAAAACCGTGGCTATTAACTGACCTATAGCCATGAATTACAAAACCGTGGCTATAGATCCATGGCTATAATTAATTTTTCTAGTAGTGGTAGATAGAATCTGGTTAACTTGTCCTTTTAGCTACTTCAAATTTTAATCTTGAGTGTTTTTTTGACTTTATAATATATTTATCTAGGTCCTCTATTGAAGGTTACTAATCTTTTCTTGGTTTATAGTTTATAAATAGTTGAGATCTCTATCATTGAAAAAGTGGTGGTTGGAAAGATGTTTGTAAACCTCTCTTAAAAGGTGGTATTTTCCACTATTGGTTTCCAGACCCAAATTGAATATTATAATACTCTCTAAATACTTTAGTATTTATTAGTTTCTATTAGTATGGTATTTGGTTCATGAAATCACAACTTTAATGCACCTAAATGTAAACATTGGCGTAGTTCTCCAAGGAATGATAAATTTGGATGATCCAAGGGGGTATAATAGGTATGTTCTCCTAAACTTTTTTCATAACTAACTATCTCATAAGATAGGTTAGGTCTTCTATATTTCCTTCATATAAAGGAAAGTGAAAACCATATATCTCATTTACCCCTTGTAGTAATTCTTATACCAAATTGTTGGGAATTTTTTGAAATACTCTCTATCAACTCATTACTTCATCAAAGTATTATTTAATATATGATCCTCTAGAGGAATCATCTAAAATGTGAATAATAAAAAATTATGTTCTTTATAGTTTTATTGTGGTAAAGATGTTGTTAACTACCTGAATCTTTCAAAAAAACCCATAGAGTGCTACTCTACCTTGTTGTTTAATTCTCTATATCTTCTTCCTATGCTAGGAACTCTTTGATGAAGGTAAATATTTATAGAGGAAGGAAATATAAAATTCATCCCATGTAGTGTTTTCTCTAGGATAGAGGTTGTATATTATCTCCTTGGAAAATTCCTTAAGAGAGAAGCGAATGGCCTTCCAACTGATCTAAGCCTTAGAGACTCCTTAAGTTTTGAACCCATTTTATAATTATTTAAATTCTCTTAGATGAATTTTGGGATTTTCTCCTGAAAAATCCTGAAATTTAGGTAGTAATATAATTATTCAAGTTCTAAGTTCACAATCCTATTGATTATTTATCTGTAACTGCTAGTTATTATGGTTAAAATTAGGTGTATATAATTATCTTGAATATTTGTTTAATTAAGCAAGATTTAACTCTATGTTTTCACTTATTATAGTGAATATAGTGGAAGAAGTAGATGAATAGGGAGATTCAGTCTATGGAATTGTTACAAACTCTCTCTCCACTTCTTCAATGATTCTCAAATTCCTAATTCTTGTTAGCACAGTTGGTTTAACCTATGGATCAAAACCAATAAGGTGAGATGAACTATATCTTATCATTTTTTGAAATAATTTTAAATAAAATAAAATAAAACACAAAACTGGTTACCCTGAAGATGATTCTAGGTCAATGAGATGAATATCGTAGGCCCCACAATATTTTTTTATAAACCTATATTTAATGTAGAAATAACGGGACTCGGGTTGTCTCAAGACATGAGAGTGTTTTGGGTGTGTTATTATCTTATTTAATGGGGTTAGTGTGTGAAAAAATTATTTAATTGGATTGATTTTAAATTTATATATGGAAATAATGGTCTAACATTATATCATTTCCTCATTCTCCTATTGAATCATCATTTAAGTTGTTCCATTACACTTTCTCTAATCAAATTACATCTAATTGATTACTCTCACCTGAATGTTTTGGCTTGAATAAGGGTGTATAATGATCCTTTATCCCCTAATATTTCCTATACTAGTATTTAGATACCACCAATCACCCTTAGATCAACTCGATGATCACTATCACAAGTAGTGGAGTGAATCCATGTTTCCTATGTGTGTAATTTTGATAATGAGATAAAAATTAATTAAAAAAATAGGTCAACAGAAACCTACGATCGATTAAGAAATTAAATTCATCCAAATAAATGGTCAAGAGAAATTAATCATTAACAAATATAATTCAATCAAAAGGGAGTGAGGGGATTCTCCTTGTCTTGACCATTAATGGCCTTGTGTTCTTTTATCAAAGTATTACAATAATTAGAAATTAAAACAAGAAAATATAGAATCTCTAGTTGATCAAATATTCATAGTAGAAACCTCCTCCTCTCAAGTGGATAATAATTTATTTATAGAAAAATGATCATATATTCTTCACACACTTAAAAATTTCACCAACATGAGTAGGGGAAATCTACTTTTCATCTCTAAATATTATAATATTTATAAAAAAAATCTTCAATTTACATTCCCATCTTCCTCTATTTTGATTATTGTCATGTGTATATCTAGATAGATGATATTTAACCAGTTGAGAATATAAATCTTCGAGTCTTACTTCACTCTCCTCCCACTATTGATACCCAGACTCATTCTAGAAGAATATGGGTTGAATAACTTATTTACATCATGGTTTAGTGGAAATTAGATTTGGAATCCTTAGATGAGGAGAGGTTGGGAAGAAGTGATACATGTACTGTAAGGAGGATTGGATGTTCAGTGGAATTGGAATGGGAATAATTTTCTTGGTGGGATTAAATGAATTTAGGATTGAGTAATATGTTTTTATATTAGGCATGGTATACTTTTAACTGATATGGTGAACTCAGGCCTGTAAATTCAATCAGTTATGTAAATGAATCGAAGTGTTATGAGATTGGAAGATTAGAGTGAGTCACTATTGGGATTGGATTCTTAGTATGATAAAACTCTATAGTGGAGAGATTCAAGATAGTTTCCTCATGTGAGTTGGGATTAAGGCTACTGGTGTGAGAGAGTGAGGTGTGGAATCAACCTGGAGGAGGCTTAGGCAATGAGATGCACATGTCTTGGTTGCATTGTCCTGAATGGCCCGAAGGCTGTCATCAAACACATTGTGTTCATACACCTTCTCTATAAGGACCCAACCTTATAACATTACATAATCATGAATTAAATGAATAATTCATATAGAGGATCTTTTCAGGTTTAGAGTTTTAGAGAATTGGGACATAACTATTACATATCAAAAGATTACAAAGTAGACACTTCTACTAAGTTTCCATAAAATAAAAACTCTTAAAAAGAAACATGTCTAGTTCCATGTTTTAGATAGCATGTCTTTCCTTGATCCCATCCTTGACCCTATTCATCTTTAAGTCCCGTGGAAAACATTTCAAAAACTTGGGATGAGCATAAAAAGACCAATAAAGGATACAAAAAGAAGGAAAACTGTTAGTTTTTCAAAACAACAAGTAAACCATGAATACTTTATCAAAGTAATTCTTTTCACTTTTATGAAGTGGTAAATACTCTTCAGTGAATAAAATATAACTACTTATCCTTTGTAACCAAAAGATTACCATAAACCCATATAAAGAACACATAACATATAAAGGTAACTTGAGACATAAACATACTTAAATGGAAAAACCATACGGTCGACTTCCACACATATAACTATATGTAATAGCCATATGGCTGACTTCCATACCCAATGCATTGGATGTTATAACGTAACCACCCATCCTGGTATTCACGGCACCACCCGTCATATGGCTTATCACGTAACCACCCGTCAAATGTCCAAGTAACATTACAAAATCATAATACATTAAACAAATATAATATAAAGAAAACATTTCCACATTTCAATCACAATATATAACTTAAATATATTGACATAACAAATCCATTATCAAAACCATTTTCAAAACCATTTAAAACATTTAATAAAGAGATTTTTGAATCAAAGTGTCCCATACCACTTTGAAGATTTAAACATTTTAAACCATTAATATCCATATAAATAAATCCTTAATACCATTTTGAAAACATGGATATTAGTGAGAAATATTTATAATAATAAATCATTAAAACATTTAAAACAATATTTTAGTTAAAGAGTTTTTAACAAAATGAGCGACACTTGAATACAAATAATTGAGTAATAATATTTAATCAGAACTTTATAATATCATGAGAATAAAGGTATTCATGATATAATATTCCAAAGGACAGTATATATACCATATAATAGTGAATTGGTGCATAAAAGCAATGAAGTCTCAATAGAAATGTAAAATGAGATGAAATCCCTTATAAAGAAGGTATCCTTAAATTAAGGATAAATCAATCTCATAATTATGTGTGAAAAATATAAATACACTTAATATAAGTGGATATTAAGTGTAAAAAAATCCAAGGTCATTCACACATATTCATAGGATGACATATTCAATAACTACAAGGTGAACCCAAAGAAATCAAAATTGGGTTAAGAAGTTCCCTTATAAAATTTCGACAGCCTAACGGTGTTACTTTAAAATTCAGAAGATGAGTTGATGAGACAAAAAGGGTATCTCATCACTTGGAAATAAATTTTACATCAATAAGGATATATAAGAACATATCCCTACATAATAATATGTAAATTAAAAGACACAACAAAAGAAGTCTTTTAAAAAGAGGAGGGTGAAAGGTTCCCTTACTGATTTGGGTAACTTTCGAAACATACACCCCATGAAAGAAGGACTATACAACATTGATTTAAATACTCATAAACTAAATTATATTACACAAAGAGTAGAATAATGGTCATTACATACACCACTCAAAGGAAATGGTGGAAAATTTAGCATAAATCTCATGGGAATAAAAGTGAGATGAAAAAAATCCCTTACGAAAACTCGGCAGCCAAACGACGCCACATAAAACTTCCAAAAATGGATTTTTGAGATCAAATAGGGTCTCTAATAATATGAAAATAAAAATTACAGAATTATAAATATAAAATAACATCCCCAAACATAAGAAATATGAGATTAAAAGAAATGACATAAAAGAGAGTACATAAAAAGAAGAGAGAGGTTGGATCCCTTACCTCAAGTCCGACTTGTCTTGTTCGTTTCTTTATATTCATGAATAATAAACTTTGGTAAATTTATAATTGCTTGAGGAAATCATTTAAATATTATTATTCAGTTCATATCACATATTATAATGTTATAATAATTGGTTAATAATGTGAGTTCATATCAGACATTTTTGTCGATGTTCGGTACATGAGTAAAAATGGAACTTGTTGGAAAAGAATTTTCCATGTAGTTATAAGTATATCATCTCCAGAATAGTATTAATGATTTAAATATCATATATATCCAGTATATATTAATTTTATACTATTCCATAACATTTTGAGATAAAAAAGAAAAGAAATGAACCGTTCATGGAGACGGTAGGTCATACGTACGAATGAACGCTACTTTCATTTCTTTGGCACATTAATGGAATTAAAACTATATGAGAGAGATATATATATATATTATAATTCCAGTATAATATGTATTTTATATAGGGCATATAAGTTCATCAATTTCATTCTTTATACATTCCATGTATTGCATGAACGAGTCACATCACTTGAGGGGGCGGTAGTCCACACTTCCTCAAATGAAATTATCACATTTACACAACATGAAAAGCATAAAGGTATGTATTAAATATAAAATACAAAAGCATATAGAGGAAATAAATATAATATATATCATAAATAAATATAGTTCCATAATAATGGCCACCATTATAGGTGGTAGGAGAAGATAGAACAATCATCGTTTCGTGAGCTAGTAATTCGCCATCCACGAAAACAGTATGTTCTTTAACCATTAGACGGAGGTGTGTGTAAGTGTAGCTTAAATACTTCTCATAAAAACATAATAGTATATTGAAGATACTAGTGTTGTTACAAAATAATTTATAAAAAGATTTTAGGGGGTTGGAGAAGAAAAATAAAATAAAAGAACATTAGGGAAGACTTTACCTTTAAATCAGGTAACTCCCCTTGGTTTGAACCAAAAGGGTTTCTTGAAGAGATTTAGGCCTAAGGGGAGGCTTCTAGTATGAATAGAGGGATTTGTAGAGATAAAATGATCAGAGTTTGGACGATACAATGGCTTGAGATGTGTGGGTAAGGAGGTAGAGGTGGGGGCCTTTTATAAGAGGGAGGAGGGGAACTCTTGGAAAGTCATGAAATGTCACTTTATTTTAAAATGCTTTTCGGATTTTAAAGGTCCCACAAAGATATGTTTAGAGGATAAGGATATAAGGATTCGAAATAATCCCATAAAATAGGTTTTTGACAAGTTTATGTCTTAGATTTTACATTATCTTTTCATTTTATTTAAATCGTTCATTAATGAGGTAATCACTGTATCATCATGATGTCATAAATAAATTAATTTATTTAATGTCTAAAAATTATAAAAAAATACTATGATTTAGGAAATATTTTTATCTTTCCAATTACTATTTATAGTCAAAAGTATGACTTGTATAACTCCATGTAAAAATTGTTTTAGTAAAACAATACATGTTTGTGACATTTTTATTTTAACTTTAAATAAAAAGTAATTAATGTCATTTTCTTACCCAAGTGGCTCCATGGGGTCCCCAAGTTGACCCATGGATTGTCTCAGTCGGCCATGACTCATCCAATAAGGGTAGTAAATGTGTCAAGGTCATTTCATATTATTATAACATTATATTTACCTTAAATTACACTAATTACCTTTAATCGCGATTAATAAAACTTAAAAGTTACTATTCACCAAAAAATATTTTCATCCCATTGAACCAAATTTTATATACTAATGACAAACATGTATGTCATATTTTTGAAATTCAAATCACAGAGGTGGTAAAATTTCATTTAAACAAAAAATTAGTTTTTTTAAACTACCACTTAGTGGTTTCACTATTCATCAAAAATTGAAGTTTTTCAGAAAAATACCAAAAATTCACCCTAAGCTATATTTGATATTCCGAATTCAAAAATGATGTATATTTTATAAAATTCAAAACATATAAGTTGCAATAATCAATTTAATAATTAATTCCCATTGTTAAAACAAATAGCGTGTTTTTAAGAAACAAAATATATCAAAAGATTAACACTAGTTTAAGTCCAATTTCAAAGTGAAATTAATTCCAATGACCACCATTGGATTAAATGGTAAAAATATATTTTGATTACACTTTAAAACCAATTAAAAAGATAATCAGACCATATAAATAAATTAGACTAAAAGGAGGTTTTGAATTAAAATACAACATTTTACACTATTCATTAAAAAATGAACTTTGTCGAAAAAATACCAAAAATTTATAAAAAGTAAATTTTGATGTCCCGATTCTAAAAAAGAATTTTATTTTGTCAAATATAACATATAAAATTTTCAAAAAGTGGATTTAAAAAGGGTTCACCATCAAAAGGCGGTTAATTGACTTTTTAAAGAATTTTAGAATATTTACAATTAAAATTGGATTCATTCGCATTTTAAGCATCTAACATTTATTGAATAAATGTAAAAATATTTGACAAGAATATATAATAACTTTTTACTTAGTTCTGTTTATTCCCTTCATTACATTGACTTGGAGTTTACTACCATTTACAATAATATTATTATATTATTAGTGTGCATCGTAAGATTTCAAAGAAACTCATTGTTGTGTATTGGGTACGCCATCGAACATAGCATCCCCTTTAAAGTAATATTAATATTCTATTCACAAATATTAATAAATATGAAAATGTCACATTCTTTATTTACCTGGGATGTAACATTTGCACTCATATCCAATGTATTGGTAAATGTCAAGGTTTCACCCATCTTTTATCCTGTATAGGGAAAAAACTCATTAGCATCACTATATTCTTGATTTGACTATACATGACCTTCCACATTCAAGATGCATCCCTATTTCTTAGAAAGTTCATCTTTTAATGGACTTATATGTTCCAAATTTTATGAGGGTTAAAATATTCTTTAATAAAGATTAGGTGTGGATGGGTATAAGAGTTGGTTCAATCTAAATGAGATAGAGATTGATTCTAATGTTTGGATGCTGGATATGATTGAAGTTGCATAGAGGTTTCCATGGTGGTGTTTTGATTGGGTGTATATAATTTAATTGAGAATAATAATATTATGAAGGGATAATTCTTGGATTTATTTGAGATAAGTTGAAGATTAGGCATGCTGCAATTTCTATGTGACATGAAGTTAATTGGATCACGGTCACTCGAGAGGTGTGGTAGCTTAGTACAATTTTTTCAGATGACATGGTTAGTTTAATGGATTCTTTTGGTTGGTTTAGATAATACATGATAGGTTTTTTAATGATGTTTGGCTAGTATATGAAGGAATGGTGGGTTATAAGTCTTTATGTGGTAGAATTATGGTGTCCTTCATATAGTGGATCATGAACCTCACAAATGGTCACCTTGTACATGCAGTCACTTGGGTGGTTCACTTGTAGGAAATTAATAACTCTCTCATAGTTGGTGCACTGATTATGGTTTAGGTGCAATGGGTTCAATAATAATAGTCTCGAGTAGTAGGTTGTGGACTCAACTTAGTGTAAGCTTATAGTTGGTATGAATAAGGGTTTGTGGTTACTTGAGATGTTATAGTCGATCACACATGGTTGAACATGAATGGAATGGTTAATTAGAGCATAGAAGGTTAGTGAGGCGTGGTCAATGAAGAAGTTTGTGGTGGTATGAAGACTTACGGTTGACCATGAGTACTTTTGGTCGATTGAGAGTAGCCGACACACCCTTACAGAACATGCACATTAAATAAAAAATATAGTTTAATTTTTTTCTTTATATTATTTTAAAATAAAATATTTCAAAACTCTTAACTCAATTTATTATATCTCCTATGTTAATTTTTTCCATTTCTTATCAATTCATTGATTCATAACTCAATTGCATCAACCACAATCATTGTATGAACCACTAATATTTCAAAGATTAATGTATGTATTGAAATTAATTACAAAAACTAATAAAACAGTTAAAGAACAAGATTAAATCCATTAAATCAAAAATTCATTTTCATCACAAGAGTCAAAAAATTATGCTCAATTTCAATTATTGACCTGAAACACACCAAATTATGAAAATGTGATTAATATCGAGATTTTAGAATGGTTTAAAGGGATCTTATCAATGTCTTATAGATTTTTTTTAAAATTCCATGTTTCATAACTTATGCTACCAATTAACCTATCTAGGTGAGTTATAATACTTACACTACATTAAGGATTCCCTCCAAAATCCATGTAATCACATAATAAATATTGAGATAATCTTCTTAGTTCATAGTAAACCATGAAGCATGGGTAGGGTGACACTAACTACCTAGAATAACTCTTTCTAGTATATATGATCAATTTTTTTAGAACCCTTATTTTATTCTATATTTCTTAAACTATTTTTTATTGGTAAATCTTATATGTACTTTTGTTTTTTATACAAATTCTTAGCATTCTTAGGAATTATTTTTAAAATGAGAATGTATTTTTGAAAGGAAATACTTTTTCTACGAAAGTGTTTAAAATACAACACACATATACTTTTTATCTCTATAACAAAGTTACTAATTGAACATATTGGTTATAATTGATACAAAACTATATCCCTTTACTAGTACCTTATTAACACATGTTATTTACTAGCCATTCTTGTGTTAAAAGCTTATTTAACTTGATTTGGGTGAACCTTGATTTTCTCTTTATAATACATTCTTGGATTGTCATATTATACCTCTAAACTATTTGGAATAGTGTGTTGATGGGTATGATGCTGATGACATGGTGTAAGAATGAACATGAAAATGATTTTTCCTCTAAACTAGGATTTTTGTATCACACTCATTTTATAGTGTAACAATGAACATGAAAATAATTGTTTGGACATCATTTTGTTAAGAAATTGAGATTTGAAAACTAAAAAACATGGATTTGGTGATATATATGATATATTGTTTCATTCTTTACCTATATCCTAAAATTTTCAAAGGTTCAATAGTTTTGACATGGTTTTCAAGCTAGATTTTGGAAGTCATTGGAAATTATAAAAAGGATTAATTTTCACATCTATGATGAAATTTCATGACCACTAAAGTTTTCTATAGAAAAAATAAATGTATACTTTTCTATGCAATATAATGAGAATTAAATGAAATCAAATATTGAGAAACACATCATGAATTGTATGAAAAATGTGTCACTATTGTTAAAATTGGGTAAACTCTTATTTTCAAAACATTTTAGTCTTTGGAATCTATATGATTACTTCCAAAAAAATTATCCATCACAAAATAAAATACAGTATTAAATTTTACCAGTCAAAATAGTTTTATAGAAATTTAATGAATATGAAATTAGAACTAAATTTGGGTAATTAATACTTTCAATTATATAAGTACAAGGGAGGAAATATATATTGAATAATTATTTGATCACATCTACAAACTTAAAATTTTTCATTTCTAAGA
Source organism: Viscum album (assembly GCA_963277665.1). Taxonomy (NCBI): domain Eukaryota; kingdom Viridiplantae; phylum Streptophyta; class Magnoliopsida; order Santalales; family Viscaceae; genus Viscum; species Viscum album. The sequence goes on along the minus strand of OY728125.1, from coordinate 1,476,566,047 downwards.
AACTTCTCCCATAATAGAGCTTTAAATAATATAATTTTTATATATTTTTATATTAATAAAAAAAACTAAACAGTTTTAGGAAAAACAAGTATTTTATAATAAAAAGTAGATAAAAATGTTCCAATTCCTATAATTTTTTTATATAAAAACTATATTTTCAACATAAAAAACATCTTAAATTTCATAAAAAAGTAATTAATTTTGTTCTAAAGCATTGAATTAATTGTAAAGTTTGGTAAATTACCTTAAAAGTAAAACTATTCCATTATTAAATTAACTCTATATATTGTATAACTATATATTCATTGAGGATTGGTATATTCTAAATATAAGTACCTCTTATGCTTTTCCATTTTATGTATAATTCATCCTTTTAGGCCCTTCATATATCTCCCAATTCTATTAACTTAATTTTCTTTATTGTTATCCATTTTGGGAAGTTATATTTTAGCTTCATATTATTTTTTTTATAAATAATAATTTATAAATAAATAGAAAATTAATGTCAAAAAATATATTAATCGTGTTTTAGATTAATAATTATCTTTTATCTATTGTATAAATTTTCTCTAATGAATTATTTGAACTTTAATGATATTACCTTGTTAAGTGAGTATTCCCTTGAAATTTCAAAATTATTTACCATTTTTATAATAATATTCTGGTCTTTATTATATTCAACCTTGAATAGTGTGTGACTATTCTATACTTTATGAATTTCAATACAACCATTTATTTTATTAGAAGATGTCCTTGAAGGGAGAAATGAATATTTAGTACACACATATAACATAAATTTTAAAAAATATTTCCTTAATTACTTTTTAAACATTTACCTAAAGCAATAATTGATGCCACTATATCCTATACACTATGTGTGTGTGTGGGGGGGATAAAAACTAGAGGAGTATCCTATGCACCATGATGTAGATGCTGGAGTTGGGTAGGGGGTATGAGTATGCATGAGCAATAAACAATGGAGCAATGCCTAGTAGTGATGAAGGAAGATAAGTATCAAAGGCTAAAAGAAGGAAGGAGTGTGACTAACCTTCATGGTAGTGGGACGAAATAGATAAAAAGGTGGAACAATCATGTATGGGTAAAATATATAAGGTGAATGTATAATGATAGGAAAAAATCCTAGTGATTACAAAGTCATGGTCCATGAGGGAACTATAAAATTATGAGCCTTTCATATAGGGGTGGTTCTATACTATGGAATACCAGACATGTCCTCTATGAATGCAAGTGTCCTCCTAGATTATATTGATCAATAATTAATATTATTTGTTTAAATTTAATACATATTCAATAAATAATTATGATACTCACAAGAATGATCATATTTATATGCCCCACTCCTCTTAATCAATGATTGTTTTTCTCCATTTTTCTTATATGAACATTTTTATAGGATATAATCACTTAAAAATGGAATATTGATGTGATAATTTTTAAAATACAAAAAAACATTAAATAACTAAAAAAATTACTAGAATATTTCAATAGAAGAAATAATTAATTACAAAAAATTAGAAATAACACTGTAAATCTTTCTATATACATTCATAATTTTAAACTTATGTATAAATTAGTATCAAGTACAAGAAAATTAAAAATTTAATTTATTCAATCCAAAAATGAACATCTATCACTCTAAATCCACTATATTACAAATACATAAAATAAAAATCACAAATTTTTGATTAGATTCATGATCTTTTTGATTTAAGGTTCTGTTTATAAAATGGTTAATTTAGGATAAGCATAAGATCAATGACCATATTAAACTTTCATTTTAACTAGTTCATTAGATTTATATGTACACATAAAGAAAACCTTTATAATATTAGAAAATTCAGAAGGATATATGCTTTAAACTCATAGGATACAAAGGATATAAATGAGATTTCAAATCTTGATAATGAATGTAATATAAAATTTAAATCAAGGAAAAAAGTAATGAAATAATATTAAAAATACTGATGAGTAACATATGTTAAATTTTTACATTTTAAGAATCAAAATAAATATATTGAAAATATAAAATATAAAAATAAATCTACAATGGAGTAACATCCTAACAGACAAATAATTGATAAAAAATAGATACATACCTTTTGTGCATGCTATGAAATCTCCAATATAATATTAGGTTTACAATATATTATAAATATTGATTTCTATGCCTAATAATATGAAGCATTAGAGTTAAATATAGCTAGTTTATCAAAAATTTCAATGTTATCCATGAATTCATATCAAATATGTCTCAGAATAAAATCAACATTGACACCAAATTATGGTTTTAACAGACTGGTGACATAGAATAATTTTTTTTCATATGATGAAAGAATTTAAGACTCATCGGTATGAAGGTTATTCTTCATGTCAATCACCTTAAATCCATAGTTATATTTATGAATTCCATATCATTTCATTGAGTCAAACCACCTTCATTTCATCATAGTGACTCTACCATAATAATCCAATATGATTATTTTCTAAACAAACACATAATAAGATATATTATCTGATAGAGGTTTCATGTATGATGCATTGGAATAAAAAACTGTTGTTATACTTATTAATACATAATTATGTTGTTTTTCCATCTTTTATGTGTAACTATTTATGATGAATTTATAACCATTGACAAACAGTGCATTACACTTACATGCCACATTATTTAGACCAAAAGAGAACAATTTTATCTTAGGAGAAACAACATTTACTTGTAAATTATAAACCTAAAATATATCAATATCTCAGTATAATATTTAACATATATTTAAGTCATAAAAAGTAAACATCTGACCTTTTTTAACTATGAAGTTGACTCTTTTTTTTGAAAATTATCTCTACTCTTAATAGAAAAAAATGGTTACTTCTATTTATATGTTCCCTATAATTTTACAAAAAATAATATATACAATGTTATATGATTTATCATAGAATACATAGAAACATAATATTATATTTACTTACATGATATAATCTTTAATCACACCACAGTTGAATAACAATGTGTGATGAGCCATCTCCCACTCTTAAGTGCTCAAAGTACACAAAGAATACAATCCATATATGCTCCCTAACTAGGGATGTGATGGAAATTTAAGTTAAATGGGATCGTATTGATCATATTCATTTCTCATTGGTTGATTAATACTTATAGTGAATTTACCTATATCCAATGAGAAAAAATCCATACATTCCTCTATTAAATACACTTTTACTATAGAATATTCATAATGATTCTCATATCTAACATAATAGTTTTTTATAGACATCATTTTTTAGTAGTATATATCCATTAACATGAAACATGACCATAAAATATAACCTGAGTGAGTAGATTCATAGTCATATGTATCATTTTTGTAAAAAATGAAGGAGGAATTTCATTTCAAAGTCATTAAGAATGAAATATGCAGCCTTTTCAATTTCTTAAAAACACTCCTAATAAAAATTTTAGCACAAATGAATCTATAAAAGTGACATAATAAACCCAAAAAACATTACATATTTATGAGTAAACGAATAATGGTTTCAAGAATTAAATCTTGTAACATGATAGGATAATCACATGTTTATATATATTTCAGTTCTACTTCCTTGGTATTAACCCATTTGGAAATGTTTCTCAAATAACCATATGAAGATTTAGACTTTCCAAAAAATAAAGTAATTATTTATTCTATGTATTCTTCATCAAAATACTAGCATAAGAAACTATGTACTAATTATGTCCAATTAAGTCCAGATGAAGTTTTTCCATAATACCCTGATCCATTAAGTCATAATGAGAGTATAAATTATCTTTTGTTTTCCCTTAGCATTTAAGAGTGTTAAAAGTTACATTTCACAAACATTTTTCTCAATATTAATTACTATTAATAAATGACACAAAAAATTAGATAAATAATAAGGAGGTTAAAAAATATACTTTTATTTTTCTAATTACTATCAAAATTTTATAGAACATTCTTTATTTTTCTAGACTTTGCTTATTCCTTCCTAATAAAATATTTCACACCTCCAAGTTATTTAAGAATATAATCGCCTAAAAAATAGTATAGTGTGACTTATTCCTCAAAAATATTATCAAATTATCAATAAATTTTCTTGTATTGATGATCCATGGGAAGAAATCATTGATGTCTTATAAAGATAAAATTCCACTCAAAATTTACTCTCCCAGAACATATATTTGTCATAATAATAGAACAAGATAATTTCCCCTTTATACTCAAGAAAAATATAATTATGTAAGCTAATAAATCAATCATCATCCACAAAATTTTTTCATTCATAAAAAAATAATCTTTTCTAGATGTATCCTAATATTTTACATCCACATTCCACAAATCTTTCAACTTATCTATTAATGGTTGTAAGTATATATCAATATCATGTTTTGGATCAGTAGGTATAGATATCAATATAATCATTATAGTAAATTTATTTTTCATACAAATCCATGGTATAATGTTATAAACATGTATGAAAATAGTCCACATACTATGAAAATATTTAATATATTAAAACAGGTTAAATCCATCACATAATATTCCCAATCGAACACTACATTCCTTATCTATAAAAAGGACACTTATTATTGAATTTATGCCACACTAATATATTTTTTGGATACAATAATTTATCATTATCCTTATTTATTTTATCTTAATTCCATTGCATATTTATTTTCATTTCTTCCTACATAATTTTTTTTGATGTCTTGGAATTAAAGGGAAGTGCCACATTACTTTTATTGGTACACATGAGTGATTTACATTATAACACCCCTAGTTTAAGGTATTTTACTATTTTAATATGTATTTTTCAGTTATGGAGTAGTTTGGGTTGGTTTTGTGAGGTCCCATATGGTTTCATGAGTTTTTGAGAGTTTTTAAATGGTGAATTATTGACACATAGGAGAAACCGTTCATGCCTCCCCAGTAACTATGTGGAGTGAAATAGGGGTTTGGGGATAGAAACACTTTTGGAACATAGTTTAGGTCAACTGTACAACAATACATTAAACATTAGTTTTCTCCAAGTGGGAGGCATATGGTTGGGGCACACGATTTAGTTAATAGTGTAGTGAAATCATGAATCCCTAGAATATTTTAAATAGTGACATATTCGTGATTGTCACTTAGTTTACAAAAACATTTGGACCAACCATACAAGATTCTAAATGGATTAAAAAATTATATTTTTAACACAAACCCTCCCCTAAAACACTCATTATTTCCCTCTTTTATAGGTATCACAAACCAGTGGGTTCCTTTGGGTGATTATACTAATTCTCTTCCTTTTAGATCTCATCCCCTTGGATTCTTGGGGAGTTTAGACTAGAGATAAAAGGTAAGGATCCTGAAACCTCTTCACTTATCGATTTCTATTGAGAAGAAACCTATTATGGAGATTTAATTCCAAGATATTATGTTTAGGGTCTATTTTGATGCGATTTTTGTTATAATTTATCATAGGAGAGTTAAGAGAGCCTATATCTAAAAAGTTGTGATATAGTTCTTTAGGATGAGCTCATTTGATGTTGGTATCTTCTCTCCCACTCTCATTTTTCTAAGAACTATAAGAGTCATGGTTTTCAAAACGAAATAATTATGTTTATTAGTGGAAAACCTTTGGTAAATCCTTTTTGGGTTCATTATATTATTAGATATGGGTTTGGAAATAAAAATTGTGTTTGATAAAATTAAAAAGTGGTGTTTTAGTTTTGAAAGAATTGGTTTTGGTTTGTGTAAAATTAGTAATTAGTATGGGTTAGTGTGTATTCATGTTATATATGCATGGGGCCTTATTGGATCAGACTTGGTCATTGATGTTGAATTTGGGGTCATGTAGGATTTCCCTGCCAGGTGATAACTTGAGGAGGGAGAATAGGGTTCCCCTTTTGATTTTGGTCTATTTGGGTAAGCTCAATTGGTGGGGGATATATTAGGTTCATGACATGGCCCACCTAAGAGGAGTGTTTGATCCATTTCAAGGGTGAATTAATTTATGGTGTGGGAATACACTGTGAAATGGGTTATTTAAACCACTTTATTTATATATCTCTCTCTTGTGTACTGGTTTTCATACATATACCCTGTTTATATATAATGTGATCTAAATTGTTCTTATCCTAGTGTAGTGTGTGAGAAGTATTTTTCATATTAATTATTAGGTTATATACTCACCCTCTTATATATTCATCTTAGTATATATATATATTTTGTTCATAATGATATAGATAAGAGAAAAACCTCTTACTTTTCTAGTAGATCACCATGATATTGTGATCATGGTCGATTGAGGATGGATCTTGGAGGTGTTCATGGGGTAGAGCTTAATGTATTTCCATGTTTGTAATCATAGTCTCTCATACGAGTTTTGGATCTTGTAGACATATTGGTTGTTGTTGGTTGTTATTGTGACTCTAATTATTATTATGTATTGTTTTTGGATTTATGTTTGGTTTATCGTGTATCATATTTTTATTATTTCATTTCATTTTACCTTCTTTAATTTATCTTATATGAAAGAGAAAATAATCCCCCAATTATTTAGTGAGGCCATAGGAATTTATTATCAACATTTGGTGTATGGGGGATGCACCTAAGGTTAGTGGAATTTTGATCTTATACAAGAGATGATTTTAGGTTGGGATGTTATAATTGGAATATATTTAGTATGATTCATCAGTTTGAATAGTGGTCATGAATACAAGATGCATTGAGACACAAAATATAGAGTATAAATAGGCATAACTAACCTATTTATATAAAAATTCAAGTTACCAGGGTAGTCTATGTATGAAAAGTGTTGTCAAGAACTTTTAAGTGTGTCATCATCTCATCATTATGTGTTCAGTCAAGAAGAGTTGGGCATCATTCATTAATAAAGAGACTTACCGCTAATAATTTTTCAGTCATATGATATTTTATGATTCATTATGTTGGAATTTTTCTATTACGATCTTACTTGATGGTGTGTGGTAATTGAGTGGTGATTTAGTGGTGATTTTTTCTATGGCTATAGGAAAATTCCACTAGTCAAGATAACTAGATACCAAAATGTTGGTGTAGCTAAGAATGTGGTTCCACCTAAACTAAAAGTGAATAAAAAAAATTCATAAGAATTGTGGAAGATTTTAACACCATGGAAAAAGGAAATCGAACTGAGGAACCATGCTATGTGGATTTCTCATTGAAATTTAAAATGAAAAACCACAAATAATTCAGGGTGACTTGAGACATAAGAAGGTCAATCTATGGCTCATCAAGATGAATAGAATTTTCAATTTCCATAGTACTCCAATTGATATTAAAGTGAATTTTTAAATGTAAATTCTTGAGTATCCAAAATGATAATAGTAGGATTTATCCATCCAAGATAATGTTGATCAAGGATTTATTTGGGTGGGAATTATGGAATTATTCAATAAAAAATTATATCTATATAACTTATGAGTATCAAGGAAAATAAATTTCTTTAATCTCAAAAAATGGGATCTTTTAGTTATTGAATACAAATCTCAGTTTACTTACCTATCCTACTTTTCACTAAAAGTGGAATCTATTAAATCCCTCAACGTGCACATGTTGGTGTTAGTTCGATGACCAAAAATTCAATCTAGAGTGGTGATATTTTGTAAATAAAATTACACCAACTTCAAAAACAAGGGGATAGTGGTAGAAAAGGATACTACCAAGAATTATAGTGGAAGGAACAATTTTTTCGACCTAGGAATTGTTGGAAACTCTAATGGTGGGAATAAATAGAGGGAAAATTACTCCCAAATTAACAAAGAACTAAATAACTAATCTAAAGGGTCATTTTATTTTCCTCTATGTGGTAGCAACCAAGAAGTTTTCTTTTTATGTGGAACTTTGGAACAATTTAAGAGGAAATGTACAACACCACTTTAGAAGTGTCACATATGTGTCCAAATGGTACATATTAAATATTATTGTACCCATACCCAAAACTAAATCATTTAAAACGATTCTAATATGACTCATGACTCTAATTATCAACCTGTATGATCTCAATAGAGTGGTTCTTATATTCATAATCGATTTAGTCAGGATGATTTCAAGAATACCCCGACATCACTATAGGCACCATCTCAGTATGGGGGAAATAATAATTTTGAAGGGGCTAACAAAAAACATTGTAAGGATTAGTAGGGTGTTAAAAATGAATAACCATGTCCCTCGATGGTGTGAGGTATTCTTATTCTTCATTCAACTTTAATGTAAATATTATTTGACACTAGCATGTCCCACTCTTTTATTTTTTATCATTGGTAAATAAAATGGGATGGCATGTGGAAATGATGTTTGATGTCTTTAGAATAAATAAACCTCTCTGGAAATTCTATTTAATGGGATTTAGTTTTTTTACCATGTTCTATTACCAATGATCCAGTTCCATTTTTATGGGATTTCAATTTCTTATAGATGAATATTTTTGTTCCAATTTTGGGAATAGACTAGTTGGTGGATTTTGAAGCCCACATTTATTGCTATGCTTGTTAGGTTACTTTTAAATCTACTAATGGAGTTGTTCATATATTTAAATGGTAATAAGACATTAATGCTGGAAGGAAAGGGTATTTTTTGAAGGTGGTTGGAACAATCTCGTATCAATTGGAAATAATGAACTTAGGGGATATTAATGTAACCAAAAGTAGGGGTCATCCTGACATAGCATATTGATACCTTGATCTATTTCTGGATGATTTTTATGTACTACCACCTAAGAGGGAAGTGGAATTTTCTTTCAATATACTCCCAAGTATAAGTTATTTTTCTTTCATTATATATAATGGAACCAATAGAATTTCATGAAAAAAAATCCCAGTTGGAGGAATTTGAAAGTAATGTATTTATTAGAAAAACTATATAAACTTAGTATGTTTTGATTTTATTTTTATAGAATATGGATGTTACTCCCTAACTCTATGTCGATTATCATAAAATTAATCAAGTTACGATAAAAAATTGATATCCTCTTCTAAGAATTGATGGTTTGTGTTATAAATTAAAGGTAGATAAGTGGTTCTCTAAAATTTATTTATGATTAGGGTATCACCAACTCATATTCCAGAAAGGGGATATTACAAAGTCAACTTTTAGAAGTTGTTACAACCACTATAAGTATTTGGTTATTCCCTTTGGTCTTATGAATGCACCAGTGGTCTTCCTGACGTTGATGAACTTTATCTTTAATAGGTACCTTGAATATTTCATTGCTATATTTTTTGATGATATCTAAAAGTAATATTTCCCTATGATGATCATTAAAATCACTTAAAATTGTCTTGGTAACATTGTAAGACCACTTTATCTATGAAAAGTTTTCTAAATGTAATCTCTAACTATAAGAAGTTTGATACCTTGGTCATGTAATTTTTGTGGAAGGTATATTTGTTGATCCTAAGAATATTGACACTATTAGTTCATGGTAGATTCAAAAAATCTACTTTTAGGTATAAATATTTCTAATATTAACATGTTATTATCATTTTTTATCCATGATTTCTCATGACTAGATTCCCTTATGATTACATTAATGAGAAAATTTATCTCATTAAATTGGAGAAATAGTTTCTAGGAATCCATCAAGGAGCTTAAGTATTACCTTACTTCTTTACTTATCCTTATCTTTTTAAAATCAAGTGATGGATACATTGTCTATTGCAATGCATATAGATCTGGATTGGGTTGTGTCTTTAAGTTGATATACTATGTTGTAGATTATGGATCAAAAAAATTGTGGACATATGAAAAGAACTATACAACACATGATATAGAATTATTTTTGGTGGTACATGTGATTATACAATGAAATAGGATCATATTACTTTTTAATATTATAATATTCGTGTGATTAAATTTTCATAAACACTGTTACTATTGAATTTTTGAATTTGAACTTATTTTCTTATCATGTTTATAATTTATTCTCAAATGCACTAATACTCAATTTTTTTTTTCAAAACCTTTTAAAACACCCAATGGTCTTGATTTGAATTTAGAATTTTATTTTAATGTCTCCCATTCTATGGGGAATATTATATCATTTTTTAGATATTGGATATTCATTTGGGATGATGACTAAAGTGGGCCTTGAATCTAGAAAATTCTGGGTGAAGTGAACTAGACAGTAGTCCACTACCATAATAGAGAAAACATGAATCTTAAACTTAATATGTGGATAGATAACATAATGGGTAACATTAAATTTTACTTTTTAAAGACATAATTCAAAGGTTTAAGGGGTTATCTAGACAATATAAGTGGAAGATTAAATTCTTGACCATATTCAGTGGCCCAGAATAACATCCCACCATTTTGATCCTAAATCCTTGGATATGAGGCCAAATGGGTTTCAATTTTGGAAACTGTTATAGGACATCCATGTATTTAATTTATTCTTATATGTAACACACAAATTATTCCATATATAATCTCTTTTTTCTGTGTCTATTGGGTGGATACTAGCCGTCTCCATTTTTTTTATCGAGGGTAGAAAAGTCCAATCCCCCTTAACTTTACACCCACCTATGCCTACCATAATTAATTGTTAATAATTGTAATTTTTGGGGATCTACATAAGTATACCAAAATTCTTATTCAATTTATTGTTTTTTAATTTTTTTTGGAGGATGTTGTGTATGTTTTCATTGTAATGTTATGATGCTTCTTTGGCTTTGTAACATTTTTATTTCACATGTAAGTTGTTATAATTCACTATAGTTTCATAATAAAGGTTATTAATATTCTCATATTATATTATTATTATATCAAATTGATATAATTTCCTCATTGAGTGAATCTATTCACCTCATTTTTTATGAAATTTTTCTCATAACGGTGGCATGATTGTTATTTCATTATTTTCACTTCTCCAATTATACTTCAATGATTAACTTATATCTTACTTTGAGAACATTACATAAATGGAATGTTAACCCTATTATGATTTGATACAATGGATTATATTGGGGATTTATTAGATGTTGTTATTTATATATAAATGTTTAATTATTTATTTTATTTGAGATTTTCATTAGATGGTTTTCTTTCTTCCTCATCCTTATTGATTTTTTAATCACACCTTTCATGTGTTAATACGATCCTTTACCATGGAGTGCTCATGAAAATGATACTTCCAGTGTATAGGTGATTAAAATATTGATGTGAAGGTGATAAACTAGTATGTTATGAGGAAAGTTTTATTTTATCAAATGAATTCCTCTTAATTTAATGAAATCAAAATAATCTAAAAAGAAAGTAATATAATACCCACTTAGCAATAAATTAGGATCCATACATTATCACAAATTGAATTCACATTGGTCTATTAGTGTTCTTGTAACCCAACTCAATTCAAACCTAAATTTTTCCAATTTATAGAAAAAATGAATTGAATTTATAAGATCCTAGTTTTTCTCTTTAGGTACGAATCTTAAATTTTGGTTTAAAACTCTGTTTGGGTTTAGTTGGGTTGGTTAAGACCTTGTCAAATAATCCTATACAGGACTTTGGGGTGATTCTAAGAGGAAGTGCGAGCTACAATATAAGTTTGACTACAAAAAAATTTGTGGCATAAAATAGTGATTTATTCTATAAATAGTTAATTTATGACGTAAACCCTTATTACATCATAAATGACTCAGGAAGACCCTGTAAAGAGAAAGAATTTATGGTGTAAATCCCTTTTTTATGCCATAAGTATATTGAGAAGCATACAAAAAAAGGAAAAATCACCTTTTCACCCCTAATTCCTTATAACCTAAAAACCCTCTCTCTTCTTTTCCGTACACAGAAGTAGCAGTGCGGTGGAGAGTCTCCCAATTATCCATTACCTAGGATTTGAGATAGGTTCATTATAGGTCGTTTGATTAAATAACCACTGATCATATTGGATTCATGCTTGTAAGCTCTGTAATCATCTTACATCATTTCTTCATTTATCTCACATGTGGAATGAAAAATATGCGTGGGATAATATTCTATATTTTAAGGGGTTTTTTCTTTAAATTTGATTTATCCTATTATAAAATGAATCATATGATGATATCATATGGGGAGTAAACTACCAATCTATAGTAGGTGGTATCATGATTTTCCCTAAAAGTCTAGTGATTTATATATTGCGTCATTGTGCCACACACCGAACCTTCTGAGCGTCACCACTTAAATGAAGTTTTCTTTTAAATAAAATATTTGGGCTTATGTTTATATGAACCATGAGACCCGAAATCACTGATGAGTGTTGAGGACCCCAAATAGGACCATCCTTTTGGGTGTGTTTCTAAACTAGATAAAACAACCATGAGTTGCTTAAGAATTTGATCACCTTAAGAGGTGTGGTTTTTTTACCATTATATTAGGGAGTTTATAATTAATTAAATGAAGTGGATTATTAAATTTAATGGAATGAATTAAGCCATGATAGGCTATATAAGCCAAGGATATGGAATTGAACTACCTTCTAAGATGAGTTAGAATTATTTCTTATAAATGAAATGGAAAATTGAATTAAATATTATGTTGAGTGTTGTAGTTATACTGAGATCCTATGACCATTAATTATGCTATATCATGGGAGAAACATGGTTTTTGATTCATAATTCCATGGATAGACTCATTAGGATTATTGAATTAAAATGAATGATTAAATGGATTCACATCACACCATGGGTGATACATGGGATCTCACATGAATTTCATGGATGGGAATATTTGGGTGGATGGATTCAATCTATTCCAAGAGTGATACTTGGGTTCATTACATATAATTCTAAGGAAAGACTCTAAGGTTAGTGCTTATTTTACACCATGAGTGACACTTGGGTTACCTATGTGGAATTCCAAGGATGAAATCAAAGGGAGACGACTGTATACTATGCCTAAAGTGATACTTGGGTTCCTATGAGGAATTCCATATACGGGCTTGTAGGGTGATGGGTTCTTAGTACACCTAGAGTGATACTTGGGTTCTCATATGGAATGACTTGGATAGACTCTAGTTACCAATAAGTAAATTGATTGATTAATATAAAAGACACTTTTTCCAAGTCAAAGAATGTACTTGGATTCTGTTAGTTATTTTTTATATATGATAACCTTATTATATTTTCATTATTGAGTGTAATTTTATGGGATGTGTTCATCCCTTATACTTATATGTTCCATGGGGGATTCCTTGTCTATGATCTGGGTCCCGGGACACTTTTATAAATAAAATCAAAAATGGGTAATATTTCAGAGACATTCTAGATTAGGCCAAAGTAGGTGGTATTGGTCAAGTGTCCCATTGGGAATCGTACCTACATGATTATTACTTATTTAATTTATACCTTTCATTATTATATGCAAATTGATTCATTATATACCCATGGAATGAATGACATTAGACATCATTGGTGGTGGACTATTGAGTATATCTCACACCCTTTTCAGGCCTCTGATTGGTACCTAGAAAATTTTAATGGATGTAGGTAAGGAAAAAGGAAAGAGGCCTACTATGGATGATTGATTTCTTTTTACTAGGGTAGAGTACGGGTGCGGAAGACTGAGTTTATGCTTGTGATGTTGTGGGATATAGTTTTTGGTCTTTTTTCATTTTTTATAGCATATTTTATATGTGTTCTCCTTTATATTCCATGTACTCCAATTTTTTACATCATCATGACATGATCAGTATAATTTTTATATGACTTTGGATATAGGTTATACTAGTTTATTTATGATATATGGTTAATTTAATTATTCCTATGTTGGATTTTATTTATTTATTATGCTTCCACTACCATTACTTTTATGATTCTATTGTTCCATACTCTGATCATGAGGGTATAGTCTCCCCATAATACTCTTACAAACCCTCACTACTAGTCAATATATTCTATCATATAGGGAGGAGTTCTTATGGACTTGTGGCCATAAATTCAGCTACTGTTATCGAGTGAGCAGGTCTAGGATGTCAAAAAGTGGTATGAGAGAATTATTTTCCTTATTATATTACTATTTGGGTTATTAGATAGGAGACTTGAAATGTGTTGGAATTTGGTAATGAGCTTGTGACTGTGAGTAGCTAACCCATGTATGGGGAAAATATAGATTTTCTAATGAGGGAATTTCTATTCTAGATTATACCTATTACTATTATATTGATTTCACAATTTGATGATTAACATAATTTTTTACATTTATCATTGTTGATATAGAATTACTTTTACACTTGGTCTGATGCAGCAAGGAGGTATTGGACTCATGCATTATTGTAGGCACATAGAGATTCACATGTCATGCATATTCCATGCCATGTAGATTTCATTGCTTGATTTCTTGATTTTGTTCCATCATTATCTGTATACCATGATTTGGTAAAGATTTAGAATGATTACTTATATACCATGATTTTTTTATTATTTCCATGTTTACTGATATTTTTTCTCTATTATAGCATGTCTTGTTATACTTATGATATAATATCAGTTATTAAAGTTCCTATATCAACCTAAATGGTTTTCCCATATAAATTGATGGTAGAACCTTAATTAATAAATTATGACATGCTTGAGCCATGAACCATTGATTTCATGGGATGAAATATGTACAGTTGTGATTAAATGGACGCCAATAACAATTTATAAAGTGTATGAGCCTTTATAAATTGAGAAGGTAAACCTATATAATTAAACCATTATATATCAATTTTTTATATTCTGAGATCAAAGTTAAGAATTCAGATATAGTCACATGACATTCCAATTGTAACTCAATGCGTGGTACTTTATAACTTGGGAATGGTAACACATATAACTAGAAAATTTTATATACTAAAATGAGTATGGATTATTGATTATTAAAATTTTATTGAAATTGTGACCTTTAAATGGTGGTTCCAATTTTAACTTAAATGGAATTTTACTCTATAAATTTCAATTAAAAAACTATATACCATAACCCCTGATTGGAAATATAGAACTCGACCCTGACCCATCCTTAGTAGTGGGTAGTAGGTTGTATCTATTTTGATTCTTCTTGGTCTTATACATTTACCAAACCTGGATTTAGGAGAATATAGAGGGTTGTTATTCTTATATAAGAAGGCGTGTACCTATCCTATTCTTATTTCAATGATCTATATCGTTACTAAATCTTATCTAAGGTGTGTGATCGGTATTTATAGAGCTATATCACCATGAAATTATCAAGTTTTGCACTAAGAGGGTGGAAATGAACATGATCTAGAGGTGGTGGGCCTTGATCCACTAGCATTACTTCCTGTAGTTCCACTTGTAGCAATTCCTGATATACATGACTAGGGAAATAACACCTAGTTTTGAGAGGGATTCTTACAACTCATGCATACCATACTGGGATCCCCAGGACCCGCCCCTACTATGTCTGAGTTGAAATGATAATTTTAGTAGCAACATCCACCCATGTTTTCAGGGGATGTCAGTCCACAAGATTTAAATTCATGGATATAGGACATTTTATCTATTTTATAGCATCAAAAAACACCTATTGAAAGGATATTGAATCTATATATATATGATATGATATTATACAAAGCGATGGTGAGATGTTATTACCCAGATAGATCTCTATCAGTATGTTTTTTGGAGGGATTTTTAGATAGTGTTCTATGATTATTTTTATCCTGAGATGGATAGGGATGAAAGAGACAAATATTTTATACACTTAGAGGATGGTGAATTATCTGTTATGGAATACTCCAAACATTTCATGAAGCTACGGTGATTTGCACTGATCCTTCATGGTGATGAGTTATCTAGGGCTAGGTGATTCAAGGATATTCTCAGGTGTGATATCTGATCATAGGTGAACATATTTTGGTGAACAACTGTATCTAGGATAGCGAACCAGGAACTCATTACTAAGAATAAACTAAGAGTGGTTAATGATACAATTTTGAGAAATCTGTCTCCTAGACCCAGAACTTCTTTTAATAGAGGCATTAATCACCTTTTTGAGTCTTACTGTGGGAGAAAAAATAGTTAGAGCGTGTGCTCAAGTAGCTTGGTGGTATTCCATTAGTGCGGTAGGACATGAAATATGAAGACCCAATTTATAAAGGATCCATTCGAGTGTTGTGATTGCAGTAAGATGAGTCATATTCAATGTTTTTGAAAAACAATTACTCCAGTGGCTAGTGAGAGAGGATCTACACCAACTCCACATTTATAAGTAGCATCAACAACACCTAATTAGCTAGGGAGTTTGAGTACTACTGGCTGATCAGGCTAAGGACATGGTCATTAAAGAGGGATCCAAACATAGGACTTACAATGCTAGTAGAGCGATCCTACCTAAGGAAATTAGGCTATATCTTAGGGCCATGGAAAAGGCCAAATATATGCCGTATATACAACCATTGAGGATCAGAGTGTCCGTCCATTTATTATTGTAGGTATGATCTTGGTAGCCTTTACTCTATTTACTACTTTATTTGACACCAGTGATTCCCACTAATTTATGTCAGTTGCTATTATAGAGAGCCTTCACCTCAATATTCATTATTCATATGGAATAATTAAACTCGATAACCCATTGGGAATTTAATTAGAAGGTGTATTCTAGTGAAAAGAGTTCCCCTTTTAGATCAATGAGTATATTTTCTTAAGGGACCTATTTATCCTCAAGATGATAGGTTTTGGAATAATTCTCAGGATGGTCTGGTTGGTTCCTTATCATACTTATTTGGTTTTCTTTGCATGAGGGTATCCTTTAACTTAACATAGGGTTATATTTATATTCACAAGGTTGAATGAGATATCTAAGAAAGTAGATAGGAACCTGATCATCATGGGATGGGTTGGGTGATAGACTAGATTTCTTCCATGAAAAAGTTTCTGGACTACCTCTAGAGAGAGGTATATTATACTATTGATCTAGTCCTAGGATTAATAGTGATATCAATTTATCCTTATAGGATGTCTACTATTGAGTTGAAAGATATCAAAATATAGTTAGAGGATTTTAAAGCTAAGGATTTTATATGGACAAATACTTCTTTTTGGGGTTCAACTATCCCATTTTTTTAAGAATTCACATGGTACCTCAAAGTTTTTCATGGATTAACGATGGTTGAACTAGCTTACAGTTAATAACTGGTATATAATTCCATATATAGATAACCTTTTCAAAGAGATACAAGGAGAAAAGGTTTTATTCAAGATTTATTTGAGGTCAGGATACCATCAGGTGCATGTTAGACCATCATATATTCCATGTATATAATTTTGTAGTAGATATAGATTGTATGAGTATTTGGCCATTCCGTTTGGACTTAAGAATATGCTAGTAGTATTTATGGATTTGATGAATTAGGTTCTCCACATGTATCTGGATTATTTTGTGGAAGTCTTCATAGATGACATCTTGATGCACTCAAATATTCAACATAAACATGACTAACATCTTAATATCATTTTGAGCACACTAAGAGAGAATCAGTTGTATTCTAAGTTGGCTAAATTTCACTTTTGGATAAATAAGTTCCACTTATTGAGTCATATTATATCTGATAAAGGAGTATCAATTAAACTAGATAAGGCGAGAGTCATTTTTTCCTAGGAGTAGCCCAATAATGTCTTTGACATATGGAGTTTCTTAGGGCTGGCTAGATATTACAATCCCTTTCTCATGTCTTGCAGCACCACTCATAGGCTTGACCAAGAATGGTGTCAAGATTACATGGTATAAAACACACGACAAATTCTTTCATAAGACGAAGGGTAGATTAACTTCATCATTGATCCCGATTTTACCTGATCCTAGTAGAGGTTATACAGTTTACTATGATGCATCAGGCATTGAGCATGGATCCATTCTGATGTAGGAATATTGAGTCATGGAATACTGGAACATGCCTATCATAGGTCACGAAAAAAGAAAATTTATTTTTATAATGCATCATAGAGGCTGAACAGGGTCATCTCACTCAAGGGGATTCATAATTTTTTACTTAATCTAATTCACATAAACTACTTCTTTCTGTTTGTTTTTATTTATTCTATAAAAGTAATGGAATTTGTGAAGATAAATGAAGCGATAAAATTTATACTAATATTAAATGACATAATGTTATTATAAAATAAATAATTTGGAATTTATGGTTTGGTTTATGGATTCCATCATTCTCTTTATTGGTGTTTAAATTTTGTTTTCTAATTAAATTATGAGATCTCATGCAGAAATTACTATTATTTTATTTAGTGGTGTGAAATCTCAAATTACTTTATCTATCTAAATACCACATCATCCAATAATTAAAGTTTATAGAACAACTCAAAGGAGAGTGTTACATCTTCTAGGACCTGGATCCATCGTATTTCATTTCTTCCTTTGGATGGATTGACTCCATCATATGAAGAGCTTTTATCTAGTATAAGGGATGGAAAATATTTAATAAAAGTATAGAAATGAGTTTGAGTTTAGTGTCACAGTGGTAAATTTCCACACTCATTCACTTCACTCATTCTCACCAAAAACATAAATATAAAATAAGAATTAAAGAGCAGAATAGATGGAAATCACCACTTACATCCCCCGTGCCAAGACTTGGATTAACCCCTCATTTTTTAGGGTAAGAGGTCACTGTGGAAATAATAAGAGAAGAATAAAAGTGAAGTAAAATAAAAATAATAGGGAAGAGTGAGATAGATAAAATAAGAAAATGGAATAAAATATAATGGGGAAGGAAAACAATTAAGACATATGAAATCAAAAAAGAAGAAGAATAAGAAAATAAAATAAAAGGATAGAAGTAAACACATGAAATCACAAAAAAATTAAAGAATATGTGAGAAGAAATAAAAAATAAAATAAAATAAAAAATATATTAATAAAATTAAAGTGAAAAGAATAATAAGAAGAAAGAGAAAAGAAGAAGAATAAGGAGAATAAGAATAACAGAGAGAATAATTGGATAGAATAATTTAAGAAACTTAGAACTACATGAATTTTATTAAAAAAATTTAAAATTACATTTAAGATAAAACTGAAGTAAAAAATACAATAAAAATAATACAATGAAAATAGAGAATAAGAAAATAAGGTAGTGCAACATCGAACTCTCCTTGCGGTGGTGAAAATTCCCCTTTTAGTAGTGGCTAGGCCTTTTATTTTATAAGAAAAGGAGTGCCCTCAGTATAATCTTTGAAGATCCTTTAGATCTTAATTTAAAATTCAAGTCAAGTTATTTATCATCTATTTTTTAAAAATCCTTGAATATTATATCATTTTGAGCACACTAATTCATGTTGATGAATTAGGTTTTCCACATGTATCTAGATTATTTTGTGGAAGTCTTCATGGATGATATATTGATGCATATAAATATTCAACATGAACATGAACAACATCTTAATATCATTTTGAGCACACTAAGATAGAATCAATTGTATTCTAAGTTCACTAAATTCCAATTTTGGATCAATAAGGTTCACTTCTTGAGTCATATTATATCTGATAAAGGAATATCAGTTAACGTAGATAAGGTGAGAGTCATTGTTTTCTAGGGGCAGCCCAAGAATGTCTTTGACATATGGAGTTTCTTGGGGCTGGCTAGATATTACCATCTCTTTCTCATGTCTTGCAACACCACTCATAGGCTTGACCAAGAATGGTTTCAAGATTACATGGTATAAAGTATGTGAGAAATAATTTTAGAAGATGAAGGGTAGATTAACTTCATCATTGATCCTGATTTTACCTGATCCTAGTAGAGGTTCTATATTTTACTATGACTCATCAGGCATTGAGCTTGGATCCATTCTGATGTAGGAATATCGAGTCATGGAATATTGGAACATTCCTATCATAGGTCACGAAAAAATCAAATTTATTTTTCTAATGA
The DNA here is from genome assembly GCA_963277665.1 of Viscum album. Taxonomy (NCBI): domain Eukaryota; kingdom Viridiplantae; phylum Streptophyta; class Magnoliopsida; order Santalales; family Viscaceae; genus Viscum; species Viscum album. Next base: position 1,476,546,124 of record OY728125.1, on the reverse strand, counting down.
ATCATAGAGGCTGACCAGGGTCGTCTCACTCAAAGGGTTTCATAGTTTTTTACTTATTCTAATTCATATAAACTACTTATTTTTGTTTGTTTTTATTTATTCTATACAAGTAAGGGAATTTGGGAAGAAAATGAAGCGATAAAATTTATAATAATATTCAATGACAAAATGTGATTAAAAAATAAATAATTTGGAATTTATGGTTTGGTTTATGGGTTCTATCATTCTCCTTATTGGTTTTTATATTTAAATTGATAATTAAATTATGATATTTCATGCATGAATTACTATTATTTTTTAGTGGTGTGAAATCTCAAATTCCTTTAGAAATCTAAATTCCACCTTATACAATAATCAAAGTTTATAGAATACCTCTATCAAGAGTGTGATATCTTCTAGGACCTAGCTCCATCATATGCCATTTATTCCCTTGGATGGATTGACTCCATCATATGAAGAGATTATATCCAGTATAAGGGAGGGAAAAGATTTAATAAAAGTATAGAAATGAGTTTGAGTTTAGTGTCATGGTGGTAAATTTACACACTCATTCACTTCAATCTTTCTTACCACAAACATAAATATAACATAATAATTAAAGAGCAGAATGGATAGAAAGAACCACTTACATCCCCTAGGCCAAGACTTGGGTTAGCCCATCATTTTTAGGGTAAGTGGTCCCTGTGGAAATAATAAGAGAAGAATAAAAGTGAAGTAAAATAAAAATAATAAAATAAAAATAATAGGGATGAGTGAGAGAGAAAATAAGAAAAAGAAATAAAAGATAATGGGGAAGGAAAAAGAAATAAAACATATGAAGTCAAAAAAGAAGAAGAATAAAAAAATAAAATAAATGGATAGAAGTGAACACATGAAATCACAAAAAAAATTAAAGAAGATGTGAGGAAAAATAAGAAATAAAATAAAATAAGAAATAAAATAAAAAATATATTAATAAAATTAAAGTGGAAAGAATAATAAGAATAAAGAGAAAAGAAGATGAATAAAGAGTATAAGAAGAATAAAAAGAAGAGTTGGATAGAAAAATTTAAAGAAATTAGACATGCATGAATTTTATTAAAAAAATTTAAAGTTACATTTAAAATAAAACTAAATTAAGAAATAAAATAAAATGAAAAAAATAAAAACAGATAAGAAGAAAAGAAGGTTGTGCAACATCGGCCTCTCCTTGTAGTGGTGCAAACTCCCCTTTTAGTAGTGGTTAGGACTTTTATTTTATAAGAAAAGGAGTGACCTCAGTATAATCTTTGAATATCCTTTCGATCTTAATTTAAAATTTAAGTCAAGGTATTCACCATATATTTTTTAAAAATCCTTGAATATTATATCATTTTGAGCACACTAATTCATGTTGATGAATTAGGTTTTCCACATGTATCTAGATTATTTTTTGGAAGTATTCATGGATGACATCTTGATGCACTCAAATATTTAACATGAACATAACCAACATCTTAATATCATTTTGAGCACACTAAGAGAGAATCAGTTGTATGCTAAGTTGACTAAATTTCACTTTTGGATCAATAAGGTCCATTTCTTGAGTCATATTATATCTGATAAAGGAGTATTAGTTAACCTAGATAAGGTGAGAGTTATTGTTTTTTAGGAGCATCCTAAGAATGTCTTTAACATATAGAGTTTCTTGGGGCTGGCCAGATATTAAAATCTCTTTATCATGTCTTGCAGCACCCCTTATAGGCTTGACCAAGAATTGTGTCAATATTACATGGTATAAAGCATGTGAGAAATACTTTCATAAGATGAATGGTAGATTAACTTCATCATTGATCCTGATTTTACCTGATCCTAGTAGAGGTTATACAGTTTACTATGACGCATCAAGAATTGATCTTGGATCCATTCTGATGTTGGCATATTGAGTCATGGAATACTGGAACATGCCTATCATAGGTCACGAAAAAAGAAAATTTATTTTTCTAATGCATCACAGAGGCTGACTAGGGTCATCTCACTCAAGGATATTCATAGTTTTTACTTAATCTAATTCACATAAACTACTTCTTTCTGTTTTTTTATTTATTCTATAAAAGTAATGGAATTTAAAAGATAAATGAAGTGATAAAATTTATACTAATATTCAATGAAAAAATGTGATTATAAAATAAATAATTTAGAATTTATGGTTTGGTTTATGGGTTATATAATTCTCTTTGTTAGTGTTTAAATTTAGTTTGATAATTAAATTATGAGATATCATGCATGGATTACTATTATTTTATTTAGTGGTGTGAAATCTCAAATTCCTTTAGCAATCTAAATTCCACCTCATCCAATAATCAAAGTTTACGGAACGCCTCAATCGAGAGTGTGACATCTTCTAGGACCTGGATCCATCGTATTCCATTTCTTCCCTAGGATTGATTGACTCCATCAATAGAAGAGCCTATATCCAGTATAAGGGAGGTAAAATATTTAATAAAAGTATAGAAATGAGTTTGAGTTGAGTGTCACGGTGGTAAATTTTTACACTTATTCACTTCACTCTTACTCACCACAAACATAAATATAACTAATAATTAAAGAGAAGAATGGATGGAAAGCAACACTTACATCCACCAGGCCAAGACTTGGGTTAACCCCTCATTTTTTAGGGTAAGAGGTCACTGTGTAAATAATAAGATAAGAATAAAATTGAAGTAAAATAAAAATAATAAAATAAAGATAATAGGGATGAGTGAGAGAGATAAAATAAGAAAAGGAAATAAAATATAATGGGGAAGGAAAAATAAATAAGACATATGAAATCACAAAAGATGAAGAATAAGAAAATAAAATAAATGGATAGAAGTAAACACATGAAATCACAAAAAAATTAAAGAAGATGTGAGAAAAAATAATAAATAAAATAAAATAATAAAATAAAATAAAATAAAATAAAAAATATATTAATAAAATTAAAGTAGAAATAATAATAAGAAGAAGGACCAAAGAATAAGAATAAGGAGAATAATAATAATAGAAAGAAGAATTGGATAGATCAATTTAATAATATTAGACATGCATGAATTTTGTTAAAAAAAATTTAAAACTACATTTAAAATAAAAATAGAGAAGAAGAAAAGAAGGTAGTGAAACATCATCCTCTCCTTGCGGTGGTGAAAAATCCCCTTTTAGTAGTTGTTAGGCCTTTTATTTTATAATAAATGAATTGATCTCAATTTAATCTTTGAATATCCTTTCAATCTTAATTTAAAATTCAAGTTAAGGTATTCATCATCTATTTTTTTAAAAATCCTTTAATATTATATGTTTCAACTAAAAAAGATATTGATGGTTTCCATTTTTTAAGTTTGGCCCATGGGTATATTTATCCTTTTATTTTACACATTGTGAATGGGGGATTTAATGGTCTGTGGGATGTGGCTACTATCTTAGTAGGTGGGTAGGGCCTTCATGCATGCGTAGTGGTGGCTTCACTGAGGTCCTCCTTCATTCAAACTTTGAAGAGGCTAGTTGAAGACTTGATATGGTCTAAATAGAGTTAGTTTGAGGGTCCCAAGATTATCCATGGTGACCCCAAGCCTCAGTAGTGGTGGATGGATCAAGTTTGAGCTTCAACTAGTGGTTTTCATGGTGTTCCCTGATGATAAGAATTTATGGCTGGTGTGATCGAGCGACAAAGGATAGAGGAGTTGGGTGAAGGTTTTAATCTGAGGAAAGGTGTGTGGGAGAGGGAGAAGAATGAAATCTTCCCATTAAAGAATTGAACAATAACTAGGATTCCTTTTCCCACATTGAAACATAAATCGGGTTAGGCACTTGTTTAAAAAGAAATGCCTACCATCCCCATCACAGAAGCTCGCAACAGGAATGGGATCATGTATTCACATGAACTGTAACATCCCAGGTAAATAAAGAATAAGAAATTTACACATTTATTAATATTTTTTATTTAAATATAAATTTTAATTTAAAAGGGATGCTATGTTCGACAACATAGCCGATACGGAACAACGAGTTTCTTTGAAATCTTACATTGCACACAATGTTGAGTTATACTAAAAAATAATAATATAATATTATTTTAAATGGTAGTTAACACCAAGCCGTTGTATTGTAGATAATGAATATAACTAACTAAAATATGATTATACATGTTTTTTAAATGTTTTTTACATTTATCCAATAAAATTTAGAGGCTTAAAATGTGAATGAATCTAATTTTAAGCATAAATACTCTAATATTCTTTAAAAGATTGACTTACCGCCTTTTGATGGAGAAACCTATTTAAATATAGTTTTGGTCACTTTTATATTTTCTATTTTACAAAATAAAATTCTTATTTAGAATAGGGACATAAAAATTTACTTTGGGTAAATTTTTGGTATTTTTCTGATAAAATTCATTTTTAATGAATAGTGAAAAATATTGTATTTTAATTCAAAACTGCCTTTTAATTTAATTTATTTATATAGTTATATTATCTTTTTAAATGGTTTTAAATTTTAATTAGTTTATATTTTTACCATTTAATCGAATGTTGGTCATTGGAAGTAATTTAATTTTGAAATTTGACATAAACAAGTGTCAATCTTTTGATAGTTATTGTTTCTTAAAAACACGCTTTTGTTTTGACAATGAGAATTAATTTTAAATTAATTAATCCAACTTCTATGTTTTGAATTTGGTAAAATAGACATCATTTTTTAATTAATAATATCAAATATATCTTAGGCTGATTTTTTTTTTATTTTTCTGAAAATCTTAATATTTTGATGAATAGTGAAAACACTGAATAGTAGTTAAAAATCGACTTTTTCATTTAAATAAAATTTTACCGATTCTTTGAATTGAATTTTGAAATTCTGACTTACATGGATATTATTAGTAAGTAAAATGTGGTTCAATAAGATAAAAATATTTTTTTTGTAAATAGTAACTTTTGACTTTTATTTACCGCGATTAAAGGTAAATTGGGTAATTCAAGGTAAAAATAATATTATAATAATATTAACATACCCTAAAATGTGTTCTAATACTATTTGTTGATACATTTCTGACCATGGGTATCCTTTGGTTGATTTTGGGACCCCATGGAGCCACTTAAGAGTGATAATAACACTTTATATTAATTAATTTAAAGTAAAGAAAAAAATGACACAAACATATATCTTTTAGTAAATAAATTTTTACACGGGGTTATATAAGTTATCTCCTAGACTATAAATATTAATTTTAAAGATAAAAATATTTCCTACATCATAGTATTTTTTTATAATTTTTAGACATCAAATAAATAAAATTATTTATGACACAATAATGATGCAGTGTTTACCTCATTAATGAATGATTTAAATAAATAAGATTATATAGATTAAAACAATTTTCAAAACCTGTCCAATTCTTATTGGATGATTTATTTAGAACATTATTCATCTTATCTTTGACTTTAATGAGTTTTGGATCTTTAGAAACTGAAAATCATTATATAATAAAATAATATTTTCAAACTTTTCTAAAGAGCCCCTCCCCCTTATAAAAAGCCATCACTTCTAACCCATTACTCACACCTCTCAAGCCCCTTGGATCATCCAAACTCTACCCAAATAAACTCTCAAGATCCCTCTATTACACCTAGAAGCCTTACCTTAGGCAGAAAGCACTTCAAGAAAGCCTTTTGGTTCAAACCAAAGGGAGTTACCTGATTTAAAGGTAACGTTTTCTCTTAAGTTCTTTTGTTTTATTTTCATTCTATAACCCCTAAACTATTTTTATTACTATATTTTATAACAAAACCAGTATCCAAAATATACTAGGTTGTTTTTATGAAAATTATTTGAACTACACTTACACATACCTGCATCTTATGGGTAAAGAACATACTGTTTCTATGGACGACAAACTAACGCCTCACGAAACGATGATTGTTCAATTATCTCCTACTGCCTCTCATGGTGGGTATTAAGATGGAACTGTATTTATATGTGATATATATTTTATTTTTATTGTCTCTATACTTCTGTATTTTTCATGTATAGCATACCTTTATGTTTTCCATTATGGGTAAACGCGATAATTTCATTTGAGGAAGTGGAGACTACCACCCCCTCATTGTGATAAGACTCGTTCATACCATATGTGGGATGTATAAATGATGGAGTTAATTAAATTATATATGATATTATACTGGAATTATAATATACCTATGTATAATTATGTTTTCATTCTATTAAAATACGAAATAGAAATGAAAGTAGCGTTCATGCGTACTTACGACTTACCGTCTCCATGAACGGTGCATTTCATTTCTTATCTCCAAATGTTATGTACAATTATAAATACATATACACAATATATATATATATATGATATATATATGATATCTAAATCATTAATATCATTCTAGAGATAATGGATTTTTTACCACATGAAAAACTTGTAATTATAAGAAGTTCATTTTTAACTCAAGTTCTGAACATCGAAAAAATGTCCGATATGAACTCAAATAATTAACTAATTATTATAGAAAGGTAATAAGTGATATAAAAGGAATAATATAATTAAAAAGGTTTTTAATCAATTATAAATTAAATTAAGTTTATTATTTAGGAAATTAAAGAATGAACGGGTCAAGTCAGACATGAGGTAAGGGACTTTGTCTCAATCTCCTTTCATTGAGGCATATTTTGCTTTATACACGAATTTATTTTATACAGTGTATAAACACCTCTGAATTTACATTTCATTCAAAGATAATCTTTTTTTTATGAAGCATTTTACTAAATGAAAATAGTAATTTTTTTATTGTTTGCGGTGACAATGGCCTCTCTGCTGCCGTAATCGTTATTTGGATTCCTCTATAAACCTTAATGTTTTTAAAAGGAAAGAAACCCCTTATTATGTTTTTTGGATGTTTTGGTGTTGAAAATGGTTTTTGAAATTGATTTATTATTTCAATATCTTGAAATGATTTATTTTTATTTCAAATGAAATGTTATTAGTGAAATATTTATATTTTCAATATTTTATGTGTTATGATTTTATAATGGTACTTAGACATTTGACGGGTGATTACATGATAAACCAAATGATGGGTGGTTCCATGATAAACTAGGACGGGTGGTTACGTTATAAACTTCAATGCATTGGGTATGTAAGTTATCCATATGGCTATTCCATTTAGTGATATATGTGGAAGTCGACCGTATGGTTATTCTATTTAAGTATGTTTATGTCATAAGTTACCTTTATATGTTATGTGTTTTTTCTATGGACTTTATGGTAATATTTTTGTTAAAAAAGGGTAAGAAATGATCTTTTATTTAGTGAAGAGTATTTACTACTTCATAAAGGTGAAAAGTATTACTTATGATAAAGTATTCATGGTTTACTTGCTGTTTTGAAAAACTAATAGTTTTCGTCTTTGTGTATCACTTATTGAGCTTTTTATGATCATCCCAAGTTTCTGAAATGTTTTTCATAGGACATAAAGATGAATGAGGTCAAGGTTGGGATCAAGGAAAAGTCATGTTGTCTAAAACATGGAACCATACATGTTTTTTAGGAGTTTTTATTTTATGAAAAAATGGATACTGAGAAGAAGTGTTTACATGTAATATTCAAGTTGTTATGCTTATGTTATGACCTAATTATCTAAAGATATAAACCTGAAAAGATCCTCAATATGAATTACTAACTTAATTCAATATTATGTAATTTTTAAGGTTGGGTCCTTATAGTTGGTATCAGAGGTTGGTTTAGACAACTTTAGGAGTTAGAATATTGTTAAATTAATGTCCATAAATTAATTTTTGGTAATATTTAAATGATATAGCATTTACAGATTACCATGTTGCTTTGCCTAAGATATTTATGTGTTTAGAATGATTTTCCACAGAGGAAAGAGGAAGCTATGTTGGGAAGGCATACAGAGGAAGACAACCATCCAAATCAGCAACTTAAGATGGTCAGAATCGGAACTGAACAGTTTTTTGCAGTGATGGAATAGTTGAATCAGGCTATAAATAGTGGTGGTATCCATGAATGATATCATCTAGATAAACCAAAAAAGAGCATGTCAGTGGATAAGCATTCCATGAGGCAATGTACTTCTTTATTCATAGGATCATCTGACCATGTTATAGCTGAGGGGTGGATTAAAGAACTAGAGAAGATTTTTGTTATGGGGTGTTCATAACATCAAAAGGTTAGTCTCACTATTTACCTTTCTGAAGGTGATGCTAATCAGTGGTGGTCGATGGTGAAAAATATCAAGGATAGTTAGAAGATTGATTCTTTTGATTGGGATGAATTCAAAGGTATGTTTCTTGAGAAATATTTTCCTAATGTGGTTTGTCTTAGGATGGAAAAACAATTATTGGAATTGAAGTAGGAGGATGACTCAGTGGCTTCTTATGAAGAAAAATTCACTTGACTAGAAAGGTATGCTCCAAATTTCATCTGAGATCATAATAGTAAGATAAATAGATTTTAATTAGGACTGAAGTTGCAATATTGAAGAGCATTATCCTCTCGTGTATTAAAAATCTATGAAAAACTTGTTAGATGTGCTGAGAAGGTAGAAATGGAGTTTTCTGATGATCAGGTATTCTAAGAGAGTAAGCAAAAGAAGAGGTACAGTTAGAGGGAAAAGGGAAAGAATTCATCAAAGAAGCCTGGGGGTAAGAAAATTAAATATCCATCTTGTGAGAAGTGTGGTAAAAAGCATCCTAGAGAATGTTTATCAAAGTTTAGAAAGTGATTCTGATGTGGTAAGTCTGGTCATATTGCTCGTAACTGCAAGGAAGATGATCAAAATACAAATTAAAATCCAACAGTAAGATGTTTTAAGTGCAATGAAATGGGTTATTATGAAAATGAGTGTCCAAAGAAGAACTAAACTGAGAGAAAACAACCAGACTACAAGCAGAAAGGGGTGGTGAAATCCTCTGTAACTAATTAAGCAGATGTTAGGCCATCGAATGAAGTAGTATCAGGTTATTACCAGAGTTTTGTTGAAAAATTTTCACGGTTATCTATCCCACTAACTAAGTTAACTCAAAAAGGTGTTAAGTTTATCTAGACAAAAGAATATGATGATTGTTTTTATGAATTGAAAAGAAGATTGGTGAATGCTCCCATTATGGCATTACCATCCAGAGATGGTGAATTTGTTATCTACAGTGATGATTCATTGAAAGGATTTGGTTGTTTCTTAATGCAGAATAAACAGATAATTGCTTATGCTTCACATCATTTGAAACCCCATGATTTAAATTACCCTACACATGATTTAGAATTAGCTGTTGTTGTTTTTGCTTTAAAAATTTAGAGGCAACATCTGTATAGTGTAAAATGTGAAATATATACTGATCAGAAAAGTTTAAAGTATATATTCACTCAGAAAGAATTGAACATGAGATAGAGGAGATGGTTGGAATTAATCAGATATTATGATTTCACGATCCACTACCATCCGGGAAAAGAAAATAAAGTGGATGATGCTTTGAGTCAAAAAAGTAATGCGACATTCACCTTGTTACATTTGGAACATGATCCTTGGATTAAAGACTTGATGAACTTTGGCATCAAAGTTGTTGGTGCAGGAAATTTTTCTGTTTTTTTTTTCAGGTGTCAGTGAAATCATCTCTATCAGAAAGAATTAAGAAATCATAGAAGGAATATAGTGAGTTGCTGAAAAAGGTAGAGTTGGTTCAGAAGGGTAAGTTGCCTAATTTTAACATTGATAATGATTGTGTTTTGAGATTTGGGAAGAGATTATGTCTGCCTAATGATTCATAGTTGAAGAATGAGTTGTTATGTGAAGCTCACAGTTCTCCATTTTCAATTTATCTTGGCAGTACTAAGATGTATAGAGATCTTTGAGAGTATTACTGATGGGACAGAATGAAGAGAGATATTTCTAACTTTACTGTGAAGTTTTTGACTTGTCAAGAGGTTAAAGCAAAGCGATACTTACCAAAAGGATGTTTCAGGCTTTACCGGTGCCAGAGTGGAAATTGGAAAATATATCCATGTACTTCATTGTAGGATTACTGAAGACATCTCGAGGTAACAATGAAATCTTGGTTATTATTGATAGATTGACTAAATCTACTCATTTCCTTCCAAATCGAGATACTTTGTCTCTTGATTAACTTTCTTAGTTTTATGTTAAATAGATAGTAAGTTCTCATGGAGTTACCCTCTCCATTGTTTCTGATCATGGTCCTAGGTTTACTTCTAATTTTTATAAAGGCCTTCAGAAGTTGTTGGGTATTGAATTAAATTTTAGTACAACTTTTCATCCTCAATCAGATGGGCAGTCAGAATGAATAATTCAGAACTTTAAGGATATGTTTTGTGCTTGTTCACTGGATTACTATGGAAGTTGGGACCAATATCTTTCTTGGGTTGAATTTTCTTATAATAATAGTTTTCATTCGAGTATACAGATGGCTCCATTTGAGTTATTATATGGGAAGTTGTGTTGAACTCCAGCTTTTTGGGATGAAGTAGGTGAAAGGAAGTTGATGGGACTATAATTGGTAGAAGAGATGGATGAAAAAGTTCAGTTGATTTAGAAGAACATGAGAACAACTCAGTGTAGGTAGAAAAGTTTTACGGATAACCAGAGAAAGTATCTTTCTTTCATGGTAAGTGATCATGTATTTCTCAAAGTTTCTCCATGGAAAAGTTTGATGCATTTTGGTAAGGAGGGAAAGTTGACTCTGAGGTTCATTAGACCTTATGAAATCCTCGATAAAGTTGTATTAGTTTCCTATAGAGTGGATTTACCTCCATGTTTATCCTAGGTACACAATGTTTTTCATGTTTCAATGTCAAGGAAGTATATGCCAGATCCATCTCATGTTTTGAGCCTAGATGTAGTTCAGTTGGAAGAGAATATCTCTTATGAGGAACAACCAGTCCAAATTCTTGATCGAAGAGAGCAAGTGTTGCAGAATAAAGTAATTAATTAGGTAAAGGTTTTGTGGGAAAACCATATGGTCGAAGAGGCAATGCGGGGATTTGAAAATTCTATGAGGGATAAATACCCCCATTTATTTGATAAGTGAATAAAATTGCAAGGGCACAAATACAAAAGGGGGGGAAGGATATAACATCCGAGGTAAATAAAGAATAAGACATTTTCATATTTATTAATATTAGTGATTTAAACATTAATTTTAATTTATAAGGGATGCTATGTTCAATAGCGTACCCGATATGGAACAATGAGTTTTGTTTTGAAATCTTCAGTTGCACACAACATTGATTTATACTGAAAAATAACAATATAATATTATTTTAAATGGTAGTTAATGCTTAAACATTGTATTGGAAGGAATGAACAGAACTAACTACAATATGATTATACATGTTTGTTAAATGTTTTTTTTACATTTATCCAATAAAAGGTAGAGGCTTAAAATGTGAATGAATCTAATTTTAAGCATAAATACTCTAATATTAGTTAAAAGGTCAATTTACCTCCTTTTGATGGAGAACCCTCTTTAAATCTAGTTTTGATCACTTTTGTATATTATATTTGACAAAATAAATGACTTCTTTAGAATAGTGACATCAAAATTTACTTTGGGTAAATTTTTTGTATTTTTCTAATAAAATTATTTTTTAATGAATAGTGAAAAATACTGTATTTTAATTCAAAACTGTATTTTAATCTAATTTATTTATATGGTTAGATTATCTATCATGACCCGTCCCCCAGGGCCTGTTCCATGACTACCCCAAGCCCGCCCACCATAGGCTAGGGGCTGGCGACTAGCACCGAAAGGCGCGTTCCCCAAAAATTGGGAAGGCATTGCCTTTATATCCTGTAAACACACACGACCAAGAACACAAAAATATATGAACAAAAGTAAACTAAAAAGTAAAAAGAGCGTGTACAGTAAGTAAAAGGGGCCATAAAACAAGCCCAACTAGAAATTACAAGAAAACTGGAAAGTACAAGTAAACTGAAACTGCTCCTATGAACACCCTCCAAGGATCCTACCTGAATGGTAGGTACAAATCTCGAATGGTTGTCTCTATGGTACACCTCATATACGGTCCACCTCTGAGCTACCTCTAGTCCTGGTACTCTTGTCCTCATTCATTGTTGTCCGTCATTTGCACCAAACACAACAAGGTGCGGGCATAGCCCGTGCAGGGGTGAGTATAACGATACTCAGTAGGGACCCCAAGACCCTCAAAGGTCTCACAAAATCCACAAAGGATAAACCACAAAGCATGAAAACAATTGTCAACTCTTCTTATGTATATGCCCATACATATACCTAATTTATCAAGTATACCCATTTCATTCATGAGGAAACACAAGGCCCAACTCATTAGCTCAAAGCTCAACTATTCCACGAAGGAAAGAATACCACGAAGGTAACACCACAATGGTAAGTACCACAAAGGTAACGCCACATAGTAGAATATAATAGAGGTATCACCACGAAGGAAATTACCACACAGGTTTTCCACACAGAATAATACCACCAAGGTATCACCACGAAGGAAAGTACCACACGGGTACACTACATAGAAGAATACGACAAAGGTATCACCACGAAGGTAAAGACTCAGCTCGCACTAGGTATAACTTAGGTATGGTAGTAAAAATGATTATATGTGACTACTGAACCATCTTACTCTGTTAAGAGGCAGACCCACGTAGGATCCTAAATCATCAGACCCATATAGGATCCTAAATCATGAGACCCACATAGGATCCTAGTATATCATCAGACCCACATAGGATCCCAATATAGAAGACCCACGTAGGATCCTAGAGTAGTCCCACATGGATTCTTATAGTGGATCCAAGTGAGACTCTTGAACACAGACCCACAAAGGATCCTAAAGCATAGACCTACATAGGATCCTTTTCTCATGTTACAACCAGCTACAGGGTTCCTGCACTAAGCTTGCTTGATTCTAGGAGGGTCCAATCCTCAAGCCACAGGTCGATAGTCCAACTGCCAAAAAGTACCAAAAAAAGTATCCCAAAGTAACACCAATTAAAAGGGGTCTCAACGCAATAGACGGTGCGTCAATCGGACGCCCGGTCTGTAAGTTATTGGCCTTTTAGTCCCGAGGGCCCGGTTGGATTCATGTTCGATCCAACCCATCCATACCCCAAATTTATCCAAAACTAAAGTGGGGTATACCAAAAGGACCGTCTCTATCCGAGGTTTCCAGCACCATATACGGTTCGTCAAACGGATGCCTGAAGATCAAGATATGGTTGAAAGAGTGAAAATGGGTCGAAGTTGGTCCGAGTCCTATCTGACCCGGTCGGACCGACCCGGCTCGACCCATCCTGGGCCGACCCAAACTAGTTTGGGTCAACCCAGCCCACTTGGTCTGGCTCATCCTGTCAACAAGGCCCGGCCTACCAGCGTGGCCCGACCTACGGTGTGACGGCCCGCTGGGCTTGCGGTGCGGCGGCCTTCCGCGGTTGGCCAGACGGCCGACCCCCTCCTCCGCATGGCACGGTCGTGCGCCTCACCTTCACCGGTGGCCAGATCGGCCGACCTACCTCCCTTCGCCGCCGCATCACAAGGCCGCGACTCTTGCTCACCGAGTGGCGTGGACGCGTGCTGTCATCCCCTTTGTGCAGCCGACCTCCGTCGGCCGCCGCCCTTACTCTATCATGGCCAACATGCCGCGACCCTTCTTCGGCAGCCCGGTCACGCTGCCGCCTTTGTCATGGTTGGCCGTGGTACCGACCGCTGTTCCCGAGCCCCACCGGTGTCGGTCACCATCCTCCTCCATTGTGAAGAACACATAAAGAACCACAAGGATTTGCAGAGAGGTCGGGCCATGTTTGTTTGGCCCGTACCCTCCACATTAGAGCGGTAGCAAGCGGCTCATGGGAGGAGTTTCAACATGAAAGAAAATTAACAATGATTAATCGAAATCAAACCCCTACCTCGAAGGTTTGTTGACGTTGGTGAGTAGGGAAGGACGGACATCAGTTCGTCATCATTGAAGATGTCCCTCATTGAAGATGGAGCGTTCTTCGTTGGAGAAGATTGCACGTTCTTCGTTGGAGAAGAATGATCCTACACAATTATCCCAAGTTCTCCCCTTTTACTTTTCCAACCCAACCCTCTCAAAGGTGAAGAGGTGCCAATATAAATTAAAATAAGTTTAATAGATTAATTTATGTTGGCACAATTAAATTTAGACACATTCAATTAATTTTATTTGGCTCAATTAATTAAATGAGGAGTTGAAAGGTTTTCTCCCATTAAATAGGGTTCGGGTGGTCCCCACCACTAGAATTAAATTTGGGGTTTTTAGTTCGTATGGTCCCCACCTCCATAACCCATGTAGAGAGGTTTGAATAAAAATAAAATAAAAGTTATTTTTTATTTTATTTTTATTTCCACGAAAAACACGTAAACTAACTTTCACCCTCGACCAACTACGGTCAAGGTGAAGGTCTCATTAAGAGAATACCGGTGCTGTGAGTTCAAGGGTGTCCTTAGATTTCAATTCTGAGCACTTGTTCAAATGTTATAAAAACCCGCTCAAACATTTACTGAACGTACCCGAAAGAAGGTTTAAAAACTCATTCCGGGCACACCGAGCCTCAAAATCATGCACCGTCAATTTTCATAGACTCATAATATTCCCATATAATAAAAAAAATTACAAGGAATTTTTGGGTCTTTACATTCTCCCCACCTTAGGGATTTGTGTCCCCAAAAGACACATCACAAAAGCTAGGAAAATAATTGGGGGTACTGAGCATGAATCTGATCCTCCCGCTCCGATGTCCTGTCCTAGAGGTTCCCATGCTGCTAACGCACACACACCAAAGGTATTGACCAATCATGAAGGACCCACTCTTTTCGATCCTCAATATCCACTGGAACCTCCATAAACATCTCCCCATCGTCGATGTCCAGCTCATAGTGGTCAACGACATGTGATGGGTCGTGTATGTATCTCCTCAGCTAGGATACGTGGAAAACATTGCGCACCCGGTGCAACTAAGGTGGAAGATCTAAGCGGTAAGCCACCTCATCAACTCTACTGAGGTCCTGAAAGTGTTTGATGAACTTTGGAGATAACTTACTTCCCATCCAAATCTCCGCAAACCTCGTCGAGGTGAGACCCGTAGAAAGACGTGGTCAGCATCCTCGAACTCCAGAGGTCTCCGCCTCCTGTCGGCATAAGACTTATGCCTGCTCTGTGTAGTCTTCATCCATTCATGGATGATCTGCACCTTCTCTGTGATAGCCCGTATCATATCTGGTCCCATGAATGCTGACTCCCCTGGGTCAGTCCATCACAGAGGCGATCTACAAGGTCGGCCATACAAATCCCTGAATGGTTCCATCCCAATGGTGGAGTGATAGCTGTTGTTTTATGAAAATTACATCAAGGGAAAGTGATCCTCCCAACTGAGAATGAAGTTGAGTATGCAAGCACACAACATGTCCTCGAGGTTCTGAATGGTCTACTCAGTCTGGCCATCCATTTGAGGATGGAAGGTGGTGCTCAAACAAAGCTGCGTCCCGAAAGCCTCCGGTAACCCCTTCCATAGCTGGGAAGTGAAATGTGCATCATGATCAAAGACAATCATCAAGGGTACTCCATGTAGCCATACAATCTCCTGCACATAGAGGAGTCCCAAGATCTCTACTGAACCCTGCTCTCTGATTGGTAGGAAGTGGGCTGACTTGGTGAGTCAGTTAACGATCACCCAGATTGAATCATGACCCCTAGATGTACATGGAAGTCCTATAATGAAATCCATGTATATCCCATCCCACTTCCACTCTGGGACCTTTAAAGGCTGAACTAAGCCTGCTGGTACCTGATGCTCTGCCTTCACTTGCTGACAAGTGAAGCACCAAGAGACAAACTTTTCTACTGATTTCTTCATTCTCGTCCACCAGTTCTATCGTTAGAGGTCCTGTTACATCTTTTCCACTCCTGGATGTACCACTAGAGGAGATGTGTGGAACTCAATCAGCACTTCCTCCCAAAGTGACACTGGTACCATGGTACGTCCTATGAAGAGGATGGTGTGCTCCCCACCTTTAGAAAATCCATCAGGTTCCTGCCCTGAGGATATATGAACACGTCAAGCCTTGCAGTCAGTGTCCCCACACTGTGCCTCCTTGACTCGCTGAAGAAGTAGGGGAGTGACTGCAAGAGACTAAAGAAAAATTGCTCCATCTCGTTCCACAAAGGATATCTGCAAAGTGGCCAGATGCTCCGTCGCATCACCTAACAGCTGTATACCAGATCTCCTGCTGAGTGAATCTGCTACAACATTCCCTTTCCCAGGAGTATAGACTATCTCTAAGTCATAGTCCTGGAGGAACTCAAACCAACGTCGATGTCTCAGGTTCAGGTCCTTCTGAGAGAATATATACCTAAGACTCTTGTGATCAGAGTAGACTATAAAGTATTTTCCCATCAAGTAATATCGCCACATATTCAAGGCAAAGACCACTGTTTCTAACTCCAGTTCATGGGTAGCGTAGTTTTTCTCATGATGTCTTAGATGTTGAGAACTATACGCGATCACTGCTCACTCCTGCACCAGGACACATCTGAGTCTGGTCCCTGATGCGTCGTAGTAGACGACGTACCCAACGCCCTCCTCCAGAAGCCTCAAGATGGGGGAACTAGTCAGCCTCTGCCTCAACTCGTAAAAAATCTACTGACATCTCTCCGACCACACGAAGGGGTTCCCCTTCTTCATCAACGCTGATAAAGGTGCTGCAACTCTTGAGAAATCTGGCACAAACCACTGGTAGTATCCGTCCAAACCCAGGAAACTCCATACCTCCGTCACACTCCTGGGTGGATCCCAAGCAAGTACCACCTCGATCTTGAAAGTGAACCTCTTGGATCTAGAACTATCAGTTAGAGATATTACCATAAATATGGTGCTCTTGGAGTGTGTCTATAACTATCTGCAAATGATAGGCATGCTTCTCCTCAGTATCCAAGTAGATCAAAATGTCATCGATGAAGACTACTACAAAGCGATCAAGGTATGGCTGGAAGATCCTGTTCATGAGTCCCATGAACACTGCTGGAGCGTTGGTCATGCCGAACGACATGACCAAAAACTCATAATGGTTGTACTGACATTTGAAATCCATCTTTTTCACATCCTATTCCCATACTCTGAGCTGGTGATAGCCTGATCTGAGGTCTATCTTCAAGAACCACTATGCTCCCTTCAGCTGATCAAAGAGGTGGTCAATCCTCGGGAGTGGGTACTTTTTCTTCACAGTTACCTGGTTCAGGCACCAATAGTCAAAATAAAGTCTCAAGCTCCCATACGCCTTATTGGCGAACAAAATCGGGGCTTCCCAAGGAGAAACACTCGGCCGGATGAACCCCTTCTCCTGTAAGTCCTATAGCTGTACCCACAGCTCACGAAGCTCCACGGGAGCCATCTGATACGCTGGTGTAGATATCGGTGCCGTCCCGGGGTACAAGTCAATGTAAAATTCCACCTCTCTGCAGGGAGGTAGACCAAGAACACCATCAGGGAAGATATCCGCATACTGGTCCACCACTACAGGATAACTCAGACTCTCCACATCAACTGCTCCGAGGGTAAGGCTAGCCAACTGATGAGTGATCAGATGCAATCTCCTCTGGGTAAGTCCATCCTATGATGAAAATTCTACCTTCTCACTGGTTAAGGTAAACCTAGTCTCATTCGTGCGGACACACCACATTTTGTGCCTAAAATAGTCTATCTGGGCATGGACTATAGATAACTAGTCTATACCCAAGATGACTTCATAAGACCTTGACACCACTACTAGGAGATCCTAGCTGAAGCTCTCACCTCCTAGAGTAAGCTCACACTGACAACACTAGTGTGTAATCGTTGAATCCTCTCTCATAGGAGTCTCTAGTCATAAGGATCGAGCCAACAGCTCCATCGGAATCTCCAAGCTCCGAACGAGGGTAGTGGAAATAAAAGAATGACTGACAGTTGTGTCTATAAGTATTGAAGCTAAGGTGGAGTAGACACAGATCATACCTCGTATCATCTCCAGAGCACCATAGTCATTGGCCTCAACTGCCTAGAGCTGAGATTTCCCCTTTTCACCTACTCCCTATGGTTAGGGTGGACCACCTGGTGGTGGTGGCGATAAAATCTCTAATTGTCGCCCACCACCAGCTGCACGACCAGCTCCTCGGCCATGTCTGCATTCTCCATATGGACCTCCTCGGTTGAACCTATATCTTTGGTTGTGTGGTCCTTCAACCATATTCTGATCATCCATATGGAAGGTAGGGTAGTCTCAAGCCATGTGACCCTGCCCGCCGCATTTGTAACACTGCCTGCTCTTAGCATGACTGGATCTGTCTCCAGTGCCCCGCAAAACTGACCCTGAATCCTGCGGTCGTCCACCTGTAGGTCTGGTCCTCTTGGACCTCTGAGAAATCTATCTACTGCCAGTTGTAGAAGACTCCGATATGTGATTCCCGATGGTGGGTCTCACTGCTGGTTATTGCTCAGCAAGAAAACTCTCCACTAAGAGGGCTCGCTCTAACACCCCCTCCTGAGTTGGGATGCTGAGAGAAATCATTGAAGCCATGATCTCCCGCCTGAGTCCCTACTCGAAGGTCCAGGCCCTGAAGAATGGTTCCCACACCATATCAGTGGAGTAGCATGAGAGGTCAATGAACCTCACTGAGTACTAAGCCACAGTCATGCTGCCCTGTGGCAGATGAAGAAGCTCCTGTATGTGTACTGTGTGAAGGGTCGCTGGGAAAAACTATACCCGAAACATGATCAAAAAGTCTGCCCAGAGAAGTGTCACCTCATCTTGAACCTAGAGAATTAAGAACCACCATCTACCTACTACTTCCTGTAGAAGATTGGCAGCAAGGATCACCATGAGATCAACTGGTTTCCCTACCAGTCAGAAGGCTTTCACAACAGCCTCCAGCCAATCCTCAGCCGCATGTGGGTCTGTCTAGACCCAGAACCTTTGTGGCATCTGGCAATGGAACTCGTGAAACACGCTCAAGCGGCATGCACCCTCTACTACTGGGACTGGTGGAATAGGTGGCCCAATGGGTAATGGTACCGCTGGTGCCTCCGCTGGTTCTTCTACTAATAAAATGCCCTGTACCGAGGCCTCATCGCTTGGTGGGATATTAGAATGTACTATACCCAGAACCCTAGCTGGCTATCTGCATGGAGGAATCCTGAAAGGAAACAGGTGCGCCACAGTCAATAAGTTATACCTGGTGAGCTGACTCAAAGAGATCACAAATAAAACCTTTCAAAACACACATGCAATTAGTGTTTTCATGCACTGAGTCTGAAATAAGAAGTCAGGGTCCTAGTGTATGGATACATCAGCCGCCACACCAACACTGGATTCCCTAAACTGATAACCACACTCACTACACTTAACACTATTTCCGTTAAAAAGATCAGAGTCCAATGTTCTACGGTAGAACTGACTCCTTTGATACCAATTTTTCATGACCCGTCCCCCAGGGCCAGTTCCGTGACTACCCCAAGCCCGCCTTCCATAGGCCTGAGGCTGGAGACTAGCACCGAAAGACATATTCCCCAAAAATCAGGAAGGCATTGCCATTATATCCTATAAACACACACGACCAAGCACACAACAAGATACGAACATAAGTAAACTGAATAGTAAAAAGAGTGTGTACAGTAAGTAAAAGGGGCCAGAATACAAGCCCAACTGGAAAGTACAAGAAAACTGGAAAGTACAAGTAAACTGAAATAGCTCCTGTGAACACCCGCCATGGATCCTACCTAAATGGTATGCACAGGTATCGAATGGTTGTTTCTGTGGTATGCCTCATCTAAGGTCCACCTCCGAGCTACCTCCAGTCCTGGTACTCTTGTCCTTAGTCAGCACCGTCCATCGTCTGCACCAAACACAACAAGGTGCGGGCGTAGCCCATGCAGGGGTGAGTATAAAGATACTCAGTAGGGACCCCGAGACCCTCAAAGGTCACACAAAATCCATAAAGGATAAACCAAAAATCATGAAAACAACTTTCAACCCTAATTAGGTATATGCCTATACATATACCTAAGTTATCAAGTATACCCATCCCATTCATGAGGAAACACAAGGCCCAACTCATTAGCTCAAAGCTCAACTGTTCCACGAAGGAAAGAATACCATGAAGGTAACACCACAATGGTAAGTACCATAAAGGTAACGCCACATAGTAGAATACCACAGAGGTATCACCACGAAGGAAAGTACCACACAGGTTCGCCACATAGAAGAATACCACCAAGGTATCACCACAAAGGAAAGTTCCAAATATGTACTCTACATAGAATAATATGACAAAGGTATCACCACGAAGGTAAAGAATCAGCTCGCACTAGGTATAACTTAGGGATGATAGTAAAGATGGTTAGATGTAACTACTGAATCATCTTACTCTATTAAGAGGCAGACCCACATAGGATCCTAAATCATCAGACCCATATAGGATCCTAAATCATCAGACCCACATAGGATCATGGTACATCATCAAACCCACATAGGATCCTAGTACAACAGATCCACGTAGGATCCTAGAGTAGTCCCATGTGGATTCTTAGAGTGTATCCAAGTGATACTCTCGAACATAGACCCACAAAGGATCCCAAAGTAGAGACACACATAGGATCCCTCTCTCATGTTACACACATCTATAGGGTTCCCGCACTAAGTGTCACGACCCTTCCTCGGGACCCATGCCGTGACTACCCCAAGCCTGCCTTCCATCGGCCAGGGGCTAGCAACTAGCACCAAATGCATAACTCCCTAAGATGGGAAGGCATTGCCTTTATAAAAGTAATCAAACACAACAGAGTACACAAAATGAATTAAACACTAAGTAAAACTGAATAAAAAAGAGTGTGCTGGAAAGTAAATGGGCCAATATACAAACCCAACTAAACAACAAGTTAAAGTAAAAAGGAAAAAACAGATGAAAGTAAAGAGCAGCTCCTGGATCATCCTCTGGGGTTCCTACCTGAAGGGTAGGTACATATAGGCACCTCAGCACTCACGTTTGTCAGTATTCTCCGTGTGCCGACTCGTCTCAAGGTCCACCTCCGGGTACCGTCCAGTCATGGCGCTCTCAGCCTTCATCAGTGCTGTCCATCGTCTGCATCCAACACAACAAGGTACGAGCATAGCCCGTGCAGGGGTGAGTATAATGATACTCAGTAGGGACCCCGAGACCTGCAAGGTCTCACAATATCCACTAAGGATAAACAAAAGAAGAAAGATACAATCATGAAGTATCAACCAACCCTACTTAGGTATATGACCATACATATACCTAAGTTACCAATCTCAGCCCGACTCCAACTCTCAAGCCCAAACACAACCCAGTCCACACAGGAAGTAAAGTCAATCACCACGATGATAATGATTGAAAGACATGACTCATCTCACACAGGTATGCCACAATAGTAGAGAGATATAGATGATCAGATATAGCCACTGGATCATCTAAGTTGTCAGATCCACACAGGATACAGGACCAGCTAAGCTGTCAGACCCACACAAGATACATGACCAGCTATAATTCATCTGAGCTATCGGTCCCACACAGGATACAGGACCAGCTATTATGTCAGACCCACACAGGATACAGGAATAGAAGTCAGAACTGTCTAACCCACATAGTATTTGGGTACAGTAGTCATCATCATCAAAACCACAAAGGATTCCAGTACAGTAGTCGCCGCAGTAGTGACCAGCTCTAGGGTTCCCGCACACAACACGCTCGATTCTGGGAGGGTTAACTCCTCAAAAAAAGGGTTTTCGATACATAAACTATCACAAAGTCCTGATTTGATGTATCCTAATGTTCCATATCATCAATAGAAACCCAATGCGACAGATGGAGCGTCAATCGGACGCCCGGTCTGAGAGTTATTGGCTTTTCCGTTCTAGGGGACAGGTTTGATTTACGCTCAATCCAAACCCATATATTTTCAAAATTCGTCCAAAACTCACTTAAAGTATCGTAAAAGGACCACCTCATCGCAAGGGTCCCAGTGCCTTAGACGGCACGTCGTTCAGATGCACAGTTTTGGAGATATTTGCATTTAGGCGATGTCGGGCCCGACCCGTCAAGCCCAGTGGGCTAGCGGGTCGGCCCGACCCGACTCGGTGGGTCTGACCCAGCTGGGGGTTGGACTGACCCAATTTGGTGGGTACGACCCAGATGGGGGGTTGTCCTGGCCCGGTGAGGCACGAACCACCTGTGGAAACAGCCCGCGGAGCGGGCCGGTCCAGTTCGCCCGACGGCGTCGAGCAGCGCCGCCTATCCCTGCCCGGCTGGCCGAAGCCGACCAGTTCTATCGTGTGCGAGTGGCCCACAGAGTGGGCTGTTGTTCCTCCCATGTGATGAAAAGTGGCGCCATGGTTCCTCAGCCGGGCCGGCAGGCGGCCAGCCGGTTCGCCCGACGAGCAGCCCACGGTTGCGGGCTGTGGTTCCCCCGCAGCGCGACGCCTGCGGGCGCCGCAGACCTCCATCCCGACCAGCTATAGCCGACCGATTATTTCATATTGGCCGACATGAGGCCAGACGATTCTTCTTCAGACTGAGTGGCCCACGGATGCGGGCTGTGGTTTTCCTCCACGCGGCCGGCGCGACGGCGCTGATCCACCACTGCCTCAGCCCGGCCTGGCCGTGACCTTCGGTTGCCTCCACCTTCGGTCGCCGCTGCCTCGTGGATGTGTTCTTCTTCCTCTAGCGTAGTGCGATGACACCGCACCCTTCCGGCTCCTCCTCCATTGTTAACACAAATCAAGGATCAATGGAGGGTCGTCGGGTCATGTTTGTTCAGCCCGCACCCTCCGTGTTAAGTGATAACAAAATAATTGGCCACCGTCAATCCAAATATATTCACCAAAGTACGAGGGTATAATTAAAACATTCAAATAAATAAACCATATTCCCCCTACCTTGTAACTGATTTTTCACATTGACGAGCCGTAGAAGACGGGCGTTAAGGAAGTCAGGTGCCACGGAAGACGATCGTTGTTCCGTCAACACTGGGGGAAGTAGAGTTCGAAACGTCATGTCAAGATGATGCCTTCTGTGTACTTCGTGGGGGAGGGTGATTCCTTTCCTTGCTCTGGTTGAAGAAGTGGAGGATATGTTTCTTCACATCCTTCAGAGACGTGAAGCATTTTTCATCGAGATGTATATGTTCTTCCCGTTCTTTGTAGGAAGAACGCTTTCCTTCTAATTCTCCAAAGCCTCCCAACAAAATATTTGACAAGCAAATAAAATAATAGGCACCCTCATATTTTAAAGATGCCATACAATTCAAATGAATCCAGAAGAATTAATCACACCACAAATAAATTAATTATGACATTAATTAATTGTGTTGTCACAACTAAGGGGGAGGATAGGTGGAGAGTTCACCCAAAATAAATGAAGAATGGGTTGGCTCAATAAATACAAGGGGAGTTAAAGGGGTTCAAGGGTAGTTGAGGGGTTAGGTGCTCTTGTGGGCCACACCACATAATATCCTTCTATGGGAGGTTATGTGGGGGTGGGCCCTACCTCCAACTTCCCTTTGGAGAAACTGACCACCACCTAAAAGAAAATTATGTAACACATAAATTTTATTTAATTTATTAAGAATCCTCAAAAATTAACTTCCGCTCTCGACCAAATGCAACTGCAGTAGATGTATCCTTAAGTTAATATTGGCGCTGCGAGTTCATCGGTGTCCTCGAATTTCAATTCTGAGCACCGGTTCAAAAGACAGAAAAACCCACACATACGTTTACTAAACGTACCTAAGAAAAACATCCAAAATTGATTCCGGGCACACCAGGCCTCGGAATCAGGCACCGTCAGAAACTGAGGACTCGTAAAATTCCAAAGAATTTAAGAAAAAAATTTCCTTGAAATTTCCGAGTCTTTACATTACCCCCACATCAGGGATTTACGTCCTCGTAAATCTACAACACACACTAGGGAAACAAAAGGGGATACTGAGCACACATCTGAGCCTCCCGCTCCCATGTGCTCTCCTGGAGGTTTCTGTGCTGCCAGCGAACGTGCACCAGA
Source organism: Viscum album (assembly GCA_963277665.1). Classification (NCBI taxonomy): domain Eukaryota; kingdom Viridiplantae; phylum Streptophyta; class Magnoliopsida; order Santalales; family Viscaceae; genus Viscum; species Viscum album. Next base: position 1,476,522,030 of record OY728125.1, on the reverse strand, counting down.
GGAATCAAACGTCCATACATGACCCTCTCCTATCGATCCTCAATCTCCACTGGAACCTCCGTGAATGTCTCCCCATCATCGATGTCCATATCCCCATGGTCGATGATGTGGGACCGGTCGTGCACGTATCTCCTCAGCTGAGATACGTGGAAGAAATCTTCCACCTGGTGCAACTAAGGTGGATAGGCTAGGAAGTTAGCCACCTCTCCTACTTTGCCGAGAACCTGGAATGGTCCAATGAATCGCAGAGATAAATTTCTGCCTCGACCAAATCTCCGTAGACCTCATCGAGGTGAGACCCGTAAGAAGACGTGGTCACCATCCTCGAACTCCAGTGGTCTCCATCTCCTATCAGCATATGACTTATGTCTACTATGTGCAGTCTTCATCTACTCCTGGATGATCTGCACCTTCTCCGTCGTAGCCTGAACCATCTCTGGTCCTACAAGTGCTGACTCCCCTAGGTCAGTCCAGCATAGATGTGATCTGTTAGGTTAGCCGTACAGTGCCTCGTAAGGGGTCATCCCGATGGTGGAGTGGTAGATGTTGTTGTACGCACACTCCACCAAGGGTAAGTGATCCTCCCAGCTACGACCAAAGTTGAGGACACATGCATAGAGCATTCCCTAGAGAGTTTGAATGGTCCTCTTAGTCTAACCATCCATCTGAGGATGGATGGAGGTGCTCAAGCGAAGCTGCGTCCCAAAAGCCTCCTGTAACCCCTTCCATAGCTGGGAAGTGAAACAAGAATCTCGATCAGAGACAATAGTTTATGGCACACCATGAAGCCGTATGATCTCCTGAATGTAGAGGCGTCCCAAGATCTCTACTTAGCCCTGCTCTCTAATCGGTAGGAAGTGGGCCGACTTGGTGAGTCGGTCTACGATCACCCAGATAGAGTTGTGTCCTCTGGATGTACGTGGATGTTCAATCATGAAATCCATGGATATCCTATCCCACTTCCACTCTGGAACCTCTAAGGGATGAACCAAGCCTACTGAAACCTGGTGCTCCGCCTTCACTTACTGACAAATGAGGCATCGAGAGAAAAACTCTGCTACTTCTCTCTTCATATCTGGCCACCAGTGATGTCGTCTGAGGTCCTGATACATCTTCGCCACTCCTGGATGTACCGCTAGAGGGGATGTTTCGAACTCCCTCAATACCTCCTCTTATAGTACAACTAGTACCATGGTACGTCCTATGAAGAGGATGACGTGTTCCCCACCTTCAGAAAACCCATCAGGTGCCTGCCCTGAGGATATCTGAGCACGTCGCGTCTCACAGTCAACGTCCCCATGCTGTGCCTCTCTGACTCACTAAAGAAGTGGAGGAGTGACTATGAGAGACTGTTGAAAGGCTGCTCCTTCTCTATCCACAAAGGATATCTGCAACATGGAAAGCTACTCTGTCGCCTCTCCTAGCAGCTAAATGCCTGATCTTCTACTAAGAGGATCTTCTACAATGTTCCTCTTCCTAGGAGTATAGACTATCTCGAAGTCATAGTCCTGGAGGAACTCAATCCATCACTTTTGTATTACGTTCAGGTCCTTCTACGAGAAGATATACCTGAGACTCTGGTGGTCATAATAGACTGTAAAACGCTCTCCCATCAGATAGTGTCACCACATCTTCAAGGATAAGACCAATCCTGCTAATTCCAGGTCCTGGGTAGCGTAGTTCTGTTCGTGCTGTCTCAACTGCCGTGAACCATACACGATCACTGCTCGATCTTGCATTTGGACACACTAAAGTCCGGTACCTGATGCATCGTAGTAAACTAAGTACCCTACGCCATCCTCCGGTAGCCTCAAGATGGGATCACTGGTCAACCTCTACCTCAGCTCCTGAAATCTCTACTGGAATCTCTCTGACCACACGAAGGGTTTCCCCTTCTTCATCAATGCTGAAAGAAGTGCTGCAACTCTGGAGAAGTCTGGAAAAAATCTCCAATAGTACCAAACCAGTCCCAGGAAAATCCATACCTCCATCACACTCCTGGGTGGCTCCCAAGAAAGTACTGCCTCGATCTTCACTGGATCCACTGCAACTCCAGCCTTCAAGATGACGTGTCCCAAGAAGTGAACCTCTTGAATCCAGAACTGGAACTTCGAGAGTTTACCATAAAGATGGTTCTCTCAGAGTGTATCCAATACCACACACAAATGGTAGGAATGATCCTCCTTAGTAGTCGAGTAAATCAGTATGCTGTCGATGAAGACTACGAAAAAGCGATCAATGTAAGGCTGGAAGATCCTGTTCATAAGACTCATGAACACTACTGGTGCATTGGTTATGCCGAAGGGCATAAACAAGAACTCCTAGTGGCCATATCGACATCTGAAGGCCGTCTTATGCACATCCTTATCTCAAACTCTGAGCTGGTGATAGCCTGACCTGAGGTCTATCTTCAAGAACCATCGTGCCCCCTTGAGATGATCAAAGAGGTCGTCAAACCTCGGGAGTGGGTACTTGTTATTCACGGTCACCTGATTCAGGTGACGGTAGTCAACACACAATCGCAAGCTTCCATCCACCTTCTTGGTGATCAAATTCAGAGATGCCCAAGGTGAAACACTGGGTCAGATAAATCCCTTCCCCTACAAGTCCTCCAACTGTACCCACAACTCATGAAGCTCGGTGAGAGCCATTCGATATGCTGGAGTAGATATCGGTGCTATCCCAGGGTATATGTCAATGTAGAAGTCTACCTCTCAATGAGGAGGTAGTCCTGGAATGTCGTCAAGAAAAACTTCCGCGTACTGATCCACCACAACAGGAAAACTCAGACTCCAAACATCAACTGCTCCGAGGATGATACTAGACAACTGATGTGTGATCGGATTCCCCCTCCTCCATGTAAGTCCATCCTGCACAACTAAGGCTCCCTTCTCACCAGTGAAGGTGAACTTGGTCCCATCCGTGTGGATACACTGCACTTTTCTCCTAATATATTCAATCTGAGCATGGACTGTAGATAACCAGTCCATAACCAAGATGACGTCGTAAGGCCTAGATGCCGCTACAAGAAGATCCCAGCCTAAGCTCTCACCTCCTAGAGTAATCTCACACTTCCATCACCATTGTGTAATCGTCGAGTCTGCTTCTGTAAGAGTCTCTAGCCATAAGGATCGATCCAACAGCTCCGTCAGAATCTCTGAGCTCCGAACAAGGGTAGCGACAATAAAAGAATGAGTCGTACCTGTGTCTATAAGTACTATAGAAAGGGTGGAATAGACACAGATAGTACCTCGAATCATCTCAGGTGCACCGTGGTCATAGACCTTGACTGCCTGGAGCTGATCCCACCTTTGTCTACCAACTCCCTGTGGTCGGGGTGGACCTCCTGGTGGTGGTGGTGGTAGAGCCTCAAAACATTGTCCACCACCCGCTGCTCGGCCAAATCCTCTGCCACATCTGTATACTCCCGATGGACCACCATGATTGAACATCTGCCTCTATATAAGAGGTCCCTCTACTGTCTACTTCTCATATGCATGGAGGGTCAGGCAGTCATGAGCCATGTGGTCCTGCCCGCTGCATGCATATCACTACCTACTTCTCGTATAGCTGACTCTGTCTCGTGTGCCCCGCACAACTGAACCTGTATCCTGGGATCACCTACCTGATGGCCTGGTTCTCATGGACCTCTGCGACATCTTTCTACTACCAGCTACAGAAGACTATGCTACGTGTCGCCCTGTGGTGGGTCTCGTTACTGGTGACTACTTAGTGAGAAATATCTCCACTAGAAGGGCTCACTCCGGTACCCCCACCTGTGTCGGAATGATGAGGGGAATCATCGAAGCCCTGATCTCATGCCTGAGTCCCTGATCGAAGGTATGGCCCCTAAAGAACAGGTCCCGCACCATATCCGTGGAGTAGTGTGAGGGGTCGGTGAACCTCACTGAGTACTGAGATACTGTCATGCTGCCCTGCTACAGATGTAGTAACTCCTGAATCCACACCATGCAAAGGGTGGCTGGAAAAAACTCTGTCCGGAACATGCTCTCGAAGTCTGCCCAGAGTAGTGATGCCTCTTCATGCACCTGGGGCATCAGGCTCTACCATCTACCTGCTACTGTGCGCAGGAGACTCGCAATAAGGATCACCATAAGGTAGGCTAGTGTCCCTACAAATATGAAAACTCTCACGACAGCCTCCAGAAAATCCTCAGCTACCTGTGGGTCCGTCTCTCCCTAGAACCTACCCGGCCTCTGGTGATGGAACTCATGCAACACACTCAGGTGACGTGCACTCTCTGTTGTTAGAGCTGGTGGTATTGGTGGCCCTGTGGGTAGTGGTACCGCTGGTGCCTCTTCTGTGATGGGGCCCTGCACCGAGGCCTCGTCGCTCGGTGGGCTACCATCTCGTACGTAACTCGGAACCCTAGATGGCTGCCTTCATGGGTCCATCCTGAAAAGAAACAGGTGCACCACAGTTAGATCAGTATACCCGGTGAGTTGACACAAAATAATCACAAAGAAAACTTTTCAAATGAAACACACATGCAATCGGTGTTTTCATGCACTAGGTTGGATATCAGAAGTCAGAGTCCTAGTGTATGGATACATCGGCTGTCACACCATCACCGGTTTCCCTAAACTGATAACCACACCCAAAACAATTAAAAATATTGCTGTTAAAAGAGTCAGAGTCTAAGTTTTGTGGTACAACTGACCACCTCTGATACCAATTTGTCACAACCCGTCCTCGGGGCCCTTTCCGTGACTACCCCAAGCCCGCCTTCCATAGGCCAGGGGCTGGAGACTAGCACCAAAGGCATAAATCCCTAAGCTAGGAATAAATTTCCTTTATAAAATTAATCAAACACAACAGAGTACACAACAGTAATTAAACACTAAGTAAAAATGAATACAAAAGAGTGTGCTGGAAGGTAAATGGGCCAGTATACAAACCCAAATGAACAACAAGTACACGTAAAAAGGGACAAACAACTGAAAGTAAAGAGAAGATCCTGGATCGTCCTCCGGGGTTCCTACCTGATGGGTAGGTACAAATGGACACCTCAGCACTCACGTCCGTCAGTCTTCTCCATGAGCTGACTCGTCGCAAGGTCGACCTCCTGGTACCGTCCAGTCGTGGCGCTCTCGGCCTCTATCAGTGATATCTGTCATCTGCATCCAACACAACGAGATGCGGGCATAGCCCGTGTAGGGGTGAGTATAACGATACTCAGAAGGGACCCCGAGACCCACAAGGTCTCACAATATACACTAAGGATAAACAAAAGAAGAAAGATATAACCACAAAGTATCAACCAACCCCACTTAGGTATATTCCCATACATATACCTAAGTTACCAATCTCAGCCCGACTCCAACTCTCGAGCCCAAATGCAACCCAGTCCACACAGGAAGTAAAGTCAATCACCACGATGATAATGGTTGAAAGACATGACCCAACTCACACAGGAATGCCACAATAGTAGAGAGATATAGATGATCAGATATAGCCACTAGATCATCTAAGTTGTCGGACCCACACAGGATACAGGACAACCTAAGCTGTCAGACCCACACATGATACAGGACCAGCTATCTCGTCTAAGCTGCCGGACCCACAAAGAATATATGACCAACTATAATTCATTTGAGTTGTCAGACCCAGACAGGATACAGGACCAGCTATTTTGTCAGACCCACATAGGATACAAGAATAGAAGTTATAACCGTCGAAGCCACATAGTATTCCGGTATAGTAGTCGTCATCGTTGAACCCACGGAGGATTCCAGTACAGTAGTCGTTGTAGTCGCAGCCAGCTCTAGGGTTCCCGCATACATCACGCTCAATTCTGGGAGGGTCCGATCCTCGAGAAAAGGGGGGTCGATACATCAACTATCACAATGTCTTTAGTTGAGGTATCCCGAAGTTCCGTCTCATCAAAAGAAACCCAACATGAAAGACGACGCGTCAATCAAACGCCCGGTTTGAGAGTTATTGGCTTTTCTATTCTAGGGGCCTGGTAGGATTTACGCTCGATCCAAACTCTGACATTTTCCAAAGTCTTCCAAAACTCACTTAGAGTATCGAAAAAGTACCTCCTCGTCGCAAAGGTCATACTTCTGCAAACGGTGCATCGTTCGGATGTGCGGTCTTGGAGATATTCGCATTTAGGCGATGTTAGGCCCAACCCGTCAAGCCCAGTGCACTGGCGGGCCGGCCTCACCCGACTCGGTGGATCCGACCCAGCTGGGGGTTGGCCCAGCCCAGTTTGGTGGGTCTGACCCAGCTGGGTATCAGCCCAGCCCTGTGATGCGTGACCCACCTGCGGACCCGGCCCGCGGAGCGGGCCGGTCCAGTTCGCTCGGCGTCGCCGAGCGGCGCTGCCTCTCCCTGCCCGGCCGGTTCTGTACGGCACGAGCGGCCTACACAGTGGTCCGTTGTTCCTCCCACGTGTCATGAATCGGTGCCATGGTTCCTCAACTCGGCCGGTTCGCCTGGAGAGCGGACCGCGGTTCCCCCACCGTGCGGCGCCTGCGGGGCACTGCAAACCTCCAGCCCGGCAGGACGTAGCTGACCGGTTCTTCTAGCCTGGACGGCATGAAGCCGACTGGTTCTTATCTGGACTAAGTGTCCCGTGGATGTGGGCCACAGTTTTCCTCCACACGGCCAGTGCGACGACGCTGGTCTACCACCACCTCGGCCTGGCCTGGCCGCGGCCTTCGGTTGCCGCCACCTTCAGTCGCTGCCGCCTCATGGCCGTGGTCTTATTCCTTCAGCGCAGTGTGACGACACCACACCCTTCTAGATCCACCTTAATTGTTAACACAAATCAAGAATCAACTGAGGGTCATCGGGCCGTGTTAGTTCGTCCCGCGCCCTCCGCTTTAAGTGATAACAAAATAATTGGCCACCGTCAATCCAAATATATTCGCCAAAGTATGAGGGCGTAATTCACCCATTCAAATAAATAAACCAAATTCCCCCTACCTCATAATTGACATTGCACGTTGAAGAGTCGCGGAATACGGGCATCACAGAAGTCGGGCGCTGTGGAAGACGGTCATCGTTCCTTCAACGTTGGAGGAAGTAGAGTTCAGAACATCGTGTCGAGACGACGCCTTCAGTGTACTTTGTGGGCAAGGGTGACTCCTTTCCTTTCTCCAGTTGAAGAAGTGGAGGAGATGTTGCTTCACGTCCTTCGAAGACGTGAAGCGTTCTTCGTCGTGAGGAAGATGTTCTTCGCGTTCTTCATGGGAAGAACGCTTTCCTTCGAATTCTCCAAAGCCTCCCAAGAAAATATTTTCCAAGAAAATAAAATAATAGGATCCCTAATATTTTAAAGATTCCATGAAATTCAAATGAATTAAAAAGAATTCATCACACCACAAATAAATTAATTATGGCATTAATTAATTGTGTTGGAACAATTAAGGGGGAGGAAAGGTGGAGAGTTCACCCAAAATAAATGAAGAATGGGTTGGATCAATAAATACAAGGGGAGTTAAAGGGTTTCAAGGGGAGTTGAGGGTTAGGTGCTTGTGTGGGCCCCACCAAATAATATCCTCCCATGGGAGGTTATGTGGGGGTGGGACCCACATCCAACTTCCCTATGGAGAAACTAACCACCACCTAAAATAAAATTATGTAACACATAAATTTTATTTAATTTATTAAGAATCCTCAAAAATTAACTTCCACTCTCGACCAAATGCAACTGTGGTAGAGGTCTCCTTAAGCGAATACCGGCACTGCAAGTTCAACTGTGTCCTTAGATTTCAATTCCGAGCACCGGTTCAAAAGATAAAAAAATCTGCATGTATGTTTACTGAATGTACCCAAACAAAACTTCTGAAATTTATTCTGGGCACACCGGGCCTCAGAATCAGGCGCCGTCAGAAACTGCAGACTCGTAAAATTCCAAAGAATTTAAGAAAAAAATTTCCTTGAAATTTCCAGATCTTTACACTAAGATTGATTGATTCTAGGAGGGTTCTCTCCTCAAGCCACATGTCGATACTCCAACTATTACTAATTCCCACAAAGAAGTATCCCAAAGGACTGCCACAAAAAAGGGGTCTCAACGCAACAGACAGTGCGTTAATCAGATGCCCGGTTCGTATGTTATTATCCTTTTAGTACCGAGGGCCCGGTTGGATTCGTGTTCGATCAAACCGAACCACAACCCAACTTTATCTAAAACTCATGTGGGGTATTCCAAAAGGACCTCCTCGATTCATGGTTTCCGATGCTGTAGACGGTTCGTCAAACGGACACCCGAAACTCAAGATATGACCGAAAGAGTGAAAATGGGTCGAAGTTGGTTCGGGTCCGGTCTGGCCGACCCGGAATAGTCCGACCTGATCCGGTTTGGGTCAAACCAAAACACCAATGTGGCCTGGCCCACTGTTCCGCGACCCGAAGTGCAGGGTGACCTGCGGTGCGGTAGCCCACCGCGGCGGGCCGGACGGCCCACTACCTCCTTCGCATAGTGCGGTCGCGTACCACGCCTTCACCGGTGGCCGACTAGGCCGGACGCCCTCCCTTCACCGTCGTGGCTCTTGCTCACCGGGTGGTGAAGACGCACTCCACCATCCCCTTTGTGTGGCCAGCCTCCTCCGACCGCCGACCTTGCTCCGTCGCGGCCGACGGGCCGCAACCCTTCTCCAGCAGCACGGTCGCGCCGCCGCCGGCCGTGGTGCCAGCCGCCATTCCTGAGCCCCACTATTTTCAGTCGTAGTCCTCCACCATCATTAAGAACAAATCAATAACCACAAGGATTTGCGGAGAGGTTGGGCCATGTTCGTTTGGCCCGTACCCTCCGCACTAGAGCGGTAGTAAGAGACTCATGGGAGGAGTTTCATTGTGAAAGAAAATTAACGATGATTAATGGAAATCACACCCCTACCTAGAAGGTTTGTTGACGTCGGTGAGGAGGGAAGGACAGATGTCGGTTCTTCATCGTTGAAGATGTCCCTCGTTGGAGATGGCTCATTCCTCGTTGGATAAGATGGCACTTTCTTCGTTGGAGATGAATGATCCTCCACAATTATCCCAAGTTCTCCCCATCTCATTTGCCTACACAACCCTCTCAAAGGTAAATAGGTTCCAATACAAATTAAAATAAGTTGAACATATTAATTTATTCTAGCACAATTAAATGTTGACACATTTAAATAATTTTAGTTGTCTCAATTAATTAAATGGGGATTTGAAAGGTTTTTCCCATTAAATAGGGTTTCGGGTGGTCCCAACCACTAGAATTCAATTTGGGGGTTTTTAGTTCGGGTGGTCCCCACCTCCATAACCCATGTAGAGAGGTTTAAACAAAAATAAAATAAAATTTATTCTTTATTTTATTTTTATTTCCATGAAAAACACGTAAACTAACTTTCACCCTCGACCAACTACTATTGAGGTGAAGGTCTCCTTAAGCGAATACCGGCGATGTGAGTTCAACGATGTCCTATAATTTTAAATTCTGAGCACCGGTTCACAAGTTACAAAAACCCGCTCGCACATTTACTGAACATACTTGAAAATAGTTTTAGAAACTCATTTCGGGCACAATGGGCGTCAGAATCACGCGCCGTCAATTTTCACGGACTTGTAATATTACCATGTAATAAAAAAAATTAAAGGGAATTTATGGGTCTTTACATTATCTTTTTAATTGGTTTTAAAGTTTAATTAGATTATATTTTTACCGTTTAATCCAATGTTGGTCAATATAAGTAATTTCACTTTGAAATTGGACATAAACAAGTGTCAATATTTTGATAGTTATTGTTTCTTAAAAACACGCTTTTGTTTTGACAATGAGAATTAATTTTAAATTAATTAATCAAACTTTTATGTTTTGAATTTGGTAAAATAGACCTAATTTTTGAATTCAGAATATCAAATATATCTTAGTCTGAATTTTTGGTATTTTTCTAAAAACCTTCAATTTTTGATGAATAGTAAAAACACTGAGTAGTAGTTAAAAAACCGACTTTTTCATTTAAATGAAATTTTACCACTTCTGTGAATTGAATTTAGAAAATCCGACATACATGGTTTTTATTATCAAGTAAAATGTGGTTCAATAAGATGAAAATATTTTTTGGTGAATAGTAACTTTTGACTTTTATGTACTGCAGTTAAAGGTAAATTGGGTAATTCAAAGTAAAAATAATATTATAATAATATTAATTTACCCTAACATGTGTCCTAATCTTATTGGTTTATACATTTCCAACCATGGGTATTCTTGGGTCGATTTTGGGACCCCATAGAGCCACTTAAGGTTGATAATGACACTATTAATTAATTTAAAGTAAAGATAAAAATGACATAAACATATATCTTTTAGTAAATAAATTTTTACATGGGGTTCTATAAGTCATATCCTCGACTATAAATATTCATTTGAAATATAAAAAGATTTTATACATCATAGTATTTTTTTTTATAATTTTTAGACATTAAATAAATAAAATTATTTATGACACAATAATTATGCAATGTTTACCTCATTAATGAATGATTTAAATAAATAAGATTATAAAGATTAAAAAAATATCCAAAACCAGTCCAATTCTTATTGGATGATTTTATTTCGAACATGAGTCATCTTATCTCCATCTTTAATGAGATTCAGACCTTTATAAACCGAAAATCATTAAAAAATAAAATAATATTTTCAAACTTTCCTAAAGAGCCCCTCCTCCCCCTTATAAAAAAACCTCACTTATAACCCATTACTCACACCTATCAAGCCCCTTGGCTCGTCCAACCTCTGCCCAAATAAGCTCTCAATATCCATATCTTCTACCTAGAAGCCTTACCTTAGACATAAAACACTTCAAGAAAGAATTTTGGTTCAATCCAAAGGGAGTTACCCGATTTAAAGGTAACAATTTCTCTTAAGTTCTTTTATTTTATTTTACTTCTCCAACCCCCTAAAATCTTTTTATTACTTTATTTTATAACACTACTGGAAATATGACTTTTACCAACGGTTTTGGCCAAATCATTGGTATAGTTCATTAATTTGGACCTATACCAACGGTTTGTCCAAAACCGTTGGTATAGGTCACTTATATGGACCTATACCAACGGTTTTGGACAAACCGTTGGTATAGTGGGGGACCTATAGGACCTATACCAACGGTTTTGGCCAAACCGTTGGTATAGGTCTATTATAGAGACCCTATACCAACAGTTTGGCCAAAACGTTGGTATAGGTCCCCCCTATACCAACAGTTTTTCCAAAACCATTTGTATAGGTCATAAAATCAAAGGACCTATACCAACGGTTCTCAAAACCATTGGTATAGGTCTATACCAACGGTTTTGAGAACCGTTGTTATAGGTCCTTCGATTTTTAATCGAATCTTCTTACCGTGAACATTATATAAATCAAAATTTAAAATTATTAAAACAATACATATACATATTTATGAAATTATGTTCACAAAAGTCATGTTAGGTTAGTGGTTAAGTCATTCAATTATAAACTAGAGGTCCTGGGATCAAATCCCACTGAATGTTTTTTTTTGAAATACATATACCAACGGTTTTGAGAACCGTTGGTATAGGTTTTCATATTACTTATACCAATGGTTTTCCCAAAACCGTTGGTATAGACCTATTGTCACGGCTTACTTGCCAACGGTCCTCCAAACCGTTGGTATAGCCTATACCAACGGTTTGAGGGCCTATACCAACGGTTCCAAACCGTTGGTATAGGGTATTTTTCCAGTAGTGTAACAAAACCAGTATCCTAAATATACTAGTTTATTGTTATGAAAATTATTTAAACTACACTTACACACACCTCCATCTAATGGGTAAAGAATATACTGTTTCTATAGACGATAAACTAACGCCTCACGAAACGATGATTATTCAATTGTCTCCTACCGCCTATCATGGTGGCCATTAATATGACACTGTATTTACATGTGATATATATTATATTTATATTGTCTCTATACTTTTTTATTTTTCATGTATAACATTCTTTTATAGTTTCCATTATGGGAAAATGCGATAATTTCATTTGAGGAAGTGTGGACTACCGCCCCCTCAAAGTGATATGACCCGTTCATACCATACGTAGGATGTATAAAGGATGCAGTTAATTAAATTATATATGATATTATACTAGAATTATAATATACCCATGTATCATTGTGTTTTCATTCTATTAAAATACGAAATAGAAGTGAAAGTAGTGTTCATGCGTACGCACGACTTACCATCTCCATGAATGGTGCATTTCATTTCTTATCTCCAAATGTTATGTACATTTACAAATAAATATATATACTATATATATATGATATCTAAATCATGAATATAATTTTGGAGATAATGGACTTTTGATCACATGAACAACTTGTAATTATAAAAAGTTCATTTTTAACTCAAGTTCTGAACATCAACAAAATGTCCGATATGAAATAAAATAACTAACTAATTGTTATAGAAAGGTAATAAGTGATATAAAAGGAATAATATACTTAAAAAATGTTCTTAAGAAAGTAGAAATTAACTTAAGTTTATTATTCAAGAAATTGAAGAATGAATGGGTCAAGTCGGACTTGAGGTAAGGGACTTCGTCTCAATCTCCTTTCATTGAGGAAAATTTTGGTTTATCCATGACTTTCTTTTATACGGTGTATAAAAACCTTTGACTTTTCATTTCATTCAAAGGGAATATTTTTTTACAAAGAAGTTTACTAAATGAAAAAATGATTTTTTAACATTTTCGGTGACAATGACCTCTCCGCCGCCTTAATCGTTACTTGGCTTCCTCTATAAGACTTAATGTTTTTAAAAGGAAAGAAACCCCTTATTCTGTTTTGGGTGTTTTGGTATTTAAAATGGTTTTTGAAATTGATTTATTATTTCAATATCTTTAAATGATTTATTTTAATTTCAAATGAAATGTTATTAGTGAAATAATTTTATTTGTAATATTTTTTTGTGTTATGATTTTATAATGGTACTTGGATATTTGACGGGTGGTTACATGATATACCAAATGATGAGTGGTATCATGATAAAACAGGATGGGTGGTTACATTATAACCTCCAATGCATTGGGTATGGAAGTTGGCCATATGGATATTCCATTTAGTGATATGTGTGGAAGTTGACTGTATGGTTATTCTATTTAAGTATGTTTATGTACCAAGTTACAATATGGTAATCTTTTGGTTACAAAAGGGTAAGCAATGATCTTTTATCCAGTGAAGAGTATTTACTACTTCATAAAGGTGAAAAGTTTTACTTATGATAAAGTATTCGTGGTTTACTTTTTGTTTGGAAAAACTAACAGTTTTCTTTCTTTGTGTATCCCTTATTGAGCTTTTTATGCTCATCCCAAGTTTTTGAAATGTTTTTCATAGGAGGTAGACCTGGAACATCATCAGAGAAGACATCCACATACTGGTGTAGATATCGGTGTCGTCTCGGGGTACAAGTCAATGTAAAAGTCCACCTATCTGTGATGCGGTAGACCTGGAACATCATTAGGGAAGACATCAGTGTACTAGTCCACCACTACAGGATAGATCGAACTCTCCACATCAACCGCTCTGAGGGTAAGGCTAGCCAACTGATGAGTGATCAGCTCCAATCTTCTCCAGGTAAGTCCACCATGTGCTGCAAAGGCTCCATTCTCACCAGTGAAGGTAAACCTAGTCCCATCCCTGCAGACACACTACACTTTGTGCCTAAAATAGTCGATCTAGACATGGACTGTAGATAACCAGTCGATACCCAAGATGACGTTGTAAGGCCTCAACGCCGCTACTTGGAGATCCCAACCGAAGGTCTCACCTCCTAGAGTAAGCTCACACTGACGGAACTAGTGTGTAATCATTGAATTCTCTCCCATAAGAGTCTTTAGCCATAAGGATCGAGCCAACGGCTCTACTGGAATCTCCATGTTCCGAACGAGGGTAGTGGAAATAAAAGAATGACTGACACCTATGTCTATAAGTACTGCAGATAAGGTGGAGTAGACACAGATCGTACCTCGTATCATATCCAGATCACCATGGTCGTAGGCCTCAGCTACCTAAAGATGAGTTCATTGCTATCCACCTGCTCCCTGTGGTCGGGGTGAACCACCTGGTGGTGGTGGCGGTAACATATCAAATCATCCCCCACTGCCAGATGCACGACCAGCTCCTCTGCCACGTCTGCCTTCTCCCTGCATACCTCCTCGTTCGAACCTCTGTATCTACCTGGGTGATCCTTCAACTATCTGTTGATCATCCGTACGACGGTTCTGGCAGTCTCAAGCCATGTGAACCTTCCCTCCAGATGTGTAACACTTCCTGCTCCTAGCATTACTGGCTCTGTCTCCAGTTCCCCACACAACTGACCCTGAATCCTGCGGTCGTCCACCTGTAGGTATAGTCCACTTGGACCTATGTGACATCTATCTGCTGCCAGCTGCATAAGACTCCGCTATGTGACACCCGGTGGTGGGTCTCAATGCTGGTGACTGCTCAGTAAGAATACTCTCCACTAAGAGGGCTCGCTCTAACACCCACGCCTGTGTCAGGATGCTAAGAGAAATCATTGAATCCCTAATCTCCCTCCTGAGTCCCTGATCGAAGGTTCAGGCCCTGAAGAATGGGTCCCACACCATATTAGTGGAGTAGCATGAGAGGTTGGTGAACCTCACTGAGTACCGATCCATATTCATGTTGCCCTACTGCAGATGAAGAATCTCCTATATGTGCATTGCGTGAAGGGTCGCTTGGACAAACTCTGCCTAAAATAGACTCTCAAAGTCTTCCCAGAAGAGTGTCACCTATTCGTGAACCTGGAGCATCAAGCTCCACCATCTTCCTACTAATGCCTGTAGAAGACTGGAAGTAAGGATAACCATGAGATCAGCTGGTGTCCCTACCAGTCAGAAGACTCTCACCATGACCTCCAACCAATCCTCAGCCGCCTGTGGGTCTATCTTACCCCAGAACCTCAGGGGCCTCCGACACTGGAACTCATGCAACGCACTCAAGTGGCGTAAACCCTATACTGTTGGGGATAGTGGAATTAGTGGCCCAATGGGTAATGGTACCATTGGTGCTCCTACTGATAAAGGGACCTACACCGAGGCCTCTTCGCTCGGTGGGTTATCAGCGCGTACTATACCCGAAACCCTAGATGGCTATCTGTGTGGAGGCATACTGAAAGGAAATATGTGTGTCACAGTCAATAAGTTATACCTGGTGAGTAGACTCAAAGAGATCATAAAGAAAAGTTTTCAAAACACACACTCAATTAGTGTTTTCATGCACTGAGTCATAAATTAGAGGTCAGGGTCCTGGTGTATGGATACGTTAGCTGCTGTACCAACATTGGATTTCCTAAACTGATAACCATACTCACTAAACTTAACACTATTGTTGTTAAAAAGACCAGAGTCCAATGTTCTACAGTATTAATGACTCCTCTGATATCAATTTTTCATGACCTGTCCCCCGAGGCCAGTGCCGTGACTACCCCAAGCCCTCCTTCCATAGGCCAGAGGCTGCAGACTAGCACCGAAATGCGTATTCTCCTAAAACAGGGAAGGCATTGCCTTTATATCATATAAACACACACGACCAAGCACACAATAAGATACTAACATAAGTAAAATGAATAGTAAAAAGAGTGTGTACAGTAAGTAAAAGGGGCCAGAATACAAGCCCAACTGGAAAGTACAAGAAAACTGGACAATACAAGTAAACTGAAACAACTCCTATAAACACCCACCAAGGATCCTACCTGAAGGGTAGGTACAGCTCTCAAACAGTCTTCTCTGTGGTATGACTTGTATAAGGTCCACCTCTAAGCTCTCCAGTCCTGGTAATCTCGTCCTCATTCAGTGTTGTCCGTCGTCTGCACCAAACACAACAAGGTGCGGGCGTAGCCCGTGGAGGGGTAAGTATAACAATACTCAGTAGGGACCCCAAGACCCTCAAAGGTCTCACAAAATCCAAAAAGGATAAAACAAAATTAATGAAAACAACTATCAACCCTACTTAGGTATATTATCATACATATACCTAAGTTATCAAGTATACCCATCTCATTTATGAGGAAACACAAGGCCCAACTCATTAGCTCAAAGCTCAACTATTCCACGAAGGAAAGAATACCACGAAGGTAACATCACAATGGTAAGTACCACAAAGGTAACAACACATAGAAGAATACCACAGTGGTATCACCATGAAGGAAAGTATCACACAGGTTTTCCACACAAAATAATACCACCAAGGTATCACCACGAAGGAAAGTACCACACAGGTACGCCACACAGAAGAATACCACAATGGTATCACCATGAAGGTAAAGACTCTGCTCGCACCAGTTATAAGTTAGGTACGATAGTAAATATTATTATATGTAACTACCGAATCATATTACTTTATTAAGAGGTAGACCCACGTAGGATCCTAAATCATCAGACCCACATAGGATCCTAAATTATCAGACCCAGATAGAATCCTAGTACATCATCAGACCCACATATGATCCTACTACAACAGACCCACGTAGTATCCTAGAGTAGTCCCACATGGATTCCTAGAGTGGATCCAAGTGAGATTCTTGAACAGATACCCACAAAAGATCCCAAATCACAGACCCACATAAGATCCCTCTCTCATGTTACAGCCAACTACATGGTTCCCGTACTAAGCTTGCTTGATTCCAGGAGGGTCTGCTCCTCAAGCCGTAGGTTGATACTCTAAATTCCATGAAGTCCCATGAAGAAGTATCCCAAAGTACCTACATGAAAAAGGAGTCTCAACTAAATAGACGGTGCGTCAATAGGACGCCCGATCCGTAAGTTATTGGCCTTTTAGTCCCAAGGGTCTGGTTAGATTCGTGTTCGATCCAACCCGGTATTTCCCCAAATTTATCCAAAAATCAAGTGGGGTATACCAAAAGGACCATCTCTATCCAAGGTTTCTGGAGTCATAGACGGTTCGTCAAACGGATGCCCGAAACTCAAGATATGTCCAAAAGAGTGAAAATGGGTCGAAGTTGGTCCGGGTTCGGTTCGACCATCCCAACCCGACCTGGCTTGGGCTGACCCAACCCGGTTCGGGTTGACCCAGACTGCTGGGTCGAGCCCGGCACGCCGGCGGGGCCCTATGGGCTCGCCGTACGGTGAACCACTGGTCTTGCGGTGTGACGGCCCACAATGTGGGGTGGACTGTGGTGTGGGGTGGCCCATGGTGCGGCAAACCGCCGGATGACCGACCCCCTCCTCTGCGCGGCGCGGTCGTGCGCCGCGCCTTCGCCAGTAGCCGGCTCAGTCGGCCGCCCTCCCTTCACCGCCGCGGCACAAGGCTGCAGCTCCTGCTCACCGGGTGGCGTGTACACGTGCCATTGTCCCCTTCATGTGGCTGGCCTCTGCCAGCCGCCACCCTTGCTCCGCCGCGGCCCTTCTCTGGCGGCACGGTCGCACCGCCGCCGGCCGTGGTGCCGGCTGTAGTTCTTGATCCCCACTGGTGTCGGTTTCCGTCCTCCTCCATCGCTAAGAACACATATATAACCACAAGGATTTTCATAGAGGTCGAGCCATGTTTGTTTGGCCCATACCCTCCGCGTTAGAGTGGTATCAAGTGGCTCATGGGAGGAGTTTCAATGTGAAAGAAAATAAACGATGATTAATTGAAATCACACCCCTAACTCGAAGGTTTGTTGACATCGGTGAGGAAATAAGGACAAACATCAGTTTTTCGTTGTTGAAGACGTCCCTCGTTGGAGATGGCGCATTCTTCGTTGGAGAATAACGATCCTCCACAATTATCCCAAATTCTCCCCTTCTCCTTTGCCAACCCAACCCTCTCAAAGGTAAAGAGGTGCCAATATAAATTAAAATAAGTTTAACATATTAATTTATGTTGGAACAATTAAATTTTGACACATTTAGTTAATTTTAGTTGGCTCAATTAATTAAATGAAGAGTTGAAAGGTTTTCTCCCATTAAAGAGTGTTTGGGTGGTCCCCACCACTAGAATTCAATTTGCGGGTTTTTAGTTCGGGTGGTACCCACATCCATAACCCATGTAGAGAGGTTTTAATGAAAATAAAATAAATGTTATTCTTTATTTTATTTTTATTTCCATGAAAAACATGTAAATTAACTTTCACCCTCGACCAACTGCGGTCGAGGTGAAGGTCTCGTTAAGAGAATACCGGTGCTGCGAGTTCAATGGTGTTCTCAGATTTCAATTTTGAGAACCGGTTTAAAAGTTAAAAAAACCCGCTTGCACGTTTACTGAACGTACCTGAAAAAGGATCAAAAACTTATTCCAGGCACACCGGGCCTCAGAATCACGTGCCGTCAATTTTTGCGGACTTGTAATATTACCATGTAATAAAAAACACATGGAATTTCTAGGTTTTTACATTATCTTTTTAATTGGTTTTAAAGTTTAATTAGATTATATTTTTACCATTTAATCCAATGTTGTTCATTAGAAGTAATTTCACTTTGAAATTGGACATAAACAAGTGTCAATCTTTTGATAGTTACTGTTTCTTAAAAACACGCTTTTGTTTTGACAATGAAAATTAATTTTAAATTAATTAATCAAAATTCTATGTTTTTAATTTGGTAAAATAGAAATCATTTTTGAATTCTGAATATCAAATATAGCTTAGGATGAATTTTTGGTATTTTTCTAAAAACCTTCAATTTTTGATGAATAGTGAAAACACTGAGTAGTAGTTAAAAAACCGACATTTTTATTTAAATGAAATTTTACTACTTCTTTGAACTGAATTTCAAAAATCCTACAAACATGGTTTTTATTAGTAAGTAAAATATGGTTCAATAAGATGATTTTTTTGGCAAATAGTAACTTTTGACTTTTATTTACCATAGTTAGAGGTAAATTGGGTAATTCAAAGTAAAGATAATATTATAATAATATTAATTTACCCTAACATGTGTCCTAATATTTTTAGTTTATACATTTTCAGCCATGGGAATCCTTGGGTCAATTTTGGGACCCCATGGAGCCACTTAAGAGTGATAATGACAATATATTAATTAATTTAAAGTAAAGACAAAAATGACATAAACATATATCTTTTAGTAAATAAATTTTTACATGAGTTTATATAAGTTATCTCCTCAAATATAAATATTAATTTTAAATCTAAATATATTTTCTACAACATAGTATTTTTTTATAATTTTTATACATCAAATAAATAAAATTATTTATGACACAATAATGATGCAGTGTTTACCTCATTAATGAAAGATTTAAATAAATAAGATTATAAAGATTAAAATAAAATCCAAAACCTGTCCAATTATTATTCAATGATTCTATTTTGAACACGAGCCTTCTTATATTCAACTTTAATGAGCTTTGGACCTTTAGAAACTGAAAATCAATATATAATAAAAAAATATTTTTAAACTTTCCTAAAGAGCCCCTCCTCCCCCTTATAAAAAACCTTCACTTATAACCCATTACTCAGACCTCTCAAGCCCCTTGGCTCATCCAAAATATGTCCAAATAATCTCTCAAGATCCATCTCTTCCACCTAGAAGCCTTACCTTAGGTAGAAAGCACTTCAAGAAATCCTTTTGGTTCAAACCAATGGAAGTTACCCGATTTAAAGGTAACAATTTCCATTAAGTTCTTATGTTTTATTTTCCTTCTCCAACCCCCTAAACTCTTTTTATTACTTTATTTTATAACAAAACTAGTATCCTAAATATATTAGGTTGTTGTTATGAAAATTATTTGAACTACACTTACACACACCTCCATCTAATGGGTAAAGAATATACTGTTTCTGTGGACGACAAACTAACGTCTCAGGAAACGATGATTGTTCAATTATCTACTACCACCTCTCATGGTGGCCATTAAGATGAAACTGTATTTACATTTGATATATATTATATTTATATTGTCTATATACTTCTGTATTTTTCATGTATAACATTCCTTTATGGTTTCCGTTATGGGTAAACATGATAATTTCATTTGAGGAAGTGCGGACTACCGCCCCCTCAAATTGATATGACTCGTTCATACCATACATAGGACGTATAAAGGATAGAGTTAATTAAATTATATATGATATTATACTATAATTATAATATACCTATGTATCATTATGTTTTCATTTTATTAAAATATGAAATAGAAATGAAAGTAGTGTTCATGCGTACGTACGACTTACAGTCTCCATGAACGGTGCATTTCATTTCTTATCTCCAAATGTTATGTACAATTACAAATACATATAGATACTGGATATATATGATATATATAATATATACTATATCTAAATCATGAATATATTTCTTGAGATAATGGAATTTTTATCACATGAACAATTTGTAATTATAAAAAGTTCATTTTTAACTGAAGTTTCGAACATCAATAAAATGTACGATATGAACTCAAATAATTAACTAATTGTTATAGAAAGGTAATAAGTCATATAAAATAAATAATATACTTTAAAAATGTTCTTAATCAAGTATAAATTAACTTAAGTTTATTATTCAGAAAATTAAAGAATGAACGGGTCAAGTCGGACACGAGGTAAGAGACTTCGTCTCAATCTCCTTTCATTGAGGCATATTTTTATTTATACACAACTTTCTTTTATACGGTGTATAAAAACATTTGAATTTTCATTTCATTAAAAGGGAATATTTTTTTATGAAGTGTTTTAATAAATGAAAAAAGGATTGTTTTTAACATTTGCAGTGACAATGACCTCTCCTCCACCATAATCATTATTTGGATTCCTCTATAAGCCTTAATATTTTTAAAAGGAAAGAAACCCCTTATTCCATTTTTGGGTGTTTTGGTATTGAAAATGGTTTTTGAAATTGATTTATTATTTCAATATCTTTAAATTATTTATTTTGATTGCAAATGAAATGTTATTACTGAAATATTTATATTTGTAATATTTTATGTGTTATGATTTTATAATGGTACTTGGACATTTGACGGGTGGTTACATGATAAAATAAATGATGATTGGTGCCTCGATAAACTAGGACAGGTGGTTACATTATAACCTCAAATGCATTTGGTATGGAATTTGGCCATATGGATATTCCATTTAGTGATATGTGTGGAAGTTGACCGTATGGTTATTATATTTAAGTATGTTTATGTCCCAAGTTACCTTTAAATGTTATGTGTTATTTTTATTGGTTTTATGGTAATATTTTGGTTACAAAATGGTAAGAAATGATCTTTTATCCAGTGAAGAGTATTTACTACATCATAAAGGTGAAAATTATTACTTATGATAAATTATTCATGGTTTACTTTTTTGTTTTGAAAAATTAATAGTTTTCGTTCTTTGTGTATCCCTTATTGAGATTTTTATTCTTGTCCCAAGTTTTTGAAATGTTTTTCATAGGACATATAGATGAATAGGGTCAAGGATGGGATTAAGGAAAAGTCATGTTGTCTAAAACATGGAACTAGACATGTTTTTATAGGAGTTTTTATTTTATGAAAAAATGGATACTGAGTAGAAGTGTCTACATGTAATATTCAAGTTGTTATGATTTTTTATGACCTGAAAAGATCCTCAATGTGAATTATTAACTTCATTTCAGATTATGTATTGTTTAAGGCTGGGTACTTATAGTTGGTATCATAGGTAGGTTTAGAAAACTTTAGGAGTTATAATATTGTTAAATTAATGTCCATAAATTAATTTATGGTAATATTGAATTGATATAGTATTTAAAGATTACCATGTTTCTTCGCCTAAGATATTTCTATGTTCAGAATGGTTTTCCATATAGGAAACATGGTAGATATGTTGGGAAGACATAGGAGAAACACAACCTTCCAAATTAGCAAACTGAGATGGTTGGAATTGGAACTAAACAATTTGTTTTAGTAATGGAATAGTTGAATTAGGCTATAAATAGTGGTGGCATCCATGCACAAGATCAACCAGATCAACCACCGAGGAACATGTCAGTAGTGGATAATTTCATGAGGAAACATCCTCCATCATTCAGAGGATTATCTGACCCTGTGCTAGCTGAAGGGTGGATTAAAGCACTGAAGAATATTTTTGATGTCATGGGGTGTTCAGAATATCAAATGGTTAGACTCACTGTTTACCATTTTGAAGGTGAAGCTGATTAGTGGTGGTCGATGGTGAAAAATATCAGGGATAGTGGGAAGATTGATTCTCTTGATTGGGATGAATGCAAAGGTATGTTTCTTGAGAAATATTTTCCTAATGTGGTTCATCTTAGGATGAAAAAAAATTATTGGAATTGAAGTAGGAGGATGACTCAGTGGATACTTATGAAGAAAAATTCACTTGACTCGCAAGGTATGCTCCAAATTTCATCTGATATCTTGATAGTATGATAAATTGATTTTACTCAGGACTGATGCTATGATTTCAAAGAGCATCAGCCTCTCGTAAATTCAAAAGCTATGAAAAACTTGTTAGATATTCCGAGAAGGTATAAATAGAGTTTTCTGATGACCTGGTGTTCCAAGAGAGTAAACAAAAGAAGAGGTCTAGTTGGCATGAAAAGGGAAATAATTCATCAATGAAGCCTGGAAGTAAGAAAATTAAATATCAATCTTATGAGTGGTGTGGCAAAAATCTTCCTAGAGAATGTTTATAAAAGTCTGGAAAGTGATTATGGTGTGGTAAGTCTGGTCATATTGCTCGTAACTGTAAGCAAGATGGTCAAGAAGGCAATGAAAATCCAACAGTAAGATGTTTTTAGTGTAATGAAATGGGTCATTATGCAAATGAGTGTCCAACAAAGAATTCAACTGAGGGAAAGCAACATGATTACAAGCAGAAAGGGATGGTGAAATCCTTTGCAACCAGTTAAACAAATATTGGGCCATCGAATGAAGTAGTATCAGGTTATTATTGGAGGTTTGTTAAAAAAAATTCACGGTTATCTAGACCACTAACTAAGTTAACTTGAAAAGGTGTTAAGTTCATCTGGACAAAAGAATGTGATGATTGGTTTCAGGAATTGAATAGAACATTAGTGAATGCTCCTATTTTTTCATTACCTTCTAGAGATGGTGAATTTGTTATCTATAGTGACGATTCGTTGAAAGGACTTGGTTGTGTCCTAATGTAGAATGACTAGGTAATTTCTTATGCTTCACATCAGTTGAAATCCCATGAGTTAAATTACCCTACACATGATTTGGAATTAGCTGTTGTTATTTTTTCTTTAAAAATTTTAAGTCATCATCTGTATAGAGTAAAATGTGAAATATATACTGATCAAAAAAGTTTGAAGTATATATCCACGCATAAAGAATTTAACATGAGACAGAGGAGATGGATGGAATTAATCAAATATTATGATTTCATGATAAATTACCATCTGGGAAAATAAAGTAAAGTAGCTGATTCTTTGAGTCGAAAAAGTAATGCTACATTAAGCTTGTTACATTTGAAACAAGATCCTTTGATTAAAGACTTGATGAACTTTGGAATAGAAGTTGTTAGTGCAGGAAATTACTCTGTTTTGTTTCAGGTGTCCGTGAAATCATCTATATCAGACAGAATTAAGCAATCACATAAGGAAGACAGTGAGTTGCAGAAAAAGGTTGGGTTGGTCCAGAAGGGTAAGTTGCATGATTTTAACATTGATTGTGTTTTGAGGTTTGTGAAGAGATTATGTGTGCCTTATGATTCATAGTTAAAGAATGAGTTTTTATGTGAAGCTCATAGTTCTCCATTTTCAGTTCATCCTGGTAGTACTAAGATTTACAGAGATCTTCAGGAGTATTACTAGGGAGATGAAATGAAGAGAGATATTTCTAAATTTACTGTGAAGTGTTTGACTTGTCAACAGGTTAAAGCAGAGTGAAAGTTACCAAAAGGGATGCTTCAGTATTTACCGGTGCCAAAGTAGAAATGAGAAAATATATCCATGGACTTCACTGTGGTATTATTGTAGAAATATCAAGGTAACAATGCAATCTGGGTTATTGTTGATCGATTGACTAAATTTTCTCATTTCCTTCAAATTCGAGATAATTTGTCTCTAGATCAACTTTCTCGGTTGTATGTTAAAGAGATAGTCAGGTAGCATGAAGTTCCCCTCTCCATTGTATCTGATCATGATCCTAGGTTTACTTATAACTTTTGGAAAGGCCTTCAAAAGTCGTTGGGTACTAAATTAAATTTTAGTACAACTTTTCATCCTCAATTAGATGGGCAGTCAGAACAAACAATTCAGACCTTAGAGGATATGTAAAGTGCTTGTTCACTGAATTACTAGGGTAGTTGGGACCAACATCTTTTTTTGGTTGTATTTTCTTATAATAATATTTTAATTCCAGTATACAGATGGATCCATTTGAGGCATTATATGGGAAGCGGTGTCGAATTACCACTTTTTGGGATGAAGTTGGTTAAAGGAAATTGATGAGACCAGAATTGGTAGAAGAGATGGAAGAAAAAGTTTAGTTGATTCAAAAGAACATGAGAACAGGTCAGAGCAGGCAGAAAAGTTATGCAGATAACCAGAGGAATGATCTTTATTTCGAGGTAGGTGATCATGTCTTTCTCAAAATTTCTCCATGGAAAATTGTGATGCGTTTTGGTAAGAATGGAAAGTTGAGTCCGAGGTTCATTGGAACTTATGAAATCTTATATAAGGTTGGACCAATTTCCTATAGAGTGGCTTTAGCTCCAAGTTTATCCAAGGTACAAAATGTTTTTCATATTTCAATGTTGAGGAATTATATTCTAGATCCATCTCATGTTTTTTTCCCAGAGGTAGTTCAGTTGGAAGAGAATCTCTCTTATGAGGAATGACCAGTCCATATTCTTGACTGAAGAAATCAAGTGTTGTGGAATAAGATAATTAATCAGGTAAAGGTTTTGTGAAAAACCCATATGGTCAAAGAGGCAATGTGGGAATTTGAAAATGCTATGAGGGATAAATACCCCCATTTATTTGATAAGTGAACAAAATTGCGAGGACACAATTCCAAAAAGTGGGGAAGGATGTAACACCACAGGTAAATAAAGAACAAGACATTTTTATATTTATTAATATTTGTAATTTAAATATTAATTTTAATTTTAAATGGATGCTATGTTCAATATCTTACCCAATGCGGAACAACGAGTTTCTTTGAAATCTTAAGTTGCATACAACGTTGAGTTATACTGAAAAATAATAAGATAATATTATTTTAAATGGTAATTAACGCCAAGATGTTGTATTGGCAGGAATGAACAAAAATAACTAAAATATGATTATACATGTTTGTTAAATGTTTTTACATTTATCAAATAAAATTTAGAGGCTTAAAATGTGAATGAATTTAATTTTAATCACAAATACTCTAATATTCTTTAAAAGGTCGATTTACCGCCTTTTGATGGAGAACCCTCTTTAAATCTAGTTTTGTTAACTTTTATATGTTCTATTTGACAAAATAAAATTCTTCTTTATAATTGGGACATCAAAATTTACTTTGGGTAAATTTTTGGCATTTTTTCTGATAAAATTTATTTTTTAATGAATAGTGAAAAATAATGTATTTTAATTCAAAACTGCCTTTTAATTTAATTTTTTATATGGTTGTATTATATTTTTAATTATTTTTAAAGTTTAATTATATTATATTTTTACCATTTAATCCAATGTTGGTCATTGGATGTAATTTCACATTGAAATTGGACATAAACAAGTGTCAATCTTTTAATAGTTATTATTTCTTAAAAACACGCTTTTGTTTTGACAATGGTAATTAATTTTCAATTAATTAAGCTAAATTTTATGTTTTTAATTTGAAAAAATAGACATCATTTTTTAATTCGGAATATCAAATATAGCTTAGGCTGAATTTTTGGTATTTTTCTGAAAACCTTCAATTTGGATGAATAGTGAAAACACTGAGTAGTATTTAAGAAACCAACCTTTTCATTTAAAGGAAATTTTACCACTTCTATGAATTAAATTTCAAAAATCCAACATACATGGTTGTTATTAGTAAGTAAAATGTGGTTCAATAAGATGAAAATATTTTTTGGTGAATAGTAACTTTTGACTTTTATTTACCACGGTTAAAGGTAAATTGGGTAATTCAAGGTAAAAATAATATTATAATAATATTAATTTACCCTAACATGTGTCCTAGTCCAATTTGTTGATATATTTCTGACCATGAGAATCTTTGGGTCTATTTTAGGACCCCATGGAGCCACTTAAGAGTGATAATGACAATTTATACTAATTAATTTAAAGTAAAGACAAAAATAACATAAACATATATATTTTAGTAAATAAATTTTTACATGGGGTTATATAAATTATATCCTCAACTATAAATATTCATTTGAAATATAAAAATATTTCCTACATCATTTTATTTAAATTTTTAGACATCAAATAAATAAAATTATTTATGACATAATATTGATGCAGTGTTTACGACATTAATAATTGATTTAAATAAATAATATTATAAAGATTAAAACAATATCTAAAACCTATCCAATTCTTATTGGATGATTTTATTTCGAACATGAGTCATTTTATATTATTCTTTAATGAGTTTTGGACCTTTAGAAACCGAAAATCATTAAATAATAAAATAATATTTTCAAACTTTCCTAAAGAGCCCCTCCACCTCCTTATAAAAAGACCTCACGTCTAACCCATTACTCACACCTATCAAGCCCCTTGTATTGTCCAATATCTACCCAAATAATCTCTCAAGATTCCTCTCTTCCACTTAGATGCCTTACCTTAGGTAGAAATCACTTCAAGAAAGCCTTTTGGTTCAAACAAAAGGGAGTTACCCGATTTAAAGGTAACGTTTTGTCTTAAGTTCTTTTGTTTTACTTTCCTTATCTAACCCCATAAAATTTTTTTATTCATTTATTTTATAACAACACCAGTATCCTCAATATACTTGGTTGTTTCTATGAAAATGATTTGAACTACACTTACACACACCTGCATCTAATGGGTAAAGAACATACTGTTTCTGTGGATGGAAAACTAACGCCTCACAAAACAATGATTGTTCAATTATCTCCTATCGCATCTCATGGTGGACATTAAGAAGGCACTGTATTTAAATTTGATATATATTATTTTTATATTGTCTCTATACTTCTATATTTTTCATGTATAGCATACCTTTATGGTTTCCATTATGGGTAAACATGATAATTTCATTTGAGGAAGTGTGGTCTACCGCCCCCTCAAAGTGATATGACTCGTTCATACCATACGTGGGATATATAAAGGATGAAGTTAATTAAATTATATATGATATTATACTGTAATTATAATATACCTATTTATCATTATGTTTTCATTCTATTAAAATGCGAAATAGAACTGAAAGTAGCGTTAATGCGTACGTACGACTTACCATCTCCATGAATGGTGCATTTCATTTCTTATCTATAAATGTTATGTAAAATTATAAATACATATATATACTGGATATATATGGTATATATTATATCTAAATCATGAATACCATTCTAGAGATAATTGACTTTTGACCACATGAACAACTTGTAATTATAAGAAGTTCATTTTTAACTCAAGTTCCGAACATCGACAAAATGTCTGATATGAACTCAAATACTTAACTAATTCTTATAGAAAGGTAATAAGTGATATGAAAGAAATAATATAAATTAAAAATGTTCTTATGAAATTATAAATTAACTTAAGTTTATTATTCAGGAAATTAAAGAACGAACGGGTCAAGTCAGACATGAGGTAAGGGAATTTGTTCAATCTCCTTTCATTTTGGCATATTTTTCTTTATACATGGATTTATTTTATACAGTGTATAGTCACCTTTGAATTTTCATTTCATTCAAAGGGAATATTTTTTATGAAGAATTTTACTAAACAAAAAAAGGAATGATTTTAATGTTTGTGGTGAAAATGATATCTCCGCTGCTGTAATCGTTATTTTGATTCCTCTATAAACCTTAATGTTTTAAAAGGAAAGAAACCCCTTATTATGTTTTTTTGTGTTTTGGTATTGAAAATGGTTTTTTAAATTGATTTATTATTTAAATATATTGAAATGATTTATTTTGATTGCAAATGAAATGTTATTAGTGAAATATTTATATTTTCAATATTTTATGTTTTATGATTTTATAATGGTACTTGGACATTTGACGAGTGGTTATGTGATAAACCAAATGATGGGTGGTACCGTGATAAATCAGGACGGGTGGTTACATTATAACCTCCAATGCATTGGGTATGGAAGTTGGTCATATGGTTATTCCATTTAGTGATTTGTGTGGAAGTTGACTGTATGGTTATTCCATTTAAGTATGTTTATGTCGCAAGTTACCTTTATATGTTATGTGTTATTTTTATGGGTTTTATGGTAATATTTTTGTTACAAAAGGGTAATCAATGATCTTTTATTTAGTGAAGAGTATGTACTACATCATAAAGGTGAAAAGTATTACTTATGATAAAGTATTCATGGTTTACTTGTTGTTTTGAAAAACTAATAGTTTTCCTTATTTTTGTATCTCTTACATATCTTTTTATGCTCATCCCAAGTTTTTGAAATTTTTTTCATACGACATAAAGATGAACAGGGTCATGGATGGGATCAAGGAAAAGTCATGATGTCTAGGACATGGAACTAGACATGTTTTTAGGAGTTTTTATTTTATGAAAAAATGGATACTGAGTATAAGTGTCTTCATGTAATATTTAATTTGTTATGCTTATGTTATGACCTAATTATCTAAATATCTAAACCTAAAAAGATCCTCAATGTGAATTATTAAATTAATTCAAGATTATACAATGTTTAAGGCTTGGTCCTTATATGCACACTCCATATATGGGATGAACCACACATGGTCCGTGCTGGCGTCAACCCAAATTCTACTCCCCATAGGCTTGATCCCCTGTGGGCCACACATGCACGTGATTGATTCCCCATGCACATGCTTCCAACTCTTACGGGACCCCTAGGGTGGTTTGGCTAGTTGACCCTTATGGGCTAGCTATATGGTGGGATATTACTTGGTTGATTCCTAGCTTGAACTTTCCACTTTTTTTGTAAAGTAAACAACTGAGAACCATTAAAATAACAAATTAAAAAATAGAAAAAAGAGAATGAATACCAAACTTCAATTTCATAACAAAAACCATTTACTTCCTTTCATTTTAATTCCACTTTTACAATTTCACACTTGAATTAAACATTGAAATAAATGACAATATCCATTGAAATTCATTAAAAAATCATTAGAAATAACTTAAAAATATTCACAAAAAACGAGTATGTAAAATACCCACTTATGCTTGTCCTTAATCAAAAAATATCAATATTTAAAATAAAAGGGCACCAATGTTACCAATATTTAAATTTTTAAGTGATAAAACAAAATGATTATCAGGGTGAAATAAAACTTTCTGTAATTCCTCAACACCAGAATCTAGGAGCCGGTGCAATATTTTATTAAATTGGAATGATTACAAGGAATAATATCCCAAAAGGACCGATTAGTTTAGTATTTTGAGGAAACTATATACACACATGATACCCATAATACATTAGGAAAACAAAATAAAACACGATACAATATAAAATGAAATAAATTACATCCTTTAAATCTCAATAAATGACCCCTTCTTTATAATTTAGGGAAGAAAAAAAATAAAAGGGGTGTTCTCAAATTCTAATTAAGGGTTAAATATAATGGAAGAATAAATCAATAACAAGTAAATCATAAAAAATTAGACCCAATAAATAGGACAGGGTGAATAATTGTAAAAAACACACCATTACTAAAATGTGAATGAAAATGCATTTATAAATTTTGTCATAGTGAAAACCTCACGGAAAGTGAAAAATGAATACTGAATAATGAGAATGCTTATTATTTAGATTTCATGTATCTGGAACATTAACCATCATACCTTCGAGAAAATTTAAGTTTTTGGGTAGAAACTTGCCTGATTATGTTTTGGAAATAGACTCGAAGGGTTTGTCACCAACTATTTTGTCTCATGAGACCTGTCAATGAATCGAGGGGCTATAGTGGGCCTCAACTGTCACTAAAAGTCCAAATCATTCTTATAAGAATATTTAATTCTAGAACAATATGCTTTATCAATTTTTGTATTGTGTAGGGGATACAGATTCATCAATACTTCCACAGTTAAAACAACATTCAAAATAAATACCATATGTAAAAGAGTATAAGGATAAGACAATAACCATATAAATTATACAAGAATATGGATATTTAATAGGAATGTAATTTCAAATTAAAAAGGATCTCAAAGGCGCATTAGATACACCACATAAGAATGATCAGGTTCCTAATACCAAGTAAGTCTCAAAGAAATAGAAATTGAAATGAAGTCCCTTACCACATTGTAATCAATCGAATTGCATAAAAAAGTTGATAATCCTAAAATGCATCATTTAATACCATGAATATAAATAGAATCATGATATTATATATCAAATTATATAATATATACATCAAATATAAGAAATAAGTGGCGAACAATGGAAATACCATGAAAATAAAAGTGTGATGAGAAACCCCTTACCTTATGCCCGAATTTGTTCTTCACTTGATCTTAATGTCCTGGATAATAAAATTAAATCCAATAATTAATTATTTAATAAAAGTATCTAAATGTATTTTATTTATTATAATTTAATTAAGTTCATTTATGGTATTTTTGATTAGTTATACGATACAATTTTATCACTCAGGATCGTTCGTTTCCTTGCTTTTCATGATTGGATCACTTGTATACATGGAATGAAGTTCATGTAAAATGGATATAATACTAAAGAATTAGAATTATATGAAATTAATTAGAATAAATAAATTTAAATGTTTATAAATATCATTTTTATATGTTATGAGGATGAATCATTAGATAATATATTTAGTGAGAATCGTTTAGCTTTATTTTAGCGGTGTTTGATCATGATGAACTAGTTTTGTTCCATTATTTAGTATCATGTGTCATGATCCATCCTCGGGACCCATGCTGTGACTACCCCAAGCCCGTCTTCCATAGGCCAGGTGCTGGAAACTAGCACCAAAGGTGTAAATCCCTAAGCTGGGAAGGAATTGCCTTTATAAAAGTAAACAAAAACAACAGAGTACGCAACATGAAGTAACCACTAAGTAAAACCGACTACAAAAGAGTGCGCTGGAAAGTAAATGGGCCAGTATAAAAACCCAACTGAATAACAAGTACAAGTAAAAAGGGACAAACAACTGAAAGTAAAGAGCATCTTCTGGATCGTCCTTCGGGGTTTATACCTGATGGGTAGGTACAGATAGCCACCTCAGCACTCACGTCCGTCAGTCTCCTTCGTGTGCCGACTCGTCGCGAGATCCACCTCTGGGTACCATCCAGTCATGGCGCTATCATCCTCCATAAGCACTGTCCATCGTCTGCATCCAACACAACGTGGTGCGGGCATAACCCGTGTAGGGGTGAGTATAACGATACTCAGTAAGGACCCCGAGACCCACATGGTCTCACAATATCCACTAAGGATAAACAAAAGAAGAAAGATACAATTACGAAGTATCAACCAACCCTACTTAGGTATATGTCCATACATATACCTAAGTTACCAATCTTAGTTTGGCTCCAACTCTCGAGTCCAAGTACAAACCAAATTCACAAAGGAAGTAAAGTCAATCACGATGATGATAATGGTTGAAAGACATGACTCAGCTCACACAGGTATTCCAAAATTATAGAGAGATATAGATGATCAGATGTAGCAACTGGATCATCTAAGCTGTCAGACCCACACATGATATAGGACCAGCTAAGCTGTCGGACCCATATAGGATACATGCCAACTATCTCGTCTAACCTATTAGAACCACACAGGATACAAACAAGCTATTCTAGAGTAATAGAGATGATCAGATGTAGTCACTAGTTTATCTAAGCTGTCAGACCCACACATGATACAGGACCAGCTACTCTGTCAGAACTGTTGAACCCACAAAGGATTTTGGTATAGTGTTCATCATCATCGAACCCATGGAGGATTCTTGTACGGTAGTTATCGTTGCAGACACATCCAGCTCTAGGGTTCCCACACACAGCACGCTCGATTCCAGGATGGTCCGCTCCTCGAGCAAAGGGGTAGTTAAATAAACTATCACGAAGTCCTAAGTTTATGTATTCCAAAATTCCGTCTCATCAAAAGGAACCCAACATGACAGACGGCATGTCAATCGGAGGCCCGGTCTGAGAGTTATTGGATTCTCTGTTCCAGGGGCCTGGTTGGACTTACGCTTGATTCAAACCCAACCATTTTCCAAAGTCATCCAAAACTCACTTAGAGTATCGCAAAAGGATCGTTTCGTCATAAGGGTCCCAGTGCCGTAGATGGCGCATCGATCGGACGTGCGGTCTAGATGTTTTTCACGTTTAAGCGAAACGGGCCCGGCCCGTCAAGCCCAGTGGGCTAGCAGGTTGGACCGACCTGGTTCAGCGGGTCCGACCCAGCTGGGGGTCAGCCCAGCCCGGTTTGGTAGGTTTGACCCGAATGGGGGGTCGGGCCAGCCCGGTGGGGTGCGGCCCACCCGCAGACCCGGCCCGCGGAGCGGGCTGGTTTGGTTTTCCCGGCGGCACCAAGCAGCGCCACCTCTCCTTACCCGGCCGGAAGGCGGTTGACCGGTTCGCCGACAAGCGGCCCACGGTTTCCCCGCCGCGCGGCACCTGTGGGCACCACAATTCCTCTACCCGACCGGCTGTAGCTGGCCGGTTCGCTCAGCCCAAGCGGCCTGCAGTTGCAGGTCGCATGTCCTCCATGTGGCACTTGCAGGTGCCATGGTCCACTAGCCCGACCGACAGTAGCCGACCGGTTCTTCATCCCGAGCGGCCCGCGAATGCGGGCCACAGTTTTCCTCCGTGCGTTCTGCACGCGGCCGTCGCCTCTTCCGACCTCCACAACCTGCATGGCCTCAACCTCCTTCATCCAGCGACGACACCACGTCCTACCGGCTCCACCTCCATTATCAACGCAAACAAGAATCAATGGAGGGTCATCGGGCCGTGTTTGTTCAGCCCACGCCCTCTGCATTAGGCGATAACAAAAGGCCAAAGGTGAACCAAAGAATATATAAAAAACAAGGGTATAATTTTATTCATTTAAAATTATACAAAACCCCCTACCTTGATTCGAAGTTCGTTCGTTGACGACGACCACGATTCATTGACGTCGGAATGCGTCCGAGGAGGAAGTGTCGTTGTTGGTGACGTTCTTTGCAGGCGGCATCTTCTCCCTTGACACGGTGGAAGAGGAAGGAAGACGGACGTTCCTCGTGGGCGTCACCTCACGTTCTTTCCCCGGTTGAAGAAGTGAAGGAGATGTTCTTCATCGATAGGATATTGTTCCTCGTGTTCTTCATCGGAGAGGGTGATGTCCTCCCAATTCCTCCAAGTTCCCAAAACAATATGTGCCAACCCCAAAAATAATAGATTTGGATATTATTTTTATCCTTGACATGCATTCAAAATAAATCAAATAAATCAATTAATTGAGGGAGCTTCATTAATTAATTTCATGGTGTTGGCACATTAATGAGAGAAGGTGGGAGGTGGAGAGTTTTCAAAATTAAAAGTGGAGTGGTGGCCTCATTAACTCAAAGGAAAGTCCAAAAGATTCAAAAGGGGGGGTTTCAAGGGGAGTTTGAAGAGTTTAAACTCATGTGGGCCCCACCACATATTATCCTCCCATGGGAGGTTATGTGGGGGTGGTCCCCACCTCCAAACTCTCTTTGGAGAAATTAACCACCACACATTTAAAAAAAATATGCTACACATATTTTTTATTAAATTTAGAAATCCCCCAAAAATTTACTTCTACTCTCGATAAAACGCAACTGCGGTAAAGTTCTCCTTAAGAGAATACCGATGCTGCGAGTTCATCTATGTCCTCGGATTTCAATTCCAAGCACCGGTTCAAAAGATAAAAAAACCCGCACGTATGCTTACTGAACATACCCGAACGAAACTTCAGAAAATTGATTCCGGGCACACCAGGCCTCAGAATCAAGTGCCGTCAGAAACTACGGACTCGTAAAATTCCAAAGAATTTAAGAAAAAAATTTCCTTGAAATTTCCAGGTCTTTACATCATGTATATACAATGGTTATAGAACCTTAAATAAGAGATAATAGATATTGTATAATCTTTTTCAACCATAAAAATGGTTTCATGAAAAATAATAAAGGAGAAATTAGAGAATGAAAGTTCTTCATTCAAGAAGGTTGTAAATTGGCACCTCCTGAATGATGATTTCGTTTTTTAAAATTAAAGAGAGAGAGTAAGGATATTGAAGATGTATCTTCCATTAAAAAGATATAATTATAGTATATATATGATACTGGAGTTATAATGATCATTTTGATAGAGGATGTGGAGATTGAATAATAAATAAATAAGGAACTTGAAAAGAAAAATAAAAGGAAAAGGGAGAGGATTTTACCTCTTGGATACTCCTCATTGAGAATCTCCTCAAGGGGATTGATTTTGGTGTTTTAGAAAGACCAAGAGATTTTTTACATGGGGGAGGATCTTGGGAAGGTATATGGGTAGAAATTTTACAAGGATCAAAGATTGGAATGTATGAGGAGAAGATGGGGTGAGGGGTGGTTTTTATAGTGGAGGAGAGGAGTGATTTCTCAATATTTTATTCATTATTTTATTATTTTTGTCATGACAAGAAATAGTATTGATAATTGTGACACAAAATAATAAGTGCATTTGATTTAGAACTAATGGACATTTACATCATCCATGACTCATGCATGACGAATAAATTCATTTATTTAGTATATTTCATAAATTATCGAATTTCACTATTCACACAATTAAAGTATTTTAGAAAAATACCAAAAATTAACCCTAACAATTTTTGATTTATAGAATCCAAAAATTAACTCCATTTTATGAAAATAATTTTCTAGATATGAAAAGTTTAATTTTTAATTAAAATTACCGTTTTCTTGAAAAATAAGTTTCTAAAATTAAAACCGATTTTATAATACCATGGAAAATTAACTAAGGTAAAATTAAGTTGTCCCAAAATAATAGAAAAAAATATATTAATTTATGAATAAATTTTTTGAAAATAAATTATCTTTTAAATTAATTTATTATATATAAAATTTTAATTAAATATTTATCACTCACAAAAATACAAACACTCATTTTTTTGAAAATATTCACTCTCATTTATAAGGTGCCTAAATTTTATTTATACTTATATGGGTGAGGTTAATATTCATAAGGGTACATTAATATTCATAAGGGTCAAGTTACTATTCCTAAAGGTACATCACTTTTCATAAGGGTCAATTACTATTTATTAAAAATTAAGTTGATCATATCATACTCTAAATAACTTACTGAATGAAACCATGTATGTATATTTTTTGAAATTCAAAACACTGAATTGAAAAAGTTAAGTTTAATGGCTAGGTTATAATTATAACAAAGTGTTGTTTTGTAGAGACTCAGTGTTGCATTTATATAATCTATCTAATGAATTGAAATTATTTATGAAAAAGTATACCATAAAATCTTGGGGTGTCATATTAATAGGGAATATATTCGTAACATAATTTAGTATTTATCAAAATAATTATAATAGTCAATATATATATATATATTATTTAAAATATTTAATTAAATAATATACTGATCAAATACATATATTCATATTAATATATTCTTTTACACAAAATAATAATTTAAAATAATATTTCTATTTTATAACATTAATTAATTAATTTGAAAACTATAAATTGTAATTATTTATAAGTATTATTATTAATTATAGAACTTAATTTTAAATTATTATTTTTCATAAATTTATGAATTTAAAATTATAAAAAAAATTACTAGGGTGTTACATTATTCCCCCTCAATAGAATTGTGTCCTCATAATTTGAAATTGCATTTGAAAGTAAATGGTTGATACTTGAAAATTATCTTGTGGGAAACCCACATTGGAAATAGTGTTAATAAAATATCATCTTAAAAGAGGTTTAGGGAAATGAGGTGGTCACCACAAAAATTATTCCTTTGAATGGGGTGACCTTAGTTGGAAGTAAAATTCTAGACATGAAAGAAAAATCAAACTGTGAAGTTTTGATGGAAAGTGATAGAGAAAATGTTCAGATGAAAGTTGATTACTACAAGACTATAAACTACCATAATAAAAAAAATCAGTGATACTACAAAATATTATTATAATAGGAAAACATTTTATTTAAGACTATTTTCCTTGAGTTTAGAAATCATTCCACTCTATAAGAGTTTAAATATATGTTTCTATTTCATAAACACAATATTATCCTTTGATTGTGCCTTGAAATATCTATACATAATCTCTTAGAACAGGTTGTGTTATGTGGTAAAGTAATACATTAAACTCTAAAACCTTATACAATAATCAACTTAAACCATTCATAAATGGTTAAACTTTTCAAAATATAATGATCCAACACTTTAAAAATAAGGTCACTGAATTTCCAAGATGAACTTATCATTATCCCTTAATCAACATGAAGTATATTTAGATTTTCACATTCCAAAAATGTTAATAACGTCCTCATGTATCCTATTGAAATATATTAAGAACTCTAATTACCATAAAACCTTATTGGAATCATGCATTATTCCATATTCCTTAAGTAAGATACATGTTATTGGACATATTCCTTAAATCCAAAAGTGTTGCAAACTCCATCCATGATAGCATAAACCACTTGTTGACCAATCAATAATCAGTTCCAAGGTAATTAGTACTTATCCAAATCAATCATTTCTTCATCATTATCTCAACATAAAAAATATATTAAGGGTTGTCTTTACCTCAATCACGTGTTTTCCAAAAAAAATAACTCTCTAATGAATATATTTTCTTGGTACCATTCAACATATGGTCTCAAAAACATACTGTAGTAAAATCCTCATATATTACATAATTATTATAACCATTACATTGTTGATAAAATATTCAAATTATATAATTACTAAATAGACATATTAATTATTCCTCTTCATCTGTGGTAGTAGAATAACTTGATCATTATCCAATAACATCATTTGGGTTATATTTCTTTGACACTTGGGACATTGATTCACATAGTGTCTCATCTACTCACAGTTTAACCATTGTACATTGGAAACCTTTTTATTAACCTTTCAATCATGAACTTGGTGTCATTTTTATCCACAATTATAACAAACTACCATTCCCTTAAATCATTTTCTAGGGTGATTCTTACCATAGTTATCACATGTGGGAAAACCCTTCATTCCCTTCTTCCCTTTATCCACGCTTTTATCTTCCATATTTTTCTTATATTTATTCCCTTCAAATACATATGACTTAGATAATTATTTACTTATATTGTTAACACATTATACCATTTAACTATATGATGAAGATACCTAGGATACTATTTCTTTTTTTTAAAAAATTTGGCTCAAGACCATGAAAGATATGATCCTTTTTACTCTTTTCATCATGTGCAATGGTTGAGTTCTCATTCCTTATGTTAGGTTCCATTTATAAAAAATTCCATATACTAGATTATCTCAAAAAATTATGAACTTTCTATAAATCTAAACATGGTATATCACATAACATAAATTTATGCATTTAAATTGTAGAACTATATTCTTTGGTTACTTTAGAAGCATAAATCCTTCATAATGGTTTGTAAGAAAAATGTGAATTATTCTAAGCATGTCCCCTGATAGTGACATAACATGTGCACCGTAAGGTCCATTTATGTGTACCAGGTTACCCCAACTCAAGCTTAGAACACCTTGTCAGAGTTTTTACCCATAGGTATATCTATTTCAAAACCACATCCACTTTTAGTATCCAGACATGGATTTATTTACTAGGAATATCCACCAAATATATAAATTACAAAAATTCTAGGATGTTCTTGTATTATTATCCTCAATGTCTATATTAGGGTTTTGTTCATTAATATACGATTTCTAAATCTAGTTTCTAAGATTTTTACCAAACTTCCTCTGATAACAACTGTAACGCCCCAACCCTAGAAGCCCAAAGTTGGTGCATTATTTTATTACATTGCAATGATTACAAGGAATCATATCCTGAAGGACCAATCACTTTAGTAGTATTTAATAAACTAGATACACACATGATACCCATAATACACTGTGAAAACAAAGTAAAACATGATAAAATATAAAATGAAATAGATTTCATCCTTGAAAGCTCAATAAATGACCCTTCTTCATACCTGGGGAAGGAAAACAAATGGAAGGGGTGAGCACAAATTCTCAATAAGGATTAAATATAGCGGAAGCATGAATCAATAATAAGTAAATCACAAATAATTATACATAATTAATATTACATGGTGAATAATTGAAAAACACATGCCATCAATAAATTGTAAATTAAAATGCATCTATAGATTTTTTCATAGTGAAAACCTCATGGAAAGTGAAAAATGAAAAATGAATAAAGAGAATACTTATTATTTGGATGTAATGTATCTAGAAAACGAACCATCATACCATCAAGATGGTTCAAGTATATGGGTAGAAACCCATCTGATTATGTTTTTGAAACAAACTCGAAGGGTTTGTCGTAAACAATTTTGTATCATGAGACATTTCGATGAATCAAGGGGCTATAGAAGGCCCTTCTCATCACCACAAGTCCAAATAATTCTTATACAAATATTTAATTCTAGAATAATATGCCTTATCAATTTCTATATTTATTAGGGGATACAGATTTATTAATACTTCTACAGTAAAAACAATATTCAAAATAAACACCTTATGTAAAAGGGTATACGAATCAGACAATAACCATATCCATTATACAAGAATTTTAATATTTAATAAGAATGTAATTTCAAATAAAAAATGATCACAAAATGGTAGTAGATACACCACATAAAAATGATTAGGTTCACAAAACCAAGTAAGTCTCAAAGAAATAGAAATTGAGATGAAGTACCTTACCACATTGTAATCAATCAGATCGCATGAAAAAAAATTAATAATCATAAAATGAATAATTAAATAAATTAATATAAATAAAATCATTATATTATATATCAAATGAAAACATAAATACAATGCATACAATAAATAAGTTGCAAACAATGTAAATCTCACAAAAATAAAAGTGTGATGAGAAACCCCTTACCTTATGCCCAAATGTATTCTTCACATGATCTTAATGTTCAAGATAGTAAAAATAAATACATTAATTAATTACTTCACAACCTTATCAAAATGTATTTGATTTATTATAATTTAATTAGGTTAATTTATGGCCTTTTTGATTATTTATACGATATAATTTTATCACTCAGTATTGTTCGATTCCTTGGTTTTCATGATTAGTTCATTTGTATACATGTAATGAAGTTCATGTAAAATGGATATAATACTCCAGAATTGGAACTATATGAAATTAATGAGAATAAAGAAGTGTTAATGGTTATAAATACCATTTTATTATATGGTATGAGGATGAACCATTAGATAAGATATTTAGTGATAATCGTTTAGCTTAATTTCAACGGTTTTTCATCACAATGAACTAGTTTTGTTCCATTATTTAATATCATGTATATAAAATGGTTAAAGAATATTAAATATGAGATAATACATATTTTATAATCTTTTTTAACCATAAAAATGGTTTCCTGAACATTAATTAAGGAGAAATTAGAGAACTAAAGTTCATCATCTACGAAGGTTGTAAATCTGCACCTCCCGGACAATGATTTAATTTTTAAAATAAAAGAGAATGAGTAAGGATATTGATGATGTATCTTAAATTAACATGATATAAATATAGTATATATATGATACTATAGTTATCATTAAAATTTTGATAGAGGAGGTGGGAAGAGAAGAATAAATAAATAAGGAACTTGAAAAGAAAACTAAAAGGAAAAGGGAGAGGATTTTACCTCTTGGATACTCCTCCTTGAGAATATTTTTAAGGGGATTGATTTTGGTATTCTGGGAAGAACAAGAGATTAAAGATGGGTGGTAGGATATTGGGAAGTGAAATGGGTAGAAATTTTACAGGTCTAAAATCTTGGAATGTGTGAGGAGGAGAGGGGGCGAGGGGTGGTTTTTATAGTAGAGGAGAGGAGTGATTTCTCAATATTGTATTCATTATTTTATTTTTTTGCTCAAGATATGCAATAAAATTGATTATTGTGACAAAAAAAGTAATAAGTGCATGTGAGTTCAAACCAATGTCCATTTAGATCATCCATGACTCAAGCATGATGCATAAATTCATTTATTTAGCATATTTCGTAAATTATCGAATTTCACTATTCAAAAAAAAAATCAGGTATTTCAAAAAAAATCTAAAAAATTCACCCTAACCATTTTTCAATATCTAGAATAAAAAATAAACTCTATTTTATGAAAATAATTTTCTATATATGATAAATTTAATTTTTAATTAAAATTACCATTTTGTCGAAAAATAAGTTTTTAAAATTATAACTGATTTTATAATACCCTGAAAAATTAAATAAGGTCTCATTAAATTATACCAAAATCATAGGAAAAAAAATTATTTATTTATGAATAAATTTTATGAAATTGAATTATACTTTAAATTAATTTATTAATTATAGAATTTTAATTGAATATTTATTACTCACAAAAATACCTACACTTAATTTTTTTGAAAATATTCACACTCATTTATAAGGTGCCTAAATTTTATTTATACTTAAATGAGTGAGGTTACTATTCATAAGGGTATATTACTATTCATAAGGGTCAAGTTACTATTCCTAAAGGTACATTCCTATTCATAAGGTTCAAGTAACTATTCACCAAAAATGAAGTTGATCCTATCAGAATCTAAATAACATACTGAACGCAACCATATATGTCTATTTTTCAAAATTCAAAACAAAGAAGTGGAAAAGTTAAGTTTAATGACTAGGTTGCAACTATAATAAAGTGTTGTTTTGTAGAGACTCAGTGTTGCATTTATATAAGCTATCTAATGAATTGAACTTATTTATGAAGAAATATACTATAAAGTCTTGCGGTGTCATATTAATAGTGAATATATTTGTAACATAATTTAGTATTTATCGAAATAGTTATAATAGTTAATATATATATTATTATTTAAAATATTTAATTAAATAATTTTTTGATAAAATACATATATTCATATTAAAATATTATTTTACAAAAAATAATAGTGTAAAATAGCATTTGTTTTTTTGAGAACATTAATTAATTAATTTGAAAGCTATAAATTATAATTATTTATAAGTATTATTATTAATTATAACTGTTAACTTTAAATTATTATTTTTCATAACTTAATGTATTTAAAATTATAAAACAAACTAATGGGGTGTTATTTTAAATTTCATATAAAATGTAAATTCAATTTATCAATTTTAAAAGAAACAATCAACTCAAGTATTTTACATTTATCCTATTGAAAATGATGTAACATATTATTTCATATATTCAGGATTCTTAATTAATTATTATTAAACATTCCAAATCATTATTTACCTCACTTTTGAATCTTTTCACTTATATCTTATGATAAAACTCAAGTGGAGTTTTTCTCATATCATGAGAATATGCTCCTTATCCATAATCTTGTAAAAAACTATTTTCTACATTTTGTAAATACAAAAGACACATAAAATTATGAGGACTTTCAATAAAGGTTCAAATAGATCTGAGGCTTAAGGTTGGTAGTAATTTATTTTTTAAAAAATTAAGGCTCAAAGAGGAGTTTTATTTCTTAAGGTATAAAGCATGATATTATAATTAAAAGTGCAATGAAAATATCCCCTTAAAATTTTAACAACTCCCACTTCCCCCAAACTATGAGTAAGGTTATGATCAAAGTAAATCATAATAAATGATTTGATCACCCTCTTATTTTTTATCTACTTTTATACTTTTTTTTTCATATTGTTATTTTTTTTATTTTTTCTCTTTTGAAATTTATTCTTAGAATAAAACTCACATACACCACTTAATCATATATGATAAAAATCATTAGTATAGTAATGGTGATTTTTGATTCACTAAGTCATAACCCACATTTTTTTCTCTAGAGGTGAAAAAAATAAAATATAATTAATGAATCAAAAACCTTTCTTAACACCAACAATAGCACCACCATATGTTTTCCTTACAATGTATTTCATTCCTTCCACCATAAATTCCTTCACCCCCACACTTAAACTTTTAAAATATTATGAAAATACTAAGAATAGGGTATTAATGGATAAGAAAGATTGAAACATGGATCATACCTAACAAGTTCATTCATTGTCTCTATGGGATAAACAAGGATTAATGTAAAGTTGGTCTTTAAGGATAAGGGATTTTTAAAAGATTCCTTAATCATTTTTAATGAGTTTTTTCACATTTATTAGATTTTATAAGTTTCAATTCAAGTTCTAGAAGGTGACATGTCCCAAGATCACTCATGAAATATTCTCAAGAATAAATTGTAAGTACTTTTTCTAGAATCCCTCTCGAGAACGAGACATCTGACATTGGACAATCACTTAATGCATGACTAATAATAACAAATAAATTCACATGAATTTAAAAAATTCAATGAAATAAAAATAATAAGGAAGTTTAATTTACGTGAATAAACTAATTCCCTCAAACCAAGAGTCCTCATTTTAACATCTATTCTCCACTTTAATCATCCAATTTTTCATTTCACTCATTGAATCTCATTATAATTGAAATATAAAACATGTAATAATAGTATTCATAAAAAATTCACGTCTCCAAGATAAGTCAAGTAAAGTATACATCCAATCATGGGAATTCAATTTCTAGTTTAAATCTCAAAATAGGTTTTTGCCAAAAAATTCAAGGATTTTAAAAATATTAAATTTTGAAATCAACTCCCTATCCCATAAATCTTTATTCCTATTTCATTCTAAACTATTTGTGACTTACTTCTGCCATAATGAACCTATAAAATAAAATTAATCAATTAAGAATAAGAATCATGTCATTTAAGATCAAAAATATAATTGGGAGTGGGATGCATGCTTAACTAATCCTAATAATGAAATTTAAATTTTAAAAAGTTAATAAAATAACAAGTCTTGGTATGATCCCCCATCTAGGCGCTGGGTTTTTACTTCCTCCAGAGGGAAGAACTAGCTATTATCCAAAGTCTGATGGTGGATAAAACTTCTTAGAATAGAACCACTACATGTGGATTTTCCCAGTTTCAACATATTCTTTCTTAGTGAGGAATTATATATAGATAGAATGTAACATATCAATCCCCTTCACAATTAAGTACAAATTGAATGGAGGAGGTAGGATGAATTATAGATCATCCTCCTTCTTGGTTGCTACTTGTGAAACTTACTCTTTCTCTTCTAGTGCTGGATCAACATGGGATGTATGAATTAAATAATCAAATGAAACGTAATAAGGTATTTTAAATTTAATAAAATTTAAATTTGATCTATTAATAAGAAATTTATCTATTTAAATATGAGTAACCCATGCCATGATTTCCTCAAGATCAGCTATGTGGATTTCTTCTTGGGCTTCTTCAAAGTCATGTTCAACAAAATTATAGAGTTCCATGTATTCCTCAATAGGTGCATGTATTATTTCTTAATATTCTTCTAAGGTACGAAAAGGATTGAAAAAATCTTAAAATTCAAATTAGTGGGACTTAATACACAATTTATATTGAATAAAATCAAATGAAATAGATTTTGGTATAAGATCAACTCCCCTAGTTGGTTCTAGTTCATTTTCTTTCTCAATGATGAGTGCCTCTTGAAGTTGGATCTCAATGGATGGAGGCAGGTAGTCAGGATGCTCCATCTTTTCTTCAAATTCCACAACTTGGGTGGTGTATTCCTTCAATGATGATGGATCTTATTATTTGTGGAGATTAAGTTATTATTCAAACTTATTCCAGAATTAATCCAAATCTTGTTGATCTCCCATATGTTTCTTAGGTTCTAGTTGCTTAATCAATGTAAGAACATAGTCAAATGTTCTCTCCATTTTCACCTCCAATTATTATATGTCTTTTTGATGTTCTTGCACCTGGGATTTATCATATCCAACCTCTTATTCTTGTTTCTCCTATATGTATGAGTAATTGTTCCATGCAAAAAGATATAGTATGTGTTGATATATCACAAAAAAAGTTATAGGGGTTTAATGTAATAAAATCTATCTATTGTGAAAATAGAAAAATATAAGTAATTTATTGATTAAATCCCTACAAACTATGCTAGTTTTGGTGCATGCATATCATAGGGCATATAAAAAGAAAATTTATTTTCCTAATGCAGCACAAAGGCTGACTAGGGTTGTTTAACTTGAGAAGCTTCATAGTTGTTCACTTAATCTAATTCACCTAAATTACTTATTTTTGTTTGTTTTTATTTATTTTATGAAGTTAATGGAATTTTAGAAGATAAATAAAGTGATAAAATTTATACTAACATGAAATGATAGAATGTGATTAGAAAAGAAATGACTTTTTCTTTCTGGTTTGGTTTATGGGTTCCATCATTCTCCCTGTTTATGTTATCTAATTATGATATCTCATGCATGAACTAATATTATTTTATTTTGTGGTGTGAAATATTGAAATAATTTAGCAATATAAATTCCACCTTAACCTGTAAT
Organism: Viscum album; assembly: GCA_963277665.1. Taxonomy (NCBI): domain Eukaryota; kingdom Viridiplantae; phylum Streptophyta; class Magnoliopsida; order Santalales; family Viscaceae; genus Viscum; species Viscum album. The sequence continues at coordinate 1,476,477,290 of OY728125.1, read as the reverse complement.
TAAAGTTGATGGCACACCTCAATTGAGAGTGTGACATCTTCCAGGACCTTTCTCCTTCATATTTTATTTAATCCCCTAGATAGCTCAACTCTATCATATGAAGAGATCGTATCTAGTATAAGGGAGGGAAAATATTTAATAAAAGTATAGAAATGAGTTTGAGTTCAATGACATGGAGGGAAATCACCACACTCATTAACTTCTATCTTTCTCACCATAAATGTAAATAAAATATAATAATTTAAGCACAAAATGAAAGGAAATAACCACTTACCTCACATGGGACAAGCCTCAAGTAAGCCCCTCATTTTCGAAGGTAAGAGGTCACTATGGAAAGAAGAAGATAAGAAGAGAAGAGAAATAAAATAAAAATAATAAAATAAAAATAATAGGTATGGGAGAGAGATAGAAAATAAGAAAATAAAATAAAAGAGAATGGGAAAGGAAGAAGAAAGAAGACACGTGAAATCACAAAAGAAGAATAAGAATAAAATACAATAAAATAAAATAAGTAAACACATGAAATAAAAAAAATAAAAATGGAAGAAGATGAGAGAATAGAGAAGAAATAAAATAAAATTGAAAATATATTAATAAAATTAAAATGGAAATAATAAAAATAAAAAGGAGAAAAGAAGAATAAGAATAAGGATAAGAAGAAGAAAAAGAGAAATAATAATTAGATAGAACACTTAAAGAAAACTAGACATTCATGAATTTTATTAAATAAAAATAACTTAAAATTACATTTAAAATAACACTAAAGTTAAAATAAAAGATAAATAATAAAATAAAAATAGAGAATAAGGAAATAAACCATTACTGCATCAAACTCTCCTTGAGATGGTGTAGACTTATCTTTTGATAGTGGCGAGGGATCTTATTTTATAGGAAAATGAGTGCCCCCAGTCCAAGCTTGGAAGATCCTTCCAATATTCATTTAAAATTCGGTTCATGATCTTGTTTTTATTATTTTAAAATATCCTATAAGATTATGTGTTTGAAGCACTAAAGATATAAGCGGTTTCTATTTTTTTAGTGTGGGACAAGGGTTTCTTCAGCCTTATATTTTTCATGACATGCTTGGGGGCCTACATGGGCTATGATACATGGAATCTAGATTGGTATCTAGGTAGGGACTTCATGTATATGGAAGAGGAAGCTTCACCATGCTCCTAATTTATCTCTCCTTTAAAGTATCAGAATAAAGACTTGAGATTGTTTTCATGGAGGTTGGTCAAGGGTCTCAAGGTTATCCATGAAGACCTCAGGCCTCAGTAGTGTTGGATGGCTTGAGTTTGTGCTTCAAACGATGACTATCATGAATTTTTTTAATGAGAAGTAGTGGCGTCCAGTGAACTCATGTGGCAGAGGATGGGGGAGTCGATCATAGGTTTGTATACAAGGTGAGGTGCATGAGAGAGAGAGAGAGGAATGGCATCATCCCATTAAATAAGTGATTAATAACTAGGATTCTTTTTCCCACATCGAAATAGAAGTTGGTGAATGCACTTGTTTAAAATAAAAATACTCCCATCCTTGACTCTGAAGCTTGCAATAAGGATGGGATCCTATATTCATGCACACACACCACTTACGGGACATACCACATGTGGCCCTCATCCCACATTCTACTCCCCACATGCTTAATCCCCCATAGTCCACACATACATGGGATTGATGCCCCATTCACATACTACTGGCTCTTGCGGGCCCTCTCAGTGGTGGTCTGGATAGCCGACCCTTGTGGGATGGCTATATGGAGGGATGGAACTTGGTTGAGGGCTATCTTGAACTTTCTTTTTTTTTTTAAAGTAAACACCTGAAAACCTTTCAAATAAAAAAGTAAAACAAAGAGAAAAAATAGAATGAATACCACACTTCAATTTCATAAAAAAATCATTCATTTTCATTCATTTTAATTCCACTTTTACAATTTCCAACTTCTGAATTAAACAATTAAATATATGATAATATATATTAAAATTCATTATAAAATCATGATAAATCACTTTAAAATATGAACAAAAAATGAGTGTGTCACATACAGGTCTCTTAAGTTGAGGTCTCATGAGCGTAATTACCCAATGTATGATCTTTAGGTAGAAGTTGTGGTTCATGACTTATTTTTTTGGAGGCATTACTTAGAGGGAAATAATTTTTTGGTTCACATAGACAATAAAAACTTCAAGTATATATTTACACATCATGACTTCAAACTCAAGATATGCAGATGATTTGAGAACCCACATCCATTCAAATTAGAGCATTCTTATATTCTTGGTAAAGGTAATGACTTTATTGATGCTTTGAGATGATAGAATCAGACACATGCAGTCTGGGAATATAGTATTGAGTGATGGTTGATGTCCCTATTTTTTGAGATTCACTTATAGGTATAGGAGCATCATGGAAAATATAACCTAATAAATTTATAAGTGAGCCCTTTAATTCTATATAGAGTGATTATGAGGCACCTTTATGATACTAAGGTCTTTTACCTATAGGAGAGTGTTTCAAGTGAGGGACCACCTCATGATTGAACCTTTGATGAGGCTGAGGTCTTTCACATTCATGGATGTGTCTAGGTTCCTACATCCGAGAGGAATTTATGTGAGAGTATCATGCCTCTTCTTGGGAATTATATCTTGAACTTTTTGAAGATGTCGCATGATTTACACCACCAATATTAGTGGATGGGGATGAAAAGAGAGATAACTAGTTTTGTTACTCAGTGTTCCACTTGTCAGTAAGTGAGGGTAGAATACTAGTGACTAGAAAATATCTTATAGTCATTTCCCATTCCTGAGTGGAAAATAGGATAATGCCACTATGGATTTTGTGATAGGATTACCTAGTTCACCTCAAGTCCATGATGTAGTATGGGTAATCTTAGATAGGTTAACAACATTTTATCACTTCCTACCTATCAAAGAGTCATTTTTAGTGGAAGATATTAGAATGATATATTTAAAATAGATAATACACCTTCACAAAGTTATACGTACCGCCGTATCAGATAGAGACACTCATTTTATATTGTGGTTTTGGTAGGGGTTATAGAGGGAACCAGGTTCTTAGGTAATAATGAGTACAACCTATCACCTATATACAGGAAGTTATTCTGAGCATATTGTTGGCGCCAAAATATTTCACGGAAGGAAGGGACGGAAAAGAAGGCCGGCACGCTGCCTCGTGAAGCACCGCCACGAAGCACCCCGAGCATCGCGGTCTCATGAAGCTCCGGAGGTGGTAACTCTCCGTGAATAGGTTTGAAATTCGCGAGCCCGCCACGAAGCACCCTGAGAATCGCGGTCTGGCGAAGCTCCGGAGGCGGTAACTCTCCACTAATGGGTTTGACGTTCGCGAGCCCGCCACGAAGCTCCGAAGGCGGTAACTCTCCGCGAACGCGTTTGACATTCGCGAGCCTGCCGCGAAGCACCTTTGGCGGTGCGCGAGTTCGGCTCTGCGGCGCCCCTTGCCTATAAATACAGGGCTCCCCCTGAGTCCCAAGGACGGACAATCCGACCTTTTGGCTTCTCCTCTCCCGAATCGCGAAGCACCCTTTGCCCCCGAGAATCATGAGCTCCGCGAGGTACTCCGACTTCACGTGACACCTTTTCTTTGTCTCATTTTGAGCCCCTCTTCCGAGAGGGATGCCCTTCGCGAAGCTCAAGGGCATTCACGAAGGAATGGGATTATCAAGGGAACCCGGGCAGCTGCGGAGCATTTATGCTTCGCGAAACACCCAACCTGTACTAGTGATCCCTATGCTAAAGCAGGATTGCTACACATCGTGAAGAAAACTGCTTCGCAGCACCCTGCTTCGCAAGGCACCTCTTCTTCACGAGGTAGTGCTCCGTGAATACTGTTCCACTTCGCGAAGCACCCTCCACTCACACATATTCCCCATGCTAAAGCTAAGGCACTCCGCTTCGCGAAGCACACTCCTTTTTCTTAGCAATTCCGCTTCCCGTGCGACCCTCTAGGTATGCACGATGTGATTTCAAAGTCCCACGGACAATACCACTCATAGCATTTCTTCACCTAATGCTTCTTCGCATAGGCACGCTAACAGCTATTGCTTCTTCGCATAGCCACACTAACGTGGACCCCTTGATGGTTCGCTCCACAACCCCCCTTAACCAAGGCCTTTCCAGTACCTTCCCTCCCCCAAGGACCAGAGGGTACCGGTTATGTAAGTCCTAGGAGTGAGGAGTGAACCCACCTCGTCCGAGCTGCAGGACGTTAAACTACCAAGCACCACGTCCTCAACATATGACATTAAACTGTGACCCGACCTCGTGCCTCTCATGAAGGGTCTCCCCAACTTGAACATTTTTTATGCCACTCATCTCCACGGGAGTGGAATCACCCATCCACAAGGGATGATATCCTCCTTACTGGAGTGGCGTATGTTCTCAGGAGAAGGGTGACCCTAGTTCCCCAACGGATGGCTGCACCCCTGCATCTCCATACTTCCCCACTACCAAGGTTAGTGGAGGGCGTGATATGGAACGAGGCACCCCCCATCATTGGTCCCAAATCCCTCTTTTGCTGCGCTCTGTCACACTTCGGGCCTCCATCCTGGAGTAAGTCCCAGCACCATGGGCTGCCTAATGCGTAAGCCCCTCTTCGCTTCTCACGGACGCACCCTTTGCGTCGTGATCGTCAGGTCCTTGCTGTCTCTTGTTTCTCACACTGAGCATGACTCACATGGGATTAGAGGTGGCATTGGATATGACAATACCTCATCCAGCATGACGTTAAAATGCATGCCCTCGTCTAGCATGACGTTAAACTACACGCCTTCATCCAGCAGGATGTTAAACTGCATGCCCTCGTCGAGAATGACGTTAAACTGCACGCCTTCGTCTAGCATGACGTTAAACTGCATGCCCTCATCTAGCATGACGTTAAACTGCATGCCTTCGTCCAGCATGACGTTAAAATTTATGCCCTTGTCCTACATGACATTAAACTGCACACCCATTTGAACTACGAGGTCTTTGATCCATGTCAAAACATGGTACGTAGGAAGCCTCCATGAGATTCAAGCCCACCCGTCATACAATTCACGTCGTGTTCCACCTTCGTCCAGCATGACGTTAAACTGCATCCCAGTTCGACGGAAAGCCGTTGTCCCCACTCGAACTATGAGGAATTTGATCCATATCAAGGAATGGTACGTAGGAAGCCTCTCTGAGGTTCAATCCCAACAATCATTGGCCCAAACCATCTCCTTGTCGGTGTGCCAAGCCCCCCCATTTTCCTCCAAACTATGAGGACTTTGATCCATGTCAAGGCATGGTACATAGGAAGCCTTCACGAGGTTCAAGCCCACCACAAGTGGACCCCCCGGGTTCACCTTCACGTTGGTTCGCCGATGAAGCCCTTCCGAACTACGAGGACTTTGATCCATGTCAAGGCACAGTACGTAGGAAGCCTCCACGAGGTTCAAGCCCATCGCCCGTCGTTCATTCACGTCAGGGTTCACCACCGTCCCGCATGATGTTAAACTGTATTCTATCGACCATTTGAACTACGAGGACTTTGATCCATGTCAAGGCATGGTACGTAGGAAGCCTCCCTGAGGTTCAAGCCCATCTCCCATCGGATCAAGGTCCCTTCCTCACATCGGTTCGCCGACACCCACCCTCCAAACTACGAGGACTTTGATCCATGTCAAGGCATGGTACGTAGGAAGCCTACACGAGGTTCAAGCCCACCACTAGAGGACCCCCGGGTCTACTTTCACGTCGGTTCACCGATGACACCCTACGAACTACGAGGACTTTGATCCATGTCAAGGCCTGGTACGTAGGAAGCCTCCCCGAGGTTCAAGCCCATCTCTCATTGGACCAGGGTCCACCTTCACGTCAGTTCACCGACAAATCCCCTCTAAACTACGTGGTCTTTGATCCATGTCACGACATGGTACATAGGAAGCCTCCACGAGGTCTAAGCCCACCACCACTAGGACCCTCCTGGTCCTCCACATTCATGTCAGTTCGCTGATGATTCCCATCGGACCAAGGTCCACCCTCATGCCGGTTCACCGACACCATCCCGAACTACGCGAACTTTGATTCCCTGCCACGGGGATACGTAGGAAGCTTATTCAAGGCTCAATCCCAACTTCACCGGCACCCTTGCAACGGTTCCTTGGCATTCCCCCCTCCACTTAATTCGTTCATCCATCATCCACCCTGATTCTCACCCGGATCGCCATATCCCGGTGAGACCATGTCGGTACGCTCCTCTTCACAGCCGCCCATGGGCTGGTCCCGGTATCGGCACCCCTTCAAGGGAAATCCCTCAATATGATCTACTCTAGCTAATGCTCCGATCGGGCTGATCCGTCTCCGCTAGATGTTAAACTCGCAGATACCCTGTGTTAAACACGGGAAGCTGAGGAAAACCTCAGATATGTGTCTATGGAATATAATTCCCCACGCTCGATGTGGGATGTCTCGGGCCTCCATGCCCTCAAGAAGCCCTGTGACCAGGGATAATAGACAGACATGCCAGGTCCCCAGCATCCAGACATGCTACTGATGCCTCAACGTGACTACTCCCCCGAATAAAGGTTACTGACCTGACCGGAACCTTTGGAATGTCCCGACAGAAGCAGTGTAATTAACCGGCGTCCATGGAAACATGGCACTAGGAAGAGTTTCACGAACAACGTATTAAATCTATGAGGGAGACCCGAACTAAGTGACGAGTTATGAGGAGGAATCCACGAAAGGAAGAACCGACATCCCATCATCCCATTTCGATCAAGGAGCAGACGTCCCTGAATAAGGAGAAAATTCCACCCGCCTTTGGAAAGCGGGAATGCGGGGTAATAGCGCAATGCGTCCTCCTCCATGGACGAATGGATGTGCGCGCCCCGACGAAAGCGTCGGAAACAGAAATGGTGAACCCGACGTGAATGTTCTTCTCCTCAATGTGGAGATTAGTAGAATTCGAGACACCAGTAGACGGACGTGTCACCGGATCCAGATATCCGGTGCCTGGTCCTGCCAAGCAAATAGCGGGCCTGTCGTGAAACTCACCAGAAGTCAGGGTAGTAGAACGTGGGGCACTCCATTCTGCAGCGTGTTGGTGTGGATCCTTCTTAAATATGTGGAGAATGGAAGGACGCTGGGGCATTGGTTGTCAATCCTTTTCATCTCAGTGCTGATGAGTTGATCCCTTCGTTTCTCAGGAACCAGGTTACTGTTACAGAGACACGATCACTGCCCGCTCGCCTACGCAGGGGCAGGGGAAACACCGCCACAGCCACCCCACATGGCGCCGCTACCGCCATGAAGACCACCACATCGCGGAATACGGGGCACCCACGTCCCCTTTCCCCATCAGAGGTCATCCAGTGAAGGGTGATCAACAACCTCGTATGCAGGTACGAGGAGGAAGTGGTCATCCCAACTCGGGATATGGCCCGCTTGGACCTGGAGGCCTCCAGGCCCTGCCGTCAACGCCTCCCTAACAGGCCACACAGGGAGCCCCTACTCCCCACCCCAACATTCAACCGTTTCGGGAGCCTGTCCCCGGAATTCCTTGACGACTCCTCGCCTTACACTGATGAGGCGGGCACCATCCGGCTCAGCCCGCTCAGGGTCCCAACCCAAGGGATCCAGGAAAGAGCTCACGTTCGGCCGCGTCATCGCCGCCGTCCGACTCCGCAGGAGGAGCAGGCAGGCCATGCCCCTACACCACCTGCGCCAGCTCGTCTGACCTGACGTCAGCGCCGGGCCCGGGCTGAGGACGCTTTCCCAGGTGCGTCGAAGTCAACAGGTACAGTGACCCGAGCCACCGCCGACGTGCATCATGGGGCCCCTGCATAGCTGAGTAGGGGCACTCCTTCACCCAACCATGATCGAGACCCCAACCACCCCACGGGTAGGCTGGGTTGACTCTCCGGGTTGCAGGCCCGAGTGGTGACCTCTGTGAACTAACCCGCGGTGATGTCCCCCGTACGGAGGACCTCCCCGTACCACTACTCCACAGAGAGTGGTCCTTCCCCGCTCTGAAGCTCGTCATGGAGGTATGCCTCGTGCTACCCCCATCCCGAAGGAAGACTTGCCCTGCGGTAGTGACGCTCGGCGCGAAAACCTTTCTCGCGCCCACTATACAGGGTATGGAGTCCATCCTCCTGCCCCCGACCGCCGATCTGAAGGCACTGTCCATCCGGTCCTTCTCCAACATGGGGGCCCTCCCTACGTCCTCTTTGCAACCGGCGAAGGTCCTCCTCTCCCCGGCAACTCGAGGAGTGAAGTTCAGCCTCGCTCCGCCCGCATCGACCATGGAGGTCCTCCCCATGCTCCTTCCGATTCCAATAGAGGCTCCGCCCACATGGGTGCTATTCATGGAGGTCCTCCCCATGTACCCTTCAACATTTTCCCTGGTGCCCCTCGCACCTCGGCTATCTCGAGCGGGGGCCCTCTCCGCCACGGTGTCAGTGCCGCCCTGAGGCTACCTATTAGGGATCAACCCTGTCCCAAAGAGCCACCTCGGGGCAGGAGAGTGGGTCGTCGCCGCCAAAAGAAGAATCCTGGGAAGGCCCAGGTGGAGATCAAACCTGCCTGCTTCTCGGACTCCGAAGTGGAATGCGACTCAGCGATGGAACCTTCTCCCTACTCCTCCATATCAAGGACTGGGGCAGGAACCAGGCACGTTAGCCTCATTCTCCCGGAATATGAGGTCCACCAGATTCTCATCTCTCTCCGCAGGTACATCCAGGAGGAAGAAATCTCAGGAAATCCATAGGTATCGACCGTGCAATCACCACCATTTTCACCCGAAGCGCCCTCTACCTCTACCAGAGACCAGAGAGAGCTATTTTGGGGGCCAACGACGGTAGAGCGACGACATGACCTGTCACCGGTAGTCGCGACTCTTGTGCTGGAAGCTGTGGATATCATCCCATCGTATCGTGACATCGTGGCCAGGTCACCTTACTCTTCAGAGGATGGCCCGGAATTCGGCGGCCAGTCAGTTCGTTCTCCGTATTCTCCTCCTCCGAGTTTACTATCCCAGAGGTCTGCCTCGGTACCACTACCGGTCCCTCAGCCACCCCCGATTGACGAGTGGGGAAATACAGGACCAGACCCCGAGTCCGAACCCCGGAGCTTCTAGAGCATTCTCATAGCGGATTACTTCCCGGAGAAGTTATGGCCGATGGCGGCGCTGAAATTTCACGCACCAGATTCACTTAACCCCAATGAAGTGGGGTGCTTTAGTCGAACCCTATGGGAGAAACACTTCCGCCTTCGTTACAAGCGGGTGGTGTACCCCAGAAGTCGAGAGCACTTCGAAGAAATCGGCGAGTAATGCCGCCTGATCGATTTGGCCACACTCCTTGTGGCCCAGCACCCTGAGTGGCCAGGCCATCAGAGCGCCCTTCAACGGAAATGTGCTCAGAGTTTCAAAGTACTCTGCATAATCTTCAGGGAAGCTACCCCCCATGTGCAAGTCCGTGGTTGGGGATACTATGCCGCTCTCCTCTTCGAACCTATCCGACGACAGTCCGATTCGTTATGCGACATCGAGGACATGCCCTCGAGAGGGGTCGCGGTCCACATGGATGAAGTAGTGGACAAGGAAGACGAGCTTGAATTCCTTGATGGAGACTTACCCCCAGAGGGCGTACCGCCACTGCTGGACCCATCAGGGAGGGTTAACCATTAGTAGAGGAACCTTCCAGGCCTCCCCGTACCCACCGAGTCACTGGTACTCGGTCGAAATACCGGCAAGGGTAAGGAGCACGTCGGAACTGTCAAGCACTCCGACCCGACTGCCTCTATGCAGAAAATAGACGAAGATCCCAAGAAGGCCACGTTACGCCAACAGCTTGCTGAGTAGAAGAGGTTGGTTGACGAACTCTTGGCTGAGCGCGCCGCAGAGAGGAGACCTGACTATGGTAATCCCAGGCCGGGGCAGCAGGGGCAGGATCAATTTCCCCCCGGTGAGATGCCTACGGGAAACCCTAATCACGCTACTTCTGAAGACAGGGCAGAAGACGAAGCTTATGGAAAGAGGGCACGATACGTCTCGCCAACCCCCCGAACGACGGGGCAATCTGAAGAATCCAGTCTGGGTTCCCCCAGTCGCCCCACAGGTCATTCCGCCAGTTGATCCACGAGCTGCCGAAGCCATCTACCGTGTTGAAGAACCTGGAAATGCAATTGTGATCAGGGATCCCCGTCAAGATAGGGACCCCCACCCGGATGATCTGATAGCGGCACTCACAGCCCGCCTCAAAGCATTGGAAACGCGGCAGGTGGCGGTCCCACCGGACGGCAAGCCGTATCCTGCGTGGGTGGATGATATGCCCGTGCCCCTGGGTTTTGGGAACCAAACTTTCTCACCCTTCAACGGAATAGGGGACCCGCCGCAGCACTTGTCTCATTTTTCTTCCAGGTGCGTCCCCATGCCGGGGACCCCGGCCCAGCAAGAATCCGCCAAGCTCCGATGTTTCGTACATACATTGGAAGGTCCCGCATTCGTCTAGTACAACCAGATCCCTATCGGATCGGTGACCGGTTGGGAGGATCTCCGTCGGCAGTTCCTATACCAGTTTAGCTCCACCACGTGGAAGACCAGCATTGCAGACCTCTTCAAGTGCAGGCAAAGCCCTGATGAGTGAGTCGTAGATTTCATCGCCTGGTGGAAGGGACTTACGTATTCCCTCGATATGCCACTGACTCAAAAGAAATTACTGACGATGTGTGTGGGGAACGTCAAAACAGAGCTGGTACCCTCCCTAATTACCCAGAACTACCCTGGAGGGTTTAGATAATTCTCAGATAAGTCTCAGCGCCTTGAGGAGGCTCTGTAACAGGCTAGTCAGGCACGTTCGTTGCCCCCTATGATCCCATCCAGGAGGACCTCCAGAGCCGAACCGACCGCGGTGGCCCAAATAGAAGCCCCTAGGCAACTGGAATTACTGCCAGTGGAACCATCCCTGCAACTCCGCAGAGGTCCTCCACCTCAAGCGCAGGCTCCCGCCCAGCAGCGACCGCCTCAGAATCGATATGTTCCCCCACACAATGCGCCACCTCCACCTAGGCGAGACAATCAGGCGCCACCTCCTCGGCAGGCCCCTCCGGCCCCTCTTTAGGGCCTGGCCCCCAGGGCCCCCTATCCAAAATAAGGCACCATACTTATTCGTTCAACGAAAATCAGGTCCCTGGCTACTTTTGAAGTGCTCTAGAGCAAGGGATTGTGCGCCTACCCGAGTGCAGAAGGCCGACAGAGGCGCATCTCACCGATCACCCCAATTACTGTCCTTATCATCAGATTATGGGGCACACCCTCAAGCAATGTTATGTGTTTAAAGACTGGCTTCAAGACCAGGTCAACAAAAACATATTCAGGTTGAGCCTGGCACCAGCACAAGTGGCAGGTGTCTTTGCAGGGTCAGAGATCGCCAGCGACAGCGAAGGCGAGTGGCAACAGGTTCCCAGCCATGGATCCCGGAAATACGACGATTGGATGACTCGAAAAACCGTCGTCCGTGCCCATGGTATCATCCGGGCACGCCTGAAGCTGTCAGAGACTTCAGAAGAAGTATCCGGTACCTCTGCATCGTCTTTACAGCTGACCACTTCCCAAAAGGGCAAGCAGCGACGGCGCAAGAAGAAGCAACACGCTCCACCGGTGCCATCGTCATCCCGCACTCTCGAAGACTTTATACCCCCTGAGATGGGGATTCCTCCCAGAATCCGCCCGGTGGTGGATGAATCCTCGAGTGACAGTCATGGGTACACTTCAGTTAACACCGTGGAGCTAGTAAAGCCCTATATGACTCTCGATGAGGGGGAACGCCAGGCGAACCTCCCCAACGTTTCCAGTCGACGTCAACGTCAGCGGAATTGCAACCGCACCGGTCATCGAGGTACGTCAGCGGGCACTTTCAGCCAATCCGTGCACGCTACTGAGACCAGACAGCAGGCTCAACGTAGAGCTCAGCACGTGCAACCCCATCTAACGCCCTCGGCTCTACCTCCACCGCCGTTTGTGCTACTAGATCAGGGAGAGCTGCCTCGTTCGTATCACAGTCAGTCTTGCCCGGCTACAGTCCAGCCTCCACTGTCCAATCCTAGTCTGATGACTACTCTCTAAGCTTCAACCAGTAGGCAGCAGGATGCACCCAGTACTAGCCGATCGCCGGTTCAACCGACAGGACCTGCTATGCCTCCAACTGCCGAACGACCTCTTGTAGGCAGAGGTTCGCGTTTGGCACGAAAGTATGATGTCCTGAAGCACCTGGCCGACATTCTGTCAAGTCTTTATATCCTTGAGGCCCTTCTCCTATCATCTGAAATGCGCGAGGCACTTGCCGAGGCCCTAAGGAGCCCCCTCCAGTTTGAGATGGAGGTAGCAGCTGCAGAAGCCTTTCATACCGAGATGATTGAAAACGCCGAATGTCAGGAGATTATCTCTTTCTCCGGTGAAGATGAGGACCCTCCTATACAGGGGTATATTCGCCCACTGTACATCACTGGCCACTTCAATGGTGTGGAAGTCCGCCGCTGCCTCGTTGACATGGGTTCCGGAATCAACCTAATTCCGACTCGGACGTTGCGAAAGCTAGGTCTGTCTAAAGGCGATTTAAATCCCTCTGACCTCATAATCCAGGGGTACGACAGGACCGAGCAAACCCCAGTCGGCAAGATTTGCCTGACGACTCAGTTCCGAGGCTTAATTGCCAGCACCGAGTTCATGGTCGTCTCTCAGGACACCGCCTACAACGCGTTGATGGGTAGGCCATGGCTTCATCTGCATGTAGTGGTCCCTTCATCGTATCACCAGTGCCTCAAATACTCACTCAACGGTCGAGTAGGAATGCTCCAAGGAGATGCGTCTCCTTTCGCCTCTTTTGAGGCCCGCTATCTGGATGCAGGTTATTACAAAAGTAAGGATAAGAAAATCCTAGTAAGTGAGGATGAACCTGCCCCGATCACAAGTGATCCCTGGGAAAGAATGGATGACGCCTACATCCTCCCGATCCACCGATTGGAGTCCACAACCCCCGACATGGGGCAATGTTTTGTTGTTTCGGGTACACAAGGAAGGCATGTCCCCGTGTCCAAACAATGGCGGGAAATCACCCCGTACTCCTACATAAACCAGGTTCAGGTGATCCCAAAACTTCCTACCCCTATACGGTACCGGGATGTCAAGCTTATGACAATGGTGGTGCGCCATACGTGTCTCTTCCACCAGGCTAGAATCAACTGAGTTAGGCCGATACATCACCACTACTTTGATATCATCAAACGTGGCCCCTTAGACTGAAGGCCCGATGGGATAGGGTCGACTGCCTTCATTGCTATGGTCTCAATGGCGAGTGAGTCTCCTGATATGATAACCACTGCTGCCCAATCCAGCACCAGCTGCCCCTCAGGTTTTGATAGCCCAGAAGTATCTCCCATCGCGGGAAATCCCCCCACGGGTGGAGAGGAAGACCTGGAGGATGCTCCCCCCGCCTTTGAGGAAGGCGTCTCTACCACGGTTGATGAACTGGTACAGGTGAACCTTGGTAGCGAGGCAGATCCGAAACCCACATTGATCAGTGCATCCATGTCCCCCGAGGAGCGGCAGGAGTACGTAGACTTCCTCAAACAACACCATGATGTGTTTGCTTGGAGTTACAACGAGATGCCAGGACTAGATCCCCAGGTAGTCGTTCACCATCTGGGCCTCCCAGAAAACCATTGTGGATTTAAGCATCCTCCTAGGAAGATGAACCCTTCTCATGGTGCTATGGTTGAGGCCGAAGTTGACAAGCTTATCAAAGCCAACTTCATCAAGGAAGTCCAGTACCCCAAGTGGCTTGCCAACATTGTGCCAGTCAGGAAGAAGAATGGGCAGATCAGAGTCTGCATCGACTTCCGTGACCTTAATCGTCACTGCCCAAAGGATGACTTCCCACTCCCGGTGACAGAGTTATTGATTGACGCCACGGCCGGGTTCCAAGCTCTCTCTTTCATGGATGGGTATTCCAGGTACAACCAGATCTGGATGGCCCCCGAGAACGAGGAGTCTACTGCCTTCAGGGCTCCCCAAGGTACATTTTTCTACCAGGTTATGCCATTCGGCTTGAAAAATGCAGGTTCCACTTATCAGAGGGCCATGCACTGCATATTCAAGCCAATTCTCGTGACGCTGGTAGAGTGCTACGTAAATGACCTAGTGGTCAAATCATGTCAGCGCCGGGACCATCTCAAAGACCTCGAGAAGGTGTTCGGTTTCCTCTGTTCCCATCACCTGAAGATGAACCTGTTGAAGTGTGCCTTCGGGGTCACCTCTGGTAAGTTTCTGGGCTTTGTTGTTAGATATCGAGGTATTGAGATCGAACTAGAGAAGATCAAGGCCATTAGCCAAATGCCTCCCCCGAGCAACATTTGGTAACTTCGAGGACTCCAAGTCCACTTAGCCTATATACGCTGATTCATCACGAATCTGGCCGGCAAGTGTAAGCCCTTTTCCTGGATCATGAAGAAGGGCGTCACCTACGAATGGGATGAGGAGTGTCGGACCGCATTCGAGGAAATCAATAAGTATCTGCTCCAACCTCCGGTTTTGATTCCACCCATCTCCGGAAAGCCGCTGGTCCTTTACGTGACCACTCTGGAAAGATCCCTCGATGCACTGCTCGCCCAGAAGAATAACGAGGGTACCGAGAGCAGTCTCTACTATCTCAGCTGCCTGCTTCTCGATACGGAGGTCAGATACTCCCCTATCAAAAAGAGCTTCCTTGCGCTCGTCTTCTCCATGCAGAAGTTGCGACATTACCTGCAGCACCATGAGGTTCAATTGGTCTCCCAGGTAGACCCACTGAATTACATCCTGAATCGCCCCATGTTTAATGGTCGACTAGCATGGTGGGCGGTGATTCTCCAGCAGTTTGATATCAGGTTCGTACCTCAGAAGGCCATTAAGGGATAGGCATTGGAAAACTTTTTAGATGCCCATCCAACCTCCGCGGATCAATCCTTGGACCTGGATTTTCCTGATGAGACGATCCTCTCAGTCGATCATGCCGTCCCGTGCTGGCAAATGCATTTCGACGGTGCCTCCCGAAGCCCCACCGGCAGGCGGCTCAACGATACTAAGCTCAACAGAGTGGTCCTGGGTATTGTCTTCATTACCCCGACACAAGCCATCCTACCATACTCGTTCTTGTTGTTAGAAGGCTGTACAAACAACGAGGCCGAGTACCAGGCTCTCATCACCGGTCTCGAGTTGGCCCTTGAGATCCATGTGCCCCATCTATATGTGAAAGGATATTCCGAGATGGTAATCAAATAGGTTAATGGAGACTACGTCGTCAGGAAGCCAGAGCTTGTACCGTTGCTGGAATACACCCTCCGCCTAATGGCCCAGTTCTCTTCTCGACCAGAGATTACCCATGTCCCACGGTCACAGAACGGTCAAGCAGACGCCTTGGCTGGCTTAGCCGCGTCGCTCGCAGAACCCGAGCAAGATGATTTGAACATACATGTGGCACACCAGAGAGTCATTTCCCCCGTCACCCAAGAGGACAATGATGGCCTGCGGGTAAGTCATCTCACCGCCGGACCCTCTACGTCAGGGGTCCCGGGTTCGTCAGACACAGTGGTTGAAGCCACTCCCGACTGGAGGGCACCTTGTGTTGAGTATCTCCAAAATGGTCGCCTCCTGGACGATTGGGCCGAGCGCGAGCGAGTCCGACACCGCGCGCTGCAATTTACCCTCCAGAGCGTCCCCAGTCTTGAACAGATCCTTTATAAGAGGAGCTTCGATGGCGTCCTCCTTTGTTGCATTCAAGGAGTAGAGATTCCTCAAGTTATGCAAGAGGTTCACGCCGGTTCCTGCGGCGCCCATCAAGCTGGGCCGAAGCTGTCTCATCAAATCTGAAGGTTGGGGTACTTCTGGCCCTCTATGATCCACGATTGTATTGGGTATGCCAAGAGATGCCACGCGTTCCAAGTTCACGCCAACTTCCTACATCGGCCGCCGGAGCCCCTCCACCCCACCAAGTACTCTTGGCCATTTGCGGTATGGGGACTTGAAGTAGTGGGACCATATCCACCAGCAACAGCTCGCCAGTGTAGGTTCATCCTGACTGCTACAGATTTCTTCTCCAAGTGGGCAGAGGTAGTTCCACTCAAAGAGGTCAAGGCCCGTTCCATCATTGACTTTGTGAGCTCCAATATTATCCACCGGGTTGGGGTCCCTCACGCCGTCCTCACCGATAACAGCACTGACTTCCGAGCGGCTGAACTGAAGAAATTGTATGCCAAGTATGACATCCGTTCAAACCATACCTCCTGCTACCACGCGCAGGAAAACGGACAGATCGAGGCGTTCAACAAAACCCTCTCTAACATTCTACAAAAGATGGTTGGTCAGAACAAGAAAAGTTGGCCTGACAAGCTCCCCAACTCCCTCTAGGCTTATCGGACGACGACTCGCAACTCTACCCAGGTGACCCCATATTCCCTGGTGTATGGAGCTGAAGCCGTCCTACCCATAGAGATCCAGCTGCCATCGTTACACACTGCAGTCTATGATCACCAGACATCAGATGAGGTAGCCGAAATCCGTATAGCTGAATTAGAAGCACTAGACGAGAACCGACTTCGTGCCCTGCACAATCTGGAAAGGAATCAAGATAAGATAGCGAGGGATTTCAATAAGAAGGTTTGTCTGTGCTCTTTTCTACTGGGCGACCTGGTGCTGGCCCTTCGAGCACCAATGATTCCCGGTAGGAAACCGCCCAAGTTAGAACCCAAATGGGAAGGGCCTTATATCATCCATAAGGTTTACCCCAATGGAGCATACTCCTTGGTGACCACGGATGGAGAGCGCATAACCCCTCCCACCAATGTCAGGTTCCTCAAGAGGTACTTCACCTGATCTTGTATGGTCCTGCATGACCTTAAACTTCATGGCAGGGTCCCAAATGACCTTAAACTGCACGTTATGGTCCAAAACGATCTTAAACTGTAAGGTCCCGCACGACCTTAAACTGCATCTTCATCCTGCAAGATGATAAACTGCAAAATGGTCTGAGCTCTATGACCTTAAACTAAGATCTCCCTCCATCCTTACTACAAGACATTAAACTGCAAGCCAGTCAGGCCTTCTTGACCGTGGCTCAGCCTCAGGCCCCTTGGCCTCCTCAGGCCCATGGCCCCCGTCTTCACTGCGAGACGTTAAACTGTAAGCTGGTCAGGTCTCCCTGACCGCGGCCCGGCCTCAGGCCCCTTGGTTATCCCCGACTTACCCTCTTGAGGGATTGTACGGTTTGGTGTAGGATTACATCCTCATTCACGTCGGATTACTTGCCGTACCTTACATATCCCTAAATGAGATGCATCCTCGTCCCACATGACGTAAAACTGCATCTCAAGAACTACGTGTGGCTTGATTCTCATCTTAATGGGATACGTACGAACGCTCAGACGCCTCATCTTGAGCCCAACCCCAAGATTTTCTCTTCCACTATCCCCCCTGGGAGTATTTTCCTTGGAGGATCTTTGTGTAGCGAGGAGTAGGCTTTCTTAGGCCCGCTCATACAACTCCGCTCATACAAGGATTGTAAGGGTTGCACCATGTTCCCACTCCCGTTCTTCTATCCTTCCACGTCCTCACCGCACGATGCTAAACTGCATGGCCTTCAAGAACTATGTATGGCTTGATTCCCATCCTAATGGGATACGTAGGAATGCCCGTGCATTTCATCCGTTGGCCCAGCCCAAAAGCCAAAATCTTCCCCTTAGGTCAAGACATATGGCAGGGTGCACACTTTTTCCCCAACTCACGTCGAGAAAGCCTCGACCCGGTTGAACGTCCCCCCTGGAGACATTCGCCTCTTTCCTGGATGGATACAGCTATGCTTCACCCACTCCTTGACTGGGATTCCATCATTTTTCACACTCAGAGAGACCCCTAAGAACGGCCTGGATACTACGCCCAAGGGCTCTCCTACCGATACGGGCCAACGCCCCCGAGGGTTTTTCAAGCAACAAGCCGATAGAAGTCCCACATTGCGAATTTGGTCAACGGTAGATGCTCATTTGTTGCTCCCATATCAGGTCACCATAGGCACGCTGTGTTTCGAACGTGGTCAACAGTGTCCTGGATCTTCGGGTCTACCCTGAGATGTCCCAAACATCGAGTGCAGTGATCGTTCTACCCCATCCCAAAGTGAAAAAATTCCCCCCAGGTTGTTCTAGTGGTCGGGCCCACGACCCCGATTCTCCTATAAGGGGTGTACAGTGTGGTGTGGGACTATGTCCTCATTCATGTCAGGATCATGTACCATGTCGTACACCTTCCCTTACGAGGCCCAACCTCAGGCCCCTTGGCCTCCTCGGGTCCCCGGCCCCCGTCCTCATGTAAGACGTTAAACTATAGACCAGTACGGCCTTCCTGACTAATGCCTGGCCTTAGGCCCCTTGGCCTTTTCGGCCCCCTCCACCCAACCTCTTACCCAGGGTGTACGGTGTGGTGTGGGACTATATCCTCATTCACGTCGGGATCATGTACCATGTCGTACGCCTTCCCTTACGAGGCCCAGCCTCAGGCCCCTTGGCCTCCTCGGGACCCCGTCCCTTGTCCTCACTGCAAGATGTCAAACTGAAAGCAGGTCAGGCCTCCCTGACCAATTCTTAACCATCAGGCCCCTTGGCCTTTTCAGGCCCTGGCCCAGGTCCTCTCTTATAGGAGTGTATGGTGTGGCGTGAGGTTATTTTCCCATTCACGTCGGTTTATTCGCCGTACAGTACACCTCCCTCGTTTGAGGGTATGTTACTCCCCCCTCGTCCTGTATGACGTTAAACTACATCTAGAGAACTACGTGTGGCTTGATCCCCATCGTCATGGGATATGTAGGACCACCTGAATGTCTAGGATTCGGGTCCAGCCTCATCTCTTAGTATTTTTCATCCCATCTTGGCCCCTTGGCCTACCCTTCCTTCATGAGAGAATTATATGGTGTGGTGTGGGATTATGTCCTCATTCACGTCGGTCTTGTAATGACCACGCCATGTACCTCTCCCTCCTGAGCTGTTTTGTCGACCCCTTTTCAGAGGTTCACCAATGTGCCTAAGAGTACTTTGGTTTATTACCTAGAATTCCAAGCTTTACTCGGACACGTCCGCACCCGCTTTACAGGATTTGTGTATCCCTGCATCAGGTCTTCTATAATCTTTCACACCCGGAGGGACCCCCAAGAACGGCCTGGATACTACGCCCAAGGGCTCTCCTACCGTTACGAGCCAACACCCTCGAGGGTTTCAGACAACAAATCGATAAAATCCCGCGTTGCGAATATGGTCAGCGGTCGATACTCGTTTGTTGTTCCCACCTCAGGCTAACACGATATAGACGCTGCGTTTCCACCATGGTTAACAGTCTTCCTCTATCGCCACGCCAACCCATTAAGCCCAAAATGTCGGGTACACAATTCACACCCTTCATCACTTCATCATGTCCAAGTAGAGTCTCAGAACTCTTGGTACTTTTCCTTCGTGCACGTCTGCACGTTGGGGAAATAAGCCGCATCAAAGGTGTCCTTCGGGGTTCTCTACCAACTCCCCTCTGATGGACACCCCAAGTATCGCGATAAGGATCTCCCCCCCTTGTTTCCCACACCGAGTTTAACTCACATGGGCTTAGGGATCGGGTTGACGTCTGCGCTAACTTGGGAAGTTGTTACCCTTCATGGTCCGAGCTCTAAGACCATAAACTAAGATCTATCTAGAACTACGTTCAGCTTGATTCCCATCCTCATGGGATACGTAGGACCGCCCGGACGCCCTGTCTTCGGGTACATCCCATTTAGGGAGCCAGTCTCTACCCCCTATTTCACCTCTTACCTCTATATAGGCCCCTCGGCCTAAGATCTCCCTCTCCGAGTGGCGTACAACGTGATGTGGGATCATGTCTCCATCAATTGAGTTTTATAACACTACGCACGTTCCCAGCCTAGCATCGTCTCTGCTACGTCTGCGCTACATGATGATAAAATGCATTCTTGGTCCTATCATATGACCCTAAACTGTGACATTATCGTCCTGGCCGCACGACAAAAAACGACACCGCATTGTGGTGACCTCGTTATAGAGGACATCACATTGGGTAGTGGTCACGTGCCATGCCATTTGTCAACGCTCATCACAGATTAATCCTTGTGGCGACGCCATGACCTACTACTCTAGGCCTGTCGCTTCACAAAAAAAAACACTCACCTTAAAGGACAAACAAGATTTATCAAATTTCGCTTCTTTTAGTGCAAGGGCCATGCCCGCACTCCCCTTTTCCCCTGGCACTGGTATCTTACCATGTAACATTTCAAGAACTACGTTAGGCTTGATTCTCATCCTTATGAGATACATAGGAGCGCCCGGGCACTTCCCCACGGGCCCAACCTAACTTTCTCTTTTGGTCCCTTGACCTAAAACCTCTCCCAAGGGGGTCACGCGATGTGATATGGGATTACATCCTCATTCACGTCAGGTGTTTGAGTTACTCCACCATGTGCCTCTTATGTCTCCTCCCATCCATGGTCTGAATTCTACGACCCTAAACTAAGATCTCCCTATGGGGATGGAATATGCTCCCTCTATCTAATATGTCTCGTTGTCGTATTTAGATGTGTTTTGACAAAGAGCCCAAAGTGTGGGATTTTCATAGGGACATCCTCCTCATCCCATGACCATGATTCGTGAGCTCGCTATTTGGATCCTCATACTCTTCCACATCCAAAAGGTCCCTCAGACGACATGGATACTAGGCTTAAGGGATCTCCATGAATGCTGGACCTAAGGGCCCTCCAATCGTTTCGGGCCAACACCCCTAAGGATATCTGACAACATTTGTGACATGGTCCCGTGTTTTGAACATGGTCAACGGTCAACCCTCATTTGTTTGTCCCCATTCTAGGATAACGCGATATGGGTGCTGGGTTTATGCCACGGTAAACAGTTATCCTCCATCATCACGCCACCATCATCGTGATCTGAATCTCGAGCGCCATGATTCACACATTTCCACTTCCTCATGTTCAAGTGGAGTTCCATCATACTCGGCTCTTTATCTTCGCGCATCTAGGTGCGCTAAATGATTGTGTTAGTGTCATTGGGCCGGTATTCACCGAGAATCCCTTTGCCCTAACCTTCCCCCTTTCTGTGTCGAGAAATTCCCACCACTACTTCTTGTTTCCCACACCAAGCGCGACTCACGTGGGATTAGTAGTTTTGGAAGGATTTGTACCAACACGGCCGGGCTTCTCATCGTCTCGCATGACGTTAAACTACGCTTCCAGAACTACATATGGATTGATTCCCATTCTCATGGGGTACATAGGAATGCCTGACCACTCTACTTCGGGCCCAGCCTAATCCTCACTCTTGGTCCCTCGACCTGAAGAGTTTCCTCCGGGGGTACGTGGTGTGATTTGGACTCCAAGTCCTCATTCACGTCAGTTTCATGTCTACCGCACCACACACTCCCTGGGATCTTCCCTTTTATTCCACGTCCTATCGTATGACGTCAAACTACAGGAGTCCATGTGTCCTCAATGCATGACACTAAACTGTGGTTCTACCCTGAACAAGTTCAGGATGCCTCATGTTAACCATGGGATGCATCAGAGCCTCTATCAGAAAGGATTTCACCTACCAGTGTTGGTCTTTGACTGCACTGTGCTTCCGGAACTACGTATGGATTGATTCCCATCCTCATGGGATACGTAGGGACACCCAGGCATTTCACCTAGGGTCCATCCCCAGGAATCGTAGAATCCTGTTCCGCCCCCTGGTCGGACCCCTTATAGGGGACCGTGTAACTATGACTCTGCCCTGAACAAGTTCAGAATGCCCCATGATTACATTGGGAAGCGGTAAATCCCCTCACCAGAGAGGCCCTGTCTGAAAGAAGGAATGATCCATGATCAAACCAATGCGCCCATATGGTGTACTCCCACCATGGTGGTGTAACTACCTAAGTGCTGGATTCTGTTCGGACAAACCATCACTCCATATTCCACGCTTTGCGTGCCCCTTATTCGGACCCTCACCCCCTTCCGTGTCCCACGAGACCCCCTAACGGCCTGGTCTCATGCCGCATCGGCTCACCTACCATCCTGGGCCAACGTTCCGAAGGACTGGTCATGTCTGGAAGGGCCCCCTAACAGTATGGATGTTCGACCTATGGTCCACCAACTGTCCTGGGTCAACGTCCCGAAAGATCGACCGATGATATTTGTGACATGGTCCCATGTTTCGAACATGGTCAACGGTCGACCCTCATTTTTGTCCCCATTACACGCTAACGCAGTAAGGATACCGCTTCTCCACCATGGTTAACGGCTGCCCTTTATTGTCACGCCATCCCCACAACGCTCCGAATATTGGGCATCGTAATTCACACTTCCCGTCTCTGTCTGTTCGGACTGATTCCAGTGTCCTTGGTGTTGCACCGTTCGTGCATAAGAGCACGTTGAAGAAACGGTAACTCGGCTGTCCTGAAAGTTTCTTCTCCGGTCAAGCCTCTCCCATATTTCGGAAATTCGGACTGGTAATCCGAATCCCGGATTCCCGGAGCATGGTCTCCACTCCTATGTTAGGTGGGACGAGAAGGAAAATATCCCCTGTTTCTCACATCGGTCTCGACCCACGTGGGCTTGGGGAATTATCGACGAACATCCCGCAAACATTGTAGGGATG
Organism: Viscum album; assembly: GCA_963277665.1. Classification (NCBI taxonomy): domain Eukaryota; kingdom Viridiplantae; phylum Streptophyta; class Magnoliopsida; order Santalales; family Viscaceae; genus Viscum; species Viscum album. The sequence goes on along the minus strand of OY728125.1, from coordinate 1,476,454,560 downwards.
TAATAAGGCGATTCAAACAGTGGAAATCGTGCGCGCTACGGAATTCAAAACAAAGAAGGAAGAAATTGAAGCACGAAAGTACCGATAAAAGTTTTCTTTGGTATGCTACAATACCCGGGGGTTGACTCCCCCCATGGACGGGTTGACCCCGTCAAAAGAGCGTTGCAGCTCCGCCACCTGTTGGTTTGTGGCATCCAAGGCTTGCTGCCGCTGACTTAGCTCCCGCTCCTCCTCAGCAGCGGCAGGGCGCAGTTCGTCAGCCTTGGCTTTGGCCCTCTCAACGCCAGCTTGAATAGCAGCCATCTTTTCAGAGGCCTGCCTCAGATGCTCTTCTGCCTCTGCCAGCTGGGCCTTCAACCGTGAGATCAGCTCAGATTGTACATTAAGAGAGGCTGAAAGCTCATCTGCCCGGGTCTGCATCTGTTGGACCTCATCTTCAGCCTCCTGGAGCTTCTTGATGTTGGTCGCCTTCCTCCGCTGCCAGCCCACGCTGAGCCCACGATCATGCTCCCGGATCTTCTCAGCCATAAGATCTCAGATGAGTGCGTGAGGACATTGGGAATCCACTCTCCCAGCGCACAGTTCATGCAACCACGAGCGTAGTCTATCCATTTCGGCCAGCCATTGTGCTTGGGGGGTTTCCTTGATGAAGCGCGTGATTAACTTCCACAACCAGTGGTGGACTATGCTGCTGTCTTCCTCGTCAGAGGCCATTTAATCCCAGTCTGCGCGATTGGAAGGATAGTACGCGAGATACGCCCATAAGAAATCCTCAGCAGGATCTACATCTGGTGTTAAATCCAGTATGGCATCTGGCGCCGAAGCAGGCGTGACAGGACTGGGACCGACCGGTTGATCCTCTTCATCGGAGTCCACCTCGATGACTTCGGGCACGACCCTGCTGGTGGTCCTGCCAGTGATGATGTGTGTTGCAGCTTGAGGATATGGGGGGACTATCGCCACCATCACCAGCATTCCCCTAGGGGGGAGGCCACCAGACATCCCGACTAGCGTTGCCGCAGCAGCCCACACCAGTCGGAGAACTGTACAACAAAGGGGGACATAAACGTTAGTTGGCATAGTCTACATATGACGACAAGGAAACCGGTAGAGGGAACTTACGGAGATCGACCTCCTGGCACTGCTCTTGAGCCGGTACTGACGGGACCCCAAGGAGAGGCCCTCCGTATACTGTTGTAAGGTTTGGAGATTTCAGAGGAGCCACCTCGGGTGCTCTGGTCCCACCAGACGCGGAACTGGATGCAGCCATAGGCGCGAGTTCTGAAGGTCCCACATCATCACCCATCGAGGGGCAAGAACGAGGCCTATGAACAAGTTCCTCCTACATGGTTCAAACATCGGTGAGAAGTCCATAGTGGCCCAAGAACGGATCGGAAGGAAAGAAGTTTGGAATGCTACCTCGAGAGCCTCTACAAAATCGTCGGAATCTGAGCCTTGATCTCCGACCTCGCCCTCCTCCAATAGGCTCCCTCCTCCAGCCTCATCCTCCCGAGAGGAGTCCTCTGATTCTTCCGGCAGGGGGAAGCGCTCCCTCAGATCGGCGGCTGATAACTGTGGGGGGACTGTTCGATTCAGCAGTACCCTCACCCGGTCTGTCATTGGGTGAGGGACACCACTGGAGTGGACGTAATCCTCCAGCTCATCTAGGTATTGCTCTGCCTCCTCCGGAGACACCATAAATCCATCCCGGACTGGGCCTATTCCCAGTAATTCCATCCCGAGGCGATTCAGGTGGGCCCATATCTCAGGTGGGCTGAGGAATTCCCGGTTGATATCCCAAATGTCCCAGGCTTCCGGGAAGACGGCATCCTCTGCCATGTCGATATGACACAGGCGCTTCCCCAGAGCCTGAGTGGATATTCTACGAAATACCCTCGGTGGCTACCCCTCCAGATGGCCCTAATCTTCCAGAATCACCGGGTCCGCCGCTGCTGCCACACCCTTGGCAGGTGCGGGTATCGCCGCCATGGCAGCCCCGCCACCGCGAGAGGCCCTAGCTTCCCTCTGACCCCGACCTCGAGATAGAGGAGGCCCACCTTCACCGACCTGAATAGTCGGTTTCTTCAGCATCTCCCCTGGGTAAGAAGCCTCCAAAATAATGGCATACTCCCTCACCAATCTGAAAGCGGCGGTGGATGGAGGCAGTGCAATTCGCATCTTCCCATCTTTCTGTGTGAACATGAGCCACAACTGCCTCATCACACACAGGTGCTCCTCGTGACGCACCTCCCAGTAGACCTACGGGGTCAGCCGCTGAAGGCACCAGAACTACCTCACAAACCGGTGCGGGGTGTACGGTTCGCAGAGTGGCTCACGATCTACTCGTTCCACCAAAACTCCACCTCGAAAGGCCATGAGGTAAGCCCGATGTTCTTCCGTTACCCGCCTGTCGTCAGTCAGTATCCCCATCGGCAATGGGAAGGGGTGGAAATTAAACTCATCTTCCCTCCACACCCGATTCAGCACCATCGGCATGACTAGTTTGAACGGGAAGCTCCCGACCGCGTTCAGGATAGAGGGGCAGAAGTTCGATCCCGGTGGCGAAATAGGGTTTGGATACTCATAGATCCCCCTGATGTGCACTGCGATCCACCCATATAGGAGGTGGAAGGGCCCGCATATCCTTGGCGGATTCTTGCCCTCGCTAATGTTCCACAGCATTCTGTACAGTTTGGCGAGCATTGGAATCCCCAGATTAATCCACTTCCCCATGGCCAACATGGACGCCACAATAAACGAGCTGGGCCGCACCCCCATGCTTGTATCCCTCACTGGTAGGATCCAACCGCAGATGAGAGCCGTGATGAATGCCGCCAGCCTGACTATCGGCTGTTGTTCAGTGCTGACACTGAAACCCCAAGTCTTCCATTGGCTGTCCTCCAAGACCCACCAATACGAGTGCCCCTTACCCCATTGGGCCGCCCTCGGACAAGTTCAAGGCCTCAGAGGGAACTCTCGATTTTCTGGGAAATTCAGGAAGCACTTGAACTATCTCCTAAAGTGGACATCCCTCACTGCCTCTTTTCCCTCTCCAGGGACGAATGCCATCAGCACTGACGCCAGTCGCAACATTTTCTCGGTATCCTCCCACGCGCTCATGATGGGGAGGAACTCATCATACATGGCCCCCAAGATCGGAACCCCAGAAATCTGGTGGACATCCCACAGGCTGATGCCCACCTCCTAGTGATGCAGGTGAAAGGTATTGGTCCTAGACGACCATCTGCTCAGCAATTCCGGCATCAGTTTTTTCGGTTGGTAAATGTGGAATTGAGAGGCCCATGCTGCCTCATTTAACCCCACTCTCCTCATCTCGACCCCAAACTCCTCGCATGAGGCGCCTACCCAGTAGGCCCAGGCCCAGTCATCAGTAAATGAGGCAGTTTGGGGTTGAGCTGAGGAGAGTGGGGTTAAATGAGGCAGCATGGGCCTCCCAATTCCACATTTACCAACCGAAACAACTAATGCCGGAATTGCTGAGCAGATGGTCGTCTAGGACCAATACCTTTCACCTGCATCACGGGGAGGTGGGAATCAGCCTGTGGGATGTCCACCAGATTTCTGGGGTTCAGTAAAGTTGCCGCCCTGGCATAGGTCCCACTCATCAGACCATCCCTTCTTTGAATCCTACAAAGCCGCCTTCAACATGGTACGGTAGAGAGGAGGGGACGTCTCCGGTTGCAATGGATTCCCATAAATATCGTTTATATGGTTGTAGAGACAATTAGTGGTGACGGGTGTGAAGTCCTCCCATGCATGACCATTGGCTGCCCTGAACCATTGGTGCTGGCATGGTGTACTCCTGAACCAACAAGCTGGTTCGTCCCTACTCGCCTCAGGTATGAAGACGTCATCCCTCAACCTGAAGCCGTACAATGGAAGCTTCTTACACTGCGGATAATTCTTCTGACCCTCCAATAGCAGATCTGTCAAAGAAGCGTGGTCTGAATAGCTTCATACCATCTCCCCAAGGCTTGGACAGTTGGCCATCTCATCCCGACGGGCGGCATCTGCAAGCACCCCCAATACAGCTTCTTGATGGGCCATTTCGATTCTGGCCCTCAAGAAAGAATTTTTTCAGAAAGGATCGCGGAGCTGTATCACGAAGCCGGATCGTGAAGGTCGGTCGTGAGGCAAAACCACGGAGTCAGACCTAGGTCAGAAAGCGGAAGTTTGCTTGGCGCAGTCGCGGAGTCGGAGACCCGCGGTCCGCCGCGAAGCTCGATTCGCGGAGAGAAGTCACGGAGTACACGGAGCTTCACGAAATCGAGAGCACAAAAAGACAAGGAAATCGCATGAAGAAAAAAGACGTCGACCCCCTATTTATAGGCGGTGACCCTGGAGCATTGCGGCGCACCTCACCCGCGCAGAGCATCACGGCGCATCCGGATCCGTGGCCCCGGTCAGCACCGCGAGCCCTCTTCGCGACATCGAATCGCGAACCGCCGACAATTTTTGCGATGTTCCCTCAGACTTCGACCCTTCACCCTCCACGGATCCAAGTCTGAGGGGGGCATTTGTTGGCGCCAAAATATTGCATGGAAGGAAGGAACGGAAAAGAAGGCCGGCACGCTGCCTCGCGAAGCACCACCGCGAAGAACCCTGAGCATCGCGGTCTTGCGAAGCTCCGGAGGCGGTAACTCTCTGCGAACGGGTTTGACATTCGCGAGCCTTCCGCGAAGCACCCCGAGAATCGCGGTCTGGCGAAGCTCCAGAGACGGTAACTCTCTGCGAATGGGTTTGACATTCGCGAGTCCGCCGCGAAGCTCCGAAGGCGGTAAATCTCCGCGAACACGTTTGACGTTCGCGAGCCCGCCGTGAAGCACCTTTGGCAGCGCGCGAGTTTGGCTCCGCGGCGCCCCTTTACTATAAATACAGGGCTCCCCCTGAGTCCCAGGGATGGAAAATCCGACCTTTCAGCTTCTCCTCTCCCGAATCACGAAGAACCCTTTGCCCCCAGGAATCATGAGCTCTGCGAGGTACTCCTACTTCGCGTGACGCCTTTGTTTGTATCATTTTGAGCCCCTCTTCCGAGAGGGATGACCTTCACGAAGCTCAAGTGAATTTGCGAAGGAAGGGGATTCTCAAGGGAACTCGGGCAGCTACGGAGTGTTTATGCTTCGCGAAACACCCAAACTGTACTAGTGATCCCTATGCTAAGGCAGGATCGCTACACATCGCGAAGCACACTGCTTCGCAGCACCCTGCTTCGCGAGGCACCTCTTCTTCGTGAGGCAGTGCTCCGCGAATACTGTTCCACTTCGCGAAGCACCCTCCACTCACACATATGCCCCATGATAAAGCTAAGGCACTCCTCTTCGCGAAGCACACTCCTTTTCTTAGAAATTTCGCTTCCCGTGAGACCCTCCAGGTATGCACTATGTGATTTCAAATTCCCATGGACAATACCACTCATAGCGTTTCTTCGCCTAATGCTTCTTCGTATAGGCACGCTAACGGCTATTGCTTCTTCGCATAGCCACGCTAACGTGGACCCCTCGATGGTTCAATCCACAACCCCCCTTAACCACGGCCTTGCCAGTACCTTCCCTCCCCTAAGGACCAGAGGGTACTGGTTATGTAAGTCCTAGGGGTGAGGAGTGAACCCACCTCGTCCGAGCTGCAGGACGTTAAACAGCCAAGCACCACGTCCTCAACATATGACGTTAAACTGTGACCCGACCTCATGCCTCTCACAAAGGGTCCCCCCAGCTCGAACATGTTTTACGCCACTCATCTCCATGGGAGTGGAATCACCCATCCACAAGGGATGATATCCTCCTTAATGGAGTGGCGTATGTTCTCAGGAGAAGGGCGACCCTAGTTCCCCAACGGATGGCTGCACCCGTGCATCTCCGTACTTCCCCACTACCAAGGTTAGTGGAGGGCGTGATAGGGAATGAGGCACCTCCCATCATTGGTCCCAAATCCCTCTTTCACTGTGCTCTGTCGTACTTCGGGCCTCCATCCTGGAGTAAGTCCCAGCACCATGGTCCGCCTAACGCGTAAGCCCCTCTTCGCTTCTCATGGATGCACCCTTCGTAGCGTGATCGTCAGATCCTTACTGTCTCTTATTTCTCACACCGAGCATGACTCATGTGGGCTTATAGATGGCATTGGCTTTGACAATACCTCGTCCATCATGACGTTAAACTGCACGCCTTCATCCAGCATGACATTAAACTGCATGCCGTCATCCAGCATGACGTTAAATTGCACGCCTTCGTCCAGCATGACATTAAACTGCATGCCGTCATCCAGCATGACGTTAAACTGCACACCTTTGTCCAGCATGACGTTAAACTGCATTCCCTCATCCAGCATGACGTTAAACTGCACACCTTCGTCCAGCATGATGTTAAAATGTATGCCCTTGTCCTGCATGACATTAAACTGCACACCCATTTGAACTACGAGGTCTTTGATCCATGTCAAGGAATGGTACGTAGGAAGCCTCCATGAGGTTCAAGACCACCTGTCATACAATTCACGTCGAGTTCCACCTTCGTCCAGCATAACGTTAAACTGCATCCCAGTTCGACGGCAAGCCGTTGTCCCCACCCGAACTACGAGGACTTTGATCCATGTCAAGGCATGGTACATAGGAAGCCTCTCTAAGGTTCAAGCCCAACAATAATTGGCCCAAACCATCTCCTTGTCGGTGTGCCAAGCCCCCCCCCCATTTTCCTCCGAACTACGAGGACTTTGATCCATGTCAAGGCATGGTACGTAGGAAGCCTTCACGAGGTTCAAGCCCACCACAAGTGGACCCCCCCGGGTTCACCTTCACGTCGGTTCGCCGACAAATCCCTTCCGAACTATGAGGAATTTGATCCATGTCAAGGCACGATACGTAGGAAGCGTCCACGAGGTTCAAGCCCATCGCCCGTCGTTCATTCACGTCAGGGTTCACCACCATCCCGCATGACGTTAAACTGTATTCTATCGACCATTTGAACTACGAGGACTTTGATCCATGTCAAGGAATGGTATGTAGGAAGCCTCCTTGAGGTTCAAGCCCTTCTCCCATCGGACCGAGGTCCCTTCCTCACATCGGTTCACCGAAACCCACCCTCCGAACAACGAGGACTTTGATCCATGTCAAGGCATGGTACGTAGGAATCCTACACGAGGTTCAATCCCACAACTAGTAGACCCCCGGGTCTACTTTCACGTTGGTTCACTGATGAAACCCTCCGAACTTCAAGGACTTTGATCCATGTTAAGGCCTGGTACGTAGGAAGCCTCCCCGAGGTTCAAGCCCATCTCTCATTGGACCAAGGTCCACCTTTACGTCGGTTCGCCAACGAAGCCCCTCTGAACTATGTGGTCTTTGATCCATGTCATGACATGGTACGTAGGAAGCCTCCACGAGGTCCAAGCCCACCAACACTAGGACCCTCCTGGTCCTCCCCATTCACGTCAGTTCGCTGATGATACCCATCAGACCAAGGTACACCCTCATGCCGGTTCACCGGAACCATCCCGAACTACACGGACTTTGATTCCCTGCCATGGGGATACGTAGGAATCCTCTTCAAGGCTCAAACCCAACTTCACTGTCACCCTTGCAACGGTTCCTTGCCATTCCCCCCTCCACTTCATTCGTTCATCCATAATCCACCCTGATTCTCGTCCGGACTGCCATATCCCGGTGAGACCATGTCGGTACGCTCCTCTTCACAGCCTCCCATGGGCTGGTCCCGATATCGGCACCCCTTCAAGGGAAATCCCTCAATCTGATATACTCTAGCTAATGCTCCGATCGGGCTGATCCATCTCTATTAGACGTTAAACTCGCGGCATACCCAGTGTTAAACACGAGAAGCTGAGGAAAACCTCAGATATGTGTCTATGGCATATAATTCCCCGCACTCTATGTGGGATGCCTCGGGCCTCCACGCCCTCGAGAAGCCCTGTGACCAGGGATAATAGACAGACATGCCAGGTCCCCAGCATCCAGACACTCTACTGATGCCTCAACGTGACTACTCCCCTGACTGAAGGTTACTGCCCTGACCGGACCCTTTGGAATGTCCCGACAGAAGCAGTGTAATTAACCGGCGTCCATGGAAACATGGAACTGGGAAGAGTTTCATGAACAACATATTAAATCTATGAGGGAGACCCGAACTAGGTGACGAGTTCTGAAGAGGAATCCACAGAAGGAAGAACCGACATCCCATCATCCTGTTTCGATCAAGGAGCAGACGTCCCTGAATAAGGAGCGAATGCCGCCCACCTTTGGAAGGCAGGAATGTGGGGATGAAAAGAGAGATAACTAGTTTTGTTACTCAGTGTTCCACTTGTCAGTAAGTGAGGGTAGAATACTAGTGACTAGAAAATCTATTATAGTCATTTCCCATTCCTGAGTGGAAAATAGGATAATTCCACTATGGATTTTGTGATAGGATTACCTAGTTCACCTCAAGTCCATGATGTAGTATGGGTAATCCTAGATAGGTTAACAACATTTTCTCACTTCCTACCTATCAAAGAGTCCTTTTTAGTGGAAGATATTAGAATGATATATTTAAAATAGATAATACACCTTCACGAAGTTATACGTACCTCCGTATCAGATAGAGGAACTCATTTTATATTGTGGTTTTGGTAGGGGTTATAGAGGGAACCGGGTTCTTAGGTACTAATGAGTAAAACCTATCACCTATATACATGAAGTTATTCTGAGCATATGATACATGTGTTAGAGGAAATTCTTTGAGTATGTGCACTTTATTTTGGAGGTTCTTGGGAGAAATACTTACCTCTCTCTATTTTATCTTACAATAACTACTTTGAAGTGACTATATAGATGGATAATTATGAGGAATTATATGGTAGGCTATGCTATTCACCCTCATGTTGGTTTGAAGAAGGGGGGTAGTGCTATTGGGAATTTATCTCATTTAGAATACTTTAGACTAGGTACAACTTATTAGAAAGCATATGGTAAAATCACAATCTAGGAAGAAGTATTATGCCAATCGCCATAGATGACCTCTAGAGTTTGAAGTTGGGGGTTTATTTTTCTTGCATATTTCACCTAGAATGGGGCATATATGGGAAAGGAAAAAAGGGACTCTATCTCCTTGTTATTTCAAGGCTTTTGAGATTTTAGAGAGAGTCGGGTTGATAGTCTATTGGTTATAGTTACCTCAGAGGTACCGATCCAAACACGATGCATTTTATGTATATCAGTTTCACCATTAATATTTATATCCATCTCAAATTCTTCTTCCTAATGAGGTTGATTTGTATATGGATGTGTCCTTTTAGGATCATCCTATGCGTATTGTTGATCATAGCATAAATTCTCTCTAAGGTAGTTCAGTTTGTCTGGTATGGGTGCTATAGTAGCATGACCGTGTATAGGACATGCCCTGAGAGTGAGAAGACAATGTACATTCTCAATGGCTGAAGTTATTCTTGGAAAATTCATTAACACCCTCATAAGGGAAACCCAAGGATAATTTTTTTTAAAGAGGTAATATTGTAATATCTCAGTTTTCTCTAGAGTTATGAATCTTAATTTATGGTTTAAACCTATATTTGGGGTTTTATGGGTTGGTTTGGACCTTGTTAATGGATCCTATATAGGAATTTGAGGTGATTTTGGGTGGAAGCATGAGCTATAGTAAAATTCTAACCACATAACAATTTATGACGTAAATGAGTGATTTACACTATAAATAGTTAATTTATGGCATAAAACCTTCTTATGTTGTAAATGGATCAGGAAGACGACATAAAGAGAAGGAATTTACTATTGGTATCAAGGCATGTAATGGAAGCCTATGGGATAGGGATTTATTTTTTTATCATTGAAGAGATGTAACTTCATCATCTATAGTGATCCGAGCCCCTGTAGAGGTTCGAGCATCTCACATAAAATTAATAAGAATAGAAATAATTAAACAAGTACCTAATTCAATTCGGTGACATGTTCAACTATAGATATATTCTAATGATCATTTCTAAAAGTATCTAAGCTCAAAATCCTCTATATCTTCTACACATTCTTCAGGAATCCAAACGATCACTATTCTTCAAATTATAAGTTCTATCATGGAGCTCCAATGAATCCCTAGATGTCACAATGATCACCTTGAACCCGTCTCTTCAATCCATTGAAGGAATTATTGGATCGATTGCTCAGAGAGAGCCTTTTTCTCTCTAGGATGTGGGAAGAGAAAGAATATATAACTTGTGAATGATGAATAGTACATGGAATGATCTTCTTCTCTATTTATATAATGGATGTCCAAAATACCTGATAAGGATTCCCTAGCCCCCATATATAAAATTTCCAATAAATAAACAATATATAACACATTATAATGAACTAACTATATCATTTATGTCATTTATATTTTATCACCTACTTGTAATATATAATAAATATGTTATGTGATAAACCTGAGTCATTAAATCGACTAGTAATTCCCATAATATTAAACCAATCTTGAATATTAAATTAATATTCATTCATATACTATTTTTACTGTATTCACTTAAATACCCTGTGAATAATTTTAATAAATAAATTCAACCCAATTATTATATACTCTAATAATAATGAATTTAGTTATTTTTGGGTGATCGATAATACTTGAACAACTCTCAGAACCCATGGTGGGTACCACCATGACCTATACACCTATTCAATGAAATAGATTCTTGAATACGCTATTGTTTGTGACCCTATAGTCCCTTATCTTAATAGCAGTGAATAATATTCATAGACCAAGGGAAGAGTCTAGTAACCCATTAAGGCCCCAAAGGAAATAAAAAATATTCATGGAAACCAAAACCTTTTCCTATACACATATTGTGTAATATAATATATTTATATCATGATATCTTATAAAGTAGGACGCACACTTGTTTCATCATCCTTTATTTATTTATTATTTTCTGATCTAAATAGATAGACTTAACTTTGACTACCCTAGCCAAAGATTTATGAAGGTAATACCATCTTGGTCAATGAGGATCAAGATATCACTTTCTCAACTCTAAAGAGACAAATTCTATCTTGACCATTCAACCAATGCCATACCACCAATGACACATCCAAATAAAGTTACCTCACCGCAACTTCAATGTCATGGTTTCTCCCTTTCATCAAAGTATGCTATAAAATGTTACACATTGATAATGATATCAATTCAGGATACCTACACACATGTTCAAAGATAGTGACATCCAAAGACACCCAAAACATGTGGTGTTCCTATTGGCGGGTCTATCATCATGATGTCACCTTCTAGAGATCACCATGTGTGAACTTCATGAGAAGAATTCTCATTTCTTATGACCCCCCAACACTTTATAGTCATAAATCAACTATGTCCAGTCAATATGATGTATTAAGAACATATGACATATGTTTAAGATTAATTTCTTAGTATCTCAAGATTCTCATTATAGCATGGGACCTACTATAACATTTTGATAGGATAAATAATCTATGGAAATTACCATTTAAATAGTGGATATAGAAATATCAACACTACTGACACATGCCTATCATAGGAAGTGAATTTTTTTTTTACTGAGTTAAAATATAATATAGTGGTCAACCTAGGTTGTCTCCTGAGAGGAGCGCTCAACAATCACTTATGTCACTTTAAATTTGATAATGAAGTGGGGTTGTTTTTGATAATGTTGGTTATGAAAACAAAGAAAAAATAAATAAATAAATAAATAAAGTAAAATATTTAAAATAAATTGAAAAATAATTCAATTAAAAATAGTGATAATAATTGGGTGATCAGGTTGGGGTTGGTTTTTCAATTTTAATGATATCATAGTTCCAATTTTATTCAATCCTCTTCTGCTAAGTCAGTTTAAGTGAATTTCACGATGAATTCCTATCACTCCCTTAGTAAATGATGATGGTGAGAATAAACCTTACCAATATCTTAGATCAGTCTACTCTCTTTCCTATGTGTAAAAAATATGTAGCGAATACCCTTAAATGAGTTAGGAAATTCCTGACTGGGTCTTGTTTATCCCAATGAATTAAGAATATTCAATACCCCTGCCACAAGTACTGACGATCACTGAGTACTTCACCACTAATACTTGATCTATTCCATCATATATAGACCAAAACCTAGTGGAGGGAGATTATGAACATTTACCAAAGTAATAATAACAACAAAATATTAAATCAAGTACAATCGTATAAGATAATAAACCTGTTTATTAGAATTTGAAACCAACACTGTAGAAGAGAAAGAGTTTATATTCAATAAAATGCAAGATATCAAACATTAAAAAAGATAAAACCTAACCTTACCCAATCACTCAGAATATTTACCCCACCATGTTAAGGGTAATTGAGAAGAAGGGGGAATAAGAAGCTGTTATAAAAATAATAAGAACAAAAGAAAGAAAAGAAAGAACATAATTTTTCTCCTCCATAATCGGTCCATCAGAAATATAGCTTCATTTCTCCCACCTTCTCCTCGAATCAGGATGAGTTACCTTATTATAAAAGGTGGGGAATGGAGTTTTCCATCTAACCCAGAAGTTTCAAGGCATTTGGATCTGTTTTGAATGATCTATGGATGAATTAGTATACATGAGTTTTTCAGGACGCCAATCACTATTCCACCAACCCAATTTTGATTGGTTGAATGGAGGACTAAATGAAATTATTTCTTCCTGAAATTTAATGGGAAGATTCCTAGTAGAGTTTTATTTTTAACCTAGATAGAAGCACACAATTTGGTATTTTTTATCCCTAGATATAGATCATTGAATGAGGCATGGTCCATTCTACTGGCTAGAATAAGTGTTCACATTGAATGATTTTGTTTGGCTTGTTGGAGTTCTAATTAGCTATAGTTATTTTAGACTTATTTTTAGTCCACAAATAATTTCATACTACAAAAAAGGAATCTCATGAACTAGATGAAAATTGTAGGATTTATGCTCTAAATATAGAGGAAACATAAATTTTGGTTTAGGGAACCCACTTCTACAACACTCCCACTTGAACTAGGGCCATCTTGTTAACTCTCCTTGTTAGCTAACACATGATAAGATAATGTTTTTGTTGAGTTATGACTTTAGTAATGAGCCTTCCATGTTTCCATTTCATGGCTTTTCTAATATCTATGACTTCACCTCCTTGAGTAAGACTTCTAAAGATATTATATCCCGGAGTATATCCCTTTTTTCCAATATAAAAAATTGACATCTTCGCTAGTATTAGTAATAGAATTATCATAATGATAAAATTTTAATTACTAGGTGTGATTATAATAAGTAGAAAAAATAATTTTTTATTTTACACTACTTCTATAGCTGCCTAAAAGTTCATAATGAACTTAGTATTTATTGACATGGCTGCCACTATCTTGAATGAGCTTGTCTTGCTCATTACCTTAGCATAATTACAATATTAGATCACACTGATCTATAGGAAGACTAGTATGTGTCCCTTATAACTAGTATCCCTTCCTCTCCACATACAAAGTACATACCTTTTAAACTTTCTCAAGTTCAATTGGATAGTTCTAACTGCTTCTCTTATAGTTCTCTCAAATATAACTAATATTTTCCCATAATAAATTATGTGTTGGAAATATTATTTCTTGTATATATAATTGAATTTTTGATTGATCCATAATAGAAGCATATGGAATTATATTCATCTCATCAATATCTTCCTATTTCAATGTATGTCTTCTTGGAGAGATTTATGCTATATGAAACTAGTAACAATTCTCTCTTGAATTGTTTCAACTTGTATTCTTAATATATTTTCTATATATTTACTATTGACTTAGTCTAAAAAAACATTAGATAAACCCAGGTAAATAATTCCAAATAACTATAGTTGTTACTTTAAGTCAATATTTGGATAAATTATTTCATTCTGGTTTTAACTAACTATAAGACCAGTAGTTTTTTATATGTTACCAAACATATTTTACTTGGAAAACAGTGGTTCTCCCACTAACCTTTGGTAGAAAAATGTTAAAAATTTATTCCAAATGAATATACTATGATCTTTTTTCTTAATTTAATCCTAAATAGTATTTCAATAACTTTCACCCCTTATTGGTATTCTATGGTGTCACCATCCCTTTCTGGTTGTGTCATATAGACACCTTCTACGATTTATGGTCTTGACATCCAATGCTCAATCAAAAGATCATAGAATGTTGTGATGGAAAGTAAAATTCTAATGTATTTAGGACTGATGATTTAGTATTACCAATAAAGCCTCATTGGTACCCTGATTTTACCATCCATGTATAGTCTCACTTGAATACTCACCACATTATTCAAAATAACAATCCCTCTATACTTCGATACATGGAATCCATTATTGAATTTTAATTGATCTTTTTAATCTTAGATAATTTCGATATAATACTAAGAGGAATTATTATTCCCAATGAATAATGTATCACCATCCTCAGTGAATATAAAACCATTACCATGGTTTTATCCTTCATACAAATAATGTGTCTCAGGAATATTCTCTTTCCACATGCTCTTTTGGGAATTATTCCTACGCCAACCATTTGTGCATCTTTAGCATTGACTAAATACAAATAAATATTTCTCCTATTATCTCAAATAGATATGTGAACCATTTTATAGAAATATAGTATATAACTTGAATATCTATTTTTATATTTTAGGAATTTAAGTAATATCCTTAGATAACATTAGGATAACTACTTTAGATTCACATTTTGTTTCTCTTGATGAAAGTTTGTTTATATCCATAACAAATACTTTGCATCCAAATACAACGTTGTTATGGAATAATGTATTTATATCATAATATAACTCATATGATATCCATTTTTAATTATATATGTCATATTTTTATAGGATAATTCCACTATTTTAAAATCATGACTTGAAAAATAATGGAAGTTTTAGCAAAGGATAAAGGTCTTGAAATTAATGATGCTTTTAATTTTATCATGAATCTACTATGTATTAAGAAATTTGTGTTTAGGAATTACTTCATGCTACATTATATTGATCAATGTTATAATTCAAGAATCATTATTTTTTATTCTTATTAGCATCATAACTTTAATGTGGATATAGTAATGTGCATTTAAGAATTAATCCATATTATATTATATTAACTGATGAATGCTTGGAAAATATATTATTCAACACATCATCCTGAAGAAACTTATATCTTCTAACTATTAATATACCATGATTCACTTTCACATTCCATAATAAACACTTAAAGGAATTTAATGAAGTATATTTACCACTAGAATACCTTTAGAATAGTTCACTCTCTCTAGTTGAACTAATTCTGAAAGCTTTATGGATTTCCTTTATTTCTTAAGGATTATTTTTCCAAACTAAATAAGTGTATATGTTGATACAACTCAATGTATTTAACTCCACATATTATAAATACCATATGGAGTATATCTTTGATGTCCACTTCTTATTTTACATGAAAAATAATTATCTTTCCACAACTAGGTATAATTGTGTCTTATATATTTATATTCATCATGTATTGCCTATGATACATGTATCATTGAACTATTGTTTGAGTATTAGAAACCACAAAAAACATTCATTTCATTAATGTAATAATTTCTCCTTTTTTCTAATAGACATGAGAGATAAATGTTCTATCTATACTCAATAAAATTTCTACCAGAACCAGTAAACTGGAAAGTGGTAGTTGGGAATTCCTCACTACTGACTTAGGAATCATTCTCTCTTATCCACTAGGAGAAATCACCTTACTTCTTGAAATGTTTATTTTCTTACTTGGTAACTATATTTCAATACAAATATGTGATATTAATGTTGTATTTAATACCCAATAAGTAAAATAGAAATATTACTTACAATTGATGAATATACTTGAATAAGAAGCGACTAATTTCTTATTCAATTCATTTATTTCATTTAAACTCTCAAAGACTTATTTCATGACATTCAATGAAAATATCCTAATTTTTAATGCATTTTCCATTTCCTTTGAAGGATGTTGCAAATTTTCCTTTAGTGTCACACTTTATTTTATATTGTTTCCTTATCTTTCAACCTTTTCAATATAAGAACTAAATATTAATCTTTCTTTAAGTGCTTATAATCTCGGAAAACCATACCCAAAAGAAATGAAGTGATTTATCCATTTACTATTCATTTTGTAATCTTAAATGAAACTAGATTAGTTGGGTGAAAAATATATGAGAATGTGATGCATTGAAATATTGTGATCCATATTTTAATTTTAGACATATCTAACATAAACATCACCTTATTCAAATATCACTTCAGTTTCTCCCCACAAGCTTCTTGGAGATGAGGCAACATGTAAACCTTTTATATACTGATGTTGTATCCAAAAATCACATAATAAATTGACGAAAAAATTATTAAATAACTATCATATGAATCATACATAAGTCCCATGTAATACTTTTTCTCACTCTTGCTTCCTGAGGTGGCTCAACAACTATTGGGGATACTAACACCTTGAATTTTTGATGTCATAGTACTTTACGCAAGTTCCTGTACTACTCTTTGGAAAATCATGATATTTTGGAAATTTTTTTAGTCCAATAGATATATTAGTTTATTTGTGGTATTACTTACCATTTTTCTAAAAAATATCTTGTATATTAATTCTTTTATCTTGATTATTAATTAGACATTATTGATTAATTTAACCATCAAATTTCTCCCACTATTTTATCAAACTCTAGTAACCCTCCATACTAGAATCAAAATAATATGTCATTTGAGTATTCTAGTTGAAATGATCCTTGAAACCTCTCCAGATGTTCCTCTACTCAGAGAGTTCAAGGTATGAATTTGAATGACCAACCAGATTAACACACGACTCCTTGATCTGTTGAGCGAAGTCCTAACTTATAAAATAAAAGACTTTATTTAGTCAATGCTTGACTCTAAAGATGAAATAATATATCTATGTTTACTCATTTTATTACAAATTAAGTTAATTCAATCCATCACTCTCATAATAACTCCTCGTTAGTATGAGGAACCCTCAACTTTAGATGACAAACACCCCGTACACCTAGTTTTTTTTTCTTCAAATTTGAATGATGAAAGGCATTCGTAACTTAATATTTCATTGAGGTATTTTTTATATTCCTCAATGAATGTCATAATGTTTCTATTAATCATGTTCATATTATGTTGTTTCTATCACAACTGAATATTAATATAATACATTTATCACTTATTTATGTATTTTTATATTTATTATTTTACATTTTTCTTACAGACAATCAAATGCAAAAAATAATAAATAATGTATAAAGGAAATAAAATTACCTGATTAGTCTTAAGAATCTAATATTGGTTGATCCATTTAACTCAATAGATCAATCATGACCTAGGGGTATCATACTTGAGTCAGGTCTTAACTCATGATGCAGCTCATTCTTGGTCCAGTGTATCCATATATCATATGAGTTTTCAGCTTGACTTGGAATGGTATGTGACTTACGACATCATCATAAATAGTATATCAATACTCACATACATGAAAGAGGGTCTCAGGAAGCCCAATATACATACAGATAATGATGGTTGCAGATACCCTTATGCATATTTAATAATACATGATGATGCATAGACCATCATAAAAATGGACTAATTATTTCAATCATCATATGAAATTGTAATAAATAATCAATTAAAACAAGACATGCACGATTGATACTCAGTACTAGTATATAGGTGAATTAAAAGTGTGATAAAAAGTAAAATGAAACAAATTTCAGTACGAGGGTATTCAAAAAAATAAAATAAACTATTCAAATTCAAATAATTTAATTTCCTCTGGTCTAATGATTAATTTAATTTTTATCCCACAATAAAATAAATAAATAAATAAATAAATAAATTTTTATAACAAATTAAATTTTATAAGTTTTGAAATAATAAAAGTATTGTTATTTTTAAACCAAAAAATAATTAAATTATTTTTTGGTTATATTAAAATTATTCTTGGCTCTAAAACTGGACACATGGCTAATGCAGGTCAAGTAGACCATGCACATGCCTATTCCAGGTTGGGAAGACCTCATGCATGGCAGTTCTGGGCCATACATACCTACACTAACCCCTTTTAGGTTGGGTAGACTCATATAGTCTTGTTGTGAGGTGAATTAGGTCATATAATACCTGCAACTGACTGGTCGAGACAGAGGAACTTCTAGACTGGGCGTTACCACAGGGTAGGGTGGTCCAGTCATGACAACAATGGTCAGTGAGGCATTACCAATGGTGGGATTTTTCATGGTGACCGAGTGGAGCAGTGAAACTGGAGGCCACAATCAATAGTGGACCTAGGAGATTAGATAGAGGTTTAGGGGAGTGGTAGAGATCCTTGGATCACCATATGGAAGCACAAAGGATGATACTGGTAGTCTAGATGGAATCCAAATAGGGAGGGAATTATAGCAGCATCGACCTACTATGAGTGGTGATGGAAACTGGGCTCAGTCATAATGGTGATGGTGGCTTGGTGAGGCAACGACCAGTGGGAGTGGTGACTAGGGATGTGGCGGTGGGGTAAACCATGATTAGGTGGTTCCATAAGTATGGGGTAGTGTATCTTTTAGGTGGAGGAGAGGCTTGTCTAGCTAGAGATAGGAGGAGAGGATGTTTAGTCGGCGACACAAGGAGAAAGGTGAACAAGTCTCATGGGGCCCCATTCAAAAAAAAATTAAGTTTCTTTTATAAAACCCCACTGGATTCAATTGGATGGTAGTCAAAAGTTTAATTTTTTTAATCCTTTTCTTTTTTTTGATAACCCTTCACCTGCATATGATATTAAAATAAGTCCTTCCTTTTTAAAAAATTTTGTTGCATCATTTTTAAAAAGCCTATATTTTTTTTGATTGAATAATTCCATGTATGCGTGGAATTATATTCAGGATATACTATTCTATAAATGAATTATGACTGAAACCTAGCCGAAATAAATTATATTTCTAAAAAATTCCTTGAAAGACACCAATTAAAATTTTATTTAATTTTCTATAGCCAAAAAACCGATTGCGATCTATATTAAATTTTTTGGATGGATATAACTTGAACATATAATATCGGATCAATGTATAATATTTTCCATTTGAACCAAATTAAATACCTCTAATTAATGTAATGTAAATTTATTTTTTTCTTGGATTAGAAAATTCAAATGATCGCTCGGATACTAATTGTTCGTATCGGGGTGAGCAATGGAAGAAAGTGGGCTAGGGATTTAAAATTTTTCTTCACTAAAGAAATGTAATTTTTTTGTCTCCGATAATCTGATCCATGGTATAGAACTAAGGATATCTTGTGAATTTAATAAGCATAGAAATAAATAAATGAGTACCTCATTCAATTCAGAAGAGTGTTCGACTATAGCTCATCACTAAAGATCATATCTTGAAAGATCCATGATGGAACCCCTCTAGATTACCCACATACACTTCAAGAATCCATGAAATCATTGTTCATCAGATTTTGGGTGCTAGCATGAAGATTTAACAAAATGTTTGGAATCACGATGATCTACTCAATCTCGTCCCTTAAATCCATCAAAGACATTCTTGGATCTATCGCTCGGAGAGAGCCTTTCTATATCTAGGATGCAGGTGGAAGGAGAATCTCTCAAATTCAAATGATGAATAATAAATGGTATGAGATTCTCCTCTGTTTATATAGTGGATATCCAAAATAACCGATAAGGGTTCTCTGACCCTCTTATATCCAACATCCGCTAAATAATAAATATATGACATGTTATGATGAACTAACTACATCATGTATGTAATTTATACTCTATCAACTAATTTTAATATATAATAAATATATTACATGATAAAACCAATCCATTAACTAAACTCTTAATTCTCATAATATTAAATGAACCTAGAATATTAAAATAATATTTGTTTGTATAATATTTTTCCTGTATTCACTTAAATGCCTTATGGACAATTTTAATAAATAAATTCCACCCAATTATTCTATACTTAAATAATAATGAATTTATTTATTCATGGGTGGTCGATAATACTTGGAAAATTCTTAGACCCCATGGTGCGGACCACCATGTCCAGTACACCTATTTAATATAATAGGGAAGATTCTTGAATATGCTATTGTGTGTGACCCTCAAGGACCTTATATCAATTGTAGTGGATATTATTCACACATGAAGAAGGGAGTCTAGAAACCCATCAAGGCCCCTAAGGGGGTAAGGAAAATTCATAACAATAATAACATTTTACTATAAACATGTGCTATGTAATATAATATCTTTATCTCACGATATTTCATAAAGTAGGACACACACTTACATCATCATCCTTTTTATGATTTATTATTTGTTGATATAACTAGATATATTTACCTTAGACTACCTTGGACAAAAATTTATGAAGGTAGTTCTATGCCAATCAACTAGGCCTAATATATCATTTCCTCAACTCATAAGCAACAAATTCTATCTGGACCATTCAACTAATTCCATAACATTAATGAAACATCCAACAAAAGCTACCTCAAAATTGATCCAATGCCAATGTATTTTACATGAATCAAAGTATGTGATCAAATAATACACATAAATAAATATCTCAATTCAAGAGTCCAATAAAAATGTTTGTAGATAAAAATATCTAATGACACCCAAAACATGTGGTGTTCCTATTGGCTGGTCTATCGCCATGATCTTACATACTAGAGATCACTAATTGCAAACATCATGAGAAGAAGTATCGATGATTATCAGTCCCCAACACCTGATATTCAAACATCAAATGTGTACAATCAGTATGATTTATCTAGACTATAGGACATATGTTTAAGATTAATTTCATAGTATCTCTAGGTTCTCATTAAAGCTTGGGAACTACTATAACCTTCTGATACAATAAGTAATCTATGGACGTTACCATTTAAATAGTGGATGTAGAAATATAAAAACTATAATGGTAAGTGTAAATTATGTATAAATAACTATATAAATGGTAAGGTAATTGAAAAGTATTGATAAATTTGGGTCTAGGGCACCCAATTCTACAACATTTATAGAGAAAATACCATGTTTACACCGTAAATATATAGAGCATCTTAAAAAATTAGGAAATTACCTTCTCACCCCTAATACCTTATAACTTAAAAACCCTTTATCCTTTTCATTTCCATACAAAAAATATAAGTGAAACATAGAAAATACCTCTTCTCCATCACCAAGGCTTTGATCTAGGTTCTTCATACGACATCTAACTCAATCACCGTTATTTATATTAGATCTGTGATGGCAATCTCTTCAATCTTATTACTTCATTTCTTTATTTATCTTAACATGCAGAATTATGAATCCATGTATTCTAATATTACCTATTTTAGGGTTTTTGTATTTCCCATCAATTTATCCCATTCTAGACCAAATAAAAAGATGATATTAGTTGGAGATTCTACCACCAATCTATGGTCAGTGGTCTCATGCTGTTCCTAAAAATTTAAGTTATTTATATATTGTGCCATTATGATACATGATGAACCATCTGAGGGTCACCACTTAAAATGAATTTTTTCTTGAATAAAATATGTGGGCATATGTTAATATGAACCATGATTCCTAAAATCATCGATGATGGTTGAGGACAACAAATAAGACCACCCATTTGGGTGCATTGCTAAATTAGGAAAAACAACCATGAGTTGCTTATGAATTTCTTTACCTTTTGAGGTGTGGTTCTTCACCCCTTATATTAGGTAGGTCAAAATTAATTAAACAAATTGTATTATTAAATTTAATGGAATAAATTAATCCATAATAATCCTTCTAATCTTAAGATATGGAATTGAACTATCTTCTAAGGTGAGTTAAAATTATTCTTTATAAATTAAATGAATAATTGAATTAAATGTGATGTTAAATGGTGTGATTATATTGAGATCCCATGACCATTAATTATGACATGTCATGGATAAAACATGGGTTCTAACTCATATTTCAATATAAATTCACATTGGGATTATTCAATTAAGATAAATGATTTAATGGATTGACATCATGCCATGGGTGATACATGGGTTCAGACATGAATAACATGGGAGGGAGTATTTGGGAATATGGATTCACTTTATGCTAGGAGTGATACTTAGGTTACTTCTAAGTAATGACATGGAAAAACTTCGAGGGAAGTGATTATTTTATGCCATGAGTGACACTTGGGTTTCTTATGTGTAATTCCAAGGATGGACTTAGAGGATGAGTATTGTATTCCATGTCTAAAGTGATAACTATGTTCTTATGTGGAATTCCATGGATAAGATTGTAGGGTGATGGGTTCTTAGAAAACTTGGAGTGATACTTGGGACCTCATGTAGAACTCCTTGGATGGGTTCAGGTTTCCAATAAGTAAATTGATTAATTAATCTAAATGATGTGTTCTACAAGTTAGAGAATATACATGGATTCAGTCACTACTTTTCATATATGATGGAATTATTTTATTTCCATTATTAAGTTTAATATTATGAGATATTTTAATCCTTTATACTGATATAATATATGGAGGATAATTTGTCTATGAGTGAGGTCCTGAGCATCTTTTTATAAATATAATAAAAAATGGATAATCTTTAATAGAAATTTTAGCTTAGGATGAAGTAAATGGTATCAATCAAGTGTCCCATTGGGAACTTAGACTGAAATGGGTATTACATATTTAATTTACATATTTCATTATTACTTGCACACTGCTTCATTATATACTCATGGAATGGATGGAATTAGACACCATTGGTGGTGACCTAGTGAGTATATCTCACACCCTATTCAACCTACTGATTGGTACCCATATAGATTTCATGGATGCAGGTTGGAAAAATGAAAGTAACCTACTGTGTATGGTTTATTTCTATGCATTAAGATAGATTACATGAGTAGAGGATCAAGTTTATTTTCATGATGATGTGGGAGATAGTTTTTTTTCTTTTTAAATTTTTTATAACATGTTGTATATACACGATCCTTTATATTCCACGCACTACCATTTTGTATATCATTATGAAATGATCAACATAATTTTGTATATGAATTTGTATATGGTTTCTACCATTTTATTTATGATATATAAACAATTTACTTATTTTTTATGTTGATTGTTATTTATTTATTATGCTACCATTTTCATTGATGTTATGATTCCACTGTGCCACACTCTGATCACGAGGGTATAGTCTCCCCACCAAACTCTTATAGACACTCACTACTAGTCGATAGCATTTGACATACAAGGAGTCATTCTTAAGGCCATATGGACACTGGTTTAGATACTGTTATCAAGTGAACCAGGTTGGGGCCGTAGAGAATGCGTGTCCATATATTCTTCTTAGGTATTTTAGGATTCGACAACCCTTATTTTTTGTAAGTGACAACTTCTACCTTAAGGTAAATTTGGGAGAGGCCAAATTTTGGCACCATTTTTGGAGATCCAATTAATTAATCTTGATACTCATTCTATTATCCCCATTTATATTTTCTCACCTCAATTTCTCCTATCTTTTTACCTTTATTTTTTTCACTTTTCTTGGTGCATGTCTGCCTATAACCATGACCAATCAAGCTGTCTAGTTAGGGTGGATAATTATGGGGTTGGGGAGTTAAGAACAATTAGGGGTATCTTCCCATAGATTCTAATCTTCATAAGAAACCAGATTCAAAAATTGAACCCATTCTAATGGAGGTTATTCAACTAAACTAAATCATAAACCCAAGGAAGAAACAAAATGTAAATCCAAATGAGGTAGCCCCTAACTTGGGGAATACAATCGATCAAACCATGAATGACTACCTCACACCTTCCTAGATTAATGAAACCTCATAAATTAGGCATGATACTCTAGGATATGTCCACTATGTGCTCATAAATCATGTTTTAAACCAGATTCCAACAATTTATGGGTTGGATTTTGAGATTCCATACCTTCATGTCAAGGAGTTCAATGAAATTGTTAAAACCATGTTCTCACAATATCAACTTGAATTGAAAAAAAGATACTCTTTATATATTATCTAAAGTACTAAGAAAAGAGTTGGTTAAATAATAATAGATCAGCATCTATCCAATCCTAGGTCCAACTAAAAATATAATTTTACAATAAATACTTTACCCACCAAAAAATAATTTCAATAAAAAAGATCATCAAAAATATTATTGAAAAATAAGGGGAAACTTTCTTTGAAACATGGGAAAGGCTTAAAGACACTCTCAACATGACACCACACCATGGATTATCAATTATATAATGAGTTAGAATCTTATATGATGGGTTGGGTATGGGAAAAAAATTGTTCATTGACATGATGTGTAATAGAACATTAAAAAACAATTCCCTAAACAATGCTTATGAGTTTCTAGAAAATTTATATGAACAAAAACAAACATGGGGAACATAATATTACTATGATAATCCACCCAAAACTAGTGGGATACAAAATATTAGGTAAGAATAAAGTCTTAAGGAAAAACTTATCTCACTTAATTACTCAAAAGGTTGAGTATATCAATATTAGGATGGTCTATGGAATTCAAACTTCTAAACCTGTTTGCACAATTTGTGACAAACATAACCAAAATGATTAAAACTACCCAACCATCCCTTCAAATTTGACATGATAACTATCATCACAAAATATTGTGATTCTAATTAGATTATATTTTAATCCATCAATAAATAAAAATTTAGAAATAATGTTAGATTCAGAGTTCCCAATATTTCCAAGACTAATGATTTTTCATCTTATATTGTCACTAAAAGTGGCCTTCCCACCATACACCATTATAAGGGTTTTAAATATTTCATAGTCTCTAGTCAGATGTCTCAAAAATCCACTATCCAGATACCACATATTATCACTTGATATCTTCAACCATTTCTACATTAATAAATTCAATACACATTGATTTTGGTACCACGATCTATTTAGATATAGATAGTTTTACAATCAAATATTTTGGAATGTAATTTTTTTACATGCACATTAGATATAGTTTTACTAGATTTAGAAATAAATTCCTTTTTTAGGTCTAAAAATCATAGAATTAATTCTAAAATTAGCACCATTTTTAGAAACCAAAGCTCTGTTTTAAGAACTAGGAATAAAATATTTTTTTTACAATTTATTTTTCTATATAGGAAGTAAACCAAAACCAACTCTTATTTTAGGTACACCATAAATTCCCAAAATTTTGTTTAAGGTTTTCATTTTCTAGAAAAAGATTAATTTTCCCTTTTAACTATTTATTTAATAGCATTATTTTATTTTTTAATGCTAAGATAATATTTTTCTACAACACATAACACATGAGTTTTTCTCAGCTTTTTATAGTTTTATTTTATCTAAATCATGTTATCTTCCAACATTAAATATTCTTATTCTAATTAATCTTTATAAATTTCAGAATCATCAGGAATATGAGCATTAATAGATGTCACCTTAGAGGTAATAACCATAAATTATATATTATATTTTTTATTCATATCTTCTTGGCTTGAATCTAAGTCACTAGAGCTATCCTGAGATGCACTTGAGGTATCTTTCATTACACATTTTGGTCTTTTCTAATTATATTTATATTTATTTTTCTATTTTAGCTTCAAGTAGTCTGTATTTATGTGCTATTTTATTTTGTATTTGTAACAGGGGATCACATTAGATGCGTCATCTATTTTTCAATATTTCTTGCAATTCTATCTCTTGTCATATTTCCTTTATATTTATACTTTCTAAAAAAATTCATTGTTTTTTAGAACTTGGAAAAACTTCTGGATAGATGATCTATTTCTTTATCACTTTTAGTGTCACCTTCTCTTCCATTTGAATTGTCATCATTAATAGTTTTTTTATTGTAAAAATTTAAATGAAACATATTTTCATTTTAGTCTATCATACACATTTTTTAGCTTCATATTCTCTTCATACATCATCAAATTCCCAATTAGCTCATTTACTGGTATCATGTTGATGTAGCATGATTCTAAAATAGAAACTGTAGTGCCTCTCTATGAATCCATTAGAAATCTCAGAATTATCATTACTTGATATTTTTATAGAATTGTTTGTCCAAGGGTGATCATAGTATTTATGATCTCATTAAACCTAAGATACATACAAAAAATATATTTTTTGAGCTTCATTTTGAATATATCATACATAATAGTATTATTATTTAACTTTATTTCATTGAAATTAGAAATGCATACTTGATATATAGAGAGATTATCCCAATTAAGATAACCAGTGTCACAAGAAGATATTCTATTAAATTAATCTTTGCCTAATGAAAATAATAAAGCATTCATAGATTTGTAGTTTGAATCATAAGAATATTTAGTTAGAGTATCCCATTACTTTCTATCAGTTTTATATTTCTTATAATTATCTTCAATAAATCCATAAATATCAAAACACATGTTCTCAATATGAATTTTCATTTCTATTATCCATTCAGCATAATTTTTACATTAAAATAATAAGTTTTATTTGTTTCATAACCTTCATATGTAGCCTCTATAATAGAATATTAGAAATTAAAAATTAAATAGATATTAGTAAAATAATACGATTAAAATAATTAGTAAGGAAATAGAAATAAAAAAACCTTTGATACCAAATATTGTTCAAAGTGGAAACTCAAGAGAGGGGTAATTGAGTTTCCTATTAAAATATATGTTAAAAATTGTTTTAAAACAAAATACCTCAATTTATAAAAATATCATAGTTAACTAAAATAGAATAAGAATATAGTTTAATCTTTCATAAATCTTCTTTGAAGTTCAATCATAACTTAGTTAAAACAGTTTTAAAACTCATTTAACTTTTGAAATAGATTTTCTAAAATTGAACAAGGTATATAAAACAAAAATTGAAGTTAAATATCAAATTAATTGTTTTTCTATAAGTTTTAAAAAATTAAATCAAGTTTTATTTTAAAAACATAGTAAAATAAAACATGAACACACAATGGAATTATAAACAATAGGTCTATTTCCAAGACGAGACCTAGTCCTCTCTAATTTGAAATCACCCATTTCCAAGTAGTTTATTAAAGAATAAACTGATCCACAAACTAGATTAGGTTTAAGAAAAGAAACATCTCACAAGGCTCTCTAGGATACACATATCCTCTTGCATAGTTCTACATGGATGTAATAAAAGATTAAAAACTACATATAGGTATTCTGGGATACATAACCTCTTGCATAGTTCTTAATGAGAGTATATATGTAAAATAATGAAAGAGAGTGTCTAGAACTCTCCAATACAAAATAAGAGTATGTATTTATGAATAAAAAAAGTAAAAAAATATATCCTGATAAATAATTTATAATAGAAAGAAAAGATATTTGAAATGTGATGATTTGATATAGTTTGGTCTGATCAGTTTTGATTGTTTAATATTCTTTAAATTTGTCTTGAGAGGGATCAACTAAGTTTTCACATGAAGTTCTAGAAAACAGGGTGTCATTGAATGTTTATAATGAGTCCTTTGTGAATTAGTTTGTATCCAGCACACATATTCTATATTTTATCAATATATTCTCTCTAGTGTCTCTATTATATTTGTTTTCTCTATTGTATCTAGTTTCAAAGCCCATGAGTGGTTCTTTTTCTTTAAGAGAAATCCATCTCAAATTAGCCACTGGTGAACATTCATGGAATCCTTAATTACACCGACTCTACAATAATTCTCTAAAATAATCATCATTGAGGATTTGAAAATACTCTACTACTTATGTCAAACATGGTTATCTGTCTTCACATAATGTAAGGTTACTTGGCATAATCAATTGGCATGGTCAGTTTTCATGGTCAATTCACATAGTCAGTTGATTAGTTATTGTGGTCACTTGATCTCTTCATGATCTAGGTATATTAATTTACATGGTAGCTACACTACTTTATCCAGTAGGTTTAATCCTTCATGTGGTCACTTCACCAGTTCACACAGTAGCATGCAGTCACCTCATCTCTTCACATGGTTGCTTTATTTGTTCACATGGTAACTTCATTTATTCACATTGAATGTACTTATTTATTATGTTCACTATATCACAGAAACATGGTCAGTACAAAACTTATAAAAATTATACTCTCCTATCTCATGGTGGTTTTATCTTCAATGTGCAATAACTTTAGTACGCATGCAATTATTTAAAATTCAATGGACAATCATTTCATGACTTGGAAATAATTTTCCCAGTTAAAAAATGATTATTTGATTTCACATGCCTTAGTTTGAGTACATTGTGCGGTAGGTTCCACATTATAATTTTACATTCATGGTCAGTTCAATTTCTTCACATGGTAAGTACATTATACATGCGATAAGTTTCCATGGTAGGTTCAAGAATTATCCAATTTTGTAAACTTTACTAGAAAATAATTGATTATCACAAAACATGAAATTCAAAATAAATATACTAAACATGATTTTGGATTATTTAAATAAGGATATTTTGGACTAAGACAACACATGGTATTTAAAGTTTCAAATCAAGTTTTCTTTTTTAAGTAGTTTTGATTTAAATTTTATTAAATAGATAAAGGATTATTTTACAATCATAGACTTATTTGGATTGTTCATGTTTAAATTTATGATTGAAGAATTATATTCTATTTTTCTTCTTAAACCTTATCCTATGTTTTTTCTAGGGTTTCCTTGTTTTATTGAAACTTTTCTTCCCTTTGGTGCTCAAGAATTCTGAAAGAATGTTTTTAAGAAAATATAATCTTTTTTATCTTCTTTTGGTTAGTAATATTTCTCTTCAATATCTATTTCCCCCATTTTTAGGGAAGTTTTTATCTAATTTTAAAATATTGGTAAAGGTTTTTTATACCACATTCAAATTTATTTACAAAAAATTAAAAGGAATATTTTTAATACTTTTTAAACAATTAATTTTAGAATTATCATAAAAGTGTAAAAAAATGTTATTTTTATAGAATATGATGTGATAAGGTTTTAATACCTCCATAACTATTATTCTCTATATAAATTCCTCTAAATGTTTCTATCATTTTTAAAGAAAATATGTTTTCTATTGATCTATGAAATTTTATTTTTTACACTAAAACAAAATTATAGTATTTTCTTAAAGGACTGAAAATTGATTTCGTATTACTTAAATTTATTTTATCATCCACTCCAAATTTATTTAATAGTCGAAATATCTTTTCAATATTATGTCTTATTGTAAGGAATATCTTAAATCCTCTTTAAAACAACCTGAAAATAGTTTTGAAATTATTATATGTTGATTTTTTAATAAAGTTACAAAAGCTTTAAGGAATGTTGTTTTTAAAGTTCCACTTCAATTTTACTCTATAATTATCAAAATACCTTCCTTTTAATTCCAAACCTTAATTTATGATGAATCTACACTCTTATATAATCCTTTTCTGATTTATATATTTTACCTTATTTTTTTATGATTTTCCTTCTTATGATCATGTTCTCTATCACTCTCCATTATTCATTGGAAATTATTTTTCTTCTTTATGCCTATATTTTCAATATCATTGATGTAATCATTATCATTTATACTAATTTGATATTGTATTAAACATATACCATTTCAATGCATGGTGTTAGTTGAATAAATCATATTAAGAAATTTATTTCATTTACTAAGTAAATTTTGATGTTTAGTATTCTTGATTTAATATAGATATTTATTTATTGATAAGTTATATTGATTATGTATTATATTATTTCTTTAATATATTTTTAATACATTATAAATATATAATTTATAGATGGGGTCCAATTATAGATATCTTCTTGATGCATCATTAAGTATTATGAAACAAATAGAATGGGTATTGCTTAGTGTATGTCAACCCATATAATGACAATGTCTTGGTATAAGGCCTTGATGGTATGTAATATTCTTGGAAATAAGGTCTTTATAGTAAGGTTTATGATTTTTTGGAATTAGGCCTTGATTTAATTACCTTCATGTCCAACATTATGCATTTACTTCATTGAAATTCCTATTATTCTTATCCATGAAATTATTTTATTTTGCATGGATATATTTTGAAACTAATGTTATTGATTAATTGGCATATGTATTGATTATTTTCTCTGCCATATTATTTATTTCTTATGTATTGATGATAACTTCCATTATACAATACCCTTATAAAAAATTTAAGCTTTTATTTATTTATTTTTTGTTTTACGCATGATATGATGAAGGAATAATTGAATGATTTTCAAGGATGTAAGAATGTTTTTCGTGCTATGTTTTTATCTTTCAATGTAATATATGAGTCATGTATGTATCTATTTTTCTAAGACTGCTAAACTGATCAATCCTTCATGGTGTGATCTCTTATATCTTATACAAATGTAATAACTTAAACACCAGATTTGGGTGACTCAATTTGGTGTTGCTACAAAAATAATAGATTATTGATATGTATAAATTAATAATTTATATTCAAGGAGTAATTAAGGAATGATATGAAATAAAAATAAAATTATTTATTATCAATGAAATTGTTTTTCTTCCAAAAAATTACTTTTCCTATATATTATTAATATTATTAAAATTTAAAATTATTAGTTTTTGTTTATCAATTAAATAGAATTGATTCTATATTTGAAATTTTGATTTCAAAATCAGGTAATTGTTAAATTATTATTTATTGATGAAAAATTAGATACTATAGTAAATTGTGAAAATATAACAATAAATAAAGTAAATAATATATAGTAGTAAAAATAATTTATTAGTTAATAAAAATTATCATAACTTATCTTAAGGCTTGTATTAATGATAAATTCATGAGCCACCTTCCTACATTCCAATTATATGTTACTTTTCCCACAAAATTATGTTCATTTAGCATAACAAATCAGTAATTCAAAAAATGAAACTAAAATTTTATCTATAAAAGTAACTTTTATCCACCCATTCTAAATCTCATATAATTTATTCTTTTCACTCCAAAATTTACCCAAATATTCTGTATTATAATATTTACTCATGTTTTGTACCCACTTATCAAAATAAAATATCCCAATAACTTTAAAACAAATAAGATTGTTAAGTGGGTATTTGATCTCTTCAAGGTAATTATTTGATTACTTATTTCTTATATCTCCTATTTATATATATAAATATACCTATATCTAATTAATAACATTAATAAAATGTAATTTACATCATGATAATTTTTTATCAAGATTTTAATTATTAAATATTAATTCATTCATTAATATTCTTTGTTTATAAAACATTCATGTTTAGGTAAGTTCAACAACCCAAGTGAATGATACTAGTCTATATTCATCATTATAATAAATTGGGGGTTAGAGAATCATAAATAATGTTTATATATGAAATTAATCATGAAATTAATTTTTTATGTCTTTTAATGGAATTACCCAAATAAATATCCATTATTATGCAACTCTTTGTGGTTGATAAAGTTAATTGAAATAAACAAGTTATGTATTTATTACCTCTAAACCACACTTTTATATTCCATAAAATGAACAAGGGGATTCAAATATATTTTTTATAGAATTATCTACATATCATGAATATTATGTAGTTTATCAACCTATGGACAAGAAATGATGATTGTGAGTACCATACTGAAATAATTATGGGAAAATTTGAATTACTAAAATCCTATGATTGATATAAATTTTTGAATAACTAATAAATAAGTAATAAATGAATTTAAGTTATTCATATTAAATTAAATAAAGTTAAATATGTTTTAAAAATATTTTCTTAATAATATAATGTTTCTTATATAATAAGTTATAATAAATTCAGGCTACTCAAGATTTAAGGTAAGTGGAACCTTTCCCTTGATCACTCTTTGGATTGTAATTTTCCTTCTTCCATATACATGTTTTTATATATTTATTTATTAAAATTTACTTAATATTTATAAGTTAAGGCTCATATCATCTCTATATTTCATTATTTTCTTTCTTTACATCCCATTTTTTTAATTGTAGATATTCTATATTCTATGAACATGCAAGAAAGATTTATTTTAAATATTCTTATAATTTTTTTTATCATTTATACATTATCCTCAAATAAATTTATATATTTTATATATTTATTTCTTTTTTGTATTTTAAAAATATTTTTATTATAGAAATATTATTATATCTATGTCATTTATTAAAAATGAGGTTTAATGAAATCTTTTCCTTATGGGTGAACATTATATAAATGTGTTAAAATGTTAGAATATTTTTTAAAGATATTTTACACCTTGTACTATTTATCTGAAGTATTTTTTATCAATTTAAATGACCTCTTATTTTCCACACATTGAATATATATTATGTTATCCTTTTCACTTCCTTTGAGAATTTAAATTCTTAGTACTATCCAATCTCTTTTTATATATGGTTTATATTTTTTATAAAAATAATTAATAACCTTATCTATTTTAACTATTTAATCTTGCCATGTTTTATTACTAATTTTTATTTTTATATATCATACATATGGATGGATGTTATGATGTGTAGTGAAAAAATATTTTCCTTCATTGGTACTTATCTTATTTTGGATTCTTAAAGACTCAGGTAGCCTAAAGGGGTAAAGTAGTAAATATTCCATTGAAAACAACCTCAAGAAAAAATTTATGACATTTCTATTTATTTGGGGGTGTAGTGTTCACTATTGTGTTGAGTTTTTATGGAATTTCAAGCTACTCAAGTTGTAATTGATATTTAATATATTTTAAATGTAAAAAAATTTATTCCATGAGTGATATCATTGACATGCAATGAATGAATGATTGAATGTAAATATTGATATCTTGGTTGTGATAAGAATAAGGGGTTACACCTTAGAGAGGGATTTTTGTTTTTTGGTTTTCAATCTTGATTTCAGGGCAGTTTTCATGAATTTAAAATAAATATCTAATAACCATATTATAAGATTATAAATACCCCCATTATATTAATTCTATAGGGTTGTAAATTATAATTTTCCATGATCATTGGGTGGAATTGAGAGAAAGAGAAGGAAGATTGTTCTATGAGGTAGAACCATCATCAGATCATGAAACGTAGGTGGATTCATGAGTCAATGGAAATAAAATCCCATGGAAATGATGGGAAAATCGAAGCGTTGGCCAACTACAATAAAATTCAAAATTATTATTTTGATTTTACCTCATTACTTATGCCATCTTGAATATTTATTTATAAAATATGAATTATACTGTATTTTAATTTCTTTAAATGATGTCCTATGGATAATAGATCTCTTTATTTATTTTCATACTAACATATTTTCAACTTGGTGGTTTATCATGAATTTTATTCTCCATAAATTCTTCCCCAACATAAAATAATTGGAATTTATTTATAAATATTGTGATATATAACTTAAATATTTGATCTTGCATGTTATTTAATAAAATTTAAACATGTTAATGATTTATAAGTACTGAAATATCCACCAAATACTTATATTATTCTTCTCTCACTCATATTTCCCCTTTAATATGAACATCCACCACTGACCTTTTAAATAGTTGATGGGTTATTAAAAAACTTTCAGTTCTGTGGGTAAAATGATGATGATGTGGAGGAAGTTTATTTTGTATATGGTAATATATAATGAAGGGTATCATGATATAAATTATTAAAAGCACAACCGATTGTCACCTATCGACCGGTAAAGGTTCTGCTGCTCTGCTAATGTGTATAGTAGCACTGAGGTTGAATCCTCAGCAATGATACTTTTTAATAGTCGATTGTTTTTATTTGATTGTATTATGATTGGGGGGTTTGTTTGAAGAGATTATGAAATGATTGATCGATTAATATTGATTTAACAAATTGATAAAGATTGAGGTGAATTCATTATTAGGGAGTTAAACTTGTGATATCCTTGATATTTTCTTTATATTGCATTTAAATTAACACCCACTTCAAAAGATAATGTTGATTGGAATTCCTAAGTGTTAAGGATTTAATACAAGACTTAAATTATCTTAGGGTTCTAATATCAATCATAAATTATTGATGATAGTTTATTTATGGTTACAATAATCCATGTAAACCACACGTTAAACAAATCATGTCATTAATCCAGGACATTCTAATATTAACATATACAATGTTAATTTAAACAATATCCATCGAGCAAATGATCTCAATCACTTATAATTCTAAAATTATAACTCACTCAAATGGTAGATTTACTCAGTAATTATTTTGGTTAATAATATGGTTGTAATTTTTATGATTATGAATTATAAATAGAAGAAAAATAAAGTTATAAGAAAATAGTTGCTCGTTGAACACACACACACAAACAATGAAGGGAATTAAATACTGAATTTAGATTGAATGAGAAAGCACAATAAGGGAAGGGGATTAAACTGTATTTAAACTATTTTAAGATCAATAATATTATTTAACATAAGGTGGATGATAATAATAGATAAATAATAAAAAACTTGCATTAAAATAGAATTACAAAAACAAAGACTTAAAATATTACAACAAAGAAGAACACAAAATTAAATGAACAAAAAGAGAGAAGGAAGGGTCTCTCATGTGAGAAATTGAGTATGGAAGGACCTACCAAGACTTTGTAAAGGTTTGGGTCATTCCAATTGATTCTACTCTCTTCTGAAATGCTAACCCTTTTGAAAGAAGAGGAGGGGATGTATTTATAGCCCAAGGTTGTGGATTGTGTGTATTTAAAAAAACCCCCTCTACTTGGATCGACTATTTGGACATCCAGACCGATGAATCTCGAGATATATCCTTCTTCAAAGTTTTAGATAATAATTTTGGAAGAATAATAAATTTTTTTGAGGCATTGGGACTTATGGAGACAAAGTTATAGAGGTTTGATTAAACAAAGTTAAACTTTCCATTTATATCCTTGCTTTTTCAATGACCAAAATGCGAATGAATTTTAGAATAGTAATATTCCTTCAAATATGAATTATTTCTTCAAAAAAGTTGGTAACCTATATCTACTACTTCCCATTGCAAAATATCAGCTTTATTTTGTTACTATATTAGAAGACATGTCATGAATACTGTACTAATGTTATCTCCCTTACAGAATGGTGGGTTGAGGTTAAATGAATCAGTTGGGACCCTTGTCTTTGGAGTTGGGCCTTGAAATTTTTATCCAAGACTAATTACATTGTACCCAAAACTTTTGAGGAGAATTAATGGATTTCAACTTCTGTATTGAGACAAGTAATTCAATCTTTATGGATGGTCTAGTTTCTTCATAGATTCTGTGGGCCTTCTCGTGTGATCCATATGACCATTCAAATGGCATAATTGTCCGTAGATTCTTTCTAATGAAATGTTTTATATTGAATGTGGAATCATAAAAAGTAAGAACCATTATATTTGAATTAGTAAGGTGATATTTATAAATAAAATATTAAACTGATTTAATTGGACTACTTCTAAAAATACTCAAAAATTATATTTAGTATTAAAACATTAATATTTCACAAAAATTATGTACATTTCATACAAAATCAGTAAAGGGAGTATATAATAAGTCATGAAAATATTAACAAAATCAACTCCCACAAACTTTGTCTTGTGCATGAAATCATTTACAACTAATATAAAAAAACATAACAAAATCATTTTTACTCACTAATAAATATTAAAATTTTGTTTTCCCCAATCCGGGGAGGTTTAGACAATTTCACTCATGCATATTGAATTACACCACAAGTTTTTATATAAACAATGTTCCAAAAACAATTCATTTTTTCATGCTCAAATTTAGAAATGGAAAATGGTGGCACCCAAAACTTACTTCTCTCAAGATGATAAAATTAATTTATGGAGCTTCACTCATTCACAAACCAAAAAAAAAATCTTAGAGTTTGTAAGGGCTCTCAGCTTCCACTCCCTATCCTAAAGTTCTCAAAAATCAAGAGGTCTGTTTAGGTTTTTTTTCTATGGCTATGGGACAGTAGGAAGATGACATCCAATATAAAGGAAAGAGGGGGTCAAACACTATTATGGAAAAAACAATACACAATTTTTTTTAAATGAAACGTGAAAGTAAATGGGAAAAAATATTTACAAGGGAATCAAAATGTGAAATAAGACACAAAATAGGAAGGAAATATGAAGGGAATGGTAAGATTTAATATTTACAAAACACGAAACCTCTCCCAATGAAATTAGAATATAATTAAAGTGTTCTTTTTTTCTTTTTTTTTGAATTTTTTTCAAAAGTTTGACTTGAAACAGATCTCAAACTCATATCCCAACCCATTTTTGATCTCCTCATGACAATAATTGTAATATTTATAACAAGATAAAAGGTTGAGGAAGAGTTATTTTTGACCTACCCAAGACACAACCCATTTTTGTTTCTTTTTTTTTGTTTTTGATTATGTTTTGGATTTTGTTTTTATTTTTTTGAACACTTGTTAGTAACATTTTTACAAGATAAACATATATACATTCCCAAAACCCACTAAAGAAAAACCTCTCCCCCACACTTAAATTTATTCTTTCCCTCAAGAATATGATAACACGGTTCAAATAAATAAAAGGGTACCCAAAATGAAATCCTTCTCCCCACACTTAAATTTTAAAAATTTATACAATGAAAATCCATGTTGATATTGGGTGGGATAAGGTATTGGGATTGTAATGGGTATAACAAAGAAATGGTTTCTATAGGCTCAAAGGGGCTTTAAAAATAAGGATTAATGTATGGTTAATGGGAGGCTATTTGCCTATTATAATTCTCATGGGGTTCATAAAATGCCTCTATCATTTTAATGCACACTAAAGTAGAAAATTTAGCTCAATGGTCCACAAACTCAAGACTCCAAAATAAAGGTTAAAAACACACATTTTGAAAAGATGTCCATAGGAATCCTTGTAATGAAATCTAATTTTGTTCCTCACGGTTGGGGAAAATCATTTTCCAAATAAAAAAATTGAGCATTAAAAATCTGTTGGTTTTGACCCAATATTATTTATCCCAATTTATGAAGAAAACACAAAATTTTTCAGATGAAACCATGTCTTTTGACTCCCCAAAATGGTTGGACAAAATTTAAAAATTAGAAGGTGAGTAAAAACGACTCTTGATTTTCCATATTATTATTATTATTTGGTTTTTTTAGTTTTTTATAAAGACACACCCACACAAAAGAGGAAGAGTAAATAAAAAAAATGTGACGAGAAAAGTGGTAAAAAACAAAATGAGAAGGAAGGAGGAAGAATAAGAAAGAGAGAGAGAGAGATAGAAAGAGAAGAGGATTTAAAGGGAAAGAGGTGCCCCCTAGTTTGGATTTGGTGGGTTTCCATCTTCATCTTGTGGTGGGTCAACTTTAGAAGTTGGGGATTCAATGGAAGTTGATGTGGTTCTAGGATTGTGTTTCCTCTCATGGTGATTCTTTAACTGATGTCCATTAAATGTGAATGTCCTTTTTGAAGATGGGTCTTGGACTTGCACTACACTAAATGGGTAAACATGAGAAATAATAAAAGGACCTTCGCAACAAGAATTAAGATTACCTGGGTGAAGAAGAAATAGAGATTTGAAAATCAATACCTTTTTACCTTTACAAAATAACATTATCAGAATGTGTTTTTCATGCAGTGCCTTGTCCTTTTCTTTGTATATATTGGAATTCTCATAGGATTCAAGTTAAAGCTCCTCTAGTTCAGCCAATTGCAAAAATATTTTCTTCACCAGATTTTTCACAATCAAAATTATAGTTTTTCACAGCCCCAAAAGACTTTTTTTGGATTTCAACTGGTAAATGACACGATTTACTAAAAACTAGACTAAAAGAAGACATCCCAATGGGTGTTTTATAGAAAGTTTGATAAGCCTAAAGTGCTTCACCAATTCTTTCAGGCCAATATTTTCTAGTGGGATTAACAATTCTCTCAAGCACTCTTTTGACTTCTCTATTAGAAATTTCGGCCATGCCATTTGTTTGGGGGTGATATGCAGCTGAATTTTTATGTACAACACCATTATTTTTCAAAATAGATTCCATGGTTTTATTACAAAAATGGGTTCCTAAGTCACTAATCAAGGCATGGAGTGTGCCAAATCGATGGAAGATGTGTGTCTTTAGGAACTCACTAACAATATTTGAATCATCCTTTCTAGTGGGTTTGGCCTTGACCCACCTAGATACATAATAAAAAGTAAGAAGAATGTATGTATGAGAATCCATTGTAAGGGGAGAATGTTCCCATGAAATTGATGCCCCAAACATCTAAGATCTCATATAAAATTAAAGGCTTTTGGGGTATTTTATTTCTCTTTGAAATTGTGCTAAACTTTTGGCAAGTGGGATATGATTGAAAAAACTCATGTGAGTCCTTAAAGAGTGAAGGCATAGAGAATCCAGAGTCTAGGACCTTTTGGGAGGTCCTTTGTGGTCCAAAGTTTCCACCTCTCGGAAGTGAGTGACATAATTCTAAGATGGAGGAATATTCATCTTCATCAACACATATCCTCATTACCATGTCAGCCCCTATTTTGAAAATATTATTATCTTCCCATAAATATTATTTTGAATCACTTTTCAAATTCATTTTTTGTTATTTTTAATTTTTTTAGGAAAAATACCAGAAACGAAGTAATTTACAATTGGGTCATACCATGGTATTTTTGGAGTGAGATATTAAAGGTGCTTAGTGGGGAATTCAGGATCAATGATTTCTGAAAGAGAAGAATTAGAAATTCTACTCAGGTGATTAGCCACATACTTTTCTTTTTCTAGTCAATCTTTGATTTAAAGGTCAAACTCTTAGAGAATTAGGATCCATATTATTATCCTTGGTTTGGAATCAATTTTATTGAGTAATAACTTTATAGTATAATGATCTGTAAAGATGATGATTTTGGAACCTAAGAGACAGGGACGAAAATTATCTAAGGAAAACACAACTGCTAAAAGTTTCTTTTCAGTGACAGTGTAGTGAGATTGAGTTTCATCCAATGTTTTTGAGGCATAATAGATGGCATGTGAAATTTTTTCTCTTCTTTGACTAAGAACATCCCCAATAGATCTATGAAAAGAATCACACATCAACTCGAAGGGTAAGAACCAATATGGGGGTTGGATTATCAGGGTAGATGTAAGATCAGTTTTGAGTTCAATGAAGGCTCCATTGCAAGCCTCATCAAAATGGAACACAACATCATTTTGGAGTAGACGAGTGAGTGGGATGGAAATCCTACTAAAGTTATTGATGAATCGTCGATAGAAACCGGCATGACCTAGGAATGAACGGATGTCTCAAACAGAGGTGGGTTTAGGAAGTGATTGGATCACATCAATTTTGGTAGGATCAAATTCAATACCCTCTTTTGAAACTATGTTCCATAGAACAATCCCATTTGGAATTATGAAGTGAATTTTTTGAAAATTTAACACAATATTACACTTGACACACTTTTGAAGGACTAGAGAGAGGGAATTCAAGAAAGATTCAAATGAATCACCATAAATGGTAAAGTCATCCATGAATACTTCCATGTAGTATTCAATGAATTTAGAAAAGATACTCATTATACACCTCTGGAATGTTTCAGGAGCCTTACAAAGGCTAAAAGGCATTCTACTATATGCATATGTTCCAAAGGGGAAAGTGAAAGTAGTATTTTATTTGTCTTGAGGTGTGATTGGGATTTGGAAGTAGCCGATGTATCCATTAAAAAAGAAATAGTGTGACTTTCCAGCTAATCATTCTAGCATTTTATCAAGGAATGGAAGAGGTTAGTGATCTTTTCTTGTTTCAAAATTCAATTTCTATATTCGATGCACAAACGCCATTTGTTCTTCACTCGAGTTGTGACTACCTCCCCATGTTCATCTGTGACAACAGTTATCCCACCCTTATTAGGTAAAACTTGAATTGGACTAACCCATTCACTATCAGAAATTGGGTAGATAACACCAGCTTAAAGAATATTGGTGATCTCTTCTCTAACCACCTCAAGTATGAGTGGATTGAGTCTTCTTTTTGGTTGTCTAATTGGATTGGATGATTCTTCAAGATGGATGTGATGCATGAAAAGAGTAGGTTTGATTCCTGGTATGTCATCTAGGGTCTAACCTAAGGCCTTTTTGTTTTCCTCTAACACCTGAACAAGTTTTGAATCCTTGGTTTTAGTAAGTGAAGCAGAGGTAACGACATGATATGAGTGATCATGGAAAAGGAATGCATATTTCAGGTTTTTAGAAAGAGGTTCCAGATCAGTCTCACCTTTCATTTGTTGGCTAGACAACTCAGAAATGGAAGAAGGGATTTTATTTTCTTTAGATTCATTTTCCTTAATACTTTCCAAGGTGGATCAGTAGAAATCAGAGTTGATATGGAATTCAAGAGAGTTTTCAAGTTCCTCCAGATTGATGGAGTTTATAAATGAAAGGTCTACTTCAACTTCACCATTTATGACTTGGTTAATCATGGTTTAGATTTCACAAGATACTTTATAATTAGAACATGAAGAACATGATATATTGGGGTTCAATTTACTCTTATAAGTTTCCTCAGAAGCATGAATTGAGAATACAGAGTGATCCTCGTATGGGTATCGCATGGCTCGAAAAATGTTGAACTTGACCAGTTGGTCACCAAATTCCATGGATAAGATTCCCGAATGGACATCAATCTTGGTTCTCACTGTCATTATGAATGGTCCTCCTAGAATTAGGGGAGATTTAGAAGATTTCATCTCACCTTCCATTTCAAGGACATAGAAATCAGTGGGGAAGATATGATCATTGACTCGGACAAGGAAATCCTTAATTATTCCCTTAGGACTTTTTGTGCTTCGATTGGATAACTGATAACAAAACCCATTAGATGTAAGGAACCTAGACCAAGGTTGGAGAAGATGGATTTGGGCATGACATTAATTTAGTCTCCTGGGTCTATGAGTGCATTATCGAAGTTGGAACTTCCAATTTGGCATGGAAATATAAATGTCCCTAGATCTTTTCACTTTATATGAATAGAATGTTGGGTGGAAACATTTTCAAAGACCCTAAGTTTGCTCTTGTGGGTGCACAATTCCTTAAGAAAATTGGAATACTTAGGGATTTGTTTTATGTTATCTAAGAGGGAAATGTTTACTTCAACACGTCTAAACATGTCGAGCATTTCATGATCGGGTTTAAAGGACTTCTTTGGCTTAGAAATGGCTTGAGGAAAAGGAATTGGATTCCTAAGTGGAATGTAAGGAGGCAAGGGAATGGATTCAGGTTCCTTTTCAAGTTTCTTTTTCTTTTCATTTTCTAGATCAAAATTCAAATAAGGGTTGGAGGAATTATCTTGAGGCATATCAATTTGATTTCATGATATAAGTGAAATTGCACTTATATTAACCTTGGGGTTGGGTAATGATTGAGCTAGGAGTTGGGATGAATTGTATGGATGCTGCTGACTAAGGTGGGATTCAAGTTGACCGATTTGGGTTTCAATGTTTTTAAGGATGGAATGAGTGAAAGAGGCAAGATATTTAACAACACTTTCCCATGGTTTCTTGGAAGAAGAGGATTGTCCCAGATTGGGATTTACATGATTTTGGTTCTTGGGAAAGTGATTTTATTGGTTTGGGAATTGAGAAGGATCACTAGGATAGTGGAAGCCTGGATGAGCAGGAGGAGGATTTCTCCTTTGTTGTTGAGGAATAAAAGGATAAGGTTGTTGGAAGTTACCTACAACTTGACCATACTGAAACTGGTTTGATATTTGAGGAGGGAATTGAGGGGGATGAGAGATGGGATTAATTTACCTCAGGCCTTGGTTATAGGAAGAAGAGAAGGGGTCAGAGTTAGGTTGGTTGAAGTTTTTAAGAAAATGAACTGATAGTTGATGGTTGGTGTTCTACTAAGCATAGGCTGTATTGATCTCCATTGGTCTAGATGAATCAGATAGATCATCTTGAAGTTGTGGGCATGTGTCTGTTGGATGAGCTGGTGAGTTGCAGATTCCACAATTTTTGATGGGTCTAGGAAACATTGATTCTGGAGAAGATGAGGTTGTGGCTTTGGAAGCCACAACTAGTTGTTTCATAAGACCTGTAAGTTCACTCATCCACTCAGTCATCTTATTTGGCTCTATCGATTGAATATCTTGGGCTTGTTTGACTTGATCATGTGCTCGAGTATGGAATTATTGTGTGTTTTCAGCCATGTTGCTTATGGGATCTCTTGCAGCTATATGATTTTTATCAACAAGAGCACCGCCACTTGCGACATCAATGAGGGTTATCTCTATATCCAATAACCCCTCATAGAAGTATTGGATTAATATTTGATCAGGGATCTGTTGGTGTGGGTAGGTTACAACAAGATTTTTGAACCTCTCCCAGTACTAATGGAGTGATTCACTTGGGAATTGACGAATACCGCTTATTTCCTTTCAGATAGAAGCAGTACAAGAAGCAGGAAATAATTTCTCTAAGAAGAGTTGCTTCATGTAATTCCATGTGGTTATAGAACTAAGATGGAGGTTGTAAAGACATGACTTATCAGTGTCAGCTAGAGATAAAGTTAATTCTTGGAGTTTGATTTTTTCCTTAGAAACCCCTTGAGGCTTCATGGTAGACCACACCACTTGGAACTCTTTAAGGTGAAGATGTATATCTTCACCAGCTAGCCCGTGGAAATGAGGTAGTAGATGAATCAAACCCGATTTGTGTTCAAAGTCAGATGCTATGTTTATATATTGAATACTAATAGTTTGGTAATTCATATCAGGGGCAAAAAATTCTTTAAGTGTTTGTTCCCTAGGATTGGCCATATCTAATTCAATTGGTTAGACAATGACATGTTCTGGAATGAGTTGATTATCTCTTATGTTCCTCCTAAGTTGGATAAGTGTTCGCTCAATTTTAAGATCAAAAAAATTTGAGGTATTTTTTGGGAGGCTACTGGGTATTCAGAGATATTTTGAAAGAAAGAGGATGAAAAAATTTTCTTTGTGATTTTTTCAATTTTTTTTTAACTTTTGTGTGTTTATTAGTGTTTTTTATGTTTTTATACAATAACCATAAACTAACGACTAATTAATTAAACTATCCCTAATAACGATTCCATTTGAAAGCATGGTCGATTATCACCTATTGACCAGTCAAGGTTCTGGTGCTCTGCTAATGTATGTAGTAGCACTCGGGTCGAATCCTCAGCGATGATACTTTTTAATAGTTGATTGTTTTTAGTTGATTGTATTCTAATTGGAGGGTTTGTTTGAAGATCTTATGAAATGATTTATTGATTAATATTGATTTAAAAAATTCATAAATATTGGGGTGAGTTCATTATTATGAAGTTAAGCTTGTGATATCCTTGATCTTTTCTTTATTTTCATTTAAATTAACACCCACTTCACAAGATAACATTTATTGAAATTACTAAGTGTTAAGTATTTAATCCAAGACTTAAATTAAATTAGGGTTATAATATCAATAAGATCTTGTTGATGGTAATGTATTTATGGATCCAATAATCCATGGAAACCACATGTTAAACAAATCTTGTCATTAATCCATGACATTCTAAGTTTAACAAACACAATGTTAATTTAAAGAATATCCATCGAGAAAATGATCTCAATAACTTAACATCCCCAATTTATAACTCACCCCATTGGTAGATTTACTCATCCATTATTTTGGTTAATAATATGGTTGTAATGTTTATGATGATGAATTATAAATAGAAGAAAAATAAAGGGGTAAGAAAAGAGTTGT
This sequence comes from Viscum album, assembly GCA_963277665.1. NCBI lineage: Eukaryota > Viridiplantae > Streptophyta > Magnoliopsida > Santalales > Viscaceae > Viscum > Viscum album. The sequence goes on along the minus strand of OY728125.1, from coordinate 1,476,410,730 downwards.
GCGTCGAACAAACACACACAAACATAGAAGGGAATTAAATACTAACTTTAGATTGAATGAGAAATCACAATAAGGGAAGGGTATTAAACTATATTTAAACTATTTTAAGACCAATAATATTATTTAACAAAATGTGGATAAGAGTAATATATTAATACGAAGAAACTTTCATTAAAATAGAATTACAAAAACAAATACTTACAAGATTTCAACAAAGAAGAACACAAAAGTAAATGAAAAAAAGAGAGGAGGAAGGGTCTCTCAAGTGAAAACATGAATATAGAAGGTCCTCACAAGCCTTTGGAAAGGCTTTGGTCATGAAAATTTATGATTCTCTCTTCTGAAATTCCATCCATTTTGAAAGGAGAGGATGTGATGTATTTATAACCCAAGATGGTGGACTGTTTGCATTCCAAAACTACCACTCCACTTGGATAGAATATTTAGACATTAAAAATGCTCAAAAATTGTATTTAGTATTAAAACAATTATATTTCACACAAATTATGCACATTTCATATAAAATCAGTAAAGGGAGTATATAATAATTCATTAAAATATTAATAACATCAATTATATTGGGAAAAATATCGTTGTATCCAAACAACATGTAACTGATGACCAGCGATTTGGGTTGAGATAAATATGATGATAATGGGTGAATAGAGATGAAAGGAGGATTTGTATGACCAGACATCATGTTGGGTCATGATGGGAATAATGTCAGGTTAAAATTACAGTGAAATAGATTATTATGGTGAAGGAAATAGAGGAAATATCGGATCTTAAAGAAAACCCAACTACAAAGAATATAGTACATGAAACACGCACACTGTGCAGGGGTTCTAGATATGGTATGAGAGTTTTCATAGATTATTAATATCACATGACATGTTATATATCATCAAACAATGTGTGATATCTAATAACACATCATCTATTATCATTGGTTTGTTTATAGGGTTTACACATAGGTTCTAATATCATATAGTGTGTAGTTTAAAAACACACCGTGCCTTACATGGACACATAGATCAGTATATAATGGAGTACACAATCCATTGACCACCTGACCTCACACACTATATGGAATAATTTACATTTTTTCACTAGATTTTTGGAACCAATTAGGTATTAGTGATACACATTTAATGATCTTGATGATTCAAATTCCATGATCATTTGATTAATATGTGGGAGTGCACCATGGTGGAGTGAAAGTCACTATCCATGGTTATTGTTCATGGAATTATCATTCCATGTGATTATGAATAGGTTTTTTTTCTCTTATATCACAAAAAATATCACATTCGGTTAATTTTCAAGTGATAATGAATTAGATGAATTTAAATTTTGGAAAAATCCATTAAACATTAAATAAATCTAAGTAGATCAAACCAAAAAATTTCAACAGGTTGAAATGTTTATAACATTTATGAAACAATATTTTTATATATTTTTTGAATATTTAGAGTTCCTTGATACTTATATAAGATGTTTTAATCCAAATAATAGGTGTTATATTATATTGTTATAAGTATAATAAAATACACTCTTCAAAGAAATTATCTCCTTTATATCATTCTATATCACCTTTATATAATTTTTTATCATACCACACTTTTGAGATTTTAGTTACCCAAGAATTTGGTGATCAACATGACCCATGGACACCTTTTATGGAAATAATATTTTGGAAATTATTAGTGATATTGATTAAACACTTGGGGAATGCTTCAATAAGAAGGATCTACTGGTGAAATGCATTTAATTTTTTTATCTTTTTTTATATTTATTCCAATCATATGGATACAATATATGATTAATAGTGTACTGGAGTGGCTATTACACAATGTTTAAAATGATAGAAATCCTTATGAAATATAACAATGGAATCATAATAGATATATAAACATTTGGATTAATATATATATGAATGAGTAAAACAAGAAAATTTGTTTCCAAGGAACTATGACAGAGAACCTATTTAGTGGGATATTTTATTTATGAAATACCAAGTCCATGAAATATTTTTTTTGTGAAATGGTCATTTTATTAAAAATTTTATAATACCATGTTGTAGAGGAAGCTAAATGAGGATTTCTTTCATTGTGGTAAAGTTTTGAAAAACAAAACACCATAGGATAGAACACTATGTCATAGTGAGCTAATATATATGTCACAGTGGCCTTTAAAACAAGGATTGTTCATGATATAAGACATGTTATTCTAGACTTGTGACGTCATCCATGAAATTTCTTGATCCCTATAATGTTTGTGTAAAATAGTGAAGGCCAAAATAGATAGAACCTAAAATGACCAAAAACTAACCCAAACTAGCCACTAAAATGGTCTTAGAACATATTATATAAAGTAGACCAATATGGGAAGAAATATGTCATGATGTCAACTATTTTGTATGGAATTATAATAAATGTTTTATTTTTGTTAAAATTATCAAAAACCTTTACCAACACAAGCCAAAAGGGACCACATCAAATCCGAGGTAGGTATTTAAACCATACCAACTACAATTTGGTATATTTTAATGTGGATTAAAGTTTATTTATGTGGTTTAATAATTTATATAATGTTAAAAAATAAATATTCTAATATATAAAATTTATTATATTTATTTATGAATAATTCATAAAAGTAAATATATATTGCTTATAATAAGGCTTTTTTGGAAAAATATTTGATTCATTTCAAAAAGTGTTTTTTATGTGATCAATGGTCAAAATAAAATAAATATGTGATGCTTAATTTGTGTAACTTTTTTACATAAAATCTATAATTATTACTATTATTTAATAAAAGTGTTTAATGAAAATATCTCATAATTTTAATGTGAAGGAGTTCATATTAAAATAATGAAAATGATAACATGAAATGTTCATTTTGTATAAAAATTTAGATTTCTATGTTTATCCATACCTAAATTATAAACTCTTAATAATTTATTTATAAATTTTTCATAAAATCATTATCTCATATTCAAATATTTTAATCACTGTTATATTTATTCTATCCCATGTATTTTTTATAGATATAAAGTTTTATATTATGAATTGTAATGTATAATTTTGTTTAAATAGATAAACTTATTTTATAAATTATCATGCATGCATTTAAGGAGTTACAAACTGGGTATCAAAATTTATTTAGTTTTCTTTAACCTTGAAATTTTCTTATTAATAGGTTATGAACCAATATTAATTAGTATATTATTGTTTTATACATATTTGGTTTTAAAATTTTGATGGAATATAAATATATATTGAGTAAAGTATCCCAAGGAAGAGGGAGTTTGGGATGAACTAATCACTATCCAAAAGGATTATGTCTTGTATTTAAAAGTGGGGTTTGGATACATATATCCATAGGATTAAACTTGTTGGGTTTTTTGATTTAATATAGTTTTAAGAATTTAAATTAAATAGTTTTATATATCATATGCATGAGTTTCATTTGGGAAAGTATGGATGTAGTTAGTTTTTAATTTTGGTTAGTAACACAAGCTATGAGTTTTCTCAAGAGTTACACATCAATAAGGTTTGAACATATTTATTTTGATTAGTTGATTGGGATTCAAAACTAAATATTTAATATAATGTGTACATGTATAGGGAATACCTGAGATAAGATGGTGATATTAAATCCCATTTAAAAATATTAAGTGTTAGTTTCTTTCTAATGCAAAAAATTTTAAAGGCCTTAATCATCCAATTGGAAAGTTTCACACTAAATTGGGGCTTCCCTTTATTTTCTTGTGTAAGTAATGTAAGCAATGAAGTGACCCTAATAGTCCAACACCTCATTTTTTGGTGTTTTCTTTAGACTACACTTATGTAGGAAACTCAAAAAGTTAAGATACCATAGTAATAGTGTTATATTTATAAAAATGATTTATTAGGTTAAGTATTTCCTGCTCGTGCATCTAAGATTCATATATGATATTTCTGGGATTACTCTCCACCTAAATATACAATCAGTGAGTTTCACACCAAAGTGGGGTCATTTTCATAGTGAAATATAGATCTTGGCCCAATATAGGTTTGATGAAATTAAAATGGGTCATCATTATAGAGGGAATATATTTAATAAAATTACTTATTATATTATTTTAAAACATGATACTGACATGATAAGACATTATATTATAGAGATAATGGAATCATATTCATCAAACATGACTTTGAGATCAATATTAGGAAAATAAGGATCTAAATTTAAGAAACTTATTATATTTTTATAAAATATAATAAACGTTCTTAATTAATATTTTAAAATGCTATGTGTGATGGAAAAAACTTCTTGAGCAACCAAATTTTGAACTTTTATAATAAGATAATATAGATTCTTATAGGATGAATATAAGGATTAAATTAAGGTTTTAGAGGAATTATATTAAAGATGACCTAAAGTACATTAACATTAACTCATGTACTCAATATGGTTGAGTTTTTGAAATGACTTGGATAAATTAATGGTTTCCTTTAAGGCCTTTTCTAACTATGAAATTCATTCTGATGGAAATGTTTTGGCAAGGCGATTGAGTTTGGAGAAATATTACCCAATTATTTTAAATTGCTGAGAACAGTTGAGCTGGATATATGATGTCTGGATTCATGTGTTGTATTGAAAATGCAAAAGGGTAAAATTTTAGCTTAGTGGGAAATAATATTGTATTTATCCAATAGTTGTACTTGGTTATCGAAACCTAACGATAATTTCCATAGAAAGGAAATTGTTTCAATATGATGAAATTATCTAATATTCCTAACCAGGTTTAAAAAAAACTCTATGAAAAGTAAATGATGAGTATCAGTGTTATATAAATCAATCTTTTATTTTGAAGAGGCATGCGATAAGAAATTCATGTTTTACAAATATTTTAAATATATAAGAATTTAAAATCAAGAAATTAATTATTTAAGCTTATAGTTTTTATTTAAAATATAAAGAAAAGAGTTATTGTATCAATTATTTTAATGTAAAGGAATATTTTAAGCTCAAGTAGATCTAAATATAAAGTTTATATAGTTACCTCATTTATATTATGTGATAAGTAATTTTTTATTAACCAAGAGTTATTATAAATAATATGAGATAAATTTTATACACATGGTTATAATTATATCCAATTATATAACATGTTTGATTTGAAGAAAGGGTAAAAATGGTTTATCTAGGATAAAAGTATTTGTCTAAGATATTTGTTAAAATATGACGAATAGATATCCCACTACCCATTAGTGGGATATTTTAAAGAATTTTTTTTTCTTTTCATAATGATTCTACAAAACAAAGAATATTATATATGATATTGATATAATAGTTTATTTTTAAAATAATACAATAAAAGGAAATTAGTTTTATTTCCTGAAGTAATTTAGTTTTTATATCTTAGGATGATATTATGAAGAGAATATTTTTTATAGAAAGGCTAGTTGGATTATTTTTCGGACTTAGAGAATTTAAAATATAATAAGTAAAAGATAATTCAAGTTAATATTAAAAGTTAATATCACTCAATACCCAAAACGTTTAAGGTATAATTGTAAATTGAAATGTAAAGTGTCATATTTTGTTTTCATAACAAGGTTAATATCAACTTATATCCCAGAGAAGTTTAGAATGTATTGGTAAATATATAATGTAAAAAGTTATATTTATTTCCAAAATGATCTGAAAAAAATAGTTTGAGGGAATTTTTCAATGAACGATGATGATGGAATATTTATATATACATTTACAAAGAAAAATTTAGTTATTAACATTGTAACATTTAAATTTTTTAAGCAAAGGAGTTTTAATACCTTTTTAAATAATTAAACATTGAGAATAAGATTCCCAAGTCTCACCATTATTCAAATTTTATTTATAAATGTTACTTACTAAAAGAGTTTAGTGGTATGGTTTTATGTGGTGGTTAAATAGATATGTGGCTGAAATTACATAAATATGTAATCATTATTACAAAAATATATTTTTTAGTAATCATGAGGATGATTTTAAAGTATTTCATAGAGGATATGATTATATGAGCACTTATTTAGGATTTTTTAAACAATTCTTAAATGAGTTTAAGAATATAAAAAGTATCTTTTTTTACAAAAACGATATCCAATTTTATCACTCTTTCAAATTGGATGCACATATATATATAATTAATTGAAATAATAATTGACCTCTCAAAGTATGAAATTGAGCTATAGTTGAGACCACGAGGTCTTAAGATTATTTTATCCAGAGTTTTTTGAAGAATTGGTTAGAGTGGATGTGATTCAATTTGTTGGATTTTTTTGTCAATAAATAATTTATATCCATAGTCAAATTTCTTTTGAGGTGAAGATATTTGGATATTAATTAAAATTTTATTAAAGTTTATTTTTAGTCAATATATTTTATAAAAAGAGTCCATGATGCTAATTGTTGAAGGAATTAGTCTCAAACTTTATATCTTTTTACCTATTTGTATAATTTTATTGAAAAATAATTTTTGTGCCATAACAGAGATACTATGTTGCAAAGTAGACTGTGAAAGTTTTGGATGGAACTTCCTATTGGAATTATTCCACTCCATAAGGAAATTTATACACTGAAAATAATTCTGAGAACATTTTCTCATAACTTTTGAACTTTTAGGAACTCTATGTCTTAAATTATTAACCATGTCCTAGTGATTTCGTGATGTGATTCTCTTGTTATGGAAGAAGGACCACTATATATAGGATAAGAACAATTAGTTTTTAGTGTATCTAGAATTTTGATAGAGGATACATAATAATTGATGTATAATACTAGAAGTAGGTATTTTATTCCAAAGGCGAGGCTTCCATGCTACAAAGATATTTGATCATTTATTCCCATGTATCTGAATATTGGAAGACCTCTATGTCATAGTGATATTATCACATTATAATATGTTAGGGAAGGTAATAAATAATTTTTTTGAACTAATATGTTATACCACAAATGAGGAGGCAATGTCATGAAAGTGGAAAACTGGGCAGTTCAAATAACATTATTGACTTAGCATCATATGATGGGTTTAGTGGTTGTTCTAAATTATTATAACTACTGAGTCAAATTTTATGCTAGATAATAATTGGAATATTATCCAAGGGATATGTTTAAAGTAGAGTATTTTAATTTTAAATTAAAATTCAAATATAAATTAAAATAAAATATTACTTCTATGTAGATATAAAAATAAAAGTTACAAAATTAAAAAAATGTGAAAATAAGAATAATAGGGAGAGAAGTGAAGAGAAGAATATACATACATGTGTAAAGAAAATAAGATTCTTTGATTTTCTAATGTAGGTGAAATAAATAAGGGGAAGAAGTTCTAAGTGGTTTTGTGTACGTGTTAGGTATACAAAGTGGAGAAGAAACTTGTCCATATGAAAGTTTTAAGGTGATGTTATAATTTATATATATTGTGTAATTAGATAAGAATTTAAATAAATCAACTCAATCAATGAATAAGAGGAATTATATTTGTTTAGAAACTCTTCAGTTGTTTCCAATATTTATCTTTGTAATGTGTGGTGTGCACTTTTGTGTAGTATGCACTAAATCATATTATAGAGACATGTAATCATGAGTTTCATGGTTATAACCGACTAATTCTTTTTTCACATGATGATTATATTTGTCAATGTGATCTTGGAGAAATCCACCCCACACTAAGGACCAACCTTCTATCATTGAGAGGTGATCCTTGTAAAACTAACATGTTCCCTCCTGTTGTGGTAAATGTGTAAGTAAATATATATTATATCACAATACTTTATCAATAATCTAAGGTTATTTACTAAAGAAGAATAAAAATAATTTTAAATTATTGGTTCACCCCCACTCTTAGTGATCTCCCACATATCCTATAGGTTGATTCTCAAGTGAAATTTGAGCATGATTTCCATCATTTTTGATTTTATATTTGGAGTCTCTCTGTGTTTGAAGAGCGATTCATTTTTTTATATTATTAAATATGAGTAATTTTAATTAAATTACCAAGAAAGTGGACTCACACTTTTTATGGAAAATGTTATCATGTCTATAAATATATAATGTTATTTTATCTTCCTTCTATTAGTTATGAATCTCTAGAAGCTAGAAATTATTAATTTATCTCATGTGCTAAAGGTTCTACTCTTACAGTAATATTAAAAATGAATAAGAATGATGATAGTTGTGATAAAAATTTTATTTTATCTTCTCTTCCCAAAATTGAATTTTTGAATTTTAAATAAATAAAAATAGGAAAAGGTATTTGGGACAAACTAGAGTATATCTATGGAAGGAAAACCAATGTGAATTGATTAAAGTTATAGTTTTGGATACTAAATTATTATGATCTTAAGATTTATGTTGATGATATAGTTGATAGATTCTTCATGAACGTAAATAAAGTTTTTAGCACAATCATAGGTTATGGTAAGAAGACAGAAGAGTACACTATTATAAATAAGATGTTGCAAATATTACTAAACAAGTTTGATACAAAATCATCTACTCTAGAAAAAAATTATCTAGTTGAAATATCACTTCATGATTTACATTGTACAATTTTTTTTTCAAATGAGGAAAAATATTTCTATTAAATAAAGGTGAAGGGTGAAAAGATAATGACTTTAATGTATCAAAATACAAGAAATCTAAGAAGATTTTGTATGAAGATAATGAAGTTTGATGTTCTAACAGGTGTTCAGTTGTCAATATAAGGTTTTATAAAATAATTTCACTTATCTCAAAAAATTGATAATATGTAATAGAAATTTCAAAATGAATTTACCACTTAAATGTTTCAATTATGGTGGTATTGGATCTTTTTTAGAAAATTGTCCAAAACTAAAAATAATATGAATCTATTGATGAAGAAATTGATTGAAAAAGAATATATTTAAATAATTATTCAACCAATCTAAAATTAACTTCATGGAGAAAACGTATGAATTCATAAATAAAAAAAATATAATTTTCATATATATTTTTGAATAATGTGAAAGCATTGGTGATGAACAAGTTATTGATATTTAAAGTGATATTGGTGAAAATATTCTCATTTCTAAGGTGATAAGTGATGAAAGAAACAATTCTATAAGTAGAGATGAGAAAACTTGTATGGAGTTTATGGTGAAGATATAAATTAGATAATATATCTCAAAAATATAAAAACTTGAAAATGAAAATAGTAAATTGAAGAAATATGACCAATCATTCAGTAATAAATAATTAGTTTATGAATATGTAAAGACTATGTTTTTAAAGGAGATTTATAATATGAAAAAAGTTCCTTGATGATGAGAATATATTGAAAATCAAGTTTTAAGAAAATGTTAATGCTATGGAGAAAGATATTCATACTGTTTAATAAAAATGCTCAAAGATGAACAATAAATGAACCTATACTGACTTAGTTTTTAAAAATCATAATCATGAAACTAGGGAGTGTTTAGATAATATAGAATCACAAGAATATAAAAAAATCATATCCCCAGGATGATTTTACTACTAAAAAGATTTATAAAGATTAAAAAAGAATAATAAAGTCAAAACGATAACATTTTTGGGAAAATTAAACAATTCTTAGAAATTTGGAACTTTGGGGAATCCAAGCATTTTTTCAAAGTATATTGCAACTTAAGACATTATAAAGCTTGAAAATAATTCTAATTTAAATAATATTATAATATAAGTTCTCAAAAAATTCAGGTTTATAAAAAAATTCAAAATTATTGATCATAAGGAGGTTAAAAATAAAGAACATATTTTTGGACAACATTTATATTTTAAGGTAAAATATGCCTTTAATGGATACTTTTAGTAATTTGGAGGTTTTAGGAATAAAAAAATGTGTTGGTTAAACAAAAAATTTCATAAAATTCTCATAATTTTTTTGAAATAAGGGTTGAGTGGGATTTATCCTTATTAAAATAATGAAGTTTAGAAACTGGTTAAGTATTCAAGATAAATGACTTATAATAGATTTGATTTACTTAAATAAACTCGTATAAGGTTTGACTATCCTAGTCCCCATGAAAATTAATGTCTCATACTTATACCAGACCAAAAATAATTGATTTCTAATTACTATAATTCTCATAAGATTAATAGCTATGGGAAGGAGAAATCCTTTATTGTAGAAGTAACACATAAATAATTAAATAGATAAAGTTAATGGATCTTGGATATTTAATTCTTGTCATATATGATAGTAGATTAAAAACTACGGAAATATTATGAGATGTGAATTGTAGGCATAGTGACTTCTGGAAATGATGGGTGACTAAAATTTAAATTTGTTGTCTAAACTATTAATCATAAATAAAATATGAAATATAAAACAATCATTACATTAATGGATTGAAAAACAAATTGTTCGGTGTATCATGTATTTTCTATGAATTACATGAAGTGATTTTCATGAAATATATGTTTTTATTTAATTACCTAAAAAATAGAATAATTGTGACCAAAGAATAGTGTACAAAAGGAAACTTATTCCAACTTGTTAATACTAAAAATTCATGTTATCTAAGAATTTTTATAAGAGAATCAATTTTAACATTGATGGATTGGACATATAAGAAAAAAAATTTTATTTTGGTTTCTTTAGTAAATTTCTATGATATTATTTTTATTTAAAATAGAACAATACTAGATGTACAAAATATTCCAAAAGGGAAGATTGTTAGTCCCTACCATAATAAGGTGGATATTCAGTCTGCTTAACCATTAATGATTATTCATTCAGATGTTTGTGGGCCCATGATGAAGTAATAACCAAATGGAGATAAGTGTTTTATTAATTTCATTAATGACTTCAATCATATTACTTGTGTTATATTTATGAAACAAAAGTATGAAACCATAATAATGTTTAAATTTTTTTAAAGAGTTGTAGAAAAAGAGAGTAGTTATTATTTTAAGAATATTTGGATAGACAATGGAAGTGAGTTTACTAATGGGAAATTTTAAGATTATTTGGATAAGAATGGAAGTGAACATAAACTAAAAAAACTAATCACACCACATAAAAATTGTGTGGTTGAATGAATGGACAGGTGTTTAGTAGATATGGCTCATACAATGATGGTTGAGTATTATATTTCTAGTTATTTTTTTGAAAAAAAAGTAAGTATAGTGGTTCATATCCAAAACTAGTGCTTACATAGTCTGAATTCAGATATGTTCCCTTATGAAATGTATTATGTAAAATATCTATATTTGAACTATGTTCTTATGTTTGGAAGTCCTTTATTATCAATGTAAAAGGTGATAATCTTGGAAAGTTTAAAATTGAGGAGTTAATGGGATATTTCATGGATATACTCTAAATGTAAGATGTTATCATTGTTTTAAAAAATAAAGTAGAAATATAATTGATTTATTTAATTCCAATGTTTTATAAAAATAAAATAAAGAAATTTCACATGATAGTACAGGTTCTATAAGTGATTTAGATGATTTTTTGTTAAACATATTAGAGAAACATAATTGGAAATCATGGACAACTAGTATATACTAAGATAACTCTGAGAAAAAATATTACCCTCCATTATTCTCTAAATTTAAAACTAAATACGTTTAATAATTATTAAAGCATCATGAATGGGTTGATTACATGAGGGATGATTTTAAAAAAATTAAGATGATTGATATATAGGTTTTAGTTCCAAAAACTAAAGACAATAATGTAATTAGAAACAATTGGATGTTCTAAAATATATTAAAATAAAATGGTGATTTTTTGAGGAAAAAAGAAAGACTAGTGTGAAAAGGCTATTATAAGGTATAAGTAGTTAAAATTAATTAAACATTTGGAACCAATTTAATGTCTTGAAACTATTAGAATATTTCTTTCTATTTCTGTACAAAATAAATAAAATATTTTTCAAATGGATGTCAAGTATTCCTTTCTCAATGATGAGTTAGAATAGAAGGTTTATATTGAGGAACCATGTGAGTTATTTCTTAGTGAAAATTAGATCTATATTTGAGGGTTAAAGATGGATTTTGATGATATTAATAAAGATCTAAGATCTTTTTATTCTAAGATAGATTTATTCTTAAATAAATTGAATTTTATAATGGAAAGAGGGGATGAAAATATCTATATAAATGATATAAAATAGGTATATCTTCTTGTTATTTTTTATGTAAATGACATAATATTTTCTATAAATGATGATTAAATTTGTAAATTTTTTTATAAAGATATTTAAAAATTATTTTAAATGTCCATGCTGGGATAATTGAGGTACTTTCTTGGACTTTAAATATCTCAAAAGAAAGATCACATTTTTATTTATCAAGAGAATTATTCTAAGTAACTATTTAAAAGATTTGTAATGAAATATTTGAAGCCTATATCCAAACCCATCCCCATGAGAGAAAATTTATAAAATGATGAAAAGGGAAAGGAAGTTGACTCTAATGTTTTAAGAAAATTTATTGGAAGTATGCTATATGTCACAGCTTCAGGGACATATTAATTGTATGTTGTTACACATTGTTTTAGTTATAAAATTTCACCAAAAGAGTCCCATTGTTTAGGTATAAAAGGATTCTATGATATATTAAAGTCATATTAGATTTATAGTTGAAATATGTTAACACAATAAGGTTAAATATTTTTGGTTATTCATATACAAATTGGTCAGGCTATGTTAATGATAGAAGATCCACATTAGGTGGAGTTTTAGTCTTGGGTGAAAGGTGTGTGTGTTAGTATTCTATGAAAAAATGATTTGAAACTTTAAGAACTTTTGAGTTAGAATATATAGATAAATATCATGCCATAAATCATTTAATATTTATGAATAAAAATTTGGATGATATGAAGCCGATACTTCTTCTTGGGTGTGATAATCAAAGTGCTATCAATTTATCAAGGAATCCTACTCAACATTCAAGAAGTAGGCACATAGATTTTAAATATCACTTTATCAAGTATATTTTTAAGATAAATAAATTAAAGTTCCATTGTGATCCTATAAAAGATCATATAACTGATGTGTTTTCCCAGACACTTTCTAATGATGATTTTTGAATTCTGAGGTTGATAATGGGAGTTCAACCTTACCCATATTTGGGATAAGATATAGTTTACAAGTCCCCTACCTCATATTATCTTTGGATGTTGTCAAGAAGGGAGAAAAATGATAAAATAAATCTCTTGAGAATATCTATTAATATTTTCTTTTCCTATTTAGGGGAGCATATATTTAAGGGGTTTAAAATGGTAAAGTAATGATTTTAGAATTGTGTATATGTGTGAACTTTTCTAACAGATTTTTGAAGTCAATTGAGTATTTTTTAATAATTTATTTTATTTTTTATTGATGGTGATGGATATGTATTGATTAAAACTTAATTAATCTATTTTCATGTGGTATCTTATCATTTTCATATTTTATAAAATCATCAAAAATGTTTGAGAGGTTTAAGTTTTAAGGAAAACTGAATATATATCTATGATTATTGTAATCATGGTATTATTTTTTCAATGTTATTTTTTACAACAAGTTCACTCATGTAGGCTTAGAATTATTTAATGGTGATATATTGAAATAAAATTATATTTTGGTAGCGATTTCAATCTCTTGGTTGATAAAAAATTCCAAAGGAAGAGATTATTGAGTCTAAGAGGTATTGAGATTATTTTGTGAGGTGTTTTTTGAAGAAGAGGTTGTGGTTAATGTGATTCATTTTGTTGGATTTTGTTTTCAAAATAAATCATATTTATAATAATGTTTCATTTGAGGTGAATATGATTAGAGATTAATTTAGACAATTATTAAGCTATTTTTTAGTGATTATATATCATAAAAGAGTTTATGATTAAAGATATTTAATGAAAAATTGTCACACCATATATCTTATTATTATTCCATATAAGTTTATTAAAAATGTTTTTTTTCACCATAACTTTGATACAACATATCAAAGGATATGGAGTTGGTTTTGGGTTTCCCTGTATATTTGAAGGACACCGCACCATATTATAATACCTTCATTGTAAATAAGTACAAGTATATTTTTCATGTCTCTATAATTTGTAATACCTCTAAATTATAAATGAGTATCCATGTAACAATAGTGTTGTGATATAATTATCATGACATAGAATAAGGACTACATTGTAGAGGATATGAAATGGTGGTTTTTGGTGTCTCAAGAATTTTGAAGTAGGATGAACTGTAATTGATATACTACACAAAAAAGTAGGCAATTCATGCCTTAAGAGAGGATTCCATGCGGAAAAGGAGTCTTAGCATTTATTTCTATATCTCTGAACTTTAGAATACCTATACATCACAGTGACCCCATTGCATGACACTATGTTAATGAAGTTAAAAATAACTATTTTAAACTACTATGATACACTGTAATGGGGTAAGCTATATTGTAAAAGTGAAAAAATAGGTACGTTGAATAACCTTGATGACTTGGATTCATTTGATTGAATTGGTGGTTATTTTAACTTATTATAACTACCAATTTTAATTTATTGTGAATATTAATTGGAAGATGATTAAAGGGTTGTGTTTATATAAGATGGTTTTAATTTGAAATTCAATTCAAATTTGTTTTAGTTGAAAATGTGAATTATCTACAGATCTAAAAAAAAGTCATAAAAAATCAGAAAAAAGTAAAAACTTGGAGAATAATGAGAGAAGTGAACAGAATATGTTCTAGATATGTGAAATGTAAATAATATTTTTTGATTATCTAATTTAGAATAATGTAAGAAGGGGAATAAGTTCAAATTTCCTGTGTTAATATTTTGTTCATAAAAAGTGAAGAAGAAAATTGTCTTTTTCATGTTTGAAGTGAAGTTATGCTTTATTTATGTTGTGATGATAAAGAAGAAGTGAAAGAAATTAGCATTATAAATGACTTGGAATAATTCTATTTGGTAGAATACTGTTCAGTTATTACCAACATTTATCTCTATAAAGTGCAGGATGCACTTGTGTTGTGGATACAAAAAAGAATTGTCGGGAGACAAGTAGGAATGAGAATCAAGGCTATAACCAGTTCATTTGTTCTCACATAATGATTCTAGTGGGTTGTTTCATTCTAGAGGAATTCATATCACACGAAGGAATAACCTTCTCCCATTGATAGGTGAACCATGTAAATATATTATGTTCCTTCTTGTTATTGTTTATATGGAAGTGATGATAGATTATATCACTACACTTTAACAAGTGGTGAAGGTTGTTTTCTAGAGAAAATTGAAAATAATTTTATATCATTCATTAAACCCCACTCAGTAATCTCTCATAGTTCCTATTGGTGGATTCTTAGTTATCCCTAACACATTCCCGTCATGGATTATTTTAATTTGTGTTGAAAATTTATGTTTATCACAAGTAGTATTATTGTATTAAGATATAGAATATACTAATGAGGCCTAAATTTAGTTTCATATAATAGATGGACAATCAAGTATATACCACATGTAGTTTCATATAATATATATGTGGTACAATAGTGGTCCACATTTCATATTAAATCCTACTAATTGATGTTGGATAGATACCTAGAATAAAAGCATTCAAACTTTGATACCATTCATACAAAATCCTTGGGTTTTAGATTATAAGCGGTGACTGGGAATGTTTCTAGCCATGTCATCCATTCAATCTCAATAATGATGGGATTTTACATTTATTATTATTATTATGACATTTTTCCATTGATTAATATAGATTGATGAAGTATATTATTATACCTAGAAGGTACATGTGATTTTATTATCTATTTGGGTGAGGGGAATCTGGTTATCTCATATACTAAGATGAGAGACATGTGATGTGTTAACTGATTTGGTTAGTCTATACTCATATAATTTAGAACATATGAGTAAGGTACAAGATTGATATACTTTATGTCTCATGATCACTTAATGTCTTTGAAAAATAGATTATATGATTATGAAATCCTTCATATATTGTACCTGTTGGAAACATGTATATAGATATGTGGGTTTGACAGAGATCATGTTTTATTATTTTATATATTGGGTTTTATTAATTATTTTCTAAAGGAAACTATTTTATAACATTAATGGATTAAGTATTTAATTATTTTTTTCAATGTTATAAAGGCATGTGGGGTCACACTTTGTGGTTGTATGATTCTGGATCATGTTTATGAAACTTTGAGAGCCACCCTAGAAGTGTTTTAGATGGTATTCATATGAATTTATAGATGGATTTTCATACATTTTTACATATGATATAACATTTAGTTATAATGAATGATAGGTTTTCATAATTATGTTTTCTAAAATATCCACCAAGTTTTTTGGATGTGGTTTCATGGGTTATTGTTGGAGTTGGTGGAATAGAACTAAATACATTTTAATTTATTCATTGATAAATACCTTATCACATCTTGATTGTTATTATGTATGAAAATTCATGTGATAATGTCCTAAGGATAGATGTTGCACCAAATGGTCATAGCAGATCCCTACTATGATGAGAACCTAGAAGTTCCATTATTGAATATATGTTATATGGACAAATGATGTTATTTAAGGGACAAAAATAATACAGGTCATTAGGGGTGAGGACTTATAAAACTTTGAGGCACCTTCTCATGGTCTACGCCCTTGGTAATATCCAGGAGGATATTATGAGAATGATACCCGCCAGTAGGAAATCCATATTTCATAGTTTCATTAGATGTTTCTATTTAAGAATGTGGGTATTAGTACTTAGACTTTAAGATTATTATTGATGGGTAATAAAACTCATGCACTTAGTTGTATTGAAGAAAAATGTGATGACATACTATTCACAGTGAGGTAGGATATGTTGGGTGCGTCATAAGTAATACTGCATTAATAGAAAATGTGAGAAAGGATTTTTCCCTTCTGTTCCATAATAGAAGTTGATATCTCATACCCTTTGATGGAATTGATACAGCCTAAATAAATCCATGGACAAGATAAGGAATGAGAAATTTCAATTCTGGGTAGTCAAAGAAAGAATAATCCAGCACATTAGTTGATGGAACTATCACTCAACCCGCTTTATTGGAGATATTGTGACAAAGGGATTACATTACATGGTAAGCGTTCGTAGGATGTGACACATCATTTCGGCATTGAATTCTTTCTCTATGGGTATCTTTGCATGTTTCTAGATTCTAACCTTGAAATTTAGGTAGGATCCGCCTAATTTCACTAAGAAAGAGGCCTAGAGGGTCACACATTAAGCGTGTCCAAGTATCTTAGTTAAATGTTCATTTAAGAATTTGAATAAAGATTATTCACCATTGTGGTTTAATAATTATTCAAGGATTCCTGATCGCATTTATTTCGAAACTAGTTATTCAAGAGAGTATAGTGTGGGAAAAATAATATATTTATTAATGATTAATGTAGTGATATCCATTTATCAAATAAATAGTCATTATTCAGGGTCTAATAAATGTGGTGGAGGAAATAAAGAAAATATAAAAACAAAGGTACACACCATGTATATTAATATATATGGTCCATGTAGTTTTTTTGGGGATTTTTGAGGAATAATATTATTTATTTAATAAAATAATATTAGGAGTAATTCACTGGTTTCATGTCAAGTAATAAAAATAGTCAAGTGTTATTATTAGACATGGGGTTTTACTAATAATTAAATGAAATGAATAAATTCTTTCGGGTAATTAATTCATTTTATTAATCTAAGTAATTAAAATACCAATTATATTATTCTCATTAGCCTAGAAATTTTTTGTGGGTGTGAACAATGGATCTATAGGAATCTCTCAAGCCATGTGATAATTATTTATTTCCAAGAATGATCTCAAGTTATGGGAGAAATCCTCCTCCACTAGTTCAAAGAGAGCGCTTTGGAAGCAGATCTCAAGGAGATCAAAGGCGGACATCGAAATCAGAGGATCTTTTGTACTAGCACCCATATATACCTTTGGCGATATCCAATGATATTTGGAGCACATGTGGATCACCACTAGAGGAAGTCTACACTTGGATTCTACGATGAAACGATGGATCACATTGGATTGTGACTAGAAACATCAATGAAGAGATAATTCCATCAAGGAAATTATTATATTTTAATTAAATTTATTATAACCAACATATAATTATCCTCTCTATAGTTCTGGGACTCTCCTATTTTTATTTTTTCTTCTTTTTATTCCTAAGATCTGGAATTTTATCATCATGCCGGATCTCAGGTTGATCATTGTTAACAACAAAATTAAAGTTGGGTACACCCATCCACACGATTCTACTTCACCTAGAACCTACAAGTGGTATCATAGGGGTAATATTGTTGATTATAATTATTTAGTTCTTTTGTTGATGATTTACACATTTAATAATTTAGTTTTTTCAATTAAAGTTAACCATTCTATTAATATGAATCTCTAGATATGTTCCTCCTCTTTCATTTCTCATTCACCTTACAGAAATGATTTTTTTTATTTTAATTTTGCTTAAAATAAAATAGAGGATCTCATCTAGAAGTTCCAAAGGTTCTTGCCCGTACAAATCCAAAAAAAAAACGGCATGTATTCAACAATACACACCATGGAGTCTAGGTTCCATGCACCAGGATTGGTCTATTGAACCAAGAAATGTGTTGTAGTCTATCTAAGTCTTAAATGACTTCGTGTGTTGATCAGTAACAGGTGGAATTCAGTTTACGGATTACATGCCGTGTGGCCCACAGGACATGGCGTGTAGTCCCTTTGGGTTAGGGTTGGACCGTGTACCCTATACATGGCTTGCCTAGATGGAGAAAAAGTAATGCATATACTACACAGTGTGTGGTCTACTAGACATTTTGTGTACTATGAAGATTTAAAAAGTACACTCACACACCGTATCCCCGGGCGTGTACTTTGAATGGACAATGAACGATAGTACATTCCATGTAGTCGGAACTACATGTTGTGTACTCATCCAAATTACACATATTTATGAAAATTTAATATTATATTATACAAACCCTTGAGCCATGTACCATAGCGTAGGTGTAAAGATGAGGAACAACACATGATAGGTGTTATATATATATATGTGTTTAATTTAACATCTATGTAATGTTAATTTCAACTCATTGGGTAGTTATGAATGGGAATTCACTGGGTTGCCTCTAAGGTACAAGTTAGGTACATAGATAATTTTAAATGAATTTATTTGATGAAAATTATGATGGATGCGAATCTCAAGGAAATTTAGAAAAAAGGGTTTAAGATAAAAGGATTGATTAATTAAAGATAACTAATTGATTCGAGTGTGATTTATCAAAAATATGAACGATTAAATAATTAAATGATAGTTTTATTTATGCGTAAATATCGTTGCATGTATGGATGATCATGAGATAGACCGAGACCTTTGTATATGAATGGTTTCTTTTAATTTTTTTATTTAAATTAAATTTGTTGGACTGCGAGCCTTATCCTCATTAATATGTAGGGTCTACGTGCCGAAGTTTTCTTTTATGTAAAAACCTGTTTTACCCCTCACCTGTTAGTGAGATAACAACACATGTAATGACTGGAGTTCCAAAACTAGTGGAGGCGGCTCAAGTTAGGATCCAAGATGAAACCAATCCCAATGATATACAAAGGTGGATAGGTGGAAAGCTATAAACACAAACCCAAAAGGTTAAAGGTGTTTCTCATCTAGGTCTTGGGTTAGTTTATCAAACACTAGATAAACTAAACAATAGAACAATCTCATTATCATACTATTTATTTTATTTATGTCAGTTGCATGGTTTATTTATTGTAGATTTGTTGTCGCGATGACATAATTAATAAATTAAATAAGCATGAAATATGGAACTAAAATAATACTGGCTTATGCATAAATATTATCTTAGAAATGGTTAATCACTTATGTATATACCACTTAATATTAAAAATCATGTAAGAAAGATAATAAAATTCCAATTTATATATAAGGATAAAATACCTCAAAGAAATATTAAGTCGGTATAGACTTTCGTAATATTGGTTAGAATTGAACCATAGTTCAAAGCGCTTGAACAACCCTAGTTGGGGTGCTTTAAATTATTGGGGAATTCTAATTCATGGTTTTGGGTAGACTTGACTTGGTTCACATCAAGGGTTGACTGGCACAATAGGACTCGGTGTGACCAAGAGGCAAAGGTTGAGGAAATAAAAAACAAAAGGATTTCAGGATTGGGGAGTCCACTCAGGGGATCAAGGAGTTGTGAATTAATGCAGTTGGAATTGGGAATGACTACCTAAAACCCTTAAAGTTTCTTGAGGAACCCTAGTTGGGGTAATGTAAATGGAAATATGGATCCTTTCCACTAGAATAAATAGGCAACAGAATATTATGAAGCCAATGGTTAGGGATATTGGATTTAGATAAAATAATGGGAGACTAATAAGTATTAATTTATTTATTTTTATTAATTTTATGATAAAGCACTAAATGTTTTATATTCTTAATTTGTATAAATTACAAGAAAAATGACTTCAAACATATCATGGTGAACCATACTCAATAAGGAAAACCTTCTCACTGATACCAATTTCCAGGAGTGGCAGAGGTGTTTATGTGTCATCCTTCACCACAAGCGGAAATTGTATGTACTGGAGGAGCCTATTCAAGTTATGCCTATAAAAGAGGCTAGTGATGGGGAACTATCTATATATATGAAACATATGGATTATTCCAAAAATTTCCAATGTTTCATGATATCATCCATGTCTAATGATCTTTTGAAGAAACATGAAAACATGGACACATATAGCATGATGTCTCACCTTAAGGATCTCTATCAAGAGAAGGTGAGACATGATAAATATGAGATCTCCAATGCTTGGTCACAACTAATCTTAGAGAGTCTGTGCCGACTGGGCCTCATGTAGTCAATCTTATCAGCTACATTGAATATCTGGAAATCTTAGGGATTAAGTTCTCATATGAGTTTCATACAGTTCTAATCCTATCATCAGTTCCCAAGACCTTATCTAGCTTTATTATCAACTACAACATGAGCAACAATGAGAATAGTTTTTCAGAGCTTCTGAACTTAATTCATTAGGTAGATAAGGACATTGGGTATGGCAAACCCATATTCCCTATGGTGAATAAGAAAAGGAAGGATAAGGAAAAGGTGACAAGGATTTATAAACGATCTGAAGCACCCAAGAACTGTTCCTCCAAGAAGGGGAAGATACAGAGGTAGGGAAAGGAATGAGAGGTGGTGTGTTTTTCATGTTGAAATCTAAGCCACTAGAAGAGGAAATATACCCAAAAGTGTGCGGATGCTAATGGTTCATTCTTTATAGAGTGTAATCTTTCCATTTCTACACATTGGGTATTAGATATATCTTGTGGGACTCACATCTATATTTAAATGTAAGAACCAAGTAGATTTAGAAATATTGATAGAGGAGAGTTTGATCTTAGAACATCTAATGGCACGAGGATGGCCTCTTTGGCCACTGGCGATTACCATCTCTCATTGCCAACATGTATGCTTTTGGTTTTAAATAACTGTTATTATGTGCCTAGTGTTACCAAGAACATAATTTCTGTATCGTTTTTGGATATTGATGTATTTATTTTTAAGTTTTGAAATAAGGATTGTTTCGTTTATAAGAACAATGTATGTTATGGTATGACACATTTAAATAATGGTTTGTATTTATTAAATTATGAAAAACAATTGTGGGAAAACGATAAAGAAACAAACTCACATGACTTATACAACACCCAGTTATGGCATCACCATCTTGGTCATGTAAACCAGAAGTGCTTGACAAAGCTATGCCAAGATGATTATTTAGACTCTACTAAGAGAAAAACACTTGATAGATTTTATTCTTGTTTATAAGGTAAAATGACCAAACCGCCTTTCAGTGGACAACGAGAAAGGTCCATAGAGCTTCTAGGATTGGTAAACACGGATGTGTGTGGATCATTTCTAGTAGAATCTAGACGTAGATATTATTAATTCACTACTTTTACTGATGATTTGAGTAGATATGGATATATTTACTTAATGAGGTTTAAGTGAGATTCCTTGGATAAATTTAAGGAATTCAAGAATGAAGTAGAGAATCAGCTTGGTAAGAAGATAAATAATCTTAGATCAAATCGAGGTGAGTAATATCTGAACCAAGAGTTCATCGACCTTCTACAGGAGTCTAGGATTCTATCTCAATTCAATCATCCTTATAAACCACATTGGAATTGTGTTAGTGAAAGGAAGAACTTAACCTTGTTAGACATGGTGAGGTCGATGATGAGTCATGTAGATCTTTTATTATTCTTTTGGGGATATACATTACAAACTGCAGTATACAAATTAAACCGAGTACCAACTAAGGTGGAAAATAGAATTCCCTCTGAGTTATGGAATGGAAAGAAACCCATTTTATCACACACACATTTATGGGTATGTGAGACATTTGTTAAGGCCTTCTTAGAAAAAAAACAAGAACCCCATGGCATGAGGTGTATCTTTATAGGATATCCCAAGGAAACGAAAGGATATTACTTATATAACCCTTAAGACAAGAAAGCGTATGTCGCCAAAAAAAATCGTATTTCTTGAGAGGGATTACATCATCATAATGGATAGTGGAAAAAATATTGACTTCAAAGAAGTTGATGCTCAAGATACACAATATTTGGTACAGGAACAAGTTCCCCATGTCCCCATGGAAGAGGTTCTAGAAACAAAAGTATTGCATAGGAGCTCAAGAGAGAGGTAAGGGAACCAAAGAGAATTGGATTCTTAGTCACGGAGGATGGTGAATAATTATTGTGGTAAAATGATGAAACTTTCTCCTACAAGGAAGAATCAGAGAGCTTAGAAGCTACAAGATGGCTAGAAGCTATAAATTTTGAGATGGATTCCATGTATCAGAACCAAGTTTGGGTTATGGTTGATGATCCAATTGATGTAAAGTCTGTTGGATGCAAATGGGTATTCAAGAGAAATATGGAGATGGAAGGTCAATTTATAACCTATAAAGCAAGGATAGTGGCTAAAGTATTTAGAAAATGTCAAGGAATTGACTATGATTAAACCTTGTTTCCAGTTTCCATGTTTAAATCCCTAAGAATCATACTTTCTATAGTATCTTACCATGACTACGAGATTTGGAAAATGGATGTCAAAACAACATTCCTTAATGGGAACCATTTTAAAGATGTCCATATGACCCAACCATAAGGGTTTGTGACACTAGGTGAAGCCAAACGGGTTTTCAAGTTTCATAAATCCATTTATGGATTAAAGAAATCATCTAGGTCATGGAAAATTTAATTTGATGAATCCATAAAGGAATTTGGTTTCACTACGAACGAATGGGATCCATGTGTTTATAAGAGGTTTAATGGGAATGCGGTCATTATCCTAGTACTATAGGTTGATGACATATAATTTATTGGAAATGATGTACCAGTCTTATATTCAGTTAAAGACTAGTTGAAAATGTGTTTCTCTATGAAGGAATTAGGTGAATCAGCCTATATTCTAGGGATCAAGATCATTTGTGATAGATCCAAGAGGGTTTTTGGACTAAGACATGGTACATACATTGACCAGATACTAAATAGACTTAGTATGGAACAATCCAAGAGGGGATTATTTCAAGTGTCACATGGCCTACATCTTTATAATAAAATGTTTCCTTATACACAACAAGAGAAAGATAGGATGAGTAAGATCCCATATTCTTTGGATATATGATCCCTCATGTATGCCATGTTATATACCAGACTTGATGTTGCTTATGCACTTTGCCTGGTAGGCAGATATCAAGCAGATCCAGGAGAACAACATTGGACTACTGTTAAGACTATCCTTATGTATCTAAGAAGAACTAAGGATATGTTCCTAGTTTATGGAGGAAACGAGGAGATTTTTATTAGATGGTATGATAATGCTGGGTTTTAGACAAATCAAAATGATCTGAAGTCTCAATATGGATATGTTTTCTATCTCAAGGGAGGAGTTGTGAGCTGGAAGAGTTCAAAGCATCCAGTTGTCACCTATTCTATAGTGGAGTTCGAATATATATAAGCTTATGATGCAGCCAAGGAGTCCATCTAGATATGAAACTTTTTCCAAGATCTTGATTTGGTACCTAGAAGTAAAGATCCTATCACATTGTATAGTGATAATACTACAGTGGTGGCTCTTGAAAAAGAACCAAGGTCACATAAATGGAAAAAGAACATTCTATGGAAGTATCACCTCTTGAGGGATTTATATCAAATGGGTTAAGTTGTAGTGAGTAGTGTACAAATAAGAGAATGTGGTAGACCCCATGACTAAAGGCCTATCTCAATAGAAGCATGAATATCATGTGAGAGATAGCAGGTTTAAGGTTGTTAGTAGTTGTCTCTAGTCCAAGTGGGATTCTGTTGGAGTTAGTGGCCTAGAACCAACTAGTTTGTAATTTATTCATTAATAAATACCTTATCACATAATGATTATTATTATACATGAGAATTCATGTGATAATGTCCTAAGGATAGCTGTTTCACCAAAGGGTCATAACAGATCCCTACTATGATGAGAACTTGGAAGTTCCATAGTATTATTCTTGAATATGTTTTCTTTGTCCAAATGATGTTATTTGAGGGACACAAATAATATAGTCCATTAGAGGTTAGGACTCATAAAAATTTGAGACACCTTCTAATTGTGTGAACCCTTGGTAATAACCATGAAGATATTATGAGAATGAGACCCGTCAGTAGAAAATCCACATTTCATAGTGTCATTGTATTTTCCTATATGTAGACGTGTGTATTGATCCTTAGACTTTAATATTATTATTAATGGGTATTAAAAATCACGCAATTAGATTTATTGACGAAAACTATGATGACACACTATTCGTAGTGAGGTAGGATATGTTGGGTGCATCATGAGTAATACTGCATTAATAGATAATGAGAGAAAGGAATTGTCCCTTCAGTTCCATAATGGAAGTTAATATCTTAGGCCCTTTTATGGAATTGATATGTCCTAAATAAATTCTTGGCCATGGTAAGGAATGGGAAAGTTCAATTTTGGGAAGTCAAAGAAAGAATAATCGAGCACATGGGTTGACGGTACTATCATGAAACCCACTTGATTGGAGATATCGTGACAAATAAACTACATTACATGATAATTTTTTGTAGGAGGTTACACATCATTAAAGTGTTAAATTATTTCTCTATAGGTGCATTGGCATGTTGCTAGATGCTAAACTTGGACTTTAGGTAGGATCCAACTAATGCTGTTGAGAAAGATGCCTAGAGGGTCACACACTAAGTATGTCCAATTATCACATCTAAATATTAATTTAAAACGTTGAATAAAGATTATTTCTAATTGTGGTTTAATAATTATTAAAGGATGCCTAATCACATTTATTTCGACACTAGTTATTTGAGAGAATATAGTGTGGGTGAAATAATATATTTATTAGTGAGTAATGCAGTGATATTTATTTAAGAAACAAATAATCATTATTCAAGGTCTAATAAATGTGGTGGAGGAAATAAAGAAAATGGAAAAATAAAGTTACATTCCGTGTATATTAATATATACACGCCTTGAACTTTCTTTAGGATTTGAGAGAAATAATATTATTTATTTAGCTTAATTATATTAGGTTTAATTATCTGGGAACATGTCAAGTAATAATAAGAGTCAACTATCATTATTAGACATGAGGTTTTACTAAGAATTAAATGAAATGAATAAATTATTTTGGGTAATTAATTTGTTTTATTATTCTAAGTAATTAAAATCCCAATTATATTATTTTCATTAGCCTAGACATTATTTATGGTTGTGCACAACATATCTAAAGAAATATCTCAAGCCAAGAGAGAATTATCTTCTTCCAATAATGCTCTCAAGTTATGAGAGATATCCTCCACTAGATCAAGGAGAGTGATTTTGAAGCGGCTCTCAAGGATATCTAAGGAGGAAATCACAAGTGGAGGATCTTTGGGGATAACACTTAGAGATCCCTTCAGAGATATCTAAAGATACATGGAGCATGTGTGGATCACCTCTAGAGAAGGCCTAAACTTTGTTTCTATGACACAACGATAGATCACATCAGATCATGACCGAAAACATCAATAAAGATAGAATTCCATCAAAATAATTCTTATATTTTAATTAAATTAATTATAAACAACACATGATTATCCTCTATAAGGTTCTGGAAATCTCCTTTTTTCTTTCATTCTTCATTCTATTATGAAGAGACAACATTTTATCATCATGACAGATATCAGGTTGAATATTTTTAATGGAAAAATTAAAGTTGGGTACACCCATCCATGGACTTCCACTACGCTCAGAACCTAAAGTTATTTTATTTGATGTTATATAAGGTGAATGTGAAGTATGTCTATGAGTTTTTAGTACAAGTGAGTCATGGTGTAGTCTATGTCATGTTCTATGTTGTAGTGCATCACAATATAGTGAAATTCACTATGTCATGATTCATGTTAATGGAATTATACTTTTAGGTGATGATATACAGGTTCATTTAGCTTTCCATCCTAAAAACTATTATTTCCAATTATTCATCATGTGACAATGATCAAAAGAGTTAGAATATTGGTATTTTTTTTAAGTGTTAAATGAATTTATATTTATAAAACAAAAATGGAATCAATAAACACCATATAATGAGGCATGAGTCCTCTATATGTATATATTGGTATTGTACTATTAGATCTAGTGATGGTCCATCATCAATTGGAGTTGTCACTCTCTTGATTAACACTTCCACATTATGAGGCGTGGATCCTATATATGGTGTGTTACATCATTAGAATATAACTATTCACTGGAATTTTTTGGCCCCCTACTATGGTGTATATAGGTGGCATAGAAATTATGAGGAATTTGTAGTTTTAGTGATTCGTATTAATGGTGTTGTGGGTCATTATATATAATGGAAACACTCAAATGCCTATAAGATATAACATTGAATTCAATATTTAAAGATATTTTGATATTAGGGATTTCATGGTTTTCTTATGATACATGATCATTTGATGATTTTATCTATGAAAGATAAGATTTTTCTCTCATCCTTGGTTATTTACCTTAGAGAATATCTAATTTACTTCTTATTTCCCCTAAGTCCTGAGTTTTTACTTGACTTTTATCCCATTATTTTATTGTGTTTTTAGGGCTTCCAACTAGGTATTGTTTTACTCATCCCTTCAAAATATTTATGCCCACACATGTTGTGTATGTATTGATGATCCATAGATGGGAGGTGTCCCTAGTGGGTGTGGATCTAGTAGAGCTGGTATAGAAGATTCATATATAGATATAGTCATTTATGGTGATTATAGTTGCATAAAATCATTCCAAGATTCCTTATAACATGGAGGTGTTTCCCTTTTCCTTTATATCATACTCAGAGACATTATCTAATGTATAGTTTCTCCTTATAGAATTTTATTATATGGAATGATACTTTTTGGTTTTATTCCAAGAATATATTTTTATATAGTTCAGTTATATATATATATATATATATATATATTAATGGTAATTTTTTATTATTTTCTATTGGGGATGTATTTAAATCACAATTGGTTTTATTATAATGTCTCCCATGTATATTAAGCCTTCTTGTTGTTAGTCACTATCCCTTAGCCTATTAGAGACTGAATTGCGTAGAAAAATTATCTTACTATTGACCCAAGAGGTGCCTCAGTTGGTCGAGTAATATCATACTATTATTATATCTATTTTGAGTCTTAAGGTTTGAGTTGGAGTAAGTTGTATTGTGAGTATTGGTTTGCGAATTTAGGTCAGCTATGTTAAGGGTATTTTTTTTTGTTTTTTAGACTAGATAACCTAGTGTTGGTGTGACATCTAACAAATCCATTCACCAAGTTATTGAAAATATATGGATCAAATTTAAAAATTGAGGTTCCAGTTGTGATATAAACCCAATATGTTACATGTGTCCTATAATGGTAATTTATATTTTTCATGTCATTACTATATTAGATTAAAGATTTATGTTCTAGTAATTGTGGGTTTATCTAGTAAAATAGTGGATTCCACCACTCAAAACCTAGACCAATTCAGAGGAAGGACCATAATGATCTCATATCAATGCATGAGCCTCTATCTGGTGATCAATTGAGTGATTTGGTTTTTGTTCAGGGACCTAACTAATGGGACTAATTTTATTTAATTAAAGAGTATAACCTTCATCATTTATACTCTTTTCAATAATTATTATATAGTGAATATTAGTTCTTGATGAGATTGACCATAGGTTGAATGTGTTTCACACACTACATGTGTTTTTTTCATTAGAGGCCTCCTTAGATTAAAGGATTTCCGGATCCTTAGTTGATAGAGAATATGTTGGGGTTTGATACTCATATTTCCCTTCTAGTTTAGGTACTTGTTAACCAGATAGTGGTTCTTTCATTGATTACCATTCATGGTATAATAATGCATTGGGAGATGTCATTTAGAAAAATGCACATTATTATTACTCTCTCATGGTTAGATATTGAGTGAGCCCTCAATAATGAGATATGATATGGGGTTATTCACTCCTTTATTCCCCACCTACACCAGATTCCTTGAGTGGGAATTATCTATTTAAATATTCCTATTAGAGATACACCCTTTATGAGAAAAGGACAATGTTTTTTCTAATATTATCTAACATGGTTTCATGGGAAGTATTCTATATTGAAGAAAACATTGAGACCGAAAGCCTCTATGTTTTCAATTTAGTGGCCTTCCAGGGGGTAGTTTTGTTAGAGGGGATGGTGGTATAGGAGTGGATAGAGATGGAAAATAAATTAAACCATCACTTACATGCCTCTAGGTTGACCATATCCTAAATAGGGTGCTAATAGTGAGACCTTTTATAATTGGGAACAATGAAGATATTTGATCAGGAAACACCTATAAGATATCATTATAGAATTTTTTTCTACCTCATAGATGTTTTTAGTCATAACAACACATACATTAATTTCTTCTTATAGCATTTTCTTAGTTTTGTAAAATTATGGTGGAAATCCTAGCCATAACTCTTTGTCTATATTCATATATATGTGGAGATGATTCATTCAATCACATTGGATATTAGTGTGATATTATTCTTCAGTAAGTGGGAAATAATTTATAAGGTTTCATAAAGTTTGAAGGAGACCCTATAACATTATCCTCAGTGTGGATTGGTTATTCATTGTACAGGCTTCAATGGATGATCATGGATATTAAATGATGTTAAGTTAAAAATATGATTTGAGGTCCACATTTAGTATGGAATGGGACCCTCAAGAGGTATTAGTAGTGTAAAACCTCTAAGTATTGCAACCAATATCTCACATGATGATGAATTTATCTTATCATACTATAGATGTAGTGGGAAAGTAGTATCCTATAGTGGTGTAAGATGACATGATTTTTTATGGGGGGATGTTCCATAGTTTCCCATTTCAAGTTATAGGATTTCATATTAGATAATTTTTAAGGCTATTATATTATCATTAACACCTTATCAAGAATCCCATCATAATATTTTGAAAATAGTGGTGTAACTGAGTGATCTATTGGTGGAAGGTCTCATGAAGCTCAATGTTACCATTATGATCAGCAGAAATAAGTAGGCATTTCTTGGTTGAAATAATGTCTTATAAGACTTATCTTTGGTTTCATGAGATGTTTATTATATAGTAATCATGTTTTAATCTCTATGAACATTTTTGAAACATAGTGGAGTCATCAAAATTTATGAATTCCAATGTTGTATTCATGATACCCATGGATCCTTTTTGGTGGCATTAATTGATGCCACTCCCATTTTACTTGAATCGGAGGGTGATCATACCTCATGTTTGTGTTTTTTTCATGGATTTAATTTAGAAAAATAATTGTGTGGTACAATATTTATATGTATATTATGAATGTGAGGGACCCATCTTCCTATTTAACATCATTTAATAGAACGAAGTAGTAGTTGTCTTCTATAGAGTTTAATGTCGGGATAACTTATATGATTAGAGTAGTGTAGAGGTTGTGTGATATCCAATGATCTTAGTTGGAGATTTAATGCACAAAAAATGATGAAGTAAACTACGTGGATAAAATTATTTTGGTTGGTTTTTATAGGATAGGGTAGTTTTTCTTACCTTCAAAAAGAATTGCTCGCTCACACATCTTCATTGAGTGAGAGAAGCCAATATTAGCAACATTTATTGTGGGATAGTGGAATATTGGATATTATTAGGTGGTTCACCTAATATATTATTCATAATGTGGGTAATATTCTTTTTTATTATAGGATAAGATAGTAGTATTTTATGTAAGGATCATCTTGGGTATTGTGAAGTTGGTTTTGAACTAAGATATTTTTTTAGGGTGTAAAACCATGATGGTGTAAGTCTAACTTTTCATTGGTGTTATTTATAGTGACTCTAGATATGGGGAGAAATATGTTTCTTGATGAGGTTTGGTTTTTCATTGCATGAGTATTGGAAGATGTTTTATTTGGGTCTAGAGACCACAATGTAGGGTCATATAAATGGTTCATGGACATCCACATTGAATTATGGTAGAATGGTTCATTGATAAGACAATATTTAGTTGTATTATGGTTTAAGTAGGATTGTTTCCTTTCTTAATGTTATAAAAAATCTCTTTCATGAAGGTAATAAATAACCCAAATCAGTTATCCTTGTTGGTGGATACGATCTTGACTATGTCAAGAGGTGAGGATATATGGTTTCTTCTATTGATAGGTAA
This sequence comes from Viscum album, assembly GCA_963277665.1. Lineage (NCBI taxonomy): Eukaryota > Viridiplantae > Streptophyta > Magnoliopsida > Santalales > Viscaceae > Viscum > Viscum album. Next base: position 1,476,379,912 of record OY728125.1, on the reverse strand, counting down.
AATATTGATCTTTAGGACTAGTGATGTTCTTATGCTTTGTTTTCATGACACATGTGAGTGAATCTATTTTTTCTGTGATGGGAGGTATTAAATCAAATCTCAAGGAGCATATCACTAGGATATTTTATGTGGTCAATGTGTAATCATTAGTTCAAGCACTCAGTGAGGATATTTATTCTATTTTGATGGTCCTTTTTTTATTCTTTTATTTCTCGCTTTAACTGTCAGGAACATGACACTACCATAGGTAATGGTCTTGAAAATGAACTATTTCCATGAATTTTTTTTGTAATTTTCTTCATGTTATGTGGTTGAGTGACCTTTAAATGAAATAGTTTCCGATAAGGGATCAAAATTAAATTTTTATTATGAAATGTTATGATTTTATCTTGTATCTACATGAGAAATGGGAAATATCAAATCAAACTCTATGAGGAAGTGAAATTATATGTGAGGTAATCTAAATTAATTTTCAATGAGGATAATTTTTTCCTAAAAAGGTTTTGTTCCATGTTAAAATATAATTTATATATTCAAAACGCAGAAGAAGTGTATGACAGGATGAGTGATCTTCTATAAAAGGTTATCTTATGAGCATCCAGTTAGCAGTAATTATTGTATCCATTTTGGGGATAAAAAAAAGTTAAATATAGGTTGTTGTAGGGACCCATATTTTTCCTAGGTTTGGACTTAGCCCATTTTTGATTTTAATATTTTAGGTACCCTAATGGGGTAAAATACTAAATTGACCCTTAAAAACAACATCATGAAAAGAATTTGTGGTTTTATTTTTTTGGGGAATGTTATTTACCCATGGGTTGGGTTTTGGTAGAATTTATGGGAATTCAAGATTTAATTTATATTGAATATTTATTATATAAATAAATATTTATCCCATCATTGTGAGTATTTATATATCCTAAAAAGAATCTCAAATGGAAATTATAATATCTTAATTGTATCTAAAATAATGGGTTATACCCAGAAGATGTGTTTTTGTTCCATGGTTTTTGATCCTGATGTCAAGGCAATTTTCTAGTATTTAAAATAAATACTTGGTAACCCTATTAGTTGATTATAAATAACCTCATTATATTATTACTATAAGGATGGACAGTTTCATTTTCCATGAGCCCAGAGGATGATTAGAGTGGAATGGATTGAATATTTTCCTTTCAGGGTGGATCTATCATCAAATTGTGAAGCATAGGTGTATTCATGAGTCAAAATTAATAGAATATCATGGAAAAAATTATAAAATTGAAGCTTTGGTGAATCACTATGAGGTAAAATATTAATATATATATTTTTCTTATTCTTCATTCCATATTGAAAGAAAATTTTTATAATATGAATTCTTCTATAATTTAATTTGCATTAACGTTGTCTAATGAATTACCAACCTCATTATTGAGTATTATGCCAACAGATTTTACTATTGATTTTTTATCATTAATTTCATACTTCATTAATTATTACCCACTATGCATGAATTGGGATTTATTTATAAATCCCATGATTTTTTTCTTGAATATTTGTTGATGCACATTCTTTAACAAATATCTAACATACGAATTATATTTTTGAACCATAAGATTCATCGGTTACATATATTCTTCTCCACACCCTCATTTATCTCAATTGGGAAGAATATACACACTAACCATTGAAATTATTGGTGGATCAGTGATGAAATCTTAGAGAAAAAATTCAGATGATAAATATTTGGAAAACATATGTTTTTTACATGAAAGTAACCAATGAATAACAATGCAGTTTTGAAATTAGTTGAGGATAGAGCATGGAGTCTTAGTACCATGTTATTGGTTTTTCATGGTTTAACTAGAGACAAAGGTGGTGGGAATGAGAGAATGGTGGTGTGAGGTAGCTCATTATGACTAGTATAATTTATGGATCAATGTGGTTGATGTGTTGGGTTTAATTTATAGAAAAAAAACTATGATAATAAAAGATTTGGATGGATAATAACATATAGAAGAAAACTAACCACATCATGAATTGTTTAGAAAATACATTCCATATAGGGTTTTTGGATATGAAACTATTATTTTGTTACATATAAGTATTACACAATGTGTGAATACTAATCACACATCATTTCCCATTGATTAACAGTTTTGGTGTATGCCTATGTATAAATATCACATTGTGTGTAGTTTATAATAACATGCCATGTCTGGCTTGGTCAAACGAATCAAGTTGTACTGGATTTCACACCTAAGTAACTACCTAACCGAACATTCCATGTAAAATAATGTACATGTTTTGTACTGGTTTGGTGGTATGGATCTAGTCTCAATGCCACACACAGACTAATCAACATGCTTCACATGTTGTGTATGTTTGGTTATCATGTTTTGAATTAAGAAAAAATAAGTCTTGGGGTGTACTTGTTTTATATGCCTAGATTATCTAGTGAGTAACACACACTATTTATATCTATTTAACATGTCATTTTGGTAAATTATATACATCAATATAGAGTTTTTACATTCTTGAACACTACTCGAGTCACACATTTCATGTCTCATATAATACATAATGTGAAATATGAAACCATTGAGGTTTTTCATACCATCTCATATAAGTGTTATAATAAAAAATTAGATAGTAAAATTGAGTATTTTTATATATAAATAATGGTGGTATAATTATCTTAGTCCTTGGAGACTGATTATGAGGAATATTCAATAGTTTTAGAACCTAATCTTCATATAGGTGAGGGCATGGTTTTTTTAAGATGATTAGAGAAATAAAAGGGCCAGAACCCCCTTAAAAATTTATAATGATATATAATGGGTCCTCTAAATCCATCTAGGAATCATTAATACCTAATTAATTTAGTGGTTTGGGTCCTCTATATCAGATAGTTAAGGAAAAGGGCTTTTACTCTCTTAATCTTGATGAGGTGTGAGTCCCCCATACAACATTCAATGTCCATACTTCTCTATATGATGAGAAATATATCCTCTATCTATATAATTTATTACTCCACTATAAGATTGGGTGAAGTTATATCATCTATTACAGTTATTAATCCTTTTATCACACTTCTCTACGATGAGGTTATATTCCTTAGTAGGTGGTAGTACTCCCTCAAATAACAATCATTACTTATAGAGATGTGGGTCCCTTTACTAGGTTATATAGAGGTATTTTGGAAATTATGTGGTCATGGTAGTGGTGTAGAGGTTTATTATGGGTGGTATAGGTTTTGTGAAATAATAATCATACTCAGTTTTCTATGAGATATTACTTATATATAGACTATTGAATTTGGGATTTATGGATCTTTCAACACTTTGGGTGTCTTAAGTTTCTAGAAGTAATTATAATCTAAGAAGCTAAGTTATGAAGACTGAAATTATTATATCATACTTAAAATATAACTTTAGAATATATCTTTGTTTTTCTTCTTTCTCCTTAGTTATAGGTATTTAAATGACTTATTATATCATCTTTACATTGAATTTTTAGGGAAACTTTCTGGGTTTGTATTTATTTATATATGCATAGGATTTATGGATTCTTGTATTGTGTCTATGAACATGATGCATTGTAAGTAGGTGAATTTGGTGGGAATGGAGCTGGTAGAGTTGGCATAGTGGGAAAAGTAGATGCATCATGGTATGTGGTGATTTGTGGAGTTGATGGTTATATTTAGAGATTATTTGAGGGATCCTATTAATGATGAGGTATTTTCCATTATCTTTTACATTATACTCATATAATTTATCTAATGATTATATGGAATTGTATTTGTTAGATATTATCTAAATAATTTTTTTTATAAAATTAAGTTACATATATTGAAAATTGTTATATATATATATATTAATATGCATTTATGTTTCAAGTTATTGTAGGATAATGAGGTACCCAAAACATTATATACAGAAATATTTCATCTATTTAGATGGATATTCATTATATTTCATTATGATCCATATCATAACCATAAAGGTTTGTTGTCTTTGGAAACATGAATATATAGAAAACTAGTAAATGAAATATCTATGTCATCCCCCACTAAAATATTCACAACTACACCATTATATATATCAAACTTAAATCATTTCTTCATATCTTAGGGAAAATTAAACATAATAAAGTGTGATCTCAAATTCATATAAAGGGTAAATAAGGAAAATATTAATAAATGATCATTTTTAAGAATAACATAAGAATAATGGTATGAGAAAATGAGCTTAGAATTTGGAAATCATACCAAATAGTTCATAGATCATAATAACGAGTCATAGAAAAAATACTGGCAGTTCATAAACCATGAATAATAAAGGAATCAAATAACATGATCCATGAGAGTATATCATTGGCATAAGTTCATATAATAAAATAGTTTACTTAAGTGTGTAATATTTATAATCCTAGAAATATTATGACAATGATACTCACCAAGGAGTTGGTTATATTTTAGGATTGACCTAACCAACTGTGTACTGACTTTGGGATTTGTATAACCTATAGTGTACCCTATTTTGGGTTTGGGATAACCTCCTGCACACCCTTTGAGCTCATTAATCATTAATATTTACCCAATTAATTAGAGGTATATAAAAGACCCACCCATAAAATAATCAATGTAAAATTATATATATTCCATAATATCATGAAATCCATTTTCATTTCACCATTTTTTAACCCATGTAAATGAAAATGGGGTTCACCAATATTTCCTCAACATAATAATAAACCATCCATAGAAAGAATAAGTATGGTATAATAGTATCATATCTATAGTGAATCATAAGAAACAAAAAATGATGTTTTCATAGATGAAAAGAGTATTTAAACGGCCGCTAGAATACTTATTGAGGAAAATACCATTTTCATTTTTAAATCACTTATTTATAATCTATTTTTCCAAAATATTAAGGAACCCAATTTATTTAAAATAATATATAGAAAAATTTAAGTGAATTTCAAATTAAAGTTCTGTTTATGATGGGGGGAAATCCATTAATTCAGTATAAGTTAAATCCAATATTTTGTTCACACCTTTGATGAAAATTATATGGTTTAGAAAAAAAAGAAGATTCCTTTAAAATATTTTTATAGAAAGTCATACGTGTGTAAAAATGAATTTAATAAATAACTGGAGAATTATAAAAATAATCATGATTTTTTTAAAAGAAAACATTGAATTGGAAGAAAAATATTCTTGATTCAATAGAAGAAATTTCAATTTTACTTAAAACATTCATTTTGGAATTTTGTGTACTTATAGAGAGGAAAATGATAAAAACTTATAATTTAAAGAAATATTTTTTTGAAGAAAATTCATAATATTTTTGATAAATAGATCATATAATTTCATTATTGGAAATTTAATCATAAATAATCCTTGTAAAATGTGAGAATGTAACATAAAACCCTTCTTTGGTAACTTCTGAATCATAACCCCCATGAAGGAAATAACATAAAGTGAAAATTTAAATTAATTTAATATAATTATATATTGGATATATCATATAAATTTTTTTATATATACCACATTAAATAAATAAGTGGTTAATATGGAAAATGTCTCATAAAAATAATGGTTAGATGAGAAACCCTAACCTCATGTTCGACTTGATTCGTAAGTGCTCTAACCCCCCTCCTTTGAGAGAACTCATTTGGATTACACATTAATCCTTGAAATATTAGACTTAGGGTAAGACAAAAAGATCTATATTGTGGGGAATAAATATATAAAGGAATTTGGGTATGGTTTTTTATATCCATGGTGCTCAAACGTTTGTTAATAAAGAAGAAGAGGAGGCACCCTTTTATAAGTGAGGGAAACGATACACTTGAAATTACTTTAAAGATTTAAAAATAACATATAATATAATCATGTAAAGTGTCACAAAATGGATATAGGTTTGAATTTAAGACAAAATAATTATGTAATACCTTCAACCAATAAAATTTACACAATTTTTAGGTGGAATTTTTAATATTATATTTTATTTTAACCACTCTGTTATCCGTTTTTAACCATAATCATAGTAATAAATTTATTAGCCTTTAACGGTCATAAATTTACTTATAAGGTGAAAAGTGGATCATAAATGGTTAATGTTGTATATTTTATACCATTTATCATTCCTCTTACCCTATTTCAAGATTTTTTTAAAACATTTAATAAAATATTATTTAACAAAAAATACCATTAAAATCAATTTTAGACTATTCATTTAATTTGAATTTAATTTCATTACGATAATAATGGATTTAAAATATAATTTTTTACTATCAATTATTAAATTATTATTTACCAATAAATGTGTGTAAAACAATAATTTATCTAATATATATATATTTTATAGTTTTTAAAATCATTTTCTAGACTTTTTTTACAGTTTGCACAAGCACTAAGTCAACATTTCATAAGAATTTAATGTAATTATACCATAAAAAAAATTAAAAATAAATTAACATCATAAAAATAATTTATTTATGTTCAAAATAACCTTTTAGAGCCATTCATAACCTATTTTTGTCCCTATGAAAACATATAAAATAAATTAAAATCAAGAGAGTGGCATTTTCTATTTATTATTTTCTTTAAATACCATAAATTCTATAATCAAAGTAAAGTATAAATAAAATGAAATAGTTTCATATATAGAAAGGATTTGGTAGAACAAAAATCATAAAATAAGAAATTTTCAAGTTTTAGAGATATTTTAAATTCTTATTTTATAGTTTTAGTCTTTCTTTATGTGTTTGACCCTTACTGAGGTGAAAAAATCTTTATATTGTTACTATTCATAATGAGATAAAAATAAAAGGAACCAATTTACAAAATTTTAAACTCCTAATTAAAAACATAGATTCAATTTTTCATGATTAAATTTCTGGAAGTAACTAAAATCAATTTTATTATAAATGCATAAAATGAAATATTTTAAAAAAAAATGTATTTTTAAGCCTAAAAATGAACTTATACAAAAATAAAATATAATGTTCATTTATATATAATTAATTAGATTATTTATAATTAAAGGTAATTTAATATCAAATTTATAAAATAATTTAACATATAAATTAACTTATTTAATGAAAATAAATGATAGTTTTCAAAAAAAAATTTATTTTTAACTATTCACTTAACAATAAATCTTTTCAAAGAAATCCAAAAAATCTCCCTAATATTATGTTGAATTTCTGATTTAAAAAATGATATTCATTTCTTAAAATAAAATTTATAATAAATTGTATAAATTATTATAATTGATGTTCGCATATGCAATAATTTTTTTGAAGAAAATATATTTTTAAAGTATAAAATTACTTTAATGAAAATTGGGTACTTATTTATTATGAATTAATAAATCCATTTTCATTATATAAAAACATTATACATTTTTTTGATAATGTGGTTATTCATATTCCTACCACTAATTTAACAATTGGGTTATAATAGACACATTTAAATAATAACATTTCTATAGTATACCATAGTTCGCTTAAAGCTCACACTAGTAAAAAAACACTTTTAACATTAGTATTTTTACCTTTTAGCAACGTTTTATAGACAATGTTAATACATGAAATGTTGAAAGTGGAACTTTCAATGTTTGTTTTCATAAAATGACATTGAAAACCTTTTTAGAAGGAAAAATATAGAGGCATTTCAACATCAATGTTTTATAAAATCGATGTCGAAAGCCCTACTTGAAGGTTTTTGTTGTCAGTTTTATAAAAAACCATTGTTAAAATCATTTCAACATATAATAAATACTAAAAGGTATTTCAACATCAATTTTATATGAAATGAAATTGGAAATATCTCCCAGAAGGATTTGAACACCAATTTTTAGTAAAAATTGACATAGAAAGCCTATCATAAGGGATTTCCATGATGGTATTTTATAAAACCAACATCAAAAGTTGATTATTTTCTTAAAAAATATAACAAATTTATTTAATCCAACACTTGAAAACTCCAAATTCGGAACCAAAAAAATGAAAATAATAGAAATAGAAAAATATTAACAAAACTTATTGAGAACTTTTACAACAATTTTTACAAATATAAAACAAAATGAAAATAAATATAAAAATTAGTCAAACTCAGAAATTATTTTTCAAATGAATTTTGAAGTTGTTTCAAGTAATTGTATGTATATAAATAAACATATTAAAAAACCTAAAAAATATTGTGTTATGAATTTTAAATATTACATATTTATTTAAATTATAAGTGTTATAATTAAACTAACCTTTTTAAAATATGTGGTTGTTCTAAATGTGATTATATCATAAATTAACCATAAAACAGAATATCCAGATTCAATATTCCATTATTTATGATGAAAATACATTTTTGAAATGATATTTTAAAAATAAAAATAGTAAATATGTAAGAAAAACAAAATATTCATTGATATAAAATTTATCTACCTAAACTTTCACATAATCAATTTTTTCTGGTTCCACTATTGAATAACAATCCCTGTTAAACTCAATCCAAGTAATACTATAATGTAAAATAAAAAATATTAAAACCAATTTAAAATGAAATAATTAGGAATAAAGAACTAAAATCATGTAATGTAACTTACTTCTTTAACAACATTATAAATCTTCTTCGAACACCACCCAATAAAGAGCATAACTAATAGGATTTACATTCTTTTAGGAAAAATATGCAAAATATCCAATTCACTATAAAATATAAAATATTAATAATACTCTAATTAATAGTGGATAATAATTATATATTTGGTCTTACCATTCATGGAATGAAAAAAAAACATATGATATTTTCATTTTTTAATGTTTTAGATATATATATTCAATTCTAGCTTCTGGGATCAAATATTTCACCTCTGTTGAACTGTATTCTGGGTCGATTATACCATAAAATGAAGTTAAATATTATTGGATGAAAATACTGAGGAGATACCTGATTTGATACATAATTAATTAAGATAATATAAAACATGTTTACTTAATGGTAATAAATTAATAATTGAAATTTACATACAAGGAAAACAACTAAAAAATAGGTGCACTGAGATAATATCCCTTTACAACATCCATGATTTCTATTTTAAAAATATTTAACAAATAATCACCTCCAAATATCTCATTAATCATCATAAAATTATAAAAATTATTTAATATAGGAAAAACATGTGATAATTTTGTTTCTCAATCAGATTCCTGAGGAATATATGAAGGTGTAGGAACCCAAAATTTTCATTTCCTTTGTAGTGATTCGTTCGATCTCAGATAATCTTATATAAGGTAAGTGTAAGAAAATATTACAAGTAATTTTTAATTTAATGATAAAAAAAAACTAAAAATAAGCTCATAACTCATATGTTATATGAAGGAAAATATTATTTAGATAAGTAAAAAAATAACCAATACTCTGTCCAACTATGGACACCTCCTATATAGGTAGAGGCACCAGAGGAGTTGGGTCAATACTATCATGCACCAATGCTATTACCTAGCTCTAATATCTATGAGAATGATGTATATAATCCCTCAAATTATGTACAATTCCATATTCCACAATATATACATGGGGATCCCAAGATTGAAACTCACAGTACACTGTCAGGTCTAAATGAGGAGGTGCCCAATCTGGGTAGGAAGGTTTTGCAGGCTATATATGTATCATCTCTTATACAAGAATATATAATATAGATGATTTAATATTATCCTCTTTAAAATAATTCAATTTTCACAGCTCAGCCTTCAAAGAAACTATTTCTTCCCTATATTATTCCCCCATTGATGTCGCACTAGGGGCGTGACCAGGGATAATGGTACCCTCTATCATTTTATAATACCCTCTTTATACCCTCCAATGTGGCCATGGTGTTTTGGATTTACTAAATAATATATAAGAATATCCTTTCTACCCATAGGGATAAATATACCCTATTTAATTTTCTTCTAAAGGGAATTCTAAAGTAATATTTTCAAATGTAATATTAGTGATATAAATTTAATAAATAGTAATATTGATGAAAATTTACAATTAATTACTTACAATATTACCATAAAATTCATTTTTTGGATTAGTAATATCCTTAATATTTTTTTTCATTATCACCCTTTTTCATTTTTTATGGTGATTTTTAGGAGATGGGGGGTCTATATGAACCTATTTAGAGCCACTACTTGACTTGGATATTAATTCACTAAAATTTTTAGTAATCATTTTTTCCTCCAATAATGGATACCCTCCATGTGATAATGTATGAGGGTATAAATTGTGTGACTGTATCCATTGGTCAGTTTTCATGGATTCCTATTATATAAGAAGAAAATAAGTTATAATGTAATGAAAATTATTTAAGAAAATAAATTTTACAAATAAAAAAAACATACTATAAAATATTCCTCCTACTGAACAGAGATTTTTTTTTGCAATGTCTCTCTATCTATAAGACAATAATTAAGGCATGGATATTGATCCTTTTTACTCTCAAAATATAAAATAATGTGAAATTTTATTAAATTATCTCCGTGTTTCTGAAAAGTATTGACACTTTTTAGTTCCTTTTATCTCATAAATATTAAATGTTATATGTAATTTAATAAATAAAATATTAAGAAATTTATGATATTTAAACCACTGGAAAAATAAGTAAATTAGTTTAGAAATTTTACTATTATGGACTCCCATAATATATTTTTCTCAAAATGGTCGACACTCCTCCAATTAGGGTATAAAATACGTATCCTATAATGAATCTATGAAACTAGATAAGTCCTTAACCATGTGGAATTTGATCAAGTTGGTTAGTTATTTACATCAAAATTAATTATCACCCTTTTCGCTCTATTTGTGAGTGAAAGTTTTAGAACATTTTTAATTACATATCTATCATATTTAGGCACCATCCACTCTATAGAAGAAGAAGATATGAAAATAATTAAATTAAATATAAGATTAATTTCATTCTATAATTTAATTACTATAGATATATATTTAAATGAAAAAATGTACATACCTTGATTCCCTTGCCTTAGTGTCTATCATTTTGAAAGATGTATACTACTTCAAAAAAAGTATGTTTACCTATATTTTATTAAATTTAAATAATTTTAATTAATAAAAAATTGATTTTTCGTAATAGAAAAAATACTAAATGTTATATTTTTCAACCAAAAAATGTGTAAATAAAACTAGTGTATAATAAAATTAAAAACAAAAAAATGACTGAAATGATTATCATCTAAGAATGTGTAATTTTTTATACCTATATTTTTTTAGTAATTAATAAGTATTATATCTAAAAATTTAATTTTTTATATTATAAATACATTTATAAATATTTCATTGAATAAAAGCGTGTACCTGTAAACAAAGAATATAAAGAAAATAGTCACAATAAAATGATGAAGGCCAATTTTTTCAACTAAAAAATGGATATTTGAATTTAATGAATATAAAAATATTATAAAAAATCAAGGAATACTAAAAATCAATATATTTAATCATCAAAGTAAAAAAATATTATTTTTAACTATATCAGTTTTATAAAAAAATAGATTATCAGATTAATTAGAAGAGTAATATAGTGTTTTCCCATATCCATTCTATGTGATCATTTATGGTTAAATGGAAAATTTCCTCATTATAGTCATTGTTATCGTCAGATAATTATTTCATAAATAGAACAATTTCAGTTAACAATTCAACATAAAAAATATACTCATCACCTAAATGAGTTTTTTACTTAATAAAACTACAGACCACTGATCATTTAATGGGATAACGATATAAAATATTTATTTTTCATGTTTTGAGATGATAAATGATTCATCCTTATAATTAAATATTTTAAAATAAATAATTTTATATCTATACACATCATGTTTCACACCACTATTACTATCATCATACTTACACTTAAATACCAATAACTAAAATTTAATATAATCACTCTCTTATATATCCTCAATAACTCAAAAATATGATGTTGATATATAAATTGAGTTTTTATATTTGGCACTAAAAAATGTAGTGATTCATAAAAAATCATTTCTCAAATATTTTGAATAATAATCTTATCATCCTATTTTTTGCATAAAATTTGTAACCATTAATATCAAAACTAGATCATATAACCACATTAAAACTTGGTCCCCATACTAACTATTTCAGTTTTTATGGTGTGGATTAATCAATGTTGATTTTCCCATTAAACCATGAAAAAATGTGTTTTGGTATTCATTCATCAACCACTTTTCATTCCATCTCAGATATCTTACCTTCAATCTAGAAATATAAGATGATATATATGGTTGAATATCCCCAATGTTGTTCAAAATTTATAAATGTGGATGCGTCACTTAATCATGTGGAATGAACTTTATGAATAATCCGTGAATCCATTTAAATTCATAATCAAATATCAAATGTTATGATATAGTGAGGCTAATATGCTCCAATTTAGAAAAATAACTATTAAATAGCTTAATTTCTTCTTATGATGTATATTTTTGAACAATAGAGGCCTTTGGTTGATGCATATTCTTAACATATCCCTTCAAAATTTACATATATTTTTAAAAATGATACAATCATAATAAATAAATAAAACCACATATTCATATCTCTCACACCAAATGAATCAATAAATGAACCATTATATCAAAAAAACAATGGGGGAAAATACATTTCTAGTTAACAAAGTATAAGGAAAACTTCATTCTAAAACATATCTAGAAAATTTGGTTCTATGAATTTACTGAAAATAGAAGTGAAAAAGTAACAAAACTTTATTATAAACTTTCTGATATGTATCAAAAATATTATATGCAATGAAACAGGTATAAATTACTGCATTAATAGATGAAATTCATGAGGTTTCATACCTATTTGCTTTAAATACTTCAATGACACTAAATTTTTCACATTTTAAGAAAACCCACTAAGTACTTTAATATCATGTAATCATTGAAAATGGTTTATTTTATCACTCTTGCTTAATGTTTAAAAATATGAAGTAAAATATGTTCTATTACCATTCTTCATGGGAGCTAACTCCAAACATATTCTAATGGTTATTAAGTCAAGTATTTCTTGTAGTATATATTTTATATTTCCTTTTATATCTAAAAATGTTCCAATTAGATTATAAAAAATGTTTTTCATAACATGTATAATGTTATGTTATGTTTTCCATATAAAAAATTCCAATAAGATTGATCAAATAAAATGGATCTTTTATTCCATATATTTGGTTTATGACTATAAATTTCTTTCTTTCCAAAATGTGACATCAATGTTTTTCACCTTAGAGTAATATTATTCAGCTGATAATGGTTATGGGCATGAATTATTCTATTTTAAAAAATTAAATTCCTTTTTTTAATACTCAGTAAGGATTATTCATTCACTTAATATCTGGTGTCCAATATACACTATTTTTCTTCCATTCCGAAATTGATGTTATGAAGTCCCCTCTTTGAAAATTGGACAGTCTTTATTCACTTTAACACTATATTTAGATAAGTTTCTAAATGTGGAAAATACATTTATAATTAATGTTATAGTAACACACAAAATAAAATAAACATTCTTATATGTATTCAATACTTTAACACCTATCTCTTATAGAAATTTAAAATCATCAATCAGTGGTTACAGATAAACATAAATATCATTTCTAGGATATTTTGTTCCAAATATCCTCAAGATCATCATCATATATTTTATATTTATACATATATGTGGGGAAAATTCATAAAAAACCAATAAAACATGCCATGAATTGTTTTGGATAATAAGAATCTAATATGGATTCATTTCATCTGTGTACAAAACCATTATAATGTTTCTAACTTTATTTCTAAAATTTGAAATTTTTTATCAAATATTTTCTATTATGGTGAATCATTAGGATGGCATTGGTTTCCATCAGATATATGCCCATTTTTATTATATCTTAGCCTATTTTCGTTATTTTAATTTGAAAAGAGATGATTTAAAGGAGGGATTATTAAAATATACCAAATTTCATTATCAAGAGGTTTGGTGTGTGTTCTTGAGAATGAATCACTGTTGGATTTTTGATCCATTTTATATAGAGATGTCCCACATTAAAACATTCTGATAAATTTTTATATTCTGTACAATATAGAACACAATATTTAGGGAAAGAATATATCTTTTTTATACCCCAATTTCATTGGAGATAATATATTTTTTACCTCATAATTGAAATTTGGAATGCCATTTCCTTATGAAAGTATCTCTTTTAGAAGTTCAAGAAGTTCAGTGAAATTATTATCACTAAAAAAATGTATTTATATCAATTTAACTAATCATAACATTGTTAACAACACTATAAATTTAGTGTAACTTAAGAATAATGGGTTTTTAGCATCTCCTTATAGTTATTCAACCCTAGTTTTTTAATGGTTTGAACACCAAAATCATGAATTAATTATTCAAAAAAATATTCTATCTAATGGGAAACATCTTCATCATCATTAGATCTTGAATTTTTTGTTACTTCACCATTCCAAATCTAACATGTATAATTAATACTAAAAAAATATAAAATACGATGGTATTTGATTTGTCTGTACCCTAATTTAATCATATCCAAACATTTCATGCAAGGATAAAAAATCATATTTTTTTTTTCAGGATTTAATTTATAAAATTCCATGAAACTTTAAACCCATTTCTCATATTTATCAGTAGTTATTTAGGCATTTATCAAAATAATATCCATTAATTACCTAAAAAATCACAATACAATAGAGAAATATATTAATATATACAAAAAATTATATATATATATATATATAAAATGAAATTAAAAACTATAATCATATATAAAATAATAATTTAAATAATAATTAATTTTTAACAAATTATTTATATGTTAATAATAATTTAACAATGAAAACCAACTTATGATAAAAAAATTAATCAAAAGTAATAATAAAGATAAAAAATAATTTATAAATGAATAAAATTTAAGAAAAATAAATTTCAACCACAAAAATATTATAATGATAAATAAATGTATAAATACAAGAAATTATAAATAAAAACAGCTACAACTAATAACAAATTAAATTCGTAAAAAATTTATAATCATAAAAAATATAACATTAAACAAATTTTAACAAAAATATTTATAATTAAAAATAAAATTCATAGAAACAGATGATTGGGAAAATGAAATTTAAAACTAACTGTAACACCCCGACCCCTCTAGGCTAGAGCCGGTGCATTACTTGCAATATTGGAATGGTTATAAGGAATGAAAATCCCAAAGTAATGATCAGTTTATTTGTATTTAAGAAATGGGATACATAGATGTTTCTCAAATTACATTGGAAAAGTTTACAAAATAAAATACATAACAAAAACTAAAATAGTATCCCCAGGAACTCAATAAAATATATTATCTTCATCACCTGTTGAAGGTATACAATGAAAGGGGTGAGCTCAAATGCTCAGTAAGGATTAAAAATAGTGGAATCATGAGTACAATAATAAGTGAATAACAATCAATCTGACATAATCAATATGGAATAGTGAATAAATAAATAACTAACGCCATTAATAAACTGAGAATGAAACTGCATCCATAGATTTTGTCATAGTGAAAAACTCATGGATAATAATAATAACTAATAATGGATAAAGATAATTCTTATTAATTGGACGTCATGTATCTAGTACATGAGACCATAATGCTGTAAAAACAATTTAGTTATGTGGGTAGAAACCTGTTTGATTTTTGGAAACAAACTCAAAGGGCTTTTCGCCAAACTGTTTTGTCTCATGAGACCTACCGATACATCGAGGGGCTATAGCCGGACCCACCCTCCACTGCATGTCCCAATAATTCTTTATAAATTGATTCAATACATTATAAATATTCTTTTTTAATATTCGTATAGAGTAGAGTATACATATTCATCAATATTACTATAATTAAAATAACTTTCCAAGTAAACACCGTATGTAAGATGGTATACGGTTTAGACAACAAACATATCTGTGAAATGAGATTATAGATATTTAATATAAATATAATTTCAAATGAAAACTGATATCAAATGGTTAGTAGGTACAACACATAAGGATTATTAGGTGCACAATACAAAGTTAGTCACAACGAAAAGGTTGTTGAGACAAAGTCCCTCACCACAATGTAATCAGTCAAATCATATGACCAGAACTAAATAAACATCAAGTGAATCATTTAATAACATGAATATAAATAGAATAATGTTATTATATATCCAATGTAAGTACACATATATCATATACAATAAATAAGTGGAGAACAATGAACATCTCACAGAAATGAAAGTGAGATGAGAAACCCCTTACCTTTTGCTCAAGTGTGTTCTTCGTTTGCTTTAATGACCTGAATAATCAAATTTAGATTCATTAATTAATATTTCCAAAACATCATATACATGTAATTGATTTAGTATAACCTTATTAGGTTCATTAATGGCCCTTTATATGGGTTCAATTGGTTCAATTTTGATGTTTTGGAAGCATTTTCTTCCTTGGTTTTCATGGTTCGTTTACTAGTTTCTAGGAATGGAAGTTCATTTAAAACATGGTTAAAAATACATAATTTTTAATACATATTATTAAAGAAATTATAGAGATATAAATTATCATATAATGATTTTGGTTTATATACCATGATGCTTATTCATTAGTTAAATCATTAATGATGTTCATTTAGATTGTTTTAGTGGTTCTTTGATAATAACAACCTCATTTTGTTTTATAAATTAGAATCATGAGTACCAAATAATTACAGAACCATGGGTGAGTCATAACACATATATTATAACCTGGTTCAACCATATAAATGGTTTCATGACTATACTTGAAAGAATTAATGCAAATTGAAATCACATAGTCCACAATGTCAGTAATTCGACACATCATGGACAATGTTTTAAATTCCTTGAACAAGTGGGGAAAAGAAGAATATTGATGATGAATTTCTCATGGACATGAGAAAATCCAGAATATAAAAGATTATGGAGATTTAATTCCTCTTGGGTAAGAAGAGATGAAGAAAGAATAAATAAAGAACTAAAAATAAAAGAATAATTTTGAAATCGCTTACAAAAATTCTGCAGCCTAACGGCTACGCAACATGGTTTTAGAAAATATTAAAAAGAGAGGGGAGAATGTTCAACCATCCAGAAATGAATCATAATATAGAGTATATCAAAAATAATAATAAAAATGAGAACATGGTATGGAAACATGAAAGATATACCACATAAAAGAAAACTTGAAAGGAAAAAAGAACAAAATTGAGAATTTTCTTACCTTGTAGAATAACCCTTAGAACTTGAAGGTTGGGACCTTGGGGGCTTGAGGAAACCCTGGGAGGACTAATATAGAGGTATGTAGGCCAGAACTTCGTTGGGGGAGAATTAGTAATGAATTCAATGAAAGGAAGAGTTGGTATTTATAGGAAAAGTGAGGGATTATTTTAATAATTTCCAAGGGACACCTCATGGGTGGTATTTGAAAAACCATGGGCCTGCCCATGGTATTTGCCCATGGTTAAAGCCAGTTGGGAAACCTCACATATTATTTAACTATACACAGGTTGACCAGATTTATTACATCATTATTACATCATTAATGATGTCATTAACACACTGAAACTAAAAACTATATTTTTTTACTATTCACTGAAAAATCAACTATTTTAGAAAAATTCCCAAAATTCACCCAAACCATTTTTCAACATGTAGAATTCATAAGTGAAATCAATTTTTCAAAAATAATTTTCTAAATATTATTAATTTAATTTTTAAATAAGGTCATAGTTAATTCGAAAAATAACAATCTTAAAGTGCAATTAGTTTTATTTTTCATTGAAAAACTAATTAAGATCTCATTATCTTACATCCTTAAGAAAATAAAAGAATATTATTATTTACTCTTCATAAGAGTCATATTACTATTCATATGGGTATGTTACTATTCACCAAAAATCAAGTTTGCTCTATCAGACTCTAAATGACTTACTGAACACAACTCTAGATGACCATTTTTCAAAATTCAAAACATAGAAGAGGCAAAGTTGTGTTTAATGGATACATTATAAAATTTCATTCTATATTTATTTTCAAAACCTTGGGGTGTTACACTAATAGATAATTAATTTATCTTCAAAAATAAATAAAAAATAAATTATAGAATTTGGATGTAAATAGATCCTAAATTTCATTGAGCTCCCTCGAAGGTAGTGATAATAGGTGGAACACCACTAGATTAAAGATAAAAATATTATCTCATATAAAAAGAGATAATTTAAACATGGATAAATTTTTAACAAAGAATTTTTATCTTAGAAAAATTTAAAATGAAAAAAATACAATAAAAAATTTATCAAATAGTATTACAACAACAACATAAATTTATAAATGAAAAACATTGAATAAAAAATAAGGATATAAACCACAAATTGTTTTTAAAAATTAAAAAATTTATAAGTAAAAATAATTAAAAATATAAACAATTGAAACCGAAAATAAATTAAAATAAAAAATAATTTATATTTGTAAAAAATTTATAACATTAAACAAAATTTAACGATTTTTTAATTAATATTAAAATACATACAAATAGAGTCAATATATGAATCCAATTTATAACTAACATATAATTAATTTATCTTCAAAAAAATAATATACAAAATATTAAGGTCAATATTGAAAAAGAAATCTTGAATTTTGATGAACTCACTCGAAGGATGTGGAAACAGGGTGAACAATGCAAGACTGAAGAGAAACATTTTCAAAAATGAATTTGAAAAAATAAAAAACAAAAACCTTGAACCGCGATTGTGGGTCACCCAAATTAGGGTTTTTTTTGATTGAATAATGTATATGATCATGATATAAGGATGAAGGATATAAAATATAAGAGAAAAAAAGTAAAAAGATGATGAAAATTGATTAAAAGTGAAGATCAAGGGTTGTTGAGTTCCATCGATGGTCAAGAGAAGGAGGATTTTAAAAATTTTGATTCAAAAAAATGAGGGTTTTAGATGCCCATGGTTTTTAAACATTTTAAATTTCAATTTTCTATTAAACCATAATTAAACGTTTTTTTAGAACCTTTAACCTTGGTTTTATAAAGAACTAATTTTAAAGGTAATTCTGAATAACTTTTTAATGTTGATTTTCTAAAAAAATTGACATTAAAAGGTCCCTGTATCACTTTTAACATCTATTTCTAAGAAACTAATTTTAAACGTCTGATGAAAAAGAAAATTTTTCTACTAGTTTTAATTTTATATATTAAATAATATATTATAAATAGTGTTCTTTTAAACTAATTTTTTGAGGAATTACATTATCCCCACTTAAATAAATTGCATTCACATAATTTTTATCTTTGTAATCAAGGGTTAAATATTATAAAATACCTTTGTTGAAAACCCATAGCATATAAAGGGGTAATAAAACTTCCTTTTAAAAAGGAAGTTAGAAATATCAAGGTTTCCTAAAGTAACACATAATCAGGTTCCCAAATAAATAAAACATTAGTGGCAAGTGAACAAGTAGACATGGAGGAGAAATATAATGTACAAATAATAATAGAGAGTGATAAAGAACATAAAAATGAGGGCGTTGAAGAACAAAAAATCATAAATAATTAAAGGGTAAAAATACCATCAATTTATCAGAAATTATTATAAGTGGAAAAACCTTTTCATTTTCAAGATCCTATTCCTAAAGTTGAGTAATTATTTTACCATAGAATATGATAAAATATACTTGGTTGATTTGTTCAAATCCATAAACATAATTTCATACTTGGATGAGTTTTTAAAATTAGTTTCCAACTCTTTTATTCTAATATTCCAATTATTAATGAACAATATGAATTTTTAATTCCCGAAGCACTAAATTAAACTTCTAATATATCATATGATCTATACAAGTGTGTAAATTTATTCCTCCTATATCTATTTAATCACTGAAATTAAACAAGTTCAGTATACACTAACATACCTAATATGAATAAACTATCATTTGAAAGATTAATCTCAAATATTTTGATAATAATACCCAAATATTAAATAATTCATTCCCCTATTAGATAATTTCAAAACTACTAAAAACATGATTAACCAGTATTCAAAACCCAAAAATGTAAAAAAAGTCCACAAAACTTCATAAGTCAACTTAACTTTAATCCCCAAACAACATAAAGTAGATCATAATGCCACATACAAAACACACGAATACCCTGATCATATATTCATCTAAAAAATGCTAATAAATTTAATAATCATAAAAACTCAAAGAAACTTTATATGCTTCAAAAAATTAACTCTATAATTTTTCCTCAAATAAAATCTCAACTTATATAATATATTCTATAAATCCAAAAATTCAATAAACTTCAGAAAATATAACATAATTTACTTTATCATCAAATAAATAATTAATTTAATGGTCACCAATACTATCCAATTTATTTATCAATATCAATCATATCTTTATCCCATGTAAATATTATTATCTTAACATTTGTCACATAATAAGGGTTATCTATTCCTCAATCATGTATTTTACAAACAAAATCACCTTACTACTAAATCAATTTTATGGGTTATTGGTGCCACTCAATATATGATTAAAAATAATTAAATAAAAACAACAATAGAATAATCTATAGATCTTCCATGATTTGTATTAGCATAATATAATTGAAAAAAACTTCTAAATTTCTCAAATCCCAATATAAAAACACTTCAATCATTCCACTTCCCTCTTAAACCATTAAGTAGGATTTGTTATCTATTTACTTAATAATTCCTTCCTTTAATATGTGATATCAATCATTTCCTAAGTTTCATCAATCTTAGTTTAACCATGTTTCTTAATTTTAACATAAACAATACCACTAAAATAATTCATACCTTTCATTTTTCATTTGTAGTCTTTTCATCCACAATAATAAAACCTTTACTCAAAAAGGACTATTTGATCTGCTTCTCAATATTTCAAATAGGAAATATATTAGAATAATGCCCATATTTTTAACATTTAATACATTTAAATATTGATGATACCTTATAGAAACCATTATTCCCATCCATTAAATTAACCAAATTTTAATTTTTCATTATAAATTTATATATTTATGTCCATATTTTCCACAAATAAAACATTTTCATGTTACCTTGAGATATTCCATTTAGTGATTCTTTCCAAATTTCAGACATGGAGGAAATTAAGACATTTTTTTGTAGGGTATTTATGACATGAAATTTCATAAAACTCTATTTTTCTATTATTAGGCATGTTAAAAGACTTTCCTAGGTTTCAATTGTTAATCATAAATCAAGATATCTAGTTAGGCATAACTATGATATTTTTCATACCAGATTCTATCACGATTGGATTCTTATTTAGAAAACCATCACAATGTCCCTTACACCCATTATTAACTTGGTTTCCCATTATACCATCCATTTATTAAAAATAAAATGCAAAATGTGAGAAATAGTATTCATTATAAAAAATCATATAATCATGAAAATTATTTATAGGATATCTAAATCATGAAACCTTCATTTGAATCTATGACACATTAGGTTTAACCTAGTTTATCCATATTCATCATCTATTTAAATCCTTTATAATTGTTAAATAAATTATGAATTATCTTAGGTATGTACCCAAGGACTATCTAGCTAGGTGTGCAGTCTTAGGCCCAATCAACATGCACTTATAACGATTGAGTTAATACCTAATACAACCCTTCAAAATTTCTTATCTCTAGGTGGATATTTTCCACAAATGGTTCCACTTTCCAATATTCAGATAGGCATGCATTTCCTATGAAAACCACATAGTCTCTACATTACCAAAACATTAGTATGTTTCCATAAAATTAGACTTATCCCTAGGTTTTCCAATAATTTTATCTAATCCTAACATCAAAAAATAATTATGACATGTTCTAATACCAATTCAGGAGACCCGATCATTACATATATAATTATTTCATCATTTTAAATGAATATTAATTATATTTCAGTATGATCTATGTCAAAAATATAAATTTTTATTGTCATTAGAGAATTTAATACATAAAATATTGGTACATAAATTATCTACATCATATACCACTAAATTATTTACATCTTTAACCCTTCTTATACATATCAAACTTAAAACATTTATTCATATTATAAGGAAAAGACAACATAATAAAGGGTGAGATCAGATTCTCGATAATGGTAAACAAGGGTGATATCAATTAAATATCATTATTATGATTAACAGGAGCATATGGGTATGAGAAAATGAGCCTATCATTTGAAAATCATTCCTGATAATGTTTTTATCATAATCATGTTTCATAGAATAAAGCTTGACATTTCATAAAACATGAATCATAAAGTAATTAAATAACATGATCCATATGAGCATAAAATATGCATAAGTTCATATAATAATATATTATCATAATGTGTGGAATAATTATAATCATAAAAATCTTCTTTCATGTTTACCCTTTAATACATTCATCACATGTATGCTTGGTCTAACCACCCATGTACCTACTTTGGGCTTGAGATAACCTCCTGTGTACCCTCTTTAGGGCTTGGGTTAACCTCTCATATACCCTATGATCTCATAAAAAATTAAGCTTTAACCAATTCATTTGAGGGATATTATAGAACCACTCATCACATAATCGTAATCCATTCATATATTTTATATAAGATCCTAAAAAATAATCATCATTTCATCATAGATTAGCTTGTGGATAAGAAAATACTTTACATCAATATTTAATCATCATAATATTAAATCATCTAGATAATAAATAATTAAGGAATCATATGATCATATCCCTAGTAAAACATAAGTAAAATAAATGGATGATATCATAAATAGAAAATTCCTTCAAAATATAACTACAATAATTATTGAGGAAAATACCATTTTCATTTTGAAATCACTTTTTAAAAATCTAAAAATTTAAAAAATATTAAGGAAATAATTTTATTTGAGAAGAACCATATAAACTTGTCAGTTAATATTTAAAGCATTATGTTGTTACAAAATTATGAAAATTCATTCATGTGGTAAACATTAAAACTAATATTTCAACCACACCTTTTATAAAAAATACCTCATCCAGAAAAGGTGAAAACGAATCCAGTTGAAACATTTTATAAAAGACAAAACATGGATAAAAATGAATTTAATCACTCATTTTAAAATATTATAAATATTATTGATAACATTTTTTAGAAAATATATACATGTAAGAAATATATTATTAATCAATTAGAAAAAAACAATTATGATTTTCCTTGAAAATGTGCTTTCAAAATTTTGAGTACTTAAAGAGATGAAAATGAATGGAAAACTTTTAATTTCTAGAAATAACTAAAGGAGAAAAAAATGCATAATATTGTGATAGATTTCATATAATTTCATCATCATAAATTTAAGCATCAATAATCCTTGCAAAAAATGATATTGTAACATAAAACCATTACCAATTTGATAACTTTTTAATCATAACCCAAATGAAATAAATAAACCAAAATGAATCATTAAATACCATGAATATAAATAAATTTATGATATATCATAACAAAAGGGTATTATATACATGACATGAAAGAATCATGTGGTGAATATGGTATATGAATCGTATAAATAAATGTTTTATGACAAATCCTAACCTCAAGTTTGACTTGTTTTATAAGCACTCTAACCTTCTCTTCATTGAGAGACCATATCTGGCTTACACCTTAATCCTAGATATATTGGTCATAGGGAATGATTGAAAGCTATATAACTTAGGGAATAAATATAGGAAGGTATATGGGAAAGTATTATCTGATCTATATTGCTCAAAATTTTGTAAATAAAGTAGAAGTGGAGGTTCCATTATATAAGTGAGGGAAATGTCACAATTGGAATCACTTATAGTATTTAAATGTAATATATTTCATAATCCGGTCAAGTGGTGAAAAAGGACATAATTTAGAATCTATGGCAGGATAATGATTAAATACCTTTAAATAATAAAATTTAGACTTGTTTAAGTTGCATTTTAAACCTTATATTTTGGTTTAATCCCTATGTTAACTCCTTTTAACCTTAACCGTAGTAACACATTTTTTAGCATTTATGTGTCATAAATTTACTTATAAGGTGAAAATTAGATCATAAATAGTCTATGGATAAAATTTTAGTCCATTTAACATTCCACCTTACCTATTTAAGGATTTTTTAAATTTTTAAATCATTTAATAAAATGTTATTTAACATAAAAGATCATTAAATCCATTTTGGGAGTATTCATTTTATTTGAATTTAAAGACATCAATATAATAATGGATTTATAATATAAAATATTATACTATAAATTTCAAATTATTATTAACCACAAAATTATTGGAACACTAGAACACATCCAAAACATATTTCTTTTAATGTTTTTAATATCATTTATCAGAGTTCTTCTACCATTTGTACAAGCACCAAATTAGTGTTTTGTAGGAATTTAAGGTAAGTATAACTTCAGAAAAAATTAAAAAATAATAAAAATTATAAAAATAATAAAAATAATTTATTTATGTTCAATTTAACCTTTTATATTTTCTTATAATTTCCTTTTATATCTATTAAAACATATCATATAAATTAACATCATGAGAGTGACATTTTCTATTTATCATTTTCCTAAAATAATATAAATGTTATAATAAAAGTAATGTGGAACAAAATTTCCATATTTTTATATCTAGGATGTATTGGGTCATACAATACTCATATAATAGGATATATTCAAGTTTAAGAGAGATTTTAAAGCCTTATTGTATTGTTTTAACCCAGTTTTACCCTTACCGAGGTGATATATTTTTGCCTTGGTCGCTATTCATAATGGAAAAAAATAAAAGGGAAATATTTTCCATATTTTAACTTACTAATTATAAATATGAAATAAATATTTCATGACTAAATTTCTGAAAGTTTCATAAATCAATATTGGTTTAAATGTGTAAAAATCAATGAAAAACAATTTTTAAAATTTCATTTTTAAGACCAAATTTGAACTTATACCAAAATCAAGTATAATATTCATTCCTATATAAATATTTAGATTATTTATAATTAAATTAGACTTATTTTACTTTATAATTAAATTCAAAACATAATGGGAATTTTATATTACTTTATTTAATGAAAATAAATCCTAGTTTTACAGAATTCGGTATTTTTCACTATTCACTTAAAAATAAATCTTTTTAGAAAAATCAAAAAACATCACCCTAAGATAATATTTAAATTTAGATATAAAAAATTATGTTAATTTATTCAAATAAAATTTCTAAAAAATGGTAGAAATTAATTATAATTCCCCCACACTAAAAAAATAAAAACCTCTTTTAAAAGAAAACTTATTTTGAAGCAAAAATAAATTTATTGAAAAATGAGTACTTATTTATTATAAATTAATCAATAAATTTTCATTATATAATTTTTTTTACATATTTTTTATTACATGGGGTTTATTATTCATATCACTAATTTAACATCTAGGTTATAACAATCACATTTAAATAATTATATTTTTATAGCATATCGTTTTTCACTTAAACATCGATGTTCTATGTTAATCAAGATATAGAAAATAATATTCATTTAAACTAAATTTTTGGTGTGTTATACCTATGGAATCCATGGTATGTTATAAATTCTAAATTCTTGTCTCTTTCCCATGGCCTATTGGAGGTGAACTTAGGGTGGAACACTCAGATTATCACCCACTAAGAGGAGCCTTAATGGGTTGATCTCTGTCATGATGAGATAGGTGGGATCATATTTATATATACCGTTAATACATTTGGAAAAACATATATCTTATGAGGTCCATATATGGGACTTTTTGAGTGATCATAGTCCACTATATAATTATTATCATTGAAGTTATCCTAAACTTTTATTTATAATATATTATGATTATGTGTTTACCTCATTTATATGTTATGTTTATGTTTTCATGGTTCATGATCAATATATTTTTATTTACACACTATTATGTTATGTATCTTGTTCATGTATTTATATATACATGTTATTGATATGATCATTAATTTATGTTATACTCCATGATAATACATGTATCCTCAATTGGTATTCTCCACGTTTTCCCCATTTCTTGGTCATTAGACCACCTTATCCATTATTTATGTATTTCCACAATATTTATTATGTTGCAATATTTCTAGTATAGATTTATATGAAAATATTTTAAAGAATAAATTTTTATTTCTTGTGTAATACGATAAACTATATAGAAAATCTCCAAAGACACTAAACATTTTGGTTTTATGTACCATATTAAATATTTAGATTTTTATATATAACTGTTTAAAATTATGTAAAATAATTTTTTTATTATTTTAATAAAATAGCTTGATTACATTAAAAAATATCATTAATGTTAAACAAACCTAAGAGAAGTACCTCATTGCTGAAAAACATTTCCACTCCTTTCTTGATTTTCTCATAGCCCCAATATTAGAATATTATTACCTTATTAAAATAATTTTAATTTTAATAGTTCATTGGATTACCTTGGTTTTTACCTATCAACATTATCAAATTATCTTTCTTTATTGACACCCTTAACTATGAAACCATTAATGCATTGAAATACACCATATTAACTCCCCTCCTTTATTAAATCCATTTCATTAAATAACACATTGAGACAAAGGATTATAAAATGTTTGAATTAGTAGAAAAATATAAAAATAAAGATATGGAAATATTCATAATATTTAACTTACCACATAATTCATATATTAACTCCATGTCATCCTAAGAAAAAATTTAAAATATTGGCACTAAGATTAGAAAATTTATAAGCTAGAAAAAATGTTTTGAAATTTACATTTCATCTCATATCATATAGTAATAGAATGTGGTTACAAACATTAAATCCACTTTGTTATTTACCTATAAATGAAAATAAATTATTTTAATCATATCTCAATTAATTGAGAGATAATTAAAATAAAATAAGTCTCATATATTAATAATAATTACAATGTATCTATACATATCTTAATATGGCTTCCAAAAGAAATTAACAGAATCTATTTCCATTTGTATGGTCACCAAATTTATCTTTTAGTTTTTTTACAATAATCAGGTTTACCTAGATTCTAGGTGTATTTCCCCATAATGGAACAAAAATCATACCTCATTAAGGATACATGAATTTATTTTCCTCATTGAAAATTATGACTAATACATTGATCTCGATCAACTCCAGCCAGGTTTGTTTCACTTTTTTGTATCCTAAATCTTCTCTCATTCTTGGGATCATAATCAAAGACCTTCCTACCCAATTTTATGATTGTATCCTAAGTTAATAGTTCACATATCAAATTAATAAAATAAAATTAGAACCATGAACCCACCAATTGTAAAAAAAAGTAAAAAGGTAAAATAGAAAGGGAATAAGAAAATATATATCATTTATTAAATTCATATAAATTCAAAAAGTTACCCAACAACAATTACAAAATTCGAACAACCACCTATATCACTAATTCTTATAGATGTTTCAATTTATAATTTTTCATTTTTAGAAAATTTTAATATCTAAACTGCAAGAGTTTATTATATGGTCTGTTTTGGAGTTAATACAACAAAGAATAGTTTGATTTTAAGACCATTAATTAAATTTAAATGTTAGGTCAATCAATTTTAACTGTTTTAGATTAAATTTGAATAAGAAAAATTAAAACTAAATATGTAAACTTTCATAATGTAATACTATGTTGAAAATTATAAAAACCAGGATCATGAAGTACAAGAAATCAGAATATTTTCAACGGGTTATTTGCGACGGGATCCTGTCGAAAATGGCCATTTGCGATGGGATCCCGTTGAAAATAACCCGTCGTAAAAAATGGCATCATTATTAAAACTATTAGAGACGGTCCCGTCACTAAAAATATTAATAGCGACAAGAAACATTACCGTCGCGAATACTTCTCGAGTTATTTTTATAAAACCTATTTTCGACGGGCCCGTCGCAATGAACTTTTGCGATGGGCATCTATGCCTGCCACAAATAGTTATTTCGAAATAACTATTGGCGACCGACCCATCGCAAATACCTTTTGCGACGGGCTCCTATTCCCGCCGCTAATACCTTTTTGAAAAACCCTATTTGCGACGATCCCTTAATCCCGCTACAAATAAGTATAAAAAATAAAAAAATGAAATAATAATATAATAAAAAGTAATAATATTTTAATAATAATAATAAAATTATAGTTCAATCAAATATTAAAATAAAAAATAATTCCAATATTTAAAACATTATAATTAATTATAATTTTAAATATATTTAAAATTATTAATATAATAAAATATGAATAATATTAAAAAATATTAACAATCATATTAATATTATAATATAAAAAATATAATATTATATAATATAATAATGTTATTATTACTATTAATATTTATGAAAATCTATTATTAATATTATTAAAATAATTAAAATATGAAAATTATCAATATTTGCAAAAAAATATATAAAAAACATTAAAAAAATAATACTAATAATAAATCATAATTTTTTTTAAATAATAAATCATAATTTTTTATCAATATGCGCAACAACAAAAATATAAAAAAATAATAAAATAGTAATAATAATAATATTATTAATAAAATAAACAAACATTAAAAAAATAATACTCATAATAAATAATAAACTATTAAAAATATATATGAATTAAATAATGCAACATTGACACCAATATAAAAAAGACAGAAACTATAAATAGAAAATAATTCATCTTTTGAATTCAAAAAACTTTATAACATCAAAATATATCACTGGTCCGAAGGAGGGGGGGGGGCTGGTCACTGGTCCGAAGGAGGGGGGAGCTGGTCACTGATCCGAAGGAGGGGGGGGGGCTAGAGGATCTGGAGGAGCTAGTGGAGGAAACTCTATCCCTAATGCATAAGTAAGACATCGCATGTACTCTATCTTCTCCTGATGCTGCTGCTTCCATCGACTCATCTGCTCCTCATGCTCCTACTGCTGTCGTCAGTGCTCCTCCTCATGCTGCTGCTGCTTCTTACGCATCTCTTCCTGCTCCATACGAAGACTCTCTATCAGCTCAGTTTGTGATCACAACTGATCCGCATACTGTGATGCGGAAGATGATGCACGAGCTCCCCTTGAGATGGACGCCGACATCGTAACACTACCATAATAAGCCGCATGAGTCAACTGAGAGCTGATACCAACTACTCGGCCCTTCTCAAACCCATACTGGGTAGCCTGCATCCATTGGGCCTCATCAAAATGATGGCCACTGGTCTGATCAGATGTCTCGGACTGACCCTCAGCCTGGGTCTGTGACGTCGCGACCTTATATGACTCCTTCAGTTGCAATTTGAAATTAAAATTGTGAATATATTATATGCAGCTAATTTTCAAACTGAAAAAAATAATACTGACCACAATCTGACGTCGGCGATCTCCTCTAATCTCCCCAGTAACGGGATCACTATACATCTTCCGATATACGTCGAACTCCGTAATATCAGGCTTCTTGACAACCTATAAGAATATAAAATAAACTGTTAATATTTAAAGTTATATAAAATATTATAAAAAAAATGTACACAGCAGATGCTGTCTATGTGTACTGAATGTACGACTCCCCGCTCGATGAGTCACCTCCTTTCTCCCCTGATTCTGCCTCCCCAACGATGATCTCTTCTGAAAGCCACCACTCAACCAGTGTGAACATAATTCATCCCATACGTGGGATGAAATGTACTCTGGTCGGTGGGCTCTATAGGACTCATCAAACACGGTCACTCCAGCTTTTTTCATGGTCATTTTTCTAAAATTGTGTAAAAACTGACGTAATCGCTGACGCATCACCACCTCCCATGCCTCGTGGATGGCATCATGTATGATATCATTGACCGGATACCATAAACCCTACAAATAATTTACAATATCAATTTATAAATGAAATAAATTTCAAAATAAAAACTATTTATTTACGTACCAACCAATGGTCGAACATGACCTGCTGTACATCAACGGGAATCTATTCCCACGTGATCCATGGCTGAGAAAAATAGTTGCACAAAATAGCGCTGCCCTGTACGACTACTATATGCGGAAAACCGTAAAAAAATAATCGAACATTTATTATGTAAATAGATTAAAGAAATCTTAATAAAATGCCCAGGTTATCATACCTCTGCATGCATGGATCGAACTCAAGACGTAGACGTCGCTCGGGGATGGGGTTAGGGATCATCAGTCAGGAAAGACCACACCCCCTCCACGTACTCCCTGAAGTGTCAGTAGGCTAAGGGTTAGATGACCTGAAATCATGCTCATCCAAAGGTTGGTCAGCTTCTGACAACTGATGAAATATCTCATCGTTCATCTGAAACAGAAAATGAATGTTTTTAGCAAATGATTTAAAATTTTTATTATATATACATATATATAAGTTATGATTATATATAACTATAATTGAATTGTAGTAATGTCCACCTTCATCATCATCTTCATATCTGATGATGTCATCTTCATATTCCTCCTCAATATCATCGATATCTATTTGAGTTTCAGTTCCATCATCTCTCACCATTTCAAATTCATTGTATTAATGTCTACATTCATCATCATCTTCATATCTGTTGTTTGCTAATTATTTTAATCACTTGCTAGTTATTTTAATCACCTGATAATTATTTTAATCACTTGCTAATTATTTTAATCACTTGCTAATTATTCTAATCACTTGCTAATTTTTTTAATCACTTGCTAATTATTTTAATCACTTGCTAATTATTTTAATCATTTGAATTAAATCACTATTTATTTTAATTCCTAATTATTTGAATTAAATCACTATTTATTTTATTTGATAATTATTTTAATTATTTTCTAATTATTTTAATTAATTATTTTAATTATTTTCTAATTATTTTAATTAATTATTTGAATTAAATTGCTATTTATTTTAATTATTTCCAAATTATTTTAATTAAATACCTAATTATTTTAATCACTGGCTAAATTTTAATCACTTTCTAATTATTTTAATTCCTAACTATTTGAATTAAATTGCTATTTATTTTATTTGATAATTATTTTAATTATTTGATAATTATTTTAATTATTTGATAATTATTTTAATTAATTATTTGAATTAAATCACTATTTATTTTAATTATTTGATAATTATTTGAATAAATATAATTAAATCGCTATTTATTTTAATTTCTAATTATTTTAATTATTTGCTAATTATTTGAATTATTTGCTAATTATTTTAATAAATCTATTTAAATTATTTGGAAATTTCTAATTAAATCTATTTATTACCAAATAAATATCCCCCGTGAGTATCAAACCAAGAGTGCAGCAAGGCCCGTTGTTGTGTACTAGGATACCCATGGTCAAGCCCGAAACTCCTTGTCAGAGTTTTCACTCCTAGGTACATCTGTGCCAGAGCCGCCTCAACTTGTTCGTATCCAGACAAGGATTTATTTGGCTGATAAACCAGAAACTATACTAATTATACCGAATTAATTATGACTAATTATTTATAATTATTTATAACAATATCATTTTATTAATAAAACTAAATATAAATAATAAATTAATTTAAATCTAATTTAATTAGAACAACAATTAAAATTAATATAAAAAAATTAAATAAATATAAAATTAAATAAAACGTAAATACCTTTGAAATCTTGAAGCTATGGACCCCTTTGATTACCTTCTGACGGTCTCACAAAAAGAATCAATTTTTTTTTTCTTAAAACTAAAGCTTCAAGAAGAAGAGAGGAGAGGAAGAAGATTTGATGGTTTTCAAAACTGAAACGGATGGGGGTATATATAGGTTGGAATATTTGCGACGGGTCCCGTCGCAAATGCCAGCCGCCCACATTAATTACGTTTGGTGGTTAAAAAAGCTTTTGCGATGGGAACCTTCACAAATACTTACATGCCGACATAACATTAGCGACAGGCGGAGTTTCCCGTTGCAAATACCCTAACGTGGTAAATACTATTTGCGACGAGATTATTTTCTACAGGTACCCGTCACAAATAGCAGTATTTCCGATGGGTACCCGTTGCAAATTTCTGCCACCTGCATTAATTACGGTCAGCGTTTAAAAAGGTTTTTGCGACGGGAACCGTCACAAATACTTACCTGCCGACATAACGTTAGAGAACAACGGAGTTTCCCGTCGCAAATACCCTAACTTGGTAAATACTGTTTGTGACGGGCGGCTTTACCCACACAAATAGTATTCACCGCGGCATGGTATTTTCGATGGGGAGTAGCCACCCATTGCAAAAACTTTACCCGCATTTTGGAACGAAATCCGCGCCAAACCTATTGTGATGGGGACATGGTCCCCATCACAAATGATAAGTTATTGGCGACATGAATATATTCTTGTCGCAAATATCCTTTTCATCAGACCTGTTGCGATAGGAATATGTCTCGTCACAAATAACCCATGGCAATAAACCCTTTTCCCCGTAGTGATGAATTAGATATAAATATAACATTTTAATAAATAATTTATTTTCAAATAAATTTTGTCAGAAAAATACTTTGAATAGTTTTTTTATCCAATTATTAAACTAATATTTTCCCATCATATGGTAATAAAAACCATGTATGAGTTGGGGAGATTAAATCCATTTTTAAATATAAATAACTCAAACTCATTTGATGTCCTAAAAACATAATTCATTAAGCTATCACATTGAATGACAATTCTCCAATAAAAAATCAACGAACAGGAGTATTATAAAAATAATATTTAAGGAATGAAAAAAATGAATATGTAAACGCTAAAAAATGATGATTTAAATTTTACCTAGGAAAGGTATTATAGTATCAGTGGTAGAGAGGGTATTTAGAAACTAATTAATGGAGAGAAAACATAAATAGAGTATGAATTCAAAAATGATATGGAGTTGAAATATAAGTCCAATGAAAATTTCATAAAAGATGAAACTATTGGTATCATTTTGAATGCGTAATTTAGTAAAGGTTTTGGGGATTTTGGTAAACACCATGAAAGTGAAGGAAGTTTTGATCAAGAATAAACTGATCCCAATCTTTCAACATACCTTCTATTACATTCAAAATAGTAAAAGGTGTAAGAACTTCCTGATGTAAAATATGCAGTTGAAGTTTTTGAGAGGTTGTTTTCAAGGTCTAATAAAATTCACATGAATAAAGAACGACACGAATGGGTCAATGACCAAGATAATATATTTATATGTCGCTTTAATAAAGGTTATATAAATATTTAGGAGTACATTAAGACCGTGAACAAGATTTCATGTTTCTTTTAAGATCTCATACAAGTGGAGATAAAGTAGAATAAATTATTTATTGATTGAAGAATTTAGAGGGTACAAAAATGTAATACATTAAAGTTTTTTTGAATAGATAAAAGTTTTTATTTTATGTATAAACTATTTTTGGTGTTGCTTTTTTATTTGGGTTCCCATTCAACTATTAAAATGGTTTTCTTGAAAATAAAAAAGATAATTTGATGGAGTAAACAACAAAAATACTCTCATCAAACTAAAGTAACTGAAAAAAATTATCATCCATTTATTATACCACATGAATAAAATAATTTTACTTTAATGGATTTTTATTTATAGAAATAAATTAGTCTATTCATGATTACAAAAAAAATTAAAGCAACTGAATCCTTTACTAGAAAGAGTATAAGTCTATCAATGAAACTAGATGTATTTTATTTACTTACTTGAATAATGATTAAATAAAGTATAAGAAAAATGTTTTTTGGTTTAGTTTCAAACTTATATAATAAAAAATTACACATATCTTTGAAGAGAATAATTATTTATATTAAATCCACTCTTGATTATATGTTGTTGTTTAAAGTATGGAAAAAATAGAGTTTATTTAATATAGATATATAGATTTAGATATAGATATAGAAAAAATAAAATCCCCATGTGGTGGAGTTTATTATATTGAAAAAATATATTCAAGATGGTTTTGGAATAAATTAGAGGATAATTCTCATATCATGGATGAAAAAGAATACATTTTGGCTATAGAAGCATATAACCATGAAATCTTTTTTTTTGTAGAGTTTTATAATTAAGGGTGATAAAATGATTGAGTTATTTTCTGTTTAAGGGTTATTTTTGTTGGTTTAATTAATTTTATCATTATTTTGTATCTTTTCTTATTTTAATCATCATCATCATTATTTAGATTGAAGAAAGAATTAATATTTAATGCATGAACAAGTTTTTTGTATCTATTTTTTATGGAATGAGTTTGAGTTAAATATGTTTAAATATGGATTTACAACACCAAATTATTAAAATAATTAAGGTACAAATTAAAAATAAAAGATAAATTTATTAGATAAAAAATATCAAGATTGAGTAAATTTTTAGGTCTAATTAAAGTAATAAAAAATTATTCATTAAGAATATTAAAATATAAATAATCTCAAAACAACATATTTAAAAAATCTCAGTATAATGTCATCATTAAAAGATAATTTAATTATTCTAAGGAAGAGTATTTTTTGAATTTATAAATATGATTCCCCTGATAATTAATGATACATTGTAGCTGTTCAATGCTTTTTCCACCATTTGTGGGGATTTGTAACGTAAAATAAAATTAGGTTTGATAAATTAGGAAAATTATTTTCTGTTTTGTTTTATATCAATAGTATATATTACCTATAGAGACATGGTTAAAAAACATGACTATAAAAATGAAATCCATGTCTATAAGTTATGACAATGTTTTAAGTAATCACTGATATAGGTGTCTTCAAGATAGTTCCATAGTGAACGTTGAAAAAATAACTATAATTAAAAACTAATATAATTATTGATTTTTAGGAACATGGATATATGTTTCTAGACTAAATATATTATAATAGTTTTGAAAACCATGCCTATTGATATAACAAAGTCATTATTTTTTAAAAACCAAGGCTGTTTGAAGGCTATATGAATGATTTTACAAATCATGACTATAAGATGATTTTCCTTAACAAATAGTGAAACCAAATAGTCACCAAGTCTTTTTGAATAAAAAAATACCTAGTATCAATTAAACAAGTAAAAATAACAAATGAAAATTCACTACATAATTTCTCCCAATACTCATAAACAAGGCCATTTTAATTAAAAACCAAATCAACCAAAACATTACATTCCCAATTAATTTTGAAATAATTTGAATTCATAAATATATAAAAGTATACATATATATTAAAACAAATAAAATTTATATTTATCACATAAAAATTAAATCAATAACTCTATAAGAAATTTAATTCCAATTCAACCTCTTATATATTTTTTCAATATATATACATAAAAATACATGTTATAAAAACAAATAAATAATATAAAAATACAGGTTACACCTAACATTTGGTGTATATATATATAGAAAAATAAATGTTACACATTAAACATTATTTTTTCAACAATTTTTACTTGGGAAACATAGTATTATATATAACACTAAATAAATAACACAACACCCATCAGACATGTTATAAAAATCTCAATAAAGTAAAAGAATAATAAACTAACACAAATTATTTCATTCTAACATGTTGTAGATTATATAATTGAATATTAATAACCTGTATAACATATCCAATTTAACCACAACTAAACATGATTTTATACTATTAATCTAATTTATGAAACCTTTTGAGACCAAATTTATACTAAAATTGAAATTAAACAATCATTTTATATTCTTAAACCAATTAGATATTTGAAAATAATATATTCAAAATAATAATTGAAATTATATTAATGTTTTTATCCATGATACCACCAATTTAATCATTATGAAACCTCTAAATAATTTTTACCCTAATCCACTATTTATAGAATCATTATAGTTTAGTATCAAGCAAAAATTCAATAAAAAATTAAATTTTACGTAATTTATTTATAAAATTCTCTCTAAGGATTTATAAGTTAATTTTTGGTTCTATCATAAAACACTAAATTAAAAAATAAATCTTTCAATTATGTAAAGGAATTTATGAAATCATTTGAATTTAAAATAACTAGTTTTGTTTAAAAGAAAACTAAATTTAATTAGTTATAATATAAAAATAACTTTAAATATATCATAAAAACATTATTACAACGAAAAATTCAAATATATAAAACCTATAAAATGTTAAAATAAATATTCAAATATATCATTTCACTTTAAATCTTGATAATCTCATTGATTTTAATTATTTGAAAACTCATTCATATATACAAGTTAACATTTCATTACCATCCAAAACATCCATTGAAATAGTATATTAAAAAAGGGGATTCATTATAACCATACATGAAAAAAAAACCATTCTATGAATCAAAAAATTAATAAATATTCACTCATGCCATAAAAAATTAAAATGAGTATATCAAAGGCACATTAATAATACAAAGTTATTATAAGGTACATGATGAAGAATACTTTTTTCATGATGTATATTCTAATGTTTTTATCCCCTATAATGGAAATATAGTAGTTCCCTAGGTTGTCTCAAAAGGAGGTTTCAATATAATATTTTTTTCACTTTATTATTAATATATATATATATATTTAAATTTAATGAGTATTTTTGTAAAGAAATTTTGAAATACTAAAAATAGTATCAAATGAAATGATAGCGTGTGAACTAGTGAGGAATAGTGGAAATGAAATAGTTTTAAATAATTATTTTCATATTATTTATTTCCAAAATGGGTGATTCTTTCTTAATATTCATTAATGTGAACATTATAACCACAAAAGTATATATGATTATATATTTAGTGGTCAAACTAATACCTCAATGTGTGTGTGCATGTGTGATATTCTTAAAAAGAATGTGATCTAATTGTCCAATGAACACTAAGTAATTAGGGTAATTGAGTCTACTATGATCTTAGTACATGACCAAGAATGAAAAAGTTAAATAGATATATAACATTGAATTTGAAGAAAAATTCATACACATCATCAACAATTTAATGAAAGAAACCACACATTCTAAACAATTACATATGAATTTATTAAGTTCAACCAATGGAATATAACATCTAATAACAATAAAATCGGTATTATTAAAGATATATAATCCAAGAATAAAATTATATATATAAGTAAAATAAAATGACTTGGAAGATGTTACTGTTGTGATACACTGGATTATCACCATAGTTATTTTAGTCAGACATAGGTAACTAAGTTGGAAACTCCATCTCTACTGTTCACTTCTCTCAAACAATTTAAATTTCAGAAAAATTATCTAGGAATGATTCCCTATAAAATGAATTCTAAAATATTTTTAAATAATTCTATAATATTTAACTAAAATTAAATTCCATTCAAAAATATTCCTTATGGTATCTATCACAATTAATT
The DNA here is from genome assembly GCA_963277665.1 of Viscum album. Taxonomy (NCBI): domain Eukaryota; kingdom Viridiplantae; phylum Streptophyta; class Magnoliopsida; order Santalales; family Viscaceae; genus Viscum; species Viscum album. Next base: position 1,476,342,353 of record OY728125.1, on the reverse strand, counting down.
TTCTTATCTATAGTAACTCAAACTTAACTCATCATTCAACTATTTCTCTAGAATGTGATTCCATATTAGCTCAAAATCAGTCAAACCTAGATGAATTTATGGACTTCATTAAGATTTTTTAGCTTCATAAAATTTTAGTTTAGTCTTTGTGTACCTCCTGCTCCCAAACAAACTCACTACAAGACCTGATATGTTTTTTAGAATAGGATATGAACTTGAAATATCAAATATTTAATTATTTAACAATCAATATTATCTAACATAGTATTGTATTTGATTACACTTGTTTGGAAGTAATTAGTCTAATATTATATATTATCCAAACACAATATGATGCCAAAAAATATTATTTTCTTTCTCCATGTTTTATTTTTTTCATCTTCCAACTTTATCCTCCATAGTCCTAAAATTGTCACCTTCCACCGATCTCGACCACAGTTATGTATTCAAATCTTATTTGTTTAGTCTTCTTCAATAAAATATTAAGTACCCTTTTATATATCCTCAATCTATCATATGCATAAATACTTAATCAAATTTTTATATTAACATATATCTTTATTGACATTGAAAAAATTCAGAATCTTTCTAATTTTTTATCAACTATATAATTGAGCATCCATTATATATCATGTAGTTTAGAGATTCACTACTCAGGATTCCTTACCACCTTATTAAAAATGAGAAATACATCGATCATATAACATTCACAGAAGCTTGACTATGCTCTTAACATCAATAGGGATTCATATATTTTGTCTTCAAACAAAAAATTAAACTTGAAAAATAAATTAGCAATTGAAAACAAATGTAGATAAACATTTCACTCGATCAATTCACACCTAGATTTTAAATATCTATCAATCTAATATATATAATTATTCTACTTCACCCATTAATAAATTGAACCCAAATAATCAAACATATCACATGATCCATTCTTCGACACCTTATTTATCTTTTAGTTTTTCATTTTTATAGTTTATCACCACTAATTTGAACCCCCTGGTTTAGAGATATCAATCTCATCAATGAATCATTATTCCATTAATCCATACTTGGGATCCCCTTCACCAGTATTTGGATCAAAAAAGTCAAAGTATAATATCTACACTCTTATTTATTATTATATAAGCAACATGATTCTACAGTTACTATTTTATAGTGGTTAATTTATTCTTACATTCATTATACCCTCCAATTTTGTTCATATATATCTCACATCAAAAATTTGAAAAATTCATAATGCATATCCATCAAATATACTCTTATGTATGATGTAGGGTAAAATTTAAAAAATTAATTTCTCTTACATTGCTCTAATATTGACTTGATTACTCTTATATATGAATCCCCTTAGATATTCAATTTAATCCATAACAGAATTCCCTTATGAAATGTGAAAAAGTAAAATTCATTTAGTATCATTTTTGGTTCTCACATTACACATACGTATCATTTAATTCCTATATTGACACTTAAATATGAAATAATTTCTTATAAAAACTTTTTAAAAAATTATTTAATATTAAATAAATATCTGTCAAAAAACATAATATTGTGTAAGATGTTCAAAAAGTAGTTATTCATATATATCCAATAAATAATTACACTTACAATACAACCATCAAAAACTAAATAAAATCTATATTAAAAAAATATTAGACTATTAATTTAAATTCAAAATAATCAAATATGTCTAGACATTTGTTAAAAAAAACTCATTCCACTATTTTTTACATTCATTTATGAATTCAAACTCAAAAAATATTTTCTAAATTAAATTAAATCATCTTTACAATTCATTTAAAGTATTTAAAGAATTTAAATTTTAAAAAATTATATTCTAAATGAAATCCTCTAACACATTGATAAATGTTGATCATATAATATATAAATTTTAAAATATTAAACATTTAATCATTTTTTACAAAAAATCATGTTTTCATGTAAAAAACAAAATGACTATACATTTTTAGTCAATATCATAGATATAAATAGTTTAACATTAAAATGAAATTTAAATCACAAGATCATAATTAATTAATAAGAAAATATATATGTATAAACTGTCAAAATTATTCCATATCAAATTCATAAAAACTAAAGCCTTTTTTCCTCATAAAATTAGTGAAAAATACTAATCACCATGAAAATTAATCTCAAAAATAATTTGGAAATAATTATCATAGTGAAGAAGTTGGAGAATTTCTTTTCCAACATGAAATAAAACTAATGTAATAATATTATCACTTCATTAAAGCGTATTTATTTTGGAAAAAATTGAGTTTCTAATTTCAAAATGGATGATAAAATATAGAATTGAATAATTTCATTGAACCATCATAATTCTTACATTCAACTATTTATTTAATTTTTTTATTTTTTCTCCTTGTATAATGTAATCCAAACTCACTAATTAAGAATAATTTTCAAAGAAATAATTAATAAAATAAACCCAAAAAAGAGATATTGATGAGATATAAAATAAAGAAATAACTTATCAGTATAATTAAAACAAAATCATTCATTATCTCCATATACTCACATATCTTAACCATGAATTACGATCATATTTTCAATATTACTTGAATATAAAACATAAAACTTTAATCTAAATACCTAATACAAGATTCAATTAAAAATTTAAAACATACTTCTAAATTAGAACAATGAATTTATTTTAAAGAGAGTAATAAACAAAATTCATTAGAAATATTTCATGGAAAAAATAAATTGTTTAACCACTTTAAATCAATAAATATTATCATCATTTTTTGATAAAAATCCACCACTCAAATTAGAATTAAAAATATCACTTTAAGATAAATAATTCATGAAAACATTTCATTAAAAATGATGTATATATTAAAAAATCTATACTCAACTCGTATAAAAGACCCCTCCCCACACATAATATTTAATATTGGAAGTCTGAATTTGAACAATCTATTCTGAATTAATATTCAAATTTATATAGTTTTTTTTCAAAAAATTTTAGGTTTAATCCCCCTTTATTGAATATAAAAATGAAATGAAAACACTTTTGAGGACTATGATATGAGGGAATCTACTAAATTACAGATGAATAGATGCCTAAAAAAACAAGACCCAAAGGCCTTAACAAGGACCAGAATGTTATAAGGAAAACAAAGTCAATACAAGCATCATAAAAATTCTCATCACCCCCATCAAGAACATTTTTAATGAAATTTACTTACAAAAAATATCATTTTGGAATCAAATATAAACACATTTTATCCTATACTGAACTTCTTATTTAGAATCAATTCATCAATAATTGATCTAGTTTATTCTTTATAAATTATGTTCCCCTATACCTTCACTCCAATATCTAATGATAATAATAAAACCTTCACACACATACTCTAATACCAACAGAAATAACCCATAAACACATACATCATTTTACTTACTATTGAAATAGTAAAACACACTCTCTAGTCTTAATGGTTTATTATCTTTGAGATTATCTATATAACTATCTTATTTTTCAACAATGCTTCAAAATTTTACAAAAAAAATCTCCACACATAAAAAATTTCTAGACATATATATGAATATAAATTCCATGGGAAATAAATAAACATAAAAAAGTTGTTATATAAAATTCTTTATTAGGGAAAAAACATATCAATTCATTTTAGAGGATAAGATTATAAACATTTTTGAAATCATGAACATGGGATAAATACCTAAATAAATAATAATATCATAGGAGGAGATCTAGAAACACTATGGTATAATAATAGATCCAGACATAAGAAATTAGAACCAAAATTGAAATCATAAAGAGGGAACAAAGTTTACCATGGAATATTAATTTTAAATCATAAGACAACAACTATGATCCATGGAAACATAACATAAGATTATAGAAACATTAGAAAATAATCCTGATCCATGGATCATAACATTAAAATGTGGCATGGATTATAAAATATGGATTGAAAATGAAATATGGAACTTGAATAAGCATATAAAATCATAAAATTTATCAAGGTTAACAACCAGGACATTCATGTCATCGTGTACTCCACTAACCACCAATATCTTATAATGTGGTGGAAATACACTAACCACCCATATGAAAATCCATATCTTTAATACACCTTATTTTATTATTTATTTTATAAATATAAACATAATACAATCTCAAGAGATCATTAGGCCTAGTGTATTTTGGAAATTAAGTTGATAGCATATTAACTTGAATTATAGGTATAACAATGTTTTAAAAACTCAAAAACATGCCCTTATATACCATCGATTTTCATATATATTGCACAGGATAACCAGGGGTTATAGATAAGAAATGGGTGAGAAATAAATCCTAGTATGAGAATAATAAAATAAAAATATGGTGAAAATAATACATTTTAGCCAAGGGGCATATCAAGGTGACATAAAGGGGATTATAATTATAAATATGATCATTGATGAATGATATAAGATGATAACATCAAGGCAATATAAGAATGTGATAACAATATACAAAATGATATTATTAGCATAAATAAAGGAAAAATATAGATACATAATAATATATATTTCTTAGGATAACCTCTCATGAACCATACATGGTATATTATGTTATAGGAACATACCCAATGCATTTGATGGATAAATAATTTTTTACCACCCAACACATTCATATCATGTAAATGTATTTGTATACTACATCGATCATACAACATAAGAACAAATTTGATCTCTTTTAACCCCATGATAAAGCAATGAAGGTTACATACATGGTAATACCCAATAAATGAAGGATATGCACAACTAGGTGAATATATTTGAGTGGAAATGGGGATGGGTATTCACTACACAAATGTTTGGCATGAAAAATCATAGGATAATTTATAAAACATAATAGTCATAGATAAAGGTTTATGAAAGGGGTGAATGAGAGTGAAATGTGGTATCTAATTACTTGGTAATTATAAGGATAGTCATGGTATGTGTAAAAAAACATTACAAAATGGATAATATCAAACTAAAATGTCTTAGTACAAATAAAGTATTTGAAATAAAAAAAGCGAAGAGAGTACCTTACATTAAAAAGGAACTTCTAAGAGATTGGGAGGGACTTCTTAAGATATTGGGTACACCTAGGGAGAGATTTAGTGAGTTATAGGGATAGTAACTTCATTATAAATTGGTTCTGAGTGAAGATAAGTGGGTGGATGGGTGGGTATTTATAGAAAAATAGGATGGATTTCTTTATTAATTTATAAACTTAGGTTTTGGAATCTTTATGATAAAATAATAAAAATCACAAAATTTCCCATGTTTTTAAACCTATTTTAGATAAAATAGAATTGGTTTTAAATAATTTAAAAGTATAATAACCTAAATCTAAAAAAATACCCTTGGTTATGTGGAAGTTAGTCACATTTATAAAAAAAATTATTTTAAAACCCTAAAATAAAATATAGGTTTTGGAGGATTTAGTACAGGTTTAAAAAATTTATTAAATAACTTAAAAAAAAATTATTTTAATGGAGAAAATTATTTTAGGTCGTGTATTCCTTTTATAAAATTTATTACACTAATTTTGGTCTATTATGATTTTATAATACTTAGCGCATATTTATACTTTATTTAATTTTTACCCAAAAACGAAAATGTCTCATAAAATTATTAAATATTCACCATTGTATAATTTTGAAGTGATTATTTGAAAAATAATATTTATTTTATCAAAATAATTCTCTATATATGAGAATTTATTCTTTTAAATCAAAATTATCATTTATAGAAAAAATAGTAGTTTTTACAGAAATAACAGTTTTCTGACCCATATAAAGATTATATTATAATTTAATAAATTATATTATAATTTTTATATAAATATTATTTAATAAAAATATTATATGAAAATAAGTTTTTTTTAAATTCTTGAATTTATCAATGAAATTATTTTAATTAAAACTTCATTTTTTAAGAAAATATAGTTTTTATTTCTTCATATAAAAATATAATTTTTATCAAATCATATGAAATTATAATAATAAATAGAGATAAATTTAATAATTATTTTATTAAAAAAGAAAATATAAAAAATCATACTACTAGGGTATAGATACATTACCCATTATTACACCGGAGTTCACCCAAATGGTAAGATATACAATTGTGGGGCATTCTTGGTGTGGTTCAATGAACATAGTTTGGCTCGTTATCTCAATAATATTGAACTTCTCCCATAAATGGTTAAATTATTTCTTTAGTATTTTAATTTGAACTTGCACATGTTCAAGGGAAAATATATGTGATTCCATCTCTATCAGAATCTTTGATAAATGGGATTCATAGGGTATGATTTTACAGGTCATGGTCATCGCCCCTTTCGTTTATAAAAATTAAATTGTATAATTACTCTTAATAAATAATTGTATTATAAATCACTATAAAATGGCTATATTATGAATGGTTAAGATGATTAATGGTTTTTTTTAAATCTAATAGGTAATATTTTATAATTTTTCCAAAATAACCAAAGTAGTGCATGTGTTTTTTATAACTCTATGGAATTTACTCAATCAAAAGAGAATTTCATTTATAAAAGTCTGGGTCAATAAATTATTCATACTTATAAAATTTAACACTTAAAATTTCATTTCATACACTAAAATAGTTGAGGGTAATTTTATTTAATCACCTATTTTGGTTCCCATGTTTCTTCCCCAAACTTGTGGTTCCACCATAGCACTTTGACCAGGTGATTTATCTTGTTCTGTAGAACTTTGTCTCTACTATATAATATCTTTTCTAACTAATCCTATAATGAAATATTATTCTCCAAGGGAAACACCTATGGAGTCAATACATATGAGGGTTCTGATATGTATTCCCTCAAGTGGGATACATGGAACACATCATGTAATTGAGATAGGTTAGATGAGAGTGATAGTCGATTGGACGCAACTCCAATACGATCAAGGATCTCAAAAGGGAAGATGTATCTTGTACCAATCTTTCTATTCTTCCCAAAACTCATGAATTTATTACACAGTGATATATAAAGGAACATCTTATCTCAAACCAAAAACTCTAGGTATCATCGAGGATTTTAAACATATATTTTCTATCAACTTTGCATTGATTTCATATGAAATTGAATAGTTTTTACCTTCTATATTATCTCTTGGATAAGATCAAGTCCCATTAGCTTCTAATACCCAACTTCATCCCAGAATATTGGAGTCTAGAACCTCTTCCCATATAGATCCTTATAAGGCTCCATTTGAATGCTAGAATGGATTTTGTAGTTATATCAGAACTCGACTAGGGGAATAAGTTGATCCCAACATACTTTTACATCCATTGAATAAGATCTCAATATAACCTTTAGTGTTTATATTATTCTCTAAGATTTAATATCCATATAAGGGTGATAAGAAGTACTGAAACTCATTTTTGTATCCAATGCTTACTGAATTCATCTCTAGAACCTCAATGCAAGCCTTTTATCTTGATGAAATATAATGAAGAGTGGAACTCCATGTGGTCTTACCTATTACCTTATCTATATATTGGATATTTTGTCATGATATAAATATTCCTTCATAACAATGAAATGTGTTTATGGTTTATGAGATCAACTACCACCCGAATGGCATTATTTCATTTATATATCCTGGGGGGTCCTATAAAAAAATCCATGGTAATGTTTTCCAATTTCCATACTAGTAAGGGAAATGGTTTCATTATATCATTATACTTATATCATTAAGCCTTAACTTGTTGGAATATTAATCATTGAGATACAAATTATGAAATATCCCTCTTCATGTTATCCCATGAGAAGTTTTTTCTTCAAATCTATATACATCTTGATGATTCTTGGATGAATAGAGAATGTTGATTTATTCACATCATTCAAAATTTCCCTCTTCAATTATAGTTATAATGTAACACATATCTAGGTTATAAACCTTATAAATCTATATTTAGAAATGTTCAACTCTAGAATATTCACTACCATTTTTTGTAGCTCCACGTAATCTTTTTAGCCCTCCTTAATCCTCTCAAGAATGGATGGTTGAGAAGTTATTTGAGAAATGTTTAATAAAAATCCTTTTATTATTCCCATGTCTATCCTTGAAATGTCCCAAAAAATTGCATCCTTTTCAATGATCATCATGGATAGGGTTTTAGGATCCTTTATACTTAGAGCATCTTCCACTTTAGTCACCTTCCCCGGAGGGTAATGGATTGAAAAATTATAATCCCAATTAGATCTATCCACCTTTGCAGGTGAATATTGATCTGTTTTTGTGTGAATATATACATTATGATTTTATGATCTTTATATATTCCAAACTTCTCCTCGTATAGATAATGTCACCAAATATTCTATGCAAAGATCATAATAGCCAATTCCAGATAATTTTTCGGGTAGTTCTCTTCATGGATCCTTAATTGATGGGAGGAATAGGTTATCACTTATCATCTTTCATGAGTGCACAACCTAAGACATTTTTGGTCATATTAATTAATATCACAAATCATTTCCCAATAATGGGTAATGTGAGAATATGTACGGTTATTAGCCTCTTATTTAAATCTTTAAATATTTCCTCACATTTATTAGTCCAAAAAAACTTCACTTTCTTTCAAGTTATCTTGTTTAGTGGGATTGAAAATCATAATAAGTTTCTCATAAATAAATTATAGTACCTAGATAATCCAATGAAATTATGTATCTTTTTCACATATATTAGTATATGCCATCCTTCAATTGCCACTATTTTTTAATTATCCACATATATTACATGGATGATGATAATAATCCCAAGGATTGTTACTTGATCCATCCAAAAATCATATTTATTGGACATCACATACATTTTTTTCCTTTTAAAGTACTTTAGTACAGTATTCAAATACTCCTCATGTTCTCCCTTTCTTTTAGAGTAGATATGAATATCATCTACAAGTAATACCATAAAATTTTCACGGTAATCTACAAAGACTCTATTCATTTAGTCCATGAGTATTTTTACAGCATTAGTGAGTCCAAATGGAATTACTATGAACTCATAGTTCTTGTAACTAATATGAAAAAAATTATTGGGGATATACTTCTATTAGAGAGGATCATGACATCATAGTATAATCATTCAAAAAACATCATAAAATACACCCAAAGGTTATTTTACCTGACAGAATTTTACATATCACCTAAAGGAATTTTATGACTCACCTGAAGGTTTTTTATCTCAATAATTGGGATAATTTTTCTCCCACCTCAAGGCATTTTTCACACACACATGGACATACCATTTGTTTTGTACCATTGATCATCACAATTGGGACACACCACTTTATCTTCACAACCAAGAGGACTTTTGATACATGTCTCCATATCATGGATCTCATCTCATATTATCATTGGTAATTCTCTCACCATCATCGCATTCCATTATTGAAGAGCTCACTTTATGTATGGATTGTATTTGTTGTCAAATGATTTTTATTGGTTGTTAATGGTGTTCAATATGATAATACGATCTCATTGAAATCAATATAATGAAGTAGTTCCAAATTTAATGGATCTTGGATTAAGTCCTACAGTCTTAATATTCAAAGAAACATATGAATAGCTTAAAGAATTTGATTTTCAAGGTGATTCCCAATAGAATTGTTATATCTTAATTTGGTGACATTAGATTTCATGGTTGAATAATTCTCTGAGTAAAATATGATGATGATTTTCTATTTTGTATTTCCTATAAATCATAGGAAATGTTTAAAAATTATGATTCTATCTTGATAAAATAATGGAGGATAATAAGTGATGACAATCATATTGAGTATATAGTTGGAATAAAATAGGTGCTTCCAATCATATTTAAGTTTTATTAGAAAAAAAGATATTTCTAGAAGATAGGGAAGTTACAATATTTTCCTTGGTAAATATAAAGATGAAAATGATGATTGATCAAAGTTTAAATATCACGATATATGGGGTTCATGATGAAACCAATTGTGTGGTTTAGGAATGAAGTAAATTTTATTATAATATGGCTGAATATTTAATGGTTTATTAATACGTATTTTTTGAAAAATATAGATTATAGTAAATAAGTATATTTGGTGTTTCCAAAGCATACTATTAATGTTATGCCATTTTTTAGTGTTTTCCAAATTTTTGGGTCTTAAAATCGGAAGTTTGTTTTTGGAAATGGATGATTTTTCTGCAAAGGAGTTCACAATTCATGGACCATGAAGAATAGTTCATAGACCACAAAAGGAGGCACATAAAATGGAGAAAGAAAATCAGAAAAGGAATATCTCCACATAGTAGCATTATAAAGATTTTATAGCGCGCTACGTAGGCCGCGTACGGAAAATAGTTCAATAGAGGCTTGCAGTTTGTGGGAGGCATGTTGTTTGTAGAATGAGGTGGTGAATATGGATGAATCAAAGGTTTTTTGTTTGTGTAATTCAATAGCTTACACAATTAATTAAGGTGATATGTGGACCATATAACACAGTTTACAGTTAAGGCTGTACTGCATCGAAGTTTTAGTTAAATCAGATTAGTAGGTTTTACAGATCTATTTTCCTATATAAAGACACATAACTGGGCCATTAAGTAGATATAATTTTATTATAAGAGATCAAAATTACTGGAAGAATTTGGGTAAGTCTGAAAGAGTTCATGAGGGAAGATTCTGTGAAAGAGAATAAGTTCGTGAGGGATAATCCTGCGAAGGATAGTGGTTCAAGGGGGATCATTTCGGGGAAGGAGACAGTTCACGGGGATAGTGCATAGATAAAGTTTGCAGGGTTAGATTGACCGAAAATAAACTAGAAATAATATAGTTTGTGGGGATAGTGCAGAAAAGAAGTTTGTAGGGTTTGATTGACCATAAAGAAAATGGCGACGCGAAGCATCAGTTTTTTTCAGAGGAATCATCCATCATCGAAGAGAAACAGTTCGCAGATGGAATAGTTATCCATAGAAGGAAAGGTTTTCCTTGGAAGGGAATAATTTATATGAAGAACTCACAAAACATGCTGCAAGGTAGTTTGTCGGGGATACAAGACAATTCTTGAAGTAGAAATAATGCACACACACGTTAGGTGTTTACACCCTTGTCATGCTATGGGAATAAGATGATCCATGGACAATTGACACATGTCAAACTCATACACTTGTAGTGATTCTTGACGAATAGTTATTTTAACTAGTTCTTGAGTATAAAACCCCACTGTGTGTTTCAAAGTAAAACCATGTGTGTAACCATTTGATACACAATGGATAGAGAAGATAAAAAACACATAGTTTGTTTTTGTAAAGAATAAACAGATGTGAACCTAAGTTTATATTTGAAAAAGGAAGAAGAGAAGTTGACAGATACACTCATGTGTTGGTATTGAATGTCAAAGAAATATAATACGACCCTGATACACAATTTCACATTATTATATGTCCAAGAAGAATAGAGTGTTCCCATATATTGATTGTTTATTATTTAGGGAAGTTTAATTGAGATGATGATGTGTTGAGATGATCATTATTGTTTTAATAATCATAAAGAAATTTTGTGATAATAACATTATTGAAAGAATGTGATTCAATGTAGTTGGTTTTTCACTGAAGAAGAAAGAGATACCAAGACACTACTATACACTATTTCATATATTTGTGAATCATAGATCAAAGGGAGAAGAGGAAGTTACTAGAAAAATTGATATTATTTGATAATTATTTGGTCAGGGAGAATTCAGTCCATTTGACTACAACATTCATATTATTGTGACTAATAGAATAAGAACATTGTGAAACTATCATGTTTTTTCTTGGAAGATATAAGAGAAGTTTCTTACAAGGTTTTGTGAAAGTAACATAGTGAAGAAGAAGGCTTTGGAAGAACAAAGAAGAACCATGGCATCCGATAGGAATCAACAGGCGGAGGACATTCTTGGTGTTACAAAACCTTACCAAAAAATAGAATATTGTCTTGAGAGGTAGTATAAAGATACATCCAAGTGTTGTAAAACATGCATTGTCAATTGATTATAGTGTATTACAAGTGAATGGGTATTTCCTACTTATTGTAACAATATTAAAATGATTTTCTTCTAGTGGTTGTATAGGGAGGATTATTTCCAGACCATGCCAAGGACTAGGTACTCTTATTGAGTAGTGAACCCTATAAAAATATCATGTGTTATCTTTAATTATTGCATATACTTTCATGTGAAAGGGAAAACATAATAAGAGAATCAGGATCCTAATAGTTTTAGTAGGTATAGGGATAAAAAGTTGGAATTGGATTAAAAAGTTCCCAATATTGGTTCTTCCCCATCTTAGTGTTAGGTATATCCCAAACTGGTTCTTTCAATTATCTTAATCTTTCCTTCACATTCATCAAAAATTAGGAAACCAAAAAGGTGTCACCTCCTTCATTCCATCTCAAAGTGTTTATTTATTTCCAGTCCCCTCCCTAAAATCATTCTGATGTATCCTTTTTATAATCATGGTACATGGGTCTAAAAAAACTCATATTTTTTTAAAAAACTCTCTATATTTTTTCAAACATTCTTATCCCACGCATCACTATTATTTTTCAAAAAAATTTATTATTTTTCTCTCTCTCTCTATATCTCCCATATTCAAATTCTAAAATCAAAAATCCCAAAAATATTCTACGTGATTTAAGATTTGAATACTCCACTTTTACCTCTATGATCATCACCATAGTGATAATTAGGCTCTACTATCATGGACTTCACCCTGATTAGATCCATTAGATAAAATCCACCTTAGATAGAAATTCATCTCCATTAGATCATCTGTATCAAAATTTTCATGATTAATTTAACCCATTACAATTCTTATCCTTGCAGTGTTTTGGAAAACTCATTAATGTGACTCTATCACTATATCTTGATATTCGGAGGATAGAATTGTGAACCTTCTCTAGTACTAGTTATTAGGGTGGATCCTGATGTCATAGAAGAATAAGTAATAAGACACCATAAAATTATCCCAAAGGTTTTTTCACCTAAATTAATTTTAAACATCACCTGACGGAATTTTTCAACGAACCTGAAGGATTTTTCTCTCAACACCAAGAAGAATTTTTCTCTCACATGAAATCCTTTTTCACACACACATAAACATACCATTTTGTTAAACCAATGATCATCATAACTAGGAAATGATACTTTATTTCCTCAATAAAGAGGACTTTCTATTCATGGATCTCTATCGTGGATCTCTTCACATGTTATCTTTAACAATTCTATCTCCATTGTCGCACATCATCATTTTCATCTCGCGTTTTACTTTATTTGTGGTTGGATAAATATAAAGGAAATACCCCATTCATTCCCTCTCAAAGAAACTACATTTTACTATATACCTCTTTAAAAGTAGTCTAATATATCCTTTTCATAAGTGTGTCTCTTAGGGATAAAAAAAGCTCACTTTTTTGGAAAAATTCTCTATCTTTTTAGAACATTCTCATCCCATATGTCACTATTATTTTTCAAACACTCTTATCCCTTTTTTCCACTCTCTCTGATCATAAAATTCTAAAATTAAAAATACCTTCGTCTCCACCTTTATTTGATAATATACCAAATAAATAGCCACCTTATTTAAGTACTATTATCTAGTTAGTTGATTGAAAAAGTAATCAATTAGTGGAAGAGGATACTTGTTCTTTTTCAAGATATTGTTGAGAACATGATAATAAATGCAGAGGAAAATTGTTCTATCATTCTTGTTTATAAAGAGGATTGGAACACCCCATGGTGAAGAACTTGGGCATAGGAACCCTTTTCCATATTCTTCTATAGTTTCATCTTAGTCTTATTAAGTTCATTAGTATACATTATATATGGATTCTTGGATATTATTAAAGATTCATAGATAATTTTTATTGATAAATCAACATCTCAGTTTAGAGTAAGAAAATAAAATTATTTTGTAAATGCATCATCATATTACCTCATGATAAAAAAGTCACCAAAGATGATATTTTATTTTCTATCAACCATTTTATCTAGATAAACTTTCTCTTAAGGAAATAATATCCATGATTGAGATGATAATTTCGAAGGATATTCACCCTCCTCCATGCACTGGTATAGAATCAGAGGTTGAATTATGATACAGAGGGTGATTTCCATCCATTTTAAATTTATATTGGCTTTATACAAGGAAATCCAGTCCATATCAAGAGTTAAATTTAATTCCACTAAAGGGAGTATCAAAAGGTTTGCTGGGAAGTTAAACCTACAAATATGTATAGGGGAGAATTTATAAACTTGTGATGCAATAATTTCCCAACTTTTAATTTTCACGGATAGATATGCATCCATGTTTTGAGGTGGTTTTTGTATAGTACTAGTAAAATAGAATTATATAAAATAATGCATGGAACCATAGTCACATAGGAAATTTAGAGTTCATAAATGGATGATAATCCAACCTTTCACCATTTGATTCTTGTTTTAATCATTTACTTCATCCAAAATAGACTTAGAGATAATAATTTTTAAACTAATAGGCATATAAAAGTTAAAGTTTTAACCTTTAATGGATATCTCATAAATAAAATACATTCCTTAACTTATGAATTTCTAGTTTTAAATCAAAGTTATCCATGGTCTATTTACTGACTTAAAATTTTATAGACATTTTTATTTCCTTCATACTAGTTCATGAAGTGCTTATGAATTAACCAAATCTTATCCCCTAGGAGTGTCAAGCCAAGAGTGAAACAATGCCTCTTTCTTGTGCGCTAGGTGATGAATAAGTTAAATCCCATTGCACCCTTTTTAGGATTATTAAACATAGGTACAACTATTCCAGATCCACATCCACTTTTAGTATCCAGACAGATATTTTTTTGCCTAGAAACCACATAATCTATATTTTACCAAAATTTAGGAATATTTTTCTATGTTTAGTGTTATACCTTAGGCTTGACTAAGGTTTTCTAATACCAATTCCCAAAAACAACTAGGCCTTTTTCTGATACCAACAATGAAAATATTTATCTTCAATATACCTTAATTCATGATTTATTACATAAAGATACACATAATACAATCGCATAAGATTGTGATGCCTTGTGTATTTAGGAAATTAGGTACATATATCATTAACATGAATCATGGTTTTAAAACTCCAAAACATGCCCTTATATTCCATCGATCTTCTAATACTTCACAGGATAACTTGAGGACATACATAAGAAAATGATGAGATATAAATCCTGATAAGGGAATGATCAAAGCATAACATGATGAAAGTAATACATATTAGTCAATAGGGATATCAAGGTGACATAAAAGAGATGAGAATCATAAACATGGTCATCGAAACATGATATATTATGAAAACATCAAGGCAACATAGGAATGAAGAAACAATATAAAACAAGACATAATAAGAATAAATCAAAGCTAACTACCAAGACATTAAAATTTAGTGTGATTGGGATAAACTTAAATGTACCATAAATGGTATATAGTGAGATAAAAACACTATCTAATGCATTAGAGGGATATATAATTCCAATCCCACCCATCACATTCACATCGTGTACATGAATTTGGAAACGACATAGATTATACAACATAAGAATGAATTTCATCACTTTTAGCCCCATGATTAAGGAATGAGGGTTACATACATAAAATTCCCAAATAAGTGAAGGATAGATACAAATATGTAAATACCCTTGAGTGGAAATGGGTATAGGTATCCGCCATACAAATATTTTGTAAGTAAAATATCAAGATAATTTCTAAAACATAACAGGTGTACATAAATGTTTATGGAATGGGTGAATGAGAGTGAAAGGTGATCTCAAATTACATGGGAATCATAAGTATAGTAAAGGTATGTGTAAAAAACATTAAAAACTTAAAATTAGAAATAAAAAGGGCTTAATACAAAGAAATTACTTGAAATAAATATTGAGGAGAGAGTCCCTTAATTTGAGAGGGCACTTATAAGATCATTATAGGAGCTTCTTAAGAGCTTGAGAACACCTTATAAAGGATTTAGACAGGGAGAGGTAGAGGAGATTCATGATTAATGGGTTTTGAGTTAAGTGGTGTGGGAGGATGGGCGTGTATTTATAGAAAAATAGGGGGATTTCTTTACTAATTTCAAGACATAGGTTTTGGACTCAATATAATAAAATAATCAAAACCACAAAACTTAAAATGTTTTTTTTTTCACATTATTTATACAAAAGAGGAGTGATTTTAAATATTTTATAATTTCTACAATAAAAATCCTTAAAATAATACCATTAGTGATGTAAAAGTGAGTGATGTTTATAAATAATTTATTTTGAAACCTCAAAATATAATATAGGTTTTAGAGGATTCATCAAGGGTTTATAAAATTAATAAAATAACTTCTAAAAAATTATATTAATGTAAAAAAAAATTGGTTGTGGATACCCTTTATAATATTTATTACATAACATTTGTTCCACTATGATGTCATAATAAATTTCATATATTTATACTATATATAATTTTTACCCAAAAATTCATCTATATTGGAAAATTATAAAAAATACTTCATTGGATAATTTGTACATGATCATTTCAAGAATGATATTTATTTTATCAAAATAATTCTATATATATGAGAATTAAAACTTTTTAATCAAAATTATCATTTATTAAAAAATACTAGTTTTTACGACAATAATATTTTTCCGACCCTTATAAAATTATATTGGACTTTTCTAAATTACATTATCATTTTTATACAAATATTATTTAATAATAATACTATATGAAGATAAAATTTCTTCCAAAATTATTGAATTTTTAAAAATTGTTCTTTTAATTAAAGTATTTTATTTTCCAAAAAAATAATTTTAATTCCTTTGTATCGAAATCTATCTTTCATCAACTCATTAGAAATTTTAATAAAAAAACAATAAATATAATCATTATTTTATTGAAAGTGAAATATTATTAATTTATACTTTTATAATATAGAGAAATAAATCCTTATTACACCAACATATTCCATAAGGGTAAGGTGTACAATTGTGGGGCTTTCTTGGGGTGGTTTGGAAAACATGGTTTAGACCATAATCATGATAAGCTTGAACTTATCCCGTAAATGGTTTAGTTCATGCTTTATTTGTTGAATTTTATCTTGGGATTGGTCAAGGTAAAATCCCCATGATGTCATCTCCCATGGAAGATCTAATAAATGGCCTTCATAGGGTATGCTCTTACTGGTCTAGGACATCACTCCTTCAATCTGTTCATATTAGACTTTATCAAAACCATTAATATATACTAATCTTATTGATCATAGTACAAAAAATATATTATCAATGGTTAAAATGATGGTATTTTAAATAAAATATACTATATTATATAATTGGTCCTAAATAACCAATGTAGTGCATGTTTTTTATATAAATATAAGTCATTTACTCAATCAAAATTGAATTTTTTTTATAAAAGTTCAGGTCATTACAACCTATGTCCCAAAACTTTATGCAATCAGCTAATAACATGTATCTTATAACATAATAATCTAAAGAGTTAAAAATATTTACCCAATGCATTGGATGACTATATAATTCCATTCCATCACATCAAAAAATAGTACACCATATATATTTTTTCTACATAAAATCAATCAACGATTCATTAAAATTAAAACATGATCAACGAATGAAAATAAAATAGTTCACTTATAAATAATCATGAAGTATAATATTAATTCAAAGAATGATATTGTGTCTTGGGTTAAATACCCTTACATTATAATGATTAAGTGTAGATTATTTACTCCATATAGAATAAAATGGTATATTATTATGACAATAAATTTCCCCAATAAATCAAAAGGTATGATAATCTATGTATATTAACTTAAATCTAACAAAAAAAGCACTATATTATCACAATGGGATGGGATTAGAAGAAAGGTAATATTTATATAATAGAATTGATAAGGTTAGTGAAAGTTAGAAATATATCAATTATCTCATAGAGATTTCATTCCCTCAACACCATTGATACATGGATGTTTTGGTCATGAATCAAAGGATTGTTTTTTAATAAGTGATTCCTGAGAAAATGGTAAAATGATAAGAAATATACCATAAGTAACATTAATATGATAAAATATAAAAGATTATTCTTAATGGGGAAAGATAATATATATGAAGTTAATATATTTTAGATTATTTAATTATGTACTTTATTATACATTAATAACGTTCAAATAATTGAAAATAAGGAAATAACTAGATTAAACATCAATTTACAGAAATGAAATAAATATAAAAATATTTCTATAATAAAATATAGATATTTTTTAAAAATAAAATATAAAAAAATTCCATTAAAATATAATTATGATAATAAAGAGTTAAAAATTAAAAGGATTCCTAAAAATATATTTCCTTACCTTATGGTAATATTGTCATAAAAAACAAAGAGAAAAGTAAATTTCAAAAACATTTTTTCAAAAGGTGAAATGGAATTTTAAAAGATTATTTTAATAATAAATTTATGAATAATTGAACCATGAAATAAATAATGGATAATTGGTAGAAATGTGTAGAAGAAGATACATAAATCATGAAATTGGAAATAAAAACCTTTTAATCATTTTTTTAGAGAAGATGACATCGATAAAAAACTATAAATTTCCCTTTTTAATAGAGATAAAAAGGATTATGAAAGGTATATAAGATAATAAATATTAATCCTTCAAAATTTGGAAAGAATTTTTTTTTTATAATTTATAAAATTAACATGCAAATAAATAACTTCAATAGAAATTGGAAGTATTCTTTTATAATGAAATATCTTAATAATGTAAGAATCAATAAAAAATGGATTTTAAAAAATAAATATATATTCCCAAAAAATAAATTTAAAATTAAATATGAAATAGATAGTGGGAATAATACAAAAATCCTATAAGAACATAGTCATTGGAGGAATAAGATTACTCGATGAAAACAAAATTGAGGCTATATAAGCCCATAAAAATTATAAAAATAAAGAATCAATAAATTATAAAGGAGGGATCATGGAATGGATGAATGAATAACATGAATAAAAATAAAATTATTAAAAATTAATTTAATTGTTTAGTAATTACACTATATAAAATTATATTAGGTGCATAAATTTGAAATATGTCTCAAGGGATATAAATTTAGAAAAATAAATGTTAACATGGATTTTATATTACTCAAACAAACTCTCAAATCTTGTATAGTAAACATACAATCAATAATCAAAAATTTTAAAACCATATTAATATTTTATAACTTTTATATTAATCTTTTATATTCATTTATTACATAGATATTACTTAGTTTTTGTTTATTTTTATTATTAAATGTTAGTAGTTTTAACTTCTTTTTATTAGTTCTAGAATAGAGATCTCAGTCATTATTCCTTGTTAATGTGTTCATAATCTATATAATATTCAAGGTACTAGAATATACGTTCCATAAAAAATTATGATGTTCTATTTTAATTACATGCGATTTTTGGGTATGTTTTACGAAGATTATATCCATAAAGTACTTACTTTGGTAACTTCTAAAAAACATAAGTTATTATATTAATAGTTTGTTAAATAATAATATAAAAAATCCAAAACTATAAAAAAATATTTACTTATTAATATTATTTCTTACCAGTAATTATGTTTCAATTACCATCCATCATGATTTTTTTATAGAATCATCCATATAGGTGTCTTAGACTATCCAAATATGAAAATGATAGAATCAAATGATTAGTATGATTATAAAGTGAATTTACAAAAATATAATTATTTTAGAAGTATAATGTTATTATTTTTATTTTATTAATTTCAAAATTATAATTTTTAAGAGGTATATAATTAATATAAATGAAAAAGAAGGATAATAAGTCATTGCTCATAAAGAAGAAATTGAATCTTCTCTTATAAGTCTTCATTGTTTTGAAGGCTTTGGGGAATCATCTTAAGACTAGAGCCTAAAAAATGTTTAATGGATGTATTTTGTAGATAATATAAGTAATATATATATATATATATATATATATATATCAATAATAATTTTATGTGTGGTTTATAAAGAGTGTTGTAGGGGATCTTTTATAGATGAGGAGGATTTCAATTTTAACAAATCACCCTTACC
The DNA here is from genome assembly GCA_963277665.1 of Viscum album. NCBI lineage: Eukaryota > Viridiplantae > Streptophyta > Magnoliopsida > Santalales > Viscaceae > Viscum > Viscum album. The sequence goes on along the minus strand of OY728125.1, from coordinate 1,476,322,155 downwards.
TCTAGTGTAAGAAAAATCATTTTTCCATAAATTTTAGTCAAAAAATTTGGAGGAATAATTTTTTGTAGAAAATTATCTAATACATAAAATTAATTTCTAATTTATAGTGATATTTAGTTACTTTACACCCTAAATGCATCATTTAAACCCATTTTATCCTTTACCTTGGTAACTAACTTTTCACCATATTAACTTATTTTTTCTGAAAAAAATGAAATCAACCTTATTACATAATTTGGAAATGAGGTTTATAAATATGATATCCAATTTATTAGATTAATTTTCTAAAATTTATTAGAGTATTTTTTAAATAAAAATTCCAAATATATTAAGATATTTTTTGGGAAAATATTTTTTTAGGCATAGAAAATTAATTTATTCTTATTTCATACTGAGTAATAAATAATAGGTGGATGTAAATTTATATATATATATATATATATATGAACAATAAATTTCATTAAAAATTACTATTTATTTGCAATAAATTTATTTTCTTAAGATAAACAAAAAAATCACATAGAAAAACAATTCTTTGGAAAAATATCTCTGATAATGATTAAAATATTTTATCTTCATTTGTAACCATATAATAATATATGTATGAAAATTTATTATTTTTTTTACATATAGAAAAAAAATTAATTAAATTTAATATTCCAAATACTTGAAATTTTACTTTTAAATAAAATAATATATAATAAAAATAAGTATTTTAAGTAAAATGTATTTATTTGGACATGAATAAGAAAATTAGTATACTTTATAATTCCTTATTTATTTATTGGATGTTATTTATTTATTTTACTAATAATTACTATAATTTTATCAATAAGTTATATAGATATCATTATTTAAAAGTAGTAAATTTAATAGAAATGTATAACTCATAAAAAAATTTCATTATAATAAAAGGAATTTTTACAAAGGAATTTTTATATTTATATTCTATTCCAAAATATATTATTTTATTTAAAATAAATTATTTAGAATAAAAAATTTAATAATAACACCTAAATAAACTGTATTTATATCATTTCTCTATCCTTAATTGCAAATTGGTAATATATTCACCGTTATTATACCTAATAACTATTTAAAATTTTATAATAGTCAAATAAAGGTTATATTATCCACATTAAATTCTATAAATACATTACATTATTGATTCTCAAATAAAGCTTCTTCATTCCAAAAATATTCATTTAAGATATTATAAAATTCTTTTTTCTATTAATGATGTTTTCTTTTTTATTTTAGGTTTAGTTCTACTAATATTGATTCTTAAGGATAAGGATTGTAACACCCCATGATTATAAATTATAAATTTTTCTTTAAAACCCAATTTGTTCAATAGCCTGCTTCACTATTTCAACTTGAAACGTTTCGTGCCAGAGGTGCATATTTTTTTTCACGTCAAGTACTATGTCCTTGGATGGTCTCCAACGGGTTTGTTCATGGAGCCAGAAGCACCCAACAGTTCTCATATTCTTGATTCATGGACCTACTTTCTAAAGGTAGGCACTCATTGGATGATTTGGATAATGAAACTTTGAGAGATCACATTGGTCGATGGGATGAGAACTCAGGCTCATATCACCTTTTTGAGGGGAACTATTTCATATTTCGGTACTCTCTTATAGATTTAATCTATGTTCATATATTCATGAATCTTTGGTTCATTCCCTATCATGTTTCTGTGGTATATTACTAGGGTAGCAAGATCAGCTAGTGGTATGAATGGGTCTGAAATCAACTATATGTATCCGAGGTTCTCTATAAATGTTACCATTTTATGGATAGATCAAAGATGATTTGGTTTTACTCTAAGACAGAGGTGATTCATGCCATGCGATGAGGCACTATAGAGTTTATCATCATCTAGTGGGGATGAGAACTGTTCATATGTTAGGATCTAACCCACAAGATTGGATTCCTATGTATCATTGTGATAGGAATCAGAACCCATGTATTTACGTGTCACTTTTCTAGACTCATCACCTTTTAAGGTCATGTGATAAGAACCTATCCATGTAGTTTAATGTCATGTAGAAAGGGAACATAGGCAAAAGGTTACCTAGTTAAGGGTGGTGTGGGACTTATGCCAAGGCGGCCTGAGATGTCTATAAGAGATATGCTCTCCTGGGTGGATATAACCCTATTAGAGATATGGCCCAGAGAACATTAGATTTATTTAGGTATCAGGTTTTGACCTTAGAGAGGCTTCCTGTGTATCCCAATTAGTTGGAAACCAAATCCATCATATTTTGATTCGAGTTGGGACTTACACCCTAGAGGAGGCCCACTAATGGGAACTTGATTTGACTTGGCATTACACCTTCTAGGAGGCCCATTTGAGCTCGGGACTTATAGTTGCATCCTACATATCCTAGTTGTTACAGGAATTAGAGTTCTCATAGTTCATTTCTGCGTGAATCATACAACATCCATGATTTCTACTTATCTTTAATCCCACGTAAGTCATGCTCGGTGTGATAAAAAATAAAAAGTGTTAGATCCATAAATTCCTGCACTTTTCATTTTCTGTTGATGGAAAATGAGGGGGATGATGGTGGAAGATGCATCAATGAAGAGGAAAAGAGGGTGGATAGTGGAACCTTTTACAAGAAAGGATATGGTCTTACATCAGTGGGAGTTCCCTTTGATGCTCGGTTTTGGGGGTAAGGATCTCATTCCTTGTGGAAGGGAAATGTAAGTGTGATACTTTATGTTATTGCCTAAAATGGGGAGGTACATGTGAGTACCCAAATGTTAGACCCCACATTACCATGATAATGTAAACTTATGTCCATTACGAGGGTCCTCCCTACGGTAGGGATAGTTAACATGTATTATCTTACTATGGGTATGTAAACTCAAAAAGGCACAATGGTATGCCTAATGGTTTTATCATACAAGTTTGGTGGATTTGGAAGAGTCTTTGGCCTAATTTCATTGGACTAGGTAATGGAGTGGCTATGGATGATGTGATGAGAACAAGAGGAAATGATTGGAGCCGGAGGGTGGGATTCCCGAGAATACCCCATTCTGCATACCATTTTCTCTTGCGGAATGGTATTTCCTCCACATAAAACATCGCTATGTGGGTAAAAGAGTTGTTCACATACATTTATGGTATGCATGCTTAGATGTGGTCCACATATCATTTTTCTATACGGGGCCAAGATCCATTCACGTACCTTGGTGGTATGAGTAATTGAGTTCCATCCATGTGTCGTGTTAGTACGTGACGCAGAGATCCACCCATGTGGTAATTTTTTATGCAGTGTAGGTTTCCATATTTATAATGTTTTTCTATGTGGGAATCTGATTTGAAGAAAGGGAATTGGTCTTTTGATTCATGGGAAATTCATCTGTGAGGGATGTTGGGTTCATGATTTTCCAATTCTTATTATATTTTCTTCTTTGATGAAATGTGGTGGGTTATACCTGTAGAAAATCATCAGAGAAGTTTTTCTTTTACGATACTCTCTTCTTCCATGATTTCTTTGATTGATCACATCCAAAAGTCCTCTCCCTGGGGTCTTCTTGTCTCCCCTCATAGTCTTTTTATAGAGGGGAAGAGGATCTGGATCAGTGGGCCGTAAAATGTATTTTATAGAAGCCCAAGGAAGAAACACCCGACCTACAGATGAATCAGTCAACAAAGGCCCACAAGTTTTTGGTTTGTGGAGGAACAAATCACCACCTTAGTCCCCAAATGACATCATTCACGGGATTCCATCAGTAGGACCTCAACCATGAAATGTATGAGTATAAGGAGAATGGTATGTGGGGAAAATTTATCCACCTCCATCCCGTGAATAGAAACATTCACAGGGGTCTGGTGTCGTCATCTCCATCCTGTGAAATGGTCAGTTCGTGGGTTTTTTGCGAAGCGGACCACCATGTGAAGTGGCGGTTTGCGAAGGTTGTTTCCCTTTGCATCCCTACTGTTCCTTTAAAAAATTTATTGGCTTCTTCAAAAATATTCTTAAAATCCTACTTCGATTTTTTTACCTTCCCTTGAAAAATTTATGGGAGTGCTTGAATTCTCTTTTTTAATTTTTTCAGAACCCAATAATTCCCCAAATTCCCCCTATCAGAATGGCGCTCAATTAGGATGAAGAGGAGGCTATTCTAATGTAAAAATTAGTCCTAACATGAACTAGTTTGTGGTATAAGCGTGGACCCATAAGAGGACTATGGCATTATATAGGGGGGCCCATGTCATTTTTCTGCTTCCACGTTTCCCAGCAAGAAAAGTGCTCTTGTGGTTCTATCGATCACTTAGTTTCCATAAACCACCTCCTTTACAGATTCCATTTTCCCATGAACTAAACCTTGAATCCGCAAACAGGAAAAATTATTTCTGTGAATGGTGATTTCAGGATTCCACATAAAGAAGTTTTGGTACATGGTTCATGGGCTCATTTTTTCATGAACAAATGGTTCGCTGGCCAATTCTTTGCAAGACAGTACCTCGTGATCATTCTATGAACTATTTGTTCATGGTCCATACCTTATGTAGACGGTTTGTACGTGGGGTTTTCAATATACTGATTTTCTTTATTCCTTTACCAATTTTTTTGGTCCTTCTCCAATTTTTTGTGGATAACTTTTTTCTTTCATAGAATTTTGATGTGGGGATAATACAGGTTTGTTTCATTATTCAATGAATGCTACTCAAAGAAGGGAAGATATGGCCAAGAATGTTTCAAATGATCATTGGTACTCCATTATCCCTAAAGAGAGTATTATAAAATACCTTCTTTCACCAAAGATCATCACCTACCCATTGTCCAGTTATCTTCCACTTTATAACTTTGGTGTTCAAGATGACACCCCTCTATCGCCAATTGATCAGAGGATCCCTATTTCTCACTTGGAGACATCCTGGGGACACGATCGAGCAAAAATCTCTACCATGGGGGAAATCAAATCTGACTCGGGTTGAAAGGTCATATTCATCCTGAATGGATCTATGTACACACAAAGTAACCTTCATATCTTCAACTCATCATTGGAATTTTTTGTCCATAACCACCCATAAATTGTCAACATTGTAAAGAATGATCCTAGTGGAGAGTGGAGCTCCAAACGGGATCTACAGTTTGGAGGGTGCTCGTCAGATGAGTGGTCCTAGGTGTTCTGGGTCCCTCAAAACTACTTGGAAGTCCCCGATCCACTGGAAGTTTTCAACCTATTCTAAGAAGTGTGGGTCTCCCCATTCTCTATTTATTCACCGGGTGAGATGCTACATGAGTTGCTCAACCACTGGTGTTCAAGCACTAACACCTTCCACTTGTCTCATAATGATGTGGGGATAGGTATGTGGGATATATAACGGATAGGGGGACTCCCCATCCATGTAAACATGTACAATGAATTTATTTCATTGTCCAACAGTTGGAGAAATGTCAAACAAGTATTCCCATTGATGGGGGAACTATTAATCATAGTGGAGAGACTACTTAGTCAACATCTTTATGATTGATCACTTATTTTGTTTGGGGATTGGATATGGCTATTATTACATGTTAATAGGCCAAGGCCGAGAGTTCTACGTAGCCAAAATCATCTAACCCAATAGTTGTGGTTAATTTCGGGCTCTTATTGTGCTACCATCAAATTGTGTTGATACAAAACCTGGGGCTATGAGGTCCAGACATATGTATCTCCTGAACTCAGATTAGAAGGTTTCCTTACCATGTTCGTTAGTGGATGACTCTTCCCTTCCCGCGATCTTTACACTAGTGTCAGAGCCTGTACCTTAATGATGAAAAGCAGTTTGGTAGAGGGAAAACCTATCAACCTAGCTAGCCCTACCCTTTCCTGTATCTATGAATTTATGGGGGCAGATACAGAAGGGAAGCCCCCATATCAACTTACTGGGACATTTCAATTTTTATACGGCTGGATAGAAGAGAGCTTTTCCTGATATGAGTATCAACATATCGTAACAGTTCCTCATTCTAACTTCCACCCGACTCTACCCAGTATTTCTGTGGTCCTTTCCAAAACCCTAGATGTTGATAGAATGATTGAATTATTGAGTGATTTTTATCACTTTTCCTTTACAACATAATTCATACCTCATGGAGAAAGGGTGAAATATGAGAGTGGTTATTTGGAAGAAAATTATTATGATATTGTGTTATGAGATTGAATCTTGAATGTTCATATTGATAAAGTAACCATATCTGAACCGTATACTCGTTAAAGGTTTTCTAGGCAATTCGAATGCCTATGGTAAGTCACATTACTCCCAGTCACCCAGGTCAAGAGGAAATATCATCTGGTAGTCTTACACCAAATATGGTTGATGATTATGTGGGAGGAATCTAATATAGAAGTATTTATTCCTCCCATAACGAGATCAAATTACTTATCATTGGGGTATTCTCATCTATGGGTGGATTTCTATTCTGACAGGGTAGTGTCTAGACCAATTCGATAGGTGTAAAGGCCATTGGATGCTTCCATTCCTATACTAGTTGTAGCATCCTATCATGTTCCTGCGGTGAGTAGGTACTCTACCCGACATCACATTCATTCAGAGGGGACTTCATACCTATTCCACATATCGTAAAAGAGTGATTCAGATACATTGTATTTGGCTAGATCTGTTGGTGGCCCTACTAAGGTTGGCCCCTGTAGAATATCACTCGGCACTCTTGAAGCCGTGTCTAATCCCCCACACTTGGGTTCTAACAAATTTGATTATTGACACCTACACTTTATTGTATACCATATTGTCATGGATTGGGAAGATATTGCTGATTTTGAAGAAATCATTGCTTAGTTAAATGCCTCCCATCATCAAAAAAAGAACTTTTGGGATATTACTGAGGAATTACACAATTTAATGGATGAGGAAGAAAATACCCATGACCAAGTGATTGACCAAACCGAAGAATTGTGAGAGTGTGAGGCTAGTATGGGCAAGCTAATGGCACAAATAGTATAAAAAAGTGTTAACTTTGAGGACATTAAATAGAAGTATAAATATAATAGGGCCATTATAAATAGGTTGCATCTTGTGGTTGAATCTAAAGTTGAACAAAGGACCTTATTAGAAAAAACCCTTGATGTCCCATATTAGGCAGTTATCATTATACTAGAAAGATCCATTCGAGCTTTATTTTTATCTTCTGAGTTATCCTCCACCATCTATTTTTTGAAATTAGGTAGACACTCCATATTATGGATGTTCCCACCATTTCCATTCAATAGAATAGATACTTTCTTTCTCTTCATTATTTATCCTTTTTCTTTTCCAGAACTTTCTATCAATTACAATTGACTGCATTTCAAATGATAATATTTAACCGGATATTGATTTCGAACACAATCCAGGGAAATGAAATTAAAATAATAAAACCATCCTCTAATTGTTTTTTAATCTGAGGGACCCGACAAGTGTAGTTCGACTATTTCTAATGTTACATGAAAGACCATACAGAATTTATATATTTTTCTATTATAACCATAATTTTACACTAAAACCTATTTAGTGTGGGTTTAGCAGGTATAACTTGAATTTTAATTAGTTCACCCTTTTTGGGATTTCGAACCTACAATTTTTGTGAATCTTTTAATATTTTTAATGATAGATATTTTCTCTAAACTGTAAAAAGTGTAGGTTTATAAAACTGGTACTCGAATTTTGTCTTGGTTTCCCTATACGGGTTTTCATCCTGTCGAGTTTTGTCCCTTCTTCATGGGAAGTTTAAAGTATTACAAACTAGACTATCATTATTGATGTTTTAGGATGAACATATTTGACCATGAATGATGTTTTAGGTCAAGAATATTTAACCATTATTTATAGGAAAAGGGACCCAATTTAGGGCTCAATGACTGAGGATGTCTGAATATCTTTCAGACGTAAATGAGCGGTTTTATTGACCCTGATTTTGTGGTTTCTGGATTTAGGATATGAAATGGGGGTGTGGAATCCATGGGGAATATAGAAGTGGGAGAAACCTCTCCCGAGGATGAATTTTTCTTAGGTTGATAAACCTTTTTTTGACAACTTTATAAAGAGATATCGGGACATTGTGTTCATAGTCAAAAAAGGTGTTCTTAAGACACTGGCCTTGCACATCTGATAGCCAGGTAATTTAATGGAAATTGGAGTGTCTCAAAACCATAAGGGGTGGCTTTTAAAATGATTGGTATCTAAAATGTATGATGGCATTTGTATCCATTTTTATTATGAATGTGAGTCTACTCAAAGACATATTTATCTTGTGAAAAGGAGGGTCTAAGAATGGTGTAGTTCAAAATCATGCTACCAAGATATTTGAGATTTGTGATTGAAAGTTGTTTATATATAACCAAGGTGATAAAATGTTAATCCTTCTTTATGATGGTATGACCAGGAAGGTTATGTAATTTTCAGGCATAGATGGGGAGAAAATATATAAACTATAATCTGGGGTTTTTTGAAACTAGAGAGTGAGGTTGGATGTAAATATGGTAGAGGAGTATAGAGGTAGGAGAATCCTTTCCTGAGAAGGAATTTTCCTTTAGATAAAAGGCTATTTTTGTGGGGAACTTATGCAGTGCCGTCAGGGAATTTTATGCATAGTCAAGGAATGGTGTCCCTAGGACACCAACCTTCCATTTCTGATGGCCAGGGATGATTATGATGATTCATACCTTTCTGAAGATAGAGTATGGTTTGTAAAACATATGGCGCCTAAACATGAAAGAGGGCATTTCCAAATTAAATTTCTCAAGAATGTATAAATATGGTCTCCCCATATATGTGTGCGGAGGCTTCCTTACACCATTTTGATCCATACACGAGAAATATGGGACAAATTTATTTCACGGCTAGACCCAAGAGATTTGGGTGTCACTATGTATCCTTATGCCAAAAAGAATCAAGACAAAAGTAGTTCTCTTATGGTATACCCATATATGTATCTAATTCACACATATGTGTCAGTTATTTTTTGTCTTGTATATGATTTCAGCAGCCAAAACGGGATCATATTGGACTTTCATGCATAGATTTAATTCATATAGAGGGACAAGGGGGGATATTATTTGATCTTTCCAGACCCATAGGTGAACAATGGGAATCATGCATCATGCAGTTTTAATGTCATGCGATTAGGATGTTGATATAAATTCCCCAATTAACTTGAGGAAAACTAGGTCGAGAAGTTTTGACATGCCTCGAACATGAGGGGGAGAAGAAAAGTATAAATCGTGGTTCCAAGAGATCTCAAATTTGGAGAAATGGTATGAGTCTTGGAATCTTTTGTTTTTATAGAGGTAGAAGATTCCTCTACTAAGAACTATTTTTTATTTGGCTGACAGACTCTTTTTGTGGTAAACTTATGTAGAGCCGCCAGAGCATTGTGTGCATAGTCTAACATAGATGTCCTCAGGATACTGACCATTCATTTCTGATGGTCAGGGATGATTCATGGGGATCCAATATTTCTTGGGGCATGAATTTTGATGGGTGGAAAGGGTATTTCTGGGAACACATGAAATATCTAGACTGTGATTAGTTGTGAATTATGTAATCCCCCACATATATCTGACTCATATGTAGGGGAATGATCTTTAAGAAACTACTTGTTATAGAAATCAAGGTTTGGGATTTCCTACACTGGTTCACATTTTTTTTCTTGATATGGGGGAATTTTTGTTTTAAATTGAGGATAGACCAGGATATAGAATCCGAGTGTCACTATGTATCCTATGATGATATAAATAAATCCACATATAGTTATTGAATTTCCATTTAGTTTAGCATCATATTGTGAGTACATAGACTCCCTGTTGTGAAGGGAAAACATCTGGAATTCCATTTCTAGGACTTATTACTAGGACCTTGGTGACATTTTTATGGATTGACATGCCTTGAATTTGTGGGGAATCCCTACCACAGTTCCTAAGCCCACTTGAGCTATGATCGGTGTGATAAAGAAAGGGAAAGGGTTATTCTTTCCATAAAGGGATGATGTTACTGAAAGTGATGGAATTTGACTTTTCGATCTTTTGTTGTAGATGGGCCCAGATTTGGAGTTTTGGGTGCCACTACGCCTCTCATTAGGAAGAGAATCAGATGTTGTTCCATGAATTTACCTGCACTCATCCCGACCTAAAAGAAGGTAAGGGAGTTTTTTTAATGGTGGTGGCTGGCCCAAGATGTAGAATCCTAGAGTCACTAGATATCCTTATGCCATCAGGAATCAAGACACACATAGTTCTAAAAGAAACTCTGTGCATATGTCTCGCCCGTATGTAGGGAAGGAGAAATGTTTCTCTATTATTTAAAGGTAATGGGACTATCATGTACTTTTACTCTCTTTTTGTGTGGGGGGAATCCCTTACCACTATTTCTAAGCTCACATGATCTTTTCTTGGCATGGGAAACATGGAATTGCACTAGTTTCTCTCAAAATGTAGAGAATGTGGAGGGTACAATAGAGGCATTTTGTATCATGTTGTAGCTAGACCAAGATATAGGATCAAGGTGTCTCTAATTATCCCATTGAAAGATGGGAATCAAGTCATACATATTTTTTTAAAGGGAGTTCCGATGTGGATCTGGCTCTCACATAGAACCATGGGCATCTTTTTTTTTCACGCACATATCTGACTCATGTGTAACGAATCCTGGATTGGAAGGAAATGATCCCTATAAAATTTTATGTATTGTGGTGAGGAAGAAAGGTGACATTAAGTTGACATTCATGCAGTAAGAATACATGTTCTATGTAGTTTAACATATTGCAGTTAAGACAAACCTCATACAGTTTAGCGTCATGTGGAAAGGATGACAGATCCCATGATATGTAAAGAAATACCTGTTGTATCCCGTAGTTTAACATCATGTGATTAGAATTTTTTGGCCATTTAGTTTAACTTTGTGTGGTGAATATGACTCATTTCGGTTACATGAAATATTTATTCAATAATATGGCATTGGTAGGTGTTGTAGTGAGCTGTCCATCCATAGAAATCAGGGAATAAGCTTCATTAGAGTAGAACTTATGTATTACATATGGTCCTTCCCATTTCGGATCCATCATTAGAGGTTTATTTTCAGGTATCATCAAATTTATAATAACCATCACCATTTCTCCTTCTTGGAAGGACCAAAGGTGAAACTTTTTGTTGAAGTCTCATGCATTTGGGTTTTGGTAAATTTCCAAATGGTGCAAGGTATGTAATATTTTTTCATCCAATCACTAAAACTAATCAATCTATTTTAGGGGATGCTCATCTGTGTATAGTTGATCATGGATATAAATTCATAGTAAGGGTAATTGGACTTCAATTGGTAGGACCACTTCCATACCGTATACCAAATTATATGGGGTTTCTTGAGTGGTGGTGTGAGTCGTGGTCTGGTAATCCCATAGAACATGGAGGAGCTTATCCAACCATAATTTATTGTCCTTATCTACAATTTTATAGAGTATGTTGGATAAAGTCTTATTGAAGACCTCTATCTATCCACCATCCACTGCATGGTAGTTGGATGAACAGTTATCCTTAATTCCATACTCTTGATACAACCTTTCCATATCATTAGAGAAAAAATTGGAACCATTTTCCATCAGTATTGTATGAGGGACACTAAATTTGGTGATGATGTTGGCTTTCACAAAGCTAAAAAAGGATTTTGGTTATGAATTCCTTGAGGGGCACAACTTTTGCCTATTTGTAAAAGAAGTTAGTTATTATGAGAATATAATTGAATTTTTTGTCCGTAGTGGGAGGGTGGGACCCCATAATATCCATTCCATATATGAAAAATTACTAGGAGTACTTGGCTGTCTGAAGTAGCTCTAGGATTTGGTGGATGAAATGTGTATGAACCTATCCGGAATGACACTTCTTGGTGAATTTGGAACAATCCTACATCATAGTGGGCCGATAGTATCATATCCTTGGAATTTGATGAGAGAGCTTAGATCCTTATTAGTGTTCCCCAAAAGCTTTGGAATGAACTTCTTTAATAACAGCATGGATATCTTCAACGTAAATGAATCTAAGAAGGATCCCATCAAGGCCATACTTATAAAGGCCCTTTTTTATATTTTTCCATCATATAGAACAAAGTTAATTGATTTTATTTTTATTTTTTATATTTTAGCTCAGTCTAGTGAGAGTTCACCATTTTTATGGTAACCTATGATGAGAGTCATCCAATTAGTGGTAGGACCATACAGATCAGGGATGAGATTGATCTTATCAATTTCATCTGTGTTGGCCTGAATGAATGGTAAAACCATTTGATGGTGGAAAATATTGATGATTGTTTCATCCCGGTCCAGATCATCTAGGTTAGCTGCTACATTTTCCAATGCATCAACCTATGAATTTTGTGACTGGAGGACCTGAGTTAATGTTGGATCTGATGGGAATTCTAACATAATCTCTCGGACATGGTCCATCAAAGGGATTAACTCCTCCTTCTTGATAACATAGTCACCATTGAATTTCTTGATGAACAGTTCAGAATCACCTTTTATATTTAAGTGTTCTTTCGGTACTTGATGTTCCAGCTCTAGTCCTGTAATGAGGACCTGGTACTCTGCTTCATTTTTTGTGCAGCCCTTTGATAGTAGGAAGGAGTAATACACAACTACCTTTTTCAGAGATATGAGTATGACTCCCAGCCCCACTTTGTTGAGCTTGGGGTCTTCTATCCTTTTTCCCAATTGGGCTTCTTGATGCACCATCAAAATTCATCTCCCATTTTTGGGATTCCTTTTGTAAAGAGAAAACCTTTTCATATTGTAATTCAGCATCCAATAGAGTCATTTATGTAAAAGGGTGTTCTACCATAAAATCCGCCTTTCGGGTCTTTGAAGGATTTCTGGGGTGTGAACCATATATCAAACTGTTATAGGATGATAGCCCACCGTGACAAGCATCCAATTAGTATTGGATGATTGAGAATATACTTGAGTGGGTTTTTATGAGAGACCAAATCGACCTCATGGTGCTGCAGATAATGCCTCATATTTGGGACCACAAATATCAGGGCCATGAAAGGGTTCTTGATATTTGAATAACAAGTCTCAGCATCAATCATGGGTTGACTGAGATAATAGAGGTTGTTCTCAGTATTACAATCATTCTTCTCTGTAAGAAAGTCACCTAGAGGTTACTCCAAGGCTGTCACATAAAAAATGCTCAGTCTTCCTTCAATGGGAAGCATTATCACTAACAGTATTAAGAGATATTTCTTAAGATTGTCTAATGCCTCCTGAAAATCATCAATCCATTGATATGTGACCCATTTCCTCATCAAGCCAGTAAAGGGAAAACGTTTTCCTATAAGTTTGGCTATAAAGCACTAAATATAGGATAAAGTTCTATGAAGTCCCCTCAACTATGTTAGGTTGAGATGAGGTGACATTCCAAGGAAATAATATTTATTCTTGGGGTCAATTTTGATGCCATGATTTCATATAATGAAGATGAGAAATTTCCCCAAGGTAATGCCAAAAACGTATTTTGAGGGGTTTATTTTTAGACTGTGCTGTCATAGTTTATTGAAGATGTTTTCAAGATTTTTTATGTAGTCCAATTGTTGTCATCATTTAACCACTAGATCATGAACATAGAATTTGACTAATCTTATTAAGAAAGGTTTGAAGATGTAATACATGGTGCAATGATATGTGGGTCCATCATTCTTCAAGCCGAAGGCAATTACCTTGTAGAAAAATAATTCTTGGGGGGGGGGATAAAGGTGGTGTATAATTCATATTTTTGGTTCATTTTTGTATCTTTGTATCCTAAATATTCTTACATGAAGGTGAGATCATGATATTTGGTGGTTGCATCGATCAATAATTCTGTAATCGGGACTGGGAAGTCATCTTCTAGGAAATATGGATTGAGATCCCTGAAGTCAATACCGAATATGATTTTTACATTCCTATTTTTGATGGGGACTATATTTTCCATCCATATGGGATATATTACTTCCCTAATGTAGTTGTATTTAATGATATTATCAGCTTCAACCTCTATTTTGGTAGCATGGCTCGGGTGAGTTCTTCTGGTAGCTTTCTTGTAGTCGTGGTGGTCTTCTGGTAGTCCTAGGCAGTGAGTGACCACCTCAGGATCAAGGCCTAACATTTATCTATAGTTGTAGGTGAAAACATATTGATTATACCTTAAGAAGGAGGTTTATACCTATTTCTCTTTGGAATACATGGTTTCACTAATTAGAGTGGGTTGCAGGTCCTCTTTCATACCCAAGTTCATTTCCTTGAGTTCATCAACAGTGATAGAGACACCTTCTTCAAATGTTGGAGGGTCATACCTAAAGTATTCTTCTTCTCCTTATTATTTATATTTCTCATCATCTCCTTCTTCTGATGGAGAATCAATTCTTGAGATGAGCACTCCATAGTTGAGAGAAGAGTCACAATTTTAGAATTCAGAGGCTTAGGTGACTTTTTTCTAATACGACTAATTGTGAGAAATCTTATGTAGGGGATGGAGTGGGGGAATGAAAAATGTATTCTTTATCTTTTGGGTTTGTGGGTGAGGCATATATCATGTTTAGCTCTTCATATGTATTGTGAGAATTTCCATTCAAGCATTCACTATTTTTTGGGGGCCAACAGAACTTTCAACACTATGAGGCCAAATAGATACGACTGAAATCATGATCACTATTTAATACACATCCAAATTTGGAATCATTCACTCCACCTGATTGATAGTTAGTACATGTTATTCACTGATCTTCTTGAAGGGGTCACTAAGGGCCACTTCTAAACCATTTGGGGAAGTGGCCCAATAAATCCCATTGAATGAGGGTTTCTTCCCTTCTTTCTCGTAGAATACTGCATTGATATAATGTGACTCACAAGATTCAAATTGATCCTTATCAGTGTGTAATGTTCCACTCTATGAATTGGAGAAATATTTGATTCACTAATGATATAATGAGGGAATCATTGCATGATGATGTAATAAGGGCCTTCTTAGTAGAACATTTAATATCATGTTTTTATGGACCACTAGAGATTATGAGTCACCCACAAGGTCGAAAAATTGAGTTTTGAGATTGATTTGGACTAGTAGCCTCTGCTCACTTTTATCATATCCCAACAGAGTCCTGGTGTAGGGAATCAGGTTATCGTCATTATAGCCCAACCGATGAAGTGTCTGTAGTGGGATGAGATTGATTCTAGAGCCATTGTCAATGAAGAATTTTCTATCCTCAACACCATTCACCATGCCGAGATGATATAAGGGTTCTAATTTCCCTTGCATGATAGTGTCTTCATCTTAATCCAAGAAGGAGATAACAAAATGGTATTCTGCTGGAATAGTCTCTATCTGGTAGACTTCAGAAGCAACCACTTCAGCTTCAAACTCCTGGGGTACTTATTAAAGCTTCTATAAGTTCTTATAAGAGATCCACTAACATATTCAGTGTATCCATGATTGATATATTTGCTGGTACTGAAGTCAACTGCTATAGGATATCATATTTCTCATCTAAAGGCTGGTGCTACCCAATATGGGGATTCTCTTTCATAGGTGATTTTGGAGCTTGATCATTTTATGATGATGGGTTGGCCCATGGGACTCGAGATGGAGGAGATTTCATCCCCTGTGGATTGGGTCAGGAAGTTTAGCCTAAATGATGAGGGCAATTAGTCATCTGTTCTCATTTTGATGGTTATTTCAGAAAGATTGGTCCTAATTGGATTCTTATAGGTGCAATGGAATTTCCTTATTTATATTAGGTATGATGGAGGGTTCTTCAGCAGGTTTATACAATATTGACAGTTTGAGATAAGGTGTGGCCATAAGCTTGAATTCTGGAATGGCTGCATCTTACTTGATATCCCCAGCTTCTGGGAACTCTTCCTCCACCCCTAGTTCGGTGCAGGGAATTCAGGTTTTTAACCATACTCAACATAGGATAAGGGATTCATTAAGTGGATGACATTAATAGAGCCAAAATATCAACACCTCTTCTGATGATGACTCTACCGCATCATCTACTTTTAGTGGTTCCATTGGCAGGGTGGTTCCCGTCTCTTTAGATTTGATGGCATAAAATATAAGAGGGTTAAATCCGACTTTATCCATGGAGTAGGTTCTTCTTCTTTCACATGCTCTTGGAATTTCTATTTGGACTACGTTTTGAGTGGTCGACCCTTGTAAGATTGTGGGGATGAAGATTTTGGATGTGTTTCATTGGGAGCTATTGGGGGCACAATTGGTTTCTTCAACTATTCTTAGAGTATTTCATGATCTTGTTTGATCATTTTTTGAGTCATACAACTGAAAAAAATATATTATTTTTTGCTAACAACCTTTTTCCACTCTCCCCCTTCATCTATGTCAGTGGGGGAAACATACCCCACTAGTTCTGGTGATGTTCCTAGTTTGACCTATCTAGAATCTATCATTGTTTGCAGGAGATCCTTGAAGATGAATAATTCTTGGATGGTATGTCCCAATATCTGGTGGAAGGGATTATAATATGTCAGTCATCGATACCTACTTCATTGCCCCTCTTTGGATTTGGTAGGTGGAGTAAGTTGTATTTTATAGTGGTTATGAAATATCCACAGACCTGGTTATCTAAAAATGAGTAAATTTTTTTCTTCCATTCCTCTAATTGATTTCTTATAGACCACCCTTCACTTATATTGCTAAGGTGGGGGGGGGATTTTGACATCCTAGGAGCATAGTAAAATTTGGTGTGATCTTGGGAGATGTAGCAGACACTGGGGCAGCTTAAGAATAATTTTTTTTTGTTTCACCCCTTCCCACTATTTTTATTATGGTAGATGGGGTTTCACGAGATTTCAGATTATTCTTTTGTAAATATTCTTCTGTTTTTTAAGCAATGATGGAGAAATCCTGATACCCACTTGTGTATTTCACTGAGATAAGTAGTGGATGCAGATCATTACAGAGATTATCAATGAACATAGCAAGCATCTCATATTTGGGGAGTGGCTGATTCAAGGAGAATATTAGACCTACCCATATAGAAATGAAGTATAAAACTATCTCATTCTCCTAGTGTTTTCAATTCATGAGGTTACTGAATTTCATTTTTGGCAATGTCGAGATGAACTAAAATAGGAACTTCTATTGGATATCCTCCCATCCTGTGATCAAATGAGCTAGAAAACTATTATACCATACATATTCCAAACCTTGTAGGTATCGTACGATGAATTTGAGTTTCACCGCTTCTTGTTTCTCTAGGGTTCCCATCATGGGATCACAATAGGATTATTAATTCATCAAATGCTGTTTTGGGCCACTTGAGCCATTGAACACTAGAAGTATGGGGTTCCTAGAATTTGGAGATGGTAGGAAATTTCTTACCTAGTTAGGATATGATTTCCTTTCCATTTGTATTATTGAATTGTGACCTCTCATGGCTTACAATCAAGCTATTAATGAATCGATGGTATTCATGAGTCCTTGATGTGTGTCCTGTTGGAACTGAGCATGTGTTGGTGCAGTAGGGGTAAAATTTGGTGGTTCTAGTGTTTTTGGTACTTAAGGTGGATACCTGACTGAGGGTGTCCTTTTGGGATTCACCTTGATCTATTACAGTCGTTTCTTTAATGGAGGAAAATCTTGGTATTCTTCCGAAATCAGATTCAGGTAGACTGAGGATCCCGACACTGTCTGAGACAAGCACTTTAGACTTGAATCATTTTTCAGGATGAGCCCAAATAGAAGAGACACACTTTCTGGGAGTGTATATTTAATCTATACTCAGTGTACATATCCAGTAGAAGGAATTACTTAGAGAATCTCAGTGTTTATTCATCTCAACTATTTCATTTATTCCTCCTTCTAAGAGAATCTATCTGTGAGTGTTAGGGACACTCGCTCATTTGGAGGGGGATGTTGGTGGTATGAAACCTTATTTTTATTCTTCCTCCTATTAGGAATACATCAGGATGAGTGTGGATAAAGTTCCGGGTGGAAACATACTCCCTTTTTTCTTTTTCATTTGCATAATATTTGGTTCGGTCTATGGGACTGACATCCATGACATTCATCAACGTGTAACACATCGTAGGTGGAATTCCATATATCAAAAGGTAGGGGAGATTCTTGAACCTTTTGTTAGATCTTCCCCTCCTGCTCTATAATTATTTTCATTTTTTTGGATAAGAGTAACTCAAAGGTTACCCTGATGCGATATTGTTATACACCTCCCTTTTGGGGGAAATGGATCACAAGATGGGATGAAATGGCTGACCTATCTATTTTTCATACTCCCTAGGCGGAAAAAGAGTGACATCTACTAGGCAGGTGGTTGAGGTAAAAATTCCCCTAGACCTGTGGGATAAGGTTTCTCCTGTTCCTTTATCATGATACCTCATCTTGGAATTACTTTTATTATGGGGGCATTTGGTGATAAAAATTTCCCCAACCCTATGGGCTGGGGCTCATCCCATATAACATCAAGTATGACTGCTGTTACTGCTTTATTGATCTAATGCATTATTGTTTGGGTGTGAGCCAGATATGTTTCGGGGTCTACATGTGATTTATTTTCTTTTAACTACATTATCCACGCTTTTTGGTTGGCCTCCCATAAACGAGAGGCCTGTAAAATGTTCTTACTCACCTGGTTTAAGATCTTTTCAATGGATTTACCTCGTTTGGCATGATGCTTTTGAGACTTACTCAAGGTGGTTTCTTGTTGAGGATTCCAACTTTCCTGAGTATGAATTTCATTGTATTTTCATCTTGGGATAATGAAATTATAGGATGTCACCTCTGGTGGGTCCTACTAGATGATATGTGGGGTGAAGTGCAAATCTCCATGCACTCCCCATAATCAGATATGAACTCTAGATGGGGTGTTATTGATCAGGCAACACAATTTTTTCAGTGTGTAGAGGCATGTAAATTCAAGATCTATCTTATTCCTCTTTGATTGCAGCTTCCATGTGGAAGGAAGATACTCCAGGTCAATTTTGACAATAGAGTGACCATAATATATTGACATGGTCTGCATACCCTTATTAGGGATTTGTTTGTTTTAATTAGAATAGGTTTTTCCAGATATTGAGGTGAATGTTATGCATGCATTATTTTGACAAATCTATTGGTATGTTGAACTAAGAAGTGGTCGTAGTCTAGAACATGACTAGTATGTCATCTCTGGATAACCTTCTTCTCATGAACAATATATTTTTTTTATCTTTCAAGAAAGAATCATCTACTTGGTCTGCCCAACTTTTACACTTCTTGCTGATTTATTCCCAAGTAGCAGGGTTAGTGGGAGTCTCATTGATATTTGAACGATGTAGGGGTGGATCAAAATATGTGTGTTTCCCTAGTACATATTCTAGTTGATAGATGATTACACTTTTCATAGATATATTATCTAGAATATATGACCCAAACCTTCCAAGAGACTCTGAATATGAGATCTTTATTGTATTTGATCCGGCAAGGGGAGAACCTTCTTGCCAGTGTGAATTTTGACTGTAGGGAGGACCTTCACAGCCAATGCTATGGTAGAGAGGACTACCATAATAGATTAGTGTCTAGCTATAGAGAGAATTTACACAATGTATGTCCTGGGGAGGACCTTCAGGGAGGACTGCAGTAAGGTGAGGACCTTCTTACTTCTTGTTGTCATCGTGGGGAGGGCCTTCGTAATGACCACTATCATGGAGATAACTACCATAATAGATGGATATCTGGATGTAGGTAGAATATCTACTGTGTGCATCCTAGGTAGGACCTTCTGGATGTACTTAAATAAGGGTAGGACCTTCTCGTTGTTGATGCCGCTGTAGGGAGGGCATTCACAGTGACTACCATGGTTGCGAGGACTACTATCATGGCTAGATGTCCGACTTCAGGGAGAATTTATCCTTCGTATAACCTGGGGAGGACTATTAGGGAATTCGATAAAAAGGTTAGGACCTTCTTGATGTCTGATATTTTTTTGGGGAAGGCTACCATGAAACTTATTAGGAGATAGGTTCTCATGATCGACTATTTTTTCCTATGAAGTAAGAACCTGTGGGTGCTTTGAGGAGGTCCTTCAGAACTATTGGTAATAATATTATGGGGAGGTTATTCAAAAATTATACTACCACTACCTTAATTTTTAATGGGTTTACAAGATCTTGATCATCTATTGATAGGTTCTTGATGGTGTTAAGAACTCCAACTTCCTATAGTGAAGGATCAAGAATGTTTTCTTCATTTTCCAATTTCCTTTGGTATGTTTCATTTTTGAGCTCTCTATTTTTGACAAGTATGATCGCCTACTATTGGTGACAATTTTCATATATATGTACCTATTTGAGTGGTTCCTACGATGCCACCAGGATACGCTGATGAGCATATTGTGTTTTGAAAGGGTTATATGTATTCCCTTGAGCGGCCACTATGGTAGAACAATGCTCTCTAATTAGAACAAGTGTTTTTTCCCAATCTGGATGTCCTTTTTTCATAGAATATAGATGAAGAACCTCTTGGATTGGAGTAGGGATTTAGGTCTGCTCTTGAGTGACCACCTTATTTTGTAGATGGGTCACCCAACTTGGGGAGATGGGGTTGTGGTCCCGACTCCTTTCTATTATCGCAGACATGATTACGTCTTGACAGTTATGGAGGATATGATCAAGAATTTATGTCTGATCCTATATTATTTCTTGGATGTGTTGAGATATGTTATTGTCTAGAACGAGTATGTATGCCTATTCTGATATCGAATCCAGAATCTGTGCCTGCTCCAGTCCTCCATGTGTTTCTAGTGGGTAATGGAAGTTCACTTTTTTTGAGGTAGAGGAATAAGTCTACCCCTGATTTATAGATGGGATATGCCAGATATTTTATTCTATTTCCGCCATATTTTACTAGTGGGATTCATATATATGAATATGAATTTTCATCTGATCTTTTTCCACAATATTTATCTCATAGTCTTTGTATGTATCAGCTGAAATTTGGCTCTACTTATATTTAGTTACCATCATATTTTACGGGTGAGATTCTTATTGGTAGGAAATAATTTGAATTCACCTATTGATTACCGTCGTATTTGACTTGTTATTTTCTTATACATTGGTAGTGTTGTATGACTACCCATAGTTTTTCAACCCATATAGATAGAATGCTTAGTGTGCACCAGCATGAATTTGTACCTGCTTTTAGCTAGTTTCCACTCTACTTGGATGGTAGGATTCTTATGCATCAGTAGAGGTTTACATTTCTGATGATTTTCCTCATTGATTTCATGGCGGGACTAGCGAGAATGAGTGGGAATTTATGACTTTTCATAACATGCCACCATATTTCCATGGTGGGCTTCATAAAAATGAGTGAGGATATACATACACTTTCCAGATGCCACAATATTTAAATGGAGGGATTCTTCAGCTTGAATCAAGGTAATGACCTATTCTTGGTGGTTAAATATTCACCATTGGTGGGATGCTCAGGGGACCTAGTTCTGTTGGACTTTAGAAGGAACCTTCCGAGTGGTATCTTCTTCAACATGAAGATACTAGGCCATGTGGATTTGGAAGAGATAACTTATGTCTGGGTCCATTAGGTGAGACCCCGGTTCTGCTAGGACGAAGTCATCAACGAAGACTTTACCTACCACCCTAAGATAGGGGGTATTTGTTGTCACATTCCAGGGATAGGATCCTAAAATTATTAGAGACGGATAGAGTAGTTTTCTGGTTCTGGGATTCCTTCCAATGATGAGTAGGCGGTTGGTGGGGCTTCATGGCCTGGAGGTCCTACCTTGCTGCCTCTAGGGTGGGGAGAGTACCATTTTTTGGGTTCTCATTTATCAGCGCATTTGAATCCTAGTGCTGAATATGCTGGGTGGGAGATGGGTTCCTGTTATTTGTTGAAGACCCAACCACCTTTGTAGTCGCTAAGTAATGTGTCTAAGAAAACTATCGATATTCCATTGGATTAAAGGGATAACGGTGAATTACCTAAAATATATTGAACAAATACAAACAAAGAAAACCTGACATAGTAGCATCTTATGATCACATGCATAATTGATGATTTTTCTTGGACCTCTCTTTTTTGGTTTTTTTGTGAAAGGGTTTTGGGTGGGGTAATACCGCCACATTGGTTAAGGATTCACGTTGGTTTCACCATTTTTGTTTCGACCTAAGACATGTTGTTCTGAAGGAACATATTTTTTCTTTATGTTAGGTACCACATCCCATGATGGTTTCCAATGGGGGTTTTTATAGAGCCAAAAACACCAAAAGACTCTCATATCAATGATTCATGTACTTACTTTCCAAAGTAAGGCACTCGTTGGATGATTTGGCCAATGCTACTTTAAGAGATCACATTGGTTGTGAGGATGAGAACTCGGGTTCATCTCACTTTTTTGAGGAGAAATATTGGCTATTCTTGGACTCTCTTATAGATTTAATCTATGTTCATATGTTCATGACTCCTTGTCTCATCCCCAAGCTTGTGTCCATAATATATCCCATGGGTAGAAAGATCAGTTATAGGTATGCATGGGTCTAGAATCATCTGTATGTATATGATGTTCACCATCAAATTTACCCATTTATGGACATATTTGATATGATTTGGCCATCCTCTAAGACAGTGTTGATTCAATCCATGTGATGAGGTGCTATGGATTTTATCATAATCCATGGGGGACGTGAGTTTTTTGGATGTCAGGATCGAACCCATAATATGGGATTCCTACATATCCTCATGAGAAAACTAAGTACCCACATAGTTCGATGTCTCTTTACTTGAAAAATCACCTTTTAAGGTTGTGTGAAAAGGACCCATCCATGCAGTTTAACTCTATACGACAAGGAAACTCAGGCGAAAGTTTTTCTAGTCAAGAGTGGTGTGAGAATAATGCCAAGGCGATTCAAGATGTTCAGAAGATATATGGTCTCTTGGATGGATATGACCCTAACAGGGATATGGGATAGAGAATAATAGGGTGTTTTGGGTGTTGGTTTTAGACCACAGAGAGGCTTCATACGTATCACAATTAGTTGGGAATCAAAGACCTCATAGTTTGGTTCGAGTTGATACATACACCCCAGAGGAGGCCCATTAAGGGGAACTTGATTTTATAGGGGATTACACCTTATAGGTGGCCAATTTGAGCTCAAGACTTTTACATGAATCTTAAATATCTTGGTCATTGTTGGAATCAGAGTTATCATAGTTAATTACTGGGTGAATCATGTAGAAGCCATGATTTACACCAATCTCTAAACTTACATGAGTCACGATTGGTGTGAAAAACAAGAGGAAGATGTAGATTCATCAATTACCACACTTTTCCTTTTATTATAATGAAAAAGGAGGAAGAAGATGGTGGAAGAGGATGCAATAAAGAGTCTAAGAGTGGGGAGAGCACCACCTCCTGCAGGAAAGGCTGGGGGATTACCTTAGTGGGATTTCCATTTGGTTCCCAATTTTTAGGGAAAGTATCTCGTTCCTTGTAGAAGGGAAACACAAGTTTGATCCTTCCCGTTTCTTCAAAAAACAAGGAGGTACATCTGAGTACCCCAATGTCGGACCCCACAATACAATGAGAATGTAAATGTATGGTGATTCCAGGGTCCTTCCTACTGTAGGGATAGTCAAAATTTCTCCTCTTACCACGGGTATAAAAACTCAAAAGGGAAAATTAGTGTGCCCAATTGTTTTATCGTACAAGTCTGATGGATTTGGAAGAGGCTTTGGACTAATGGTATTGGACTGGCTAGTGAAAGGTCTATATATGATGTGACATGAATGGGAGGAAATGATTAGAGCCAAAGGGTGGGATTCCCAAGAATACCTCATTTGGCATACCATTTTATCATGTGAAATAATATTTCCTCTACATATCACATCACTATGTGGTTAAGGGAGTCGTCCAAGTGGCATGATGGTATGTAGGACTCGATGTAGATCACGTAGTGTTTTTCAACACTGGCCCA
Source organism: Viscum album (assembly GCA_963277665.1). Lineage (NCBI taxonomy): Eukaryota > Viridiplantae > Streptophyta > Magnoliopsida > Santalales > Viscaceae > Viscum > Viscum album. Next base: position 1,476,298,183 of record OY728125.1, on the reverse strand, counting down.
TGCTTCGTCCGCATACCTTGGTGGTACACGACACTGAGTTCCATCCACATATCGTGTTGGTATGAGGCACTGAGATCCATCCACTTAATGATTTTCTACATGATGTAGTGTTCAATCCGCATAATATTTTTCTACTCCGGGCACTGATTTGAAGAAATGAAATTGTTCTTGCACTTTTTGGGAAATTCATCCATGGGGGAAGTTGGGTTTATGATCTACCAATTATTATTATATTTTATTCCTTGATAATATGTGGTGGGTTATATATGCCATAATTCATCAGAAAAGTTTGTCTTTTTAAGGTACTCTCTTCTTCTATGTTTTCATCAATCGATCACCTCCAAAAGTCCTCTATATGGTGCCTACATGGCCCCCCTCAGGGACTTTTTATAGAAGGTAAGAGGAGTTGGATCAGTGGGTAGCATGGAAGATTTTGTATAAGTCCAAGGAAGAAACACCCGACCCACGAATGACTCGGTCAATAGAGGCCCATAGGGTTGTGATTCATGGAGGAAACAATAATCACCTTAGTCCCATGAATGCATCGTTTGTGGGACTCTATCAGGTGCATCTCTCCCATGAATTATTTGAGTCCATGAAGAATGGTACACATGGTGAATTTCTCTGCCTCTATCCCATGAACGTTAGTATTCGCTGGGGTCTAATGCCATCATCTCCATCTCATGAATTGGTTAGTTCATGGGTGCATTGTGAAGTGGACCACCATGCATAGCGGTAGTCCGAGAAGGATGTTTCCCTTTGTGTCCTGAATATTCATTTTTTGAATTTATTGGATTCTTTGAATATCTTCTTAAAATATTCCTTGGGTTATTTTTCCATCCTTTTCCAATTTTATGGGAGTTTTTAACTTCCCTTTTCCAAATTTTTCAGGACCCAACATTCAAAGACAATACCAAATCAAAATGAACCATAGAACATTATAAAACATTTAAAAAGTATCTTTTGAAATGGAGGGTAAATATTAAGGTAAATTAACTATGAAATATAAGTATAAATAAAAATTAAATTCATTTTTTATACTAATGTATTGATAAAATTAATTGAGAATAAATAAATAATAAATAAAATCATTTGATGCGTAAAAATGTATTTTCTTAAAAAAATAATTTTCATGCGCTATGGTGTTTGTTATATTATGGTTAAATAATGGTTTAAATAGAAATTATTGATAATATATATAATAAAATAATTTCATATCCATACAAAAGTTATTGGTAGGCAACTAATAAAATTATTTTATTCCTAGAAGATACATTTTTTAAATTGTTTTTATGTGTTACACATGATTATATTACAACTGATTTTCTTACTTTCAGAAATTGAAATATATAAAACTATTTCAATATTTTTAATCATCCTTTTCATATTAATTAATGGGGATAAATTCATTTTTATACATAAAATTATGTTACCTAGTGGAATATTAGTTACCATGGTAAAATAGTTATTTTCAAAGAATGATAATTTCTTATATATTGTGTATTTTTTAAGTTAAGTAAATATATTTTAAATTAATACCATAACATTTATTTTAATACGTATGTAAAATTAAATTAACACTAATTTAACATATAATTAATTTTAGATAAAATTAAGTACACCTAAGAATTAAAACGACATTTTTAAACAATTTTTTTCAACACACTATATGTTTTAATTGAAAAGTTATTTTTATTTTATTTAGAAATTGAATATGATTAAATGTATTTAAAATATTGGATTCATAATATTTATATTTGGGTAACAAGGATGGTCTCATATTTTTATTATTAAAATAATTACCATGGTGGAATTTTGATCAAGATAAATAAGTGTTAAAAAGAGTAATCTAATGTGGCTCAAATTTCACTAATAAATTTCAAAATTATATTTTATAGAACATATTTTTAGGTTCTAAAGGCATAAAAAATGTCTCACCAAAATTTTACCACTTAACTCTCATGAAATTCCTTACTTACCCCTTTCCTATCATTCTTTTCCAATGATCTTTTCCCCTTTTCACCTATAAAAGGATCTCACTTCCACTCATTTCATGCCACATGATTAGCTAAAAATTCCAATAAATATCTTCCCAATTTACTTATTCAAGAGAAAATATACATTTTTAGAATCCTATAACCTCAAAAAGGTTTTCAATCCCTTCATTTCTAAAGAATACATCAAGAAAAGTTCCCAATTATCAACTAAAGTATTACTTACACTTTAACTTGCTTTATTTATCCTTATCATCCACCCTCCTCAAAACCCATTATAACCATATGTATATAATTAAAAAAATATAGATATTATAATTAATTTATTTATATTTATTGTTTAACTATAATCTATTAACCTTTGATTTAATTGAAAAAAATGAAAATGTTACTCATGTGTGTCTGCAGACTTCCGCCTCCATGAACAACATGTTTTATTTTTCATTACCACCATTCAAGTGTAGTTGTAGAAATGGGTTTTTTGGGGATTTATTTTATTTATGTAATTATTTATATTATTCAAATATAAATTAGTCATTCTATAATTAATATTAGCAATAAACGATCAATGTAAAACCCACCTTCGAAAATGAACATAACAAGAGGAAAAACGACTTATTTATAAGGGTAAACTTCTTTTTCATTAACCTTATTCTTATGAATATTGCCAAGTTTTATTAATCAATATAATAACATCAAAATAATTTCATTATACTTTTTTTATAATGATATTATAACAAAATAATCTCTTATATAGAAATACTCACACATAGATTGCACAATGTTCTTATTGAGTTAGTTTAAAAATCTACATGAAAAATTATATAAAATTATATTAAGAATTTATTTTAAAAATAAATTTTGGATATTAGTAAAAATATAATTATTTTTTTTCTATAACATTAATATAAAAATCCAACCCAATAATGAAGGAAATGATGTCCATTCGTTATAGATTACCAAAAAAAGATCATCATTGACTTCATCAACGTGAAAAATAAGTAAAATAGTTAATAAATGAAATTATAATATTATAAATAGATATAAAACATAAATTAAAATACCATTCAGGACCATGGAATTATTAACTTTGGGGAAATAATGGAAAATGACACCACTATTACTAAACCGGATCAAAATAATCAATATTACTCACACTTGATATAGAAAATTTATAATAACTAACTATTATACATGTAGATAATAATTATAAATTATTATTATAAAAGTTAATAGATATAATTTTTTTTGAAAATATAATATTAAGTTGTTTATTTTTTATAAAGGAGATTTATGTGCTTTAGTGGAATTTTAAGAATTGAGGTAAGGGGTTCTTTATCTCATATTTAATTCCTTGAGACATATTTCTTAATATATACAATGATATATTTTATATGGTGTGATTAATATCTTTTAAATTTTTTTTATTAATATTCATTTAATTAGTGTGATTTTTATATCCAAATAATGTTCTATCTTCAAATGGATATCAATTTAAAAGATACAAAAGATGAAAGTGTTTTTATTAACTCATCACCCTTCATTGAGTTATAATGCCTCTTCTGGAACTTTTTTCTTCTATTATTAGTCTCTTCTACAAAAATATTTTATTCTGAGGTACTTTATCTCCCACTATAAGGATAATTCCTTTTTAATTAAATTTTTTCACCTTCAAAAAATTATTCCTAAAAAATTATATAATTATTAAGACTAATTCCTATAATATTTAATGATGGTTACCAATATTGTTCCATGTTATCCATCCCACTAATGTTCTCCTTTATATTTGGAAACACAATTAGGTTTTATATAATATTACATTCACATTTTACTTATCCACTATTTAAAATTATGTTTTACTACTCTTTTTACGATGTAGGATTTCAATAAAAATATTTTTAAATAAAAAATAGTTTTCCTTACCTTGTTGTTAGGCTTAAATTCCACTACAGATTTATTTAGAATATTATTTTGGTCTTTATAAGGATCTATCATTGAAGGTTATTTTCTAGAAGAATTTTTTTTTCATAAGTTTCACTTCACAATTTTAAAAATAACTTTTGAAAGTGACTATTAACATCAATTATTTATGACAATATTAATTTTTTTCCTAAAATATCTTTTTATGTTTTTCTTCCATGTTAAAAATTACTTACACAACTACAAACATTCCTTTAAATTAATTTCTATTTCCCTGTTTCAATGTTTTTTCCAAATAAACCAAATTTATAATGATTTTAAAATGAAAGTGGCATTTCCTATTATTTTTCAATTTGATTGACCTAATCATTTTTAAAAGTAATTTTCCATCTATGTTAACAACCTCTTTTCATTATTATGATATTATCTTATGATACCATCAACCTTATTTCTCTGGATTTCTAATTATTATGTTGTTAATTATTATACAACACATTTCCCCATAGGGTTAATTATAAATTTATATAATTATATAGGATTTCACTATATGTCACACATAATATTTGAAACATAAAGGGTAAACTATAATAGTGCTCCATTACATTGGGTAAAGAATTAATCACTAGATATGACATGTTCATAATACCTTGGTTGCATTCCTTGGTAAATTTTTATGATATCTTGGTGAACAGCCTTATAAATATGAATGGTGCACCCTGATAGTGATAAAATGAATTGTGTAAATAATTAATCTCTATAGATAACATGTTTATGATACCTTTGTAGAATGACTTGGTAATTTTTAATGATACCTGGGTGAACAACCTTAGAAATGATCTATTATGATATCTTAGTGATGAAATTTGGTGACATACATATGAATAGATCATGTTTATGTTGTAGCCTCATTTACAAGTTATTATTCATGTAATTTTGATCATGTTATTCCTCTGGTTATTATGTTTCTGTTCTTATATTTTTCATCGAGTCTTATCCATGATATATTATGATTTCATTATTTATACCTTACTATGTGTCTGATCTCACCTCTTACTTGGGATTCCATTTTCCTAGGTTATATATATAATTAATATGTATGATCTTTTTTAGAATATTTTATTGTTTGTATAATTAGTTAGAGATTTTGAAGACTTTTTATGGGTTTAGTAGATTATATGTTGGAAAAAATGTATGTTAGTTTAAAATTTATGGGGTTTTAATTAATATTTTTTCCTAATTCTTTAAAACTATAAACCTAAATTATAATGGGAATGTATCGTAATGAAATATTTTCTTTAATTTATGTAATTAAATGGTCATGTTTGGGGGCAATCATAGTTGTTATCAGAATAGGGTTTAGATAACTTTAGTTCTTAGGATGTTAATTGAGGATAATTTAAGGGTTGATAAGTTAATGTTGTTCATAATTTAAAAGGTATAGATAATTTTTTATGTTATTTGAGGTAATTTTTTATATTTTAGGGATTAGGAAAATAAAACTTTAGGTAAAACCCTAGGTATAAGTTTAATGGGTGAATCTAAGTGATAAGTATAAGGGAAAATCCTATGTATAGTATAACATTCTAAAGTTTTGGTAAAGTAGAGATTGAATAGTTCTCCTAAAAATTACATCAATGTATAGATAATGGTATGTGTATATTGCTATTTCATAGATGCACATAGGGATAATCACCTAAAAAAAGTCAGTTGATTATCAAATCTATCTTCGATCTGGTTCATAATGAGTGGGCCTAGAATTATACACTTGAATAGACACTCCTATGGGTTATGATTTGGTTCATCTCATTAAATTTATAAGTAATTATGAAGGAATTATTATGTTATGAAATTGGGTTAAGGAATATTAGAGAAACCAATATAATGAAACCTATATTGAACCAAGAGTGATTTAGGATAACTGGAATCTAATGTAATAATTTTGAAGAGAAATAAAATTTTAGGTTGAATTTTTCATGTAATTTTATTTGAATAATTCTATTATGGTATTCATGAATCACCTTAACTCCTTTTTTATTTTAGTAATGGTTTAAGCCTGCAGGAACCAAGTTTATAATGGATACCATAAAAAATACAAATATTGTCCCAAATCACAACCTAATGAGATTAGAAATTATGTGAGAAATATTTAAATTATAAAGAACCAAATATCAAGAATTATGATTAAAAATGTTAACATAGTTGATTTCCCAAACATTCCAAATGATATTAGAAAGGATTCTCATGGATGTTTGGTTGAAAAATTTAATGAATGAAATAATATTAAATTTAATTTGTATAAAAAATGTGGTAAGAATAACCTAAGGGAATGTCGAAAAGGAATTTGGGGATTCTTCATGTTTGTAAAATTAGGGCACAGATCAACATGTTACTGGGTAAAAATTAAGAAATTGGTTAACACAATGAATGGAAAGGGTGTTTTTCCTTGTCAAACCTAATATATTAAGGTATAAACCTAATTCAAAAATATATCCTAAGTCATTCCTATCATTTAGATACTCTTAAATAATTTTTTAGTGATTAATAATTAGAATTTAAAGGATTCAATTTTTAAGGGGGTTGTAATACCCAGTGATTTTAAATTACATATTTCCCTTCAAAACCTAATGCATTCAATATCTTTCTTCACATGAAAAAACGAACCAAAATGAACCAAAAAACATTATATAACCATTAAAATATAGTATTTTAATTGGAGAGTAAATATAAAAGTCAATGAATTATGATATATATTTAGTAATAAAAATAAAAATCACGTTTTATATTAATGCACTGATAAAATTCAACTAGTCTTTCTAAATAACAAATAAAATCATTTTATTCATAAAAATATATTTTTATGAAACATTCCTTTTCATGCACTATAAATTATATTATATTATGGTTATATAAAATGTTAAAAGGAAATTATTGATAATATATACAATAAAACAATTTAATATTAATTTAATAGTTTTTAATAGTTAATTAATAGGTTTATTTTATGCTTAGAAGATATATGATTTTTAAAGTTCTTTTTTGGAATTATACCATCTTATATTAAAATAGTATTTATCAATTATATAAATAAAATAAAATAAAATGATTTGAATATTTTTAATCATATTTATCAAGTTATTTAATGGGTTAAATTTTAATTTTAGTCATAAAATTTAGATACCAAGCTAAATATTAGATACGTTGGTAAAAAATCACCTTTTTAATGAATTATCTATTTATAAATATCTTTTATTTTTTAAATTAATTAGATATATTTTAAATTAATACTCTAATATGATGTTTATAAATATATAAAAATAAATTATCAATAATTTAATTGATAATTAATGTTAAATAATATTAAGAACAACAAACAATTAATTCTATTTTTCCTTGCAAAATTAGTTTTTTAACACATTATTTGTTTTAATTTAAAATTTAATTTTCTCATATTTAGAAATTGAGTAAGATTTAATGGAGTATAAATTTGGATTTAACACATATAATTTTGTTAATAAAGTATATATTATATTTTTAGTAATAGAATAATTATGATGGTTAAATTTTAATCAAGATTAATAAGTATTAAAAAGGGAAATCTAATGTGGCACGAATTTTAATAAAATGATTTGACATTTAGACCATATAGAATAATATATATAGGTTGTAAAGTCATACATAAATACCTCACAAACATTTTTCCACAACTCAATTAACTATAATGTTATTCTATTCTTACCCCTTACCTATCATTCTTTTCCAAATATTTTCCCCTCATTTTCAACTATAAAAGGTACTCACTTACACCCATTTTAAGACACACCTATAGTTTGAAATTTAAATTAACATTTACCCAATTTACTTCCTATATATTTATTCTACACTTTTGTTATAATCTATCCTCAATGAAGTACCTTAATTCCTTTATTTCCAAAGGATATTTCAAGATAAGATCTAAATTCTCAATATATGTATTACAATCCCATTAACTTCGTTTATTTATCCATTTCATACACTATAATCATAAAACCTTATAAAAAATATATATAATGAAATAATTATAAATAATATACTAAAATATTATTATATTTATTGTATAACCATTATCTATTCCTCTCTTATTTAATAAAAAAATGAAAATTCTGTTCATTATCATGTGCAGACTACCACCTCCACGAATGAAACATTTCATTTTTCAAAAAAACATTTCTAGGATTGATTTATAAATGGTCTAAATGATTAAATATTTTATTTATTTTATTATTTATAATACATAAATTTAAATTAGGAATTAAATAGTTAATAGTAGTAATAAGAGGTCAATGCAAAACTAATCACCTGAAATGAACATACCAAGATGAAAAGATTTTTATTTATAAGTATCATATTATTTTTAATTTACTTTATTATTATAAATATAACCAATTATAATTCATCACCTTAATAACATCTAAATAATATCATTATAATTTTATTATAATGATATAATTAAAAGGAAATCTCTTCTAAAGCCATAGTCACACCAGAATTATAGAATGTACTTATTGGGACAGTTTAACCACCTACATGAAAAATATAATAAATTTTTATAAAGTATTGATTTGGAAACTGAATATTGGATATTAATAATTAATTTTTTTCTGGAATGGTATTATAAACATTTCACTCATTAATTATGAAATTATCATCCATTAATTATAAATTAGAAAAACAAGCTCATCACAAACTTCATCATAACGAATAATAACTAAAATAATTATAAAATGAAATTATAATATCATAAAGTTTTATAAAATATGAATTAAAATTCTATTTATAATATTTTAATAAATAAATTTGTAAAATAATTAATAACAACACCACTAATACGAAATTAGTTCAAAATGATAAAAATTAATCACACCCAATATTAAAAATAGTCAACAACTAACTAATATACATATAGAGAATAATTATAAGATTGGTTTATAAAAAGTTATATATATAATTTTTTTTTTCTGAAATAGGTTAGTATGATATTTTTATATAGTTGATTTAAGTGGTTTAATATAAGTCAAGAATTAAATAAATGGGTTCTTTTTCTAAAATTTAATTTATCAAGACATATTTATTATTATACACCATGATGTATTTTATATAGTATGATTACTAAATATTTAATTTATTTTTCCATATCCCTGAAATTATTGGGGTTTGAAGGGTCATATCATGTTATTTCTTCAAATGTATCCCAATTAAAAGGATATGAATGTTGAAAGTGTTTTTGTTAACTCGATTTTTTTGTTTATTTATAATTCATACTCTCGATATTTTTTATTATATGCTTGGTTTATCCCACCCCAATGATTTTATTCAAGGTACTTTATCTTAAACAATGGGTATAATTCAATTTTTTTTTTCAATTTTTTTACCATGATAAAATTCTTCCTCGAAAACAATATTATTGTTAAAAATAATATACATCCTTCTCTAATGAAAATTTAACCAACTAGCCCTTATTTTCCTTCCCATAAAATTTTCCATTATATTTAGAATACCAAATACGTGTTATCTAATTTAACCTTCATATTTACTTTCTATTATTATAAAAAGATAATTTTATTACTCTTTTTATGATGTGGTATTTTAATGAATATATTTTAAAATAATAAAGTAGTCATTCATCCATGATATTTTGTTTTATCTTCCACTAAAAATTTCCATTGAATGCACTTTAGGACCATTATAGATCAATTATTGATGGTTATTTTTTAAAATATAAAAGTTTTAAAAGGTTTTCACTTTACCTTTTTGAAAATAAAATTTTAAAGTAACCCATAACTTCATCTTTTTTCAAGAATGTTAAAAAATGTTTAATAAAATAACTTTTTAGTATTTTCTTCTATGTGAACACACCCTTTTTATTTTATTACCAATACATTCAATGAATCTCCATTTCAATGTTTTGAAATGGTTTTCCAAATAATCCAAATTTGTAATGATTTTCTAATTAAAAGGGGTATTTCTTCTTATTTTTTAAATCGGTTTACCCAATGATATTTAAAGGTTATTTTCCATCTATGTAAATATCCTATATTCATTACTATGATATTATTTTATGAAACTATACACATTATTTCTTTGGATATCTTATTATCATGTTGTGTATTCTCATGTAAGCCATTTTCTTATTGGTTTAATCATACTATGGTGAAATTATGTATGATTTGCTTAAGTGTAATATATAAATTTAGATATATGAAGGGTTCAACCTAATAATGATCCATTACATTGGTTAAAGAATCAATCTCTAGAGATGGAATGTTCATGATACAATGGTTTCATTACATGGTAATGTTTTATGATAACCGAGTGAACAACCTTAGTGATATGAAGGGTGTGCCGTGATATCACTGAATTAAATTGGGTAAATAATTAATCTATATATGTTACATGCTTATGGTACCTTAATAGTATCATTTGGAAATGTTTAATTATACATTGGTGAAAAAACCTTGGTAATGTGATTTTACAACATCATAGTGATGAACTTTAATGATATACATATGAATTTATGCTATTTAGGTTTAATACACATTTCTAAGTTAAGATTCATGTGTTTATGATCATTTTATGATTTTTTAAATTAATTTTCTTATGTTATACCCCAAGGAATTACCATGATATGTTTCGATTTCATTATTAATCCCTCACCAAGTGTTTGAGCTCAACCCTTCATTATGTTTCCATTTCCATGAGTTACGAAGAAAAGTAATATTTATGGTGTTTCCAGAAGAGTATCATATGTGGATAATTTTTGTGATATTTTAAAGACTTGTTTTATATTAACAAGAATCTTATATAGTGGAGAAAATGTATGTTATTTAAAAAATACATGAATTTTTTCAGTTAATATTTTTTCCTAGTTATTTAAAACCATAAACATAAATTATAATGGGAATGATTTGTAATGAAATATTTTATATAATTTGGGTAATTATATGGTCATGTGTGTGTGACATCATAAAGATTTTCTAGGTGACTTTATAATTGTAAAAAATTTATTCTTTTGTATTTTTTGTCCCTTTTTATTTTTTCACTTCTAAGGAATGTAATCGTACATGGTATATAAAAATAATTAGTATTAAATATATGGTTTTATGTAATTTTTTTGTAATGTATTCATATGAGTGAATAAATTGTTGTTAGTTTTATTTTTATCATGTAAGATTTATTTTCCACCCATGTTTCTATTCATTAAATAAAATAAAAAATATAATGTATTAAAAGGATTTGCATACTTAAATTTGGGATGTCACATCCCCCCTCCTAAAAAAATCATCCTAAAACTTTGAATTTTATTTCACTAGTGAAAATAGGCAATGATATCCTCAAAAAGACTTTAGATATAGGTTTTATTACAAAATCCAAATTAGTATATGATATAAGACTAAGGAAGACCTAATTTTCCTTATAAAAGTCATATTATAAGATATTTATTTTTATTAACCACCTTTCTTCCAAGATGTATCATTTGGTATTTGATAATAGATATAATTATGAATTTTTTTATAGTGACGTACCTTTCACAACCTCATTATCTTGATCCTATTTAAAAAATGTATTTAAAATGATAATTATGAATCTTGATAGTATATAATAAAATAAATTTAAACTTTCATATTAATAGGGAAAACCAATCCTATGATATCTTATCATATGATAAATTTATTTCAAATTATGATAATTTGAATTCAACATATAACTCCTTATATTTAAACTATAACAAAATTGGTTCAATCAATATAACATTATCTTAAATATTATTTTTCATAAGTTTTATCCTATTGTTTCTTTTAACTTAATCATAAAAAAATTATGCCCTGCTTTGATACCAACCAAAACACCTATAGACCTGTACTCCCATATTTAGTGTTAAAAATACATAATTTACACATATACTCCAGTACCAATTGTGATAACATAAAAAAAATATACATCATTTTACATATCATATCAACATTAAAACACACTCCCATGAACTAAAGGTTTAGTGTCTTTTATGATTAGTAACATATCCATCTTATTATGCATCGATGCTTCGATATCTCTCACAAAATTCTCTAAATAAGAGTGATTTATAGGAATTTCCACACATATAAATTTCTAGGGAAATGGGTAAATATAATAATGGAGTGAGATCAAACATTTTGTAAATGATAATACATATTAATGATTCATAGAGGAGTAAATCATAAAAATCTGAGAAAACATGAACATCAGATAAATACCTAACTAAAGAATAAAATCATAGGTTGTGATCATGAAACGTGATATTATAATCATAGATTAATAAATTTTAATATATAAACATAAATAAAATCATAGTTAGAGTATACCATGGCATAGTAATGTAAAATTGCAAGAAAATTATCTTGATTCATGGAAACAGAACTCAGGAATGTGGAAACATGGGAAAATAATCATTAGACATATGGAATAATATAGGAATGTGGAATGAAATAAGAAATGTTTCTTAAAATATAAAATTTTAATAATAATAATCATAAAAAATAATAAAATAGCTCAATATTAACAACAAATGCATTAATATCATAGAAAAATAGGTCAGCCACCTATGTCCCATAAATGAGGGAATTAGGATAACCTCTAGTGTCCCATAACCTTGTGGACTAGGATAAACAACCATGTACCATAACTTAAACATCTAATGAGTCATAAAATATTACCCAATTCTTTATAGGGATATATAATCTAGGTCCCACCCATCAAATAATGATAAACCATACTTATGTGTTCCACATGAAATCAGTGAAATATTCATTAAAATAATAGTTTAATTAGCCCATGATAATGAAATGGGTTACAAAAAAATAACTAGGGAGTATAATATTCATTTAATTAATGATAAAGGCTCTCTATATGAATATAAATTAGAATAATGAAGTGTTGGGTATTTAATTCATATAGAATAAAAATCATACACCCTGATATTTTAGAATATATTTTCTCTTTTATAAATTTGATGTGTGTGATAGCTTATGAAGTGTGTAACCATGAAAACATGTTAATAATGGTTATAAATTATAAAATGAATCACAATAAGTAGAATTTAAATGAAATATATATTTCAAAAATAATATTTGATTCAGTTAGGAAATACTATTGGTTATAAAAACCTATTTTGAAATATTTTATTTATGAGAATTATTTTTTTCATATAAATTTTCATTTAAAAATTTATTCATATTATTAAACTAATAAATTTTATTTTACACATTTATAAAATGAATACATTGGTTATCAACTGGTTTTAAATGAAAATAAAATAATTTAAAGGTAAAAAAGAGATTTTTTTCTAAAAAACTACTTTTATGACCACAATGTGTTTTCATCTTAGTATATTAAATTAATAAATATATTTTAATGAAATATATAGATCATATATTTAATTAAACATATTTGTCTTCATACAATGCTTATTACTTGGGAAATAATAGGAATATGATAATTTTCAATATTAAAAATACATTTTCTCTAAAAATGGGTTTTTCACGTTTTGTGCATGGATATTAAAATTAATTTCTTATAATTATTTGAATTTAATATTATAAAATTCATTTCGTATTTAGAATCAAAATAATTAATATCATTTAATAAATTGAACTTAATTTTTCTCAAAATGAATAGTTACCATGGTAAAAGTTTAACCCCTTGATTGCAACACCCCAACCCAAACCACCGAGTCCAAACCAGAGTTCTACATGACCTCATGTGTGCCTCCCCATATAAAAGATTCTTAAAACTAGAATTGAGGGTCTAATTCCATCATTGGTGAGTCAATACCCTCAGTATCTTATCCTGGTATAAATAATAATATATCACAATATAATAAAATATAGTAATTAGGGTAAATATGAAGAAACTAAATAGATGGAATACAAGTCATACGATAAATAAAAGTGCTACCAATGTGTAAAGAAAAAACTGAGTAATTGTAATATAGTTAATAGAAAAATAAAATAGTAGCAATCCTCTAGATTTTATCCTTATACTACTTCCATCTCAACACTTCTTAGCTTAACTATCTTCCATGGGCCCCTTTCCCTTTCTAAGATACCTATACATGAAGTTTTCATGTCCACCAAAATGGTCGTACAAGGTGTGAGTAACAAAACCCAATAGGACACTACTAATATATCCTTAAAAAATATTCACATGCATAAAAATTGTATTCCATGATAATAATTGATTTATAAACAAGCCTAACAAATATATAATCATGTACCAAGAGGTCATGAACTAACCTTCCCACCCCAAACCCATGGTCATACCTGCTTTGGCCCCATGATGGATAGATATTTGAGATGTTAGTAAATTAGTACTAGCCAATAATCTATTGACATTTCACATGATATTCTCAAGGAATCTAGTGGGCATGATACTCAGAATCCAAAAGGAATTGAGCAAGCATGCTACTCATTATCTATAAGGGTATCAAGTTTTATCAATTACAAATAAATCCTCAAGTCATCCAGTTATGTTTGAGCCACAATGATATCATGCTCAATCATCATCATCACAATTCATGTACACTCTCCCTCTAAGGGGTAATCATACCATGAAATCCACCTTTAACCTGAGTCGAGCACCAAAACTCTAAAAGAAAGATAATACCCAATATGGTATAGCATGATTAAAAAACATAGCATGACATCATGAGATTTATAATAGAACCATATATCAAAATCTTAATCAACATAAAGGATGAAATCAAGATATTATAATAATTTTAATGGAAATAAGGGTCATATATGGGTATTATAACAATGCACACACCCACAAAAAACCACCATCAATGGAGGACACAAAACATGCTAACACTTGAATCATACCATGAAAACAAGTGTATAATAGGGACCCCAAATGCTAAGGATATACATACTAAAATATTTTTGATGTCAAAAACAAGGTTTTTAAAATATTTAATCACCCAAAACATACTCACACACAAACTGAAACATCTTATAAACCAAGAAATCCCAAAGTCAATCATTGTCAATGACAATCCTCAAGTCTGGTTGGAAGAAGAAAAGAAAATCACTCATATAATATATATAGAGGAAAAAGGATAAAAAAAATTCCCTTGAATTCACCATGACGTAAATAGGTCACTATGGTGTGAAGGTGTGCTAGAAACATCAACCACGGCACATGGTAGACAACTATGGTGAAGTGGTGTGCTAGAAGAGACCACCACATCCCAAAAAAAGTATTTCAACACAGCATATACTAAAAATCAACCTCTATGGTGTAAAAGGGACCATTATTGAATAATTTTTGTGTGGATTCATGAACTACTATGGTGTGAGGAAATGTATTACAACATGGATTCATTCCTAAATCCCTTCAGATTTATTGGATTCATTGCCAATGTGAAGAGAGAGACCAGGTATTTTTATAGGAACTTATAAGAACTATTCCACGGGAAAACCCATCATTAAATAAATCTTAAATTTTGAAAAAATATCCAAAAATAAATTATAAAATGGATAATTAAATTCCATAAATCCTAAAGATTGAATGGTTGGACTAGCTATTTGAAACTGATAGAGAAAAAAGCTAAATGGTCTTGTATAAATCAACATAGAAAACCTTAAAAAATGTAACTCCATAATGAAGGATATAGATAAACCTCCATTAATTAGAATCACCATTGCGTAGGCCTTTCCTATATTGTGTGGAATCAAATCCACAATACTAATATGGCATAGCCACTTCCACTGTGTTGTGTTGTATGTCGATTCTTCTCAAAGGGTCACCAAACACACATTTAAGATTTTATAAGTTTCTAAAATCCCATAAGACTTTATATATTTCAAACATAAGATATAGTCCATTAAAATACCCTACTATAAGGAATTATCATCCCCATGAAGAATCTTTAGGGTTCTTGCTCAAGAAAATCAAGTCACTAAGCTCAAACATCATCCTCTTACTCCAAAGTATCCTGTTAGATCCAACCATGTTCCCATAAGATCCAAAAAAGTGGTACCATATTTCCTAGATGTATTTTATCTCTTTGGTATATGATCTATATAGGGAAATCCTCATACGATGCATTAGAAACCATCTCAAAATCCTCATATTCAATGACATGTGGAAGATCAAACATGTACCTATAGAGCTGAGACACATGAAACACATCGTGCATACCTCAATAATGAGAAGGAAGATCTAGATGATATTCCACTCTCATGACCTGATTTGTGATCTAAAAGGTCCAACATATCATAGTTCTATCTTACCTTCCTCAAATTTTTTTTTCGGAACTAAGGAGTCACTCTTAAGAAAACTCTATCATAAAAAATACTCAAGAGGTCTCATACTACGGTTGACATTAGATCTCTACCGAATATGATCTTTGATTAACCACATATAAATTAGTTGTATGCTCATAGATGTCACCTAAACTATACTGGGAACTACAACTACTACCTCACCAACCTTATGTTATCAAAGCATGAACAAAATGGCCTCCCATATAGATCCTAGTAATGTGTCATATGAATTAAATACTTGTAACTTTTGTTTTTTGCGATTTCAACCAAGTATATATTATTAATTGTGCTCCACTAAAGTCTAAGATTTAATATCTGATAATATTATATAGTATATAGATTTTCCACTCTAATTGTCCATCTATCTAAGTATAGTATACTATGATCAACCTCAACTGAGTCCCTAGGAAATTCTCTAATCCCTCCAAAAATCATGATGTAAAATATGCATATTTGTTAGAAAAAATTCTCATGGGAACTCCATGTAAGTGTTTGGTCAATTAGAAATAAATAGTTTCCATCTTATATATCATGTGAGCCTCATGGATTGGTAAGCGGTGTGTAACCATTTTCAGCGGGTCAAAAATCACCTAGAAATCATCATGACTCCTTAGGGTCATGGGTAACCCCATCAAAATTTCCATCGTGATGCCTTCCCACTTCCACATGGGAACTGTATGTGGTTGTAGAAACCCACAAAAATGTTGGTGTTCAACCTTTACCCTCTAGTAGGTAAGGCATTGGGAAACAAAACCAGTGATGTCCTTCTTCATCCCTAGCCACCAGAACTATAATTTAAAGTCATGATACACCATTTCACATAAAGATGTTCCACACATATAGAGGTATGGAATTATCTCCTTATCTCTATACTAATAGAAGAAAAGAATATAACTCTACCATGCACAAGGATCACATCTTCATCACTCAGTGATCACCCAGGTATCAGATCACCTCTAGCTAGTTTTTCCCTCATCACAACACACTCATGGTTTGATTTTTGGCCCACCATCACCTATTTAATAATCTAATATGCAATCATCAAAGGGATATAAGTAATAAATCAATGATCCTATAAAGCATTAATTCTCCACTCATACAACAAGCTCATTAAGTGCCACTTATCCTCAAAAGGCCACTCATCAAGCTCCTCATACACCTGTGTGTTACATTTATGAGCATATACTATGAAATTGCCATTACTAGGTGTATAATACATATATTAGTAAAACATCTATAGATACTTTACCCAGTTCCTCTACCTCAATTTTATGTCCCTTTGTGTGAAGATATAGTGAATGATATTGTGGAAAGTATAGACAAAAACCTCTTATAGAAGAGATAATGTCACCAAAACTTCTTATAATGGATTGTGGTTGCCAGATCCATGTTAAGGGTAGGGTAGTTTGAATCTTGGATTCAAAGATGACGTAACCTATTAGCTACTACCTATTACCTCTACATTATTACCACTCCCAATCCAACTCCTGATGTATCGTAGTACACAAAATTACCATTTATAGGATTAGGAAGTATAATCACTAGAGTTGTATTTAATCTTCTCTTCAATTTTATAAATTCTTTTTTACACTAGTATGACCATATGAACTCCACTCCCTTCTTCTTCAACATGGTTAGAGGTTCTTATAAATGAGAGAAGTCCTGGATAAAACATCATTAATATCCAACTAAACCTAGAAAGCTCAAGGGATCAAACATGTTATGAGGATGTGTCTAGGATATCATTACCTCCACTTTATCCAAATATATAGATAGAACTATCATAGATTCCACATTAATCAAGAATTTAAATTCCTAAATCTAGAAGTTACACTTCTTTAGGTTAGCGTAAAGATGATGTGATCGAAGTTTACTCTAGAATATCTCAAGATGTATAACATACAGATCTGGGGTTGATGAGTATAAGAGTATGTCATAAATGAACACCATGATTAATGAGTACATATATGGGTGAAAGGTATTTTTTTCTTGGGATCCATCAACACTACCAATGCGTTCATCAATCAAAACAATATCTCTATGTACTCACATAACCCATACCTTGTCTAAAACTCCATCGTCGGGATTTACTCTTTTCTAACCCACATTTTGTGATAACCTGATAGAAGATCAATCTTTGAGAACCATCATACTATACATAACTGATTGAAAATATAATTGACCCAAGGAAAGGATATATGTTCCCCAAAATCAATTGGTTCAACTTCCAATAATCAATATAAAATCAAAGTCTACCATCGGCCTTGTTGGTGAACAAGAAAGGTTCACCCCATAGTGAAGTACCTGACCTAATAAACCAATTCTTTTCTAAGTACATGAGTTTCACCTTGAGTTCCTCTAGCTCATCCAGTTCCATAAATAATGGGGTATCAAAATATGTTGTGTAACAAGTAAAATAACTATCTCAAATTTGGATAATCTATTAGGGGGAAGTTATTGGAAGTCATATATAAATAAATATTGATAGAGATCCACGACTGGATTAAAATATGAGTGGGATACTACTGATCCCACCAAGAGGTATATCCTTATTATCTTCATCATGATTATTCCAAGATAACTTGGTTTTATACCAAATCTACTAGATCTCAACTCCCATTTTCAAGTTATCATGAACCTTTCTTCCTATAGTGAAGAAAATGAAACTCATATTTGATAGAAATAAATTAGATTTTATAAATTGGTCAGCAAATCCTAACCAAGAATCATGTAAAATATTATAATCTATTATAAAATATAGTTCTATAGATTTACATAACTAGAAACAACTATATAAAACTCTAAGAATCACAAAATATGGTCCAATTTTATTCCCAATAGTGTATCGAGGGAAGATAATTTGGAGGAAAACTCAACCAAAAAGTCAATTCCCACAATAAATTATGCATAAATAATGGAATTATAAGGGAATATATCAAAAAAGGTAGTTAATGAAATATATTTGATCAAAATCATACCACAATTAGTAGATGCTCTCTCACCATCATATTCTGAAGTCAGAACCACTACGTAAACATGGCCTAACTTATCTCCATGAACATGTTCCTAAGATGCATGGATAGTCTAATTTGACATATGAGTCTACTATTGAGGACCCTAAATGACTTAATAATTCAAAGATCTCATCCTTCCTCCACACTTGAGGAACCTGAGACTGAAATCCCTAGGGAAAAAATGTTTAAGATTCCCCAACTTACCATAATACAGACACATGAATATAAAACATATGATACCGACTAACCTTTTCATAGTTGAAGAAACATTGTAATTATACTAACGGGGATTATGAAGTCACACTCTAATCAAATTACAAGCCACTACCCTATTGTACATACCCATACTTCCTCTTCTTACTCCCAAAGGCGTCTCTCATTGTGACACCCTGAGATTTTATGAGATAGATTTTTTTAATTTCTTTGATGTATTGTGTTGTATGATACAAAAGTATTATCTTTCACTATATGAACCACTGTATTATCTTCTATTATACACAACTATATTCTTGTCTTGCATTACACGC
The DNA here is from genome assembly GCA_963277665.1 of Viscum album. Taxonomy (NCBI): domain Eukaryota; kingdom Viridiplantae; phylum Streptophyta; class Magnoliopsida; order Santalales; family Viscaceae; genus Viscum; species Viscum album. Next base: position 1,476,278,390 of record OY728125.1, on the reverse strand, counting down.
AAGAGCGGCCATCCTAGATAGCTTGTGTTTTACGCAATACTATGTTTCACTAAAAAACAATATATTATTAAAATATTATTATTTAATTGGATATAAACTAGAAACTATGAATATTATTAATAAAATTTTGTTTTTTATATAACATTAACATTCATATTATGTATTTTCTAGACATGATATAAGAATAAATTCAATTTTTCGGATAAAAGAAGTATTTTTCAAAAGAATATAGTTCTGCCACGTTTTGATGGCGCATCCATTTTAAATTTAGTTTTTAACACTTTTATATACCATATTTGACAAAATAAAATTTTTATTTGTAAGGAGAACATATAAATTTACTTTTTTTTAATTTTTTGGTATTATCCTGATAAAAATGAATAGTAAAAAATACTACATTTTAATTTAAAAACACCTTTTCATATAATTTATTTATATAGTTAGATTATCTTTTTTTTTGGTTTTAAAGTGTAATGGGATTAGGTTATTATCATTTAAACAAATTTTGGTCATTGTAAGAAATTTCACATTTAAATTGGACATAAACACATGATAATCTTTGGATAAGTTTTTACTTCATAAAAACCTGATTTTTGGTTTTAACAACGGAAATAAATTTTAAATTAATTTATTCCAATTATGTGTTTTGAATTATTAAAAATGGATTCCATATTTATAATAATTGGGTCCAAATTATTTTAATCAGTTAATTTTATTTTTGGGAATTATTAATAGTAACTTTAGTAATTATTTTTATTATGGTGGTTAAAGTTAAATCGGGTTATTAAAGGTAAAAATAATATCATAAAATTACCTTAACATCTGTCAAAATGATATTGGATGAATACATTATACCCTTATAATGTATATTTCTAAATGTAATAACTTAATGGCCACTTTCCAATGAATATGACAAGAATATAAAAAAATTAATGAATAGGACAAAATGTCACACCCTCATTTAATATAAGTATATTAATTTTAATTTAGGGATTATGAGGTAATGAAATAGACTATAGGTAGTCCATACAAATATAATAGAATTTAATACATCATATAAATTTATTTATAATTTTTAAAGATTAAATAATTATCATTAATAATGACTCCATAATGATGCAGAAATTATTCTATTAATAGAAATATCAAATAAATGATATTGAAAATATTAAAATAAATAAAATTTAAGTAATTTAATGCCATATAATAGTTTTAGGGATGAAATTGACATGTTATTTATGGTTTAAAGGAGTTTAGTAGAATATGTATCTATGTTATGATATTTCTAAAAATTAAAAAATGAATAGTGTCAAAATTGACATTATTGATGTTTTAAATAAATAATATTTTATTAAATTATATAAAATTCTTAAAAAAATAAGCTTTGACCAAATAATTGGGATGAAGTTAAATATATCACCAAAAGTTCATTTATGGCTCCTTTGTAATTTTATAGTGAGTATATTAAACCTTAGTAAATAAAAAACATGTTTCCATGATAAGAGTTAAAGGAATTAATTAAGGTAAAATCCAAATTATATGGTCTAAAATAAAACCAAAACATGTAAAAAAAATTATTGGATGAATAATATTCAATAAATATCACAATATGATCAATTTTAAGTTGTTTCATGGACACTTGTATGTGAAAATAAATTATATATTATTTAAATCAACGATAGTTACAAAATATCACTATCTTGTATTTTAATATCTTTTATGTGTCCACATAGGGCCAAAATCAAGATATGAAAAAAAATATAAATCTATATTTTGATATAAATGAAACCATTTTCATTATATAAATTTATTTTTAATTTTTAAAAGTTATATAATTACCTTAAAAGTTTCAATAATTCTAAAACTATATTAATTCAATTAACATAAAAATAGAATACATGATTTTAATAAAATTAATTTTGTTTTATTTTGGATTAGTTAATGTGTATAAAAATTTTAAAAGATCTATAAGATCTATTATTTATGTTTTAAAGCATTATATTTGAATTTATACTTTTTCTTATTGTATTTTAAGTCAAATTAAATGAATAGTATTAAATTTGGAAATAATAATATCTTATTGAATTAATTTATTATTAAATTATTTAAAAATAACAAAAATGTTAAAAAATTACAAAGGAAAAAGATATAGTCAAAAATTTATTATAAATTTCATTTATATGTCATGTGTACGAATTTATATCTAGAATTGGCTTCTTATATTTTTAATATTTTGAGAGTTTCCAAAAGTGACCCTCTCCTCCCTTATAAAAATTCATCTCATACAACATTTCCTTACACCTCCTTGAGCCTTATAGCTCGAAAAAAACCAGAAAAATTATCCGATAAACATTATTAGTTAACTTCTGGAGTTCATGGTTTTCCAAAAAGTCTATCCCTAGTGTCCCTAAGAAGAGATCCAAAGGAAGCCCAACAAAAAAGAGGTAATGGCTTTACCAATTCAATTCAATTTATTTTCTTCATCTACTTCCTCTTTATCTATTTATTAAATATTAAAGTAATAAATCTAGTATATTATATATTATTATATGTTATTATAATTATGGTAAAACAATATACCTCCTTTTATCCATCATATAAATAACAATATCACCTTGCGTGCGTGCGTATGACTTACCGTCTCCATGTTGTGGTGTAATTTGTTATTCAAAAATACTTTATTAGGATGTGTATAATGATTTGTATAATGGATTTAAATAATGAATAAAACATTGTAATGATTCTTTATAATTAATATACCATCCAATTACATACCATTTAACCATCAAGAGAATGATATCATTGCTCGTGCGTATGTACGACCTACCGTCTGCACAACACAGTGAGATTCGTTCTCTACATTAACAGTTAAAGAATGATTATAAAATTTATATGATGAGTGAAAATAATAATTATGAACTTAATTTAATGATTAAAATATATCCTATTCATAAAAAACATGAATTACATGAAAAAACATGAATGAGAAAAAAAGTAATTAACACTTGAAATAATGGTAACATTGAAATATATTAAAAACTGATATAATAGGATCATATATGATATCATAAGTATTGATATAGTCCTGGTATAATTTAATAAGAGGATTTAAAACTTATACATGATGTTAACACACCCTCGACTAATGAAAAGTTCAAGGTAATGGATAATTTTTCAATCTCATTTTTATCTGAGATTGTTTATATGCAAGTATTTACTGGGGAAATATTTATCATCCTTGTTCGTGTTTTCTAAAAATGTTTTCATAAAATGTTTATTAGTTTTCTATATATTATTAAATTAATTTTACCCATTTGTTTCTTTTACTACATGGTATGGAAGGAATCTTTTTTTACCATACAAGGTTGTTTTTTACTTTTCTAGAAAATGTACGAGGAGACTATTTTTTTTTCTTATATGACATGAATATATTTTTACGGTTTCATTACACCTTATTTCCATGAATCTTCCTCTACAATATTTCAATAAAGAAGACCACATCGATAAAAAAATATAAAATTTCCTTTTTAATAGAGATAAATAGGATTCTTAAAGGTATGGAAGATAATAAATATTTATCCTTAAAAATTTGGAAGGAAAACATTTTTTATAATTTATAATATTACTATGAAAATAGAATAACTTAAATATAAGTTGGAAGTATTACTTTATAATGAAATATCTTAATAAAGTAAGAATCAATAAAAAATGGATTTTAAAAAAGAAATATTTATTCCCAAAAAATAAATTTAAAATGAAACATGAAATAGATAGTGGGAATAATATATAAATCCTATAAGAACATAATCACTGGAGGAATAAGATTACTTGATGAAAACAAAATTGAGGCTACATAAGTCCGTAAAAAATACAAAATTAAAGAATAAATAAAATATAAAGGAGGTATCATGGAATGGATGATTAAATAACATGAATGAAAAGAAAATTATTAAAAATTAATTTAATTGTTTAGTAATTACACCATATAAAATTATATTAGGTGCATACAATTGAAATATGTCTGAAGGGATAGAAATTGAGACAAATAAATGTTAACTTGGATTCTATATTACTCAAACAAACTCTAAAATTCTGTATAGTAAACATACAATAATTAATAAAAATTTTAAAACCTTATTCATATTTTATAACTTTTATATTAATCTTTTATATTCATTTATTACAATGTTATTACTTATTTTTTGTTTATTTTTATTATTAAATGTTAGTAGTTTTAACTTCTTTTTATTAGTTCTGGTATAGATACATCATTCATTATTCCTTGTTAATGTGTTCATAATCCATATAATATTCAAGTTACTAGAATATAAGTTCTATAAGAAAATATGATCTTCTATTTTAATTACATGCGATTTTTGGGTATGTTTTGCGAAGATGATATCCATAAAGTACTTACTTTGGTAACTTTTAAAAAACATAAGTTATTATATTAATATTTTGTTAAATAATAATATAACCATTCCAAAAATCTAAAAAAAATATTTAATTATTAATATTATATCTTCCCAGTTATTGTGTTTTAATTACCATCCATCATAATTTTTTTATATAATCATCCATATAGGTGTCTTAGACAATCCAAATATGAAAATGATCGAATCAAATGATGAGTATGATTATAAAGTGAATTTTCAAAAATATAATTATTTTCGAAGTATAATGTTATTATTTATATTTTATTAATGTGAAAATTATAATTGGTAAGAGTTATATAATTAATATAAATGAAAAAAAGGATAAGAAGTCATTGCTTATAAAGAAGAAATTGAATCTTCTCTTGTAAGTCTTCATTGTTATGAAGGGTTTGGGGAATCATCTTAATACTAGAGCCTAAAAAATGTTTAATGGATGTATTTTATCGATAATATAAGTAATATATATATATATATATTAATAATAATTTTATGTGTGGTTTACAAAGAGTGTTTTAGGGGTGCTTTTATAAATGAGGAGGATTTGAATTTTCACAAATCACCCTTCCCTCTAGTGTAAGAAAAATCATTTTTCCATAAATTTTAGTCAAAAAATTTGGTGGAATATTTTTTTGTAGAAACTTATCTAATACATAATAGTAATCGATAATTTATAGTGATATTTAATTACTTTACACCTTAAATTCATCATTTAAACCCATTTTATCCTTTACTTTGGTAACTGACTTTTCACCTTATTAACTTATTTTTTCTACAGAAAAATGAAACCTACCTTATTACATAATTTGGAAATGAGTTTTGAAAATATGATATCCATTTTATTAGATTAATTTTCTAAAATATATTATAGTAGTTTTTAAATAAAAATTCCAGACATATTAAGATATTTTTTGGGAAAATATTTTTTTTAAGCATAGAAAAATAATTTATTCTTATTTCATACTCAGTAATAAATAATAGGTAGATGAAAATTTATTTATATATATATATATGAAAAATAAATTTCATTAAAAATATCTATTTATTAGCAATCAATTTATTTTATTAAGATAAACAAAAATATCACATAGAAAAACAATTCTTTTGAAAAATATCTATTATAAGGATTTAAATATTTTATCTTCATTTATAACCAAATAATAATCTATGTATGAAAAGTTATTAATTTTTTTAAATATAGAAAAAAATTTAATTAAATTTAATATTCCAAATACTTGAAATTTTAATTTTAAATAAAATAATATATAATAAAAATAATTATTTTAAGTAAAACATTTTTATTTGGCCATAAATAAGTAAATTATTATACTTTATAATTAATTATTTATTTCTTGGATGTTATTTATTTATTTTACTAATAATTAATTTAATTTTATCAATACATTATATAGATATCATTAATTAAATTAGTAAATTTAATAGAAATGCATAACTCCTAAAAAAATTCATTATAAAAAAAGTTATTTTAACAAAGGAATTTTTATATTTATATTATATTCCAAAATATATTATTTTATTTAAAATAAATTATTTATAATAAAAAATTTAATAATAACACCTAAATAAACTCTATTTATATCATCTATCTATCGGTAATTGCAAATTTGTAATATATTTACCGTTATTATACCTAAAAACTATTTACCATTTTATAATAGTCAAATAAAGGTTATATTATCCACAATAAATTCTATAAATCCATTACATTATTGATTATCAAATAAAACTTCTCCATTCCATTTATGATATTATAAAATTATTTTTTCCATTAATGATGTTTTCTTTTTTTTATTTTAGGTTTAGTTCTACTAATAGTGATTCTTAAGGATAAGTATTGTAACACCCCATGATTATAAATTATATATTTTTCTTTAAAACCCAATTTGTTCAATAGCCTAATTCACTATTTCAACTTGAGACATGTCGTGCCCGAGGTGTATATTTTTGTTTCACGTCGGGTAACATGTCCTTGGATGGTCTCCAACGAGTTTTTTCATGGTGCCAGAAGCACCCAATAGTTCTCATATTCTTGATTCATGGACATACTTTCCAATGGCAGACGCTCATTGTATGATTTGGCTAATGACACTTTGAGAGCTCACATTGGTTGATGAGATGGGAACTCGAGCTCATATCACTTTTTTAGGGGAACCATTGTATATTTTGGGTCTCTCTTATAGATTTAATATATGTTCATATATTCATGAATCTTTGGTTCATTCCCAAGAATGTGTCAGTGGTATATTCCTAGGGTAGCAAGATCAGCCAGTGGTATGCATGGGTCTGAAATCTTCTATATGTATCTGAGGTTCTCCATCAATGTTACCCTTTTATGGATAGATCAAAGATGATTTGGTTTTACTCTAAGATATATCTGATTCATTCCATGTGGTGAGGCACTCTGGAGTCTATCATTATCCAGTGGGGACGAGAACAATTCATATATTATGATCAAACCCATAAGATTGGATTCCTACGTATCCTTGTGATAGGAATCATAACCCATGTAGTTACGTGTCACTTTACTAGACACACCACCTTTTAAGGTCATGTGATAAGAACCTATCCATGTATTTTAATGTCATGCAGAAAGGAAACATATGAAAAATGTTACCTGGTTATGGGTGGTGTGGGACATATGCCAATGCGGGCCGAGATGTCTAGAAGAGATATGGTCTCCTAGGTGGATATGACCCTATCAAAGAAATGGCCCAGAGAACATTAGATTGATTTAGGTATCAGTTTTGGACCTCATAGAGGATTTCTATGTATCCCAATTAGTTGGAAACCAAATCCATCATAGTTCGATTCGAATAGGGACTTACACCCTAGAGGAGGCCCATAAATGGGAACTTGATTTGACTGGGGATTACACCTTCTAGGAGGCCCATTTGAGCTCGGGCATTATACATGCATCCTAAATATCCTAGTTGTTACATGAATTAGAGTTATCATAGTTCATTTCTGGGTGAATCATGTGGAATCCATGATTTCCACTTATCTCTAAGCCCATGTGAGTCAAGCTCGGTGTGAGAAAAAAGAGGAAGTGGTGGATCCATAAATTCCTGCACTTTTCCTTTTCTATTGATGTAAAATGAGGAGAATGATGGTGGAAGAGTCCTCGATGAAGAGGAAAAGAGGGGGGATCGTGCTACCTCTTACAAGAAAGGATATGGTCTTACATTAGTGGGAGTTTCCTTTGATACTCGGTTTTGGGGGAAAGGATCTCATTCCTTATGGAAGGGAAATGTAAGTGTGATCCTTTATGTTCTTGCCTGAAATGGGGAGGTACACGTGAGTACCCAAATGTTAGACCCCACATGATCAAGACAATATAAAATTATGGCCATTCCGAGGGTCCTCCCTACTGCAGGGATGGTTAACATGTATTCTCTTACTATGGGTATGCAGACTCAAAATGGAACACTGGTATGCTTGATGGTTTTGTCATACAAGTTTAGTGGATTTAAAAGAGTCTTTGGCCTAATTTCATTGTACTAGATAACAGATCGGCTATGGATGATGTGACGAGAACAAGAGTAAATGATTGGAGCCAGAGGCTGGGATGTCCATGAATACCCCCTTCCGCGTACCATTTTCTCTTGTGGAATGATATTTCCTCCGCATAAAACATCGCTACGTGGGTAAAGTAGTTGTTCACATAAATTAATGGTATGCGGGACTATATGTGGTCCACGTAGAATTTTTCTATACAGGGTCAAGATCCCTCCACATACCTTGGTGGTATGGGTAATTGAGCTCCATCCATGTGTCGTGTTGGTACGCAACATAGATATCCATCTGCATGGTAATTTTCTATGCAGTGTAGGGTTCCATCTTTATAGTGTTTTTCAATGTGGGGATCTGATTTGAAGAAAATAAATTGGTCTTTCTATTCACAGGAAATTCATATGTGAGGGATTTTGGGTTCACGGTCTACCAATTATTATTATATTTTCTTCTTTGATGCAATGCGGCGGGTTATACTTGTAGAAAATCATCAGAGAAGTTTTTCTTTTATGGTACTCTCTTATTCCATGCTTTCTTCGATTGATCACATCCAAAATTCCTCTCCCTAGGGCCTTCTTGTCTCCCCTCAAAGTATTTTTATAGAGGGGAAGAGGATCTGGATCAGTGGGCCATACAATGTATTTTATAGAATCCCAAGGAAAAAACACCCGACCTGCAGATGATTCAGTCAACAAAGGCCCACAATTTTGTGGTTTGCAGAGGAACAAATCACCACCTCGGTCCCACGAATGACATCATTCATGGTATTCCATCAGTAGGACCTCACCCATGAAATGTATGAGTCTAAGAAGAATGGTATGCAAGGAAAATATATCCACCTCCATCCCACGAACAACAACATTCACAGGGGTCCAACATCGTTATCTCCATCCCACGAAATGGTCAGTTCCTGGGTGCTTTGTGAAGCGAAACACCATGTGAAGTGGCAGTCTGCGAAGGTTGTTTCCCTTTGCAGTCCGACTGTTGCTTTACCAAATTTATTGGCTTCTTAGAAAATATTCTTAAAGTCCTATTTCGATTTGTTTACCTACCCTTGAAAAATTTATGGGAGTGTTTGAATTCTCTTTTCTAAATTTTTCAGGACCCAACACTTTCCCAAATTCCCCTATTAGAATGTTGCTTGATTAGGATGAAGATGAGGCTATTATAATGTAAAAAGTAGTCCTGAAATGAATTAGTTTGCGGTATAAGCGTGGACCCATAGCGAGACTATGCCTTTATACAGGGGGGCCCAAGTCATTTGTCTGCTACCACTTTTTACAGCAAAAAAAGCACTCTTGTGGTTCTATCGATCACTTAGTTTCCACAAACCATCTCCTTTACAGATTCCCTTTCCCCACGAACTAAAACATGCATCCACGAATTGGACAACTTCTTTATGTGAACGGTGAGTTTGGGATTCCGCATAGAGAAGTTTTGGTACATGGTTCATGGGCCAATTGTTTCATGAAAAAATGGTTCGCTAGCCAATTCTTTGCAAGACTGTTCCCCAAGATCCTTCCACAAACTTTCTATTCATGGTCCATACTTTATGTGGACCATTTGTACGTGGGGTTTTCAATATGATGATTTTCATTATTCCCTTACCAATTTTTTTGGTCCTTATCCAATTTTTTTGTGGCGTACTATTTTCTTTCATAGAAGTTTGATGTAGGGACAATATAGATTTGGTTCATTATTCAATGAATGCAACTCGAAGAAGGGAAGTTATGGCCAAGAATGTTTCAAATGAACATTGGTCCTCCAGTATCCCTAAGGAGATTATTATGAAGTAACTTCATTCACCAAAGATCATTACCCACCCATTGTCTAGTTATCTTCCACTTTATAACTTTGGTCTTGAATATGACACCCCTCTATCTCCAGTTGTCAGAGCATCCCTATTTCTCACTTGGAGACATCCTGGGGACACGATCGAGCACACATCTCTATCATGGGGGAAATCACATCTGACTTGGGTTGAAAGGACATATTCATCCAGAATGGATATATGTACACACAAAGTAACCTTCATATATGCAACTCATCATTGGATTTTTTCCACAACCACCCATCAATTGTCAACATTGTGCAGAATGATCCTAGTGGAGGGTGGAGCTCCAAATGGGATCTTCAGTCTGGAGGGTGATTTTTAGATGAGTGATCCTAGGTGTTCTGGGTCCATCAAAACTACTTAGAATTCCCCAAGCCACTGGAAGTTTTCAACCTATTTTAAGCAGTGTGGGTCTCCCCATTCTCTATTTATTCACTGGGTGAGACGCTACATGAGTTTCTCAACCACTGGTGTCCAAGAACTAACACCTTCCACTTGTCTCATAGTGATGTCGGTATAGGTCTCTGGGATATATACCAGAGAGGGGGACTTCCCATCCCTGGAAACATATACGATGATTTTTTTTTTCAGTTTCTAACACTTAGAGGAATGTCAAACAAGTATTCCTATTAAAGGGGGAACTATTAATCATAGTGGAGAGACTAATTGGTCAGCATCATCATGATCACTCACTTATTTTGTTTCAGGATTGGATAGGGCTACTCCTACAGGTTAATGGTCCAAGGCCAAGAGTTCTCTATAGTCGAACTCATCTAACCCAATAGTTGTGGTTAATTTTGGGCTCTTACTGTGCTACCATCAAATTGGGTCGATACACGACATGGGGATATGAGGTCCAGACATATGTATCTCCTGAACTCAGTTTGGAAGGTTTCCTTACCATGTTCCTAAGTGGATGACTCTTCCCTTCCCGTGATGTTTACACTGGTGTCAGATCCTACACCTTAATTATGAAAACTATTTTGGTAGAGGGATAACCTATCAACCTAGACAACCATAACATTTCCCGTATCTATGAATTTTTGGGGCATATATAGAATGGAAGGCCCCCATATCATCTTAGTATACCATTTCAATTTTTATACAGCTGGATGGAAGAGTGATTTTACTGATATGAGTATCAACATATCGTAACGGTTCCTTATTCTAACTTCCACCTGACTCTACCCAGTATTTCATTGGTACTTTCAAAAACACTAGATGTTTATAGCATGATCTAATTATTGAGTGATCTTTCTCACTTTTCCTTTACAACCTAATTCATGCCTCATGGAGAAAGGGTGAAATATGAGAGTGGTTATTTGGAAGAAAATTCTTAGGATATTGTGTTATGATATGGAATCTTGACTGTTCATATTGATAGAGTAACCATCTCTGAACTATATACTCATTAAAGGTTTTCTAGGAAATTCGAATGGCTGTGGTAAGTCACATTACTCCCAGTCACCTAGGTCAAGAGGAAATCTCATTTGGTATTCTTCCACTAACTATGGTTGATGTTTATGTGGTAATAATATAATATAGAAGTATTTATTCTTCCCATAATGACATAAAATTACTAATCATTGGGGTATTCTCAACTATGGGTGGATTTCTATCCTGACAGGGTACTGGACAGACCAATTCGATAGGTGTAAAGGCCATTGGCGGCTTCCAATCCTATACCAGTTGTAGCATCCTCTCTTATTCATTTGGTGAGTATGTACTCTAACTGACATCACATTCATTCATATGGGACTTCATACCTATGCCACATATCGTAAAAGAGTGATTCAGATACATTTTCTTTGGCTGGACCCATTGGCGGCCCTAATAAGGCTGTCCCCTGTATAACATCACCAGGCATTCTTGAAGCCATGTCCAGTCCCCCACACTTGGGCTCTAACAAATTTGATTATTGACACCTGTACTTTATTATATACCATATTTTCATGGATTGGGAAGATCTTCCTACTTGTGAAGGAATCATTACTCTGTTAAATGCCTCACATCATCAAAAAATAACTTTTAGGATATTACTAAGCAATTAAACTATTTAATGGTGGAGGAAGAAAATACTCATGACCAAGTAATTGACCAAACCGAAGAATTGTGAGAGTTTGAGGATCTTATGGGAAAGCTGAAGGAACAAATGGAATAAAAAAATGTTAACTTTGAGGCCATTAAATAAGAAGTAGAAATATAACAGGGCCTTTATGAAGAGGGTCCATCCTATGGTTGAATCTAAAGATGAAAAAAGGACCTTATTAGAATAGTCCCCTGATGGCTTACATTAAGCAGTTATAAATCTACTAGAAAGATCCATTCAATCTTAATTGTTTTCTTTTGAGTTATCCTCTACCATATATTTTTTGAAATTAGGTAGAAACTCCATATTATGGATGTTCCCCCATTTCCATTCAATAGAGCAGAAACTTTCTTTCTCTTCAGTATTTATCCTTTTTATTTTCCAGAAATTTCTATCAATTACAATTGACTGAATTTAAAATGATAATATTTCACCGGATATTGATTTGGATCACAATACCGGGAAATGAAATTAAAATAATCAAACCATCCCTTAATTTTTTTTAATCTGAGGGACCCGAATGGCGTAGTTCGACTATTTCTAGGGTTACATGAAAGACCATACAAACTTTATATATTTTTGTATTATCACCCTAATTTTAGACTAAACCCTATTTAGTGTGGGTTAAGAAGGTATAACATGACTTTTAATTATTTCACCCTTTTTTAGATTTTGAACTAAAAAGTTTTGTGAATATTTTAATTTTTTTAATGAAAGATATTTTCCATAAACTATAAAAAGTGTAGCTTTAAAAAACTGGTACTTGAATTTTGTCTTGGTTTCCCTATATGGGGTTTCATCCTGTCGAGTTTTGTCTCTTCTTCATGGGCAGTTTAAAGTTCTACAAACTAGACTATCATTATTCATGTTTTAGGCCTAAAATATTTGACCATGACTGATATTTTAGGTCAATCACATTTTAACATTATTTATTGGAAAAGGGACCCAATTTAGGACTCAATGACTAAGGATGTCCCAATATCTTTCAGACATAAATGAGCGGTTTTATTGACCCTAATTTTGTGGCTTCTGGATGTAGGATATGAAATGGGGCGTGGAATCCCTTGGGAATATAGTAGTAGGAGAAACATCTATTGAGGAAGAATTTTTCTTAGGCTGATAAACCTTTTTTTGGAAACTTTATGAAGATCTGTCAGGACATTGTGTGCATATTCAAACAAAGGTGTTCTTAGGATATGATCCTTTCACTTCTGATAGCCAGGTAATTTAATGGAAATTTGAATGTCTCAAAATAACAAAGGGTGGCTTGTCAAATTATTAGTATCTAAAAAGTATCATGTTATTTGTATCCATTGTGATTATGAATGAGAGGCTACTCAAAGGCATATTTAGCTTGTGAAAAGGAGGGTCTAAGAATTGTGTAGTTTAACATCATGCAACTAAGATATTTAAGATTTGTGATTGAAATTTGTTTATATATAACCAAGGGGATAAACTGTTAATCTTTCTTTATGATGGTATGACCAGGAACATTCTGTCATTTTCAGGCATAGATGGGGAGAAAAGATATAAACTGTAATCTAGGGGGTTTTTTACACTAGAGAGTGAGGTGGGAAATAAATGTGGTAGAGGAGTATAGAGTTAGGAGAATAATTTCATGAGAATGAATTTACTTTGGTTAACAGGCTGTTTTTTTGGCGAACATATGTAGATCCATCAGGGCATTGTGTGAATAGTCAAGCAATGGTGTCCCTATGACACTAACCTTCCATTTCCAATGGTCAGGGATGATTATGAGGATTCATACCTTTCTAGACACAGAGCACGGTTTGTAAAAAAGATGGTGCCTAAACATGAAAGAGGGAATTTCAAGATGAAATTTCTCAGGAATGGATAAATATGTTCTCCCCATATAGGTGTTTGGAGGCTTCCTTACACCAGTTTGATCCATGCAAGAGAAAGAGTGGAAAAATTTATTTCAGGGCTGTACCCAAGAGATTTGGGTGTCACTATATATCCTTATGCCAAAAGGAATCAAGACAAAAGTATTTCTCTTATGGTATACCCATATGGGGATATGATTCACACATATGTGTCAGGTATTTTGTTTTGTTTTGTATATGATCTCACCATCCAAACTAGGCTCATATTGGACTTTCCTACATAGATTTAATTCATGTATAGGGACAAGGGAGAGATATTATTTGATCTTTTCTGACCCATAGGTGAACAATGGGTATCATGAATCATGTAGTTTTAATTTCATGCAATTAAGACATAGATATAAATGCCTTAATTAACTTGAGGAAAACTAGGTTGAGAAGTTTTGACATGCCTCAAACATGAGGGGGAGAAGAAAAGTATAAATCGTGGTTCTGAGGGATCTCAAATTGGGAGAAATGGTATGAGTCATGGAATCTATTGGGTGTATAGAGGTATGAGATGCCTCTACTAAGAACTATTTTTTCTTTGGTTGATAGATCCTTTTGTGGGAAACTTATGTAGAGCTGCCATGGAATTGTGTTCATTGTCAAACATAGGTGTCCTCAGGATACTGACCTTTCATTTCTGATGGTCAGTGATGAATCATGGGGATCCAATATTTCTTGAGGCATGAATTTTGATGTGAGGAAAGGGTATATCTGGGAACACATGAAATATCCAGACTGTGATTAGTTGTGAAGTATGTAATCCCCCACAAATATCTAACTCATATGTAGGGGCATGATCTTTAAGAAAATCCTTTTTATAGAAATCAATGTTTGGGATCTCCTGCACTGGTTCACATTTGGTTTTCAAGATATGGGGGAATTTTTATTTTAAATGGAGGATAGACCAGGATATAGAATCTGGGTGTCACTATGTATCCTATGAAGATATAAATTAAGACACATATAGTTATTGAAGTTCCATGTATTTTAGCATCATACGATGAGGACTTAGACTCGCTGTTGTGAAGGGAAAACATCTAGAATTCCATTTCTGGGACTTATTACTTGGACCTTGGTGACATTTTTATGGATTGACATTCCATGACTATGTGGGGAACCCCTACCATAGCTTCTAAGCCCACTTTAGCTATGATCGGTGAGATAAAGAAAGGAAACAACAAGTTATTATTTCCATAACGGGATGATGTTACCAAAAGTAAGGGCATATTAATTTTTGATATTTTGTTATAGATGGGCCTCGATTTGGAGTTATGGGTGCCATTATGCCTCTCATTGGGATGAGAATCAGATATAGTTCCATGAATTTCCCTACGCTCATCCCAACCTAAAAGAAGGGAATGGTAATTTTTTTAATAGTGGTTGCTGGGACAGGATGTAGAATCTTAGAGTCACGGGATATCCTTATGACATCAGAAATGAATCCACACATTGTTCTAAAAGAAACTCCCTTCATAGGTCTGGCCTGTATGTAGGGAAGGGGAAATTTTTCTCTATTATTTTAAGGTAATGGGCATATCATGTACTTTTACTCTTTGTTTGTGTGGGGGGAATCCCTTACCACTATTTATAATCTCACATGAGCTTTTCTTGGCGTGGGAAACATTGAATTTCACTGGTTTCTATCAAAATATAATGAATGTGAAGGGTACCATAGAGGTATTTTGTATCATTTTATGGCTGGACCAAGATTTAGGATCAAGGTGTCTCTAAGTATCCCATTGAAATATGGGAATCAAGTCATATATAATTTTTTTAAGGGAGTTCCCATGTGGATCTAGCTCTCATATAGGACCATGGGCATCTTGTCATTCTCTTTCACATATCTGACTCATGTGTAATGAATCGTGGGTTGGAAGGAAATGATCCCTATACAATTTTATGTATTATGGTGGGGAAGAAAGGTGTCATTTAGTTTAACGTCATACAGTAAGGACACATGTTCTATGTAGTTTAACATATTGCCGTTAAGAAAAACATCATACAGTTTAGCATCATGTGGAAAGGACGACATATCCCATGATATGTAAAGAAATACCTATTTTATCCCATAGTTTAACATCACGTGATCAGGATGTTTTGGCCATGTAGTTTAACTTCGTGTGGTGAATGCGACTTGTTTCAGTTACATGAAATATTTCTTCAATAATCTAGTACTGGTAGGTGCTGTAGTGAGCTGGCCATCCTTTGAAATCAAGGAATAAGCTCCATTAGAGTATAACTTATGTATTACATATGGTCCTTCCCATTTTGGATCCATATTCATAGGTTTCTTTTCGGGTATCAACAAAGTTATAATAACCATCACCATTTCTCCTTCTAGGAAGGACCAAAGGTGAAAATTTTTGTTGAAGTCTCATGCATTTGGGTTTTGGTCAATGTCCAAATGGTTCAAGGTATGTAATATTTTTTCATCCAATCACTACAACTCATCGATCTATATTTGGAAATGCTCATCTATGTATAGTTGATCATGGATAGAAATTCAGAGTAAGGGTAATTGGACTTCAATTGGTAGGACCACTGCCATACCGTATACCGAATTATATGGGGTTTTTGGAGTGGTGGTGTGAGTAGTGGTCTGGTAATCCCATAAAACACGGAGGATCTTATCCAACCATAATTTCTTATCCTTATCTACCATTTTATGGATTATGTTGGATAGAGTCTTATTGAAGACCTCTATCTATCCATCAGCCGCTGCATGGCAGCGGATAAACAGTTAGCCTTAATGCCATACACCTGATTCAACCTTTCTAACTCAGTAGAGCATAAATTGGAGCCATTTTCCATCAATATTTTATAAGGGACACTAAATTTGGTGATGATGTCACCTTTCACAAAGCTGCCAATGGTTTTTGGCTATGACTTCCTTAAGGGGCCCAACTTTTTCCTATTTGTAAAAGAAGTCAGTTACTATGAGAATATACTTGAATGTTTTGGCCATATTGGGAGGGTGGGCCCCCAAAATATCCATTCCATATATGGAAAATTACTAGGAGTACTTGGCTGTGTGAAGTTGCTATAGGATTTGGTGGATGAAATTGGTATGAATCTATCAGGAATGAAACTTCTTGGTGAATTTGGCGCAATCCTATATCATAGTGGGCCAATAGTATCCTATCCTTTGAATTTGATGAGAGATCTTAGATCCTTATTAGT
This sequence comes from Viscum album, assembly GCA_963277665.1. Taxonomy (NCBI): domain Eukaryota; kingdom Viridiplantae; phylum Streptophyta; class Magnoliopsida; order Santalales; family Viscaceae; genus Viscum; species Viscum album. Next base: position 1,476,261,431 of record OY728125.1, on the reverse strand, counting down.
GTTCCCCAAAATCTTTGGAACGAACTTCGTTCATAACAGAATGGATATCTTATCCATCAATGCATCTGAGAAGGATCCCATCAAGGCCTTTCTTATAAAGGTCCTTTTATTGATTTTTCCATCATATAGAACAAAGTTAATTGATCGTATTTGTATTTTTTTATATTTTATCTCAGTCTAGTAGGATTTATCCATTTTTAAGTTAACCTATGATGGGAGTCATCCAATTAGTGATAGGACCATACAGATCAGGGACGAGAATGATCTTATCAATTTCTTTTGTGTTGGCCTGAATGAATGGTAAGACCATTTGATGGTGGAAAATATTGATGATTGTTTCATCCCAGTCTAGATCATCTAGGTCAGCTACTACATTTTCCAATGCATCAACCTATGAATTTTGTGACTAGGGGACATGAGTAAATGTTGGATCTGATGGGAATTCTACCATCATCTCTCAAATGTGGTCCATAAAAGGGATTAACTCCACTTTCTTGATAACATAGTCACCTTTGAATTTCTTGATGAACAGTTCTGAGTCACCTTTTATCTTTAATTATTCTTCTGGTACTTGATGTTCTAGCTCTAGGCCTTTAATGAGGACCCGATACTCTGCTTCATTGTTTGTGCACCCCTCTGATAGTAGGAAAGAGTAAGATAAGACTGCCTTTTTTAGAGATATGTGTATGACTCACAGCCCCACTTTGTTGAGAATGGGGTCTTCCATCCTTTTTCCCTATTGGTATTCTGGATGTGCCATCAAAATTCAACTCTCATGTTTGGGATTCCTTTTGTAAAGATAAAACCTCTTCATATGGTAATTCAGCATCCAACAGGGTCATTTATATCAAGGGGTGTTCTACTAGAAAATCCTCCAATTCCTAGCCTTTGAAGGCTTTCTAGTGTAAGAACTATATATCAGACTGTTATAGGATGACATCCCACCGTGACAGGAATCTAGTCAGTATTCGATGATTGAGAATATACCTGAGTGGGTTCTTATGAGAGACCAAATAGAACTCATGGTGCTACAGATAATGCCTCATCTTTTGGACCACAAATATTAGGTCCAGGAAGAACTTCTCGATATTTGAATAACAAGACTCAGCATCGATCATGGTTCAACTAAGATAATAGAGGTTATTCTCACTATTAAAATCATTCTTCTATGCGATGAAGTCACCTAGAGGTTTCTCTAAGGCTGTCACATAAAAAATGACCATTCTTCCTTCGATGGGTATAATTATCACTATCAGTGTTAAGATATATTTCTTGAGATTGTCCAATGCCTCCAAAAAATCATCAATCCATTGATATGTGACCCCTTTCTTCATCTCCCTAGTAAAGGGAAAACATTTTCTTATAAGTTTTTCTATAAAGCACCAAATTTATGATAAATTTCCATGAAGTCCCCTCAACTCTATTAGGTTGACAGGAGGTGACATGCCAAGGATAGAATTTCTATTCTTGGGGTCGAATTCGATGTCATGATGGCATACGATGAAGGTGAAAAATTTCCCCAAGGTAATGCCAAAAACGTATTTTAAGGGGTTCGTTTTTAGACTATGCTGTCATAGTTTATTGAAGATGTTTTTAATATTTCCTAGGTAGTCCAAGTGTTGTAATGATTTAACCACCATATCATCAACACAGAATTCAACTAATCTTCCTAATAAAGGTTTGAAGATGCAATTCATGGCACATTGATATGTGGGTCCATCATTCTTCAAGTCGTTGGGAATTACCTTGTAGATAAATAATTTTTGGGGGGCCTAAAGGTGGTGTCCAATTCATATTTTTATTCCATTTTAGTATAGTTGTATCCTAAATATTCTTACATGAAGGAGAGATCATGATATCTGGTGGTTGCATCGATTAGAAATTCTATAATCAGGATTGGGAAGTCATCTTCCGGGAAATATGGATTGAGATCCTTGAAATCAATACTGAATATGTTTTTTCCATTCCTATTTTTTATGGGGACTATATTGACCATCCATATGGGATATTGGACTTCCTGAATGAAGTTTTCTTTAATGTTCTTATCAACTTCAGCCTCTATTTTGGTAGCATGGCTCGGGTGAGTTCTTCTGGTAACTTTCTTATAGTCGTGGTGGTCATCTGGTAGGCCTAGGCAGTGAGTGGCCACCTCAAGATTGAGGCCTGACATTTATGTATAGTTATAGGAAAAACATATTTATTATACCATAGGAAGTAGGTTTAGACCAATTTCTTTTTGGAATACATGGCTGCACTAATTAGAGTGGGTTGCAGGTCCTCTATTGTACCCAAGTTTATTTCCTTGAGTTCATCAATGGTGGTAGAGAAACCTTCTTCAAATGATGGAGGTGAATCACTAAATTATTATTATTATTATTATTATTATTATTATTATTATTATTACTCATCTTCCTCATCTTCTTCTTCTTCTGATGGACAATCAATTCTTGAGATGAGCTCTCCATAATTGAGAGAGGAGTCACAATTTAGAATTTAGAGGCTTAGGTGACTTTTTTCTGATACGAATAACAGGGAGGAATCTTATGTAGAGGATGGAGTGAGGGAATTAAAAATGTATTCTTTTTCTTTTGGGTTTGTGGGTGAGGAATATATCATGTGGAGCTCTGCATATGGATCGAGGGAATTTACATTCAAGCATTCACCATTTTGGGGGGCCAACAGAACTTTTAACATTGTGAGGCCCAATAGATACGACTGAAATCATGATCACTTTTTAATACACATACAAATTTGGACTCATTCACTATACCTGAATGATGGTTAGTACATGTTATTCACTGAGCTTCTTGAATGGGTCATTAGGGGCCACTTCTATACTATTTTGGGAAGTGTCCTAATAAATCCCATTGAATAAGGGTTTCTTCTCTTCTTGATTGTAGAATACTACATTGATATAGTGTGACTCACAAGATTCAAATGGATCCTTATCAGTGTGTAATGTTCCACTCTATGCATTGGTAAAATATTTGATGAACTGATGGTATTATGAAGGAATCATTGCATGCTGATGTAATAAGGGCCTTCCTAGCAGAACATTGAAGGTTGTGTTTTTCTGTACCACTAGAAATAATGAGCAGCCATAAGTTCTCCAAATTGAGTTTTGGGCTTGATTTGGACTAGTATCCACTACTCACTTTTATCATATCCCAATAGAGTTGTAGTGTAGGGCATCAGGTTATCGTCATTATAGCCCAGCCGATGATGTGTCCTAAATGGAATGAGATTGATTCTAGAGCCATTGTGAATGAAGAAATTTTGAACCTAAACACTATTCAACATGCCAAGAAGATATATAGGTTCTAATTTCCCTTGCATGATAGTGTCTTCATCTTGATCCATGAAGGAGATAAATAAATTTTATTTTGCTGGAACAGTCTCTATCTGGTAGACTTTGGAAGCAACCACTTCGGCTTTAAACTCCTGGGGTACTTAATAAAGCTTCTATAAGTTCTTCTCTAAGATCCACTGACAGATTCAGTGTATCCATGATTGATATCTTAGATGGTACTAAAACTATCTTCTCTAGGATATCATATTTCTCATCTAAAGGCTGGTGCTACCCAATACGGGGATTCTCTTTCATAGGTTCTTTTAGAGATTGATCATTTGATGATGATGGGTTGGCCCTTGGGACTCGAGATAGAGGAGATTTAATCCCTTTTGTATTGGGTTAGGATGCTTAGCCTACATGATGAAGGAAATTATCCATCTGTTCTCATTCTAATGGATATTTTAGAAATATTGGTCCAGAGTGGATTCTTATAGGTGCGGGGGAATTTCCTTGTTTCTATTAGGCATGCTGGAGGGTTCTTCTACAATTTTATACAATATTGAAAGTTTGAGATAAGGTGCGTCCATAAGCTTGAGTTATGGAATGGCTACATCTCACTTGATATCCTCAACTTCTTCGAACTCTTCCTCCACCCCTGGTTGGGTGCATGGAATTCAGGTTTGTAACCATACTCACCATAGGATAAGGGATCCATTAAGTGGATGACATTAATAGAGCCAAAATATCAACTCCTCTTCTGATGATGACTCTACCGCATCATCTTCTTTTAATGGTTCCATTTGGTAGGGTGGTTCCCATCTCTTCATATTTGATGGCATAAAATCTAAGAGGGTTAAATCCAAATTTATCCTTGGTGTAGGTTCTTCTTCTTGTACTTGCTCTTGGAATTTCTGGTTGGACTACTTTTTGAGTGGTCGACCCTCGGAAGATTTTGGGGGTGAGGATTTTGGATGTGTTTCACTGGGAGCTATTGGGGGAATAATTTATTTCTTCAAATATTCTTATATTATGTCATAATCACGTTTGATCATTTTTTGATTCATCCAACTATCAAAAATCTATTTTTTTTGCTGACAACCTTTTTCCACTTTCCCCCTTCATCTATGTCAGTGATGGAAACATACACCACTTGTGCTGGTGATGGTCCTAGTTTTACCTATCTAGAATCTATCATTATTTGCAGGAGATCCATGAAGATGAATAATTCTTGGATAGTATGTCCCAATATCTGGTGGAAGGGATAATAATAGGTCAGTCATTGAGACCTACTTCATTGTCCCTCTTTAGATTTGGTAGGTGGAGAAAGTTGCATTTCATAGTGGTTATGAAATATCCACAGACTTGGTTGTCTATAAATGGGTAAAACTTGTCCTTTCATTCCTAAAATTGATTTCTTATAGACCCCATTCACTTATATTGTTGAGGTGGGGGAGGTTGTTGATGTCCTAGGAGCCCATCACAGCCTGGTGTGATCTTGGGACATATAGTAGGCACCGAGGTAGCTTAAGAATAAAAAATGTTGTTTCAACCTCCCCACTCTTTTTCTTAGGGCCAATGGGGTTTCATGGGATTTAAGACTATTCTATTGAAAAGAGTCATCTATTCTTTAGGAAATGATAGAGAAATCCTGAAACCCACTTGTGTATTTCACTGAGATAAGTAGTGAATGCAAATCATCGCGGAGATTATAGATGCACATAGCAAGAATTTCATATTGGGGGAGTGGTGGATCCAAGGAGAAGATTAAACCGACCCATATAAAAATGATGTCTAAAACTATCTCATTCTCCTAGTGTTTGCAGTTCATGAGGTTGCTAACTTTCATTTTTGGCAATGTCGAGATGAATTAAAATAGGAACTGCTATTGGAGATCCTCCCATCCTGTGATAGAATAAGCTAGAAAACTATTATACCATACAAATTACAAACCTAGTAGGTTTTGTACGAAGAATTTGAGTTTCACTCCTTCTTGTTTCTCTAGGGTTCCCATCATGGGATCATAATAGGATGATTACTGCATCAGATGCTATTCTGGGCCACCTGAGCCATTGAACACTAGGAATATGGGGTTCCCAAAATTTGGAGATGGTAGGAAATTTATTACCTAGTTAGGATATGGTTTCCTTTCTGGTTGTATTAGGGAGTGGGGCCCTCCCATGGCTTCCAATCGAACTATTAATGACTCGATGGTATTCATGAGTCCTTGATGCACATCTTGTTGGAACTGAGCATGGGTTGGTGTAGTAGGGGTAAAATTTTCCGGTGCCAGTGTTTTTGGTACTTATGGTGGATACCTGACTAAGGGCGTCCTTTGGGAATTCACCTGGATCTATTCCAGTTGTTTCCTCAATAGTGGAAAATATTGGTATTCTTCCGGAATAAGATTCAGGTAGAATGAGGATCCTAACACTGTCCGAGACAAGCACACTGGACTTGACTCATTTTTGGGATGAGCCCATGTGGAAGAGGCACACTTTCTGGGAGTGTATATTTAATCTATACCCAGGGTACATATCCATTAGAATGAATTAATTTGAGAATATCAGTGTTTATTCATCTAAACTATTTCATTTATTTCTCCTTCTAAGCGAATCTCACCTCGAGTGTTAGGTAATATCTCTCATTTGGAGGGGGAGGTGTGTTGTATGCAACCTTATTTTTATTATTCTTTGTATTAGGAATCCATCAGGCTCAATGTGGATCAGGTTTCAAGTGAAAACATACTCCATTTTTTCTTTTTCATTTGCATAATACTTGGTGCAGTCTGTGGGACTAACATCCATGAAATTCATTGATGTGTAACACATCGCAGGTGGCATGCCATATATTGAATTGTAGGGGAACTTTTTGCACCTTTTTCTGGATCTTCTCCTCCTTCTCTAGAATTATTTTCATTTTTTTGGAAAAGAGTACCTCAAAGGTAACCATGATGAGATCTTGCCGTACACCTCTTTTTTGAGGGAAATGGATCACAAGATGGGATGAAATGGGTGACCTATCTATTTTTCATAATTCCTAGCAGAAAAAGAGTGACGTTGACTGGGTGGGTGGTTGAGGTAAAAATTCCCCTAGCCCTATGGTATAGGGATTCTCCTGTTCCTTTATGATGATACCTCATATTGGAATTACTTTTCTTATGGGGGAATTTTGTGTTAAAAATTCCCCCTACCCTATGGGTTGGGGCTCATCCCATATAACATCAAGTACTACTGCTGTTACCGCTTTATTGATCTCATGCATTATTTTTTGGGTATGATCTAGATATGGTTCTGGGTTTACATGTGATTTATTTTATTTTGAGGATATTATCCACATTTGTTGGTTGGACTCCCATAGACGAGAGGCCTGTTAAATGCTCTCAATCACCTGGTTGATGATCTTTTCAATGGATTTACCTTATTTCGCCTGATGCTTTTGAGACTTACTCAAGGTGGTTTCTGGTTGATGATTCCACCTTTTCAGAGTATGAATTACATTTGATTTTTGTCTTGGGATAATGACATTATAGGATGTCACCTCCGGTGGGTCTTTCTATACGAGATGTGGGGTGAAGAGAAAATCTCCATGCTCTCCCCATACTCAGATATAAACTCCAAATGTGGTGTTGTTGATAAGGCAACAAATTTTTTTTCTGTGTGTGGAGGCATGTAAATTCAAGATCTTTCTTATGCCTCTCTTATTGCAGTTACCATGTGGATGGAAGAGACTCCAGGTCAATTTGACAATAGAGTTCCCCTAATATATTGACATGGTCTGCATACCCTTCATAGGGATTTTTTTTCTTTTAATTAGCAATGATTTTTTCAGATGTTGAGGTGAATGTTATGCATGAATTATTCTAACAACTCTGTTGGTATGTTGAACTAAGAAGTGGTTGTAGTATAGAACATGACTGGTATGTCATCTATGGATAACCTTCTTCTCATGAACATTTTTTTTATCTTTCGATAAAGAATCATCTACTTGGTCTGCCCAACTTGAACAATTCCAGGTTATTTCTTCCCTAGTAGCAGGGTTAGTGGGAGTCCCATTGATATTTGAACAATTCAGGGGTGGATCAAAATATGAGTGTGTCCCCATGACATATTCTAGTTGATAGAGGATTCCACTTATCATGTATAGAGTATCTATCATATATGACCCAATCCTCCCAAGAGACTCAGAATAAGAGAGATTTCTTGTATTTGATCTGATGATAGGAGAACCTTCTTTCTAGTGTGAATTATGAATGTAGAGAGGACCTTCACAGCCGATGTTATGGTAGCGAGGACTACCATCATAGATTAGTGCCTAGCTGTAGAGAGAATTTTCACAATTTATTTCCTGGGGAGGACCTTTAGGGAGGACCGCAGTAAGGGGAGGACCTTTAGGGGGGATTGCAGTAAGGGGAGGACCTTGTTAGTGCTTTTTTTCATCGTGGGGAGGGCCTTCGTAATTACCACTATCATGGAGATAACTACCATAATAGAAGGATATATTTATGTAGGTAGAATATCTATAGTGTGCATCCTAGGTAGGACCTTCTGGATGTACTGAAATAAGGGGAGGACCTTCTTGTTGTTGATGCCTCTATAGAGAGAGCATTCACAGTGACTACCATGGTTGCGAGGACTACTATCATGGCTTGATGTCTGACTTCAGGGAGAATTTATGTTGCGTATAACCTGGGGAGGACCATTAGGGAAGATGATAAAAAGGTTATGACATTCTTGATGTCTGATATTCTGGTTATGGGGAGGGATACCATGCAACTTATCAAGAGATAGGTTCTCGGGATTGATTATTCTATCCCATGAAGTAAGAACCTATGGGTGCTTTGAAGAGTTCATTCATAACTGTTGGTAATAATATTATGGGGAGGGTCTTACAAAATTATACTACCACTGCCTTAATTTTTTAATGGGTTTACAGGATATTGATCCTCTATTGATAGGTGCTTGATGGTGTCAAGAACTCCAACTTTCTACAGTGAAGGATCATGAATGTTCTCTTCATTTGCCAATTTCCTTTGGTGCGTTTCAGTTTTGAGAGCTCTATTTTCAACAACTATGATTGCCTACTATTGGTGAAAGTTTTCATATATAGGTCCCTATTTGAGTGGTTCCTACGATTCCACTAGGATACATTGATGAGAATATTGTGTTTTAAAGGGATATATGTATGCTCTTGAGCGGCCATTGTAGTAGACTAGTGCTCCCTAATCAGAACAAGTATTTTTTCCCGATCTAGTTGTCCTTTTTTAACATAATATAGATTATGACCCTCTTGGATTGGAGTAGGGATTTAGGTATTCTCTTGAGTGACCACCTTATTTTTAGATGGGTCACCCAACATTGGGAGATGGGGTTGTGGTCCCAACTCCTTTTTATTGTCACAGACATGATTACGTCTTGATAGGTCTGGAGGATATGATCGAGAATTTATGTCAGATCCTACATTATTGATAGGATGTGTTGAGATACATCCTTGGATAGAACGATTATGTATGCCTATTACGATGTCGAAGCGAGAATATATTCCTGCTCTAGTCCTCCATGTATTTATAGTGGGAAATGTAAGTTCTCTTTTTTTGAGGGATAAAAATAAGTATACTCCTGATTTATAGATGGGATATGCCATCTATTTTCTTCGATTTACACCATAGTTTACTAGTGGGATTCATATCTATGAATATGAATTTTCATCTTCTCTTTTTACAATATATTTATCTCACAGTCTTTGTATGTATAAGATGAAATTTGAATCTGCTTATATTTGATTACTATTATATTTTATGGGTGAGATTCTTATTCGTAGGCATGAATTTTCATTTGCCTACTGATTTCCACCATATTTGACTGGTGATTTTCATATACATTAGTAGTGTTGTATGACTGCCCATAGTTTTTCAACCCATTTAGATGGAATTCTTGGTGTGCACCAGCATGAATTTGTACCTGCTTGTAGCTAGTTGACACCCTACTTGGATGGTAGGATTATTGCACATCGGTAGAGGTTTGCATTTTTTTGATGATTTTCCTTATTGATTTCATGGATGGACTGGTGAGAATGAGTGGTAATTTATGCCTTCTCATAACATTCCACTGTATTTCCATGGTGGAATTCATAAGAATGAGTGAGGATATACATACACTTGTTATATGACACCGTATTTTTGTGGAGGGATTCTTCCACTGGAATACTCACACATAGATTGCAATAGTTCTTATTGGGTCAGTTTGAAAATCTACATGAAAAATTATATAAATTTATATTAAGAATTTATTTTAAAAATAAATATTGGACATTAATAAAAATATAATTATTATTTCTATAACCTTAATATAAAAACTCAACCCAATAATTAAAGAAATGATGTCCATTCGTTATAGATTACCAAACAAGATCATTACTAACTTCATCAACTTGAATAATAACTAAAATAATTAATAAATGAAATTATAATATTATAAATAGCTATAAAACATAAATTAAAATACATTTCAGGATCATGGAATTATTAACTTTGGGGAAATAATTGATAATGACAACATTGTTACTAAAATAGATCAAAATAATCAATATTACTCACACCTGATATAAAAAATTTATAATAACTAACTATTATACATCTAGATAATAATTATAAATGATTATTTTTAAAGTTAATAGATATGAAAAATGTTTAAAATTATAATATTAAGTTATTTATTTTTTATAAAGGAGATTTAGGGGCTTTGGTGGAATTTAAGAATTTAGGTAAGGGGTTCTTTGTCTCATATTTAATTCCTTGAGACATATTTCTTAATATATACAATGATATATTTTATATAGTGTGATTAATATATTTTAAATTTATTTTTTTAATATTCATTAAATTAGTGTGATTTGAAGATCCAAATCATGTTCTATCATCAAATGGATATCGATTTAAAAGATACAAAAGATAAAAGTGTTTTTATTAACTCAGCCCCCTTTATTGAGTTATATTGCCTGTTCTAGAAATTTTTTCTTCTATTATTAGTCTCTTATACAAAAATATTTTATTTTGAGGTACTTTATCACCCACTATACGGATAATTACTTTTTAATTGATTTTTTTCACCTTCAAAAAATTCTTTCTAAAAAATAATATCATTATTAAGACTAATTCTGATAATATTTAATGATGGTTACCAATACTTTTCCATTTTATCCTTCCCACTAATGTTATCTTTTAAATTTTGAAACACAATTAGGTTTTATATAATATTTCAGTCACATTTCAGTTATCCACTATTTAAAATTATGTTTTATTACTCTTTTTTACGATGTAGGATTTATACAAAAATATTTTTAATTAAAAAATAGTTTTCCTTCCCTTGTTGTTAGGTTTAACTTCCACTCCAAATTAATTTAGAATATTATTTAGGTCTTTATAAGGATCTATAATTGAAGGTTATTTTCTAAAAGAAATTTTTTTCGTAAGTTTCACTTCAACATTTTAAAAATAACTTTTGAAAGTGACTATTAAATTCAATTTTTTATGACTATATTAATTTTTTTCCTAAAATATCTTTTTATGTTTTTCTTCCATGTTAAAAAATACTTACACAACTATAAACATTACTTTAAATTATTTTTTATGTCCTTGTTTCAAAGAATTTTTTCCAAATAAACCAAATTTATAATGATTTTACAATAAAAGTGGCTTTTTCTATTATTTTTCAATGTGATTAAACTAATCATTTTTAAAAGTAATTTTCCATATATATTGACATCCTTTGTTAATTATTAGGATATTATCTTAAGATACAATATACTTTATTTCTCTGGATTTCTAATTATTATGTTGTTAATTATTATACAACTCATTTCCCTATAGGGTTAATTATACATTTATATAATTATGTAGGATTTCACTATATGTCACACATAATATTTGAAATATAAAGGGTAAACTATAATAGTGCTCCATTACATTGATTAAATAATTAATCACTAGATATGATATGTTCATAATACCTTGGTTTCATTTCATGGTAAATTTTTATGATATCTTGGTGAAAAAACCTATAAATATGAATGGTGCACCCTGATAGTGATCAAATTAGTTGTGTAAATAATTAATCTATATAGATAACATGTTAATGATACCTTTTTAGAATGACTTGGTAATTTTTAATGATACCTGTGTGAATAAAGATAGAAATGTTCTATTATAATATCTTAATGATGAAATTTGGTGATATACATATGAATATATCATGTTTATGTTGTAGACTCATTTAAAAGTTATGATTCATATACTTTTGATCATGTTATTCCTCTTATTATTATGTTCATGTTCTTATATTTTGCATCGAGTCTTATCCATCATATATTATGATTTCATTATTTATACCTTACTATGTGTTTAAGATCACCTCTTCCTTGGGTTTCCATTTTCATAGGTTATATATATAATTAATATGTATTATATTATTTAGAAGTGTTTATTGTCTGTATAATTATTTAGAGATTTTGAATAATTTTTATTGATTAAGTAGTAGATTATATGTTGGAAAAAATGTCTGTTAGTTTAAAATTTATGGGTTTTTATTTAATATTTTTTTTTTCTAATTCTTTAAAAATATAAACCTAAATGATAATGGGAATGTATTGTAATGAAATATTTTCTTTAAGTCATGTACTTAAATGGTCATGTTTGTAGGGAATCATAGTTGTTATCAGAATAGGGTTTAGATAACTTTAGTGATTAGGATGTTAATTGAGGATAATGTATGGTTTGATAAGTTAATGTTGATCATAATTTAAAAGGTATATATAATTTTTTATGTTATTTGAGGTAATTTTTAATATTTTAGGGATTAGGATAAAATTTTTTTAGTTAAAACCCTAGGTATAAGTTTATTGAGTGAATCTAAGAGATAAGTCCAAGGGACAAGTCTAAGTATAGGATAACATTCCAAATTTTTGGTAAAGTAGAGATTGTCTGGTTCTCCTAAAAATTACATCAATGTATGGATAATGGTAGGTGTATATGGCTATCTCATAGATGCACATAGGGATAATCACGTAACAAAGATTAGTTGAGTATCAACTCAATCTTCGCTTTGGTTTATAATGAGTGGGCCTAGAATTATAGACTTGAATAGACACTCCTATGGGTTATGATTTGGTTCATCTCATTACATTTACATGTAATTATGAAGGAATTATTATTTTAGGAAATTGGGTTAATTAATATTATAGAAACCAATATAATGAAACCTATATTCAACTGAGAGTGATTTAGGATGACTAGAATCTAATGCAATAATTTCGAAGAGAAATAAAATTTTAGGTTGAATTTTTCATGTAATTTTATTTCAATAATTCTATTATGGTATTCATGAATCACCTTAACTCCTTTTTATTTTATTAATGGTTTAATCCTGAAGGAACCAAGTTTACAATGGATACCATAAACAATACAGAGAATGTCCCAAATCACAACCTAATTAGATTAGAAATTATGTGAGAAATATTTAAATTATAACAAACCAACTATAAAGAATTATGATTAAAAATGTGAACATAGTTGAATTCCCAAACATTCCAAACAAGATTAGAAAGGATTCTCATGGGTGTTTGGTTGACGAATATGATGATTGAAATAATATTAAATTTAATTTTTATAAAAAATGTGGTAAGAATAACCCAAGGGAATGTCTCAAAGGAATTTGGGGATACTTCATGTTTGTAAAATTAGGGCACATGTCAACATGTTACTGGGTAAAAATTAAGAAATTGGTTAACACAATAAAGGTAAAAGATGTTTTTCCTAATCAAACCAAAGATATTAAGGTAGACACCTAATTTGAAAATATATCCTAAGTCATTCCTATCATTTAGATACTCTTAAATATTACTTTAGTGATTAAAAACTAAAAATTAAATGATTCAATTTTTAAGGGGGGTGTAACACACTATGATTTTAAATTACTTATTTTCCTTCAAAACCTAATGCATTCAACATATTTCTTCACATGAAAAAATGAACCAAAATGAACCAAAAAACATTATATAACCATTAAAATATAGAAATTTAACTGGAGAGTAAATATAAAAGCCAATGAATTATGATATATATATATAGTAATAAAAATAAAAGTATTGTTTTTATATTAATGCACTAATAAATTTCAACTTGTCTTTCTAAATAACAAATAAAATAATTTTATTCATAAAAACATATTTTCATGAAACATTAATTTTCATGCACTATAAATTATATTATATTATGGTTAAATAAAATTTTAAAAGGAAATTATTGATAATATATACAATAAAAAAATTTAATATTCATTTAATAGTTATTAATATGTAAATAATAAATTTATTTTATTCTTAAAAGATATAGGATTTTTAAAACTCTTTTTTGGAATTATACCGGCTTATAATAAAATTGTTTTTATAAATTATATAAATTAAAAAAAATAAAATGATTTGAATATTTTTAATAATATTTATCAAATTATTTAATGGGTTCAATTTAAATTTTAGTCATAAAATTCAGATACCAAGCTAAATATTAGATACGTTGGAAAAAATCACTTTTTTACTGAATTATCTATTTATAAATATTTTTTATTTTTTAAATTAAGTAGATATATTTTAAATTAAGACTATAATATGTTTTTTAGAAATATATAAAAATAAATTATCAATAATTTAATTGATAATTAATGTTAAATAATATTAATAACATCGAACAATTAATTCTATTTTCCCCTACAAAATTAGTTTTTCAACACATTATATATTTTAATTTAAAAGTTAATTTTTTCTTATTTAGAAATTGAGAAAGATTTAATGGAGTATAAATTTGGATTTATCCCATATAATTTTGGTAATAAGGTATATATTATATTTTTAGTAATTGAATAATTATGATGGTTAAATTTTATTCAAGATTAATAAGTGTTGAAAAGGGAAATCTAATGTGGCACGAATTTTAATAAAATGATTTGACATTGAGAAAATATAGAAAAACATTTTTATGTTGTAAATTCATACCTACATACCTCACCAACATTCTTCCACGACTCAACTAACTCTCATGTTATTTGATTCTTACCCCTTACCTAGCATTCTTTTCCAAATATTTTTCCCTCATTTTCAACTATACAAGGTGCCCACTTACACCCATTTAAAGAGAAACCTATAGTTTTAAATTTTAATTAACATTTACCAAATTTAATTCCTATATATTTATTCTACACATTTTTTATAATATATCGTCAATGAAGTGCCTCAATTACTTTATTTAAAATGGATATTTCAAGATAAAATATAAATTCCGAATATAAGTATTACAATCCCATTAACTTCGTTTATTTATCCATTTCATACTCCCTAATAATAAACCATTATAAAAATATATATATAATGAAATTATTATAAATAATATACTGAAATATTATTATATTTATTATATAACCATTATCTATTCCACCCTCATTTAATAAAAAATGAAAATGTTGTTCACTATCATGTGCGGACTACCGCCTCCACGAATGAAACATTTCATTTTTCAACAAAACATTTCTAGGATGGCTTTATAAATGGTTTAAATGATTAAATATTTCATTTATATTATGATTTATATTACATAAATATAAATTAAGAATTCAATAGTTAATAGTAGTAATAAGAGGTCAACGTAAAACTAATCACCTGAAATGAACATAAAAAGAGGAAAAGATATTTATTTATAAGTATCATCTTATTTTTCATTTACTTTATTCTTATAATTATAACCAATTATAATTCATCACCTTAATAAAATCTAAATAATATCATTATAATTTTTTATAATTATATTATTAAAAGGAAATCTCTTCTAAAGCCATAGTCACACCTGAATTATAGAATGTACTTATTGGGTCAGTTTAACCACCTATATGAAATACGTTATAAATTTTAATAAAATATTGATTTGGAAACTGAATATTGGATATTAATAATTAAATTTTTTTTTCTGGAATGGTAATCTAAACATTTCACTCATTAATTAGAACATTATTGTTCATTAATTATAAAATAGAAAAACAATCTCATCACCAACTTAATCATAATGAATAATAACTAAAATACATATGAAATGAAATTATAATATCATAAATTTTTATAAAACTTGAATTAAAATTACATTTATAATATTTTAATGATGAAATTTTGTAAAATAATTAATAACAACACCATTAATATGAAATTAGTTCAAAATGATAAAAATTAAACACACCCAATATTGAAAATAGTTAACAACTAAATAATATACATATAGAGAACAAATATAAGTTTGGTTTATAAAAAGTTATATATATAATTTTTATTTTCTGAAATAGGTTAGTATGATATTTTTATATAGTTGAATATAGTGATTTAATGTAGTTCAAGAATTAATGAAATGGGTTCATTGTCTAAAATTTAATTTATTGAGACATATTTATTATTATACACCATGATATCTTTAATATACTATAATTACTAAATATTTAATTTATTTTTCCATATCCATGAAACTAATGGGGTTTGAAGATTCATATCATGTTATTTCATCAAATGTATCCCAATTAAAAGGATACCAAAGTTGAAAGTGTCTTTGTTAACTCGAATTTTTTTGTTTAGTTAAAATGAATACTCTTGATATTTTTTATTATATACATGGTTTATCCCACCCCAATGATTTTATTCAAGGTACTTTATATTAAACTATAGGTATAATTCAATTTTTTCAATGTTTTTACCATGATAAAATTCTTCCACAAAAACTATATCATTATTAAAAATAATATACATCCTTATCTAATGAAAATTTAACCAACTTGTCTATATTTTACTTCCCATAAATTTGGCCATAATATTTAGAAGACCAAATATGTGTTATCTAATTTTACCTTCATATTTAACTTTTATTATTTTAAAAAGGATATTTTATTACTCTTTTTATGATGTGGTATTTTAAAGATTATATGTTAAAATAATAAAATAGTCATTCATCCATGATATTTTGTTTTATCTTCCACTAACCATTTCCTTGGAATGCACTTTAGGACCATTCTAGATCAATTATTGATGGTTATTTTTTAAAATATAATAGTTTTAAAAGGTTTTCACTTTACCTATTTGAAAATAACATTTTATAGTAACCCATAACTTCATATTTTTTCAAGAAAGTTAAAAAATGTTTAATAAAACATCTTTTTATGATTTTCTTCTATGTTAACACACCCTTTTTCATTTATGACCATTATATTCAATGAATCTCTATTTCTATGTTTTGAAATGGTTTTCAAAATAATCCTAATTTTTGATGATTTTCAAATTAAAAGGGTAATTTAATCTTATTTTTTAAATGGATTTAACCAATGATATTTGAAGGTTATTTTCCATCTATGTAAATATCATATATTCATTACTATGATATTATTTTATGAAACCATACACATTATTTCTTTCAATATCTTAATATCATGTTGTGTATTCTTATCTAAGCCATTTTATTATTGGTTTAATCATACTATGGTGGAATTATGTTTGATTTACTTAATTGGAACATATAAATTTAGACATATGAAGATTTCAACCTAAGAATGATCCATTATATTGGGTAAATAATTAATATCTGGAGATGGAATGTTAATGTTACAATGGTTTCATTACATTGTAATGTTTTATGATACCTTGGTGAAAAACCTTAATAATATGAAGGATGTGACATGATATCACTCAAATGAAATGGGTAAATAATTAATCTATATATGTGACATGTTTATGGTACCTTCATAGTATTATTTGGAAAAGTTTAATTATACATTACTGAAAAAACCTTGGTAATGTGATTTTACAACATCATAGTGATGAACTTTAATGATATACTTATGAATTTATCAGATTAAGGTCGAATACACATTTCTAAGTTATGATTCATGTGTTTATGATAATTTTATGATATTTAAATTAATATTATTATGTTATACCCCAAGAAATTCCCATGATATGTTTCGATTTTATTGTTAATCCCTTGCCAAGTTTTTGAGCTCAACCCTTCATTATGTTTCCATTTCCATGAGTTACGAAGAAATCTAATATTTATGATGTGTCCAGAAGAGTATCATGTGTGGAAAAGTTTTGGGATATATTAAAGACTTTTTATATATTAACAAGAATGTTATATAGTGGATAAATTTTATGTTATTTAAAAAATAGATGAATTTTTTCAGTTAATATTTTTTCCTAATTATTTAAAACTTTAAACATAAATTATTATGGAAATTATTTGTAATGAAATATTTTCTATAATTTGAGAAATTATATGGTCATGTATGTGGGACATCATAAATATTATCTAGGTGACTTTATAATTGTAAAATTTGTATTCTTTTGTATTTTTTCCCCTTTTTATTTTTTTCACTTCCAAGGAATGTAATTGTACATGGTATATAAAAATAATTAGTATTAAATATAAGTTTTTATGTACTTTTGTTGTAATGTATTAATATGAGTGAATAAATTGTTGTTAATTTTATTTGTATCATGTAATATTTATTTTCCACCCATGTTTCTATTCATTAAATATAATAAAAAATACAATTTATTGAAAGGATATGCATACTTAAATTTGGGATGTCACATCCCCCCTCCAAAAAAAATTCATCCTAAAACATTGAATTTTCTTTAAAGAGTGAAAATAGGTAATGGTGTCCTCAAAATGACTTTAGATATAGGTTTTATTACAAACTCCTGCTTGGCATCCAAAAGACCCAGGATCGAATCCGGGCAGGGGCGAATTTCCCAGGCACTGTAGCAGTACTATAGCAGGTACTGTTGCAGCGGCAGAACTGTAGCAGCGGCAGCACTGTAGCGGTGGAGGGACTGTAGCAGATACTGTAGCGGTGGTGGTACTATAGCAGGTACTGTAGAAGCGCGGGTACTGTAGCAGTACTGTTCACCGAGGGGTCCTTTGGGCCAAAAAAATGGGATTTCAAGCCTTGTATTCAGGCCACTTGGCCTTGGGCCTTCGGGCTATGTAATGGGTCTCCCTCTACCCAGTTTAAAGAGGTCTTTTCTTTCAAATAAAAAATTGAGGCTTGGACCCCAACCTTAAAAAAAAAAAGATAATTATGAATCTTGACAGTATCTCATAAAATAAATTTAAACTTTCATATAAATAGGAAAAACCAATCCTATGATATCTTATCATATGATAAATTTCTTTCAAATTATGATAATTTTAATTCAACATATAACTCCTTAGATTTAACCTATGAAAAAATTAGTTCAATCAATATCACATTATCTTAAATATTATTTTTCCTATGTTTTTTCCTATTATTTCTATTAACATAATCATACAAAATGATACCCTTATTTGATACCAACCGAAACACCTATAGACCCATACTCTTATATTTGGTGTTAAAAATACATAATTTACACATATACTCTAGTACCAATTGTGATAACATAATAAAATATACATCATTTTACATATCATCTCAAATTAAATCACCCTGCAACGACCTAATGGTTTAGTGTCTTTGGAGATTGGTAACATATCCATCTTATTATGCATTGATGCTTCAATATATCCCAAACAATTCTCCAATCATGAATGATTTATAGGAATTTCCACACATATACATTCCTAGGGAAATGGGGAAATATAAGAATAGAGTGAGATCAAACATATAGTAAATGATAATACATATTAATGAGTCATAGAGGAGTAAATCATAAACATTTGCGAAAACATGAACATCAGATAAATACCTAATTAAAGAATAACATCATAGGTTGTGATAATGAAATGTGATATTATAATCATAGATCAATAAATTGTAATGTATAACCATAAAATAAATCATTGTGAGAGTATACCATGGAATAATAATGTAAAATTGCAAGAAAATAATCATAAGCCATGGAAACATAACTTAGGAATGTGGAAACATGAGACAATAATAATTATACATAGAGAATAATACAGGAATGTGGAATGACATAAGAAATTTTTCATAACATAGAAATTTGGAATAATATTAATCATAAAAATTAATAAAATATCTCAATATTAAAAACAGATGCATTCATATCATAGTAAAATAGGCCAGCCACCTATGTCCCATAAATGGTGGCATTAGGATAACCTCTAGTGTCCCATAACCTTGTGGACTAGGATAAACAACCATGTCCCATAACATAATCATCTGATGAGTCATAAAATATTACCTAATTCTTTATAGGGATATATAATTTAGGTCCCACCCATCAAATAATGATAAACCATACTTATGTGTTCCACATGAAATTAGTGAAATATTTATTAAAATAATGGTTTAATTATCCCCAGATAATGAAATGAGATATAAAAAAATAATTAGGGAGTATAATATTTATTTAATTAATGATAAAGGCTCTCTATATTAATATAATTGAATTAGAATAATAAAGTGTAAGGTATTTAATTAATATAGAATAAAAATCATACACCCTGATATTTTAGAATATATTTTCTCTCTTATAAATTTGATGTGTGTAATATCTTCTAATGTATGTTACCCTGAAAACATTTTAATAATGGCTATAAATTATAAAATGAATCAAAATAAGTAGAATTTAAATGAAAAATATATTTTAAAAATAAAATTTTATTTAGTTAGGAAACAATATTGATTATAAAAAACTATTTTGAAATATTTTGTTTATAAGAATTATTTTTTTCATATATATTTTTATTTAAAAATTTATTAATTTTATTAAAATAATAAAAGCATTTTTTACACATTTATAAAATGAATACATTGGTTATCAATTGGTTATAAAGGAAAATAAAATAATTTAAAGGTAAAAAAGAGATGTTTTTCTAAAAAACTACTTTTATGAGTGAAATGTGTTTTCATAATAGTAAATTAAATTAATAACTATATTTTAATGAAATATATAGATCATATTTTTAATTAAACATATTTTTATTCATACAATGGTTATTACATGGGAAATAATAGGAATACAATAATTTTCAATCTTAAAAGTACATTTTCTCTAAAAATGGGTTTTACACGTTTTGTGAATGGATATTAAAATTAACTTCTTATAATTATCAGAATTTAATATTATGAAATTAATTTCATATTTGGAATCAAAATAATTAATATCATTTAATAAATTCAACTTAATTTTTCTCATAATGAATAAATACTATGGTAAAAGTTTAACACCTTGATTGCAACAACCCAACCCAAACCACCAAGTCCAAACCTGGGTACTACATGACCTCATGTGTGCCTCCCCATATAAAAGAGTCTACTAACTATAATTGAGGGTATAATTACATCATTGGGGAGTCAATACCCTTAGTATCTTATCCTACTACAAATAATAATATATCACAATATAATAAAATATAGTAATTAGGGTAAACATGAAGAAACTAAATAGTTGTAATACAAGTCATACGATAAATAGAAGTGCTACCAATGTGTAAAGAAAAACCTAAGTAATTATAATATAGTTAATAGAAAAATAAAATAGTATTAATCCTCTAGATTTTATCCTTATACTACTCCCATATCCACACTCCTCAGCTCAACTATCTTACATGGGCCCCATTCCCTTTCTAGGATCCCTATACGTGAAGATTTCATGTCCAACAAAATGTTGGTACAATGTGTAAGTAATAAAACCCAGCAAGACACTACTAATGCATCCTTAGAAAATTTTCACATGCATAAAAATTGTATTCCATGATAAGAATTGATTTATAAACAAGCATAACAAATATATAATCATGTCCTAAGAGGTCGTGCACTAACCTAGCCGCCCCAAACCCATGGTCATACCTCTTTTGGCCCCATGCTGGATAGATATTGGAGATGTTAGTAAATAAGTAATAGAAAAAAATCAATTGACATTTCACTTAGTATCCTCAAGGAATATAGTAGACATGATACTCAGAATCAAAAAGAAATCAAGCAAGTTTGCTACTCATTTTCCATAAGGGTATCAAGTTTTAGAATTTACCTTTAAATCCCCAAGGCATCAAATTATGTTTGAGCCACAATGATATCATGCTATATCATCATCATCATTACACTTCACAAACACTCCCCCTCCAAGGGGTAATCATACCATGAAATTCACATTTCACATAAACTGAGCACCAAAACTCTAAAGGAAAGATAATACCCAATATGGTATAGCATGATAAAAAAACATATAATGACATCATGAGATTTATAATAGAACCATATATCAAAATTTTAATCAAAATAAAGGCTGAAATCAATATAATATAATAATTTTAGTGGAATCAAGGGTCATATATGGGTATCATAACAATGCACACACCCACAAAAAAATTACCATCAATGGAGGACGCAAATAATGCTAACACATGAATTATACCATGAAAACAACTATATAATAGGGACCCAAATGATAAGGATATACATACCACACGATTTTTGATGTCAAAATCAAGGTTTTTAAAAATATTTTATCACCCAAAACATACTCACACAGAAAATGAAACATCTTATAAACCATGAACTCCCAAAGTTAATCATTGTCAATGAAAATCCTCAAGTATGGTTGGAAGAAGAAAAATAAAATCACTCATATAATGGATATAAAGGAAAAATGTGAAAAAAAATTCCCTAGAATACACCATGACATAAATAGGTCACTACGATGTGAAGGTGTGCTAGAAACATCAGCCACAACTCATGGTAGACCACTATGGTTAAGTGGTGTGCTAGAAGAGGCCACCACATCACCAAAAATGTATTTCAACCTGACATATTATGAAAATCAACCTTTATGGTGTACAAGGGACCACTATTGAATAATTTTTTTGTAGGTTCACGAACTACTATGGTGTGAGGAAACATATGACAACATGGATTAATTCCAAAATCCCTTCAGATTTATTGGATTCATTGCCAACGTGAAGAAAGAGACCAGGTATTTTTATGGGAACTTATAAGATCTATTCCATGTGAAAACACCATAATTAAATAAATCTTAAATTTTGAAAATATATCCAAAAATAAATTATAAAATGGATAATTAAATTCCATAAATCCTTAAGATTGAATGGCTAGACTAGCTATTTGAAAATGATATAGAAAAAGGCTCTATGGTCTGGTTTAACTCAGCATGGAAAACATCCAAAAATAAAACTCCACAATAAAGGATATAGAAAAACCTCCATTAATTAGAATCATCATTGTGCAGGACTTTCCTATATGGTTTGGAATAAAATCCACAATACTAATATGGCATAGCCACATCCATTGTGTTCTGTTGTATGTCGATTCTTCTCAAAGGGTCACCAAACACACATTTAAGATTTTATAAGTTTCTAAAATACCTTAAGAATTTCTATATTTGAATCATAAGATATAGTCCTTTAAAATACCCCACTAGAAGTAATTATCATACCCATGAAGAATATTTAGGGTTCTTGATCAAGAAAATCAAGTCACTAATCTCAAACATTATCCTCTTACTCCAAAGTATCCTCTTGGATCCAACCATGTTTCCATAAGATCCAGAAAAGTGGTACCATATTACCTATATGTATTTTATCTATTTTTTATATGATCCACATAGGGAAATCCTCACATGATGCATTAGAACCCATCTCAAAATCCTCATAGTCAATGACATGTCGAAGATCAAACATGTACCTCTAGAGCTGAGACACACGAAACACATCGTGCATATCTTAATACTGAGAAGAAAGATCCAAATTATATGCCACTCTCATGACCGTATTTGTGATCTCAAAGGTCCAACATAGCATCGTTCTATCTTACCTTACTCAAACATTTATTTCTAAACCAAGGAGTCACTCTTAAGAAAACTCTATCATCAAAAATAAACTCTAGAGGTCTCCTCCTACGGTTGACATTAGATATCTACCGAATATGATCTTTGATCAACCACTTATAAATTATCTGTATTCTCTCAGAGGTCACCTAAACTATACTGGGACCCACAACTACTACCCCAACAACATTATGTTATCAAATCCTAAACAAAATGGCCTCCCATATAGATCCTAGTAATGTTTCATATGAATAAAAAACTAGTAACTTTTGTTTTTGGTGATTTAAACCCAATATAGATAATTAATTATGCTCCATTAAAGTCTAATATTCAAGATCTAATAATATTATATAGTATATATATTTTTCACTCTAATTTTCCATCTATTCAAGGATAGTATGTTATGATCAACCTCAACTGAGTCCCTAGGTAATTCTCTAATCCCTCAAAAAACCATGATGTAAAATATGCATATTTGTTAGAATAAATTCTCATGGGAAATCCATGTATGTGTTTGATCTGTTAGACATAAATATTTTCTATATCATATATCATGTGAGCCTCATGGACTGGTAAGTAGTGTGCAACCTTTTTCATCAGGTCAAAAATCACCTACAAAGCATCATGACTCCTTAGGGTCTTGGGTAACCCTATTAAAATTTCCATCGTGATGTCTTCCCAATTCCACAATGGAACTGGAAGTGACTGGAGAAACCCACAAAAATTTTGGTTTTCAAACTTTACCCTATGGTAGGTAAGGCATTGGGAAACAAAACCAGTGATGTCCTTCTTCATCCTTAGCCACCAGAACTATAATTTGAAGTCATGATACATCTTTACAAATAAATATTTTCCAGACATATAGAGGTATGTAATTATCTAATTATCTCTATACTAATGGAATAAAATAATATAACTCTCCCATGAACAAGGATCACATCTTCATCACTCAGTGATCACCTGGGTATCAGATCACCTCTAGCTAGTTTTTCCCTCATCACAACACACTCAAGGTCTGATTCATGGACAACCATTACCTATTTAATAAGAGAATATACAATCATCAAATGTATATAAGTCATCGATAAATTATACTATAAATCATCAATCCTCCACTCATCCAAGAAACTCATTAAGTGCCAATTATCCTCATAAGGCCACTCATCAAGCTCCTAATACACCCATGACTTACATCTATGAGCATACACTATGACATTTCCATTACTAGGTGTATAAATAATTTATAAGTAAAACATCTATAGATACTTTACCCAGTGCCTCTACATTAATTTTTGGTCCCTTGGTGTGAAGATATAGTGAATGATATTTTGGAATGTGTAGAAAAAAACCCTCTTATAGAAGATATAATGTCACCAAAACTTCTTATAATGGATTTTGGCTGCCAGATCCATGTCAAGGGTAGGGAAGTTTGACTCATTGATTCGTAGATGATGTGACCTATAAGATACTACCTACTCCCTCTACATTAGTACCACTCCCAATCCAACTCCTAACGTATCGTAGTACACAAAATTACCATTTCTAAGATTAGGAAGTATAATCACTAGAGTTGTATTTAACATTATCTTCAATTTAATAAATTATTTTTTTAAACAAGTCTAACCATAGGAACCCCACTCCCTTCTTCTTCAACAAGGATAGAAGTGCATATAAATGAGAGAAGTCTTGGATAAAACATCATTAATATCCAACTAAACCTAGAAAGCTCATGGTCTCGAACATGTTATGAGGATGTGTCTAGGATATCATTACCTCCACTTTATCCATAAATATATATACAGACCTATCATAGATTCTACATTCCCCAATAATTTCAATTCCTAAATCTAGAAGTTACACTTCTTTATGTTAGCAAAAAGATGATGTGATCGAAGTGTACTCTAGAATATCTCAAGATGCCTAACATACTGCTCCGGGGTCGAAAATTATAAGAGTATGTCATAAATGAAAACCATGATTAATGTGTACTGATATGGGTGGAAGGACTTTTTTAATGGGATCCATGATCACTACCTATGCGTTCATCAATCAAAACTACATCTCCATGTACTCATATAAACCATACCTTATATGAAACTCCATCTTCAGGATTTACTCTTATCTAACCCACATTTTGTGATAACTCGATAGAAGATCAATCTTTGAGAACCATAAAACTATCCATAACTGATTGAAAATATCATTGATCAAAGGAAAGGATATATTTTCTCCACCATCAATTGGTTTAACTTCCAATAATCATTGTAAAATCAAAGTATACCATCGACCTTCTTTGTAACATCCCAGGTAATTAAAGAATAAATAATTTTCATATTTATTAATATTTACGAATTAAACATTAATTTTAATTAAAAGGGGTTTCTACGTTCGATAGCGTACTCGATACGCAATGATGAGTTTCTTTGAAAACTTACGTTGCACACAAGTAATAAAATAATATTATTTTAAATGTTAGTTAACATGTAGCCGTTGTACTGGCGGGAATGGATAGAAATAACTAAAATATGATTATATATGTTTTTAAATGTTTTTACATTTACCCAATAAAAGATAAAGGCTTAAAATACGGAAAGAGTTCAATTTTAGGCATTTATACCCTAATTTTCACTAAGGGTTCACTTATCACCTTTTGACGGCGAACCATCATTAAATATAGTTTTGATCAATCTTATAAATTCTATTGGACCAAAAATAACTCTTCTTTAGAATCGGGACATCAAAATTTACTTTGTGTAAATTTTTGGTATCTTTCTGATAAAGTTCTTTTTTTTAATGAATAGTATAAAATGTTGTATTTTAATTCAAAACCTCTTTTTAATATAATTTATTTATATGATTAGATTATATTTTGAATTGGTTTTAAAGTGAAATTAGAAAATATTTTTACCATTAAATCCAATAGTGGTCATTGGAATTAATTTCACTTTGAAATCGGACTTAAACTAGTGTCAATCTTTTGATACTTATTGTTTCATAAAAACACGCTATTTGCTCTGACAGCGGGAATTAATTATTAAATTAATCAACGTGACTTATATGTTTTGAATTTTGAAAAATAGACTTCATTTTTGAATTCGTAATATCACAACTATCTTAGGGTGAATTTTTGGTAATTTTCTGAAAAACTTCAATTTTTGATGAATAGTGAAACCACTAAGTGGTACTTATAAAAAACTGATTTTCCGTTTAAATGAAATTTTTCCATCATTGTGTTTTGATTTTCAAAAATCCGACATACATGGTTGTCATTAAGAAGTAAAATGTGGTTCAATGAGATTAAAATAATTTTTTGGTGAATAGTAACTTATTAAGTTTTTAATCGCGATTAGAGGTAATTAGTGTAGTTTAAGGTAAAAATAATGCTTTAATAAAATGAGATGAGCTTGACACATGTACTAACCATATTGGATGAGTCATGGCCGACCAAGACAACCCATGGGTCGATTTAGGGGACCCCATGGAGCCACTTGGGTGAGATAATGACTTTAATGCCTTTTTTTAAATAAAAGTAAAAATGACACAAACATAATATGTTTTACGAAAACAATTTTTACATGGGGTTATAAAGATCATATTTTTATTATAAATATTCATTGGAAAGCTAAAAATATTTCCTACATCATAGTATTTTTTTTAATTTTTAGACTTTAAATAAATTAAATTATTTATGACATCATTATGATGCAACGATGACTTCATTATTTAACGATTTAAATAAAATGGAATAATAATGTAATATCTAAAACCTAAACATGTACAAAACCAATTGGATGGGAATATTTCGAAGCCTTATCATCTTATATTCGAAATATATCAATGTGGGACCTTAGAAATTCGAAACACTTTTGAAAATAAAATAATAGTTTCATGATTTCCAAAAGTGCCCCTCCTCTCCTCTTATAAAAGGCCCCCACCTCTACCTCATTTCACACACTCCTAAAGCCTTTGGATCGGCCATACCCTGCCCATTTACTCTCTACAAATCCCTCTCCTCATCCTAGAGGATTCCCTTTGGGCAGAATCCTTTCAAAGGAAGCCTTTAGGCTCAAATCAAAAGGAGTTACACTTTTAAAGGCAATTCATTCTCTCTTGTTCATTTGTTTTATTTTGCTTCTCGAACCCCCTAAAATATTTTTATTTACTTATTTTGTAACAACACATCTTAAATATACTAGGATGTTGTTATAAGATTTATTTGAGCTACACTCTCACACAACTACATCAAACGGTTAAAGAACATATGGTTTCCGTGGATGGTGAAATTCTGCCTCCCGAAACGATGATTGTTCAATACTCATTTAACACCTTCAAAGGTGGCCATTATGATGTCACTATTTTTATATATGATATATAATATGTTTATTCTTTCCTTAATCTTCTTTGTTTTTCATTTATGGCATACCACTATAGTTTCCATTATGGGTAAACACGATATCTTCATTTTAGGAAGTGCGGACTACCGCCCCCTGAAAGTGATTTGATTCGTTAATACCATATGTGGGATGTGTAAAGGATAAAGTTAATGATATTATATATGTTATTATACTGGAATTATAATATACTCTTACATAATTATGATTCCATTCTATAAAATATGAAATAGAAATGAAAGTAGCGTTCATGCGTACATACGACTTACCGTCTCCATGAACGGTGCATTTCATTTCTTACCTCCAAATGATTATGTAATATTATAAATACATGTATATGATGGATATATATGATATATATGATATCCAAATCAGGAATTTCATTCTAGATATAAAGAACCTTTGACCACACGAACAACATGTAATTGTAAGAAGTCCACTTTCCACTTAAGAACCAAATATTGACAAAACAAACATAATTAACTTAAATGGTTACATAATGTTTATAACATGGAAATAAGTGATATAAAAGGAATAATGAACTTTAAAAAGGTTCTTAATCAAGTATATATTAACTCAAGTTTATTATTCAGGACGTTAAAGAACGATCGAGTCAAGTCGGACCTGAGGTAAGGGACTTCGTCTCAATCTCCTTTTATTGAGGCATATTTCGTTTTATACACAACTTTATTTTATACGGTGTATAAACCCCTTTGACTTTTACTTTTATACAAAAGGAATCTTTTTCTACGAAGCGTTTTACTAAACGACAAAAAGGAATGTTTTTTTAACGTACGCGGTGACAATGACCTTTTCCGCCACCGCAAGTATTATTTGGTCTTTGGCTTCCTCAATAAGCCGTAATGTTTTTAAAATAAAATAAATACCATATACTATTTTATGCATTTTGTTATTGAAAATGGTTTTGATAAAGTATTCTATTATGTCAATATATTTATGATATATTGTGATTGAAATGTGGAAATGTTATCATTCCTTTATATTGGTTTTATGTTTTATGATTTTATATTGGTACTTGGACATTTTAACGGGTGGTTACGTTATAAACCATATGACAGGTGGTGCCGTGAATACCAGGACGGGTGGTTACGTTATAAACTCCAATGCATTGGGTATGGAAGTCGGCCGTATGGCTATTCCATTAAGTATGTCTGGAAATTGGTCGTATGGCTATTCCATTAAGTGATATGTGTGGAAGTCAACCGTATGGTTATTCCACTTAAGTATGTTTATGTACCAAGTTACCTTTATATATGTTATGTGTTCTTTATATGGGTTTTATGGTAATCCTTTGGTTACAAAAAGGTAAGTAATGATACTTTATTCAGTGAAGAGTTTTTACTACTTCATGAAGGTGAAGGTATTACTTTGATAGAGTACACATGGTTTACTTGATTTGGAAAAACTAACAGTTTTCATTCTTTGTGTATCCCTTACTGAGCTTTTTATGCTCACCCCAAGTTTTTTTGAAATGTTTTTCACAGGACTTAATGTGGAATAAGGTCAAGGATGGGATCAAGGGAATGTCATTCTATATAAAACATGGAACTAGACATGTTTCTTTTAAGAGTTTTTTTTATTATGGAAACTTAGTAGAAGTGACTACTTTGTAATCTTTTGAGATGTAATAGTTATGTTCTAATTCTATAAAACTCTAAACCTGAAAAGATCCTCAACGTGAATTATTAATTTAATTCAATATTAAGTATGGTTTAAGGTCGGGGCCTTATAGTTGGTATCAAAGGTCAGTTTAGACAACTTTAGGAGTTAGAAAAGTGTTAAATTATAATATGATTGAAATGATATAGCATTTACGGATTACCATGTTGCTTCGCCTAAGATATTTCTGTGTTCAGAATGGTTTTCCACAGAGGAAACAAAGAAACTATGTTGGGACGACATCAGGAGGAAGACAACCTTCCAAATCAGCAACCTGAGATGGTCGGAATCGGAACTAAACAGTTTGTTGCAGTGATGGTACAGTTGACTCAGGCTATAAATGGTGGTGGTATCCATGCACGAGATCATCCAGATCAACCGCAGAGGAACATGTCAGTGGTGGAACATTTCATGAGGCAACATCCCCCATCATTCAGAGGATCATCTGACCCTGTGCAAGCTGAAGGGTGGATTAAAGCACTGGAGAAGATTTTTGATGTCATGGGGTGTTCAGAACATCAAAAGGTTAGTCTTGCTGTTTACCGTTTTGAAGGTGAAGCTGATCAGTGGTGGTCGATGGTGAAAAATATCAGGGATAGTGATGAGATTGAGGATCTTCACTGGGAAAAATTCAAAGGTATGTTTCTTGAGAAATATTTTCCTAAGGTGGTTCGTCTTAGGATGGAAAAACAGTTCCAAGAATTTAGGCAGGAGGATGATTCAGTGGCAGCTTATAAAGCAAAGTTCACTTGATTGGAAAGGTATGCTCCAAACTTCATACGAGATCTTGATAGTAAAATAAACCGTTTTTACTCAGGGTTAAATCCAAAGTATCAAAGGGCTTTAGCTTCTCGTGAGTTCAAAAGTTATGAAAAACTTGTTCGATATGCGGAGAAGGTGGAAATGGAGTTTGCCGATGATCAGGTGTTCTATGACAAACAACAAAATAAGAGGTCTAGTTGGTAGGCAAAGGGGAAGAATTCATGAAAGAAGCAAGGAGGTAAGAAAACCAAATATCCATCCTGTGAGAAGTGTGGTAAAATGCATCCTGGAGAATGTTTATCCAAGTCTGGTAAGTGCTTTCGGTGTGGTAAGTCTGGTCATATTGCTCGTAACTGTAAGGAAGATGATCAAGCAGGAAATGAAAACCCAACGGTAAGATGTTTTAAGTGTAATGAAATGGGTCATTATGCAAATGAGTGTCCAAAGAAGAACTCAACTGGGGGAATACAGCCAGACTACAAGTAGAAAGGGGTGGTGAAATACTTTGCAACAACTTCAGCAGATGTTGGGCCATAGAATGAAGTGGTATCAGGTACACAGTTTGTTTGTTCAGATTATACCAATGTGTTGTTTGATTCAGGGTCTACACACTCTTTCATTTCTGAGAAGTTTTCTAGTAAATTGGAAATTCCATACCAAGATATGAATCCTGAACTTATGGTAAAAACACCCAGAGGGAACGTTGTGACGAAAAGGAATTATAAGAACCTTCCTATCCTTGTGTGTGGAAAGAATCTACCAGCAAACCTTATTGTTTTGCCTCTAGTAGAGTTTGATGTTATTTTGGGCATGGATTGGCTTTCTGTTTATCATGCTAAGATTGACTGCAGAGATAAAATGGTTTCTTTTCAGAAATATTTTCAGTTTGTGTACAAGAATAAACCCTTGATTTTGATAACATATCAGGAAGTTGAGAAACTAGTAAAATATGGAAATGAATGTTACCTTGCACATATTGTTGAAAATAAAGGAACTGTTCAGATTAATGATGTGCCAGTGGTAAATGAGTATCTTGATGTTTTTCCTGATGAGTTGCCTAGTATTATTCATGATCGGGAAGTTGAATTTACTGTTGACTTATTTCCTGATTCTAATCCAATTTCAAAACCCCCTTATCGAATGGCTCAAGTTGAACTTTTAGAGTTAAAGAAACAATTGCAGGAGTTATTAGATAAAAGTTTCATTCGACCTAGCACATCACCTTGGGGTGCTCCTGTCTTGTTTGTTAAAAAGAAATATGGATCAATGAGACTTTGCATTGATTATAGATCCTTGAATAATATTACTGTTAAGAACAAGTATCCTTTGCCTCATATCGATGATTTGTTTGATCAGCTCCAGGGAGCTCAGTATTTTTCGAAGATTGACTTGAGGTCGGGGTACAATCAGTTGAAAGTAAAAGAAGCAGACGTTCCGAAGACTGCGTTCCGTACAAGATATGGCCATTATGAATTTTTAGTTATGCCTTTTGGGTTAACCAATGCACCTGCTGTATTCATGGACCTTATGAATAGAATTTTCCATGAGTTCTTGGATAAGTTTGTGGTTGTTTTCATCGATGATATTTTGGGGTTTTCTAAAAGTAAAGAGGAGCATGAAAGTCATTTAAGGGTTATCTTGAAAACCTTAAAAGAAAAGAAACTATATGGAAAATTCAGCAAGTGTGAGTTTTGGTTACAACAAATTTCTTTCCTAGGTCACATTGTTTCAAAAGATGGCATAACTGTTGATCCTAATAAAACAAAAGTTGTTGAAGAATGGCCAAGACACACAAATGTAACCGAGATCCATAGTTTTCTTGGTTTGGAAGGTTACTACCGAAGGTTTTTTGAAAAATTTTCACGGTTATCTAGTCCAATGACTAAGCTAACTCGTAAGGGTGTTAAGTTCATCTGGAAAAAATAATGTGATGATTGTTTTCAGGAGTTGAAGAGAAGATTGGTGAATGCTCCAGTTTTGGAACTTCCTTCCAGGAATGGTGAGTTTGTTATATACAGCGATGCTTCATTGAAGGGACTTGGCTGTGTCCTTATGCAGAATGATCAGGTAATTGCATATGCTTCACGACAGTTGAAAACTCATGAGGTAAATTACCCTACACATGATTTGGAATTAGCTTTTGTTGTCTTTGCTTTAAAAATTTGGAGGCATCATTTGTATGGAGTAAAGTGTGAAATATATACTGATCACAAAAGTTTAAGGTATATATTCACTCAGAAAGAATTGAACATGAGACAGAGGAGATGGCTGGAATTAATCAAGGATTATTATTATGCAATTCATTACCATCCGGGAAAAGAAAATAAAGTGGCTGATTCTTTGAGTCAAAAAAGTAATGCTTCATTAGCAATGTTGCATTTGGAACGTGATCCTTTGGTTAAAGATTTGATGAACTTTGGCATAGAAGTTGTTGGTATAGGATGTTCTTCTGTTTTGTTTCAGGTATCAGTGAAATCTTCTCTATCAGACAGAATCAAGCAAGCACAGAAGCAAGACAGTGAGTTGAAGAAAAAGGTAGAGCTGGTTCAGAAAGGTAAGTTTCCTGAATTCAACATTGATAATGATTGTGTTTTGAGGTTTGGGAAGTGATTATGTGTGCCTTGTGATTCAAATTTGAAGAATGAGTTGTTATGTGAGGCTCATAGTTCCCCGTTTTCAGTTCATCCTGGCAGTACTAAGATGTACAGAGATCTGAGGGAGTATTACTGGTGGGATGGAATGAAAAGAGATATTGCTGATTTTACTGTGAAGTGTCTGGCTTGTCAGCAGGTTAAAGCAGAGCGGCAGTTACCGAAAGGGATGCTTCAACCTTTACCAGTGCCAGAGTGGAAATGGGAAAACATATCCATGGACTTTGTTGTGGGATTACCGAGGACATCTCGAGGTAATAATGCAATCTGGGTTATTGTTGATCGCTTGACTAAATCTGCTCATTTCCTTGCTATACGGGATACTTTTTCCATAGATCAACTTTCCCTTTTGTATCTTAAAGAGATAGTCAGGTTACATGGTGTTCCCCTCTCCATTGTATCTGATCGTGATCCCAGGTTCACATCTAACTTTTTGAAAGGCCTTCAGAAGTCATTGGGTACTGAATTAAATTTTAGTATAGCTTTTCATCCTCAATCAGATGGGCAGTCAGAACGAACAATTCAGACCTTGGAGGATATGCTACGAGCTTGTTCGATGGATTATCAGGGAAGTTGGGACTAATATCTTTCTTTGGTTGAGTTTTCTTATAATAACATCTTTCATTCCAGTATACAGATGGCACCATTTGAGGAATTATATGGGAAGCAGTGTCGAACTCCAACATTTTGGGATGAAGTGGGTGAAAGGAAGCTGATGGGACCAGAATTGGTAGAAGAGATGGCAGAAAAAGTTCACTTGATTCAGAAGCACATGAGAACAGCTCAGAGCAGGCAGAAGAGTTATGCGAATAACCGGATGAAGGATCTATCTTTCGAGGTAGGAGATCATGTTTTTCTCAAGGTTTCTCCTTGGAAAAGTGTGATGAGATTTGGTAAGAAAGGAAAGCTGAGTCCAAGGTTTATTGGACCATATGAAATTCTGGAGAAAGTTGGATTAGTTGCTTACCGAGTGGATTTACCTCCGTGTTTATCTCAGCTACACAATGTTTTTCATGTTTCAATGTTGAGGAAGTATATGCCATATCCATATCATGTTTTGAGTCCAGAGGTAGTTCGCTGGAGGAGAACCTATCTTATGAAGAACAATCAGTCCAAATTCTTGACCACATGGAGCAGGTGTTGCGGAATAAGGTGATTCATCAGGTAAATGTTTTGTGAAAAAACCATGTGATTGAAGAGGCAACGTGGGAATCTGAAAATGCTATGAGGGATAAATACCCCCACTTATTTTGATAAGTGAATAAAATTGCGAGGACGCAATTCCCCAAAGGGGGGAAGGATGTAACATCCCAGGTAATTAAAGAATAAATAATTTTCCTATTTATTAATATTTACGAATTAAATATTAATTTTAATTAAAAGGGGTTTCTACGTTCGATAGCGTACTCGATACGCAACGATGAGTTTCTTTGAAAACTTACGTTGCACACAAGTAATAAAATAATATTATTTTAAATGTTAGTTAACATGTAGCCATTATACTGGAGGGAATGGATAGAAATAACTAAAATATGATTATATATGTTTTTAAATGTTTTTACATTTACCCAAAAAAAGATAAAGGATTAAAATACGGAAAGAGTTCAATTTTAGCCATTTATACCCTAATTTTCACTAAGGGTTCACTTATCACCTTTTGACGGCGAACCATCATTAAATATAGTTTTGATCAATCTTATAAATTCTATTGGACCAAAAATAACTCTTCTTTAGAATCGGGACATCAAAATTTACTTTGTGTAAATTTTTGGTATCTTTCCGATAAAGTTCTTTTTTTAATGAATAGTGTAAAATGTTGTATTTTAATTCAAAAACTCTTTTTAATCTAATTTATTTATATGATTAGATTATCTTTTGAATTGGTTTTAAAGTGAAATTAGAAAATATTTTTACCATTAAATCCAACAGTGGTCGTTGGAATTAATTTCACTTTGAAATCTGACTTAAACAAGTGTCAATCTTATGATACTTATTGTTTCATAAAAACACGCTATTTGCTCTGACAGCGGGAATTAATTATTAAATTAATTAATGTGACTTATATGTTTTGAATTTTTTAAAATAGACTTCATTTTTGAATTCGTAATATCAAATATAGCTTAGGGTGAATTTTTGGTAATTTTCTGAAAAACTTCAATTTTTGATGAATAGTGAAACCACTAAGTGGTACTTATAAAAAACTGATTTTCCGTTTAAATGAAATTTTTCCATCATTGTGTTTTGATTTTAAAAAATCCGACATACATGGTTGTCATTAAGAAGTAAAATGTGGTTCAATGAGATTAAAATAATTTTTTGGTGAATAGTAACTTATTAAGTTTTTAATCGCGATTAGAGGTAATTAGTGTAGTTTAAGGTAAAAATAATGCTTTAATAAAATGAGATGAGCTTGACACATGTCCTAAACCTATTGGATGAGTCATGGCCGACCAAGACAGCCCATGGGTCGATCTAGGGGACCCCATGGAGCCACTTGGGTGAGATAATGACTTTAATGCCTTTTTTTTAAATAAAAGTAAAAATGACACAAACATAATATGTTTTACGAAAACAATTTTTACATGGGGTTATAAAGATCATATTTTTGATTATAAATATTAATTGGAAAGATAAAACTATTTCCTACATCATAGTATTTTTTTTAATTTTTAGACTTTGAATAAATTAAATTATTTATGACATCATTATGATGCAGCGATGACTTCATTATTTAACGATTTAAATAAAATGGAAAGATAATGTAATATCTAAAACCTACACATGTACAAAACCTATTGTATGGGAATATTTCGAAGCCTTATCATCGTATATTCTAAATATATCAATGTGGGTCCTTAGAAATTCGAAACACTTTTGAAAATAAAATAATAGTTTCATGATTTCCAAAAGTGCCCCTCCTCTCCGCTTATAAAAGGCCCCCACCTCTACCTCATTTCACACACTCCTCAAGCCTTTGGCTCGGCCATCCCCTTCCCCTTTACTCTCTCCACATCCCTCTCCTCATCCTAGAGGATTCCCTTTGGGCAGAATCCTTTCAAAGGAAGCCTTTAGGCTCAAATCAAAAGGAGTTACACTTTTAAAGGCAATTCATTCTCTCTTGTTCATTTGTTATATTTTGCTTCTCCAACCCCCTAAACTCTTTTTATTTACTTATTTTGTAACAAAACCAGTATCTTCAATATACTAGGATATTGTTATAAGATTTATTCGATCTACACTCTCACACAACTACATCAAATGGTTAAAGAATATACGGTTTCCGTGGATGGCGAAATTCTGCCTCCCGAAACGATGATTGTTCAATACTCATTTAACACCTTCAAAGGTGGCCATTATGATGTCACTATTTTTATATATGATATATAATATGTTTATTCTTTCCTTAAGCTTATGTATTTTTTATTTATGGCATTCCACTATTGTTTCCATTATGGGTAAACACGATATCTTCATTTTAGGAAGTGCGGACTAACGCCCCCTGAAAGTGATTTGATTCGTTAATACCATATGTGGGATGTGTAAAGGATAAAGTTAATGATACTATATATGTTATTATATTGGAATTATAATATACTCTTATATCATTATAATTCCATTCTATAAAATACGAAATAGAAATGAAAGTAGCGTTCATGCGTACGTACAGCTTACCGTCTCCATGAACGGTGCATTTAATTTCTTACCTCTAAATGATTATGTAATATTATAAATACATGTATATTCTGGATATATATGATATATATGATATCCAAATCAGGAATTTCATTCTGGATATAAAGAAACTTTGACCACATGAACAACATGTAATTGTAAGAAGTCCACTTTCGACTTAAGAACCAAATATTGACAAAACAAACATCATTAACTTAAATGGTTACATAATGTTTATAACATGGAAATAAGTGATATAAAAGGAATAATGAAATTTAAAAAGGTTCTTAATAAAGTATAAATTAACTCAAGTTTATTATTCAGGAAGTTAAATAACGATCGAGTCAAGTCGGACCTGAGGTAAGGGACTTCGTCTCAATCTCCTTTCATTGAGGCATATTTCGTTTTATACACAACTTTATTTTATACGGTGTATAAACCCCTTTGAATTTTACTTTTATACAAAAGGAATCTTTTTCTACGAATCTTTTTACTAAACGACAAAAAGGAATGTTTTTTTAACGTACGCGGTGACAACGACCTTTTCCGCCGCCGCAAGTATTATTTGGTCTTTGGCTTCCTCAACAAGCCGTAATGTTTTTAAAATAAAATAAATACCATATACTCTTTTTTGTATTTTGGTATTGAAAATGGTTTTGATAAAGGATTCTATTATGTCAATATATTTATGATATATTGTGATTGAAATGTGGAAATGTTGTTATTCCTTTATATTGGTTTTATGTTTTATTATTTTATATTGGTACTTGGACATTTTAACGGGTGGTTACATTATAAACCATATGACGGGTGGTGCCGTGAATACTAGGACGGGTGGTTACGTTATAACCTCCAATACATTGGGTATGGAAGTTGGCCGTATGACTATTCCATTAAGTATGTATGGAAATTGGCCGTATGGCTATTCCATTAAGTGATATGTGTGGAAGTCGACCGTATGGTTATTCCACTTAAGTATGTTTATGTCCCAAGTTACCTTTATATATGTTATGTGTTCTTTATATGGGTTTTATGGTAATCCTTTGGTTACAAAAATATAAGTAATGATACTTTATTCAGTGAATAGTTTTTACTACTTCATGAAGGTGAAGGTATTACTCTGATAGAGTATACATGGTTTACTTGATTGTGAAAAACTAACAGTTTTCATTCTTTGTGTATCCCTTACTGAGATTTTTATGCTCACCCTAGGTTTTTTTGAAATGTTTTTCATAGGACTTAATGTGGAATAAGGTCAAGGATGGGATCAAGGGAATGCCATGCTATATAAAACATGGAACTAGACATGTTTCTTTTAAGAGTTTTTTTTATTATGGAAACTTAGTAGAAGTGACTACTTTGTAATCTTTTGAGATGTAATAGTTATGTAATAATTCTCTAAAACTCTAAACCTGAAAAGATCCTCAACGTGAATTATTCATTTAATTCAATATAAAGTAAGGTTTAAGGCCGGGGCCTTATATTCTTGGTAAATATGAAAGGTGCACCCCATGGTGAAGTACTTGGCCTAATAAACCAGTTCTTTTCTAAGTCTTTGAGGTTCACCTTGAGTTACTTCAACTCAACTAGTTCCATAGATAAGGGGGTATCAAAATAGGTTGTGTACCAAGTAAAATAA
Source organism: Viscum album (assembly GCA_963277665.1). Classification (NCBI taxonomy): domain Eukaryota; kingdom Viridiplantae; phylum Streptophyta; class Magnoliopsida; order Santalales; family Viscaceae; genus Viscum; species Viscum album. The sequence continues at coordinate 1,476,223,484 of OY728125.1, read as the reverse complement.
CTATCTCAAATTTGGATACTCTATCAGGGGGAAGTTATTGGAAGTCATATATAAATAAATACTGATAGAGATCCTTGACTGGATTAAAATATGAGTGGGATGCTACTAATCCCACCAAGATAAATATCTTTATCATATTCACCATGATTATTTCAAGTTAACTCAAGTCTATACCAACTCTACTAGATCTCAACTCCCATTTTTAAGTTATCATGAACCTTTCTCCCTTTAGTTAAGAAAATAAAACTCATATTTGATAGAAATCAATTTGAGTTTAGAAATTGGTCAGCCGATCCTTACCAAGAATCATGTGAAATATCATAATCTCTTATATCATATAGTCATATATATTTACATAACTGGAAACAACTATATAAAACTTGAAGAATCACTAAATATGGTCCAATTTTGTTTCCAATAGTGTATCGAGGGAAGGTAATTTGGAGAAAAACTTGACCAAAAAGTCAATTCCCACAATAACTAGTGCATAAATAAAGGAATGAGAAGGGAATATATCAAACAAGGTAATTAATAAAATATATGTGATCAGAATCATACCACGATTAGTAGATGTTCCCTCACCATCATATTCCGAAGTCAGAACCACTACGTAAACATGGCCTACCTTATCTCTATGAACCTGTCCCTAAGATGCATGGATAGTGTAAGTTGACATATCAGTCTACTATTGAGAAACCTTAATGACTTACTAAGTCATAGATCACATCTTTCCTCTACACCTGAAAAACCTGAGACTCAAATCCCAAGAGAAAAATGTTTAAGATTCCCCAACTTACCATAATATAGACACACGGTATTAGGTGTTATATAAAACATTGATACTTACTAACTATTCCATAGTTGAAGAACCATGGGAATTATCCTAAGGGGTATTATGAAGTCACACTCTACTCAAATTAAAAGCCACAACCCTATTGTACATACCCATACTTCCTCTTCTTACTCCCAAAGGCGTCTCTCATTGTGACACCCTGAGATTTTATGAGATAGATTCTTTTTAATTTCTTTGATGTTTTGTATTGTATGATACACAAAGATTATCTTTCATTATATTCCACATCGTATTATCTTGCATTATACAGAACTCTATTCTTGTCTTGCGTTATACATAAGAGTGGCCATCCAAGATAGCTTGCATTTTACGCAATACCAAGTTTCACTAAACAACAATATATTATTAACATATTATTATTTAATGGGATATAAACTAGCAATTATGAATATTATTAATCAGATTTTGAATTTTTTATAACATTAATATTATGTATTTTCTAGACATGATATAAGAATAAATTCAATTTTTTGGATAAAAGAAGTTTTTTTCAAAAAAATATAGTTTTGCCATCTTTTGTTGGAGCACCCATTTTAAATTTATTTTTAACACTTTTATATATCCTATTTGACAAAATAAACTTCTTATTTGTAAGAAGAACATAAAAATTTACTTTTTTTGAATTATTGGATTTTTTCTGATAAAAATGAGTAGTGAAAAATACTGCATTTTAATTTAAAAATGCCTTTTCATATAATTGTTTTATATAGTTAGATTATTATTTTTGGTTTTAAAGTGTAATTGGATTATTTTTTTATCATTTAATAAAATTTTGGTCATTTTAATTAATTTCACATTTAAATTCGACATAAACACATGATAATCTTTTGATAAGTTTTTACTTCTTAAAAACCTGATTTTTGGTTTTAACAATGGAAATTAATTTTATATTAAATTATTCCAATTATGTGTTTTTAATTATTAAAAATTGATTCCATATTTGTAATCATTGGGTACAAATTATTTTAATAGGTTACTTCTATTTTTGGGAATTATGAATAGTAACTTTAGTAATTATTTTTATTACCATGGTTAAAGGTAAATCGGGTAATTAAAGGTAAAAATAATATTATAAAATTACCTTAACATCTGTCAAAATACTAATGGATGAATAAATTATAGCCTTATCATCTATGTTTCTAAATGGAATCACTTAATGGAAACTTTCCCATGAATATGACAAGAATATAAAAAAATTAATGAATATAACAAAATGTCACACTCCCATTTTATATAAGTATATTAATTTTAATTTAGGGATTATGAGAGAATGAAATAGACTATAGGTAGTCTATCAAAATATAATATAATTTCATACATCATATAAATTTATTTATAATTTGTAGATATTAAATAATTATCAATAATAATTACTCTATAATGATGCAAAAATTATTTTATTAATAGAAATATCAAAGAAATGATATTAAAAATATTAAAATAAATATAATTTAAGTAAATTAATGTCATACAGTAATTTTAGTGATGAATTTGACATGTTATTTATGGTTTAAAGGAGTTTTTTAGAATATATCTCTATGTTATGATATTTCTAAAAATCTAACAATGAATAGTGTCAAAATTGACACTATTGATGTTTTAAATAAATAATATTTTATTAAATTATATAAAATTCATAAAAAAATAAAATTCAACCAAATAATTGGGATGAAGTTAAATATGTCACCAATAGTTCATTTATGGCTCCTTTGGTATTTTATTGTGAGTATATGAACCCTTAGTAAATAAAAAAGAGTTGTTTCCATGGTAAGAGTTAAAGGAATTAATTAAGGGTAAATCAAAATTATAAGGTTTAAAATAAAACCAAAACATGTACAAAAAAATTATTGGATGAATAATATTCAGTAAATATCAAAATATGATCAATTTTAATTTGTTTAATGGACACATTTATATAAAAATAAGTTATATATTATTTAAATCAAAGATAGTTACAAAATATCACTATCTTGTATTTTAATATCTTTTATGTGTCCAAATAGGGACAAAATAAAGATATGAAAAAAAAATATCTGTATTTTGATATAAAGGAAAACATTTTAATTATATAAATTTATTTTTAATTTTTAGAAGTTATATAATTACCTTAAAAGTTTCATTAATTCTAAAATAATATTCATTCAATTAACATAAAAATAGAATACATGATTTTAATAATAATAATTTTTTTAATATTTTGGATTATTTAATGTATATAACAAATTTAAATGATCTATAAGATATATTACAGATGTTTTAAAGCATTATATTCGAATTTATACTTTGTATTATTGTATTTTAAGTCAAATTAAATGAATAGTATTAAATTTGGCAATAATAATATCTTATTGAATTAATTTATTATTAAATTATTTAAAGATCACAAAAATGTTAAACAATCACAAAGGGATAATATATGGTCGAATAGGTATTATAAATTTCATTTATATGTCATTTTTATGTATTTATATTTAGAATATACTTCTTATATTTTTAATAGTTTGAGAGTTTCCTAAAGTGCCCCTCTTCTCTCTTATAAAAAGGCATCTCCTACAGCATTTCCTTACACCTCCATGAGCCTTATAGCTCGACCAAACCCTGAAAAATAATCCTATAAAAATTATTAGTTAAATTATAGAGTTCATGGTTTTAATAAAATTATATCCCCAGTGTCCCTAAGAAGAGATCCAAAGGAAGCCCAACGAAGAAGAGGTAATTACTTTACCAATTCAATTCAATTTCTTTTCTTCATCTACTTCCTCTTTATCTATTTATTCCATATGAAAGTAAAAAATCTATTATATTATACATGATTATATATTATTATAATTATTTTACAACATTATACCTCCTTTTATCCATCATATGAATGACAATATCACCATGTGTGTGTGAGTACGACCTACCATCTCCATGCTGTGGTATAATTTGTTATTCAAAAATACTTTATTAGGATGGGTATAATGATTAGTATAATGGATTTAAATAATTAATATAAAATTTTAATTATTATTTATAATTAATATACTATCCAATTACATACCATTTAACCAAAAATATAATGATATCGTCGCTCGTGCGTACGTATGACCTACCGTCTGCACGACACGACGAGATTCGTTCTCTACATTAACAATCCAAGAATGAATCTAAAATTTATATTATGAGTGAAAATAATAATTATGAACTTAATTTAATGAATAAAATATATCCTATTCATAAAAAACATAAATTACATAAAAAACATGAATGAGAAAGCGAAATAATTAACACCCGAAATAATGGTAATATTGAAATACTATCAACAAAATGATATAATAGGATCATATATGATACCATAAGTATGGATATAGTCATGTTATAATTTAATAATAGGATTTAACAATTATACAGGATGTTAACACACCCTCAAATAATGAAAATTTCAAGGTAATGGATAATTTTTCCATGTCATTTTTATCCGATATTATTTATATGCAAGTATTTACTATGGATATATTTATCATCCATGTCCATGTTTTCTAAAAATGTTTTCATAAAATGTTTATTATTCTTATTTGTATTATTAAAGTCATTTTTATCCATTATTTACTTTTACTACATGTTATGGAAGGAATCTTTTTTTTACCATACAAGGTTGTTTTTTACTTTTCTGGCAAATGTGTGAGGAGAATGTTTTTTTAACTTATATGACATGAATAGATTTTTACGGGTTCATTACACATTTTTCCATGAATATTCCTCTACAATATTTCTAGATCATTTTCAACTAAATTATTTTCTTTTAAAATTGAAATGCATTTGGAGAAAAGAAAACATTTTTGAGAAATAAAGGATATATTCCTTAGGAATTAAGTTCAAGTGTTTTATCAAAATTATTTTTCATCTAAGATGAAATAGGGTTATGTTTATATCCCAATAATTACTATGAATTGACTGTGTTAATGATTTAATGATATTTTATATGGATTTTGTTATAAAAGAATGATGTTTAAGAAACCCATTTTATTTATTGGGTTATTCTATGATGAATGATTTATGTTTTTGGGGAATATGTATGAATTATTTCATTATAAGATGGGTGAGACCTATATATCCCTCCAATTCATTGGGTACAGATTTAAATCTCATGAGATAAACATAGATAGAATGAAAAGTAAATCCAATTTAGTAATACAGGACTGGAACAACAAGTAAACCCAGATTAGTAAAGGACATTATACACTATGATAGTGTTGGAAGCAACAACATAGATACTATGGAAATCATATTATGTTATTATTTGTTTTCTAGAGTTCCATGTATTATGTCAATGATATGTTATTATGGCCATGATCACTTTGTATTTTTTTCCTTACTAACTGCCAATAATTTTTTCATGAATCAAGATTTTTACATTTAAACTCTATGTTCATGTTTTTACCATCTAATTTTTATGGTTTGTTTTATGTTATCGATCTTTACCCTTACTGAGCATTTAAGATCACCCTTTTTATGCTTTCTTTTACCCATGATATAAAGGAAGGTTTTAGGTAGGAAAACTAGTGGGGAATATCTTTATGGGAGATATTGAATATCTTTCACCAAGCTAGAAGAATGTGTTATGAGTTTCCAAATACACTAAACTAATATAGTATTTCAGAGTCTATTTTTGTAATGTATTTAGTATTTTGAAAAACAAATTTAATGTCCATGTATGTAAAGCTTGGGTCATTAGAGCTGTTATTAGAGTGAAGGTTTAGTTAACCTTTGGAAACTAGGTTGCGAAAGCATTAGTGAGATCCCTAGAGAGATTTCTAAGGTATTTATAGAGATGTATCTAAGGGTAATGATAACTATAGGTCATAGTCCTAGAATTATGGTAATGATAATGAATAACCTAGGATTAAACCTAAGATGTTAGATATTGAAATTAATCCACCTTGATTATGTTTTATTCCTAATATGAATTTTTCCTCTCACACTATTCTTTTTGGGTTTTAGAAAACGACCAAAAACATGAATATTAATGTTAATAGAGAATATGATGGATAATGGAATGATATTTTTCATGATAAAACAAATGAAATGGGAGCTGGAAGGAAAAAAATCATCATTATTCCTAATCATTAATCTCATAATATGATCAATAATCACGATTTTGGTGAGTTTCCTGACCCAGCTAATAAGAGAAATATGGAGTTTCATGCTGATCATAGAGTAAATAAAGTTCAATTTTCCTCATATAAATCATGTGGGAATAGGCATCAAGGAGAATGTTTCAAAGAAACTAGAAGATGCTTTGGGTGTGGAAAAGAAGGACACAAAGCCCGTAATTGAAATGGAAAAGGTTTAGTTTACATAATGAATAAGGATAATGGTATTATTGGGACATCAACAATGGTTAAATGTTTTAGATGTGGAATGTAAATGCATTATGAAAATCAATTCCCTAAGGGAAATATTATGAAGAGAATCAACACGGTCATATGGGTAGTATTTATGTTGATGAATATAAAGAGACTACAGATGATATATGAGATTAAAGAAGTGTTGAGGAATAAAATGACGATGCTCGGTCAATGGTTTAAGAAATAGTGGAATTCTTTCATGTTTATCAAGAATAATGTTGTATGAGTAATTTTATAGTACTGTAGAGTAAAGAAACATATAAGGATTGTTACACTATTATTTTTCCTTAACTATTAGAAAGTATATCTTGAATGGTACCAGTAACCATGAAAAGTTATTCAAATATTTTTGGAAAACACAGGATATATAAATAATAATGGGATAAAGGTATAATGAGTTGTTTGATAATATTAATGACCTCAAGACTGATATATGGGCAAAGTGATTTCATGGTTTGAGTATATAGAATTTTTGGTATTTTTGGTGTGTGTAAAGTGTTCATTTTGATAGAATACATCTTTTAACTATGGTTCTATGTAAATTCATGTCATTACCATGTTTTAAGAGAATACATGAACAAGTTATTCACATATTTGGAATGTGACAACCAAGAACTGCCAAATGAGATATGAGAGAAAACTGTTAAGTCAATTTAGTTCAATTATTTCTAAAGTTTTATATTTTCATCTTTTGGAAGAATTTTATTATTATACATTGATGGATAGTATATGTTATATTCTAGTTTAATATTGTTAGATTAATGTATTATCTCACTATATGTTGACTTTTTCATATTTGATAACCTGTTGTAAATTTTTTGTTGAGATAGATGGAATGACCTATCATTATATTGCATGATCTGATAACACTTAAAGAATAAAAAATTTAACTTAATTTCATTAAATAATAGATGAAGTGGAAATTTTATAGGGAACAATCAACAATGATATTGTACTGAAATCAAGTAAGTATTTCTTCTCATATAAAAATTCATCAGCTTTAGGAAAAGGATCTTGAAATCAAAAATGTTATCCTAGTACCTTATTATCCAATGAATCAGATGGTCTATTAAATAATTACAGATTTATGGCTTTCTGGTATTAAACTTTCTCTAAAATGTATTCTCTACCACTATCCATCAGAACTTTATTTTCAAATTTCTCTTCCATATCCATGTTTTCACTTCTCACCTATGTTCTTATACGTGGAAACCCAGTGATGAGTTAATTTTGGTAAATGTTATGTTTATAACTTTAATTTTTTTAAAATGAAGTTTTGGTATTCCTTTTTATGATGTGGACTTCCATGAAAGAAACTTTCATGTAGTAATCCATTTATAACCCTGATGAATTTTGAGGGTGACATTCATTTAAAGGGGGTAGAATGTGACACCCCGATATTTTATGAGATAGATTATTTTTAATTTCATTAACATCTAGTGTTTTATGATACACTAATATTATCTGTCACTATATGTAACACCATATTATCTTGTAGTCGACACAACACTATTCTTGGTTTGTGTTACACATAAGAGCGACCATATTAGACAGCTTGTGTTTTACGCAATATCAAGTTTCACTAAAAAAAATATATTATTAAAATATTATTATTTAATGAGAAATAAACTAGAAATTATGAATATTATTAACCAAAATTTTAATTTTATATAACATTAACGTTCAACTTATTTATTTTCTAGACATAATATAAGAACAAATTCAATTTTTTGGATAAAAGTAGTATTTTTCCAAAAAAATACTGTTTTCTACCTTTTGATGGCACGCCAATTTTAAATTTTGTTTTTAAAAAATTTATATATTCTATTTTAAAAATAAAGTTCTTATTTGGAAGAGAATCATAAAAATTTACTTTTGTTGCATTTTTGGTATTTTTCTGATAAAAATGAATAGTGAAAATACTGTATTTTAATTCCAAAATGCATTTTCATCTAATTTATTTATATAGTTAGATTATATTTTTAATTGGTTTTAAAGAGTAACTGGATTATGTTTTTATAATTTAATCCATTTTTTTATTGTAATTAATTTCACATTTAAATTGGACATAAACAAATGAAAATCTTTTGATAAGTTTTTACTTCTTAAAAACCCACTTTTTGGTTTTAACAACAAGAATTAATTTTAAATTAATTTTTCCCAATTACATGTTTTGAATTATGAAAAATTGATTCCACATTTAGAATAATTGGTTCAAATTTATGTTAATAGGTTGCTTTTATTTTTGGGCATTATGAATAGTAAATTTAGTTATTATTTTTATTACCATAGTTAAAGGTAAATCAGGTAATTAAAGGAAACAATAATATTATAAAATTACATTAACACCTGTAAAAATCCTATTGGATGATTAAATTTGACACTTATTATATATGGTTCAAAATAGAATCACTCAATGGCCACTTTCCCATGAATATGTCATAAAAATAAAAAAAATTAATGAATGTGACAAAATGTCACACTCTTATTTAATATACCTATATTAATTTTAATTTAGGGATTACCATGGAATATAATCTATTATAGGTAGTTTATAGAATCTTAATATAGTTAACTACATCATAGAAACTTATTTATAATTTTTAGAGATTAAATAATTATCATTGATTATGACTCAATAGTGATGCATAAATTATTTTATTAATAAAAATATCAAATAAATGATATTAAGAATATAAAAATAATTATAATTTGATTAAATTAATGTCATCCAATAATTTTATAGATGAATTTGAAATGTTATTTTTGGTTTAAAGGAGTTTTTTAGAACATATCTTTATGTTATGATATTTCTAAAAAGTCAACTAATGAATAGTATCAAAATTGACACTGTTGATGTTTTAAATAAATAATATTTTATTAAATTATATAAAATTTATAAAATATAAACATTGTCAAAATAATTTGTATGAAGTTAAATATGTCACTAGTGGTCCATTTATGTCTCCTTTTGAATTTTAGAGTTACTATATTAACCCTTAGAAAATAAAAAGACACGTTGCCATGGTAAGAGTTAAATGAATTAAGGGTAAATCAAAATTATAAGGTTTAAAATAAAACCAAAACATGTCCAAAAAAACTATTGGATGAATAATATTCAATATTTATCACAATATGATCTATTTTTAGTTGTTTAATGGACACTTGTATATTAAATTAAATTATATATTATTTAAATTCAAGATAGTTACAAAATATCACTATCATGTATTTTAATATCTTTTATGTGTCCAAATAGGGCCAAAATCAATCTATGAACTAATATAAATGTTTATTTTAATATAAATGAAACAATTTTCATTATATAAATTTATTTTGAATTTTTAGAAGTTATATAATTACCTTAAAAGTCTCTTCAATTCTAAAACAATATTTATTCAATTAACATAAAAATAAAATAAATGTTTTAAATAATATTAATTTTGATATATTTTGGATTAGTAAATGTGTATAAAAAATTCCAAGATCTATAAGATATATTATAGATATGTGAAATATTTATATTCGAAATTCCACTTTGTCTTATTGTATTTTAAGTCAAATTAAATTGATAATATTAAATTTGGAAATAATAATAATATCTTATTGAATTAATTTATTATTAATTTATTTAAAAATAAAAAAAGGTAAATAATCACAATGGGATAATATATGGTCTAAAATGTATTATAAGTTTCATTTATGGGATATTTTTAACTATTTAGATCTAGAATAGTCTTTTTATATTTTAATATTTTGGGAGTTTCCTAAAGTTCCCCTCTCATTTCTTATAAAAAGGAATCTCCTACCACTTTTAATAACACCTCCTTGAGCCTCATATCTTGACCAAACCTTTACGAATTCTCCTATAAAAATTCTTATTTAACTTTTGGAGGTCCTGGTTTTCCAAAAAGTCTATCCCTAGTGTCCCTAAGAAGAGATCCATAGGAAGTCCAATGAAGAAGAGGTAATTGCTTTACCAATTCAATTCAATTTATTTTCTTCTTATACTTACTCTTTATATATTGATTTCATACTATAGTAATAAATCCAATATATTATACATGCTTAGATTTTATTATAATTATGGGATAACCTTATCTCTCCTTTTATCCATCCTACGAATAACAATATCACCATGCGTGCGTACGTATGACTTACCGTCTTCGCATCATGGTGTAATTTGTTATTCAAAAATACATTATTAGAATGGGTATAATGATTTATATATTATATTTAAATAATTAATATAACATGATAATTATTATTTATAATTATTATCCCATCCAATTACATACCATTTAACCATCAAGAGAATGATATTTTCGCTCGTGCGAATGTACATCCTACCGTCTCCATGATGTTGTAATATTCATTATCCACGTTAAAAATTCAAGAATGATTAAAAAATTTATATGATGAGAGAAAATAATAATTATGAACCTAATTTCATGAATAAAATACATCATATTTATAAAAAACATGACTTATAAGAAAAAACAGGAATGAGGAAATGAAGCAGTTAACACCTGAAATAATGGTAATATTGAAATATTGTTAACAAAATGATATAATAGGATCATATATGATATCATAAGTATGAATATGGTCCTGTTATAATTTAATAACATGATTCAACCATTATATATGAGTTGAAAACACCCTCTACTAATGGAAAGTACAAGGTAAGGGATAATTTTTCAATCTCATTTTTATCCGAGATTATTTATACGTAAGTATTTATTGGGGATATATTTATCATCCATGTCCATGTTTTCTAAAAAAAATTCATAAAATGTTTATTATTCTTCTATGTAAGATTAATTTCATTTTTAACCATTTTTACTTTCACTACATCATATGGAAGGAGTATTTCTTTTGTTTACCATACAAGGCACTTTTTGACTTTTCCGTCAAATGTACGAGAAGAATGTTTTTTTAACTAATACAACAGAAATGGATTTTTACAGTTTCAAGACACATTATTCCCACAAAGCTTCCCCTATATTATTTTAAGATTATTTTCAACTCAATTCTTTTATTTTAAAATTTAAAGGCATTTTTAGAAAAGAATTTTTTTTTGAAAAAGAAAGGATATATTCCTCCGGAATTAAGTTTAAGTGTTTTATCAATATTATTTTCCATTTAAGATGACATAAGGTTATTTATATATCCCTATTATTACTATGATTTTATTGAATTAATGATGGAATGATATTTTATATGTATTATGTTATGAATGAATTATGTTTAATAAATCCATTTTATTTCTTGGGTTATGCTATGATGAATGATTTATGTTTTTGTGGCACATATAATAATTAGTTCATTATGAGATGGGTTAGAAATATATCTCCCTCTAATGAATTGGGTATATATTTATATCTCATGAGATAAACATGACTGTAATGAAATGTAAATCCGGTTTGGTAATATAGGGTTGGAATGACAAGTAAACCCTGTTCAGTAAAGGACATTGTCTATTATTATGGTCTTGGAAAAAATTCATTGACTACTATAGAAATAATATTCTGTGCTTATTTGTTTTCCATAATTCCGTTTTTTATGTCAATGATATATTATCATGGCTATGTTCGTTTTTTATTTATTCCTTACGAACTTCCAATATTTATTTCATGACTCAAGATTTTGATATTTAAACTCTATGTTCATGTTTTTACATTCCAATGTTTATGGTTTGTTTTATGTTTTCTATGTTTACCCTTACTGATCATTTGAGCTCATCATTTTTATGTTTTATTTTCCCTAGGATATAAAGGAAGGTTTTCGGTATTAAAACTAATTGGGGCAATCTTTATGTGAGATGTTGAATATTTTTCACGACGATAGAAGAATGTATTTTGAGTTTCTAAAGACTCTAATGTAATATGATCTTTGGGTGTCTATTTGTGTAATATATTAATTATTACAAAAAATAAATGCAATGTCCATGTACGTCAATCTTGGGTTGTTATAATCCTATTAGAAGTAGAAGGAAAAACCATATAATTAATTGAGGGTTAAAGGAAAATGGATTCTTGATCCTCTTCCAAACCATTCTCTGTCATTAGGGCCTTGCGAAGCACATAAGTATAAGTAATCTAGTCAAAATTCATGATATGATGTGTAAAATTCTATCAAAGTATAATTTCAAATTCTGTAGATTTTTGTGCCTCATATCATTCCAATAGATGATCAAAGAGAATAAGTTATGTGAAGTGTTCTAAGAAAGAAGGAACTTTCATTATCTCCTGATGAAGCTTCATAAAATCCTATGCTCAGTCTAGAAACATCACAATCAAAAGTAAATCCACAAAGAATAGGTCCTTGAATTTTTCCCATATGAGACCCTCACATCTTCTTCCTCAGACTATAATGTCACACCATTGTCTAAGAGTGCCTCAAAGCATAAAGGTCACATGATTCTCTTTCCGATCCTTTCAGGTCTAAACCAAGTCAAATATCCTATCAGTAATACAAATCAATTCTTCAACATATTAAGGGCCTCCAGTTCCCTGGAAATATGGAGGATGATGGAGTTGAAAGTCTCAAGCATAGTAGATCATAGTCCCAATTATTTCACCACATTATATAGGAACAAGGAAAAATACTCATAGATAAAGTGGTCCTTCCATATAAACTAATAGAGTGAGTGTGAGAGCATGATCTATAGAAAAATATTATATAGTAGGTGATACCACTAGGTATCTACATCACATCATCTTTAGAAACATGAAAATAGAATTTGAGGGAAAAAAGAGTCATACAGATAAACCTTAACCAGTCTATGGTATCGCACAAAGGTTTCCCTAGGATTCTACGCTTAATCAAATGTATAATACTCTTAAAACTAACCAAGGTATCACCCCTCTATATTAGTCATTTTCATATATATGAAAACATAATAACATGATCCAGCTTTACTAAATAGTTCTAGAAAATATATATCACAACAATAAGACAACAGATATATTACACAATAGAAATTTTTTCCAAAAATATTGCATAAGTCAAGGTATTTAATTAATGAATTAATATAAAACACAACACCATGTATATATATGGAATATGGACCTATGTGCCGAGTCATGATACATGAACGCACATAAAATATCATATAAAACAATAAAGAAAATCTCTTCAATGGTAACTCAGAGGTCCTTTACACATGTGATAGCCATAAATATAGAAACATCCATAGTTGAGTCCCACATAGTTATCTACTTTTTACCATATCATAGGTTAGTAAAAAAAAGTAAAGAAGGAAATTTTATACTATATAATTTTGTAATTCCCCAACCCAAACCACTAGGTCCAAACTAGAGTGCCACATAACCTCATGTGCATATCCCCATATAAAAGAGGTAGCATAATTGCAGTGTGTGTCTAAGTATGTCTATTGAGAGATTATCCCCTCAGTATCATGTCCAGGAAAACAAATATCACAAAATATAATAAGATATAATAATTATAGTAAGCATGTGAAAACTAAATAGATGGAATACAAGTCAAAAAATAAATAAAAGGGATCCCAATGTGGTAATCCAAACCAGAGTAAATGTATAATTAGTAATAAATAAATAAATCAGTATAAATCCTTTAAATTATATCTCGATACCTCTCCCAACTCCACAATCCCTATCTAAACTATTTACCACATGCCCCTTTCCCTTTCTCAGAACCCTATACATGAATTTTGTAGGAATAATACAATTCCCATACATGGTGTGAGTAATAAAACCTAGTTGGACACTACTAATGGGTGCTTATAAAATTTTCACATCTATAAGAGGTTTATTCCATAATTATAATAAAATTTTAAATAATAATAACAAATATACAATCATGTACTGGTCAGTCATGCACTAACCGGGCTTCCAAAAACCCTCAACCATACCTACTTTGAGACCATACCAAATAGATAATGTAAATTTTGTTAAATTATTACTAGCTATAAGGTTTTTGTCATTCCACGTGGTATCCTCAGGACATAGAGTAGACATGATTCTTGGTATTCACAAGAAATTTATTTTACATGGTACATGGTATCCACATGGCATCAATTTTCTACACGTTCCTTAGAATCCTAAAGGAATCGAGTTACATCCATACCACATGGCTATCATTCTCCCATTCCATCATCCTTACACATTATGTGCAATCCCCTCTAAGGATTAATCTTAAAATTATGTTCACCTGTCACGTGAACCAAGAACCAAACCTATAAAATCAAGATAATACATAATAAGATATATCATGATAATGAAAATATCATGACATAATGACATTTATAATTACACCTTATATTGTCATATGAATCGACATCAAGTATGACATAAAACTATTCTAATAATTTTTATGGAAACAAGGATTATATATGGGTAACATGAAAATGAATACACCCATAAGAAAACACCATCTATAAAGGAAAAAACCTTGAAATAAAAAGAATAATTCCCTAAAAACAAGTGTATTCAAGGGCCCCAAATGGAAAATAAGGTCATAACTTAGGTTGTTAAAATCAACATCAAGGTTTATCAAAGGGGTCATCACCTAAAAATCACTTGTAAAAAAACTGAAATATATCTCATGAAAATAACTCTCAAAGTTGATTATCATCAATTGAATTCCTTAAGTATGTATGGGAGAAAAAAAACAACATCACTCTCAGAATGGATATAAAGGAACAAGGATCCCAATAAGGAACTGGAAGGTACCAGAGTGTAAGAAGGTTACTGTAGTGTGGTGGTGTGCTAGAAACATCCACCACAGAGTAAGGTGGACCACCATAGTGAAAAGGTTTTCTAGAAGGGACCACCATAAATTATGATAATGTAATGTGGAATATATAGAAATATAATTTGACTTCCATGACATATAAGGGATCAATACAACATTTAACCGTGATGGATTCCAAACTAAAATGGATTGAGGAGATGTACTATAGTGTGGATTCATTTATACATCTCTTTAAAATTCAAGAATTCACAAGTAAAGTGAAGATGAAGACTGGGTATTTTTATGGGATCCTTCAAGGTCCATTTCATATTTAAATACCATATTAAATACCTATTAAATTCTAAAACAAATACCCAAAATAAATTCCAAAAATCAACATTAAATTCCATAAATCTAAAATGTAGAACATTTGGACTAGATGTCTCAAACTGACATAAAAAAGGATCTACAAAATGGTTGATGCAGACCTATCATAGGGCATGGTAAAAGAAAATTTATAAGTTTTCTTAATGTGGCATAGATTCTGACTACGATCTTCTCACATGATGAGCTTCCCTATTATCTACTTACCAATTAAAATTCAGTTAAGAATTACTTATTTTTTTTGTTTTTGTTATTTTCTTAAAACAATAATTTTTTTTTGGTTTTTCATTGATTTCTAAAATAATCGAAAGACATTAAATTATAAATTACCATTTAATGCAAACATAGTGATTTTATAAAAGAAAAGAAGTTCTCTCAGGAGAGTTTCCCATGTAGAACCTTTATTTTCCTGTTCCAAATCTACTTAGTGAACACACTCCACCATATGTGTTTACACCTTAATCAACCCTAGTTTTGAATAAAAAGAGTACTTAAAAACCACCAAACACACTTCACATCCACCTCCTAAATTAAGGGGTAATGATTATAGAATAAGAAGATAAACCTTAGATAACACCAGTGAGGATTACACCCATTATAAATCATCCTTATATTAACCTAGAGTAGTAGTTAAACATGGACTCAAGTTAAAGAATCATATTACTCCCTTGAGATATTCCTTGGATTAGTTACACATCCTTATGAGTATAAGATTTCATAGTAAAATAATAGAATGAAGATAATAAGAAATGAAATAAATAAATAAAATTAAAATAAGGGTGAGGGAGAATGATAATGAGTGATAGAGAGAATAAAATAAAATAAAATAAAATAAGAAGATGACGAATAAGTATAGGAATAGGAAATAATTGAGAAGAGAAATGGGTGGAGAACATGAATTAATAACATAAATGAGTTATTTTAATTAAGAAACTAAATTAAATTTAAATATGAAATTAAACTAAAGAAAAAAGAAAAGAAATAAAATAAAATAAAGAGTAATAAAAATAGAAAACAACATGAAACCTGCATCCATCCCCCTAATACCCATCTGACTGTGGAAACCCTCCCTCATATTTATAATAGTAGGAAATTATTCTATTCTTCCTCGTATAATATTTTAATATCTTTGATTTCTATATTGATGATTTGTTTATATTTTTAAATATCTCATCTATATGGATAGAGGTATATAATTTGGAAACACTTAAAGAAATCAGGTGTTCAAACCCCCTTCTGGTATGCACAACATGGTTGATACAACAAAGATTCCTTTATGGTGCATGAATTGTGCATGGAATCATACATGATTTCAGTGGTGGCTCTATGTACTGATTATTTAAATATTAGGTCAAAGATCCATGGAAAACAACAATGTTGGGTCCTAAAATCATCTTTCCTTCAAAGTGGCCTAATAATCTTAGAAATAGATGTAGCCAAGGTAATATGAGGCCCAAGATGGGATCTATGGGGGTTTAGGGTCTCGATAGTGGAGATGAGCTCACGTAACACCCCAACCCCAGTTACCTAGAGTCGGTGGTTTATTTCATAACATTGACATGATACAAGGAATCATGTCCCGAAAGACTAATCGGTTTAGTATTATTGGAAATAAGATACATACATAAGTTCAACATTACAAATTTTAAAGAAATACAACACTAATTTATTCCATAAGAAACATCCAACCCTCCTAGATTATACCAGCAAGTCACTCATAACTAACTTCTTCATATCTTGGGAAAATTAAACATAAGAAAGGGGTGAGCTTAAATTCTCATTAAGGGTAAGTAATAAAACAAAAGATAATATAAACATTAGGCATGCTGAATAATTCAAAACACATGACTTTAGAAATAATAAACATGAACACTTTATGGTAGGAATATGAGTGAGTAAATAATGCGATAATAAAACATAGTCAAGGATATTATACTATTTGAATAACCACATGAACCATTGTTATTATTTTCATAATAAGGGAATTTATAATGCTGGAAATTCTGAAACATTTTGTCAAGGCCTCATCTAAGGCGCCTAAAAATGGTTAAGGCCTCAGCCAAAACCATATATCAAATTGGGAAAGGCCTCGGTCAATTCCATGTCTAATTATCTCATGAGATCTACCGATGCACCGAGGAGCTATAGTGGGCTCCACCCGTCACATACTAAGTCCAGTACATTCATCATATGAAAAGGTTGAAACATAACATAAACATTCGTATTAAAACTAGAATACGAAATGTTAATACTTTAACCATAAAACATGAACGGTATAGAAATAACACATCCACAACCAAACATATAACAAAAACTTCAATACATTATGGAAGATTTGTATCATAATAAATAAACTTAAAAAATGTTTAAAATCCATCAAAGGATGTTGACATAGATGAAATGAAAACTATTTGAAATAATTACCTCTTTCTATTTTAAAACCATTTAAGAGTCACATAATTATAAAAGAAAACATTTATTTTGGAAATATTCTATTAATCTTGTAAGGTATGCTTCAATTGTCTTATAATGGAGGAAAATAGATGGAATCACCATATAAGTTAAAAAGAACATTCTTACCTTACTTTTGTCGAAAAGGTCATAAAGTACCTTGTTTGTAAAACAAAGGAAAGATTCATTTCAAAACAGATAAGGTCAAATGAGTGAATAAATGAATTTAAACCATAGTCTAATAAATAGTAAAAATGTTTTGAAATAAATTTTTAAGAAAACATGGATGTGGATGATAAAGAGGCTCAAGTAGATACTTATGTAAAAACAACCTCGGATAATAAAGAGATTGTGGAATTAACCCTTACCTTGTACTTTTCCTTATTAGATGGTATGTTAAGATCATGTATAATAGATAAAACATTTTTATTACATTATAAAGGAACTATATACATAAATATTATATCATATATGATCC
The DNA here is from genome assembly GCA_963277665.1 of Viscum album. Classification (NCBI taxonomy): domain Eukaryota; kingdom Viridiplantae; phylum Streptophyta; class Magnoliopsida; order Santalales; family Viscaceae; genus Viscum; species Viscum album. The sequence continues at coordinate 1,476,205,210 of OY728125.1, read as the reverse complement.
TCTAATATTGCTTTGTTAATAATATTTCAGTAGTATCATCATTTCAGGGGTTAACTGATTCATTTTCCTTTATATGATTGGTTTCGTAAGTCATGTTTTTTATGGATAGGCTTTATTTTATTCATATAAAGAATTATATTATGTTTATAAACATTATTTTTGATCATAAAATTAAAATTATTCTTTAATGATTACGATGGAAAAATGAATCTCATCACGTTCGTGGAGACGATAATCCATACGTACGCATGAGCGACAATATCATAATATTGTTAGTGAAATTGTATGTAATTTAATGGAATATCGTATATAACAAATAATTATAATGTTATATTTATTATTTATATTAGTTATACTCATTATTATACCCATCCAAATAATTAATTGTTTGAATAACAAACTACACCACGATGTGGAGACGGTAAGCCTTATGTAAGCACGTATAGTGACTTTGTCATTTATAGGATGGATAGAATACCGAATATGGTTGTAACATATTTATAATAACATAAAAGTATATATAAGATAATGGAGTTAATATTTTATAAAATAAACAACAAAGAAAGTGTAAGTGGAAGAATAAAAGAACTTTAAAGAGGTGATGAAATATTTACCTCTTCTTTAGGTTCTTTCTTTTGATTTGATAAAAAGGGCACCTTAGGATGACTTTTTTACCAAATTAAGGCCTCTATGATGAAGGGAGGAATGTGGTGAGGATATTTGGGTTGGGTTTGGCCGATCCAAATGGATTTGGAGGTGTGGAATTAAGAGAATTGGACGTTCCATTTTATAAGATAGGTGAGGGTCACTTTTAGAAAAGCTTGAAATATTATTTTATAATGAAATAATTTTAGGTTTTTAATGGATCAAAAATGTGTTATTTAGAGTATTATGTGGGTATGTTTCTAAAATCCTTCATCCAATAGGTTTTATATAGTTTTAGGTCACCATATTAACCTTATCTTTTAGATTTAACTCTTAGTTAAATAGTTTGACATTTAACATGTCTCTTTGTATTTTTATATTATATGGTTAATAAACATACTATAACAAGAAAAGAGAACCCCAAGTGGTTAATTATTAATATATATGACCTTATCTAAGTCCTTTGTCAGAACTGTAGATTTTTTTTAATATTTTATCAATTAATAATATAGTATTTGTTTTAAAACTCAATTATGTAAATTTTGACACTATTTAGTATTTGGTTTTTGTGAAAATCGTAACAGCATGATTACTTGAGAAACAAATTATTTAATCAACCCTAACATGTCATATTAACCAATAAAGTCAGTGAATTTCATAAAAAGTCTCAAATTACATTTATTTGGATATTTATAATATCAATTATTTTAATCTTTCTTTAATAAGGTAATTATTGAATCATCATTATGTCATAAATAAATTAAATTATCTAATGTCTAAAAATTATAAATAAAATACCATTATGTAGGAAATTTTTTTAGATTTCTAATGAATATTTATAGTTGAATTTATCTTATGTATAACCCTATATTAAAAATTGTTTAGTTATTAAACTTTTAATTTAACTCTTTTATCTCTTCTTTAAATAAAATAATAATAAATGTCCTAATATAATACAAGTGGAACAAAGAGGATCATATTTTATTCCTAATGTTGTTTTTGGTCAAATTATACTTATACAATAGAATTAGTACATGTGTTAGGGTAATTATGATATCATTTATACCCTTAATTACTCTATTTTCTTTTAACCGTGGTAAATAAAAATCAAAAGATACTATTCACCAAAAATTATTTTCATCTTTTTGAACCACATTTTACTTACTGAAATTAACTGTGTCTCTTGGGTTTTTGAAATTAAACTCACAGAAGCAATAAAATTATGTTTTGGGAAAATTTTCAAAAGCTCCTAGGAGGTGGGTAATAGATGGTAAAAAAATTCATAAAATGTTTATATATCTAAAATTATTATAAAATAACTCCAATGAATTACATTGAACTTATATAAGTATTATGTATCTATTTTGAACTAAAATAAGTATATATAAAATAAATGTAAAGCCCCGACCCTAGTTACCCATAGTCGGTGCATTATTACATAACATTCGTATGATACAAAGAATCATGTCCCGAAAGACCGATCAGTTTAGTAGCCTTGGAAGTACTAGATATATTCATAAGTTTTATATTACATTAAAAAAAAACTACAACAAAATAGTCACCATAGGCCACACTCATATCCATTATACTATCTCTGCAGGTCAGTCATAATATACTTTTTCACATCCTGGGAAAAATAAAACATAGAAAGGGGTGACCTTAGATTCTTAGTAAGGATATCAATATAGCAGAAACTTTCATAAATAAGCATAAAAATTTATGTAAATATAAGACTAAAACAAAATACTTTTAAACATGAAGTTTAGCATAATATGGAAAATATAAAATCATATAATTCCATTTACTTATTCACATGGATATTCTACTAGTCGAATAATCACTTGCAATATCAAAAGCCACTTTCATAATGATGGAATGCATAATTCCAGACTTCATAACCACATAGTCAAGGCCTTGTTCCAAGACTACAAATAAGATTTTGTCAAGTACTTGTGCCAATACACTAGTTTGTTTCATGAGACCTACCGATTCATCGAGGAGCTATAACAGGCTCCACCCGTCACTTACTAAGTCCAATGCATTCCTCATATGAAAAGGTTTAAACATCACATAAACATTTGAATTAAAAATAGCATACGAAATGTCAAAACATTATCTATAAACCATGAATGGTATAAAAAAACACATCCATAGTCAAACATATCACAAAACCTTGAATACAATATAGATGATTTTTATCATAATAAATCAATCTCGATCAAGAATAATATCTAGTTAAGGATGTTGACATAGTTGAAAATGATCAGTAAAATCTTTGAGAGAAATATCCCTTTTCATGAAATAATTTTAAAAGTCACACAATTTATGAAGGAAGTCATTTAAAATATATTTTTTAATCAAAGTGTCCCATACCACTTTGAAACTTTTTAAAGGAATTCAAATTTTAAAACATTCATGTCCATATAAATAAATCCTTAAAATCATTTTGAAAACATGGACATTAATGAGAAATGTTTAGAAGAATAAATCTTTAAAACATTTAAAATGATGTTTTAGTTAAATATTCCCTTAAAAATGATCCTTTTGAAAACTCTTTTATGAAACATGGATATTAATAATACATATATCCTAGTAAAAACTTACACATAAATAATCTCAGATAATAATGAGATCGAGGAATTAACCCTTACCTTGTACTTTTCCTTGGTCTAGGGTAGGTTAAGCTCCTATATAATGGTGAAATAATTCTTATTAAATTATACAATAACCATATACATTAATATTATATCATATATGATCTTCCAATATTGCTTTGTTAATGATATTTCAGTAGTATCATCGTTTCGGGTGTTAACTGATACGTTTTCCATTATATGCTTGGTTACATAAGCCATGTTTTTTATGGATAGGATGAATTTTATTCACATACATAATGATATAATGTTAATAAATGTTATTTTTAAACATAAAATAAAAATTATTCTTGAATGATTACGATGGGGAATGAATCTCATCGCGTTCGTGGAGATGGTAATCTGTACGTACACACGAGCGACAATATAATTCTTTTGATATTAAAATCATATATAATTGGATGGTATATCATATATACAGAATAATTATAATGTTATATTTATTATTTAAATTATTTATACTAATTATTACACCCATCCAAATGATGAAGTGTTTGAATATCAAACTACACCACGACGTGGAGATGGTAATCCATACGTACACACACATGGTGACTTTGCCATTTATAGGATTAATAGAATAATAAATATGGTTGTACCATTTTTATAATAACATCACAATATATATAATATACTGGAGTTATTATTTTATAATGTAAACAACAAAGAATGAGGAAGTGGAAGAAGAAAAGAACTTGAAAGTGGTGATGAAATATTTACCACTTCTTCGGGTTCTTCTTTTTGATTTGATCAAAATGGATCCATAGGTTGGATTTCTGACTAAAGGTAGGCCTCAAAGATAATGGTAGAACAATTTATAGGATATTTGGGCAGTGGTTGGCTGAGCCAAATGGCTTTGAAGGTGTGGATTTGAGAGAAGGGGAGGTTCCCTTTTATAAGAGAGGTGAGGGTCACTTTCGGAAAAGCTTGAAATAATATTTTATAATAAAATAATTTTCTGTTTTTAATGGATAAAAAATGAATTATTTAAAAGCTAAAGTTGTGAAGGATCTAAAACCTCTCAAAAAATAGGTTTTAGACAGGTTTATGTCATCATATTAACCTTATATTTTATATTTAACTCTTAGTTAAATAGTTTGACATGTAGCATGTCTCTTTGTATTTTAAAATTATATGGTTAATAAACATATTATAAACTTACAAGAGAACCTAAAGTGGTTCATTAATTACATATATAATATTATGCAATCCCTTGGTCTGAACCTTAGATTTTTAGGAATATAATATCAATTAATAATATAATATTTGTTTTAAAAACTATTTTATGTCAATTTTGACACTATTTGGTATTTTGTTTTCGTTAAATTTATAACAGAATTATTACTTCAAAAACAATTATTTAATCATCCCTACAATGTCATATTAAACTATAAAATTAGTTTAATTCATTAAAAGTTTCAAATTAGATTTATTTGGATATTTATAATATCAATTATTTTAATCCTTCATTAATAAGGTAATTACTGCATCATCATTGTGTCATAAAGAAATGTAATTATTTAATGTATAAAAATTATAAATAAAATAAAATTATGTCGGAAATATTTTTATATTTTTAATGAGTCTTTATAGTTTATTTTATATTATGTATAACGCTATATTGAAAATGGTAAATTATTAAACTTTGATTTTAATGATTTTAACTCTTCTTTAAATAAAATAATAATAAATTTCCTAATCTAATTCAAGTGGACCTAAAGTATCACATTTTATTCCTAAGGTTTTTTTGGTCGAATTACACTTATACAATAGAATTATGACATATGTTAGGGTAATTATGATATCATTTTTACCCTTAGTTACCCTGTTTACTTTTAATCTTGGTAAATAAAAGTAAGAAGTTACTATCCACCAAAAAATAATTTCATCTTATTGAACCTCATTATACTTAATAATATTAACCATATCTCTAAGATTATTTTAATTCAACTCACAAAAATGGTAAAATTATGTTTATACAAATTTGCAAAGGGTCCTAGGAGGTGGTTAAAAGACGGTAAATAGTTCGATAAAATTTTATATATCTAAACTTATTATAAAATGACATTAATGAATTACATTGAACATATATATGTATTATTTATCTATTTTGAACTAAAATAAATTTATGTAAAATAACTAATTATTTGAATAAAAAGTTGATTTTATCCAATAACGCAGTGTTTTTTTCACTATTCATCAAAAATTGAAAGTTTTCAGAAAAATACCAACAATTCACCCTAAGCTAATTTTGATATTATGAATCCAAAAACGAAGTCCATTTTGAAAGATAAAATTTATGAAATTTCAGAAAGTGGTCATTACTATTCATAACGACTAGTTTGATTGGCCGCGGTGTGTTAGAATCTCAAAGTTGCGTACAATGCAAGTTATTGCATTATTCAAAGGGAAGCGTACCAGCACAAGAGCCCTAGCCCAGTTGGTGAGGACTCTCTAGGTGCATCCAAGAGACCCAGGATCAAATCCTGGTGGAGGCATATTTTTGGGTTACTATAGCAGACACTGTAGCACTACTGTAGAAGACACTGTAGCAGGCACTGTTCGGTACTGTAGCAGCCGGAACTATTCATCCATTTGGGCCTTCGGGCCACTGGTTTGGTCCTCGGGTCCTGCAAGGCTTTCGGGCCACCCAAGGCCTTCGTGCCAGTTGATTCTCAAGGCCTTCGGGCCCCTTAAGGCCTTAGGGCCACCCCAAGGCCTTCAAGCCGCATGCATGCAGGCCCAGACACACTACAAAAAAGGAGCAGCCCCAGAAGAGGATTCAGAGCAGGTACACTCACCAGAGCAGAGCCAAATGGATTGTCAGAATGAGAGGGTATGGCTATGCCATCTGTACTAGCCTGTGCTTGCATGGGAAGCCTAGCCAGACGGTCATGCAAAGGTGGAGAGCTACTATCAAGATGCAGATGCTGGGGAGGGGCAGTTCCTTGTAGATAGTCTGGTTGAATTCTCTAAGACCTTCGGGTCATGTAATCTCTTAAAGCCTACGAGCCATGTAATCTCTGAGCATAAGGGCCTTGTAAGGGTTCCCTCTCATCCCTTGAAAGAGGGGTTATCAAAATCAATAAAAAATGAAGGCCTTCAGGCCATTCAGGCAAAGGGAAGCGTACCATGGAAGCTTGGAGTGTTACATTCTTCCCTCCTTCAAATAATTTCATTCTCAAAATTTCTATAATAATACCACAAAAAAAGATTTAGGTGGTTCTTCATCCAGAGTTCCTCTGTTTCCCATGTTGCCTCTTCCATCTTATTGTTTCTCCATAGAACTTTTACCAGACGAGTTGTCCGATTTCTCAGCACTAGTTCTCTTATATAAAGAATTTTGATAGGCTCTTCACAATAAGACAGATCAGGTTCCAGTTTAGTTTCCTCATAGGTGAGTACATGTGTTGGGTCAGGCATGTATTTTCTCAATAGTGATAGATAGAACACATCATGAAATTTACAGAGACTTGGAGGCATTAGAAAACAATAATCTACAACTCCAATTTTTTCTAGAATTTCGCAAGGTCCGATGTACCTGGGACTCAATTTACACTTCTTACCGAAATGTATAACACCCTTCCATGGAGATACTTTCAAGAAAACATGGTATCCTACTTGAAATTCCAAATCCTTCCTTCAGTTATTGGCATAGATCTTTTTCCTACTTTGGGCTGGTTTGATGTGGGTTCGAATAATGTTCACCTTTTCTATGCTTTCCTCAACAAGTTATGGGCCTATGAGTTTTCATTCACCAATATCATCCCAACAAGTTGGTGTGTGACATCTATTTCCATATAACGATTCATATGGTGTCATCTTAATACATGAATAGAAGCTAATGTTATTGAAAAATTCTTCAAAAGGTAAATATTTGTAAGAAAACGGAGCTTCAGTTTCAAGTACGGATCTCTTTTACGGGAATTTTAAGGAAAAATGGAGAATCTGGAAATTTTCAGAGTACACGCTGTGTACTTTATGAGTACACGCCGTGTAATCCTAGGCCACTCGAAGCCATGTGTTGGCCGAGACCAGGACACACACACGATGTGTAGGGGTGATGTGGAGGCCGATTTAGGCAGAGTACGGAAAACCCCACCACACGCCCTGTACCTTAAGAGTACATGTCGTGTACTTTTTTTATTTCATTAATCGACCCAGGGTCACGCCTAATGACGGAAAACATCTTCTTCTCTGCCTAATTCCGTCCAGAATGTCCAAGGAGGCCGTTTCTTCTCCGAGCCACCGATCCATCACTGGTTGTCCGAATCAAACTCTATTGGTTGCAGAAGAATCGCAGCGGTGAGTTCTTGGTTCTTCTTTAGCCTCATTTCCTGATTCTTCCTCTCGTGTGAGTTATCTAAGGTTTAATGTTTTAGACTTTTTTGCAGATCTACTCCATTCTAGGCCGATTCAAGGGCCGAGGCTCATGTATATCGATCTCTGAGGATCGAGGTAGGGGGTTTGTTTCCCTACGTTGAATTTCTTTGAGTTTTGGTTGAAAGAGTGCCGAATACCCATGTATCGGGTATCCCGGGTTTAGGATTTTGATCCTATTGTTTATATTCCCTAGATTGTTTGTTATATTATGATGAATTTCTACTATTATATGCTTTTTTTCTTGATTGAGGATCACCCCAAAGGTGTTTCTCCCTCTATTTGGCTATTTATCACCGTTTGGCACTATTTTCCTGTGAGGAAAAACCTATTACAGTTGTTAGTTTATTGTTATCAATGATCGCATGTTATGCCTTCTCTTTAAATCCTTTTGATGCATAGTAAATATTATCCAAGTAGTTGTTTAACTTACTTAGGGCTTCTAACAGTCGATTACGCACGACTGGACTGCTCAGGGCTGTGAGAACATGGTGTGGGAGATCAAAGAGGGAATAGACGATTAAGGGCTTCCCTAGAGGGTCTGTTGGTTTTAGTTTCATACACAGGACCAATGGGAATCAGACTTTGTGCTTAAAAAGAGTGTTCTTAGTTACCCATGCATCGAGACCACAAGAGGAATTAGATGTAAGTCTTTCCTCAGAGAGTTTGTAGCTATCGTTGCAAGACCATAGGGGAATTGACGTGAGAGCTTCCTATAGTGTTTGTGCCTTGTATGATTACTGGACTATAGGGGTCTGATAGTTTAATCCACCCAGAGAGTCAGTGTGAATTTTTATGGTTGGTTGTGACGAGTCCACCAATACATAGAACAATCTTGGGTTTTTGTACTGCTTGTGTTTAGGTAGTATTTTAGATACCTGCTGTGTTACTTTCTTATCATGGAATATAAAACTTTGCTGGTTTTTTCCTGGTTGTGTAATTAAATGAATGTGAATGGTAATTGGTAGAATTATTTACTGTATTTATTTACCTTTACTTTTTCTATATCACTCACTGACAGTCGGGCATAAATCTTGTAGTGGTTGCCTACTGGGATTAGTCTCACACCCTGTTTGGGTCCTTCTTTTCGGCCCAAACAGATTATATGGTTGCAAGTATAGGTAGGGATTGTGGCCCTTCTACCTCAGGTACTTGATTTCTGGTCGGAGCTGGAGAGCATGGGACTGGGCCTTGGCCCGCGATGCTGCTGGAGTTGCTGTTTACATTTAGTTCTTTGGTTTCAGTTGTATTTCAGCACATTGTTTTTCTTACTGCTTTCCATAGATACATGTACCATTCTGCATCATTAATATATCAGACATTGATTTTACTTTCAGTTCAGTTTTTGGATGTTATTTACTACTTCCGCTATTGTTTATGCTTATTCTTCCGCTGCATACTTTACCAAATGAGGTCATAATTTCCTCACTGACTCACCAAGGCCCTTGCTGCTAGTCGGCAGCCTCTGGAATTTGGGGAAACGCGCTTGAGGTCATGTGGCGAACCAGGTACGGGGCACCAGTAATACGGATCCAGACTCAGGTCGTTACATATTGATCCCACATACCTTGAAAGTCAAGTGAGAAAGATCTCAACATGTCTTCTAAGGTTTGAATAGTCTGTTCTGATTGTCCATTAGTTTGAGGCTGGTAGGAAATTCTCAAACTAATTGCAGTATCCAAGGCTTTCTAAAGACTTTTTCAGAATCATGATGTAAAACGAGGATCACAATCAGAAAAAATCGATAAGGGTACTTCGTGAAGTCTTACAACTTCATTAATATATAGTCTTGCAAGACGTTCAAGTGGTAAATCGTTTCTTATAGCAAGAAAATGTGCTGACTTCGTAAGATGATCAACAATGACCCATATTGCATTATTCCTTCTAGGAGTCCTTGGTAGCCCCGTGACAAAGTCCATCATAATATTATCCCATTTACACTCAGGTATGGGAAGAGGTTGCATGAATCCTCTAGGCTGTTGCCTTCCAGCTTTCACTTGTTGACAAACCATACATCTTGACACAAAATCAGCAATCTCCTTCTTCATGTTGTCCCACCAAAAATGTTCCTTCAAATGTCTATACATCTTGGAGCTACTAGGGTGTATTGAGAAATTTGAGCTATGAGAATCATCTAACAATTCCCTTTTTAGATATGGTATATTGGGAACACAATGTCTCTTATCAAATTTCAAAATCTCATCTTCAAATATGAAATAACTCAATCTACCACCATTCACAACTTCAATCTTCTTTTGAAACTACTCATCACCATCCTGAGAACTTTTTATCCTTTCTAGTAAAGATGGTTTAGCAACCATTTGAAAAAGTATTGATGTTTCACCTTCCATGATTATTAACATATACATTTTCACTATATCTATGAAAATTAGATCCCTTTAAAATCTTATATTGTTCAAAACTCCATGATACTTTTTGCTCAAAGAACTTTCCACCTTATTTTCCTTCTATGGGTGGTAGTGTATTGTGCAATAATAATCCTTTAGTAGTAAAACACATCACCTTTTCCTCATGTTGAGTTATTTTTGTGAGAAAATATACTTCAAATTTTTGTGATCAGTATAAATCTCACATTTTTTCACCATAGAGATTGTGTATTCATATTTTCATAGCAAATATTACAACTACTAACTCAAGATCAGGATTAGGATAGTTTTTCTCATGAATTTTTAGTTGTCGTGATGCATAGGAAATAACTCTATAATTCTACATAAGGACACAACCAAGTCCTTTCTTTGAAGCATACCTATAAATAACAAACTCATCATTCCCTGATGGTAGAGTCAAGATAGGAGCATTGACTAATATTCTCTTTAGTTTATCAAAACATTCTTTAAACTATTTTGTCCAATCAAATTTAACCCCTTTAAGTGTGATCTTGGTTAATGGGTTAGCCAATCAGGCAAAATTCTGGAAAAATGCCGGTAATAACCTACTAAACCAATAAAACTGCATACCTCATCCATGCTCGTTAGTGCTGGATATTCATGGATTTCCTTGGTCTTTGAAGGATCAAAATATATTCCATCCTTAGAGACAATATGGCCAAGAAAAGAAATCTCTTGAAGCTATAATTCACACTTTCTAAACTTCCCATATAATTCATTTATTCTGAGGGTTTTCAGAACGGTGCGCAAGTGATTTTCATAATCTTCATAGATTTTGGAGTATACCAGGATATCATCAATTAATACCACTACAAAGTCATCAAGATATTCCTTGAAAACTCTATTCATTACATCCATGAAAACAGAGGGTGCATTAGTCAGCCCAAAAGGAATTACTGTAAACTCTAATGCCCGTACTTGGTTCAAAAAGCTGTTTTATGAATGTATTCCTTCTTCACACACAACTGATGATATCCAGATTGAAGGTCAATCTTTGAAAAATATTGAGATCCATGAAGTTGGTCGAATAAATCACCAATGTGAGGTAGGGGATACTTGTTCTTTATTGTTATAGCATTGATATCCCTGTAGTCAATACACAACCTTATAGATCCATCTTTCTTCTTAACAAAATGGACATGGGCTCCCCATGGAGAAACACTAGGGTGAATAAATCCCATATTACTCAATTTCTCTAGTTGTATCTTTAGTTTTATTAATTCTATAATGGCTATTCTATAAGGGATTTTCGATATGGGCCTTGCACCAGGAATTAAATCAATAGAAAACTCAATTTTTTGTTCTGGAGGATGTCCGGTTAAATCCTCTGGAAACACATCAACATATTCTTGCACAATAGATACGTCCTCTATTAGAAGATTCTTTTCCTCTCCCATAATTATTTTATTCTCAACCTCTTCAATAATTGAATTTAGTAGAGCTACTGGGGGTGGATCTAGATAAGAATCATGTGGTGACGTTTCTGCTCTAATGATAAGGTACTCTTTATCATCATAAAAAATTGTAACCTCCTTCTTCTTATAGTAAATCTTCACATCATGGTCTGAGAGCCAATAAATATCGACGATTATATCAAATTCAATCAGGGGTATGATGATGAGATCAATAGATAAAGAACATTTATATTCCCTAATAGGAATTGATTCACAAAACTTTGTTGCGATGATACTTCCCTTAGGTGTTTAGACTAACAACTCCCTTGTTAAGTCAAATTGAAAATATCTAATTTTCTTTACAAACTGGGATGATATAAAACAAAGTGATGATCCAGAATGAAATAATGCATTGGATAAACTTCAGGAAACCATTAAATTACCTTCCACCACATCTTTTAGAGCTTCAACCTCAGCAGTAGTGATCACATAAGCCAGACCTTACTCCCTTGGCCTTTTTTGAGGTAAGTTCCCTTGGTGATTAGGAGATTTAATTTTCATATTGACCATTTTATCTATAATTGTAGCATTTAACATTGAAAAACTCTTTCTTCCCCTTGTAATCACGAGCTTGGTGACCTTTTCACAACACTTGTAACATACTCCCATTCCCTTTGGACAAGTACCGGAGTGTTTCTTCCAAAATTTACAACATGATGGATATTCAAATTTTCCCTTGTCCCCCTTATTTCCATTTCCAGAGTGTTCAACAGATATCTTCTTCTCCTGCTTTTCTTTAATGTCGTAAGACTTAGAGAATTCTTTTTCTGTCTCGATAGCACATGAGACAATATCTTCATATGATAAGAAGGATTGTGAAACTAATGCTCGAGGAATAAATGGATTTAACCCATAAAATAATTGATAAATCTTAATCCTTAGGTTATGTATATAATCTTTTGTATGACTTTCTAACCTTGTAATGTTATCCTCATATTTTGTGACATTATCATCCTCATTTCTCATCAGACTCAAAAATTGTCTTTCCATATCTTCTCGATGGTCACAAGGAAAATATTTTTCTAATAAAACCTCTTTAAACTCCCTCCAATCCATATTTTATACTTAATCATCTTCCTTTTCATTTTGAATCAATGACCACTATTGATTTACATCTCCCGTGAGGCGATAAACTGCCATGATAACTTTTTCCCTTTCGTTACTCCCCAAAGCATGAGATATTTTCTCTAAGGAATTTATCCATTTCTCAACTACTAATGGATTTGTACTGCCATTGAATGTTGGTGGTTTTTGCCTCATGAAGCGGTCTAACATTGATCCTTCGCGTTGTGGATCAGGGTGCTCCATACAGGTAAGGTTATTATTCATAACCTGAGTGAGTTGTCCTAGAATGGTAATAACCTAATCAACACCAGTTCATTCACCATCTCCACTATAATTATCTTGAGTAGGAGGGAAATACCTACATGGATTACATGAGTTGATATGGTTTCCATTCCTTCCACTAGGCTCTATTTTTAAAAAATTTCATACAATAGATTAGTTTATGAATCGCAATACATAACTCCAAACTTGTAAAACACTTAACATAAATTGAATAGTTTATGGATATAATCCATAATGAAAAAAATGTTTTCTTTGGGGAAGTATATACTCATAAACCCTTTGAAGTGCATTGTGTTGCATTTGTTGTCAATGAGGCATGAAGTTGTCTTGGAATGAATGGATGTCAAGGAGTCAAGATGTGAATGTCAAAGGATGTGATGGTGATGGTGGTGAAGGACAATGGCCATGGTACTAAGATGCATGTCACTTAGGAGATTCACTAAGTGGTATTGGAAATTGTGGTTGAAACATTCTCCATGAACATCTGACGATTGTTGAGCTGTTCTTAAAGTTCCAAGAACTTGTATCAACTGGATACAAAGTCACAACAAAGTTAGAAGACCATGCATTGTAGTGACAATGCATGAGGAGTTGAAGAAGCAAGATGATCCATTCACTACTTCTAAGTGGATGAAGTGGTTTAATGAAGTCCATGCACTATCACTTAGTGCATGTGAATCAGAAGATGTTCCAATTGATCTCTGATTAGATCAATGATGTTTATTGAAGAAATATTTGATTCATGAGCTCGGTTGAAGATGAAGAAACCTTTGGGAATTCCATTCTTAAATGTTGATTATATGTTGAAGAAGGATGAGGACTTCTTAAGAAGAAGAGAATAGAAGAATAGAGATGGGAAGAAGATGGCTTGAATGGCACTTGGTTTGACAATTTTTATATGGAGTACATTGTTTTTATAAAAAGGATTCATTCATGCCTTTGCCAAAAAATTGGCCATCCAAGGCACCTTGGGGGTTCAACCCCAAGGCATGGGCACTAGGGAACCACGCCCGGGGGAATCCATGGGGCGAGCCAGGGCGGCAGGACGCACCCATAGGACACCGCATGGGCACCTGGGGCACGCCCGGAGGAGCGCAGAGGGGTCGTGTATAAGCCCCGAGGGCACGCGGTGGTGAAGCCCGCGCACCCGTGTGTGCATAGTGGGCGCTAGAGCGCGCCCGCAGGAGCAGAGAGTGGGCGCAGAGCGCGCCCGCAGGGAGAACTCGGTGCGGGGCCGCACCGAGAGGGGAGGAGATTCAACTGAGCATATGGCGGCAGCACTTATTTGATATACCGCGGAAATTCCGCGAGAGACTTCGATGTGGGACGCGCATTTTTCACCCAGGACAGATCTGAGCCGTCCGTCTCATCGCGCGCTTGATCTGCGCCGCACGATTCATCTGCCGCGCGCCGCGATCTGATCCGGCCGTCCGATGTATCTCCATCGCCTGATCCGACGGCCGTGGCTCGTCTTCCACCTCGAGCTCGAGCCGAAGGTCACCCGCGAGCAGCCGCTGAACCAGAGCCCTCCGAGCACCAGTTTTCGAGTTCCCGGCCACCTCTGAAGGATCTAAGACCTCCATTGAGCTCGTCTCTCCACACCGAACCTAACCATGCAATAAAATAAGCATGCATGCAATGTTTGGGAGATTTCGAACAAGGCCGAGGCAAGACGAAGTTGCCGAGGCCATGAGGATTATTGCTGTGCATAGTTTGTGCCTAAACGAAGGCCGTGCATGCGTTCCAAGTCGCATGCACGTAGAGGAGAAAATATAATGAACCCGCGTGAACAGAGAGAAGAAAACAATATTTAAGGAAATCTTGAAATCCCGAAATCTTCGGGAGATTAAAAGATATCCCACGCGGAAGATTTGAGGCGTTTCTCTGCCTATAAAAAGAGAGGCCGAGGCTCTCATTAAGCTGCTGATGCGCTGAAATTTTGAGAAGTCCCGTGAGAGCTCTTGTGCCTCGCGAAGAACTGAGCTGCGTGCCCCCTGCGCGGCAGTAAAGCCCGGAGCCATCAGAGGCTCCGTGAGGTTCCTTTTGCGCATCCCTTGCGCGAAAGAAGTGAAGGGGAGTCCCCTGTGCGTATCCCTTGCGCGACAGGAAGGAGCCGAGCCGCATACTTGCGCGCTCGAGTCTCTTGCCACCCTCTCTACCCACACACTTGAGTGGCAGGAGGAAGGAGCCTGCGGCAGTGTTTCACCCTTGTACACTTGAGCCTTGCGCGGCTGCCCCTTGCACCCGAGGAGGTTTCACTTGCGCGGCCAAGTGATCCTTGTGCCTTGTGCTTGCGCGGAAAAGAAGTGAAGATATGCCGCACCTTGCATGCCCTTGTGCATCTTGAAGACCTATGCGGCAGTGGGAGAAGAAGAATTGGCTGCACCCTCTTGCACGGCTTGCTTAAGGCAGTAGGGGTTCGGGTTGTGTGTGAAACAAGAAGACCACCACAACTTGGGTGTGTGCAAAAACTGAAGAGGACCCGAGGCTTTCATGCCTCGTGTGTGAACATTGAGAAGGCCGACCCTTTTGCTTGTGTGCCAAGTGAAGGAAGAGCACCGTGGGCAGTGTGTGTGCAAAACGGAGAGAAAGGCCGTAGCCTTGTGCAAACAAAGGAGACCACACCATTGTGTGTGTGTGCTAAAGTGAAGGAAGACCCGAGGCCATGTGTGTGCACAAAGAACAACACCAAGTGGTGTGTGCCAAGTGAAGTGGAAGACCACACTTTGTGTGTGTGTAAGAATTGAATAATCCGTAGTCTTGGTTGTGCATTTGAACAAAGAAGAACACACTTTAAGTGTGTGCATTTGAAGAGGCCGAGGGCTGTGACCTTGTGTGTGCATACCTTGAAGAACAAACTAAAAGAACACTAAAGTGTGTGTGTGCAACAAGAAGAGGAGGAGGCCAACTCATGTGTGTGCTAAAGTGAAACAATTGTGTGCAAATTAAAGAAGTGGCCGAACCTAGGTGTGTGCACTAAGAAGTGTGTAAACACTTAGAAGAAGAAAAGGGAGGACATCCACACTAGTGTATAACACACATTTATGTGTGTAATCAAAAGAGAATAAAGTGTGTGAAGTTTAGTGAGAAGGTGTGTGCTTGAAGTGTTACACCTTTTGTGGGTCTACTGCACCAAGAAGAGGAAAGGGGAAGTGCATGCATGCATGCATGCACGTGCACACGTGAACAGTGCTAAATCAGTGGTGGGCATCTGAGGAGTCCAAGACTTGAAGATCTTGAAGAATTGAGAAGGCCATGCTATCAGTGCATGAAGATGAAGAGCTGCCATGCACTCAGTGCATGAAGTTGAACTGAGTGAGACTGGACCAGACTAAAGTTAAAGATATGAATTGTCTGAGTATTCAGTAGCTGAAGAGAGGCCAGGTCATCCTGAGAAGAAGGAGATAAATCCTGAGCAAGACGAGAAGACCTGATCATCACAAGTGATCAGAGGTACAGAGCAAGGCCACCAGTCTTTATCCCAGACTGCTGAAGATACTTGAAGAGCTGAACAAGAAGAAGAGCTACTCGTGTGACTCGAGGAGCCAGAAGAAGACCCTGTGGGACTCAGGGAGAATAAGTCTTCAGTGGGATTCTGGAGCAGGCCAGTGGGACTCTGGTAACACTGTGGGACGCAGTATAAAGACCCTCCTGTGGGACTCAGGAGAGATACGGTGGGAAGCTGTATCGACCATTGTAATTCTAACAAGTTATAATGGGGGAATCCATGCTGGGAGAGCATGGCAAGGATGTAGGCCTTTGGTGCCGAACCTTGTAAATCCTTGTGTCCAGTGCCTTTACATTTACTGCATCATTCGTGGAAAGGTGAGAGATACAAGAAGAGTGGATCGAGGCTTTAACCAGCCATAGAGGTTTAATTGATTAAGAATCAATTAGTAAAAAGTTTTAAGGGATCAATGATTCACCCCCTCCCCCTCTCAGTGATTAACACTGATCTGGGCACTTCATTTGGTATTAGAGGCAGGTTACCTCTAAAAGATCCAGGAGAGTCTTTATGAAGTGCAGATTTGAGGAAACGAGCGACCAGCCTCAAATGGAGATATCTGCCAAGACTCAGAAAAATAGAAAGAAGAAACAGGCCAAGAAGATGAGGAAAGCATGTCCTAGCTGTGATGAAGTTGAAATAATGAATGATCTTCAGAGTGCACTCAAATATCTTCAGAAGACAGTTCCCATGGAAGTGGCAAAGTGTATAGCTACAGGCATCCATGATCTTCATGAAGAAAAATCACAGTTAGAAGAAGAAGCCAATGCAATGGAAGATCAATTGGCAAAAAGGGTTGGCATAACCAACACTCTCAGAAAGCTGGTGAAGGCTAAAGATGAAACCATTTCTCTGTGCAATGAAAGATATGAAGACACTGCTGAAGAATTGCAAAGAAGCCTTTCTGAGAAAGAATTCTTTAAGACTGTAGTCAAAGATGTTTTCCATGCACTGGAAAAGAGGCATAAAGTGTCAATGAATGTCAGAGATGCTCAAATCGAAGACAAAGTCAAAATGGTGAAGGAGTTTGACAACTCATTACATGAAATAAAGAAGGTGCATGAAGACCAGTTAGAACAGCTGAAAGAAAATTGGGAAGGAAGGCTAAGAACTGTTGAGGATGAGAAGAACTCCCTCAACATGAAATACTTAGAACTGGAGGTGATATTGAAACATCTGCAATCACCTAAAGCTGAATCCTCCCAGTCAGCTGGAAGAAGACATGTTGCTACTCAAGTATGCTTTGAGCAGGATGATTCTAGGAGAAAGACATCCTCTAATAAAAGTGCAACATCTTCTAGAAAGAAGGTACCATCCATACCATCTTGTACTGATGCTCCTAATTGTGTTTCCACAAAAAGTTCAGGATGGAAGAATAATTCCAAACAAATATGGATGAAGACAGTAAAGAAGCAGAGCTCTCCTGAAACAACACAACAAGTCAAGAAAAGTACCCAACAATCAGAAGGACTGAAGAGGTCAATATTTGTGGGTCAGTGTTGGTGTTGTAATAAGTATGGGCACTGTGCAAAGGATTGTTGGTACAATCCACTAAATGTCAAAGCACAAAGGAAGCCCATACCAAGGGGGAGTAAGCCAGAAGGAAATAAGCAGCATCCACAGGTCCAGAGACATCTGTTTACTGCAAATAGATTTGGATTACTTGACAACATCTGGGATGGTTGCAAAAGTGGTCAAAGAGTTGATACATATCAATCTCCGAATGTATCCAAAGCTGGAATGAAGAGAAGATCACTGAACCTGGCTAAAAGAGATTCCTTGGGAAGCAAGCAGAAGAAAGTGGAAGATGCTCCCAAGAAGAGTTTGAAGAATGAAGAGAAGACCTTGGATTCTAAATCCAAGAAGGGTGATTCATCCAGAAGGACCACCAAGAAATGCTTCTACTGTGGGAAGAAAGGACATATCATGGATCTTTGTAAAGAAGCCATGAAATTAAATAGAAGCAGTCTGGACTCAAAAAGACAATCAATCCAGAAGAAGAAGAAGGGATTGATTGAAAACAAGGTGCCTAAGAAAGGTAGCTTGACAGCATCCAAAGAACCATGTGGAACTTCCAGAACTGAGGCCACACTTCCAAGTGACTTACTTGTCATATGGCCAAATCAGTTGCAACTTGACAGAGAACTACAAAGAGCTGAAGATGAAGCTCTGGCAATTGATAAAGCAAAAGGGAAGAAGAAGGTTTCACATGAAGATGTTTTGAGAACCACAACAGCACAATAATCAATGAAGATCAAATGTGCAAGTGTGAAGACTGGTGAAAATGGGACATCTCGGTTGAGAGAATCTTCTCAACCTTGTTGTTCACATTGATGAACCAAGGAGGTTCCATCTTATTCCCTTATACTATTGGTATTTACATGTGCTGACATTGCAGGGAATTGAAGATGATGATCATTCTCAACTGGAGGATGGTTTGGACAGAATGGAGTGCACCCCTTGAGGGGGAGAAAATCTGAAGAAGATGATGTTCTGAGATTAATATCATCTTGAGAAAAGTGAAGGTATTCCAATCATACTTTCATCCCTTGATTCTTAATTGCATTCATCATGACAATTAAGGGGGAGTATTGATTGAAGACAAATGGTTGAAAGGGGGAGCTTTATCTTTGCACCTGAACATTCTAATGTGTTTTGTGAAGTATGTGCAGGATTCAGCAATTCATTAAATATCTGAAAAAATTCAACCCCTAAGCATGATCTCACATGTATAATGAAATGTGGACAGCATTGAAAAATCTTGGTTATATCACTCTTGTTTTCTACACCGGGTTAGCCCAAGTAGACTTAGAGTTGATTTACTAAAGGTTCTTTGCTAAAGAAGAACATGTGGCATCATCCCTCTCTTAGTGATTTTCAAGAAGATGCTATTCAAAGGGAGGAAGATTTTTGAAAGAGAACCACACCACACCTTTGCATTTGATTGCCAATAAGGGGGAGAAATATTGGCACACATATTGACCCATTCATATGTGCTGAAGTGGTGTATTGACAACAAATACAAAGGGGGAGATTGAAGTGCATTGTGTTGCATTTGTTGTCAATGAGGAATGAAGTTGTCTTGGAATGAATGGATGTCAAGGAGTCAAGATGTGAATGTCAAAGGATGTGATGGTGATGGTGGTGAAGGACAATGGCCATGGTACTAAGATGCATGTCAGTTAGGAGATTCACTAAGTGGTATTGGAAATTGTGGTTGAAACATTCTCCATGAACATCTGACGATTGTTGAGCTGTTCTTAAAGTTCCAAGAACTTGTATCAACTGGATACAAAGTCACAACAAAGTTAGAAGACCATGCATTATAGTGACAATGCATGAGGAGTTGAAGAAGCAAGATGATCCATTCACTACTTCTAAGTGGATGAAGTGGTTTAATGAAGTCCATGCACTATCACTTAGTGCATGTGAATCAGAAGATGTTCCAATTGATCTCTAATTAGATCAATGAAGTTTATTGAAGAAATATTTGATTCAGGATCTCGGTTGAAGATGAAGAAACCTTCGGGAATTCCATTCTTAAATGTTGATTATATATTGAAGAAGGATGAGGACTTCTTAAGAAGAAGAGAAGAGAAGAATAGAGATGGGAAGAAGATGGCTTGAATGGCACTTGGTTTGACAATTTTTATATGGAGTACTTTGTTTTTATACAAAGGATTCATTCATGCCTTTGCCAAAAAATTGGCCA
The DNA here is from genome assembly GCA_963277665.1 of Viscum album. Taxonomy (NCBI): domain Eukaryota; kingdom Viridiplantae; phylum Streptophyta; class Magnoliopsida; order Santalales; family Viscaceae; genus Viscum; species Viscum album. The sequence continues at coordinate 1,476,185,105 of OY728125.1, read as the reverse complement.
GCCAAGGCACCTTGGGGGTTCAACCCCAAGGCATGGGCACTAGGGCACCACGCCCGGGGGAACCCATGGGGCGAGCCAGGGCGGCAGGACGCACCCATAGGACACCGCATGGGCGCCTGGGGCACGCCCGGAGGAGCGCAGAGGGGCCATGTATAAGCCCCGAGGGCACGCGGTGGTGAAGCCCGCGCACCCGTGTGTGCATAGTGGGTGCTAGAGCGCGCCCGCAGGAGCAGAGAGTGGGCGCAGAGCGCGCCCGCAGGGAGAACTCGGTGCGGGGCGGCACCGAGAGGGGAGGAGATTCAACTGAGCATATGGCGGCAGTGCTTATTTGATATACCGCGGAAATTCCGCGAGAGACTTCGATGTGGGACGCGCATTTTTCACCCAGGACAGATCTGAGCCGTCCGTCTCATCGCGCGCTTGATCTGCGCCGCACGATTCATCTGCCGCGCGCCGCGATCTGATCCGGCCGTCCGATGTATCTCCATCGCCTGATCCGACAGCCGTGGCTCGTCTTCCACCTCGAGCTCGAGCCGAAGGTCACCCGCGAGCAGCTGCTGAACTAGAGCCCTCCGAGCACCAGTTTTCGAGTTCCCGGCCACCTCTGAAGGATCTAAGACCTCCATTGAGCTCATCTCTCCACACCGAACCTAACCATGCAATAAAATAAGCATGCATGCAATGTTTGGGAGATTTCGAACAAGGCCGAGCCAAGACGAAGTTGCCGAGGCCATGAGGATTATTGTTGTGCATAGTTTGTGTCTAAACGAAGGCCGTGCATGCGTTCCAAGTCGCATGCACATAGAGGAGAAAATATAATGAACCCGCATGAACAGAGAGAAGGAAACAAGATTTAAGGAAATCTTGAAATCCCGAAATCTTCGGGAGATTAAAAGATATCCCACACGGAAGATTTGAGTCGTTTCTCTTCCTATAAAAAGAGAGGCCAAGGCTCTCATTAAGCAGCTGATGCGCTGAAATTTTGAGAAGTCTCGTGAGAGCTCTTGTGCCTCGCGAAGAACTGAGCTGCGCGCCCCCTGCGTGGCAGTAAAGCCCGGAGCCATCAGAGGCTCCGTGAGGTTCCTTTTGCGCATCCCTTGCGCGAAAGAAGTGAAGGGGAGTCCCCTGCGCGTATCCCTTGCGCGACAGGAAGGAGCCGAGCCGCATACTTGCGCGCTCGAGTCTCTTGCCACCCTCTCTTCCCGCACACTTGCGTGGCAGGAGGAAGGAGCCCGCGGCAGTGTTGCACCCTTGCACACTTGAGCCTTGCGCGGCTGCCCCTTGCACCCGAGGAGGTTTCACTTGCGCGGCCAAGTGATCCTTGTGCCTTGTGCTTGCGCGGACAAGAAGTGAAGATATGCCGCACCTTGCATGCCCTTGTTCATCTTGAAGACCTATGCGGTAGTGGGAGAAGAAGAATTGGCTGCACCCTCTTGCACGGCTTTCTTAAGGCAGTAGGGGTTCGGGTTGTGTGTGAAACAAGAAGACCACCACAACTTGGGTGTGTGCAAAAACAGAAGAGGACCCGAGGCTTTCATGCCTCGTGTGTGAACATTGAGAAGGCCGACCCTTTTTCTTGTGTGCCAAGTGAAGGAAGAGCACCGTGGGCAGTGTGTGTGCAAAAAGGAGAGAAAGGCCGTAGCCTTGTGCAAACAAAGGAGACCACACCATTGTGTGTGTGTGCTAAAGTGAAGGAAGACCCGAGGCCATGTGTGTGCACAAAGAACAACACCAAGTGGTGTGTGCCAAGTGAAGTGGAAGACCACACTTTGTGTGTGTGTAAGAATTGAATAATCTGTAGTCTTGGTTGTGCATTTGAACAAAGAAGAACACACTTTAAGTGTGTGCATTTGAAGAGGCCGAGGGCTGTGACCTTGTGTTTTCACACCTTGAAGAACAAACTAAAAGAACACTAAAGTGTGTGTGTGCAACAAGAAGAGGAGGAGGCCAACTCATGTGTGTGCTAAAGTGAAACAATTGTGTACAAATTAAAGAAGTGGCCGAACCTAGGTGTGTGCACTAAGAAGTGTGTAAACACTTAGAAGAAGAAAAGGGAGGACATCCACACTAGTGTATAACACACATTTATGTGTGTAATCAAAAGAGAATAAAGTGTGTGAAGTTTAGTGAGAAGGTGTGTGCTTGAAGTGTTACACCCTTTGTGGGTCTACTGCACCAAGAAGAGGAAAGGGGAAGTGCATGCATGCATGCATGCACGTGCACACGTGAACAGTGCTAAATCAGTGGTGTGCATCTGAGGAGTCCAAGACTTGAAGATCTTGAAGAATTGAGAAGGCCATGCTATCAGTGCATGAAGATGAAGAGCTGCCATGCACTCAGTGCATGAAGTTGAACTGAGTGAGACTGGACCAGACTGAAGTTAAAGATATCAATTGTCTGAGTATTCAGTAGCTGAAGAGAGGCCAGGTCATCCTGAGAAGAAGGAGATAAATCCTGAGCAAGACGAGAAGACCTGATCATCACAAGTGATCAGAGGTACAGAGCAAGGCCAGCAGTCTTTATCCCAGACTGCTGAAGATACTTGAAGAGCTGAACAAGAAGAAGAGCTACTCGTGTGACTCAAGGAGCCAGAAGAAGACCCTGTGGGACTCAGGGAGAAGAAGTCTTCAGTGGGATTCGGCAGCAGGCCAGTGGGACTCTGGTAACACTGTGGGACGCAGTATAAAGACCCTCCTGTGGGACTCAGGAGAGATACGGTGGGAAGCTGTATCGACCATTGTAATTCTAACAAGTTATAATGGGAGAATCCATGCTGGGAGAGCATGGCAAGGATGTAGGCCTTTGGTGCCGAACCTTGTAAATCCTTGTGTCCAGTGCCTTTACATTTACTGCATCATTCGTGGAAAGGTGAGAGATACAAGAAGAGTGGATCGAGGCTTTAACCAGCCATAGAGGTTTAATTGATTAAGAATCAATTAGTAAAAAGTTTTAAGGGATCACTGATTCACCCCCTCCCCCTCTCAGTGATTAACACTGATCTGGGCACTTCACCCTTCATAATCTTTTTTAAATACAATGATAATTATCCTAAGAATATCCCCTGAGTGTGTCATAACCAAGAGTGCAGCAAGGCCCATTTTCGGGCACCAGTTCCTGTTTGAGTCTAGCTCAAAGCGGTGTTTTCGGTTTTTACCCCTAGGTACATCTGTGACAGAGTCGCCTCTTCCTGATCATATCTAGATAGGGATGTATTTCTTGGAAAACTCACAAAATATATACAGTACCAAAATTCTAGGAAATTATTCTATAATAATCCTCAACGTCTATCTTAGGGTAATGTTCTATAATCAGAGTTTTTCTAAATCTAGCTTCCAAGGTTTGTACTAAACATACTCTGATACAAACTGTAATGCCTTGACCCTAGTTACCCATAGTCGATGCATTATTAAATAACATTGGTATGATAAAAAAATATCATGTCTCGAAATACCGATCAGTTTAGTAGACTTGAAAATACTAGATACATTCATAAGTTTTACATTACATTATACAATAAAAAACAACAACAAAATAGTCTCCATAGGCCACACTCATATCCCTTATACTATCCCTAGAGTTCATTTATAATATACTTCTTCTCATCCTGGGAAAATTAAAACATAGAAAGGGGTGTGCTTAGATGCTTAGTAAGGATAAAAATATTGTGGAAACTTTCATAAAAAGAATAAACATTTAAGGCAATGTAAGAATAAACCAAAGCCTTTTAAAATTGAACTTCATCATAATATGGAAAAGATAAAATCAGATAATTTCATTTACTTATTCACATGGATATTATATTAGTCAAATAATCACATACAATATCAATATCCACTTTCATAATGATGGAATACATAATTCCACACTTCATAACCACATAGTCAAGGCCTTGTGCGAAGAATACAAATAATATTTTTTCAAGGCCTTGTTCCAAAACACTAGTTTGTCTAATGAGACCTACCAATGAATCGAGGAGCTATAGCGGGATCCAAGCTTCACTTACTAAGTCTAATGCATTCCTCACATGAAAAGGTTTAAACATAACATAAATATTCATATTAAAAATAGCATAGGAAATGTCAAAACTTTATCCATAAACCATGAATGGTATAAAAATAACACATCCACAGTTAAAGATATCACAAAACCTTCAATAAAATTTGGAATATTTTTATCATAATAAATCAACCTTGATCAAGAATAATATCTAGTAAAGGATGTTGAGAATGTTGAAAATGATCAGTAAAACTATTTGAGAGAAATATCCCTTTTTCATGAAATCATTTTAAAAGTCACACAATTTATAAAGGAAGTCATTTAAAATATATTTTGGAATCAAAGTATCTCATACCACTTTTAAACCTTTTAAAGGAATTAACATTTTAAAAAATTCATTTCTATATATATAAATCTTTAAAATCATTTTGAAAACATGAACATTAATAAGAAAGTTTTAGAAGAATAAATATTGAAAAAATTTAAAATGATGTTTTAGTTAAATAGTCCCTTAAAAAGGATCCTTTTGAAAACTCTTTTATGAAATAAGGAGATTAATAACAGATGTGTCCCAGTAAAAACATACCCAAAAACAATCTCAGATAATAATGAGATTGATGAATTAACCCTTACCTTGTACTTTTCCTTGGTTGAGGGTAGGTTAATCTCCTATATAATGGTTAAATGATTGTAAATAAATTATAAAATAACTATATACATTAATATTATATAGTATATGATCTTCTAATATTTCTTTGTTAATGATATTTCAGTAGTATCATCATTTCGGGTGTTAACTGATTCGTTTTACTTTATATGCTTGGTTATGTAAGCCATGTTTGTTATGGATTAGATGTATTTGATTCATATACAGAATAATATTATGTTCATAAAATTATTTTTAATCATAAAATAGAAATTATTCTTGAATGATTATGATGGGGATTGAATCTCATCACGCTCGTGGAGACAGAGACCCGTATGTACGCCCGAGCGACAATATCATTCCTTTGATATTAAAATTGTATATAATTGGAAGGTATATCATATATACAGAATCATTATCATGTTATATTTACTTACATCATTTATACTCATTATTATACCCATCCAAATGATGAAGTGCTTGAATAAAAAACTACACCACGACGTGGAGACGGTAATTCGTACATACACACGTATGGTGGATTTGTCATTTATAGGATGGATTGAACAATGAATATGGTTGTACCATTTTTATAATAACATCAAATTATATAAAATATACTGGATTTACTATTTTATAATGGAAAAAACAAAGAAAAAGGATGTGGAAGAAGAAAAGAACTTGGAGTAGGTGATGAAATATTTACCTCTTCTTCGGGTTCTTTCTTTTGATTTGATTAGAAGGGGTCCTTAAGTTGGATTTTTGACTAAAGGAAGGCCTATAAAATGAAGGTAGGATAGTTGAGAGGATATATGGATAGGGGTTGGCTGATCCAAATGGATTTTAAGGTTTGAATTTGAGAGAAGGGGAGGTGCCCTTTTATAAGGGAGGTGAGGGTCACTTTAGGAAAAGCTTGAAATATTATTTTATAATAAAATAATTTTTTGTTTCTAATGGCTAGAAAATGAATTATTTAAAGGATAAGGTGGGGATGGGTCTAAATCCTCTCAACCAATATGTTTTAGATAGGTTAAGTTCATCATATTAACCTTATCTTTTAGATTTAAGTCTTAGTTAAATAGTTTGACATTTACCCTAACTCTTTGTATTTTTATGTTATATGGTTAATAAAATTATTATAAACTTTCAAGAGAACATAAAGTGGTTCATTAATGACATATATAATACTATTTAATCCCTTTGTCTTAACCTTAGAGTTTTAGGAATAGAATATCAATTAATAATATAATATTTGTTTTGAAAACTATTTTTTTGTAAATTTTGATACTATTTGGTATTTTTTTGTTAAATTCATAAAAGCATTATTACTTAAAAACTAATTTAATCAACCCTAACATTTAATATTAACCTATAAAATTAGTTTAATTCATCAAAAGTCTCAAATAAGATTTATTTAGAAATTTATAATATCGATTATTTTAATCTTTCATTAATAAGGTAATTACTACATCATCATTGTGTCATAAATAAATTTAAGTATTTAATGTCTAAAAATTATAAATAAAATACCATTATGTAGGAAATATTTTTATATTTCTAATGAATATTTATATTTGAATTTATCTTATGTATAACCCTATATGAAAAATGGTTTAGTTATTAAACTTTGATTTTAACTCTTTCAACTCTTCTTTAAATAAAATGATAATAAATGTCCTGATCTAATACAAGTGGACCTAAAGGATCATATTTTATTACTCAAGTTGTTTTTGGTCTAATTACACTTATCCAATACAATTAGGACATGTGTTAGGGTAATTATGATATCATTTTTACCATTAATTCCCTTGTTTAATTTTAACTGTGGTAAATAAAAGTAAAAAGTTACTATTCACCAAAAATTATTTTCATCTTATTGAACCACATTTTAATTACTGATATTAATAGTTTCTCTCAGATTTTTGAAATTCAACTCACAGAAGAGGTAAAAATAATTTTTATACAAATTTGTAAATGCTCTTATGAGGTGGGTAAAAGACGGTAAATAGTTCGATAAAATTTTATATATCTAAACTTATTATAAAATGACTCCAATGAATTATGTTGATCATATATATGTATTATGTATCTATTTTTACCTAAAATAAATTAAAATAAAATAACTAATTATTTAAATAAAAAGTCATTTTTAACCAATAACACAATGTTTTTCACTATTCATCAAAACTTTAAAGTTTTCAGAAAAATACCAAAAATTAAACCTAAGATAATTTTGATATTTTGAATCCAAAAATGAATTCCATTTTGAAGGATAAAATTTACAAAATTTCCAAAATTGGGCATTACTATTCATAATGGCTGGTTTGATTGGTCGTGGTGTATTAGAATCTCAAAGTTGGATGCAATGTAAGCTATTACATTATTGAAAGGGAAACATACTGTGGAATCTTGGGGTTTTATAATAAATAATTATTTAAATAAGAAGTTAGTTTAAACAAATAACGCATTGATTTTAACTATTCATAAAAAATTGAAAGTTTTCAGAAAAATACCAAAAATTCACCCGAAACTAATTTCGACATTCCGAATTCCAAAATGAAGTCCATTTTGAAAAATAAAATTTATAAAATTTATAAAAGTGGGTATTACTATTCATAACTTCTAGTTGGATTGGATGCAGTGTGTTAGAATCTCGAAGTTGCGTATAATTCAAGCTATTGCATTATTCAAATGGAAACGTACCGTAGAAGCTTGGGGTGTAACATTCTTCCCTCCTTCAAATAATTTTATCCTAGAAATTTTTATAATACTACCGAACAAAAGATTCAGGTGGTTCTTCATCATATATTCCTCTTGTTCCCATGTTTCCTCTTCCATCTTATTGTTTCTCTATATAACTTTTACCATATGAGTCATTTGGTTTCTCATCACTTGTTCTCTTGTATCAAAATTTTTGAAAGGCTCTTTACAATAAGACAGATCAAGTTCCAGTTCAATTTCTTTATAGGTGAGCACATGCATTGGGTCAGGCATGTATTTTCTCAACAGTGATACGTGGAACATATCATGAAATTTGGAGAGACTTGGAGGAATTTCCAAACGATAAGCTACAACTCCAATTCATTTTAGAATTTAGAAAGGTCTTATGTACCTGGGACTCAATTTACCCTTCTTACCGAAATGTATAACACCCTTCCATGGATATACCTTCAAGAAAATATGATCTCCTACTTGAAATTCCAAATCCTTCCTTTGGTTAACGGCATTGCACTATTTCTTACTTTGAGATGCTTTGATGTGAGTTGGGATAATATTCACTTTTTCCATTGTTTCCTCAACAAGTTCTAGGTCTACGAGTTTTTCTTCACCAACATCATCCCAAAAAGTTGGTGTGTGAGATCTCTTTCTACATAATGCTTCATATAGTGCTTTATGAATACTTTAATGGAAGCTATTGTTGTAGTAAAATTCTACCAGAGGTAAATATTGATCCCACATACCTTTAAATTAAAGTGAGAAAGATCTCAACATGTCTTCTAAGGTTTGAATAGTCTGTTCTGATTGTCTATATGTTTGAGGGTGGTAGGCAGTGCTCAAACGAAGATTAGTATCCATGTATTTCTAAAGAATTTTCCATAATCTTGATGTAAAATGAGGATCATGATTAGAAACAATCAATAGGGGTACTCCGTGAAGTCTTACAACTTCATTACTATATAGTCTTGCGATACGTTTAAGTGGTAAATGTTCTCTTTTAGAAAGAAAATGTGTTGACTTGGTAAGATGATCAACAATGACCCCTATTGCATCATTCCTTCTAGGAGTATTTGGTTGCCCCACTACAAAGCCCATCATAATATTATCTCATTTCCAATTTGGTATGGTAAAAGGTTGCATGACTCCTCCAGGATGTTGCCTTCCAGCTTTCACTTGTTGCAAAACCATACATCTTGACACAAAATCAGAAATCTATCTCTTCATGTTGTCACACCAAAAATGTTATTTCAAATCTCTATACATCTTGGTGCTCCCAGGGTGTATAAAAAAATTGGAGCTATGAGCATCATCCAACAATACCCTTTTTAAATCAGGTATATCTGGAACACAAAGTCTTTTCCCAAATTTCAAAAATCTATCTTCATATACGAAGTCACTCAATCTAGCATCATTTACATATTTTATCTTCTTTTGAAACTCCTCATTATTAGTATGAGAACTCTTTATCCTTTCAAGTAAAGATGGTTTGGAAAACATTTGAAAAATTGTTGATGTTTCACCTTCCACGGTTATTCCCATATCCATATTTACTAGATTTATGAAAATAGGATCCCTTTCAACTCTCATCTTGTTCAAAACTCTAGGGTCCTTTCTACTCAAAGCATCTACCACCTTATTTGCCTTCCCTAGGTGGTATTGTATAGTGCAATAATAATAATTTAGTAGTTCAATCCATTTTCTTTGCCTCCTGTTGTGTTCTTTCTGTGAGAAAATACACTTCAAACTCTTATGATCAATATAAATCTCACATTTTTCACCATAGAGATAATGTCTCCAAATCTTCAGAGTGAAGATTACAGCAAAAAACTAAATATCATTAGTGGGATAGTTTTTTCTTATGAATTTTTAGTTGTCGTGATACATAGGAAATAAATCTATCATTTTTCATAAGGACACAACCAAGTATTTTCTTTGAAGAATCACTATAAATAACAAACCCATAATTTCCTAATGGTAGAGTCAAGAAAGGAGCATTAAATAATATTCTATATAGTTCTTCAAAAAATTCTTCACACTCTTTTGTCCAAACAAATTTAACCCCTTTACGTGTGAGCCTAGTTTAAGGGTTAGCCAACCAGGAAAAATTCTTGACGAAACATTGATAGCAACTAGCTAAACCAATAAAACTACGTACCTCAGTTATACTCATTGGTGTTGGACATTATTTAATTGCCTTTTTCATTGAAGGATCAATAGAGATTCCATCCTTAGAGATAATATGGACAAGAAAATAAATCTCTTGAATCCAGAATTCACACTTTCTAAACATCCCATGTAATTCATTTCTTCTAAGAGTCTTCTGAATAATGCACTAGAGATTTTCATGATCTTAATAGCTTTTAGATTATACCAAGATATCATTAATAAATACCACTAAAAATTCATCAAGATATTCCTTGAAAACACTATTCATTAGATCCATGAAGAGATAGGGTGCATTAGTCAATCCAGAAGGCATTACTGTAAACTCGTAATGCCCATACCTGGTTCGAAATGTGGTTTTAGGAATGTCTTCCTCCTTTAAGCACAACTGATGATATCTAGATCGAAGGTCAATATTTGAAAAATATTGAGCTCCATGAAGCAGGCCAAATAAATCAACAATGCGAGTAGGGGATACTTGTTCTTTATTGTTATAGTATTGATCTCCTTGTAGTCAATACCCAATCTCATAGATCCATATTTCTTCTTAAAAAAGGACAGGGGATCGCGATTGTTCAGCTATAAATGGATTTGTAGACCCATTGAATGTTGGTGGTTGTTTCCTCATGAAGAGATCTAACATTGATCCTCCGCATTGTGAATTAGGGTGCTCCATACGGGTAAAGTTATTATTTATAACCTGTGTGAGTTGTCCTTGTATGGTGATAAGATGACCAGCACCAGTTGCATCACCAGCTCTACTATAATTATGTTGATTAGGAGAGAAATATCTACATGGATTACATGCATTGATACAGTTTCCATTCCTTCCATTAGGTGCCATTTCTAAACAATGACATACATTAGATTAGTTTATAAACTGCAATACATAATTCCAAACCTAGAAAAAACTTAACATAAATTGAACAGTTCATGGATATAATCCATAATCATAAAAAAAATTTTTTGGAGGAGGTATATACTCATAAATACTTCATAATGGGTTGTAAAGAAAATGATAATTATCCTAAGCATATCCCCCTAGGACTGTCGTGACCAAGAGTGCCGCATAGCCCATTGTCGTGCACCAGTTCCCGTTTGAGTCTAGCTCAAAGAGGTGTTTTTGGGATTTATCCATAGGTATATATTTTCTAGAGCCTCCTCTACCTACTCATATCTAAACATGGATGTATCACTTGGAAAACTCACAAAATCTCTACAGTACCAAAATTCTAGGAAGTTCTTCTATAATAATCCTCAAAGCCTATCTTAGGGTAGTGTTCTATAATCAGACCTTTTCTAAATCTTGTTTCCAAGGTTTGTACTAAACTTCCACTGATACCAATTATAATGCCTCAACCCCAGTTACCCAAAATCAGTGCTTTATTACATAAAATTGGCATGATACAAGGAATCAGGTCCCAAAAGACCAATCAGTTTAGTATTATTGGAAACAAGATACATACATAAGTTCAACATTACAACTTGAAAAGAAATACAACACTAATTTATTCCATTGAAAATAGACAAGCAACATAAATTATGCATACAAGTCACTCATGACTAACTTACTCATATCCTGGGAAAATGAAACATAAGAAAGGGGTTAGAAAAAAAATTCTCTGTAAGGGTAAGTAATACAATGGAAGATAACATAAACATTATGCATGATGAATAATTAAAAACACATGCCTTTAAAAATAATAAAAATGAATGCTTTATGTTAGGAATATGTACTGAGTAAATAATTTCATAATAAAGCATAGTCATGGGTATTCTTCTAGTCGAATAACAACATGAACCATCATTATTATTTTCATAATGAGGGAATGTATAATTTCGTACATTCTGAAATATTTTTTCAAGTCCTCGACCAAGACGTCTAAAAATGATTAAAGCCTCATCCAAAACCATATATCAAATTTGGAAAGGCCTTGTACAATCCCATGTCTAATTGTATCATGATACCTACTGATGCACCAAGGAGATACAACGGGCTCCACCCATCACATACTAAGTCTAATACATTCCTCATATAAAAAGTTTGAAACATAACATAAACATTTGTATTAAAACTAGCATACAAAATGTAAATACTTTAACCATAAACCATGATTCTTATAAAAATAACACATCCACAGTCAAACATATCACAAAACCTTCAATAAAATATGGAATATTTTTATCATAATAAATCAACTTCAAACAAATTTAAAATCCATCAAAGGATGTTGACATAGATGAAATGAAAACTATTTGAAAGAAATAACTCTTTCTATTTTGAAACCATTTATGAGTCACATATTTATAAAATAAAACATTAATTTTAAAAATATTCTTATAAGCTTATAAGGGAAGCTTTGGTGATGTTATAACGGAGGAAAATAGCCACACCCACAGTATATGTTAAAAAAACATTCTTACCTTAATTTTGTCGAAAAGTTCATAAAGTACCTTATTTGGAAAACGAAAGAAAGATTCATTTAAAAACATATCTGTTAAAATAAGGGTATAAATTACTTTAACCCATAGTCTAGTATATAGTAAAAATGTATTGATATATATTTTTAAGAAAACATGGATGTGGATGATAAAGATATCCCATTAGATACTTACGTAAAAACAACCTCTGATAATAAAGAAATTGTGAAATTAACCATTACCTTGTACTTTTCCTTAGTCGATGGTATGTTAACCTCCTATATAATAGTTAAAACATTGTGATTAAATTATACAAGAACTTTATACATAAATATTATATCATATATTATCCTCTAATAGTTCTTTGTTAATAATATTTCAGTAGTATCATCATTTCAGGTATCAACTGATTTATTTTCCTTTATATGATTGGTTACATAATCCATGTTTGATATGGATAGGATGTATTTGATTCATATATATAATTATATTCTGCTCGTAAAAATTATTTTTAATCATTATGTGAAAATTATTCTTTAATGATTACGATGGTGAAATAAATCTCATCGCGTTCATGAAGACGGTAATCCGTACGTACACACGAGCGACAATATCATTATATTGATAGTGAAATTGTATGTAACTGGATGGTATATAATATATACAGAATCATTATCATGTTATATTTATTATTTACATCAGTTATACTCATTATTATACCCATCCAAATACTGAAGTGTTTGAATAACTAACTACACCACGATGTGGAGACGGTAAGCTGTGCGTACGCACGTTTGGTGAATTTGTCATTTATAGGATGGATAGAACACCTAATATGGTTGTACCATATTTATAATAATGTAATAGTATATATAAGATACTGGAGTTATTATTTTATAATGTAAACAACAAAGAAAGATGAAGTGGAAGAAGAAAAGAACTTGAAAGAGGTGATGAAATATTTACCTCTTCTTCGGGTTTTTCCTTTTGATTTGATCAAAAGGGCTCCTTAGGATGGATTTATGACCAAATTAAGGCATATAGTATGAAGGGAGGAAAGCTTTAAGGATATTTGGGAAGGGGTTGGCTGAGCCAAATGGCTTTTGAGGTGTGAAATTGTGAGAAGGGGAGGTGCCCTTTTATAAGAGAGGTGAGGGCCACTTTAGGAAAAGCTATGAATATTATTTTATAATAAAATCATTTTCTGTTTATAAGGGATTAAAAATGATTTATTTATAGGATAAGGTGGGTATGTGTAGAAAATATCTCAACCAATAGGTTTTAGACAGGTTTATGTCACCATATTAACCTTATCTTTTAGATTTAACTCTTAATTAAATAGTTTGACATTTACCACGTCTCTTTGTATTATTATATTATATGTTTAATAAAATTACTATAAAAGCCAAGATAACCCCAAGTGGTTCATTATTAAAATATATAACCTTATATAAGTCCTTTGTCTGAACATTATATTTTTTGGAATATTATATCAATTAATAATATAATATTTGTTTTAAAAACTCAATTAGGTCAATTTTGATATTATTTAGTATTTGGTTTTTGTTAAAATCATAACAGCATGATTACATCAAAAAAATTATTAATCAATCCTAAAATGTCACATTAACCTAGAATATATTGTAATTCCTCAAAATTCACAAATTACATTTATTTGGATATTTATAATATCAATTATTTTAATCTTTCATTAATAAGGTAATTACTACATCATCATTATGCCATAAATAAATTAAATTATTTAATGTCTAAAAACTATAAAAAAAATACAATTATGTTAGAAATATTTTTAGCTTTCTAATTAATATTTATAGTCGAATTTATCTTATGTATAACCCTATAGTAAAAATAATTTAGTTATTAAACATTGAATTTAACTGTTTTAACTCTTTTTTAAATAAAATAATAATAAATGTCATAATCTAATACAAGTTGAACAAATAGGATCATATTTTATTAATAAGGTCTTTTTGGTATAATTATACTTATACAATAGAATTAGGACATGTGTTAGGGTAATTACGATATCATTTTTACCCTTAATTACCCTATTTACTTTTAACTGTGGTAAATAAAATTCAAAAGTTACAATTCATCAAAAATTATTTTCATCTTATTGAACCAAATTTTACTTACTGATATTAACCGTGTCTCTATTATTTTTGAAATTCAACTCTTAGAAGCGGTAAAATTATGTTTTATGCAAATTTACAAATGCTCCTAGGAGGTGGGTCAAAAATGGTAAAAAGTTCAATAAAATTTTTATATGTCTTAACATATTATAAAATGACTCCAATGAATTACATTGAACTTATATAGATATTATGTATCTATTTTGACCTAAAATAAATTTTGATAAAATAAATAATTATTTAAATAAAAATTCAGTTTTAACTAATAACGCAGTGTTTTTCACTATTCCTTAAAAATTGAAATTTTTCAAAAAAATACCAAAAATTCACCCTAAGGTAATATCGATATTATGAATTCAAAAATGAAGCCCATTTTGAAAAATAAAATTTATAAAATTTAAAAAAGTGGGTATTACTATTTATGATGGCTAGTTTGATTGGTCGTAGTGTGTAAGAATCTCGATGTTGCGTATAATGCAAGCTATTTCATTATTCAAAGGGAAACATACCGTGGAAGATTGGGATGTTACAACTCAAGGTCGAGATTATTTGATGATGGAAATGGTATTTCCTAGTGATTATAGATGATGAACTGGGATGTCAAGTGGTGGATAATGTGGAGAGAGGTTCCTAGGGTATGTATGAGTGGGGTGCACACAATTGTCTAGATGAAATGACAATGTTCAATTTAAAATAAACAATAGCTGTGATCGGCTATCACATATCAAAAATCACCATCAGTGAGGTGATTGTTTATAATGAAAGAAGTCACATCCTCGACTTATAAACGTACTCTGGGGATGGTATCACAGTACACACTCACACACACATGGTCCATACCACTTTGCATGGATCGCATGGGCCTTATCCCACCTATACTTCCCACGGGCTCCTCCCCACATGCCACATGCTTTAATGGCCTGATCCCCTATGAGGCTCACTCAAACCTACCACTGAGCGGGTCTTCCTTCAGGTTTTCTTGGATAGATGGACCCACATAAGCCTAGAAAAGTGTATTTTAAACCTTTGAGGTTAAAGGCTATCCTATTGGATAATTTTTTTACCAATATAATCATTAAAAATTATTAATAATATTTTCAAAAAAGTATATTTAATGAAAATTAGAATTTATTAATTCCAAAATTAAATTCTACCAAATCATCATAATTAATTTACAAACATCAAAATTCTACATTTTGATCCATTTTAATTCATTTTTTTCTATGATGTAAATCCCCATATATTGATAATGTAATTAATTAAATAGGTATTCTAATTAAAAACAATAAAAAATAATTAAGAAAAAAACTTGAAATTATGCATGATATTTTGAGTGCATCAAATAACACTACACTTAATCAATGATTTTCCACAATCATTAAATATCAACATTGAATTTAAGAGGAATATCGACCTACCAATATTTAAAATTCAAAGTGATGAAATCAAACAATTTTCAATGTTAAAAAATCTAGAAAGTTTCATATAATGTATCAATTTAACTTCTCACTTTTCAAAGAAACAATCAAATCAAGTATTTTAATTTATTCCATTTAAAATGATGTATATTCTCTTCTCATCCATTCAAGATCCTAAATTTATTATTATTACACATTACATGTCAATATTTACCTCACTTTTGAATATTTTCTTTTATAACTCATGAGAAATATTCAACTAGATTTATGCTCATATCATGAAAAAAATATCCTTATCCCTAAGATTGTAAATGAACTACTTTCTCACTTGGTAAATACAGAAGAAATATGAAATCACGAGGAATTTATAATAATGGTTAAAATGAATATGAAGCTTAAGGTTGGTAGGAATTGATGCTAAAAATTAAGGCTCAAGGTAGACGGTTTATCTCTTAAAGTATAAAGCATGATATCAAAAGTCAATGATTAATGAAAATATCCCCTTTAAATTATGACAACACCTACTTCCTAGGTTAAAATTAAGGTTATTATTAATTGAATAATAATAAATGAATTTTTTCCACTTGAATTTTTTTACTTTCATTTTTATCCTTTTTTTCAAACCACTTTTTCATTTTTTTATTTTTGTTAAAGTCATGCCTGGAATAAACCTCACAACCATCTCTTAACCAAATATGTTAAAAAAACATTGGTCTAGTAATGGTGATTTTTATTCTTCCAAGTCATAACCCATTATTAGTTTTTCATATTTTTTCGAGATGGGAAATCAATAATGTATAATGAATGAATAAAAATCCTTTCTCAATACCCACATTAACACCCCCACACTTTTTCCTTATAAATTATTTCATATATTTCACCATGAATTCCATCACCCCCACATATAAACAGTAAAATATCATGGAAAATACTAATAAGAGTGTAGGAATTGATAAAAACGTATTGAAATGTGTCTCATCTATAACAAGATCATTCATGGTATCTATGGGATAAATAAAGATAAATGTATAAGATGGTATCAAGTATAAGGGATTATCAAAAAATGCCTCAATCATTATAATTTTTTTTTCAAATTAATTATCTTTGTAATGTTTCAATGCAATTATATAAGGTGGAATGTCCCAAGATAACTCAATAATTATGCTCAAGATAAAATAATAAGTATTTAGTCTATAAAACCTCCCAATAATGGAACATATGATATTATACAATCAATAATAGAATGAATAATAATAAAAAATTAATTCACTACAATTTTAGAAATTTAAATCATGAAAAATGATAGAGAAATTTCATTTACATGAATCAACCAATTTTCTCATATCACGAGTTGTCATTTCAATATCCATGATTCACTATAATAATTCAATTATCCATTTTACTCATTCAATATCACTATCATTGAAATATAAAACATGAAATCACATGATTTTTGGTAGATTAATGTCTCCTAGATATGTTAATAAATGAAAAGATTCACGTATGGGCATTGAATATTACAATTTAAAGATCAAAACAAGTTTTTAGACAAGAATATTGTGATTTTAAAATATAAACATTAAAAGTGAACTCCCTTTTCTCATGAAGACTTAGTTATAATACTCCACTATTTGGAAAATTATATAAATCATCATGGACCTACAAATGATAATCAATCATTAAAACTCAAGGAATATTCCATTAAATCTTAAAATGATAGAGGAACTAGGTATTCATGCTAAACTAGCCCTTAGAATAAAATTGAAATCTAAATTCCTAAGAAGAAGATAGAAAGATAATACCTAATTTAATCACCCAAGTGGATCTTGGATTTTTGACTAACTCAAAAAGGTAAGTAACATATCTGTTATCCATAATTTGATTGTGGATGGATCTTATTATGTGGTAAGTGCCTCTTAAAGTTATATCTCACTATATAGAAGTATGTATTTTGTATAATCCTTTATTTCTTAAAATTATACCACTTGGGTGGTTTATTATTCTCCCATGGACAGTAATAGGCAGTTAGGTGTTGAGTATTTTATTTTTTAGATGGGGAGATCTCAATGCATATCCCCATATTCCAATTTTCTTTAAAATTGATCTGAATCTTTTCCCATATTCCTATCATCACATGAGTGTTAATATTAACTAAATTACTCTCCATTGTATTGTTGAATCTATATCTCTATATGGTTGGGTTGTGGTTAGCCTTCATGTGTTCCAACCTCTTAGATGATTTCAATAAAACTTGGAAAGACCAAGGGATCTTCCTCTAGTTCAGGTTCAAGATCCTCCAATGATGCTTATAAATATACATTTATCTATTCCATTTTTCTCTTCAAGTCTTGTAATGAGTCTCTAATATATAGTAACTTGTATTTTTTATCATCCATTTTTTCTTGACACTACATTGGAGTGAGTGATTCATAAATATTGGTGGGGAGTAAGGATGGATCTACTTATCTCTTGGACACTTCTAGATAAAACTCCGGGAAGTACTCACAAAGTTCAGTTAGTTCTTTATCCAACACTACTACAATTGGATACAGGACGGTATATTTAAATTCATGGATGAGGTCTTTGAATTTCTCCTATATGATTATTTTATTTCCAGATCCCCTATTCTATCGATAAAAAATCTGTAATTACCTCTTCTACCCACTACAAAATTTGACTTTAGCAGCACTAAAAATGGATTTTATTAGTGATAGAGAAGAACTGACTACCATAGATATATTAAAATCACTAGGATTTTATCAACACTAAAAAATGACTGATAAAGGACAACATTTATCAGTACTTTTATTTAGATTTGATAAAGGGGACCTTTATTGGTGCTTATAAAAGTGCTGATAAAGGGTTCCTTTATCATCCCTTGTAGAAGTGTGGATAAAGGGCCCATTTATGAGTGATTCTAAAAGAAATGATAAAGGGGAATACATAGTTCTTTGTTATAAAACACTACAACACTAGTGAAGTTTTCTATAATAGCACACTACAACACCATAAACACCACAGGAAATCAATAAAATCAAGCGCCAAAAGAGAATTTAAGTGAAATAAAATTTACAACAAAAATACAAGAAAAAAAATATTATATAAATTTCAAACATTGGTCTATACAATTACATAAGTTCAAATTATTACATACATTATAAAACATCAATGTTGCTTTTTTATTTTAGTCCTGACCCCGACTCATGCTATTGTAGAAAAAACTACCCCTACTCGAGAAAAATAACACATCTATTTAAGAAAAAAATATTAGTAATAATATAAATAAATAAATTATAAAAAGGTGTTAATTTTAAACTAAACATTGAGTCATACCAGGAACACTATGTATCAGATTGAGTTATAGTTGATTCTTGCATGTCAGAATATTTACTATTTGTCTTCAAGCATTATATCTATGAAAATTAACTAAATAATAATAAGATAAAAAATATATGGAAATTAATTAATTAATATCATATATAATGATGAGAAAATAGTATAGGTTAGTTTCCTTGTTTTTTGTGATGTGATGCACATTATAAACTAAAATGACATGTTTATATTGTGAAGACACACTTGGAGCCATACTAGTCACACCATGCATTAGATTAAGGTTATGATGATTCCTAAACATCCTAAATGAATTGTGGATAATTTTCCTAAAGTATCAAAATAATTCGAATGGGTTTTCTTGTTTTTTAGTATTTCAATTTTCTTTTTTACTAAAATGTAATTTTAAACTGGAACCACAAACTTCGAGTCATATGGGTCACATCATCTTCCAGTTTTATGTGAGACTAATTGTTAAAATTCATAAGTGACATATGAATATTTTTAATAAATTATCAAGATAATTCAAGTGTGTTTTCTTAATTTTTAGTGAGTGAAACTTTTTGAACTAAAATGTCAATTTTAAAGTGATATTGGACACATTGAGTCATACTAAGGATATCGTGTATTATATTGAGGTAAAGATGATTCCTACACATGAAAAATGACTTATGGATCATTTTACTAAAGTATCAAAACAATACGAATGTGTTTTCTTAGTTTTGAGTTTTCTAGTTGTCCTTTTTACTAAAATTAATGTTAATTTCAAATAAAAAGGATGCTCTTAGAGTCATAAAGGTCATACTGTGAGTCAAATTGAGGTGAGGATGACTTCTATATGTCCCAAATGACATATGGATATTTTCAATAAAATATCAAAATAATCCAATTTTTTTCTTGATTTTGAGTACGTCACTTTTATTTATTACTAAAATGTCATTTTAAACTGGAAACACATACATTGAGACATAATGGTCCATTGTGTGTCAGTTTTATGTGATACTAACTCATATATATAAAAATCTACTTCTTAATTTTTTTCATAAATTATGAAGACAATATAATCATTTTTTCCTGATTTTTAGTGAGTGACACTTTTTGAACTAAAATTTTAATTTTAAATGGATAATGGACACTTTGAGTCATTTTAAGAACATCATATATCAAATTGAGGCAAGGATGATTCCTACATGTCAAAAAATGACATATGGATATTTTTCCTAAAGTATCAAAATAATACGAATTTGTTTACTTTGTTTTGAGTATGTCAAATATATTTTGTACTAAAATTAATGTCAATTTTAAATAAAAAGTCACACTTGGAGTCATACCAGTCACACCGTGTGTTGGATTGAGGAGATGACGATTCCTATATTTCATATATAACTTATGGATTATTTACTTAATGTAAAAAATAACATGGATTAATTTTATTTGTTTTGAGTATGTTACTTTTCTTTTTTACTAAAATTAATGTCAATTTTAAATAAAAAGATGTATTTGGAGCCATATCGATCACAACATGTGTCTGATTGAGGTCAGTATGATTCTAACATGTCCAAAATTCCTTATGTGTAGTTTTAATAAAGTATAAAAACAATCTAAATTCATTTCCTTGATTTGGAGTACAGCACTTTTATTTTTTACTAAAATGTCATTTTAAATTTGAAACACAAACTTTGAGTCATACCGGTCACATAGTGTGTCAGTTTGATGTGAAAATTATTCCTAAACATAAAAAATGACATTTTAATCATTTTATAAAATTATCAAGACAATATGATCTTGTTTTCTTGGTTTTCACTAAGTGAAACTTTTTGAACTAAAATGTCAATTTTAAACTAATAAAGGACACATTGAGTCATACCAAGAACATAATGTGTTGGATTAAGGTGAAACTGATTAATATATGTAAAAAATTAATTATGAATCATTTTTTTAATTTTAAAAACAACATTAATTATTATTTTTTTCAATTTTGAGTATTTTAGTTGTTTTTTTTACAAAAATTAATGTCAATTTAAAATAAAAAGACACACATGAAGTAAAAACAATCTCATCGTGAATCATATTGAGGTGATTTTGATTCCTAAATGAAAAAAATAATTATGAATAATGATACTAAAGTATAAAAATAGTAAAATTGCATTTTCTTCATTTTGAGTTTGTTATTAGTCTTTTTTATTAAAATTAATTCCAATTTTAAATAAAAAGATACACTTGTAATCATAATGGTCACACAATATGATTTATTGAGGTATATATTATTAATAAACTTTAAAAATTACTTATGGATTAGTTTAATAAATTACCAATACAATGAGAATTATTTTTCTCTGTTTTGAGTACCTCACTTTTCTTTTTTACTAATATTTCATTTTAAACAGGAAACGTACAATTTGAGTCATACTGGTCACATCATGTATCAGTTTTATGTAATAATAATTCCTATATATTAAAAATAACTTATTATTCGTTTTCCTAAATTCTCAAGACAATATGGTCGTGTTTTATCAGTTTTCACTGGGTGAAATTGTTCAAACTAAAATGTCAATTTTAAACTGATAACAATCAATTTGAGTCATAACAGTCACATCATGCATCTAATTGAGGTTTCCATGATTTTTACAAATAAAAAATGACTTATAGATTATTTTACTGAAGTATAAAAATATTCCAATGTGTTTCTGGGATTTCGATCATGTTAGTTATCTTTTCTACTAAAATTAATGTTAATTTTAAATAGACGCACTTGTTGTCATAGAGGCCACACCATGCGTCAGATTGAGGTGATGATGATTTAGACACATCCCAAATTACTTATGTATTGTTTTCCTAAATTATAAAAATAATATAAATGAATTTTTTTAGTTTTAAGTATGATAGTTTTCCTTTAACTAAAATTAATGTCAATTTTAAATAAAAAATGCACATGAAGTCATACCGGTCACACTGTGTGTCAGATTGATGTGTTCCTGGTACCTACACATTTTAAATGACTTATGGAAACTTTTCCTAAAGTGTAAAACAATACTAATACACTTTATCAATTTTGAGTAAATCACTTGTCATTTTTACTATAATGTCATTTTAAAATGGAAACACGCACTTTGAGTCATATCGATCCCATCATGTATCATTTTTACATGATACTAATTCCTACAAGTCAAAAAGTATTATAAATAATTTTAATAAATTATCATGATAATATAAGTATGGTTTCTCAATTTTCATTTAGTAACACTTTTTGAGCTAAAATATTAATTTTAAACTGATATCCGATACTTTGAGTCACATCAGGAACATCGTGTACTAGATTGAGGTGCACCTAATTCCCACATGTCAAAAGTGACTTATAGATGGTTTTAATAAAGTATCAAAACAACCTTAATGTTTTTTCTCAGTTTTGAGTATGTCATTTGTCTTTTTTAATAAAATTAATGTCAATTTTAAATAAAATGAAGCACTTGGAGTCATACCAATCACACCGTGTGTTAGATTGAGGTGAGGCTGATTCTTAAATACCTTAATGTCACAAAAAACATACCAAATTACAATGTTACTACACTTCACATTGGATTTCTTTTATTTAACATACAACTTTACATATTGATCATTGAACTTCATTTTTGGAAGTTCAACAAAGAAAGCCAATGGAAAGTGTGGCAACATTGGTAGAAAGGAACATGTTATCTCTTTTGTGTCTTATTGAAAATAGTTTAAATTAAAATATGAATTCCTAAAATATTTTTAAAACAAAACTAAATAAGTATTATAAAAAAATAATATAGAAATTAACTTACAAATATTAGATAACATGATGACAAAATTAATTTAATAATCAGTGTGAAATAACATTTTCATGATGATTATATACATTTTTTTACCCATTTCCTTACTATCATTATCTTAGTTTTAGGCCTGAATTCCAATCTATCATGATAATGTGTAGCTTTGAAGAAACCTAATGTTACAAATGATATAATAACAACTGAGTGTGTGTGTGCGGGGGGGGGGGGGAATTAGGTGTTCACTTTTTATGAGTTTCAAAAAATTTAGAAACATAACCCTTGTAACATATTATTATTTATTTCCTTATCAAATTTTAGTAAATACTCATTCTTGAAAAAAGTAGTAGAGAGAGTAAAGAACATAATATTTGTATGGTTCTACCTCTGTGTGAGAACCTACATCCTTTCCATAGCAACCCCTTCTGGTTTATGGGAATTCACTATTATGAAGAAGTGAATAAAAATTGTTCCAAATCCCATTATACACCTTCTATATTCTGATAGGAAGGATTATATAGACACTTTTTAGTTTAGAAATTTTCTTACAAAAAAATTGAGGAAAAAAAAGAATAAATACTTTGTTCAATTTACACCACAAAATCTCTGTCAAAATCTTGAGTCTGATTTGGATGAGTCTAATTCTCTCAACCCGATAAACTCAATTTTATTCTCCCTTACTCAATTTGAACTCCTAAAAAATCATCTCAGAAACTTAGTTTGACCTTATTCAATCCGATCGACTCAATATGACTTTCTCAAAATGATCTTCTCAATATGATGTGTCTCGATACGATTCTTCTATATGATAATCAAAATATTCATGTTTTTTATCTTCATTTGAGATTTCAGTCTGGAAATAACTTTCACTCGAATTCTTTAAATCTCCACCTTTTTCACTTTTGTGAAAAGTTACAAAATGAGAATGAACAGAGTAACTATTTATAGGTGACTCAGAAAAAAAGGGAAGGAAACATGAAGAATTCCCCTGATTCCTCAAATTTATAAACATTAAAAATCACTCGCATTTAAACATAAATTTTGTATTCTTATAAACTTCTCAAATTTCTTCAAGATTTACACAAAAATTAAATTTTAATATTGAACTCTTCAACTCTTTATAAAACTTCTATAATCTTTTTTTTGAGTCTTCTTCATAATCATCTTTTCATAATTTTTAACCTTTCATCAATATGATGTAACTTTATCAACTTCAATATGATGTATCTTCATCAACATCAATACGATGGATCTTCCTCAGCTCCATATTCTTCTGATCATAATGATATTCCTTTCTTTCCTAGATCATTACCATATATATTTCTTTCTCAACTCATTACAATCTGCCTTTATTTTTCAGCTCATTACAATCTTCCTTTCTTTATCAGAGTTATTGTGATTGAATTTCCTTCTCTAATTTAGTGTAATGTAACACTAATAATTATGGAATTATCATTTTGATTAAATTCTCATTACGATGGAATTATACACTATGCAACATTGAAATTCCTCAAAATTCATTAGCTTTAAACAATCTGACTTCTAAATAATTCTGAGTCTTGTACTTCTAGATCCAATATGTGGTTGGATTTTTATAACTGAAAAAATAATTATGATTCCTCCATTTCTTCAAAATATTTTATCATTATAGTTTTCATGATTTTTAGAGAACTCTGTGATTGGAAAAAAATTGTCTAATTTAGGTTATAAAGTATTAAGGATTTCTAAATACCAACTTTACAATCTTCTTTCAAAACTCTCCAGCAAAAATAAGACTTCTTCACTCAGAAAATTCTATCTTTATAAAAAAAATGTCTGATGGATCTTGAACTTCATACTAATGTAATTAATACCAATAATGAATTCTATCAACAACGTCATCTTTCTGTACAACTTTGTGTTTGATGTTACTCAGTATGAGACTATGCATCTGGTGTTTCTTGGTATGATCCTCCAAGTCTGTAAAATAACTTTACTAAAATAAAAACTTTTCTCCCTCTTTATATTTGGTTAAAATTTTCATCAAGTTGCAAATTTATAACAAATATCATTATAATGGGATGGTTCTAATCCCGAAAAACAAAAAAAAATCTTCTACAAAAGGTTAGTTGTTAATAAATACAAAAAATTTGTAAAAACAATTTACGAAAAATATTATTCAGTATCCCCATTTTTATTTGTTGGAAACCCTTGTTAAAAACTTTTTCAACTATAATAAAATTTTCACAACTCATTTTTCTGTAAAAAATCAAGTTTTTTTAATTTAACCAGAACACAAATTTTTTTGAAAATATAGAGTTCTGACACCACAAATCTTGATAAAGTAATGTTTTTGAAGGAATTTCATCCCTTAGTGATAAGAAAATTATATGTCCATGTAAAGATAAAATTTCCTCACTTTTATCTTCTCATATCTCACTTTTCTTTTTCTCTTCCCCAATTTAAAATAACCAAAACTTCGGATTCATAAAATAAAGGTAATAGAAAACTTCTTATAATAAAAATTTGTTACTTTCTCTCCCCATTTGTCAATAAAATCCAAATCACAATGGGGGTAACTTTCGTACAAGGTTTAGTAAGTCATCAGAGGAGGCTGAACATGAAGGTGTAGCCTCAACTCAACAAATCTTTCTTTTGGAATAGTTTTTTTGAAAATATCAGCAATTTGATACTTTATTGATATGTATTCTAGCATAAAATCTCTAAAAGAAACATTCTATTTTATAAAGTGAAACTTTATATAATTGTGTTTTTATCTTGAATGTTGCATTGTATTTTTAGAAATATCAATTTCACATTGATTATCACAAAGTATCGTCAATGGTTTAGAAACCTTTTCATTAAAATATTCCCACTAAACTTTCATCTACAACATTTGAGTACAATCTGGTGTAGCTGCAACATATTTATATTCATCTGTTCTCAAAGTTATTGAAATTTGTTTCTTACTATTCCAACTCACAAAACATTCACCCAAGAAAAAATTTCCTCTCAAGGTTTATTTTCTATCAATATAATCTTCTTCCCAATCAGAATAAGTATAATCATTTAACTTTATCTCGCGATTTCTTTTATATAAAAACCCATGGAAAGTTGTTCATTTTACATATCTAAGAATACTATTTTTTACCAACATATGTGATTATTTTGGACTACCTTGATACCTAGAATAGAAATTCACAACATAAAAATATCAATCCTTAAGGATGTAAGGTAAAGAATAATTCTTATCAGATTTCAAAAGTCTTTATGATTAGAACTTATTCCATATTCATCTTTACTCAACTTTGAAATAGGATTAGAAACTTATTTGGATTCTTATATCCTAAAAATATTTAATAATTCCCTAACATACTTTTCATGAGATAAAAAACTATACTTTTCCTTCTGTTGAACTTGTAATCCAAAGAAAAAAGTTAATTATCCCAATATTGACATTTCAAAATTCTTCTCCATTTCCTTATAAAAACATTTACAAACTTTTTCTTCATCCTGAGAAAAAATTATATCATCCACATAAATGCTTAAAATTAGAGTTCTTGAGTCAATATATTTGACATATAAGTTTTTGTCAAATTTTACTTAAGAAAATTTCGACATTATGAAAAAAATTTCAAGTTTAGAATACCAGGTATGTGGGGTTTGTTTTAACCCATACAAAGCTTTATTCAATCTACAAACCTTATTTTCATCATTATCAATTTAAAAACCATAAGGTTGTTTAATGTGAACTTATTCGTCAATATCACATTATAAGAAAGTTAACTTTACATACATATGAAAAACTCTGTAATTCTAATATGCATACCTTGAAAGAAACATTCTAATATTTAATAATCTTGAAACTGGGGAAAATATTACTTCAAAATCCACACTTTCCACCTGTTCATAACTTTTACAAACAAACCCGACTTTGTTTCTTGAAACATATCCATGTTCATTCAAATTTTTTCTTTAAACCCACTTTATTTAAATAAATTTCTTATATTTTGGACGTGGAACAAGTTCCTATGATTCATTTTTCTCAATCTGATCCAACCCCTTATTCATACAATCTAGACATTCTTTTTGTTGAATATCTTCTGACACTGATTCCAGATTAACTTTTTAGATAAGTGAAGTATGGTTTTCTAATCTAAACTTCCTTCTAGTATGAAATGGATCCCTATGATTTCCAATAATTATTTTTAAACTCAACATGTTTTTGTAACATAGGAAATTTTAAAGAGACTCTTTCACCTAAACTTTACTCACCACCGATGCACCTAAATCTTGGTAGAGATTTTTTTTACTTACTTTAACTATTGTTAGAAATATCCAGTTTATCCTCCTCATAATTCTGAAAAAAAATTTGTTAATAATTTTTTAATTTCAATTATTTTCACATAATTTGAGTCCACCAAATTTTGCAAACGTTTGTTCTAACATTTGTAACTTCCTTCATTGGAAGAATAACCCATAATCAATCTTTCTCAGATCCAGATTTTTGATTTTTAGTAAACATGGATTTCCAAAAATTTCAAAGTATTTTAATAATGATTTATTTTATACAACATTTTAGAAGGAACCATGTTGGTTTCTAGTCTCAACAATCATTTATTTTGAATATACACATCAGTGAAAACAACTTCTCTTGAATAGAACTTTTAAAGTTTGTATTATACTAACATACGTATTCCCATTTCCACCAAACTTCTATTCTTTATTTTTGATAATCCATTTTTTTGTGGAGTATAGGGAGAAATATTTTATTTTTTGATACCAGGTTTTCTTATAATGGTTTTAAAATTATTACTTGTAAATCTATTCTCATTATTTTTTCTCAACTTCTTTATATAACACCCCATTTCTTTATCAAAATATTCTCTAAAAAACCTAAAAATTTATATATCCTCTAACTTGTGTTTCATAAACATGATATTTTTCATCTGATTAAAATCATAAATGAGGGTGATAAATTCTAAATCCACTGATTATGATTTATATATCACCAGTCTACAAAAACTGGAATGAATAACTTCAAGAAGTCTGGTAGACTGAATCTGAACTCTCTTATGACTTTTTTAGTCATATTTCTATTATAACAAGTAATACAAACATCTTATACTATTATTTTAAATTATGGAAAATTTCTGATAGCATCAAATTTATAAATTCTATTCATGCTTTTTCTATCCAAGATGGCCAATTCATCGGTACCATAATTTTTTTTCATCTTCAACACTTAAGTAAAATGAGTTGTCAAATTCTTCAATTTGGAAAAACTTCTCACTGGTTATTTATAATTTTGTAATAACTTTTCAATATTTCACACTTTTGATAACAAAATAATCGTTTATAATGATTAATTATTTTTTATCATCACAAAGTTGACTTATACTAATTATGTTATGTTTCATCGCATCAACAAATAAAACTTCCTTAGATTTAAACTTTTCTGCTTCAATCTCAGTGGTTTTGATTCCTCTAATTTTGAAGGAACTATCATTAACAAAGGTAACTGATCCTCTATAATGACTTCAAAATGTTTTAATATTTTAATATCACCTATCATATTTGAGGAAAAACCACTATCAAGTATCCATGGTTTGTTCATTTTACTTTATTTTAAAGTCATCTCAACAAAAAAATCTATTTCTTAAACTTTATTCTATCCAACTTCCTTTTCTTTTCTATCATAAGAAAAATGTTTTAGAAGGAGTGTCAAATGTTTTTCGGAATTATGAATGGACTCATCACATATTCCAAAAACTTTTTACAAATATTCAAATGGATTTTCTTGGAATGTTTCTAAAATCATTAGATTTTTCTTTTCTAAATTCCTATATGTTAAGAAAGTTAGTCATTCTACTTCCACTATTTCATCCACTTTTCTCAAAACTTATTTCAGGTAGAGATAAGTTGTACCAAAATTATAAGCCTTATTCCCATAAATTCCACAACTCTATCAATATCCACAAAATCATTATTTTCTATTGAAGTAAGGTCTTTATCTGCAGAAACTTTGTTGAGGTTGATAACATATTTCTTCTTCAACAATCTTTTGACATGGACCACCTTTCCTCTGGAGTGGATTTTCATAATTTTTAGATGAAATAGGTTTACCACACACTTTTCCACCTAATATTTCCTAATAATTTTTCTCAAACCAAAAATGTTATAAAAATCAAATGAAACATTTTTTTTTATTTTGTAAGGATTTCACCAGATTCTTGATTTGATATTACTAAACAAAATTAGAAGTCTCATCTTTTACTACAAAGGCATTGTTGAAGTTTTCATTCATCTTCCTCACAGTACTTTTAGACACAATATGTTTTGATTGAAAATTGTTAAGTTATTCTTCCTTGGAATCCATATTTCAATTGAGATATTCAACCATATTTCATTTTTCAACAATTTTAAGTTTATAACTTAAGATATCTTGAATGTATTCTTCCTCCTTATTGATGAAATATTTTATTCCTATAATAAATTCTTGACAATATTTATTTATTACTATAATTTCTTTCTTAAGAGATTTTTTTTGATCAAGACATATAAGAAATTATATTCTATATTGATACTCTCTATAAGATTCTTCACCTTCTTTTTCACTATTTGAGGAGTATTCAAATTTCTCAACTTTTGTAATGAAAGTTTTGAACATTTATGAAATTTTATATTCTGAGTAATTGTTGTCTGTTGAGTCTGATTCATCTTTCTTACTCAACATACTCCCTTTTTTCAAGTAAGCATCTTCTTATATTTGTTGGATGAATTTTCTTTTTTATCATTTTTTCCACTTATTCCATCAACGGTTTTCATTGGAATAATCTTAATATTCACTAAAATTATTATTATGGAAATTCAAATAAACTTTTATGATTACACTACACTCAAAACATTTGAGAGGAATTTTACCTCCATAATTTCCACTTCCTCTTTGATAGTTTTTGGATATAAGAGACACGATTTTTTCATTCAACTCATCATTATCTTTATCCTGAGAGTCACAAGGATCAACATCTTTAGCATCTTGTATTTTCATTTATCTCATGGATTAAAAATCCATTTCATCTTTCATATTCATTTTGAACATAGGATATTTTCCCATTTCATAAGAAAAAATAAAGTTACGAAATTCATCACGAGATAAGTCATCATTATATTCTAATGAGGAAATTTTAGAATAAAACATGTTCAGAAAGTTTCTCATAAGTTTCTTCATAATTGTAAAATCTCCAAGGACATCACTGAATCCTTTGATGTTTCAAAAAATTTCATTTACTATTGTGAAGTATTCATGAATAGTTTCTTCATATATCCTTATGATGCATTCATACTTACTACAATATATTTTATGTTCTTCTTCCTTTACTTTTGTATTCCATTTGGAAATACTTTCGAGCTTATCTGACATACTCTTTGATGTTTTGAGACCAACCACCTTCTGATAAAAATTTTATGATAAGGGAATAAAAATAACATTTCTAGATTTTCCATCAACTTTGAAATGTATCTTAACAGAAAAATTCATTAGGGGATGTTTCTTAATAGGTGTGAACCTTATTATAGAAACATCAACAACTTCCAGACCCAGATATAGGAGATAAGGAATCATTCTATTTTTTCATCAATAAAATATTTTCCATAAAATGTAGAAATTCTTCTATTGTTGACAAAATTGATAATAACCATGAAAAGGATTCAATAAGGGATTCTTAATTTAATACCAATTCAAGTTCCAAAGTATCAAATAACAATTGAGAGGGGGGGGGGGGGCGGGGTTGAATTAGTCGTTCACTTTTTTTGAGTTTCAAAACTTTTAGAAACTTAACCCCGGAAACCTATTAAGATTTATTTACTTTTCAAATTTTATAAAATACTCAGGTAAATAAAAGTAGTAAAGAAAGGTAATCACAGAAGAATTAAAAGTTTCTGCCCTAGTGTGAGAACATAAATCCTTTCCATAGACACTCTCGTGGGCCTATGGAAATTCACTATTATAAAAACATGAATACAAATTATTCCAAATCTACTTAGAAAAATACTATCTCCTGAGAGAAAATATTATACTTAATCCCATCAGTTTATAAAGTTTCTTACAAAATAATTGAGCCAAAACTAAAGAATAAAGACATTGTTCAATTTGATCCACAAAAGATCAGTTTGAATCCTTAATTTGATTTGTATGAGTTTTATTGTCTTAGTCTGATGAACTCAATATTATTCTACCATACTCAATCTAAACTCCTCTAACTCTTCTCAGAAACTCAGTTTAATCTTCTTTAATCTAATTGACTCAATATGATCTTCAGAATACGATGTTTCTCAATACAATTATCCTATTTAGTAAATAGATATTTCATGTATATGATTTTATTCTGAGATCTTATTTTGGAATGAAATTTCACTTTAATTCTCTAGATATCCACGTTTTTTGTTTTTTAATGTTAGAAAATGATCATGAACAGAGAAACTATTTATAGACGGATCATAAAAACAAGAGTGGGAAACATGAAATCTTTACCTGATTCCTAAAATTTTAAAACATAGAAAATCACTTGCATTTAAACATCAAATTTGAATTATTCAAACCTTATTAGATTTATTTATGATTTATGAAAAAAATGAATTTTAAGAATGACCTCTTCAACTATTTATAAAACTTTTGGAAACTTCTTTTTGAGTCTGTCCATAATAAACCTTCTAAGACTTTATAACCTTTCTTCAGTCCAATGTAACTTCCTCAGCTTCGATATTATGTATCTTCATGAGCTTCAATACTAAGTATTTTACTTATCTTCAAATTCCTATTCTCATTATGATTTTTCTTTCTTTCTCAACTCATTATGATCTGGATTTTTTCTCAGCTCATTATGACCCACCATTCTTTCTCATCTCATTACAATCATAATTTCTTTCGCAGAGTCAGTCTGATTGTATTTCCTTCTCAAAGTCAGTCTGATGGAATCCTCATAATGATTTAATTATCATTATGATGGATTCTCCTCTCCAAAAATTTGAATTTATTCAAACTTCATCATCTGTACACATTCTCACTTTTAATACTTCTGAGTCTGAGGATTCTAGATATGATTTGTGTCTAGATTTATGGAATTTATATAATCATTAAAATTCTTTAATTTCTTTAAAGTCATCTATCATGATAGTTTTCATGTTTTTTGAGAAATCCATGATCAATAAACCATCATTTGATTTAGTTTAAGAGTATAAAAACATTCTAACTCCTAAGTTTACAATATTTGTTCAAAACAATTTATAAATAATACAAATTCTTCACTGAGTAACTTATATAATTCTAAAAAATCTTGAGTCCGATAGATATTGAACTTCATATCGATGGACCTGAGACCAATGGTACATTAAATAAAAAACTTCATCTTTCTTAATACCTTTTAGTTTGGAGATGCTCGGTCTGATACTCTGTATCTGGTACTTCTTAGTCTGATCCTTTGAGTCTGGAAAATAGATTTCTTAAAAGAGAAAGTTTTATCCCCCTTTATTTTTGGGTTCAATCATTCAGAAATTTTCAACTTTATCACAAAGCACATTACTATGGACTGGGTTTGATCCTGAATAACAAAAATATTCTTATATAAAAAGGTTAGTTGTAAACAAATACAAAAACATTGTTAATACAATTTATCACAAAGGTTCTTCAAAATCAACTCAACTCAAAAAAAATAATACACTTATATAAGAAAACAATTATCATACGAGTAATACTAAAAAAATAAGTTAAACATAAATATGAAATAATAAATTAATTCTATGTGCAATGATTTTAATGTGAAAACATTAAGATTACCAATGTGATTGAGCAGGGGTAGTTTTGTTACTCTTACTGTAAAGGCTGTGGATGTAACTTAAATGAAAGCGATAAATGAAAACACTTTAGGGGTAAAAAGATTTTTAGGGAGTATATGTTTGTGGAAGTTATGGTACAGAAGGGCATGGAATATAGACATAAATATTATAAAATAAATAATCCATGAAAATATGGATTCCCAAAATATCTATGAAAAAACTAAATAAGTATTAGATAAAAATGATAAGGTAATTAAATTAAAAATAATATATAAAATGATGACAAAATTAATTAAATAAGTTTTAGAAATTCACCTTTCATTATGGTTGTATTAATTCTCGTCCCATTTCTTTATTGTCATTATCTCAATTATAGCCTTGAAGTTCAATCTCTCATGGGCATGGGCAGCTTCAAACAAACCACCACAACTCAAACAAAAGAATCCACATGTATAATAAAATAATTATTATTTGAGTAGTACTAAAAATAAATAAATAAAACATAAATATGAAATAATAAATTATTTCTACATATAATCAATTTATTTTGAAAACATCAATATTACCTTTGTGATTGAGCAGAGGCAGCATCGTCACTCTTACTGAAATGGTTGTGCAGGGAACTTGAAGGAAAGTGATAGATGTCAACAATGCATGGGTGAAAATGTTTTGAGGAAGAACAAGTCTTTGGAAATTTTGATATAGAAATTCATAAAAAATAGATATAAATCTTCTAAAATGAATAAAATCTACAAGGAATAATGAAAATATTAGAAAATTTTAATTATATAATTTTTTGGTAAAATAGATAAGGTATATCTTAACATTATCTTTACATATTCCCAAACAGTTTCCTTAATTATAGTACGTTCTTTAGGGGGATTGTTAACACCATCATTTAAATAAGACATTGTTTTCATGAGTAGTCAAACATTTAATTTAGATTATATTAATTTAGTATAGAATATATAATATTACGATGAAAAAGATAGTATATTAAATTATAGGTTTAACTTCCTATTAAACTCTATTTATTTTTTTATGGTTTTAAGGATTTGGATCCTCTATAAAAAATCCAAATCCCCTATTTGTGTTCCACTATAACATACGAGACATTTTCTACATTGGTACTAGAACAAACTAATTGTTATCTCCAAATTAATGGGTCATCATCAAATGAATTTTCATCTAACCTGAACATTTTTTAGTCTCTAACAGTACAATTGACCAATTCTGTTTTTTTTGGATTCGAGACATAAAATACTTTCACTTCTTGTGATTCCATTATGAAAGACTCATATTTCCCCCCTTCTACACTAAAATTAGCCTTAAAAAATCCCATTTCATCAACTTTCAATGCACTCCTATTGTCAACCCATTTGAAATAGAAAATTGGCACTTGAAATGTCATATAATCCAACTTGTATATCTATTTGGTAATTTCAAAATTTGACATATTTGCTTAAATTGGATTTCTATCATTGGAACTAGATATGTGCGTCACTTCTTGAACAAGTGTAACAAAACTTTTTTTTCATTATAATGTGATCATCATGCTCTTTTATATAGAATGTATAACCATTGATTATAAAACTAGTGTAAGATATAACATTTTCTTTCCATTCCCTGAATAGACATCAAATCCATTCATTAATTGAATTAATATTTTTTAGATAACTCCTTATAAATTTTATCTCGAAATCATCTTATAGACTACTGAATATGTATATTTGATATCTATCCTCTATCCGTTTATGGATTAAAATATCAAATAATTTCTTCATGGAATTCAATGTATGGATTAACATCTTCAATGTTATGTAAAATGTAAATGTTTACTTGCTCCCTCTCTGTGAAGGTAATTGTAACTATATATCTTCCGGAAATCCCTTCACCCATAAGGCATTCGCTATGATGAAATTTTAGGAGACTAATGCTATCAATATCCGATAGGTAATCAATACAGAATTCAACAACTTCTCCAATAATATATTTTTCTATAATAAAAATTCTTATCTTACTTTGATTCTTCACATACGCTTTAAAAATATTCATATATCATTCAATGATGTCTATATATCTATAATGGACAGGACCACTTAACTAAACCTCTCTAACCAAGTGAACCAATAGGTGTACCATAATATCAAATAATTATGATGGGAAGATCTTCTCTAATTCACAATATTTTATTGAAACCTATTTATTCATGATTTCCCAGATAATCGGGTCTATAACATTACTCCATATGGATTAAAAAAAAAGCAGATTCTATTTAATGTTTGTCGTACATTTTTAGGCAGAATGCAACAAAAATCAATAATCATAAATATTTCATCAAAACATGAGATTTATGTGGTTTTAAACCATATAACTTCAAATTATCATTGAAACAACATTCTTGATATTTGATGAATACCCCTATGGAACATTTACATAATTAAGGAAAAGGAAAAAATTGAAATTTTTTCTTTCTTGATAGTGTAAGAAGATGGAGTAAGAAAAATACACCCATTACCCTTCATTAGTGCCAACTCTTCCCTTATCCCTATGTCAATAATATCCAACCTATCCTTGATTTGATCTTTTGTTTTTTCAAGAACATTTAGTAATGTTACAATAGAACTATCAAATAGATTTTTTTCTATATGAATTACATATAGAAAATGTCTGACATATAAACAATTTCAATATAGTAATTCAAAGAGAATTGATAAATTCTTCCAACTTGATTTCATAATGTTTTTTGAAAATATTTTAGAAAGAAAATTTCAATATATTTTACTTTATCGCACATTTAATCACCCATTAGTAGAGATAATTTGGTACCTTGTTTGATATTACCATCTAATGTTATCATCCAGGATTGGTATTTATTCCATTTGGGTCAAAATTTCCAATGTCCTAAAAATATATTCTTTGAAAAACGTTTCAATCGAACTGAGTGTGTGTATTATTCACAAATTGGACACCCCAATATTCATTTAATACAATATCATGATAAATTTCCATAAGCGAGGAAGTCATCAATCATCCAATACAACATGAACCTAAATGTGAATTCTTCACTTCTTTGAGCATCATACATTGTAACACATGTATCCCATACAAACATCTGATATTTGATCAATGGATCCAAATAGACATCAATATCATTACCAGGTTTCTTTGGTCTAGATATAAGCAAAGGAAAAATTATTTATTTTTTCATCATTCATAACCATTGTAGAAAGTTATAATTTAGGAACATGATAATCCATGTACTATGAGTACTAATCTTTACACAAAAAGGATTTGTTCCATCTATATATAATACAAGATAAAAGTTTCACATCTCATTTTTAAATCCAGGATACTCATAATCATTTTTCTTCTAGTGAAGAGAATTAGATGGATAACATAAGTTTCCATATTTTATTCTTGTATTTGCATGAAATTTCAATTGTCTTGTAGTTTCTTAACATCCATATAATCTTCTAACTATCAAATGATAGGAAAGTACCATACAATTTTTGAAGGACTTGATTCATTTCTCTTGTATCAATTCATGCCACACTTAGGGCATTTTATTAGTGATTCATAGTACTTTAAAACAATATGAAATCATTTTTAAAATCATGTATTTTTTAGAGATAATTCCCATTAAACATAGCACTAATTTTTCACCACAAGTCTTTCCTGGTAGTTCAGTTTCTTCTAGTAGAATTTCATTCAGGAGACCAAGTAGTTTTGTAAATCTAGTGTCACTCTATTTTCTTCCATCTTTCAAATTATATAAATTATTATAGCTGATGTTTTTGTGTATTTAGTTAAAATTATATAAAATGACCTCTTATAAAAACTAA
Organism: Viscum album; assembly: GCA_963277665.1. Lineage (NCBI taxonomy): Eukaryota > Viridiplantae > Streptophyta > Magnoliopsida > Santalales > Viscaceae > Viscum > Viscum album. Next base: position 1,476,148,814 of record OY728125.1, on the reverse strand, counting down.
TTATCTTCTCAAACAACTTTGGACAATCCTAAAGTTCATCTTCAATTTAATTTTAATTTCTTCCATGCGATCTGCATCATCATTTACTCTGGTATTCATATCAAATGATCCATAAATCGTAGTATCATCTCAATCGGTTTGTGCATTCAATTTTTCCCCTTGTTTATTCCAACATTTATACTTATGATCTATTCTATGAATAATTAATTTTTCTTTCAAATATTCTTGAAAAATTTGTCTAACAAAAACATAAACACAGACAAAGGATTTAATAAGTGTTGAACACATGATCTATTGAAAACTTAATAAACTCTTTAAATCCATATTCATACTCCTTTTTCAAATGATTAACATTAATCTATTTTCGATTCATATCCATCCTATTGGGTTCATAAAATATTCATTTTGTATAATAAATAAATAAATTCACATAATATACACATTATCAAAGGTGGAAGTTAGAGATAACTCTAATAAGGGAAACCCAACAGTTGATTTTTTTAAATAATTTTAGTATTCTTTGATGAAAAATTATAATTTAATTTTAGAAAAGAAATAATACCCTATGGAATGTGTTATCCTATGAATTCATCCAAAGTTAAAAGTCATAGAAACCAATCTTCGTCATCATCTATCTCTTGAACATTTATCATTGCATTTTGTTGTTTGAAACTCAGCCTCCATCTCTTGTGGACATGCACCTATGTTTCTTGAAATACACTAAGAAATAGTCATAAATGGAATTACTACTACTCAAATTTTTAAAAGAAATATAAAAGACATGTAGGACGAGTCTCGAGTAATAAATTATAAAAATAACTATTCTGTAGATGAAGCTGATCGGGATAAAAGTTTTACTCCACTGTATTCTCTAAAATGTGTAATGCCTCTCATTTATGAGAATTACACCATTGGAACTAGTTATTAAATTCTAGCCAATTGAAAGTGATATTTGGGGGAATACACAATTTTGTCTATGATTCAAGGGGTATCAGTGGGGATATGTTATGATATATGAATCTTTGGGAACTCTATGAATTCTATATTTATAGGAGAAATCCCACTTTTCATATTTTCAATAATCTAACTAAGTCTTGTCCTACCTCTATTAAAATAAGCCATCAAGTCTTTATTAAATCCTCTACAAAATAAAAACATAATATATGTAATTAAGGAGTAATAAGAAACCCAAATATGATAAAAGAGAATAATAAACTCTCATTACATAAACTAAAAGATATAAAATTATATTGATAAAAAATTTAATAAATAAAGAGTTATTTCATATACACAGATGGTAATCAGAGATTACTAGGGGTAGAACTAATACATGTTGACCTAAAATGATGTGTAACTAAAAAGAATTTCTAAAAATTAGTGAAACATATTTATAATTAGATAATCTCCAATCTATTTTTTGGAACAAGTGATGTAACAACCTAAGGAATTATTACATTTAATATTAATGGTATATGAAATATTTGAAAATGTCTAAAAAATATAATTTCAATTTCAATTAAAAAAGATAAGTAATGTAAAAAAATAATATTTGGAAAAAGCTATACTAATAATAATAAAGGTTTTAAACATCTCAAAATTCTTAGTTGATAAATTAATTCAAGAATTATGTCTCGACTAGTTGAAAAAATTAATTATTTTAAAGTAGAAGAAGAGTGTATATTAAGATACCATTTTCATGGACATTATGGGTTCTATGGTGATTTTTGGAACATAGTATAAAATTTTAGTCATAATGAGATAAATAATAGTAATTGTAGAAGATATGCAGGTTTTAAGTTAAAGAGGAGAAGACCCACTCTTACAAAAATAGTTTCAAAGTGAGACGAATCATTATAATTAAAACTGGATGATGAATTTCAAGCATTAAATGAACTCTATTGAAATGTGACCAATTAAATGGTTGTATAAAGGATTGTCATGATTTTATAAAAACATAGATGAAGGTTACAAGAAGTTTTAACCAAATTAATATACTTGTAACATATAAGTATCTTGAACCTAAAACCTCTATCAAACTATTATACATCTACATCTAACTACAAACCAGCCACATAAAAATTTATCAACATACCATTTAATCACATCATTAATAAATTATAGATTAACCATTATTATCCACATTATATTCATTTATCCACTCTTCACTTTCAATTAATTTTTTCCTTATTAATATTCATTACATTCTTCACATGTTTTATTTCAACCTAAATTTAAAATTAGTTCATTAATTAACCCATTACTCAATAATTTATATTCCATTACCCATCATTAATTTTATTCATACAACCATGTTCCATGAGACCTAGGAACTGAGAATCAATCCCACCAACCCCACAAAATGTCACATCAACAACCTGTGCATTTACATACCAACAAGAACCACACCCATTCTATATATTTTTATAATAGCCACAACCATTCAATTTATGGATCAACCAACCATACCACCTCCATAATGATAACAACACATCATCAAATAAAACCCCACCATCACAGCCACATCATTCCACCACCCCAAAAACAACCTTCACAAACCATAACTTGACCCACTCAAACCCTATTAAAAAAGAACACAACAAATAGTGACTGAAAATAATAAACATATTAGTAAACCAAACTAAATAGTAACTTATTAATCATACTTTAAAATTAGTTATGTTTCATATACCTAATCAAGAGTGATGAGGAGGATAAAAAAAGATACATTGGATTAATGCTTTGAATTTTATAATAGAAAGTAGAGATATCTCCAAACATGGAATTCATTCAAGCCTTATATTTATTTGACCCTTGAATCGTTCGAGGCTTGGATTCAAGCCTTGGAATTATTCGAGACTTGATTCGTTCTTGGATTCAATGAGGAAAAGCACTGATAGTAGATGGATTCTATGGAAAGCATTAGATATCACGATTGGTTAGGGTTCTTTAAATAGATCTGGACACTTTTATCAGTGTTTCCAAAAAATAACTGTTAAAGACCCCTTTTATCAGCGCTAAATTAATAAGCGCTGATAAAAAAATCTTTATCAGTGCTAAAAAGCCATGATAAAATCCATCTTTATCAGGGATAAAGTTTTAGTGTAGATAAATCTCTCTCTTTATCTATACTAAAAAGGTACTGATAAAATGGATATTTATCAATGCTAAAACCTTAATGCTGATAAATGATTTATAAATTATAAATAATTTTTTTTGTAAATAGATTTATATAATTATGTATATTTAATATTTATATAAATATAAATATGGTAAATATATTCATTATTTAGATATATTAATTATAATTTTATAATTATTTAAATATATAATTATTTATTTATAATTATTTAAATATATAATTATTTATTTATAATAATATAAATACATTAAAAAAATAATATTTATATATTTAAATATTGACATCATTATTTATAATTATATAATTATATATATATTTAATAAATATATATAATATAAATTTAATAAATATAGTCATTATTTAAATAACTTTATTATAATTTTATAATTATTAAAATATATATAATTATTAATTTATAATTATAAAAATATTTTTCAAAAAATCTTTATTTTTTTATAATTATAGATATATAAATGTATAATTATAATAAATTTAAATTTATAAATATATTTATTTATAAATATTTATTTAAAAATATATTTTTAACATTATTAATGAATATTCAATCCTATGTTCATGCATATAAAAAATAGTGAAATTAAATAATTAAGAAAGAGTACACTTTAACAAAATTGAAAAAATGAATAAGTTTTATTCATTAACTATAAATTATTAAAAAATATGGATATATATTGAAATAAATATGAATACATATTGAAAATATTAAAACATAGTAAATAATTATTTATAAATAAGCAATAGAAATTGATTAAATTCCCAGAAAAATAAAAAATATTAAAAATGAATTAATACATAGTTGTAATAAAATTAAAAATAAATAAATAAAATTTACTGATTGAAGACAAGATATATTACATGTATCATGTTATAATGAAATTATAAAATAAATAATAATATTTTAATAAATTACATAAATATTAGGTGTATGTGATTCCATATAATATTTCACTATGTAAATATTTGTTTGTGTGCATTGTATATAAAAATTCATTAATTACATATATATTTATGTGAAATCAATATAACACACATTTGATATCCGTTAAATTGAAAAATCAACCAACATTAAATATGTCCATTACTCGATGCAATTAGTTATTATTTTTAATTCATATTAATTTTTAATTATAAACCATTATTCACTAAATATATGACTTATTTAATGTAAAGGTTAAATATTTTGTATTATACAAATAATAGTTATATAAATTCATATATATATATATATAATATATGATTTAATTATATTATTAAAAATTATTTACTTAATAAATTGTTTAATATTTTTCTTAATTTACTTATTTTTATTTTTTTATTTGTTTAATTTTAATTTTACATATATCTATATCTTTAATCTACACTATTTATTAGTAATTATAATTTATATATAGTATATTCTAATTTTTTATTTGTATCAATAATTATTTAATTAATAAAACATCTAATATATATTTTAATAAATTCAATTCTATATTATATTTTTTTAATTATTTCATTTTATTTGGGACCTTTATTAGTTCTGAAAAATCACTGATAAATGATCCATTTTTCAACGCAAAAAATAAAGCACTGATAAATGGTACCCTTTATCAGTGCTAAAAATAACACACTGATAAAGGGAACCATGTATCAGTGGTAAAGAAAAATGATGGAAGAGGTTACCCTTTATCAGTGCTAAAAAAGCATTGATAAATGACACAAGTTATTAGCACTAGAAAAAAGCGCTAATAAAAGGTGTTCTTTATTAACACTTTTTTTCTAACATTGATAAAGGTTAGTGTTGTTAAGGTTTTTTTATAGTAGTTTCTTTAGATCACGTGAAGTTAACTATGGGTTCTTACACCTGTGAGTTGTCAGCCCATGTAGAATAATTTCAATTCCTAAGCATCATGCACGAATATTGTTTTTATATATTTTTTAATAAAGAAAACAAATAAAAATATTTAAAAATACGTGATTTTTGGAAAATTTATCGAAAGACCACTTATCTCCCTTAAAATAACACCCATTTTGATGCACACCAATCATAGGGTGTGGAAAAAGAAAATTTTAAAGTTTTACTAATGCAGAAAAAAGGATAACCAGAGTCATCTCACTTGAAGAGCTTCATAGTTCTCTACTTACCAATTCAAATTCACCTAAAAATTACTTGTTTTTGTTATTTTTGTTAATTTCTTAAAATAATGATATTTTTTGTGTTTTTGTTGTTTTTTAAAATAATGAAAAGAAATAAAATTATAAATTACCGTGCAATGTAAATGGAATGCAATTAGAAAATAAAGCAAGTTATTCTAAGATATTTTTCCACGGATCACCTTCATTTTCATGTTTTAAATCTACCTAGTGAACACACTCTACCATATGTATACACACCTTGATCTGCTATAGTTATGAATTCAATGTTCACTTAATAACCTCTAATAACACTCCAAATACACATCTTCAATAGAGGGGTAATGGTTTTAGAATAAAAAGATAAACCTTAGATAAAAATAGTGAGGATTACAGCCACTATAAATCATCCAATAATTAACCCAAAGAAGAAGTTAAACATGACCTCAAGTTTAAGAACCAGATTACTCTCTCGAGATATTCCTTGGGTCAAGTACTCATTATCATTATTATAATAGTTAATAGATATAGAAAATAATTGATAGAATAAGAAAAGAGGTAAAATAAAATAAAATAAATAAAATTAAAAGTGATAATGAGAATGAGAGATATAGAAAAGAAAAATGAAAGAGAAGTGAAGAAGAAGAACAAGGATAAAAACAATAAGAAATAGCATAGAAAAGAGATGGGTGAAGAACTTGAATTAAAAACATGCGTGATTTATTTTAATTAAGAAACTAAATTAAAATTACATAGAAAATTAAACTTAATCAAAAATAAAAGAAATAAAATAAAATAAAGTAGAAACAAAAATAGAAAACAACTTTTCACCTGCCTTTATCTCTTTGGTCCCCTACGGTAGTTGAAACCCTCCCTCATATTTTTATTGGGAGAGAATTAATTTCTTATTCCTCATATAATATTTCTAAATATCAGATATCTATAGTGAATATTTTTTTACTTTTTCTAATATATCATCCTTGATTTTATGGGTATAGAACTTGGAAACACACAAAGAAATCGGGTGTTTTAACCCCCTGATGGAATGAAGAGAATGATATATGCAACTAAGAATACTTTATGGTTTATCAGTCATACATGGAAGCATGGATGTGTTTAGTGGTGACTCTATGTGGTAGTTCTTCAACTCCTCAGTCAATCCCCATGGAAAGACATAGTGGTAAATCCTCAAATCATTTGGCCTTCAAAGTTTCAGGATAAAGCTTTAAAATAGACGTAGTCAAGGTTGTTCACAGCCTAGAATGGGATCCATGGTGGGTTGTGGTCTCAGGAGTAGATATGATCTCAAGATCAAGCTTCTCCAGTGGTATAAATTGTGTTTCTTGGCTATTGCAGACAACATCCAGTGATGTTGAGTGGCAGAGATGGCAATGAGGGGTATCTCAGGTGTGTATGAGAGGGGTGTGCATGAGCGGCTAGACGAAGTGGAAAAACTAGGTTTAAAATGAATAGTAGTTGTGGTCAGTTATCCCATAACTAAAATCATCATGGGTGTTGTGCTCATTTATAATGAAACGCACCAAATCTCTGGATTAGAATCCTGATATAGGGATGGTCTCATGGTATGCACACACACACACACACAGGGGTTGTTCCTCCTTGTATGGCTTGTAAGGGCCTTGGTCCACCTATACTTCCTACGAGCTTCTCCGAACAAGACACATGATGCAAAAACCTAACCCCCATGCATCTCGGTCAAACCTACCATAGTGAAGACCTTCCTTTAGGCCTTCTTGGCTAGATGGGCCCACTTGGGCTTGACAAAGTGGATTTTAAACCTTTGATGTAGAGGGACAACCTAGTTGGATAATTTTTTACATTTAAAAACATAAAAAGTTATTAACAATAATTCAACAAAAATATATTTTAAGACAAAATTAATTTCATAATTCCAAAATTAAATTCAACCAAATCTTATTTATTAATTTTCAAATTATAAAATTCCATATTTTGAACCATTTTAATTCATTTTAATTTCTATGATGAAAATTTACACATATTGATAAAAAAATAAATTAAATAAGTATTATGATTTTAAAAATGTAAAATCTTTAACAAATATCTAGAAATCATCAATGATACTTTGACTGCATTAGTGGTATAAATCCCCATGGTGAAGCCTCCTCAAACTTCACCGTATATAGGACTCTATGGTGAAACCTATATCGATCAGAATCTCCATGGTGTAGCCCTTTCCTCTGCAGCATGGTCTCAATTCCACCACAACACCAGGATCCAACCACCTCCACCATGGCATGGTGTAGCCTTTTTTTTGGCTAGAAGGGTCCCCAAACACACATTTAAGCTTTAAAAATCTTATCAAATCCCGTAATACTTTCTATATCTAAAATAAAATGTAAGAGACTTTACATTAATAGGGGTAAACTATGTTAAATTGTGTCAAAATTATGTGATAAGGCTTCAATATCAATCAAACACCTACCTCAATATCATTATATGTGTGTAATCTATCCATAATGATCATAAATTATAAAATACAACAATTGTTTCTACTTTTTTGTGATTATGATCATCGTATTTGTTTAACTGATAAATAATTTCAAAATGTCACTATCTTTCTGTTAATATATCTAATTTGATTCATAAGACTAAAAATATGTTATGAATGGTTTTAAAAGGTTATTTTAATATTAATTATTCTTTGGTTGTAATTTGTTTTTTATTTTTCAAGTTCTATAATTACCCAAAACAATTACACTTCATTGATGCAACCCTCATACAAGTGGATGAAATACAAGAAGTAAATTGTTATAAAATATTAAAATTGATGTTTTTTGGGTAAGTTAAAGTATTTCATGACTAATGTGACACCCTTTTTGTCACTATGAATTTAATTAATTTAAATATTTTTAAGCTCTAACGGGTTCCATGAGTTTTGGGTTAAAATTTTAAAAATTTTAAGGGAAGTGTTGTTGTGCACGGTTTGTACATGGCTAGATGTAACCGTTTACCTACTATGGAAAAGAGATCTACACTTGACAGTTCTGATTCACATGATTTGAGAATAGTTATTTCAACCAAATAGCTAACCTAGGATTAATCATGTAGGGACTTAGTGCTCATCTAGTAGGGACGAAATGATTGGTTCACGGTTTGGTAAACTGTTCACCCTATCTATACTTTTTAAATATATATATATATATATATATTTCCTTCTTTCCTTATCTATTATTTTCTTATTATATCACCATCATTTCTCCCCTCCCACACATGACCATCCCCTTGCCTATCCCCCTACCTGTGAAACCTCCACCTCATGAATGCCTCTCCTCTTTCTCTTTGCTCATAATTTCTTCAATAATCATGGTCCATTCGTTGAGGTATGATCTCATCTCCCATAATACTTCATTTTTTGTGATTTTCCCTCTCACTATCATCACTATCATTCATATGAAAACTAATTAAATGGTTTTGACATGATTTTATATTATTATTCCTTATTATGGTTTGAGATGGGTCTTTCAGGTATCCTTCTTGTGCATTTGGGAATTTGTCACTAAAAACAATGTATTTTAAACTGTTTGACTCACCCACTATAGTTTTGAAGTTTGTGTTTCAATTAAATTATTCCAATTTTAAATTCAAAGTTTTATTTTGCTTTATAAATTTTTATCAATATATGTTATATTCATGTGATGGTTTAAAACTATATTATTGTGTTTTAAGGTTGGAATAAAGGATTTATTTTCTAGATTACATTTTATCATTTTTGATATGGAATTTATTCATGTGATAAGTTTTTATAAAACTCCTAAAACTCCTTTTGATATAGTTTTAAAGTTTTATATGGGGTTTTAATCTTATTTTTGTTTTCAATGATTGAAAACTATATTTTAAAGAGGGATTTGTTTTAAAAAAAGGCGTTGGCCTAACAATGATTTATAAAATGGAATCATGATTATATTTCAAATGTTGATTTGAAGTGTGTGTGGGAGTTACTACTTTTTTAAATTACTTAATGGATATTTGAAAATTTATTTTATCTAAATTGTTGTCCTATGGCCTTATTTTGGATTTCCAAGAAGATTACCCCTGTTTTAAGGTTATTTTGAAATGTTTAAATGGAGTTTCTGATTTCAATCATTTTCTAGAAATATTTAAATTGGTTTTGGATGAAATATAAAATAGGAATGTATTTTAGATCCATGTTTCAGTGTCAAAGGCTCATTCGACACATTGGTTTTAAATGGTAGACATGAAAGAAACCCCTTAGTTCCTCGTTTGATTTGTTTACACGTCATGTGGGTTGTATATCACTACGGGATTCTTGTTTCCCACCATTCTTAAAAAAAAAATTTATTCCATGTGTTCATGAGAAATATATTGGCCTATTTATTGTTAGGGTGTTGGGAGTGAGGGTTAGCATTGCTTGGTCCATGTGTGTTAATCATGGATTTCATGTTCTTTCACCTCACTTCTTTATTGGTCATGGGAACCCGAGTGGCTAAGTAGGGTTTTAGACTTATGGTACACTAGGGAGACTCACACTACTATTGTCACCTATTGCATGAAATAGGTATAGTTGGGGTGGGCCATTTCAATGAGGCTGGGCGTATGATAGTTAGGGGGCGTTGATAGAACACAATGTACATTGGTAGATTGGTTTGTTGAGTGAATTGTTGGAAAGTCCCATATAAGATGTAGGGTAGAGAACATAAAACATTCTACTACTAGATCTATTATTGATATAGTGGATTTTTTATAAAGTTCTTATTTGTATCATCTCCCATGTTTTCATTGATGTGGAACCATTTATTGCTTATGTTTGTTTTATGCCTTATGATATACGGTGCCTACCTTTTTGTGCTTGAATGTAATGACCCAGAATTTGGGAATGATAATTATTTCTTGAAAATATGGATTATATTATTTTTTACTAAAAAAATATATCTCATTAATAAGAAATTTAGTATAATTTGAAATGAAATCATTAGGTTTCAACCATTATAAAACCATTGGTCAATATGACCATCGGTCAATATGATTGTTGGTTAATGTGACCATTGGAAACTATACTCTTAATAATAAATTTAACATTATAATTAGTATTTATAAGTATAAATGAAAAATGATAATTCTTGCAGAAAGGAGAAACGATGGCCTCAACTAGTAGAGTTGTGTCGTACGAAGCCCATTTTTCAGAACATGGGAGGTAGTTAGCGTCAGTGTGCTTTTCTCCTGACCAATCCCAATCCATCCTCCAAAAACTGAATCATTCATGAAATTACCTATGGTAGAAGTTCAAATTAGGTAAAATTACAACTCGGGAAATGTTAGCCTAGCAGCCCTATAAGTCTAACACCATTACACAACTTAACCTTAGTCAAGAGTTATAAGAGGTTACGTGTCAAGGGAAAGGTTGATTAAAGTGTAATTCCTATATATAAATAATTTTTTATTGCATCATTTTCCATTTTAAGAATAATTTTTGATAAAATGATTTTTCAAATAAAAATTACTTTTAAGAAAGTTATAAATTATTAAAATAAACGAAGGTATTATTAATAATTTTTATTTTAAAGAAATATTATGATAAAAAACTCTTATTTAATTATAAATGATAAAATAATTTTATGTTATTCTAGTGTTAGGAATTTTACAATGCATTTTTAATCCACTGTTATTTTTAATAAATAAGTATTTTTATATTTAAAAGTTGAAATTCTAATATTTAGATAATTATTAAGATAAAATAAATATAATTTTTGAAATCATAATGTCGAAATTAGGTTAAGGTGAATTTATAATAAATTTCTAAAATAATTTATTTTCTTTGTGAATAGTAAAAATACATTTTGAGTTTTTCAAAAATTTTAATGACATCATATTTATTTCATAATAAGGTAATAACTAATTAAGAAAATCCAAAACATAAAATATTTTTTTTATTAATATAAAATATTTTAATATATTTTAATCAATTTTCAAATATATAATTTACTTTCCATATTTTTAAATGGAAACTTCACCATTCAAAATGTTATTTTGTGGAAAATTTAATCTTCCTTGAAATAATAAGTAATATAAATTTGTGTTCAACTATTTTGGGATTAAATGAATTAAAATATGATCCATGTATCAAATAAAATGGGAAAATATCATGGGAAAGCCCATGGTTTTTCATTTACCACTACCTAGGTGTCTAATGCATTTATTTATAAATTAATAAATAAATCCCCCACTTTTATTATAAATACCCACACATTTCCCTATTTACATTCACTTTAAATTAATCCTCTACAAATATATGAATGTTTGACCTCCCAATGAATCCTTTCAATGTTTCCTCAAGCCCACAATCTCCCAATTTTTTTTAGGAGTTACTCTTCAAAGTAAGGAAAAAACCCTTCTTTTCCCTTCATTTCATGAACCTATTTTTATATATATCTTCGTAATGTTTTTGAAAAAATCTATTTTTTACAATTTATTCATTAAATTACTACGAAATTATGTTTTATCAATGGGATACCCCTTTACCCTCTCCTTTTACCCTTTTCTAAAACTACATTTTATACCTATTATATTGCCAATTTTACTTCTCAAAATTTCTATCTTCTCTTTAAGAAATTCTATTTTATTTTATTTTTGTGAATACTGAAACCTCTTTATTTTCTAGGGGTATTCATCAATATGTAAAAATTATTTATTCTATTTTGGTAATTACATACATAAAACCCACATTCCCTTTCCATGGGTTAAAAGTGACACAATGATCTTGTCTTTAATCAATTTTAAACGCCATTGTTTTTATATGAAACCCATTTCTTTTATTCTCCATAGGTTATTTATGAAATGATTTATTTTGATATATTTGGATCACATAAAAATTAATAAATATTAATGTTTCACCCGGATATCTCTCCAATGCATTGGGAAAAGAATTTAATCTCTAGAGATGAAACATTTTATGATACCTTGACGAATAACCTTGGTATTTTTTTTGAAACCTCAGTGATAAATGTTGGTGATAAGTTTATGAATTTATCATTTAAATGTTTCACCGCATTTACATATTATGATTCATGTTCTTATTATTATAATATCCCTCTTTATCATTCCTTTATGATATTCCTCATGTTCTATTTTTATATTTCTCAAGATTACTTGTAAACTGTTTTCCATGCATTCCCTAACCGGGCCTTATTATCACCCTTTACTTTGATATACATCCATACTTTATGAGATGTAGTAAATGTACATAGGATGAACCTTTTATTATTCCTTTCAATTGGATTAGAATAATGTTTTTAGTTATCAAGTATTTTGTACCTTATTTCTAAGAAACTAAACATTAAAAGATCATCTGTTTGTACTATGTAAATAAAAAGTTACGTAATAAAAAGGTGGGATGACATAATTGGTATCATTGGATGGTATAGTTATTTTTATAAATTAGGATTTGAAAACTTTTTAATTAACCTAATTAAAAGTTGAAATATAGTAAAACATCTTGGTATTTTGGTGAAATATTAATTAAGTGGTTTCTGAGAAAAGAAATCATTGTCTCTATATGAACAAGTGGATGTGGTTCAGGAATAGATCTATCTAGGTGTAACTACTCTGGCATGGTGCATTGGAACTGACTCAGTATAACCTGGTACCCAAAGACAGGCTTTACTGTACCCCTAGTTTGACACCCTGGGGGGAGATTTTTAGTTAATCATAATCTTTTTATGAACCATTATAAAGGATTTATAGAAAATTTAATTATTGTTAAAGACTACCATATTTAAGAATGATGTTTTAAGATATAAAATTTTGTAATAGTTATAATATTATTAAATTAAACACATTTATCACTAAGGTTTCCTTCATTTATAAAATGGCTATAAATAGGATAAACCATGTAAAGGGTGAGCGTAATAGACTAGACACTGACATCCCTATGATATAATATGGAATGGAAAACTTCATAAGATTGATGAATCATCATACTCAAGTTATGAACAACAACTTGAATCAAGACAAGAGAACAAATTCACCTTGAAGGGAACAACTTTCCATTGAGTCCTTTACGCACTAATGACAACCTCATTTCAGTGTATCTACTCACCCATTAATTTCTTAAAAATAAATAATCTCTATAGAAAAGAACTTTTCTATACTCTGTTGTTCAGAATAAGAGAAAGTCATCCTGGTTCTGCACCACTCAGAGTGAGAATATGATAAGTGTTGGAAACTAGTTAAAAACATAAATCTAATGAGGGATATTGAAGCTATAGTGTGGGAAGAGTTCAGGGGAATTTTTTAAAAAAAATACTTCCCCTGTTTAATGAAAATGAAAATGGAGAAGTAATTACAAGAGTTGAAGTAAAAGGAAAATAAATATTTGGAAATCTATGATATAAAATTAATAATACTTTCGCAATACACCTCTCTCTTTTTCATTGATAATATTGGAAAAGATGATAGATTCTTCAGTGGAATAAGACCCAATCTATGGAAGAATATTTCCAATCAAGACTATGATAGCTATAATGAGATAAAGTGAAGTGCTATAAAGGTTTTACTTGGGTTCAGAGAGATATAGTGGTCCCATAGATTGAATGAAAATAAGAGATCAATGAAGCCACAATTTGGGAGTAACTTTGACCATGTAAGATGGAAAAATAAATTAAAACATTACTTATTCAATAAATGTGGGTAGAATCATTCAAGAAACTAATTTATATGAATAGAGAAATGTTACAAGTGTAGAAGAGGTGTCTATATTTCTCAGAACTATCATAGTGAGGTGAAGCATCAACTTCTCAACACTAATGACAAAGGGAAGATGGTTTAGGACTAGCCCAAAGTTCAATTCTTGAAGTGTGGATAGCTTGGACACTTTTACAATCACTGTCCAAATATGAAGATAATGGTGGGGAGTCATGATCAACCTTATCATAGTCTAAGGGATCAGGGTCATGATTTTTCTACCATGACAACTAATATTTAAGCTCCAAATGATGTAGTCAAAGGTACTATTGTTTTTCATAATGTATAGCAAGTAATTTTTTTATTCTAGTTCTATTAATTCCTTTATTTCCTCAATGTTTGAAAAGAATATAAAATCAATACCTGAACTCATAGAAGTATAACTATCATTGAAGACTCTTGGATGGATTATCCAAGCATCAAAATTGTATAAAATCTCTAGCATTTACATTGGAAAGAAAAATATCATTGAAAATCTATTAGTCATTCCCATGCTTGAATTAAAAATTATACTATGGATGTAATGAATCTCAAAGTATAATACTAAGATCAACTATAAAAAAAAGGAAATATGAGTAGTGTTGAATGGAAATCCTACAATTTTTTTCAAATGAGAGATATCTCTGCCTGAGATTTGTCTAGAAGCACCTCCCATATCCTTCATTATGGAAATGATCGGTGAATATAAATAAGGAAATAAAAGTATAAGAATATTATATTTCCCCTAAGATCCACCCACCTTGTAGGGTTGCTCGGACTCATCTGGGCAGGCAAAATGAGGCGCATCCCAATTGCTGATAGATCTCTTGATGGACCATCGCTGTCATGCCATCACCCTCTGGGACGCACTTCTATCTCGGCTGGCAACAACTCTTTCCCGGCTGGGGCTCTCTACGGAGTGACCCCTTCATGGGGTGGGGGTTTTCCATGTATGGAGGGTTCGAAAAGGACACATAGGGGAATTCCTTTTTTTTAAGAAAAAAATGTCCCCATCATTTAGAAATACATTAAAGTATTTTTTTTTAGGAGTTACGTGGAACTCCCCTAGAAATAGAGGTAGAGTTCTTCATTGACCTCATTCATGGATCCAAGAAGATATCAAAGACCTTGTATAGAATGGAAAATGGGGAGATGGGGGAATTAAATAAAAAAATTCAATATCTTTTGGAGAAGGGGTTTATCCAACCAAGTGTGTCTTCTTAGAGAGAACCTATTATCTTTGTGAAGATAAAGGATGGATCAATGTGTCTATCCATTTATTATAGATAACTAAATAGGATCACAATGAAGAACAAGTACCCTCTTACAAGGATTTATGATTTATTTGACTAACTTCATGGGGTTCTATTCTTATACAAGAGTGACATTCAATCTGGTCATCATCAATTGAGGGTAAAGAAATAAAATATTCTAAAGAGTGCCTTACAATAAAAATATAGGCACTATAATTTTTTTATTATTCCCATTAGCTTGACTAATTAACCAACTATATTTATGGATTTTATGAATAAAGTATTTAAGGACTACCTTGTTAAATTTGTGTTAGTTTTTATAGATGATATTAAGATATATTCCAAAATTCATGAGGAGAATGAGGATCATCTAAGGGTTATATTGAAAACTATGAGTAATGACAAGCTATTTTTAATGTTTATAAAATGTGAATTTTGGTTACAAAAAGTTTGTTTCTTGGGTCACATTGTAACCAATAAAGGAATTTTAGTTTACCCTACTAAGAAAACGGTTTTGGATGATTTTACTCATCCTATAATAGTAATTGAGATTCTTAGTTTCCCTGGTTTAGCAAGATATTATAGGAGGTTTGTGAAAAAAATGTTCAAAAATTTATAATACACTAGCAAGTTAACTTGAAAAGGGGCCAAGTTCATATGAAAAAATGAGTGCAAGGAATGTTTCCTGGAGCCGAAGAAAATATTGGTTAATACAACAGTGTTATCTCTACCATCTATTGGAGAAGGATTCATTATTTTTAGTGATTCGTATCTAAAAGGGCTTGGGTGATACATCATTAGAAATGATAAGGTAATTGCTTATGAATCTCAACATTTAAGGATATATGAGAAAAACTATCCTACACATGATATAGATCTAACAATGATGGTTTTTCTATGGAGATATAGGGGCACTATCTTAATGGGGAAAATGTGATATATACATAAACCATCAAAATTTGAAGTATATTTTCATAAAAAAGGAATTGAACATGAGATAGAGGAGATGGTTATAAATTCTTAAAGACTACGATTGTTTAATTCATTTTCATACTAGAAAATAAAACAAATTCATTGATGCATTAAGTATGAAAGACCCTATTGTGTTGTCAATGATGAGGATTCAAGGAGATACCTTGATCAAAGAATTAGAAAAACTGGACATGAGAATCGTAATGGAAGGTATATCATCAAACCTATCCCAAATGAATTATAAACCATAATTACTAGATAATATCAACAAATATCAAGGATAATATCCTTTGTTATATAAAAAGGTAGAGGATATGAATTATAGGATGTTTCCTGATTTAAATATCGATCAATAAGGTTTACTAAACGTTCATACAAGTCTATATGTACCATATATTCTTGAAATAAAGAAGGAGTTGGTGTATGAAGTTCATATATCTGTATTCTCTATACATCCTGGAAACACTAAAATTTATAGGGACCTTCATGATCATTATTGG
The DNA here is from genome assembly GCA_963277665.1 of Viscum album. Lineage (NCBI taxonomy): Eukaryota > Viridiplantae > Streptophyta > Magnoliopsida > Santalales > Viscaceae > Viscum > Viscum album. Next base: position 1,476,132,099 of record OY728125.1, on the reverse strand, counting down.
CCGGATAACATCAAAAGGGAAGTTACTGACTACACTAAAAGGTATATGGCATGTCAACAAGTGAAGATAGAGTGACAAATTCCTAAAGTGGTATTATAACCACAACCCATATCAAAATGTATATGGGATAATATCACTATGTAATTTTTTACTAGTCTCCCAAGAACATCCAAAGAAAATAATTAAATATGGGTTATAGTGGATCATCTCACAAAGTCTACCCATTTAATCAATATTCAAGAAGATTTAGCTCTTGAACAACTTTCTAAGTTATACATAAAATAAGTGGTTAGGATGAATGGGGTAGCACTCTCTATCATTTCTAATCATGATCCAAGGTTCACATCAATATTTTGGGGAAGTATTCAACATGCTCAGAATAATGAATAGAATTTCATTATGTCATATCAACCCAAACTAATGGACAATCTGAACGGACTATTAAAACACTTAAGGAAATGTTGAGAAGATCCTCAATGAAATTTAAAGGTGAGTGGGATAAATATTTTATATTATTCAAGTTACTATACAATAAAAACTTATATTAGAGCATTCAAATTGAACCCTATGAAGCTCTATATGGGAATCTATGTAGAAATCTGACTTTTTGGGATGAAGTTGGTGAGAGAAATGTTTTTGGGCCTAATATTGTGCAAGAGATGACAGAAAACGTTCATGTAATATAAAAACACATAAAGGCTACTCAGATTAGATAGAAGATCTATATTGAAAACCATATAAGGGACTTGATGTTTTATTTTGGAAATATATTCATACTTCGAATTTCACCTTGGAAGAGATTCGTGTAGTTTGGGAAGAAAGGGAATCTCAGCCCCAGGTACTTTAACCCATATGAAACCCTTAATCTCATAGAAGTAGTGGACTATTATCTTGAACTTCCACCAAATCTAGCTAAAGTTCATGAGGTATTTCATATATCTCTCTTGAGTAAGTACATACCTAACCCTTCACATGTACTGAATCTAGAGGTGGTATGACTGGAAATTTTGGACCATAGACACAAGGTTCTATACACAAAAACTACCACCTCATTAAAGTGTTTGGTAGGAACCATAAATATGAATAAGCGACGTGGGAAATAGAGGAGAAAATTATGTATAAGTACCCATAACATTTCTTAACTGAGATAATGAGTTGAAAATTTTGGGAAAAATCTATTAAGGGGGGAAGAATGTAATGACCCAAATTTTTTTAATGATAATTGTTTATGGAAAATGCGTGTTATATTATTTTATACTAAAATACTAAATATCATTAATAATTAAGTGAGTATAAATTAAAATGTAGCCATTGGGTTTTGACCATTATATGACCATTGGTCAATTATTATTGTTGGTCAATATGACCACTGGAAACTATAATCTTAATAATAATTTTAATGTGATAATTAGTATTTATAAGTTGAAATGACAAACAATAATTAATACATAAAGTAGAAACAATGACCTCAACTAGTTGCATCGTGTCATATGAAGCCCATTTTTCAGAACATCAGAGGGAGTTAATGTCAATGGGATTCGTAGTTGACTAATCCCAAGCCAAGCTTTAGTAAGTGAAGCATGAACTAAATCACATACAAGAGAAGTTCAAGTTAGTGGAAATTACAACTCGGGAAATGTTAGTAGAGCCACCCCATGAGTCATTCACCATTGAAAAACTTACCCTTAGGTTGTACATAGGTTTTATAAGAGGATTTGTGTCAAGGAGTTAGTTTCTTAAAGTTTAATTCCTTTGTATAAATAAAATTTTTATTGCATCATTTTCATTTTACGAATAGTGTTTGATAAATTGATTTTTCGGAAAAAATTGTACTTTTCAAAAAGATATAAATTATTATAATAAAATAATGTATTAATAATAATGTTTATTTTAATGAAATTATATGATAAAAAATATTATTTAATTGTAAATGATATTTTTTCAATTTCCATAAATTTTACTATGTATTTTAAATCCGCTTTTATATTTAATAAATAAGGATTTAAATATTTAAAAGTTAAAATTATAATATTTATAGAATTATTATTATAAAATAATTATCATTTTTTTAAATTATCTTGTCAAAATTAGGTTAGAGTAAATTTATGATAATTTTCTAAAATACTTTGCTTTTTTTGTGAATAGTAAAAATACTGATTGATTTTTTGGTATTTTTAAAGAAATTATAATTTTGTAATAATGATGTAATAACTAATTATCCCCAATCGAAGAATTAAAAATCTTTTTTATTAATATCAAGTATTTTCATAGATTTTAATTAATTTTAAAATATATAATTTACTTTCATAATTTTTAAATTGAAACTTTAAGTTAAAAATGTTATTTTGTGTAAACTTTAATTTTCCTTGAAAAAATAAGTAATAAAAAAATATGTTTGACTATTTTTTGATTAAATGAAATAAAATATGATCTAGGTGTCCAATAACATAGTAAAATACCATGGGAAAGCCCATGTTTTTTCATTAACCACTACCTTGGTGTCAAATGCCTTTATTCAGAAATTAATAAATAAATACCCCAATTTTTCTATAAATACCCAACAATTTCTCAATTTTTTTTTACTTAAAACTCATCCTCCACTAATATATGATATTTATAACTCACAAGGAGTCCTCCCAAGGTTTCTTGAAGCCCACAAGGTCTCAATATTGGAGTTTTAGGAGTTACTCTTCAAGGTAAGAGAAATATCCTTCTTTTAACTTTATTTCAAGAACCCCTTTTGGTATATGTCTTCTAAATATTATGAAAAAACTATCTTATTTCCTATTTATTCATTACCTTAATTAAAATTTATTTATTTTTCAATGTGATACGCATATCCCTTCTCTTTTTACCCTTTTCTAAAACCACATTTTATACCCATTATGCTGCCGATTTTAATTCTCAAAATTTCTCTCTTCTCCTCAAGAAATTACCTTTTATTTTCTTTTTGTGAATAATCAAAACTATTCATTTTATAGTGCTATTAAAAAATATGTAGCAATGATTTATTTTATTCTGTTAATGATATAAATAAAACCCTCATTCCCTTTCCATGAGTTAAAAATGACATAATGATCTTGTATTTAAGTACTTTTTAAAACGGGATATCATTTATATGAAACTTGCTTTCTTTATTCTCTACTGGTTATTTATGAAATGATTTATTATGATCTATGTGAATCACGTTAAAATTAATACATATTAAGGGTGTGAAATTATATTTCTCCAATGTATTGGGTAAATAATTTAATCTATAGAGATAACAAGTTTTACAACACCTTAGTGAATAACGTTGGAATTTTTTATGACAACTCAGTGACAAACTTTAGTAATAAGTTTATTATTATATTATTTAAATTTTATAACCATATTTATATGTTTTTATTAAATTTTTATTTTTATTATTATTATATACCACTTTATTATGCCTTTATGATATTCCTTATGTTTTTTTGGATATTTCTCAAGATCACATGTAAACTGTTTCCCCTTATTTCCCTTACGGGGCCTTATGATCACCTTTACTTTGATGCATGTCCCTAGGTTATGAAATGAAGTATATTTACATAGGATAAAACTTTTTTTAATCCTTTCTAGATTATTAGAACAATGTTTTAAGTTATCATGTAATATATACATTATTTCTAAGAAACTAAACTTTAAAAGACCCTTTTTCACCATGTAAATGAAAAGTGATCTAATAAAATGGAGAGATTCCGTATTGAACCCTATGTGTTGGGATAAATCCTTTAAAAATGAGTTTTCAATGATTTTTAGGAAAACTTATTTTGAATTTAAAGAATCTTTTGTGAGTTTATAAAGTGGATTCAAAAAATGGTGTTTCGGTTTAAAGATAGCTTTAATTGATTTAATTTTTTTAGGTGACCATTTTCAATTAAATAAGAAAAATATGTTATTTTGAGAAATTTTTATGGGTTTGTGGTTTTGAAATAGCTTGTGTTGGTGGAAATGCTTTCAAAGAATGTATTTTCAGTTTGGTAATACAATGTTTAATTTTTTGAAAAGTGATTATTGTATTGATTTGGTTTTTAAAATCCTTGTTGATAAAAGACTATCTTCTAATTTACATTAAAACTTGAATTTATGAGTTTCATTATCAAATGAATTGATTATTTTTGGTGAATTATGGTAGAATAATGAGTGATTATTTTCTCAAACTTATTTTATCTCAGTTTTAGGTTCTTTAGTTCTCCTTTGGACTTCTCTTTTAGCATTGATTGCTGAGGTAACTTTTTATTTTATCACATTTAGCCAATGGTTCCCATTCCATGATTTATTAGGACCTTCCATACTTACATTGAATTTATATCAAGTTACCATTTAATTTATTTATCTTGGAAATATAGGCTTTTACTTATTTATTTAGATAAAGGGAAACTATATTTTTTAGTGGGATTAGTATAGCCATTAGAGCTAGGTGTCTTTGCCTTTTGGGAGAAGGTGTTTGGTGGGTGGGGGAGATTTTTAGTGCTTGTTTTTGTCTCCCTGATTTCCTATTTATTATATTGGTTTTTTGTTTTTTTTTCTCTGGTGTGGACGTCCAGTGTACATATGGATCATGATGGTATTTTATTTAATTTTTGATACATAATTAAATTATTTTCTCTTGGGAAACATATTTACAATGTTGTGATTTATAGATTCCAAGGAACTTGTGCTAGTCTATGGAGATCACAAATGACCATTAAGCTAGTGGAAGGCCAATTTTTTGTGTTTGTTAACTGGAAAACCTAGAACAGTTCATTATAAATGGAATCAGAGAATTGGGTTGTTCTTTCCCATGGGTGACTAAGACTTTGGAATGTCATTTTTTATTTTGGTTTTCATAGTAAGATCAAGTTGTAATATATCATTAGAACTCAATATGTAAGTGGGGGGGATTATAGCTATATTTTTCATTCCTTGAGCCTTGAGTTTCCATGGGAAGTGGGATTTGAATCTTGAGTTTCAAATTTTATTGTATATATCATTTATCATGTGTTGATCCTCATTGGCATAATTGAGTTTCCTTGGGGGTCATATTGAATTTTAGATTGTAAAATAAGAATGGGTTGGTGGAGTGAGGTTGGTTTGCAGGACCTGATAAACTAGGAAAAAACCATAATCTATATCTTGAAAACTTCATAAGAAATATTGTATGCCTATTTCATGCTCAATCAAACCATGTGGTTGAGTTAAGAATAGTTTCTCATCATATTTTTGTTGATGTTAAGACTTCCCTTGAGAGAACCCTAATGGAAGGGGATTTTCCTAGGTAGGTCTTATGATATATTGATAATGTGAATTTATAATTGTGATGTGCCAACTTTTTAGATGTGATTGTTGTATAAAATAATGTTTTTTGGAAAAGGAACTTTTTGGAAAATGTTTTTGGTTTGAAAAGAATCCTTTGGACTTGTTTATAAAACATATTGAATTTTATAAAACAAATTTTGGTTTGTGAATTTTGACTTTAGGATATTTTTAAAATAAAATTTATTTTATAGAAAAGTTTTAGCATTTTTGGTTTTAAATCTGTTCATTTGGTTTTTCAGAATTTTTTTTGGTTTTTAAAACTTGTTGGTTACATAATTTTTAACTAATTTGAAAAATCATGGGGTGTTTATTTTTTATAAATTTATTATTATCATTTAATGAAAATGAATTTGTAAATGTTTTTAAAATGTATTAAAGTGTAATCTTTTAGAAGCATGGTGGTTTTAAAAATATGGTTTAGTTTTTTGGAATTTCCTTGAGGAGTTGTGATTTTAAACAAAGTGGAATGATTTAAAATGGTTCTTCTCTTTTCAAAGGTTCTGTTTGTTTTTAAAATATATTTTTATTCCATTGGGGATATAGTGTTTTTTAAATAAATGAGGGTTTTGTAATGTGATTTTCATTCTTTTGTTTGTATTTTTCCCTTCATGTGGGTTGGGACCGATTTATTTGATTTAGGGATTATGGTTGAGTTGATTCTACGTTCCTTTTTATATATAGTATGAATCTTAGAAGATCCTCGGTAATGGATGGTCATTTTTTATGGGTAGTTCCTCCATTATTCTTTTGTCTCTTTCTTGGAATCTAAGTGGGGTGAAAAATGTCTCCCATGATTTTTTAGTTATATGGCAGTGTTTTAGGTATCAATTTATCTTAGGAAACTAGTCCAGGAGAGACTTGATTAGTCAGTTGGAATGGATTTATGAGGATTAATCTATTTCATCTCTTGGGTGAACTTGTTATCTTGATATGATACATTGTTTTGAGTATTTTGTCCTAAAAATTTTGTAGATTTTGTTTCCTTGAGGTGGCATTTATTAGTGTCATCCTTAGGTGACATTTTTTTCTCTTGTTTGAGTGGTGATCGTTTGGGTTGTTCATGCCACTTGCTTTTCATACCCTATGGTATAGCTTTTGGTGATTTTGGACTTGTATTGAGGGCCTTTAATGAGTTTTGCTTCATGTTTTGGATGTGGGATGACCTTGGGTGAGCAATTTGGGTGTCTAGGACTTGTATGAAACTAGATGAGATTATGAACTGAATTTTGTGAGATTGTATTTGGTTGGATTCACCATGAGAGGTTATCTTGTGTATGGGGTCTTATCATTCCATGTTTTCTCTAGGTTTTTAATCCATCATTGGAACCCATATAATTTCTTTATTAGTGGAATGCATTTAATTTCTACGAACTTTGAGTTCCATAGAGCTACGATGGATTTATTAATATGGTCTAGTGAACTTTGGTAGTTTTGGATGTCTGGATTTGTTTTTTTGGAGAACCATTCTTAGAATCTTGGATGTTTCATGGTTTTGAGGTCCTCTAGGTTTTTCATGGACCGTGATTCCTCTTTGGAGAAGAGTTTTTTATAGATATCCATGGTTAGTGTAATCCTATAGCCTCTTTTGGTTTTGAGGTAATCTTTATCATCTTGGTGACACTCTATTTTAGGACCGGTCATTTGATGTTTCACATTTAGATTACTTCTAAATGTTGGGGATACTTCCATTCAGAATCCATTTGTTTAGATCTTCTTGATGGTTTATTGTGAATGATTCTTGATTATGGTCTTTATCATTTTTGATGATTTTAGTGGGTCCCCAGATATTGGATAGTGTTGAGTGTATCCCATCTAGAAATTTAAGTGGTTAATGACTTTGACTTCACTAGAGACTGTCTTGGGGTAGAAAATAGCATGCTGGGGAGTTTATGATACCCACCATGTCACTGTGGATTTAGTTAGTTAATCAATTTAATTATTTTTTTGTTTTTGAAGGTTCCCTAGAGTTGTGGGATGCAATTTTAATTTTTTTTAAGGGAAGTGGTGTGGTGCATGGTTTTTTCACAATTTAGAGTAACCATGCGTCGACCGTGCACTAGGGGTTTGCACTTGACAGTGTCAATCCACATAGTTCGATCATGTTTAGCTTAATTTTTCTACCTACCTAAGAGTAACCATGTGTTCACCTAGTGTATTTACATTAGGGACAACATGGTTGGCGCACAATTTGGTAAACTGTGTACCCTGCCCAGAATTTTAAAAAATTTATTCTTATTTTTATTCTTTTACTTATTTCCTTATTTATTCTTTTATTATTCTCTACCCATCCTTTCTCCCTTCCCATATGTGATCAACCCCTAGCTAAAACCCTATGTGGCTGGCCTCCACCCAACATCTTCGAATCCTCTTTCTCTTAGCTTTTGATTTCTTCATGAGTCACAGTCCATCCATTGAGGTAATATCTCTTCTCCTCGTCTCCTTTCATTTTTGTGGTTTTTCTCACTCCACATTGCCCTTATCATTCTTTTGAACCCTAGATCAAGGGTTATTACTCAATTTTTGGTCTTTATTCATTATTAAGGTGTGTGATGGGTATTTTGAGTACCCTTCTTTCATATTTGAAAATCCACTGCCAAAGGTGATGTGTTTCATACCATTTGGTCTCTCCCTCCATCGTTTCCAGGTAGGTGTTTCTTTGAAATTATTTAATTTTGAAATTGAAAGGGTGATTATTATTTTAAAATTATTTTTTATGAATGTTTGAATATATGTGATAATATTACGATGATTTAAAACAATCTAATTATGTTTTGATATTTTCTTTTAGGGTATCTTTTATAAATTCCATGTTTTCTTGTTTGAAATGGAATGTATTCATGTTATATGTTTTTATAAAAAATCTATAAGTCCTTTCAAAATTATTTTAATTTTGTACCTGGTATTTTAATATAGTTTTGATTTTCAAGGAGTGAAAAATATATTTTAAAATAGATTTTTTTTAAAAATAAAGGCGTTGACATCAAAATGATTTATAAAAATAGGTTATTTATTATATTTAAAATTCTGATTTGAAAGTTTGTAGTATTTTACCCTTGTTATAAAAGCCTTAATGGATCTTTAAAAAATTCATTTGTTTGAAATGGTTGGCCTTTTCCCTTGTTTTATATTTCAAAGAAGAAAACAAATGTTTAAGGGGGGATTTAAAATGTTTAAATGGTGTGTGTGATTTCCATCATTTTCTAGAAATAATTAAAGTGGTTTTTGTTGAAATACGAATAAAGATTGGATTTATGAGCCATATTTTATTGTTAAGGCCCTGTTTGGAACCATCCTTTTTAACGATGGATCTGAAAACACCCATTTGTTACCCCTTTGATTTTTCAACAGCTTTTGTCAGTTGTATATCACTATGTAATGCTTGTTGCTCCCATTGGGTGGGAATTTTTTTTTATGTCATGGTTTAATGAGATATTTATGGGGATATTTAGTGTTAGGGAGTTTGGAGTTAGTCTTATCCATTTTTTATTGTCTTATGTGTTAATATTGGCTTTCATGTTCTTTCGACTCTCTTCATTATTGGTCATGGAAACTAGGGTAGCTAAGTGGCAGTCTAGAATTATGATGAACTAGATATATTCACACTATTAGTGCCCCTCTAGAGTGAAATAGGTATATATGTGGTGTTCCATTCCGATGTGGTTGGGTGTAGGCTAGTCGTATTGTTGTGATAGGATGCAACATATAACCGATGGTTGGCCTGTTGAGAGAAGTATGGGATGGTATCACATAGGACCTTGGGAAAATACCATGAAACATTTGATTCATTGATAAATTATTGATATAGTGTTTTTTGATCTAGTTATTATTTGTATCATTTCCCACACTTTTATTTGTTTTATGAGTTTTAGTATAGGGTTCCAGCTTTATTTTTCTTGAACCGATGTGTTGGGTAAATTTCTTCAGAAAATGAGTTTTCAAAGATGTTTGGGAAAACCTATTTTGAATTTAAAGACAATTGTGTGGGTTTATAATTTTGATTTCAAAACGGGTGTTTTGGTTTAAATATGTATTTGTCTGATTAAATGTTTTTCAAGAGACCTTTTTCATTTAAATAATACAAATGAGTTGGTTTGAGAAATATTTATGGGTGTGTGGTTTTGAAACGTCTTGAACTGCAGGAAATGTTTCCAATTTATGTATTTTTAGTTTTGAAAAAATGTGTATTGTTTTAAAAAGTGATTATGGTATTTATTTCGTTTTTAAAAATACATGTTTGTTAAATACTATCTTCTTATTTAATTTAAAACTAGAATTTATGAATTATAATAATAAAAAAAATTCATAGATTTAGTGGGTTATGGTGGCCTACTAAGTGATTATGTTCTCACACCTATTTTATCTTAGTTATAGGTTCCTAATTCTCCTCTGGTATTCTTTTTGAGTTTTGATTATGGAGTTTAGTTTTCATTTTATCACATTCAAACTATGGTACCTATTCCATGATTAATTATTGCCAACCTTACTTTCCTATAATGTCCATGAAGTTTTCCTTTAGTTGATTTATCCTGTTCAATTAGGATATTACTACTATCTATAGATAGAGGAAAATTATATTTATTAGTAGGAGAAACAGTTCCATTGGAGGTGAGTTTCATTACCTTTTAAGAGAGTTTGTTTAAAGATTAATGGAGGTTTTTAGTGCTCGTTTCTATTTCACAGCATTCATAGTTTTTATATTAGGTTGATTTTTTTCTTCTCTCGTATGGGCGTCTAACGTATAGATTATTAATGCTCTAATTTTATTTACTTTACACCGATTAATTAATAGATTATTTATATGGTAAATAATTACCAATTGGTTATTGCTTTATGAATGATCACTTGTCTAGCCCATGGGGATTGGGAACGCCCTTTTGGCAAGTGGTGAGATGGTTCAGATGCCCATCAGATGGATGGCCCCAACCGGTTTGTTACAATTAATATAGATAACAATAGAATCTATGTAATGTTTTAAATATATAAATACCAAATACATGGTAATATTGATGTTTTTAATGACAAATTATGTGAATATTCTTGAAAATTAATTCAAAGATATTTTATGATAAACAATATTTAATTTTTTTTAAAAATCATTAAAATATTATATTTTATTAATTGAATACAAAATGGTCAAGAATATCAACCATTTTAAACTTGGGATCCAATTTACCTTGTATAATTATATTATTTACCCTTAATGACTAAGTATTTTCTTGCCATTGTTCAGGTAAAAAGGGTTAAATGGGGCTTTAAACTAAGAGATAACATTCAAAATTCCTCTTTGACTTGCCTAAATATTATTGGATGAATTTATTTTTACCTTATCCTCCTTATCCTCAATTGTATGGAACTTTAGATCCATTTTAAATTATATTGACAAAAATTATGTATTAATATTTCATGTATTTATATGAATTCCACCAAACTCACTTATAAAAGCAAACCTCCTTTCCCTTATTTACACACCCACTTCAGTACTTATCTTGACCAAAACCTACAAAAAACTCTTCTAAAATTCATTATACATGTTAAATATGTGTTTTAATTCTTAAAATACTACCCCAAGAATCCTTAAGTATATATAAAAAATGGTTTCCCAAATAATAATAGGTTAATATTATGTACAAAACAAGTCATGACTTGAGGTAAGGTTTTATCATCCCACTTTTATTTTTATGAGATATATGACATATTCACCACTTTTTTATTTTGTATTGTATATAAATTTCCCATGAATATATTTTATTATTAATTTCATGAAAATAATGGTGATTTTAAAATCCTTTTAAGGTTTTCTCTTTTATGATTCTTTGACATAGAGATTTCCAAAACATTAAGGGTCCTTCATCCCAATATTATTTTTTTGAGACATGTTTCATTTTATAAACCTATTTGTGTTTATAAGTTTTATATAATCCACTTTTATATGTTAAATCATTAGTATATTTATATTATTGGTATTTAAATTTTCATTTGAACTTATTTCATTCAAGGGGTTATGGTTCAAATGTTACCAAAGTGGTACGAGTTTATGTTGCAATATTATTTTTAATGTAGATAGTTTATGCTTGAATATCATTTGGGATAATTATATACACTTTTTCTATTATAACCCATATTCTTTATTATTCTCTTGTTATGTATGTTTTTTTATTGTTTACTTTCATTATCCTATCTTTTGAACATAAAATAACCGATAAAATGTTTTTATGAAAAATCAACCTTATTTATTCTTCGATTGATGTAATTTTTATTTAAAGTATATTTTATTTAAAAAAATTAAAGAATTTTATTTTCGATTATCAAGTTATTAGGTGAATTTATTTTCAACCATATTTTACTTTCTTTTCAATGTTTGGAAATGAATTTTTATTTCATTTCCTGAATGAGGTATTTTGGAATTTTTACAAAAAAACATAAAAGGGATTTTTTTAATGTTTACTATATGAATGGATTTTACCACCATTATGAAAATTATTTGATTTAAATATTAATTTACATTTTTACATGGATTATTTAAAATAAATAATTTTTCTTAATATTCTTTAAAATTTTAATTTTAAAGATACTAAAAGAAAATAATGTTTTCTTATTTTTAAATAAATGTTCAAATTCCCTTTTAATGGTATTTTTCTTACATGAAAATATCCCTTAAGGAATGTTATTCTTCACTAGGTAAATTATTTTTTGATACCATCAACATTAATTATCTAGAGATATTATGATGATGATACTTTAAGGATGATTCCATGGAACCCATTACATTCTGTCATGTTAATTATGTTATAATTAGATCTTTATGAAAACCATTTATTTTTTATGGGTTATTCTATGATTAATTGATGAATATTTTTATGATATTATAGAACACATATGTATGTTTTCATTATGTGATTTGTGGGTTAGTTAAATCCCTCCAATGCATTTTGTAATGACTAATATCTCATTAAATAATATGGATAAGAATGGGGAGTGAACCAAATTAATTAAGGGAATATTACCACTATGATAGTATTGTGAGTGAACCTATACTAAGGAAATGATATAAAGGGGAGTGAACCCATTACAATAATTAAAATAAGATGGAGAGTAAACACATTCCAAAAATGAAAAGAGGTTGGAAAATGAACCTAATCCATAATGGGACTTGTTTCACTATGATAGTCTTGGTAGTGATCCTTGAATAAAAAAATTATTTTCTATGATTATATTTATGCCATATACTTGTGTTTAATTATTATAATACATTTTTATGGATCAAGTTTGAATATTAATGATTATATACTCTTATTAATTATGTCCTTTATTATGAAACATCCTTATTCAATGACTAATTATTAATGATCTTTGAATTATTAAGTCTGAATTTCATAAATTATGATCATGTTATCATTAAATTTGTCTTGTATTGTGATGACTTATGATAATTTATTTATATCTCCAATGTTTACCCTTATTGGGCATCTGAGCTTACCCTTTTAATGTTACCATTTCCACATGTTATGAAGAATGATATTATATATGACACGTCTTGAAGGATATCATGTATAGAGAATATTATAAAAGATGTTAATGTTTTATTTTGGAACATGAAAATTAGGTTATAATTGAAAAAATTCCCATTGATGAGAAAGAAATGGGTTTTTTTTAAAAAATGGTTTTCCTAATTCACTAAAATCCAAAACCTAAAAGGCCTTGGGTATGTAAGTGGCTCAATGTTGGATTTTTATTTTTTAATTATAGATGGTTAAATTTAAATCATTTCAATTAGTATCATATTATTAAGTAAATAATAGATTTTTAGAAATAAATACATGTGTATAGTTCTCAGATTATCTTAGCTGGTATCAAAGTAGGGTTAACAAAACTTTATAGGTTAAGAAGTTATCAAATAAAAATAATTTAAGTATTAAATAAAACATTATGGTTTAATAAGTTTAATTAATTTCATAAGATTAAAGGTATAGATACCCATAATAGGTTATATGTTATGGGATTTTAAGGTGACTGTTTACATTTAGGGAATGGTTTATTGGGTTTTAATATATCATTGAGGTATATGTAACCCTTAGGTTTAAAATGTGATTTAGTGTAAAGTTATTTTGGAAGCCTTTTATTGGGGATATAATTTTTTTAAAACATATAACATTTATGATTAATATGTTCTTTCATTTCTAATCACTTATGGGGGATTTTTAGTTACATATGGGTTAATGAAAATTAAAAATTTATAAAATATAGAAAATTGAGGTTAATTAATAAAAATATAGAAAAAAATGAGTCAATTTACAACCCATGAGTAAGTGAAATTAGTTATTTTATGTTTTAAAATAAGAAAAAAATTATTTTATATAAATAAATATAATGAAAAGAAGATTTGGGTTTGAAGGTAGTTTGGTATAAATATAGCGAAGAAAAAAAATCAGGAGTTTGTTTTGAAAATCAATTGAGAAAGGTATGTCTAGGTTTTTTAGATGTAGGGTTTGGCTGAAATTATATTTTGAAATTAGTTTGATTAATTCATTTTTGGTGTTAAAGTTAGGATGAGGATGATCTGACGATCTGTGTATCATGTCCTTAGTCGAAAATAAACTATTTCCCTTGGTCTAGTATTTAAGGGTTTTAAATGAACTAATTTTATCCTGATAATTCATTTTAACCGAATTTACCATGTTTACCCAATGGTCATGGTATATAATATGGAAAATAGTTGCGTAATCAAAAGATTCTCTTTTTCGATTAAAAAATAAATGGTTATGAATTTAAGAAAGAGAAATAGATTGTAAAGTTTTTTATAAATAGCGATATACCAAAGCATTAATAAAATGTAGATAAAAATACAACATAACTTACCCCATAATATATATTACCCTATAACAAGGAAGTAATTACCCCCACATTCTAATAATGAGGTAGTATGGGAGAAGGAATAATGAAATAGAAGGCATAAAATAGAATAAAGAGAAGGGATGCTTAGGACCCTGCACAAGGAAACTACTCAACCCAATAATTATCCTTTGGATCAATCCCTAAAAGTGAATTTTTTTTCTTTTATTTATAGATCTCCATTGGTGATCAGGTTGAATTAATTTTTCATCAAAATTTTCCTTGAATGTTTTACTTGTTCACGCACTGAATTCCATAGTCAATCAAATTACTACCCCCTAAAATCATACATGTTGATTCATGAATTTTTTTCTATTGATGATGGTTTTATGATATAAAAATTAATTTTATTGAAAAAATTATGCAATGGGATTCTTAAAATATACTTCCATGACGATCATACAATGTGGATAGTTTTTTTTATTGTGCAAATGGTGTGGCCCAAACTTTGAAAACATATTCCAGAAGTTGGAATTTTATAGAGCAATTCAGTATGGTCTCATCCTCTAGATTCAACAAACCTATTATGTAAACACGAATTTTATGATATCAATATCAATATTCTTGTTTCCATATTTTATTACCAGTTCTATATAACTTCAAATTTCTAGTGTCACACCACGACATGAAGTTACATGGTGCGAAGTGTATTTTCGATCATACGTTCACCTCTTTTTGTTCCTTTTTCAATTATTGGTTGCATACTAACAACAATAACAAATAAATTAAACAGTTTGAATCCGAGAAAGATTAATAAATTAAATCATAAAAATATACGTATTATTATTATAGAAACCATACATGAAATAAATGTATCAATGTCTAATAAATTATGGTTTATGTGAATAAAGAGGTTATCATGTTTTGTTAATATATGTTTTGATAACCATGGGATTATAATTTTTATGGATAATAAGAATTTATATTAATTTTTAAATAATTTCACTATATTTGGAATATTATACGATTAAGGTAAATATACCATTATTTTATAGGTTGGAATTTTATTTTAGGAGTAAATATTATGTTAACATGTTGAAACAAATATGTTTTTAAGGATATTCTACTTATTTTGGGATATGGTTAGCATATTTTAGAGAATATATGATTTTTTTATATTCAATTTTGCTATATATATTTATATGAGATTAATTTCATTTGGTGATAAATGTTAAGTTTATTTTGGAATAATATTTGAAAAAATATTTTTTATTTTGGTTTTCAAATTTTTTCAAGAATGTTATTTAATATATTTATGGTTAATTATATGTGGAATAATTTATGTTTAACTTTTGATTTAATTTTTGAGGTTTTAGATATTGATGTATAAATTTTTATCTATATTAGATATTATAATAACATTCACTAACCATTTTGGTTTTGGATAAGCGGTAGAAACATGAGGAATAATGTTTCATTATTTTGTAGATATCATGATCCATTAAAAAATAATTTTAGTACATTAGGCATGAAAAATAACCTTGTGTTATTTATCTTATGGAATTTATCATAGGTGTATAACTTCTCAAAGTATAAACAAAGGATAAAATTATGGTAAGAAATCAAGTAAGTATGTTACCTCACATTCTCTATATCAATCATAAAAGACTTACTCAAATTTAAGAAAATAGAAGATAAATCTATCAATTATTATGTGGAGAATATTGCATAAATTTAATGGTAGTCTTTATGAAACCCATTCACAAGTACGAGTCTTTTAATGGTAAATTCATGTTTTAAGAAATATTTTCGAAAAGGATAATTTTACAAGTCAAAAAATAGAAATTATTGTATTTTTAAAAAAAAAATATAGTAGATGTGGATTAACGAGTATTTATTTACACTTCGGTATATTTATCTTCCAATATTTATAAATTATTCTGAGAATATTTTAAAATCTTTTTATAGTACATGAGATTAAATTGCATGGATGAAATTTTTTTAAGGGGTAGAATGTAACACCCAATGATTTTAGAAAATATTTTCACTTTAATAAATTTTTTGTGTGTGATAGCTTTTGAATCATGAAATTATTAACTTATGTGAATAATTATTTTATGTTATAAAATGGAGCACATTATTTGAATATTTAAATTAAATATAAATTGTCAAAAATAATTTCAATTTTACTTAGGAAATACTATTGATCCAAATGACCAATTCTAAAATATTTTTTATGAGATTTTTTTATAATTATATATGTTTATTTTTAAAATTTATAAAAATGAACTAAATTATAAAAAAATATATTTTATACATGTATACAATTAATTCATTGGTTTTTAGTAAGTTAGAAATGAAAATAAAATCATTTCAAAGTAGAAAGGTATGCATTTTTAAAAAACTGCATTTATGTGTTTAATATGATTTCATCTTAATAATTAAATTAATAACTATTTATGGATGAATTTAATGAATATTTTAAATATTATATTCAATAAAAAATATTAACATTCATCTAATTATTGTTACCAGTAAAGTTATTAGAAAAAATATATATTTTTTGTTTAAAAAAACATTTTATCTAAAAATGATTTTGACGTGTTTTTCATGAAGATATTGGAAATTATTTATTATAACTATATGAATTTAATATTATAAAATGGGTTATATATTTATGGTCTAAAAATTTAATGATATTTAATTTTTTCAACTTAATTTGTTTTCATAATGAATTGTAAGAATGGTGAAAATTTAACACCTCGCTAAAGGGTAAAATGGGTTAAACAAGGTTAAAATTATGGGATAAGGATTAAACATATCTAAAACTATTTACTTAATCATAATTTATGTGTTTATTTATTACAAAATCATCATAACTTCAAAAATTTTGAAACATAATTCAACATTATTGTGATTATGACATTTATATTATTTTAGGTAGAGAATAATTACAAAATGTCTCTTTATTTATTTTAATATCTATAATATGCTTTAAGAAGACTAAAAAGATGTTATGAATAGTTAAAAATGATTATTTTTAATATTAATAAATTATTATTTTCATAGTTTTTTTTAATTATTAGTAGTTACATAATTACCTAAAACCCTTTTGCAATGCTGATGCAGCACTTGTGTAAGTGGGTGAAAATCAAGGTAAATGGTTATAAAAATATTTAAAGTGGTGTGTTTTGCATGTGTTCAAGTATTTAATGATTTTTATAGATAAAAATTAATAGGTAATTATTTTTTTAAATATTATAATTCATAATACATGGTAATATTGGTGTTTTTAATGTCATGTTATGTGAATAGTCCTGAAAATAACTTTATGGATATTTTATGTTAAACAATATTTAATAATATATTTTAAAAGTCATAAAAATATAATAATTTTCAATTAAATGGTAAATTTTCAATAATATAAACCATTTTCCACTTATGATATACTTTCTCTTTTATATTGAAATTATTTTCCCTTAAAGACTTAATATTGTGTTACTATGGTTAAGGTTAAAAGGGTTAGTGATGGGGGTTAAACTAAGAGATAAGGTTTAAAATGAACCTTAAACATGACTAAATATTTTTGGATGAATTTATTTCATCCTTTGAATCCTTATCATCGATTATTTGTCACTTTGGATCCATTTTTCATGAGTTATATACATATTATATATTAATATTTCATGTATTTAAAAGATTTTCACACACTTCACTTATAAAAGATAACCCCTTATACACTATTCTACACACCTTATTGAGCCACTTATCTCTACCAAAACCTTCATAAAACTCTTATAAACTTTTTTAAAACAAAATATTTTGATTTTTTCATAAAATGCCATCCAAAGAGTCCTTAAGAAGACATCCAAAGAGGGATTTCAATGAAAATGAAGTAATGATCATGTATGAAGCAAGTCTTGACTTAAGGTAAGAGGTCATTATTTGACTTTTATTTATGTGATACATATTCCATATTCACTAATTGTTTATTTTTTGGTTTATAAACTACCAATGAATTTATTTTATAAATATTATCTAGATTTTTTTGGATTTACAAATCCATCAAAGTTTATCTCTTTTATGATGTTTTGATTCAAAGATTTCCAAAACAATAAGGGTTCTTCATAATAATATTGTTTCATTAAGTCATGTTTCATGTTATCCATGAATTTGGGTTTATAAGGTTAATATACTCCACTTTTTTATGTTATTCCATTAATATATTTATATTAATGTTATTTATTATTCCATTTGATGTTATTTCATTCAAGAGGGTTATGATTCAAATGTTACCAAAGTGAAAAGGGTTTATGTGAAAATATCATTTTTAATTAGAATTGTTTATCCTTGGATATCCTTTGGGTGAATTATATTATTTTTATATCCTAAACCCAATATATTTTCTTCTTCTCTGGTTATTTCATGGTTTTTCATGTATTCCTTTCACTCTACTCTCTTTGGTACTTAAAATGGCGGAGGAAATATTTTTATAAAAAATGAACCTTATTTCCTCTTTGGTAGAATAAAAATATTCCATATCTATATTTTTTAAAATTATTTCATGATCATTATATTCTATTATTAAATTATTGTTAAAATTTATTTTCTACTATATTTTAATTTATTCTCAATATTTTAAAATTAGACTTTTTTTCAACTGAGGTATTTTTTGTATTTTTACGAAAAATGTGAAAGGAATATTTGTTTTAGAATTTAGAGGATTAATGGATTTTCTAGTTATCATGACTGTTATTTTCTATGAATATTACTTCAAAAAATTTCATAGTTATATTCAAAGAAAATATTTTTCTCAATATTCTCAAAAATTTCAATTTTAAATATTATGATAGAAAATGATATTTTTCCTATTTTACAATAAATGTTCAAATTAGAATTTTAAGGTATATTTAATATATTTATACATCTTTTAATGATTATTATGATTCAACGGGGATATGATATTATGATACTATTATATTTTTTCTCTAGATGGTATTTGAGGATGATGTTCTATGGATGATTCCATTAAACTCATTGCATTCCTGCATGTTAATTAAGTTATAATGAAATATTTATGAAACTAATTTATTTTATAAGGGTTATGATATTATGAATTGATAAATTTTGTTATGATATTGTGGAACACAAATTTATGGTTTTAATTATGTGATGGGTGGGTCTGTTAAATCCCCGTAATTTATTTGGTAATGATTGACATCTTATGAGATAGCATGGACTAGAATGTCAGTGAAACCAGTTTAGTAAGGGAAATTGTACACTTTTATGGTCTTGTGAGTGAACCTTGATTAAGTAAATTATGTAATGAATACTAAACCCATTCCAATATTGAAAAGTGGATGGGGAGTGAATCCATTCCAATAATGAAAAGAGGTTTGGGAGTGAACCAAATCCACCATGGTAATTTTTCACTACGATAGTACTTGTTGTTATCCTTGACTAAGAAAATGATTTTTATGCTTATTTGTATACAAAAAATATATTTATTATTATTATTATATGTTCTCATGGATAATGATTTATTATTTATTATTTCGTACTCTTATGGAATATGATATTTATTATGAAAAATACTTATTCCATAACACATGATTAATGATCATTGAGTGATTGGGTGTGTATTTTTTAAGTTATTATAATGTTATCATACAATATTTATTTTATTATGCTCATTTATGAGAACAAAATGATATATCCTATATTTATCCTTACTGATAATTTGATCTCACCCTTTAATATGTTTCCAATTCTCCAAGTTATGAAGAATTATATTATATAGGATATTTCTAGAAGGGCATCACATGTGAAGATTATTATGTCAAATATTGAGTATTTCTTATGAAATAAGAAAATATAGGTATAATGTAAACAAATTCACATTTAATAATAAATATATGTGTGTTTTACAAAAAGATATTATAGTAACTTACCAAAACACTAAACAAAAAATTTTGTTAGTATGTATGTGACTCAATGTTGGTTTTTAATTTTTTATTTATGGATGGTTTAATTTTTATATTTTTAGTTTTATGAAGCTATTATGTTATGAATATGTTTTTATTAACATATTTTGGTTTACATGTCTCAGGATATCTCAAAAAATGTTATATGGTCATAATAATAGATTTCCTTAGTGAATCCAAAGGTATGATTATCTATGTGAATACAAACCAATCGGAGGAAATATGTATTGGGTAATCAAAATAGAAAGGCATTATAATAAAGGTAATATTCACACAATGATTTTGATAAGTAAATTCAAAGTTATTGACGGGTCACTCCCCTCATACAAATATAATTTTCTAAATAGTAGTAATACCTATATGTATTTTCATGAATCAAAGAATTGTTTCTGAATATGAGACACTTTATAAAAAAGTATGATGAGTGGAAATATACCCTCAGAAAATATTAAAAATATGGAATATAAAATTGAATTGACATAGATAAACATTTATTTAGAGTAAGATAAGGAATTATAAAAGAGTTTTGAAACAATTTTTTTTTATCATTTACACAACAGTGAAATAACATAATATAAGAAATTAACTTCCTTAAACATCATTTTCATGAAATAACCTAAAGATAATAAATGTTCCATAAAAAAAATTAATTATTTTTTAAACATATAGTAGAAATAATTTAATTAAAAATTAATCTCAATGATAAAAAGTATAAAATGGAAAATAAATATTGAAAAATATTCTTTTATGTTCTTGTAATATTATAGTAATAAATGAAGAGAAAAGTAATATTCAAAAACACATTTTCAAAAAAGAGAAATGAAATTTTAAAATATTATTTTATAAATAAATATTACAATAATATATCATTAAATGAAATAATGTTTAAAAAGTATAAATATCAAATAGAATATAAAAAATTAATGGAATTAGAAAGAAATATCTTTTAAGAATTTTTAATAGTCCCATATTGATAAAAATAATTAAAACAATTTATTTGCAAAAGAGTTAAATTGTATTATTAATGGTAGGGAAGAGAATAAATATTTATATTTCCAAATAATTAAAGGAAACATTTTTCATAAGAATGAATATGGATATGGAGTGAAAAATCATTAAATAAAAAGTGAAAGTTTTCCTTTATAACATCATATCTTAATGAAGTAAGTATCAGTCAAAAAAAGGATTTTGGAAAAATATTTTTATATTAACTAAAAATAAATAGGAAATAATCCATGATATGGATAATTGGTAGAACTTATTAAACTATGAAATATATAGTCAATAGAGGAAGTGGATTACTTGATATTAAGATAATTGAGTCTATATAAACCCTTAAAAATAAATAATGAATATATCAAAAATGTGAAAGAAAGATCATGGAATTTAATTTTAAATCCCATGAATTAGAATTTAATTATTATAAAATAATTAAATGGGATAGTAAGTAAACCATGTAACATAAGAGTAACATTATAAAATTTTAATATGACTCAAGGAATGGAAATTGAGACCAATAACCCTTATATTAAATATCAGTTTTCTTGAAAAGACTCTAATTTTTTTAAAATATTACTAGGCTCATTAATCATCTATTTAATAGGCTTATTAATATTTATTAAATTTTATATTAATATTTTATTTCTATTAATTACATATTAATTAATTTTTTTTAGTTTTTATTGAACATTTGTTGTTAGTAGTCTTAACTGTATTTTATCTATTTTGGTATGGAAGTCTTGATCAATTTTCCTTTTATATAAGTCAATCATCTCTATAATAGTAAAGATAATATAATAAAAGTTCCATAATAAGTTATGAAGTTCTATTTTCATTCTATATAAGTTTTGGGTACAGTTCGTGTCACAAAACCCTCCCCACATGGTGTTTCCCTCTCGGGCCAGAATTGTGAGAAGGGAGATAGTAACCCCCCAAGTCCCACATCCAGTAGGCCCTAGGATGGTGACTAGAACCAAGGGTATAATAAATACATAAATGGGAGGCGTGACCCTCAAATAGAACACATGAAGAAGATAGAGATAAGACAAACAAAAACCAACTCCAACTCAGAGTAAAATATAAAATAAATCTCAAGTACACATATGTAATGTCATGCAAGAACTACTACAACTGAAAGGGAAAACTGAAAGTACCCAAAGAAAGTGTACTAAAGCACAGTGAAACAAAAGTGAAACTAACTCATCAGCTAAACATGTTTATTAAGTTCATAGCCTTACTATGGATACTCTCACCAAGTATCACATACAAGAGTATATAAAATAATAAATAATATCAAGGGTAACATGCTATGACTTTCCCACTAGTTTGTCGCTTTGCCCCAATGTTTCACATCCTAAGAATCTCTCTCTAAAAAGGCTTGCCCGTAGACACCTAGGTGAAGAACCACAACACACACCTCACATAGAAAAACCACCATGTCCATATAACAAAAGTAACCAGGTAGTTTCTAAGATCCACTAGAACTCATAAAACATGTATCATACATCAGGAATTAAAGCTCAAGACATCATAGCCCATAAACCAAGTAAGGATCCTTAATCCATCACAACCTATACACGTGACACCTATAACAGTCCATATAAAACTATATCTATAATATATTCATGTGAATAACAACAATCCATTACAACCCTCTACACTAATATATGGGGAAACCTAAACATTGTGCCTACCAGTACAAGTAACAACCAAGAGTAGAGAGCGGGGCCAAAGGGGTAGTAAGCCATACATAATTCCACCAGAATGTTGAGGAAAACACGCATCAAGGCTTAGATTCCCCAAGGTGCTAGTTTTCCTAACTGATGGGGGTTAATTAGCATATAAACACACAAAAATTATATGATATAATATATCTCAAAAACACACTATGGGCATAACCTAGTCTTAGAATCAATGGTAATTAACTTCTCTCAGACACCCGGTTGCTAATGCTAAAACAAGGTATCCTATATACAAATAATCATTTAAAGAGATACATTATATTACTTTATGCCCTTTATATTTGTTTCAATTTATGTTATATAATTCTTTAACCAATAACTAAACATTATCAATTACACATTATATTTTATTAGCATCACACCAAATGTCCATTGTTCCTTTAAATTACATCCTCAGCATTGCGTCCCCGAAATCCCAAAACCCATGGGTTAACATCAATTATTCAATAATTTATTAACATTATTATTACTTTCCCATATTCCTAGGAATTATATAAAAACATTATAAGCTACCAAACATAAGGGGGCCTAACACAGTGACTAGATGAACTGTCCATCAATTATTTTCCACATATAGAAGGAGCGTAAACTGTTCCTCCCCCAAGAATATAAACATGGAAATCATGTGGCATACCCTGTGTGTATTTGCCTCTTTTTTGAAGGAGGGTAGAAAAACAAGGTTCCATGAGCAGTGGGGAAAGTAAAGAAGATATCAACCAACAAGACTCAGAAAGCATATAACATTCACATCCAACCCATTTCATCATCTTCAGTGTCCTCCCCGACACCCACATGCATAAAACTATAAATATCTTCACTCTGGGAATCAACTGCTACCACACCAAATGGGCCTCTCTACCCCTAACATTTCACAACATCCAACCAGGATCACATCACAACAGAATAAGTTTGAAACAATCATCATATCAAATGGGATCTTATCCCTTGAACAAGGCATCCATCCTTCAAACACAATGAGTAATTATTGCTCCAAATCACAAGGCACTCATCCTTACAAGCAATAGGGTAACTTAGAACTCTACCAGACATTATATTTAATCAAAATATCTGTTCTTTAATCCATATTAAATTAACCAGTTCATTTTTAGTAGGTTCCAACTATGGTCAATCTAACCAGAAAGCTATCAAAGCTATCACGAATAATTGAGCATGCTTACTGCATCAATTTGATTAACATAAAATTACAAAAACAACAACCAGATTCATTTACATGACTCTTTATCTTAATAAAAATAATTATCAATTAATTCTAACATTATGTTCTTTACCAATTTCATCAAGAATGATATGATAACAAGAAAAGCATATAAATCATACTATCTAGAAAAAACAAGAGGCAATAACATACGAACGATACCAATTTATTTATCCAGTTAAAATATTTATTATGTCAATTCCATTGTGATCTAGTGGGATAAAACATGATAACTCTACAGTTTCTTATAAAATGATAGAGAAACCACCAATCCCCTACCTCAAAAGGATTATGATGCTCTTTGCATGAGAACAATCCAACAAAACAGATCACTATCACCTCTCTTGGGGGACTACATCCACTCAAGGATATAGAGACACCACCACACTATCCAACACCCAATAAAAATCCATTAAGAATATGTAGATAGCATGTAAAAACATAGAAAAGAGAAATAAAAGGAGTGGAACCCAAAAAACGACAATATATGATACCTTATATCGATGATTGATCGATACAGCTTGGTTGCACCAAAACAGGGGGTGTGCATGAAGAAGGAAGAAAATTCAAGGGGAAACCATCCAAGGATTAAGGTTTGATCAAATCATTCCTATAGGAAGGAGGAATGGTTTGAGCATCTCGCACCGGAGAACAAAGAGGAAGAACAAGGGAGGAAGATATATCATCCCTTTAGAAGATTTAATAAAGAAGAGGTTTAAGATATTCTAGATTTCCCATTAAAAGAGGATCACATTAAACAACATAATTTGACCAAGTAAAGGCATCCTGATCGATAGGGGAATTAGTATAGGAGTTATAGGATTTGAATCGGCTTCAAATCCCTCAAAACAAGGCTTTGAATTCATTTTACGTCAAAGGAAATGTCAATCATGTGAAAGTATAAGAAATATGGAAAACTCTAGAAATTTAAAAAAGGAAATGAAATAGTTATAGAAAAATTATTCATGAAAAAATTTTGGTGCCATATTTTTGGTGCCATAGTTTCAGTGACACTATTTCTATAAAACAGTTTATGTGCTACTGTTTCTGTGCCACCATTTTTGTGCCCCTATTTCCGTGACACTGTTTCTGTGCCATTTTTTCTGTGCTACCATTTTTGTATATAGTTTATATGCTACCGTTTCTGTGAAACATTTTATATGCTACCATTTATATGAAATAGTTTATGTGCTTCCATTTCACTAAAATAGTTTTATCAAATAGTTTAGAAATTTTGAAAAGTAAGTGACACCATTTTGTGACACCATTTTATAAAACAGTTTGGAATTCTGGAAAAGTGAATCATTTTTGTGAAATAGTTTAATGAAATAGTTTGGAATTTTTGAAAATTAAGTGACATTGTTTCATGAAATTGTTTCATGAAATAGTTTGGAATTTCAGAAAAGGAAGTGACACAATTTCATGAAATAGTTTCATGAAATAGTTTGAAATTTTGGAAAAGGAAGTGACACAGTTTCATGAAACAGTTTAGAATTTTGGCAAATAAAGTGACACAGTTTTGTGAAACAGTTTCATGAAACAGTTTGGAATTTTTTCAAAGTTTTGGGGATAAGTCACCTTGACCTCCCAAAACACCTCAAACACCATATTTCAAAAATGAAATGGACCTGAGCGGTCCAAGCCATTTCATTAGATACCTCTCAAAACATTATCATCTTTATGAATCCAAAATCTACCTAGATAAGAATGGGTCCAAACAACCACCCATTAGGATACCTCTCAAAAAGATAAATCCATAAAAAGAAACAAAAGAAAGTCATCTCAAACCAATTTCAAAGTGGTTAGTTTACAGGGAAAGGTTAGTTCATCCAGATTTTTATAAGATTGATTCTATTATTTCAAAGAATATTAGACTGAATGGATGGGAAGATGTATGCATAGAAAAACCAGATAAACAGGATCCGGTTTATACTGACTTGTTGATAGAGTTTTATGAGTCTATTTCCTTCCTGGTGGAAGATGGTAGAGAAAGGATTTCTTTTAAGTCTTATGGGAAGACTTATAAACTTTCTTACACTAAGGCAGCAAGCCTGGTTGGTATAGCATATGAGGGAGAAGCTGAATTCTGTTCTCACAAACTTCCTGATGTGCAAGGAAGTTTCAATAAGGAAAAGGCACTGAAGTGTCTTGGGCTTAAGGAAGATTCAACTACAAAGATTGCTCAGCTCACTCCGAATAATAGAATACTGCAACTATGGGTGCAAGGTTTTCTAGTTCCGAGAATAGGAGATAAAGACAATATGAGGAAGAGTGATATCTATGTCTTAGATTTTTTGGTAAATCTAAGAAAGATAAATCTGATAAGGCATGTCTTAGTTACGATCAAGAATATCAAAGAAGGAAATATGAGAGCTCAGATTATGATGTTTCCTGCCTTACTGTCTAAGTTGATTTTTCGATGCATAGAATCATTCAAAGTTTCCTGCAAATCAAAGATCCGGAATTGCAAGCTCATGCTTGTTAGTGATGATACACTTAAAATAATGAAGATGGGATTTTCTAGTGAATCCGGAGAATTTTATCCCCTATCCGTGGAGGAATTTGAAACAGCTGAAAAAGAATCTCCGGAACCTTCAAAAAAGAAAAGGAAGAAGAGAAAGGATAAAGAAGTAGTTACTAATGAAGAATTTCCTCATCCTAAGGAAACTGAATCCGCACCTCCCAAGCCGAAGAAGTATAAAATCTATACATATGAAGTAGCAGCAAAGTGGAGGAAAGATAAAGAAATGAGGAAGGAAGGGGATCCTCAATTCGGATTAGACCCTACTAAGGCCAAGGCATTAAAAGAAAAAGCTGCTAAGGATCTAGAAAGGCAAGCGAAGGAAAAGAAGTTGAGAAAGAAGATGACTAAAGCTGAACTAGTGCAATCTTTTCTAAAAGATATAGAGTTGGCTTCCGAAAGTCTTCCATTTCCGAAAACTTTCGGTGTTGAACCTTATCTACCAGAAACTCTAGAGAAAAACTATGTCACTCCAGAAAAGGACAAGGGTAAAGGAATAGATGTAGAAGATGAGAAGGAATTTGTTGAAGCACCAGAGAAAGAAGAAGAAGAAGAAGAAGAGGAGAGTGAAGATCTAGATACCAGGATCAAGCAAGTACAAGACTACAAAGATAAGGATGAATCCGAAAAGATAGTTACCTCAGGAAAGGGAGATGAAGAATCTAGCAAGCAACATCCAGAAGAAGAAGAAGAAGCGAATGAGCTATTTGATGAAGAATAATCCTATGAGAGGAACATTCTTGAGGAAGGTCAAGAAAGACGAAAACCAGATGATGATTAGATTGTTCAAGTTTCTGAATCTAAGGAAGTATTTCCTACTGTGCAATCCATTCCGAAATCTGATAAAGGGAAGAAAAATCTAATGGAGACACCCATTAAAGATGTCATCATAAGGAAATAGGTTGGTGATACCTCTAGAAGGAAGCTGATTCCAGTTGAAGAAGAGGAATCTCAAAAAGAAGTTTCTGATTCGGAATCATCATCCCACGAGCATGATTTTGTAGTTCAATCTCTGAGAAAGTTGGTGGACACAATTCCGATTCTTCCAACAAAAGATTCTGGATGCCAGTTGCTGCAACAATCTATGAATCAAAAATCAGATTCTTTATCCATGGTAATGGATAAGTTTGTGAAGTTGGAAGCTGAACAGAAAAGTGTTCTGATCGACTATGACGTGCATAGAAAGTCCTGCAGTAATGTAACCATGTGGTCTAAGAGAGTTGATGAAGATTTAGTTCAATTTGAGAATTTTCAGGCTGAAGTTCAAAATGTTTTTGAAATAGAGGATAAAAAGGTTAATGAGATTTCTGAGAAGTTGACCCAGGAGAAAAATTTCCGGAATCAACATGCCTGGGATCTGAATGGGAAGCTTAACTCATTATCTCAAAATTGGAAAACTGAAAGAGATTTCCAGATTGAGTTTCCGCAGAAGATGGAAAAGCAAGATGAGTTGTTGAAGTTGCAGAAAGAAGCCTTGGAGGTTCAGGTAGAGGCTTTAAAAGCTCAAGAAGAAAAGGTAAAATCTTTGGAGAGGCAAAGAGAGGAAGATAAAAGAGACTTGAAGAAACTCAAAGCTTTGTTGAAGCAGCTCATTCCAAAGGAAAAGGAAGACAAATGAATCCACTCCGATCTTTTGTTGTAGTTGTCTTTCCTTTTATTTTTTCCCAACTATAATGAAATGGTTATCTGGTTGGTTTGTATCTTGTTATATACTAATGTTTCAGGTACCATACTTTGTTTTCCATTCCCTTCAATTCTTTTTGAAAATCACAAAGGGGGACAAGGAAAATGAACTACTCCTAAGGAGGAGAAAGGGAAAAATTTCTAAGAGAAATATCCTTAATGAAAGGGGGAGTTTGCCACTACGAAGTTTTCATTCTTATATTATTGAAAACTCCACTCCGTAAACTCAGAATACAATCCTTAGAGTTTCAATGCCTAAGGGGAGTTAGTTGTATTCATTTCTATCCATGAACAAAGGGAGATAAGTTTTAATTTTCAAAGTCTAATGAAAATTTTCAAAATCCTTATATGCTTTCTCGTAAGGATGTTTGTGCTTTCCCAAAAGGGGGAGATTTTTGAGTCAATAAGGTTTTCCTTATGACTTTTCCATTCCTTCTTGTTTTGAAAATCACAAACACCTTATACTTAAGCATATATTATTTTTCTTTAACCCCATAATGAAAATTTACATCATTAAGGTAATTTGCCTTAACCTAGATTTTCTTATACATAGAAATATTATTCCAAAATTCAAAAACCTGATTCATAACCAAATTTCCGGAGCCATATAATGAAAAGATTTGGAGCATTCTGTTTTCAGGATCCGAATTCTGGATGTGATCTGTAATGTAGTTTTAATCCGATTTTTGGACTCCAAACTCTTTAGAAGTTCGACTCCGAACTCTGAAGAAGTTCGACTCCGAACTTTTAAGCAATTCGACTTTGAACTCTTAAGCAGTTCGACTCCAAACTCTTTAGTAGTTCGACTTTGAACTATGAAGAAGTTCGACTCTGAACTATTAAGTAGTTCGACTCCGAACTCTGAAGAATTTCGACTCCGAACTTTTAAGCAGTTCGACTCCGAACTCTGAATAAGTTTGACTTCGAACTCTTAAGAAGTTCGACTCCGAACACTTAAGAAGTTCGACTCCGAACTCTTAAGAAGTTAGACTCCGAACTCTTAAGAAGTTCGACTCCGAACTCTACAGATTCAGAATCTGATCTCTGGTGAAACCAGACTCTGAATTCCTATAAAACAGAATCCGAACACTTCTTAACATAGACTCCGGACTTCATTTTGGTTAGACTCCGAACTTTTGACTTGATTACACTCAGAACTATTAATTAGATTTTACTCACATATGCTTTGTTTCAAAACGATATCTTTCATTCAGTTATACATTGTTTGTTATAAAACAATGTCGTCTATTCTGTTATAAACTAACCGTTGGCTAAGTTACACATGTACAGGTCCCTCCGAATTTCATGGAAAATATGACTGTTGGATGAGGGAGTTGACCATTGGAAATTTTCCAATAAATAGGAGCTCATTTGAAAGAGATCAAAAAGAGAAAATGAAGTTGATCAATCTAGAGACCACACACTGCTAAGGTGATTTCTAGAGAGAGAAAGCTTTTCATGCCTTGTGCGTACTGAATCGCTCTTTCAGTTCTTGCTTCGTGCGACTCCGAATGTTGGTGATTACATTCGAGGACTTCCGGAGATAGGAAGACAGAGGTGCCGACTACCTTGAAGTTCTAGGGCTTCCTTGCCGAGGAAGACAGAGGTTGGAAACTACCTTGAAGTTGAGGTCTTGCGGGGATAGCAAGACAGAGACACTCCAATCTTCGTATCGAGGGCTTACCCTCGTGTGGGTAAGACAGACTTGCTTGAAAGTATAAATCAAGGGACCTTTATCCAAGGTTGTTGGATACCCTTCTCTTTGGGATAAAAGAATTATATCTTGTTACTTGTAGTTTTAATACTTGTTTATTTCCACTGCATTTTGTATTATATGTAAAGTATAACTTTCTTATACTTCCTTACATGTACTCTGTTTCATTTAGATTCTATACGCTTTAAGGTAGAATCTCATACTGTAATATTTAGTTAAGTTTCAATTTCCCGAACCATATTTCCGGAACCTTTTTTCGGAATCTCTTTCCAAGTTTTCATTTGGTGTTATAGGTGTTGTGAATTGTCTTAGTTTAACTTTGTTAAACTTAGTCCTTTCCTTTTCTTATGGAAAACATAGTTAATCATAACTAACTTTAAAGGTTCTGAAGGAATTTTTTAAAGTATACAATTCACCCCCCTCTTGTATATTGAGCATCTACATCATTATTTTGATCCTACAATTGGTATCAGAGTAGGTCTCTAAAATAATTTTACTCACATATAAGTTTTTCTTGCTCAATTTATCATTCCGAACTTTATCATTCCGAACTTTCCCATTCCGAACTTTCTCATTCCAAACTTTTTTATTATGAACTTTTTCTACTAACAAGTTTGTGTGCCAAAGGTTTATAAGTATGGCAGGAATTAATGTTGGTTCCATTGATAATCTAAATCCTACAAGACCACCAATCTTTGATGGTAATGACTATGAGTACTGGAGATATCTAATGAAGACTTTCGTTATCAATACTGGAGTAGAAAACTTTGTTATGCTTACTGGTGATTATAAAATTCCTGATAAGAAAGTTAGAACTTTTACTAACCAGGAAAATCAAGAGTATCAACTAACTTATAAGGTACGCAATACCATACTTTGTTCAATTACCAAAAATATATATAGCCAAATTTCTTCTTGTGAAGTAGCTAATTGTATCTAGAAGAAGTTAGAAGTTACACACTTTGGAACTTCTAAAGTGATTGAGACTAGGAGAGCAATGCTTAGAGCTGAATATCATGGATTCAATTTTTCTTATGGAGAACCAATCTATAAAGTTCAACAGAGATTTATGACTATCGTCAACAACCTACAGTCTATGGGAGAGAAAGGTTTAGATGATGAAGCACTTGTGGATAAGATAATTGATATCATGCCTAATGAGTGGGAATCCAAAAGAACTGCTATAGATGAGAACAGGAAGGTCACTCAAATTTCTCTTGATGAGTTATTTGGAACTCTTCTCTAACATGAAACCTGAATGAAGAGAGATACTGATAACATCAAGAAGAAAAATGGAAATGGTATTGTTGCTTTTACAACAACATCAAATCAAATGAAAGCTAATACTCCTGAGAGAGTAACCAAATCCAAGTATAAGAAGATGGTAGTTCAATCAGATTCTAGTGAGAGTGAAATATCAGAAAATGAATTAGAAAATCTTGCTCGAAGGATGAACAAGATAGCTGGCTAGAGAAATTTCTAATCCAAGTATAAGAAAAAGGACAGAAAAGATAGAAAAGATGGAGAAGTCACTTGTTATTAATGCAAGAGATCTGGACATGTTAGACCGGATTGCCCTTTTCTCAAAAAGAAAGAAAGGAATGAAAGGCATTCCGACAGGAACAGAAAGATGTATTATAAAGCCAAAACTAAGAAAGTTATGAAAGCTAATGATACCTGGAGTGCCAGTGGTGGTGACTCTACAGATGAATCTTCTGATTACGAATATTCAGGACAGAAGAATCTTGGTCTTATAACCAGATTACCTATTGAAAATAATTGTTTTATGGATAAGGTATGAAATGCTGAATCATTGACCAATGTTTCTTTAAATTCTAATGATAGTAAGTATTATAACTCTTCTGATGAAGAATCCTCTTCTGATGAAGAAAATACTTTACCTACTTATGAAGAAGTCTCTAGGTTTGTTGAACTTCTTAAAATTGAGAATTCCAAACTCAATAAGAAACTTGATAAGGCAAACTCTAGGAATTTTATTCTTATAAAAGAGATATCAGATATTTCTAAAGATCTTGATAGGAAAAATGCTGATTTTGAAAGTATTTCAAAAAACCTTGAGGAAGTAAGTTCTGAGAAGAACAAACTTTCTAAAGAGTTAGAAAAAGTAATTTCTAATAAAAATGTTTTTGAGCCTAGATCTAGTTCTGAAACTAATGATTTTGAGGATAAAAATTTGGTTATAAAACTCATGTCCGAAATTTTTTCATTAAAGAAGTGTTTATCAAACTTTACACATGGTAAGGAAAATTTTGATAAAATGTATTTCCAAATATGACTTTTAAGAAATAAATCCGGATTTGGTTATACCCATGAAAAAACAATTTTTAGTAACAATTATTTTGTTCCTCAGAGTGCCCCATTTTGTACCAAGTGTCAATGTGGTGGTCACTGGGTAAAGAATTGTTCCTTAAAAAAAAACCAATCTCTAGGATTTCACAAAGCTTATTTCTCTAAGAAGATGTGGGTACCTAAAATTTTATTATCTGAAAATCTTGGATCCAAGAAAGTTTGGATTCCGAAAGTCTAATTATCTTCTTGATTTCAGGAAAATAAAGAGAGTACCAGCAAAAATACATGGTACATGGATAGTGGATGTTCCCGGCACATGACTGGTAACAAAAGCTATTTTGAAAAGATTATCAAAACGAAAGGAGGAAAGGTAACTTTCGGAGATAATGCTAAGGGTGATATTCTTGGTATTGGTAATATTGTTCTTCTTGGTAAAACCTTGATTTCAAATGTTCTTTTTGTTAAGGGTCTTAAGCACAACCTCATTAGCATAAGTCAGTCATGTGATGAAGGTTACCTTGTGAATTTTAGGAATGATAAGTGCTTAGTTCACAATTCCAAGGAAGAATTTATTCTCTCAGCCAATAGGCAAGAGAATGTTTACACCTTGAACCTAGAAGACCTCAGGAGTCAAGATTTACCTTGTCTAAATGAAATGGAAGATCATTCCTGGTTATGGCATAGAAGACTAGGTCACTGTAACCTTATAAACCTATGTAAACTCTCTAAGAAGAAACTAGTTAAGGATCTACCAGAGCTTAGATTTTATTCTTCTAAAGTTTGTGATCCTTGTCAATATGGAAAGCAACATAAATCTAGTTTTAAATCAATTGGTGAAGTCTCGACAACTGATGCATTACAGTTAGTGCACATGGATATTTTTGGTCCAACACAAACTGAAAGTATTGGAGGCAAATACTATGTGTTTGTTCTAGTTGATGATTACACTTTATTTACTTGGGTCTATTTTCTAGCAAAGAAGTCTGAAGATTTTCTTATTTCAAAAGTTTTAGAGCTCAAGTTAAAAATGAGAAAAACCTTCCTCTAAAAACTATTCATAGTGATCATGGAGGAGAATTTCAAAATTCTGATTTTAAAACTTTTTGTAGTTAAAAAGGTATTACTCACAAATTTTCAGCACCTAGAACTCCTCAACAAATGGTGTAGTTGAAAGAAGAAATAGAATTCTTCAAGAGATAACTAGAACCATGTTGAGTGAATATTCTATAGCTACACATTTCTGGGATGAAGCTGTAAGTACTGCTTGCTATATTATAAATCGAGTTTTGATTAGACCTTTTCTTAATAAAACTCCTTATGAGTTATGGAATGGTAGAAAACCAAGACTATCCTACTTCAAGATTTTTGGTTGCAAATTATTCATTCTAAATACTAAAGATAACCTACATAAATTCAAACCAAAATCTGATGAAGGAATTTTCTTAGGTTATTCCACAACTTCTAAGGCTTATAGAGTTTTTAATAAAAATACTTGTACTGTTGAAGAAACAGTGCATGTAAGATTTGATGAGTCTAATCCTTTTTTTTAAACCATCCCATCCTACATCATCAGATGTGTTTTCAAAAAATTATTGTCAACCTTTGATAGAAGAACCTTCTGATAAGGATAATGTTCAAGAAGATACTTCTGAAACATTTACCCCAGAAGACTTTCTACCCTATGTTGATGAACAGGCTTTTCAAAACCCAAATCAGGGGTTTCTTAAGAATCATCCTAGTGATAGTATCATTGGTGATGTAAATCAACCTGTAAGAACTAGAAGTTCCTTATGAAATGAAGTAGAACATCTAGCATTTCATTCCCAATTAGAACCTAAAAGCACTGATGAAGCTTTAGGTGATGATGATTGGATCAAAGCCATGCAAGATGAAGTAAATGAATTCGAAAGGAATAAAGTCTGGAACTTGGTTGAAAGACCTAAGGAAACTTCTGTTATTGGAGTTAAGTGGGTCTTCAGAAAACAATGTGATGAAAATGGAGTCATAGTTAGAAATTATGCTAGACCTGTTGCAAAAGGCTATAATCAGCAAGAGGGAATAGACTATGAAGAAACCTATGCTCGAGTAGCTAGACTTGAATCTATCCATATTCTACTTGCCTTTACAGTATTATTTAATTTCAAACTTTTCCAAATGGATGTGAAATGTGCTTTTCTTAACAGTTATGTCCAAGAGAAAGTTTTTGTTGAACAACCTCCTAGCTTTGAAGATACAAAACATCCTGATCATGTTTTTAGACTTACCAATGCTTTGTATGGTCTTAAACAAGCCCCACGAGCCTGGTATGATAGACTCATTGGATTTTTTCTTCAAAATAACTATGTTAAGGGAAATGCAGATCCAACCCTTTTTATAAAGAAATATAAGAAAAATGTTTTGATTTTTCAAATTTATGCGGATGACATCATATTTGGTTCAACTCAGCAATCTTTAACCGACTCCTTTGCAAGTCTAATGAAATCTGAGTTTGAAATGAGTATGATGGGTGAGTTAACATTTTTCCTTGGTTTTCAAATTTCTCAAAAACCAGAAGGAACCTACATATCTCAACATAAGTATATTAAAGATCTTCTCAAAAAGTATGGTTATGACAATACTAAGAGTATAAGTACTCCTATTGGTACCTCAAACTCTTTAGATCTTGATGAAGCTGGGAAACCAGTAGATCAAAAATCTTTTAGAGGTATGATAGGAAGTTTACTTTACATGACAGCTAGTCGACCAGACTTAATGTTCTCAGTATGCTTATGTGCAAGATATCAATCCAACCCTAAGGAATCTCACTTAAAGGTAGTAAAATTATTTTTTCGCTACCTTCAGGGAACCATGGATCTAGGATTGTTTTATACTTCCGGAGATGATTTTATTCTAAAAAGATTTTCTGATGCTGACTTTGGTGTATGTATAATGGATAGAAAAAGTACATCCGGAACGAGTCATTTCTTAGGAGATTCATTAGTTTCTTGGTCCTTCAAGAAGCAACATTCTGTAGCACTTTCCACTGCTAAAGACGAATATGTAGCAGCTGGAAGTTGTTGTGCTCAAGTATTGTGGATGCAACACACACTCACAGACTATGGCTTGAGTTTTACTAAAACTCAAATTTTGTGTGATAACACAAGTTCCATTGCCCTTAGTAAGAACCCTGCACATCACTCTCGTGCAAAACACATAGATATTAGGCATCACTTTCTTAGGGATCACACACTTAAAGGAGATATCATTCTTCAGTTTATCGGAACGCAAGATCAACTTGATGATATTTTCACAAAATCATTACCCTCTGATAGATTTGAATACATTAAACAGAAGTTAGGAATGATAACTATAAGGTAATTATTCTTCATTAACTTCTTGTTGAAAAATTATCCTAATAGTAATAAACTCCTCTTCATAGGGGGAGTACATTTGGTTGTTAGATTTTTTTTTTAAAAAAACCTTTCGAAACTGAACTTCCGGAATGAAATTTTCTCAAACTAAATTTTCCGGAATGGAAATTTCCAGAACAGAAATTTTCAGATTGATATTCTCGTAAGGAAAACATCCAGAATGAAATTTTCGTACTGATAATTTTTGGAATGGAGATTTTTGGACTGGGATTTTCGTAACGAGATTTCCGTACTGCAACTTTCGTAATGATGTTTTTTTTCTTTCAAGAAGAATATTACCAATTTCGAACAATAATTCTTGTCAATCCGTAAGTTATATTTTTATTACGTATAGTTTTGTAATCAAATTTTTTCTTACTGTTTTTTTTAAAGTTCGGATTCTAGTTTTTCCTCAAATCCGAAAGTTTTCCTTAAAAACCTCAAAAGATCGGAGTCAAATTTTCCTTGAGGGACTGTTCTCAACCGTCAGATCAGATCATAGTTTTTTCAACCATTAGATGGCTTTTGGAAGACCAACGGTCAAATTCTTTTCCTATATAAAGGGGACCCCAAGACTCATCCCACATCGGTTTTTCAAGATTTTGCGTCTCGAAGCCCTCCTTCTCCTCTTAAGGCTAGTTCCGAACCTTGTGAAGCCAATCCAAATCTTATAGTTTATTTCTTTTCGAATGTCTATTGAAGAAACCTCTCAAGATATGTCAATTGTCAAACCAATTTCAAAGTGGTTAGTTTACAGGGAAAGGTTACTTCATCCGGATTTTTATAATCTTGATTCTCTTATTTCAAAGAATATTATACTGAATGGATGGGAAGATGTATGCATTGAAAAACTAGATAAACAAGATCCGGTTTATACTGACTTGTTGATAGAGTTTTATGAGTCTGTTTCCTTCCCGGTGGAAGATGGCAGAGAAAGGTTTTTATTTAAGTCTTATGGGAAGACTTATAAACTTTCTTACACTAAAGAAGCAAGCCTGGTTGGTATAGCATATGAGGGAGAATCTGAATTCTGTTCTCACAAACTTCCCGATGTGCAAGGAAGTTTCAATAAGGAAAAGGCACTGAAGTGCCTTGGGCTTAAGGATGATTCAACTACTAAGATTGCTCGGCTCACTCTCAATAATAGAATACTGCAACTATGGGTGCATGGTTTTCTGGTTCTGAGAAGAGGACATAAAGACAATCTAAAGAAGAGTGATATCTATGTCTTAGATTTTTTTGGTAAATCTAAGAAAGATAAATCTAATAAGGCATGTCTTGGTTACGATCAAGAATATCAAAGAAGGAAATCTGAGAGCTCATATTATGATGTTTCCTGCCTTACTTTCTAAGTTGATTTTTCGATGCTTAGAATCTTTCAATGTTTCCTCCAAATCAAATATCCGGAATTGCAACCTCATGCTTGTTAGTGATGATACGCTTAAAAGAATGAAGATGATATTTTCTAGTTAATCTGGAGAATTTTACCCCCTATCCGTGGAGGAATTTGAAAAAGATGAAAAAGAATCTCTAGAACCTTCAAAAAAGAAAAGGAAGAAGAGAAAGGCTAAAGAAGTAGTTATTGGTGAAGAAGTTCCTCAACTTAAGGAAACTGAATCCGCACCTCCCAAGTTGAATAAGCAGAAAATCTATACAGATGAAGTAGCAACAAAGTGGGTGAAAGATAAATAAATGAGGAAGGAAGGGGATCCTCAATTCGGATTGGACCCTACTGAGGCCAAGGCATTAAAATAAAAAGATGTTGAGGAGCTAGAAAGGCATGAGAAAGAGAAGAAGTTGAGAAAGAAGATTACTGAAGCTGAACTAGTGCAATCTTTGCTAAAAGATACAGAGTTGGCTTCCGAAAGGATTCCAGTTCCGGAAACTTTTGGTGTTGAACCTTATCTACCAGAAACTCCAGCGAAAAACTATGTCACTCCGGAAAAGTAAAAGGGTAAAGGAATAGTTGTAGAAGCTGAGAAGGAAGTTGCTGAAGCAGCAGAGGAAGAAGAAGAAGAAGAAGAGGAGAGGGAATATTTGGATACCTTGATCAAGCAAGTACAAGACTACAAAGATAAGGCTGAATCCGCAAATATAGTTACCTCAGGAAAGGGAGATGAAGAAGCTAGCAAGAAACATCTAGAAGAAGAATAATAAGCGAATGAGCTATTTGATGAAGAAGAATCCTATGAGAGGAACTTTCTTGAGGAAGGTCAAGAAAGATATAAACCAGATGAGGATCAGATTGTTCAAGTTTCTGAATCTGAGGAAGTAACTCCTAATGTGAAATCCATTCCGAAATCTGATAAAGGGAAGAAAACTCTAATGGAGACACCCATTAAAGATGTCATCAGAAGGAAAGAGGTTGGTGGTACCTCTAGAAAGAAGATGATTCCAGTTGAAGAAGAGGAATCTCAAAAAGAAGATTCTGATTCGGAATCATCATCCCACGGGCATGATTTTGTAGTTCAATCTCTGAGAAAGTTGGTGGATACAATTCCGATTCTTCCAACAAAAGATTCTAGATTCCAGTTGCTGCAACAATCTATGAATCAAAAATCAGATTCTTTATCCACAGTAATGGATAAGTTTGTGAAGTTGGAAGCTAAACAGAAAAGTTTTCTGATCGACTATAAGTGCATAGAAAGTCCTGCAGTAAAGTAGCCAAGTGGTCTAAGAGAGTTGATGAAGATTTAGTTCAATTTGAGAATTTTCAGGTTGAAGTTCAAAATTCTTTTGAAATGGAGGATAAAAAGGTTAATGAGATTTCTGAGAATTTGACCCAGGAGCAAAATTTCCAGAATCAACAGGTCAGGGATCTGAATGGGAAGCTTAACTCAGTATCTCAAAATTGGAAAAATGAAAGAGATTTCCGGATTGAGTTTCAGCAGAAGATGGAAATGCAAGATGAGTTGTTGAAGTTGCAGAAAGAAGCCTTGGAGGTTCAGGAAGAGGCTTTAAATGATCAAGAAGAAAAGGTAAAATCCTTGGAGAGGAAAAGAGAGGAAGATCAAAGAGACTTAAAGAAACTCAAAGATTTGTTGAAGCAGCTCATTCTGAAGGAAAAGTAAGACAAATGAATCCACTCCGATCTTTTGTTGTAGTTGTATTTCCTTGTATTTTTTCCCAGCTATAATGAAATGGTTATCTGATTGGTTTGTATCTGGTTATATAATAATGTTTCAGGTACCATACTTTGTTTTCCATTCCCTTCAATTCTTTTTGAAAATCACAAAGGGGGAGAAGGAAAAAGAACTACTCCTAAGGAGAAGAAAGGGAAAAATTTCTAAGAGAAATATCCTTAATGAAAGGGGGAGTTTCCCACTATGAAGTTTTCACTCTTATATTATTGAAAACTCCACTCTGGAAACTCAGAATACAATCCTTAGAGTTTCAATGCCTAAGGGGGAGTTAGTTGTATTCGTTTCTATCCATGAACAAAGGGAGATAAGTTTTAATTTTCAAAGTCTAATGAAAATTTTCAAAATCCTTATATGCTTTCTTGTAAGGATGTTTGTGCTTTCCAAAAAAGGGGGAGATTGTTGAGTCAATAAGGTTTTCCTTATGACTTTTCCATTCCTTCTTGTTTTGAAAATCACAAACACCTTATACTTAAGCATATATTATTTTTCTTTAACCCCATAATGAAAATTTACTTCATTAAGGAAATTTACCTTAACCTAGATTTTCTTATACATAACAATATTATTCTTAAATTCAAAAACCGGATTCATAACCAAATTTCCGGAGCCATATAATGAAAAGATTTGGAGCATTCTATTTTTAGGATCCGAATTCTGGATGTGATCTGTAATGTAGTTTTAATCTGATTTCTAGACTCCGAACTCTTAAGAAGTTCGACTCTAAATTTTTTAGTAGTTCGACTCCGAACTCTGAAGAAGCTCGACTCCGAACTTTTAAGCAGTTCGACTCTGAACTCTTAATCAGTTCGACTCCGAACTCTTAAGAAGTTCGACTCAGAACTCTGAAGAAGTTCAACTCCAAACTCTTATGCAGATCGACTCCGAACTCTGAAGAAGTTCGACTCCGAACTTTTAAGAAGTTCGACTCCGAACTCTGAAGAAGTTCGACTCTGAACTCTTAAGCAGTTCAACTCTGAACTCTGAAGAAGTTCGACTCCGAACTCTTAATTAGTTTGACTCTGAACTCTTAAAAACTTCGACTCCGAACTCTAAAGATTCAGAATCCCATCTCTGGTGAAACCAGACTCTGAATTCCTATAAAACAGAATCTGAACATTTCTTAACATAGACTCCGAACTTCATTTTGGTTAGAATCCGGACATTTTACTTGCTTACACTCCGGACTATTAATTAGCTTTTACTCACATATTCTTTGTTTCAAAACGATGTATTTCATTCAGTTATACATAGTTTGTTATAAAAATATGTCATCTATTCTGTTATAGACTAACCGTTAGCTAAGTTACACGTGTATAGGTCCCTTCGAATTTCATGGAAAATATGACCGTTGGAAGAGGGAGTTGACCGTTGGAAATTTTCCTATAAATAGGAGCACATTTGAAAGAGCTCAAAAAGAGACAATGAAGTTGATCAATATAGAGACCAAACGCTGCTAAGGTGATTTCTAGAGAGAGAAATATTTTCATGCCTTGTGCGTACTGAACCACTCGTTCAGTTCTTGCTTTGTGCGATTCTGAATGTTGGTGATTACATTCGAGGACTTCCGGGGATAGGAAGACATAGGTGTCGACTACCTTGAAGTTTGAGGGCTTCCTTGCTGAGGAAGAAAGAGGTTTCCAACTACCTTGAAGTTGAGGGCTTGCGGGGATAGCAAGACAGAGACACTCTTATCTTCGTATTGAGGGATTACCCTGGTGTGGGTAAGACAGACTTGCTTGAAAGTATAAATCAAGGGACCTTTATCCAAGGTTATTGGATACCCTTCTCTATGGGATAAAAGACTTATATCTTGTTACTTATAGTTTTACTACTTGTTTATTTCTGCTGCATTTTGTATTATAAGGAAAGTATAACTTTCTTATACTTCCTTACTTGTACTCTGTTTCATTTAGATTCTATACACTTTAAGGTAGAATCTCATACTGTAATCTTTAGTTAAGTTTCAATTTCCGAAACCATATTTCCGAAACCTTTTTTGGGAATCTCTTTCCAAGTTTTCATTTAGTGTTAGAGGTGTTGTGAATTTCCTTAGTTTAACTTTGTTAAACTTAGTCCTTTCCTTTGCTTAAGGAAAACATAGTTAATCATAACTAACTTAAAAGGTTCCAAAGGAATTTTTTAAAGTATACAATTCACCCCCCTCTTGTATATTGAACATCTACATCATTATTTTGATCCTACAATAGTGACCCCCTGAGTCCCGCCACCAATAGGCCCCAGGTTGGGGACTAGCACCAATGTTATAGTAAACACACAAATGGGAGGCATTACCCTCTAAGAGAACACATGAAAAAGAGATAGATAAGAATGATACAAACTAACTCCAACTCAGACTAAAATATAAAATAAATCCCAATTACTCATATGTAATGTCATTCAAGAAATACTATAACTAAAAGGAAAAATTGAGTGTACTAAAAGAAAGTAAAAACAACAGCGACCACGAAGCCCGAACAAGTCATGTAACCCCAAGCTAGTAGTAACCGTCCTGATCTCCAAACTGTTCCAAGTGACCTAAAAAATAGTTTATACATACGTAGGGTGATTATAATAGTATACTTAGTAGGATCCTACCTATATCCTCTCATGAAACAATAAAAAAAGCATGATGAATCATAGTGAACAACAAGTGAAACTAACTTGTTAGCTAAACAGGTATAATAATTTCCCAGCCTCACCAGGGATACTATCACCATGTATTTCATAAAATTTTATATAATATAATAAATAATATCAAGGGCACCATACTACTACTTCATCACTAGTTTTTCATGTTTCCCTAATATTACATCTCCTAAGCATCTCTCTCCAAAAAGGCTTTCCCACAAACACCTGGGAAAATCACGAAAACATGAACCCCGTGCCGCACAACCACAATGTCCACATAAAAAAAGTAAGTAGGTAGTTTTCAGGAGCCACCAAGACTCATATAATGTGTATCATATGTCAAGAATTAAACCTCAAGCCATCATATCACTTACACTGAGTAAGAATCCTCAATCCATCACAGCCTATACATGTTACACCTATAGTAGTCCATAGGCAACTATATCTAAAATATGTGTGTGTGAATAACCACAAGACATTAAAACCCTCTACACACATATATGGTAAAAAATAACCATTGTTCCTACCAGCACAAGTAACTACCAAGAGAATAAAGCAGGGCCAAAGGGGGTAGTCATCCATCCATCCTCCCACTGAAACATTCAAGAAAACACCCCCAGGGATCAGAATCCCTAGGGTGTCAGTTTCACTAACTGATGGGGTGGATTAGCATATAGAAACACAAAATGTACATGATATAATATATCTCACAACCACACTATGGGAATAACCTATTCTTATATTCAACTACCGCTAACGTATCTCAGACTCCAAGATCCTATTGCTAAGACTAGGTATCCTATAAGCACACAACCATTTAAAGAGCTACATTAGATCACTTTATCCCTTTTTATCTATTTCACTTTATGTTAATTAATTATTTAACCATTAATTAACCATTATCAATTAGACATTATATTTCATTATCATCACACCCAAAGTCCACTATTCCTTTAAATTGCAACCTCATTATTGTATCCCAACAAGCTCTTGCCCCATGGGTTAACATCATTTATTCAATAATTTATTAACATCATTATTACTTTCACATACTCCCAGGAATTCTAGAAAAACATTATAAGCTACCAAAAATAAGGGGGGTCAACACGGTGAGTAAATGAACTACCCGTCAAGTCTTTTCCACCTATAGTAATAGCATAGAACCATCCTCTCTCGAGAATCTAAACAAAGAAAGCATGTGGAATACCCCACGCGTCTTAGCCTCTTTTTAG
Organism: Viscum album; assembly: GCA_963277665.1. Lineage (NCBI taxonomy): Eukaryota > Viridiplantae > Streptophyta > Magnoliopsida > Santalales > Viscaceae > Viscum > Viscum album. The sequence continues at coordinate 1,476,089,390 of OY728125.1, read as the reverse complement.
AATGAGGGTAGCAAAACATGCTACCTTGAGAAGTGGGGAAAGTAAAATAGATAACAACCAACAAGATTCTGAAAGCATCCAACATTTACATCCAAACCATTTCATTATCTTTAGTGTCCTACCCACCACCCACATGCATAAACCGATGCATCTGGCCACTCTAGGCGTTAACTGCTGCCACATCCAAAGGCCTCCCTTCCCTCCCACATATCACAACATCCACCCAGGCTCATATCACAACATGATATATAATAAAAAATCATCATATCAATTGGTCTCTTGGACCTTAAACAAGGCATCAATCTCTCAAACATAATGAGCACTTATGGATCAGAAGCACAAGGCACCCGAAATTACAAGAAAAAGGGTAACTAAAAACCCAACCAGGTATTATCTTATTTCAAACAACTAGTTATTTAATCCATATTGAATTAACAAAATAATTATTAGTAGTTTCCAACTATGGGAAACCTAACCAGAAATCTATTGTAGCTATCATGAATAATTAAACATGCTTACGACATCAATTTGATTAACATAAAATTATAACAACAACTAGATTCATTTACATGCCTCTTTATATTTATCCAAATAATTATCAATTAATTACATCTTTAAATTCTTTACCAATTTCATCAAGAATGACATGACAACAAGAAAATCACAGTTATCATACTATCTAGAAACAACAAAAGGCAATAACATACAATCAATAATAATTTATTTATACAGTTAAAATATTTATTAGGTTAATTACATTGTGATCTAGTGAGATAAAACATGATAACTCCATAGTTGCATGAAAAATGATAGAGAAACCATGAATCCCCTACCTCAAAAGGTTTCTTATACTCTTTGCATGAGAATAGTCTATCAAAACATATCACGATCACCTCTCATGGAGGACTGCATCCACCCGAGGAAGTAGAGGCACCACAACAATAGACAACACCAAAGAAAACTCCATTAGGAATATGGATATAGAATTCCATAATAGGTAAAGGAGAAATAAAAGGATAGGAACACATTAAAATGACAATAGATCATAACTTATATCAAATATTGATTGATACACCTTAGTTTCACCAAAACAGGGGGTGAAAATGCAGTAGGAAGAAACATCAAGGGAAAATGATCCAAGGATTAAGGTTTGATCACACCACTCCTATGGGAAGGAGGAAAAGTTCTACAATCTCTCACTAGAGAACAAGGAGGAATTACAAGGGAGGAAGATATCTCACCCCGTTTGAAGATTTAACGGAGCATCAATTTAAGATACACTAGGTTTTCCATTAAAATAGAATCACATTAAACCACTTGGTTTGACTAAGTAAAGGCATATAGAGCCTTTAAAAAATTAATATAGTAGTTATGGTCTTTGAATTGGCTTTAAATCCCTTAAAACATTACTTTGAATGCATTTCACATCAAGGGAAACATCAATCGGGTGAAACTCTATGAAATCTGAAGAAAATTTAGACAATTGAAAAAGGAAATGAAACAATTCTAAAAACACTATTTATGACATAGTTTTAGTGTGACAGTTTTTGTGCCTCCGTTTCTATGCCACCATTTCTATACCACCATTTCTGTGCCACTGTTTCTGTGCTACCGTTTCTATGAAATAGTTTTTGTGCTATTGTTTCTATGAAACAAAATCTATGCTACTATTTCTATGAAACCATTTTATTAAATAGTTTGGAAATTTGGAAAAGTATGGGACACTATTTCTTGAAATATTCTAGAATTTCAACAAAGGAGGTGACAAAGTTTCGAGAAACAGTTTGTAATTTTGGAAAAAAAGTGATACAATTTTGTGAAAAAGTTCCGAATTTTGGAAAAGGAATTGACGTTGTTTCGTGAAATAGTTTCATGAAAATAGTTTTGAATTTTGGACAAGTAAGTGACACAATTTTGTCAAATAGTTTCATAAAATAGTTTAGAATTTTGGCAGAAGAAGTGACACAGTTTAGTGAAAGTATTTTTTGAAACCGTTTGGAATTTTGGAAAAGTGTTAGGGATAAGTCACCTAGACCTCCCAAAGCACCTCAAATACCATATTTCAGTAAAGGAATGGAAAAGAGAGGTCTGGGCCATTACATTTTACAATGGTTAAATCCATGACATCCTTTTTTAAGTAATTTTTAAAAAATATATGGTGTTGTGTTCCAATTGATTTGAATATTAATATAACCATTAAAAAGATTAAAAATTATTTCCTAATTAATATAAAATATTACAACTAATTATGTTATGATGACCATCAATGATAACAATTTTTTATCATCACCCTTGTAGGTGGTTACACCGACCTAAAAAATAACATGATATAATTAATGGATGAGTATGATTATAAAGTAATTTTATGCAAATATCATTATTATATAATAATAATGATATTATTATTTTTATTAATGTGATAAATTATAATTAGGTAGATTTATAGGAATGAGATAAATGAAAAAGAATAATAAAAGGTCATTACTTACAAAAAAATTATATCATCTCTTGGAGACTTATTATTCTTGAAGGATTTAGGGAATCCTCCTGAGACGAGAACCTAATAAATTTGTCATTGATGAAACTTATAGAGAATATGGGTCCTATATAAGGGGTAATCTAAATTTAAGTTTTGGTTTAGAAAGGTCGGTGTAGGGTGTCCTCTATGAATGAGGAGGAGTTTCATTTTAAAAAATATCGATTTTTTCTTTTGTATGCCAAATAATGTTTCTTTGAAAGTCACTCTAAAGTTTTCAAGGAAAAAGTTTAATTTAATAATTATCCCGTGTGTACATTTAATTGTTATGTTTTTAAGAAATTTAATTACTTTATAGAGTAAATTCACCTTTTAGCTTCATTTTACCACTTACTGTGGTAAATCTATTTTTTACCACAATAACATTTTTTTCAAAAAAAAATTAACCACATTATTTAATTTTAAAATGATGATTACAACTATGAAATACATTTTATTAGATTAATTTTCTAAAATTTATTAAAATTTATTTGGAAATATAAATACCCAATGCATAAAAAATGTTTTTAGAAAAATATATTTTGTTGCTATAAAAATGAATTTATTCATATTCCCTAACTATTAATAAATATTACATGGATATTAATTTTTTTATATAAAATATTTAATTTCATTAAAAATCAGTTTGTCATAGTGATCAATTTAGTTTATTGTGATAAAAATAAATAACACTTACAAAAAATTCTTTGATAAATATCTGTTATTACCGTTAGAAAATTTTATCTTTATTTATAACAAATTAATAATCAATGTATGAATTATTATTAATGTTTTTATATAAAAACACATTTAATTAAGATTCATAATCTTTAAATGATAAATTATACTTTTTAAAAAATTATTTAATATATGATAAAAATATTATTTTTATATAAAAAATATTTTGATAACCATGATTAATTAAATTATTATTACATATAATTCCTTAATTGACTATTTTTTGTTATATATTTATTTTACAGTCATTCCTTAAATTTTATCAATTAATTATAAATATATCATTTTTTAAAGTATTAAAATTAATAAAAATGAATAACTTATAAAAAATAATTATAATGAATTGTATTTTTAAAAATAAATTGACAAACTTTTTATTTTATTTTAAAATCATTTATATTATTTCAAAAATTATTTATATTAAAAAACTTATTAGTAACATCTATAGAAATTTTATTTGTGTCGTGTATCTACTAATAATTTCAAACAAATATTATTTTTATCAGTATTTTACTTAACAACTCTATACCCTTTTATAAAAATCAAATAATGATTATATTACCCCCACAACATTCTATAAATGAATTCCCTTTTCAATACTCAAATCAAACATCCCATTCCTAAAATTTTGTTCTAGGTTATTAGAATATGATTTCTCCATTCATAAGTTTTTGTCATCACTGTAGGTTTTGTTCTACTAATTGTGATTTAAAAGGGTGGATATAATCCAAGGGATTTCATATTTATAAAATTACATTTAATTTTTATTTAATTTAAACTTTTATATTATAAATTTTTGAGTGACATAAAAATCTATGTTATTTAAAATTAATTATTATATAATACTTGGTATGAGGTAATTTTGTATTAATTCACTATTATGAGTGAATAAAGTGTTGTTAATTTTATTGATATATTTTAATATTTATTCTCTACATTAGTTTTTAGTCATTAGAAATAATTAAACAAGTATCTTAGGGGAAAATATACATACTTAAATATGGGATGTCACAGTAAAGCTTTGAAATTTCCTAGGCATTTTTCTGCATTTCCTCAAACTCCTAGATATTGAATTTCCTATCAATCTAAACCTTAAACAAGTCTATGTTACATCTCTTGAAATATCAATAATTATTATTTTCTAACTCAAAAAGAAGGTGTCAGGATCTCCCATACACAGACCAAAAATTTGACAAGCCTATTTGAGTTTTATGGGTTATCATATATGCTCAAGGATAAGTATCTAGACTCTAATAATAATATTTCTAATTTGTATAAACAGTTTTTTAAGAATGTGTTTTTTAAATGTTTTATATGTTATCCATTCCATTTTTATGAGGATGTTAAGGTGTAGATTCCTTATAGATGACTCCATAACTTTTTAAAAATAATTCTAATATACTATTGTATAAATTCATGCTTTGATAAGTTATGATAAATATGGGAAACCCAAACCTAATAAATATGTTAGTTCTCAAAACAAAGGAATTACCCTAGAATCATATTTCCTACTTGGAATATCCTATAACCTATTAAAAATATAATCCATGTCAATTAGTATATAAAGTTATCCACAAGAATTTGGAAATGAGACCTTGAAATGAATCCCCCAAATATCAAACACATCGAATAAAAATGGGATTTTTTTTATTTCATTCATATTGGAGATATACCCTTAAAACTCATAAGTTTTAAGTTTTCTATAAAACAAAATGGAATATTTGAAATCAGTAGGATAAAAAAACCTGAATCAAGGAATTTACTAGTAGTAATTTATGCTATGAAGTTATTACCATAGCCCAAATTATTGAAAAATTTTAGTACTAACTGAATATCATAATGAGTAATGTATCTCCTATGGATTTGAAACCTACTATACTAAAACCCATTTGGGTGTTACATTTGCACAAATTATTTAACAAGAACAAAAAACCATATTATAAAGCTCTCAATAATATAATTTTACTCATTAGAAAAGGTTTTATTGATTGTTTTATAGATTTTATGTTATTATACTAGAAGGGGGGATAGTCTAACAAATTTATCATCCACTAAATTCAAAATACCTATCTTATCATTTATTTCAACATTAAATTCAGAGCCCAAAAATATCCATATAATAATCCTTGGTTTTACATTATTTTTACTCATAAAATACCTAATGGAAAAATGGTCAATGGACATAATTAATTTGGATTTTAACACATAACACCTTAAAATTTTATAAGAAAATAAAATAACTAATAGATCTTTCTTAGTGGTTATTTAATTAATTGTAAAAAATCTACATATTTAAATCCATAATCTATGACACGAGAACTCTTACCCACTCATTGACTCAAAACATCTTCTTGAGAGAAATTTGAATCATTGGTCATTAATTCGAAAAGAACATCTCATCTAGAAGGACGAATAATTGTAAAGGACCTAAAATTTTGTTCCGACACTTTAAAACCCTACTTAAAACTCTCATAAAAGAAAAACTATGAATCTTTTTATAGTTATATAGATAATATAATGTAAATCGTACCAAATTTCTTATTAACCTCCTACAAAATCCAGTATGTCCAAGGAGAGATCTCATATCCATAATAAAATTTGGGTAATTAAGTGAGTATATAGCATCAACTATATAATTATTAACTTGGATTATATCTCTAAAAAACATGTTTAAGAATAATGCCTCTATAAACCATTAAATTGAACCTTCCAATGTTGATATATTTTTTTAAAACATGTTTCGAGTACAAAACCAAGTCTATTCAAATATCTCCCAAATTAGGATCCATAAAAAGGTAAATCATCCATTAAAATATACACACACTTTTTTAGAGACACATAAAAAATATGCATCACACATATATTAAAGGTGACCATATAATTACATTATCCAAAGGTAAATCTATAATATCTAAAGATATTGAAAGGATCGGTAAATGTGGTATGTTTTTTTATCATCATGTGAAATATTTAATTAAAAATATAATGAAAACTATATAAAAATAAGTGGTGGGACTATATAGTAAAATTAACTGGGAATTATTTAAGGAATGGATCTAACACTACTACAAAATGACCTACAACCATAAATATATATCCAAATTCAGATATACTATGGTTGTAGGTTGACTTATGGTCGTAGGTTGACTTATGGTCGTAGACCATGGATGTTTATGGATGTATAAAGAATACATTTAGGTGAAATGTTTTTATAGAAAAAAGGTGATGTGAGAAATTTATATCCATTTTTGGAAAACTTTGGTAAGTCCTAAGGCAATGGAAAATATTGCTTGTGGCCTTAGGTGGATAAGAGAAACCTATTTACAGCACAGAAACATCACAAGAATGATTCATATTTTTATTGAGTCTACATATGGTAGTAACACACCCATACTTATATGGTAACACATCTTGTGTCACTAAGTATCCATAATTATAGACCTAGGGTCATAGGCACATTATTGATTACACTAGGTATCCATAGTGGAATTCTTGGTTCCTTGGCCACATCACCCATGGAAATATATAACCATGGTGGAACACCTACCCCCATGGGGAAACCTACTGGTGGAATTAGCTAGCCCTTGTGGAACCCCTACAGTAATTCCAAACATGGTTAATGATCGTAGCTTGTCCCATTATAGGCCTATCACTAAATGCCACATTGATCTTGGTTTTGAAACCTTGTGGGAAATTCCTACAACCACGATCCATGTTTCCCATAGTTTTAGACTCTCAAGAATAAGTCCTACTACTATAGGTCATGTTTCTCAAGTCTATAGGGCCTCTATATTGAAGATGTGGCATATCAAATTTTATATTTTAAATATATAATAACATATATATATATATATTGATATGAATATATTAGTTAAACATGTTTTAGTGAAGTGGTAAAGTCATTAGTGTACATATTTGTGAGGTTAAGAGATCAAAATCTACCTCATTTTAAATTTTTTCATAAGCTATATCCTTGAAAATCACCTATGGTTATAGCCCAAAATATGACTATGGGACTCATGAGTGGACATTCTAGTACTAGGAATTAGTCTCTTGGAGCTACTTCTACTACTACTAACCATGGTTGTCGATAGTGTAGTAGTAGCCCATCATATATCCATAGGCCTTTCTCATGGAGATATCCCAATGGTTAGGTCTAGTTCTCGTGGACATGGTAATATATCTATGAGTGATACCCATCTCCATATTCCAGGATACCACCAAACTATTGATGACCACATGTAGTTCCCGTGTGTGTAGACCTTAGGTGCTAGTTCCATGACTATAAAACCCATGGTAATAATGCATATGATTATACCCCAGAACCATGGTTTTACCCCATGAACATATCCCTTTCTTATAGCAGTAAGGGAAGTTATCTTTCCATGTTGAAATTTTGAGTTTCCTATCTATTGTAAGCACCTTCCATTTCTTTGGGATTCTAACCAAAAAAAGAACCCTAAATTCATTCTTATACATAGTGAATACACTCTTTTTGTACACTATTTTTACAGGACTAACCCATTAGCTATTAGAAATTGGAAAAAAATATAATATTAGAAAACAAAGTGGTGAAATAATTTTTGAAAACCTCAAAAAATTGCATGATTTAACCTTCTAATATACTGACTAAGAAGTTTAACATCATCGACTAATAAAATTGTATACATGTAATTTTAAGGACTAATTTTTGTAGGGAAGTTAAAGTCTATCTTATGAATTTAGTATTTTTCCTAAGTAATCATAAAAATATTTTTTTTAATATTCTATTTATAGACTCTTGGAAATGATAATAAGAAGAATTTTATCCTAATATAAAATTGAATATTTAAGGTTATTAGGAATTGATTTCATATCTATGGCTATCAAGATACCCATACTTGGTAAAGTAGATTTTATTTTCTCATGATTACTTAAATACCCTCCTAAAAAATATCAAAATAAGAGAAATTTTTATTTATAGAAATATTATAAAAGTGACCATCATTCCTAGAAAAAGATTCATGTTTAGTAGACTTTCAGGATTTAAGAAAACACATATGATGTGATTTACAAGGATCATTTTTTAATAGTTTTAAATCAAACAACATAAGAATAACATGTGGATTGAATATGTTTTTTAAGTAAATTATAATTATATTTTTCACAGGTAAATTTATTAGTATTTTCAAAGAAAAAATTACACATTTAATCAATAATTGAATTTTTACATACATAGTTTTCGATAGATAAATCTCCATCAAAAGAAACAACATCACTACCATAAAAAACATGTCCAATAATAGAAAAAAATTATTTTTAGTGGTATCTAACAATTTTTAATTTCTTTTGATATCTTGAAATAAATAAATGGATAACTGATCAGTCATGTTGACAATGTGAGCTGAGTGATCCTATATTGGATAATTCAATAGATCAAAAATATTAAAGTGAAAACGTTTTTCACAAATTTTAGTAAAAATGTTCCTTTTTGAACATTTATTATAGATTTTTAAGTTTTATAAAAATTTCACACTAAAATAAATCTTTCATGTGTGCTAAATATCTCATATTCTTTATCTAATACATAAATATCAATAAGATATATCATGTTCTTCACTCTTACCAGCTCATGTTCAATAACTAAAAAGGGTCTAGTTATACTTCTGTTATCTATTTAGATTAAATTTATAGTAGTTTTGAGTTATCTAACATACCAAGTTGAGTAAATAGATCTAGATGTTAAATTTATGGAAGCTAGTAGATCTGACATAGCATCCTGAAACTCAAGCTGACTTATTATGCATGTAATGATGAATGTTATAAAATCATTTCACTTGATAGGGATAAAATATAGTATCACTAATGGAACATTACCCTTAATATTCAATTTATATCCTCATTTCAACTTCCTTTTGTGGGTTCACACTTTTATCAAAAAATATTTCATACTCTAGAATCTATTTCATTTCCTACAATAAAGAAGTTTTAATATAAAATTTCTGAAAGGTTTCTGAAGTTTCATTATCCAACATAGTATATATTGTCTACATAATTTTGGGAGTACCTATATGGAAATATAGTGATGGTTGTAGTATTTCATGGTCATATTTAGCATTATTTTTCTTGTAATTAGATCTCATTAATCTTTTAAAATAATTTTGAGTTCTATAAATTTAAAAATTCTCTACTTTTAATGGATTTTCATTAATATAACAATCTAAATTTTCATCAGACATAACATGTGTTAACCTCTCTTCCATATGCTCTAAATTAGGGGTTACATGTGTAGTACTCTATCTAATAGGTTCTATTTTAGAATTCAAACACTTTAATTTGTTTCATTCATTATTACTCCCATGAATAGAAAAATGGGCAATATACATGGGCCAAGACTATAGATATAGCCCTTATGACCATGGTTATGGGTTCTAGCCATGGATAAGTGATCCATGGAGCCTATTTCTGCACCAATAGACTTCTAGGATACATCCATGAGAAACCACCCATGACTATACGGTAGGGAAAAAAAATCAGCCACTAGGTTTTGAACATAGGCATCTCACCTAAAAAGTGAGTAAACTACCATTTCCCTAGCACATTAATTATATATATATATATATGTGTGTGTGTGTGTGTGTGTGTGTGAGTGTGTGTGTTTACATGTGTGTGTGTAAGAATTTACAAATTTATTATTTTGTTAGTACTGAGTTAAATATGGATTTGTTTCAATTTGATGGGTGGAGACCCTATAGCCATGCATTGAAATGCCCATGATTATAGGGTCCCACATGCCCTTCCTATTAAAATAATTCCTCTTTCGGATGGGAATAGGCTAAGATATAGCTATGTTTATATTTTCACATGGTTATATCCCCCACATATCCACATCCTTTTTACTAACATGACTATAGGTGGTCGATAACCATAGTCTATCCCGACCATGGAGGTAGGTCATGGATATAGCCTATTTTTCTAGCAGTTCCCTTAGTTCTACAGAAAATCATTATCATTAATTCTTGAATTTATTTCAGTTTGTGAAAATAAATTTCTACTGACATGATTTCTTATTCTACCAATTTCTATTTACATTTTTTCTATTTACATTAACATATTTTATTTCATTGTTTATTATTTAATTAACATTTAATATTGTTTTTTCAAATAAGATATTAATTTTTAACAATTTCATCAAGTGTTGGTACAAATTTTTTTAAAAAATTTTGGTGGAATTTAAATTATTACCAAGATGAGCATTGGATTTATCCTAAATATATCAAGGTTTTTAGTTACTTGTTAAAATTGGAAATACTTCCATTGTGTTATATTTTTCTAGAACTAAAATCTTGTTTAATATATCATCCTTTTTCTAATTCCAATTTTTTAAAATAGACTAAAATGATTTTGTATCCTGGAAGGCCTCCCTAGAAACATTGCATTGCAAGATTTTGGTGATTATAGTATTTCAGGGTACTTTTTAATAAAATTATTTAGTGAGGCATAAATACCATAGTGAATTTGATTTTGGAATATTTTTTTTTATTTTTTTTCACTAGTAAATAGTTATCCATAATCATTGACCTCACATGGTGAATAATCACTCACCATACTCACAACAACATTATTTTTAGAACTAGAAGTGGGAACTTCTTTTGATGTTTTCACCTATATTTTAACCTTTGTTCCAAAATTTGTAGTTATTTAGGACATATTAGCAATGGTATTCATCATAAAAGTTGAGGAATTATAGTGATCCAATTTTTCCTTGTTAAATTATAGCTCAATTTTTAGTTTTTAGGGCCTTATAGAACTCCCTAGTGGTTAAACCTTAAATGTACTCTAGCAGGTCTACTCATAAGAATTATATGACAATCCTATTGATTCTAGGATGTGGTTTTTACCCTTGATATTATCCAATATCATATTGCAAGAATGTAGGGGCCTTTAATATAATATATGAAGCCTAAAAATATTATTTTATCTCCCATTCACACGCTTCTTTGGTGAATTGTATATATCTTCATAACAGAGGTAAAATGGACACTATGGATATGTTTAGAACATGGGTTTTACCCTATAAATGGTATAAAATTAGTTCATAATGGGTTTCTAGAGTTTGTGATATTGAAGGTGTAGATGAATAATTAATATAACTATTTTAATTAATTAGTAAATTGTTATAAATATAGTGAAACCCTAGAAGAAATCACTATAAATATCTTATTATGTTATCTCTCTCAGGTTAACTAATATTTCATTAGAAAAACCAAGAGAGAGTGGGAGATGAGAGATAGTTCTTGGTTGAGATGATGATAGGTTTGAGGAATGGATCTAGATCTGTAGTGACATAGAAAAATGAAACCTTAGTTGTGCTATGGGTCGAAGTAGTAACAATTGTATCAAGATATAGGGATTTGTTATTATTGGATTTTATTTACCTTTGTATTATTCTCAATCATACAATGATTAACTTTATTTAACTCCCTATTTTTTCATGGATCTATAAATTTAAGAATTTATAATTAGACTAGATTATTATTTTTTTGTTATTTTTATTTATTTATAGAATTTCAAACCTTTGGTCAGTGGTCAGGTTCATAATAGCCATAATTGATAATAATTGGATTATTTATTTATATTTCTTCCTCTATTATTCATGTATTCATCATCAGCCTATGGTTAGGATGGTGATTCAACTTTCTTGGTAAGACTTGCTTCATGATTGAATCCCTATAACATGTGTATTAGTTTGGATTGACAATGGAGATTGAGGATAATTGATAGATCTTCAGGTGATGTTTGATCATTAAGGCATGAAGTAGTGGATTCTTTCTCAGGCAGTGATACACATGGTGATGGGAGTCTCACACAGTTGATGGTGGATTCCATTTATATTGAATATAGGTAGGGGAATGAATTATGGTATTATTACAACCATTATTAGTTCCTCAGGTGAAGAGATATGTGTTATTAGAGGTGAAATCAGAAAAAGTAGTGAGATTTTAGAGTGATGGATAAATATAGTTTGAAAACCTGATTTCATGATGAATAATTTAGAAGAGAACATATCATTTTTCCCAAGGGTTATAGAGGCTAGGGGTTTTAATGAGTAAACTATCACACACTATGCTATTTATTGTAAATTCTATGTACTCATAACCTACATGCAAGAAATATATGGAAATACATGCCCAAGTGGTTGTTTTACCTTGCATGCCACATAGGATAAAACCACATGTTGTCTATCCTTGTTTTACAGAGCATGGGATGTGGTGGTACATTCCAAATACACTAAATGACCTTACACTTCATGAACTCTACCTCACATTTAATGTAAGTAGTCTTTTCAGGCCACGTTTCAAGATAATACACAACCAAACTACTTCATAGGGGATATATTATATATAACCTATAGCACATGCCATGTGCTCTTTCTGTACATCATGGTTTTTCATCTCTCCATACTTGGAACTCAGATTTTGAATTGTTGATAGCCTAACCTGGTTTTTTTTATATAATTAAATAGTGGTCTTTACTTTAATATCTAATATGGGAAACTAGGTGATGCATGTATTTTTCTATCTTCAACTTTAGATATCCAATAATGGGGTTCCAACATGATCTTCATCATGATATTGGGGTCAGTACTCCCATGGTGGCATGGGTATGATTGGGAAAGGGTCTCCCAAGTCCTTTATAAGATTATATTGGTACTTACCCACACACATATAGGTAACATATCCTTTATTTGTGGAATTAGAACTCCCCTATCTAAGAGCTCATGCGAGGTGCAGGTTATTGATTAGGTTCAGTAATCCCTCAGCTGAGTTTCCTTCAATGAAGACACATGTCCCCCACTATAATTTCTATTTGGTTACACGAGTTACATGAAATTGATAGTTTCAATGTTATATCAAAGATATATTATTCATGAGCTAAAGGATATTTCATTCCCTCAAATGGAGATAATAACTCTGTGATGAGAAGGCTCCCCATCATCGATTATTTTGGTTGTGTTGTAATAAGGATGTCAGAATGGATTGTCTCCTTTGAGACATTTGAAACCTTAGAAACTACTTGGTATCCTTTTAGAAATGATTTTTAATTTGGCACTCTAATTCTATCTTGGTGGTATACTATGTATGTCAGGAATATCTTACATGTTTTACCTTTAATGTTTTTTATACAGGGATACTGAGACATCTTTGTGTCCCAGAGACTTTGAGTGATGGAACAAATCTTTATTATCCCTTATTTTTTCCTCCTAGTTACTCATTTGTACTAGTTTTTTTGAGTCAAATATTTTTCGGTGTTTTATAAGTTTTTTTAGGGAATCATTTTGGTTAGGTTTATACTCATCCCTATAATGGCCTTGTATGAACATGTGTGGTGTTTTTTCAGATGATGTGTATGTTTATTGATGGACTCGGTATATTTGGAGTAGGTGTGTATTTTTTGACGTTTATGCTTGGTGATTCATAGAGATGTTCAATGATCTTGGTGTTTTGTAAGGGTAGAAGTGACCACTTTTTTGGGAGATATCTATGAGTATATGACATGTAGAGGTTCTTCCCAGTTCTTTATGGTACTTATAATTGTTGGATGCATTATTTACCTTGTACTTAACTTATTGGATGTATTTTTATTCATTTATTTATGGATACATTGTATAATATTTAGTTGTTTATATATATCAAACTAGATTTTTCCAATTATCTTGTGTATTTGAGATGTGTTTATTATAGGGTTTTATAGGCTAAGGCCTCCAATGTTTTAAGATATGCCTATTTGGTTTTAGTCATCATCCCATAGCATATTGGATGAGGGATTCAGGTGGAACTCTCATCTTATTATTAGTATAGACTTGAACCTAATGGTCCTAGTCTTATCATGTTTTTACCAAATATCCCCATGTGTTAATATTTATCATGTTCCTATCATTGATTACTAAATCATAATAGAAACTTTGGTTCAATAGTTTCTCACTAATATGATGGTGGAGAAAACTAAAGCACATCTTATTTAATCTCTCTCAACATTCATGAAATTTTTCACTATGTATTTTCCTAATCCTACAAAATTATTTTCTAATAAAATATATTCTAGAAGAATGGTTTTTAAAAAAACAATTTGAGGTCATGACAAGTCCTTAATAGGGTAAATTAGGATTAGTAAAACCACTCCTTGGATACTCTATCAAACTAAACTGGGAATTCCTTTAATTTAATTTGGTATATATTAAATCCTGGTGATTTCATTATTGCACAAGTATGGTAAAATTCTTGAAGATACTTATGTGGAACTTCCTAGAGAAGTCTATGGAATTTAGAATTTTAGGTAACAAAATGCTTGTACCGTGGGGTATTCCAAGTACTATTGTCAATTTTATTTATCTACTGATGATAATTATTTTTTCTACCCTATTTCTTTTAGGTTATTGGTAATCTCTCTTTAGTGAGTTTGTGTTTCCACACATAACAGTAGATGTTTTAGGTCAGTTTTTAGAGTTTTCGACAATTTCATGTTTAAAAATTGGTTTATCTTCTTCCTATTTAATCACTACCTCATCTCTAGAGTAAAATTATATATCTATTTCTATAGATAAAGGAAATATATTAGCCTATGATTTTCTAGACATATAATATACAATAATAGGCAGTAAAAATAGGTTTTCCAGTTATTATAATATTTGAATAGTTGTGTTTAGATCACACTGATTGTAGCATATTTAATGAAATTATAACTAAAAATATGTACTTTAAAAAAATTGAATTAAAAATTTTAAAATAAATAGGATATTAGGACACCTATCTATCATTATCACTAATTTATAAAGAATAAATTTTTTATGAAATATTTTATCAAATATATATCCACTAATAATGAAATATAATAGATCCTAAGGTGGTATCTCATGGAAGTTACAATCTAATCTCATTTTCAAATTTTTTATTAAGATTTTTTACTTTTTAGAAATTCAATGTGTATTTTCTTGGAAATTATGAAATACTAAAATAGTATTTAAAGAAATGAAGTTGTGTGAACAAGTGATAAATAGTGTCCATAAACTAGCATTAACCATTGGTTTTCATTTTATTTATTTCCAAAATGGGTTCTTATTGGTTAAAATTATTTAATATAAAATTTATAACCATAGAAAGTACATTTGGGAATGATTTAAATGATCACACTGAACATGGGCTCTGACCTCCCCTCTCTCCTGATGTGATGGGGCTCCTCCTTCTCGTTGGCTGAAGCGGGCTCCCTTTGACTCATGACCTGGATCATTTGGGTCCACCGCAATGATGCCGTTTTCAACCATGTTCACAAACCTCCCGAATTATGGATTGAACGGGCCTCTTCCTGGTTTGAGGGCTGGTAGAACCACAATGCACAACATATTTCCTTTGAAACCCCCTCTTTTTCCTCCCATTGGAGCCCACCCCCAGAAGGGATTCTCAAGATTAATGTGGATACATCTCTCCCAAATAATGTGCCTATCTCCCTTGGACTACTGGCCCGAAACCATCTTTGTCAAATCATTACAGGAAAACATGAGTCACATCATGTTTTTTGGGAACCGGTGGTTGCCGAGGCTCCCGCCATCCTCGTCGGAATGATTCTCACTATTGACCATGGATGAGACAAAATCATCATTGAATTAGACCGCCTCACCATTATCAATGCCATCAACCTCAATGATGGCGAACATCAGTCCTTTGGGTCCCTCATCAGGAAAATCCTCTGCATCCATCACTTATTTTCTTTCTGCACCTTCTACTTTACCAAAAGGGAAGGAAACAAGGCTACCCATCAACTGGTGGCAGCTGGCCCCTTTGATGTCAACCAGCTTCGGCTTGACCATTTTCTGGCATGGCTTCGAGTCTATACCTCTGCTAATTTTCATCATTATTGAATCTGTCTTTTATCAAAAACATAATTCATCACACTAAAACTTCAATGTGTGTGTGTGTTAAATTTTTAAAAATAAATTGATCTAATGTTTTCATAATGACTAAACAATGAGGAAATTTGAATCCATTGTTCTCTTAAAACTTGACCATGATTAAAAAATTAAATATCTCAAAAATATTAGAAACTTTAAGAAAAATCACATACATTATAAATAGTTTAATTAAATTAACGACACTTATAAAAAAATTGAATAATAAATTTATTTTGTAGAACTAGTGGAATATAAAATCAAAGAACAATAATAATAGCATTATGTATGAGATAAAATTCAGGAATAAAATAAAATAAATAATTACAAAATAAAACATTAATCAAATGAAATCACCACAAGGCTCTATTAGTTCATTTCCAAAATATGATTAGTCATTCATTGATAAACAATATAGAAGCTAGAAATCAACTAAAAACTACTCTTGAACTCTCTACATTTTAGAAAACTTATCTAAAAAGGATTTACAATAAATTTAAATATAATATATTTTTAAAGATTCATCTAAGAGTTACATCAAAGTTCTCTTCCCTTAATAAAATTCTAAGTGGTGATTTTAACACTACAATTTCTACTATATAGTAACATAAACTCACATCCTCAACTATAAAACGCTTATGAAGGATTGATTTTCCATTAACATTAAGGATTATTGTGTGTATTAATTCACATATTTTTTCAATATACATTACATTTAAACAATGTCAAAACAAATTCGATGGCCAATAAATTAAATGAATTAATATACTTTTTCAATCAAATTGAAGTGGGTATCTTGGGGCATACATTATCTATTTCTCATTAGAAGATTACCCTTACCAAAAAAATCAAGTCCCATAATCTCTTCAAATAATTCACTTTAAGATGTATTTAAGGGAGGTTTCTCTTTCTCGACCATATTATCAAAATAACACTAATCATTTATATATGGATTCCTCATTAACCAGAAATGATGATATCCTAAGAAATAAAAATTGAATAAATGATTCATTTTTAATTATTTTTTAATTTTCCATCATATTAGAAAAGATAGTTTCATCTTCATTCTCTAACCAAAAATAATTCCATAGAAATAAAAATAATGTATGGTCTATTGTTTCGTCTCCCTCAGAACATGTGTTCTGGTTAGGAATCACTACATTTCGACAGTTTCCATTGGATTTATTTATAGAACTGGAAACATATATTGGTTCTTTCTCCATAGTGACATGCTTTCCAAATGAAAGAATTCATTAGAATTGGACCTATGATACTTAAGAACATAAATTGGTCAAGATGATGGGAGTTAAAACTCATCATAACCTTTTGGTGGGAATTATTTCTTATTCTAGGAATCTCTTATAAATTTGAGATATTTTCATGAATCCTTTTTAATTCACCATGTATAACATATATTCCCCTAGGAATTTTCATTCTATTATTATCATATGAAAAATTCATAATAATCCGTTGTATTCAAAGTTCTTCATTAATGGAGACATCCATATGTATTCGAGGTTCCCCATAAATGGTATCCTCTTATATACTATTTAGAGATTCTTTTAACTGTTGTAATGATAATACTAGTTTTTAAGACACTCAGTGGGGAACTCCAAAATTTATTGTCGTCTAGGGAGAAGAAAGTTTAATTTTACATTGGGATCATACCCATAAATGGGATACCTATGTATCCTTGTGAAAGGAATATGAACCATCATGGTTCAGTTCTACTTAATGGGACACATCATACCTTTTAAGGTCATATGATAAGGACCTAACTGTACAATTTAATGTCATTTAGTAAGGAAATATTAGTGAAAGGTTATTAGTTAAAGATTTGTGTTAGACTTATGCCTAATAAACCCAAGGAACCTAGAAAATATATTAGTTTCCAAGTTGGATTAGGCCATGTTGGGAATATGGCCCAGGAAGAGGAGGGTTGTTTTGGAGTGTTGGGTTTGAACCTCAGAGAGGCTTCCTAAGTATCCCATTCATATGAGAATCAAAGACCACATAGTTTAGTGAGTCTCATAAGAGAGTGCACTATTTTTATAGAAATAATTTTGGGATTTATTCTTGAAAAGGATGCCATTTATAGATGAAATGAGATGGAGATCGGGCCTTAGGAAGGATTCTTACGTATCCTAGTTTTGATGGGAATTAGAGTTCTCATAGTTCATTCTATGAGGTGTTTGTAAATTTTTTTTGATCATCACAAATGTTTAATCCCACATGACTCTTGCTCGATGTGTGAAATAAGAGTACATGAAGGATTCAATAAAGGCACACACATTTTTTGTAACAACCCGAAATTTTATTAGGATTATTCTTTTTAATTTCATTGATGTCTTGTGTTGTATGCTACACCAAGATTATCTTGCGCTATACGCAATACCATATTAGCTTGCAGTATACGTAACACTATTCTTGGATTGTGTTACACACAATTTCAAATTCGTTTGATAATAGTCATTCTACGCAACATTGAGTGTGTATATATATATATATATTCAATGTATAAATGAAATATGGTTGGATTCTATTATACAAAACAATGAAGGAGTCTTTCACAACATGCAACCTTGAACTTGGCTTACATTACATGAAATCGCGACCTTCCACGATAGCATGTGTTGTATGCAATACCGAGTTTCACTAAACAAAGATATACTATTAAAATATTATATAAACTAGCCGTTATGAATAGAAATACCCACTTTTTGGAATTTTATAAATTTTATCTTTCAAAATGGACTTCATTTTTGGATTCGGAATATCTAAATTAGCATAGGGTAAATTTTTGGTATTTTTCTGAAAACATTCAATTTTTGATGAATAGTGAAAACACTAGGTTACTATTTAAAACCTGACTTTTTATTTAAATAATTATTTATTTTATTTAAACTTATTTTAGGTCAAAATGGATACATAATACCTATATCAATTCAATGAAATTCATTGGAGTCATTTTATAATAATTTTAGATATATAAAAATTTTATTGAACTTTTCACCGTCCTTTACCCACCTCCTTGAAGAATTTGGAAATTCACATAAAACGTAATTTTACCGCTTCTGTGAGGGGAATTTCAAAAATCCGAGAGACACTATTAATATAATGGACTAAAATGTGGTCCAATGAGATGAAAATAATTTTTGGTGAATAGTAACTTTTTACTTTTATTTAGCACGGTTAAAAGTAAATAGGGTACTTAAGGGTAAAAATGATATTATTATTACCCTAACACATGTCCTAATTCTATTGGATAAGTATAATTCGACCAAAAAAAACCTTAGGAATAAAATAGGACCATTTAGGTCCACTTGGATAAGATTAGGACACTTATTATTATTTTATTTAAAGAATAGTAAAAATAGTTAAAATCAAAGTTTAATAACTAATTCTTTTTTAATATAGGGTTATACATAAGATCAATTAGACTATAAATATTAATTATAAATATAAAATGATTTCCTACATAATTTTATTTTATTTATAATTTTTAGACATTAAATAAATTTAACTTATTTATGACAAAATGATCATGCAGTAATTAACTTATTAATGAAATATTAACATAATTGATGTTATAAATACCCAAATAAATGTAATTTGAGACTTGTTTTGAATTCCAATAATTTTATAGGTTAATATGGAATGTTATTATTGATTTAATTTACTTTGTTTGAACTAATCATACTATTATTATTTTCACAAAAATCAGGTACCAAATAGTGTCAAAATTGACATAAAATAGTTTTTAAAACAAATATTATATTATTAATTGTTATTTTATTCTTAAAAATCTTTGGTTCGGCCAACTGACTTAGATAAGGATATATATATTAATAATGAACCACTTAGGGTTCATTTTTCTTGTTATAGTAAGTTTATTAACCGTATAGTGTAAGAAAACAAAAAGACATGGTAAACTTTAAATTATTTAACATAGAGTTAAATCTAAATGATAAGGATAAAATAGTAACCTAAACTTGTCTAAAACCTATTGGATTAGATTATCTCGACCCATCCCCAACTTATATTATAAATAAATCAATATGGAGCTATTAAAAACTGAATATGAATTTTTTATAAAATAATATTTTAAGTTTTCCTAAGGTGCCCCTCTCCTCCCTTATAAAACGGGCACCCCGTCCCTCTTCTCTTCACACCCTTTTGAGCCTTGAATCTCAGCCAACCCCTGAAAATTTCTATTCTCCAATTCCCTATAAACATTTTGGAGGTTCTTTTATTCTCAAAAGACCAACTCTACTTCCTTAAGAGGAATCTTAAAAGAGGTGCGTCGAAGAAGATGTAATCACTTCTTCCGATTTTCTCAGGTTTCTTTCTTCTTCTACTTCTTCTTCTTTAGTTGTCTCCTTATAAAGTAATAACATGATTATTACTTATATACTGATATGTTATTATAAATATGAAACAATCCTATTTCACCTTCTATCCATCCTACGGAAAAACAAAATCACCGCGCGTGCGTACGTACGGAATGTCGTCTCCACGCTGTGGTGTAATCTGTTTTCCACCACCACCTTACTTGGATGGGTATAATGGTGTAGAGAATAACTATATATGATTATTGTAAAGTGATATTTATTAGTAAATATTATACATACAATTCAATACAATTCCATGATCATGGGAATGATATCATCGCTCGTGCGTACGTATGGACTACCGTCTCCACGACGCGATGAGATTCATTCTCCATATTAACCATTCATGGATAATTATAAAGTATATATAATGAATAATAATGAAATATATGACATAATAATGATACTGGATTTAATTATATATATATTTATGTCATCTACTTAGTCCACTCAATTCAATAAGGAAATGACAACAGCGTTCATGCGTACGTACGGCCTACCGGCTCTCTGAACTGTGTATTTCATTCCATTTATCGATCTATGATATATATATATATATATTTATTTATATTCTGAATATATATATTATATATATAAATCATGTTTTACATTCTGGAATTATGTAAATCAGGATATAAGTAATAATATCAAGAACAACGAGTCGAAACACGTATGATAAATGAAACGATTTTACCCAAAACGCTGCTTTAGCATGGAATTTATAAAAGAATGGGTAATATAAAGTCATAAGTGAACCATATATGATATCATAACAATGAATATGATTTTTTAATAAGTCAATGACATTATTTAAATCATTATACAGGTGGTTTGGATACGCACGAAGCATATCAGACCTAAGGTAAGGGATAACTTTTCCAATCTCATTTTTATCTGAGATTGTTTATTCGTAAGTATTTACTGGGGTTTTTGTTATCATCCATGTCCGTGTTTTCTAAAAATATTCATTTATGTTTAATGTAATTTTTACCCATTTTTTAATTTTACCACATGTTATGAAAGAGATCTTACTTTTTTTTACCACATGAGGGAACTTTTTGACTTTTCCGAAAAAAGTACGAGGAAAATGTTGTTTTTAAACTTATACTGTATGAACAGATTTTTAAGGTTTCATAACGCCTCATTTTCATGAATCTTCCTCTACAATATTGCATGATTATTTTCAATAAAACCCATTTATTTTAAGATTTCATGGAATTTTGTGAAAATAAAATGATTTTTACGAAGAAAGGATATTTTCCTCAAGAATTCATTTCAAGTGTTTTATCAAAACTATTATCCATCTAAGATGACATTATTTAGCATGTTTATGTTTAAAGTATAATGTCTTTATTATTTACATGGTGTGATTTTTCTTATGATTAAATGATGTCCATTTGTTTAATATGGATTATGTGATGATGGGATGATGTTTATGAAACCCACTTTATTCTTTGGGTTATGATGAATGGTTTATGTTTATATTGTGGCACAAGTAAGAATGATTTCATTATGAGATGATCGGGACCTATATCTCCATCTAATTCATTGGGTAAAGATTTATATCTCATGAGATAGACATGGATGAAACTGTAAGTTAATATGGTTTAGTGTTACAGGACTGGAATGAGTAGTGAACTTGATTCAGAAAGGGACTTTGTCCACTAAGATGGTCCTGGAAGCAATTCCTTGGCTAGTATGGAAATCATATCATGTGCTTAACGGTTTTCCCCAATTACATGTTTTGTTACCATGCTATTTTATCATGATTGATGTTCTCTTATAATATATTCCTCACGTACTTCCAAGATTTATGTCTTTGCTCAAGATTTTGATGTTTGGATTTTATGTTCAAGTTTTTTCATTCTAATGTTTATGGATTGTTTTATGTTCTCTATGTTTACCCTTACTGAGCATTTGAGCTCAACCATTATATGTTTTATTTTTCCCAGGATATAAATAAAGGTTTTAGGTAAGAAAACAAAAGGGGAAGATCTTTATGGGAGATATTGAAGATCTTTCACCACGATTAGAAGATTATATTCCAAGTTTCCAAAGACACTAAACTATTACAATCCTTGTGTGTCTATTTTTGTTATGTATTAAGTATTCCACAAAAGTAATTTAATGTCCATGTACGTCAAGCTTTGGGTCTCTATAGTTGGTATCATAGGAAAGGTTTAGTCAACCTTTGGAAACTAGAATGCGAGAACTTTAGTGAGATCTCTAGAGATATTTCTAAGGTATGTCTAGGGATGTCCCTAAGGATAAGTATAAGTATAGGTTATAGTCCTAGAATTCTTGTAACGATATTAGAATTAAACCTAGGATGTTAGATATGGAAGGTACCCCCCCCCTTTATTATGTTGTTTTCCCTACCATGACGTTTTTCGCACGCTATTATTTTTGGGTTTTAGACGATGGGTGAAACTCGAAGGAACCGTGTTGATCAATGTTATGGATGATGCAATGATTGTCCTCCTGAACAAACCAATGTTATGGGATATGGAGTGCACAATCTTATTTTTATACTTACACATGCTATAAATCATTCTGGACTTCCAAATGAGTTGAGAAAGGAGCAACATTCTATTGAATCCTTCATGAGGCATCGTCCACCTTCATTTAGCGGGTCTTCTGATCCATTAGTGGCTGAAAAATGTATCAGTACCACTGAAAAGATATTTTCAGTTCTAAAATGTTCTGAGCATGATAAAGTCATCTTAGCATTATATCGCTTGGAAGGTGATGCTGATCAATGGTGTAATCTTATCAAGAATACGAGGTAAAGAAAAGAAATTGAGTCCATGGAATGTGATGAGTTCAAGAACATATTTTTCAATAAGTACTTCCCTCGTATTCTTCAAACAAAGTTAGAAAATGATTTCCTTGAGCTTAAGAAAAAGGATGATGAATCTTTTGGTATATACGAAGCGAATTTTACAAGGCTTTCAAGTTATGCATCCGGCTTTATCATCCAACCTGAAAGTAAAGTTGATCGATTATTTAGTGGCTTACAACCATGTCTTTTAAGGGAATTAGCTATAAGAGACATCAATAGCTATAAAGAAATTGTGCATTGTGCTATCAAGGTAGAAATGGAAGTTGTTGTTATATATCCATCTCATGGTTTGGACATGAAATGAAAGATCGAGTTTAAGGAGATATCTCAGAATAATGGTGAAAAGAAGATAAATGTTTCTTTATGCTCAAAGTGTGGAAAGAAGCATGGTGGAAATTGTCTTAAAGGGACTAGAAAATGTTTTAAGTGTGGAAAAGAAGGTCATCGAGCAGCTGGGTGTCAAAGTAATGGAAAAAGGGTTGCTAATGATGTGAATAAAGAAAAGACTGTAGAGAACGCACCACCAACACTTCAATGATTCAAGTGCAAGGAAATAGGGAATTATGCTAATCAATGCCCTAATCCAAGGGTTAATGATGATCGACATGAGCAACCACTTAAGGAAAATGACAAAGGGAAGTCATATGCGATCACTATTGGTGATGTTGAATATGACAACGATGTGGTGGAATGATTAAGTGTTTATGTAATGGGATTCCAAAATAATGTTGTATATAGTATCATGGAATATTGGATTATTTATGTATTGGTCTGTTGTGGTTTTCAATAATTTTATGGTACCGGTAACCATGGAAAGTGATTGAGATATTTTTTTAAAGAATATGATATGCTCATAATGAAGGGATAAATGAGAAAATGAAATGTTTGACAGTATTCATGAGATCATGACTGAAATAAGGAAAATGTTATATCATGGTTTGAGTATATAGAATTGTTTTTTGGCGATGGAGACCACAACGAGGGAGATGCTCTGCTAACCCTACGACGATGGCGGCCACCGCGATCCCTTCCCCCATCGAGGGGAAGAGGTCTTCGCCTTTAACTCATGCTTCAGGTGATGTGCAACCGAGAATTAGGGATTGCTTTTGACCCCCGTCGGATGCGGGTTTCTTCCTCCCTAAAATCGATGTTTCGCCGAAGGTACCTGGTTGTGTTTCAGTTCAACCTATTGCTCCGGTTTCGGTGAAGGAATTCTATGAAGCTTCAGCATTACTTTCCTCGGCTCTGATTGTGAGGTTTACGAGGCGGCGACCTCTTGTGGATCATATCGACAAAGCGGTCAATACAAATTGGGGTTTCAAACACCGAGCGCTGGTAAGTATAATGGGTCCGCGTCAATTCCTCATATTGTTTGCTGGTGAAGTGGATTTGGGTAGAGCTTGGTCGAGGAAGAGGAAACCCTTCTGGGGCCTCCTGTTTAACTTACTTCACTGGACCTTTGAGGCGCATATGAACCATGACTCTCCTTACATGGAAATTTGGATTCAATTGCCTGGAATTCCTTTTCCATTTCAGAATATTGGGTTGTTGAGGTCAATCGACAACTCGATAGGGCGCTTTGTATGCAGTGATCAAAGAACAACTTCTTTGTCTCATCCCTTTTCAGCTAGAATTTGTGTGGAAATGGATCTCTCAAGATTGCCGCCGGAGCTTGTCTAGATTGTAGTTGAAGAAGAGTACAAGTATGCACAGTCGATAGTCTATGAATCATGGACCCCATTCTGTTCATTTTCTTACAGGCAGGGGCATGATGGACACAGTTGTCGAAGGAGGTCTAGGGGTGTCTGAAGCTCTGAGGTTCCAACTGTGCTAGCAGATTTCCCCTCGAGAGAGGGTGTGGTCACATTTAGTGCTGAGCAAGGTAGTGATCAGACATCACCTGCAGGCCTGCATCAAGTTTGTCATGCTCCTTCAAAATCATTTGGGGGCATTGATTCACTGGTTTAGGGGGGGGATTTAGGGAAGGTGGAGGACCCTTTTCCCACTACTGATCTGGAAGATAGGAGACAGAATTCTGTCAATCTGTGTACAGTCTTAAGAGTACAAGTGGAAGCGAATGAGGTTAGGAGGAAGGAGATCATGTCTGGAGCTGTGGTGGCTACCCCTCCAGAGGACTCTGAAACGACCAACTGGGTGAATGGTAACTCCAATGGCTTGAGACTTGATGTAATTAGTCATGGAAGGGACATGTATAGGGCCAGTAATCGTCAGTATATGGGCAGGGGCTTGAGCACCAGCCGGACTATGGTGAGCCTGAGATTCCAGTCCAGAACACTTCAACCAGTCTGAGTAAGGTCAGGGTGGATGATTCTATACCATGTTCCCCAAACCGATTTGCTGTACTAGAAATTTCAGTTGTTGGAGTGGCCCATGCGAGGGAAGATGAACAAACCCCTTTCCATCAACATAATGAAAGTGATATACCAAACAGTGGTTATTCCTATGGAGTGATTGTTGGACAATTGGGTGGTGGTGAGGCTGATCTGGAGGGAGTCAACATGGTTGCTTTGGATCAGGTGTCAGAAGAGGTTCCAACTCAAAATAACAGTGTGAGTTGTAAAAAGAGGAAGGGGAAAAAATATTAGTCCTTTCTCCCCCCCCCCTTTGGAGACCTGCTCTAGGAAGAAACTACCGGTGCCTCTGCTCAATGTGGTGAAAGAGGATCCTCAGGCTTTAACCAAGGGGAACGTCAATGAAATGGGAAGTCCTACAGGGAAGGTAAGGACTATAAAGGAACCTATCCTTTGTTCCGAGGAGGATATGTTTGAGGAATTTCTATATGTTGATATTCCACAGGAAGAAGCTGATATGATGGGAAGAGCTGTAAGAGTGGAGGTAGACCACGAACAGGCAAAGTGGATTGACAAGAAAGATTTGATCTTAATGAGAGGATTCAATGACAAGAAAATCAGCAAAGAAAAATATATCCGAACTTGGGATAAAATGGCGAACCGTTTGGAAGACGTTATTGGAGATGATCCTAAGGCTAAGGTATGGCTAATGCATTGAAATCTCTATAGGGAAGAAAGCAATAATAGGCTAAGGCTTTGTTTTGGTAACATTTCCTTTTCCTATGAGGCTTCTCCCCCGGTCTAATTTGGGAAGTGCAGTCTGGACTTCTTCTTCGGGCTATAGCACTCTACCATTTCCTTTGTGGGTCATTTGGGATATGGCTGATTTGGAGGGATGGCAACATCGGGAGGGACCATGCTTGCATGGGATCGCCAAGTGTCCATCATAGGGATGGTGGTTGTTGTTGTTGCGTGTATGTGGTAGTTCCTGTTCTTTCTGTTTTTTGTTTGGGTTTGTTTGGATATCCTGTTGGACCTATTGGTTTCTCACTTTTTCCACAAAAGTGTTTCCTTAATAAAAAATAATAATTGTCAGTCAGTCAGTATATAGATTTTTTGTATTTTGGTATGAGGAAAGAGTTAACTTTTGACAACATTCATGTTTTCACTAAGATTCAATGGGTATTCATTTTTCAAGAGAATACATGAATAAGGTATTCACATATTTGGAATGTGACCAACAAGATATATCTTATATGGGGGATAAATGATGGTATTCACATGCTTGGTAGATGACATTTCTAGGAATCTTTTTCTTTATACTATAAGATTGGACAAAAGTATTTTGGATAAACCTAAATATTGGAATGGATTATGTTGGACCTAAGTTAGTATTGATTAAGGCTATAATTTTTTTTTCGATATTATTTCTGGAATGTTATAATAGTATCGTTTTAGAAAAAAGGACAACCTGCAGGATGGGTGACAACCCGTCGCATCAGACAAGGCTGTGGGAATCGAACCCACAACCAAAATGCGACAGGCCTTTATCGCCTACCACTGGCCAACAGGAAGTCCCTGGTTATTAGAAACCAGTTTTATTATATTAAACGGTATGATAGATGAAGTATAAGTCCATTTTTGGAATCATATACGATTAACCTCACCATATATGGAATTAAGTATATTTGATAACTTTTTCTAACCTTTTGTTTGAGACAGATGGACTGACCCATCATTCTATCACATGATCTTCTAACACCTCACGAATGAAAAATTCAACTTCATTTCATTAAGAGATGAAGTGGAAATTGTTCAAGACACGAACAACAATGAGATTATACCAAAATAAAGTAAGTATTTCTTCTAATTCAAATTCTTCAACTTTAAGGAAATGATCATGAAAACCAAAAATGTTGTCTTAGTGCCCTTATATCCAATGAATCAGATGGTACCATAGATCATCCCAAATTTATGGCTTTGTGATTGTTGGCTTTTTCAAAGCCATGTTCTCTACCACTCACCATCAGAACATGATGGTTAGATTTCTCTTCCATATCCATATTTTCACCTATTTTCTCCTATGTGGAAACCCAGTGATTAGTTAATTTGGGTAACTGTTATGTTTCATACTTTAGTTTTTAAAGATAAGTTTTGGTATTCCTTTTTACGATGTGGGTTTATATTAAAGAAACTTTCGAGTAGTAAACCATTTATAACCCCGATGAATTTCGAGGGAAAAATTCATTTTAAGGGGCGTAGAATGTAACAACCCAAGATTTTATGAGGATTATTCTTTTTAATTTCATTGATGTCTTGTGTTGTATGTTACACCAAGATTATCTTGCGCTATACGCAAGACCGTATTAGCTACAGTATACGCAAAACTATTCTTGGATTATGTTACACACAATTTCAAGTTCATTTGATAGTAGTCATTCTACGCAACATTGAGTGTATATATATATATATATATATTCAATGTATAATTGAAATATGGTTGGATTATGTTATAAAAAACAACGAAAAAGTCTTTCACAACACGCAACCCTGACTTGTCTTACATTACACGCAATCTCAACCTTCCACAATAGCGTGTGTTGTACGCAATACCGAGTTTCACTAAACAAAGATATACTATTAAAATATTATATAAACTAGTCGTTATGAATAGTAATACCCAAGTTTTGGAATTTTATAAATTATATCTTTCAAAATGGACTTCATTTTTGGATTCAGAATATCGAAATTAGCCTAGAGTGAATTTTTTGTATTTTTCTGAAAACATTCAATTTTTGATGAATAGTGAAAACACTAGGTTACTATTTAAAAACCGACTTTTTATTTAAATAATTATTTATTTTATTTAAATTTATTTTATGTCAAAATTTATACATAATACCTATATAAGTTCAATGAAATTCATTAGAGTCATTTTATAATAATTTTAGATATATAAAAATTTTATTGAACTTTTCACCGTCTTTTACCCACCTCCTATGAGAATTTGGAAATTCACATAAAACATAATTTTACCGCTTCTATGAGGGGAATTTAGAAATTCTGAGAGACATGGTTAATATTAGGGACTAAAATGTGGTTCAATGAGATGAAAATAATTTCTGGTGAATAGTAACTTTTTACTTTTATTTACCACGGTTAAAAGTAAATAGGGTAATTAAGGGTAAAAATGATATTATTATTACGCTAACACATGTCCTAATTCTATTGGGTAAGTGTAATTCGACCAAAAACAACCTTAGGAATATAATATGACCATTTAGGTCCACTTGTTTTAGATTAGGACACTTATTATTATTTTATTTAAAGAATAGTAAAAATAGTGAAAATCAAAGTTTAATAACTAAAACATTTTTAATATAGGGTTATACATAAGATAAATTCGACTATAAATATTAATTATAAAGATAAAAATATTTACTAAATAATGGTATTTTATTTATAATTTTTAGACATTAAATAATTTAATTTATTTATGCCACTATGATGATGTAGTAATTACCTTATTAATGAAATATTAACATAATTGATGTTATAAATACCCAAATAAATGTAATTTGTGACTTTTTATGAATTAAACTAATTTTATAGGTTAATATTTAATGTTATTATTGATTTAATTAACTTTTTTCTAACTAATCTTCCTGTTATTATTTTCACAAAAATTACGTACCAAATAGTGTCAAAATTGACAGAAAATAGTGTTTAAAATAAATATTATATTATTAATTGTTATTTTATTCCTAAAAATCTAAGGATCTGCCAAATGACTTAGATTATGATATATATATTAATAATTAACCACTTGGGGTTATTTTGGCTTGTTATAGTATGTTTATTAACCATATAGTGTAAGGAAACAAAAAGACATGGTAAAAGTTAAATTATATAACATAGAGTTAAATCTAAATGATAAGGATAAAATAGTAACCTAAACTTGTCTAAAACCTATTTTATGAGAGGATTTAGACCCATACCCACCTTAGATTTTAAATAAATCAATTTTTATCTATTAAAAACCGAATATGACTTTTTTATAAAATAATATTTTAAGTTTTCCTAAGGTTCCCCTGTCCTCCCTTATAAAAAAGGCACCCCTTCCCTCTTATCTTCACACCAATTTGAGCCTTTAAGCTCTAAAAAAACCTGCCCATTTCTCTTATAAACTTCCCTAGAAACATTCTTTAGGTTCTGGTCTTCTCAAAATACCAACTCTACTTCCTTAAGAGGAAGCTTAAAGGAGCTGCGTCGAAGAAGAGGTAATCTCTTCTTCTGATTTTCTCAAGTTTTTTTCTTCTTATAATTCTTCTTATTTAGTTGTATCCTTATAAAGTAATAACATCAGTATTAATTATATACTTATAAGTTATTATAAATATGAAACAACCCTATTTCACTTTCTATGCATCCTACAGAAAATGAAATCACAGCGCGTGCGTACGTACGGAATACCGTCTCCACGCCGTGGTGTAATCTGTTTTCCACCACCAACTTACTTGGATGGGTATAATGGTGTAGAGAATAAATATATATATTATTATTTTAAATTTATATTTATTCTTAAATAGTATACATACACTTCAATACAATTCCATGATCATGGGAATGATATCATCGCTCGTGCGTACGTACGGACTACCGTCTCCACGGTGTGATGAAATTCATTATCCATATTAACCATTCATGAATGATTATAAAGTATATATAATGAATAATAATGAATTATATGACATAATAATGATACTTTATTTATGTATATATATATGTATGTCATCTACTTAATTCCATTCAATTCAATAAGGAAATGAAAACAACGTTCATGCGTACGTACGACCTACCGTCTCCATGAACGACATATTTCATTCCATTTATCGATCTATCATATATATATATATATGATGAATATATATTATATATATAAATCATGTTTTAAATTCTGGAATTAATTAAATCAGGATATAAGTAATAATATCAAGAAAAACAAGTCGAAACTAATATGATAAATGAAACGATTTTACCCAAAACGCTGCTTTAGCATTGAATTTACAAAATATCGAGTAATATAAAGTCATAAGTGAACCATATATGATATCATAACAATGAATATGATTCTTAAATAAGTCAATGAAATTATTTAAATAATTATACAGGAGGTTTGGATACGTACAAAACATATCAGACATAAGGTAAGGGATAACTTTTCCAATCTTGTTTTTATCTGAGATTGTTTATTCGTAAGTATTTACTGGGGTTTTTGTTATCATCCATGTCCTTGTTTTCTAAAATTTTTTCATGTATGTTTAATGTCCTTTTTAACCATTTTTGAATTTTATGACATGTTATGAAAGGAATCTTACCTTTTTTTACCACACGAGGAACTTTTTTACTTTTCCGAAAAAAGTACGAGGAAAATGTTATTTTTGAACTTATACTGTATGAATAGATTTTTACGGTTTCATAACGCCTCATTTTCATGATGATTACTCTAGAATATTTCATTATTATTTTAAAAAAAACCTATTTATTTTAATATTTCATGGCATTTTGTGAAAAGAAAATGATTTTGAAGAAGAAAGGATATTTTCCTCAAGAATTCATTTCAAGTGTTTTATCAAAACTATTTTCCATATAAGATGACATTATTTAGCATGTTTATGTTTCAAATATAATGTCTCTATTATTTACATGGTGTGATTTTTCTTATGATGATATGATATCCATTTGTTTAATATGGATTATGTGATGATGTGATGATGTTTATGAAACCCATTTTATTCATTGGGTTATGATGAATGGTTTATGTTTGTGTTGTGGCACAAGTAAGAATGATTTAATTATGAGATGGGTGAGACCTATATCTCCCTCCAATTCATTGGGTAAATATTTATATCTCATGAGATAGACATGGATGAAACGTTAAGTTAATCTGGTTTAGTTTTACAGGATTGGAACGAGGAGTGAACTCAATTTAGAAAGGGACTTTGTCCACTAAGATGGTCTTGGCAGCAATGCCTTGGATACTATGGAAATCATATCATGTGCTTAATGGTTTTCCATAATTACATGTTTTGTTCCCATTATATTTTATCATGATTGATGTTCTCTTATGATATATGCCTCACGTACTTCCATGATTTATGTCTTTACTCAAGATTTTGATGTTTAGATTTTATGTTCAAGTTTTTGCATTCGAATGTTTATGGATTGTTTTATGTTCTCTATGTTTACCCTTAATGAGAATTTTAGCTCAACCTTTATATGTTTTCTTTTTCCCCCGGATATAAATAAAGGTTTTAGGTAAGAAAACAAAAGGGGAAGATCTTTATGGGATATGTTGAAGATCTTTCACCACGATTAGAAGATTATATTCCTTGTTTCCAAAGACACTAAACTATTACGGTCCTTCTGTGTCTATTTTTGTTATATATTATGTATTCCACAAAAGTAATGTAATGTCCATGTATTTCAAGCTTTGGGTCTCTACACTTTTCCTCCTTCTCTTGTTGAAGAGGATGGGCCTATGATGGTGATGGTGGATGAGGCCAAGGTAATGAACCTTCCCCCTCATCAATTTAAATTATACGAGGGTCCAATGCATAGAAGGAGTGAAGGTTAAGGAATTAGAGAGGAGTGAGAATACAACATCGTACATGAATGGTTAGGATATTACACCAGGATGGTCTCCATAAAATTGCTCCTGGTAGGGGAGGGATTCTACACCTTTGTTCAAAAGAAAAAGTGTGTGTGAAATGTACCTTTCATACTAGGGACCTGAGGCTTTGGGTTTTAGAGATGATAAGGGATAGGAATGGACCCAAACCTAATCCTTCAAACTGGGAACTCCCCAACAGTTTTCTTGGGAGAAATTTCCATGTGAATATATATATACAAACCCACATACACTTCATGAATCCTAAACCCATTTCAAAAAAAATGTGGGAAACCTATGATTATGGATATACATACCCAGATATGAGACACATTGATGTGCCCTTCCCAAAGGTTTGATAATTTTGATGATTTTGGTGGTGGTTTCAACATAATCCCTTTCATAAAAGGGATCCAATGATGAAGAAGAATTTCCATGAATGAATTTGAATAAGGCTTAATGAATGGATTGTATAGAGTGAAGGGACAAGGTGAATCTAAGAAGGGTAACCAATTAAGTATCTGGAATAGAGGTATGGGTGCACAAGTAGGCATAGGTGACCATATGTTTACTGAAGTGACAAACAACCTGGATATTAAAAATTTAGTGAGACTTGACTCAATACTTCTAGAGTATTCACAAGATGTCCAAGAAGTGAGGCACTCACGTTCTTTTGATAGGAATGGGTGGCAGACAAGTGTTTCTGATTTGGGAAGGTTGGGTGTTTTAGGCACACATGTGTTATGGATTTCAAACACTACATGGACTTAAGACCTATGATCCTCCTTTACCTAGGTGTTAAAAAACTACATTGAAGGTTTCAGAAGACTTGGGAGAAGCACTAGGGTGACCAGAGCAGCAATTAGGCTTCAGGTAAATTCGTCCTTACAAATGAAGACCTTATGGGTCTATTTATAGGCAAAAAATAACACCTTGGGTGCAAGGAGATTGGGCACTCAAGTAGGCTTGCACACCTTCCTGGTGGCATGCAAGTACTTGCACATCATCGGTACCTTGGGTGTGACATTGGGGACTAAGAAATTTTTTTTCTCCATACCACGAGGGTTGTCCTCCCACATCCATGCTTTTGATCAGTGTCGAGCTACGGTCCCCACCCATTAGGGTGGTGCCTTCAATATCATCACTGACCCCCATGAAAGATGTAGATTCACCCCGTAAAATCATGGTGTCTGGTTGAGGAATTTTTTTATAAAAGAGCATGGAACAAATTTCGTTGTGTCTACATCTATATATGCATAAAAGTAATTCCAAATGACTATTTACTCAAAGAATGGATCACTTTGCAATTCACTTTTTTTATTTCACCCTAACATCATTGTATTAAACTAATTTTCACTATAAATTTCATATATAATATCAAATTTAAATTCATATTTTATTAAATTATTTAATATTTATCACTATTAAAAGGGTAAATTATACTTTTTTTATATTTTCATTGAATATGGAGGTGATTTGGAGACCCTGAAGATGATCGAGAAGAAAAATGGGCCAAACTGCGTGGAATCCCAAGGACACAAATCCATTTTTTTTGAACATTTTCCGAAATACATGAATTAAAATGGGATGAAATTTTTTGATCCAATCTGAAATATCATGTTATTCAACTAATCTAATGAAATTGAATACCAATTTGTCCATCTAGTGGCCTATCCAAACCTAACTGTCCCGGGGAAAGAATCTGCCCAAATTCAAAAGTTAGATTCGGTATTTTGACAATATATCTTAATAAATATGTCTAATGGACTCCAAATTTGACATGGATAAATTAAAGAGGCCTAAAAATAACTCTCCTCTTTTTTCCGAGTCATTATATGGTTGTTTACTTTTCCAAAACCAAGACTAAAATGGTATCACCAAAATTGGGTGCTCAAACCACTTACCATTTTTTCTATAAAATGGAACCAAGGGAACATATTTTGAAAGTTCAAAACACAAGAAAAGATCTAAAATTTTTGAGTCCCAGAGGATTCATCTCTTCATTATATAAGTTTTGGAGGCCCCTATCTTCATAGGAGGATCAATAATGAAGAGGGAGTTCCACCCGGCATTCCCCATCCTTCTGATATCGAGCTAAACATGGGGTGTTCGTTGTGAAGGAGCTACACACATTTAAAGAGAGTTACAATGCATATATTAGAAACAAGTTTGGAGTTATTTGGGTGTTTAAACAATTATTTCCATGTATCGTACATTATTTAATAATTTAATTCTTTTCTTGATGCATGTGACTGATTTGTTCTTAATTTCTAACCAATCAGTGTGAGGTTTTGAGTGAGAGACTTGTGTTGTTCCGATTGGAAAACACAAGAATCCTTTTATTACCCACTTTCAGATGACTTAAATATTATTTGGAATATATTATTCCATGAATAAGTTCTGAACCTTGAAAATACTATTTTTTGTCAATTTGTTTCCTTCACGCAATGAAATAAAGGATTATGAATTAATCAGGATTCCAATTAATTTTGACCAAAGAATTACTCCAAAAATAAATGAATATATAAAAACAATGAACTTGAAATGTTTGTAGTGAAATCAAAATTATCCCTTTCTTTCATAATTTTTAAAACACCACCTTAATCTATCAACTATTAAACTCTTTAAGTTAAGTTGTTTTCTTTAAACTGATCTCAAAATCACCCCCTTTAAGTACTTTTTATTAAAAATGCACACTCTAAACCTACCAAATCTCCTTGAGAGATGAACAAGAGTCTACCCTATACTATAAATATACCTTAAAATAATAATCAATTTGATGTTTCCTGAAAACATGGTCTAATTTTGGTGCTATTTTCGAGGAACACTTTGGTTTTCTGTGCGTGTTTTTTATAAGATTTTTGTAATTTTTGTGAATATTTATTTGTTTTATGTTATAAAATTACAAATATTTTTGTGTTATGATTAATTTTTTTATAGTTTTGGTTCATTGAATGTTCCAAATCAGAATTATTACCACCTTTTGAACCCAAATCAAAGAGGTCCTATGTCAGCGACACTGAGAGACAAAGAGAACCCTTTGAAGTAGGAAACACAAATCATCAACAATCATCTTGATCCTTTTACTTATTCCACTAAAAATCACATTAAAACTAAAAATTACTTTCATAACATGGATAAAAATAACTAGAAATTAAAATAAATAATCTCTCTTGAGGTAGATATCCAACCCACTTACATTAAAATGCAAGGTGAGGCACCCAATTTTGAACTAAAATCTAGTCTAATTCATTTATTACCAAGATTCCATAGACTCATGGGAGAATGTCCACACAAGAATTTAAAAGAATTTCATATTGTGTGTTCAACATTAAAACCTTATAATGTGGATGAAGAACAAGTAAAACATAGGGCATTACCATTTTCATTATAAGACACTTCTTGAGATTGTCTTTACTACCTTAATTAAAAAATTAGAGGTTGGGAAGACATGAAACACATTTTTGTTGAAAAATATTTCCCAACCACTTGTACTGAAACTATAAGGGAAAAAATATGTGGTATAATGAAATCATAAGGGGAAGCATTACATGAATATTGGTAATTTTTTAAAATGTTATATTCAATTTATCCACACCACCAAATAAGTGGTCAACTTTTAATTCAGTATTTTTATGATGGTTTAATTTATATTAACCAAAATATGATCAATGGTACTATAGGTGGTGAAATAGTGTGTTGACCTCACCTGTTTTGATAATCTCAATCATGTATTCATATGTGTTGAAAATCCCAATTATGTTTTTATTCTCTATGATATTTTTAAGTATCATTGATCTATACTTTAATTCTTTCAAATCTGTGATCAAACCAATAATAATTTTTAAAATAGTCTTTGGAATATGTTAATCCTCATTTATCCATGTTCATACAAGTTATAAATTGATTCTAACACAATCGGATGTGTTCTGCATAAAACAGATAAGTAATCTGCCTATAGCTACTAATAAAGAGCTACCGGTACCCAGTCTACCGATAGACTTAGTCTACCGAGAGACAGAGTCCCCGATATACTTAACACAGAGCTACCGACGTACTTATAAATATAGCTACCGATACAAACATAGAGCTACCGGTGTAAGTATAAATAGCTACCGATGGAATAAGAGTTACCGACGCATGGAGCTACCGACGCATGGAGCTACCGATGCATGGAGCTACCGACGCATGAAGCTACCGACGCATGGAGCTACCGATAAACAAAGTCACCGATACAAGCATGTACCAACCGACGCATAGAGCCACCGATAGAGTCAAAGCAACTAATGAAATTGAGCTACCGATGTCCAAGCTACCGATGCTGATTACCTACCGATCACTCAACGCACTATTTGAATTTCTTTATTTATATTTATTTAATCTATCCAACGGTCATATCATGTAAATTTTAATGATTTTTCAAATAACTGATAAAGGTTGTCGGATGTCAGGAACTCGTACCTCGTACCTGCAGAAAGGAAATCTTTTCTGTCCCATGTTGGGAGATAAATACGAGAAGACTACGCTTCCCAACAAAAGAAGCGTGTGGTAGATGGAATATACCAGAAACACAAGAACAAGAAGAATCAAGAGCAAAACCAGTTCCATAAAGAACACAGAGAAGCTCATAGACAATCAAGCATACTCGAGAAGTGTTCTGTGCATATAAGAAGAGCACTGAAGAACTTCAACCACTACATTTTCACTGTCTGTGAACCTGGAGCATACGACACTCTGTTTCTCAAACAGAAACGAGAAGAGGACTCAGACTCACTTCTGATCGAATCCAAAGGAGTTCAGACCTACACTAAAATCACCAGAACCACTTCTAAACTCTACATCTCTTGTTCTGTGATTTATTATTATACTTTTCGAGCAGTGTGTGTTATCTGCTGTATCTAACACATACACTGTCTCCTGTACTTAAACTGGAGGATTTGTAAATCCTTACCAAACTCTTTCATTCTATTCTTTCCAACGAATAACAGTGGTAGAGGTCGTGTGTGACCTGGACAGCTGGTTGCTGTTGTACTGTTTCCCACGAATAACAGTGGTAGAGGTCTTGGACCTGGACAATTGTAAACTGTTGAACCCCAATCCAGGGTGTGGATCATTTTTATATAAACTTTTGAGAGGACTAAGTCTCGGCTTGAGACTGAACCTCTTGGTTACATTTGTTGTGCCATCTCTTTCAAAGTTTTATTCCGCTGCTAATCACTTTAAAACCAATACTGTTTTTAAAGTTACCTTGATAATTAAATTAGCAAGTGTTTATGTTAAGTGTAGATTAGTAAGTTAGTTTCAAAAGATAATCATACACTCCTGTATTAATTAACTGGGAATTAATCAATCCCTTGAGAATCTAACAGAACCTCTACATTAATATAAATTCACTACAGTTTAATTTATTATTTTATTTGGGGGTCTTTAAGACAGTGTTTTTAAATACAGAAATTTTAATTGGTACTCAATTCACCCCCCTCTTGAGTAAACCACTCCGACCAACACTTGGTATCAGAGGATTGAAAATACTTTCTAAAAGTACTCTGCTTTTGAACTGTGATTTTAGTTGTATTTTAAAGGTCTTAAAATTTCTGTTATATCTAAATTTTTTATCTCTTTAAAATTTTCTCATCATGGACAATAGACTTGAGGGTTCTGCTACTAACCGGCCACCTTTCTTCAATGGAACTAATTATGCTCAGTGGAAACTGAAAATGAAAATTCATCTAGAAAGCATAGGTTTTGATATTTGGACTGCTATTGAATCAGAATAAAAAATTCCCACTACTACTAGATCTACTTGGGATGAACCTATAAATAATGCTTACAATAACAACTGCAAAGCTATGAATACCTTGTACTGTGCTCTAGGAGATGAAGAGTTTAATAGAATTTCTTTTTGTAAAACTGCATATGAAATTTGGGATACCTTAGCTGTTTCTCATGAAGGAACAACGAATGTTAAAGAAATGAGATTGAACACTTATACTATCAAGTATTATAATTTTAAAATGAAGCCTGACGAACCCATCTCTGACATGTATCTCAGGTTCAATGAAATTTTCAATACAATGATCTCACTGGGAAAGGATGTCTCATCGAAGGAACAAATTATGAGAATTTTGAGATGTCTACCTGATAGATGGAGAGGCACATCTGTCTCAATCAGAGAAACATATGACATTGCTGCTCTACCTGTCAAGGAACTAATTGGAAAGCTGGTGATGTATGAAGAAGAGATTAAAGTGAATGAAGAGGAAGAAAATGAACCTCCAAGAAAGTCTGTCGCTTTCAAATCCTCAACTTCAAAGAATAAGGACAAAGAAAAGCTTCAAGCTGTAGTTGAAAGTGAAAGCTGTGAAGACAGTGAAAGTGATTCTGATAGTGATGCTGAGATGGATCAAATAGCTAGAAGATTTAAGAAATTTTATAGGAAAAAGAAGTTCTTCAGAAAAACGAATTATAAGGGTAAGTATGATCACCAAGGTAAATGGAAAAAGGATTGGAAGAAGAATGAAAAATCAGATGATATTGTCTGCTATGAGTGCAAGAGAAAAGGACACATTAAAGCCGACTGTCCAAAGCTAAAGTATAAAAAGAAATATGAATATAAGGACAATAAGTTTATGAAAGCCATGAAGGCTACTTGGAGTGCTTCTGAGGATAGATCTACTGAATCTGAAAGCTCTGAAACTGAACACAAAAATAAGGCAAATATGTGCTTTATGACAAACACTTCTCAGGTAACTGCTGAAACTCCTGCTTTAAATTATTATTACTCTGGAGATAATGCAGAATCTGACTCTGATTCTGGAACAATGTATAAAAATGAATTGTTTGAGTACTGTAATATGCTGGAAGAGACATGTAATGAACTTAAGGATAAATACAAAGGTTTATAGAAACAGCATGCTTTAAGTGTTAAGCATAAATCTGATCTTGCTATAGAAAAGGAAAAGAATGCTCAACTGTTAAAAGAAAACACTGAACTGAAACTATCTAATGAGAAACTCAAGAAAGACTTAGAGAAGTTCACCAATGGAAAAAATACACTAACACAGATGCTAGGAAAGAAAATAGCACCTAAATATACTACTGGTATAGGATACCAACCTGGACAGAGGAAAATTGCCAAAACTAGATTCATTTCTAAATCTGGACAGAATGAAGGTAATTCTGGAACTTCATATGCTTCAACCAGTTATATACATAGCTATGGATCCAATAAAGTTTATCTTTCAAAGCATGTCAATTCTACAAATTATATGAGACCCATTAGACAAATATGGGTACCTAAAGTGTTATTGGCTAACCTGTCTGAACCCAAGAAAATCTGGGTACCAAAATCATCTCCCACCTGAATCTGTTTTGTAGGGAACTTGCTTAATGATCTCCTTTAAAGAAACCTGGTATTTGGACAGTGGATGTTCAAGACATATGTCAGGAGACTTCTCTTGTTTTAAGAGTTTAATAAAAGTTGATGGAGTCTTTGTCACCTTTGGTGATAATTCAAGAGGAAAAATCATCGGCCTAGGCCAGATTGGTAACACTGATTCAATTTTGATTTCTAAAGTTTTATTTGTTGATGGCCTTAAATACAATTTATTAAGTATTTCTCAGTTATGTGATGATGGTTTTCATGTTAAATTTGAAAATGATTCTTGCGAAGTTTTTAATTCTAAGAATGTTTTGGTATTTTCTGCCTTAAGAAATGAAAATGTTTATGCTGTTAATCTGAATTATTTAGCTAAGCAGAATACTACTTGTTTGAATGCTTTTCATAAAGAATCTTGGTTATGGCACAGAAGATTGGGACATTGCAACATTCACTCACTTAGAAAACTCTCTAGAAAAAACCTAGTTAGAGACCTACCTAAATTAGAATTCCCAAATGATAGAGTGTGTAACCCCTGTCAAAAGGGAAAACAACACAATGTTTCTTTTAAATAAAAGAAAGAAGTTTCGACTTCTCAACCTCTTGAATTGGTTCACATGGATTTGTTTGGACCATCAAGAGTTTCTAGTTTAAATGGGATGAACTATGTTTATGTTCTTGTAGATGATTTTTCTAGATATACTTGGGTATATTTTCTAGCTCACAAAAGTGAATCTTATTCTTCTTTTGTTAAATACTCTAAATTTGTAGAGAACCTTAGTGGACTTAAGATTAAAACTTTGAGAAGTGATCATGGTCGTGAGTTTGAAAATCAAGATTTTGAATCTTATTGCTCACACAATGGCTATACTCATAACTTTTCTGCCCCTAGAACACCCCAACAGAATGGTGTAGTAGAAAGAAGAAACCGAACCCTTCAAGAAATTGCTAGAACCATGCTCAATGAATATGACCTGCCTATTTTTTTGGGCTGAAGCTATAAATACAGCTTGTTATGTCATTAATAGAGTCTTAATTAGACCTATTCTTAAGAAAACCCCTTATGAATTGTGGAACAATAGAAAGCCTAAGGTTAATTACTTTAAAGTTTTTGGTTGCAAAGTATTTATTCTGAATACTAAAGATAATCTGGATAAGTTTGCTTCCAAAAGTGATGGAGGAATTTTTCTGGGTTACTCTATTTCAAGTAAAGCCTATAGAGTATTCAATAAGAAAACCAAATGTGTGGAAGAATCTGTTCACATCAAATTCGATGAAACTGATCCACATGAGCCTAAAACCTCTCTTGAAAATATTGAAGAAGACTTATCTGTTCTGGACATTAATGATAAATCTAAAGAACCTGTTATCAAAACATCCAGTTCTGGACTTTCTCCAGAATCTGATTCTGTTGAACCCGAACCTATAGATGAACCTGAAATTTCTAGTCCAACCTTTACCAGATCAACGAGGATTCTAAAGAATAATCCTTTAGAAGCTGTTGTTGGTCACCTTGATAGAGGAACACAAACTAGAGCTTCTCTAAGAAACCAGGTTGAACATCAGGCTTTTCTTTCACAGCTAGAACCCAAAAATATCAATGATTCTATCAATGATGAATTCTGGGTAATAGCTATGGAGGAAGAATTAAATCAGTTTGAAAGAAACAAAGTCTGGGAATTAGTTGACAGACCTAAGGACACCTTGAAAATAGGCACAAAATGGGTTTTTAGAAATAAAGTAGATGAATCTGGAAATATAGTTAGAATCAAAGCTAGAATAGTTGCACAAGGATATAGTCAAGAAGAAGGTATAGACTATGAGGAAACTTTTTCACCTGTAGCTAGACTAGAATCCATTAGGATCTTACTTGCATATGCGGCACATCTGGATTTCAAGTTATATCAAATGGATGTGAAAAGTGCATTTCTAAATGGTTTTATAATTGAAGATGTTTTTGTAGAACAACCACCTGGATTTACTAACCCCCATTTTCCAAATCAAGTCTTTAAACTTTCTAAAACTCTATATGGTTTAAAACAAGCTCCAAGAGCTTGGTATGAAAGGCTTTCAAACTTTCTTATCTCAAAAGGATTTACAAAAGGAGTAGCTGATCCCACTCTTTTTATAAAAAGGATTTCAAAAGATGTACTAATAGTACAAATCTATGTTGATGATATTATTTTTGGATCTTCTAAAAATTCCTTATGTACTGATTTTTCAAAGGTTATGCAAAATGAATTTGAAATGAGCTTAATGGGAGAACTTAAGTACTTTCTTGGATTTCAAGTATTTCAAAATGAAAATGGTATTATTTTGAATCAAAGTAAATATACAAAGGATCTTTTAAAACGTTTTGGTCTGGATAGTATCAAGGAAAGTGAAACTTCTATGAGTACTACCTGTAAATTGGATGCAGATGAAACTGGGAAACCAGTTGATCAAACAAATTACAGAGGCATGATTGGTAGTTTACTTTATCTTACTGCTAGTCGATCTGATATTATGTTTAGTGTGTGTATGTGTGCTAGATTTCAAGCTAATCCAAAAGAATCTCATTTGCTTGCTGTTAAAAGAATTTTTAAATATCTCAAACACACGGTTAACTTAGGTTTGTTTTACCCAAAAGGAAAATCCTTTGAGTTAATGAGTTATTCAGATGCTGACTTTGCTGGTTGTAAGCTAGATAGAAAAAGCACATCAGGAACATGTCATTTGCTTGGAAAATCCTTAGTTTCTTGGTGTAGTAAGAAACATAACTCAGTTTCATTATCTACTGCCGAAGCAGAATATATAGCTGCTGGTAGTTGCTGTGCACAAATTCTGTGGATGAAGCACACTCTTTTGGACTATGGATATGTTTTTAAAAATGTTTCAATCAACTGTGATAACACCAGTGCAATAAACATCTCTAAGAATCCT
This sequence comes from Viscum album, assembly GCA_963277665.1. Lineage (NCBI taxonomy): Eukaryota > Viridiplantae > Streptophyta > Magnoliopsida > Santalales > Viscaceae > Viscum > Viscum album. The sequence goes on along the minus strand of OY728125.1, from coordinate 1,476,046,700 downwards.
GTATCTCACTCTAGAACCAAACACATAGATGTAAGACACCATTTCCTAAGAGATCACTATCAAAAAGGTGATATTTCTCTTAAATTTATTGGCACTGAACATCAATTGGCTGATATTTTCATTAAACCTTTATGTTCGGATAGGATAAGTTACATAAGACACAAATTGGGAATGTTTAATCACAACCGATGATAAATTCTCACCGATGCGAAAATTCTCACCGATGTGAAAATTCTCACCGATGCGAAAATTCTCACCGATGTGAAATTCTCACGGATGTGAAATTCCCACCGATGTGAAATTCTCACTGATGTGAAATTCTCACCGATGTGAAATTCTCACCGATGTGAAATTCTCACTGATGTGAAATTCTCACCGATGTGAAAATCCTCACCGATGTTGAAACTCTCACCGATGTAATTGACTTTAAAACTTCTGTCTGCCGCCAAGAATATGAATCGTTTTATTTATTTGTTGTTATTTTACTTTATTCGTATTTATGATTCCTAAATGATAAAACTAAGCCTAAGCCACTTCCTACCTCACCGAGCTCAAAATCTCTCACCTTCGAACCTTTTCTCCCAAATCGGCCAAGAACCCTAAACTCGCGATGGCAAAAACTAAGCTTCCTATCGTTAGAGATGAAAGTGTAGATCCAAAAGCTAAGAAGCAGAAGACACAGCATAAAGCCAGTGTTAGTGAAGTCAGAACTAGATCGAGAAAGCGACCAGTGAATCCTCACTTGCAGAATAGAGACATAGTAATCGAGAAGGAACTGTGCGTGGAATGGATACTGCCTAGAAAATCGTTAGTACTCGAGATTCTGGAGGACCAGAAATGGGTGGATTGTTTCTCGAATAAAAATGGCCCATACTACCCGAAGTTGGTAAAAAAGTTCTACGAGTTTGTAACCTTCGAGAAGTCTGAAAATGAGAATCGGGTAAGATCTTTTTTAAATGGAAAAGAGATGTCTTTTTCTTCAGTAGAATGGGCTGAGTGTTTGAAAGTACCACATGAAGGTGTCTCTGGGTACGTATCAAGAGCAATGCCACCTAGCAGTGATATCTTTGATTATGAAACCGCCTTAAAAGAACTGACCGGTAATGGGAATCAAAGGCAAGTGGTTGCTACTGAAATGGATGGAGAGAATCGACTGCTCTTCATGTTTGTTCAGCATGTGTTGATACCGAGGCGAGGAGATTTTGCAAATCTGAGATATCAAGATATCTATCTTCTTCATTTGCTAAGACATGGTGTAAAAATCAATCTGTGCAGATTGTTAATGCTTCAAATGGAAGACATGATTAGACCAAAGTCAAAGACTAATGCTTTATTCTTTGCCAAGCTGATTTCAGTAATGATAAAAGTGAAAGGAATAGCTGAGTCTCAGGATGAGATAGTTGTAGTCAGGAATAATTTTTGCATCACCTCGACTGTTTGTAAGTACAGGAAAATTAACTGGAAGCCATGGAAGGGAGAATGGGTCAGTGATGATCAGAAGATATATGATAAGTTTAATCCTATGGATCATCCCTCAAGACCAAAGGATATGAGAGATCCGAGTCTGAGACCTGATGAAGAGGAACCTGTTTATAGTGATGAAACAGAAGAAGAAGAAGAAGAAGAAACTCCCATGGATGTTGGAGGAGATCCAGACTTTCCCCCAAGTCCTGTTGCAGAATTGGTTTATTCTAGGAAAGGAAAGGTAGAGGAAATTGTGTCTACTCATGAGGAAGACCAGTCTGTACCTCACCAAGAAGAAGAGGAAAAGGAAAATGTATCTGAATCGACTGCTTCTGGTAGCTTAAGTATGAGTCCTCTGATTGGAAGCTCAGCTATGCCGACTGCTGAAGTAGAAAGAGATACAGAAGAAGTTGTACCTGTAACAGAAGATCTTCTAGATGCTGCACCGATGGAACTTGTAGTAGAAGATTCTGATGAAGAGAATCCAGCACTTAATGCTGTTGTGATACATGAGAATGCACCCATTGAGGGGGAGCATCAATCTGTTCTTGGAAATGTTACAGTAGCTGTTGAGTTTGGAGACTGGGTAGAATACCCAGGGTTTATAGTCTGTGGATTGGATTATCCGGATTCTGATAATGAGATGTCTGTGAATAGACCGAAGACCAATTATGATCTTGCTTCTGAATTGTTGCCAGATAATGTGGTCAGATTTCATGATCTGAATAAGCTGAAAGAGGACCTCAAAACCAGTTTTGTTGAAGAAGTGAAGTTAATGGAATCCTCCCTTGCATCCTCAATTCATTCAATAATGACTGATTCTATAGTTAGTTTGGCCTCAGTAAAGGGATCTGATGCAGTTGTCCCTAATGATTTTGTCTCTAAATCTGATCTTGAATCCATGAAGAATGAGCTGCAAGAATCATTCAGTGTATCAGTTGCTGAGATGAAGCAAAGCTTTAATGAAGAAATGAAAATGTTAGAGAGATCTTTCGAGCTGTCTCTGGCTTGTAATTTATCTTCTTTTGTGTCTGAGCTTATGGAAGAAGTGAAAGAGTGCCAGACTCAGTCTTCTAGAATTGAAGCAGATCTTGAAGCTCTCAAGACAACAGTTGTTGCTTTGGATTCTTATATGAGCTCCAAGTCTCAAGCTGACAAGGACCTAGCTTATGTGAAGAGTGTAGTAAGCCAGTTTGTCTCGGTGTTTGAAAGTTTCAAAACCTCAGTGAAGGATCACGTTCAATTACAGGACTCTCAAGTTCAAAGCCTAATCAGTGGTTTGTCTAAGAGTTTCAAAGAAACTGTTTCCTTCTCTCTTGGCCCTCTCACATCCAAACTATTAGTTGACCTGAATCAAGTTCGAGCAATGTTGAAGGAGGAGATTGGTTCTATTTCAACCAATGGATCTGTGGACTCATCAGAGTTGAGCCGAGTGGTGCTTTATATAAGAGATTATACTAGAGAAATAATGAATATTGTTCAAGATTATATGAGAGAAGCCTCTGCCTCTCAGGAAGCCATAAAGAGCAAAGTGGACTACTACTTCAACAGAATTTTCACCAATCATCAACTCGAACACCACTTCAAGCTGATGTTGGAAAACATGAAGCTCCCTCCAGTAACTCAAGATTTTAGAGAACAAGTGAGCCAACTAAGACAATTGACTCCTTCCTTGGAAAAATTCATGGAGAACAAAGATGATTTCATCTCTGCTATGGAAAGAGGAGGAGAAATTATTATGGATTTTAGAAATTTGTTCCTGCCCTTCTTGCATGTTGATGCCAGACCAGTCATCATACCTCCTGCTTTGCCTGTTTCTACCTCAGCTGCTTCCACAGTCCAGCTGACTCCTGCTCAAGCTATTTGAAGCCTCACACCAATGATCACCCAAAGATCTTCAACCTACAGGCCTGACTCTGTGTCAGTAGCCCAGCCTCATTTGATCATTTCTGGCATTCCAAAACCTTCACCTGCATCCTCACCACCCGACCCTTCTTCTGATCCCAAAGGAAAATCTCTGGTGGACGATGTGGATTGATCCAGTGGCCAGGATTTTTGATAGGAATTCATTTGTATTCTGTTTCTGTACTTTCTGACTGCTCTAATACAGAAGAACTCTTTTTTACTTCTCATGTTTTATTTGTCTCCTATATATGCTTTCCCACTTTTTGATTATCACAAAGGGGAGAACAATAAGGGGGAGATATGGGGGAGAACAAAATGAGAGAATGAGAAATATTTTCAATGAAGAAAAATAACCTTCTTTTCAATTTTATCTCTGATATTGTTATGTTTCTTTTTACCTTCGGTACCTTATGATTGTTACCTCTGATGCTGTTTTCTCTGAGAAACTTGAATTCAATATTATACTCTTTACTATTATATTTTCACTATGTTAAATTCCCATATCATAAATTGTGATTATCAAAAAGGGGGAGATTTTTGACCTCACCTGTTTTGATAATCTCAATCATGTATTCATATGCGTTGAAAATCCCAATTATGTTTTTATTCTCTATGATATTTTTATGTATCATTGATCTATACTTTAATTCTTTCAAATCTATGATCAAACCAATAATAATTTTTAAAATAGTCTTTCGAATATGTTAATCCTCATTTATCCATGTTCATACAAGTTATAAATTGATTCTAACACAATCAGATGTGTTCTGCATAAAACATATAAGTAATCTGCCTATAGCTACTGATAAAGAGCTACCGGTACCCAGTCTACCGATAGACTTAGTCTACCGACAGACAGAGTCACCGATATACTTAACACAGAGCTACCGACGTACTTATAAATACAGCTACCGATACAAACATAGAGCTACCGGTGTAAGTATAAATAGCTACCGATGGAATAAGAGTTACCGACGCATGGAGCTACCGACGCATGGAGCTACCGACGGATGGAGATACCGACGCATGGAGCTACCGACGCATGAAGCTACTGACGCATGGAGAAACCAATAAACAAAGTCACCGATACAAGCATGTACCAACCGATGCATAGAGCCACTGATAGAGTCAAAGTAACTAATGAAATTGAGCTACCGATGTCCAAGCTACCGATGCTGATTACCTACCGATCACTCAACGCACTGTTTGAATTTCTTTATTTATCTTTATTTAATCTATCCAATGGTCATATCATATACATTTTAATGATTCGTCAAATATCTGATAAAGGTTGTCGGATGTCAGGAACCCGTACCTCGTACCTGCAGAAAGGAAATCTTTTATGTCCCCTGTTGGGAGATAAATACGAGAAGACTACGCTGCCCAACAAAAGAAGCGTGTGGTGGATGGAATATACCAGAAACACAAGAACAAGAAGAATCAACAGAAAAAAAAGTTCCATCAAGAACACAGAGAAGCTCATAGACAATCAAGCATACTCGAGAAGTGTTTTGTGCATATAAGAAGAGCACTGAAGAACTTCAACCACTAAATTTTCACTGTCTGTGAACCTGGAGCATACGACACTCTGTTTCTCAAACAGAAACGAGAAGAGGACTCAGACTCACTTCTGATCGAATCCAAAGGAGTCCAGAGCTACACTGAAATCACCAGAACCACTTCTAAACTCTACATCTCTTGTTCTGTGATTTATTATTATACTTTTCGAGCAGTGTGTGTTATCTGCTGTATCTAACACATACACTGTCTCCTGTACTTAAACTGGAGGATTTGTAAATCCTTACCAAACTCTTTCATTCTATTCTTTCCCATGAATAACAGTGGTAGAGGTCGTGTGTGACCTGGACAGCTGGTTGCTGTTGTACTGTTTCCCACGAATAATAGTGGTAGAGGTCTTGGACCTGGACAATTGTAAACTGTTGAACCCCAATCCAGGGTCTGGACCATTTTTATATAAACTTTTTAGAGGACTAAGTCTCGGCTTGAGACTGAACCTCTTGGTTACATTTGTTGTGCCATCTCTTTCAAAGTTTTATTCCGCTGCTAATCACTTTAAAACCAATACTGTTTTTAAAGTTACTTTGATTATTAAATTAGCAAGTGTTTATGTTAAGTGTAGATTAGTAAGTTAGTTTCAAAAGATAATCATACACTCATGTATTGATTAACTGGGAATTAATCAATCCCTTGAGAATCTAACAGAACCTCTACATTAATATAAATTCACTACAGTTTAATTTATTATTTTATTTGGGGGTCTTTAAGACAGTGTTTTTAAATACAAAAATTTTAATTGGTACTCAATTCACCCCCCTCTTGAGTAAACCACTCCGACCAAAATAGTGGATAAGATCCTAATTGCTTCAAGAACCCTGATTGAGAACATGGCCTAGAACACTCAATAATTCAGTATAAGGTCCATTGTACCCATTCGAGGGTTCCATCAGGTGAAAATTACCGAATTTGAGAAGAAGGTGGACACAAAGTTCAAAGACGTAAGTACCCTTCTTCAAAAACATTCTCTTTACCAAGGTAAATACCAATATCCTCCTCCCATACATCGTGGTATATGTTATTATGAAATACACTACTCAAACCAATGTCCTCAATTGAGAGAAACATCTATGAGTTGTGAGGAAATATTTCCAGGTCACCCCTATAACCAAGACTTTAGGAAAGAATCTTACTATCCATCCAACATTGGGAGGAAAGAAAACCAAGATTATAGGATAGAGGTATTCAATCCAACCACAACATCCATATAAACAATCGAGGAAGAGAAGTAATCCACCACCACCCAGAAATATTCAACCACAATAAAGGACTTTACAACAACCCTCTCCAAACCCCGAGCCTAGCCTAGAAGGTATGATGAATAAAATGTCTACCAATAATCTCTAATTCCAACCAACCACCCAAGCTACCATAGAAGACCTAAAACCCCAATTAGGACAACTAGCTAACTCGGTGGAGTAAATAAAAAGTCAGTGGTCGGTTAAACTACCCTCTCAGCCACTTGTCAACCCCAGGGATAAGGGAAATGTCACGAACCAGCCCGGGCCGACCCTGAACCGGTCACCCGAGTCGGTCCGCGGAAAGTCCTGAGGGGCGTTCCCGATCCCCCCGGGATGGAAACTAGTGTCGGGCATTGAAATTTTAATCGTTGGGAACGATTTCAGCCCAAACGAGAAAAACAGGATGAAAGAAAGAATATAAACTAAATAAAACAGACAAACACTAACGACATAAACAAAACTAAATCCCAACATACCTCCATGTGACCTCGCAGGTCACCACCCAAATACAAACCAACGTTGCTCCATCACTGAGCGACTCAAGCCTGGAAAACCTGAACACAAGGAACCTGCAACTGAAATGGTAAAAGATAGGCGTGAGAACAAGAGTACTCAGTAGGTGATCCCCACAACAAATCCCAAAGCACTGCCAGTAAATAAAGAATCTACATAATCCAAGTTTGAACTACAATGTATAAAAGTAAGCTCTCATAATGTTTCACTTGAAAATCAAAACACGAGACATTTCACTTATTCTTTTTCCAAAAATTGAATTCCTTTCATTAGTTCTAAACTCATTCTAAAAGGAAAGAAGTGTTACATTTTTAAGTCTTACACAAAGAGAATAAAGTATTTTCATTTGAAAAACTTTTCCTAAAATCAACAGTATAAGCTGTGAAAGATGACTGTAAGTAAACAAACAGGGAGAAAAAGTGCAAGTAAAAGTAAACTAGAAGTTATAAGCAATAACCATGGGCGATCCTAAACATCCCTAGAAAACCCTTAGACGTACTCGGGTTCAGACTACCTGCTGGCATGGTACTCCATAGTCAATAACCAACTGGCCGCCCTAACAGCCAACCAGTGGCATGCCCCACAAGGCCTTACCTACCAAGGGGGGACTAACCCGTCTAATCGGGGTTAGCCAGCAACCGTCACTCGATTATCTAAAGGACGCCCATGAACCCACAGTGGTTTTAATAACACTGTGTAAGTGGGAGACCCTCGCACGCGTGACTCATCTCACCGCACTTGTCAACCCCTTACACGGACATCGCTACACGACAACCCTCGAAGGGAAGTCCCCCTGTAGAGATTCCCCATAAGTACGTGTATATATATATAAGTATAATCACTTCACATTTAATAAAGTTCCAACCGGGCCATCATATCGTTTACATTTTAACCATTTAATACTATAGCATTTATAAAGGGATATGAAACACACCATTTCATTGAAAACCAGGAACACACTTAGAACTTTATTTAAGAAACTCAAATCAGCATATTAAACCTGAAACACACTGGTTTCACAAGTAGAATCATTTTCCAATATCCAAACGCACCCCACTTTTATCAAGAGCCAAACAGGCCTTTAATCACTTTTTGAAGGAACACCATTTCTCAAATGAAATCCAAACTTTTGTTCATGAGACAAAGGAAACATTTTTTTATCAACCAAGAACCACACTTTATGTTTCCAAAATCAAGTTTAAAGGTCATATGGTCATTTTCTCTAATCCGGGTTCTAAGAAACACCTTTTCCATTAACAATACATCTACTAATTTACACATGCCAAAAACATTTCAAAACACAATTCAACATGACTTTCATTATTCAGGAAAAACCATTTAGCAATACTACCATGGAAGCACACAATTAAATCCAAGAAAAACACTTTCAATGAAATGCTAGAATTAAACAGCTTGCATTATCAGCAGATCACCACACTATAAAAACTACTTAATATTACTTTAATTTTACTGAAATTCAATAAAAAGACAAGGAATAAATAAATTCTTAATTTAAAGGCGAGTGCAAAGGGAGACCTACCTGAATTGCAGTTTGTTTGTGATAACGCGACACGCTGCAACAAAAGTAGAATGACTATAACACGAACCATCGATTCAAAATAGTTCAGAAGAATGAGAACGCAAAAGACAACGTATATATATATATACATATATATATACATATACATATAAACATTGATATGAAATGATTTAAGTAAGAACAAAACAAACCTCACATTGATTCGCTAACTGAACCTCATGATGCAACACACCTCGTGAAGGCACGTAAGTGCTTGCAAGCCGAAGACCTCCGCGTTGCGGAATTAAACCGCTAACGCACTGCACAAACAAAATAATTAATCAACCAACCACAAAATATAAATATATATATATAATCACAAGACACAAAACTTACCTCGGCGTAGATACGCGCTCGACCCACGGGGTCGCGTACCGGAAGGGAGACCGTCAGAGGCCACACGCTGTTTATCGAGCACGCCGCTGCCCAGCGCAAGATGATGGCGGCTGGCCGGGCCACGGAAAGGAGGTGCGCGACCTCCCAAAGGTGTGGCGGAGCTGGTCGGAGCGCCGGAAAGGACCGGGGAACACCGGAAGGCGGTGACGAAGCGAAGAAAGGGTGCCGGCGGGGATGGGGAATCCCGGCGGGGTCGCCAGAACAGGGCAGGGGCGCCGGAATGACGCCGGACAGCAAAAGCGGGTCGTCGGAAGGAGATCCGGAGGGTGCGCCGGGATGCCGGAATGGCGACAAAGGTCGCTGCCCCAAGAGGGGCTCGCTGGAAGGGTTAGGAGGGGTGTCAAAAGGGGGCCGAGGGCTGCTGGCCGATAGGGGCGGCTCGCCGGAGGTGCGGCAGCCGGAATGGGAGCCGGGCGGGGGGTGCAACGAGGCGAAGGGGGGTCGGGTGCGGGGCAGCGAGTCGGGGCGGGATCAGCGAGCTGGTGTGGTGGGGCTGCGCGCCAAAACGGAGGCCGAACTGGAGGTGGTGAGCCGGAGGGGGAGGAGGCCGGTGGTCGGGCTGGCGGAGGAGGCAGGGACGGAGGCCGATGCGGTTGCGGACGCCGGAGGCAGGGGTGGGGAGCGCGCAGGAGTGGAGCGCACAGGAGGGCAGCGGTGCGGCCGGCCAGGGAGGTGCTGCCCGAGGGGACGACGCCGGGGGGAGGGGAGGCCGGCGATCGGCCGGCGAAGGAGGTAGGGGCAAGGCGGGCCAGCGGGCGGGACGACGGCAAGGTGCAGCGACGGGAAGCCAGGACTGCGGCCAGTGCGGGGATGCGGAAGGAGATGCAGGAAGAGAGGAGAGAAGGGAGCGGCTGCTGGGTAAGGGGTAGACTAGGGTTAGAAAAAAAAATGTATATATATATCTAAACAAATAATAATAATAATAATAATAATAATAATATAACAATAATAAAATTAAACTTAGTTAATTATAATAATAATTATTATTATCAAATATTTAAAATAATAAAATCATTTAAAAATAACACACATATATATATTTATACATATATAGATATATATATACCTATAAAAATGTAAACGCAAATACAATAAACACATATATATAAACATATATAGACATAAACATATATAAGCATATATATACACATATATAGACATATATATATATACACATTAATATACACGTATATAAACATATATAAAAATACTACAATAATGATAATACAATTTAAATGGTAATAATAATAGAATATCAACATGAAAATTTTAATATTAAAATTCCGGGTGAACACACGGTCATCCAGGCTAAACGCACGGTCACCGCTAACGATGCGGTGAATGCGCACCGGCGCGAAACTGCCAATACAATTAAACTTTGAAAAAAATTAATGTCGGGACCAAGAAAGAAGAAAAATAAGGACATCTGCGGTTGGGGTGTGACAATTCTCCCCACCATAGACACTTTCTTCCCCCAGAAAGTCATCAAGCCAAAATTTGGTCAAGATTCAAGTCTATGCCCAAACGGAACAAAAGGAACCAAAGAGAAAAGAGAATCTCAGGATGACCTTACTCTACACAGGTCACACCTGACTGATTCAAGTGAAAACTGAAGTCCGAGGATGAGGGGAGAACACAAAGGGGTTCTCCCCACCACATGAACTCAACTAGTTCAAAAATTTAACACCCAAAACATACTACCACATGGAGGCGGGTCCAGTACAGGAACTCATAACCGATCGAAACCGACTCTTATAACACGATCAGATTTACACCTCCGCCGAAACATTAAACCCACGACTAGAGTCAACAACTTCAACACCAGGGAGAACCCACTGAAAAATATTTAACCAACATCAAATTGGAGACATGATCCATTGAAGTCCACAAAACATAACCACATCGACAACATAACTAAAACGAGGTCAACCCACACGAGGGTCAAACACACTTTTAGGAAGGACACCCGACTCAGAATATCACATCCACACGACAAGTCTGCTTAGATTATCATAGAACAAGTCCATCATCACTTTATAGAAAAACAACACATTTACAACGTTGTTGGAACTTTAATAACAGGAAAAAAAAATATGAAAAGGTTTTTAATTGCTCCACCATCTATACGGAAAAATAGAACCTGGACCGAGGCTTCACAACCCTGGGAACTCCTGAATGTGCGCGAGCTTCACCCCGAGACCTATGGTTGGGGCTCTGATGGCTGAAGCATCTCCTGCCTCATAGTCAGGTACTGACACTCTCCAATCACAGCGTCCTCTTCAAGCGACGATTCCTGCAAAACTTCTCCAGAGGACCCAGACAGCTGCAGCGATGATACGTCTTCGGAGGGTTGCAACAAGACGGATTTAAATGCCCGAAACAAACACACTGATAGCATACCATTGAACAATTTGATGAACTGGAAGCTGGGACCAAAGGGGATAAATTCTTAAGAATTGGTATCTCTGGAGCCTTTTCCTCACCAGAGGGGGAACTCTTACGAACAAAAGGGGACGCTGAAGTATTAACCACCCGCACACTGGAAACCAGCTCAGCCAAGAATGCTTACTCTACCAGCTTCTAGAAACCATGGTCTTTAGAAGGGAGGACTCACTCCTTGATCTCTGGACGAAGACCCCCCAGCGAAAAGAGAGGCCTTCATGAGTTCATACGACGCTACCTCGGGAGAAAAGGAAACCAGTTCCTTAAAATGGTCAACATATGCCTTCACCGTCCGTTGGCCTTGTTGAATATGCACAAGCTCTCTATTTTTCTCCAGCTTCACTTCCTCAGGTACAAACCATTGGATGAAAATGATTTTAAATACATCCCACATCATTTAAACTTGCGTTGATGATGGGGTAACCCTCTTCCACTGGTCTAGAGCTGGACCCTCAAACAACTCCATAATTGCACGAACCTTAACATTATCAGGAGTTCCCAACGTTCTAAAGACACACTCCACTCCCTCGAGCCATTCCACTGCCTCCAACGGACCCTGATCACCATGGAGAATAGGAAAAGTATGAGGAGGAACAAAAACTGGGCGTGACTTATCTGAATCCTTAGAGACCTTTTTGGGCGGAATTTCCTGAGCGACATATAAAACACAAAGCCAAAACCAATATCAAACCGAAGAAACATCAATAAATGCGCCTTCATCAAAAACAGTCAGCACAAAGACCAAACAAACACAAACACAACCCAAAATAAAAATCTCCTTTTTTTAAAATCCCTTTTTTTTATTTTAGACTATAAAACCACCCTCTTTCAAGACTACTTTGCAAAACCGATCCACTTTCAAACCAAAAACTTTAAAAAACCGTTTCCCCTTTAAAAACAATTTAGAAAACAAGGTCAAGCCATTAATTTCAAATACACACCCAGGTAATCTCATGAACTGTTGCACATGTCCTCATCCACTTTCCAATAATACTCGCACCAACACACATTTTTTTCCCATGCATTCTCACACATGTGCAAACATTCATAAAGAGGACCTGAGGTTTCACCCCAAATCATTCTTAACCAATTCCAAGAAAACAACGGATTTCCAAATCAAGAGATTTCAGTTTTAAAACCCATTTCATACATTTAAGGTCTTTTAAAAGAAACCAGTCCAATTTTTTTAAAACATTTTTCATTTCCAACAACGTACTTACACAGACCAAAACAAAAGCAGCATCCAAATTTGAAACAACCACTGGAGTTAGGGACTAGTAGCCACGCTCAACCTAGTGACATGGTAGTGGGCCATGTCCCAAGTATGCGTCGACCACTAGGAGGAATTCAAACCGTGTACTCAGACTCCACATGGGTCACTACTCCATGTGAAATCACGATGTAATGTCGGCTTGCCTCCGTTGTCATCTCTCAATCCAAGACAAACCAGGAAGAGACAAGGACACAATTCCCGGACTACCCCTGGCGACTCGAGGTGCAGAACGGGCGAGGGTTCATGACGTCCTTCCCGTACCAACCTCTCGAGTCTCGACAATCCAAATCTCCACCTACCGGACAACCCAAATAACAAGAACCTGCTCTGATACCATTTTGTCACAAACCAGCCCGGGCCGACCCTGAACCGGTCACCCGAGCCGGTCCGAGGCAAGTCCCGAGGGGCGTTCCCGATCCCCCGGGAGGGAAACTAGTGCCGGGCATTGAAATTTTAATCGTTGGGAACAATTTCAGCCCAAACCAGAAAAAAAGGATCAAAGAAAGAATATAAACTAAATACAACAGACAAACACTAATGACATAAACAAAAATACATCCCAACATACCTCCATGTGACCTCGCGGGTCACCACCCAACTACAAACCAACGTCGCTCCATCACTGAGCGACTAAAGCCAGGAAAACCTGAACACAAGGAACCTGCAACTGAAATGGTAAAAGATAGGCGTGAGCACAAGAGTACTCAGTAGGTGAGCCCCACAACAAATCCCAAAGCACTGCCAGTAAATAAAGAATCTACATAATCCAGGTTTGAACTATAATGTATAAAAGTATGCTCTAATAATTTTTCACTTGAAAATTAAAACACGAGACATTTCACTTATTCTTTTTCCAAAAATTGGATTCCTTTCATTAGTTCTAAACTCATTCTAAAAGGAAAGAAGTTTTACATTTTTAAGTCTTACACAAAGAGAATAAAGTATTTTCATTTGAAAACTATTTTCCTAAAATCTAACAGTATAAGCTGTGAAAGATGACTGTAAGTAAACAAACAGGGAAAACAAGTGCAAGTAAAAGTAAACTAGAAGTTATAAGCAATAACCATGGGCGATCCTAAACATCCCTAGAAAACCCCTGGACGTACTCGGGTTCAGACTACCTTCCAGCATGGTACTCCATAGTCAATAACCAACTTGCCGCCCTAACAGCCAACCGGTGGAACGCCCCACAAGGCCTTACCTACCAAGGGGGGACTAACCCGTCTAATCGGGGTTAGCCAGCAACCGTCACTCAATTCTCTAAAGGATGCCCAGGAACCCACGGTGGTTTTAATAACCCTGTGTATGTGGGAGACCCTCGCACGCATGACTCATCTCACCGCACCTGTCAACCCCTTACACGGACATCACTACACGACGACCCTCGAAGGGAAGTCCCCCTGTAGAGATTCCCCATAAGTACGTACATATATATAAGTATAATCACTTCAAATTTAATAAAGTGCCAACCGGGCCGTCATATCATTTACATTTTAACCATTTAATACTATAGCATTTCTAAAGGGATATGACACACGCCATTTCATTGAAAACCAGGAACACCCTTAGAACTTTATTTAAGAAACTCAAATCAGCATATTAAACATGAAACACACTGGTTTCACAAGTAGAACCATTTTCCAATATCCAAATGCACCCCACTTTTATCAAGAGCCAAAGGGGCCTTTAATCACTTTTTGAAGGAACACCATTTCTCAAATGAAATCCAAACTTTTTTTCACGCGACAAAGGAAAACATTTTTTGTATCAACCAAGAACCACACTTTAAGTTTCCAAAATCAATTTTAAAGGTCATACGGTCATTTTCTCTAATCCATGTTCTAAGAAACATCTTTTCCATTAACAATACATCTACTAATTTACACACGCCAAAAACATTTCAAAACACAATTCAACATGACTTTCATTATTCAGGAAGAACCATTTAACAATACTACCATGGAAGCACACCATTAAATCCAAGAAAAACACTTTCAATGAAATGCTAGAATTAAACAGCTTGCATTATCAGCAGATCACCACACTATAAAAACTACTTAATATTACTTTTAAATTTACTAAAATTCAATAAAAAGACAAGGAATAAATAAATTCTTAATTTAAAGGCGAGTGCAAAGGGAGACCTACCTGAATTGTAGCTTGTTTGCGATAACGCGACATGCTGAAACAAAAGTAGAATGACTAAAACACGAACCATCGATTCAAAATAGTTCAAAAGAATGAGAACGCAAAAGAAAACGTATATATATATACATATATATATATACATATACATATAAACATTGATATAAAATGATTTAAGTAAGAACAAAACAAAACTCACCTCGATTCGCTAACTGAACCTCATGATGCAACACACCTCGTGCAGGCACGTACGCGCTTCCAAGCCGAAGACCTCCGCGTTGCGGAATTAATCCGCTAACATGCTGCACAAAACAAACAATTAATCAACCAACCACAAAATATAAATATATATATATAATCACATGACACAAAACTTACCTCGGCGCAGAGATGCGCTCGACCCACGGGGTCGCGCGACAGTTAAAGGGGCGGCGCGCACCGGCAGGGAGACCGCCAGAGGTCGCGTGCTGATTATCGGGCACGCCGCTGCCCGGTGCAAGACGATGGCGGCTGGCCGGGCCACGGAAAGGCGGTGCGCGACCTCCCAAAGGTGTGGCAGAGCCGGTCAGAGTGCTGGAAAGGACCGGGGAACGCCGAAAGGCAGTGCCGGAGCGAAGCAAGGGTGCCGGAGGGGATGGGGAACGCTGACGGGGTCGCCGGAATAGGGAAGGTGCGCCGGAACGACGCTGGACAGCAAAATCGGGTCGCCGGAAGGAGAGCCGGAGGGTGCGTCGGGATTCCGGAACGGCGATGGAAGTCGTTGGCCCAAGAGGGGCTCGCCAGAAGGGTTAGGAGGGGCGTCAGAAGGGGGACGAGGGCTGCTGGCCGGTAGGGGGGGCTCGCCGGAGGTGCGGCAGCCGGAACGGGAGCCGGGCGGGGGGTGCGACGAGGCGAAGGGGGGTCGGGTGCGGGGCAGCGAGCCGACGCGGGAGAGGCGAGCCGTCACGGTGGGGCTGCGCGCCGAAACGGAGGCCGAACGGGAGGTGGTGCGCCGGATGGGGAGGAGGCCGGTGGTCGGGCTGGCGGAGGAGTCAGGGACGGAGGCCGGTGCAGTTGCGGACGCCGGAGGCAGGGGCGGGGAGCGCGCAGGAGGGGAGCACGCAGGAGGGCAGCGATGCGGCCGACCATGGAGGTGCTGCGCGAGGGGACGGCGTCAGGGGGAGGGGAGGCCGACGATCAGCTGGCAAAGGAGGTAGGGACAAGGCGGGCTGGTGGCCGGGACGACGGTAGGGCGCAGCGACGGGAAGCCGGGACTGCGGCCGATGCGGGGATGAGGAAGGAGATGCGGGAAGAGAGGAGAGAAGGGAGCGGCCGCTGGATAAGGGGTAGACTAGGGATAGAAAAAAAAGAATATATATATATCTAAACAAATAATAATAATAATAATAATAATATAACAATAATAAAATAAAACTTAGATAATTATAATAATAATTATTATGATCAAATATTTAAAATAATAAAATCATTTAAAAATAACACACATATATATATTTATACATATATAGATATATATATACCTATAAACATGTAAACACAAATACAATAAACACATATATATAAACATATATAGACATAAACATATATAAGCATATATATACACATATATAGACATATATATATATATACATTAATATACACGTATATAAACATATATAAAAATACTACAATAATGATAATACAATTTAAATGGTAATAATAATAGAATATCAACATGAAAATTTTAATATTAAAATGCCGGGTGAACACACGGTCACCCGGGCTAAACGCACGGTCACTGCTAACGATGCGGTGAACGCGCACCGGTGCGAAACCTCCAATACAATTAAAATTCGAAAAAAATTTAAGCCGGGACCAAGAAAGAAGAAAAATAAGGACATCTGCGGTCGGGATGTGACAAAATGTGGCAACCGGGCCCCGGTGACAGCACAACCACCCCGCCTTAACATGGCTGTCAGGTCCTCGCCCACCAGGTACCCCCAGTTGCCCCGCAGACATGTGGGGGCCACCCTAGGGTCCACCCACGTGACCGAACAGGTCATCTGACTAATGATTTCCCCACAGTCCAACACATGTCCTTTCTAGTGTGCTTTGTCCTCACTCACACACACCCTGAGAAACTTCCCAGGAGGTCACCCATCCTGATCACTACTCCAGGCCAAGCATACTTAACTGTGGAGTTCTAATTAGGTAGGATCCCGAAAAAGAAGGTGCACCTTGTTGACATGAGTCATATCATTTAGTCATTTAACCCTTTATCATTTGGGGATGTTACAATCACCCCCCTTTAGAGAACAACGTCCTAGTTGTGGACCCTACATCTCAACCCAGGTAGTGCACCACACTTAAGGTTGGGTTCCTCCTCTGATACCAAATGTGGCAACCGGGCACCGGTGACAGCACAACCACCCCCGCCTTAACATGGCCGCCGGGTCCTTGCCCACCAGGTACCCCCAGTTACCCCACAGACACGTGGGGCCCACCCTAGGGTCCACCCACGTTGTTGACATGAGTCATATCATTTAGTCATTTAACCCTTTATCATTTGGGGATGTTACAATCACCCCCCTTTAGAGAACAACGTCCTAGTTGTGGACCCTACATCTCAACCCAGGTAGTGCACCACACTTAAGGTTGGGTTCCTCCTCTGATACCAAATGTGGCAACCGGGCACCGGTGACAGCACAACCACCCCCGCCTTAACATGGCCGTCGGGTCCTTGCCCACCAGGTACCCCCAGTTACCCCACAGACACGTGGGGCCCACCCTAGGGTCCACCCACGTGCCCGAACGAGTCATCTGACTAATGATTTCCCCACAGGACAACACATGTCCTTTCTAGTGTGCTTTGTCCTCACTCACACACACCCTGAGAAACTTTCCAGGAGGTCACCCATCCTGATCACTACTCCAGGCCAAGCACGCTTAACTGTGGAGTTCTAATCAGGTAGGCTCTAGAAAAAGAAGGTGCACCTTGTTTACATGAGTCATATCGTTTAGACATTTAACCCTTTATCATTTGGGGATGTTGCATCAAATGTTAGTGTCATGACTCTTAGGAGTGGAACTCAACTTAAAAGAAAAAGGACCCCTCATTTAGAGTCATCCCTTTATGAGGAAAACACCATCAAAACTGTTGAAATCAGTCCAAATTTTGAAAAACCATGTCTTGAGAGAATCCCTTCCAAAGGTAAGAGTGTGTCTATTAATGAGTCACCTAGACAAACCATTCCTCTTTAATCCCCCCAATGGAAAATCAACTATGAAAAAAAAAGAAACTGAACCAGATAAAGAAATATTGGAAACATTAAGAAACTACAGGTTAATATTCCTTTGATGGATGTCATGAATCAAATTCCAAGATACACTATGTTTTTTATGGGGATGTGTACACACCGATGGATTCTTAGAGGTGATCTTGGGAAAGAACATCTCAGCATTAATAGATTCATCACTTCCCACCAAATGTAATGATCTAGGAATATCCTCAATTCAATGCACAATAGGGATGTATTCCTTTTCCAATGCTATTCTTGATTTAAGTGCTTCTATAAATGTGATTCCTGACTCTATTTAGTCTTCATTTTAGGCCAGGGAACTAAAGACCACTGGAATTGTTGTTTAATTAGAAAATTGGAGTATAGCATACCCTTATGGTGAGTTAGAGGATGTTCTTGTGAGGGTGGAAAATTAAATTTTTCTTACTGATTTAAATGTGATTAATATGGAAGATGATAGGATGAATGGGAAAGCCTTGATTATATTGGGGAGGACCTTCTTGAAAACCTACAAAACCATTATTAATGTATAAAAATGTACATTATCTATGGATTTTGGTGGTGAAATTATCAACCTCAACATCCTTAATTCCATAAAGCACCGCTCAGAAGAATGTTCCTCAATCTCTGTTAAATCTATAGATATACTTCCTTACCATAAAAACACTTCTTTTCGTTACCATGATCCCTTTTATGAGTTTTCATCATTGGTTGAAATCAAAGGAAATTAATCATGAATAGAATGTTGTACCAGTTTATAAAAATTTCAGGCATGTTTATTAATTGATGAATTCTTGAACACTAAGGATAACATGGCCATCGATGATACTGCTACACTTGTAAAAGCTCTTTCCTCATTTGAGGATGATACCATTGAGTATCTAGATGGTATTAGTGACCTATCACTTTCACACTCACTACCTCATGAACATGAACTGTGACTACTTGAACTTTTGAGGGATTATAAACAATCTTTTGGATGGACACTTTCTGACACACCTAGAATTATCCCATGAATTTGTACTCATCACATATTATTAAATGATGAGGCTAAACCAGTGAGGTGGGTACAACGTCTACTAATCCCAAACCAACTAGATAATGTTAAAATGTATGTAACAACATTTTTGGCTACTGGAATCATTTAACCAATTTCTGATAGCCAATGGATCAACAAAGTTTAAGTAGTTCCTAAAAAATGGGTCTAATGGTAATTAAAAATGAAAAAATGATTTCGTACCAACTCGTGTACAGAATAGTTGTCGTGTCTTTATAGACTATAGTTGATTAAACCAACACACTACGAAGGGCCATTTCCCATTGCTATTCATTATCCATATGCAAGAAAGGCTATCAGGGAAGTACCATTACTGTTTTCTTTATGGGTATTAGGGATACTTTCATATCCATATTTTCCTCTAGGATTAGAAAACGAAAACATTTACTTTCCCCTTTGGCAAATTTTCATATATGAGGATGCCATTTGGTCTATGCAGTGACCTGGGTACTTTCCAGTGATGCATGATTTGTATTTTTTTCTATTACCAAGAGAATTTCATGGAAGTATTCATTTATGATTTCACTGTTTATTTATATTCTTTTGATGAATGTTTAAGTTGTCTTGGTTCAGTCATACGTCATTGTATTGAAAAGAATCTCGTATTAAATTAGATGAAATTCCATTTCATGGTGCGATAAGGTATCGTTTTGTGACATGTAATTTTTGGGGATGGTATCCAAGTAGATAAATCAAAAGTGGTTGTATTTTCTTCCCTACCATTCCCCAAAAATGTACGGGATGTGTGGTCTTTCCTAGTTCATCTTGGATTTTACCACCCTTTCATTCATGACTTTAGTATAATTTCACTCCCCCTATCCCGATTACTCAAAAAATAAAAGAAATTTGTTTTTGATAAATAATGTGGGGAATAATTTAACAAATTAAAATGGAGTCTCACATCATCCCTGGTAATCCAACCACCTTGATGAGATTTACCATTTGAGATCATGTGTGACGCCTCTAACTGTGAAGTTGGGGAAATCTTATCACAAAGGGTCAATTGATCTCCACATGTCATTGACTTTGCCTTATGTACACTGGACCCTGCCCAAGAAAACTAAACCAAAACAGAAAAATAATTTCTTATTATTGTGTTTTCCATGGATAAATTTAGGTCGTATCTTTTAGGGTCCAAAGTCATTGTGTTCTCAGACCACGTATTTCCCTGGTATCTCCTTAAGAAATTAGAATCCAAACCATGTCTCATTTTCTAGATGCTCCTCCTTCAGGAATTCAATTTATAAATTAGAGATAAAAAAGGAGCATAGAATGTGGTGGTTGACCATATTAGTAGGATACACCCATCATAGGACATTGAATCATTCCCTGTATTCCCAGGAATGACACGTTTTTAGATAAGCAATTGTAAAGAGTGCAAGATGATATTCCTTGGTATGCTGAAATTGTAAATTATTTGGTAGAATATTGCATTACCAGTGATTTCAATAAAAAATAGGATGACCATCTAAAAGATGATTCATGTTGGTACATTTGGGATGGCCCCTACCATTGGAGAACATGTAGTTATCATTTCCTTAGGTGTTGCCTTCCCGACAGTGAGTTTTAGTCTATCCATAGGTTCTGTCACACTCTTGCTTATAGGTGGAACTTTGGTCCCTAATGAATTTATCTCAAGGTCCTTGATTCTGGTCCCTTTTGGAAAACACATTTTTAGGATTCTTGTGATTTCTGTAAATCTTTTCCTCACTTTCAAATTATGGGGAATGTATGTAAAAGAAATTAAATTCCACAACAACCCTTGTTCTTCCCTACGATTTTCGATGTTTGGGGAATTGAATTTATGAGACCATTCCACAATTCATTTGGTAACCTTTACATTCTTCTATAAGTGGATTATGTTTCAAAATGGACAGATGAATGAGCTACAAGGACTGATGATTTAAAGACTATTGTGGAACATTTGAGAACCCAAATTTTTTGAAGGTTTGGATTACCTAGGTCCATTATCGATGACCAGGGTTATCATTTTTACATCTGAACAATAAAATATCTTTTGTGTCGGTATGGGTTCGAGAATAGAGTGTCTAATTCATATCACCCACAAAGCAATGGTTAAGATGAGGTGTCCAATAGGTAGGTAAAACAGATTCTGGAAAAAATCATTCAACCTAATTGGCAAGATTGGAGTCTTAGACTCGATGATTACTTATGGGCTTGTCATACTAATTTTAAAACACCCATTGGCAAGTCACTATATCAAATAATGTTTGGAAAGAGTTGTCACCTCCCTATTAAGATAGAGCACCGGGCCTATTGGGCCATTAAACAATGAAATTCTAGTCTTTATGGTGTAGGTTCTCATGGGAATTTATAGATTCATGAGCTGGAGGAAAATCAAAGAGATGCATATGAGAACTCCCCGATTTATATGAAGTGATCCAAGGCTTCCCATGATCGTATGATCATTCATCATCAATTCCACATTGGGTAGAAGGTCCTTCTATATAATGCAGGGTTGAAGTTTAATCTAGGTAAGCTTTGTTCCCATAGGTTTGGACCATACACTATTACTAATGTCTCTCTATTTGATGTTGTCCATGTTCAAAATAAAGAAACGAAGAAAACCTTCACTATTAATGGGCAACAGATGAAGCACCTTCCATGAATCCACTCCAGAGTCCCCGATGGAGGAACTCTCTGTTCAAGAAGAAATATATGAATGAAACTCACTAGGTTTTATCATTCCTTTCCACATTCACTTTTGTTATAGTTAGGAAACTGGAAACCTTAGGTGGGGGGGGGGGGTACATTCCTGGGTTAGTTATGAATTTTCACCATCTTTTTTCCTTAATATTTTTTTCTTCTTACGGAATAATATTTTTACTCCCCCCATTCCCCCACACTTTTGTTCCAAAATGTTAAATTTTTTTATGTCCACTTTATCATTGAAAATGATACTCGCTTCATCATGTATGTTATTGAAAATTCATGAGTAATATCTCAATTTCATTTGGTTTTATTTTTCAAAAACAAAATTCTAATGAAATGTGAATGTCAGTAAGAATTCAATACTTTGTGTGAATTTTTCTTGAAATTTTGTTGTTTATTGATGATATAAATGGTTGTATCATTTTGAAACCTTTGAAAAGAGTGATACCCTTTATGTGAATAGTTTAAGGGAATATTGTGTCACTTAATTTCCCAACAAAACTTTTCACCCAACCATGAAGTGTGAAAATATCTACTTAATAGAAGGTAAATATAATTATGTTGATTTTTCTCTACTTCCCAAAATAAATTTTCCATACGTTCGTTCCTTATCCGATCTATTTCATTACTTTACCAGACTGACCTATGCGTGTGTACCTATTATCTGACTATTTTACATCCTCCAAAAAATCAAAAAAAAAAGGGTTTTATATTTATAGGTCAAAAACTGTCCTTCCCTGACTTTTGATCTTATTATAACTATTATAATTAGTTTCATGAGGAGATCAAATATGGATTGAGAGATGAATGTGAGATTTCTTCCAAGTGCAACTTTGGAAAAATAAAATAAATGAGGGAGTGATGACATGTACAACATATATGGATATCTAGGTCAAGAGATTATATTTTAACTTCTAGGATTTCTAAAATGAGTGGGTCTTGAAATTTGATTATAAAGGATGTAGGTCAGGTTTGGTGGAAATGATCATATAAGTAGATTTTTTTTAAAATAAATTATATTTACTTGATAAAAAGTGGAAATAATAGCATAAAATGGTTGTCATGAACATACATGAATAATTAGTGAAATGGTTATCTTTTTAACTATTTTCTCAAATTGGTATCATTAAACTCCATGAATTTCCTAATGATACAATTTTTGAGACATCTTTTTGTTTGATCATCGAGAATAACTCTGTGTGATTTTCTCATTGATCACATTTCTATTAAGAATTAAGTTTTCATTGAATGTTAAATTTTTATGATGTTGGAAATATCTAAAGGCATATTTTTTTTTGAAATATTACTTCACCCTTGAGTGAAAATGTTGAGGTGTGGGGGTGTGATCGCACTATAATTCACTATTTTATTTCACCACAACACCATTGTATTAAACTAACTCTGTACCATAAATTCCAAAAATAATATCGAATTATGCTTCATGTTTTTTTAGTTATTTAATATTTATCTCTGTTAAAAGGGGAAATTATACTTTTTTATCTTCATTGAAGGTGGAGGTGATTTGGAGACCCTAGAGATGATCTAGAAGAAAAATGGGCCAAACTGAATGGAAGCCCAAGGAAACTAGTACACTATTTTGAAAATTATGCAAAATAATTGAATAAAAATGGGATGAAATTTTGTGAGACGATCCAAAACTTCATGGGCTTAAACTCATCTCTAGAAACCGAAGCCCAATTTTACCATCTGGTTGACTATCCGAACCAATATTTCTAGGGGATAGAATCTTCCCGAATTCAAAAGCGAGGTTTGGTATTTTGACAATATCCGGAAATAAAGATTTCCAGTGGCCTCCAAATTTAACAGGGAGATAACCAATAATCCTAAAAAACTCTCCTCTTTTGTTTAAGTCATGACATGGCTTTTACATGTTCAGAACCAAGACTCAAATGGTATCACCAAAGCTGGGTGCTCAAAACCACTTACCATTTTGGCTATAAAAGGGCACCAAGGGAATCTCATTTGAAAGTTTGAACCAGGATCCAAGCTCTTCCAATTTGGAATTACATAATATTATAATTTTTATACTAGATTTTTTTGAGGCCCCTATCTTTATAGGGGGATCAAAGATGAATAAAGAGTTCCACTCGACTTTCCTCTTCCTCCCGATGTTGAGCTAAATAGTGGGTTTTCATTGTGAGGGAGATACACACATATAAAGAGAGTCCTGAAGCATATATTAGATACTATTTTGGATTGATTAAGGTGTTTAACCATTTTTTTTAGATTTATATTACATTATTTCTTATTTTAATGCTTTTTTTGATGCATGTGATTTATTTTCCCTTAATTTCTAACTAATTGGTGTGAGGTTTTTAGTGCGTGACTTGTGTTGTTTCGATTGGACAACACAAGAATATTTTCTTACCCAATTTCATGAGATTTAAATATTATTTGGAATATCTTATTCCATGCATATGTTCTGGACCTTGACAATATGATTTTTATGTCAAGATTTGGTTCTTCAAGCAATGAAATAAAGGCTTAGGAATTAATAGGGATTCCAATTAATTTTAACCAAAGAATTACTCCAAACCTAAATGAATCTCTATGAACAATGAACATAAAACATGTTTAGTAAAATCACAATGACCCATTTCTCTCATATTTATTAAAAAACCACCTTAACCTGTCAACTATTAAACTCTTTAAGTTAATTTATTTTGTTAAAACTATTTTCAAAATCCACCCCCTTTTAGTTATTTTAATTAAAAAAACATACTCTAAACCTATCAACGCTCCTTGAGAGATGGTATAGGGTCTACCATATACTATAAATAAAACATAAAATCATAATCAATTTTGCGTTTCATGAAAATTCGGTCAAGAATCATACATAATAATATTAGTGATGTTTAGCAATTTCAACTCTACAACCATTGGTTATAGATACTTGTCAATATCATTCCTAGGATAATTCATCCAAGAAATCTATATGGTCTTGAATATATATGTTTTTATCATGAACATCTATGATGGAAGATTATATATATAAAATATGGTTAATATTTTAGTTATTGTTTAAGTCTATCCAAATAGATTAAAACATCACAAGATAGCCCAAATCTGACAATTTGAATCTCTATGGAAAAATCATCATCTCTCTTAGTAAACTCTTACCATACGAATCCATCTATTGGGTGAAGAAAATGCTCATTTTTTTTTATTTTTTTCTATATTTTATCTCATATATTCTATAATTTTTTCTAACATAAACATTATTTATAGGCTTTGTGTCAATGGAAATTTCCCAAAAACCTTATTGGGAACTTGAGTTATTGTGCCATTTTTATTTATCTCTTATCTACATGTACCACACACTCTAAGAAGAAAGTCATTTAACAATGGTTTTCTAGAAGTAGTTTTCAAAAACATCCTGAAATTCTTCAGTTTAAAATTTTATTGGTGGTTTTTTATATTTTTCCACTAAATCCTCACAGAATAAGAATTTTTATTATTTATTTAATTTCAGGGGTGATTTTGTAAAATCGTCGCTGATTATGTTATTTAGAAAAGGTTTTTGTTAGAAAATAAAATATAAATGAATTAATTTTTTCAAATTAATACATATATTATAAATAATTAATAATTAATATTTAATAGGTATTTATTATTAATAATTATGTATTTCTTGTTAATGTTATAAGAGAAGTTGAAAAATACAACTTCCTCATCAAATGACTACAAATTTTGATCTGGTTGTTTGTTTATAATCTAAGACCTATAAAATTAAACCATGAAAAAATAAATACAGTTAAATTATATAATAATTTTGTAAAAATTAATAAAAAAATATTTCTTTCTCTAAGAGAAGTTTAAAACTGAACTTCAACATCAAAAAACCATTCTTATAATCTGAGTGTACATTTGGGCATTGAAAAATGTCAATTCAAATCTTGCGATGAGATCTACATTTTTAAATCTAGAGGAATCCATAAGTTATTTCTTATTAGTAAAAAAGGCTTAGAAGGCCTATAAAATCTAGTTTTTAGTTGGGATACCCTTGTTTTTTAACATTCAATGGAATTTCAGCTTCATTTAGGAGGTCTTCTTATTATTATTTGGATTGTTATGATTTTAAATCATGGGTTTACATTCTTATTGATATGATGGTGTTACAATTGTAGTGTTATTCACTCTTTTAGTGATTCATTATTTTGTGTGTGTGTGTGTTTCTTTATATTTATGTATTTTTTCTTATAATTATATATAATTGTATATTTTCAAAGATATTTATATGTATTTATAAATATTTCAAGCTCTCTCTCAATATCTATATATATTTATATGTATTTATGTATAGTTATATATATATGTATCTATTCAATTATATTTAATTATATATGTGTGCATCTTTATAATTTTTTTAATTTAGTTATATATATATATATATTTATATAACTTTGTCTATATTTATATACATACACATATATATATATATATATTATTGATATATATATATATATTATTGGTATATATATATATATATATTTCTGTATGTTTATATTTATATACATTTTTTAAATTTCAATTTATTTGTATTTTTTATAATATATTTTTATATATGTATATAATTTTATTTAAATATATTTAAATGTAAATTTATTTACTTATTTTTTAGTGATTTATATACTATTAGTTATTTATTTATTTATTATTTATAAATTTGTTATTTATCACATATTTTTATATGTTTTTTATTTTTTATTAATTAATTATTACTAATTATGACTTATTTATTATATAATGATATATTATTTATTAAGTTTGTTATTGCTATTATTATTTTTATTTATTATTTATTATTTATTATTTATTATTTATTATTTATTATTATTTTTAATTATTTGGGCTCAAAGCTCCTTTATTAAGAAATAAAAAAGGAACAATGAAGAGGATAAGTCAAAAATGATTTTCCTACCCTCTATCCAGAAGCATGCAAAAGACAAGGAAAAATTTGACCAAAGGATAAAACACACGAGCCAAAATAAAGCCCAATCAACAGAAATTCATTTCCCATCACCCAGAATAGACATCCTTAAATATGAGACTGAGAACATAAGCTCATGATATGGAAGGCCCCCTGACCACAAGGGTTTCATCATCTTCTCCAACTTTTAGCAGGCTACCACTTATTCACTTGATCCTAATCTTTCACCTCTATATAATAAGATTTTAAATTTGTTAATCGAGCATTAACACCTTCATGATTATTTCCAAATTTGATGGGAAAGTCTTCATTGAAAAATGACATATCAATCGAATAAGGTATAGTGAAAAAGACAGATATTGCCACCTTACCTTTCATCATACTTCTCATAGGATCACATTTATTTATCACTGTCTAGGAGATATTAGGGGAATTGGTAATCGTACCATGATTCACTGTTTCATTTTCAAACTTACACCACTGTGCTAAACTTGTTTTGAATTGTAAATTTCAAATATAATAACAAATTTCACTTAATGTTTTATTAATTTACTTTTTGTTTATCAAAGTTAAAATGGTAAATTATACTTTCTTTGATATTTTCATTGAAGGTGGAGGTGATTTGGAGGCCCCAGAGATGATCTCGAAGAAAAATTGGCCAAACTGCATGGTATCCCTTTGACATATGTCCAATGTTTTGATCATTTTGATAATTCTGTGCATCCAAATGGGCTGAAACATTGTGGTACTCTTCAAAACATGATGAGATACAACTCTTCTCAAGGAACTAAAGCCTAATTATTCCATATGGTGGTTGTTCCGAACAATTCTGTCCAGGGGATGTAATCTACCTGAATTCAAACGTTTAGTTTGGTATTTTGACAATATATCCTAATCCATATTTCTAATGGACACCATACTTGAAATAGATATATTCAAGAGGTCGGGAAACAACTATTTTCTTTTTTCCATGTTGTGATATGGATTTATAATATTCTAAAACCGAGATAAAATGGTATATAAAAATAGTGTTCTCAAAACCATGTCCAATTTTGTCTATAAAAAGGCACCATGTCTACATCATTTGTAAGTTAGGACAAGAGAGTTAAGTGAAGCCAAATTTATGTTCCATAGGATTACATTAATCCCCTTTAAGGTTCTGGATCTCGCTATCCTCATAGGGGTTCAATAATGAAGAAGGAGATGCACCTAAGATTCCTCCTCCTCTCATTGTCATGCTAAATGGTGGGTGTTTGTTGTGAGGGAGCTACACACATGCCAAGGGAGTTCTGACACATATATTAACTACTAGTTTGGAGTACTTTTGTGTTTAAACATTTCATTCCTTGTTTCTTGAGAATTAAATATTAACTTTAATCTCTTATTCAATTAATAAGTGATGGACCTTGACAATACGATAGTAACATCAAGGGTTTGGTTCTTTAAGCATTGAAATAAAAGATTATGAATTAATCCAGATTCCAATTAATTTCAACCAAAGAATTACTCCAAAACTAATTAAATATATATTAACAATAATCTTTAAATGTGTGTAGTAAAATCACAATGAACCCTTTGTCTCATAGTTCTCAAAATACATTTGGTTTTTCAACTATTAAACTCTTTAAGTT
The DNA here is from genome assembly GCA_963277665.1 of Viscum album. Classification (NCBI taxonomy): domain Eukaryota; kingdom Viridiplantae; phylum Streptophyta; class Magnoliopsida; order Santalales; family Viscaceae; genus Viscum; species Viscum album. Next base: position 1,476,018,577 of record OY728125.1, on the reverse strand, counting down.
GAGTTATTTTCTTAAAGCTGTTTTCAAAATCACCCCCTCTTTTAGTAATCTTTATTAAAAATACACATTGTATACTATCAAATATCCTTGAGAGATGACCTATGGTGTTCAATATACTACAAATCAAAATTAAAATCATAATAAATTTGACGTGTCATGACAAATCGGTCAAATTTTAGCACCGTATCCGGGGAGCGCTTCAGTTTTTAGTTTGTGTTTTTGATAAGATATTGTTAATTTTTTTGAATATTTATTTGTTTTATCTTATAAATTTATCTCTCTTTTTGTGATATGATCTATTGTTTTTGTAGTTTTGGAGCATGATTTATTATAATTCAAGAGATTTACCTCCTTTTGAACCCGAATTGGAGATTATCCTAACTCAGCGACACCGAGACACAGAAGAGAACCCTTTAAAGGAGGAAATACAAAACATCGAAACCCTTCTTGATCCTTCTAATTCTTTTTCTGGAATCGAAATCAAAAGTGAAATAAAATTATATAAAATTGATGAAAATAATAAGAAACTAAATGAACTAACCTCTCCTGATGTCGATATCCAACCCACATATATTCAATTACAAGGAGAGGAACCCAATTTTGACCTAAAATATAGTTTAATCCATCTATTTACAATATTCCATGGACTTCCTAGAGAGGATCCACATAAGAATTTCAAATAATTTCATATTATGTGTTCTACATTAAAACCTGTAAATGTGGATGAAGAACAAGTAAAAAATAGGGCATTTCCATTTTCATTAAAAGATGCAGCCAAAGATTGGATTTATTATGTTAATTATCTAATAAGAGGCTAGGCAAACCTGAAATGTCTTTTCTCTTGAAAAATATTTCCCATCATCTCAAACTGCAACTATAAGGAAAGAAATTTGTGGTATAAGGAAATCACAAGGGGAAACATTACATGAATATTTTGAATGCTTTAAAATGTTATGTTCAAGTTTCCCACACCACCAAATAAGTGATGAACTCTTTATTTGGTATTTTTATGAAGGGTTAATTCCAATTGATTATAACATGATTGATGCTTCTACAGGTGGTGCACTAGTTGATAAAACCCCAACTGCTGCAAAGACCCTAATTGAGAACATGGTTAAAAACACTCAATAATTTGGCTCACGATCAAGTGTACCCATTCGAGGTGTCCATGAGGTGTAAAGCACTGAATTTAGGAAGAAGGTGGACATGATTTTTGGAGAGGTAAGTACCTTTCTTCGATCATTTTCTCTTTCCCAAGGGAAATAACAATCTCTTCCTCCCATCCATTGTGATATATGTTCGTCTAACACCCACTAATCTGACCAATGCCTCTAATTGAGAGAAAATTATAAGATTTTTGAGGAAATCTTTCCATGCCACCCCTATAACCAACCCTTTAGGAAAGAACCTTACTATCCATCCAACTCTGTGTGGAAAGAAAACCAAGCCTATAGGAAAGGGAGGTATTCCAACCAACCTCAACAAAAATAGAACCAATATGTCTAGATTAGTCATCCCCCACCACCACCCAAAAATCATCATCCACCCAAAGTCCTTTCTAAAAAACCCATCCAAAACCCAAGCCTAGACTAGAATATATAATTAAAAAATTGCTACCAATAATATCCAATTCCAAAAAATCACTCAGACAACCATACAAGACCTAAAAACCCTATTAGGACAACTAAATAACTCATTGAAGGAAATAAAAATTCATGGGTTGTGTAAACTACCATCTCAACCACTGGTCAACCCTGGAGATAAATGAAATGGTATTTAAATCACCATTAGGAGTGGAAAACTGCTAGAGAGTCTAATAAATCCTCCATTAGAGTCATCCCCTCCTAAGGAAACCTCCATCCCAACCATTAAAAATGTTCCGAATGTTGGAAAACCATGTCTTGAGAGAAAAACATCCAAAGTAAAGAGTTTGTATGTTGATGAGTATCATATCCAACCCACTCCCAACTTAGAAAGCAAAAGGAAACAGAACTCGATAAAGAAATTTTGGTGACTTTCAAAAAAGTACAAGTAAACTTCCCCTTGATTGATGCTATGAAATAAATTCAAAGATATAAATTTTTTTTAAAAGAGATGTTTACACATCTAAGGATACTTTGTGGTGATGAGAAGGTAATATTGAGGAGGAATGGCTCAAAATTTATATAACCATCATTTCCTACCAAATGAAATGATCCTAGAACCTTCTCAATTCCATGCAGTATAGGGGAGTATTCATTTTACAATGTTGTGCTTTATTTGGGTGCTTCTATAAATGTGATGAATGAATACATTTTCTCTTCATTGAAGGTTGGATAATTGAAGCCAACTGGGATAGTCGTTCAACTAGAAAATAAAAGTACAACACACCCTTCTAGTGTGTTATAGGATGTTCTTGTGAGGGTGAAAATTTTAAATTTTCCTACTTATTTTATGTATAAAAAATGGAAGATGATATGATTAATGGACACTCCCCAATTAAATTGGGGAGTCCATTCTTGAAAATAGTCAAAACCATAATTAATGTCCATAATAGAACATTATATATGGATTTTTGTGGTGACATTTTTTACTTCAACATCCTTGACTCCATGAAGAACCCCATAGAAGAACATTCCCCTCTCTTTGTTAATTAAATTAATCTAATCCCTTCCCATAAAAACAAAATTTTCCCCCAACCCCTTTATGAGTTTTAATAATTGATTGAAATTTTAGGAAATGAATCATTCATTGATTGTTGTAGCATTGTATAAAAATGTCATGCATGTTTATTAATTGATAATTTCTTGAACACTGAGGATCCAATGACCATCGATGATACTGAAAAGCTTTCAAAATCACATTACTCATCCGTGGATGATACCATTGATAAGTTATATGAGATTAGTGACCTCTCATTTTCATACACACACCAATCTATTGAAAATCCCCCTTAATTAAAGCTAAAACAACTACCTAAAGATTTAAAATATTCATATCTTTATAATGGAAACAAGGTACCCATAATCATTACTATTTCACTCCATCCTAAGCATAAATTGCGATTGATTGAACTTTTGAGGGAGTATAAAAAATCATTGGGATGGACACTTTTGGGGATTCCTAGTATTATCCCATCAGGTTTTACAAATCATATTTTGTTAAATGATGAGGCTAAGATAGTGAGGTAGGCACAATGTCGACTGAACCAAAACCTCTTAGAAGTTATGAAAAAGGAGGTAACACAATTATTGGCTACTGGAATCATTTACCCCATCTCTAATAGCCAATGGGTTTGTTTTGTTCAAGTAGTTCCTAAAAATATTGGTTTTAATGTAATTAAAAATTAAACAAATGAATTGGTTCCAAATCTTTTGAAAAATAGTTAGTGTGTCTTTATAGACTATCACCAACTAAATTAACACACTAGGAAGGACCATTTTTCATTTCCATTCATTGACTAAATGCTAGAGAGGATAGCAGAGAAGTCCCATTACTATTTTCTTGATGGGTATTCTAGATAATTTTAGATCCATAATTACCCTGAGGATCAGGAAAATATAACCCTTACATGCCACTTTTGTACATTTGTATATTGGAGGATTCCATTTGGTCTGTGCAATGCTCTGGGTACTTTACAGTGATCCATGGTTAGTATTTTTTTGGGATTACCTGGATAATTTCATGGAAGTATTCATGGATGATTCTACAATTTATGGATCATCTTGATGAATTTTTGAGTAGTCACACTTGATTCCTACATAACTGTATTGAAAAGAATCTCATATTAAATTATGAGAAATGCCATTTCATGGTGAGAAAAGGTATATTTTTGGGACATGTAATTTCTGAGGATTACATCTAATTAGATAAATCAAAATTGGATGTCATTTCTTCCCTATCATTCCACAAAAATCTATAGTATGTGTGATCTTTTCTAGGTCATGAAAGATTTTACTGTCGTTTCATTCAAAACTTTAGTAAAATTGCACTCCCACTCTCCTGGTTACACCAAAAAGAAAAGGAATTTGTTTTTGAAAAATAAATTTAGAAATATTTTAATAAGTTAAAATGGAGTCTCACATCACCCCTGGTAATCCAACCACCTCGGTGGAATTTTACATTTGATCTCATGTGTGATGCCTCTAACTATGCAGTTTGGGTAGTCATGTCATAAAGGGTCGATCGAGCTCCACATGTCATTGCCTATACCTCACATTCTTTGGACTCTACCCAAGGAAACTATACCATGGATAAAAAATAATTTCTTTCCAATTTTTTATCCATGGATAAATTTAGGTAATAATTTTTAGTGTCCAAATTCATTGTGTTATCAGACTTTGTAGACCTTCTGTATCTACTTAATAAATCGGAATTCAAACCATGTCTCATTCGCTAGATGATTCTTCTTCAATAATTTAATTTAGAAATTAGATATAAAAAAGGAGAAGAGAATGCAGTGGCTAACAATATCATTAAGATTCAACCATCCTCAGACATTGAATCATCCCACTGTATTCTCATAAAAGACAGGTTTTTTGATGAGAAACTATACCGAGTGCAAGATGTTATTCCTTGGAATTCTGAAATTGTAAATTATTTATGAGGATCTTGCATTCCTACTGATTTCAACAAAAACTAAGCTAGTCTTACAAAACATGAGTCCCATTGGTACATTTGGGATGACCCCTTTCTTTGGTGCACATGTAGTGATCAATTCCTTAGGCGTTTTGTTCCCGATAGAAAGTTTCAGTCTATCATTTGATTCCTCCACACTCTTTGTTGGGGGGGACACTTTGATCCCCAATGGAATGCTCGCAAGGTCCTTGATTCTGGTCTCTTTTAGCCAACACTTTTTCGGGATGCCCATGATTTTTTTAAATCTTGTATTTGTTGTCAAATAATGTGTAATTTATTTAAAAGAAATAAAATTGCACAACAACCATTTCTCTTTCATGACATTTTCGATGTTTGGGGTATTGAATTTATGGGGCCAATACCCAATTCCTTTGGAAACATTTACATTCTTATAGAAGTTTATTACATGTCAAAATGGGTAGAGTCATGAGCTATAAGGAATGATGATTCTAAGGAAGTTGTAGAATTATTTTAGAACCCTAATATTCTGTAGGTTTTGAATACATAGGTTCATCATCAATGACTCGGGTTATAATTTATGAAATCGAATAATGAATTCACTTCTACATCGGTAAAGGGTCGGTCATTGAGTGTCTACTTCTTATCACCCATGGACCAATGGTCAAGATGAGGTGTTAAATAGAGAGGTAAAATATATTCTTGAAAAAAGGGTTCAATCCAGTAGAAATGATTAGAGTATTAGACTCGATGATTCATTATGGGCTTACCGTACTACTTTCAAAACCCCCATTGGCATGTCACCATATGAGCTAGTGTTTGGAAAGTGTTGTCACCTCCCAGTTGATATTGAGAATTGGGCCTACTAAGCCATCAAAAAATGAAATTATAATCTTTCTAGTGCTGGTGCAGGTGCTCAAAAGAAGTTACAAAGTCTGGAGTTAGAGGAAATGATAAGATATGTATATGAGAAATCTAGGATTTATAAGGAGCGAACCAAGTCTTCTCACGACTGTCTCATCCTTCATTGTCAATTTCACATTGGAAAGAAGGTCCAATACAATGAAAGGATGAAATTTCATCCCTATAAGCTTCATTATTTCTGGTTTGGTCCATACACTATTACTAATGTATCTCCATTTGGTGTTGTTTAGGTTCAAAATGAAGAAACCTAGGAAATCTTCACAATCAATGGGCATCGACTGAAGCACTTCCACGAATCCCTTCTAGAGTTTCCAATGGAGGAACTCCATATTCAATATGTAACATACCAATGAAACCCACCATATTTTATCCTTCCTTCCCACAATCTATTTTATTATAGTGAGGATACTACACACTATAGGTGTGTCATAATGGGTATATTCGTGTGTTAGTTAGAAATTTTCATTAACTTTCTTCTTTTTCTCTTTTCGTCTTGCTGAATTGTATTGTTACTTTACCCCCTTTCCCTCTCCCTCACTTTTATGCAAGAATATTATTCTTTTCCCACTTTATAATGGAAATTTATGCCCTTTAAATAATGGAAATTATTGAAAATTCATATGTAATTTCCTTATTTCGTGTTGTTTTAACATTTAATTTTTTTTGATGAAATGTGAATTTTAGCAAGAATTCAACAATGAGGTGTGAATTTCTTTTAAAATTTGGTTCTTTGTCAATGGTATAAATGTTTGTATCACTTTGATACCTTTGAGAAGAGTGGTATCCTTTTTGTGAATAGTTAGGTGAAAACTGTTTCACATAATCTCTCCAAACATCTTTGAACCCAACAATGAAGTGTGAAAATTTATTACTTAATGGAAGGTAAATATAAGTTAGGTTGATTTTTCTCTACTTCCCAAAATCATTTTTCCATACGTTCATTCCTTATCTGATATATTTCATTACTGTAATAGATTGACCAATGTGTACATACCTATTATCTGACTGATGTACGCCCTAAAAATGGTTGTGTCTTGGCTATGTCAGAAACCACCCTTCCTTGACTTTTGATATTGTTATAACTATAAAAATTAGTGTCGTGAGTAGATCAAACATTGGTTGAGAGAAGAGTGTGGGATTTTTTTCCTAGTGAAACTTTTGAAAACAAAAAAAATAAATTAGGGGGGTGATGAAATGTACATCATATGTGGATATCTAGGTCAGGATCTTATGGTTTGACTTCTAGGAATGCTTAAGTGAGTGGGTCTTGAAATTTTATTATAAAATATGTGGGGGAGTTTCAGTGGAAAGGATCATGTAATTAATTTTTTTAAAATAACTTATATTTACTCGATAGAAAGAATAAAGAATATAATGAAATGGTTATCACACACATGTGTAGAATTAGTGACCTCATTAACTTTTGAATTATTTTTTTCAACTGGTATCATGCGTCTCTTGGAATTTCATTCTGATACAATTTTTGAGCTACATTTTCCATGCTCACTACGAATAACTCCTCGGTGTGATTATTGATTTGATAAGATTTCTATTAAGAATTAAATTTTCATTTAATGTTAAATATTTATGAAGTTGGAAATATCGATATGCATAATTTTTTGAAATGTGGATTTTCCTTGGATTGAAAATGTTTAGGTGTGGGGGTGTAATCATACTACGATTCACTATTTCATTTTCACCCTTTACAACACTACGTTAAACTTTTTTTGTATTGTAAATTTCAAATATAAAAAAAATTCACTTAATTTTTGATTAATTTATTTTGTGTTTATAACTTTTAAAAGGGGAAATTTTACTTGTTTTTATATTTTCATTGAAGGTGGATGTGATTTGGAGACCCCAGAAATGATCTAGTAGAAAAATGGGTCATACTGCATGGCATCCCATGTACATAAGTCCACTAGTTTGTGTATTTTGAGAATTCCATGCATCCAAATGGGATAAAACTTTGTTTTCAGCTCCAAAACCTCATTGTAAACAACTCTTCTCAAGTAACTAAAGTCAAATTCTTTTATATGGTGGCCCGTCCGAACCATTTTGTCCAGGGGACATAATCTACACAAATTCAGAAGTTTAGTTCAGTATTTTGACCATATCTCTAAATCCAGATGTCTAATGGCCTCTAAATAATCTATGGAGATATTAAAAAGGACTAAAAATAACTATTTTAATTTTTCCATGAGGGGATATGGCTTTATACTATTTCAAAACCGAGACACAAATGGTATCTAAAAACAGGGTGCTCAAAACCATGTCCCATTTTGGCTATAAAAAGTCACCATGGACACCTAATTTGTAAGTTTGACCAAGAGAGGTAAGTTATGAAAATTTGAAGTCAAATATGTTCATTTAATCACCTTTACGGTTCTGGAGATCCCTATTCTCATAGTGGGATCAATAATGAAGAAGGAGATGCACTCGAGCTTCCTGCTCCTCTCGATGTTGGGCTAAATGGTGGGAGTTCATTGTGAGGCAGCTACACACATGTCAAGGGAGTTATAACACATATATTAGATATTGGTTTGGATTAATTTCGGTGTTTAAACATTTCATTATATTTACCTTACATTATTTCATATTTTAATGCTTATTTTTATAGATGTGAATGTTATTCTCTTAATTTCTAACCAATCAGTGTGAGGTGTTGAGTGCGTGACTTGTGTTGTTCCGATTAGACAGTATATGAATCCTTTTCATACCCACAGTCTTGATATTTAAATATTATTTGGAAGAACTTATTCCATGCATAAGTTCTGGACCATTCCAAAATAATTGTTACATCAAGATTTGGTTCTTTATGCATTGAAAAAAAATTTTAGGAATTAATCAGGATTCCAATTATTTTTACCAAATAATTACTACAAGAATAAATTAATATATATAAAAATGAACTTTTAATGTGTTTAGTGAAATCACAATGAACATTTTTTCTCATATTTTTCAAAATCCATTTGCTTTTTCAACTATTATACTACTTAAATTAAGTTATTTTCTTAAAACATTTTTCAAAATCACCCCACTCTTTTAGTATTCTTTATTAAAAATGCACATAATAATCTACCAAAGATCTTTGAGAGATGACCTATGGTATAACCTATAATATAAACAAAACATAAAATCATAATCAATTTGACGTGTCAGGACAACGTAGCAAATTTGATTCATAGATACAAATATTTCCTTGCTGGCTGTTTCAATGTAGACTTGAAGTGTACCTTTATTAGTGTTCTTAAAACTTTGTCCTAGAGAAGTGAGAAGCTTCTCAACTTTACTATTGGTGTTTTATTTCCCCATATAGGTACTAAACTGATTCTTCATGGGGTAGGTCAACTATGATTTAGAGATTCTTGGAGTGAGGAAGTTTGGCTACCTAGAAGAGGCATTTCAAGGTGCTCCCATAGTAAATGCATTGTATTAGGCCATACCTTGTTTGTTTATTTCCCCAAAGACGGGAAATCCTAATTTCACACACTTTATCATTTCTCTTCTCTAAGAAAACATCTCATATTTGGTTGGATCCCATAGGCAGCGGATCTTTTTGGTCTTATCTGTGGATGGAATATTAACGCCCACTTTTTTTACCATTGCAATACTTAGAAGAGATTATCCTCTACCCTTTCAAAATTAAATGATCATCATCTTCATTAATAACAAAATCAAAGTTATATTTCCCATATTCTTCAAGTAGAATGTTATCTGTCATATAATCCTTTCCTATAACCATAAAAAGAATCTTCAAGCTAGCCTCCACCTCAATATCCCACCAGCCATCATGCCTACCCAACAACATGTTGAGGTATGTTTGTTGCTTCTTAGATCCCTATATATCAATATAACAACCCATCAATAGAACCTTATTCAAAATCTCGATTGCATTATTAACATACTAACCACATTCAAACACAACACTAGTAGCTTTGTTCTTCACAAGTTTTTCACCACTAAGATCACCTACAATAAGAAATGAATCTGTCTTAGACTCTTTATCCAAACCACCATCATCTACACTAGATTTAAGTTGAACATGTTGCTCATCAAAACTCCCTAGTGGGTCATGTATCAGTAAACCCCCTAAAGAAGTTGGGACAATATATGAGTCATCATCATTTTTTTTATTTCATCTATAATTATACTCTATATTCCCCATCATGGAGAAAGATTCACATTTCCAAAACTTAAAATAATTTTCCTTGCAATGTCCAACCACATTGCAAGTCTCACAAAACAATGAAAGTTTCCCATAATAGATCCTCCAATTGATATCATCATTATGTTTTGAAAAAACAACATTATCAATCAATGTAAAACTATGATTTATCTAAACCAAGACCCTAGATAAGTGGATATTTATAACTGATTATGTTTCCCTCTCCAGTCGGATGGGAACACCTACTGATGCAGTAATATCATACAATATTATTAGATGTCAAAGGATCCATGATAATACATAAATATTGATTAACACTTTTTCTAATGTGTTACTAAAAAATAGTGGATTAAATTAAATTGACCACTCATGAATATGAAGTGAACCCGGTTTCAAATATAGCAACCAGAGGCTCCATGCCTTCTAGTACTACTCATCAGATGGAAACAAGAAGTGAAAATAACCCTGAGCAATCAAGATGAATCTCTAATAAGAATACCCCAAATTTAAGAAACAAAACTAAATAGATCTTCCATGCTCCAAGGATTTTATACCATTAGAAGGATGAGTTGAGTGATGAGAGAAAATTTTCACATGTTCAGTCATTCATTGATTGCATCTGAGTTGATCGTCACATGATCAATTGAACCCTACTTGATTAATCATCCTATAGTAAAATCTCTAAATGAATCCAGGGGCTAGATTCCAAAAACCTTAGCTTATACTTCTTCCTTATTTCCATTTAATCAATCAAGAATATCTAAATCAACTCCATGAGAGAAACATTTACAACCAAAAAGGACCTCTTAATGATTGAAATCACCTTCATAGGGGAATGTGATTCACAAAAATTTATAGAAATATTATTCTCTATTGGAGTCTCCGTGAATCGACGGTCCCAAGCGCCATCCTCTTCATTAATTATTATTTATATTTATACTTTAATATTTATTATTAATTAATTAATTAATTAATTAATTGTTATTTATAATTTACTATTTATTATTTACTATTTATTATTTACTATTTATAAATAAAAAATAAATATATGTATTCATATGAATTTATGTATATTTATTTGTGTATATATATAACTATATTGTAGTTTTTTTACTCACAATATTGAGAGATTATTGTCTTTGTATAATTACCAATTGGTAAGAGATTCAAATCTCACTCTATACATATATATGCTCAACTTTTTCTTGTCAGGTAAAATAAATAAATAATAACTACTAATTAATAAATTAATAAATATATATAATAAATAATTTATATAAAAATAAATTAAAATAAAAAATATGATAAATTATATTAAATTTTTTTTAAAATCACCATGAAATGTTTCTCAACATCGGTATACATGAAAGTTTCAAAAAACCGCCATGAAATCATTTATAGATGATTTAAAATGCCTCTAACTGGTATTTTTAACATAGAGACACAATATAAAATCATTTATAGACACATTTTCATTCCAATATAGGATAAAATCATTTATACAAACAAATTTTGTTTGAAGAAAATCTAAACTGGTCAATTTACTTCGATGCCTGAATCATTTTTCAAAAATTTCACCATCCAGAAAAAAGCATTTTAAAAAGTAAAGAAATTATTAAATACAACTATTACTAAATTCATATATCATTTTTCTATGAAATAAAAACTTCGTGATTTCATGTCATGTTTGTTCATATTAACACAACTAAGATACATCTATGTCATGGTATCCTCCATTACCTTCTTAAATTATTCAATGTCAAAATTTTGGTAAATTCTCCCCAAAAATGACAATAAATTTATAGTCATTCCATAAAACCATGTCATTAGTGCATATTTTGGTTGAAAAAGAAAAGGAAATAAATCAAATATCATATCTACAACAACAAACCTATTAGGACTTCTTATATTTTATGGTTGTTTAACTATTTTTCTATAATGGTGTCATACCTCATAATTGTTTTGTAATCTAGAGATATTTATCTCATAACTTACTTTATCATGTGTAAACTACATTTTTTCAACATAATTATAAAATGTACAGTAAATAATCACCCCTACCTCCCCTCCCAAATCATTATTGTAGGTGATATTATAAAATATTTAAAAATCATTCTAAAACTCATTCAACACTCTATTAAGAGCATGCATTCAACTTCTATCTATTATTATTTAAAATATATAATACTACCAAAAAAAAAATAAATTATTTTTTAGAATTTTTTTTAGAAATTAATCATTATAGAATATAGGTATTTAATTTAATAAATTTTCAAAAGTGTATAGTATATAATTTATAAAAGTATTTTGATTTATGAAAAGTCACAACATATATAATTTTTTATTGTTTAAATGTATATGGTATATAATTTATAAAATTATAAAATGAAAACATAAAAGTATAAAAGTGTATATAATTTATAATTGTACATATAATTTATAAATCATACATAAATTATATATGTATTTAAAATTATAAAATTATAAGAATTGAAATTTATAATTTTAAAAAATAAATATTATGATGTATTAATGTATAAAACAATTGATAAATTTATAAAGGTATACAATTATAAAATTATAAGTTATAAATGTATGTAATTATATACAATTTTATAAAATTATGAACATATATAAAAGTATAAGATTATATATAATTTATATGAGAAAGTAAATTTTATAAAAGTATACATAAATTATAAATGTATCTAAATTTATACAATCATATAATAGTTTAAAAGTATGTATATATTTTATCAAATCAAAATGGATGGGACAACGAGTATGATATCTCTGGACCCCAGAAAATATATAATAAGAAAACACATGAACCCTCCAATACATAGGTGAATGGGGAAGGGGAAACAAGTAATCAAAGGATAGAGAATCCAAAAAGGACACATTTCCATATTGACACCACCATTAAAATTATAGCACCGGATGGCCGAGATACCATAATCCATCACTAGTAGAGGATGATTATTCTACGCCTGTTGTGAATCAATAACCTAAGTACCTTCAATCTCATTCCCATCAGAACCAAGGGGAATGGAATTGTAAAACTTCTTGTCTCTACCAGCATCCTCCACTTGCATTTGATCCATCACCATTCCTCTATTAGTATAACCTACCTAACAGGATGGAAAGCTCCCCAGCCCCACTATTTGATGATATACCATGTGGTTTCATCAAATCCTATCGGGATAAGAAAATTTAATAATTTATAATTTACTCAAACAAATGAGACTAACTATTAAAATGTAGAATGTAGTGAGTTCGAGGTCTATCCCATGAGACATTGCCATTAGTTTTCTTATATTTAGAACAATTTTAATTGATTTTGTTTTAAAAAAGAGAGAAAATAGAGAATGTTTTGATTTTGGAATCAATTTAAGAAAGAGTGCTAGGGTTTCTTAGATTCATGTTTTGGGTTCTAATGAATTTTAAAATTAATTTTTTTTTTATCATGATTGTTACCAAAGGTGTGACATGGGTGATATTTTCTCTTTGTATGCCCTTAATGTAGAAATTATCTATTTCCCATGAGTAGAAATTTTAGGGTATTAATTAATTAAGTTTTCTCGACACTATGTTTAAATAAAATTACCTTAAACCTTTCATTGGTCATGCCTAATTTAGGGTAATCCATATTCTGATATCAATGGTCATGATCTAGGAATAGGAAAGAAATTTGAATTGAATTACAATTGTGGAAACTCAAAACATGAAAAAATAAAATAAATACAATTCAATAAACCCTCCCCTTATTCTATTTCACCCATCATAGATTGGGAGTTACCACCCTATACTAGTCATGAGAGGGAGAAACAAATGAAAAGTATACATGAAAAAATGTTATAAAATAACTGGTGAATGAGCCTATAATAGCGCATCACCTTGCCTAATGATTTTTCCTCTAAATAGAATGATCCCATATATCATTAGTCACACTCCCTATTTATAGACATAATAATCATTGGGTTTTCCTTCTAGTCAAAAATCATCCTTTGAATTTGTCCTCATTAGAACTAAGAAGTCTCTAGTAACTCAAGATCCTGTAAAATATCAGATGTTTAAATCATTTATTTATTCATATTGATTAAGGAATAATGAAATGCATAATTATTTCACGATGTGAATATAAGTCTTCAAAATCGTAGATCTACTTTCCTTGAAATCTCACATCATGAATGGAAATTCATGACCATAACTGCTTCGATATAGACCGTACAAGGCATAAATCTTCCTTTCATATCATGATAGGAAAACATGATTTTCAATAGATACCTAGGTTGATCTAGTCATAATGTTAATGATATTCATGATGCGAATAAGTATTTTCCTAGATTCATTGGCTCTTTCCATCTTTAATCTTCTGTTATTACGTCATTGTATGATGTTTCACAGTGCAAAGTGTCTTGATCTTACATAATTCAACTCTTTTGTCTATTTTCCTATAGATAATATTAAAATGTATCCTGAAAAAATATTAATAAAACAACAAACATATGGGTAAGAATTATCAATTTAAATATAAAAATAAATATATTAATTTTTTCATAAATATATGCTTGGAATATAACTATCAATTGACAATACTTATCTTCTCTCACCTTAGAGGTTCTAGGATCAACTGATCCTATAGGTGCTACTTGTACCCACATTTATTTATTTTTCTATTACTTTTGGAAGTCATTCAAATTATGACCCTTCCTAGAACATTGTTAACATATTACATTCCTTCAACATTTCTCTTTAGTATAACCAATTAATTAACACTTAATGAAAAAATGAGGTAATTTATTATATTCAATGCATGTAAAAATTTCATTACTAGGAGTTTATAAGATATTATCAATAAAAGTAGATGATATGTAAACTTCAAACAAAATTATTTCATAATATCCATACATAGCCTCTTTAGTTGTTTTGTCCATCCTAATTAGAATTCTAATGGAGGAACTAATATGAAAAAGAATTCACAGATGCCACTGAATCCTGTTTAACCCAAACACGTTGAAATAAGCATATAACTTGAATCTACTAAATTCAAAAGGATTAAAATGATAATCATACACATGGACACAAAAAATGATACAACTCAATAAAATATATCAATGCTCCCAATAAAGCCTCTTCAAATCAATTGTAGAAAACAAAATATGATAGAAACCCCTTCCTATAGGATTTCATTTGAAATATGAGAAATCCAAAACCATAAAAACCCTCCAGACTAATTGATCAACCCCCATGTTTATTAATTGATGGTAGGATAGTTCTCAGTACTATTTAATTCTTGAAAATTTGAAAACATTCATTAATAACATCTTGATTAAAAATTACCTGAGCAACATTTCCTTCACAGTAAATCTTCTCTGAATACACTCCTGGTAAGGATTAAAATTATGATGAGTTCCATCAATATATTTATCAATGTACTCCCATGAACTCAAATTCCCATCTCTTAAAGATCCACAATGAATTGAAGAACTATTATTGCCACTAGTAACAACTCCAATTCAAATTAATAGGGAAAATCCATTGAATTCTTGAATCTCTAGATTACAGAATATCTTCTAAAATCATCATTGAAACACCACACAAAGGATCCCCCAAGTATCCCCATCCACAAAGATCATATATATTTTATAAAAGTATATATCATATATAAAATTGAATATAATTTATAAATGTATACATAATTTTTAAAATAATATAGTTTTATTGATATAAAAAATTATATTTATAAAAATTATAAATTTATATTGTTACATATATAAGTATTTATTAATATTGATAAAAAAATGAAAATATTATTTAAAATTCACAAATAACATCAATCGTCCAAAAAGGTGCTGGTAAACTATTAATAATAATGGAAAATCATAAACAAACTACAAAAATCCCAATTATTATGAGGGACTCTAGAAAAAATATAAATAATTAATTACATTAAAAATAATTTTCCTTATAATTAAAATTTAATGGATATTGTATGATATTGTATGAAAATGTCGATTTCAAAAGGGAGAAATGGCGGTAGACCGTAAAGTGATGAGTGAAATGATGTTCACCATTATTGCAAAATAAGTTCAATGGAATAGGAGATGGTTGGGTAGATGGCATCATAGGGAATGGGTGTGCTGGGGAGCATTAAGGTAATGGGAAGAAAATGGGGATAGGGAGGTAAAGGTACCTCGGATGAAACATAAACATGAAAACATGAAAAAATTAAAATTTTGGGATCAGATTAATTTTAAAAACATTGAATCCAAAAAACCCCTTGGCCATATTTCTTAAAGGATAACATGAAATTAAATTTTAGAAGGAAAAATAAAATCAAGCGAAAACATAAATGGTACCTTGTGATGGTATTTGAAATTGATTTTTAAAACTTCAATATGTTTTTCTTTGTTTTGATAAATCACTAATTCATCACATTTAATTAAATTAAATATTTTTTAACATATAATAATTTTATTTTTATATTTATTATTTTTGTTCTCATTAATTATATTTTAATCTTGTGTCTATATAGAACTAGTAGTTCATGGTATAATCTACCATTGGATAGCACTAATATATCTCATTTCATCACTAGTAGATCTCAAACATGGGTAGATCATATCATCCATTGACTATTTAACCACTAATAGATCACTAACACCAATATAATAAGGACCACCTGTCGACCACTCTTCCACCAACCTTATACTATTACATAGTGTTATGACAACATATAATTATTCATTATTATATCTCCATGCACGTCAGCTATATTATACATCAACCACCTGTAGATCATGTTGATCAATGATAGATCAATCTACCATTAAATATCCAACCATAGATCTCCTTTAAACCACCAGAGATCTGTCCTATCACAATGACTATAATAGGACCATTGCACAGTGGCATGGCATGAACCATAATAAAATCATCACCATTGGAGAATCTACCATTCAACCAATGGAATATCACTACCACAAATAGATTGTGTTTCTCACCGATAGATCAATATATCATTGGACACCATCGATAGATCAATTGTTCCAAGATGCAATGGAATATCTTGATCTAAACCAATGGTAAATAAATCTATCGCTAGGTATTTAAAAGTACCATTAATTCAAATTAATTTTTCTAAAAAATATATATATTTATTTTCATTTAATTTATTTTCTTAAAATAAATATTTAGGAAAATATTTTATTATATATTTTTTAAAATATAATTAACTCTTATGTTAAAATAATTATGAGCATATTTTATGTACATATATACATGTAGTATATATATTTTTATAATTCTATTTTTGAAAAAACTTTTACTATCTCAATAAACTACATGTTTATTCATTTTATTTTAATTATTTTATAATTATGAATTATATATATTTGTTATACCTAGTTTTTAATATTTTTATATTGATATTTCTTGAATAAATAAAGAGTGCAATTTTACTTGGTTATTCAACATGTAATTTATAGAATAAAGTAACAATGAAATTATTTTATTGTTATAAGATAACAAGTGTCATTAATCTATTGGTTTTGATTATTATTATTGAAGATATTTGTTTTAACTATGTAAGATTAATTATCCAGATTCATCTTCGTGGCATAAAAATAATTCCAGTGTGGATCATTCCATATGTTATTTTTAAAACAATTATAACACAATTCTTGTTATTTTCATCTAATCAGGAAATATATGGGGTTTTATTCCTTGGTTGTGATTACATAATAAATTAAATATTCGAAATTACTCCATTCAAGTGATCAATGATCATAAAGCTTCATTATATTCAACATCTTTTGATAAACTACTGATTTCTTTATATTTTTTTCTTAGTGTAATATTTTACTTCTTCTATTGATATTTCTTTGAGCCGTGTTTATATTTTTCTTGATCAAAACAAAATATTTCATTATTCTATTTTTCCACCACCAAAAATAAAGAATGGGTTGTGACACCCAATCAATAGCCAGATTAAAAAACTAGGTTTGGTTTATTGTAAAAAGGATGGGTTGTTCCTCTAGGTATTTGTAAAAGTCATAATCTATAATAGGTTCCAACACCTTTATTAGTAATGTTCTTAGTGGGTACCAATCTTCTTGATGATTAGAAAAGGTTGAGGAGTGGAGTAGGATCTTTTTGATCTGAACCATTATAAATATTTTTGTTCTTTCATTTTATTTCATCTTCACATTATTTCAATAACACTCTGTTCTCTATAGATCATTATTTTTTAAACTCTGATTGATTTTTATTTAAATTTTTATAAAACTATTCACCCCATATTATCATTATTTAAATCACTCTCAAACCAAAAATTAGTATCATACTGTAGTACATTCCTTAATTATCCTCTATGATTGTTTCATTTATTTATTATTAACTATGTGCAGACCTGATATCCTATAACTAACAGTCTAAGGAATAAAATAAAAGGATTCATTTAAGTCGGTAGGTGTAAATGCAAATGATGAATGGATTCAAAAAAACACATTCTTCAATAGAAGTGACTATGACTACTAGAATGACAGAATGAAAGCCTACTAGAAGTAGTTAAGTTTGGATCACTAGACTATTATTGATAATCCATATGATCTAACAAAAGTTGATTAGGATACACTTGTAGGTAATGACTTGGTTAAATATATTTTTATTTATAAAGATGAAAATATTTTGTACTTTTTTATAAGTAGAAGTGTCTATATCCATGATTCATCTTGTAAGATTGCCTACAATATATGGAGGATACTTCAAGTGAATCAATATGGAACTAATAATCTCAAAAAAACCAATCTAGGAATGCGCTGACTAGAATACGAGGACATCAATATGGGAGATGATAAACCTGTAAACTAGATATTCCATCGGTTAACAAGTATTACTAATGGAATGAGTGATCTTATAGAAGTTTTAGAAAACACAACTCAAGTAGAAAGAGTACTGATATCTATTCCAAAATGATAACATGCAAATAAGGTGGCCATAGATGAGAGTAATAATTTCAAAGAGTATACCTTAAATAAACTAATAGGCTCTCTATTGTAGTATAAATTAGAGTTGAAAAACATTACTGATGAGGATTATACAAATATAAAAGGAGTTATATTTAAATATAATGTTATTGATACCTATAATTTCGTTGAATTTGAGTTCCAAGAAAGTGACCATGAAATTAATCACTTTAGTAATATTTTTTTTAATTTCATGAAAAATAAAGGTGGAAACAAATAGTTCAAGAGGAAGTACATAAAGGACTATAATAAAGTTAATTACAATAAAAATAATTATTTTTCATAATTAACATGTTATGAGTGTGGGAATAAATGTCACCTAAGGAATAACATAACTAAAATGAAACATCCAAAGAAAGATAGAGAAAAGAAGAAAATAAAAGCAATCCTTTATAGAGGTTGAGACTCCTCATACAGTTCAGAATCTTACAGTAATTCTAGATGTAAATAGGAGATATAGAATCTTTCTCTGATGGGTATAATGTGTGAGGTAAATGATTCACTATCTACTCAGTTACTAATGCATGAAAATGTTGATTATAATTCTTTAGTTGAAAATGAAAATGAAATTTTTTTTGAAACGTGTTCAAATTATGATTATATTAATTACAAAGTTAAAAACTTCTTAAAGATAATGAAGAATTAAAAAATAATGGAGTCATGATAATTGAATATTATACTTAATTAAAAATTAAAAAAAATAATTTTATTAAAGAAAATGGGAAAATAAAAATGGAATGTGACAATATAAAAATAAATGTATCCAAAAATGATAAATCTATATAGATCTATGATTCTGAATTTCTAAAACAGAAAGGTAAAAATGATAAAGATAAAAAAATTGGTAGTGAATGATAAAGATCAATAAAGATGACTTAATTTAGTTCTTGATGAATTAAAAAAATGATAATGAATGTAATAAACATAAGGAATAAAATAAGAAAATAATAAACCTGACTTCTGGAGCTAATGATAATATTTATATAGATTTAGAGGATATTCAAAAATAGAATATGAATTTGAAAAATGAAGTTGAAAATATAAGATATAATTTATCTAAATTTCTTAAAGGTAAAGAAAAATATAACAAAATGATGTCTTTTAAATATCAAAAGGAAGTATTTCTAGTGTAACATTTTTTAGATGTAGAATTAAATGGAATTATTCCAATGAGTGTTCATTTAGATTTACACATAATATTATTATTCTAAAATTATTATATATACTTGGTATAAACAATAATATTTTATGTATATTATAGTTGTATAAAGATATATTAAATGTTTTATTTGAAAATGATAAATTTACTATTCTAAAAAATAAATGTGTTTTATTTTCTGAAAATAAAAAATAAAATGTATACACTATTGATTTTTATGATCTAACTAAACCAATGTTTAAGTGTTTGAATACTGTATAAATAGATGAAATTATGTGGCATAGGAGGCCAGGGCATTAAAATTTCAAACTATTGAACAAACAATCAATGCATTACTAGAAACTAAAACTATCCAAGACACAGACAAGTAACTAATTTATGTGTGATTCCTGTTTAAAAGGTAAGAAGCACAATTAAATATTTAAATCTATAAATTATTTTATTACTAATAGAGGTTTAGCACTATTACATCATGAGTTTTTTAGACTTATATAACCTGTAAATTTTGGTGGTAGGAAGAATGTACTTGTATTTTTAGGTAATTATAGTAGATTTTTATTGATTTATTACTTATCCCGTAAAAATGAAACTTTATTCAATTTTTTTTTCTTTCTATAAACTTATTCAAAATTTCAAAAATGTATCAATCATCTCCATCAAAAGTGATAGAGGTGGTCGATTTGTTAATTTATAATTTTATAATATTTTTTTAAATGAGTGGATATAAAAATTATTTCATATCCCCTAGGTCACCATAATAGAACGATGTGGTATTAATAAAGAACATATCTATTCAATAAATGGCTAGGCCAGTGGTAATGAAATTTCGTATAACTAAATACTTTTGGAAAAAATATGTGAAAAAATATTTCCATGTTTTAAATAAATTTTCTGTTCTAAATTTCCTAAATAAGTCCGCTTATGAAATTTTTAACAGTTTTAAACCTACATTTGGATATTTAAGGGTATTCGGTTTTTAGGTCTACATATTAAATAAAAAATATAATTTAAAAAAATTGATTATAAAAGTGATGAGGGTATATATTTAGGATATTCCAATTCTAGAAAAGATTATATAGTTTTCAATAAGAAAACATTAGTTGTTAAAGAAGTTTTTCATGTTATGTTTAATGAAAACAATTATAATAAGCATGATTCTGATTGATTCAATGATAATGATGAATTTAGAGAATTTAATTTTGGAGAAGATAATAACCAATATAATGATAATACTTCTGTAGAGGGGGATAAAATATCTTATCAAACTAATCCTAAGTAATATAATACACCTAAAGATCTTCCTATTGATAAAATAATTCATAAATTAGAATCTAGTATAAAATCTAGATAATCTATTTCACTTTACTGTCTAAGAATTTCTCTTATTAATAATTTTTTTCCAATCAATAATAATAATGCTTCAAATGATTAAAATTAGATTAATTCTATGAATTATGAGCTAAATCAATTTTAAATAAATAATGTTTGGGATTTAGTTGACTTACATAATGATAAAACTCTAATAATAACTAAATGGATTTTTCATAATAAACCTGATGAAGTTGGAAATGTAGTTAGAAATAAAGAAATAATAGTATCTCAAAGTTATTATTAAAAAGAGGGAATTCAATTTCATGACTTTTTTCTCCTGTTGCTAAAATGGAAGAAATTATAATTATATTATATTTTTCTTATTTTAAAAAAACTATTCATTTCAAATGGATATAAAAAGATCCTTTTTAAATGGAATTATTTCAAAAGTTTTTTTTAATAAACCCCTAGGATTTGAAAATTAAAAGTTTTAAAATCTTGTTTTTAAACTTAATAATGCATTATATTTTTCTTAAGAAATATCCAAGAGCTTAGTATGAAAGACTAGAACTAATTTTATTTAAAAATATTTATTTAAAGGTAATTTTGATCCAATATTATTTATAAAAATAGTTTTAAATGATACTATATTTGTGTGGATTTATGTTTATTATATAATATTTGGATAAAAATGATTTATTGATTAATTATTTCTCTAAAATTATGACAAGTGGATTTTTCATGGGAATAATAGGAGAACTAAATTTTTTTCCTTTGTACACAAATTAGTAAAAGGAAAGATGGTATTTTCTTAAATTAAAGTAAATAGTATACATAACTTCTTAAAAGGTTTGGGATTGATTCTAGTAAGACATTGAAAACACAAATGAGCACTAATTCCAAGTTGGATTTTTACAATTCGAGAAAGACAGTTGATGTTAAAATTTACAGATACATGATAGAAAATTTATTGTATGTCACTGAATCTAGACTAAAAAAATGTTCTTAGTCTATTTGTGTGCTATATTATAACCCAACCCTACAGAAGTTTTTCTTAAATAAGTTAAAAGAGTAATTAGATATATCAAGGGTACTATTTGTACTGGATTATTTTATTATGATGAGAACTATTTTGATTGACTATATCACTTCGATTATCATTTTAGAGGTTGTATAATTTAATGTAAAATAACTAGGTAAGTTTCATTTTCTAGGTAAAAGCATAGTTTTATGTAGTTATAAGAAACAAATTTCAGTAGAACTATTAACAGCCAAGGTTGAATATGTTGTATAACACCCCTACTCTTTATTATGAACATAAACATGATTTATTACATAAACTATTCAATTGATTAAACATATAAGATTGATAGGTCTAGTGTATTTGGGGCTTAGTAACATTACATAACAACTTAAAACCTAAAACAAAACATCTTTATTAAAAACTTATTTTTCCTGACCACAATATTTCATCATACATAGCATTGCATGGGATAACCCGGGGACATTCATAAGAAAAGGGTGATATATAAATCCTAGTAAGGGAGTAAAAAAGGTATAACATGAATAATACAATAAATGTTAGGAAATAAGAATATCAATGGATCATACGATAAACATGTACATAAAGGCATGATATAACATGATTATCATAACTTGGAAATACGGTATCAACATTTAACATGATATTAGAATAAAACATGGATCATTGCACATGGAGCATGATTAATACATCATTATAATTGATTTTTCAAGAGTAAACCATCATTTTACTTGACGTATCATCATACTAATATTAACCCAATTCATTTGAGCGTTATTAGGGCACACCCTTCTTAATCATTTCATTCCATGCATAAGTGTGCCACATGGAACATATAACATGGATTCATTAAATAACATCATTTATTCCATAATAAAGGAATGTTTAATTCATACATGAAACACTATAATCAATAATTAAATGTGCATAAAGGTTAATACCCTTGATAGAGAAATAGGTATGGTATTCACTACACAATGACTTTGGCTTGGAAAATCACGGTGCAATTTTGGCAGCATAACAACATGACATAAGAATTCATAAAAATCATTGATGAGATATAAAAGGGTTTCTCGTCATATTAATATTTAATGGACAGTAAGGGGGTCACATAGATACATGTCCCAATATATGTAATGAAATTTAGATTCATAAAACAAAATAATTGGTTGAATGTAAATGAGGAGAGAGAAATCCCTTATAGAATTTCAGCATGGTAAAGAGTGTACTTGGAGGAATTAATGAGAGATAAAGGGATATATCAAAATTAAAACATAAGGAGGAAAGTATGGGGAGTTTATCAATTATACCCCAACATTTTTAATTGAAAATAATGTTTTATAACAACATAATGAAATTTTGGACAGAAATGAGAAAGGAAGAAATCTCTTACTTGGAAGTGTGATCTCAAAGTCCTGGGAGAGGATTTAGAGGGGCTTATTGAGAGATTGGGGAACCTTGTGAGGATTATAGGGAGAGGATTTCAGGGGTTGGTCAAGCTCCAGAGGATTTTAGTGAAGAGGATGTTTGAGCTTGGGTGAGTTTATATAGGAAAAAATGGCGAATTATTTAATTTTTAGGTTTTGGAAATCACACATTAAACTAATAAAAACCAAAAAACCAACCCATGGTATTTCCCATGGTGTTTGAAAAATGGGAGTGGAAAAAAGTATTTTTTTAATTCCAATATCCAATCTTCTTAAAATACCAGGGTTTCTTATGTGGAGGTGAGTCACACTCTCAAGGAAATCATTTTAAAAAGTTAAAATGTTTTATAAGTCTTGGAGGGTCCACTAAGGCACCATAAAATTAATCAAACAAATATAAAATCACATTATTTTAATTTTAAAACATATATTTTTTGAAAATTCCATTTATAGTATTTTATTACATCACTATTACGTCATTATGATGTCATAAAACACATTTTATAATTAAACAGTATTTAATTTTTACCCAAAAAATCAACTGTCCTAGAAAATTATGTAAAATTAACCATTGAATAATTTTGACATCCTGATTGAAAAAATAATATTAATTTTATCTAAATAATTTTTAAAATATGTTAATTTTTACTTTTAAATTAAAAACATGCATTTATTGAAAATTCAGGGGTTTTGACAAAAACAACTTTCAAACATTAATAAAAATTACAATTGTATTCATAAAAATTATATGATCATTTATATTTAATAAAGGGTAATTTAGTAATAATATTTTATTAAAATATTATTTAATTCGAAAATCCATTAATTCATCAAAATAGATTACTTAATAGAATATTAACAAAAAAAAAAATTTGTGATTTAATTTTTTTTTTACAAAGTAACAATAATAAAATTAATGTATATTATTTATTATATAAAAAAATAATGCACATAATCATAGTGTTGTGGTCTTGTTACATAACCCTTTATAACACCCGCATAATACTGAAGGGTAAGGAGTACGATGGTGCCAGGCTCTTAGGGTGGTTTCGATAACATCACTCGGGTGGTAATCGCTATCAACTTCCACTTCTCCTGTAGGTGGTTCCATTCAAGATTAATTTGTTTAAACTCAGCTTGGGTTTGGTCAAGTGAGAATCCCAATGATGCTACCTCCTTTCTGAGCTCCAACAAATGTTCTTCATATAGATAGATTCTACAGGATGAGGCCATTGCTTCCTTTGTCTGAGTAAATTGGATTTGTTAAAGACCTATATTTATACTAATTATATTATCACTATTCAAAAGATATATTAGAAATGGTAATAATTCATAAAATTATTTTAAAATTAAAAAACATAAAACCAAGTAAGTGCATATGTTATATAACCAATTTAAAAATAAGATATTTAATTAGATCAAGATAATTTTCATTAACAAAAGTTTGGGTCAATAAAATCGTCCCCCCATAAGAAATTTTTCCCTCAAAATTTCCTTTTCCCACATTAAAATAGATGAGGGTAACTCCGCTTCATCACTACCTCCAATTCCCACACTGCCTCTTCAAACTTGCAGTTTTTTCACAACACCTTGATGAGGGGAATTGTCTTATTTCTTAGAACTTTTTCCCAATAATCTAAGATCTTCACTAGATTATCTTCATGGGAGAGGTCATTCTCCAATGGTACCACCTCTGGATTGAGTACATGCGATGGGTCAGGTATGTACATCCTCAAGAGTGATACATGGAATACATCATGTACCTAAGATAGGTTTGGTGAGAGTGTTAGTCGGCAGGAGACTCCTCTAATGCGATCAAGGATCTAAAAAGGGATGATATACCTTGGACTAATATTTCCTATCTTCCCAAATCTCATAACCATATTCCACGGTGATATATGGAGTAATATAATGTCTCCGACATCAAACTATAGGTCTCATCGACGATTATCAGCATAGCTCTTTTTTCGACTTTGATCAGCTATAATGTACTATTGGATGGTCTTAACCTTTTCCACCATTTTTCAACCATTTCTAAACCTAGAAGTTTTCCCTCCCCAACTTCATCCCAACATGTCAGTGTTCTACACCTCTTCCCATAAAGGGCTTCATAAGGAACCATTTGGATGCTAGAGTGGAAACAGTTACTGTAAGATACTCAACTGGAGGAAGATGTTGATCCAATCCTCCTTTGAAGTCCATTGATCATGATCTCAACATATCCTCAAGTGTTTGAATAGTATTCTCATATTGGCCATTATTTTGAGGATGATAAGCTATACTAAAGTTTATCTCAGTACTCAGATCATGTTGAAGACTCTTCAAAAACCTATAGGCGAATCTTGGATCTTGATCAGATAAAATAGATTGTGGTACTCCATGAAGCCTTAAAACTTCTCTGATATATATTTGTGCGAGTTGATCCAATGAGAAATCCTCCTCAATTACAATGTAGTGTGGAGTCTTTGTAAGACAATCCACAACAACCCAAATAGCATTGTTTCCTTTGGTTGTCTTCAAAAGTCCGGTGACAAAGTCTATGGTGATGTTATCGCATTTCAATGCTGGTATGGGTAATGGTTTCATCATACCCTTAGAATTCTGCCTCTCAGCCTTTACTCTCTGACATACAAATCACTTTGATGTATACTCAAAGATATCATTATTCATGTTTTACCACCAATAATGCTCTCAGGGATCTCAATACATCTTTTTGATTCCTGGGTGAATGGAGAAACTTGAACTATGTGCATCATCCAAAAGTTATTTATTTAACTCTAGATTTGATGGAACACATAGTCTTATCCCAAATATCACAATTCCTTCTTCATTAACATTGAACTCCAAGGATTTCCCGTTTCTGATAGTTTCTACTTTCTTCTAAATTCCCACATAATACTTTTGAGCATAGTTTAACATTTCCAAAAGTGATGGTTGAGCAATAATTTGTGAAAGGATTGATGATGTTCCCCTCATTATGATTTTCATGTCCATACTTATCAAATCTAAGAAGATTGGATCCTTTTCAATTCTCAACAATGAAAGAATTGATGGGTCATTTCTACTTAGAGAATCCTCCACCTTGTTTTCTTTCCCAAGGAGGTAATGGATTGAGTAGTCATAGTCTTTGATCTTCTCTAACCATCTTCATTAGTGTATATTTAATTTTTTACGTGTGAATATATAATTGAGGCTTTTGTTATCCATGTATATTTTACACTTATCCCTAAAGAGGTAATGTTTCCAAATTATTAAAGCAAATATTACTTTCACCAACTCCAGACCATGTGTTGGATAGTTTTTTTTGATAAAATTTCAATTGCCTTCAATCATAGGAAATGACTTTGTCATTTTTCTTCAACACACAACCCATTCCCTTCTTCAAAGCATCACAAAATACAAAAAAAAAGTTATACACTTGTGGATAATGTGATCAAGGGAACAATGATAATATTCTTTTTCAACTCCTTGAAGCTCTCTTCGCATTCATCACTCCAAGAAAACTTGACTCCCATCTGAGTTAGCTTGGTAAGAGGGTTTTACAATTGTGAAAAATTTCTCACAACTCGGCGATAATATCCCACTAATCCCAGTAAGCTATGGATATCTCTCACCGATGTTGGCCTTGGACATCCCTAAATTGTATCTATCTTGGAGGGATCCATAGATATTCCATTTACTACAATGATATGACCCAAGAACGAGACCTCCTTCAACCAGAAGTCACAGTTTTTGTACTTTTCATAGTGATTATCCTTTCGAAAGTTCTCTAGTATAGTACTTAGATGCAACTCATGCTCCTCCTTGGTTTTGGAGTATATTATAATATCATCTATAAAGACTACCTAAAATTTGTTGAGGTATTCAATAAATACTCTATTCATCAAGTCCATGAATATTTCTAGATCATTAGTGATTAAGAAAGGCATTACTATGAATTCATAGTGCCCGTATCTTGTACAAAAACAGTCTTGGGGATATCCTCCTTCTTCACCCTTACATGATAATATCCTGACCGCAGATCCACCTTGGAGAAGTATTGTGCTCCACATTGATGATCAAAAAATTCTTCAATTATTGGTTGAAGATAATTGTTCTTTATATTTATTTTTTTGAGCTCAAGATAATCAATGGAAAGGCACATCGACCCATTCATCGTCTTGGAAAATAGGACTGGTGCACCCCATGGTGAAGTACTTGGGCGTATAAACCCTTTATCCAGATTCTCCGATAGTTGTTTCTTAAACTCCTAAAGCTCCACAATAGAAATTATATATGGAGTCTTGTACATTGGAAACAACCTTGGTATAAGATAAATTGGAAATTCAACAACTCTTCTAAGAGGAAGACCAGACAATTCCTTAGGAAACACTTCGGCAAATACCCTCACAATATGAATGTCTTCAAGGATGGTTGATTCCTTTGATTCAATCATCTAAGCAAGATATATGTGCTCATATATACGTTATATCCATGCTTGAGATGATGTTTCTAAAGACGATTCATCCTCATCCTTTCACTTTTACATAATCAGGGGTCGATTTGCTATATGGAGAGTGATTTCTCTCTCACGGAAATTTATGTTGAATCTATATAAGGAAATCCAATTCATGCCAAGAATTGCATCAAACTCCACCAAAGGGAGTATGATGGGGTTTACTGAGAAGTTCAATCCACAAATTATGATTGGAGAAAAGTTATATTCATGGGATGCAATGATTTTCCCATTTTCTATTATCACCAGAATCTTTACTTCCATGATTTGTGGTTGTGTTGGGTTTTTTCTTCTAAACTTTTGAGATATAAAAAATTCATAGAACTAGAATAAAAATGTACATTTTATATTCTAGAATGAATATCCAGCGTACCTTTTACCACTTCATTATTAGTGTTCAATTTGGCGGTAGAGATGGAAAAAGCTCTCCCTTACTGCCTTGGAGGTTGTTGTTTTCCTTAAAAAACCCTTGGCTTAGGGAACTGGTTTGAAAAGTTCCATGGTTCTTTGTAGTTGAAGAAGTGAAGAATGCATTGAGGGTTGAATGAAGAATTTATCTCCTATGTTACATCCATAGGTTTTTATTGTGAGTAATTAATGGCCAAGTTGCCTTCTCTTTCATACCTAATGCATTTCCTTGTACCCTTTATACAATTTTCAGGGATCTTATTTCTGCACATTTAGCAAGTTAGGTGATGGGTTTTCTTATTACCGTTGGATTTATCCATCAGACCTCTAGAATTAATTTCCACCCTATGCTTCTTATCCCCATGATACCCCTTATATTCACTAATCTCCATTTTGACTTTGAGGGTACATAAGAAAATTACATCATATCTCTTATTGTCAAGGATCGCGAGGGCCTTCCATATTCTTGGTTTTAGCCCACCAAATAACCAGTCAACCTAGAATTCATGGGTAACAACAAATCCAGATGTGTATTGTGAAATCCTAGTAATGTTTTCCTCATATTCTCTATTGGATTTGTCATCTTTGTTTCTTGAGGGAAAGGAATTCCATTTCCATATTAAGTCAGAGGGTGCGAGGAAAATATCTTCTGGAAATCCTTCCATTCCAATGCCTTGATCTCTTCATTGGGATTCATATTTTTGATCAATGTACAACATTGATTAGATTCACCATCCATATGATAAGCAGCCATAGGACCCTTCTCTTGTTCAGAACATTTAAGGATAGAGAATATTTTCTCAATGGAGTTGATCCATTTCTCGTCGATTAAGGGATCAGATGATCCATTAAAATTAGAAGTCATTTGTCTTATGAAGCTCTTGATTTCAACTTGTTATTTCATGGGGGGGGGGGGGGTTGAATGTTCCTCTTGACCTATATTTCTATTTAAAACATGAGTTAACTGAGATATTATCATGACAAAGTTCATGAGTCCCACTCCCATCGGATTGGGCATCTCATGAGAACCATCATCACATTGACCTTCACATCATTTGTTATCCTGAGTCCTCTGATTACTGGCCATTGGCTGGAATAAAAAGAAATTTAGGGGAAACACATAACGGTTAATACAAATACAAAAACAAATGACTTATAAATTACTTTTACTTCCTTATATTATGAATTTATAGGCATCAATCTATGTTAATTATGATCTACTTACCAACATATATTATTAGGTGTATTTTTTACTTAATAATGGTACATATTAAGCTTATGAATTTAACAAAGCATATACCCTGGGAGTGTAATAAATAAGAGTGCAGCAAGACCTGTTTTCATGCACTAGTTCCTGTTTGAGTCTATCTCAATGCGGTGTTTTTGGGTTTTACCCCTAGATACATCTATGCCAGAAACACCTCTACCTGCTCATATCGAGACAAGAATATATTTTATTGATAAACCACTTAATCAATACTCACCAAAATTTAAGGATGTTTTTTATACTTAGTCTTATCCCTAAGGCTTTCACTAGGGTTTTCTAATCCTAATCCAAAAAATGACTTAACCTGTCCTCTGATACCAACAACAACAACCCTTCTCTTCATTACACACTTAGAAACGATTTATTACAAAAACTATTCACATGATACAATGTAGAATATTGAGAGGTATAGTGTATTTGGGGACTAGAAACATTACATAACAACTTGAAACGTAAAACACAATATCTTTATTGAAAACTTCTTTTACATGACCACAACATTCATTCATACTAAGCATTGCATGGGATAACCTGAGGACATATATAAGAAACAGGTGAGCTATAAATCCCAATAAGGGAGTAAACAAGGAATAAAATGAATAATAAAATACATGTTAGGAAATAATAATATAAATGGATCATACGAGAAACATGAACATAAAGGCATGATATAACATGACTATCATAACTTGGAAACGGGGTATCAACGTTTAACATGATATTAGAATGAGCCATGGATCATTGAACATGAATCATGAGTAAAACCTAATTTCACTTGAATTATCATGAGTAAATTTTCATTGCACTTGATGTATCATGATACTAATCTTTACCTAATGCATTAGAGCGCTATCAGGGCACACCCTTCTTAATCATGTCATTTCATGCATAAGTGTGCCACATGGATCATATAACATGGATTCACTAAACATCATCATTTATTACACGATAAAGGAATTTGGAATTAATACATGAAAAACTATAATCAATAAGTAAATATGAATGAAGTTTAATACCCTTGATAGAGAAATGGGCATCATATTCACTACATAATGACCTTGTCTTGGAAAATCACAGTGCAATTTCATCAGCATAACGGTGTGACATAAGAATGTATAAAAACGGTTGATGAGAGATAAAGGGGTGTATCATCATATGTACATTTAATGGTTAGTAAGGTGGTAATAGAGATACATGTACCAACATATTTAATGGAATTTAGATTCATAAAACAAAATAATTTCTTGAATGTAAATGAGTAAAGAGAAATCCCATACGGAATTTCGACATGGTAACAAGTGTACTTGGGAGGAATTAATGAGAGATAAAGGGTTATATCATCATTAAAGCATAATTATCGTAGTATGGGGGAGGTGTGAAATCATACCCCAATATTTTTAATTGAAAACAATGTGGTATAAAAACATAATGAAATTTGGACAAAAATGAGAAATAAAGAAATCCCTTACATGGAAGTGTGATCCCAAAGTCTTGGGAGATGCTTGAGGGAGGATTATTGGGAGATTGGGGAACCTTGGGGGGATTATAGAGAGAGTATGTAAGGGTTTGGTCGATATAAAAAGGATTTGAGTATAGAGGAAGTTGGAGTTTGGGTGGGTTTATATAGCAAAAGCCAGGGAATTCTTTATTATTTAGGTTTTGGACACCACATATTAAACTAATCCAAACCACGAACCAACCCACGGTTTTTGACCATGGTTTTCAACAAAGGGGAGTGGAAAAAATTATTTTATAAGTAAAATGGAAAAAATTGTAAAAATATTATACTTGATTATGTAAAGGCGAGTCACACTCTGAAGGAAATCATTTTAAAAAGATAAAATGTTTTATAAGTCTTGGAGGGTCCAAAAATTCACCATAAAAGAAATAAAACAAATCTAAAATCACATTATTTTAATGGTAAAACATATATTTTCCGAACAACCAATTTATTCTATTTAATTATATCATTATTAGGTCATTATGATGTTATAAAACACATTATATAATTAAACGATATTTAATTTTTACCCAAAAATTCGACTGTCTTAGAAAATTATGAAAAATTAATCGTTGGATAATTTCAATATCCTGATTTCAAAAATAATATTAATTTTATTTAAATCATTTTCTAAATATGTTATTTTTTAGTTTTAAAATAAAAATCGACATTTATCAGAAATTCATGGGTTTTGAAAAAAACAGCTTTCAAAACTTAATAAAAATTACAATTATATTCATAAAAAATTATATGATAATTTATATTTAAGAAAAATTAAATAAGTAATAATATTTTTTTAAAATATTAATAAAAAATTCATTAATTCATCAAAATATATTTCTTAATTGGATATTAACTAAAAAAACCATTAGTTCTTTAAAAACTATTTACAATGTAAAAATAATAAAATGAATGTATATTATTTATTATATAAAAAGGTCACTGTAGCAGCAGTAGGGTACTATAGTGGTGGCTGGTTACTGTGCGGGGCTGTAGCAGTCATGTATTGTAGCATTACTATTCACAGAATGGGCTTTGGGACAAAAATTTGGGCCTACGGGCCATGTAATAGGTTAAATTCCCAATGGGATTTTGAGCTATGTAATGGGTCTCCCTCTACCCAGTTAAAATAGGTCTTTGCTTTGATTTAATTATAAATGAGGCTTCGTCCCAACAAATTTAAAAAAAATGCACATAATCATAGTGCTAGGGTCTTATTACATATCCCTTTATAACACCCACATAAGAAAGAAGGGTAAGGTGTGTGATGGTGACATACTCTTGGGGTGGCTCGAATAACATTGTTGGGGTGGTAATCTCTATCAACTTCCACTTCTCCTATTGGTGGTTCCTTTCAAGCTTAACGTATTGAAGATCAGCTTGGGCATGCTCAAGGGTGAAGCCCAGTGACACTACCTCCTTTCTGAGCTCTAACAAATGGGATTCGTATGGAGCAATTCTACTAGATGAGGCAATTGATTCCTTTGTCTGAGTAAATTGGATTTGTTAAAGGCCTATATTTATACTAATCATGTGATCATTTTCCAATGAATATATTAGAAATGGTAACAATTTATTAAGGTATTTTAAAATCCAAAAACATAAAACCCTGTAAGTTCATATGTTATATAACCATTTTACATAATAATACATTTAATTAGATCGAGAGGAATTTTCATTATTAGAAGTTTGGGTTGTTACATGTTGCTACTACTAGTTTCTATTCATTTATTATTTGGATAAAATAAATTTTATTGTATTTTAATATTAGTTTTTATAATATTCCTATTTCATTTGACAATTCTGGTGTTATTTCAATTTATAACAACCCAATACAATACTCTAGATCAAAACACATGAATGTTAGATTTAATTTTATTAGGGATCATGTAAATAAATGTGATATCTATTTAGAATTTTTTCCTACTGAAATATAGTTAGTTGGAATTTTCACTAAAACATTAGATTCTGATAAATTTGAGATAATGAAGTTTGAATTCAGAATTCTAGAATCTTATAATTTCGATTTAGTATAGTTATTGTTTTGATAAAACTATTTACATTATTTAAACTATTACACTATTTTAATTTCTTTAATACTTTAACTATCTTTTAACTATTATGATAATATACTACTATGTTTCTTTTAAGTAGTGGGTTTGGATTAAATGAGAGACTATTTTAAAAGATTTAATTCTAATTTACTTTTTCATAAATTTAAAAAAAAGTGGGGGATTATTTTTAAAATTTAATATATGTTATGTTATTTAATTTAAAAAATGGAAATATTTTTAGTATTTGAAATTGAGTTTTAATACTTTAAAAAGTTTTTCATTATTTAAAAAAACTACAACTTTATAAACTTTAATTAAATTACAATTTTTTAGGACATATAATAATTTTTTTACATTTATTATTTTTTTACAATAAATGTATTTTAATATTGTTTTTCTACAGCACCTGTAGTTCTCTGTAGCATCTAACATTGGATACCATCGGTGGATCTCATTTCTTCACTAGAAGATATCAGATATTGGTAGATCATATAAACAATTGACTGTCTTACCACTAGTAGATCATTGACACCGATATATCATATAACATCGGTCGATCACTCTTCCACTGACCTTCTAAAATTAAATAATGTCATAGAGGTAACTCATTCTTCAATGTTGTATTTCCATGCATGTTGGCTATACTATATGTCGACCACCAGTAGATAAGTTTTTCAACTGTAGATCAATATAACATTGTAAATCCAATTGCATATCTCTTTCAAACCACATGAGCTTCATGATTTCACAACAGCTACAGAGGACCATTGCCTAGTGGCGTAGCATGAACCATAAAGACAACTTCTTCACTATATCATCTACCATTTGACCAATGGTAGATCATTGTCAAAAGTAGATTTCATTTCTCACCAGTAGATCAATCTACCATTGGAAACCATTGGTATATCCTCTATTCCAAACTGCAACATGATATCTTAATTGAAACCAATGGTAGATCAATCTACTTCCAGATATTTAAATCTACTGTTAGTTCAAATTAATTTTCCTAAAATTTATATTTATTTTCTTTTAATTGATATTATAAAAATAAATATTTAGATAAATGATTTATTATATTTTTTTAGATTATAATAATTTTTATGTAAATATAACTGTGATCATATTTCATGTACATATATACATGCAATATATATATTCTTATAATTCTCTATTTACAAAATTTTTACTGTCTCAATAAAATAGAAGTACATTCAATTTATTTTGACCATTTTATAATTATTAATTATATATATTTGTTATACATATGTTTTAATTATTTTATATTGTTATTTCATGAATAAATAAAGAGTGAAATTCTTATTTTTTATTTATTGGGGAATTTATTGACAAAGATAACAGTAACATTGTTTTTTTGTTATGAGATAAAAAGTGGCATGAAGTTATTGGTTTTGATTATGCTCTTAGAGTATATTTATTTTAATAATGTTAGATTAATTTGATATCAACATGTTTTTGGTATAAAAACAATTCCAGCGAAGATCATTGAAAATATTCTTTGTAATATAACTATGACACAAATCTTGTCGATATCATCTGATCAAGAAACGTCTATCACTTATGTTCTAAGTTTGTGATTATAGAAGAAATTTAACATTCAAAATTTTTTCTATTAAAGTGATCAATGATCATTATGCTTTACCATCATCGATATCTTTTGATCAATTACTGGTTTCACTGTATTTTTTTAGTGTAATATTTTATTTCTTCTGTTTGTATTTCATCGATTATGGTTTATTATCATCACAATTAAAAGGAATTATTGCATTTTTTAGCTATTCCACCACTAAAAAATAAGACTAGGTTGTGAATATTGATCAAAAGATAGGTTATAGACTTTGTTCGACATCTTATAAAAATATTGGGTTGTGGATCTAGTTATTTGTGAAAGGTAGAGTATATAATAGGTTCTCAAACCATTTAAAGAGAGTCTCTCAGTGGGTACCGATCTTCTTGAGGTGTATAGAAGGTTATGAATTGGAATAGTATATTTTTGATTCAAACCTCTATAAATATTTGTGTTCTTTCATTTTATTTCTGCTGTACATTATTTTGATAATATTGTACTCACTATAGATCATTTTTTATTATACTCTGATTGATTTTTATTTTAATTTTTAAATGAATAGTCACCCATCCTCTAGTAATTATTTCAAATTCAATCAATCCAAAACCTTGTTCGTTAGAAGTCAAAAATTTTATTTTCTCACTATTGCAGTGTCGTGGATCAAAGATGATGAACTAGGCACCCTCTAAATAATCCAAACATGAAACACAACTATTGGGTTGCTGATTTAAGAATCCCAGGTGCTAGAATAGGAAGTTAAAGAGATTTACGATGAAACATCAATTGGTTGAATAAACCAGACTCAGTCAAGAAGACCGAATAAACCAAACCTTGTTCTTCCTTTGGAATCTATCTCTAAGAAATTATGAGGGGAGGATAAAACAGATTTAATCTCTAAAATCGTCAAAATTGTGGAGATCTCTCTTCCAGAGGCTAAAATGTGTTTTTATAATTAGGTTATAATTTCCAAAAATTGAACTTTGGCCCTTGTAAAGTTATAACCTTAATTTTAGACATTCGGGCACGCTTATTTATTAAATTTTTTTTCATAAATGTCACAAATATTTTATCACTCACCTAAAAAATTTAACATTTTAAGTGATAAAATATGAACCATTAACTCAAGCAGTAATATTTGTAAATAATTTAACGATCCTTGAACATCCTATGTTCATTCAAAATATATATTTTCTCACATTCATTTTTATGATCATACAACTCGTGAAAACGATGAGAAATAAATTCAATCATCATTATTCTAAACATAAAAAATATAATTGAATTATTTTTATCTATGATCGATCATGCTTGTACGTTCATTATCCCCCACACTTGGGGAACTCTTTGTCCTACACATTAGTTCATCCAAATGGATGGAAGTTGTGGATAAACATAGTGTGTGGCCTTCTAGGTCCTTATCTTGATAGTTTTAAGTCCAAACCATAGAACAAAAGAATATTCTAGAAACCTATCATGGACCCTGAGGATATACATAATGTCATAACTATTTTTACCACCTATGAACATGTTCTGTGTAATATAATCACATTATCTTGTGATATCTCATAAAACAAGATGCAAA
Source organism: Viscum album (assembly GCA_963277665.1). Lineage (NCBI taxonomy): Eukaryota > Viridiplantae > Streptophyta > Magnoliopsida > Santalales > Viscaceae > Viscum > Viscum album. Next base: position 1,475,982,050 of record OY728125.1, on the reverse strand, counting down.
CACGGGCAATCATCTTTTTATTGCTTTATATATTTTAGAGAATTACTAGAAGAACTTACCTTATCATACTATGACCATGGATTTAATGAAGGTACTACCATCTTGGTCAACCTAGTCCCACAAAATATATCTTCCTGAACTCGAAAGAGACCAACTCTATCATGACCATTCAACCAATACCATACCACAAAATATTAACCCAACACAAGATACTTGGACATAAATTCAATGTCATGGGTTTTTCCTTGAATTAATGTATGTGATCAAATGGTAGACATTGATAATGTTCTCAAGTTCGGAGACTAATAAAAATGTTCATAGATAATAACAACCAATGAAACCCAAAACATGTAGTTATATTATTGGAGGGACATTCCTCATGAACTCATTTACTCAAGATCAAAAAGTGTAAACTTCATCAGAAGAAGTTCAAATACTTATGATCCCCTAGAACATGATAGTTAGACATCATCTGTATCTTATTAGTATGATGTATCTAAACCATAGGACATATATATTTAATATTATTGTCACAGTATTTCTAGGTCTAATTATAGTCGGGAACTTCTATATCATTTTAATAAGACACATAATCTAAGGACATTACCATGAAAAAAGTGGATACAGAAGTATCAATACTACTATAGTAAGAATAAACACAAGTATATATTAAAATATATAAATATAATGGTAACCAAAGTACATTAGTAGGGTGGGTCTAGGGAACACACTCAAAACACTCCCACTTACACAAGATCCAACTACAAAAAATGTTCAACCTGCTACCTCTCACATGAGTATCATACTTCAACTGAGATATGGATTTAGTGAGCGGGTCTTCCATTTATCCTCTATGGATAATCTGCTAAACATGACTTCTACTATCTGAGTAAAATCCCTTAAGAGGTGAAACATTGGAAGTATAAGTTTTTTCCATTTGTGTTACTTAGGATCCTTAGTAGGAACCACTACCATAGTAATATTATATTATACTATAATCGGTTCTGCACTATAAGGTAAAATTACATGCTAGGAAACTAAGTTTCATATCCAAAATGATTTCTTAGCTATATCAAAACCAGCTATATACTTGGGTTCTACTTTAGAATCAATAACCAAAAACTACTTCGATCTCCCCCAGATCACTGAACCACCATTCTGGAAAAAGACATAGCCTCTCCTAGATTTATGATGATCATGATATATTTGGATGCTAGAATCAGTGCATCCCCCCACAACTAGCTCATCATAGCCTCCAAACACCATAAATATATACTCTTTACACATTAATAACATTATGATGGTTTTTACAACTACCCAATATAGCTCTCTTAAATTAACTTGATATCTTCCCTCCATGATTAAATAAAATGCAACATAAAACCTAGTACATACACTACGGAAAAAAAGGCATTTAGCGGCGGTTTTTTTTCATTTCGCGGCGGTTTAAACCGCCGCTAAATCGATTGGCGGCGGTTTTCAAAAACCGCCGCTAAATCGTGCGTCGGGAAACTATTCGCGGCGGTTTTCAAAACCGTCGCAGAACGTTTCGCGGCGGTTTAAACCGCCGCTAAATGATTCAGCGGGGTTTTTTTTTAATTTTTTTTAATTTTTTTTAATTTTATATTTATTTCTTTCTTTCTTTCTTTTATTTCGTATTTATTTATTTATTTCTTTTATTTCGTATTTATTTATTTATTTATTTATTTATTTATTTATTTCTTTTATTTCGTATTTATTTATTTATTTATTTATTTATTTATTTATTTATTTAAATAAATCCTGCGTCTGGTGAGATTTGAACCCCTAACCTCTTGCATATTTTCCAAAGACTTTACCACTCCAGCAAGCTCGCCATGTGGTTAATAAACAGAAATTAATATACTTATATATATTAATTGAAAAAACAAATAATACATAAATAATAGATATAAACTCGATAATAATAAATAATAAATAATAAATAATAAATAATAAATAATAAATAATAAATAATAAATAATGAATAATAAATAATAAATAATAAATAATAAATAAATTTAAACAATAAATAATAAATAATAAATAATAAATAATAAATAATATATAATAAATTGTAAATAATAAATAATAAATAATAAATAATAAATAATAAATAATAAATAATAAATAATAAATAATAAATAATAAATAAAGATAAATAAAAAATAAAAAATAAAAAATAAAAAATATTAAATAATAAATAATAAATAATAAATAATAAATAATAAATAATAAATAATAAATAATAAATAATAAATAATAAATAATAAATAATAAATAATAAATAATAAATAATAAATAATAAATAATAAATAATAAATAATAAATAATAAATAATAAATAATAAATAAATTTAAACAATAAATAATAAATAAAGATAAATAATAAATAATAAATAATAAATAATAAATAATAAATAATAAATAATAAATTGTAAATAATAAATAATAAATAAATATAAATAATAAATAATAAATAATAAATAATAAATAATAAATAATAAATAATAAATAATAAATAATAAATAATAAATAATAAATAATAAATAATAAATAAATATAAATAATAAATATTAAATATTAAATAATTATTAATAATAAATAAATAGAAATAATAAATAATAAATAATAAATAATTATAAAAAGTAAATAAATATAAATATAAATAATAAATAATAAATAATAAATAATAAATAAGAAATAATAAATAATAAATAATAAATAATAAATAATAAATAATAAATAAAGATAAATAATAAATAATAAATAATAAATAATAATTAATAAATAATAAATAATAAATAATAAATAATAAATAATAAATAATAAATAGTAAATAATAAATAGTAAATAATAAATAATAAATAATAAATAATAAATAATAAATAAAGATAAATAATAAATAATAAATAATAAATAATAAATAATAAATAATAAATAATAAATTGTAAATAATAAATAATAAATAAATATAAATAATAAATAATAAATAATAAATAATAAATAATAAATAATATATAATAAATAATAAATAATAAATAATAAATAATAAATAATAAATAATAAATAATAAATAAATAAAAATAGTAAATAATAAATAATAAATAATAAATAATTATAAATAATAAATAAATAGAAATAATAAATAATAAATAATAAATAAATATAAATAATAAATAAATATAAATATAAATATAAATAATAAATAATAAATAATAAATAATAAATAATAAATAATAAATAATAAATAATAAATAATAAATAATAAATAAATATAAATAAAAAATAATTGATAAATATAAATAATAAATAATAAATAAATATAAATAATAAATAATAAATAAATATAAATAATAAATAATAAATAATAAATAATAAATAATAAATAAATATAAATGATAAATAAATATAAATAATAAATAATAAATAATAAATAATAAATAAATATAAATAACAAATAATAAATAAATATAAATAATAAATAATAAATAAATACAAATAATAAATAATAAATAAATATAAATAATAAATAATAAATAATAAATAAATATAAATGATAAATAAATATAAATAATAAATAATAAATAATAAATAAATAAATATAAATGATAAATAAATATAAATAATAAATAATAAATCATAAATAATAAATAATAAATAATAAATAAATATAAATATAAAAAATAAAAAATAAAAAATAAAAAATAAAAAATAAATAATAAATAACCAGTTACAAATAATATATAATAAATAAATTAAAGTATATTATAAATAATAAATAATAAATAATAAAGGAAACACATGAAAAAGTATGAAAAGACGTGATAAGGGATGAAAAATCATGAAAATGCATGAAAAAGGATGGAGAAGCATATGAAGAATGAGGTATTAGAAAGAATGAGAACGCATGAAAACTCGTGACAACTCTGGAAAACTCCTTAATAATTCAACATAATCATCATAATAACCCACAAAAAACCATTGATAAAGATAACAAGTCATGGAAACCCAAATAAACAGTAATAAATGGAGCTACCGTTAAAACTCGTCAAAACGGTCATAAAGAGACAAAAACATTGGACTCACATTAACGGAGATAACTTAAGATCCGAGAGTCCGTTTTAGATCCGCGACCTGTAAAATCAAAGATCCCGAAACGATCTTCAACCTGAAAGGTGAAAGAGTCCGAATGGACAGGCGGATCGGAAGTTACGACCATTTAAAAAAAACCTGACGGGGAACGGGTGCTAGAAACGAGGCATTGAAAAACATAACAAACCTGATACCCACTAAAAAGGCCATAACATATGATCTATGAGTGCATGTGGGCGCCGCAACCAGTCAAACTGAATCTCATGGAACGAGCTATGATCTGGCAGGTGGAGGAGGCCGAATTGACACGCGGATCGAAAGTTAGGTCCGTTTGAAGACAAGTTCGACGGGACACTGGTGACGGAAACAGGGTTTTGGAGGCCTTCGGAGGGGTTTTTGGGGTCGAAAAACCCGACAGAAGCATGCTTGTGTCGCACTAGTGCATAGCTCTCTTCGCTAGCTTTGATTTGATATCTGGTAGAGTCCAAACGGACACCCGGAGTGAAAGTTATGGCCATTTGAAGTTGGAGAACTTTTTTAAAATTTTTTATAACTATAATACCGTCCACACCTTAGAAAGTCTCACGGTTTTGATTATATGTGACTCTAAATCTCTTCATGAGCTTCTATTTGACTGGTCGTGGCGCTTCAACGGACGCCCGGATCAAAAGTTATGACCATTTTAGTGTTTTCGGGGTTTCTCACGTTTTTTTATTTTTTTCATTTTATTTCACGGCGGTTTTACCATATTATATATATTATGTATCTTGTCAGTATATGTACTTTGACTTAGACCATGTAGCCCCAGAGATCCATCTTGGTTGATATTTATTTCTAGATTATAGGCTGATTCGCATAAGTATTTCATTGAGAATCATTGATTTAACTAAGTCTTTAATGACTGTAAGACTTGCACTTTGTTTCCCATTAATAATATTTCATCAAAATATAACTTTAGGAAAATGATTTCACATCCACTAAAATTATTATAGACACATGGATCTCTTTCTTTCTTAACGAAACCAAATTATCTTCTGGGCTCATCAAAATGAACATTCCATGATCGTGATTCCTATTTCAATCCATAAATGGATCTTTATAGCTTGCACACATTATTGGAACACTTTGACATAATAAACCCTTTGGGTTGTGTCATATAGATATATTCATCTAATATCCCATTAATATAAATAAGTTTGAACATCCTTCTTAAAAATTTCATAATCATGTAAGGATGTTATTGTAAGTAATATTATAATGGATTTTAGAATAGTGACTAATGAGAAGGTTTATTCATAGTCAATACCTTGATGGTACCTAAAACCCTTCACTACTAACCATGATTTATAGGTGCTTACGTGACCATCCATTTCTAAATTTTTCTTGAATACCCATTTACACCTAATAGCTTTTACATCATCTGGTGGGTCTATTAAAAATAATAAATTGATTTTTGTACATGGACTCTATTTTAGAATACATGGATTCATTCCATTTAAAAACATACCTCACATCCACATCTTCATTGTAGGTAAGATATTCATCTTCTCTCAGATTTATGTGCCACCTAAATCAATGATAAAAAAACCATATCTCTATTATTCTCTATCCTCTCAAGTATAACTATGCAATATGTAATGTCCCATATTTGGATTCCACTCAACCGGTGCCTCATACCCGATTGGCCACATGGCCTCATGCGCATCTCCCCAAATGCCTAAGGCTGCTGACTACCAGCAAGGGCCTAGGGTTTGATATTGGGGAAACTATGCCCTCATTAGTAGAGTGTAACATAGAGTAATAAATAATAATACAATTGTGGAGAAATTTAACAACATACAACTGAAGTAAATAGTAGAAGATTGATATTATAAGTAACCAAACATCATTCTACAAAAAAGATGACGCAACATGTCACATGTTCTATGAAAACAGCCAAAACAAGTACACTGTATTAATACACAATATATGTCTCAAAATAACAAAAAGAAACTAAAAGAGACTAGGAATCATTGAATGATTTGGCTCAGTCCCATTCTCTCCTACTCCTAAGCATCAAATCAAGTACTTGTACCGGGTTGTGTTCCCTAATCAACACCTACAATCATATTATCTGTTTGGGACCAAAAGCATGACCTAAACAGGGTGTGAGACTAAATCCCATTAGACAACCACCCAATTTCTACGCCAATATGTCAGTGGATTTATATAACAGGCAGTGTACAATAGTGAAAGTAGTAAACAATAAGGTACTCAAAAGTAATCACAACAGATGACTTAGAAGACAATGTAACCAAGTACAAGTGAAGACTAAATCCATGCTTGTGCTTTGTATTGGAAGATGTGGAATTATCCATTCTATTTCATTATTCAATTACATTGGATTATATAAAAGTATCAAGGTCCATCCTAGGTCTAACAACCCCTATATTAAAGTAGATATCAACACTTGAAATAATAATCATTTAACCATTTTCCAATAGAGCACGTCCTGGGTATTCCTCAATAGATCCTTGGTTCGCTCTATATTTTAAATAATCCTCAATGAGCCTGAAGAACCTATCAGTGGCTCAATCAAAACCTTTACAAAATCAACCCCCTGGGCCCATCCATTGTATTTTAACCAAGACAATGGTTCACCCAAGGAATATAAGGTGCAATTAGTCACATTTTTCCAACCGTGTCTTTAAACCAAGATTATGGACCTCCCATTGCTAATTACCTCTTTTTATCATTTAATTCAATTACACACTCCATCTCAAAAACAACACATATGAATTAAAATATCACATGGATTTAGCATAATCAGCTCACGTGAGCACAATTTACATAATAACCAAAACATGTAAATTAACCTATTACATGGACAAACAAGGATAACTAACATGGGGAAAACATATAACAATCATATTATGAAATTTTAACATTTAAAAGTCTTAACATAACAAATTTCTCATGTGGGTAATTTATATAATGAGAAATACATTTTTATATACCCAAGAATGGGAATTCATGTCAAGCCTCGTAGGAATTCTTGGCTAAACAACCATCCAAGGGAAACACACCCATGTGGTAGACCTAATTCAAGGTTCACAACCCTAAAAATGCTTTCAATTTATCTAATTAATGAACTAATTATCAATAGGAAATAAAAGGGTTCATTTTTCAATCAAGTGACACACTAAAAGTGGGATCCCAACACTACACCATATATAATCAACTTGACAATCAACGAAAGGCACAAGACCACCCACCTTGTGTTAGTATGACTGTCCTCATTCAGTGTCGATCTTCATTTCGACCTAAACCAGAGTATATCAACAAAAAAAAGTAAAAATGATCAACCCTCGATGACTAGGTTGAGAGAAGAAATCAGAAAGAAAGGATCAATTGGAATTGTGCACTCACCAAAAGGGTTTCAAAGGATTCGACGATGTTCGAATTGGGTTCTGGATGATGAAACAGGTGAAAAATCATCGTTCCGATTTTTCTTGGGTGCACTACTTGTTGAAATGAATAATTTTCTTTCCTTATACAAAAAACGATTCTACTTCCTGATTTAATAAAAACAAAGTACACGACGCGTACTTGAAACTACTTGTCGTGTCAGTACAATTCCTATCCAGACTATTACACGGCCATGGAAGTGGATTTCTTGGTGTCTAGCCCTCCATACACAACATGCACATAAACGTTCATGGAATGTAGGCCCTAGTCATGTCTTGTAATAGGCCTAAATTCATCCCTTAACCTCTTTTCCCCCCATTTTCATAAGTATAAACTGAAAAGGAATTATCCATACCTCCAATAAAGAACCGGGTTCTTACAAACTTTCCCCTTAAATCAATTCATGCCCAAATTTCCCCTTCATGGGTGATGAAGAAATATCTGGGAAAAACTCCATCCATTGTAATCATATGTTGGACTCCCTATCCCAAGTATCACACTGCACTCAGCCATGCTACCATAGCACCTGTACCAAAGGAACATACTGGCCACAGAGAACCTTCGTGCTATGATCCACAATACAAATGGGATTTTCCTCAAATGACCCATATTACTGCAACTCCACTTCCTCGGGTTGATATATATGAGATGGGTCTAAAAAGAAACCTTGAAACTGATAAATTTATAATAAATCATGCATTTCTATGTACCTATGAGTTAACTACTATCTATAGGAAACTGGAATCACTCTCCCTAGAATCTCAAATAGAATGATGCACCTCAACAAAATATTACCCTATTTTCTGATCCTCTTTTGTCCCAACCTCGGTGAAACACTTAGGAAAACTCGATCCCCAACTTCAAACTCCAGAGGTCATTTGCGATGATAAACATAAGATTTTTCATGTGACTATCCAATAGCCATCGGATTCTAAATCAACTGCACTTGCTCAATGGTTTCTTGGAAAAGATGATGTCCCAACATAGCTACCTCTCCTGCCTCTTTCCAACATAGGAGTGATCAACATGGTCTACTGTAAAAAGCCTCATATAGAACAATATTAATATTAGACTTGATGCTATTGTTGTAGGAAAACTAAACAAGGATTATTCGTGTCTTCTAGGAACCCTTGAAATCTAGGATTCATGCCCAAAGCATGTCCTCCATCACCGGGATCATGCGCTCTCACATGCCTTCTATTGGGGGGGTAAGTCATGCTCAGAAGCACCTATGTACAAAAATCCCTCTGTCACCCTTGGAATAAATGAGAAATAAAATGGGAGTCCCTATATGAAATGATTGAATGAGGAACCCTATGTAATTGTGAAATCTCTCGGATGTACAACCTCCTATGCTCCTCAACATTTTAGGTTTCCTTGATCGATAAGAAATGTGAAACCTTCATAAGCTTATCAACCATAACCCATAATGCATTATTACCTTGGGGAGACCTCGATAAACCCATAATAAAGTACATCATGACATCATTCCATTACTACTTAGGAATGGGTAGTTGTTAAAAAGGTCCTACTGGTCTTTGGTGTTCTGCCTCCACCTGCTAACATGTAACGCCCCGACCCTAGTTGCCTAGAGTCGGTGCATTATTACATAACATTGGCATGATCACATGAAAGATCAAATCTCGAAAGACCGTTTGGTTTAGTAGCCTTGGAAACACTAGATATATTCATAAGTTTTACATTACATCATAAAATGAAAAACTACTACAACAACATAATGTTTCCACAGTCCACACTATATTCCCCTCATAATATCCCTGCAGGTCATTCATAACTTACATCTTCACATCCTGGGAAAAATAAAACATAGAAAAGGGGTGAGCTCAAATGCCCAGTAAGGATAACAATATATCGGAACATTCAAAAATTAGCATAAACATTTAAGGCAATGAATTACTAAAACAAAAGCCTTTTAAACTTGAACTTCAACATAGTATGTTAAAAGTAAAATGAAATAATGCCATTTACTTGTTCACATGGATATTCTACTAATCGAATAATCACATGAAAAATCAATAACCACTTTCATAATGTTGGAATGCATAATGCCAGACTATCATAACCACATAGTCAAGGCCTCGTGCCAAGACTACAAATAAGATTTTTGCCAAGGCCTTGTGCCAAGACACTAGTTTGTCTCATGAGACCTACCAATGCATCGAGGAGCTATAACGGGCTCCACCCGTCACTTATTAAGTCCAATGCATTCCCATATGAAAAGGTTTAAACATAACTAGCATACGAAATGTCAATAATTTCACCATAAACTATGAATGGTATAAAAATAGCACATCCATAGTCAAATATATCACAAAACCTTCAATACAATATAGAAGTTTTGTATCATAATAAATCAACTTCAAATAATCTTAAAATCCATCAAAGGATGTTGACATAGATGAAATCAAAATTCTTTTTAAAGAAATATCTCCTTTTATTTTGAAATAATTTAAGATCCATATAATATAAAACATTTTCTTTGAAAATATTCTTATAATCTTGTAAGGAAAGCTCTGAAGATTTTATAATGGCGTAAAATAACCGCACCCGCCGTATAAGTTAAAAAAAACATTCTTACCTCAATTCTGTCGAAAAGGTTAAAAAGGACCTTGTTTTGAAAACGACGGAAAGATTCCTTTATAAACCTCTTATAAAAAGTCAAACAAGGGTATAAATGACTTTAACCCATATTCTTGTAAATAGTAAAAATGTTTTGAAATACATTTTTAAGAAACATGGATGTGTATGATAAAGATATCCCAGTAGATTATTACGTATAAACAACCTCGGATAATGAAGAGATTGTGAAATAACCCTTACCTTGTACTTTTCCTTTGTTGGGGTCGGTTAACCTCCTGTATAATGGTGAAATAATTGTTATTAAATTATACAAGAATCATATACATTAATATGATATCATATATGATCTTTTAACATTGCTTTATTAATATCTTAGTATTATCGTCGTTTCAGGTGATAATCGATTCGTTCTTCTTAAATGTTTGGTTACGTAAGACATGTTTGTAATGGATAGATTAAATCTTATTCATAATCAGAATGATATTAACATTATTTTTAACCCTAAAATGAGAATAATACTTGAATGGATACGATGGAGGATGGATCTCACCGCGTTCGTGGAGACGGTAGTCCGTACGTACGCACGAACGCTACTTCCATTTAATTTTTATTTTAAAAGAATTGAATCCAAATGATACATAGGTATATTACTATTCCAGTATAATATAATATTTTATATATGTTACTTAATTTCATTAACACCATCCTTTATACGTTCCATGTGTGGTATGAACGAGTCATATCATTTTAAGGGGGCGGTAGTCCGCACTTCCTCAAATGAAATTATCGTATGTATATACAACATGAAACGAATAATGGTATGAAATAAAATGGAATTACAGAAGCTTATATATAAAATATATATCATTAATATCATATTTAATTATAGTGCCATCATAATGGCCACCATGAGAGGCGGTAAGATGTATTTGAACAATCATCGTTTCGTGAGGCGTTAGTTTGCCATTCACAGAAACATTATGTTCATCATCCATTAGATGGAGTTGTGTGTATGTGTAGTTTGAATCTTTCTTATAACAACATCCTAGTATATTGAGGATACTGGTGTTGTTACAAAAGAAAGGAAATAAAAAGAGTTTGGGGGTTGAAGAAGCAAAATAAATGAAAATAATTTAAGAGAAATCGTTACCTTTAATTTAGGTAACTCACTTTGGTTGGAACCAAAGGACTTCTTGAAAAGCTTTCTTCCTAAGGGGAATCTTCAAGGAGGAGGAGAGGGATGTGGGGAGCTTAGTTGGGCAGAGTTTGGACGACCCAAGTGGCTTGAGAGGTGTGAGGAATGAGTAGAAGTGGTCTCCTTTTATAAGGGAGAAGAGGGGCTCTTTAGGAAAGAGTGAAAGTATTACTTTATAATATAATTATATTCGGTTTATAATAGTCCAAAAATCATTGAGGTCGAAGATAAGATGACTAATATTCTAAATAACATCAACCAATAAGAATTGGACAGGTTTTAGATAATATTTTAATCATTATAATCTTATTTATTTAAATGATTTATTAATGAGGTAAACATTGCATCATTATTGTGTCATTAATAATTTAAATTATTTGATGTCTAAAAATTATAAATAAAATATCATTATGTAGGAAATCGTTTTATCTTGCTAATGAATATTTATAATCGAAAATCCAACATGTATAACCCTATGTAAAAATTGTTCTTCTAAAAGATGTAAGCTTATGCCATTTTTTTTATTTTAGCTTTATTAATATAAAGTGTCCCTACCACATACAAGTGGCTCCAAGGGGTCCCCAAATTGACCCAAGGATGCTCCTGGTCGGGTATGTGTCCACCAATAAGGTTAGGACACGTTTTAGGGTAATTTTGTATTATTATAATATTATTTTTTAACCCTTATTTACCGGATTTACCCTTTAACCATGGTAAATAAAATATTTACCGCAGTAATTATTCAAAATGTGTAAAAATAAAAGTTACCTATTTACATAATTTGGACATCCTGATTCCAAATATGGAATCCATTTTTCTAAATTCAAAACACAGAAGTGGCAGAAATTAATTTAAAATTAATTCCCGCTGTCAAAACAAAAAGCGTGTTTTTAAGAGATAATAACTATCAAAAGATTGACACTTGTTTATGTTCGGTTTAATTGTAAAATTATGTCCAATGACCAACATTATATTAAATGGTAAAAATATATTCTAAATATACTTTAAAATCACTCAAATTCATAATTTATCACTATTAATTATTTTGGTTAAAAAAGTTGTTTTTAATTAAAATTTAGTAATTTTCACTATTCATCAAAATATGAAAGTTATCCGAAATGTACCAAAATTTCACCTTAGGCTAAATTCGATATTCCGAATCCAAAAATGAAGTCCATTTTCAAATATAAAATATATATAATTTCAAAAAGTAGGTATTACTATTCATAACGTCTAGTTTAATTAGTTGTGGTGTGTGTTAGAACTCGAGGTTGCGTACAACACACGCTATCGCATTATTCGAAGAGAAACGTACCATTGAAGCTTAGGGTGTTACATTCTCCCCTCCTTCAAATAATTGCGTCCTCGCAATTTCTAGGGTATTACTGCATAAAAAGACTCGGGTGGTTCTTCATCATAAGTTCCTCGGGTTCCCACGTTGCCTCTTCCATGTTATGGTTTCTCCACAAAACTTTTACCAGACGCGTCGTCCGGTTTTTTAGCACTTGTTCTCTCGTATCAAGAATCTTGACGGGCTCTTCGCAATAAGACAGATCGGGTTCCATTTCTAATTCCTCATAGGTGAGTACATGCGTCGGATCAGGCATGTATTTCCTCAATAGAGATACGTGGAACACATCGTGAACTTTGGAGAGACTTGGCGGCATTGCCAATCGGTAAGCTACAACCCCAATTCGTTCTAGAATTTCGAAAGGTCCGATGTACCTGGGACTCAATTTACCTTTCTTACCAAAACGTATGACTCCCTTCCATGGAGATACCTTTAGGAAAACATGATCACCGACCTGAAATTCCAAATCCTTCCTTCGATTATCGGCATAGCTCTTCTGCCTACTTTGAGCTGCTTTGATGTGATTTTGGATTACCTTCACCTTTTCCACCGTTTCCTCCACCAGTTCTGGGCCTACAAGTTTTCTTTCACCAACGTCATCCCAACAGGTTGGTGTACGACATCTCTTTCCGTATAACGCTTCATATGGTGCCATCTGAATACTTGAATGGAAGATATTGTTATAGGAAAATTCTACCAGAGGTAAATATTGATCCCACATACCCTGAAAGTCAAGTGAGCAAGATCTCAACATGTCTTCTAAGGTTTGAATAGTCCGTTCTGATTGTCCATCTGTCTGAGGGTGGTAAGCAGTGCTCAAATGAAGTTCAGTATCCAGGGATTTCTGAAGACTTTTCCAAAATCTTGAAGTAAAACGGGGATCACGATCAGAAACAATCGATAGGGGTACTCCATGAAGTCTCACAACTTCATTAATATATAGTCTTGCTAGACGTTCCAGGGGTAGATCTTATCTTATAGCAAGAAAATGTGCTGTCTTGGTAAGATGATCAACAATAACCCATATTGCATCGTTCCTTCTAGGATTCTTTGGTAGCCCCATGACAAAGTCCATCGTAACATTGTCCCATTTCCACTCCGGTATGGGAAGAGGTTGCATGACTCCTCCGGGCTGTTTCCTTCCAGCTTTCACTTGTTGACAAACCATACATCTTGACACAAAATCAGCAATCTCCCTCTTCATGTTGTCCCACCAAAAATGTTCCTTCAAATCTCTATACATTTTGGTGCTCCCAGGGTGTATAGAGAAATTGGAACTATGAGCATCATCCAGCAATTCCCTTTTTAGATCAGGTATATTGGGAACACAAAGTCTCTTCCCGAATTTCAAAATTCCATCTTCATACACAAAGTCTCTCAATATCCCATCATTCACAGCTTTAATCTTCTTTTGGAATTCTTCATCATCGGTCTGAGAACTCTTAATCCTTTCTTGTAAAGATGTTTTGGCAACCATTTGAAAAAGCATTGATGTTTCACCTTCCCTGGTTATTCCCATGTCCATCTTTACTAGATCCATAAAAATTGGATCCCTTTCAATTCTCATATTGTTCAAAACTCCATGGTCTTTTCTACTCAAAGCATCTTCCACCTTGTTTGCCTTCCCTGGGTGGTAGTGTATCGTACAATCATAATCCTTGAGTAATTCAAGCCATATCCTTTGCCTCATGTTGAGTTCTTTTTGTGAGAAAATATACTTCAAACTCTTGTGATCAGTATAAATCTCACATTTTTCACCATAGAGGTAGTGCCTCCATATCTTCAAAGCAAAGATCACTGCTGCTAACTCGAGATCATGAGTAGGATAGTTTTGTTCATGAATTTTCAACTGTCGTGATGCATAGGCAATAACTCTATCATTCTGCATAAGGACACAACCAAGTCCTTTCTTCGATGCATCACTATAAATAACGAACCCATCATTCCCCGATGGTAGAGTCAATATAGGATCATTGACTAATCTTCTCTTCAGTTCTTCGAAACATTCTTCACACTCTTTTGTCCAAACAAATTTAACCCCTTTACGTGTGAGCTTCGTTAATTGGTTAGCCAATCGGGCAAAATTCTGGACGAAACGTCGATAATAACCTGCCAAACCAATAAAACTACGTACCTCAGTTATACTCGTAGGTGCTGGCCATTCATGGATTGCCTTGGTCTTAGAAGGATCAATAGAGATTCCATCTTTAGAGACAATATGGCCAAGAAAAGAAATCTCCTGAAGCCAGAATTCACACTTGCTAAACTTCCCATATAATTCATGCCTCCTCAGAGTCTTCAAGATAATGCGCAAGTGATTTTCATGATCTTCGTAGGTTTTGGAGTATACCAAGATATCATCAATAAATACCACCACAAATTCATCGAGATACTCCTTGAAAACTCTATTCATTAGATCCATGAATACAGAGGGTGCATTAGTCAATCCAAACGGCATTACAGTAAACTCGTAATGCCCGTACCTGGTTCGAAATGCTGTCTTCGGAATGTCTTCCTTCTTCACACACAACTGATGGTATCCAGATCGAAGGTCAATCTTTGAAAAGCTTTGAGATCCATGCAGTTGGTCAAATAAATCATCAATACGAGGTAGGGGATACTTGTTCTTTATCGTTATAGCATTGATCTCCCTGTAGTCGATACATAACCTCATAGATCCATCTTTCCTTTTAACAAAAAGAACAGGGGATCCCCATGGAGAAACACTAGGGCGAATAAATCCCTTATTACTCAATTCCTCTAGTTGTTTCTTTAGTTCGACTAACTCTACAGTGGTCATTCTATAAGGGGTCTTCGATATAGGCCTTGATCCAGGAATCAAATCAATAGAAAACTCAACTTCTCGTTCTGGAGGATGTCCAGGTAAATCTTCCGGAAATACATCTACAAATTCGTTCACAACAGGTACATCCTATATTTGAACATTCCTTTCCTCACCCGCAGTTATTTCATTCTCTTCCTCCCCAATAATTGAATTTAGTTGAGCTATTGAGGGTGGATCTAAATAAGAATTAGGTGGTGACGATTCTGCTCTAAAAATAAGGTGTTCCTTATCATTATCATCAAGAATCGTAACCTCTTTCTTCTTACAATAAATCTTCGCATCATAGTCCGAAATCCAGTCCATACCGAGGATTATATCAAACTCAATCATAGGTATGACGATGAGATCAGTAGATAAAGAAAATTTATCTGCTCTAATGGGGACTGATTCACAAAACTTTGTTGCAACGATACTTCCCTTAGGAGTTTTAACTGACAAATCCCTTATTAAATCAAGTTGGAAATATCTAATTTTCTTAGAAAACTGGGAAGATATGTAACAATGCGATGATCTAGAATCAAATAATGCGTTTGATAAACTTGAGGAAACCATTAAATTACCTGCCACCACGTCTTTCGGAGCTTCTACCTCAGCAGTAGTGATAGCATAAGCCTGGCCTTGATCCCTTGGCCTTTTCTGAGGTAAGTTCTCCTGACGCTTAGGGCATGCATTTGCATAATGCCCCATCTCCCTGCAATTGTAGCACTGAACGTTGGTAGCTTCCTTCTTCCCCTTGTAATCATGAGCTTGGTGGCCTTTTTCACCACACTTGTAACAGACTCCCATTCCCTTCAAGCAAGTACCAGGATGTTTCTTCCCGCATTTACCACAAGATGGATATTCAACCTTTCCCTTCTTCCCCTTATTTCCATTCCCAGACTGATCAGCAGGTCTCTTCTTCTCTTGCTTTGCTTTAAAGTCATAAGACTTAGAGAATTCCTTTTCGGTCTTGATAGCACATGAGACAATGTCTTCGTACGATGGAAAGGATTGTGAGACTAATGCTCGACAGAGAAATGGTTTTATCCCATCAAAGAAACGATCAATCTTACTTCTTGGGTTGCGAATATAATTACCAGCGTACCTCGCTAACCTTGTAAAGTTAGCCTCATACTTTGTGACATTCTCATCCTCCTTTTGTCTCAGACTGAGAAATTGCCTTTCCATATCTGCTCGATGGTCGCGAGGGAAGTATTTTTCTAAAAGCAGATCTTTGAACTCCCTCCACTCCATATTTGATACTTCATCATATTCCTTCATGTTTTGAATCAATTACCACCATTGATCAGCATCTCCAGTGAGGCGGTAAACTGCCATGATAACTTTTTCCCTTTCACTGCTCCCCAAAGCCTGAAATATTTTCTCTAGGGAAAATATCCATTGCTCAACTACTAAGGGATTTGTATTCCCATTGAACGTTGGTGGTTGTTGCCTCATGAATCGATCTAACATTGATCCTCCATGCTGCGGATCAGGGTGCTCCATACGGGTAAGGTTATTATTCATAACCTGAGTAAGTTGTCCCAGTATGGTGATTAGCTGATCAGCACCAGTTGCATCACCAGCCCCACTATAATTATCTTGAGCAGGAGGGCAATTCCTACATGGAGTGCGTGCATTGATACGGTTTCCATTTCTTCCACTAGGCGCCATTTCTAAACAATGGCATAAACTAGATCAGTTTATGAATCAAAATACATAATCCCATACTTATAAAACACTTAACATAAATTGAACTATTTATGGATATAATCCATAATCATAAAAATGTTTTCTTTGAGGAAGTATATACTCATAAACCCTTCATAATGATTTGTAAAGATAGTGAGAGTTATCCTAAGCATATCCCCCGGGAGTGTCGTAACCAAGAGTGCAGGAAGGCCCGTTGTCGTGCACCAGTTCCTGTTCGAGTCTAGCTCAAAGCGGTGTTTTCGGGTTTTACCCCTAGGTACATCTGTGCCAGAGCCGCCTCTACCTGCTCGTATCCAGACAGGGATGTATTTCTCAGAAAACTCACAAAATCTCTACAATACCAAAATTCTAGGAAGTTCTTCTATACTAATCCTCAAAGTTCATATTAGGTCTACGTGCTCTAATCAGAGTTTATCTAAATATAGATTCCAAGGTTTGTACTAAACTTCCTCTGATACCAACTGTAACGCCCCGACCCTATTTGCCTAGAGTCGGTGCATTATTACATAACATTGGCATGATCACAAGAAAGATCAAATCTCGAAAGACCGATTGGTTTAGTAGCCTTGGAAACACTAGATATATTCATAAGTTTTACATTACATCATAAAATGAAAAACTACTACAACAACATAATGTTTCCACAGTCCACACTATAATCCCCTCATAATATCCCTGCAGGTCATTCATAACTTACATCTTCACATCCTGGGAAAAATAAAACATAGAAAAGGGGTGAGCTCAAATGCCCAGTAAGGATAACAATATAGCGGAACATTCAAAAATAAGCATAAACATTTAAGGAAATGAATTACTAAAACAAAAGCCTTTTAAACTTGAACTTCAACATAGTATGGCAAAAGTAAAATGAAATAATGCCATTTACTTGTTCACATGGATATTCTACTAATCGAACAATCACATGAAAAATCAATAACCACTTTCATAATGTTGGAATGCATAATGCCAGACTATCATAACCACATAGTCAAGGCCTCGTGCCAAGACTACAAATAAGATTTTTGCCAAGGCCTTGTGCCAAGACACTAGTTTGTCTCATGAGACCTATCGATGCATCGAGGAGCTATAATGGGCTCCACCCGTCACTTATTAAGTCCAATGCATTCCCATATGAAAAGGTTTAAACATAACTAGCATACGAAATGTCAATAATTTCACCATAAACTATGAATGGTATAAAAATAGCACATCCATAGTCAAATATATCACAAAACCTTCAATACAATATAGAAGTTTTGTATCATAATAAATCAACTTCAAATAATCTTAAAATCCATCAAAGGATGTTGACATAGATGAAATCAAAATTCTTTTTAAAGAAATATCTCCTTTTATTTTGAAATAATTTAAGATCCATATAATATAAAACATTTTCTTTGAAAATATTCTTATAATCTTGTAAGGAAAGCTCTGAAGATTTTATAATGGCGTAAAATAACCGCACCCGCCGTATAAGTTAAAAAAACATTCTTACCTCAATTCTGTCGAAAAGGTTAAAAAGGACCTTGTTTTGAAAACGACGGAAAGATTCCTTTATAAACCTCTTATAAAAATTTAAACAAGGGTATAAATGACTTTAACCCATATTCTTGTAAATAGTAAAAATGTTTTGAAATACATTTTTAAGAAACATGGATGTGGATGATAAAGATATCCCAGTAGATTATTTCGTATAAACAACCTCGGATAATGAAGAGATTGTGAAATAACCCTTACCTTGTACTTTTCCTTTGTTGGGGTCGGTTAACCTCTTGTATAATGGTGAAATAATTGTTATTAAATTATACAAGAATCATATACATTAATATGATATCATATATGATCTTTTAACATTGCTTTATTAATATCTTAGTATTATCGTCGTTTCAGGTGATAATCGATTCGTTCTTCTTAAATGTTTGGTTACGTAAGACATGTTTGTAATGGATAGATTAAATCTTATTCACAATCAGAATGATATTAACATTATTTTTAACCCTAAAATGAGAATAATACTTGAATGGATACGATGGAGGATGGATCTCACCGCGTTCGTGGAGACGGTAGTCCGTACGTACGCACGAACGCTACTTCCATTTAATTTTTATTTTAAAAGAATTGAATCCAAATGATACATAGGTATATTACTATTCCAGTATAATATAATATTTTATATATGTTACTTAATTTCATTAACACCATCCTTTATACGTTCCATGTGTGGTATGAACGAGTCATATCATTTTAAGGGGGCGGTAGTCCGCACTTCCTCAAATGAAATTATCGTATGTATATACAACATGAAACGAATAATGGTATGAAATAAAATGGAATTACAGAAGCTTATATATAAAATATATATCATTAATATCATATTTAATTATAGTTCCATCATAATGGCCACCATGAGAGGCGGTAAGATGTATTTGAACAATCATCGTTTCGTGAGGCGTTAGTTTGCCAGTCACAGAAACATTATGTTCATCATCCATTAGATGGAGTTGTGTGTATGTGTAGTTTGAATCCTTCTTATAACAACATCCTAGTATATTGAGGATACTGGTGTTGTTACAAAAGAAAGGAAATAAAAAGAGTTTGGGGGTTGAAGAAGCAAAATAAATGAAAATAATTTAAGAGAAATCGTTACCTTTAATTTAGGTAACTCACTTTGGTTGGAACCAAAGGACTTCTTGAAAAGCTTTCTGCCTAAGGGGAAGCTTCAAGGAGGAGGAGAGGGATGTGGGGAGCTTAGTTGGGCAGAGTTTGGACGAGCCAAGTGGCTTTAGAGGTGTGAGTAATGAGTAGAAGTGGTCTCCTTTTATAAGGGAGAAGAGGGGCTCTTTAGGAAAGAGTGAAAGTATTACTTTATAATATAATTATATTCGGTTTATAATGGTCCAAAAATCATTGAGGTCGAAGATAAGATGACTAATATTCTAAATAACATCAACCAATAAGAATTGGACAGGTTTTAGATAATATTTTAATCATTATAATCTTATTTATTTAAATGATTTATTAATGAGGTAAACATTGCATCATTATTGTGTCATTAATAATTTAAATTATTTGATGTCTAAAAATTATAAATAAAATATCATTATATAGGAAATCTTTTTATCTTTCTAATGAATATTTATAATCGAAAATCAAACATGTATAACCCTATGTAAAAATTGTTCTTCTAAAAGATGTAAGCTTATGCCATTTTTATTTTTATTTTAGCTTTATTAATATAAAGTGTCCCTACCACATAAAAGTGGCTCAAAGGGGTCCCCAAATTGACCCAAGGATGCTCATGGTCGGGTATGTGTCCACCAATAAGGTTAGGACACGTTTTAGGGTAATTTTGTATTATTAAAATATTATTTTTTAACCCTTATTTACCAGATTTACCCTTTAACCATGGTAAATAAAATATTTACCGCAGTAATTATTCAAAATGTGTAAAAATAAAAGTTACCTATTTACATAATTTGGACATCCTGATTCCAAATATGGAATCCATTTTTCTAAATTCAAAACACAGAAGTGGCAGAAATTAATTTAAAATTAATTCCCGCTGTCAAAACAAAAAGCGTGTTTTTAAGAGATAATAACTATCAAAAGATTGACACTTGTTTATGTTCGGTTTAATTGTAAAATTATGTCCAATGACCAACATTATATTAAATGGTAAAAATATATTCTAAATATACTTTAAAACCACTCAAATTCATAATTTATCACTATTAATTATTTTGGTTAAAAAAGTTGTTTTTAATTAAAATTTAGTAATTTTCACTATTCATCAAAATATGAAAGTTATCCGAAATGTACCAAAATTTCACCTTAGGCTAAATTCGATATTCCGAATCCAAAAATGAAGTCCATTTTCAAATATAAAATATATATAATTTCAAAAATTAGGTATTACTATTCATAACGTCTAGTTTAATTAGTTGTGGTGTGTGTTAGAACTCGAGGTTGCGTACAACACACGCTATCGCATTATTCGAAGAGAAACGTACCGTAGAAGCTTGGGGTGTTACATAACAGGTGGAAAATCTCAGGACAAAATAAGCTACATCTCTCTTCATACCTAGCCACCAGTTCTGACGATGTAAATCCCGATACATCTAGGTGACACCAGGATGCACCGCCCAAACTGAAGCATGAAAATCCAACATCATCTCCTTGCACATGTCTACTGTCACCCATACATGACCATGTAAATGTAGAACCTCATCCCCACCTATGGTCTAACCGGGAGGAGGTCCTCACCTTCCACACTCTCTCATAAAAAAATTCCTTTTGAATCAGATAGCTTCCTCATCCTCACTTTCTCTATTAAGGTAGTGGTAACCACTAAGGATGAAAGAAAAGTATTTCCATAACCACAGTGCACCACCAAGTGCATCTCCGAGAACAACTCCATAAGCTGCCACTCAGTACTATTCTACTACAATTCCTGCATCTGAGTCCTCATACTCTGTGTATCAGCCATTAAATTGCTTTTTCCAGATGCGTAGGCAAGCTTGTAGTTGAAATACTGAAGGTATTCGACCACCTTTTCTGCCTTAGACTTAGATCACGCTGAGTTAAGATGTACTTGAGAATTTTTTGGTCTGTGTACACCATAAAACAATCAGGTAACTCGAGATCGTATGTCAGGTAGTTCCTCTCATGTGGCCTCAATTTCTAAGACCCATATACAATGGCTCGATCCCCCTACATAAGCACTACTCCCAACCTCAAACCTGAGGCATCACAGAATATAGTGTAACTGATACCTGTATCTAGAAAAATCAATATCGATACAGACATTAATCTCCCTTTTAGATCTAAAAAGGACATCATGCAAGAATATGATCATACATACTTCACACCCTTCTTTTTCAAGCCCTTAATTAATGAAACTAAGCATGAGAAGTCCTATATGAGATTCTTTTAGTAACCAACCAACCCTAGAAAACTATGAAACTCAAAGAAATTCTTGGGATACTGCCTTGTAACTACTTCTCTCACCTTTTTTGGGTCCACTGATACTACTATCTTCGAGATGACATGACCCAGGAAATGAATATAATCCATCCAAAAGTGGAACTTTGTGAGTTTAACATATAACATATGCACTCTCAGTGTACTCAAAATGATCTCCCTATGGGTGGCATGGTCATGTTGATTATAAGAATACACCGAGATATCATCCTTGAAAACCACATTGAACGAGTCAAGATAAGGATGGAACACTCAGATCATCAGTTCCATAAAGATTACAGGCATGTTCGTTAGACAGAACGACATGACAAAATACTCATACAGACCATACTTGCTCTGAAATGCTATGTGAGGTATGTCTGATGGTCTAAAACACACTTGATGATAACCTGATCTCCCTAGAGATGATCGAAGAGATCATCTATTCAAGGAAGAGGATACCGATTATTAATAATCAACTGGTTCAATTTCTGATAATCCACACATAGGCTGAGGTTTTTTTCACCTTTTTTACAAAAAGGACCGACGTACCCCAAAGATAAGTACTGGGTTAGATGAAACCCTTATCCTTTAAATCCTCTAGTTTCCTCTTGGGATCTTCCAACTCCATCATATCCATCTTATAAGGATGAATAGATAACGATGAGGTTCTGGGTACTAGCTCAATAGATAACTCTACCTCTTTTACCAGAGGTAAACCTAAAAATTCATCCAATAAGACATCCTTAAAATGATCAAACACTAGAGTAAAATCCATATGATGTGTCCCCCGATCATCCAAATATAAATTGAAAATCTATACTATCATCACACTCAACACACGATGCTCGGGTCCAGCTCGGCTCACCTAGACATCCCATTCACCCTTATGTAGAAAACATCTTCACTCTGGTGATGTAGAACTCACTCTGTGGTGATAGAAATGAACAATGTCTTGAAAGGATAATAAAAAATACATTACAAGTATGACTTCAAATATTGTTATCACTAAGACATAGAGATCCGAAATGAAGTGATACCCACCAATTTGAAGGGGAAAATCCATACATTGTTTCACACCTACCATTCTAATCCCTAACAGAATGTCTAGTTTCATAACATCTTCAGAAGTATAAACTCAGAGCCTTATGCTCTCCAAAAAGGGAAAAAAATATGAAACTATGTAAAGCCCCTGTATCAAAGAGTGAAGAAGATAAAAAAGAATCCACTAGAAAAGTACCTCTGGCATTAGAAGGTTTGAGATCCTGCTCTTACTGGGCTTGTTGTATTGCATATGTCTGACCTGTACCATAGCCCCGAGACACTATCTGGATAGCCTGAGGTGACATGTCATACTATCATTGAGATCCTCGGGCCTGGATACCATGACCACGACCACCACCTTATCCTGATCAGCCTGACGTATTCCTGTTCCATGACTTGTGAGAGGCTTCTGACCCTACTCCTGAACATGGAGTTGGTGCAGACCCTTTCTCACTAGACTCTGGTGGAAACATCCTACATAAACACTATAAATGGACCATCTTACCACAATATCGGCACTCAACTGGGTCTATCAGTCACGGAGATTTAGTATTCCCAATTTTTTCACACTGAAAGCACCTCACCTAACTACTGGAAGATACATTCTGAGTAACAGATTCAACACGTGTAATCTCCATATGATGCTCCCTACTACTGATCGAAATAGTATTAGATATTGGTGTCGAACTACCCTAGTTCTCACATCCATATTCACTCTGATTACGCTTGGTAATCCGAACTTAGTTCACTATGGAAGATACAACATTCATATGAAAGATATTCACATGTGAGTGGATGTCGTACCTGAGACCATCCTCGAATCGCCTAGTCTTTGATAGATCATCACCCATCAGAATAGGTGTAAAGTAGTGGTGCTCAGTAAAATGGGCAGAGTAATCCATAAATGGTAGATCTCTCTACTCCATATGCATAAACTTTAGGGCTTTGTTAGACCTCATCGTCTCGGGATAGATGTAATCATATGAGACTAGAAGAAAATCTTCCCATGCTATGTCCCGATGGTGCTCTATATGTGTGGTAACACCCCACCACCACTTGGAGGAATCACTCAACATGTAAGTCGCAATCTTGACCCTCCTCTCAAGAGGAATATGACGATGCTTTAAGATCAATAACATGTCCTCTATCCAAGACTCTGTAACATGTGGCCCTCCTTTCCTAGAGTATATGGGTGGATGCTACTGCTGGAACACTCATGTCACTTCTTCCATAGACATGGTAGGTTTTGGTGCTCCTTGAAAGGTTTTTATGAACCTCATAAAGCCTTCATAGAACTATTCATCTGCACCTGCGTTCAGTATAATATCTGGTGAGGCAACTAGCATTACTGGAGGGTCCATTGATAGCCCATGGCCTACCACCTCTGGGGTAGGATCATCTTTACCCTCCTGGTGCACAACTGTAGGTCATCGTGGAGGCATTACTCTACAATGTCAAACACAAACATCAGTTCAAAATCATTGAGATTCATAGTTTAAGATCTCATTAAACAAACATATGAAGAAAATCTGGAATGGCTAACAAAATAGGATTACACTGCATTTAGAAACCCTACCCAGTGTGTACAATTAATCTCTCACATGGGCGTGTACCTTCGACTAACTTGGCGTGTAAATGTCTTGGTTAGATAGTGTGTAATACAGACACACAATGTGTACTCAAGTTTTTCCTCTTGGCGATGTACTTTCACATGGCCAGATCCACATGATTTCTGCCTATTTCAACTACATGGGGTATACCTAAAGCCCACGACATGTTCTGCATAAAACCTAATGTTCTCTGTTCTCTCTCACACGGCTATACACACATTAAACTAGTACAAGGGGTGTAATCAGAGTACAAAACATGTATTTAAAGAATTTTTCTTCTCAAACAGAAGAACACATGACATGTGTTCATGGACCCACATGTCGTGATATCTAGGTTTCCAGATATTAAGCCTTCAAAACTTCCCTGAAACCCCTACTTTTGAAAAGTAAAGCAACGATGTGCCATATTATGATCTTTAGAGGCCCATACACCTCGAAAATCAAAGTTTTTCCTCACATATAGAACATAACATCAAAATTCCAACTCATGGATAAAACATGATCTACAAAAATTCCGATCCTAGAGGTCCCATACTTCTCAGGGATCAAATCTTAGAATCCAACCAATTCAAACCATAACACATATCAATTCACCTATCACGATAGTAGGTATATCTATCATAGCACCTATCCCAACAACATTTAGATCTATCAAGGAATCTATCACAACAACATGTGATCAGTAATGCTCTAAGATGGCATGGCAAGAATGCATGGCATGTGATTTTTAAGAAGTGCCTATATAATGCATGAGATGGAATACCATCATCTCATTAGGTTTCAACAAAATATAACAACAATAATGAAAATAATAACATCACAAAACAAGTGTTTCACCCAATAGTGAAATCTAATAAGCTATATCAACTCAAAATCCAAAAATCACAAGTCAATTTGAGGCAATTTGGATTTACCATGTACGCAGTGTTGCTACTCCTGAGCACAACTTAATGCCAAATCCCATTGTATTTATATCCCTTGTTATTATCACAAAACAATAAAGAAACCCATAAATGAAATCCTTGGATACCACTCTGTAACCTCCCGGATCTGGATGCCACTCAACTGGTGCCCGATACCCGGTTGGACACATGGCCTCAAGCACATCTCCCCAAAATCCAGAGGCTGCTGAATAGTAGTGTGGGCCTAGGATGTGATAGTGGGTAAATATTCCCTCTTTGGTAGAGTGTAACATTTTTGAATAAATAATAATATAAATAAAGAAATAGTTAAAAACATACAACTAATGTAAATAGTAGAAGATAGATATTTGAAGTAACCAAACATCATTCCACATAAAAGATGATGGAACATGTCACGTGTTCTAATAAAATATCCAAAACAAGTACACTATAGTAATACACAATATATGTATCAAAAGAACAAAATTAACAAAAAGAGACTAAGAAGCATCACAAGCCTCGGCTTGGTCCCTTTCTCTCTTACTCCTAAGCAACAAATCATGTACCTGTAGTAGGGAACTTTCCCTGATCAACACCCGCAATCATATAATATATTTTTCCCAAAATCATGACCCGAATAGGGCATGAGACCAAATCCCAGTAGGAAACCACCCATGGTCTATGTTAATCTACTAGTGGATATATATATCTAATAGGCAATGCACAATAGTGAAAGTAGTAAACCAGAAGATACTCAAAAGTAATCACAACATATGTCTCAGAAGACAGTGTAATCAAGTACAAGTGAAGACTGAATCCATGCTTGTGCTTTGTCTAGGAAGATGCGTCATTAGTCATTATATTTCATTATTCAATTCCATTGGATTATATCAAAGTCTTGAGGTCCGGATTAGGCCCGACATCACCCTATATAAAAGTAGCCGTTAACTCATGAAATAAAAATAATTTAATCATTTTCCAATAGAGCCCATACTAGGTATCCTTCAGTGGATAATAGGTTTGATTGGCATTTTAAACAAGCCTCAATGAGTCTAAACACCCTATATGTGTCTTGGTCAAGGCCTTTACATAATTAACCCCTTGATCCCATCCATTTTCATTTAACCGAGACAATGGTTCACCCAAGGTATATAAGGTGTCATTAGTCACATGAGCCCAACCCTGTCTTTTAACTAAGATTAGGGATCTCCCATTTCTAATTACCTATTTTTTTCCATTTAATTCAATTACACATTATATCTCAAAATAAAGACATGTGAATTAAAATATCACATGTATTTAGCTTAATCAACTTATATGGGCACAATTAACTTAATAAAAAACACATATAAATTAAATTATTACATGAAAAAACGAGGATAAATCACATTTGAAAAAATATATTACTAGACTATTATGAAATTTAAACATTTACAAGTATTTACAAAAAAAGTATCTCACATGGGCAATTCATATAATGAGAAATAGATTTTTTACAGCCCAAGAATGGGAATTAATGTCAAACATCATAGGAATTTTAATCCAAATGGTCATCCAAGGGAAATACACCCATGGGGTGGAACTAAATCAAGGTCCACAACCCTAAAAATGATTTCATATCAACTAATTAATTACTTAATCATCAATATAAGATAACAGGGTTCATTATTCAATAAAGAGACACCCTAAAAGTGGGTGTGAAAAACTCCATCATATATAATCAACTTGAAAATAAAATAAAAGGCACAAGACCACCTACCTCATGTTAGTATGACTCTACTCATCGAGTTTCGATCTTCAATTCAACCTAAATCGGATTAGATCTATAAAATGATTAAAAAAACTCAACCCTTGATAATTAGGTTGAGAGAAGAAGTCAAAAAGAAAGGCTCAAGAGGAATTGAGCACTCACCAAGAGGGTTTCAATGGATTCGATGGTATTCGAATCAAGCTCTAGACAACAAAATAGGACAAGAATTCCTATTCATATTTTTCCTAGGCATAATACTCGTCGAAATGGATCATTTCTATCTGTCTACCAAAAACAAAGCTACTGCCCTATTTAATCAAGAAAAGAAGACGACATGTACTTGAAACTACACATTGTGTCCGTACAATTCCTGGACAGACCATTACATGGATGTGTACTAGAATTACATGGTTTGTACGCCCAAGTCCTGTCATGTAATAGGCCTACAACTAGCCCTTTACATCATTTCCCCCATTTTCTTAAGTATAAAATAAAAAGGAAATATTTATATCTCAATGGAAGAACATAGTTCTTACAAAATAATTGTTCCTCATGAACATATTTATCCTCTACTATCTCTTGGATAGATTTTTCCTATACCAACTCTTGTGAATCCAGTGCATCAACATCATTAAATTCAATCTTTCTCCAACTATTTCCATTTTAAATGTGTTATATTTCTTGAAATGTAGGATTTATTGTGATAATCATCATTCTATATGAAGGTTTATATAGGTAATATACTTTAGTCTCCTTATTATAACTTATAAAGATGCACTTTTTATTCTGAGATGCTAATTTTTCACTAGGTATAATATTGAAAAAAATATTACATCATATGTGTGAAAGACTGAATTCATTTCCACACCACAACTCATATATAATATCATCTTCTTCTTTAGTTGGTACTCAATTTAGTGTATTTGTCATAGCCTTTAGTGCATATCCCCAAAAGGATAATGGTAGAGCTACATGACCCGTCATGGATATGACCATGTCAAGCAGGGTTTGATTCCTCCTTTAACTAACACCATTACAATGAGGTGTATAAGGAATACTGAGTTGGGAAACTATCCCACACTTCTTTAAATGATTGGTGAAAACATGGTTATGATATTCCTCAACGTGATCTGAGCAAGGTTTCTTAATATTCCTTTCAATTTGATTCTCTACATCATTTTGATATTTCTTATACAATGTAAAGGAATATGACTTATACATTATTAACTAGATATACCCATATATTCTATATTCACTGGTAAAAGTAATGAAGTAAGAAAAACCACCCCATAACTATATTAGAAATATACCACAAAAATTAGTGCGAACTAATTCCAATGGTTCTTGGGCTCTTTCTCTTTTATTACTGAAAGGTGTTTTGGTCATTTTAACTTGTAAAAAAGCATGAAATACATCCTAGGGTTTTAACTCAATAAAGTCAAAATATCTAGTTTGATGTAATTTTCGTAAACAATTCTCATTTACATGATGTAGCCTAAAGTTCCATAGGTATGTGGGATATGAGTCATTCTTTTGAAAATTCTCATTGATTTCAAAAACTAGATTTTATAGATTAAGTATATATAACTAATTTCTAAGATATTCCACATGGTAAAAAAATTTATCCTTATACATAAGACAACAATTATTTACAAAATTAAACTAAAATACCATAATTTCAAAACTCGACACTGAGGTTAGGTTTTTGGTAACATATAGTACATAATAACAATTATTTAGTAAAAGAACCATTCTAATAGGTAACATAAGATGATAATATTCCACTGAAAATTCTACTTTTCTTAGAAAATTTACTACTCGAAGATATAAATCACCTTTTTTCAATAATCTTGAATCTAATTGGTTCATGTATTTGAATAAAAATGTGTGAGCCACATGCAGTATCCAATACCCAACATGTAGAAATATACATATTGCATTAAATAAAAAATATACCTAAAGCATCAGAATCGACATGATTCTTTATCCAAACTATGAAATTCTTCTTCCAATGGAATTTCTTACCACATGAAAATAAGACTGCCTCTATCTCATTACTCCCCCTCTTTATTTTTTGATTTTTAGAAGGGAGGTTCATCTGTTTATTTGACTTAGTTTTATCCCTTGACGCATTACCCTTTTCTTTCCTCCTCTTGTAAACTATAAAGACCATATAGTGAGAATTCTTAATATCCTTATTTTATAAGATAACTAGAGTAAAAAAATCTAGGATTGGAATATTCATGTTATTCATATTATAATTAAAAATGAAATTCATGAAGCTGTGAGAAAAGAAGAAATAATGAGATTAGTTACATGATCTTGGTTTAGTTTTAACCTTAGAGTT
Organism: Viscum album; assembly: GCA_963277665.1. Classification (NCBI taxonomy): domain Eukaryota; kingdom Viridiplantae; phylum Streptophyta; class Magnoliopsida; order Santalales; family Viscaceae; genus Viscum; species Viscum album. The sequence goes on along the minus strand of OY728125.1, from coordinate 1,475,952,195 downwards.
CCCAATCTCTCAATTTACCCAATCATCTTGAGTACATGAGGTCCTACTTGATTCCCTTATGATATATTTCTTCTATAAAGAGCACTGTGTATCTCATATATTTCATTCTGAGCTCTCTCAATGTGTAACTCTTACAGATAAGACAACATTTAGAAAGTATCTTTGACCTCATACATTATCTACAGCTCACTAGACATAAATGAAAACATGAAACAATGAACATTTATTTAAAAATCCATATAATTTTTTTATATTCATCCGCCTTACTTTCTACCTAAAGGAGCTTATCAGGAAGTGAGGGTTCCATCACATAAATCATCCTCTCTTAGTGAAGTACTATGTGAAAGTTCCTATACCACTCTTGGAAGTTATGATCGATCATGAAATTATCTTTGTACAATATTTACCATAGTGAAATTGATTGGTTGTGGTTTCTATTTGATCTATAGAAAATAAAATTATAATATTAGTACATCATCTTGATTACCAGTATACATTTTCAAATTATTAATTTCAAATGTCTCCCAATATTTTATCAAATCATAACATCCCTTAACCACTAGATTCATAAAACTCAATATCTTGAGTATTGTAGTGGAAATGATCATTAAACCACTTTTAATATCCATATATATTGAATCTAAACTACTCCAAGAATCTATGGTAGGATTTTCGCTATCCAGACACATTATCTTGAAGCTCCATGATCTTTTGAAGGGAGTCCCATCTCCGAAAAATAATTACATTTAATTTCACAATGAATTGACTATAAAGTTGTAATAAGATCTCTACGAATACTAATTTGTATAAAATATTATTTAAGTCAACCCACCAATCTCATAATAACACCCCATTAGTAAAATAGACTCTCAAATATGGCTGATGGTCACCTCTATTATGTCTTGATCTCTTGAGGCCCATGCTGTGACTACCCCAAGACCACCTCTAACAGGCTAGGGGTTGGAGACCAGCTCCGAGTAGGCATATACCACACATGGGAGGCATTAGAATAATGTACCTGTACACACACACACAAATAAAAACCCATAAAATGTTGAAATGTAATACAAATGAAACTAATTCATGCATACATATATAATCCCACAACAAAATTATGTCAATAATACAGAGAAAATGATAAAGGGGAAAAATAAAATCCAAAAAAACTACAGAGTCCAATTTTTCAAAAGAAGGGGACCACTATCAAATGAAACCAACTAGAAAAAACCTTGTCCTATCTAACCCAAAAAGTGATCCACCTGATCCCTATCCTCATAGGGCACCATCAAAAGGGTTATCATCTCCATAAGACATGAAACACATGGGGGAGCCCATGAAAGAGTGATTATAATAATAAATAGTAGAAAACTCTAAAATCACTAAACATAGAGAATCATGAGTTGTCATGTCACTATAAGAATATAGTAAAGAATAAAATAAAATAATACAAAAACCTAGATATACTTAGGAAGGCCATTATGCCTCCAGGTGGTCTCAACCAAAATACCAGCCACACGATTCTACTCGAAGCTTCTAGGAAATTATAGTTACTGAATAACCCACTCTATGATCCATGATATCACTAGAGGAGCTCATAAAGAGTTTATGATCATTGGGCTCTGTAATAGAAAACTCTCTGGTCACAAAATATGTAGATACTCAGACAGAGGATAACACCCTAGTTGGTTGGGGGACACCACACACCCAATCTTGATCAACCTTCTATACAAGGGATCATATTCCAATGATAACATAAACCCTACTAAAATGAACTACTGTACGAGGGATCAAATATCAATGCAATAAGTTGACGTTAATTCCATGAAACCCACCTAGCTTATAAGAAGTAATGATACAGGATCACACTCTAGTCTCATGGTGTGGCACAACAAACTCTATCTCAGACTCATCATCCAGATAGAATCATAATATGGAGCTGTCGATGTAATTACCCATTTTACCTTTAAGGGGATTGAATAAGGGAACACACTCAACAAATACTATTCCAAATTGAAGAAACAAAGGGCTCCAAACACCATCAAAGGGGGGGGGTGCATGATGTATATTGGGGGTACACGACATGTCTAGCCAACCCATAGTTTTACTATATGATTTTGTCTCACAAGACATGTAGATATTCATATAAATTCCATGTAAGGATACATGATTTGTAGAGGGTTTTAAAAACCCTTACCATGTAATTTGTCTATGGCCTTGTATTTTTGGTTGCGCTCGTGGACCGACTCATGTACACTTAGTGGTTCCCGTGTACTCCTGATCGTGTCCTAGTACACATATTTTCCCATGAACTATTACATTTTCCATGTACCTCATTTTTCCCCAGAATGTGTATCCTCCAATATACATGTCGATCCTCTAGCATTGGTCACATGATATGTGATAGGTGTCACACACTGTATGATCTTTTATTCTCTACAGAAACCCTAGCACTGCAACCAGGGCCCCACATGGTTTGTGATCCCAAATTACATGTTGTGTAACCTAAAAATGTCTATAAACATTTTATTTTTCTCCTTCTCTTCCATACATTTGATCGTTTCTAGGATTATATCTAGTAATTGCGGATCTGAGCTCATCTAACAGTCTCATCTCTAGATATCTAAATCCGGGATCAAATTTTCCTAAAAAATTCCACCATCAAGACACTTCATCACCTCTACATGTCAAACTGGGAAGAATGGGAGCCTTAGGTCCATTAAAATCATCCTCTATCATCATAAATCATTTATCTCACCCTCAATTGTGAACCTCACCCATGGCATTGAACCTTTATACCGAATAACGATTGCACAATGATCATATACTCGGTTATCATTGAACTATGGGCCAAATAAATTCCCTATGACGAACCTATGAAAAAAGTGGGAGAAATATATTAAAAAACACAAGGAAAAAACTCATCCTTTTTTCATTTTTTCCATGATCAGTTGTCAAAAAATTAAAGGAAGAGTGAGGAAATAATCATTGAATAAATAAATCTATAGATCAATTGTTAATGCATGTATCAAGTATTGTTTGAGGAATAAATCTATATTTTAATGGGATAATATAATCAGATGGAATCACATAAATCAAGCATTCTACCTGGTGTCTGGATCAATCATTGATGAAGAACGGTCATGTGTTGTTGTTATTGTTGTCGAGATCCACAATCTTTGATGGCATAAAAATCCTCTATCTTAATCTGATGTGATGTCATTCTACAATAACCATCCAAAATATCCTCTCCAATAGTTCATCTAAAACCCTTTGTATTTAGGCATAACCATGTTTAAATAGAGGATTCAAGGTCACTATATCAAAATAATTAAATAGATAGAATAAATTAATTTATTTTATTATTTAGACCCGTGATAGAAATTTATCCAAATTCCCAATGATGACATATATTATGTCATGTATAAGGTAAATTCCATGATCTAAATTCAATGGATAACATAGAATTCTGATATGAGCTTCAATTTAGGAGTTAATACAACTTTTTTGGAAAACAATATGCATATGATATTAATATTTTTTAATACTTTTCAGATATTAATTATGGGCTCATCGAGCCTCAAAACCTCACACCCTCTCTGTGAATGGATTTGGAAATAATCCATCTAGTATTCTAAATTAATAAATGAAAAATTAATATTTATTACGTTCTATTATCATTAGGTATTTTTATTCCTAAAAAATGAAAAACCTACTCAAAATGATGAGGGTTCTGAGCTCGCATTCGAGTATCCCACTCCTAGGTTCTCTCCTGAAGATTCTCATGTTTCCACTAGACATACAATAAGGTAAGATATCACCCATAAAGGATATTCTCTTTATGATCCTTGAGCTCCATTAGGCACATAAAAAGTTATCCCCATCCTTTATGTAGATATCTTCCTAGTTTATAACAAGTGACAACTCGTGAACACACCTCCATAGATGCAACACATTGAAGATGTCATGTACCCAGTCTAATTGTGGTAGTTGATCTAATTAGTACAACTCCTCACCCACTCTACATGGTTTTTGGATGGGGCTAATGAGTCTTGGAGACAACTTACTTCCCCATGAAAATATTTTTAATCCATGTCAAGGTGGGGCCCTTAAGAACACATAGTCTCCCTCCTCAAACTCCAAAGGTGTCCATTATTAGTCCTCATAGGAATTATGATTATTTTTTATAGTCATCATCTGATTCTAGATAATCTGAAACTTGTATGTAGGATATCTAAACAAATCTGGACCAATGAGTGCTGACTCACCTAGATTAGTCCAAAAAATTGGTTTCCTACAAGTTCTCTCATACAAGGCCTTGAATGGTTCCATAAAGATGGTGGAATGGTAGATATTGTTGCATAAAAACTATACAAAGGTTAAGTGATCCTATTATATAGGAAAAAATTCAACATTCAATCCCATAACATGTCCTCCAACACTTAAATAATTCCAATATGACATCTCTGGGGGTTGATCTTTACTCATTGGAACCTGGTTCTCATCCTTCAATCGTTGACATGTGAGGAATCTAGAGACAAACTCTAAAACACATATCTTCATGTATGGACACCAAAACTGACATCGGAGGTCCAGATAAATCTTTCACACACCTGGATATACCACCAAAGGGGATGTATGAAACTCCCATATAACCTCATTCTGAAATTTCACTGGTACTATTGTGCATTCTCTGAAAATGATAACATTCTCCCACTTTCAGAAAATTCATCAGGAGTAGATTTAATAGATATTTCAGTATGTAAGGTCTCACAGTCGGTATCTCCAAAACGAGATTCATTAAAACACTATAAACGAGGTGGGATAATAACCATAAACTGAAGATATAAATAACTATCCATTTCCAATATGGAAAACTATAATGAGGCAAACTGTTATGCTTCCTCGAATAGCTATTGAGAGTAATATCTCCTATTGAGAGCATCTACCACCACATTCTAATTATCAAAATTATAAAAAATAACAAATTCATAGTCTTATAAGAATTTTAGACATCGTATCGATCTCATGTTAAGATATGATTAAGAGATAATATACCTCATACTCTTGTGTCTTGATTAGATGATAAAATACTCGGCCATAAGGTAGTGTCACCACATTTTAGGGAGAAAATACAGTTATTATCTCAAGATCATGGGTCATGCAGTTTTTCTCATGTAGTCTCAACTACCTGGACCCATAAGCAACCACTTCTTGCATCTTCATCAGAATACAAAAAATTAAGATCCCTAAGGAATCATAGAATACTACTTATTGAACACCCAACTCCAATAATATCATGATGGGGGTTCTTGTTAATGTCTACCTCAACTCTCGAAAACACTCCTTTTACATTTCCATCCACAAAAAGGATTCACCTTTTAGTTCAAAGCTATCAATGGTGCATAAAATCTATAGAAGACAAGTACAAACCTCTAATAGTACCCTACCAAACCAAGAAGACTCTACACATCAGTAACACTATTGAGTGGTTCCCATGCTAGCACTACCACAACCTTTACTAAATCCACTGGAAGTCTTGCATATGAGTTGACGTGTCCTAGGAATTGGACCTATAGAATCAAAAAATGAAACTTTTAGATCCCCCATAAAGCTAGTTCTCTCAGAGTGTGTCTATGACTGTCTTTAAGTGTCTCACATGCTTCTATTTGGACACTGAGTACACTAGGATATCATCGATGAAGACCACCACAATCCTGTCAAACAAAGGATAAAATTTCTGATTCATGAGTCCCATGAACACTGTTTGTGAATTAGTCATGCCGAAGGGAATCACTAAGTGCTCATAGTGACCATATAAACATATGAATGTTGTCTTCGATATATCTGCATCCCATACTCGCACCTACTAATAGCACGATCTGAGGTAAATCTTTGAGAATATTCATGACCCACTCAAATGATCAAAAATTTCATTGATCTTTGATATTAGATACTAATTATTTAGGTTCACCAAGTTTGATGACCAATAATACAATCATAACCTCAATCAACCATCCACCTTCTTGGTTAATAACACAAGGGATGTCCAGGGGGAAACACTGGGGCTCAAAAATCCCTTCTTCTGCAGATCCTCTAACTTCAACCTTAGTTCAAGAAGATCTATAGGATCCATCTGATATGTTGGTGTAGATATCAGGGCCAACCAGAAGTTTAAGTAATTATATAAATATAACTCTCAGAGGAGAGGTAAGCTTGACAGGTTCCCAGGAAAGATTTCCTCATACGATTACACTACTATTGGAAAATGGTATCCCATAACATGCACTACTCCAAGAGTCATGCTAGCTAACTGGTGATTAATCAGCTACACTCTCCTATGCGTAAGTCTCTCCTACTCCAACATGGGTTCCTTCTCACCCACAAAGGAAATAATTTTTCCATCACTACAGACACATATCATCCTCCACCTAAAAGGATCAATATGGCCTTATAATGTGGGTAACTAGTCCATTAATAAGATGAGATAATAAGGCCTCATTACTGATGTGAATATATCCCATAATAATACCTTCCCTCCATGTATTATATTACACTATCGGTAGAAGTGTGCAATCACTAAGTCACCTCATGTCAGAGTCTCCAAGAATAAGGGTTGAGATAATAAATCAACTTGATTTTATAAATGTCAAACCAAAGAAGTGGTAAGAGAGGAATGAGTCACAACTATGTTTATCAGTACTTCAGATATAGTGTGAAATACATAGATCGTACCTCACATCATCTCTAGAGAATCTGTGTTATAGGTCTCCACAGTCTACCACTGTCCTCATCCCTAACCACTAGCTCCCTAAGCTAGGCATGGACCACCTGGTGGTGGTGGAAGTAATAGGTCAAACCTATTACCGCATCTTACTACTCTACATACCCCTCTACTATGTCAGTTTCCTTGAAAACTCCATTGATCATGCCTCTTCCTCTACCCAAGAAGTCCCTCAACATTTTATCGACCGACTATATGATGTTTTGGAAAATACCATGCATGATTTCCTCAACCATTGTAGGAGAAACACCACCTCTCTAATGGATGACTTGACCTATAATGAGATCCCTGCACCATTGATCCTCTTTCTTGGGATTGTATCTTGATGTTTCCAGAATTCCTAGATCCCTGTGACTGCCATCAGTTACCTTTTACTAAGGTCTCAGCTCCTGTGTTCCCACTACATGCACCCACTATTGATGTCTACTCTTCCATGAAGCTCTCCACTACTAATTTCATCTTAATCACTCCTTTATATATGATAATGCAAAGAGATATCAATAAAGGCCTAATATCTTGGTGTAAGCCATGTTCAAAGGTTTGTTCTCTAAAGAACAAATCATGCACCATATCCATGAAGTATCATGAGAGAAAATTAAACCTCACTAAATAACCCACCACAGTCATAAAAACCTTCTATAAATGAAGAATCTCTTGGATGCACACTAATTTCCATATGGTTGGATAAAACTCATCCCTGAAGAGGTGCTCGATGTCAGACTAGGGAAGATTTCTCTCATCATGTGGCTGAGTCACTAGACTCTATCATTACCCAATGGATACCTAATAAAAACTCACCATGAGGACTACTATCTGACCTATAGGCATACTCACAAGGTGAAAAGCGTGAGTGAAAGCCTCTAGATGGTCTTCAGCCACCTAGGGGTATGGATTTCCCCAAAACATAAGAGGTTTCTACCTTTATAACTCATGCATGACACTCATCATACATGCATCCTCTTCCATTGATAAATTCTATTAAACATGTGGCGGTATAGTTGGTAAACCACCTAGAGGTACTATCTCCAATACATACCCATGTATTGAAGCCTCATCACATGATGGAACATACTCATGATCACACAATGTAATCTTGGATATTTGTATTATTGGAGTCAAAATCAAATAAAAAATACATACTAAGGTCAAAGATTATATCTTGGGAGATGACTCAATAAGTACATGGAAACCATATATCATTCATATATGATACATGTGCCAAAATATTTTCCATGAAACTAGTGTCTACATGTATCGAGTCAACAAGGAAGTTGTTAGAGTCTTGGTGAATGGATACATCATCCCTTGTATCAAGATGAGGATCCCTAGCCTAAATGTTGAACCCAAAACTGTTTAACATTGTTTCCAAAATTCCCAAATCAAGATCATAGACTCTATTACTTTATTATAACTGAATCCTCTAATACCACTCTATCTCAACCTGACCCACTAGGGCCCGAGTAGGAATATCCCACACATGGGAGGCATTATCAAAATGTACCTATATTTTCAAATACATGTAAAAAACTATAAAAATACTAAAATTATAAAAAAAAGTATACCTATACATGCATAAATATATAATACCACAATCAAAGTGCGTTAATAATGTATTAAAAGTGATAAAAGGGTCCAAATTCAAACCTGAAAAAAAATTGCAGAGATTTTAACCTAATCAGAGGGATGAGACCACTATCAAATGGAAAAACCTAAAAAACACCTCAGTCTATCTTGACCAAACTATGCTCCATCTACTCTCTATCCTCCGAGGATACTTTCAAAAGGTCCATCACCTACATAATACCTGACACACATGGGTATATCCCATGCTTGGTGAGTATAAAAATAAATAGTAGGACACTTCAAAATCAATAAATATAAATCATCAAGATTAGTCGTATCATAACAAGAATATAGAAATCAAATAAGAACACCCAAATATACTCAGGAAGGGAACTGTACCTTAAGGAGGTCTCAACTAAATTGTCAACCATGTTATTCAACTTGAAGATTCTGTGAAATTATCATTCTAGGAATACCCACTCCCTGAGCCATTATATCACTGAAGACACTCATCCAAGATCCCATGATCATTGGGAGCTACCCAAAAAAACTCACAATTCTCTGAAAATATCAATACCAAAATATGAGATCACACCTAGGATAGCTTGGGGACACTAAAAACCCAAACTAGATCATTTTGATATGTAAGGGATCATATGAAAATGATAGTATGAACCATACTAAAAATGACCTACTAGATGGTGGATCAACTCCCTATGCAAGGAGGTTACACTGATTCCAAGAACCCCACCTAGGGTATTAGACAAAATGGTAGATGATGACACTCCAGTCTCATGGAGGGATACCAAAAACTCTATCCAAGACTTATCATCCAATTAAGATCACAATCTGGAGATATAGACATAATTTCACACTATAACATCAAGGGTATAGGCCAATGGAACACACTCAACTGATATTAGTCCAAAAGTAAGAAATTAATGGCTCCAAACACCTTCAAATGTGGTACACGACATGTACTAGGGTTATGCAGCATGTATAGAAAACCACTGATCATGTAGTACTCATTCACCTAAAAAACATATAGATATCTATACACATGGAATGTAAGTATGGATACATGGTGTGTATAGGTTTATCATCACCCTTCCCATACTTTCTATCCATGCCTATGTACTTTTATCCACACCTATATTCCAACCTGTTTACACCTGGTCATGCCCGTGAACACTTGGTCATGTCCATGTTCATGACTATGCCCATATACTATGACTATGTTCATGTACCCCAAACTCATAATTCTCTGGTATCATATAAGATACATTTTGATCCACCATCAAGGGACACCTAGTGTGTGATATTTTCTTCTATGTGGAAACATTTGTATCACAGCCCGAGGCCCACATGACATGTGATCCTTGATTAAACAATGTGTAACCAAAACATTTTCAGAACCCTTGGGCTCTCCAAATAATCCATCAAATCTTACAACACTATGATTCCGCCTAGGAATCATAGAACTAAGGTTTTCTAACCCTTCCTTTATTGAAAATCTGAATCAGGGATTTAAATCTGCTCAAAAAATACCACCATCGAGCCACATCGTCACCGCTGTATGTCAAATCAAGAAGAACAGGAACCATTAGTATGTTTTGATCTACCTTCGATCATATTCTTTCATCATTTCTCCTTGATATCACCCTTAATTATGAACCTCACCCATAGTATTGATCCTTCATGTTGAAGAATGACCGTCCAACGATCATATACCCTGTATTCATCAAACCATGGACTAAAGAAATTTACTACAATGAACATGTGAATAAATTGGGGATAAATACAAAAAAAATCATTAGAAATTAACCTCCTCATTTTTTAATTTCATTCTCAATACTTTTTGAATTATTATACAAACAAAGTATGAATAATAAATGAAAAAATAAATCTACCTTAAATAAATTAGTTGTCGATGCAAGAATCAATTCTTGTTCACGAAATTGATCCACAGTTGATCAAGATAAAGGAATGGGAAGGAATCAAATAAATCAAATATATTACCTCATGTTTGGAATGATTACAAATGAATAATGGTCTTATGAAATTTTATGTGAGATCCATGTCCTCCGATGGTGCAATGATCCTTGATCTAGATTCAATCAAATGTTGTCCACCAATGATCCTCCAATAACTCATATAAAATAGATCCTCTCAATCCCTAGGTTATGTAGTTAACCCAAGATATTTATCCCTCAATTTTATTAAATAGATGATGATAGCTCACTAAATCAAAATAAAGAAATAAATTAAACAAATTAATATGTATTATAATTTGTGCCTGTGATAGCACTTTACTAAAACACCCAATGCTGAACAGATTATATCATTATTAGATTGAATCCCACACACTAAACTCAATGGAGGCCTTATATTTTTGATCCAAACCTCTATTTTATATTTATAAAATATTTTTCGGAAAACTGCATGTGTGTGATATTAATATTTTTAATATTTTTCAAATATCAATTCTGGGCTCACCAGGCCTTAGAATCTCACATTATCTTAGAACCAGGCTCTAAAAATGATCTATACAAATTATTAAAGTGACTCATGAAAAAATAAGAGACATTATAACCTCAATAAATTAGTTTTTTCCAAATTAAAGTGATGGAATCAATTTAACGACTTGATATTTTCCTTATGGGATTTGAAAATTTAATAGTGGTGAATGAAATAATTTTTTATTTAACATGCATATTATCTGTGATCACACTCAAAAATTAACCATGATGCTAAATGAAAAAAATTCATAAAAAATTATCATTTAATCTTTTATTTATTTCTTATTATTATATTATGTGATCATGTGTGGTAAATACACATTCACAAAAAAATAATAAACCATGAATACAATAAAATAAAAAGATAATTATGTGATCATAAGTACTTAACTATTAGTTAATCCATTGAGTCAATAATGGATTGACCAAGATCTTAGGAGAATTCCATAAGTAAACGCTTTACCTAAATTGCCTCATTTTCAAATCTTTCTTTGTTTACTTGTTTGGTTTACACCAAATCTCAACTAGAACCACATTACCATATATTTCACCAAAATTTAAAATGTATACTCACATGTAGGTAAGAGCTACTTGGTGTGTGAAAATAAATTTTATCTCTTAAATGTGGACACACAAGACCTTATACAAATTAAAGATAGAGGGGTGATGCACATATCATCAAAAATAAAATAATTATTACATTTTAAAACATAAATTAAATAATTAAATTAAATAAATAATAAACCAAACATGAAAGGGTTAGTCTTGACTCATGATAAGTCAAACAAACTATATTTCATAAGAAAAATTAATTTTTCCAAAATTCAACTCGAGGTAAAATTTAATGCTTTAAATTATAATAAAATAATTTTAAATAATTATCAATATGTCCCACTACAAATGAAATAATATTATTAAATTATATACCATTAATTTTAATTTCTAAACCTTATTAATAATTTTCAGGTTCATTTGGACCTAAATCAGATCATTAGATATTAATTTAGGACCAGTGAAAAGTTGGGCTGGTTGGACCAAACCAGTAACCGTCCAACCCAAGTCTAGTTGTTCATCTGTCTAATGTACATAAATAATATATATATATATATAATATAAAAGAAAAAATGGATGATGGTCCCATTTATATATATATGTATATATATATATATATTAATTTAATTTTTTAATTACTAAAAAAAACTTCCTAGGGAAGCTTTGTCCTTTTTGGAATCTTTGTCTTCCCTTTTATATTTTTTTTACTGTTAGAAAATTTATTATTCTTTTATAACAATATTTTATTTCTAAAAAATTACCCCAATGAACTTATGGTATATCTGACGGACATAAAACATACTCACATCATGCTTCAGCCAAAAATTTTCCACACTGATAGCTACTAAAGTGAAGAAAATATTAAAAAATTAATTTCCATCAAAATATTTATGAAAAACTATTTGATCTTTGACCAACCATATATTAGATATACAATGGAAGATAGATTCACTATTATTTGTGTAAGAAATATATAGAAACCATATTTTTTAATCATAGAAAATTTAATCAAAATTATAATTTTATGAATTAAATAATTACACATTCCCTCTAATACTAATTGTAGGAACATGAGGCACATTAAAAATGTGAAAAAAGTTATTGATTAAAATTTTGGGTTTTGATTCATGTTAAAAGCATTGAATATACAAAACCACTTGCATAAATTCCTTAAAGGATAATGTGTAATTAAATTTAAAAATGAAAAATAAAATTAAACAAAATAATAAATGGTATCTTGTTTATTTTAAGATGATGATTTGGTTCACTCACCATTGGCATGCCGTGGATCGAAGGGACTCAACTAGAAATTATTTAGATCATCAATATGTTCACCAAATCTTTTGGATTATTGATATATGATTCCTAGGTGCTGAAAAAGAAAATAAATGAGCTTTGTGATATCCCTTTGATTACATGAATAACACAAACTGAATCAAGAATACATGATCAATCTAACCACTTTCATCCTTTAAAATATCCCTCTAAGAACTTGGGTGGAGATGAGAGGAGAGATTCTCTCTCTAAATTTATCCAAATGGTCGATCTCACTATTTAAGATGTTGAAATGAGTTTTTGTACATAGGTTATAATATCCAAAATTATACTTTGGTGTCTATAAACTAATAACCCCTGTTTCAGACCTTTTCACACACTTATGACTTAATAAACTTATCATAAGTGTCAAAAAATATTTTGTAACCCACTTGTAACACTTTAACATGTTATGATATAATAAAAGTAATATTAGTAGAGTGATACGATTTTTTGGAGGACATGTCTAGAAATAGTCTATAATGGAACAACATGAGTGAAATAATGGATAATAGTGTATAAGAATTAATGAAAAATGTGGACAGAATGATGGCTATAAACCCACCTCAAGGTATGTATGTTGAAGATGAAATTACATTGATTTTAATTATTAAATAATATTCATAGATTTTGTACATAAAGAAATAAAGTGATGAGAGATGAGTTCATCATATAATAGGATTAATAGGGTTAAAGTAGAAAAATCAAGATTAACACCTTAAAATAAAATAAGTTAATTGGTAGAGAATTTGTAAACATTTATGATAACTACCATTGTAAAAATAAAATAGCTAGGATAGGTGAATAAAATCATATAAAAGAGTATAAAACCTCTAGGAAGAATGTTTTGAAACAAAGGGATGAAAATAATAAAATAAAGTAAAAAATAATAATATAGAATATGAAATTAGTAGGTATAATAAAATAAAATTAACAAGGATGTTAGAGAATAATCTCCACTACTGTACAAAACACCAATATAATTCATAGAAAGGATTAATTATGGATGAATTAATGAACAATGAATATTTTTTTTGGAATTTTTAAATATAACTATTTTAATATACCTTTTCCATAAGTATTAGTGAATATGACAATATATAAAAATCTCAAGAAGGCCCTTATTTCAAATAAGATAGAGATTGGGAAGATGGGTATAATACCAATTATAGGAGATGGTTTATCTATGGTGTCAAGGATTATACCAAATAATAATATTGATTTATAATGTTTTTAAATTTTTATTAATAAAATATCTTACAAATTTTGGAAAATCAAATGATATTTACATGTTAGTGTAAATTTTATTTCATAAGAAGAATTTAAATAATTGGGACTAATTGATATAAATCCCACAAAATTGTCCAATTAGTTGGAAAAAATTACTATAATATATTGACTAGGTTTGATTAATATTTTTTTGGTTAAAGAAGATAAATTTCAAATTCTAATATATTTAATTATGTCGAATATAGATAAATAGAAAATTTCCTTTATAATTTGAAGGATTTTTTAACAATAATATGGATCTTATATAATGGAAAAAGTGGGGAGTTATCAGTGTGAGTTGGTGTTGAGAAATAGAAGTTTAATATTAATCAAATAATAAAAAAATGGTGAATAATATAATGTTTTGTGTGAATAGATAAAGTTATAATTATAATATTTTACTTCCATTAGTGAAATAAAACAATGAAAATTTATAATTAGAAAATAAATTAGAAAAATTGAAGAGATGAAGGAGAAAAGAAGGTTTATTGAGAGGATAAAGGATTTAAAAGGAACTATAGTTAAATAGAATATAATAAAGGGACAATAATTTTAGTTAATCTATAAATTATCCTTTAATTATTTAGGATTAAATATATTTTAGTAGATTAGACCAATAGAATTTGAACAAAAAAATTACAATAGGGAATATTAATTTAGATTTAAATTAATTTAGGAAGAAACAATATTAAAAAATATACATTACAGATATTTTGGGATGTGTTAATTAATAAAGTATGGTGAAATACCTCAAAAGGACTGACATTATTCTGGAGGTTTCATCATATAAAAAATAGAAAAATTTACAAGAAGCATTAATATATGAAAAACCATAGTGAAAAAATTAAATACAAAGACTAGGTAAACTATATTATATTCAAATGTGTTTAAGTTGATTTTTTCTCATGTTTTAAATGGGAAGGACCAAACATTGATTTTTTTGTTCATAGTTGTAGTGAAAAAAATAGATGCAATTGGGAAAACCACATGTATGGTTTGAAATGTTTGTATCCAATTATTATTCATGTTTAATAATTCCTTGTGATAAATAGGAATACCATAATGTAAATGGAACATTCTATTGTGTTTTTTGAGTAAGAGAAATCAAAAACAGAAAGGAAGAGTGGGTTGCGATGTGTGTCAAAGAATTTCACCCATTATGGTTATCAATTGATTGGTTAAAATGAACACAATTAATTATATTGGGTGTCTTAAAATGTGTTTTGGTTAAAAGGTATTGTATTACCTATACATGAAGTTTTTTTATCATAGTTAAGGATTTTGTTACTACCAAATTACCATTTCTAGGCTAGCTATGTTGTGGTGTAGGTAGCAATGATATGAGATGAGTTTGTCAAAAAGTGAACCTCATAGGGAGATAAGGACTCAAAAATGTATTTTTTTTAAGTGATGAGGTCATAATGGATCGATAATTATAAAAAAATACTAGGGCTTATTTTTATAAATTTTAGGATAACTTTGGTGACTTGAAATAGAATATTATAACTTAAATTTGAGGTGTTTTATTGATGAAACTTACCCTTAAAATAAATATAATCCTAAGTCCTTAAGGAAGGTATAGATAAATATTCTCTCAATACATGAAGATATATCAGTCTCATTTAAAGAAGAAAATAATAATAAAGAGTGATATATAGAGATTAAAGGAGATAGAAGATTCTAAAGACATATCAATAAATAAGAGGAGAAAAATTACTACACCAATGATGTGAAATTTCATTTTTGGTTTATCATGACCAAGATAGTCCTTAAGGAGAAGCTATGAATTATTTATTTTATAGAAATCAATGAGTTATTAATTATGTTGTGAGTATTTTTAACCAAGAGAGTTAGTGTAATAGATCTAAATTAAAAGAAATAAGTAATGTGATCAGTGACTTTGGAACTTTGAAACATTATAATTGTATTTTCCTTAGATATATCATAATGTGAGTGAACCAAGTAAAAAAAATTATGATACTATTTAATTAATTTAATGATTATATATATTTTTTAATGAGGGAGATTAGTGTTCATACTAATCATAGAACAAGATCATGATCGAGGTTTATTTAAATTGATATGCCCTGATTCACCCCTATTTCTTAGAGTGTAATCCTTTTATAAGATGAAGAAGAGGTATTGAGTTCCAAGATCAGATTTGGTGGATTTTTCTTTCCTGTATCCATGGTAATGGTGAATCATAAAGATATATCAATCATTGATAGATTTGTTTTGCAACAATGTAAAATCATATACAACACTATTTCTAATCTTTAGGTGTATATGTGTGTATAATTTTCATAAATGGAATTATGGTCCAAATATATAGTGGAGATTTATCAAATAGAGATTTTAAAGAGTTATATGTCGATGCCAAAGAAATTAACTCTCTAGTGAGAGCCCTATCCAACCCAATATATATTAATATAATGTCATATAAATCAATAAACTATACGTGGAAGATTTTGATAAACAAATTTTAAGGAAAAATAATGGTATGTGATGTGAAGTTATAGGTTCTATAGAACAAGTATGAGTAATTAATGATAAACCTAAATGAAATTTTTGATTCATTCTTCAACCAGGTGAATAAAATTATAGAGGGTTTATGTGGAATTAGAGAAACCATGAGTTACATTAATATTATATAGGTAATTATATAAATATTTCCACCTTGATTCATTTAAAACGTTTTGATTCTAAAGGATAAGGATTCAAAGGAATCACATTGGATAGTATTCATAACACTCTCATTTAATATGAGATAAGAAACAATGAAATAGATTTTTTTGGAAAAAGATAAAACTTATGAAGTGTAATTCAAGATAAATGATGAATCTATCAGTGGAGGAGGATCCCAAAGAAAATTATATTGAGGACATTATAGAATTACTTTAGTAAAATTTAAATATACAAAAAGTTAAGTAAAAAGGAAGGATTACACTCACTTTTTTATGTAGAAATGCCAAAAATGTCATTTCCATGTTTCCAAAGAGTTTTTTAGATAATGATGATTATAGTTACAACATGAAAACATATTCAATATATAGGAATGGAAATAGAAGTTCATAGTATATATTATACATGAAGAAGAGCAGTATTTCATAATAAGGATGTTTTCTCAAAAGAAACCAAGGTATAGGAGATAGAGGACTTAAAATAAATCAAGAAAGAAATTAATTTTTCTATCTTTGAAAAACCATAGATTGAATATAAATGTGATGAAAAATATGGTGAATTTTAGGGAAGAGTAAATGTCAAGGTAAAGTTAGAGGATACACTATAAAAGATAGATATTTTGATCTTCAAAAAAAGAAGGTGAATATATTGGTTTATGATTCAAAATTATATATAAAATTGTAATAAGAGAAGAAGTCTATAATTAAAGTTGATATAAAGATTTTCAATTCTAAAAAACCAAAAAACTCAGATAATGTGGTTGAGTACAAATTCCAATTTAAAGAGAATTCATGTATTATCAATACCTTGACTAGAAATGTAAATGATCAATTTAAGAAGACTAAGGATATCAAAGGGTAAATCATTAGTCAATGATGAAATATTGAAGATCAAGAGAGACACTTGAATATTGATATTATATCACGAATCTGGACTGTGTTGGATGAGTAGAAGGTGGAAAGGTAGAATAAAGATCTAATAGAGAAGTTGGATGATTCCCTATACAAGAAATGTTTTTTATAATGAGGCCCAATATGTATTGGTTCTTGTCCAAAAGAAAACAATGATCATGGTTTATTTATGACCAAAAGTGCCCAAGCCTTAGAGGAATATTGATTCTGTCTTCAATAAAAATAAAAAACTAGAAATACCAAAAGTTTTTTGTACAATCTATGAATTCACACAGAAATACACTATAAAAAATGTGTTATTATTCTGAAAAGATGGTGAATAATCAGTTTGTGTGGTCCATAGAAAATAGACTTTCCCTGGTAAAAAATCAATGTAGAGAGAAAATCATAAATTGATATTCTCATTATGTTGTTAATGAATATTGTTTTTATGAATGTTAAAAACACAAATCCATAAATTGTTCATAAATATTTCAGATTAATATGCAAAATAGACCCAAATTAGAAGAGTAATACAGTAGAGAGAATCCTCATAGAAGCTAAAATGAAATAAAAAATTGTTGTATTATATGTTGATGATAATACATCTTATCTAGAGGAAGAAAAACATACTAAATATCAAAGGAAGTGAATAATTGTTCATGGATCAATAATAAAATGAATGAAAAATTAACAGTTGTGTATATTTATTTGAAATTAATGGATCAATATACAGTATAGATATTTGATAGTATAAATACTTCCCATTTTTTAGAAAATAAGGATATTCTTGTTGGCATAAATTATGATAAATAAGGTGCTATAATATTTTTCAACAATGAAGTATTGTAGATAATTAACATTATTAAAGAAATAATAAATATAAAATACAATAGGTACACATATTTAATGATTATATAATCCTTGAGCACAATTTTATAAGTGTAATCCAATTGTGTTATGTAAGGAATGAAATTAATTTCACAAAGAAGAATTTCATTGTCAAACTAAGTAATAGTGAAGTAATGATACAAATTAAGTATACAATTTAGAATATCTACCTTATTTTTATTTTAAAAAATAAGTATTTTCTATCCAAAAAATATGAGAAGAGGATGTGGTTCAAAATTATTTTCCACTAGAGAAATAAATACTCAAAATATTTGCGGAATAATGATGTAGATTTTGATATCCTTAGACTTTGACATGATATTATTAAAACATGTGATACTTTTAAAAGGGTATGATCATTCAGAAGACTTACAAGTCAAAGTATAAAAATGAAATAATGTTAATTGATTTCATGAAAATTGATATTTTTTTACCTATAAAACCAATGGTCATTAATGAAAAAGTTATTATATTTTCCGAATTGATGATTTTAGAAGGATGGAATGGTTGATAGTGATATTACAGAAGTCTGAAGTGATTAATTTCATTACATGTTTTCTAATAATTATAGATATTTTTTTGTGTGAAAAATTTTGAGGTTCTGTACTAAAAATGGAACATAGTCTACCCTTAACTAGAAGAGGATTATCTCATGAATCATGATCTTGAGTACTAATATTTATTAAAGATGAATCCTTGATAAAATAGTGTCATTGAGTGGATAAATACATTTATAGACAACATGTATAGAATGATTATCATTTTGAAATATCTAAAGTAAGAGATAATTAAATTGATCCACATTACCAATAGGGATTTATTATGTCTTGGTGGATAAAATAATTCGAATAATATGTGGTATAGAAAGAATCCAATGTTTAAATACTTTTTAATATGTGTATGTAAGTTATTTATTATCAATTAGGAGAGCCTTGGGATGTTTGAATATCATTTTTATGAAGGAATATTTTATGGATACTCTACCAAAATCAGTGAGTATACATGTCTCAAAAAATATATTTTAAATATTTTAGAAATAAAATCGTTAGCTTTGGTAAAAAAAAGAATAATTTTCAAAAAAAAATTGTGAGAAAATATTGAATAATTTGATAAATATTTGAGAATAATATATGGGATAACAATAGGATAGTTATGATTCAATGGAAGACACTAATGCTGAAAAAGATAATTTGAATTAATTAATTTAAAGGAAGAAAATAATTAGTGATGAAATCAATGATTTAAACATCATTAGGGAATTAGAAGATCCAATGTAAATGATAAGAATGAATAAATTGTAAAACAAATTAACTCTTATCACAATAAGTGAATAAAATATTTGAAGAGACTACTCAATATGACAATTGGATTGATGATATTAATATTTTTTTTTGAACAAATTGATAAGTGTTAAAATATTTAGGTTGTTTAAAGGATAGAAAAAAAACTTTATTGTGTAAAAATTGGTATTTTATAACAAAAACAATGATGATGGAATGGTATTTTTAAAAAAGGAATTAATTCCACATAATAGTTACTCATATATTGAATTAAGTGACCGAAATGATACATTTTCTCTAATGTATATATTAGAAGTGATATAGTTATATTTTGCTAAATAAATGTAAATGAGGGTCAAGGTATTTCCAATGTATGTAAAATATAAATTCTTAAACATATAACATGAGAAGTAATTTTAAACTGGAAAAAATATGGACTTCTCATTCATGATGATGAAATAATAGTTTTTTGATTGAAGAAGGAATTTTTTAGGCTAAATCAAGAACCATGATCTTAGGATTATAGGATTGATAGACAATTGAGAAATATTTTCTTTCAACGAGGAGGAATTGATCGTATATCTACATTAATAAGTATTATTATTAGAGGAATATTACACTCATTTATGTTGATGACATAATTTTTGGGGGATTGAAAAAATAAAAATTAAAGAAGTTTGCAGAATTCATGAGGTGAATGTTTGAAATTTCAATGATTTGTAAGTTAAAATGTTTCCTTGGTGTATAGATGTTATAAGAAAGGAATGAAACATTTATTTCTCAATCTAAATATTCCAAGGACGTATATAATAAGGTTATAATATAGGATTACAAGGTGATGTTAACACTTGTTTATACATGAATGAATTATTCAATAGATTACAATTATAAAAAGTCAACATTAAAGAGTACAATAGAACCATTAGGATACTATTATACGTAACATATATAATAATGAGCTATATTTTTTATTATTTTAAATATGTATGTTACCAAATATATCCCAATGAAATATAGTCACAAATATTGAAGAAAATACTACATAGTTTCAATGGTAATGTGGATTTTAATTTTTTTTCTCATGTCACATTATAATAGTAGTTATTGGGATGTATGGATATTGATTGGGATGGTTCAGTGAATGATATAAAATCTATATCATATGATTTATTCTATCATAGAAATTTGTGAATTTCTTGTGTAAGAATTAAGATAGATTTAATTTCATTGATAAATGTGGAAGATATATTTTTACAGGCCACTCATATCTATAATTAATTTATAGATATGAACAGAAAACTTAAGGACATTAAATTTGAGGTAAAATAACACATTTTTATCAATTTTAATAACTTAGGTGACATTAATCTTATAAAAAATACACTCTAAAATTTTATGAAAAAGATTATCTAGATCTAATATCACTTTTTAAAGGATAAGTTTGAGAAGAGTTTATAGAAGTTTGAGTATGTGTCTTCAATAATTCATATTGTAGGAATCATAACAAACTGACTACCCAAAGACAGTTTTGAAATGAACAAGTTATCTCTTTGATTTCAACTATTCCCATCCACTTAGATGGAATTAAAAAGGAACCTTAATCCCCTAAACTCTTTATCAATTGAAACATATATCCAATATATAGATTTTGAACAATTGGTTCAGAGAATGGTATGATTTCCTTGAAGAGTTAATTTTTATGGTGCATATTTATTTTTTTTAAATGTAAAAGGAAGTTATCTTTGGGATCATTGAAAATGGGGGAAATATATAAATGTTTTTCAGGGGGTATATTTTTTTCACATCTCGTATTGATAAAAGGAGAGAAATTTTCTTTCTAAAAAGGTCTTAAGGGGGAGTAAATGAATGATTATTTAAAAATAGATAATATCAAGTGTTTGGTATGATAATGGTATCAAATAGAAATAATATCAATTTTTCCATGAGTATATTCATTTTTAGATATTTGTTTCACACTGGGGCTTTGAGTGCATGATTACTGATTCAAAGGATATGCTCTCTAAAAGTAGGGTAAATGGCTATTTTTTATTTATTAATCTTACGGTGCTTTGGTTGAAGATTTATTTGAGTGTTTTAAACAAACCCAAACGAGTATATTACTAGTAAATATAATTTAGAGATTTTTTGGGTTATTATTTTTAAAAAACATTGGTGTAAGTCCTAAAAAAAGACTCACATTATTCATGAGGTTTCATCATATGAAACATAGTTGACTTTGGAGGAATCTTGGAGATTAATCAATAAATGGGGAAAATATTAAATAGGATAACTATGTGTACTATTTCATGTTCAATGGAATTATAGTTTATGGTTTTTCCTATCCAAAATGGCCAGGTCCAAACACCTGTAGCAATGGTCATCATAGTGGTTCAAAAAATTCCTACAAAATGGAAATCAGACTGAATGACATAAATTTTTGAAAAAATTGAATTTCTAGTTGAATAATTTCCTACAAAAATAGGGATTAATTAATTGATATGACACATGTCATTTTTATCTTTGAGTAATTGTATTGAAAAAGATAAGGAATATTCATCTATGATGTAAGGAATGGAATTTAAAATTTTATAGTTTAATAGAGTTTGTCTAAAATTGAATAAATCCCATTAATTTTCCATAATTGAAAAAGTTTCTCTTGAAAAGTAGACTAGGTTACGAAAATGAGGTGTTTTTAGTGTGATTGAGTTTTCAATATCTAAAAAAACCTATTTTTGGGATACCTATTTTGTTGTCAAGGTCTTAATGAAATTATTTGATTTAGATAAATGGAGAGTCTTATAGGGAGATAAAGGACTTCAAATTGGGAAATTTCAGAGCCTTTGGAGCTAGTGACCAATATTTAATGTTCAAATTTCAAAAGGACCCATTCTTGGGTGGATCGATCTATACAAAAAATATTAGGTTTCAATATCCAATGTTTTGGAGATATTTGCTGAATCAAAATAGAATATTTTTGTTTGAATTCAGAGGTATTTTATGGACAAAATTTTATATTAAAATGAATATAATTTAGAATATATAATGAAGGAATATTTTTAAATTTTATCAAATCTTAGAGAGACATATTTCTCCTTTAAATAAGTAAGAAAATATTATAGAATGGTATTGAGATATCATTGGAGAAGGAATATTTCAGAAACTTTTCTCAAAATAGGAGTAGTAAAATTAAAACACTATTGATATATAATTTTATTCTTGGTTTGTGAAGAACAAGGAGGTTTATGAGGAGGAGCTATGCATTCTTTATAGTGAGTACAATCGAGAGTTATTAATTATTTTATAATCATTTTGAAATTTTAGGTTCAATGAGATAGACCTACATTATAATCGATAAGTAGTGCACTTGGTTAATTTGGTATATGGCGTATAGTAATTTTATTCCCCTTATACATAACCTGGTCTGGGTGAACTAAGTAAAATCGTATATTTATATCTTTAACTTCATTATCACTTCATTTTCTTCAAGATTAAGGGAATTTTTTATACTAATCAGAGAACATGATCATCAACAAGGGTCATTTGAATCAAAATACTATGATCTTCCCATACCCCTCAATAGTTATAATAATTTTGTAATATAAACAATCATCTATGTTGAAGATATTGAAAATTAACCAATCATTGATTTGTATTGGGCTATATCTTTCTATTTTTCTATTACATGGCATGGTGAGGTCATATCTAACTAAAATAATTTAAATTCAAAGATCGCAAAACACAACCTGAGTTTTTAATTTTTTTTTCCTTATGAATTATTTTTTAATATTTATTATATGAACATATATTATATAAAATTAAAGCCTGAAAATAAATTTCAATTTTAATGTAATGTACCTTGTACTTTGTCTTGTGTACTTTGGTTTGTAGGTTTATGATGATAATGGAGGAAGGTTTAAGATGATTAAAATTGAATAATAATGGGATTAAATAAATTTTGGAGTGTTGTTTTGTATTTTTTATATTTTTTACTTTCCTTTAATTTATAATTTACATATTATTTTTATAGCGTAGGAAATTATTATCAAAACTATTATTTTTGTTATATTTTGTTATATATTATTTTAATAATATATTATTAATAAAATAAATTTATTAAATGTCATTTTAAATGAATTATAATGACCAATATTATTAAGGTATGAGTAAATATAAGATTTAGAATATTGATTTAATGAAATATGAATTTGGAATATAACTAGTCAAGGTAAAAATAATTTCACAAACACTTTTGTGCATCAATTATCTAATGTTTAAGTATATTGAGAAGTTATTTATATTCATTTTGTGAGTGATTGAAAAATGTTTTAAATTATAAATCCCCACTGGTATTCTAAACTATTTTAAAATATTATTTCTAATATCATATTTTTTGAGAGATATATGGGACAAGTAGAATGTAAGAACATTCTTTGGTTTATTTTCAAAACTAAAGAATCCAAATAATAATAAAACAACTGAGTTATTAATTATTGATATTTAACCAATAAAAATTAATAACCACATTTAAATTTTTTAACAATTTATGCCCATAAAAACCATGGATTATTTTATAGGTGATTCACATTATATTCCAAAATTTACTTCCCAACACTACTCTTGAAATTTTACATTAATAAAAATGATATAATTAAAGCGGAAGAGTTAGTCTCATATTAAGAAGAACAATATTGAATAAGGGAAAAATGTGAAAAAAATCCATATATTATGATATAAATGTTCACAAGTTTTTTATTATACTTTTATGTCTTCCCTTTAATAAGACAAAGAGGAAAATATTATGTATAGAGTGATACAAATTTTATTTCTTTCATTGTTTAATGTGTGACTGAAGTGCCTCATTTTTTAGATCAGAATAATGAGAAAGGTTGTTGACTCAGTTTTTTAAAAAATTTACCATTTCCATTTTAAATTAACCATTATGATAGTTTAAATTTGAGATCCCCTCAATAATTTAAACAATCACTTTTCCATATATAGGGAGAAAAATATGAACAAAAGGAAAACAAAATCTTATATAGGGTCATCAGCCAGTGTATGTCACTATATATTTATTATGTATAAGTCAATTTAATGGAAATAATATATCACTAATATCATAAAATTAGTATAATCAGGATAGTCATCATCCTTAACAAAATTGGATTTATTACAACATCAATGTGCCCTGATGGTTCTTTATAATGGATCCCTCTAGTTTACAAAGGTGTCCAAATCAGAAATAAAAAACTCTTCAATGTACTTTGGGATGCTTCATCAAAAATATATATATTATTTATCCTTCAAAATGTATATAAATAATTCATTCTCCATCCAACTTTTTTAACTTTAACATCTATAAGATTATATAAGGAAAATATTATCATCTGTTTTCTATACTCAATGAAAAATATCATCATCTTTTCCATGAATCGTTTACTTTTTTAATAGGCCTTGCATTGATATTGGGGATAATTCCCATTTTTTCGTATTGAAAACATCGATGACATCTCACCTCTAAATACTCATTTACTAATCATCAATGAATATTTTAGAAATAAAGTAGTGGTAGTGTTCTATAAAATGTATAACTATTCATATATTTATATCCCCATGAAACTTTATTAACATATCTCATCAATTTATTGCATGATATTTCTAATTTAAGTCCCTATAAAAACATCCTTGAATTCCACTTTGGATTTTCATACACTAAAAATGAATTCATGAAATAACTATTTTTATATTAGTTGATAGAAATTTACTCTTATGCATAAATTGAAAATAGAAAATTTTTCATTCCTAACTCTTTAAACTCACAAAATCTTGAATCCCTAACCCCATGAATCATCATGATATTGTAACCTTAAATATATACATAACATCGTCAGTTTTAATCTTCTATATCACATCAGAAAACCTATTTACATGACCTTCAGAAATATATTATATATCCATTAATACTTAAAGTTAGCCTTACGTATCATAAATTCTAATCTCGTATGAGCTAGGAAACGTGGAAGTTAATAACATATTTCAAAATATTATTCTTATATAATATTTGAGTTACACTTACATATTATATGTGATATATTATATATCCTTTTTAAATCTATATTTATTATTATGTATAAGAATGTTAATCATATATATTTCAATTATTTTTCAAAATATTATTTTAAACATAAAATTTCAGAACATTTCCTTAGGACTGTTCAACTCATCACAAAAAAACATCATCTACATTAAAGCCACTAGAAAACTTAAATGATTCTCAAATTTTATTGATAAAAAATACAATAATCCTTCAATATATTCATGGTCTATTAAATAAATTCCTTTATATTTAATTCCAAGTAAATAAGAAACATAATTTCATATCCTTTTACCAATCTAAATTATCATTGCAACACATTAATAGATAAAGAAATTCTTTTAGATAATATCATCCCTATGGGATAATAATTTTTTTCAAATAAATATAATATTCTTCATACTTATTTCTCTCAATAAGTTACCCCCATTTGAATAATAATACTAAATTTGGATTCCTTAGATCAAATTTCACATGAATTATATATCTTTTACCCCTATGAAAACAAAATCCTAATGGTTTTTCCACATAACCAAAAATTCTCATGTATGTAAGAAAGGATGAATATGAATTTTTCACCATTAACTATTCAAATTTATCCCTTGTAATTTTCTTCATAGATATGTGAGAAATTTACTCTAATATGAAAATATATCCCAACCTTACTTAATGATTTTTAACTTTATCCTTTAAGAAATGATATTTAATATCATATTTTTAACTAGAGTATTTCACTTTAATGTTTTGATTACTCTATTACACATTTATTATCACAGCTTATCTTAAATATACTTTTAACCATTAATTTATAATATTTAAATTACTTTATTATCCATATCATTTGTGTTCATTATGCTATAGTAGCCATATACTGCATTTCAACAGTTCTAAGTGTAATTTTTTTATTGTAGTACCAACACACACCAACTGAATCTCAAAAAATAGAGAAACACCTAATATTGACTTTCTATCATTTATGATTCCTTCACAATCAGAAAACTTATATACAAATATATTATACACTTAATTTATTTTTTATGTAAAACCATGATTTATTGTCTCTATGATATAATTAATAATTTTTATCCTTTATGATTCATTATTTTGGATCACTTTAAGACCATTCACACAATGTCATTGATTGGACTATATTTGGTTTGGATTCTATGAGATATAATATACTTCAGATAAGTTTTTAAAATTTCATTTGATTTACACTATGCCTTTCAAAAATCATTACTTAACTTTATTTAAACAGTTAAAGATGTGGACACTATTTTGGTGTCTCTAATTATAATATTATCTAACATTTACTTGGAATATTTATATTGGGATTATAAAATAAAATTTGTTTTTTACAACTACTAATAAAATAAAATATATCATTTCTCTAAGCATAAAAATTTACAAATTCATGTTCCATTTATTTGAATGTTCCTCAAAATCATACTCCCCGAAACATAAAAAATTATTAATCAATATAAACAATAATAATGAGAGTATTAATTCTTATCCCCATCACATAGTGGTTATTGTCAACATTTACTTTAATTAAGTTCATACCTTTTAAACTATTTCCTAGCATGGAATACCAGACTCTAGGGGTCTTTTTTAAACAATAAAGATAATTATTTAACCATAAAACCTTTGTGTTTTAATTTTTGTGGATAAATCCTTTATGTTTCTCTATAAATACATATTTTTCAATATGTTCATTCAAGAAATCATATTCTACATCCACTTGATAAACATTGTAGTTATTATGTGATGTAATAACTAATAATAACTTTATTTCCTCTAACATTTATATAGGTGAAATTTTTTCATCAAATTGAACACCTTAAACTTGATAATGTCCTTAAAATACTAATCTATCATGTTTGTTAAAATTTCCCCATTTCAATTGATCTTGTTTCTAAACAACAACTATCTTCCAATGATATCCTCACCTTCATGTCATGGAAAATGATCCTAAGTACCATTACTTTTAATTGGATCTAGATCATCATATATATAATTTTTACACTCTTTATATTCATTAATTTTAGCAACATAATGTAGTATAACCTATGATGTTAGTACTATTTTTTTGTTGTATCTCAGTACTTTTATTATCCACAATAGTACTTACCAAATTCATATAATATTTTATGTTTTATCATGTTTTTTAACCTTTAAGAATCCTATTTATTATTTCTAATAGTAATATAATAATAATTGTTTTGATATAAATCAACATAAAGATTATTTTATTCTTTTAATTATTCTCTATAACTCACTTTTCCAGAAATTTTAATATTATCTTCATCATAATTTTTGATAATTTCATCATGAAACTAACCCATTTTAGGTTTCTTTTAAATTTATAACTATATCTTAATAGTTTAAAAACTTGTTTTCTATCATTTTACTATATTTTTAGCCTCTTAAATGGACATTTAACCAACATTATCTCCCCTAACATTCTTTCTATATACATATTTTTTATTTTCATCAAGCATGTACTTCAAAATAATTTAAAGTAATTCTCTTATGAATTCCTCTCAAACCACATATCAAAGATAGTCAAATTGGAATTAGACCTCATCTATTATCAATTATAGATATTAATATATATTGAAACATATTTTCTATAAAAGGGATTTATGTTTTTTAATTCATCCAATGTTGTCTTCCCATTTAAACATGGATTCTATTCTTCCACTATAAAAATATATTTTATTATCATGTGTAAGAGGAATTTTAATCATATTTTATTCATTATTTTGATATAAATACATTAAAATAATATATATAGTGTAATATATCCCACTATCAATCCTCAATATTATGATAAACAGTCTCTTCCCCTCCACAACATAACTTTTACAATTTTCAACTTCTCTACAACCTCTTATTTAAGATATATAAACATCACATTTGTAATCTTTCTGAAATAATCACTAAATATAATAAAATAAAGACCACATTTCAATTAATTATTACTCATTTTCTCATAGAAATTAGAATGAATTGATTCAAGTGACCTAGTAGATTGTATTTTCACTTTATTGTGACATTTTTTCACCATTTTACCCTTATGAAATGTTTCTAAAATAGTGCACCTTTATCTTTTAGGCTTGGTAAGATATATCTAATTTTAGTCTATAGATATATTTATCATAAATTTTTTTCAAAGTTTGAAAATCCTTCTATCCTGGATCTTATTATCATATTTTGTATTAAAACAACATTAATCGCTTGTGTTTTTAATCTCAAACAGTTTTCCACTAATTCATATTCCCTTATTGATGTAATATTCCAAATTTTGTATTTTTTTTATTTAGAAAATAAATTTATTCCCATAATCAAACAATTATAGATGAGTTAAAAGGTTATATTTGATCTCATAAACCCATAAAATATCCTAACACATCAATTTCTGAGCTTCATTATAATGTGTACAATTACTCTGATTTTAAATGATATACTACTTCAAAAAGTAACTAAACCACCATCACCACCTATGATATTATTCAATATCATGGTGTATTATGTTATATAAAATGAATATCTAATATAAATTGGCCATGTCTGGATATTTTTTCTCAGTTTAAGAACTAACTAAATAAGAATTGACTTATATAACATTCATATTCTTTAATGTTTCTCAACTACAATGACTTAAGTAGTTTATACTAGAAGAGTAGTCATGCATTCTTAATTAAAATGACATTATTTGTTACATATTCTGTGAATTTATTTGAAATAATAAAATATCTTTTGAGTGTATTGGTTCGGTTAATTTCTCCTCACAAATTATCTTTTCTCAGTATTAATCCACATAATCCAAGGATAGCTCACCCCCAATTCCTGCCTTATTTGACTTTAAGGAAAATAAATGTTTTAATGGAAGATATATTATTTATACACATAGGTTACATAGCACCAACAATTTTCTTTAATTCCCAATCTTCCATTATAATATGGATTTTTTTCATGAAAATTATTTCTTTTTATTCAGGTACATTTTGAACTTTTTCCCTATATCTTGGGGAAGGGTTACTTTTTTAAATTTTCTTCAAATCCCTTTCATATAAGAATACAATTTCTATTATTTTTATCCTCCCAAACATTCATTTTTTTTAAAAAAATATTAAAATCTAAACAATTTTTTAAAATTGATTTGAGAAATTTGTTATTTAATGGAGTATATATTACCTTTATCAATGGGTTAACAACCTCAAAATCATGAGATAATTTATATTTTAATTCAATATATTTATTATATTAAAATATCATATTATTTAAGGGTTTTTATCATAACAAAAAAATAACTAGACCTTATTTATCTCTTTTTTCCTTTATTTTGTATACATATATTTCAAAATATATTTACATTTTTATTATTCTATAAATTTTACCTTCATAAATATGAGGTACTCTATGTAATTAACAAAATTTTATGTAACTTATAATTTCTTTATTTTTTTATTCTAATAATAGTTGTTTAAAAGCATGATTTCTTTTTAGAGATTGATTTGTTTCTCAATATACGCCTCAAGTTCATCTTTAAATATTTTTTTAGTATAGTTTGATTCATCCACACAATAACTAATTAATGATGATACATGCTTATTAATATAATAAATAAATTTTTTAGGGTATTAAATGGTTAATTATTCTTTTAACATAATTCATTGTGAAGATTTTTCACTATATTATTTTGTCAATATAATTTTCATCTTTATTCTTGAAATTATTTTATTCACATAAATAATCCTTATCGATATGTTTTATTTCTTATACGGAGAAATAATTTATTTCCCATTATATTTTATATCAAATTTTTTATTCCTGGGAGAATAAACTGTAAACAATCTAATTACAACATAGTAAAATCATTTTTAGGGCTGTTTTACATTAGACTCTCCTATTCCATTTCAAAAGTTCTTTGGAATGAGAGTCATGATCTTCACATATTCCACATCATTTTCTTTAGAATCTTTATAATCATTAGATAACTCTTAGATATTCCCATTAAATTTTATCTTTAGATGGATTTAAATACCATATCCATATCCTCCTTGATCTAATGTTTTAAAGTATTCTCATTTCAAATTTCACAGGAAAAAAATGTTCCCAAACATATCTAGAGGAAATTAATTTAGGTCTTTTTCTTCTAGAGGTAAAATTTTCCACCAAACATGTTATAAAATTTTTGTAATAACTTATTAATAATTGTAGTATCTTCCTTTTTTTCTCAAAAATACCAGATGATTCTAATAGTCTCATATATTATTATAAAGAAAATCATAAATTTAATAATTATCAACCATCCTTATATCTTCAAATATTGATCTACATACCTACATCTTGGATTCTATATCCTTAACATTTGCTTAAAAAATATTTTCAGGTTAATCCCAAATTTATAATGTAGTTTTGAGTCCAATAACATTAGTGTACAAATTTTTAGATAAGGATTAGTAGATAGAATTAATTTCCATTCCATCGAATATAAATTTATTTTATTAAACTATATTATATGACCATTTTTCACAATGGGATGAAAACCAATGGTTGTCACATCCCAACCAAAATAATCTAGGTACTAAATTTTCATTATATTTATACTAACCATTATGAAAACATCCAAAATATTTCTTCTTTTAACCATTTATTTTTTTGTTACATTGGATAAATTCTAGGGTTTCACAGGGCAGTTTTTGAGAAATTTAAATCTTTAGGAGTTAGAGAGTGGTTAGTGCTCAATCTTACACCACACCATTTCAACTATAATTTTTTTAGAACTAGATTAAGACTTAAATTTTGTAAAGTATTAAATAAATAATTTTCATTCATTTAATTCAATAAGTGGGAGTACTGGATCATGATCGAACAATGTAAAATTTCATGAAAAATCAACCCTATAAATATGTTTACAATTTGGATAAAATTTAATTATTTTATGATATATTTTAAAATGAAAATCCAACATTGATGAAATTTTTAGTGATGATATATAATAGGAAAAATATTTTTTTCATTAATGTATTCCACTAGATATTAGGACATATTCTATGTCTACAATATATGACCATTTAGTGCATTGAATCTGGAAATTTTGTCACAACATTTTTTTATTTATTTTCATATAACATCTACATTTTTTAAATAATGGTAAAATATTTAGGGTGAACATGGAATGAGTTTTGGAATAATTTTATAGAATAAAATTTCCAATATTCAATCATTTAAATGGTTAAAAAGGCTGAAACTGTTTGTCTTTAGTATTTATGACACACGTTTTATGGTTTTTTAATTTATTTATTACCTTAAAATCATATTTAATTATTATAAATTATAAAAAAAATCTTTTTTGAAAATAGAGACCATGGACACTTCATTTGTATAATTTTTAAACCTTATAAAATGATTTATGATGGATCTATGTTTCATTCATTATGGATTTCATCAACCAATCCCATTCCTGCCTCCTAGAGTCAATTTATCTAACTAGATTAAGCAACCATTAGTGAGGGAGACTTTGGTTGATCATAGGTCGGTATGTACATCTATCATTGCCTAGAACGCCCCCTTTCTCTTTGATTGATCACAATAAATTGGAGATGAGAGTCTTGTGTATTACTCTTATTTATTGAAAAGTATGATTCTATGTTTTTCACTCCTCTATATCAATGTTTTTCTCTCCTTAAGATTTGGGAACAACATCATTGGGACTGTTTGTCAAGAGATTCTAGGTAGGAGATTTAATATTGGGTATTTCAGTTTTTAACCTTAAATTTTCACCTTATTCACTTATAAATTTATATAGTAATGAATCATGAATATATGTTCAATATTTAATTTATTTCCCCTTTTTAAAAATATTTTACAGATTTTTTTTTATCATTTTAAAGATTGTTCAAGTATTTTTTTGATAAATATACATTTTTATCATGTTTAACCATTTCAAAAAATATTCTTCATTATTTTAAACTGAATACCAAAGCATGTTTTATTAAAAAAAGGGATTTATTCATGAAATATTTTTTCTTATGGGAAATATTATCTCATTAAAAAAAGATCTTAAAATCATTTTAGAATTATGTGATCGATTGTATTTAAGAAAAATAATATTTTAGTTTTTTTTCAAATGGAAATCATAGGGTTATTAGGTAAGTATTAGTAATGAATTAGGTTTAATTAATTATCTCAGATGAGAATAATAACTAGAAATATTTTTAGGAAAAATGAGTTTCCTCATTTTTAGAGCTTCCCCTCTAGGTCGTACACCTAGGGTAATGTGCACTAGGTTCCTATTTCAACATTATTTTTACCATACATATTATATATCCCATAGATCATTCATACCATGTTTTAGTATTATATTATCACATTTTATATATTTAAAATCTTTGAATTGTGTATATTGATAAATGGATTGAATATATTTTATCTCTTATTTTTAATATTTTAATTTCCTTGATAATTATGAAGTTTTACAATGCTTTAAAATCTATAATTTCAAAAAAGGAAAGTTGAAATATTTTCATTAGAAATATTTTACACTCAAAAGCCATTAGAAATGATTTTTATCTTTAAAATCACATCTAGTTAATTTTATTAATTAAATAAAACCATTTTTGAACTATATTGGAAGTCCATGTTTAATTTTATTTAATCAGGTCTTGTTTTATTTAAATGGAGAATCAATGGACTATTTAGTAAGGGAATTTATATATGAAATTTGTGGTTTGACCCTACTAGGTTCTATACCTCAAACCCTACTGGTATTTTTTTAGTGTTATTAGTCTTCTTGTTTCTATAAAAGATATTCACGTGATATTAAACTTATTTTTCTAGGTTTGATATTAGTTGTTCGAGGGTGGGTGGAATATGACAAGGCGGGTAGTCATGGTCCTATAGGATATGTGTTTTGATAGTTTTCTCACTCCCTTATGTTTAATTTTATTTTTTATTTTCTTCTTATACCTTATTATGGTTATATTGATTTACTTATGTGATATTGTTTCCAGTGATATCTTTGTTTTTTTATCTTTTATTGGGTGAAATCATTCCAATTTTTTTTCCTGATTCATAGGAAAAAGTATCTTGCCTTTGGAGATCAATAATTCCCATCAGGTTAGTGTTGCATTGGACCATATATATATTTAGATAGAACATTGAGTTAGTTTGTTATAACAGTGGTATCTTCAAAAAACTTTACCCTACATGAAAAGAGATAGTTTATCATCATATTATTTCATACATAATAATTAATTAGATCAAAAGTATGTATTCCACTAATATTGAAATAATTATCATTCTCTATTATATCATTAACCAAGATAGCATATTTCAGAGAAAACCTGGATTACTCGGATATTAATTCATGTGTTGCGGTGACCAAATTAGCATTACAAAGAATAGAATATTGAATCAGTAGTACCAACTTCTTAAAATTTACTTATGACAAAAAAACTCAATGACTGGATAAAGTGGAGTTCCCTTAAAAATTAAAACTGTTAGTCACCCATATATAGACGATAAATAAGAACACTAGCAGCATAGGATTTTATAATGTTTCCCACCAATGTGGGTAAGTACATTGTTTTTTTGTTTGGGTTGAGTTTGATACATAGTTTAGTCAATAATATTATAATTTTATTATAACGAGGGAAGTTATCATCCTTAAGCACAATGTTCTTTCCCAAAAAAAATCACCATGTTATTCTTTATACTGGATCCCGCCATTTTACATTGTTGTACAAAATAAAAATGAAGTGATCTTCAATACACTATGGGATGCTTTAGAAAAAATAGAAATATTATCACTGAATCCTTTGTAATATCTATAATGAATTCACGATTCATCCTAATTTCAAAACATTGACATCTAGAAGAATCATCAAGAAATAATAGAATTCTAGTGTTCCTTACTCAATGAAAAATCTCATCATCTATTTTTTAAACCATATACTTTTATAATATACTCAACATTGATCATATTGATATTTTTTATTTTTAATATTGTATAATTCCATGAACATTGGTCTTAAAATAAAAATTTACTATTATTCAATGAATGATTCCAAAATAAAGTAGTAGGAGTGTTCTAAAAAATATATATAAATTCATCCCTTATAAATCTATATGAATCCTGATCAAGACATATCATCATTTTCTTGATTGATATTCCTAATTTAAATCCTCAAAAAACCATCCTTGAATTAAACTCATGTTTCCTTAGATTTTGTAAAAAATTACATGAAACAACATTTTATATATCATGTGAGCGAAATTTACTATTGAAAAGCTATAAATATACTATGTTCTTCTTAAATGACTCTTGAAAAAAATTACTTGAATCATTAAAAATACGAATCATTGTGATATTTAAACAATTAATAATATCATAACATTGATAAATTTAATCACATTCATCACTTGAGTAAACCAATTTAATATTACATGAACTTCTATAAGATCTTGTGAATTCATTGAAACTTTAGCTTAATAATAAGTAGATTCATATTTTATGTTACATATATTATTAAACTTAATAGTAATTATTATATGTCACTATATTACTCTTATATATTCTATAAGTTACTCTAATGTATTATCAGTGATATATTATGTATCCTTTGGAAATTAAGAGTTATTATTACATATGAATAATGTACTCTTATATATCATAATACTTTTTCAAAATTCCAGAATATTTCTCTATCCTTTTCAAATCATCTTAAAACAACATTAGACTCCTCAAATCCACTAAAAAACATAAATACATCTCAAATTATATTAAAAAAATAGAAAAAACATTCATTACAGTACATGAGAAAAGGGATACATCCATGGAAAAAAACTATTATTATAGGCCTAATTAACATGGTTTTTGCTTACATCCATAGAATTACCCCGGTAGGGTATATAAAGATGGAAAGTTTCCCTAAGATATATCACCACATGCTATACCCATGGCCAAAGATATTTGACCACTGGTAAAATAGTAATATGATATTTTTTCAATGGTATGACCCATGGGGATGGAATAATTACTATAGGTCCAACCCATAGACATATCCTAATACCCATAATTTTTTACTATGGATATAGTTTATATAAAACCTAAAAAAGAATTTTTTTTGGATTCCATTCAGTAACCTCATGTTTATTCACAAAATCCTTATTTCACTTCACCACATGACATTATATATATATATATCAATATGTATAAATTTGCATGTGAGTTGTTTAATATTAAATATAATGATTATTAAATATTTAATAAATAAAATTTGATGAGCCTTATAGCTATCAGGGAGGGCCAATGTATAAGGTCCCAGCCTTAAACCTTACATAATCTTGAGTTATGTCACAAATTTACATTAGGGATATTTTCAGGTTTTGAGTTTTATAGAATTAGGCCATAAAAATTTCATTACATCTTAAAATTACAAATTAGAGACTTTTACTATATCCAATTATTTTACAATAATAACCCATTTTAAATAATACAAGAATTATTTTCTTGATACATATATTCTTGAATTATTACGTTCTCTTATCCTTCCTTATACCATGTGTAAAACATTTCAAAAACTTGGTTTGAGAATTAAAAGACCTATACGGAATATAAAATAAATAATAAAACCATTAGTTTAAGAATATTTAAAACCCACGAAAACATTTTCACCAAATCATACTTTTCACCCATAAAACATAAACTACTTAGCTTACATCATGTAATCATAAGATTCCAACAAAACTTCATTGAAATCATAAATAATAAAGGTAATTTGTGACATCCATATCATACTTATATTTTATCCTTCATAGTTACATAGGGAGTAAACTTTATGGTTATGTTTGGAATACCCATCATAGTATATTCCCTAAATCTATTTGGACAAGCTTTATCATTTACCTCTTTCACGTCACCCAATGCATTGGAGAGCTATCACAGGATCACCCTCCCTCAGCTTATCATGGAAACACCCATATATTTAAACAATTCCCAAAAATCATAACATAATCATAACACATAAAACAATCATAAAGGAAATATATCATTTCCACATTGCAATCACAAGATATTAGTTCATGATATTGACATAATAAATCCATTTTGAAAGACACATTTAAAACATTTAAAAAAAATTCAATAAAAGTGTCCCATACCAATTTGAAACTTTTAAAGGAATTAAAAATTTTAAAATATTAATGTCCATATAAAAAAATTCACAAAACTATTTTCAAAACATACACATATATGGGAAAGATTTAGAAGAATAAATCTGTAGAATATTTAAAATGATGTTTTAGTTAAAAAATCCCTCAACAATTGATAAAAAATTGAATAAAAATCATTATATAATAACATTAAAAAAACATATTATATCATGAGAATAATTAAATTAATGATATAATATGTCAAATATTATTATATACACTATATAAAAGTGAATTGGTGCATGAAAAAAAATAAGTCTTAATGGAATTTAAATTGAGATGAAATCCCTTACAGTGATTGAATCCATATATTAAGGACAAATAAATGAAGTAATTATGTGTGAAAAATATAAATACACTCAATATAAGTGTATATTCAGTGTAACACAATTATATTTCATTCACGGATATTCTGGGAAAAACAAAACATACGACATGGATATTTAACTCCATGAATGGAGATTAAGTTAAGATTCCCCTTACAATGTTTGTATAAATAAATTAATAATTTATCTATCAAGTGATTATGTTTAAAAATACTATATACACACTAAGGTAAGTTTAAATTACAACCTAAATAAACAAACAGTGATTCCTAAAAAAATATTTTCATAATATAATCAACGAAGTATGCGTAAAACCCAATGAGTGGAAATTGAGTTTAGAAATTTTCTTAAAAACATAATCAAATAGATAGATTATGTGTATTAAATATAAATACACACAAATCAAATATAAATAAAATACAAGCTATCGAAAATCATTTCTCACATAATTATAGCATGATAACAATCAATAAGTTGAAGATCAACTGGAAGAATTGAAATTGAGTTAAGAAGTTCCCTTACCTTGAGTGTGAGTCATCACGTACAATCGTTATGTTCCTAAATAATAAAGTTAGGTTAATTTATACTTTCTTGAGAACATTTTCCATTTTTTATTCCTTTTATATCATTTATTACCACATTATAATAATTGCATAATTATTTAAGTTCATATCGGTCATTTTATCGATATTTGGTACTTGAGTCGAAAATGAACTTATTTTGATGTAAATTTTCCATGTGTTAAAAGTACATAATATACAGAATATTATACTTGATTTAAAAATCATATATATCTAGTATATGTGAATTTATAATATCCATAATATTTGGATATATGAAATGAAATGCACCATTCATGGAGATGAAAGGTCGTACGTACGCATGCACGCTACTTTCATTTATTTGTCATATTAAAAGAATAATAATCAAATTATATAAATTTGTATTATAATACCAGTATTATTTTTATGTTATTTATGTCCCATTTGTTTAATAAACCCATTCTTTATACGTTCTATATATAGCATCAACGGGTCATATCACTTTGAAGGGGTTGTAGTCCACACTTCCTCAAATGTTATTATCGTAATTACACATCATGGAATGCATAAAAGTATGTTTTAAATACAAATTAAAGAATTATAGAGACAATATAAATAAATTATATATTATATATAAATACATTTCCATCATAATGGCCACCATGAGAGGCAGTTGGAGAAAATTGATCAATCATCATTTCGTGAGCCAGTAGTTTGTCGTACACAGAAACAGTATGTTCATATCCATTAGATGTAGGTGTGTGTAAGTGTAGTTAAGATCCTTCTCATAACAATATCTTAGTATATTTAGTATTCTAGTTTTATTATATAATAAAATAATAATAATATTATAGGGTGTGGAGAAGGAAAATACAGGAAAATAACTTGAGAGAAGACGTTACCTCAAAATCGGGTAACTTCTTTAGATTTGAGCTGAAAGGCTTTCTTGAATTGCCTTCTTCCCAAGTTAAGGATTATAGGAGTAAAGGAGGGATGTTGGGAGCTTATTTAAATATAATTTTGATGAGACAAGGTGATTGAGATTTGTGAGTATGTGGGTAGAGGTGGTGGCCTTTTATAAGAGGGAGGAGGGGCACTTTAGGAAAGTATTGAAATATTAAATTATTATAAATTATATTTTAATTAAAAATGGTCCAAAACTAATTTAATTCAAATAAAATATGATTTTGGTTCGAATATGAATCATCAAATAATTGTTTTACATGTTCTGAATATTTTTTTATACATATATTTTTTGTTTAACCCCTTTTTACCCATTTTAATCTTACACTGATATCATGTTATTTACATATTTTGGATTTATGTAATTACCTTATAATGTTAAAAGACCCACAATAAATTCAATTATGATATATTTGGACCTATCTTAACTATTTTTCATAATTATAGATTTTTAGTAATTTAATATCATTTGATAAACTATTTTATATTTTAAGTTATGAATTATGTCAATTTTAGTCACTATGCAAACATGACTTTTTTAAAAATTCATAACAACATGATTCCTTGAAAAAAAATTAAATCACCATAACATGTCATATAAAACTATATAATTTTTGGTTGACATTAATTATGTCAACTAATATTTATTTTAATATTTATGAAGCAATCACTACATCATCATTGTGTTATAAATAAATTTATCTATATAATGTCAAAAAATTATAAATAAAATATCAGGATGTTGGAAATAGTTTTATATTTATAATTACTATTCATATTTGAATATATCACTAATATAACCACATAAAAAATTATTTATGTAAGATGATACATGTTTATGTTATTTTTCTCTTTACTTTTAATTAATTATTATAACATGTGATTATCATTTCCAAGTGGCTCCCAAATTTCAAAAGATCATCCTAAGGATGATCATGGTCATAAATATATTATCCAATAGGATTATAACATGTTTTAGGGTAGTTTTATATTATGATAATATTATTTTTTACCCTTATTTACCTGATTTACCCTTTAACCATGGATAATAAAAATAATTACTGAAATTACAATTCATAATTTTCAAAAAATAAAAGTTAACTATTTACACAATTTTTACTTTAATATTCCAAATATGGAATAATTTTTTACAAATCCAAAACACATAAGTTGCAGAAAATACTTTAAAATTAATTCATGTTGTCAAAACCAGAAAACAGGTTTTTAAGAAGTAAAAACTACCAAAAGATTGACATGTGTTTATGTCCAATTTAGAAGTAAATTTACTTCCAATGAACAACATTGGATTACTTGATAAAAATATATTCGATTTATAATTTAAAACCATTAAATAATATGATTGAACCATATAAATTATCTTTATGGAAAAAAGTTGATTTCAATTAAAATTTACCATATTTTTACTATTCATCAAAACAAGGTTGTTATCAGAAAAATATAAAAAATTCATCCAATGTAAATTTTTATGTCCCTATTTTAAATAAGAATTTTATTATTTCAAATGAAACATATTAAGGTTTCAAAAATAAATTTAAAAATGGTTCTCCATCAAAAGGTGGTAAAACATGTTTTTAGAAAAATACTTCATTTTTTCAAAAATAATCGAATTTATTCTTATATAATTTCTAGAAAACATATAAGGTAAATTTAAAACATTAAATTTAACATATAACATAAATTTTAGTTTAAATAAAAACTCATAAATAGTGATATGATTTTAGAAACACAATAATTCTTTTTTTAAATAGGTTTTCATAAAAAACACATCCTTTATATTCAATTGGATTTTATTTCCATTTCTAATATTTTTTTTAACCAATGAATAATTTTTTAAACATTTGTAAACCATATTTTCATAATTTAGTTGACAATATTCCCTCCCACCACTCCATCAACTATGTTATAATAGTAACATTTAAATAATTATATGTAGATTTTTGTTTAAGCTAGATGTAGCATATCATGTATGATATTGAACATAGTGTTTCTT
Source organism: Viscum album (assembly GCA_963277665.1). NCBI lineage: Eukaryota > Viridiplantae > Streptophyta > Magnoliopsida > Santalales > Viscaceae > Viscum > Viscum album. The sequence goes on along the minus strand of OY728125.1, from coordinate 1,475,911,298 downwards.
TCTTAAAACTAGAGAAGTTACATCATTCCCCCATTTAGGAAATTACATCCTCATAATTTCAAAAAATTTCATTGTAATTTCATTGAAAATCCCACATTGGAAAATAGATTATAAAAACTTTCACATTAAAATAAAGAAAGATAATTACAGAGGTCACCTGAGATATTAGATTCTAGGGTTCCATGTAAGAAAAAATAGACATGGATAATAAAAATAACTCCCAAATACTAATAGATAGTGATAGAAAACATAGTCATTTAAAGGCTATCCATCAAAAACCATAGTTATGTGATGGGTCAAATGACCATTGAGAAATGTAAAAGAATAATGTTTTTTGTTTTAAAGTCCTTTTAATATAGTTGATGAATTAATTTATTTCCTATAATAAGAACATAAGAAAAAATACTTGTCAAGTAGAGTTTAATACTTTAATAAATATCTACCAAAAACTAATATCTTCTCTAAATGATGAGTATTCAAAATGACTTGGCCACACTTGAAGTTATAGAATCAAATTCTAAAGAATCTCATAATACACAAAAGGAGAACTATATATTTCTATTATCTTTAGATATTAACCCAAAACCAAAATGGTTAGTATAATATTAGATAATAAAACAAAAATAATAATCCTTTATAAGGAGAATGGCTAATTTTAATCTCCAAAATTCATCTAAAAATACCCAAAGTTCACAAATGACTATTCAATAAGAAATTGTCCATAAAATTCCTAAAATAATCCAAACTAAGATTGAAACCCAAAATTCAGAAGTATTTTATCACATAGCCTTCATTGATAAATCATAACATTTATCTCCAAATAACATTGACTACTCTTAAATTATCACACTTAAAAGTAATTAACCTAATCACATATTCTAAGTTATAGGTTAACCATTTCTATAAATAACCCAAATCTCCATATGTCCACAATAAAAGCATAAGTTTTTCCAAAAAGAAATCCATCCATTACTCCTAAAATAAAATCTCATAGTATTATATTTTCCTTAGGTGTATAGTGGTCCCAAAAGACCGAACATCTTACAAAATAACATTTATCACTTAATCAATAAATAATTTTCCTATAATATGGATTAACATTCGATAAAACAGAAGTTCATAAAATAAACTAATTCTCGATCCATAAAATAATTTAACTGAAATGAATAATTTATACTTCAATTATCACAGCCTTTCTAGATGCAATGGGTTTTCACCCATCTTGTGGGTTGTCCGTTTTATAAAACTAAAAATAACCATAACATGTTTTAACCTAAATGGTTGTCTTATACCACTAATTTTAATCCTAACTCATAATGAACTCAACTTCTTAATTCATGATGTCCTATATATAATTAATTTTTTTTTATTTCACATCCACATGATAAAATAAAACTATTCCCAAAGAAATAACATCGTCCCTTGATCATGGTGTTCACCTAGTTCCATCATCATATTGTTCACATAGATCAAAGTCCATGATTTTCAAAATGATTTAGATATTATTAAAAATAAGTTACATCCTTTATCTAAAAACACCTTGTTCACCTTAGGTCATATGGGTGTTCACAAAAAAAATAGTTTCAGAAAATAATCAAGTATGACATATAATTTTAAAACATCTTTTAGGAATTGATTTTTATAAAATATTCAGAATAAGTTTGAGTTGAAAATTTAAATAAATGGTTCTTTTAAAATACCATAAGTATGTTTTTAAAGACTATATTTTAAAATAAAATATAAATTGGTGGTGGAAGGGTCACCTTTTTAGTACCTTTTTCAAAATTATAATATTCTTCAAAATATTGTGATAAGGTAAAATATTTGAAATTTCCTTGATAATATTTACCTTTCTTGAAAATATGAGAATATTGAGGAAATATGATTTTATTAAATAAAACCCATGATCCACAATGGTATCAAGGAATAGTGGAGGTGTTTGATATCTCAAAAAGTTTTTTTCAAGTGAGTTTTATGCTAGAAAATGTTTTATAATCATCCGAACATGAATTTTAAATAATTATTACAAGCATGTCATGGGGAAGAGATAGAAATATTGTATGATATCCTCCTTCTTCCATTTTTAACTGACTTTCCTTGATCTGAAAAATTTATAAAATTTGGATTTAACTAAAAGAATATACTAATAGACATACCATGTATTTATCCAAAATTAATAATCCCAAAAGTTGTCTAAACCTTTCCTCTGATACCAAATATAAGGACCAAGCCTTAAACCATACATAATATTGAGTTATATCAAGAAATTACATTGCAAATATTTTATGGTTTATATTTTTATAGAATTAGGCCATAACTATTTCATTACATATCAAAACTTAAAAATTATACACTTTTACTATATCCAACTTTTTCAAAATAATAAAAATGCTTAAACAAAACAAGAATTATTTTCTTGATACAAATCTTCTTGAATTCTTCCTTCCTCTTATCCTTCCTTATACCCTATAATAAAAATTTCATAAAACTTAGGATGAACATAAAAATATTATTAAGGAATATAAAATAATGAATAAAATCGTTAGTCCAAGAATATTTAAAACCCATGAAAACATTTACACAAAATCAAACTTTTAACCCATAAAACATAAAATACTTAGCTTACATCATGTAATCATCAGATTCTAACAGAACTTCATATAAATAAAAAATAATAAAGGAAACTTGTGGAATTCATATCATACTTATATTATAGCTTTCATAGCTACATAGTGAGTAACCTTCATGGTTACGTTTGGAATATCCATCAAAGTATATTTCCTAAATCTCTTTGGATAAAAATTATCATTTACCTCTATTATGTTACCCAATTCATTGGAGAGATATCACAGGCTCACCCACCCTCAGTTTTTCACAGAACCACGCATATAAGTAAAAAATTACAAGGAATCATTACATAATAATTACACATAAAACAATCCTATCGGAAAGACAACATTTCTAAAATAAAATCACAAGATATTAGTTCAAGATATTGACATAATCAATTCAATTTCTAAGATACATTTAAAATGTTTAAAAATAATATTTTTCAATCAAAGTGTCCCATACCACTTTGTAACATTTAAAGGAATTAAAATTTTAAAACTTTAATGTCTATATAAATAAATCCTTAAAACCATTATGAAATCAAGAACATTAACGGGGACGATTTAGAAGAATAAATATTTAGAATATTTAAAATGATGTTTTTGTTAAATAATCTCTTACCACTTGATAAATACTTGAATAAAAATAATTAAAGAATAAAATTAAATAAAAATTATAATATTATGATCATAAGTTAATTCATTATATAATATGTCAAAGGGCAGTATATACACAATATAAAAGTGAGTTAGTTCATAACAACAAATAAGTCTCAATGGAATGTAAATTGAGGGGAAACCCCATACAATGATCATATCCTTAGATTATGGATAAATCAATGACATAATTATGTGTAAAAAAAATAAATACACTCAATATATGTGGATATTTGGCATAAAACAATTATTTCTCATTCACACATATTCTTGGAAAAACAAAACCAATGACATGGATATTTAACTCAATGAATGAATATTTAGTTAAGATTTCCCTTAAAAAGTTCATATAAATAAAATAAAAAATTATCAATGGGGTGATTATGTGTTAAAAAGGTATATCCACATAGTGGGTAGTGGAAATTAGAACATAAATAAATAAACAATGATTCCACATATAACCTTGGCATAATATAATCAACGAAGTATGTTTAAAACCCAGTGATTGGAAATTTAGTTTAGAAACTTCCTTACAAACATCATTTTATTAATCAACTAGGTAGATTATGTGTATCAAATATAAATACACATAAATAAAGTATAAAAAATATAAAATATATCTAAATTCATATCTCACAAAATTGTAGCATGATAATTATCAAGAAGTTGATGATTAACCCAAAGAATGTAAATTGAGTAAAGATGTTCCATTACCTTGAGTTTGAGTCATCTCGTACAATTGTTATGTTACTAAATAATAAACCTAGGTTAATTTATAATTTCTTTAAAACCTCTTTAAAGTTTATAATTCCTTTTATATTACTTATTAAAAAGTTATAAAAATTACGAAATCATTTAAGTCCATATCGGTCGTTTTATCGATATTCGGTACTTGAGTCGAAAATGTACTTGTTTTGATGTAAATTGTCCTTGTGGTCGAAGTCCATCATCTCTAGAATATTATTATTGATTTAAATATAATATTTATCCAGTATATATGTATTTATAATATCCATAATATTTGGAGATATGAAATTAAATGCATCGTTCATGGAGACGGTATGCTATACATACACATGAACACTACTTTCATTTATTTGTCATATTAAAAGAATAATAATAAAATGATATAAATTTATATTATAATAACAGTATTAAATTTATGTTATGTATCTATCATAGGTTTAATAAAACCATCCTTTATACCTTCCATTTATAGCATGAACAAGTCATGTCACTTTGAGGGGGCGGTAGTCCACACTTACTCAAATGAAATTATTGTATTTACACATCATGAAAAGTATAAAGGTATGTTTCTAATAAAAATTACAGAATCATGGAGAAAATATAAATATAATATATATCATATATAAATACAGTTCCATCATAATTTCCACTATGAGAGGTGGTAGGAGAAAATTGAACAATCATCATTTCTTGAGGTCGTATTTCGCCATACAGAGAAACCTAATGTTCGTATCCATTAGATAGAGGTGTGTGTAAGTATTGTTATAATACATCTCATAAAAATATCCTAATATATTTAAAACACTGGTTTTTGTATGTAATCAAAGAATAATAATATCATAGGAAGTGGAGAAGGAAAATAAAGGAAAGGAACTTGAGAGAAGACATCACCTCTAAATCGGGTAACTTCTTTTGATTTGAGCCAAAAGTCTTTCTTGAATTTCCTTCTTCCCATGTTAAGGATTATAGTAGGAAAAAAGGGATGTTGGGAGATTATTTGATCATTATTTGTATGATCCAAGGTGTTTCAGATGTGTGAGTATGTGGGTAGAGGTGGTGACATTTTATAAGAGGGAGCATGGGTACTTTAGGAAATTCATGAAATATTAATTTTTTATAAATTAAATTTTCATTAAAAATTGTTAAAAACTCATTTAATTCGAATATAAGATGATTTTGGTTCAAATACACATCATACAATATTGTTTTGAAATGTTTGTAATATTTTTTTATCGGTACCTTTTTGGTTTAACCCTTATTTTACCCTTTCAATCTTACACTGATATCATGTTACTTACACATTGTGTGTTAATGTAATTAACAAATCAGGTCAAAAGACCCACAAGGAAGTAATTAATTTTATACTTTGACTTATCTTAACAATTTTTCCAAATATTATATTTTATATAATTTAATATCATTTAATAAACTATTTTAAATTTTAACTTATGAATTATGTCAATTTTGGACATTTTTCATACTTCACTTTTTTACAAATTCATAATACCATGATTGTTTCAAAAAAACATTCAATCAATCCTAAACTGTCATGTTCACCTAGATAATTCTTTGAAGACATAAATTATGTAAAATAATATATATTTTAATATTTATAATATCATTTATTTGAATACTTATTAAGGAAGCATTCATTGCATCATCATTGTGTCATTAAAAAATCTAATAATTTAATGTATAAAATTTATAAATAAAATACCATGATTTGGGAAATAATTTTATATTTATAATTACTATTTATAGTAAACTAGATCAATTATATAACCCCAAATAAAATTTTTTTTAATAACAAGATACATGTTTATGTTATTTTTCTCTTTACTTTAAATTAATTATTATAACATGTTATTATCATTCCCAAGTGGCTCCCAAATTCCAATAGTTCAGCCGATGAATTATCAAGGTCAGAAATATATCATATAATAGGATTAAGATATGTATTAGGGTAGATTTTTTTATTATAATATTATTTTTTACCCTTATTTACCTGATTTACCCTTTAACCATGGTAAATAAAAATAATTACTGAAGTAACTATTCATAATGCTCAAAAAATAAAAGGTACGTATTTACAAATTTTTTAAATTTTTATTGAAAACATGGAATATATTTTTCCAAATTAAAAACTCCAAAGTAGCAGTAATTAATTTATAATTGAATCCCGTTGTTAAAACCAGAAAGTAGGTTTTTAAGAAGTAAAAACTAATAAAATATTGACATGTGTTTATTTCTAATTTAAAATTAAATTTAATTACAATGAAAAAATTGGATTAAATGACAAATATATATTCCATTTATATTTTAAAACCCTTAAATAATATTATTTAACCATATAAATTATCTTGATGGAAAAATTTATTTTCAATTAAAATTTAAGTTATTTTTACTATTCATCAAAACATGATATTTATTAGAAAAATATAAAAAATTCATCAAATATAAATTTTTATTTCCCTATTCAAAATAATAAGTTTATTTTGTTATATAAAACATATAAAGTTGTCAAAAACTAAATTTAAAAAGGGTTCTCCCTCAAAAGGTGGTAAAACTGCTTTTTCAGAAAAATACTTCTTTTATCTGAAAAATTGAATTTGTTCTTATATAATATCTATAAAACATATAATATTAATATAAAACAATAAATTTAATATATAACATAAATGTTTCATTAAATTAAAATCCATAAAAAGTGATATGAATTTATAAACACAATTATTCTTTTTTTAAATAGGTTTTCATAACAACACATCCTTTATATTCAATTGGTTTTTTATTTCCATTAATAAAACATTTGGTAACCAATGAATCATTATTTAAACATATGTAAACCATATTTTCATAATTTATTTGATACTATTCATTCCCTCCATTCCAACGACTGGGTTATAGCGGTAACATTTAAATAATAATATGTAGTTGTTCGTTTAAGAATGATGTAGCGTATCATGTATGCTCTTGAACATAGTGTTTCTTTCATAAAACTCTAGATGTTACAAAATTTATAGGATCTATGTAGAATGTTCCTATAGGCACTTAACTTGATCTTCCAATTCACTTACCATAGTTTCCCTATGTTATGTGGTCTTTCCGACCTTATCTTATCACTACAGGTAGTTTTACAAGTGGTTTTATCACTTTACAACTTATAACTATTGCCACGAGTGATGTAGCTTATGCCCATAGGACTTACAAAATAGAACTATAGACAAGGGACACATATGTATAATTCAATAGATGACATAAATCTATGGTTCTTCTTACTATGACTATAGAACTATGGTTATATTTTAATTTTAATTTTTTTTAATTCATTGGGCTTTTCAATATACCATTTGGTTTCTTTTCAAATCCATAACTCACATAATTACACAACCTCTTATCTAATAGAAATATTTTGATACCACACTTATAGATAATGAAATATTTTTTTAAAATTTTATCGCTTGGTGAAAAGAATATTTTATCAACTGAATGTGATATTATCCAACTTAATTTAGTAAACAATTTCTGACCCATTAAATAATAATTCCATCTTCGAATATTTCTGACCAATAGTTATAATAATTATGTATCTTTGACCCCTTTGATAATAAAATATAATGGTTTTTGGGGGATAACCAAAACTCTTTAAGCAATTGAGAAAGGATGAACATGGAATTTAATCTATAACTATTCAAATATATCTCTTTGTATTGCCTTCTAAAAAATATCAGCAATTTGATCCAATGAGGAAATATATTCAAAGATCACATCACCATATACTAGATTACTATTAATTAGATGATATTTAATGAAATATGTTTTGAGCTATATTTTTTAACTATATTTTTCTAAAAATATAATGTATATTGATTATGAATGTCTTTTCTCAATGTTCTTTCAATATTCATTTTTATATCTTCCAATATCACTTTCACCAATAACATTTATGTACATGATTAAGTATGATACACATACATGAATTCTAAATTTTTCAATGTAAATTAATTTTAATTCTAGAGGTTCCATATCACAAAAGCATCTCTTAAAAAGGATATATCAATTGATGTTCAATTTATATCATCTATGACTATAGCCCAATAAAAATCAATATTAGTAAATAATTTCATCTCCACACTTCTTATGTATTGAAATAATGATTCCCATTTCCTATGATATATCTTATAACTCTTATTTCTACCTTTATGTGTGATTCGTTTGGATACCTTTGAAACCATACACACAATGTCACTATATAGATTATATTAGTTATGAATGTTGTTAGATATTATAGACTCCCAATGACCTTTATAAACTCTGTTTGATTTACAGTTTTACCATTCAAAATCCTTAATCAACATTTATCCAATAGTTATAGGTATAGACATAGGTTTAGAGACTTTCATGCACAATTTATTTAATAATTCATTGTCATATTTATATTGGGATAGGAAAATAAAACTCTCTTTTTACAAAACCTATAATCCCAAAAAGATTATAATTTCTCTAAACAAAGATATTTAAAACTACCTATTCACTTTATTTTTAAATTCCTTAAAAGAATAAACAATGATACTTTTAAAAAAATATTCCATCAACATATATAATACAAATTAGAGTAATTGTGCTCATCTTCTTCAATACAAGTTTCTATCAAAATTTCATTTGATGAAGTTTATGTCCTCAGTGTAGTTTTATTAGTTTGAATACAAGTATATGGGACTATTTTAACCCATATATCACTTTTATAAAATTGAAAACCCTTTTACAATAATTTTCAAGGATAAATCCTTCATATTTATAAATAAATATATCTTTTTCAAGATCTATATCCATGAAAAATTATTTCACACACATTTAAAAATAATTAGTGTGCTTGTGTATTGCAATAGATAAGAATATACATATTACCTTATGTGTAATTATAGGTGAAAACGTTTCTTAAAAAATCATATTTTTCCTAGGAGTATGTTTTCTAAACTAATCTAGATTTTTTCTTGAAATCTAACATATATCATTGAGATTTTTTTCTAAGAAAAAAACTTGGTAAAAATGATATTCATTCCTTTAGGGAATGAATAAGATCCCAAGTTTCACTCGTTTCAATATAATCTTGATCGTAATTCATAACATTTATCAGAATTTTTTCTTCACAATTTTTAGTTATTTAATGGGGATCCAAATTAGATACTAGGGTTATTTAGTTATTTCATCTTTGTCTTCTTATATTTTAATATTTTGATTCTTGATTTATATTTATATTTTTTGGTTCAATAAGATTTTATAACAACTAACAATTATATTTTCATTTCTATAATCACATTCATCATCACTAGTCTAATATCAGTCTCTATCAACATGGTTTAATTAATTTTCATCTTCTTATTCAATCATATTTCCAGAAATATACATGGTGTTTTCATCATCATTTTGAAAAATATCATCATGAAACTCACTTATATTGGGTTTATTTTATATAATCATCACATCATAGTATTCTAAATGCATGTATATCCTCTTGATAAATAATTTGTAGACTTTTATATTGGATAAATACCATATAAATATCCCTCAATCAACCATTTCATCAAACATTCCAAGATTTATATTTCTATTTTCATCAATTATGGACTATGAATCACTTTTAAGTACTTCAATAATAGATTAATCTATAACCACATCTCACATGTAGGCAATTTTGATGTAGATACCAGACCCTAGAAAACACAGAGTTGGTGTCTTATATTGATTACATTTCCATTATTACAAGGAATCTATCCCTAAAGGACTAAGAGTATAATAGTCATAGTACACCAAATATATAAATGAGTCTAGTGTTACAAATTAATACCCTAATTACAACATATTTTTCACTTCTAAATAATTTTGAGGAAAAATTTATTCTATCTAGTACATCCTTACATATATTCCATAGTATGCTTCTTTGATTAATGGGGAATGAAACATAATATGGGTGAGATCAAATTATCATTAAGGAAAAAATATAGTGGATGAAATACTGAATCAATGAGAATAATAATTATGGAATGGTAAATAACATAACAAACATAACATGTAATCAAAAAATGGAGAAGGAAGTACATAAACAATTCGGAAAGGAAATAAATAGAAACACATTCTATTTGAATAACTAGACAAGGAAAATCAATATGGAGAGGTAAGAAACCCAAAAAAAATCATTTTAATCAATAAAATGAGAATGAAATGCATCCATAGATTTTGTCATGTAAAAATATCAGGGATAATAAATAATGAATCAAAATAAAGATAGTTCTTCATTATTGGATGTCACATCTCAAACACATGAAAAACTATAATTCCAAGATCCATCATCTAGACAGTTTAAACTACATATTGAAACCGATTTAATTTTCAAAAGTTATATGTCCCATTAAAACCTATCGATGCATCGATGAGTTATATAATGTTAATTATCTACCTGTCATTTCATGTCCAAATCATTCTCCATATCTAGTAATCGATTTAATTAACAGACAATATGCATTATCAAATATCTTTAATGAAAAAGAATACAAATTTAGCGATATTTTCCAAAATAATATTACAATAATCAAAATAGAAATAATATGTAAAGTGTTATAAAATTTAGGCAATAGTAATATCATGATAAATGAAATGGTTAATTTAGGTGAAATTCAATGATAAATTATCATATAAGATTGAAAATTTCAAGGGGACTAACAAATGAATAAAGGAAGTAAATGCTAATACTATCCTTAGGAAAATAAATCAAAGAACATATAGAGTAATAAATAGGATTTTACCAATAAAACATATCCCAAGTGGAGTAAAAATAAGGGTTGTTTTCATTGATTAATAGAAATGCTATAAAACAATATTTTACAAACATTCTTAAAAAATGTAATTTTATTATGAAAAATATTTTGAAAAAACTTTTCATTGAAAATAACTTTTGGAAATATTTTCCCAAAAAAGAAACATATTAAACATTAAAAGGAATATTTAATGAAATGATAATATTTAAATCCATACAATATATATGAGGTAAAAAGAACATTCATTTTTCATGGTTAAAGGTTAAAAAAAATGCCTTATTCAGAAAGTGATGAGAAAATTCCATTGAAAATAACGGTAGAAGAAAAAAAGGGTAAATATTTCATTACCAAATCATTTTTAAAATATTTTTGAAAACATTTTAATAAATAATGGTTTTTAGAAGAAAACATGTTCTCTGACTAAAGAGATAAATAATGTTGGGCATTTTAAAAACAATTTTATAAAAAATCTTGAGTACCAAATAGTGGGAAATGGTAGTATCACTTAATAAAGGCCATGAATAACCATAGGAGAAGAAAATTAAATGGTTTATTATATGATATAAAAATAATTTCCCATGATATAAATTTTTGTGTAAATAACCCCAATGAAAATGAGATTGTAATGTAAACCATTGAAAAGATTATAATGTTTTATTGAGAATCAATCAAAGAGTAGATTGTGTGTATCAAATATAAATCCTCATATAGGAGAAGAAATAAATCAATTGATATTAATTGTAATTATACACATAATCATAGCATTTTAATGGAAATGAAGAAGTAATATAACTTAGTGAAAAGTAATTGGGTTATGAAATCTCTTTTCCACTTGGTAACTTTTAACTGAAATCCCCTTAAAAAATAATTCAAATTTAAAATAAAAAGTATCATAAAGAATGAATAAATCATGATATTATATGAAAAAGTGGAAGTATGTTCACCATATATAAGAAAGATAGTTCACAAAAATAAAATGTTTGTTTCAAAAGAATGTTAACATTCCTAAAATGAAGTGACATTAAAAATATAATTATTAAAAACATTCTTGAGGAGAATAATATTTAAACATTCCAGAGTGTCACATACAACATTGAATAATTTGAGTCATAATCTCCATAAATGAATAAAATTAAATGAAACATATAATATCATGATAAATAATATTTTCATGATATAACATTTCAAATGTTAGTATATACACCATATAAAAGAAACATGGCACATAACAATAAATAAGCCTCAAGGGAATTTAAATTGAGATGAAATCTCTTAAATTTCATTTTATTTCAAGCGAATGTACTTTAACATAAAATATAGTAAAATTATTTTTATTATATACTTACTTTATAACCATTTTCATGTTTATAATTAATTTTAGTTTACTTATTACCATGTTGTATACAACTACTTAATCAATTAAGATTATGTCAGGTGTTTTGAACAAATTTGGTTTATGTGTCGAAATAAACATTGGTAGGTCAACTATGATAAAAGGGGTCATGATATATCATCTAAAAAATAATAATAATGACATAATTATTAAATTTATACATCAATTATAGTTTTAATTAAATCATTAAATATGGTTATGAAAAATTAATTAACATTACAATCATAGAGACGGTAGGTCGTACGTACACATGAGTAACATTCTAATTTTTCAATGATCATTATGTAATAAGGTAAGTAGAATTATATATTTCCATAATGATAATTATATTACTAAAAAATATTATTTAGTCATGTATACTACTTTGGGTGTTTTTGATTGATTAATCAGGTGATGGAATCTTGCACACCCTGCTAGAGTTTCAGTGCGGAACCATAAATACTTCAGTATCTCTTTACCATCTCAAAAGGATTTTGTCTCTACTTAGTGAAATATACCTTAATTAGTTGTTCGATGGAGGTTCCACATTTTCTAATGGATTATGGAGGTCTTGCTAGTTAAAGACCCCTCCAAGTCTAGGGTATATGTTTCCCTACCTGGACTGCCAATCCCCATCATGATTGTGGGTTTTCATCATGGTATTGGAGACTCCCTATATTCTTTCCTATGTTTAGATCCTAGATCTCCTCATCTAGACGAAAAATGGTTACTCATATTTTCTTTGAGATATATATGTCTTTACCGCTCATGCACAAGTTTCTTCTTTTGGTTGAAGGAATGATTCAATGGTCTCAAACCCTACTATATCTAGCTCCACCCCAGTTCTATTAAAATTGCCTCATTTAGGGAAAATTATCCTAGGAATTCTATAAATCACTTCAGGCTTCGACAACTAGTATTCCTATGAAAATTCTCTGAAAGTATAGTAAATATCCTATGGGATCTAGTGGAATTTACCTTATTTATTTTCCAAAACAAGATTCTAGAGATCAGGGAATGGGAGTGCTTCTCCCTTCTTTCTCTGATGAGGTTTCATCATCTTCCCCATCTTATAATCAACTAAAGGTGGTTGCTTCATTGTGTCGTGATTTTATCCAATGCAATTTCCTTCTCAGAGGTCCTTCGGTTGAGTAGGATTTATCACAGTATCCCTCGAAGTTCTCCCCACCTTCATCAGGTAGAGAGACCAATCTAATAATCTATGATGATTCACCGTCTTCATGCCTCACCATCATTGAGATTGATTTAGATGATTACATGGGATCTCATTTGTAAATACCTTCTGCGATTATTGATTATCCGCCCAGCAAGTTGGTTGTTGTTTCCCCTTCTTCCCCTCCAGTGGTCAGTTAGCCTTCTACTTAGATGAACTAAGGATTTCAATCCTCATCTTTATATCAGTTTGATTTTATTTCTATAAGTAGAGTGAACACTAGATCATTGTGTAAGTCATAATCCAAATCTAGATCTTTTAACTCTATGTAGTGGCATGGGTCTGAGGCCAAAACCAGGATGAACATCTATCGATGATTAGTTTTATCTTCAAGAATGATCGTGGGTTGGGTGCCAGGGTTAAATTTGACTTCATTTCGAACAAGATTTTTAATAATTCTATTGATCTGAAAGCAATGCTGTAACCTAAGAAATATGCATCTAAAATTCAATATTTTTCAACCCAGTTGAAAGTTCAAAGATTTATTCATGGAACTCTTATTAACTCTCATATTTAGATTTTATGGAATATTTTGGTTTCAATGGACCTAATATCTTCTTCAAACCATCATATTAATGCCAATGTCTCAGTAGACTCTTATGGATTTTTATTATGATCCATCTATGCTAAATGTGTTGCTCTATCAAGGGAGACCCTATAGGATGACCTAATATCTATCAATCAGGGAATCTTTCCATGGTTAGTTGGTGGGGATTTCAATATAGTTGCTTGTCTGAAGAAGAAGAAAGGAATTGGCACCAATACTAGGAGAGATAGTTAAGATTTATTCACATGACTGGATATAAATGGTGGTATGTATGAAAGAATTGTAGGATATCCCTTCACATGGTGTAACAATCTATGATGTCGCAAACTCTCTTAGAGTAGATATGACTGATGTCTGGTAAATACAACCACTCTCACCTCTTTTATTGACATAAAAGTTTCTCACCTGGAACAAAGTCCTTTAGATCACTCTCCACTTATTATTTTCCTAAATTAAAGATAATTTAATTAATATTCCCTCCACTTCCCACCTTTTTGGGCTGATAAAAATGGTTTCTGGGAGGTTATAAGGGATTCTTAGATCATCATCCCTTCTGAAAATATGTGGCTTTCCCTTCATAACAATCATAGACATCTCGAAGGCCCCCTTTGGTCTTGGTTCATGGGAATTACCATGAAAGACTAGGGCTTGAAAGGAATCAGTAGTAACATCATTTGTTTGGAATTGATTATGTAGAATAACTGGGATGAATTAATTTTTTCTGAATTAAAATCCCAGAAAGACTATTTTGTTGATCTGTTGTTGAAGCATGAATTCTCAGTCTGAGAAAAACCCAAAGTTAAATGTCTTCATGAAGGATACAAGAATAATGGATATTTTTATGCCTATATAAATGAAAAATTCATATTTAAGAATCCAAACACATTGCTATAGGATGGTTCCATCTGTAATTATAGAGAAGTTATGGGAGGTTTTGTTGATAATTTCTTTGGTTCTTTACTGGCTTCTACCAATCTGAATATGGATAAGGGATACCCAAGGGGTCCAACTGAACTATTGTATTGTATTTCATCAAGTGTATCAGAGGAGGTTAATGGATTTATGGAGAACATAATAGATTAACATGTATTTAGTGAAGTGGTATGGTCCATGAATGTAGATAGTGAGCCTGTTCTCGATTTCTTTGGATTTTTTTTAATAATATTTCTTCAGATATTGTGAAGGTTATCTTGTTCAAAGCTATCCAATACTTTTTTTAGGGAATCTACCTTGGATATCTTGGGAAACCAAACTTTTCTTAGTGCCTAAGGTCAAGGAGCCCTAGTACGTAAACTAGTAGAATCCTATTTGTATGTGAAATGTTCCCTACAAGGTGATGTTGTAAAGACTCAGAAATTAAATTTTTTTATTATATGGGAATTTTATGAGTCCTTGAAAATTGAGGGTGCGTGATTCTGAGGCCCAGTATGCCCGGAATGAAATTCTGATCTTTTTTTAGGTATGTTTAGTAAACGTGCGAGTGGGTTTTTGTAACTTTTGAACTAGTTCTCGGAATTGAAATCAAAGCACACCATTTAACTTGCAACACCGATATTCTCTTAAGGAGACTTTCACTTCGGTTGTAGTACGTCGAGGGTAGAAAATAGTTTTTCAGTTTTTCATGGGAGAAGAAAAATAAAATATTTAACATTTTATTTTTCTTTTGAAACCCCTCCTTTTGAGTTCTAGTGGTGGGGACCACCCAAACCCCTCTTTAATGTGGTGAAGTCCCTCGGAATCCTCCCTTATAATTGTGTCAGCGCATTACAATTAATTGTGCCAATACAATACAATTAATTTTTCCATTTAACTATGCGAATGAAATACAATTAATTGTGCCATTTAATTGTGCCAACGTAAATTAAATTGATAAACCTATTTTAATTTTTTAGCTCCTCACTTACTTGGGGAAATTGTTGGTGAAAGGGAGGCTTGGGGAGAACATTGGAGAAACTCTTTCTCCAATGAAGAAAGCCCTCTCCAACGAAGAAAGCCCTCTCCAACAAAGATCTTACATCGAAATCAAGAATGAGGACAACACATGAGCCCGACATCAGAAGTATGTTGTGGATGTGATGATTTTTGGAAACCTCATCGCCTTCACTGACTTCTTCTCGCAAAACCTCTAACGAGAAATTGAGGTAGGGGTGTGATTTGATTGATCTTCGTTAATTTATTTTGTGTTGAATCCCCCCCATGAACCGCTTGCTACATCTCTAATGCAGAGGGTGCAGGCCAAACGAACATGGCTGGACCACTCCACAACCTTTTTTTTGATGTGTTCTTCACAATGGAGGAGGAAAGAGACCGGTGCCGGCGACTGGCACCGGTGGGACTCGGGAACGACAGTCGACACTCTGGCCAGCCGTGAAGATGGCGGCGGCACAACCGCACCACTGGATAAGGGTCGCGGCCCATCGGCTGTGACAGAGAGAGGGCAGCGACCGACACACGATCGACCGCATGATGGTGATGGTGGCTCACGTTTGTGTCTCCTGACGTGCAGGTGCCGCAGCGCAAGCCCGCGTCAGCCGGCTCACTGCCAGCCGACGGAGATGGTGTGGAGCGCGACCACACCGTGGAGGTGGGCAAATCGTCATGCCAGCCGCGGGCTGCCCCTCGCGGGCCGCACCGATGGGTCGGGCCAGACATAGTAGGCCGGGTCGGACCCAAGTCCAGGACCGGGTCAGTCCAGGTAGAGCCGAAATGGGTTGGGATGGCCCAATTCGAGGCAGGTCGGGTCGGTCCGACTGGTTCGGACCAGACCTAAACAAACTTTGACCCTTTCGCTCTTTCGGCCATAACTTGAGTTACGTGCATCCATTTGACAAACCATCTTTGGTGCTAGAAACTTTGGATTGAGAAGGTACTTTTGGTATAACCCACTTGTGTTTTGGATAAAATTGGGGTATGTTTAGGTTGGATCTAACACAAATCCAACCGGGCCCTCGGGACTAAAAAGCCAATAACTTACAGACTGGGTGTCCGATTGACGCACCGTCTGTCATGTTGGGACCCCTTTTATGTGGTGGTCCTTTGAGATACTTCTTCGCATGACTTCATGGATGTTAGAGTATCAACCCGTGGATTAAGAAACAGACCCACCTAGAATCAAGTTAACTTAGTGTGGGAACCCTGTAGCTGGCTGTATCATGAGAAAGGAATCCTATGTGGGTCTGTGCTTTGGGATCCTATGTGGGTATGTGTTTGATAGTATCACCTGGATCCTCTATAGGAATCCATGTGGGACTACTATAGGATCCTATGTGTGTCTTATGTATTAGGATCCTATGTGGGTCAGATGATTTAGGATCCTACATGGGTCTGATGATTTAAGATCCTACCTGGGTTTGATGATTTAAGATCATATGTGGCTCTGCCTCATAACAGAATAAGATGATTCAGTCATTACATGTATTCATACTTACTACCGTACCTAAGTTATACTCTGTGTGAGCTGAGTCCTTACATTCTTGGTGATACCTTTGTGGTATTCTTATGTGGGGAATACCTTTTTGGTACTTACCTTTGTGGTGATACCTACTTGGCACTCTTCTGTGTGGTGTTTCCTTTGTGGTACATACCCTTTTGGTGTTTCCTTTATGGTATTCTTTCCTACGTGTAATAGTTGTACTTTGGCTAAGAGTTGGACCTTGTGTTTCCTCATGAATGAGATGGGTATACTTGATAACTTAGGTATATGTATGGGCATATACCTAAGTAGGGTTGTCAGATGTTTTCATGATTTGTGGTTTATCCTTTGTGGGTTTTGTGAGACCTTCGAGGGTCTCGAGGTCCCTACTAAGTATCGTTATACTCACCCTTGCATGGGCTACTCCCACACCTTGTTGTGTTTGGTACATATGATGAACAAAGCTGACTGAGGATGAGAGTATCCGGACTAGAGGTAGCTCAGTGGTGGACATTAGACGAGGAGTAACATAGAGACGACCGTTCGAGAGCTGTACCTACCCTTCAGGTAGGGTCCCTAGAGGGAGTTCACAAGATCTGTTTAAGTTTACTTTTACTTTTCAGTTTTCTTGTACTTTCTAGTTGGGCTTGTATTCTGGCCCCTTTTCTTAATGTACACACTATTTTTACTATATAGTATACTTGTGCTAGTATATTGTTATGTGCTCGGTTGCTTGTGTTTATAGGTTATAAAGGAAATTCCTTCCCGATTTTTTTGGTAATATGCATTTTGGTGATAGCCTCCAGCTCCTGGTATATGGAAGGCGGTGTTGGGGTAGTCACGGCACGGGCCTTGAGGGACGGGTCGTGATAGTTGTCTAGTATTTTCAATAACATGATTTATTCTTTTCTTCCAACATGGGTGGCTAATAAATAACATGATTTTGTTAGGGTCACTCTATCCAAGGTGATGTGGCCCTTTCCCAAGATGTTATTGTCAAAATAAACTTAATTTTTTTGGAAACGTTGTTTTCATTAAGCTAGATATGAGAAAATCCCATGATAGAGATGAATGGAATTTTATCATCAAGGTACTAGAAAGAATGGGATTTTCTATGTGGCTTATTGATATTATTTTCTAGTTTTTCATCTCCCCATGAATTTATATCTCCTTCATGGGAAAACAATTCATATTTTTTAATCAGTTATTGGCCAAAGACATGGATTTTCCCTCTCCCCCTATTTATTTATTATTTCATAGTTTGTGCGGAGAAGATACTTTTCCAAATGCATCAACATTAGTACGATCATTCTCTATCATAATAAGAGGTTTCATGGAGGTACATATCATCTTATATTTGTAGATGATACAATTTTGTTTGTTTGTGGTAATAGAAGATCCATATAGGGAGTGAATGAAGTGACAGAGGTTTGTTGTGCTTGGATTAGTCTGAGTGTCAATCATGTTAAGAGTAACTTTTCCCCCCCAATTGATAAGATAGGGGGGTTTGGTATTTGGAATCCAATCTAGGTATGTCCAAAGGGGTATACCCAATGGAATGCCTAGGTACTCCAGTGTCCCCAATTGTTATTCTTATCAAACACTTCGATGGAATTACTTAAAAAATCATGCAACATATTCTAAACTTAAAAAATAGGTTATTGTCCTTTGGCGGAAGGAACACACTGATAAATAGTGTGCTATCTTTTATTCCTATGCACATAATATCCACAATGAAGGTTCCAAAAAGGATCTTTCCTACATGGAGAAGACTCTGAAAACTCTTATTTGGGATGGACACTTGGAAGTTAAATTCCATTAGGATTCCTGGTCCAAGTTGGCTAAGATCATCAAAGAAGAAGGTAACATCTTGAAGAGTATTTCAAGAACCATGGCCAGTCTTCACACTTGGATTTCATGGAAAATCATTGACAGGAGTTCATTGTAAGGAACGTAAACGTATAATATTCATGGAACTGAAGGGTATCCACTTTTAAACCCTCCAATGTTTTTACACTAGTTCAACCCTATTTACCCATCCTCAAAAACCATTCCTACTGAATAATAGGATGGGGGATATAAGTATTTGGAACTATAATTAGGTAGGAAAAATTTTGGGTTTTCCTCACTACCCCACTCTGGATGTTTAATTCAAGGAGTCTAGTGAACACGCTACCCTCATTGCTACCACTTCTAATACTTCTCAAAGGAATATTTTTGAAAACATTATGATAACTAATACTAGGGACAAATGTGTCTTCACTGGCTCAACTTATGGTTCTTTTTAGGTTAAATATTTTTAATCAATCAAGTTATTGGATTCTTCTCCAGACAAATATAGTGACACTATATAGTTTAAATAACATATTTCAAAGCTCAATTTTCTATTTAGGTGTCTCCAGAGTAATGTTTTTCCCACTGATGAAAGTGTCTATCAAAGTGGGATCTCTTTGGCATCTAAATATTTATTTTGCTGGGAGGAGAATAATGAAGGCACTCAATTTTTATTTTTCAATAGTGATTGAGATAATTTATCTTGGGAGACATTTATTCAGTTCACTAGCTGGTCTAGACATGAGTTTTTCAGTGATTTCTTTCTCCATAAATGGTTATAGGGTGCTGAATAGCCAGACACTTAGAAGAAGTCTCAAGCTATTATTATTGTTACTGTTTTCTAGTTAATTTGGTCATATAGGAATGGGAAGAAAAAGTTTTCATCAGTGTATTCCACTATAGGTATTATTATTAAAACTGAATGCCTCATTCTGGATTTATTTGGACTTTATAGGTAGTTGGATGGATCCACCTCACTCCAATCGTGGATTTTCATAAATACCTCAAGCCAACGTCTCCCTTTAAGGGAGGGAGAATTGGTCAAATGGATTTCTACTCACCAAGGTTTTAAATTAAATATATATTTTTCATGTTAAATGGGGTCAATGATTGGTGGTGGGGTGATCAGTGACTCAAGGGGTGCTATTGTGGATGCATTTTCAACTCTTGTTGGTAATGGAGACTCCCTTAAGTCTAAAGCTTAGACAACGCTTACAAGACTACTATTTTTGAAACAAAAAGAGATACACATTGAATAAATAGAGAAGGAAACATTATTAATTTATAATTCTATGATAGTTAAAGGCCCCATTCCATGATCCATTTAATTCTACATCTGGAAATGTAAGGGACGGATGCACAACCAGTTGAAACTACTCTATACATAGTGAGAGGGGATTGATCTTGTAAACTTTTGAGCTAATAAATCTTATAGTAATGATTGTTCTATTTTATTTTATATGTATTGTTCTTTACCTCCCAAGGAGAATTTATTTCTAGAGATGATGCACTTGGTATTCATTATTTTTGACCTTAGTGACTTAACTTTGTTGGAATTATCCCTTACTGTTTATTTAATAAAAAGTCCTTTGTGCTGGTAAAAAATGGAAATTATAGAAGTATGTGTTATAAAATAATTAGAGAATATTAAAGACATAATAAATATAATATATATCATATATACATAGAGTTTCTATCATAATTTCCATCCATGAAAGTTGGGAAAGGAAAAATGAACAATCATCGTTTCGTGAGGTGGTAGATCGTCATACAGAGAAACAATGTGTTTGTTACCCATTTGGATATGTTTATATGTGTAGATAAAAACATTAGAAAAAACATTTTATATTTATTATATTGGTTTTTTTATTTAATAATGTAATAATGAGAGTTTAGGGAGTGGATAATGGAAATAAAACTATTTTTTTAGGGAATTTTGTTACCTCTTATTCAGGTAACTCCTTTTGGTTTGAACCAAAGGATTCCTTGGATTAATTTATGCCTAAGGGGAGACTTCTAGGATGAGGGGATGAATTGTGAGGAGATATTTTGGATGATATTGGTCAATAAAAAGTGTTTTTAGAGGTGTGATGAATTGGGAGGAGAGGAGGCCTTTTTATAGTGGAGGTGGAGTGACAGTCTTGTAATATTTTCACAAATGAATTACATGCATGTTTTTCATGATGAAATTTGATCAAAAAATGGTCTAATTTAGAGACAAGAGAGTATAGGGTTCAAATATGTCCATCTAATGGAGTTTTGACAAGTGTATAGGGAGTTTTGGTTTATATGGTTAAGGTTTAGTCCCATATTAAGCTAAATTTAGCTTTAATCATTGTAATTAATTTTAATCAGTTTCATTAATCTTTTTTGAAATTTCTTTAGTCTTATTAGACATTATAAATTATTCTGATTCCAAATATGGAATCCATTTTTCAAAATTCCAATCATATAATTGGTATAAATTAATTTAAATTTAATCTCATAGATGAGATGTCAATACATATTTTTAAAGTAAATTTTTTTGAAATTTTGATTAGTTTTTACATTAAATTTTGAAGTGAAATTGATCCTAATGAAATTAATTATATTAATTAATCATAATATGATATATTTAACTTTAGATCCTATTAAAATTATAATTTATACTTCTAAATAATTATATTCAAATTAGTTTTGAACTAAAATTCATTATTTTTAACAATTCTTTGAAAAATGATATTTTTCTGAAATATATCAAAAAAACACCCTAACATATTTTTTATATTTCTATTTCAAATATGAAGTTTATTTTGACATATTAAATTAATTAAAGTTTCACAATTCATATTTAAAATGGGTTATCTATTAAAAGGTTGTAAAATTTCCTTTATAAAAAATATAGGTTTTTATATGTGAAATTGGGTTTGTTCTTACATTATTACTATCAAACATAATGTATGAATATCAAAAATATTTGACAGAATATGTAATATATATTTCATTAAAATAATTAAATAATTGTAGTTAATTATGTTTATTAATAAAAAACTCCTTTGGAAGAATAAAATGATGATATTTCTCTTTTATATCCAATTAGTTCTTATTTTCATTTTCATTGATTGGTAACCAATGAATTTATTTTATATTTATATAAATCATCAATTTTTATAATTTATCTAATAATATTCATCGAAACTAGAATAATGTCTAGGTTATATCATATTATGTGAAATAATAATATTTTAATAATACATTTTTATTTGATGAATCCTGGTATTGCGTGTAATGCAAGCTATCGAGGAAGGTCTCTATTGCGTATGATGCAAGATAAATTAGTGTTTCATGCATTAAAAGTTGTATCATTTATTGAATTTACTTAAAATATTAAATATATAGTATATTTTCAGTATATTATATTCCCTTAATGGCTTGGTGATGCATGTCACACATGATATCAAATACAAGTTGTACTTTAAAATTTTGGGGTGTTACATTCACCACACCTTAATTAAATTATATCCTCACAATTTAAAATTGATATTGTTAATAGATTGTTTGATATTTTCTACATTTAAATCCCACATTATGAGAAGGTTTTTTAAAACATCCTCCAGAAAAGAGACAATGAGAATTAAAAAGGAAAATGAAAAAACATGTAACTAGGTCTCTAAGTAGGAGAACATTAGTGGAAAGTATAGATACATACTTGTAGGAAAAGCTTAAATATTTATAGGGGGTTATTGAGGTCACCAATTAAAAACAAGTTAATGATAAATGGAATGTTTAGGGCCTCAAATCCATAAATATGTGATTATTTAGAAGACCATCGGTTCAACAGAAATTAACCTATTAGGATAAAATTTTATTTCTATGTAATTTTCCTAATATAGGGGAATTCATTTACATACTAAGGATATAAATAAGTTTACTTACATGATATGTTTCTATAAACAAATTTTCATCCATTGATTATTCTTCTATTGGTTTTTTAATTCATGCAAAAATTAATTTTTTTCCTAAATAATTAAAATATATTTATAAGGAATCTTAAGGCCCATAAAATGGTAAAAAATACAACTATTTTCTCTAAGTATTTTTAAAATCTAGTATGGTTAATACATTAATTTATAAACCCTAAAAGTTTGACTACTGGTTCATCATTAGTATAAATTTATTAATTTTTTTTAAAAAAAATGATATATTAACTAGGACATTATGTAGGTCAGTGGATGTCATCAAATATTTATCTTCCTTCAATCATGGGATCAAGTCATCTGGCCTAGCCAGATACAATTGGTTGTCACTTGGCTTACAGTTTGTCATTTTCTAAAACCATTTTAATTTTATTTACAAAATAAATTTAATATAAGTCCTTGAAATAGGGTTAATTACTAAATAGACATTTAACTAAAGTTTGAAATACAAACCTAATACATAAATACTTCATCCATTTATTTGTACAAAGGTCCTTCCTTGGTCTAGAGTTTATCCATAATATCATTTATAGGATTTCTAAATCATGAAACCTTATTTTAAATATAAAACACATTAGTTTTAACCTAGGACATTAATTTTCATTATCTATTCAAATCCTTCATAATGGATTGTAAATAAAATGTGGATAATCCTAAGCATATCCTCTGGGAGTGTAAAAACAAGTTCACAGTAAGGCCCATTAGCATGTACCATGTTACCCCAAGTTAGGATTAAACCACCTTGTCAAAGTTATTACTCCTAGGTACATATATATCAGAACCACATCAACATTTACTATCCAGATAGGTATTTATTTCTTAGAAATACCACATAATCTCTACCTAACCAAAATTATAGGTTGTTATTTTATAATTATCCTCAAATTATAAACTAGGTTTATTATCTATAATCTATTTTTTTCCTAAAAATAGTTCCCAAGGTTTCTAGTAAACTTCCTCTGAGACTAACTAATGTTACCCAAACCCATAAAGCTTAGAGCTCGTGTCAGCTATCGATTTCATTGGAATGATTACAAGGAATGAAGAACCGAAGGGCCGGGAGTTTAATAGGTAAACTGGATACATAAATGATTCTTATATTACAAATTAATATACTAATTAAAAAATAATTTTTTCTTTTAAATAACTTTGAGGATAACATTATTCTATATAGTATATCTCTGCATATCTTTTGTAGTAGGATTATTGGATTACTAGGGAAAAATATATTAAGGGTAAGATCAAATTCTAAAAATGAAAAAAATATAGGAGAATTAAGAATGAATCAATGAAAATAATAATTATAGAATGGTAAATAACTGAACAAAAATAAGAATGTAATCAAAAAACTGAGAAGAAAGTACATAAAATTTTTTGAAAGGTAATAAATAGTAAACATGTTTTATTAAAATAAATATATTAGGAAAAAAAATATGGAAGGGTAAGAAACTGAAAAAATGCCATTTAATCAATAAACTGAGAATGAAATTTATCACTAGATTTTATCATGTGAAAACCTTATGTGTAATAATTAATGAATCAAGATGAAGGAAATGCTTAATTATTGGATGTCATATCTCTGGTACATGAAAACCTATACTGTCAAGATACATCCTTTGGATAGTTTAAACTACGGATATAAACCCCTCTAATTTTTGAAACTTATTTGTCTCATGAGAAACTATCAATGAATTGAGGAGCTATATAATGTTAAGGCTCCATCCATCATTGCATTCCCAAAGCATTATTTATATCAAGTTATCAATTTAAGTAATAAACAAAATGGCCCATTAAATATCCATATTGAATAATGAATAAAAATTTATCAATATTTCCCCAAATAATCAAACAATTATCATATTAGACACCATATGTAAAGAGGTATATGGTTTAGGCAATATTAATATCCATGATAAATGAAATGGATAATTTTGGATAAATTCAATTCTCAATGATCATAAGATATTTAATATTTCAAGGGGACTAAAAAATGACTCAAGGAAGTGAATGTTACTACTATCCTTGGCCAAATAAATTAAAAAAATATATAGAGGAAGAAATAAGTTGTAATCAATACAAAATATCCCAAGTGGTGTAAAAATAAGGGTTTTTTCCGTTGATGAATAGAAATACTATAAAATGATATTTTAAAAACATTACTGAGAAAAATATCCATTTATTATGAAAAACATATTTAAAAACCTTTTCTTTGAAAGTCACTTTTGAAAATATTTTATTTAAAAAGAAACCAATTAAACATTAAAATGAAGATTCAAAGAAATGAAGGTAGGTAAATCAATACAAGTTGTATAAAGTAAAAATGAACATTCTTTTTACAAAGTTAAAGGATCGAAAAATTTCTTATTTGGAATGAGACAATAATATTCCTTTAAAAAATTGGTCAAAGAAAAAAGTGTAAAAATTTATTTACCAAGTCATCTAAGAAATGATTTTTTTAATAAATCACAGTTTTTAGAATAAAACAGGTTCTCCAACTAAAGAGATAAATAAATTTTGGTTTTCTAAAAAACATTTTATAAAACATTTTATGTAATAAATAGTGGAAAATGGCATTGTCACTTAATAAAGGTCACAGATAATCATAAGAGAATAAAATTAATGTTTTTATTAGACAATGATAAAATAGTTTTCTCTGATGTAAATTTAAGTTTAAACAATCTCAAACCAAAATGAGACAATAAATTAAACCCTTGAAAATATTATAATGTTGTAGTGAGAGTCAATCAATGAGTATATTATGTGTATCAACATTAAATACACATATAGAAGGGAAAATTTGTCAGTAGATAGTCAAATTCATTATACACATTATCATAGAATATTAAAGATAATGAGGAAGTAATATAACCCAATGAAAAGTAAATGGGTTTATGAAATCACTTTTCAACTTGTTAACTTTTAACATAAATCCCCTTAGATGAAATAATTCAAATTAAAACTCGAATTATCATGAAGAATCAATGAATCAGGATATTATATGAAAAAGTGTAAGTATGTGCACCATATATGAGAAATTAGGTGGAGAATATTAAGGTTTTCAATTCAATAGAAAGTTAAAAATCACAAAAGTAAGTGATATTGTAAAGATAATCATTAAAAAAAACTTTGATCTGAATAATCTTTAAACATTCCAAAGTTCCCCACACCAATTTGGAACATTTGAGTCATAATTTCCATGATGAAATAACAGTAAATAAAACATAGAATATAATGCGAATAAATATTTTAATTATATAATTTCTTGAGAATGTTTTTTATTTTTATAATTACTTTTATTTATATTATTACCATTTTGTATATAACAACTTAATAAATTAATTTTATATCATTTTTTTGACAAAATTTAGTTTATGTGTCAAAATCAATTTTGGTAGGTCAACTATGATCAAAGGTGTATTTATATAAAAACTTCACAATAATAATCAGGAATTAATTATTATATTTATACATAAATTATAATTTTAAAATCAATCATTAAATATGGTTTTGTAAAATGAATCAACGTTACACTCATGGTGACAGTAGACCGTACATACGCATGACTAATGTTCTTATTTTTGAATAACCATTTTGGAAAGAAGGTAAGTAGAATTATATCTTAAAATAATTATACTTATATTATAATACCATATTATTTAGTCATATAAACTTATATATATAATTATTTTGATGTAAAAAATTAATCACATCTTGTCAAGGAGGCGGTAATCCACCTGTCCATGAACGACGTTATCTCTTTTTATGTGTGTGAAAAGATAATAAAGAAAATGATATATATTATATTTATAGAAAGGAAAATATTTAATTAATGTCATATATATGTTTTATATGCCATATATTTTTAATTATAATCATCCTGTATACATTCCATGTATCATGTGAATGAATCGCATAACTTTTAGGAGGCGGCAGCCCACACTTCCACAAACGATGTTTTGATATTTACACAAAATTGAAATTACAAGTTTATGGGTTGTAAAATAATTACATAAACTTAAATAAATAATAAATATCATATATATCATATATAAATATATTTTCCATCATAATTTCCAAACATTAATGTCGGTAAAGGATAAAAATGAAAAATCATTATTTCGTGTGGTGGTAGTTCGTCATACATAGAAGAAGTATGATCGTTACCCATTAGATGGTTTTGTGTATAATTTTAGGTCAAAAAATTATAAAAAGAACATCCTAGTATATTTAAGATACTTTCTTTGTTATATAATAATGAAATAAGAAGATTTTAGTGTGTGGAGAATGAAAATAAAACAAAAAATATTGAGGAAGATTGTTACCTCTTATTTAATTACCTCCTTTTGGTTTGAACCAATGACTTCCTTTGATTGATTTATTCCAAAGGGGAGGATTCTAGGGTTAGGGGAAGAATTTTTAGGAGATAATTATTTCATATATCAGTGATCCAAAGTGTCTTTATATTTTTGAGAAAGTGTGAGTAGATGAGGCCTTTTTTAGTGTAGGAGGAGTGGCACTCGTGTAATATTTTGACAAAGGAATCCCATGTACATTTTTCAAGTTGAATATGGATACTATAAATTAGAAATTTAAATAAAATCAAGAATATGTCATAATATGTCCATAAAATTTATTTTGGAGAACTTTATAGGTCATTTTATTCCCTATGTTTAAGGTTTAGTCCCTTATTAAGTGTAATTTAACCTTAATCATTGTAATTAATTTTAATCACTTTCACTAATGTTTTTGGTCAAAAAAAGTTGGTATTATTACAAATTATAAATTATAATGTTTTAAAATATGGAATCTATTTTATAAATTAAAACTATAGAAGTGGAAGAAAGTAATTAGAATTTAATCTCATAGACAAGATGTCAATGTCAGGTTTTAAAGTAAAAATTTCCGAAATATGATAAGTTTTTTACATTCAATTTCAAAGTTAAATTGATGAATATGACATAAATTTTATTAATTGATTAAAATATTATGTAATTAATATTTAAAAAAAATTAAAATTAAAATTTAATCTTTTAAATAAATTATATGAAATCCCATTTTTATGTAAAATTAATTATTTTGAACTATTCATTAAAAAATGATATGTTTTTGAAAAATATTTAAAATTGACCATAACCTAATTTATATAATTATATTTCAAATATTTAATTTATTTTGACATATTAATTAAATTAAAGTGTTAAAATTCATATTTAAACTGGGTTCTCCTTATAAAGGTGTCAAAAATGCCTTCATAAAAAATATAGGTTTTTATGTGTGAAATAGGGTTTGTTCTTATCTTATGCCTATAAAACCTATTGGGTGAACATAAAAAATATTTTATTGAATATTTAACATATATATTTCATTAAAATAATTCACTAATTGTAATTAATTATGTTTATTAATACAAAACTCATTTGGAAGCATAAAAACAATAATATTTCTTTTTATATCCAATTAGTTCTTATTTTTGTTTTTTCATTAATTAATAACCATGAATTAATTTTATATTTATATAAACCATAATTTTTCATAATTTAGTTAATAATATTCATAAACTCTGACATAATATCTAGGTTATATCATATTATATTCAATAATATTATTTAAATAGTACATTTTTATTTGGAGAAACTTGGTCTTGCGTGTAACACAAGCTATCGAGGAAGGATACTCTTGTGTGTGATGTAATATAACTCTGTGTTTCATGAATTAAAAGATATATAATGTAATTAATTTACGTTAAATAGTACATTTATTGTAGTGTCCTGGTATATTATATTCCATTACACGCTCGGTGATGTGTCTCATACACACTATAAAATTCAAAGTTGTACTTTAGAATTTCAGGGTGTTACATTTGAACTAGGACTCATCAAGAATCTATTATAGACATGTGTATCCAAAGAAAATCCCTCTATATAAAATAAAATTGAGAGTTTTAATTCATCTAATATCATTTTTCATATTTGAATAAGTATTTAATTATTCTAATATTAAAACCCAATTTTTTTTCCTTTTTAAGATGTGATGTACTCATTAGACTCCATGATTAAAAATATATGGTTAGAAATAAAATATATTATAGGATATCTGATTATAAATTTAAAATATTATTTTAAACATTCCCCACTACATCTAAACTTATCTTCTAAACACTTTGAATATCTCTAAAACCATAGATTTGTGACTCAAAACAACACTTTTTTCATCATAGTGAAATCATCAATAAATGTAATGAAAAATCATCACATTTGGTTGAATGATGTCTCAATATTCCACATAAATTACAATGAATTAATTTAATTATATTAGTGGATTGTATCTTTATAACACCTCAAATTTAATAACTTAGATTTGATGTTTACTTTATTAGGTTAGTATAATATATAAGGGATCATACGATGAAGGATCTATCGGTTTAGTAGTCATGAAAAACTAGATTCATACATGACTATGATATTACATTGGAATATAAAAAATAGAATTAATAACTTTGTAACATCATAAAAATAATTCAAATATCCCTTCTTTTATATCCTATGGAAATAAAAAAAATAAAGGGTGAGTTCAAATGCTTAGTAAGTGAAAGTGTATAGTAGAATATATGATAAAATAAATAAACGAAAAATAATATGGAATCGAAAATAAATACACAAATATTATGTATAATTAATATCATGAAAGGGGAATTTATAAATCTATTAATTATAAATATAAATAGTCACATGGATAATAATAAATTGTTACATGTTGATAAAATTCCTAATGTCAAACATCATAATATTTCTATCGTGGCCTTGTACCAAGATATAAAACATAATTTGGTAATTCATATTCTAAATACCCAAGATAATGTTTCTCATGAGACCTACCATTTCATTTAAAGGATATCTAATAGTAGGACCCAACCATTCACATTATAATTATAATGCATTAATAATATGAAATAAATGGATAATGATAACTTAATTAATAAACACAATAATTTGTATTAAAAAAGATATAATATGATATGTCAATATTTTCCACAGACAATAAAAAGAACAACATGATCCTAAGACATATAGAGAAATAACGGGGTTGTTATAATTAGAATTTATCCCTAGTAAAGTATTAGATTCATCAAATATGTTTTATAATGTTAAAAATACCATTTAAACAAAATTCAAACCTTTCATTGAAAACATGAGAAAAATATCATTTTTTAAATTTTAAATATAAATTAATATAATATCGAGAAAAAATAGTTTCTTTATAAATATCCATGTAAAATTGTAAAGGAATATTAAAATAAATGAAAATTAGTGACATTGGGAAAAATAATTTATTCGGTAATTGTAAAAAAAATGTTTCCTTTCACTCATTTAATAAAAATTAAAAACTACCTTGTGTGGAAAATGAAAATAATGATTATTTTAAAATTTTGTAAAGAAAGTAATATATTGTTAAAATTAATATAAACAATAATTTTATCATTGGAAATAACATTATTTAAAACATTTTATGAAACTGGGACATGGAAGAAAAAATCATCAACCGAAGAGGAAAAAAGGATGAGTTATCATTAAAAAACATTTTTCGGCTGTATTAACTACCAAAGAGAGGAAAATGAATTTTTTTTAAAACAAAATCCATATATAGATAGAGAGGAATAAAATAATAACTATTTAAAATTTAAATACCTAATAATTTATTTCCATATAATTTTATCCATAAATAATTTTGAATAAAAATGATACTGTAGAATAAATCATTACCACCATGGTATCTTTTGAATGAAAATATAATTAAAGGTGAGAACATGAAATAGATTTTTAACCACTTTAATTTTAGTTAAT
This sequence comes from Viscum album, assembly GCA_963277665.1. Classification (NCBI taxonomy): domain Eukaryota; kingdom Viridiplantae; phylum Streptophyta; class Magnoliopsida; order Santalales; family Viscaceae; genus Viscum; species Viscum album. Next base: position 1,475,880,275 of record OY728125.1, on the reverse strand, counting down.
TAATGATAACATATATCCATTTGTATGTTAATACACCACACAAAATAAAACATGTTGTGAAAATGGAACGAGCCTCAAAGAAATCGAATTTACATGAGAAATCCCTTACCTAAGAATTTTGTTTAGCTGTATATGATCTAATCCTCTATATAATAAACTTCATATTATTATAAATATATATCATAACCATATTGTGATTTATCTCACTAGATAATATACATTAGTAATTTCCTATTATTTAATTGTTAATTATTTTTTTTGTTAAAAATAATATTTGAGTGTTAACCATTCTACTTTTCATACATGTTTAGGATCAGATGTTCTAGTCTTTACAATATAGACACTATTTAATCATATCCAAAGTAATTATAATTTAATAATTATCATTTTTATATTTTCAATATACTTTTATAACAATTCATTAAAAATTATCGATAAAAATATACACCATTTTAAGGAAATAATAGCTCGTACATACACATGAGTGATATTTCCATACTTATAATGGATGAAAAGGGAATGAAATAGATAAAATTTTTCATTTATCAAATTATAATCATAATATAAATATATTTATTTTTAATTAAATATATCCTTATTTATATTTATGTATGAGAAAATGAAAAACGAATCACATGTACGCAGAAACGATTTCATTATTTTCTAAAGGATTGAAGTGTAAGAAGGTAGAGGATATATTACATTTTAAAAATAATAATTATAACATAAATATAATTATATAATTATTATTTCTATATTTATAACCATACAATTAAATTGGCATTGAAAAATTAATTGCACTACTATGTGGATTTGTTATGTTGTACGTACACAAGAGAGGTGTTTTCATGTCATATAGGATGGAAAAGGGGATGAAAACGGTTTTAGAAAAAAAAAATAAATATATTAAATACACTGAATTTATTATTCCATATTGGTAAAAGAATATTTTATGGAGGTATATGAATAAATAAACATGGAACACTCGATTAAAAATTACACCTCTTCTTTGGAAAACCTCCCTTTAGATACACCTTAATATTTCTTACCTTAGTATTTTGGTGATACCAAGAAATCAAAGATACGGGGAAGGATATTGGTGATATATTTTATAAAATATTAGTTGACATAGAGTTCTAAAAAGTTTTTGATTAAGAGAGGGAATGAGGTTCTTTGTTATAAGTGAGGGGAGTGACACATTTGTAATTTTTCTAAACTTTTAAATATTAAAAACTTATTACTCTTAAATAAGTTGTAAAAAAAATTATATTTAAAATATAAATTGATAATGGTTAAATACCCTCATAAAAAAAAGAATTAATATGGTATTTTATGATCTTATCACAAGGTTTTATCCTTAATTAACCAGTTTTACCCCTTTACATTTGTGACAACATTTTTAACAAAGTTACTATTCCTAAACACCAAAAGTGAAATTAGAGTCATTAATAAATTTAATCATTATGTTTCCTAATATGAGATAAATTTTTAATTATTAAATTTATATAATAAAAATAAATTAATTTCAATACATGTGGGAAAACGAAATGGAAAATAGTTTTTTTAGAAAAATGTGTTTTTAAACCTAAAAATAATATTTTATAGAAATAAAATATAATGATAATTAATAAAGAATTAATTATACTAATTTTGATAAAAATGATATTTTGATACTTTAAAACCAAGTCCAAAATATAATGGGACTTTTAAATTTCATTATTTAAATAAAATAAATGGTGGTTTTGTAAAAATTGCTATTTTCACTATTCACTCAAAAATCAATCTTCTCAAAAAAAACCCAAAAATCAAACCTAAGATAATTTATACATTATGAATTAAAAAAATGAATTTTATTTCTAAAAATAAAATTCATAAATGTTGAATAATGTATTTATTTCATATGTTTATAAAATACATAAAAAGAATTTTTTGAAAGTGGTATTTTTGAAGCCTAAAATGACTTTATTCTCACACCTTACATCATGAAAAACAATAGAAGAATATTAATTTATCTGATAGGAAATATTATATAATAATTTCATTAAAATAACTTATCAATAATTATTAATTTAATTTAATAATAAAAAAATAGATTACCCGCATAAAAATAGTTTTCCTAAAAATTAACTCTTTTACATTCAAATAATTTTATCTTTATTTTCAAAAAATAAATTAAAAATGTATAAATAATTATTAATTTTTTATAATATAAAAATATTACTCTAATATAAGTTCAATACCATAAATAATGGAAATTATGTTTTAAATAAACTATATATTATACAATATTGTTTATAAATAATACATTTTTATTTAATAAAGAATAATTAAAGTAGTAAATATTAATTTATTTTACGATTTAGTTTCCATTTATTTTTCTTATAAAATATTGCATTTTCTAATTAAATAATTTTTTAATAACATTTTTTTGGTGTTGCATGCATCAAAATATATTCAACATATTATTTATTAAAAGGAAAACATATACATAAATCTTGGGGCGTCATATTCTATCCAATTACAAAATTATATCCTGACAACTTCAATTATTTCTTAATAATGAGGATATGAATTAAGATATCATTTATACTATTATTTCAACCTCAAAATATTAGGTAAGACTAGTAAATTTAAACAAAATATTTCTTATACCATATATGTTTACTTACAATACTTATAATTTTTAATGGGATTTAAAATGTGCATAGTTGATTTAATTTTCCCACATAATAAATTTACCAACAAATTTAATATAAGGGAAAATTATTACATGATTCATTTCAATTTTATAAGTAAAATCGTACCTTTATATTAATTTTTTTAATAATTTTACACTTTTTATTCCAATAAAGAAAGGCTAAGAGGGATTTTCATGCCTGAATCACAAAAACAACAATTAATTAATCTTAAGATTAACTAAAGAAATACATGTTATTTTACCTATTTAAAATAATTAATGTGAAATAAGAAAAGAGAATACTCAATATAAATAAACCATCGTGTGATTAATTAATACATATCTTCGTAAAACTTCAATAATAACACATAAAAAATCAATAATACCTTAAATTTTAAATTCATTATAAAAATACTATTAAGTCAATATATATAATTTTATTCTTTCTCTATTAATTCCTTAATCTTGGAAACAAATAAAACCGCATAAAAGGATTATGTAAAATTCCAAAAATTGGTAAAATAAACAATTTGAAACTATATAATATTTTTGTATCTTGTTACAGACTTCCTGTTATATTTTCATTAAAACAAGATTTCTATTAGGTGTTTTGATGGGAATGCCCTTTATAAAAATGTTACGGGATTATTCAACATTCACATATAAATGGAAAGACTTTGTAGTTCATAAATCAAATGAGTAATTAGCTAACTTTGTGTTTATGATTAAGGCACCTAATATCACATTTTTTTGGAATTCGACCATGAATATAGTGATTTCACAAGATTTCTATTTCACCTTTATAATTTCCAAATGTGAATTCCCTTAACACATATGAAATTCATGTTAGTAGTTCCCTATCTCCTTGTAGTTAAATAATTTGACCTTGAATTTTCATCCATGATATTAATAACCTTTATCTCATCACATGTAACCGGATTCCATTCCTCTCATGAAAAAATATGGTGATTCATTCCATAATCATTACGTGTTCAAAATATTGCTCTTATTTATTTCCTTTTTTCCAAATTTTCTTTTACATAGTGATCACTAATTCTCATTTTCTCTTTCTTTACATTAAAAATATATGACTTGGATAATCCATATCCACCCTAAGAGAACTTTTTAGAATATCATCTTTTCTTGAAAACTTTTGAAAGAGTAACATGATTTGACGACCTGGATTTAGATCACCAAAGAAACAATCAATATTACCATTTGGGATACATATATAATTTATGGAATTCCATCCTAATATTGTAAAGTTTTATTATTACTTATCAACCCTATACACTTCCCTTAGTCCAAAATATTAAAACTACCTTTCCAAATCATCTCATTTCTCATGAGGAATATTTTTTTCAAAGAATATCACCTCAGAAGTCTATTATTCTATAACTTCTATTTTCTCAGCAGCCTTAGTATCTTGAATCAAAATCCACCATTTATATGTATTTATATTTCAAAAAATGCTACCATAATTACCATATACCTTTATTTACATCCCAAATATTGAAAAATCTTTTTGAGGGAAACTGTAACACCTGAGACTTTTATAAGAAATATTTTGTTTTTATGTTATATAAATCCTCAAAGGAATATTTCACTACACACAATACTAGCTTGGCTTGATTTACACGCAAATACGACCTTCCTCGATAGCTTGCGTCGTACGCAATACCGAGTTTCACTAAACAACGATATGCTATTGAAATATTATTAAAACTAGCCGTTATGAATAGTACTAACCACTTTTTAAAATTTTAAAAATTTTATTTTTTAAAATGGACTTCATTTTTGGATTCAGAATATCTAAATTAGACTATGGTAAAATTTTGGTATTTTTCTGAAAACTTTCAATTTTTGATGAATAGTGAAAACACTAGGTTACTATTTAAAAACCGAATTTTTATTTAAATAATTATTTATTTTATTTAAGTTTATTTTAGGTAAACATTGATACATAATACCTATATATGTTCAATGTAATTCATTGGAGTAATTTTATAATAATTTTAGATATATAAAAATTTTATTGAACTTTTCACCGTCTTTTACCCACTACCTAGGAGAATTTGCAAATTTACATAAAACATAATTTTACCACTTCTGTGAGTGAAATTTCAAATATCAGAGAGACACGGTTGATGTAAGTAATTAAAATTTGGTTCAATGAGATGAAAATAATTTTTTGTGAATAGTAACTTTTTACTTTTATTTACCGCGGTTGAAAATAAATAGGGTAATTAAGGGTAAAAATTATATTATTATCACCCTAACACATGTCCTAATTCTATTGGATAAGTGTAATTCGACCAAAAACAACTTTAGGAATAACATATGACCATTTAGGCCCACTTGGATTATATTAGGACATTTATTATTAATTTATTTAAAGAAGGGTGAAAATAGTTAAAATCAAAGTTTAATAAGTAAATCATTTTTAATACAGGGTTATACATAAGATAAATTCGACTATAAATATTCATTAGAAAGATAAAAATATTTACTACATAATTATATTTTATTTGTAATTTTTAGACATTAATTAATTTAATTTATTTATGACACAATGATGATGCAGTAATTATCCTATTAATGAAATATTGACATAATTGATGTTATAAATACCCAAATAAATGTAATTTGAGACTTTTTATGAATTAAAATAATTTTCTATTTTAATATGACATGTTAGTATTTATTTAATTTACTTTTTTCTAACTAATCGCATTGTTATGATTTTCACAAAAATCAATTACCAAATAGTATCAAAATTGACATAAAATAGTTTTTTAAAAAAATATTATATTATTAATTGTTATTTTATTTCTAAAAATATAAGGTTCTGCCAAATGACTTAGATAATGTTATATATATTAATAATAAACAACTTGGGGTTCGTTTGTTATTCTATTGTATGTTTATTAACCTTATAGTGTAAGAACACAAAAAGACACGGTAAAAGTAAAATTATTTAACTTAAAGTTAATTCTAAATGATAAGGTTAAAATAGGAACCTAAACTTGTCTAAATTATATTGGATGATATGCTTTCGATCCATCCCCACCTTATCTTCTAAATAAATCAATTTGGAGCTATTTAAAACCGAATATTACTTTATAATAAAATAATAGTTTTAGTTTTTCCAAAGGTTCCCCTCTCCTCCCTTATAAAATGGCACCTCCTCCCTCTCTTCCTCACACCACTTTGAGCCTTCAAGCTCGGCCATCCCCTGCCAAATTTTCTTCTCCACTTCCCTAGAAACATCTTAGAGGTCCTGGTAATCTTCAAAGACCAATTTTAGTGCCCTAAAAGGATGTCTCAAAGAAGTGCTTCAAAGAAGAGGTAATGTCCATTACCGATTCTTTCAACTTTATTTCTTCTTCCACTTTTTCTTCTTTAGTTGTTTCATTATGAAGTAATAAGATAAGTATCAATAATATACTGATATGTTATTATATGTATGAAACAACCCTATTTCACCATATATCCATCCTACGGAAAACGAAATCACCGCGTGTGCGTACGTACAGAATACCGTCTCCATGTCGTGGTGTAATCTATTTTCCACCACCACCTTACTTGGATGGGTATAATGGTGTAAATAATAACTATAAATTATTATTTTAAAGTGATATTGATTATTAAATAGTATACATACACTCCATTACAATTTCACGATCATGGGAATGATATCATCGCTCGTGCGTACGTATGGAATACCGTCTCCACGATGTGATGCGACTCGTTCTTCATGATCTTCATTTCATAATGATTATATAAATGAATTTAATTAATTAATATGATATATATTACACTAATACCATTATGAAAATTAGGTGTCTATAATCCAAAAGGAAGAATAAGAATTTATACGACAAAACATGCATAAGAACAAAAAGCAATAAACACCCGAATAACAAGTAACAATGAAATATTACTAATAAGAAGCCAAGAATATGAACATATATGATATCATAACAATGATTATGATTCTAGAATAAGTAAATGAAACTATTTAAATCATTATACAGGAGTTTCGGACACATACAAAGAAAATCAGACCAAAGGTAAGGGAAAATATCAAAATATCATTTTTATCCGAGATTGTTTATACTTTGGTATTTACTGGGGTGTATTTTATCATCCACATCCATTTTTCCTCAATATGTAATATTATTTCCATCCACCTAACATTTTTTAAATCCAATTTTACCCTTCGGTGAATTTTTAGTAAAAGATATGAAAGTAATCTTTTGTCGTTTTTCGTACGAGGTACTTTTTGACTTTTCCGACAAAAGTACGAAGAATATTTTTTTTATACGGCATGAATGGATTTTTAAAACATTATTTCTAAGAAGATTACTTTACAAGTTTTCAAGTTTATTTTTAATCAACTTATTTTAGTTTAGAATTGTATTACATGTTAAGAAAGGATAAGTGTTTTTGAAGTAGAAAGGATATTTTCCTCAAGAATGGAGTTCAAGTGTTTTATCAAAATTATTTTCCATATAAGATAATAAAATGTTCTGTTTCTATCCCTATTATTACATTGATTTGATTATGTTGTGATGAAATTATTTTTATGAATTCCTTTATCTTATATGAATTGTTTTACGATGTCACGATGTTTAAGATTCCCATTTTTATTACATGGGTTATGCTATGATGTATGGTTTATGATTTTGTGGCACAAATAACAATGGTATCATTATGAGATTGGTGGGAACTATATCTCCCTCCAATGAATTGGGTAATGATTTTATATCTCATGAGATAGACATGGCAGGAACGACAGGTTAAACCGGTTCAGTGAAACAGGACTGAAATGAGGAGTGAACTCGGTTCAGAAATGGACGTTTTCCACTAAGATAGTCTTGGAAATGAGTCTTGACTAATAAGAAATGATTCTCTATGATTATGTGTGTATTCCACAAAGTTTCATGTTCTAAGTTATGATTATTGTGATTACATTTCACTACCATGATTTCTCACATGTTATAAAATTATGATCTCTTTTGCTGGGTAAGATTTCCAAAATGTTATGTTCTTATGAATATGATGTGATTGATATTTCTTTTGTTTACCCTTAATGAGAATTTGAGCTCACCCTTTTGTATGTTTTCATTCCCCAGGTCAGGAGGACGGTTATTATGTAAGATATTCCAAAAGGGACTATAGATATGATGAAATAAATGGGAGACAATGTAGATGCTTTATGAACCAGTTGTTTATGTTTCACAGTTTCTAAAGACACTATACCTATAAGGTTCTTTCATGGTTTTGTTAAATGTTTTAATAAGTGCTCTTCAATTTTTAAGTACTAATAATGTATGTAAAGTATGGGTCGTTATAGTTGGTATCAGAGGAAAGGTATAGTCAACCTTTGGAAACTAGGATGTGAAAGCCTAAGTAAGAATACTAAGGATAAGTCTAAGCATAGAACACAATCTTAGTGTTTTAGAAATATCCATGAATAACCTAGGGTAAGACCTTAAGTGTGAAATTTTATTCTTGATTATGTGGTTTTCCTATTATAATTAGTATTGCTCACACTATTCTTCTTGGTTTTAGTCAATGGCTGGAACCTGAAGGAACCGTGTTAATGCGGAATGTGATGGGAAATGAAATGATTGTCCCCCTGAGTAACCAAACGTTATGGGATCTGGAATGAAAAATCTTGTAGCCATGCTCACACAACTTTCTAAAGCTATGAATAATGATGGACTTCCAAAAGAGCAATGGAAGGAGCAACATTCTTTTGAATCCTTCATGAGACAGCGTCCACCTTCATTCAGTGTGTCTACTGATCCATTAGTTGCTGAACAATGGATCAGTACTACTGAAAAGATATTTTCAGTTCTTCAACGTTCTGAACATGATAAAGTCATCTTAGCAGTGTATTTTTTGGAAGGTGATTCTGATCAATGGTGGAATCTAATCAAGAATATGAGTCCAAGAGATGAAATTGAGTCCATGGAATGGGATGAGTTCAAGAACTTATTTTTCAATAAGTACTTCCCTCGTATTCTCCGAACAAAGATGGATAAGGAGTTTCTTGAACTAAAGCAAAAGGATGATGAATTTGTTGGTACCTATGAAGAAAATTTTACAAGACTTGCAAGGTACGCTTCTGGGATTATTATCCAACATAAGAGTAAGATCGATCGATTCTTTAGTGGCATAAAACCAAATCTTCAAAGGGAGTTATCCATAAGGGACTTTAATAGCTACGAGGAAATCGTTCGATGTGCTCTCAAAGTTTAGATGGAGATTAGAGTAACCCATCAGTCATATGGGTTTGATAAGAAGAGGAAGATGGAATTCAATGAAAAATATAATGAGCACACTGAAAAGAAGATGAGATTTCCCTTATGCTCAATGTGTGGAAAGAAACATGAAGGGAGTTGTCTTAAAGGTACATGTAAATGTTTCAAATGTGGAAAGGAAGGTCATCGGGCATTTGAATTCTGCAATGATGGGAAGAAGATGTCTAATGATGCAAACAAAGAAAGGGATACATAGAATGAATCTACTACACTTCAATGTTTCAAGTGCAAGGAGATGTGGCATTATGCCAATCAATGCCCAAATCCAAAGGTTGATGATGATGGTCGACGTCAACAAACTCTTAAGTCCAAAGACAAAGGAAAGTCACATGCAATTTCTATCAGCGATGTGGAGTACGATAACGATGTGGTGAAGGGTACAATTACCATCCACTATAAAGTAGAAAATGTTTTATTTGATTCTGGATCCACAAACTCTTTTATTTATGAAGAATTTTCTAAGTGTATCACCGTATTACCTCAACAATTATATTTTAAGTTAGCTGTAACAACCCATAATGGCACAACAGTCGCATCAAAAGTTTATAATTATTCTCCGATTGAAGTTTGTGGGAAAGTGCTTCCTGCAAATCTTGTGATCCTTTCTATAGTGGAATTTGATGTGATTCTTGGCATGGATTGGCTTTCTTTATATGGAGCTCATATCAATTTCCAAATAAGGGAAGTCACATTTCATATTCCAGATCAATCTATGATCGTCTATCGATGCAAGGATGAACATAACCTTCCAGTGGAAATTTCTTCCATCTTATCGGTCTTGATTCCACTAAATGAAGGTTATGTATCTCAAATGGTTGGTGAGAAACTCACAATTAAGAATATTACCATTGTACGGGAGTTTGACGATGTCTTTCCGGAGGAATTACCGGGTCTTCCACCAAATCGTGAAGTTGAGTTTTCAATAGAACTCGTACCGGGTGCTTTTCCTATTTCAAAGACGCCTTATAGAATGGACCCAATTGAGTTGTAGGAATTGAAGAAGAAACTCCAAGAGAATCTTGATAAGGTATTCATCCGCCCTAGTGTGTCACCTTGGGGAGAACATGTTCTGTTTGTTAAGAAGAAAGATGGATCAATGATACTCTGCATTGATTATCGACAAGTTAACAAGATCACTATCAAGAACAAATATCCTCTCCCGTGCATTGATGAATTATTTTAACAACTACGCGGAGCTCAATACTTTTCCAAGATTGATCTTTGTTTAGGTTATCATCAATTAAGGGTCAAAAGGGAGGATATACCAAAGACGACTTTCTGTACAAGGTATGGACACAATGAATTTATAGTGATTCCATTTGGTCTTACTAATGCCCCTGATATCTTCATGGATCTAATGAATTGAGTCTTTAGAGACTATCTTGATCAGTTTGTGGTAGTCTTTATAGATGATATTCATGTCTATTCAAAGAGCAAGTAAGAACATGAAGATCACTTGAGAATTATATTGAAGACCCTGAGAAAGGAGAAGATTTATGCAATATTTACCAAGTGTGAATTTTGGCTTCAAAAAGATTCATTTTTGGGTCACATAATCTCAAAAGAGGGGATATCTATGGATCCAGCAAAAACAGAGGTTATCGAAAGATGGTCGAGACCAACAACAGTAACTGAGATCTGAAGTTTTCTTGTTTTGGCTGGATATTATTGAAATTTTGTGAATGATTTCTCACCATTATCTAATCCACTCACCAAGTTGACTTGGAAAGGAGTTAAGTTTGTTTGGACGGAGGAATGTGAAGAGAATTTCAAGGAGTTGAAAAGAAGGTTATCCAATGCACCTGTTCTCGCACTGCCTTGTAGTGGAAAAAGGTTTGTGATCTACGGTGATGCATCCAAGAAGGGATTAGGGTGTGTTCTTATGCAAAATGATATGGTGATAGCTTATTCCTCATGACAGTTGAAAATACATGAGCAAAATTACCCAATCATGATTTGGAGTTAGCTGCGGTAATATTTGCATTAAATATTTGGAGGCATTATCTTTATGGAGAAAGGTGTGATATTTATACTGATCATAAAAGTTTAAAGTATATTTTCACACAAAAGGAGATGAATATGCACCAAAGAAGATGGTTGGAGCTGATTAAGGATTGCAACTGCTCAATTCATTACTACCTTGGGAAAGCAAACAAGGTGGAAGATGCATTAAGTCGACAAGACCATGCCAGTTTATCCATGATGAGGATCACAAAAGATCCAAATTAATGTATTTACAAAGGATGGATCTTGGAATTATAATGAAAGGGTAAAAATCGTATCTTTCTCAAATTAATGTTCAACCATCTATACATTTGAAGATTAAAGAGGCACAGAATGAAGATGTAGAGTTACAAAAGAAGGTGAGAAATGTTCCTGAATTCAACCTTGATTGTGATGGGATAATAAAGTTTAGGAATCGGGTTTGTGTTCCTCCCATCCCCGAATTAAAGAAGGATCTGTTGGATGAGGCTCACAGTTCTTCATTATCTATTCATCCTGGAAGCACGAAGATGTATAGGGACCTGAAAGAGTACTTCTAGTGAGATGGCATGAAAAGAGATGTTACTGAATATGTATCTCGATGCTTGGTTTGTCAGCAAGTTAAAGCTGAGAGACAGAAGTGTAAGGGAATGTTACAACCATTACCTATAGACAAATGGAAATGGGAAAACATCACTATGGACTTTGTCACCGGACTTCCTAAGACATCCAAAGACAATAATGCTATCTGGGCCATAGTTGATCGTCTTACAAAGTCTGCACACTTCATTGCTATTAGAGAGGATTTCCCTCTGGATCATCTTGCCAGGATATATGTAAAGGAAGTGGTAAGATTGCATAGAGTACCACTTTCTATTATATCTGATCAGGATCTGAGGTTTACCTCAATGTTCTGGCAAAGTCTTCAACATACTCTGGATACAGAGTTGAGTTTCAGCACTGCTTATCATCCTCAGAAAGATGGTCAGTCTGAGAGGAAAATTCAAACTCTAGAAGATATGTTGAGAGATTTCACTATGGATTTCAACTGTGGTTGGGATCAACACCTACATTTGGTGGAATTTTATTATAACAATAGCTTTCACTCCAGTATTCAGATGGATCCTTATGAAGATCTCTATAGAAATAAATGTAGGACTCCAACTTGCTGGGATGAAGTTGGGGAACGAAAGTTATTAGGACTTGATCTTGTTGATGAGATGGTAGAAAAGTTCAGATCTATTCAACAACACATAAGAGCAGCTCAGAGTCGACAAAAAAGTTATGCTGACAACCGAAGAAAAGACTTAGAGTTTGAAGTGGGTGATAAAATGTTCTTACGAATATCTCCTTGGAAGAGAGTAATGAGATTTGGAAAGAAGGGAAAGGTGAGCCCTAGGTATATCGGTCCTTTCGAAATACTGGATCGTATTAGGAAGGTAGCTTACCGATTGGTGCTTCCACCGAATCTCTCTCAAGATCACAATGTGTTCCATGTATCTCTCCTAAGAAAGTACATACCTGATCCTTCACATGTACTCAACTCAGAAGTTGTACCGCAGGAAAAAGATCTTTTTTATGAATAACAGCCGATAGATATTCTTGATCATAGTGAAAAAGTCCTCCGGAACACGACCACTCGCTTGGTGAAAGTTTTATGGAGGAACCACCAATTAGAAGAAGCTACATGGGAGCTTGAGGATATGATGAGGGAGAGGTATCCTCATTTGTTTGTTATAAGTGATGAATTTCGAGAGTGAAATTTATTTTAAGGGGGGTAGAATGTAACACCAGAAACTTTTATAAGAAATATTTTGTTTTTATGTTATATAAATCATCAATGGAATATTTCACTACACACAACACTATCTTGGCTTTCTTTACACGCAAATGCGGCCTTCCTCGATAGCTTGCGTCGTACGCAATACCGAGTTTCCCTAAACAATGATATGCTATTAAAATATTATTAAAACTAGCCGTTATGAATAGTAATAACCACTTTTTGAAATATTATAAATTTTACTTTTCAAAATTGACTTTATTTTTGGATTCAGAATATCGAAATTAGCCTAGGGTGAAATTTTGGTATTTTTCTAAAAACATTCAATTTTTGATGAATAGTGAAAACACTAGGTTACTATTTAAAAACCGAATTTTTATTTAAATAATTATTTATTTTATTTAAATATATTTTAGGTCAAAATTGATACATAATACCTATATAAGTTCAATGTAATTCATTGGAGTAATTTTATAATAATTTTAGATATATAAAAATTTTATTGAACTTTTCACCGTCTTTTACCCACCACCTAGGAGAATTTGCAAATTTACATAAAACTTAATTTTAACGCTTCTGTGAGTGTAATTTCAAAAATCCGAGAGACACGATTGATGTCAGTAAGTAAAATGTGGTTCAATGAGATGAAAATAATTTTTGGTGAATAGTAACTTTTTACTTTTATTTTACCACGGTTAAAAGTAAATAGGGTAATAAAGGGTACAAATGATATTATTATTACCCTAACACATGTCCCAATTCTATTGGATAAGTGTAATTCGACCAAAAACAACCTTAGGAATGAAATATGACCATTTAGGACCACTTGGATTAGATTAGAACATTTATTATTAATTTATTTAAAGAAGGGTTAAAATAGTTAAAATCAATGTTTAATAAGTAAATAATTTTTAATATAGGGTTATACATAAGATAAATTCGACTATAAGTATTAATTAGAAATCTAAAACGATTTCCTACATAATGATATTTTATTTTTAATTTTTAGACATTAAATAATTTAATTTATTTATGACACAATGATGATGCAATAATTATCTTATTAATGAAATATTGACATAATTGATGTTATAAATAACCAAATAAATATAATTTGAGACATTTTATGAATTAAAATAATTTTATAAGTTAATATGACATTTTAGTATTGATTTAATTCAATATTTTCGAACTAATATTTCTGTTATTATTTTCACAAGAATGAATTACCAAATAGTTTCAAAATTGACATAAAATAGTTTTTAAACCAAATATTATATTATTAATTGTTATTTTATTCATAAAAATCTATGGTTTGGCCAAATGACTTAGATAAGGTTATATATATTAATAATAAACAACTTGGGGTTCGTTTGTCTTGTTATAGTAAGTTTATTAACCTTATAGTGTAAGAACACAAAAAGACACGGTAAAAGTAAAATTATTTAACTTAAAGTTAAATATAAATGATAAGGTTAAAATGGGAACCTAAACATGTCTAAATTCTATTGGATGAGAGGATTTAGACCCATATCCACCTTAGCTTAGAAATAAATTAATTTCGGGCTATTTAAAACCGAATATGACTTTATAATAAAATAATATTTTTAGTTTTTTCAAAGGTGCCCCTCTCCTCCCTTATAAAAGGGCACCTCCTCCCTCTCTTCCTCACACAACTTTGAGCCTTCAAGCTCGGCCAAACCTGCCAAATTCTCTTCTCCAATTCCCTAGAAACATCCTATAGGTCCTAGTATTCTTCAAAGACCGATTTTAGTTCCCTAAAAGGAGGTCTCAAAGAAGCGCTTCAAAGAAGAGGTAATGTCTGTTACCGATTATTTCAACTTTATTTCTTCTTCCTCTTACTGGGGTGTATTTTATAATCCACATCCATGTTTCCTCAATATGTAATATTATTTCCATCCACCTAACATTTTTAAATCCAATTTTACCCTTCGGTGAGTTTTTAGTAAAAGATATGAAAGGAATCTTTTGTCGTTTTTCGTACGAGGTACTTTTTGACTTTTCCGACAAAAGTACGAAGAATGTTTTTTTATATGACATGAATGGATTTTTAAAAAATTATTTCCAAGAAGCTTACTTAACAAGTTTTCAAGTTTATTTTTTAGTCAACTTCTTTTAGTTTAGAATTGTATGACATGTTAAGAAAGGAAACGTGTTTTTGAAGTAGAAAGGATATTTTCCTCAAGAATGGAGTTCAAGTGTTTTATCAAAATTATTTTCCGTCTAAGATAATAAAGGGTTCTGTTTGTGTCCCTATTATTACATTGATTTGATTATGTTGTGATGGAATTGTTTTTATGAATTCCTTTATCTTATATGAATTGTTTTATGATGTCATGATGTTTAAGATTCCCATTTTTGTTACATGTGTTATGTTATGATGTATGGTTTATGATTTTGTGGCACATATAAGAATGGTATCATTATGAGATGGGTGGGACCTATATCTCCCTCCAATGCATTGGGTAAATATTTTATATCTCATGAGATAGACATGGCTGGAATGGTAGGTTAAACCGGTTCAGTGAAACAGGACTGAAACGAGGAGTGAACTCAGTTCAGAAATGGACTTTTTCCACTAAGATAGTCTTGGAAATGAGTCTTGACTAATAAGAAATGATTCTCTATGATTATGTGTGTATGAAAAAAAGTTTCATGTTTTATTTTATGATTATTGTGATTAAATTTCACTACCATGATTTATCCCATGTTATAAAATTATGATCTCTTTTGCAGGGTACGATTTCCAAAATGTTATGTTCTTATGAATATGATGTGATTGATATTTCTTTTGTTTACCCTTACTTAGCATTTGAGATCCCCCTTTTATATTTTTTCTTTCCCCAGGTTAGGAAGAAGGTTATTAAGTAAGATATGCCAAAAGGGACTATAGATATGATGAATTAAATGGGAGACAGTGTATACGCTTTATGAAGCAGTTGTTTATGTTTCCCAGTTTCTAAAGACACTATACCTATACGGTCCTTTAATGGTTTTTTTATATGTTGTAATAAGTTCACTTCAATTTTGAGGTACTAAAAATGTATGTAAAGTATGGGTCGTTATATAATCAACCCACAATTCATCTTATAATAGATTAGTAGTTACATTAAAGGATGGATATTTCTTCTATGTGAATAATTCTAACATCATAGTATCTGAATGTAAAAAAAAGTTACTCCATATATCCAATATTTCTATTCATAACCTGACCCATTATTATTATAATCATTTTAGCTCAAACTCCTATCTTATAGAATTTCTTAGGAGTAAAATCCCAATATATATTATGAGTTTTGATATACATTCCATTCCTACCACTAGGAACTGTCTATAAACACTGGCATACACCATCTGAGCTCATAAAATTTTGAATTTATAATTGTAGTGTATAATTATGAATATAGGGTAACGGGTGACATAAATTAAAAATTTATGCACAAATAATATCAAAATCATACTTTTATTTCCATTAGGATTATTTTCAAATCATGAAAATATTTTTCAAATCCTTCATAATTGTTTATAAAGAGTTTGTGAATCAACCATATAACATCACCTAGGAGTGTCGATCTAGGTATGCAGTTATGTCTTTTTTTCATGCACCAGTTATAGATTAAGTTAATACCTAACCATCCTTTTTAGGGTTATTACCCCCTTGTGAATATTTTTCAGAGAATGCATCCACTTAATTATAAACAAATATTGATACCATTTCTATTAAAACCTAAACTCTATACATAAATTTTTTGTATATTATTCCTATAAATAGACTTATCCCTAGAGTCATTCATGGTGTTATGTTCTATAATATATATTTTCTCAAATCTAATCCTCAATGGTCCCATTAAACTTCCTCTGATCTCAATTGTAACACCCTGACTATAGTATCCCGTAGCCAATGGTTACTTTATTACATTAGTACATGATATAAGGGATCACACCATGAAGGGTTGATTAGGTTAGTAGTATAGAAAATTTAGATACATACATGAATTTTATATTACATTGGAAGATAAAACATATAGCATGAAAAATTTTATTTCTTCCTTGAAATTCATTCATTGATTCCTTCTTTATATCCTAGTGAAATGAAAAACATAATGGTTGAACCCATATGATTAGTAAGGGAAATCATACTGTGAATGTTATCATAGAATAAATCAAACATGAATAATATATAAGAGAAAATAAATAATCAAATATGTTATATAAATAATATCATAAAATAGGAATATATCCATATAAGAATTAAAAACAGAAATAATCAAATAGATAACAATTACAGGATTCATTGTGATAAAATTCATAATATCAGACATCTTAATCTTTCAATCATGGCCTTGTGCCAAGACATAATACATAATTAGGTAAGGAATATGTAAAAAACCTAGCTAGTTTGTATTATGAGACCTACTAATTCATCGAAGGGATATATAATAGAAAGACTCATCCATTAACATTTTATGTCCAATTTATTAATCATAAGAAATAAATTAATAAAAATAAAATGCATAATTAACATAAGCCTTAAAATTTTAAAACATGAATATTGTATTTTAATATTTTCCTTAGAGAATTAATATAATAAAACAACCATACGACATCTAGAGAAATAAGATAGATGGTATCATTAGATTATATTTGCAGTAAAGTATCAGACTCGTCAAAGGATGTTGACATTGAAGAAAATTACTTTAAATAAACATTCAAACATTCTTTGAAGACATGATAAAATATCCATTTCTTTCAATAAAATTTAAATAAAAATTTCAAGAATATTGAGAAAAAATATTTATTTTAAAATAACCTTTGGTAAATTATAAATTAAGATTCAATGAAAATAATATTTCTGATTGTCAGAAAAACCATTCATTTGAAAAACATTAAAAATATAATTTCAAAAAATTGGGTAATGAAAGAAAAAGTTTTACCAAAGGGGAATAAAGTTGAATTTTATTTAAAAAACATTTCCCCGATCTTATTAAGTACCATAGAGATTAAAAAAGAAGAAAAACCTATAAAATCCATAGATTACTAGAGAAGAATAAGATAGATTGTTTTTAAAAGATGAATAGTATATAATTTACTTTAAAAGATATTTAATAATAAACAATTCTGAATAAAAATGAGATTGTAGAATAAACCCTTACCACTTTGGTAACTTTTGAATCAAAAGATTATTGAACGTAATAAATTAAAAATGGATTTATACCAATTGGTTTTTATTAGATTAATTATGAAATATATCCATATGATATTTAATAAAGGAAAAAAAGGAAAACATGTTGTGAAAATGGAACAAGTCTTGATGAAAGGGAATTGAGATGAGAAATCCCTTACCTCAGACTTCTACTGGGACATACATGCTATAATATCCTTTATAATAAATTTAGATTTATTATAAAACTATATAAAAACAATTTTTTGATTTATCTAACTAGTTAATATTCATTAATAATTTATTTTTATCAATTAATTAATAATTTATTATTAAAAACAGTATTTGATTATTAACCATTCTATTTTCTATACATGTTTTTGTTCAATGGTTTCAGCCCTTGCACAATAGTCATAGTTTCATCATCTATATAATATTAAAAATTCTATAATTATAATTTTGATAAATTCAATATAATTTTATAACTATACATTATAAATAATTATGAAAAATTAATTACATCTTCTCAAAGAGATAGTTGTTTGTACGTACGCATGAGTGATGTTTCCATTTTTCTAATGGATGAAAAGAAAATGAAATAGAAAAATGGTTACTTTTATATAATCATATTAAAAAAATATAAATAACATAATTATTTATTAAATCCATACTTTTTTATCTATGTAATAAAAAAATGAAAAACAATCCTCGCTTCTTTGTGTATGTTGTAGTCCACACATAAACATGATCAACATTATCACATTCATTTAGAACCACTAAGTAAAGAAAATATGTTGTACGTACACACTAGCGATGTTTTCATTTCCCATATGATAGAAAAAGAATTGAAAGTGGGTTTTAACAAAACAAATTAAGAATATATACGATAATTAATTTATTATTTCATCATGGTTAATAAATATTTGAATGAGGAAGAAGAAGAAATAAACATGTAACACTCGGTTAAGAATTATACACGTTGTTTCGAAAGCCTCCCTTGAATTACATCTTAACCTGTATTTAGTAGGTATTTTGGTAATACTAAGACCTATAAAAAAATGTAATTTATGTTTTTGAGATATTTTTCAGGTATTTTTAGAGTTACATTGCTTCAAAGGTTCGAGGAAGAGAGGAGGATATGTTCTCAATTATAAGTGAGTGGAGTGAGACACATGAAATTTTTCTTAACTTTTAAATATTGTAAATTTATTACCCATTGATAAGTGGAACATAATCAATTTAATTTAGAAGATATGTTGATAAGTGTAGAAATAACCTCATCTAATAATAATTAATATGAAAATTTATGAACATATGACAACATTTTACCCTTAATTAACCCATTTTAAACCTTTTCAATAGTGACAAAATTTTTACCACTGTTACATTTCGTAATGAAAAAAATGAAATTTTACTCATTAATAAATTTAGAACTCATAATTCTAAATATAATACCAATTTTATAGGATTCAATTTGAATAAGTAGAAAAAATTAATTTTAATAGTAGTGTGAATATTTTAATGATTTTATTTTCAAAACTTTTTGAAAATAAAAATAATCCTATATAAAAATAAAATATAATGATGATTACTATGAAATTTATTAGATTATATTTAATCAAATGTATATTATGTTACATTAAATCAAAATCTAAAACATAAAGGTACTTTAAAATAATATTATTTGATGAAAATAAATGATAATTTGTAAAAAAATGTTATTTTTTACTATTCACTCAAAAATATATCTTTTTAGAAAAATACAAAAAATTCACCCATATATAAATTTGAAATTTTGAATTAAAAAATTAATTTTTTTCTTTCCAAATAAAATTCTGAAAGTTGTAAGAAATTAATTATAATATCTATGAATGAAAGAAGTAAAAACGATTTTTAGAAAGTCATATTTTTAAATAATTAAATGACTTTATTCTCATTTCATGTATAGTAAAAACCATTAGTTGAATGTTTTAAAAGCCTATAATTTTTTACGTGTGTTAAAAGTTAATTTAATTATTTAATTAAACAACCCATAGTTTATAAATGAAGTTAGATTCCAAGATACATGTGTATTGTAATATTATACACATACATCACATAAAGAAATGCACAACACATTATTTAATTAGTGGTGATCATTAAATTTTCAAAAAAAACCCTTGAAAATTACAAATATTAAAATGAGATAAAGAATAAAAAATATAGAAATTATAATGGGGAAATTTGGATCATCCCAATCTGCTAGAATTAGCACCTCTACGAACAACACTATGGAAAAGAAATAGAATATTAGTAAACTAATCAATATTTAAGAATTGAAAAATGAAATATCATTATAGTATTTGAAGAGATTTATGAATTAAGTAATGAAGTGGTATTTATTGAAGTTAATATGAACTTTTAAATTTTAATGTAACCCTTGGAATAGTAACCTGACCATTGGAATAATAACCTGGCTATGGGGAAATGTAATTTGACATCAAAATATTAAAATGTAATATGAATAATATTTATCCTAAATAATTTATGTAAATAAAAATATTATAATTTTATAAAAAAAATATCAATACTAAAAAATCAAAGAAACTATAAGAAGCTTTTTAATAAATTTATTTTTATATATTTCAAAAAAATCACAATTTTTAATGTTAAAAATTAAATTATCTATTTTAGAAAATTATTTTGAAACAAGTAATTCCAATTTTAGAATGATATCATCAAAATTTTATATTGGTGGTTTTTTTTTTAATTTTCTAAAATACATCAATATTTAGGTGAATGGAAAAAATACAGTTTTCCGTAACTGATGTGTTTTAAATTACATTATTCATGATGTAATATTGAACAAATACATTATAGAGATTATTTATTGACCAACAAAATTTAATGATATTAATGAGTCATTTAAATACAATAAATATTTTTTCGAAACCTAAAAACAATTTTCGAAAGTCTAAAGACTAATGTATTCTATGAAAATAATAGTTTTCAGTTTTCCACTTTCCTTTTTGATAAACCAATGAATTATATTTATAAAGGTTTTAAAGGCTTAAAACCATTTTATATTATTAATATATGATTCTTAATTTCATTAATATCACTATTAAAATTCTCAACATGAAAATTATATTTTATTTCAAATTATATCCTAAAAATACACACATCCTCAAGTATAAATAACCCCAAACCCCTCCCTTGGAAAACCAATTCACTCATACTTACCAAATATAAAGATCCAATTTAATACCCTATATAAATACCCTAAAAATCATTAGGGTTGTTCAAGTTTTACTCAAATCCATGCATTCAAGGAGTTCAGTGTCAAAGAAAAAAAGCAAGACTGAGAAGAGGGTATGTTTTCATTAACTTTGTTGGTCGGAGTAGATTACACAAGAGGGGAGGGGTGAATTGAGTAACTATACAAATTTCTGTAAAAATTATTTCTAAAAAGGGTTCCCCAAAGATTTAATACAACCTATTTAATCAAGGTTATACTATTATAAGAGGTTTACTATTTAAGTAACTTCTTAGAAGATTGATTAATTCTCATTAATATTAATTTGTGATATAAATATTAGTTTTTAAGTAAATATACTAAGACAATCCAATTATAACTTCTTTCCAAGACTAACCATCAAAGTGAAATTAGTGATTTCTGAATTATAAACGAAAGCAATAAAATAGAGAAAACTAAATTAAGCAGCATAGTGGATATGAAATAAGTTGTTTATTCTCAAGACAAGACCCAATCCACTTCACTTGGTGATCACCTACCACCAAATTTTTTTATATAAATAAACATTGATCCACACCATAGATCAGGGTTAAAAACAATACATAGACTGTCTAGGTCACACTGGGACCTCTTCCACAGTTTTCATGGGTACAAAAATACCAGGCCACACAGGGACCTCTTCCACACTTATTTGGGGGTATACACAAGGGTAAATGAGTGTTTGAGTAAGGATATCTTGTATCCTTTAGTTTGAGGTGGGAGAAAGAATGTGTTGTTCTACATGTACACACTGTGATTTAAAGGAAATAAACAAATACAAAATCAGAGCAGAAGTATTGAGATTGGTTTAGAAGTGCTTTGAGTGTTGGTCTTTTCAGCTTTGGACTTCTTCAGATGAAGCAGATGCAGATCTCGAGTCCTAGTTTTTAAAATAGAGTGACGTGATTCAGCTTGTGTTCATCATGAGGTTTGACAATACGAAGATGTTCTCTAGATTCCAGTGTACTTCATATGTTCTTCAGTAGAGTCAAGTTTCATGCTTGTGATAATCCTTCCTTTTAAATTCTATCAGTGTTTTTTTTATCGTGCTCACAACCTTGTTTTTTTTGTTTAGTATCACGCACCTTGATTATTAGCCACACTTCTCTTTTATATTGGAATTCATGTGTTGGAGCAGACATGTTGCATGGATTCCGCACCTCATACCTCATACTGTCAGATGATATGTCGACAAAAAAACATTAATTATTTTAGTGAATTTAAAATATTCCAATTTGACAGTTAGAGATTGAATTGAAATATGAAAAAATAGTTTAAGAAATGGCATCACAGTAATTCATGGAAATGGTGTCTTCTTCCCACGGTGTCTAGATTGATCACGGTATCTTGTGGTCATGGTTTCTTGTTCACGGTGTCTGTTTCACAGTGTCTCGTGGTCACAGTGTCTTGTTCACAGTGTCTTGTTCACAGTGGCTGCCTCACGGTGTCTGATTCTTCACAATGTCATGATTCATAGTGTTTTTTGGTCATGGTGTCTACTTCACGGTGTCTGATTATTCATGGTGTCTTGCTTCACGGTGTTTTTTGGTCACGATGTCTTTTTCACAGTGTCTGCTTCACGATGTCTTCTTCACGTTGTCTGCTTCACAGTTTCTGATTCTTCATAGTGTCTTACTTCACGGTGTCTACTTCACGGTGCTTGAAAGACATAACTAGTGGAAGACTCACAGTGTCTTACACTTTTCAAGATAACTATATTTATACATAATAAATAATGATAATAGATTGGATTAGACTAAATAATTTTTCAAAGAAGGTATTGTGAGAGTAGATCAAGGATACTATAAAGTAATTAAACTAAATTTAGAACAATAAAAATATTTAATGGCTCTTCTTAAAGCATGAAAAAAATTTAAACATTAATACACATGATTTGATATAATTTACAGGAGTTAACTAGGTTGAATAGGATTTTTGATCATTAAAACATGATTAATACATGAGGAGTCCAACAATCTCCCCCTTTTTGATGATCAAAAATCATGTAAAGTTAATAAGATAAGTCAATAGTGGACATTCCATTAATAGAAAATAAGGTTTTGTACAAATGTAAAAGAGAAAAACAAAAGAAATGGAATCCTTATAAAAAAGGTGTAATCATTGTTATTCTTCATGAGCTGACCTTCTATTTTCCTTTAGCAGCAACAGAAGAGGAAGCCATAGGGGCAGAGGTTGAGGTACAAGAGGAGAGTGAGATGGTTGATAAAGAGGGTAAAGGAAGGCCTTCAAAGACTGATGGAGCCAAAGTAGAAGTAGTAGAAGATTGAGGTAGTTGTTGATCAAGAATCACAGGCCTGATCTGACTCAAGGATTGTATGACATACATAGTGGTGGAGGCTATGGCAGAGATGAAGTTAGGCAGCCCAAGTCTTAGAGGTGTAGATGGAGGAGCTATAATGGTTTTACCCTGTACATGAAGATAAGGCCTCAGAAGATTAATGAAATCTGCAATGATCTCCCCACCATACTCCATGGCTTTTTCAAAATCATCCTTGTTTTCCATAAACTTGTCTAACAATCAAGTAAACTTTGTGAGCTTTTGGACTTGGGTCTTGAAAGCTTGAGTCATAGGATGAATTCTCAGATTTTCTAAAAGATAATTGAAATGATTTTTCATATTAGTCTTGGATAAGATTATATTGAAGTAGAAATCCACTTTCTTTGCAATCTCTTGCTGAGAATCATTAGAAATTTTTGAGAGGATTTGGACTAGGTCAAGAACCCTATCACTGTTCTTAACAACTTCAGATAGAGATGTCATATTGAAACCGCTAAGTACATTCTGAAGCTCTTCTTTGACTACAGTTCTGAGAAGATCACTATCTAAGGATGGTTTAGAGGATTGACCAGATGCTTTCGAGGCATTGACATTTGTGGTTAGAGATTTGAGTAGATTTAGTACCTTTTTAAGACACCCAGTATACTCATCAGTGAGTTTGTTAAGATTAACAACAAGCTCTATCATTTCCTTCACAATATTTTTTTTCCTTTTAGCGACCTTTTCATCTAAGGAAGCTAGATAAGGTTGAATCTGAGACACCAAAACCTATGGGATTTGAGTAACAAAAGGTTCTACAGGAGGAGCAACAGGCTCCGAATCTTCAGGGTCTTCAGTTTATTACTAAGCAGCTTATTTTCAACTCTTACTTCTTGAATCTCATGAATAATTTTAGGTTGAATTTTCCAAATAAATTTATCCAATAATAGTGATGTTCCCATCTCACTTAAATTGGTCACAGGAAGAGGTTGGGTATTCTTGAGTTTCTCAACTCCAGACAAGAGGGTAGGACCAAATTCATTCAGATCATCCTTACTCAAAAAATATTGTTGTTAATATAATGGTTCAAGAATAGGGACTGGTACAGGATCAGGTTCCTTCTCAGGTGCGATATTGGAGACTGATTTCCACTAGAATATAGGGGAAAGATCAAGTCTGGTTACTGAAACCTCCTGAGATTAATCCACATCATAGAAACTTGGGAAATTATATTGAGTGTCTACAAGACTTGACTCTGTCAGATGAGAATCCCCTCAATAGGTGTCGCCTTCTCAAGAATGATAGCTTAGGATCTCAGTCTAATTCCACAGACTCGGATCTAAATTCCATACTCATTTCTTGTCTAGCCAGCTAAAAATCTAGCTCCATTTTTTCTTCTGCTCAAGGGATGATTTCAGGATCAAATTGTTCCACAGGGAGATCCTCAAGATTGGCTTCTTTCATAATAAGTAGCTATGCAACTATAGGCTCTTCCATGGTATGCTTTTCAGTTTCTTTGGTAACAAATTCTGTTTCTGCCTTGGGTTGAGTTTCCAGATTAATAGCTTCATTAAGAGTAGGGACTTCTTCTTCAAAAACATCACGAGGAATAGTAGTCCTAACTTCCTCAACAAAAATAGCTTCCCTAGGTGGCACTTTATCCTCTTCTTCCTCTTCTTCAGGATACTCAACAATCTCATCTGGTTCCAAACTAGGATCAAAAATATTTCTTGGTCTTGAGGGATATTCCACTGGATTGAATTTCTCATAAATTCTATCAATGTCTTCCACCCATTCCTTTTTCTAAGGATTCCAATTTATCTTCATTTTTTTGATTGTGGCTTTTTGGAGGCAGAATTTACAATCCTTAAACACTTCTTCATTTTGTCCAACCATACCTTTGGCAAGAATCATGGATGAGATTAGCCAAGAGTAAAATAGGGAAGTTGACTTGGATGTGACTTTGATCAGATCACACATATGGTGTATGATATACATTTATAGGTTGTTCTTATGCCCATTTTTCCTAAGGATGATCAGAAACACATCTTGATATTTCAAAACAGCAAAATCACCTTTTTTTGGACTAACCAAATTCTTTATAAACTTGAACATAATCCTTGATTCTATATCTAGTTCGGCATTATTGGCTCTCCTATGGGTGTCATTTCCAGTTAAAGCTTTCAAAGAATCTTCTAAAACAAATAATTTGGTTGAAGGTGGAGGTCCTCTATGATAATCCTCACAGATGCCATCATGAGGTATCCTAAAGCAAGAAACCCATAACCTCAAAGAGAATGAGCATCTATGTCCATTGACCCAACTTCTTACAACATAACTATCTCCAGAATCAAAGGAGAACTGTATATACTGGTAAAACTGAGCCACTAACTTAGGGTATATGGGTTTATCTTTTTTCGAGAACCACTATAACTAGCCTTTCTGTTCTAACACATTCAATACTAGAGACTTACTAGACAGAAGCCATTTAAGGAAAATCTCTTTCTCAGGTACAAAAATGCAGTTTACCATATTCGAATTGAAAGGTCCTTTAGGTGCTAGCTTATGTGAAATTTTCTTCTTCTTCAAGTTGTGCTTCTCAGATATCGACAATGAAGGATGTTTTATCCTTGGCATTCACTGATGGTTCGAGATAGATAAGGGCTTCAGGGATGAATAAGGGTTTGAAATGAGTAAGAAGAAGAAACCCTGATTGAAGAATTGAGTGATACTTTCTTTATTTTATCATTTCGGAATACTAATCGTCACAAAACTGAAAGTGTAGGAAAAAAAAAGGTAAAAATTATAATTATCATGATACAGGTTTTTACAAAAAAAATTATAAAGAATTTTTACAGTGAGACCATGTCTGGTCATTATGGTGAGACAATAAATGTATGTTATGGTGAAATAGTGAACGAACTTCATGGTGAGACAGTAAACATGAATTTTATAGTGAGACAATAAACTGTGAGACAGTAACAGAGCATTACGGTGATGCAGTAAAATGAAATACTAGCTGAGAAACTATATTAATGAAATAATAAAGTATAAAATAGTAAGATATCGAACAATAAGACATGATAAAGTAAGTTATCTATTTGAGGTTTATCATACCTCGTTCATGTATGATATAGACTATTATTTCAGAATTTAATGGTGTGGTGAATATATTAGAAAATTGATATTTAGTACTAATGAATTCTAAATTGATATCACCTTTTTATAATGATCTCTTAAAAAGTGATGTCTTGCATCAAGGTGCTTTATCCTAGAATGTGAAACATTATTTTTTGAGATGTCAATAGCACTTTGGTTGTCAAAATTTATAGGTACATGTCTGAATTGATATCCATAATCTAGTAAGGTGTGTTTCATCCACAATATTTGTGGCCAACAACTACCAGTAGCTATATATTCAGCTTCTGCAGTAGATAATGCAATAGAATTTTGTTTCTTACTACACAATGATACTAGTGACTTGCCTAAAAGGTGACATGTTCCAGAGGTTCTTTTTATATCTAACTTACATCCACCTAATTCATCATCAGAATAACTAACTAATTTAAAATATTGTCCTTTAGGATAAAATATTCCTATATTGGATGTATACTTGATGTATTTGAAAATTATATTTACAGTATTTAAATGAGATTACATAGTATTTTCTTGAATACGAGCACACACACAAACACAAAACATAATGTTCGGACGACTAGCAGTTAAGTAGAGTAAACTTCCAATCATTCCTTTATAAGTGGTTTGATCAATAAATTTTCCATCTTTATCAAGATTCAACTTACAAGTGGTACTCATGGGAGTGTCTCTACTTTTACTACTATCCAATCCAAAATGTTTTAGAAGATCTATAGTATATTTACTTTGAGTTAAAACAATTCCATCATTATTTTCAAAGATTTAAAATCCAAGAAATAATTTTAGTTCACCCATTAAACTCATTTAAAATTCGTTTTACATCATTTTAGAAAAATCAACACATAAATAATTCTTCGAAGATCCAAAAATAATGTCATCTACATATATTTGAAGAACTAAAACATCATTATAAATTCATTTTATAAGAAGGGTAGGATCATCTATTCCTTTTGTAAAATATTTGGAAATAAGAAATGTACTCAATCTATCATACCAAGCTCTTGGAGCTTTCTTTAAACCATATAATGCTTTTGATAATTTAAAAACATGATTTGGAAAATAGAGTTTTGAAAATCCTAGAGGTTGTTCAACGAAAACATCCTCGGATATATACCCATTTAAGAATGCACTCTTAACATCCATTTGATATAGTTTGAAATTCAGATGTGCAACATAGGCAAGTTGGATTCTGATGGATTCAAATTAGGCTACTTGTACAAAGGTCTCCTTAGAGTCAATTATATCTTCATGACTATAGCCTTGTGCATATAATCTAGCATTGTTTCTAAATATGTTACCAACATCATATACCTTATTTCTAAACACCCATTTAGTGCCTATGGTGAATGTGTCCTTGGGTCTTTCAACAAGTTTCCAAAATTTGTTTATTTAAAACTAATTAAGTTCTTCTTGCATATCCATATCACAAAATTCATCATTGATAGCATCATTATTGTTTTTAGGTTCTTGTTGTCACAAGAAGACTTGATGTTCAACCTGATTTCTAAGGGAATCTATAGTTTGAGTTCCTTTGTCTAAGTCTCCTGCATCAAAATCTAAGTGATGGTACTAAAGGGTTCTAACAGTTCTAGAAAAAGAGGGACTAGTGATTTATGGTTCATCAACAGATTTAGGTTCATTGTGACTTGATTATAAGGAATTTATTGAGTTGGAAGTTTTCACAGGTTCTTTCACAGAAGAATTTGAGGATTTTTAATTGATATTCAGATTTGATACATTATCCTCCATATTCTCTAAGATGGTTTTAGGCTCATGTGGATCTGTTTCATCAAATTTGATATGAACATATTCTTCCAAACATTTAGTTTTTTTATTGAACACTCTATAGGCTTTACTAGAAATTAAATATCCTAAAAAATATGCCTTTATCACTTTTTGATGCAAATTTGTCAATATTGTCTTTGGTATTAAGAATATAGACTTTGCAACCAAAAAATTTGAAGTATCTAACCTTGGGTTTTCTATTGATCCATAATTCATAAGGATTCCTCTTAAGAATTGGTTTGATCAACACTCTATTGATTATGTAGCACACTATATTGATAGCTTCAACATAAAAATAAATAGGTAGGACATATTCACTAATCATTGTTCTAGCAATCTCTTGTAGGGTTCTATTTTTTCTCTCTATAACTCTATTCTGCCGTGGTGTACTAGGGGAAGAGAAATTTTGATTATAACCATTTTGTGAGTAAAAGGATTAAATCTCTTGATTTTCAAACACAATACCATGATCACTTCTTAATTATTTAATTCTAAGTCCAGTAAGATTTTATACAGACTTGGCATATTTGGTGAAATAAAAGTAAGCTTCCCTTTTGTGAGCCATAAAGAAGGTCCAAGTATATCTAGAAAAGTCATCTACAAGAATAGAAACATAGTTCTTCCTATTTAAACTAGAAACCCAAGATGGTCCAAAAAAACTATTTGAATCGGTTCGAGAGGTTGAGAAGTTAACACTTCTTTATTTGGTTTGAAGGAAACATTGTATTTTTTTGCCTTTTGATAGGGGTTACACACTTTGTCATTTGGAAACTCAAGTTTGGGTAAGTCTTTAACTAGGCTTATTCTAGTTAGCTTTCTATGCGAGTGAACATTACAGTGTCCTAGTATCCTATGCCAAATCCATAATTCTTTATGAAATACACATAAGGATGAATCATTTTTTAGAAGATAAAGAATCTAAATTAACATAATAAACATTTTCATTTCTTAATGCAGAAAATACGAATTCATATTTATAATTAAAGATATTACAAGCATCATTTTCAAATAAAAAATTAAATCCATCACCACATAATTGTGAGATACTGAGCAAAATACATTTTAAACCATCAACAAACAGTACTTTGGAAATCAAAACTTAATTAGAGTTACCAATTTGGATGAGGCTAATAATCTTTCCTTTGGCATTGTCACCAAATGTGACATGTCCTCCATCAAATTTTATTAGGTTCTTGAAGTATGAGTAGTCTCTTGTCATGTACCTTGAACATCCACTGTCCAAGTACCATAGACTTTTGCTGAAGCTCTTTAAGAATCTTTCCTTCAAAAAGATAAAGCAAAAATAGATTTTGGTACCCATACTTGTTTGGGTCCAGTAATATTAGTAATAAGTTCTTTAGGAACCCATATTTTCCTCATAGGTTTTCTATAAGAATTGTGTAAAGTATTTGAAAAATAAATTTTATTTGGTCCACAAAAACATGAAATAGTAGAATATGTATCATGGATTGAATTAGTTGATTTGAGTCTAGAAATGGGAGTAAAACTGTATGTCCTAGCTTTTAAAACAAAATTTTTTCTACCAAGGTTTCTTTTACCAAGATAATAACCAATGCTGGTGTTGTATTTAGGGGAAATTTTTTCCCTAGAATTTGGGTAAGAGTATTTTTCCCATTAGTAAACTTTTCTAACTCACTCTTTAATTTCTCATTAGGAATTTTTAATTCATTATTTTCTTGGGGAAGTTGAGCATTTTTCTCATTTTCAGTTGTTAGTTCAGATTTAATAGTTACAGTAAGAGCATGTTGTTTCTTTAATGATTTATATTTATCTTTTAGTTCATTGCATGTTTCATCAAGCATGTTATAGTAATAAAAAATTTCTTTACTAGTAATATTTTTAGAGTCACTCTCATGTCTAGAATAGTATGAATTATAGACATAAGAGTTCAGTGCTACCTCATATGTTCTTGTCATAAAACACATATTAGCTTTGTTAGCCTGTTCATAATTTGATGTCTCTGAGTTGCTTGAACTATCCTCAGAAGCACTCCAAGTTGCTTTCATTGCCTTTTTATGTTTCCTGTCCTTGTCTCATATTTCTTTTTTTACTTGAGCTTTGGACAGTCAGCCTTTATATGTCCTTTGCACTTACTTTCATAGAAGACAATTTCATCCTTCTTGTCACTTATTTTCCAGTCCTTCTTCCAGTTTCCTTTTTGGTCAAAATTTCCCTTGAATTTAGGCTTTCTAAAAAAGTTCTTCTTTTTGTAAAATCATTTAAATATTCTGGCTATTTTAATCATCTCCTCATCACTGTTAGGTGGTGATTGTTCACTGGTGGAGCTTTCTACTGAAGATTCCAGTTTCCCTTTGTCTTTGTGCATAGAGGTGGTGGTCTTAAATGCAACAGATTTCCTCTTTGGTTCATCCTCATCTTCCTTGTTGACTTTCAAATGTACATCGTACATCATCAGTTTCCCAATATGTTATTTTACAGGTAGCTTGTTGATGTCACACGATTCTCTAATAGATATAGAGGTTCCCCTCCATCTGTCAGGTAGACATCTAAGGATTCTCATGATCTGTTCCTTGGCATTGACTTCTCTTCTAAGAGAAATCATGGTGTTGAAAATATCATTGAACCTAAGTTACATGTCAAAGATAGGCTAATCATATTTCATCTTAAAATTATCATATTTAATAGTATTAGTATTAAGTCTCATTTCTTTTACACTAGATTTTCTTTCATGCAAGATAGAAAGTGTATCCCAAATTTTATGGGAAGTTCTACAAGAAGAAATTATATTGAATTCCCCATATCCTAAGGATCAGTATAAAGAATTCATATCTTTTTAGTTGTTATTGTAGACAGTTTTGGTAGGTTCATCCCATGTGATTCTATAATTAGCAAGAAAATTGTATTCATCTATAATAGATGGCCAAATTTCAAAACTCATACTCTCTAAATGCATTTTCATTTTAATTTTCCATTGAGAATTATTGGTTCCATTAAAGAATGGTGGTCTTTTAGTTGCAGAGACTTCCAATCTGTTATCTATAATAAAGTATTACTTCAAAAGAGCTATAAATTTAGAATTAACAGAAATTTACAGATCTTTAAGGTTCAACTACAATCACAGTTGAATTAGATTACATAGAGTCCTAATAAACAACCTCTGATACCAAATGTTGGTTGGAGTAGATTACTCAAGAGGGGAGGGGTGAATTGAGTACCTATGAAAATTTCTGTAAAAATTATTTCTAATAAGGTTTCCCCAAATATTAAATACAACCCATTTAATCAAGGTTATAATGTTATAAGAGTTTGAATATTTAAGTAACATCTTAGAATATCGATTAATTCTCAGTAATATTAATTTGTGTTATTAATATTACATTTGAAGTTATTCTACTAAGACAAGCATGTTATTACTTCTTTCCAAGACTAACAATCAAAGTGAAATTAGTGATTTCTGAATTATACAGTAAATTAATAAAACAGAGAAAACTAAATTAAGCAGCACAATGAATATGAAACAAGTGGTTGAGTTTCAAGTTAAGACCTAATCCACCCCACTTGGTGATCACCTGGCACCAAGCAGTTTATATAAATAAACTTTTATCGACACCCTGGATTGGGTTTAACAATAGTACACAGACTGTCCAGGTCACACAGGGACCTCTTCCACAGTTTTTATGGTTACAAAAATACCAAGCCACACAGGGTCCTCTTCCAAAATTATCCATGGGTATACACATGGGTTAATGAGTGTTTGAGTAAGGATATCTTGTATCCTTTAGTGTGATTCCAGAGACAGAGTGTGTTGTTCTACTCGTACACACTCTGCTTGAAGGGTAATAAACAGATACACAATCAGAGCAGAAATATTGAGATAGGTTTTGAAGTGCTCTAAGTGTTGGTCTTTGTATCTTTGGACTTCTTTAGATGAAGAAGATGCAGATCTCGAGTCCTTGTCTATAAAACAGAGTGTCACGATTCATCTTGTGCTCCTCATGAGGTTCAACAATGCGAGGATTTTCTCTATATTCCAATGTACTTTGTACGTTCTTCAACAGAGTCAGGTTGCATGCATGTGACCATCCTTCCTTCGAATTTCTCTCAGTGTTATGTTTTATCGTGATCACAACCTTATTTTTTTGTTTATTATCGCACGCCTTGATTATTGGCAACAATTCACTTTTATCTTGGAATGCATGTGTTGGAGCTGACAGGTTGTATGGATACCGAACCTCATACTATTATATGATATGTCTACAGAAAAAACATTAATTATCTCAGTGCATTTAACATCTTCAAATATGACCATTAGAGATTTAATTGAATGATGAAAAAATAGTATAAGAAATGGGGTCATAGTAAGTCATGGAAATAGTGTATCCTTCACACAGTGTCTAGATAAATCACAGTGTCTTGTGGTCATGGTGTCTTCTTCACGGTGTCTGCTTCACGACGTCTCGTGGTCATGGTGTCTTGTTCATCGTGTCTTGTTCTCGGTGTCTACATCACGGTGTCAGATTCTTCACGGTGTCTTTCTTCACAGTGTTTCATGGTCACCGTATCTTGTTAATGGTGTCTTCTTCATGGTGTTTGATTCTTCATGGTGTCTTGCTTCACAGTATTTCATGGTCATGGTGTCTTGTTCCCGGTGTCGGCTTCACAGTGTCTGCTTCATGGTGTCTGATTCTTCACGGTGTCTTGCTTCATGGTGTCTACATCAAGGTGCTAGAAAGACATAACTAGTGGAAGAATCATGGTGTCTTATACTTTTCAAGATAACTATATTCAGACTTAAGCAATGATGATAATAGAATGGATTAGACATAAGCATTTGTCAAATAAGGTATTATCAGAGTAGATCAAGGATAGTATAATGTAATTAAACTGAACGTAGAGAAATTAAAATCTTGAATGGCTCTTCTTAAAGCACGAGAATACTTTAAACATTAAGAAAATTAATTTAATATAATTTATAGGAGTTAACTAAGTTGAATAGTATTTGTGATCATTAAAACATGATTAATACACGAGGAGTCCAACAAAATCATTCTCTCACTTTCCCCTTCTCCTCCTCCATTTCCATTTTCATTTAAAACTGAAATCTTATAATTTTAATTTATCATTAAATTAAATTTAAATCAATGATATTAACCTTATGTAATTATTAAATTTGTGAACTATTTATATGTCATACTTCTCTTTTCTACTATTTTGACACCGTCCTATGAACAACCAGTTAGCTGACCATGAGGATATTTCAGACTCTCAAATTGACACAAATATTGTGGATGATTATAATAAATTATTTATAATATATATTTTATAAATGTATTTATTTCTATTCTTCTAGAGAAAATGTTAATAATGTATAAATAACAAAAAATGATCATTAAATCAAATAATAATGGTATATTTGAAGAAAAATATGATATCAAAACGTTTCAACTTAAAAAAGGGAATTAAGAGAAATAATAAAATGATTATAGTTGATCAATACTGAAAAAAAGAACATAAATTAAAATTTATTATAAGTTTTTATAAACTTAATTTTACTATATGAGAGTGAGAAAATAATGAAATGAAGCGGGATTTAAGTTAAGGAGAATCTCAAACCCAACTCCTTCTTTTTGGACTATCTTCTTTTTAACATTATTATAAATATGAATGTTCCCCTATTATACATAAAATTTCATTTAATAATTATTAACTTTTATTGTTATGGATATACATATTTATACCTTTTGGAAAGAATTTTTATTCCATTTACAATGATTTTACAAAAAGTATATTATTTTTATGAAACAACTCTTTGACTCCCCTTGTGTTGTTTCTAATTCAAAGAATAGTGATATTTTATACCCAAATATGATCTAAATTATTAATTTGGGAAACCTATTGGGCATTCCTAAAAGTATTATTTATGAAACAATTATTAAAAAAATTCCTTTCTAGGGATTTATTTTACAACTATGATTGATATATGTTCCCTTTATATGTGGAATGAACTATTATGATCATTTTATAATGGGATGGGTGGGCTTGAAATTATATATCCCAAAAATTCAATGGTTAATGTGATATATATCATGATACTATGTGTATTATTCATGAACACAATTATATAATTGTTCAAAATTATGATGTTATGATTTAGTTCATAAGTTATGCGTAAACATGATGATATATTTATTCACAACTATGTGTGGTATTTGACCACTATATTATGATGTTTCATTATTATTCATATTATACATTATGTTCCATTTAAAAATGTTTCACTCATAATTATTATTATGATCCCGTGCTAATGATATAATGATGATGATTATGCTCACCCATGTACCATCAATTTGTGTCTCTTATTCCTCCTCTTACTGGGACTTTAGATCTCCCCATTTTTTATGTATATCATGATGATTATGGGTACATTGGAGAAACAAATATATTTTAGTAGGATAAATAATAAGTATTTAAATAT
This sequence comes from Viscum album, assembly GCA_963277665.1. Classification (NCBI taxonomy): domain Eukaryota; kingdom Viridiplantae; phylum Streptophyta; class Magnoliopsida; order Santalales; family Viscaceae; genus Viscum; species Viscum album. Next base: position 1,475,845,368 of record OY728125.1, on the reverse strand, counting down.
TGTTTATTTAGTGACCCATACTTTTCATACATAAATAAAACATCTTATTAGATGTATATTCAATATATAACATTATGATGCTGCCAAAATTGTATAGGTCTAGTGTATTTGGAAACTTGGATACATAAACAATTTATTCAAAATATATCTAAAACACCTCTCACTAAGTTATTCATAACCATACCACACGTTCACTACTATAAATTTTAGTTTTTGCGCCTACTGAAGTGGGTGACCGCCATTGGCGGTCGCTAAAGAGGGTATTAGCGACCGCCATAGGCGGCCGCTAATATGAATGTAAAATTCCAGCGGGAATTTTCCCGCACGCGCATCTTCTTCTTCCCACCTTCTTTAGCCACTGAAAATCCAATCGATGCCGCACACCGCCGCATGCCGCCACCTCACTTCATGTCATACCATGCTTCCTTCGTGACCGCCGTCTACATCCGAACAACCCGAACCCTCACCTCGGACATCCGATGACCTCATCCTCAACACCCGAATAACCCAACATCCACCGCCGTTGTGTGTTCGCCATGGCCGGTAGGGGCAAGCTCTTATGTCCCTTGCCAAACATATGCCGAGACGAGGACCCACATGAGGACCAGCAGAATGTTGTATTGATGTGAAACATTACCGACAACCATTGGTAGTCACTAATGGGTTTTATCGACGAAGCTAATGAGACCGCCAATAGTGGTCGCTTGGCGGTCGCTAAAGGCAGTAATTCTAGTAGTGATTGGATATATCATTGTTAAAACCTTTCTTCATAACATGGGGAAAGGAATCCTTAGAAAGGGTGAGCTCATATGTCTAATAAAGGTGAATAAGGGAGACATCAATGATCACTTAAACATAACATGAGCATAATGAAATGAGAACATGAGACTAAAATTTGAAAACCATATCCCATATTTATAAAATAATAATCTCGAGGCATGTCATTAACCTTGACTCTTAATAATACACAAATCATAAAGGAATCAAAGAACATGATCCATGAGAGCATATCAATGACATAAGATAGAAGTTTTTGGCATACAAATAATCATAGAGAATAATTTATTGGTTAAGGATTACTTCCAAGACTATCATAATGGATTTATTTCACTCTATACTCTATCATATCCTTAGTCAAGGTTCACTCCCAAGAACATCACAGTGGAAAAAGTCTTTTACTGAACTAGGTCCAGTCTCCATTCCTGTCCTTATTATCCCATGAGAAATTCATCTTTACCCAATGTATTAGAGGGATATATAATCATATTCCCACTTTTTAAATAATAATAATCCATTTATAAATTTTCCACAAGATTATAATTTATTTATCACATATCATAACCCATGTAATGGGAAAAAGTTTCATAAATATTTCAACATTTCATCATACCATAACAAATGGAAAATAAATAGGTTTATTGAACTTCTAATAATAATAATCACAAACCATATGGAGAAATAATAAGCATGGTACCCTTGAATCATATCCCTGGTAATTCTAGTTAATATCATTTATGTTATCATAAATAAAAATTCCTCTAAAATATAATTGGAATATTTTTTGAGAAAAATATCATTTTCACTTCAAAATTACTTATTTAAAATATAAAAATTTCTCAAATATTAAGGAAAATTTTTATTTTAAAATTAAATTGGAAAATTTCAAATAAATATTCAAATAATTAAGTTGTAATTATGGTGGGGAATTATCTTCTTGTCACATATGTTAAAATAATGAATCCATTCACATTTTCGGTCATATGTCAAAAGTATATCATTTGGAAAATGATGAGAATACTCCTTTTAAACCATATTTTTAAAAAAATATAATGTGTAAAAATGATTTTAAGAAATCATAGGAGAAGATAATAACATCATTTAAAATATTTCTAGAAAACATTTTTATAAATTAAAATGGATTTTGAACTATTGAGAGAAACAAATTCATATTTGTTTAAAAAAAATTCATTAACCTCTTAAGTTGTTAAAGAGAATAAAAAGAAATAAAAACATTTATTCTATAAAAATAACCATATGATAAGGAAATTTAGGATATTATTAAGAGGTAGGTCATAAAATTTTATCACCGGAATCTTAATCATAAACAACACTGATAAACAATGAGATTAAAACATAAATTCCCTACTAATTTGGTAAAATTCAAACAAAAAACTCGTGGAATATAAAAACATAAATGGATAGGAATATCTCAATAATATTTAAGAGAATAATCATATAATACATTCATGTAAGTATATACACTACATGAAATGAAATAAGTAGTTAATAAGAAACATGTCTTATAAAACTAAAAGTGAGATTAAAATCAATTACCTCAAGTTCGACTTAATTCACAAGTGATCTAAAATCGTGAATAATAAATTTAAATTAATTAAATATCTATAATAGAATCATATACAGACCAATAATATCATATATTATCCAATTATAACATTTTAATGCCCATTTATTAATAATTAATTATTAGAATCATTGTTTTCAGGTGTTAAATGTTTTATTTTAATGAGAATTTAGGTTCAGTAGTTCCAATCAGTATACTTTTAATATGGTTTCATAAAATCAATAATTTTAATCAGGGTATAAACATAATATATATTTATTATATATATAGTCATTCAACCACAAACTTTATTAATATAAGTATAATTTACACCATTCATGGGGATGGTAGGTCGTACGTACACATTAACACTGTTTTCACTTTTCGACAGATGAAATGAAAGAATATTAAATAATAAATCATATTTATGAAATATTTATTGTATCATATATATAATATATAGTAATTAAATATATTATTATTACTATAAACTTATATCATTAATGAAAAACAAATTAGATTGCTTCATGGAAGCGATTGTCCACACGTACGCACGAGCAACCTCATAAATTTCCAATGGGTTGGAAGATAATATGTTAGATATGATATTATAATTAAAAAATAAAAAAAAATTCATAAAAATAATTAATAAACATTAAAACCCCAATTATAACAATCTATTAAATATGGTAATGGAAAATGAGTTGTATCACTGCATCAAGGAGATAGTCCACACATACAAATGAGCAATAATTTCACTTCCCATTTGGTGAAATAGATAATTGATATTGGTTGTTCCATAATCATAATAAAATTTCAGTATATTTTTTATACTCATTTTATTATTTTATGATTTACACCATATATTTATATGAGGTAGAAGAAGAAATAAATTGAAATAGGTTGAGTAAGTTGATTACCACTTCTTCACTTGTCTCCCTTAGATCCTTTCATAAGGATCCTTTTAATGGTATTTTAAAAATAAAAATAAAACCTATAAATCATGGATCTAGAAGTTTAGAAGATAATTATTTAGGATTGGGATAAGATATATGGCTCAAATTGTGTGAAGAATATAAATATTATGTGTACTTTTATAAGTGGTAAGAGGATACTCAAAATTTATTAAAAAATTAAAATATAAAAAAGGCATATTAAATTAAAATTATTCAAATGGATTGAGATTCAAAGGTGGGATAATATAAGGTTGAAAGTTTTCCATATAATTTTATTTAGACAATTTTAATTTTCATTCATTCCCTTATCTGTTGGATTAACCACCCAATAAACTCGTTTTAACATTATCTGTAGTAAAATTATTATTTTTTTCAATTTTTGACATTCATAATGACCAAAACTTAAGTTGACCTTATTAAAAAATTTAAAATATTATGATTACAAATATTTAATACATTTTACCAAATTAAAAGCATATAATTAGTATAATTAAACTTAAATTTAAACTCACAAAACAAGATGAAAAGTTGTTTTCCAAAAAACAATTTTTAAGTATATGATGTTTTTATATAAAAATAAACATAAAATTTATTCCAATTAATAAAATTGGATTATTAATAATATAATTTTACTAATTATTCTTTAAAAACATTTTAATAAAAAATTTATCTTTTAAAATTGTTTTAATGAAAAGACAGTCTTCAATAAAAATTATTATTCTAAGACATCAATAAAAAAATAAATGTCTACATAAAATTATCAAAAACGAACTATAAGATAATTTTGGTATTATGATTTCAAAATTTAATTTAATTTTTTAAAATAAAATATATTTATTTTTTTGAAACAAATTTAATATAAATGTATAAAATGTAATAAAAAATGATTTTTTAGAGAAATGTGTATTTCAGCATGAAATTTACGTATATCAAAATTATAAATATTAATGAATAAAATATAATTAATTAAATAATTATAAATAAAATTTTCATTTATCAATTTAATAAAAATATATAATATAATGGGAATTTTAAAATATATAATTTAATGAAAATAAATGAGTGTATTCGATAAATCGGTATTTTTCACTATTCACTAAAAAATAAATCATTTTAGAAAAATCCAAAAACATATTTATATATTATTCTTGATCAAATGAATAAAAAATAATGTTCATTATATAAAATAAAATTATCAAAATTGGGAGAAATTAATAACAATTTTAAGGCATCAAATTCAATAAAAATAACTTTTGAAAAAATGCATTTTGGAAGAAAAAAATGACTAAACTAAAATATGAGTATTGACTTCCTATAAATTAATAAATAAATTTTTATTGACAAGGAGTATTATAAAAATAATTCATAATGTGTTTACGCATATTCATACCCACTAATTTAAAAACTAGGTCAAATTTAGATAATTTTTTTTAGAATATATACCAATATTCATAAAACTCAATGTTGCATTCCGAGAACGATATCAAGATTATTATTAATTTAAAAGATATTTTTGGGGTGTCACATCCTCATTAAATAAATTTCACCCTCATAATTTTATCTCAACTATCAAGGATTCAATATTTGTAAATACCTTTATTGAAAACCCACATCGTAGAGAGAGATAATAAACCTTCCATTAAAAAGGCAAAGTGGGAAAAAATGTTGTGTGAAATAAAACATATTCAGGTTCCTAGATTAAGAAAACTTTAGTGGGAATTTAAAATATAGACATGGAGGATAAATCTTACATCCAAGGATTAATAAAGAGTTCTAGATAATGTGTTCTTGATAATTTTAGAGACCAAAAAACCATAGATTAATGATGGGTGAAAGACCAATGATTCATTGGAAATAAAGGTAAAATGATACCATTTTTATTTCAAGACCCTTTTCCTAATTTCATGTTATTATTTTTTTATAAATTTTGATAAAACAATAAAATATCGTTACTTTAAATCATTTTAATTTCCTAAAAATAATTTTATCCCCTAATTTTTTTCTTGGTCAATTTATCTGTTATCTCATTGTCTAAAAATGAATATTTTAGATGAATTATCCATACCTGAAGCACTAAATTTTTTTTTAACAAATCATAAAATCTAAAAAATAATTAAAAATCATTATTTATTTCCCTATATATTTAATAAAACCAAAATGGTTAGCACAAGATATCTAATATGAATAATTATAATATATTAATCTCTAAAACTAAAAAACATCCCATAAAACTGAATTGAATCCATTACATACATAGTTAACATTAAAAATCATAAAAAATATGTCTGACCAAATTAAAAAAGCAAAAATATGAAATATTTGATCAATTGTTTAAGATCATATTTTAAATTTAATCCCAAATAACATAATGTATCTCATAATTTCACATACAAAATATGTAAATAACTTGATTGTATATACTCTTAAAACATTCTAATAACCCAAATCACTATAAAACCTCAGTGAAAACATTTTGGATTTTAAAAATTAACACAATATTTATTTCTAAAATAAAATCACAAACTATTGGAAATATTACATAAATATAAAAATGAAATAATCTTCATCAAATATGATATAAAACAATTTTTTATCAAATAAATAACCAATTTTAAGTTCAATAATACTATATCAATTAATACATCAAAGCTGGTCATTTATTTATACCAAATTAAAATTATTAACTCAATATCAGACACAAATTAAGGGGTACCTTTCCCTAAATCCAGTCTTCTCTAAATTTTCCCATTACCAATAAATCAATTTTCTTATTTATCTATACCATTCAACATATTTTTTCATTTCCTTAAAGAAAAACTACCACTGAATAATTCAAAAACGTTTCATGATTATTATAACTAGAATACCATTTATATGACACATATACAACATAATTATTTAATCCCAATACATAAACCATTCAATAATTCCACCTCAATTATTGTCATAACATAATCCCTTACTTAGCCTAGGTGTTTCCCCTTAGATCATAGAATCAACTCAAATGATTCCCAAGTTAACCACATACAATAAATAGAATTCCTCATATATCCATTGTTTTATAACATTTATTTCTACATAGAAAACATTTTCCTTCCTTTGAGTCATTTTCCCGGGTTCTCCTTACTATATTCTTAACATAATTAAAATTGAACAATGTTTCCTTTATCATCATTACCACATTAACGTTCATAAAATTCCATATTATTATTATTTTACATACTAGTAAAATCAAATAATCTTATGTTGTTAATAATATATCATTATAGATAATTAGGAATAATCATAAGGTTTCTCCTTCTAGTTACTATTTTATTAAGTCTCTCAATGGGACAATCGTTCTATTATATGTCACATTACCATTAACATGATTCCTTCACATTCTAGCCATTTAATAAAATAAAAATATTGTGTGAAATAATAAATAATGTTGGAAACAACATAATTTGGGAAAATAATTTATATTATGTATAAATAATGAATCCTTATTTTCAGTATAGGAAACTATAGGTTATCCTATGTTATTCATGGATATCATCTATTTAAATACATCATAATGTTTCATAAATAATATGTGAATTAACACAAGCTTAAACTCCAATAGTTTCAATCTAGGTGTGTAGTAATCGAACACTCATTATTCACTAGAATGATGGCCAAAATATACTTGTAAAAATGTTATTAGGGTTATAACACCAAAATGAATCTATGAAAAAATTACATCCACTTATAGTGCTCAAACATGGATATTTTTCTAGGAAAACCATAATCCTTTATTAACTATAACTTATGATATTCTCCAATATAGAGAAATTTCCTAATGATTCTCACTAATGTTTTCTCATCCTTGTTTCTTAAAGGTAACTAAACCTTGATCTAATTAAACTATATTAACCCATAATTTTTTATATAAATATCACATCTTATTAGACTAATATTCAATATATAACATTATGATCCATTCCAAATTCATATAGGTCTAGTGTATTTGAGAACATTTACACATAAATAACATGTTCATAAAAGATCTTCATTATCTACCACTACGTTCTTCATATATTTCACCCTTATTAGACATATCATAGTTAAAACCATTTATCATAACATAGGAAAAGGAAACATAAGAAAGGGTGAGCTCATATGATCCTTAAGGTTAAATAAGTAAGATATCAATGACCACTTAAACATAAAATTAGAATAAGGGTATGAGAACATGGGATTAACATTTTAAAACCATACCATGCATTTCAAAGATCATAATCTTGAGTTATATCCTAAATATTTTTTGTTCAGAAGACATGAATCATAAAGGAATCAAAGAACCCAAGTTTCACTCCCAAGACTATCATAGTGGAAATAATATATTACTAAATTGATCTCACTCCCTATTCTAGTCCTTATTATATCTTGAGATATTGATCTTTACTCAATATATTTAAGGGGATATATAATTTTAGTCCCACACATCCCAAAATCATAATCTATTCAAATGTGTTCGACAAGATCATAAATCATTCATCATATATCATAAACCGTAGAAAGAAAATGGGTTTCATAACCATTTCAATATTTAATACCAACATAACCCATGGAAAACAATTGGTTTCATAAACATCTCATTATAATAATAATGAACCTTATATAGAAAGAAAATTGATAGTATCTTTGGATAATATCTATATTAAATCATAAGTTACATTAAATGATGTGATTATAAATGAAAATATCTTTATAATACCACTCATAAATTTCTTGAGAAAAATATCCTTTTCAATTTGAAATCACTTATTTAAAATCTAAAAATTCCCCAAATATTATGGTAAAATATTTATTTGAAATTAAATTTTCCAACTTATAAAGAAAACATCAATACATGGATTGGTGAATATGGTAGGAATTTTGGCTTCAGTCATTTCTGTTAAAATAAAAAACCACTTTCACATTTTTTATAAAATGTAAAAAGAACCTAATTCAAAAAAATAAAAGAATATTCAATTTAAACTAGTTTTTAAAATGATATTATTGGGTAAAAATAAGATTAAAAAAATATTATAGTATATAATAATATCATTGAAAACATTTTTATAAAACATGAGTATAGATGAAAAAGGATTTTTCACCAATAAGAGAAACAAATCCGAATTTTCTTAAAAATATTATTTCAATATATTGAGTTCTTAAAGAAGTGAAAATGAAATAAAAACATGAAATATCAAGAAATAACCATTGGGGAATAAAATTGATGATATTATTGAGATATAGGTCATATTATTTCATCATCAGAAACATAATCATAAAAAATCTTGATAAAAAATGAGATTGTAATATAAGTCTCGAACCACTTTGGTAAAATTTGAATCAAATACTCAAAAAAGACAGAAAAATAGATAGATATGAATATCCGCATATTTTTCATGAAAATAATCATAAAACAAATTTATAGAATATACATATAACACATAAAAAGAAACATTTTATGAATATAGAATGTGTCTCACAAAAAGAAAAGTGAGACTAAAATTCATCACGTTGAGTTCGACTTGATTTGAGAGTTATCTAAACTATTATATAATAAATTTAAATTTATTATTATTATTTACCAGAATAATTTTCATACTTATAAAATTCTATATCAACCAATTATAAAATATTAATGACCATTTATTAATATTTCTGTATAAAAATTGTAAGGTCTCAAAAATATAAAGTCGGAGCATTGTATTCAATAGCATGTATGACACAAAATACAAAGAAAATAAGGGAATATAATATCTTAAGAATTTAAATATATTTACTATTTTAAAAACATTAAACGTATTTAATAGCAAGAAATTCATGTGACAATGAGGTATCTTGCATCACATGGAATAAATACTTTTTCAAAAGATTGTGTTACACGAAGGACTGAGTTTTACTATACAATGATATATTATTAAAATATTATTATTTAATATAATAAGATATAACCTAGTTTTAAATTATAGGTTATGAATAGTATTAACTAAAATATGAGAATATTTTCTTTACAAAAAATATAAAATTAATTAATTGGTTATAAATTAATTAGAAATGAATATAAGAATGAATAGAATATAAAGGGAATGTTTTTATAGAAAACTATTTTTATACTCATAAAACTGTTTTAACCTAATAAATTAAATTAATTACAATTATTGAGTGATATTAAATTAATATATATATATATATATTATATTCAAATAAATATTTTTTATATTCATCCAATATATTTGAAAGGTACGAGATAAGAACAAACCCAATATTATACATAACAACCTATATTTTTATTAAGGCACTTTTACCACCTTTTAATGGATAACTAATTTTAAATAATGTTTTTGGAACATTTATAAAGATTATATGTCCAAATAAAATTAATCTTTGAAAATTTGAAAATAATTTATTTTAGGATCAATACATGGTATTTTTATTTGAAGTTTTATTTTTTAATGAATATTGAGAATACTAAATTTTAACTCAAAATTGCATTTTCATCTCATTTATTTCAAAGGTTAAATTATATTTTTTATTGGTTTTAAAAAATAATTAGATAAATTTTATATAATTTAATACAATTTAGGTAATTGAAATCAATTTAAATTTTTAATTGTATATAAAAACATAGAAAACCTTGGAATGTTTTTACTTTAAAAACCCACAATGTTGTCACTTTTATGGGATTAATTTTAAATTAATTTATACCAATTATATTGTTTAAATTTGGAAAATTGGATGAAATATTTGGAAAAAATAATAATTTATATTTTCTAATAAGTTTAACTTCTTATTTTAAAACAATATTAGTGAAAGTGGTTAATATAAATTACAGTGATTATGAAAAAAATAACTCAACAAGGGACTAAACCATAAACTTAAGCAAAAAAATGACCTATACACTTTTTAAAAAGAAATTTTATGACCATATTTAGACCCTATAATCCATTTAATATAATTTTTTAATTATTGGATCCACTTGAAATGGTAAAAATGTGCGTGGAATTCCCATTTCAAAAATTAACAACAGTGCCACTCCTCCACTACAAAAGGCACTAAAGCATCCCACTTCATCACAACTCTCAAGCCACTTTGTATCAAAAAATATCAGCCCAAATAGCTCTTAAAAATCTATCCCCTCAAAAAATGAGCCACACTTTTGTTAGAAATTCATCTAAAGAATCTCTTTGGTGCAAACCAAAAGGAGTTACCCGATTAAGAGGTAACATCCTTCCTCGAGTTCCTTAGTTTTATTTCTTTCTCCAATATTTAAAATATTATTATTCCTTGATCATATAAAAAAACAATATCATAAATATATTAATATTTTTTTATGTAAATGTTTATATATACACTTAAACACACTTCAATCTAATGGCTAACAAACTTACCATTTATGTGTACAATAAACTATCACCTTACGAAACGATGATTGTTCCGTCTTCCTTTACCACCCCTCATGATGAGAATTATGATAGAAAATATATTTATATATAATATATATAATATGAATAGTATTTTTATTCTTATTTAATTATTATATAACACCTACCTTTATGCTTTCCATTCTGTGTAAATATGATAATATCGTTTGTGGAAGTGTGAGCTACCACCCCCTCAAATTGATGTGACTTGTTTACAATTTACACAGAGAATATAAATGATGGTTTTAATAGAACTATGTAACAAATATGAAATATATACTATAATGGAATTATAATATATATCTATATATATCATTTACTTTTAATTTTTTTTAATATGATAAAAAATGAAATTAGTGTTCATGGGTATGTATGGTCTACCGTCTCCACGAACGATGCATTTCATTTCTTATCTCCAAAATTTATAGATAATTATAAATAACAATATACTGGATATATATGATAAATAAATCATGATTAACATTATTTATATTATGAAACCATGATCAATGTAATAATAACAACATGTAACAAGTCAAATCATACTAAAAAAATTAGGCAATTAACACCTCAAATAGAGAAAATAATGAACGATTGTCAACAATTGGGTAATAAGATATTATAAGAAGATCATATACGATATCATGAGTTTTAATATGGTTATATTATAAGTTAGTGAAATTTTGAAAATCATTATACAAGAATTTAATGGGATTTTATTTGAAAGGAAATGCAAGGTAATAGATTTTGTCTTAGTTTTCATTCCATTGAGAGTAATTTGTTGGTATGCACCTAGTTTATTTTATTTGGTGTATATATTTACCTTTAACATTTTATATCATGAATCACTTTATTCTCATGATATTATAAGTTTAATTTAATGTAATTACTTCAGGAATATTATTATTCAAATGTTTCAAAGTGGTATGGGACACTTTGGAATGTTCAATGATTTTTCCCCCCAAGAACATTTTAAATGATTATATTTTCAACATCAATTCCTTTTGTGATTTTTGACTTTCTATTAAAATAATCACTTTTTTTGTGCACCTAATTTCTTATATATGGTGTAAATACTTACTCATTTTCAAATAATATCATGATTCATTCATTCTTCATGATATTTTGATTTTCAAGTTGAATTATTTCATCGAAGGGGATTTGAGTTAAAAGATACAGGGTAGAAAAGAATTTCATAAACCAATTCGGTTTTATTACTACCTCATTCTCAATAAAATTATATGATTATGGGTATAATAAATTTAAATATCTATTTATGTATTTAAATTTCCTTATGTGGATTTATAATTGATACACACAATCTACTCATTGATTGATTCTCACTTTAACATTATAATATTCTCAAGTGTTTACTTTAGAATATCATTTTGTCTGGGATTTTTTACACAAAAATTTCCATCAAAGGAATTTATTTGATCATTTTATAATAAAACATTTTATTTTTTTATCCTTTGGCTATGTATGACATTTATCAAATAATAGTGCAATTTTCCCACACTTCGAAACTTAATTTTTTTATAAAATGTATTTAAGAAAACCCGAATTCATTTCTCTCATTAGTTGGAGAACTGGAGAACTTGTTTCCTTCTAAAAAATTGTTTTATAGAAAGATATTAAAATATGTTTTTATCCATTCAAAAATGATTTATTAAATATATTTTTACCCTTCTTGCCTTCAACCAATGTTTTCAAATGAATCTTCTTATCGATTTCCAAAGATGTTTTCTAACTTTTTTACCATGAAAAATGAATACTCGTTTTATATCATATGACATGTATAGATTTACCAACCATAATTTCTTTGATTCTTAATTTGTATATTTAAAATAATTATTTTTAAATAAATTTTTTTCATAAGATACGTTCAAAGAAAATTTTTTTCAAAAGGTTTAAAAAAAAAGGATATTTTCCTCATAAATGTTTTTAAGATATATTTTTATAGTATTTATATTCATAATCAACAAAAACCATTTATTTTTACTCTAATTGGGATATGTTGTATCTATACTATACCTATTCCTCATCTGAATGTTTTATGATTAATTTGTCCAAGTATAGTATTGAAATTTACTTCCTCGATTCATTTTAGTCCCCTTGAATTATTCAATTTCATATGATCATTTGACATTGAATTTCACCAAAATATCCATTTCATTTTTCATGGATGTGATTATTTCTTAAACCTTATACAATTTTTAATATGGTGCTTACTTTGAAGTTTATTTGGTAATTTGGGAAAAAATTGATAAATCGTTATTGTTTACTCAATACAGATATTTTATAATTAATATTAGTTATCAATTAAATCAATTATTAGATATGGGGAATGATTTAGACAATCAATGAAGGGTCGGACCTTGACTTCTTATAGCCCATCGATGCTTCGATTGATTCTCATGAGACAAATAAGTTGTTCATATTAAACAGTTGTTTACCTGTAGTTTTAAACTATCTAGAGGATGGATCTTGATAGTAGTGGTTTTCATGTTCCTGAGACATGACATACAATAGTTATGCATAAAATTCATTTTTATTCATCATTTATTATCCATGATATTTTAACTATGACCATGTCTATGGATTCATTTCATTATTAATTTTTTATTTAATGAAATGTTTTTTAGTTTCTTACCTTGCAATATTTATTTTTCCTTATCTAATTAATTAAATATCATGTGTTTCCAATTATCACCTTTCCATATTTTTTATGCACTTCCTTCTCATTTCATTTATTCTATGGTATGTTTGTTCAGCTATTTACCATGATATAATTACAATTCTCATTAATTCATTATTTATTCTTCTATAATTTACCCTTATTGAGAATTTGAGCGCGCCCTTATTTTGTTTCATTTCCCCATAAAATCCAAGAAGCGTACTATGAATGAAATGTAAGGATATACTATATGGAATAAAGTTATCCATGAAAGAAAAAAAATTTGTAATTAGTTTATTCATTTATAATACAAGACTCGTGTATGTATCTGTTTCACCAAGAATTCTAAACTCTTTGATCATTGAGGATTTTATTCTATGTAATCATGGCAATGTAATTGTATCACGACACCATCTCTAGGCTCTCTGGTGTCGAGTCACTATAGTTGGTATCAAAGGAATTTTAATAGAAACTTTGGGAACTATATTTAGGAAAACATAGATTATAAAACATAACCTTAAGGTATAATTTTAGAATAAGTATAGAAGAACACCCTATAATTTTGGTAATGTATAGATTATGTGGGTCTTCCTAGAAATAAATCCTTTTATGGACACTATAAGTGGGTGTGGTTCTAAAAAATATGTACCTAGGGGTAAAAACTCTAACAATGTGAATTAGGTATGACACTATGTAAATTGGTATATGAAAACATGCCTTACTATGCACCTGGTTTGACACTGCCAGGAAATATTATTAAGATAATTCACATTTTAATTACATACCATTATGAAGGATTTGAATATATGATGAAAATAAATAACCTTGGTTAAACCTAAGGTGTTCTAGATTGAAAATAAGGTGGCATGATTTAGAAATCCTACATATTATATTATGGATAATACCCATACGAACAAAGGAACTATGTGGATGTAAAATAGATTTTGTATTTATGTATTGAGATTTTCTTGATAACCTTAGTTAAAAGGATATTTAATGATTAAACTTCTGTTAAGGATTACCATCATATTTATTCTTGAAATTATATTATTATGTTTTTAGAGAAGGAAAACATGTATTATGGGTGACAACCAATCATGTTCGGAAATGCCATAGGTCTTGAACCCATGACTAAAGGACGATAAGGGTTTCACGTAAACCACTAACCAATGAAATGTCCTATTTAATATGTGTTTGTTTTTAGTAAAAAAATTTGATGAATAAATATTAATTATGAACCATTAGAGTAACATTTTAGGTTTAGAGAATAATGACATAACCATTTATTATTTGGAGAATAGTTAGAGAAAAATTTAAATACTTTTCACTCTTTTATGGGCCTCACAATCCAATAAATTTTTATTTTAGTGCTTTAGGGGTCAAAGTTAATTTTTGGATACCCATTTATTAAATTAAGGTAGGAATTATAGTTTGATCAAAGTATAAACAAAAAAAGGAATTGTTCATATTAAATTATAATGTATAATGTAATTAACTTTTATTATATTCTTAGTCTATAATGTTGTTTATCAAAATGTGGGAAAGGACCTTAAATTGTTTTGTCCTAATACCATGATTTTGGATGAACCAAACATCTTATAAATCATCATAGATTTATGGGTATCTAAACCTCAACTTTCTAATGATAATTCACTTGTTTGTGATTGATAAACTCAATCACTCCCAACAAATATTTATATTTTTCCTCCATGTACATATATCTACTTTCCACTTATTATCCTCTACTTGGAGACCTAGTTATATGTTACTCCATGTGACCTTTATACTTCCCATTATCTTATTTCTAGGGGATTTCTTACAAACCCTTATCATGACATGGGATTATAAAAAAAGGAAATATTAAATGATCTGTCACCAAGATCGAGTTTAAATTAAAATTAATAAATTTAATTAAGGGTGATAGAAGGTCACTCCACCAAAATCTAATGTAGTAGTATTGTATTCAATAGCATGTATAACACACAACACTAATCATGTAAGGGAATATAATATCATTAGGATTTATAATATATTTTATATTTAAAATAAATTCAAAATATTTTATATATCTCAATGCATGTGAAAATAGTTTATCTTATTTCACATCAAAAAGGGGTTTCTTTGATAGATTGCATTACATGTAAGACCGATTTTTACCAAACAACAATATATTATTAAAATATTAATATTTAATATAATAATATATAACATAGATGTTAAATTAGTGGTTATGAATAGTATTAAATAGGACATGAAAATATTTTGTTTTCACAAAATATATAATGAATTCCTTGGTTAAAAATTAATTACAATTGATAATAAGAACCAATTGAATATAAAGTGTAGGTCTTTGTAGAAAAATATTTTTATACTAAAATTTTATTTTATCATAATAAATTAAATTAATTAAAATTAGTGAGTGCTATAAATTTAATATATATAATATATATTCAATAAAATATTTTTGATATTCATCCAACATATTTGGAAGTCATGAGATAAGAACAATCCCAATATTACACATAAAAACCTATATTTTTATTAAGGAACTTTTCCTACCTTTTAATGGTGCATTATTTTAAATCCATTTTTTAAAACTTCTATAAATATTATATATAAAAATAAACTTAATAATTGAAATTAAGAAAATAAAAATTATGTTATTGTGATATTTTGGTATTTTTATGTGATTTTTCATTTTTTAACGAATAGTGAAAAATGCAGAATTTTAACTCAAAAATGCATTTCTGTCTAATTTATTTATAAGTTTAAATTATATTTTTATTGGTTTTAAAGATTATTTAGATAAATTATATAAATATTTTAATAAATTTCCGGTCATTTTAATTAATTTCACTTTGAAATTGGATATAAAAATTAGTAATCTTTGGAACGCTTTTACTTTAAAAACCTGCATTATCATCCCACCCACGAGATTAATTTTAAATAAAATTACGCCACTTCTATGATTTGAATTTGTAAAATGGATTCTATATTTGTAATAATCATAATATAACATTTTTAATAAGTTAAAATTAGTTTTTAACCAAAATTATTAGTTAAAGGGATTGAAATTTATCACAGCAATTAAAAAAACAATTTTCTTAAAAAGGGATTAAAACTTAATCTTAATGGAAAAAATAACCTAGAAAATTATAAAAAATCCATTTAATGGATATAAATAGACCCTATAATAACTGTTATTGATTTTTCCTATAATTCTATCCACATTAAATGGAATAACTGTTGGTGGAATCCCCTTTTCCAAAATTTAAAACAGTGTCACTCCTCCTCCACTATAAAAATGCACTCAAGACTCCGACTTCTTCACACATATCATGCCACTTTTGATTGACTACAATCTTCCAAAAAAACCCATAAATGTACCTACCCTAAACCTAGAATCCTCCCCCCGAATGGCTCAAAGGCCTTCTTTCTTTTATTTTATTATAGATAATCCCCCTTTTAAAGGTTGAAGGGGAACCCGTACAAGACCCGTAGGCCCAAGGAACGAGGCCCGACATGGCCCGCAATACATGACCTGGAGGCCCAGAGGCATACCATTCCTATTACATGACCCGTAGGCCCAGCCCACTAGAACTACCCCTCCCCAGCATCTTGAATCATTGATCTCCTTAGCTCTCCACCTTACATTGTTGATCAGCTAGCATTGCCCCGTACAAAGCTGCATGGTGCCTGGTCCCGATGGCGGCTGCC
Source organism: Viscum album (assembly GCA_963277665.1). Classification (NCBI taxonomy): domain Eukaryota; kingdom Viridiplantae; phylum Streptophyta; class Magnoliopsida; order Santalales; family Viscaceae; genus Viscum; species Viscum album. The sequence goes on along the minus strand of OY728125.1, from coordinate 1,475,828,241 downwards.
ATACCCTCTCATTCTTCCAATCCAGTTAGCTCTACATCTGGTGGTTGTACTCCTGTTTCTTTGATCCTCTTCTGGGGAATATTCTATGTGAACTAGGCTACTCCATGGTCTACATGACCCGAAGGCCCTGTGGCCTGAAGGCCTTTGATGACCCGAAGGCCCTGGAGACCCGTAGGCCCAAACCGGTGGCCCGAAGGCCCAAATCGGGTGAATAGTTCTGGCTGCTACAGTACCGAATAGTAACTGCTACAGTACTGCTACACTACCCCGGGAATTCACCTCCACCCGATTTTGAACCCGGGTCTCTTGGATGCCAAACAAGAGCACTTACCACTCGGGTACGGGCTCATTGGCCTGGAAGCCTCAAATTTGACATAAATCCCTCCAAGTAAGCCCTTTGGTTCAAATTAAAAAAGATTTACCCAATTAACTGGTAACATCCTTCCTCCTGATATTTAGTTTTATTTCTTTTTCCACTCATTCAATTATTATTATTCCATTATTATATAACAACACCAATATGCTTAATATACTAAAATGTTTTTATGTTAAGGGTTCTACCTACACATACACACACTTCAATCTAATGGGTAACAAAATTACCGTTTATGTGTATGGTGAACAACCACCATGCGAAACGATGATTGTTTATTCTTATTTTACCATCTCTCATGGTAGGAATTATGATGGAAATATATTTATTTATGATATATATAATATTTATAATGTATTTATTATTTTCTAATTATTATATAACACACAAATTTATTATTTACATTTTTTAAACATAATAACATCCTTTAATTTTCATTCTTTTAATATGAAAAAGAATTGAAAGTAGTGTTCATGGATATATACAACCTACCGTCTCCATAAACGATGAATTTCATTTCTTATATCTAAAATTTATAGATTATTATAAATACATATATACTAGATATTTATGATAAATACATCATGGTTTAAAATCTAAACATAGTAAAATCATTATTGAAGTAAGTAGAACAACAAGTATCAAGTCTTAACAAACTCGAAATACTAGGCAAGTGAAACTCAAAATTGTGAAAATAATGAACAATTGTCAAAAATAGGAAATAATATATTATAGTATGATCATATATGATATCATAACTATGAATATGGTTTTGTTATAAGTTATTTAAATGTTTAAAACTATTATACAGAAAGATGAAGGATGTTCACCTGAAAGGAAATGGAAGGTAAGGGATTTTGTTTCAATTTACATTCCATTGAGACTTATTTGTTGTTATGAACCTAGTTTCTTTTATATAGATACTACCCATTGAAAAGTTATATCATGAATGAATTTATTTTCCTGAAATTATATGTTTCATTTAATGTAATTCATTCACATAGATTATGATTTAAATGTCTCGAAGTGGAATGGAAAACTTTGAAATATTTAAATATTATTCTCCTCGAGAATATTTTTAATGATTTTATTAGTAATCTCACGTCCTCTTATGATTGATAACTTTATCTTGAAATAATAAAATGATTATTATGCACCTAATTTATTATATATGGTGTACATACTACCAATTTTTCTGATAATATCATGATTTATTCCTTCTTTACAATATTTTGAGTTTCAATTTGAATTATTTCATCTAATGGGATTTATGTTAAAAGATACCAAGTGGAAAATAATTTCATAACCCAATTATGTTATACTACTTCCTCATTGTCATTAATATTCTATGATTATGTGTATAGTTTCTTTTAATATCTATTTATTTATTTACACTTCCTTATTCATATTTATATTTGAAACACCTAATATGCTCATTTATTTATTCTCACATCAACATTGCAATATTATCAAGGGTTTAATTTACAATATCATTTTGTTCGGGATTGTTCACACTTGAATTTAAATCAGAGGAAATTATTTTATCATTATCTAATAATCCCTTTTATTTTATTCTCCTCAAATTATTTGCGACCTTTATCATATAATACTACCATTTTTCCCACCATTTTGTACTTAAAATGTTTTAGAAAATGTACATAGGAAAAACCGACTTCATTTATCTCTTTAGTCAGAGAACCTGTTTTCTTCTAAAAAACATATTCTTTAAAAAGTTTTTGAATTTTTTTAACAATTCCAAATTAATTTGTTAATAAATTTTTTACCCTTTTTGTCTTTTACCAATGGTTTCAAAGGAATATTATTATCACATTTTGAAAAATGAATTTTTCTATACTTTTTACCATGAAAAATGAATATTCTTTTTACCTAATATAGTATGTATAAATTTACCCACCACAATTTATTTAAAGCTACCATTTCATGTTTAAATGGTTAATTTTTAAAGAAAATGTTTTCAAAAGTTATTTTCAAAGAAATATTTTTTGAAAACAAAAGGTTAATTTCCTTGAGAATGTTTTTGAAGTTATTTTTATAGTATTTTTATTCATCATCAACAACAAACCTTTATTTTTAGGTCACTTGGTATATGTTGTAATGATACCATCATTATTCATCCTCTAGATTTTTTATGATCAATTTTTCCAAGGATAGTATTTTCATTAACTTCCTTAATTCCTTTTAGTCTCCTTGAATTATTCAATTTAAAACAATCAATTGACATTGAATTTACCCTAAATATCCATTTCATTTTTCATGGATATGATTATTTCCTAAACTGTATACAATTTTTCATATGGTGTTTACTTTGTATTTTATTTGATTATTTGGGGAATTATTGATAAATCTATATTTTTTATTCAATAATGATATTTGATAAGGCATACTTTTTATTAATTAAATCGATTGCTCGATAGGAGGAATGTTTTTGACATGCAATAATAGGTGGGACCCAGATGTTATATACCCCCTCGATGCATTGGTAGGTTATCATAAGGAAAAGAAGTTTTGAAAATAAAATGGGTGTCTACCTATATCTTTAAACTGCCTGGAGGATAGCTCTTGATAGTAGAGGTTTTCATGTGCCCAAGACATGATGTTCAATTATTAATAATTTTCTTCATTTTGATAAGTATTTATTATCCATTATATTTTCACTATGAAAAAGTTTATAGATTCATTTCAATCACAATTTATTGATTAAATTCCTTGCATTTTAGTTTATCACAAATCCATATTGTTTTTTTCCTTATCTAGTTAATTTAATGGAATGTGTTTCCAGTTATTACCTTTCCATATTTATTTTGAGCTTCTTTCTTATATTATTGGTTTCATGGTATTTGTGGTCAGTTATTTACCATTCAATAATTAAAATTATCATTGATTCATTATTACTTTTATTATACATTAACCTTACTGAAATTTTAAGCTCAAACTTATTTTTTTCACATTCCCTAGGAATCTATGAAGCATACTATGAAAGATATTCATGGATATACTAGATGGAATAAATTTATCCTCGAGATAAAGAAATGTTGTAATTAGTGTATTCATTTGTAATACAAGACTCTTGTATGTATCTAGTTTAACAACACCACTAAACTATCTGGTCCTTTAGTATTTTGTTACCAATAATCATGCCTATCTAATGGTTGTGTTACATCATATTTGATCTCTCTTGGGTTAGGTCGCTACAAAAATCATCGTTTTTGAGTGTTAATTGTTTCATTTAGTTATAAAGATTTCATTTTAGTAGTTCGGAACATTGTACTTTGATCATAGTTTCATCATCTCCATAATTTTTACCATGATATAAACATAATATATATTCATTGTTATCTATAAAAGGTATATATAGAGAAATGAATTACACCATTCATTGAGATGGTATGAACCACGTAAGCTTGAATGTTGTTTTCACTCTATGAAAAATGGAAAGAAAGAAAGGTAAATAATAATTCACCATTATAGAATCATTATTATTTCATATATATCTTATATATTCATTAAATATATCATTATTACCATCACTGTTCACAAGAAATTAAAAATGAATCACATCACATTATGGAGGCAGTAGTCTACTTGTGCACACGAGCGAAGTTATTATTTTCCATAGGTTTCGAAGGTATGAAGGTAGATATGATATTATAATTAAAGAATAATGATTCTTCCATAAATATACTGTATAAAAATTTCACCCATCATAATAACCATATATGAGATATGGTGATTGAAAATTAATTGTATCGCTACGTTGTGGCGTTAGTCCACACAGTCGCATAAGCGATACATTCATTTACTATTTGACAAAAATAGAGGGTGGATATTGGTGGTTCTATAATAATAATAAAATTTATGTGTATTTATTATATTGAATTTAATATTTTATGATGAATAATACATATTTATCATAGTTATATGAATAAATAAATTGAAATAGGTTGGGTAAGACGATTACCTCTTCTTCGGTAGGCCTCTTTTAGATCTTTTCTTAAAAATAATTAGAACGATGTTTTAAAAATTAAAAAAGCTAAAATTCATGTATATTTAATTTTATAAATATTTTTTTTAATTTTTTGGATGATCTAGATGGATAAAAGTTGGTTAAAGAAGATAAAGTAGGGGTGTAATTTTATAAGTCGGGGAGAGGACACAATTGGAATTTCTTAAAAGATAAAAATATAGTAAAGTCATATTCAATTAAATTTATTAAAAATTTAAAGTGACTAAAAGGTGGGATATGATAAGGTTTAAATATGAGTATAAAATAGGATTTATAAAATTTTAATTGGAAAACATACCCATATCTCTTGGTTTAACCCTCCACTAAATACTTTTTAACCTTAACCACAATAACCAATTTGCTTTAGCATTTTTAACATTCATTATGACCAAAAATTAAGTTCAAAATATTTCATAATATCAAATATTATGATAAATAATATGGAATCCATTTTACAAAATCTATCTCATATAAGTGGAATATTTTAATTTAAAATTAATCCTAGATAACACAATGAAAATTGGTTTTCCAAGAAAAAGGTTTTTGGAAGTATAAAAAGTTTTTATATAAAAATTAAAAATAAACTGTATCCAATTGAACTAAATTTGATGGTTAATAATATAATTTAATAATTATACTTTTAAAAACATTTAAAAAATGTAAATTTTTAAATGGTTTTAATAAAAAGGTAATTTTGAATAAAAATCACTATTTTCCACTATTCATAAAAAATCAAAATTTCTAGAAAAATCTAAAAAATTTACTCTAAGATAATTTTTACATTATAATCTCAAAAATGAATTAAAAATCTTTAAATAAATTTTCTATAAGTTTTATAAAACAATTTTAATATAAATGGAATAAATTACATGATTTAATGAAAAGAATTAATTTAATCAACAGAATTGTGAGATAATTTCTTGAAAAGTATTTCCATAAAAATATTTAAATAAAAATTGTGAGATAATTTCTAAATCTTAAGAAAAATTATAGAGAATCTATTATGGATTATGAGGAAACCATCCCAAGGATTGTAAGATACACCCCATGGGTTTTGTGATCACAATTGAGGGAATTTCTATGGCCCCTTTAAAGCCAATGAAAAATTAGGAATGGTCTGAAACCTTGAGTGTAATAGAAATAAATACTTTTATTTAGTTATAGTCATAATACCAATGATTTTTGAGAGAATTATCATGAATATATATCCCATTGACTAAGTTAACATAGAAAGGGGTCAAATATGCCTAGACAGAAAAACGTAAGGAAATCATTAAGGAATTATAGAAGAGGATAATAATTGTTCAAATAATCATGCTACCTTATAGTGGAGAATTGTTTGAGATATATAATAATTATTTCAATAAATGCTTGGTTTATGTTCTCATGAAAAATTATAATGTTATAGCCTATACTTTATGATAATTGAATATGTATATGAAGAACTACCTAACACATTATATGGAGTTAATAGTTTTGACCTTCACTTTAAATATTTGGAGGCACTGCCTCATTTCTAATATGTGTGATATATATGAAAATAAAACAAGTTTAAAGTATATATTAAAAAATAAGTATCTCAACATGGATCCATGTATATAGTTATAGCTGATCAAGGACTATGATTTATCTATTCACTACTAATCAAGAAAAGAAAAACAAGGAAGTTGATGCTCGTAGTAGAAAAGAACCTACTACACCATCTAAGATATATATGGAGAAGGACCCTATATTTATAAATATGAAATGTATGGATATAGATTTCGTAAAAGTATGAAATAAATCTTTCCTTGCCTAATTATTTCCCATTCATCTATCTAAGAGAAGATCCATGAGGTGCAATGGGATGATTTAGAACTTCAAAATAAGGTGAAAGCAGTAAAGTAAGGGAGTCTTTAAGAATTACACAAGGAATAAGATATTTTTAATTCAGCGTGAAACTATAATATTTATGACTTCATCACCTAAGATAAAGAAACATCTATTGGATAATGCTCATAGCTAATATTTCTCCATCCATTTAGGAAGTACCAAGATGTACTGTTATCTTCAAAAGTTCTTATAATGGGGAAATAAAAATAATCATATATCTAAGTACACATTAAAGTGTTTGATATATCATAATTTTAAATAATACAAATAAAATTCCAATGGTATGATGAAACCATTTCCTATACACACATGGAAATGGGAAAACATCACCAGTGGGTTTGTCACTAGTCTCACGAATACATCTAAAGGAAGTAATACAATATGGGTTGTGGTGGATTTAATCCCTAAGACATACCACTTCATCACCATTAGAGATGATTTATATATAGAGAAGTTTTTTATTAAATATGTAAATTAAGTGATTATGATTCAGGGGTAACCACTTTTGATCATCTCTGATCCGGATCCAAGGTTCAACTCTAAATTCTAGAGAGGTATTCAACATAATTTGAATAATGAATAGAATTTTAGTATGACCCATCACACCCAAAACTTATGGAAAATCTAAAGGGTACATTCATACACTATAGAATTTTATAATATCTTTCTTTTAACAAACCAATATTTTATGCAATATTTCTATTTAAATAAAATTTCTTCAAAAGCTTGTGATACATATGACCCCAAGTTTAAATGAACCATACTATAGAATATCATGAAAACCTATTTGTTAAATTATAGTGTATTAATTTTAATTACTAAAAAATTAAAAACTTATCATTTATAGTGAATTTATTGGTTATCAATTGATCAAAAACAAAAATAAAATTATTTGAAAGTGAAAGAATTGTTTTTCTGAAAAACTAATTTTTTTTCACATAATGTGTTTTATATCTTTATAAATTAAATTAATAAACATTAGAGAATTATTTTAATGAAATTTATATTTTACATATTTATTCAATTTTTTTAACATTCGTATAATGTTTTTCATGGAATGAGATAAAAATAAATATTCAGTTTTATGCTTAAAATGCATTTTTCTAAAAAAATATTTGTATTTTATTAACATATTTTAAAATGAACTTATTTAAAATACATAAATTAAATCATGAAAAATTTATTATATGTTTTGAATAATTTAAATAATTGTTTTTAAATAGTTAACATTTATTTTTAGCCAACATAAATAGTAACTGTTGTAAACTTTTGTCACCCTAGTAAGGGAAAATGGGTAAAATAGGGTTAAAACATTAAAATAATGTTTTAAAATATATATTAAATATTTATTTATCATATTTTATGAGTTTATTTCATACATTTTAATCCAACTACATAATATATGGTCTTTTAATTCCATATTTATTTTATTATGAGATTTATATTTTAGAAGATAATAAACACAAAATGTCACTCCCTTGACTCTAATATCTATAAATTGTTCACATAATGATAAAACAATAATTATTTTAGTTATAAATTTTTATTATAAATAAAAATTATTTTTCCTCATAATAATTTATTTATACTTTTTAGAAAAGTAATAATTACCTTAAATGATGATGAAATGGGGACATGGTATTTATTCACCTAATAGAAAAATAAAAAAATGATTTTAAAATATTAAAAGTATTACAATTTGGGTGAATTATTATTATAAAATAATTTTAAATATTAATATAACATTTTATAGTTGTTTTAAAAGTTTATATTCGAATTCCATTGGTGTATTGTTGACTTTAAAGTCAAATTTAATGAATAGTGTCAAAGATGACCTTAATAATATTTTATGAAAATAATATTTTATTAAATTATTTAAAAAATATAAAAAAATATTGAAAGAGAAAAATGTGAATAATATATGGTATAATATATAATCCCTTTTCCATTTATGATGAGTTTTTAACCTTATATGTTAAATTATATCCATTAAATATTGAAAAAGTCATTACCACGGGTAAGGATAAAATTGGTTAACCAAGTCATAAATAAAAAAGATGAAGTTTAAAATGATAAAAAACCTATTTAATTTTAATTGGTTTATAATATTTAGACCTAACCTCTTTTTCATCTAATATATATCTATTTTGAAGTATTTGTTTTGAAATTTATTGAATTTTATTTTAATATTTTTTGTTATTCCAAGAGTCCCCCTCCCCTCACTTATAAAAGGCAACCTATTATCCTCTCTTAATAAAACCTTTTTTGGCATATTTAATTGATAATATATACAATAATACCTTAAAATATTACTAAAACGAACACTGGATCTTATTTGTTTTCAAAAGTCCAACTCTGTAAGGCTTAAGGTGATATCCAAAGAGGGTTCTAAACAAATAAGTACAACTCTTAACTGAGCATTTTTTATTTTATTTCTTCAAAAACCAATTCTAATTCTTTGATATACACTATAAATAATCAATTTAGTATATTAAATACACTAAATTTTCATATTTATTATGGAATTACCATTACCCACCATCTTTCCATCACACGGAAAGTAAAAAAATCACTTATGGGTATGCATGACTTACCATCTCCCCGTAGCAGTGTCATTCACTTTGAATCACCACTTTACATAAATTGTTATAATTATGAATTTAATAAATATATATTTTACTTATTATATTACAATGATTATATAAAGGAGATTTATTATTTATCTTTTATTTGTTTCATCTATTAGAAAATTAAAACATCATTAATGCATACATACGACCTACCATCTCCATGAATGGTGTAATTCATTTTTCTATCTCTAAATTTTATTGATGAATATATATATATATATATATATATAATGAATAAATATCATATTAATTTTTTGTTTCAAATTCTCGATATGAAGTAACCATGATCAAATTATAAAGATCCAGATAGTAAAACTGAAACATGCATGAAAAAATGAAACATTTACCACCCAAAATAGTGATATTAAGAGAGAACTCTTAATAAATCGGTGATAAGATATTATAATTAAATAATATATAGTATGATATAACTTTTCATGGTTCTTTAATATAGTTATAATAAATCTATATTTATTATAACTGATTTTCTAATATGTACAATGAAAGACATGACCTAATGTATGTTTTTTAGGTTACAATATAATAGTTTATTAAGATTGTCTACGATTAAGTTTCTTTTCATGAAATTTTATGGTAAATCTCTCAATAAAGTAATAAATTTCCTTAAACTAAGGGTATTTATATAAATTAATTTTTTTCCTTTGATTCTTCTCTTTTTATGTACTAAAGATACAAAAAAGAATATTTTTAAGGAAAACTGGATTTATTTTTTTTGGTTAAAAATAATTTTCTTTTATATCCATATTTTCTAAAAAAAATTCAAGAATTGTTTTTTATTCTCTAATGATTTTATAATTTTGTTGTTTCCCAATATTTAATATATGATAATTGGTCTAAAATGAAATTTTTTTTTGAAAGAGTTATTTTTTCAATTTTTTTTACAAAAGTATAAAAGGAATGTTTTATTTTAACATATACCACATGAAAATAATTTCCTAACATCATGACAACTCGTTATTTGAATAAAATTTTACACATTTATGAGATTATTTTTAAAGAAAATGTTTTCTTTATTATTTGAAAAAATATAGGTTTTAAATAAGTGATTTCAAAGTGGAAAGATAATTTTCCACAATAAATTATCCAACTAATATTTTAAAGGAATTATTCATATAATATTTCATCCTTTGATGTATACTAATATTTACATGGGATATGATCGAATGATACCATCTATATTATTTATCATAATGGTTTATGATTATTTTGAAAATATGTTTTTGAAAATTTTTCTTTTTCCTAAGGGTTTTTTATGATGAATTGATATAATGTTTATGAAACACTTTTCTTGTACACAAGTTATGCTATCATGAAATTTTTATTAAACCCATTTATTTTTTTAAGGGTATGATATGATTAATATTTTATGATCTGATACCAAAAATATGCATTATTTACACTATGTGATGGGTGGTCTTGGAATTATATATCCCTCTAATTACTTGGGTAAAGATGGATATCTCATTAGATAACAAGGAAAAGAATGGGGACTGAAACCGGATTAGTAATAGACTATGTAAACTATAATAGTATTTGGAGTAAACCTTGACTAGTATGATATAATATGGAGTGAACCCAGCCCGCTATGATAGTCTTCTCAGTTATTATTGACCACAAAGAACATGATTTTATAGGCGTGTTTGTATGCCAACAATCTATGTCTTATGCTAATGTTATGCTCTTATAGATCATGTTATTTTATTTCTTTATGATTCAGGTCTTATAGAGTTCCATGATTTAGGTCATCAATCAATATTTTCATCTATGATATTTATGGTATGGTTTTGAAATGTTAAGATAATATTTTCATATCCCTATTCTCATGCTAGTCTTATGAGATCATTATTATATCCCTTGTTTACCCTTCTTGAGAATCTGATCTCACCCATTCTTATGTTTCCCTTTTCTAGGGTATAAAAGAAATTTTTAAGTATCATATGTATAATAAGGGTGAATATTTTGATGAATTGAGTGGGAGATGATATAGAAGAAACAATTATTTGTATATCCAAGTTTACAAAGGCACCAAACCTAGATAATTCTTATGTGGATAATTATATAATGTAATGTATATTCATCTAATAAGATTTAATATTTATGTATGAAAAGTCTAGGTCACTATAGTTGATATTAGAGTAAGGTATAGTTACCCTTGGAAACTAGGAAGAGAATACTTCAATGACAAACCTTAGGATAATCCTATTTATAAGAGAATGTCCAATGTTATGGTAAAGAAAGGTGTGTGGTTTTCCTAAAAATAAACCCACATCCATATACTATAAGTGGATGTGGTTCTTTCATAGATACATGTAGGGTTAATAACCCCCAAAATAGTTCTTCAAGTATATCTCAACCATAATTTTGGTGAACAGTGAGTATACTATTACTATGCAAGTGGTTGGACACCCCCGGGGGATATGCTTAGGTTAACTCACATTTTCTTTATAATTTTTTGAAGGATTTGAATATATGATAACCACGAAAAACCAAGGTTAAACATAAGGTGTCATTGATTGAATAGAAGGTATCTCGATTTATATATCCTATAAATCATTTTTTATGTGGTTTTCCACTATGTTTATTTTTTTCTCACACTCTAATTTTTTGTTTTAGTTAATGGATAGAAACTAAAGGAATCATTTTAATACTGAAAGAAATTTATAATGGAATGACTGTCAAAATTGATCAACCAAATTTTATGTGATATATAATATAAAATATTGCTACTATTATTACACAACTTTCTGAAGATATGAATCATGTTGATCTTATTTTTTTAAAGGTGATGTCTTGGCCCAAAGGACCAATCACAATATTTATTAAAGAAAAGTTTACAATAGTATAAAGTATGGGATCATATTACAATCTATTTCATGAAAGGGAATAAGAGAAGCAGGGAGGTATTTACAAAAGTTTATGTCTTGATTAACTCCCAAGTTGGGCAAGCCTTCAGAAACCATGTTTTCTTCCCAATAAACATGTGTGATGATGTAGTTCAGATCGGTGAGCAAAATGTTTCATTCCATCCAATAGGTTTTAATTGTACAAGATAAATGAGTTATGCCATTCCAAATTTCATGAAGGATGGTCTTCAAGTCACTTTCAATCCTTGGTTTTTTCCATCTATAAACCATTGAAAATTTAATCTCATGAATCAAACCCATCATCTTAGCTTCAAGGGAGGAGGCAACACAACAATGACCCATGAAGAAACCTAGAATCTGTCCGAGGTGAATCCTGGAGACATCACCACACCCTTCAGTTCTCGGATTTCCATTGGAGGTGCTATCAATGTTGATTTTGATCCATCCAGGGAGAGGATCTCTCCAGAACACCACTATAGTTCAATGTGGTTGACAGAAGTTTTTTTTTGATCTGTAGATGTTTCAGGATTCCAAAATTGTGCATGATGATGTGGCAATTCCCCTTTTGAATCAAATAATCTTCCAGTATGGAAATGAGGATCCATATTTGACATCAATTAATATTGAGTGAGTAGTTTTTATGAATAATTGCATTCCGATCATACCAGATTACATAGTGACGTTTAGAAACTGTGGAAAGGAAAAGGATTCTAATTTACTAAGAGCCTTCCATATCTGCACATTTCATAAGTTGATTTTTGATAGAGTCATGTATCAGCCATATACAATCAAATATATCAAAAATAGAGTTCCAAAGAGTAGAAGTAGTATCAAATGTAAGGAAGAGTTGGTTAGAATCTTATCTATGTTGATTTCAGATTTTACATTTAGAGGAAAGTTGAATTCCAAACGATTGATGAAAAATATCAGTGGGAACTCTGTTGGGAGAAAGGTTCTAGATGAGACTGAATATAGAGGGATTTATCCAAGGTTTTTTTTATGTTTTAATCTAGGTGTAATTATTCTCATTATTATAAAACATATGATTGTAGTAATTTTTTGAAGTAAGCATTCCATTGTGAGTCGGCTCCCAAATTAAGAAATCATTGTTGTAAGAAAAATGATATTTTTCAATGAGATTCAAAAAAGTATCTAGGAGATGATCTTGTTGAGAATTTAAAGTATATTTTATAGAGTTATTGGTGTTTCAAATAGTTCTATTAGGTTAAATCATAGAAATTATAGGTGTTCCAGTCAAGTTATCTAGCTAGAATTTCATGGAGGAATCTCTCGAGACCATCCATATGAAATTATTCATAATGTTGGCGAAGGAGTGCTTGATGGCAATCCATATGGAACAGTTAATAAAGATCAAATTTCCAGTCATAAGTATATCCAGAAATCTATTTTTGAGAAAGGTGATATATTCATAAGAATTGTGAAATAGATTCCAAGTAATCCGAGCTTGAAGGGCATTATTAATGTATATTATATTTTCAATACCAATGCCTCCATTCTCAATAGGCTTGCAAAAATTTGACCAAGGGACCCTCACAAGCTTTATTTCAGGAGTACTACTAGCCCAGAAGAAATTTTTAATATTTGTGTTTATTTTTTTAATAATACCAATAGAACATTTGTAGACCATCATGGTTTATTCCATCTTAGAGACAATAATGGATTTAAGAAGGCATGCCTTACCTTTCATAGAGAAAGATTTATCCCTCCAAGAGGAAACATGGTTTAGAACATAATTAATAATAGTACAAAATGGAAAGACATGGGTCTACCCCCAAAATATGGGGATACCAAGGTAAGTGAAGGGGACATATCCTTATTTCAGACCCAATTCACTTATAATATTACATTTTCTATTGGAGGAAAGTTCCTCTCAAAGAAGATGCAGGATTTGTTCCAACTTATGGTTTTACCAGAAACTACCTCAAAGTGGGAGAGAGTAGTTTTGATGTAAAAGAATGTTTCTTTTGTCTCATTGAAGAAAAAGGATTATGTCATTAGCATTAAAGAGGTGAGTGGGAGCATTTACATTCCAGGATACATAAACGAGTTTTAGTTTATTTTGAACCACGAGACGATTGGTCAGATGAATGAGGTAGTCTTCTGCTATTGAGATGAGAATGTTTGAGAGAGGGTCACCTTTTCTAACACCTTTGGTGCATTTAAAGTATCCCTAGGGAGATTCATTGATCAAAATAGAGATTGTGTCTGAGTTCAAGAGAGTTCTGATAGCAATAATACCGTGAGTACTAAAAACAAAACAATGATTGAATTAGAAGATAAAACTCTAATCCATGGTGTAAAAATATTTCCTGATGTCATGTTTAATAACTATTTTTCATTCTCTATTAGTTTTATTCAAGTTGTTGATACACTCATAGGCAAGATAGATAGAGTCATGAATAAATCTACCTTTTATAAAGCCAAATTAGATCCAAGATACAATTTTTTCAGTAATAGTTGATAGACTATTAGAAATGATTTTGGTGATTATTTTTTAGAGAGTGTTGATAAGAGAAATGGGTCTGAAAAGATGAATCTCAATGGTATTATCCACTTTAGGGATCAAGTTGAGGAACTGAGCGTTAATAGCATGAAGAAGCACCCCATTATTGAAAAAGGATGTAACAAGATTACAAACATTGATATGAACCACGTTCCAATAATGTTGGAAGAAACCATTGTTAAATCCATCAGGACCCGGGGCAATATCAGTATTTGGACTAAAGACAATGTCTTTGATTTCATGATCCAACAAAGAGTTAAAAAGGAAGGTATTTTCTACATCGATGATCAAAAAATGAATGACTTCAGGAAGGAGGTCTCTGTTGTTATTAGGGACATTAGAAATGGTCTCATAATAGGAGAATATATGTTGAGCTATGTCATCTTCCTTGTCAAAAATATTATCCCCATCCTTTATCAAGGTTATAGGTCTATAAGACTTCCTGATTCTTTGGAGGGAGTTATAAAATTTGGTATTTTTGTCACTGTCAGTTAACCATTTAATTTTATAATGTTTTTTTCTCATATTGTCCTTAAAAGTGAGAATGGAATTGATATTGACTACAATTTTTATTTCTTGTGTGGGATCAATGTGGAGGTCAGAGTTGGTGTTTTTTTGGAGATCATTGAGTTCTTTCTCAATAAGAGTAATGTCATCGTTAACTGGTTTGGATTTAGGGTTACACCAATATTTGATTGTCTGTTTGAGGTGTTTTAGTTTGATGTTGCATGTAAAGGCATCATTGTTATGAGACATTGAGGACCAAATGTTTTGGATGACATGATAACTTTCTTCATTTGAGAACCACACATTATTTAAATGGAAGGGTAACCAAGGTTTCATGACTTTGGAGGAATTTTTTAACAGGATAAGATGATGACCAGAGTTTAGTCTATGAAGAGTGATGCTCGAGATAGTGTCCCATTTATCTAAAGTCAGAACATTTGTAAAGGATCTGTCCAATTTGGAAGCAACAACATTATTATAACGTCTTCTATACCAGGTGTATTTTGCACTAGTGAGATTAATTTCAATACAATTATTTTCCTTGATCGAGGCTTTAAATTATCTCGGGGAGATAGAGGCATGAGATGGGACAATATTTTCATGAGAGTTAAGAATAACATTAATGTCTCCCATAAGAAACTAGGGGGAATTGGTGTTAGTGCCTAAATAAGAGAGGTCATTACAAATAATTCTTCTTTCTTGGTGTTTATTCTAATAATAAACTAAGGAGTAGAAAATATGAGTACCATCAATAGTAAAGGTACAAGCGAGAATCTGATCAGAGATACTAAAAACATTAAAATCCTGTAAAGATAAATGCGCATGAAAAAATCCATAAAGAATTAGCATTTATATTATTATTAATTTCACCATAAAGCATATAGTTGTGTTGACACAAGTGAGAATATTTAAATGAGAATGATATTTTTGGTTCCAGAATAGAAAAAAATTAGATTTATGCGTGCTAACCATTATTTTCAAAACATTGAGGGTGTTAGAGTCGGCGATACCCTGAAAATTCCAAAAAAGGATTTTTATTTAAACCTGAGTATGGAGTTAGAACTCATTTTTTTATTTTTTTCCAGATCCTTTATTTCTAGTATACCTTCTAATCTATTGAGTACTAGTTTTCTTTTCTTGTTCTTTGTGAGAAATTAAATTGTTCTTATTTGTAGGTTCTTTTAATTTTGTAGTTATATCTCAATCTATGGTATCCATTGAACTTGGTGATTGGTCATTGGTACTATAAGATACTAGTTTTTCAGACATTTTAGCGCAGTCTCTATTTAATAAAGTAAGCGGATTATAATTACCTGGAGCCTTTGTATCCACTACAGACATCGGCTTGACAATGTTAGATGAGATTATTTGTTTCAATTCTAGGGAGTCCTTATTTTCCTACATATGGATCAGTTCTAGAACAATAGGTAGACTATCATGTAAAATATGTTCTAATGGAATGTTAGAAAATGAAGTAAACTCAGTACATAGGATATGTGTCTCGGGTTGAAAACCCATATTGAGAGAGACATTGCGAGCAGAGGGAGTTGAAAAATCACGTGTTTTGGTTTCATTCCTCTTTTAAATAGTGGTAGCACTTGGAGTTAAAACCGGGTCACTGTTTCTAGTGTTTTTTGTAGAATTAAGGGGTTGTTCAGTGGTGTTTAGATTGCATAAGTGCAATGAAATAGAATCATCCGAGAAAATTTTAGTGCATGAGTATGGGGAAAACATATAACGAAGAAGTAAATTGCTATCATTTTGACCATAGATAAGGTTTTTAGACTTTATAGAATAGTCTCCACTATCAATAGTTAAAGGAGTATCCGTACCTAGGACTGGTGGATCCAAAGTAGACTGATGTTTGACAGAGTTCAGATGACTCTGCTTCTGCTCTTGGGGGTCTTTAAAAACCTATATATGTTTGGGTACTAGAACCGAGATGTATTGTTATGTAGGAGAGGTTCCATGTTCTTTTTCATACCCACTTCATCATGTACCATGGGTAAAAAAATTGGTGGAGCTAGGTGAAGTGTTATCTACTACCTAAAAACATTCTTTGGGGCAGGTACCAGAATTGTGAGTGGTAGTAAATGTGTTGCAGTCTTTTTCCTGCTTAGTGGATAGCCTAATAGATTATAGGACCATATTTGCAATTTCAATTAAGAGGATTTGATCATTAATCGATTTGTCTTTTTATTTAACATCATCTACCCTGTTATTACCTAAATTATCCCATATGTGTGCGAAATTGTGTGTTTTTTACCCAAACATCCTTTTTGGGTGGTTTAGGTATGTCTATCACGTGGGTTTTTCCTTTTTTTAGTTCTTCTTATTTCCTTCCAATCATTCTTAATTTGTTGTATTACTTGATTTCTAATCATCTTATAGTTTTATATAGTGTGACCAATGATTTTACAATGATCACAAAATGGGGTCTTCCACACATATTCCACTCTAATTTCAATTTTGTAATCATTATCATTGAAGTTAATTAAGTTGGGTAGCTTTGAGTCAAGATGTATTTCTACAATAACTCTAGAAAATACACCCAAGTCAACATTTAATGTCCTGTGATCAATTTTTATAGGAGTCCCTATGCTGGAGAAAATTTCATTCAGGATTGTTGGGTGCCAAAATAACTAGTTAAGTCCATGTAATTTAATCCAGACTTGTGCCAATGTGTTTTTGTGTGTGTGCGGGTTAAAGGTGGATCCCCACTCTTAAATTCTAAATAAACTCTGCTTGAGATTAATAATACCAATAAAAAATATTCTTTATTCTCTAATGTTTAGAACATGGAAATTTAATTTATGTTGTTTATCATCTGGAAGACGAAGTAGAACAATGGTGGACTATTATTAAGAACATGAGGCAATTTGAATAAATTCAATCCCTAAAATGGGAATAATTTAAAAGATTATTTTTCAATAAGTAATTTCCTCACATTCCATATATGAAAATGGAGATGGAATTATTTGATCTGAATTAGAAGTATTATGAATCTATTGGTGCATGTGAGGAAAATTTTAAAAAGCTTATGAAGTACGCTTTGGGTATTATCATATAAACTAAAATTAAGGTTGATCAATTTTTAATGGTATAAAATGAACTATTCAAAGGGAATTAGTCATAAGAGACTTTATTATCTTTGAAGAAATTGTTCGATGTATTCTAAAAGTAGAAACCAATATAGGATTTATCCCTCAATATTATGGTTTTGATAATAAAATAAAGATGAAATTAAAATGAAATTATAAAAACCATGGAGAAAATAAGGTGAGATATTCTTTGTACTTGATGTGTGGAAGAAAACATGGATAAATTTTTTCTAAGGGTATTATTAAATTTTTTAAGTGTTGAAAAAAGTTTATCAGAAAATTGAATACCGAATTGATGAGAAAAAGAAGTTAGACAAAGATATATAGAAAGAGCCAAATAATGCACCACCCACACTCAAGTGTTTCAAATGTAAGGAGTATTGGAGTTAATCTAACTAATTATTAAATATGAAGTTTAATGATAATGATCAACATAGGTAACCTATTAAGACCTAATAAAAAAAATCATGAGATCACTATTGCTGATATAGTTAATGATGTGGTGAAAGGTACACTTACCATCAAATTTTGATCCACCAATATCTTATTTCATTCGAGATATAAAAAATTACTTTATATCAAAATAATTTTCTAAGGGTATCACAATACCAAATTATTTATTAGATGTTTTATTGGCAGTGAAAAATAAAAATGGTATGATGATCACATATCAAGTCAATGATTATTCTCAGATTGAATTTTGTGGGACTCTGTTTCTGATAAATATCATTATTCACCCTCTAGATGATTTTGATGTTATCAAAGGAATCAATTTAATTTAGTTACATAAATCACACATTAATTAATATGGACGGGATATTATATTTTATATTCTGATCCAACCTATGAACATCAATTTATGTGATGATAAATATAAACTTTTAATGAAAATTACTTCCATTGTATTGTTCTTGATTCCTATTCTAAAGAAGTGTTGATCTAAGATGGTTGGGGAGAAACTAAAAATCAATGATATGCCTATTTTATGGGAATTTTATGATGTTTTTCTAGAATAGTTTCTTAGTCTTCCACCAAATAACTAGAATGAGTTTTTAATAGAACTCATACATGTTGCAACACCTATTTCAATGAAACCATATTTAATGGCCCCTATTGAGTTATAGAAATTGAATAGAAAACTCTAGAAGAATCTTGAAAAGGTATTAATTTAGAAAAGTGAATCACCTTGGGGTTCAACTGTTATTTTAGTCAAAATGATTGATGGATTGATGTGATTTTTTATTTATTATCAGGAACTGAAAAAAATCACAATATAGAAAATATATCATCTACCCTATATTGATGAAATATTTGATTGACTACCTATATATCAATACTTTTATATGATTTAAATTCATCATGGATATCATTAATTGATGTTAAATAAAGAGGATATAACCATGAAATAATTCGGTGCGTGGTATAGACACTATTAATTTATAGTCATTCCATTTTGTATTACTAATTCCCATGTTATATTCATGGATTCAATGAATTGAGTCTTATGAGTTTACCTTTATCAATTTTTAGTAGTCTTTATAGATTATTTCAAGGAGTAATGAAAAGTATGAAGATCAATTAATAATTATACTAAATACCCCAAGGGAGAGAAGGATATATGTAAAATTTACCCAATGTGAATTTTGGAAATAAAAAAGTTTATTTTCATGTTATATAATATCAAGAGAATTTATATCGGTAGATACATTAAAGTAAGTGGTTATTGATCATTGGACCAGACCAACCAATATGTCTAAGACCCATAGTTTTCTTTGTTTGGTTAGATATTGTCAATGATCTGTCAAGAATTTTTCATTGTTTTCCAATCTACACACTATGTTAACTAGAAAGGGAGAATATTTCCTTTGGAAAGATTAATGTAAAGAAAATTTCAAGGAACCGGAGAGACATTCATCCATAAATATTGTTCTTACACTACCTTTCAGTGGATAAGGACTTATAATTGAATGTGATGCATCAAAGATGGTACTTGGGTGTTTCCTTAAAAATAATTATATGGTTATATATTACACCTTATGAAAATTTAAGTTTCTTGAGAAAAATTAATAAAATATGATTTAGACTTAGATGTGGTAATTTTTTCATTAATGATATATTGGAATTATAATTATGGAGAAAACTGGGATATATATACTAATTATAAAATTGTATAGTATATATTCACTAAAAAATATTTGAATATGCACCATATAATATATTTAGAGTTCATTAAAGATTATCAATGATAAAAAATTACCACACTATGAAAGAAAAAAAGGTGGTACATGATTTGATTCAAAAGGATAATGATAGATTATTTAGGATAAGGATAAAAAAAGATCCAATATTTTTGGGTGTTTAATGGATGGATCTGGATATCCTGATGGAAGGGCATAAATGTTATCTATATCAAATGAGTGTACAACAATCTATCCAAGTGAAGATTAATGGTTCATAAAAGGACGATGTGGAGCTATAAAATAAGGTGATAAATGTTCCTATGTTTAACCATTATTTTAATGTAATGATATGGTTCAAAAACCATGTATGAATCCTATCAACACAAGACTTGAAGATTTATTTATTGGATGACGTTCATAGTTTATCATTCTCTATTCATCCTAGAAAGTATGAAGATGAATAGTGACATGAAATAATATTTTTGGAGGGGAAAGATAAAAAGAGATATTAAAGGTATATATCCCAGTTCTTGGTATGTTAACAAGTAAAGGCTATGATAAATAAATATATGGGGATGTTACAACCATTACCTCTACCCGAATGGAAAATGGGAAAACATCACCATGTATTTTTTCCTTGGACTCCCTAAAATGTCTAAATTCCACAATGTTGTTTGTGTTGTTGTTGATCACGTTAAAAAGATAGGACACTTAATTTCTATTTGATAAGATTTATCTCTTGATCAAGTTTCTATAATATACTTTATGGAATTGGTAAGGTTGAATTGAGTACTACATTCAATTGTATCTGATCGGGATCTATGGTTTACTTTAATGTTCTGACTAAGTCTTTAGAAAGATCTGGATATAGAGTTGAGTTTTAGTAATTATTATCACATTAATATAGATAGTAAAACTTAGAGAACCATTCAAACAGATAAGGATATTCTAAGGTCATGTTCTAGAGATTTCAAAGGAGATTAGTATCAAAATCTTCCTCTAATATAATTTTCTTACAATAATATATTTCACACAAGAATTCAGACATATCCTAAAGAATCCATATATGGAAAGAAACTTAGAACTCAAAAATAATAGGATGAAGTTGGATAAATAATGATTTTGAGACTTGATCAAGCTGATGAAAAAGTAGAAAAAGTCAAATCCATTCAACAACACAGTACAACAACTCAATATCAATGGAAAAGTTATGCTGAAAATCATTAGTGAGATTTTGAATTTGAATTTGGTGATAATGTATTGAAATGAATTTCTATATATAAAAATATTATTATATTAAGAAATAAGGGAAAGCTATGTACTATGTATATTGGCCCCATTAAGATTTTTGATTGATTATGGATGGTAGCTTATCACTTGACCCATCTACTGAACCTCTCTCAAGTTCATGATGTGTTCCATATATCACTTCTAAGAAATTATATATACGATCATTCACATTTACTAAAATAATATATTATAAAAATGGACACTTATAATTATTATGTATAAAAATTTGAAGAAATCTTTGATAGTAGAGATAAAGGGCTACATAACAAGACTACTCACCTAATTAAAGTTATATGTAAGAATCATAAATTCGAAGAAGATACTTAGGAACTAAAGTATGTGATGAAACATAGATATATTATTATTTTATATTAAATATTTATTGAATTTATAGTGAGAAATTCATTTGTGAGGGGTAGAACATAACAACCTAATATTTTATTGTATATTTATCTTCAAATAAAATTTATGCGATAACTTGTGATACACATAAACATGAGTCTAAGAGAACCATGATATAATATACCATTATAATACAGTTATTAAATTGGATGGTATGAATAATAATAACTAAATTAGGAAAAAAAATATGTTTAAAATAAATTCATTAGTTATCAATTTATTTGAAACTGTGTTCATGTGTATGTACAATCTACCATCTCCATAAAAAGTGTAATTCATTTTACTATCTATAACTTTAATATATGAATATATATATATATAATAAATATATATTATATTAATATCATTTTTAACATTATATAATTGATTAATCTTTGATCAAAGTATAAATATTGAGACTTCTAAACCGAATCACGCATGAAAAATAAAGCAGTTATCACCCACAATAGTAATTTAAATAAATCATTGTCAATAAAAATGTGATAATATGTTATAATAAAATCATATATGGTTGTTTATATATTATTATTATTATATAATACAATTATAATAATTCAATATTTATTCTACATGAGTTTAAAATTTGTACAACGAAATATGAGAATTAAGATAATGGTTTTATGTTACAATCTCACTGTTTACTGGGATTGTTTATGATTAGGTTTCTAATGATAATATTTTATGATATACCTCTAAATAAACTAATTATTTTTCTTCCACTCTAGTTATTTCTATAAAATTCTTTTTTTTCATTCATTTTACTCTTTTTAAATACTCAAGAGACAAAAAGAATATTTTTTAGTAAAATTGACTTTTTTCACTTTGATCAAAAATATTTTTTTTCTATATCCTTATTTTATAAAAATATTTTAAATACTGTTTTTAATATTATCCTATGTTTTTTCTTAAATTCATTTTTTTCTGTGATTTATTTTTTTTAATTTTTTTTAATTTTTTTAAAATTAATCTACATATCATTTTTTGAATGAGATGTTGTTTTAATTTTATTTATAAAATTATGAAAGGAGTGTTTTCTTTTAACTGAAATGACATGAAAAAACATTCCCACCATCCTGACCACTCCATGATTTAGTAATTATTTTAAAATTTTCTAAGTTACTTATCATATAATTTATTTTCATTTATATTTGGATAATTATAAGATTTTTAATAGGTGATTTCAAATTGAAAATGGTATTTTTTTCAAGAAATGTTCCAAGTAATATTTTAAAGGAATTATTTTTTCCAATATGAAATCATTTGATATTATCTAATCTTTACTGGGGATATGATCTTACAATACCATTATTATTAATTCTTTGGATAGTTTATGAATATGATTATAAGATGTTTATAAACACCATTATTTTTTAGTTGGTTTTTATAAGGAAACCTCACTTTTAAATCATTAACATTACATAAATTTTGTGTAATACTTAAACATTATACAAATTGAAACCCAAAGATTGTATTTGGTATAATGCCTTTAGAAATACGTAAACACAAACACTAATATATAAGTGAGCTACATTATCTCTCACTAGGTTCTTCTTGAAAATAACCATTCTTATACACATAAAACATATTACATATATTCACAACCCGGGGAAATAAAGATAAAAATGGGTGATCTCAAATGCTCAGTATGGGTAATCAAAAGATACATGTATGTGTAAACATGAGCATAATGGAATGATAATGTGATCATGAAAATAGAAGATCATGCCCTGCATATCAAAGATCATATACATTAATCATGGAATAATGCTTGTCAGTTCATAAGACATGACTAAAAAGGATGTAAATAAACCAATCCATGAATGAAAAATATATAATTAAGACATGGAATTGTGGAAAACACATAACCATATAATTATTTACATAGTAGACAAGGTATTTCTACCTTGACCATCTAATTAGTATGGATTTAGTCCCCATACCATCATAGTAGTATTGGTTCACTCTCATGGCCATCATTGTAGCATGAGTTCACTCCTCACACCTTCTTAGTAGTCGTGGTTCACTCCCATAGACATAATAGTAGTCATGGTTCACTACCAATAATGTATTCCTTTATATCATGAGATATAAATATTTACCTAATGAATTGGAGGGAGTTATAGGTCCCACCCATCACATAAATAAATCATATATACATGTTCTAAAAGATCGTAAATAATAATATCATAACCCTTAAAATGAAATGGGTATCATGATAATTTAAACATATCATAACCTGTTTAAATAGATAGGTTTCATAATCATTTCATCATAACAACAACCTATGAAAATAAGCGGGTTTCAAAGAGCATATAATCTGTGAAAGAGATACAGGCTTCATAAGAATCATCCCATAAAAAATAATCCATTAAAAGAAATAATATGAATGGAAACATTGAATAATTTCACCACAAATGCATTATTGACACCCATATATGTAATCTTAGATGGGAAATAATTTTGAATTGTCTTTTAAAAATATTTCTTGAGAACAATATCCATTCTTTTTTGAAAAAATATTTTTATAACATAAAAACTTTTGAAACCCTTTTTATTTGAAAACATACATATGAGTTATTAAAAACAATAAAACATTTTTAAAATCCTTTTCCCTTGAAAATGATATTCAAGGATCTTTTGAAATTATTTTGCAAACTTTTTCGAAAACATGGTTTTTGAATATAATAGATTTTTGACCGAAGAGAGAGAATATCATTTTTTTACATAAAAACATTATATTAAGTACCAAGTATTGGAAAAAATGGTACTAATAATAGATTATATCATGAATAAACATAGGTGAAGTAAAATCGTGAATATTCTTGAGAGATGGAGCATAATATTTCATCAAGGAAGCATAAACATAAACAATCTCAATAAGCTCTAATAATTGGGTAACATGGGATCATACTATTAATGTAAGAAAAGGAAAGTAAATGAAGATTTAGATACCATTAAAGAATTAAAATAATGATATAACAAGTAAAAATGAATTATATAATCCTCGAAAAAGAGTTTAGGTGCGTAAAAAAACATAAATCTCAAAGAAAGAAAATTGTGAAAAAACTGTTTTAGCAATTTGGTAACTTTTGAAAGTAAAAATGCATGAAAGAAGAATCATAAAATTGGAATGTGAATAAAAATAAATTGATATAAAAGATACATATAATATAATAATTTTCAGTACACACACCTCACAAAAGGAAAGAGTGGTTATCATAACATGAATCTCACAGAAATTAAAAGTGAGATGAAATCCCCTTACCTTGTGTCTTAACTCTCTTCATAATCATACAAGAATCCTGTATAATAAATATTAGATTATTATAAATATTTCACATAATAGTACTCTTATACATAATACCATAAATTTTTTATTATGACTTATATTACCCGCTTGTTAATGATCCTATGTTAAAGATTCAATTCGAGTAATATTCTCTTTCTTTCTTCGCATGTTTCTTAATTTGTTATATCTTTGTTTCTTATACTTATATCATTTTTAAATAATGAAAAAATTATATAAATATCATTTAGATCTAGTATATTCATATTATAATAATTTATATCATAATGAATTATTAAATGGAATATACCATTCATTGAGACGGTAAGTCGTATGTATGCATGAACATTGTTTCCATTTTTATAATCGTATTAAAAGAAATTATGTAAATGAAAAATGTATATATATTCATGTATATGTATATATATCATTATTAATGTAGAATTAATATATAACGTATATCATATAAGTTCACTGAACTCATCCTTAATACATTCCATGTGTTGTCTGAGCGAATCACATCTCTTTGAGGGGGCGGTTGACCACACTTCCTCAAATGAGATTATCATACGAACAACAAATGGAAAGTAAAGACATGTGTGTTGTAAAATTAATAAATAACATTAAATAAATAATAAATATAATATAATACATATATAAATTGTTTTTCTATCATAATGTCCACCATTATTTGTGGTAAAAAAGAAATGACCAATCATTGTTTTGTGTGGTAGTAATTCTCTATACAAAGAAATAGTATGTTCAATACACATTAGATGAAGGTGCGTAATAGTTTTGGCCAAAACCATTACATAAAAAATACTAGTATATTTAAGATACTAGAATGATCAAACAAGAATGTAATAAAAAGAGTGGAGGGGGTGAATAAAGAAATTAAAGGAACGTATTTTGAGAGAAGACATTAGATCTTAATCAGGTAACGCCTTTTGGTTTATTTGAAAAGGATTATTTGAGAATATTTCTAACCAAAACATGGATTCAAGGTAAAAGAGGGGATTTTTGGGAGGCAAATTGGTCAGATCCTGACCAAACATTAAATGTTTTAGAGGTGTTAGGAATGGGTAGAGGTGGTGGCCTTTTATAGTGAAGGAAAAGAACTCACTAGGAATTTTTTAGAATCAAGTTGAGTGTTCATATGTTATTACCTAAAACAAAGTCATACCAAAACAACATAACTAAATAATGTAAGGTTCATGTATGAAATAGGGATATAAAATCCGTGTTGAATATGATTCTAGGTCTTTTGGGTATTAAACTTAAGGCTTAGTATGTTATAATCATAATTTTTATCTTAACCAATGTAATTAATTTTAATCACGTTCACAATTTTTTTTTAAAATTCAAATTTGACCGGATTATAAATTATAAATTCTTATGACTCCATATATGTAATCCATTTTTCAAAATCCTAATTACATAAGTGGTAGAAATTAATTTTAAAATAATCTCACTGATGGGACGGAACTGTGTGCTTTTAAAGTAAAAACATCCAAAAGTTTGCTATGTGTTTATATCCAATTTCAATGTAAAATTGGTTAAAATGACCAAAATTGGATTAATTATTAAAAATACTATCTATATAAACTATTAAAAAATAAAAAAAATATAATTTAACGAAATAATAAATTAGATGAAAAAGTTGTTTTGAATTAAAATCCAGTATTTTTTACTTTTTAATAAATGATTAAACCTGAAATAAATATAACAAATATTTATCCTATCATAAATTTTATGTCTAACATCCAAATATAAAGTTTATTTTGAAAAATTAAATCTATAAAAGTTCCAAAATTTTGATTTAGAATGGGTTTTCCATTAAAATTATGTAAACAATTCCTTAATAAAAAATATAGGGTTTTTTGCATAAAATTGGGTTTGTTCTTATCTAACGTCTAAATATCAGAAATATTTGATTGAATATATAACATATTTATTATATTAATATCACATAAATTTTTTAATTAATTTAATTTACTAGGTTAAAATATCTTTTTTACTATAATGATAATTTCCTTTATATTCAATCGGTTTTCATAATCATTTATAATTAATTAGTAACCTATAAATTCAACTTGTATTTTTTTTGTAAACCACATATTTTAATAATTTGGTAAATAATATTCATATCCATAAAACTAATTCCTAGGTTATAACTTATTATAATAATATTTTTAATAATATATTATATTTTGTTTACACTCAGTCTTGTGTGTTACGCAAGCCAACGAGGATCGTCAACCTTGCGTGTAACGTATGCTATATTTGTTGTTTTGTGTAACATACGCCATGTAGATATTGAATGTAATATACACTAAGTTGGTACTGAATGTAAACGGAATGTTTGACTTAGTAGAAAGATGTTTTCAATGTTCTATGAAGATAAAAATTTCAAAAGATCAAATTAATTTGAAAAACAATTCACCCAAATCTCGGGGTGTTAGATTCGACCTCTTTAAAATGAATTTCACCGCCAAAATTCATATGAGTTATCAATATTTTAATACTTTATAGTTTCATTAATATAAACCCCCACTATAAAAATGGATACTAATACTTCCCTTAAGAAGGGAAATGTGGATCCATAATAGTTACCCAAAGTAACATATAATTGGTTTTTTACATAGGATAAAATAATTTGAAAGTGAATATTGGACATGGAGAAAATTCATAAATATGTATAGGTAGTGATCAAGGTCATCAATCCCATACAAGTGATTGATCAAATGAAATTTGAGGGCATCAAAGTCATAAATCATTGAACATTTAAAAGGCCACCGACACAATGAAAATTAAGGTATTAGGACAATATTTTTTTTGATCACTTTCATAATGTTAGCCAATTCTTTATAAATTTATATAAAAAACTTTGTTATTGTGTTGTAATTTGAAAAAATTCTAATATATCCATTACCTCATGGAATGTATGTCAAGAAATTAACTTTGATAAATAAGTCACTAAAATATTCTTTTAACAGATCGTAAGGCCCATAAATGTATAAAAATTATAACAATTTTTTCTCTTAAAAAATCAACATGCATTAACCTATAAAAATAAAAGTAAAAATAATATTTCATCATAAATATTTATTCAAAATAATTAAAAAATAACCAGGAAATCACATAGGCTAGTGGTAAGAAAGAAACCCTTATCATCCTTTGTTCATGTGTTCAAGACCAACAGCCTTACTCGATTTGATTGGTTGTCACCTAACATACATGATGTCCTTTTCACAAAATATAAAATATGGGAATACTTGAAATAAGTTTAATCACTAAATATACTTTTAACCATTGTTTTCAACATAAACTCAGTGCAAAAATTCTTCCTAATAAGTTTAAATTACAGTTTTCATGATTAGTTAACCTTATTACCCTTATCAAAGATGAAAAAGCCAAAACTTTAGAAAGTGATTCATGAAATCAGATTAACAATTATTCCCATATTTATTACTATGTATCTATTGGTTTTCACATTCTAAACATGTGAATACCCTCATTATATATTTCCTAGAAACATGGTAATAACCTAAATTATTAAAAATTCTTTTTGAAAACATGCAGGCTTCTTCATTCCAAAGTATATTGGATTTACTCCTTAAATCCAAAAATTTTGTGAAATTAATTAGTGGTAGCATAAAAACATATAAAAAGTCCCTAATTAGTTCCAAGGTAATCAATACTGTTTAATTTACTTATTTATATCCCATGTATCTTTATCTATAAAACATTATATTTTAATAAATAATGTATTAAGGGTTACCTTTTGTTAGTCAAAGTATCATCTTGTCACCACTTCACTAGTCAAACATAATCTTGTAAAAACTGAGAAAAAATAACATAAGTTGAACAATACTTATATATCTGATCATTCATAAATTTGGAATTGAATCACATTAATACTTCAATTACTTCATCCTCAATCCATTAACAATAACACCTCTTTCCTTTCACATTTCATCTGTAGTCTTGTCATCATCCACAATGAAACCATTACTCAAACCACCATGTTGATTCTCTTCAGAAACATTCCTCTGGAATCACTCGATTGTATAATGACCACTTTCCTCCCACATAAAACACTTAACCTTTGATGAAAACTTAATGAGGAAAAAATTACCATCTATTTAATTAACCAAAATCATCATTTTTCCTTGCAGTGACTTGAATTGTGTCATTATTTTTCACAATCAAAACACCTTCTTATTCCTATAAGAAATTCACTTAACTAATTCTTTCCACATTATTTACACAAATAAAAGTAAATATTATTTCTTCCATGGTCTCCATTACTCAAACTCTTAGTGAACTAATTCTTTCTCTTCTTTGGTGAGTCTGAGAGTTGGTTAAGGTAAACATTATTAATCATGTTATGTGAAAACTGATTAGGCATGATCACAATATCTTTCACTCCAGTGATCATTCCACTTGACTACTCATCAGATAATCTTACATAAAATTCAACATTAACCAATTTACTTTCGATTCATTCCATTGAAAAAAACTAGAAGCATAGTGTGAGAATTACTTATCATAGAAGAAAACCACATATCCCTGAAAAGAAATACTTATATGATTTCTAAATCATGAAACATTCCATAATCTATAACACCATGGGTGTAACCTAGTTTATTCTTAGATAACTTATATTTAAATCCTTCATGATGGTTCATTAATAGATTGTGAATTTATAAAGCATATCCCCCAAGATTTTCAAACTAGGTGTTTAGTTAGGCCCATTTTCATGTACAATATTATCCAGAGTCAAGCACAGAGAATACATTCAGTGTTTTTACCCCTAGGTACATCTTTACCAAATCTACATCCACTTATAGTATCCAAAAAATGGATGTATTTCTTGGAAACCACTCACTCTATCCTTTACCAAAATTCCAGGATATTTTCCTAAATGTTAACTCATCCTTATACTTGTCTGTAAAGACATCTATAGAAATATGCATAGAAATATAACTAAGTATCTCACTAAGGATTTATCATCCAAGTTTATAAAGTATTACTATACAATTTATTTGATACCAACTATAGGGACCCTCTATTTTCAAACATTAACACTACATCACTTTTTTGGAATACTTAAACATTATACAAACATATTCCCAAAGACCGCAGTTGGTGTTGGGCTTTTGGAAACATAGATACACAAACACTGATACATAATTGAGATACATTATCTCTCAATAGGTTCTTATTGACTAGAAACCTTCTTATACACTTCAAACATAATAAATATATTCACAATGTAGGGAAGGAAACATAAAAATAAGTGAGGTAAAAGGCTCAGTAAGGGTAAACAAGGGAGACATGTAAGCATAAACATGAGAATAAGGGTATGAGAATGTGATCCTAAAAATAGAAGATCATACCCTTAATATCAAAGATCATATACATGAATCATAACATAAATCTTGGTTGTTAATATAAAATGAATAAAAAGGTAGTAAAGAACATAATCCAAGAAATAATAACATAGGAGTAAGACATGGAATTGTGGAAAACACATAATCATATAATGGTTTCCATAGTAGACAAGGAATTGCTTCCAAGACAATCATATTATTAACGGTTCACACCCTATAACATCATGGTAGTCATGGTTCACTCCCATGGACAGCATAGTAGCATGAGTTTACTACTCATACAATCTTAGTAGTCTTGGTTCAACCTCGTGGCCATCATAGTAATTAAGGTTGAATACCAAGACCATATTAGTTTATCTCATTAGATACAAATCATTACCCAATGCATTGGAGGGAGATATATGTCCCACCTATCACATAAAGAAATCATACATACATGTTCCACAAGATTATAAATAATCATATCATAACCTATGAAATGAAATAATTATCATGAAAATGTAAACATATCAAAACATATGGAAAGATATAGGTTTCATTATCATTTCATCATAAGAACAACCCATGAAAATTAGCGGGTTTCAAAAGTATATAACTCGTGAAATAGATACAGGATTCATAAGCATCATGCCATAAATCCCATTCAAATAAATAATTTGAATGGAAACATTAAATAATTTACCCATAATGGCATGATTAATACCAATGGAATTTATCTTATATGGGAAATAATTTTGAATGATCTTTTAAAAACTTTTCTTGAGGAAAATATCCTTCTTTTTTTAAAAATGATTTTTATAACATAAAACCTTTTAAAATCAATTTAATTTGAAGATAGATTTAAAAACTTATAAATGAATATTTTAAAACAATAAAACATTTTGAAAATCATATTTCCTTGAAAATGATATTCTATGACCATTTTAAATCATTTTCAAAACATTTTCGAAAATATGGTTTTTGAATACAACAGATTTCCAACAGAAGAGAGAGGCAGCCATATTTTACATAAAAAACATTATATTAAGTACCAAAGATTTGAAAAATGGTAATAAAAATAGAGTATATCATTAATAAAGATAGGGTAAGGAACCTCATTAATATTATTGAGAGATGGATCATAATATTTCATCATGGAATCATAAACATAAACAATCTCAAAAAGTGATGATATTGTCTCAATAAACTCTTATAACTTGGTAACCCGGTATTATACACTTCATGTAAGAAAAGGGAATTATATGAGTCTTAATATATAATTAAATAATAAGATTAATTATATATCATCTAAAATAGAAGTATATACACTTCAAAAAAATAGTTTCGGTGCATAAAAACATGAGTTTCAAATAAGGCAAATTGAGAGAAAGTTGTTTTACTAATGTAGTAAATTTTAAAAATTAAACACCATGAAATATGTATCATAAAATGGGAATGTAAATACATATAAATTTAAGTACATGATACATAGAATACATTCATGTTAATTACATACACCACACAAAAGGAATGAGTGGTGATCATAACATTAATCACATTGAAATTAAAAGTGAGATGAAATGCACTAACCCTGTGTCTTGACTCTCTATGTACTCATACACGATTCCTGTATAATAAATATAAGATTATTATAAATATTTTAATGAATAATATTGTTATACACAATACCAAGTATATATTTTTTTATTATGACTTATATTAACAACTTTTTAATGATCCTATATTAAAAACTCACTTCGAGTAATATTCGCTTTGTTTTTTCTCATTTGTCTTAATTTGTTATATCTTTGGTTTTTAAACTTATGTCATGATTCCT
Source organism: Viscum album (assembly GCA_963277665.1). NCBI lineage: Eukaryota > Viridiplantae > Streptophyta > Magnoliopsida > Santalales > Viscaceae > Viscum > Viscum album. The sequence goes on along the minus strand of OY728125.1, from coordinate 1,475,795,955 downwards.
GAATTAAAAAATGATATAAATAAAAGCTATAATAAATATATTCATATTATATTAATTTTTTTCACAAATAATTAAAAAATGTAATACACTGTTCATGGAGACAGTAATTCATATGTACGCATGAACGTTGTATCCATTTTTATTATCATATTGAAAGAAAGTATGTAAATCACATATTTATATATATGTATGTATTAATATATATATATATATATATATATAATTATTATAGTTTCATGACTATATCATATATATCATATAAGTTCACTATAACCATCCTTAATACATTTTATGTGGTGTGTTAGTGAATCACATCGCTTTAAGGGGGCGGTTGTCCACACATCCTCAAACGAGAATATTGTTTTAACTCCAAATGGAATATAAAGTTATGTGTGTTTTAAAAGGAATAAATAATATTAAATAAAAAATAAATATATTATATTACATATATAAATAGAGTCTCCATCATAATTTCCACCATGATTTAATGTAAAAGATAAATGAACAATCATCATTTCATGATTCAATAGCTCCCTGTACATAGAAGAAACATGTTAAATATCCAATGGATGGAGGTTTTTGAAAGTGTATATTTAACCCTTTGAAAAAAAGAATCCTATTATATGTTGAATACTAGTTATTTTCACATAATATTGTAATAAAAAGAGTGGATGGGGTGAATAATTAAAATAAATGAAAGGAGCTTGAGAGAGGTTGTTACCTTTATATTTGGTAACTCTTTTTAGTTTGTGCCAAAAGACTTATCTGAGAAGCTTTTTTCCCAAAGGGAGGCTTCAAGTTGTAAGGGAAGATTTTTTGGAGGCTACTTGGTCAGATATTGGCCAAACCTAAAAGGTTTGAGAGGTGTGAGGAGTGGGTAGAGGTGGTGTCCTATTATAGGGAAGGAAAATGACTCACTTGGAAGTTTTAGAAACAAGTTAGGTCAACATATATTATTACCTAAATAAATTCATAAGAAACAAAATACAATCAACAATTTAAGGTGTATGGCCAAACTATGAACAACCAATGGGAGTTAGATATGTTTCTGGGTCATTTTGGGTCTTAAATTTAAGGTTTAGTACTTTATTAACATTATTTTTCTCTTAACTCATGTAATTAATTTTAATCACCTTCACTAATATTTTTTGTGAAAAAACGAATTTTACCTTATTATAGACTATAAATTATTCTGATTCCAAATATGTAATCTATTTTTTATAAATTATAATTAAAGAAGTGGAAGAAATTAATTTAAGAATAATCACACTAACGGGACGTCACTATGGGTTTTTAAAGTAATAACATCTAATGGTTTGCTATGTGTTTATATCTAATTTCAAAGTGAAATTGGTTGAAATGACCTAAAATATATTAATTGGTAAAAATATTATGTAACTAAACTATAAAAATTGTTAAAAATACAATTTAACTCTATAAAAAAATTAGATGAAAAAACAGTTTTTGAATTAAAATCCATTATTTTTAACTTTTCATTAAAAGATGAAACATTACATAAATATACCAAAAATTTATCCTAAAATAAATTTTAGGTTTATATTAAAAATATAATGTTTATTGTGAAAAAATAAATCTATAAAATTAAAAATATTTGATTTAAAATTGTTTCTCCATTAAAATTTAGTAAAAAATGTGTTAATAAAAATATAGGGTTGTTAAACATAAAATTGGGTTTGTTCTTATATAACGTCTAAATATAAAAAAATATTTGACTGAACATATGAAATATTTATGATATTAATATCAATTAAAAAATTTAATTGATTTAATTTACTCTATTAAAATATATTTTTGACTATAATGATATTTTCCTTTATATTTAGTCGGTTTTCATAATCATTTACAATTAATTGGTAACATATGAATTCATCTTGTATTTTTTGTAAACAACATATTTTAATAATTTATTCAATAAAATCCATATCTATAAACATAATTTCTAGGTTATATATCATTATGATAATATTTTTAATAATATATTATATTTAGGTTACCCTTGGTTTTGTGTGTTACGGAGGCCATCGAGGAAGGTCAATCTTGTGTGTAATGTACTCTAACCATGTTGTTCTGTGTAACGTATTCCAAGTTGGGATTTCGTGTAACATACACCAATTGTGATTTCATGTAAAATGAATGTTTGAATTAGTGAAAAGATATTTTTTGTGATGTGTGAAGTAAAAAATATAAAATTATTAAATTAATTCAGAATTTTTTACCAAAACCGAAAGGTGTTAAAATTATTCTATGATGAATTAATAAAATGTTTATCAAAAAAAATTTTATCCATGAGTTCTTCCATGATTAAATTATTATTAAAGTTGTTTATTTTTCATGATTTATGATTTGATAAATGTTTAATGATTTTTTTTCACACATCTGTATGATTTTCATTTGGTTATTGTTGCACCCATAATTATATATCCCTCCAATGCATTAGGTAAAGATAGATATCTCATTCGATAAAAAGGGCTGGAATAAGGAGTGCACCTAATTAAACGAGAGAAATTTTCCATTATTATAGTCTTTGGAGTGAAAATTTAAAAAATATATGGAATTTGGCAGTGACACCAATCCACTTTGATAGTCTTATTAGTGATCCTTGGCTACTTAGGAAATGATATTCTATTGTTATGTTTATTCAATAAATCTATGTATTAAGAAAATGTTATGATCCAATGGGTCATGTTTTTTATCACATTATGATTTATATCTTATTAAATACCAATATTTATTCCATGACTAAATATTATGATCAACTATTTTCAGGTTATCGTTTCAAAATGTTATGCTCATGTTTATATACCCTTATGCTCATTTTAGGATTATATGATCATCAATATCTCCCTTGTTTACATTACTATGAATCTGATCACATCCTTTCTTATATTTATATTCCCCAATATATGTTAGATGTTTTTATGTATGATATATATAAAAAGGGTGAATGTTTTGAATAAATAAGTGGCTGATAATTTAGATCTTATATGAAAAAGTAGTTTATATATCTAAGTTTCCAAAGTAACTAGACCTATATAATTATGGCATGGATCATTATGTCATGTAATGAAAAATGATATAATGAGATCTAATATCTATGTATGAAAGGTATGGGTTTATATATTTCTCAATGGAACTTAATGGAGGATAATATCAACATCGCCCATTATTTGAGATCTCATAGAACAAAAAATTCCATTTGAGTACTCATATGGCCCCATATGAAGCTCTATATGGGAATAAATATAGAACACCAAAATGTTAGGATGAAGTGGGTGAATCAAAGATCCATAGACCCAGTATTTTACAAGATTTTATAAAGAATTTTCAATCCATCCAACAGTATATAAAATATTCTCAAAGTTGGAAGATGAGCTGTATTGAAAACCATCGAAGGGACTTGGGGTTTGATCATGGAAAAAAGTGTCTCTTTTAATATCACCATGAAAGAGAGTCATGAGAGTTTGAAAGGATGGAAATCTCAACTCTAATTACATTATACCCATCGATACCCTTAATCACATAGGATCGGTGGCCTATCAGTTATCACTTCCAACAAATATTACTCGATTTGAAGATGTGTTTCATGTATCTCTCCTAAGGAAGTACATACCTGATTCCTCAATTGTACTCAATCTAGAGGTGATACAATTATAAAATTAACTCTCGTATAAGGATAAGTCAGTGATGATATTAGATTATATATATAATGTTGTACACAAAAAGACAACTCACTATGTAAAAGTGATTTGGTGAAATCATAAGCATGAAGAAGCAACATGATAACCATAGGAAACAATGAAATAGAAGTACCATAGTCTATTATCAACTAATATATGAGTTTAAATTTCATGGAATGAATTTATAAAATGGATAATTATGAAATTACCTATAATTTATTACTGTTATTGTTTTTATAAAAAAAATAAGTTTTATAATATTATACACATACAACACATAGGAAAATGAATAACACATTATTTCAGTAATAGAGTTCATGAAATTAGTCAAAAAATAATACCATGAAAATTCTATATATTACAATGGGATAAGAAGTTGAAAATTAAAAAAAATAGAATGTGAAAATTTGGATCAAACAGATGTTCTAAAATTATCACCCTCAATAAAAACACTATGGAAAATATATAGAATATTTGTAAATCAATTGACATTTTAGAAATGGAAAATATAGAACCTTGGGATTATTTGGGGAGGATGGTGAAGAAATTAATGAAGTGGAATTTATAGAAGGTAATATGACATTTGGAAAAGTAATATGACCATTGGAGTAGTAACTAAAACATTGGAATAGTATCATAGCTATTTAGATTAGTAACATGACCATTGCAAATAGTAATTTGACATCAAAAGAGAAAAATATAATAAACATAATAGTTATCATGAGTAATTAAGTAAATATAGATATTATAATTCTATAAAATAAATATTAATACTCAAAACTCAAAGAAACTATAAGCACATTTTTAATAAATGTTATTTTATAATATTTTGTAAAAAACATATTTTCTTATGTTAGTAAATAAAAATACCCATGTTAGAAACTATTTTCCCTAAAAGTAATTTCATTTATAGAATCAACGCATCAAAAGTTTCTAAAGGTGTTTTTTTGGTAATTTACTAAAATACTTCATGTTTTTAGGATAATAGTAAAAATACAATTTTTTTGTAACCCGTGTGTTGTAAATTACATCATTCATGATGTAAAAATGACCTAATCAATTATATAAATGATGGATCATATGAAAAACAATTAATGATATGATTTAAATATAATAAAATTTCCAAACCTAAAATGTATTTTCAAAATTCCAAACCCTAAAGTGTTCCATTATAATAACATTTTGTCAATTTACCACTTTAATTTCTAATAAACTAACGAATTTTGTTTTTAAAGGGTCTTAAAGTCATGAAACCATTTTATTTTATTCATATATGATTCAAAATTTCAATAATATAACTATTAAAATCTGTAACTTGGAAATTATATTTTATTTAATATTTTATCTTAATAATACCCTTCTTCTCAAGTACAAATAACCCCAAACCCATCCCTTGGAAAACCACTTCCATTATAATTAAAAAAGTCAAATATATTCCCAAATACCATCTATTTATCCCCTTTAATCCATGGGGTAGTTATATTATCACTAAACATGAAATATTCATGGATTTTAGCATTTTAGAAAAGAAGAAACATTGAGAAGAGGGTATGTTTTCATCAATTGTTTCTCTCATTTTCTAATTCTCTTCCACATTTTACCTTTTCATTTTAAACTAAACTGTTATAATATTAATTGAGTTGTATTCCAACCATGTGTTAATGAATTTATGCCTCTATAAATATTTTTTAAGGAATAATATATGTCATACTTCTATTTCCCCCGTTTTTACAATGTCTCATCAACTTTAGGATAACTACCGAAGAGGACATTTCCAAATCTATAATTATCACAACCATTATGGATGATTATACTAAATTATTTATAACATATAATGGATAAATATATTTATTTATAGGATTTTGGAGTTAATGTTAATAATGTATAAGTAGCAATAAATCAAGATCCTTAAATTGAAGTGTCACTGGATATTTTAGGTAAAATATGATATCAAAATGATTCAACATAAGAAAAGAGGGTTTAAGGAATATAATACAAAGATTTTAATTGATAAATATTAAAAAAATGAACATAATTCAGTTATGGTTCCATGTTTTAAAAAATCTAATTTTTTTTATACAAGATCCATTAAAATAATGAAATAAAGATGGATTTAAGGTAATGACAATATCAAATCAAACTACTAATTTTTTGGGTTATATTATCTTTAACATTATTCACAATATTTATATTTCTATATTTACCTTTAAATATCCATTAATAATTCATAATTTTTTATTTCTAGGTATATACATGTTTCCACCTTGATGAAATGGTTTCTATGCCACTTTCAATGATTTTCCAAAAAGGATTTTATATTTCTGAAACATATATTTGACTCATCTTGAATTGTTTATTTTTCACATTAAATTTATTTTGTATGATAAAATATGATCTCCATTATTAATTTTATAAAATAATAATTATTCCTTAAATTATGTCTTATGAAACTCTTATTAATTCCAATCCTTTCTATGAGTTTATTTAATGACAATGATTGATATCTGTTACCGTTCCATATATCATGAATTTTTATAAGCATTTTATGATGTAATAGTTGGGATTAAAATTATATATACCTCAAATTCATTATTTAATTTGATTTATCTATTTATATTATGTGTATTATGCATAAAAATGACGTTATCTTTATTTTAATTTATAATTTTATGATTTATGGACATATGTTATGCGTGAAAAAGATGATAACATTGTTCACAACATTGGTGATATTTGAATACTATGTTATGATGTTTCATTTTTATTAATATGAATTAGTTCATTTCTTTTACAAATGTTTCATCCATGATAGTGAAAGAAGATGCCTTTGAACTCTCCATGCACACTTACTCCCTCTCTTAGAGTTTCTTGATTTCTTTTTTAGCATTGATCTTCTTCACTTGGCTTCATCAGAGGAGGTTTTATAGAGGCCTAATTCTCAAGATCTTATATAACATCTCATTACATATAATATGCTATTTCTTGACTGTTTTTTGTTTCCATTTTGGTTGGATATTACTTAGGGGTGATTTGGGAGAATTTTAGATAATTTTGAAGGTTTTATGGGGTGTGCATGATTTTCACAAACACCGTTCCCCACTAGTGAAAACCATGAAACCCTAGACAGTGAGGGTTTTCATGGTTGGCACATGGTTTGAAAAAACATACACCATCCAAGGAGAAACTATTCACCTTGAACAGTTAGTCCAGAGGGTGTGCTCGATTAGAGAATATAGTTTTTCTAACTTTGTGTCCCTCTCTAGAAAACCACACACGCGAGATTAATTTATTAAACAAAATTGTTTTAAAATATTGAAACCCTGATTTAACCCCTTGTCAATCCCCACAAGACCTAACTTGAATCCATTGGATTATGAGGCTCTTAAGAAGTGGTTTTATCTCATAAAACCCCTTATCTAGGAAGATCGAAGAATGGTTGATCATATTTAATCTTCTCTAGTAAGTGGATGTCCTCAATAATTTTTTCTTATAATATCTATTTCTATCCTTATTAGATTTTGATAGACCATCATGTAATTGATGGATCTAAACTTTATTTTACTATAACTTGATTCCAGGTTTGAGTTTCTGATCTATGATGCGATCATTCTTTACTAGTGGATCCCATTATGGGTATTGCTTCTTATTCAATGATTAAAAGTAGGTGGTTATGTTTGAGATTTTCCATATACATAAAACCATTATTTCAATGATTTTTTTTGAAATAACTTTCAATTGATTTATGAAAGGACAATTTGATATGAATTGGAATCAGAATTTGAATTTTCTTGGATTTAGAGGAAACCCCCAATTCCAATGGAATTGGAATTTGGGGTGTATTTGGAAATTGATAGAGTTGATGAAATAATTTGATATTTTTTTTGAGAAAAATGGACTAATCTAAAATTAAAAAAACCTATGATTGGGTTTTTTATTGGAAAGGTAAAAAATGATGAAAACCCAACATTTTAGTTCTGAAATTAAATTGGCATGTTGAAATTGGATTTTTGGGAAATTAAATAATAAATGATGATTTTTTTTGAAATTATTTTCTTATTATGGATTGATTGATTGAGTACATGTGATCTTGGGTAGTTAGTGGGGTATTTTGGACAAGTACACTAGGATATTTATCCCCTAGCGTTGGATAGATGAAAAAAACTATATAAAAATTCAGTTCAACATATCTTATCCTAGATGGGATGTTGATGATCCTATTTGACCTAATATTGAGGGTCGTGCATACACATATTACCCATGATCAAAGATATGAGAAGTGTGAGGATCCTATAACTAAAAAATAACTTATGGAAGTCCATATAACCATGGTTCGTATTGAGTATGTTTTTATATATATTCCATTTATTATAGAACTATTTTACTCATTCCAAATTATTTATATAAACAAATTTTTATTAAATTTTTATTTAATTAATTTTTGAAATGTTTTGAATCATTTGAAAAGAAAAATGTTTTTTTAAATATATAAATGATAAATAATTCTATGCCCTATTTTATTTAAATTGAAAGAATGGTTTGGTTGATTATTATTGAATCTGTTATAGAACACATGGTGAGACCCTATTGGTCTTTATAGCTCACAACCTACCTTTTCCTTCAAGAATTTTTAGATTTTCTTATTCTGGATCCAATAAAAGGGAAAGAACAACTTGGAGGTGGTGGGTGTACTTGATCTTTAAATCTTGGAGTTATGTTTCCTTTTTTTATTTTTGAGTTTTATATTTATAGATTCTGAGTACTTTGATGGTGTACTACTTTGAGTTTTGTTATACTTTTTTGGTTTTTTGTACTTTCTCATTTCAAAGTATTGAAAATACTGACTAGTATATTTTATCCTCCACTATTTTTTGGAAAATTAATTCCATCTTTTATCTTAAAAGATTCCAGGTGCTAGTCACCAACCCATGGGGAGTAGGAATTACCTTAGATCTATGTCTGATCCAACTTGCTTATCAGGGTACCAGGGTATTAAATATGTTTAATGATAAAGTGATAATAGAGGGAGGTTTAGAATCTTTCCTTGATGTTAGTATGCAGTTTGAGATATATTTTTAGGAATTAGGAGGTAGTTATGAGTTAGTTCCTAGACAACTCTCATTGTAAGGATCCTTATGTCCCCAAGGGTGGTTTGGGAAAAGAATATTGAGGAATAATTTTATCTAATTAAATACTTTTCCCTACTTTTTATTTTGATGGGTTGAAATCCAAATCTTGATATATTATCTGATGGGATTTATATCCTCATAGGTCTGGTTAGAGTTTCTAATCTGTGTAATCTCTTGATGTATTCAATATTGTTTTTTGATAATGTGTAGAATCATGCCTCCAAGAAGAAACTTGAATAGGCCCTAGAAGGAAGCTATTTTTAAACCACAACAGGTGTATCCTCCTATGTAATAGAATCTTTTTGAGATTATTATGCATGTTATGAATGCTCTGGGACATGCACCTTCAACCATTCTCATTCACGATCCAATAGTGGAACCTCATAGGGTTGAATCTCCTAATCATTCATAGAATTACCGTTAATAAAATCCACCCACATTCTAAGGCTCTAATTATCTCAAGAGTAAATGGATTAAATAAGAAAAATTGTCCTCATATTATATTTCGTGGAAACACCTGATTCGATTAATGTGAAATATGCCACGTTCAAGATAGTGGTATCTACTAGGAGATAGTGGGATATGATGGTTATTGAGAAAAAGTATGAGGGTTCAGATTGGAAGAACATTAGACTTATTTTCACTAACCAGTTCTATCCATAGTATATAGTTCTAGCTATGGCTATGGTGTTTTTAAAACTTGAATAGGATGACCAGAGCATGATGAAGTATGTAAAATGATTTGGTGATATTGTACAGTTTGCACATGAGATTGTACTAAATGAAAATATGAAGAATTCATAGTTCTAGATGGGTATTCAAACTGATATTTTTTCTCATATTTTCTTACTGATGTTTTCTTCTGATGATGACATTCTTGATAGGGAATTTATGGTTAAACTTGACCTGGATGGTAAGTCAGAGATTTTGGAAGTACCTTTTTTGTATATAACAGTTATCTTGTTTCATTTATAGAAAAGTGAAACTGTGAAGTGTCTCATGGTGATTATTGATATAAACGATCTTCTAGATCACCTATAGTTCCTAATATAGTCCCTTTGACTTTCTTCTAGTGAAGTAATGACAGACATTTGAAACATGTTTGCAATTAGGAACCCATAATCTAAAGATCTTATGAATTCTTAGGTCACTTGTATAAATTTTTTTATGTCTTTTATACCCCACATAGTGGTATTAGATCATCATATCCTAAAAGCATCCCAGTGAAATTAGATTCTTCATAACCAAAGGGGATCTATCCAGAACGGCCTGAAGGCCATCATGTTTTATTGATTTTTGATAACCCCACTTTCAAGGGATGAGGGGGAACCCTTACAAGGCCCGTAGGCTTAGTAATTACATGGCCCATAGGCTTAAGTGACATTACATGACCCAAAGGTCTTAGGGAATTCAACCAGACTATAACTACAAGGAACTTCCCCTCCCCAGCATCTGCATCATGATGGTAGCTCTCCACCTTTCTATGGCTGTTTGAATAAGCTTCTCGTGTAAGCACATGCTAGGCCCAATGGAATATCCATACCCTCTCATTATTCTAAATCCATTGGTTCTGCTCTGGTGAGTGTTCCTGCTCTGAATCCTCCTATGGGGAAGCTTCTTTTTTGTAGAGTCTGTCTGGGGCAACTGCATGAGTCTTGATGGTCTTGAGATGGCCCTAAGGCCTTAATTTTTGCCCGAAATCCCTACTGACCTGAAGGCCTAGGTGGCCCAAAGGCCTTAAGGACTGCAAGCCTAAACCTGTGGCCCAAGTTGAATAGTCCTGGCTACTATAGTTCCTACTATAGTAACTGATACATTACCAACTACAGTACTTGGAAATATGCCTTCACCTGGTTTTGAACCTGAGTCTCATAGATGCACATAAGGATACCTCACCAACTGGAAGAGTCTCCAGATTAAGTTGATATTGGTCTAGTGACTATGAGTGCTACCCTCACTATAGATTAATCTTTGTTAACTACTTTATTTGATATTAGTGCATCTCACTCATTTATATGAAATTGTATTATGAACATGATAAATATTCCTAGGATGATTTTGTCTTCTATGATGGATATTACTAATCCCCTTGGAATTAAGAGACAGAAGGGTCTTTTTTGTCCTACTTGTGTCTTCTATTTAGAATAGATCGAGGTTACCTAGGATTTTCTTGATCTCGACATGAAACCTCATGATGCCATATTTAGAATATACTAGCTCATTGATAATATGGCATAAATTGACTGTTATCTTTGGTGGGTACCCTTTACTAGTCCTAATGGGATGCACCTTATCATTCAGGGATGATGTTCCCTGAGGTCGAGTAGAGCCAAACCTTCTTATCTGGATTTGGGGAAATTAATATCGGAGTTTAATTTTAATATGGACCAGGAATATGTGAGAGGAAATATCCCTAAAGTTTTCTCTATGTATTCTGATTTGTTTCCGTCTAATTTATATAGTTTTCTACCTATAAGAGAGGTAGAATTTTCTATTGATTTATTTCATGGTACCCAGTAAGTATCTATACATTTTTACTGCATTCCACTAGCTGAAATGAAATATTTAATGTCTCAGTTGGATAACCTTTTGAATAAATGAAATGTACACCTGAGTGTGTCATCTTGGGTGGTGCCTATTTTATTTTCTAAAAAATATGATGTTAAAATTCACATTTGGTTGTTTATTGTATACTCAACCGAGTTATAGTAAATACAAATTATATGTTTCTATATATTGATGATCTATTTGACCTGTTAAATGGGAAAATTGGTTCTCAAAGATTGAACTTTGATCTGGTTATCACCTATTGAGATTAAATGAATATGGCATTCAAAAAACCTCCTTTAGGATCAGGTTAGACTATTATGGGTATCTTCTCGTTCCATTTTCTCTTACCAATTCCCCTGTAATATTTATGGAATTGATTAATAATATATTCCATGAGTATCTGGATATGTTTATGGTGGTCTTTGTGGATGATATACTGGTTTACTCTCAGCCTGAGGAGGATCATGTAGGTCATCTAAGAGCAGTTATAAAATTTTTTAGAAATAAAAAACTTTAAGAAAAGCTATCAAAATGTGTTTTCCGTATTCAAGAAGTAATGTTATTGGGTCCCATGGTATTATAAAATGGGATATCAATTGATCCCAAGAAGGTGACATCTGTTATGACATGGGAGAAACCACATATTTTTTTTTCTAGATTTTTATATTCTTGGGTCTCATGGTGTATTATCATTACTTCATAAAGGATTTATCAATGTTGAATTCTATGATGACTACACTCACTAGAAAGGGGGTAGAGGTAACATGGGATGATAAATGTCAGAGTTCTGTTGTTCAGCTGAAACCAATTGTTACTTTTGTGTCTATGTTGAATATTCAATATGTGAGAAAGGGGAATGTGGTCTTCTATGACACATGTATTTCAATGTTGCGATATGTTCTTATGAAAGGTAATAAAATGGTATCCTATGCTTCTGGATAGCTTTGGCCATATTAAAAGAATTATCACCCTTTCATGGAAAGGTTTAACAACATTTCCAACCAAAATATCTTTAGTTATATCGCCTCTCAAAATGATTTGAATCTCCAATAGAGGCACTGGTTGGAGTTCCTATAATCTGTTTTTGACATTGACTATACAGTGAAGAAAGGGAATATCGTTTCTGATGAATTTCACAAGAAACTTATGATCTAGGATGTGATAAATTAATTTAAATAGTGGAAATTGATGGGTCTTTTTTGGACTGTTTCATATAGTATTTCAAGAAATAGGGGCCATGGTTTTCTAGGATAGTGTTTTGTTTTCCTCCACTCTTCTTGAGATGATTCTTCTGGAATAGTAGTTTTATGATGAGTTATATAGATTTAGGAACATTCTTTATGACGAGGAGACTATTAAGGGTTGTTCTTTCTCCATGATGGGCATTCTATATTTTTAGAATCAGTTTTTTGTTCCATTATCAATGATGAAATATATGATGGTGGACTTTCATAATTCCTAGTGGACCATTCACCTAGAAACCAAAATGATGTTCTATGATATGTAATAATGATTCTGTTGGATAGGTATGAGATGGTACATCTCTAACTTTGTTTTGTGCTACTATACTTACCTACTGGTTAAGGTTGAGCATAAAAAACTTTATGTTTTCTTCAGCCACTATCAGTGCTGACAATGAAGTACGATAAGATTTACATGGAAATTGTGGATGGGTTTCCACATAACCCTATAAATAATAACGAGAATGGGTTTTTATAGATAAGTTATCCATATAGTCTCAATTTATACTCATTTTTGATATAACTAATGTTGAAGAGTTGGGAAATCTCTACATGAAATATATTGTCCATTTGTAAAGAGATTCATCAACTGTAGTCTCTAATATATATTCCTATTTTACCTCTCATTTTTTTCAAAGCCTTCAGGAGGTGATGAGAGATCAGGTTTCTTTATGAATGATATACCATCCATAGATAGATTTCAAGATAGAGAGTGATATATAGATTCATGAGGATATTCTACATGTTTGGATTCTTGACTCTGGTGGAGCATGGGATGACTAATTGGGGCTAGTTGAGTTCGGTTATAACAATAATTTCTAGTCTCAAATCAGAATGGATCCTTTTGGGGCATTTTATGGAAGGTCATATAAATATCCATTGTATTGGTTGTAGATTGTTAAAACTTCCCTAGCTGGGCTATATTTGTTCCATGAAACAACATCATTTTTATTTATTTATCAGAGAATGTTGATGGAACAGATCTGATAAAAATTATATCTTGATCATCTTAGGTGAAAATTGTATTTTCATTTGGTTACCTGGTGTTATTAAGAGTTTCATCTCATTTGGGCCATCAATGTGTGGGGAGGAAAGGGGAAATTTATTCTCATTTTTTGGGACCTTTTGAGGTTGTTGAGCTAGTGGGAAAAGTTTCTTACCATTTATAACTTCCACTAAAGATTATGTTGATACATAATATGTACCATGTATCTCAGATATGAAAGTATATTTCAAACCCATATCATGTCTTGAGCTAGACTGATCATGACGTTGATCCTGATTTATCTATGACTAATCATAAAGTCAGGATTTTTTATTCTAATACTATGGTACTTTGTGTTAGGATGATCCCTTTGATCCATGTGTTATGGAATCATGGTTCTGATTCTCATGAGATGTTGAAATATGACTCACTGATGAAAGAGTAATGGCCTCATCTCTTTGATATTGAAACTTCATAATATTCATTATGGGGATAGAAAGTTCTTATTGTTGGGAGGTTGTAACGTACTATTACTCATTTTCTAGTATTCCATGAACATATTTTGTTTCTCTATTGGTTGGATCTTTTTTAGGGTAACTTCCGGTAAAATTTGGATAATTTTTTAGTTTTTTGGGCTATTCAGGGTTGACACATAGTTTTCCAAAACTGTGCACCCCTATAGTGAAATATGAGAAACCCTATATAGTGAGGGTTCTCTCTATTGGTGCATGATTTGAAAAACCATGCACCCACCTAAGAGACCCCATGTTCCATGGATAGTGAGTCTAGAGGGAGTGCATGGTTTGGCTAACCGTGGGGACCTCTCCAAGAATCTATGCAAGAGACATTAATTTATTACCAAATTTTATTCTAAAATCATGAACCACATGTTTTATCCTCTGATCAACCCCTACTCGACCTAACTCTAATTATTAATCTTAGGAGGCTCTAAATAAGTAGTCTTGGCTCCTCAAACACAATCTCTTAGAGGATCAAAGCATGGTTGACAATTTTTATGCTCCTCTGATAATTGCATATACTCTCTAATTGATTCTTTTGTAATGTCTTTCTCCCCTCTTTAGATTTTGATAGATAATCACTTTTTTGAGGGATCTAAACTCCATTTTATTAAGTTATTGATCTCCGACCCCTTTTTTATTAATTGGAAGATCCCACTGTGGGTGTTTTTTCTTGTTCTGTAATTATTGTCCTTCCATTTGAGATTTTCTATATAAATAAAACAAGTATTTTCTTGATTTTTTTGAAATATATTTTAATTGATTTACGAAAACCAAAATTGATATGATTCGGAACTGGAATTTGAAATTCCATATAATTTTGGAAAACCTCTCACTATAATGGAATTGGAATTTGTGTTGTATTGTAAAATTGATGAAGTTAATGAAATGATTTGAGAATTATTTTGGGAAAATTGGCATCAATTTAAATAATGAAAAACTATGATTAGTTTTGTATTAAAAATTTCTAAAATGATGAAAGTACTATGTTTTGGTGCTGAAATTAAATTATAATACTAAAGATGAAAATTTTATAAATTTAATTTTTATTGATGATTGATTTGAAATAATAATATTTTCCCATTGTTGATTGATTGATTGAGAATATGAGAGCCTT
Source organism: Viscum album (assembly GCA_963277665.1). Lineage (NCBI taxonomy): Eukaryota > Viridiplantae > Streptophyta > Magnoliopsida > Santalales > Viscaceae > Viscum > Viscum album. Next base: position 1,475,780,720 of record OY728125.1, on the reverse strand, counting down.
GGTAGTTAGTGGGTCATTTAGGATAGGCATGATATGATATTGATCCCCAAGTATTGGATTGATGTTGAAAACTCTAATTATAACATTTTTTAGAATATCTTATCCCCTATTGGATGTTTATGTGTCCAACTAGGTCTAATCCTGAGGGATGTGTGTACACATATTAGTTTGATCACTGATATGAGAAGTGTGAAGATCCTATAACCATAAACTAATGTACTACATGATAAATGAATTGTTTTTAATGTTTTGATAGATATACCATTAATTATATAACTTTTTTACTCATTACAAATGATTTATATAAATTCATTTATATAAAATGTTTATTTAATCCTTGTTTGAAATACTTTCTATCATTTTAAAAAAATTATTGTTTTAAATATTAAAATGATATATTATTCCACACCCTATTTTATTTAAATTGGAATCATTATTTGGTTTATTACCATGGAGTTTATTATGGAACACTTGGTGAGACCCTATTATGATTTATAAATCATACCATACCATTTCCTTTAGGTGTTTTCAGATTTTATTCTTCTAGGTCTGAGTAAAGGGAATGTGCCACATGGATGTGGTTAATGTTCTTGATCCTTTGAGTTTGATGTAATGCTCCCTTTGGGATGTACGAGTTTTATCTTTCTATTTGTTTCTTAATTTAATAATGTACTATTTTTTATACATGTTTGCTTTCTAGTACATTCTTCCTTTGGTGTGTTGAGCATTCTAACTTGTATCCTTTGTCTTCCTCTGTTTTATGGAATATTCAGTCACTTTTTATCTTACATGATACCAGGTGCTAGTATCCATCATATGGGTATTGGGAAAACACTTTGGGCTTTGTCAGATCCAACTCAGTTATCAATTTATTGGGGTATTCAGTCTGGTTTGTGACATCTTGCATGATCTAGAGGCATCCATGTCTAAAAATTGTCTTTAAAGACTTTCCCGCTCCTCTTATTCTTTGAATCAATCAACGATGTTACCAGGTTCTCACCTTATTGTTCATCCTCCCTAGCCACCCTCATCATTATATTTGGTTGATATCTGGGCTCTCCCAGCTTGGATCGATGTGTGTGTGATGGTCCATGAATATATCAAGCAGCTGTGATTCAAGTTTGATAGGTGGTTTCTCTTTCGTTTAGGGTTATCTAATGTCTTTCCTGGGAGGCAAGGTTTGAAAGTAAAGGGGTGAATTGGCTTCCTTCATGTGGTGTTTTTTTGTGTGGTGTAAGATGGTTTATGTTATGGTTGGGTCTTGTGTGAGGCTTGTTGTAGCGAGCTCGATGGATGACAGTGGGGTTTGAGTGGAAGGTTATCGATGGATAGGAACATCAATTCCTTATAGTCGGTGAAAGATTATAGGAATTATGAATTCAATGTATTTCATTGTTTAAAAAGATCTACTTTGGTGGTTTCAGAATCTGATGGATTCTTTTTTGATTTTGGGACCATTGGTTTGATTGGGTTGCAGATGCCTCTATGATATTTGGATCTTGTCTTGTTGCATTTCGATGGTTGTGCATCTTTTTATAGGAATAAATAGATGGGAGACCTTGAACAAGGGATGGGTGTGGTGAAACCCATCATTCTCCAATCTTTCCTCATCTTGTTGAATATATGGGAGACTTTTCTTTGATTTTTAATAGTGTTTTATTTCTAGTTTTTTCATTGCATCAGGTTGAATGTGCAATGAGTTCCACACAAGCACTGTTGGGTGGGCATCTTAAAAGTGAGATATATGTGATTGAACTTATCATTTGGACCTTCCTACACCATTCTGTGGGAGGTAGGGGTTCTCTTTCACATTGTGTTGGTTTATCACGATGCAAATATTTGGAAGGGGGTGATGCATTATCCTCGATTGACATAACTTTTGAATTTTCAATTGGGGGGGTGATACATTTTATACTCTATATCTAGACGTTTTCTACCCATTGGAATTTTGGGACCATTATTTCCTTCAGGTACTCTTAATTTAAGTCATATTTCTTCTAATTATAATGGGTTCCCTCTTTACCCAGTTTTCAAAAGTGGTCGTCGCTTTTATGTTTAATAAAGGGGGATTGACAGTCAACATATTTTTAAAAAAATCCCCTCTATGATTGTGATGATGATTATGCTCACCCATTAAATATTAATTAATTTCTCTTATTCCTCCCTTACTAAGATTTTGTATCACCCCTTTCATTGATTTATATCTTCTGGTGATTATGTTTACAAAGGAGACTGTGAGTGAATTTAGGGTGATAAAAAATAAGGGTTTAAAAATTGTTAGTTTTTTATTATGTACAAGTGATGTATGATCCTAATTTCCCGAAGATATTATAATTTGGATCTTATAATGTACTACTATTATTTTATTTATCATAAAAATGATGTAATTATCATATAAGAGAAAGTTGGTTCACTGTATATAATTATATTTTTTTGAGATATGAATTGTTTGGGCTGAGTTTTGGTGGTTTTTGGATGGTTTTAGAATGTTTTTATGTCCTTTTAAATGGTGTAAATTCTTAGAATAGTTTATAATGACCATGATGATTTTCTAGTAGAAACTATGAAACATGCAACATTGGATCAAGGTAATGTGCATGGTTTTAAAAACGATGTTCCCAAACAATGTGGTTTCCTAGGGATAGGTTGAATGAATCACACGATTAGTGAAAATTTTGTTAAACTATATGGGCAAACTATGTGGAATGCTCCAAAATCCTAGAAAGGGAACACGATTGTTATATAGTTTTCCAATACATGCATCCAAATCATGTGTCTTGTCTAGAAGCCTAGTATGAGATGCACTGTTGGTGCATGGTTTGACAAAAGGTGTGACCAAACCATGTGTGTGTCAACATAATAATCCTAAATCACAATTAATTACTATTTATGGTCTGTCTTAACTCATTCTAATTTTTATAGGAACTTGTCTCATACCTTGAGACTCCTATTGACTTCCTTATTGATTTCCTTTTCCAAAAAGCTATATTTCACTGAATCCATGTGGGTTGAAGATCTATAATTGATGTATGTGATACAAGACCCTCCATTATCTGGGTTTCCTTCTTGACCTAACACTTTTATCTTGTGATTACTCATAGATCCAACATTCCAATAATAGATCTATGAATCATATTTCAAAATTAAAATGAATTCTTAGATTATTTCTAGATTTTTGTTAGTTCCAATATGTTGATGGAATCTCCTTTGATTAGAGTTAGATCTCTTGTTAGTGGAAGATATTTTGGGGAATGTATTCTATGATCAATCACCTTAAGAACCTCTTATAATTGAATCTATTTTTCATTGAAGGATTGAAGATTGATCAATGTTTGTTGTCTAGACCCAAGGTTCTCATATATAATCTTTTAGAAATTCACGATCTATTATTGAATCAACAAAAAATATGGTGAATTACATTCATTCATTTGACATACCTCTAAATAGATTCCATTGGAGGACTCTTTATGTTTTTTGATTGTAGAAACAAACTTCTTAACATGTAATATCCTTGTGTCTATTATCTAAAACTCTTTCATGATGATCTTAAATCTGATTTATGCACCCTTGACATGAGAGCTCATCCTCTATGGGTGCGCTATGTGATTTGGTCTTCGATAGTTGATGAACCATTGAGTTAATCATAAATAACCTTGAGTTAGTAAGTTTCTTACTATTTAGGGATCTTATATACACATTTTACCTTCGTAATATTCTTGTGTTTTCATATTTTTATGATCATGGTTGATTATGATCACATATGGGTGTGTGTGTTTTCCATGAGACCCATTTTTTATACTTCATTTCATGAGTATTTATATATTATCTTATTACCATGATTCAGGTTGATCACATGTTGTTATATATTTCTATTATATTCTCATGATGACATGTTATGATTTTCCTTATATGAATTTCTATATTAAATGTGTTTCCACGCCTCTAGTAGTTTATCCTAGAACCCCTGATAGGTGGAATATTGTGATATGATTTTCCATTAGAGGTGGAGTGTGAAAGACATGTGGTGATGATAATGGTGAACCATTACATAGGGCAGGATAATGAAAACCTTGTGGCCTATCCCAAAACTTTGTGGATTCTGGATGTTAAGTAACATGTCGGAACTTAATGACTTGTGGATACCGAGTAGCATGTTCATTTGAATCCTTGAGGATGCTGATTAACATGTTCACCATACTTGTGGACATCCCCCGATCGCTTTAGATACCTATTATTATTATCCTTCTAGCATGTAGCCGAGTAGGAATGGTTGAGGCTCGTGGTGGATTGGTTAGCATATGGGTTCTTGGTATGTGATTTTTTTGTTTTCTTGTGAATTTTTTATTATCATGGAACACACCTGTTATACTTCTGAACACCTGTAAATGATGTATTGGTGGTTCACTAATAGGTTTCATTACTCAAACCCAATACTAGAATTTCATCATTTATGTTGACTTCATGTGTAGGGATTTGAGCAAGGGAAAGAGGTGCATGGAAGATGGTGGAATTTAGAAGTATGGATTTGGTGGTGGTATCAGGACATAATCTGGAGGTAAATAATGTGTTTCATATTAATCTAATTTTTTTATTCTATATTTTGTTTCTACACCAAGAGCCCAATTTACTTTATTTGTATGGAAAACATTACATATATTATTACTTTTTTATTATTTAGTTTTAGACATGTTACTATGATTATAATATTTTATATTTATAAAAGTTAGGTTATTTTTGTATGTATATGAAATGATACTAAGGGTATAGTCTCCACACTAACAATTCATGGATTATCACTACTAGTTGAAAACCTCTTTCATATTGGGATGTGCACATAAGGTATTATGGATCTCCAGCCCAATCATGGGTGTTCGGGTCAAGGTGTTACAAAATTGTATCATAGTAAGGTTATTTTTATTTTCTTTTAATTAACATTGGACATGGTTGAAAGGATATATTATTTTTAGCTATCGAGTAGGAGAGTTTCCATGTGTCTAACCAAATCATCTGTAAAGTACATCTGAGTCACCATTTTTTGGATTTATGTTATATTTTTATAGGATTTTGGGTTGTCTATACATCATGAGTAGAAAAACAGAATAACATTCCATACATATATTTTTTTTTTTAAAGGTAATGCTTTGGTCAAAGACCAAAGAACAATTTATTGATAAGAAAAAATATTACAAAACTCGGAAGGATGCAATTTTTTTACAATCTCTATCAAACAGATACAATAAGTCAGCTGGAAGAGTGTCCAGCCAAGTCATGCTCTGATGTACTCCTTTTTTAGCAAGAGCATTTTCAACAGCATTCGCTTCACGGTAGGCATGATTATCTATGTAATCAATCTCATGGAGCGAGTTCAGACAATTCGTCCAAAGTGTTGAAGTGGCCAGGTGAGATGCATGTTTCCATTCCATATGGCATGAACGATAGTGGTTGAATTACTTTTAATCCAAAGCATTCTCTAACCTCTTTGAAGTGAAAAATCAACTTCATGGATGACCCCCAGCATTTCAGCATCGAGGGATGAAGAATGTCCACATCCAACATAGAAGCAACCCTGGCATTGGCCAACTGAGTCTCTGAAGATGGCACCACAACTGGCAGGGCCTAGATTTCCTTTAGAAGCATCATCAACGTTCAATTTGATCCATTCCAGCATCAGTGATTTCCAGAATACTTCAAAGGAACGTTTGGGCTTTGGGTATATTCCAGGAACACGGAGATGACGAAGGATCTCAAAGTCACCAACTGAGTAGTTGCAACAGTATTTTTGAATTGAAGCAACTTCATGAATTGCAATAAGAATCTGAGATTTTCTTGCATTGAGACTAATTGAGTGTTTATTGTGAATAAGATCATTTCTAACGTACAAGATCTCATGCAGGAGTTCTGCCACCAGCGCAAGAAAAATATTTTTAACCTGTAGAGATGCTTCATATCTAATGTATTTTTTTTAAAAAACAAACAAATAGAGTCATATAAGGCCCATATGCAATTAAATAATTCAAGAACATAATTACATAAAGCATCGGCCATCACACATGACAAAAAAAGATGATCATCATCCTCCCTGTGCTGATTACACAAGTGATACATATATTTATTATTGTTCTACATGATATTCCTTTAATTTAATGTCTTTATTATGCTCTCTATTCAGGAAATACATTTATTGTTCCCTTTCATGATATATCTATTTACATAATGTTGTGATATATCTATATTGGTGTTAAAAAATTGAACCTGAAAATGATCTTAGATATGAATGAGACTAACCTACAAATATGTATAACCTTTTTTAGTTCTTGTTAGGTTATACATTTTGTTTTGGATATACTCATAAGGAATCCTCTGTGTGATCCCATGGATTTATTAGGATGAGTATTAAATGTTCTAACATTTCCTTTATATAATTGAATATATTTCCTCAAAGAATACTGATGGGACCAAAATCTAACACGTATCGGGGTGATCCCATTAGGTTGGATTCCCCCTTTCCACCCATGCTGTGTTAGAGGGTATAGCTCATCTTGCTCCAGCACCTGCTTTAGTGGTGTAGGATGTAATCCCACCTTAACCAATATCCCTCCCGCTTATTCCTTCCCAAGGTGGAGGGGAATCGAGGTCCATAGTCGACTATTAAAAAGACTTAAAACACTATCATCCTTAATTCTTTATGGGTAATTAAAGACTATAGGATACAAAGGGTCAGATAAATTTCATTAAGGGTGTCTTCGACCTCATTGAGACACCATCGAACTAGAATGTAATTCTAGAAGCATTAAAGCTACAGGAACCTTCCTGCAAATAGTAGAGAATGATGGGACAAGTTGGAAAATGTGAGGGTATGACCTGGTAGGCCTTCAAGGACCTATTCTTTGGAGAATTTTTCCCTAAGACCGTTAATATAGATAAAAGATAGTTATCCTTAGAGTTATAGTAGGTATTCATGATGGTTTCCATATACTCCACTTGTTTCACTGAGCTACTGGGATTAGCTTCAATATTGGATAAAATGATGTATAAAAGCCCTTGAAGATTGAGATCATAGTTCTTCATGAAATTAGATGATAGGTTTAGAGGTTTCAACCTAATTAAATACCCATAGGTTCTTTCAAAGACTTAAAATATCAAGAAGGTCCTAGAGGAGGATCAGTAAATTGGTATTATTCCATCTCTTAGTACACATGTAGGTGGACCTCTTACTATAATCATGACTTTCATTTTTAGTAGTGGGAAGAGGAAGGCTGGGAAGAGGCAACAATGCGGTGGTATACAGGTGGAATAGAGTAAAAATTCCTAACCCCCCCCCCCAAAGAGAATTTCTATAATTATTTTACAATGGAAAGGTTATAAATTATCTCAAGTTCTACACGCCACTAATAAAAAGTAGTGATAGAGTTTAAATATAGGAAATTTCAAATATTTTTACACCAAGGATTCATGGATGGGCTTCTACGAGGGTATAATATAGAAGAAATATTTGACCCAATGATCTAGATGGGGTCCCCATGAGTAGTATCATATGATAAAGACTCATGTGATGAATACACCTTAGGGTTAGGATTGTGGGGATAAGGTAGAACTAGTTTATGTGGTATATTTGACTCTAATAGATGATGGCGAGGGACCATATACTATTTGAGGTATAGTCTTTATCAATTCTACCATCTCAACCAATTTGTTTGATATTATTTCAATGCATTCCTTTATATATTCACATGTTATTACTGGACATGAATTATCAGTCATATTTTCATCTGTGATACTATCCATTGATATACTATTGGGTGTGAAAGTGGAACGTCTTCAGCAATGCCTATACCTTCCTATAGTAATTTACAGTTATAGAAATCTATGGGACTTTATGATTTTGGATAGATTTGATTTGGTTCTTGTTATGTAATGAAGGACTATTTTTCAAGATCACATTGATTTCTATTATATTCCAGAGTCATTTTCATTTCATATGGGAGAGAATTTCGTGATGAACATTGAATAGGAGTTGGAATCATGTAGAGAGGGACCAGACATGAGCCATCCTTGGGTTATTACCATGAATGTTATATGTTTGGATCTTTTTTCAAGATCAATGGTGACCCCTAGTCTTTTCCTCCCATTGTGGATCTATATTAGAACATCTTTCTGATAGACTTCAGAACACATACCTAAAATAAAGGATTTTAATTAAAGATATAAATTGGTCTATATGTGCATCCCAGTTCAACATATATTTATCATATAGAATTAGTCAAGATAAGGAATTAAATTATAGCTTGAGGATGTAGAATAGAAGGGATTTATAAATCTATGTACTTCACCCTAGGGTGCACCTATTTTTTCACAAAGAAGAAAGATAATAGTCTTTAAATCTGTATAGATTAATCGAAGTTGAACCAGGAGGTGGGGAATAATAGGTATCCTTTGTAAAATATTTATGATCTATTTAATCAATTATGGGGATCCTGTTGGTTCTTCTAGACCGACCATTGATTAGGCTATCACTAGTTTTGGGTTAGATAGAAGAAAATATCTAAGATGGCATTTATAGAAGGTATTTATTGTACAAGTACAATGTGATTCCATTTAGACTAGTGAATATGCTAACAATGTTCATAGACATCATGAAAAAGTTCTTCCACCCATATCTTGACTCATTTCTCATGGTGTCTATTTATAACATCCTAATATACTCACAATCCCTAGAGATGCATGTAAAACATCTTGAGATAAACATAAGTACACTTTGAGAACATCAGTATTATTCTAAGTTTTCAATGTTTAACTTTAGATAACATGAGGTACAATTATTGGGAATTTTTTTCTAAGACTTGTGTATCTATAGACCTAGAGAAAGTGAAGATGGTAATATATTGGACACATAATTGAAATGTGTTCGAGATTAGGAGATTTCTAGGTTTTTTGGGATACTATCATCATTTTATCCCAGACTTATCCCATTTATCATCACCCATGAACGTGATGAAGAATAAGGGGGTGAACTTTAAATGGTTGAACCAATGTGAAGAGGTATTTCTTGAGCTAAAGAGGAGTCTAACTATAGAGACAATGTTTATCCTTCCCGAGTTAGAAGTTGGTTATACCATTTACTATGATGCATTAGGAGTTGGTTTGGGAGAAGCACTGATGTATAGGGATCATGTAATAGCTTATGGGCCACATCATATATGAACTCATAAGTATAACTATCCTAATAATGATGAAGTGAGAAAAAAATTTGTCCACACATTGATTTGATGGTGACACTATCTCTTTAGTGAGAGTTTGTTTATCTACGAGGACCAAAAGAGCCTCTGTTATACATTCATAAAGTGGGACCTAAATTAGAGGAAAAAGTACTGGGTAGAGTACCTATATAAATTGAAACTATTGATGGAATATAAACCAGTTAATGTTGACATCACTGTAGATTCTCTATCCATAGGACGTAGGTATGTCAGGAGCCTGGTGAAAAACCTTTAGAGTAACTGTGGAACCTGATGAACATGTTGGCTGATTAGAGGATAGAATCTTCTGAGGGCCATGGAATAATGATGTATATTTCTTTAGTGGTAATATCTTTTCTAGTGGATTTGGTGAAAACTAGTTTCGAATCTGAATTTCTGTGTACTATGATGTCGGAACCCCTAGAAGGTGGTTACCTGATACCTAGGTGGCTGTTGGAACGTGATGATGTGATCTAGGTAATGGGAGATTTTTTGTCCCTTCTCCCATTGGGGAATAATTGGTGAGATACTTACTTACCTTTATTTTTGTGGTAAATCACATTGTCAAAAATATATACCATGAATTTAGGCGATGGTTCTTATGGCCTGGGATGAAGAAGGACATTAATGAATTCATTTCATAGTACCTTACCTACGACAGGTTAAAGGCATAGCAATAATTCCCTGGAATGTTTTCTCTTTACATTTATTGAGATCATGGAGAAGTGGGAGGACATAATGATTTTTTTTGATAAGGTTACCTTATACCAAGAGGATTCATGACCCTTTATGGGTGTTATTGATTAGTTAATGGATGTTTATCACTTCATACTGATCAATGATACTCACTTAGTAAACGATCTAAAAAAGTTGTATGTATGTGATATTTTATACCTTCATAGAGAAACCTTATGAATTGTATCTAACAAAGATATTTTTTTTGTGTAAACGTTTTGGAAGATCTTATAGAAGGTCTTAGGGACTCAGTTGAGATTGAGTACAGTGAACCATCCTCAGATGGATGGATAATAAGATTAGACAATCTATATACTATAGGAAATAATTTGATCTTACATCCTACACTTCAGTGGAGTGTGGGATGATCAGATAGAATTAAATGATTTCTTATATAAAAACAACCCAGATTCGATTTAGATGGAACCTTCTATGTCTTTATATTTTAGTCTATGCAATTCACTAGTTTTTCATCACTAGGCTAGTGAGGTAGTGGTCATAGGGAATGATATGATATAGAAGACCTCCAAAATAGTGAAAATGGTTTATAATAGTTTGATAATAGCTCAAAGAAGGAAAATATTATAAAATGGTCTTAATATGAAAAATTAGTATATTTTTGGTGAATGGGTTTTTTTAAAGAGTGAATCCTCAATTAGGCCACTGATTCTTGATGAAAAAAATAAATATATCCCTATATATTTTTTACTCTTCAAGACCACTAAATGGGTTGAGATAGTGGCATACCATATTGATCTTCCTTCATGTTACCAGGATACACATGATGTGTTTCATATGTCTAACATTTTGAGGTACATTACCTATCCTACACATTACATTGTCTAGGAGAATGTTCAGTTTGATACCAGAACATTATACATGTAATTCTTGGTGCAGATATAGACTGAAGAATGAAATTACAACAAGGAAATATAGTACCACTTTTCTAGATTATGTAGAGTCATGGATGAATCCTATAGGATACAAGGGAATGGGTGTTAAATTTTTTGGCTATGTATCCCAAGTTTTTTAGAAAAAATTAGTAAATATTATTTTTAATGATGGGAATTCTTTAGAGGGGATAATGTAATGGCCTCATATATTTAAGGTTAATTATGAGTTAATTTCAACCTTTAGTCATATGTTTTGAGATATGAATTGTTTTGGATGTCCTTTAGGGGTTTTAGAATATTTTTTGAAATTTGTGGTGGAATTTTAAAAGCTTAACATGTTGATAATGGTTTATAAAAACAATACATACTCCCTAGAATAAACTATGAATCAAGTAATGGTGGCTCAAGGGGAGAAATATGGTTTGACCAACCATGAGCCCAAAACATGTGGGTGATTGGGAGGATGCATAATTATATTCATAATTAGCTCATGAATTTTCAAACCAAGTGACCAAACATTGCAGAGTGATTTCAAATCCCAAATATGGTATATAACATGAATCTATTTTGTCTAACCATGTAGCCAAAATATACGGCTTGTCCAGAATCCCACTATGGGGCTCATGGTAGGTGCATGATTTGAAAAACCAGGTGAAAAAACCATGTGCATATACATTTAATGATACAAAATCCCCATTAATAACTATTAATGGTCCATTTTGAATCATTATTCTTTATATAGGAAGCCCTATCATTCCATGAGGTTCCCACAGATTAAATTTATAAATTACGCTCATCTAAATCTATATTTTTAAAACTTCATGTTGGTTGAATATTTAAAATAGAGGTATGTGATAAAAAACTCTCCATTAATTGGGTTTCCTTCTTGATCATTGTATTTTCTCTTGATATGATTCATATATATAGCATGATAATTATTTATCTATTAATTTAAATTCTAACTAATGATATATTCTTAAATAATTTCAAGAACTATGGTGGTTTTTAAATGTCAATGATATCTTCTTCAACTGGAGTTAGATCTCTTGTGAGTGGTAGATGTTTTAGAGTATATCTTATTAAGTTGATCAACTTTATAACCTAATCTAATTGAATCTATTTTCTATTGAAAGATTTATGATTGATCAATTTTTATTGGCTAGACCTAAGGTTCTTTTATAAAATTAATTAGTAATTCATAATCTATTATTGAATTGAATGTAAATCGAATGAATTGGAATCCTCTACTTATATATTCATCATGATAAATTTTTGGTGGTATCCTTAAGGTATTTGATTTTATACTCACCGTTCGTAACATGGAATCTCCTTGATTCATTTCTCTTAACCTCTTCCTTGATGAACTGGAATTTGAGTTAGGAATCCTTGACATGTGAGCTAGTACTCAATGGGTGTGCAACATGATTCATTCTTAGATCTTAACAAACCATGGAGTTATTCATTAAAAAACCTTAGGTATAAAGTTCTATACCATTTGGGTATCTTGTATACACATTTTTACATGTTATGATTCTTGTAATATCATATTTTTGTCATCGTGATTAATTTTGGTTGCATGTAAGATTGTCTATAGCCCGTGAGATCCATTTATAATTATTGATACATAGAGTACTATTGTAGTAGCTTGTTACCATGTTTTATGTTTATCACGTGTTGTTATATGTTTCTACTATATTTTTATGATGATATTCACTTCTTTTCATTACATGATTTACCCTTATATTTGTGTTTCCATACCTTTGGTAATTTTTATTAGAACTTTTGATAGGTAGACCATCATGATATGATTGTCTATTGGATGGGGAGTGTGCATGAGGTGTAGAGACAATGATTTTGGACCCTAACATAAGGTAGAGTCATGTAATATTAGTGGACTATCTTGATATTTTATGCCTTTTGGATGTAGATTAACTTTCCAAAACTCAATGTCATGTGGATACCAAGTACCATTTTAACTAGATGCCTTGAGGATACTATGTAACATGTTATCTATCCTTCTGATTGCACCTTACAAACTTCTGATATTCATTTTGATTATAATTTGAGAGTAGAGCCAAAATAGGTATGGTTGGGGATCATGGTGGCTTAGTTATCACATGGGTGATTGCTATGTTTTTTATAATTTATTTCATATTTATTATTATAATTTTATAAACATGCTATTTCTAAGTACACTTGTTAAGAATTCATCAGTGGTTTCATACTGGGTTTTATTACACACATCCAATACAGTCATTTTGGTGTGTGTATAGACTTCATGCATAAGGATCAAGGTAATGGAATGGGGCTTATAGAAGACAGTTGAGTAGAGTATGGAGTTAGTGGTGATACCAAGATGTACTCTCGATGACACCATTTTTTTCTTATTTATCTATTTTCTTTTATTACACCTATTTTTCTTTCCACATCGGGATCCATGTTTACAATATCATTATGTCATAACTATCATCTATTAGTACTTTTTGGTTATTTAGTATTCCACATGTTAACCTTATTATCATATAATATATTTATTTTTTATGGACGTGACTTTATTTTTAGGATATAGTCTTCCCACTGATTGTGTTCAGAACCTCACTACTATTCAACAGTCTCTTGCATGTGGGGAGGCATGCATGAGGTATTGTGGCTCTCTAACTCAGACCTGGTGGTTCAGGCTAGGGTATTGCAAATTGTAATTTATTTGATTGGATATATTAAATACAAATTTCATTAAAATAATTTATCAATAGTGAATAATTTAATTTTTAATATAACAAATCATTATGCACATAAAAATAGTTTTGTTGAAATATAACTGTTTTTACTTTCAAATGGTTTTATCTTTATTTATAATCATTTATAATCAATGTATAAATAGTTATTAATTTTTTATATATGTATTAGAAATAATATTTTATAATTTTAATACTCTAAATAAGTTAAATTTACCTTTAAATAGACCATATATAATAAAATAATGTTTGTAAAAAAAATATTTGTGTTCAACCCAGAGTAATTAAAGTTGTACAAATTAATTTATTTCACTATTTTCCATGTAATTTTCATGTAATATATTTCTTTTTTTATTGTAATAATATATTATTCACAAAAGTGTTTTATTTTATACATCACAATCTATTCAATATATTATTTATTTAAAGTAAAATACATAATAATCATGGGGTGTTATAATCTCCACTTTATTGTGACTCCCTTGCAATATTTTTTCCTTTGAAAAGTCTCATAAATAGTGTACCATTCACTTTTCTTATTTATTAGATATATCATATATTAAAAATTTAAGATATTTCTTATTGAACTTTTTTCCAAGAAAACCAATACTTCTATGCTAAAAGTTGTTCTCATATTCTGCATTGAAATAATATAAATCGCTTGTGCTACCAACTGAAAATAGTTAACCATAAGTTCTTCTTCCCTTAATGATGATTCTTCCATACATTATATTATTAATTAAATAATTATTTCTTTTTAAATTTATTTAATTACCATAAACACATAGTTAATTAACACTCAAAATGTTTTGTTTGATCTCATAAATAAATAAACCGTCCTTGGAAATTAATTTTAATGTTTCAGTATCACTTGTATCAAATCATATAATTTTCAATGATTTTTCATTACTAAAAGTACCAAAACTATATCATTACCTTCTATGTTATTTAACATCTTAGTTTATATAATCATTTGGGATAAATGACCACTATTTCGTATCTATAGATTTCCCCTTTTCCAATATTTAACATCCATTGTTATAAGAAGTGACTTCTGTATATTTATTTTCTATAAAACATCTCAAATATAAGAGTATAATGTGTTTTTATAGGAATTTTAAACATATTTTATTTAAAACAATGACCTTTTAGGATATATATATTCCATAAATTAATCCAAAATAATTATTTTTTTGAGTATATAGATTTTATGAATTTCTACTCAAAAAAAAATTCACTCTGTATTACTACTCAACTTCATAAGATAGATTCCCATTAATTATTACTATATTTTACAAGAGTAAACAATATATTATACCAATAAAAATTATTTTTATAACCATTAGTTCCATAACAACAAAAAGGCCATTAAATCCTGAAATTTTATGACAATTTAAATTTTGTTCTAGAATATTTTGTTATCATCCATGTATGATTTATACTTATTTTTACCAATTTCTTAGGAATGTGTTACTTAATAAATTTTCCTCCACTCCCTTTGATATAAGATTATATTATTAATAAATTCCATCGGCCAAACATTTCCTATTTTGAATTTTGATACTTCAATATTGGTTAAAAATGAGATTATAACTTGGTTATTTATCGAAGAAGGTTTTACCTTATTCATTGGGATAACAAAATTAACAACTTGATATGATTCATCTTATAATTAAATAGATTAATTATAATGTTATATCATCTTATTTAATATATTTTCCAAATCAATCCATCATTATTTTTTATGCCCCCAACCCTCACTCTTGAAATCCAATTCTAATAAACATATTCTTTGAATACTACATTTGAAACCAACCAACAAAACCAAAAAGAAAATGTAATATTAAAAAAATGTGTCACTTACACACTAATTTACATATAGGTTTATATTTTTAGAGAGTTATAAAAAGATATTAAATAACAAAACCCAGATATTTCCCATTAAATGATGATTTTTTCCGTTATACTAAGAGTCCCTTACTTTAAACCAGATCATCGACATGTCCTATAAAATTATCTACACATGCTACTCTTATGGATATATAATGTGTAATAATTTTAATTATAACCTGGGGAAATGAATGAATAAGAAGGGTGATATCAAATGTTTGGTAAGGGGTAGAATAAATTATAATATGTCATGTAATAAAAAATAAATTAATAATATAGAAGGAATAAATAAATTCAATTATCATATATAACTATTCAAACGATCTTAAAATAAACTATGGATGAAATAATAATACAAATAATCACACTTATAATAATAATTTTATTGATGGTGATAGAATGCATAATTTTAGACTTCTTGATCTTATCCTCAAGCCCTTATTCCAAGAAATCATACTTTCTTTCAAGGCTGCATCCAAGAAGAAATTATTTCCAACAAAGTTATTGCTAAAAGATAATTCTTTCCATAAATTCTATATCCAAAATTTCTTTCTTTCCATCATGGTCATAGCAAAAAAAATAATTGTTTCTATTAATACCATAATGAAGATATCATTATAAATTGGGTTGGAATACACCAAAGATCCAAACCTTTTATATTGTGGGAATAACTAATGAATCGATGGGATATATAATTTTGGGCCCCACCTATCACTTTATTATGTTCAATGCATTAACCATTTGAAATTTATAAGTAAGAATGCTTTTCATAATCAACTTTCCTTAGTAATCAATAAATAGTTGTATTAGGATAACAACATAAAAGATGTCAGTATATTCCAAAATCAATAAACTGAATGACATGATCATAATCCATCCATATAAAGAAGGTGGATGTTATTTTTAGTGTATATACCTGGTGTAACATAATAAATTTTATGGTTTTTGAAATATATGAAAAAAGTTCATATGAAGAACACTTTTAATGATATCACATGATAAGGGATAAATAATTAAAATGATTGATTCAAAATATTCAATAAACCAAAAGTATTTTTTCACAATGTAATTTATATGGTGATTCATTAAAAAATAATCCAATGGAGTTGGATATTTTATACATAAATAAGAATATTGAATCCAAAACATAAAAGAGTTTTCATAGAAGAATTTTATAAAAACACAATTTTATGAGTCTATTTCAAAAAATCATTTTCTTAAAGGTTGCATAAAATTATTTTTATGAATATATTTGTAATAAATAAAAATAATATATCATTGAAAATTAAATAATGATTTTCTATAGAAATGTGGAGTGTAAGATAAAATATATTATTTTGAAAAAAATTATTTCTTAATATTTTAAAAAACATGCATCAAAACCCCACATCATAATAATAAATATAATAATTTATTTTGAAAAGTGATAAAGATAAATAATAATTTCAATTGATAAAATAAATATTTGGGTTTCAAAATTTTTAATTGAAGAACTTGTGGAAAAGAAAGAATATGGGTATAGAGGAGAAATATCCATTAAAAGGGATGTGGTTATTCTCAGCAATTTTACATTTATACGAAGAAATAAACCCATCCATTGATCATAATTGATGTAATAATCCTTTTAAAACTAGTTTATTTAAATTAAATATATACAAATATAAAATAAAATTTAATAAAAACCAATTGGAAAATAGTTTCATTGTATAAAATAAAATGTGGTAGGTAATATGAAACATGTCTCATGGAATTGAAAATTGAGAAAAAAATCATAAAATGATTTATTAATTTTCTAATTAAAGTACATTCAAATAAATATCATAAATTTTGTTCTAAATAAAATTAATTAAATGTAAAATATGTAATAAAAATTCATTGGGTAGTATATACACTACATAATGAATAAAGGTGATGAAAACAGAATATATCTAAATGGAGAAAACTTTATATGAGAAAATCCTTACAAATTTGACAACTCATTATTTTAATTATCTGGGATCATATAATGTTAAATGGAAATTTAAATTCAATTAATATAAATATAATAATGATATAATATTTAATTTAGGAATTATATTCACCATAAAAAATAAAAAAAAGCGTTGAATATGACATATGTCACTCTAAAATAAAATAGAGATGAAAACCCTAATAAATTTTATAAAATTTGAATTGTGAATTATTGATGTCTAAAAAATATAATAATATTTAAATAACATGAATTTGAAGAATAAATAATGATATAATATGAATAATGGGTAGTATACACACAATATAACAAAAATAGGTGCATAATATAAAACATGTCTCAAGAAATTGAGATTAAGAGGAAACTCTCATAGAATTTATATCATTTTATTTGAAAATTATTAAGAGATAAACATAGAAATAGAACTATAAATATCATTAATTAAAGAGTGAATCATGATATAATATTTCAATGTGTTAGTATACACACCATATAAACTAGAATATGAGCATAATATAAAACATTTCTCAAGGAATTGAAATTGAGACCAAACCCATACATTTTTTATAAAATTGGATTACAAAACTATTAGTAGAGAGAACATGAAATTTAAATTTAAATACCATGAATTAAATATTGATTCATTATATAATATGTCAAACGGGTAGTATACACACCATTCAAAATTAAACATGTGAATAATAAAAAGCAAGTATCAATGAATTAAAATTGAGATGAAACCCTTAATTTAATTATAGGCTTCTAATAATTAACGTTAAAGTACTATATAATAAACATTAATTTCATAATAAAAAACTTATTAATATTATTAATATCTATCATTGTTGATATTCTTTAAATATATTATCTCTTTACACATGTATTAGTTCATTAGTGTTTATTCGCATAACCAAATGTTAATAATTCTTATTATTTCACGCATGTATTTTAATAAAGAATTTGAACCCCATTATTTGATAAAATGTTAATAATTATTAGATTATAAAATATATTTAAATATTTTTTTAAATTATTTATTCATACCAATGTTCAGTCGATGGAAACTATGGTCATGGTTCGCAATAACGAGATACATAATGAACTTATTTTAGCTAATTTACCAATATCAACGGATTACATTATAATGATTTTTAATTTTTATTTCATATTTTAATATTAATATTAATTAAATATATCAATCCTTAATATAATATATATTCATAAAATATATTTTTATCCATGCATGTATGTTAGTGATGAAAAATAGAACATGTCTCTACTTAGAGGCAGTACTTCTCATGTACAGACCGAAGAAATTTTTGTTTTCCATAGAAAGGAATGAAACTAGAGAATTATTTACCATTTCAGAACCCCAATAATTTTCTAAATATGATTTTTATTCAGTAAATATACCTTTTAACCCTTCATATACGTATGTTTTGAAAAATAAAACACATCATTCATTGATGTAGTAGTCCACACATAACATGAGAAACGTTTTAAATATTCTAAGGGGTAAAGCTATATAATGAGTATTAAAATATCATAAAAATATTTAAAAATATTAATAATAATTATTTAATTATATTGTATTGAATAATTTTGTTTTTTAAAGAGATATCAAGAAGAAAAAGGGCTAGGGAGTGACTATTAGTCATGGTGAGGATTTGAGTCTTCTCTTGAAAGTCTTATTAGAATTGGGGGACTAGGTGAAATTTAATGTTGAAATGTGCTAAAAACATGAAGATATATTCACGGAGAGATAGAATGGTAAGAGGTTCAATTGAAATTTTGAACTAAGAGTATGTCTTGATGTGGGTACAAGTATCCTCCATATCTTAGAGAGAATAAGGACTTTCATTATAATTTAATGTCAAGTAAGTGTAAGAATGTAATATCATGGGAGTTAGGTGATTTACCCGAGTAAAGGTTGGTAAAACATTAAATTATGACTTTTAGACCTATAAAATTTCTTCTATAATATCTATGTGACATTTAAAATTAATAAAAATTGAGCCACTTATGTTACCCATTTTTAACCCAGATTAACCTTGTTTAAAAACATAATGGTAATTATATTATTACAAAAACAATAAGATGAAGATTATAAAAAATTTAAATGATATTATTATGAATTTATAATCCATTTAATCTAATTAATTTTCTAAACATTTTTAAATCAACTTTTAAATTAAAATATATAATATATAGAAAACTGTTTAGTTGAAAAAATATCTTTCAAATCTTTCGGTGTTCTTAACAAAAATTAGTATAAATTAAAAATTAAATTATTTTTAATTATTTTAATATATATAAAATTTCAATTAATTCATCATTAAAAAGGTATGAATTTAATTTATTTAATTAACAATGACACAATCTATATAAAAAAACAACTATTTGAAAAATATTTTTTTTACGGTGTCACTAAATATTGACTTTGGTATCTGATTTTTATACTAAAAATGAACTTGAATTATTTCCAAATTTAGATATATTTTTTAAGAATATTAAAATACTTTTATTTGACTCAATTTATAGAGTTTATAGAAATTAATTAAAATATAGGAATTCATAACAATTAAAAGGTAATTTTTTATTACATATATTTTTTAGCATAAAATTATTTTATTAATTATTTAGATACTCTAATTTAATTTGATCTACGCATTTTTATTAAAAATTACCAATATTTTTCTTCATATATATATTTTAAAAAACATTTAATTCTATTTATACTCACAAATGTAACGGCTAAAATATAAAAGTTGTATTTAATACTTATAATTCTATATTAAAATATTATGATTTTTTGGCTTCACTATTGCATTTTTTTCAAGATATATAGTACTTATTTGAAGTATAATTACACATTTAAAATATTAGGGTGTTTCATTATTATACATTTTTTAAGTTATCCCCCTTATAGTATAATTATTATTAGAATCTTTTAACATGTTCTTTGTTCGATATTTAACACCTTTTTAAATTTTAGTTTCTCTATGCAATCAGCTTCCTCCATGAGTAACACTTCCTCACCATAATTTTTATTCCAATACACATTATTTAAAATTATGATTTATTTATGGAGATTTTTTTCAATACAAGCCTCATGTTGACTTCTCAACATGTTCTTAGTAAAAAATTATTCATCTACATAATCACTACTCGAAGTTACATATTGATTTTACAGATGAACCTTCAATGTATTATGATTTAGTGGTTATATAATATTTTGAATAACAACATTTTGATGTTATTTTTTCCTCTTCATTACTCATTATATTTTTCTCCAGGTTCTTAAAAACATCCCCCTCACATTTATAACCATTTTATCCTTATTCAATTTCTCATCAAAAGAAATATTTTTCCTATATTCTTTAGTATTTCCATATTTATTCATTAAATAACAAAAAAAAATGCACATTACCAATACACTAAAATCATTTTAGGTGAATCATAAATTTATAATTTTCTTTTAATTATTTTAAATTATTTTAAATGAGAGACATGAACTTCTCATATTTATCTTTATATTTTTTATAATCTTTAGAATAATCTAAGAACTATTTTTATCACATCATTGATTTTAAGTCTATTCATGGGTTTTAATTTCATATCCTTATACTTCTCGATCATTAATTAAAAAAATTTATCCATTTAAATTTCATAAAAAACAATAACCTTTTGAAACCCATCAATAGACTACACATTCAAGTCTCTATATTCCAAAGCTAAAATGTTTACATCAAATTGTTTAATAATGTTTCTTAATAACTTCTTGATAGTGGTTTTACCTTCTAATGTGTCTAAGAATACTTGACATTAATAGAAATATTATTTAATCTTGTGAAATATTCATCAATATTTTCATCATCATCAGTAATACATATTATAATATTTAACTACATATTTTTAAATATTCTTCATCAACTTTAACATTTCCATAAAAATATTTTCAAGTTCATAAAAAACATTGGTAGTTTTTTATGAAATAATATTATTATGTACCTTTTCTAATATGTAAATAATGATATTATTATATTCCTTTCCATAATCAACCAAATTTATTTTATCAACATGTTTTATAGGATCATATTATTAAACAATAGTAAAACCAATAATGGTAGCATCAATAATTGAAGTGCCTAGTTGATGAGATTAGTAATATTGAGAAGGGGGTTGAAATAATTTTTTTATAACTTCAATTTAAAATAATCCTCTAGGACTGGTTAATTTGAAATCCCATAAATAATTAAAATGATAAATCAATTTTTCTGAAGAATGAAACTTGTAATAAGGAACACGTGATTTTGACAAGGTTCACCCTCAATATAGAAGACTATACCCTTTAAGTGTTCAAGTTTATTATGAAATATGGATGTATCAATAATATCATAAAGTTATTACTTTGAGGAAAGGTATCATCCTAAACCAAAATGATTTTACCTATTAGTAAACTATAGCTAAAATTTTAAAATTTGTATCCCTAAATTTTACAATGTTATCCAAGAAAAAAATGAAAATATATTCAATGTCCTATAGGATCCATAAACACCAATATAAAGATCTTCTCTTAATCCTTTAAAATATCAAAAAATTGATCCTGTCTCCCTCCTACATTTATAACATGGATATCCTAAAGATTCTATAAGTAATAACACATATTAGGTCTTTATTATAGAATTATAAATACTATATTCAATTATTTAATTTATTTAAATCATTAATATACTCATCATTGATAATTTGGAAAATTTAGAATTATAAAAGTTAAATGATTCCAAAATCTTTGATATTCAAAACATCATTTACTATTGGTTAAAGAATGATTTAGAAATAAAAAAGTTGTTGTATTCTAAAAAATATATAAATATTAATTACTATTAACTCTACAAGAAAAATAATTAATATATATCATCAATTTATGTTTTGATATTACTCATTTAAATACCTATAAAATCATACATAAATGCTTCCAAGTATTATCATGTTTTCATGAAATATTTTATACATAAACTATTTTTATCTAATGTGAGAGAAATGTACTCTTACATAGAATTTAAATATACCAATTTATTCTTAAATGGATATTCAAACTTACAACAGCTTGAATCACAAACACCATGAATCATAGGGATATTTAAACACTAAAGATCATTAGAGTATAAACAGATTTAATATAGTGAATCACATAAGAAACCCCATTTAATTTTAATTAAAATTATAAAATTATTATTTATTAATTGAAACCATGATTTACTATTATTTATATGCATTTTTAATCTTATATAGGTAGTGAAAATTTTGAGTGAATCATATATATCACCAAATTATATTAATTTATCCATCTAGTTAATCTTACTTATTATATGTGAGATATTATGTTTATATTTTAAATCCAAATTTATTCTTACATGTGATCATATTACTCTAATGTATCTTCATAATTTTTTTAAATTTCTTTCTAAATATAGAATTATATAAAAATTTTGACACCTTCTCAAATCATCTCTAAACAACTTTAGCCACCTCAAATCCGCTCAAAAACATAAATGAATATTTTTTTTGAATGAAAATGTAATAATCACATAATAATAAAATGGGTTATTCATTGATCCCATTATATAAAAAAATTGAGAAAAAAAATTGAATTGATTGATTTTTTTCAATTTATAATAATAAGGGGAAAATTATCAATGAAATTTAAATTTGAATTATGATTTTTACTTAATATATTAGAATCTTAATTAGAGAAATTTTTTATTTTTATGTTGATACCCACCAAACCCTTAGCCTATTAAAAACATTTTATAAATTCCTCACGATTAATTTTGATTATTACCTTTAGAATTAGATATTTAGATTCATTACAGGCCTTTTTTAGGATATATATACATAATGATTAAAAATTACACTAATTAAATGATCCTTAAGTGATGAAAGAAAACCTTAAATTAAGTTATATTACAAGGGAATATGAAACTAAATAATTTTTAAAATAATTAATTGTGAATGAGAAAATAAGCTCATTTAATTTTGGAGAAAAAATAAAATAAATGGATGATCAGTTTTGTTGGAAAGTTAATATTTGAAGAAAAATATTTTTTTAAAGGTTGAATGTTTAATAGTAAATAATAATTATTTTATTTTATTGATTATTGTATTTAAAATTTCGATATTATAGAATTTATTTGTTATATATTAAATATTTATTCTTGAGGGAAATCAAATTTTTTTTTGTTTTTGATAACTCAAAAATGTGTTTATTTTTTCATATCTTATTTGGTAATAAAATGAGTTAATAATAAATAATTATGTGTGTGTGTGTGTGTTTTATTATAGTATTTAGGTTAATGATGTATTTATAGGAGTTTGGATGGATTTTAAGGATGAAATAATAAATCATAACATAATTATATGGTGTTGTGACATGATTAATTTTGAGGATTTAAAGCTATAATTCAAGGAAATAATTATTGTCTGAAGAGACAATATTATAAAATAATTAATGTGTAATGTTGAATAATTTTTTACTCACATACATAATTATGTTGTTACAAGTTAAGAATAAATATCCATTGAGTATTGTTTTGTAACACCTCCAAAAGTTGATATAGATTTCTTTGAAATAAAACTTGAAACATTTGATATCTTTCTTTATAAGAAACCCCGAGTCAAAATGAACATGTGATATAGTATACCTTCATAACCTATAAATTGGATTGGAGGGTATGAATTGGAATAAAAACATTATGAAATTTATTTATAATGGTTTACGATGATACAAATGTATTTATATGTACTCAATTTTAACAAAATCTTTTAATTGTTAAAAGATCAATTTCTTAAAGAAATGTATTTTTCTATAGGTTATGTATTTTTATTTAAAAAAATCTATATTGATAATTATTGAAAAAATATTTTAATTAAATATATTTATAATTTATATTACTAAATGAATAATCATACAAATATTAGTCACATATTGGTTAGGAATGAAGATATAACCATTTAGAGGTAAATGTATTATTTTTTAGAAAACTGTTTTTATGTGTGAAATGTTTTTTTATGTTAATAAATTATATAAATTACTATTTAATAATGTTTATAATGAAATGAATATAATATATATTAAATAAAATATTTTAATATTGATATAATATTTTTTATAATCCAATAAATGCATGTAAATTCATTTTTATGCTTAAAAATTAATTTATCTAAAAATAGTGTTTGTTTGGTTTTGCATAATTATTTTATAGTTAATTTATACCACTTATAGTAATTTAATTTGATAAAATGGATTAGATATATTTAATAATGATATCAAAATTTAATGCTGATCTAAATTTCATTTATTCATAATGAAGAGTAAAATCAGTAAAAACGTGTTACCACAGTTTGGGTTGAAATAGGTTTACTGGGGGTTAAACTAAGAGATCAGGGTATGAATGCCACATAAAATTATCCAATTATTATTAGTTAAAGATATTTAAAACATATATAATATTAAATTTTAATACTTGTACATTTGGGGCCACTTTCAAATAAAAATTTATTAAGATTATTTAAATCCTTTATGTAAATCCATATGTGTTCTCTCCCTCAATTATAAAATAACACCTTCTATACTCCATTATTAATGAATTTTGAGCCTTCTAGATCAAAAAATACCTACCCTAATGAATTCCTACATTATTTACCTTTATTTTAGATCCCTTGGTCTTATTTTAAGACCAATATCTCATGGCATAAGGTAGAGTCCAAAGGATGTAACAACTTTTATTTTTTGGGTTGAGTCCTTTGAATATTTCTATATATATCTATTGATTTTCCTTAGAGTTCGAACTATGTTTTGGGTGTTATAGGATACCAAAATTTATATATTAAAATTATTAATATATATTAAAACTCATTCTCACAAGTTTTTAGAATATTTTTTTTCCATTGATTAGGACCCCAAATAAGAAATCTAAGACCACCATTATTTCCAAAACAAGGGTTTTACTCTAGGTTAAATAAAAGTTGGTTTATGTATGAAATTTAGTTTAAGGTGTATATTGGAAGATGCATTAATCAAATAAAAATAATATTTTATAATATTTTATTTTTTTAATTTAAAAAAACCATAATCACCGTCTATATATTCTTCATTTCTAAAAAAACATTAGGATTAGACACATAAACTAGGGAGATTAGAGTAGGCAAAGAGGAGAACATTTTATTAATGAAAACATATCATAGATAAATGATCATTATTCAAAGGATTCACCTATTCTAATGATATTTTGGGATCTCACCAAAGATAATTTCATGAAACCATTCTTCATCATTAATTAATCCAAAATTGATGGAGGGATTATTATTTCTTGTATTTATTATATTGATTTAATTGGAAAATATCATAATATGCTTTTTATTTCTCATGATTTTCATTATACACATGATCCTAATTTTAAATTTATTTCAATTAAAATTTGGTTTATATCATATGAACCCTTGATTTCACCCATGATCCATTTAATGTAATTTTTATATGGAATCAAATTGTTCAATATTGGGATTTCACTTCATTTTCCCCCCACTTTTGTTTGCGTTCTTTATCATTGTCCCAAAGGCACACTGTTCAAAATTATTGAGGAAAACTTGAGCATTATTGAACCCCCATATTCATGGTGGATGCATGAATGAGTTGGAATTTGGTATTTTTAAATTGGGCCATGATGTGATGTAAGATGTCGGTGTTAGAGACAAAGATCAGAAGCTGGATCATGGTTCTTTTCTGATGGGAGTGGTGAAATGGTAGTGAGATGTGACAAGTATGAACCATATGTACTTCATGTGGTCGGAATATAGACACTGATAATGGATTAGGTGCAATCATACTTATATCTATGTTCCTCGTCACTATTTGAGGGGAAAATAATGATGGGAGTGTCATGGGTAAAGCGAATTGAATAGACTCTAGATTTGGTAAAATCACACCATGCATAGTGTGTAGTACAAGAACACACACTATAATTCTTCATTATGTTGCGACTAGGGTTTCAAGTAGAATTAAAAATCAAATTTTTTATATTACCCATACAGACCATGTGACCCAGTGTTGGCAGCTCGACGTGTGCCCCATGAGTACACAGGCACAAACACAGATAGGTACACGAGCATGAAAAAAGTACACATACATGTTAATGTACTCAGAAATGGATAGGGTTTCCAAATATGGATAGTGTACATGGGAATGAGAATATTACTTAGGTATGGGTTGATGTAATCGAGCATGGTTCGGAAGACACAGGTAGACCCGAGGTCTCCAAGACACGCCCTGTGGATCCTATACATGTCGTGTACGTTTTAATGAGACTTCCACCTTTTGTATGTCCTTTTTCATGATTCCAATTTGGGTTTTTGAGTATCCTATCCCAATCAGTTTACCATATATGATTCCATGGAAGCCTTTATTTTTTTAATTAATGATATGACATGAGGTGTTATAAGAATGATGTTTCCTTTAGTGACACGTGACTGATGTCAATGATCATGTGGGATTACTAGAGATATTTTATGGTTGGTAATCTTATTTCAAACTAGTGAGTGGGTACCTTATACTATTTAAATATGTAGGATTGGTACTCCCCCATAGAACTACGGTGCGGGGGTCCTCAATCTACAAGGTGCTTGTAACACCATGATATTTTGGTGAAATATATATTTTTAAAATAATTTTAATATTTTCAATATTTTTTCACATGAAATACTTATTTAATATTACGTTATTAGAAACATTGATTTTAGATTTTGTTACATGAAATTCGGAGTGTAACTTTTGATACACAACATACAGTTTAAAAGAAATGTAACTTACTACTAAAATAAAATTATATAATATGGTAGTTATAAACTAGACGTTTGAATGGTGAGTATGAATAGGATTAACTAAATTATGATAATATACGATTTATAAATTTATATAAATGAATTTTTTGGTGGCCAATTAATTAGAAAAAAATAAAAACTATTTGAAAAAAGAAATATTTTTTCTGAAAAAAATATTTTTATACGTACAAATATGATTTACATTAATAAATTAAAAAAAGAAATTTGGTTTAATTTTTTAGTGATATTTATTTAGTATAAATTTAATCAATATTTTTACATTCATATTATGTATTTTATAGGCAAGAGATAAGAATAAATCAAATTTTACTCTAAAAAATGCATTTTTCTAAAAAGTAATTTTTCAACCATTTTATGTAACATATTTTAAAAAACTAATTTTAGAAATGTTTAGAAATTATTTTGAAAAATTAAATTTCATTTTTTAGATCACAATATCAAAATTATCTTAGGGTAAATTTTTGATAATTTTTTTAAAAGATTTACTTTTTGATGAATAGTGAAAAATACAAAATTTGAATTGAAAATATTCTTTTCATTTCAATTATTTATAACGATAAATTATATTTTAAATTTTTTTATAGTAAAAGTAGTTAAATTATATACCTATTAATAAAATTTAGGTTGTTTTAACCATTTTTATATTGAATTTTGATATAAAGACTTTATAAAATTTTGAACATTTTCTCTTTGGAAACCTGCTATCTTGTCATGTTTTTGGGATTAATTTTGAATTAAAATTTTCCACTTCTATGAATTGAATTTGAAAAAATTTATTCCATATTTGGAATCAGTATAATTTATATTATATAAAATTGTAATCTTTATTTTTGACCAAAATGAATAGTGAAAACAGTAAAAATTAATTACTGGAAAATAATAAGGATGGGTTTAATGAAAATATGTGATATATATGACATAAAAATTATTTTGGAATGGTAATATCTTACTTACCTTTATTTATTTAAATATATAAATAAAATAAAAAATCATGATTACGTATGACATACCGTGTCTATGAATGGTTCATTTTCTTTTATATCTCTATCTTTTACGGATTACTATAAAGATATATATAATGACTATATATGATATTAATATCATGGTTATAATTATAGATATAATGTAATGATAATAAAATTTAGATTATGAAAATATGAAATCAAAACATACTCAGAAAACAAAGTAGTTATTTCCTAAAATGTAACATAAACATGGAATTGTTAATAAATGGGTAATAAAAGGTTATAATGAAGTCACATATGATGTGATATATATATATATGTATGGTTCTATAATATATGTATAATAAAATTATACTTATTATATTTGTGTTTTGACCATGAATAAAGGATTTTTAGACATAAGGTAATGGATTTTTGTCTCAATTTTCTTTCCTTGAGACATATATTGTGTTATATACATATATTATTTTATAAAGTGCATATACAAACCCTTTTACATGTAAAAACTTGAATTTATTTATTCTCATGATATTTTATGTTTCATTTAATTTTATCCTTTCCTGAAGCTTATGATTCAATGTTACCAAAGTAGTAAGGGTTTTATATTAAAATATCATTGTTTATGAAGATTACTCATGATTATGCTTCAAATGATGAAATATTATAATATATATCACATAAAACTCATAAAATTTATTATCCTTTGTTATTGTCAAGATAATAAATGTTTTCCTTCTATTTTTCTCTCTTTATGAACTCAATAGTTCAAAAGAATGTTTTCAATAAAAAACCCTTTTATTTCTCTCTTCAATCGAAAACCCTTTTTCTTCCAAAACCTTGTTTTCTAAAAGTCTATCCAAAAATATTTTTAACAATCATTAAATGATTTATTATATAAAATTTTTCCCTTTTTTTAATTTTGCCAAATTGTTTAAAGGAATATTCATTTCATTTTCAAAACAATGCATGTTTGTCTTTAAAAAACATGAATGGAATCATTGTTTTAATATGTATGAAAACAATAGAATTTTTCACCATCATGTCCATTATTTAAATTTAAGATTAATTTATTATTTTACAAGGTTATTTTCAAAAAAAAAATTAATTTTCTTTTATTAATTTTTAGTTTAAAAATGGATTTTCAAGGAAATGTTATTCTCCTTAAGAAATGTTCCAAGTGATATTTCAAAATTAGTCACCATATAAGATGATATCATTTTATATAACTTATGATTTTATGGATATATGAACTATGTATACCATTATTATTATTTATTTTAATGGTTGATCATGAAAAGATGTTTATGAAACCCATTTCTCTTTCATGGGCTATACTATGACAAATTCTATCAAAACCCGCTACTATTTCCAGAGGTTATGCTATGATTTAATGATGAAATGATTATGAAACCTATATCTTTTCCAAAATTTATGATATGATGAAATATTTATGATTCCCATTTCATTACATGTGTTATGATATGATAAATTTTTTATGATCTTGTGTCACACATATGTATGCTTTTCATTATGTGACAATGGTTATGTTATAACCAAGGATGGTGGTTATATTATATCCAAAGATAGTGGTTACATTAAAAACAAAGACAAGTGGGACCTATATCCTCCTCTAATGCATTGGGTAAATATGGATAACTCCTGAGTAATTATGTTTTTTTGATCCTAATAAAATCTTCATAATGTTATGTATGTTTCAGATTACATGTTGAAAATGTTATTTGTGGACCTGATTATATGCTCACAATGTTATGCATAAACCTAATTACATGTTCTCAATGTTATGTGTGAACATAATTACATGTTTATAGTATTATACAGGGACCTATATTTCATGTCTATAATCTTATTCAAATACTTGTTTTCATGTCCACAAGTTTATGCAAGGTCCTGATTTCATGTCCTTAACTTAATGAGTGAACATGTCTCTATTTATACTTTCTCACTATGTTATAAGTTGTTGTGTATGGAAAAAATATATGTCTTTTATCAATGTTATGCTATCATGAATGATTTTAATTGATTAGATTATGATTTATGTGTTATAAACTTCCAATCATTATGCCATGACTTAAGATTATGATCTTTGGTATGCAGGGTATGGTTTTCAAATGTTATTCTCATGTTCTAATACCATTATGTTCATGTTATTCTTACATATATCCCTTTTTTACCCTAATTAATAATATGAGTTCACTATTTCTTATGTTTCATTTCCCAGGTTATGAATAAAGGTTTTAAGTAAGGTAATATTATGAATTTTAATAAATAAGAAGATCATTACAGGATATGTTACTGATCTATCACCAACTTAAGTGATTGTGTACCTCGCATATAAAGTCACAAAAATAATAGAGTAATAAAGTGTGTGTTTGTGTAATTTAATGAATATTAATCTATAAATTTGAAATATTTATATTCTAAATGATATATTCTCTAAAGTGGTACTCACATGTCTTCCATCTCTGAAGAGGAGTGGGTCATCCACTGGAGTAGTACTACCTCAGATGTGGAGAACAGTACTGAGGTGTGTGCCCTCTACACAAATTTTGGTGAGGTTTTATCTAGTTTAGAGAATATGAGATAGGTATTTGGGAGGTTTGGTTTGAATCATCATTCTTATATGGCTATAGAGATAAAGATGCCCTTTCTCTCTCAATCAGGTTTCTTTTGAGAAAATATATTGGGTTTCTCATTAACCTCATTATTTATGGGGTTTTCTTACTCTTTATTATTTATATTTCTCTGTTTTAACTTTTATTAGAATCCTTATTGGTATGTATATACTCCCCACTTCACGGGATTCTCCCAAACATGTTGTATCTTATGACGATGATAAGTATATCAACAGTGACCTTGGAGGAGCATAGTAGTACTTGGAGGTGATAACTATGTTCGGTGGTCAATCATGGAGATTGTGAGTTGGGCTCTCTTCAGCCCTTCCAACTTCACAATTGTTTTTCTATTGGGGATTTCATTTCTAGTTGTTCATGTATTTTTCCTGTATATGTCATTTATATTATGCTTCTGCCCTTTGATTTTTTCCTAGAGGGTGTTGTATCCATTGTTTTCAATCAAGATATTTTAGTCTTTTAATATATCTCTACATTATTGGATATATATGGTTGTGTATATTCATACAGGTACTTAAGGATAAGATATCTTATTTTAGTTATATTTTTAATTGACAATTTTCACCATAATTTAACATATTGGTGGTGGGATGGAGGTGTCTCACTCTGCTTAATACCCACCAGGTTGTGTCCCGATGGGTCATGTCATGATAGAGTGGTAAAAAAGGAAATTTTGCAAGTTAGTTTTTTGAGTTGGAACATTTTTAGAGGAATGGTTTAAAAAACTTATAGAAAACATATCTAAGTGTCTTGAGTTCAAATCTCATGCTACGAAACCCAGTGTTGGTGTAGAATCTGACATATCCATACACTAAGACTCTAACTACATCCTTCCTAACTCGCCATATTGAGACATCAGTGGTATGGGATAAATTGTAAATCAATCATATAACATTGAGTATTTTTTCTTTCATGACCTCCTTGATTCATCTCCCTATATATTCTAAGATATCCATGGAATGTATTGTTACTTTCAAGATGACATCACAATAAAAAGGCTAGGATACCAATATAGGATCATGATTAAAATTAGTTGAATATTGAGACATTGGTTCATGTAACCACTTATGAGGTATTTCCTATAAGTGATCATAGAGTAGTAATACCACCTTATGAGTACTATAAAGATCTATCTATTGGGGTTCAAGGGGATGATTGACTGCCTATTGGGAAGCATATAACTGTTGTAGGTCTGGATGATGACATGTGAAAGATTAGCGTGTTACATGATCTCCAATGACTATGAATACTGATGTTTGGTGACTAGTTATACCCAAAGGTAGAGGTAGATTGGATCAAGCTATTAGTTAATGTTTTTTCGTATTATTTGGGCCTTGATTGATCAAATGGGTTTACTCGTTGTTAATATTCATAATTGAGTAGTAGGGATCTAGTGGAGTCTGATCACATAAACCCATGACGAGGTCACACTCACATGTTTATACTTTTAATAGTTGTTCCATGATGAGTATTAAAATTTTATCTTGTTCTCTGTATGGATTTTGGAGCTTCTTGAGCTGCAGTAAGGTGATATAATAGTTTCTAGGTATGCCATGTGGTTTACTGACCTCATGAGTCACTCTCTCGATATAGTGTAGGAAGGATACTTCTAGGAATGGAAGTTTGAGTAGGGATTTTGTAGAGACATATTTACTAGAAAGGTCTCCTTATGCATACCCATATATTCCAAAGTGATGGAGTTGGCTATGTCCATAGTGAGTTTCTTATTAGAAGTATGTTGGGTGGTATGAGTTGGTAGTAGACATAATGGGGCTGAGTCATCTATGATAGCTAGTAGGAGTCATCTATCAGAGTCTTGGTGATGGAGGTATACACATTCCTAGAATAAAAAAATGTGGATCTTCAACATAAGTATTGTTCATAGGATCTAGTCGTCTTGGAGAAAGATGATTTTATTCTTGTGATAGGAGAGGTCACATGAATCATGACTTCCAAACATGATGAGTTGTAGATAGTGGTCAGGAAGTGGATGAACCACATTGATAGATACAACAACTTGATCAAGTATCTCTCATGCATAGTCTAGCCATCCCTTAGGGAGACATTGTTGATATAAGAGAAGGTGGAGCTTCATAGGGAAAATCTATTGGTGGAGGTTGACACTATGATATACTCCCACCACCACCCTAAGGTTAGACATAAAAGGATCAGAGATTTGGTGGTAGAGGACATGGGAAACATGATGATATAGAGAGAGATGACCAAGGAACTCATGAGATGATTTGAGGCATGATCTATGTATTTTACACTCTTTCTCTCTTAGTTGTAGACATAGGTAAGAGTCATTCCTTCATCTCTACATCCCTTTTACAAGAGCTAGAGTTTCTAATGGAGTCTTTAGACCAATAGATATGGAAATAGGTTCCAACAGCAAATAATTATTCTATTTTTCACATATAACCATAGTGTGAGTTGGTGCTCAGTGGATAGAGTTTCTTGTAGGACCTCTTGGATGTAATGACGAATCCTTATAAAGTCATCTTGGGTATAGATTTATTATCTATAGTACATGACTAGATAAATTTTCATCATTGGAGAGTTAAATTCCTTTTTTCAGATGGGATAATATTATTCTGTATGGGTGAGAGAGATGCTATTGTTTATAATCTGGATATCAAGAACAAGAAGTTTAAACCCATCACCCATAAATTGGTTTGTTTATCTTGTGGTACAGTAGGCACTCTAGGTATCTTGATTGTAGTATTAGTGGAAGATTACATGTATGTATTTACTAAATAAGTTATAGAACTACCGCTTATGTGGAATATGGAATTATGTATAAACATACACCATGAGAACCCATAAATATCTTCTAATGTTGATCATATAGACCCCACCGAGATCTGAGAGATAGGGGTGTAGTTGGAAGAAGTTTCATAGAAAGGTTTTAT
This sequence comes from Viscum album, assembly GCA_963277665.1. Classification (NCBI taxonomy): domain Eukaryota; kingdom Viridiplantae; phylum Streptophyta; class Magnoliopsida; order Santalales; family Viscaceae; genus Viscum; species Viscum album. Next base: position 1,475,746,834 of record OY728125.1, on the reverse strand, counting down.
TTGTCCTAGTTTGCCCCCTTGGGTATCTCAAGTGTGGCTGATAAATAAGTGAATGATATTTTAAGGTGTTTTTACTATCATCACCTAAATAAAGTAACGATAAATAAAAAGTACCACCTTTTGAGAATTTATGACATTTTTAACTAGTTTAAAGGTGTGAGTTAGTTCCTGATGATCGATTTATGGCCAGGCTACCCTCATTTGAGGGTTCACATGGTTGATATTCTAAAGATTACATTCCAATTTCACTATAGACACTATGAGTTCTTAGGGAAGCCTTTTAGTGTTACAAATTCCCCTATTTTATTCATGGATCTTTTGAATCAGATATTCTCTCTATACATGAACTAATTCATTGTTTTCTTAATCCATGAAATTTTTATATACTCTTCTCTAGAGGAAGAGAATGCATATAATTTTATGTTGGTCCAAGAGTTACTCTAGGAAAACCAGCTATATTAAAGGATCCTAAATTTTCATTTTTTGGATTCTTGAGGTTCACTTTATAGGGATTTTAATTTCCAATAATGGTTTATATATGTTTTCATTCAAGATTGATTAATTTATTTCATGGTAATGACCCAAGTGTGTGTTGTAATGGCATAGTTTTCTTAGTTTGATAGGGTACTACATGAGGTTTGGTAAATTCTCTTATTGGGCAATATCCCCTTTAACATGCTTGACGTGGAAGATGAATATGTTTAACAATACTGAGTAGTTTTTGGGATTCTTTGAGAAGCTAAGAAAAATGTTTAATAGTCCTCCAATTTTGAGACTATTAGAGGAGGGTGTTGAGTACATAGTTTTTTGTGATACCTTTGGAGCTAGGATCGATTGTGTGTTGATGAAGAGTTAGGAAGTGATTACTTCTTGTTTGAGGAAAGTGAGACCCCAGGAGAAAAATTACATGATCGATGAATTAGAGTTGACATCAGTAGTCTTCACATTAAATATGAGGAGGCATTATCTTATGGGAAAGAATTTTTGTTTACTCAGACCATCAGCGTCTTAGGTACATATTCACTAATAATGATCTCAACCTGATATATAGGAGTTTATTAGAGTTCCTATAGGACTAAAACATAAATATTGGTTATACTCAAGGGAAAGCTTACATGGTAGTAGATTCCCTTAGCAGGAACTCTTGTTCCCACTTGTTGGAGGATACATCTGACCAGTTGGCTTCATTACAAAAAACACTAATGGAGGAGATGAGTGAAACATATCTTTATTAGATAGTAGTGAATCTAAAACTTATTTTTGTGTGAGGTAGTCCCAATTGAGAGAAAATTACTATGAGTATCTACATAACCATATATCCTCAAAAGATGTACTAGAAACTTTTTCATAATGAGGGGAGAACGTCATTCTTTTTCAAGGATGGATGACGGTTCTGGACACTTTTCTTGAGGAGGAGTTGAGGTATTTTCATAAATCAAATTTTTATATACATACAAGTGTGTAAAGGATGTAAAAGGATCTTCAGGGGAAATTTTAGTTGGCTAGGATAAGGTATATAGTTTTTGAGTTTATCTCTTGGTGTCTCAGATGTCAATAGGAAAAAAATTAATAACAAGTACAAGTGGGTTTTACTCAACCTATGGAGATCCTAGAATAAAGGAGGGATAACATATCAATGGATTTTATGATAAGTATTTTGTGTATAGTGAGAGTCCATGATGCTATATGGATGATTTATGGACCAACATTCCATGTCAACACACTTTATAGCCATCAGGTAGTAGAGTTCAGAATAGGGTTTAGGGTAGATATATGTGTAGGAGATCATCTCGCTTCATGGGGTACTGATGATGATTTCATTCTACCAAATTTCTCAGTTCACTATAAGTTTCTGGAGGGATTTTCAGAAAGATTTTCAGAACCAGTTATTAATGAGTGTTGTATTTCACCTCTAGAATTATGGGAAAACTTAGCCGACCATCTTCGTTTTGGAGGACATGATGAGAGATTGTGTGTTAGGATTTTGATGGATTTGGGAAAACCACATTCCATTAGTGATATATTCATAAAATAACAACTACCAATTAACTATTGGAATGGGTCATCTTGGGACCCTTTACTATATACCCTTTAGGTCACCCTTTTGTTAGACTAAGATTATTGAGACATATCTTGTTAGGAAATAACTGATTTAGGAAAAGATAGAGAATTTTCAGGTGATCTGTGAGTGTACGAAGATAGTCCATATCCAAGAGAAATATTAAGTGAATTTACATCATATACCTTTGGATTTCATGGAGGTATACCATGTTTTCCTCAGAGTCTCCCAAAAAAATGATTAAAGAGGTTTGGTCAGGGAAGCAAGATATCCCTGAGGTTCATTAGGATATTCCAGATCCTTCAGAGGTTTGGTGAGGTTTCGTACCACTTTGAATTACCCCATTAGTAGGACTGAGTGCATGAATTCTACCATTTTTCATAGATAAAGATATACAAGAAGGACCTGATGCATCTTATTGATTGGGACTTCAAATGGGAAATCCAAGACTGCTGTTTTTTCAAAGATTTTGGTTTTACTTTAGATGTGATATAAATTTGGACTGTGTTACATGTTCACTTGATGTTGATCGTTGGTGGGTCCATTATTTAAAGAAAGTATTTTATTTTATTTTATTTATTTAACTGATAAGAACCATAATCACCTTCTATATATTTATTGTTTTGAAAAATCCACAGGGGCAGATGCATAACCCTAGGCTATTAGAGGAACCAAGGATGAGAAATAATGACGAATGAAAATGGATCATAGAGAGTTGATAGCTCTTCAAAGGATTCATCTCTACTAACTAAGTTCTTGTACCCTAGTGGTACAGTCTCTTTCTTAGCATCCAAAAGACCCAGGATTAAATCCGGAAAGGGAATAATTTTAGGGTTACTATAGCAGTAATGTAGCAGGGCACTATAGGAGTACTGTAGCAGCGGCGGAACTGTATCAGTGATGAAACTGTAGCAGTGGAGGCACTATCGCAGGAATTGTAGAGGAGGTGGTACTGTATCAAGTACGATAGCAGCCCGGGTACTGTTGTAGTACTATTAACCAAGGGGCCCTTTGGGAAAAAAATGGGCTTTCAAGCCTTGCATTCAGGCCACTTGGCCTTGGGCCTTTGGGATATATAATGGGTCTCCCTCTACCCAGTCTAAATAGTTCTTTGCTTTAAATAATAAAATGAGGATTCAGCCCCAACCTTTTAAAAAATATAAATAATAAGTTCCTGGATATCACTAAAAAATGCATGGAATCATTCTTCGTCTGTGATTGATTTGAAATTAAGACAGTTCATATTATTTCATGGATTTACAATATTGTATTAATTTTTCAAGCATGGATTTTAATCTACTTTTTCTTTCTATTGATTGAAATACCTTATGAGAGAGTTATTTTAAATTGATTTAATGAACCCTTTGGTTTATATCATATTCACCCTTGATTTCACCCCTAATCCATTTTATGTAATTTTTGGATAGAATCACACCATCCAACATTGAGATTTCACTTTATTCTTGTTCTTACCCCACTTTTCTTCATGTTATTTTTCATTGGACCACATGATCATAGTTTAATAATTATATGAAAAATTTGAGTATTATTGAAGCCCAAGATTTATGAATGTTTCATGAGTGATTTGGAGTTTTGTGTTTTTCAATTGTATCATGATGCGACAAGGGATATAGGTTTAGCCGATATATATTAGATTCCTGATCGTGGGTATTTATCCATAGGAGAGGAATCATTTTTTTTCTTGTGAAATTGGAATGAACCATACATAGTTTGGGTGGATTAAATATATCCCCTAGCGATGGATAGGTGTGGTAAGACCATGATATATGGTCCTCAGTGTGATTTAATGTGGAAATGGAATCAACGACGGAATAAGTGAGTCACATTGATCAAAATTGTCTTTTTGGAAAATCATGACATACATGGAATATATTCTAGGAACACATGTTGTGTAGTCACCATGCTATTTTAGTTAGGGTTTCAGGTGGAATTAATTATCACATGTTGTGTATGACCAATACATGCCATGTGAAATGTTGTTGGTGGTCTAGCATGTACCCTAGGAGTGAATGAGCATAAACATGGCTAGGTACATGGGCACAAAAAAAGTACATGTACACAACCATGTACTCATACATGAACAGGGTACAAAGACGTGACCAGTGTACATAAGAACAACTAGAGTACACTAGCATGGGTGAAAAAACACAGAAATGGGTTGAGAGATATGGGTAAAATTGAGGTAGTCAAGATATGTCTTGTATACCCTATACACATCGTGTAATTTTATATGAGATTATACATCATGCATATCCTTATTTGGGACTCAAATTTATGTCCACGAGTATTCCAACCTGATATTATTCCACATAAGACATTATGGTAGCCTTTATTTGAGAATCATATACACAAAAAATGTTTTACTAGTGTGATTCTTCTTTCAGGGATGCTTGGACAATAATAGTGATCAGGTAGGATTACTAGAGAGATTTTGGGGTTAGTACTCTCTTATCACAGTAGGTCATGGGTCCTCTATTCCCTTTCCATAGGTATAGTTGATACACCCCCAAACCATAGTTGGTTGTGTGTACTCTATCTATGGAGTGGTACTCTCGCATTTTAGAGATCTATCAGGATGAAATTCCTCTATTGAAATAGTCTTCCCTCGACCGTGGACCGCGGTAGTATGTTGGGGAACCTCTCTATTTATTTTGTTTAGATTTCACGTGGTGTTGGGAATTCAAGATATAATTTTTAATTTATAGGATCACTCCCCCTTCTTTCTCTGTTGTGGAGATGGAGATCCCCTCTCTCTCTCACTTGGGTTTCTTTTGAGAATATCTATTGGACTTCCCTTTACCCTCTTTGTTTATGGGTTGAACCAACTATTACTTCTTTATAATGCTCCCTTTTTGGTTTTTTAGGAATTTTTATGGGTATGTATATACTCACCCATGCATGTGCTTTGACCACATGTGTTGTATATTATGCAGATTAAAGGTCGATCAATGGTTACTTCGAAGGACCGTGGTAGTACTTGTAGGTTCTATGATTATTTTGTGGTCATTCTTATCTATTGTGAGTCAGGAACTATTTATTATTTATTATTTCCAAATTTTTGTTATATTGGGAATTAATTTCTAGATGGGTGTGTATTTTTACCTTTTATATCATTTTTATTATGCTTTTTGATATTTTTCTTAGAGTTTAATTTTTTCACGACCTGATCCAATGGGTTCCAGGCCAAAACCCTTAAATCCCACCTTCAATAGGGCAAGGGATGAAAACTAGATCTGAGAAGGAATATCACATAGATGAGAGGCCATTACTTAAGGTACCTCTATGCATGCACCCACAAACTCCTCAATGCAAGAATGTAGAGGTATAAAAATCTGGATAGTAAATTCATGAATCAACTAACCCAAACTAGAGTAAAAAAAATTAATGAAGTCATAAAAATAGAAAAACACATGCCTACCAAATGGTATCTATAAAAGTGTCCAACAATCTCAGAGATATGGGATCACAATCAAATGAAAACTGCTAGAAATATCCCCAAAATAGCATCAGTGAACACCTCAATCAGTCTATCTCACTTAGATCTTCCTACCTTGGGTCATATGGGGAGTTTCTCGAAATGACTTTGGTTTGAACATGTCACAACATGTGAAGGACAATCTAGTATAGGGGTGAGTATAATAATACTCAGAAGAAACCCCCCCCAAAACCAAAACAAAATTGAACAATTAAAAACCAATAGTCTCCATGACCTATCCAGAGGGAACCCAATCATGAGAGAAAATACATCACAAACAATCCTTGTCTAAACATGACTACTAATATTAGTCCACAAGTGGTGTCAACCCAAACACATGACAAAACCAAAGGGACTCTAATAAATCACCCAGATATACTCATCCCAGACTCCAAGTCTTATGAGGTTCTAACCTCATAGCTAGAAACATGATTCTTCTCGAGGCTCTAATGGTAACACAAAACTAGGAGAACACACTCCATGAGATCAACCATCCCAGATGTCACCCGTTTGAGAGATAAACACTATGAGGAAAAAATCACTATGTCCAGGTCTAGTATCAAGCATTATAGGTCATGTCATTTCTTACTTTCACCCCATTCACAGATGTAAGAATACAAGTTGAGAGTCACACAAATCAACGCTGCTCACAGTTAAGGGAGAAATACTCTTTACTATGCACTGTATGCATCCTCTCTAGTGAGAGAGAATGAAAGAACTCACGCCTCACTAGTTCCCTACAGTCAAGGGAGTACTATCTCATAACCAACCCATGAATCCCTTTTCTCTCCTAAATAGAGTGTCTCTCACCTCAAACCATTTAGTGATCACTTACTCATAACTAGGTATTGTGCATAAATAGTGATGGGGCCCACTCATCATAATCATACTCAAAAAATGAGGGAGCAAGAAATATAATGGAGGACCCTCTCCTTACTTCTACACAGATATAGGGGACTACTACTCCTTAGATGATGATCCAGACCCTGGTATGTCAGGGGAGTGAAACTAAAAGGATAGAGGACGCACACCATGGTCTAATAGAGGAGTACTTGTAACAACACAAAGTTTTATCAATGGAATTACCTTCTTATAATTATGGCTCAAAGTATAATAAAATTATGATATAAAATTAAATATAAATATACAAAATACTATTTGATAATTAAACATAATTTTTTAACTTTTGTGTTTTGAATTTTGAAAATCTGACATACACGGTTGCAATTAGTAATATGTTTGGAGTCCGATAGGACAAAAATAATTTTTTTTTTGAATAGAAACCTACCCTTATGAATATTAACCAACCCTTATGAATATTAAATCCTCCAAAATAATATTAACCTTACCCATGAATGATTAAATAAAACTCAGGCATCTTATAAGTGACCATTTGACCATATTAAAAGAATTGGTATTTTTGTAAGTCATAAATAAATAATTATAATTAATTAGTTAATTTAAAAGAAAAAATATTTTCCAAAAATGTTTTCATAAATTAAAAATTCTTTGTTTTCTGGTTTTACAATAATTTTATAAGACCTTATGTAATTTTTGAAAGCATTATGAAATCAGTTTTAATTTTAAAATCTGTATTTTCAAGTAGTTTGTAATTTTAATTAAAAATTAAATTAATAATAATTATAAAATTATTTGAGAAAAATATAATTCATTTTTATATTCTAAAAAAATGTTAAGGGTGAATTTTTGGTATTTTTATGAAATACATGAATTTTAGATGAATAGTGAAATACGATAATTTACAAAATAAGTTAATTTCCTGAATTATAGAGTCATGGGAGATGTTCTGATGATGTAATAACATATGGTTAGAATTTACATGATAAAATTACTATAATTATCCATGTAAGACTCACTATTAATTTATGGATAAATAATAAATTAATGAATATTATATTGAGAAAACCCCTCTCCCCTCCACTATAAATACCACCCTTCACCCCCTCATTTCCTCGCACCTCTCAATCTTCAATCCTTGTATAAAATCTGGCCAAACATATTACATATCCCCTCTCCCACGTCCAAGAACCTATATTCTCATCAAAAGACCAATCTTAGGTTCTTTAAGGAGGATCTCAAGTGGAGGATTCAAGAGGCAATTTCTCTCTCACTCTTTTCCTTTAATTTCCTATCAATTTCAAGTTCTTTTCTTAATCCCTCCCCACCTATCATCATCCACATGGAATGTTAGCTCTATTATATCACATATAATGGAACTTTAGGATACTAATGGGATAATATAGCATCCATCCCCCTTATCCTCTTCTATTTATTTTAGAAAAGAAAACGTTGTTCTCGGGGTGTTAATTTATCACCTTCAAGAACATCATGTTTTCTTTTTTCCGTTACCAACTTTAGATCTAGTCATGAAACAATTTTTATGGTTGAAATAGATTATAGTATCTGTATTATATCCTACTTAATGTTCTATATCTATATTATGTACATATTACTAAATGATTAAACGAAATAAGTTTGTTTTTTTGAAAAACCTACCAAATTAACCCAAATGATCATCATTAAATTTTTATCTTCTGATTCATCCACATGGTATATAATATAACTCACTATATAATCATTTGAACTCCTGGAATATAATTTATAACATTAAATAACATTTCTAGATGTTTATCTATGATCTACACGAACTTCCATTTATGAATACAAGTGAACCTCTCAAGAAAATCATAAAAACAAACATTCCCGAACAATGTATTTAAACTCTATAACTCATCCTTATGGACCATAAAATATCTTAATGAAACCATAATTAACCATATTCATTAATACGAGGTTTTTTAATTTTTAATCAATTAATGTAATGTGGTTATACATGACATTAATGTGAAGAAAGTGTTCGGATACAAGGTAAGGGGAAATTCACGAACTCAAATTTATTTCTTTGGGTTATCCCTCTTTCAATCCATGTTCAGTATGGGTTCTAATTAAAAATAATTTTTTTATAATTATCATACCTTTTCTGGGATATAAATGTTCCCTAATTAACTTTATTAAAAACCTATTTGTTTCCAAAATAAATCTTCTTTCAAATAAACACACCCTTTTTACTTCTTGAATATCGTTTCACTCTTCACTCGTGGTTAATGGTTCTATGTTAGGAATGATATTCCCTATTTATTTTGGGGACCATATTTTTATGAAAGCATTATTTATTATGTGTTACCCATTTATTTCCATGGGTTATTTTAAGTTCAGTTTTTATATATTATTAATGTGGCATGCATGATAATGTAAATATTATGATGTAACGGGTGCGCTCAGAGTTATATATCGCAATATGAATGTTTGAATGTGTCAGGTGCACCCAAAATTATACATAGATCCAATTCATTGGTTATTGTAATGAAATTCATGAGTTAAATTGAATTTTTTTGTGAACATGATTCTATATTTGTTCACAACTGTGTGTGGTAGATGACCACAAGGACCTGAGGTTTCATTTTTATGCATTTTTACATCTCAATTATTTTATTAATGTTTCTTGTCGTGATTTTGATGGTGATGTTATAATTATGATACCCCCATGCTATATGGTTCTTATATATCCTCTTAATGGTATTTTATATCACCCCTTTTTGATTTATATCCTCAGGTGACTGCACGTACAATGGAGAGGTCAAGTGCCAATAAGAAGCTGGAGAAGAAGGAATTAAATAAATGTTTATGCCTGATGTTGTAAATGTTATGTTTAGTCTTAGTTTTCCAAAGACACTAAACCAATGTATCCTCATGGTGCAATAATATTATGTTGTTTATATTTATAAATATGTAATAGTAATGTAAGAAAAGGCATGGCTGCTATAGTACCACTCTATAGCTGGAGGGCCCAAACCCTGGTATGATAGGGGAGTACACTCTACTTGCTCGGTTACTATGGGAACCAACACCCAGACATGGTAGGGGTGTATCAAACCCAAGGATGAGGACCCACTCCCTTGTATGACAGAAGAGTACCAACTCATCCAGAACAACATGAATGGAGGACCCTCACCCTTGTACGATATGGGAGATTTGACTCCAAGGATAGAGAACCCACATCCTAACATGATAGGGGAGTATCCAATCTATCTATATGACATGTCAGAAGGAATATCTTCCTTGTACAACATGGTAGTATCAAATACATGGATATAGGACCCTCACCCTAGTCCAAAAGGATAGTAACAAATCTATCTAGACAACAAGTATAATGGGCCTTCACCCTGGCACAGTAAGGGAGAGATATCTCCTACTACACAAATGCGGCGGAAAACCTGCACCTTAGTCTAATAGGGGAGTAGAATCCTTGAACGAAATCCACCATAAGCATAGAACCCACACCCTTGATATGGGGAGTCCCATCTCTACAAAATCATAGAGGTAAGGGAAACCCACGGTCTGATTCCATAGGAGAGTACCATTCCTAGTGTCTCTCTTAACGAACCGTATAGATCAGTAACATTGTTCAAGTATCATTGAAAGAAGTATCACATTTATCATACTACACATCATATCACTATCATGGGTAGGGTACAAATGATCTGATTCCAAAGGGGAGAACTGATCTACCATCCTAAAGAGTATAGGGGATCCACATCCTAAGGTGATAGGGAAGGATACCGACCTTAACGTCAACCTAGTGATCTATCCTGATCACTACCCAAGGATAAGCACGAATACAAAATATTTTTTCAGTAAAAACAACATACCAAATCTCATAGTCCAAAATAAAGACCACTATCACATTGTACAAATAAAACTACTCAAAATATCCTACTCACAACCCTGAATCTAAGTCCCGTATAAGGAGATATGTATGGAGAAAGATATCAAGAAGATCTCCAAGGAGTACAAAAATTGCAATTAGGTCCACATGGCATGTCAACCCACCAGATCACCTAGCCATGTATCCTATTTTCTTGGTTTTCCAATCCATGTAGAGGTACGTGGAATGTACACCCATATGCGGCGTGTTCTGCTTCACCAATCCCATGGTCATGTTCTTCTCCCCTAGGGATTGACCAACCGTATTCCTTAAACAATTTTCCTACCATACTACACAGTGTGTTTAGGCTAAACAAACACTTGTACATGTGGTTTGACCATGCCTATGCTTGGAAACCTGTGTCGATGTACATTGGCCCTATACATTTACATGTCCATGTTCTATCACACTGCTCCCCTAGCCATATCCTCTGGCCACACGATATGGGGTCACTAGATGGTGTCTAACCCCGGTAAACAACACATAGTCCCTAAAATTCATCTTACATGAAAAATAAGAGTTACATGGAATTTCTCATTGGACTAAATTCCATGAAGATGGTAATTCTAGATGGGAATTACCTTTTAAAATGCTCGATTCACTCCATTTTACCCCAAAACCAACAGCTCAACCTAACGGGGATCACTAGAAATTGTAATAGGGCTCTAAAACCATAAAACAAAGCCTAAATATAGGGATTGAGAGAAACAATGAAAACTTCTAACCTCGGTAGTGAAACTCCGAAGCTTGAGGTGTAGAGTGATTCTATAAACATGCTTCTCCTTGCTCTAATGATGATTAATTCCAAGAATGGAGATTGGTTGGACCTCATTTTATTGATTTGGATTAGTTTTGTTCATCATATTAAGGTGGAGTGGAAATAAGAGGCTCTAATTTGGTCTTGAACAACAAACATGAGAGGGGAGGGAGAATTAGGTGAAAATATTTAATTAAATTTTTATTTAGTTAATAATTCCACCACATAATGTGTCTCCAAATTGTATCTGACCAAACTTTCAGTAAAAAAAACTTTGGGTCACACCTAGGGTAAATAGGATGTTCTGAATTCAACAAAAACCACATAATTCTGATTTTGGAATATAGTCAGGATTTATTATATGTTTCATGGGAAACAACATGTTCGTTAAAAAATATATTCAATATTTTTGAAATCACTACATTGTGGATCTACGAGACCCAGATTCCAATGCAGACTCAATGCATGGCTTCAAAATTATTCCTAGAAATATTCCAATGTATTACTGGTCCAAAATAAAGCCACTAAATTCTCCTGACCATTAAGGCTTATTATCCATGAAAAGGTAAATCATAGGAATAAAGAATGAAACTAAGCTTTACATTAGAAATGCTATTCCAGCGAGCTGTCCAAGGGATCCTGTGCTTGTTAAAAGCATAAACATAGGGAGAATACCAATGAAAAACCACAGTCATGTATAGATCTAACTAGGTAAATATTGTGAAATGAGTGGGAACATCTATCCTCAACTAAAAAAGGTGTAAAAGCACGAAGAACCACCATCCATCTACATTCATAGGGTCTACCGTGACACCACCTTGTAAACCTGATGCAGATACCATTGTACCCCACTATTAACATCCAACCCTAGATGAACCACACTACAACAGCCTCAAGCTTCTTGAATTCAATGATGATGTTGAGCACTTAGGTGTACCAATGAACAAAATAGGACTACCCATGTGTAAACATTGGTTCATACCAGGCCCTTCATATATGATCCTCCACCTATAATGAATCTTTACAAAACAGAAACACCACCACATCCACTAGTGTAATCCTAGTGAGTATAGATCATATCTAACTAATACACACTATAGAAACATTGTACGGTCTACTTATACCACTACGTAATAGTTATAAGAAAGGATCTCCATCCACTAGGGTTGCCAAGAAAAAAAGCGTCAAGAAAAAAAACTCCACTAGAAATGCTAGGATCTACATTGACACTATATCATTCAACCTCACCCAGAACACACAAGTATAGGGAACTAGTCCACCACACCATGACATTATCTGCTTTGTGTGGAACTTAATTTCTCACTTGGTTTGGATCACATTACAAAACACTTCTAAGTTAGTAAAGCATCCCTTTTTCCTCATGAGTCCAAAGCTATGCAAAACTGCACCACATCCTCCTCAATCATACCATATAAAAAGATGGTTTCAGTCACATGAGGTTAAAAAAACATGAAATGGATTCCCAAACACTCACACTAGGTTTGAACACTTTTGTCTTGAGGTGTGACAAATTGTAAAATATTTTTCCTTCTAATCTGATTAACTAGGTTGTTAGTGGCAGTCCTGGTCAATCCCATAAGGAGATAGAGAAGAAATAATCAGTAAAATTCATCAAAACATGGTCAATTATCCATAAACTTTTAATGAAGGTAATGAGATGAAAGAGTGAAACTATTTTTGAAAATTAAATTAAAATAGAAAAATGAAAGAACAATTAAGAAAAAAACATTTTGGGGGTTAAAACTCAATTTGGGTCTATTAAATTGGTCATTATTTTGTATTAATTTTATTAATGAAACTTTTTTACAATAGGGATTGAAAAAAAATGTTTTTTATTCATCTAATTAAAAACAATTACGTAATTAAAAGTATAATCCCTTGGTCCAGGGATTAATCACTTAAAACACATTAAAATTATTAACCCCTAAAACAGTGGTAACATGCTCACCCAATGGTCATGGTATCACATACTGAAACTTCATTAGTATTCACCATTAATTTCATTCTTGGTATGAGATGACACAAACAATTATTATGGAATTTAGTTCATGAGATAAATTTTTAAAAAATCACAAAAAAAAGAAACACACTAGAATTTTAATCAAATAAAACCCATAATCTTATTATAACCCCAACACTAGAGAACTACCCTCTTATGAACAAGGTCACGATGTGATGTTTGATTAGAAACTCAAAACCTACCATGGATATAATAGGAATGAATGGGAAAGAGGGAATTATACTAAATCATGATTTGAAACAGAAAGAAAACTCAAATGTTGTATTCAGGGGAGATCATTCGGTAGAGTAGCAGCACCTCCCCCGGAATATCCCACATCGAACCAATATGAATTCCTCTATATTTATAAAAAATAAGACTACATTCCATGTACACTAAAATACACATCATGTACTTAGGTCAACTAGATCTTCTTTGTTTCCCCACCTGATAGGTGGCTTACCGTGCTGACCCTTTGATTTTCAATGCGCCTTCGGTCATTTGGTGGGGTACACAATGTGTTGTTCCACCACACATGACATGTACTGTCTTTTTCATACAAAAAAATCTTTTGGAAGGGACAATATGGAGTATCAATAATTCATAACATGAATGTTGTCTCTGCTCGATTACATGGGTGTGTACTCAGGTAGTCCACATCATGTATAAGAAAATGTACACAACATGATTCTATAAAGTACACATCATGTCTATATAAATTTTTAGTCTGATCATTTCCAATTTGTTACTTTGGACGGAATCTTATAAAAAATCAACAAGAACACCTAAATAAATCATTTTATCCCCAAAACAACATTTATCTTGTGAAAAAATATTTTTATACTTGATAATATGTATGAAAAGGTATACAAAAATTAGGCACATAAAACTCCCCCACACATATTCATTTTCCTTCCCTCACGCAATATCTCAACATCTAATTAAAAATAATCCATACTTTTTAAAGGGAATCATTCAATTAAATATAGTCTTAAATATTATATCCATATTATAGGATTTCAAATCGTACAAAACATATTTCTATTCCAAATATATTTTAATCATGCCTTATTTGTATTTCCATTGAATACTTTTATCCTCTTTTATTCACGTTGATCAAATTTTCATCAATACAAATGAAACTTGATGATCTACCTCACTAGAAAATGACACTCTAATCACTCAAGATCATTTAATTAGAGTTATTCCCAATATTAAGTATATTCACTCTATCCATGTGCTTTTAAGTGTTCTTATTCACCACATAGAATTCAAAATCACAAAAATAATGAGGTCTTTAAATAAGTTTTAAATGTTTCTAAGGCCAAGGGTAGGTAGGTAATGTTTTGAAAATAATCACAGAGGCTTAAAAAAGGAGGTTAAATTCTTAAATAATAAAGCATGAAATGCAATAGCAAAGATTAATGAAAAATCATCCCTGAAAATATATTGATAAGGTCACCATTTCCATGATATTCCATTTCTAACATGGGTTTTTAAACCATAAATATGTATAATGAATGAAATTTGGCACTATTTTGAATTTTTAAACATTTTTTAAAAAGGGGCCACTTATGAATACAATATAAAGTGGTTTTGGAACCCTTTTCCCAAATAAGAAAGAGGCGCTCTCCCCCACACTTAATTTCATGGTTACTCTAAAAAATATACCATGAATAACAAAACACCCTCTCTAAAGCTCAAATGACTAATCATGAAATATTATCAAAGAATAAGGGTATGAAGGATAAATAGGCTTGTAATTTGGATTTTTTTAAGTCATTTCATGGATTATAAGGATTTTACAGAGGTCATATCTAGGGTAGGTCGCAAGGTCTAAGGGGTCATAAATATCAATCAAATTCCTCAATAATTTTAATGTGACTAGAAACATTCATGTTTTGAAAAGAAAAGATCAGAAATTCTAGTAGTCATACATATCCTAAGAATATCTCAAGAAATAAGGTATAATAAAGAATATGTGCAAGGGATCATAATACCTCTCAAGAATTAGAATAATAATGGGTTAATCAGGTCATGACATGTGCAAAAATGAAAAGTCTAATAAATGAAAAATAACTGAGAATTTAAATCGAAAATAAAACTATATCAACAATAATTTTAAAATACACTAAAATTAAGAAGGAATGTAAATTTTTAAATGTCCATCATGTATTTATTATTTATTGTTATAATTAATCAAATAATATTCCATATTTTAAAATATTTCTTCTATTAGTTGTGTCTCCTGGATTAGTTTAAGGGAAAAACTAGTATAGTGAAGATACTCTCTCCCACACTTAATACCACCCATGGTACTATAAGTGAAATACCAAGAAAGAGAATAGGATGTGTAAGAAACAAAAGGTGGGATAGGGTGAGGGAGAACAATGAAAGATATAATCCCAAATTAAAATAAGGAAAAAATCCAAATTAATACTCCTCTTATAGAGAGATGAAAATTATGGAAATATGTTAAACAGATCTTTCCATGTCATTCCAAAGTACCTCTGACTGTCGATAAAATGGAAGAAAATACTTTATGCTTAAAAACTGTCAAATTTTAATAAAATAAAATAAAGATATATAATGAATTTTTTTTGCAGAAATAGTCACTATATTTTCATAGAATATACATTGTTTGAAACATAAGGGTTAAATAGAGTAGGGGTAGCTGTAGTAGAAGCTGGAGGCATGGGGTCCATGCTCTGTATGGTGGGTTTTAATGGTATAACACTGGGCACAATAGTAGAAGTACCATATGTTCCCTCAATATAGAGGATCACTGAATAGATGGATATATCTCTAAATGGGGTTGAGGATGCTTAAGGATGAGGATTGGGATGTGGAGATGGCACTAGCGGAATAGGAATTCACAAATTCTAAAGAAGCCCAATAATTCCCTCCATCCACTCATGGTGATTATCCATGGAATCCTGTTGGTACTCTATAATATCCTGGTGGTGGTCTGAATTAGAAAGGAAGCAGGATATGGGGGGATCAAACGAAGGTGCGGGTGGAGGTATAGATATGGATATGATAGAAGAATATTGGTTAGTAGAAGATAAGGGAAGGGAGGAATTAGTGGAAAAGGTTGGATAAGGAACAACCTCTAGTGGAGGGGGTCGTACTGGGTCAGCAGCACCATTGAGGATAGATGGGTAATCTCTCAACATAGTTGGTGTTGGGGAATCCTATATGATCCAAAAGGGGTATCTATGCCTATTTAACATACTCATATAGATAATAATGATGATTGTTTATGTAGTTTAGAACCTTATGTGATTGTGAGGGGGATATGGATCAAAAAACCTCATGTAGTGTGTTAATCGGGTGGCATAAGAGACACCATTCAGGTTCCCCTTGTAGTAATTGATGATGGAATAGAAGAATGTGGTGGTGAAGTAGGGGAGGTTAGGTTTTTCATGACAGACAATAAAAGGGAGGATGTCCATATACTGTCTATAAATGACACTAATTTCTTCATGGAGAGGAAATTTAATGGCACTAAAGCATTGATGGATGATACTGAGTGGATGGAAAATGACGAGGGTTCTATTCTGTGAGGTTGGGGTGTACTTGTAGTAAGGCCTAGTAAGTACCAACCATATAAAAATGAGGTCCGAGTACATAGGATGGGTGAGGGAAGAATCTTGGGGCAGGGTGTGTAACACCCCAATATTTTATGGTATGTCTCTTTTAAAATTCAATATTTTCAATAGTTTATTCTTCACATAACACTGTGTTTAAAAAGGTAATATGCTATTAAATATGACCATTGGAAAAGTAATGTGGCCATTAAGAAGAGTAATATTCCCAATAGAATAGAAACTTCACCCATGAAAGTATAAATGAAAATTTGGTACCTTCTAAATAAAAATATGGTATATTTCTATCATGGAATAAGTAAATAAATGTTTTAAAAATGACAAATTAAGTGTTTGTATTTTTGTAAGTCATAAATATATAATTAAAATTTTATAATTAATGTAATGATTTAAAATAAAATATATTTTCATAAAATATATTTATAAATTAATTTTTTTGTCCTATTATTAAAATATAATTTTTTGAGACCATACTTAATTTATTAAAGTGTGATAAAATCAGTTATAACTTTAAAATCAGTATTTTTTTAATAAATGATTATTTTATTTATAAATTACATTTCAAATATTTATAAAATTATTTTATTAAAATGGAGTTAATTTTTTAATTATACACATCAAATAATGGTTAGGGGGAATTTTTGGTATTTTTCTAAATTAATTAAATTTTGATGAATAGTGAAATACAAAAATTTACTATATTTGATAAATACAAGAATTATTGAGACTTAGATGAAGTATGGATAATTTTATCCCAAAAAAATCGAACTATCCTTCATTATTTTAATATATTTAGTGATAATTTTTAAACTATTAATATTCTTGAGCCTAAATATTATAAAAATGAATAAAGTATTCAAAAACACTCCTCTCTTCCCACTATAAAAACCACCCCTCAACACCTCTTTCTATCACACCTAAAACAAATTTAATCTTGTCTAATTTATGCGCAATAATATTACCAAGACTCTTTCCCATGTCCTATAGGTTCTATTCTAAATAAAATACCAAAACCAATTTCTCTAAGGAGGTTCTCAAGGGGAAGAACTCACGATGTTAAATCCTCATTCACTTTATTTTATTTTCACTTTATTTTCTATTCTTATAATCTTCTTACATCATATATCCAAAAATTAATGATATATCTAGTATATTATATATACTATAATTTTATTATGTCCATGTAAAATCAACCATGAAGCCTCTTTCCCCCTTACTTTTATTCTAATGATGAAAACATCATCTGTGAGGTGTCGATTTACTTCCTTCGTGGATGACCTACTTTCATTTTTCAATTTCACCTTCGTGTATGGTCATAAAAACATTTTTTATGGTTAAACCAGATTATAATATACTTATTATAGCTTATTTAATGTTTTGGAACTAGTATATATACCAAATATTAACTAATAATACAATTCTAGTGTGTCATGATTGAAAAAACACCAAAACAATCCAAATGATTATCACTAATGTCTTATCTAATGATTCATCCTCACCCAAAATAACCAAATGAATTATATAAACATGTAATATTATGGATTTTAATTAATAAAATATAATTTCAATTGTGGATATCTATTCCCATTTTATATGATCTTTCATACATGTGTACAAGTGAACCAACTATGAAAACCAAGGAAACAAACACTCCTGAACAATGGAATTGAATCTTATAACTCATCTAAAAGAACATAAATGAAAATAATGGGTTTATAATAAATCAAATTCATCATAAATAGGTTATTAAATATTTTATTAATGAATCTAATTTTAATTATCCAGGACATTAAGTACAAGTACAGAATGCATTCAGACATATGGTAAGGGTTTCTTCCTGAATATCCATTTTCATTCGGATTATGCTTTCTCTCTCTTTACCCTAATGAAATTAATCTTTATTTTTATATAATTTTTATAAATCATATGTATATGCTCCAATATTATTTATATATATCTATATATCTTTATTTTATGTGATAATACATGTTTTATAAGGTTCCTTTTTTAATTCCTCTCGATAAGCAAGCCCGATTAAAGGGAACTTCCCAATTTTAAACCCATTTTCAAGTACACTCTATAATTTGTTATGATGTGCTAAGATTTTTATAAAATAATTATTTTTATCATTAATAAATATATTACTTAATTTCTGGTTTTATATAAACAAATGAAGATTTTTCACCTTTAAAGACTCTTATATCTTCTCTTAAACCGCACTGAAGTGGCCCATTTCTAAAGTTTCCTAAAATAGATTTTACATGTTTCCCATAAGTTGGAAATAATTTTTTCATAGAACATAATTTAATTTTACTGATATTTTATATTTTTGGATATACATATTTGCAATCTAATTTTAAGATAAATACAAATTATTTTTCCAAAAGAACTCTCTTTGAAAAGTAAAAAAAGGATATTTTTATCATTAATTACTTGATGATTTTATTCGGTTATTTTCATTTATTTCAACACCCTATATTTAATATTATTGTAAATTGATATTCTACTTTTATGATATCATGTATCATATTTTATTAAAAATTTTATGATCATTTTTACTGTGGATGTTTTGTCTTGACACCATTCACTATATTACTCATAATGTTTAGTGATTATGTTTTCTATTTTGGAAAATTTATTTAAATTTTCTATATGTATGTTGTTTATGTTTCACCCCATTCATATGAGGAATTAATTGGACTTAGTATGTGATGGTAAGTTCCTACTATATCCCCTCGATACATCGATAGGTCTCCTGAGATAAAAAATATATGGACTTGACTGAGGCCTTACCCATTTATTTTTAGATATTGATTTTTCTGAGGCCTTAACCATTTATTTTCAGATATCTTGGACAAGGACTTGATGATATTTTTTAGATTAAAAACAGTATGATGCTATCATTATGATATTAGTAGTTAATAATTCATGTGATTATTCGACTAGTATAATATCCATGGTTTAGTTTCTTTCTCATGATATTATTTATGGAATTATTTAATAAGATTTTATTCCTTCCATATTCTTACCAAGAGTATGTTTTAATGGTATATTATTTTATTTATTCACCATGACCAATTGTTTATGTTAGCTTCCACTATATTACTTATCTTGTCTAGGCATCTGAGCTCACCCCTTTCTTATTTTTTATTTTTCCCATGATGTGAAGATGTGTATTAAGATTGACTTAAAGGGATAATATAGATTTTTATTGGAGTTTTTAATGGAGTTTCTTTGCATATATTCATTTCATGTTTTGATGTAATATTTATGTTTGTATCCAGTTTTTCCAACAATACCAAACTATTCTGTCCTTTATGATTTGAGCTCTTGTTCATAGTATCAATGTAATTAAGTAAGGCACCAGCTCCGAGCTACTGGGGTTAGGGTATTTACATTTGGTATCAAAGAAAGTTTAATTGAAACCATATAAACTAGATTTAGAAAACATATATTAGGGAATATAACCCTAAGAAATAATTTGACGATAAGGATAGAGAGGAATCATATAATTTTAGAATCGTAGATATTATGTGGGTATTCATAAAAATATATCCCTATCTGGATAATAAAAGTGTATGTGTTTCTAGCAAAGATGTACCTAGGTTTAAAAAATTTTACAAGGTCTATCGGGCTTAACTGGCCATAACGAATTACAAGAAAACATGCCTTACTATGAACCTAGTATGAAACTCTGGAGGGATATGCTTAGGATAATTAAAATTTTCTTTACAAATCATTGTGAAGGATTTAAAAATAAACATGTCCCGATAAAAACCATGTTTATGATTATAAGAGTAGATATGTATAAATTTTTAATTCAGGTTATGTGTTTTTCAAGTTATAAAATTATGCATTATGATTTATAACTGAATTTAGTGTATTCAATTATTTATAAATGGCACATAGTAAAAGAAATAGTAATGGTATCAATGCATGTATTCTATGTAGGGACTTCCCTCCCACACATGTTAATGATTTTGGTGTAAGAGAAGATACTAGATCTAGAAAATTATAACTATACTGGGAAAGATAAATTAGGTTATGAAAAATAATCATACCTGTATGGAGATTCTTAATCCAAAATGTGGATGAAAAATGTTAAACTGCTTCATTTGAAAAATAAATACACCATTCAATGAGAATAAAAAACCATTTGTAATAGAGCAGTGGATAAGTTCCTTAGAGAAGATATTTCTCACTTTGGGATAGAATGAAAGGGATAATGTTATCATGGAAGATTATCATCTATTGGGAGATATAGATCAATAGTCAGCATTGATTAAAAACATAAAGGCGGAAGAAATATGAAACATAGAATGAATGGATTTTAAGTATATTCTATTAGAAAAATAATTCCCTCATGAACAATGTTCATATATAGAGAGATAATAATTTAATTTGTTGAAAAAGGAGGATGAGAATGTCTCTAAGTATAAATAAAAATTTTCAAGGTATCATGGCATGCTTTTGAGTATGTATGTAACCAAATAAAAAGATTGATCTATTATTTTATTTGGTAAAACCATTCCTCTAAAGGGAACTTGTCTCCCAAAATTTCGCATCATGTGAAGATATAGTCTCATGTGCTATAAATATAGAAATATAATTCTCATAGAATTATTACTCTAAGGGGAAATAAGAGTATAAGAGGGTGTTTGAAAAAATAATGGACAAATGTAAGATTAAAAAAGGGAAATTTACAACATGCGATACATGGGGAAGGAAACACCCTGGTGCCTACTTAAAAGAAAACAGAGTTTTCAACAAGTATGGTGAGAAAGTCTATAATTATCATGAACTAATAAAAAAGAATTAAACTTCTAATATTCAATACTATAATTATAGGTAGATAATACACTATTCAAATGATTATCTAAAGAATCAAGGAAACATGCCACAAAAAAGACCATGAGATTAAGGACATTCTTATGTGATCACAACAGCTAAGGATGAAGCTCCAAATGATATGGTGGAAGGTACTTTAATCATCTACATAAATTTATCTAGATATTTATTGGATTTTGGAAAATTTCATTCCTTTATATCATCCCAGTTTTCTTTAAAAATTAGATATTTACAATTCACCTTTGCAAGGGAGTTTTCAGTTAAAAATCCAAGTGAAAACCTTATTACGACAAAGATGTGTCGATAAGTTCTTATTATAACACATAAACATTCCCTAATTTCTGATTTTTTTTCATAATATAAGTGGTTTATTTTTTCATAATCATTAGTATGGACTTTATTTTTCTATATAATTCCAAATTTTATTACAAAGAGTGGGAAATTATGATTTTTTATGAAGGAATGTAATTTCTCATCTTTAGAGGGGTTAATTCTTCATCTGGGATATATATTGATCCACCAACAATATATCTCCTAAATTAAATTCTTGGAGAAGATGAGAAAACATCATCTATTTATGGGGAAATAAATAATCAAATTTAGGAAATACTTACTCTATATGAATACATTGTTGTATTTACAAAGGATTTACGTGGAAATCCTCCCGAGTGGGAAGGTGAGTTTTTAATTGATTTAATCCTTGATTCAAGGACAATATCATAGAATCCTTATAGAATATCCACTATAGAATTAGTGTATCTATAGATACAACTACAATAATTGAGTTATAGGGGATTTATATTCCCTAGTGTTTCACCATGGTGAGCTCTTGATTTTTTTTTTTAAGAATAATGATGGATATATGAGACTATGGATTGACTACAAAGAGATTAATGCTATTATGATAAAGAAAAAATATCAGATGTCTTCCATTGATCACTTATTTGAGCTACCTCGTGGAGCTCAATATTTTCTGAAGATTAATATTCTATTTTCATATTATCAATTGAGTAAAAAGAAGGAAGATATTCCGAAGAGATAATTTCAAACCTGGTATGGATATTATGAGTATACAATAATTGAATTTGGACTGAATAATGCAACCTATGTTTTTATGGAGGTAATGAAAATAGTGTTTATGTAATATCTTGATGATTGTTTTTAGGTATTGTTGATGATTTTTTTTATATATTTCAAAATTTGTGAGGATAATGAGCACCACTTGTGGATAGTTCAGAAGCATCATAAAAGAAATGAGTTATATGGGAAGATTAGAAATTTGGAATTATGGAATCAAACCATTAGTTTTAATTTACATATACTCTCCTTAAGGATGAAATATTAGTTGGTACTATATAGGAAAATTAATTTTTTGAATGGCCTACACCAACAAACATAACTAAGGTATACAGATTCATTGGTTTAGCAGGTTACTATTGGTGTGTATCTTATAATTTTTCCAATTAGATAATACGTTATCCAAGATTACTCATAAAGGGGCTAGTTTCATATGGAAAAAATAATGTGAAGAATGTTTTTAAAAATTGAATATGATATTATTGAATGCTCTGATCTTGACTCTACCATCGAGAAATTATGGATTTTTTATTTATAGTGATGCATAAAAGAATGACTTGGTTGTTTCCTTATAAAAAATTATAGAGTTATGGGATATACATCAAGGAAGTTAGAAACTCATGAACAAAACTATCCAAATCATGATCTTGAGTTATCAGTTGTAATATTTTCCCCAAAGATATGGATACACTATCTGTATGGTGAAAGATGTGAGATATATACATATCAGAAGAGATTGAGATATATTTTCTCGCTAAAAGAACTCAACATGAGGAAAGGAAAATGGATTGAGCTACATAAGGATTATGATTTTACAACAAACTATCACCAAATGAAGGAAACTTTGGTTGTTGATGCATTTATTAGGAAGGATCATGGAGTTCTAAAAAAATATAATTGAAATGGATCCTCTGTTTATGGATCAAGTGAACTTGGATAGGGGAATTATCAAGAAGGTGAAACATCACTAATTTTTTCAATTAGTTGATAAATGATATTTGCTGGAAAGGATTAAAAGTCCTTAGTCTAAAGATTATAATTTTCAAAAGGTAAATTAATGTTTTGAATAATGGGAAGTTAGCAGACATCGTGTATGAGGATGGAATTCATAAATTTAGGAAGATGATTTTTGTTCCCACTTTACCTGAGCTAAAAAGGGAATTATTAGATGATTACCATAGTTTAAATTTCTCTATACACCTCATTAGAACTAACATGTATATATATTTGAAGTAAATTATTTGGTAGGATAATATAAAGTGGGAAAATACTGATTATGTATCAAGATGGTTGGTCTATCAGCTGGTAAAGGCTAAAAGAAAACACCCTAGAGGAGTCATGAAACTTCTTCCTATTCCTACAGGAAATGGGATGACATTACTATGTCTTTTTTCCACAGTACTACTAAAGACTAATAAAGAATAATGAAATATTGGTAATTATTGTTCAACTTACCAAATCTTCACATTTCCTCTCTATAAGGAAGGATTTTACACAAGAGATCCTTGAACGAATCTATGTTATTTCAGTTGTAAGAGTTCATGGAGAACCTATTTTAATTGTGTGTGATCTTGATATGGGATTTACATCCAAATTCTATAATAGTCTCTAGAATAATTTAGACATTGAACTTCATTTGAGCACAAATTATCACCCTAAAACTGATGGACAATCTCAAAGGACAATCTCAACATTATAAGACAAGTTTGTATCATGATAAAATGACTTTCAAGGTATGTGGGATCAATATTTACCTTTTTTAGAGTTTTATTATGATCATAGTTTCAATTCATGTATTAAAATGGAACCATTTGAAGTATTTTATGGAAAGATATTGCGTGCATCAACTTGTTGGGATAAAGTTGGTGAAAGGAAACATGTAGGCCCATAAATTAATGAGGAAGAAACAAAAAGGTAAAGATTATGAAAACACATATAAAAAAAGTTCAAAGTAAGAAAACAATCTATGTCGATAATCAAAGAAAATATTTGGAATTTCAAGTGGGTGATCATGTTTTCTTGAAATTATCTCCAGGGAAGGGTGTTATAAGATTTGGAAAGAAAGGGAAACTAAGCCCCATGTATATTGGATGTTTTGTAATCTTGGAGAGAATTAGAGTTGTGGATTATCATTTTTTGATGCCTTCTAGCCTTTCTAAAGCACACAATGTCTTCCACATCTCTTTGTAGAGGAAGTATATTCCAGACCCAACACATGTACTTACTATTAAAGGAATATAATTGGAACTTGATTTATCTTACTGTGAAGAGACTATCAAGATTTTGGACACTATAGAGAAGGTGTTAAACAATCATATGACTTGGCAGATAAAATTACTTTGTAAATATCATAAAATTGAAGAGGCGGTGTGGGAACTAGAAGAAATTATGATGAAGAACTACCCAAATCTTTTTATTAGGTGACATTCTGGAAATTTCAAGGATGAATTTTTTTGGAGGGGAGAATTTAGCAACCCGTGATTTTATGGTATTAATATTTTATAATTTAGCATATTCTTTAGTTTATGCTTCACATGACACTGAGTTTAAAATCATAATATACTATTAAATGTGAATGTTGGAATAGTAATATGACCATTAGGAATAGTAATATGAACAATATAAAACTAAATTCACCAATGAAAGTATAAATGGAAATTTGGGTATCATATAAATAAAAATAAGGTCACATATATCCTATAAATGTAAATAAGTGTTTTAAAATTGATAAATTAAGTGTTTGTATTTTTCTAAGCCATTAATATTAAATTACAATTTTATAATTAATATAATGATTTTAAATAAAATGAATTATCATAAAATAGACTTATAAATTAATATATTTTTGCCTTATGATTATAATAAAATTTTATGCGACCTAAATTAAAATTTCAATGTGTTATAAAATTAGTTATAATTATAAAATCGGTATTTTTTTGAATAAATGATGATTTTATGTAAAAATTAAAATTTATATTTAGAAAATTATTTTTATAAAATAGAGTTAATTTTTTAATCCTACAGGTTCAAAAATGTTCCAGGTAAATTTTTGGGTATTTTCTAAAATAGTTAAATGTTTGGTGAATAGTGAAATACAATAATTTACCGTATTTCATAAATACATGAATTATTGAGTCATAAATGATGTATGGATGATATAATACCATAATATTGAAATATCATACATTATTTTATTATATTTAGTGATAATTATCAAACAATTTATAGTTTTGATCCAAAATAATAATCAAATGAATAAAATATTAAAAAACACTCCTCTCCTCCCATTATAAATACCACAACACATCACATCTTTCCCTCACACATAAAAATACTAGAATATTTTCCAATTTCATCCCAATCATCTTCCCAAGGCTCTTCCCCATGACCAAGAGGTTGTGGTCTAAAAAAAGACCAAAACCAATTTCCCTAAGGAGGTTCTCAAGGAGAATACTTCAAGAGGTAAAATCCTCTTTGGATTTTTTTTCCCTTTCACA
This sequence comes from Viscum album, assembly GCA_963277665.1. Lineage (NCBI taxonomy): Eukaryota > Viridiplantae > Streptophyta > Magnoliopsida > Santalales > Viscaceae > Viscum > Viscum album. The sequence continues at coordinate 1,475,720,686 of OY728125.1, read as the reverse complement.
TTCTTATATTTTCTTATATGCCTCTCACTTTCTCTGTAAAAACATGCATGATAACTCCATTATCTTATATATATTGTAATTTTATTATGTCAATGTAAAATTCACCATCAATTTTCTACTCTAACTTCTTTTATTCTAATGATGATAACATCATTCGTGAGGTGCCGATTTACGAGCTTCATAGACGACCTATTTTCATTTTTCAATTACTCCTTCAAGTATGGTCATAAAATTATTTTTAATGGTTTAAATAGATTATAATATATTAATTAAATATTATGTAATGTTTTGAAACCAATATATATACATAATATTAATTAATAAAAAACCATTGTGTGATGATTGAAAAAACACCAAAATAATCCAAACTATTATCACTAACATCTTATCTAATGATTCATCCTCACCCCAAATAACCAAATGAACTATATAAACATTTAACCATATATATTTTCATTAATAACATATAATTTATGTTCTAGATATCTATTCTTATTTTACATGATCTTTTGTACATGTATACAAGTGAACCAACCATGAAAACCATGGAAAGGAAACTCTCGAATGATGTAATTAAATCTTATAACTCATCAAAATGGACATAGATGAACATAATAAGTTTATAATAAATAAAATAATTTTTAAATAAGTTATGAACTAATTTATTAATTAACCTAATTTCATTATCCAGGATGTTATGTACAATTGAAGAATGATTTTGGACATAAGGTAAAGGTCTCTTCCAAAACCACCATTTTTCATTTGGGTTATGATTTCTCTCTCTTTATTCCAATGTAATTATTATTCATTTCTATATAATTTTTATAAATTATATTTATATTTTCCAAAATCATGTATCCATATAATTTCTCTTTTCTTTTATGGGAGAATACGTATTTTATAAGGTTCCATTTTTAATTCCTCCTGACAAGCAAGCCTGATTAAAGCGAACTTCCCAATTTCTTACCCATTTTCAAGTACACTCCAAAATCAATTTTATACAACCAATATTTTTCTAAAATAAAAATTTTTATAATGAAAAACTATTTGAGTTAAATTATTATTTTATGAAAACAATTGATCATTTTTCTTCTTTAAAGGCACTTATATTTTCTCTAAAACAGCACTGAAGTGGCCCATTTCTAAAGTTTCTTAAAAACTATTTTACATTTTTTCATTTCAGTTAGAAATAATTTTTGACTCAAACCAAATTTAAATTATCTCCCCTTTTATTTTCTATTATATACATATTTTCAATCTAATTTTATAAAAAATACAAATGATTTTATTGAAATAAATCTTCTTTGAAAAGTAAAATAGAGAATTTCTCTCAATAATTAATCGATGATTTTATTAGAGTATTATCATTTATTTCAAACCCATATCTTGAATATTATTATTAATTGGTATATATATATTTTTATATAATATAACATATATAATGAAATGTTTTATGATTAGTTTTACTATGGATGTGCTATCTGGATAAGATTCACTATATTCCTCAGAATGGTAAGTGATTATGTTTACTATTAAGGGAATGTTATTTAAATTTTTTATGTGTATGTTGTTAATGTTTCACCTCATTTATATGAATAATAAATTTGAATTAGTAAGTGATGTGAATAGTCCACTATAACCCCTCGACACACTGGTAGGTCTCATGAGATAAAACAGATATGGACATGGCTAAGCGCTTGCCCATTTTTTAGATATGGATTTAGCAAAGGCCTTAACCATTTATTTTCAGATTTCTTGGTTGAGGCCTTGATGGTCTATATCAGATGTCTGGTATTATTTATTCCCATATTAGGATATTACTAATTGATAATTCATGTGATTATTTGACTATTAGAATATCCATGGTTTTGTTTCTTTCTCATGTGATTATTTATGGAACTATTTAATTAGCTCTTATTCCTTCCATAATGTTCTCAAGATTATTCTTTAATGGAATGTATTTTTTTATTCATTATGCCTTATAATTTATGTTATATTTCGTTTTATTACTTCCCTTACTAAGAATCTGATATAACCCCTTTCTTATGTTTAATTTTACATAGGATGTGATGATGTGTATTATGAATGACTTGTAGATATTATCAAAAAGTTTGTTTTTGTTTCTAATGGAGTATTTTTTGTAGTTTTTTTATTTCAAGTTTTATTTTAACTGTTATGTTTTTTTCTCAAGATTATTCTTTAATGTATTGTATTTTTTTATTCACTACACCTTATAATTTATGTGATATTTCGTTGAATTACTTCCCTTACTAAGCATCTGATCTCACTCCTTTCTTATGTTTAATTTTTATTATATTTTTTTTCTATTCGGTCCTTTGGGATCAGATCTGTTTTTTTAATACCAATGTAATTAAGTAATGAACTAGCTCTAGGATAATAGGGTTGGGTTATTTATAGAGTTTATGGATGCTGGTTTAAGACACACACTTATCCAAACATAGCCATATTAAGAGAAAAATGGTGTCCTCCTAGGCTGAATCTAACAGGAGTCGTTGTGTCATCGAGAACCTAGCGGTATGAAGACCCTTAAAACTTTAAAGGAGCAACAAAATACAAAATAAAATTTATGAATTTAGGAGTATTGACCAATAGTGTGTTAAAGAGATGTTTGTGCCCGAGTAGTTCCTCAATCTCTTCCTAGTTTACCAGACACATGGTAATGGTGATGTCTTGGAATCGGCTGCTCAGACGGATAGGGTTTTGTGAAACTCATCGCAACCTATCTACTAAATATTGTGACTCATCGAAAAACAAGATGTGTTGAAGCTGATATCAGGATTATATCGGTGCCATTTGTGCTGGAGCATCAAGAGAAAAAGATGAAGGGTCTGCATAAGTAGCGCCAGGTGGAGGTTCACAACTATAGATGAGGAAGGATCTGATGTGGTGGAAGTCAGGGAAGATGTTACAACTACACCTGATGATGTCGTGCTAATAGAAGGATCAATTATATTGGGGCCTTCAATTGATGTGGAAGGTGGTTTGGTCGCACCTGGTGAATACTAGAGGGAAAAAGGGAAGGATGTAATTTCACTAAAAGAGAATTTGAACTACAAATAAAACATAAATTTTGGATTTAGGGGAGACCATTTTGTAGAGTGACAACACCTTCCCCTGGAATATCCCACCTCAAACTAGGAAGGATGACTTTTAAATTTATAGAAAATAAGACTACACGGTGTGTACCCTAAAGTACCCATCATGTACATAGGTTAATTGGATATTCTTTGTTTTAACCAATAGTGGGTGGCCTACCATTCGACCCTTTGATTTTCAATGTGTCTTCGGTCGGTCAATGGGGTACATGACATGTTGAGCTACCACACAAGGTTTTTATAGTCTATTTCATCAAAAATTCACTTCTATATGGGACTACATAGGGTGTGATCAATTCATGTGTGTTCTCTCTGGTCAACTACAAGGGCATATACTCTGGCTGGACATACCATGTCTAGTAAAATATAAATGGTGTTTGTCTATAAAATACACATTGTGTATATAATACCTTTTAGCCTAATCATTCTAGATTTCTGAATTTGGCTGGTATCTCCTAAAAAGTAAACAATAATAATGAAATAAATCATTTTATCCACAAAACAACATGTATATGGTGAAAATGTTTTTATAATCAATAATATGTATGAAAAGGTATATGAAACTCAGGCACATTAGTGTCTTACTGGGCCCACTATCACAACCATTAACCAACCACCATGCCCCAAACACAAAAGACAGAGGGACTCATCCAAAAAACCTCAATACTATCCACTTTATGTGGCACTAACTGGCATTCACAATTTTATTAATGTCACAAAAAATGCATCTTGGTGGGGGAAGGACCTCTCCTCCTCATGCATTCGAAGATACATAAAAAGCAACAAAGGGTTCTACCAACTCCCCCATTTAATCTTGGTTAAACCACGTGCAAGAAGTGGAATGAAAAGAGTACTTAAAAATAGTTTCTAACAATTTCCACTGTAGAAAGTAGAAGGTCACAAAGCATACTTCTTTTTATCCTCAGAGCTTCTAGGTCAAATGCCTCTACAACCTTCAATTTTCCTCACCTACATCCTCCAACTCCCGGAGCCTAGAAAGTACCACCTGGGGGTGGTTGTGGACACACCTCAAACTGCCTTCCACCTTCAGTTTCTCTACCCAATCCTACTCCACATCTGCCAACTTTGCAAAAATCCTTGCTCCAAAATCTACCTCTGCCAAAGCAGCTCGTCGACTGGACCACTCTCAACATATCAATGGGTTAAAAAAACTATAGAAATATGTCATCGGACTTCGTAAGCATAATATTGACTCTCCTATGGTTGACCTGATTCCCAGTATGGATCCTATGCTACAAGACCACTTGCGGAAGTTTGAGAATTGGTATGCCTCCAACATTATGATCATGTCATCTGTCATCTCCCAGCTACTATAGACACCTCAAACTTATGAATACCACCACAAGACACATCCCATATCCCCCCACCAAGAATATCTCAACCACTAAATCTTGATCTAGTGGCCCCACATAAGAGGGAAGGTACAAAGACACCAAACCTACTTGGTATTATCTACATAGGCCCTGGTCAATGGTCTGAGCTCTATTGAATGGGTCTCACACCATATCCATGGATTAATAAGATAGTTCTATGAACCTCTCCAAGTACACCTCCATAGTCATGATACCTTGCTAAAGCTGAAGAAACTCCTTGAAATGCGCTGATCTCAATGTTTCTGGGTAAAACACTTCCCTAAAGAGTCACTCAAACTCTACCGAACCGAGAGTTTCCTCATGATGGGACTGCATCACCAAAGTCCAACATTTCATGACCTAACCCTATGGAAGGATCACATCTAGGATCACAATCTGATCGAGAGGCATCCTAACTAGGTGGAAAACACGTGTTACTATCTTGAGCTGGTCATCAGCTTCCTAGGGGTCTCAATCACCTTGGTTCCTCAAAGGTCACTAACTCTGGAACTCATGTAGTGCACTCATCCTGCATGCATTCTAAACCAAAATTTCTAGAACAACCAGCTTCTCAATGTGTGTTGGCTCAACTGGTGGACCACCCAGAGGTACTGCCTCAAAACAAGTTCCCTACATTGAAGAAACATTACTGGGAAGATCATCACCACAATCCAGCTATAGAAACCAACCTAGTTGTTATCACAATGAAATCCTAAAACTAAATTCAAGATGCACCATATTCAAAGATTATATATGGGGAGCTAACTCGTAAAGGAAAAGGAACCCACAAACCCGTATTATATGATGCATGTACCATTATTTCCCTACGACTAGTTTCCTAATGTACCAAGTCTAAAATAAAGTTATCATAATCCTAGTGAATGGATAGGTCATCCACCACAACAATACTAGAACAACAGGTCTAAGAGTGGAACTCAAAACATCCTAAAACTATCTCTATGAAACCCAGACCAAACTCAAGACACTATAGTCAGAAAGTGGAAACTACCTCTGATACCACTCTTTTACAACAATATCTGATGGGGTATGGGCTGCAACTCCCCAGGCCCACCTCCAATAGGTTAGGGGATAGAGACCAAGACCGGGTAGGCATATCATAGAGATGGTATGACCTTTCCTAAGGTGCCTACACACACATAGATAAATAACTATATTCAATAGTACATGGATATCGAATTATAGAAACTAAAATTCATGTATAAAACTATCCCAAACCAAAGTAAAACAGAAGTAATGAAAGAATAAAAAAGGAAAAACACACACCCTCCAAAAGAAAACTGTAAAAGTATCCAACCTGTTTAGGAGGAGATCATTGTCAAATTCAAAAGGCTATAATGATTCCCAGAATAGCTCTAGTAAACACCTCAGTTAGTCTATATCACTAATTTCTGCCTACCTCAGGTCCTCTAGGGAGTTCGTTGAAAGGATTGTGGTATTTAAAATACACAACATGTGAAAGAAAAGCATGTGCAAGGGTGAGTATAAGAATACTCAGTATTATCCCCAAAAAACCATAAGAAAGGGGATAAATTTAAAGGAAACAGTCCACAGACCTAGCCAGAGGGAACCCAATCGAGAGGGAAACTCCATCTCAAACTATACTCAGATAATCATGACTAATAAACTCAGTCCATAAGGGGAGTGAACCCAGAAATATGACAACACAACAAGGACTCCCCGAAATTACCTAGATATACTCATCAAAAACTCCAAGTCTCATGAGGTTCCAAACTCATATCAAATAATAGGATTCTTCTCAAGGATATAACAGTAAAGAAAAACCAGGAAAAGAAACTCCATGAGCTTAGCCATCCCAAATGGAACTTGTCTTGGAGATAAACTGCATCAGGAACAAGTCACTAGTTCAAGTTCTTGTGCTAAACACCATTGGTCCTTCTATTACAGACCTACACCATGTACAATACTATAAGGACCCATGTGGAGAGTCCCACCCCTCAACACTACTCATAGTTGAAGGAGAACTTCTATATACTATTCATTTTGTGCATCCTCTCTAATGAGATAGAATAGAGGACCCACACCTCACCACTTCCCTACAGTAAAGTGAATACTATCTCCTAAACAACCCATGTAACATATGTCTCTCCTAAATGGAGCGTTATACACCTCAAACCATTGAGGGAAAACTAACTCCTAACCAAGTATCGTATATAATTAGTGGAGGTGTCCACTCCTCCTAAATTTACTCACTGGATAAGGGATCAATAACTCCAATGGAAGACGCACTCCCCGTAGATACTCAGAGACAGGGGAGTTCTAATACATATATGAATACCCACACCCTATTACGTCAAGGGAGTATAAATCATAGGATAGAGGACCCATAACCTAGTCCAATAGGGGATTTCCACACTGTGTCTAAGGACCCACACCCTGGTATAATAGGGGAGTACACTCTACCAGATCGATTACTATGGGAGGCCAACACTCTGACATGAAAGTTGATTACATGCCCCAAACTAGAGGACCTACATCTGGGTACGACGTGGGAGTACCAACTATCATGGAACAACATGTATGTATGACCTACACCCTGGTATGAAAGGTGGGTTCCAGCTCCATGGATAGAGTACCTTCACCCTAACATGATATGGGAGCACCCACTTTATCTATACGTCATGTCTGGAGGACCTACACCCTAGTATAATAGGGGAGCATCGACTCCATGGATACAGGGACTACACCCTAATCCAATAAGAGATTAACAACTCTATCTTGACAACAAGTATGGAGAATCCACACCCTAGAATGGAAGGGGAGAAATATCTCCAACTATAAATTTAATATGGGGAACCCGTTCCTTGGTCCAGTAGGGGAGTACTGACCCCAAAAGAAAAACCCCATAGGTATAGAACTCATGCTGATGATCTGGGGAGTCCCATATCTACCAAAGTAGAGAAGTTAGGGAAACATGCACCTCGATGCCATAGGGGAGTACTAGTCCCAATGACTCCCATTACTAACCACACCGATCTACAACATCGGTCAAGTGTCGCTGAATGGAACATAATTATTATCATACCTCAGGTCATTACACTACCACAAGTAGGGGACCCACACCCTAATTCCTCTATAGATAACTACTCCCCTAGACTAAAGAGTCAAAAGGACCTACATCCTAAGGTGATTGGGATGGAAACCGATCCTCATGGTAACCTGGTGATTCACCCTAATAATTACCCAAGGTTAAGCACCACTACACAAGCCACATGATCGAAAAATGACACACTACATCTCATAGTACAAAATGGATTCCAACATCACATTTTATATAGAAAACTTATCTAGATATTATACTCACAAGCCTAAATTTCAGTCCCTAAGAAATAGATATGTAAGGTGGAAGATCTTAAAGGAGTACACGACGTGCACTAGGGTCAACACTGTGTGTGAACCTGCCCAATCACTAAGCTGTGTAACTTGTTTACATGGTTTTCTAGTCTATGTTGGGGTACATGGAATGTACAACCCATACACAATATGGTCCTTTTCACCCAACCCTTGGTTTTGTTCTTCTCCCACATGGCTCGACCAGTCGTGTCCCTTACAAACCCTACATCCCATACTACACAATGTGTCTGGGATAAACAGTCACTTGAGTATGTGGTTTTTTTGTTCTAGTGCTTAGAACAATGTATCCATGTAATTTAGTAGTGTAATTTTACACAACCATGTACTATCACACAACTTCCCAGGATATGTCCTCTGGCCACACGACATGGGGTCACTATATGATGTATAACCCTGATAGACAACGTGTAGTCCACAAAATTCATCTTCCTAAAATATTAAGATTTAAAAAAAATTTCTTTATAGACTACATTCTGTGTATACTATAATTATATATATGAATTACCTTTTAAAATTCCCAATTTTCCTCAGTTACCTGAAAACTAATGGATTATCCAAGAAGCGATCACTAGTAATTGTTATAGGGCTCTAAAATGGTTAAAACAAATTTAAAAATGGGGATCAATAAAAAAACTCAAAACAACATACCTGGATAAAGAAACATGATTATTCAGGTGTAGAATAATTCTTGGATCATGATGCTTCTCGATCTAGTGATGATCAATATCGAGAATCAAGATCGGCAACAACCCATTACATTGATTTGGCTCAATTTTGTCTCTCGGACGAAGGGGTATTAGAGAGGAGAGAATATCATTTGGTTATTCACACCAAACATGACAGTGGATGGGATTAGGTTTGAATATTTAAATAAATATTCATTTAATTAATAATTCCACCACATAATTCCCCACCAACTCAACTATGACCCATACTCCCAGCACAACAAAAACATTAGGTTGCAAATATGGTAATCATGATTTTAAAAAATCAAATGTAGCTTCAAAATTATGATCTGAGACACTAATAATAGTTTATTCCATGTTCTATGAGAAACTACTTGCACGTGACTAAATAAATTTAATATTTTTGAAATCACTGCACTGAGGTTCTCCGAGCCCTAGATTTCCCATGCCGACTCAGTGCCTAGCTTCATAAATATTATTAAAAACATTCAAAAGTCTTATTGGTCCAAACCTAAGTAGCTAAAATTCCATTCATGGTTTTCAATCAAGATTTTATAGTCTTTTATTATATCTCTACAATATTTTATGGAGTTAGTTGTGTATGTGTGTATAAGTAATTATGGCTAAGACCACCCATTTCATTCATATTTCTACTTGGCACATTTCTCCAACCCCATCCACATTAGGGGTGGGATTGGTGTGTCAAATTTGATTTAATATAGCTACAAATAGGGTACCATTGTGTTGGGTCATGACAAATGAGTTCTCTTAAAGTAGAGGTTGAAATCATAACCTTTCTCTTTAAATTTTATTTCTTCTCCGACAATTTATAAACTTGTTTTATCCAACATAAAATGATAAATCCAGTATCATCAATAAAATAGGATGTTATTTTGATGATATAATTACAATTTCCACCTCCTATCTATCAACTATGAAATGAATGTATCACTCGTGCATACGTGTGGATTATCTACTCCACATAGAAATATGTTTCATTTTTCATCACTAACTCGCATTGATGTATATAATCATGGTTTTAATAAATATATATGATATTTAAGATAAAAATATAAGTCTATAATGAATAAATATTATTTATATTTTTTCATTCTTTTCATTAAAAAATTAAAAAAATGTCCATGCCTATGTATGGATTACCATCACCATGAACGGTGTAATTCATTTTTCTATCTCAAACATTTTATGGATGGTTATAGATATATATAAAATAAAAATATACTATATTTATAGGTTGATTAAAATACTTAATATGATGGAAACATTATCAAAGAACAATGAAATAAATAGAAGAATTGAAATATAGAAGAAAAATGAAACAATGAGCACCTGGAATAATGATTTTAATAAATAATTGTCAAAAAAATAGATAATAATATGTTATAAGTAAATTATGTATTATATTATAATTATATATATGGTTCTATTAAAAACTATAATAAATTTAAATTTATTATATAGGATGTTACATTTCTTATGAAGAAAGTTATACTTTAGGTAAGGGTTTTATGTTACAATGTCTCTTTTTAAAGGGATTGATTATGATTACATTTTGTGATGATGAAATTATACAATCTATATTAGAAAAACTGTTAACCCTTTTCTAATACTCTAGTTATTTTAGAAGATTAAATTTTTCCTTTTATTTTCTCCCTCTCTTAGTACTCAAAATTATGAATGAATGTTTTTATGGAAATCCTAGTTTATTTATATCTTCAGTCGAGTATATTTTCTTCCCTGTACATATTTTATTTTAAATGTTTAAAAGAATGTTTATAATATACTCTAATGATTTTTTAAATTAATTTTAACAAATTTTTTTATTTCTATAAAAATTATTAAAATGAACCTTCTTTTATTTTTCTAAACGAGGAACTCTTAACCAATGGTGTAAATATAATATTTGTTTTCACATATACTACTTGAGTGAATTATACAACCACCATGAGTACATTCTTCTTTGAATATTACTTTAAATATTTCCATGGTTACTTTCAAATAAATTTTTTTTCTTAATATTCTAAAATTTTTATATTTTAAATAATTTATTTCAAAATGAAAAATGATAGTTTTTTCAAGAAATGTTTAATGATATTTTAAAGGTTTTTTCACCAATGAAAAAAACCATTGATGTTTTTAATTATTCACTAGGGATATAATCGATTGATAATATCCATATTCATTCAATAAAATGTTAATGATTATAATGATGAAATCTGGATGATACCCATTTTATTTTCTGTGGGTTAAGCTATCATGAAATGATAAATGTTATCATGATCTTGTTGCAAACATATGACTAGATTATAATTATTTTATTGGAGGGTCTATTATATCCATCTATTTAATTGGGTAATAATTAATGTTTATGAGCTCAACGGGTTCATAAGAGGTTTTTTCAAGAACTAAAATGGTACAGGGGAGGTTATTTCAAGAAAAAATAAGGTACACGATTGGTTAACCCAATGCTTACATGTGATAATTGTCTTGGTGGGTATCTTTAACATAAGATTTATATGATTATGATTATTACAGAATTTATGCCACTCTTTTATGACATGATCTTATGAGAATGTTTTTATTTTATTGAACATACTCTATGAGCCCTTTATGATTCATGTCTTGTGAAATTAAATGCTTTATTCCAGGAATCATGATTATGATCTATGAATTGTTGGATATGATTATAAAATGTTAAACTAGTATTATCATAACCTTTTACTTATGCTATTCTTAAAAATGATCATTGATTAATATTTACTTTGTTTTCCCTTAATAAGAATCTGAGCTTATCCTTTATTATTATTCATTTTCCCCAGGATATGATCGAAGGTTTTATATATGATGTTTCTAATCAGGGTTATAACTGTGAAGAAATTAGTGACAAATGATTTAGATATTTTATATTCAAGTTATTTATGTACTTAATTTTCCAAAGACTCAAAACCAATATGGTTATATCATGGATTCTAATGATATATAAAGATTTTTTATCAAATAAGTTGTAATATTTACGTACGTATTATTTGGATTGAAATTATTGGTATAAGAGAAAGGTTTATTTATTTCTAATAACTTAGATGAGAAAACATTTCTGAGAAACCTTATAATAATAATAAGTATAAAATAATATCATAAGTTATGGTAAATAATGGATTTTTGTTTTCCTATAAAATAAATCCATGCCTTCATACTAGAAATGTTGTGACCCAACCCAAGAAAGATCGAAGTCGGTGTCATGATCCCATTACATTGTCAGGATTACAAGGAATCAAATCCTGAAGGACAGAAGAGTTTAGTAGTATTGGAAAACTAGATACATACATGAAACTTGTTTTAAAAATTAATCCAAAAAAATATAACATTGATTTTTTGAGTGTAACTCTTTTCTATCTAGCTTATCCTTATATATTTTTCTCAGTACACTTTATGGAATACTAGGGAAAAGAAAAATAATAAGGCTGAGCTCAAATTCTTAGTAAGGGTGGAGTACAATGGAATAAATAATGAATAAATATGAATAGTCAATATGGTAAGGTAATAACAAAATATACAATCCATATAATTAGAAAACTGAAAAGGAATTGTGTAAATAATATGGAAAGGTAAATAATTGAAAACACATTCGATGTAATCAGTAACTGAGAAGGAAGTGAGTAAATAATATGGAAAGGTAAATAATGAAAACACATTCCATTAAATCAATAAACTAAGAATAAAATTCATCTATATATTTTATCATAGTAAAAATCTAATGGATAATAAAAAAATGAATCTAAAAGAAGGAAACACTTAATTTCTAGATGTCATGTTTGAGGCATATGAAAACCTATATCATCAATACCATTAAGAAGAAAATTTCAAACTATATATAGAATAATATTTAATTTGTGTAACTAATTTTTCTCATTATTACCAATCACTAGTTGAAAATGGTCTTTAACATCAGTTTTTTATTAATTTTGATATATGTTTTTAACCGGTGTTGAATCTGCCAATGTAAAAAAATATAACTTTTAAATTCGGTTTTTTAAACCGATGCCAAAAATTTATTAAATTTTAATTTTATCATTGGTTTTGTAAAAAACCAATTCCAAAAAAATCCATCAGTATCATTTTTGGCATTGGTTTCCTTAAAAACCGACATTAGGTTAAAAATAGAGTTTTGGCATTAGTTTTTAAAAAAACCAACGCCATAAATGAAACAAAATTGGCATTAGGTTTTACAAAAAAATGATTCGAAAAATTATTTCTTTATTTTATTTTTTATATTATTTCTTAAGATTTGATTTGACAGGTCGTGGAGCTAAAACAGAGTTACAGATCAAAGGTTATGGCTGTCAGAAGTTGAACATGTCAATGTTCTGATTAATACAACACATTTCAAATAAAACACGATAAACATGAATTAAAATCACATACACCAAATGAAATAAAATAAACATAATATTTCAAACATATTTCAATGGTTTTAGGAGATTCCATCAAAATGATACGTTCTTTATCATCATATCTCTTATATTTAGGGTATAACTCCTGAGATAATTAATATAGTGATCGATAATTTAATTTACACCACTATTGGTATATCTCATTCGAATGATTTGTATTTGTATGTAGATCATAATAATAAATTATCTTTATATGTAAGCTAATTGATTTTTTTAGAAATGAAGGAAAATAGTAATAAAGAAAATAAATGATATGAATAGATATCGTGCTCAAATTAATGATTAAAGCCACATTAAAAAATTGATTAAATAGAAGAGGTTGAAAATAATGAACGAAGGGGTAATGGATTTATATATAGTAAATGAAAATATTTTTTATGGATTTATATAAAAATATAGGTGGGATATTAAAATTCTAAACACGCATAGTGAAAAAAATTGAAATACTATTCCCATATATTGGTGAATACTCTTTTGCATTGGTTTTGTTTAAAATCAACCCAAAAGAGGATTTATATTGATCTTTTGGTGCAATTTTTCTACAAAACTGATTCCAAAAATGTCAATAGATATCAATTTTGTTTCAGTTTTTAAATAAACTGAAGCTAGAAAGTTTAAAAAATTATTTTTCTCGTCGGTTTTTTTAAAAACCGATGCCAAAAAGAAAAAACAAAAAAACAATTGTTTCATTTTTTAATAAATAAATGAAAAAAGTTTAAAAAAGTATTTTTGAATTGGATTTTTTAAAAACCGACACCAAAAACAAAAAAATAGTTTTGGTGTTAGTTTTTTAAAAAAAATCGACGCAAAAAATAAAAAAGTAGCATCAGTTTTCATGAAAACTGATGCAAAAAACAATTAAAATGTTTTAAAGAATTTTTTTAGATTCTATTTCAATGGTCATGGAGTTAAAATGGAGTTACAGATTAAAAGTTACGGACTTTGAAAGATGGACTTCTATAAGACTTCTCTTAGAGAAGATCAACTTCCGACATCCATAACTTTTAATCCGTAACTAATTTCTTTCTCCAAAACCTATCAAATCAATGCTTAGGAAATAATAAAAAATATTTTTACAAAAATCTAATTATTCGAGTCAGTATTTTAAAATTCCAATTCCAAAATATTTTTTAAAAATTTTGTCGTCAGTTTTAAAAAAACCGATGCCAAAAATTCTCCGCAAACAAATTTAATGTTAGTTTATAAGAAATTGATGTAAAATGTTTTATGTTAAAATCCATTTTCTACTAGTGTATAGATACATCAAGGGATTATATAATGTTATTACACCACATGTTATGGATTTTAAAAATAATACCTCATATCAAGAAATTGGTTTAAACAATATGCCATATTGAATATCCGTGTTGAATAATGAATAAAGATTAATCATTATTTCCCCAGATAGTCAAATAACTATCGAAGTAAACACTGTATCAAAAAATTTATATATTTTATGGAATGAAAATATCCATGATAAATTATATGGATAATTAGGATAAATTATATATTCAATGATCATATGAAATTGAATATTTATAGGAGACTAAAATGAATCAAGGTAATGGACCTCAATAATATCCAAGGAAAAATCAATTATAAACCATCCAGAGAATGAAAAATGATAGTATCAATAAATCATATCCTAAGTATATTATAAATGTATTTTTTTCATTAATGAATAAAAATAATGTAAAAAGAAATTTTAAAATTATTCTTGAGGAAAATAAAATTTTTATTTTGGAAAACATTTTGAAAATACATTTCTTTGAAAGTCACTTTTTAAAAAATTTTATTTTAAAACTAAGATTTTAAAATTTTAAATGAAAATTCAAAGAAATTAAGGTTGGTAAATATATATAGAATGTACAACTTAAAAAGAATATCCCTTTCGTGTGATAAAAGTTTATAAAAGCACCTTGCATGGAAAATGTCAACAAGAATCCTTTTAAAGGTTTTTAAAAGAAAAAAGGGTAAAATTTTCATTAATAAATCATTTTTGAAAGGTAAAAATTAAAACCTTTTTATAAAATAGGGATTTAGAATAAAATTGGTTCTCCGATTAAAGTGAGAAAAAAAATTAGGTTTTCTTAAAATTATTTTTTAAAACATTTTGAGTACCAAAGAGTGAAAAAATGGTACTAGTACTTGAAATGGGGCATAAATAACTAGAGAAGAATATGATTAAAGGTTTTATTTAAAAATTATGTAGTAATTTCCTCTCATGGAAATTCAAGTATATACAATCCCAAAGAAAATGAAATTGTGATGTAAGCCCTTGAAAAGACCATAATGTTGATGTGAGAACCAATGAATAAATATTTTATGTGTGTAAAATGTAAATTCACCTATAAAATGGAAATAAAATAATAAATATAAAAAATCAATTATACACATAATCTTATAATATTAACAACAATGAGAATGTAATATAACCAATGAAATAAATTCAGTTATGAAATTATTTTACACTTTCTAGTGCTTAATTCAAATCCTATTTCAAGAACTAATTCAATTTGAAAATCAAAATATAATTAACAATAAATTAATAATGATAATATAAGTTAATTTTTCTTTATATACACTATATATAAGAAATTAGTTTAATGACAATAAAATTTGTCTCAAAGAATGGAAATTTAGATGAAGACCCTTACAACTTGGTGACTTCTAAATTATATGCCCCCTAAAAGAGATAAGATCATATTAAACATTAAATAAAATGAATATAAAATAATTCATTCTATAATATATCAAAATGGGTAGTATATACAAACATAAAAGTAATAATTGATGAAAATGGTGTATGCCTCACGGAAAGAAAGTGAGACAATAATCTCTTACAACGCATTTCCTTTCAGGTGAATGTAATATAACCTATGGTATTATGGTTTTAAACATGTAAATAACCAATAAAAGAGACATAATAATATTTATAATATCATATATAATCTTCTTATAATATCTTATTACCCATTTTTTAATAATCATTCATTGTTTTCACTATTTCGGGTGTTAATGGACATGTTTTTCGAGTTTTTTTACATGTAATTTTTGTTCTTATTTTATTGATCATGAATTTATCATCTCCATACTGTAACTCATGATTTAATTTTCATATATATCCAGTATTTGTGTATTTATAATAATCCAAAATATTTTGTGATAAGAAATGACAATCACCATTCACGAAGACTGTAGGTCGTACGTACGCTTTCAATTTCCTTATTGTATTAAAAGAATGAAAAATAAATGATATATATGTATATTAAAATTCAATTATCATATTTATTTATTATACTTCACATATGTTTTCTAAAATAATACCTTAATACATTCCATGTATATCTTGAACAAATCACATCACTTTGAGGAGGCGGTAGACCGCACTTCCACAAACATTGTTATCGTATTCCCACAAAATGGAAAACCTAAAATTATTGGTTATATAAAAATTAAATAATAATAAATACATAATCAATATTATATATTTCATATATAAATAGAGTTTCAGTGATAATTCCCAACCATGATAGGTGGTAATGGAAAAAAATAACATCTTTTTGGGATGTGGTAGTTGGTCGAACACATAAATAGTAAGTGAACTACCCATTAGATGGAAGTGTGTGTATGTTTAGGAAAAACCATTATAAGAAAAACATATTAGAATATTTAGTACACTAAGGTTACTATTTAATCATGTAATAAGAATATTTTAGGTGGTGGAGAATGAAAATAAACCAAAATAGCTTGAGGAATAATGTTACCTCTTATTCATGTAACTTATTTGGGTTTGAACCAAAGGTCTTTGATGGATATATTTACTTCCAAGGTAATACTTCTAAGTTGAGGGGATAGATCTTTGGAGAATATTTGAGTAAATTTTTGGCTATCTAAATGGTTTGAGAGGTGTGAATAAGTGTTAGGGTGAGTTCCCTTTAATAGTGGTGGAGGAGTGTAATTCTTGTAAATATTTGGAAATGGAATTCCACTAATATTTTTCCTTTTACTAGTCACTCCAATAATGGAACAAGTTATAAAAAATAGAGAAATGTTTATAAATATGATCATCCAGTGGATTTCATAAAATTTTCTATGTCATTTTGGCCCTTAAGTTTACAGTTTAGTCTATTTTTAAGATAATTGTTCTCTTAATCACTGTAATTAATTTTAATCACTTTCACTAATATTTTTGTAAAAAAATAATTTAACTTATTAAAGGTTAAAAATTATTCTAATTAAAAATATGGTATCCATTTTCCCAATAAAAAATGATTTTTTTGAGTTAAATTTTGTAAACAACTAGTTCATTAATCTAGAATATTGAAATTTCAACTATCACACGATCCTAGATATATTAAATCTAAATATGATTTCATTGTTCACTGTTAATTTGAATAGTTTTAGTTTAATTTTAATGAATATGTTATATTAAATTTTGAATCAATGATTCAGTATATAGATCATAGACTCGATGTGATTGAACATGGACTTAATCTATACTACACCTTTATAGTTTTATCTAAAAGGATGGGTATTTTATAAATTTTAAAACATCATTCTAGTGAGAAAAATGTATTTATTGTGGGACATCATAAAAGTTATTTCTATGTTCCAGGGGGAGATCAATAGAAACACAATATTTTTTAAGAGATTCATATATGAAATTTGGATATTAAATAGTTTCTCCTGAACTATACGTATAACTACTCCAATTTGAAATTAGAATTTCAAGGAAGAACTATATGATTAAATGTTTTATAGTGAACAAGAAGAAAAGGAGATGATATATTTAATGAAAATACTAGTCTTTTATTATTTTAAAATGATCATGTTATATTTATACGGCTGATTTTTAATATAAGTAAATCAATTAAAAATAAAGGGTGAATTATTAATCAAACTATTATTTATAGAGTCAATGTTTCACCAGCAATACCACACCATGTATATAATGGATAGTTCACGGTAAGAGTTATAATAATATGATATAATTATTTATATTAAACTTGATTTTGTAAAACATACTTTAATTTATGGGTGATATAATTTTATACTTATTAATATTTTTGAGTAGGCTGTAAAAGATATGAATCATAGAATGAATCTAAAATTCAAAAATATATAATTAGTTTCAAACTATTTATTCTTGGTTAGAGTAATTTATTAATACATATATATATATATATTCTAATTTAATAATAAGAAATAGGACAACCATTAAGAAAACTATAGAACATCTGGAAAAGTAATATAATAAAAAAACTATTTCCTTATATAATACTAAAATTATTATTTGGAAATACATATTCAGATAAAGATATATTTTATAATTAAAAAGAGCCACGGAAAAAGTCCATATATGGTTTGGAATAATTGGTAATTTAATAATTTATTTGCATAGCTAGTGTGCCAATCATTTTTGTGAAATATTTCTTAAATAAGTTGGTGCGGAGAGAATATTAGGGATTGATACTTGGTATTTTTAGTTATCCAAATTAAAAACCTTATACCCACAGTTTGGGTTATTGATTTTTGGTTGAAAAATTATCATAATTTTTATGTTATATAACCGAGTCCTTTGGGTAAACCAATTTAATAATATTTTTTCAATGTGATTTATCTTCAATTATAATGCTTTTATGATTTTTTACTTTCAAGATTCATTGTTAATACTAAATTGTTGCTATATCCAATTTAATATATTCAAAAAAAGTTATTACACGAAGATCAACCCCTATCTAGGTTGATGAGGATTGTTTGTAATGATTCAAACTAAAACCAAAAACATTTTAAAGGATTCATAACACACATTTATTAAAACCATTTTAATTAAATAAAACCTTTCCTCAATATAAAAACTATAAAAATTTACAACATTACAAGTAAATAAAATTATGATAGATTAAAAAACATATCCTAACATTCTTAAAAACTCATCATATAATTTTTAATAAAAAATGTGAAAAATAATCCCAAAATATTAAAATAATATTATTCAATCCGAGATTTTTTAAAATACTCATATATGAATAGATGCATTCCATGGTTTTTAACAAATAAAAAAGTTACAGTTCACTTGTTTTTAATTTTTTTTTAAAATAAACACAACACCAATTCAAGATACAAGATATTTCAATAAAAATCCATCCAAAAACCTTTAAAACTATCATCATGGAAAAAATTAAAATTTTATTTGAATAACAAATATTTTCTGAAATATGACAAGAAATAAAAACAAATGTAAATTCAAAAAAAATAATTATTAAAATTTACATTCTAAATCATTTTTCTGTTAACAAATTGACCACATAGGGGATCTTCAAAACTACCTTTTTATAGACCTTTACATCCTGAAACAAATATTTAAAAATTCTTTACTAAACCTTTCCAAATTAATATAAATCTATATTATCTAAACTATTTTGTTAAAATTAAAAAACAATGTAAAAAGGTAAAAGAACATGTTAGATAATCATTTAATTAATTTTTTCAGATTTCTCATTAATTTATAACAATGTAAAATATTCTCCTTAAAAATATCATTCAACCATATAGTTTATATTTTTAAATAAAATTAAATTTTCAATAGATGGTTTTAAGATGAACAATTTCACAAAACGTGCTAACCAATCTAAAATAAAACATATTTTTAAAAGTAAAATGAAATCTGTTTAACACTAAAGGACTAAATCATACTATTTGAATATATGATAATATTACAAAATCACCCTTCTGTTTTATAAAAAAATAATCAAATATAAATTATTTAGCTAAAATATTTTTGTAGCTAACAAATAACAAGAAATCTTTGAATAAAGCCCACATATAAAAAATTTGATTACAAAAATACAAAATCAACATATAAAAATAAAAAATCTAATATTAGAAACCTAAAAAATTAACTCACAACTTGAAAAAACCATTTCAAATTATTAATTGAATTTTAAATTGGATAGATCCCAATATCATTTTAATATATCTTAATTATCAGTAAGAGATACAAAACTATAATAATAATATTAATAAAACTGATTTTCTTGTGATGAAAAAATAGAATTATTAGATATCAAGTAAAAAATAAATTTTACCATTATTTAATTTAAATCAAATTATTTAAGTCAACCCAAGTAAATTCATAGGTTATTTGGACAAAAATAAAAGAAAAATAAGGGGTGAATGCCAGAGGTAATTCCATTTATGTGATAAACTTTCAAAAAATCATCCCCTTGAGAATATAAAATTTTACTTTTTTATTTTTTTATTTCTAAAAAATAAAATATACCAAACCCATTTCTTATATTAATTTTAAACCCAATTTGAGTCAAGAAAACCATTTTCAAATTTGCAAATAATTTTATTTTGAAACCTTGACTTTATATTTTAGTGACAAAAATAAATATACTAAACATGAAGAAAACTTTTAACGTAGTGGAAATCTAAATTTTCCTAAATGATTTAAATTTATCTTTAAAACATATCATACATCAAAACAAATTCTAAATATTTTAAGTGAAACTTTTTGGATTGATTTTGCTTCACTCATAAAATACTTACTTTTATATCTTCTATAATAATAAAAAATAAAAAATAAATCTTTTCATGTGCCCCTTTGAAAATACCAAAATATATTTATAGCCATAATAAATTTATGGTATCAAATAAATCATTAAAAATATTTCATTTAAAATATCCATTAAATACATTTTATGATACATAAAACACGCATACAAAATAATAATATTAAACATAATTAAGTTAAAAAACAACTTCAATTCATCTCTTATTTTAAAAAACTACACATGTTTATATATAAATCCCCCATTTATTTATGAAAATAAATAACTATTTCATTTCTTAATTATCACTAATATTTTGAAAATCACATTTATATGAACAGATATTTCTATAATAAATGAAACTCAAGCATATTTTGTGCATTTCTACTAAAATTATACATCAGGATGTATGATTGGAGATCCTTGTCTTAGTTCATCATGGTTATGTGCCTCTTCAGGAAATGAAAACTAAAATTACTCAATAATATTTTCAATTGAAAAAACATATTTTTTATAATGACTTGGTAACTTTGATCTCAAAATTAATATGTTGACAAAAAATTGTTATAGGTACCTTTCAAGTTACAACCACCCAATCTTCATGTATACCACTAACTTACATCTCAAACCCATTATAAAAACAATTTTTTAATGATTATATCATGAATTATTATCTAGAATAATGATTCCCACTGAACTATAATCCATTATTTTAAATTTCAAGAGATTTATAACTAGAAGTGATGTGAAATTCAATTCTAAGGAGAGAAAATTTCTATCAAACACATCATTTAAACTGGTTAGACCAATAAATACTAATAAAATTTCAAGGATTTTTTATAAAAAAGAAATGAAGATAATTATTAAAATAAACATTTAAAATTTGTTATATTATAATTTAACCATTAAAATAATTCATAAAATAAAATAACTAATAAATACAAAATATAATAAACAAAAAAATTTCAGTGATAATTCTATGGATGAAGTTCTCCACCGCATCCCTCCAAATAGACCATACTTGGTGGATAATGATGAATTAATCCTTCAACCCACATATTGGGAAATAACCCATTGCAACCTATAATAATAAATAAGAGAACTTCATCTTATGAAATTATGTACACATGCGGGGAATGATCATTTCAACATTCCCATTAATTGTTTCCAAATAGACTCCCTAAAATTCTCATTCTAAAATACACCTAGTAGCTCATAGATATTCATATAAATAGTTTTTATATAAAACAAAGTACATAAAAATAAATAATATGAAACAATCAAGATTACTACACACTGAAAAGACACAATTTTGAAAAAATAAGTGAATCATCTGAATAGATTATAAAACAACTAATCCTTTGAACTCACAGACCAAGTAATATATAACTGATGTGAAATTTTTCTTATCTTTTCTAGAGAACTATGAATATTATAAACTTTAAGACAATGCAATGACATAATAATACCACAATGATCTTAGTTGAAGGTCGGTAGAACTTGGTTTGTCCCTCTAGAAAGTAAATTTGAATGTCCAAAATAACCCCCAACCTAATTCATCCATGAGTGGAAAACCACACATGTAAAAAGTCAATTTATCATGCCCAATAAAATCATGAAAAAATCATGTTTCAATAATCAAAGCCACTAAATTTTTTCTAAATACTTTAAAACCAAAATATATTTTAATATCATTGAAAATAATCATTAAAATTTCAAGATATTTGTCTAACACACTCATAAAAAATACCCAATAAATTTTCCACATTTGAAAAACTAACCCTTAAAAAAATTTATAAAATAATTATTTGAATTAATTTTTTTCAATCCAAATACATACTGAATTATTTTATTAAATGTATTTTGGGTAATAATATTAAAAAAAAATAATCAAGTATTTGATGAAAACATGAATTTCAAAAAACCAAAATAACTCTTAAGGACCAAATAAGCCATTTATCTCAATTATCCAACAAATAAAATTAAGACAAACATGATTAAACTAACAGAATTAGAAGAGTTAAGAGTCATTTACCTTAGATAATGTTTATAAATTTATATTGAGACATTTAAACCATTGTAAACCTCATTTGATGTCACATACAGATTAAAATGGGGTTTTTAATCATTATCTATAATATAATCACCCAAATAGCGCAAATCCAAAGAAAAATAACTAAGAAGAAAATATGATGTCAAAAATGAATTCATCATTGTGTATAATCTATATCCAAGCTACCAGTGACCCATAAAAACTTTTAAATCTAAAGTGTTTAGTTATTACCCAATGAAACTATTAAAAAATTCCATACAAAAATCACAAATATAGAAACACAAGGAATTAGATGGAGTAGAACATAGAATCACATTTGATATATGAATTAAATACACCTTTAATTAATTATGAATTAATAATAATCCCTCTTTAGTTTCATGTTTGTTAAGGTAGAAATGTTGGAGAAGAATAATGAGAAGAATCATCCAAAATGAAAATTTAAATCCACCTATCCCATAAATAATGGTAAGTTTTCACTATTTACATACCATAAAGAGAACTATGTGTTGAACAATTTCTCCTTTATAGAGGGTGGCACGGTCGAGGACATAATGTACAAGCCATGGGTTTAATATTATAAATCCAATAAAGCCATTAATTTAGCTTACATTGATCCCAGTCATTACTATGAGAATTCTAACTTACAAAACATCTCACCCAATTTCATTTTAACTAATTTTTAACATTACTACTCAATTAAAATAAATTTGGTAACTCTACATTCTAAAGAAAAGAATCCCTCTCTATTTGAGAACTAAAAAAAATTCATTAAAATCATAAAACTATGGATGTTATGATGTAAATATTTAAATCATATTATATTATTATATAATTTCATTTATTATTTATATACTAATATAAACTCAAGTGTTTATGTGAATTTTTTTCCCTTAATAGAATGACCCAACCTACTGGGGCCCTACCAGCCCTGGTGGTAAGATGAGAGTGCCACCCCAAGCCTACCTCGAATATGATATGGGATGATTAACAGCACTAGGTAGGAATATATCACAATATATGAATAATTAGAATAAATAATCCTACAATGCTATATATCTCTATAGAAAAAAAAGAACCAGTATCGAAAATAAGAAATGTTTAAATGACCAAAATATACATAAAACACATGCATGTGATAATAGATACATATAAAACACACTTAGGTGAAATATAAAATAAATTTTACATCTAACATGTCTTCAATATCTTAAATACTATACTTTATAATTCTATAGCTTGTTCTGTGCACTTTTGGATTCTCCTCCAACCACAATGGAAACCATCATCATCATAAACCAAAAATCTCTACTATACATCACCAAGAGGTATTTCTAAACAAGCCATGTCATCTATACATATTCCTTAAACATCACCAAACTTGTACATCATCTCCACAAGCACAACACATGTGGGAACAAAGACCGTATAAGGGTGATTGTAAATTTACCATATATGACACCCCAAAATAGAAAGAAAAACTGATGAAACAATTTAAAACAATGCCCTAGTACTAGTAAGTAAATAAGGGACGTAATTAATGAATCTAGATATGCTCAATAATAAAATTCATAGGGGGATCAAATAGGCTCAGTAATCTAAAATCCACCCCATGGAGGTTCATACATCGCAAAATCATAGAAACACCTGAAGCAGTAGGGGTTCATGAAGTCTAAATTCAATAATCTTGATATATAATGAAACTTGAAGGATACATAGTGATTCATAAAGTGTCATAAGTGAAAACGAATCTAATCTACTCAACCCTTGTTTCTGGAAACCACTAGAAACTATATTTGGGAACATAATCCTCATTAATTAATATACACCAATCAAGTAGACATTGTATCTTTTCATCCATAACATAAATATCATCATCATTCAAGAAATATATAGGAAAAATCCCTACTATCATAACCACTTATTCCTTTTCAAAACACATGTCACCCTATAGTGAACCATAGTGGAGAGACTTACACCTATCTAACTAAAAATTATATTGGGTGAAGGGGAAAACCAATCATAGTTGAAGACCATTTCTCATGTAGCACATAATGAATATGTAAAAGATCTATGTTAATCAATAGAGAACTCAAAACCTGAGTATCACATAGAGAGAAAAAAAAAGACGAGGTTAACTCTCAATTAGTGGAAGAAAGAAGACATCTATTGAGAGTAGAAATCAAAAAAAGAGATTCAGGAATTAAGCCCCCAATCACTCCATTTTTCTAATGAAATCCAACTAATAATACCACAATGTTAATTTCCAAGGTTATCATATCTTAACTCATAAATAGACCATGATGGATGACCAAATCCGAATAATACAATCTATATGAAAAAACACTCAAATAGTCCATTTATTTATTAAAAACACGCATATGATGAAAATGTGCATTTTTTCATAGAATATTCTAGAGGCATTATATAATTGGACCCAAGTATTATGCCAGCAATCTAAATAATGTATCAGATATTTTCATCAAATCATCCATCATGAATCCATGATCACAATTCCATTAAAATCTCCTCAATCCTATATCATAATAAGATGTTACGACTGAATATAAAAATTTATAATAAAGATAATAATCCAAAAAAGGTCCAGGTAATGAACCATAAGGTTAATTCCCATAAAATTAATAAAAAGGATAAATTAAAGAAGAGTGTGATAGTTTAATGTCGTATATACACATTACAACATATATCAACTGAATGAAAATTCACAAGAACAATAGAATAATTATAATGATAATAATAAAAATAGTATTATTATTATTATTATGTGACAGTCCTTCTAGTCTAGGGATGTGTGTATTGTTTCATTTTCATAGAACCTCCATGAACATAAAAAATTTATATATGATATGATAATGAAATAGGAGATAATAATTCACACCCCTCTCCCAACCTATCATGCCATTAACCTACTCTCTGTAGCCTCACCTCTATGTAGCAATCCAATATGACAAGGATCTGGCTTCCTTGTGTAAAATTAACTATTTTATCCATGAAAACTCAAGGGACAAAACATCCATTCCATGACTAGAAAACTCTAGGTTCATGGCCACCCTTTCCCTTTCCCTGACTTCCATTAGCAATGCAGTCCCACACTAAACCCAATTGAGCCCCCCACTATTTTAACTACCTTACATTGGCCTCTCTACTAATGGAATATTTTCCATCTACACAAAAAAAAAATAATCATTCAGGTTTGTATCTCATAGTTTAAGTATTTATCCTCCTCCATCACCATTTATTAATGAGAGAGACGAGGTACAAGAGAATGAGGAAAAGAGTAATAAAGGATAAGGGATAATCTAGTTATCCCATTCTTTATTGGTTGACAAAAAATTCAAAAAATCAAAATAGAGTTTGGAATAATTTTTTCCACTCTATTAATTCCTTAGCATGGAGTTTTATGTTCTTTGAATGGGATTATGGAATAATGGTATATTTCCCCAATTAAACATGAAATACGTGGTATAAATTAAAAAACAAGACATGTATTAAAAAATAATGGACCACTGATTCTTCTCCAATCCTCTCCACCACAAGAACATGATTAAAGACATATAAAATAATATAATAATAATTTACTTCAAAAATTACCAAGAATAACATAAAAACAATGATTAATATCTTAGTTAAAAAATCTTTCCTCAAGAATGATTTTTTTTTAATATAAATTCATTCTTAAAAAAACCATGTAGGAAATTAAATTTATTTAAAAAATATTTCATCATATCCATATATCTTTTCATAATTATAACAAGATTTGATCATTTGAGACATTGTAGATTCGATCATTCTATTTCTATACAATTTCATCTCCACCCAAATTTTTAACTCTACCACCATCATTCTATGATTAATTCCAAAGAATAATGGATAACCCCTTAGAAATTGTTTAGAAAGAGTATCAATAAATTAATTAACAGAGTTTTACAAATAATAATAAATTTATTTAATCTCTCTCTAGTGACTACCTAAACCCCTATAACTGAGTTGAAATCCCCATTGTTTTCTCATGTAGTCAGTTTTAAAGGATGTCTAGAACCCCTATTCACAATCTACACATGGTTATGTAAACCGCGAATAGTGGTCATTTGATGTTCCCAAAGAAGTAGTGGGGTGTGCACATTTTTCACATGGTTTGGAAAACTGTGCATAGAAATCGTGCACTTCCGTTTGAAGGGAAGAATGAACTTTTTTCCCACAACCGTTTTAGTTTCTAATTTCATTTTTCCTCCTCCATTTTGCATACAACAACCCTAAATTCTCAACTTTGAGCTTCTAAGATTTCATATTATTCAACCATCCATTGCACCGTAGTCTGGTGTCTGATCATTAGTCTTTCAATGGCATTGGATGCCTAGAGGTAAGTCTAACCTCATTCTCCACTCTTTCTTCCTTAAATTCCACCATCAGTTGTGTTATTTAGAAAAAGTCTCATTCTCCCTATTTTTAGGGCCTTGGATGGAAACATAGGTATACTCCAGTCTACAAAAAAATGAGGCTGATAATTAGAGATTCGTTGTCTATGACCCTTAGTTAGGTGGTCATGTCGTTTTCCATTTGAGATTTGGCCGTTTCATAGTTAAAATCGTTGTGTCGTGAGCCAGCCTTTACCGAGTTCCTTTGAGGTGTTGTTTTATTTAAGTAAAATTGACCCTAAGGTGACGAATTAGGTTAATGTATTCATGTTTATGGGTTTTGTTATCACCCTTGATCAGTAGGGACACCCAAGGGGTGATCCAGCCAAATTGGCCATTTTAGGCCAATTTTACCAAAATCTCAATTATGGGTTATGGATTCTGGAATTCTTTTTAAATGATTTGGTCTTTATATCCTGTGTATTTTGATCAATCTAAAACACCCTAGGGATTTTTTGGCCAATATGGCTTCAAATTTCCAAATTGACTATGTGACTATTTGACTTGGCCTTTTTCCTTGATTTGAGAATTTGTTTATAGAATTGACCTATTAGGAAAATGTAATGGGTGAATTGTATAAGTTGTATAAAATAACATAGACTAAAACCATATAAATTATTTGTATCATATGGAATAGATAATAGGATTGCATGGACACTCCCTTGTTGTATTTTATCATTAAGGGATTTTCATAATTGTTTCTTATCTAATTTGAAATGTTATAAGATGGTTTTACTTACATTTCATATTATGAATTCATTTATGATTGGTATTCTTGTAGAATATGTTACATGTGGGTGGTAGGCATTATAGCCCTAATCAATTCTGTAAAATGTGGGTAGTAAGCATTGTAGCCTCGAGCCATTTTGTATGATTCGGGCAGAAGTCAATATATCCCCATGCCATTTATATCAATACGTAAAAACACTTGGTGAAATACTTCGACATGACACCATTGAGGTGAATTAGGTAGAGACTCTAGGAATCCTTCAAAACCTGAGTGAGAGGTTATTTTTTTATTGCATTACTTTCCTGCTATTAGTTGTTCATTGTTTACTTACGAGCACCACTTGTGTTACACGTAGACACTATAGGTGGTGACCCAAATAAATATATCTCACACAGTATTTATTATGCCTTTGGTACCCAATAATACTTTTTTCCAGCATGTACAGATAGAGGCAAGCACCACTCTTCAGGTTGTTCACTCTTGCTTAAATGGTTTTTAAGAGCAGAGGACCAGGCTTAGGCTCGAGATGCCTGGAGATGTTTTTTACTATTTCTTACTTTTGTAGTATTGTACTATGAATACAAGTTTCCTTATTTTTTTCCCACATTTTACTAGCATTAAATGAATTCATACTTGAATCAGACACTTCCTATGAGTCCTTTCTTATACTATCAGTCTTATGCTGCATTTATTTATCAGTCTTATACTGATTACTTTATCTGTCTGATTGTTATGCTTACACTGTTGTATGTTTCTATTACACTATTGTGTACTCTGATATAGGGGAAAATTATCTTCATTTATTTTAGCATTATAACACCCACTGCTAATTGGTAACCCCTGACTTATAGGGATACACACCATCGGTCATGTGGCCAACCAGGCTCGGGGCATGGGTTACATGGAAGCCAGGTATGGGATGTCACACACCGATGCTTCATAAGCACTAAAAGGGTATTCATCATTCAATATAGAAATACCAAATCACAATATTTGGAATGAAATATGGTTCACACGTTTTCCTCTTTATGAAGACCCATGATTTTGGATCCTTTAAATTAATACTATCTTCGATAGCTTGTGTCACACACAATACCAAACTTACCAAACACCCAACTGAAATGAACATCGACATATTAAAATTACCTAAAGAATATAATAATTATAAAATAAATATATTTAAATAAAATATAAATATATAATAAATAGGATTAAGAACACTTAAAGTATTAATAGGGTTTTTTCAATAAAATTAGTTTTTCTTTATATACTATATTTTCATTTAAAAGATAATTTATAAATTTTCAAATTTTATCTTGATACAATTAATTTAATTTTTGGATAAAAAATTTCAATATTAAATTATTATATGTTTTTTATTTTTTTAAAGGAAATTTATTTTTATGTGAATAGTGAAAAAACAATAATATAGAAAATGTTGTCACTTTTACGACATTGTAATAAATGTTTTTAAAATTTTCTTCTGCAAACAATATATATTTATACGTAAAATTAATTATTTAAAATAACTATTTTTTATTTATAAATTCCATCTAAATAAATTTAGAAAAAAGATTAATATTTAACTCTCAAGAATGATTTGTTAACTTATATCAAAAAATTAGTTTCCATCACTTATAGAAATTAAATAAAATAATGGATTTCATATTTTAGATCAACATGATCGTATTATTTAATAAGGATAATTTAATCTATGGATATAAAGTTATGATTAATAAGATTAATGTTAAGGATCATTAAAATGGTCAAACTATTATTTTTAAAGAATTATTTTATTAATATTATATATTTTTTATCTAAGGAAACAAATTAATATCTTCTCAAAAGAGAATTTAATATAATTTTTAAAAATATATTTAAATAAATTATTATTCATTAATCTAGTAGTAAATATTTTATAAAATCAAGAACACTTAATGTTGAAAACAATATTTTTTCCAAACTGGTTTTTTATATATTAAATTTTTTAATTTAAAAGTTATTTTAATATTAATTTAATATTTTAAATAGGTAAAATGGAATTTTATTTTAGGTCAAGAACATAAATATTTTGTAATATGGGATACCTTAAATTTTTTAATAAGCTATAAATTACTTAGATGAAAACAAGTTTCCATGTTAACAACCAAAATAGTAAAATGAAAAAAAACATATGGTAAATAACTAAAAATAAGTTTAAAAAATGTGTAGGAATAATTGGTTGAGGATTTATTTACCTATAAAATCCAAAAAAAATAAATTATTTAAAAAATTTATAGTCATTTACTCTTCAATATATTAATTATATCATTAAAAATTAGAGGTTATTCACAAAAGTGTCATTTTCTTCACTTATAAAAGGGTAAACTTAAACTCCTTCATGCCACACCCATTACTTATAATAAAATCCGAAAAATATAACATTTTTATCCAATTAAAATAATATCCCATGTTAGTAATCCTATAGTCTAATTTATTTATCCTAATCCATTTACTTTTAAGGGTACTGTCAAGAGAATGTTCAAGGTACCAATGTGAGTATTACTTAATCAATACATTTTCTTATTAAATTTTTTCATCTAAAAATAATGAAAACATATTAATATAATTGACCTTGGTATCATTATTATTCTTAATTATTAATATATCAGAGTAAAAATAGTTATTTATTTCTTTTCATCCACTTAGAAAAATAAAATAATGTCAATCGTGCGTTGTACGGACCACCACCTCTATGAAGTAATGTTTTTCGTTTTTCATCCCAAAATTCTTGTATTTATATAAAATAATTAAAATATTATTTAAAAACTTAAAAAATATACAAATAGTATCATTATTATTCTATTATAATGATATTACACACTTCTTTAACCATATCCACCCATTGAGATATAACATATTCATGTTTGGGTTGGTTTAACAACATACTTGAATAATGATATAAAACACTATTATGGATGACTATGGAAGATTAAATACTCATATTATTATAATTTAATAATAAAATAACAATTATTTTGTTTATGGAGTGGTTATATTATGTATTTTACTTATTATTAAAATACCATCTTCGATCGTATAAATAGCAGAAATAAGATAACTCTGGTACAATTTTCAAAAAACATAAGAACAAAATATATAGTAAAATAAAATCATATTATAATAAATTTTATATATTAAATTAATTATATAATAATTTTTTTAAGAATGTATGTAATCAACATAATATGATTATTCCATAAATTAGGTGCTAGTGTAGAAAAAATTGGGAATAGGGTAAGGGTTTCTTATCTAATGTTTTCTCCCTTTGAAAATTATTTCTTATTATAAACCACGAGTTATTCAGAATGGTTTATCTTTTAAACATTAATATTTTTGAATCATGATTATATTATATTTCATGATATTCAATGTTCTTTAAAAGTCTACTTCTCTCCTGGGGTTTGGACTCAAATATTTCAAAAGTTGTAAGAGTTTTTGTTGATAGAAATTTATTCTTGAGTCATAACTATTCTATTTTTTCTATATTTTTACTAGATATATTTTTTATATTATATAATGATATTATAAATAATTTATCTAGGGAAATTTTAATAATTATTCAAATTATTACCTTGATGAATTTCTTGCTCAACAAATATATCATTGTTGAGAAGAATTCGCAGCATCTTTAATGATGATTTACCCTCCTTGTCCATAATTTCAATTTCCACCAATGTTATATGTTTTAATTGGAAACCTAATTATATTTAATATAATTTTACATTTATATTTCCCCTCTTTTTTTCAAATATAAATTTTATTATCCTTTTTATGATGTGGGATTTAAACAAGGGTGTATTAAAATATAAAAAATGATGTTTTTGATTTCTTATTTCATGTCAAGTACCAACAACATAATTTTTTTTAACCATGGATATATTTTGAAGAACATATTAATTTAAGTTAAAACTGTTATTTTTTACTTCATATCTTAAGGGAAATATTAATCTATTTCCCTCCTTGAATGATCCAATGCATATTTCGAAAAGCAAGACCTATGCCATTTATTTTTTATTCTTACTTCTCCTTGATCCTTCTCATAAATGTTCATACATTAAAACTCAATGTTTAAGACCTATATTTATGTATTAAAATATAATATTCCAAAATGTTTTAAATCCCCTTTATTTTTTGAATCCTTATGATATATCCTTCAGTTATTCTTTGAGACTAGATTTTGAAACCCACACTTTCATAGGGATTTTATCATGCATGTGCTTTATTTATAGTTAATTTTCATCATGTAGAACACATATTCATGTAAATATTATGAATTTTATTATGTGACTAGTGGGATCATAATTATATGTCCCTACAATGTAGTGGTTAATGATTTAATATCATGAGATACCATGTATGGTGCTCAAATGGTTACACTAAGCACATTATGTTATGTGACAAAACATCCTGAAATTATTTATCCCTCCACTACATTAGGTAAAGATTTATATCTCATTAGATGTTATTTATAGGAATAGGTAGTAAGCCCAACACATCATGGGAAGTTTTATACTAAATTTATTGAAATGGAATGTGAACCCAATCCACTATGGGGCTCTGTCCAATATGTTTATGGGAATAGTGAGTGAACCCAGTCCACCATGTTACACTATCAACTATGATATTATTAGAAGTGATCCTTGACATATTATAATGATTTCATATCTTATATTGATTCCATATCATTTATTTATGTCATATTTATATTTTTATGATCATCCTATATTATTTATTGGGTATGAATTATATATTTTATATTCATTTTCTTTTCATTCATTCTCATAACCATAAGTTTATCTTATTCTAAATTATGATCCTTGATTATTATCTCTTAGATTTACCCTTATTGTTTATTTTAGCTCACCCCTTATTATGTTTAATTTTACCTAGATATTTAAGGAAAATAATATAGGTGGAATATCAAAAATTACCTTGTATAGAAATATTTTGGGAGATATTAGATATTGAATATGGTTTAATTGGTTCTAAGTATAGTAAACCTCCTCATGGGATAAGAAAGAAATGGGATTTATTAATTAAATCTTATTATTTTAATAATTTTATCAAAGACATAATTAATATTGATTCTTAGATTGTTTTCTTAAATAATTTTATGTAGAAACTAATTTAATCAAATGAGATAAAATGTGTTTGGGGTTTGAGTCACTATACTCTTGACAAGGTTCAGTGATTGTTTTTTCTTCAAAAGTATTAGTTAATTATTAAATATTCACATGGTTTTTAGTTTATCATCTAAACACATAGTAAATACACCATGTTTACCATATAATGGGTAGATGGATACAGATTCTACCAATTGGGATCTATTCACTACACTTGTGGTGATCTCACTAACCATTTGGGAATCAACCTTTCCTCATACACAAATATATAACATAGTTACAAATCCATATTGGTATGTTAATCATACCCAGATATATTCTATTGGACCCCATATACACCATAAAGGATTTTTATGTGAGGCCTCTTGGGCTCCACTGAGGGTAAATTCACTGCAATTTCACCACTAACTCTTCCATCAAGCATCTCCTAAGTTGGAAATTGGACCTATAACATGGAGTTCTTTGATATCAAAACTACCTCCCAAGAAGTTTTATCCACAAAAAATATCTAGAAACCATTTAATGAAATGATATCTAGATCCCATGGTCATGGTGTATCCTCATCAATGATTTCCCAAAATCAACAAAGCTTTCTCAAGGATTTTGACATGGGTGGTGTTGCATTTATGAGCAACCAAAGATAAATAACTACTCCCCTTGTTTATATACTCAATAAAATAATTTATAACAATTAAACAATGATTAATGTATAGGGAATACCTCATAGGGTCTATGGGCATCAGTATAGACCTGTACAAGTGTATTCCACCCAATATATGGTTAAACACCCTAAGATATCTCTATCATGGACAAGAGCCTAAAACCTAGACATGGTTGAGATGAAACATCACAAGTTTGAGAACATGTAATCTATTAATGGATCATTATGACATGAGGGGAATCAATTAAATAATATCCATTTTGTCACAAAAATTAAAAACCAAATGGGAATGTAAGTATGGACCACTAAAAAATCCATGGGTTCTTGATGATTAGAAATTCCTCAGTAACCCATGATTAATCTCATCATCATACCACATCCATCATAAAAAATCTATTTGTGGACACATCTAACTAAGAAGGAACCATCATATTCTCTAAAATGAAGTTCTACACTTATCGAAAAGAGAAGAGTCACTACCTAAAATCATGGGGAAAACATCTATCAATCAATTCATATAAAACATTCCACGTCACCCCCTAAAATTATAATTGTTAACCCATGAATCCATAAATAACACATAATAGATCAATGTGGGATACATAAATAGGGTATATAACACTTAATCTAAGGGATATATCATGTTGTATTGAATGATGCACAACTGATGAGGGTGGAACACAATAATCATGTTTTGCACATAAATGTTGAGAGAGAGGTGTAATATCAAAGGATGATCATGTGGATCATTAAATTTCACATAGATGAGGACATTGGAACAAAACTATGATGTGGTGACAACATATAATATGATAATACATGGTAAATAAGGGAACAAAATGGATGGAAAAACTAAACAACACATTTTGAAGCCTCATTGCTTCCCCAATTGATGGTGAAAGGACCAACTATAGGCATATGATCTTCACAACCCTTCTTGTTCACATGAGTTGTATATAAGTTGGTAGCACACATTATTTTACTATCCAAACACCTAATAACAAGGGAATATCTAAATGAGATGATATATAAAATACATGAACAATCATAACTATTCATTATATTATGTAATTACTAACTTAATTATACCCTGTAATGTTGTATCAGATATATAGGTCAACTAATAATTCATCAGAGTCCTAGTGATTGGATATGTTATCTATCACACTTATGAAAGTCTCCCTATTATATTAAAAAAACTCAATAATCTTTAACATAGTTTCACGTAAATCCCCAAATTAGTCCTCATAAAACTATGAGCTCATAACTTTGTCTTTATGAAAAATATACTATGATACCACTCTAACACCACCCAACCCATCATGTCCCCACCTGAGATAGGGTTTATCTAAGAGTTCCATCTCAATATTTCCTCTAATTGGTTAGGGTATATTTACTAGCATCGAGTAGGAATATATCACAATACGGGAGGCCTTAGCCTAAATGTACCTATAAAAATACATATCTGTAGAGCATAAAAATAACAAGTATCACTAATAGAAAATTCATAAATAACTAAACTATTTATAAAAAACATAAATATAGCCACATACACATGTACATTCTATATTGGTAAAATAAAAAAGAAAATATACTTATAGAATATCCTTGAATAGGATTATACTAAACTGTAGAAATTTCTAGTTGAGTGTGTACACTATTAGATCATCCTCTAACTACTATAGGAAATTACTCCATCACAAACAACTACGATCCACCATGAATGAAAAATAATATTATTCAAACAATCCATGATATCTTTATATCTATGAAAACCATGTCTAATATTATTTATTATCTATATAAATACAATATGTGTGAGTATAAATTTCAAATAGGGGTGAGTATAAATATATATAGTAGGATCCCCTAAAAACAAATTAAAAATTAAGAAACAAGTCATATCAATGGCTCAATAATAGGGAGTATCAAGGTAGAGTTACGAAATAATTCATATATGCTCTATGATCAAAGGCACAAGGATTCATAGTATAAGGCCCCAGCCTTAAACATTACTTGAAATTGAATTAAATGAATAATTCACATTGAGGATCTTTTCAGGTTTAGAGTTTTAGAGAATTAGGACATAACTATTACATCTCAAAAGATTACAAAGTAGTCTCTTCTACTAAATTTCCATAAAATAAAAACTCTTAAAAAGAAACATGTCTAGTTTTATGTTTTAGGTAGCATGACTTTCCCATGATCCCATCCTTGACCCTATTCCTCGCTAAGTCCTGTGAAAAACATTTCAAAAACTTGGGATGAGCATAAAAACTCAGTAAGGGATACACAAAAAAACTGTTAGTTTAAAACAAAAAGTAAACCATGTATACTTTATCAAGGTAATACTTTTCACCTTTATAAAGTAGTAAAAACTCTTCACTGAATAAAATATCATTACTTACCTTTTTGTAACCAAAGGATTACCATAAAACCCATATAAAGAACACATAACATATATAAAGGTAACTTGGGACATAAACATACTTAAGTGGAATAACCATACGGTCGACTCCCACACATATCACTTAATGGAATAGCAATACGGCCAATTTCCATACATAATAAATGGAATAGCCATACGACCGACTTCCATACACAATGCATTGGAGGTTATAACATAACCACCCATCCTGGTATTCACGGCACCACCCGTCATATGGTTTATAATGTAACCACCCGTTAAAATGTCCAAGTACCATAACAAAATCATAAAACATAAAACCAATATAATGGAATGATAACATTTCCACATTTCAATCATAATAGAATCCTTTATCAAAACCATTTTCAGTACCAAAATACATAAAAGAGTATATGGTATTTATTTTATTTTAAAAACATTATGGCTTGTTGAGGAAGCCAAATACCAAATAATACTCGCGGCGGCGGAAAAGGTCGTTGTCACCGCGTACGTTAAAAGAAACATTCTTTTTTGTCGTTTTGTAAAACGATTCGTGGAAAAAGATTCCTTTTGTATAAAAGTAAAATTCAAAGGGGTTTATACACCATTACAAAAGAAAGTTGTGTATAAAACAAAATATGCCTCAATGAAAGGAGATTGAGACGAAGTCCCTTACCTCGGGTCCGACTTGACTCGATCGTTCTTTAACCTCCTTAAATTCGGGAAACTCCCTTAGATTTGAGCTCAAAGGCTTCCTTGGGAAGACTTATGCCCAAAGTGAGGCTTCAAGGAGTAAGAGAGGGAAGTGGAGAGACAAAATGGGCAGGGGTTGGCCGAGAAAAAGGCTTTTGGAGTGTGTGAAATGAGGTAGAGGTGGGGGCCTTTTATAAGAGGAGAGGAGGGTCACTTTTGGAAAGTAAAGAAATATTACTTTATTTGAAAATGTGTTTCGGTTTTAAAAGGTCCCACATTGATATAATTAGTGTATAAGGTGATAAGGGTTCGACATCCACCCATCCAATAAGTTTTGGACATGTGTAGTTCATAGATTTTACATTATCTTTCCATTTTATTTAAATCGTCAAATAATGATGCCATTGCTGCATCATTATTATGTCATAAATAATTTAATTTATTTAATGTCTAAAAATTATAAAAAAATTACTATGATGTATGAAATCTTTCTTTCTTTCCAATTAATATTTATAATAATAAATCTGACTTGTATATCCCCATTAAAAAATTGTTTTAGTAAAACATATCATGTTTGTGCCATTTTTTTACATTAACGTTAAATAAAAGGTATTTATGTCATTTTCCAACCAAAGTGGCTCCATGGGGTCCCCAAGTTGACCCATGGCTTGTATTGGTCGGCCATGACACATCTAATAAGGGTAGGACATGTGTCAAGGTATTTTCATTTTATTATAATATCATTTTTGCCTTAAATTGCACTAATTACCTCTAATCGCGATTAAAAACTTAATAAGTTACTATTCACCAAAAAAAATATTTTTATCTCATTGAACCATATTTTACTTCTTAATGACAACCATGTATGTCGGATTTTTAAAATTCAAAACACAGAAGTGGTAAAATTTCTTTTAAACGAAAAATCAGTTTAATATAAGTACCACTTAGTGGTTTCACTATTCATCAGAAATTGAAGTTTTTCAGAAAAATACCAAAAATTCACCCTAAGCTATATTTGATATTCCGAATTCAAAAATGAAGTCCATTTTAAAAAATTCACAACATATAAGTTGAATTAATTAATTTAATAATTAATTCCCGCTGTCAGAGTAAATAGCGTGTTTTTATGAAACAATAAGTATCAAAAGATTGACACTAGTTTAAGTCTGATTTCAAAGTGAAATTAATTCCAACGACCACTATTGGATTTAATGGTAAAAATATTTTCTAATTTCACTTTAAAAACAATTCAAAATATAATCTAATCATATAAATAAATTAGATTAAAAAGAGGTTTTGAATTAAAAAACAACATTTTACACTATTCATTAAAAAAATGAACTTTATCGGAAAAATACCAAAAATTTACACAAAGTAAAATTTGATGTCCCGATTCTAAAGAAGAGTTTTATTTGGTCCAAAATAATGTATAAGAGTGATCAAAACTATTTTTAATGACAGTTTTCCATCAAAAGGCGATAAGTGAACCTTTAGTGAAAATTAGGGTATAAAAGCCTAAAATTGAATTCTTTCCGTATTTTAAGCCTTTGGATAAATGTATAAACTTTTAAAAAACATATATAATCATATTTTAGTTATTTATATCCATTCCCACCAATACAACATCTACATGTTAACTACCATTTAAAATAATATTATTGTATTATTAGAGTGCAACGTAAGATTCCCAAGAAACTCGTTGTTGCGTATTGGGTACGCCATCGAGCATATCATCCCCTTTAAATTAATATTAATATATGTTTCACAAATATGGATATATATAAAGATGTCATATTATTTATTTACCTGGGGTGTCACATCCTTCCCCCCTTTTGGGAATTGCGTCCTCGCAATTTTTTTAAAATTGGGATTGGAAACATCCTTGAAAATCCCACATCGGAACAAGATTTGGTAAAAAAATCACTTTAAAATAAAGAAAGAGAAGTATAGAGGTCACCTGAGTTAACCCATACTAGGATTCCAAGTATGAAAATATGGATATGGAGGAGAAAACAAAGGGTCATGTTCTGATGGAGAGTGATAGTAAACATGTCTAGGAGAAAGTTAACCATAAGAAAATCACAAACATGTGATGGGTTAGACGGTATTCGTTTCCCCAGTAGGAAAAGTTAATAGACAACATTTTTGTTTTAAGTTACTTTTTATTGAGGAATTTATTCATAAGGAAACATAATCACTTATCATGTTGACTCTCAACTTTTATTAGATTCCTTACACAAACTCATATTTTCTCCAAAAGGCGAGTATTTAGGAAGACTTGTTCACATTAAGAGTACTATAATCAACTTCTAGAGAATTACCTAACCCAAAAAAGAGAACTACATACTTTCCATGTCTTTAGACCTTAACCAAAACCAAAACCAAAACCAAAAAAAAAGCTAGCACAAGATCAGATAATCCAGAAAAGGATAACCCATTAGAAAGAAAACCTATTCTTAATCTCCAAAATTTGTTCAACAAAACCCAAAGTTCAACGAGGACCATCCGATAAACAATTTGTCCATAAAATTCCTCAAACTAAACCAATCTAAGATTCAAACCCAAACATTTGAAGGATTTAGTCACATAGTCTTCCAAGTTAAATCGTAACATTTATCTCCAAACAACATCAGTCGCTCCTAAAGTCTCTCATTGAAAAGTAATTATCCTAATCACATATCCTCCATGATAGGTTAATCATTTTCATAAATAACCCAAAATCAACTTACTCTTAAAAAACAGAATCAGTCAAACTAACCAGGGACTTCACGTAGTCCAGTGGTAGGCGATAAATACCAGTCACACTTTGGTTGTGGGTTTGATTCCCGTAGCTTTGTCTGATGCGATGGGTAGTCACACGGTCTATGTGTTTTCCTTTTTCAAAAACTATATAATTATTAAATCATTCCCCAAAAAGGGATAAAATCATCAAAAATAACCATAACATAATTTAACCTCAATTTTATCTCATGCCTTTCACTTCAATCATAACATATAGTAACCCATAATTACCTCAAAAGTAAGGATAATATAAACCCAAATGGTTTTGTATAACTATGTCCACAAAAGAAAAGATAACTATTCCTTGAATAAAATTTTCATATATTAAACATCAGTGTTACACATACTATAAAAAGTTATCTAATGTACCCCATCATCAAAAGACACTTAATACTCTTAAGAATTTCACCATAACTCTTGAAGACCTTATATGTTGACATCTTACTCATTCAACATTATTCATGATCCATTAACCATTCCTTTCTAACTTATTCTGAAATACCTCTTTCCTACAAACAAAATCATGAATCATATCCTAAGATCCCAAAATAGAAAACAAAAGTTAAGAAATAATCCATACCTTTGATTGGTCATTGTCAGTTTCTTCATCCTCAATCGGAATGGAATTAGGTATTGGTAAACCAGTATTTGTATGATATTGGTGATCCCATTCACAAAACTTCTTCATGGGACATGTGTTTGCATAATGACCATGCACACCACATTTAAAACATTCAATTGATCCCTCAAAAAGAACTTCTTTCCCTTTCCTCGAGTCAACTAGATTCTTCCTTTTTCCACGGAAGGTTCTTGCTTTATGACCTTCATTTCCAAATCTATAGCATATTTCTGTCCCTTTGAAACATTTTCCTAGGTGTTTCTTTCCACATCTTTGACACATAGGTTTTTGAACACACTTACCTTTATGATTATTACCTGTACTTCCATAGGGATTTGTCTCTTGCATATATGATACCTTAAAGAAATCTTTAAGGTTTAGGTGGTCAATCATAACTCCAGAGAGTTGGTTGAGGATAAACACAAGAGTTCTCATTACAGCTCCCATATCATTCAGTTTCTCACTCAGAAAACTATCACAGTTTCCTTCACATCCACCGTTACCTTGGTGCCTGCTAGATCCAGCCATTTACTAAAACCAAAAAGGGTCAGTGTGATTATAACAACAAAACCATCATGTACTAATGAGGAAGATAAACACTAAGATATTCTTACTCATTCACTTTATCTAAAACTAGGACTCTGTCTGAAATCCTAACCATTATGGTAATGTCACTTATGCCTAAAGAATACCCTAACCTCTAAAGTTATCTAAACTGGCCTTTGATACCAACTATAAGGCCCCAGACTTAAACCTTACTTTAAATTGAATTAAATGAATAATTCAGATTGAGGATATTTTCAGGTTTAGAGTTTTAGAGAATTAGGACATAACTATTACATCTCAAAAGATTACAAAGTAGTCTCTTCTACTAAATTTCCATAAAATAAAAACTCTTAAAAAGAAACATGTCTAGTTTCATGTTTTAGGTAGCATGACTTTCCCTTGATCCCATCCTTGACCCTATTCCATGCTATGTCCTGTGAAAAACATTTCAAAAACTTGGGATGAGCATAAAAACTCAGTAAGGGATACACAAAAAAACCGTTAGTTTAAAACAAAAAGTAAACCATGTATACTTTATCAAGGTAATACATTTCACCTTTATGAAGTAGTAAAAACTCTTCACTGAATAAAATATCATTAATTACCTTTTTGTAACCAAAGGATTACCATAAAACCCATATAAAGAACACATAACATATATAAAGGTATCTTGGGACATAAACATACTTAAGTGGAATAACCATACGGTCGACTCCCACACATATCACTTAATGGAATAGACATACGACCAATTTCCATAAATACTAAATGGAATAGCCATACGACCGACTTCCATACCCAATGCATTAAAGGTTATAACGTAACCACCCGTCCTGGTATTCACGGCACCACCCGTCATATGGTTTATAACGTAACCACCTGATAAAATGTCCAAGTACCATAATAAAATCATAAAACATAAAACCAATATAAAGGAATGATAACATTTCCACATTTCAATCATAACAGAATCCTTTATCAAAACCATTTTCAGTAGCAAAATACATAAAAGAGTATATGGTATTTATTTTATTTTAAAAACATTATGGCTTGTTGAGGAAGCCAAAGACCAAATAATACTCGCGGCAGCGGAAAAGGTCGTTGTCACCGCGTACGTTAAAAGAAACATTCCTTTTTGTCGTTTTGTAAAACATTTCGTGGAAAAAGATTCCTTTTGTATAAAAGTAAAAGTCAAAGGGGTTTATACACCATTACAAAAGAAAGTTGTGTATAAAACGAAATATTCCTCAATGAAAGGAGATTGAGACGAAGTCCCTTACCTCGGGTCCGACTTGACTCGATCGTTCTTTAACCTCCTTAAATTCGGGTAACTCCCTTTGGTTTGAGCTAAAAGGATTCCTTGGGAAGACTTCTGCCCAAAGTGAGGCTTCAAGGAGTAAGAGAGGGAAGTGGAGAGACAAAATGGGCAGGTTTTCGCCGAGACAAAGGCTTTTGGAGTGTGTGAAATGAGGTAGAGGTGGGGGCCTTTTATAAGAGGAGAGGAGGGGCACTTTTGGAAAGTAAAGAAATATTACTTTATTTGAAAATGTGTTTCGGTTTTAAAAGGTCCCACATTGATATAATTCGTGGATAAGGTGATAAGGGTTCTAAATCCACCCATCCAATAAGTTTTTTACATGTGTAGTTCATAGATTTTACATTATCTATCCATTTTATTTAAATCGTCAAATAATGATGTCATCGCTGCATCATTATTATGTCATAAATAATTTAATTTATTTAATGTCTAAAAATTA
Organism: Viscum album; assembly: GCA_963277665.1. Classification (NCBI taxonomy): domain Eukaryota; kingdom Viridiplantae; phylum Streptophyta; class Magnoliopsida; order Santalales; family Viscaceae; genus Viscum; species Viscum album. The sequence goes on along the minus strand of OY728125.1, from coordinate 1,475,678,239 downwards.
TAAAAAAATTAATATGATGTAGGAAATATTTTTATCTTTCCAATTAATATTTATAATAAAAAATCTGACTTGTATATCCCCATTAAAAAATTGTTTTAGTAAAACATATCATGTTTGTGCCATTTTTTTACATTAACATTAAATAAAAGGTATTTATGTCATTTTCCAACCAAAGTGGCTCCATGGGGTCCCCAAGTTGACCCATGGCTTGTCTTGGTCTGCCATGACACATCCAATAAGGGTAGGACATGTGTCAAGGTATTTTCATTTTATTATAATATCATTTTTGCCTTAAATTGCACTAATTACCTCTAATCGCGATTAAAAACTTAATAAGTTACTATTCACCAAAAAAAATATTTTTATCTCATTGAACCACATTTTACTTCTTAATGACAACCATGTATGTTGGATTTTTAAAATTCAAAACACAGAAGTGGTAAAAATTCATTTAAACGAAAAATCAGTTTAATATAAGTACCACTTAGTGGTTTCACTATTCATCAGAAATTGAAGTTTTTTAGAAAAATACCAAAAATTCACCCTAAGCTATATTTGATATTCCGAATTCAAAAATGAAGTCCATTTTACAAAATTCACAACATATAAGTTGCATTAATTAATTTAATAATTAATTCCCGCTGTCAGAGCAAATAGCGTGTTTTTATGAAACCATAAGTATCAAAAGATTGACACTAGTTTAAGTCCGATTTCAAAGTGAAATTAATTTTAATGACCACTATTGGATTTAATGGTAAAAATATTTTCTAATTTCACTTTAAAACCAACTCAAAAGATAATCTAATCACATAAATAAATTAGATTAAAACGAGGTTTTGAATTAAAAAACAATATTTTATACTTCATTAAAAAATGAACTTTATCGGAAAAATACCAAAAATTTACACAAAGTAAAATTTGATGTCCCGATTCTAAAGAAGAGTTTTATTTGGTCCAAAAGAATGTATAATAGTGATCAAAACTATTTTTAATGACAGTTCGCCATCAAAAGGCGATAAGTGAACCTTTAGTGAAAATTAGGGTATAAAAGCCTAAAATTGAATCTTTTCCGTATTTTAAGCCTTTGGATAAATGTAAAAAAATTTAAAAAACATATATAATCATATTTTAGTTATTTATATCCATTACCGCCAACACAACGTCTACATGTTAACTACCATTTAAAATAATATTATTTTATTATTAGAGTGCAACGTAAGATTCCCAAGAAACTCGTTGTTGCGTATTGGGTACGCCATCGAGCATATCATCCCCTTTAATGTAATATTAGTATATGGTTCACAAATATGGATAAATATAAAGATGTCATATTCTTTATTTACCTGGGGTGTTACACATAGATATCCCAATCATCTTTGTTCCACCCCATGAACATTTTTACATCACACGATATTAGAGATTCTCAAAGAACTAATAATCCCATGAATTATGAGTCCAATATCATAGTTTTATAGTGTTTATTGAAGGCATCCAAAGGATTACTAAAGAGTCAAAAGTTTAGAAGTATTAGATCCTCCCAACCACCATTTCAAATAGCCACTAGAACTCGTATAGTGGATTCAAATCCTCACTAATTAATGAGATTTAGAAAAAAGGGTACTATAGAAATTATCCTACAAAATAAATATTATCTACATTTTTTAGGTACTTATATAAAACCCCTTAATATAATTACCACTTAAGATTTAAGAAAACCCACATCACCCAAAAGCAAACCATAGTGAGAAACCTTATTCCATACCAATGGAAATGCTAATGATGTAGGGAATAATCAATTCAAATTAAATTTCCTTGTCTCATGTATAAAATAATGAATGCCGAAGGTATATAAAATTATTTACAGAGAACAGTTACCCCAACTATCTCACAATAATTACATAGTATATGGTGATAACACTCATTAGGTGTAATAAATCAAACAACCATTAAGAGTAGAACTCAGTAGAAGAGACAAAGGTATTAAAAACATGAATAATCTATTTGTTGTACTAAAAACCCACCATGAATCCCACATAGTTAATTATGATTTTTGGACTATACGACCCAAAAAATGCTCAAATGGTTAAACATATTACAATAACGAGATCTATGAAGAATAATACTCAAGATAAGATATTAATTTATTGAAAGCATTCACTAGACAGAAAATATGAATTTAAATATAGAATAGTTGAGATTAATTATAATATAAGACTTAGGAATTATTCCATGAGTTTGAATAATGTGTTACATATTGATCCTAAATTATTCATCATGATGAAATGTTCATGATGTTTATGAAAACTCGTGAATCAAACTTTATAAGATGAAGTTACTACTAAAATAAGAATTTATTATAGTGAAATTATTATTATAATTATTATTATATGTTATTATAAATATGTGGGTTAGAAAAACTAATGACACCATCCCCCCTTTCATTCTATCTCCCTTCTCCATATAGTTACACCTTTTGGTTGCACCCCTCTATTATGAAACTCCTCCCTCCATGAAGAACCTGTTCTTAAGAAACCATGGAAACCCAAGGGTCACCCTATGCGCACTATGACTAGATACAACAGTATTGACCACCACCCAATCTCACTCACTGGAACTTATTGGTAAGGAAATCATAAGTGAGTCTTGATTATTCCAGCACCCATTGTATGGAAATACACACATTAACCTCCTTTATCACACCAGACTCCCTGTAACCATATTTTTTCCAACCATAGATAGGGCTAGAGAAATATCATTCTAGTCAAATTACTCCACATTTAATCACACCATCATCATGTAATATATGAGATAAAAAGGTAGAATAGGTAGAATATTGGGTGAGAATAAGAAATGAGTCAATTTTCATATTCTTCATGAATCTTCAGTGAACATGCACAATAAAAATGGGGTTAGAGATGAATAGTTCAACCATATTAATTCCTTATAATGGGGGTTGGGATTCCATGAATAGGATTTTGGAATAATGGAATACTAAACAAGTATACCACCCCATTAAAACATTAATAATTGGTTCCAAATCACTAAAGAAATAAAATATTCATGAAGAAAATATCATCAATTATCTATCAATCATCACCACTACAAGAACAATGTTATGGTGGTGAAAAAATTATAAGAATAATTAAATTTATAACTCAATAATAAGAATATGAATAATAAAGATTAATATCTTATGTAATGAATTTTCATGAAGAATGATGAATTCCTTTTATAAAATTTATATCAAGGACCCATGGGTGAAAATATAATTAATACAAAAATTCTAATGAAAATTCGATAAAGAATATTGTATAAGAAATATTTAATCCAAACCTCAATGGTAAATTTTCATAACATAAAACTATCATCATTATTATATATTTTTTCATAACCATCCTAAAATTTGATCACTGGTGTCACCAAGGATTTGATCTTGCAACTTTGATCTAAGTTGTTTCCAGCCAAAGTCTGGACTCCACCCACCCTCAGTGGTTCTTGATAGTCAAGAACATATAACCCTATAGAAATTATATAAAATGGGTACAAATAGAGGAATTACTAGGATTCAAAAAACATAAAATCAAATAAATAAAAATTTATTTATTTAATTAATTACTCACCCATGAGGACCTAAAACCATGGATCTAATTAGAAATACAAATATAGGACTACTAGGGTAAAACCATCATTTTTGATGTAAAAAAATGATTGGTTTACCATAAAATTCTTCTTTGATGTGATATAATCATTTGATCTCAAATTTCCACACACAGGATCAAATAATATTTTTTATAAATAATTTATTTTCTTCAAGGCCATATCATCCACACAAATACACATATGCTCAACCTAGGGGTAAAAATCACACCCTACCATTGGATAATTTTTTAAGGTTTGTTTTTAGGGTAAATTTTTTATTTTATCACTGTTGATGTGTCAAGTATCAAAAAATCACTATTAATCAAATTCCTTCTCGTGGAAAACATGAGTCACTATAATTACATGGTAAAAATCATTATCTATAAATTAATAATTATGGTCACCATCTTATTTACTTGATTTAGGATTCTTTAACCTGAAATTGTGCTCCTTAATTACAGGTTAACCTTTATAAATGATTATATTTTATATAGATCTCATATCATGTATGAATTTCTATTAAAATATTATTTAATATACATGAAATGTTGCATAATGAATTAATCTATAATTATGTATTACTTTAAAACTGTTGTGTAATAATTTATCTTTGTATATACTATTTATGATATATTAGATAAAAACTCTACTAATTGTGATATAGTGTATTGAAATGTATTTTTTCTTATGATGTCTTTATAATTAACCTTTAATGAAAGTTTATAGTGTAAAAATTCATAAATTATATATGTATCCTACAGAACAATCAAATTCCTTTATGATTAATGTTTATTAAAATATTTATTTTATTTTATATATGAAATATTCTATGGAACATCATACTGTAATATTTCGAGTCTTTTTATCCTCATTATTACATAATAGCTTTATTATGTATTTTTTAGTTATTATAGCCTTATATAGTGTATAAATACTAATTAATGTCATTATGTTATATATTTCATGAATTGTGTAATTAAGTTCCAAATAAAGTGATATTATGACTATTACAATTAAGGTAATGTAGTAAAATTCCTGATTTATAATGAATAATATTAAATTAGAGCATTATATCCAAGAGTTTGGGTATAGGGTATCAAAATAATCCATGAAAAAAATCATGTTCTTCATAATCAGTGATGACTAAAATATTAATCAATCACTGTTTTCATTAAATATGGTAAGAGGAAACCATAAAATGTAATTTCAACCATCATAAAATTAAAGAAAGACCTGAATTTTGTTCAATAGTAAACCATAAAGAATATCAATCCATGAATTTTCAAAAATAGAGTTTAATAAAAAATAGATAAAGGGTAGTTTTTATATAATAGAATACCTCAATCTTTGTAATACAAAATGGATAACTAGACACTTAAAAACAATAAGAAATATGGTGTTTAAATGATCACATTTCATAGTTATTTTCTATCTATGATAAAATCCCCCATCATCAAATTCACACACTCTTTAGTGTCGTAGAAAAACAAATAAAAAACATAATAAAAGAGACATATAAATCAATATAATTCCTATTAAATTCAATTGAATGATAATAATATGTAAAAATTATTATTTAATATAATATACTTATTTTAAAACTATTATTTATTATTAAAACTATTATAAATAGAATTTTAACAGAACATAACACATTAAAAAGTGTTTTCCTCGTAATCAAAAATCCATTGGCTTTTAATCGACCAATGAAATATAAATAAAATTCAAATGAGTAATATATTTATAATAATATAAAATATGTCCTTTATTAATGAGTCATAACAAATTTAAAATTCATTAGATATGGTAAAATATACATTAAGTAATTAAGACCCTACCACACATTTGAATGAGGCATAATTCATTCCAACATGTCACAAATGAATCAAATATAATTATTATAGAGTTTCACAACAATCAAATTGAATTTAATTTTTTGCGTTTATAATGCATATATTGAACGTATTTAATGTTTAAAATTAAAAAATAAACATTAATTCATTCTAGAAACACTTCATATAAAAATTATTTTCAGTTTTTTATAGAGATTAAAAGTGAAATAAGATCATTTTCCTTGAGTTTTATGAAATTACATGATCTTTTCATGGGTTTGATCTTGCTATGCACGTTTGGAACTAACATATAACTTTTAAATTGAAAACAAGCACATTAGGTCGTATCAAGCACACCTAACATTGTAATTGCATATTGTTTATTCATATATATCCCAAATGACTAAAATATTATTTTACTATAATTTCACAATAATCATAACACTTTTTCTTCTTTTTGTTAATCTTCATGTGCCCATGTAATGGGTTTACCACTAAAAAGGGGTGGATCAATGGAAATTTCTTTTTAAAATTTATCCATTAGAAAATAACCTCTATGATCTATTAGCATATGTCCTACTAAATATGTATCTCATCATTATCCAAAGCCAATAGAAATGACTATGGGATAAGTTACACAATTTGTTTTCAAGTTCAAATCCTAATATGGGTACCGACTACTTGATGTGATTGGAATGAGTCTGATTCATAGATTCCCCATTAGATTCAATCAATAATTACATTTAGTTATGAAGGTATCATCTCCTGCTTATGTCTGTTTCAAAGAATAATCACAATATCCCATTAGAATATACTAACTCCCATTATTTGCAATATTAATGCAATAGAGTTAGAAAGATCATAATTCAAACTAGGTTGCTTCGGAAATAGATGATTATGATCTTCATCACCAATCCTAAAAAAAGATTAGGAAATAATATGATCAACTCTTCTAGATATTCAAACTCTAATAATTATAGATTCAAATAGATTATTCGATCATGATCACTTCATATAGAACTTTAATAATTTTCTTCTCAATTTCAAATATCTAATTACATGGGATCTTGCATGATTTTTTCACTCTCTTGATCTCACATATTTAATCTCTATTATCTATCAGTCACTCTAAATATTTCTCATTTTTTGTACATTTGGTATTTCACCAATATACTCTTCTTAATTGAGTATTTATCAATATTAAAAAATTAATTAAACTCTTAAAATCATTTCTACTTCACATACTAAATAATTCTCACAATTGAACTATATAACATGACCATTAATGTGTTTACTTATTTAGATTCTTACATGGGTATAATCCCATCAACTCTTAATATTATAATTTCATTTATCCATTTTTCTATAGTAGTTTTCAATTAATACCCTACTTAAATTTTTGGATATTAATTCATTAGCAATCACCAATACAATTATCCATAAATATTTATATTTGAGAATTCCAAAATGTTTGAGCAGCAATCTCCTCTATTAAGTTTCCTAAACCAGTTTTCATAGGTATATCCCTTAGTCAACTTCACGATGTGGATAATCTCATTATGATGGGATATACAATATAAAAAACTTTAATTAGAGAATATTCATCATCTCATAATTTATGAGTCAGATATTAGTAAAGAATCATTCCATTGTATTTCCAAAAAACTATAATTTATATATTAAAAAAAACTAACTATTGGATCATACATAATATATATAATATATTATGTTTCACAGTGAGCTCTTTCCTTTTAAAAAACATTAGTTGTTCCAGATAACATCTAATGTATGTATATAAGATTGTTTACTGGGGAAACTTTTGTATTGAGATTACTTAAAAATCAAATACATGGTTAAATAATATCTTACATATCAACCATTTCTCTTATGTATCATCCAATATGGTTATACACTCCATTTATTTTCTAATTTCTAGCCTCATATCTTAAAAAAATCAAACATGTCCCTCTATAAATTCATATATATCAACCAAACATCTTACATTTCTACCAAAAATATTACCTATCCAGAAAACTTCTTACATATCTGTTTCCTCTATCAATTTTCTACCTCAGCACATAGGAACATCTTAAACATTCACTAAACATGTGAATCACTAGCCATTGTGAAATAACAGTATTCTCAACTCAGAAAAAGCAAACATATATTATATATATATAGGAAAACTAAACACAAATTGGGCTGAAAATCTCATAATCACTTTAATACCACTAAAGGAATCATCAATAATCTCAAAAATATTTTCAATAGATTCAATGAAATCCCAAATGAATTTAAGGATTCTCATTATGGTTGACAGAAAATAAAATACTTCCTCTATTTCCTAAGGCTCTTTACATGTTATGTACATTTTGAATTTATTTAACAATTATAATGGAAAAATATAGTTTGGGTCATGGGTCGTTGGAGTTTAAACTTGACCAGGTGGTCTATGGAAGCCCACAGAGGCAAGGAAAGCTTTCAAGCGGCAGTTTTGGTCTGTCTCCCAGGGTTTCCATTGTCGTTTTAGAACGAGGGCTTCTTGAAGATGATAGGTGACTCCTTTGGGGTATATATGTGCTCTGATGAAAATACGAGGAGGGGTCTATCGTCCGTGAAGGCCCGGATATGTGTTGAGCTCGATATCTTATGTCCCTTACTGTAGAATATAGAACTCTAGGTGGAGGACTCTTTCACCTAGGTGCAGGATCTAGTCTTCCTGGTGTTCCCCAGGTTCTGCTCGCACTGCTCTATGTAAGGGAACTCAATCCAGGTCTATCATCGGCATGGCCACAAGGGTCATAATAGGGATCTTGGCATGGTGGCAGGGGGAGGTGGAAGTGGATTTGGTTCTCCCTCAGTTACTACAGAGGTGGTCCTGGTTGACTCTCTGGAGCCTTCGAGTACTCCCCCTCCATTCACCTCAAGACGGTCTCAGAGCCCTACCAAGATACCAGGGGTATGGTCAGCCCTAAGGATGGAATGTCTCTCGTCCCCTGCATATCGAAGAGATATTTTTCTACTCAGGACACCCCTCCTCTACTAACTCTTGTCTACCACCCGAGATACCCTCTTATGGGAAGTCTTTCAAGGATGATGGTATTTAGGCTATGGTCCCTTCAGCTCATGGTTTTGGTTAATTTGGTTAGAGGTACAAAGAAGAACCAGTGGTCCATGGTTATGTTTTCTCAGGTCTCAGGAGGATCCCTAGGGGGGATTCCTCCCCCCCCCCACCCCCCCCCCCCACCCACCTCGACGACCTTCCACTAGCAACTCCTAGGTGGACCTTCCCCCTACTCAGAAGTCTCCAGGGAATATGGAGTACTCCCCACGGCTCGTAATAGAAGAAAATTCAACGTGTTCAGGTCAGACAGTCTTGCATCTCCCATTGTGTTGTTGTCGAATGAGTTAGGGGTGTGTAATAGATCTAAAGTCAAGATACATCAAGGAAATTTTGCATCCCTCTATGAGATGGATAAATGCTCTAGAGCTAGTCCCAGGGCTCTCTCTATTTAAATGATACCCTTAATAATCTAGAACACTCGATGGATAGGCGCACAGGTGAAGTCAGACTTTCTTTCATCTGAAATCGCCAGTCACAAAGATGCAGTGGTGGTCATCCTTGAACACAAACAAATTCCTAACAGAATTAGGGAGTTCTCTGAGATGCTATGCATGCACGAGAGCATGTAGGATGAATCATATAATAACCATATATGGATCTTTTAGAAGAGGAGGTGCATTATGGACATGATTCAATCCAAGTAATAGTTCTTCACTGTGAAGGAAAAACTTTTCCTTTTTTCTTTCTATGTTTCCTTTATTTATGAGAGATAAAACATGCACACGCGGGACTCCTTGTGGTAGGAGCTCATGTTGTTTGACCCTGGACAAGACCCATGGCTTGTGGTGTGGGGGGGGGGGATTTTAATGTTGTGTCTGATCTAAATGAAATAAAGGGGCGAGAAACTTTTACCAGGAAAGCTAGCCTAGAATTGTTTCACTTCATGGATGCAAAGGGACTTTTGGATTTGGGTTTCGTGGGAGACAAATTTGCATGGTGAAACAATCAGAAAGGGCCATACCACTCATGGGGATATTTGTACCAGTGTCTGGCTAACGTTCATGAAATATCTATCTACTCCAATACTAAGGTGACCCATCTGGTGCGGGGGATCTTGGACCACTCACCTCTTCTCGTCTCCTTGGAATCCTTGCACTGATATCATGAGCATTTTAGGTATAGAAAGCTATGGGTTGACGTGTCGGGGTACCATGAACTGGTCAGCTCTGTTTGGAATGCACCTCATCAGGGGAACAAATGTAAAATGATTAATTGTAAGCTAATCAAGTTGATACTTGAGCTGTAATCATGGGATAAAGACCTCTCTTCCTTAGAAGAGGATTTAAAAACTATTATAGAGGAGGTTGAGTGCCTGGAGGAGAATTTAGAGGATATGTGGGATGATCCGATATACGAGGAGCTTTTGGGGAAGAAGGGTATCATGTTTGAATTAATTATGAAGCAAGAATGTCTGGACAGGGAGAGGGGTAGTGTCAAGTGGCTAAAGGAGGGAGATAGGAACTTGTCCCTCTTTCATGCGTGCATTAAAAAGAGGGTGAATATGGTCAAGCCGAACATCATGTTTGTGGATAGTTCCTTCATGGATGATAGGGACAAGGTGGGGGTCATGGCTAACACCTTCTTGCAAGACCTTCTAGCTGGTCCCAATGAATGCCTGCCAACAGGTTATCCTTCAGAGCCCTCAGATATCTTCGACGTGATTCCCATCCTTGCGTCTGACCAGATCAATGAACACCTAGGAGAAAAGCCTGAGGAGATGGAGATTAAGGATGTTCTCATGCATTTGAACCCAGATAGTGCGGCAGGCCCCGATGGTTTTCCTACCTCTTTCAATAGGGCCTCTTGGGATTCGATTAAGGAAGTTCTGATCGATGCCATCCAGGATTTCTTTCGATGGGGGTGTCTACCAAGAGTTTCCTGCGCCACCACCCTTGTTTTCCTTCCCAATACCAAGAGACCCTCTTCAATCTCCCACTATCACCCAGTAAGTATGTGAAACGTGCCTTACAAGACCATGACCAATATCACTAACTCCTGATAGGCGGTTCATCTTCCTTGATGGATATAACTGGAGTAGCACAACTTTATCAAAGGTCGCTCGATTCAAGAATCCAACGCTCTTGCCCAGGAAATGCTTAAAGAGATCAACTTCAAAACCCGTGGATCCAACCTGGTCATCGAACTGGATATGAGAAAGGCCTATAATCGGGTGGAATGGATCTTTATAAATAGATCTTTGTTAGGTATGGGTCTCAACTCTTGGAATATTGATATTATCTTTTGATGCTTCAGTTCCTCATGGATCTTAGTGAACTTCATGGGAAAGTGTTACGGGTTCTTAAAGTCCACATGAGGCATCAGGCAAGGGGACCCAATCTTTCCATCATTTTTCATCATCATTCAAGATGTTCTGAGCCGACTCATCCAAGGGAGTATCAATATTGGAGTATTCCTACCGAATCATCATTGTTCAATGGCCCCAACAATATCCCACCTTATGTTTGCCGATGATACCACCTAATTCTTGAATGGAAAGAGCAAATCAATACGAAGCATGAATAGAGTGCTGGAGAATTACTATCATTGGAGTGGTCAGACCATCAAAAAGGGGAAAAGTGATTTCTTTATTTACCACAGGTGCTCCACCGAGATAGTGAAAACTGTTAGTAGACATTTTGTCATCCAAAAAAGAGAGTTCCCTATGAATTATCTAGGTGTGTTTGTCTTTCCTGGGAGGCTTCAGATTCAGGACTTCAATTCACTCAACACCAGGGTTTCAGATAGAGTGTTTAACTGGAAAAATAAATTCTTATCCTTTGGCAGATGCATTACTCTGGTGAACAGCGTTCTAGTGGCATCCCTGATTCATGTTCTATCCTCCATCAAAGTTATAAAGGGGGTTATTAAAATGATCAACAAGATTATTTTCAATTTCATATGGGACCCATTATTGGAGAAGAAGAAAAAATGGATCACCTGGGGGAAAATGGTGCGACCTGTGACTGAAGTAGGTATCAAGGTGCGCAACCTGGTAGATACCCTATACTAAATCCATGCTAGACTTGCATGGAGCATACTGGAATGACATACCCTATGGGGAACTACCATGCAGGCATATGTGACGTGCCTTCGTGACTCGGGGGAGGGACACATTTCTCCCCTTTGGTCGTAGATAGCCCCTATTGTTGATATCCTTCATCTCTTCTCGCGATGGGTGGTGGGGATGTGAGAGCTATCTTTTTGGAATCAAGATTGGTGTGGTATAGTGCTGGGTTTACCCATATCTCTGGCCATAGATATTTCATTCAACGAAGATAGTCTTTTCCCTAGCTTTACCAACATGGTTTTGGATAAGGAACAGTAAGACTACTTTCAACTAATTGAACTTAATGAAGAGAGGAACAAATGTGTGTTCATAGCCTCCTCTTAAGGCCTATTTTCTTCTAAGGATTTCCATCGCATTAATAGTGGACAGACTCAGGAAGAGGGATGGGATGAGCTTCTGTGGGTAAAAAATATCCCCACCAAGATCAACTTCCTCACCTGGAGGATTCGTAACAGAGCCCTACAGACAGATGACAATATCCGTAGATGTGGTATCCCTCTTGCATCCAGGTGCGTCTTTTGTACCATTCCCAGTAAAGAGAGCACTGGACATTGGTTCTTCGATAGTGAATGGGCATGTGAGGTGTGGAAAATCCTGGGGGACTTCTCTATACCCCTTACCTTGGATGGTTCAACCCTCTCCTTTCTTGTTAACTTGTTCAAAGGATCTGAGGGAAGAGGCCCAGAGAGGGTGGCCTGAGTGGTGGTGCTTCATGTAGGGTGTTGGACCATATGGCAGGTGTGGAACAAATCGAAGCACGAGGGGGTGGGGGTATCGGCTTGCGTCATTATTGTTTGGGAAAAAATTCTTCTACTAGATCTGAATATTGTAGTGAGGACATGGAAGGTATCCCCATATCTTCGTCAGTTTCAAATGGGCTCCAACGTGTACATGTCACCTAGAATCAGGGAAGGCAACTAGGTTTGTTGGAATCCTCCTTCGTTAGGACTGAAGCTCAATACAGACGGCTCTTGCGTCAAAGGGAAATTGTATAGAGGAGGAGTGGTTTGTGATCACAATGGTTCGGTTTACCTCTCTTTTTCAGCCAGATTGGGCTAGGGGTCTTCTTTGCAAGAAGAGGCGAAGGCTATTCTCACCGGGCTCAACCTTTGTATGCAAAAGGGTCTAGAAATATCTCAAATCGAAATAGACTCCATTATTGTTCACAACTCCTTGAAAGGGTTAAATGATTCTCCTTGGTCGATTGGCTATGTCATCAGAAAATGTAGAAGAATGATTAATTCCAAAGTGAGTATTCTACACACATAGAGAGAAGGGAATAAGTTTGTGGATCACTGGGCCTCATTGGACTTAAATAGTATGGAGGAGGTGTTTCTTCACACTACAAGGAGTATTCAGAACAAGGGGATTGACTGTATCAAAGGAGGTGCACTTGGTCTTCATCATTTCAGGCCACCCTAGGTCTTCTAGATAAGGGGGGAGGGGTCTTCCCCCATGCCCTTTTTTCTTTTCTCCTTTTTCTGCTTTTCCCTTTTGTACTCTTCCCTTCAATCAATAAAAAATTACCTGATGTTAATGAATAAAAGGAAATAGTAGTGGTATAATATTTTGTAACTTGATGTTCCGTATCTTACATTTAAAATTATTTCCATTTAAAAATATAGATGACCATTGGTTTTATGGTTTTTAAATTATTCTTCTTTTTAGTTTAATTATTAATTACTCCATAGAAAACTATCAATGGAATCATACCATTCCAAGATTTTTGATTCAGATAATCAAATTAAGAAATGATTGTTTTTCAAATCATAACTCCTTTCACATTCCCTATCATAAAATGTGATTCTAAATTTTACTCAACGTTATTGAATCATGGATTATGATATGGGGATATCATAACATGATATTAAATAAAAATCATTTGATTTTTTATTATTTGCAGCATATGACATGAGGATATTATATATTATGAAAGTACTGTGTTTTTAGATAAAAAGCATAGTATCTTATCAACTTTATGATATCTCTATAAATCGTAAAGTAACACTATATAAGGGATAAATATGTAATATGAGAGGGTTAGAGAACTCATATATAATAGTACCTCCCTATATATAAGAATCATTTCATTTTCTACAGAGTGGGAAAACCATTATATAGGCCAATTATCATATTTTATGATAGGACCATTGATTTTAAAATATGACTAATAATATTAAACGAGTTTAACACTACATTCCCTATCAATAATAATATACTACAAGGTCTTATCATCAAATATGATTCAGATAGAAATATTTTATTCATTAGTTTACAGTTATGATTTGAATTTAAAATTAATAAATTTTAATAAAATATATTTTAGGATAATTATTAATTTATAAATGTGTTGATAAATAAATAAATTATTAATTTTTTATAAATAAATAATTAATTTTTGTAAGGTATTTATTAATAAATATTATGTAATATTAAGTGATATTTTTAAATAAATTTTAAATTATAAAAAATAAATTATAATTTAGGTATATAATAATTATAAGGAAATTATAAGTGTAATTTATAAAGGGTTTATAAATTTGAAAAATAAGTTATCATATAATGTGTTGGTATTTAGAAATAATAATTTTTCATATTGTTTGACTTAAATCCATAAAATTATTAGAGCCATATTTAGAAATTATATAAACCATAACACAATATTTTTTTATTAGATCAATGGTTTAGATAATATTATTATGTGATATTTAGGATATTTAAAATGTCTATATATTAGAAAATGAAATAATTTTTTTTATATAAAAATAACATATATTGAAAATAAATTTTATATAATTAATAATATCAAGTATATCATATTGGGAATAAATATAAATTTATTATATTTATCTTATTATATCTATACTGAAATATAAAGTGTTTATAATCATTTATTTCTAAAATGTTTATAAATTTTTTCCTCACTTATAAATTCATGAATCGTTTATTTGTTTATTAGTATCTATTTTATTCATAAATAGACATGTTACTTTATATATTATCATGTATAATTTAGTTTAAAAGTTAAACCACATTAATAAAATTTAATGCCATGTATTGCATTCTAGGTATAATGGTAAAATATTTAGTTTTCATCCACCTTGACCTTGGTTTGTAATTAAGGTTATTTTTATTCAATTTATTTGTTGAATATTGGTTATACTAATTAGGTATTAGTGTTTTGATGAATTGAATTATCTCTTTAGTAATATATCCCTTGGTAGAGAGACTTTAGGTTGGACTTCCCACTAACATGGAGTCTTATTTTTTATTTGAGAAAGGTGGGGGTTCACTATATGTGGCTCTAGGTTTTCTCTGGTCAATATTATTAATTTTATAAAATTATGATCCCTTAAAAGAAAAGTTAATTTAACTTATGCTTAAGATTTATTTATAAATGTGTAAAAATATTTGTCTTCTATTTTTGGGTTAGTAACGCAAATTTTGGAGTTTGTAAAGAGTTAAAAATTAATATGGTTTGAATAAATTAATAAATTGGATAGTTTAGATATTCTAATACTAAATCAATCAAAAAATGTATACTTGAAGAGAATAATATATGGTAATGTGATGAGATATAAAACCCCCTTCAGAATAAAAATTGTTAAATTCCTTCAAATGAAACAAATGTCAGGAACTCCATCATCCAACCATGAAGGTCTTAACAAATATGGGTCCCATGTATTATCTTATTTAAGTAAAGCATGTAATAAGGTGGCCCTAATAATTATTTTTATTTTTCTTGGTTTTTTATTTGGTTTACACTTAACTAGAAAACCCTAATATTTAGGATACCATGGAAATTGATTAATGTTTATCAATAGGGTTGATTGGGAAAAGAACTATCCACTTAGTCGTTGAAGAGTCATATATGATATAATTAACAATACTTAAACACAAAATATAGTCTTGAATTATTTACATGTCTAAAATTGTTTAAGTCATGATACAATATGGATCAATTCCTATGAGAAAATATAATGAATTTAAATGGGGGAATCATTTTTGTGGGAGACTATTTACTAAAAGTCTTTATTATATGTTTGTAAACCACGATACTCATTTAATACAACAAGACAAGGAGAATTATAATGTATGTAACTCTTAAGACTGGTAACATAAGAAATGTTATTATATAATATGAAACTATATATGTTAGAGAAACCCCTTCTAAAGTGAGATACTATTAAAATATTTCAATAGGCCGATCAAATAAATTTTGATGATGTGAGAAGTGTTAATAATGTATGTTTTCAATGGAATTACTTGACAAATAACCTAATGAATTTCTATTTTCTTCTAATATATTAAATATGATTGAGTATGAAAATGACTTAGTGTAAAATAAGGTATTATCTAATGATTTTTTTATTAAAATAATTTATTATATTATCATCAATGAGAATGTTTTAAAAATATTAATGTCTTTAATAAATTTATACTCAATATTCTCAAAGTGATTAGGATACATGAATAGGATAATATGATATTAAGGTTATGTGGCTATTTTAATAGTATCAATGATTAAAATTTTAAACACAAAGATGAAAGGTTTATTCAAGAGTCCAAAAATGTTCATTCAAGTACCAAGATATGGTCACTTAAACCTAATGGATTTATCATTAAAGAATGATTAATGAGTCCATATGATGGAATTTACTAGAATATTTAAAGGGGACTAGGATAGTCCATGGGATATACATGTCATGTACTAATTATATAATAATTCATTTATCATTTTAAAAGTGTTTTTATACTAAATGTATAATTTAAAAATGTTGTGAGTATATAGTAGTTCAAGATCAAAGAAATAATTATTAAATCGTATAGTTTTCATTTAATGGATGGAGAAAATAGTTGTTATATCCAATATTTCAATATAAAATAATATATCATGCTAAGATGAATCTAAATAAATGGTGGGTATCTTCATCTCATTTAACTAAAATGAAAATAGAAATTGATTACTAACTAAATATTTATTGTGAATAATATGATATTAATGAATAAAATTAATGATTCATAAAATTCTATAATATGTTTTAAATTGAGAAAAAGATTCAAAAAATTATCTCGGATAAAATTTCTCAAACCAAATGCTTGTTCAAATAAAAGGTAAGATGTTCCCAAAACTTATTAGTTGCATATTTTAAATAATAGAGCCTCATTTAAAAAGAAAATATTCTAAAAAATAGATTAAAAAATTATGATTTTTATATATGTTTTTATTTACTATATATTCCTACTAAGATGAAATAAGATTTATTTCACAAAAAAGTAATTACTGCATATTTTATAGATATTTGGGAATGAATATAGTGTCCAAGAGGTGGTGGGAGAATATTTTAGACTTAGTTATGTAAAAATTTAACAAATAAAATATAATTCTACTCAAAATTTAATTTTTTTTCATTTTATATCCAAAAATATTTTAGGGTATAATGTTAAAGTGAATAATAAAGAGTTACATTTAGTTATCACAATAAAGTGAATATCACATTATATCCTTAAGTAGATTACAACGTGTTGGTAAAAATAAAATGTAAATAACAGTTGTTACCTGAATATTTAAAGGAATATTTTTATGGAAAGGTTTTCTAGAATAAGGATAAGGGATATAGAAAAAGTTCTTTCCAAACAATTTAAGTTTTTAGTATCATAAAAATTTATGTTTTGGTGCTAATGAGATTGAATATTTTGAAGGATTTGAACATTAATAATATGATTCCTATCTCTCAGAATTATTAAAATTGTATTACAACATAGTTTCTACTCACTAGAGAGTTTAGTGTGAGGGTTTAATCTAATGGTTACATACAGATGTGGTAATAATTACATTGATATATAATATGTTTAAAAACTCCAAAAAGTATAGAAAATATATGTTAGATATGGAATTATGTCATATATGATAAATTATATATGTGATTATGTATGGATATAATAAAATGCTCTTAAAATGTGAATATAAAATGTATAATGTAATTTAAAATTAAACTACCTCTTTATCATTCATTTACATTGGTAGAATATATGTATATATTTATATACATTTCATGTTGTGTGATGATAATTAAATTATTAAATTGTAGAAACTCAGTTTTCAAAAAATATTATTACATGATTTTTAATATATAATTAAATAAAAAAAGACCCAAAAATCTAGAGGTATCGCATATTTGGGGGATCTGATACATAATATAACCTAAAAAACTAATACATCTATATTTAAATCTCCATGTGGTTATCTAAAATCTCTTAAAAATTATATTAAAGGATAGGATACCTTGGGAAATAAATAATGAAAAGTGTAAGCTATAAATCTCGGTATGGGGATAAACACTAATATGGGGTAAACCATATGAGTTAAGAGGTGTAAAATAATTTCATAGAAAATGAAGACTATGCATAACAACATAAAAGAATGAATAAACACAAAAATATATTAAGATCAGTTAATTGTAAGAATGTATAAATAATATATAAAATTAAATTGTAAGGACAAGACAAGGCTCACTTCCAAGAAAATATAACATAGTGTTCTAGGATTATTTATAGGCACCATACATGGTATATAATGAGATTAAAACATTACACAATGAACTGGGGGATGAAAACCTTTAGTCCCACTAATAACATCATAATATGGACATAAATATGTGTTAAACATAAAGAACATAGTCCATATAGAATTCATAATCAAGATAACACCCATTTGAAGGAAATGGGAGACATAATATTCTAACAAAAAATAAAAAAAATGATATATCATAATGATTCCTAAGAGAAGAAGGAATTAAATTTTTTTATATGTTAACATTAGACAACAGTGTATTGTTTCATTAATAAGAAGTTTAAATAAAAAATCCTAATAAATGAGTGGATAAGTCATATAGAAATGATCATTTTCAATGATGTTTTGAGATATAAGAAAAAAAAAAGATGGTGGGAATATGTTTTTTCTTTAAAAATAGAATAGGGATAGAATAGTTTTCTATAAAATAGTTTTTCAGAAAACCTGGAATTATACAAACATTAATATACTGAGTTTTGAAAAGGAGTAATTAATAGTAATGTTCCCTTTAAATGATTTTGTTTTAAAGATATATTGAGATGGTAATTTAATATATATATAACCATATAAATAAATGTAAAAATAAACCTGGTATAAATGTAAGGAAAATATATACAAAATAAAGAAGATGAAATTAAGATTATTATAGATATAATGTGACGTATTTAGATAAAGTATAATTGAAAAGAAAAGTGGGTGGTTCAAATATTCCTTTACCTTGAAAACTTTATCGATTGGTGCAAACGTATAAAAATATAAATAATCAAATTAATTTTATTAAATAATTTCTAAAGAATATTTTTCATTTATATTCCTTTCATAAGTTCCATTTATTATTGTATTTCAATCATTTACTGTACAATGTTTTCTCACATCATCCCCTTGGGGTTTCTCGGTTAATTTATACAAAACAACTTGGGTATGTTGATCAAGGTTAGAGGTTTTATTAATTAGTTACATAATCTATATAAATATAGATTTATATATTAATTATCATTTTATTATAATATAAGTTATATATTTCAATAGATTTTCCAAAATAGATTTAAATTATAAAAATTGTCTCGCTATGTTCATTTTTCACGATAAAAATTACTATGATCACTTATTTGGTATTTTATTTAATAAATTACCAATTTATCTTTAAGAATAATAATAATGTCATAAATATTATATATATATATTAATTACATCTTTTGAACCATCCATGTAAGTCTTTGATGAAAAATGAAATGTGTTTTCCAAGGAGGTGGTGAAATGACCATAATACGAGGGACATTTTCTCTATAGAATAGTTGGGTGGTAGGTAAATAATGATTATTACATCAAAATGATAACATTTTAGTATTCTAATGGAACTAATGTAATTATACTAGGGCGTTTATAATCTATTTTGAGGAGGTAAAATAGAAATAATAGAATAGAAATAAAATAAGTGTCATTATGAATTATTACCTTGCTTCTTAAGATGACTCCATTGCGAATTGGGTTATTCCTTCAAAGAGTGGTCTTTAAAGATATTAGAACCTCTAAGAAGAATACAAGAGAGTTGGAGAGATATTTTGTCAATTTTTTTAATATATGAAGTTTAATGTGTGAGAAAGATGAGGTTGTAAAGGGTGGTATTTATATGGGAATAGATGGGTGTTTTAGAAAAAAATATTGATTTTTCTATAATTTAGGCCAAATATTATGAATGATATCGATTTCCATGATATTTATTGTTTTTTATTAAAAAATAGTGTTATTTAAATTTCAAAGAAATATAAAACTGAATGGAAACTTGTGAATATTTAATTAAATGAAACATTCTAAAAATAAAAACATGGGTTCTAAATTTTCAAAAATTGTTTTCCAAATTCAAAATATTTTTTAAATTAATTATTTAAATCATTAAATAAATATGTTCTCAAAAAATCACATTATTTCATAATGATTTCATGTAATTTACTGTATTTTTAAAAACTATATTTTTCACTTTTAACCAAAAGATCATTTTTTTGAAAAATTCCAAAAACTCACCCTAGACTAATTTTGAAATTCAGAAACAAATGATAAAATTTGTTATCAAAATAAAATTCTAAATAGGGTATAGTTAATTATTAAATAAAATTATTATTTTTTGAAAATTGTTAATGTTTATAACACAACCAAATTTCAAACCCTTAGAGAAATTACATATGATTTCATGAAAATATATACTAATTTATACACAAATAAATAGGTTTTTATAATATTATTTTATGAATATTAATTTTATTTTAAAGTTTCAAATTTATTATAAAAATATATTTTAATGAAATTATAACTTATATTTTTTTACATAAAATAAAACAATGATTTCTTTATGTTATACATTTATATTTTCATATTTATCACTTTTATTAAATTTTATTGTGATTTATATTCATTAATATTTTTATTGCATAATATTCTTAAATATTATTTTACTATACTATATTACAAAATATAACACATTTATAATTAGAAAGATGATTACTTATATAAAATTCTAAGACAATACATACCCCCTTTAAAAATTCCATCCTCGAAATTTCATTTCACACTCTAAGATGAAAACAGATGGGTGTACTTCTATTTTATTACAACATCAACTTCCCATGTAACATATTCGTACTTATGGATCCTCTAACGCACTTTTACAAGGAGAGGTATCTTGTTGTTGAGAAATTTGTATCTATGATACAAGTTCTTCACTGAGTGATCCTTGTAAGAGAGATTGTGCTCTAAATTTACTACTTATATATTTAATAATTGTGAGTTTTTTGGTATATACTTACCCAATTTAGATATTTAGAACACTTCATGCACTTAAGATGCGTTTGGTGGGACTTTTAGTCAATAACACACAACTCTAGTGCAATCAAGAATCTAAAAGCAGCCAATGTATATGGGAAAAGAATTTCAATTCTTTCTAAACCTTCTAACTCAATTACATTTATAAAAATTAAGGAAAAATTTATCTCCAATTCAAAATCCAATTCTCTTAAATGACTATGAACGTTACTCTTATTTTGGTTAAGTCCTTCTTTGATATGCAACAAAATGAATCTAATTTTACTTGTCATTTTTTTGAATAGTTTAGGTCCAAATTTCTTAAATTCTCTATATTTATCCCAAAAAATTGGAGTTCTATATTTATTTCCATATCAGTATTTATAAGGATTCATTTAAATTCTTGAGTGGAAGTTTATTTGTAGTAAATCAACCAGAAGAAGATATTGATCCTAACCTCCTTTGAAATCTATATATAAATCCCTCATTGTATTATCATGTTTCTGGATATTTTATTCATATTGGAAAATAGTATGGGGTTGATAGGATATAATGAGAATAAACATTGTGTTCATGGAATGTTAAAGACTTCTACAGAACATTGAGGTGTACCTCAAATCTCGACCATATATAATCAATAATAGTATTCCATGCTACCTTCCTACTTATCTAATATATTTATATATTTTTCTGTCGGTCAAGTGAGAAGTCCTTTTGAATGGATATGAAGTGATAATCCTTGGTATGTTGATATAATAAAACCCAGAAGGAATTATTTCCTTTTGATAAGATTGGAAGACTAATGAAAATATAAATGAGGACGTTCTCCAATTTCTGTATAACTATAGGTAATGGATGCATCATCTCATTGAATGTTTTCATTTATCCCTTAACTTTTTTGTCATAAAAATAACTTTAATGTATATTTAATAATCTCATTCTTCATATTGTCCCACTATCACTTTTCTTTTAGAAATTTATATTTTTTTATACCATGGGTTTATAGAGAATTTTGATCTATAAGCATAGTTCAATATCAAATTATTTATTCTAGGCTCTAATGGTAAGCATAATCCTGTACCAATTTTAATAATTCATTTTTAATAAATGTTTGATTCTAGTAATTCCTCTTTCTTATAATTTATTCCATGTTTTTTATCCCTATATTCCCTTTAATATTTCTTAATTTTCTCTAGAATTCACTATTGAGAAATCATTCGAGAAATGTAAGAGTTTGTTTATTCAATTATAATTCCCATGTCTATAATTTGTATTACTAATAACATTGGATCATTCTCAATCTTCATCACAGATAATGTTTTATGACCCTTTCTACATAAAGTATCTACCAATTTATTCAAATACCGAGCATCATAGTGGATTGAGCAATCATAGTCCTTGATCAGATCTAACTATATTCTTTGGCTCATTTTGAGATTATTATATGTGAATATATACTTAATTATATTATGGTTCATATATATGTCACAATTATATTCATAGGTATAATTTCATTAAATCAATATTTCAATTATTACTGCAAACAACTCTTGATCATGTGTTTGGTAATTGTTTTACACACCTTCATCTATCTAGAAAAATATGCTCTTAATTTATCATTTTCATTAGGAAACAACCTAATAACTTATTTTATAAATCCCCATATATCAAAAATTATTAAACACTTGAGAGTATTTTGAGTAATGGTTTAGTGATTATACACATATTCAATACATTAAAGTTTACTCCATATTCATCAGTCAGTAAAAACCTTACTCCCTTTTTAGTTTACCTGTTTAGTGGGTTTGAAAACTAGAGTAAGTTCCTTAGAAAAAGAATTATAGTACGAATATAATTTGTGTGAACTCTGGATATATATTATAAATGTTTTTTGGGGCTACTAATCAATCACGTTTATCTTTGAAAGATCCTTAAATATTCCCTTACTTGTGATAACATTTTACAAGAAAGTTTCATGCTCCATCCAAAACTCACATTTTCTATACCTTAATTATAACTTCCCTTTTATTTTTTTTATTAAATTACTCAAATTAACTTCATCTTCCTCCATTATTTTTATTATATGAGAATATCATTTATAAATACTACCATATGTTTGTTGTGGTAATCTCTAAAGACTCTATTAATCAAGTACACAAAAATTGGTAGATCAATCATGATCCAAAAGGGAATCATGATGAACACATGGTTTATATATATAACATACCAAAAATATAGTTTAAACTAAAAAAAATCTTGATATATTTCTTAATAATAAACACCCATATTTAAGAAAATTAAGATATATTTTAATATTATTATTATTTAAGTGTGACATTGTCATTGAACTATAGGGTATGGATATGATTAATTGGATTATAAAATATATTTATAGTGGTAATAATCAATAAAAATGTATTGATTAATTCTTATAAAATAAAAAATAATTTTTTAAGGAAGTCATTTTACGCTTTAGAAATTCATTTTTCTTCAAAAATGATTTTATTGTATATTGTGTGTAGAAATAGTAATTAATTTCTAAAATTTTCTGAAATTTTATTTTATAAAATGAACCTAATTTTTTATATCATAATATTAAAATTAACATAGGTTTCAATTTTTATAGTTTATAAAATGATTGATTTTTTAGTGAATAGAGAAAAATATCGATTTTTTAAATAATATTATTTATTTTTAGGAAATAAAATAATTTAAAAAACACAAAATATTTTTGGATTATTTATTAAAATGAAAAATGATCAATTTTATATAATTAATAACATTTTAATAAAAAATATTCATGTTTTTTTATATGTTAATTTTTATGCTTAAAAACAAATTATTTTTAAAAAATGTTTTCTGTTGTGTTTTAAATAATTGTATAAAAAATTATTTTTTATAGTCCTAGATATTGAATTTTAAAAAACTCACACCAAATTTTTATTTATAATTTTGAAATTTGGAAAATATTTACCTTTAACTTTTTTTTTATAATAATAACAATGGTAAATATTAGTTATCTGGATAAGGGTAAAATGGGTAAATAAGGTTAAAACTATTTAATGAGATCCCAAAATCAACCTAAGAATAGTCCTTATATTATTATATGGCATAAACTCTTTAATATCCATCCAAAATTATAATATATTAAATTTTTGGGCCATTTCCCTTGAAAATGATATTTATATTATTTTATGTCAAAAAATTCCAAAATTTCGCTGTCTTACTTTTAAATTTATTTTATATGTTCACATTGGAATAAAAATATATTAATAATGAATATAAAATTTAATTTTGAACATGATTAATTTATTTTTATGATTTTAATTTATTTTTTATTTTTAGTAAGGGTATAATTACCATAAAACCATACACGATGCTGAGATGGTTCTTATACAAGAAATACAAAAATGAATATCAATGATTTTAGAAACATCAAGAGTAATTTTTTTTGGATTAATTATGGTGTCACTTTAATTTTATGGTTAATAATAAATTATTTTTTATGATTAAATATTTTATATTAAAATTCATTTGTTATCTTGATTTTTAAATATTCAAATTAAATGAATATTTTAAAAAATAACATTAATAATATTTTATGAAAAATCATATTTTATAAAATTATTTAAAAATCAAAGAAATAATAAAAGATAAAAAGTATGATGATAAGTAGTCAAAAAATTTATCAATTTTCAATTGATGATCAAATTTTTACGTTATGTTTAAAATTATAACCCTTTAAGATTAAAAAGGTTATTACCACAGTTAAAGTTAGAATAGATTAACTAGGGGTTGATCTAAAAATAAGGGTCAAAATGACCTAAAAACATTATTAAAACTCATTAATTGGTTTTATTTAAACCTTAACCTTATGTACTTAAAATATGAGTAATTTTGGATCCATTTATTTACCAAAGTGACTTAATAATATTTAAATATTTGTAAAATTACATGTGTTCTACTCACCTCAAATATAGCCAGACCTCCCCCCCCCCCACTCTCTTTTTTACACCACCTTTACCAACCTAGATAAGAAAAACCTACCCAATGATGTTATAAACTTCTCTAAAAATTAATTATAGGTTTTTCCTTTTTAAATGACCATTACGAGTGTCCTTGTGAAGGGATCAAAATGAAGTCTACCGAAGAAGATGTAATCATCTTCACTAACTATTTCAAGCATATTTATTGTTATACATCCTCTAAATATGTTGTAAATATAATAAAATAAAAAAGCATCATTAATATAATTATATGTAATTATTATTATCATAAAACGTTTTTCTCCCTCTTTTTTATCCAATAGAAATCAAAAACATCGATCAGGCGTACCTATGGATTACCTTCTCTATGTAGCAGTATAACTAATTTTTCATCACTATATTACATGGATGGTAATAGATATGAAAATAATGAGTATATATGATATTTATGAAATAATTATGCTTCTAGGAATATAATATATCATTCACCTTCTTAATTTTCTATTCATTGTAAAATGATAACATCGCTCGAGTGTACCTGCGGACTACCACAGCCATGAAATGACATGATTTGTTTTTCATTTATACTTTACATGCATTTTAATAAGGATATATTTAATGAATATATATGATATATATAACAAATTAATGTTTCTATAAAGGTGAATTATTATTTCCCTTTCTTTATTTCCGTCCTTCAAAAAGTGAAAACAACGTTCATGTGTATATACAATCTACTCTCTCCATGAACAGTGTAACTCATTTCTCTATACCAAATTTCACAAATGATTATAAAAATTTATATAATGATTAATGATGTTATTTATAACATTAACATAGTTCTATATATGATGAAACTATAACATATTCATATGAATTGGAACATCCACAATAAAACATGAATGAGAAAACTAAGCCATTAATAACTGAAGCAATGATAATAATGAATGATTATTGAAAATTTGGTGATAATATTTTATTTATAGATCATATATGATATTATAAATATGAATATGTTTCTAATATAAATTAATAAAAATTTCAAAACCATTATATAAGAGGTTAAATAAGGAAAAACAGAGTTTTAGCATGAGGTAAGAGGTTTCATAATTCAATATACATTCATTGGGTTATAATTATACTTTATAAACTATGTTATTAACATATTTACATTAACAACCATTATTAAGAATTTTAATAGATAATAACCATGAATTACCTAGTTTAAACCTAAGGCGTCTTATATTGAAAATAAGGTGCTAGTATTTAGGTATCCTAAACATTATTTTCATTATTATGTGGTTTACCCCTACGATTAATATTTTTCATACTATGCTTGTTGGTTTCATTTAATTTATTGAAGTTGAAGGATCAATAATGAAACTTTATATGAAAGATAATGGAATAATTTTCCTCATGATAAACTAAATGAAACAATAGTAGGAAGGTGAAACCTTATGATTATTACAATTCAACTATGTCATTACATGATTAACAGTCTCAACTTGGTTGAGTTTCCCGACATTTATAAAAAAGAAAAATTATGTTTCATTACGACTTTATAGGGAAGAAGATTTAGTTTTGTACATGTCATGTATGTGGGAAGAACCATTTCCGGAAATGTCCCAAAGAAATAAAAATATGTTTTATTTTTAGAAAATAACGGCCTAGATCAAGTAATTATTGAGGAAAAATGAATTGTTTATTTGAGGGGTATAAATTTCATCCAAAGTAACAATTTATAGATCCATGTCTTATATTTGAGGAACATGAACATTATCAAAGTCAATTCCAAAATCCATGTGTTAAACCCAAGACCAAGGAAGGACATATTCTATGACAATCATTGAAGTGAAAGGATTTAAGTGTTTATATATAAAGATTCAATAATTATTCTATATTAATTAGCATACCAATGAGATTCAAGTTATAAGAATCATGAACCATATAATGACTGTTCTACATTAGTTTTTCAAATATAGATTTGAAAAAATATGTTGAATGGTACCAGTAACCAAGAAAAGTGATTTTGTGGTAATGTGACATTTTTAGAGAACCCATGATTAAAGGAAAGATAACCCTTAATATCTGATTGATTTTGAGTTAATAATGTTTATTTTTTATAAATGTATGATTTAGCTTGGTGAAGTAAATTGGATAGTATTGGTAATCTAGAAATTTGTTAGTGATTTTATGAAAAAATTATTTAAGTCATCATAGATGCAATTTAGGCATTTTTAGATTTTTTATATGATTTTATATAATGAATAAGGATTGTGAAGTATATATTTTTTCATTAATGTTTTATGGTGATTAATGTTATTAGTATTTTATAATAGAATATATGGTTAAGGTGTTCACATGTTTGTTATGTGACATTATGATCCAATTTATGAATTTAGGGGATAAATGTTTGATTTAATATTTTTTATTTGTGGGTTTTGAATTTTATCATGAATATTTTAGAGGATACTTAAGGTTAATTATTTCTGGAATTGATTAAGTTCAACTTTGGTGATTATTTTTTTTAGATATTAATTTATTATATTTATCCATATTATATAACTAATTCTAATTTTGTTGTTTGTTTTAAATATTTAGAGAAGAAATGAATGAATTTTCATTATTTTGTGGATTTTATGACTATTTTTGTGCTTCTAGCATGAAAAATTAATTTTGAATATGCAATTCTTAGAATAAGAGATGAAACAAAAATTAATGAAATATTAGAATAAATATGAAATTATGTTTATGAAATGAAAATAAATCAACTATTTACTATTTATATTATTATATATCTTGATAGAAAATTAATCCCGCAAAATTTATGAAAAGGTTTAAGAAATAATATTTTTTCATTTTAGTGTCATTTTTGATGAATGGGTAGTCTTTTCACTCCTCATTAATTTAATGTTTTTTGGTTGATAACTTATAATAACCAAATTCTCTTCCACTATTTAATAGTCCTTAGAAACTAGTTTTTTACTTCATGTTAATATAGTAACTTCCCATCAATATTCTCTATATCGAGTAACCTAATATGTGTTATTTTAGGTAACCATTACTTTCCCACATCCCCTTTTTTATGGATTTTTTATTATCCCTCTGTATAATGTGGTTCTTAATAAAAGTAATTTCAAATATTCAACAATGGACAACTAAGATAAAATTGAAAGGGAAAAATTTATTTAGATTGGTGGGGATGTAACACACAAAAAATATCATTTAAAAAGCAATAAGCACAGTAAGTCTCTTCATATACAACATTGGCCTTTAAGAAAATTAAAATAAATTATAAAAATATTATAATTTAAATGTGACCTAGTTGTTGAATTAACATGTATAAATATGAGTAAACATATTATGGAAAATATTTACAATGGTCATACTCAACTAATGTATATTTATTAATTCTATGGAAATAAACACTTAATTTTTAGTGAAGTAATTTTATGCTTTAAAATTAAATTTTTCTTGAAAATTAATTTATTATATTTTTTGTGTTGAAATTATAATTAATTAATTATACTTTAATGATTTTATTTTATTAAAAGAATGTAATTTTTTAAATTATGAAATCATAATTAAATTTGAGTGAAATTTTAATATTTTTAAAAATTGATTGATTTTTTAGTGAGTAGTGAAAATAACAATTTTCAAATACTCTCATTAATTTTCAAAAAAATAATTAATTTAAAAAAATATATATATTTTTTATTTTGTATTAAAGTGGAATATGATCCATTTTTTCTAACTAATTCCATTTTAATGAACATTATTCATGAATTTTATATAAGTTAATTTTTATGCTAAGAACACATTTTCTTTAAAAAAAGTATTTTTGGTTGTGTTTAACGCGTTTATATTAAAATATATTTCCACCACTTAATGAGATTGAATCTTGTAAGATGGATATCATATTTTTAATCTGTAGGTTTAAATTTGTTAAATTAACCCCATTTTTGTAATTATGAATAGTGATGATGATAAAGATTTATCAACTTTGTAAGGGTAAAATGGATAAACTATAGTTAAAACTATGAGATAAGGTGTCAAAATAAACTCAAAACAGTCCATTATTTCATTATATTCTATAAATTATACTATGTAAATCTAAAAACTTTTTATATAGAAATTTGGTTCCATTTTCCATTAAAAATGACATTTAATTTTTTTAAGTAAATAAAATTTCAAAATGTCACTCTGTTAATTTTAAATGTACTTTTTATGTTCAAATTAGGATAAAAAAATGTTATGAATGAATATAAATGTAGTGAATATAATTTTCCATGTACTGTTTATTGATATTGTGTTGATTATTTTCCAGGACAGGAGATGAGACGATGTGTGATTCTGAGGCCCGATATGCCAAGAATAAAATTTATAAATATATTCAATATATTAAATAACATGTGCATAAAATTTTCTTTAAAATGTGGTGTAACATATAAAGGGATTCCAGAATCAGAAATTTAAAGGAAACGTTGAGTCCAAAATGTGGGTTTTATCTTATGTGTTCCATAATATTTTTCGAAAAAGGTTTTTTTGTAGAAACTTTTACATGATCATAGATAAAAAATATATTAATAAAAATAATTTATTTAGTCTGTAATGATGAAGTGACCTAATACTATTAATTAAATAATCCCTTGAGGTAAATTTTTAGGGTTAAATGCATAAACTTGAACATCGATGAGATCCATTAGATAGTATTGGAGGAACTCTGTTGGAAGACGACTACCAGGTCGAGGTTCCACGATCAGCGTGAAAAAGAATCAAAGGATATCACCAAAGACAATGACATAACTTTATTATTCATCATTGATAGATCTAAATCAAGGTAGGATTTTATTTTTTTGGGTTTATCCCCATTTGATGATTCATATTATGAAAATGAATCAATTAAATAATAAATTGATTCACGGATTGTGTGTATTGTGGGCATGGGTTAGATTTATCTGGAATTTCGGGAATTTATTTTTGATTAAATATTTTTCAGTTCATTCGTTGTTCTATGGGAAATAAATTGAGGAAAACATGAACATTGTATACGGTTCATTCCTGGTTTATGTGAGTGTTATTTTCTTCCCCATGTCTTCATTCATCATGTGAAACCCGCTTGGCCCACTGTTCGATAGATACTGGTAAACTGAACGTTACACACCTATTTCTTGGTGAAATGGTTTGACATCGTAGATATAGGATAATTATGATATGAGGAACATACAATGGTGGAAGAAGCAATTGATCAAATAGTTTTGGGATACCTGATTCATGTTCTTCAACACGTAATGACAGATGACGTGTGAGGCCATTTTCTAAATCGATTTAAGAGCCAGATCCAGGTGTTTGAAGATGGAAAGGTAAGATGGCCACAGATTCAAATTTTTTAAAATGTGGGTGGATGGATTTATGGATGGAGGATCAGGATAAAATGTGGAATCTAGATCCAGTTGTATGGAAATTTCCATAACATACGAAGTGTACTACAGAGCTAAAAACCATGTGCCCCCCCCCCAAAAGATGATAGAGTTTCCATATAAAGGTCAATATCCCATGGTGTGTGGCCCTATCAGACAAAATGTTACCCCATTCTAGTTTTCTTGGTGTGTTCCTCAAAATGTACATAGAGGAAACCAGGAGTACACGGTCATGGACATGCTATTTACTCCCACATAGACATGGCCAGACCAATATTACAGGGGAAGAGACATATACTTGGACATATGTATAAGTACTGGGGCATAGACATGTCGTGTAATTCCATATAGCCATAGGTATGGGAAGTTTACACAAGAAG
Organism: Viscum album; assembly: GCA_963277665.1. Taxonomy (NCBI): domain Eukaryota; kingdom Viridiplantae; phylum Streptophyta; class Magnoliopsida; order Santalales; family Viscaceae; genus Viscum; species Viscum album. Next base: position 1,475,647,421 of record OY728125.1, on the reverse strand, counting down.
AACCTGGTGCTGAAGGGATACACCACATACTACCATTACATGTCATGTACTTCTTCATAGAAGGATTTAATCCCTTATCATTTTTATTTTTGAAAAAGTTTCACTGGGGTGAATTCCCAATATATATTCCCTGAGTGTTAATATGGAATCATTTCCTACACATATGATAGTGATCCCTTTAGTAGGACTTATTGGGTAGAGTTTTTGGAATCTTTTTATGGGTCACAATGTGAGATCCTCTATCATCTTTTTTCCCTAGGTGGAGTTCTTGGGATCATTGTGACCAAAACTACATGAGCATCAATCCAAAAATTTGTGGGTTATTTCATATTTAGTTGTTGGTATACCCCATGTCCTTGGGTGTGATACTCATCTATGTATCTTATCTCTTCATAATTCTAATGCATATTTCATATGATAAGACCTAACAAGAAAAACCTCTCAAACGTATGCCATCAGTGTTATCTGACTCATGGAGTGTGTTCTCATATTTGAGTTCTATGTGGAACCATCAAGTAGGAATCCTAGGTTTGCATCATGTTTGTGACTTTACTTTGAGACAATGTGTCCTTGTTGATTATATATGGATATTCTTGTTATATGTGACCTAGACATATACTTGTGTACAGTTAACTGTTATTCATATTATTATATGATTTTTGGTTTCGGGTTGTCCTATTTGGTATTGTTATGCTCACACATATATTGGATTTTTTTTGAAAATTCCATGTCTTGTGAAGATTATCAAACTTTTTATGGATTCCTAGAGGGACCAGTACTATGCAGTTCTTAGTGATCCAGAAAGACTGAGGGGTGTTGCTACAATATCTTGATAGCAGTCTCCATCCTTACTTTCAGGTTTGACATATTTTCAGAATCTTTAGGGTGGGCTTGTATTCAGACCTCTTTACTTTCAATTACTTACTATCATACTATGGTCATGGTATTTAGATTTATTCATGCATGCTTTATCATTTGTTTCACCTTTCATAATTTTATGGTCCTAGAGATGTATGTGTGTGTACAAGTACATAGGATAAGGGCTCCCATGTTAGTGATATTACTACTCGACACTAGTCACCAACCCCTAGCCTATTGGAGGTGGGTTTAGGGGGTCGAGGCATGATCCACATTGGGTAAGGCTCAAGAAAGAGTGGTATCAGAGCATTTGGTTCAACCATAGGACCAAAGTATGTGTGATAGGTTTGGGAAAAATGTGTTATGTGTTTCGAGTTCAACTTTTAGGCTAGGGATTCCAATGTTGGTGCAGTAGTTGATGTATCTATACACTAATAATCTAACCACCTACCTTTTTACATGGTACATGAGGAAAATGATTTCATGGAATACAATGGAATGTGCATCATATATGAATGGGCAGTAGCTTACATGTCATTCATGAGTATAATATCTAGATATATTCATTGTCCATGGTATATATTCTCTATTTCAGGATTCCATCATGATTTTTTCCAGCTAGGGATCAGCATCAGTATCACATGGATGATCCACTCAGCAATGAGGCATCGATATAGGGTCATGTTCTAGAGATGTTACATTCTGGTGGTACACTAGCTATAACAACACCTACTAAGAAGAAGATGCAACCAATAGTTCCAACATATGATGTGTTCAGGATGATTTCACTCCACATATTTTAGTGACAACTACCCCTCATGTTTTGAGGCTATCCCACCCCATAGGTAGTTGAGGATTGGCTGGAGGAAGTGACATGTGTCTTCCATCTTTTCCGGACATTGGCAGATTAGACGTAATTTCTAGTATCTTGCCTTCAATATGAATCACCAAGATGATATTGGGGTTTGGTGACCTATTATTATGATGAAAAAACTCTAGAATCATCATATATTTAATGCCTTTTCAAATTGGAGGTCTCTCCAGAAAAAACAATGGGTGTCTGTATACATGAGATTCTGCATCTTTAGTAGGGAAGTACAACAGTAGCTGAGTATTCATCAAGGTTCAAAAAAATCTCCACTTACTCGACGAATATAGCTTGTGATCGGTTCTTCCAAGATCAAACCTTAGATAAAGTATTGTGTAGAGACATCTGAGAAAACATTATACCTATGTTCATTACTATCTATGTTGGGGGTTCTAGTGTGAGCTTTGGTGGTTGAGAGTTTCCTGGATGAGAAGATGGAGACAGTGGTTGCTAGAAGTGGGCACACAAGAGCAAAGACTTCAGCAGCCTGAACTTGATATTAGTCTCAAGTACCTGGAAGAGCAAGACACTTTAGGAGGAGGTCCCTTGATAGAGGGTTTGTAGTTCATCGATCACAGGATGGTTTTAGTCAATCCAAGGAGATGTGGTTCTAATCATGTGAAGGAATGAGGAAAATTGCATGAGATTTTTCTACCTGCTCCATGGCTAATTGGGAGAACACAGATGAGCCGTCGAGGTATAGAAAACAGTATGACTAGTTATTTCTTAGGGAAGAAGATATAGAAGAGTTGTTGGGAGTATTGTTGGAGTTGTTTCAGACTTTGGCTTGTTACTACCAATACCCCTAGGTGGTCTAATCCAGGCTCAGGGGGCTGGAGGACATGGGTAGGAGAAGCTACAGGTAATTGGGAAATATGACCCAGAGGATTTTAGGAATATTCAAGGTATGATATATGTATTTTATACCATATTTATTGTACTAATTGATTCAATTTTTGTTCATTCCATTATTTCCACGTATCTGGTTCAGGAATTAGATATTCTAGTTGATCCCTTGACTTGACCATTACGCTTATAGACTGCTAAGGGACATGATTCAATGATTACACACCATTACTGATAGTGTGAATTGAATCTTAAATACAACAATTTTTTTGGGACCTCCTAGTAGTATTGATGAGGCCTTATGACATCAGCTTATGTACAAACTAGTTTTCTGTAGTTCATACCCAGATAGACTATTTCACCCAGATGATGTGGTGTTTACAAAACAATGGGACATGGTTTTCCTTTATAGATGAAAAGGAAAACAAGGAAGCATAGGACATACTCATGTATAGGAGGGTTCAGCTGATTACTCCTCAGTTGGCTAGAATTATCCTTGGTGTAGTGGTTGTTATGAGTTTTCAGTTCCCTATATTGGTGGAGGAGTTTGAGGACATACTTCCTTAGTATGTTCCAGTATTACCTCTCCACCAAGAGATAGAATTTTATGTTTATCTACAACCTATGAAACCCCAAAAATATTCACCACCATATCAGATGGCTTCTGCAGAGCTTGAAAAACTGAGGGTGCAGTTGGAGGACTTACATAGGTAGGTACATATTAGACCTTGTGTTTCACCCTGGGCAGCCCTAGTGTTGTTATCGAAGAAGGAATACATGATCTTGAGGTTGTATATGAATTACCATCTCCTAAGGAAAGTGACCATAAATAACAAGTATCCACTACCAAGGAACAATGACCTATTTCATCAGTTGGGAGTGGAATAATGGTTCACAAAATTTGACCTCATATCAGGATATCGCTATTTGTGAGTAATGGATGAGGATATAATGAAGATGAAATTACGATATCTCTATGTTCACTATGTGTATTGGTGATTACCATTGGTGTGATGAACACCCCAGCAGTTCTTGTGGGACTCATCAACTAGATATTTTAGCCTTTATTAGATCGATTTCTGGTAGTATTAATTGATAATATCCTAGTGTTCTCTACATATAAAGAGGATCACACAAAACAATTGAGGATGGATATGGACATACTCTGAGATAAATATTTGTATGGGAAGCTCTCAAAGTGTCAGTTCTTGATATAAGTGGTCTAATTTTTTGGACATGTTATCACAGTAGATGGTGCAGTGGTGGACCTAGTTAAGGTCGAGGCAGTGTTAGCTTGGGATTCACCCAAGAGCATGATAGAGGTGCATAAATTCTTTGGATTGGTAGACTATTATAGAAGATACATACCTGACTTCTCCAGGATATCATCCCCCATGAAATCTATGACCCAAAAGGGGAATCCATTCATGTGGACGGATTAGATCCAATAATATTTTCTGGAGTTAAGGCATAGATTGATGAGAACTTCCATCATGAGACTACTAGAGGAGGGTGTTGAGTATATAATATTCTATGATTCTTTAGGAACTAATATTATTTGTGTTCTAATCTATAGGAAGGTAGTGATTTTTTATGGTTAAAATTAGTTGTGACCACATGACCAAAACTATGTGACCCATGATCTGAAGTTACTAGTGGTAGTCTTCACACAGAATATGTGGAGACACTACCTGTTAGGTGATTGATTTATCTTCAATTCTAACCATAAGAGTCTCAAGTATATATTATCTCAGAAGGATATCAACTTGAGATAAAGGAAATGGCTAGAGTTTCTCCAGGATTTTGACTTTGACATAGTCTATACTCCTATGAAGGGGAACATGATAGAAAATTCTCTTAGGATGAGATCTTGATCGAAGTTCCTGAGTGAGGCATCAGAGTATTTGGCCTCATTTCTGTTATCATTTGTGGATGGAGATGGAGAATATTATCTCTAGTTTATAGTTGTTACCCATATTATTTTGCATCAATTAATGGATTCATATCTTGGGGATATTGTGTGTGAGAAACTACCTACTCATATATCCACTGGACACGCTCCAAATGGATTTTATGATGTTTGGGAGAATTTATTTATTTTAAAAGCATGCACGATGGTACCAATGACATTTCGGGAGGATGTTTTGATAGTGTTTTGTACATCTCATTTATAAATACATCTAGGTGTGGAAAAGATGTAACCAAACCTCTGAAACCAGTTTTGATGGCTAGGGATGAAGAGGGGATTTGAAGAGCTTGTCTACTGATACCTTACTTGTCAGCAAGTGAAGGTCGAGCACTATGTTCCTATGGGTTTATATTAACCCCTTGAGATGTAAAACTAGAAGTGGGATGGTATATCCATGGAATTAATAAAGGGGTTACCACATATATCTAGTTGAAATGATTCCATATAAGATATTTTAGACCAAATCAAAAAGTCGGTCCACTTATTATCTATTCGAGAGTAGAGTTTAGTAGAGAGATTGTGATGCCCTTATGTGAAGGAGATAGTATGAATCATTTTACTTCCCTTGGTTATTATTTATGACCATGATTATTTCTTCGCGTGTTGGTTATGGAAGGGATTTAGAAAGGATTTTTAAAATTAGTTGTGTTTGAGAATGGATTTTTTCCCAGACTGATGGACAGATTGAGCAGACCATTCAGGTTCTGGAGTAAATTTTGTGAGCTTTCTTGTTGAACTTTGTCTATAGTTGGGAGTATAACCTACAACTAGTGGAGTTTGTGTGAAACAAAAGATACTATTCTTCCATCATTATGGCACCATTTATGGCCTAGTATAGGTGATCCTGCAGGCCACCACTTCATACGACTAAGCTAAGAGAGTCCACTCTAATTGGCCCAGAGTTGGTGTGAGACACTACTAAGAAGTTTCAGATCATCTAAGAGAAAATGAGGACTATATATATCCATTATAATTCCTATACAGACTGAAGACAATGGCCTTTATAGATTGAGGAGGGTTACCATGTGTTCCTATGAGTTTCACATAAAAGTGTATTATAGGTATTTGGATGGGGCAACAGCTCATCTCTTAGGTTTATTGGCCCTTTATAGATACTTCATAGAGTTAGTGAGGTGTCATACCACTTACCTCTACCAATGTAGTTAGATTGGGTAAATGACATCTTCTGTAACACCCCATGTTTTTCTAAGATAAATTGAAATGCATTGAACTTTGTTTTAAAAAGATATTTTCAAATAGATTTTAAAACATAACTTTTCTACTTCTATATTCTGAATTTCAAGAAACTGACATCTACAATTGTGTTTAGTATGTTATTTAGAGTCTGATGAAACAAAATTGTCTTTTTGTGAATAGTAACATACCCTTATGAATAGTAATATGAATAGTAATATGACCTGATGAATAGTAAATAATAATATTATTTTATTTTTCCAAGGCAATAAGATAATGGGATCTTAATTAATTTTCCAATGTCACATAAAACTAATTGCACATCAATATTGTTATTTTTCGAATTAACTGTCACCTTATATAGAAATTAAATTAATAATATTTAGAAAATTATTTTTGAAAAATGGAGTTCATTTTTGAATTCTACACATCAAAAAATGGTTGGGGTAAATTTTTTGTATTTTTCTGAAAATCATGAATTTTCGGTGAATAGTGAAATATGATAAAATGCTGTATAATCAATTTATCAGTAAAAATGAACTATTTATGACATAATAAGTGATTAAAGGCCACTTCCTTTGAACTCACATGATATTATCACTATTTAGGGACACTTGATTTGAGATTATTCATATTCTTGATAAAAATATTATAATAATGATTAAAATAATCTAAAATACCTCCCCTCCTCCACTATAAATACCACCCTCACTCCCCTCTTCCTCCCACACCTCTCAAGCCTTGAGAATTGCCTAATTTCTTCCAAATTCCCTCCCCAATATTCTTCCCCACGTCCTAGAGCATCTGGTCTCACCAAAAGACCAAAATCAAAGCCCTTAAGGAGGATCTCAAGGAGAAGAGATCAAGAGGTAAACATCCTCTTTTATTTTCTTTCTTTTCTTTCATTTTATGTTATTCTATTCCATTACCTTTGTCTTTTGTTGGGATATTTCATTACATATTCCCCCTTACTGTCCATATTTTTTATGAATTATGAGATATTCCATTCCTCTCATCAATCTTGTTTTTATGAAATTTTAAGAGACGCTTTTAGGCTGCCGAATTTTCGTGAGAAATTTCTCAAGATTTTCTTTTATTTCATGATTCGTTTTTCTTCTTTCCTCACTCCCTCTTATCCAAGAGGAATGAAATCCCCAGAATCATGTATATTAATTATGTTATCATGATTATGGAAAATTTCTCATCAGTATTCTTCTCCTATTCCACTTATTTAAAGAATGAAAAAACATTGTCCATTTGTGTCGAATTATCGATATCGTGGACGATGTATTTTCAATTTCCATTAATTCTTTCAAGTATGGTCATGAAACCATTTATATGGTCGAACCAGGTTAGAATATATGTTTTATGACTCATATATTATTCTATAAATCTTTTTTACTCATGGTTCTAATTTAAAAGACAAAATGGTGTTGTTATTATCAAACAACCACTATAATGATCTAAAGGAACATCATTAATGATTTAACTTATAAGTCATTATCATATAAAGAATAAAGTGATAAATGGTATAAATTATGGTACTGGAAATATGTAAATACTACTACATTACAATTTTTGAGTTTCGCTTCCAATCAACAAGAACGATTCATCATGAACCGATCATGAAAATCACAAAAGAACTCACCCAAAATAATGTAAGGAACAAAATACTAACAACTAAGGGGTGAAATGAGGTTATGAAATGACCATATAAGATGTTATAAACATGCAAATGTTTCTTTAAAATACTAATAACACTCTTTTAACCATTATACAGGAGTTTTAAAGAAGTTTGATGTAAGACAAGCCTAAGGTAAGGGAATTCTTAACCCGATTTCCATTCTTTGGGTTAACCATCTACTTCATTATTTATGTGCTATTCAAATTGTATGTGTGATGGGTTATATTTATATTACATTTTATTATGTTTATTTATAGTATATATAAATACTCCATCCACTATATTAAGTCTCTCTTCTATTTTATGATATTTATAAGGGGATTGTCTTTAAAATCCTCTTTTTAAATTCGGTTTTACGAAATTCCAAAGCAATGTTTTTATGGAATTATTTATATTGTATGATTATTTTTTGGTTATTGGGAATTGTTTATGATAAAGGGTGGGACCTATATTTCCCTCCAATGCATTGGGTATGAGTAAGTTGGAGGTCGGTCGTATGGTTACTCCAAGTGTAACTGCGATGGTTACACAAAGTAAGGTAGTCGTGAGGTTTAAAAATTTTAAGGTAGACAAGATGGTTACAAGATTTTGTAATTAATTCCCTAAGATACCTCTATGATTATATTTATGTTTGTGAGGATCTTATGTAATTCTCATGTTACACGAAGTAAGTATTTATGGGTCGAAATCATGTCTTTTGAAAATGTTTTCATACGTTATGAGTATTCATGGAATAATGTGATTTTTCCTTCTTTTTCATATCTTACTGAGCTTTTGTGCTCATCCCATGTTTTTAAATGATTTTTCACAGGTTAATGGATGATTAATACAAGGAAGGAAGACATGTTAAATGTTGTAGAATTGTCATGGAGTCTTGTTTTAAGTTTTAATGTTCTATATTCTGAGAAAAATGGAAACTAATCTTATGGTATCCACTATGTAACAATGTGTAATTTTATGAATGTTTTGTCTTAATTATCTAAATCTATATACTTGAAAAGATTCTCAATGTAAAATGAAGTGCTTTCTTGACTAAATTCAAGATTATGTATGTAATAAGGTTGGGTCTTTATAGTTGGTATCAAAGGATGGTTTATATAACTTTAGGGGTTAGGGTGATGCTAATAGAATACCATAAATTATTTTCACTATATGTTTAATTTGTTATAGAATTTCAATATTACCATATTTCTTCATCTAATAAAATTTTTTTCAGAATGGTTTTCCCCAGAAGGAATAGGGATGCTGAAGAAGAGAGGCACCGACAGAATGACATCCATCCTGATCTATAGCCCGGAATGGTAGGGATTGGAACTAGGAAGTTTGTGATAGTAATGACTCAGTTAAAACAGGAAATAAATGGTGGTGGAATCCATGCAATAGAACCAATAGAGGTACCACAACAGAACATGACAGTGGTGAAACATTTTATGAGACAAAATCCTCCTGCATTCAATGGATCTTCTGACGCAGCGGCAGCTAAAGGATGGATCAAAGCCCTTGAAAAGATATTTGACGTTATGGTATGTTCGGACAATCAAAAGGTAAGTATTTCCATTTATTTTTTTGAAGGGGAATCTTATCAGTGGTGGTCAATGGTAAGGAATATCAGGGGTAGAGAGGATTTCAATGCCTTAGAGTGGGATTAATTTAAAAGTATTTTTAATGAAAAATATTTTCCTAAGGTGGTGCGATTTAGAATGGAGAAGCAATTCCTTGAATTGAAACAGAAGGAGGAAGATTTAGTGGCTGTGTATGAAGTGAACTTCACCCGATTGGCGAGGTATTCTCCAAAAAAAATTTGGATCTCGATAGAAAAATCAACCGCTTTTACTCAGGAATGAAGCCAAGGTATCGAAGGGTGTTGGCCTCCCGTGAATTCAAAAGTTATGAGAAACTTGTACGATGTGCCAAGAGGGTCGAGATAAAGTTTGCTGATGATCACATACATTTTGGAAACAAAGAGAAGAAGAGGTCCAATTGGAAAGCAATGGGTAAGAATCAACCAAAGAAATCTGAGGGTAAGAAAATACAATTTCCAGTTTGTGAAAAGTGCGGCAAGAAGCACCCTGGGGAATGTCTTAGCAAAACTGGGAAGTGTTTTAAATGTGGTAAGTTTGGAAATATGGCCCGAGATTGAAATGAAAATGATCCAAAGACTAACCCTGATAAACCAACTGTAAAGTGTTTTAAATGTGGTGAGATGGGTCACTATGCAAATGTTTTCCCAAAGAGAGATCCGAATGATGTAAAGAAGCCAGGCTACAAGCAGAAAGGTGTAGTGAGATCCTTTGCGACTACATCACCAGACGTCAGACCATCCAATGAAGTTGTATCAGGTACTTTGTTTGTTCACACATATTTTTCTAAAGTTTTTTATGATACTGGGTCTACACATTCCTTCATCTTTGAGAAATTTTCTTGTAAATTCAAAATACCACCTCAACAAATGAGACCTAAACTTATTGTTAAAACACCAGGGGGAAATGTTATAGAAAAGAGGAATTTTAAAAATCATTCTATTGTGGTATGTGGAAAGACTTTACCTGTAAACCTTGTTGTTTTAACCCTAGTCGAGTTTGATGTTATTATGGGGATGGATTGGCTTTCTGATTATCATGCTAAGATTGACTGTAGAGATAAAGAAGTTTTTTTTTCAGAAAGAGCTTCAGTTTTTATACAAGAATGAACCCATACAATTGATAACATATCAGGAATATGGGAAATTATTGAAAGATGGAAATGAAAGTTATCTTGATCATATTGTTAAAAACAAGGGAACTATTCAAATTAATGATGTTCCAGTGGTAAATGAGTACTGTGATGTTTTTCTTGAGGACTTACCCAGTGTCATACCTGATCGAGAAGTCAAATTCACAATTTACATAGTTCCTGATGCTAAGCCAATTTCAAAACCCCCATATCATTTGGCTCTAATAGAACTTCTTGAATTGAAAAATCAGTTACAGGATTTCTTGTCAAAGGCTTCATTCATCCCAGCACTTCACCATAGGGAGCCCTTGTTTTGTTTGTTAAAAAGAAAGATGGTTCCATGAGACTTTGCATTGATTATAGAGATTTGAATAACATCGTTGTTAAAAACAAGTATCATTTGCCTCATATTGATGACTTGTTTGATCAGCTCCAGGGAGCTCAGTACTTTTCCAAAATTGACTTGAGATCCGGATACCATCAGCTGATGGTGAAGGAGGATGACATCCCGAAAAGAGCCTTTCGTACTAGATATGGGAACTATGAATTTGTTGTTATGTCGTTTGGGTTAACTAATGCACCTGATGTATTCATGAATCTTATGAATATAGTATTTCATGAGTTCTTGGATAAGTTTGCGTTTGTATTTATTGATGACATTCAGGTTTTTTCTAAAAATAAAGAGGAGCATGAAAAACATCTAAGGGTTGTTTTGAAAACATTAAAAGAAAAGAAACTATATGGAAAATTCAGCAAATGTGATTTTTGGTTTCAACGGATTTCTTTTCTTGGGAACATTGTAAGTAAGGATGGAATAACAGTTGATCCTGCCAAAACAAAAGTAGTAGATGAATGGCCAAGACCCACAAATGTTATAGAGATTCGTAGTTTTCTGGTCTTAGCAAGTTATTACAGACGGTTTGTTAAGAACTTTGCACGGTTATCTAGCCCGATAACTAAGTTAACACGGAAAGGGGTTAAATTTGTTTGGATAGAGGAATGTGATGTTTGTTTACATGAACTAAATAAGAGATTGGTGAATGCTCCAGTTTTGGCCTTACCTTCCCGGAATGGTGAGTTTGTCATCTACAGTGATGCTTCCTTAAAGGGAATTGGTTATGTTTTGATGAAGAATGATCAGGTAATTGCCTATGCTTTGAGACAAATTAAACCTCATGAGCTAAATTATCCCACCGTGATTTGGAATTGGAAGCTGTGGTTTTTTACTTTGAAAATATAGAGGCATCATATATACGGAACCAAATGCCAAATATATACTAACCATAAAAGTCTTAAGTATATATTCAAATAGAAGTAATTAAACATGAGGCAGAGAAGATGGCTTGAACTGATAAAGGATTATGACTGCACGATAAATTACCATCCTAGAAAAGCAAACAAAGTAGTGGATGCCTTAAGTCGGAAAAATCATGCATCATTAACCATGATATATTTGGAACATGATCCCTTGATTAATGATTTGATGAATTTTGGCTTAGAAGTTGTTGGTGGAGGGAATATATCTATTTTGTTTCAGGTTTCAGTGTAGTCTTTGTTGTCAGATAGAATTATGAAAGCATAGAGGGAAGACCGTGAAATATAGAAAAAGGTAGAATTGGTTAAAATAGGTAAGTTGCCAGAATTTAATCTTGATAAAGATTGTGTTTTAAGATTTGGAAAAAGGTTGTGTGTGACTTGTGATTCTCAGCTGAAGAAATAATTGTTGTGTGATGCTCATTTTTCTCCATTTTCTATTCATCCTGTAAGTACTAAGATGTACATAGACCTTCGAGAGTTTTATTGGTGGAATGGGATAAAAATAGATATTGCTGATTTTACAGTGAAATGTTTGACATGTCAGCAGGTTAAAGCAGAGCGGCAGTTACTGAAGGGGGTGCTTCAGCCATTTCCAGTTCCAGAGTGGAAATGGGAGAATATATCCATGGATTTTGTGGTGGGACTACCAAAGAATTCTCGAGGTAACAATGCGATTTGGGTTATTGTTGATCGGATAACAAAGTCTACACATTTTCTTTCAATTCAAGATACAATGACTTTGAATCAGCTTTCTTGATTGTACCTCAAGGTGATTTTCAGGTTACATGGAGTTCCTCTTTCCATTGTGTCTGATCGAGATCCCAGGTTCACTTCTAACTTTTGGAAGGGACTTCAGAAGTTGTTGGGCACAGAGTTGAATTTCAGTACATCTTTTCATCCTCAATCAGATGGGCAGTCAGAATGAACGATTCAAACTTTGGAGGATATGATTCGACCTTGTTCAATGGACTATCAAGGAAGTTGTGATCATCATATTTATTTAGTTAAGTTTTCTTATAATAATAGTTTTCATTCCATTATTCAGATGGCACCTTTTGAGGCCTTGTATGGGAAGCGGTGTCGGACTCCTGCGTTTTGGGATGAAGTTGGTGAAAGAAAGTTGATGGGGACAGAATTAGTTGAATAAGTGGCTGAGAAAGTGAGGATGATCCAGAAACACATGAGGACGGCTCAGAGCAGGCAGAAAAGTTATGCAGATAACAGAAGGAAATACTTCTCTTTCGAGGTAGGTGACCATGTTTTCCTTAAAGACTCTCCTTGGAAAAGTGTGATGTGTTTCGGTAAAAAAAGAAAAGCTAAGTCCACGGTTCATCTGTCCTTTTGAAATCTTGGAGAAAGTTGGAACAGTTGTATACCGCGTATCTTTTCCTCCGAGCTTGTTTGAGGTACACAATGTTTTTCATGTTTCGATGTTGATAAAGTATGTGCCAGATTCATCACGTGTCTTGAACCCAAAAGCAGTTCAGCTAGAAGAGAACCTTTCTTATGAAGAGAAACCAGTTCAGATTCTTGATCATAGGCAACAGGTATTGCGGAACAAGGTAATCCACCAGGTAAAGGTTTTGTGGAGAAACCACATGGTTGAAGAAGCAACATGGGAGTCTGAAAATTCTATGAGGGAAAAATACCCTTAGTTGTTTAAAAACTAAATAAAATTGCAAGGACGCAATTTCAAGAAGGTGGGGATAATGTAACACCCCAAGTTTATCTAAGATAAATATAAATTCCTGGAACTTTGTTTTAAAAATATATTTATAAATAGCCTTTAATACATAACTCTTCTACTTCTATATTCTGAATTTCAAGAAACTGTCATCTACAATTGTATTCAATATTTATTTAGAGTCTGATGAAACAAACTTGTTTTTTGTGAATAGTAACATACCCTTATGAATAGTAATATGAACAGTAATATGACCTCATGAATAGTAAATAATATTATTATTTTATTTTCCAAAGGCAATAAGATAATTGGATCTTAATTAATTTTCCAATGTCACATAAAACTAATTGCACTTCAATATTGTTATTTTTCAAATTAACTATGACCTAATTTAGAAATTAAATTAATAATATTTAGAAAATAATTTTTGAAAAATGGAGTTCATTTTTGAATTCTACACGTAGAAAAATGGCTGGGGTAAATTTTTGGTATTTTTCTAAAACTCTTGAATTTTCAGTGAATAGTGAAATACGATAAAATACCGTATAATCAATTTATCAGTAAAAATGAAATATTTATGACATCATAAGTGATGAAAGTCCACTTGATTTGAACTCACATAAAATTATCATTATTTAGGGCCACTTTATTTTAGATTATTCATATTCTTGATAAAAATATTATAATAATGATTAAAATAATCTAAAATACCTCCCCTCCTCCACTATAAATACCACCCTCACTCCCCTCTTCATCCCACACCTCTCAAGCCTTGAGCATTGCCTAATTTTTGCCAAATTCTCTCCCCAATCTTATTCCCCACGTCCTAGAGCTGCTGGTCTCACCAAAAGACCAAAATCAAAGCCCGTAAGGAGGATCTCAAGGAGAAGAGATCAAGAGGTAAACATCCTCTTTTATTTTCTTTATTTTCTTTCATTTAATGTTATTCTCTTCCATTCACTTTGTTTTTTGTTGGGATATTTCATTAAATATTCCCTCTTACTGTCCAAATTTGTATTAAGGATGAGATATTCCATTCCTCTCATCAATCTTGTTTTTATGAAATTTTAAGAGACGCTGTTAGGCTGCCGAATTTCCGTGAGAAATTTCTCAAGATTTTCTTTTATTTCATGATTCATTTTTCTTCTTTCCTCACTCACTCTTATCCAAGAGGCATGAAATCTCCAGAATCATGTATATTCATTATTTTATCATGATTATGGAAAATTTCTCATCATTATTCTTCTCCTCTTCCACTTATTTAAAGAATCAAAAAACATTTTCCATTTGTGTCGAATTACCGACATCGTGGATGATGTATTTTCAATTTCCATTAATCCTTTCAATTCTGGTCATGAAACCATTTATATGGTTGAACCAGGTTATAATATATGTTTTATGACTTATATATGATTCTGGAATTCTTTTTTACTCATGGTTCTAATTTAAAAGACAAAATGACATTGTTATTATCAAAGAACCACTAAAATGATCTAAACGAACATCATTAATGTTTTAACTTATAAGTCATTATCATATAAAGAATAAAAGTGATAAATGGTAAAAATTATGGTACTGGAAATATCTAAATACTAATCCATTCCAATTCTGGATTTTCACTTCCAATCAACAAGAACGATTCATCATGAACTGATCGTGAAAATCACAAAAGAACTCGCCAAAAATAATGCAAGGAACAAAATACTAACAACTAAGGGGTGAAATGAGGTTATGAAATGACCATATAAGATGTTATAAACATGAACATGTTTCTGTAAAATACTAATAACACTCTTTTAACCATTATACAAGAGTTTTAAACAATTTTGAAGTAAGACAAGCCTAAAGTAAGGGAATTCTTAACCCGATTTCCATTCTTTTGGTTAACCTTCTACTTCCTTATTTATGTGCTATTCAAATTGTTTGTGTGATGGGTTGTATTTATATTATGTTTTATTATGTTTATTTACAGTATATATACATACTCCATCCACTCTATTAAGTCTCTCTTCAATTGTATGAGATTTATAAGGGGATTTTCTTTGAAATCCTCTTTTTAAATTCGGTTTTATGAAATTCCAAAGAAATGTTTTTATGGAATTATTCATGTTGTATGATTATGTTTGGGTTCTTGGGAATTGTTTATGATAAAGTGCGGGACCTATATTTCCCTCCAATGCATTGGGTATGAGTAAGTTGGAGGTCTTCCATATGGTTACTCCAAGTGTAATTGTGATGGTTACACAAAGTAAGGTAGCCGTGAGGGTTACAAATTTTAAGGTAGCCAAGATGGTTACAAGATTATGTAAGTAATGCCCAAATATACCACTATGATTATATTTATTATTGGTAAGATCTTGTGTAAATCTCATGTTACACGAAGTAAGTATTTATGGGTGGAAAGAATGTCTTTTGAAAATGTTTTCATACGTTATGAGTATTCATGGACTAATGTGATTTTTCCTTCTTTTTCATACCTTACCGAGATTTTGTGCTCATCCAAAGTTTTTAAATGATTTTTCACAGGTTAATGGATGAGTAATACAAGGAAGGAAGAAATGTTAAATGTTGAAGAATTTTCAAGGAGTCTTGTTTTATGTTTTAATGTTCTATATTCTGAGAAAAATAGAAACTGATCTTATGGTATCCACTATGTAGCAATTAGTAATGTTATGAATTTTTTGTCTTAATTATCTAAATCTATAAACATGAAAATATCTTAAAGGTAAAAGGAAATGTTTTCTTGACTAAATTCCATATTATGTATGTAATAAGGTCGGGTCTTTATATCTTCCAGACATTATAGATGAGAAGTTATGTGTACAATCAATCACACATTATCAACTATGATGAGATAAACATCGAGGATGGAGCCATATTTGTTGAGTACCCGATGCATATTGAGGATATATAAGAGAGGATCCTTTGTGGGAGTGAAATTGTTTTAGTGTGTGTCTAGTGGAATTACACGAATCTTCAGGAGAGCACATGGGAGTGGGAGAATTAGATCCATGCTCAGTACCTACATCTCTTGGTGTAATCACTTGTTTTGGACTTTCAAGATGTAAAGTCCCTAGGTGTGGAGAATGTAGTAACTCAGATTTTCCATTTATTATTTTTGTATCTTGTATGAATTATTTTTGAGATTAGGTACTAATAAAGAGTGTGATTCGAAGGCCCTATTCCCCCGGAATAACTACTTGAATTATATTAAATATATTAAATATCTGGTTTAGCAGTTTTCTTAAAAAAGTATAATAACATATAAATGGAGACCCGGATTCGAAATTCAAGGGAATCGTTGAGTTCAAAACATATGTTTTAACCTAGTCCCAATATATCCTTTGTCTTTATGGGTTTGTGGAAAATTCATCGTGGACATTGATAAAAAATATAATAATAAAATTAATTTATTTAATCAGTAATGACACAGAGACCAAATACTCTCCTTTAAATACGTGCTTATGGAAAATTTTCAAGGTTAGACACATAACACTGTAAATCGATGGGAGCCATTGGAGATCATTGGAGGAAATCCACTTACGGATGACAACCAGATTGATGTTCCATAATCAGTGTGTAACAAAATCAGAGTGTCACACCAATGAAATTGAAACTTATTTTTTATTCATCGGTGATTGATTTGATACAAGGTAAGATGTTTTTTTCTTGTATTTATACCCATTTTATGATTCCTATAATGAAAAAGAATAAAAAAACTAACAAATTGATTCGCATATACACTGTATTGTGGGTACGGGTTATATTAATTTGGGATTTGGGGAATTTATTTGTGATTATTTATTTATCACTTAATTCATCATTCTAACTTCAATGAATTGAGACCAATGCAAAAATATTACTGAGGTTTGTTCCTCATGTTTGTGTTTTTTATTTTCTTCCCAGTGTCCTTTTTCATCACAGGTAAATCGTATAGACCATAGTTTGATATATATCGGTAAACCAAACACTACGCACTTGTTTCATGACATAATAGTTCAATATCATATATCAAATCTTGGTACGACATGAGGATAATGAGACAGTGGAAGGGATAATGGATTAGATGGATTTGGGATACCTGACTGATGTTCTTAATTGCATTATTAAGGATGTGGTGTGAGTGTGTTTTATGAACAGATTCAAAGGCCAGATCATGGTGTTCGATGATGAAAATTTTGTACGACCACATATTTACTTTTTTTTGGAAAGGTGGGATGCTAAATCAGTGGTCATAGGATTGAGAGAAGAAATGGAATCTAGATATGGATTTCTATAAACTTCCATAATATATATCTTATATTGCGTAGATACATGCCATGTGGGACCACCATAGTGGAATCTAGGGTTTATAGATGAATTTAAGTGTCACATGACATGTAGCCCTATAACACGGTGTGTGACCCCTTTTAGTTGGATCTGCATGTACCTCTGAGTGTACACAGACACATCCAGAAGTACACTGTCATAGAAATTCTATGTAATCCCACACTAACATGGCCATTCCGGGGTACAAGAGGAGAGACAGGTACTTTGACATGGTTAGAATTAGAAAGACAAGGGAATTCCATTTACTTTGACATAGACATGGGTATGAGGCCTTTACATGGGAAAAACTGATGCTGAAGGGACACTCCGTGTACTACCAGTACACACCATGTACTCCTTCAAAGAAGGCTTGACACCCTTTTCCTATGTTTCTCAGAAAAGTTTAGTTTGTGTGAATTCCCTGTATACATTCCCATAGGGTTAGTATGGAATCATGTTATACACATAGGATAGTGATATCTTCATCTTGAATTATTTGATAGGATTGTTAGAATCCTTCCATGATGCATAGAGTGAGATTCATTATCATATTTTTTCCCTAGGTGGAGTTCATGATATCATCATGACTAACATTACATGGGCATCAATCCTCTACTTAGAGGGTTATTCTATATTGAGTTTCTGGTATACACCATGTATTCTGGTGTGATCGTCATTTGTGTATCGTATCTCTTTATACATGCATCATATCCTTCCTATTAAGGGACCCGATGAGTGAAAACCTCACCAAAATATGTCATCAATGTTATCTAACTCATGGAGTGTGTTCTCCTAGAAGATCTCTATGTGGAACCTTTGGGTAAAAATTCTAGGATGGAATCACGATTGTCACTTTACATTCAGATTGTGTGTCTTTATTGAGTATATATAGATATTCTTGTTATAAGTGATGTATAAATATACCTATGTAGAGATGAATATTATTCCTATTGATATATGATTTTTTGTTTAAGTGTAGCTTATTGATTATTTTTATACTCACCCATGCATGGGATTTTCTCGCGTATGTTGTGTCTTGTGCAGTTGATTGAACATTTGACAGAGTCCTAGGGGGACCAAGACCTAGAGGTTCTTAGTGATATGGATAGATTGAGGTGTGTTCCTATCATATACTGATAGCAGTCACCATCCATACATTTTGGTTGGACTTGTTTTCAGACTCTTTATGGTGGGCTTGAATTTGGACCTGTTTACTTTCCATTATTTGTTTTCAAACTCTGGTTGTGTGATTTGGATGTATGCATGAATAGTTAATCAGCTGTTTTTAATTTAATAATTTTATGGTCTTGAAGATGTGTGTGTGTGTGTGTGTGTGTCTAGGTACATAGACTAAGGCATCCCATGTTAGTGATATGCCTACTTGGTGCAAGTCACCATCCCCAGGAATATTGGGGGTGGGATGGGGGGGGGGTCGCGGCATGGGCCCCATTGGAAATAGGTCATGATAATAAAACTTTATTTATAACATGAATAATTTATCTTTATAAATTTAATTTATTTAAATTTTTTTATGGTATATTTTACTTCAAATATTATACGATATTATAATAGTGCTTGTACAAGCAGTAGAAATATCAATGTAAATAATTTTAAAAACATTAAAATAAATATTTTCGGGGTGAATTATGATGTAACAAGAATTTTATGGTTAATAAAAATGTATAATTTATGGTTAGATATTTTATATAAAAATTCCTTTATTATCTTTATCTATTTAAAGTAAAATTAAATGAACAGTGTTAAAAATGACTGTATTGACATTTTATAAAAAAATATTATATAATTTGAAAAACATAAAAAAACGTGTAGGAGGAAAATTAGTATGATAAATGGTCTAAAATATCATTCCTTGTCCATTTTAGAATTAGTTTTTTCCTTATAAGAAAAATTATAACCCTTTAAGTTTGAAAAAGTTTTTATATCGATTAAGGTCAAAACATGTTTACCTAGGGGTTAATAAAAATAAATATGGGAAAAATTGAACTAAAAAATTTCTAAAACCACATTTTTTTGTTGTATTTTGACCATATCCTTATAAAATTCAAATATCAGCAATTTTGGGTCCATTTTTTCATGAACTTGTCTTAATAATATTTTAAATCTTTGAAAAATTGCATGTGTTCCACTCACCTCAATTATAAATGGACATCCTCTCTCTTATTTACATCACTTTGAGAAAAATAGTTTGACCAAAACCCAAATTATCTTTGAAAATTTTATATATAAAAATTATGTGTATTTTAATACTAATAATTTTATTCCAAGATCCCTTAAGAAGGGATCAATAGGATGTGTACCAAAGAAGAGGAAATCATCCTCACCGACTCTTTCATTTTTATTTATTCATATACTTCTTATAAATCTATTGTTCCCATAGTAAAATAATATCTAAAATATGATTAATATACTAAGGTGTTATTATTATTATTATAAAACATTTTACACAACTTTTCCATCCCATGGAAATTGAAAACATTTATCATAAGTACACACATCCTACTGTCTCCATGTAGAGGTGTAATTATTTTTTCATCACTGTTTTACATGGATAGTTATAAAGATATATGTAATGAGTATATATGAAATTTATGACATAATTATATTTTTTATAAATAAGACATCATTTTTCTTATTACCTTTTTATCCTTTGAAAAATAATAACATCACTTGGGTGTACGTGTGGACTACCACCTCCACGAAGAGATGTGAATCTATTTTCATTTATGTTTTACATGGATAGTAATAATGATATATATATTTGAATATATATGATATATATGATGAAATAATGATTTCTTGAAGGTGATTTATTGTTTACCTTCCTTTTATTCCATCTATTGAAATGTAAAAACCAGGTATATGTGTTCTTATATCCCACTGCCTCTATGAATGATGTGATTTATTTTTCTATCCCCACATTTCAAGAATGATTCTAAAAATATATTTAACGAATAAATATTATATTTATATTATTTAGATCATTTTTTGGAGGATTAAACTATTACCTATGCATTTTAACTGGAACAACCTTGATGAAATGTACATGAGAAAACTAAGAAGTTAACACATTAAGAAATGATAGTAAAGAAAGATTGTTGACAAATGGGTGATATGATGTTATAAGTTGATCATATATGATATTATAAATATTATTATTGTTTTGGAATAAATTAATAATAAGTTTTTAACCATTATAATGGAGGTTAATAAATGATCAATAGAGTTGAAGTGTCAGTTTGGAAGTTTCTTAACTCAATTTCCATTCATTAGGTCATACTTATCTTTCATTGACTATGTTATTCCATAGTAATGTGTGAGATTTCATTTGATTGTATTATATTCTATTTCCACCTTTTCTGGATCTAATTTATTCACACATAATTAATTCATTAATTAATTATCACTTTAATGGTATGATCTTTGTAAGGGATTTCATCTCAATTTCTACTCTAATGAGACATATTTGGTATTATTCACCTGTTTACTTTTATTTCAGGGATATACTAACCCTTGGATGTATTTAACTTGAATGAATATTTATAGATGATGATTAAAGTTTAAATTTAGGTTTACACATTCAAGGGGTTATAATTTGAAAAGTTATCAAATAGGAGAAATTTTATTTTATAATCTCATTTTTTCAAGATAACTTATATTTTTCAGTGAAGAAATATTATAATATATCCTTTATAAATATAATATTTTTAATTATATTCTTTATTTTTAAGGATTTTAGTTATTTTATTCAAAAGTTTATTTTCTTTAGGACTTGATTTAAGAAGATAAATATTTAAAATAAAAGACAGTATTTTTTATATTTTTGATTAGGTATATTTTTCTTCCATGCCCATATTTTTTGAAATTGTTTTATAGAAGTCATTTTTATTTAATCAATTTATTTATCTAAGTGATTTTAAGTTATCCATGAATTTTTTCCCAGTTTAAAGGGAATATTTCTATTTTTCTAAAGTGTCATTGTTAGCTTTCCTTAAAAAAGAAAAAGGAATGTTTATTTTTATTATATATGATATTAACGTATTTTCCCAACGGCATTACAATTTTGTGATATCT
This sequence comes from Viscum album, assembly GCA_963277665.1. Classification (NCBI taxonomy): domain Eukaryota; kingdom Viridiplantae; phylum Streptophyta; class Magnoliopsida; order Santalales; family Viscaceae; genus Viscum; species Viscum album. Next base: position 1,475,625,889 of record OY728125.1, on the reverse strand, counting down.
ATCTTCTTCTATATGTTTTCAATGGTTTTCAAGACTAAATGCTTTAATGAAAAATTATTTTAATATATTTATTCCCCTTAATTTTATTACCCAAAATCAATGAATTTACTACAAAACCAATATTTATAATTATTTTACAGTCATAATTTATTTCTTATTAATTTTGTAGTCATTAATATTCTCTTGAAACATTCAATTTCTTATAGTTATCATTCATTGAATATCACATTTCTATTAAATATCCATATTCTTGCTATGAGGGATATTCTTCTTGGATAAACTGTATACAATTTCTACATATGAGTATATAGAATTCAATTTATTTATCAAAAAACATCGTATGATTATATAAAAGTGGAACAAGAATGATGAATCTTCTTCAGAAAATCCTTCTTGAGATACAATAATTTAACCACTATGTGTCTTCATTTTTAACTCTACCTCCATATCTTATGGTGGTGTTGGAATATTAATACTGAACATTCATAATATAAACCAATGAATAGAACTATAATGAAATATTAAATTCATAATTATGGAATGAATATAAGTATACCGCTCACCACTTCTCTTTCATAATCCCATCCTTAATATCTTGGAGGCGGAGGATGTTATCATCTGTTATCCTCAAAATCCATTATCTTAGCACATTTATTTTTATGGTATCTATGTTCCTAGTAGTTTAAATATTGGACCATGGTTGGATGATTTATTAGATACTCCCTTTTTTCATCATATTATTTAGCTTCTTAAACTCCCTTGGGAATTCATTATCTGAATTACCATTCCTTCGACACTTATAACACATCCTTGTTCCCTTGAGGAAGTTTCCTAGATACTTTTTCCCACATTAATTAAATCTAGGTAGTTGTATTTTTTTCCTCTCTATGATTTATCCATTGAAAAAATAGAATGAAACTTCATTAAATTATTTTTGTCTCCATCACCATGAAACCATTGTGAACAAATAATATCCATTAAATTTTAAGGGAATATCATACTTTTTATTCATATCTTTCAAATTCTAAAATTTATAATTCTTTTTAAAGAATCAACTTTTGTACACTATAGAAGTGGTTCATATTACTTTTGGGTCAATGAAAAACACATAGTTGTACTTTGAAATCCTTTTAAAGTTTTCTCCATATGACTCAACCAATTTATCCTTCATTTGTTTGAGTCTGTGGAACTCCCACTCCATCATAATATGGAGTGTGTGTGTGTAAAATATTTATTTAAAATATTTATCATTATTTCAGATATATTTCATTAGTCCAAAAAATTTAATTATTTATTTTCCTACTTAGTACTAGTATAGTAATAAGTACGATCAGTCCAATAATTAAGGACTAAAATTTTTTGAAATAAGAAAATAGAAAACAACTCCAAAATAAAAACTATACTTACATATTAATAAATAATAACTATTATTAATTCTTGAACATCAAAATTATATGAAATATTTCCAGAGAGAAGATAAAATAGGGTAACTGATAAATTTTAAATGATGACAAAAATGATGTCCAACAAATGGAATCAAATCAATATTATTCAATTTTATAAATCTATTCCAATAAAAATTATGAATTTAAAGTAGTTTAAGATTATCATATATATATTTAAGAGGGAAAACGATAAGGAATAAGTCAGGTAATCTTCACTATCACGACAACTTTCTCTTTGATCTCCACTCTCCTTCAAAACCATATCAACACCGCTCAAATGTTTATGCCTTCCACCTTTGAGAAAAATTCATAAATCTAAATGTCCCCCCTCAAATAAATTCATTCTCCCTTTTTGTATGAAATCCTAGTGTTTCACATAGAGAAATATACTCTAATATTATCACATGAGTTTCAACATGGCCACCTTGATTGTTCATCATTTCCTTCATCGTGACTTGATTAGACCTCATCTAACAAAATTTGATCCTCCCACATGTGTAGACGTTACATCCAAGAAATTAGTGTTAGGATCTGGGCCCCGCAGCCGAAGCCGGTGGGCTGGGGATTTTAAAATTTTCGTCAGAGGGATGGTGGAACTTGTCATTGTCGATGTTCCAAGCCCTGGAGAGGTCTGAGAATCTCGCATAAATTGTAATGAGTACAAAAATAAAATGAAAACATACCCCTTTCAAATCTAAAGTCGTGGTCGACTGTAACTAGTCGATGGAAATAACCTCTTGAATGATCCAAAACAGGAACCCTCTAGATCTTCCACATGCACTCCAAAAATCCACTGTAATGTTGATCGTCAAATTTCAGGTACTAGCATGGCGATCTGACGATGCTTTCGACGTCCCGACGATCACTGCATCGAGATCTCTTCGATGCTTGAGGAAGAACTTGATCCGAACTCCTGGATCATCAGCTTCTCTCTCTAGGAAGTGGGAGGAGAGAGTGTCTCTCAATACTCATTCCATACAAATGAACGAATAGTGAATTTCAAAACATAAGAGAGAGCCTCCTATATTTATAGTGACGTTGATAAATACCCGGTAGGGTTCCCCGACCCCCGTTTATTTCAACGTTCAATAAATAAATAATTTTGATAGACTAAATTGCACCAATATTATTTAGTATTTTATCACATACTTGTAATATATATGAAATATATTACATGATAGAATCTGGGCCATTTAACTCCACTCGCTATCCCGCTTAATATTAAATGAACCTTTAATATTAAATTAATATTCGTTCAATTAATATTATTCTTGTATTTACTAAACTTTTAAATACATTAAATAAATTAAATCCCAATTATTGATAACTTTAATAATAATGAATTTATTTAATTCATCGGTGATCGATAACATTGACAACACTCGGACCCTATGGCGGGGCCCACAATGTCCATATACATATTCAACTGAATAGGGCAGATTCATGAATACGCTATTGTGTGTGACCCTCTAGGCCCTTACCTCGATAATAGTGAATAAAATACATAGACCATGAGTAGAGTCTAGAAACCCATCATGGCCCATAAAGAGATAAGGATAGTCATAACAATGACTACCATCCTACGAACACTGATTGTGTACTATAATCTCTTTGTCATTTTATATCTCATAAAGCAGGACGCACTCTTATGTCATCATCCTTATCTTTATTTATTATTTGTTGATATATCTGAATGAATTTGCCTTTCTATTACTTTGGCCAAAGACTTATGAAGGTGCCACCATCCTGATCAACCAGGCCTGAGATATAAACTTCCTAAACTTGGAAGCGACAAATCCTTTCTCGGTCATTCAGCCAATGTCATACCACCAACGACACACCCAACACAAACTACCTTGCCACGGCATCCCTGTCATGGTTTTAATCTTGCATCAAAGTACACAAAAAATGATACACATTGGTAATGTTCTCAAGTTAGGAGACCAATACACATGTCCATAGATAGGAACAACCAATGACACCCAAAACATGTGGTGTTCCTATTGGAGGGTATGTCCCCTTGATCTCAGAACTGGAGATCACCAAGTGAAAACTTCATGAGTAGATGTCTCAATGCTTATGAGCCCCCATCACCTGATAGTCAAACATCTACTGTGTCCAGTCAGTAAGATGTATCTAGACTATAGAAAATATATTTAAGATTAATGTCATTGTATCTCAAAATTCTCATTATAGTATGAGATCTGTTATAACATCTTGACACGATAATTAACCTTTGTATATTACCATTATTATAGTGGATGCAGAAAAATCTACACTATAATGATAAAATAAAAGCATTAATAGCTAAATGTACACATGATATGGAAATCAAAAGTACTGCATAGTTCGGTCTAGGGCACCCTCTATTTCGACACTCCCACTTTCACTAGAGCCAACTTGCTATCTAAAATTATTATCTACTCACATGATAAATATAATGCTTCTGTTGAGTAATGGATTTAACTACCGGGCCTTCCACGTTTTCTCCACATGGCATATCTGTTATACGTGACCTCATCGGCTTGAGTAAAACTTCCCAAGATAAGGTATCCCCAAGTATATTACTTTTGTCCATTGTCATAAGTTGATAACTTGGCTAGTAATAATATGATAATTCTCATTATGATAATATTTTTCTCACTAGGTGCGAATACAAGAACTGGAAAAAATCGTTGCGATTTATAACTTCTTCTTAGCTGCCTTAGAAGCTGCAACGTACTCGGTATTTGTAGGTATGGATACCACTAGCTTTTATGAGCTTGAATCACCCATCTTTTTTTCCAAACTGTGATACTAGATCAAATTGATCTAAGGATAACTAGATTATGTCCCATAAAAAATAGTATATCTTTCTCTCCATAGTCCAAGTATATATCATTTGTACTTGTCGAAGTACAATATGATAGTTTTGACTACATCACTTTCAGTGCTCTTGGAAATAATTGATATCTGCCTACAATAAAGTATATCCTGAAAATACTGATTATTGTACATAATATGGAATATTTGATTGATCCATCGCTGAAGCGTATGGTACTCAACTTCCAACATTAGTCTCTTTTTATTTTCGGAACATGTTAACTTGAAGAGATTAAGCCATGTGACATAGCCAACAATTCTGCTCTTGAATTTCTCCAACTTTTATTTTTCAATACAATGTCACTATATGTAAGAGATTGACAAGGACCAAGAAACCTATTGATCTACCTCATTAGATCATGTTCTCTAGAACATAGGTTGCTAATTTAAGTCAATAATTGGAGAATTTATTTTATTCTAATCTTATCTAACTGTAAGATCAAGATCTATTTTCATATGTTGCCAAAAATATTTCACTTGGAAAACATTGGCCCTCCCACAAACCTTTGGTAGACACAAGGCAAAGATTAATTTATAATGAATGCTCCAAGATCTTGTTGCCTTAATCTAGAACTAGATTTTCGTAACTTACAACCCTTATTGGCATCATATGATGTCATCATCTTTTTCTGGTTGTGTCGTATAGAAACCTTCCATGAAAGATGATCTTGACATCTAATGACCAATATAATGATCATAGAAGTTAGCTATGACAAGTTAAATTCTAATAGATTTAGGCATACAAACTTGGTATAACCAATTAAGCCTTATTGTTACCAGGATTGTACCATCCATGTATCTTCTCATTTGAATACCCACCGCAGTATTCAATTTATAATCCCCTTTGCAATTTGATACATGGAATCCATTATTGAATTTTAATTAATCTTGTCAATCTTATCTTATTTCCATATACTACTTAATTGTAGGAATTATTATTCTTAATGAATAATTTATCACCGACCATGGTGAATATAAAACCATCACCATGGTTTCATTCTTCCTATGTAGTATGTGTCTCTGGAACATGCGTATTACACATGTATTTGTGGAAGTTGTTCCCATGAGAACCATTTGTGCATCTCGATCATTGACTAAGTCCAAGTTAATTAAGCTCCCACTATCTCTAATAGAGATGTGAAACTTTATATAGAAATGTAATTAAATACTTGACTATATCTTTTCTATCCAAGGGATTGATGTAATATCCTAAGAAACTATTAGGATAATTACATAGATGCACCATGTGTTCAGATTGATGCATGTTTGTTTATATCTTAACAATCACTTTGCATCCTAACACATGATCTATGACATAATAGATTTTCATCATACTGTGACTCATATCATATCCTTTTGTCATTTTAGTTGGAATATTATTTATGGGTTTATGTCGTTATTTTCAAAGCACATCTTGAAATATAATAGAAGTTTCTGCAGGTTGTAACATTGATACAACTTACATCATAACTTTTATGTATAAAATGCGCATTTTGGAATTTCTCCACGCTACATTTTGTTGGTCAATGTTAATATGTAAGACTTTTCATTGATCCTCCTTATGAACATCAATATGATGATGTAGATAAGGTAACATAAATTTAGGAATTACTCCACGCTACATTATCATGATCGATGATTGTTTGGTCAAGATATTCTTCGGCATGCCAATATGAAGATACTAATATCTTCTTACCAAACTTATACTTCACTAGTACATTCCATAAGGACTTAAAGGAAACATATGAAGTATCTTTACCTCTTTATTTCCTTTGTAATAGTTCACACTCTCTTTTTGAACTAATCCTGAAAGCTTTGTGGCATACCTTTATTTTTAAAGGATTTTTTGTCTAAACTAAGGATGTTAATAATACCAATGTTGTTTAGCTGTGCTGAGCCAAAATACCATACTATTTATATTCGTGATGTCCACTTCTAGTTTTACTTGACAATGTATTATATTGCCACAACTGGGTAGGTCTTACAATTTTATATTCATCATGTATTGCCTTTGATTCAAGTAGTAGTGAACTATTTGTTGAGTACGTTACTAGAAACAACATTCATTCCCAATACATGGAATGTTATCTCATCATGTCAAAATGGTCACATGAGATAAATTTTTTTGGTTAAACTCCAAAAATTGTTCAATTTGAATCAATCACTTGGCAATTAGAAGTTATGTGTTTCTCACCGCTGACGTAGGAATCACCCTTTCTTAACTTCGTGGAGAAGACACTTTACTTCTTGTAATGTTTCTCTACTCACATGGTTACTGTATACATATATCTGAAAAACATATTGTATTTTAATTCCCAATATGTATATGAGAAAACAATACTTTTATTTTATGAATATTAACTGAATGAGAAGCGGGTACTTTCTTCTGGTATTTCAGTTCATTGCATTTTTTAAACTTCCTCAAATTTATTTCATTATGTGATGAAAATAACCTTCTGTTAAATAACCAACCACTTTTCTCTGAAGTACATGATGAATGTGCCTTTGGTGTAACTTTTCATAGGCCTTTCCACCTCATCTTTTCAATTTATTCACTATAAGAATAAAATATGACATTATATTTAATATTCGTATTACTTGGAGAATGTTACCTTAAAGGTAATGAAGCACTCAATCCATACCATTCGTTTATACCCTTAAACAAAACTAGAGTAATTGGGTGTAAAAGGTATAAGAATGGGATGACATGAAAGATTGTGAACTGTCTTTCACTTTACACAAACTGAGTGCGACGATCACATTCAAATCTAGCTTCTCTTTCTCCTAAAAAAGATCTTGGAGATGAAACTACATGTAAGATCCTCCATGTCATGATGTAGGGGATGCAACTAAAATCAATATTTGATGATAGAATTATGATAGAACCATCATATTCTTGATTCATGAGTCTCCTGTATGTAGTTTTACACCCTCGCTTCCTGAGGTGACTTAACATGTTGGGACACAAGCAGCTTGAATTTCCATTATGGTAGTAATGTGCGCAAGCGCCTATACGACACTTGGAATTTCGTGCTTGTTTGGACATTAACTATGTCCAATATTTATCACTGTTTAATTTCAGTTTTTCTTTCCATTCTCTAAAAAAATGTTTAGTAGATTTTATTTAATGTTGATTACCAAATATGATATTACTAATTATTTAATCACTAAATGTCTCCCACTATTTTTTTTGAATTATAGGAACCCTTTATACTAGAATCAGAATACTATTGAGTATTCTAGTGGAAAGGATCCCTGAACCTCCCTCATAGTTTACAAGCTATGTCTACGCCACTACTCGGAGGGTCCAAGATAGGCTTTTGGCTGGTCAACCGCATTAACTTACGGTTCCTTGATCTGTTGAGTGAAGTCCCAGCTTCAAAAATCATTACTGATTTACTCAACGCTTGCCTCTAAAATTACAAGAAGCTAGATATGGATATTTCTTTGCTTATATTTTAGTTAAGTCATCCCACCATCCTAATAAGCACTCCCCTTTAGTAAGAGCCACCCTCATTTTTGGCATGACCGGAACCTCAAACACCCAGTTTTGTTCAAATTTGAATGATGGAAGGCTATTGTGACTTAATATTTTCTTTGAGGGTTTTATTGGTTTCTCTCTCTCGACGAATGTAATCCATTTCTATTAAACTTGTTCATCTATGTTGTCATGCTCACAACTGAACATTAATAGAAAAACATACACCGCTTCTTTATGAATTTTATTATCTATTATTTTATGTATTTTCCCACTATTCTAAAATGCATAAAATAATAAATAAATGCATAAAGGTTAAACTACTACCTAGATGGTCTTGATCTTCTAAAAGACCTAATAGCATCGTACCTGAGTCGAATCTTGACTCTTAATGCAACTTGCCCCTTGTCGGGTATGTTCGCTTCACTTCTAGAAAATCACCATGTCTTGGCGGGGTCCACGTCACATCTTGGAGTACCACCTCATCATGGCTAATCCACTTGTCTTCTCGCACCTTCTTCATCAACCTGTATCGCCTCGTCTTGGCGGGGTCCAAATGGCTCGTCGTCTTCGTCCGAAGTAAAATAATACTCACGTGCAGGCGAGGGGAACTCAGGTATAAATATACATGAGGTAAATTGGCCACGCAAGACCTTATACATTTTTACTGAAAAATAAAGATGATTTGCATACCATCTATTTAATTAATTACAATAATCGCACACAATTAAATAATTAATTAAATAAAATGAAACATACACGGGTCGATGCTCAAGACCTGTAGGCGGGTAAAATAAAGCACGATTAAATTAAAATGCATTAATTAAGTGTGAGGGTTTATTTAATTAAATTAAATGAATTAATAAATTCAAATAATTTAATTAACCATCGGTCCATTAATTAAATTAATTTTTTTTTCAAAATTAAATTAATTGAACTTAATTCAATTTAGTAATTAAATTAAATTAATTTTATCCTAGTATTAAAAAAATTAACCAAAATTAATTTTAATTAATTTAATTTATAAACTAAATTAAATTAATTAATTTAATTAATCATGATTAATTTAAATTGGCCAATCCCTGAAAACACCATTGCATGGCCTATGCGGGTCGGTCCAAACCCGCGCAGGGCCATGCCATGGCTGAATTGGGTCGGGCTAATCCGCCCAAACCTGTTCTGGGTTGGGTAGGTCTGCTTAGACCATTTCGGGGCCGAAAATGCTCTGTAGAGATACTTGCAGACAAAATTGTACCTCCAAGGTCATGACCGATGGCGACGGTGCTGGAATCAAGAGTCTGCTGCCGGGAGTCGCGCTGGGATCTAGAAACGGTTGCCCGGAGGATTCCGGCGATAGTTAGTAGTGGTGGAATGGTGTCGAAACTAGCATGGAAGGAGGTCGGCGCTATGGGAGGTGCCTCGGGTGCCCATTGTAGGTGAGCTATTGGGAACTGGGAACAGGCTGGGACGCGACTGCGGAGTGCGGGATTTCATATGGTGAGGCGAGGTCCGGGCAGCGGAGGGACTCCGGGTAAAGGTCGTGGGGCCTGTTGCAACGACTCTCGGTGTGTTGCAGGTGGTGTAGTAAGGCAAGGAGGTCGGGTTTTCTTGTGCCGGGGGAAGAACCTGGTTGTTGCATGCGGAGTGCATGGTAGGAGCAGGATGACGAGGTGGTTCGCGAGCCGCTGCAGGAAGCCCGAGACGATGAGGGGGAGATGGCCTATGTTTTGGGAAGCTGAGCGCAGCGTGCCCCAGCGTGGGAGGGAGGTGGTCTGCCTCTACTGCACCATTTCATGGAGACCTAATTTGATACCCATTTCACGGCCTGGTGATGAGGCTGAGCAGTTGGGAGAGATCGCGGCTGTAGGGATGTACAGTGCTGGGAGAGCTGGGCGGCGACTTAGGAGGTAGAGGGGGTGGTGCCTCTGGGTCTGGAGGCAGTGTCCTAAGTAGGCTGAAGCAGGAGGGTAGCATGCGCGCTAGGGTGATGGGTGGGTGGTGGCCCTAGGCTAGCACCATGCTAGAGAGAGAGGGGGTCCGCTCGGACCCCTTTCCAAGGTTTTTTTTTTCCTTCCTTTCCACCGCCTGGCCCTCTATTTTTTTAAAGATTAAAGTTTTGTTTGTTTTTTTATTTATTTTAAGATTTATTTTCAAGTCTTATTGCACTTTTTTTGGTTTAAGACTTCTTTAAAAGTCAAGTCCTCCCTTTTTTAATTAAATTCCAAAGGCTAATCTTAGCCTTTAAAATTAAATAATAATATAATTATTATAATAAAACAATAATATATTATTATTACATTATTATAATAATAAAATAATAATTATTATTATAATAAAACTATTGTGAAAATCATTTAATTATTAAAATAAAATTTTCACATTATTAGAACAAATTGCAATTAACCCAAACCTGTCAAAAAATGAATGATCTTTTCTGTATGAATTAAAATATAGTAGCTGAGAACAAACCGCAAATTTTAATCCAATCTGAAAAATTATATTGGTCATAACTCGGTCATTCGACATTGGATAGACACACGGTTTGAACCGTTGGGACCGACTTTGAACCCTCTACTTAATTTTAATGAAAATTTAATTTTCTAGGCTCAGAAAATTTACGTGATCCCTCTGATACCACTGCTCGGATCTGGGGCCCGCAACGGAAGCCAGGGGGTCGGGGATTTTAAAAATTTTGGCGGAGTGATGATGGAACTAGTCATCGCAGACGATATGAGCCTCGAATAGGTCTGAAGATCTCACGTAAATTGTAAGAAGCACAAAACTAAAATGAAATCATACTTGTTTCAAATATGAAGTCGTGGTCGACTGTAACTAGTCGATGGTGATCGTCACTTGAAGGATCCAAAGCAGGATCCCTCTAGATCATTCACACGCTCTCCCAAAATCCTCCGGAATGCCGATCATCAAATTATTGGTGCTAGCGTGGTGATCTTACGATTCGTTCGACGTCCCGATGATCACTGCATCGAGATCTCTTCGATGCTTGAGGAAGAAATTGATCTGAACTATTAGATCATCATATTATGTCTTTAAAAATAGGGAGGAGAGAGATTCTCTAAATATTCATTCCATACAAATGAATTAATAGTGAATTGTACAACATAAAAGAGATCCTCCTCCAATATTTATAGCGACGTTGATAAATACCCGGTAGGGTTACCCGACCCCCATTTATTTCAACGTTCACTAAATAAATAATTTTGAAGGACTAAACTACACCAATATTATTTATTATTTTATCACATACTTTTAATATATATGAAATATATTACATGATACAATCTAATCCATTTAACTCAACTCGTTGTCCCTCTTAATATTAAACGAACCTTTAATATTAAAATAATATTCTTTCGATTAATGTTTTTCTCGTATTTACTAAACTTGTAAATACATTAAATAAATTTTATCCCAACTATTGAAAACATGGATAATAATTAATTAATTTAATTCATCTATTATCAATAATATGGAAAATGGTCGGACCCCATGGTGGGGCCCACTATGTCCATATACATATTCAACTGAATAAGGAAGATTCTTGAATATGATATTGGGTGTGACCCTCTAGGCCCTTATCTCGATAGCAATGAATAAAACCCACAAACCAGGAGTGGAGTCTAGAAACCCATCATGGCCCCTAAAGAGATAAGGTTAGTTATAGCAATGATTATCATCCTACGAACACTAACTGTGTACTATTACCTCTTTGTAATTAAATGTCTCATAAAGCAGGACACACTCTTGTGTCATCGTCCTTATCTTGCTTTATTATTTGTTGATCTATTCGGATGGATTTGAATTTCTATTGCTTTGGTCAAAGACTTATGAAGGTGGAACCATCCTGATCAACCAGGCTTGAGATATACAAATTCCTGAACTTGGAAGTGACAAGTCCTTTCTTGACCATTCAGCCAATGTCATACCACCAACGACGCACCCAACACAAACTACCTCACCACAACATCACTTCCATGGTTTTCATCTTGCATAAAAGTACGTAATCAAATGATATACATTGGTAATGGTGTCAAGTTAGGAGACCAATACACATGTTCATAGATTGGAACAACCAATGACAGCCAAAACATGTGGTGTTCCTATTGGAGGGTCTGTCCTCATGATCTCACAACTAGAGATCACCAAGTGAGAACTTCATGAGTTGAAGTCTCAATGCTTATGATCCCCCAGAACATGATAGTCAAACCTATAATGTTTCCAGTTAGCAATAATTTTCTTGACTATAGAACATATATTTAAGGTCAATTTCATTGTATCTCTAGGTTCTCATTATAGCTTGGGATCTACTATAACCTCTGGACACGACAATTAACCTTTGGACATTACAGTTTTTATAGTGGATACAGAAAAATCTGCACTATAATGGTAAGATATCATCATGCATAGCTAACTGTACACAAGATATGGTAATCAAATTTATTGCATATTTGGGTCTAGGGAACCCACTATTTTAACAATTAGAACATGGTAGAAACTCAGGTTTGATTCAATCTTCATGATCGTCACTTTTTAGTAGCTACATATGAACTTGTCTCGTAGGATCAAGCTCCTCCTTTTCATTGAATCTAATTTGATAATATAGTTCTCCCTATGAAATAATTGGTATTTTATAAACAAATTAGGTTCTAATATATCTTTACGTAGTTGGACACTAGGAAGTAGGACATTGATGCAACTCGATTCAAACAGATTTTACCACTACATAACTCTAAAAACTCTAGAAATATCCTTACATGATATCTTTATGTTAATCGATACTTCTACTCATCACTCAGGAATGTTGGGAGACCTTGATTTAAGATAATGTCACCCTTATATAGATGATTATGAGCTTGAAATCATGTAAATGACCATGATGGAGAAAGAAACGGACATGATGGTACCCTTATATAGGTTCTCATAAATTGAGATACCTTAACACTACCTTTAGAAACATGGATTCACCTTAACAAAAGTTAACTGAATCATTGATGTTCCATTATATAGGTTTTTTAACCATGACATCACCTTTATGCAGTATTGGGTTACCATAAATAGATCCGAACACAAACTGATTGGAATAATAATTTGAATAGCCATGTTATTATATTACTCATGTTTTGATTGTGTCCTATTTAATTGATTAAACTGGGGTTGGTCCTCAAGATTGGGTAATCTAATTTTTAAAAATTATTTATCTTATCTTTAGTCACCCTCATCAATGGTGAACCACCTTATTCAATCATCCTAGCTCATGTTTAGGTTATCTTTGTTCTTCACATTCAAATTCCTTGGTTTTCATCTCAATAGTTAACCCTCAGTGATAATGGTTCAAAATAATTTTAGTTTCCTTAATTAAAACATATTGGTCGAGCTCTCGGAAGTTTCACATGAAAACTTTTCAAAGGGTAAAATTTGAATTATCCCAAATCTGTATAACTCTACACCAGATTCTTGGTCATGATTTTAGAAAATTATAACAACTATACATTAGGGAATAAGAAATCTATATCGAATATATGGAACTAATATTTTTATAAAGTGAAGTAACTCTATGTTTTTACTCTATATCAGATACCTTGAAATGAACTGTATTTGGAACCAACCAAAATGAAATCTACATTGGTTTCCTTAAATGATATTTTGTAAAATGATGGAAATTCTACATCACAAATTTGTAATTAACTCTATATGTGTTTTGGGACTTTTCCCACACCAATAATTCTACTTTATAACAAAACATCCTTGAAACTAACCCAAAAATTGGAATGAAAACAAAATAAATATTTTATAGAGAGAATAAAATTAAAATAATTCCAAATCATTAAGAAAAATTTAAAATTTTTCATATATATATTTTTCAAAATGAAAACATGGAACTTATAAACTCTAAATTACACCAATTAAGACATAAAAAAATTCATGAAAATTGTATTTTATTGAAAATTCAACAAAGAACCACTAAAATATTACTATTAGAATATATAGAAAATAAAACTAAATAATTTTTAATAAGTTTAGATCCAAATCCCATTATTTTAATTCAAAAAATGAATTAATTATATTGTCATCCAAAAATGATCAAGAATCAATTATTAATAATATAAGGCCCAGTTTGTTATCAAATATAATTTTATCATTTAAAATTGATGTGGAAAACATGAACTAAAATAAAGCTGCATCAAACTTATCCCACTCCATTGATTTGATCTGTTTCTTGGTTTTCATGTTTTTGATTAGGTTCCACCACTGATTTGTTTCTCCCTCTAAGAGATGAATGAATAATATAACCTCCTCATGTTCAATGCATTGGAGGGATGAGAATATCTTCTTGATGAAATTAATCCATTGATCTGCGATTAAAGATATAAAGATACACTAAAAATAGAGGCATTTTCCACATAAACAACTCAAACACAACTTTTTATTCTTTACAAAAGGCGGCAACTTCACACGATTCAAGTCCTTATTCATAATTAGAGTTATTTTTTCAAGTTCCATCATGTGGTTATGACCTTTCCCTCCAATCATATTTGGAATCTTATTTTGGGAAATCGTTACATTTACCATTAGATTAGTTGTTGGAAAGATTCCTCTTATTCCCATCCATTAATGAAAATAAAAGAAATTTAAGGAATATAATACTCAAATTAATAATCATATAAAATTATAAACTAGGAAAGTTAAAAAAGAATAACTCATAAGTGTTTTTCATATCGTAGATTAAAAAATTTTCAGCTTCAATCTAGGTTATTCATAATCTATTTACTATTGGATTCTCAAAAATAATCTCTAAAAATAACTACAAATTTATTTAATACCAACTTTAAAAACCAGAGTTCCATTCACATATTATTATATGTTTTTAATATAAAATAAATTAATAAAACAACCTATAAATCAAGATATCTAGTGTCTTTGGGAGATTATCTACATAATACATCAATATAAAGAAAAACTATAACATCATTATTTCAATCTCCACAAGGTGATCGTTAATCCCTTTGAAATTCTATTACTACATATTATACACTGGTGAATATAGAAATAAAAGGGTGGGAAATAAAGTTGAGTAAGATAATAAACATGATAATGGAGTACAACGTATGATTGAAGACGAAAAAAATAATTTCATAGAAAAGGAATATCATAAGTAATCACATGGAAGCATGTCATAATGGATACAATATCAAAAGATTAAGGAATAATAAGAATTATTTAACAATATAAAACATGACATCAGAAGTACAAGCCAAGGATTACTAATAATACATCATAACATCGTGTAATAGGCTTATAATTCAGTCACCATACATTGTCTCTCGTGAGATGAAAATATTACCCAATGTATTGAAATATTCAAAAAAATTGGTCTCACCCATCACATCTTAATATTTACGTGCTTATGTATACCATATAAGGAAAACATCATATAAAAATCAAAATAAAGAGAAACCGTAGAAGAAGGAAAAGGGATACTATTGACCTCACCAATTTTGATAATCCTAATTATTCTTTCACATACTTTGATAATCCCAAATAATTTTTATCTATATATTAATTCCTTAAATCTGTGGAATTCTATTATCAAGTTGATAATAATATTAAAATAATCTTTGAAATATGTTAATCAATGTTTATCTATGTTTATATGAACTTTCAAATAATTCTGACTCAATCGGTATATGTGTTACAAAGAGCAAATAAGTGGTAAATCCACTAGTATGCACATTGTTATTGATATAGAAAAATAGATCCCTACTGGTACTTAGTCTACCGATAGACATAGGTTACCGATAGACTGAATAGACAGTCACTAAAACATAACAGAGCTATCGGTATGTATAAGTCTACCGGTAAGTATGACACTGATAGATCAACTCTACCGATAGAAGCAGAGCTACCGCTACTTGTACAAATGAGCCACCGGTATGCACAAGCTGCTGATAAAAAGTCTACCGATATGAAAGTCTACCGTTATAAAAAGGTCACCGATTCACAAGTCCACCCATATTCACTCTAGCACTGGAACAAAACGGAGCTACTGATACAAACAAGCTACCGATACAAACAATCTACCGATACATATGGGATACTGATAGAAAGAGTCATCGGTACATAGAGCTACTGATTTAAGAAGTAATAGCTACCATTACAAGGAGATATCGGTACAAGGACAAATAGCTACTGATATGAGTTCACCGCTATACAAAGTCCACCATTACTTATCCACCTACAGAAGGCTACTGATGAAAAACTTATCAGTCTTGCTAATTCAAACTCTATAATCTCAATATTATTTATACATTAAGCAACGATCATATTTGATGATTTTAATGAAATCAATGTTATTTAATGATAGAGGTTTTCATTTCAGGGAACCATACCTCGTACCTGTAAAAAGGTAATCATTACCATTACCGTAGGTGAAATCTATAAAAATAAGGCGTGTGAAGTGTACGAAAACGTGGTGCTGAAGGAGTGCTGAAGAGTGCTGAAAAGTTGTGAATACACACAAAAAATAAAGGTTTCATCCACACTCAAAGAACACTGAGCATACATGAATCCATTCATTAAAGAAGAGAACACAAGGTGAACTTCAGTCAAGGAGTGAAGAACTACAACGAGCTCTTCATGCACTCAAGCTGATCAAACAGAACATGAAGAAAACGACCCTGTGTTTTCAGACAAATACTAGGGAAGGACTCAAAAACATTCCTAATTAATCAAAGAAGTACAGATCTACACTTCAAACCACAAGATCATTATAAAACTAATATCTACTCTCTCAGTGATTCTTTTATTTACATTTTGAGCAGTGTGTATACTCTGTATATTTTGTACACACACTATCTCCTGAGCTAAGCTGGATGATTTCTAAATCCTCACACAAACATTCTTTAACTCTCTTATATCCCACTGTGGATAGTGGTAGAGGTCAAGTAGGACCTGGACAGCCAGTGTGCTGTTGTTTTTGTTTTCCCATGAACAACTGTGGTAGAGGTCTTAGTACCTGGACAGTCTTTGTACTGTTGTTTACCTCGATCCAGGGTGTGGATAAAATCTATATAAATTTTTTGAGAGGACTAAGTCTTGGCTTGAGACTAAACCTCTTGGTTATATCTGTTGTGTATCTTAGATTAAGTCTAAAGTATATTACATACTTTATTTTCCGATGCTAATTACTTTGAAATACAATTTGTTTTAAAGTTACTTTGATAGTTAATCTAGCACGTGTTTGTAACTATTGTAAATCAGTAGGTTAGTTTCAAAAGCTAATTTAATCTTTTGATTAAATTAACTATGATCTAATAAATATTTTGTGAACCTAATCGAACCCTTACAGTTTTACAAATTTATTACAATTTAACTTAGTTTTTAATTGGGGGATTTTAAGAGAAATTTTTTAACATAAATTTTAATTGGAACTCAATTCACCCCCCCTCTTGAGTGTCAACTGTGACCAAATTTTTCTATTAGAGTATTGTTTTGATTATCAAGGTTTTCAAAATACTCTACTTTTCAATTGTGATTTTAGTTGTATCTTAAAGATCTAAAATTCCTATTAGTTCTAAATTTTATCTCTTTAAATATATTTTCTAAAATCGAATTATGGATAATATATTAGAAGGTGCGACTACCAACAGGCCATCCATCTTTAATGGTTCAAATTATGCTCAGTGGTAGCTTAAAAAGAAAATTAATTTAGGGAGTATGAGATTTGATATCCGGGCTGCTATAAAAACTCAATATAAGATTCAAGACACTGCGAGAACTACTTGGGATGAAGCTACTAAGACTGCCTACAATAATAACTATAAATAAATGAATGCTTTGTTCTATGATTTAGGTGATGAGGAATTTCATAGAATATATTCTTGTAAAACTACTTATGAAATTTGGGACACTTTGTCTATTTCCCATGAGGTAACTACCAATGTTAAGGAAATGATATTGAACACATACACTATTAAATATGATAATTTTAAAATCAAGCCCGATGAACCCATTTCTGACATGTATCTCAGGTTCAATGAGATTATCAACACTATGAGCTCTCTTGGTAATGTTATTCCTTAAAAAGAATAGATCATGAGAATATTAAGATGTTTACCAGAAAGATAGAGAGGCACATCTATTTCCATCAGAGAATTGTGTGACATCAGCAAACTGCATGTTAAAGAATTAATTGGTAAGCTTATGATGTATGAAGAAGAAATGAAGGTAAAAAAGGAAGAAGATGATGAATAGAAAAGGAAGTCAGTGGATTTTATTTATACTACCTCAAAGAGCAAGGATAAGGAGAAAGTTAGTATACCTACTGAAAGATCAAAAATTGAATGTTCATATTTTGGAAGTGATGCTGAAATGGATCAGATAGCCAGAAGGTTCAAGAAGCTCTATAAGAAGAAGAAATTCTTTATAAAATAAAATTACAAATGAAAATATGAAAACAAAGGTCATTGGAAGAAGGATTGGAAGAATCCTTATAAAATTGATGAGATTGTATACTATGAATGTAAAAGGAAAGGATATGTGAAAGCAGACTGTCCAAAGTTAAAGTTCAAAAAGAAACATGAATACAAGGAAAATAAGTATAAGAAAGCTATGAAATAAACTTGGAGTGCTTTAGAGGACAGTTCAACTGATTCTGATTCTACTTAGGATGAAAAATATCAAAAAGATAACATGTGTTTCATGACAAACACGTCTAAGGTAACATTGGATAATCCTACTTTAAATTCATATTATTCTGGAGTTGATTGTGATTTTGAATCTGAAAATATGTGTAGTGAAGAATTATTTAAATATTGTAATATGATAGAAGAAACCTGTAATGAATTGAAGGACAAGTATAATACCTTGAAGAAACAACATTCTCTAACCAGCTCTATTAAATTTGCACTTGATATAGAAAAGGAAAAGAATGCTCAATTGCTGAAGGAAAATACTGCACTAAAATTGTCTAATGAGAAATTAAGGAAGGACTTAGAAAAATTCACAAATGGAAAAGATACAGTTACACATATTTTGTGAAAAAAAGTGGCACCAAAATATATCACTGTAATTGTCTATCATCCTGAAAAAAGACAAATTTCTAAAAATAGATTTATTCCTAAATCGGGACAGAATGCTGCTAGTTCTAGTTCTGGAAATTCTAATACTTTAACTAGTTATTCATTTTTTTATATATCTAATAATGTTTATCTTTAAAAATCCATCGATTCTGTAAATTATTTGAGACCCATAAGACAAATCTAGGTTCCTAAAGCCTTGATTTCTAACCTGTCTGGACCCAAGAAGATCTGGGTAGCAAAAAAAATTTCTGTTTAAACCTGTTTTGTAGGAGACTTTCTTGAAGAGTTCTCATAATAAGATATGTTACTTGGATAGTGGATGTTCAAGGAATATGTATGGAGATTACTCATGTTTCAAAAGCATAATCAAAGTTGATGGAGGCCATGTCACCTTTTGTGTTAATTATAAAGGAAAAATCATCGGCCTAGGCCAGATTGGTAACATTGATTCAATTTTAATTTCTAAAGTTTTATTTTTTGATGGACTTAAATATAACCTTTTAAGTATTTCTCAGTTGTGTGATGATGGTTTCAATGTTAAATTTGAAAATTATTCTTGTAATGTTTTAAATTCTAAAAATGTTTTAGTATTTTTTACCTTGAGAAATGGAAATGATTATGTAGTTGATTTGAATTATTTAGCTAAAAAAACATTACTTGCTTAAATTCATTTCATAAAGAGTTTTGGATATGGAACAGAAGATTATGACACTGCAATGTTTATTAACTTAGAAAACTGACTAGGAAAAACTTAGTTAGAGACCTAACTAAACTTGATTTCCCAACAGAAAAAGTTTGTAATCCCTATCAAAAGGGAAAGAAATACAACATTTCTATTAAATCAAAGAAAGAAGTTTCAACTTCTCAACCTCTTGAGTTGGTTCACATTGATTTGATTCGACCATCTATAGTTTCTACTTTAAATGGGAAGCACTATGTCTATGTCTATGTAGATGACTATTCTAGGTACACTTAGGTATACTTCTTAACTCACAAAAGTGAAGCTTGTCCTTACATTATTAAATACTCCAAGTCTTTAGAGAACCTTAGTGGACTTAAGATTAAGACCTTGAGAAGTGATCATATTCGGGAGATTGAAAATCATGAGTTTCAATCTTACTGCTCACACAATGGCTATAATCACAACTTTTCTACCACTAGAACACCTCAGTAGAATGGTGTAGTAGAAAGAAGAAACAGAACCCTTCAAGAGATTGCAAGAACTATGCTTAATTAGTATGACTTACCTGTTTATTTTTGGGATGAAGCTGTAAATACAGGTTGCTATATTATAAAGAGTGTCCTTATTAGACCTGTTCTCAAAAAGACCCCTTATGAGTTGTGGAACAATAGGAAACATAAGTTTAATTACTTCAGAGTTTTTGGTTGTAAAGTTTTTATTCTTAACACAAAGGATAATCTCGACAAGTTTGATTCTAAAAGTGATGAAGGAATTTTTCTTGGTTATTCTTTAACTAGAAAATCCAATTGATTTTTCAATAGAAGAACCAAATGTTTGGAAGAATTTGTTCACATCAAGTTTGATGAAACTGATCCACATGAACCCAAATATTCCATTGAAAATATTGAAAAATACTTGTCTGCTCTGGACCTTAATGAAAAAAATAGTGACACTGTTGTAAAGACATCCAGTTTTGGAAACTTTTTAGAACCTGCATCTGTTGAACCAGAACCTACAGATGAACCAGAAATTTCTAGTCCCACCATTACTAGATCAACTAGGATTCTAAAGAATCTTCCTTTAGATGTCGTTGTTGGTAATACTGATAGAGGGACATAGACTAGAGCTTCTATAAGAAATCATGTTGAACATAAATCCTTTCTTTCATAGCTAGAACCCAAAAATATCAATGATGTAATTAATGATGAATTTTGGGTTATGGAAATACAAGAAGAATTAAATCAATTTTAAAGAAACAATGTCTGGGAATTAGTTGACAGACCTAAGGACACTTTGACCATAGGAACTAGATGGGTTTTAAGAAACAAAGTTGATGAGTCTGAAAATATAGTTAGAAACAAATATAGGTTAGTTGCACAAGGGTATAGTCAAGAAGAAGGTATAGACAATGAGGAAACCTTTTCCCCTCTAGCTAGATTAGAAGCTATTAAGATTTTTCTTGCCTATGTTTCTCATATGAATTTCAAGTTATATCAAATGGATGTCAAAAGTTCTTTTTTAATGGTTTTATAATTGAATATTTTTTTGTTGAACAACCTCATGGATTTACAAATCCCCATTTCCAAAATCATGTTTTTAATCGTTCTAAATCTTTATATGGTTTAAAACAAGCTCTAAGAGCATGGTATGATAGACTTAGTAATTTTTTTTATTTCAAAAGACTTTAGTAAAGGGATTGCTGATCAAAATATTTTTATTAAAAGAATTTATAAAGATGTATTGATAGTAAAAATCTATGTTGATGATATTATTTTTGGATCTTCTAAACATTCTTTATGTACTGATTTTTCAAAGAGTATGAAAAATGAATTTGAAATATGTTTAATGGGAGAACTCAGATATTTTCTTTGATTTCAAGTTTTTCAAAATGAAAATGGTATTATTTTGAATCAATGTAAATATACAAAGGATCTTTTAAAACGTTTTGGTTTGGATAGTATTATGGAAAGTGATACACCTATGAGTACTGTCTGTAAATTGGACATTGATGAAACTGGGAAACCAGTGGATCAAATAATTATAGAGGTATAATTGGAAGCTTACATTACCTTACTGCTAGTCAACCAGATATTATATTTAATGTGGGAATGTGTCCAAGATTTCAAGCTAGTCCTAAAGCATCTCATTTACTTTCTATTAAAAGAATTTTCAAATATATTAAACATACTTTAAATTTAAGTTTGTTTTATTCAAAAGGAAAATCTTTTGAATTAATGAGTTATTCAGATGCTGACATTGCTGGTTGCAAGTTGGATAGAAAAAGAACACATGGAACATGTCATTTATTGGGAAAATCATCTGTATCTTGGTGTAGTAAGAAATAGAATTATATTGCTTTTTCCACTACTAAAGTAGAGTACGTAGCTGATGGTAGTTGCTGTGCAAAAATTCTGTGGATGACACACACTCTTTTGGACTATAGATATTATTTTAAGCATGTTTCAATAAATCGTGACAACACTAGTGCAATTAAGATTTCAATGAACCCTGTGTCTCACTCCAGGACCAAACACATTGATGTAAGGCACCATTTCTTGAGAGATCATTACCAAAAAGGTGATATTAATATTGAATTTATAGGTACTGAACATCAATTATCTGTCATTTTCACCAAACCTTTATGTTCAGATAGGTTAAGTTACATTATACATGTGTTAGGAATTATTAACCTTGACTGTTAGAAACTTCACTATTATACCTCACTAGTATGGAACCTCACTGTTATACCTCACTGTTATGGAACCTCACTCTTATACCTCACAGGTATGGAATCTCACTCTTAAACCTCACTGGTATGAATCCTCACAGTTATACCTCATTGGTATGGAACCTCACTATTATACCTCACTGGTATTGAACCTCACTGTTATACCTCCCTGGTATGAAACCTCACTGTTACACGTCACTGGTATTGAACCTCACTGTTAGACCTCCCTGGTATGAAACCTCACTGTTAAACCTCGCAGGTATGGACCTCACTGTCAGCGTACCTAATTGATAGATAAACCTCACTGTTAAGAATTCCCACCGGTATATCCCACCGTTATAAAATTCTGTCTTTAGACGCCAGAATCAATATCATCTACACATTACTTATTTTATTTTAGTTATTATTTTATGATTCCTAAATGATAAAATGATGTCCTAGTTACTCCTCAATCCACCTAACCATTCCTTTACCCTCAAGCCTTAGCTCCCGAATCGTTCGAAAAACCTAAGTTCCCCGAACCAAAGATGGAAAAAACCAAACTCCCTACTGTTAGAGATGACATTGATGAGCCGAATGCGATGAAGTAGAAGAAAAAGCTAGAAGCAAGTATCAGTGTTAGTAGAACAAGGTTGGGGAGGCATCCAGTGAACCCAAATTTATAAAATAGAGATATTGTAATCGAGAAAGAGATATACGTGGAATGGATGATGTCTAGTATATCGTTAGTTCTCTAGGTGCTGGAAGATCAGAAGTGGGTACAATGCTTCTCAAATAATAATGTCCCCTACTATCCGAAGCTCGTAAAACAGTTCTATGATTTTGTGAGTTTTGAGAAATCAGAAGATGAGAACTGAATGATTTCATTTGTGAATGGAAAGGAAGTATCTTTCTCATCTGTTGAGTGGGCTGAGTACCTGAGAGTACCACATGAAAAAGTTAATGGTTATTCATCAAAGACAGTACCACCTACCAGTGATATTTTTTATTATGAGACTACCCTAGAGGATCTCACTTGTAGTGCTGAGAAAAGAAAGGTGGTGTCTTCTCAAATGAATCAAGAGAACATATTGTTGTTCAAGTTTGTGCAACATGTGTTAAGCCCAAGAATAGGGGTCTTTGAAAATCTAAGATATCAAGATATCTATCTATTACATCTCTTGAGACATGGTGTGAAGGTGAATTTGTGCAGGATGTTAATGATTCAAATGGAGGATATGACGAGACTCAAATCAAATACCAATACTTTATTATTTGCCAATTTAATTTCTGTTATGATTAAATTGAAGGGGGTAGCTGAGTCTCAATATGAGACAGTGGTAGTAAGGAATAATTTTGGTATCACAAGAATAGTTTGCAAATACATGAAGATAAACTAAAACCCATGGATAGGAGAATGGGTTACTGATGATAAGAAGATATATAATAAGTTCAATCCTGTGGATCATCCTTCAAGGCCTGAGGATGTAAGGGATCCAGGTCTAGGACCTAATGAAGAAGAGCCACAGTATAGTGATGATTCAGAAGAGGAAGATTCCTTTGCAGTAAATGGATTAGATCTTAACTTGCCTCCTAGCCTAGCTCCTGAAGTTGTGTCAAAAGAAAAGGAAAGTTATTTGAACCTACCTTGTACAGAAACTATTTTGAGTATAAGCAATAAAAAGGAACCTATAGATAAGGAAGACCAGCAGAGAGAAGATTAGGAAGAGGCTATTGGAGAAAATGAAGAATAAGTACATGCAAGTGAAGCATCTGTTTCTGTCAGCTTGAGACTTAGTCCACTGATTGGACATTCCCTAATGCCTACTGAAGAATTTGATGAAGTTGATAGACCTTTACCTATTCTTGAGGAACCTCTTGTTGTTTTAGAAATGGAGATGGTTGTGCAAGATTCTTCTGAGGAAGAAAGAGTGATGAGGATGTCATTGTTGTACAAGAGAATGCACCAGTTGAGGGGGAGAATTCAACCAGGCGTCTCTGTGTTTCAAGGGCTGTTGAATTTGAAGATTGGGCAGAGGACCCAGGGTTTGTAGTTTGTGGATTGGATTACCCTGATTCTGATAATGAGACATCCTTTCGGAGAACAAAAGCCAATTATGATATTCAGTATGAAATATTACCTAAAGATGTGGTAAGAATACATGATCTGGATAAGTTAAAGTCTGATCTTAAAATCAGTTTTGTGGAAGAAATAAATAGAATGGAATCTTCACTAGTGTCATCCATTCAATCAATTATGACTGACTCTATGACCATTATAGTGTCTGAAAGTGAACCTGTTGTTGTGCCTGCTAATAAGATCACTAGGACTGATCTTGAATCCTTAAAGGATGAGCTTAAAGAGTCTTTGAGTACTTCTATTTCTGAGTTAAAAAATCAATTTGTTGAAGAGATAATCAATTTTGAAAAGTCTTTTGAACTCTCTCTTGGTTTTAATGTATCAACCTTTGTGGCAGAGATAGTAGATGAAGTCACAAATTTCTAGAATCATATGTCTAGCCTTGCAAAGGATGTTGAAGTTCTAAAGATTTAAGTTGTCTCTATGGAATCCTATATGAGTTCAAAATCTCAAGAAGACAAGGATTTGGCCTTTGTAAAGAGTGTGGTCAGCCATATGGTTTTAGTTTTTGAAGGCTTTAAAAAAGTCTGTGGAGAATCATACTAGTGCCCAATATTCTACGGTGAAAAATCTTATTAGTGGGATAACTAAGAGTTTCAAGGAAATTGTGACCTTCTCTCTTGGTTTTATTGCTTCCAAACCTTCAGTGGATTTGGATCATATTAGAGCTTTGATGAAGGAGGGGCTTGGTTCAGCATAAACCAGTGGCTGTTTGGACTCATCAGATCTGACCAAAGTTGTGACTTCTACTAGAGATAACACTAGAGATATCTTGAATATTGTTCAAGACTATATAAGAGAAGCTTATGCTTCCCAGAAAGAAGTGAAAGACATGGTAGATTACTATTTTCAAAGGTTTTACACCAAGCATCAACTCAATAATCATTTCAAGCTTATGTTAGAAAACATGAAGCTACCACCAGTCAATCAAGCTTTTAGAGAACAAGTTAGCAAGCTCAGAGAGTTGACCCCTACACTGGACAAATTCATGGAAAATAAGGATGATTTAATTTCTGCTATGGAAAGAGGAGGAGGAATCATTATGGATTTCAGAAATCTCTTGTTGCCTTTCTTGCAAGTTGATGTTCATCCAGTGATTATACCTCCAGCTTTACCTGCCTCTACCTCTACCACTTCTCCTGCTCATATGACTCTAGCCCAAGCTATCCAAAGACTTACTCCGATGATCACTCAAAGAGATACACAGTACAGACCAGGAACAGTTTTAGTAGCTCAACCTCCTTTGATCATTTCTAGTGTTCCTAATCCTTCACCTGCATCCACCACACCTGAATCCTCCTCGGATCCCAAAGGGAAATCTCATTCTGAGTATGTGGAATGATTTGTGATTAGGAATTTTGATAGGAATTACCTGAATTTTTTTTGTTTCATTTATGTCTTTCTTTGTATCTGTATAATCTAAGGAATATATATGATCTTACTTTCCTTTTTGTACCACTTTTTTCTAATCACAAAGGGGGAGAAATACTATATAAGGTAAACATAATACTATATAAGGGAAACATATCTTAGGGAGAACTAATATCTTTTATGACAAAGGGGGAGAAATACTATCTTTTCTGCGTTCAAGTCATTTCCCTCTGGTACATTTGTTTCATATTTTACCTTTGACATATGTGTTTTATAATATATTGTTTTCTCTAATACAATTGGATTTAATTCTATACCCTCTGACTCATTTCTAATTATTCTGGGATTATAATATCATAAGTTGTGATTATAAAAAAGGGGGATATTGTTGACCTCACCTATTTTGATGATCCCAATTATGCTTTCACATACTTTGATAATCCCAAATAATGTTTATCTATATATTAATTCTTTCAATCTGAGGAATTCTATTATCAAGTTGATAATAATATTAAAATAATCTTTGAAATATGTTAATCAATGTTTATCTATGATTATATGAACTGTCAAATAATTCTAACTCAATCGGAATATGTGTTGCATAGAAAAGATAAGTGGTAAGTCCACTGGTATGCACATAGCTACTAATATAGACAAATAGAGCCCTACTAGTATGTAGTCTACTGATAGAAAAATCATACCTATAGACCGAATAGACAGTCACTAAAATAGAACAGAGCTACTGGTATGTATAATTCTACCGGTAAGAACGACAGTGATAGATCAATTCTACCGATAGAAGTAGAGATACCGCTACTAGTACAAACGAGCCACCGGTATGCACAAGATAATGATACAAAGTTTACCGATATTCAAGTCTACCATTACAGAAAGTTCATTGATGCACAAGTCCACCGATATGCACTTTATCACTGGAAAAAAACGGAGCTACCGATACAAACAAGCTACAGATACAAACAAGCTACCGATACAGACGGGCTACCAATAGAAAGATTCATTGGTACATAGAGCTACTGATACACGGAGTAACAACTACGATTACAAGGAGCTACCGGTACAAGGACAAAGAGGCACCGATAAGAGGTCGCCGCTATACAAAGTCCACCATTACTTATCTACTGATAGAAGGATACTGATGAAAAACTGATCAGTCTTGATACTTCAAACTCTATACTCTCAATATTATTTATTTATTAAGAAACTGTCATATTTGATGATTTTAATGAAATTAATGTTATTTAATGATAGTTGTTGGAATGTCAGGGAACCATACCTCGCACCTATAATAAAGTAATCATTACCATTTTCGGAGCTGAAATCTATAAAAAGAAGGCGCGTGAAGTGTGTGAAAACATGGTGTTGAAGGAGTGATAAAGAGTGCTGAAAAGTTGTGAATACACATAGAAAATAAAGGTTTCATGCACACTCGAAGAACACTAGACATACACGAAGACATTCATTCAAGAAGATAACAGAAGCTGAACTTCAGTCAAGGGGTGAAGAACTACAATGGGCTCTTCATGCAGTCAAGCTGATCAAACAGAACTTGAAGAAAACGACCCTCTATTTTCAGACAATAAACTAGAGAAGGACTAAGAAGCATTCATGATTAATCAAAGAAGTCCAAATCTACACATCAAACTACTAGAGCATTATAAAAATCATATCTACTATCTCATTGATTCTTTTATATACATTTTGAGTAGTGTGTATACTCTGTATATTTTATACACACACTGTCTCATGAGCTATGATGGAAGATTTCTAAATCCTCACACAAAACTTATTTAACTCTCTTGTATCCCATTGTGGATAGTAGTAAAGGTCAAGTAGGACCGGGATAGCTAGTGTGCTGTTGTTTTTGTTTTCCCATGAATAACTATGGTAGAGGTCTTTGTACCTGGATAGTCTCTGTACTGTTGTTTACCCCGATCCAGGGTGTGGATAAAATTTATATAAATTTTTTGAGAGCACTAAGTCTTGGCTTGAGACTGACCATCTTTGTTATATCAGCTGTGCATATTAGATTAAGTCTAAAGTATATTACATAATTTATTTTCCGCTGCTAATTACTTTGAAATACAATTTGTTTTAAAGTTACTTTGATAGTTAATCCAGTAAGTGTTTGTAATTATTGTAAATCAGTAGGTTAGTTTTAAAATCTAATTTAATCTTCTGATTAAATTAACTGAGATCTAATCAATATTTTGAGAACCTAATTTAACCCTTATAGTTTTACAAATTCACCACAGTTTAACTTAGTTTTTAATTAGTGGATTTTAAGAGAAAGTTTTTAATAGAAATTTTAATTGAAACTCAATTCACCCCCCCTCTTGAGTGTCCAATCTGACCAACAGTTACATAATTTTATCTCAATGAATAAACAAAGGATATTTTATAATATTTTCCAAGAGAAGAAGGAATTAAATGTTTTTAGATGTTTATATTATATGAAATTAACATGGGTATAATATATGAAGTTTAAATTACGAAACATAATAAAAAATTGAGTGTAGAAGCATGTATATAAATGAACCTCTTTAATGACGCTTTAAGATATGAGAAAGGAATCATTAAATATGGAGAGAACATGGTTCTTTCCTTAAAACCAGAAATAGACTAGAATTGTTTTCCATAAAATAGTAACTATTAATTGAAAGCGTGGTTGTGTAAAAAAATTCAAATATTTATAGAAGAAAATGATTAATGAATAGGAATGTTCCCTTTAAATTAGTTTGATTTAATGAAATATTGAGAAGGGAACACAAATGACATGTATAAACCCAAAACATAAAGGGAAAATAAAATAAATATAGATGTAAGACACATATATGTGGAATATAGAACAAGTAAATGATAGTATTAAATGAATAATGTGTGGTAGAGATAGATATTATAATCCAAATGAAAATAGGGTGGTTTAGAAGTTACCTTACCTCAAGTCACTATGGGGATGTTTGTAGTGAGTGTCAAGCACCTATTGGGGAGGTTCCATCAGATATTTAAATATCTATTGTCGGTGTCTCGTTTGGGTGTACGGGATCCCAGGGGCATCTTGGGTGGTGGTTGGATCTGGTCACATCCAGTTTTGTCATGGGTTTCCTTGTGGCATAGGCCTTCGGCGTTTATCAGGGATGGACCTTCAACGGTGAGGGATGGTGGTAGTGTATCTTCGGTGGCCATCAGTAGGCATTTTTCTTCGATCTCGTGTGGCGGTGGTTAGCCTTGAAGGCGTTAGTCATCCCGATCGGTGGTTGGAAGACCAGATTGGATCTAGATCTTCGTTTTATGATAGATCTGGTTGTTTTAGTCTTTGTTGATGATCCTTGGGGGTTCTGGCACTGTGTCAGCATGGAAGGATGTGTGGAAGATGAACGATGACTAATTTGATGGGTGCAATTCTTGTGGTGTATGCGGCAATCAATGATCTATGGAGGACCCTCAGTCACAGGACGTGGGATGGTGAAAATATATTTGAATGAGGTTTCAGAAGGATAAAAGTAATAAACAGGAAATAGAATTGATTATAAACTCTTACCTTAGTCCTTAGGATGAATCCTTTAAAAATTTTATTATTCCCTCAAAGGGTGGTGTTTTGATGAGAACAAAACCTCTAGGACATGACTAAGTGAGTTAGTGAGATATTTTGGCATTTTTTAATTAAACTGTTAATCTTAATGTTTGAGGAGAGTGGTGGTGGTGAAAGTGGGTATTCAAAAGGGACGAAGAAAGGGGTTATAAAATAAAATGTTGATTATTTTTTAATTTAGCTCAAAGACTATGAATAGTATCATTTACCAGGATATTTATTGGTTTATGGTTTAAAAAGGATGGATATTTTTCTTTCAATGGCACCCAAAACCAAATGGAATCTTGTCAATACATAATTTAAGGAAAAGGTCCCAAAATAGTTTTTTATTATAATAAAATATAATATAGACTAAAAAATGTGAAAAAATGATTCAAAATAAAAAATACTATTTTAAAATTAATTATATTACTCTTTAATTACTTATCTGGTCTAGACAGTGGTTTTATAAAAACAATCATGTGTATATCATGATGATGCCATAAAAGTTACTATATTTATAAAAACTATATTTATTATTGTTCACCAAAAAAATTAACATTTCTATAAAAATAAACAAAATTCAATATAATATAATTTTGAAATGATGATTCCAAAAATTTCATATATATATTTGAAATAATTTTCAAATTATGTGTAATGTAACATTTAAATAAAATTATTATTTATTTAAAAATCATTTTTTTGTGATGTGGTCAAATTTATTACCTTTAGAGAAATTACTTATGATTTATTAAAATTATGTTATCATTTATAAAAAATAACAATTTTTTTAAAACAATTTTATGAATGTATTTTTTTTCAAACTTTTAATTTTATCTTCAAAATATATTTTAATGAAAGTAAAATCTATTTGTTTTACAAAAAATACAAGTATTCTTTCTTTATCTTAACCATTTATTTTAAAATATTTATAACTTTTATTTCATATCATTGTGATTTGTATTTTTTGATATTTCTATTTCATATGAAAACTTAATTTTATTTTACAATAATATATTACTAAATATGACACATGTTTAGCTAATAAGATAATTTAATATAAACAATTCTTGGTCATTACAAAATTTATGACTTTGAGTTATCCCTAAGTGATTTTCAATATAGAGTATAGTATGTTGTGAAATTTTAAGGTTAACAAGAGTATGATACTTATATGAATATACAGAATATGCTCATAATTCATAAAATGGGATTTTGTGCACTGGATGAAATATAAAGTATAACACATGGATTTTAATACACTACGAATTTATTTCACTATTAGTAAATGGTACATATTTAGATTCCCCAATACCCGAGGATCGAGATATGCCTATCATGAGACCCTTTGTACTTTGATACATTTCTTTAAAAATAATTTAGGAGTAGGTAATCAAGGGGGTGGTTGTGTATTTTTCAAATCATTTAATTTGTTATAGCACAACCATGATGTGGGTTTTCCTCTCATAAAATGAGTATGAAATCTAGTTTTGATAGACTGAGTAAATGTATGCCCATACTTTTAAAGGTTCAAATGATGTTCTTATCTACTTAAATGAGGAGAATTGGATGTGTTTATCTTCTAGATGAATGACATGTGGTGTATTAATTGACTTAATCTTTCTATAATTTTAGAATCAATAACATAGGAAAAGGACATATTGGATTCATATACAGTAGGTCCCATGGTAAAACTATGTGTTAGGAAAATTTAATGTATGGAAATTCATTCTATCATGTGATTCAAATGGTGGAGACAAGTATAGAGATGCATGTGGTAAATAAATATCACACCAGATCCCTTTATAGTTTTGTAGTATTGACGGTTTTCTAGAGGATATAATTTTCCTATATTTATGGATCCGGTGATTAATTTTTTTCAATTATATAAATTCCCATGGGGTCACACATTATGGTTGTATGAATAGAGATTGAATTTGACTTTGAGGTCTTATATGAATGTGTTTTAGAGTTTTATCCAAAATATTTTTGGATGCCGTATTGAAAATATATTTCATAAAATGTAATACAATATGACTTTAATGATATCTTTCAGAAAGTTTTTTTGGAAGATATAGAAAAAATTGTTATTGTATCACAATTTATTGTATATGATATGATATGATTTTAAAAGGCATGAAAGTCTTGTGTGGCTTTACTATAAGCATATATTGATGGGAATATCACTTAAATTCATGTGATATCATGTGGTATGACATACATATGTAAAAATAATTAAATCTAATCTTTTGGGCATTTAATATTTTATGATATATTTATATATTTTATACATGTTTCATGTAAATTTCGTATTGTATGACATCATTAAGTCAGAATTACATGAATCAAATGGCTCCATTCAATTAGTTCTATAACAACTTGTTCATCCTCCCAAATAATAAATTTTAATTTTTTTCAGTATCCTTTTACTCACTACTTATCATAAATTTGATTCAAAAAAATGGAATTTTATTTCTATAGGATTCAATTATATGTAACTTAAGGTAGGAATCACATGTTTGTGAAATGTATGAGTAATTGCATGGGTTGATGGAGAATCCACATATCCTATATAATGACACTAGGATATGAGCCTAAGTATGTTCAATCCTAAGAATGACACGGGATAAAAATATCTTCCTCCAGAAAGGTATCTTTTTGATCCCTTATTTGATTATGATTTAATAACATATCGAGAAGGATGTGAAGGTCCTACCCAAATCATTTTGTTGATTTTTTGAAACTTGTTGATACACCTTAAAGGGAAGACCCTTTCAGTTGTTCCTTTGTGATCTCACTAATGCACAGGACAAAGGTAATGAAAAAGGAAAACTATCAGGGTAAGGTACAAATTAATCATTTTAGTTTTCTTATAAAATATATTTCAAAAGCATGGAAATCTTGGGATTTATGGGTTCTAGATTTTTAATCTATTTATATTAGTTTTTAATATCACCATAAAAATGTTCAATTCTAATAAAATTTCACATAATAATGATTTTTAAATTTTTACTACAGGTTTAAAAGGAATAAATAATAATTTTCATATATGTTCATAATAATTTGAAATTTCATTCCTAGTTTTGAATCACGTGACCCATCTTTTTAACTAAAATGAAACTTTTAAATTGAAACAATGAAATTTTAGTCACATAAATCACATGACACATCATAATGATGCGTATTTCAGTCATATAAGTCATAAGTGAAATAATTATCATTTTTTATTGTTTTCTAAAAAACCAATATTTTTTATGTTTTGAGCAAGTAATGTATGTTTTGAACTAAAACACCACTTTTAAATTAAAATCATTCACTTAAAATCATTCCAACCACTGCATTAGTTAAAACTATATGAATTTAATTCCAATAGGTCACAAATGAATCATTAATCATTTATAAATAGTTTCTTGACAATACTAAACAAAAATCTAATATTTGATCATGTGATGCTCATTTTAAATGCCATTGGCACTTATTATAGAAAATAAAATTTGATCCATTACAAAAAAAACTATGTACGATTTACTAAAATAAGTCCAAAATGAATCAATGATTAGTTTTTATGATTTTCAGAAATATTTAAGATCATTTTATTTATTTTTATCTTTTGACACATGTTGTGAAATAAAATATAAATTTTAGATTTAAAACTTTCATTTTTTATGAAATCAAACATAGCATGAATCCAAATGATATGTGGCTAATTCCTACATATCATAAATAAATAAATTATCATTTTCATATAGTTTCAAAACAATATTTACTTTTTTCTAAATTAGATCTTATAAATCAACCTCTATGGAGTATAAAAATGAATTCATATGCCCTTCAACTACAGCATGGGAAGAACTTTCAACATCCATGAGATATTTAGGGTCCATCATGAATTATCCTTGATGTGAAGTCCAAACCATCTATGGAGTAGTAAATACATATAGTTCCTTCTAGATGAGTCCACTATGTGATTCCATATCCAATCACTTTTTTGGATCCATTGTACTAAGATCCTTAGGCAGAATTGTATTATCCTTAGGATCATCTTGGATAGTCATAACACGCCCAATAGCTTTAGGCTTGTTTTTAGACTTTTTAATCCAATTCCTTTTGGGTTTCCCACTTTATGAATCTTCTTTAAAAGCTTTTAGGGAAACTATTACTAGTTAAATTTCATTCTTTGTTTATAGGGGAGGTAAAATCCTCCTATCACTATTTGGGGCCATCCCAAATAGAACAACATAAATCATACCAAACATAGGGGTGTTGGTGGATTCAAGTATAAGTAATAGGTTAGGGACGACAAAATGTTTTCAAGAATCAAATACCAATTCAGAATAAACAAACTATATATTCTTAACTTCATCATAATTATATAATTTCCCATATCATTATGGCCATACACTTGTGTAGGTGGTATAGAAACATCATTACTACATGGATAAGTCCAAGACTTACCATGTTGTCCAGGTATTTCCCCATCAGACCAATTCTTGGAATTCTCAGTTTGGTAAGTATTTATATCAATAACATCCTTTTTTAATATCCTTCATCTCTTTAATTAATCCATTATTATTTTTATATTTTAGTGAATGATAACCTTTAAGGTTTTAAGAATGATTCTTAACCACATGGGCCTCATAGGCTAAGATAGAGGAGTTAAAAAAAGAATCTTCTTATATGAGCCATGAGTTAATATTCAAAGTATTATTTATCTTAGCATCATTGATAATGAAATAATTTCCATTATTTTCTGAGGATTTATAAATTGTAGAGTTATCAAACAATTTAGATGATGATCACCTCATATGTATTTTTCTCACCCTATTATGTTTTAACCTATCATCCATTTTTTATATGAAAATAGTATTTGAAGTGATCATATGTGGGAAACAGCCTTCCCACATTATGGAAAAGAGGTATCCACTCAAGAGATACATTAAGAGGCACCATGAAATGGATTATAAGTGGAAGATAAATTATGATTTGTATTCCATATAGGGGTGAGTATATACATGCGCAGAAGGCAACCCAAAAACCAAAAAGGAAGCAACAAAATATTGGATTTTCATCTCAACATATAATAAATAGGTAAATGAAACCTGATATATTTACTCAAAAAGAAACCCAAGTGAGAGAGAAAGGGTATATAAATCTTCATATCCAAAGTAAGAATGACGATTTAGCCTATATAAAGGTAAATATATTATTCCCAATACTAAATGTAATCTCACTAGAATCTGAGTGGAGGGTACGTTCCTCGCTACTGCACACCTCAGTCGAGGGAGAACCAACTCCCATGGAGGACCCTATTCCCATTGGAGCTCACTGATGGGGGGAGTACCACTTTGAAGATAGATGACCCACACCCTCTTTAGTAAGGAGGAGTGTTGACTAAACCTCTATAAAGATCACCCTGGTGCGACATGGGAGTACCGACCCCAACATATCACTAGTGATCCATATTGATCACTTCTATAACCCAAGCATCACTAAAAGAAGTGTCATACTTATAACACCTCATACCATATCTCTAATTCCCAAAAGAAGGTTTCTATTTAGTTCTACATGGAAAACCTCTTAGGATTGGGTGATCACGGGGCCATATCTATGTTTTGAGGAATGAGATACAGAAGGTGGAAGAATCTTACCAAAATTAAAAATCGTGTACTTGGGTAACACGACATGTACCCAAGCCTAGATTCTTAGGCATTTTCTCTCCAACACTTGTATTTTTTAGTCCATGTGGGTGTAAAACACATGTACACGATATGAATGACGTTTCTTACCTCACCTGACCTATGTCCAATTATGTTTCCCATGACTGCATTCGTTTTCCCATGCTAGTGTACACATAGGTCTGGTTGTATACTTTTACATGACCATGTTCCCTTTTACATGCGATTTCAGTCCATATTTTCATCTACATGGAAATTTCAAACTACCTGGCATATACTTTTATTACTTGGCATGTAGTTCCCAAAAGTTTTTCTTCCCCGAAGAGAAAGTAAAAAATAACATTTTTTCATGAACTACACATCATATGATTAGGATATCCGAATTGGAAATATCTATGAACGTCCATAAATCCCCATTTTCCTGTATTTTACACAAATCAATCCTTAGGGGTCCTTAGTAGTCATAATAGTTCTTTAAAACTCTTAAAAACACATATATGGTGTTTAGAACATAAAAATAAAAATCCATCTACCTAATGGAGATAATATTGAAGCTTTTAGTCCAAAGCGATACTCTAAAGATTCTAGACCCTAATATGGTCTTGATAATCATCAGGGATGAAGTTTGATGGAGCCTCTATTACTGCTCGATTCATGTGTAGTGCATGGGAGGTGACCCTTCCCCTCTGTGCATATGAGAAAAAAAATAAGAGGATGGGTATTTTATTCATTTAATTATTTGTTCCTCATACCCATGAATTCCTACCACCGAGCACCCAAATATGAACAACTTTATTTCATTACTAGGGTAAACCCCGCATTCTCAAAATAACAATGTCCTCATATTTCTCATCCAGGGACCCAAACAATGGAAAATAATTATTTTTAGAATGATGTGTCTGCATTTTTTGTAATATATTAATATTTTTAATATATAAAATCTAGGGTCTTGGGACACCCAAACATAGCACCAATTCGAAGGATAAAACTAACACTATAGATATAAATAAAAAATCCAAAACACTAAATTGGTTAAATTAGAATTGTTATATTCTCCCTCCCCTTATGGTTTTTCCCAAAAAACACAAGATACTTGAGAAGAATTGGGAACTAAGCCCGAATCTATCTATCACACTCTCAAGAACTCTCATGCATGCTCCCATTCCAACAAATCACACAAAACAAGGGAATGGTATATCTACATAGGATCCTCTCCTATGAATCAATAATTTATATTGGGTACTCTTTAAAGGTGGAATCTTCATAGATGTTCCACTCAACCCAATCTATAATGAGAGATGGTTCATCCTATATCTCTTCAACTAAGACATATGGAATATATCATTCCCTCGATCTAATAATGAGTATATATCCATATTGTTTATAACCTCCCTAAAACTAGGTAGGATTTGGAATAACCTAATTATCCTTGAGGATAACTTTATTACCTAGAAAAATATCGACAATACACATTATAATGATACTCTCAAGAAAACATGGCCTTCTTCATAGAACTTCAAGGGTATGTGACATCAATATGAAAAATATTTCTATCAGATTTGGGTTTTCATCATTTTCTCAGGGATTATCTAAAATTTCTCTAGTTTTTTTTTTGCACCAAATCTAGGCCAATAACAGATTACTCACTAATCTCAGACCAACATAAGGGTTACCCAGACGATCCCCCATACAAGTCCTCGTAAGGTACCATACTTATAGTAGAGTGATAATTTTTATTATAAGCATACTATGATAATAAATAGTGATCCTCCTAGAATTGTCTGAAGTCTAGCACATAATATCCTAGTATATCATCCAACACATGGATAGTATGCTCAATATTCTAGTCTTTATAGGGGTGAAATGCCATGATCATCCACAACTGGGTCCCAAAATCCTTATGCATGCATCTTTACGACTGTGATGAGAACAAAGCATCATGGTTACAAATGATCATTATAGGTATCCCATGAATCCAGATGATCTATTGTACATATAAATAACCTGAAATCTCAATATAACTCTTCTACCGAATTGAAAGAAAGAGTTCCAAATTGGAGAGTTATCCAAAAATTACCCAGATGTCATAGTGGAATCTCACTATTCCTAGAAGTCCCATCCCAAAGTCCACCAATAAACCATACCACTTCCATTTCGAGATCTTAAGGGGTCATGTTAAACCTATTATAACTTGATGTTCATCCTTTACCTATTAACATGTGAGACATTGAGAGAAAAACTTGGTGATACTCTACCTCATTCCATCCCACTAAATTTCCAATCATGTTCCATTTACATATTTTCTACACTATGACGTAAAACCAAGGGAGAGTGTGAAAATACCTCATTATATCTTTGCACAACACAGCCAAAATCATTATTAATCCTTAGAAATGGATGACATACTCCACTCCTTCGTAGAAACCATATTGTTTATCTCTTTTAGATATCTAGTCATATAGAACCTCACAGGTGATGTCTATCAACTGATCCTCTCTCACACATAGAACAAGAAGAGATGTCACTATAATAAACTAAATAAAACCAGTACTCATCTCCTCCACTTGGGTTAACCACATCAAACCCCACTAGTCATACATCTCCCATGCTAGGTGAGAATAATAACTCCATCTTAGAGAATTGGAAACCATGTTTCCCTTTATAGGAATATATATTATCATGAAGTCATAGTCTAATAAGAATGTCAACCAGTGACTCGGTTTTTGGTTAAGATCTCTTTTAGTGGAGATGAACATTAGACTCTGGTGGTCTTAGTAAACAAGAATAAAATCACCTAGAAAATTGTACTTCTACATCTTTAATGTGAATAATACTACTGCTAACTATAGGTCATTAGTCACATAGTTCTTCTCATGGGGTCTCAACATCCTTAAATCATAATAAATCATTGTTTGCCTCTACATCAACACACAATAAATATGATCTCTAGAGGACTTACGAAACACCATGAACTGAACCCCCTCCTTCTGTATCCTCAATACAAGAGCACTGGTAAACCCCACCCTTAGCTCCATGAAGCATATATGATAATTCTCAGTTTAATGAAATAGATTATCATTTCACATCAATGTTATAAATTGGGATTATATCCTATGAAATCTCTTTATGAAATAAATATAGTACCCTACCAATCATGTGAATCACCGCACCATAACACTCTCTAGGGTTTCTCCCAAGTAATAAATAGGTCAATATTTATTGGATCTACAACTAAATCATGCTTAAATATTACATGCTCTATAAATTGAAGCTCCAAAATCCAAAATTAACACTTAGAGATATTATAATTAATCTAGTGCTCCTAAATTTGGTCTAAGACTAACCTCAAATACTATGCATGATCCTATTCCAACATAGAGTATATGAGACTGTGATGAATGAAGAAAGCCAAAAACCGGTCTAAGTATGGAAAAAATCCAGTTTATAAGATTAATGAAGACAACATGGTATTTATTCACAATGAAAGGGATCAACAAGAACACATAGTGTTTGTAGCAATATAAGAATGTCGTCTTCAGAATAGTACCTTGTCAAACCCCCAACTAATTGTATTTAGACCCGTGATTGACCTTAATGAACAAAATCACACCACTCTACTGGTAAAAAATGTCATAAATCCTTAGAAATGGGTACTTTTTGTTTTTCATTACCTTATTTAGGTTATGATAGTCAACCCAAAGACTCAGAATCCCATTCATAATTTTCTTGAACAAAACTATAGCTGCCCAGGGGGGCACATCGGGTCTACAAAAACCCTTCTATTAATGTTCCTCCAGCAACACCCTCTTCTCCTGAAGCTCAGTGGTATCCATCGGAAATGCTAGAGAAGATAATGATGTAGTACTATGGTGCATGTTAATGTATAATTCTATCTCCCTCCATGGAGGCAGTCCTAAAACATATTTAGGGAAGACGTACACATAATCATTAACTACCTATCGAATCTGTATTCTGGAAAAGCCTGTTATAACAAGGGATAAAATTGCTAACTAATGTTTGATCGGTTGTATTTTATGGATTGTGAGACCCCATAATTTATCCTGGAGATTTAACAAGATGGAGAATCTCCACCCATCAGTCCAAAGAGATCTAACTCAGCTATGATGGTAGTTAATAATGGAATTTACTGTGGAAAATATGTCTATACCCAAGATAATTTCATAAGGTTCCATCATGATGACTAAGAGGTCCCACATGAAACTATCACCACCAAATGTAAACTCACACTCTCAAAATATTTGAGATATATCAGAATCACTCCCAATAAGAACCACTAGCTATAGGTGTTAGGTTAAAGTATCAATGGGTATCTTTAGATCTTATAGGGGAAGCATATAGAAAATAGAGCGACTAACACCTATGTATACTAATACTAGATCATGATATTAAAGAAAGCCTATCATACCTCGAATCATATCGTGAGAAGTCTAATCATAACTCTCCATATCCTACAAGTTCCCATGACCACAATCGCCAACCCTATGGGCCTGGTATATGCCATTTTATGGTGGTGGTGGAAGTATCTTGTCGTATCACCGTCCACCAGTAGCTCCTCCTTCCAGATCTCAAATAACTCTTCTATCAACAACAACTCCCTAGGGTCGTCCTAAACATGCATGAGATATAAATGATCTAGTTTATGCTTCAACCATAGTAGTCTATCAACTATCTTCGTACCCTCCTTAGCATGATGGGTTTGGTAATCATGATCCATGTGACCTATCTCATCACATTCATCGCATTTTCCCTATCTAGGATGAGTGGATCCTCTACTAGACCCCTACACAGCAGATCCACTTATCTAAGTCCAGGAATGAATATTCCTCTCGTGTTAAGACCTTTATGTATGATGCATACCAGATATTGTAGATGAATTAGCCTTTTTATTCCCACTACTTGCTCTAGCCACCTAGAATCCATATGCTAAGAATTTCTCTATAACCATAGCCCACCCTAGTACACCAGTATTTGGGGGTATGCATAAGGATACTACACTAATATAGATGTCAATATTAAGACACTACATAAACATACACATCCAAAACTATCCATCTTGCACCGTATAAATAGAGTAATTTGTGATATCAGTAAACCTCATGGAATACTCAGAAAAAGACAAACCGCACAACTAAAACTCAGGAAGAGCTTATATACACATGGAGCATAAACCTGAGGGGTAGTAATCATGATGGAATAACTACTAAAATTATAACTATGATAGTTTTTCCTCATTATGGGTCTTCATGATCATAATCCACCAGAAGGAACCCAAAAAATCAACAAGGAAGCAACAAAATATTGGATTCTAATCTCAACCTATAATAAAAGGGTAATGAAAACCTAATTGATATTCTCAAAAAGAACCCCA
Source organism: Viscum album (assembly GCA_963277665.1). NCBI lineage: Eukaryota > Viridiplantae > Streptophyta > Magnoliopsida > Santalales > Viscaceae > Viscum > Viscum album. Next base: position 1,475,585,449 of record OY728125.1, on the reverse strand, counting down.
AGTGATAGATATAGGGGATATATATATCCATATCCCATATAAGAATGATGATTATCCATATAAATATAAAGGAAAATCTCGGATACCCAACACCAAATTTAAACTCACCAGAATCTGAGTGGAGGGGGCCCCTCCATGCTACTACAATCCTCAGTCAGGGAAGAACCAAAGCCCATGGAGGAACCTCTCCCCATTAGACATAACTGATGGGGGAGTACCAATTTGTAGGCAGAGTACCCACACCAACTTTAGTGTGGAGGATTGCCGACTAAACCTCTATAAAGATCACCCTGGAGCGATAGGGGAGTAATGACCCCTTTATCTCACTGGTGATCCAACCCAATCATTTCCATAAGACAAGCATCACTAAAATAAGAATCATGCTTGTAACACCTCATACCATATATCTATTTTAAAAATCAAGGATACCATCATGTTATACATGAAAAACATCTTTGGATAGATTTCTCATAGGGCCATATCTACGTTTCGAGGATGGAGATACATAAGGTGGAAGTCCCTTACCAAAATTACATATCTTGTACTTAGGTAACATGACATGTACCCATGCCTAGATTCCTATTCATTTACTCTCCATTAATTTTCTTGGTTGTCCATGTGGGTGTAAATTACACTTACATGATATACATGATATGCATTACCTCACCCGACCCATGTTTAAGTACCTTTCCTATGACTGTGTTCTTCGTCTGGTGTCAGTGTACTCTCAGGTCTAGCTGTGTACTTTTACACGGTCGTGTTCCCTTTTACATGGGGTTTCATCTCGTATTCTCATCCACATGGAAATGTAAAACTACATGGAATTTACTTATAGTACCCAACATGTAGTTCCCAAAAAAATTTCTTCTCCCTTCAGGAAGATCAAATGGCGTGTTTTCTTGAACTACACATCATGTGAGTTGTATTTTTGAATTGGAAATCTATACAGACCTATAGAAACCCCCATTTCCCTCAATTTCACAAAAAACAACTAGTAGGGGGACTTAGTAGTCATAATAGTTCTTTAAAACTCTTGAAAATGCATATATGGGGATCAAAACATACAAATAAAAAATCTTCTTCCTCATGGAGAAAACACCGATGATTTGGGTCCAAAGTGACACCCTAAAGCTACTACACCCCAATCTAGTGTTGATCAACGTCATGGATAAAGTCTCATGGTTCCTATCTTACTCCTCAATTAATATTTAGTGCATAGGACGTATCCCTTATCCTCTATGAATATGAGAAAAAATAGGATGAGGGTATTCAATTCATTTAATTATTATTTCATTAAATTATATATTCCTCCCAGCCACCAATTCCTCCCACTGAGCACCCAAATCTGAAAAACATTATGTCATTACTATTTTAAGAAACACATTCTAAAAACAATAATTTCCTCATAATTTCTATCCAAAGTCCCAAACAATTGTAAAAACATTATATCTAGAAAAATGTGTGTGCATTTTTTCAATATATTAATATTTTTCAAGTATAAAATATGGGGTCTAGTGACACCCAAAAACAATACCAATTCGAAGTAAAAATGTAGATATATATTTTAGAAAATAAAAATGACTAAACTGGTAAAATTAGAGTTGTTAAATTCTCCCCTCCCTGAAGGATTTCTTTTTAAAAAAATCACAATCTACTCGAAAGGTTTTTGGTACTATGCCAGCATCTATCTCCCACACTCTCAAGATATCTCATGCATGTTTTCATGCCACCAAATCTCTTAGAACAAGGGAATAGTCTATCTAAATAGGATCCACTTCTTATAATCCATCATTTCCATTGGGTACTCTGTAAAGGTGGAATCAACCTAGATGTTCTGCTCACCACAATCAATAATGCGAGATGGTTCATCCATGTATATCCTCAACCACAACACATTGAATATGTGATGAACTTGATCTAATAGTGGGGGTTTTTCCATGTGGAAAGTAACCTCAGAAACCCTATGTTGGATTTGGAATAGCCAAATAAACCTTGGGGATAGGATGCTTCCCTAGAAAATATCTACAATCCACATCATTGGGAGACTCTAAATAATGTGTTGCCTTCTTTCTAAAACACCAAGGGTCTGTGACATCGATATGAATAATATTTCTATCAACTCTGGGTTTTCATCATTCTACCATGGATTATCTAATCCTTCTATATTGTTTCATGTACCAACTCTACACTAATAAGAGATGACTCACTAATCTCGTACCAGCATAAGGGTGACCTGTAGGGTCCCCCATACAAGGCCTCAAAAGGTACCATACCAATAGTACAGTGATAATTGTTATTATAAGGGTACTATAATAATAAAAAGTAACCCTCCTAGATTCTGATGATGTCTATCACACGGTCTCCCTGTATATCATCCAACACATGGATTTTCATATCAAACTTCTAGACTTCCTAGGGGTTAAATGCCAAGATAATCAAAAACTAGGTCCCAAAATCCTCATGTAGGCCCCTCCAAATCCATGATGTAAACCGGGAATCACAGTTATAGATGATCATTATATGTACTCCAGGAATCTAGATGATCTGTTTAACATATAGCTACCTCAAACTCTCTACATAACTCTTCTCCAAAATGGAATGAAAGTGTGTCAAATTAGAGAGTCATGAATCAATCACCGAGATGAAAAAATATCCTCTCACTATTAATGGATGTCCCATACCAAAGTCCACTAATAAACCATAATACTTTCATTTATAGATCTCAAGGGTTCGGGTTTAACCTTCTAGAACATGATGTTCATCCTTTACCTGTTGACATGTGAGACTCAGAGAGACAAACTTGGCAATAATATTCCTCATGCCTTCCCACAAAAATTTCCACTGAAGTTTTGTTTACATATTTTCTGCACCTGGATTTATAACCATGGGGGAAGTGTAAAAATAACGCATTATATCCTCACACATCATAACTAGAATAATTATCCATCCCTATAAAGGGATTAAATGATCCCCTCATTTGTAGAAACTACCTATTTCATCTCCTAAAGATATCTGTCCAGGTAGAACATCGCAGTTGATGTCTACCAACTATTACTCTCTCACAAAAAAAAAGAGGTGTCACTAACATAAACTCAAGAAAATCGTTACTCATCTCGGCCACCAGGTTCATCAGAAACAAGGCTAACTACTCAGACAACTCCTCTACTAGGATAGAATAACGCCTCCTTCTTAGATTATTTTCCACCATGTTTCCCTTCCTAGGAATATAGATTATGTTGATGTCATAGTATTGTAGTAACAACAGATAGTTCTAGTATTTTTGGTTAATATCTCTTTGAGTGGAGATGTACATTTGACAATGGTGGTTTGAGTAAACAAAAAAACACTAACCAAGAAAATAGTACCTCTACAACATTAAATTGAATAATAATACTTTTAACTATAGTTCATGATTCACATAGTTCTTATCATGGGATATCAACTACCTTAACCCAAAAGAAATCATTGTTCGCCTCTACATCAACACACAACCAATATATGCACTATAGGACTCATAAATAACCATGAACTGAAATCCCTCCTCTTATAGACTCAACATAGGAGAAATGGTAAACCAAAACCTTAAATAATCTAAGGATATCTGATACTTCTCTATTGAGATAAATAGATTCCCTTTTCACATTAATGTGATTAAAGGGGATTCTATCCAAGAAACGATTTCTATGAACCACATATAGTACCCTACCAATCTTGGGAATCACTGCCCCTGACACAATATTGGATTGATCCCAAGAATGAAATAGGTCAATATTTATCATATCTACAACTAAATTATGATTAAATATTACATTCTCTATAAAGTGAACCTCTCATATATAAAATTAACACTTCGATAACTTACAATAAAAATGTTGATCTTAAAGTAGGTCTAAGACCAACCTAAAATGCTCTGAAAGATCCTCCTCTAATGTAAAGTATATGAGACTATCAGGAACAATGAAAAAAATATCAGTATATGTATGGATAGAAAATCCATTTCATAATATTCATGAACACAACAGGGTAATTAGTCACACTGAAAGGCATCACCATGAACTCATAGTGTCATTTGGAATATCAAAATTTCATCTTCGGAATGTTACCATCTAAAATCCTCAACTGATGGTATTCATACTATAGAATGACCTTTAAGAACCAACTCACACAACTCAAATCATCGAAAATTTCACAAATCCCCTGAAAGGGGTACTTTTAATTTTTCATTACCTGATTTAGGTGATGATAGTGAACAAAAATCCTCAGGACCCCATCCACCTTTTTCATGGAAAAACATGAGATTACCAAGGGACAAATTGGATCTAATAAAACCCCTCTCTCAATGTTCCTCCTACTACACCCTCTACTCTTGAAGGCCAATGGAAGCCATATGATATGCCAAATAATATGACGTTGCTGCCCTGGGATTCTTGTTAGTGTATATTTCTATCTCCCTCCATGGAGGAAATCCTGAAACATATTTAGGGAAGATGTACATGTAATCCTCAACTACCCATCAATCATATATTCTTTAATGTCCTCCTACAATAAGGGATAATCTCTGTAACTAATGTGTGATGGGTTGTAGTATCTTGATTTGTAGACCCACTCATTCAACCATGAGATTATCCAAGAAGTAAAATATCCTCTTATCAGTCCAAAGACATCTAACTCACCTATGACGATAGTTAATATGGGAATATACAATTCACAACCTGTCTATACCAAAGATAATTTCATAAGGTTTCATCGTGATGAGTAAGAGACTCCAACATGAAACTCTCACCAAAAAATTTAAACTCGCACTATCATAAGATTTGTGATATATCATAATTAATCTCAATAAAAACCTCTTGCCATAGGTTTTGGGTTAAAGTATCAATAGGTAGCTCTAGATCTCATAGGGGGAATATGAAGATAATGGAGTGAATCATGCCTATGTATACTAATACCAGAGAAAGGGTTTGAAGGAAACATATCATACCTTGAATCGTTTCATGAGAATCCTGATCATACCCCTCCATATCCTATAATTTCTGATGTCCAAAACTGCCAAAACTTTGGGCCTGGTATAATTCATTTGTTGGTGGTGGTGGAGGAAGCTCATAACATCACCATCCACCAATAGCTCCTCCTTCTAGATCTCTAACAACTCTTCTATCAGCACCACCTCACTAGGTTTACCCTAACCATGCACTAGATATCCATCATCTAGTTGATGATTCAACTATAGTAGTCTATCCACTACCTTCCTACCCTCTTTAGAATGATTGGTCAAGAAATCAAGATCCATGTGACCTCGCTCATCACATGCATTGAATTTCCCTTATTTGGGATGAGTGGATCCTCTTCTCAACACCTAAACTACATATCCACATGTCTGAGTCCATGAATGAATATTCCTCTTTCATCAAGACCCCGATGTATGATGCCTACTAGATGTTGCAGATGACTTAGCTTCCTAATTCCCACTACCGAATCCAGCCACCCAACATCCCTCTACTAAGAATATATCTTTAATCAGATCCCACTCTAGTACACCAATATATGTGTATATTCATAAGGAGACCACACCAGTATATATGTCACTATGAAGACCCTATATAATCTTCCACACCCAGAACTATCCATCCCTCACCATATAAAGAGAGTAATGTGTGAGATGAATAAACCTTTGGGAATAATTTTCAAAAGGCATCCTGCACTACTGCATCTCAAGAATATCTTGTATCTAGAAGGATTATAAACATTAGTGGTAATACTAATCATAGAACAACTATTAAAAGTATATCTATGATATTTTTTTATCATTTTGGGTATGCATGATCACAATCCACAAGAGCCTTACTTCTCCATGTAGTATAATATATTAAAGCACAACCATAGGATTTTTTGGGGCCAAACAATATAGGAAACTAGAACCACCAACTCATGGAAATCATCTAATGCCTGAGGTTCTTGCTCACCAAGGAACCTTTGCAGTATAATATGATGGAAATCACATAGAATGCTAAAAAAATTTGTGTCCTCATCCTGCCATATCGAGGTTATCAATTGTACCACTCGAATTCAATCATCATCCTGAACCACCAGTGGGGGATCCACAAACAACTCAATAGCTGGTGAAACTACTCTATTTATAAATGGAGGAAAAAAATCATGAGTAAATCCCTAAACCAATGCCTCATATCTCAGATGATCATCCTCTTGATTTGGTATTGTAATCTTAGTAGTTTTTTGTCACATAGGATTCTTAAAATTAACAAGATGAATCAAGATTATATGATCATATATAGGGATCTTACTCAAGATGGATTGTCAAAAACTCAATCATATATGATGTATGGAAAACTACTTCCCTGAAACGAATGTCTTTCCATACTGAGTTTTCAAGTAGTTAATAAAAGTCTTGGTGTATGGATATGTCAACCACCACACCAACACTAGGTTTTTGGCCTAAAAGCTACAATTGGAAAACTCTGACACCATTTACTACATTCTCAAACCAAAACTCACCATTGGAACAAATCCAACCACCATCCTGATGAAGAACTACACTGATACCACTATGTCATGGCCCAGCCCACTGGAACCCACCTAGAAATTAGAAAGTTGAGTGTTACCCCCCCCCCCAATCTCACCTTAAATGGGATAGGGGATGTAGACAAGAATTGAGTAGGTAATAATAAATATGGGACTTCTTATACAAAGTACATGTACACACACTACCATCTCCAAGCAAAAGCATAGAGATATAAAGAAAATGACTAACCATCTAGAGCATAATCGTGCATTCATGAACCACTAGGAACTTATTAGAGTACAATAGTGTAGTAAAAATTATAAAGGGGAAAAATTCACGCCTAATCATAAAATGAAGTCCTAGAATGATAATAAATGGTAATAGGGAGACCAAATAGTTCTCTTCGTACAGTCTCCAATGTCAAAACCTAAACATGGTTAGTCCTAAGGGCCACTAAGCTCCATTGAAACCAAGCCCACTGATATCATCATCAATCTTTTTATCATCTTCATAAGAGAAAACCCATAAAGTAAAATACCATGAAGGGGTGAGTATATACATACTTAGTAGTTCCCAAAAAACGAAAAGGAAGCAATAATAGACATAATTTTAAATTCAAACCATAAGAAATAGGTAAAGTAAAACTAATAGATATGATAAAAATAATCCCAAGAGAGGGAGAAATGGTTTTTCTATATCCACATCCCAACTATGAATTTTGATTCATCATATATCTTTAAATGTCCATATTTGATGCCTAGAACTAAATTAAATCATAGTAAACTCTGAGATGAAGATATCTCTCTTTACTATTTTTCTCCTCAGCTGAGGGAGCACCGACACCAATGGAGAATCCACTCCCCATTAGAGCTTGCTAACGGGGGATTACCACTCTATAGATAGAGGACCCACACCTTATATAGTATCAGGGAGTACCGACTCTACAATTATAGAGTATGGGGGCCTGCACCCTTGTGTGATAGATGAGTACCGACCTCTACATCTCATTGGTGATCCAACCCAATCACTGCCATTAGAAAAGAATCACTGAAGGAAGTATCATGTGTACAACTTCTTTTACCTTATCTCTAACATAGAAAAAGGCTAACAACACATTCTATGTGGAAATAAACTCAATATAGTCTAATTTTAGGCTCAAATACATGTTCTATGGAAGGATATACACAAGGTGGAATTATCTTACCAAACGTACATGGCATGTATGTGGGTCACACAACATGTACCCACACTTGGATTCCTAGGAATGTACTATTTAATGCATATCTTGGATATCCATGAGGGAGTACATAACATGTACTTGATGTACATTACATGACTTACCTCACTTGTAACATGTATTTGTACCTATCCCATTCCTGTATACTTAGCCTCCTTCCCATGTACACCCAAGTCTAGTCATATACTTTTACACATCCATGTTCCCTTTAAATGGGGTGTCATCCCAAGTTCCCAGAAAGATGTCCATTTCAAACTATATGGATATTACTCCTAGTACATGGCATGTAGTTCCCAAAATCCTTTATTCCCCTATTGTGAAGAACACATGACAAGTTCTCATGAACTAAACACCATATGATCAGGATTTATGAACGAGAAATCCTTACACCTCTGAAAACCCTTTCCCCACCCCAATTTCACATAGATCGTCCCTCATGAGGTACGTAAAAGTCATAATTGTGCTTTAAATGTTTCAAAAAAACATCTATGTGGATCCGTAGATAAAACTGAAAAATCCCAAACATTGATTCATTAGGTCCAAATTGATTCCCTGAAGGTGTTGCACCATGATCCAGTAAACCCCATATTTTAAAAAACACTATGACCATGGATTTACCATATGGTGTCCCAAATAATTATAAAATCATTCCTTCCATAAATATATGCATGCTTTTTTTTAATATATTAATATTCTTAATATATTAACAATGGGGTTCTTTGACACCCAAACACAATGCTGATTCTAAGGAAAAATCAGGAGATATAAATAAAAATATCCAAAGAACTAAATATTGAAACAAGAGTCATTAAAAATTAAAATTATATAATTTTATATTTGAGAGTAATTGTTCATAATAGAGAGACTCTAGAATTTTCTGAAGCCCTTGTGAGAACATCTTTACCCCTCCCTCTCAAGAACATGGAGAGAACAACAGAATCCTTTATTGAATTCTATAGTGAATGATTTTAAGAGGTTTATATTCTATGCTAGAACCCAGAGATTCCAGAATGTTTTTTAGATATTCATGGAGCACATTTGGATACAATAAGAGGAGTCCCAACTTGAATTATCAACCAAAATGAAAACATGAGAATAATATAATAGTTTATTTATTAATGAAACTGCCTAGTATGATGTAATTCCTAATTTTAAATAACTATAAATTAAAGGTGTAACATGTTCTCTTGAATAATATGGCATGTCTATGATTATTATTTTCTGATTTATAATTTGAAACCAATAAAGAAATTTATTGATAATCATCTATATGATTTTTAAACACCTTTAAAATTTAGGTGGTTTCAGAGCTATTACATTATAATTTATAATTAATTAATATTTTTTTGGTTAATTTCCCCATTTATTTATTAGGATTTCTTTCATTATTTAATCCAAATGTTGAGATAATTTGTTCATTTGTATTTATATGACTAAGAACATGACACAAACACATGAAAAATGATCAAAAATTCCATACGAAGGTGCTAAGGTTGTTGGACACATGAAATTGATACAAAACATGTCATTGTAAATTATACACCATCTACCCATGGTCAACCAAAAAATTTATGGTTTGAATCAATCATCTCATTTCATGTGGATTTGTACATGATTTCATTACACAGAAAGGATCTACAGTGTAGTGTAAGTAGTTAATCCCATGCCCAATAATGTTTTTCATCAGTTTTATCAGATACCATTTGATGAAATTGATAAAGAAACCATATATTCTTTATAGATAGGATATTTCCATATTTAATTTATAATTAATTTAAAATAATAATTACCCTTACTTGATAAATATTCTAGTTGTTGATCAATTCATTTCCTACCCTTATCTTCTCATTTTTAGGGTAGAAAATACAAAAAATGAAATCCTTTAGCGGTATCCACACATAATCCAAAAATCCCAGAATGAAATTTTTGGTTTTTTGGGAGATTATGGGGAGGAACCATGTGATTTTAATTATTCATTGTGGATCAAAACATTAATTCTATAAAGCATAAAGAAATTACTTCTCCAATTATCTTGGTCTTGGTAGAAGAGGATTATCACTCAATCTCGAGAGAATTCTTGAGAAGTTTTCTCTAGGGATTTGAGATAATTTTATTGAGATAATATTTGAAGCACAAAAATTCACATAACTTAAAAAAAGTATAAAATAATATTATATACATGGGGATAAAAATTTATTATTTCACTAGGCCCTTATATCTAACTTTCTATTCAACGTAAACCCCATGTCAAATAATAAAAATATAAATATAAATATATTACATTATCATGACATATTCTAAACTCCTGGATTAATATATCATTTATATCAAACTATTCAACATAGCATTTATCGAACTTGGAATAATAAATAAATATTTAAATAAATAAGAATCATCTTATGATTCATTTAATAAATAGATAGATACTATATCCACTGTAATTTTGAATAAATATTTATTTTTATTATTCATGTATGTAAATAAATATTTATATAAAAAATAAATGATTATTTATTAAATTTTAAATTACAAAAAATAAATGAATATATATTTTAAATGTGTTTTCTCATAAATAATATTTATTTAATATTCAACTTACATATATTCTAATCATGAAGAACATGATATTTAATTTATGAGAAAAATGATACCTAAATAATTATAAAAGAATGAGATATGAATATTATTTATTATAATTATTAAATTCAAATATAATTTAACTAAGATTTTGGATACACTTAGTACGTGACCCTCAAGTAATCTTTCTCAGTTACATTAGAGGGGTTTTCCTATAGTCAAAGATTTGAGTCTAGCAATATATCGAGGCACCCATAGATAATTAAGCTAATGTGACAGTGAAATAAACCTCATACATAAACATACTATGTAATATAATCCCATTTTCTTGATATCTCATCAAGTACGATTCATATATTGGGCCATCAACCAATATGATTTATTTTTCCTTCATTGGATCTCTGAAATGAACTTGTTGATGAACAACCATGGGAATGTATTTAATTATATCGTCCCATTTTAATCAAAGGGATCAAGATATCATATTTGATTAACTTTTAATGAGGAAATTTTTTTCTTGAATTATTCAATCGATACCGTATCACTTATAACACATCCAATATATCATAACACATTGTGAACATATATTGTGCTAGTTTTCATCAATTCATCAAATTATGTGATTCATGATGTATATTAAAAGTAATCTCAAGTATAAATACCAATAAACATGTACCTAGATAATAATATCCAATGAATACATATAACGTATGGAATTTCTATTAGTGGTCATGTCCTTTTAACCATCATTCTTGGAGATTACTTAGTGAAAACTTCTTTAGAGGAATCCACATCTACTTATGAGTATCAAACACCTGATAAAAAACATCATTTATATCTATTTATATAGATTCTATATACACCATATGAAATATTTTTAAAAATATTTTAATGGAATTTATAGGTTCTCATTATTGTGGGGAACTTTTAAAACCATTCAATACAACAAATACTTTAAAGAAACTATCACATTAATGTTATGAAAAATAAATCTCATCATGTGGTATGATTTTAATTAATATTAATATTTCAGTAGCATAAAGTGATAATATATTTGTTTATAGGAAACAAAATCTAATAGACACTCACGCATGATAAAACAATTAATAACTTTTTCTCTATTATCTATCATATGATATTCATTTTTCTATTGAGATAATGATTTAGTTAATGGTTATTCCATGATTTTATTTTATACAAAATATTTTATCTATGACCACACCCCTATAAGAAAAATCCTTCAAGATGTGGTATTTCAAATGTATATGATTCTTCCAGTGATGTTCAGTATCCAATCTTCTTATTTAGCTACATCAAATTCCACTATATACTGAGACACTACTATATAATCAGTTAAAATTGATTACTTATAACTCTCCCATCTCACATATCCTCTATTACGATAGAATACATAACTTGGATATGATTTTATGTCATTTAGGTCTATATAGAAACTCTCAAATGAGTATCCTTTGATAATTAATTCTTCATATCCATTATAAAATAGGAATGTATCCATTGTAAACCTAAGGTAATTTATGATATTTTCACTCCCATCCAATGAGGATCCCTTGGTTCTACTTGATATCTACCTACCATGATCAATTATTGGAAACATAAATCATGATATATAATATAATATACATTATGTAAACTATAATAGAAGAGTAAGGATTTCTACTCATTCTCTCCATATCTCTCATATGGTGTTTGAGAACATATTTTAATGGAGATATATATACCATGTGATATTGGAGACAATCCCATCCTGTAAAACTCTATAATGAATCTCATCAATACCTTTCCAATGTATGTTACTTTTCATTTTCCCAGTAGCCTCATGGATTTATCAAAAAATGATATTGATCCCTAATATATATGTTTCTTCACTTAAGTCTTTCATGTAGAATATTTGTTTGATCATATATTAATAGATTCTTGGATTGATATCTAATTTTCAATTAGTACTATATCCTTGACATATAATACTAGGAACATAACTATACTCCCATAAAACCACCTATAGATATTGGGATGACAATCATTATTTATGAAACAAAATTCTATTATGGATTCATAAAAATCAATGCTCCCTGATCATGAATGATTTCTTAAATCCATAAAGTATTTTATACAAGTTTCAAATATTATTTGTAACGCCCCAACCTGGGTTCCAAATATAGGTTCCCTTAGCATGTTATTCAAATGAACTAAGGTGAACCTCCCCATACACCAAATGCTACCAACTAGAAACAAGGGTCTAATATGTAACATGGGGAGACTATACCCTATATATCAAATATGCAGAACATTGGAAATCAATATAACATATAAAAAAAGAAAACAAATTAATCAATAATCATCCAAAAAAACATTAATAAATACAAAACAAAGAAAATGATCATAAACCGAAGAAGAATACATGTCAATCCATATAAGTGTCAAGTGTCTAATGAAAACTCAATGTAAAGGAATACCGAAAACTAATAAGTGGGTCCTGAAACCATGTCTAGTTCCCCCATCCAATCCCTTTCCTCATTCCCAACTCATATATCTAACATAGGGATCCTTTCATTATCCTATCATGAAAACATACAATCATATTATGTACCAATCAAGAAGCCCAGGAATGGTGTGATTAAAACTCCTTAGGCCACCACCAATGGAGTCTAAAGCAATATCCAGTCTATAATAGTGTATGTAGTTCTATAAAGAATAAATATTAAATGAAAAAAGTAAACAAGTTTCCCATTTATTACCCTTTAGTAAACTATATCATACATTCTTTGGCCCATGATGAAGTCTAAACCATGTGCCATAGGGTTTTTACATTTTAATATTTTCATGTTATTTTATTATTAAATTTAATTCCAATTTATTTCGGTAAAAAAGAGAATCATTTTGGGTACCATTATCACAAATACATGGAGTTTCAATCGATCATTAGTTCACATTCATGAATCAAGGACCTAGTGCATCACTCAAGCACTTCATGGCTACTTATAGAATTATCCCCTCACCTACAACTCATTGTTCACATTCACATACAAATAAACATTGTGGGCCTAGAGCATCAGTCTGAAACTCTATGGGTACATGGAGAATATATCCCTTAACCACAATGTTTTTTCACAATTATATATATATATATCAAGATTCGTCGTCACTGACATTATTATCTATCATTAGAAAAATGTTTCACCATTTAATTTTTCATACAAAACCATGGTTCTTTACATTCATCATAAGGAATAACATGATAAATTTCCCCATTAATTCATTTATCATGAATAATTAGTCATCTCATTAACCCTTTAAGGTTAAGATAATAAACCATATAAATCCTATTATCAAAACATGAAATAATGATTTATTTGAAATCAATATAACAAGTATTCCCCTTTTTTACATTTCAAGAATCATAAATTGAAGGATATTAGCATACCCTAGGCGTTTCTATCTGGCTCAGCCTCTTAATCTTCAATGGGTCCAACAGGATTCATGAAAGGTCTCAAAATTACATACGAATCAAATCATTTTTCTAATTTATAATCAATTTCACAACATGAAAATGTAACGGTAGAAATAAAAACATGAGTTCATTATAAAAACTATAATAATTAGAAAATATATCACCTACCTTAGGATCATTTATGGAAACTCTCCCAACCTCATCTCTTAATTCCAGGTAGAATGGACGGATTGAGAAGTTCATAAGAGAGCTTCGATTAAAACCTAGGATCAAGATCCAATGAAATAAGATCCTTTAAAACCTAGATCTATTCAATAAAAATGGATTAATTAATCTATAATAAAAGTAATAGGAATTTTGAAGATAAAGGAACCTAAATAAGGAAGAGATCACATACTAGAGAGATGTTGATTTTTTCAACTGGAACATCGATTATAAAACAAAGGAGTATGAAGAATCTATGAATCCTCTATAAAGTATAAAATATCAAATTAAATAATGTTAGGTAAAGTGGGGTTTCTTAAGGAAATAAAACTTGGGTTTGAAAATTTTTAATTAAATTTTTGGTGGTTTAAATTCTACATGCATGGTTTCCCAAAAGGGAAGCACAATTAGAAAATTGTGTACCCTAACTGTGCGCCCATAATATCTGAGGTTCATGGTTTCTACTAGGTGGGTGAACTATGTGTTTAACCATGTGCTAACCATGAAATACCCCTTTTTACCATGGTGCACAATTTTTTGGGGGTGGGTGCACAATTTGGGAAAATTGTGTGCCAACCATGAACTTCCCAAAAAACCTCCAAAATCTTCCAAAACTCTCCTGGACACACCCAAGACAATACTTAGCCAAAAGGAGATAACAAATGGTAAATATATTCCTAGAAATTATAACAAGAAACCTCCAAAAGTTTCGGATCATACAATGCCCCCACCTTATAATAGCCCATCCTTGAGTGGTACTCCAAAACATCACTAAGACTTTGAGGTGAAAAGGTTAGGCCACTGGGGACTCATATTAGCTTCCCTCTACCATGTTTAATCCTGAAAATGACCATAAAACCAAATCACATTGACTAATAGAACAATATTTTCCCACAAAAAATTCTTCCTATGGTCTACAACATGAATCAGATGCTTCTCAAAGGATGCATCAACCTCAAACTCAACTTCATCAATGTCTATCATATGATAAGGGATGGGGTGATACAGTCAAAGATATGACACATGAAAAACATTGTGCATCAAACTATACCTATGATGGAGATCTAATTGATACACCTCTAGTATAATAATCTCCACAATCTCAAATCGTTTGACAAACCAAGGAACCAACTTTCCATCGCTCTGAATCCTACGGTGACTCAATCTCAATGACACCTGAAGGAACGCATGATCACCCATTGTAAACTCAAGGGGTAGATGAAATCAATTAACATAATACTTCTACCAGCTATATTCCATAATCATACATTTTATAATCAACTAAAACAATTACAATGTCTCATGCATGAAGCTCGGTCCCAACAACTTTTACTCACCTACCTCCATCCAATATAAAGGTGATATATATGGAATACTATAAAGTTCCTCATATAGTTCAATCTGAACAGTCACCTGATAATTATCGTTATGGGGGAACTCAACTATTGCTAATTGTTTCTCCTTAGAACCACCAAAATATAGGATGCATGGACATAACATTTCCTTTGTCACCTTAATAGTATGATCTCATTTCCCATATATCTATGGTTGAAAATATATAATTATAAACCATCGAGTTCCCAAAAACGTTCTCAATAATTTCCAAAAACATGAAGTAAAACACACATGATGATCTGAAATTGAACATCGAAGAACTCTATAAAAATGGAGGACATCCCAAATATACATGTCACCCAATTGATCAATCATGAAAGTCACTAGAATTGGAAAGAAATGGGTACTTTTTTCAACTTCTCTACAATCTACAATATCATATTATTTTTTAAGGGGTCCTCATAATACCTACCAAAAGTCCATGGTAACATCATCCCACTTGTAATTCGGGATAGGAAATAGCTGTAACAAACTTCCAGGTCATTGATTCTCAAAATTCACATTTTGATAGGTGTAGAATCCTATCATAAAACCCAAAATCACCCTTTTCATTCCTAAACACCAATAACATAAACATAGGTCAAAGTAAATTTTGATCAAACTAGGATTCACCACCCAATTTGTGGCATAAAACTCATGAATTATCTCCCCATGCATAAACATAGGAACAACAACATGGCCCAAAACAAGGATTATCTCATCCTCATCTATGTTCCAATCTGGTGGCGTCTCCCCACCTTCAAAACTATTAATCATCATTAGGAATTCTAAGTCCTCATAATTCATTTCCTTAATCTAGTTTAGACATGTGGACTCGAATTATAAGGATGCAAGGGTCAATCATTCCCACTACTCTTGAACATCCTTATGAATCTCATTGAACAAATATATCATCTTACCATCAAAGTTAGAATCCTACACTACCCACATATGTGTCTTTCATATCAAAATGTCAGCAATAATATTTCCATTTCCCAGTGTACAAGATAGATCAAATTCAAAAGACTACATATACTGAACCCATATATGCTAAAAAATATTAAAATATTTCTATAATAATATTTACTTCAAACTTTTGGGATCGGTATAAGCAATAAATATTTCACCTAATAGGTAATTCCACCAATAATTTAATGAAAAAATCACTATCAAAAAATAATGATTTTTGTATAAGATAATTCCATTCATGTGGCCCTAACCATCATAATACATAATAAAAACTTGATTGGTCTACATCAATACTTCCCCAAGATATTTTCCACAAAAAACCACAAACTAATACAGTTATAGGATAAATATTTGGTTCATCAAGGCTATAAAAACAGCTAAAAGTTTCACCAGCTAAAAAAGTATCATGAAAAATTCGTATAGGCCACACCTTCTTCTAAATGTAGTTTGTGGTATACCAAAAGGCATTACTCTCAAATAATGATACTCTAATATATGGTCAATATTAGTGAATAAACAAGATCCTCTCAATTGGTCAACTAGATCATTGATACATAGAAGAGGATATCAATTCTTAACTATTGTCCTTTTAAAGTTATAGAAACTTACACAAAAATACAAAGTCTCATTAATATTATGATAAAATAAAACCAAATAATTGCAAGGTGACATAATTGGATAGATAATTACATTATCCAATAAAACATATAGCTTAGTCTTAATCTCATTAATCTATATTAAAAGAATTTGGTAAAGTTTAATGGAAACTAGTTCATCCCTATGTATTAGATCAATTGTGTACTCAATATCTCTCTTTGGTGGAGGCACTGATAAGTATTCAGGAAACATATCCTAAAATAGATCAACTATAGGTGGAATGAAACTATGATTCACAACTATATCATCCAGCGCTATAATTTTAACTTATGTGGTGATGTACTTTATTTTGTAATGAACATGACCTGGATATCCTTCTTGATATCACATTCTCCACGTTGAACATAATTGTTACCCTAAGGAGATAAAATGGTTACTCTCCCATGGTAACAATCAATGTGGTATTGGAACAATACCATCTAGTTCATTACCAAAATTATTTAAATACCTGATATTCCAATAATATAAAAATCCTAAAGGAAATGATACTCATCAACCTTGAGGGAACATCCCTTGAATTGAAATATCTCCTTCAATCATAAACCCAGTGGTGTGTCTATCATCATAACACCACTTCCAAAATCCATCATCAGAATAAAACTATTCAAAAGTGGGGTATATATTAAAGGATATGAGGGTTATATATCCAATAAAATTCTAAAAATCCATTAATCTACTAGAATTGTACCTATGAAAATCGACAATCAAGATTCGCTATTGACAAGTGAAGACTGAACTGCATGGAACTAACTTATCCATATACCATAGGATCTAGTCTATGTTCCATTTTATTTACTACTATAATAATATAGGAACCCTTTCCTAGAAGTACCATGTCTAATTCCTTAACTTTCAAAACCATTAGAACTCCAACTACCCAATTGCTACGGGGTAGAAGACCCCCGTCCAGTACTCTAGTTCGGCGTAACAGCACTTTCACTACCCATCAATCATGGGTTCCTGCAGTTCCTCTATAGGTGTCCCATCCTGAGGAAGGCCCAACAATCCATTAGTGAATGGGAACACTGATAAATAAAATTAAATGACCTACTTCACTAATGGAAGAACACTCGATTAATGCATTGTGTAACTGATCCTTCCCAGCACTACTATATTTTCCACTCCTATGGTGAATGTTCTCATAATGATTCTTCATACTCTCAAAATATTTAACCCATGTTAATCTATAAGAAACCATTAGTACTCAACTAGAATCCTCTTTTAATATCCCCTAAAAAATGAGAGCTTGATTCGCTACCACAAAAAAACTTATTCAAATGGAATTGGTGAACTTGGTACTTGATCTCACTTTTATGTTCGTCCATAAGCATCTCACCACAACACCTCATCTCTTAAAAATGCTCGAACAAAGTCTTAAAAATTGTTGAATCGAACTACATATTCTATCACTGACCTGATTCACTAGTGAATCACATAAAATATGTTTCCCTATCTTACCAATGCATCTCTGGATAAATGTGTTCTAGGAATTTATCCTGAAATTCCTTCAGTACCCTAATCTCCAACTTCTCATCCCGAGACTAAATATCCCACAAACAATTCACTTGAACTAGAAACATATAATCATTCCACTTGACTTTTTTATTCATAGTAGTCAATAAATGATCCAATATAATCTAGATTGACTCAATCCAAAACTCAGCTACCTCAGGCCCACTGTCTCTTGTGAACATTATTGGGTGGCTAAGTTAGAACTCCCATGTTAGATCAAACATATTTTATATATACCTTGTTGGTTATCTTTCCATAAAATTTATAAAATGAGAATAGTTCCCATAAAATATCTCTTCCACACCCTCACCTGGAACTATCAGTGAATCATGTCTCGCTATAGGAGGAACCTTTCCACCCATTTTTTCTTATCATCCTATCAAAAAAAATTATCAAGGTGGCATGTCTCTACATTGAAAACAATTGTCTTAGAACATATAACACATCATTAACACTTTTTAATAATATGTATTCAGATGATTTTTTAACAATTAATCAGTCATACACATTCCCATGGTCAAACTGAGACACAATCACTACCCTCAATAATCCATAACCTAGGCCCTGTCTAACATTGGGTAAAAAAATTTCAATCATATGTTTACCAATGAAACCCATTTTTAACCATTTAAAATTATCTAATATAACATATTTTGACCATTATTTGTTTATCATTAAGAACCATTTATTTTAAATTAACCAAATATTAAATCATTATCCTTCCCCAAAACCCACCCAGGACATACTTTTCTGTGTGTTCCTAATATGATGAATGTCATTTAAACTTTTCATTACCAAGAATGATGCATGCATACTCTTCTGTTGTGCTATACTAGGCCAAAAAACGTTTTTGGTATTTTATAAAAGCCACTTTTTGGAAAGTGGTAACCATACAAAGATCCAAATCATCACACATTAAAAATCAACCACGCACCTTGAGTCAAAAAATGGCCTCGAAGCACGGGTCCTATCGATTTCTGCGCCACCTCGAGCCACGACCTACCTCGAAACAAACACCACGTGGTTTCTGACTTATCCTCCTCAACCAGATCACTGGTGAGCTTCATATTCACCGTTGTCATCTAAGGTCCGGCGTTCACACCACAGTCGTCTGACTCGTGATCCACACAACACCACACCAACATCAACGAATCCAAAAACCATCACCAAATCAACAGAAATGCAAAAATCATCAAGAAGAAACCATCATGATTTCACCCGGACTATTCATGGGAACTGGAAGCATACCTCTACTACGATGCCACCGCACACCACCAAGAACATCACAAAACCATTTCTGAAAACTGAACTCAAACCAAAAGATGAAAAAAAAACAGATTTGTGGGCCATTCGAACAAACTGCCACTCCACAAGCCAGAGAACCAGAGCCCACTGCCACCTTCATCACCGAACCCAAAAGCCAGATCCCCCCAGCACCTGCAGACATCACGACCCGCAATGGCATCCCCAGGTCTCAGCATCTGAACCCACCTCTTAGACCAACACCGCGATGCCAAGTGAAACCCTAAACAGACTGTAGGTTAGGGCGAGGAGATAGCTAGATCACGAAGAGGTTCACCTAAGAGGACAATCCCACACGACGCTTCCAGAGGACGAATCCACAACACAAACGCATCGATCAAGGAGTTGAGAAGAGATCCAGACGGCCCGGGGTGGAGAGGAGGAAGGAGGCGATGGGAAATAACCCAATAAGTTCATCACCCAAGGTGAAATAACATAGAACTATAATAACATACATCAGGAACCACAATACCACCCTAGGTACTTGATTTTCCCTCACACATGGGTAATCTACTCCCTGACATTAGCTCTTGAACAAGGCCCATCTCATCCTAGTCTCTTATCTACCTTTCCCAAATAATAATACAACTGAAAATAAATGAAAACTTTTCTATGATAACACTATGTAATGTACCATCATGAGTTCCACATACCAGTACCCTGAGTTATTTTACCACATGACTATAGGCATGCCTCCATGTATGCAAAATGATTCCAACTAGTATTGATGGCCTAATATTTAACATGGGGAGACTATACCCAATTTTTCAAAACATCACAATAATGAAAATCAACATTCCATATAACCAATATACTACAATAATCAATAATCAACAAAACAACACCCGAATTAATCCAAAATAGGAAAAATGATCGTAAACCCAAGTAGTAGATATGTCATGCCATATAAGTGTCATGTTTCAGATGAAAACCCAAAATAAAGAAACTCTGACAACTCTCAAGAGGGTCCAGATATCAGGTATGTTTCCCTCATCCAGGCTCCATCCCAAACCCAAACTCATCCGTCTAACATAGGGATCTTTCCCTTATCATGTCCTGCAAACATGAAGTGTATTCAGGTACCAATCAGGTGGCCCATGTAGGGTTTGATTAAAACATAGTATACCACCACCAATAGTATCTAAACTAATATATAGTCTATACACATTTATGCAGTTGTATAAAGAATAAAGATTAAATGAAATAAGTAAATAGTTTTCGCATCTATCATTCTTTAGCTAACTGCATCATACCTACTTCATCCCATGCCAGAGTGTAAACCTTATTCTATAAAGATTTTAAATTTTTCTCTATTCATGTTATTTCATTATTTAATTGAATTAAACTTTCATTTGGCACCCTAGAGAGTCATTTGAGTACCATTATCAAGGATTCTTGGAGCATCAGTCAAACATCAATTCACATTCATGCATCGTAGGCCTAGAGAACCATTCTAGAACCCCCTCGGTACTTGGATCCTTAGTCCATCACCCACAAATCATTTTTCAACATTTACATACTAATATATATTGAGGTCCTAGAGAATCATTATGGAACCCCATGGATATTTAGAGCATCATTCCCTCAACCCCAACTAATGTTTCACAATTATATAAAGATGTGTATATATATACACACATAAAGGTTCATCACCATTGCAATTCTTGTCAATCATTCGCAATATGGTGAAAGATTTCAATTATGAAAAACAACCATGGATATTTAATTTTATCATAAGTGTTAAAACGATAAATTACCCCATGAATCCATTTATCATCAATTATTACTCATCTCATTTACCATTCGAGGAAAATCCAATAAACACATTAAATCCTACTATCAAACCATGAAATAAGGATTTTTTTTAATTCCATATACCCATTATTCACCTTTTTAAATTTCAAGAATTTCCATTTCATGAATATTGGAATACCTCATGGGTTTTCATCATGGTCGGCCTAATAATCTCCAATGTGCCCAGTGAGGGCCATGAAGGGTCTCACAATTACATGGGAATTGAATAATTTTTATAATTTAAATGATATTTTACCATTTTTAATGAAACCATACAACTACAATCACAAGATCATGATCAATACCATGGGAATTAGTAATTATAATGCCTAATATAGAATTTTTTTAGGTCCACTTGGTCAAATACCCTAAGGGGGGTGAAGTAGGGTATGAAAGATTAAAACTACTTCCCCTTTAGATCTTGTTTCATGGTTAAGAAAAACACACTTTTCTATTTCTCTAGTATCAATATATAAACAGAAATAAAATAATGCACAGGGAACCACAATTTTACATAGTTCACCCTCACTGGGCTATGTCCAAGGAGAATACAATGGTGATGTGTCAATGTACCAAATAAACTAAGGCTCACTAACAAAATTAAAATTTTATGGGTAGATTACTTCTAATCCTATAATCATTTCCATTATAAGGTTTAGGGTTAGCTCACTACTTTCCCAAGGGTCACTCCCTATGTCTCTTTCCCATGATAACTTCTCATGGAAAGGATCACTTTCTTCCTCTATCTTTTGTTACTTCTCTTAGAAGGGAGCCACTAAAAGTGTACGGAAATTTTGTTCATTTTATTTGCATGAATGCACACATCCTAAACTATAGTTAGATGTTGTGTTGAAGTACCCTTTTCACCCGTACATGAATTAAAATTTTCCAAAAACAATTATTTTATGAAAATTACATTCGCTAATTGGTCCTCTGTGAACTTCCTTAAGTCCTATTTGAACTATGTTGTACCATGTATCTCAAGCTCTTTGGGGAACACTTCTCATTTATAGACCATCTCTCCTATACAAACAACTTCCCCTCCATGGACCACTACATATTCCCCAATCTAACTCTTATATGGACTGCCTCTTTCTTTGTGGGCTAAAATACCCCAAAAAAACCCTTTCAAAAAATTTCTTCTATGAACTGCTTCAACCTTTGTATAATTATCCCTCATTAACTCTTTCGGACTTAGACAAATTTCATCCATATTGAAGATTTTCTCTAATTAAAATATCGCTAATTAATGATGTTATTAGAACTCCTTATATTGAAAAATTGATAAAAAATCACACTAATTTTTTTTACATAATCATTCTAGGCGGTAAATCCTTCACTACGAGCTGCTTCTCCCATGAAATATTTTCCTTATTTGGTTCATGTACCTCCACTATTCCTTCACGGTGGATGATATTTTCCTTAAAGGAAACTCTTCATGGATCCAAAAATCACAACCTTCTTTTCACAAATGATGATCCATCAACCTTACTACAAGATTTCTGTGACCAACTTACCTCCCACAAACCATAGGAATTCCCTGAAAACATTTTTTATTCATGTTCTGTGTATCACCCTACATGGTCCGTATAGAATTGCAATGTGTAAATCCATCCATTTCTGATTTCCTTCATCGTTACGCATACCCTTATCCGGTCTGTGAACTGTCATTCATGGTCCACAATAAACACTCACTTTCTAAAACACCATTCATACTAATTCACAGTCATATGGATTTGTAAACAAACACAATATCTCCCAAAAAATTAGAGGATTCATTTAAGGATTTTTTTCCATCAATGATTGATCAATGCTCGCCCAACCTTAGCCCTTAATTCGATGTAGAATAGAACGATTGAAAATAAATACGAAGGTATCAGATCAAAACCTATGATAAAGAACTAACAAAACATGATCTATTAATTCCTATATCTATTATATAAATAATAGGGGAATTAATTTATCTTTGAAGGAATATGAATACGGGAGAGATATGAACCTAAACAAAGAAGAGAGAACATACCAGAGAGGTGTCAATTTCTTCCACCTGTTCTTCAATTCATAAGATAAGCAGTTCAGGGAGACTATTAATTCTCTCGAGAGGCTCCTAGAAAGAAAAAGGAAATCATGTTAGGTTGAGTGGGGGTTATTAGGTAAATAATTTAGCAGTTTATTATTTTTAATTAAATTTTAAATGTTTTAAAAGACTGCATGCATGTTTTCCTAGGAGGGACACATGGTTAGAAAAACTATGAGAACTAACTGGGGTTCATGGTTTCTCAAGGGTTGGTAAAAAGTTTTTTATGTGTTTCCAAAATGTGAAATACTCATGTGTCCCATGGTGTGATGTTTCTAGGGGTGGGAACACAGTGTGGGAAAAATGTGAGCCAACTATGCATTGACTAGAAACCCAATAAAAGATTACAAAACTCACTCGAACACAACTAAGACAAGCCTCAACCAAAAGGAGATAAAAAAATGGGTAAATATATTTCTAGAAATGAGTCGGATACATATCGAGAAGGCCAAAATCTTATATTATTGGTATCCTTTTAATTTTCAAACTATTACAGCTATGTCATATAGCTATCTTCTATAAGGTTTCAATTAAAGAAGGATATTTAAAAATCCATTTTTTATATCTCAAAATCATAGTAACTTTTTATGGAAAATATAATTATAATTAATTTTAGTATATAAAATGGCGAAAAAAAATTCTTCACACTCACACTATTCAAACCCTTTATCCATCAAATGTGCTTTATAACTACTGACAGTTCCTTCCAAGTCCAGCATATTCTTGAATATCCCTTAGTACCCAATAAGATTTACATCCACTGAAGTGACTACTAAAACTTCATAATCATTCTAATACATGGAAAAAATTCAGACTTTATGGATTATTTTCACTTTAAAAATTAAAATATGATTAATTCTTCCTTATTGGAAAGAGTTTCATTACCATTAACTAATAATATTCCACCCTCTATATTGATTAGAAATTTATATCATTCTACTTCTATAACATCTATATTTCCCATAAAAAATAATTTTATCTCTATAATAAAATTTCCATCTTGGATATGAGGAATTTTTTCTTCTTCCAACTCTTTTATATCTTGAGCCTCAACTTCATAGAAGTATATCTTGCTCCAAAAATCTCTTTTAAATATGTTCTCCCTCTCAGGAACATGGTGTGTCTTTCCACTATTACCATTATTATAAGGGGTATTATAGATAATATCCACTTTTTTCTTTAAGTTGTTCTATAAAGATAAAAACAATTCTCAGTGTTTGATTTTATTTTCAATAAAAGCCATAATAACCACTTCACATCTGCACACATGTAAATGTGACAAAAATGCATTTCTTCCCATACATAAAATCACATGAAATTTCATTTTCCGATTTAGTTTGAACCCAGATTAATATATATGTATTATTCTATAATGAATATACCTAAAATGATAATGGAAGACTCTCCTCACTTATCAACTATCCCACCATCTCATTATGCTGACACCATTCTTTTATGGTGCATAAGGAGGGGTGACTTGAGATAGCATCCCAAAAAACCTTCAATAATTGATAAACTCTTGTTTTGATATTCTCTATCATAGTCTAAGTAGAGTTTCATTATCTTCTTACCAAAATTATTCTCTACTTATTTTTTTTATTCCTTAAATTTTTTCATGGAATTTTAATTATACCTTATAAAGTTGATATACCCATCCTTACAAAATTCATTGATAAAAGTTATGAATTAGGAGTATCCAAATATAGATTTAATTAGAAAATGTTAGTATACATTTTTATGAACTAATTCAACAATCATTTTAGACCTTTAAACTTATTAGGATCCTAATTGGGTTTATAGACCCTATATTATATTATTTCCTAATTTGGATCACTTCCTTAATGTTTTATTCCTTGGTAAGGTTCACTACCCACCTACAGGTTTACTACATACCCCTATAAAAAATAAACCTGATGGGGAGGATAATTATTGGGGATTATATTATATTCCCATAACCCTTCCATGCTGGATGTGTCACTCAAGTTGAATTTGTCATGAAGTGATGCCCATACACTGTGGCGTGTCACCCTATAACCAACACCCCTTCAACGCTAGGGAACACACTATTTGAATTTTGACTCAACAATCGCACCATAAATATTTATCCTAAGAATAAAACCGTACCAAACACACTTTGATAGAATTTATTAGTATAATAGTTTGGGTTTTAGACCCTCTAGAACTATATTTTATGCTTTAGATCGCTACCTCGTGGTTTTTTTTCTTTAGTAGGGCTCGCTTCCCACTGGTGGCTCACTACCCACCCCTGTCTTAAAATACCTTGTAATGGGGAAGATATATCTTGGGTATTATATTCCATTCCCAAAATCCATAATTGAAATATATGGGACTTAGATAAAAGGAATCATGATGTGATTCCCATACATCACTTCGTGACACCCTATAGCCAACACCCCTTAATCCATTGGGAATGCACTGCTTTCAATTGGGACTCTACATGCATTTTATATGAAATTTATCTTTTTTCATATTTAATTTAAAATGATCATAAAATATATCAAATGTTTTTAGGTCAAATGAATAAAAATACCCTTATTGGAATTACTTTGTCAATCGCTTCTCATTTATAAAATCAAACTAATGATTCCACAAATAGTCATCTTATGATTTATGAAATAATAATTTTTTATAAGTTTATAACACTATATTTTCATATTCTAATATTTATAGACCATTATTAAAATATTCCATCCCATAACATATTCTATATTGATAAAATTAGATGATATTATTTATGAACATGAAAATAAAGTCATCGATGTCTAAAATGGACATAGATATTATGTTCCTGGTTACACTAAACAGATAATAAAAATTATTTAAAACTATTACCAATCTCAATAGTAATATATGATAATATCCTCTAATATATATCATAGTTATACTTCCTCTATTGGATTCTCTAAGATCCACCACACCCATTATAATCTTTTATAATCTACTAAATTTTTATATTTGGATCCAAATGTGAATTCCAAAAACTATATCTGACACCCAATCATTAGAAATGTATATATTATACTTGATAAAAAATGAATCAGAATTTTCTTCATACTTCTTCACTACGGCTTGGATCATATTCCAGTGAAAAATCTTCCCAACAATAAAACACACAGTATCCTACCCTTTAGTCTATCAACTAAACTTTATCCTCATGAAAGGGTGATGAAAACGTGGATTATAAATAGAATAAGACTTTAATATTTTCACCTTTACTTTCCTCTTATTCACTATAAGGACTGAATCTTTTTCATTCTCTATATCCCTATACACCGATAAAATCAAATTCAAAAAATATTGGAGCATCTTCTCTAAATTGTTCATATTAAAATTCACAATAAACATGAGAAATGCGAAGGAAGTGAGGTGAGCATGAGTTTTATGAACAACATGAGATCTAGTTAGTGAAACTTCTATATGATTGTACATAAAGTGTTCCTTGGAGATCTCATACCTATCATATCATAGATTCTCATGATGAAGATAATAGATATGAAACTATAATGTGTATACAACCATATATTCATATGTATTTTTTAGTTTAATAGTAATAGATTATAGTATAAGGCATTGGGCATCCAATGAATAATCCATGTGTTTCTAGAAGATAGTGTACTCCCCATCACTATCCTCCTTAGAGGGATCAAAATTATCTCAAGACTACAACATGTAAAACTTTCACTCTTAGCATTGTATGAAGGGAAAACAGTTGTACCAATCCTGGAAGTTACCAAAATTCAAGATATTTTATTTGTTTTGGATAAATCTCAAGGATAATATCATGGTCAAATGATATATAATTTTCTATAATAAATTTAATTATTTTTTTAACTTTATGTTGATTACAAAGTGTGATGTAATAAATTAATTTTCTTAGTCTCTCAGTTGTTTTTAGAAAATTTCAATATCTTTCACCGTTTGATTTGGAATATCCTGTCATGTTGATATTTAATTGGAAATTAGTCATATTTTCATTTAAATAATAAATATGGAATGATAAAAAAAATATTAAATTATTTAGGTATGTGGTATTTTGAATTACAGTAACTCATAATTCCTTGATCTATTTAGTAGAATCCCCAATCCTAAAATCCTATACTCAGATTTCCCTAATGCTTGAATATATGTTACACTAATTCCTATAGAGGAAACTACTCTTGATGAAAATATGGTTAAGTCTATTAAAAATGTTCATAATAACTCCTCGATAAATGAAAATATTCTGATGGGTGACCCACCAATACTTTAATTTATGTTTATATTATAACTCAAGTAATGAGAGGCGGTATCCAACATATTATTTTCTAGAGGGATTTTTTTATCATTATGCATAAATATTCTTAGTTTTTTCCCACACATTTTTATTAATAATATATATATCTTATATAATAAATTAATTATACCTGATAAAATAATTTATGAATAATAACTATATTTTAATTTATCTTTCATTATTATTAATTCATTTACTTTATGTGATCATGTTTAATCAAATATAAATTACATCACATAAATAAATTAAATGACATACACTACACAAAATAAAATAAATATGTGATATTATTATAGACTTTAAACTAGTGTTTGTTTTATCATGTAGAAGATAAAACAACTATTTACTGTAAGGAAATAACTCTCGAGCTAATACTTGGCTCAAGTTATAACATTCAAGACCTAACAAGTGTATCTCCTTGATTGGTTTCACCTTGGGTTAGTCTTGAACTATCTCTTTTCACTTGGAGATCCATATATTATATATTTACACTCACTCATATGTGATGAGTACCAGGTGTTTAAGGTTATATAAAATAAACCATAGACATGAAAATATATATATAATAAAGATTAATGGATGATAGTAAAATCATTATATTTAAGTTAATAATAAATTTATCACAAAACTCTATGTATAAAATAATTAAATTAAATAAAAATACAACACATACATAGGTTTTTTTTTTGATAATGTTGAATAAAAATATGAAATAACTTTTAATTTAAATTTACTATCATTGATTTCAATTTATTGTTTATTAAGATAAATGTCTTGAATTAATAAATAATTTTATTGGGAATTATTTTATTCTTCATCTTAATTTTCATTCCAAACAGTATTTTAGATTCCCTTAATCAATAATTTTTTAAAAAATAAATAATTTAATTTTAATATAAAATTAATTAGTATATGGAATTTGTTGACCAGGTACATAGAATATACCCTCTTGGTCAGATTAAATTAAATATAGAATTTAACCTATACATTGAATCTACTAGAGGAGAAATTTTATGTACACATCTATTGCGAATAAAACCAATTTTAGGTTTTTAAAACTCACACAACATATACCTTCACTCAAAAGTTTTTGTGATTAATGCTAAGTAAAATACTTATTGTGTATTGTGTACTTACAAAGAGTGTATTCTTACACAAAATGTGATGATATTCCATGGATTTTTATTCTATGGTATAATCCATTTATAATTCATAACATGTATGAGCACAAGATTTTCCTTGATTATATGCCCTATACCATTGGTGTTGCTCATAAAGTATATGGTGATCATGGTGATCATACACATAATCTATTTGTAGAATAATAATGAAAATAATAATTAAATCATTTAATTTCACATGACATGATGAAAATTCATTTTCATTTACTTAGTGTAAAAAAACCTATTTATAATCATTTACATTACAACTATATGTTTTTTAGCCCAGTATCACTTGAATTAGTAATCCACATTAACATGAAAACCATGGTGTTTACCATGCATCAGTAGGTGTGAGTTACACACCGAGTACAAAAAACTATACATCATGTACTCTATTTCTATCCATGAAAACAACACATATTGGGAATCAATGTGTATTCCTCATAGGTTAACTCATGTTACACAATGTATAAAGTTGGTTACATGACTTGTAATCACTTCTGGATTGTTTCTCTTGTCTGAAAATCCATACATGATGTTTGTATTAATCACATCTTGTGTACTTTTCCAACATCGTTTCCAAACCACATGGGGTGACACAACATGAACACTATACACACACCATTTACTCCTTATCAAACTAAATTCCAACTAAAAATCAACTTGTTGCATTTATTGATACTCTTTACCAATCCCCACAATGTATTTTGTTAAAATTATGACCTTGTTTTCCATGGGTAGACAACATGTAATTTTGGTTACATCAAATGTAACCATGTCCTGTAGCCATAAATAATCAACCACACCTGATGGGATCTTTGATAATTCTTCATCTATTTTTGGCCAACTATTTTTCATATGAGCTCAAGGAAACATGTCATCTTTAATTTTTGATAAAATAATAAAAAAATGAAATGAATTTTTTCTAAAAAAATTTAGAAATATATCTACCAAATAAAATATAATCATAGATTATTATGTTACCATTTTGATACCACTTGAAGGATTTGGGGAGAGTTGAATCATTTTTTCCAATGCCCAAAAAAATTCCATATGTTTTATTAGTTAAATTCGAATGAACTTGATGAAGAAAAAATATATTCATTATATAGGGTATCTTTTCAAATGAAATTTATAATTAATAAAAAATAAAAAATATCTAGATATGATGATTCTTCAAGTTATTGATATATTTTGTCCACCACTCTCATAATCTTGTTATTGTGTTGAATAATTAAAACTATAATTCTTTTATAGTTATAAATACATGCTCTATGAATATTGAAATATCAACATTTGTATTTTGGGTTCTATCATAGAGTAACCAAGTTCCTTAAATCATTCATTATTAATAGAAACAATAATTATTCCAGGAATGAAATAATTTCTTATTTTTTTCCTTATCTTTAGAGAGAGGTTTATGATTATCTCTCATTATTAAGACCATTCTTGAGAATTTCTCTCCAGGGATTTGATAAAATTATCATGAGATAATATGTTGTGCACACTAATTCATATAAACTAGAAAATGATATAAAATCAGATTATATACTTTGTGTTTGAAAATTGATAATTTCACAAGTTCCATTAATCTAATTGTATATTTGATGTAAGTATCATTTCCAAAAATAATAATAATAATAATAATATATTTTATTTTCATTTACTAAACTCTCAAATTAATATAACATTTCCATTGGTACATTAAACTCATCCCATTAATCTCCATCAACATTTACCAAATCATGAATAATAAATATATATAAATATTATTATGTCATTAATTAATTTAATAAATAAATACTATATTCACTAAATGAGTGAGTGAATTTTTTTATCAATAGACATGTAACAAAATGTGTAATTATTTAATAAATAAATAATTCTTAATTCCTTTATGAATAATAAACATGAGATAAATAAATAATATATATTTTATGTCCATTAAATAATATTTATTCAATATTCAACTATCATATATTCTATACATGATAAATCTGTGATTGAATTTATGTGATCTATAATACATGAATAATTATTAAATCACAAGTTAGGAATAATATTTATTCTAATTATTAAACTGAAATAGAATTTAACTCAGATTCTGGATACACATCATATGTGAACCTTTATGCTTCATTCTCATTTGAATTTGGTGATCTTTCTTAAAGTCCAAGATTTACATGTAGAAACACATCAAGTAACCCATATAGAAATAAGTTATTGTTTCAATGAAAAAAAACCTTATATGAATTCTAATTGTCTAATATAATATATTTATATCGATATATCATAAAAAATATTGCATAATTCATCTCATTAAACTATATTCCTGATATATCTTTCTATGAATCATTGAAATGAACTCATCTATCATTACCACCACCACTGATTTAATCGGATTGAATCCTTTCAATCAAATGGACATATATATCATCTCCCATTAACTC
Organism: Viscum album; assembly: GCA_963277665.1. NCBI lineage: Eukaryota > Viridiplantae > Streptophyta > Magnoliopsida > Santalales > Viscaceae > Viscum > Viscum album. The sequence continues at coordinate 1,475,553,847 of OY728125.1, read as the reverse complement.
AAATAGGAAAAATCCATTATTTAATTATTTATTTAATATCATATCACTTATGATGTACTGAATACTTCCTACCTCAACGTGACTATATCTCATCATGATTTTCATCAATACATCAATGTGTGGGAATCTTGATATACATTAATAAAAATCTATTTTCAAAGGAATATTACACACATCCATATATAGGAAAATGAAATGACGCATATAATATTTCAAATTCCTATTGGCAATTTTTTCCTCAAAACCTTGCTTCTTGGAGATTACCATGTTTGAACTTCATGAGAAGAAACCTCATCTTCTTACAAGAATCTTGAACTTAATATACAAACATCTTCTGTTTCCCACTATATATATGTAATCTTCGCCGTAGGATATATGTTTAAGAATTTTTTGGGTATTTCAAGGTTCTCATTGTAGTGGGGAACTGCTATAACATTTTTAAGTAAAAATATTTTAAAGGAACTATCACATTCATGTTTTTTAGAAGAGAACATGTCATCTGATAAGATATTAATTAACAATAATATTATGGTAATCAAAATTATAAAGTTATTTTATTCTAGGGTACAAAATTAAACAATTTCATACTGTGTATTGACTTCCATCTTACATGGATTTTGATATAGAGTATATAGTGTGAATATGGTGTGCATGTCATGTATCTCCACCTAACATTGACTCTGATAAAATCATGTCCATCCTTATGGTCAAAGTACAATGCATAATTACATGATACGTATTGAAGTCCAACCGATTGAAATGGAAATACATTATTTACATGATTTGAAACATTCTATACATGTTGTGTAATACACAATAACCTATGTGACATACACACCTATTTTTTAGGCATGTTGTGTTAGTGGAAAAAAATGGGTTACCTTGCGTGTAACTGGTTGCACCCAGTATGTAACATGTTCAAACTTACATAGGGTACATTCCAAGACATACATGTTGTGTCGGTTAAAAATTATTTAATTAAAGAGAAACAAAAAATAAATGGGGTGTAGCAGGATGTACACACAATGTGAAAGGTTTCACTCTAAACTAGGTACTGTACAAGTTATTTTTAGTATGATATGTGGATATCAATTCATAACAATTATTATTGTTGTAAATTATGTAGTTAAATGACGTTTACCAGTGATTAAAGAAATCCTTTACATTAGGAAAGTTTCCAGTGATACACTGTAAAATCCTTTCATTTTATGATATATTTATTTTAAAATAATTTTAATTTCATGGATAGGTTGTAATACAAGAAAAATAGAGTATAAGTGAATTGTGATATACTATTGAAATATAATTATTTAATATAAATGTTATTTCATAGACATTGGTTTTGTAGGCATGAATAGAACTAAATAAATTATGAATCATGTATAGTTTAATCATGTATAAAATGAATTCATGTGATATCAATTGATTATAAATTTAAATTAAAATCATTTTAAAGTAAAAAATATATATTTTTATAAAAAACTATTTTTATGCTCACAATGTGTTTTTGTCTTAATAAATTAAATTGATCTTTATTAGTGAATGATTTTAATAAAATGTATATATTTTATATTTAATAAAATGTTTTAATATTATTAAAATATTTTTTTATGTGTGATAAAAGAATTTAAATATGCATTCATGTTTAAATATTTATACTTATAAAATTTTTTTCCATTTTTCACATTTATTTTAAAATTAATTTCACACATTTATTAAACTTTATTCTTGAAAATTGGACCCATAATTTGAAATATGAAGTCCAAATTTGGTAAATAGTTCCCTTCTATTTTTTTAGAAAAGAAATGGTGGATAATAGTGGCCTAAAATTTCATAACTTTTTTATTTATGATCCAATTATCACCTTATAAGTGAAATCATAACCCTTTAGTGTTGAAAAATTCATTACCATAGTTAAGGTTAAAATTGGATAACCATAGGGTTAATAAAAATGATAAAGTTTAAAATGACACCAAAACATATCTAAATTTAATTATTTGATGATATTTTGAACTTATCAGAATTTTATTCAAATAAATTTCCCAAAATAATAATTTTCTTGACTATGTATAAATTATATTTTAAATTTTTAATAATTATAAGAGTTCCCCTCCCATAACTTAAAAAAGGTAACCTCTGATACTCTATTTATAACACTATTTGAGACTTATAGATTGTAAAATACGCACCATAATATCATAATAAATTACTTAAACACATCCTAGTTCTTCTATTACTTCCAAAATACCATTTCATTAATGCTATAATTTTAATCCAAAAGAGGTTTCTCAACGAAATGGTATAATTCTTAACCGGGATTTTTAAATTTATTTATTCTTATAAATTCTCTAAATATGTGGTATAAATTATAAAAAATTAACTCTAATATTATAAATATACTAATATTTAATTATTATTATTATGTAACCTTTTCCCCTCATTTCTATCATATGGAAAATGATAACATTGCTCATGCGTAAGTACGTCTTACCATATCCACATAGCAGCGTAATTCATTTTTCACCATTATATTTCATGGATAGTTATAATAATGGATTTAATATATATATATATATATATATATATTAAATACTCAATTATTCTTCATAAATTATAGTATATTATCTACCTTCTTACATTTCCATCTGTTGGAAAACAATAAATTCACTTATGTGTATGTGTGAACTACCCCCTCTATGAAGCTATGTGATTTTTTTCAATTAATTTTAAAATTTATGGGAATAAGTATATATTTAATAAATATATATGATTTATATTATATAATAATTATTCCTAAAAGTTTAATTAATATTTAACTTTCTTTCGTTCCAGTCATCGACAAATGGAATCATTGTTCGTGCGTACATATGGCCTACCGTCTCCATCAATGATGTAATTTTTTTATATTTAGACCATTTATGGATGAATCAATATTTATATATATAATTAATTTATATGATATACATATATAGAGAATGGGTTAGACACAAGGTAGGATATAAGAACATGGGCATGAGGACAAGAGGCATAACATGATCATGAGAATGGGAGGAATAAAATGATCATATAATAGAGGAATAACATGATCTTAAGTACATGAGTCATAACATGATTGTAATTAAATGATGTATAACATGAGAATGTGGCAACAAAATAACATAATAAATTCATAATAATATCTTCAAGGTTCATTTATAAGGAGTCATAATACATTACCAAGTCTTGAAGTCAAGGTATGATGAACTTATAATCTTTAAAGATTAATTATTTACCCAATTCATTAGAGCGCTATCCGGGAAAACCCTTCATTTGAATCAATTAATGAGATAAAATAAGGAAAACATACATAAATCTATCAATGATGATATAATGATAAAAACCATTGTAAATTAACATAGGTATCCAATGAAACTCAATAGTTTTTTATGAAATACCCCTCAATCAATACAATGAAGTCTATGTTATTTAAACTGTATAGATAAAGGGTATACAGTTTCGTCAATAATTTATCCATTATATATATTTATGGGTATATAGTTGAAAAAATATTAATTTTAATAAGTATGAAATGGTATTCACATGGAATGTAATGATTATACATAACTAATGATAAAGAAAGACAAAGACAGTCATGCATCATTATCAAAGGAGATCATATTTTCATTAAAAAAATGTATATAGAAACATGTACGTGTATAAAAAATTTAAAATACATGATAAATATATTGATTTAAAGAGAACATGATCATTTTTTACAAATTGGGTGGAGAATAAACCCTTCCAATAGATTAATGCGACTGTCTTTGTGAATGTCCCACAATCACCTTTGGAAACTATAAGATGTATAAAACGTAAAGGGTAGTGACCCAAATGAAGTGATGATAATAATAAGTGGATAAGGTTACATTCATGGAATATGGATATAAATTTAATTTAAATTTCAGTAAATATATTTTGATCAATTATTATGTCTCATAAAGTGCATATGAATTATCCCATGAAAATCCCTTAGGAGTGAAAAACTAGGTTTGTAGAAAGGACCATTATCATGCACTAGGTGATGATCGATTCAAATCAAAATCTTCCATTTTTTTGGTTATTAACCCAAGGTTAAAATATTTGAGAGGAAAATCTAATTTTATTATCAATAAAGGGATGTAATTTCTTGGAAAACCACACACACCTTTCTTTAACAAAATTTTGGACAGATTTTATGGTTATCTTAAATCATGAAAATTATAAAGGATTATGATGGTATAAAATATAGAGTTAATTATGAAAAATTAATAATATAATAGTAATTAAATTATATAAATGACATAAAATAACACTTTATATTTAGACAATTAGGAATTTAAAATGCCTTGCAAGGGTAATCAGAAAAGAGGGGTGATGAGCCCTTATTTCGGTAGAGTACCGACTTAGTAAAAATATATAATTAGAGTTAAATGGAGGATATAATTAAATATATTCATATTAATAGTAATATGGTTATTTAAAATTACTTTAAAACATAATAAACTGTGGATAAAAGACTTATACAAAAGAATAACTTGAATCAAAATCAGTGGAGGAAAAGATCCCTTACCTTGAGATGATGCTTCTTAAAGATAGAGATGTGCTCATTATAAAATTTGACCCACCATGTATGGACTATTTAGTAGGATATTGAGATATAAATCAATATTAATGGAATATTTATTTAATTTTATGAGGGAAAAGATGGTTATTTATACTTAAGGATGGGTGGTTTTAAACATTAAAATTGGGTTATTTTATTATATAAGCTAAAAAAATGTTGGTGAAATCAATTATAAAAAATTTATGGTTTATTAATTATTGGGAGAGATAGGGTTAATGTTAAAATACTTGTTAATTATAATCTTACCTTCAATACAACCAAAATAATCCATAGAATCAAAAAATAATTTTTATCTTAAAATTCCTATTTTTTGTTCCAAAATGTAACGTATAAATTTAAAAATTAAAATTATTAATATTTTAAAAAAATTTATAAATATTATATTATATTTTGGTTAAATAAAATATTACATAATTATTTAGTCATTCTAACATAATAATGATTTCATAAAATTAAAGTGCTTTTAAAGTGGTAATTTAAACTTTTTCACTAAAAAAATCCACTTTGTTAGAAAATTCCAAAAAAAAATAACTTAAAGATAATTTTAACGTGATGAGTCAAAAAATAATGTTTATTTAAAAATTTAATTATTTAAATATAATAATTTAAAATTTTAAATAAATATATTTATCAATTCAAATTTATAAATTTTATAGAAAAAAAAATTCTAACCACTAAAAAAATTACACAGGACTTATTTTAAAAGCATTTATCATTTAAAAAGTATTTGTAATACAATTTCATGAAAATAAATTTTATATAAAACTTATTAATTTATATTAAAATAAATATTTAATAGAATATGTTTATAATCCCTAGAAAAATATACAATTTTTATTATGTCATTTAATAATTCGATTATTATTTCTAGTTTTTTTTCATGATACATAAAGATTTTATTGAATTCGAAATTATTTTTATGATATAATAATAATAAATTCATTAAATAATAAACTTCTATTAAAAAAATAAATTAATTTTCTAGGTTTTATGGGTAACGTAGATCATGGTGATCATTTGAAAGCACCAATGAGGGAGAAACATATCATTGAGTATTTTTTTTATGACAGTGTTCACACTCCTTCAATGGGTGTCTGGTTCCACTAGTTCCCAAAAAATATATCATTGTGATGGAAAATATACGTTTTTTTCTTAGTGCTTAGACCATGATAAATTTTACTTAGTATTCTATCTCTTAGAAAGAAAAATATAATCAATGGGGTACCCAAATCAAGAACATGATGGAAGAGGAAGAAATAAACTCTATGGAATGGGAGGAGTTTAAGAGGTTATTGTTAAACATATAATTTTCTAAAAAACTTCACACTAATATGGAAAGGTACTTTATGATGAAAAAGTAGAGGTATAATGATTCCATTAGTACCTACTATTCAAAATTTACGAGAATATTATTGTTTGACTCTAGCTTTATATACAACTCTATAAGAAAACATTATAGATTATTTAATGGCCTAAAACCAAGTATCCAAATTTCATTATCTATAAGATACATCAGAAAATATGAATAAATCATTCAATGTGATCCAAAGGTATAAATTGAGAGTGAAAAATCCAATTATTCTTCTGGTTTTAGTGACACAAAGAGAAACATTTAACTTCATGGAATATCGAACATTAAATCTCAATGATGAAAAATTTCAACCACCCACGTGTAAAAAATACAGGGGAAATCATTCAACGAATTTTCTTAAAGGAACTTGTAAATGATTTAAGTATGGAATGGTTAGCTATATAGCTTCTGATTTTTTTGATGTGGGATAAAATGTTTTTGAAATGAAACACAAGAGAATTAGGATTCAACAAATCATGCTCAATGATTCAAATATGGGGATATTATGCATTATGAAAATCATTTCCCTAATCCAAGAGCTAATTAAATTGGTGATCCTCAAAAACCCCTTAAGAAAAATGATAAAGGAAATGCCTTTTCTATTGGAACTAAATATTATATGGGGAATGATGTTGATTTAGTATTAAAAAAACTTAATTGGATGATGATCTCATATAAATTTTATTACTCCTCTCTGATAGAAGTCTATGGGAATGTTCTTCCTATAAATCTTCTAATTCAACAACTAGTTTCGTTTTATTTGATTTTTGGCATGGATTGACTCTCTCTCTATTGAGACCATATTAATTATCGAGTAAGGGAAGTTGAATATCATATTCTAAATGAACTTATGATCATTTATCGGTGTAAGGATGAATACAAACATCTAAGTGAAATTAATTCTATCTTATGGTTCTTAATTTGTATCCATAAAGGATATCTATCTCGGATTCTTGGGGAGAATCTCAACAATGAGAATTTTCCTATTTTACGAGAATTTATTGATGTATTTATGAAATATTTTCCTAATATTTCACTGAATCATGAATATGTGTTTATAATAGAGATGATACATGGTGTGGTAGCTATTTTAAAGACTAAAAATATAATGGCCCCAATTGAGTTATAGGAATTGAAGAAAAAATCTAGGAGAATATTGAAAATAGATTCATTTTGATTAGTACATTAATTTAAAGTGAAACTATTCTTTTTTATATGAAAAAATATGGATCAATTCAACTCTATATTGATTATCGAGATCTTAACAAGATCAATATTACGAAAAAGTATCATCTGCCTCGTATTGATGATTTGATTGACCAACTATGTGGAGATCAATATTTTTCCATGATTGAACTTTATTCTATATATCATCAATTGATGGCGAGAAGGAGGATATACCCATGATTGTATCATCTACAAGGTATAAACACTATGAATTTATAGTGATGCATTTTGGTCTTACTAATTCTCCCTCTACCATCATGGAGTTAATGAATAGAGAGTTTAGATATTAACTTTATTAGTCTATTGTAGTATTTGTAGACAATATTATTATATATTTGAAGAGAAATTACAAGTGTAAACATCACATTAGGATTTTACTGTATAGCCTACGGAATGAGAATTTGTTTTAAAATTTTAAAATGTGTGAACTTTTGACAAAAAAAGGTTCATTTTTGGTTCATACAATCATAAGTGATAGTATATTAGTGGATCCATAAAAGATAGCGATTATTGAATGTTGGACCATAAAAACCACTCTGATTGAGATCAAGATTTTTCTTCATTTAGATGGATATTATCAATAATTTGTGGATAATTTATCTTTTTTATCTAATCAAATCAATACATTAACTCTAAAGGGAGCCAAGTACCCTTGGATAAATGAATGTAAATAAAAGTTTAATGAAAAGAATAGAAGGTTCATTTTCCCAACTATACTTACATTACTCTATAATGGAGAATTTTTTGTGATCTATTGTGATAAATCTATAAAGGGACTAGCGTGATTCCTCATTAAGAATGATGTGGTTATAGCGTATGCCTCTTTAGTATTGAATGTTTACGATAAAAACAATCCAACTCGTGATTTTAAGTTTTCAGTAGTGATTTTTTCATAAATGATATGGAGAAAATATCTTTACAGAGAAGGGTTTGGTATATTTATTGGACATAAAATAATAATGTATATATTCTCTAAAAAATAGCTAAATATTCACTAGAGAGGGTGGTTGGAGCTGATTAAAAATTATTACTACTCAAAACATTACATCCCTGGGAAAGTGAATAAAGTAGTTCATGCTTTTACTCTATAGGATTTTACTGGAAAATATATCAGACTGAGTATTATACTATCTATCAGACTGAAGATTAAGGAGGTGTTGAAGGATGATATAGAGCTATAAAATATGGTTAGAAATGGTCCTAAGTTCAACCTTATTATAAAGTAATGATAAAGTTGAGAAACCTTGTATGTGTCCTATCAGTAGTAGATTTGAAGGATGAGCTCTGGGATAAAGCTTATAGTGTGTCATTCTCTTTTCATCTTGGAAGAATAACAATGTATAGAGATCTAAAAGTGTATTTATGGTGGTATAATATAAAGAGAGATAATAAATAGTATGTTTATTTGTTATTGGTATATCATAAATTTAAGGATTAGAGACAGATGTATAAGAGGATGTTATATCCCTTAACCATACTAGAGTGGAAATGGTAAAACATCACCTTGGATTTTGTTGTTTTACTTCCCAAATAATCTAAGGGTCATAAATAAATCTGATTTGTATTTTATATCCTTAAAAATTATTTACACTTCATAACCATTAGATAATATTTCTCTCTTAATAAAAAACCATGATATATAATAAGGAAGTGGTAATGATTCCTGGAGCACCACATTCTATTGTATCTGATTGGGATATGATTTTTACCTCAATGTTATGGAAAGGTAATTAGTAGGCACTGGATATAAAGATAATTTCTAACACAACTTATCATCCTCATATAGTTGGTGTATCTAAGATAACCATTAAAACCCTAGAGGATATTTTGAGATATTTATCTATGGAATTCAATGGTGATAGGAATAAACACCTTCCTCTGGTTGAGTGTTCTTACAAAAAAAATCATTCACTCAAGAATCTAGATGGATCCTCATAAATCCCTCCTGAGAAATAAGTGTGGAACTCCAATGTGTTGGGATGAAGATGGAAAACTATATCTATTGGGACATGACATAACTGAGGAAATGAATGTGAATGTTATAGCCATTTGGCAGTATGGTCAATAGTAACATTATATTGAAAATCATTGATGATATCTAGTGTTTGAAGTTAGATAAAAGGAATTACTCTGACTTTCACTATGGAAGAAGTTTATTATATTTGGAAATATGGGAAAGATAATCCCAAGATATGATTTCCTTTGAAATTTTTAATCGAGTAGGGATGATATATTATCACATAGAACTTCAACCAAAGCCATCTCAAGTTCATTATTTGTTCTATATACCTATCCTAAGGAAGTAGATACTTGAACACTCACATATACTGACCTCTGAGGTTGTACCACAAGAGAATGATATTTCCTAAAAACAAAAAATATATGAAATCTGGGATTATAGAGATAAATTTTTGTGGAACAAAACTTCTTTCTTGGTTAATGTCTTATAGATGAATCAAAAATTCAAAGAAGCTACTTGAGAACCCTAGAATGTGATTTAAGAGAGATATCCTCATTTGTTTGTATCATAGAGATGTAATTTCAAGGGAGAAATTCATTTTAAGGGGGACATAATGTAACACCTAAATATTTTATTATATATTTATTTTCAAAGAAATTTAATTTCTCAATGAGTTGTCATACACATAACACCGAGTTTAATCAAAGCACGATATATTATTGAAAAATTATTATTTAATATAAATGTTATCACCTAACCATTGGATTGAAAGTTATAGACATTAATAACTAAATTATGTTTTATGTATAGTTTACACATTTATAAACGTAATTAATTGGTTATTAATTTATTATAAATGAACCTAATAATCACTTAAAAAAGTGTTGTTTTTTTGAAAAAATAGTTTATAACACGCAATGGGTTTCAGTATTAATAAATTAAATTGGTAACTATTAGTGAGTAATTTTAATTAAATATATATTATATATACATTAAAATGTTTTAACATTCATCTAAAAATTTTTAAGGTGTGCGATAAGAATATATTGTCAGTTTTATGCTTAAATTTTTTTTTCTAATAAATGGTTTTCATTGAATTTTGTACACTTATATTAAAATTAAATTCAACCAATTATAGAAATTATATATTTAAAATTTTATTTCATATTTTGAATCATGAATTCAAAATTGGGTAATTATGACCCCTTTTATAGTCACTATGAATAATAACTTTGTAAAATTATTTCCACCTCGGTAATGGTAAAATAAGTAAAATATGGTTAAAACATTGCGATGAGGGTTTAAAATTTCTATAAAACAAGAATTTATCCTATTTCATGTGTTTATTTATTCCATTAAAATATATTTTTATAATATATTATCACTTGGTGCCAAATTTCTTTCATTATGACCTTTATTTTAATTTAAGAAAGGAAAAAAATGTCAATAACTTGAATTTAGTATCTCTAAAATTTTCGAATAAGGATAAAAAAATATAATGAGATTGGTTCTAATTGTTTATTTGAAATATTAATTTTTTTCACAGTAGATTTTTTTAATTTTTAGTGATTGAATATTTACCTAAATTTTTTACCCAACAATGACGTGATATTAAATCAATTAATAAGAAAATAAAGAAAATTGTTTTAAAAATATTAAAATTAAAATAAATTTGTAAAATGATTATATTATATGAATTTAATAGTTTAATATAACATATATGAGTTATGTAGAACATTAATATTCTAATTAAATTACTTTATTGACCTCTTTATAGTCAAATTAAATTAATAGCGTAAAAAATAAAATTAAGGATATTTTATGAAAACAATATTTTATTAAAAAATTTAAAAATAATAAAAATATTTGAAGATGACAAGATGGATAATATATGGCCTAAAATTTCAAACCCTATCCATTTATGATCCTATTTTTACCTTATAAGTAAAATTGTAACCCATTAGTTTTGAAAAATACATTACTGTAGTTAAGGTTAACATTGGTTAACCATTGGGTTAATAAAAAAGATAAGGTTTAAAATGACACAAAAAACAATATAAATTTCATTTTTGATTATATTTATTCCTTATATCCATTTTATTTGAATCCATTTAAATTTGTAATCATTTTATTGGATAATTATTCAATTATATTTTAATATTTTTCATAATTCCAAGAGTGGCCCTCCCCTATCTTATAAAAGAAGACCTCTTCTCATATCTTCATTACACCTTTTGAGCATTATATCTCAGAAAAAACCTAACAAAATACATTACTCTATTCCATTACCATATCCTGGAGATTTATCTATTTCCAAAGACCACACCTTCAAGGATTATAGTGTAAGCCAAAAGTTGTACCCCAATAAAGAGGTATAACTCTTAATCGAGGATTTTTCAATTTTATTTATTCTTCCACCATCTATAAATATATGGAATAAATTATAAAATAATTAATCCATTATAAATAAATATATTTATATTATATTATTATTATCATAAAACCTTTTTACACCTCTTTTCACCTTATAGAAAATGAAAACACTACTTGTGTGTACCTACGGATTACCGTATCCACGTAGTGGTGTAATTTGTTTTTCATAACCATATTTCATAGATTTTATAATGATTGATTTAATAAAAATAAATTATATTTATGAAATAATTATTATTATAAATATATAATATCTTATCTACCTTCTTCCCTTTCTATCTCTCATAAAATGATAGTATCGCTCGTTCTTACTTGTGGTTTATCACCTCTACAAAGCTATTTGAAACATTTTTCATTTTATTTTAAAATTCATGGTAATAATGATATATTTGAGTAAAATATATTATTTTTAGGATATAATAATGATTCTTATAAGGTTAATCATTGTTTAACTTTATTATATCCATCTTTCGAAAAATTTAAGCAATGTTCATGCACACATACGACCTACCGTCTCCATGAATGCTGTATTTTGTTTTGTTTTCTATATACCTTTTATGGAAATATATAAATACACATAATGAATATTTACTATATATATATCAAAATTAATATTATTTATATGATAGAACCATGACCTAAGTAGGAGAAACAGTTCTGTTGAAATGAATCATTCCAGAAAAAGGAAGTAGTGATCACCAAGAAATCTGACTTTAGTAACAAATTTTTCATAAACGGATAATAAGATATCATAAGTAAATCATAAATGGTAATATACATATTTTTCTGGTTCTTTAAACAATTTATAATAAATATATATATATTATACAAGATAATTGAATGTGAATTATGGAAAATGAAACATGAGGTAATGGATTTATATTTCAATAGTATTTTAATCAGGATTGTTTATGCTTGAATTTATGTTGAGGGAATTATATTATCATTATCTTATAAATCAATGTAATTTTATTATTCAATAGTTATTTTTAGATAATACATTATTTTCATTTATTTTACTCACTTTAAGTACTCAATATATTTAAGGAATATTTTTAAGGAAAACTAACAATTTTTTACTATTCATTTGAAAATCCATTTTCTTCTATGCACTTGTTTTTCATAAAATGTTTTAAAAATGTTATACCATTATCCTAAAATTTTTAAAATCATTTTTTACCAATGATTTATTTTTAATTATTTTAAAAGGAATCATTAATTCATTTTCCAAATGAGTTATTTTTATACCATTTTTAAAAAAGTGGGAAATGAATGTTTTCATTTTAACTTATATAGAATGAACAGAATGATGGAAAAATGCTTTGAATATTACATAACTAGTTTACAATGTTATTTTGAAATAAAATGTTTTCCCTAATATTTGAAAAAATTTAGTATTTCATTATATTATTTAATAATGAAAATCATATTTTCCTCAATAAATATTCTATACATATTTTAAAGTAAATTTTTATCTATTATAATATACATTAAATATTCATTAAACATGATTTCATGATTATGTATGTAAATTATGGGCCATTTTATATATTTTGTGTATATTTATGGCATGTCATGTGTATATACATTTAACAAATACTACACAGATTCACCCATGGAACAAAACATCATCTATACTTTGATACACTATGTGGGAAAGCATGTCATGTAAGTACACAATACATAACACATACTATACATAGTGTAAGTAACATGTTATATCAAGTGAAAATAAATCATTTAAAATTTAAACTCTTGAAATATATTTAATAATACATAGAATGTATAAACTATACTTCCACTAGATTACACACTATGTATATATTAAATTGAAGTAATTAATTTAATCTGCTACAGAAAAGGTACTTGTCATGTTTCCTCAGCAGTACATGTCATGTACTTGTAAATTTAAAAGTTAAAATTTTAATTTATTTAATTTATTTAAAACTATATCGTATGGGGGTCTTATAATATCATAAATAAAATTTCGATATAAATTAAGAAGAATAATTAATTACTTAGTTAATTTTTCAATCTATTATTCCATTAATTTTTCTTAATTTATATAATTTGAAATGAATTATACCAAGTAAACATACATAGTCATTTCATGTTTTGATTTATCACGATCTTTACTGACCAGTTGATATGTTGGGATTATATAACAAACATATTTAATTCATGGGTTTTTTGTGAAAAAAATATTTTAAAATTAGATATGATTATATATGTATCATCCCTACCTCCTTTATTATGTACAAGCATGTGTGGCCAAGGATTATTTTATGTAACACTAAAACACTACTACCCCAATTATATGGGTGATTAAGCATATATAAATGATGGAGCTCTCAATTATAAGAGGTTATTAAGGAACCAACCAAGAAGATTTACAGGTTAATGGTGGAATTCTATAACTCGATCTAGACCTGGCCCCAAATAGTTATTTATTATTGGTTCAAGGTTGGATTATATTACATTAAATAAATAAATAAATAAATAAATAATATCATGATAATAGCATATTTGTATTTTAAAATATGGTAATATATAAATTAATTAATATTTATGTGTGATATATATAAAATAATTCAAAAAAAAATTAAATCGATTATCGCCTTCATTACATGAGTTACAATACAACTATAGATAAAACTATTGGTCTAGCCACTATCATGATACATTTTTTTATTTTTTTATGATGAATGTTTGGGGAGGAATTAACCAAGTTAGAATCAAGAGTATATCTATCCAAAAATAATATTTTAACTTGCAGACAAGCATTCAGTAAACCCGAGTTTAGACTTTTAGGATTGGGAATCCCACTCAGAAGATCATGGAACAAAAAGTTATTGTAGTGGTGAATAAAAACCGACCTAAATACCTTTAAATATTTTGAAAATACCTCATTCTGGATTATTTATATAATAATTTTGATCCTTTCCAATAGAATATTGAAGTGAAATGATGTTTTCAATCCAATGGTGAAAGTTGTTGGGATTTTTTAAAATAGTGAGAGACTGATAAAATTAAATTATTTAATCACACCCAATAATAAAGATAAATTACTAAAATTATCATTTTATTTGTCAAAGAAAATTTTATGAAATTATAGCTATTCAATATCTCAATGATTCATCTTGGAGAAGTATAGTCCTTTGACTGGTGTTAAATTCAATGGGTGGAACATTCACTTGTTCATTGTACTTAGGTAAGAGTGGTAGTGATATATACTAGAGCCCCCGGTTCATGTTTCTCTTTCTAAAGTGTTAAGTGAAGAGTATAAAAATGTCTTTTGGAATCATGTTCATGATGCATTGGCTATATAATGCCTCAAATTTCATCTATTACAAGTGATAACTAGAATTGTTACGAATAAATGGATGCTTAAACATTATTGTATCATCTCCATGGTCTATATAGGGATAAAGAAAATAAATATAGGTATAAAATCTCCAAGTCACGTTTTGGTTTAATATAAGGGAAAGATTCATAGTTATAATTCATGTAGTTATATTGATTAACAACATTGAGAGTCTAGGAGTACTAGGATTTAGTCTTTTAGAGGATTTTCAGAGATATTATAATACCGTAACTTCCTATAATCCTTTTAAGTTTTATTAAGAAATTAAATATGAACAATATATAGAATAAACATATATATCTCTTGATTCTGATTTTACAACAATATAAATAAATTAATTATGAAAAACATTATTACCCTATTGTGATCTAGAGGCATGGAAAAAAAGAAAAGGTATAATACAAGTTCTAGTTCTAAGAAATTTTTTAACTACCATTCCAAGAAGAGAACAATATATAAAGAGTTTAATGAATGAGATTTCGCGTGTTTTACTTTTTGGAAGATTTCAAACATGAAGAAGAATTATTAATTAGAAAATAATAAAGGGTAATATTAAGGTACAATCTTTATCGATATTAATCTCACCATTTGTAAAAAAATTATTAGATAATGATTCTATTTGTCACATTTGTATTTAAATATAAAAACCATGGATATTTCAGAAGATTAAAATATGAGAGGTAGATAATAAAGCTACCAATGGGGAAGGACTAGCTGTAATAGCAATTGGATACATCCATATGACATTTTGACTGGATTGGTTTTAGTTTTAAGAATGTTTATTATTCTACTATTATAGCCGTAATATAATATTTTTGTATAGATTAGACATGGATAGATTTTAAAAAAATATAAATAAGAGTTTCTACCATTTAAAATATAACATATGTAATGGGATGGAAATTTAGAATAATGGTTTTTATGCACTAGAATATAATATCGATTACTTGTAATAGATAATAAATCAAGTTCACATGACACATATTATACCTATTTATGGCATCAATGGTATGGTCATGTAAATGAGAATCTTTTGAAATAATTATATCAAGAAGGATATTTAGATTCTCTTGAACTAAAATCCTTGTATATTTGGAAATAAATAATGGCCAAATATTCATTAAGTTGAAATGGTGAAAGATCTAAAAGGATTCTAAAATTAGTTCATACATATTTTTTTAGCTATTTTGAAATATAATTCAGGAGTTGGTACTCTTACTTCAATACTCTTATAGTCAAATTTAGTAAATAATTATATGTCTAATTAACATGTTATAAGTATGATTCCTTGTAAAAATTTAATAAATTAAAGAATTAATTATTGAATAAACTTGGTAATAAGATCAATAAACTCTTCAATGATGAGGCAGAGGGTGTCATTCCATGAATTCATTGATTATCTAAAAGAATTTGAGATACTTTCCTAGATCACTCATCGCTATAACCCATAGGGTAATGGTGTTAGTGAAAGGAGGATTCCCACAATGATTCATGCAAGTTATATATTATCCATTAAAGGATAATCATATTGTTAATATTCTATATCAAGTAAAAAAGTGTAGATGTATATGATATCAAAATGAAACAAGCTGATATTATCTATATGATCCATTAGAAAAAAAGGTAGTCAGGTAAATACATTCCATGTTCTTATAAGGGGAGAAAATTTATAAAATAATTAGTGGGATAAATATAAATTTTTATGAAGTCAAGTATCAAGGTACATAAGAGTTGGTACATAAAAAATTCCATATAACCCAATGGAATAAATTGTTTAAAAGATCCAAGTACTATGTAGGAGCAACAAAGATGTTAGAAAATCATTCAGATAAAGTTTTCTAGTCATTGAGGATGATGATACATTATTTGTTACAAAAATTATACCTTTAATCAAAATAGGGGAACTAAAAACATAAAAAATATTATGTGGAAAGAATCTATATATTCTAAATTGGACTCCATGTACTAAAATAATGATTGGGTTGGGATATATCCCCTATTTCATATAAACATTATTTCGTGCAAATTGGTATTTAATAAAAAACAAGGCATGGATGGTAAATTAAATATATATAATAGACTATTGGTTGATAAAGGGTATAAAAAACATCAAGTCATACACTCTAATAAAATATTTTCACAAATCTCTATACTGAAATCTTTTATAATTGTACCTTCCTAAGTAGCTTACCCTGATTATAAGATTTGGAAAATGGATTTCAAGACAACATTCCTAAATGGAAACCTTATGAACTTTGTATATATGACATGAACTGAAGGGATAATGACACCAAAGGATTCCAATAAGGTTTTAAAGTTATGAATATTCATTTATGGGTTTAAGAAAGCATCAATATCAGGGAAAAACATTTTAATGAATCTAATAGGGGATTTCGTTTCATATTGAAAGAATATGAGACCTGTGTTAAAAATATATTTAGTGAGATTGAAATAGTTCTCATAGTAGTATATTTTGATAATACAATACTAATAAGAGATGAAATGTTATTCATGTATTCAGTTAAGACATGGTAAAATAAATTCTTCTCAATGAATGACTTATGTGTAACTGCCTGCATTCTAGGGATCAAGATCCATCAGGATAGATATAAGAGTATAATTTTAATAAGTCTAGGTATATACATTGTCAAGGTAATGAATAGATTATATATCAAGAAAACCAAGATAGTGTTGTTTTCAATTTCACATGGTATACATATCTCTAAGAAAATGTTCCATCAGACAAAATAGGTGAGAGATAATGGATTAAATTCCTTATGAATTTGTGATATGATCTATCAGGTATTTCATGTTATGAACCAAGATTGATGTTTCCTACTCTTGATCATAGTAATTAAATATCAATAAGTCATAGGAGACCCAAATTGGTTGGATACAAATACTACCCTAAAGTACTAGAGGCATATAATGGTTATGTTCTATGTTTATAGAGGAGATGAGAAAGTAGTTGTCAGGGGAAACATATATTCTAGTTTCAAAACTTATCAGAATGTTCTAGAATCATAATCAGGATTTGTGTTTTTTATTGATTGGGGATCTAGGGGCTTAAATAGTTCTACAATTACATTTTTTCTTTTATTAAATGTAATGAAGAAACTTGGATACACAACTTAATATAGTATATTGATGTTGTTTTAAGAAGTAAAGATATCATTACTCTGTATTGTAAAAATATTGCACCAATGGTTCTTTTTGAGAAACAAAATTTATAAATATAATAATTATATAATTTGAAAGTATAATATCATGATGGTTTTCTTTCAAAGTTACGAGTTCTTTATAAGAATTGTTTCCATAAATGTTAATGTGGTGGACCCGTTGAGTACAACCTTATCTCAGTAGAATCATTAATATCATATTAGAGCTGGTATAATAAAAGTTATTAGTAATTGGATCTAGTGAATGTGGTAGACTATTGGAGTCATTTCCCTATAACCAACAGACTTTTTTACATTAAATTACCAAAATAATAATAAATATCTTATCACATGATAGTTTATCTTCTACATAACATTATTGTGATAATGTCTTCAGAGTATTTTTTACATTGAATGTTTATTGTTGGTCCCAACTATAATGAGAATCTATAGAATCTATGATAATATTTTTAAACATATATCCAATAATATAGAATAACTATATTTAAAAGAACACCTATGATGATTAATTATATAATGTTGAAGTATCATAAGACATTAATACTTCTTATCATGAAGTCCATACTTTGTAATCATGAAGTTAGGAGTTTATGATGAGAGACCCACCATTATGAATTCTATATGTTATATATGTCGTTAGATATTTTTATCTAATGACATATGAAATATTCCATATATTTGATATTCTTATTAAGGAATATTATGAATCATGTACTTTACTGTATGGATGGAAACTATCATAAAATATGCTCAAAGAAAAGTAGTAGAGGTTTTGTGCATCATAAGTGAAATAAAAACAGTTGAAAATTAAGAAAGTATTTTTCCCTCATGGGTTTGTCGAAGTAGATATATATGTCCCTCTGATTGATAAATCAATAATGTAGGATGATGATACAAGTATTCATATTTCTTTATGTGATATCAATACAAAGAGACTATATTACATGGTATAATTTGTAGAAATTTTGTTTCCATTGAGAGAACAACTTATTTCTATATAGTTACCTTGATGTGTTGATGGATGCTATTCTTAGACATTAGAAAAGTTACCTTAATTCCATTAATTAAGTGGCCTAGAGGGTTACTGAATAAGTGCATCCAAAATTACTTTAAATTATATTGAATTTAATATTATAAATTAATATTATTCTCAACTTTTTAAATAATAATTATTCAGATACCATTGATCACATTAATTTAATCACTAGATATTCAAGTTTAAAATATGTGAGTTAAATATTGAACAAATATTTATTCATTAGTTCAGAAAATATAAAATTTCTTTATCTTCTGTTTGTTATTAACAAGGTAATAAATAAATATGTATTGATTCACTGTTCTAGTTAATAGATAAATATAAATAAATATTTATTTAAGAAAATATGACAATAAATATTAATTTATGAGTTTAGTGAGTGAAATATTTATTTATTTCTTAAACTAATAATTTTTATTTGAATAAAATATTTTATTATTCAAGGTTAGAAAATTTTATGAGAGTATTGATTGGATATGTTAAGGGCCTGAAAGAGATTATATATTTATCTATGATTCTACCACATGTAAAGATATATGATGAAAATAATAATATTATTATTTTACATGGGGATTATATACAATAAATAATTAAATAAAGGGACCTTATGCAATTACTAATTACATAACCCAATGTATAAAATAAAAATTATTTTATTTTAGAGTTGAGAGTTATTAGGCACAATGAAGGCACTCAATAATTCTCTCAATCCATTTAGAGAACAACATATTCCCTCACCTCAAGAATAAATATTGAACAAGAGAACCACTTGTTCAGATTGATTCCAAATGATGTTAAACACTTGTTTCTACCATGCTTGCAACCAAAAATTAAAAAAAACTGTTTGGATATTCAGGGTACTTGTGTGGATACCAGTATATGATTCCTTCCATAGATTCCAAACCATAATGACAATGAAATAAGAGGATCATTAACTTTGATCCTAATAATTTCCTAGTTTTAGGTAAATCTTGTTTTAAATTAATTATAAATTAAATATGAAAGATCATTTTTGAAGATTTATTTCTCACTCTCATCAATATATTTAGATTTATCTAATTAAATCAATTGAAACCCACTACTGAGAACCATCATGATTCTTCCATTGTTCCCTAGAACCTTAAATAATATCACCTTCAAATTGAAAACATGTACATTCAATGATACTAACCACAGAATTCATTGAAATGATGTATGATTAATTTTAACATGTCCCAAATGAAAATATTATCATTTATAATATATTCATGATAATGTTACCTTTTATTGTCAATTTTGATCAAGTGGTGTGTGTTTTAATAATTTTAAAACTTGGAAAAAAAATACACTTTGGCTTAATCCAAAAACCCGACACTTTGTAATGTTCTCTGGTTCATTCAAATATGTTATAAATAAGTCAATGACCATTATCTTATACTTTAATAATAGTCTAATTTAATTTTATTAGTTTTGGATCATGTGGTAGATGTTTTGAACTAAAACATATATCTTAAATTGGAAACAAACAATTTCAATGATACCACCTAAACCACACTATTAAATTATATGAGGATAATTCTTACATTTCATAAATGAATAATTGATCATCATTTAGGACTTTTTTCAAAATATAGGATCGTTCTCTTATTTTTGATTATGTGATTCATGTTTTGAAATTTATAATTACATTCTTATTGAAATGTATAGTTTCATATTTTGAAAAGAATATTTTTTATCCTAATATGTTTTTTTATATTAGAGTTACTAGTTTACAATGGTACACCCAACCACATTCATGAAAATGATCATCTTCTTTTCTTGTGGATGTCACTACATCAACTGATACGATCTTATTCTTCAATAAGTTCTTCAAGTACTAATATTTATTCTACTACTATAGCATATAGGTCTTCATTGTACTGTCAAATCAATATTCAGATTGAATGAAACATATAAGTAGAAGTTTTCTCCATGTTTTATTCTTCCACTTTCACTTTAGATATTCAGATATAATGATATGAAAAAATAAAAACATAATTATTATAATATAACCTCAATATACATATTATTATTATTTAATAGATTTGAAACAAAAAATTTGAGTATTCAACAATAGTTTCATCCTTCCTAAACTATTTTCCTCTTTATCATTCTTCTTCTTTCTTCTCTTATTACCTTAAGATATAAGGGGATTATAGGGAAAGTCTTCACTCTTTATTATTATTCTTCCACAATGCACAAGACCACCTTTTAAAAATATCGTAAACTTCTATTACTCACTCAATATATTTAATTAATACATAGGATCATCATAAAATTATATTAAGGTATTCCCATTCACACTCTCTACAACTATTCTTCTTCTACTTCTTATTTATTTTATTCTTAGAATCATTTTGTCAAAATAATTCCCATAAATGGATTATGTAATATCTAATTAATGTATTACATTATATAATTTTACACTTCTTCAAATATCAACTAATCACATGGGTATGCTCCCACAATGTTAGAATATAATTTTTATTCTAAGAACTTATCTCAGCTGATTTTAAAAAAATAAAAAAATAATCTCATTTAAAAAAATCAAAAGATATTTCTTACTAATTACATCATCTATGTTATTGATTAATTATTTGTAAATCACTGTATATGAAAATCAAGAATATCTTGGTAGTGATATGCTCAATTATTTATCATTTAATTCCATATAAAATCCATCTTTCATCTCATCCTTTATAACCCATTGAAATTCATAAATTATCACATGTATTAAACTCTTATAGTAAGATATTCTTCTCTATGGCCTGCATCTCATTATCTTAAGGCACCTATTTGTTCATGAATTAATATTTATAGAATCATGATATTTAATTCATTTGAGATCATATCAATATAATTATTATCTGATATAATTCTCATTGGGAATAATTCTTCTATAAATATCACATTTTTTTAAAAATATACAACCCTTGCATATTAAAATACACTTCTAATTCATGATGCGGTTGTTCTCAGTAAACCATATATTTCTTCAAAAATATCTTCCACAAGCTCCAAACAGTCTTCTGCATTCTAAAAAAAATATTATATATTCCCCATTTAATATTTTATATCACAAAGAATATATTATATACCAAAGTAGCTCTATTAATTTATAAAATAGTATTTTTCTTCATCATACATAATGCCTATGAAATATAATATATTGACATGTAAATATTTTTTATGCACTAAAATATCATACATATCACTGAGAATCATTTAATTTTTCACATATCATTATGTACTTAAATATATATAAATTTTACATATTCATTAGAAGATATTTCATACTAGAAAGTAAAACGTATTTACTATATGAAATATGTTACATATCACAGTGTAACTCTTATCATTTCTTAATTATTCTCTATAAAACCTTACACACCTCAATGATCTATGGTATTTAGTCGATATTCTATTATAAGTGATATTATTTCAAATTTTAACCTCTACCAATGAATTAAAGAACAACTTAAACTCAACTCAAAACCTATTATAACATTCTTAGGTAATATCCATCAACTTTATCTTATATAAAAACAACTCAAATGAATTTAAGATCATTATTATTCTATTAATCATAATAACAAGATAATATTTTATTCAAATTGTTTAATTTTTTCTTTATCCATTAATTCTTCTTATAATTCATTATAATTATGATATATCGCAATAATAAGACTAAATAAGATCATTATTATTTTGTTATAACTAAATTATAACAAAACCACATCATAATCATTTATTAAATCAAGAAATGTCTATGTATGGGTCTGTTTAACAACCTACCAAAACCATCATATGAATTTATATGGTGGATTAATATGATAAATTATTTATTGTTATAATATGATATAAATATGTACATAGTGTTATTTTTTGATTCAATTATGTTTATTTCAACATTTAATCCATTTGTTAAGAAAACACCCCTTGAATGTCACGAATCATTGAAACATACTTATGACTGATATCATCGTCAAGGATAAAGACTAATGTGCTCGTGAAAGAAATTTGATATATTATAGACAATTATAAATCATACATAATAGTAAAATTAATTATCTGTTAATTATTAAATTTGAATAAATATTAAATGCATACCCCATTATTATGAAACAACTATAAATAATGAAAACTACCAACACCTAATAAGGAAAATAAAAATATTTCATTTTGAAATTGACTATTTATGAAAAGTATACATACAAATAGATTTAATTAATATTATAAATTAAAGTATTAGTTTATGTATATTTGTTACATGTGAGTTCAAATCAGGTTTATGGAAGTCAACACAATTGGTAAGGGTTTTCAACTCAAATTCCTCTCTTTTAGTCACATTTTATATTATGGACCTAATTACATTTATATGGTGTATATAAATATTATGTCAAAAATAATATCTTGAGTTTTTTTAACAGTGGAATTTTAATTTCAAAAATAATAAAATCTTTTAAGTGGTTTTGATTAAAATTTAACTCAAGCCAAAAATGTTTTCTTTGTCTAAATTCTAATTCTTTGAGAAATGTTAGAGGTTTTGCACTATCTTTTCATTGTATAGTGTATTTACTATCAAGGGATATATTTTTATCATAATATTTTTTATTTCATGTGATCCACTAGCTAAATCATGTTCCCTTATTCAAGTTTCCATTGATACAATTTCTTCCCTAGTTTTAAGGATTTTTGGTAACTAAAATCCTCTTCTATGAATTATAATATTTAATGCTGAACATTACTCTTCCAAGAATGGGTTATCAAATCTAAATATATTATTATATTATATTTTTATCCTATTTTTGAAAATGAATTTTTAATAAAAATTATATTTTATTATTATTTTTAAAATGATTCTTTTCAACAAAGGTATTTTTAAGTATTAAAAATGTCCCTTTCATAATTAAATGTTTTAGATATACTTTTATTAAAGAGAAATTTCTTTCAATTTCAAGTCTCCATTATTAGATATTATTTTAAAATTATATGGTTTCAATTATTTTTTCCGTCAAGTTTTGAAAAATACTTCTTGAAGTGATCCATAATTTCCTCATTTAAATCAAGGAAAAAAACTTGAACAACTCTTTTAAGTTTCCACTTCTATTTCCATTTCCATTTTTAAAATGATTTTATCTAATGAGGTTTAATTTTTATGATTTATAATATAATATTTTTTTATAATTTGTGGAAAATGAACTCATTATAAAAAAAATTACAACTCAAGATCCTTTATTGGGTGGTATCATTCAAGCATTCTTTTCCAAGGTTGTTTTTCATCTATGTCAATGTCCTTATAAGTTTCCTTTATTAGACAGGGGATATTTTCTTATTTAACCATCCACCTTCTTCCTATGCATGTCTTATGATCATGTTGCTCAATTATTGACTTATTGTTATACTCATTTACCTATCCGGTGTGAACATAACATTTTACATAATTCAGATTGGATGGTGTTCACTAAGAATAAAAGTTATTCTACTGATATGGGGGAATTATTTGTGTTTCTTATGTTTTTATTCCAATATGGATGATTATTTAAATTTTGACTCTATATTTTTTTACCATCATTCATCTTTTTGTGGATAGGTTATTTTAATGTTTTTTTTGAAATGGGAAACTTTATTAGAATTGTTGATGATTATTAACTACCAACACATATTGATCATGTATTGATATTCCATATTTCTCAATATATGGATAACTATGTTTTATTTAGTAAGATAATCCTTATGTAATGGTATGAATGTTACTGATCACTCTTATGGGACAAGAAATGGATTTAATCAAGTGACATGTGCATATTAGAATCCTATAGCCCCTTGATTCATCAACTTGTCTCATGAGGAAAAATAGATTTGAATATTTAGTGTTTTCCTACCTAAGTCTATATGATGTCTTGACTGTAGTCTCAATCACAAGTAAATTACCTTGGTATAATGGCTTTAGAGAATGTTTTTAACAAAGAAAATAATGAATGCCATTGGTATAGGACAATTATTATCAAAATCTTTGTTTTTATTTATATTTTTGGATGTATCATGCTTTAAATTCTACGTTGATTATGGATTCATGTTGTTTACCTATTCCTTCAATAATGTTTATTCCATGTTAATTCCATGATTACCTCAGTTTTATGTTTATATTACTATGTGTTTGAGCTCACCCCTACTTATATTTCCATTTCACTAATTTTGGAAGAAAAGTAGTATATGTGGAATTTTCAGAAGGATGGCATGTGTGAACGAATTTCTGGGAGATATTGAAGACACATTATGAATTGATTAGTTACACACACATATATATAATACTAAGAACATGTAATTCTCTAGTTATTGTTTTCCATAAATCTATGAAGCACTAATCCAGAAAAGATCATTCAAAATGTAAGAGATGAAATAATCATTTTGATTTTGAAATTAATGATTGTTATATCCAGGATTTCATATCATGTGTTAAAGAAAGTATGAAAAGTATCAGTCTATGAACATTTGATCCTGGAGCATGGGAATGATGCATCAAAATAGTTTTTCGAGAAATATCATGTTATTTTAAAATAGTTAAACTTTATATATTATTGAAATAATCTTATCCCCATTGTGTTATTTCATAGTAAACCATACTTATCATCAAAAAATATTGTATATGCTCCAGTACATAATCCCTAT
Organism: Viscum album; assembly: GCA_963277665.1. Classification (NCBI taxonomy): domain Eukaryota; kingdom Viridiplantae; phylum Streptophyta; class Magnoliopsida; order Santalales; family Viscaceae; genus Viscum; species Viscum album. The sequence goes on along the minus strand of OY728125.1, from coordinate 1,475,527,965 downwards.
TCTCATATTAATATTATATATTCCACTTTAACTATTATGTATCATCCATATAATGCTACATACCATAATAGCTTATATATATTTCCAAATTTCACTCTATTTCATTTATTTACCACTAATGAAATATTACAAATTGACTTATAATTCTTCCATATATTCTGAAATATCTTATGTACCACAATTAAACCTTATAGTTTCTAAATATTAGTATAAACCTCAATATATAACTTCTGTATACACTATTTGATATCTCATTTCATTAAGAAAACATGGAATAACACCTAAAATATGATATGTATCAAAATTTAACTACTAGTATTTATTTTTTATGATCTAGAAAATTATATGTATCTCAATGAGATCCTTTTATAAAATTATAATCTAAGGGATCTGGTATATGTTTTGTCAAATTTCCACCTCTGACTCAAAATCCAATAACATCGTTAACTCAACTCAAAAAATATCCTAATTTTCTTATAGAATGTCCAATAACGTAATCGTATCTTAAAATAACTCAAATGAATTTCGGAATTTATAAAACCATCACATATCTCTTCAGACCATTTACAAATTCATTTTTTAGTATTTAAATATTTTTTTGAGTATTTCAATAAATAATCAACTAACTCAATCAACTCATTATTATCTTCATTAAAATGTTCTAAATTATGAAGAACGTTTTATTTTCAAATAAAAAAAATGTCTAAAATATATACTTAGTATGTTCAAACTTAATCCTTGGATGGGATCTCAAACATTAACTCATAATTAGCTTCATACTATTACACAAAAATTCTTTAAGTATTTCAAAATCCACCTTCTCAAACTCATCAAAACATGTAATTTATAGTGCATTCATTAATGATCATAACTTTTCGTTGTTTACCATAATGTCCAAATCCACAATCATCAAATATTAAGGCTAATTGTAGATACCCGAAGCTTAACGTACATGGACATTACATTACTTTTTCGGAATACTTAGTACATAACAAAAACACACACACAAGGACCGTAATAGTTTAGTGTCTTTGGAAACTCGGAATATAATCTTCTAATCGTGGTGAAAGATCTTCAAAATCTCCCATAAAGATATTCCTTTTTTTTTACCTAAAACCTTTATTTAAATCCTAGGGAAAGAAAAACATAAAAGGGTGAGATAAAATTCTCAGTAAGGGTAAACAAAAGAAATATCAATCATATCATATACATAATAACACAACTTTTTGAAATCTTAACCTGCAAAAGAAATCATAATTTTATAACATGGGATAAATCATAGTAGTGAAATGTAATCCCAATAATCATAACCTAAAACATGAAACTTTTTGGCATACAAACATAATCATAGATAATCATTTCTTATTAGTCAAGACTCATTTCCAAGACTATCTTAGTGGACAAAGTCCATTTCTGAACCGAGTTCACTCCTCGTTTCAGTCCTGTTTCACTGAACCGGTTTAACCTGCCGTTCCAGCCATGTCTATATCATGAGATATAAAATCTTTACCCAATTCATTGAAGGGATATATATGTCTCACCTATCTCATAATGATACCATTCTTATGTCTTCCACAAAATCATAAACCATACATCATAGCATAACCCATGTAATAAAAATGGGAATCTTAAACATCATGACATCATAAATAAATTCATATAAGATAAAGTAATTCATAAAAATATTTCCATCACAACATAATCAAATAAATGTAATAATAGGGATATAAATAGAACCCTATATTATCTTATATGGAAAATAATTTTGATAAAACACTTGAACTCCATTCTTGAGGAAAATATCCTTTCTACTTCAAAAACATTTTTCCTTTCTTAACATGTCATAAAATTATAAACTAAAAGAAGTTGATTAAAAATAAACATGAAAACTTTTAAAGTAATATTCTTGGAAATAATGTTTTAAAAATACATTCATGCCATATAAGTTAAGAAAACATTATTCTCGTACATTTGTCGGAAAAGTCAAAAAGTACCTCATACGAAAAATGACAAAAGATTCCTTTCATATCTTTTACTAAAAACTCACAGAAGGGTAAAATTAGATTTAAAAAATTTTAGGTGGACGTAAGTAATATTACATATTGAGGAAACATGGATTTGGATGATAAAATACACCCCAGTAAATACCAAAGTATAAACAATCTCGGATAAAAATGAGATTGTGATATTTTCCTTACCTTAGGTCCGATTTTCTTCGTAAGTGCCCAAACCACCTGTATAATGATTTAAATAATGTCATTGACTTATTCCAGAATCATACTCATTGTTATGATATCATATATGGTTAACTTATGACTTTATATTACCAGTTATTTTGCAAATTCCATGTTAAAGAGCGTTTTGGGTAAAATCGTTTCATTTGTCATCCGTGTTTTGACTTGTAATTATTCATATGATTACTTAGATCATGATTACATAATTATAGAATATAAAACATGATTTATATATAATATATATTCAGAATATACATATATATAATAGATCTGTAAATGTAAAGAAATACACTGTTCATGGAGACGGTAGGTCGTACGTACGCATGAACACTGTTTTCGTTTCCTTATTGAGTTGAATGGAATTAAGTAGATGACATAAATATATATACACATAAATCCAGTATCATTATTATGTCATATATTTCTTTATTACTTATTATATATACTTTATAACCATTCATAAATGGTTAACGTGGAGAATGAATCTCATCGCGTTGTGGAGACGGTAGTCCGTACGTACGCACGAGCGATGATATCGTTCACATGATCGTGGAATTGTATTGGAGTGTATGTATAATATTTCAGAATCAATATCACTTTAAAATAATTATATATAGTTATTATGTACACCATTATACCCATCCAAGTAAGGTGGTGGTAGAAAATAGATTACACCACGACGTGGAGACGGTATTCCGTACGTACGCACGCGCGGTGATTTCGTTTTCCATAGGATGGATAGATGGTGAAATAGGTTTGTTTCATAATTATAATACCATATCCTTATATTAGTGATACTGATGTTATTACTTCATAATCAAACAACTAAAGAAGAAGAAGTGGAAGAAGAAATAATGTTGAAAGAATTGGTAACAGACATTACCTCTTCTTTGAAGCGCCTCTTTGAGTCCTACTCTTAGGGCACTAAAATTGGTCTTTGAAGAATACCAGGAACTCTAGGATGTTTATATAGAAGTGGAGAATATAATTTGGCATGTTTTGGCCAAGCTTGAAAGCTCAAAGTGGTGTGAGGAAGAGAGGGAGGAGGTGCCCTTTTATAAGGGAGGAGAGGGGCACCTTTGGAATAACTAAAAATATTATTTTATTATAAAGCCAAATTCGGTTTTAAAAAGATCCAAATTGATTTATTTCGAATCTAAGGTGGGGATGGGTCGAAATAATCTCATCCAATAGAATTTGGACAAGTTTAGTTTACAATTTTTACCGTATCATTTAGTTTTAACATTAAGTTAGATAATTTTACTTTTACCGTGTCTTTTTGTGTTCTTACACTATTAGGTTAATAAACTTACTATAATAAGCCAAACAAACCCCAAGTTGTTTATTATTAATATATATAACTTTATCTAAGTCATTTGGCTGAACCTTATATTTTTAGGAATAAAATAACAATTAATAATATAATATTTGTTTTAAAAACTATTTTATGTCAATTTTGACAGAATTTAGTAATTGATTTTTTTGAAAATCATAACAGAATGATTAGTTCGAAATAAGTTAATTAAATCAATACTAACATGTCATATTAATCTATATAATTAGTGTAATTCATAAAAAGTCTCAAATTACATTTATTTGGGTATTTATAACATCAATTATGTCAATATTGCATTAATAAGATAATTATTTTATCATCATTGTGTCATAAATAAATTAACTTATTTAAAGTATAAAAATTACAAATAAAATATCATTATTTAGGAAATAGTTTTATATTTCTAATGAATATTTATAGTCGAATTTATCTTATGTATAACCCTATATTAAAAATGATATACTTATTAAACTTTGATTTTAACTATTTTAACCCTTCTTTAAATAAATTAATAATAAATGTCCTAATCTAATCCAAGTGGGCCTAAATTGTCATATTTTATTCCTAAGGTTGTTTTTTGTCGAATTACACTTATCCAATAGAATTAGGACATGAGTTAGGTTAATAATAATATCATTTTTACCCTTAATTACCCTATTTACTTTTAACCGCGGTAAAAAAAAAGTAAAAAGTTACTATTCATAAAAAATTATTTCCATCTCATTGAACCACATTTTACTTACTAACATCAAACGTGTCTCTTGTATTTTTGAAATTCCACTCACAGAAGCGGTAAAATTATGTTTTATGAAAAAATCATTTTTTTTAACTACCACTTAGTGGTTTCACTATTCATCAAAAAAATGAAAGTTTCCAGAAAAATACAAAAAATTAGGCCTAAGATATATTTGATAATATAAACTCAAAAATGATTTCTATTTTACCAAATTCAAAACATATCAGTTGCATTAATTAATTTTAAAATTAATTACCATCGTCAAAACAAATAGCGTGTTCTTAAGAGATAATAACTATCAAAAGATTGACACTTGTTTATGTCTGGTTTAAATGTGAAATTACATCCAATGAACAAAATTGTATTAAATTGTAAAAATATATTCTAAATATACTTTAAAACCACTCAAATTAATAATTTATCACTATTAATTATTTCGATTAAAAAGGTTTTTTTTTAATTAAAATTTAGTAATTTTCACTATTCATCAGAAAATGAAAGTTATCTGAAAAGTACCAAAATTTCACCTTAAGCTAATTTTGATATTCTGAATCCAAAAATGAAGTCCATTTTGGAAAATAAAATTTACAAAATTTTAAAAAGTGGTTATTACTATTCATAACGGCTAGTTTTAATAATATTTTAATAGCATATTGTTGTTTAGTGAAACTCGTTATTGCATACTACACACGCTATCGAGGAAGGTCGCGATTGCGTGTAAGGCAAGGCAAGTCAAGGATACGTGTTGTGAAAGCTCCTTTTGGTGTAGCGTACAACACAAGACTTTAAGAAAATTAAAAGGAATATTTTTCATAAAATCTCGGGGTGTTACATTCTACCCCCCTTAAAATGAATTTCCCCCTCGAAATTCGTCAGGGTTATAAATGGTTTACTACATGAAAGTTTCTTTAATAGAAACCCACTTCATAAAAAGGAATACCAAAACCAATATTTAAAGACAAATGTATGAAACGTAACGGTTACCCAAATAAACTAATCATTGGGTTTCCACATTGGTGAAAATATGGATATGGAAGAGAAATCTAACCATCATGTTCTGATGGAGAGTGGTAGAGAACATGGCTATAGAAAAGCCAGAAATCACAAAGCCATAAATTTGTGACTATATAAGGTACCATCTGATTCATCAGATATAAGAGAATTAGGAAAACCTTTTGGTTTTCAATATCATTTCCCTAAAGTTGATGAAATTGGAATTAGAATAAATACTTTCGTGATTTTGGTATAGTCTCGTCATTGGTCATTCTTTGGACAATTTCCACTTCATCTCTTAAAGAAATGAAGTTGAATTTTTCATTCATGATGTGTTAGCAGATCATGTGATGGAATGATGGGTCATTCCATATGTCTCAAACAAAAGGTTAGAAAAGTTATCAAAACTTACATAAGTCCATCTATAGTGAGATTAATCATATATGGTTCCTAAAGTGGACTTATACTTCATATATCATACTGATTAATATAATAAAACTAGTTTCTACTAAACAGGGACTTCCTGTAGGCCAGGGGTAGGCGATAAAGGCCAGTTGCACTTCGGTTGTGGGTTCGATTGCCACAGCCTTGTCCGACGCGATGGGTTGTCGCCCGTCCTGCAGGTTGTCCTTTTTCTAAAGCTATATTACTATAACATCCCATCAATAATATCGAAAAATGTTCTATCCTTAAACAATACTAACATATGTCCAACATAATCTATTCCAATCTTTAGGCTTATCTAAAATACTTCGGTCCAAGCTCATAGTATAAAGAAAATGATTACTTGAAATGTCACATAACGATCACATGAATGCCATCATTTATCCCCCATATATCATAAGATATATCTTGTTTGTCAAATTACAAACATTTGAATACCTTAATAATGTATTATCTTGAAGAATGAATACCCATTGAACCTTAGTGAAAACATGAATGCAGTTAAAAGATAACACTTTCCACAAACCAAAATCCTCAAAATTCGTTATACTCAAACCATGATATCACTTAGTCCTTATATCAATCATGAGCTCATGAATACTGTCAAACATTTCATTTTCTCATTTTCCCTTCATTATGCGCATATCATCTTATTTCCAAAAATATCTCAATCACTTTCCATGGTTACCGGTACCATAAAATTATTGAATACCACAATAGACCAATACATAAATATTCCAATATTCCATGATACTATATACAACATTATTTTGGAATCCCATTACATAAAAACTTAATCATTCCACCACATCGTTGTCATATTCAACATCGCCAATAGTGATCGCATGTGACTTCCCTTTGTCCTTTGGCTTAAGAGGTTTCTCATGTCGATCATCACTAACCCTTGGATTAGGGCATTTATTAGCATCATGCCCAATTTCCTTGCACTTGAAGCATTGAAGTGTTGGTGGTGCGTTCTCTGTAGTATTTTCTTTATTCACATCATTAGAAACCCTTTTTCCATTACTTCGACACTCAGCTGCTCGATGAACTTCTTTTCAATTCTTGTCAAAACTATGAGATGGATAAGTAACACCAACTTCCATTTCTACCTTGATAGCTCAACGCACAATTTCTTCATAGCTACTGAAGTCTCTTATAGTTAATTCCCTTCGAAGATTTGGTTTTAATCCACTGAAGAATCTATCAACTTTACTTTTAGGTTGGATGATAAATCCCGATGCATACCTTGCAAGCCTTGTAAAATTCGCTTCGTATATACCAACAGATTCATCATCCTTTTTCTTTAGTACAAGAAACCCCTTCTCCATCTTTGTTCGAAGAATATGAGGGAAGTAATTATTGAAAAATATGTTCTTGAACTCGTCCCATTCCATGGACTCAATTTCATCTCTTGGCCTCATATTCTTGATAAGATTCCACCATTAATCAGAATCACCTTCCAAACGATATACTGCTAAGATGAATTTATCATGTTCAAAACATTGAAGAACTAAAAATATCTTTTCAATGGTAATGATCCATTGTTCAGCAACAAGTAGATCAGAAGTCCCACTAAAAGAAGGTGGACATTGCCTCATGAAGGACTCAATAGAATATTGTTCCCTTCTCTGCTCATTTGGAAGTTCATAATGATTCATAGCTTGTGTAAGTATATCAATAAGATTTTGCACTCCATCTCCCATAACATTTGTTTGTTCAGGAGGACAATCATTTCATTTTCCATTACATTGATCAACACGGTTCCTTCGGGTTCCAGCCATCATCTAAAACCCAAAAAGAATAGTGTGAGAGGAAAAAATCATGCTAGGGAAAACAACATAATAAAGGGGGAGTACCTTCAATATCTAACATCTTAGGTTACCGTAATTCTAGTACTATAACCTATACTTATACTTAACCTTAGGGACATCCCTATACATACCTTAGAAATATCTATAGAAATCTCACTAAAGTTCTCGCATCCTAGTTTCCAAAGGTTGACTAAACCTTTCCTCTGATACCAACTGTAGAGAACTGAAGCTTAACGAACATGGGCATTACATTACTTTTGCGGAATAATTAGTACATAACAAAAACACACACACAAGGACCGTAATATTTTAGTGTCTTTGGAAACTCGGAATATTATCTTCTAATCGTGGTGAAAGATCTTCAACATCTCCCATAAAGATCTTCCTTTTTTTACCTAAAACCTTTCTTTATATCCCGGGGAACAGAAAACATAAAAGGGTGAGCTAAAATTCTGAGTAAGGGTAAACAAAAGAAATATCAATCACATCATATACATAAGAACATAACTTTTGGAAATCTTAACATGCAAAAGAAATCATAATTTCATAACATGGGATAAATCATAGTAGTGAAATGTAATCCCAATAATCATAACTTAAAACATGAAACTTTGTGGAATACACACATAATCATAGATAATCATTTATTATTAGTCAAGACTCATTTCCAAGACTATCTTAGTGGACAAAGTCCATTTCTGAACCAAGTTCACTCCTCATTTCAGTCCTGTTTCACTGAACCGGTTTAACCTTCCGTTCCAGCCATGTCGATCTCATGAGATATAAAATCTTTACCCAATGCATTGGAGAGAGATATAGGTCCCACCCATCTCATAATGATACCATTCTTATGTGTGCCACAAAATCATAAACCATACATCATAGCATAACCCATGTAATAAAAATGGGAATCTTAAACATCATGACATCATAAAGCAATTCATATAAGATAAAGGAATTCATAAAAATATTTCCATCACAACATAATCAAATCAATGTAATAAAATGGATAAAAACAGAACCCTATATTATCTTATATGGAAAATTATTTTGATAAAACACTTGAACTCCATTCTTGAGGAAAATATCCTTTCTACTTCAAAATCATTTTTCCTTTCTTAACATGTCATACAATTTTAAAATAAATGAATTTGATTAAAAATAAACTTGAAAAATTGTAAAGGAAGATTCTTGGAAATAATTTTTTAAAAATCCATTCATGCCGTATAAGTTAAAAAAACATTCTTCTCATACTTTTGTCAGAAAAGTCAAAAAGTACCTCGTACGAAAAACGACAAAAGATTCCTTTCATATCTTTTACTAAAAACTCACCGAAGGGTAAAATTGGATTTAAACAATTGTAGGTGGATGGAAATAATATTAAATATTGAGGAAAAATGGATGTGGATGATAAAATACACCCCAGTAAATACCAAAGTATAAAAAATCTCGGATAAAAATGAGATTGTGATATTTGCCTTACCTTAGGTCGGATTTGCTTAATAAGTGTCTGAACCTCCTATATAATGATTTAAATAATGTAATTGACTTATTCCAGAATCATACTCATTGTTATGTTATCATATATGGTTCACTTATGACTTTATATTACTCGTTCTTTTGTAAATTCCATGTTAAAGAGCGTTTTGGGTAAAATTGTTTCATTTGTCGTCCGTGTTTTGACTTGTAATTATTCATATGATTACTTAGATCATGATTACATAATTCCATAATATAAAACATGATTTATATATAATATATATTTAGAATATACATTTATATAATAGATCAGTAAATGGAAAGAAATACACCGTTCATGGAGACGGTAGGTCGTACGTACGCATGAACGTTATTTTCGTTTCCTTATTGAGTTGAATGGAATTAAGTAGATGACATACATATATATACACATAAATACAGTATCATTATTATTTCATATATTTCATTATTACATGGGATAAATCATATAAGTGAAATGTAATCCCAATAATCATAACTTAAAACATGAAACTTTGTGGCATACACACATAATCATAGAGAATAATTTATTATTATTCAAGACTCATTTCCAATACTATCTTAGCGGACAAAGTCTATTTATGAACTGAGTTCACTCCTCGTTTCAGTCCTGTTTCAATGAACCAGTTTAACCTGCCATTCCAGCCATGTCTATCTCATGAGATATAAATCTTTACCCAATGCATTAGAGGGATATATAGGTCCCACCCATCTCATAATGATACCTTTCTTATGTGTGCCACAAAATCATAAACCATACATCATAGCATAACCCATGTAATAAAAATGGGATTCTTAAACATAGTGACATCATAAAACAATTCATATAAGATAAAGGAATTCATAAAAATAAATCCATCACAACATTATCAAATAAATGTAATAATAGGGATAGAAACATAACCCTATATTATCTTAGATGGAAAATAATTTTGATAAAACACTTGAACTCCATTCTTGATAAAAATATCCTTTCTACTTCAAAAACACTTTTCCTTTATTAACATATCATACAATTCTAAATTAAAATTAGTTGATTAAAAATAAACTTGAAAACTTATAAAGGAAGCTTCTTGGAAATAATGTTTTAAAAAAATCCATTCATGCCGTATAAGTTAAAAAACATTCTTCCTGTACTTTGGCCGGAAAAGTCAAAAAGTACCTCGTACGAAAAAAGACAAAAGATTCCTTTCATATATTTTACTAAAAACTCACCGATGGGTAAAATTGGATTTAAACAAATTTAGGTGGATGGAAATTTAGGAAACATTGATGTGGAAGATAAATAGTCCCCAATAAATTCTGAAGTATAAACAATCTCGGATAAAAAATTGAGATTGTGAGATTTTCCCTTACCTTAGGTCCAATTTTCTTCATATGTGTCTGAACATCCTCTATAATGATTTAAATAATGTAATTGACTTATTCCAGAATCATACTTATTTTTATGATATCATATATGGTCATATTCTTAGCTTCTTATTAGTAATATTTCATTACTACTTGTTATTCGGGTGTTTATTACTTTTTGTTCTTATGCGTGTTTTGTCGAATAAATTCTTATTATTCTTTTTTGGTTATAGATACCTCATTTACAGAATGGAATTAGTGTAATATATATCATATTCATTCATTCAATTCATTTTTATAATCATTATGCAATGAAGATCATGTAGAACGAGTCGCATTACATCGTGGAGACGGTATTCCGTATGCACGCACGAGCGATGATATCGTTCCCATGATCATGGAATTGTACTAGAGTGTGTGTATAATATTTCAGAATCAATATAACTTTAAAATAATCATATAAATATATTTATTTTCACCATTATACCCATCCAAGTAAGGTGGTGGTGGAAAATAGATTACACCACGGCGTGGAGATGGTATTCCGTACGTACGCACACGCGGTGATTTCATTTTCTATAGGATGGATAGATGGTTAAATAGGATTGTTTCATACTTATAATAAGATATCAGTATATGGGTGATACTTATGTTATAACTTCATAATGAAACAACTTAATAAGAAGAAGTGGAAGAAGAAATAAAGTTGAAAGAATCGGTAACGGACATTACCTCTTCTTTGAAGCGCCTCTTTGAGACCTCCTTTTAGGGCACTAAACTTTGTCTTTGAAGAATACCATGACCTCTAGGATGTTTCTAGGGAAGTTGAGAAGATAATTTGTCAGGGTTTGGATGATCTTGAAGCCTCAAAGTGGTGTGAGGAAGAGAGGTAGGAGGTTCCCTTTTATAAGGGAGGAGACGGGCACCTTATGAAAAACTAAAAATATTATTTCATTATAAAGTCATATTCGGATTTTAATAGCTCAAAATTGATTTATTTAGAAGCTAAGGTGAGTATGGGTCGAAATAATCTCATCCAATATAATTTATACATGTTTAGGGTTCTATTTTAACCTTATCATTTAGATTTAACTTTAAGTCAGATAATTTAACTTTTACCGTGTCTTCTTGTTTTCTTACACTATAAGGTTAATAAACATACTATAACAAGCCAAAAGAATCCCAAGTTGTTTATTATTAATATATATAACCTTATCTAAGTCATTGTGTCGAACCTTAAATTTTTAGGAATAACATAACAATTAATAATATAATATTTGTTTTAAAAACTATTTTATGTCAATTTTGACACGATTTGGTAATTGATTTTTGTGAATATCATAACCGAAATATTAGTTCTAAATAAGTTAATTAAATCAATACTAACATGTCATATTAACATATAAAATTATTTTAATTCCTAAAAAGTCTCAAATTACATTTATTTGGGTATTTATAACATCAATTATGTCAATATTTCATTAATAAGATAATTACTACATCATCATTGTGTCATAAATAAATTAAATTATTTACAGTATAAAAATTTAAAATAAAATACCATTATGTAGGAAATCTTTTTATATTTCTAATGAATATTTATAGTCTAATTTATCTTATATATAACCCTATATTAAAAATTCTTTAGTTATTAAACTTTGATTTTAACTATTTTGACCCTTCTTTAAATAAATTAATATTAAATGTCCTAATCTAATCCAATGGGCCCAAATGGACATATTTTATTCCTAAGGTTGTTTTCGGTCTAATTAAACTTATCCAATAGAATTAGGAAATGTGTTAGGGTAATAATAATAACATTTTTACCCTTAATTACCCTATTTATTTGTAACCGTGGTAAAAAAAGTAAAAAGTTAATATTCACCAAAAATTATTTTCATCTCAGTGAACCACATTTTACTTACTGACATCAACCATGTCTCTTGGATTTTTGAAATTCCATTCACAAAAGCGGTAAAATTATGTTTTATGTAAATTTGCAAATTCTCCTGGGAGGTGGGTAAAAGACGGTCAAAAGTTCAGTAAAATTTCTATATATCAAAACTTATTATAAAATGACTCTAATTAATTACATTGAACTTATATAAGTATTATGTATCAATTTTGACCTAAAATAAATTTAAATAAAATAAGTAATTATTTAAATAAAAATTCGGTTTTTAAATAGTAACCTAGGGTTTTCACTATTCATCAAAAATTGAATGTTCTTAGAAAAATACCAAAATTTCACCCTAGCTTAATTTAGATATTTAGAAACCTAAAATAAAGATCATTTTGAAAAATAAAATTTATAAAATTTCAAAAAGTGGTTATTACTATTCATAACTAGTAGTTTTAATAATATTTTAATAGCATATCGTTCTTTAGTGAAACTCAGTATTGCGTACGATGCATGCTATCGAGGAATGTTGTGATTATGTTTAAAGCAACCAAATCTAGTGTTGTGTGTATTGAAAGATCCCTTTTATGATTTATATAACATAAAAACAAAATATTTCTCATAAAAGTCTCAGGTGTTACATTCTACCCCCCTTAAAATGAATTTCGCCCTCGAAATTCGTAACTTTGTAACAAACAGATGAGGATACCTCTCCATCATCATATCCTCAAGATCCCATGTAGCTTCTTCTAATTGGTGGTTCCTCCATAAAACTTTCACCAAGCAAGTGGTCTTGTTCCGTAGGTCTTTTTCACTACGATGCAGAATCTCTATCGACTGTTCTTCCTAAGAAAGATCTTGCTCCAGTGGTATAACTTCTGAGCTGAGTATGTGTGAAGGATCAGGTATGCACTTTCTCAGGAGAGATACATGGAACACATCGTGAACTGGGGAGAGATTCGGTGGAAGTGCCAATTGATAAGCTACCTTCCCAACACGATCCAGTATTTTGAAAGGACCGATATACCTAGGGCTCAGCTTTCCATTCTTTCCAAATCTCATTACTCTTTTCCAAGGAGATATTCTTAAGAACACTTTATCACCCACTTCAAACTCTAGGTATTTTCTTTGGTAGTCGGCATAACTTTTTTGTCGACTATGAGTTTCTCTAATGTGTTGTTGAATAGATCTGACCTTTTATGCCATCTCATCAACAAGATCAGGTCATAATATCTTTCTTTCCCCAACTTCATCCCAACAAGTGAGATTCCTGCATTTGTTTCCATAGAGAGCTTCATAAGGATCCATCTGAATACTGGAGTGAAAGATATTATTATAAGAAAATTCCACCAAAGGTAGGTGTTGATCCCAACCACTTTTGAAATCCATAGAGCAAGCCCTCAACATATCTTCTAGAGTTTTAATTGTCCTCTCAGACTGACCATCTGTCTGAGGATGATAAGCAGTGCTGAAACTCAACTCTGTATCCAGAGTATGCTGAATACTTCACCAGAACTTCAAGGTAAATCTCATATCCCGATCAGATATAATGGAAAGTGGTACTCTATGCAATCTTACCACTTCATTTACATATATACTGGCAAGCTGATCTAGAGAGAAATCCTCTCTAATATCATTGAAGTGTGAAAACTTTGTAAGACGATCAACTATGACCCAAATAACATTATTGCTTTTCAATGTTTTAGGAAGTCCAGTGACAAAGTCCATAGTGATGTTTTCCCATTTCCATTCAGGTATGGGTAATGGTTGTAACATCCCCTTAGACTTCTGTCTCTCAGCTTTAACTTGCTGACAAACCAAGCATCGAGAGACATATTCAGCAACATCTCTTTTCATGCCATCCCACCAGAAGTACTCTTTCAGCTCCCTATACATCTTCGTTCTTCCAGAATGAATAGATAATGAAGAAATATGAGCCTCATCCAGCAACTCCTTTAATTCGGGGATGGGAGGAACACAAACCAGATTCCTGAACATTATTATCCCATCACAATCAAGGTTAAATTCAGGAACATTTCTCACCTTCTTTTGTAACTCGACATCTTTTTTCTGCACCACTTTAATCTTCACATGTGTAGATGGTTGAACATTCATTTGAGAAATATACGATTTTCCCCTTCTATTATAATTCCAAGATCCATCCTTTGTAAATCCATAAATATTGGATCTTTTGTGATCCTCATCATGGATAAACTGGCATGGTCTTATCGACTTAATGCATCTGCCACCTTGTTTTCTTTCCTAGGGTGGTAATGAATTGAGCAGTCGTAATCCTTAATCAGCTCCAACCATCTTCTTTGGCGCATATTCAACTCTTTTTGTGTGAAAATATACTTTAAACTTTTATTATCAGTATAAATATCACACCTTTATCCATAAATATAATGCCTCCAAATCTTTAATGCAAAGATTAACGCAGCTAACACCAAATCCTGAGTTGAGTAATTTTGCTCATGGATTTTCAACTGTTGTGAGGCATATGCTATCACCATATCATTTTGCATGAGAACCCACCACAATTCTATCTTGGATGCATCACTATAGATCCAAAACCTTTCTCTACTACAAGGATGTGTGAGCACAGGTGAACTGGATAACCTTCTTTTCAACTCCTTGAAATTCTCTTCACATTCCTCTATCCACACAAACTTAACTCCTTTTAGAGTCAACCTGGTGAGTGAATTAGATAATCGTGAAAAATCTTTCACAAAACGTCGATAATATCCAGCCAAACAAAGAAAACTTCGGATCTCAGTTACTATTGTTGGTCTCAACCATCTTTTGATAACCTCTGTTTTTGCTGGATCCATAGATATCCCCTCTTTTGAGATTATGTGACCCAAAATGCAACTTTTTGAAGCCAAAATTTACACTTGGTAAATTTGGCATAAAGCTTCTCCTTTCTCAGGGACTTCAATATAATTATCAAGTGATCTTCATGTTCTTCCTTTATCTTTGAATAGACAAGAATATATTCTATAAAGACTACCACAAACTGATCAAGATAGTCTCTAAAGACTCTATTCATCAGATCCATGAAGATAGCAGGGGAATTAGTAAGACCAAATGGGATCACTATAAATTCATAGTGTCCATACCTTGTACGGAAATTCGTCTTTGGTATATCCTCCCTTTTGACCCTTAATTGATGATACCTTGAACGAAGATCAATCTTGGAAAAGTATTGAGCTCCACGTAGTTGGTCAAATAAGTCATCAATGCGTGGGAGAGGATATTTTTTCTTGATAGTGATCTTGTTAAGTTTTTGATAATCAATGCAGAGTCTCATTGATCCATCTTTCTTCTTAAGAAACAGAACAGGTTCCCCCCAAGGTGACACACTAGGGCATATGAATCCTTTATCAAGATTCTCTTGTAGTTGCTTCTTCAATTCCTACAACTCAATTGGGGCCATTCTATAAGGTGTCTTTGAAATAAGAAAAGCACCCGGTACAAGTTCTATTGAAAACTCAACTTCACAATTTGGTGGAAGACCCGATAATTCCTCCGAAAAGACATCATCAAACTCCCATAAAATGGGAATATTCTTAATCGTGAGTTTCTCACCAACCATTTGAGATAAATAACCTTTATTTAGTGTAATCAAGACCCATATGATGGAAGAAATTTCCACTGGAATGTTATGTTCATCCTTACATTGATAGACGATCATAGATTGATCTGGAATATGAAATGTGACTTCCTTTATTTGGAAATTGATATGATCTCCATATAGAGAAAGCCAATCCATGCCATGAATCACATCAAATTCCACTATAGGAAGGATCACAATATTTGCAGGAAGGAATTTCCCGCAAACTTCGATCAGAGAAGAATTATAAACTTTTGATGCGACTGTTGTGCCATTAGGGGTTGTCACAGCTCACTCAAAATATAATTGTTGAGGTAATACGATGATACCCTTAGAAAATTCTTCAGATATAAAAGAGTGGGTGGACCTAGTATCAAATAAAATATTTTCTACTTTAGAGTGGATGGTAAGTGTACCTTTCTCCACTTTGTTATCGTACTCCACGTCACTGATAGAAATTACATGTGACATTCCTTTGTCTTTATCCTTAAGAGTTTGTTGACGTCGATCATCAACAACAAACCTTGGATTAGGTAATTGATTGGCATAATGCCCCATTTCCTTGCACTTGTAACATTGAAGTATAGGAGGTGCACTCTGTGTATCCTTTTCATTGTTAGCATCACTAGACATCTTCTTCCCATCATTGCGGCATTCAAATGCCCGATGACCTTCCTTTCCACATTTAAAACATTTACCTGTCCCATTAAGACAACTCCATCCATGTTTCCTTCCACAATTTGAGCATAATGGAAAAATCATCTTCTTTTCAGTGTGCTCTTTATATTTTCCTTTGAATCCCATTTTCCTCTTCTTATCAAACCCATATGACTGATGGGTTACTCCAATCTCCATCTGAACTTTGAGAGCACATCGAATGATTTCATCATATCTATTGAAGTCCTTTATGGATAATTCCCTTCAAAGACTTGGTTTTAAGCAACTAAAGAATTGATTTATCTTACCCTCAGGTTAGATAATAATACCAGAAGTGTACCTTGCAAGTCTGGTAAAATTTTCTTCATAGGTACCAACAGATTCTTCATCCTTTTTCTTTATTTCAAGAAAATCCTTCTCCATCTTTTTTCGAAGAATACGAGGGAATTACTTATTGAAAAATATGTTCTTGAACTCGTCCCATTCCATGGACTCAATTTCATCCCTTTGTATAGTATTCTTGATAATATTACACCATTGATCAGCTTCACCTTCCAAACAATAAACTGCTAAGATGACTTTATCATGTTCTAAACATTGAAGAACTGAAAATATCTTTTCAGTGGTACTGATCCATTGTTCAACCACTAATGGATCAGAAGACCCGCTGAATGAAGGTGGACGCTTCCTCATGAAGGATTCGACAAAACGTTTCTACTTCCTTTGCTCGTTTGGAAGCCTTACATGATTCATAGCTTGAGAAAGTTGTGTGAGTATGGCTACAATATTTTGCATTCCAGCTCCCATAACGTTTAGTTGCTCAGGGGGACAATCATTTCATTTCTCGTCGCATTCCACATTAACACAGTTCCTTCGGGTTCCAACCATTGATTAAAACCAAGAAGAATAGTGTGAGAAACACTAATTATAATAGGAAAACCACATAATAAAGAATAAAATTTCACACTTAAGTTCTTACCATAGGTTGTTCATGGACATTTTTAAAACACTAAGATCTTGTTCTATGCTTAGACTTATACTTAGGGTTCTTACTAAGGCTTTCACATCCTAGTATCCAATGGTTGACTATAACCTTTCCTCTGATACCGACTATAATGAACCATACTATACATACATGTTTATTACTTCAAAATTTAAGTAAAAATATTACAACATATTAAAAAACCATGAAAGGACCGTATAGGTATAGTGTCTTTAGAAACTGGGAAACATAAACAACTGGTTCTTAATGCATCTACACTGTCTCCCATTTATTTCATCATATCTAGAGACCCTTTTGTCATATCCTACTTAATAACCTTCTTCCTGACCTGGGGAAAGAAAACATACAAAAGGGTGAGCTCAAATGCTCAGTAAGGGTAAACAAAAGAAATATCAATCACATCATATTCATAAGAACATAACATTTTGGAAATCATAACCTGCAAAAGAGATCATAATTTTATAACATGGGATAAATCATAGTAGTGAAATGTAATCCCAATAATCATAACTTAAAACATGAAAATTTGTGGCATACACACATAATCATAGAGAATCATTTCTTATTAGTCAATACTCATTGACAAGACTATCTTAGCAGACAAAGTCCATTTTTGAACTGAGATCACTCCTCGTTTCAGTCCTGTTTCACTAAACTAGTTTAACCTCCCGTTCCGGCCATGTCTATATCATGAGATATAAATCTTTACCCAATGAATTGGAGGGAGATAAAGGTCCCACCAATCTCATAATTATACCATTCTTATGTGTTCCATAAAATCATAAACCATACATCATAGCATAACCCATGTAATAAAAATGGGATTCTTAAACATCCTGACATCATAAAACAATTCATATAAGATAAAGGAATTCATAAAAATAATTCCATCACAGAATAATAAAATCAATGTAATAATAGGGATAGAAAAAAGGACCCTAAATTATCTTATATGGAAAATAATTTTGATAAAACACTTGAACTCCATTCTTGAGGAAAATATCCTTTCTACTTCAAAAACACTTTTCCTTTCTTAACATGTCATACAATTTTAAAATAAAAGAAGTTTATTAAAAATTAACTTGAAGACTTGTAAAGGAATATTCTTGGAAATAATGTTTTAAAAAAATCCATTCATGCCATATAAGTCAAAAAAACATTCTTCCCATACTTTGGCCGGAAAAGTCAAAAAGTACTTCGTACGAAAAACGGCAAACTATTCCTTTCATATCTCTTACTAAAAACTCACCAAAGTGTAAAATTGTTTTTAAAAAATTGTAGGTGGATGGAAATTGAGGAAACATGGATGTCGATGATAAATATTCCCCAGTAAATTCTGAAATATAAACAATCTCGGATAAAAAAAATGAGATTGTGAGATTTTCCCTTACCTTAGATATGATTTGCTTCGTAAGTGTCTGAACATCATGTATAATGATTTAAATAATGTTATTGACATATTACATAGTCATACGTATTTTTATGATATCATATATGGTCATCTTCTTAGCTTCTTATTAGTAATATTTCATTACTACTTGTTATTCGGGTGTTTATTACTTTTTGTTCTTATTCGTGTTTTGTCGAATAAATTCTTATTCTTATTTTTAGGATATAGATACCTCATTTCCATAATTTTATTAGTGTAATATATATCATATTCATTTATTCAATTCATTTATATAATCATTATTCAATGAAGATCATGTAGAACAAGTCACATCACATCGTGGAGACGGTATTCCGTACGTACGCACGAGCGATGATATCGTTCCCATGATCATGGAATTGTATTGGTGTGTATGTATACTATTTCAAAATCAATAACAATTTACAATAATCATATATAGTTATTTAATTGCACCATTATACCCATCCAAGTAAGGTGGTTGTGGAAAATAGATTACACCACGACGTGGAGACAATATTTCGTACGTATGCACCCGCGGTGATTTCGTTTTCCATAGGATGGATAGATGGTGAAATAGAATTGTTTCATACTTATAATAACATATCAGTATATGGGTGATACTGATGTTATTACATCATAATGAAACAACTAAAGAAGACGAGGTGGAAGAATAAATAAAGTTGAATGAATCGATAAGAGACATTACCTCTTCTTTGAAGTGCCTCTTTGAGTCCTCCTCTTAGGGTACTAAAATTGGTCTTTGAAGAATACCAGGACCTCTAGGATGTTTCTAGTGAAGTGGAGAAGAGAAATTTTTAGGGGTTGGCCGATCTTGAAGGCTCAATGTGGTTTGAGGAAGAGAGGGAGGAGATTCCCTTTTAAAAGGGAGGAGGGGGGCACCTTTGGAATAACTAAAAATATTATTTTATTATAAAGCCAAATTCGGTTTTAAATAGATCCAAATTAATTTATTTCGAAGCTAAGGTGGATATGGGTATAAATATTCTCATCCAATAGAATTTGGACAAGTTTAGTTTACTATTTTAACCTTATCATTTAGTTTTAACTTTAAGTTAGATAATTTTACTTTTACCGTGTGTTTTTGTGTTCTTACACTATGAGGTTAATAAACTTACTATAACAAGCCAAACGAACCACAAGTTGTTTATTATTAATATATATAACCTTATATAAGTAATTTTTCCAAACCTTAGATTTTTAGGAATAAAATAACAATTAATAATATAATATTTTTTTAAAAAACTATTTTATGTCAATTTTGACACTATTTAGTAATTGATTTTTGTGAAAATCATAACAGAATGATTAGTTCAAAAAAAGTTAATTAAGGCAATACTAACATGTCATATAGACCTATAAATTTTTTTGAATTCATAAAAAGGCTCAAATTACATATAATTTGGTATTTATAACATCAATTATGTCAATATTCCATTAATAAGATAATTACTGCATCATCTTTGTGTCATAAATAAATTAACTTATTTAAAGTCTAAAAATTACAAATAAAATATCATTATGTAGGAAATATATTTATATTTCTAATAAATATTTATAGTCGAATTTATCTTATGTATAACCCTATATTAAAAATGATATACTTATTAAACTTTGATTTTAACTATTTTAACCCTTCTTTAAATAAATTAATAATAAATGTCCTAATCTAATCCAAGTGGGAATAAATGGTCATATTTTATTCCTAAGGTTGTTTTGGGTCGAATTAAACTTATCCAATAGAATTAGGACATGATATAGGGTAATAATAATATCATTTTTACCCTTAATTACCCTATTTACTTTTAACCATGGTTAAAAAAGTAAAAAGTTACTATTCACCAAAAATTATTTTCATCTCATTGAACCACATTTTACATACTGACATCAACCGTGTCTCTCGTATTTTTGAAATTCTACTCACAGAAGCGGTAAAATTAGGTTTTGTGAAAAATTTATTTTTTTAACTACCACTTAGTGGTTTCACTATTCATCAAAAAATGAAAGTTTCCAGAAAAATACCAAAAATTAGGCCTAAGATATATTTGATATTATAAACTCAAAAATTATATCTATTATACCAAATTCAAAACATATAAGTTTCATTAATTAATTTAAAAATTAATTCCCGTCGTCAAAACAAATAGCGTTTTCTTAAGAGATAATAACTATCAAAAGATTGACACTTGTTTATGTCTGGTTTAAATGTGAAATTACCTACAATGACCAACATTGTATTAAATTGTAAAAATGTATTCTAAATATACTTTAAAACCACTCAAATTAATAATTTATCACTATTAATTATTTCGATTAAAAAGGTTGTTTTTAATTATAATTTAGTAATTTTCACTATTCATCAGAAAATGGAAGTTATCCGAAAAGTACGAAAATTTCACCCTAAGCTAATTTAGATATTTCGAATCCAAAAATGAATTCCATTTTGAAAAAAAAATTACAAAATTTCAAAAAGTGGTTATTACTATTCATAACGGCAAGTTTTAAAAATATTTTAATACCATATTGTTGTTTAGTGAAACTCGTTATTGCGTACTACACACGCTATTGAGGAAGGTCGTGATTGCGTGTAATGCAAGGAAAGTCAAGGATGTTTGTTGTAAAAGCTCCTTTTGATGTAGCGTACAACACAAGACATTAATGAAATTAAAAAGTATATTTTTCATTAAATCTCTGGGTGTTACACTAATTCATTAAATCTATATGTTCAAACCTCTAAGTAATAACGACTTCATCTTCATTACTCATCTCTTCATAGAATCATCTCATTCTCCTTTGATAACTTGTGTATTAACCTCCAACATTATATATTCAATATCTTTTTCTTAAATCTCCTCAAATTTTTAGTTCTCCTTTCTCACTCAACCTATATTGACTTTTCCATCTTCTCAATATTTCCCTTTCATATTAAAAACAAATAAAACACTTTCACTCCACCTGGTACATCACCTAATAAAAAACTAAAATTAGACATTTGATAACCAATATATTAATAAATGTATAATCAGATAATTATTATTCTTATGTGTAACATTAATATGATAATGTCCTTCAATTAGTTTTTACATAAAAATTTTGTAATAGTTCCTAGTTATAAATAGAACCTTGATATGAGAAGAAAATAATCTTTAATAAATGGCTACGATCTAGATAACATTTTTCTAATGTGATATAGATGATGTTTTATTATCAGGTTATAAGGGCTCATGATACATTGAGACTTCTTCTCATGGAGTCTAAACATGATGATCTCCATGAAGGGAATCACGGTTCGAATTATTGGCAATACCAATGGCTCAAACCCAATGGTATAGGATAAAGAACCATTGGTATAGCCCGTACCAACAGTTCTCCCAACCATTGGCTAATATGATGTTGCAAAAGTCTGATACTAATGGGTTTTAGTGAAATGTTGGTTTATGGTTAATATAATTATAGTTTTCCAATGGTTCTCATGAAACCATTGGTATATACCCCCCTAATTTCCTAGGATACAATACCCCCACCTTCCCAAACAACAACCAGAACCTGACTAAATATCCACTAGATCCTAAGAAAATATCCCACCTTAGTCAATTACCTGCAAACACACATCACCAACCAATATAAAAACAATGACAGTTCAAGAAAAAAAATTAATGTATTCAACTAGTTATAACACACATTCAAAACAAAACATGCATTAAATTATAACTAATCATCAAACATAAAATTTCATAAATATCAGTAAAAAATTTAAAGGATCAATTTGTCCCTCACCACCATCACCATCATCACTTTTATACTCATTGTCATCCTCACTTTAATCATCATCATAATCCTCATTGTCATCATTTCTGTCATCCTCACCATAATCCTCACCATAATCCTCAACTTCATCCTCACCATAATCCTCAACATTATCCTCACCATCACCATCACTATCACCATAACCAAGAGAGTCATTATCCCAACCACCAAAAGGACCACTACTCAGTGCAATATATAACACATACATCTTTGAAATATATTCACCATAATCACTGGTGGTATCTAGTATAAGTGATGGAAAAACGACTGCAAAAAAAATCATAAATTCATCATCGGCCCATTGATTCTATTTATTTTCTTATATGAACATTTATTGGACTCCTCGGCCTCATTCTAAGCCTTTGGTGCTCGTGTGTTAATTTTTCTTGCTTTATTATACCAAAACTGGCAACTAAAGTGGTCCAATATCTAGTAAGGATAATACTGATCCTTAGTTGACAGTGGACTCTTCTATAGAGCTCATTTCCCAAAACTTGATGTAAGTGATCATTTGGCCCAAAGATTTCCTATTCCTTCTTATAAAGGACCTAAAAAATAAAAATATTAAAAATATAATTATACTATTTTGTTAAAATATATATATCAAAATTTTAAATCAAAAAATTAAAAAATACAATCTGCTACTATGTTGCTTCATTTAACGTTCTTTCATCTTTTCTTTTTTATCTTTGAGCAAAAAATATTGCTCGAGCCACACATCCTTTAATATTCAAAACATCCCACTCCAGAGACATTAAATATAGTAAACCAAAATTAAAAATAGGATATCAATAAATAATTTCATAACTAAAATCAAATGGATATACTCAATGATGCAATATGGTTTTCTATAATGATTAATTACTTTATGATCGAATGAAATGAGTTTTTTAAGAAAATAAATTTAATATAATAAATTGGAAAAATTGAGAATATGATTTAATAATTATTGTATAAATGAAATTAAATTGGAATTTAAGGATTCTTTTATGTATATATTATTTCTAGGAATATAAGGGAAATGTTATTATAGAATAATGTAAATGGAATGTCTTTATAAAAAAACTACTGAATATTAAAAAAATGTATAATACGGTAAATTGGAAAGGTTAAATTTATACTAAATGTGTTTCTATATGGTTTTAAATGTCATTATTATTTCAATTGAAAGGTGTTAAAATATGGCAAATAGAGGTAAATTATTCATTTATGGATTTTGATGAAAACATACAATCAATATTGGTGTTTGTTTTTTGTTAAAAAGACACATGAAAGAATAATATTTATTGTTTATTTGCTTAATGAATGTTAATGTTTATTTACCCTGAGAGTATGTAAGGTCATATAGGTTTTGATCCTTGTTGTTCCTTTTCATTTTTAATGGTATAATTTTATTTAGTAAATTTTTATTCAATTTTATTATGTAAAGATCAATTCAATTCAGTTTGGTTAAATTATATTGAATTTCTATTAATTTCACTAAATTTCATTATGTTAGGATTATTTACTCATCTTAGTTCTGTGTGTTTTATTCTAGATCATTTTTAGTTATTCTTATTCACCTATATTAGTTTATAACTTTTCATTTCAATTTAATTTAGTTTTTTCATTGATCCTATGTTTTTTTGGTATATGTTAATTTATATTGATTTTGTTAAGGTAGATTTCATTTGATTTATTTTAATTCAATTCAATTGTGTTATATTTATTTTATGTGATTTATTTTATTTTTTATTACTTGTTTAGATCATGTTCAAACTAGTACATTTAGGTTTTTATTATTGATGTTTCTTTCACTTCCAGTTAGGTTGGTTCAGTTGCATTAGATTCTAATCATTTCAGTTAGGTATTATTAAATTTTATGTTCATTATTGATTTAGTTGTGATTTTGATTGGTTAGTTCTTGAAGTATTTATTTATTTTCATTCCTTTATTATCAGTTTATTTAGTTTAATATTGATTCAGTTATAGTTTATTTAGGTCAAGTTATGTCATCTGTATTCAGTTTTTTTTAATTAAAATTATGATAGTTATGGTTTATTTTATTTTTATAATGTTGACACATTTTAATGTTTAATTAAATTTAATTATTTATTGATGGATTCAATTTTTTGGTACAATTTCGGTTGGTTATTTTAGGCCTATTCAGTTTGATTTAATATAATTAAATTATATTTATGTTAATTTTTTTTATTTTTTAGATTTTGGTTTGGTTTGTTTCAAATCAAATTGTTTCAACTCATTTTATCTTGGTTGGTTTATATTTTATTAACTTTGGATTGGTCATTGTATGTTTTTTTGTTTAAATGGGTTGGATTGGTATGTTAGGTTTGGTATACTTTGTATATTTTTTATTTCATTATCATTAATTCACTTCAAAACTGTGGATACAATAATGTGTAACAGTTATACCTTTACCACATGGTATTATCTCAACCAATTAAACACTGTAATATATAAGATTCCCTAACATATATATAAAGTTTCATTCCTTTACCCTCGAGGAGGGATATTCTATTCATAAGGGTTATTTTTTTGCATAAAGGTCCACTTAAAATCAAATTGCATACATAATGGTTATGTCCATTCGATAATCAAAATAGAAAAAGATTCCATAGTGTGACATATATCCCATGATACATGAACATTACATATATTCTGATATCTAATCAGTATGGAATTCATTAATCTAATGGATAATAAGGAAACTCAATAATTGGTAAAATTTAAATCAAACACCTGAAATATAAGAATATTATAGAGATTGCAAAGAAATGTATTTTTCAAAATCAGAAAACGATAATCATAAGAAGATTGAGTTTGATTTTAAATATGTTTTTTCCATGATTGAAGATATAAAATTTATAAGGGTTGATTGGTCTATCGATTGTGTGTGAGTAGTGAGTATGAAATCATGTCTTCAATGTTTTTGTAAATGTTTGACTAATTACATTGTAGTAGTTAGCTAATGGATACTTATAGAACCCCTTATAAATTAAAATTTGTTTTTTCAAATATCTAAATTCTTCTAGAATTATTGTTATTTAATTAAAATGGTTGTCTTTTCAATAATTTCATTATTTTTATGTTTCTCTTTTGAATTCAATTCTTCCATTTTTTTAATGTGGTTTAATTTTTTGATTATGATGAAGATTGGTTTTTCATTAAATGAAAGTAAAGTAATTTTATTATCTACTAAAATTTCTTAATGAATATTTTTTATTAGAAATTTGATTCTATTTTTTTATTACTTGATGGTTATTAAGTAGTTATATCATTTATAGAGGAAGAATAAAATTCATACTAATGTTTTAGTTGATCTTACAAGTTGAATTATGTGTACTTTCTATGGTTCTAGATTGGCTATGAAGAAAATAAACAGTAGAAAATTAATTTGACAATGAATAATTTGTAATCCTAAAGTTAACAGTAGTTCACAATTTTTTTATTTTACCTGTTCATATAACATTCTCATTTTAAACATTCTATTTAATGATCCTTTTAAATATTAAAAATAAATCCCCATTTTTCTTTCAGATAATTAAAAAATTACAACAAGAAAAGTAAAATTAAATCTTAGTTATAACATCCAAGAGAGGAACCCATAATTAAATCTATCACTTCATTCTAAGGGGATAAAACAAGAATATAGATTCATAAAAAATATCTACCTTTCAACTAAAAAATTATAAAATGAGACCTAATTTTAGGGGGATAAAATCTTATGATAATTTTAACATTTTTTATTTATAAAAAATGTATAATATGTTAAAGAAATATTGTGAGAGTTATGGACAGTTTAAACATTATGTCAAAGAATATCATATATTTATACAAATTAATTTTCATCAAAGAAACCCTATAAAGAAGGTTTTAATGAACATAAAGAATAATTTATCAACCATGATAATTGAAGGGAAATTTTTAGAAATTTATTCAACAATTTATAAAGATCATCTTTCCAATAGGTAAATTGAATTTTTTTATCAAAATAAGGGTTTCAAAAATTAGATAGGTGAAATAAAAAAATAATCACATATCTTATTTCGAGTTTAAAGAATAATTCATAGACAATACAAGAATATGTATTTTAATATTGAATAATGTGACTGAAAAGGATGCTTTGAATAAAAAAATCAACCATACTTATAAGAAAGAAATGTGGAAGAAAAAACTCTATAAACGTGTGTCCATAATTGATCAAGTGGATTAAAAATGTAATTAAATAAATTTGATGTAAAGAAAATTCTTAAAGATTATTTTATAAATATTCCCAATACAAAACTTAATCAAAAACTTATCAAGAACCAAGAAGGTGAGTCATGATCATATCCCCAAATATTTACTTATATTTATGTAAATAGATGTTATTTTCAAAGGGGGGAAATGTATTATAGTAAAAGAAGATAATATTCATAATTCTAAAGGTTGAACTAAATAAGTGATGTATTAATAAGAAGATTAAATTATGTTCATTCAAAGGTAAAACAGTATGAGGTAAACTAGGGGAATTTATAAGGATATAGGAAGAGTGATACATTGAAAACAAAAAAAGGTAGATAAAGAACTGTTGGAAAATTATGTAATTATGATGAAATCATCTCATATATGTTATATTACCACCCACCTAATGGGTGAGTGGTAGATATTGGAGTTGTATGCTACCAACCCGGGTAAAGTCCTAGAGGTCTTTTATATATTATTTCATGTTCCATAGTGTTGGATATAACCATATTATTATTATTATTATTATTAATTTTATTATAATAAAATCACTTATAATGAATCTATATAATTTACAATTAAAGAAATTTTATTTCCATAATTTATTTAAATATAAAATTTATAAACAAATGTCATACCTTCTTCTAATTAGGGTACAACATTATAGAAAACCACAAAGTGTAGAGGTATTTCATAACATTCTTGTTTTTTATTTATTCTTGAAACATCCTAAAAATTTTCACTAATAAAAACCTATTTATTAATGAAAAACATTGTAATTTTAATTCAAAATCCTAAAATATGATGAATACATTGAACTTGGTACTCATAAAATAATAAATTATCTCATGATAATATGCTAATGGACACTCATTCATGATATGTGTGGTCTATAAATCCATACAAACTATACCACACAAACCACATTACAACTCATACTTATATGCTCCCTATAGATAACCTAATTCCAAGAGTCATGATTTCATTATAGCCTCACCATAGTGAAAATTATAATGAATTTGGCACAAAAATATTAACTCATATAGATAGAATAATAATATATCATTAAATAAAAATAATTTTCATACCCATATTTGTGAACAAGAATTATCCTTTACTTTATTTTAAAGGTGTCTCTTAAAGAGTGTCCTATAGGGAAGGATGTTAGAGTATTAGGAAAGAGTCTCCATAAAACTCTTACATTCTCTCCCTATTTTTCCAATCATTTTATTGTCTTCATTATACACCAACATCATTAGTGTTGTGGTTCTAAACCCCAGAAAAGGGTGTCCTCCCATGCCTTATAGTGTAAGATCTAATTTTTAATGAAAGAAAAAAATATTAGACTGGTACATCTTATAATGAAAAAACATTATGGTCCAAAAAATTTATTAGGTTTATATAAAAATACCTGAGGTAAAATGATCGGTGGGTGGCACTAGATCCCCAGGACATAAATAAACTTTAACCTGTACAGATAGATTGGTACCCAACCTTTACTTTGATGTCTCAAAATGTATCGGAGTAGAAATTAAAGGAGCGTGAATGTATAATCTTAGATAAAATAATATATAATGAAATGAATATGGAATAGATGTCTGTGGAAATTCGTAATATGGATGGAGAGTATGATCCATCATCAGATAAGGGAAAGATAGGAGGGGAGGATCAGTTACAAATGGTGGAAAAAACACAGGCAACTTAAATATATCAGGTGCCTTTAACATGTATCAACCTGAGATTTTATAAGATATATTAATTTTAATTTCTTTCATATCATCTGTTGTACGCTACACCAAGATTATCTTATTCTATAAACAACACCGTATTAGCTTGCAGTATACGCAACACTATTCTTGGATCGTGTTACACACAATTTCATGTTTATTTGATAGTAGTTATTCTATGAAACATTGAGTGTATATATATATATATTCAATGTATTTTGTTATATTCAACAACAAAATATTCATACACTACACGCAACCCTAACTTGGCTTGCATTACACGCAATCACGACTTTCCTCGATAGCGTGTGTTGTACGTAATACCAGGTTTTACTAAACAATGATATATTATTATAATATTGTTATGAACTATCCGTCATGAATAGTATTAACTAAATTTTGAATTTTATAACATTATTATTCATCTTACACATTTTCTAGACATGGTATATGAACAAAATAATTTTTTCGGGTAAAATAAGTATTTTTCAAAAAATACAGTTTTTCAACCTTTTGATGGTGCGCGCACGTTAAATCTAGTTTTTGACATATTTATAAGTTCAATTTTAGAAAATAAACTTCTTCTTTTGAATCAGGATATAAAACTTTACATTGGATAAAGTTTGGATATTTTTCTGATAACTTTCATATTTTAATGAATAGTAAAAACATGCTATATTTTAATTAAAAACAACTTTTTTTCATCATAATAATTTATGTGGTTAAATTATAATATTTAGTGGTTTTAAAGTATAAATAGAATATATTTTTACCATTTAATACAATGTATTTCATTATCATTGATTTTACCTTGAATTCATAGGTTAAATCAATTCAATCTTTTGCAATGTTTTAAACAAAAACCCGTTTTCTTTCGACAACGGGATTAATTTTAAATTAATTAATGCAACTTATGTGTTTTTAATTTTGAAAAATGGATTCCATATTTGGAATCAGTGGGTCCAAATTATGTTAATAGGATACTTTTTATTTTTGGGCATTATGAATAGTAACTATGGTAAATTTTATTTACCATAGTTAAAGGTAAATCGGGTAATTAAGGGTGAATATAAGATTATAAAATTATCCTAACACCAGTCAAAATCCTATTGGATGACTAAAAGTCGACCCATATCACCTAAGGGTTGGATTAGAATCATTTAATGGACTTTGTTCCATGAAAATAACTTAATTATTATTAAAACCAAAAAAAGTGACAACATGTCACTCTCTTAAATCTTATAAGTATATTAATTTTAATTTAGTTATAAACTTCATGAAACTTCGAACATGAATAGTCTCCAGAAATCTAATGAAACTATATACATCATATGAATTTATTTATAATTTTTATGGATTAAATAATTATCATTAATTGTGACACAATAGTGATGCGGAAAATTGTTTATCTAGTGAAAAATCAAGAATATAGTTTTTATTAAACTAATAGTGACCATAAAAGGCACAAAACCCTGACCAAAAATTATTGGTCATGTAAGAGTAAACCTTAATCATCCAATGGTCGAATATTTGACCATTTGAAGCCTTATAAAATCGATTATGACACTTATATTATTTTATTTTAAATGATACTAAAGTTGTCACCTTCATAATTTAATAAATATCACAATTTAAATATTGTCATTTTAAGATGATAAATTCGAGTAAAAGTATTATTGTGAAAGGTAATAGATTTATCTTCATCATATGATTTTAGTTTAAATTTTTATGCAACAAATATGTATATTAAATAATTATACAAAACTGATGTAGTAATTATTTTATTAAGATATAAACCAAATAAATGGTTTTAAAAATAATAAAATAAGTATTATATGATCTATTTAATGTGATCCACTAATTTAATAGATACATGTGACCTTTTATAAATCTATTAAAGCTTTTATTTTGAACATAACTTCAGTATATATTTTATTTAAATTCAAATAAATGAATAGTGTCAAAATTGACACTATTGTTATTTTATAAAAATAACATATTATTAAATTGTTTAAAAATCAAAAAAATATTTAAAAATTATAAATTAAAATTTATATATTCTAAAATATTATAAAGTATCCAATTATGGGAAATTAAAAACATATAAGTGATTATTGTTAACCATTTAAAATTTAGAATTTTATTACCACAAATAAAATTAAATAGATTAAATAAGGATAAATCAAAATGATAAGGTTTAAAATAAAATCAAAACATGTCTAAATTTGATTGGCTGATTATATTACAACCCTATCGCATCTTATATTCAAATATTAGTCATTTTTGGAGGTTTTTAAGTGGGTTTGATTTATTATAAATTAATATTTTGAATATTTCCAAAGGTGCCCCTCTCCTCCCTTATAAAAGGGCACCTCCTCCCTCCCTTCCTCACACCAATTTGAGCCTTCAACCTCGGCCAAACCATGCCAAATTATCTTCTCCACTTCCCTAGAAACATCCTATGGGTCCTGGTCTTATTAAAAGTCCAATTTTAGTGCCCTAAGCGGAGGTCTCAAAGAGGCACTTCAAATAAGAGGTAATGTCTATTACCGATTATTTCAACTTTATTTCTTCTTCTACTTCTTCTTCTTTAGTTGTTTCATTATGAAGTAATAACATCAGTATCAATAATATACTGATATGTTATTATAATCATGAAACAACCCTATTTCACCATCTATCCATCCTACGGAAAATGAAATCACCGCGCGTGCATACGTACGGAATACCGTCTCCACCCCGTGGTGTAATCTGTTTTTCCAACACCACCTTACTTGGATGGGTATAATGGTGTAAAGAATAACTATACATAGTTATTATAAAATCATACTGATTATGATATATTGTATCATTCTATCCAATTAAATTCAATAATTATGGGAACGATATCATCGCTCGTGCGTACGTACGGACTACCGTCCCCACAACGCGATGAGATTCATTCTCCAAGTTAACCATTTAAGAATGATTATAAAGTATATATAAGAAATTATAATGAAATATATGACATTTTAAAGCTACTTAATTTATGTATATATATATGTATGTCATCTACTTAATTCCATTCAACTCAATAAGGAAACGAAAACAGCGTTCATGCGTACGTACGGCCTACCATCTCCATGAATGGTGTATTTCTTTCCATTTATAGATCTATTATATATATGTATATTCTGAATATATATTATATATAATTCATGTTTTATATTCTGGAATTAATTAATCAAGATCTAATTAATCATATTAATAATTAAAAGTCAAAACACGAATGACAAATGAAACGATTTTACCCAAAATTCTCTTTAACATGGAATTTACAAAAGAACGGGTAATATAATGTCATAAGTGAACCATATATGATATCATAACAATGAATATGATTCTGTAATAACTCAATGACATTATTTAAATCATTTTATAGGAGGTTCGAATATGTACGAAGCATATCGAACCTAAGGTAAGGGATAATTTTCCAAATCTAATTTTTATCCGAGATTGCTTATTCGTAAGTATTTACTGGGGTTATTTATATCATCCAAGTCCATGTTTTACAAAAGTGTTTTCATGCATGTTTAAAGTCCTTTTTATCAATTTTTTACTTTTACTACATGGTATGTAAGGAATATTTCTTTTGTTTACGTTACGAGGCACTTTTTTTTTTACTTTTCCGAAAAAAGTACGAGAAGAATGTTTTTTTATCTTATACGGCATGAATAGATTTTTAAAATATTATTTACAATGTCACGACCCGTCCTTGGGGCCCATGCCGTGACTACCCCAAGCCCGCCTTCCATAGGCCAGGGGCTGGCGACTAGCACCAAGGCGTAAATTCCAATAAATGGAAGGCATTTCCTTTGAAAAGGAAACAAGCACCACGGAGTAAGAAAGCGGAGAAGTAAACACTAAGTAAAAACTGTACAAGCTGTGTTGAAAGTAAAAGGGGCCAGAAATACAAGTCCAACTGTAAAGTACAACTGAAAGGGAAAAACAGAAACTGAAAAGAAAAGCCACAGCGTCGAGCCGTCCTCTGGAAGTACCACCTGAAGGGTGGGTACAGATAGCCTCCACTACTCCTCAGGTCCACCTGACCGCTCTGAGTACGTCCCACCTAGTGTTCCACCTCCAGGTATCGTCCTGCTCCGCACTCCTCCACCACGATCAGCGATGTCCGTCGTCTGCAACCAACACAACGTAGTGCGGGCATAGCCCGTGCAGGGGTGAGTATAAGCTACTCAGTAGGGACGCCGAGACCCCTGAAGGTCTCCCAAAATCCAAAAAGGATAAACCACAAAGGAAAGATACAATCACGAAGTAAAAACCGACACTGCTTAGGTATATGCCCATACATATACCTAAGTCATCAATTCCCGTTCGGCTCCAACGTCCGAGCCCAAGCACAACCCTGTCCACATAGGAAAGCAAAACGTATACCCACACGGGATAGCTCAACACAATCCACAAAGGAGAGTAAGCAGTAAATCCACATAGGATAGCTCAACACAATCCACAAAGGAGAGTAAACCGTAAATCCACACATGATGGCTCAACAGAATTCGCAAAGGAGAGTAAACAGTAAATCCACACAGGATAGCTCAACACAATCCACAAAGGAGTGTAACACAAGATTCATCTCACACAGGTATACTTCGTTGAAAAGGGTGAAAGGGATGATCAGGTATAGATACTGAATCATCTAAGCTGGGACCCACATAGGATACAAGACCAGCACGGCTGGGACCCACATAGGATACAAGACCAGCACAGCTAGGACCCACATAGGATACAAGACCAGCTGTCTTCATTGATTCATCTACATTGGGACCCACATAGGATACAAGACCGGCACAGCTAGGACCCACATAGGATACAAGACCAGCTGTCTCCATTGATTCATCTATACTGGGACCCACATAGGACACAAGACCAGTATTGAATCATCCATGCTGGGACCCACATAGGATACAAGACCAGCACTGAATCATCTAAGCTGGGACCCACATAGGATACAAGACCAGCACAGGTAGGCCCCACATGGGATACAAGACCAGCTGTCTTTATCATCACAGTCCACTGAGGATTTCTGCACAGTCGTCGTCGTCGAAGTAGCAGTCGCAACCAGCTCTAGGGTTCCCGCACACAATAAGCTCGTTCGGGAGGGTCCGCTCCACGAGCCGAGAGGCCGATACATCAATTTTCACAAGGTCCGAAGCTGATGTATCCATAAGTTCTGTATCGTCAATAGGAACTCAACGTCGCAGACGGCGCGTCAATCGGACGCCCGGTCTGAGAGTTATTGGCTTTTTCGTCCTAGGGGCCCAGTTGGTTTTTAAGGCAAAACCAACCGGACCGTACTCCACCTACGTCCAAACCTCGGATGGAGTGAGCCAAAAGATCCGTCTCACTTAGAGGAACTCGACAAAGCTGACGGCACGTCAATCAGACGTCCATAGCTCAAGATATGAGCGTTTCCGCTCCGAGGGCTCGGTTGGTTTCGTGTACGAACCAACCCGACCGTACTCCACTTGCGTCCAAACCTCGGGCGGAGTATGCCAAAATATCCGTCTCACTTATAGGAACTCGACAAAGCTGACGGCACGTCAATCGGACGTCCGTAGCTCAAGATATGAGTGTTTCCGCTCCGAGGGCCCGGTTGGTTTCGTGTACGAACCAACCTGGCCGAATGAAAAGTATTCCAAAACCTTGAGTGCGATATACCGAAACTACCATCTCGATCCAAGGATCTTGTTGCCTCTGACGGCGAGTTGTTTGGAGGCCTGTAGCTCAACTTACGGGCATTTGACCGAAAACAGTTCGAGGACGGGGGGTCCGGGCCCGGGCCGACCCGGCCCGACCCCCCCTGGGTCGGCCGAACCCGGCCCGGCTCGGCCGAGCGGCCGACGCGGGGGGAGCCACCGCCCAGCGTGACACCCCCGCGGCACCCGCGGGGTGTCGGCCAGACAGCCGGACGCGGCTGAAGCCGCGCCCCGAGTGACGCGGGGGGGGGGGGGGGGAGCCGCCGCCCCCGCATGACACCCCCGCGACACCGCGGGGTGTCTCCCAAGCGACCGGAAGCGGCTTCATCCACATCCCACGTGTGCCGGACCTGTGGGGCCGCGGGTCCGCAGGCGCCGCCGCCGCGGCCGGTGCTGCGGCGGTCTCGTCCGGCGGCACGTCGGGCGCCGCCGCCGGCTTCCGCGGGCCACCGGAGTCGCTCCGGTGGTCCGTTTTCTTTCCCGTCTGCGCCGTTGTTCCTCCCGGCATCCGTTCTTCACTGCGGGATCATTAAACTTCTGTTTCAGCACGTTCCATCGTCGGCCGTCAAATCCGCACAACCACGTAGAACGGTGGAGGGTTGTCTGGCCGTGTTCGTTTGGCCCGCACCCTCCGCGTTAGATATAAACAATGGGAGAATTTTTATTCCACACAGGAAACAACAATTTTAATAAGTTTAAAATTGTTCACAAATCCGGTTCTTTAACATTTAAAGAAAAATTTACGGGAATATAAAAAATGGGGTAATTCCAAAATAATTCCTTACCTCGTAGTCGTCGCGTGTGAGCGTTCTTCGCGGAAATTGATCATCGCGGAAGGCGTCGCGTCATCGCGAAAAGGCGTCGCGTCGTCGCGGAATCCGGCATTGAGTCGGCGAACTCAACGGAGCAAGAAACAACAGATTTAATTATAAATAATTAAATCCATGTTTCGATAAAAACCACAAGGCATATTAAAAAGAAAAAGAAAGTCCGAGACTCTTACCTCAAGCAGCCGATCGAAGATCCGTCGCGGAGGAAGAGACGTCGCAGAAGAACGTTGCAGGAAGGGAACGTCGGCGTCGCGGATCACGGCATCGCGTCGTCGATTTCCGGGTTCGGCATTCTTCGCGTTCTTCGCGAAGAAGGATAAAGGCACGAGGACTCTGTCAAACCTCTCAACCAGTAATCCTCCAAAAAAAGATTGGTTGGTCTTATTTTATTATTACGCCAACAAACGAAAAAGGGTAAGTAACGACCCATCAATTCATTGAATTAATTCAACGAAAGAAACCGCCCATTTAATTCACGAAATAAACCGCCCAATTAAATGGTCTGTTTAGAATTTAAGAAAACGCGTCAGATGACTTTCATAATGATGGGTTTTCGCGGGTGCGTTACTTAGCGGAAAGAAACGGCAGGGCTCGTGCGGGCCCCACCTCACAAATATCCTACCAAGAGGGTAGGATATTTTTTGATAGTACCCTATCCGGTTCAACTCAGTTTAAGCCACTTTTAAGTGGCTTTAAGTGGCTTAAGTGAAATAAAATAAAGTTGTCGAAAAATTATTTTATTTCTTAACTTTAAGACCACAAATTAAAAAACACACCCGAGCAAATGCAACTCCAGAAGAGGTGTTTCTAAGCGAATATCGGCGCTGCGATTTCATCGGTGCCCTCAGAATTCGATTCTGGGCACCGGTTAAAAAGTTAGAACAACTCGCTCGTCCGTTCACTAAAGGTACCCGATCCAAACTTCGGAAAATGATTCCGGGCACAACGAGCCTCGGAATCAGGTGCCGTCAGAAACTGCGTTCTTGTAAAATTTCAATGAAAATTAAGAAAAAAAAATTCCTTGAAATTTACGGGTCTTTACATTACTCGCACCACAGGGATTAACGTCCCCGTAAAGCTTCAACACAAACTAGGGATACAAAGGCGGTACTGAGCACGCATCTGAGCCTCCCGCTCACATGTGCTCCCTGGAGGTTCCCGTGCTACCATCTGATGCGCACAAGAGGAATCTATCGCCCACGTAGGACCCGCTCCTGTCGATCCTCTATCTCCACCGGGACCTCCTCAAAAGTCGCTACATCATCCATGTCTAGCTCCCCATGGTCAATGATGTGCGTCGGGTCGTGCACGTATCTCCTCAGCTGAGATACGTGGAAGACGTCGTGCACCCGGTGCAACTGAGGTGGCAGAGCCAGGCGATAAGACACCTCGCCAATCCTGCTGAGGACCTGGAAAGGCCTGATGAAGCGTGGAGACAACTTGCAGCCTCGGCTAAATCTCCGCAAACCATGTCGAGGTGAGACCCACAAGAAGACGTGGTCACCATCCTCGAACTCTAGTGGCCTCCGCCTCCTGTCAGCATAAGACTTCTGCCGGCTCTGAGCTGTACTCATCCGTCCCTAGATGACCTGGACCATCTCAGGTCCCACAAGAGATGCAATATTTCTTCTTTACCGATAAGAGAAATTTGGTCCCATCCTCTGGATAAACCACATTCTTTGCCTAATACAGTCAATCCCGACATGGATGATACTAATCCATACCAAGGATGACGTCGTAAGGCCTCGGCACTACTACCAAGAGATCCAACCGTTACTCTTGCATTCAAGGGTTGAGTCACACTGTCAGCATCAGTGTGTGGTAACTGGGTCTCCTCCAGTAAATGTCTCACAAGTGAGGGTCAAGTCAACAGTCAAAACTGGAACCTCTTAGTAACAACACAAAGGAAGACAGGAATGAAAACATCACAAAGGTATGTGTCTTTTATTATTGTAGCTCATAATACAAAGACGTTACACAATAGCAACAAGGAACTAGAAGTACAAAGGATGTATCCACTAGTTCCGCTCTTGTCCTTTTGCTCCCAGAGATCCATGATCGAAGGCCTCAGCTGCCTAAAGCTGAGATCTCCCATGTCCACCAACTCCCTGCGGTCGAGGTGGACCTCCTGGTGGTGGTGGTGGCAACACCTCTAAGTGTCTCCCACCATCAGCTACTCGGCCAGCTCCTCTGCCTCGTCCGCCTGCACCCTGCGGACCACCGTGGCCGAACCTCTGTCTGGGAGGTCCCTCTACCACCTGCTGCTCATCTGCAAGACGAGTCGTGAAGTCTCGAGCCATGTGACCTCGCCCGCTGCATGCGTAGCAATGCTTTCCCCTCGTGTAGCTGGCTCTCCTTCGGGTGCCCTGCACAACCGAATCTTCATCCTGAGACTGCCCATCTGATGGTCTGGCCCGCTTGGACCTCTGCGTCACCTGTCTACTGCCAGCCGCAGAAGACCCTGCTACGGGCCGTCCTGCGGATGGCCCTGTCACTGGAGCCTGCTCGGCGAGAAAACTCTCCACTAGAAGGGCTCTCTCCAACACCTCTGCCTATGTAAGAATGTTGAGGGAGATCATCGAAGCCCTGATCTCGTGCCCCAGTCCCTGCTCGAAGGTCCGGGATCGGAAGAATGGGTCCCGTACTATATCTGTGGAGTAGCGTGAGAGATCAGTAAATCTCGCCGAGTACTGGGGCACTGTCATACTGCTCTTCCGTAGCTGTAGCAGCTCTTGGATGCGCACCGCACGGAGGGTGGCTGGGACGAACTCGGAGCGGAAGATTCTCTCAAAGTCCGTCCATAGAAGAGATGTCTCGTCGTGCACCTGGAGCATCAAGCTCCACCATCTGTCTACTGCCGCGTGCAGGAGGCTCGCTGCGAGGATCACCATGAGGTCTGCTGGTGTCCTCACTAACCTGAAAACTCGCACGGCCAACTCCAGCCAGTCCTCGGCTGCCTGGGGGTCCGTCTCCCCATGAAACCTGGGTGTTCACTGGCACTGGAACTCATACAGAGCTCCAAGGCGACGTGCATCGTCAGCGGTCGTGGCAGGAAGCATCGGTGGCTCGGCGGGTAATGGTACCGCCGGTGCCTCTGCTGACAAGGAGCCCTGCACCGAGGCCTCGTCGCTCAGTTGGCTGTCATCACGCTCCACTCTCGGAACCCTAGATGGCTGCCGTCGTGGGGCCATCCTGAAAAGAAATAGGTGCGCCACGGTCAGAATAGTATGCCTGGTGAGCTGACACAAGTAATCACAAAGAAAAATTGAAACACACATGTAATCAATGTTTTCGTGCATTAAGTTGGAAATCAGAAGTCAGGGTCCTGGTGTACGGATACGTCGGCCACCGCACCAACACTGGACTCCCTGGACTGATAACCACACCCAATACGCTAAACACTATTTCTTCACATAGAAGAAAGATAAGAGTCTGTGGTATAACCGACCACCTCTGATACCAATTTGTCACGACCCGTCCTCAGGGCCCGTGTCGTGACTACCCCAAGCCCACCTTCCATAGGCCAGGGGCTGGCGACTAGAACCAAGGCGTAAATTCCAACAAAGGGAAGGCATTGCCTTTGAAACGGAAACAAGCACCACAGAGTAAGCAAGCGGAGAAGTAAACACTAAGTAAAAACTGTACAAGCTATGCTGAAAGTAAAAGGGGCCGGAAATACAAGCCCAACTGTAAAGTACAACTGAAATGGAAAAACAACAACTGAAAAGAAAAGCCGCAGCTTCGAGCCGTCTTATGGAAGTCCCACCTGAAGGGTGGGTACAGATAGAATCCACTGCTCCTCGGGTCCACCTGACCGCTCTGAGTACGTCCCGCCCAGTGGTCCACCTCCAGGTACCGTCTTGCTCCACACGCCTCCACCACGATTAGCACTGTCCGTCGTCTGCAACCAACACAACGTAGTGCGGGCATAGCCCGTGCATGGGTGAGTATAAGATACTCAGTAGGGACCCCGAGACCCCCGAAGGTCCCCCGAAATCCACAAAGGATAAACCACAATGGAAAGATAAAATCATGAAGTAACAACTGACACTGCTTAGGTATATGCCCATACATATACCTAAGTCATCAATTCCCATTCAGCTCCAACGTCCGAGCCCAAGCACAACCCTGTCCACACAGGAAAGAAAAACGTATACCCACAAAGGATATATCAACACAATCCAAAAAGGAGAGTAAACAGTAAATCCACACAGGATAGCTCAACACAATCCACAAAGGAGAGTAAACAGTAAATCCACAGAGGATAGCTCAACACAATCCACAAAGGAGAGTAAACCGTAAATCCACACAGGATAGCTCAACACAATCCACAAAGGAGAGTAAACAGTAAATCCACACAGGATAGCTCAACACAATCCACAAAGGAGTGTAACACAAGATTCAGCTCACACAGGTATACTTCGTCGAAAAGGGTGAAAGGGATGATCTGGTATAGATACTGAATCATCTAAGCTGGGACGCACATAGGATACAAGACCAGCACGGCTGAGACCCACATAGGATACAAGACCAGTACAGCTAGGACCCACATAGGATACAAGACCAGCTGTCTCCATTGATTCATCTATACTGGGACCCACATAGGATACAAGACCAGTATTGAATCATCTAAGTTGGGACCCACATAGGATACAAGACCAGCACAGCTAGGACCCAAATAGGATACAAGAGCAGCTGTCTCCATTGATTTATCTATACTGGGACCCACATAGGATAAAAGACCAGTATTGAATCATCCAAGCTGGGACCCACATAGGATACAAGACCAACACTGAATCATCTAAGCTGGGACCCACATAGGATACAAGACCAGCACAGCTAGGACCCACATAGGATACAAGACCAGCACAGCTAGGACCCACATAGGATACAAGACCAGCTGTCTTCATCGTCGGAGTCCACTGAGGATTTCTGCACAGTCGTCGTCGTCGAAGTAGTAGTCGCAGCCAGCTCTAGGGTTCCCGCACACAACAAGCTCATTCGGGAGGGTCCGATCCACGAGCCGAGAGGCCGATACATCAACTGTCACAAAGTCCGAATTTGATGTATCCAAAAGTTCCGTATCGTCAACAGGAACTCAACGTCGCAGACGGCGCGTCAATCGGACGCCCGGTCTGAGAGTTATTCGCTTTTTCATCCCAGGGGCCCGGTTGGTTTTTAAGGAAAAACCAACCCGACCATACTCCACCTGCGTCCAAACCTCATGCGTAGTGAGCCAAAAGATCCATCTCACTTAGAGGAACTCGACAAAGCTGACGGCACGTCAATCGGACGTCCGTAGCTCAAGATATGAGTGTTTCCGCTCCGAGGGCCCGGTTGGTTTCGTGTACGAACCAACTCGACCGTACTCAACCTGCGTCCAAACCTCGGGCGGAGTATGCCAAAAGATCCGTCTCACTTAGAAGAACTCGACAAAGCCGACGGCACGTCAATCGGACGTCCGTAGCTCAAGATATGAGCGTTTCCGCTCCGAGGGCCCGGTTGGTTTCGTGTACGAACCAACCCGGCCGAACTCAAATATTCTGAAACCTTGAGTGCGATATACTGAAACGACCGTCTCGATCGAAGGATCGTTTTTCCGCTGACGGAGAGTCGTTTGGAGGCCCGTAGCTCAAGTTACGGGCATTTGACTGAAAACGGTCCGAGGACGGGGGGTCCGGGCCCGGGCCGACCCGGCCCGACCCCCCCCCCCCTGGGTCGGCCGAACCCGGTCCGACCCGGTTCGACCCGGTCCGAACCGGTCCGACCCGGTCGGACCGGTCTGGCTCGGCCAGCCCGGCCCGGCTCGGCCGAGCGGCCGATGTGGGGGGAGCCGTCGCCCCGCGTGACACCCCCGTGGCACCCGCGGGGTGTCGGCCAGACAGCCGGACGCGGCTGAAGCCGCGTCCTGAGTGACGCGGGGGGGGGGGGGGAGCCGTCGCCCCCGCGTGACACCCCCGCGACACCGCGCGGTGTATCCCTGGTTACCGGACGCGGCTTCAGCCGCGTCCCGCACGCACCCAACCCGCGCGGCTGCGGGCGCCGCCGCCGCCGGCTTCCGCGGGCCACCAGAGTCGTCCGGTGGTCTCTTTTCTTTCCCGTCTGCACCGTTGTTCCTCCCGGGATCCGTTCTTCACTGCGGGATCATCAAACTTCTGTTGCAGCACGTTCCATCGTCGCCCATCAAATCCGCACAACCACGAAGAACGACAGAGGGTTGTCGGGCCGTGTTCGTTTGGCCCGCACCCTCCGCGTTATATATAATCAACGGGAGAATTTTTATTCCACACAGGAAACAAAAATTTTAATAAGTTTAAAATTGTTCACAAATCCGGTTCTTTAACTTTTAAAGAAACATTTATGGGAATATAAAAAAAGGGGGTAATTCCAAAATAATTCCCTACCTCGTAGTCGTCGCGCGTGAGCATTCTTCGAGGAAATTGTTCGTCGCGGAAGGCGTCACGTCGTCGCGGAAAGGCGTCGCGTCGTCGCCGAAAGGCGTCGCGTCTTCGCGGAATCCGGCGTTGAGTCGACGAACTCAACGGACCAAGAAACAACAGATTTAATTATAAATAATTAAATCCATGTTTCGGTAAAAAAACTCAAGGGAGATTAAAAAGAAAAAGAATGTCCGAGACTCTTACCTCAAGCAGCCGATCGAAGATCCGTCGCGGAGGAAGAGACGTCGCAAAAGAACGTTGCAGGAAGGGAACGTTGGCGTCGCGGATCACGGCGTCGCGTCGTCGATTTCTGGGTTCGGCGTTCTTCTCGTTCTTTATATTCTTCACGAAGAAGGATAAAGACACGAGGACTCTGTCAAACCTCTCAACCAGTAATCCTCCAAAAAAAAGATTGGTTGGTCTTATTTTATTATTACGCCAACAAACGAAAAAGGGTAAGTAACGACCCATCAATTTGTTGAATTAATTCAACGAAAGAAACCGCCCATTTAATTCACGAAATAAACCGCCCAATTAAATGGTCTGTTAAGAATTTAAGAAAACACGTCAGTTGACTTTCATAATGACGGGTTTTCGCGGATGCGTTACTTAGCGGAAAGAAACGGTGGGGCTCCTGCGGGCCCCACCTCACAAATATCCTACCAAGAGGGTAGGATATTTCTTGATAGTACCCTATCCGGTTCAACTCAGTTTAAGCCACTTTTAAGTGGCTTCAAGTGGCTTCTAAGTGGAATAAGTGAAATAAAATAAAGTTGTCGAAAAATTATTCTATTTCTTAACTTTAAGCCCAAAAATTAAAAACCACACCCAAGAAAACGCAACTCCGGAAGAGGCGTTTATAAGCAAATACCGGCGCTGTGATTTCATTAGTGCCCTCAGAATTCGATTCCAGGCACCGGTTCAAAAGTTAGAAAAACACGCTCATCCGTTCACTGAACGTACCCGAGCCAAACTTCAGAAAATGATTCCGGGCACACCGGGCCTCAGAATCAGGTGCCGTCAAAAACTACGTTCTTGTAAAATTCCAAAGAAAATTAAGAAAAAAAAATTCCATTGAAATTTAAGGGTCTTTACATCCAAGAATCTTCCTTTACAAGTTTTCAAGTTTATTTTTAATCAACTTCTTTTAGTTTAAAATTTTATGACATGTTAAGAAAGGGAAAAAAATTTGAAGTAGAAAGGATATTTTCCTCAAGAATGGAGTTCAGGTGTTTTATTAAAATTATTTTCCATCTAATATAATATAGGGTTATGTTTCTATCACTATTATTACATTGATTTGATTATGTTGTGATGGAAGTATTTTTATGAATTCCTTTATCTTATATGAATTGTTTTATGATGTCATGATGTTTAAGATTCCAATTTTTATTACATGGGTTATGCTATGATGTATGGTTTATGATTTTGTGGCACACATAAGAATAGTATCGTTATACGATGGTTTGGACCTATATCTCCCTCAAATGCATTGGGTAAAGATTTATATCTCATGAGATAGACATGGCTGGAACGGCAAGTTAAACTGGTTCAGTAATACAGGACTGGAATGAAAAGTGAACTCGATTCAGAAAGGGAATTTGCCACTAAGATGGTCTTGGCAGCAATGCCCTGGCTTATATAGAAATCATATCATGTGCTTAATGGTTTCCACAATTAAATGTTTTATTCCCATGCTATTTTATCATTCTTAATGTTTCTTTATGATATATGCCTTATTTACTTCCATGTTTTATGTCTTTGCTCAAGATTTTGATGTTTAAACATTATGTTCATGTTTTTAAGTTCAAATGTATATAGTAAGTTTTATTTTCTCCATGCTTGCCCTTAATGATCATTTGAGCTCACCCTTTTTATGTTTTTCCCCAGGATATAAAGAAAGGTTTTAGGAAAGAAAAAAAAGGGGAAGATCTTTATGGGAGATGTTGAAGTTCTTTCCCCACGATTAGAAGATTTTATTTCGAGTTTCCAAAGACACTAAACTATTACTGTCCTTGTGTGTCTGTTTTTGTTATGTATTATGTATTCCGCAAAAGTAATGTAATGTCCATGTACGTCAAGATTTGGGTCTCTACAGTTGGTATCAGAGGAAAGGTTTAGTCAACCTTTGGAAACTAGGATGCAAGAACTTTAGTGAGATCCCTAGAGATATTTCTAAGGTATGTCTAGGGATGTCCCTAAGGTTAAGTATACGTATAGGTTATAGTCCTAGAATTGTTCTAATGATCTTAGAATTAAACCTAAGATGTTAGATATTGAAGGTACTCCCCCTTTATTATGTTGTTTTCCCTAGCATGATTTTTGCCTCTCACAGAATTCTTTTTATGATTTAGTCAATGGAGTGAACCAGAAAGAATTTGGTTAACATATAATCCAATGGACAAATTGGTGACTATGAGAAACAAAGTTCCGTAATGCCTAGAGAGAAAGATATTGTGATTATGCCGAATCATTCATCGCGATATATGATTAACTAGGTGAGATTTAGTGGTATGCATAATTCATGAAAAAAGAGGAAGATAGACTTTTATGCATGTTCACGTGTTGAGGAGCATAAACAAAGGAAGATTGAGATTTCTAAAGAAGGGAAGAAGAACCTTGAGGAATACCTCAAATGGAGGGACATATGTTATCTTTGTGGAGAAAAGGGTCATAGAGTGACAGACTATTATGGTGTTCAATGTCTTATTTGTAGAGAACATGGGCATTACCCAACTAAATGCCCTGACCTAAAATGTAACTTATAAAATCAAGGAAGGACTTATTCCAGGACAATCATTGAAGATGATAGATTGAAGTGTTTATGTATTGGTATTCAAGAATAATTTTGTTGAGGTACTTTTATGTTGTATTAGAATATTTTTGTATTAGTCTATTGTGGTTTTCAATAATTTTATTGTACCGGTAACCATGAAAAGTGATTCAAATATTTTGGAAAGCAGATGATATGCGCATAATGAAGGGATAATGAAAAAATGA
The DNA here is from genome assembly GCA_963277665.1 of Viscum album. NCBI lineage: Eukaryota > Viridiplantae > Streptophyta > Magnoliopsida > Santalales > Viscaceae > Viscum > Viscum album. Next base: position 1,475,483,157 of record OY728125.1, on the reverse strand, counting down.
AATGTTTGACAGTATTCATGAGCTCATGGTTGATATAAGGACTAAGTGATATCATGGTTAGAGTATATAGAATTTTGAGGATTTTTGGTATGTGGAAAGAGTTAACTTTTGACAGCACTCATGTTTTCATTAAGATTCAATGGGTATTCATTTTTAAAGAGAATACATGATTAAGGTATTCACATGACTGGAATGTGACCAACAATATATATGAGGGATAAATGATGGTATTCACATTCTTGTAATATGAACTTTTTAGTAATCGTTCTCTTTATAAAATGAGTTTGGAAAGAAGTATTTTGGATAAGCCTAAAGACTGGAATGGATCGTATTGTTTGAGGACAGAACTTTTTGTTATAATAGTATTGTTTTAGAAAAAGGATAACCTGCAGGACGGGCGACAACCCGTCACGTCGGACAAGGTTGCGGGAATCTAACCCACCACAGAAGTGCGACTGGCATTTATCACCTACCACTGGCCTACAGGAAGTCTCTGGTTAGTAGAAACTATTTTTACTTTATTAAGCGGTATGATATATGAAGTATAAGTTCATTTTTTGAATCGTATATGATTAACCACACCATAGATGGACTTATGTATATTTGATAACTTTTTCTAACCTTTTTTTTTGAAACAGATGGAATGAATCATCATTCTATCACATGATCTTCTAACACTTCATGAATGGCAAATTCAACTTCATTTCTTTAAGAGATGAAGTGGAAATTGTTCAAGGCACGAACAACGGTGATATTGTACAAAAATCAAGTAAGTATTTCTTTTGATTCGAAAATTCTTCAACATTAGAGAAATGATCCTGAAAACCACAAATGTTGTCCTAGTGCTCTTATATCCGATGAATCAGATGGTACCTTAGATCATCACAAATCTATGGTTTTGTGATTGTTGGGTATTTCATAGCCATGTTCTCTACCACTCTCCATCAAAACTTGATGGTTAGATTTTTCCTCCATATCCATATTTTCACCTATAATCTCCTATGTGGAAACCCAATGCTGAGTTACCTTGGGTGACCTTTACGTTTCTAACATTATTTTTTTAAAGTTATGTTTTAGTATTCCTTTTTACGATGTGGGTTTCTATGAATAGTAAACGATTTATAACCCCGATAAATTTCGAAGGCGAAATTCATTTTAAGGGGGGTAGAATGTAACAACCTGAGATTTTATAAGATATATTCGTTTTAATTTCTTTCATATCATCTGTTGTATGCTACACCAAGATTATCTTGCGCTATACGCAACACCGTATTAGGTTGCAGTATACGCAACACTATTCTTGGATCGTGTTACACACAATTTCATGTTTGTTTGATAGTAGTTATTATATGAAACATTTATTATATATATATATATTCAATGTATTTTTTTATACGCAACAACAAAATAGTCGTGCACTACATGCATCCCTAACTTGGCTTGCATTACACGCAATCACGACCTTCCTCGATAGCGTGTGTTGTACGCAATACCGGGTTTTACTAAATAACGATATATTATTATAATATTATTATGAACTAGACATCATGAATAGTATTAAATAAATTTTGAATTTTATAACATTATTATTAATCTGACACATTTTCTATAACATGGTATAAGAACAAAATAAATTTTTCGGGTAAAATAAGTATTTTTTAAAAAATGCAGTTTCGCCGCCTTTTGATGCCTCACCCAAGTTAAATCTAGTTTTTGACATGTTTATAAGTTCAATTTTACAAAATAAACTTCTACTTTTGAATCAGGATATAAAACATTACATTGGATAAAGTTTTGATATTTTTCTGATAACTTTCATATTTTAATGAATAGTAAAAACACGCTATATTTTAATTAAAAACAACTTTTTTTCATCATAATAATTTATGTGGTTAAATTATAATATTGAATGGTTTTAAAGTATAAATCTAATATATTTTTACCATTTAATACAATTTATTTCATTAGCATTGATTTTACCTTTATTCGTAGGTTAAATCAATTCAATCTTTTGCAATGTTTTAAACAAAAACCCGTTTTCTTTCGACAATGAGATTAATTTTAAATTAATTACTGAAACTTATGTATTTTGAATTTTGAAAAATTGATTCCATATTTGGAATCAGTGGGTCCAAATTATGTTAATAGGCTACTTTTTATTTTTGGGAATTATGAATAGTAACTACGGTATATTTTATTTACCATAGTTTAAAGGTAAATCGGGTAATTAAGGGTAAATATAAGATTATAAAATTACCCTAACACCTATCAAACTCCTATTGGATTACTAAGAGTATACCCATATCACCTAAGGGTCGGATTAGAATCATTTAATGGACGTTTGTCCATGAAAATAACTTAATTATTATTAAAACCACAGAAAGTGACAACATGTCACTCTCTTAAATCTTATAAGTATATTAATTTTAATTTAGTGATAAACTTAATGAAACTTCAAACATGAATAGTCTCCAGAAATCTAATGAAATTATATAAGTCATATGAATTTATTTATAATTTTTTGGGATTAAATAATTATCATTAATTGTGACACAATAGTGATGCAGAAAATTGTTTATCTAGTGAAAAATCAAGAATATAGTTTTTATTAAATTAATAGTGACCATAAAAGGCACAAAACACTGACCAAAACTTACTGTTCATGTAAATATAAACCATAATCATCCAATGGCAGAATATTTGACCATTTGAAGATTTATAAAAGCGATTATGACACTTATATTATTTTATTTTAAATGATGCCAAAGTTGTCACCTTCATAATTTAATAAATATGAAAATTTAAATATTGTGATTTTAAGATGATAAATTAGAGTAAAAGTATTATTGTGAAAGGTAATATATTTATATTCATCATATGATTTTAGTTTTAATTTTTATGCAACAAATAAGTATATTAAATAATTATAAAAAAATGATATAGTAATTATTTTATTAAGATATAAACCAAATAAATGGTTTTAAAAATAATAAACTAAATATTATATGAACTATTTAATGTTATCCACTAATTTTATAGATACATATGACCTTTTATGAATCTATTAAAGCTTTTAGTTCGAAGATAACTTCTGTATATATTATATTTAAATTCAAATAAATGAATAGTGTCAAAATTGACACTATTTTTATTTTATGAAAATAACATATTATTAAATTGTTTAAAAATCAAAAAAATATTGAAAAATTATAAATTGAAATTTATATAGTCGGAAATATTATAAAGTATCCAATTATGGAATATTAACAACATATAAGTGATTATTTTTAACCATTTAAAATTTAGAATTTTATTACCACAAATAAAATTAAATAGATTAAATAAGGATAAATCAAAATGATAAGATTTAAAATAAAATAAAAACATGTCTAAATTTTATTGGTTGATGATATTACAACCCTATATCATCTATTATTTAAATATGAGTCATTTTTGGAGGTTATTAAGTGGGGTTAGAATTATTATAAATTAATATTTTTAACATTTCCAAAGGTGCCTCTCTCCTCCCTTATATAAGGGAACCTCCTCCCTCCCTTCCTCACACCAATTTGAGCCTTCATGATCGGCCAAACCCTGAAAAATTCTCTTCTCCACTTCCCTATAAACATCCTGGAGGTCCTGGTCTTCTTCAAAGACCAATTTTAGTGCCCTAAGAGGAGATCTCAAAGAGGCGCTTCAAAGAAGAGGTAATGTCTGTTACCGATTCTTTCAACTTTATTTCTTCTTCTACTTATTCTTCTTTAGTTTTTTTCATTATGAAGTAATAACATAAGTATAATTCATATACGGATATGTTATTATAAGTATGAAACAACCTTATTTCACCATCTATCCATCCTACGGAAAACGAAATCACCGTGCGTGCGTACGTACGGAATACCGTCTCCACGCCGTGGTGTAATCTGTTTTTCCAAAACCACCTTACTTGGATGGGTATAATGGTGTAAAGAATAAATATACATAGTTATTATAAAATCATACTGATTATTATATATTGTATCATCCTATCCAATTCAATTCAATAATTATGGGAATGATATCATCGTTCATGCGTACGTACGGACTACTGTCTCCACGACGCGATGAGATTCATTCTCCATGTTAACCATTTAAGAATGCTTATAAAGTATATATAAGCAATAATAATGAAATATATGAAATTATAAATCTATTTGATTTATGTATATATATATATGTATGTATGTCATCTACTTAATTCCATTCAACTCAATAAGGAAACGAAAACAGCGTTCATGCGTACGTACGGCCTACCGTCTCCATGAACGGTGTATTTCTTTCCATTTATCGGTCTATTATATATATGTATATTCTGAATATATATTATATATAATTTATGTTTTATATTCTGTAATTAAGTAATCATGATATAATTAATAATATGAATAATTAAAAGTCAAAACACGAACGACAAATGAAACGATTTTACCCAAAACGCTCTTTAACATGGAATTTACAAAATAAAGGGTAATATAAAGTCATAAGTGAAACATATATGATATCATAACAATGAATATGATTCTGTAATAATTCAATGAAATTATTTAAATCATTGTACAGGAGGTTCGAATACGTACGAAGCATATCAGACGTATGGTAAGGGATAATTTTGAAAATATCATTTTTATCCGAGATTTCTTATTCGTAAGTATTTACTGGGGTTATTTATGTCATCCAATTACATGTTTTATAAAAGTGTTTTCATGTATGTTTAAAGTCCTCTTTACCCATTTTTACTTTTACTACATGGTATGTAAGGAATCTTTCTTTTGTTTATGTTACGAGGTCCTTTTTTGACTTTTTCCGACAAAAGTACGAGAAGAATGTTTTTTAACTTATACGGCATGACTGGATTTTTAAAATATTATTTCCAAGAATCTCCCTTTAAAACTTTTAATGTTTATTTTTAATCAACTTCTTTTAGTTTAAAATTTTAGGAAATGTTAAGAAAGGAAAAATGTTTTTTGAAGTAGAAAGGATATTTTCCTCAAGAATGGAGTTCAAGTGTTTTATCAAAATTATTTTCCATCTAAGATAATATAGGGTTCAGTTTCTATCCCTATTATTACATTTATTTGATTATGTTGTGATGGAAATATTTTTATGAATTCCTTTATCTTATATGAATTTTTTTATGATGTCATGATGTTTACGATTCCCATTTTTTATTACATGGGTTATGCTATAATGTATGGTTTATGATTTTTTGGCACACATAAGAATGGTATCATTATAAGATGGGTGGGACCTATATCTCCATCCAATGAATTGGGTAAATATTTATATCTCATGAAATAGACATGGATGGAAGGACAAGTTAAACCGGTTCAGTAATACAGGACTGGAATGAGGAGTGAACTCGATTTAGAAAGGGACTTTGTCCACTAAGATGGTCTTGGCAGCAATGCCTTGGCTAATATGGATATCATATCATGTGCTTAATGGTTTCCACAATTACATGTTTTATTCCCATGCTATTTTATCATTCTTAATGTTTCTCTATGATCTATGCCTTACGTACTTCCATGTTTTATGTCATTGCTCAAGCTTTTGACGTTTAAACATTATGTTCATGTTTTTAAGTTAAAATGTATATAGTATGTTTTATTTTATCCATGATTACCCTTAATGAGCATTTGAGCTCACCCTTTTTATGTTTTTTTCCCCAAGATATAAAGAAAGGTTTTAGGTAAGAAAAAAAGGGGAAGATCTTTATGGGAGATGTTGAAGATCTTCCACCACGATTAGAAGATTTTATTCCGAGTTTCCAAAGACACTAAACTATTACAATCCTTGTGTGTATATTTTTGTTATGTATTAAGTATTCTAAAAAAGTAATGTAATGTCCATGTACGTCAAGCTTCGGGCCTCTAAATAATAGCACGGTGGGATCTGATGGTGTGCTAGATGGTTTGTCAAAGGAAGGGATAGGGTGTGATCAAGTATGCAATGTGGTGTGTGTAGCTATAGTACCATTCCCACATATTTTCTGGCTAAGCACTGGAACCACTAGCCACATGAGAGAATAATTATAACCTAGGTGGTGGATCCTGATTAAAATTGAAAAAATTAATCACATGACATTATATTTTTTTCATATATATATATATATATTTGAAATAAAATACTCACAATAGGCACCAAAGAAGGGACACCCATCTCTCTAATTCTCTTATTATTGTCTGTCATCATTTTCCTTCATATCTTTTCAGTGTTTTTAATTGCATGCACTTGAAAACAAATATGGAATTAATTATAAATCCATACATAATGTTTAAATTAAACTAGAAATAATATGGGACATGGAATTATTAAAGAATACAAATGTTCAAACAAAATTAATGATACATAGGGATATAACAAAATCATTTTATATTTTGAGGGAATAATATCAAAAAATAAAATAAATTCGATAGAAAAATCAATATTTTGATATTATTATGTTTATCATGGGAATGATATAGCTTTCTTATATTTTAAATTCAATCGAATTCATTTTTAGGTGATTTGGTTTATTTTGGTCAATTGATTAAGTCATTTGTCCAATTTTTGGCACAGGTCATTGGGATCATATTTGGTTTAGGTCATTTTTTCCATTTTTTTGTTAGGTAAATATTTTTATTGGTTTTTATTTTCATTTAAAGTATTTTAATACGTTTAAATTCAATTAATCTTTCTTTTTTTTCCAATTAAATTGTTTTAGTTTTGTTTGATTTGTTTTTTATAATATAGTTCAATTCAATATTAGAAAATTCAACTCAAAGAAAACTACAACATGTATATATTGAAAATGAACATGATGGTCAAGTTGGATAAAAACTATTTTTAATGAATGGTAAAGAAATTTGAATATAACCATCCTTAACAACCCAAGTCCCGCTAATAAAAAAGAACTGAGAACACAAATGGATGATTTTATATATTTCTTACCACAACATTAGGTTCACAATATACATTGAAAGTTGAACTATTAGAGTAATCAAAAGTAATAAATTTATCAGGGAAAATGGATGTAGGGATGGTGTCAATTCCATCATCACCATCATCCAAAATACTTCTTGGTATTACTTTAATAATGACACAAACTTCAGGTCGTGGATGATCATTCACATAAAAAATGTATCTCCATTGGTTCTAATATATATTTCTCATTATTAGTAAGATTGAGAGTCCTATAAATAACTAAAAATCCAAAATCATCTATAACTTTTTCATGCATTGTCATCAAATCAACCCACCTACATTTCATCATAGTGACTCGAACATCAGAGTAATAATCCAATATTAATATTTTCTCAACGACTTCAGAATGAGATACATTTTCAAATAGAGGTCTACTATCTACTGCACTGGCATAATAGTATATTATGGTAGTTATCATAACAATGTCATGTTGTGTTCTCATGTTCATTTCTTGTTCAGTGATAATAAATTTATACTCATTTATCACAAAAAAAATTCATTCAAAAACTTTTTAATTATGATCAAAATCCAAAGAACTTATTTCTATAGAGATTGAGACAGTAGTAAAACTCAATACCTAAAATAAAAATGAATATTAAAATTAAATAAATAAAAATTTAATTAATTTATTATCGTAATACTTCTACCTTCAATTTCAATCAAAAATAAAACTATTTTCAATAAAAAGTCACTCTACATATCAAAGATAAAGGATAATACACTCTATTTATCATTTTTTTATGTTCCCTCCCAAAAAATAGAAATTTTCTAAGATATATTTACAATTACATTAGATGATATAATATATACATGTTCAATTTACTTACTGGATATAGTCATAGAGAAAATATGAGTTAAAAAAACAGTGTGATGTTCCATATCCTATTATTAAAGGCTTAATGTGATCAATGAATATGATTATGGAATTCCCCAAGTTTGGGGAAGTGATAAAAAACTGGCTTCAATTTTACCATATTATTCTTCTCTATTTCTCATTTTTCTGTTCTTTCTCATAATCACATTAGATAAATACATTAAACATAAATCCATATTTTTTTTGAGGAAATTAACATTTCACAATTTAAAATTTGGGATGATTCATTTTTTAGGAATAAGACATCAATTTTTTACATATTTCATTTAGTTGGATACATACAATGAAAATAAATAGGTCCTCTAAGAAGTATTTTAGTTGGAATATGGACATTTAGATGCAGAATTCATGCGAAAAAATGATTGAGGAAATATTTTTTCTAAGTCACCCAAAATTAATGGTGACGTTTCCAAAAAAATTGTAAGAAATACATGAATAACTTCTTAGAAAAATGATCTCTATAAAAAATTAAAAACTTAATAATTGAAACCCTTACGTTATTAGAAAGTAGATGATATATATACCTATTGGAATAAATCCATGTATAAGAATGTGATAATAAAGGTTATTAAATGATTTTAGCTTTAACTCTCATCTATTTACCCATTTTGATAGGTTTCATGAATATCCCTCAGGATGTTTAATAATATCTAGTGCTTCTAGAAATTGATTTTTTTTCTATAGGTTTTGTCACATTAGAATCACATGGAACATTCTTTTTATTTTTGCTAATACACACAGCATGCAATTCTGGTCTGATACCCTAATCCACCAAGTCACACCAAGATTGTAAATATTTTTTTTCCAATGAATTTTAGTATAATTTAAAGAAACATTTAACATTATTTTCAATGTCCATTAAGTCTAATTAATGACATAGAAAATTGGTTGAAAAATAAGTAAACTCAACTAAGATACTTTTATTCTTACAATTATAATTAGTTTTAGTGGAAATTTTCATCCTCTTTCTAGATTCAATATCAACCATCCTGAATGAAAAACGACATCTTGGAAGTCATTAACCACATCGGTTGTAGACATCCACTAAGGTGGATTATTAGGCTCCATGGAATTTTCAAACCTTCAAGGATTATTCCTATATGGATGAACTATTTTCAGAAATTGTTGATGTCCCATAAAACTAAAACTACAATGATATTTAATTCTTCGGGATCATGTATTATTCAAACAAATAGGACATGATAGTTTTCTCTTCATGATCTATCCATAAATCATTAAATAAGCAAGAAAATCAATTATCATCAACCTAATAGAGACATCATCTAAAATATTTCTTTCAAACATGTATCATTTTTGTGCACACCCACATTCCAAATATGTTTCAACTCTTTTATTAAAGGTTTCTTGTATACATCTATATCATTTTAAAGATTAGAAGTTCCAGATTTTAGTATACTCAAGAAAGTGAAAGGACTTTTTGTACACATCCATGGAAGAAGGTTATAAATGTGTATGAAAACTGACCATATGTATTGAAAATTAAGAATATTTCCAAAGGGATTAAAACCATCACATGATAGATCCAAAATCACATTACTCACTTTGGCTGAAAAATCAGGATATCGAGCACCAAATGTCATACATGGAATTCTATCTACAAGATGAATGAACATGTTATTATCCTTATTTCTCTCAGTGTCATGCCATTAATTTTTCAATGATATTTATTTAGACATGAAAAGATTCTATAGTTTTGAAATAAATGGAAAATTATAAATTACGTTCTATGGAACATAGTATCTTTTTCCATAAACATTTGGTTTCCATGGAGATGTTTCACATTTTATAAAATCATTTCATTTAGCCGTTTTATCCTAAAATTAGCTACAATATATTGGGCATGCATGGATTATGTTTTTATAAAATCCAAGTATGTCAACTAACTTCCTTGTGATATAATGGTTTGAGGGAATAGCAGCATCATATATAAGTAAGTCCTTCAAAAGGTTTAGAATATAATCTATTATAGTATTATAAATACCATACTTGGCTTTTCTATGAATCAACCAGATTAAGAATTGAAATTTTTTTATTTTCCACATTATCAATATACAAGAGTCATGGTAGCATCATTAATTTTTTCTCCCTATCAACATCATAATTTTCATTACATGAATCATGTTTTCTCGTAACGAAGTCTTATTGGGTTGGAATCCTTTATTTATTAGGATTATGAATTAACAAAAACTAATCATCAAATATATTCTCCAATCCAGACCTCTCATTCAGATCACATACATTTTTTTTATTTCATTTTCTACCCATTGTGATTCCACACATAGTAGTTTGTTTGAAAACAATATTAGGTTATATTGTATTAAACTTCTTCACAGATTAACAAATATATTCACACATAATTATAACATGGTTAGTATAAATTAACACTATCTGAAGCATTGTTAAATGAAAAATCTAAAAATATATCCAACTTTTTTTGAAACTCTCTTGAGATCTGATTAGTTTCATACATCTAACTTCTATATAATCTTTAAAAATTGTTATATGTTAAGTCATAAAATAAATGAAATAATATTGAAGTTAAATAAAAAACATATTTAAGGAAATGGGTATTGTTCACTTTATATGAAACCAAAATTAAGATATTATGCTATATGAAAAATTAAATATAAATCATAATAAAATAATATATATATATATAAACTATAAATAAAACACAATGATATTTAATTAAATTATATCAATGAGTAATAAATATAAATAATACTACATAAATTTTTGTTTATTATTGATGTTTTTATTTTTTTTCTCTTATTCAATTCACTTTTTTAACAATGTTATTATTATTCTATAAATTCAGGTATAAAAGATTAATATTTAAATGTAACCATATTATACAACACACAATATTTTTGATGGTAGGTTTCACAAATCCAAAATTATTCATTTCACATATTGAGGGATGTAAAATTGAATCCTTCCACAACTAGAGATCAATGTAATAAAGGTGATTCAACATATGTTGTAGGCATGATTATGATTTTAATATATATAAATAATTCACCCTCAGTGGAAAATCCTGGGTATCAATGACAGTTCTAAGGAAAGGAAAATGATGATGCATAAACCAGTAGGCTTTTCCTTTTCTGGTTTTCAATGGGATGGGGTATGATGACTCTAAAGAGGTAGATGTCTTGTAGAGAATTTTTTGGTTGATGTCGTGGATTGTGGAATGTTTTTAGTGTAGTGGGTGTGAATGTGGTAGACATTAGCATGAGTGAGAGATCCATTTTTGAAGAGGGGTGCTGAGGAATTTTGAAAAGGAGTGATGATGAATTCAATATGGGTTAGTTTGGTTCAAATAGATGCTATTTATTTGGATTCGAATAAATTCTATTTGGTTTTGGTTTAGTGATATTTGATATGGTTCGGTTCAATTTGGTATCGTATGGTTCTATTCATGTTGGGTCAGTTTGGATTGGTTTAGGTCCAATATTTTCATTTCTAGTTTTTTGCATGGTTTGGTTAAGTTTAAATCTATAATATATCATTTATCTGGTTTAGGTTTAGATAAGATAAGTTCAATTATTTTTTCTTCTCTTCGTATTTCATAAATCCAACTTATTTATGTTATAATTAGTTGATTTTGTTTGGTCTTTTTGGATTAGTTTAATTAGGTATTGTTTGGTTTATTTTGGGTTGGGTCATGATAATTAAATACATTTATTCTATTTAGTCGTATATTTTCTATTTGAATTGGACCAGTTTTTGTCAGTTTGGTTTTTTTAGGTTTGGTTTCGTTCAGGTCGATTTAGTTTGGTTGGGTTTTGTTTTTTTATTTTGTTTAGTTCAGTACTTTCTTTTTAGGGTTTTATTTAAGATTTGTGAAGTTAGTTCATCTTTGTTCATTACTATTTAATTTCTTTTAGTTATGTTATTTTTATTTTAGTTCATTATGAAATAATTTATTGTAGTTTAGTTATACTCACAACTAGTTGGGTTAGATCAAGTCACTTTTGTTTAATTCGGTTGGTTTGGTCATGTTAGTTCAGTTATTATATAGATAGGTTTTTTGTTCGATTTGGTTTCATTTGGTAAATGTTTTATCGGTTCAGTTCATTTATTTTCAATCCAAGTTAGATCATTTTGGCACAATACAATATTCATAGGGTATGATCAGTTCATACCAATTTATCTTTTTTAGTTTTGAATTAGGTCTTAATGGTAAATTTCACTTTTTTTTAGTTTGGGTCGGTACCATTTTTTATGTCATGTAATATCAATTCAATTTGGGATTGTTTGGTTAGAGTTAATTTTGATCCATGTCATCCCATTCAAGTTAGTTTGATTTAGGTGATGTCAACTCAATTTTTTTTATCGGGTTGGTCTAAAGAATTTCCATTCAATTTGGTTGGGTTCCAATTTGTTTAGATTGATTTGTTTTAATATAGTTTGGGTTAGTTTTGTTTTTTGTGGTTTTATCCTCTTTAACACATTTTGGTTTCTTTTGGTTGGTTTAATTTCAGTATTTTTCGATTTTGTGTTGTTTATTTTTTTTATTTTGGTTTAGTTTAGTTCAGTTAATGATGAGTTTAGTTGATTTTGTTCAATTTTATTGTAGTAAAGTAATTTTATTCATTTCATTTCATATTAAGGTTATTTTTACTTTAAATTAGTTCATAACAATCCAATTTAGGTTTCGTATGGTCTGAATAGAACCAGAGGGACTCAATCTTAACTTAACCGAGCCAACCTAAATCCTGGAAAACTAACAAAAACCAAACTAAATAGAATTTAACCAAAGATAATTGAACATAAAAATCCCTAATGATGATATATTAGCTGAACAACGCCAGTATAAAATAAAATTGGACTAAAATAAATGAAACCAAAAAAACCAAAATGAATAAAAATAAATGATAATGAACCAATCCAAATTGAACTGAATGAACCCAAATCGAACCAAACTAGTCTGAACTAACCCAAATAGATATCAACTGGATATAGCAAAGCCTAAAAAAACTATATTTATCAAGATCAAAAGAAATTAAATGATGAAAAAAGAACGAATGTACCATGGTGTTTTATACATAGAATAAAATTAAAATTATAGGTTGATAGAATAACTAAAGGATTTTGAAGTCACCGATTTAATATTGAATAAGAATGAAATTAAACCAAGGCCTGAGGAGAGATTCTCATGTGTAGGGAGAAAATTATAATTTCAAACAATTAATCTAGGGTTCTTTAGATTAGATCATTATGAGAGGAGGGGAACCCTTGTGAGTGTGTATTTGGGTGATTTCTATCCCAACAGTTTTTTAAAACTATTATTATAGCTAACTTTATACCGACAGTTTAAAAAAATGTTGGTATAAATAAATGTATCCCAATGTTTTTTTGAAACCATTGGATAAGTTTAATATAAACATCTTATCCCAATGGTTATTTTGAACCATTTAGATAGGCACACTTATACAAATATTTTATACAAGGTTTAGGCCTATGGGTATAACCCATAATTCCAATAGTGAAATAATAAGAAAAGACCATCCAATATGAATTAGACATGATATAAGTTTTATCGGAAATTATTATCTAAAATGTGTGTATTGGTTCTTTAAAATATATATTATTATTCCTGTTTATCATGAATTATATACTCAAATTTATGGATTAAAGTTATTATGACATAAGGTCAATATGAGGTAGCATATGTTAGGTTTGTCAAAAGAGATATGAAATTATGTTAATAAATGATTTTCACTTATTATTTAATAAAATAAGATATATATGGACCTCTAATAGAAATAAATATGCTTAAATAATTTCGTAGTTTTTTTAGTTTATAAATAAGTTTATTTTAGAAATTCAAAGAAACATAGATCAATAATATAGGGTGATGGCACAAGTATGCATCCTACATGATGAGATATTGAGATAAATAGATTATGTGACATAGTAGAAATAATAGAAAGGTTATTATTATAACAACATTAACTTCATTATCTATGGGTTCCTTCATGTGTTACTAGGAACTAATCTTGGACTGTAGGTAAGATCAACTAATAATAGTGAAAATTAGCCATAGAGAGTATCACACTATGTGTATCCAAAATTTTATTAAATTATATTCAATTTCATATTAAGAAAAAATATTTTACTTCATTTGTGAAATAATAATTTCCCAAATGATTTTTATCTTATAAATTCAATCATAATATATTAAATTTTTTAATACCTGAATTTAATTTTATCTTATGTTTACTTATTCATGTGGAAATAAATAAATTTTTCTTTGTTCACCAGTTTTTTCAATAGATTAATATAAATAATTTATAAGTTTTAGAAATATTAAAACAGTAATTTATCCATGTTTTTAGTGAAAAAAATTAGTTATTTAATAGAAATATAAAATTTATTTGAACTAATATTTTATTATTAATGTTTTAAAAATTCCTTAGAGGATTAATGGGCTGAGTTAATGGCACGGTGAAATTGTATGCTTTATTTAATATCATTCAAATAAATATTAATGTATTTATTTTAAGAAATGATATTTAAATAAACAATTTTCATTGAAATAATAATAATAATAATAATAATATTATTATTATTATTATTATTATTCATGAATATTACTTTAGATAATTAAATTGATAAAGGGTTATTTTTTGATTTTTCAATTGTGTTAACCCTTTGTGCAAATTTCAATCTATATTATTTTTTAGAGTTACTATGTTTCTTTGGATAATGAAATACTCTCTAGAATTCTCATAATCCATTGAGAAATTTATCATACCATTCTTCCTATCCAGAACCATGATAGAATGAGAGAACACCTTGTTGCAATCAGTGGTGAATGGATTGAAGAACATGGTTCCACCACTGTAGCACTCAAAACATCAATAACATCACTTAGAGATTCAGGGAGCATATGTAGATATACCTAGAGGAATCCCTACTTTAATTCTCCACTACAACAATAACACTATGATATCAATAATCAAACATTGATCAAGAGTATAATAGCAGTCATGTTAATATTTATAAGGCCCCAACCTTAAACCTTACTTAATATTGAATTAAATGAATATTTCACATTGAGGATCTTTTCAAGTTTAGTGTTTTAGAGAATTAGATCATAAATAATGAATTACATTCCACAAAGTGGATACATAAAAGATAGTATTCATTTTTTCCCATCAACGGAAACATATTTAAAATAAAACATGGATTATTTCTTGACACTTCCTTGACACTATCATCATATCAGGCACCTTTCCCTTGACCTATGAAAAACATTTCAAAAACTTGGGATGAGCATAAAAAGCTCAGTAAGGGATATAAAAGTACGAAAAGAAAACATTAGTCCATGTATGAAATCATACTTTACTCATAAAACATAAGAATTTTAACATACCTCATCAAATCATGAATAAATCATATAAATCATAAGGAATAAAGGTAACTTGAGGCTTTCATAACATTTCTTACGTAGGGAGTAACCCTCTTGGTCACATTTGGAATACCCATCACAGTATATTCCCTAAATCTCTTCGGAGAAACCTTAACGTTTAACCCCTTCGCAATACCCAATGCATTGGAGAGCTATATCGGGCTCACCCGCCCTTAGTTTATCAAGGAACCACCCGTCTTCATAATAATTCCCAAAAACCATAACATAATCGTATCACATAAAACATGAATAATGGAAACATAACATTTCCAATTTTCAATCACAAGATATCAATACAACACATTGATATAAAAACATTATGAAAACCATTTTCAATTCCAAAATAAAATAAAAGTAAAACATGGTATTTATTTTTCATTTAAAAAAATGTATGGCTTGTAGAGGAAGCCGAAACTCAAATAATGGTCATGGTGGTGGATAAGTTGTTGTCGCCGCATACGTACGACAAAAACATTCCCTTTTTTCGTTTAGTAAAACGCTTCATATAAAAAGATTCATTTTGGATAAACGTAAAAGTAAAAGGGGTTTATACACCATATAAAAGAAGGTTATGTATAAAACAAAATATGACTCAATGAAAGGAGACTGAGACGAAGTCCCATACAAAGACGGTATCCTTGGATTAAGGATAAATCAATTACATAATTGTGTGTGACAAAAGAATACACCAAATATAAGTGGATATTAAGTTTAAAAAAATCAGAGTTTATTCACACATATTCATAGAACGACATATTCAAGGAGTGCAAGTTTATCCCAAAGAATCAAAATTGGGTTAAGAAGTTCCCTAGAAAAAATTCGACAGCCTATCGACGTCACTTTAAAATTCAAAAAACGAGTTGATGAGAGATAAAAGGGGTATCTCATCAATTGGACATAAAATTTACATCAATAAGGATATATATGAACATATCCCAACATAAAAATATGTAAATTAAAAGACCCAACAAATGAAGTCTTCTAAAAAGAGGAGGGTGAAAGGTTCCCTTACTGACTTGGGTATCTTTCGAAACATACACCCCATGAAAGAAGGACAATACAACATTGATGTAAATACTCATAAACTAAATTATATTACACAAATAGTATAATAATGGGCAGTATATATACCAGTCATTGGAAATGGTGGCAAATGTAGCATAAATCTCACAGGAATAAAAGTGAGATGAAAAATCCCTTACGAAAACTCGACAGCCTAACGGCGCCGCGTAAAACTTCCAAAAATGGATTGATGATATAAAATAGGGTCTCCCATAATATTAAAATAAAATTTACATCAAGAGGAATATAAAAGAACATCCCCAAACATAACAAACAGGATCTTAAAAGAAGTGACATAAAGGAGAGTACTTAAAAAGAAAGAGAGAGGTTGGATCTCTTACGAAAATTCGGTAGCCTAACGGCGCCACTCAAAACTTCCAAAATTGATTGATGAGAGAAAGTAGGGTCTCTCATCATATGAACAAAAAAATTACAGTAAGAGTAATTTAAAATAACATCCAATCATAAGAAATAAGAGCTTAAAAGGAATGACAAAAAAGAGTGTACTTAAAAAGAAAGAGAGGGGTAGGATCCCTTACCTCGTGTTCGACATGACTCGATCATTCTTCAATCTCCTGAATAATAATATTTGGCCAATTTTATAATTTCTTAAGGACCTACATTAAAGATTATTATTCAGTTCATATCACATATTATAATGTTATAATAATTTGTTAATAACGTGAGTTCATATCAGACGTTTTTGTTGATGTTCGGTACATGAGTAAAAATTGAACTTGTTGGAAAAGAATTTTCCATGTAGTTATAGGTACATAATATCCATAATAGTATTGATGTTTTAAATATCATATATATCCAATACATATTCATTTTATACTATTCCATATCATTTGGATATAAAAAATTAAAAGCACCGTTCATGGAGACGGTTGGTCGTACGTACGCATGAACACTACTTTCATTTTTGGTCATATTAATGGAATTAAAACAAAATGAGAGATATATATATTATAATTACAGAATGATATACATCATTTAGATGTAATATATTACATTTATATCAATTATATATATATATATACTTATAATAGTACATAACATTTGGAGATAAGAAATGAAATGTATCGTTCATGAAGATGGTAAGTCGTACGTACGCATGAACGCTACTTTCATTTCTTATTTTTTTGTATTCAATGGAATGAAATAATAATTATATAAAGGTATATTATAATTCCTATAGGATATCATATTTAATACCATTAATTCCATTCTTTATACGTCCCACATATGGCATTAACGAATCAAATCATTTTGAGGGGGCGGTAGTCCGCACTTCCTAAAATGAAGATATCACGTTTACCCATAATGGAAACCATAAAGTTATGCCATAAATAAAAAATACAGAAGCTTAAGGAATACATAAACATATTATATATCATATATAAATATAGTGACATCTTAATGGACACCTTTTAAGGTCTTAAAAGAATATTGAACAATCATCGTTTTGTGAGGAAGTAATTCGCCATCCACAGAAACATTATGTTCTTTAACCATTAGACGGAGGTTTGTGAAATTTTAGCTCTAATACTTCTTATAACAACATCCTAGTATATTTAAGATAATGTTGTTGTTACAAAAAAAAGTAATAAAAAGAGTTTAGGGGTTTGGAGAAGCAAAATAATACAAAAGAACACAGGGGAAGACATTACCTTTAAATCGGGTAACTCTCTTTGATTTGAGATAAAAGGCTTCCTTGGAAAGGATTCTACCAAAAGTGAGGCTTCAATGATTAAGAGAGGGATGTGGAGAGATTAAATGTGAAGGGTTTGGCCAATACAAAGGCTTGAGAGGTGTGTGTAAGGTGGTAGAGGTGGGGGCCTTTTATAAGAGGAGAGGAGGGGCACTCTTGGAAAGTTATAAAATATTACCTTATTATATAATGCTGTTCGGATTTTAAAGGACCCAAAAGGATATATTTAGAGGATAAGGTGATAACGTTTCTAAATCAACCCATCCAATAGGTTCGTGACAAGTTTAGGACTTAAATTTTACATTATCATTTTATTTTATTTAAATTGTTAAATAATGAGGTAATCGCTGCATCATCATGGTGTCAAAAATAATTTAATTTATTTAGTGTCTAAAAATTATAAAAAAAATATAATGATTTAAGAAATATTTTTATCTTTCTAATGAATATTTATAGTAAAAAATATGACTTTTTTAACCCCATGTAAAAATTGTTTTAGTAAAACAACACATGTTTGTGACATTTTAATTTTAACTTTAAATAAAAAATTATTAAAGTCATTTTCCTACCAAAGTGGCTCCATGGGGTCCCCAAGTTGACCCATGGATTGTTTTGGTCGGCCATGACTCATCCAATAATGGTAGGACATGTGTCATGGTCATTTCATATTATTAAAACATTATTTTTACCTTAAACTACACTAATTACCTCTAATCGCGATTAAAAACTTAAGAGTAACTATTCACCAAAAAAATTATTTTAATCCCATTGAACCAAATTTTACATCCTAATGAAAACCATGTATTTCGAATTTTTGAAATTCAAACCACAGAAGTGGTAATGTTTCATTTAAATGAAAAAATAGTTTTTAAACTACCACTTAGTGGTTTCACTATTAATTAAAAATTGGAATTTTTCAGAAAAATACCAAAACCTCACCCGAAGCTATATTTGATATTCCGAATTCAAAAATGATTTCTATTTTACAGAATTAAAAGCATATAAGTTATATTAATTAATGTAATAATTAATTCCCGCTGTCAGAACAAATAGCATGTTTTTATGAAATAATATATATCAAAAGATTGACACTAGTTTAAGTTCAATTTCAATGTGAAATTAATTCCAAAGACCACTATTGGATTAAATGGTAAAGATATATTCTAATTTCACTTTAAAACCAATTAAAAATATAATCTAATCATATAAATAAATTAGATTAAAAAGATGTTTTGAATTAAAATACAACATTTTTCACTATTCATTAAAAAATGAACTTTATCTGAAAAATATCAAAAATTTACATAAAGTAAATTTTGTGTCCCAATTCTAAAGAAGAATTTTATTTTGTCAAATATAACACATAAAATTGTCAAAAAGTGTATTTAAAAGAGGTTCTCCATCAAAAGGCAGTTAATTGACCTTTTAAAAAATATTAGAATGTTTACGCTTAAAATTGGATTCATTCGCATTTTTAATCCTCTAACATTTATTGTAAAAAGTAAAAATATTTGACAAACATATATAATTATTTTGTAGTTAGTTCTGTTCATTCCCACCATTACAATGGCTAGGAGTCAACTACCATTTAAAATAATATTATTTTATTATTAGAGTGCAATGTAAGATTTCCAAGAAACTCGTTGTTGCGTATTGGGTACGCCATCGAGAATAGCATCCCCTTTAAAGTAATTAATATTTTATTCACAAATATGGATAAATGTAAAAATTTCATATTCTTTATTTACCTGGGGTGTTACATCCTTCCCCCATTTTGGGAATTGCGTCCTCGCGATTTTAAAATTGGGATTGGAAACTTCATTGAAAATCCCACATCGGAACAAGATTCAGTAAAACAATCACTTTTAAATGAAGAAATAGAAGTACAAAGGTCACCCGGGTTAGCCCACACTAGGATTCCATGTAGGAAAACATGGATATGGAGGGAAAAAAAGGGTCATGTTCTGAGGGAGAGTGATAGTAAACATGTCTAAGAGAAAGTTAACCATAATAAAATCACAAACTTGTGATGGGTTAAACGGTATTCGATTCCCCAGTAGGAAAAGTTAACAGACAACATTTTTGTTTTAAGTTACTCTTCATTGGGGAATTTATTTTTGAGCTTAACTAAATCATAATAAAACATACGTACTTGTCATGTAGACTTTCAACTTTTACTAGATTCCTTAATCAAAATCTTATTTTCTCCAAAATATGAGTATTTAGGAAGACTTGTTTGCATTAAGAGTACTATAATCAACTTCTTGAGAATCACCTAATCCACAAAAGAGAACTATATATTTCCCATGTATTTAGAAAAAAACCAAAACCAAAATTGTTTGTATGAGATCAGATAATCCACAAAAGTATACACCTTTATATAAATAAACTCTATTATTAATCTCTAAAATTTGTCCAAAAAAACCCAAAGTTCAACGAAGACCATTTGATAAACAATTGTCCATAAAATTATTCAAAGTAAACCAAACTAAGATTGAAACCCAAATATTTTAAGGATTTAATCACATAGTCTTCCAAGGTACAAATTAACTTTTATCTCCAAATAACATCAGTTTCTCTTAAATTATCATATTGAAAAGTAATTAACCTAATCACATATCCTCCATGATAGGTTAATCATTTCCATAGATGACCCAAAAATAAACTTACTCTTGATTCCTAAAATCATATAACTAAAAATAATTATTCAAACTAACCAGGGACTTCACATAGTCTAGTGGTAGGCGATAAATACCAGTCGCACTTTGGTTGTGGGTTCGATTCCCGCAGCTTTGTCCAACGCAACGGGTTGTCACACGGTCTGCGTGTTGTCCTTTTTCCAAAACTATATAATTCTTAAAACATTCCCCAAAGTGAGATAAAATCTTCAAAAATAATCATAACATATTTTAACCTCAAGTTTATCTCATGCCTTTGATTTTCCATCATAACATATAATAACCCATAATTACCTCAAAATTAAGGATCATATAAACACTAATGGTTACCTTTATAATTATTACCTAAACTTCCACATCGATTGGTCATCTCGTACATGATGCATTACAGAGCATACCATGGTTCAATTGGTTGATCGTGACTCATTGATAGTCGGTTTAGAACAACCACGAGTTTCCTCATTGAATCCCCCATTTCATCCAGTATCTTAATCAGAGAACCACCACAGCTTCATTCAAACCTATTATTACTTTGGTGCTTGCTAGATCCATCCATTCACTAAAAAAAAATGTTAGTGTGAGTATATCAAAAAAACCATCATGTACTAATGAGGAAGATAAACACTAATATATACTTACTCATTCACTTTATCTAAAACTAGGACTCTTTCTGAAATACTAACCATTATGGTAATGTCACTTATGCTTAGAGAATACCCTAACCTCTAAAGTTATCTAAACCGACCTCTGATACCAACTATAATTCCCCAGCCTTAAACCTTTCTTAATATTGAATTAAATGAATAATTCACATTGAGTATCTTTTCAGATTTAGAGTTTTAGAGAATCAGATCATAAATCATGAATTACATTCCACAAAGTGGTTACATAAAAGATAGTATTCGTTTTTTCCCCATCAACGGAAACATATAAAAAATAAAACATGGATTCTTTCTTGACACTTCCTTGACACTGTCATCATATCATGAACCTTTCCCTTGACCTTTGAAAAACATTTCAAAAACTTGGGATGAGCATAAAAATCTCCGTAAGGGTTATAAATGTACGAAAAGAAAACATTATTCCATGTATGAAATCATAATTTACTCATAAAACATAAGCATTTTAACATACCTCATCAAATCATGAATAAATCATAGAAATCATAATGCATAAAGGTAACTTGAGGCATTCATAACATTCTTACATAGGAAGTAACCCTCTTGGTTACATTTGGAATACCCATCACAGTATATTACCTAAATCTCTTCAGAGAAACCTTAACGTTTAACCCCTTCGCATTACCCAATGCATTAGAGAGGTATATCGGGCTCACCCACACTTAGTTTTTCAAGGAAACACCCGTCTTCATAATAATTCCCAAGAACCATAACATAATCGTATCACATAAAACATGCATAAAGGAAACATAACATTTCAACTTTTCAATCACAAGATATCAATACAACACATTGATATAAAAACATTATGAAAGACATTTTCAATAACAAAATAAAATAAAAGTAAAACATGGTATTTATTTTTCATTTATAAAAATGGTATGGCTTGTAGAGGAAGACGAAACTCAAATAATGGTCATGGTGGTGGAGAAGTTGTTGTCGCCGCATAGGTACGACAAAAACATTCCCTTTTGTCGTCTAGTAAAACGCTTTGTATAAAAAGATTCCTTTTGGATAAACATAAAATTAAAAGGGGTTTATACACCATATAAAAGAAGGTTATGTATAAAACAAAATATGCCTCAATGAAAGGAGATTGAGACGAAGTCCCATACAAAGACGGTATCCTTGGATTAAGGATAAATCAATTACATAATTATGTGTGACAAAATAATACACCAAATATAAGTGGATATTAAGTGTAACACAATCAAGGGTTATTCACACATATTCATAGAATGACATATTCATGGTTTTCATGTTTATCCCAAAGAATCAAAATTGGGTTAAGAAGTTCCCTAGCAGAAATTCGACAGCCTAACGACGTCACTTCAAAATTCAAAAAATGAGTTGATTAGAGATAAAAAGGGTATCTCATCACTTGGACATAAAATTTACATCAATAAGGATATAGATGAACATATCCCAAGATAAAAATATGTAAATTAAAAGACCCAACAAAAGAAGTCTTCTAAAATGAGGAGGGTGAAAGGTTCCCTAACAGACTTGGGTATCTTTTGAAACATACACCCCATGAAAGAAGGACAATACAAAATTGATGTAAATACTCATTAACGAAATTATATTACAAAAAGAGTAGAATAATGGGTAGTATATATACCACTCAATGTAAATGGTGGAAAATGTAGCATAAATCTCACAGGAATAAAAGTGAGATGAAAAATCCCTTACGAAAACTCGGCAGCCTAATGGCGCCACGTAAAACTTCCAAAAATGGATTGATGATATCAAATAGGGTATCCCATCATATTAACATAAAATTTAAATCAAGAGGAATATAAAATAACACCCCCAAAAATAAAAAATATGATCTTAAAAGAAGTGACATAATGGAGAGTACTTAAAAAGAAAGAGAGAGGTTAGATCTCTTACGAAAATTCGGTAGCCTAACAGCGCCACTCAAAACTTCCAAAATTGATTGATGAGAGAAAGTAGGGTCTCTCGTCATATGAAAATAAAAATTACAGTAAGATTAATATAAAAGAACATCCCAATCATAATAAATATGAGCTTAAAATGAATGTCATAAAAGAGTTTACTTAAAAAGAAATAGAGGGGTAGGATCCCTTACCTCGTGTCCGACATGACTCAACCGTTCTTTAATCTCCTGAATAATAAAATTTGGTCAATTTTATAATTTATTAAATAACTACATTAAATATTATTATTCAGTTCATATCACATATTATAATGTTATAATAATTGGTTAATAAAGTGAGTTCATATCAGACGTTTTTGTTAATGTTCGGTACATGAGTAAAAACTGAACTTGTTGGAAAATAATTTTCCATGTAGTTATAGGTACATCATATCAAGAATAGTATTTATGTTTTAAAAATCATATATATCCAGTAAATATTCATTTTATACTATTACATAGCATTTGGAGATAAAAAATTAAAAGCACCGTTCATGGAGACGGTAGGTCGTACGTACGCATGAAGGATACTTTCATTTTTGGTCATATTAATGGAATGAAAACAAAATGAGAGATATATATATTATAATTCCAGAATCATATCCATCATTTAGATGTAATATATTACATTTATATCAATTATTTATATATATATATACTTATAATAGTACATAACATTTGGAGATAAGAAATGAAATGTACCGTTCATGGAGACGGTAAGCCGTACGTACACATGAACACTACTTTAATTTCTTTTTTTTTTGTATTCAATGGAATGAAATAATAATTATATAAAGTTATATTATATTTCCAGTAGTATATAATATTTAATACCATTAATTCCATCCTTTATACATCCCACATAAGACATTGAAGAATCAAATCACTTTGAGAGGGCGGTAGTCCGCACTTCCTAAAGTGAAGATATAGCGTTTACCCATAAAGGTATGACATACATATAAAATACAGAAGCTTAAGGAAAACATAAACATATTATATATCATATATAAAAATAGTGACATCTTAATGGCCAACTTTGAAGGTCTTAAAAAATATTGAACAATCATCGTTTTGTGAGGCAGTAATTCGCCATCCACAGAAACAGTATGTTCTTTAACCATTAGACAGAGGTGTGTGAAATTTTTGCTCGAATAATTCTTATAACAACATCCTAGAATATTTAAGATACTGGTGTTGTTACAAAAAAAAAGTAATAAAAAGAGTTTAGGGGTTTGGAGAATCAAAATAAAACAAAAGAACACAAGGGAAGACATTACCTTTAAATCGGGTACCTCTCTTTGATTTGAGATCAAAGGCTTTCTTGGAAAGGATTCTGCCCAAAGTGAGGCTTCAATGATGAAGATAGGGATGTGGAGAGATTAAATGGGTAGGGGTTGGCCGATCCAATGGCTTGAGAGGTGTGTGTAAGGTGGTAGAGGTGGGGGCCTTTTATAAGAGGAGAGGAGGGGCACTCTTGGAAAGTTATAAAATATTACCTTATTATATAATGATTTTTGGATTTTAAAGGACCCAAAAGGAAATATTTAGAGGATACAGTGATAAGGATTCGAAATCAACCCATCCAATAGGTTTGTTACAAGTGTAGGTCTTATATTTTACATTATCGTTTTATTTTATTTAAATCGTTAAATAATGAGGTAATCGCTGCATCATCATGGTGTCATAAATAATTTAATTTATTTAGTGTCTAAATATTATAAAAAAATTATCATGATGTAAGAAATATTTTTATCTTTCTAATTAATATTTATAGTAAAAAATATGACTTGTATAACCCCATTTAAAAATTGTTTTAGAAAAACAACACATGTTTGTGACATTTTAATTTTAACTTTAAATAAAAAGTTATTAAAGTCATTTTCCTACCAAAGTGGCTCCATGGGGTACCAAGTTGACCCATGGATTGTTTTGGTCGGCCATGACTCATCCAATATGGGTAGGAAATGCGTCATGGTCATTTCATATTACTAAAACATTGTTTTTACCTTAAACTACACTAATTACCTCTAATCGCGATTAAAAACTTAAGAGTTACTATTCACCAAAATATTATTTTAATCCCATTGAACCAAATTTTACATCCTAATGACAACCATGTATCTCGGATTTTTGAAATTTACACCAAAAAAGTGGTAAAGTTTCATTTAAACGAAAAAACAGTTTTTAAACTACCACTTAGTGGTTTCACTATTCATCAAAAATTAGAGTTTTTTCAGAAAAATACCAAAACTTTACCTTAAGCTATATCCGAATTCAAAAATGATGTATATTTTAAAAAATTCAAAACATATAAGTTATATTAATTAATGTAATAATTAATTCCCGCTGTCAGAACAAATAGCGTGTTTTTATGAAATAATATATATCAAAAGATTGACACTAGTTTAAGTCCAATTTCAAAGTGAAATTAATTCCAAAGACCACTATTGGATTAAATGGTAAAAATATATTCTAGTTTCACTTTAAAACCAATTCAAAAGATAATCTAATCATATAAATAAATTAGATTAAAAAGAGGTTTTGAATTAAAATACAATATTTTTCACTACTCATTAAAAAATGAACTTTATCGGAAAAATACCAAAAAATAACACAAAGTAAATTTTGATGTCCCAATTATAAAGAATAATTTTATTTTGTCTGATATAACACATAAAATTGTCAATAAGTGGATTTAAAATAGGTTCTCCATCAAAAGGCGGTTAATCGACCTTTTAAAGAATATTAGAATGTTTACGCTTAAAAGTGGATTCATTCGCATTTTTAATCCTCTAACATTTATTGTAAAAAGTAAAAATATTTGACAAACATATATAATAATTTTGTAGTTATTTCAGTTCATTCCCGCCATTACAACGGCTAGGCGTTAACTACCATTTAAAATAATATTATATTATTATTAGAGTGCAATGTAAGATTCCCAAGAAACTCGTTGTTGCGTATTGGGTACGCCATCGAGAATAACATCCCCTTTAAAGTAATAGTAATATTTTATTCACAAATATGGATAAATGTGAAAATTTCATATTCTTTATTTACCTGGGGTGTTACTATATTAGTTTTAAATTAATTATAATGTAAATGAGAAACCTCTTGTATAGAAGATCTGTGGGTATGTTCATCAATTCAATTAGGTTTTATCAAATTACATTGAGAAAAAATAAAAATCTAGAACCTTTATAAATATTCTATTATAGCCCAGAACCTTGAAGTGGTATTAGTGTGGTCACATTATAATTTATAATTATTTATTATTTTTTTGACCAATTTCATTCCTCATTTTGTTAGTTTACATATTTAAATTTTATTTATTAATACAATAGTAATGATAATGAAATCATCTTACATTTATGGCCAAGAATAAGCCAAAAAATTATGAAGATTGCTCAAAGATTCCATCTGAAGGTCCTGATGCTACTAACTGCATGACATGTTTACACAATGTGTAATGGTAAATTACACATTGTGTACCCACAGTAAACTCACACAGAGTGAATTAGATGTAAATCTTGGCTCTCTATGTGACATGGTACGTGGAATCCTTATATTTTTTTAATGATGTCAAACATATAACATGTTCTGAAAGTTACTATAAAACATGTAGATTGTATAAACATCATGAAACCCCACATAACTAAACAATTCATGAAAATATCATAGAGTTATGGGATTAGTATTTGGTGACATTTCATGCCACGTATTATCTACCAACTAAGGAACACAACAACCCACAAACTATATGGTGTGTAACTAGAATATATATATTGTGTAACATGTTCCAACCCATGAAGGGTATACGCTAGTTGATTTTTGGAATTTCATGTAGGTTAACATGATATGTTTTAAATACCACATAAATTCTACAATTATATGATGTCTAATGGTTATCATAATTATCATGTATTCCACATGCATTACCCATGGTACACACCATATATATTTATAGTGTATCATGTGGTCAAACTTGTCATGGAACCATATAATTTGATCAACATTACTATAATTTTTTTACATCATAAAATTTCATGTTGGATTAAAAGTTATGTAAGTTCATATTACATGAGAAGGACTATCCATAGTGTGTGTCACATGACATGCCGAGTTGCAGAACACACCATTAAAATTTAAAGGTTCTACAAATGGGAGATTAATATTATATAGAATATGCCTAATTTATGGAGTCCATTATTCAGGGAATTTACATAAATATTAAAATATCAATTAAATTTATGTAATGTATTTAAAATTATAAAGTATTGAGTCTTGTGTCTCTGGGATTGTTAGGATATAATATTAAGATAAAATAATTATTAATTAAATAGTTTACTAATTCATTAATTTAAGTTAATTTACCTTAATTAGAATTTATTTAAATGAATGCTATAAATTATAAAAGCATCGTAATTACATGTTGTTATTTTTCATGAGCATTGTTTGACCAATGTATTTATTGGATTTATTTATTAAACTTAATTATTTAGATCATGGTTTTATGTGATATTTATGATTAAATTAAATATTATGATAAATGAATCATCGCTCCCACTTTTATCATGAATATGCATTCATGTACATGGATTATTTTATGTTACCCTAAAACCCATGGCACACCTCACCTTCATGTGAGTCAACATTTGTCATATATGGGGTTCCCAACTAGAGTAAATGATTTAGGACCCAAGATTAGGTGAATCCAATAAAAGAGATTCATAGAAGGATAGAAAAATGTTTCAACTTTATCAAAGCATAGGATCTGTTGTGATAGTGGGTTCCTTATACCCAACTGAACAATAATTTTCAATTACCATAACCTGTATATAGTGGTTAATGCATGATGTACAATTACCATAAATAGTGATAATTTTTTTGTATACACTATTTATATGGTAATGTCTATAGATTACTTCTTTTATCAAAAGGATATAACATTACCCATGAAATAACGAGATCCTCAAGACTCTATGAAATTGATATTAAACATATGTCTTACGGTCTAGATAAATCATACTGACTAGAAACATATTTATTTGGACTATCAAGTGTTTGGGGATCATAATCATCAATAATTATTATCATAAAGTTCTAACTTGGTGATCTGAACTAGATGATATCATGTTGAATGAACCTCCAATAGAAACGCCACATGATTATGTTTCATTAGTATTTCCAGTATTTGAGTACATGTAATGGTCTCCATACATGATGTTATTATCTATGTGTACTATTTGGTTATATAAATTGGTGTTATACAAAAACTATGGAATTGAAGTCATAGAAAGGTACCTTGCATTGGGTGCATAATTGGTGGTATGACAATGATTGAATAATCAAGAAAGAATTTATCACTTATGAATTGAATTGATATCATGGGCATAGAATATCATTATGGTAGTACCATCACTAAATCCTTGTCTATTATAAAAGGAGAAAAGTCTGTTTAGTAAGGTTAGTGAAAAATAAAGTATGAAAGGATGATGATACAAAGTGTGCATCTTTCTTTATGAGATATCATTAGCCAAGGAGATTATATTACATTACACATGTTTGAAGGAATTGTTTTTGTTTCTATGAGTTATCCTTGTATCCTTAGGGTCATTTATGGGTTTCTAGACTATTCTACTAGATGATGAATAGTATTCACTACTATCAAAATAAATTCATAGAGGGAACACAAAAAGAGTATTCAATGTTATGACCTATTTTGATGAATAAGAGTTTATGACCTGGTGGGAACCAAAATGGGGGTTGGGATACATCATAAGATATATGATCACGAAGGAATAAATAAATTCATACTTTTCTAGTTTATAATAATTGGTATTGAATTTATATCTTAAATGTATTTACAATTATTAACGTAAATATATGGAAAATATTATATGAATGAATATTATTTTTATATTCATGGATCATTTAATATATGTGGGAAATATGTGTAGTGTTAATATATTTCATTAATTATGGAACATATTTATTATATTATATGTAATTAATGAGAATATAAATGATATTTATGACTCACCAAAATAGTCATAAGATGTCTTTTATAGTGGGTAATCAATATCCAAGTGGTTGAGATCCATTTTCATGTATTTTATAACCTTATTATAAATGGAATAAGGAGATATCATGCAATGGAATATTCATCACATGAATAATGATGGCCTCTCACTCTTTTATTGTATCCCAGATAGGGAAACTCATGATCTAGGCCTTCAATCGAAGTTCAGCTTCATGGATCGATGGATCGATGTAGCGATGGGCATCGAGATGTTGTTGGATCTTCATTCTATGACAAAAAATTCTATGATTTTTTATTAAACAAACTTTTGAAGTGTGTGTGTGTATGATATAGATGGAATTAGATTCAATACATTCAATAAAAATTTACCTATAATGAGAATATGTTGATCATAACTTAAAATAGTATGTGGTAATTTCTTAGTTTATTTTTGTGCTTAAAATTCATCATGCTAGATCCTAGGAATTTGTTCTCGGATGTGCATCATTGGTGATAATGTAGTTATGTTGATAGTCGGTAAAAAAATTTAAATCACCATCCCAACAACTTCTACTACATGACCTGGTACCAATAGTTGGTATTAGAGTAGCATGTGAATGTTTTAATCTAAGAAAAAAATTATTTTTTCGTTAGGTTTTGAATAGGGAGTCATTATGGATTCAACACCATAGACAATGACTCAATCTTAAATTTCATGTTTGGAATAGTATATACCAAGAGGTATATAAAACCCAAAAACATACTGATATTTAATTATTTTTGTTCCAAATTCAAAAGCTTAATCAATGGGTTGTTTAATGTTTTCAAAATATATATATATATAAATATTTTTGAATGGAGGAAGGGGAGACACAGGGTCACATGTCATCTATCAAAAAAAAGAAAAATAATAAAATATTATTATTATTAGTTTTGTCCAAATACTATGTTATAGGATTTTTGAAAAATAAAAAAGCATGGGTCTTATCGAGCTATGATACAAAATAAAAAAACCCTTCGTGTCATTGTTCAAGCTAGCCCTGCATGTCACCTCTCTGATTTTTCAGTGACCATCGTCTCTGGATCTAGCCTTGTGAATAGGTCCAAGAACCACCGCTCTCAAACACATTCTCTTTATCCTTGAAAGAAATCCCATTAGTGCTTGTTTTCTATTCTCATCAACTCATGCACACAAATGAACCTGTCATTCCCATTTTTTCATATCGACCACCTCTATAGGATGATCCCCCTCATGAATGACCCTCCCGACAGTGAACCCGCCAGTGTTGACTAGTCCTTCTCATCCACATAACCTAATTTCTTTGAGGTTGGTTAGTATATCCATTCTCCATTACCCTCTCATCCCACCATTTCATCATCCCCATTGTTGGCCTCCCTTCCCTATCTCACTAGGAAACAACATTGCATCCAAACTATTCTACGACATCCTATAAGAAAAATCTCATGTCCTAACCCTTGCACCACCACAACATCTTACGGATCACCCACCAACTTGGAAGAACTTCTTCCATGTTACCTAGGGCTAAAAATGGATCATCCCCACCTTGGAAGGGCTAGGTCTAGCCCTTTTCAACCCACCAGATCCATTATAGGTCCAAACAAGGCTAAATATACCTATTAGTGATTTACTGAACCGTGTGGAGGCCCGGAAATAGAAGTTAATATATATATATATATATATATCAAATTTTTATAGTTTTGAAATTAAAATAAGTGGGATCAGTGATTAAGATTAAAAATAAAAATAAATTATAATTAAATGAATTATTTTAATTCATTTAATGCACATGACATGTATTTTTCACAGCTTTAATTTCATTATGCCATTAATTTCATATTCATCTAATCTTGAGAACTTACTGACAAATGTATATCTAAGAATAATTGATTCAATTAATTATTGAAAATACATGTGATAGATAGTGATTAATTTAAATAGACAGTAGGAGCTTCGTTAGTTTTTTTTCTTGTTTAATATTTATAAGTGTCCACGTGTCCAAAAATGTTTTATTTTATGTGTATCACGTATTCCTAATACCCATTTTCCTTTATGATATTATTTATATATTATTGTGAGAATGTTGTATGATGTAGACCACACCAAGATGACATTCTGTTCTAGAAGAGATGGTGATACATTGGACCAGGGGGAAAGCTGTGATACGAGTAAGTGATGACTCATGAATTATACCTCTAAGGTCATGGTTGATCCATTGAGTGTAAATAGATTAACCAATATAAAATTCTCAAGATTAGTGATTTTATTTATTTAATTTATGCATTGTTTATTTTTTTATGAATATAAAATATTGCACAATTAAATAAAATAATAAACATAAAATAAATAGATTAAATCAATTTACGATGTGGTGAACGTTTTTATATTTACTATATATTCAATTATGAGTGTGATCACATAGTACCTAAATATTTAGATAGAAAATTATTTCATTCATCAAAAAACAATAAAAACCCCTCAAAGAAATATAAATTCATAAATACATTCTATCATTTGAGTTTTAACAAAACTAAGTGTATAGGTTTCTCATCAACCCTAATCTAGGATGATTCCTACTACTTGGGAATTATTGTGAAATTGATGGGTTCAATTAACTAAATATAGAATCAAATAAGTATTTCTAGCTATATGTTTGCATCTATAGAGGAATAATATTGAGTAAATCATGTTATTATTTCTAGAAGATAGGACTGCACTCAAAAATTCAAGGAGCCATGAGATAATTTATTTTTATTGTCAGAATCATATCGTAAAATATTTAGAGTAGTGGCATAGCCATATCTTAGTCTATGAGGAGTGGTTTTAGGGTTCCTTTCCACTAGAATACTCTAGAGACAATGTATTTTGAATATGTTAGTGAGGGATATTAGGGATCAATAAAATAGTGGGAGAAAACTTATGACTTAATTAATTAATAATGTGTAATTGGTAATCAAGATGTAAAATTAATAATATTCTAGTATTTATTTTTCGAAACTTTGGAAATTAATGCCATTGATGTACTGTGATTAATATTATACAAAGAACCTATCCAAATAAAAATTATTTTCTAGTGAGTAGTATAGGCACTTATGAAAAATACTATGATATAATAAATTAAAGGTGTTGGGGTCCCGATTACATATTGAGCTACCTCAATAATAAAGGGTGAGAAAAATACTTATAGGGGAGTCATGTATATCTCATTTTATGATTATATCATAATTCTATGATCAATTCTTGATTTTTTTAAAGGTTAGGGTGGAAGCCTCATTTTATTATTAAAGCAAATCAAAGACCTCTTTTAACTGGGTAGAGGGAGACCCATTACATAGCCCGAAGTCCCAGTGGGCATGTAGCCCATTACATAACCTGTAGGCCCAAATTTATTGCCTAAGGCCCATTATGTGAATAGTAACCCAACTACTACAGTACCCATCACTGCTACAGTGCCCTGTCACCGCTACAGTATCCTACCGCCTCTACAGTACCCAACGATCAATAGTACAACTGCTGCTACAGTAGCGCTATAGTACTGCTACAGTACCAGTGCCTCATGGGTTTTGAACCCCCATTTTTCATGTTGGATTACAGGGTGCTTACCACTAAGCTGAACCCCAACTACTGATCAATTATTGATGTTAGTTATGAATACAACACCAGGACATAAATGCTTTCACATGTTTTATCATCTCTGAGAGTATTTCATGGAGAATGAGAATTTAGATATAAATGAGGTGATGATTACATTGACTATGTCTAAAATTTAAAGATGGATCATGATCATTCAATACATCATTTTTATATCATTATCACCCAATTACTCTAGTTTATTTTATGATTAAAAAATGAAAATATGGAGAAAACCCATTACATTTCCTTTTCGAAAAGATTATCTAAGTAGATATGAACTTCAGGATAGATTAATCATGAGCTCATATGTTGAAAAGGTTGAAATAATAAGAGAAATGGCATATGGAAAGTCTGATGCCAAAGGTTCCTTTGTAACATCTTTTAAGGATCTGAAGTTAATCACCATAGAAGATGTTATTTTCTTGGTATTCCATGATATAGGTTTATAAAAGACAAAATTCAATGAACTGAATTAAAGAAGAAAATATTGGATTATTCTTTAATTATATTCATCAATTATATGTAATGTTTTTGTCATAATTCATTGGTATTTAATACAATATTATTATCAGATATGTTTACTTAAATAAAGTAACCATGTATGAATACAAATGTCATAATAAGTAATTTGAAATATTTAAGAGGATGATAAAGAGTGGTTTCTAAGTCAGTGGTGAGAAATACGTGACTAATAATTACTAATAATGATGATTATAATTGAAAATTTATTAATTATAACCAAAATAATTATTTCATGTGTCTATTGAACACAAGGAGTATTTGTTCCATTTTGGATTGAATGTTGTTGGTGTTGTCTAATAATCAATTATCAGTTCAATAATTCTTGAATCACTCGTAACAATTGAAGAACATAAAATGTAAGGCTCGTTTATAACTAGTTATGTTATGGAAAAGGCTTTTTCTAGAAAACTAAGTAGTTTTTGAGGATATAACCAATATTTCTTGACCATACATTAATCGATCATTAAAATGTAGCGTGGAGTATTTCCTAAACACACATTTCCTTATATACATAAATTTCATGATGTTTCTGATTAGGATTAATGATGAGTCTTAAATAAAAATAATGTTCATTAAACTGTAGCATGTTGTAATTCTTAAATTTATATTTTCTTATAAAAACCAGAGTCATGATGAAATTAAATGGACAATCAACATTTAGATTTATATCCATTGTAGATACATCCATTAATTTGGGACATTCCTCACAAATAGTGGAAATATATCATAACCATATTCCAAAAATAATGAAAAAAATGACAACATATGAGTTATAGTGTGATATAAATCCATCCCATTATAATTACTTCTGTTCAGAAGCAAAGTTTTTGTTAAGGAAATAAAAAAATAACATCAAGAAAAAACCAATTTGTATCTTTTTTAATAACCTAGAGTTCATATAGAATATTTTAAAAAACCCTCAGATAGAAAACTGATAGTTGAGTGACAGACTATATGTTATGAAAAGGGTTAACTTCTCTATTTGAGATAGTTGGAGAAAGATTGACTGGGATTTAGCCAATTCCAAAGATGCACAATCGGTTTTTAGAGGAAAAAGTTATACAAGAACCTTTAGAAAAGGAATGTTCCAAAGACACATACTGTGTAGTAATGATAAAACCATGGTACTGGTTTTACATTCACCGTGGCTAGTGATACATTATTCATTCGAAATAAAGGATACTTCAAGTAATAAGTAAAGAGAAATAAAATAAGGTTAAAAATATAAATCATAATTTAATAACAGATTCCATGGATCAAAGTACAGGTGCTTATTATTTTGAATATTGTGGTGTATATTCATGTGATCCTATACATGGGTGGTATGAGCGTGGTACCAACAAGGTTCAATTGGTAATACCAAGTTGTTATGACTAGATCCATTAGAATTTTACTTATCATAGCTTCTTTATATGATCATTAAATTTGGAACTAGATGTCAAGACCACCAATCTTGGAAGGTGTATATATGATGCAACTAGAAATGACTAGTGACACCATTGAATTCCAATAAGTGGTGAAAGTTACTAAAATCCAGTTTTGGATTGAGGTAATAGAAAATATCATAGAATATTAATTTGGAATCGATTTTTTAAATATTTATACAAGTTGTTAATAGGATAACTGATAATTTTTCAAGTATAATATGTTTGATTAAATTGGAAAAAAACAATTAGCCTTACAGTTAGTTAAGAACAAAATAAAAGTAACTCTCTAGAGATTGATTTAAAGTAGAATCATACATTTTAGGTTATTATATCCAGTGGGGTAGATCTAATGGGTTTATTAGACCAATTAAAAGTACATATGATGACATGGTATAGAAAAATACAAGTTGGAACAATTTGAGAGAGAAATATTACTAATGTCACATGGAATAAATCTCTCCAAGAAAATATGCATAGGGAACATAAGGATATTAATGTTTTGAGTTGAATTACATATGATTCTATGATGTATTAATAATATATTCCCTTCCATGTAAAATATATAATATTTCTAATATAAAATTTATGTTATAAAAATAATAGTTATATCTAGGATAACTACACGTGAAGCTGTAAAACTAACCAACAATACTTGAAATAGTACACAAGACATGTTCTCGATATTCTAAGAGAGAGGTAATTAGTTTTATGGGGACAAAAACTATCATTACCTTAGATACATATGATATAATATCATATTTAGCCAAATATAATGAGAAATATAAGCTAATTCAAAACTATGGCATCTATATCTATAAATTCCAACAATGTTGTGGATTCTGATGCCTCTAAATATGAAGTGTAAAATACACAATGATTTTTTCAAGGTCATTGAATCATCACAAGTAAGTAAAATTCTATCATAATGAATAATTTAAAAATTCTACTAACAATACTAAAAACTATGTTAATTTAAGACAATGGAGAAAATAAATATACTTGTGGATATCTTTTCTTTAAGATTCTTACTCCATGTGGTGAATTCACATATAAAAGAATAACCACATAGTGTAAATGTGGAATTCCCAGTATATAAATCCATAAATCAGAATAAGAATAATCTTATAATATGATATCTAATAAGGTTACTGTTTCTGATGCTTTTACCAGAGAGTGCGTCCGTCTCTTATTAGGAGGACGCGTAGCTATTGCCCCGAATTCCCACTTTCCAAAGGCGGGAGGCATCCATCGCTTATTCAGGGACATTTTCTCTTTGATCAAAACAGGATGATGGGATGTCAGTTCCTCCTTCCATGAATTCCTCCTCAGAACTTGTTTCCTAGTCTGGGTCTCCCTCATAGACTTAAGACGTTGTTCGTGAAACTCTTCCCAGTGTCATGTCTTCATGGAAACCTATTAATTATGTTGCATATTTCCGTACATTCCAAGGGGTCCATCCATGGAAACAACCTTTGTTTGGGGGAGTATTCACGTTGGACATCACTGGCATGCCTGGATGTTGGAACAGAGATGTGTCTAGGTTTCTTCTCCTTATAATAGGGCTTCTCAAGGGCACAGAAGCCCAAGTCATCCCATGTCGAATGCGTGGAATTTTATGCCATAGGTATGTCTCTTAGGTTTTCCTTATCTTCCAGTGTTTAACAAAGGGTATTCCATGAGTTTAACTTCTAGCGGGGATAGATCATACAGATCAGAACACAAATGGGAGTGGACCATATGGGTGCAACCCCTAGAGGGAACACTGATGATGGGGCTAACGCGTGGTTTGCGGCCTGATTTCTACTAGGAGCAGTGATAAAGTGGATGGCGTGACCTCATCGAGATGTGGTGTCCTAGGTAAGAATTGAGATGGATACAGATTGTTGAGAGTGGATGGAGAGTGAGATGGGGCCAACGTGAGGGAAAAGGTGATGTGTGGCATGAGACACTCAGAGACTTCCTATGTATCCCTATGGAAGGGAATCAAAGTCTGTGTAGTTTGGTGAGGCGATGGTACACCTAAGGAGGTGACCCATGAGAATGAACGCATGTATAAGACCTCGAGGAAGTGGAACCTCTGTGTTGGGTGGTAACCTTCCCGAAACACATAGGCTTGAGAGAAAGACCAGGATGAGACATGGGTAATGGGTTTGAACCTCGGGGAGGCTTCCTACAAATCCTCGAGGTATGGAATCAAAGTTCACATATTTCAGGATGGGGGTATAGAATTAGGGTGTACACATTAGACAACGACCCAATACTATACTTGGGCTTATGCATGGTTAGTAGCCCGGGTTGGTCCAATTCCATGGGGGCAGACTAGAGATGTGGGTCCTAATAAAGGGTACTACAATGTCTTATCATCGATTACGAGCTACAATGGCTTACTACTGTTTGGATGCAACAGATTACCATTGAATAGGGTTCCAATAGCTTACCACTGATTGGGGAACATAATAGATCACCATCGATTGGGGTTTCCAATAGCTTACCACTGAATGGGGTTCCAACAGCTTATCCCTTGTTGGGTGCAATAGCTTACCACTGACTGGGGTTGACAACATCTTAGCACTGAATGGGGTTCCAATATCTTACCACTGGTTGGGGTCTAACCATAGGGAGGCTTCATACTTACCATATCTAAGGGACAAAGATCAAATCCCACATAGTTTGAATGGGTACAGTTAAATGCCTTTCAGGAAAAAAAAAACGGACGTACTGTTTAACGCCATGTGGTATGAGGATGAACCGACGTGAAGTGGTCAGAACCAATGGGTGTGGGTCTTGAACCTCAGGGAGGATTCCTACATACCTTTTCTTGGAAAGGATCAAATTCCATGTAGTTATTAAGGGGGGATACAGTTTAACATCATGAGGGATGAAGGTGAACCGACGTGAAGGGGTTGAGTCATGTAGGTGTTGGGCTTGAACGTCATGTAGGCTTCCTACGTACCTTGTCTAGGAGACATGGATCAAAGTACACATAGTTTGGGATGAGGGATATAGTTTATTTTCATGTGGAATGAAGTTGAACTGACGTGAAGGGGTTGGGACCAGTAGAGGTGTTGGGGCTTGAACCTTAGGGAGGCTTCCTACGTACCTTTCCTTGGAAAGTATCAAATTCCACATAGTTCGGGAAGTGTTTGGGGAACCGACGTGAATGGGTCGGGACCAGTAGGTGTTGGGATTGAACATGAGGGGGGCTTCCTACATACCTTGTCTTGGCAAGGATCAAATTCCACGTAGTTCATATGAGTGGATGTGTTTGGGGATTACACACTAAGGTGGCCCATAGAGGATGTCATGGTCAGTGCTTAATCTAAGATCGCATGAGTCCTGCTTGGTGTGAGAAATAAGAGGCAGCAATGACCTGATGATCACGTCACAAATGGTGCGTCCATGGTAAGTGGTGTAGGGATTACACGTGGTTAGATTCCCAAAGATGAAAGAGGGGCTTACGCGTAGTTAGTAGCCTAGGGAGATGGAGATTGGGACATACTCAAGGATGAAGGCCCAATGACGACAAAGCCCATAGAGAGAGGGATGGGATAACAAAGGTCTCTTTGCTCATCTCTCCTAAAGTATTTAGCATGGAAGAAGAGAATAGGATCAGGGGTTCTACCTCCTGTATGAAAGGCTATGGGATTAAACCAAGGTGGTTTCCCATACCCATGGATAGACACCACTTCAGTAGAGAGGATCTCATTCCATGTGATGAAGATCTCACTCCTGTAGAGATGAGCGGGTGTAGAGAATGTTCGAGATGGGGAAACCAGCGTCTGATGCACGGGGCGAGGCCACAATTTGACTTCATGTGGTAAGGGTGATGGTTCTTGGAGGTTTAACGTCCTACATCTCGAATGAGGCGGGTTTACTCCACACCCCTAGGACTTACATAACTGGGACGCTTTAACCCTTGGTGAAGGGAAAGCACCAACAAAGTCGTAGTGAGGGGGTGTTGTGGAGTGATCCACTAAGGGGCCCACGCTATCTTGGCTATGAGAAGAATCCGTAGTCGTTAGAGTTTCTATGCAAAGAAGCTTGAGTCTGTGAAATTCAATATGAAGCACCACCCAAGGAACTTTGAAATCACTTCGTACAAACCTAGAGGGTCATACAAGAAAAGGGTTTGTAGAGAAAAGGGGTTAACAGGAAGAGGCATTGGAATGATCTAATGCACCATGTAGTGGAGGGGATTTGTGAAGGGGTATGATTCACGAAGTGGGGTGTCCTAGGATAGGCATAGGTAATAGGTGCATATGGAGGGAGCTTCGCGAAGTGGAAAGGCTTTTGTGGAGTAGGGATTCACGAAGCAAGGGTACCCTGTGAAGAATAACACTATGAAGCAATGTGATTCATGAAGCATAGTAACCCTACCATAGAATAGGGTTTACATATGAATGGAGGGTACTTCATGAAGTATGAGTGATTTTGCGAAGACCCTAGTCCCCTTGAGGATATCCTTTTTTCACGATAGCCCATGGGATCTGCGAAGGGCATCTCTATTTCAATAGGGGTCTTATTTGAGAAAATGGAGGGGTACTTATCAATGCTCAAGTACATGTAAGAGCTCATTTTTCAGAAGGATTCGTAAAGAAGATTGTTCTTCATGATTTGAGAGAAGAGATGAAGAAAGGTTTGGGTATCCATCCTTTGGGCTTGAGGGGAGCCTGGTATTTATATGCGATGAGAGACACGAAGCAGAGACGGCTCCGCGCAATGACATGTGGTGCTCCGTAATTGGCCGAGGACTATGTCAAGTTCATCATAACCACAAAGCCAATGGTCATCCCCTACTCAGCGTGAAGCTCTTTTTTTGGCACCCACAAAGACTTCAGTCAAGTTCCCCAGGCTCACAGAGGTCAATTTGGATCCCTCCATGGTGTGAGGCTTCTGGTCCAGTGCATCGTAACCACAGAGCCTCGTGCCTATTTGGTCCACAGTGACTGTGGTGTGGGGTTCTAGAATCATTCTATCCATGGTGTGGGGTTATGAGAATTTTCTTCGTGAGGCATCCCCTTTGATGTTGATTTTCTCTTTGCGATGCTTTTACTTTTCCCACATTTTGGCAATAACAAATACCCCCCTCAAGTATAAAGATAAAGAGAAAATGAGGGTCTAAGTATGAGAGTCAATCGCAAAATTTTTTTGTTTGATTTCACAACAAGGTCTTGAAGTAAGATCGCATTGTGGAGAGGAGGGACACTGGTTAAGACTGCCACAAATCTTTCTGCGACTGGATGCGCTACAAAGCACAAGGGTCATCACCTATAAATAAAGGGCCGACCTCTCTTTTTTCCTTTCTCATCTTCGAGGATTCATTCCTAAGCTCTCAATTCAAAAATCTCCACATGATCTATGATTGATCTTATTGAAATGGACCTTTCTACTTCACGGCACACAATGATTCCTTTGACTCCGTCAGTGTGCACTTCATGGCTTACGTCTACGAAGTCTGTGGTTGGGCTCCATGAATCGTCTCTGCGATCGAACTTTGTGATTTGGGCTTCACAATTGAGATACATGATCCATGAGAAAATTTTCAAAAACATAAAAAATGAATGGCTCATCAGAAAGCTTCTAGGGGGTCATTGGGGATGCTTCCCAGAGAGAAGAAATGGCTAGAAACTCGAGCATCAGAGAACATATATGGATCTATTCAGACCATGAGTTGCTAGTGGAGCTACTGTCATAGGGTCAGAAGAACTACCCCCTTTTAAAAATATTTCCTTTATATGGCTTTGGTATAAAGGTTGATGTATTAATTCTTGAAGTGATAAGGGATGATCTAGATTACTAGTTCAGGAGTACACCAAGCTAGTGAAAGTGGTTCCAGGTGGTTGACAGCCATTCTTGGGAGGATTTCACAACTGTTAACTCTGATTTCATATACAATCATGTGAATAATGTTGATGGGACGGCATTTTAGTCGGATACATCCCCTCCACTATACCACACCATCCTGAAGGTGGTCGTAGGGAACTTGGTGAAGGGGTGGACTGATGAGTGGGATTCGTGCCAGGGTGGAAACTTTACGGACGAATGGGAATGAGCCTACTGGTTAGGCACCTTTTTTGAGGCATTTGGGGTATATTTGAGGTGAGTGGGACTATATGAGGCGGCTTGGGCTTCCCAATTTCACATCTACCAGCCAAATCAGCTGATGTCAGAGCTGCTGAGTAGGTGGTCGTTGAGGATCAATACCTTTCATCTCCACCAAGGGGGGGTTGGTATCATCCTATGGTACTTGCACTAGATCTCAGGAGTCCGGATACTGTGGGAAATGTTAGAAGAGTTCCTCCCTTCCACGAATACATGGGAAGACCCAGAGAAGATGTCCCTACTGGAAAAGGCATTGATGGAACTAGTACTAGGGGAGGAAAAGTAGTCGGTGAGGGATGTCAAATTTAAGTAGTAGTTCAAGTTGATCCTGAATTTTCTTGAAGATAGACATTTTCTCACGAGGACTCGGACCTACCCAAATGGGGTTCAATGTGGAAAGGAGAATTCATATTGGTGACTTCTGGAGGACAACCAGTGGAAGATATGTGGATTCAGTGTCAGTACTGAGCAGAAACTAGTGGTTAGGTTGGCTACAATCATCTCAGTGCTTATATGTGGATGGATTCTTTCTGTGAGGGACACAAACATGGACGTGTTACCGAGAATGTTCATCATGTTGTCCATGCTAGCGACAAGGGGATAGGTCAACCTCAGGATCCTAATGCTCACCAAATTGTATAAGGTGTTTTGGAACATCAGCGAGGGGAAGAAGCCACAGAGGATATGTGGGTCATTCCATCTTCTATATGGGTGGATAGTGGCACATATTATGGGAGTTTATGAATATCTAAACCCCATTTCCCCTCTACGATTGAGCTTCCAACCTGCCATTCTAAATGCGGTAGATAACTTTCTGACTAAGTTAACCCTACATTTGGTGTTGAACCAGGTCTGGAAGGGAGACGAGTTAAACTTCCACTCATTCCCATTGCCAATAGGTGTGTTCATTGATGATATCTAGGGGACAAAAGAGCATTTTTCCAACCTCCTGGCCTTTCGAGGTAGAGTAATGGTGGAATGGTTCAATTTTGATACACTCTGTGAGTCGTACACCCCACACCACTTTACGAGGAAATTCTGATGCATGTAGAGGTTGACCCTATAGGTCTAGTTGGGGGTGCTCCATGAGGACCACCTATGTGTGATGAGGCAGATGTGGCTCATTTTCACACTAGAGGATGGGAAGACACAGAAAAAGATGTCTCCTCCCACAACTGTCTTTGGGTTGGTGAAAGAATACGCCAAGAGTTGGGAGGTATCTTATCTGGGGGAAATTCTAAAGCATCAGACCGTCCATTTTAGTGAAAGACTGCCTCCCCAAGATTGAGAGCGTTGTCAGAACGTAGCAAGGACATCCTGTGGTGGTGGGGATATAGTGGTGGCGAGACCCAAAATAGTCGAGAGGTAGGCAGCAGCGGTAGACCCAATAGTCCTAGAGGAATAGAGTCATCCAGAGGGGAGGCTGTCCAGGGGGTTCCGTAGAATACACCCAGGCTTCGGGGAAGCGACTATGCCACATAGACATTCCTAAAAACATTGTCTTCCTGATGTCTTGGGAAATCTAGGACGTCAACAAGAAATTCCTCAACCCATCCAAGATGTGGAATCATTTGAATCATATTAGGATGGATTTCTCAGGGATCAATCTTGTTAGGTCCAACATTGCGGTATCCCAGGCGGAGGGGGAGCAATACCTAGATGAGATATTGGACTTTGTGCACTAATGGGGTTCTTCGCCTCTAATGATAGATCGGGTAAAGGTGATTCTTGATCGAATATCCCCTCTACATTTGTTAGATTCTGAACTGAGAGATAGATTCCATCTACTGGAAGATTCAGAAAATTCATCCTGGGGGGAAGAGGCCAGTGGAGGGAGCCCTCTATAAGAGGGTGAGGTCGGAAACTCAGACCCTGAATTGGAAGACATCACAAAGGTCCTTGAGTTAAACCCTAAAACACCTCCCCATAGTCTTCACCTGGGTTGTTTATGACTTATCAACTAACATATGACCTGTGCAGGACGACCTCACACGCAAAACCCACTCCCGTTCAATAGTGGATGCAGTTGTGGGAACTTCGTGATCCATGCCCGCGGCTATGAAGATCATCGTGTCAGGAGGTTCCGTGACACCCAGGGTGGTCCACCTAGAGCCTTCAGACATCCCAAAAATATATGGAGGGCCACACCTTGGGGTTCTGGTGGCAACAACTTAGGAAAGAGGCCGACTGTTTGATCTCTATAAGTATTCTTCATATAATACGTAATTGTCATCCATTGATCAGGTTAACTGATGTTTTTTTGCCTCTTGTATGTAAAATTATTCAAATGGCATGGTCTTCCTTGGAAAGGTTGGTTGGATATCCTAGCACTTCCATTCCTAGGGGATTGCCGGTGGTCCTAAAAATAGACGTTCGAACCGACCAAGCTGCAGTGCTTCTGATCACAGGTGGGGTCGTCATCATGACAAAGCATGAGGTCATTGAGGTGGGATCTGACGATGAGGATAAACCATACAACATTGGTCTTAACATACCCAATCAGACACCAGATGTAGATCTAGCTGATGAGTTATTAGAGGCGTTCCCCACATACGAACTTGCCGACCCTACGGATGGAGATGAAACAACCTCTGACAAAGAAGACAACAAGATCGTCTATCTTCGGTCATAGAAGCTGATCAAACGCTTCATCAGGAAGAATCTTCAAATTAAATGTATAGACCATATGGGGAGTATTTATTCCCAATTTTGTGAGTTATGCGCTGGGGTAGTACATGCCCATTGTCCAGATATACTCATTTAGGAATTCATAGAAGAGAAGATTTAGGAGCATGATAGTAGCATTGGTGTAGGCTAGAAATAAAGGAAATTGGTGAACATCAACAGGCTCTAGGAGGCCGAAAGAGATTTTTAGTAGTTTCAAGAATAAGAGAATGAGTACTATGTATCCATTATTACACAATCGGGACTCTTAACATAGCAGAAGGCCCAGCTGGAAGAGGATGGAGAACGAATAAAGCAAGTCTCCGAGGAGATAGCCACTATCTGAGTTGAAGAGGAGCAGGATCGGGTTACAGCTGATGAACTATGCCCCATTGCCGCTAAAGAGAAACATGATCTAAACAAGATATAGTGGATCCTGGATTCCACAAGCCAGAGGGTGGCGGAGCTGGAACGCTCTATCGAAGGGGTCAACCCATCCATGGGAGGGGCTGATCCTTGGGTGTTGTGATGCATGTAAACTAATTAAAACATACTTTCATGATTTAATGTTTTATGTTGGATGAATGCATGGGTTTCATCATTCATTTTGGTCTACTGCACATCTGTTTCATTTGTGAAACATCCAGCGATCAATCCTTGATCTCATGTGGGTCGGGCCTGATGTGAGAAAAAAGGGATGACCACCTCGTTGTTCCATTTGAATATGAGAGTGATGACCACAGTCCAGGAATACAAGGTTTGGACAAACAATCCAGATCTCCAGGAAGAATGGGAGGGGCCTGACTAGAGGATGATGTTCTCGGAACAATCAAAGTGTCATTTTCCCAATGCGCTCTAGTGCATGTGAGAGGTAACGCTAGGGCCGTTAGAATTAATCTGAATATAGGATAATGTAAATTGTAAATCAAGATACCCAAAATTGAGAA
Organism: Viscum album; assembly: GCA_963277665.1. Classification (NCBI taxonomy): domain Eukaryota; kingdom Viridiplantae; phylum Streptophyta; class Magnoliopsida; order Santalales; family Viscaceae; genus Viscum; species Viscum album. The sequence goes on along the minus strand of OY728125.1, from coordinate 1,475,438,434 downwards.
TACCATGGAGGTTCTGTGATATGGAAGTATAAATATTGACCGTGTTCAAAAAAAAGCATTCATATTGCATTAGCCTGGTATGGGGACAACAAATGAGGGACGACCATCGATCATATTCGCAACACGGGGCCTGACTCAAAAATTTTATCCATTAGTCTTTTAGAATGGTGGACCATAACTGTAGGTGATCCATAGGTCGATCATCCATACTGCTAGGGGTTCTTTTATATGTGAAATAGTTTTCGGGTCCGAATAAAGGGAACACAAAGTGTGGGGGTGGAGTGATGGGTTGTTCAAATAGATTCCAACACACTTGAAATCGTGCCACCGCGGAAGAAACACATTAGGTGGGAACATCGGTCTGATGAGGGATCAAACTTACATCTGAATAGGATCTCTTTGATAAGGACTAAGAATGATCTATAGTTGTAATTCATAACAAGTAGGACCATAAACATGTAGTTTAACATTGTACAGTGTGGGCGGTGCACATAGTTTCAAGGTCATAATGGATGGACCATGATCAAGGCTGAGGGGAAAGAAGGGTTAATGACCATGAGGCTGGGACCGGGTCAAAATTCCTAGGCGTCAGTACGTATCTCGTAAGTGTGAGAATCAAGAAAAATGTAGTTCTTAAACATGGCATGTTCGGAGACCAATGCTGATAGAGGAAACCCTCTCTAACGAGAAAACTGGTGCATCCCATAGTTAACATGGGGCTTCTTAAACTAGTTTTGGGTATAACTAATGTTTATTGTCATGCCTTGAAGACACACAGAATCGTGCAGTTTAACTTCATATGATAGGATAGGAAGGATATGAGGGATCCTTGAAGAGGAGTACGTGATGTGGTAGCTATAAACCTGACATGAATGAGTACACAAGGAGTCAGCACCACACTACGTATCCCCGGGGGAAGTTTTTTAGGTCGAGGGACCAAAAGTGAAGGTTAGGTTGGGCTTGAGGTGAAGTTCCTAGACATTCCTACATACCCCATTAGGATGGGAATGAAACCACACATAATTCTGGAATCATAGTTTAATTTCATGCTTGATGAAGGTCCCATGTGGCATAGTTGCACTAGTACACACACCACAAACACTACTAAGCCCACGTGAGTCATGCTCTATGTGGGAAACAAGGAGTAGCAGTGATATTTTCCAGGTATAATAAAGAACACATTAGGTATAATGGGTCACTAGGTGAGTGACGTCCCACTATTTCTGACCTGCCTACTTAGTACACATAAATGTGTGGGGAAAATAGAACCGATTGTGTTGGGATTCCATTTGAACATAAGGGGGTGGAAGGATGTGAAACATGATTCCCAAGATCTGGATCACAATAATAGTTGTGTGATGATAGAGGATAGACGTTGACCATGTTAAAAACACAGTATCTCTTCGCATTAGCATGGAATGAGGACGGACAAATGAAGGTGGACTGCTGACCATGTTTGAAACACGGGACCTATCACAAATGTTGTCTGAGGTCTTTTGGGGAATTGGCCTAAGACGGTAGGTGAGCCAATGTGGCATGAGACTAGGTTGTAAAGGGGGTCCCTTCATACATCGAAGAGGATGGTGATCCAAATAAAAGGATCATGAATCTTGGACATGAAATGAGGGGATGTCCGTGTGAAAATTCAACACTTTGGCATCTTTGTGATGACACATTTTGAGTTCGACAATAAGACCCATCAGATAGAGGGAGTCGAATACCTTTCCAAGGACAAGGGTACTGGGGTCACACGCTCCTAACTTAAGGTCATAGGGTGGACCATTTATAGGGGACTCGACTTAATGAAATTCCCACAGGGGGTGAAGTAGCCAAACCTGATGTGTGGTTCTTATAGAGTGATCTTAGTTTAGGGTCGTAGAACTCAGACTATGCTAGGAAGAGACAAGTGAGGCACATGGTGTGGTTTTTGAAAAACCTAATGCAAATGAGATCACAATAGGTACTCATCACACTACATGCTTATGAAGTATTTCAGACCATTAGGCCAAAAGGGGGGGGGAGATTTAAGATTCCTAGGGTTGGACCAGAATACAGATTGTTTGGGAATTCCTACATATCCCATGAAGATGGGAATAAAGCCATATGTAGTTCTATATACTATCACGCAATTTTGTATCCTACGACAAGGATAGTTGGATCTTAGCTTAAGGGTCTTAGATATCAGACCATAGATATAAAGGAGGGAGGGAGAAACATGGTGCATTAATTACAAAACCCTGATGTGAATGAGGATGGTAGGAGTCCATATCACACAATGTTCTTCTTAGAGAGGTTTTAGGTCATGAGACTGAAAATTAAATTTGGAATGGGCCTGATGCAATGTTCTCAGGTGTTCCTACATACCCCATTATGATGGGATGCAAGACATATGTAGTTCTAGAGTTTCATGGATAGGTACCAATGACAGGGAAAATACTATCATGCGGGTTTGACTCACACACCAAAAGAAGCGGCATTTGATAGATCATGTTTGTTCATTAGGATAGATGAGTTTTTTTGTGAATCGATAGACCTAGGATGGAGAATATAGGTGTCACTATAGAAATCAAGCCACATGTAGGCATTGACAAATGGTACGGTGGATGAACAAAATAGAACATGAAGCCCCTTCGAGTGAGGACATCCCAATGTGGTTCCATTTTTCATCGTGTGGCCAGGACAATAAAGACATAGTTTAGGGTCGTATGATAGGACCAAAAAATTCATTTTAATGTCGTTTAATAAATTAGAAACAATTTAAAGTCATGTGAGACCAGGAAACACAGTTTAAGGACATATAGCTTGGATAAAAATAGAAGAAACGAGGTTTTAGGGGGAATGTGCATGGCGTGATGAAGAATACCCGATGTCAAAGATGGAATAAGCCCATACCATACCACGAGTGATTTTAGGGAAGGAACATTAGGGTGAGGGGCCAAACAATGTCAGGGAATATGGGGCTGGACCTAGAGATGAAATGTATGGGTGTTTCTATGTATCCCATGAGGATGGGAATCAAGCCACACATAGTTTTGGAAGTGTAGTTTAATGTCATGTCGGATGAGAGGTAGGAGAGACCTTCTCCTAGAAGAGGAGTACATGGTCTGGATATTGAAAAAATGACATGAGTGAGGAAATGAGCCCAGAAATTCCACACCATGCAATCTTGTGAATGTCTGGGCCAAAAGGCCAAACAGAAGAGGCAACTAGTAGAACCTGAGCTAGACCTGAAGACAAGCTGTCTAGGAATTCCCACATATCCCCTAAGGATGGGAATCAAGTTGTACATAGTTATAATAATGTCATGCAGTTTTACATCTTGTGCCAAGGATGAAGAGAGATCTTATTTTAAAGTCTTGAAGCTCATACCATAGATAAACGAGACTCTTCCAAATGGGCACAAACCTTCACCAAATCCCTAATCCAACATGAGTTATGCTCCATGTAGGAAACAAGGGAGGATAAGGTCTTTGAAACACATGGAATCCATGAAAATGATAAATAGGTGTGGCGCCCCAAATGAAACCTCACCATGGATTCGTTCTCCTAACATGCAAATGTGCACTGAGGGATAACACCAATGGTCTTGAAATTCCACTTGGACATGATGGGGTGGAAAAGGATGTGAATCATGTAACGAATACTTAGGGCTTGATGAAGGTGGTGAGATGATGGAGGATAACTATTGTCAGTGTTCAGAACACAACATCTATATCGAGTGACTTGAAATGGGAATAACAAAGGAATGTCGACTGCTGACCATATTCGCAATGCATGAATTGTATTAATTTTTCATTGGGGGACCTCCAGGAAGTTGAACTGAAATGGTAGGAGAGCCCTTTGGATGAGCACCCGTACCATTCGGGGGACCTTTTGGATGTGAAAGATGATGAAATCCCAGATGAAGGGGAATATGAAGCCTAAAAATGGGCGATAAAATGTCCATGTATGATTCAACACCCTAGGTGCTGAACCAGAGTCCTCCTAAGCACATTGGTGAACTGCCAAAGAGGGTCGAGGGGCTCGGCTTAAGAGAAGCCAACTTTAAAATATAAGTGTGGAACAAAGGGATGAAGATATATTAGGAGAAAGAGGTATGTGGCATGGTTGTTACAAACCAGACATGAATGAGGACAAAATCCAATACCATGTCGCATGCCCCTGTCCTGGGAGAACATAGTCCAGTGGGGCTAAGAAGATGAGGAGTTTTCTATGAAATGAATCTAGAACCGAAGGATAAATGTTCAGGTGGTCATCTGTATCCCATAAGGATGGGAATCAAGCCATACATAGTTCTGTAGGATTATGTGAAGTTTTACATCATGCGGCAAGGACATAGAGAGGGGTAAGGTATCCCAATGAGGGATGTTTATGGAACGAAGGGAAACCTGATGTGAAAGAGAACAAAAGACTAGTCCACACTGTATGATCCCAAATGAGGAATTGGGCTAGGGGCCGAAATGTTCGAGGGATCTAGGATGGGAAGACCCATCCAGTTCGCAGTTTAATGTCTTGCGGTGAGGAAAAAAATGGAGAGGTGTCCCAAGGGGATGTATGCGACGTGGAAAAAATATCCTAACATGAATAAGGATGTAGAGTCCATGCCACACCACAAAATCCTGAGTGAGAACTTAGGCCAGGGGCCTAAAAGGTTGAGGGACCTATGGTTGGGCCATAGACAAGAGGTCCCAGCTAGTTTGTAGTTTAATTTCATGCATTGAGGATGATGGAGAACTTAGTTTATGGTCATAGAGATCAAACTGTGGACACATGAACCTTCATGTAGGTATTACCTTCCCAAAATTCCTAAGCTCACATGAGGAATGCTTAGTGTGGGAAAAAAGGAATGAGATCTAGATCACCCCAACATATAAGGGTATGGTATCCGGACAAAAACTCATGTCCAAGGTAGAATGATGTTTGAAGGGATAACAGGACGAAATGAATCACTGCAACCAATATTGAGGACATACGGGGGTGGTGGAAATGATGAAGAATGGTTGTTTACCACGTTTGAAACATAACATCCACATCGTGTAACTTGTAATGGGAACAACAAATGAGTGGTGACCGCTGACCGTATTAGAAACATGGAACTTGTAATAAATTATCATCTGGAATCCCAAAGTACGTTAACCTAAGAGGGTCGGAGAGCCAATGAGTCCTAGAATCAATACTGTTTTGGGATCCTTTCAGACGTGGAAGTTGATGGAAACCCAAATGAAGGGTGTGTATGAAGCATGAATGTGCCTATGCAGTTTAACATTATGTGGGATGACAAAAGAGGTAGAGATCTCTAGGGAGAGGGATACATTGTGTGATCAGGATGAACTTGACGTTAATGTGGGAAAAATCCTACACCACACTAGGTTATTTGGATCCCACCATGAGTGGGGCTAAAGAATCCTACACTACAACATGTTGGATCTTACAAGGAAATTATACCCAGGGGGATAGTCAAAAAGGAGTCTAGGGGATAAAATCAAGATGAGGCGTCTAAGCATTCCTACGTATCCCATGGGGATGGGAATCAAGCCATACATAGTTCCTCAAGGGGACATTCAGTTTAATGTCGTGTTATGAGGACAAATGTTGAGTAGTTTTACTTCCTTCAGTTTGGATGAACTACACATTTTAGCATCATGGGGTGAAGACAGAATAGTTTAAGGTCATGTGGGGCTATATAGATCTTAGTTTATGGTCATAGAGCATGGACCGTTTTTTTAATTTATCATCATGTGGGATGAAAAAACAGTTTAATTCCATGCTAGATGCAACAGTTTAAGGTCATGCATGATAAAATATAGTTTAATGTCCTGTGGGATGACATACAGTTTAATGTTATGTAGGACATAATAGTTTAAGGTCATGTAGGATCCAGAACAACGGTCAGGAAAAGTACTGCTTGAGGAATTTCTCATTGGTGGGATGAGTTATATTCTCTCCTTCCATGGAAACCAAAGAGTATGTGCCATTGGGGTAATCCTTGTGAATGACGTAGGGTACTTCCCATTTGGGCTCATGCTTGGTTGGTTTCCTAATAGGTATCATTGGTGTTCTCAAAGCCAACACCAGGTCACCTTGCAAGAAAGATAAGAGGTGAACTTTCTTGTTGAAATCTATGGATATCTTATTCTGATGACATTCCAAATTGTGTAGGGCACGAAGCCTATTATCATAGAGTGCCTCCAATTCATCCAAATGGATTTCCACTACCATATCTGGTGCTTTATGATCTTAGAAGTTGTGCGTAATGAAAGCAATTGAATCTTGATGGTCATGACTACCTCTATTCCATACACTGGGGAATATAGAGTCACATGTGTAGAATTGCGAGTCGTTTTCTGATAGGCCTAGAGGGCTTTGGGGAGTTTTTATGGCCAACTCTTCTTGTTCTAACCAACCATTTTCTGTAGAATGTTACAGAGGGTTCTGTTGAACACCACAATCTGCATATTTTCTTGCACGTGATAGTGGGAGGTATGGTTAGAACAGATTATATACTTGGCATACTATTTCATCATCTCGGATTCCCAGAAGTTGATTCCATTATCAGTGAGACTAGAATGAGGGACTGCAAATCGATATATGATGTTGGAGCTCACAAATTCAATGATAGAACAATCCTTGACCTCCTTGAGAAGAATTTCCTCTACCCATTTGTAAATGAAATATGTAGCGGCAAGGATGAATCTTCATTATCGAGCTTTTGCCAGTGGATATGGACCCACGACATCAAGTCCCCAGACCACAAAGGGCCAAGAGTACATGGTAGTGTGAAGAGGCTCTGGAGGCCGATGCTCAAAATTGGAATGGAACTAGAATTCATTACACCTCTTGGAAAACTCGATGCAGTCATGGATCATGGAGGACCAAAAATACCCCAGTCTCCAAATCTGGTCAGATAACGTCGGCCCGGTCTGACGATCTCTACAAGAACCGGCATGATCCTCTTGCATGACATGAGAAATCTCAACTCCATGAATGGAATGGAGCAGAAACCCATCAAATCCGCACATTTAGAGGATCTACTTGTGATTGAAAGCACTCTGGAGGGTAAAATGAAATGCATGACATCAGATTTGCTCACACATTGCTAGATCTATAAGGAGATTAACATGCTAGAGGTACTCGATAAATGGGGTCTTCTGGTCAGGGGTTACTTCCATCACTTCATCACAGGGACCTAGAGGTCCGGACATGGAGGCGTTAGCGGTAAGGTGGCCAACCTATGGGAAATAATTGTCATCAAGAGTGATGAGGGCGATGAATCTCTAGTGTGCCACATGGATAATAAAATCATCCTGATCAGTCTCCGTAAGAGATGTAGCTAGGATGGACAAGGAATACGCTTGACTATTCTGGGATAGAGGGACATGGGTATCCTCTATCTTAGATCTGAACTAGGTCATCAACTAGAGGGTGTGTTCCAAAATTGGTATGAGATCTGGATTTCTGATGACATAGTCACTATTGATCTACTTGATGAGTATTTAGGAGTCCCCTTTCACATTCAAGTGAGGAAATTTAATCTTGAGGGCCAAGACGAGGCTAGTGACGAGAGCCTGGTACTCCACTTCACAATTGGTACAACCTTATTTCAGCAAGAATGAATATGGAAGAACGACTTCTGTTGGGGTAATGAAGACGATACCCATGCCTACTCTATTGAGTGTGGGGTCATTGAGCCTTATACCAATATGGATCTAGGAAGCATCATAAAAATTCATTTTCCAGCCCAGAATGTCTAGGTCTACCAAGAAGATTTATCCATCAGTAAAATCTAGGTCCAGAGACTTGTCTGTGGGAGATGGATGGGTGACAAGGAAATCTCCCAATTCTTTCCCCTTGATATCCTCTTGAGGAACAAACCTAATGTCATACAGCTGGAGGATCACTTCCCATTAGGCTAGAAGGATTGTCAATATGGGTAGGATCAGGATTTACTTCAATGGATCCACTTGGGACCCCAGCTGCACCGCATGGTGCTGCAATAATGTCACAATTTCAATACTATGAATACCAGTTCAAGGCATCTTTTCTCAATAATGGTTTATCTAGTCTTTGTTTTGGTGAGAATAAAGCTAAGATAGTAGAGACTATTCTATGTTCCCTCATTGTTGTTCTGGGCGAGAAGGGCGCTGATAGATCATTCACGAGCGGTCACATAAAGAACCAGTGGCTTTTCTGGAGACAAATGGCATCAGGATAGGAGGTTGGAGCAGATACTACTTGAATTCCTAAAAAGAATTCTGACATTCCTCATCCCATTGATAGACTATTCCTTTCTTCATGAGCCGAGAATAGGGCTTACACTTTACGACCAAATACGCGATGAATTTGTGTGTGTAGGACAAGTGGCCTTGAAAGCCTCAATTATCCTAAATGTTTCTTGGAGTAGACATCTGACTGATGGAATTAATCCTCTCTAGATCAATCTCAATGTCGCTATATCTAACAATAAAGCTGAGAAACTTTCTAGAAGTGAAACCTAAGGCACACATCAATGGGTTCATCTTTAGGTGGAAAGAACAGAGGAAGCCGAACACATTCTCAAGATATTTGAGATGGTCCTTAAACTGGTGATATTTCACCACTATATCATCTATGTAACATTCCACCAATGTCCCTAGGATCGACTAAAATATGTGATACATGGAACGCTGATAAGTGGCATCTGCATTATATAGAATGAAAGGGATTACCTAGTAGAAGAAAGTACCTTGAAGTGACCTAAAGGCTGTAGACTCTTCATCATTAGGATTCATTTGGATCTGGTTATACCTGAAATACCCATACATGAAGAAGAGGGACTAGAACCCAATGGTGGCATCAATCAACAACTCTATCACATGAAGGGTAAAATCATCCTTTAGATAGTGATGGTTGAGATCCTGGAAGTCAGTGTAGATTCTGATTTGTTTGTTGTTATTCTTGATGGGCAAAATGATGGATAGCCATCTGGAGTACTGGACCTCTTTGATTATGTTGGCTCTGATGATCTTATCAACTTCGGCCTCGACCATGGCACTATGAGAAGGGTGCATCTTCCTGGGAGGATACTTAATCCCGAGGTGATTTGCTGGGAGACCGAGGTGTTGGATGGAAACCTAGGGATATATTCTTTGAATCTCATTATAACTCCAAGAAAATACATCACGATGTCTCTTTAGGAAGTCCATATACTTTTATTTCTCTTTGAAAAGCATAGCGACACGGATCAGAGTAGGTTTTGGATTAGTCTCGCTACTGAGGTTCACTTGTATTAGTTCATCGATCATAGTGGAGACACCCTCTTATAAAGTAGGAGGATCATACTCTAAATCCTCTTATTTACTTATATGGAGGGTTCCTCAGTGGGAGTAGTTTCCTCCGAGTCAAAAAAATCCCGATGGGAAGCTAGTTCCAGCCTGAACGGTGGTGGAAACTGCATTAGGGAACTCCTATGCTGTCAAAACCATTGTGATGAATGTTGGCGATCCGATCCCATCTAGTCTTTGGCCCATGGGACCACACTTGATGATATCAAATAAATAGCGGCACATTGGCTGGAGATGATTTATCCCAGCCCTAAGGAACAAGAAAGTATGACATATTTCCATCACCATGGGGTGGACATACTGATACCTTATGGGGGTAGGGGGCCCTGGGATCAACCAAGCCTGATGTGTGTAGGAAGAAAAGGTGATCTTATGGAACCATTTAGATGTGGGGATGTGATTCCCCCTCATTCCAAAAACAAAAAAGCATTACCCTATATCTAGGGTCGTAGCCTCCAATCGATGGATCGGGAAAATATTGGCATCATTCAGATCTGTATAGGGGTCAGTTGTAGCCGTGGCATGCTCAAACTCGTTAGCCTAAATCTTCTTGTCTTTGCTCTTTGTAATAGTCAACATCTAGGTAGAGGGCTTAACAAGAGGAAAATAGAGACTCATCACCTTGGAGTATTTCTAATTGACCATTAAGGGAGTACTTAAGGCATTGGTGAAATGATGAAGGGACTTCCGCATGCTGGTGGAGCCATGGACTACCCATCAACGCATTATAGGCAGTGTCCTGGGAGACAACCATGAAATCGGTTTTGGACTATAGGCTACTAAACTAGGTCTTCAGGAGGATCTTACCAACCAGTGTCTATTTTTTCCTATCATAAACTTTTATTTTCAGGTCAAACGGACTCAGATCATCCTCAGACAACCCCATCTTCTGATGTGTCTGGGATGGGATTAGGTTGATCCTAGAGCTTGTGTCAACAAGGTAGCGATTAACCTCTACACAATTGAAATGGCTGGTGATGTACAATGGGAGGATGTGCCTCTGTTTGTGAGAGACTTCATCTTATCCATAGAACGGGATAATGGCCTGGTATTCGACATGATTGACTGCCTCAGCATGGAAAGCTTCTACAACTGCTACCTCCATCTCAAACTAGAGGGGGCTTCTTAAATCCTCAGTAAGGGCTTCATGCATATCTGATGATAGGAGAAGATCTTCAAGGACAGTGAGTGTTTTCACAATGCTGGAAAGATTCTTAATGACATTGTACATCTGTTCCAAACATGAACTTCTGCTTATAGGCGGTCGTTCTGCAGCATTGGGGAAGACTGGCCCTTCCAACTAAACTGGCGGCTGACTAGTGATGGGAATGTCCCACTACTGGATAGTTGAAACTTTTGGAGTGGCTACTGGATGTCGTTCAGATGACTAAGTTCAATTTGTAATTGAACGTGTCTGATTAGGACGCGGTCGAGGAAGCCTCGCCTGATCATGTAACTCAAATGGTGATGAAGGCAGACTTGATGAAACCAGATGAGAAGGCTGCACATGCTTTTCTCTGCGCTGGCCCTACTGTTTTGTTTCAGCGACATGCACATCCTGGCTAGAAGTATTGATCTAGGCACTCCAACGACCCATATAGGCACAACTTCATCAGTGTTGGTGATGGCTGGGAACATTGGGAGGATCCATATGGTGCTCCTCACCATCAGAAACCATTTAGGGGTTTACCACCTCTACAGTGTTAACTGAGGTGTACCCTTGATCATCACCTGAAGAATCCTCCACTTCCAGATGGATTCTGGGGGGAATTTATATCTCCAGGTCCATGAAGTCACCAAGATTATGGTATGAAAATGGATTTAGTGGGAGACTTTGTTTTCCCTTGTGTTGTCGATGCTTTCTCTTCTGGGAAGAGGAAGGCTGAGCCATTAATGCAAAAGTACCGGATGCATGTGACACTATGTCTTTTAAAGGATCAAGTTGATCCAAACATGCACAAATAATACTATGGGCACAATAGATTTTTTTTGATCCATCCAATCATCATACTTCTGGTATCCACAGTTAGAAACCTAGTGACATTCACCTTTGTTGTCACTACCTATGTCTAGATTCACGAAGACGCATGCCACATGTGCTGGAGTAGGCCCTTACCTAACTATGTTGTTATCAACATGGTATTGAATCCATTATTTAAACACATATAATTGTTTGAGGGTGTTCCCCAGGATCCAGTGATAGGGGCAGTTTTTAGGTCGATCAATGAGATCCAACTCTTTTATCCTCCTCTATTTAAGAAAACATAGAATTTCATGTTCCATGGTGCTTCCGAAATAACCTGGGACCAAAGCCTCATTGAATGAGTAGGTATGGTTTCTCCTATCCAAGAATGGGGATCTATGAGTCTATCCCAGACGAGGGGATGGAGGAGCCTGTCGAGGAGGTGGTACCTAGTTATCTTTCCTAGGTGGTGGCGACGCGTTATGCGGGGGAACCTGCCGATTCTGAGGTTGGTGTTGCGGGACTGGAGGCTACGCCTAAGGTGGAGGGCCTCTTCGAGGCTATGGAGGTGGCTCCATTGGTAATAACTTTAGTTTATTGGGGGCCTCTATCTGTGCCACCATGATGGGACATCTTTTTCGGCCCTTTTTACAGGAATTATTGGAGGGAGTAGACATCCCTATTTGGCCTACTACAAGGCTTCCTCTAGACACTGGGCCTTATCAGAGAAGTATCAAAATCCCCTAGTGTAATTCTAGGTAATGAGATAGGGGACCATTTTGGTCTTGACATTCCCCCACACACATTATCAGTAGTTGTTCCTGTGTCAACGGCATATCTAGGGAATATGTAAGGCCTTTACATCAGGCGATGAAGTCTATGACGTGTTCGTTTGACCTCTCCATGCACTTGAAGAGGACTACAATACTCTATCCTGGGTGGTAGAGCCAAACTGGTAAGGAAACTTCCTATAGAGATCTTCCCAGTCAGTGACTGACCTGATGGGTAGCTTGCTGTACCAGAAAAATGTAGGCCCTTACAATGTCTGTATAAAACATCAAAGTTTAGCAGCTTCTTGCTGCGCTGGAGTTCCTATCATAGGTCCGTACCTTGAGATGAAGTGGGCCAGATTCTACAGCGGATCACCCATCCCATTAAAGTAAGATAAGGTGGGATTTCTGAAACATGGGGGTGCCATCATATTGTCGAACCATGCCAAATATGGCTTTCCATTAGACGAGATTCCCACCTATCACGTCTCCAATGCCTCGAGGCGAGAATTGAGTGACACCATTAGATCATCTGGTCCGAGATTCCTATCTTAATGAGGATCCCTAACCACCTATGCATTGGTAGGTTATTTAATATGATAAGAGGGCCTGGAGGCTCGTGGAGCGACTGGTGGTATGACCTATGGAGTGGCTAGGGGAGCCTCAGCTGGGTCTCATGGATTTTCATGCTGCTCAGGTGGATTTGGCGGCACATACCGAACCATATTTCCATTTGTACTAGCCTTTATCCTTTCTATGTGGGAAGTATGGTCAGGGTCACCTAGTGGTAATTTGCTGGGGGGGAAGTTGTGCTTGTCCCAACTGCCCTGGCTGAGGATCACTATAATCTAGTCATCTCTTTGTGGCGCGTTCAATAAAAAAGTCATAAACCATCTTCTTGTGATCCGTGAGTTGATGGAGAAGTGCATATTTTTTTGGGATCATCCTCTATCTTTTGTATTGATCCAGACAGGTTGAAGGGTTTTATTGATGTGAGATGTTCTTCGCCCTTATTGGGATTCCGGATGAGGATTAATGCCTCCGTGGGCATGAGAAGACCCATTAGATTGCTGTACTAGAAAGTGAACCTTCCCAAAGGATCCAATAGTTGTGACACTCCCCCAGGTGGTAATGTTTTCGCCAAGGATATATGTCTCTATCTCTTCCTCTGATAGAACAGCCATGTTAACTGTGAATCTACCTAGAGGCATATCCTTGATATCGTCTGGAAAGTCGGTATGGCGCCGGATAGAACTGAAATGGAGGGCCTCCTATTTCTCCCAACCATATATCATCATGTGGGGGGGGGATTATCCTTGATAATCTTGCATATCACTTTAAATATCTTGACGCATCGTTGTTAGAGGGTCCTAGGATAGCATAGTGACTTAGGGGTTAGGCCATAGGGAGTGCAGAAAAATCAACCAAATGACACTATTGACCAATGTCTTATAAGTGTTCTTGACTCCTGGGGTAAGCCACTCACAGATGAAAAAGACGAAAGTGTGACACCCATAGGGTCTGGAGAAAACATCCAACTTTCTCCTCGGTGATCGATTCTAGTGTACTGAAATTCGGTGTTGCGGATGGCCAAAATATCTCCAAGAAATGGTCTGCCACAAGAATTTCCCACAAGCTCCTCGGCTGAGACTTGGGGTATGGCCCTTGGTTTCCCCCCTCGTCGACTTGAGGTGTATGAGGAACTGGTAACGGTACTGAAGCAAACCGATGAGATGGTGGATTGGCTGGTGGTGAATACGGTGAACGGGCAGACAAGCCACCACATCTCAGGATATCCTTTGAAGAATATAGTGACATGGCCACCATATCACGATAAGATGAGTTAGAGAAAATAGTTTCCATTGTAGGGACCATGGATGCTGGCAGTTGACCATGTTGTTTCTCATCCACCATCGGTCCCCAGAATAACTCTATGTGATCTCTAGTTGAGGTAGAGAGTGCTCTTGGCAATGATGGGGGGGATTGCACTACTAGACCCTAGGGATATGCTAATTTTTTTCCTCTTGGATGTATCTACGGAGGCAGGAAGGGATCCATTGGACCTCGCATTCTGGGAGTATGAGGTGGATACGCCTCATCCTAGCCCCAACCCCTGACATAGAGGATCGAGATGAGGGTTCCATTGTTGAGTCACATTCCGCCTCAGAATCTAAGGAGCATACAGGTTTATTATCATTCTAAATCTTCCTGGAATTATTTTTATGGCGGAGATGACTATCCCTCCTGCCTCGGGATGGCTCTTTGGGGCAAGGTATATTTTTGGATCGAGGAGTACCTCCAGCCGAACTGGTGCTGGGGCGGAGATGACATCCTCCTGGGTGAGCCGGTGTGCGAGGAGCATCTACACAGATGTCAAAGGGAACATGAGGAGGACCTCCATGTCCAATGGCTGACATGTGGAGGGAATCTCTGCGGGAAGTGCTGGAGTAGGTAGGACTTCCGCTGGAGCTGGTGGGAGCATGGGTTTGGCATGCATGCTTATTTCCTCTGGAAACGTTGGTGTGAGGAGGGTCGTCATACTGGTTGAGCATAACATGGGTAGTACCTCTGTGCAATGGGTTTATGAAGCGAGTCAAACCTATGTTTCTCTGGTTACTGTGTCTAGGAGGACCTTCATCAGCTACTGTAAGGACATGGGGATGACCCCTATGCCGATGGTTGATCGGATGGATAGAGTCTTTACACTAGAGACCTACTCTCTCATTTTCATGGTGTGGGGGGACCTCCGTACTGGGTTTCATTGCCACGGATTGGCCCGCTACGGGTGCTACCTGCATCAGTGACCATGAGAGTTGACCCAGCCTGCCCGTGGGGAGGTTGGGGCCTCGATCCGGGCTGAGAATATGAGTACTCCTACTCAGAATAGACAGGGGAAAATGGTATACATTAGATGTGGAACGAGCCACAATAGTCTTTGATGCTAACGCCCCTCAATGGGTGTCCTCCTCAGCCTACGCCCGACGCTGGAGTCAGTTAACCGGACTGGGGTCGGTGGTGGAGGTACATAGATTACCTACTTCTCAGCCTGGGGGTTGGGTGACGATGTTGACACAGCCTAGAGGGATCCCTCTTTAGTGTCCCCTATGATAGGATTCCAACAGGGCTGGCTCAGACATCCCTCACCTTTTTGGCGTAGGGGAGGGGGTCATCGATGCATTCTGGGGAGAGGATCCTGAAACGGTTGTGCGTCAGAGTGGAGAACAATGGTTCATTGAATAACCCTTGGGGGAGGCGGTGGAGATGAGGCACAAAAGCCTCTAAGTCTTGAGGGGCCATATCCCAGGTTGGGATAATCCCCTATTCCTAATATCATCTAACGAGGTCATTTATCACCATTCTCTGAATGATTTCAGAAGGGGATATAGGCCATGTATGCCTATCGGTCGTGGATGTCGAGGCCACTATCTGGGTGATGAGGCCACACAGTATTGTCACGCTGACATTACCCCTGCCCCTACGTCGGTGTGTGAGCAGTGATCAATGTCTTGTCGTGATAGCTTGGGCCATGTGAAGTAGGGAGATTTAACCATTAGTATTGGATGAAGTAAAGTGATGTCTAGTGCCCCACCTTCATTTTTTATTCCATGGTTGGTAAGAAGGATCCATGCTAACATTGTTGCATACTGGGATGTCCAACATTCAACTACCCCAAATTTCTGGTGAGTTTCACTTTAGGCACACTATTTTCTTGGGGGGACCTAGTACTGGATACACGGATCCAGTGACACGTCAATCCATTGATGTCTCGAGCACTACTAATATCTACATTTAGGATAATAACTTCATCTTGGGGTCACCATTTATGTTTCTTATACTTTCATTGGGGCGCGTATCCATCTATTATTCGGTGGACATGCAAATATTTCCCCAAATTCCCGCTTTCCAATGTCGGGCGGAATCCATCACTTATTTAGGGATGTTTTCTCCTTGATCAAAACAGTATGATGGGATGTCGGTTCCTCCTTCCGTGGATTCCTCCTTGAAACTTGTTTTCTAGTCCGGGTCTCACTTATATACTTATGACGTTTTCTGTGATACTCTCCCAAGTTCCATGTATTCATGGATGATGGTTAATTACACTTCTTCTGTGAGGAAATCCCAAGGGGTCCAGTTAGGGAAGCAACCTTTAAACGGGGGATTTTTCATGTTGGACATCACTGGCATGTCTGGATGCTAGAACACTATTGCATCTAGGTTTCTTCCCCTTGTGATAGGCCTTATCGAGGGCATGGAATCCCAAGGCATCTCACATCGAATGCGGGGAAGTTTATTATATAGGAATGCCTCTAAGGATTTCCTCAGCTTCCCATGTTTAAAATAGGGTATTCCGCGAGTTTAACGTCTAGCAGGGACAGATAAGACTGATCAGAACACTGACTAGAGTGGATCATATGTGTGCAACCCCTATAGGGAACACCGATTCTAGGGATAACATGTAGCCAACATCCCGATTGCAACTAGGAGCAGCGAGAATGTGGATGACATGACCTCACTAGCTTGTGGCAACCCGGGTAAAAGTTAGGATGGATACAGATTGTTGAGAGTGGATGGGGAGTGAGATGGAGCTGATGCATGGGCAATGTTAATTCTAGGCTTGAGCCTTGATGAGAATTTATATTTATCCCCATGGTAGGTAATCAACGTTTGCGTAGTTCGGTGAGGCGATGAGACACCTGAAGAGGCGACCCGTGAGAATGGACACATGGATGGGACCACAAGGATGTGAAACCTCCTGGTTGGGGGATAACCTTCCCAAAACACATAGGCTCGTGGGAAAGACCAATATGACACATGGGTGATGGTCTTGAACCTCAGGGATTCTTCCTACGTATCCCCGAGGTAGAAAATAAAAGTTCATGTAGTTCTGGATGGGGGTATAGAATCAGGGTGCTCATATAGGACAACGACCTAATAGTATACTGGGGCTTACATGCGGTTAGAAAACCGGGTTGGTCTGACGCCATGGGGGAAAACTAGAGATGTGGGTCCCAAAAAAGGGGACTACAATGGACTATCGTCGATTTCGGTAGACAACGGATTACCACTGGTTGGGTGAAACAGCTTACCACTAACTGGGGTTCCAACAGCTTTCCGATGATTGGGGAACACAATAGATTCCTTTGATTGTGGTTGAAAATAGTTTACCACTGAATGGGGTTTAAACGGCTTATCGCTGGTTGGGTGCAATGACTTATAGCTGACTAGGGTTGACAATGGCTTACCACTGAATGGGGTTCCAACTGATTACCACTGGTTGGGATTGAACCTCCGGGAGGCTTCTGATGTACCCTGTCTAGGGGACAAGGATCAAAGCCCACATAATTCAAATGGGTACAGTTTAATGTCTTTCTGGACAAAAAGGGGAATATAGTTTAACGTTGTGTGGGAGGAGGTTGGACCGATGTGAAGTGGTTGAGACCAATGAGTGTTGGGCTTGAACCTCAGGGATAATTACTATGTACCTTTCCATGGAAAGGATCAAATTCCACATAGTTCAGAAGGGATGATAAATTTTAACATCATGAGGGATGAAGGTGAGCTGACGTGAAGGGGTCGGGTTAAGAAGGTGTTGGTTTTGAACCTTAGGGAGGTTTCCTACATACCTTGTCTAGGAGAAAAGGATCAAAGTACACGTATTTTGGGATGAAAGATACAGTTTAACGTCATGCAGGATGAAGGTGAAGCGACATGAAGGGGTCGGGACTAGTAGATGTGTCTGGGTTTGAACCTCAGGGAGGCTTCCAACGTACCTTTCCTATGAAAGGATCAAAGTTTACATTGTTCGGGAAGGGTTTGGTGAACCGACATGATTAGGTCAGGACTAGAAGGTGTTGCGCATGAACCTCAAGGAGGCTTCCTACGTACCCTGTCTTGGTAAGGATCAATGTCCATGTAGTTCAGAAGTGAGGATGGGTTTTGGGATTACACAAAAATGCTGCCCATAGAGGATTTCATGGTCAGTTCTTACTTTAAGCTCACATGAGTCATGATCGGTGTAAGAAACAAGAGGCAGTAAAGACCTGACAATCACGTCATAAAACGTGCATCCATGGGAAGTGGAGTGTGTCTTACATGTGGTTAGTGGACAAAATAGGAAACAAGGGCTTACGCATGGTTAGGAGCCTAGGGAGATGGAGATTGGGACTTACTCTAGGATGGAGGCCCAACGGCAAAAAATCCCATTGGGAGAGGGCTGGAGAACGAAAGTCCCTGTGCTCATCTCTCCTATAGTCTTTGGCATGGAAGAAGAGAGGAGGAGCAGAGGGGATTCCTCCCACCAGAAAGACTAGGGGATTACACAAAGGTGGTTCCCCTTCCCTATGGACAGATGCTGCTCCAGTAGAGACGATCTCATTCTATGTGTGGAAGATCTCACTCCAATGGAGACGAGTGGGCATAGAGAATGTCCAAGACGGGGCATCCCATGTGTGATGAATGGGGAGAGGACATAGTTTAACATCATGTCCTAGGGATGATGGTTCTAGGAAGTTTAACGTCTTATAGATCATACAACGCGGGTTTTCTCCGCACCCCTAGGACTTATATAACCGGCACTCTTTAACCCTTGGTGAAGGGAAGGCGCCGACAATGCCGTGGTGAGGGGGTGTTGTGGAGTGATCCACTAGGGGATGACACATTATTGTGGAAATGTGAAGAAGAAATATCCATTATCATGCCTATGGGAAGAAGCCTCAGGCTAAGAAATACAATGTGAAGCACTACCTAGGGGACCTTAAAATCACTTCGTATGAACCTAGAGGGTCGTATGAGAAAAGGGTTTGCAAAGCAAAGGGGTTCACGAGAAGAGGCCTTGGGAAGCTTTGATTCTCCATGTAGTGGAGGGGTTTGCGAAGGGGTATGCTTCACGAAGTGGGGTGTACTATCCTCGGAATAGGGCATATGTATATATGTAAAGAGATTTGTGAAGTGAAAAGGCTTTCGTGGAGTAGGGATTCGTGAAGAAAGGGTACCCTCGGAAGCATAGCACTGCGAAGAAATGTGCTTTATGAAGAACAATAACTCTGCCTTAGCATAGGATTTACATGTGAATGGAGGGTACTTCGCTAAGAATGAGTGCTTTGTGAAGGCCCAAGTCAGCTTTAGGATCTCCTTCCTTCACGGTGGTTCATGGCCTCCACAAAGGGCATCCCTGTTTGAAGAGGGGTCATATTTGAGATAAGGGAAGGGTACTTTTCAATGATCAAGTGCCTGTAAGAGTTCATTTTTTTCAAGGCTTTGCAGAGTAGAAGGTTCTTCATGATTTGAGAGAAGAGAAGGTGAAAGGTCGGGGTATCCATATTTTGGGAAAGAAGGGATCCAGGTACTTATATGCCTGGGGCGGTGCGAAGCAGAGACAACTCTGTGCAACTCCACATGGTGCTACGTGATTGGTCGGGGACTGTGTCATATTCGTTGTAACCATAGAGCCAAAATCCATCCCCTCCTCGGTGTGGGTATCTCTTCACGGTGCCCATGAAGTCTATGGTCAAGTTACTCGGGCTCGCAGAGGTCAATTCGGCTCCCTCCGTGGCATGAGGATTCTGGTCCACTATGTCATAACTTCAGAGCCTCCCGCCTACTTTCTCTGTGGGGATCGCATAATAGATCTCTGGATTTTTGTCAAATGTGGTGCAGAGTTCTGTGAATGGTCTTCACGAGGAGAAACATTTAAGTTGATTTTCTCTTTGCGATTCTTTTCCTCCACCCACATTTTGGCGCCAACAGTTACATATTAATTTTTCTATAGTGCAACTGGGTTTTTTTGTTTTAGTGACCCTGATTATTCTTACATTACTATTACATCATTCTAAAGATAAAGAATATAAAATTGTTACACAACTATGATCCAAAGGTTTAGTGTGTTCAGAAAATTATGACCATACATAAATTTTACATAATAAAAAATAAAAATTATTTAATTCCTTCTCTGTATTATTTTTGACCCTCATGTAATCCTTAGTATAAGTAGTCACCTAAGGATACACATCAATGAAAGGGGTGAACTAAATGCCCATTAATAGGATGGATAATAACATGAATCAATATAACATGGGTGATAATAAAAATAATAATCATAGCACAATCATGGTATCATAACCATAATCAGTAGATAAACCATTAGATAAAGACATGGAATGTGGTAAGGTAGAAAAATGAAACATCATGTCTTTGTAGTAAAATACCAAAAATAGTTGTGAACAAATCTAGCATCATGTCCATTCATAACATATGTTCATAATCATAAAATAATCATTTTGAAAAAAATATAGAATCATGTTCATTAATATTTCATATTATCTCATGATATACATCAAATTACCCAATCCATTGGAGAACTATATAATTTTATGTGAACTTATTATATCAAAACATATATATAATCATGTATGCCACATGGAACATATATTAGTCATACATATAAAATAAAACATGGAAAGGAAATTGGTTTCAGGAGAATTTCATAAGGAATACATCAATGAATAAACCTTGTGGTTCCAAAAATAACAAGGTAATAACATACTTGGTATAAGAATTATCAATATTGAGTGAAGAAGAAAAAATTTCAACAGAAGTAAAACATGTGTTTTAAAAAAGAGGAGTTATTTTAAAAAAATCATTGCAGTTTTCATAAAATCAGATTGGGAGAATGTATATACTAGAAATAAAAAGGGAAGAAAAATAAAATTATATTTTAGTAATAATAAAATAACATGCATACTAACATTAGGCATGATATTTTAATAACCTAAGGAATGTAAATTATGTTTGAGAATCCCCTGTCCTTATGTCTGAATGCTTTATTCACATTAATATCCTTGATAATTAAATTAAATTTGTTAATTAATAACTAAAAAATCTAATATAAATTTATTATATTAATTATAGTTTTATTAAGTTCATTTATGGAATATTTGATGATTTATTTTGTTCAATTTAATCGTTTGAGAGTGTTTGTTTTCTGGGTTTTCATGATAGGTTCACTTGTATATATGTATGGATGATCATGTAAAATGGGGAAAATTATCCAAAATTTTAATTATATGTTATTAATGAACATTTAAATGGTTTATTGTTCTTATACACTATTTTTTCCTAATGCGGGGATGATTCATCATATAAATGTTAATTATAATCATTTAGATTAATTTTGGAAGTTTTCAATAACAACAAACTCATTTTGTTTTATTATGTATATATGTTCATTTTAGAACATAAAAAATTTAAAACATATAATTTAAAACCTTTTTAAACCATTATAATGGTTTTATGACCAGTCTTGAATGTTGTAAATGAACATAAAAACTTGTCATCCTAGAAGATGATAAATCAACACCTCGAGGATGCCGTTTTCATTTTTAGAATAAAAGGGAGTTGAGAAGAGGTTTTATGATGTATTATTCTATTAAAATAATAAAATTAAATTATATATATATGATAATTTATTTATCATTCCTATTGTAGGAGGAGAGGTGAGGATATAAAAAGAAAAAAATGAACTTGAAAAGAAATTAAAAGAAAATAGAAGAGGATTTTACCTCTTGAACTTCTTCTCTTTGAGAACCTCCTTAGGGAAATTGGATTTGGTATTTTGTTAAAACCGAAGTACATGGGTGAGTTTCTTGGTAAGACGATTGGTTAGAAATTGGTTAATATTTAAGGATTGTAATCTGTGAGGAGAAGAGTTGGTGAGGGGTGGTATTTATAGGGGAGGAGAGTGGTGTTTTTTATTATTTTATACATTAGTTTATTATTTTGGCTCAAGACTATGAATAGTTTTTATTAAAATTAATAAATAAAATAAATGGATAAGTAAATTTCTATATTATGGTTCTTACATCATCCATACGTCTTACATGACTCAGAAATTCATGTATTTATTAATTACCGTAAATTATAGTATTTCACTATTCACAAAAAAATCAACATTTTTAGAAAAATCCAAAAAAACAACCAAACCATTTTTCTATGTGTAGAATTAAAAAATGAACACCATTTTATGAATATTATTTTCTAATGGTTGTAAAATTAAATTTAAATTTAAATCATCATTTACTTGGAAAATGTCAATTTTAAAATTATAACTAATTTTATAACACTTTGAAAAATAAATTAAGGTCTCATAAAATTATATTATAATAATATAAAAACAAAATATTAATTTTTGAATCTATTTTAGGAAAATAAACTTTATTTTAAATCATTATATTAATTTTAAAATTGTAGATAGGGATTAATTTTTTACAAAAAATATCAACACTTAATTTATCATTTTGAAAACATTTATTTAATTATACTATGATATAATTATATCATATTATAATTTATAAGAAACCTAAATTTTATTTTTTCTTTCATAGATGAGTCTCTAATTCTATTTTCCAAATTACTATTCCTAATGGTCATGTCACTATTCCAAGGTTCATGTTACTATTTCATCTAGATAGATTCCTTAATTTCATTAATTATTACTTATTTAATTCTTCATTTATGAGAATAATGTTTTTATTAGGATCTCCATTAATTATTTGTGTTTTATACTATATAACATAATTATAAGAAGACAAAAAATTCCATTGATAAATGTTTGGGTCATTACATTCTTCCACCCTTTCGAAATTTCACCCTTGAAGTTTCATTTTACAAAAAATAGGTGAGGGTATTTCACCTTAATCACTTCCTCTCATTACCAAGTTTTCTCTCCAGAATAATGGTTCCACCATATTACTTTGACCAGGTGAATTTTACTATTGCATATAACTTTATCTCTATGTCCCAATATCTTCACGAGCTTCTCCTCATAAGAGAGATCATTTTCTAATTTTACCAACTGTGGATTCAATATATGTAAGGGATCTAGTATGTACATCCCTGAGAGGGATACATAGAATATCTTGAATACTTGAGACATGTTCGGTGGAAGTGCTATTCTATAGGACATAGATTCAACATGATCAAGAATCTTTAAGGGGACAATGTAGATGGGACTTAGCTTTCACCTCTTCCCAAATATCATGATCCTTATCCATGGATATATGTAGAGGAATAC
This sequence comes from Viscum album, assembly GCA_963277665.1. NCBI lineage: Eukaryota > Viridiplantae > Streptophyta > Magnoliopsida > Santalales > Viscaceae > Viscum > Viscum album. The sequence goes on along the minus strand of OY728125.1, from coordinate 1,475,415,313 downwards.
CATGTATCTAACCAAAAACTATATGTCTCGTCAATGATATTCTGTATTGACCTTCTTTCGACTTTGAGTAGCCTTGATGTGCTGCTGAATTCTTTTCACCATTTCTACTATTTCATTGACCATTTTGGGTCCTAGAATTTTACTTTCACTAACTTAATCCCTTACATTACACTATTCTATATATTTTAACATAAAGGGTTTCATATGGATCTATTTAGATGGTATACTAGAAACTATTGTTCTAAGAGAAATTGGAGAGAGGAAGATGTTGGTACCATCCTCTTTGTAAATCCAAAGAACATGATATTAACATTTCTTCTAGTGTCTGAATAGTCCCCTCTGATTAGCCATCAGTTTGAGGATGATATGTTATACTAAAGTTCATCTCAGTGTTCAAAGAATGTTAGAGAATTTTTGAAAACATGGAGTTGAATCTCAGATCTCGATCAGATGAAATCGACAAAGGTACTCCACAAAACCATAGCACTACTTAGATGTACATATTTTCAAGTTGATCTAGTGATAAATATTCTCTAACTTTGGTAAAGTGAACTATATTTATAAGACGATCCAGGACAACCCATATAGAATTGTTTCTCCTAGATGTCTTTAGAAGTCTAGTGAAAAAATAAATAGTGATGTTTTCCTATTTATATATTGGTATGGGTGATGGTTGATCATATCCTTATACATTTTCCTCTTAGTATTCACTTTCTGAAATAAAGGTAACTTTTATGTATATTCAATGATCTTTTTCTTCATATTATCCCACCAGTAGTTCTCTGGGAGATATCGATACATCTTTGTGCTCCCTTGGTGAATAGTGAAGGTTTTTCTATGTGAGTCACTCAGAGGATCCTTCATTATCACTGGATTGGATGGTATACATAGTTTGTGACCCAAATATTACAACTCCTCCCTCATAAATATCAAACTATAAGGATTTACCCATTCTCATGGATTCTACCTTCTTCTAAATTTCCAAATCATTTTTATGAGAATCCTTTATTTTCTCCATGAGGGATGGTTATGAAATAATTTGAGAAAGGATTGATGGTGTTCCTTCCTTAAATATTCCCATTTCTATCCTTTCAAAAGTTTAGAAGATAAGATATTTCTTGATTCTCATCATTGATAATATTGTAGGATCCTTTCCACTTAAAGAATCTTCCACTTTATTCACTTTTCCGAGATTATTGTGGATTGAGAAGTTATAATCCATGATGATATCTAACCATCTTTTATGGATTATGTTAATATCCTTCTATGTGAATATATATTTGAGGCTATTATGATCAGTATATATTTCACACTTCACCCCATATAGATAATGCCTCCAAATTTTCAATGTGAATATCACAGCTGCCAACTCTAAATCATGTGTGGGATAGTTCTTCTCATGGATTTTCAACTTCCATGAGGCATAGGATATAAATTTATCACTATTCATTAGTAAAAATACTAATCCCTTTTTTGAAGCATTTTTGTATACCAGAGAGAGTTCCCCACTTTTCGGAAGTGTGAGTACTATCACGGTGATCAGCCTCTTTTTAACTCTTTGAAAGAGTCTTCACATTCATTGGTATAGAAAACTTTTTCTCCCTTCTAATTAAAATTGTTTAGTGGGTTTGAAAACCATAAGAATTTATTCAAAAATCATCAGTAATACCCATCTAGACAGAGTAAACTACAAATATACATTACAGATGTTGGCCTAAGCAACTCTTCGATTGCCTTTGTCTTGGAAGGGTCTATAAGTGTTCCTTAGCTAATGATAACACACCCCAATAATTATACTTCCTTCATCCTAAAATCACATTTATTGTAATTTTCTATCATTTTTTCCTTCACAATGTATTTATCATAGTATTAAAATACTCTTCATGTTCCCACTTGATCATAGAGTATATCAGAATATCATTAATAGAGACTACCACTAATTTTTAGAGGAAATATATATAGACTTTATTCATTAAGTACATGAATATTTATAGAGAATTAGTGAGTCTAAATTTAATCACTATGAACTCATAATTTCTATACCTTGTTCAAAAGGTAGTATTGGGAATATCTTCCTTCATCACCAACAATTTCTATTAACCCAATCGATGGTCCACCTTAAATAAATACATGGAACCATGTAGTTGATCAAATAATTTATCTATTTATAGAAGGAGAAACTTGTCCTTTATCATGATTTTTTTATATCATGATTATCAATGTAGAGGCGCATCGATCCATCCTTATTCTTGATGAAGAATACTGGTTCACCCCATCGTAAAGCAGTTAGGTATATAAAAACCTTTTCAGTGTCTCTTGTACCTACTTCTTCAGTTCATAAATATAAATAGTTTCAATTTTATAAGGTGCCATTTATATGGTTAGAGATCTAGGAATTAGTTCAATTGAGAACTCAACCTCTCAATCAGTAGGAAGACCATGAAATTCCTTGGGGGACACATCAATGTGTCCTTCACAATGGTCATATATTTGAGCATGATTCTCTCCTTTGTCTAAATCATTTGAGCCTAATATACTTGATCATAAGACTATAATAACCACACTTGAGATAATTATTCTGAAGGATATTCATCCTACTCTTTACACATCAAAATAATCAGATGATATCTTGAAATATGAAGAGTAATCTCCCTTTCCCAATATTCAATGTTGGATTTGTATAAATGTAGTCAATCCATGCCCAATATTGCGTCAAAATACCCAAAAGGAAGTAAGACAAGATTTTATGGGAGGTTAAGTCCATAAACATTAAACAAGGATAAGTTATATAATTTTTATGTAATAATTTCCCCATTTTCTGTTCTCATACATAACATAACTTCTATATTTTGAGGTGGTGTTTGAATAGTTATACTAAAATTGGAAGATATGAAAGAATACGTAGAACAAAAATCAAATAGTACATCCACAATTCTTGAATTAATAATCATTATACATGTCACCACATGATTTTTAGCCTCCACATCAGCAGTAGTGATGGCATAGGCTTTCCATTTCTCTTTTGGATTTGGTGGTTGTTAATGTCGATTACCCTTAATGAGTCAAGGTTTCATGCACTGTCCTGTATAGTTGACTTTCTCCCTAAAATTGAAACATTGAACCATGGGTGGTGATATCTATTCTCCACCAAATTAACATGCTTCCTTACCTCTCTTCGATATTCATGATATTGGTGTCCTTCTCTGCTATAATTGAAGACTTTCCTTGACCCTTTGAGACAATTCTCACGATGGTTCTTCCCACATTTTTAACATGTGAGTGGTTGAGTTTTCTTTCCACTATTTTCATTTGATCCCCTATATTGAAACTCCATATCTCATTTCTTATATCCGTATCTATGGGACTATTCTACAAACTCCATATCCACTTGAAGCATTTCCCTATCCCTTTGAGGAAATTCTCATGAAGCTTCTTCCCACATTTTTCGCATGTGAGTGGTTGAGTTTTTCCCCCTTGTCATTAGATACTCCATCTTGAAACTAAATCACTCATTTCATTTCTCCATATCTATGGTACCAGTCTCCAAACTCCATCTCAATGTTGAGATCACATCTAAAAACTTTTTCATAACTTCCAAAGTCGCTAATTTCTAGAGCTTTTCGAAGGCTTTGGTTTAACCCATTAAAGAATATATCTATTTAGCTGTAACATTTTATAAAACAACCCAAGGAATAAATTTCAAGTATTGATAAGTTTTCCTCATAATTTTTGACAGGTTCACCTTAATTTTTATTTACCTCTTTGAATTATCTCTCTATCATTGTCTGAAGAGATTGTGGGAAATAATTATTAAAAAATATTTTCATAAAGACCTCTCACTCCACCTATTCAATTAAATCCTTTATCTTGGTGTTCTAAATCAATACCCACCTTTTTTCAAACTCTCCACATAAATGATAAATTACAAGAGTCACCTTCTCCATCTCAGAACAGTGAAGCACAAAAAAGATCTTCACCACAGAGTTGACCCAATCTTCTGTGACTAATGGCTCAGAAGATCTGCTAAATGTTGGAGGCGATTGCCTCATAAACTAATCAATGTATAGTTGATAACTATAAAGAGAAGATGTAAATTCCAAATTATTCGGGTTATTTTTTATATCCTAAGACATATGAGTAATCATCACCCTGAAATTTTGAACTCCACCTCCCAATGAATTAAGGAACTCGTTTGGGAAATTACTGCATTTTCCCTTGCATGAGTTGTTAGCTTGGTTTGACCTATTTCCCACCATTTTCTTGAATATTAAATGATTTAACAAGAAATAAGTCAACAATTTATGAATAATTAAATTATTCATTGTTAATTAACTCGAAATGAATATCTTGTGGGATCCCTTTGTTTAGAATTTTTCTAAATAAAATATTTTTGGGTTCTAACATATATACAGGTGCATACATAAGGGTTCTCAGAAATTTTATCTAATAATAATTCACAAATTAACTAAACCATGATATGATATCAACTACAATTACCCTAAATTTTCATACATTAATATTACAACATTTTAAAGATAAACAATATAAAAGTGTTACACAACTTGGATCCAAAGGTTTAGTGAATTTGAAAAATTAGGATCATACATAAATTTTACATAAAAAAACATAAAAATTATTTAATTCCTTATTCTTTATATTCTCAAAGGCCCTCATGTACTCTTTTTTATAATTATTCACCTAAGTATATACATCAAAGAAATGGGTGAGCTAAGAGACCTCTAAGAGGATAGATACGAAAATGAATAAATATAACATGGATGATCATAATCATAATCATCATAGAATAATAATGAAATCATAATCATAATATTAATCGTGAGAGGAGTCATTTGATAAAGGAATGAAATGTTTAAATTCCAAAAAATGAAACATCATTTCTTAGTGGTGAAATTCCACAAATAGTTTTGAAGAAAGCTAACATCATGTCCACACATAACATATGTGAATAATCATAACAAAATCATTGTGGACAAATATATCATCATGTTCATTCATATTTAACATTATATAATGAGATAAATCACATTACCCAATGAATTGGAGTTATAGATAATTCTCGGTGCACACTTCATGTCATAACATTTATATAATTCGGAATGCCCAGTAGTACATATATCAATCTTTGACAAAAAAATAGACCATGGAATGGAAATGTCTATCATGATAATTTAATTTTGAATACATCCATTACTAAACCTTATATTTAACAAAATAAAATTGGAATTAAATACTTGGTATAAGAATCATCAAACTAGAGTGAAGAAGAAACAGTTTTAAGATATGTAAAACATGTGTTTTTAGAAAGAAAATTTATTTTGGAAAATCATTGAATCTGTCATAAAATAATATAAGAAGCATGTATATCCCATAAATTAAAATATAAGGAAAATTAAATTATATTTCATGAATAATAAAACAATATACATACATAAATTTTCCATTAAATAGGAAGAACCCAAAGAAAGAAAATTGGGTTCTAGAATCCTCTTACCTCATGTCTGAATGATATCTTCACTTTAATACCATAAATAATTTAATTATATAAGTTAATTAATAAATACAAAACCTATTATAAAATTATTTTATTAATTATAATTTCATTAAGTTATTTATGGCCATTTTGATGAGTTATGTAGTTCAATTTCATCATTTGGGAGTGTTCCTTCTCTTGGTTTTCATGATCATTTCACATGTATACATGTATGAAAGATCTTGTAAAATGGAGATAATTATACATAGATAAGATTATAAGTTATTAATGAGCATAAATATGTCTAATTATTCTAATATATTATCATTTTATTAATATGAGGATGAATAATTTGATAAAATATTAATGAAATTCATTTAGATTAATTTTGGTAGTTTTCATTCACAACAAACTCGTTTTGTTTAATTATGTATATATGCTAGTTAGATAACATATTAAAGTTTAAAAAATAAATATTAAATTATATTTCAAATACTATAACGGTTTTATGACTATCATTGAAGGTGGTAAAGTAAAATAAAAACTTATTGTCCTCGAAGGCGATAAATCAACACATCACGGATGACGTTTTTGTTTTTAGATTAAAAGGGATAAAACAAGAGGTTTGGTGATGGATTATTCCATTAAGATGATCAAATTATAGTATATATAATATAATTTAGTTATTATCACACTTTTATAAGGGGTGGTTAGGAGTGAATACGAAAATAATATAACTTGAAAAGGAATTAAAAGAAAACAGAAGAGGGATTTACTTCTTGAACTTCATCTCCTTAAGAACCTACTTAGGGAAATTGTATTTGATATTTTGTTGAGAAAATATGATCCTAGACATGGGGGATGGTATTTGAAATATTATTTTCTCTAAATTGGACAACATTAATGGTTTGGAAGGTTTGAGGAGAAGCGGTGGTGAGGGGTGGTATTTATAGGGGAGGAGAGGAGTATTTTTTGATTATTTTGTTTATTAGTTTATTATTTTGGCTCAGGAATATGAATATTTTGGATTCCCATGACTAAATAAATTAATGGGAGAATTTTTTTTTGAGATTATGGTGCTTACATCATCCATATATCATACATGACTCAAAATTCATGTATTTGTCAAATATCATATATTACCCTATTTCACTATTAAAAAAATCAACTATTTTAGAAAAATCCAAAAAAATCACCCTCAACATTTTTTGATGTTTATAATTAAAAAATGAAATCCATTTTATGAATTTTTTTAAAATTTAAGAAATTTATTATTTAATTAAAATCATCATTTACTTGGAAAATACCAATTTTAAAATTATAACTATATTTATAACACTTTGAAAAATTAATTATGGTCTCGTAAAATTAAATTATGATCACAAGAAAACCAGTTATTAATTTATGAATATATTTTATGAAAATAATTTTTATCTTAAATAATTATATTAATTTTAAAATTGTAAATAAACATCTATGTTTTACAAAAATTTTGACACTTAATTTATCATTTTTGAAACAATTATTTACTTATACTAGGATATAATTATATCATATTATTCTTTATAATATTCCTAAATGTTATTTAAAATTTAATATTTTATGTAACTATTTTTTTGGATGAATTACTATTATTAATGGTCATGTCACTATTCAATGGTTCATAATACTATTCCATCAGAATAGGTTCATTAATATATTTAAATATTACTTATTTAATTATTAATTTACAAGAATTATGTTTTTATTGGTATATAAATTATATGTATTTGTTTTAAACTATATAACATAATTATATAAAGAGAAATAATTTCATTGATAAATTTTTGGTTCGTTACAGTTGTAATTGTAGATACTGTAAATTAGGCTAAATATTACGTTTTTATTATTATATCATGTATGGACTGAGTTATGTATGATGTAAACATAACATAAAGAGTATTTATATTTATTAATCCACTATTTTAAAAGTAATTTTCATAGATTACATGTCTTATCAAAAGGTTATTGCAGTTCCCAAACTATAATGAGAACCTAGAGATACTATGAAATTAATCTTCAACATATGTGTTATGGTGTAAATACATAATAATGGCTAGATATAGATTATGTTTTGATATCATGTTCTCAGGAATCACAACCATTGAGACTTCTTCTCATGATTTTTTCACTAAATGATATCAAGTAGATGAGATTATGAGGATTGACCCACCAATATATACACCACATGTTTCTTTTCCATTGGTTGTTCATATCTGTGAGCTTGTATAATGGTCTCCTCACTTGATATTATTATGTGTGGGTACCATTTGATTGGGTACTTGGATGCAAGATGAAAACTATGTAACTGAATTCTTAGCGAGGTTTCATTTCTTGCGTGTGTCATTGTTGGTATTGCATTGATTGAATAATCAAGAAATAATTTTTTTCTTCTAAAAACAAGTGATGTCTCAGGAGTAGTTGACCAAGATGGTAGAAACTTTACAATATCAGTAGACATGGTATAATAAGGTAACTATGTGTAGTAAGGTTAATTAACAATAATGTAATAAATGTTGATGATACGAAGAGTGTATCCTGCTTTATGAGATACCATGAGACACAGATATTATATTTCATGGCGTGTGTTTGCTGCAAAGGTTGTTATTGCTATGAGTTTTCCATATTTCCTTAGGGATCTTGATGGGTTAATAGACATTTCTTCTGGTATGTGAATAGTATTCAATCCTATCAAGATAAGTTCCTAGATTCTCACACACTAAGTGTATTCAAAATTATAGCCTATTCTTATGTGTAGCAGTTTAGGACATTGTGGGCCTTTCCATTAGGTTTGAAATTTGTCTGAGGATATACGATCACCAAGGAATAAATACATTCATATTATTCTTGTTTAGAATAATTATAATTGAATTTATATATTAAATGTGTTTATAATTTTTAAAGTAAATAGATGGAAAATTTTATAAAAGTGAATATTATATTAATATTCAAGGATTGTTTAATATATTTGCAGGAATGATGTGTCAAGTTAATGGATATATTTTATCACAAAATATAATTATTATATTATAAGTAAGTGATAAAATATAAATTACATTTATGACTCAGTAAAGTAGTCATAAAATATCATCTATAGTGGTAAAAAAATATCCACGGGGTTGGGAACCATTTTTTGGAATTTTAGAAACATACTACAAAAGGATGAACGTGATCTCTTATAATGGACTATTCATCACATGATGGATGAGTTACCCCCTATACTATACCACATCCTACATAGAGAAACTAATGATCTAGTAATTTGATTGATTCTCAACATCATGGATCATTGTAGAAGTGATTATCAGGATGTCTAAGTATTTTTCGGATCTCTATGCTAGTACTCATAATATAATTATCGGCACTCCCATAGACTATTAATGTGAATGTGGATGATCTAGAGGGATTAAAATTTGATTCCATTGAGAAACTACAGTCTATGATGAGAAGATACAGAACATGGATTCAGATCAAAATATTTATTTGTTTATTTAATTTTTATGCTTAAAATTCATCACGTGGGATGCTCAGTGGTTATATCGGGCTGTGCTTTACCAACGATGATGTGGTTTCATTGATCACTAGTGAAATTTTTTAAATATTAATCCAACCTACTTCCAATAAATACCATGGTACCTATAGGGTGAAAGATATGTTTCTCTTAGGGATTATGTTGGTTTATCACCACTCGATAAACCAACAAGTAGAAAAAATCTCATGATTATATCACATTTTTATTTCATTTTTAATGCATGGATATTTATATATTTATGGTATTTACAGTTTCTTTATTTATTTATATAAATTCAATAAAAAATAAAATAAATTAACAATCATGCTAAGACAAAATTAAATAATAGTTATGAGATATATTTTATCATGTATAATTAATTACTTACGTAAGATCTCATATAAAATAAATAATAGGTATATCATGCTAAAATAAGAAATATTATACTAGTATGTGTGAAAAATATTTTAGAAAACATGGTTAATTATTTTCATATGATATTAATAATATTAATAATAATTTAAAGAAGAAAATTATTAATATTTATGCATAAGTCTATCAAGATTCACCAATCAAAATATTTAGTCAGACAAAAACCTTTAATAACATGAGTTAGAATACAATCATAGTTTAAAGTGTTGGTCTAGCCCTCATTTGGGTACTTTAAATTATTAAGGAGTTCAAATAAAATTCTTTGGTTGGATTAACCATGTTATCATAAATAGTATTTTCCCAATAGGACTTGGTGTTACATTGAGGTGAATGTTGAGGAAATCCGACTTTAGTATTTCAGGATTATGGTGTACACACTAGAGATCAAGTATCTATGAGTAAATAAAATTGTAATATAAATCCTATGTAAACACCAAAAAATTAATTTATAGGGCCTCTACCATGTTTTATTGAATTTATATATTTATTCTTTCAAAAATAATATTCAGGAAACGTTATATTATGAATCTAATTGTAAGGGGTATTCGAAATTAATAAAATAGTTGGAGCATAATTAATTAATTTATCACTTAATTAATAATTAGTAATCAAGTTAATATAATAAAAAATGATTTTATAAGTTTTAGAAAAATTTTAGAATCATGACCACATCACTTTCCCTTTGTTTTACCTTGGATAAAGATAATATATTTACTATTGATATATTCTAGTAGTGGTAAATGTGCTTATTCATTTTTTTATACCAAGAGTGTAAATGTTTTGTAAAAGATTCCCACTTTCATATTCATCCATATAGAGAGATGGGTGAGGAGGAGAAAAAAATTAAGAAACACATCAATGATACATTAGACATCTAATGGAACATGTTATCATCCTCCAAAATTGAGATAGTGAAGCTTCATAAATACATTGAAGTTTACTCTATGTTGTTTCATCTCAAGGATCTTTATCTACAGTAAGAAAGGAAAGTGAGGTATGAATTATCAATGTCACTATTTGAATAATAGTTATGATAAGGTGTTACAATTATAACATATATAGTAAATATTATTAGCTACATTAAGTTTTTGTCCATTTTTTCATTTCAATCAACCTATGGATTTATACACATACCTCATAATCTACTCGCTTTCTTCAAGATTTTTAAGTTTTACTGTGAATTTTATCATAGGAAATATAGAAAATTCACTCATATATTGTTTTTTTATTATCCAATTTGATAATGACTTGAATCATGAAGAACCTTTTTTCCTTATGGAGAATAAAGTAATGAAAAGGTTAAAAGGTTTATGGCTATTTCAAGGATCAAGGAATCTTCATAATTCCCTACAAATAAGAAGAAGATCCAAAGAGAGGATGAATAGTTGGAAGATATATGTTGTTTATGGTAAAAGGTATAATGGAAGAGTAATTGTGCCTTAGTGAAGAAGAAATGGGAGGCCTCATGTATATTCATTATCAAGAAAAAATTAAAATTTTACAAAATTTTATATTAGATGAAACTTTTGGTTTTAAGATTTTTATCACAATGTTGGAATAAATTTGATTATAGAAGATTAATAAATGTGGGGAGGATCTTAAAGCTTCTAATGGAGTGATAATAGTTTTCATAGATATAGGAATTTACCATATCACATTTCTAACTATATAGATTTTAGTTTTGAAAAACCTTTACCTAAACCTAGTGTAACCAAGAACATCATTTATGTTTCTAATTCAGACATGAAAGATTTTTTTCAAATTCGGATTTAAATAATGCTACATATATAAATATAGAATATATTATGGTATTGAACATATATATATTAGTCATTACATAGTAGAATATGAAAATAAAAACCTAAAAATAAATAAATAATCATGTTCACATGGCGTATGTCATACCAAATTGTGGAATCACTAAATTCATCATGTAAATGAAAAGTGTTTGATTAAATTATAATAAGAAGGGTATTTCAACTCATTTGAGTAGAAAAAATTGGATTTATATCATGCTTATTTATAAAAAAAATGACCAAGGTTCCATTTTTTGGATAGGGAGAGAGATCTAGAGATCTTATTGAGTTATTTCACACATATATATATATATATTTTCAAATATAAGCTAGAATTTGAAACATTTACTTAATTAACAATACTGATTATTTTAGTATATATGGATATATCTAATTAATGAGGTGTACATCTGATTCCTTTCATATATTTTATAAATTTTAATAATTATGTAGAGAATCATCGTGGTATTAAGAAACAAATACATCATTTATTTAGAGGTGAATAGTATTATTAAAATTAATTCATTGATTATCTAGTAGATTTTGGGATATTATCCAAACTAACTTCACCTTATACACTACAATGGAATGGTGTATGTGAAACGAGAAACCAAAACTTGTTGGACATAGTGAGATCAATTATGAGTCATGAAAATATATTTTTATCCTTTTAGGATATACATTATAATCAGTATTAATGACACTAAATCAAGTTCCAACTAAAGTGGCAAGAAGAATCCCATATGTGTTATGGTATGGGATGAAATATATTTTTTGTATGTATATGTTTGGGGATGTCAAGAATTTATTAATCAAATTTATATAAAAACATACATCTTGAGGTACAAAGTGGATATTTAAAGGATACCCCAATAAAACAATAGGTATTACCAATTTTAACCCTCAGATAAAAGGGTAATAATTATAACACCATGGATCTAGTAACCTGGAGTCACTGCTTACTTGATTATAATGGTATAAAATTCATGGATCACATTGAAAAGGATCAAATTAATTAGTGGTTTTGGGATACTAGAATAATACATGATTTATATATTACATTTTAATATCCAAATATATGATAAAAAATATCTTAAAAATTTTCTATTCCTTTTAGTTAATTCCTAAATTTTTTCATAGATCACTTCTTGGTAGCTTGGAAAATATAAAAATAAGAAAGGTGATATCAAATTCTTAATAAGTGTACATGTATTGAAATAGCTATCATAACATTCAGACATATGATCGAAGAGTGAATAATCAATAAGCATGTTATATATTTGATAACAAGAGCATGAAAAAAATATCCATGCATAACAAAGAAATGAATATAATCACATGGATTAAAATATCTGAATTCATGGTGATAGAATGTATAATGTAAAAAATCATGATATTTACCATCAATGAGTCATCCAAGACATTATAATTTTCATCAGGGTCATAATAAAGAAATTATTCTTATCATCAAGGTCATAGACAAGACATCGTACTTGCATTGGGTAGGCATATACCAAATAGCCAAACCTTTTTTCTTGTGAGACAGATCAATTCATCAAGGGGTATATAAAATTAGGGCCCACCTGTCACTTATTTAACTACAATGAATTCTCCACAAACATTATATGAATATCAATACAATGCACAATCAAATTTCCTTAGAAATCATAAAATATCTATATTGAGATAAAAGCATATGGAATGTCAAAATTTTTCTGATTAATAAGTTAGATTTCATGGACAGAATCCATAAAAAGAAATAAGGTGGATAGTTAACAAATGGATAATCAATATAGAAACATGGGAAATTATAAATGTAATAGGAATTACACTTATCAAATAAAAATATATATGGTAGTGTAAAATTTCACTCTTAAAGTGTTGGGTTATTAATAGAAGATACTAATTGTGTTTAATGGTTTATAGTGGAAAGACACTATACTAATAGTACATAAATCCTATATTATTGTTTTTAAAGAGAATGTGAATTCTATAAATTATATCCCCTAAAATTTTTCAATTTAGGTGTTCATTATTAGGCCCAATCATATGCACTAAGGGTAATATTTAGTTAAAACACAACTATCCTTTTATGGAATTATTAATACTAGATGCATTTGTATCACATCAGCATCCAATTTTTTGTATCTAGATAAATATTTCATTTCTAAGAAAACCTAATACTCTTTAATTACCTAAATTTATCATTTTTATGAATTACTATGGATTAGGAAAATAATTTAATCTGAATAAATCCCATTATAAATATATCAAAAAGGAGATAGTGGAAAGGCTAAGGGTCAAGAACTATTAATTAAGGAAACGTTAAAGGAAGGGTATATGATGGGGTTAGACAAGAATAAACTACCATTATCCAAGAGAATACTAAAATAAGAATTTTACCTTTGATTCTTAACTATTCCTAGGGTAGACTCTACCTTAGGGATGTTGGCCTCTCCCCCATAAGTTATCCCTCTTTCAGAGCTCTTGATCATATTCTTCTAATGAAGAAGTTTCCAAATCTTGTTTGGATGTAAACCTTTACTTATATATTTTCTCTTGAATGTATACCCCAATATAGGTCCTCAAATTATCCTTAATATTTAGTGAAATTAATTTAACAATTTCAAGTCATTAAATATTAAAATATCAGGTTCCATCTCAGTTTATGAGTTTAACCAGCCTGTAAAAATCTTATTGAGGACCCAAAGCTGTCTTTTACTATTAAAGTATTCCAAAGGGGTGATTTTTTTGTTTTATATCCTTGTCATTTTATAATCTTATATTGAATCCTTTTAAAAATGAGTCATAAATATATTTGATAATATTGGTGATGTGATAGGGAATGAATAAACCACCATTTACACCTATGTCTGCTTATTTATAAGATCTAAGGCTTGTACTATAAGGATTTATCAGGATCCCTTAGCCATGGGATCTCCATCCTCATCATTTGTCTTTTAATTTTTGTCAAGGTTAATTTTATTTTATTCTTACTTTCATGGCTGAGAGTAAATTGTATTTAGTGCGAGTAGGTGCCACTAGAGTCCCCACTTTTGGGCCCACAAGTAGAGTAGTGGTAGGGCTCCCCTTCTATATAGTTTGAAAAGAGGAATTATAAAAATTCATGTATTCATAAGTGTACACTTTTAAATAATAAAAATATGAATTTGGGGTGTATAATATTATATTTTAGTTTTCCAAGGGGACCATTTTTTATGGGATGACAAAAGAAACCCAATCAGTTGGGATGCTGACATCATTTTTCCAAGAGATATGATTTTATAGAGGAGATACATCTATCTCAAGGTTATGAAAAAAGTCAACAAAATATTATTGTTAGAGAGTCTAACCAAAGTGAAACTATTTTCTGGTACCCTTTCTATTCAGTCTATCCACTTGATCATACCAAATCTTTTGATGAATAGAAGAAATCAGTTTCAATTTTCCTTTCCCTTAGATGGTGTCCAATTTATTCTCCTTCCAAAATTATATTTCCTCCTCAGTGTGAGAATCAAATTCAAAGTTAGACTGGTCATCTAATGATTAAATTTTTTGATCTTCATAAACTTTTAAAATTCAACCCTAGAAGAAATATTAGTATGAGGAAACTTCCCCCTTCACGTATTTATTAGCAGCATCATCCCATTACAAGCCTATTTTTAACCATACTAACAAATAAGACCATGGTTAAGAAGGGATGTTGAGTAGAACCTAATATCCTATGATTGGGTCCCCCACCTAAAGAAGTCCAACTACTTATGGTTTTTAGTCCTCTTTTATGATCAAATAGATATACCTTTCCCCTTTATTATTGAAATGATATGTGCCTTCTTGTCCTGTTACTTTTCTAGTTTTTTTGTGTTGGAGGTGCTTGGAGGAGGCCTAGAGTGGGACTGTAATAGTTTGGATGCTAAAATATTATAGAATAGGAAATACCCATTGTGTCTAGTTTACATAACATGAATGTGGAGTTCACAACTTCAAAAGGGCCAATTCAAAACATGTAATTAATTGGGGTTAGAAATCCACTGAGGTGGTGCTTTTTTAGGTCAAACTTAAATACTAAAATTTACATGATGTGTAGGGATTACACAAAGTGTAAATTTCATATACAAATCATCTTTAAATGCTATATCATATGGTTGTTTCTCTCTTCTCTCCTTCTAGAAGAGCCAAAATACCACTCTTCAAGAATTTGGTATTCTTTTTGATGGGGATCTATTCTCAGCTTTTCTTTGATCCATGGTGAGTTATCCTCCAATACTCCTTGGTTTCCTTCTATTATTCTTCAGATTTCTGATGTGGTTGTATGGTTTGGTTAGGGTTGTGTGTTTTGTATATATTTTTATAATCCATTGGTGCAGTATAGTTTAATACATGGTTTCTTGTGGTTTTGTTTTGGTTGTTAGGAGTTTATTCTTCTCTCTATGATTCACAATGAGTTAGAATGTTTCTTTGAGGTTGGTAATCCCCCATTTCTATTTATTGTCTATTACACAGGATGGTTTCGCTAATGATTATATTTGGGAGATGGTTTTTCTTTCCTAATCAAAGATAAAAATTGGTTAAATTGATATTTAGAAGTATAATGTATTGATTCTCATGTTTTTATAGCCTTAATATTATTATGATATTGTGATTGTATATGATAGGCGCCTCACTAAAAATTTTGGTCGTTGGGGGGTTTGTTTATGCCAGATGATATTTGATATGACTATTGTTCATATTGTGATTGTTGTGATATCACAGTAAAATGGAAATGGGTTAACTACTTATATTTGGAAAATAAAACGGCTTCCCTTGGATTATGGCTTGATTGAAAATTCCCCTAAAAAAGTGGAATGTGATAAAATTCCCTTTATAAATATATAATATGATCTTAGTGTTGTTATATTTATCTATGCTTATGGGGTGAGGATGACTAGTTGGGGAATGTGGGGATGATGTTTTTCCCTTATTTCAGGGTGGTGATATGGTTTATCTGGTTATTAATTTAGGGTAGTGTGGTGGTGGTTGTTTGGACATGATTTTGGAGTAGTGAGGTGTTTTGTTGTTTATCCATAATTTTAGGCAGTGAGGTGATGGTTTGATTGGAATGTTGAGATGTGTGTGATGTCTGGTTGATTTGTGGTGGATTCTTGGGTAGTTATGGAATAAATTATTATTTTATAATGATTGAGATGGTTGGGGGTTCTCTTCAGTTAATGGGATGAAAATGGATAATGAATAAATAAATGATGGGGAATTTGGTTAAAATTGGATGATACTTAATAATGAAATGAAAGGGTTGGGTAATGGAATTTAATGGTGATGTGACTTATGGTTGAGGCTTCTGTGGTTTTCTTCATCTAGATATTCCAAGAAAGGTGGCGATGTTGTGAGTTGGTTAGTGTTTAGTTGTGAAGACATAGGTTAAGATTATATGTGTAGATATATGTATACAATTTTTTATACTTAATTATTTCTATAAACACCCCTCCCATGTCGAGCACTATGTGACGATGCCCACATAGTCATACGGGGGATGTTTTCTCTAGAATCCGGTGAGTAGGATGGAGGGATCAATACCTATTCATTCCCACTCTCTCTCCTAGGTGAGGAAGTTATTAAAGAGGCTGTGATGGTTTAAGGTCTGCTAATGCACCGGATGATGGTTCTGATAGCTAATGTGTATTTAGAGAATATGTGATTTAGTTGTGCAAGTGTATCAGTGAGACTATGTGTTTGTGGATAGGATGATATGAAATGAGGTGTCTTGTGGTGGGGTTAATTCATGGTAGGAGGATGGACCATGTTCTATATCCTTTATGTTCATGATACCCTACTTCTCTGGTTATGGTTATAGATGACTGATGAACTAGGTTTTTTGGGGAGAGAATTGATGTGGTCGTTCTTCTAGGATGGAGAGCCCAGCTGTATTTTGGAATGATGTGATGTGACCATGCTTGCAGGGAAATGTGGTATACAGAAGAGATGGGAGTTCTAGGATGTATGACCTTGGGGTGTGGGAGCACCATACCAGTACGAAATCAGTTCGGGGTACCCTTATCGAGATGCCTCTTGTTATATTATATTATATGGAATGTGTTATTTAGTGAGTGTTACTTTATGAGGTTAGTTTTGGTTATTATACATGTATAGGTGATATTTGGTTATACTTATTTCTCAGGGGTGTATGAGTATTCTATTTTCACATGTGCATGTGAGACTTTGGTTTTCCTACTGCGTATACATGTATTCTCACCCTACATATATAAACTAATTTTCATCTTTCTAGGAGGATTGCATGGACCATGGTGGATAATAATAGCTCGGACCTTTGGATAACTACAATATCACTACTTTATCATTTATTTTGGTTATTTACTTTAGAGACTTTTATTTTTATCAATTTTATTTATACGTGTAGTATGAGATTGTTTTGGTTTATATTTATAGTATTCTGTGTATTTTTTTGGATGATTCATTTTATCTCATGATGTTATATTATTATAGAGTGTAATGCCTCCAATTTCAAGAGATTTTTATACCCTCAGTGATAGTCCCCAACCTGAGGCCTACTAAATGTGGGACTCAGGGGTCATTATCTCTCTCCCCTCATTGTGTTATCTTTTGAGGTAGGGGGTTGTGATAGAGTGATATCAGAGATGAAGTTTGAGATATTGTATGGAGTTTGGAGTTAGGAAAAGTGGGTATTTCATGGGTTGGTATGAAAACAGTGCTAGTTGACCTCAGTTTATAACATAAGATAGGTAAACTTGCTAGGATAAGGGATTTTAGGGGCCACAATGTTTTGGTGCGTGGAATATGAGCTTATTGATTGACCAAGTGAGGTGGACCTATTTACAGGGTAAATAACTAAGAGAGACACATTCATCATTATGAAATGTGTTCTTATTTTATTTGGGTTATTTAGAGAAGGTTAAAATAAATAAAGTGAATTAAAATTAATCTTAATAAAATTCCATACTACCTAGGATTATGAAATATTTTTTTCCTTTTTCAGTTATGGATAATTTCATTCTTCTATGAGTTTCCCATGAAGTTTTTGTGACATCCTATTATTGTCATATGGTATTCTTAAACCCCTCATTTTATATTTCTATGGTTGGTTTTTATTTGGAGTTATTTCGGGTAAAAATATTGGATTTTTTAGTGTTATGGGGTTGTGTATAGTTGGTGCATGGTTTGAAAAATGGTGCACCCATTTAGTAGAAAGTGTGAACTTAGAAAAAATTGGTGCATGCCTAGGGAGCACGGTTTTCCTAAACCATATGGCCTTGAACTACTAACCATGTGTACGAAGTTTTTCAAATATGAAATTATGTTTTAATATCCTAAGACCCTCTTTCAGGTCCCTGATGGGATTTTATAACCCCGTTGTGATTTCTTATTCCTTGGAGACTCCCAAGAGCAGTTCTTGGCCCCTATACAGTCATATATATGCGAATCAAATCTAAGAAAGTGACATTTAATCTTCCCCATGTGGGATTCCTCTTTCTATTCCATATCTCTCACTCTCTCTTCAATCCTTTATAGGGTTTTATAGATCTCTGTGTTTATTTGTGGACCTAATCCCCAGAACTTGGATCCTGAATCTCAGTATTGAATATTGGTTTCCTATTGTCGTCCTTCTTCATTAAAATATCCCAATTTGCGATTTGGGATTCTAGATCTCGTGATCCTGAGGTAGGTGGTTTCATTTTTATTGGAAAATTTATTTAACCGTAAACTACATTATTTAATATAATTTTTTTGATTTAAAATGAATTTCTTGATATAATTGAAATTTATTTCGATCGGTTGATTAAAAACCCAAATTCATTGAACTAGGGTTTTTGAAATTGGATTTGGAAAGAAATTGTGAAAACCCCCAATTCCATTGAATTGGGGTGTGTTTTCTAAATTTAAGGAAGAATTGTGAAATTTAAAATATTGAATTTAAATAGTGAAATTGATTTGATGGAATTTTTTGACATCAGATGTCATTCTTGGACATTATCCATATAAATTATGACGATTTTTGAGATGTTCCAATGTTACAAAGAATTTTATCAAAGTGATACTTGTTTACACCATCATAAAGAAGGCCATGAAATACTCAATTGAATGATGAGTAAGAAGATCCATCCAATGGCTTCTAATTGGATGAATTATTTGAAAAAAATCAAATGATTGTTTGAGATAGACCTCAAATTCCAAGATATGTGTTAATGGAGAATACATCCCTCATAAAAAGATGACCATGAATTATGTTTAGTGCATGAGGAATGAAGAAATGGTCCATGAATCATCCATTATTGGATTAAAGGAATTTTAAAGATCATGGATTTGTTATTCCAAGAAGAAAATAAGGATGACGTTTGAAGATGAAGAAGAGAGGAGGAAGGGGATAATATGGAACCTATTAAGTACGTTTCCCATGCCTGGGATTAGCATGAATAAGGTGGCCACACACTCTTTTACACATGTTTTTTAACCAAGTAGGGACTTACATAAAAAATATCGGCCAACCAAGGAGGGCAGCTAAGGACCTCATCCTGAAGAACATGCATTACCTGAGGGTTAATAGAGCCTTAAAGAAGCCCTCAATGCCATCCCAAAATGAGGAAGGAGCACGGGTCATGGATAAGCTCGTAGGTGCACGCATGGTGGTTAACTTGTGCGGTGAGTGCATAGTGGGTGCTAGAAGCATGCCTTGAGGAAGTAGAGTGGGAACAGAAGCGCGCCCATAGGGTGAACACGATATGGGGTCGTACAATGTAGGGAGGAGGAGTATTATGAGTTGAGGTTGTAGTGACTTGTGTTAAAAATAATACTCCTTATGTGTCTCTGTTTCAATGTTGGACAAGGTTTTAACAAATGTGGAACTAATCTCGACTGTTGATCCCTCAGTGACACACAGTCTACAATCTGATCAATCATGAGATTGATCTCACACATACAAGATGCCCATCAGATTATCGTTGTTTAGGATTGATCCTTGGTTGTCCAATCTCCTCAACCGAGGATGTCTTCAACCATCAGACACGTGCATGACACCCATGAACCAGTGCTCGTGCTAAACGATGATCTCAAAACTATGGGCATCATTTGAGCCCATTTTAAGCCAACAGAGATCATCTATAAGAACCAAACACATGCATGAATTAAAATCGACATGCATGCATTGAAATGTTCAAAATTGAAGGATCCCAAGGAAAAAAAAGTTTCTGAGGTTGAACTTCCCTTTGATGTACAAAGTGATGGTTCTCATGTGTTTGAAAATTCATGCACGTGAGGATTTCACTAAGAAATAATGAGTCTGCATTGTAGAAAAATAAACTGAGAGACTTGGAATATCTCTATCCAGTGTTTGAAATATTCAAACCCAAAGATAATGTATTTCAAAGATTTTAATTCCTCATATTTGAACACAGAGATATGCGTCATTCCTCACCTATAAAAGGAGAGTCACAGAGATAAAAACAAATCTTGCTGCCATTCCCAAAGAAAGAAGCACATTTTTCTCTAAAGAAATAATGCTAAAGAGAACCTCTCTGGCTCCAAAAAGGTAGAGCCCCATTCCTCCCTTTTGTGAAGAAGAATCGTGCACCACATGTGGTTCATGAATAGAAGAACCACGAACCCCTTAGTTCTCAATAGAAGTGGTGTGCTTCCATTTCACGAAAGAGGTTTCACCCTCTATGTTTAGAATATCTCGAACACACGATAGGTTCTTTGGAACACTGTTTCTGCTTCTTAGACACCTCAAACACACAAACAGTGCCACGAACCCTTGCTGTTCATTGCTAAGAACAAACCAAGAGTTTTCTTGGTTCAGTAAAGGAGACCCACACGAACCATGGTCTTGAAGGGGAAGAAACATGCCCTCCTATTTTCATAAAGAAGAAACACCCTCTTGATTTCTCCTTTTATATGTATACTATTTTTAGTGGTTTGTATTTGAAAATGAAGGTGGTTTCATGAAGGCTGAATCTTGTATGTGTTTTATTTAAAGAAGAAGGAACTCGATTCTCTTAGACAAGAAAAATAACCCAATCATTCGGATATATTCACAAGAAGAAGAAGGGCATGCCTGGTGCACATGCATACATCTGTGTGTGGTGAAACCACTTCCATGAAAAGAAAAAAAGCAACAAAGGTTTTGTGTGCATGTAAAAAAGGAGGAAGAAATAAAAAGAAAACACACCCATTGAACCCAAATTTAAAGGAACAAGTGTGTGCGTTCTAATACCCAAAAGAAGAAGAGAAAGAGAAAAGTAGAAAGAGAAGATATTGTGTGTGCGCTCCAAGTGTTTTACCCATAGTGGTTTTCAAAAAAGGAAGAACAAAAGTAAGAGTGCATGTGTTAATTCATGCACATGCACATGTAAAGAATGAATCAAAAGTGTGTCTGAATGTTGAGAAAAGAAGAGAAGATAGTGCATGTTCAAAAGCAAGATACCCATGCATGCTATCATGTATAATCACATGAACATGTTAGAAGAAATTGAGATATCTAAATACAAGATGTGTTGGATCCCATGAAATCCATGCATGATGTAAAAGAGATTTGAGACTAGATCCAGAAATAATTAAATAAGTTCTTCTATCTGAGTTTATAGTAATTGAGAGTCCAATAAGGAAGACTGATCTAATATTGTGAATAATCACTCTTGAATTATTAAAGAGGATGTGTGCACCACTTTCATATATATTAGAGAGGCCATGTATTCATCATAAGATGATATAATTTCCTAAACATTGTAAAACTTAGGACTGATCATAAAAGTTGTCAGAGTTATTGATCAAGGCTAACAGACCTTACCAAAGGCTGTTGAAGATTCTTGAGGAGATACACAGTCAAGTGTGATTCAGCAAGCATGTGTGAAGAGAGCATAATATCAACTATAGTGAATCAATAAATAACATAAATAAGAAAGTTGCTCGTGTGACTCAAGAGCTAGAAGAACCCTGTGAGATTTAGGGAGGAGAAGAAGACTTTAGTGGGACTCTGAAGTAGTCCAATGGGACACTGATAACACTTTGGGAAGAAGTATAAAGACCATTCTATGAGACTAAGGATAGATAAAGTGGGACTCTGTATTGACCATTGTAATTACTCATCGGATTATAGTGGAGAATCTGTTTTGGATTGAATAACCAGCATAGAAAGGAGTAGGTCATTGAACTGAACCTTGTAAATCCTTGATTTTAGTGCCATTACATTTACTTCACGATTCAAGGTAAGTATATGAGACAAAAGAAGAGTGAAATGAGGCTTTAACTATCCATATAGGTTTATTTGAAAAGAATCAATTAGTAAAAATATTTCAAGGGATTACTGATTCACCCCCTCCCCCTCTCAGTGATTCACACTGATTTGGGTACTTCAATTGGTATTAGATCAAAGGTCACCTCTAAAAGATCCAAGGGAGTATTTGTGAAGTGAATATTTGTGGAGATGAGTGAACATCCTTAAATGGATATATCTTCCAAGAATCAGAATAATATAAAGAAGAAACAAGTAAGGAAGATGAAAAGTAATCTTACTGTTAATTAGGAAACACCTTCAACTGAAGGTAATTTGAAAGGTAGAACATGTGATAATTACTTTTATTATTATGACTTTTCTGATGAATCCTCTTCAAGCTATGATTATGATAGATCAATTAGTGATCTTAATACTACACTCAAAGATCATCTGAAGAAAGTCCCTAGAGAAGTGGCTAGAAACATTGCCGTAAGAATTAGTACTCTTCAAGATGAAAAATTATAGATGGAAGAATAAACTAATGCCATAGAAGAATCATTGGCTAAAAGGGTTTGCATATCCAACACTCTCACAAAACTAGTGAAGAAAAAGAAAGAAAAAATTTATCTTTGAAATGAAATACATGCTCAAGTTACTAAATAATTTCAGGGAATTATTTTTTAGAAATTTTTGTGAGAGTGTATTTGTAGAATCTTCTCATGTATTTGAAAAGCTACACAAAGTTTCTATGGTTGTCAAATTTTCTCAACTGGAAGACTAAGATAAAAATGAAAAGGATCTTGACATCTCTTTGGAAAAATTAAAAAATATGCATGAAAAATAAATGAAAAATCTAAAAGAGAATTTGGATAGCCAAATGAGATCAATTGAGGATGAGAAGAACTCCCTCAACATGAAATGTTTAGAGCTAGAGGTGAAATTGAAGAATAAACAATCACTCCAAGATGGAACCTCCCAAATAGATGAAAGAATATATTCTACCACTCACATTTTCATTAATGAATATGATTCCAAGAGAAATATCAAAGTATACTCTAACACAATGGAAACATCCTCCAAGATGAAGGTATCCCATAAGCTAGTTATTTAATTTTCTACAAATGCAGTTGCATCTACAAGTAGAGGTTCAAAGCTAAAATCTGGGAAGATATGCATTGATAAAAATGTTGATACATCCATCAAAATTCCATGGATGGATGCTGGGATTATTAATAAGAAAAACTCCCAAATTTATGCTCCAAAGAAAGAAATACAATTCTAGAAACAACAAATCACTAAATCTATCCAGAATGATACTACAAGAAAAAGAAGGGGATTTATTGGCTATTGTTGGTGTTGATAAAAGTTTGGGCATCAGAACAATGATTGCTAGCATCACTTGCCAACATATGAAAATTATAGAAGGCATGAATTCAGGTAATATAGATATTAAGAAATGAAGTAACCTGCAAAGCAAAAGTAGAAATAATAGATGAAGAAGAATCTGTCTACCAATAATAAATTTGATTATCTTGAAGGCTTCTGTGATAATTGCATCAAAAGTGGTCAAATTTATTATGAGTGCTATTTTAGTCCTACAAAGCCTCAGAGAGTTGATAAGAATCACAGACCACAACAAAGGTAGGAGAAAGGAAAAAAGAATTTAGAAGTCTTACCATTTGGATTATGTAAAACACTGAAGTCAAGAAACCTGTGAAATAAACTATTCCCAAGAAGAAGCTCAAGTCAGATTCCAAGAATTTCATATCAATATAGAAAAGATGCTTATATTTTGGAAATAAATTTCATACCATGGATCACTATAAACAAGCCATGTAAATGAATTTAAGAAACCCAAAACTAAAATGAGAATCAATCTAGTAGATGATGGGACTGACTGAATACATTCCTGAAAAAAATAATTTTCCTAATAAAGGTAAATTAAAAACACTAAAGAAGACATGTGAAAGCTCCAAACTAGAAAATGTTAAGGAATGTTTAGTTATCTGGCATAATCCATGGCAAATTACTAGAGAACTACAAAGAGCTGATGATGGAGTACTAGCTAAAGAAAAGGAAAAAGGGAAACATGTCATTCCACATTAAGGAGAATCTGAATTTCATGAGAGGTTGTCATCAAATGACAACCAATGTTTCTCATTGTAACAACCTTCCCCTACCTCATTGGATTGAGGAGGCGGTGAGGGTCACTTGGCCTGAAGAGATGTTCCCAAGGTGCTAAAGGATGGAAATAAATGTCGAGGGCTTCAAGGAACAGTGGGGAATGATTTTCCCTTAAGGAGATCACCGAAATAAAAAAAACCAACAATGAAAGATGC
The DNA here is from genome assembly GCA_963277665.1 of Viscum album. Lineage (NCBI taxonomy): Eukaryota > Viridiplantae > Streptophyta > Magnoliopsida > Santalales > Viscaceae > Viscum > Viscum album. The sequence continues at coordinate 1,475,390,466 of OY728125.1, read as the reverse complement.
ATGCACTATCAAACCCAACCATATGATACTAACCATTCCACCATATACCCCAAAACTGTTCAACAAGACATGTCCACAAAACATCAGAGTAAAAATATGAATCTAAATAGCAGAACACCATGAGCCATGACACCACCACAACTCCACACCAAGATCCAAGCTCCATGCTCCACCAACACATCTCAAGCATCACCACGAACCACTAGCAATGATATTCCTTACATTTACCTGTATCCCAGTACATGACATCTGCAAAGACACGAAAGTGCCAAAGAAGGGGGTGAGTACAAATACTCAGTTGTTTTTCCCCAAATGACTTCCCTACACATGCCACAAGGATAAAACCATTAGCACATTTACATAAAGTATTCTATATAAAATAATCACAAGTGCATCTAATACCATCAGCCAAACACACCCTTACTAAGCCATCTTGACCAAACCAAGTAAAGACAAGGAATGAAAAACAATCATGATGTAAGACAAACATGCCACACAAGGAATCTAAATCAACCATGACACACAAGGAATCCAATTCAACCATGTCACATTTCCACAACAAATTCCATCTATGCAAAGCAACACGCAACAAAGCAACCATAACAGTGGGACTTCCCGCCCAACGCGTTCACCCCATCTTTAGCTAGTAGGACTTCCTGCCCACTACCTGACAACCCAAAAATGGTGGGACTTCCTGACCATCCCATTCACCTTTTATAGTGATAATTCCTTCCCACTTCCACACAACCAACACAAGCCATAACCAAGCATGTAAACCTCCAAGTCCACAACCATATGCAATTCACCATTTCCATTACGTGTCAATACAATTCAATAAATAAAACATTTATTGAAAACACCCTTCAATAATTTTCCATACCAAACCACATTTCAATAAAACAACCATTTTAATTGGAACCCATTTCCTCAAATCATCTTATTCAAACCAACAAAACAACTCATTTTAAAATCCCATTTTAAAATCACATCAAGAGCATTTCTCCAGAAGCCTTTTTTCCCAAAAATCCCCAAACCATTATCAAAGAGATTTCCATTCAATATCACACATCAACAACATGATTATTTTTAAGAATCACAAATTAATTGTAACCAAACCACTAGTTCTAACCAAGTGGAGTCGAGAGAGAATCCACCTACCTTTCGGGTTTCAGCAAAATCGACCCACAAGCAACTACTCCTCAAAACCGGAAAACACACCACTGAAGCCTCTCTAGATCTCCTTCCCTAACATCCACAAGCCTTAAAATTAACATCCAAGTCAACATCATCCCTATATCTACACACAATGGTTTTAGATCTAGAAAATAAAGAGAGAGAGGGAGATGTAGATCTAGAGAAAAACAGAAGGAATCAAGAGGAGAGTCTTACTTGGGAGAAACCACCTTCAAACCACCAAGAAAACTCTTCAAAACGCTTCCAAAATGAGTTGGAGAGCACAATAAACCCCTGAGAACCCGAAATACCGAGTGAGGCTCGAGTGGGAGGAAGTTTGGAGTGTTTTAGATCAAGCCCGAGGGAGCCCGAATTTAAAACCCCTTACTTTAAGTGGTCGCACGGTTAGCCTGCACGGTTTTAAAAACCGTGCGCTAACCGTGCGCACGCTACTACCTCAAGAGGAGGGGTCTGCATGGTTGCCTCGCATGGTTTGAAAAACCGTGCAGAGGCCGTGTGAAGCCTACTGTCTCCCCCTACACGGTTTCCTATAGAACCTGTATGGTTTCCTCTAACCATTCTCAAATCATGCTTCCTATAAAAATCCTGCAAACTTGTCCAAAACCATTCCAAACTCTCCCAACCTCTTCTCAACTCATCCCATGAACTTTAAACACATAAATAAGCAATAACAAAGGCTACATACCTCAAACCTGGGGTTCTAAACTCACAACTACTATGTGGAAGGTGTAAGAAGACTGGACATCATGGAAATAATTGAATAGCTATTTTACCAGGTCAAATGGAGATGCTGAAAATTGAAAAACATAAACCAATGGAGGCTACTTCACTACTAGAAGAAGAAAAGGTAAAAAATCCACAAAATTTAAAATTGATTGTAATTAATGGGTCCATGCTAACAATTAAATATCAAAATGTAAAATGGAGAGGAAAAACAATCATGAAGAGTACTAGACACTTTTGATCTACATGGAAAGGAGTTCTTGGGTTGAGAGAAAATTCTCAGCCCTAGTGCTTATATTTAGAAGATAACAAGTGTTCCATCTTATTCCCTTATATTTTTTATATACATGTGCTTAAATTTCAAGGAATTAATGTTGAATGTTATCATCAAGTTGAAAACTGAATTAGAAAAAGTGGTTAAGTACAATTTGGACTCATTATTCATGATTTGAGAATTATAAGAAGTGATCCACAGTGGAAGATTATCAACATGCATATATTTAAGCTTATCTGATGATATTCTCCACCATAGAAATTCAAAGGGAGTTCACACCTTGACGGGGATAAAATATGAAGGAGATTATATCAAGTATTATGTCATGAAAAAACATGAAATTCATATCATCCCAAGAAGTTTAAACTTGTGGTATTTCAAACACACTTTCATTCCTTGTTCCCAATTTTATTTATAATTTCAATTAAGGGGGAGTGCTTGATTGATGAAAAGATGGGATGAAAAGTGGAGATTTATCTTTTCACTTAAACTTTTTAATACTTTTGGTGAATTATGTGCAGGATGTAGTCTTTCACTGATAAATCTAACTATGTCCAACCCCTGGGATAAGTGTTAATACATTCTGAGCATGATTTCACATTTATGGTTGTATATGGACATCATTTAATACCTTGATAATATCTCTCTTATTTTATACATCAGTTTATCCCAAGTATACTTATAGTTTATTTAATATAGGCTCTTTTCTATGTAAAAAATGTGACATCATCCCTCTCTCATAAATATTCAAGAAGGTATTATTTAAATGGGGGAGGAAATTTTTTTTAATAGACCCCACTACACCTTTTCATTCAGTTTCCAATAAGGGGTAGAAAGAATTAGCACACATGTTGACCCATACAATGTTTTCTTAAGTTATATTGACAACAAAATACAAAGGGGGAGATTATTGATCATAGTGTTTCATTTGTCATCAATAAGATGACAATAAGGTGTCAAGTTTCAATATGTGTATGGAAAGGTGTTGGTGATGATGATTGAAGAGGGGACGTTGTTCCAAAGAAAATTCCATAGATATTTTGAGAATCACTATTTTACATTAGATGCCACTCCTAGACATTATCCATATCAATTCTTAGGATTGTTGAGCTGATCCAAAGTTCCAAAGACTTGTGTCAAAGTGATATATGTTTACACCATCAAAAATAAGACCATGTAATACTCAATTTCATGAGGAGAAAGAAGACCCATCCAATCGATTCTAATTAGATATATGTTGTTTATTGTAAAAGGTATAATGGAAGAATAATTGTTCCTTAGTGAAGAAGAAAGGGGAAGCCTCATGTATATTCATTATCAAGAAAAATTTAAAATTTTTCAAAATTTTATATTAGATGCAACTTTTGGTTTTAAGATATTTATCAAACTGTTGGAAGAAATTTGATTCTAGAGGATTATTAAAGGTGGGGAGGATATTAAAGCTTCAAATGGAGTGATAATAGTTGTCATAGATATAGGAATTGACCATATCACATTTCTAACTATATTGATTTTAGTTTTGAAAAACCTTTACCTAATCCTAGTGTAACCAAGAACATTATCTATGTGTCTAATTTTGACATGAAAGATTTTTCTCAAATTTGGATTTAAATAATGCTACATATATAAATATAGAATATATTATGGTATTGAACATATATATATTAGTCATTACATACTAGAATATGAAAATAAAGACCTAAAAATAAATAAATAATCATGTTCACATGGCGTATGTCATACCAAATTGTGGAATCACTAACTTGTTCATGTAAATGAGATGTGTTTGATTAAATTTTAATAAGAAGGGTATTTTAACTCATTTGAGTAGAAAAAATTGGGTTTATATCATGATTATTTATAAAAAAATGACCAAGGCTCCATTTTTTGGAAAGGGAGAGAGATCCAGAGATCTTATAGAGTTATTTCACACATATATTTATATATATTTTCAAATATAAGCTAGAGTTTGATACATTTACTTAATTAATATTATTGATAATTTTAGTATATATGGATATATCAAATTAATGAGGGGTACATCTGATTCCTTTGATATATTTGATAAATTTTTATAATTATGTAGAGAGTCATCATGGTAATAACAAACCAATACATCATTTATATAGAGGTGAATAATATTATTAAAATGAATTCATTGATTATCTAGTAGATTTTGGGATATTATCCAAACTAACTCCACCTTATACACCAAAATGGAATGGTGTATGTGAAATGAGAAACCAAACCTTGTTGGACATAGTGAGATCAATGATGAGTCATCAAAATATATTTTTATCCTTTTAGGATATATATTATAATCAATAGTAATGACACTAAATCAAGTTCCAACTAAAGTGGTAAGAAGAATCTCATATGTATTATGGTATGGGAAGAAATATATTTCTTCATATGTATATGTATGGGGATGTCAATAATTTATTAATGAGATTTATATAAAAACAAACATCATGAGGCATAAAGTGGATATTTAAAGGATACCCCAATAAAACAATAGTTATTACCAATTTTATCCCTCAGATAAAAGGGTAATAATTATAACACCACGGATCTAGTAACCTGGAGTCACTGCTTACTTGATTATAATGGTATAATATTCATGGATCGCATTGAAAAGGATAGAATGACTTAGAGGTTTTTGGATACTAGAATAATAAAATATTTATATATTACATTTTAATATCCAAATATATAATAAAAAATATCTTAAAAAATTTCTATTCCTTTTAGTTAATTCCTAAATTTTTTCATAGATCACTTCATGGTAGCTTGAAAAATAGAAAAATAAGAAGGGTGATCTTGAATTATTAGTAAGTGTACATGTATTGAAATAGCTATCATAATATTAATACATTTGATTGAAGAGTGAATAATCAATAAGCAAGTTATATAATTGATAAAAAGAGTATGAAAAAAAATATCCATGCATAACAAAGAAATGAATATAATCACATGGATTAAAATATCTGAATTCATGTTGATAGAATGTATAATGTTGAGAATAATTATATTTACCATCAAGTAGTCATCCGATACATTATAATTTTCATCAGGGTCATAATAAAGAAATTATTATTATCATCAAGGTCATAGAAAAAAATTCGTACTTGCATTGGGTAGGCATATACCAAATAGCCAGACCATTTTTCTTGTGAGACAGACCAATTCATCATTGGGTATATAATATTAGGGCCCACCTGTCACTTATTTAACTCCAATGAATTCACCACAAACATTATATTAATATAAATACAATGCATAATAAAATTTCCTTAAAAATCATAAAATATCTACATTGAGATACAAGCATATGGAATGCCGAAATTTTTCTGATTAATAAGTTAGATTTCATGGACACAATCCATCAAAAGAAATAAGGTGGATGGTTAAAAAACGGATAATCAATAGAGAAACATTTGTTACTATAAAATTAATAGGAATTAAAATTATAAAATAAAGAAATATATTGTAGTTTAAAATTTCACTCTTAAAGTGTTGGGTTATTAACCGAAGATACTAATTTTTTTAATGGTTTGTAGTGGAAAGAGACTATACTAATAGTACATAAATCCTATCTTATGGTTTTTAAGGAGAATGTGAATTCTATAAAGTATATCCCCTAAAAAGTTTCTATTTAGGTGTTCATTATTAGGCCCAATAATATGCACTAAGGGGAATATTTAGTTAAAACGCAAGCATCCTTTTATGGAATTATTAATACTAGATGCATTTCTATCACATCAGCATCCACTTTTTTGTATCTAGATAAGGATTTCATTTCTAGGAAAATGTAATACTCTTTAATTCCATAAATTTATCTTTTTTATGAATTATTATGGATTAGGAAAATAATTTAATTTGAATAAATCACATTATAAATATATCAAAAAGGAGATAGGGTAAAGGCTAATGGTCAAGAACTATTAATTAAGGAAAAGTGAAAGGAAGGGTATATGATAAGGTTAGACAATAATAAACTACCATTATCCGAGAGAAGACTAAAATAATAATTTTACCTATGATTCTTAACTATTCCTAGGATGGCCTCTACATCAGGGATGTTGGCCTCTCCCCCATAAGTCATCCCTCTTTCAGAGCTCTTGATCATGTTCTTATGATGAAGATGCTTCCAAATCTAGTTTGGATGTAAAACTTTACTTATATATTTTCTCTTGAATGTATACCCCTATATAGGTCTTCAAATGATCCTCAATATTTAGTGAAATTAATTTAAAATTTTCAAGTCATTAAATATAAAAATATTATGTTCCATCTCAGTTTATGAGTTTAAATAGCCTGTAAAAATCTTATTGAGGACCCAACGCAGTCTATTATTATTAAATTATTCCAAAGGGTTGAATTTTTTTGTTTTATAACCTTTTCATGTTATAATATTATATTGAATACTTTTAAAAATGAGTCATAAATATATTTCATAATATTTTTGATGTTATAGGGAAAGAAGAATCCATCATTTACACCTATGTCTGCTTATTTATAAGACCTAAGTCTTGTACTATAAGGATTTATCAAGATCCCTTGTCCATGGGATCTCCATCCTCATCATTTGTCTTTTAAATTTTATCAAGGTTAATTTTATTTTTTTCTTACTATCATGGGTGAGATTAAATTGTATTTTGTGCGAGTAGGTGCCACTAGAGTCCCCACTTTAGGGCCCACAAGTAGAGGAGTGGTAGGGGTCCCCTTCTATGTAGTTTTAAAAGAGGACTCATATAAATTCATGGCTGCTTTAGTGTACTCTTTTAAATAATAAAAATATGAATTTGGGGTGTATAATATTATATTTTAGTTTTCCAAGGGGACCATTTTTTATGGGATTACAAGGGAAGACCAATCAGTTGGGACTGACATCATTTTTCCAAGAGAAATTATTTTATAGAGGAGATACAACTATCTCAAGGTTATGAAAAAAGTCAAAAATATCTTATTGTTAGAGAGTCTAACCAAAGTGAACCTATTTACTGGTACCCTTTCTAGTCAGTCTATCAACTTGATCATACCAAATCTTCTAATAAATAGAAGAAATTAGTTTCAATTTTCCTTTCCCTTAGATGTTGTCCAATTTATTCTCCTTCCAAAATTATATTTCCTCCTCAATGTGAGAATCAAATTCAAAGTTAGACTGGTCATCTAATGATTCAATTTTTTGATCTTCATAAACTTTGAAAATTCATCCCTAAAAGAAACATTAGTATGAGGAAACTCCCCCCTTCACGTATTTATTAGTAGCATCATCCCACGAAATGCCTATTTTTAACCATACTCGCAAATAAGACCATGGATAAGAAGGGATGTCGAGTAGAACCTAATATCCTAAGCTTGGGTCCCCCACCTAAAGCAGTCCCACTACTTATGGTTTTTTGGACTCTTTTATGATCAAATGGCTATACCTTTCCCCTTTAATATTGAAATGATATGTGCCTTCTCGTCCTGTTACTTTTCTAGTTTTTTGTGTTGGATGTGCTTAGAGGAGGCCTAGAGTGGAACTGTAATAGTTTGGATGATAAAATATTATAGAAGTGGAAATTACCATTGTGTCTAGTTTACATAACATGAATGTTGAGTTCACAACTTCTAAAGGGCCAATTAAAAACATGTAATAAATTGGGGTTAGAAATCCACTGAGGTGGTTCTTTTTTAGGTCAAACTTAAATCCTGACATTTACATGATGTGTAGGGATTACACACAGTGTAAATATCCTATAAAAATCACCTTTAAATGATACAACATATGACTGGTTCTCTCTTCTCTCCTTTCAGGAGATCAGAAATATCACTCTTCAAGAATTTTGTATTCTTTTTGATGGGGATCGATTCTCAGAATCTTTTCTTTGATCCATGGTGAGTTATCCTCCAATACTCATTGGTTTCCTTCTGTTATTCTTCAGATTTCTGATGTGGTGGGATGGTTTGGTTAGTGTTGTGTCTTTTGTCTATATTTTGATGATCCTTTGGTGCAGTATAGGTTAATACATGTTTTCTTGTGGTTTGGTTTTGGTTTGTAGGAGTTTCTTATTCTCTCTATGATTCACAATGAGTTATAATGTTTCTTTGAGGTTGGTAATCCCTCATATCTATTTATTGTCTATTACGCGGGATGGGTTCGCTAATGATTATATTTGGGAGATGGTTTTTCTTTCCTAATCAAAGATAATGAATTGGTTAAATTTATATTTAGATGTATAATGGATTGATTCTCATGTTTTTATAGCCTTAATATTATTATGATATTGTGATTGTATATTATTGGTGCCTCACTAAAACTTGTGGTCGTTGGGGGGTTTGTTTATGCCAGATGATATATGATATGACTATTGTTAATATTGTGATTTTTGTGATATCACAGTAAAATGGAAATGGGTTAACTACTTCTATTTGGCTAATGAAATTGTTTTCCTTGTATTATGGCTTGATTGAAAATTCCCCTAAAAAAGTGAAATGGGATAAAATTCCCTTTGTAAATATATAAGATGATCTTAAAGTGTTGTTATGTTTATCTATGCTTATGGGGCGAGGATGACTGGTTGGGGAATGTGGGGATGATGTTTTTTCCTTATTTTAGGGTGGTTATGTGGTTTATTTGGTTATTAATTTAGGGTAGTGTGGTGGTGGTTGTTTGGCCATGATTTTGGAGTAGCACGGTGTTTTGTTGTTTATCCAGGATTTTGGGCGGTGAGGTGATAGTTTGATTGGAATGTTGAGCTGTGTGTGTTTTCTGGTTGATTTGTGGTGGATTATTGGGTAGTGATGTAACACACTAAGAGTTCATAGTGTGTTATTTCTTCAAAATAATTCAATAACTTGCACTACACGCAACACCGAGTTCAAGCGCACCATGACATACCAAACAAGCCGTTCAAAAGAGGTTATGAATAGTATTTACTAAATTTTAAACTTTATATAATCCCTATAATTTTAGAATACATATTATGAGTTTCTTAGACATAATGTAAGAACAAATTCATTTTCAGTATTGTACTTTTACTAACTTTTAATAGTGAAAACCTTTTTAAATCAAATATTTTAAACTTTTATATATTCAATTTGACTAAATAAATTTACTTTTTAGAATGTGGATATCAAAAAAAATTACAATTAAACATACCAAGCTTACACGGTATGTTTCCCTTTGAATAATGCAATGGCGTGCATTGTACGCAACTTCGAGATTTTAACACACCACAACCAATCAAACTAGCCGTTATGAATAGTAATACCTACCTTTTAAAATTTTAGAAATTTTATCTCTCAAAATGGACTTAATTTTTGGATTTGGAGTATCGAATTTAGCCTAAGCTGAAATTTTGGTACTTTTCGGATAACTTTCATATTTTGATGAATAGTGAAAATTACTAAATTTTAATTAAAAACAACTTTTTTAATCAAAAAAATTAATAGTGATAAATTATGAATTTGGGTGGTTTTAAAGAATATTTAGAATATATTTTTACCATTTAATACAATGTTGGTCATTGGACATAATTTCACAATTAAACCAAACATAAACAAGTATCAATCTTTTGATAGTTATTATATCTTAAAAACACGCTTTTTGTTTTGACAGCGGGAATTAATTTTAAATTAATTTCTGCCACTTCTGTGTTTTGAATTTGAAAAAATGGATTCCATATTTTGAATCAGGATGTTCAAATTTTATAAATAGGAAACTTTTATTTTTAGACATTTTGAATAATTACTTTGGTAAATATTTTATTTACCATGGTTAAAGGGTAAATCCGGTAAATAAGGGTTAAAAATAATATTATAATAATAAAAAATTACCCTAAAACGCGTGTTAACCTTATTGGTTGATACATGTTCGACCATGGGCATCTTTGGGTCAATTTTGGGACCCCATGGTGCCACTTGTAAGTGATAGGGACACTTTATTTTAATTAAGTTAAAATGAATAAAAAAATGACACAAGCATATAGCTTTTAGAAAAACAATTTTTACATAGAGTTATATATGTTTTATTTTAGACTATAAATATTCATTTGAAAGATAAAAATATTTCCTACATAATTATATTTTATTTGTAATTTTAAGACATTAAATAATTTAATTTATATATGACACAATGATGATGTAGTAATTACCATAATAGTGAAAATATAAAATAATTGATATTATAAATACCCAAATAAATACAATTTGAGACTTTTAATGAATTAAACTAATTTTATAGGATAATAGGGCATATTAGGATTGATTTAATTGACTTTTTTCGAAGTAATCATTCTGTTATAAGTTTCAAAAAATCAACTATTGAATAGTGTCAAAATTGACATAAAAGAATTTTTTAAAACAAATATTATATTATTAATTGATATTAAATTCTTCAAAATCTACGGTTCGGCCAAGAGACTTATATCATGATAGGTGTATCATTAATGGACCACTTGGGGGTCTCTTGGATGTATATAGTAATTTTATTAACTATATAATATAAAAATACAAAGTGACATGGTAAATATCAAACTAATTAACTAAGAGTTAAAACTAAAAGAAAAGGTTAATATAGTAACCCAAACCTGTCTAAATTCTATTGGTTGAATGGTTTTCGACCTATCCCAACCGTAAACTTTGAAAAATCAATTTTGGATCCATTATAAACCTAATATGAATTTATTATAAATTAATATTTCTAGCTTTTACAAAGGTGCCCCTCACCCCTCTTATAAAAGGGCACTCCCCCTTCTCATTACTTCACACCTTCAAAACCTTTTGGTTCGGACAAACTCTACCCAAATACTCTCTCAACTTCCTTCAATACAACCTAGATTCCTTAGTTTGATCATAAATCCACCCTATGGATCCCTTTTGATCAAATAAAAGGAAGAACCCGAAGAAGAGGTAATGTTTTCACCACACTTTTTCAAATTCATTTCTTCTTCCACTTATTCTTTATTTGTTATTACCATTCTAAAATAATAAATCCAGTATCTTATATATACTGTGATGTTATTATAAATATGGTACAACCATATTCAGTATTCTATCCACCCTTTGAATAACATGTCACCATACGTGCGTACGTACGGATTACCGTCTCCACGTCGTGGTGTAATTGTTATTCAATATATTATTATTTGGATGGGTATAATAATGATGTGTAACTCATGTAAATAATAAATATAAAATGATAATGATTCTGTATATATGATATACTATCCAATTATATATTATTTTAATATCAAAAGAATGATATTGTCGCTCGTGCGTACGTACGGACTACCGTCTCCATGAACGCGATGAGATTCATTCTCCATCATATCCATTCAAGTATAATCCTCATTTGATGAATAATAATAGTATCTAAGGACTTGATATCATTCTGGATATTATTCAGATACAACCTATCTATGACAAACACGACTTACGTAACAAAACATATAAAAGAAAACGAGTAAGTTAACACCCAAAACAACGATAATACTAAGATATTATTAACAAATCAATGTTAAAAGATCATATATGATATCATATTAATGTATATGATTCTTTTATAATTTAATAAAAATTATGTCACCATTATACAGGAGGTTAACCTACCCCAACCAAGGAAAAATAAAAGGTAAGGATTATTTCACAATCTCTTCATTATCCGAGGTTGTTTATACGTAATAATCTACTGAGATTTATTTATCATCCACATCCATGTTTCTTAAAAATGTATTTCAAAACATTTTTACTATTTAAAATAATATGGGTTAAAGTCATTTATACCCTTGTTTGACTTTTTATAAGAGTTTTATAAAGGAATCTTTCCGTCATTTTCCAAACAAGGTGCTTTTTAACCTTTTCGACAGAATTAAGGTAAGAATGTTTTTTTAACTTATACGGCGGGTGCGGTTATTTTCTACCATTATAAAATCATCAAAGCTTCTCTTACAATCTTATAAGAATATTTTCAATGAAAATGTTTTATTTTATAAATATATGACTCTTAAATGATTTCAAAATAGACAGAGATATTTCTCTAAAAAGAGTTTTGATTTCATCTATGTCAATATCCTTTGATGGGTTTTACGCTTATTTGAAGTTGATTTGTTATGATACAAAACTTCTATATTGTATTGAAGGTTTTGTGATATGTTTGACTGTGGAAGTGCTATTTTTATACCATTCATATTTTATGGTGAAATTATTGACATTTCGTATGCTATTTTTAATACGAATGTTTATGTTATGTTTAAACTATTTCATATGGGAATGCATTGGACTTAATATGTAATGGGTGGAGCCCGCTATAGCTCCTCGATGCATCGGTAGGTCTCATGAGACAAACTAGTGTCTTGGAACAAGGCCTTGACAAAATCTTATTTGTAGTTTTGGCACGAGGCCTTGGCTATGTGGTTATGATAGTCTGGAGTTATGCATTCCATCATTATGAAAGTGGTTATTGATATTGCATGTGATTATTCGATTAGAAGAATACCAATGTGAATAAGTAAATGGAATTATTTCATTTTATTTTTGACATACCATGTTGAAGTTCAAGTTTAAATGGCTTTTGTTTTAGTTATACATTACCTTAAATGTTTATTCTTATTTATGAAAGTTTCCGCTATATTGTTATCTTTACTGGGCATTTGAGCTCACCCCTTTTCTATGTTTTATTTTTCCCAGGATGTGAAGAAGTAAATTATGAATGACCTACAGGGATATTACGAGGGGATAATAGTGTGGACTATGGAGACAATATGTTGTTGTAGTAGTTTTTCACCTTATGATGTAATGTAAAACTTTATGAATATATCTAGTGTTTCCAAGGCTACTAAACCAATCGGTCTTTCGAGATTTGACCTTTCTCGTGATCACACCAATGTTATGTAATAATGCACCGACTCTGGGTAACTGGGGTCAGGGATTTATAGTTGGTATCAGAGGAAGTTTAGTACAAACATTGGAAGCTAGATTTAGATAAACTATGATTATAGCACGTAGACCTAAGATGATCTTTGAGGATTAGTGTAGAAGAACTTCCTAGAATTTTGGTATTGTAGAGATTTTGTGATTTTTCCAAGAAATACATCCCTGTCTAGATACGAGAAGGTAGAGGCGGCTCTGGCACAGATGTACCTAGGGGTAAAACCCGAAAACACCACTTTGAGCTATACTCGAACGGGAACTGGTGCACAACAACGGGCCTTGCTGCACTCTTGGTTACGACACTCCCGGGGGATATGCTTAGGATAATTCTAATTTTCTTTACAAACCATTATTAAGGGTTTATGAGTATATACTTCCTCAAAGGAGACATTTATGGATTATATCCATAAACTATTTAATTTATGTTATGTGTTTTACAAGTTTGGGATTTGGTATTGTTATTCATAAACTAATCTAGTGTATGCCATTGTTTAGAAATGTCACCCAGTAGAAGGAATGATAACTTTGGATGATCCAAAGAGAAACAAGGCTCATATCTTTCATGGTCTTAAGCCAGAATTTATAAGAGAAATAGTCTCCCATGTATTATCATCATAGGAAGAAATAATATCATGTGTTGATAAGATAAGTAAAGAGTTTACTGAGTCCTATGGCTTTGAAGGGAAGCAAGAGAAGAAAAGTATGGAAGAGAGAAAGATGGATAAAGGGAAGAGGGAAAAGAAGAATTTTCCCATATGTGATAATTGTGGGAAGAAACAACCTGGAACATGCCTGAATGGAATGGGAGTTTGTTATAATTGTGGAGGAAAAGGGCACAAATTATGTGACTGCAAGGGTAAGAAAATGGTTTCAAATGTACCATGCTTCATTTGCAAGGAGTTTGGACACTACGCGAACCTATGTCCCAGTCATCAGTCTATGCCGCAACTAATGCTATTGGATAATAATCAAGTTATGATACTACCACAAATGAAGTGGAATGATTAGAGTTCTTATGTTGATTATGTCATTTGAGTGTTGTATCAACAATGTACTTGTTATAATAATTATGGAGTATATAAGGATTGTACTGTAGTACTATTTCATTAAGGACTTGAGATTGTGTGGAACAAAGAAAAGTGACTCAATAGCAGGTTAAATTTTTGGAAAATATATGGTTGAGAGAAAGATAAACCATAATATGGTTCTGATACCAAGGTAGTGATTTTAGAAAAATACATGATTGATTTGGATAAATTATATTGGATATTCTTGACTACCTTGAAACTGATTAATGATTTGTATATTCTATCATTATTGGGGTTTACAACATTTTTGTATTGAAAGAGTATATCTATTATTCTATAAGGAATAAGAGATCATGAATGTAATCAATATGGTTTTATGGTAATTCAGGATGTTGCAGTGTTTTAAAAGAATACACGATGAAGGTGATCACATGTTATTACACGAAAAAAAAGATCTTCATTGTGTTTACCTTCTGTATAAATTTTGGACTGAATTATTTTGGATAGTTCTAGTTTGGATTATTTTGGATTGCCATAAAAGGACAACCCGGAGGTCGGGCGACAACCCGTCGCGTCCAGCAAGGCCGCGAGACTTGAACCCACAACCGAAGGGCGACAAGGGTGTATCACCTACCACTGACCCACGTGATGTCCGTGTTTGAATAATGTCATTTTTTAATGGTTCTTCTAGATGAATTATAAATTCAATTTTTTTATCCCAATACGAATAGGATAAATAGAATATTATTTTTAAGTTCTATTATCTTTTAGAGTGAAACATGAGTTTGTGGTAGAACTTAGTTAAAGGTTGAGACTCTGCTTGTCAAGTATATATTTCTCTTCTTCTCTTATTCAATGAAGAAATTAATTCTTATTCTTTACTGAAGGGATCTTTAAAACAAGTGTGTTATCCTAATACCATATGTTTTGCTGAACCGATGGTATTTTAATTCATCATAGATTGATGAATTTAAGGCCCTAAATTTTATACTTAATTTTGATTGATGAACTCAATCACTCCCTATAAATATTTATGTTTTTCCCCAATTATATGTCTCTAATTTCCACCAATGTTCTCCGAATAGAGATCATAATTTGGTGGTGACCTTTTCATTTCTCTTTTCCTCTTATTAAGACTAAATTTTGTCAACCCTATTTTCGATGTGGGTTTTCCCACAAAGATATTTTCTATATTCAAACTTTTATTTTCTAAGAACAATTTCAAATTGCGAGGACACAATTTATTGAAGGAGGGGAGAATGTAACACCCCAAGATTTCATAGTGTGTTATTTCTTCAAAATAATTCAATAACTTGCACTACACGCAACACCGAGTTTGTAACGCCCCGACCCTAATTACCTAGAGTCGGTGCATTATTACATAACATTGGCATTATCATGAGAAAGATCAAGTCTCGAAAGACCGATTAGTTTAGTAGCCTTGGAATAACTAGATACATCCATAAATTTTTACATTACATAATAAAAAAAAACATCTTGTCTTCATATCCCCTCATACTATCCCTGCAGTTCATTCATAAATTACTTCTTCATAATCCTGGGAAAAATAAAACATTGAAAGGGGTGAGCTCGGATGCTCAGTAAGGATAACATTATAGCAGAAGCTTTCATAAATAAGCATAAACACTTAAGGCAATTTATAACTAAAACAAAAGCCTTTTAAATTTAAACTTCAGTATAAAATGGCGAAGGTAAAATGAAATAATTCCATTTACTTACTCACATGGATATTCTACTAGTCGAATGATCACATGCAATATCAATAACCACTTTCATAATGATGGAATGCATAATGCCAGACTATCATAACCACATAGCCAAGGCCTCGTGCCAAGACTACAAATAAGATTTTGCCGAGGCCTTGTGCCAAGACACTAGTTTGTCTCATGAGACCTACCGATGCATCGAGGAGCTATAGCGGGCTCCACCCGTCACTTATTAAGTCCAATGCATTCCTCATATGAATAGGTTTAAACATAACATAAACATTCGTATTAAAACTAGCATACGAAATGTCAATACTTTAACCACAAACCATGAATGGTATAAAAATGGAACATCCACAATCAAATATAACTCATTTGATACAATATGGAAGATTGTATTGTATCACATTAACTTCAATCATGAATAATTAAGGATGTTGATATAGATGAAAATAATCATCAAAACAATTTGAGAGAAATATCCCCCTTTTCTTGAAAACATTTAAAAGTCACACTATTTGTCAAGAAGTCATTTAAAAATAGATTTTTGAATCAAAGTGTCCCATACCACTTTGAAACTTTTTAAAAGGAGTTTTAATTTCTAAACTTTAATGTCCATATAAATAAATCCTTAAAACCATTTTTAAAACATGGACATTAATGAGCATGATTTAGAAGAATAAGTCTTTAAAACATTTTAAAATGGTATTTTGGTTAGAGATTCTAACCAGAAGAGAGACACTTGAGTACAAATAATTGAGGTAATCAAAACTTTGTAATATCATGAGAATAAAGGGATTCATGATATACTATGTCAAAGTACATTATATACAACACATAAAAGTGATTTGGTGTATATCAACAAAAAAGTCTCAGTTGAATGTAAATTGAGATGAAATCTCTCATAAAGGCCGTATCCTTAGGTTAAGGATAAATCAACGACATAATTATGTGTGAAAAATATAAATACACTAAATATGATTGAATATTCAGTGTAAAACAATCAAAGGATATTCACACATATTCTTGTAGAAACAACACCAACGAATTGGATATTTAACTCAACAAATGGAGATTGAGTTAAAATTACTCTTATCAAGTTCATACCGATCACTTGAGAGTTTATAAATGGAGTGATTATGTGTATCAAAAGTATATCCACAGAAAGGGGAGTGGAAATTAAGACATAATCAAATGAATAGCGATTCCACACATAATCTTGGAGTAATATAATCAATGAAATATGCGTAAAGCCAAATGAGTGGAAATTGAAATCTCAAATTCCCTTATTGATTAGGCAACTTAAGAAACAAACACCCATGAAAGAAATATCATACCATGATGATGTAAATACCCATAAAATAAAGTATATTACACAATGAATACAATCATGGGTAGTACACATACACCACATGCAATAATTAAGTGGTGATCAATGGAATTCTCACGGAATTAAAAGTGAGACAAGAAACCCCTTACCACGTTAATCAACTGAGTCACATGGCCAAAAGTTAATAACCACCAAATGATTTACAGAATAACATGAATATAATGTGAATCATGATAATATATATCAAATGGAAGTACACAATACACCACTTTCAATAATTTAGTAGCGAACAATGGAAATCTCACGGAATTGAAAGTGAGATAAGAGAATCCCTTACTTTGTACTTTTTCCTTGGTCGATGGTAGGTTTACCTCCTGTATAATGGTGAAATAATTGTTATTGAATAATACAAGAATCATTTACTTTAATATGATATCATATATGCTGTTTCGGGTGTTAACTTACTCATTTTCTTTTATATGTTTTGTTACATAAGTCATGTTGGTTGTATCTTATTCATATCCAGAATGATATCAAGTACTTAAACATCATTTTTAAATCATTAAATGATAATTATACTTGAATGGATACGATGGATAATGAATCTCATCGCGTTCGTGGAGACGGTAGTCCGTACGTACGCACGAACGCTACTTCCATTTAATTTTTTATTTTAAAAGAATCGAATCCAAATGATACATAGGTATATTACTATTCCAGTATAATATAATATTTTATATATGTTACTTAAGTTCATTAACACCATCCTTTATACGTTCCATGTGTGGTATGAACGAGTCATATCATTTTAAGGGGGCGGTAGTCCGCACTTCCTCAAATGAAATTATCGTATGTATATACGACATGAAACGAATAATGGTATGAAATAAAATGGAATTACAGAAGCTTATATATAAAATATATATCATTAATATCATATTTAATTACAGTGCCATCATAATGGCCACCATGAGAGGCGGTAAGATGTTTTTGAACAATCATCGTTTCGTGAGGCGTTAGTTTGCCATCCACAGAAACATTATGTTCATCATCCATTAGACGGAGTTGTGTGTATGTGTAGTTTGAATACTTCTTATAACAACATCCTAGTATATTGAGGATACTGGTGTTGTTACAAAAGAAGGGAAATAAAAAGAGTTTGGGGGTTGAAGAAGCAAAATAAATGAAAATAATTTAAGAGAAATCGTTACCTTTAATTTAGGTAACTCACTTTGGTTGGAACCAAAGGACTTGTTTAAATGCTTTCTGCCTAAGGGGAAGCTTCAAGGAGGAGGAGAGGGATGTGGGGAGCTTAGTTGGGCAGAGTTTGGATGAGCCAAGTGGCTTGAGAGGTGTGAGGAAATGAGAAGGAGGAGTGCCCTTTTATAAGAGGGGTGAGGGGCACCTTTGGAAAAGCTAGAAATATTAATTTATAATAAATTCATATTCGGTTTCCAATGGCTCCAAAGTTTACTATTCAAAGGTTGAGGTGGGGATAGGTCGAAAAAAACTCATCCAATAGAATTTAGACAGGTTTGGGTACTTATATTAACCTTATCTTTAAGTATTAACTCTAAGTTAATTAGTTTCACTTTTACAATGTCTCTTTGTATTTTTATATAATATGGTTAATAAACTTACTATATACATCCAAAAGACCCCCAAGTGCTCCATTAATGATTAACCTATCATAATATAAGTCTCTTGGCCGAACCTTAGATTTTTAGGAATTTAATATCAATTAATAATATAATATTTTTTTTAAGAACTCTTTTATGTCAATTTTGACACTATTCACTAGTTGATTTTTGTGAAACTCATAACAGATTGATTACTTCGAAAAACGTCAAATAAATCAATCCTAATATATCATATTATCCTAGAATTTTTTTTTAATTCATTAAAAGTTTCATATTATAATTATTTGGGTATTTATAATATCAATTATGTTAATTTTTTACTATTTTAGTAATTACTGCATCATCATTGTGTCATAAATAAAATAAATTATTTAATGTCAAAAAATTATAAATAAAATATAATTATGTAGGAAATCGTTTTATCTTTCTAATGAATATTTATAATCTAAAATCCAACATATATAACCCTATGTAACAATTGTTTTGCTAAAAGATATATGCTTGTGTCATTTTTGTATTCATTTTAACTTAATTAATATAAAGTGTCATTATCACTTACAAGTGGATCCATGGGGTCCCAAAATTGTCCCAAAGATGCCCATGGTCGACCATGTATCAACCAATAGGGTTAAGACACATTTTAGGGTAATTTAGTATTATTATAATATTATTTTTTTAACCCTTATTTACCGGATTTACCCTTAACCATGGTAAATAAAATATTTACCGCAGTAATTATTCAAAATGTCTAAAAATAAAAGTTACCTATTTACACAATTTGGAAATCCTGATTCCAAATATGGAATCCATTTTTCTAAATTCAAAACACAGAAGTGGCAGAAATTAATTTAAAATTAATTCCCGCTGTCAAAAACAAAAACGTGTTTTTAAGAGATAATAACTATCAAAAGATTGACACTTGTTTATGTTCGGTTTAATTGTAAAATTATGTACAATGACCAAAATTATATTAAATGGTAAAAATATATTCTAAATATACTTTAAAACCACTCAAATTCACAATTTATCACTATTAATTATTTTGATTAAAAAAGTTGTTTTTAATTAAAATTTAGTAATTTTCACTATTCATCAAAATATGAAAGTTATCCGAAAAGTACCAAAATTTCACCTTAGGCTAAATTCGATATTCCGAATCCAAAAATGAAGTCCATTTTGAAATATAAAATATATATAATTTCAAAAAGTAGGTATTACTATTCATAACGGCTAGTTTGATTGGTTGTGGTGTGTTAAAATCTCGAAGTTGCGTACAATGCACGTCATTGCATTATTCGAAAGGAAACATACCGAGGAAGCTTGGGGTGTTACATTCTCCCCTCCTTCAATAAATTGCGTCCTCGCAATTTTTAAAATTTTGCTTGGGAATATAATGGAAAGTCCCACATCGGAAAAAGAGTCAATAAAACTATCACTTTAAAAGAAAGAAAGAGAGGTATAAGGGTCATCCAAGATAACCCATACTAGGATTCCATGTAAGAAAACATGGATATGGATGATAAACTAAGTGTCAAGTTCTGATGGAGAGGGATAGAAATCATGATCAGGAGAAAGTTAACAATGAGAAAACCACAGACTTGTGTTGGGACAAACGACCATTAGTCTCCTAGTAGGAAAGTAAACGGACAACATTTTTTTTTAAGTTACATTACATAAGGAAGAGTAATTCATTTATGATATTGACTAAGAACATTATGAGATATACTTAAATTTTAAGTAGATTTTCATTCTTTAATAAATTTCCACCACTAACTCATTTTTTTTAAACGATTAGTATTCAAGAAGACTTGGTCACACTGGAAGAGATAGAATAAACTTCTATAGAATCACATGATCCATGAAGGATAAACCATATATTTACATTGTCTTTGAAGATTAATCAAAACCAAAATGGTCAGTGAATGATCTAATGATCCCCCAAAAGGATATTCATTGAGATAAATATGCACTAATCTTAATTTCTAAAATTAAACCAACAATACCCCAAAGTTAAATAGATACCATTCAATAATCAATTGTCCTTAAAATCCTTTAATATAATCCAAACTAATATTGAAACCCAAAACATAGAAGAATTTGATTATGTAGTCTCCCATGTTAAATTGTATCTCCAAATGACATCAGATACTCTTAAAGTCACATACTCAAAAGTAACTAACCTAATCACATATTCTCTATTATAGGTTAATCATTTCCATAAATAACCCAAATCACTATAAATCCACAATAAAAACGTAGATAAAAATCTATCATTACTCCACAAATGAAACCCCATAGTATTCTATTTTCCTTGGGCATATAGTGTTCCCAACAAAGCGAACATCTTCCAAAATAACATTTATCACTTAATCACCAAATCATTTTCCTATACCAAGGGTATTCTTTTGATATGAAATAAGAACCCAAATCAACTTATTATTGATCAATAAAATCATTTTACAAAAAAAAATAGTCACACTAACCAGGGACTTCACGTAGTCCAGTGGTAGGCGATAAATCCCAATCGCACTTTGGTTGTGGGTTCGATTCCCATAGCTTTGTCCGACGCGACGGGTTGTCACATGGTCTACGTGTTGTCCTTTTTCAAAAACTATATTTTATAATATTTCCAAAATGAGATAAATTCCTCAAAATACTATATCATAAATTTAACCACAAATGTTATATCATACCTTGAATCTTCATCCCAAATTAGAATAACTTATAATTCTCTAAAACCCCAATGATCATATAAATCCAAATGGTTATTTATACCCATATCCACAAGAGAAGAGACAATTCTTCCTCAAATATCATTCTCACATGGCAAACTGCGGGGTTAAAAAATACAAGAGAAAATTATTCCATAGTAAACCCATCAACAAGGAGTGCTAATACTTTTTAAACATTTCTCCAACCATTTATTCCCACATAGCTTCTTCTTTGACCAAGAAAATATCCTATAGAATAGGACATTCACTCGGGTAATGGCCAGGTCCCCTACATTTACGGCAAATGACTGTAAATGGACTCTTGGGACCATTTTTATCTTCTTCCATAGTACTCTTCATTTTTCTTCGGAAATTCTTTACTTTATGTCCTTCCTTCCCGCACGTAAAACATTTCGTTGTCCCATTGAGACACTTTCCTGGGTGTCTCTTTCCACATTTCCTGCATGATGAAAATTGAGGGTTCTTTTCTCCATGGTCTCCATTGCTGGAGCTCTTATCATTTATCACCTTTCTCTTCCTTATTGAGTCTGGGAGTTGGTTAATATATATGTTGTTGATCATATTTTTCGAAAACTGATTTGGCATAAAGACGATATCTTTTACGCCTATCAACATTCCATTTTGTTGCTCATTGCCACCACCGTTCCCATCTTGTACATCATTCTCAAAGTCACTATGACTTCCTTGGAATCCAGCCATTGACTAAAACCATAAAGCATTGTGTGAGTAATAGTAGTCGTAAAATCATTTAGAGATTAAAATGTCACCATATTCTCAATTTGAAACATATTAGGATTAACCAAGGTCATTTACTCTCATATTATATATATATTACTTAAATTGGTTTGTAAAGAAAATGTAAATTATCCTAAGCATATCCCCCGGGAGTGTCGTAACCAAGAGTGCAGCAAGGCCCGTTGTCGTGCACCAGTTCCCGTTCGAGTCTAGCTCAAAGCGGTGTTTTCGGGTTTTACCCCTAGGTACATCTGTGCCAGAGCCGCCTCTACCTGCTCGTATCCAGACAGGGATGTATTTCTCAGAAAACTCACAAAATCTCTACAATACCAAAATTCTAGGAAGTTCTTTTATACTAATCCTCAAAGTTCATCTTACGTCTACGTGCTCTAATCAGAGTTTATCTAAATCTAGCTACCAAGGTTTGTACTAAACTTCCTCTGATACCAACTGTAACGCCCCGACCCTAATTACCTAGAGTCGGTGCATTATTACATAACATTGGCATGATCATGAGAAAGATCAAGTCTCGAAAGACCGATTAGTTTAGTAGCCTTGGAATAACTAGATACATCCATAAATTTTTACATTACATCATAAAAAAAACATCTTGTCTTCATATCCCCTCATACTATCCCTGCAGGTCATTCATAAATTACTTCTTCATAATCCTGGGAAAAATAAAACATTGAAAGGGGTGAGCTCGGATGCTCAGTAAGGATAACATTATAGCAGAAGCTTTCATAAATAAGCATAAACACTTAAGGCAATTTATAACTAAAACAAAAGCCTTTTAAATTTAAACTTCAGTATAAAATGGCGAAGGTAAAATGAAATAATGCCATTTACTTACTCACATGGATATTCTACTAGTCGAATGATCACATGCAATATCAATAACCACTTTCATAATGATGGAATGCATAATGCCAGACTATCATAACCACATAGCCAAGGCCTCGTGCCAAGACTACAAATAAGATTTTGCCAAGGCCTTGTGCCAAGACACTAGTTTGTCTCATGAGACCTACCGATGCATCGAGGAGCTATAGCGGGCTCCACCCGTCACTTATTAAGTCCAATGCATTCCTCATATGAATAGGTTTAAACATAACATAAACATTCGTATTAAAACTAGCATACGAAATGTCAATACTTTAACCACAAACCATGAATGGTATAAAAATAGAACATCCACAATCAAATATAACTCATTTGATACAATATGGAAGATTGTATTGTATCACATTAACATCAATCATGAATAATGAAGGATGTTGATATAGATGAAAATAATCATCAAAACAATTTGAGAGAAATATCCCCCTTTTCTTGAAAACATTTAAAAGTCACACTATTTGTCAAGAAGTCATTTAAAAATAGATTTTTGAATCAAAGTGTCCCATACCACTTTGAAACTTTTTAAAAGGAGTTTTAATTTCTAAACTTTAATGTCCATATAAATAAATCCTTAAAACCATTTTTAAAACATGGACATTAATGAGCATGATTTAGAAGAATAAGTCTTTAAAACATTTTAAAATGGTATTTTGGTTAGAGATTCTAACCAAAAGAGAGACACTTGAGTACAAATAATTGAGGTAATCAAAACTTTGTAATATCATGAGAATAAAGGGATTCATGATATACTATGTCAAAGTACATTATATACAACACATAAAAGTGATTTGGTGTATATCAACAAAAAAGTCTCAGTTGAATGTAAATTGAGATGAAATCTCTCATAAAGGCCGTATCCTTAGGTTAAGGATAAATCAACGACATAATTATGTGTGAAAAATATAAATACACTAAATATGATTGAATATTCAGTGTAAAACAATCAAAGGATATTCACACATATTCTTGTAGAAACAACACCAACGAATTGGATATTTAACTCAACAAATGGAGATTGAGTTAAAATTACTCTTATCAAGTTCATACCGATCACTTGAGAGTTTATCAATGGAGTGATTATGTGTATCAAAAGTATATCCACAGAAAGGGGAGTGGAAATTAAGACATAATCAAATGAATAGCGATTCCACACATAATCTTGGAGTAATATAATCAATGAAATATGCGTAAAGCCAAATGAGTGGAAATTGAAATCTCAAATTCCCTTATTGATTAGGTAACTTAAGAAACAAACACCCATGAAAGAAATATCATACCATGATGATGTAAATACCCATAAAATAAAGTATATTACACAATGAATACAATCATGGGTAGTACACATACACCACATGCAATAATTAAGTGGTGATCAATGGAATTCTCACGGAATTAAAAGTGAGACAAGAAACCCCTTACCACGTTAATCAACTGAGTCGCATGGCCAAAAGTTAATAACCACCAAATGATTTACAGAATAACATGAATATAATGTGAATCATGATAATATATATCAAATGGAAGTACACAATACACCACTTTCAATAATTTAGTAGCGAACAATGGAAATCTCACGGAATTGAAAGTGAGATAAGAGAATCCCTTACTTTGTACTTTTTCCTTGGTCGATGGTAGGTTTACCTCCTGTATAATGGTGAAATAATTGTTATTGAATAATACAAGAATCATTTACTTTAATATGATATCATATATGCCGTTTCGGGTGTTAACTTACTCATTTTCTTTTATATGTTTTGTTACATAAGTCATGTTTGTTGTATCTTATTCATATCCAGAATGATATCAAGTACTTAAACATCATTTTTAAATCATTAAATGATAATTATACTTGAATGGATATGATGGATAATGAATCTCATCGCGTTCGTGGAGACGGTAGTCCGTACGTACGCACGAACGCTACTTCCATTTAATTTTTTATTTTAAAAGAATCGAATCCAAATGATACATAGGTATATTACTATTCCATTATAATATAATATTTTCTATATGTTACTTAAGTTCATTAACACCATCCTTTATACGTTCCATGTGTGGTATGAACGAGTCATATCATTTTAAGGGGGCGGTAGTCCGCACTTCCTCAAATGAAATTATCGTATGTATATACGACATGAAACGAATAATGGTATGAAATAAAATGGAATTACAGAAGCTTATATATAAAATATATATCATTAATATCATATTTAATTACAGTGCCATCATAATGGCCACCATGAGAGGCGGTAAGATGTTTTTGAACAATCATCGTTTCGTGAGGCGTTAGTTTGCCATCCACAGAAACATTATGTTCATCATCCATTAGACGGAGTTGTGTGTATGTGTAGTTTGAATACTTCTTATAACAACATCCTAGTATATTGAGGATACTGGTGTTGTTACAAAAGAAGGGAAATAAAAAGAGTTTGGGGGTTGAAGAAGCAAAATAAATGAAAATAATTTAAGAGAAATCGTTACCTTTAATTTAGGTAACTCACTTTGGTTGGAACCAAAGGACTTGTTGAAATGATTTATGCCTAAGGGGAAGCTTCAAGGAGGAGGCGAGGGATGTGGGGAGCTTAGTTGGGCAGAGTTGGGACGAGCCAAGTGGCTTGAGAGGTGTGAGGAAATGAGAAGGAGGAGTGCCCTTTTATAAGAGGGGTGAGGGGCACCTTTGGAAAAGCTAGAAATATTAATTTATAATAAATTCATATTCGGTTTCCAATGGCTCCAAAGTTGAATATTCAAAGGTTGAGGTGGGGATAGGTCGAAAACAACTCATCCAATAGAATTTAGACAGGTTTGGGTACTTATATTAACCTTATCTTTAAGTATTAACTCTAAGTTAATTAGTTTCACTTTTACAATGTCTCTTTTTATTTTTATATAATATGGTTAATAAACTTACTATATACATCCAAAAGACCCCCAAGTGGTCCATTAATGATTAACCTATCATAATATAAGTCTCTTGGCCGATCCTTAGATTTTTAGGAATTTAATATCAATTAATAATATAATATTTGTTTTAAGAACTCTTTTATGTCAATTTTGACACTATTCACTAGTTGATTTTTGTGAAACTCATAACAGATTGATTACTTCGAACAAAGTCAAATAAATCAATCCTAATATATCATATTATCCTAGAAAATTTGTTTAATTCATTAAAAGTTTCATATTATAATTATTTGGGTATTTATAATATCAATTATGTTAATTTTTTACTATTTTAGTAATTACTGCATCATCATTGTGTCATAAATAAAATAAATTATTTAATGTCAAAAAATTATAAATAAAATATACTTATGTAGGAAATCGTTTTATCTTTCTAATAAATATTTATAATTTAAAATCCAACATATATAACCCTATGTAACAATTGTTTTTCTAAAAGATATATGCTTGTGTCATTTTTGTATTCATTTTAACTTAATTAATATAAAGTGTCATTATCACTTACAAGTGGATCCATGGGGTCCCAAAATTGACCCAAAGATTCCCATGGTCGACCATGTATCAACCAATAGGGTTAAGACACATTTTAAGGTAATTTAGTATTATTATAATATTATTTTCTTAACCCTTATTTACCGGATTTACCCTTAACCATGGTAAATAAAATATTTACCGCAGTAATTATTCAAAATGTCTAAAAATAAAAGTTACCTATTTACACAATTTGGAAATCCTGATTCCAAATATGGAATCCATTTTTCTAAATTCAAAACACAGAAGTGGAAGAAATTAATTTAAAATTAATTCCCGCTGTCAAAACAAAAAGCGTGTTTTTAAGAGATAATAACTATCAAAAGATTGACACTTGTTTATGTTCGGTTTAATTGTAAAATTGTGTCCAATGACCAACATTATATTAAATGGTAAAAATATATTCTAAATATACTTTAAAACCACTCAAATTCACAATTTATCACTATTAATTATTTTGATTAAAAAAGTTGTTTTTAATTAAAATTTAGTAATTTTCACTATTCATCAAAATATGAAAGTTATCCGAAAAGTACCAAAATTTCACCTTAGGCTAAATTCGATATTCCGAATCCAAAAATGAAGTCCATTTTGAAATATAAAATATATATAATTTCAAAAAGTAGGTATTACTATTCATAACGGCTAGTTTGATTGGTTGTGGTGTGTTAAAATCTCGAAGTTGCGTACAATGCACGTCATTGCATTATTCGAAAGGAAACATACCGAGGAAGCTTGGGGTGTTACAGAGTTCAAGCGCACCATGACTTACCAAACAAGCCGTTCAAAAGAGGTAATGAATAGTATTAACTAAATTTTAAACATTATATAATACCTATAATTTTAGAATCCATATTATGAGTTTCTTAGACATAATGTAAGAACAAATTCATTTTCAGTATTGCACTTTTACCAACTTTTAATAGTGAAAACCTTTTTAAATCCAATATTTTAAACATTTATATATTAAATTTGACTAAATAAATTTACTTTTTAGAATGGGGATATCAAAAAAAATTACAATTAAACATCTCAAGCTTCCATGGTACGTTTCCATTTGAATAATGCAATGTCGTGCACTGTACGCAACTACGAGATTCTAACACACCAAAATCAATCAAACTAGCCGTTATAAATAGTAATACCTACCTTTTAAAATTTTAGAAATTTTATCTCTCAAAATGGAATTCATTTTTGGATTAGGAGTATCGAATTTATCCTAAGGTGAAATTTTGGTACTTTTCGGATAACTTTCATATTTTGATGAATAGTGAAAATTACTAAATTTTAATTAAAAACCACATTTTTAATCAAAAAAAAATAATAGCGATAAATTATGAATTTGATTGGTTTTAAAGTATATTTAGAATATATTTTTACCATTTAATACAATGTTGGTCATTGGACATAATTTCACAATTAAACCGAACATAAACAAGTATCAATCTTTTGATAGATATTATATCTTAAAAACACGCTTTTTGTTTTAACAGCGGGAATTAATTTTAAATTAATTTCTGCTACTTCTGTGTTTTGAATTTGGAAAAATGGATTCCATATTTGGAATCATGATGATCAAATTGTGTAAATAGGTAACTTTTATTTTTAAACATTTTAATTAATTACTTCGGTAAATATTTTATTTACCATGGTTAAAGGGTAAATCCGGTAAATAAGGGTTAAAAATAATATTATAATAATACAAAATTATCCTAAAATGTGTGTTAAACTTATTGGTTTATACATGTTAAACCATGGGCATCTTTGGGTCAATTTTGGGACCCCATGGTGCCACTTGTAAGTGATAGGGACACATTATTTTAATTAAGTTAAAATGAATACAAAAATGACACAAGCATATATCTTTTAGAAAAACAATTTTTACATAGGGTTATATATGTTGTATTTTCGACTATAAATATTAATTATAAAGATAACAATATTTCATACATAATGATATTTTATTTGTAATTTTTAGACATTAAATAATTTAATTTATTTATGACACAATGATGATGGAGTAATTACCATAATAGTGAAAAATTAAAATAGTTGATATTATAAATACCCAAATAAATACAATTTGTGACTTTTAATGAATTAAACTAATATTATAGGATACTATGACATATTAGGATTTATTTAATTGACTTTTTTCGAAGTAATAATTCTGTTATAAGTTTTACAAAAATCAACTATTGAATAGTGTCAAAATTGACATAAAAGAATTCTTTAAATCAAATATTATATTATTAATTGATATTAAATTCCTCAAAATCTACGGTTCGGAAAAAAGACCTATATCATGATATGAGTATCATTAATGGACCACTTGGGGGTCACTTGGATGTATATAGTAAGTTTATTAACTATATAATATAAAAATACAAAGTGACATGATAAATATCAAACTAATTAACTAAGAGTTAAAACTAAAAGATAAGGTTAATATAGTAACTCAAACCTATCTAAATTCTATTGGCTGAATGGTTTTAGACCTATCAACACCTTAAAATTTTAATAATCGACTTTGGAGCCATTAGAAACCGAATATGAATTTATTATAAATTAATATTTCTAGCTTTTACAAAGGTGCCCCTCACCCCTCTTATAAAAGGGAACTCCCCCTTCTCATTACTTCACACCATAAAAACCTTTTGGTTCGGCCAAAATCTGCCAAAATACTCTCTAAAATTTCCTCAATACAACCTAGAGGCCTTAGTTTGATTAGAAAGCCATCCTAAGGAGCTCTTTTGATCAAATCAAAAAGAAGAACCCGAAGAAGAGGTAATGTTTTCACCACCCTTTTTCAAATTCATTTCTTCTTCCACTTCTTATTTCTTTGTTATTACCATTCTAAAATAATAACTCCAGTTTTTTATATATACTGTGATGTTATTATAAATATGGTACAACCATATTCAGTATTCTATCTACCCTTTTAATAACATGTCACCATACGTGCGTACCTACGGGTTACCATCTCCACGTCGTGGTGTAATTGTTATTCAATATATTATTATTTGGATGAGTATAATAATGATGTGTAACTCATTTAAATAATAAATATAACATGATAATGATTCTGTATATATGATATAATATACAATTATATATTATTTTATTATCAAAAGAATGATATTGTCGCTCGTGCGTACGTACAAACTACTGTCTCCACGAACGCGATGAGATTCATTCTCCATCGTATCCATTCAAGTCTAATTCTAATTTGATGATTAATAATAGTATATAAGGACTTGATATAATTTTGGATATGATTAAAATACAACCTATCCATGACAAACATGACTTATGTTACAAAACATATAAAAGAAAACGAGTAAGTTAACACCCAAAACAACGATAATACTAAGATATTATTAACAAATCAATGTTAAAAGATAATATATGATATCATATTAATGTATATGATTATTTTATAATTTAATAACAATTATTTCACCATTATACAGGATTTTAACCTACCCCAACCAGGGAAAAGTACAAGGTAAGGGTTATTTCACAATCTCTTCATTATCCGAGGCTGTTTATCTGTAATAATCTACTGGGATTTCTTTGTCATACACATCCATGTTTCTTAAAAATGTATTTCAAAACATTTTTACTATTTAAAAAAATATGGGTTAAAGTAATTTATACCCTTGTTTGAATTTTTATAAGAGTTTTATAAAGGAATCTTTCCATCGTTTTCCAAACAAGGTGCTTTTTAACCTTTTTGACAAAATTAAGGTAAGAATGTTTTTTTAACTTATACGGAGGGTGCGGGTATTTTCTGCCATTATATAATCATCGAAGCTTACCTTACAATCTTATAAGAATATTTTCAAATAAAATGTTTTATTTTATAAATATATGACTCTAAAATGATTTCAAAATAGAAAGATATATTTCTCTAAAAAGAGTTTTGATTTCATCTATGTCAACATCCTTTGATGGATTTTACGCTTATTTGAAGTTTATTTATTATGATACAAAACTTCGATATTGTATTGAAGGTTTTTTGATATGTTTGACTGTGGAAGTGCTATTTTTATACCATTCATATTTTATGGTGAAAGTATTTACATTTCGCATGCTAGTTTTAATACGAATGTTTATGTTATGTTTAAACCTTTTCATATGAGAATGCATTGGACATAATATGTGACGGGTGGAGCCCGCTATAGCTCCTCGATGCATCGGTAGGTCTTATGAGACAAACTAGTGTCTTGGAACAAGGCCTTGACAATATCTTATTTTTAGTCTTGGCACGAGGCCTTGGCTATGTGGTTATGATAGTCTGGCATTATGCATTCCATCATTATGAAAGTGGTTATTGATATTGCATGTGATTATTCGATTAGTAGAATATCCATGTGAATAAGTAAATTACATTATTTCATGTTATTTTTTCCATACCATGTTTAAGTTCAAGTTTAAAAGGATTTTGTTTTAGTTATACATTGCCTTAAATGTTTATTCTTATTCATGAATGTTTCCGCTATATTGTTATCCTTACTGGGCATTTGAGCTCACCCCTTTTCTATGTTTTATTTTTCCCAGGATGTGAAGAAGTAAATTATGAATGACCTGCATGGATATTATGAGGGGATAATAGTGTGGACTATTAAGACAATATGTTGTAGTAGTAGTTTTTCACCTTATGATGTAATGTAAAACTTTGTGAATATATCTAGTGTTTCCAAGGATACTAAACCAATCGGTATTTCGAGATTTTATCTTTCTCGTGATCATGCCATTGTTATGTAATAATGCACCAACTCTGGGTAACTGGGGTCGGGGCGTTACAAGTGATGGAATAAATTATTATTTTATAATGATTGAGATGGTTGGGGGTTCTTTTTAGTTAATGGGATGAAAATGGATAATGAATAAATAAATTATGGGGATTTTGGTTAAAATTGGATGATACTTAATAATGAAATGAATGGATTGGGTAATGGAATTTAATGGTGACGTGAATTATGGTTGAGGCCTGGGTGGTGTTCTTCATCTAGATATTCCAACAAAGGTGGTGATGTTGTGAGTTGGTTAGTGTTTAGTTGTGAAGCCATAGGTTATGATTATATGTGTAGATATATGTATATAATTTTTTTACTTAGTTATTTCAAAAAACACCCCTCCCATGTCGAGAACTATGTGATGATGCCCACATAGTCATACGGGGGATGTTTTCTCTAGCATATGATGAGTAGGATGGAGGGATGAGTACCTATTCATTCCCACCCTCTCTCCTTGGTGAGGAAGTTAATAAAGAGGGTGTGATGGTTTAAGGTCTGCTAATGCACTAGATGATGGTTTTGATAGCTGATGTCTCTTTAGGGAATATGTGATATAGTTGTGAAATTGTACCAGTGAGACTATGTGTTTGTGGATAGGTTGATATGAAATGAGGTGTCTTATGGTGGGGTTCATTCATGGTAGGAGGAGGGAACATGTTTTATATCCTTCATCTTCATGATACCCTACTTCTCTGGTTATGGTTATAGATGTCTGATGACCAAGGTTTTTTGGGGAGAGAAGTGATGTGGACATGCTTCTGGGATAGAGATCCCATGTGTATTTGGGAATGATGTGATGTGACCATGCTTGCAGGGAAATGTGGTATACAGAAGAGATGGGAGTTCTAGGATGTACGACGTTGGGGTGTGGGAGCACTATACCAGTAGGAAATCAGTTTGGGGTACCCTTATCGAGATGCCTCTTGTTATATTATATTATATGGAATGTGTTATTTAGTGAGTGTTCCTTTATGAGGTTAGTTTTGGTTATTATACATGTATAAGTGATATTTGGTTATACTTATTTCTCAGGGGTGTATGAGTATTCAATTTTCACATGTTCATGTGAGACTTTGGTTTTCCTACTGAGTATACATGTATCCTCACCCTACATATATAAACTAACTTTCATGTTTCTAGGAGGATTGCATGGACCATGGTGGATAATAATAGCTTGGACATTTGGATAACTACAATATCACTACTTTATCATTTCTCTTGGTTATTTACTTTAGAGACTTTTATTTGTATCAATTTTATTTATACGTGCATTATGATATTGTTTTGGTTTATATTTGTAGTATTCGGTGTATTTTTTTGGATGATTCATTTTATCTCGTGATGTTATATTATTATAGAGTGCAATGCCTCCTATTTCAATAGATTTTTATACCCTCAGTGATAGTCTCCAACCTAAGGCCTACTAAAAGTGGGACTCAGGGTTCATTATCTCTCTCCCCTCATTGTGTTATCTTTTGAGGTAGGGGGATTGTGACAGAGTGATATCAGAGATGAAGTTTGAGATATTTTTTGGATTTTGAAGTTAGGAAAAGTGGGTATTTCATGGGTTGGTATGAAGATAGTTCTAGTTGGCCTTTGTTTGTAACATAAGATAGGTAAACTTGCTAGTAAAAGGGATTTTAGGGGCCACAATGTTTTGGTGCGTGGACTATGAGCTTATTGAATGACCAAGTGAGGTGGACCTTTTTCCAGGGTAAATAACTAGGAGAGACACATTCATCATTATGACTTGTGTTATTATTTGATTTGGGTTATTCTGAGAAGGATAAAATAAATAAAGTGAATTAAAATGAATCTTAATAAAATTTCATACTACCTAGGATTATGAAATATTTTTTTCCTTTTTTAGTTATAGACAATTTTCTTCTTCTATGAGTTTCCCATGTAGTTGTTGTGAAATAATATTACTGTTGTCTGGTATTCTTAAACCCCTCATTTTATATTTCTATGGTTGGATTTTATTTGGGGTTATTTCGGGTAAAAATATTGGATTTTTTTAAAATTCTGGCGTTGTGTACAGTTGGTGCATGGTTTGAAAAAATGGTGCACCCATTTAGTAGAAAGTGTGAACTTAGAAAAAAATAGTCCACGCCTAGGGTGAAAAGTTTTCCTAAACCATATATCCTTGCACAACTAACCATGTGTACGAATTTTTTCAAATATGAAATTATGTTTTAATATCTTAAGACCCTCTTTCAGGACCCAGATGGGATTTTATAACCCCGTTGTGATTTCTTATTCCTTGGAGGATCCCAAGAGCAGTTCTTGGCCCCTCTACAGCCATATATATATGAATAAAATCTAAGAAAATGGAATTTAATCTTCCCCATGTGGGATTCCTATTTCTATTATCTATCTATCATTCTCTCTTCAATCCTTTATAGGGTTTTGTAGATCCCTATGTTTATTTGTGGACCTAATCCCTAGAACATGGATCCTGAATCTCTGTATTGAATATTGGTTTCCTATTGTCGTCCTTCTTCATTAAAATATCCCAATTTGGGATCTGGGATTCTAGATCTCGTTATCTCGAGGTAGGTGGTTTCATTTTTATTGGACAATTTTTTTAACCCTAAACTACATTATTTAATTTAATTTTTTTGATTTAAAATGAATTTCTTGATATAATTGAAATTGATTTAGATCGGTTGATTAAAAACCCAAATTTGTTGACCTAGGGTTTTTGAAATTGGATTTGGAAAGAAATTGTGAAAACCCCCGATTCTATTGAATTGGGGTGTGTTTTCTAAATTGATGGAAGAATTTTGAAATTTAAAATTTTGAATTTAAATAGTGAAATTGATTTGATGGATTTTTTTGACATCGGATGTCATTCTTAGACATTCTCCATATAAATTCTGACGATTTTTGAGATGATCCTAAGTTACAAAGACTTTTATAAAAGTGATACATGTTTACACCATCATAAAGAAGACCGTGAAATACTCAATTGAATGATGAGAAAGAAGATCCAACCAATGTATTCTAATTGGATGAATGTTGTGAATAAAATCAAATGATTGTTTGAGCTAGACCTCAAAGTATAAGATATGTGTTAATGGATAACATGTCTCTCATAAAAATAAGGCCATGCATTATGTTTTAATGCATGAGGAATGAAGAAATTATCCATGAATCATCCATGATTGGATTAAAGGAATTTTGAAGATCTAGGATTTGTTATTCCAATAAGAAAAGAAGGATGATGTTTGAAGAAATTATCGTTGTTCAGGATTGATCCTTGGTTGTCTAATCTCCTCAACCGAGGATGTCTTCAACCTTCAGACACCTGAATGACACCCATGAACCAGTGCTCAAGCTAAACAATGATCTCAAAACTATGGGCATCATTTGAGCCCATTTTAATCCCACAGAGATCATCTAGAGGAACCAAACACATGCATGCATTAAAATCTTCATGCATGAATTGAAATGATCAAAATTGAAGGATCCAAAGGGAAAAAAAGTTTTTGAGGTTGAACTTACCTTATATGTACAATGTGATGGTTCTCATGTGTTTGAAAATGCATACACGTGTGGATTTCACCAAGAAATAAGGAGTCTACGTTGAGGAAAAATAAACTGAGAGACTCGGCATATCTCTATCAAGCGTATGAAAAATCAAACCCAAAGATCATGGATTTAAAATATTTTAATTCCGCGTATTTGAACGCGAAGATATGCGTCATTCCTCACCTATAAAAGGAGAGTCACAAAGCTAAAAACAAAGCTTGAGGCCATTCCCAAAGAAAGAAGCTCATTTTTCTTCATAGAAACAATGCTAAAGAGAACCTCTCTGGTTCAAAAATGGAAGATCCCCATGCCTCCCTTTTGTGAAGAAGAATCATGCACCACTTGTGGTTCATAAATAGAAGAACAACAAACCCCTTAGTTCTCAATATAAGTTTTGCGCTTCCATTGCACGAAAGAGGTTGCACCATATATGTGTAGAATCTCTCGAACACGAGATAGGTTCTTTTGAACACTCTTTGTGCTTCTTAGACACCTCAAACACAAAAACAGTGCTACAAACACTTGTTGTTCTTCGTTAAGAACAAACAAAGAGTTTTCTTGGTTTAGTAAAGGAGACCCACACGAACCATGGGCATGAAGGAGAAGAAACATGACCTCCTATTTGAATAAAGAAGAAACACCCCCTTGATTTCTCCTTTTATATGAATACTATTTTTAGGGTTTTTTATTTGAAAGTGAAGGTGGTTTCATGAAGTATGAAGCTTGTATGTGTTTTATTTAAAGAAGAAGGAACTCGATTCTCTTATACAAGAAAAATAACCCAAGCATTCGGGTATATTCACAAGAAGAAGAAGGGAATTCCTGGTGCATATGCATACATCCACATGTGGTGAAACCACTTCCATGAAAAGAAAAAAAACAACAAAGGGTTTGTGTGCATGTAAAAAAGGAGGAAGAAATAAAAATAAAACACACCCTTTGAACCCTAATTTAAAGGAACAAGTGTGTGTGTTCTAATACCCAAAATAAGGAGAGAAAGAGAAAATTAGAAAGAGAAGAGATTCTGTGTGTGCTCTAAGGGTTTTACCTATAGTGGTTTTCAAAAAAGGAAGAACAAAAGGACGAGTTCATGTGTTAATTCATGCACATGCACATGTAAAAAATGAATCAAAAGTGTGTGTGAATATTGAAAAAAGAAAATAGGATAGTGCATGTTCAAAAGAAAGATACCCAAGAATGCTATCATGTATAATCACATGAACATGTTAGAAGAAATTGAGATATCTAAATACAATATGTGTTGGATCCCATGAAATCCATGCATGATGTAATAGAGATTTGATACTAGAGCCATACATAATTAAATAAGTTCGTCTATCTGAGTTTTTAGTAATTGAGAGTCCAAGAAGGAAGACTGATCTAATATTGTGAAGAATCACTCTTGAATTCTTGAAGAGATTGTGTGCACCACTTTCACATATATTAGTGAGGCCAAGTCTTCATCATAAGATGATATAATGTCTTAAACATTTTAAAACTAAGGACTGATCATAAAAGTTATCAGACTTATTGAGCAAGGCTAACAGACCTTACCAAAGGCCATCGAATATTCTTGAGGAGATACACAGTCATGAATGATTCAGAAAGCCTGTGTGAAGAGAGAATAATATCAACTACAGTGAATCAATAAATAAATTAAAGAAGAAAGTTTCTCATGTGACTCAAGAGCTAGAAGAACCCTCTGAGATTTAGGGAGGAGAAGAAGACTTTAGTGGGACTCTAAAGTCGTCCAGTGGGACACTGATAACACTTTGGGAAGCAGTATAAAGACTATACTATGAGACTAAGGATAGATAAAGTGGGACTCTGTATTGAACATTGTAATTACTCACCAGATTATAGTGGAGAATCTGTGTTGGAGTGAATAACCAGCATAGAATGGAGTAGGTCATTGAACCGAACCTTGTAAATCCTTGTTTTCAGTGCCTTCAAATTTACTGCACCATTTGAGGTAAGGATAAGAGACAAAAGAAGAGTGAAATGAGGCCTTAACTATCCATAGAGGTTTAATTGAAAAGAATCAATTAGTAAAAATATTTCAAGGGATCCCTGATTCACCCCCTCCCCCTCACAGTGATTCACACTGATCTGGGTACTTCAATTGGTATCAGAGCAAAGGTCACCTCTAAAATATCAAAGGGTGTATTTATAAAGTGAATATTTGTGGAGATTAGTGAACAACCTTAAATGTATATATCTTCCAAGAATCAAAAGAACAAAAATAAGAAATAAGTAAGGAAGATCAAAAATAATATTACTGTTAATTAGGAAAAACCTTCAACTGAAGGTAATCTGAAAGGTACAACATGTGATAATTACTTTTATTATTATGACTCTTCGGATGAAGCCTCTTCAAGCTATGATTATGATAGATCAATTACTTATCTTCATACTACACTCAAAGATCATCTGAAGAAAGTCCCAAGAGAAGTGTCTAGACACATTTTTGTAAGAATTAGTACTCTTCAAGATGAAAAATTATAGATGGAAGAAGAAACTAATGCCATGGAAGATTCATTGGCCAAAAGGGTTTGCATATCCAACACTCTCACAAAACTAGTGAAGACAAAGAAAGAAAAAATCTATCTTTGAAATGAAATACATGCTCAAGTTACTAAATAATTTTAGGGAATTATTTTTTAGAAAATTTTTTGAGAGTGTATTTGTAGAATCTTTTCATGTATTTGAAAAGCTGCATAAAGATTCTATGGTTGTCAAATTTTCTCAACTCGAAGACTAAGATAAAAATCCAAAGGAGCTTGACATCTCTTTGGAAAAATTAAAAAATATTCATGAAAAATAAATAATAAAGTTGAAAGAGAATTGGGAAAGACAAATGAGATCAATTGAGGATGAGAATAACTCCCTCAACATGAAATGTTTAGAGGTAGAGGTGAAATTGAAGAATCAAAAATCACTCCAAGATGGAACCTCCCAAACAGATGAAAGAAGAGATGCTACCACACACATTTTAATTAATGAATATGATTCTAATAGAAATAACAAATCATAATCTAACACAATGGAAACATCCTCCAAGAAGAAGGTATCCCATAACCTAGTTATTTATTTTTCTACTAATGCAGTTGCATCTACAAGTAGAGGTTCAAATATAAAAGCTGGGAAGATATGCATTGATAAAAATGTTGATACACCCATAAAAATTCCTTGGATGGATGCCGGTATGATTAATAAGAAAAACTCCCAAATTTATGCTCCAAATAAAGAAAGACAATTCTAGAAACAACAAAGCACTAAATCTAGCCAGACTGATACTAAAAGAAAAAGAAGGGGATTTATTCGCTATTGTCGGTGTTGCTAAAAGTTTGGGCATCAAAACAATGATTGCAAGCATCACAGGTCTGCATATGAAAATTATAGAAGGCATGAATTCAGGTAATGTAGATATAAAGAAATGAAGTAACCTTTAAAGAAAAATTAGAAATAATAGATGAAGAAGAATCTGCCTATCAAGAATAAATTTGATTATCTTTAAGACTTTTGTGATAATTGCATAAAAAGTGGTCACAGTTATGATGAGTGCTATTTTAGTCCTACAAAACCTCAGGCAGTTGATAAGAATCACAGACCACAACAAAGGAAGGAGAAAGGAAAAAGTATTTAAAAGTCTTACCTTTGGATTCTGCAAAACACTAAAGTAAAGAAAACTGTGAAAGAAGCTATTCCCAAGAAGAAGATAAATCCGGATTCCAAGAATTTCATAACAACAAAGAAAAGATGCTTCTATTTTGGAAAGAAATGTCATACCATGGATCATTGTAAACAAGCCATGTAAATTAATGTAAGAAATCTAAAATGAAAAGGAGAATCAATCCAGAAGAAGATGGTATTGACTGAATACATTCCTAAAAATAATAATTTTCCTAATAAAGGTAAATTGAAAACACTAAAGAAGACATGTGAAAGCTCCAAACTAGAAAATGTTAAGGAATGTTTAGTTATCTGGCCTAATCCATTTCAAATTACAAGAGAACTACAAAGAGCTGATGATGAAGTACTAGCTAAAGAAAAGGAAAAAGGGAAATATGTCTTTCCACATTAAGGAGAATCTGAATTTCATGAGAGGATGTCATCAAATGACAACCAAAGTGTCTCACTATAACACCCCGCCCCTAACTCATTGTCTTGAGGAGGTGGTGAGGGTCACATGGTCTTAAGCGATGTTCCCAAGGTGCTAAAGGATGTAAATGAATGTCGAGGGATTCAAGGAACAGTGGGGAATGATTTTCCCTTAAAGAGATCACCCAAATCAACCAACCAACAGTGAAAGATTCATGCACTTTCAAACCCAACCTTATGATACTAACCATGCCACTGTATACCCCAAAACCGTTCAACAAGACATATCCACAAAACATGAGAGTAAAAATCTAAAACTAAACAGCAGAACACTATGAGCCATAACACCACCACAGCTCCACACCAAGCTCCAAGCTCCAAGCTCCACCAACACATCTCAAGCATCACCTCGAACCACTAGCAATGAGATGCCTTACCTTTAACTGTATCTCGGTACATGACATCTACAAAGACACCAAAGTGCCAAAGTAGGGGGTGAGTGCAACTACTCAGTAGGTTTTCCCCAAATGAATTCCCTACAAAAGCCACTAGGATAAAACCATTAGCACATTTACAAAAAGTAGTCAATATAAAATAATCACAAGTGCATCCATTACCATTAGCCAAACACACCCTTACCAAGCCATGTTGACCAAACCAAGTAAACACAGGGAATGACAAACAATCATGCTGTAATCCAAACATGCCACACAAGGAATCTAAATCAACCATGAAACACAAGGAATCTAATTCAACCATATCACATTTCCACAACAAATTCTATCTATGCAAAGCAACATGAAAAAAAGCAACCATAACAGTGGGACTTCCCGCCCAACTCGTTCACCCCATCTTTAGCTAGCTGGACTTCCTGCCCACTGCCTGACAACCCAAAAATGGTAGGACTTCCCAACCATCCCATTCACCTTTTATAGTGATGATTCCCGCCCACTTCCACACAACCAACACAATCCATAACCAAGCATGTAACCCTCCAAGTTCACAACAATATGCAATTCACAATTTCCATTACATGTCAATCCACTTCAATAAATCAAACATTTATTGAAAACACCTTTCAATAATTTTCCATACCAAAACACATTTCAATAAAACAACCATTTTAATTGGAAACCATTTCCTCAAATCATCTTATTCAAACCAACAAAACAACTCATTTTAAAATCCCATTTTAAAATCACATCAAGATCATTTCTGCAAAAGCCTTTTTTCCCAAAAATCCCCAAACCATTATCAAAGGGATTTCCATTCAATATCGCACATCAACAACACGATTAATTTTAAGCATAAAAAATTAATTATAACCAAACCACTAGTTCTAACCAAGTGGAGTAGAGCGAGAAGCCACCTACCTTTAGGGTTTTGGAAAAATTGACCCACAAGCAACTACTCCTCAAAACCGGAAAACGCACCACTGAATCCTCTCTAGATCTTCTTACCTAACAAACACAAGCCTTAAAATTAACATCCAAGGTAACCAAATCCCTAGATATACACACAATGGGTGTAGATCTAGAAAATCAAGAGAGAGAGGGAGATGTAGATCTAGAGAAAAACACAAGGAATCAAGAGGAGAGACATACTTGGGAGAAACCACCTTCAAACCACCAAGAAACCTCTTCAAAACGCTTCCAAAATGAGTGGGAGAGAAACCTAAACCCCTAAGAACCCGAAATACCATGTGAGGCTTGAGTGGGAAGAATTTTGGAGTGTTTTAGGTCAATCCCGAGGGAGCCCGGATTTAAAACCCATTACTTTTAGTGGTCTCATAGTTAGCCTGCACGGTTTGAAAAACCGTGTGCTAACCGTGTGAATGCTACTACCTCAGGAGGAGGGGTCTTCATGGTTGTCTCACAGGGTTTGACAAACCGTGCATAGGCTGTGCGAAGCCAACTGTCTCCCCCTACACGGTTTCCTAGAGAACCTGCACGGTTTCCTCTAACCGTTCTTAAATCGTGCTTCCTACGAAAAGCCTGCAAACTTGTCCAAAACTATTCCAAACTCTCCCAACCTCTTCTCAACTCATCCCATGAACTTTAAACACATAAAGAAGAAATAAAAAAGGCTACATACCTCAAACCTGGGGTTCTAAACTCACAACTACTATGTGGAAGGTGCAAGAAGACTGGACATCATGAAAATAATTGTATAGCTATTTTACCGGGTCAAATGGAGATGCTGAAAATTGAAAAACATAAACCAATGGAAGCTACTTCACTACTAGAAGAAGAAAAGGTAGACGATCCACAAAATTTAAAACTGAATGTATGTAATGTGTCCATGCTAACAATTAAATATCAAAATGTAAAATGGATAGGAAAACCCATCATGAAGAGTACCCGACACTTTTGATCTACAATGAAAGGAGTTCTTGGGTTGAGATAAAATTCTCAGCCCTAGTTCTTATATTAAGAAGATCACAAGTGTTCCATCTTATTCCCTTATATTTTTTTTATATACATGTGCTTAGATTTCAAGGAATTAAAGTTGAAGGTCATCATCAAGTTGAAAACTGAATGAGAAAAGTTGATAAGTACAAGGTGGACTCATTATTCATGATTTGAGAATTATAAGAAGTGATCCAAAGTGGAAGATTATCAACATTCATATCTTTAAGCTTATATGATGATTTTCTCCACGATCTAAATTCAAAGGGAGTGCACCCCTTAAGGGGGATAAAATATGAAGGAGATTATATCCAGTATTATGTCATGAAAAAACTTGAAATTCATATAATTTCCAGAAGTTGAAACTTGTGGTATTTCAAACACACTTTCATTCTATGTTCCCAATTGTATTTATAATTTCAATTAAGGGGGAGTGCTTGAATGATGAAAAGATGGGATGAAAAGTGGTTATTTATCTTTTCACTTAAACTTTTTAATACTTTTGGTGAAGTATGTGCAGGATATAGTATTTCACTGATAAATCTAACTATTTCCAACCCCTGGGATAAGATTTGATACATTATGAGCATGATTTCAAATTTATGGTTGTATATAGACATCATTTAATACCTTGGTCATATCTCTCTTCTTTTCTACATCAATTTATCCTAGGTATACTTATATTTGATTTAATATAGGCTCTTTTCTATATAAACCATGTGAAATCATCCCTCTCTCAGAAATATTCAAGAATGTATTCTTTAAAGGAGGGAGGACATGTATTTTAATAGACCCCACTACACCTTTTAATTTGCTTTCCAATAAGGGGTAGAAAAAATTAGCACACATGTTGACCCACAAAAAGTGTTCTTAAGTGATATTGACAAAAAAATACAAAGGGGGAGATTGTTGAGCATAGTGTTTCATTTGTCATCAATAAGATGTCAATAAGGTGTCAAGTGTCAATATGTGTATGGAAAAGTGTTGGTGATGATGATTGAATAGGGGAAGTTGTTCCAAAGAAAATTCCACTGATATTTGGAGAATCACTATTTTACATTAGATGCCACTCTTAGACATTATCCATATCAATTCTAAGGATTGTTGAGCTGATCCAAAGTTTCAAAGACTTGTATCAAAGTGATACATGTTTACACAATCATAAATAAGACCATGTAATACTCCATTGCCTGAGGGGAAAGAAGATCCATCCAATGGCTTCTAATTAGATGAAGGTTGTGAATAAAATTAGATGATTGATTGAGCTAAACCTCAAAGTCTACGATATGTGTTAAAGGAGAACATATCTCTCACAATAAGAAGGCCATGCATTATATTTTAATTAATGATGAATGAAGAAATTATCCATGCATTATCCATGATTGGAATAAATTAATGTCGAAGATCTTGGATTTGTTATTCCAAAAATAAAAGAAGGATGGTGTTTAAAGATGAAGAAGAGAGGAGGAAGGACTTAGTATGGAACCTACTATGTGCATTGCCCATGCATGGGATTAGTAGGAAGAAGGTTTCCAGGAACTCTTTCATATTTGGTTTTTAACCAAGTAGGGCCATACATAAAAAATATGTTCCAACCAAAGAGGCCAGATGAGGACCTCATCCTCAAGTACATGCAGGACCCGAGGTTCAACAGCACGTGAGGGAAGTCCTCAAGGCCAGCCCCACATGGGGCAGAAGAACAGGCCGTGTATAATTGTGTAGGTGTGCGCACAATGGTGAAACCATGTGGTGAGTGCATAATGGGTGCTAGGAGAACGCCAAGAGGAAGCAGAGTGGGTTCAGAAGCATGCCCACCGGGTGAACATGCTATGGGGTGGTGCCATGGAGGGAGGAGGAGAATTATGAGTTGAGTTTGCATTAGCTTGTATTATAAATAATCCACATCTCGTGTCTTCATTTCAATGAGGGTCAAGGTTTTAATAAATGGGGAAGAAATATCAATTGTTTATCCCTCAGTGACACATATTCTACCATCTGATCAATTGCGAGATTGATCCCACACATCCCAGATGCGCATCTGATTACCATGGTTCAGGATTGATCTGTGTCCATCCAATCTCCTACACTGTGGTTGTCTTCAACCTCCAGACACCTGCATGACACTCGAGAAATAGTGCTCAATCCAAAAAATGATCTTTCCACTCTGGGATTCATTTGAACCCATTTCAATCCCACATAGATTTTCTGGAAGAACCGAACACATGCATGCATTAAAATTTGCATGCATTAATCTAAATGACGAAAATAGAAGGAGCCTGATACAAACGAAGTTGATGAGGGTGCACTTCCCACTCGATGTACAAAGAGATGGTTTTCATGTGTTCAAAAATGCATGTGTGTGAGGATTGCACCAAGAAAGAAGGAGTCCACATTGAAGAAAAATAAACTGGGAGACTTGGCATATCTCTATCCCGCGATTGAAATATTCAGACCCAAAGATCATGGGATTTCAAAATTTTGAATTATGAGGATTTGAATGCATAGATACATCTCATTTCGTACCCATAAAAGGAGAGGCACCGATCCAAAAAAAGATTTCTTCCATTACCAAAGATAGAAGATCCTGTTTATCTAAAGAAACATAGTATAAATGAACCACTCTAGTTCACAAAAGTTAGAATCTCGTGCCTCCCTTTTGCGAAGAATAACTACATGACACCTTTTGTTTATGAAGACAATAATCCTGAAAACATTGGTCCCTGAAATAAGTTATGTGAATCCCTTGCAGAAAATAGGTCACACTCTCAGTGCGTAGAATCTCTTGAACACGTGATAGGTTCTTTGGAAACCTCTTCAGGCTTCGCAGACACCGCAAACACACTACCGATGCTACACACCCTTTTTGTGCTTTTTGAAGAATGAACCAAGAGTTTTCTTGGTGCTGTAAAGAAGACCCAAGAAAACCGTGGTCCTGAAGGGGAATAACTCATTCCCTCCTATTTTCATGAAGAAGAAACACACTCTTGATTTCCCAT
Source organism: Viscum album (assembly GCA_963277665.1). Taxonomy (NCBI): domain Eukaryota; kingdom Viridiplantae; phylum Streptophyta; class Magnoliopsida; order Santalales; family Viscaceae; genus Viscum; species Viscum album. The sequence continues at coordinate 1,475,345,930 of OY728125.1, read as the reverse complement.
TTTTTATATATACTGTTTGTAGGGGTTTTTATTTTAAGAACATTGTGGTTGTAATAAGGACGAAGATTGTGTGTGTTCTATTTGAATAAGAAGGTACTGGAGTCTCTAAGAGAATACAAAGAACCCAAGATTTTGGGTATATGAACAAAAAGAAGAAGGGAATTCATGGTGCACATGCATACATGTACATGAATTAAAACCACTTTCACACAAAGAAAACAAAAGAACAAAGTGTGTGTGGACATGTGAATAAGGAGGAAGAAATAAAAAATAAAACACACCATTTGAACCATAATTAAAAAATAACATGTGTGTGTGTGTGTTCTAAGACCCAAAACAAGAAGAGAAAGTGAAAATGAGGAAGATAAGAGATTGGGTGTGTTCTCAAATTGTTTTACCCATAGTGGTTTTCAAAAAAAAAGAACAAAAGGAAGAGTGCATGCATTCATGCATGCACATGCACACGTAAAGAATGAATCAGAATTGTGTGTTCATATTGAGAAAATATGATAATATAGTGCATGTTCAAAAGAAAGAGACCCATGCATGCAATCAGGCATAATCACATTCACACGTGAGAAGAAACAAAGATATACAAATACAAGAGGTATTTGATCCCATGAAATCCATGGATAAAGTAAATTAGATTTAAGACTGGAGATTGATATAATTAAAGAAGTTTTTCTATCTATATCTTCTATAATTGAGAGTCCACGAAGGTAGACTGAGATGATATTGTAAAGAATCACTCTTGCATTCTTGAAGAGGTTGTGTGCACCACTTGCACACATATTAGTGAGGCCATGTCTTCATTAGAAGAATAAATAATTGTCTAATAATTATGAAACTGAGGGCTGGTCAGAAAAGTGATCAGAAATATTGGGAAAGGCCAACAGACCTTTCCAAAGGTTGTTGGAGATTTTTGAAGAGATACAATAGAAACTTTGATTCAGCAAGCATGTGTGGAGAGAGTAGAAGATCATCTATTGTGAATCAAGAAATAACTTAAAGAAGGAAGTTTCTCGTGTGACTCGAGAGATAGAAGAACCCTGTGAGATTCGGGGAGGAGAAGAAGACTTCAATGGGACTCTGAAGTAGGCCAGTGGGACTCTAGTAACACTATATGAAGCCGTATAAAGAACCTCCTATGGGACTCAGGAGAGATACATTGGGACTTTCTATTGACCATTTTAATTACTCACCGAATTATAGTATAGAATTTGTGTTGGGGAGAATAACCAACATAGTAATGAGTATGTCTTTGAACTGAACCTTGTAAATCATTGTGTTTAGTGCCTTTGAATTTACTACTCCATTCGAGGTAAGGCTGAGAGAAACTTGAAGAGTGGATTGAGGATTTAAACATCTATATAGGTTTAATTGAAAAGAATTAGTTAGTAAATTTTTTTAAAGGGGTCACTAATTCACCCCTCCCCCTCTCAGTGATTCACAATGATCTGGGTACTACAGACTTCTCAATGATAGCCTCTCTAATGAATGCTCTAACTTTAATGGGATTAAAGTTTTCTAGGGGTTAAAATTTTCAGAATTATTTTGTTGACATAGAATGCATTTTGACTTTTATGCCAATGTTGACTCTTCCAGGGGTCAAGCAGGGATATGTGGTCTTGTTTGATGCACAAGTTTAGGTTCTGGATGTGTTCTTATGTAGCATAATCATGTCATTTATTATGTATCTCTGTAGATTATGCCACACAAGAAGAATTATCCAACCCATTACCTTGAACTTGTAGCTATGATGCACACACATAATACTTGACGACATTTCCATTGTGGAGAAAGTTTTACCATGTTTTTAAACCTAAAGATTTTGAGTTATATCTTCTCTCAAAATTATTTGAATCTTCATTAGAGGATTTGGGTGGAATTCTTAAAGTCATTAAACATTTACAACACTTATACCCCAGGGAAATGGAATGTCATCACAAATGATTTGAGAATGAAATTCCCACCCCATGTTGTGAAATAATCTTTTGATGAGTGGAAGTTGAGGGATATTTTCTCAAAATTGCAAATTGGAATCTGGGGATTACAGTTTGAGGATTCTTTGGCTAGTGTTTAGTTAAAATTCTTGCTTCTCGAGATGATTCTTCAAGATCAAAAGCTTGATGATGAGTTCCATATAATTAAAGACTCCCATTATGGTTGGGAGACCACTTCTGGATGTTCATTTTCTACCAAGTTCATTCTATGTTATCATAATTTCTTTTTTTAGTGGTAAGAAAATCTAAGATAGTTTATTTCCATAATTACTTGTGGTTTGTGTGCTCAGGAACCACAATGATTTTTTATGACATGCATCAATGGTTTTAGTGAACAGTTATGTGATGGAAAAATTCTGAATTTGTCTCACATTATTAAACATTAAAACATGTTAAGGTTGATAAATAGAAGCCTTTGGGTTTTATTTAGCCACACCCAGTGTCAATATGTATGTGGGATGATATATCTATGGACTTTTTGGTTCAGTTTCCACATACCTAGGAAATGAAGAATGTGATATGGGTTTTGATCAATTGGATGTCTAAATCAGGTCACATTATACCCACCCATGATATAACCATAGTTAAGGAGTTGGGAAATATCCTTGTGAAAGAGATTATTCATTTTTATAGAGTAATAACTTCTATAGTATCTGATTGGGATCCATGTTTCACTTATCACTTTTGGAGAGGACTTCATAAGACACAAGGATCTTAGGTCTATTTGAGTACAACATACCAAATGTAGTCAGATTTCCAAACAAAAAGAGTTATTTAGATTCATTTGGATTTTCTTCATGCTAATGCTCTTGAATTTGACAGAGCTTGGTATGACCATCTATGTCTGGTTCAATTTTCATATAATAATAGTTATCAATAGGTGATCAGAATAGATCTTTTTGAGTCCTTGTATGAATGGAATTAGAGATCTCTGTTGTATTCATCGTGGGTTGGTGGAAGTTCCTTGGTTAGACAGATATTGTTTAAAGAGATGATAATGATTTATTTGATTCATCTAAAAATTTTGTAAGCTAAGAGCTGGTATAAGTCTTATGTTTATCATTGTCATATGTCGTTGGACTTTTCAGTCGGTTACCAAGTGTTCTTGAAAGTTTCTCCCCAGATGGTTCATCAACAGCTTGGGATTCCAGGGATACATTATCCTTATTTTGTTGAACCTTTTTATGTAATTGAGAATTTGAGGAAAGTATCTTACCATTTATCACTTCTACCATAGCTAACATCGATACATAATGCGTTCCACGTATCTCAGCTACGAAAGTATCTATCTGATCCATCTCATTTTCTGAGATGGGGTGATCCTGAGGTTGAACCTAATTTATCTGTGAATGAACATACAATCATGATAGTTGATTCTGAAACCAAGGTACCTCTTGAGAGGAAAATACCTTTGGTTCGAGTTCTGTATAAGAATATTCTGATAATCAGGAGATGTGGGTGAGGGAGGAATTAATGAGAGTGCAGTGGCCTCATCTTTTCTGAATGAAATCTTCTAAGTCGTATTTCCAAGAATAGAAAGTTCCTATATTGGTGAGGTTGTAACATTATTATTTTTCAAGTATTCATAAGCCCCTCTTTTTTTGATTCTATGGTTAGGTTTTTTGGGGGTTGTTTCAAGTGAAAAATTTGGAATTTTTGAATGTTATGGTGTTATGAATAGTTGTTGTATTGTTTTAACAAACCATGATTCCTACTATAGAGAAAACTATGAAAATTAAGGGAGTGGGATTTTTCCCGATTGGGGAACAATTTGAAAAAAACAATGTGCCCACTTAGTAGAAACTGCGCACATGAAAAAAAGGCGCATGACTAGGGTGAATGGTTTGTCTAAACCATGCATCTTTTCCCAGCTAACAGTGCATATAAGTTTTCTTAATCAAAAATTAAATTTTAAAATAATAAAAGACCTTTTTAGGTATCTAATGAGTTGGTACAACCCCATAGTGATTTCTTCTTCCTTGGAGGCTCCTAAGATCTTTTCTTGGCCCCTATACAACCCTCTGAAGGTGAACCAAACCTATGAGAACAGCATTTGATCTTCTCCCGGTAGGTTTCCTCTTCCTATTCTCTTTCTCCCATTCTCTCTTCTTTACTTGATAGAATTTTTTAGATCCCTATGTTTATTTTTGGATCGAATATCTGATGTTCATATCTTGAATCGAGGGATTTATTATTGGTTTCCCATTGTCATCATTCTACATTAGTGAATCCTGATTTGGGATTTATGATTCAAGATCACGTTATCTTGCGATAGCTGGTTCCATTTTGATTGGACAATTTAATTAACCCTAAAATAATTAATTTAATTTCAATTTTTTTGATTTAAGATCAATTGGTTGATATAAATGAAATTTATTTAAATTGGTTTATTAAGACACCAATTCCATTTAATTTTGGTTTTTGGAATTGTATTTTTCAAGAAATTGGGAAAAAATCCAATTCCATTGAATTGGGGTGTGTTTGTGAAATTGGTTGAAGAATTGTGAAATTTAAATTTTCAAATTCATTTGATGGAATTTTATTAGAAAATATTATTATAAAAAATGTATAAAAATGGTTTTGATACAAACCATTGGGTTTTATCTCAGAAAAATTCATTACTTGATTAAAAAAAATATTTTTGTTTTAAATAGAAAATTGTAATATTTGACATGGAGGTTGGGATGAATTTTATTTTAAGATGTTTTAAGATAAATTAATAGTCTTTTTTTATTATTAGATCACATGAAATACATTGGTAGTTAATGGGTTATTTGGATAACACTCTATAATTTATAATGTTCTAAACCATAAATGCAGCATGTCATATCCCTAACAGGATCATGATAAAGTCCTCTAGACTAGTTTCCAAGGGATGTGTGCATAAACATGTTGTCATTTGACATTGAGTGTGTGGAGTTTTATATCCTTGAAATATCTTACCTTTAGGCATATGAACATGTTACTCACTTCTTTTTATTTGAAATATATATTCCATTTTTTGTAAATCTTCTTACATGCCTTGTGAATTTATATAAAAAAATTTATTAAGCCATTTTTTTAAAAATTTACAAAATTTGAAATCTACAAAACATTTGTTTAAATATTATTTTGAAATAAAAAATATGTTTATTTAAGATTGAGAAATTTATTTTGTTATTAAATGCAGTATCTTCCATGGAATCCTTGTTGAGACCCTACTGGGATTTTAGCTCACACCCTATCAATGCATTCAGGTGTTTATAGAATATCTCCTTCCATGTTCGAGAAGATGAAAAAGTGTCACTTAGAGGTGGTTATAGCTATTGATCTTTGGGATTGGATATTTTATTCCACTAGGGCATGGGTTGTTCTTTTAGTTTTCTGGTACCCTATTGTTGTACATTGTGTTTGTTTATCTGTCTAACTTTTTGTACAGTTCTACCAATGGAGTTTTCCATGTATGAATAATGAATTATTTATCATGCTTCTATTGTGTTTGTGGAAAAAAATTCCCACCTTCATATTGAATTATTCTTGGTGCTAGTATCAAACCCTTGGGGATTCAGGATTCCCTTCGGTCCATGTCAGGATTAGTTTGGCTATCAGGTTACTAGAGTACCCGAGCTGGTTCATGACAGTTGAGGTTTAGAAGGATGATATGTTAGATCATTGTAGGCTTTATCCGGCATATGAGGTTGAGTCTTGGTAGAGGGATTTGTTCATTTTCTATCAATAAGAGTTGGGTAATTACGAGGGCAGTTTTTTAGATATGGAGATAGAGAGTCAGCTGAATGAACTTGAGATCTCTTTAAGTTTTATCCACCCCTTGGTAGAATAATCTATTCCTTTGGAAGTCATTTTATGGTTGGGAACTATACGTTAGTTGTGGAGATTATATCTTGGAAAGCGGAAGGAGGGAGATTTTTCCTTGGTTGAATTCTAGAAGGAGTTATTTTTAGAGTTCTTTTCATTGACCATGATGGTAGTGAAGAGGTTGGTGCTTCTTTCTCTTCAGTAGGGGAATATTTTAGTGAAATAGTTGGGAATCATGTTCAAGGAACTTCTACATTTTCACATGATGTTTTTCCAGGTTAGGATTCTCATGTGAGATGAATTTGGGAGGTACTCCATCCTTCACTATAATTTGAAGTTACTTTATTTACATTGCAAATGAATCTATTGGTTCAGAAGAATGTAGAGTTGATTGAGAGGGTTCACTCATGAGGAGGTTTACCATGAGAGGGGAACCAGTAGGGTTTATCAAGGAGTATATTTTTTAATGGAAGGTTATAGGCTCCAGGTCCTTATAGTTTTCAACTACGGTGGATTAAACCTTAGTAACTTCCTTTTAGACCTTTTGGGTCAAATGGTTTTTTTACTAGGGGATTCGTGCCAATTATTTTTGGTTGTGGGGTTCATGGAAAATTATAGAACTAGTTCCCAGTAGTTCCCAAAGGTCAATTTGTTAGAGGAGCATAGGTTTAGTGTCATCCTCAATAGAAGCTTCCAGTGAGACCATTCCAGTAGTAGGGGAATTGGGATTATGCTTCGCTGAGGGGATATTGATCAAGTAGAGGTTGTCCTTAGGATGTTCCTTGGGTTCAGGGACCTCAACCCATGCATGGTTTTGACGGTATTTGAATGAAAATATATAGAGGAGATGGTCGTGGTCAATTTCACATAGTAGAGGAAGAAAATATAGAGTCTCTAGAGATCATCATAGGTATGATCAATTTGTTTAGTACCCTTGTTTGTGGCTTGTTTTATCCCTAAAATTCACACTCCTTTGTTTCAACCACTCTATCCAATGATTCAAAACTAGACATAGAGAGTCTTTTTATTACCCTAGTGTTTACTATGTTAATCAGAGTCTAGACCAGCTTTTTTGAAGTGTACTAAGGGTGTAGACTGATGATGGGACCACATCAGTCATGTGAGGATATTTTCTTTCTATAGATGCTTCCATGCATTTTTTTCTTTGAAATTGAATATATTTATTCTATATGTGTTTTTATTTCATGTTTTTAGAGTAGAGTCATTTTCTCATATGTGGATAGTTGGCATGTGGTTTTAATAGGTAAGAGGGGTTATACGATGGGAAGTCGGCATGTGGAGCCCCTTATTTCATTTATGGATAATTTGTCGATGGAATTAGTTGATAATATGTTGTTATAGGTTATTGGGGTCATTAGGGAGTTTCAAAATGTTTTCCTAAGGATGTTGTGATGCTACCCCCTCGACATGATATTGTGTTTGTGATAAACATATAATCTTCTACTTCTCTGATTTTGATGGATCTTTATCAAATGGTGAGATATGAGTTGGGGGATATGAGGGTTCAGATTGATGATTTGATATATAAGGACTTAATCCAACCCAGTGTATCATCATGGGGTACTATAATGTTATTCTCCAAGAAGTTAAATGGTAGTATAATGTTTTTTATAATCTATAAGCGGTCAAATCTAGTGACAGTTATGAACCATTACCCTATCCTGATAATATATTATTTTTTACTATCTAAGAGGTGTGAGATTGTTTTCTATGATCAATGTTTTTTTTGGAAATCACCAATTGAGGGTATAAGAGGGAAATATCCTAAATATAAACTTAAGATGCAGATATGAGCACTTATAGTTTGTAGTCTAGCCATTCTGTGTAATGAATTCACCATACATGTTTTTTGGGATTATGAAATCTATGTTCCAGGAGTTCCTAGACTAGTTCATCTTCACATTCATAAATGAAATATTGATCTATTCAAAGTCATAGTAAGAGAATTTTGAGCATATAATATCCATTTTAGAGGTTCTTCTAGGACACTAGCTCTATAAAAATATTCTAAAGTATATATTTTGGACAAGAAAGGTGCATTTACTTGGTCCTTTGGTGTCCTAATTGGGTGTGTTATTATACCCATCGAAGGTTAAGGAATTTGTTTCTTCAGCAGTACCTAAGAACATGGAATAGGTTCATAGTTTCCTTAGCCTTTTGGGTTATTATCAGAGGTTTTTACCATATTTATCTTGAATTGTAGCCACATTGATAGTATGTACCCAGATGGATCATGAATTTGTGTGGAATGAATAGTTCCAAATAGTGTTCAATTACCTTAAGAGGAAGTTGGTTAGTGCTTCAGTGCTATAGTTTCCTAAAAAGGAATTTATTTTTAGGTGTTTTGTTAGGCTTCTGGCTTGGGTTTGGGGTGCATGTTAATGAAACAGAGGTAATGGATCTATTATAATTCTTTTAAGTTACTTCCCCATGAGCATAACTATACCACCCATGATATAGATCTAGGGGTGGTAGTGTTTGCACTGATTTTGTGGAAGCATTAACTCATTGGGGAGAACTTTTTGGACTTCTTATACCATAGAATCTTGAGTTACATCTTTTCTTAGTGTGATCTAAACTATAGGCGGTGGATGTGAATGTAATTTCTCAAATATTATGATTTTGATATATCATGAACCTCATGAATGGTGAATGTTGTGGAAAATTATTTGAGGGGGAAGTTGTGGAATTTTTTTTTTCAAAAGTATGGGGATTCTTGGAGAGAGATAGAGGAGTTGGTAGCCTTGTTCTTAGATACAAGGGTGGATGATGGTAGTGGTTTTTAATTTCATATTAAGGTGAAGTATTCTCTAACATATAAGATTTAGCAGTATTAGTTGGGAGACACATGGGAAGAGGAGATGCATGATCACATTGGAAATGTTGATGCTCCATAAGTATGGTTATAGGATGGTCAAAACTGGATGTTGTTTCCTTAGAGGTTGTTTGTTCTGCTAGTGATTCATGAGGGATTCCTCCATGAGTTTCATCGATCACATTTGAAATTACACCTAGTAGTTTCCTATATGTACCATGGCTTATGGATTCATTTCTTGTTGCCCGGGATTGAATGAGTAGTGGTAGGGTTTGGGGAAATATGATGGGTTTTCCAGTAGGTCAATCTTGCGCATCATGTTTCTTGAAGTTTGTTAAAACCCTTAGATGTTACTAAGGAGAAATGTTATGAAATATTGATGGATTTTACCATAGGGTTACACAGGTCTGAAGGAGTTTGTGATGTTATCTAGGTGATCAAGGATTAGTTGATGAAATCGTCCCACTTCTTAGCGATCGGGGAGTTAGGAACGGTCGATGATTTGGCTTAGTGTTATGCGGATGAGTTTGTGAGGTTTCATGGAGTTATTATTTCCATTGTCTTACATCATGATTCATGTTTTTTCCTGTGATTCTATAGGGCATTATATCATTCTTTGGGAACTTATTTACACATCACCACTCCTTTCCACCATCAAATAGATAATCATTTAGAGAGGACTATATAGACACTCGAAAATATCTTGTGGGCATTTATATTAGACTATGGTGGATATTGGGTATGACACTTTCCCTTGGTTGAGTTTTCCTATAAAAATCTCTATCACTCTTCCATTAGTGTGTATCCATTTGAGTCATTGTTTGGAAGGCTATGTCATTTTCCAATGTATGAGATGGAGGTTAAGGAGGAAATAGTTCTTGGTCCTCATGTGATGAAAATCACAATAGAGAAGGCTCAAATTGTTATTGAAAGGATTAAATAAGAGTAGAACCAACATAAGACTTATGATGGTTATAGGAAGAGATCCTTGGATTTTGATATCGGGGACCACATGTTCTGTAATTTTTCCACTCGACATGGTTATTGTAGGTCTGGTAGGGGGAGTATGTTGTCTCCCAGGTTTTTTGGACCCTTTGAGGTATTGTGGAGTATAATGACCCAAGATTAACATAAATTAGATTTACATTATTTTTTGGAATAATTAATACATTGCACTAATAGAAATCCAAAGACTGTATTAGTAGAGTACCTTTGGAAACATGAAAACATAAACATTGGTATATAAGTGAGTTAAATTATCTCCTACTAGGTTTTTCATGACTAGCACCCTTCTTAGTCACATCATAAAAAATACATATCTTTATATCATAGGGAATTGAACCATAAATAAGGGATGAGATAATATTCTCAGTAATAACAACTATGGGTATACTTAAGCATAATCATGAAAATAAGGGTATGAGAACATTATCATATCATTAGAAGATTGTACCCTGAATATCAAAGATCATATACAAGAGTCATGGAAGAAATATTGGCACTTAATAGGATAAGAATCATAAGGGAAGCAATATACTAATCCATGAAATCATAACTGAGGAATAGGACTCAGAATTTGTGTCATACACATAAGCATAGAAAAAAAATCATATAAAGGACACCTACTAAGACCTTAATAACACGTTAGGATTGGTATATAACTCTTGTACCTACTTCATGTTTTGGATAAAACCTATCTACCCTCTTGTTTTTAAGCTTGATCTATAACATGTGTACCCTCTTTCATTTAGGCTTGGGCTATAAACCATGTACCATCTTGTTTCAGGCTTCAGGTACAACCTATGTACCCTTTTTTTTCAAACCTAGGCTGAAAACCATGCATTCCTTGAGATCATATACCACTTATCATTACCAAATGCATTGGGGGGAGATATAGGTCCCACCCTTCAAATAATGAAATCATATCTACATTTTCCACAATATAATAAAGAATTCATCATATCATGGACCATAAAAAGAGATAGGTTTCATAAAAATCATAACCCATGAAATGAAATGGTTATTATAAACATGTAATTATATCACAACCCATGGAAAATATATAAGTTTTATAATAATTTAATTTTATAATAACCCATAAAATAAAGTTCGTTTCATAAGAATATACCCCGTGAAAGAGAAACGAGTTCCATAAATACATAACCCATGAATGAGAAATGAGTCTCATAAATGTCATTCCACAAAAACATAAAATATTTAGAGGAAGAATATTAATGTAACCTTTTATCATATCTCCAATAAGTCATGAGTAACACCAATGGATTCCATCTTATATAGGAAATTATTTTTAAATATCATTTAAAAACATTTCTTGAGGAAAATATCATTTCTCTTTGAAAATAATGATTTTTAAAAATAAAACCTTTTGAAAACTATTTTCTTTGAATATAAAATTTTATAAATATAAATGAATCTATAAAAACATTTTTCCTTAAGAACATATAAAATAAACTTGAAAACATTTTGAAACACTTTTTTCTTAAAAACATAATCTTGAAAACATTCTAAAAACCATTTATTTGAAGACTAATAAAGGAAGTTTGAAACCATTTTTAAAAAAAATCTTTGAAAAATCTTTGAAAATACTTTGAAAACATATAAATGAATATTTAAAATCAACGAGATCATATTATTTGAAAACAACCTTTTGGAAATATCTAAAGGGAGCTTTGGAAATAAATTAAAACACGTGTTCAACAAAAAACTATTTTTGGAAACCATTATTATTTGAAAACCATTTTAAAATAAAAAAAATACAAAATATTAGGGAACAAATTTATTTAAATTAATTCACCTTCTAAAATTTTAAAAGAATAATCAAGAAAATTAAGATCATGGCGGAGGGTAAGTCTATACATTCTAAACATTCCTTTTGTATCTTAAAATTTTAGAAAAGTCCCTTTATTGAAAAACAAAAAGAATATTTCATTTAATTTTTTAAAAAAAATAAGTACATGTGTAAAAATATAATTTAAACATCATAAGGTAATTGTAAAAAAATTTGAAAGCTTTCTTCAAAAACCTGGTTTTGAATGAAAACGAATTTCCAACCGAAAGGAGAAACAAAGTCGTATTTTCATAAAAAACATTTTCTTAATTATCTTAAGTACCAAAGAGTGGAAAACAGTAACATTTCTCGGATATAACTTGAATAATAATACGTTAAGAAAATTATTGAGATTTATTTATAATTTATTATAATATTTCATCAATGGAAGCATAATGATAAACAATCTTGATAAATTATGAGATTGTAGTTATAAACCATTACCACTTTGGAGACATTGAATATTAATACAATGGAAAGAATGAAATTACGTGAAGCTTAAAATATCATTAAAATAATTATATTCATTATATTACATTAAAAAGGCTTTATATACACCTCATATAAAAATATAGGTGCATAAAATGACATGTCTCTCAAAAAAGGTAAATTGAGACAAAATTGCTTTACCAATTTCGTAAGTTTTGAAACATGGACCCTATTAAATAAATATCATAAGATGGATATTTAAATAACCATAAATTTAAGTATAATAATTATATAATACATCCATGATAATTATACTCACCACACAAAAGGAATGTGTGGTGAATAAGGCATGTATCTCACAGAAATAAAAAGTGAGCCGAAATCCCCTTACCTTAAGTCTTGAATTTCTTCCTACACATTCAAACCTCCTATATAATAAATATAAGTCTATTATAAATATTTAAATAAAGAATATAATTATATATAGCACCATATATTATTTTTTATGAATTTATATTACCTATTTTTTAACAACTCCATGGTAATGTTTCATTTTGGGCAACATTTTCTCTGTTTTCCATATATGTATTGGATTTTTATTCTTGATCCTCTTACATAGATCATGATTTACATAGTTATAGAAGGAAAATTATGATATAAATATACTATTTATTTTTATATATACATATTTGTAATAATTTTATGAATAAAGAAATATGAAATGGATTACACCATTCATGGAGACGTATGTTGTACGTATGCATGGATGTTGTTTCCATTTTATTATCATATTAAAAAAATAAATGAAATATAATTGTCTATATATATATATAATAATTAAATTATTATTATTAATTCATATATATCATATAATTTCACTACACCCATCCTCAATACATTTCATTTAGAGTGTGAATGGGTCATATCTCTTTTAGAAGGCTATAGTCCACACTTCCCCAGACGAAATTATTGTATTTACACAAAAGTGAAAGAATGAAAATATGTGTTATATAATATTTCTATAAGCATGAATATATTATTAATATACTATATATATAATATAAAAATATGTTTTCCATCATAATTCCTAACCATGAGAGGTGGTAATGGAAAAATGAACAACATCGTTTCGTGAGGCGATAGTTCCCAATACACAAGAACTGTAAGTTAGTTACCCATTAGACATAAGTGTGTCTAAGTGTAGGTATAATGATTATAATAGAAACATATATTTATATTTATTATAGTTATGTTATTATATAATAATGTAATAATAAGAATTTAGGAGTTTGGGAATGAAAAAAAAGAGCTTTAGGAAGTTACCTTTTCATTGGGTAACTCCTTTTGGTTTGACCTAAAAGGATTCCTTGGATAGATTTAATCCAAAATGGAGGATTCTAGATGGGAGGGATTTTGGGAGATTATTTGAGAAAATTTTGTGATATCCAAATGGCTTGAGAGATGTCAATAAGTGATAGTCCACACTCCCCCAGACGAAATTATTGTATTTTTGGATTTTTGATTGTTAACATTCTCTTGACCTTATAAATATCCTATATATATATGTTTTTTATTTTTTGAAATAAAAGTTATAAAATCTTCAAAAATATGATTTAAAATATTTTCACCATTAAAATGTGGTAAAATTACCTCTTAGAAGAATAAAAAATTTAATTCATAAAACTAGATTTATTCTTACCTTATATGTATCAAATCTATTGGGTGAGTATAAAAAATATTGATTGAATATATAATATATAAGTTTTATTGAAAACATTACTCAAAAGTGATCTATTGAATTTATTGGGATAAAATTGTTTTTTACATAGAAAAATAGTTTCCATAGAAAAGTAATTTCTTTATTTTCAAATAGGTATTACATTAACTTATAGTAATTGATTACCAAATGATTAATTTTATATATATTTGTAAATAATATTTTTTCAATTTAGATAATCCTATTCACAACTTCCATTCCAATTACTATCTGGTATACAAACATTGTGTTTTGTGCACTTTAATATAATCTAAATGATTTTTGTAGTGCACGATTAACCTCATGTTGCATATAACGTAATATAAATTTAGTGCTTTAATACAAAAAAACTATATTCTGTTTTGAGTGAAATAAAAATATAAAAACCATTAAATTATTTTGAAAAAAATCAAAAAATCTTTGTGTGTTATATTCTACCCCCATTAAAATGAATTTTTCCCTCAAAAATAATTTTGATTATTAATGTTTTAATACTTGAATTTTCATTTAATAGAAACCCACATCACAAAAATGAATAATAATACCTCTTTTAAATGGGGGTGATTAAAAATATTAAAGATACCCAAAGTAAGTAATAAATAGGTTTCCACATGGGAGAACATTGGTGGAAAGTGAAAACGTGGACACCGAAGAGAAATCTAACCATCAGGTTCTTATGGGGAGTGATAGAGAATAAGGTCAAGAGAATGTTAAGAATCAAAAATCCATAAATATAAGATGATCTAAAGGGCCATTTGATTCCTAAAAAACAGTAATTGGATAACCTTTTGGTTTCAAGATCCTTTCCTTAGTCTGGGATAATTTTCATGATAAGATATACTTAATTTATTTAGTACAATCACGCCAAATGTTTTCCTTTATCAATGCCCACTTCACCTCTTTCTCAAAAAGGTGGGTGATTTTTTCATTCCAAAAACACTAATAGATTGTAATGACCCAATGTTTTATAAAAGGAAATTCCCTTCTTATTATCATGTATTATAGTGTAATCATATAATAGTACATATAGAACACAATACAAACATTATAAATTAATAATGATTGAAATAAAAGTCATTTCTGGAAGTTAAGGAATATATACCAATGGAATAGTAACTTGACTTTTGGAAAAGTAATGTGACCCTTATGAATAGTAAACCAGTAAATTGAATAGTATCTTTACTAATGAATGTATAAATAAAATTTATCGATCTTATAAGTGAAAATATGATATAATTATATCATATTATAAGTAACTAAATATTTTAAAAATTATTAATCAAGTGTTAGTTTTTGGGTAATTAATAAATATTTAATTACAATAGTATGATTAACTTAATAAGTTAAAACAAAATTGATTTTCATAAAATTTATTAATAATTTAATATTTTTATGTCTTATTATTATAATATAATTTTATGAGAACTTTTTAAATTTTTAATAGCATTATAAAATCTGTTATAATTTTAATATATGTATTTATCGAGTAAATAATGATTTTAATTAATGATTAAATTTATCATATTTAGAAAATTATTTTAATAAAATTGATTTCATTTTTTAATTCTACACATCAAAAAAATGTTAAGATAAATATTTAATATTTTTCTAAAATATTTGAATTTCTGGTGAATAGTAAAATATGGTAGTTTAAAGTATATATACATTATAACTTAAATACACTATTCACTATGTCATGAAAGATGTAAGAACCATTGGTTCTAACTCACATGATCTAATTACTATATTTAGTCTCAAGAATCAGCATTATTTCTTATAATGAGAAAAATAATAAACTAATGAATTAAATATTGAGAAAACACCCCTCCCTCCTCCAAATCCCTTTTTTCATTTTAAAAGATAAACCACTTTTTGGGAGAGTGGGAACCATAGAAACACCTCATAATAGATTTAAAAACATACCTCTAGAAACAGTGTTACACAGTATACAAGATTATGAAAAGGCATATACAAATATGAAAATTCTTGAAAATTCAAACTGTGGGAAAAAAAGCCGCCAAAGAAACCCAGAATGAGAAATTCCACATCACCATCAGTTCCATCATCACCTCACTAAGCATATTAATTCATCACCATCACCACCTTCAGATTGACTCATCACTATCAAATCATCAGCAACGACTCGTCATCTTCAGCCACTACTCCATCATCACCAACACCAAACCACATAGTCATCACCAACTTATAGTCGTCGAGGATCCGATGACGAGAATGAAAACAGATGAGACATCAACATCAACCTCCCAGAGTTGGATGCTTGAACTCAAATCCCAAGGATCCGAGAATACCACCACCTACAACCTTCTCGAAGAGGTTGGTGAGGTCCTTGAGGAAGAGAAAATAATCGAATGAACAATGCCATGTCAAAATGTTGATGAAACCCACTTGAATCCATCATCATTGAGACGTAGACCATCAGGCTTCTAGCCACCATATCCCACCAATAGAAATGATCCCATCAACACCATTAACACAACAGTTTCCAAATCCTTTTCCAAAACACCCTGAAAGAAACAAAAATAACCACCATTGAAGAAGAAAACATAAGAGGTAAAAACGGAGCTGGGGATCACACCCAAAAGGAATCAGTAACAAGGGGAAACCGAGGATGAAATACAAAAGTAAAATGTGGATGAAGCTTGAATAGAATCATAACCTAGAAAAAAGAAGGACAACCCCAGGTTGAAACACTAAAAGAAGATAATAGAGATACCGGCAAGACACTTGAGAAGCTATAATAATAAAGTAGGGAAGGGATGGGAGAAATGAAATGAGGAGAGAAAAGCCTAACTAGAAAAGGATTTCATGAGTAAACCCGAGAGACCATGAGCACAGAGAGAGTAGGAGAGGAGGAAATGGTAAGAATGTGTAGCCATCTCATAAGCTCCCACACTCTTTTCCTCCACTATAAATACCACCTCTAACCACCTCATCTCCTCACACATATCAAGACTTATAACTTGTTTAAATGTTTCTCAAATATTTTAAAAATCCCCTATTACACGTTTAGGAGCTCTTGGTATCATTAAAATACCAAAACATCTTCTCTATAGAGGCTCTCAAGGTGGATAAATTCAAGAGGTAAATTCCTCTTTATGTTTCTTTTATTTTCTTTTCAAGATATTAGTTTTATTTTTATCTACTCACCTCCCATCATCCAAATGATATGATAACTCCATTACCTTAAATATACTGTAATTTTGTTATTATAATTTAATAATTCAACATAATCTCTCATTCCCGCTTATTTTATAAAAAAATGACAACACCATCCGAGTTGTGTTAATGTATCACATTCAAGGAAGATGGGATTTCATTTTCTATTACTGTCTTCAAAGCTGGTCATGAAAGAATTTTTAGGGATGAAACATAATATGATATATTCATTATATAATATTTAATGTTCTAGAATCATTTTTTATTCATGATATTAATTTATAAAACAAAATGAGTTCGTTGTGGTAGAAGAACAGCTAAATTAATCCATGCAATTACTATTAAAATTTGATCTAATGATTCATCCTCATACCATATATTAAAATGAATTTTATAATCATTTTTTCTTAAATAAGTATATTAAAATAATATATTTACTCATCTGGAAAACCATTCTCATTTTACATGAACTTCCAAACTCTTATTCAAGCGAACTGATCAGGAAAACTAAGAACACAAGCACTCACGAACGATGAAATTAAACACTATAACTCATCAAAAAGAGGCATAAAAGAACATAATAAAATAATAATAAATAAATTACATGTATGAAATTTTCTAGAATTATTAATTAATTAATCTAATCTGATTATCTAGGACATTAAGATGAAGTGAAGAACACGTTCGGACTTACAGTAAGGGATTCTACCAGAACCTCCAAAATTCCTTTGGGTTATTCTTAATCACTTTTTACCCAAATTAAAGTTTCTATTATTTTTATGTACATATTATAAATTATTTTTATGTGTTCTAAAATCTTTTTTATGATCCATTCATCCTTCTTTTCTTGGATATAGTTTTTTTAAATGATTCCCATCTCAATTCTTCCCAATAAGCAAGACCGATTTAAGGGAACTTCCCAAATACTTACCCATTTTTAATTGCATTCCAAAATCTATTTTAAGACACCATTATATTTATAAAATCACTCAGTTAATTATTAAAACCTTATTGGTTCAATTATAGTTGTATATGAAATATTATTCTCTTATCTTTTTTAAATGATCTTTGATAATTTCCTTAAACCGCAGTAAAATATTTTAATTCTAAAGTTTTTAAAGTACTATTTATGAAAGTTATCACTTAAATTTGACATCACTTATTATGATATATTCCCATTATACTTTATTATTTTATATTTATTATTTAATTTAATTATTTCATGGACACTTTTATGTTACGCCCATTCATAATGATTTTTGACATGATTAGGAAACTCGACTCTTTCCGTGGGTAACCATTATGTTTATGATTGATTCCTTACGTATGATTCTTTATGTGGCATACATATTCATGTAAATGTTATGATGGGTGAACCTAGATAATTCTACAATGAATTGGGTAATTTTTAGTATCATGAGATGTTATGAGCAACGTTCTTGGTGGATATCCTTGACTCGTGCTCCTTGTGAAACAGTCTTGGTGGTTATCATTCACTCATGATTCTCTATGTGAAATGAGCATTGAATCATGATAAATTAATGTTTTTTGTTTCCACAACATTACTATTATTCCATGATTATATTCTCTCATGTTATATATGTTATGATTCTACATGTTTATTCTTGTTTCATGCCTTTTTAAATCATTATGTTATGTTTCTAACCCATGTTCTAAGTTTTGTTTTATTGTTTATTCCCTTACTGGGATTTTAACTCATCCCTTTGTTCATATTATACATAGGTTATACATTGAATACGTTTGAATATAATTGATGTTAGGTTCCCATTACGGATATTATTAAAAACATGTTTTTATGGTGTTTAATTATGTACCTAATCATCCAAGACATTATAATTTATGGTCCTTGAATTATAAATTGGATTTTTATTTAAGTTTAAAATCATGTAATGATATTTGTAAAAAGATAGAATATTAATAGATGGTATCAATGGAAATGTATATTTTTTGGAGAATAGAAATAGAGTTCTTTAGTAAGAACTTTATGGACAAGACATGTATAAGAAAACATCACAAGATTTTGTTAAGTTTAGAGTAAATGGTTTATCAAGAAAATACATCCCTATTTAGATTCTAAAGGTGGATATGGTTTTGTTATAGATTTAACTAGGAGTAAAAACTCATACCAGGTTTTCTGAGCCATACTTGGGGAAACCTAGAACACAACAACGGTCTTTACTACACACCTAGTTTAATACCCTTGAGGATATACTTTGGTAAATTCATAATCACATTATGAACCATTGTTAAGGGGAAAATCACTATAAGAAAATATATTAGGAAACATATCATGAATAACCTAGATTGAAACCTTAGTAATCACAAGTTAAGATATACTTTTCCTTAAGAGTTTAGCCTTTTATGTTTAAATTTTCCTTTATTTACTTATAACTTAATTATTCAAGACCCCGAATTTCAATTTTTTTTCATAGTTAATGGAAAGAAACAGAAAAATGTGTGCCAATAATAAATGTGACAGGAAATGTGATGAATTACCTAATTATATGCCAAATACGATGATAATGGGTGTTCAAGGATTATGATAATTACTAGATCTTCTGGTTCAGGTTATGAATAATAACATGAATCATGTGGAATTCCCTCCTTCTCCAAGGAAAGAGAATGTTGTTGTTGAATCCTTCATGTGGAAAATACCTCCCATGTTTGGTGGATTTTATGACCCCCTCCTTAATGGAATATTGGATTAACTCCCTTGAAAAGATATTCTATTTCCCCTAGTACTCAAAAGAAGAGTATGTTGTGCCAGTAGTCTATTGTTCTTATGGGGAAGTAGATCAGTGGTGGAAAATGATTGAATATATGAAGTCCAATTAGGAAATTTATTCCATGGATTGGGATTAATTCCATAAAATATTTTTCAATAAATATTTTCCTTGAACTCTTTGTCTTAAGATGATAAGATAGTTCCTCAGACATAAGAAGAGGAAAGATGAGTCTAATAGGGTGTATGAAGTGCACATTACAAGTCTTGAAAGATACACCTCAGGCTTTTTCATGAACCCTGAAATCAAGGTTGATTTCTTCATTAGTGGATTAAATCCATGTCTATGAAAATTTTTGGTGATTCAAAAATTTAACAGTTATCAATAGATTGTCCATTTTTCTCTCAAGGATAAAATTGAGATCAAAGAATCTTAGTGGTCTCATGGGCCCAATGAAAAATAGATTAAAATGAAGACTAATATGGGTGGTTCAGAAAATAAATCCCATGATGGAATGAAAACCAAACATCGCACATGTCAAAATTGAGGGAAGAAGAATCCTGGGAACTATAAAAAGGGAACCAGGAATTGCTTTAAATCTAGAATAATGAGACATCTTGTTAAGAAATACTAAAAGGATATGAATAATTACACTAACCTGGAAGAAGAAATAAATGTTTAGATCAACAATCGTCTTGTGGTACTATGTCACAACTACAAGGAAAATGAGAAATATGAGAACCATTTCCCTAAGATAAAGTTTGTCAGAGGCAATCAACAAAAACATCTAAGGAAACAAGGAAGGGATTATTTTATCACTAATATTGTGGTGGATCTAGAAAATGATGTCGTCATAGGTACACTGGTTATTCATTCAAAAATAGAGAATAAACAATTTTATTATGGTTCTATGCATTCTATAATATCTTGCAAGTTTAGTATAAATATTCAAGAACCACCTAAAAATTTGGTGGTTGATTTATCTCTAAGAATAGAAAATGGGAAAATTATTTCATCCAAAATTTATAATTCCTTCCTAATTAATTTTTGAGGACTAAACCTCCCATAAAATCTCATCATACTTATTTTGGTGGAGTTTTATGCTATATTTGTTAAAGATTGGATATCTTTATACAAATCCAATAGAAAATGTAGGGAAACAAAGATCACTCTTCAAATCTCGAAGCATCCTATAATTCCATTCAAGTGTAAGGAGAATGATTAATCTCATTTAGAATCATTGTCTCAATTGTTGATATTACATCCTTATGAGAAACCATGTCTATCTCAAATTATTAAGGCAAGGGAATCATGATTGAAGACATGCCTGTCATGAGGGACTACACTAATGTGTTCCCCTAAGAGTTGTCTGGTCTTCCTCCTGATTAAGAGGTTGAGTTCTCAATTAAAATTATTCTTGGATGTCTACCAATATCAAATAAACCTTATATAATGAACATCATTGAGTTGTAAGAATAGAAGAGGCAATTACAAGAAAATCTAGACAAGGGTTTTATAAGCCCCAGTGCTTCACCATGGGGTTCTCCAGTTCTCTTCATCAAGAATAAGGATTGATCAATGTGCCTCTACATTGATTATCATATGGTCAATAAAATCTCTATAAAGAACAAATATCCCCTGCCATGGATAGATGACTTGTTAGATTAGCTACATGGGACCATTTATTTCTCTATGGTGGACCTTCGTTCAGGATATCTCTAATTAAAGGTGAGGAAGGATGATATTCCCAAGACTACCTTTTGAATGAGGTATGGACACTATAAGTTCATATTTATTCTTTTCAGAATCACTAATTATCAAGAGATATTCATGGATTTAATGAATAGATTCTTTAGAGATTACCAAGAAAAATATTTGTTAGTCCTTATTGATGATATTTTGGTATACTCTAAGAGTAAGGAGGAACATGAGGAGAATTTGAATACTATGTAGAAGACTTTGAAAAGGGAGATAATTTATGAAAATTATAGTAAATGTGACTTATGTATGAAATAATTATCATTATTGGGGCATGTTATCACCAGAAAAAGAATATCTATAGACCCTTCCAAGACAAAGTCAATCAAAGAGTGGCCCATGACAACATCTGTAATGGAGATCCATAGTTTCTTTGTCATAGTTGGGTAATACCAATGATTTGTGAAGAAATTATCCCAATTTTAAAACCCACTGAACAAGATAAATTTGAAGGGAGTGATTTTTTCTAGACTCAATAATGTGAGGAAAATTTTAAGGATATAAAAAAGGCTTGTCACTACTATAGTACTCACACTACTGACAAGTGGATAACTCTTTGTGGTATCCAGTGATGATATAAATAGAGGATTAAGCTTTTTTCTAATGAAAAGTGATAAAGTGATAGAATACACCTCAAGGAAGTTAAAAATTAATGTGAAAAAATATCCCACACATTATCTGGTGTTGGCAGCTATGATCTTTTCTCTGAAAATCTGATGACATTATCTCTATGTGGAGAAGTGTGAGATATATACTAATCATAAGAGCCTCAAAAATATATTGATAAAGTAAGAGATTAATATGCACCAAGAAATATGGTTAGAGATCATCAACGATTATGACTACTTAATACACTATCTTCCTGGTAAAGTAAATAATGTAGTGAATGCTCTAAGTAAAAAGGATCATGCATCATTATCAATTATGGGAATAGAAAAGTATCCAATCTTCTAACACTTGCAGAGGACAGAAATGAGAATCATTAAAGGAGGAATATTGTCAATCCTTTCTCAAAAATTGATCAACCATCCCTCGTAGAGAAAATAAATGACTCTCAAAGAAATGATGTGGAAATTCAGAAAAGGGTGGAAGCTGTCAAAAATGGGTAATCTTCTAAGTTCAAGATCGATGAGGATAGAGGCATAATATTTGGGTCACGGTTATATGTTCTATCCTATCCAGAGATAAATAAGATATTATTAATTACACACATAGATCAACCTTATTTATTCACCGAGGTATCACAAAGACATATTTAGATCTCAGGGAGAACTATTGGTGGTATAATATGAAAAAAAGATTGCTATGTATACATCTAAGTGCCTGGTATGTCAGTTAGTGAACACTAAAAGGGAAAAAGTCTAAAGGTATGATGCAACCAATACTCATACCTACATGGAAAAGTAAAAACATCACCATGGACTTTGTCACTGGAATTTTGAAGACATAGGGTAAAAACAATGCTATATGGGTTATTATGGATCGTCTTAGAAAGACAGTTCACTTTATCACAATTTGAGAGAACTTGTCATTGGGTCAAATTGCACAGATATATATCAAAGAGGTGGTAGGATACATGGAGAACCACTATCTATAGTATCTAATAAAAATACAAAATTTAAATTGATGTTCTGGAAAAGTCTCAAACATTATCTAAGCACTGAGTTGAACTTCAGTATGGCCTAAAATCCTCAAACAAATGGCCAATATGAGAAAACTATTCAAACACATGAAGACATGTTGAGATCGTACTCTATAGAATTCAAAGGTGGGTGGGACCAACATCTTCTAGTAATTGAATTCTCCTACAACAATAGTTTCTACTCTACCATACTAATGGAACCATTGGAAGCCCTTTATGGGAAAAGGTAATGAACACTGGTGGGATGAGATGAAGTTGGTAAGCCTAAGATGCTAGGACCTAAAATGGTCGAAGAAATGGTGGAAAAGGTGAAAATAATTCAGTAGCATACCAAGGAATCCAAAAGTCGATAAAAGATTTATGCATAAAATCATCAATGATACCTTCAGTTCAAAGTTGGAGATATGGCATTCCTTTATATATCTTCATGGAAGAAGTTCATGAGATATGGGATGATAGGAGAGATAAGTCCTAGGTACATCGGCCCCTTTATGATCCTTGATCTTGTAGGAGCTATGAAATATCAACTAGAACTTCCACCTACCATGTATAAAGTACACAATGTATTCCATGTATCCCTCTTAATGAAGTACATACCATATCCTTCACATTTACCAACATTAGATGTGGTATAGTTGGACAATGTTCATTCTTGTGAGGACCAACCACTAAAGATCTGGGATTGTAGAGATAAATTTTTAAGCAACAAGACTACTCACCTAGTCAAAGTACTATTGTAGAACCATAAATATGAAGATAAAACTTGGGAATTGGAGGAAGAGATTAAGTAAAAGTACCCACACTTGTTTTCATCTTAGAGTGTGAAATGAAATTTCAAGGATGAAATTTCATAAGGGGGAAGAAAGTAATGACCCAATTTTTTATAAATGGAAATTCTATTCTTATAATAGTATCTTATAGTAAAATCACATAATATTATATAAAGAACCTAATACAAAATTTACAAATGATGAATGAATTAAATAAAAGGAATTTCTAGAAGTTAATGAACATATACCAAAAGAATAATAACTTGATTTTTGGAATAGTAATGTGACCCTTATGAATTATAAACCAGCCAATTGAATAGTAACCTCAGTAATGAATGCATAAATAAACATTTTCCATCTTATAAGTGAGAATATGATATAATTATATTGCAGTATAATAAAGTAAATATTTTAAAAATGATCAACTAATTATTAGTATTTTTGTAAGTCATATATATTGAAATAGATTTTTATGATCATTTTAATAATATAAAATACAATTTATTTTCATAAAATTTAATCATAAATTAATATTTTAACGTCTTATCATTATAGGATAATTTTATGATACCTTTGTGAAATTTTCAATGTGTTATAAATTTAGTTATGATTTTAAATTATGTATTTTTTGAGTAAATTGTGATTTTAATTAAAATTTATAATTAACATATTTATAAATTTATTTTCATAAAAGGAATTTAATTTTTAAATTCTAAATTTCAAAAAATGGTTAGGGTGAAATTTTGTTATTTTTTTGAAATACATGATTTTTTGTGAATAGTAAAATACGGTAATTTATGGTTTATATACATTATAAGTTAAATAAACTATTCCCTAACTCATGGATGATGTAATAACCATTGGTTAGAATTAACATGATCTAATTAATTTATTTTGTCTCAAGAATCATCACTATTTCTTGTTTTGAGGAAAAGAATATACTAATGAATTAAATATTGAGAAAACACCCCTCCCCTCTACTATAAATACCGCCCCTCACCACCACTTCTCCTCACAACTATAAAGGCTTGTGAATTGTCCAAATTTTGATCCAATATCTTACCAAGACCCTTCCTGATGTCCATTGTATCTTTTCCTCATTAAGAGACCAAAACCTCTTCCCTAAGGAGGCTCTGAATGATGATAAATTCAAGAGGTAAATTCTTCTTTCTATTTCTTTTATTTTCTTTTGAAGATAATTTTTTCTTTTTATATCCTCAAATACTCTCATAAAATGGTATGATAGCTACATTACCATATATAAAATGTAGTTTTTATATGAAAAATTAATAATTCATCATCATCTCTCATCCCCCCTCTTTTATACTAAAAATGAAAACATCATTTGGGATGTTTTAATTTATCACATTCAAAGATGACTTATTTTAAATTTCTATTATCGTCTTCATGTCTGGTCATTAAACAATTTTATGGTGGAAATAGATTATAATATATATATTATATATTATGTAATTTTCTGAAATCATTTTTTATATATGATATTAATTATAAAACAAAATGAGTTCATTGTGATGGAAAAACTGCCAAATTAATCCAAGTGATTGTTATTAAAGATTTATCTAATGATTAATCTACACCCCATACAATCATATGAATTGTATAACCATTTTGTATTCAATAAGATAATTAATATAATATAATTATACTTCTGTAAACCCATTCCCATTTTACATGAACTTCCATACTCTTATTCAAGAGAACCAATTATGAAAACTAAGAAAACGAGCACTCATGAATGAAGAAACTAAACACTCTAACTCATAAAAAAGATGCATAAAAGAACTTTATAAAATGATTATAAATACATTAAATATATAAAATGTTATATAATTATTAATTAATTAATATAATTTGATTATCCATGACATTAAGATCATGTGAAGAACAACTTCAGACATAAGGTAAGGGATTCTACCCGAACCTCCATTATTACTTCAGGTTATTCTTACTATATTTTTATCCAAATTAAATTCTCTATTATTTTTTTTGTAAATATTAAAAATTATATTTATAGGTTCAAAAACCATGTTTCAATATCCATTCATCCTTATTTTCCAGATAATTATTGTTTTTAAATTATGCCCATCTCAATTCTTCCCGATAAGCATGACCGATTTAAGGGAACTTCCCGGATTCTTTCACATTTTCAAGTGCATTAAATAATATATTTTAATCCACCAATATTTTTATAAAACCAATCATTTTATTATGAAAATATTATTGGTTCACGTCTGGTTTTATATAAAATTTTATTCTCTTTTCAATTTTAAATGACCTCTAATAATTTCCTTAAACCGCACTAAAATGTTTTAATTATAAACTTTCTTAAGTACACTTTTTACATGATATCACTTAAATTTGACATCACATATCATTATATATTCCTATTATACTTTTTTATTATCCTTGTATGATTTAATTCCTTTCTTTCATTGACTCATTTTTGTTATGCCCATTCATATAGCTTTTTGACATGATTATGAAACATGTCTATTTCCATGGGTAACATTTATGTTTATAATTGATTCCTTATGTATAATTATTTATGTGGGACACATATTAATGGAAATTTTGTGATGGGTGTTCTCAGATATCACTCCAATTATTTGGGTAATGTTTAGTCTCTTGATATGTTATGTTCAACAGTCTGGGGTTTAGCCCTGACTTGTGCTCCATGTGTAACAGTCTTGGTAGTTAGCCTTAACTCGTACTCCTCTATACAAAATGACATTTGAATCATGATAAATTCATGTTTTATTTTCTCTCCACAATACTATGATTCCTTAATTATATTATCCCATGTTAAATATGTTATGATTCTACATGTTTAATCAAGTTCCAAGACTTTTTATATCATTATGTTATGTTTTCTAACCCATGTGCTAGGCTTTCTTTTAATTATTATTCCCTTACTATGATATTAGATAGTACCTTTTTTAATGTTATACCTGGGTTTTTCTATGAATATGTATGTTAAAAATAGAAGTAAATATCTCATTATAGATATTAAATAAAATATGGTTTTATGGTTTTTAATTATGTACCTAATCTTCTAGGACACTAGATTTTACGATCCTTAGCTTATAAACATGGTGTTTATTTAAGCATAAAATCATGTAATGATGTGTTTAAAAGGATATGGTAGCTATAAAGAACATGATAATCAAAAATATAATTATATTTACATACATCCAACCTTATCACCAAAAAAAAGAAATTTTATCATTTGTTTTCCAATATATATAAATATTTTTATGGTGAGAAAACACTTTAATCTCTAAAACATCATTTAATGTTTGAATTAAACCATTCCATAAATTTTAAACCTTATAACCCATATAAAAGATGAAAATACAAAACATTATAATAAATTTCCCTAAATAAACTTTACATTGATCTCCAAATATCAGAAATTATCACTTGGTTGTCACATTCCAAATATGTAAATACCCTTATCCTATATTCTCTTAAAACATGGTAATAACCTGAATTACCATAATTCCTTTTTGAAAACATTAATTCTTCGATATTCCAAATATTAATGGATATAATACTTAAATACAAGAATTTTTAAACTTCATATAAGTTAACATAAAGAAATTTCATCAAAAATCCATTATCAGTTCTAAGGTCAGAAATACAATCCAAATTACTTTATCCATATTATCGTCTCTTTATCCATATAAAATATCATTTTTTATCCACAATAACATGTTAATGGTTAATTTACCTTAATCAAAACATCACATTTCCATTAAATCACATTTCTATGTCAACATCACCATTTAACACATCCTTTAGAATCATTAATGAAAAACATATACTGAAAATACCAAAATATTTCATGATTCATATAATAGAATCTTGAAATTCCAAAACATAGAAACATAATGATTCCAACTTTATTCTTAAACCATTAGTCAAGATTCATCATCTTATTCCTTAATACCCTTTTATAATAATATTAAATATGAATCATGTCTCAATTTTACTCGACCTCAATATAATAATTCATTTTATGTTTAATGTAAATAATACTTGAAGAACATCTGATATTTTTAACATGTGATTATTAGTGTCTTTATCTTCAGTAGTATAACTAATAATTGAACCACATTTTTTATTATCTTCTTGATATTTGTAATTAGGATATTTATTTTTATAATTCCCATACATTCTACATCTAAAACATTCAATGTTAACAAAGTTCCTTCTAGTCCTCGTCATTGACTAAAACTAAAATACATAGTGTGAGAAACATTTTCCATAATGGAAACCATATAATCATAAAAAATAACTTATAGGATGTATTAATAATGAAACACACTTATTTAATCTATGATAACATTGGTTAATACTAGGTCATCCATAGCCAATATATATTTAAATTCCTCATGATGGTCCATAAAGTGTTTTTGAATTCTCTAGGCCTGTCCCCTAGGACTTTCAATCCAACTGGGCAGCAAGGATTGTTGTCATGTACTAGGTTACACTTGAGTCAAGGCTGACACACCTTTTTAGATTAATTACCCCAAGGTAAATATAGTCCAGAGTAACATCCATTTGTAGTATCCATGCATGGATGTATTTCGTGGAAACCAATTACTCTATCCTTGACCATGATTATAATACATTTTCCTATACTTTTCCTCATACAAAGATTTATCCTTAGAGACATCCCTAGACACATCCTTATAAATATACCTAGGGATCTCAATAAAGTTTTCCCATCCAATTTTTCAAAGGATGACTAAAATTTCACTCTGATTCCAACTATAAAAACCCAATATTAACATACATTATTTTTTTAGAATTCATAATACATTACAGAAACAGATTTCCAAAGACTATATTAGTTTAGTGCCTTTGGAAACATGGAATCATAATTAATGGTATATAAGTGAGATTTACTATATCCCACATGGTACATCATGAATATCACCCTTCTTTGACACAACATACATAATACATATCTTTATAACTTGGGGAAAGGAAACATAATAAAGGAGTGATCTCAAATGATTAGTAAGGGTAAAAATTTTGATACACAATCATAATACTGAATGTATGGGTATAAGGACATGAAAATATCATTATAAGATCATACCATTCATAACAAAGATTATATACATGAGGCATGACATAAATATTGGTAGTTCATAAGACATTAATCATAAGGGAATAAAGAGAATAATCCATGAAATCATAACTAAGAAATAAGACCTATATTTTGTGGAATACACATAAGAATATAAAATATAATGTCAAGGATACTTACCAATACCTTCATAAAATGATAGCCTAGGGCTACAACCTATGTACCTGCTTCAAGCTTGGACTAACAACCCATGTACCTTTTATTTCTAGGATTGGGCTACAACTAGTATACCCTATTTCTTTTGGTCTTATAATACAACCCATATACCCTCTTGTTTTCGGTCTTGGGCTACAACCTGTGTATTTTATTTTTTTCTGGATTAAGATATAATCCATGTAACCTTTTTTCGAGCATGGGATACAACCCATATACCCTCTTTATTTAAGCTTAGGCTATAACCCATGTACCCTTTGATCATATATACCACTGATCATTACCAAATGCACTGAAGTGAGATATAGGTCCCACCCATCACATAATGAAATCATACCATGTGTTCTATAAGATACTAAATCATTCAACATATCGTGACCCATAAAAATATATGGGTTTCATAAACATTATAACCCATTAAAAATGGGTATTATAAACATTAAATAATATCACATCCTATGGAAACGATATAGGTTTCATAATCATTTCATCATAGAACAACACGTGAAAGGAAGGAGGTTTCATAAGCATATAACCCATGAAAGAAAAACGGGTTCCATAAACACATAACCCATGAAAGAGAAAGAAGTTTCATAAATTTCATTCCATCAACACACAAGAAATTTAGAGAAATAATATGAATGGAACCATGGAATATATACCTAATAAGAAATGAGTAACAACAATGGATGTCATCTTAGATGAGAAATAAATTTTAAATATCTTTTAAAAACATCCAATGCGGAAAATATTCTTTCTTCCTTGAAAAATGATTTTTAAAGCATGAAACCTTCTGAAAACAATTTTATTTTAAGATAAACCTAAATACTTATAATGTAATCTAGAAAACCATTTTTCCTTGAAAACATATAAAATAAACTTGAAAACATTTTGGAAACCCTTTTTCTTGAAAACATAATCCTGAAAACATTTCGAAAACAATTTTTTTAAAACTTATAAAGGAAGATTGAAAAGCTTTTAGGGAAAAATTTTCTTTAAAAATACTTTGAAAACTTATAAATGATGATTTTAAATAATTGAGATCCTTTTTTTAAAAAAAAAACTTTTTAAAACATATAGAGGGATCTTACAAAAACAATTAAAATATATTTCAATCATAAAACAGTTTTTGATAACCCTCTTTCTTTGAAATCAATTTTAAAATCAATAAATTTTTATAATACTTTGAAAAAAATCTTTAAAATACAAACTACTAAATTTAAAAAGGAAGAATCAAGGAACTAATGTTCCTGATTGTGGGTAATTCCATACACTATAAACATTCCTTTTTCACCTTAAAATTTTAGAAAAGTTCCTTGATCAGAAAATGACAAGAAGAGTCCTTTTAAACCCATTTTTTAAAAAGGTAATATGACATACCGTGGGGTATCATAAATTTATACAGGGATAAACAAATCTAGTAATTTTTATATACTAAAAAAAAAACTAACTAAAAATTTAGTATCTATCAAGTATGAGTGTTAAACCCATAGGTTCGGATCTTATGTTGAAAATTAATTAAAGCAACTAAAATTGAAATTGATTATTTTTATTAGGGAAAAGATGAATAAAAGAAAAAATGATTGGGTTGTGAATCAATATGAGAGGCATGCCAATTTTAGTGATATTTGGTTCATGAGCTAGGGATTTAATTGATGATGCATTTATTCAGGTTTGGAGTCAGAATTCAGTCTACAAGAATCCTTGGTCAGGGAACCCTACCCTAATCCTTTGATTGCACCATTGAAATGGTCATCTACTTGGTTCAATCATAGAAATAGACAACCAAATCCATATTTAAAAATAAAAATCCTATTTTTTGTAATGGTCATACACAAAATAGATTAACCAATTAATGAAATTAAAATAATATTCCATTGAAATCATGTAATGGTCATGTAATTAAAGAAAGGGAATGAATTGGAATTGATAGAATTAGTTTCAATAAACCAAAACAAGAATAATAGATAGAAATAATCCCTAATACCCCCCTAAAAACACATCAATTGACAGAAAGAGTAACACTCTATCATTATAGGAATGATGAGAATGATAATAATGGGTACCCAAATAATAACAGCGGTGAAGAATGGTGGTGAAGCAGGACCTCAGATCACCACTCTGTGTTTTTCATCCTTCTATCAGTGTCTCTTGGCATCCTCTATCCCAGATTTCCTTCCAATAATGGATGAGGGGATCTATTTTTAGTAAATACTATCAAATCCTCTACCACATGTACATTTATTTTTCTTCTCTCTGACACATACATGACATGTAATGTTCTCTCACATCTTGTAACTCCTCAAATTTCAGGCATTGCGAATCTCGACATAATCTTATCCAAAATAATTTCTTGAAAATTATATCATTATGTAACAAGGTTACACAATGTGTAATGGTATTTCATAGAATTTAATTAATTCACAAATTATCATATATGTCTAATTACCTTTTAAAAACTCATGATGTGTAATTTCATCACATGAAATGAAATATTCCTACTTCAGTTTTCCAAATCCACTTCTTTCTCAAAAATCTGGTGTCGTACTATGAGTGAAGATCATGGAACGAAGTGTATTTGAGATCATATTTCAATAAATTTTAATTAATTTTTCAAATATTCATTAAATCCTTCTATAACACATAATATAAATCAAATAATTCCAAAATTGGCAAGATTAATCAATTAAATACATAAATCAAAACATTAAACCACTCTAAAATATATTCATGAAACACACTAATCATAATACATGGGTAAAAATTTATTTTAAACATTATAATATAATTTAAAAACGTTTTTAATACATTTTTATATGACATGGTTTTGAAAGAACATAGTTCTCCATCGAAAAGGAGAAATGAAGTTAGATTTTCATAAAAACATTTTTTTAATTATCTTAACATCCCAAGAGTATAAAAATGGTGAAATTACATGGATATAACATGAATATCCATAGGTACGAAATTTCATGAGAGGTATAAAGATATGGATCAAAATGTTTCATCAATGGAAGAATAATCACAGACAATCTTGTTAAATGATGAGATTATTGTTATAAACCATTTCCAATTTAGTATCTTGGAATCATAGTACAATCGAAAGAATAACATTAATTGAATCTTAAAATATCATGAAAATAATTATATTTATGATATAACATTTCAAATTCTGTATATAAACCTCATATAAAAATATAGGTGCATAACATGGCATATGTCTCAAAGAAGGCAAATTGAGACAAAATTACTTTACCGATTTGTTAGCTTTTGAAACATAAACCCAATGAAATAAATATAATCAAATTGATATTTAAATGACCATAAAATTATTTATAATAATCATATAATACATCCATGGTCTTTATACACACCACAAAAAAATTAGTTGTTAATAAGGCATGTATCTCATAGAATTAAAAGTAAGATGAAATTACTTTACCTTTAGTCTTAAATTTCTTCATAAACATTAAAACCTCCCATATAATAAATACATTTTTCTAATAAATATGAAAAATAAAAATACTATTATATATAATACCATATTATATTTTTTTTATAAATTCATATTTCTATTTTATTTAAAATCCATGTTAAGATTATGCTTCGGGTAATATCTACTTTGTTTTCAGTATATGTTTTTTCTTATTATTCTTGATCCTATTACCCATATCATGATTTAATTTTTTCTATAATGTCAAAAAATGATATAAAAATGATATATATTCAGTATATATGTATTTATAATAATATATGTTATATAAAAATATGAAATGCAATACACCTTTCCTGGAGGCGGTAGGCCATACGTACACATGAATGTTGTTTCAATTTTATTATCATATTGATAGAAAGAAATTAAATGAAATATTTGTATATATATATATATATATAATAGAATTAAAATAGAATCATTATTTCATATATATCATATAATTTCACTTAACTTATCCTTAATACATTCCATGCACAGTGTGAACGAATCAAATCGCTTTGAGGAGGCGGTAGTCCACACTCTCCCAAATAAAATTATCATATTTACACAAAATGAAAAACATGAAGGTATGTGTTATATAATTATTTAATAATTATAAATATTTCATAAATATCATATATATCATATAAAAATATAGTTTCCATCATAATTACCAACCATGAGAGGTGGTAAAGGAAAACTGAACAACATCGTTTCGTGAGTCGGTAGTTTGCCATACACAAGAATGATAAGTTTGCTTCACATTATATGGAGGTGTGTGTAAGTGTAGATATAACCCTTATAATAACAACATTTTAGTATATTTAGGATAATTATATTATTATATAATCATTTATTAATAATAATTGTGGTGTTGGGGAAGGAAAATAAAACAAAGTAGCTTGAGCAAGGATGCTACATTTTCTTTGGGTAACTCCTTTTAATTTAAATCAAAGAGAATACATGGATGGATTTCTGTCCAAAGAAAGGATTATAGGTGTAAGTGAGGGATTTTTGGAGATTTTTTCATTGATTTTTGTGATATAAAAATGTATTTATTGGTGTTAATAAGTGGGAGGGGTGAGTTTCTTTTTATAATGGAGGAGGAGTGGCATTCTTATAAATTTTTGAAAAGGGAATTCCACCCACATTTTTCATATTACAGGTGGATCCATTAATTCTCCCAATTCAATGAAAAGTATTCTAGGTTAGAAATATTTCTATAAAATATCTTTTTTATAAGTTTATAGGTCATTTCTTTTTATAGTTAAGGTTTAGTCTTTTATTAAGCTAATTTTTCACTTAATCACTGTAATTTATTTTAATCACACACTAACATTTTTGGTCACAAATTAAATTTTCAATATTATAAATTATAAATTATGATTATTATAAATGTGGGGTCCATTTTTTTAGATTTTAATCATATATGTGGAAGAAAATAGTTTAAATTTAATCCCGCATATGAGATGACAAATCTGGTTTTTAAAGTAAAAAAGGTTCAAACGTTTAAATTTTTTGTATATCCAAATTCAATGTAAAATTAATTAAGATGAACTAAACCAGATTATTTTATGTAAAATTGACCTAATTAAATTCCAAAAAAACTAAAATATAATTTAACTATAAAAATAAATTAGATGAAAAAATAGTTTTGAATTAAAATTTAGTGTAATTCACTATTCATAAAAAATGAAAAATCAAACAAAAATACCAAAAATTAACCCTAATATAATTTTATTGTTATTACCTCAAAAATTTAGTTTATATTTTTCAATAAAAATTATAAATTTTTCAAAAATCGTATCTAAAATGGGTTCTCCATTAAAAGGTGCTAAAATTACTGTTTAGAAAAATAAATATATTTGTTCATAATATTTGAATTATTATTACCTTATACCTATGAAATATATTGGATGAGTATAAAAAATATTGTTTGAATATATAATATATACATTTAATTTAATTTATTAGTAAAATTTCGGTTTGTTTAATTTATTGAGATAATATTGTGTTTGTACATAGAAAAATAGATTTCTTAGAAAAGTAATTTCTTTATTTTTAAATAGTTATTATATTCACTCAAAGTAATAGAGAACCAAAGGATTCATCTTATATAAATTTTTAAATCATATTTTCACCATTTAGTAAATCTTATTGTTTAACTTCCATTCCAACTGCTAGGTGGTAGTTATAATAATATTTTAATTATCAAATTAATAGTATATTGTAGTTCAGTAAAAACTAGACATTTTGTATTACAAAAGATATCAAATAGACTCATTATTGTTTTTAATACAAGAAAAATATATTGTTGTGTGTACCATAATATAATATAAGTGTTTAATGTAGTGCATGATTAAGTTGGTTTTGTGTATAACACAATCCAAAAATAGTGCTTTAATATAAAAAATTATATTCAATGTTATGTGAAATGAAATATATCAAAAAGGTTAAATTAATTTGAAAAAAAAAACAAAAAATATTGATGTGTTAAAGGGAGAGTTTCAAAGGTGTCATATCAGTTGGAATTTCTACCATGACTGGAGAGGATCAATGATTTCACTCACATATCTCATCTTTATTGGTATCTTTATGATGAATCCCTTGTTATATACTCTGGAGAGTTAGATATAGAGGAGGACACAACATTATCATAGTGTCTAGTATAGATATAGAATTATCAAAAAAATAACATCATATATGGACCATTTCATTGGTTAATGTGTTTTGGAGGGTTTGTGCCTTAGAGATGAGTATTTCGGAGCGAGAGACACATATGAAAACCTAGTACTTAGAGTTGTCTTGAATTTGTATTTCTCTTTTTTGTTTTGTGATGTGATATTTGTATCACTATTTTTTATTAAATGTGTTTTTTCCGGTGATTTTATGTGTGTAGTATGATGTCTGGTAAATTCAATACATATGAAAAATGGAGAAACTGATTCCTAATTGAGACACAATAATTATGACATAATTAAACCCATTCGGATGAGTCAGTGCCACCTAGAGCAGATATTATCTTGACATGGTGGAATTAATTCTCTGATTCGTGTGGTGATGAGGATACATGATATGTTCTATATCTATTTATGTTGGCATGTTTGTTGGTTATAGTGTTGAGGTATGATAAGATCCTTAAGAGGTATCTCACAAAGTGGTTGTTTGAACAACTTTCCTTCTATGAGTTCTTTTTAAATCATGATGGTAAGAATAATTTGAGAGGTATCAGATTTAATGTACTAGGATTTCTTGGTCCATTACATAACTTATTTTTAGTGTTATAGGTGTATGATAAAGGCATCGAGTGGGCCTGGAAGAGTTTAAATA
The DNA here is from genome assembly GCA_963277665.1 of Viscum album. Classification (NCBI taxonomy): domain Eukaryota; kingdom Viridiplantae; phylum Streptophyta; class Magnoliopsida; order Santalales; family Viscaceae; genus Viscum; species Viscum album. The sequence goes on along the minus strand of OY728125.1, from coordinate 1,475,310,035 downwards.
CTAAAAGAAGGAAGCGGAGGAAATACATGTCATATAAAGTTTACAAGAAGTGAAAGTGGGTTTCCTGGATTGTGCATGGCCAGTTCATGATGTTTAATAAATTGGGTGTAAAAATAATTTTAGGCAACATTTTTTTGTAGAACTTAAATCCCAACATTTACATTACTTGTAGAGATTACACACAGTGTAAATGTCCAGTGCATCACGTATTTAAAGGCTATAGAGGTGGGTATTATTCTTTAAACCCTATTTTCAATGCTCCCTTCTCTACATATAGGTGATCAAGAGGCACCCTCTTCAAGAATTTGGGATTCCTTTCAATGGAGATTGTTTCCCAGATTCCCATCTTTAATCTGTGGTGATTTATCATCTCATTATCATCTATTTCCTTCCATTCATCTTCATTGTTTTTTAGTGGTGGTTTGGTTTGGTTTGGGTTGTGTGTTTGGGTTTCATTTTGACAATACTTTGGGGTAGTATAGGTTAATCCATGGTTTCTTGTGGTTTGGTTTACGTTTTTGGGTGTTTTTCCATTTTCCTTATGGTGCACAATAAGTTAGAAAACTTCTTTTAAGTAAGGAATCCCCTGTTCCTCTTTATTGTGTATCATGTGGGATGTGTTTTACGATGTTTATATGTGGGATATGGTTGTGATGGATTAATGAAAGATAAATAATTAGTCAAATTTAAATTTATGGGTATAGTGGATTGATTCTCATGTTTTTGCAACCTTATAATTATTGTGATATTTTAATTTTAGGGGTTGATTCCCCACTAAAAATTGTGTTCATTGGGGGATTTGTTTACACTAGATGATATATATTGTGACAGTTGTTCCAGTTGTGATTATTTTGGTATCACCCTAAAATGTAAATTGGGAATCCATTTATATTTCGGTGAAGAAATGGTTTCCTCGGGATTATGGTTTATGTGATAACTCCCATAAAATAAATTTTTATGTGACAAGACCCACTTTTTAAATATATAAAATTATCTTGAATTTTTGTGATGTTTAGACGTGATTTTGGGGAGAAGATGTGTGGTTATGTCATGTGAGTATGGTGGATTCTTTTTTCATGATTTTGGGGTGGTGAGGTGGTTTGTTTGGTCGTGATTTTGGGGCAGTGAGGTGGTTTTTTATATGCTTTTGGGTAAGAGAGGTGGTTTTTTTTGTTGTGATTTTAAGGTGGTGAGGTTGTTTGTTTATCCGTGCTTTTAGGTTGGTAATGTGGTGTTTTTTTCATGCTTTTTGGATGGCTATGTAGATTTTTAGATGTTGATTTTAGAAGGAAAGGTGATAGTGTGATGGGAATATTGGGTTCTGTGTGATGTGTGGTTTCTTTGTGATTTCTATATAGACCCCACCCATAGCGAGAACAATGTGTTGACACCCAAATATTCACATTGGGGGTGTATTTTCCAGCATCTGGTGAGGAGGACGATTGGTTGGGTACTCTCTCTCTCTCCCACTATTTCTTCATGGCAAGGTAGGTATTGAACAATATATGATTGTTAGAGGTTTACAAGTGTACTAGATGGTGGTTGGGATATCCTAGGTTTCTTTGGGTGAGATGTTATGTGGCCCCTCTTGAGGTGCGATGCTCCAAGGTGTTTTCAGGTAGGATGATATGGGATGAGGTTTCTTATGGTGGGGGTCATGCATTGTATTATTAGAGAATGAGTTTGATGTTGTTTATGTTCATGATACCATACTTCTTTCATTATATTTGTGTATGTGTGATAGCCCATGTGTTTTCAGGTGATAAGTGTTATGGTCATTCTTATGGGGAAGAAAGCCCAAGTGTCTATGGGCGTGATGGGATTTTACCATGATTTTGGTGTAGTGTGGTATATGAAATAGATAGGAGCACCATGATGTATGAATTTTGGGTGTGAGAGTACTATTCCAGTGGGAAAGAAACACGGGGTACCGTTATCAGTATATTTCTTATTATGTTATATTACTTAGCATTTTTTATTTGGTGAGTGTGTTTTTATGAGGTTAGGGTTGGGTAGTATACCTTTATAGGTGCATTAATGTTCTTGTTTTTCTCATGAGTGCATTATAATAATCTTTTAACATTAACATGAGAGACATTGGTTTTCCTTATGAGTATACTCGTATACTCACCCTACGTATATAAATTGATCTTCATGTTTCCACAAAGATTATGCGGAGCATGATGATTAGTACTATCTTGGACCTTTATATATCCAAGGTGTCGCTTCTTTATCATTTCTTTTGGGTATTTAATTTTGAGAATTTTATTTGAGTTAGTTTTGTTTATATATGCATTATGGTATGGTTTTGGTTTGATTTTATAGTATGCCACAGAGTTTTTTGTGGATTATTCATCTTATCCCTAGAAAATATATTACTATAGAATATAATGCCTCCCATTTCATGATATTTTTATGCCCTCAGTACTAGTAACTAACCCAGGGCCTACTGGAAGTGTGAATTAGGGGGTATTATCTATCTCCCCTCAATGATGTGTCTTTAGAGGGAGGGGATCATGAAATTTTTCCTAAAAATGTTCGACTGATAACCACTTAACAAATAAAAACCACAGAGTACATCTCTACAATAGTTTTCTATATATTCCAAATTGTTTGGAATGAAACACAAAAATGAGGAATTTTCATATATCATACATTTTGGTGGATGTCATCATCTAGTGTAGAGAGAGAAACTTGGTAAATTATGGTAGAGTTGAGATCTACTTCAAAAGGTATGTGAGTGTAATACCCAAATTGCATTATTTTTGTGGATTTGCCGATTTTTATTATGATACCCATAGTGGATTCAACATCAAAATGGATACTAGGATGTCATAAAATCCATAACAAAACCAATACCTTCATCCAGAGCCAAGCTAATTTTTTTAGAAGAAGGAACTGAAAAAAAATCCCATTCATGGATAAAAATGAAACTTAGTCTCATGGAATTTGATCTAAGGCCCCAAGAATGTCTCTTCTTTTCCATCAATTAAAATAAAATGTGGAAGAATAATTCCTCATCATGGAAGAAAATCATTTTGGAAAATACAAGGAATATAGATAATTTTTTCTTGATATAATCAACCTTCATAGATCTATCTCCAACACTAAAGACCAATCAAGTGATGATTAGATATTGGAATATTATTAATTGATCAATAATTTCTTCTTGATTGGATTTAACATGATAATTCAAACACTTTTGGAGAATTGTTCTGGTGCAACATCCTTCACTGATGAAAAATGTCTTATTAAGACTGCATCTTTTTTGATCCCATAATTTTTTAGGATTTCTTTTGAAGTAGTAGTTAGAAAAGCCACAGCAGTGCAACAATTCCATTCTAAGATCAAAGATATTATGTTATATAGATGAGTAACTCCAGAATTAGTGTAACACCCCAAGCCTCTACGGTACGCTTCTCTTTGAATAATGTGATAGCGTGTGTTGTACGCAACACCGAGTTCTAACATACCATAACCAATCAAACTAGATGTTATGAATAGTAATACCCACTTTTTGAAATTATATATAATTTATATTTCAAAATGGACTTCATTTTTGGATTCAGAATTTCGAATTTATCCTAAGGTGAAATCTTGGTACTTTTCGGATAAATTTAATATTTTGATGAATAGTGAAAATTACTAAATTTTAATTAAAAACAAATTTTTTAATCAAAATAATTAATAGTGATAAATTATGAATTTGAGTGGTTTTAAAGTTTATTCAGAATACATTTTTACCATTTAATACAATATTGGTCATTTCACATAATTTCACAATTAAACCGAACATAAACAAGTATCAATCTTTTGATAGTTATTATATCTTAAAAACACGCTTTTTGTTTTGACAGCGGGAATTAATTTTAAATTAATTTCTGCCACTTCTGTGTTTTGAATTTTAAAAAATGGATTCCATATTTGGAATCAGGATATTCAAATTGTGTAAATAGGTAACTTTTATTTTTAGACAATTTGAATAATTACTGCGATAAATATTTTATTTACCATGGTTAAGGGTAAATCCGGTAAATAAAGGTTAAAAAACAATATTATAATAATACTAAATTACCCTAAAACGTGTCCTAAACTTATTTGGGGATACATTTCCGACCATGGGAATCTTTGGGTCGATTTTGGGACCCCATGAAGCCACTTGTAGGTGATAGGGGCACTTTATTTTAATTAAGTTAAAATAAGTAAAAAAATGACATAAGCATATATCTTTTAGAAAAACAATTTTTAAATAGGGTTATGTATGTTGGATGTTCGACTATAAATATTCATTAGAAAGAAAAGACAATTTCATACATAATTATATTTTATTTATAATTTTTAGACATTATATAATATAATTTATTTATGACACAATGATGATGCAGTAATTACCTAATTAATGAAAAATTAGAATAAATGATATTATAAATACCCAAATAAATATAATTTGACACTTTTTATGAACTACACTAATTTTATAGGTTAATATGACATGTTATGATTGATTTAATTAACCTTTTGAGAAGTAATAATTCTGTTATGAGTTTTAAAAAAAATCAATTATTGAATAGTGTCAAAATTGACATAAAAGAGTTTTTAAAACAAATATTATATTATTAATTGATATTAAATTCCTAAAAATATAAGGTTCGGTCAAGAGACTTATATAATGGTAGGTGTATCATTAATGGACCACTTGGGGGTTTCTTGGATGTATATGGTATGTTTATTAACCATATAATATAAATATACAAAGAGACATTGTAAAAGTGAAACTAATTAACTTAGAGTTAATACTTAAAGATAAGGTTAATATAAGTACCCAAACCTATCTAAATTCTATTTGTTGAGTGGTTTTAGACCCATACCCATATTAAAATTTAATAAATCCACTTTTGAGTCATTAGAAACCGAATATGAATTTATTATAAATTAATATTGCTAGATTTTCCAAAGGTGCCCCTCACCCCTCTTATAAAAGGGCACTCCTCCTTCTCATTTCTTCACACCTTCAAAGCCTTTTGGTTCGGCCAAACTCTTCAAAAATACTCTCCCAACTTCCCTCAATACAATCTAGAGGCATTATTTTGATCAGATATCCAACCTAAGTAGCCCTTTTGATCAAATCAAAAGGAAGAACCCAAAGAAGAGGTAATGATTTCACCACACTTTTCCAAGTTTCTTTCTTCATCCACCTCTTCTTTATTTGTTATTACCATTATAAAATAATAAATCCAGTATATTATATATACTGTTATGTTATTATAAATATGTTACAACCATATTCAGTATTCTATCCACCCTTTGAATAACATGTCACCATACGTGCGTACGTACGACTTACCGTCTCCACGTCGTGGTGTAATTGTCATTCAATATATTATTATTTGGATGGGTATAAAAATGATGTGTAACTCATGTAAATAATAAATATAACATGTTAATTATTCTTTATATATGATATACCATCCATTTATATATTATTTTAATATCAAAAGAATGATATTCTCGCACGTGCGTACGTACGGACTACCGTCTCCACGAACGCGATGAGATTCATTCTCCATCGTATCCATTCAAGTATAATTATCATTTGATGATTTACAAATAATGTTTAAAGACTTGATATCATTATTTATATGAATAATATACAACCTATTCATGACAAAACTGACTTATGTAACAAAACATATAAAATAAAACGAGTAAGTTAACACCCGAAACAATGATAATACTAAGATATTATTAACAAAGCAATGTTAAAAGATCATATATGATATCATATGAATGTATATGATTCTTTTATAATTTAATAACAATTATTTCACTATTATACAGTAGGTTAACCTTCACTAACCAAGGAAAAGTACAAGTTAAGGGTTATTTCACAATCTCTTCATTATCCGAGATTGTTTATACGTAATAATCTATTGGGATCTCTTTATCATCCACATCCATGTTTCTTAAAAATGAATTTCAAAACATTTTTTTACTATTTACTAGAATATGGGCTAAAGTCATTTATACCCTTTTTTGACTTTTTATAAGAGGTTTATATAGGAATATTTCCGTCGTTTTCCAAACAATGTGCTTTTTAACCTTTTCGACAAAATTAAGGTAAGAATGTTTTTTTTAACTTATACGGCGGGTGCGGTTATTTTCCGCTGTTATAAAATCGTTGAAGCTTCCCTTACAAGCTTATAAGAATATTTTCAAAGAAAATGTTTTATTTCATAAATATAAGACTCTTAAATTATTTCAAAATAGAAAGAGATATTTTTTCTAAAAAGCATTTTGATTTCATCTATGTCAACATCCTTTGATGGATTTTACGCTTATTTGAAGTTGATTTATTATGATACAAAACTTATATATTGTATTGAAGGTTTTGTGATATATTTGACTGTGGATGTGATATTTTTATACTGTTCATAGTTTATGGTGAAAGTATTGACATTTTGTATGCTATTTTTAATACGAATGTTTATGTTATGTTTAAACCTTTTCATATGGGAATGCATTGGACTTAATATGTGACGGGCGGAGCCCGCTATAGCTCCTCGATGTATCGGTAGGTCTCATGAGACAAACTAGTGTCTTGGAACAAGGCCTTGGCAAAATATTATTTTCAGTCTTGGAACGAGGCCTTGGCTATGTGGTTATGATAGTCTGGTATTATGCATTCCATCATTATGAAAGTGGTTATTGATATTTCATGTGATTATTAGATTAGTAGAATATCCATGTGAATAAGTAAATGGCATTATTTCATTTTACTTTTTCCATACTATGTTGAAGTTCAAGTTTAAAAGGCTTTTCTTTTAGTTATACATTGCCTTAAATGTTTATGCTTATTTTTGAATGTTTCCGCTATATTGTTATCCTTACTGGGCATTTGAGCTCACCATTTTCTATGTTTTATTTTTCCCAAGATGTTAAGAATTAAGTTATGAATGACCAACAAGGATTTTATGAGGGGATAATAGTGTGGACTATGGATACATTATGTTGTTGTAGTAGTTTTTTACTTTATGATGTAATGTAAAACTTTATGAATATATCTAGTGTTTCCAAGGCTACTAAACCAATCGATCTTTCGAGATTTGATCTTTCTTATGATCATGCCAATGTTATGTAATAATGCACTGACTCTGGGTAACTATGGTCGGGGCGTTACAGTTGGTATCAGAGGAAGTTTAGTACAAACCTTGGAAGCTAGATTTAGATAAACTCTAATTAGAGCACGTAGACCTAAGATGAACTTTGAGGATTAGTATAGAAGAACTTCCTAGAATTTTGGTACTATAGAGATTTTGTGAGTTTTTTTGATCAATACATCCCTGTCTGGATACGAGCAGGTTGAGGAGGCTCTGGCACAGATGTACCTAGGGGTAAAACCCGAAAACACCGCTTTGAGCTAGACTCGAATGTGAACTGCTGCACGACAACGAGCTTTGCTGCACTCTTGGTTACGACACTCCTGGGGGATATGCTTAGGATAACTCTCATTTTCTTTACAAATAATTATGAAGTGTTCATGAGTATATACTTCCTCAAATAAAACATTCTTATGATTATGGATTATATCCATAAATTGTTCAATTTATGTTAAGTGTTTTATAAGTATGAAATTATGTATTTTGATTCATAATCTGATCTAGTTTATGCCATTATTTAGAAATGGCGGCTAGTGGAAGAAATGGAAACCGCATCAATGCACGCACTCCATTTAGGGATTTCCCTCCTGCTCAAGATAATTATAGTGGAGCTGGTTATGAAACTGGTGCCAATCAGCTAATCACCATACTCGGACAACTCACTCAGGTTATGAATAATAACCTTACCCATTTGGAGCACCCTAATCTGCAGCGTGGAGGATCAGTGTTAGATCGATTCATGAGGCAAAAACCACCAACGTTCAATGGGAATACAAATACCTTAGTAGCTGAGTAATGGATAAATTCCCTAGAGAAAATATTTCAGGCTTTGGGGAGTAGTGAATGGGAAAAAGTTATCATGGTAGTTTACCGACTCCCTGGAGATGCTGATCAATGGTGGTCATTGATTCAAAACACGAAGGAAGATGATTAAGTATCAAATATGGAATGGAGGGAGTTCAAAGATCTATTTTTAGAAAAATACTTTCCTCGCGACCACCGAGCTGATATGGAAAGGCAGTTTCTGAGTCTGAGACAAAAGGAGGATGAGAATGTCACAACGTATGAGGCTAACTTTACAAGGTTAGCAAGGTATGCTGGAGATTATATACGTAACCCAAGAAGTAAGATTGACCATTTCTTTTATGGGTTAAAACCATTTCTCTTTCGTGCATTAGTCTCAAAATCCTTTTCACCGTACGAAGACATTGTCTTATGTGCTATCAAGACCGAAAAGGAATTATCTAAGTCTTATGACTTTAAAGAAAATCAAGAGACGAAGAGACATTCTGATCAATCTGGTAATAGAAATAAGGGGAAGAAGGGAAAGGTTGAATATCCATCCTGTGGTAAATGTGGGAAGAAATACCCCAGTACTTGCTTGAAGGGAACATGAGTCTGTTACAAGTGTGGTGAAAAAGGCCACCAAGATCGTGATTGCAAGGGGAAGAAAGAAGCTACCAATGTTCAGTGCTACAATTGCAGGGAGATGGGGCATTATGAAAATGAATTACCTAAGCATCAAGATAACTTACCTCAGAAAAGGCCAAGGGATCAAGGCCAAGCTTATTATATCACTACTACCAAGGTAGAAGCTTCAAAAGACGTGGTGGCAGGTAATTTAATGGTTTCCTCAAGTTTAGAAAATGCATTATTTGATTCTGGATCATCACATTGTTTCATATCTTCCCAGTTTTCTAAGAAAATTAGATTTTTCCAATTTGATTTAACAAGGGATTTTTCAGTTAAAACTCTTAAGGGAAGTATCATTGCAACAAATTTTTGTGAATTAGTCCCTATTAGAGCACATAAATGTTCTTTATCTGCTGATCTCGTCATCATACCAATGATTGGGTTTGATATAATCCTCGGTATGGACTAGCTTTCGGACTATGATGCAAATATTTATTTTAAAAAGAAAGATGTTACGATTCTTGATGATGATGATAAGGAACACCTTATCTTTAGAGCAGAATCTTCACCACCTAATTCTTATCTAGATCCACCCCCAGAAGCTCAACTAAATTCAATTATTGGGGAGAAAGAGAACGAAATAAATGGGGGTGAGGAAAGGAATGTTCAAATAGAGGATGTACCTGTTGTGAAAGAATTTGTAGATGTATTTCCGGAAGATTTACCTGGACATCCTCTAGAATGAGAAGTTGAGTTTTCCATTGATTTAATTCCTAGATCAAGGCCTATATCGAAGACCCCTTATAGAATTGCCACTGTAGAATTAGTCGAACTAAAGAAACAACTAGAGGAATTGAATAATAAAGGATTTATTCGCCCTAGTGTTTCTCCATGGGGAGCCCCTGTTCTTTTTGTTAAAAAGAAAGATGGATCTATGAGGTTATGTATTGACTATATGGAGATCAATGCTATAATGATAAAGAAAAATTATCCCTTACCACGCATTGATGATTTATTTGACCAACTGAATGGAGCTCAATACTTTTCAAAGATTGACCTTTGATCTGGATACCATCAGTTGTGTGTGAAGAAGGAATACATTTTGAAGACAACATTTCGAACCAGTTACGAGCATTACGAGTTTACTGTAATGCCTTTTGGATTGACTAATGCACCCTCTGTATTCATGGATCTGATGAATAGAGTTTTCACGGAGTATCTCGATGAATTTGTGGTGGTATTTATTGATGATATCTTGGTATACTCCAAAAGCTACAAAGATCATGAAAATCACTTGCGCATTATCTTAAAGACTCTGAGAAGACATGAATTATATGGGAAGTTTTGCAAGTGTGAATTATGGCTTCAGGAGATTTATTTTCTTGGCCATATTGTCCCTAAAGATGGAATTTATGTTGATCCTTCTAAGACCAAGGCAATCCAAGAATGACCAGCACCTACGAGTATAACTGAGGTACATAGTTTTATTGGTTTAGTAGGTTATTATCGACATTTCGTCCAGAATTTTGCCCGATTGGCTAACCCATTAACGAAGCTCACACGTAAAGGGGTTAAATTTTTTTGGACAAAAGAGTGTGAAGAATGTTTCGAAGAACTGAAGAGAAGATTAGTCAATGCTCCTATATTGACTCTACCATCGGGGAATGATGGGTTCGTTATTTATAGTGATGCATCGAAGAAAGGACTTGGTTGTGTCCTTATGCAGAATGATAGGGTTATTGCCTATCATCATGACAGTTGAAAATTCATGAACAAAACTATCCTACTCAGGATCTCGAGTTAGCAGCTGTGATATTTTCTTTGAAGATATGGAGGCACTACCTCTATGGTGAAAAATGTTAGATTTATACTGATCACAAGAGTTTGAAGTATATTTTCTCACAAAAAGAACTCAACATGAGGAAATGTAGATGGCTTGAATTACTCAAGGATTATGATTGCAAGATACACTACCTCCCGGGGAAGGCAAACAAGGTGGCAGATGCTTAGAGCACAAAAGATCATGAAGTTTTGAACAATATGAGAATTGAAAGGGATCCAATTTTCATGGATCTAGTGAAGATGGACATGGGAATAACCAGGGAAGAAGAAACATCAATGCTTTTTCAAATGGTTGCCAAACCATCTTTACTATAAAGGATTAAGAGTTCTTAGACTAATGATGCATAATTTCAAAAGATGATTAAAGCTATGAATGATGGGAGATTGAGATATTTTGTGTATGAAAATGGAATTTTGAAATTCAGGAAGAGGCTTTGTGTTCCCGATATACCTGATATAAAAAGGGAATTGTTGGATGATGCTCATAGATCCAATTTCTCTATACACCCTAGGAGCACAAAAATGTATAGAGATTTGAAGGAAAATTTTTGGTGGGACAATATGAAGAGGGAGATTGCTGATTTTGTGTCAAGATGTATGGTTTGTCAACAAGTGAAAGCTGGAAGGCAGCATCCTGGAGGAGTCATGCAACCACTTACCATACCGGAGTGGAAATGGGACAATATTACGATGGACTTTGTCATGGGGCTACCAAAGACTCCTAGAAGGAACGATGCAATATGGGTTATTGTTGATTGTCTTACCAAGTCTGCACATTTTATTGCTATAAGAGAAGATCTACCCCCTGGAACGTCTATCAATACTATATATTAATGAAGTTGTGATACTTCATGGAGTACCCCTATCGATTGTTTCAGATCGTGATCCCCGTTTTACTTCAAGATTCTGGAAAAGTCTTCAGAAATCCCTGGATACTAAACTTCATTTGAGCACTTCTTACCACCCTCAGATAGATGGACAATCAGAAATAACTATTCAAACCTTAGAAGACATGTTGAGATCCTTCTCACTTGACTTTCAGGGTATGTGGGATCGGTATTTACCTCTGGTAGAATTTTCCTATAACAATAGCTTCCATTTGAGTATTCAGATGGAACCATATGAAGCATTATACGGAAAGAGATGTCGTACACCAACCTGTTGGGATGACGTTGGTGAAAGAAAACTTGTAGGCCCAGAACTGGTGAAGGAAACGATGGAAAAGGTGAAGGTAATCCAAAACCATATCAAAGCAGCTCCAAGTAGGCAGAAGAGCTATGCTGATAATCGAAGAAAGGATTTGAAATTTAAAGTTGGTGATCATGTTTTCCTGAAGGTATCTCCATGGAAGGGAGTCATAAGTTTTGGTAAGAAAGGTAAATTGAGTCCCAGGTACATCGGACCTTTCGAAATTCTAGAACGAATTGGGGCAGTAACTTACCGATAGGCAATGTCGCCAAGTCTCTCTAAAGTCCACGATGTGCTCCACGTATCTCTGTTGAGGAAATACATGCATGACCCAACGCATGTAGTCACCTATGATGAATTAGAACTGGAACTCGATCTGTCTTATTGTGAAGAGCTCGTCAGGATTCTTGATACAAGAGAACAAGTACTGAGAAACCGGACGACGCGTCTGGTAAAACTTTTGTTGAGAAACCATAAGATAGAAGAGGCAACGTAGGAACCCGAGGAACTTATGATGAAGAACCACCCGAGTCTCTTCATTCAGTAGTATTCTAGAAATTTCGAGGACAAAATTATTTGAAGGAGGGAAGAATGTAACACCCCAAGCTTCTATGGTATGCTTCTCTTTGAATAATGTGATAGCATGTGTTGAACACAACACCGAGTTCTGACACACCAAAACCAATCAAACTAGCTGTTATGAATAGTAATACCCACCTTTTGAAAATATATATATTTTATATTTCAAAATGGACTTCATTTTTTGGATTCGGAATATCAAATTTAGCCTAAGGTGAAATTTTGGTACTTTTCAGATAACTTTAATATTTTGATGAATAGTGAAAATTACTAAATTTTAATTAAAAACAACTTTTTTAATCAAAATAATTAATAGTGATAAATTATGAATTTGAGTGGTTTTAAAGTATATTTAGAATATATTTTTACCATTTAATACAATATTGGTCATTGGACATAATTTCTCAATTAAACCAAACATAAACAAATATCAATTTTTTTATAGTTATTATATCTTGAAAACACGCTTTTTGTTTTGATAGCGGGAATTAATTTTAAATTAATTTCTACCACTTCTGTGTTTAGAATTTGGAAAAATGGATTCAATATTTGGAATCAGGATGTTCAAAATTTGTAAATAGGTAACTTTTATTTTTAGACATTTTGAATAATTACTGCGGTAAATATTTTATTTACCATGGTTAAGGGTAAATCCGGTAAATAAGGGTTAAAAAATAATATTGTAATAATAATAAATTACCCTTAAACATGTTCTAACCTTATTGGTGGATACATTTCCGACCATGGACATCTTGGGGTCGATTTTGGGACCCCATGGAACCATTTGTAGATGATAGGGCCACTTTATTTTAATTAAGTTAAAATAAGTACAAAAATGACATAAGCATATATCTTTTAAAAAAACAATTTTCACATAGGGTTATATATGTTGGATGTTAGACTATAAATATTCATTAGAAAGATAAAACGATTTCCTACATAATTATATTTTATTTATAATTTTTAGACATTAAATAATTTAATTTATTGATGACACAATGATGATGCAGTAATTACCTAATTAATGAAAAATTAGAATAATTGATATTATAAATACCCAAATAAATATAATTTTTGACTTTTTATGAACTAAACTAATTTTATAGGTTAATATGACATGTTATGATTGATTTAATTAACTTTTTGAGAAGTAATCATTCTGTTATGAGTTTTAAAAAAATCAATTATTGAATAGTGTCAAAATTGACATAAAAGAGTTTTTAAAACAAATATTATATTATTAATTGATATTAAATTCCTAAAAATCTACGGTTCGGAAAAGAGACTTATATAATGATATTTGATTCATTAATGTACCACTTGGGGGTCTCTTGGATGTATATGGTATTTTTATTAACCATATAATATAAAAATACAAAGAGACATTGTAAAAGTGAAACTAATTAACTTAGAGTTAATACTTAAAGATAAGGTTAATATAAGTACTCAAACTTGTCTAAATTATATTGGTTTAGTGGATTTCGACCCATACAGACCTTAAAATTTAAATAATCTACTTTTGATCCATTATAAACCAAATATGAATTTATTATAAATTAATATTTCTAGCTTTTCCAAAGGTGACCCTCACCCCTCTTATAAAAGGGAACTCCTCCTTCTCATTTCTTCACACCTTCAAAGCCTTTTGGTTCAGACAAAATCTGACCAAATACTCTCCCAAATTCCCTCACTACAACCTAGAGGCCTTATTTTGATCAGAAAGACAACCTAAGGATCCCTTTTGATCAAATAAAAAGGAATAACCCGAAGAAGAGGTAATGATTTCACCACCCTTTTCCAGGTTCCTTTCTTCTTCCACCTCTTATTTCTTTGTTATTACCATTCTAAAATAATAACTCCAGTATATTATATATACTATGATTTTATTATAAATATGGTACAACCATATTCAGTATTCTATCCACCCTTTGAATAACATGTCACCATGCGTGCGTACGTACGGCTTACCGTCTTCACGTCGTGGTGTAATTGTTATTCAAAATATTATTATTTGGATGGGTATAATAATGATGTGTAACTCATGTAAATAATAAATATAACATGTTAATGATTCTTTATATATTATATACCATCCATTTATATATATTTTTAATATCAAAATAATGATATTGTCGCTCGTGCATACATACGGACTACCGTCTCCACGAACGCGATGAGATTCATTCTCCATCGTATCCATTCAAGTATAATTATCATTTGATGATTTAAAAATATTTTTTAAGGACTTGATATCATTTTTTATATGAATAATATACAACCTATCCTTGACAATCATGGCTTATGTAACAAAACATATAAAAGAAAATGAGTAAGTTAACACCCGAAACGACGATAATACTAAGATATTATTAACAAAGCAATGTTAAAAGATCATATATGATACCATATGAATTTATATGATTCCTTTATAATTTAATAACAATTATTTAACTATTATACATGAGGTTAACCTACCCCAACCAAGAAAAAGTATAAGGTAAGGGTTATTTCACAATCTCTTCATTATCTGAGGTTGTTTATATGTAATAATCTACTAGGATCTCTTTATCATCCACATCAATGTTTCTTAAAAATGAATTTCAAAAAAATAATATTTACTAGAATATGGGCTAAAGTCATTTATACCCTTGTTTGACTTTTCATAAGAGGTTTATAAAGGAATCTTTTTGTAGTTTTCCAAATAAGGTGCTTTTTAACCTTTTCGACAAAATTAAGGTAAGAATGTTTTTTTTAACTTATACGGCAGGTGTGGATAATTTTCGCCATTATAAAATCATCAAAGCTTCCCTTACAAGCTTATAAGAATATTTTGAAAGAAAATGTTTTATTTCATAAATATAATACTCTTAAATTATTTCAAAATAGAAAGAGATATTTCTCTAAAAAGAGTTTCGATTTCATCTTTGTCAACATCCTTTGATGGATTTTACGCTTATTTAAAGTTGATTTATTATGATACAAAACTTCTATATTGTATTGAAGGTTTTGTGATATGTTTGACTGTGGATGTGCTATTTTTATACCGTTCATAGTTTATGGTGAAAGTATTGACATTTTGTATGCTAGTTTTAATACGAATGTTTATGTTATGTTTAAACCTTTTCATATGGGAATGCATTTGACTTAATATGTGATGGGTGGAGCCCGCTATAGCTCCTCGATTCATCGGTAGGTCTCATGAGAAAAACTAGTGTCTTGGCATAAGGCCTTGGCAAAATATTATTTGTAGTCTTGGCACGAGGCCTTGACTATGTGGTTATGATAGTCTAGCATTATGCATTCCATCATTATGAAAGTGGTTATTGATATTGCATGTGATTATTCGATTTGTTGAATATCCATGTGAATAAGTAAATGGAATTATTTCATTTTACTTTTTCCATACTATGTTGAAGTTCATGTTTAAAAGGATTTTGTTTTCATTATTCGTTGCCTTAAATTTTTATGCTTATTTTTGAATGTTTCCGCTCTATTGTTATCCTTACTGGGCATTTGAGCTCACCCCTTTTCAATGTTTTATTTTTCCCAGGATGTGAAGAAGTAAGTTATGAATGACATGCAGAGATTTTAAGAGGGGATAATAGTGTGGACTATGGAGACATTATGTTGTTGTAGTAGTTTTTCACTTTATGATGTAATGTAAAACTTTATGAATATATCTAGTGTTTCCAAGGCTACTAAACCAATCGGTCTTTCGAGATTTGATCTTTCATGTGATCATGCCAATGTTATGTAATAATCCACCGACTCTGGGTAACTGGGGTCGGGGCATTACAAGTAGAGCCCTTATCACTACCATAGTCAGTGTCAAGGAGATTTTAATATCCCATTCTCACATGTGGGTGAAAATTCCATTTAATTATAAGCATAATTACATTACAATAAAGTTTCTTTAAGGAAAATGGAAGGGGTGAAATGAGAACACTTATATATTTATAATAGAAATATAGGGAAAATTCTATAATAATAGGGTAAAATTAGTCTATAATTAACAACATATTAAATGGGGGATAATACCAAAAAATTAAAATCAGGGAGATATGTGAAAATGATATTATAACAAAATAATTTCAATTAAATGAGAAATTAAAGGATTAGAAATATTTACCTTAGTATGAAGATTGTTAATGTCTAGGAGGACTCATTATAACCTTTGTAAATCCCTGGTGTGGATTTATAAAATAAAAACTAAAGGAAATTTATGATCAATTCCTTTGGTGTGGAGATAAGTGAGATAATTGGTAGGATTTGTCTACTTTTGTAGGTGAAAAAGAGGGTCTTTTCTATAGAAACTAATGTTTGGTAAGGGGGAACAATGATATAACTTGGGGAATAGGTGGGTTTCATGAGTTAGGTGAGTAGGGTGTGAATATTTAGTAAACATATGAAGGAATTAATTTATATCCTAAGAAATGTATTTTATAAGGTTTAAAATTAAAATTTATTTTGTAAAATTCGAGCCACATTAGATTACCCATTTGAACACTTATTATTCTTGTTTAAATATTAATCACGGTTATTATTTCATCACTTAAAATATAATATGACCCTTCTTAACGAATTTCAATGTAATAAATCATAATTTTATCTCCATTTAACCTAATTTAATTTATTTAAATGATAAAATTAACTTTTAAAACATATCATTTATAGAAATTCAGTTTTTATAGAAATACAATGTTTCAATTGTTAGATATTCTTAATATTTGTTAACATTAATTATCAATTAAAATAGTGTTAATTTATTTTTTTAAATATATAAACGTCATATTATTGTATTAATTATAAATTAGATCCATTTAAAAATAAACAACATTTAGAAAAGTTTTATTCTTTTAAAAAATAATTGTTTTACTATGGTGGATTAAATTTACTTTGGTAACAAATTTTATGAAAACAAATGGAATTCAAATTATTATCTAATTCTAAAATTATAATTAAGAATAAAAAAATCATTTTATTTGATTCAATTTATAAATGTGATAAAAATCAATTTCAATATTAGCGCTTGTAATGCCTAAAATCCCTTTTTAGAACATGTATATTATTATGAATAGGATTTATGTCTATGATAAAATTATCAATGTTTTTTAGGACATAAATTGGAATATTATAAAATAAATAAAATTTAGCTTCCATCCAATGTAATCAAAAAGTTAATTTTACCAGAATAAAATTTAATTAAAAGAATAAACCTAAAAACGATTCAATTGGAAATTATTACTTATATACATAAAACATTAATCATAGGTTTTCTAAATAGAACATATTATTTTAAGAATTTATAGTTTTAATTCGTAGAAATTTGATCAATTAAAAGGTATTATAAAATTCTAGGTATTTTTTATATAAATTTACAATTTTTGTAAAAGCTAAATTTTTAAGCCTTGACCTAAAAAGAAACTATTTCAAAAAACCAAGAAGTCACCCTGAGATAATTTTGATATAATTAATCTCAATATGAAATGATTTCGATGAAATAGATATTATGAAACTTATTAATTTACATTTTAAATATAATCACTAATAAAGTATCTTCTGACTACGTATTATGCAATAATTTTTGAGCTATAGTGTATACTTGTTTGAGTAAGGACTTAGGTATTATATTCTCTCCCCTCAATAAATATTTCCTTCCTCAAAATTATGATATATATATAATATACTAATTTTTTTATTCCTAAATGATTATTTAGGATCTTATGTTACCACCTCTAGTTTTTTATTTCTCTAATGGACTTTCAATAGCCGAGTTATCCAACTATGAAACACTTTTCCTATAGTTTTTATTATCAATAAAGGATCTTAATTATAATAAAATTAGGGTTCCGACTATATTAACTTATATGTGAGTACATTTTTTGCTTCAACATGTACTTCCTTAATAATGAAACGAGTAATATGTTGTGTACTTTAGAAAGGTTGGGTGGCATAACCATTCAGTAATCTGCCACTCTAATGGTCTCTATAATTTAAAATTTTCCAATGAACATATGTATTAACTTACCCTTTTAATGACTCGTATGACTCACTTCCATGAGGATAATAACATGATTCCACACTTGAAATTACATGTATTTAATTATATAGTTAACATATCTATTTTATCTTTATTGATCAAAATTAATATGGTTATGAATACTTCATATTATCCCAGTTGTCTCCACTATAAGTTTTTTCATTCTAGCTTCCTCTGTCCAACTTCATCCCAAAAAAACTATTATATGAAATATCACCATATACAATGCCTCATACAGTTCTTTCTGGATGATCAAATGGAAATAATTATTTTATGTGAATTCTGATCGAGGTGTATATTAATCCCTAACACCTTATAAGTCAAGAGAAAAATATCTTGACATGTCCTCTAATGTAAAATTAGTCCTTTAAAAATGACCATCAATTTGGGGATGATTGTTTGTGCTTAAATGTATCTCGATTTTGAGATCCTCTTAAAGGCTCATCCAAAATATCCATGTGATCATAGGTTCATAATAAGATAAAATTGAATGGGGTTCTCTATGAAGTATCACAACATCATTGATATATAGTCTTGTATGATGTTTGAGAAGTAAGTCCTATATTATTTCTATGAAATTTTAACTCTTCATAAGGTGATGCATAATGATCTATATATAACATTATTACTTTTTCGAGTCTTCAAATATCTAGGGACATAGTTAAATATAAAATTATCCACATCCATATTGGTATATAGAGTTGTTGAATTACTTCTTTAGGATGTTGTATTTAATCCTTTATCTACTGGAATAACAAGCTTCTATATATATAGTCCAAAATTTATTGCTTCATACTATACCATCACCAATATTCTCTTAAATATAGATATCTATTTTTCCTACTAGGGTATTTAGATAAGTTTGAACTATGCTCTTGATCTTGTAATTCCATTTTTAGTCTAGGTATGAATGGAACACATAGTATCTTTCAAAACATTAACACACCATATTCGCAAGATAAGTATATTAATATCCCATCATTCATGGATTTAATTCTTTTATACAAACCATTATCTTCATGTTGGTATTTATTTATATTTCTTAGTAAGGATGGTTTATAAATCATTTGTATTAGAATTATTTTTCCCCTTCTTTAGTGATTCCTTTATCAAACATTACTAAATCCATGGCTATAAGACACTATTCTGTCCTTATATTTCTAAGAACTCCACAATCTTCCTACATAAGGAATCATCATGCTTCATTTCTTACCTAGAATGGTATTGTATCAAGAATTCATAGTCCTTGAGTAGTTATTCCCATATTCTCTTCCTCATTCTGAGTTAATTTTTTGAGAAAAAGTATTTAAACTCTTTTGATCGATATATATCTCACATCTCTCACTATAGAGATAATTTCTCTATATATTGAAGGAAAATATTACAAATTTCAATTCAAGATCATGATTTGGATAATTTTGTTCGTGGGTCTTTATTTTCATTTATACATAAGAATCCACTCAATCATTTTTCATAGTTATTAAGTCTAATCCTTTCTATGATACATCACTATATATCACAAATCCATTTTCTATTGATGGTAGAGTAAAAAGTGGTGTATTAACAAATCTCCTCTTCATGTCCTCAAAACTTTGACCACATTCTATTAACTAGGTAAAGTTTTCCACATTATAGGTCAACTTATTTAATGGGTTGGATAATGGGAAATATTTTGAATAAGTCACCGATAGTAACCAAATAAGCTAAAGAAAACTATGTATCTTAGTTATACTATTAAGTGTGGGAAATTCCTTGTCTGACTTTATCTTTCAAGGATCATTAAATATTCGATACTTTGAGATAATATGACCAAAATAAGAAATTTCCAAGATCCAAAATTCACACTTACTAAATTTCCCATACAATTCCTTATCTATGAGTGTCTCAATAACGATTCAAAAATTATAACTATAATCCCCATATCTTGTAGAGTATATCAAGATATGATTAATGAATACAACTATGAAATCATCAAGAAATTTATGAATAATCTATTAATCAGATCCCTAAACATAGAGGGTTCATTATTCAATCTAAATGGTATCATTGTAAACACATAATTTACATAACTTTTATGAAATATGTTCTTTCATATATAATATATATTATCCCCTAATTGGTGATATCTTGAACGAAGACCAATATTTGAGAAATATTAAGCCCCCTAAATTTGATCAAAGAAGTAATCAATGTGTGGGATATAATACATATTCTTTCTATTAATAATATGTATCTTCCTATAATTGATTCATAACCTCATAGATATATCCCCCATTCTTAACAAAAAGAAAAGGGGTACCCAAGGTGAAATACAATTGTAGATTAATCCCTTATCATAGAACTCCAACATTTGTTTCTTTAGCTCCACTAATTCCACTGGGTTCAATTTGTAGGGAGTCTTAGATAATGTTTTTTCATATATGATGAGTTAAATTTTAAAATATAATTCAAGCTCAGATGGATACCTTGGTAATTGTTTAGAAAAAAGAACAATGTATTCATGTGAAATAAGTACATCCTCCATTATTATGTTTTCCATTACATCCATATATTGTATATTATATTCCTTAACAAGTATTTCATTATCATGGGATACTAGAGGAGGATAGAGGTATGAATCGGATAATGAGGCCTCATATATAAATACATTGAACTCACATCCCCCTTCACGAGTCTTAATTTCATTCTCTTGGGAATAAATTTTTTAATATAAATTGAAATCCAATTCAAAACTAGAATTATATCAAATTCAACCATATGTATGATATTAATGTTTTCAAGTATGGTGTGTTTATGCATCATAATGGGGATTGATGGACATACCATCATTGAAATAATATTTCCATTGAGAGTCTTGATAGAACTTTATACTATATAATTTTATGATGAATGATTTTAAGAAACTAGTTCCCTTTGGAGGCTCCTCATAAGACATTAAATGAAATTTTCAATCCTACATTATGGTTTACATCGGTAGTCCATAACATGAGGAGAAAATATCGAAAAATTATTCTTATAATCACCAAAACAATCATCTTCCTTCTACTTAAAATTAAGTAATTTCCATTTTTTGTTAGTTTTTACTCTCGAGGGAAGTATTTCAAAAATAATAAAACCATGAAAGTATTCCATTACATGTTTTATATCTCCTCCTCCTCCTCCATAATATTTAGAATAAAGGACCACCATTGTTCAACATCACTGTTAAGACAATAAACCAACATGAAAATAGTATATTTTTCATTAATTTCCTTGCAAATAAATATATTCTCTGGGGACTTGATCCATTATTCGACTATTAATGGATCAGTGGTCCCATTGAATTATAGATGTTTTTTACATGAATCAAACCTACATTGTTGCACACTATTATAGATTAGTATGGTTATCTATAGAGACAATGTTATTAGTTATAATTTGAGTCAAATACCCAAATATATCTAGAGTCTACTTAGTTCCAACACCATTAGTATTGAATTTCTTCATAAGGAAATAGCAAAATTGATTACGGGTGTTGATATTATTTCCTTTAATCCCATTAGGTTTCATCCCAAAATAAAGGTATACACTTAATTTTCTTATTACATTATGAATATTGATCCACAAAAAAATATTAATTCAAGAAACATTTCTTGGGAATCCTAATGGGTTATCATAATGCTTGTAATAGTTGTGTTCTTTTAGAATCTAGTTACCAAGGTTACTTTATTTAATTGTTACAAAATGTAAGGGTACAAATGTAGTATAATCTATCATAATAGGCATACACATGATAGTGGAGTGAAAAATCAATAAACCAAGAAAATAATAAATATCTTAGACATGAAAAAAATATCCATGGATAATATAACAATGAAAACAAAAAAAATGAAAAAATTAACTAAATTCATTGTAATGGAATGAATAATACAAGACATAAAGATCTTTATTATCAAGGAATAAACCAATAAATTATTCTTACCACCAAGTTCACAACCAAGAAAAAATTCTTCCCATCAATGTCGTATCCAGGTCATTATTCTTTCATTGGTCTTGCATACACAAAATACCGAATCCTTATATCTCATAATACCAATTGATGAATTTAGGGGTTATATAATACACATCCCCACTCATAACTTCTTTAAGTCTAATTAATTCTCCATATAAAATATATAAATTTAAATAAAATAAATAATAAAAATGAATTACTAATTAATAAACATATGTATTGGGATACAAACATATAAAACATCAATACTTTCCCATAAAATAAGTGGGATAACATAGACATAATCCATCTAGAAAAATAAGGTTGATGGTTAAACAATACATAATCAATATCAAAATGATGGGGGGTATTCTCAATGTAATGGGAAGTACCCTTATTAAAAAACCTGGAAAAGGTAGTGGTGAATGGTAATATAAAATTATTAGTCTAATAATATAAAATAGTAAGTGTGTTCAATATTTTTCACTGGTAGGAGGGCATAATAATGGTATGAAAATATTTCATTATGGTTTGTAAAGTGTATGTGAATTATCCAAATAATTTCCATTAGGAGTTTCCATCTAGGTATACAATATTAAGACCAGTCATCACGCACCAGAGTGAATATAGTGTTAGAACACAAATAGTTTTTTATAGGTGATTACCCCTATATGGATTTATTTTATTTTCATTTCCACTTGAAAGTATCCAAACATGGATGTCATTACTATGAAAACCACTCACTCATTAATTTTACAAATTTAGGATTTTTAGTTATTATAAAAACTTATAAATTTTTTTTAATGATTGAAAATGAGAGAAAATAACATATTCAATATATCTAATGGGTGATAATTTCATTGAAATACCCACATGATGAAATTATAATAACTGTTTTTAATTTAAAATGGAAGCGGTATAATGATAACCCTTTTGTAGGCATAGTAACAACATAAAAAAATTCTATATTGAGGGTGATAAGTAGTCTCTCTATAAAAACATATAAAATGATAAAAAATACCATGAAATTAAATGTAAGGATATATGTGTAAATGGTATTACAAAAAATATTTTTAATTAAAAAGTAAAGAAAAGGATTAGAAACCCTTTCCATGTGATATAGATTCTTAAAGCTTGGGTGGACTCTTTAAATACTTTATAACTCCCTAGGAGGGATTTAGAGATGCATAGGGAGGGTAAATTGATTATAAATTCTTATAGGGTGTATAGGGATGAGAAAATTGTTTGGATTGAACTCCTTTTTGAGGTGAAAAATGGGGATTTTCCGGGAAAACTAACATTAGGTAAGGGGTAATAATAGTATCGTATGGGGTTAGGTTTGGTTGGTGAGTTGGGTGAGTTGGGTAGGGATATTTGGCGAGACATATAAATATTAATTTTAATCTTCTAAAAGCATTTAATAATGTCTAAGAATCAAATTTATTTAGTAATATTTTAGCAAAATTAGACTACCCTTTTTAACACTTATTAATATTTATAAAATATTAATCATGGTTATGATTTTGTCACTAAAAAACATTAAATGACCATTAATTCCAAATTTCAATGGGTTGAATCCGAATTTCATCTCCATTTAACCCAATTCAATTTATAAATATAAGGATATTAAATTTTAAATTAAAACAAATAATGTGTATAAAGTCCATTTTTGTAGAAAAAATATGTTTTAATTATTAGGTGTTATTAATATTATTTGTAATTAATTGTCAATTAAAAATGTGTTAATTTATTCTTATATACGACTAAAATTCATACCAGAGTCCAAATTATAAAATATATCCTTAAAAAATACATAATATTTAAAAATGTATTATTCTTTTAAAAAAACTAGTTTACCTCAGTAATGAATATTTTCCTTAGTAACTTAATTTTGTGAAAAAAATATAATTTTACTTATGAACTAATTTGAAATATATGTTTTTTAATACTAAAGACAATTATTATTTGATTATGATTCTAAAAGTGATAAAAAATTTAAATATTGACGCACGTAACGTGTAAAAAACCTATTTTTAGAAAAGTATATTTCTTTATTTAAAATTATGTTAAGGATAAAATTATCAATGTTTTTGTTTTTAATGACATAAATTATTATATTATAAAAAAATTAGGGGCATCCAAATCAATTTGAAATGGAATTTTACCAAAATAGTATTTAACTAAATGATAATTCAAAAAATAATTTTTATTGGAAATTATTATTTATGTAAATAAAATGGTAATAATATGTTTTCTAAATTAAAGATAGATGTTTAAAAAAATTCATACAATCTTGAAAAATTAAAAGGTATTTTTGACCTTTTAGTTTTTTCTTATATAAATATATATTTTTTACGATACGATATTTTTTAACATTAACTTAAAAATATAGTGTTTCATAAAAATCCAAAAAAATCACCCTATTCTCATTTTGAACTTATTAATATCAATAGTAAATTTTGTTTTCAAATATAAATTATAAAATTTATAAATTTAAATTTTAAATATAATCATTAGATGACGCATTGTGAAATAGTTTTGGAGATTTAGTGGTCACTAGCCAAAGTGATATATCATGTGTTATAATCATTTAAAAATACCATATTCCTAGAAATAAAGAAAATATGAAAATTATATAATGGGATCAAGATAATCTATGATGTTTTTGATTCTTAATATGCATAAGAGTTGGAACAGGATATAATTCCACAACACCCAATAGAAGAAGTATTTATAAAAACACAAGTGTTTTTTAGGAGTAATAAATATGTATAAGAAATGGATAGGTATGGATTTATTATCACCAAGGTGAAAAATTATTATATGATTATAATAAACCTTCTTATAATAGGTAATCCATAAGTATCATGGAAGTAGAAAAGTGGAAAGAATGCTTGAATGT
This sequence comes from Viscum album, assembly GCA_963277665.1. Taxonomy (NCBI): domain Eukaryota; kingdom Viridiplantae; phylum Streptophyta; class Magnoliopsida; order Santalales; family Viscaceae; genus Viscum; species Viscum album. The sequence goes on along the minus strand of OY728125.1, from coordinate 1,475,284,944 downwards.
TGAAATGGATTCCATTTACCAAAACCATATTTGGGTTTTGGTAGGCCCTTTCATTGATATAAATCCTATTAGGCATAAATTAGTGTTAAATAAGAAAATAGACATTGATAGTGATTTTAGTACCTATAAGTCTCGATGGGTTGAAAAAGGTTTCAAGCATATAATCTGAATAAACATTTTTAAAAGTTGTAATGCTAAAATCCACTAAGATTCTACTTTTCATAATAGATTACAATGATTATTATATTTATAAAATAAATTTAACGAAAAAATTATTTAATAAAAAACTTTATCATGATGTATAAATGACATAACCAAAAATATTTGTGACACTAAATGAATCCAAAAAGTTATAAAAGTTTTATATATGACTTTATGAGTTGAATAAATAATCAAGATCATGAAGAATTAATTTTAATGAAGCCATAAGAAAATTTATATTTTTTAAGAATGAATGTGAGATTTATTTCTATAATAGTTTTATTGGTAGTGGAGTATTTTTAAAGGTGTATATATTTAGGATATATTACTAATGGGTAATGAGAAGCATGTCTTATAGTCATTTATAATGTATTGAATGAATTATTCTCCATGAATGACTTTGGAAAATAAACCTGCATTCTATGGATCCAGAGTAAGTGAGATAGATTGAAAATCATTCTTGGGGCATGTGCAGTTGTATACAATGAAACTTTTTAAAAAATATATTACATAGAACAATTCATGATAGGGTTATTTATTATGTCACACAATATATAGCTTTCCAAAAAAATGTGTTCGTAGACACAAGAGGAGAAACATAGTGTAAGTATAATTCCTTAAGAATTTTGGATTTTATCTATCATGTATGACATGATATATTCTACTCTTGATGTTTCTTTCACCTAGATTATGGTTGGAAGATAACAAGTAGATCCAAGAGAGATGAATTAGTTGTTTATAAAGACTATTTTAATGTACATGAGGTAAATAAAGGTTATATTCTTAATTGAAGGAAGAGATAAGCAATTAATTGTGGGGGTATACATAGATATAGTTTTTAAATAGGTCAAATTATTTTAAATCATATTCCGGATATTTATTTTCCTAAATGGATAAGATAAAAGCAAGAATATTTTTAAACAGCCAGTAGTCATCGATTCTATAGCACAAAATGAGTATATTGTAGATTGTGATGAAACTAAATTATTAGTGTGTATACATAACATTACACAGGATCATGGTGTTGAACCTAGTAGTACATTTCATATTACTTTGTATTGTTATAACATTATAATATTGGTTTTGTCCAACAATCCCATGTCATATCAATAGGTAATAAATATACATTGGAATTATCGCATATTATGGGATTTATTATGTGGGTGAAATCGTGGTAAACAGAGTGGCCAAGAGGATAATGTGTAAGAACCACTAATTAAATCCTTATCTCATTAGAAACATGAATATCATATCAGTTATAAAAAATAAAAAAAGCAGTTAGATCTATTGTAAATGGATTTTTTTAGAGTTGGTTCCCAATAACCCACTACCATTATACATTCAATTACCAGAATATTAATAAAAATTTTATCATAAAAATTTTGTTCTATTGTGTAACATTAGTGAGATAAATCACATTTTTTATTTGTCATATCTAAAGGTTACATCAGTTCTCATCTATAATGAAACACTAGAGATGATATTAAAATATTATGAAATAAATTACATATTATCTAGATAAAATATTTCTTATAGGATATAATTGAATTTTTTACTATGATGTTTTATAAGATCAAAAGATATAGAGGATTATTCTAATTAGAATCTAATTTAATGATCTCTTATAATTTGGGTCATGAGGACAGACTCATCAACATTAATTCCATATATTTTAGTTTTCATTGGATATTTATATCTATAAACATGTGTATTGGTCCTCATCCAATATATTATTATTAAGTTATATCATGAATCATGGAATTTAATGTATATATGAAAACTATGAAAATATATTCTTGTGCCGGTGTACCATACGTTGGGTGAATCGTTATTGATACGACATTAATTAAATAACTTCTGAAATGGATTTCCTACTTTTTTTAATGGAATAAGATATCTATAACACTTTTATATAAAAGAAAATGTTTGATTAAATCCATTTTCATGGTTTTTAATAAATGAGATCATTTTATAATGTTAATGAAAAATAAATCAAAAATATAGGGTGATGATAAAAGTATGCATCTTTCTTAATGAGATATAAATAAAAAAGTATTATACAAAATATTACCATTAATAATAAAGTGATTGTTTTTCTAACATTAATTTATTACACTTTGTGATCCTTTACATTTTCATAGAAATTAATAATTTCATATAGGTATGATCACCTAATTCCACTGAGAAAGAGGCCTTGAGGGTCGCCTAGTATGTGTAGTATCTCTTTTTATTTACGTAAAAGGTAATAAAACAATTTTATTCACCATTTTAGTGAATGGATAAATATTAATATTCATTTAGTTATGTTAATATTAAAACAAGTATTTAAGTACATTTTAGTGAATTAACATTTATTAATATATTTATTAAAGGATTTATATTTACTTGAATAAATATTTTACTCTTCAAAGTTTAATAAATTCCATAGATGATTAAACAATCGAGTTAATGACCTAATGGAAATTATAAATTGTATTTAATACCATTTAAATAAAAAATAATTTATTTATTTTATTAAAATCTATTTTAGAAAACAAGTTATGTAAATAATAATTATTATATTATTATTATTCTACTAGTGGATTACTTAGAATAAATAAATTTATCAATATTCATTCTAAAATAATATTTTTTTTAACTCTATGTATAAATTCTAGACCATATAATTTTATAAAGGTAGATAATTTTTTTGGAAAACGATAGACTCTATAAAATTCTCTCAATCACAAGAGATATTCAACCTCCCATTCTCCCTTCCAAGAATCAACAGAGAACAAGAAACCCCCTTGTTGTAATAAAAAATGAATATCTTGATGCACTTTGTTATAAAATAATTATAAATTAAAATTTTTATATCTTCTCAAGAAGGTTATAGAGAGTGTTCATCATGTTCTCTGTGATTTATAAATTCACATTGATGAAAAATAAAAATTGAGTACCCATCCAATGCTTTTTTGCACCCTGGATCCTTCAGGAACTAAAATAAATGTACCAAAATATGATAGTTAATGATGACTAAAGAACTCATATTTATTAATTTTGAAATTAAAGGCATCCTTATCACTTGATTTTTGTATTTAATGATAATATTTTAATGAATTTCCCCAATAAATCTTGAAAGAAAGGTGTAATATAACACAATGTTTCATCACATGAAATTAAAATCTTAGTTCATTACTCAAATATGAATCTTAAATTTAGTGTGATTTTATTTAAAAATATTCATTATTTACTCAACATTGAGGAATATTTTAGATATAGAAATTAATTAAATAATATGTTTATAAAAATCTCTTTAATAATTTTTTAAATATTTCTACACAGCGTAACATTCCCATTCCCATTCATATATAAATATTTGTTGGTTCATTCTTTTTTCATTTTTTTCTTAAATTTTTTATTATTCAATACATTAACATCATTGTTTTCATTTTTTCATTTGAAAATTTCTATATACCTGCTTTCCTATAGTGGCTGACTGTTAAAGTGTCTTAATATAACCTTGAGAATTTCAGGTTGATACTAAGAGAATTAAAGGTCAAATAATATCACAAGGGAGCTCTATTTATAGTATGGTACTATGTTATTTATTTAAATCACATTAAAAAATCCTTCTTAGTAAACATACACGTTACCATTTCATGAAAATAGTATATTTACACTGTTTTATTTAAAATAACATTGCACTTGGGAATTATGATGTCTCACATTTAACAAAAGGTATTGATTACTCTATATTTAAATATATATAGGAAGGAACTATAGAATTCATCACTTTTCAAGGAGGTGTAAGGTGTTATGATAGAGGGATTGAACAACTGAAAGGGGATTCTCGTATATACCTCTAAATTGAATTTTAAATCATATAGTTTGTTTCTATATAATAATGCACATTATACCTAGTAAGGTCTTGTGTAAAGGACCATTGTTATATCATCCCACAATTTTACTATGTAATTTTTCCTTTGAAATATATATTCCATTAAATAACTTCCTTCACACAAAATAACAACCAAAAAACTATTATATATATATTAAATATGATAGTTATATTATATTTTTTTAATTAATGGGTATAAATAGAAATAACTACATTATGAAATCTATATTGAAAAATGGAATCAATGGAATCAAGCAGTAGAAGTATTCTCTATGAGGTCCATATGTCTGAGTATGGAAAGTGGATAGTGTCACAAGAGTTTACCCTAGGTGAATCCCATGAAAAATTACTATAGCAGCTCAGGCTTCTCATACATCGATATTGAATATTTTTAGATGAATATTCAATACATTACACAAGAACATGTGTAAAGACTGTAATAGTTTAGTGCCTTTAGATACTAGGTACACATTCTTCTAATTTGGTGAAAGATATTTAATGTCTCCAAAATATATTCAAATTTAGTACTATTCATGGACATACCACACTTAAATCCGTTCTTCATAACCTAGGGATAAGAAACATAAAAATAGCGAGGTAATATGATCAGTAAGTATAAACAAGGGATATATCTATATTACATGAGCATATGGGTATGAGAACACGATATTAACATCTAAAAATAATACCCTACATATCATAGATTATAAACATGAGTTATATCATAAATTATAGAATTTCATAGGACATGAATCATAATATAATCAAATAAAAAGATCTATGAAAACAAAACATTGGAATAAGACATAGTTTTGGGACATACACACTAACTTATAACATTATGAACATGTATAAATAGAGATAGGTTCACTCATTAGGTTAAGGACATGAAATGAGGCCCTTGTATAAACTTATAGACATGAAACCAACACTACGAATAAATTTATAGAAATAAAATATAGTTCCATGCATAAAATTTTGGACAAGATATATAGGTCCATGCATAACATTGTGAACATGTAATAAAGTTCACATAAAACATAGTGAGCTTGTATTCAAGTTCATGCATAACATTATAAACATGTGTATGATCATGACCTTGAAATAAAGGACGTCTTGGTTAAAATTTTTTGTTTAAGGGTTCTTGTAGTGAGTGGGATAGGTCCTGAGGGTGTTCAAGGGGCTTGAGGCACAAAAGGAGAGGAAAATAGTCCGACCAACACTATAGGAAGATAATGTTTTAGTGTCAGTTTTTACGCGGTGTTTTTCCAAACCACCACTAAATATTTTTCAATCAAACGATTAGTGTCATTTTTTAGTGGAGTTTTTAAAAATTGATGCTAATTTTTTTAAAATATTTTTTATAACTATTTTGAATTTTTTTCCCAAAGAAATTTATAAATATTTTTAGAAGCGGTTTTTTCAAAACCACCGAAAATTGAAGAAAAAAAATTAATATTTATTTATTTATTAATTATTATTTATTATATTCAATCAAATATATTTTATTATTTATTATTTTAATTAATTATAATGTGTCAATTAATAAATATTTATAATTATTAGTTAATAATAACATGAAACTTAAAACAAATATACAAAAACCTAGAAACCAAACTTCAACATCAAACGATAATAACATCTGATCTGGAGTCCATTTCAACCCCAAAACCAGTCCAAAAAAGTTTTGAAATGAGCTAAAATCAAGTTAGAATTAAATAATTTGATAATCAAATGAAAAAACATATTCAAATTTCAAAAAGGTCGAAAATCGATCTTGAACATCAAACGACCATAACTTTTAATATGGGTGTCCATTTGGGCTCTACTACATATCAAATTGAAGCATGTGATGAGCTCTACGCCATTTAGGTCTGGTACCAGCTCTTTAAGCACTGTTCACTTTTTTATTATTTCGAAAAGGCCCAAAAGGCCTCAGAAACAGAGGTTTTAGTAGCCGAACCCGATTTTATAAATTTCAAATAGTTATAACACCTCATCCAAGTGTTTATTTGGCCCGTTTTACATATCATTTCGAAACAAGATTCATGATCTTCCATTTGATTGGTTGTGGCATTGAAAAAGGAGTCCAAGATTAGATTTTATGTTCATTTCATTTTTTTAGGGTATTAAGAAGTTCATAACATTTTATGAGTCATTTATTTATTTATATTTATTCATTTTTTATTTATATAATAATCATTAATTAATTTATTATTTATTATTTATTATCTATTATTTATTATTTACTATTTATTATTTATTTATTTATTAAACATTAAATATTAAATATTTATTTACTTATATTTTTTATTTATTATTTAGTTATTATGTACACATTAATAATTAATTTATTTTTAATTTATTAATTAATTATTAATTATTAATTTATTATTAGTTAACTATTCATTTATTATTTATTTATTTATTTAATATTTATTCATTATTTATTAAATATTTCTTAGTTGTTTATTAATTATTCATTAATTATTAAATATTGAATATTAAATATTAAATATCAAATATTAATTATTAATTATTAATTATTAATTATCAATTATCAATTATAATTACAAGTTATTATTAATTATTAATTATTAATTATTAATTATTAATTAATAATTATTAATTATTAAATATGAAAAATTATTTATTTATTATTTATTTATTTATCTATATATTTATTTATTTATTATTATTATTTTTATATATATATATATATATTTATATTTATTTATTTATTTATTATTTATTTTTTTATAATATAATTATTCTTTATTTATTATTATTTATTCATTTATATTTTTTCATTATTATTTATACTTAATTATTTATTATATTTTTAATTTAGTAAATATTTATTTACTATTAGTTTATTATTTATTTATTATTAATTAATTAATTAATTAATTAGTCAATATTCATTATTTATTATTTATTAATTATTTATTATTTATTATCAATAGTTAATGATCAATTATAATTTATTAGTTCTTAATATTTATTTTTTGTTTTTTGTTTTTTTTTATTTGTTATTTATTATTTATTATTTATTATTTTTAATTTTTAATTTTTAATTTATTAATTTATTGTTAATTTATTAATTATTTATTTATTATTAGTTTATTATTCATTTATTATTCATTTATTTACTTATTATTTATTTATTATTTTATTTTTATATTTTTAATTTATTATTATTTAATTATTAATTCTTATTTATTATGTATTCATTATATATTCATTATATATTTATTTTTATTTATTCATGGTTTACTATTTATTATCTTTTATTTATTATTTATTATTTATTATCTATTAATTTACAATTAATTTATTTTTTTAGTTATCATATATTAATTTATTTTTTAATTATTTTATTATTTATACATTACTTATTAAATATATTTTATATAATATATAATATATATTATATATTATATACTATATATTATATATTATATATTATTTAGTCTTTAGTATTTATTATTTATTATTTAAAATTTACAATTTACAATTTACAATTTATTATTTATTATTTACTATCTGCTATTTATTATTTACAATTTTTTATTTACCATTTATTTCCATATTATATATTTATTTATTGATTATTCATTTATATTCTAGGTTTTAATTAGTATTTATTGAATATTAATAATTACTTATTAATTATTAGTTATTGATTATTGATTATTGATTATTGATTAATCATTATTGATTAATCATTATTTATTAATAATTATTTAGTGTATATCTATTTGTTATGTATTATATGTTTTTTCAATTAATATATATACACATATAAGTATATTAAATTCAATTTATTGACCATATGAAGAGCCTGTTGGAGTGGCAAAGTCTTTGGAGAATAAGAAAGAGGTAAAGGGTTCAAATCTCACCCAATACATAATTTATATATATGACATGGGCATGTGTTTTTATGTGGGTCTAGTGCATTGAGATGTGCATGAGCATGGTAATAATAAAAAATAAATAACAAATAATAAATAAATAAAGAAAATAAATAAATAAATTAGTTAATTAAAAAAATTAATTGATAAACTAATTAATAAAGAAAATAAATAATAAATAAATAGATAAATTATGAAAATAAAAAAATTAATTAATTAATTACAAAAAAAGAAAAAAGAAAATAAGAAAATAAAAAGAAAATAAAAAATGATTTAGTGACGGTTTAAATCACTACTAAAAACAGCGGCTAAATCTTTCTGTGATGGTTTTTAAAAATAGCCGCTAATTGATTGTCAACATACGATTTAGCATCAGTTTTCCAAAACCGTCACAGAATGATTTATCAACGGTTTAAACCGCCACTAAATGCAATTTTTTGCGTAGTGTTGTGTTCAACTTATGGTTGGCATATGGTCAGTAATAACCAAGCACCTGGCTAGGGGAAACCATGTGGAAAAGCCTCCTCTTAGGAAGAAGCTGGCACATGGGATCGACACAGTTTTCCAAACTGTGTGGGTGCTTCTAGGAGACCATGCAGATTGTCCCCTCATAGACAGAGGGATCAGCATGGTGGGCCCATAGTTTGGAAAACCGTGTAGCCAAACATTGCGACCCTTAAAATATGATAAATTTCTATTTTCCCTCTCAGTCTTATTTCTTTCACCCCCCCCCAAATTTTCCCCCATTCGACCCCCTATAATAAGGGTCATGAATCATTAGTTTCTACCTCCTCCATGGGTGGTTCTCCTTCGATTCATGGGTGTTTGGAGTGCTTTTTACCATGAATCGAAGCTCTAGGTAATTATTTACTTTATTTTCCTTCCATTTCATATAAAATTCGTGGTGTGTGAATTTATCTCCTTCTGAGGACCTAAACCCCTATATTCCAGGGTGTTATTCATTATAGTGATAGTGGCCGATTGAGTTTAGATCAAGGGATGAGTTTGAGCTAATAATCATCTTCAAGCATGAGGCTAGTAGTCTTTGAGATTTTTCCCATAGTCGAGATCATTAATATTTTTGTGTGTAGTTGTTCTAAGTAACTGAATTACTATATTTTATTGTATTTAGATAAGGAAAGTAAATTGAGAGTAAATTTTAGTAACAAGGACCTTTACAGACTTCACTAGGTCCATTGATAAATTGACATTGGACTTAGGGTTATCCATGGGGTTTTCCAATCCTTTGAAAATAGTGAAATGAATTGTTAAATTGTGGGTTGGGATAATTATAGAAGTGAACAAATTTCAATGGTTCAATTGATGTATGATCATGGTAGAATGGGATATTTTATGTGTTTAAATGTTTCACTACTAGAAATTGGGTCAATTTTCAGGCGTCTATACCAATGGTTTTCCATAACCATTGGGATAGGGTAATTTATGGTAGGATATACCAACAGTTTCGTAAAAACTATTGGAATAGACCTCCCTAAATCCCTTAAACACCCTCCCTCTATCGGGATCCCATTCTCCTATCCAAAATTCCCCTTGTGCCAAACTTCTCAAATCTCTACAACACTGCTTCACTCCTCCCCTCCTCCTCACCGCTCTTATCCCAACTCTCCCTCACCACCGCTCTCAACCCCCTTTCTCTCCCCTCATCCCATACTAACTCCCCCTCACTGCTCGCCACTCACCGCACCCCACTCGCCACTACCCGCTCTCTGCTCACCATTTGTCACTGCTTGCCTCTCCCCTCCTCCAATCCTTACCACTAGAAACCATCCCTTCCCCCTTCACTACAAACTCTTCTCTTCGCGGGTCATCCCCAATATATGCATAGAGGTATTCCACATACCTCCTGTATTGTTTCCCTTATGACATTTCTGAATTCAGAATTTTTAATTTTAGGAGTATACATCAATTTCACTGAATTATGGTTAAATCAATCATTTATGATAGATCTTTTTCTATGATTAGTATTAGGGGAACCCTGTATCATGCCTTCTTATTTTTTTCATGTCAATCCATTGAGTTATTCAATGTTTCATATTCTTCCAAGGTGTTTTTTTTGAAAATCAATTTTATTAGATTTTGAATAGGCATTTTTAATTGGGGCTTTTTGTAGCATAAATTCATGGATTCATTGGGAGTGAAATGTGTGTTTTTGTTGATGGTTTTGACATAAAATAATTTCTTGGGCAGTTAATCGATAATATGAAAGGGTTAAATTTCATAAATTAATTAATTATAATAAATTAATAATGGGTTCCTGAGTTAACTTAGAAGCTCAGGGTTGTCTGATGAGGTAGGTTTATCAAGGGAGAGGCTGGATGAGCTTGGTGGGCCTTGGTAGGCCTTAGTAACTAATGTTAGCATCTGGTATCAAAGTGTAAAATCCTTGGTAAAATGTAGGAGGTCCTTAATACTTAACATAATTAATTTACTTTTGTTTTATGATGCATGTGGATGCTCGAGCATGTCATTGATGTTGTTTCCCATTATTAATTTATTTAAATAAAACATTTTATTTAATTTAAAATTCTTAATGGGAATAGCTAAAATGAACAACCCTTTTGTGATTTCTTGACATTCCACTAATTTTTAATGTTTGATCAGTATTTCCAACCACATTTAAATGGGTTTAATACATTTTTTTATTGTTGTTATAGCTAAATTAATTTGGTGTGTGCATTTTGGTTTTCCTTGGCTGGTGTGGGTAAGAGCTCCCTTTTTTTCATTTCTCTGATGTCTATTTTTCTACTAGTTGTATCACTATAATTGGGTATTCCCTCTTAATATTATTCATCATGTTGATTCTTTTGTTTCTTTGTCTACTTAATAATATAATACTTCCCATATCATTATTTCATTAATAATAACGCCCCAAAATTCCAACATTCAAGTCAGATATTACATGAAAATGACTACACATTTGGAAAACTCTACATAACCTAAAAAACAACTCATGAAACTCACTCAAGAATTTAAGGGAATAATAATACTCTACACAAAAAATATAAATGGAAACTTCCTAAAAATCATAAATATTTCATGTCCCTGCGCCCCATCAACGAGAACAAAATTTACATGCCTGAAAGACATTGTTAAATCTCTTTAAGAAACAAAAGTAAATATTTATAAACTATAAATAAAAATAACTAATTGAAAATAATTTTACGTGTAATTTGAGGTTAATACACTAATAATGGTATATAAATTAATTAAATTGTTTAAAAAATAATAAAGAAAACAAAATATTGAAGTTTGTTTGGTTTTGACAAAAAATGAGATGAGTGTACCATGATTTTATTGGTTTAGGTTTATGCACATAGTGAGGGATTGGTTTTGTTATTTTAATTTAACTGATGTCAGCACAAAACATTGCTGATCCACCTCTCATAGTGAAAAACCTATAATTTATAAACTATATTTTCCTCTATCAGCTTATAATAATGTTTATAGATATTATTTTAGAACCACGTTTAAACATTATTACCCCAAACAAATGCATTTTCTGGGATATAAGGGTAGATAGTTGATGCACAATGTAGGAAAACCCTTATCTCTCAGTAATGATCAACATGAGAGATAAGGGTAATAATTAAGATGAAAGGATAATATGAAACAACCCATTTAATAAATCTGAACCACTATAATAAGAATGTGTCTCCTTCAAGAATAAACAAGCGTCATACTCTGATTTACAATTTCTAACAACGGGACATAAAAATCTTCGAGATGCATCATCTGATATATCTATTTGTTTTTATAAATATTGAATCCATTGGAGGATCCCATGCCCTTTTTATCACATAGTTATCCCAGATAAAAACATTATTTAATAAACATCCAAGGATCATCTAACGGGGAAGAATATAGACCCTATCTGATCCACATATTGAGGATCAATGTTCCTTATGTAGTAAGATGGGAATACCAACCCTTTCTTAGGATTATTAGAGGGATCCACATTCTAACATAGATTCATATCCAAAAAAGGATTCTATTTACTGAATAATTCCCTGAATGACATGCTTGATATTTTTCATCTGGTATCCAATCAAAACGGGACAAGAATTTTAATATCATTTCATGTAAAATATCTAATATATAATAAACTTTAACCATCAATATCTATAATGAAATATTACACATTATAAACTTCCTACACATCATGATCTTAAATTTGAGAAAGAGATATGTCATATTCATGAATTTGGAAGAAGTAAACAATGTATAATATTGTATACAAGGTGTGTAGAACCAAGAGAGGTACTTAAAATGTACCTTAGCATATCATGTAATGTAAATTTATGTACATGATGTGTACCTCTATAACACACAAAATATAAATCTAGATGGTTAGTTAATGAGTACATAAAGAAGAACCAAGTTCATTTTCCACCCATAGAACATGTAGTTTGGTCATGTACAACAAGGTGTTTACATCAAATTGATCTTCTAGGAGTGTACTCCTTCTTCATGCCAAGATGTCAAATACAAGTACACAATGTGTGTTATAATATTTTAAATCCAGTGATATTAAATAGTCTTTAAACCATATCCAATGTATCCTTAAATGTACACTTCATGAAGTCTTCCCAACAAGACCATATAGTCTAGAATTTTAGGCATAATTTTTGGAATAAACCAAATCTCATTAAATCCTCAAAATCATCCACTGATCATTATGATACCATTTCAATATTTTTACAAGGTTGTAACTTTTTTATATGTTCGGACTAAAATATTCAGGATGGAAGAGGTACCTATTGTTTTATTGTAATGTGTGAAACTAGTTTTATATTAGACTACTAATACATTGGATCCTTATTCAAATAATCTGTAATATGAGAGTAATTTTTTATCTATTTTGACCTCTTTATAATCTCCACATCTTTTACTTGAATTATAAAAAGGACATCTATATATATATATATTCTATAGATCTACCCTTACCACTTTGTTCAATTTCACGATGTGGTTGACCCTTCTCTTAATTTATATTTTTCCTTGCCTTATTTTCATAGTTCTTTTGTGTATTCATTAAATTTTGTTTTGATACTTCCATTTCAAATTCATCAGAGATAGAGACATAATTATTTATATTATATTATTATTAAAACCTCTCAAAAATTGGATTTCTCTTGAGGTAACTTAATTATTTTTTGAGTTAACCTATAATTTTCACCCCATACTCCTTCCAACCCTCCCTTTTTAGTAGCATCACCTCCCATTAATCCTCACATCGGACCAGTATAAAATAGCTATGGGGACCCTGACAAACCTAGTTGTTGTTGTTGTTTATTTCCAGGCAATAGTTTCTCCTATAGTGACCATGATGCCCCCTTATGGAATGTGTTTTTCAGTCTATAAGAGTGACACATGCTCAATAATTGTCCTGCTTATTTTCTAATATGTATTCCTTGGACCAAAATATAAATCATGGTACTATGTAGGGCCTTTGTATTTCCTATTACATGCTGCTTAGCCTCTGATTCTGTCACAACCTCCAATTCTATTAGGGTATGTGTTTTTCAATAGGGACTTTTTGGGTATCTATTTTTCTGTATAGCCTATTTTGGGTATGTATTTTGTTGGGCCTATTTTGGTTATGTATTTTGTCACAACCTCCTCTTATGTTTTGGGTATTTATTTTATAGGACCTTTGATTCTATTACAACCTAAAATAGAAAGCATGTTATTATATTGGGCCAGTTTTGGGTATGTATTTTTCTGTTGTTATTGTTGAAGAATTATCTCTCTTGATGATAAAAGACAAAAACAACTAGTGTTTTATGGAGTATCTATTTGAGGTTTTCAATGGAGGTGTACGAATATGTGTTTCTTTCTTAAAGATATATTCACACATAAAGAATAGGTGGATGGACTATTTTGATGTTGTGAATTAAAATACATTTCATTCACCATTGTAGAAGCTCTTGAGGGTGTGTTTATGATTATTTTAAGATTCTATCACTCAAGAAGAATAAAGATAATTATATTCATGCATGGTCTATCAAGATCCATCACATATAATTTTTGAGAATCCCTAAGGAGAGGTTTGATTGGATGATCTTTCATTCACTATCATGTTTGCTGAAATTAATGATCTAAAACACATAAACATATGAACAAGTGGACAAGAGAGTAAACAACTAGAACTCGTACAAGAGGAGGAGGGAGGGATGTATTCCCATGGTCTACACAAATGTATGAAGAAAATGGCACCTCCTACATCAAAAACATGAGGGGTAAATGTTATAACTTTTACTGTAAAAAAGAACACTAGTTATCCAGGGGTCTATTGCAACTTTTCAAAATCCACCTCCACCACTCCTTGATACTCCCAAAATCTCTTGAGCTACATTTCAAGACCTATTATATTGTTCAAAATGTATTTTCAATTAGTTCCAACTCTCAGAAATAGAACTCAAATAACTATTAAAAACCCCTATAATAATTAAAAATTCAAACTTTTCCTCAAATTTTGAATGCCTTTATGAACCCATTGTTTTAGAATATCCCCATTATAATTCTTCTCATCCATAAAAAGTATCAGTGGACAACACATCTATATATCTTGACCTATGTTGGCCAATAATTTAAGGTTGAATAACCTCATTACACTCCCAAATTCTCAAACCACATCCAAGTAATAACCATTAATTTATGGTTCTATGACCGAAAAACCAAATCCAATTCCTGTTTTCATAATTGAAACACCTATATGTTTCTCACCTGAGCCCAAAAATATAAAAACATAGATGGTGTCATTTTTTAACACATGTCAGGATTATAGTTCTCCCCACCATAAGCTTCATCTTACCACCACAAATTCATTTGATTTAGTGCCTACGCCTTTGAATATTCATATTGAAACATTTCTCCAATGTTCTAATGAGAAGAATTCTAGTGGGTACCCTCACAAATGGTGTTCTTCTCACCGTGGTGGACATGTTTATAGGGAACTATAGAATGTTAGTTTCATGGTTTAACACCTGTTAGGCTTAGATGGTTTCTTTTTATTAAATATTTATCACAGAACATTTAGAGAGATGTTTGATGAATTCTTGCTTAATGTTATGGACCATGGTTTGATATTATATGGTTTTATTGTACATGACATAAATCAGACATCCTTGTTTTAGAATATTTGTGAGGTTTTTTTCCCAATTTTATTTCATTGGTTACTTTTTTTGGAGGATTTACGTTGAATCTATACAACCATTAATGTTTTTTTGGATGTAGGGCATAACAGAAGAATTGTAGAAAGTAGGGGCTATGTAAAAAATAATATTTTTCATTACATGTGGAATTTTTTTATAATCTTGTCTATGAAATGAGAGTAAGACTAGGTAATTATTTTGAATCTTCTATGTAGCATGTCATGGCTTTATCTTCCTCGATTTTAGCATTATTTTACCCATAAATGTTAGATTCATTCTGTGGCTCTCAACTGATTATGAAAATTATGCATTGATAGCACACTTTGCCTTTTGGACGACCTTATCATTTTTGTGCCTATTATTGTTAGATTTTTTTGAGTTCATAATTAAATGGAGATCATTACTAAGAATAAATTATTTTGACCTATTTTCTTTGTACTTGAATTTAATGTTTTCAGATCATTCTACCAAAGTAGTGGGGTGAGTTCACCTTAGTGATGGCAAATTGAATCTCAAAATTTTTTCTTCACAATATGATGATACTATAATTCTTCATTCTGGTCATGTTCTTTGAGCTTGTTGGCTTCCATACTGCTGACATGGGTTAGGATAGCTTTTATCGATGATTCAACCTTTTGTCTATGAATGAACCTCAAGGCACCCTGGGAGAATCATTTTTGAGCATTTATTAGGATAGATAAAATCATTCAAGATAGATTACAAAAAGTCACCTGAAACTGTAAGTGTTGTAATCTTAAGGATTATTCTCCCCTGATGGGAGGGTACTTTATGTTCATTTCATGTGACTAGTGTTTTAATCATTGTTCTTATTTTTAAGGTGATGATTTCTAGAAACTCAATGCATTGTGTGTATGAACAAATCCATTATGACAAAAATTATTCCTTGTGATCCTTGTCACAACATGTAACTAACCGAAAACACCATTAATTTCACCATTTTGTTGTCACCTTTATTGAATGGGAAACATTGATCTTCATACCGAGATGTGAAACTAAATCTCTGTGCTCAGGGTTTCCGTCCCTCTAAAAAAATTATCCTCCCTGTTTACAATACATAATCCATTTTATTTTCTCCTAACCATGACATTTTTATCACTTAGTTAGTCCAAATAAATCTCATTGAATCGTCCAAATCATCCACTGATCATGATTAGACCATTTAGATTTTGTTACATGGCTATAATTTTTTTATAGGTTTTGGCTGTAATTTTTTTACAAGATTTGGATGGAATAGGTGTAAGAGGTAACTATTGTATTTTTTGGGAGAAGAGGATATACCAGTGGGTCTCAAAACCGTTGGTATACAGTTTGAGAGTGGAATGTTTTCTAATGGTTTCAATGAAACTATTGCAATAGAGCAGTGGTCTGCAGGTTTTCTGGGAAGTATGCATACCAACAGTTTTTTAAACCATTGGTATATATATATCCTACTGTTTTTATTTCAATAGTTAGAATAGATGATTGTAGAAATATTTATACTAATGGTTCCTATAAACCCATTGGTATAGTAATGTTTCAATGCACATCATGGAAAAGGTACCTTGAATCGTTGGGATAGGTAAATTTTTCAGTGGTGCTTACTTTCAGAAGTGATTAAAAAGGGATTTCGAAATGGTTGAAATTTATGATTTTTCACTTTGGTTCAGTAATGGACTCAAGTAAATAAATGATTTTTTAATTTTGGTTAATCTTTTGGAAATCATTTGGTGACCTAAATGTGTTTTAAAAGGAGTTCTTTAGAATTTGAAATGGAGTTTAATTATATTTGTTTGTGGATTAAAATTGAAAAATTACACAGTTGGATATTTTTTTGAAATGAAATGAATTTTCTTCTATGGTGCATGTTTAGATGATAAATAGAAAGTACATTTTTTAATGGTGGTTTTTAAAATCATTTGATAAAGTGAATGTTTTTATAAAGTTTTCAAAGTTTTTAAAATCGTGTTATGAAATTGTGAAAAAAGGGATTGGGCCTCTTAGGATGAATTGGTTTGAAGGCTTGTTGGGACCATAGTAAATGATGAATGGGTTTCGATATTTAATTTTTATAAATGATATAGTTTTATTCAAGGGATGGACTTGGAGTTCCTAAACCCAATGGGAACAGTCATGGTGGTCCATATCCAAGTTTATTCTGGGAATGGACTTGATGTTCCGGATCCTAAAGGGTATGGTCATGGAATTATATATCCTAGTTTATTCAGGGAATAGACATGGAATTTTGATCCCAAGTATTATAGACATAATGGTATATATCTATGTTTATTTGGGGGAAGGGACATGGTTTTCCTGAATCGAACTGGGTTTGGTCATGGTGGTCCATACTCAGGATGGGATGGTCATATATGGTGTTTTGGATCCCAAATGGATTGATGGAATGATGATTCATGTTTTTTATACTAGGGACATCTGAAAAAATGATATGGGAGATCAGACTAATTCTCTAAGATTGATTAGATTTATGAAATGAATAAAATAATGGAATTGGGAATTAAAATTGGGGAAACTCCAATGATAAAGATATTACGTTTTTTAAACTTTTTAATGGGAAATTAATAAATGTTCTTAAAATAAAAACATTTCTCCCTTATTGTTTATTATTTACCACAAATATGTTTATCTTCATTCACTATAGTATAGACTGTATAATGCTTTAACCGCCATTGGTGGTGGCCTACTAAGTTTTAATCACACCCTTCATAGACCTCCATGGAACTTGGGTGCCTGAGAAGACACTTTTTTTTTCTATTACAGGTTCGAGATAGAGATCTGGTGCTAGTCCATTATAGGGGTTGAGGGGTTGGACCATGGGATGCCAGGACTGGGTTAGGACTCGGGTCCATGTTCATGAACTTTTGGTAGTTTGGTTTTAAAATTTTATTTTTATTAATTTTTAGTATGTAGTGTACGCATCATATTTCTATAGCATGTATTAATGGGTGAGTTATTGGACGTTGGTTTTATAATATCTGAATATTGTTTTTGTTGGTTATTTAATCTATTGATACTAATTATACTATTTTTTCTCTGATAAATATGTGTAGTCTCCCCATGTTGTATTTTAGACCTGTGTTGCTAGTCGGTAGCCTCTGGCATGCTAGGAGGCGTTCCTGAGATCATGTGGTGACCCAGCCCAGGGCATTGGATTCCATGGCCTCTAGGCCTTGGTCATTGAAAATTGGTATGAAATCGGTTTATGTTTTATAACTATTTGAGGTATGGTAGATAGGATACTAGGATCTTGTCGGGGATTGATAATAATCTTGTGTATGTGGTATTTCATTTCCATGTATGAGGAATAATCCAAGTTTCTATTGTGGAAATTGATGTTCAGTTTTGTGCTTTTATAGTTTACTTAAATTTACACCTCAAGTGGTTCATTTGGATATTTTGTAGCTAATTTATCAGGTTTTATCTCTCATACTGGTATAGAATAATTGGTTTTGTGTGTTCATGCATCATGTTAAGAACATTGGATTAATAGGTCAACCATATGTTGAATGTGTTTTTTTTTTGTGAACCTAAAATTAAAACTGGGAAATTTGGAAGAACATTTGTACGATGGAAACGTTTTGAAACATGAAATTGAGTAAATATGGGTTTTAATTTTTAAAATTAAGGGTAATAAATGTTTTTGAAATGTTTAAATTATTGGGTTTTGAAACATGTGTGGAGAAACCAAGAGGAATCCTCATTCTAGCCATGTATTACTGACCTGAGTTCACTTCCCATTCCATCTGTTTCATACTCAGGAGATATAAATCTGTACCCAATGACTTGGAGGTAGATATAGGTCCCACTCACCGTATAATGAAATCATACATGAATTTTCCACAATATAACAAAAAATTCATCATATAATGACCCATGAAATTAAGTGGGTATCGTTAAAATTATATCACTTCAAAACCTATATAAAAATTGATTGGTTTCATAATCACCAAATCATAACCCTTGAAAAGAAGTGAGTTCTAAAATAATATAACCTATGGAAGAGAAACAAGTGTCATAAACTTTATTCCAACAAACCATAAACCATTTAAGAATGAATATGAATTGTATTCTTGGATCATATCCCCAATAAAGAATAAAATATAAAAATATTATGTCATCTTATATAGAGAAGGATTTTAAAATATCACATTGAACATTTATCTAAGGAAAATATCGCTTCTTCAAAAATAATTTTCATAAAACCATTTCAAAAATAAATTTTTATTATGAAAGTATTACTATTTTATTTAAAACATTTCTTAAGGAAAATATCTTTTCATTATTAAAAAATTATTTTTAAAACAAAGATCATTTTGAAAACATTTTTTCTTTGAAAATAATTTTGAAAACATAAAATAATGGTTGATATCATTTTGAAAACCCGTTTTTAGAGAATTTATTTGAATACTTATAAATAAATATTTAAATAATGAAAATCCATTTCTTTGAAGTTAAAATTTTGAAAACATATAATGGATGATTTTAAAATCATTTAAAACAATTTCTAAAAATTAAACCTTTTTGAAAACATTTTTCTTTTAAACCCACTTTAAATGTTCGTACATGTCGAACATTCCTTTTTCTTCTAAAAAGTTTTATAAAAGTACCTTGATCAGAAAATTACTGGAAGATTTGTTTGAGAAAAACATAAAAAGGTAAATAATGGTTAATAATTTCATTTAAACATCGTAACACATTTTTAAAACATTTTTAGAAAACACAGTTTTTAAAAAACACAGCTTTCCGACCGAATGGAGAAACAAAGTTATATTTTCATAAAATAAATTCTTAATTATCTTAAATACCATAGAGTGTATAAATGGTACCATTTTAATGATAAAATATAAATAAACATAGTATAATAAAATTCATTATCTTTATTGAAAGTTATATTATAATGTTTCATAAATGGAATCCTAGTCATAAAAAATATCAATAAATGATGAGATTGTAGCAATAAACCGTTACCAATTGGGTTACATTGAATCATAATCCTATGGAAATAATAACATTACATGAAGATTAAAATATTATTAAGTGAAGGATATTTATTATATGACATGTAAAAAAGATAATATATACACCTCAAATGAAAATATCGGCACATAACATAGCATTTATCTCCAAGATGGAAAATTGATACAAAATTACTTTACTGATTTGGTAACTTTTAAACCATAAAGTCTACAAAATAAATTAAATCAAATAGATATTTAAATACCCAAAATTTTATTTATATTAATCATATAATAAATTAATTGGCAGTAAATACCCCACACAAAATAAACAAGTGGTGAACATGGAATGTATCTCACTGATATAAAAAGTGAGATGAGAAAACCATTACCTTAGGTCTTGACTTTCTTTTTACACTTTCAAAACTACTATATAATAAGTATAATTTTATTATAAATATAATAAATAATAATATTATTATACTTAATATAATATATGATTTTATTACGACATTATGTTACCCATTTATTAATAATTTTATGTTAATGTTAGGTTTTGTGTAATATCTGCTTCATTTTTCATATATGTTTTGAATTGTAATTATTAATCTTCTTAATAAGATCATGATTTACTTATTTCAAGAATTTAAAACATGATATAAATATAAAAAATATTCAATGTATTAATATTTATAATAATCTATAAATTATATAAGTATGAAATGGAATACACCATTCATGGAGATGGTAGGTCATACGTATGCATGAATGTTATTTTTGTTTTATTATTGTAGTGAAAGAAACAAAGTAAATTAAATATATATACATATATAAATATATATATATATATTATTTAATTATAGTTATTATTTAATATATCTAATATACTTTCACTAAATGAAACCTTACTAGATTCTATTTAAGGTATGAATGAATCACATCGCTTTGAGGAGGCGGCAGTCCACACATCCACAAACGAAGTTATAATATTTACAAAAATGGAAAGAATGAGGGTATGTATTTATATAATAATTAAATAAGTACGAATAAATCACAAATAAAGTATATATATTATAAAAATAATTTTTCCATCGAAATTCACAAACATGTGAGGTGGTAAATGAAAAATTAGTAACATCGTTTCGTGATGCAATACTTCATTGTACATAAGAACAGTACATTCATTAGCCATTTGATAGAATATTTTGTCTGTTCTGGTAAAAAAAAGAATAAAAATATCTTATTATATTTAGTATACTAAGGTTATTATATAATCATTTAATAATAATATTTTATGGGCTATATAATGAAACTAAAACAAAAGTCCTTCAGGAAGGATGATACCTCTTCTTTGGGTAAATCCTTTTAGTTATCACTAAAGGGATTCCTTGGAAATGTTTCTTCACATAGTAAGGATTCCAGGATCGTGGTAGAGAATTTTGGAGCTTATTAAATTATATTTTCAGTGATAAAAAGTTATTTACAGGTTTGAATAATAGGGATGGGTTCTTGCCTTTTTATAATGGAGGAGGAGTGGTATTGTTGTAAATTTTTAAAAAGGGAATTCCACCCACATTTTCCAAAGTAAATTAGATCCAATAATGGTCTAAATTATATAAAATGGAGTATAGGCTGTCAATATTTCTATCCAATGGATTATTTACAATTTTATAGTTCAATTTGGGTGCTATGTTTAAGGTTTAGTCTTTTATTAAGCTAATTTTTATCATAATCACTGGAATTAAATTTAATCACTTTCACAATTATTTTTTGTCAAAATCTAATTTGACCTTATTATACATTGTATATTATTCTTATTAAAAATATCAAATCCGATTTTACACATTCAAATAACATAATTGGAATAAATTAATTGAAAATTATTCCTGTAGATGTGTAACGATAACAGGTATTTAAGAAAACATATTTAAAAGTATAAAATGTTTTTCTATTCAATTTCAATGTGAAATTGATTCAAATGACCTAAATTTTATTAATTTATGTACAATTTATATAATTAATCTTTTAAACAAATATAAAATATAATTTAAATATATAAATAAATTAGAAGAATAAAAATTTTGAATTAAAAATTACTGTTTTCACTATTCATGAAAAAATGAAACTTCTCAAAAAAATAAAAAAAATTACCCAAAGTAAATTTTGATATTTAAATTTCAAAAATAAAGTTTATTATATCAAATAAAAATTATAAAAGTTTAAAAAATAAAATTATAAATGGGATTTCCATTTAAAGGTGGTAAAATTTCCTTTTGGAAAATACATCTTTTTATTGAAAAAACTAGATTTACTTTTATCTTATACCAATAAAATATATTGATTTAGTGTCAAAAAAAATTATTTAATATGTAATATATGAACTTTATTAAAAAATCATTAAAAGTTATTTGTTTAATTTATTCAGATAAAATGGTGTTTGTTCATAGAAAATATTTTCTCTTAGAAGAGGAATTTATTTATTCTCAAATAATTCTTTGATTCATTTCTAACTAACTAATAAATAAAGGATTCATTTTATAATGACCCAATATTAACATACATTAAAATCAAATTATGTTTTTTTTAATACTTAATACATTACACAAAAATACACCTAAATTTCTTATTTGTTTATTTCCTTTGGAATCATGGAAACATAACCACTAGTATATAAATGAGCCAAATTATCTTCCACTAGGTTTTTGTGAATAGAAACCTTATTAGACACATCATAAATAATACATATCTTTATAACCTATGGAAAGGAAACATAAAAAGGGTGATCTTAGATTCTCATAAAGGGTAACAAGGGAGATATGTAAGCATAATCATGAACATAAGGGTATGATAACATGATCATATCATTAAAAGATTATACCATACATATTAAAGATAATATAAATGATTCATGGAATAAATATTGGTACTTCATAATACATGAATCAAAAGGTAATCAATAGAATAATCCAAGATATAATAACTAAGTAATAAGATATAGAATTTTTGTAATACATATAAGAATTGTAAATATAATGTCAAGGATAACTAACAAGACCTTAATAACTTGTTAGGCTTGGGATAAAACCCATGTACCTACTTCAAGATAGGGTGAAAACCCCATGTACACTATTATTTTTGGGCTTGGTATACAACCCATGTACCCTCTTGTTTTCAGGATTGGGCTACAACTCGTGTACCTTATTATTTTTTTATCTTGGGATACAACCTGTATACCCTCTTATTTTCGATATTGGGCTACAAACTTTGTACCATTTGAGCTCATATACAAATTATAATTACCCAATTAATTGGAGGAAGATATAGGTATCACCTTTCACATAATAAAATCATACACAAATGTGGCATAAGATAATAAAACTTACATCATATCATGACAAATAAAAGGGATGGGTTTCATAAACATAATATCACTACCCATTAAATTAAATGGGTATCATAAACATTTAATTGTATAATAACATATCTAAAATATATATTTTTCATAATTATTTCATCCTATAATAACCCTTAAAAGGAAGAGGGTTTTATATGCATTTATCATGGTACTAATGGACCCCAAATTAACATAAGTGGGTAGGGGTGAATCAAGGAGTAAATCATTTTTTTTAAAGTGATGGATATGGTTCCCACATTATTATGAGACTGTTAATCCTATCTAGTGGTAATGGTTAGTAATTTAATCATTAAAATTCATAAAGTACACACAACAATTTTACATGGTTCACTACTAAGGGATAGTCCAAGGAGCATACGCTGATAGTGTGTCGGCCCTACCAAAATCCACTAATATTCACTAGTTGTGGAATATATAATTTCAGAAAAAATAACTCTATTATAACCACTATTCCTTTAAAAGATTTTAGGGATAAAACACAGTGTCCCTCAGAACACTTTCGTCGACTCCCCTAGCACACTGCCTAGGATTATGTCTTACTCAGTTTATAGACATGAAGGTCTCTTCAGTAGATTGGTATAAAAGCCTTTTTCCCTATCAAGAATGAGACTCTTCTTGAACCATAGACCTAAGTTGATTCACTTTGAAAGCATTTTTCACTTAAACCTAATGTTCAGAAGTACTATTTGTGGATCTCTTCCCCAAAATTCACAACCCTCATTAAGACAATTGTCTTTACAGATCAAAATTCCTTCACAAAGCTAACTGATTCATCATAGAATACCTTTTCATCATGAAGCACCAATTACATAGAATAATTTCCATTAATAAAGACTTAACTAGCCTATTCATGATGCTCAAGCTCTCATAGAAAACAAAATTTATGAAGTACCCCATAATTCGTGAAATCAGATCTATTCTGACAATTCTATAATTATTTTTATATCAAATAATGTGGTAATACCCTCATATTTATAGACTTGGACATTTTCAATGTTCCACCTACTTTACCGTATTATTTAGATATTCCAAAAACATCTTCGCAAAGAGCCTCTATTCATGATGTTCTAGTAAGACTTTCCATATTCATAGAGATCGTTGTCGACTCATCAAACATTCACGATACTCCACTTCTCATAGTCATGTAGAACACCATCCACTTTTAGTCAGATTTTATTATAAGATCAATTTTCTTCAAGCCTCCCAGATCATCCAAGTGTATATTAACCACAAACACAAACCAAACATCATTTCCTAAAACGAACAGCCTTGGTTCCAACAAGGTATAACCTGTTGATGAGAAAAAGTTTTCATAAACAGCAATACATCAAAACATAAACCTTAATAGAAATAATACGACTGTATCCATGGATTGTATCCCTAGTAAATCATAAACCATAACCAATGACATTATCTTTGATGAACAATTATTTTTTAAGATCACTTGGAATATAAATGTTCTTTGGAAATCACTTTTTAAAACAAATAACATTTTCAAGATCATTTTTCCATTAAAAGGCTTTGAAAACATATAAATTAATCATGAAAAATCATTTAAAATATTTCTTGATATTAATATCCTCTACGCTTTAAAAAATTATTTTTTAAAACATAAAACATTTTAAAAACTATTTCCTTGAAAATATCCTTGAAAACTTATAAGTAAGCTTGAAAGTATTTTGAAAAAATTTTTTCTTTGAAAATAATTTGAAAGAATAGAAAAGAATATTTCAATTCATTGAAAAAAACTTTTGATAATATATAATATAAAATTTGAAAATTATTTAAACCACTTTTTTAACATAAATTTTTTTTTGAAATCCATTTCTATTTGAAAAAAATTCCAAAATAAAAAAAATTATAGAATATAATGGAAATAAATTTATTTAAAAAAATAAACTTATAATCATATAGAGTAATCATTATGGAATTTACGGTCATGATGGTGGGTAAGTCTGTACATTATAAACATTCTTTTTTCACCTTAAAAGATTAAAAAGGTGTCTTGATAAAAAATGAAAAGAATATTAATTCTAAAACCATTTTTTAAAAGTTAATAAATTGGTAAAAATGTCTTTTAAACATTATAGGATAATAGTGAATCATTTTTTAAAACTTTTTTAGACAAAACATATTTTAAAAAAGATATATTATTAACAGAATGGATAAATTAAGTCATATTTTCATAAAAATATTTTCTTAATTATCTTAAGTACCAAAGATTGGATAAATGGTAAAATTACTTGGATATAACATAAATAACCAATGGGTAAGAAAATTTAAGTTACTTCTTGAGATATGAGTAATAATATTTCATAAATGGAATTATAAGAATAAGCAATAACAATAAATGATGAGATTGTAGCAATAAACCATTACCACTTTGGTAAATTTGAATTATAATAAAATGGATGGAATGAAATTCCATGAATCATAAAATATCATGAAAAGAAGTAGATTCAACATATCACATTTCAAAGTAATTATATAAAACTCATAGAAAAATATAGGTAGAAAACATGGCATTTGTCTCAAAGAAGGAAAATTGAGACAAAATTACTTTACCAATTTGATAAATTTTGAAGCATAAAGCTCATAAAAAAAAGATAATCAAATTTATAAGTAAATAATCATAAAATTAAGTATAATACTCATAGAATGAATCCATGGGAAGTATAAACACCACACAAAATAAATGAGTGGTGAATAAGGCATGTATCTATAATTATCTATAGAATATAGTAATTAGAAATGGAATACATAGTTCATGGAGAAGGTATGCCTTAAATACACAAGAAATTTGTGGAGGTGGTAATATACACTTCCCCAAACACATCATGGTATTCCACATAGTGTGTGAACAAAACACATCACATTGAGGAGGTGGTAGTCCACACTTCCTCAAACGAAATTATCACATCTACACAAAAATGTAAATCATCATGATATATGTTATATAATAATTCCAAAAGTATATGTATTTAATAAATATGAAATATATAATATAAAAACAGAGTGTCCATCATAATTCCCAACCATGAGAGTTTGTAAAAGAAAAATAAACAACATCGCTTCGTGAGGAAGTAGTTCATTGTACACAAGAATGGTAAGATCGTTACCCATTTTATGGAATTGTGTGTAATTTTAAGTATAAACCTTATAATAACAACATATAATTATTTTGAGGATAATTAATTTGTTATATAAGCATTGAATAAGAATAATTGAGGTTTTGGGGAATTAAATTAAAACAAAGGATCTTGATGAAGGATGTTACCTATTTTTTGGGTAACTCCTTCTAGATTTTAAAAAATTAATTACTTGTATGTATATATGACCAAAGGGATGATTTTTATAGGAATGGAGGGATTTTAGGATCATAAAATGTATTAACTATTAAAAGGAGAAAAAATTTCCTTGTTAAAAATACATCTACTTGTTTATAAAATTGAATTTATACATAGCGTATACCTATCAAATCTATTGGATGAGTATCAAAAATATTGATTGAATATATGACATTTAAATTTCATTGAAAAAATTAGTTAAAATTATTTTGTTTAATTTATTAAGATCAAATTGTGTTTGTACATTAAAATATTGTTTTTTTGAAATAAAATTTCATTAATTTCAATTACTTCTTACATTTATTTTTAGTAATTGATAACTAAAAGATCCATTTTATATATGTGTGTAAATAATATTTTAAAAATTTATTTAATATTTTTCTTAACTAACATTTAAATGGAAAGGTGGTATCTATAATAATATTATAACAATCATATTAGTGGTGTATTGTAGTTTTGTAAATACTCATCATTGCGTGTAACACAAGCTATCAAAGGGACTCAGTATTATGTGTAATACAATAAAAACAAAGTGTTTTGTGTATTGAAAGATAATATATGTGTTGTGAGTAGTGCATGATTAACTTGGTGTTGTGAATAACACAATCCAAACATAGTTATTTAATATAAAAATTTATTTAGTGTTTCACAAAATGAAAAGCTTAAATTAATTAAAAAAATTCACAAAATCTCAAGGTGTTACACATTTTATATACATGGGTAACCCTTAGTTTCATAGTTTATTCAATATTATTCATATATTCAATTATAACGTCTTGGTGATAATTACAATAATATTTCTAAAATAATATTAATAGTATATTTTGGTTTTTAAAAACTCAGACCTATATGTAATACAAGTTATTGAGGGGATTGGTATTGTGTATAAGACAATCCAAACATAGTGTTGCATTTACCTAAAGCTAGTCTAAGTGTTCCGTGTAGTGAAACAATAACTTTCTATGGAATATAATATAGTAAAAACTTATTGATGTTGTATAAGAAAAGTAATAATTAGTCTTGTTTGAAATGAAAAATATCAAAAATATTAAATTAATTTGAAAAAAAATCTCACAATTTAAAGTAGTTAAATTCTACCCGCTTAAAATGAATTTATCCCCCAAAATTCTTCTATGTTATCAACGGTTTAATACTTGAAAGTTCCTTCCATATAATCCCACATCGTAAAAATGTATACTAAATATTCTTTTAGAAAGGTAATGTTGCAACTATAACAGTTATCCAAAGTAACTCATAATAGGTTTCCACATATGAGAACATATGTGTCAAGTAAAAACATGGAAATGTAAGACAAATATAACTATCAAGTTCTAATGGAGAGTATTAGAGGACACGGTTATGAGAAAGATAATAATACCAAATCCATAACCCAAATAAGCTTGAAAAGGATAATGAATATCCTCAAAAATTATGATAACCTAAAAACATTTTGTTTTAATACCATTTTCCCGAAAGTTGAATAATTTTCATGAAAATATATACTTACATGATTTCCTAAAAACCATATCCTTTGTTGTTCCTTGATCAAATTCCACTTTATCTATTATTCTAATAAATAAAGGTGAATTTTTCATTCCTAAAGAATTAACATCTAATGATATCTATAAATAGAATTATCATTCAATCCATATGTCTTTTTCATAATAAAATGGTTATCACACGTTATCAAATATTCATAAATCCATATATGTTTAGATAATACTTTAATATCTAAAATCACATCCAAATTTTTAATACAAACCCTTCCATAAATGGTTAACATTATAACTATTCCAAAATTTGGAAGTCTAAAACATTATAAATAAGGTCACTAAATTCCCAAAAAAGTAGCTAAGAATTGATTCCCTATATATCGTAAAGTATCTCTTGGTTATCACATGCCAAACTTGTGAATACCTTTATCATGTATTCTCTTGAAACATGTAAATAACCTATATTATTATAAATACTTATTCAAAACATGCATGATTCCTTATTCTAATGATTACTGGATATATTCCATCCATCCAAATATCTTTTTTTCATTTTCAGAATAAAAAAACCACTTTTATTGATAAGTGGGAAACCTCACAACTTCCACCATAACAAAAATAGGTAACACCATCCAAAAAAACATTAAACTATACAAAATATAGGAGGATACAAACCAAATCGTTGAACACATACAAAGAAACTAGATATATTCCATAAATCTAAAAATTCTGTAAAATTCATCAATGATAGTATAAAACACCATTTCATCAAATCCTTTATCATTTCTGTGGTAATCAACACAATATAATTTACTTATTAATTTACAACATATCTTTATCCAAACATATTTATCTAAAAATCAGGAACATATTAATAGTTACATTACCTTAATCAAAATTTCATGTTTCTATGAAATTACTTTTCTACCTCACTAGCGTCATTCAATGTATCCTTTCAAATCCTTAATGAAAAACTTGTACTTAAAATACTTTATATTTCATGATTTGTATCACATAATCTTTGAATTCCAAAACATAAATACTTCATTCATCCAACATTCTTCTCAGAAAATTTACTAATCTTCTTTTTTTATTCTTTAATGCCCCTTTCATAAAATATGGAATTTAAATCATATATTAACAATTATCAAAATAAATTTAATCATGCTTTAAAATAATATTATTATAATAAAACATACCTTTTACATATTAGTCATGGTATCTTTATAATCTACAGAAAACCATTACTTGTACCAAAGTGTGGATTCCCTTCAAGTGCCTTCCACTTAGGACACCGATTTTCATAATGCCTATAATTTCCAAATTTGAAGAAGTCATTAATTGATAATACGTTAGGAAGGCCTATTTTCCCATCCATTTTTCTAACTGAGCCCTTCATTTTTATTTATAGTTAAATGCTTTGTGTCATTATATTCTATAGTTAAGACATATTCTTATTCCTTTAAGACATTCAATTGGTTTATTATTTCCACTTTCTCGACCAAAAGGAAACTGAATCTTTTTTCTTCCATGGTCTCTATTTCCTGAACTCTTTGCGAAATCCTTAATTCTCTTATTTCATGCATCTGGGAGTTATTTAAGGTACACATTATTAATAATATTATATGAAAATTGACTTGACATGATAACAACATCCTACACTCTAATGATCATCCAATTTGACTTCTCATTGGAAAATTGTCCATCAAATTTAGCATTAACCAAGTTTATTCCGGTTCCCTCTGTTGACTAAAACCAGAAATCATAGTGTGATAATCACTTATCATATTGAAAAACTAGATAATCAAGAGAAATATCTTTTAGGATGTCAAAATTATGACACATTCCTATGGACCCTTTGGATTATCCTTAGACAACCCTAGAAATGTCTATAGAAATTTCCCTTAGGATCTCACTAAGGTTTTCTCATCCTAGTTTCAAAAGGTTAAATACACATTTTCTTTGATACCAAATATAGTGACCTGGCTTAACAAACATGGATATTACATAATTAGAAATGAATATTCCGCATATTACAAAAATTCATGCTTGAGGACTGTAACAGTTTAGTGTCTTTAGAAACTTTAAAACATAAACTTCTAACATTATGAAAGATCTTCAACATCTACCTTAAGTATGTTTACCTTTATAAATACTATGTAAAAACATTCTTCATTACCAACTAAAAGGAAACATAAGAAATGGGTGAGCTCAAATGCTCAGTAAGGGTAAACAAGGGAGATGTGTCAGCATAACATTAGCATAAGGGTATGAGAACATGATCTTGAAATTAGAAGATCATACCCTACATAGAAAATATTATAATCGAGAGTCATTTCATAAATTTTGTTACTTCATAGGACATAAAATATATGGAAATTCAGATAATAATCCATGAGATCATAACATAAGAATAAGAATAGTGATTGTGGCATACACAAAAATATATAAAATGATTTCTGTTGTAGTTAAGGATTAATTCCAAGGTCATATGAGTGGAATGGGTTAACTCACCAAACCATATTAGTAGCCAAGTTTCACTCCCAAGAACATCTTTATAGACCAATTCTTAAATTGAACCAGGTTTACTCCCCTTTCTAGCCCTATATTACTAAACTAGGATCACTTCCCCTTCTAGAACTATATTAATGAACCGAGTTCATTCTAGACTCGAGATCTGTATTGCTGAACTGAGTTCACTCCTCATTCCGGCCCACTATTACTGAACCGAGTTCACATTCCATTTCATTCCTATCATACCAAACTAATTTCAAACCTCGTTCCAGACATTTATTATTAAATAGAGTTCACTTCTCATTCCATCCCTACCATATTTATGAGATATAAATTGTTACCCAATGAATTGGAGGGAGATATAATTACCACCAATCATATAATGAAATCATATATGAATGTGACACATGATAATAAAAACATTCATCATATCATTATCCATGAACTAAAATGGGTATCATTAACATTTAATCACACCAAAACCTACAGAAAAAAGTTCGGTTCCATAATCTTCAAAGAATATCCCATGAAAAGTAGTGGAATTTAAAAGCATATAACACAAAATAGATAAATTGGTTTCATAAACATTATTACTAAAAAGATAAACCATTTAAGAAAGAATATGAATGGTATTCTGGGATTATATCCCCAGTAAAGCATAAACTAAAATAAACTATGTCATCTTAGAAGGAGAATGATCTTAAAAGATCACATGGAACATTTCTTGGGAAAAATAGCCTTTAATTGAAATTAATTTTTATAAAACCAATTGAAACTATTTTATTACAAATAAATCTTTATAATTTTATTGAAAAAATATCTGGAGGAAAATAACTTCTCTTCTTTGAAAAATACATTTTAAAACATAAAGCTTTTTGAAAACATTTTTCGTTTCAAAATAATTTGAAAAAATAAAATTATGACATGAAATCATTTTTAAAACCCTTTTTTGAGAATATATCTAAAAACATATAAATAAATATTTAAATAATTGAAATCCCTTTCTTCGAAAATCTATATTTAAAAATATATAAAGGATTCTTTGAAAATAATATGAAACAATTTTTAAACACATTACATTTTTTAGAACCCTTCTATTTGAAAACCAAATTAAAATAAAAAATTCTACAATATTTGGAAAACATTTTATTAAAACAATATCAATTTTAACTTAAAAGGGATGCTTCAAGGGAATTATGGTCAAGATGGAGAGGAAGTTTGTACATGCCAAACGTTTATTTTTGACAAAAAAATATTTAGAAAACTCTCTGGATCGGAAGATTATAAGAAGATTACTTTTAAAACCATTTTTAAGGTAAATCATGGGTAAAAATTTTCTTTTAACATCATAATATTTTTTTAAAAAAAATATATAACACATTATTGAAATAGCACTTATTTTCAACCTTAAGGAGAAACAAATTCAAATTTTCATAAAAACATTTCCATAATTATCTTAAGTGATAAAGAGTGGGAAAATGGTACCATTACATGGATAATAAGAATAAAAATATTAGAATAAAATTCATGAGTTTTATTTAATATTGGATCATAAGGTTTCATTAATTGAAGCATAATCATAAAAAATCTCGATAAGCAATGAGATTATAGAAATCAATTATTACCACATTAATAACTTAGAATTGCAATCCTATAGAAGGAATTACATTAAATGAAGCTTAAAATTATATGAATAAAAGTATATTCATGATATAACATTTCAAATGGTAGTTTATATACCTAATATAAAAATATAGGTGCATAACATGTTAAGTATCTAAAATAAGGAAAATTGAGAAAAAATTACTTTATCGATTGGGTAACTTTCAAACCATAAACCCCATGATAGAAAGTTCATAAAATAGATATGTAAATATCCAAAAAAATTATGTATAATAATAATATAATATAGTCATGTTCATTATAGATAACAGAAAATAGAAATTAATGGTGATAATTTCATGTATCTTATGGATATTAAAAGTGAGATGAGAAAACCCTCTCCTTATGTCCTTAATTTCATTATAAAAATTCAAACCTTTCATATATTAAATATAATATTATTATAAATATTCCAAAGAAACATATTCTTATAATTAAGACTGTATATTATTTTATTATGACTTTATATCAACCATTTATTAACAATTCCATGTTAATGTTACATTTTGGGTAATATCCTCTTTGTTTTTCGAATATGTTTTGACTTGTTATACATGGTCCTCTTACTTAGATCAAGAATTACTTATTTAAAAATTTTAAAACATGACATAAATATCATATATTAGTTATAAAAATATTTATTAGAAAACATAAAAGGTAAAATTATGAAATGGAAAACACTATTCATGGAGATGGTAGGCCGTATGTATGCTTGAACGTGGTTTTCTAATTAATTTCATATTGAAAAAAAGAAAGTAAATCTCATAAATATATATATATCTGTGTGTGTGTGTGTATTATAATTAAAGTGTAATTTTTATATCATATATATATCATATACGTTCACTAAACACAACCTTAATACATTTCATGTAAGGTGAGAACGAATCACATCCCTTTGAGGAGGCGGTATTCAACGTGTCCACAAATGAAGTTATCGTATTTAGAAAATTGAAATAATGAAGGTGTGTTTTATATAATAATTAAAAAGGAATAAATAAATCCTAAATATAATATTAAAATAGAGTTTCCATCATATTTCCCAATCATGAGAGGTGGTAAAGGAAAAACAAACAACATTCTTTCGTCAAAAAGTAGTTCATTGTACACAAAAAGGTAAGTTTGGTACCTATTTTATGAAAGTGTGTGTAGGTGTTGGTATAAGCCTTAGAATAAAAAATCTCAGAATATTTACGATACCTAGGAAGTTATATAAGCATGTAATAAGAAGATTTATGGGGTGGGTAAATAAAATAAAACAAAAGAGCTTGAGTAAGGATGTTACTTCTTATTTGGGAACTCTTTTTAGCTTCCACCAAAGGGC
This sequence comes from Viscum album, assembly GCA_963277665.1. Classification (NCBI taxonomy): domain Eukaryota; kingdom Viridiplantae; phylum Streptophyta; class Magnoliopsida; order Santalales; family Viscaceae; genus Viscum; species Viscum album. The sequence continues at coordinate 1,475,251,049 of OY728125.1, read as the reverse complement.
TTCCTAGAATGTATTTATTCCAAATGGGAGGATTCTTGGATTCATTTTGGGATGTTGGAAAATTATTTAATTAGATTTTAGGTAATCCAAATTTCTTGAAAGGTGTTAATAAGTTAGAGGGGTTAGTTTCTTTTTATAGAGTAGGAAGAGTTGCATTCTTGTAAAATTTTTAAAAGGGGATTCCATCCATGTTTTCCCATTTTCAAGTGGATCCAATAATGGTCTCAATTTTATCCATGGTTGGATAGGCTCAAAATATGTCCAGTAAATTTCTTTTTTACATTTTTCTATGTCATTTTATCCCTATGTTTAAGGATTTTTCCTTTGTTAATCTAATTTTTCTCTTAATCACTGTGATTAATTTTAATTAGTTTCAATAATATTTCAGATAAAAAATATTTTAAATTATTAGATAATAAGAATTATAATAATTTTCAATATTAAATCCACTTTTCCAATTTCAAATCTTGGATGTTGAATAAATTAATTTAATATTAATCTTACAGACAGGTTGGTACAATAGTTTTTTAATGAAAAAAATGATTAAAAGTGTGAAATGTTTTTATATACAATTTCTACGTCAAATTTATTCTAATGAACTATAATGGATTAATTTATTTATAATTAATTTAATTAATATTTAATATTAAACTAAAATATAATTTAACTATATAAATTAAGTAGATGAAAAAAAATTGAATTAAAATTCAATGTTTTTCACTATTCTTATAAAAATTAAATATCTTAGAAAAAAACTAAAAATTTTCCAAAAGTAAATTTTGATATTTTTATTTCGAAAATTAATTTTATTTTTTCAAATAAAATTATAAATGATTCAAAAATATGTTTTAAAATGTCTTTTCCATTAAAATTTGGTAAAATTCCATTTTAGTAAAATACATCTTTTATTCATAAAAATAGATTATTCTTATCTTATACCTATAAAAGTTATTGTATCGGTGTCAAAAAAATTTATTTAATATAAAATAAATAAATTTCATCAAAATAATTTTTCAAAAGTGTTTTTTTAATTTATTTATAGAAAATAGTTTGTATGTAGAAACATTGTTTTCTTAGAGAAGAAGTTTTTTTATTATCACATAGTTATTTCTTTAATTTATAACTAATTGGTAACCAAAGAAATCATTTTATTTATATTTATAAACAATAGTTTCATAATTTATTTAATCTTATTTATATATTCTATTCTAATGGTAATGTGATAATTATAATAGTATTTCAATAATATTATTAATAGTATATTTTGGTTCTGTAAAACTAGTTCTTTCATGTAAAAAAAGTTATTGAAGGGACACATTATTGTGTGTAATACAATCCAAACATGGTTTTTCATGTACCAAAATCTAGTCTAAGTGATCCATTTAGTGGAATATTAACATGGTGTTACGTATAACGTATTCCAAACATAGTTTTTTCCTATATGAAAATGTATATTCAAAGTTGTATGAAATGAAAAATATCAAAAATATTAAATTAATTTAAAAAAAATAATTCAAAAAATCTAGAGGTGTTGTAAGAATTCCTTGCATTGACTGACCAAGAGACATGGTTAGCTATAAAATCTAGAGTTCAGACCTATCTCTTATAAGATGAGAGTCATGGAGTCTGGGGTTTGGTATTTATTTGTTGATCACAAAAATGTGTGGGATCGTAGGGGTTTAGATGAGGTCCGGAAGTTGGGAATGTGTAGGGAAGAAACAATGTCATTTGAGATGGTTGAATAGTTGACCTGGGATAAGAACCTGTCATTTTGTATAAACGAATGTGGGGAAGCACTGATGGTGTTTTTTATAACTTCTTATCATACATTTATAAAGTGATTATCATTATCAATATCTTGAAATCATCTCAGGTATGCTGAGAGTTTTATAGATTTACACTTAGCTACCTGATTTTTTAGGTGGAGGGGGTCCTATTGGTGGTTAAACTCATGGAGTGGTATATAGGGAGCTGGATTGTAGGGATACACCATCGGCAGTTACGGGTGATGTCCCCGGGGTGGATTGAATGTCGATGGTTGTCCTGGGTTCCATTCTCTGGAACCGGGAATGGGTAGTAGTGGGTGTTTGTTTTGATGTTCTTGGGAAAATATAGACCTCCACACCCAAGATTTAGGGTTCATCTTGTGATCTAAGTATAATCCTAGTTAGTTGGAAATGGGTTGAGGAAAGCATTTACAATGAAAATCCTAAGGTGGGGAATGGTTTTCCAGTATTAGGTACATGAATCATACAGTGGGTTGGACAGGGTTGCATCAAGAAACCATGAAAGAAGTTATGAGCTGTATGTATGGATTCTTAGGAAGAATAAATGGGCCCTGGTTATGGTGGTTCATTGAACCAATATTTTTCTAGGTGACCGGTATATTCTTGAGTGTGATATATAGTGCTCATGTCAGGGGTGTTTATGGTGTAGTGAGACACAGTGGTGGGTCATTGGAAATGAAGGTTTAGTGTTGTAACCTTAATAGGATTCCGGCATGGAATTAGGTAAGTGTTTGGATGATCTTTTAATTTATTTAAAAGGAGAGACCTCTTTTCCAACTAAATGGTATCATGCTAATAGTTTATATTAGGTATCAACAGGGTGAGTCAGTTGGGCATAGTTTGACTCACTTAGCTAAAAGAACTAGTTATTGTAAGATATACACCACTATTGGTTGATATTTGAGATTAAAAATGAATTACAAGAGAGTAATATTACCTCAAGGGAAGCCTTGTTACCATAACAAGTGTATTAATGGTGGAGGTGTGTCCTTTTATGAGTGGTTTTGGTGGCATGGTTGGATGTCTATGTTGGGTGTTTCTCTATTTGTTTTTTGGATGTAGTTGGTTGGAAACGTGTCAGGTAAATTGTGGAGTTTATTTTGAGGTATAAGCATTCCATCCCAATACTGGAAGCACTAACCACCAGGAAATGGCGGTCTTGAGTTAAATAATATGTTGGGAATCACCATAGCAGGTATTAGTTGGTTTTTTTCATGATATGTGTTTCAGTCGGATGGTCTTGAGGAAGCTTTATTAGTCTCTAGTTTTGGAAATGAGTGTTGTATTGGGTTATGTTTGATTGGATGATTGAGATGAGTATTTGATTTTGTTGTGTTTGGAATGTCCAAGTGTGTAATGAGTATGTCGACCCTTGAGTTATGTAACAACTTAGGTCGAATGATTTTGTCAGTTGATGGAATGATCCTTTGGGTGATTCCATGTGGGCTGGGATATTTGTATAGTTTTCATTATTAATGTTGAGATTGATGGATCATTTGAGGAGCATCTTTCCTGTGTTGTGGATCATTGTGGAAAAAGACTTCAGGTGGAGAAGTTTCTTGGGATTAAGTGTGGTGATGGAATGACTATGATTATAAGAAATCAGGGATGAGGAAGGTTGATAAGTGTGATAGCTGGTTCAGAAGGATGTCTTAAAGGCTTTGTGATTTTCGGGGATGCAGATCGAGGATGAGATGTTTTAAGTTGGAGAGATCTTAATATCACAACAATTAGATAAAGAATCCCCTGGTTTAATGGTTTGATTTAAGGGTTGTTTTAGTTAGTCGGATGGGTATCAAGGGTAATATGGGGGGTCAAGGCTTGAAAGGAGAGGAAAAGAGGCCAATTACTGTTCAGTTCATGATTGGTGCAAAGTTAGTACTAATTATGTTTCTGACCATAAGAAATTGTGTATCCAAGCCTCCTCTCGGGAAGAGGTTTTCACTTGGGCTTAACTTGTTTTTCAATACTATACATGTGCTTCCAAGATACTATGCATATTTTCCCCCTCTTATAGAGAGGGAGCATCATGGTTGGCGCATGCTTTGGAAAACCATTCGACCATACTGTGATTCCCTTAAAAGTTGGAAATTCTCCTTTTCCCTTCCCAATATAATTTTTTTCTCCCTCTAATTTCTCCAACATTTGACCCCTATAGCAAGTTTGAATAACCATGAGCTCTTCTATCCTTCATGGTTGATTATCCTTCGATTTATAAGCATTCAAAATGTTACTTATTGCGAATAAAAGTTCTAAGTAAGTCTTTGACTTTTTTTCCTTCCATTTCCTTGAAGAGGCTTGGTGTGTGGTTTCTCTCCTTATGAATCCCTGAACCCTTATTTTTTAGGATGTTCTTCATTCTAGTGATAGTGTCCGATTGATTTCAGATCAAGGGATGATTTTGGGCAAGTAATAATCTCCAACAATGAGGAGGAAAATCTTTAGTCTTCTTCCCATAGTCTCGGTGTTTAATATATGTGTTTGTAGTTGTACTAAGTTGTTTCCTTGATAATTATAATTTTATTTTATGAAGGAATGTAAATTGGAAAAAATGTGAGGCTTGATACCCTTAATGGGACACTTTTTGATCCATTTATAAGTTAACACCAGACATAGGGTTATCTGAGGGTTTTTCCAAACGTTTGAAAATGGTGAAATGAATGGGTAAAATACGTGATCTCATAATTATGGAATTTAATATATTACAATGGTTAAATTGATACATGAGCATATTAAAATGGGATATTTGAAGTGTTTAAATGTTTACTCTCTGAAATTATTAAATAATAGACTTTTAAATGGTTGAAATTTATGTTTTGGTATTAGGAATGGTTGTGGCTTTAAGGAAAGTAATGATTTTTTGATATTAGTTAATGTTTTGGGAAAAAGGTTTTGACATCAAGGTGGTTGAAAAGGGGTTCTTTAGAATTTCAAATGGTGTTTAATTTGGTGTGTGTTTAGATTAAACTTATTAAAATTCATGGGGGGATATTTCGATAAAATGAAAAGAATTTTCGGACTTGGGCCAGGTTTTTACATTAAAGAAAAGGCCTATATTGATAGGTGGTTTTAAAAATTTATGGTAAAGTGAATGGTTTTGTGAAGTTTTCAATGTCTTTAAAATGGTATTATGAAACTCTAAAAATGGATTTTGGAATCTTATGAAGTGTTGGTCGGATGGTCTTTTGGAACCATGGTAAATGATAAATGGGTTGTGCTATTGAATTTTGATAAATGATATACTTTTATTCAGGGTATGGGCATGGAATTCCTGAACCCAAGGAGTATGTTCATGGAGGTCCATATCCAGGTTTATTAAGGGAATGAACATGGAATTCTTGAACCCAAGGGGTATGGTCATGGTAGTCCATATCAATGTTTTTTCAAGGAATAGACATGGAATTTCTGAACCCAAGGTGTATGGTAATGGCTGTCCATATCCAGGTTTATTCATGGAATGGACACGGTGCTCATGAACCCAATGGGGTATGGTCATGGTATTTTATACACAAGTTGGGATGGTATGACATGTTTTTCTAGATCCCATAAGGATTCATGGACTGATTCTCCATGTTTTTTCAAACTAGGGACTTCTTGAAAATGATATGGGAACCAAGGATGAGGCTTTAAGATACATTGTATTTAGTAAATAAATAAAAGAATGTCTTTGTGAAAAAAAGTGGGAAACTCCCACGATAAATATGTAACCTTTTTTAAAGGGTGTAATGGAAAATTAGTAAATGATTTTAAAATAAAAACCTAAATCCATTTTTTTATTAACCATACCTTTGTTTATCTACATGCACTATTGTGAAAACTAGCTAATTAATTAAACACCAATGGTGATGTAATATAGAGTTGTACTCACACCCACCTAAGGATATCTTGGTACTTGGGTACCCAAGAAGACACTTCTAGTTTCTATTATAGTTTTAGGATAGGTGCCTAGTGTTAGTTCATTATATTTTTTGAGGGGTTGGATCATGGGATTTCAAGACTATTTCGGGACTCTAGTCTATGTTTAGTATGTTTTGGTAGTTTAGTTTTTAGTATTTAATTTGTATGAATAGCTGGGATGTAGTGTACACGTCATATTTTTATATCATTTGTTACTTGGTGAATTTTTGGCCATTGGTTATATGTTTTCAAGTTGTTATTATTATTATTTATTTTATCTCTTTATATTATTTCTACTGATGATTTACTATGATAAATAGGTTAGTCTCCCCATGTTGGAATATGAACTTGTTATTTTAGTCTGTAGCATCTAGCATAAGGGGAGGCATGCCTGAGGCCATGTGGCGACCCAGTATAGGGCACCAGATTCGGTGGCCTCTGGGCTGGGGACATCACATCATGTAATCAGGTTTCCTCATAACGTATTTACTCATGACTTATCCATATTTACCCAATTCATTATAGGGGGGATATATGTCTGAATCATTAAATAATTAAAATCAAATCCATGTGTGGAAAAAGATCATTAAACATTCAAAATATCATAACCCATGAAATGAAATAGGTTTCATAAATATTTTATCATATCATAAACTATGGATAAGATAATGGTTTCAAAATCATTTCTTCATTTTATCATAGTATAACCCATAAAAATAAGTGGGTTTCATAAGCATTTTATCATTGTATAACTCATAGAAGAGAAATGGGTTTCAAAAACAACTTGTTATGATAAAACACCAAAAGAAAGAATAATAATGGTACCCTTGTTTTATATCCCCATAAAAGCATATGTTATATCAGAGGATATCATCTTAGATGGAGAATGATTTTGTAAGATCACTTGGGAAAACAATCTGGAGGAAAATAACAATTATTTAAAAATAAAATTTTAAAACTAAACATTCATAAAACATTTTGAAAATAATTTTCATTGAAAATAACCTTGAAAATTTATAATGTAATCTTCCAAGAAAATAATGGCCATGACTGCATAAAATTTCATTCATTATGTACATGTTAAAAAAAATATTTCTTTTATATTTTCGTTAAAATCCCAATGGACATTGTTTGGAAAATAAAATAATGATTCATTTAAAAAAATATTAAAAATTATAACAAGGGTAAAAATTTATTTAATAAATAATTCTAAAGATCTAAAAAAAATTGAAAAACTTTTTATAAAACATGGTTTTGGAGGAAAAAAGCGTTTTCGACTAAAGAGAGAAATAAATACTATTTTTTCTAAAAATATTATTTTTCACTATTGAGTACATAAAGAGAGGAAAATTTAGGGTCAACATGAATTCAATAGAATTAAATAGAGGATAATAAAATAGATGAGTTTCTTGAGAGATGTATCATAATATTTCATTATCAAAAAAACTATTCTTAAACAATCCTAATAAACAATGAGATTGTATCATAAAACCCTTACCACTTTGGAAAAATTACATCATAAGTCCCATGAAACAAACATTAAATAAAACATAAAATCTCATTCGAATAAATAAATTCATGATATCACATATCAAAGGGGTTTTATATAGACCTTTATAAAAATATAGGCGCATAACATGACATAAGTCTCAAAAAAGTAAATTTGAGTCAAAAATACCATATCTCTTGGGTATCTTTTTAACCATAAACCCTTTGAAAGAGATATCCTAAAATGGATATTTAAATACATATAATTTTTATGGGAATAAATATAAATTACATTAATGGATATTATATACACCATATATGAGAAATAACTGGTGAATATGGCATGTATCACACAGATATAAAAGTGAGACGAAAAAATCATTACCTATTTAGTAATATTTTGAATCATAATCCCCAATAAAAAAACATCAAATGAAATTTTAAATATCATGAAAATAAGGATATTAAATACATAACATATAAAATCTAATTTATGTACACCACATAAAATAAAGAGGTGAATTTTTATATGTCTCCTAGAAATAAAATAGAGACTAGAATTATCTTACCTTAAGTCTTGACTTCCTTCGTATACCTTAAAACCTACTATATAATAAATATAAGTTTATTATATTTATATTACATAAAAATAAATATATGAATATATCATACCACATATTGTTTACTTATGGCCATTAATTACCCATTTATTATCTATTCCTTATTAAAAATCACATTTCAGGTAATAACTGTTTTGTTTTTCATATATGTTTTTATTTTTTATTTTAGGTCCTTTTACTTTGATCATGGTTATATCATATAAAGAATAATATTAATGAAATAATTATCATATTTATGCATCAGTTATAATTTTAATACTAATCATGAAATATGTTTGTGATAAATGAAGTACATTCTGATCATAGAGATTGTAGGTCATACGTACGCATGAGTAACATGATGTTTTTAACGATCATTGTATAAATAAGTTATGTAATATTTTATCTTTAAATAATGATAATAATATCATAAAAATTTTATTTCTTTAAATATACTTATAAATATCATCCAAGTGGTTTGGTTATGAAAAGATAGAGTCACATCGCTTTGTGAAAGTGGTGGTATACACATGCATGAACAATGTTATCATCTTTCATTGAGTTACAAGGAAAGAAATAAAAATATATATTATATTTTCATCTTGATAAATATGTCATGAATATAAAAAATCTTCATTTATATCACATGTATCCATTAATTTTTCCCTCATTATCTTCATTGTGAATAGATAGTGAAAATGAATCACATTGCTTAGCAAGGCGATAGTCTTTCATACACACGAATGATATTATCATATCTCCTATGGAAAAGAAAAAAAAATTATATATGATATATTAAATCCATAGGTATAATTACCTTATAAATATCTTATATATAATTTATATCCATCATTATACATAACCGTGAGAGAGGGTAATGGAAAAAATGATATCGATTTAGGTGGAGGTAGTCCACCGTACACATGAATGATGATTTTATAACCGATTTTATGGATGTAGAGATGGTTGTAGGAAATTTACATAACATAAAAACATATCATTATATGTAATATAATTATTTAATTACATCATAAAGGTTCAATAATAATTGTAGGAGGTTGAGGAAGAAATAAAATAAAAAACACTTATTGAAGAACGTTTCCACTTCTTCGAGTATCTGCCTTAGGATTGCACCAGAATGCCTTATGAGTTAGTTTTTTTTTTGAAAAAATTAAGGATTATATTATGATGTGATATAATTTTTCAAGTGATTTTGATAGGTATTTTCAGATATAAAGTGTTTTTATGTTGTGAATATTAGAAGATAGGGGATCCCTTTAACAAGTGAATGAGTGGCACACTTGTTATTTTTTGAATAGAAAAAGGTATAACCATGTTTTTCACATTACACAAGGGAAAAAAGTGTTTTATTATAAATAAATAAAAATTATAGTGTCATAATATGTCCATAAAATATATTTTAGACGAGTTTTTATTTCTTTTAACCCTTATATTTTTAGTTTAACCCCATGTAAACCAATTTTTACGTAAATTTCAAAAAATAAGTTATACGTTTTTTCAATTAATTTCAGTAAAAAATTAAGTATAACTTATTAGATAATATAAATTATTATTATTATTATTCAAAATATTGAATCAACTTTTACAAATTACATTCAAAGAATTAGAAAATTTTAATTAAAAACCACGGAAACGTGATGAGAAATTCTGTTTTCAATGAGAAAATGTTAACAAATGTACAAGGTTTTTAAATAAAATTTCACAATGGAAATGATTCCAAAGAAATAAATTGAATTAATAGATATATCATTTAACTAATTTTAATTTAAAACCAATTTAAAATAAAATTTATCTTTATAAATAATTTAAATGAAAATGCAGTTTTCAATAAGAATGTGTATTTTTTACTATTCCTCAAAAACTTAATCACTTTTACAAAATTATCTAAAATTGAACCTAAAATAATTTTGAAATTATAATTTAAAAAATTAACATTATGTTTTCTAATAAAATTTCTTAAAATTTTTAAAATTAGTTTTCAAACAAGTTCACAAAAAAGGCGACAAAACTATTTTTTTAGACATATATTGGTTTTTATAGTAAAATTAGATTTATTATTATACCTTGTATTGAAAATATATAAGATCATTTTTAAATTTTTTATTTAATATAATATATACATTTCATTAAAAGAATTTTAAAAAGATGTTTTTTTAATTTATTTAAGTAAATATTATTTGTTTGTATAAAAATATTTTTTCTAGAAAAAGATTTCTCTAATTTTAAAATAGTTTTTTCTTTAATTTTTTATTAATTGTTCACAAAAATAATTAATTTTATATACATGTGTAAATAATATATTTTGATAATTTAGTTATTCATATTCATACCTCTCATTCCAATGGTTGGGTAATAAAAATAATTTTAAATATAAATATTTTAATATTATGTCAAGTTTTATTTAAACTCATTTTAACAGGTAAATCAAGATAAAATATGTGTTATATGTAATGAAAAATATCGAAAAGCTTAAATTAACTTGATAAAATATTTCTATATATCTAGGGGAGTTACATTCTACACCTCTTGAAATTAATTTCACCCTAGAAATCTGTCTTGATCATCAAAGTTTTAAAGATTCAAAATTCCATCAAAGAAAAAAAGATCGTAAAAGGTATTAATAAAAAATCCAATTGAAAAATAAAAATGTTTGTGAGAAATTCATCTAGAAAAACACATACTTGGTTTCCAAATAGAAAAAATAAGTTTGAAGTGAAAATATGGACATATAATAAAAGACTAAATAATAATAAAGAGTGATAGAGATCATTGATCACTAGAAAGTGGGTGAGGCAGAAAAGGTAAATGAACACAAAATTGTAAAATAGAAAGGAGTGAAAAGGGCGATTGATATCATAAAAAATGATGATAACATGACACAATTTTATTTCAGGTCCTTTTCATAATGTTGGGGAGTTTATTTTCAATCTATATTGAGAACATATGAAAAATATACTTACTTGATATACTTTTATTTCATTAGCCAAATTAAATCCTTTGGTCGTTTCTTGATCAATTTATTGATTATCATCATGTTATTTTAACATAGCACATAGATTAGAATAATTCCCATACTTCCACACATTTAAAACATTCAATAGTCAATGATACCTTAGGGAGACCATATTCACATCCATTTCATTAACCAAACATTCAATTATTCCTTTATAGTGACTTGCTTTGCATCATTCTTTTCTACACCCAAAAAATATTCTCATACCTCTAAGACATTACCTTGAGTTATTATTTCTCCATTCTTGATAGATAGAAAAATTAGTCTTCTTTCCTCCATGGTCCCCACTACATGAACTCCTAGCAAACTCTCTCACATTTCTTTGGTGAGTCATATATTTGGGAAAGGTTCACATTTTCAGTCATGTTTTGTGATAAATTATTAGTAATAATCAAAATATCCATAAATCTAGTCAACTTCCCATTTGGATGAACACTATCAAATTTTATATCACATTTAATGTTAACCCATTTACTTATAGTTCTATCTATTAACTAAAACCAAAAAAACACAATGAGAGAAAAAATGTTCATAGTGGAAAACCACATAATCAAGAAAAATCTATTGTAGGATGTTTAAATCATGAAACCTTATTTTCAAACTATGACACCTTAGGTTTATCCTTTTTCACTCATAGTCATCGTCTATTTAATTCCTTCAAAATGGTTTATAAAGAGTTTGTGAATTCCCAAATCTTATCCACCGAGAGTGTAAAGCTATGTGTGTTGTAAGGACCATTTTCATACACCAGGTAATGATTTATTCCAACTCAATGAGCCCCTTTTATAGTTATTACCCCAAGGTACCTCTATGCTAGAGCCACATCCACTTGTAGTATCCAGATAGAAGTGTAATTTTTTGGAAGCCAAATTCTCTATCCTTTACCAAAATTACAAGACATTTTCTTATAATTATACTCACCATTAAAGTTATACTTAGATAGAACCCTAGATATATCCTTAAAATCATACATAGGGATCTTATAAAGGTTTTATAATCCTTTTTTCCAAAGGTAAACTAAAAAATATTCTAATTTGGGGAAAGATATTAAATTTCTTTGAAAAATATCTTAGTATTTATTAATCTTCATAAACATAACCTACTTAAATCATTTGTTCCTAACTAGGAGAGAGGGATCATTAGAAAGTGTGAGATCAAATGGCCAGTAAGGGTAAACAAACAATATATCCACATAAAATGAGTCATTGTTATGAGAATAAAAGAATAACATTCGAAAATAATAACCTTAATATCATAGATCATAAACATGAGTTAGGATAAAAATATTTATATTTCATAAGATATGAATCGTAATCGAATCAAATAAAATGATATATGAGAAAATAATATTGGCATAATACATATATTTTTGTGATACACATCATATTATAACATTGTGAACATCTATAAATAGAGATAGGTTCACTCATTAAGTTAAGGACATGAAACCAAGACCTCACAAACTTATGGACATTCAACTAGGTCCACGCATAACATTATGTATATGAAATAAAGGTCCACATAAAACATTATATACATGAATTTAAGGTCCACGAAAAACATTAAGAACATATAATAGATTTTATGCACAAAATTATGAAAATTTAATCAGGTTCATAGATAAAATTTTGAACACATAAATATCTTCACACATAACATATCTACTCATGTGTTATCCATTTTTACCCAATGAATTAGAGGAATATATAGGTCAAATCCATAATATAATTAAAACCATACATATCAGTGCCAAATATCATAAATCATTCAGAATATCATAATTCTTCAAATTAAATGGATTTCATAAAAATTTAATCATATCATAATATATGGAAAAGATATAGCTTTCAAAATCATTTCATCATTTTGTTTTAGAATAATCCCTAGAAAAATAAGAGGATCCCATAAGAAATTTACCATGGTATAACCCATAGAAGAGAAACAGGACTCATAAATATAATATCATGATAAACCATTAAAATAAATAATAATATTGTTATCCATAGTTAATATCCCCTTCAAATAACAATTTACATCAATGGATGTCATCTTAGATAGAGAATTATTTTGAAAGATCACTTGGAACATTTCTTGAAGAAAATAAATTTTATTCAAAAAAAATTTAAATCATTATTTTTTTGAAAATAATTTTATTTTAAAGTAACCTTAAAAAAATATAATGTAATACTCAATAAAAATAATTTACATGACAACATAAAATTTTGTTCTTGTGGAACATTTTAAAACAATGATTGTTTTTTCATTTTTGGTAAAAGACTAATTGGAATTGTTTGGAAAATGACATAAAGATTCCATTAAAAATATTTTGTAATAATTTAAAAAGGGTAAAATTTTATTCAAATAAACCATTTTAATAATTTTTAAAAATATTGAGAACATTTTATGAAAATATGCTTTTGGAAGAAAATTGATGTTTTGACCAAAGAGAAAAATCAAGATAATTTCACTTAAAAATGTAATTTTGAACTATTCAGTAAATACAGAGAACAAAATTAAGGTAAAATATGTATTATATATAAAAAAATTATTATAATAAAAGACATTATTTTCTTGATATATGTATCATAATATTTCATCACCTGAAACTTAATATTAAATAATCTTGATAAATGATGAGATTGTGTCATGAAACTCTTACCACTTTGGTAACATTGAATCACAATCCCTGTGAAAAAAATAAAAGTAATGAATATTAAAATATAAATAGAATAAATATATTTATTAATTTAAATTTAAAAATGTCTGTATATACAGATTATAAAATAATACAGGTTTATAGCATGACTTAAGTCTCAAAGAAATAAAATTGAGACAAAAATACCTTACTACTTGGGTATTTTTGAGCGGTAAACCCTACAAAATAAAGTTACTGAAATGGATTTTTAAATACCAATAATTTTAATTAAAATAAATATAAATACGTTCATGGATAGTATATACATTACATATGATAAACATATGATGAATATGGAATTATCTCACCTATATAAAAGTCTGATGAAAAATCCATTACCGCTTTAGTAATATTTTGAATCGTAAGCCCAAATAAAGAATAAAATCAAATAAAACATTAAATATCAATAAAATAATTATATTCATGATATAAAATGTAAAATGTATATTATATACATCTTACAAAATAAATGAGTGGTGAATTTATATATGTCTCCCGTAAATAAAAGCGGGACTAGAAATCTATTACCTGAAGTCTAAACTTCCTTTATATATGGTCATACATCCTATATCATAAATACCAGTTTATTATAAATCTATAATAGAAACATAATTTTATATATCATACCATATATTATTTTCTTATGACCATCCATTACCCGTTTACTACCCATTCCTTTTTAAAATCATGCTTCGGGTAATAATCGCTTTGTTTTTTGTATATGTTTTGATTTTTTAATTTTGGTCCTCCTAATGTGATCATTGTTAGATAATACCCATAATAATAATAATAATGAAATAATTATCTTATTTATACATCAATTATACTTTTAAGATAAATCATGAAATATTTTTTTGAGGAATAAAGTAAGTTACGACTAATGAGACGGTAGGTCGTACATACACATGAGTGACATTCTTATTTTTCAACGATAATTATGGAAATGAGGTAAGTAATATTTTTTTCTGAAAAAATGATAAATAAATGATAAATAATATATTATTTGTTTTAATATACTTATAAATATCATTCATGTGGTGTAGTTATGCAAAGAGAGTGTCACATCACTTCGTGAAGGTGACAGAACTCACGTACAAAAATAACGGTATCATCTTTCATTGAGTGAAAGGGTAAGAAATAAAATGTTATATTATATTTTTAGAATCATAAATAATTCATTAATTCTATAATTAATTCATTTATATGACACATATTCATTAAATTTATATTTATTATCTTCAATGTAGCATTTTACTGAAAATGAATCACATTGCTTCGCGAGGCAGTAGTCTCTCGTACACACGAACGATGTTATCGTATCCACATAAAAATTGAAAATTAAAATCTATATATGATATAATAACCTAATTGTAAAATTATGTGATAAATATCATATATATAATTTATATCCATCATTATATCCAACTATGAGAGGTGGTGATGAAAAAACAAATGACATCAGTTCATGAGACAATAGTTTTCCATACACACAAAAGATGATTTTGTAACCAATTTGATGAAAATGAAGACGGTTGAAGG
Source organism: Viscum album (assembly GCA_963277665.1). Lineage (NCBI taxonomy): Eukaryota > Viridiplantae > Streptophyta > Magnoliopsida > Santalales > Viscaceae > Viscum > Viscum album. The sequence continues at coordinate 1,475,236,010 of OY728125.1, read as the reverse complement.
TCATCAAATTAGCATAAAAAATATAATAATATGTAATATACTAGGATTATTATTTCATCAGGGTTTAATAATAATTAAATGTGGTAGGGTAAGAAATAAAATATAATAAATGCTTGTTAAAGAATGTTACCCCATGTTCGTGTATCCTCTCTAACATGGCACAAAAAATCGTTACTAGGTTGGATTTAATACAAAAGTAATGATTCTATTATGAGTGGAGTAAATTTTGAAATTATTTTTTATTTATTGGATGATCCAAATGTTTTTTAAGGTGTGAAGAGGAGATTATAGGGAGTATCCTTTTATATGTGAGGTGAGTGGTAATCATGAAATTATTTTAAAATAAAAAGGTGTACCCAGGATTTACACATTTTTAAATGATGAAAAATAGATTATTCTTGAGCCTCAGAAATTATATGGTATAAATATATCTATAAAATATATTTTAGACAAGTTTTTGGGTCATTTTAACCATTGTGGTTTCTAACACCATACTAAACCCATGTTTACCTTAACAATAGTAAGTAATTTTTTTTTGTTTTTACTATTCATTTTGGTAAAAACTTAATTTTAACATATTATAAAATATAAATTATTCTGATTAAAAAAAATTAATCCAATATTTCAAATTAAATTCACATAAGTTTAAAATTTAAATTTAAAATTAATCGCAGAGACACAACGACAAATCAGGTTTTTTAAGAGAAAATGTTCAAAAGTTTACAATGTTTTTTACATAAATTTTCAATATCAAAATGATTCCAAAAAATTAAATTAAATTAATAGATATATAATTAAACTAATTTTAATTCAAACCTAATTTATAATGAAAGTTAACTTTATAAATAATTTAAATGAAAAGATAGTTTTCAATTAAAATTCAGTATTTTTCTCTATTCAATAAAAAATTAATATTTTTTGAAAATTATCTAAAATTAAAAATAATATAATTTTGACATGATGATTTCAAAAATTAACCATATTTTTTAAAATAAATTTTTTTAAAGTGTAATAATTAGTTTTTAAATGAGTTCTCAAAAAGGATGACAAAACTATTTTTTTAAATAAAATGTGTTTTTGGGCGTAAAATTGGATTTATTCATATATATTTTCTAGAAAAAATATAAAATGTATTTTAAATAGTTTATTGAATATATAATATATTAATTTATTTGAAATCAATCACAAAATTGATTTTTTAATTTATTGAAGAAAAACTTGTTTCTTTACATAAAAAACATTTTTTTAGGAAAAAAGTTACATTATTTTAAAATGTTTTTATTTAAATATTTAATGAATTGGTCACCAAATAATTCATTATATATTCATTTCTAAAGAATATATTTTCATAATTTATTTATTCTTATTCTTAACCACTATTACACCAGCTATCTGATTAGTATCTTTTTAAATGAAAATATTTTAATAATATGTCATGTTTTATTCAAACTCAATATTGTGTGTAATGGAAGCTAAACTCAGTGTTATGTGTAATGCAAAATATTGAAAATATTAAATCAATTTAAAAAAATTACAAAATTTCTAAGTGTTACAAGTACTAAATGAGTGAAATCATCTACAATATAGGTTCAAGCAAGTAGAAATCACTATAAGGTTTATACTCATTAAATCAACACCCATGACTACCATCATTACTTATCTTACCCATAGATAATATGTTGAAGTCCTTCAGGGATTTATAATTATATGTTAAGACGATAAAAACATGTAACTATTAATGTAATAAATAAAATAAAAATGGAATTTAATGTAATTTTTATACATGAACCATTTTTATAGAATTTATAATGTTTTTCCTTAAATATTATAGGGAATATGAATGAAGAATAATCTATGGGGGAGATATAGGAACAATATGAGAGTATAGAATGCACTAATCAGAGTGGTTGTGATGGCCTTGAGAATACTAATCTAGCGAAAATTCTAAATAGTACTTCATCAGTGGACCATGCTGGTCATGAATCTTTGTTCCATCATGCCTCAAAGAAGTCACATGGGGATAATTGATCCCCGACTAAGGGTGTTAGTGAGAAAAAGAACTTTGTAGAGGTAGTAAAATTGGATTCCAATCCCTCATTTTCTTTTTATTTGTCACCCATGGAAGGATTATTCATAAAAGAAGAACAAACCAGGTTTTAGTAGAGAAAGATGTTGTCAAGGAAAGAGTAGACCTATGCAGATACTCCATTATTACAAGAGTCATGGTTCAGAGAGGAAAAAAACCATGGAAATTCACAGATCCTACATGGAGGATCGCTGAACTATGTGGTTTTAGTTAATATAAGATGACTTCTATGGGACATGACTACTATCATGTCGTCTTCATTTATAATTATTTCAAAAGAAGAGCCTCAAACTTCGGCTTCCTATCACTGCGACCTGGTTTCCTAAGAATTCAGGAATGGGATAAGTATTTTGATCTAGACACGGTAAAGAACACCCACACACAGGTTTGGATCTGCATTTTCTAACTGAATTGGCATTATTAGCACCCACACATCCTATGGGATATTTATTATGCTATGGGAAATCCAATTTGGATGGATAGGAAGACTGAAAATCCAAGGTTTGGGAATTATGTGAGAATTTTAATTGAAGTTGATATATGAAGAACACTTTTGGAATAGGTGATTTTAACCGTAAGTGATTACAAGATCAATTTGATGATTCAATATGAAATGAAACCAATGTTCTACAAAAATTATATGTTCATTGGTCACCTTCTCTCTGAATGTAATTGGTAAAAGAGTGCTCCATCTACAATATTAAGGGGCATGATGAATAAAACTATCGGAAAAGGAAGGCCAAGTAAAAAGTTCCACCTCCTGACCTCAAGAGCAGGACCATTTTGGGTCTTTCTAATGTTAATAGGATTAATGACTTATCTGTACATAGAAAGAAGGGAATTGAATTGCCTACTCCATCTTGGGATGATGCTTAGACATTATAGAAGGCTGTTGAGAATGGTGTTCCTCCTAAGGATCCACGGGAACCTTGTAGGAAGTTATAGGATGCCTAATTATCTCAGCCTGTCGATAAGGTGGGGACTGCCCTTTTGGATCAGAACTCTGATGAAACCTCTAATCCTTTGGATGATCTAGGTTTGAACACACTAGTGAATCGAAATAAAAGTTATGTGCAAGACAACACTAATTCTAGTGAGCTGTCATCAAAGGAAATTGTGACTTCCTCACCCACTAACAATATTGCATGTGACCAATTGAAAGTCTTACCCTCTAATGGGGGTCATCAGCAATCTGTTGTTGTTCCTTTGGATGATACCTCTATAGTTGTGCCATACGAGTAGGTGGACTCCCAAGTATTAATTGAGCCTTGCATTAACAAGGGACTACTAGGTGTGGAGCTGTAATAATCTGAAAATGGTTAGTAGGTTATTCATTCACATGAATAGATTTCTCATCACCCGAACAGTGGTGACAGCATTGTAGAAAAGGAAAAATTCCTAGAATTTTCAACACTGAATGGGAGGAAATGTGACACTGATTGTGGTAAAATGACCGAACCATTTCTATAGGTCCCTAGTAACAAATCTTCTAAAATAAAACCACCTAAAGTGTGTGTTTCTAAACCCATACACTCCAAGAATTTATTCACTCGACTAAGTGGTGCATTTCGGGATGATGAGGATGATGCTACCTAGTTCCCTATGTAGTATAGAAAGGGTTACATAGGAAAGGAGGAGAATATGCAGACTCATAAAAATGATTTATTCCAACAAGGTGATAAGAATAGAGGTAGGAAGAAAAAAGTGAAAGGACATCACAACATGGCACAAAATGAAAGGCATGAGACTAGGGGCAGGGACCCAAAGAAATAACGATCTTTTTTTAGAATTACCTATGTCTAGGGAATCCCCTTATGTCCAGTGACCTAATTAATTTTATTATGGCCAATAAACCAATGATCATTGGTATTTCTAAAATAAAGTTGATCATTGAAAATTGGAAATTTTTTAAGTGGTCTTCCTTGGATAATCAGTTTTTTACCAAAATCAACATGATGGTGGAGTTGATAAATTATGGTTTCTTAATCATGAGAGAACCAAAATGGTCACACATAATCTAGGAAGTTAGATCATTACTCCAAGATTTTTTGTTTCTGCTCAATTTGGGCGGGTTACTCTTGTATGTTCCTTGATATCATACATTAGAATAATACAACTTTGGAGAGAATAATGGGACTTATCAAGGAATACTCCACAAAAATAGGTGGTGATTGGTGATTTCAACACAACTGTCACACCTAATGAAAAAAATGGATCCAGTTTAAATAGGACATTAGCTAATGAATTCTCACAATGAATTAATCATTGAAACTTTACAATGGCTCCAATTTCTGGAGCTGAATTTACCAAGAGTAACCTCACTTGGATTGGAAGGCAAGCTTGAAAACTTGACAAATGATTTTTTCAAATGGATGATGTAAGTAACACCAATGGGCTCTTAGTAAAAACCCTTTATAAATACCACTCTAATCAAAACACTATTGTTGTGAAACTATCCATTATGGCAATTTCCGACCCACTTATACTTCATTTTAATAATAGTTGGGTTACTATTCTTAGATGTAGGGAAACAGTTCTGGAATCATGGAATCATACACTCTTAGGAATTCAACTTTATAGGCTCATGTAAAAGCTCAATAATGTAAATCATATCATAAATTTTTATAGAAAAACCTTTGTTTTTGAAAAATGATCTTGATATTCATCACGTTGATCACCATTTTGCTAACATTCAAAACAGGGCAGAGAATCAATTAACTCCCACTAGGGATGAAATAATTTCCCAAATAAAGCTCGATGAACTTTTAATTATCAAATAATGTTTGGAAAGTGGGAACATGAATGTAAAATTGATAGAGAAAGGGAAAAAACTCTAAATTTATTCATAGAATTCTTAGAGAAAAACGAGCTAAGGTGGGGAATCATGTCATTTGCATCAATGGGAATTTTTACACCTTAGAAAATGAAATCTCAAGTGTCGCGGTTGAGTATTTTAGTGGGCTCTACAATAATGGTTGTTTGGAAAACTCACCAATGATGGTTGAAAATATTACTCCTTATAATGATGATCAACAAAATCAATCCCTTGTTAGGATTCTAGAAAGAGATTAAATCATAAAAAGCCTCTTATCTCTAAATATGGTGAGTACTATTAGACCTGATAGATTCACCAACAAATTTTTATGTTCTACTGGGAAATTCTCTTCGATTAATTGGTTACTATCATGTGGGATTTATTTTCCCATTATTTTCTTCCATATGGAATTAACTCACACTTCATTTCCCTAATTCCCAAAATGAAAAATGGAATTGATATAAAGGACTTTCATCCCAAGTCCCTTGGTAATATTGATCCAAACATCATAAACAATATTCTAATGTCCAGATTGGGAAATATTTTCAAATATTATATCACTAAAAAACAATACATCTATTTTCCTAGTTGATGCATTCAAAATATTCTATTCATGACATCAGAGAGTGTCAACATCCCATGGATGAAAACAAACGACGGGTATTTTTCCCGCAAGATTGACATTTCTAAATCTTTTCACACTCTTAAATGGATTTTCTTGCATAATATCCTTAATAATTTTGGATTGTTTTGATACTTTTTTTAGATTTATTAGATGAATGGCAATCCATTCTCATCAGTGGGATCCCAAGAGGATATTTTTGATGCACCAGGGTAGTGAGACAAGGAAACCCTCTCTCATGACATATCTTTTCTATTTCTAAGGACTACCTAAGCCGGTGTATTAATGATCTTTCCCAAGTGGGTCTTTTACAATAGATTAAAGTTGGTAGGAATTTAACTACTCCAATACCCATTCTATATGTAGATAACATCCTTATATTTAGGAGGTATTCTAAGAAAACAATCTTCAATATTTAGACTCTTTTTTATCATTATGAAGAGGTTGTTGGGAATTATATCAATTGGGGGAAATAATTTATTGTTTTTTGGGATGGAATGTCTTTTGGAAAACAAAAAATATTGGCAAAGAGGCTTAGTATTTAAAGGGTATCTCTTCATTTCACTTATCTTGGAATTCTAATCTTTTGGGTAAAGGTGAAAATCTAATTTCTCAAAGGTATTAGCACATGAATCATTAATCAACTGACCAACTAGAAAGGGGGGTATATGTCTCAGGATTAAATAGTGTGTATCATGGACTCAGTTATCACATAAAAGTTTGTTTACAACTTTTTTCAATATAGGTGGGTTGCAGGTATCATCAAAGAGTACCAATTCCTGATCTGTAATTTCATATGGACTGGGTCTGTGTATGAAAGGAAACTGGTGACTATTACTAAGAAGGATTTTATCAAACCCAATGATATGGGGGGGGGGGGGGCTTGGCATCAAGGACCTGAAAAATATTCAATGATAGCTTGATTGGAAAGTTCATGTGGAATTTTCTTACTACCACTGGACCATCTTGTGACTTTTTAATGTACATGTTCAAGTGAAGGTTGATGGATGGGTACCCATATTATCTTGGATCCACGGTATGGCCTTCAATTAAATCCTATTTAAAATATATAATGCATAATACCAAATGGCTTGTTAGTAGGAAATATAACCTCATGTACTGGAGAACATACTGGATTGACCAGCCTATCAGGGACAAATTAAGTTTTCCTCCTGGTGAAATATTGATAAATATTTCATATTTATAGTTACATTACAACACACTTAATTTTTTTCTTATGCTCGTTGTTATGGAGTTTCAAAATTTGGCTTTCGTGGATGTTGACACCATTTCATGGAAGCCTCGTGTCAATTTCTAATTCATCGATAAGGATTTTTTACTTTATAAAGATTAAATGATCTTCCAGAATACCATCTTGGACTGAATAATTTAGGGTACACTTAATACAATCATCTCAATTTATCCATGTATAGAGACTGTGGAGAAGAAAACAACACACCTATGATCAGTTGAGGAAAGTCTGGTAGTATATTTCCTTGCCTTTTCTCTTATGCTTATGGGATTATGAAGATATACTACTCTTTTTTTATCATTTCACTTATGCGAGGTGATTATGGGAGTATGTGGGGCACATATTTGGCCTGGATTTTAGTGCAGTGAGGTCCCTTAGGGGGCTACGGCATATTATCTTCAGCGCTGGGAATAGAAATTTGGGGTACCATCTAATGCTGGAAGTTGCTGCCTCTATCTATTTTTCAATCTGGAAGGCCCAAATTATGAATGTGTTTGCAGATTAGTATCCTTCTATTCATATTGGCACCCTGTTGACGCACGAGGATGTACATACTGCTATAAAAATGTATGCTACTGCGATGAATAATGATATAAATGATCTGAACATTCTCAGGAACTTAAGAGTTGTAGGTAAACCCAAAAAACATCTTACCCATAAATTTGTTCGTTGGATTCCCCTTATGGAAGCATGGATCAAAGTGAATGTTGATGGTATGGTGTCGGGCATGCCGAGACCATCGGGATGTGGTTGTATATTGCGAACACATCATGGGTTTTTTAAAGTATGCTTTCATCATTACATTGGATTAGGTACTTCCAATAAAGTTGAGTTGTGGTAAATAATTTATGCGGTCAAGCATGTTTTCCATCATAAGTGGTGTGACCTTTGGATTGAGTCAGACTCAGAAAATGTTGTGATAGATCTGAAGACAAAAATGTGAAATGTACCATGGAAGCTCTTTCCTGATTGCATTGCCTATATGAATCTTGTTTATAAACATCACCTCCATGTCTTACACATATACAGAGAAGCTAATCAAGTGGAATATTCCTCTCCAAAAAGGTTAGTTCTTGATTCTTTCTCAATGTGGACATTTAGAAAGCCCGATTATTGTGCCTCATTGGTGAATGATGACATGCGTGGGGTGGTCCACTCTGATATATTCAAATTCCCCTAGAACGCTTGATCTTGTACTCTTGTATAATTTTTATTTAATAAATTTTTTAGGATCAGGATTACTTGGATCGTAGACCTTCGTTGGTAATATAGGTAATATTTAATATAAATATATTTATAAATACAATTAATGCTTTTTAAATAAATAATAATTTTTGAATAAAATCATTAAATTATAATAAGACATATTTTTTAAGTACTCTATTTTTCTATATATTTTATTAAGACAAATTGATATTTTTAGATTAATGTTAGAATAAAAGGATCCAATGGAAAAATAAATAGATTAATATGCATTTAATTTAGTGATAAGAATAAAAAACATAATGTTTTCAAGTTCTCTATTCAATAAAAATATATTTCATTAAATAATTTTTTTTTGATTTAAATATTATATTTATATTATATTTATAAATTTATTTTGACAAAATAGTTTTTATTTTTTGAGTAATTATTTCAAAAAATGGTTAGGGTGATGTTTTGGTATTTTTCATAAATAATAAAATATCAAGGTGAATAGTGAAATACTATATAAGCAACATATTTTTGTTATAGTGTATATGAATGAATTTTTGTGGTTTCTATAAGTAAAATGAATATTTTATTAACCCCTTTACAATTATAATAAATACTTTACTATTTAATCAATAAATAGATCACTATTTGAAGATATATTATTATTATTATAACATATTTCATTAATATTTCATTATAAAACCCATCTATCCTACCTTATAAATACCACTCATCAACACACATATTCTCCTCACACTTTAGATGCTTATTTCAACCAAAAACAACCCAAATAATTCCCCAAAATGCTTATCCCCCTCCAAAAACTTATTGTTTTATCAAAAGGCAACCCATTCAAGGAATAAAGTAATTATCAAGGGAGTCCTCTCAATGAGAAAGTTTTGAATTGTCAATCAATCATTTTCATTTCTATTCCTATAAGACTTATTCTTAAAACTCCAAATCTATTATATTCATCCAAATATTCAAAAATTATTATCATTAAGATATTAAATATTTGTTCTATAATAATAATTATCGACCATCCTCTAGTTTATTCTAGAATGAAATCATCACCCATATTATGGTTGGTTCACTACCTACATAGATGATAAATTTCATTTTACATTACCAACATACATGGAAGTTTATAAAAAATATTTAAAAAATAAATATGATATTAATATGTAAATATTTCCTTTGAATTTTATTTATAATAATAATATTTAAAACATTATTAAGATACCACCTTTAGTTCAAAAAAAATTAGAGAAACCATCCTAGAGGTTTTGTCTTAAGTAATCATACATAAAAATCTAATTTAATAAACTTGTAACATAATAAATAATTATGAAATTACCATTCCAATAATTTTTAAATTATAGATATTATAAACTCATGAATATGGAATGATAATCAAAATCACTATATTGAAACAGAAAAGAAATGGTTAAAATAACTAACATCGATGATCAATATTAACGGAAAATACGAAATAGTTATGTTATAAATGGATATAAAATATTAATGTGATATTTAATAAATATTATTAATTTTCTAAAACACTTTTTAAATTATCCTATTATTATTATACTAGAGTTTAGAGGTCATATGGCCATGTAGGAATCCAAGGTAAGGGTTTCATCGACTCAATTTATCTTTCATTATGCCATAAACTATCATACATAACTATGATCTTACAAGTTTATTATATTATTTTGTTTTTATTTAATATAGAATTTTATCTTTCTATTTGGGAAATTTAAATTTTCACATCAAAATCCTCTTATTTGATGAATGTTTTTCTTCATAAAAATTTGACATTGTTATGTATATTCTCATTTTTGAAAATGTCACTTCCTCCATAGTGTCTATATTTTTATAACCAGAAAAATTTATTTTCTTATTTTTTAAATATATGTATATATAAAATTCTATATTTATATATGTCTATGTATCATTTTCTAAAATGTAAAATTTTAAAATATTTCTCAAATGTGTATTTTTCTTTAAAATGCATTAAAAGTTAAAAAGGTATTCATTTTCTTGCTCAAACATTTTTATCTTCCACGATACATTTATTTACATAATGTTAAATTATTCTAAAAGTTCCATTATTATGGATTATTTAATTTAATGTTTTAGAAATATTTATTTCTCCTTGGAAATGTTTTTAAATTGTTACTTTGACTTTTATGAAAATGACAAAAATAAATTGTGGAAACTCTTTTTATGATTTTATTTCCGTCTTATTCTTTATCCCCAAATGTTATATCTATAATGGAGTAAGGATAATTGTCTCTATCTAATTTATTTTTTTATTTACTTATTTTGGAAGATTTTATTTTCATTTCAACTAATTTACCCTTGATGTGTTTTTTTTGTAAAACTATTTGTAAACCCGTTTTATTTCCATGGGTTTTTCATAATAATATATGTCCTAATGGGCTGAATGGATACACTAGGATGGGAGGGGTGAATCAGTACAACTTCCTTTATAAAATTTATTCCTTCTAAATAAACCTCTATAATGGGTTTGAATTTGACCCTCTCAAGTAGATTAACCTCGTCCTTAGATGTATAATGTGAAAGGAAACAAGAGAAAATGAAAAAACATATTCTACAAGGATTGGCCACAATGTATGAGTCTAATCGTTTTTGTAGTAGGTGGTTATCCATGGAAAAAATTTTCCCCTAATATATTGTTAAAATATAAGTGGTTTGGTTATGTTTTTACCCTAAAACCATACTTCCCAGTACATACATTTTTTCCCATGTTACACTATCATTCGATAAGTTTATGGAGTGATGTGTTTAACCTAATGAGAGTAGGTTCTTCCTTCAAATACAAGTTTCGACAAAAATAGACATCTAAAACTCATCTTAAATATATGAAGATAAAATAAGAGAACCTATATAACCTTATTAAAGAACAACTCCTCCATAATATACCTTTTGAATATACTTTTAAGAACTCGATCTGATTGACTCACTATATATAGTACCCTTTATTTTTTTCTTCTCTTATTCTTAGACATTGCACATTAAACTCAATAAAAAATATATCTTCAAATGAAATCTTCATTTTTTTATAGAACTAAATTCTTAACTTATTATTATTTCTCAAATCTTCACTCAATTATTTACTCATACACCACTCAATGATCAACATGATTCTTTCTGTATTTCTCAACATCCATATTCTCTTTCTTCAAGGAAAGAAATTTTTTGTATGGTGTTATTATTAATTTCCCAGGTATTTTTCATATACCAAAAGTGGAATAAAATAACGTCTCTCAATATCCCAAAAGAAAAATATCATTATGGTAAATACATTTTTCCAACTCTAATCCCTGTGAAAATATCACCTTCCTAATATGATTATCATACTCACATGTTATCATGTAAACACTATAAATACACTTATCTAATACCTAAGGAACACAAAAACACCAAATCCATATTGTTTCAACTGAATCATCCTAAATTTAAATTTATCTCCAACATGATCATAGTATAAATAAGTTTATTAGTTTCGAGGATATTAATTTTTTTAACCAGATTGCATCATGAAGGAAACACTTACAACCCAACCAACTTCAAAAATCATCTTAATATCATATAATAATTTCCACAATCACAATTAAGATCACTAATTTTCTACCTAATTATTTTATAAACTAGGAAATAGTAAATCATCAACCCATTTATGAAACTTCATTATTATAGAAAAAAGATTAAATTTGTTTCATTTTTAATTCATATAATCTAGTTTATCTCATGTTTGAACTTATTTATTAATGTATTAGGATCATTTATTTCTTATACTACTTGAATCATATTTCATTTGTGACTCTTTAGACACTAGGAAATGGATTTTTCATTATCTAATTTGAATTCATCAAAATATCAAAATTGTAGAAAAAAAATTTTTATAAAGGAAAATATCATATTATAAATCCTTAGGTGAGAATTTGAATCTTCCTACATGAATAAAACTTTTTATGCATAAAACAACTCTTCTACGCACCACTGTAAAAATTTTAATGTTCCTCAAACATCCTACTTATAAAGAAAATGTTCTATGTGATTCCCCAAATCTCATACGTGATGGTGAATTGACTTTTGTTGGAGGGACATATGTTTTCACAACTCAAAAATCATAAAAGTTAACCAATTTATTATTTCATATAAAAATTAACTTTTCTATTTTTTTCTCAGTTTCACACATTGATAAAATATTTGACACATTCAAGAATTACGTAAATAAGGCTCAAATTTCTTATACACTTCTCAAATCACATATGACTCACTAAATTTCCTATGCATTACATGGCTCAAAAATTTACTATGTATAGATCAGTCTATATATGTGGTGACAATAATATCTTACATCTTTCCCATAATATAAATTACATTAATAAATTTTTAATATCCCTCTAAATAATTTCAGAACAAAAAAAACACTCGTAGATCTTTATAAACTCTATTTCATAGAACTTAACCCATCTTAGAAACACTATAAACATCATCTCAACAACATAAAATGATTAAAAATCATGATTGAAAACAAATTAAATCCAACTATAACTCTATAGGATCTTTAATCTCACCCATGTTATTTGATGTTAATACCACTCAATTATTTTATGTCAACTCTATTTTTTTCAGAACTAATCGAATCACTATAGAATCATCAAATCATATACTTTCTCTTTTGATAAGTGTATTTCACCCCACAATAAGATAAGGTTCAGCTTTTTAGAGAATCTTATCTCTTGATGTTAAAAATATGTGTCTAAGTGACTTAAATAAACTACCCCTCAATGCATAGATCCATATTTCACCACCATCAACCAATTTCAAAAATCTCATCCACTAAACATTATCCACGACTTCAAATCCACAAGGTAGTGAAAACACACCATAATTAAAATAATTTTCTCACTTTAAGGAATAGTTGCATCACTATTTCTCCCAGTTTTTCAACATAATCCAAATTCTTATGGGGGAAGTGTTCCATACATGTTAAGGTGAGAGGGAAAGGCTCAAAAAAATATTTTCATAATTAACTCATAGAATCTATCCTTTGGAAATTTTATTGTAAATATATCTACAATCAGTTATTTTTTTCTAACAAACTATATATTTACATCAAAATTTTCCACTTTTTATTAGATAATATGATGAAAGATATCAATGTTCACTGATCAAGATTGTTGAATTGGATTATTTCTAAGATATATAAAACTTTTATCTTCATACCCAACAAAAAGTTTCTTGTCCACTATAAAACTCATGCTAGTTAATTTAATCTACATCCATATTATTTGAGTACATGAATGTGTGCTTGTGGTATACATTGCTTTAATTTTTCTTAGTGACACCAAAAAATTATTCGTTTAACGCATATTCCACAAAACATTTACTAAGTATGAATGAGAGACATAAAGTGTACTTTTTTCCAACACTATCCCTTTCACATTAAGAATCAATAAATACATAAAACGTTAAATCAAGACTAGTTTTTTATTACATGTCATAAGTCTCTGTATTCCTAATGTATCTCAGTATTCTCTTAGAAATATAAAAGTGAGAATCATTGGGATCACTTATAAATATGACACATAATTTCATAGAAAATACTATGGTAGTCATGGAAGATATCTAATTGATATTACTTCCAATAATTTTATTATAATCATTTGGATTTACACAATTTCCAACCTCATATTTGGCCAGTTTGGTTCTAACAGCTATAGGAGTAAAAATCCACATGAATTCATATATATTTTCAACATCTTAAAAAAATTTATAGAGTGTTTTCATTAGTAAAAAAAATATTATTAGACCATATAATTATTTTTAATCCTAGAAAATATGACATTTCCCCCAATACACACATCTCAAAATGTGTATTCATTTCATCAGCAAACTCATCAAAAAATTGAATTTTTTACCAATAAATATTATTTCATATATATATATTGACTATGATAATTAGAGTCTTTTTGGTATACACCTTTACTTAGAGATTACTATAAAATATTTCTTTATAAATTTTCATCCATCTAAAGAATCCATCAAACCGCGAATACTTGGATTTTAGGTCATCTTTGAATACATATAGTGATAAATAATCCTACATGTGATACATCTATCGTTATCAAGAAGAAAAAAAATATAGTTTTTAAATATAGACCTATTATTTAAGAACATCCTTTAGGAAATAAGATTTTACATCCATTTGATTAATCATGTATTGAATGTGATCAATCACTACCACGAACATCATTATAGTTGCATGTATTACCATTAATGAAAGGTTTTTTTCAAGTAAATTCCATATATATGTGAATACCCATTGAAATAAATCCTTTCTATAATCCACAACACTTTATTTTTTTCATTCATATTTCTTCTAAATACCCAATTAGTTCCAATGATGTTTTTATTAATATGACTTGAAACTAGTTCCCATGTAGATTTTTGTTCAATTCTATCAAGTTAGTCATTCATTGGAAAAACCCATTCTTGATGTTAAATATCATCATATACATTTTTATATTGTACATGTGAGATAATATTAGTTTAGTTTTCTTACATCAAGCTTTATCTAGATTGTATAAGATCGTCTTGTTGACTATTAATTTTCTTAGAATAAATATTTCCTTCAACCTTTAACGTCTCTACCTGTGATCCTCAACTACATCATTATCATTGGTGACATAAGAATTAATAAAAACCAAAAATTACCCATTTACATTATGTTCCAAAATCTATTTTCCAACAGTCTTCTCATTTCTTGCTCTATTATATTCAACTTTAGCCTCAATAAACCCACGTATTTTGAATTGATTTTCAATAACATTATCATATGAATAGTCTATTGGATTGTATTGGTGTTTCCTACAAACAATGTTGTAAAGAACATGGTAATAATGAAAATAAATAAATATTATGATTTTTAAGTATTCATTTTATGGATTTATATACATCATGGTTTTATAAAAAAATTATAAAAGTTTCAGAAAAATAAAAGAATAGTTTTATTTAACTAAAATATTTTTCCATGAATTACATAGTTTTATTTAAAAGATAAATTTATTAATTTTATAAATTTAATTTTATAAAAATTACATAATTTTATAAATCAATGCATCAAAAATATCTTAACAAGAAATTTTTGGATTTTTCAGAAGTGATTGATTTTTGAGTGCAAAGTGAAAAATGATAATTTTTAAAAAATGATCATTTCATTTCATTAATAAAATGATATAAAAGTTCCATTATATTGTTTATTTGTTTTAAAATTAACATAAATAAATTTTATTAAACATTATTTGAAAACTTAAATAAGAATCAACATTATATTTTATTTTAGTATAAGTTCATTTGTATGCTTAAAAACACAATATCCTAAAAAAGGTTTTTTGTTGTGTTTTGTGCACTTATTTTAAAATTAATTTATTGAAATTATAAAAATTTAATCTTTTAAATTTAATTACATATTTTTAATCAGGGTTTTTATATTTTTAAATTATATTAATTTCATTTTTTTCATTATGAATAGTAACCATGGTAAACTTTGGTCACCATGGTAAAGGGTAAATCTAGATAATTAAGGTAAAAACTAAGTTATAAGATGAAAAAGAATATCTTAATTCTTATTAAATGATGTTTTTTTTATAATTATCACCTTATCTTAAGTATTATATAATTTTGTATCCACTTTCCCAATATTAAGACTTTATAATATTTAAATGTTTAAAAAAAAGTATATGCGTGCTACTCTCATTTATTGTAAAAGGGAACCTCATATCTTCACATACTCACAACATTTAAGCAATATAGTTCATAAAAACCCCACACAAACCTCTCACCAACATCCCTACCCATGTAATAGAGAACTTTACCTTCTAAAAATAACAATCCTAGAAGTATTAAAGTTTAATCCAAAGGGAGATATCTGAGAAGAAGGTATAATTATTAACCAACCTATTTAAAGATTATTTCTTCTTCTACCTCATTCTAATATTATTAAACCATGATTAAATACAAATATCAGTATCTTAAAATTAAAAAAAAATTATTATTATTTTGGTAAAACTATTTTCCATCTCATTTTCAATCTTATGAGAAATAGAAATATATCTTGTGCGTATGTGTGGACTACCATCTCCACACAACGGTGTGTTTCATTTTTCATCACTTGATTATATGAATTGTAAAAATGAATTAAAAAAAGTGATATATATGATATATATGACATAATTTTACTTTTTTTTAAGAAAAAAATATATACCTTCTTACTCTTTCTATCTTTTGGTAATTGATAACATTTCTCGTGTATACATGAGGAATACCGCCTCTATAAAGTGACGTGAGATTTTTTTTATTTTAACATCATAAGGATGAAAATAATGAATAAATATGAAATTTTTTAGATATTTATGATTATTGATAATTAAAATATATAATTTAATTATTTCCTACCCATTAGAAAACTAAAAATTTTATTCATGTGTACATATATATTATGACCTCTATGAATTGACGTGGTTATTTTTTTGTAACAACCAAACATTTATTGTTTTAAAAGTATATATAATGTATAAAGATGATAAATATTGGAGTTCCTAAGTATTATTGAACCACTAAGAGGGGGGTTGAATCAATTCTGGTACTTTTACTAATTTAAAATTTTATAAATTTAACCCATGAAACTTTTTAGAGTAATCTTCCTTATAAATTGTCTATAACAATATTACAATCATGAAGGTAAAGAAATTAAAAAATAAATGCATCATTTTTAATGTCTATCCTTAATGTGATACCTTACATAAATTCCACAGGAACACTCATGGGTCCATGAAAATTTTCTATTAGAAAGGACTGAAAGAAACTTTTCACCCCTCCCATGATAAACGCCTTCTATCTACATATATATATATTATTTCACTGACTCCCATTAGTTTTAAAGTTTAGAAAAATAATCCAAAAAAAATTATAAAACATTATAATTCTTCTCAAAAATAGCTTTTTTGGAAATCTTTTTTTGGATTTCCTCTATCAATTAGATGATTATCTAGTGTGTTCTTCATCTATCTGGTAAAAGTTTGTCCGGTGTGATTTACACAAAACCATGATTTTTCTAACCTAAATTTTCTTCTGATTCACAGAACCATTACATCGAACACTCTTTTCTGAAAAATCTATATGATGAATATTCTTTTTAATAATCTATTTTGAATCTCTATAAGTAAAATTTTTCGCATTCTATGATCAAAAACTTATGTTTCCAAAACTCTTCAACATGAAACTAAACTTCATTTGTAAACCCACTTTTGAAATAACTTCAATAGAATTTAGACTTTTTCAAATGTGTGAATAGTATTAACTATAATGTAATTTTTCATCCCAATTTATAGGTTCTCCTATAATAGAAATGTTAGAAAACTCTTTTTATTTACTCACTCACTAGAATTAAAAATTTTGAATCTATCATACATTATAATTTCAATTTTAAATTTTTTAAGAATTACAAAGACTTATGAAATATTTTTTAAATGTCATGAATTCTCTATAAACATAAACATTTTAATTAAAATTAGTTATAAAAATCCACTTTAAATAAAAAATTCACCATTATCAAATTTTTTACTATACGAGGTTCCTCATAAATCTCCACTTATAATATTTTTTTCTAAAAATATTTTTCTGATAAAAGATATTTAATTTTCTATTTCTCTAAATCTCATTTTATTCCTAAGAAAATTCCTTCTTATGGATAATAATTTTTATATATATGATCGATTTTCTTTCTACTTAAAATTTATACACCAGAACCTCAAAAAATATTGTTCATAGTACCTAATCCCAAAACGTTCACCATATCAATTTTCTTATGAAATATTAGTCCAATGTTACTTTCTCTTAGACATCACTTCTTTACAACTTCTCAAATTTATACTATGTAATTTTGAATCTTAATATAACCTATCTATAAAGAAAGATAAAATTTGGAAACACTGTGATATATTCATCTGTTGGAATAATTTTACATTTTTCACCCTATGTATTTAATATAGAAACTCAATACTTAATAAATTTCATATTTCTTAAAAATTATTTATCTAGAAAATTTCATCAGAGATTAGTTTCTCTTCTCTTATATAGACTTATCAATTCCAGATATGTGGACTTAGAACACAATGTTTATCTAATTTTTTTCATCCAGAAAAATAAACCTTTTTAACCAAATGCCAATCCATAAAAAAACATTCCATTTTTATTTCTTTATCTTGGATAATAATATTTTTAAATTTTATGAACTTTAAAAAATAACATAGAATTATCTAACTTCAATGGAAATTTTCTCGAAAAACTTCTTAACTTTCATCTTCTCTAACAACTATATAATAAAATCTTTCATAACTTCAAGAAACTCTTCTTATTGAGTTAAAAAACATTATTTTAAAAATAATGTTGTAAAAAAATAAAAATAAAAATAGGAAAAAATTTAAAAATGATTTTTAATCACATCATTTTGATTTTTTTTCATAACTTTTAATTAATAAATTTTACTAATCATTATTTTTAATCACTCAGACTTGTTCACATATAATTTTAATAACATCACAAAAAAATAATTTTAACTAAAACATAACATTTCTCAATAATAAGGTCTTGAAACCACACTAAGGGATAAAACAAGGTTTTTATAGTATTTCATCCTTTAGTGATAAGAAAATTTGTATCAATGTTAAGATAGACTCCCAATCACTTTTCTTATCTCCAGATAAAATTCACCTCACTTTTCTTTTCACAAATTTGTTACAAATTTCCAACTCACAAAAATTTTAACTCTCCCCATTTTTTGTTTATTCCCTAATTTTATGATTATCACAAATTCATATTCATTTGTGAATAAATGTGTTTATCCGACTTTTAATATAATGTTTAACAGTCTCCCACTTTGTCAATATAATCAAAAACATTATGGGGGTACTTCCTTGAAAAGTTTTATATAGTATTTGGTAAATATTGAACATGATATTGTGGAGTCAATTATATAAATCTCCCATTTGGCATTGCATTTATGAAAATATCATCATTTTGATATTTTTTCAAAATGTACTCAAGAATTATTTCTCTATAAATTACATTCTATTTTATGAAATAATGCTTAATATCAACATGTTTTGATCTTTAGTTTATAAATTATTTTTGGAAAGATATATGGTACTCTCATTATAACAAAGTATCCTTACTTATTTATAAAATTTCACCTTCAAATCATATAACTAACCATTCATCTTGATCATCTGTATACATGCTTGGGTTTAGAAAACATTATTATAATTCAATTGTTCTCAAAGCCACTTAACTATGTTTCTTACTATTCTTTCTCACGTGAAATTCTCATAATAAAAATGTTCCTCCCCACTTTGATTTTCTATTATTGCAATCTTGATAACAATCAACATCTATGTACTAATTTTCTTTTAACATGTGATATTACTTAGGATCTATTTGATATAAATCACACAATGTTAAAACATAAATAATTTTTGGCTTAAAAGGTGTAAGATATACCAAACTTCTTATCAACTTTTGAAATCCATTCTGATTCACACTTTTCCTAGTCCCATATTAACTTAACATTACACCAAAAGAAATAGGTGTAGAAACTACTTTAAAATTTTAAAAGAAATAATTTTGTAAGAATTACTTGATATAAATTACATGAGATAAGAAAATATATATTTCATTTTTTTTAGAATTTTAAACCCATAAAGAAGGTTAATTCTCCAATAAGTGAAATTTCAAAATTATTCATCATTTCTTTAGAAAAATATTTAAAAGTAAATTTTTTTATCTCCCAAAAAAATTGTTTCATAAATATAAACAATCATAATTAGTGTTTTTGAGTTAAAATCATTCACATATAAGTTGTTGTCAACATTCCATTTAGGAAATTTAAATTTTTTTTAAAAAAAATAATGTTTTGAGTACCAGGCATGTTGATATTTTTTTCAACCCATATAGGGGTTTTTTTAATTTAAAAATCTTGGTTCTATATTTATAAATTAATAACACATAATTGTTTTTAATGTACACTTATTATCTAATTTTCCCACTTTAGAAAGATAACTTTACACCCATATAGTATACTTTATAACAGAAATGTGCATCTACTACTACAAATGTTCTAATGTTTTCTAATCTTGCAGTGGGAGAAAATTTTCATAAAAATGAACTTCTTACACCAGTGAATATTCTTTACATACAAGTATCACATTTTTTCTTGAGACATCTCCATTTTCATTATGTTTTTTTCCTGTACACACATTTTTTAATAGTAATGGACTTACCTGTTGGATTTAGAACACATTCCTAGGTGTCATTATTTTATATATGATCTTACTCTTCATTTATAGCATCATTCCATTATCTGGGTTTGGTTATAGAGACCCCAACCCCAGTGTCCCAGAGTCAGTGTATACTTTATTACATTAGCATAAGATACAAGGAATCACATCCAAAAGGACTGAATAGGTTACTAATCTAAATAAAAAAGATACATACTTGGATCATATAATACATTTGAATACACAAATTAATAAATAATTTTTCTCAATAATAACATTATTTACCCTAGAATATCCTTTCACGTCAACTATAGCACACTTCATGGATTCATGTAGATTGAAAAAAAATAAGGGTTAGCTGAAATTCATAGTAAGGGTTTAATATAGTGGAATTAATCATGAATAAATAATAATAATTAAAATGATAAGGTAAATAAATGAACTCATGTTCCATGTAATCAATGAACTTAGAAGGAAGTGCATCCAGAGATAATATCATTGTAAAAATATTTTGGATAATAATAAATATGGAAAGGTTAATAAATGAACACACATTCCATTTAATTAACTTCAATATGATGACAAGATAAAGAATAATAAATGTGGAATGGTAGAAAAACTAAACACACAGTCCATTTAAATAATAAACTGATAGTGTAATGCATCTAGAGATAAAGTCATTGTGAAAATATCATGGATAATAATAACTAAATTCTTAATGAAGGTAAGGATAAATTATTGAAGTCTTGTATTCTGGGCGCATGATAACTTTACCATCAATTTCAATCCTCAAGATATTTTAAAACATATGGGTAGAACAATTTAACTAATGTGAGAAAACTAATTCATCCCATGAGACTATCGATGCATCGAGAGGAAATAATTAACCAGAGCCCACCCATATCTTTCATTTAGTTAGAATTCCTCATATATAGAATAATTTATTTAATTCATAAACAATGTGTCTTATCATAAAATATCCTCAATGATAAAATAATATGTATTTATCAATATTTCCCAAATAAACAAATAATTTTTATTAGAGAATACCATATGTAGAAGTGATATATGGTTAAGCAATAAAAATATCTATGATAAAAAATATATATATTTAGGGGAAATATAATGTCTAATGATAATTTTAAAGTAAATAATTCAGTTGGGGTTAATGACATAAAAAAACATGTAATTCAATGTTAATACTACCCTTGTTCAAAATAAATATAAATCATCTTGAGGAAGAATAAGTATGATATCAATGAAAAATATCCCCATTAATGAATATGTAACAAAAAGGATTGTTTTCATTGATTAATAAGATATATATTAAAAAATTATTGATTAAAATATCCATTTCATTATTAAAATAATTTTTTAAAACATAAAACATTTTAAAATTACTTTTCCTCAAAAATCAATTTCAAAAACAAATAATTTCTTGAAGATTAGATAATTTATTTTCTTTAGAAATAACCTTGAAAATTTTCCAAGAAAGCATCAAACAAATAATTTTCATGATGGTTGGTAGTTTTTTACAGGTCGTACAAGTTAAAAATAATATTAAAGTTTCATTGTAAAAAGGTTAGAAAAGTGTATTTTTTCAAACAAAAAGAAGAAGATTTTTTTCAAAGCATTCAAAAAAAATTACAAATGGGTAAAACTAAACTTAATAAATAATTTTGAAGAGGTTAAAAATATTTTTGATAATGTTATTAGAAAACATGGTTTTGGAATAAAAAATATTTCTAATCGAAGAGAAAAATAAAGTCAAATTTCCTTAAAAACATTTTTTATAACATTTTTAGGTTCTAGAGAGTATAAAATGGTAATATTACATGAAATATAATTAATAATCCAAGGAGAATGAAATGAAATGGTTTATTAAGTAATGATATAATAATTTCCTTCAACGGAAATTCAAGTACAAATAATCCTGAATAAAATGAGATTATGAAGTAAACCCTTGCAAAGATAAAAAAATTGAAGTAAGAATTGATGAATTAATCTATTATTTGTATCAAATGTAAATCCACATAAAACATGTGTAAATATAGAATAAGATAATAAAAAATAAATATATTCAAAATCTAAAAATATGAATGTTAATTTTTATCAGATTTTAATAAATGGTGAGAATATTTTCTTCTGGATAGACTTGTTTGGTAAAAACAACAACCAAAAAAATAAGTAATATTACTCATTGAAACAAATTGAGTTACGAAATTCATTACCACTTGGTAATTTTCAAGTCAAATACCCTTTGATGAAATAATTCCAATTAAAACTTAAAAAAACATAAATAATTTAGTATTAATGATATTTCATTTAAAATGGGTAGCATATAAACTATATGAAAGTAATTTGGTTCATAAAATTACAATATTCATATATGAAATGAAATTTAGATGAAATCCTTTACAACATGCTTCCTTTTGGTTGAATGTGATTTAAACTCTTGCATAGTGATTTTAAATGTGTTATTAACTTATTAAATAACAATATTAAATTTTATAATATCATATATTATCCTTTTAAAACATATTATCACTCATTAATCATTAATCTTTAATTATCTTCTGTGATTTGGGTGTTAATTAGATTGATATATTATTCATGATTTTTCATGAAAGTTCATGTTATTGTGCATATTATATAGTTTCATAATCTCTAGAGTAATAATCACGAAATAATTATCATATTTTTACAAAATATAAATAATTAAAACCATTCATGAAATATGGTTATGAAAAATAATGTATATTACGATCATAGAGACAGTAGGTCATAGCATGAGTAACGTTTCTATTTTTCACCAATCATTATGAAAAAGGTTGTAACTAATTTCTTATATCTCTATAATGATAATAATAACATAATTACCATATTTTATAATTATATATATCATCCATGTGGTGTGGTGATGAAAAGAGAGTTTTGTCGCTTCAGGAAGGTGATAGTCTACACGTACATGAAAGATGTTATCATCTATAAGTGGGTGAAATGGTAAGAAATAAAATGATATATTATCTTTAATGAATGATAAAGATGTCATGAATATAATAATTATGTTATTTTTATCACATATAATCATTAGAATAATCATTACCACTTTCTATGTAAATTTATAGTGAAAGACAGATCACATTTCTTCACGAGGTGGTAGTCTATTGTACACACGAGCAGCAATGTAGTATCACCTAAGAAATGGAATTTTAAAACGTTATATATGATATAATTACTATAGTGGTATAATTATTATATAAATACCATATATATACATTATATCCATCTCTATACCCAACCGTGATAAGTGGTAATGGAAAAAATGAATGACATTGGGTAGCAAGTTGGTTGTCCGCTTTACACACTAATGAGTATTTTGTAACCCATTTGATAGAAGTGGCAAATGGTTATAGGTCATTACCTTTACATAAAAACATCTAACTATATGTGAGATATTTACATTATTATATAAGTATGGTGTAATATGTATTGAAGGAGATTAATGAATGAATAAAATAAAAAACACCCATTGAATAATTTTACGTCTTTTTTGGGTATCCTCCTAAGATCTTCACCAAATACTTCCTAGGATAAATTTATAACCAAAATAAGGATTCTAAGATGATAATATAGAATTTTTAAAGTGATTTTTCTAGGAATTTTCAAAACCAAATAGGTTCATGCTGTATGAAAGAGAGGAGAGGGAGTGGCCTTTTATAAGAGAGGTTAGTGGAACACTTGTAATTTTTTTTAAATATTCAACCATACCCATGATTATATCCATAAAAAAGTTTAAAAATAGTAAATTTTGGAGAATATAAGATTTGATGCCAAAATATGGCCTTTTAATGGGGTTTTTACATGTCTTTAGGTCATTTTTAACCCTTATATTCTTAGTTTAACCCCTGGTAAATGAATTTTTACCTTAACCGCAGTAATTAATTTTTACTATTTTTACTATTCATTTTGGCCAAAAATTATTTTTATCTTATAATAAATTATAAATTTTTATGATTTAAAATATGGAATAAATTTTCCCAAATTCGAATCATATAAGTGGAAAGTTTTAATTTAAAATTAATACCATAGAAATGAGGAGAAATCTGGTTTTTAAAGAAAAAATGTTCAAAAGTATACAATGTTTTCATATCAAATTTCAATGTCAAAATAATTTCACCAACATGAATTCTATATATTGACATATAATTTAACTAATTTTACTTTTAAAAAAATTTAAAATATATTTTATCTTTATAAAGAAATTAAATGAAAAAAAACATTTTTAAATTAAAAAAAATTATTTGCCACTATTCTTTGAAATATAACATGTTTCTGACAAATACCTCAAATTCACCATAAGAAAATTTTGATATTATGATTCCAAAAATTATGTTAATTTTATACAATAAATTTTCTAAAATTTGGAAATAATAATTTTATATTATGTGCACAAATATTGACTAATCAGTCTTTTATAAAAATATTATGTTTTAGAAAATATATATTTTTATTTTCAATGATTATTATTTTATTTATAATCCATTTATAACCTTAATTTTCATATTATAAATAATTAAATTAAATTAAATTAACCAAATCACAAAACCTATTAAATTAATTTTATCAGACACATACTTTCTCTGATTATCATAGTAAAGAATTAGAATCATGGTGGATCTGATTAATATCAAAGTATGTCTTTATCGTATTTATAAATATACTGATAAAACAAATTTTATAGAAATATAATTATAAATACTAATATTATATAAAATTCACATATTAATTGAAACATGTAAAATCAATAAATACAATAGCTAGTAACTTTAATAATAACTTATTGGGTATATTAAAATATTTCAATCTTTCAACCATAAGTGTATGGAAGTCACTAACCTTGACTAAAGGTATTCATAGTATTATATATATTGTAAATTCTATATTTTCTTAGCAAGAAATCCATTAATATGATGACTTAAATAATCTCTATCTTCCTATCCCTAGAATCCCAGAATACGATGATTGATAAATTTCTTCCAATCCCTATAGTATCTCAATGCAATGGATCAGATTCAGCCTCTTACTATCCCTGAAAAAACATGACTGTAACAATGATCAGAAACGATTACAAAAGAAAATATTTTATAAATTAAACAGCCCTGATAAGGATTCCTTATAACTATAACTCTAATAATTATTACAAATAAATTGGAAAAATATGTTCACACAAAGGAAAATTTATAAAGATTGAGTTGCGAATGTGAACATCACCCAAAACTTCAAATGAAAAGATATTTATAGGAGAATCTACAAAGTTATACTTCTGAGTTTTTTTCAATGGCCTCAGATATTCGGTGCTTTCAAGCTCACAATTATCTTCTATAATAGAATTCATAACATTCATTTTGTTTTATCACTATTACAATTCAAATAGTATTCTTTTCCATATTAATAAGTCTTATATATTTTTATTATAAACATAGAATGGTCATATTAAATTCCTTATTATTCTGTAATAAGATAGTCATTATGAGGATTAGCTGATTGTTTCGGTACGAGAATCAGTCTTATTATCATGAATTTTTCAGTATGACATACAAGACAAAATACTAACTCTTGGTCTGATGAAAGGTAAGTCCAATATATTGGTTGAATAATAAATTTTTTGATCGTAGTAAATAATGATAGAATTATATTTGTAATACATTATAGCATTTTCTATTTATGGTAAAGGGAAATTGTTTCTATAAAAAACATAACAAATCACTTGGGGCATAAAAATTTAGTAAAAATAGCTTTGAGAAAGTGTTTGTGATTTAAAAAACAAAATTAATGGAAAATTATGTATCAATACTTCTCACTCAAAAATCTCACCCTTTTTTGGAAATCACAGTCTAAAAAACATAAATGAAAAATAACTTGAAAAATATACAGCTCTTTGTTCTTTTAAGAACATAGATGTTATTCATTTCAAAAAAAAAATTCTCTGTGTTTGAAATTCATTTTAATATGATGGAAGGTATAAGAATGATTATTCTATAAAGAATAATTCTCTCACTTAGAAATACTTCCCCCTCTAAGTAAGTCATTCGTCCTCTTAATGAAACATTCTTCCCATTTCAAAATCATTTCCCCCTTAATATAACAATATCCACCTTTGTGAATCCAAAAAGAAATTGGAATGAATCCAATGTTTCCATAAACGATAGAAAAATAATATAAAAAAATATTTAACTAACTAATCAACCATTTTAGTATGAAAGAATATACAACCAATCAGATTTGGAAAACATTCATGCACAAAGAATTTAATGAGAATTAATTAATTCATTAATAATTCATTTTTTAAAAAATACATCAAGAGTACAAAGAAAAACATTCTTTCTTTCTTCATCAAGTTCTTTATGAAGGCCATAATTTTCTTTAACTCATGTCTATCCTTCTCAAGATTTATAATCTTTTCTTCAAAAGTATTCTTCTTCTAAACTACAACTTTAAATTTCTTAACTTTCTCCAATGTATTGATCAAATAACCTTTGCAATATATCACTATATTATTATCCAATTCTAGACTATGAACCTTTCCTTTAAAAACATTTAGTTCATTTGTCTGATTTTTCATAGTATCTATGAATTATTCTACAATCCTACCTCTTTACACCATATCTGAGGATAACATGTTAAAGTATTAAACTATTTCTAATAAGAATTTTTTAACTTCAACAAACAAATCATTATGCTTTTGGATAACATGACCTAATTCATTCTACCACTTTACCATCTTATTTCATGATCTTTTTTAAATACAAATATTTTTATGAAAATTCTTGAACACTAATACTATCTAATTTTTTTTTTCTTTTATAACTTTTTTTTATTCTTATTTATCATTATAGCTATTCTTAAAAATTCTACATCTTGATCTATGGTTAGGAAAGTAAATAATTGGAGAATCTAACCTAATCAAGGATTTCCAAATCAATCAAATCCTTTTTAAGGAACTTTTTCCTATGAATATAATGACCTTGAGGAAGGTTTAGGAGGTTTTAGTCTATTCTATCTGAAAAAAAAACGTCTTCCCTATTCTTTTTATCTTTCCTTAAGATCATATTATCATCTGATATTTCTAAAATGTATAAATATTTATCAGTTTTATCCTTTTTAGATACTTTAGTCTAAGAAGGATGATCTCTTTCTTCCATGGAGGATTACTTTTATTCTTTTTTTATAAGGATTTTTCTTCTGGAGTACTCACTAATTTTGCATACTTATGATATTGAGAGTGTAAAACTAGTGAATATTATGACTCTAATGATTCTTATCTGATTTATTTTCTTCATCACTATCTTCTTATGTTTTTTCATTCTCTTCTTATTATTCTTCTTCAACTTTTACTTGTTCTTTTACTTCTTCCTCTTCAAAGTATTATTCTTCTTGTTCTCTTCTCCTTCTCCTTCCTTTTCTTCTTCTCTAGATCCTTCATCAAGTTCTTAGTAGGAATAGCACAAAGGCCTTATTTTTTATTTTATTATGGATAATTCTTCTTTTAAGTGTTTAAGGGGAACCCATACATGACCAGTAGGCCCAACCCACAAGGCCCGACATGAGCTCCAATAAATAACCTGAAGGCCCAGAGGCATACTATTCCCAATACATGACCCATAGACCCAGCCCAATAGAACTACCCCTCCCCAAATTTATCATTATTGATCGATGAGATCCCCACCTTTCATTTCTAATCATCTACCATTGACTCATATAAAGTTTCACGATGCATGTTCCCGATGATGGTTTCCATACCCTCATATTCTTTCAATCCAGTTATCTCTACTTCTGGTGACTACCCTTGTTGCTCTGATTCTCTTCTGGGTCCTTATCTATGTGAATTAGTCTACTCCATGATCTTCGTGACCCAAAGGCCTTGTGGGCTGAAGGCCTTTAGTGGCACGAAATCCCTTGAGACCCGTAGGCCCAAACCGGTGCCCCGAAGCCCCAAATCGGGAAAATAGTTTAGGATGCTACAGTGCCAAATAGTAACTGCTACAGTCCCCCTAGAAATTCCCGTCTACGCAGTTTTTAACATAGGTCTCTTGGATTCCAAGTATGATCCCTTAAAAACTATATTTCTTTTTCCCTTGTCTTCTAATAATGGGATCTCAGTAGGATCAATTGAGGTTTCTTGGAAAACTAAACAATCTTCTAGATTTTTTTGGTTAGTGTGAGATGTTAAAATCATTAAATAATTTGATGCTATTTTTACACCATTTAAAAAATCTCAAATATTTTAGCTTTTTTTAATCTCTTTTATATATTTATTCCTTTATCTTTTTCTTGAAATTTTCAGCAATCCAAATATTCAAAGCTTTGCCTCCTTAAGGTCAATTCCAATTTCTAGATCCCCTTGATTCTTCAAATCTTTATGTTTTATATGATTCTCAAAAAATTCATTCTTTATTTTTTTCTTTTTCATCACTGGAGGAGAAGTCTCAGCCTTTCTTTTCTTCTTCTTATCATCCTTATTTTTCTTTGAGGTTTGAAATTCGAAGGAAACACCTTCAAATTTGTCAAAAAAATTCTTTGTATTGTAATCAAAAAATAACTTCATTCTTGACATTGTATATTCTCATACAAAAGAAATATTATTTCTGGATGGATATGATTTATATTACACCTTTAACTTCTCTATAAAAATTACTATAAACATGACGATGAATGATGGGAACATTATAATATTTGACTTGACTAAGGAATTTTTTATATTCATGACCGTAATGAAAACAAATTTCACCAAAACAATCTTTCTCACGTTCATAAGGTAATCAAGAACAAAAACATTGGAAACCATTAGTGTATCCCTGCCATATTTCTGTGGAATATAATATTATTTCAACAATAATGCAATGAATCTTTTATCTGAAGTGATAAGGGAAAATTTTATAACTTTCACATAAAATAAAAATAGATAATCTTCATCCTTATTCTTATCAAAGTTTTTTAGTCTGATATGTAATAAATGAGAAGTTTAAATAAATTCTCTTTCAAATTTTTAACAAAAAAAGTCCACTAATCTTTTTTACGAAAGTTTTTTACATTTTACCAAACATTTTAAAGGAAACCTTTTTCTTACCATCTTCTTGAACAAATGGAATAGAAGCATTGAATTTATAAAATACCTCAGGATAGTATAAATCAAAATCTTTTTCTAGATTCTATACATAATCTGATTCCCAAACATGAAATTAAATTATCTTTTTAAATGTAGAATCATACTTTTTAAACAAATACCTCTCAATAAGACTTTACCTGAATGAAAACCACTTTGAATCATCTTCTTTGGTTTCCATTAGAACTATATCTCAGAATGATTATTTTACGTAATGAAAAAAACATTTAGACAAAATTTTTGAAGGGTGAAGTAGATCAGCATGAAAAACAATAGAAAATGGTTGTGGTAAATAGAGTTACCCACCCTTATATAGGTGTTGAGGGTGACGATTTGAATTTTATAATGAAAAACTGATTGAGATTTAAATCCTTATAATTTAACAGCTAAGAGTTTTATAAATAATTTTTTTAGGAAATTTATTTGAACTATTAAGGTTTTAAAAATGTTTATCGGATTGAAAATAATTCCAATTAGGAAGTAAATTTAAATTTCGAAAAACAAAACAATTTTATTTTTAAAATAAAACATATAAATACAACAACTATTATAATGTAATGAAATAGTTAAAAAACTAAAATAATATAAGAGTTCTGATTAGAGTGGAATGTTTCATTGGTATGTTTAACCTTTTCTTCTTGGTTTTTGAGAAATAAAAATATTACAATATATTTTAAATAAATTATAATTATGTTTGGTAGTTGTGGTGTAGTTCATTTGGTTTGGTTTCCCTCTAATTCCGCATCAAACCCAGGGTTCTAATCATGGATCACCGAATTTGGGGATTCTGTGCGGGTTTTTCTATAGGCAGAGGTATTTTACGCAAAGGCAGTTGGTCTCTATGGTGTTCACCGTCAATAAGTATGGCTCGGGTTCTAGATATAGGCATACCATCAGCAATGATAGTTGTGTTTCAATGGAACATGGTCTATGGTGATAGGCTACGAGGATGGCTCATATTTGTCTATATCGGGATTCAATGGCCATGGTGGTCGGATCGGTGGGAAACAATAGATAATGGTGGGTTTTTTAATGGTACAATTGCAGCGGAAGGAAATGGGGATGGCTCATCTTAGGCTATGGTAGGATTAAACAACCATGATGGAGGATACAATGCTGATGGTTCACCGTGTTATCATGCACAATGTGGGAGGTGTTAGTGGGTCGTGATCCAAAGGCGATTTGTTGGCGGACTTCGGTAGGAAGTAGTGTGGTATTTGGGCCAAGGCGCGTACAGAGTTCCAAAAGAAGGGTAGTTCATGTATTGGTAACTTGAACCATGTAATGGACTTCAAACCTACTGGGCCTTAAATACATTAATATAAAAACAAAATAGGCCATTATGGGTGGGCTATCATCTTGGGGGTGATGACCAACCATTTTGGCATGTGTGTGAGGTGTGCGTGTGTGTGTGTTTTTTGTAATTGTAACCCCAAAGAACCTAATATCTATCTAATTTCAATAGTATTATCTTTTAAAACATATTATTATGGAAAAACTAATTATGATTCTTTTTAAGAAACTGATTACGATAGAAAAACTAATTATAATTGTTTTGAATCTGAATTTTTTTTTTGTATCAAATTTTGAGTCTATAAATTCAAATTCTGTAAAAAAATGAAATCTGACTCCAAAATTTACATAAAAATTTTGATCCTAGAAAACTCATTAAAATAAAAAAAAATTAATAAAAACTAACAGTTTAGAAAACTAAAATCTTTTAAGAAAAATAACAAATTTTGTAAAGAATAGAACATATGTACTCCCCCTATGAAAAGAAATATTTTCATGTAATAAAATTGGTAAAAAAGAAGTATATATGAATAATCACTTTAAATTGATCATTCTTATATCCTATTTAATATTTTTAAATTTTTTAGAACTAAGAGTTTTTTTAAAAATGTTAGTACGATTTTTTGGCAATCTAATGAATTGTAAAATTATATCTCTATTTAATATGTGATATTGAAGGAAATTTTGACTTATATATATGTGATTATATTTTAACTAATGTAATGGTTTTATAATTAAAGAAATGGAACTTGTATTATCAAAATGTATTTTATTTGTAGTAAAACTCTCACCATAGTTAATGAGTGTGTTTTTCATACACAATACTTGTGTAAAAAAACATCTTGCTGCAACATATTCAGCTTCATTAGTGAAAATAATTGATGACTATTGTTTTTTACTTAACAAAGAAACTAAAAAATCTCTTAATAAATGAAAATTTCAAGACCTAATCTTTCTATCCATTATAAATCCACCAAATTCATTATCCAAATTACTTTTCTATTCAAAAACCATTTCCAAAAGAATAAAAAAGGCTTAAATCCATAGTTCCCTTAATATAAAAAAGATTCATTGTAAAACATTAAGATGAGAATATATTAGATTAGATTCATATATTTTACCTAATCATACTAAAAACATTAAATCCAGATGACTATCTCTTAGGTAAAGTAAACATCCTTTCATACCTCTAGAAATATTTTGATCAACTTCTTTCCTAGCCTTGTCAAGATCTAAAGTATTGGAGGTACTAATAGGAGTACTACTACATTTATTATAATCATATCCAAAATTATTAATAATATTTATTATATAATTTTATTGACATATAAATGTTTTTTATTGTTTTTTTTTGAATTTTAAAACCAAGAAAATATGTTAACTCACCCATCATAATCATTTCAAACTCAGAATTCATAAGATCTAAAAAGAAACAAGTTAATGATTTTTGAGTTAAACCAAATAAAATATCATCAAAATAAATTTTTACAATAATAATGTTTTTATTTACTTATTTTATAATAAGAGATGGATCTGTAGCTCCCTTAACAATTTTTTTTGTAACAAAAATCTTGTTAACCTATCATATCAAGCTCTAGGGATTGTTTAATTCCATATAAATCTTTGGTATTTTTTAATCATATTCTGGGTGTTTTTTATTTTCAAAACCATGTGGTTATGAAAGATAAACATCTATGTTTACATACCGTGTAATAAAATCACACTTCACATCCATTTGAAATAGTTTTAAATTAAATAATGTTGTGAAGTCTATCAGTATTCGAATAGCTTAAATTATCACTACCAGAGCATAAGTTTATTCATAATCTATTTACCCTTGATTGTTATATCCTTTAGCAACAAGTCTATCATTATTTATAACTAATATTCCATTTTCAATAACTTTTTTCAAAAAACCAAATTTTACTCCAATAATAGAAGTTTCTTTAGGTCGGTCAACTAGAGTCTAAAATTTCTTACCTTAAAACTCATTTTTCTCATGTTTCATAGACTTGATTCGATTATCATACTTAAAAGCCTCATCAGGATTCTTAGGATCAAATTGGGATAATAAATATATATGTTTAATTACATTTTAAAAGTAACTTTAAGTCCATGATGGTTGATATAGATCATCAATGATACATTCAATAGGATTATTCCTAAGAAAAAACAAACTTCTGGGGTTTTGAAAATTCTGTTCTTCAAGATTAGGTAAAAAATATTCATGAGGTATAACTTCAAAAACTAATTCTTGAGTTATTTTTCTATGAGGAGAACTTTCTAAAAAATTATGAAAATTAATTTTAGAAATAACATCTAATGATGTAGGTTTAGGTTGTTTAAAAGAAAAAGGATCGGTTTAATCAAACATAATATGAATTATTCACTCAATAGTGAAAGATATTTTATTTAAAACTCTATAGGCCTTAAAAGTAGAGTAATAACCTAAAAATATTCCTTCATTGGATTTTGGTTCAAATATATGTAATTTATCTTTAGTATTCATATATAATACCTTTCATTCAAAAATATTGATGTAAGAAATTGTTTGTTTTATTCCTATCCACAACTCATATTAGATTTTATTAATAAAATATAAAACTAAAACTCAATTTATAGTATAGAAGATATTACTGACCACTTCCACCCAAAAACATTTAGAAATTGAGTTTTCACTTGGGATGCTTTTAGAAATCTCTTGAAGAATTTTATTTCTTCTTAAAACTACACCATTTTGATGGTGATTTCTAGGTTCAAAAAAGTTATATTCAATTCCTTTCATTATAAAAATAAATTAAAAATTAGAATTTGAAAATACTCCACCAGGATCACTATGAATAGTTATCAAGGAGATTGTTTTCGTATGTTTAACTCTTACTACAAAAGTTTTAAAATAACTAAAGGTTTTAGATTTATTTATAAGAAAATAGACCCATGTATATCTAGTGAAATCATCAACTGGGACATATACATTGTATTTTCTATGTATACTTCTAGTTTTTGTAGAACCAAATAAGTACGTGTTCACTAACTGTAATGAATTAGAATATTTTAATTCACTAATATATTTGAAATTTTCCTTATGTTTCTTATTGTATTAAAAAGGGTCATATAGTTTTTGGGTATCAAAACTATGTTCCAAAATATTTTTAATAATCCATTTATTAGTGAATTCAAATAAGTTTCTAAGGTTAAAATTTCATAAAATTATTTCTTATAGCTAATATTTATCTTCTATTTCAATTGGTCATGGTAATTCTGGGCTCCTAAGGTCTTCTCTGTTTAGTTTGTAAATACACTATTTCTGATTTACAGAAAGAATAAATTTATCCTTTGAACTATGTACAATACATTTATCATTCCTAAAATTCCCAATGTAACTTTGAACACATAATTTAATTATCCTAAGGTTGTTATTAAGTCTTATAACAAAAAATATATTTGAAATATTATATTTTCCAAGAAGAACTATGTTACATATTCAAATAATTTCTCCTAGATAATTTTCTCTGAATGTTACTTTTTTACCTTTTTACAGGATTATATTCATGAAGAAATATTTATTTCCTATCATGTTTATGAAACATACATTATCCATGTACCAAATATTTTTATTGTTGGTACAATATTTTATTTTCAAGAATTAAAAAAATTAGTATTTTGGAATGCAAACCTCCTTGGGACCGTTATGGATAGAAAAAAATTAGGTAACTACATTTATTTGATTTTTTGATTTTTTGGAAATTTTCTTTTCCTTAGAAAAATAATCCTTATAAAAAAAATATTTCACTCTTTTTAAGGAACAATTTTTATTCTATTTCCCAAAACTATGGAACTTAGTGAAAAAGGTTTCTCTTTTAGGAACAAAGTAATTTGTAACTAAAAATAGGTTTTTTGTAAAACCCATTCGAGACGTATTACCATGAGGTATAATTTGTTTATATATATTTTCAATGTTTCCCTTATCAGTGGTAAACTTTGAAAACAGTTTTTGAAAACAAGAAATATCATATTTTATCTTGATAAAAAAATATTAATCCTCATCAATATCAGTTTTAAAACAAATTTTTCATTGTAAAAAAATTTCACATAAATTAATTCTTCAAAATATTTTGAAATAATATCATTTTTAGAAATGGTTTAATCAACATATATATAAATATTTTATATTTAATTTTTTAATATAACTATTCTTTAAGCTACCTTAGTATGTTTATCTTTGGCATTATCAAGGTTTTTATAAATCGTAAAATTTGCAGTTTTAATAGTTTTTCAAATCTAGAAACTTCATCAAAATTAGAAGAATTATCGTTTTCTGAGGAATATTTTCCACCAGAATATGTATAATTATTCCCATCATGATAATTTTAATTTAAATACTCATTAGTTAGGGACTCAAATGTATATACCTTTTTTAGTAGACAACGATTCTCCCTGGGTACTTTAATAATAATTCCAATGTTATTTTTCCTAGAATATTCGTTATCAGAAGAATTTTCAGAAAAATCTCTACTACTAGCGCTCTATGTGTCAAAAGCATTCAAAAAAATAATTGATTTTGAATTATATTACTTTTTCTCCTTTATTTCATAATTTATTTCCTCATTTTCATTACTCTTAAGATTTTTAAAATAATTTAGGATACGTCTATCTTTAGTACATTCATAAAAAGTGGGCTCATAATCATTCATATCAATTTTATCCTTATGACCTTCCTTATATCAGAATTGAAAATATTTCTTCCCAAATATCTTTTTTCATACTTCTATCAATATTAGAAACTAATTTTTATAATGTTCTAATGTACATGATTCTGAATAGGCAAAAAAATTATTCTTACTTAAATAATTTACAACAATCTTAGGTGATTTTAATTTAGTGTATATTGTATAATTTTTAACAAAATCATCACTTCCAATTTTCTTTCTATATTTCTCAGCATCTATTTTATCTTTTCCCTTGTATTGTATTAGATTACCAATTAAATCATAAATAGTAAAATTAGTAATATTTCTTATATCATCCAAAACTATTCTTTTTTATTCTCATTCCTTGGGCATTATATTAATAACATTTTTGACCAAAATTTCATCATCAAGTCCTTTTTCAAGAGACTATAAACTCTTTATAATCGTCATGAACCGTTGGTGAATGTTGTAAATTGACTCTCCAAGAATAAAATAAATATTTTGGTAATCATCTCTAAGCATATTTCTCCGTGTTTCCTTGAATTTGGATGTACCAAAATGTGTAACTTCTAATTTACTCCAAATACTATTTTCAACTTCACAAGATGAAATCAGACTATAGATATTACTTATCAAATAACATAATAAATTATTTATGGCTTTTTAGTTCAACTGATATTCTTGTTTCTTATAATTTATAAAATCAAAAATCGACTTATCATGAATCCTATATTTTTCTATTTTCATTAAGAAGTTATAAACTCTAGTGTTGATCACAAAATTTTTCATTTTTGTCTCTCTAATATTCATATTCATTCCTATCAAAGATAAGTGGTCAACTAAGATTTATATTATCAAGATATCCAACATTCATACCTTCCATATTAAAAAAAATATAAATTCTTTTCTAAAAATACATTTTAGTGTAACCAGGTTTAATAAATAGAATGTTTCTAAAAACATAAAAAACTTGAAACAAATAAATAAAGTAAAACCTTGGAAATTATATAATCAGTAAACACCCGATCTGATACCAATTTTAGGATAATAAGAGTATATTATATTCCTATACTTACGAGAGGGGGTGTGAAGTTTTTATTAAAAATCTTAAACCAACCTAAACACAAAACCACTTAAAGTAAATCTATTGGACTTTGAATTGGTCTGATTGTTAGAGTGAAGAATTGGAATTAGAGTGTATCTGTTTAATATAAAATTATGTCTTTATAGTATTCATAAATATTCTGATAAAACAAATTGTATATAAATATAAGTAATAATACTAACATTCTATAACATGCATAACATAATAGAAACTTGTAAAAATAAGCAATACAATAGATATTAACAGTAATAATGACCTAAAAGATATATTAAATAATTTAACTCTTTTAACCTTAACTTTTTAGTGGTTAAAAACCTTTATTGAAGGTATCCACAGTTTTATAATTACTATAATTCTTTCCCTTCCTTACTAATAAATCCCTTAATACTATAATCGGGATAAGATCTGTCTTCTTATCCCTAAAAGCCATTGATCTGATTGATCAGATTCACCATCTACCTGTCCCAATAATCCCTTCATAGTAATAATGAATATATATGCGATTAAAAGAGAAAATATGTTTTATAAAACAACCCTGACAAGGATTCCCTATACCTATGACACTGTCAAGTATTAAAAAGTATTTGGAAAGATATTTTCATACAAACCAAACCTTAAAATGATTGAGTTGTGAATGTGATCATCTCCCAACTCTTCAAATTACACTATTTATATTTGAATCTATAACGTTCATATTTCTAATTTAGTTCCAATATACTTGGATAACTGGTTCTTGAAAACTCACAATACTTTGGTGTAAAAGAATTTAAGATGTAATTTTTGTTTTAGAACCATTAAAATGACAGTAGTATTCCGTATGATAGAAATAAGTTTTATATATTCTAATTATATACAGAGTATAGTCATATGGAATTCTTTGTCATATGTAAATATAATAATCATTATAAGGATTAGTCTGGTAGTTTTGGTACCAAAATCAATCTAATGATCATGAATTTTGTCAGTACGATAGACAATACAAAATTCTAACTCATGGTCTAACTAAAGGTAGGTTTGATATATCAGATGCATACTAAATCTAATGATCATAAAAAAAATTATACATTTATATTTGTAATCCATTAGAAAATTTTCTATGTATGTTTAAATATAATGTTTTCTAAAAGAACATCCTAAAACACTTCTGACATAAAATTTTTGTAAACATAGTATTAATAATGTGTTTCTGTTTATAAAACTAAAAGAATTGAAAAGTAAAAATTAATACTCCTTACTCAACAATAATGGTCTTCTATATCACATTTCATTTAGGCTTGGGATTTCATGTCACATGAGATATCAAATTAAATGTATGTATTTTAGAATATTAGGGTGTAACATTCTCCCCTCCATAAATAAGTTTTACCCCTTCAACTTAAATTTCATCTCGTTAATCCATCTTTTGGTATTTTAAAATAATTTGTTCAATCCCACACCAAAAAGAGAGTTAATAAAACATCTTCTTAATTAGGGAGAAATGGAAGTACAAATTTTATATAAACTAAAACATAACAGGGGTTCTAATTAGGATAACATTTGTGGCATGTGAATATATGTACATTGAAGAAAAGTGTAAATGTTTATATAAAGTGATTGAGGTCATTAGTCACAAGAAATTGAATGATCAATGGAAATCTAAGGGACTCAATACCATAAATATTTGTTGATTTAAAAGAAAATATGATTTATTAGATACGTATGATATAGGATAAGATTTTTTCATCACGATTATTTTCCTAAAGTATAGAAATTATTTTACTATATGAGAATAAAAGGAAATGTACTTACATGATACGTTTCTATTTCATAATCACAATTTCATCATTTTTTTATTTTATCAATTTCCAATTCATTAATTAATCCAATAAATTAATACCTACAAATGAATTATTAATGCCTAAAGCACTAAAATTTACTTTTAATGGATCAAAAAATACATAAAAGAGTGGAATGTATTTTCATATATCTCTATCTATTTTTTAAAAGAAATATATTTTTAAAAAATTTTCTAATAACTTATTCAATAAACCTAAAAATTAATAGCAGTGGTTCGTCATTAATATTTAATTTTTTTCAAATCATATAACTAAAAACAATGAATTATTAACCAGGAAATTGCGTAGACTAGTGGTTGGTTCGGAACCCTTATCATCCTTTAGTCATGGGTATGATCGGTTTCCTTTAAAAATTTGATAGTTTGGACCCAGCATGTGGGTATTCCTTTTAATAAAATTACCAAAATAATGGTGGACATAATTGAAATAAAATTACTCATTAAATAACCTCTTTACTATGGTTTTCAACATAAATTATATTTCATAAAACATTAATATTATTTTAATGTTATTACAATGTCATTAAAGATCATATTGAATCAAAATACTATCAATACCTTTAAAATTATGTTCATAAAATGTAAAGGAAATATTCCTAAAAAAACGTTTCCAGTAAAATATATACTTTCCATAAATATCTCAAACAATTCCTTGATCTTGGTAGAAAAATATCACATAAAATATAAAAATGGTGTTTAAGACATTAAATGTAGGATCAACCTTAAAATCATAACCCATGATGATATCCACAACTATTAAGTTAATGAATACACATATGATTCTAAAATTCAATATAATCATTCAATGTTTAATGATTCTTATGGCCAAAATACCATTGATAAAAATAATTATAAAATTTAATTTTTGAATCCAAATACATAAATAAATCATAAAATTTATTTCAAAATATGTCATTTTTGGTATAGGGTTTATCTTCTAGAAGTGTTAACTACTTCAGATAATTCCTTATATCCCCACCATTGTTATAGTGAACTATAATTGTATCCTTATGATATGATTTATTTACATCTATCATACTCTTCATTTTTCATTAACAATTATATTCTTTACCCCTTATTCGAAAAACAAAAATCATTTTCTTATTCCTTTGAGACACATTACAAGTTTTCTCTTCACAAGTTTTTTACATGATGAAAATAAATGCTTCATTACTACATGGTCTCAAACACATGATATCTTATAAAATTATATCCTTCTTTTATTTTATGATTTCGGGAGTTGGTTAATGTATTAGTTTTAATCATATTTTATGATATCTAATTAGGTAAAATTATGATATTTTTTACTCCAATAATCATCCCATTTTGTTTCTCATAATCCCCACATTTCCTATCATGTTTGATATTAATACAATTCTTTCACATTCTATCCATTGAGTCAAACCAAAAAGTATAATGTGTGGAAAAATAATCATAGTCGGAAGACCATATAATCATTTACAGTATGTCTAAATTATGACACATTATTTTCAATATATGAGACCTTAATCTTGAACTAAGTCATTCCTTGTCATCATATATTCAAATCCTTTATAATGTTTTGTAAATAAAATGTGAATTATCCTAATCATATCCCCTGGGAGTGTCAAAACAGGTGCATAGTATGTTATTTTATCCTATACTAGGCGATGATTAGGTCAAGCTCAATGTGTCCTTTTCTGATTTATTACCCTTAAGTGCCTCTATATCATAACCACATCTTCCTGTAATATCCATACAGTGATGTATAACTAAGAGAAACCAAAAATTATCTTCCTTAACAAATATTTAGGACATTCTTACACTTATCCTAAAATTTTATGAGAGAGTTATGTTCCCAAATCTATGTTATCCTAAATCTAGTTCCAATGGTTTCTATTAAACATCCTCTGATACCTACTATAGGGATGATAACCCTAGTATCCTGGAGTCGATATCTACTTTATTACATTGATATAATATATAAGGACACACATCACTAAGGACTGAATAGTTTTGTATTTTCAAAAACTCGATGCATACTAGTGTCTTATATTCCAAATGAATTTAAAAATTACTACATAATTTTTTCTAGAATAAAATTATTTCCTCTAGAATGTGCTTTCATATTAATCATAGTACACATTATGTAATCTTATTGAAATGAAAAAAATAAAGGTTATCTCAAATACACATAAATGGTAAACTATGTGAGAATAAATCGTGATTCAATAAGAATAATCAATATGACAAGGTAAATAACTGAACACACATTCTATATAGTCAATAAATTTAAAAGTAATTATATCCAGAGGTAATAACAATGATAAAATCTCATAGATAATAATTAATATAGAAAGGTAAGTAATTGAACACACATACCACTTTAATAATTTGACAATAGTGATAAGATAATTCATAATCAATATGGAATGGTAAATAATTGGACAAATGTTACATCTAAATAATAAATCAAGAATGAAATGTATCCATGTATAATATAATTTTTAAAAGCTCATAAATATTAATAACTAAATTATTAATGAAATAAATACTTAGTTATTGGACATCATGTTTTCCAGGAACATGATACCTTTACCATCAGGATCTGACCATAAGAAGGTTTAAAACTAATGAATAAAAACCTATTTAACTAAATCTATCCAACAAATGTTTCCCATTAGACTACCGATGCATTAAAGGGCTATCATTAAATAGATCCAACATATTTATTTCATGTCAAAAGCATTCCTCATATATCAAAAAATCGATTTGATTCATAAACTATGTGACTTGTCATCAAGTATCGATATTGAGTAAAGAATACATATTTATAAATATTTCCCAGATAAACAAATGAATTTCAATATAGAACATTGTATATCGAAGTCATATATGGTTTAAGAAAAAGACATATACATGATAAATAATATTATTATTTATAGGATGTATAATGTCCTATAATGATAGGAATGTGAATAATTCAAGGGAGATTTAATGAATTACAAAAATGAAATAAGGAATTGAATGCCAATACTATCCTTAGTCAAATTAATAGTAAACCATCTCTAATAATAATAAGTATGGAATCAGTAAAACATATCCCATCATAGTATATGTAAAATTAAGGGTTTTATCATTGATGAATAAAATATATTTAAAAACATTCTTGAGTAAAAAATAATTTTCATTTTGAAAATCACTTAATGTAACACAAATTAATTTGAAAATACTTTTCCATTAAAATTACTTTTAAAAATATTTATTTTAAAAAATATTAGAAAAAATATTTCCTTAAAAAAACCTTGTAAACTCACAATGTAATATTCTATGAAATTATGTTCATGGTGATGGGTAATTCCATACATGACATACAAGTTAAAAAGAGTATTACGTGTTCTCTATATAAAGGTTATAAAAGTGAATTTTTCCGAAAATGAAAAGAGGATTCCTTTCCAAAAAAATAAAAACATAAACATCGGTAAATTTTTTTTAATAAATAATTTTAAAAGGGTAAAAAAAAATTTGAATTTTTTTATAAAACATGGTTTTGGAAGAAAATTAATTTTTGACTGAAGAGGGAAATGAGGAAGGATTTTCTTTAAAAAAATCTAAAACATTTTAAGTTAAAAAGAGTGTGAAAATGGATCTATTACTTGAAAATATAATTAATAAATAGTGGAGAATAAAATAAAGGGGTT
Organism: Viscum album; assembly: GCA_963277665.1. Lineage (NCBI taxonomy): Eukaryota > Viridiplantae > Streptophyta > Magnoliopsida > Santalales > Viscaceae > Viscum > Viscum album. The sequence goes on along the minus strand of OY728125.1, from coordinate 1,475,193,901 downwards.
TATTAAGCAATTATAAAATTATTTCCTTCATTGGAAATTCAAGTACAAACTTTCCTGATTAAAATGAGATTGTGAAGTAAAACCTTGAAAAGATCATAACATTGAAGTGAGAATTAATCAACAAATCAATTATGTGTTTCAAATATAAAATAAAAATAAAATAATTTTAAATACAACATAAGATAATAAAAATTAATTATTAATACAATCTAATAATATTAATGATAATTAAGAAGTATTGTAACATAATGAAAAGAAATTGAGTTATGAAATTCTTCACAAATTGGTAATTTTCATGTCAAAACACCTTGGATGAAATTATTCAAATTAAAACTAAAAAACCATTAATAATGTTTTTTCAGGATATTACATGTCCAAGTGCCAGTATATATTCCATATAAAAGGAATTAGGTTTATAACATTACAATATACCTCAATAAAATGAAATTTAGATGAAATCTCATACCTCATGATTCCTTTTGGACGAACAAGATTTAAGTACATGTATAGTGGTTCTAAACATGTTATTAACTTATTAACGATCTAAATTTATATTTATAATATCGTATATGATTATTTTAAAAAATCTTTTCACTTTTTCATTAATAATCTTTTATTATTTTCATTGTTGTAGGTGTTAATTTCCTTGTTTTTTCATTCATTGTTTGTCATGAATGTTTTGGTTCATGTTCATATTATATGATTCAATCATCTCCAAAATAATAATCATGAAATAATTATAATATTTATAAATCATTTATTATTTTAAAATCATTAATGAAATATGGTTATGAAAAATGATGTATGTTACAATCATGGAGATGGTAGGTCGTATGTATGCATGAGTAATATTTCTATCATTAGCTGATCATTATTGAAAGGTGGTAAGTAATGTTTTATCTTTATAAAATGATAAAAATATAATAATTATCATATTAAATAATTATATATATCATCCATTTGGTGTGGTGATGAAAAAAGAGTCACATTACTTTGTGAATACATTAGTCCGCATATGCATCAACGATGTTATTATCTTTATGTGAGAGAAAAAGGTAATAAGTAAATTGATTTATTATATTTCCATAATGATAAATATGTCAGGAATATACTAATAATTTAATTTATATAATAGATAATAATTAACACTATCCTTATCACTTTTCATGTAAAGCGTTGGTGAAAGATGAAATACATCATTTCGCGAGGCGGTAGTCTGTTACACACATGAGTGATGTTATCATATCCCTTACAGAATGGAACTTAAAAAGTTAAATTTATAAAATAGATATAATTATGTTATAAATATCATATTTATAATTTATATCCATCATCATACCCAACTATGATAGATGGTAATGGAAAATGAATGACATCAGTTTCTGAGGCACTAGTCCACCGTACAAATGAATGATGGCTCTGTAACCCATTTGATGTAAGTGGGGATTATTATCGGTCATAAAATTAATATAAAAACATATAATAATATTTAATATACTTATTTTATTATATCATAAAGGTGTGAAAATAATTTATGGTTATTGGAGGGATAAATAAAATAAAAACACTCATTAAAGAATGATACCTCTTCTTCTGGTACCATCGTAAGGTTTTCCCCAAAGCCTTCGTAGGTCTGATTATTTTTCAAAATAATGGTTCTATGATGAAATAAAGGATTTTGGGAAGTGGTTTGGGAATTTATTTTCTAAAACCAATATTTTTAAAATTGTGAATAAGAGAAGAGAGGGGTGGCCTTTCATAAGTGAGGTGAATGACACACTTGTAATTCTTTGAAACGACTCAATCATACCCACATTTTCTCATGAACAAAGCTTAAAAATGGTCCATTATCTAAAACAAAAGATATAAGGTCTACATATGTCCATAAAATTGGTTTTTTACAAGTTTATAGGTCATTTTTGACCATTATCTTCTTGGTTTAACCCTATAGTAAACCCATTTTTTACTTTAACTGTGTTAATTAATTTTTACTCTTTTCATTATTCATTTTGGTCAACAATTAAGTTTAAATTATTAGAAATTAGAAATTATTATTATTAATAATATTAAATAAATTTTTAAAAATTTAATTCACATAAGTGAAAAAATCAATTTAAAATTAATCACATAGACATGATGAGAAATCAGGTTTTTAAATAGAAAATGTTCAAAATTTTAAATTTTTTTATATCAGAATTCAAGATGAAAATGATTCTAAAGATATAAATTGGATTAAATGATATATAATTTATCTAATTATAATATGAAAAAAATCTAAATATATAATTTAAATTTATAAATAATTTTAACGAAAAGACAATTTTTAATTAAAATTCCGTATTTTTCACTATTCATCAAAAAATTAAATGTTTTTGAAAAACCCCAAAAATCTAAAATAAGATAATTTTTATATTATAATTTCAAAAATGAAGTTAATTTTATCAAATAAATTTTCTAAAAGTGTTAAAAATATTTTAAATTATGTGTACAAAGTAAGGCTAATCCATCCTTTAGAAAAATACAATTTTAAGAAAAACAATCTATTTATTTTAAATGATTCTTATTTTATTTATAATCAACAGATGACCATAATTCTCATTTTTTTCTAATATTCACACTATCCAATTTAACGGCTATCTTATAATGGTTAACTATATTTTGATTCATTTCAACTCGGGGTTTCATGTCACATACTCTATCGAATACATGATTTTTATTTTAGAATTTCAGGGTATTACATCACCTGCTTCTGGAAAAGATTCTTGATCAATCATAGAGATAAGTGATTTCAAGTTATGTAATTTCAACTTTTTTCTATTATGAACTTGAGATTCCATATTTTTAACTATATTTTCAGCTTCAATAGGTTTCTATAGTGTATAAAATTTTAGCGTTTTCTTCTTATCTTACTCTCCTCATTGCATGATTCTTTTTTATCTTTGGTCACTGATTTTTTTCTAACTTTCATCTTCCCTTTTTTATTCCCATTGTAAACTTTAATTTTTTTTTCCGTCCACCAAATTTTCAATATCCTTTGTTATGTAATTTTTTTTCAACATATTTCACATCATAGGAATCTGCCAAACATTGTAAACATTTTCTCCAACATTTATATCTTCATAAATTTGGATAATATCCATTAAAAATTACATCCACAACCTTTTCATTAAATTTATAAATATCTAAATTTTTATATTTAGTAAACATGGACTTCAAAAACCCATGAAATATTTCAATGAAGTTTTTTTGTCATGCCACATTTCATAGGAGGTTATATTATATATCATCCCTAATAAATATTTTTTTTTGCATTTGTACAACAATGCTAATATATTATCTCCATAAAAACTATAATTTTTATACTTAACCAACACACATCTTTCCATTTCAACAAAATTTCTATCATTCCTCTCCACTACTCTATTTTTTTAAGTTCAGTATGGAGAATTGTATTAATTTTTAATTCCATGTTTCTTTAAATATGATTCAAAGGAATTACATGTGTACTTTATCCCATTACCCCTTTAAAAACTCATTATAAAAACAACCATTTCTCTCCCAACATCCCATATGAGAAATATGAACATTTATACTACCTCTAATTTTTGTTTCATAAAAATAATATTGTTCATATAAGTGACTCACTTATAAAAGTGATATTGTAAAGATAAAATTTCATTTATTAATGTCTTATCATCCCACATAAATCATATTGAATATCTCAATAAGTCTTATAGATTTAATTTTTACTTTCTTATGAATTTTTTCAGTCATCTACCCATTATCACATGTTTTACAATAATCATCTTCCTTCAATTTAATCTTTGGAAATATTATTACAACAGATACTTTATAATTTTTATTAATATCTTTTTAGCCAAAATTTACAAGAATATGATTTTTTCCTAAGCTTCCACTGGGGCGCGCTTCTGTCTGCTTGAGTACGAAAGGCACGGATTTGTTTCCCGGCATTCCCACTTTCCAAAGGTGGGAGGCATCTTCTCCTTGTACAGGGATGTTTGTTCCTTGATCGAAACTGGATGATGGGATGTTGGTTCTTCCTTCTGTGGATTTCTCCCCATAACTCGTCACCTAGTCTGGGTATCCCTCATAGATTTAATACGTTGTTCGTGAAACTCTTCCTAGCACCATATCTTCATGGACACCAGTTAATTACACTTCTTATGTACAGTATATTCCAAGGGGTCCATTCGGGGCAATAACCTTTAGTCAGGGGAGTAGTCATGTTGAGCATCACTAGCATGTCTGGGTGCTGGGGGATTGGCGTGTCTGTCTTATGTCCCTTATTATAGGGATTCTCGAAGGCACAGAAGCCCGAGGAATTCCACATAAAATACAGGGAGTCATATTCCATGGGCATGAATCTGAGGTTTTCCTCACCTTCCCATGTTTAAAACAGGGTATGTAGCAAGCTTAATGTCCAGCAGAGACAGATCGGGCTGATCAAAACACTAAATAGATTGGACCAGATGGAGGAACCCCCTAGAGGGAACACCGATGTTGGGGTCAACGTGTGGTTGGATTCCCGATTGTTGTTGAATGGAATGAGGAATGGGGTGGCATGATCCCACTGGGATGTGGCGGCCCGGGTAAGATCGGGATGGATAATAGAAATTTATGTGTTGTGGATGGTGAATGGGATGGAACCGTCATGAGGATGAAGATGATTTTGGGCTTGAACCTCGAAGAGACATCCTATGTATCCCCATGGTAGAGAATAAAATTCCTCAACTTCCCATGTTTAACTTAGGGAGGATTCTTATGTACCTTTCCTCAGCAAAGATCAAAGACCTCATAGTTCAAGTGGTGGTGTGAACCAACGTGAAGGTGGACCTGGGGTCCCATGGGGGGTGGGCTTGAACCTCGTAGTGGAATCCTATGTACCCTGCCTTAGCAAGGATCAAAGACCATGTAGTTTAGGTTGATGTGGGGCTTACACTCCTGGCTGGCTGGGGAATATGTCATGGTTAGTGCTCACTCTAATCCCACATGAGTCATGATCGTTGTGAGAAACAAGAGGTATCAGAGACCTGATGATCACGTCGCGAAAGTTGTATCTGTGCGAGGTGAAGTGGGGCTTACAAGTAGTTAGTGTCCCGAAGAGAAGACAGGGGATTATGTGTGGTTAGCAGCCTGAAGAGGTTGGGACTTACTCCAGGGTGGAGTCCTGATGGAGATAAAGCCCAGCGAGAGAGGGACTTGGAACCCATGAAGAGAGGAGGAGCAGAGGTTCTACCTCCTGTGAGGAAGGCTAGGGGATTACACTAGAGTGGTTTCCCTTTCCCCTGCAGACAAACACCACTACGATAAAGAGGATTTCATCCCCTATGATGGAATATCTCATACTCATGGAGACAAGTGGGTGGGCAGAATGTCCAAGGTGGGGGCACCCCGCGTGCGAGGAACGGGACGAGGTCACAGTTTAACGTCATGTGTTGAGGATGAGGGTTCTTGGTAGTTTAATGTCCTGCAGCTCGGACGAGGTGGGTTTTCTTCACACCTATAGGACTTACATAACCGGTACCCTCTGCTCCTTGTGGAAGGGATGGCATCGGCAATGTCGTGGTTCGGGGGGGTTATGGAGCGAACCATCGGGGGGTCCACGTTAGCGTGGCTGTGCGAAGAAGTAATAATCATTAGTGTTCCTACACAAAGAAGTATGAGGCAAAGCAATGCCACAAGAAGTATTGTCCAAGGAAATTTGAAATCACATCGTGAAAACCTATAGGGTCACACAAGAAAAGGAATTGCAAAGCATAGGGGTTCATAGGCAGGGTCCTTGTGAAGCTATGCTACTCCGCGTGGTGGAGGGTACTTGCGAAGGGGTGTGCTTTGCAATGTAGGGTTCATGAGCCTAATCATAGGGAAGAGGTCCATACAAGAGGTTCTTCGTGAAGTGTAAAGGCATTCACGGAGCACTGGCTCGTGGAGAAAAGGTGCCTCATGAAGCAAGGTGTCGTGAAGTAATGTTCTTCGTGAAGTATAGTGACCCTACCTTAGCATGTGGATCATGTGTACATGAAGGGTGTTTTGTGAAGAATAAATGCTCCATGATGACCCTAGTCCCCTTGAATATCCCCTTCCATCGCAGAGGCCCTTAGGCTCCATGAAAGGCACCCCTCTCGAAAGAGGGGGTCAAAACAAGGCAAAGGGGAGGCACTTCGTAGAGCAGAAGTACCTCGCACAGCTAATGGTTCACAGAGTAGAAGGTGCTTCTTGGTTTGGGAGCTAAGAAGATGAAAGGTTGGATGATATGCCTCTGGGACTTGGGATTGGCTGGTATTTATAGGGGAGAGGCATCGTGAAGTAGAGCTTGCTTAGTGCGAAAACGGATCTTTCTCCACAGCAGGTCGTGAACATCAAGGGTGCTCGTAGAGCGTTACCACCTCCTTGCTCCACAGCGGGTCGCGGACGTAAAGGAAACTCATGGAGCATTACCACCACCTAACTCCATAGAATCTCAAGAACGTCAAGTGCGGTCACGGAGTGTTACTACCTCCTTGATCCACGGTGGTTCGCGAATGTCAAGCGCGGTCACAGAGAGTTACCGCATCGTTTCTCCACGGCGGGTCGTGAATGTCAAGTGTGGTCGCGGATTGTTACTGCCTCATTGCTCCACGGTAGGAGAGGCGCAATTGGGGCTTTGAAAATGGGCTTTGCGAGGGAGCCTTATGAGTAATTTAGTTTATTCGTCTTCTTCTCCCATTTTAGTGCCAACAAATACCCCCCCCCCCCCCTCAGACTTGGAGCCGTCAAGAAATCAAGGGTCGAAGTCTGAGGGTAAATCACCAAAATCCATGGTCACTCATGAAGCAGTATCGCGAAGAGGGATCGTGAGGTGGATAGGCATCGTGCGTGCCAAGTGCCACGAAGCTCGACATAAAATGGGTGTTCTTTGAAGTTTCGAATGTCGTCACCTATATAAAGGGAAGATTCCCTCTCTTTTGTCCTTTCCCCTCTCAGCGGAATTGTCTTTTTGCACTCTTGACTCATGAAGCTCCACGTACTCCATGATTTCTCTCTACGAATCGGGTGTTCACTTCATGGTGATTAGCGATTTTTTGACATCACAACAGTGCTTCGCAATCCGTGCACTTGAAGGCGTAGTCCGGACTCTGCAACCAGGCTTTGCGAACACTCTCCGCAAACGAGCTTCGCGAACCTACTTAAAAATCGTCTAAGTTATAAAACTAAATGGCTCATCGAGAAGATACTGAGGGGGGTCTTGTAGATGCCACCCAGAGGGATGAGATAGTGAACACTCTGGGTCTAGGAGAGTTAGTCTGGAACCACTCTGACCATGACTCATTGGCGGCATTACTGTTAGAGATCCAGAAGAACTACCCACTGTGTAAGAGGCTACAGTTGTATGGCTTCAGGCTGAGGGATGACGTCTTCATCCCTGAAGAAAGTAAGGACGAACCAGATTACTGGTTCAAAATTACGTCGTGCTGGTTCCAATGGTTCAGGGAGCCTAACATCCATGCCCAAGAAGACTTCACACCCATCGTTTCTAACTAACTATACAACCATCTGAATAATGTCGACGGGAAGGCGTTGCAGCCGGATACGTCTCCTCTTCTGTACCAGAAAATATAGAAGGTGGCTTTGAGGAACCCAAGTTAGGTGTGGTACGAGGAATGGTACTTGTGCCAGGGTGGAATCTTTATAGACGATCGGCCCTAGGCCTACTGGGTAGGTGCCTCCTGTGATGAGTTTGGGGCCGAGTTGAGGAGAGTGGGTTTGTACAAGATGACTCGGGCCTCCTAATTCCACATTTATCAAGAAAAACAGAAAATTCCAGAGCTGTTTAGAAGGTATTCATCGAGGACCAATACCTTCCATTTACACCATGGGGAGTTTGGTATTAGCTTGTTGGATGTCCACCAGATTTTGGGGGTCCTGATACTGGGGGAGATGTACAACACATTCCTCTACTCCGTGAGTGTGTGGGAACATCCAAAGCAAATTCCATGGCTTGGCGATGGTGCTGATGGATCTTGTGCCCGGGGAGGACAAGGAAGCAGTAAGAGATGTCCACTTCAGGTGGTGGTTAAATCAATTCTTGAATTTCCCAGTAGACCGATAGTTTCCGGCAAGGCCTCGGACTTTCCCGAAGGGGGATCAATGGGGAAATGAGCACTCTTACTTGTGGATCTTGGAGGATAGCCAGTGGAAGAACTAGGGGTTTAGCATCACCACTGAGCAGAAGCCAATTGTTAGGCTGGTAGCATTTATCGTGGCACTTATCAGTGGTTGGATCCTACCGGTGAAGGATACCAACATGTGAGTACACCCAAGAACATTTATCATGGCGTTCACGTTGGTGATAGGAGGGCGGGTCAACCTAGGGTTCCTGATGCTCACCAAACTGTACAAGATTTTGTGGCATATCAGCGAGGGTTAGAGGTTGTAGAGGGTATGTGGGCCATTCCACCTCCTATATGGGTGGATAGAGGCACATGTTAGGGGGGTTTTACGAATACCCAAACCTTATCTCTCCTCCGGGCTCAAAATTCTGCCCATCAGTCCTGAACGTTGGGGGGAGCTTTCCGGCCAAGTTGACCACACCGTTTATATTGAACTGGGTGTGGAAGGCGGAAGAGTTCAATTTTCACCCGTTTTCATTGTCAAAGGGGGTATTCACGGATGATGGACAGGGAACAGAAGATCATCGGGCATATCTCTTGGCCTTTTGAGGATGGTTCTTGGTGGCAAGGGTGGACCATGAGCCCCTCTATGAGTCGTACACCCCACACTGGTTTGCAAGACAATACCAATGCATACTGCGACTGACCTAGCGGGTCTATTTGGAGGTGCACCACGAGGAATACCCATGTGTGATGAGATAGATGTGGCTGATTTTCACAAGAGAAAACGGGAGGATCTGTAACGAACTACCTCTGCCTACCTCCATCTTTGGGCTGGTGAAAGAGTATGCCATAAGCTGGGAGGCGGCTTATCTAGGGGAGATGTTGAAGCAACCAACCGTTCAGGTCGGTGATGTAGAACCTCCCCGGCCTCAGGGTCATGTCTGGAAGGCAGCAAGGGCATCCCATGGTGGCGGGGCTGCCGTGGCAGTGAGGCCCACACTAGTTTAGTGTGAGGAAACAGCCATAGATCCTGCAGTGGTAGAAGACCCGGATGTTCTAGGAGAATAGAGCCATCCAGAGGGGAGGCCACCGAGAGAATTCCGCAAGATACCCACCCAGGATCCAATGAAGTGGCTATGCCATATTGACATGTCGGAGGATGATGTCTTCCTAGAGGTCTGGGACATCTGGGAAGTCAACAGGTAATTTATCATCCCCACCAAGTTGTGGGAGAACCTAAACCATCTCGGGATGGATTTAATGGGGATAGGACCTATCTGAGCCAGCTCTGCGGTTCCCTAGGTGGAGACAGAGCGGTTCCTGGTAGAGCTGGAGGACTTCGTGCACTCCCGAGGTGCTCCTCATCCAATGAAAGATCAGGTCAAGGTGTTTCTCTATTGCACTACTCCCCCACATTTTTCAGACGTTGATTTGAGAGAGTGCATCCCTCTTCCAGAATAATCAAAAGAGTCCTCCTGGGGAGACGAGGCCAGGAGAGGGAGACCATTGGAGGAGGGTGAAGTTGGAGATCAAGACTCAGATCTTGAAGAGTTTTCATAGGCCCTTGAGGTAATATTATGAAACCCCCATCTTTGAGACTTTCTTGGAGGTCATTCTGGATTTCTTGCTAACATCTGAACCCTGGAGAAGAGTCTTATATGCGTAAATCATTCTCATCCCTCAGTGGATGCAGATGCGGGACCTACAGGATCTACGCATGCCGCTGTATATATTGATGTCTCCAGCGGGTCTAGGACACCTGAGGGAACCACTCCAGTGTTTTCAGACCTTTCGACCATATATGGGGGGCCATGCTTCGGGGTCCTGATAGCATCAACCCAAGAACGAGACTAGGGATTTGATATATGTAAGTCCCCTCTAACAATTTTTTGACTGTCATCTCCTAGCCATGTTTACCGACGTCCATGTCCCCCTTTTTTGGTGTGTACAGTTCTTCAAATGGCATGGGTTTCCTTGGCGAGGTTGGTCATGGCTTCTTGTAGCATCATTTCTAGGTGAATAACGATGATCACGGAGGTGGAGCACTGAACTGACCAAGTGGCAGCTCTGTCGATCACTGATGAGACCATCAGCGGGGTTGAACCCAAGATCATTGAGGTAGGATCTGATGATTAGGATCGATCAGACAGTCCAGGTCCCAACATTCTCGGTCCAACACCGGATGCGGACCCTGCTGAAGATTTCTTGGGGGTGTTCATTGAATATGAGCTTACTAACCGTGCCGACTGGGATGAGATGGCCTCTAATGAAGAGAAAAACTGAATATTTTGTCACTGATCATGGAAGCGGATCAAGAGATTCATTGATGATACCCCCAAGCACTATGGCTGGATGAGATGGACATACTTCACTTGCGGCTGCGTGAACTGTGTGCTAGAGTAGTGGATTCCCAGTGTCCCCACAAGATCGTATGAGGTATTATGGAGGAAAATATTCAGGAGTATGGTCGTGGCCTTGGTGTGGGATGGTAGCAGAGGAAATTAGTAAACATCAAGAGGCTACAGGAGGCTGAAGGTGAGGTTCAAAGGCTATAGGCCTAGGAGGATGAGCATTCCGCCTCCCTTGGCGTGCAATCAGAGCTCATATCACGACTGAAATCCTAACAAGAGGAGGCCGAAGAGGGCATGAAGTTAGCCTCTGAGGAGATAACCATCATTCAGACCGACATAGAGTGGGCCCAGATTGTGGTTGACGAATAGCACCCCATCACTACCAAGGAGGAGTGGGAGCTGAACAGGCGTAAACAACTCCTGGACACCACTAGCTAGAGGGTGGAAGAGCTGCTACAACCTTTTGACGACGTTAACCCATACATTGGGGGAAACGACCCTTGGGTACTATAATGATTACTAAACCTCAAACATACTTTCATGATTTTATTGTTTGATTTCGTTGAATTCATGATTTCCATTGTTTACATTGGTTTTATTGCATTCTCGTGATATCTGTGGAGTGTCCAACGACCATTCACTAACTCATGTGGGTTGGGCTCGATGTGAGAAACAAGAGATGACCACCTTATCACCCCATCCAAATGTAGGAGCGCAAACCAAGCTTCAAGCATCCGAGGTTAGAACAACTGGCCTGAATTTCTAAGAGGAAATAGGAGAGACCTTACTGGAGAATGAAACTCTCAGAATAGTCTAATTACCATTTTCCCAATGTTCTCTTGTGCATGAATGGGATAACGCAAAGGGTGCTGGAATCAATCTGAACAGATGGTAATGGAAGGTGTGAATCAGGATACCTAGGATTCAGAACACTGTGGGGGTGGCATAACAATAAAGAATAACTGTTGACTGCATTTGAAACACGGTATCATTATTGTGTTATCTTAGGAAGGGGACAGTAAATGAAGGATGATCATTGACCATGTTCGAAACACGGGGCCTGACACAAATTTTCATCCATTAGTCTTCCAGAACATTGGCCTGGGATAATAACTGGGCCATAGACTGAGCATCTATACTATTAGGGGGTTCCCTTAGACATGAAATCGGTTGAAGGTACGAATAAGGGCACGCAAAGCATGGAATGTGGAGTGATGGTTTGTTTGAACATAATCCAAAACTCTTAAAATTGTGCCACCTTAGTGGAAGAAAATTAGTTGGGCACATCATTTTGATCATGGATCATTCTTTCTTTTAGATAGGACCTCTCTGGAAAGGAAGCCGGAAATGAGGAGGAATAAGATTTATGATTCCTAGGGCTAGACCCAATGCGAAATTCATGGGTGTCTCTATGTATCCCATGAGGATGGGAATTAATCCATACGTAGTTCTGGAAGATGGGTATTAGTTTACGGTATTATAAATCGAACCAAGGATTGGTAAGGCCTGCGGGGGACACATGGTAAGGTGATTAGGAAACCCGACGTGAATGAGGACATAATTCCAGATCACCATGTGTTCCCTAGGGAAGTTTTTAGGTCAAGGGAACGAACACGAAAGCTAGGTTGGACCCGTGGGGAAGTGCCTGGGCATTCCTACATATATCATTAGGATGGGAATCAACCCGTACGTAGTTCTAAGGGGTGTTACAGTAAGGTACCAGTGCCAGGGATAAAAGGGGAGTGTGGGTGTGACCCTCACACTAAAAGAAGTGGTATTTGTTATATCTTGTTTTTTCTTTAAGGTGAATGGTTTTTTTGTGAAGAGACAGGCCAAAGATAGAATGTCCTGGTGTCTCCACAAGAATCAAGCCGTATGCAGGCATTGACAAATGGTATGGTGTGTGACCGAGACCAAATATGGTGTCCCCTTGGGTGAGGACATCACAATGTAGTTCCGTTTTTCATCGTGCGGCCAAGAAAATAATGTCACAGTTTAGGGTCATGTGATAGGATCGTCCATGCCTCTTAATGTCATGTGGAATAGACGTAGTAGAGACGAGGCTAAATGGGGAATATGCATAGTGCAATAAAACACACCATAGATGAATGAAGACATAATCCCATACCACACCGTATGTGATTCTGTGAAGGAACCCTCGGGCCAAGGGGCCAAAATAGAGGTAAGAGGGTAAGGGGTAGGAGAAACTAGCTCTCAATTGAGTTGGACCTGAAAATGAGATGTATAGGTGTTTTTATGTATCCCATGAGGATGGGAATCAAGTCACACGTAGTTCTAAAATATATCTTAGTTTATGGCCTTAGATATCGGACCATGGAGAAGGGAAGTCGGTGTGGATCCTCAAATGATGCCTTTACCACGACTTTATCCTCCTAACGTGCAAATGCGCACTGAGGGACAGTGTCAGGAGTGTTAAAATTCCACATGGACATGATGGGGTGGACAATGATGTGAATCATGTAACCAACATTCAATGTTTAATGGGGTTGGTATGATGATGGAGGATTACTATTGACTGTATTTGAATCACAGCACCCATATTGTGTAAGCCTGTAATGAGGACAAAAAAATGAGTGTCAGCAGCTGACCATATTCACAATGCGGGACTTGTATCGATTTGTTGTTTGAAACCCTTGAGGATGTTGGCCTGTGATGGTAGGAGATCCCTTAGTCCTAGAATCCATGCTATTCAGGGGTCCCTTCGGGTGTGGAAGATTATGGAACCACAAATGAAGGGGAACATGAATCCTGAAAAATGGGTGAAAGCATTTTCATGAAAAATCCAACACTCCAAACGTTGAACCAGAGTACTCTTAAACAGATTGGTGCATCACCGACAAGGGCCGAGGAGGGTTCTCAACATGATAGTAACCAATTTGAAGGGATGAGTATAGAATACAGAGATAGAGAACTCCCAGGAGGGAGAGGTATGTGGCATGGTCATTACAAACCCGACGTGAATGAGGACATAGTCCCATACCACACCATATACTCCCCTCCCCAGGAAAGGGTAGGCCAAGGGGCCATGGTGAATGGGAGATTTCTAAGAGAGAGAGCCGGGGCCAAATTATAGGCATTCAGGTGATCCTACATATCCCATGAGGATGGGAATCAAGCTATCCATATTTCTACGGAGGGGCAATACATAGAGATCTTAGTTTAAGGTCTTAATACTCGGACCATGGAGAAGCAGGACTATCCCAAGTAAAGGCATACCTTAACCCAATCCCTAAGCCTACGTGAGTCGAACTTGGTGTCGGAAAAAATGGTGGATGAGGTATATACAATACGTGAAATGAATGAAAAAGGGGAATCAGTGGAGCCCCGAACGATTGCCTCATCGCAGCTTTTCCCTCTTAACATGTGGATGCACACTGAGGAATTGTACCAAGAATTTTGAAGTTCTACTAGGGTGTGATGAGGTGGAGAAGGATGTGAATCATGTAACCGACATTTTGGTCTTAATGGGGTTTGCGTGACGAAAAATTATAACTATTGACCGTGTTTGAAACACAACATCCATATTGCGTTATCCTTAAATGGGGAAGAAAAATGAGCGTCAATAACTGACCATGTTCACAACGCTGGACTTGTATCGATTTTTTTTGAAACCCTTGAGGACATTGGCCCGTAATGGTAGAAGAGCCCTTATGCCTAGAATCCATGTCATTCGGGGGACCCTTTGGGTGTGAACGGTGATGAAAGCCCTAATGAGGTAGAACATGAAGCCTAAAAATGGGTCAAAGAATGTCCGAGTAGAGTTCGACATTCCATGTACTAAACTAGAGTACCCTTAGGCACATTGGTGAATCGTCGAAGTGGGCCGAGGGGCTCATCTTCAGAGCGGCTGATTTGAAACGACAAGGATAGAACAAGGGGATAGAAAACTCTCAAGAGGAGGAGGTAAATGGCATGGTTGTTACAACACCCAATGTGAGTGAGAACATAATCCCATACCACACCATATATTCCTCTCTAGGGGAATGTGGGCCAAGGGGCCAAGATGGGGTTGGACCCGAAGATGAGATACTTGAGTAGTCTAACATATCCCATGAGGAGGGGAATCAATCCATACGTAGTTCTAGAACCGCACATAGGGTTAAGATACCCTAATGAGGGGGGTGTACCACACAACGATTAACCCGATGTGAATGAGGAAATAATCCCATAACACACCATACAACCCTAAATAAGAACTTGGGCTGGGGCCCGAAAAGGCCAAGGGGCCTAATGTTGGGCCACAGATAGCAAGGCTCGGTCAATTTGTAGTTTAACGTCTTGCAGTGAGGACAAAAAAAGGGGTAAGATACCCCAAACAAGGGAGGTGTACAACGTGGCGAGTAACCCGAGGTGAATGAGGACATAATCCCACACCACACCATACAACCCTAAATAGAAACTTGGGCCGAGGCCCCAAAAAGGACAAGGGGCCTGAGGCAGGGCCTCAGATGGGAAAGGCCCAGTCAATTCGTAGTTTAACGTCTTGCAGTAAGGATGAAGAAAGAGGCAAGATACCCCAAACAAGGGAGGTGTACGGCACGACGAGTAACTCGAGGTGAATGAGGACATATTCCCATACCACACCGTACAACCCTAAATAGGAACTTGGGTTGGGGGACCGAAAAGGCCAAGGGGCCTAAGGCTGGGCCTCAGATGGGAAGGCCTGGTCAATTCGTAGTTTAATGTCTTACAGTGAGGATAAAGAAAGGGGTAAGATACACCAAACAAGGGAGGTGTACGGCACGGTGAGTAACTCGAGGTGAATGAGGACATAATCCCATACCACACCGTACAACCCTAAATAGGAACTTAAGCCAAGGGCCCAAAAAAGCCAAGGGGCCTGAGGCTGGGCCTCATATGGGAAGGGCCTTTCAATTCGCAGTTTAACGTCTTGCAGTGAGGACGAAAAAGGGGTAAGATACCCAAAAAAGGAGAGGTTTATGGTGTGGCGAGTAACCCGAGGTGAATGAGGACATAATCCCATACCACACCATACAACCCTAAATAGGAACTTGGGCCAGGGGACCAAAAAGGACAAGGGGCCTGAGGCTGGGCATCTCAGCAAACAGTAGCCATACGACCTCTTGTACGGTTACCACCTCATCACAGCTCTTAAGCCCATGTGAGTAGTGCTCAGTGTGGGAAATAAGGAGCAGGACTCGACTTTCCCCTTCATATGGGGTTCTAGTAGCTAACATCGTCTGAGGGGAGTTCGTTTCTTGGATATAAAATAAGGAAGAATGAACCACTACACTCAATATTTGGGACATATTGGGGTGGTCCTAACGACAAAGGATAGTTGTTGACCATATTGGAAACACAACATACTTGTTGTGACCTGAAATGGGAACAACAAATGATCATCGAACGCTGACCATATTCACAACACAGGATTTGTATCTACTTGTTGCTCAAAATCATCGAGGGTGTTTGCCCGAAATGGTAGGAGAGACCTTGGGTGTAGCATCCCTACCTTTCAGGGGCCCTTCTAGATGGGAAGGATGATGGAGTCCCAATCAAAGGAGTGGGTGAAGCATAGTTGCAATCATACATTTTAAAGTCAAGATGGGTGGTGAAAGAGGAATACACCTCTGGGGAGTGGGACGTAGAGAGGAATCGAGATGATCTCGACGTGTATAAAGGCAAG
The DNA here is from genome assembly GCA_963277665.1 of Viscum album. Classification (NCBI taxonomy): domain Eukaryota; kingdom Viridiplantae; phylum Streptophyta; class Magnoliopsida; order Santalales; family Viscaceae; genus Viscum; species Viscum album. The sequence continues at coordinate 1,475,177,768 of OY728125.1, read as the reverse complement.
AACATGCACCACACCATATGTCTTGACCTGAGTGGAGGTTCTGAAATTTGGGCTGGGCCAACAGACAAAAGGTCTGGCCATTTCTACGTATCCCATAAGGATGGGAATCAAGCCATACATAGTTCTTGAAGGTCGTGCAGTTTAACATCATGCGGTGAGGACATGGGAGGATAGAAGAACAGGGAGTGTGAACATGGTGCGACCGTTATAATCATGTCATGAGTGGGGATAATGAAGCCTACACCATATCATGCAAGGTTCCTTCGAGAGAACTATACCCATGGGGGAATAGTCAAAGAGAAGAGTTTGGGCCTGGGCTCAAGACAAAATGCTTGAGCATTCCTACATATCCCATACGGATGGGAATCAAGCCACACGTAGTTCTAAGGGTGCATTTTAACGTCTTACAGGATGAAATATAGTTTAATGTCATGTGGGACATTTTACAGTTTACAGTCATGTCGGACCAAATAGTTTAGGGTCATGTGGGATCATCATGAAATTTAAGGTCATGCAAGACCATCCAGTTTATGGTCGTGCTGGACCAATACGCTCAGGAAAAGTATTTCACAAGAAACTTGGCATTGGTGGGAGGATTTATATGCTCACCATCCATGGTCACCAGGGAGTACGCTCCATTGGGGTAAACGTTTTGAATTATATAAGGTCCTTCCCATTTGGGCTCCAACTTGGGTGGTTTCCTAACAGGGTTCATTGGTGTCCGGAGGGCCAAATACCAAGTCTCCCTATAGGAAAGAGCAGAGGAGAACCTTCTTATTGAACGCTCTAGCTATCTTATTATAATTCCATTCCAGATTTTATAGGTCACGAAGCTTATTCTCGTCAAGTGCTTCCAATTCTGCCAGACAAATTCTGGCTACATTATCTGCCACCTGCTGGTCATAGACTACTGTGGGTAATGAAGGTACATGGATCTCGATTGGAAAAACAGCCTCATCTCCATACACCAGGGAATATGAGGTTACCTAGGTGGATTTATGAGTCAATATCTGATAAGCCCAGAGGGTGTTGGGGAGATTTTATGGCTAACTCTTCTTGTTCTAACCTACCATTTTCTCCAAGATGTTAGAGAGGGTTTTGTTGAATGCCTCAATCTGTCCATTTTCCTACGTGTGATAGTGGGAGGTATGGTTCGAACAGATGTTGTATTTGGCGTACTATTTATTCAGCTCAGCTGCACGGATGTTGGTGCTGTTATCAGAGAGAACGACATGAGGGACTCCAAACTAGTAGATGATATTGGAGTTCACGATGTAAATAATAGAAGGGGCCTTGACCTCCTTGAGCGGAATTGCATCTGCCCACTTGAAAAAGAAATCCATGGCGGTCAGGATGAACCTACATTGGCGACCTGTCGTCGGTGGATATGGTCCCATGACATCGAGTCCCCACACCATGAATGTCCAAGATTACTTGGTGGAGTGGAGAGGTTCTGGCAGCCGATGCAAAAAAGTTAGCATGAATTTGGCACGCGTGATATCTCTTGGCGAACTTGATGAAATCGTAGATTATGGAGGGCTAGAAGTACCCCAGTCTCCAGATCTTATGGGACAACTTCAACCCAACCTGGTGATCCCTACAGGAACCGGCATAAACCTCCTGCAAAACCTGAGAAATCTTGACTCCATGGATGCGATGGAGGAGAACTCCATTGAACCCACACTTGTAGAGGATCTACTCAAGACTGGGACAACTTTGTAGGTTAATCTACAGTGCACCGTGTCGGATATGATCACTCTCATCCCGATCAGCTATGAGATAACCATTTTGGAGATACTCAACAAAGGGGGCTCTCCAGTCGGGGGTCACTTCAATCACTGCAACTAAGGGACCTGAGGGTCCTGAAGTGGAGGCACTGGTGGTAAGATGGCTTACCCGCAGGCCATCGTCATCATCTAGAGTGACGGGAGAAATGACTCTTCGATGTTCCATGTATATGATCAAATCATTCAGCTTGGGTTCTACAAGTGATGTAGCCAGGCTGGACAGGGCATCGACTCGACCATTCTGAGATTGAGGGACATGAGTAACTTCCGTCCGAGATTGAAACTGGGCCATTAGCTGGAGGGTGAACTCCAACAAGGGTACGATCTCTGGCTTTCTAAAGACATAGTCACTATTGATTTCCTTGATGACTAGTTCAGAATCCCCTTTCACATATAGATGGGGAACATCGATCTTGAGGGCCAGTGATAAGAGACTGATACTCTACCTCCTTGTTGGTGAAACCTTCCAACAACAGTAATGAATACGGTAGAATGGATTGCACCAGGATAATGAATACAATACCTAGGCCCAATCTGTTGAGTTTGGGATCATTTAGTCTCCTGCCAGTGGGGCTCTAGGAGGCACCATCAAAGTGCATTTTCCAAAACGGGACTGCCATATCAACTAAGAGGATTGCTTTGTCAGGAAAATCTAGGTCCAGAGACTGGTCCGCGGGGGTTGTATGGGAAGCAAAAAAATCTGCCAATGCCTTTCCATTGATAGCCTTCTGAGGTACGAACCTGATGTCGAATAGCTGGAGGATTACTTCCCACCGCTCTAGTCGGCCTGTCAGCACGGGCCGGTTCAGAATGTACTTCAACGGGTCTACCCGAGACACCAGTTGTGCTACAAGTAGTGTCAAAACTTCTAAATGGAAAATACAAGCGCAAGATAGCCTTTTTCAATGGGGGGGGGGGTATCTGGTCTCCGTATCGAGGAGCATGCGACTGAGGTAGTAGAGGTTGTTTTATATCCCCACGTTGTTCTTCTGGCCGAGGAGGGCTTCGAGATATTGTTCCAGGTTGGTCACATAAAGGACCAATGGATTTCTATAGATGGTTGGCATCAGGACCGGAGGCTGAAGCAGATACTGCTCAATTTCCTCGAATGCGATATAGATCTCTTAATCCCACTCATAAGTAGTTCCTTTCTTGATGAGCCGAGAAAAGGGCTTACACATTCCGACCAGATTTGTGCTGAATCAGCGTATGTAAGCTAAGTGGCCTTGGAAACCTTGAAGATCCTGAGTATTGCTCGGGGGATGCATCTGACTGATAGCCTTGATCTTCTCTGGGTCTCTCTCGATGTCCCAGTATCTGACAATAATTCCAAGGAACTTCCCATAGGTGACCCTGAAGTAACACTTTAATGGGTTCATCTTCAAGTGGCGGGAACCAAGGAATCCGAACAATTTCTCAAGGTCCTTGAGATGATCCTGGAGCTGGAAGGATTTGAACACCAGTTCATCCACATAACATTCCACCAATGTCCCAAGGATTTGTTTGAATATACGGTGCATGGCCCGCTGATAGGTGTCACTTGCATTCTTCAGGCCGAAGGGCATAACCTGGTAACAAATTGTACCTTGGGGCGCCCTGAAAGATGTGGAATCTTCATCATCGGGGGCCATCTTGATCTGATTGTATTGGGAGTAACCATCCATGAAGGAAAGGTCCTAAAACCCAGCCATAGTATCGATCAACAATTCTATCACAGGAAGGGGAAAATCATCCTTTGGATAGTGGCAGTTGAGATTGCGGAATTCGATGCAGACCCTGATCTGTCTGTTCCTCTTCCTAAATAGCTCAATATTGGCTAGCCACTTGGGGTACTGGACCTCCATGATGAAATTTTCTTTGATGATCTTGTCAACTTATCCCTCAACCATGGCACTATGGTAAGGGTGCATCTTCTTGGGAGGCTGCTTGAACCCACGATGATTTGTCAGGAGACCAAGGCAGTGGATGGCTACCTGAGAATCTAGTTCTGGAATCTCATCGTAACTCTAGGAAAATACATCATGATGATCCTTCAGGAAATCTATGTACCTATGCTGCTCCTCGAGGGGCATGTCTACACTGATCAATGTGGGTCTCGGGTACACCTCGCTACCGAGGTTCACCTGTACCAGCTCATCGACCGTAGCAGAGACACCCTCTTCAAAGGTGGGGGGAGTGTCCTCTAGATCCTCTTATTTGCTTACGGAGGAGGTATATCTAGCGGGAGGTTCTTCCTATGGGTTAGCAGATCCTAAAGAGAGGCTAGTACCAGCCTGGGTGGCAGTGGACAGCATATCGGGTGGTTCACCTACTGCTGATATCATAGCAATGAAGGCAGTTGATCCGATCCCATCTGGCCTTCAGCCCAAGGGGCCACACGTGACGATATCAAAGCAGTAGTGGCGAGTCATCTTGAGACATTTGATTCCAGCCTGGTGAAACATGAAATTATGGCGTACTATTGTTTCCATGGGGTAGACATCCCGATGTTGTATGGGGGTAGGAGGCTCCGGGATCACATGAGCCTGGTTTTTGTGGGTGTACGAGGTGATCTTCCACCGTCACTTCGACTTGAGAATATGATTCCCCCTTGTACCAGAGATAACAAAACATTTCCCCATGTCAGGGGTTGTGGCCTCCAATCGATGAATCGGGAATACGTAGGCATTATCCAGGCCTGCCCAGGGGTCAACCGTAACCGTGACGGGTTCAACCTCACTGGCCTGAATTTTTTTGTCCTTGCTCTTGTAATAGTCGACATCTAGGTAGTGGGATTCACAAGAGGCAAAAAGAGATGCATCACCTTGGATTATACCAACTCGACCATTAAGGGAGTAATTGAGGCACTGGTGATACGACGAGGGGATCGCCACATGTAGGTGGAGCCACGGTCTACCCATCAATGCATTGTATGTGGTAACCTGGGAGACAACCATGAAATCGGTGCTAGCAACTAGGCCACCAAACTGGGCCTTCAAAAAGATCTTACCGATTGGGGTCTGCTCAGTCCTGCCGTATCCATGGATCCTTAAGTCGGAAGGAGTCAAGTCATCTTTGGATAACCCCAACTTCCGCAACGTCCACGTCAAGATAAGGTTGATCCCGGAGCTGGTGTCAACAAAATAGCGGGGAACATCCACTCTATTAAATTGGTCAGTGATGTATAGTGGGAAGATGATCCCCTGTATGGGATATACTTCATCTTTTCTAGAGAATGAAATGATGGCCTGACATTCGACGTTCTCGACTGCTTCAGAATGGAAAGCTTTTGCAGCTGCTACCTCCGTCTCAAACTGGAGGGGGATTCTTAAATCCTCAGTGAGGGACTCGCTCATATCTAATGATAGGTGACAGGCCTTGATGATGGAAAACCTCACTTGGATGCTGGAAAGTTTCTTGAGTACATCATACTTTCGAGCTAGGTGTGATCTTCTGGTTGCAGGAGGTCGCTCTGTGACAGGAGGCATGGCGGGCCCTGCCGGCTGGACTGACAGCTGACTGGTGTTGGGCATATCCTACTACTCACTATTAGAAACCTGAAGAGTAGCTATCAGATGAGGACCAAACAACTAATATTGGACTTTAGCAGGGTGAGGCTAATCGTGGAATGGTCGAGGTAGCTCTGCCTGATCCAAAAGTACAAACAGTAGAGGAGGCAGGCCTGAAGACACCGGATGAAGAGGTTGTGTGTGCTGAGCTCTGCGATGGGTCTGCTATCTGGTCTTAGTTGCATGCACAGCCTGGCTGGAGGGTCCAACTGATGTGCCCAGATGATGTATATATTCGTGATTCTGCTGACGCTGGCGTCAGCCTGGGATATTGGGGAGGTTCGTCGGGCGCTCCCCACTCTCGGGAGTCAAATATGGATTTACCAACCCCACGGTGTTAACCAAAGCGTACCCTTGAATATCACTTTATGATTCATCCACTACTGGGCAGATTCTAGGAGGAATCTTCATCTCAAGGGGCATGAAGCCACCGACAGTGCGAGATAACGATGGCATTGACGGGGTGTGTTGTTTTTTCTTGCACCACTGATGCTTTCTCTTCTGGGAAGAGGTCGGATGACATGACGATGCATATGTATCAGCTATAGCTTCTGAAGGCTCCAGTTGATTCTGTCGTTCCCGAATGATACCATGGGCATGGGAAACTGTTTTGAGAGCCATACAGTCATCATACTTCTGTGACTCATAGTTAGAAACCTACTGCCACTCACCCTCGCTGTCGTTGCTGCTGTCTGGCCTTACAAAGACACCCTCCACTTGTGTCAGGGCTGGTCCTAGCCTAACTATGTTGTTATGGACTTGGTATTGAAGCTAGTCTTTTAACACATAGCACTACATGAGTGTGTGTCCCAGAATCTGATGATAGGGGCAGTAGTTGGGGCGATTAGTGAGGTTATCCTCTTCCACCCTTCTACACTCAGGAAAACGTACAATCCCCTACTCTAAAGAGCTACACGAAGTAACCAGGGACCTGATTCTCATTAAACATGTAGTCCCAGTTTCTTCGGTTTGGGAAGGGGTCCCTTAGAGCCTGACCCTATCGAGGAGCTAGGGGAGCCTGTCGAGGAGACAGACCCTGATTGTCCCACCTGGGTGGTGGCAGCGCATTCCACGGAGGTGCTTACCGATTTTGAGGTGGATGATGCTGAGCAGGAGGCCACCTCTAAGGTGGAGGGACTCTATGAGGCTGCAGTGTTGGTGCCACTGGAAGCAATTCAATTTTCCTGGAGGCTTCTATTTGGGCCACCACGGTGGGATCAGCTCTGGAAACCCTCCTTACTGAAATTACAGGGGGCAATGTATGTGCCTGGCTGGTATGTTGTAGGGATTCCTCTAGGTGCTAGGCCTTATCGGAGAAGTCTTTGAATCCTCCAGGGTAGTTCTGGGTGATTAGAGAGGGAACCGACTCCGTCTTGACATTTCCTACACACATCGTCCGTAATTACTCTTGAGTTAGTGGCATGTCAAGGGAGTATGTGAGCCCCTTCCACTGGGCAATAAAGTCTGCAACTCGCTCATCATGCCTTTGTTTGCACTTGAAGAGGTCTGTGATGCTGGTTTTCTAGGTGGTGGAATTAAACTAATAGAATAATTTCCTATGAAGGTCCTCCCAGCTGGTTACTGATCCGACCGGGAGCTGGTTGTACTAGACGAATGTCGACCCCTTCAATGTCAGAACAAAATAACAGCACTTGGTAGCCTCCTGCTACCCTGGAGTCCCTAAAATTGGCCCACACCTTGAGTTGAAGTGGGTCAGGTGCTGTGGCGGGTCCCCCATCCCATTGAAGGGGGAGAAGGTGGGATTCTTGAAATCCATAGGCACCGACATATCATCCACCCATGCCGGGTATGGCTTACCATCAGGTGAGATTTCCACATGTCATGTTTCCAATTCCTCAAGGCGTGCTATGAGCACCTCCATTGGATAATCTGGATGAGGGTCCCTGTCTTGATGGTGATCCCTAACTACAAGTGCGTTTTTGGGTTCTTCAACATGGTGAATAGGCTCAGCGGCTTGTGGAGCGACTGGTGGAGCGACTTTTGGGGTAGCTGGGGGAACCTAGGAAAAATTCCATGGATTGCCACGCCATTCTAGAGGGTTTGTAAAGACATATTGTGCCCTCTTTCTGTGAGCACCGACTTCATCCCTGTCTACAGGAGCAACATCATCAGGGTTTCCTAGGGGCATCCTGGTGAGGGGAAGTTGTTCCTGCCCCTACTATACTAGCCTAGGATTTCCATAGTCCCGTCGTTGATCTACAACATGTTCACCCAAGAGTTCATCGACCAACTTATTCTGTTCAGCAATTTGTTGGTGCGATTTGGACTTCTCAAGTTCTTCCTTCGTCTTCTGCACTAAGGTAGATGGGTCAGAGTGTTTGGCATCTCCGACGTGCTCTTTTCCCATACCAGAATTTCGGATGAGTACCAATTCCTCAGTGGGATTAGAGAGACCAAGTAGGTTCTTATTCCTATGATTAATCCTCCCTGATGGATCCAATGTTTTTGGCATGCCCTCGGGGGGTAAGTCTCTATCGAGAATCTCCAACTCATCCTCCTCATTCACTAAGTTAGCCATGTTGACTGTGACCCTTCTTTGGGGCGTGTCCTCGATGTCGCCAAGAGATTCGGGCTACTGTCGGATAAGACTGAAGAGGAGGTCAGCATACTGCCCCCAGCCACAAATTTGCATGCGGGGTTGCCTCCTTGATAATTTTGCGGAGTACCTTGATAATCTGAACGCATTGCTGTTTGAGGGCCTTACGGAGACATGGTGACTCAGGGTGTTGGGACATAGGGAGTGTGGCCAACTCATCAAGACATCATTGCTTGGTGATGTATTAGAAATGATATTGGATCTAGGGATAAACCACTCACTGATGACGAAGACTAAAATGTGTTTCCTAGAGGCTATGGCGGAAACAATCAACCTCCTTCGGGGTGAGGGATTCCGACATGTAGAAGTTCCGTGCTACCACGGCCCAGAACTTTTCCGGGAAGTGGCTCGCGGCGTGGATGTTCAATAAAAACCTCTTCTCAGATTCAAAGTCTAGACCTTGATTTCCCCACTCATCAACTGGGGATGTCTGAGGAACTGGCAGCGGTACTAAGGCAGACCGCTGGGGCGACAGGCTGGCTGGTGGAGAGTATGGCGAATGGGCTAACTGGCCACGGAGTCCTGGGCTGTCTTCCGAAGAGTGTAGCGATCAAACGGATACGTCATGATAGGAAGGACTGATGGTCACAGTTCCTAGATTAGAGTCCAGGTCTACTGGTGGTAGGTCTCATTGTTGTTCGCCTGCCATTGATCCCCAGAATAGCTCTACGTGATCTCTTGTTGAGGTAGAGAGCGCTTCTTGTGACAACGGTGGTGATTGCACAACCGTGACCTGTGGGGTCGCCAAATTTTCATCCTCTTGGATGTACCGATGAATAGAGGTGGTAATACGAAGGACCTCGCATTCCAGGAGTACTAGGCTGATGCACCGTGTTCCTGCCCCGACCCTTGACTCGGATGAGCGAGAGGAGGGATCCCATGCCGAGTCGTACTTCAGCTCAGAGTCTGAGGAGCATACTGGTTATATCTCCATCTGGGCCTTCCTAGAATTCCTCTTATGGTAGCAATGACCCACCTTCCTATCCCTGGGTGTCTCCTTGGGATAGGTCGGATTTATGACATGGGGTCCTTCAGCCACACTGGTGCTGGGGCAGAGAGGGTTTCCACCTGAGAAAGCCGGGGTGCGAGGAGCACCAGGACAAATGTCCAAGGGGACGTGGGGAGGACCTCCATGGTTAGTACTAGAGTAGGAAAGACCTCCACTAGAACTAGAAGAAGCATGGAGGGGCCTCCATGCCTGTTTTCCCTGGCGACCTCAGTATGCGGAGGTTCCTTGTGCCTATCTAGCTGAACACGGGTAGGGCCTCCATGCTGGGTGCGGGTGGAGCAAGGCTGGCCCTCACCCCTCTTGTTACTGAGGGGAGGAGGACCTTCACTAGCTTCTGAGAGGACATGGGGAGGATCCCCACGTTGGAGAGAGACCGGATGGTCAATATCCCTACAGCAGCGGTCAGGGGTGGGAGGAATGACTCAATACCCAATGTAATGGCCACAGGAGAGACTTCCGTACCGAGTATCACTATCACGAGGAAGGCCTTCATTCGGATTGGGGGTGGCCCGGGGTGGACCTCCATGCCGAGCCTCAAAGCAAGGAAGGCTCTTGATTTACTTGGTAGTGGTAAGGGGAGGACCTCCGTACTGGGTGAAAACACTGCGGGTACGTTCGCGGCGGCCACTGCTTACTCTGTAGATAATGAGAGTCAAACTAGCCTGCCCGTGGGGTGTTTGGGGCCTCAATCATGGTTGGTCATATAAGTGCCCTGACTATCTGTATGCAGGGAACTAAGGATATGTATCGGCAGTGGCTCGGGCCACAGTAGAAACCGATATTGATGCCCCTTGGCGGGAATCCTCCTCAGCTTGCGCCCGACGTTGGCATCGGGTCAGACGAAACAGGGATGGTGGTGCAAGTACATAGCTTACCTAATCAACTCTCAGTAATACCGGACGGCGGTGCTGATGCAGCCAGGTGGGAGTCTTTACTGGGATCCCCTTGAATGGAACTCTGACTGGGTTGGGCTGGATGTCACCTACCTCATCTGTGTAAGGCAGGGAGTCTTCAAAGCTCTCCGGGGACAGGCTCCTGAAACAGTTGTATGTCAGGGTGGAGAGCAATGGCTCCCTGAACGACCCTCAGGGGCAGCTTTGACAGTGAGGCGCAGATGCTTCCAAGTCCAGGAAGGCCATATCCTGTGTAGAGATGATTCCCTCCTCCTCATAACATCGCACAAGGTCGTTGATTACCCTCCTTTTAATGACATCAGACTGGGATAGGGGGCGTGGGCACCCCATGGTCATAGATATAAAGGTCATCATGGAAGAGGTGAAGCCACATGGAATAGCCATGTTGGCACTGCCCCTGTCCTTGCGTCGATGGGAAGGTGGTGATCGCGTCCCTGGAGCAGTAACCTGATTCCTGATAATTAGGGAGATTAACTCATCAGTGCTGAAAGAAATAGGAATCGACGACCAATTCCCCAACGCCATCTTATCTTCTGTGGCTGGTAAGAGGGATCCACGCTGAAAACATCACAGAACAAGAATTTCCAATGTTCAACTACCCCAACATCTGGTGAGTTTCATGTCAGGCCCACTATTTTCTTGTCGGCACCCGATTCCGGGTAATTGGATCCAGTGACACGTCAATCCATTGATGCCTCGAACACTACAAGTCTCCATTTTGAGGAGAAGAAATTCACATCAGGTTCACCATTTCTATTTCGGATTCTTTCTCTGGGGTGCGCACATCCTTCTACTTGAGTACAAAAAGTGCGAATTTGTTTCCCCGTATTCCCGCTTTCCAAAGGTGGGCGGCATCCGCTCCTTGTTCAGGGACGTTTGCTCCTTGATCGAAACAGGATGATGGGATGTCAGTTCTTCCTTCAATGGATTTCTCCTTAGAACTCATCACCTAGTCCGGGTCTCCCTCATAGATTTAATATGTTGTTCGTGAAAATATTCCTACCACAATATCTTCATGGACACCAGTTAATTACACTACTTCTGTCGGGACATTCCAAGGGGTCTAATCAGGGAAGCAACCGTCAGTCAGGAGAGTAGTCACGTTGGGCATCACTGGCGTGTCTGAGCACTAGGGGATTGGTGTTTCTATCTTATATACCTTATTATAGGACTTCTCAATGGCGCAGAAACCTGAGGCATCCCACATCAAATTAGGGGAGTCATATTCCATGGGCATGTATCTGAGGTTTTCCTCAACTTCCCATGTTTAACACAGGGTATGTCGCATGTTTAACGTCTAGCAGAGACAGATCAGGCTGATCAGAACACTAACTAGAGTAGATCAGATGGAGGAACCCCCTAGAGGGAACACTGATGATGGGGTCAACATGTGGTTGGAATCCCTATTGTAGTTGAATGTAATGAGGAATGGGGTCCCATGATCCCACCAGGTTGTGGCGGCCCGGGTAATAATCAGTATGGATGATGGAAAGTTCCATGACGTGGATGGTTAATGGGGTGGAACCGTCATGAGGATGACGATGGTTTTGGGCTTGAGACTCGAAGAGACTTTCTACCTATCTCTGTGGTAGAGAATCAAAGTCCATGTAGTTCACATGATGATGGCTTAACACCTATTGGGGTTTTCAAAGGCTTACCACTGGATGAGATCACAACGGATTGCCACTGAATAAGGTGTCAACGACTTACCGATGTATGGGGTTTCAACAGTTTACCATTGATTGAGGTCACAATGGCTTACCGTTGAACAAGGCTATAAGTGGATTACCACTAATGAGCTTGCAATGGCTTACTGCTGCATAGGGTCACAACGACTTACCGCTGACAAAGGTCATAACGGCTTACCTATAACGACCCATACTTTACATACATTGTTATTACTTCAGAATTGAAGCACACTTATTACAACATATAACCAAACCAAGAAAGGACCGTATAGGTATAGTGTCTTTAGAAACTGGGAAACATAAACAACTGGTTCATAAATCATCTACTTTGCCTCCCATTTATTTCATCATATCTAGAGTCCCTTTTTGGCATATTCTACTTAATAACCTTCTTCCTAACCTGGGGAAACAAAACATACAAAAGGGTGAGCTCAAATGCTCAGTAAGGGTAAACAAAAGAAATATCAATCACATCATATACATAAGCACATAAATTTTGGAAATTTTAACCTACAAAAGAGATCATAATTTCATAACATGGGATAAATCATGGCAGTGAAATGTAATCACAATAATCATAACTTAAAACATGAAACTTTGTGTCATACACACATAATCATATAGATTCATTTCTTATTAGTCAAGACTCATTTCCAAGACTATCTTAGTGGACAAAGTCCATTTCTGAACTGAGTTACCCTCGTTTCAGTCCTGCTTCACTGAACCGGTATAACCTACCGTTCCAACCATGTCTATCTCATGAGATATAAAATCTTTACCCAATGCACTGGAGGGAGATATAGGTCCCACCCATCTCAAATTGATACCATTCTTATGTGTGCCACAAAATCATAAACCATACATCATAGCATAACCCATGTAATAAAAATGTGAATCTTAAACCTCATGAAATCATAAAACAATTCATATAAGATAAAGTAATTCATAAAAATAATTCCATCACAACATAGTCAAATCAATGTAATAATAGGGATAGAAACAGAACCCTTTATTATCTTAGATGTAAAATAATTTTGATAAAACACTTGAACTCCATTCTTGAGGAAAATATCATTTCTTTTTCAAAAAAAAATTTCCTTTCTTAACATGTCGTACAATTATAAACTAAAAGAAGTTGATTAAAAATAAACATTAAAACTTGTAAAAGAAGATTCTTGGAAATAATTTTTTAAAAATCCATTCATGCCGTATAAGTTAAAAAAACATTCTTCGTACTTTTGTAGAAAAAGTCAAAAAGCACCTCGTACGAAAAACGACAAAAGATTCCTTTCATATCCTTTACTAAAAACTCACTGAAGGGTAAAATTGGATTTAAACAATTGTAGGTGAATGGAAATAATATTACATATTGAGAAGCATTGATGTGGATGATAAAATACACCCCAGTAAATACCAAAGTATAAACAATCTCGGATGAGATTGTGATATTTCTCTTACCTTAGATTGAATATACTTTGTACGTGTCCTAACCTCCTGTATAATGATTTAAATAATGTTATTGACATATTCCAGAATCATACTTATTTTTATGATATCATATTTGGTCATATTCTTAGCTTCTTTGTAATATTTCATTACTACTTGTTATTCGGGTGTTTATAACTGTTTGTTCTTATGCGTGTTTTGTCGAATAAATTCTTATTCTTCTCTTTAGGTTATAGATACCTCATTTCCAGAATTGTATTAGTGTAATATATATCATATTCATTAATTTAATTCATTTATATAATAATTATGAAATGAAGATCATGTAGAACGAGTCGCATCACATCGTGGAGCCGGTATTCCGTACATACGCACGAGTGATGATATCGTTCCTATGATCATGGAATTGTATTGGAGTGTATGTATACTATTTCAGAATTCGGATCACTTCATAATAGTCATATATAGTCATTATTTATACCATTATACCCATCCAAGTAAGGTGGTGGTGGAAAATATATTACACCACGGCGTGGAGACGGTATTCCGTATGTACGCACGCGTGGTGATTTCTTTTTCCATAGGATGGATAGATGGTGAAATAGGGTTGTTTCATACTTATAATAACATATCAGTATATGAGTGATACTGATTTTATTACTTCATAATGAAACAACTAAAGAAGAAGAAGTGGAAGAAGAAATAAAGATGAAAGAATCGGTAACGGACATTACCTCTTCTTTGAAGTGCTTCTTTGAGACCTTCTTTTAGGGCACTAAAATTGGTCTTTGAAGAAGACCAGGACCTCTAAGATGTCTTTAGGTAAGTGGAGAGGATAAAGTGGTAGGGGTTGGCCGATCTTGAAGGCTCAATGTGGTGTGAGGAAGAGAGGGAGGAGGTGCCCTTTTATAAGGGAGGAGAGGGTCACCTTTGGAATAACAAAAAATATTATTTTATTATAAAGTCAAGTTCGGTTTTAAATAGCTCCAAAATGATTTATTTCGAGGATAATGTGGGGATGGGTCAAAATCCTCTCATCCAATAGAATTTAGACAAGTTTAGGTTCCTATTTCAACCTTATCATTTAGATTTAACATTAAGTTAAATAATTTTACTTTTACCGTGTCTTCTTGTGTTCTTATACTATAAGGTTAATAAACTTACTATAAGCAGCCAAATGAACCCCAAGTTTATTATTATTAATATACATAACCATATCTAAGTCATTTGGCCAAACCTTAGATTTTTACGAATAAAATAACCATTACTAATATAATATTTGTTTTAAAAACTATTTTATGTCAATTTTGACACTATTTAGTAATTAATTTTTGTGAAAATCATAACAGAATGATTAGTTCAAAAAAAGTTAATTAAATAAATTTTAACATGTCATATTAATATAGAAAATTAGTTTAATTCATAAAAAGAGTCAAATTAAATTTATTTTGGTGTTTATAACATTAATTATGTCAATATTTCATTAATATGTTAATTACTGCATCATCTTTGTGTCATAAATAAATTAAATTATTTAATGTCTAAAAATTAAAAATAAAATACCATTATGTAGGAAATCTTTTTAGATTTATAATGAATATTTATAGTCGAATTTATCTTATGTATAACCCCATATTAAAAAATGATTTAGTTATTAAACTTTGATTTTAACTATTTTAACCCTTCTTTAAATAAATTAATAATAAATGTCCTAATCTAATCCAAGTGGGCCTAAATGGTCATATTTTATTCCTAAGTTTTTTTTTTGGTCGAATTACACTTGTCCAAGAGAATTAGGACATGTTTTAGGGTAATAATAATATCATTTTTACCCTTAATTACCCTATTTACTTTTAACCGTGGTAAAAAAAGTAAAAAGTTACTATTCACCAAAAAATTATTTTCATCTCATTGAACCACATTTTACTTACTGACAACAACTGTGTCTCTCGTATTTTCAAAATTACACTCACAGAAGTGGTAAAATTAAGTTTTATGGAAAATTCAGTTTTTTTAACTACCACTTAGTGGTTTCACTATTCATCAAAAATTGAAAGTTTTCAGAAAAATACCAAAATTTCACCCTTGTCTAATTTCGATATTATGAATCCAAAAATGAAGTCCATTTTGAAAAATAAAATTTATAAAATTTTAAAAAGTGGTTATTACTATTTATAACGGCTAGTTTTAATAATATTTAAATAGTATATCGTTGTTTAGTGAAACTCGGTATTGCGTACGATGCAAGCTATCGAGGAAGGTTGTGATTTCGTGTAAAGCAAGACAAGCAAGTGTTGTGTGTATAAAAAGATTCCTTTGATGATTTATATAACATAAAAGTCTCGGGTGTTACATTCAACCCCCATTAAAATGAATTTCTCCCTCAAAATTCGTCACTTTGTAACAAACAGATGAGGATACCTCTCCCTCATCATATCCTCAAGCTCCCATGTAGCTTCTTCTAATTGGTGGTTCCTCCATAAAACATTCACTAATAGAGTGGTCTTGTTTCGTAGGACTTTTTCACTACGATCCAGAATCTCTATCTGTTGTTCTTCATAAGAAAGATCTTGCTCCAGTGGTACAACTTCTGAGCTGAGTACATGTGAAGGATCAGGTATGTACTTTCTCAGGAGAGATACATAGAACACAAAGTGAACTTGAGAGAGATTCGGTGGAAGCGCCAATCGGTAATCTACCTTCCCAACACGATCCATTATTTCAAAAAGACCGATATATCTAGGGCTCAACTTCCCCTTCTTTCCAAATCTCATAACCCTCTTCCAGGGAGATATTCGTAAGAACACTTTATCACCCACTTCAAACTCTAGGTCTTTTCTTCGGTTGTCGGCATAACTTTTCTGTCGACTCTGAGCTTCTCTTATGTGTTGTTGAATAGATCTGACCTTTTCTACAATTTCATCAATGAGATCAGGTCCTAATAGCTTTCTTTCCCCAACTTCATCCCAGCAAGTTGGAGTCCTGCATTTCTTTCCATAGAGAGCTTCATAAGGAGCCATCTGAATACTGGAGTGAAAGCTATTATTATAAGAAAATTCTACCAAAGGTAGGTGTTGATCCCAACCACCTTTGAAATCCATAGATCAAGCTCTCAACATATCTTCTAGGGTTTGGATTGTCCTCTCAGACTAACCGTCTGTCTGAGGATGATAAGCAGTGCTGAAACTCAACTCTGTATCCAGAGTATGCTGAAGACTTCGCCAGAACTTCGAGGTAAATCTCAGATCCCGGTAAGATATAATAGAAATTGGTACTCCATGCAATCTTACCACTTCCTTTACATATATCCTGGCAAGCTGATCCAGAGATAAATCCTCTCTAATAGCAATGAAGTGTGCAGACTTTGTAAGATGGTCAACTATGACCCAGATAGCATTATTGCCTTTGGATGTTTTAGGAAGTCCTGTGACAAAGTCCATAGTGACCTTTTCCCATTTCCATTTGGGTATGGGTAATGGTTGTAACATCCCCTTAGACTTCTGTCTCTCAGCATTAACTTGTTGACAAACCAAGCATCGAGAGACATATTCAGCAACATATCTTTTCATGTCATCCCACGAGAAGTACTCTTTCAGGTCCCTATACATCTTCGTGCTTCCAGGATGAATAGAGAATGAAGAACTATGAGCCTCATCCAGCAGCTCCTTCTTTAATTCGGGGATGGGAGGAACACAAACCCGATTCCTTAACTTTATTATCCCATCACAATCAAGGTTGAATTTAGGAACATTTCTCACCTTCTTTTGTAACTCGACATCTTCTTTCTGTGCCTCTTTAATCTTCACATGTATAGATGGTGGAACATTCATTTGAGAAAGATACGATTTTCCCCTTTCATTATAATTACAAGATCCATCCTTCGTAAATCCATAAATATTGGATCTTTTGTGATCCTCATCATGGATAAACTAGCACGGTCTTGTCGACTTAATGCATCTGCCACCTTGTTTCCTTTCCCAGGGTGGTAATGAATTGAGCAGTCGTAATACTTAATCAGCTCCAACCATCTTCTTTGGTGCATATTCATCTCCTTTTGTGTGAAAATATACTTTAAACTTTTATGATCAGTATAAATATCACACCTTTCACCATAAAGGTAATGCCTCCAAATCTTTAATGCAAATATTACCATAGCTAACTCCAAATCATGAGTTGGGTAATTTTGCTCATGTATTTTCAACTGTCGTGAGGCATAAGCTATCACCATATCATTTTGAATAAGAACACACCTAAATCCCTTCTTGGATGCATCACTATAGATCACAAACCTTTCTCCACTACAAGGCAGTGTGAGCACAGGTGCACTAGATAACCTTCTTTTCAACTCCTTGAAATTCTCTTCACATTCTTCCGTCCAAACAAACTTAACTTTTTTCCGAGTCAACTTGGTGAGTGGATTAGATAATCGTGAAAAATCTTTCACAAAACGTCGATATCCAGCCAAACCAAGAAAACTTCGGATCTTGGTTACTGTTGTTGGTCTCGACCATCTTTCGATAACCTCTGTTTTTGTTGGATCCACAGATATCCCCTCTTTTGAGATTATGTGACCCAAAAATGCAACTTTTTGAAGACAAAATTCACACTTGGTAAATTTGGCATAAAGCTTCTCCTTTCTCAGGGTCTTAAATATAATTCTCAAGTGATCTTCCTGTTCTTCCTTGATCTTTGAATATACAAGAATATCTTCTATAAAGACTACCACAAACTGATCAAGATAGTCTCTAAAGACTCTATTCATTAGATCCATGAAGATAGCAGGGGCATTAGTAAGACCAAATGGCATCACTATAAATTCATAGTGTCCATACCTTGTACGGAAAGCCGTCTTTGGTATATCCTCCCTTTTGACCCATAATTAATGATACCCTGAACGAAGATCAATCTTGGAAAAGTATTGAGCTCTGCGTAGTTGGTCAAATAAGTCATCAATATGTGGGAGAGGATATTTTTTCTTGATAGTGATCTTGTTAAGTTCTCGATAATCAATACAGAGTCTCATTGATCCATATTTCTTCTTAACAAACAGAACAGGTTCTCCCCATGGTGACGCACTAGGGCGTATGAACCCCTTATCAAGATTCTCTTGGAGTTTCTTCTTCAATTCCTACAACTCAATTGGGTCCATTCTATAAGGTGTCTTTGAAATAGGCAAAGCACCCGGTACGCGTTCTATTGAAAACTCAACTTCACGATTCGGTGGAAGACCCGGTAATTAATCCGAAAAGACATAATCAAACTCCCGTACAATGGGAATATTCTTAATCATGAGTTTCTCACCAACCATTTGAGATAAATAACCTTCATTTAGTGGAATCAATACCCATAAAATGGAATAAATTTCCACTGGAAGGTTATGTTCATCCTTGCATCGATAGACGATCATAGATTGATCTGGAATATGAAATGTGACTTCCCTTATTTGGAAATTGATATGAGCTCCATGTAGAGAAATCCAATCCATGCCAAGAATCACATCAAATTCCACTATAGGAAGGATCACAAGATTTGCAGGAAGCACTTTCCCACAAACTTCGATCGGAGAAGAATTATAAACTTTTGATGCGACTGTTGTGCCATTAGGGGTTGTCACAGCTAACTCAACATCTAACTGTTGAGGTAATACGGTGATATCCTTAGAAAATTCTTCAGAAATAAAGGATTGGGTGGATCCAGAATCAAATAAAACATTTTCTACTTTAGAGTGGATGGTAAGTGTACCTTTCACCACATCATTATCGTACTCCACATCGCTGATAGAAATTCAATGTGACTTTCCTTTGTCTTTAGATTTAAGAGTTTTTTGACGTAGACCATCATCATCAACCCTTGGATTAGGGCATTTATTGGCATAATGACCCATCTCCTTGCACTTGAAACATTGAAGTGTAGTAGGTTCATTCTGTGCATCCATTCCTTTATTTGCATCATTAGACATCTTCTTCCCATCATCGCGGCATTCAAATGTCTGATGACCTTCTTTTCCACATTTGAAACATTTACTTGTCCCTTTAAGACAACTCCCTCCATGTTTCTTTCCACACTTTGAGCATAAGGGAAATCTCATCTTCTTTTCAGTGTGCTCTTTAGATTTTCCTTTGAATTCCATTTTCTTCTTCTTATGAAACCCATATGACTGATGGGTTACTCCAATCTCCATCTCAACTTTGAGAGCACATCGAACGATTTCCTCGTAGCTATTGAAGTCCCTTATGGCTAACGCCCTTCAAAGACTTGGTTTTAAGCCACTAAAGAATCGATCGATCTTACTCTGAGGTTGGATAATAATACCAAAAGCGTACCTTGCAAGTCTTGTAAAATTTTCTTCATAGGTACCAACAGATTCATCATCCTTTTGCTTCAGTTCAAGAAACTCTTTCTCCATATTTGTTCGGAGAATACGAGGGAAGTACTTATTGAAAAATAAGTTCTTTAACTCATCCCATTCCATGGACTCAATTTCATCCCTTTGCCTCGTATTCTTAATAAGATTCCACCATTGATCAGCATCACCTTCCAAACGATACACTACTAAGACGACTTTATCATGTTCAGAACATTGAAGAACTGAAAATATTTGTTCAGTAGTACTAATCCATTGTTCAGCAACTAATGGATCAGTAGACCCGCTGAATGAAGGTGGACGCTGTCTCATGAAAGATTCAACAGAATGTTGCTCCTTCATTTGCTCATTTGGAAGTCCTGCATTATTCATAGCTTGAGAAAGTTGTGTGGGAATGGCTACAAGATTTTGCATTCCAGCTCCCATAACTTTTAGTTGCTCAGGGGGACAATCATTGCATTTCCCATCACATTCCACATTAACACGTTTCCTTCGGGTTCCAGCCATTGACTAAAACCAAGAAGAATAGTGTGAGAAACACTAATTATAATAGGAAAACCACATAATCAAGAATAAAATTTCACACTTAAGATCTTATCCTAGGTTATTCATGGCCATTTCTAAAACACTAAGATTGTGTTCTATGATTAGAATTATCCTTATGGTTCTTACTAAGGCTTTCACATCCTAGTTTCCAAAGGTTGACTATACCTTTCCTCTGATACCAACTATAACGACCCATACTTTACATACATTGTTATTATTTTAGAATTGAAGCACACTTATTACAACATATAACCAAACCAAGAAAGGACCGTATAGGTATAGTGTCTTTAGAAACTGGGAAACATAAACAACTGGTTTATAAAGCATCTACTTTGCCTCCCATTTATTTCATCATATCTAGAGTCCCTTTTTGGCATATTCTACTTAATAGCCTTCTTCCTGACCTGGGGAAACAAAACATACAAAATGGTGAGCTCAAATGCTCAGTAAAGTTAAACAAAAGAAATATCAATCACATCATATACATAAGCACATAACTTTTGGAAATCTTAACCTGCAAAAGAGATCATAATTTCATAACATGGGATAAATCATGGCAGTGAAATGTAATCACAATAATTAGAACTTAAAACAGGAAACATTGTGGCATACACGCATAATCATAGAGAATCATTTCTTATTAGTCAAGACTCATTTCCAAGACTATCTTAGTGGACAAAGTCCATTTCTGAACTGAGTTACCCTCGTTTCAGTCCTGCTTCACTGAACCGGTATAACCTACCGTTCCAGCCATGTCTATCTCATGAGATATGAAATATTTACCCAATGCATTGGAGGGAGATATAGGTCCCACCCATCTCAAATTGATACCATTCTTATGTGTGCCACAAAATCATAAACCATACATCATAGCATAACCCATGTAATAAAAATGGGAATCTTAAACCTCATGACATCATAAAACAATTCATATAAGATAAAAGAATTAATAAAAATAATTCCATCACAACATAGTAAAATCAATGTAATAATAGGGATAGAAATATAACCCTTTATTATCTTAGATTAAAAATAATTTTGATAAAACACTTGAACTCCATTCTTGAGGAAAATATCCTTTCTTCTTCAAAAACACTTCTCCTTTCTTAGCATGTCGTACAGTTGTAAACTAAAATAAGTTGATTAAAAATACACATGAAAGATTTTAAAAGAAGTTTCTTGGAAATAATTTTTTAAAAATCCATTCATGTCGTATAAGTTAAAAAAACATTCTTCGTACTTTTGTCAGAAAAGTCAAAAAGTACCTCGTACGAAAAACGACAAAAGATTCCTTTCATATCCTTTACTAAAAACTCACCGAAGGGTAAAATTGGATTTAAAAAATTGAAGGTGAATGTAAATAATATTACATGTGGAGGAAACATGGATGTGGATGATAAAATACACCCCAGTAAATGCCAAAGTATAAACAATCTCGAATGAGATTGTGATATTTCCCTTACCTTAGGTCTGATATGATTTGTACGTGTCTGAACCTCCAATATAATGATTTAAATAATTTTATTGAATTCTTACAGAATCATACTTATTTTTATGATATCATATTTGGTTATATTCTTAGCTTCTTAGTAATATTTCATTGCTACTTGTTATTCGGGTGTTTATAACTTTTTGTTCTTATGCGTGTTTTGTCGAATAAATTATTATTCTTCTCTTTAGGTTATAGATACCTCATTTCCATAATGGTATTAGTGTAATATATATCATATTAATTCATTCAATTCATTTATATAATCATTATTAAATGAAGATCATGTAGAACGAGTCATATCACATCGTGGAGACGGTATTCCGTACGTACGCACGAGTGATGATATTGTTCCTATGATCGTGGGATTGTATTGGAGTGTATGTATACTATTTCAGAATTATTATAACTTTATAATAGTCATATATAGTCATTATTTATACCATTATACCCATCCAAGTAAGGTGGTGGTGGAAAATAGATTACACCACGGCGTGGAGACGGTATTCCGTACGTACGCATGCGCAGTGATTTCTTTTTCCATAGGATGGATAGATGGTGAAATAGGGTTGTTTAATACTTATAATAAAATATCTGTATATGAGTGATACTGATTTTATTACTTCATAATGAAACAACAAAAGAAGAAGAAGTGTAAGAATAAATAAATATGAAAGAATCAGTAACAGACATTACCTCTTCTTTGAAGTGCTTCTTTGAGACCTTCTTTTAGGGCACTAAAATTGGTCTTTGTAGAAGACCAGAACCTCTAGGATGTCTCTAGTGAAGTGGAGAGGAGAAAGTGGCAGGGTTTGTCCGAGCTTGAAGGCTCAATGTGGTGTGAGGAAGAGAGGGAGGAGGTGCCCTTTTATAAGGGAGGAGAGGGGCACCTTTGGAATAACAAAAAAAATTATTTTATTATAAAGTCAAGTTCGGTTTAAATTAATCCAAATTGATTTATTTTAAGGCTAAGGTGGGTATGAGTCGAAATACTCTCATCCAATATAATTTAGACAATTTTAGGTTCCTATTTTAACCTTATCATTTAGATTTAACATTAAGTTAAATAATTTTACTTTTACCGTGTCTTCTTGTGTTCTTATACTATAAGGTTAATAAACCTACTATAAGCAGCCAAACGAACCCCAAGATGTTTATTATTAATATATATGACCTTATCTAAGTCATTTGGCCGAACCTTATATTTTTAGGAATAAAATAACAATTACTAATATAATATTTGTTTTAAAAACTATTTTATGTCAATTTTGACACTATTTAGTAATTAATTTTTGTGAAATCATAACAGAATGATTAGTTCTAACAAAGTTAATTAAATCAATGATAACATTTCATATTAATCTATAAAATTAGTGTAATTCATAAAAAGAGTCAAATTACATTTATTTTTGTGTTTATAACATCAATTGTGTCAATATTTCATTAATAAGTTAATTACTGCATCATCTTTGTGTCATAAATATATTAAATTATTTAATGTCTAAAAATTAAAAATAAAATACCATTATGTAGGAAATTTTTTTTTCTTTCTAATGAATATTTATAGTCGAATTTATCTTATGTATAACCCTATATTAAAAAATGATTTATTTATTAAACATTGATTTTAACTATTTTAACCCTTCTTTAAATAAATTAATAATAAATGTCCTAATCTAATCCAAGTGGGCCTAAATGGTCATATTTAATTCCTAAGTTTGTTTTTGGTCGAATTAAACTTGTCCAATAAAATTAGGACATGTGTTAGGGTAATAATAATATCATTTTTACCCTTAATTACCCTATTTACTTTTAATCGTGGTAAAAAAAGTAAAAAGTTACTATTCACCAAAAAATTATTTTCATCTCATTGAACCACATTTTCCTTACTGAAATCAATCGTGTCTCTCGGATTTTCGAAATTCCACTCACAGAAGCGGTAAAATTATGTTTTATGAAAAATTCAGTTTTTTAACTACCACTTAGTGGTTTCACTATTCATCAAAAATTGAAGGTTTTCAGAAAAATACCAAAATTTCACCATAGGCTAATTTCGATATTACAAATCCAAAAATGAAGTCCATTTTGAAAAATAAAATTTATAAATATCAAAAAGTGGTTATTACTATTTATAACGGCTAATTTTAATAATATTTTAATAGTATATCGTTGTTTAGTGAAACTCGGTATTGCGTACGACGCAAGCTATCGAGGAAGGTTGCGATTTCGTGTAAAGAAAGCCAAGCAAGTGTTGTGTGTATAAAAATATTCCTTTGATGATTTATATAACATAAAAGTCGTGGGTGTTACATTACCACTGAATGGAATGAAAACGACTTGTCGCTAAATGGAGTGACAACAACTTTCCACTGAATGGAGTGACAATGGATTACTACTGAAAGAAGTGAAAATGGATTACCGCTGAATGTCATGACAATGTCATGTCGTTGAAAGGAGTGGAAACAGCTTACCGCTGAATGGAGGTCTACAGTTTAATGTCATGCGGGACGGGGGCGAACCAACATGAAGGAGGACCTAGGGTCTAATGGTTGTTGGGTGGGAACCTCAGAGAGGTTTCCTACATGCCCTGCCTTGGCATTGATCAAAGACCATGTAACCTAGGATGGTGGGAAGGGGCTTACAATCTAGGCTGCCCAATGAGTTGGTGAACCGACGTGAAGATGGTCGGAATGACCGGTGTTGGGCATGAACCTCAGGGAGGCTTCCTACGTACCTCTCCTTAACAAGGATTAAAGACCTATTAGTTCATGTGGTATTGGGGCTTACACTCTAGGCTACCCGATGAGTTGGAAAACTGATGTGAAGATGGTCGGAATGACCGATGTTGGGCTTTAACCTTAGGGAGGATTCCTATGTACCTCTCCTTTGCAAGGATCAAAGACCTCATAGTTTAAGTGGTATTAGGTCTTACACTCTAGGCTACCCAATGAGTTGGTGAAACGATGTGAAGATGGTCGGAATGACTGGTGTTTGGCTTGATCCTTATGGAGGCTTCCTACATACCATGCCTTAGCAAGGATCAAAGACCTCGTAGTTCAGGTGGTGGGAAGGGGCTTACACTCTAGGTTGCCTAATGAGTTCGTGAACTGACGTGAAGATGGTCAGAACGACCGGTGTCGGGCTTGAACCCTAGGGAGGCTTCCTACGTACCTTGCCTTTCCAAGAATCAAAGACCTCATAGTTCAAGTTGTATTGGGGATTACACTCTAGGCTGGATGATGAGTTTTTGGACCGACATGAAGATGGTCGGAACGACCAGTGTTGGGCTTGAACCTCAGGGAGTCTTCCTATGTACCTCACCTTAGAAACGATCAAAGACCTAGTAGTTCATGTGGTGGTGTGAAATAACGTGAAGGAGGACCTGGGGTCCTATGGGTGGTGGGATTGAACCTCGTGGAGGCTTCCTACATACCCTACCTTAGCAAGGATCAAAGACCACATAGTTCAGGTTGGTGTGGGGCTTACACTCTAGGCTTCCCGGGGGGGATGTCATGGTTGGTGCTCACTCTAAGCCCACGTGAGTCATGCACGGTGTGAGAAACAAGAGATAGCATATACGTGACGATCACGTCGTGAAAGGTATGTATGTGGGAGGTGAATTGGATCTTACATATAATTAGCGGCCTGAAGAGTTCGGGACTTACTCCAGGGTGGAGGCCCAATGGTGACAAAGCCCAGCGGGAGAGGGACTTGGTACCCAGGAAGAGAGGAGGACCAGAGGTGATACCTCCTATGAGGAAGGATAGGGGCTTACACTAGAGTGGTTACCCTTTCCTCCATAGACAAAAACCACTCTGATAAGGAAGATATCATCCCTTTTGAGAGGAGATCTCATCCTCGTGCAGACCAGTCGGTGTGCAGAATTTCCAAAGTGGAGGCACCTCGCGTGCGAGGCACAGGACGAGGCCAGAGTTTAACGTCATGTGCTATATACGAGTGTGCATGGAAGTTTAATGTCATACAGATCGGACATGATGGGTTTGTTTCGCACCCGTAAGACTTACATAATTGGTACCCTCTGCTCCTTTTGGAAGGGAAGGCAACAACATTGTCATGGTTTGGGGGGGTGTTATGGAGCGAACCATCGAGGGTTCCATATTGGCATGGCTATGAGAAGAAGCAATAGCTGTTAGCGTGCCTATGAGAAGAAGCATGAGGCAAAGCAACGCCACATGAAGTATTGTCCAAGGGAATTTGAAATCCCATCGTGAAAACCTGGAGGGTTGCACGGGAAAATGAATTGCAATGCAGAGGGGTTCATAGGCAGGGGCCTTGTGAAGCTCTTCTACTCTTCCATTACAATTTTCAATACCTTTCAAAATTTTTTATATCATCATTCATTTGGGAGGAATAACCGCAATCAAGAATCTATGGTTTGTATATTTTTATTACTTTTAGATCTATCCAATAATAAAAGATTTTTCTTAAAATCTCATTTTTAAAACATTATTTTTATTTTTAGCATGAGAATTTTTTTCATAGAAGGTACATTCTTTAAGAATGTGACCAGGTTGCTCACATATTCCAAAACATTTATCTTGGTACTCAAACTCTTTTTTTTATTTCTAAAATATTAAGAATTTTATCTTACAACTTTCTACATCTTAGGAAAGTTAACAACTTTTTATCTAATATTTATCCCCACATTTAATACCTACATTTATGTAGATACTTGTTTACCATCAATTATAATATCTATACCAAGAAATATTGAAAATCCAACAATAATCATTCAATGTTGGTCTTTTATATAAAAATATATTTCTATATAATTAGAATTCTTTGGTTCGTAACATCTTTTTATATTTGTTTTTTATATGATGAGGGGAAAATTTCTTCCATGGGTAATTTTCAACCATTATAGATGAGGTGGATTTCTCAAATCCTTTCTCAACCCAAGATTACCAAACAATTTTTATAATAACTAATTTTTTTGTAAAATCAGATGAAATATTACTTTTGGTGGATGGACATTTCTTCAGAATCTTGTGATATGATTTCTAGTAGCTTGAGAAGATTTGTCGATAACCTATTAGGCCTTGTTGTAATTACCATTAAATTTTCTTAAAGTAATTTCAAACTCATGAAATTTGGGTTTCATTTTAAAAACATCTTATTTGT
This sequence comes from Viscum album, assembly GCA_963277665.1. Taxonomy (NCBI): domain Eukaryota; kingdom Viridiplantae; phylum Streptophyta; class Magnoliopsida; order Santalales; family Viscaceae; genus Viscum; species Viscum album. The sequence continues at coordinate 1,475,151,218 of OY728125.1, read as the reverse complement.
TAGTTATAAGATCCATGTAAAGATCTTCCACCACCTTTACTCATTCCACAAATTTCAGTTTAATGGTTACAACCTCTTGGATGTAATCATATTCTTATTTAAGAAAATATTTCCTTCTTTAATTATCCTTTCCAATTTATCTCTTAATCAATCTAATTTATTTCTGGGATTTATTGCTTTTTTCAAGACATGAAACTAGTTTTGATATCATATGATATTCTCTATAAAGTGATTCACCTAATTCTTCTTCTTCATAGTTTGAGGAATATTTATTTTCATCAAAATTTTCAAATATGGTTTTGATTTTTTTTACCATTAATCATCTAATGAATTATTGTCAAAAGTGTTAGATTTAACTTTCTTAGTCAACATACTTCTTCTATTTTATTTATTTTTTTCATACCACTAGTGTAATTCTTATTTCCTTATAGGAGTTTTTAAAATTCTTCCATCAATGTTTTTATTTGTAAAGATATTCATATTCTAAAATTTTAATCTTGGGAAATTAAAAGGATTTATAATTCTTCTAGACTCTAAAAATTCAAGTGTAATTTTTCCTCCATACCTTTCATTACCTCTACAATTGTTTATAGAGATGATACTATGATTATTCCTCATTTCATAAGAAACAAGAAATTTCAGAAATTCTTTATGAGATAAATCATATTTATCTTCCATGGAAAAAATTTTAGAATCAAACCAGTCAAGGAATTTTCTCATGAGTTTCTCTACAATGTCAGAATATTTCAATATGTAATCAAATCCACTAATGTTACACAAAATTTCATTAACTCTGGTGAAGTATTCATCAATGTTTTATTCATCACTCATTATTATATATTCAAACTTACTTCACCATTTTATTTATCTTTGATTATTTTACTATAGTGTGTCACGAAAAGATAATTTTTAGCTTATACCATGTTTTTTAGTTGTTTAATGGTCCATCATCTTCATAAACTCATTTTCTAAAAAGGACACTAAAATGGAGTTTCAAGATTTCCCATCAACATCAATGTTATTATCTTTAAAAAATTAATAGGAGAATCATTTTCAACTAGTGAAAATTCAAGTGTGACTACATAAATAACATTTAATCCAAGATACTGAATTTAGTGGATCATTCTATTTTTCCAAAATTATAATTTTTATCATTGAAGGTATGAATACCTAGGCTGTCAAATCAATTGATATTTTTGATGATAAGTATTCAATAGGGTAACCTTGGCTCTGATACCACTTGATGTTCAATTGGATATTTCAACCACAAATAAGGGAGGTGAATCAGTTTTTAGAATTCTTAATAATTTATAAATTTATAAATTTAACTCCCACAACTTGTTAGAGTTATCTACCTTACTATTATTTTATAAAAATATCAAAATCATACAGATAAATAAAGTAAAAGATGAATTAAAGATTTAAAAGTTTTGGCATTATTTTGAGAACCTAAATCCCTTCCATGGCCACTACTATGGGTCTATAGAAATTCACTATTGGAAATATGTGAATACCACTTTTGAGATAACTCCCATTAAAATCCTTATATCTCCCAATAGGTATGATTATACTGACTCCTGTCAGTTTTCATGTTTTTCTTATGAAACTGATCCATAAGAAAATTATAAAACCTTTTAACTGTACTCTATAAAAATTCATCTATAAAATGTTCGACCAATTTCATTAATATCATATATGTTTTTTTGGTGTGCTATTCCTTGGTCTGGTAAAAGTCTGTCTGGTATTATTCATAAGAAACTATGATTTTTCTATCCTATGGTATATCTAATTAACAAAACCACTACAACTCAAAACCATTGCATAAAAAATATTTCAAATGACTGAACTTTTTAATTCTCTATATGGAATCTCTATAATGAAACTTTTTCTGATTCTATGATCATAAACCTCTATCTGGAAATCATCACTACAAGAATGAATTTTGGTTGGGAACTCACTTCTAACATAAATTCTATAGCATTTCATCTATTCCATACATGTGAACAGTGTTAAGTATGATATTATTTTTCACCCATAACTATAGGAGCACCCAATATGAAAAAGGTATGAAACCATTTTAATTTTCCCACTCATTGAATTTCACAATTCCAGATTTCTCACACATTTGAATTTCACTTTTATGGATCTCAATAATTCCACAGTCTTCTTGTATATTCCTGAAACATTATGAAACATATAATGAATTAAATTTTTTATTAAAAATTAAAAAAAACGACTTGAAATAATAAATTCATCACTGTCACATTTTGGACTTTATGAGGTTTCTTAAAAATCTATGACTAGAATTGTTTTTTCTAGAAATATTTGTTGGATAAAAAAACTATAATTTTCCATTTCTATTCTTCCAATTTTCTTTATAATAAAATTCAATTTTATGGATTGATATTTTTTCTCTGTATGATAAATTTTCCTTTTTTATACTTTATACACTAACTCCTTATAAAATATCATTCAACATTATTTCTTAAAAAAAATATAACTGATTTCCTAATGAAAAGTTAGTTTGTTGTAACTTTATATCATCCAGAACTGCTTAATAGATTCTCAAAATCATACATTTCAACTCCAAATCATTATAAAACCTATCTGTTTTAAAATTTGAACATGGGAAACTTATGGATCTTTTCCTTTGATGACAGAGTTGTACTTATCTCTCCCTATGATTTTGAATATAGAAATTTTTTACATCAACAATTTCAAAATTATTACTAATTATTCATCTACATAGTTTAACTATAAATCTGTTTCTCTTATCTTCTAAAAACTCTACAATTCTTTATCTATGGTTTTATTACAAAATTTATTTTTGATTCTTTTATCTGGAAAAATCAAATTTTCAGATAAAACTAATGTTATTCCAGAGAGAAAAATGCCTCTTTGGATTTCATTATCTTGGATCATGAGAATTTCATGGTGTTAGGAACTTGAAAAAACAACATACCATCATATAACTTCTATCGGGAGTTTCTTGAAAAAAATATAAATTTACTTATTCTCTTGAAACTCAATAACAAAAGATTTTATAACTTCCATCAACTCTTGTTTTCTAATTTTAGAAAAAAAATTCTTTAAAAAAATTTAGATCTAAGAAAATATAATCAAAAAATAGAAAAAATATCTGAAAAAATATTAAAATATAAGATATTTATAATTTTACTGATAAGGGAAACATATCCAATTTGACTACATTCAACGCATTGATGTTGTTTTGAGGTCATGAACTAAAAGACCCAAAAACGTACAATGTGAACATAACCATTTCAGATAAAAAACATGTTAATAAATGAAATAAAAGGAATAACAGTAATGAAATAAAAATTCAAAAGGCTATTAATAAAGTATGAAACTAATATAATTTTATTATTTGGGAGTTATAGAATTTACAATGCAATGTGGGATTTAAGATAAGGAATATTTCTTTAAAGCCTTTTTGAAAGTATTTCATTAAAAACAATTTCTCTGCATCCATGCTATTAAAAATATTCCAAGTATTTTCTTATTTATACATAAAATATAAACAAAGTTCATTTTCAACTACTTTTTTATTTTTTAGGGTTTAGAAAGGAATCTATGTAATCTTTTCCGTACGGTTCATTTTGATTTGATTACCATAGTGCAAAAACAAATTGTTTTTTAACATATATGGATTTACCTTCCTTTCCCATTTCCATAGACATTATTCTTTATCAATATATTTTTACATTTTTGTAGTTATTTTAAAAGAAACTTTTTTTCTCAATATTTTTGGGATTTTTTGTTTTAAAATTTATTTTCTATGGAAATAGAAACCTTTTCTCATCTTTATGAGATAATTAAAATAGTTATATCTTATGGGATTTAATTCCAATGAAAATGTGTTTAAAAATTTAATTACATGATTTATATTTTTTATTTATGCTATGGTTATTGGAAATTTTATATGAATTTTGGTTTATCCAAAAATTTCTCAAATAATGGGTGAGACCAATATAGATCCCTTATGAATTAGGTAAAGTCAGAGTGTGTATCAGTTTTTCGTTAATTCTAAGAGATATAACAATTATCTAATTAGGTAATTCCATTTTAATGATTCTTATAAGGGTGAATATAAGGTTAATGTCCCATGTTACCGACATGATAATATTTCAAATTTTTATAAATGAAACCTTTTAATTTTAAATGGTAAGAAAATGGGATTATTTTTTTAGTGAAAGTTTATGAACTATCTATAATAAAGGTAAAAGGATTATTTTCAGGGAAAGGTATCAATGTGTATTCTTTTTTCTAATAAACCATTTTAATAATGGCTTTTCCTTGATTATTTTATATAAACTTTTTTATAAAATCTATTATAAATTAATTGTTTTTCATGAAAATTGTAAATATATGTTTTAGGTAAAATATAAATTATGAAAATGGATAACATTATTATGGATTTTCTTGTTTACAAATTGACTAATGGGTTTATTTTATTTTATTTTCCTTTTTATGTTTTTTTTTTTCACATCCCACTTTTTCAAATTATATTTGATAGGGCATAAGGATAGGTAGAAAATTTATAAAGGTTGGAGTTCCATATATGGTAGCTACCTTTAAAGAAGTAACTGTGTCATTATAAAGAACTTTTGGTATATGAAAGTAGATATTGTAAGGAAATGTTAACTTTTTTATATAATTTTTTACCTAATTTTCTAAAAATATAAACAAAAAAACATATTATAAATGTAAGAAGTGAAACCCTAGATATAAATCATGTAATTACTGGTTGTTTTAGGTAGGTGGTGTTACAACTGGTATTATATTGAACTCTTAGAGAAATTTAGAGTTTAGGAGAATGTAAAAAGACACATTAAAGACTGTTTAATTTATGTTAATACTATCATGATATGTATTTTGAATATTTCCATGTTTCTTCATCTAATCTATGTCTTTTCAAAATGGTTTTCCATTGAAAAAATAGGGAATCTGAGATAGAGAGACATAAAGAGGATAATAACCTTCAAAATTAGAAACCTAAAATGGTAAGTATAGAATATTTTATTGGAGTTTTGACTTAGTTGATGTAGTATATAACTATTATCTCCCATGAAAGAGAATGGTTGGATCATCTATATTGGAACATGTCTATAGTATATCATTTTAAGAAACAACACCCTCCTGCTTTCAATGGATCCTTAAACCCATGAAATATAAAGGATGGATCAATGATTTGTAGATGATATTTAAAGTTCTAGGATGTTCCAGAAAATATAAATAAACCCTTTATATTTATCATTTTGAAGGTGATATTGATCGATGGTGGTCTTTGATTAAGAATAATATGGAAAAGGATTAAATCAATACCATTGCATAGATTGTATAAAAATATATCTTCCTTGAAAAGAATTTTACTAAAGTTATTTTATTTATAATAGAATATAAATTCTAAAAAATTAAGTAATATGATGATGATAGTATTTTTCAAACAAATATAATTTTACAATATTTTCCATTTTTTCACTAAATTTCATTCTGGACCCTAATATTAATATTCATTTATTTTACTCAAGAATAAATCTATGTTTATGAAGGGATATGGTTACTTTTGGTTTCAAAAGTTACAAGTAAATTGTTAAATGTATTGATCAAGTTTAGTTATAGTTTGTGTACCTTTACAATAGTAAGGATTAGAAGTGATCCAAGTTTTAGACAAAGGGTAATAATTCATCAATGAAACCTGAAGGTAATAAAATTCAATTACTCTCTTGTGATAAGCATGTAGATAATAATTCTAGAGAATGTATTGTTGGTGGGAAGTTTTGACAATGTGGGAAGCCTATACACATTTATAAGGACTTCATATAAAAAAGGATTGGAAATAGTCAAACTAATAATTAAAAGTAGGTAGTGAAAGGTTTTAATTCAAAAGAGTTGGGTCATTAAGAAAATGCATGTCCAAATTTAGTTACTCAAGCTTGGAATCATTATGATAAGAGATAGAAAGGTGAATAAAAGTATTTTTTATTACTCAGAAAATTTAAGTCCCTAAAATGAAGGGTGACATGTACATTTCATTTTTTTATGACTATTCCAATGTCTTGTTTGATTTTGGATCTGCACATTTTTTATATATGGGAAATTTTCATGTATAATTGATATACAATACCAAGAAATAAAGTAATAAGACTTGGTAAAAACTCATAGGGGTTTTTTAAAGGAAATAATAAATTAAAAAATCTTCTTGTTATAATCTATTGAATAGTTTTTCCAAAATATCATACCTTTTTCCCATTGTAGAGTTGGTGTTATTATTTATATGTATTAGATTTTAATTTACCATATTAAGATATATTTCAGAGCAAAAGAATATAGTTTTCATAATTAGTTTAAATTTCTATTTAATAATGAAATCATAAAATTGATAACCTATTAAGAAGATGAGAATCAAATTAAATATTGGTGTAACAGTAAATTTTCTCGTATTATTGAGAAGAAAAGAACTATTCAAATTGGTGGTGTGCGGGTAGTAATTATCTAGGTTTTATTCCTATATTATAGGATAATTTTACAATTTACTTGATTTATGATGATAATCTAAATTCAAAACCTCTCTATCAAATTAATATGGTTGAGTTTTTATAATTGAGAAATTAATTATAAGAGTTTCTGGATAAGGGTTTTATCTACACTCACAATTCACTATAGGGTGATCATATTTTTTTTAAAGAAATATGGATCTTTGAGAGTGTGACTTGATTATAGAGCACTCAAAAAATCACTATTAAGAAAAATTCCGTATATCGATAACTTCTTTTAATCAGATATAGTGTGCATAACATTTTAAAAAGATTGTTCTTAGGTTTGGGTATCAGCAGCTAAAGATGAAAGAAGAGGACATTCTAGGGATGAAATACCATACAAGGTATGGTCATTACAAGATTGTGATTATTCCTTTTTGGTTAAAAAATGAACCCATTGTATTTATGGATATAATTAATAGAGTGTTCCATGAGTATTTTGGTAAATTTTTGTTGTGTTTATCGAGTAAATTATGGTATCCTCTAAAATATATGAAGATCAATAGAAACACCAATGTTGTTTTTGTAGAATTTTAAATAAAATATGTTGTACGGAAAATTTAGTATATATAAATTTTAGCTATAATATATATCTTTTCTTAGGAATATTGTTTCTGGATATGCTAAAATTTTGGGTCTTGCTAAAGAAAGTGGTGGAAAATGGATAAAACCAATGAATATAACAATGATTTGAATTTTTCTTAGATTAATGGGATACTATAAATGGTTTTTGGAGAAATTTAATTGTTTATCTATCCCAATAACTAAGTTAAATTGAAATTGAGTTAAATTCATCTCGATAAATAATTGTGAGGATTTCTTTTAGGAATCGAAAAGAATAATGGTAAAAAATTCAATGTTAGAATTTCTAATAAGAAATAGTGAATATTTTACTTACAATCATTCTTTTTTATGGTAATTGATTATGTCTTGATACATAATGATTACGTTATTGCATATACATATTTTCAATTGAAACCCCATGATAAGAATTATCCTACACATGGCCTTGATCTAGCTAAAAGTATTTTTTTACTTTAAAAATCTAGAGACATCACTTATAGGGGTATAAATGTGAAATTTATACTAATCATTAAAGAATAATGTAAATGTTTACTCAAAAATATTTGAACATGAGGAAGATAATATGGATAGAACTGATTATGAATTATGATTGCATAATTCACTATCATCTTGGTAACACATATAAGGTAGTTGATGCCTTGAGTCAGAAATATAATGCATCATTAACTATGATACATATGGAACATTACCCTACATTTAATGATTTAATGAATGTTGGCATATAAATTGTGTATATAGAAACATATTTTATTTTGAACCAGTTATCATTTTAATAATCCTTGTCAAAAATAATTAATAAGGATCTGAAATAAGATCTTGGGTTTCAAGAAATTATAGAATCAGTCAAGAAGGGTACGTTTCCTGACTTTAATGTTGATAAATAAGGTGTTAGAAAATTTTGAAAGTGGTTGTGTGTGGAATGAGATTCCTATTTGAAGAAGGAATTTTTAAGTGAAGATTACAAAAATTCTTTTTTTCATCATTGTAGCACTAAGATGTATAGATACCTTTGGGAATGCATTTGGAAGAAAGTAATGAAGAATGATAAGGCTGGGTTTTAGTATAAAATGTTTTAATTTTCATAAGGTTAAAGCTGAATAAAATATACTAAAGAAGATGCTTCATCCTTTTTCAAATTCCTAATGGAAATGAGGAAAAAATATTTATGGACTTTTATAGGGGGATTATTAAATACACATCAAGGTAATAATTAGATTTGGGTTATTGTGGATCATTTGACATAATCTAAATATTTTATTCCTATTTTAGATACATTGTCTTTTAATAAACTTATCAGAATATATAATCATATTTTCTGGGATCCCTCTCTCTATTGTATTTGACCATGATCTGGGCTTACATGAATTTTTTTGGAAATGACTTTAGAATAAAATAGCTATTAAATTAAATTTTAGTAAATCATTTCATAGTCAATATAATGGAAAATATGATCATTCAATTCAGAATTTAGATGATACACTTTAGAATTTCTCATTGGATTATTAGGGAGGTTGGGATCACTATGTTTATTTGAATTTTCTAATAATAACAATTTTAATTCAATTAAAAATATGGAACATTTTAAAGCATTATATGGAAAATGGTTTCAGAATCTAATATGTTGGGATTAAGTTAATGAGAGAAAATTATTGGAGCTAGAATTGGTATAAGATATAGTTGAGTAGGTAAATATGATTTAGCATAACACGTGTAAATATTATATCAAGTAGAAGTTTTTTTTAGATCATACGGGGAAAGATCTATAATTTTTGGTAGGTGATCATGTTTTTTTAAAGTATCTCCACAAAACATTTTTACTCATTTTAGTAGAAAGGGAAAAATAAGTACATAATTTATTATTCCACAATAAATTCTTGAAAAATATTGATCAGTTTTTTAAAACTATACATTCCTCAAAGTTTATCTCGTGTATATGATGTGTTTCATGTTTCTTTACTAAGAAAGTATGTACCAAATACATCTAATTTTTTGAGCCTCAAAGTGGTACAGTAAGAGGGGAATTATTTAATAAAGAATATATATTTCAAATATTGGATCATAGAGACAAAGTATTGTGAAATAATTTGATTCGCCAAATTAATGTTTTATGGATGAATCACATGATTGAGGAAGCAACAATGGAATCATAAAATATTATGGGGGAAAAATACCATCATTTGTTTAAGAAAATAATAAAATTGTAAGGATGTAATTTTTGAAGGATTAGAATTTCAAAAACTATGTAATCCTAGAAATAAATCAATATTATGATTTATAAGTATTCATTTTATATATTTATATTCATCTTAATTATATAAATAATTTTATAAATGTTTTCAGTGAAAAAATCAATAGTTTTATTAAACTAAGTTGTTTTTCCATGTATTGCATTTTTTAATTAAAAGACAAATTTATTTATTTTATTTACTTAATTTCATAAATAGATCCTAATTTTTTTAATTTAACATATAAAATATATATTATAATGAATTTTTTTGTGTTTTTTGAAAAGATTGATATTTGAGTGAATAGTGAACAATGACTATTTTTTCTAAAAAGTCATTTATTTTAATTAAATCAAGTAATATAAAAGTGAAATTCTTTTTTTGATTTTGTTTTAATGTAAAATATTATCTATTTTATTAAAAATAATTTAAATAATTCCATAGGAATCAGTATTATATTTCATTTTGGTATAAGTTCATTTTTATGAAAAAAAATGAAATTTTCTAATAACAATTTGTTGTTGTGTTACATGCACTTATATTAAAAAAAATATAACAGTTATAAAAATAAAATATTTATAAATTAATTACATATTCATAAAAATTATTTTTAAATTTATTAATGAGGTATATTTCATTTTTTATCATTATGATTAGTAACAATGGTGATAATGTGTCACCATGATATAGGGAAAATGAAATTAATTAAGATAACAAATAGGTGATGAGACAACAAAAAAATTATCTTCATTATTATTGAATGATGTCATTTTTATAGTTTTGGATACAATTTATAAATATTAAGAATTTATAATATTTATATATTTCAAAAAATTACAAGTATGTCACTCTCCCAACCTATAAAGGGAACCTCCTCTCCTCCGTTACTCACACATTTTAAGAACTATAATTCATAAAATACCTACCCAAAACTATCCTATAATCACTAACCACTTCCTAGAGTTCTTGTTTATCTCAAAACACCAATCCTATAAGGCTTGGGGTTTAGCCTAAAGGGACATTTATAAGAAGAAGTTATAAGTCTTAACTGGTCTATTTCAATTTGATTTCTGATTCTGCATCCTTGAAATTTTCTTCAACCATCCTAAAAAAATAAAATCAGTATATTAAAAATACTACAATTTTATTATGATTATTTCATAACCCTTTTCATTCACCTTTTATATATTATGATAAATAGAAATATCGCTCGTGCGTACGTGTGGACTACCACCTACACAAAGCGATCTGATTTATTATTCATCGCTAGATCATATGGATTGTTTAAATAATTGAACAAATGAATATATTTTATATTAATTAAATAATTAAATTTAAATGATGATAATAAATTACTTACCTTATTACTCTTTCTATTCATTGGAAATTGATAATGTTGCTTGTGTGTACGTGTAGATTACCACCACCATGAATCGATGAGAGTTGTTTTTTTCATTTTCACCCTATAAGGGTGGACATAATGATAGTAATAATGAATAAATATTAGATGTATAACATATTTATGATTCTTTAAAAGTATAATATTATCAACATTTTTTCTTTTCAACCAGTTAGAAAAAAAAATGTAATTCATGTATATGTATAAACTATAAACTCAAGTAAATGTCGTGTTTCATTTTTCATGATCACCTTACATGGTTTATTTTAAAAGTGTATCTAATGTATAAATATGATAAATTTAACATTTTTAATATTTTTTTGGTAATTTAACCATGACTCCTTTGATAATGGTTAAACTTCTGATGATGTTTTGATGTCATAAACTGAACGAACTCAAAACATTCAATGTAAACTTAATATTTTTAATAACTAAATAAAACAAGGTAAAAAATAAAATAAAGAGAATAATAATAATTAATGAAACTTTAAAAATGTTTAAAATCAATTATAAAAAAATGAAAATTTTCTTTTTAGTGATTAGATAATGTATGAAGCTAGGAAGGAATTAAAGTAAGGGATTTTTCTTTAGAACCTTGTTTTAATGTATATATTTAAAATCTTTTTTCCTCTATATCCATGTTAATAATAATATTCTATGTTCATATTTATACATAAAATATTTTTAAAGGTCAATTTAAACTAATTTTGAATATTTAAAATTGTTTAAATAGGAATCATTGAAACATTTACCATATGATTCATTTTGTATTTTTTTACGAAAGTGAAAAAATGATTTTTTAATGAATATGGCTTGACCAACATTTATTATCATCTTATCCCTTATTCTTTATAAATAATCCTTTAAAAGTATTCATGTTTATTTTCAAAGAAAATATTTTTCACAATATTTTTTGATTTATGAGATTTAATAAGTTTTTATATGGAAGAAAAAAATATCATCTTTATGAGATAGCCGAAATTGTTATTTATTATAGGATTTAATTACAATAATTTTTTTTTATAATTTAATTTATTGTTATATGTAATTTATTCATGTAATGGTTCATATAAATTTAATATCAATTAACATTGAGTATGAAATAGCTCTAATGACTGGTGATCCTGATATAACTCCCTAATGCATTGGGTAAAGTAATATACTTTTCCGATTATAGGTTTCTTATATGAGATATAGGGTTTATCCAGTTAGGTGATTCTTGTGTAAGGGTTATTTTAAGGTTTAATTTAATGGTAATGTCCCATGTTTCCTACATTATAGTCTTGAAATGGATTATAAATAAGTATTTTTTTTAAATGTAAGAAAATGAGCTTATATTTTTTAGGATAATTTATAACCTTTTTAAAAATAAAGGTGAAAGGCTTGTTTTTATGTGAAGGTATTCATAATTTTTCTTTTTTTCCAAGAATCACTTATTATTATTATTTATCATTTCAGATTCCATATTATTTTTTATAAAAGATATTAAAAAATTTTGTTTTAAAAAAAAGGTGAACATATATTTGAGGTCAAACGTTTACAGTGAAAAAGAGAACTTTATTTTTGATTTTTTAGGTTTACAAATGAAATAATTTGTTTCTTTTCTTTTTTTGTCCCTTATTTAGCGTTGTTTTCTCATACCATGTTTTAAAATGATTTTTCATAGAGATTCATAATGGGTAGAAATGTAAATAAAGTAAGAGTTTCATATATGGGAGTTACCCTAAACAAATAAAGTGTGTCATTGTAAAGAACTTATTATTTGGAAAAAATGGATACTGTATAGAAATTTCAACCTTGTAAGGAAATTTTTTACCTAATTCTATAAAAATTTAAAATCAAAAGATCAAAGAAATGTAATAAGTGAATCTTTAATTATCAATCATGTAAATATGGTTTGTTTAAGGTAAGGGGTGTAATATATGTTTCCAGTACCATTGGATGGACAGATTAGAAATTCCCCTACATCAACTCTTTTATCAAAATTGGCCAATTTTTTCTTTAACATTAAGTAAAAGGGATTAAAAATACCTTAAATTATTTAACAGTTCAATTTTTATGGTACTATATCTCAAATAGAGACTTATGTTTCTTAGGTCTAAAAAAACACGTATCCTGAATATTCATAGTAATGCATATTGTTTCTAATAAAAATAAATACAAAAGTTTTATTTCAGTAATAATAGTTCTTACCAAGTTCACAATGATCGTATTGCATGATTTTATAGATATTTAAATTTAATTATTAGATATGTACTCCTTTACATTAGCAGACCACACCTTCATGAAATAGATACTAAGATTCTTCTCAACTAGTATTCTATAAATTTTAAACATCTAATGAACCTCTGATTTGTAATTCATACAGAGAACACTAGTCACTTAGCTTAACTCATTAATTAATATAATGAAATAAATATCACCCTTCTTTTAATTGTTCTTCATGGAACTGAACACGTCAATGTATATGAGTTCTGTTAGTCTAGTGGACTAACCTCCACCCTCTTGAGTGCCCCTTGCACCATATTCTCTTTTATCTGCGTTTCAAAAATTATTTATATATCCATTTTTTAGCTTGGGAAGGTGTCTTTCAAAATCATGTTTGGTACTAACTATTATAAAAAGAGGATTCCACATTAGATCGTTAACCTTGTTTTTTAGAAACCGAAGTTAAAAGTGATGTAGGAACCTTTTAACATCATTTTTTGTAAAAAATAATTTAAAATGGTATTTTAAATTACCTTTAAAATTATTAATATTGATAACCAATATTAAAGGTAATAAAAAATTCTTAACATCATTTTTATGTATAATCAACATAAAAAGTGTTTTAAAAAAATGGGCATTTAATACCCTCATTTGTTCAAATTATAATTTTTTAAAGCATATTATCTTGAACCTCGACTGCACTCTATGACCTTGGATTTTAAATTTTATTATATTTTAATCATATTATCACATTTTCTATCCTCAATCTTCTATCCTTTCTCCTTCTTTCAGGATATTCTATATTATTCAATATATAGAAATCCAAATTTATTTGAACCACAACAACAATTAAATGTTTTTTCATTTTATTTTTATCTTTATTTTTTAAAAACATTCTATTAAATATTTCAACGTTCACCCTATTTCCACTAAATATGAGTGATTAAATCATAATCCCATATCTATTTTGAATTATCAACCTCCATATTATATATGTTATTTTTATATTTTTTAAGATAAATTAATTATATAATAGTTATAATTTGTATTCGTCTATTGATTTATTTGTATGTATTTTATTAACAATTATAATTTTTTTGTTATTTTTTTTATTTTATAATTTTTTTATGATTCAAAGGTGTTCTTCAGTATAATATGTTTTTTGGATCAACTATTTGTATCTATAATTGTATGTATATATACATTTTTTATTTTTATAATTTATTTTTGGTTGAAATCATTTTTTTCTTAATATTTTTTCTTTTATTAATTTATTTTATCATTATATTGATATTTGATTACTATTTTTTTGTAAATTTTTTCATTTTTAGATTTTTTTAGACAAAAATTATTTTTCAAAAAAATCATGTTAAAATTATTGCTTTTTAAATATTCCAACATGTTTTTATTTTATTTTGTATACATATGATTGAATTTATATATGTATTAATAGATCCATCTATTTAATTTTGTTTTTTTACATAATTAATTAATTTTAGTTCGATAAATCCCTGAAAAATTACCAATGAATATAAGAAAGGTTTTGATGGTTTTTTGGAATTATTTGATTGAAATCTTGGAAACAAAGATGTTAATTTATATCTTTTTGGGAAATGTTTGAATGTATTTAAATTAAGGAATAATGAAATCAAAGAACATCTGATTTTATCTAGTTTTAATCATAATTATAAACACTAGATAAATCATAGTGAAATAAAAAACAAGTATTCATTTGCAAATGACGAATTTGATCAATTAGACATAGGATAGTCTGGAAGAATTAATTCATGATATAGGTATTTAAACCATTTAAAAATCAAGTGTTAAAAAACTGTACAGAGATGTTGAGAAACCATTATTTTCATATTGCACTAAATTTATAATTTTATCATTATTGATGAGATTTACTAACATTAAAATGTTACATGGTTGGAGTGATGTGATTTTTACTGAATTTCGTGGACTTTTAAAAGAGATACTTCTGAAAGGGAGTAGGCTTCTACATTCTAATTTTGCGGAAAAACAAATATTACGTATAATGGGATTGGTATAACAAAAAAGATATACTTTTTCGTGAATGACTATTTGATATATAGGAAGAATTAGAAATTTTATTATAATTTCCAAAATGTGGGACATCACCATATAAAAGGGATGAGAAATCCAATTGTGACTAACTATTAAGAACATGAACCAAACCTCCTACCAATGAAATCATGTATCTTCCAAAAATTCCTAATTTTACATGTCTCTTTGCCAATTAAAATAATGTAAAGAGTCTAATATGGAATAAAGATAAGATTATATATAATGGAAACCTACACCATCTTACAGTTCACTGCAATGGAAAATTTTTTATTAAAAAATTCATACTTTTTTAAATAAAGTTAGAAATGTTATAATGGATTTGTACATAGATGGAATGAATCTATATTAGAGTCTTAGTAGGCAACATAGTTCTTAGATTGTGTAATGTTTTTTATACATATTGTACTTATATATCTATATATTTGAAGAGAAAATATTTGTTGATGATGTTAATTATTTCTGGATAGAAATATCCTAGAAATAATATTATTGTTTATTTATCACCATTGATTGTTAATTTGAAATTTCTATGGGATATTGTGGTTAAAGTATGTGATGAATACAAGAAAGAGTATTTTACTTTACATGTTATGGTAATGTCCATTATAAATAACTTTATTTCATATGGAAAATTACCTAGATACTGTGTCAAATCATAATTCTTGTTTAATTTTCACATAGGGGACTTCCTATCAACAATTGAAAAATGGATGAAAAATATTTTATATGGGAAATTAGATATTTTTATGAATGTATTAACTTTATAAACCATTAGAAAATTAATTTATCAAGTTAAAATTGTATGATTTTTATCCACAACCATTTTTAATTTAATTATATTACAAAAAGATTAAAAATATCGATGTCACATTTGGAAAGAATAGAAGTTACTGTCATCAACCAAATACATTAATGAAATGATCCATTTTATCTTTGTAACATCCCAGGTAATTATAGAGTAAGTATTTTTCATATATATTAATATTTATTAATTATATAATAATTTTAGTTTAAATGTTACACAATTTTTGATAGCGTACCCAACACGCAACAACGGGTTTCTCCAAAATATTGTTTCACACAAGACTCAAATATACCGAAAAATAATACATTATTTAAAATGGTTGTTACCGCCAAGATATTTTATTTGAGGGAATAAAATAACTAAAGATATTATGTTTACACAAGTTTATTAAATTATTTTACTTTCTTCTAATAAATTTTGGAGGCTTAAAATAAGAATAAATAATATTTTAGGCACAAAAGCTCTAATATTTTTCAAAGGTTGTTTTACCACCTTCTGATAGAAAACCCATTTTACATATAGTTTTTGACACTATTATATGTTATATTTGAAAAACTAGACTTATTATTGGGAATAAGGACATCAAAATTTAGTTTAGATAAATTTTTGGTTTTTTATGATAACTTACATATTCTAGTGAATAATAAAAAATACCACATTTTAATTCAAAACTTCCTTTTCATATAATTTATTTAAATAGATATATTATCCATTTAATCGGTTTTAAAGTATATTTATAATAATTTTCCATCATTTAATCCAATTTTGGTCATTGGAATCAATTTCAAATTGAAATTAGATATAAAAAATTTCAAGCTTTTGAACATTTCACTTTAAAAACCGGCTTTTTAGTTTTGTCTATGGAATTATCCTTAAATAAAATTTTCATAATTAGTTGAATTAAATTAGATAAAATGGATTCCATATTTTAAATCATAAGGTAAAAATTATAATGTATGGTCAATTTTATTTTTTTGGTATAAAAAAATTATCGTGGTAAAAAACTTATTTGTCGTAGTATATGTAAAATTTTGAAAAGGGGTAAAGTTAAAAGTTAAAAGTTTAACATACCAAAAAACTAAAACATTTAATGGTTTTTTGAGGTGTTTCTCAACCCTAAAAATCCTATATAACATTAATTATAAGACAAATTTATGTAATTTAATACCACCTCTATATGGTTGGATTTTAATATAAAATAATAAATAAATTAATCACTTGAACCCACCCCTATACCACCGTATTTTGACAAAAAACCCTTCTAGCACCTCAAATATCTGACCAAACATCTCCAACTAAATATCCCCATGTATAGGTTTTTATTTTATCACCTAAATAAAAAATCCATGGTCTTCAAGGATCTTTCAATGAAGGGACATTCAAGATGAAATTTTCTCAAAGTAACTCTCTTAATCTCTTTTCTTTTTCTACTTTCTCCTTACATAATTCATCCATAAATTAATTATTACTCAAGAATAATGTATATATTATTGTTTTATGTTTATAATATAATATCTCATATCCATTTCATTTCTCACCTCCTCTTATTCAAATAAAATAAATTGTTGTCAAATTTTTGTTTGTTAATCACCTACATGAATAATTTTTTTTATTCTTTTTTCCTTTACCACCTTCATGGATGATCATAAAACAATTATTATGGTAAAATAAAATTTTAATATGAATATTATATCATATTTTTTATTTTTTATTTTTTATATTAAACACACCTTTATTCTTTCCACATTGTTGTTATGTGATAACTTCGTTTGGGGACGTGTGGACTGCCTCCTCCTCAAAATAACGTGATTCGTTCACACATCACATGTAATGTATTAAGAATTGTTTGAGAAAAAATTATATTATATAAATAAAATACTAATTATATTATAATTATATTCTATATGTATACTTATTTATATACATTTTATTTAATTTCACTCTTTCAATATGATAGGAAAAACAAAAATAGGATACATGCGTACGTACGGTCTACCATATACATGTATGGTTTTTTTGTTTTTATTGAAATATTATTATAAATAATTATATATTTAATATATAATATATTTATATCTTGTTTTATATTCTAGAGATGTTGGGCTTATGACCACATGAAAATTTTACAACATAAATAAGTTCATTTTTTACTCAAGTACCGCATATCAAAAAAATGTCCAATATAAACTTAATTTTTTTTTAATTTTTATATCATGGTAATAAGTGATATAAAATGAATAATAAACAAGAAAAATTTTATCAATAAAGTATAAATTAACCTAAGTTTTTTATTCAATAATATAATGATTGTACATGACGAGTCGGACTCAAGGTAAGGGAATTTCTATACGCAATTTCCACTCCTTGGGTTTTACACATACATTATTTATTGAATTATGCAAATATTATGTGTGAAATCACTATTTATTTCTTTATTTTGTAATTTAAAATTCCCCTTATGTTGATATAATTTTTCTATACATAATCACCCCATTGATAAATTCTTACATCATTGATACGAACTTTGTAAGGGAATTTCTTAACCAAATTTCTATTCTTTGGGTTCAATTTATACTTATTGATTATGTAATTAAAATCATATGTGTGAAATTAATCCATGATATCATATATTTCATTTATACTTTATTTATTTTGATTTATGTTGAATTCACATAATCAGTCTGAATTATTAAAAAAATAATCTTTGTAAGAGACTCTATAACTAAAAAATTAATTTAAATGTTTTAAATATTTATTCTTATAAATATTTGTAATTAATGTAAATGTTTTCAAAAAAGTTTTAAGGATTTATTTGTTTGTACATGTATGTTTTGAAATGATAACTCCATTAAAAACTTTCAAGGTTGTAAGGGAAACTTTTATTCAACAATGTTCTTTTTAAATGTTTTAATTGTGTTTTGAGAATAGATCGATTATATCAATATCTTGAAAGATATATTGTGGAAATTTTGTTTTTCCCTTTAATTGTTTTATGTTTTATGATTATGTTATGGTTCATGTGAATTGTCTTTGTATACAGGTGGTTTTGTGATAAACTGAGGGCGGGTGAGTCCATGATAAAATGAGGGCGGGTGAGCCCGTGATAGCTCTCCAATGAAATGGGTAATGAGATGTAGTTAAACAATAAGGTTTATCCTAATAGATTTAGATAATATACTGTGATGGGTATTCATAATATAACCATGAAGGGTACACCCTACATAGTTATGAAATCTATAATATAATTATGATATGGATTCCACAAGATAACATTATTATTTATGATAGCAAAGATTTTTTAAGAATCTTACGATTTCATGAGGTATGTTAAAGAGTTTATGTTTTATGGGTGAAAATATTGTGAAAATGTTTTTTTGAGTTTAAAATATTCATGGAGTAAAGGTTTCATTCCTTATTTTATATCCCTTACTGAGATTTTTGTGCTCATCCCATGTTTTTGAAATTTTTTCTATAGGGTTTAAGGATGGGTAATAGAATGGAAGAAGTCAACAATATTTTTAACAAGAAAGTAAATCATGTTTTATTTTATAATGTTTTAGATTATGAGAAAAATTTATAGAATGCTTACTTTTCTACATTGTAAATTTTGATATGTTATATAATAGTTATGTCCTAATTCTCTAAATCTCTTAACTTGAAAAGATCCTCAATATTAATTCTTGACTTAACTCAAGATTATTTAATTTTTAAGGTTGGGGCCTAACTGTTGGTATCATATGATGGTTTAGATAACTTTAGAGGTTAGGGTGATATTTAGTGATAAGTTAAAATTTAGATATAACCACAATGCTGATCATAATATAAATATTTATATTTATTTTATATAAATTGAATGATTTTTAGATGACTTGAATAATTATATTTTAGGGTTTATATTCCCCTTATGATTATTTTATTAATATACTCACACTAACCCTTTTGGTTTTAGTGAATGTATGGATCCATCAGGAACTAACATAACAATTGATGTGAAGGAAAATGTGGTGGTTCTAAGAATAAGATATCAAATTAAATAGGAGCTATAATTAGAAAAATCTTGGTTATTCTAAACCAAATATTAGGATTAATGATTAACCACACGAACCTTGGTGATTTTTCTGAAGCATCATATGTGATAGAAACAAATTCTTGTTTAATTTCAGTTAATAGAGATCACTAAGGTAAGAATATTCATCAACATATGTGTCAAGGATGTGGAAATAAACACCTGGGAAAATGTTTTAAATGGATAGGAAGGTGTTATAGATGTGTTAATGAAGGTCATAAAGTAATAACCTACCAAGAAAAACAGAAGTTCTCAGTTGACTCCAGGAAATGGAAATAGGTTCTTTCCTAGTTATCAATTGAATGATTAAAATGTGGAGAGTATGTTCATTATGAAAGTTGATTTCCCATGAATATGGTTATATAATTAGATCAGCATGACCATACAAATATATTTTTTACCAATACCTAATTTCATTCCAACTGAATATGAGGAAACTGAAAATGACATATGAAAGGTATGGATTATTTCTTCACTCATGTTTTGACATTATTGAATCTTAGGACATGATTCATGTTTTTGTTTGTATTAGAGAATTATTATGGAATAAGATGGAAAATTGTGGTTAAGGGAACATGATTAATGCTGAATGATTTAAAAGTCTACATATAAGGGATTCGAGAGTTATGTTAGATCTATGGATGATGAAATGTTTAAAATTATTAATGATCTTTTGATGATTGGACTACTTTGGAAGACTATTTATAATATGTGTAACCCATAGGTTTATTATTTGAAAATTGTATTTGAGTAAGAATTATCTTTTCTTGTGTGTACATAATAATAAAGGTATGAATTACCTTTAGGGTTTATATGATCTTTATTTTGAGGTAGTAATGGGATATTACATTTAAGGAGGAAAAATGAAAGTTATGATATAACCTTTAAGGTTAAAATACATTATGGTTATTTTTGATGATTTTATCCCATTTTGGTAATGTTATAGGAATTATACAGTTTTTGAAAAATGACAACACACAGACCATGTGACAACCCATCATGTCGAACAAATCTGCGGGAATCGAACCCACAATCGAAGTGTGATAAGTATTTATCACATTACACTGGCCTAAATGAATTCCATAGTTAGTATGAGTTATTATTTTTAGTTAAATAATTTTATGTATTAAGAATAAGTTGATTTGGTAGAAATATATTTTATCAAATAGATAACCATGGGATTGGAAAATGATTTAGTGATTAAGTGATAAATATTAATTTTTAAGACGTTCACTATTTTTGGGAACTTTATATTATTAAGGTAAATATAATACTATGATATTTTAATTGGGGAGTAATGTTTAAAATATATTTTATAATAATCTAACATTTTAATTGTGGATATATGGTGATTTAGGTTACTTATAGAAATGATTAACCTAACTTGGAGAATATGTTATTAGGTAACTACTTCATAGTGATACATTAAGAGTGATTTATTTTATTTAGAGATAAATTATAAAATTTAACTTGGAATAATATGTTATAAAATGATTCAAAATTTCATTGGGGTTTCAATCTTAGTTGTGGATTTTTTTTATGATTTTAAGAAAAATCATTTACCAAATGTTCTTCTCTTAATGAATTATTCTTTTTTTGGGAATTATCTAATCTTGTACTATCCATTTTGGTTTTGGCTAATGTTTAAAGGTAAACGAAATATATATTGAACCTTTTGTGGTTGATATAAGTTTTTAGAACATGATTATAGTGCTTCATGCATGATAAATTCATCTTAAATACTCATCATTTGGTGAAAAATATTAGTTTCTCATGGAATTTGAATAATGGATGAAACTCTACTTGTTAAGTTAGTATATTTCCTTATTTTCTTATTCTAAGTAGTAAAATAATTATTTACCTTTATGAAAAGGGACTTAAAACAAAAATGTTTTCCATTTACGTTTCCTATTATGAAATCAAATACCATTTAACCAATCACAAGTTTGTGGTTTTTTTATTATTTAATTTCTTCGGATCATGTTTTATATCACTCTCCATCAGAATTTGACTATTAGTTTTTCTTCCATATATATGTTTTCATACATGGAAACCTAGTATGTGTTTTTATAATTTGTACTTCACTTTAATTTTTAAAATTGGATATTTTATTGAATTTTTATATGATGTGGTAATTAAATAATGTAATTTTTTTATAATTCATACCTTAGTTACCGACCCCGAATTAAAATTGTCAGGACGCAATTTCTAAAAGGGGGGAGAATGTAACATCACAGGTTATTATAGAAACAGACTTTTTCATATGTATTAATATTTATGAATTATATATAAATTTTATTTTAAAATGAAAACTATGTGTGAAAGAGAACCCGACATGCAAAAATGGGTTTCCTTGAATTCTTGTTTCACACTAGACTGAGTTATACCAAAAATTAATATATTATTAATATTATTATTTTAAATGGTAGTTATTGACAAGCCATTTTATTGTTGAGAATGAACAAAACTAAATATATTATGTTTAAAAATTATTATTAAATGTTTTTACTTTATTCTATTAAATTGTATTGTCTTAAAATAAAAATAAATCTAATTTTAGGCATAAAATCTCTAATATTTTTAAAAGTTCTCTTTACCACCTTTTGATGGAGAACCCATTTTAAAAATAGTTTTTGACATTTTTATATTCTCTATTTATCAAAAAACTTCTTCTTTCAAAGTGGTTCATTAAAATTTAGTTTGGATAAAGTTTTTGTATTTTTCTGATAACTTTCATATTTTAGTGAATAATGAAAAGTAGTGCATTTTAATTCAAAACTATGTTTTCATCTAATTTATTAAAATTTTCAGATGATCCTTTTAATATGTATTAACTAATATTTAGACTATCTTTTATCATTTAATCCTATTTTTTCATTAGAATCAGTTTCAAATTAAAATTAGATATAAAAACATTTCCAACTTTTGAACGTTTTTCTTAAAAAACCCTCTTTTTAGTTTTTTCTGCCGAATTAATTTTAAATACAATTTTCACAATTTTGTGAATTAATTTAGATAATATGGATTTAATATTTGGAATCATTAGGTATAAATTAGTTTATAAGTCCAATTTTTGTAGTTATAAAAAAGTTACAATGGAAAAATCATTATTTACCGTAGGGAAAGTAAAATTTTGACAAGGGTTAAATTTAAAAGTTAAAACCTTATCATACCTAAAAAATAAAATATTTAATGGTTTTTTGAGGTGTGTATTGACCCTAAAAATCCTATACAACATTACTTACAATCCAAATTCGTTTAATTTAATTCCACCTATATATTTTTGGATTTTAATATAAAATAATCAATAAATTAATCACATGAACCCACCTCTCCTCATGTATAAATACCACCTATCCACTGCCCTATTTCGACCCACAAAACCTTGTAGCTCCTATAATTTATGCCCAAACCTCTCCACGTCTCTCTCCCCATGTAAAATTTTTTCTGGCCTCACCGAAAGGCCAAATCTGGGCTCTTCAAGGGTCTTTCAAGGAAGGGAAATTCAAGATGTGATTTTCTTAAAGTGCCTCTCTTAATTTCTTTTCTTTTTATACTTTGTCCTAGTCTCCTTCATCTATAAAGAATGATTACTCCAGATTCATCTATATACTAGAGTTTTATATTTCCAATGGAATATCTCATATACATTTCATTTCCCACCTCCTCTTATTCAAATAAATAAAATTGTTGTCCAAGTTATGACGGTTAATTGCCTCTACGAATAATGTTTTTTGTTCCTTTTTTACTTTATTGCCTTCATGGATGGTCTTAAAAACATTATTATGGACAAATAATATTTTAATATTTATATTATAACTTATTTAATATTATATATATGTTATATTAAACAAAATTTCGTGATTTCCATATTTTGGTTTCATGATAACTTCATTTGGGGATGTGTGGACTCCCGCCTCCTCAAAATGATGTGATTCATTCACACAACACATGGAATATAATAAGGATTTTTTAGTAAATATATATGATATAAATGAAATATTAATTATAATTTAACAACATTATATATGTATATATTTATATAATTTAATTTCACTCTTTCAATATGATAGGAAAAACAAAAATAGTGTTCATGCGTACATACGACTTATCGTCTCCATAAACGGTGTTTTTAAGTTTGTCTACAAAGTTTATTATAAATACATATATATTTAATATATATTATATTTATATCATGTTTTATATTGTGGATAATTTATACTAATGACCACATAGACTATTTACATCAAAAACAAGTTTATTTTTGACTCAAGTACCGAATATCGACAAAACGTCTGATATAAACTCAAATAATTATGTAATATTTATAACATGGTAATAAGTGGTATAAAGGTAATATTAAACTTTTAAAAGGTTCTCAATAATTTATAAATTAAATTTAGTTTATTATTCAGCAATATAATTATTTTACATGATGATTCGGACTGAACGTAAGGTAAAATCTGACCTCAATCTCCACACAATGTGTTTTACACATAATTTATTGATTATATTATGCCAAGATTTTGTGTAGAATCACTATTTGTTTATTTATGTTGTAAATTTCACTTCATTGTATGTGGATATACATTTTCTATACATAATCTCTCCATTGATAAATTTTAACATCATTGATATGAACTTTGTAAGGGAATTTCTTAACCCAATTTCCATTATTTGGGTTAAATTTCAACTTCTTGAATATTTCATTAAACTCTTTTGTGTGAAATGAATTGTGGATATATTATATTCTATTTATAAATTATTTATATGGATATATATTGGATAAACATAATCTATCTATTTTGTTGTAAAAAATGATCTTTATAAGAGACTCTTTAACTAAAACATCGATTTAAATGTTTTAGACATTCATTCTTCTAAATCATTATCATTAATGACCATGTTTTCAAAATGGTTTTATGTTTTTATTTTTATGGACATGAATTTTTTAAAATTACAGTTATTTTAAAATGTTTCAAGGTGGTATGGGACACTTTGATTCAAAAATCCTCTTTTAAAATGTTTTAATTATGTTTTGAGAATGGATTGATTATATCAATATCTTGAAAGATATCTTATAGAAATGTTATTTTCCTTTATGATTATTTTATTTTTTTTATTACATTATGATTCATAGAAATTTCTTATTTATATGGGTGGTTCTGTGATAAACCAAGGGTGGGTGAGCCCATGATAGCTCCCTACTGCATTGGGTAATGAGATGGAGTGAAACAATAAGGTTTATCCTAATAGATTTAGGGAATATACTATGATGAGTATTCCAAACACAACCATAAAGGTTACTCCCTATGTATCTATGAAATATAGCTTGTAAGTATGGTATATATGCCATAAGTTACCTTAATGATTTATTAGTTCTAAATATTATTTTGAGGAATCTTATGATTTCATGAGGTATGTTAAAGAGTTTAGGTTTTATGGGTGAAAAATTTGGGAAAATTTTTTCTGGAGTTTAAAATATTCATCGAGTAACAGTTTCATTCCTTATTTTGTATCCTTTACTGATCTTGTTGTCCTCATCCCATGTTTTTGAAATGTTTTCCATAGGTTTTAAGGAAGGTTAAGAGAAATTAAGAAGTCAATAATATTTTTATCAAGAAATAAAATAATCTTTTATTTTATAATGTTTTAGATTATGAAAAAATTGATAGAATGTAGACTGATATACATTGAAACTTTGGAGATGTTATGAAACAGTTAAGGCTGAATTATCTAAAACTATAAACCTATAAAGATACTCAATTTTAATTATAAACATAACTCAAGATTATGTAATGTTTATGGTTGGGGTATTGTAATCTGAGCTACCTAATTGGATGTTTTTGGTTTCAAACCCTATAATTATCATTATCCATGTCAAAAAATATTTCTAATAGTATAATTGGAACATTTTTAGACATAAAAGTAAAGAGAGGTTATGGATTTTAAGAAATACTATACTTAATAACCATGATAATACAATTGGATTTAGCACCCCAAAAAAAGGAAACAAAACATATTTCACTCAAGATTGTCACACATTAAGCATGAGTGAGATGATAAATGATTTTAAATGCCTATATGGTATTAAAGTACGTAGTTTGTTTTCTTCACATTTGAAAATTTTAGCATCATTGAAGGATTTAAATTTAATTGGTATGAAATCTTAGGATTGTCATATATTGATGTAGTAGTTTCTACCAATTTCATTGTGCAGAATATTGTTGATACCTGTTAGAAATTTTATAATCATATTATGTTACATTTTCAAAGAAAATTGATAGATTTGGATTTCTAGATGTTTTAGATAATGAAGGTTTCATAATACTTTTTCAGATATAAATCTATTTTACACCATCATTTTTTTATATAACAGTTCATCAGTTAATTCATTTGGTGTGAGAGATAAGAATATGTTGGCCTATTTATTTACATTAGAAGTATCATTTCGAAATATATTAAAAAATTAAATTGATGTTTTAGGAATTTTCCTCGACCAGAGGCCTTTGTTATTAGAAAAATATCTAAAGTGGTAATTGAGTTTTATACTGATTATTTGTTTGAAGTATAGCATGTTGGTGTCCCTATATCTTGACATTTGATAGTTGACAGTGAAGGTAAAGGGGTTCATGGATCAAATGTAAATTTAATTCCATGTGATGATGTAATGAATGAACACTTATATATTTTGAACAACATTGGTGGTGTTTGCCCATATATATCATCACATATTTTTGTATTAAAAGTAAGATATCTGAGAAAAAATGAAAAGTGGTTGATGAATAATCATGGAAACAGATTTGTTTCATGGTTTAAGTAGAAAATAAATATTTATTCATCCACACTAGAATAATTGAAATGGTTAGCATGGGGACCAAGTAGTAATGAGATTATGTGGTCTGGTTGGGATATTAATAGTTACACGTTATTTATAAAAATTTTGGATGATAAGAATACCATTAAAAATAGTGGATTAATAGTTTTCATTGAAGCACTATATTTTTCTAGTGCCGAGTATAAAAACTCAATTTCCACATCAACATCGTATTTTGGAGTAGTTGAGGATATATGGGAGATTTATTATACTGAATTTCATGTATTGGTATTTATGTGTAACTAGGCTTATAGTAACAACGGTGTGAGACATGATGAGTATGGATTTACACTTGGTGATATTAAATGATTTAGTTTCAAGGAGGAACAATTTAGCATAGTGATTCATGTAAAATATATACTATATTTTTTTTACCAATCAATATATCAATGGTGCATTTTCTTCTAGGGAAACAAATTCATTTGGGTTATTAGAATATTGATAATTTCAAAGACTTATCTATATTTTTTCCATAAATTACATGATTACCCAAAGGTAAAATGACTATGATGTGGACATTTTCCATGCAACAATAAATGATCATGTAAAAGGGATATGTAAAAAAGTACAATACCCTCCTAAATAATCATGTAATCAATTTTTTTATGAAACTGACATGGTTAGAAACATTCTTTTTTAACTTTGATATTTTCATATATTGATTTTTATCATTCTTTTATTTTTTAGTAATATTTTTTATATTCATTAAATTAAAATATCTATTTTTTGGTTGAAAATTTTCACCGTCATCATTTTTTGTTACTTTTTTATTTATATTCTACATTTGTATGTATATTATTTTATTAAATAAAATATTTATAATTTTTTCCCTATTACTAATAATTACATTTTTTACTTATAATATTTCATTATTTCTAAAAAATACAAGTATAAAAAATTACACATTTTTTGATGATAATCATTCCTGTCATTTGTTTTTTAATTTTAGTACAAAATAGTTTTAGTTGCATTCTTTTTGTTTGAAAAATATAAAATTTAATGTTCAGTTTTTTATTATGAAAAATAAAAATTTTATTTATTATAGTTACTTAATTTTAATGAAATACATGAACACACACTTTTTTGAGGTGTCATACATACTTCAAAAAGACAGACACTTAGGCAAGGGAACCCAGTTATGAACATTTTTCATTTAAATATATATCCATAGTTATTAAATTATTCAATGAAATTAAACTTTTTTTTATCAAAATTATTTACAGGTCTTCTTCTTCTTCTCTAGAGATAATGATACCTAAAGATAGTAGTTGTGGTATTACATGTTTTCCAAAACTTTCACTCACATGTGGAGATGGAAGGGTCATAATTATCATTAATGAGAATAACTTCCCAACTATACCAAATGTAATATAGTTTTGTTCTTACCCGACTATATAGATTCATTATAGGATAATTATTTTATACCCTAATTAGAGGAGCATTGACTAAGTGGTAAAAGATCTGTTATGGGTGTCCCTAATAATAAAATTGGTAAACTTGTTTATTTAGTTTTCCTATGAAACAAGGAAATTTCAATTAAAAGGGATATTGAAAATTGGACAATACTCAATCATACATAGCCTATAACACCTTCCTACCCAAATCTCTCACCTCCTCATTCAGAATCAGTTTTGTATTGTTAGTTTCATGCTGGGGATCCCCATGTATATATTGTAGAATACAGAATTGTAAATCATCTAGGCAATTTTATACATCAATAGATTATGAAATCAGGTTAGGTAAGAGTTTTGGTATATGAAATTATTCATTCAACTTCTCCATTTTTAATTCTACTAAAGAGGGGTATATAGTTAGACTGAGTATTGGTTGTTTTTTACTTTGGTCAGCTAATATTTTTCGTCATCTGAAATATGATGTATGAGTTGCTTTTAATTTTTTATTTATCATTAAATTTTGAAATACTTATAATATTTTCTTACACTTACAATATATAGGTTTATTTGAAATAAAATTAATCACTAAAAGGAAAGGAAGATTTCAGGTTCCAGTACCTTCGGATGATCCTCAGGAAGCTGATTGGGTAACAAAGTTATCACATGTTTTTCCTATATTATATATCTATTATACTTTTTTATGAGTTCTAATATATGTGGATGTGATTAAAAATTAAATAAATTTAAAATATATATCATGGATGTCATAAAGGTTTATCATCTCAATGTATCTTTTTTACACCCATTTTCATGTAAGTAATTTTCAATTATTAATTTATTTTCATTAAGTAAAAATATATTATATTGATTTAATTAATTAATTATATAATTAAGTATCTTCAATGTATTTTTATCCAATATTATTTCAGTTATGTTTATGGTTTTATTGACCTATAATACATTTCAACAAAAGTGAAACATTTAAACCAAAAAACTAGAATTGCATATTTATTTGAAAGATTCAAAAACATGGAGACCGCTTGTTAGTTTTCTCAATTACTTGATGGAAAAAAACAAATATATAATTATGAACCACTATTTATAATGCTCTTATTAATTCTTAAAAATTTATATTTTTTGGACATTATATATTATATGTATTTTTTCCAAAAGAATGTAAATCATTTTGGTTATGATCTTTATTGGGTGGTGTTTGAAGATGTTTCAGAAAAATGTTAAGGAAGTATTATTCCGTGATTTTTGTTCTATAATACTTATTTTTTACATCTGTTTCGATAGTTAATATTTTAAATTAAAATAGGTTGTATATTGGGATCAATAGGGCTCACTATAAAACAGTGGAACCATAAACAAAGTGTTGTCCTCAATAAAGTAATTTTGAATATGTATATTATGTTCTCGATTCATTTATGAGACATTCATGACCAAAAAAACAATATATTTTGGAAAGGTTAGTTTTATTATAAAGCTTATAAAGTAAACAAATTTGATATTTTTTAAATTCGTAACACTTTATTTAATAGGTTTTTTATGTCTCTTCAAATAAATACTTATTATAAAAACACCATCAAAGAAAATAGTATGATATTTTCATAGTTAGATTTATTTTTATATTTAGATTGTATCACCCCAAGCTTCTATGGTACGCTTCTCTTGGAATAATACAATAGCATGTGTCGTACGCAACTTCGAGTTCTAACACACCACAACCAATAAAACTAGTTGTTATGAATAGTAATACCCACTTTTTGAAATTTTATAAATTTTAACTTTCAAAATGGACTTCATTTTTGGATTCGGTGTATCAAAATTAGCTTAGGGTGAATTTTTGATATTTTTCTGAAAACTTTCAATTTTTGATAAATAGTGAAAAAAACTGAGTTATAGTTTAAAATAGAATTTTTATTTAAATAATTATTTATTTTATTTAATTTTATTAGGCAAAAATTGATACATAATACTTATATAAGTTCAATTTAATTCATTGGAGTCAGTTTATTATAATTTTATATATAAAAAATTTTATTAAACTTTTTACCTTCTTCTACCCACCTCTTAGGAGGTTTTGCAAATTTACATAAAACATAATTTTACCACTTTTGTGAGTTGAATTTCAAAAATCCGAGAGCCATGATTGATATCAGTAAGTAAAATACAGTTCAATAAGATGAAAATAATTTTTTGTGAATAGTAACTTTTTACTTTTATTTTCCATGGTTAAAAGTAAATAGGGTAATTAATGGTAAAAATTATATTATTATTACCCAAACACATGTACTATTTATATTTGATAAGTGTAATTTGAAAAAAAATAACCTTAGGAATAAATTATAGTCCTTTAGGTCCACTTGGATTAGATTAAGAAATTTATTATTATTTAATTCAAAGAAGAGTTAAAAGTGTTAAATTCAAAGTTTAATAACTAAACCATTTTTAATATAGAGTTACACATAAGATAAATTAGACTATAAATATTAATTATAAATATAAAAATATTTCCTACATAATGGAATTTTATTTATATTTTTTAGAAATTATATAATTAAATTTATTTATGACACAATGATGATGTAGTAATTACCATATTAATGATAGATTAAAATAATTGATATTATAAATATCCAAATAAATGTAATTTTAGACTTTTTATGAATTAAACTAATTTTATAGGTTAATATGACATATTAGGGTTAGTTAGATGAATTTTTTGCGAAGTAATAATGCTGTTATGAATTTAGAAAAAACAAAATATCAAATAGCGTCAAAATTGACATAAAAGAGTTTTTAAAACAAATATTATATTATTAATTGATATTTTATTCCTAAAAATATAAGGTTCTGCCAAAAGACTTATATAATGATAGTTGTATCATTAATTAACAACTTGGGGTTCTCTTGGAAGTATATAGTAATTATATTAACCATATAATACAAAAATACAAAGAGACATGGTGAATGTCAAACTATTTAACTAAGAGTTAATTATAAAAGATAAGGGTAATATAGTGACCCAAACCTTTATAAAACCTATAGGTTAAGTGGTTTTCGACCCATACCAACCTTATCCTTTAAATAATTCATTTTGGAGCCATTAGAAATTGAAAATGATTTGATTATAAAATAATATTTCTAGCTTTTCCTATAGTACCCATCGCCCCTCTTATAAATGGGCACTCCCCTTCTCTCTAATTCACACCTTCAAAGCCATTTGGCTCAGAAAACCCTTGACCAAATACCCTATAATCTGTCCTCCATATATCTTAGAGGCCCTAATCTATTCATAAATCCAACCTATGGATCCATTTGGATCAAATCAAAAGGAAGAACCTAAAGAAGAGGTAAATATTTTATCACCTCTTTCAAGTTCCTTTCTTCTTCCACTTCCTCTTTCTTTCTTGTTTCCCTTATAAAATAATAACTCTATTATATTCTATATACTATGATGTTATTATAAATATGGTACAACCATATTCATTATTCTATCCATCCTTTGAATGATATTTCACCATACATGTGTACGTACGGCTTACCATCTCTACATCATGGTGTAATTATTATTCAATATATTATTCTTTGGACGGGTATAATAATGATGTGTACTTGATGTAAATAATAAATATAACATGATAATGATTCTGTATATATGATATAACATCCAATTATATATTATTTTAATATCAAAAGAATGATATTGTCGCTTGTGCGTACGTACGGATTACCGTCTCCACAAACACGATGACATTCATTCCCCATCATATCCATTCAAGACTAATTTTCATTAGATGATTAAAAATAATATTTAAATACTTAATATCATTCTAAATATGAATAAGATACATCATATCCAGAACAAAAATTACTTACATAATGAAGAATATAAAGGAAAATGAATCAGTTAACACCCGAAACGATGGTACTACTGAAATATCATTAACAAAGAAATATTTGAAGATCATATATGATATAATATTAATGTGTATGGTACTTTAATAATTTAATACACTACTACAACTTGGCCCTTTATCAGCGCTAAAACCGGCATTAACAGTTCTAGAAAAGCTCTGTTAATGTCGGCGTAGATAAAGGGGGGTCCCCTTTATCAGCGCTCCAAGAAGCGCTGTTAAAGGTGTCCTTTATCAGCGCTCAAAAAAGAGTTGATAAAGACAACATCGCCTGCACCAAAAAAACAGAACCTGCACACTAGAATACCTGCGCAATACCTACACAATGTAGCACATACACACCTTCACACCATAGCACCTGCAGACAATATTTTGACCAACAACGGTATATACATTTACTTAACATCATGAATAAAAAACACATTGCTATATACATTTCAAACATTGTTTTACATGGTTAAAATTACAATTATTCAACAATAGTTATAAAAATTCATGTTTCATCCTTTGATATCAGTGATCTGCTCTCGACGGTATTTGTTGCCGAACAAAGAATCTGAACTCAAGGAAAAAAATTCACCTATATAAGAAAACAAATATTATGTTAGTAATGCAATAATGAAAGAAATTAAAACAGTAATATGAAAGAATACATTAATATAGAAATGTGAAACTAAAATATGAAATTTTAAACTCAAATGTTTTCATTTTCATAACAATGAAAGGGAATAATGTAAAATCAATATGTTTTTGATTGATTTATCTCATTTAATAAATACTGATTCTTTATCTAATGAAAAGCTTTACCGGTCACACTATACATCGGATTGAGGTGAGGTTGATTCGTACAGGTCAAAAATGACTCATGGATCATTGTCTTAATGTTTAAAAACAATCCGAACGCATTTTCTCAGTATTCCGTATGTCAGTAGTGTTGTTTTCCAAAGTTTATCTCAATTTGAAACTGATATCAGATACTTTTAGCTACACCGATCACACCGTGCGTCAGATTAAGGTGCGGTCAATTCGTACACGTCACAAATGAATCATGGATTGTTGTCCTAAAGTTTCAAAACAATCCGAACGTGTTTCCTCGGCATTCTATATACCATTAGTGTTGTTTTAGAAAGTTTATCTCAATTTGAATCTGATATCAGACACTTTTAGCTATACCAGTCACACCATGCGTCGGATTGAGGTGCGGTCAATTCATACATGTCACAAATGACTTGTGGATCGTTGTCCTAAAGTATCAACACAATATGAACGTGTTTTCTCGGTTTTCCGTATGTTAGTAGTGTTGTTTTCTAAAGATTATGTCATTTTTAAATTGATATCAAGCACTTTTAGCCATACCAGTCACACAGTGCTTCGGATTGAGGTGTGGTCAATTCGTACACATCACAAATGAATCGTGGATCGTTTTCCTAATGTATCAAAATAATCCTAACGTGTTTACTTGGATTGCCGTATGTTAGTAGTGTTGTTTTCTAAAGTTTATGTCATTTTCAAACTGATATCAGACACTTTTATCAATACCGGTCACGCTGTGTGTCTGATTGAGGTGTGGTCAATTCGTACATGTCACAAATGACTCATGGATCGTTGTCCTAAAGTTTCAAAACAATCCGAACACGTTTGCTCGGTATTCTGCATGTCAGTAGTGTTGTTTTCCAAGGTTTATCTCAATTTGAAACTGATATCAGACACTTTTAGCCATACCGGTCACACCATGCATCGGATTACGGTGCAGTCGATTCGCACACATCAAAAATGACTCGTGGATTGTTGTAGTCAAGTTTCAAAACAATCTGAATGCGTTTTCTAAGTATTCCATATGTCAGTAGTGTTGTTTTCCAAAGTTTATATCAATTTGAAACTGATATCAAACACTTTTAGCCATACCGGTCACACTCTGCGTCGGATTGAGGTGCGATCAATTCGTACACGTCACAAATGACTTTTGGATCGTTTTTTTTTTCAAGTTTCAAAATAATATGAACGCGTTTTCTCGGTATTCTGTATGTTAGTAGGGTTCTTTTCCAAAGTTTATCTCAATTTGAAATTGATATCAGACACTTTTAGCCATACCGGTCACACCGTGCGTCGGATTGAGGTGTGGTCAATTCATACACGTCACAAATTACTCGTGGATCATTTTCCTGAAGTATCAAAACAATCTGAATGAGTTTTCTTGGTCTTCCGTATGTCAGTAGTGTTGTTTTATAAAGTTTATTTCATTTTCAAACTGATATCAGACACTTTTATCCATACCGGTCACACCGTGCGTCGGATTGAGGTGCGATCAATTCGTACATGTCAAAAATGACTCTTGCATCGTTTTCCTAAAGTTTCAAAACAATCAGAACTTGTTTGCTCAGTATTCCGTATGTCATTAGTGTTGTTTTCCAAAGTTTATCTCATTTTGAAACTGATATCAGACACTTTTAGCCATACCGGTCACACTGTGCGTCGGATTGAGGTGACGTCGATTCGTACACGTCACAAATGACTCTTGGATCGTTTTCCTAAAGTTTTAAAACAATCTGAATGCGTTTGATCAGTATTCCATATGTCATTAGTGTTGTTTTCCAAAGTTTATCTCAATTTGAAAATGGTATCAGACACTTTTAGCCATACCGGTCACACTGTGAGTCGGATTGAGGTGAGGTCGATTCGTACACGTCACAAATGACTCATGGATTGTTGTCCTAAAATTTCAAAACAATCCGAACGCATTTGTTCCGTATTCCATAGGTCATTAGTGTTTTTTTCAAAAGTTTATCTCAATTTGAAACTGATATCAGACACTTTTAGCCATACCGGTCACACCGTGCATCAGATTAAGGTTTGGTCGATTTTTACGCATCACAAATGACTCATGGATCATTTTCCTAAAGTTTCAAAACAATCCGAACACATTTTCTCGGTATTCCATATGACAGTAGTGTTTTTTTCCAAATTTTATCTCAATTTGAAACTGATATCAGACACTTTTAGCCATACTGGTCACAATGTGTGTTAGATTGAGGTGTGGTCGATTCGTACACGTCACAAATGACTCCTGGATCGTTTTCTTCATGTTTTAAAACAATCCGAAATCGTTTTCTCAGTATTCTGTATGTCAGTAGTTTTGTTTTCCAGTGTTTATCTCAATTTGAAACTGATATCAAACACTTTTAGCCATACTGGTCACACCATGCGTCAGATTGAGGTACGATCAATTCTTACACGTCACAAATTACTCGTAGATATTTTTCTTCAAGTTTAAAAAAAATCCGAACACGTTTTCTAGGTATTTCGTATGTCAGTAGTGTTTTTTTCCAAAGTTTATCTTAATTTGAAACTGATATCAGACACTTTTAGCCATACCGGTCACACCATGCATCGGATTGAGGTGAGGTTGATTTTTACACCTCAAAAATGACTCTTGGATCGTTGTCTTCAAGTTTCAAAACAATCCGAACGCGTTTGCTCGGTATTCCGTATGTTAGTAGTGTTGTTTTCCAAAGTTTATCTCAATTTGAAACTAATACCAGACACCTTTAGCCATACCAGTCACACCGTGTGTCGGATTGAGGTGCGGTCGATTTTTACATGTCACAAATGACTCTTGGATCGTTCTCTTCAAGTTTCAAAACAATCCGAATGCGTTTTCCTAGTATTCTGTATGTCATTAGTGTTGCTTTCAAAAGTTTATCTCAATTTGAAACTGATATCCGACACTTTTATCCATACCGGTCACACAGTGCGTCGGATTGAGGTTCGGTTGATTTTTGCACGTCAAAAATGACTCATGGATCATTTTCCTAAAGTTTCAAAAAAAACCGAACACGTTTTCTCGGTATTCCGTATGTTAGTAGTGTTGTTTTCTAAAGTTTATGTCATTTTCAAACTGAGTAGTAGGAATTCACTAATCTAAGGATATGAAACTTAAGAAAAGGAGATCATAGATGCTCAATAAGTGTATAGAGAGATATCAATGACAATATAAAGATAGCATAATTATTAGGAATTCACCTTCATTGTCCTATTTGTTTACATTCTTCCATCAGGTACGTTGCCCATTCATTTCTAAAGACATTTATATCATCTTCTGAATAAGAGTTTTTGCGATAGTCATAATGGTAATGAAAAAATATAAATACATAAAGGATTAATTATTATTTTAAATAAAGTAGTAATTATTTTCAAAAATACCTCTTCAGGGATGCTAGTTTGTTCATGAAATATGACCTCTTTCATGAATTTACAAACAGAATAACCGCAGTCCTTGTCATTTGTTTATTTCGGACACTGCAGAAACATTGATAAAAATAAGTAATTTGTTTTGATATGTATTTGGATAGTGAAATATAATTATATATACCTAGATACTTCTCCATTTTTAGATCTTTTGGGCATTGTCGTCCTTATGCCCTGAATTCATTTCATCCTTTAGACGATATTCATACACCGCCCTATCATAACAAAATCCTCATTAAAAGATAATATAAATTATATAACTAGTTATTTAGTTCTAAAATGTTGTATCTAGTGTATTAAAAATTGAAAATCGCCATCATGTGTGGTCAGTTAGTTGGATATCCATGCAGTGAATCCAGAAAATAAATCTTCGGAGTATCCAAATTGACTGCAATGAGCATCCAATGTTCCCTAAAAACACAAAAGGAAATAAGTACTGATTGAAATGAAAATATAATTTATATGATTAAAATGTAGAGTTTTACCCCTGCAACATTGGTATTAAAAAGAGTCTGTCAGTCGTAATTCTGCTTTGAAACGTTCTGAGCAGATTTGACATTAATTCAGCCTGAAAATTAGAATCTATTTCTTCTCGTTGTGTAGAAATTGTGTGAGGACAAATGAGTCCAAATTTTTATTCATGGGAAAATCCCTTCAATTGTTTTTCATATATAATCCGGTGAAAAATATGATATGTATTTAGCTATAATTGTCAAAGTATATCAGTTTCTGTAAAATCAAATCATGAAAACATACCTCATGTATACATTTATAACTAAGGCGCCTAGCCAGTCGTATGTGATGATCTCAGAAATAGTGTCTGCACTAAAGAAATATAATGTTTCCTCTTCGTACATATCTTTTTCACAAACAATTGTATGACTCTTAACGTCTTTCATTTTCGTATCCACATGAGCTTGCAATGATATTAAATGTGGATATAGAACGGGCGGGTTGAACGCGCTCTCAGTAGATCGTTTTGATCGGTTGGTTGATCCAATATTGGAGCCGCTCTTTTGTTTTAGCTTCTCCATTTTTTACTTCTATATTAACATTCATTGGTTCAGCCATTTTCTAATTTAATGTTAAAGTTTCTGCTTGAACAATGAATTATAAATGAATACCTCCTGGTCGACATGTTTTTTTACAAGATTCGACGGCCATGCAACGAATGTTCCAACAGCTTTTTCCACCGTATGAATGTCGTCATCGTCATTTGGCATGGGTATCTCGGCGCTTGGCTCATGAGCTATGTAAATAGACACTTTGACATGACCGGTTGTAAGTGGTCTGGAGTGTAGCGTGTCATTCTGCATATTGAACACTGTAGCCCTCGCTACAAGGCGATGGGTGGGAGTTGACAGATATAAATCACAGTCATTTTCACCCTGTAGAATATCATTACATGAAAGGTATCAGTGTCTATGTGATTCACATTTCACAAAAAACGAATATTAGAACATTGATTACCTTGGTTAAGTCAGGTCTTTGAGGGGAATGGCTCACCTAAAAGCTCATGAGGGGTGGATCTTCTCGTGCGGGTTGTTCTTGAGTTGTTTGTTCTCTTCGCCTCTCCTCCGTCAAACTCTTTAGCATCTATCCCTGAGTTTGGGATAACTCTTCAAGGGTAGCTACTATATCTCTCATTACATGCAATTCATTAGTTTGTTCATCCTCTTGTTTTTTTTTCTGAAAATATGCCCGGGGTGACACCACAAAACCCACACCTCTGACGCGGCCATACTGTTCTGGCTGTTTCAAGGCCGTTGAAAGTATGTCTGCATCTAGTGTGGGTGTTGTTGATTCTTGTTACTATGTCAAATATAAAATATGGAAAAATAAGTAAGAATCATTATGTTATAGTGATTTAAAGCAAAACAAGTTTATATTATGTCATACTTACACATGTTTCCCACAATTTTTGTGTGTTTTCATCTATCAGTTTCCCCTCTTTATTAACACGAGACTCCTTCCATTGAACATGGTGTGGAATGGAAGTTACTTGAGATTTTTATTCATCAATCTGCATATAAATAGAGAAACATGGTTACAGTGTTGTTTCGTGTCACATAAAATTATTATAGTACTTTTAAAATACGTACCAATTGTTTTTCAATTGAAGTGTACCCCAGCCATGATTTACGGTAGGGTTAAGCTGGTTTTGCTACCCGTTCTTTATTTTCAGCTCTCAGTTGCTGTTTCATAAATAAAACCCTGTCAATCAACGTGATGAATACAAGCAACGTTACACAACGTGTAACCAAACACAATGTACCTGAAAATTCTCTTCCGCACAACGATTACAAAACGCATCCCACGTTCCTTGGGATATCAAGTGTGCATAAAGAGGAGGCGGGTGCGGCTTGATTTTCCTTAGGCATCATTCATATGATGTTTTGTTAAAATGGTGCGAAAGCCTCTATGAATCCTTCCTGCCAGTCTTAAAACATATTCTTTGTGAGAAACATCTACTATAAATTCACTCTGCAAGAGATGATGAAGGGTTAGTCAATATTTCAGTATTTTATTTTATTTTAATTAATTAAATAGATGATATCATAATGTTACCGTAATCTCTTCCCACATTAATGTTTTCAACCTGCTGACAACATGGTGACATGACTCTACATCAATCGGCACGCGTTGTCGAGTGACGATTCCAATGTGGCTACTAAACATGGCTTTGTTGGGGTTTATATGCTGGCCTATTTTATTCCATCCCACATCATATTTGATGCCTTTTTCTTTTTCCTTAAAGATTTTCACTAAAACTATCAAACTACGGTGCACCTGTTTTTTTGTGTCACTGGGGTTTCTTTGCCTACCATTTCCTCAGTTTTTGCATCATCATTATGTTTCTCTGAAGCGCTAGGATCGGCACTAGCACCAACTGCAACAGGTTGAGAGACTTGTTGTACGTCAGTAGTGGGACCAGCTGCAACAGGTTGAGAGACCTGTTGTCTCTCAGTAGTGGGACCAGCTGCAACAGGTTGAGAGACGTGTTGTGTCTCGGGATTGGGGGCATCAGCAGGTGAAGAAGTCATTATCTGCAGAACTGGTTTAAAATTTAATTTAGATCACATAAAAGCAGCAGAAAACAGATAATAACATAATGTAATACAATCTATATAACAATAAAAATCAATAACCTGATTATTGAACTCTTTTTTTTAAAGGCTGAAGGGATTTTACCCCTCTATCAACTATCCATATCCCTTCATTGTGGTCTCCTCTGACATAAAAAACATTGTCTACATTGGGACCACTGTGAAATGATTGCAAAGTCCCAATGAAAGGGTCATCATCCGTTGAATTTTCATCTGACCCTTCAACTGTTTTGGTCGATAACGGAACGATTGACCAGTTTCAGTTTGCGGGATCTGGAACATAAAATACTTGCACTGCCTGTGATGTCATTATAAACAGTTCGTCTTTCTCCCCTTCCTTGCTGAAATCAACTTTCACGAATCCCAAATCATCTATTTTAACATCACTCCTGTTATCAACCCACTTGCATTGAAATATCAGAACTTGAAATTCTGTATAATCCAACTCCCATATTTGGTTGATGATGCCAAAGTATGACATATTCGCATAAATTGGATTTCTCTCCTTAGCACCGAAAACATGAATCGCCTCAGCCACAAGTGTAACCCCACTATTCTGCATGGTACTTTCTTCATCATGTTGATTAGTATAAAATGTATAACCATTAACTACATAAGCATTGTATGATAATGCATACACACTTGGTCCTCCGGCTAGCCATCGAAGTCGTTCCAAAATTGACTCTAGATTTTCATCTAACTTATTAAAAATATGATCTCGAAAACATCCTATAAACTATCGATTATGTGTATCTGATATCCATTTTTCATCCCTAGATGGATTCAAATGCCTAAGAATTTCTTTGTGGATTTCAACATATGGGTCAACGTCAAAACTGTTTTGCAAAACATAAAGGTGGGCCTGCTCCCGATCTGTAATATTGATTGTGACAACCTTTCTTCCAGAAATTCTTTTACCCTCAAGCTTCCCAATGTGGAGAGATTTTGGTATGCCAATGCTTTCCACACTAGACAAGTATTCGGTACAGAATTCAACGGCTTCCTCAACAATATATCGCTCTGCAATACAACCCTCTGGCTGACATCGATTTTTGACATACCCTTTCAAAATCTTTATATATCTTTCAATGGGGTACATCCATATGTAATGTACAAGACCACATAGTCGAATCTCTCTCACCAAGTGGACCATCAAATGAACCATCATATCAAAAAATGAAGGTGGGAAGAACATTTCTAATTCACATAATATGATGGAAATTTCTTTTTCCATAGCTGAAAATTTTGCCAGGTCTATAACTTTGCTTCATATATCTTTGAAGAAGAAACACAGTTTCGTTAATGTACGGCAGACATTCTTGGGCAAAATGCAACGTAAAGCAATTGGACTGAGATTTTTCATCAAAACATGACAGTCATGTGATTTAAGACCTTTTAACTTCAAGTCGCTCATTGACACAAGGTTACTGATATTTGAAGAATACCCCTCTAGAACCTTTACGTCATTCAAGAAGTTGCAAAACTCATATCTCTCCTGCCTGTAAAGAGTGTAAGCAACAGGAGGAAGAAATGTTCGTTTTTCACCCTTTACTGGTGCCAACTCTTCTCGTATTCCCATCTCAACCATTTCCAACCAAGCC
Organism: Viscum album; assembly: GCA_963277665.1. Taxonomy (NCBI): domain Eukaryota; kingdom Viridiplantae; phylum Streptophyta; class Magnoliopsida; order Santalales; family Viscaceae; genus Viscum; species Viscum album. The sequence continues at coordinate 1,475,110,138 of OY728125.1, read as the reverse complement.
TTAATTCCATCTTTTGTTTTGCCAGATGTATTTAGAAACGTGCTGATAACACTAACAAATACATTTTTTTCAACATGCATAACATCAAGAAAATGTATTACATACAGAAAATTCCAGTATTGTAATTCAAAAAAACTGATCTATTTTTCCAACCGATTTTCGTAAGGTTTTTCGAAGCCGGTTTACCAAAAGTAGTGTCTACATTTTTAACTTTCTCAACAAATTGATCGCCTATTAGTGGAGACGGTGTTGTTCATTCTTCTGAACTTCCATCGAATGATGTCATCCAAGAATGGTACTTATGTCGTCGCGGTAGAAATATGTGATGTCCTAGAAACACGGTTTTCGATGAATGTTTCAACCTAATTGATTGTGTACCTTCTTCGCAAATGGGACAACCTTGAGTTCCTTTAATGCTATATGCTGAAAAATTTCCATAACCAAGGAAGTCATTTATCATCCCATGCAACATGACTCTCAAAGTGAAATCTTCCTTTCTGTAAGCATCATACAATGTAACACCTGAATCCCACAATAATTTCAAATCTTCGATAAATGGAGCTAAATAAACATCAATATCATTACCCGGTTGTTTTGGTCCTGATATAAGCATAGATAAAATGATGTATTTTCGTTTCATGCATAACCACGGTGGTAAGTTGTAATTTATCAACATAACCAGCCATGTACTGTGACTGTTGCTTTGAAAACCAAAAGGATTCACTCCAACTGTAGATAACGCAAGACGAAGGTTTCTCGACTCATTTCCAAATTCAGGATACTCAAGATCGATTCTCTTCCACTGAGGAGAGTCTGTCGGGTGATGTAGTATCCCATATTTAATTCTTGTATCTGAATTCCATGTTAATTGTTCTGCATTCTCCTCACTTCCATATAGGCTTCTAAACCTTGGAATGATTGGAAAGTACCATACAACTTTAGTAGGACTGGATTCATCTTTCATGTATCGAGAAACACCACACTTTGGGCATTCTTTAAGTGATTTGTGGTCCTTGTGAAACAATATACAGTCATTCGGGCAGGCGTGTATTATTTCATAGATCATACCCATAGAGCGTAGCATTCATTTGGAATCGTATATTCGGCTCGGGAGCTCATTGTCTTCTGGGAGCATGTCATTCATGAGGGAAAGTAGTTTCATAAAACTGTCATCACTCCACCTGTTGTCTTCTTTCAAATTATACAACTTCAGTACGGATGACAATTCTGTATATTTAGTGCAACCAGCATACAATGTCATCTTTGAACAAATTTTTAACTTCTCAAAAAAATTTGAGCAATCACAAAGTTCATCTTCGAAGTTCCTTGTCATTTCCTCAATACGATCTTCATCATCATTCAAATCTTTAATCACATCCTCCATACGGTCATCTTCATTGTTCATGTTTGTAATCATATCAGATGATCCATAAAACACAGTGTCACCCCAGTCACTACCTACATTCGTTGTTTCCCCGTGTTTATTCCAACATGTATAACTCTGATCTATTCCCTGACAGATCAAGTGTTCTTCCAACTCATTTGGAATAATTTGTTTTGAATAACAACAACGTAAACATGGAAAAAGGATTTGAGAAGAGTCACATGCATGATCTTTTGCAAACTTGATAAACTCTTTCACACCTTCTTCATACTCATTTTTCAACCGATTGGAATTCATCCATTCTTTATTTATATTCATCCTATTTGAAATCTATAGGATGATTATATAGGTTAGAGGAGAAGGAATATGAGAATAATTTAGATAAAAAACAAGATACTTCAAAAATGGTAGGGGGTGTGCTCATTAATAGAAAAACTGGGGTGGTTCTTCGGATTCATCCCATCTCTTCCTCTCTTTGATCACCCCTGATGAGGGGTGGTTCTTGGGAGTTTTTTATAGTGTGTTAGTGGGGTTAACAAATATAGACATGGGTTAACCATACCTTTTATGAGGAGGTAGGATAATCAGTGCAACTAGTGGATCAATCTCATAGGGCGGTCTCTATAGGGTGTTCGTACAAGGAAATACCTCATGGGTAAGGCCAATAGGTAGCCTAACATGTGCATCAAAAGTAAAAGTGTAAAGAGTTGATTGAAACACATGGGACCAAATGAATAAGTAAGAAGCAGTATATGTTTTCCACAAGGGCACCCATGGAAGTGGCCATAATGGGCACCTTAGTCTATGTGATGGTTATGTGGGAGTCTCCCCATGCTATCCAGGAATGAGCTAAGGCACAATGACTAATCCTCAGATAATAACCCTTCATCTGGGTGGTCTTGGATGTGGGAGGATCATGGATGCTCATGGGATCATGAGTGAACAAAACCCAACTCTTTAGTGTATTTTTCTTGTTCAGATCAAGACACAAAGCAACATAGGTAGTTGATGTAGCAAAGTCAGAAGAATAAACCCCAAGATAACTCTGAACTCACCTAGTGTAAAATCCCAATCCCTACCACCTAGTTTGAAGGTGATACAGATTAATTCTATCTTGAAAGTTGTAAGGAACTCTAAAAAGAGCTCCTAAAACGTCTCCTCAGAAACATCAATAATTTGGGAGTGTTTCATTGATGCGAAGGGCTACCATAACAACCTTGTCAATGAGGACCTTGTGTATTATGACCAAATCCATGGATTTGTTGGTGAAAATTGACTTGGATTTATAATAGTCCAAGAAAATATAGTGTTTCATTTCCTCAAAGTGAAAATAGGGATGGACATTGGTAGGTGGAACTACATCTTTTGAGTGGTGGGATGCAAAAGGAAAATCAAAACCCAACGAGATGGAAGCTTCCAATGGTGGTGGAAAAGAAGAGGGAGAAGGAGATGGAGGATTTAGAGTTTGGGTCTAGTGCTTATCCGCAATAGGCCACGATCCATAAGATATGTGTTTGGGTAGGGGAAGGCACCTACCCTTAGTTGAAATCATGGTGCTAGGAGGGAAGTGAGTATTGGTGGAGGGAGGGGAGGAGGTTTAGTTAGAGAAGAGGGAGATGAGGGAGGAGGGAAGGCATGGATGAGGTGGGGAGAAGAGGGAGTAGTGGAGGGGGGCACAACAAACCCAAGGTTAGAACTTAAATAACATAGTCATGAACTTTATTTCAACACATCCAATGTTGATATATTTTATTTCAAGAAGGGAACAAGGGTAAAAACAGCCAAATGAGGTATAAATTTTTTTATCCCAAGGTAATCTTCATTAAATAAACTAACAAGCTTGGGGGGAGGGATCCTATGATGTTAAATATGGTACACAGGTTACCTAGAGAGGCCTCAGTTTCCAGGAAATCAGTGACCTTCTTACCCTCTTTCTATGTATGAGATAGATCCATGTGGTTATTGTAAAAAATTATACATCTCATAGTGAATTGGACCTAGAAAATACTAGGTACCTCAAGAACACCCATGACACGACACCATGGATATGTTGTACCTCCACCCTATGCTTAGGTTCTCTGTCTTCATCATCACATATCAAGTGTAGTACCCTACTAAGTGATATTAATTTCATTATGGGCCACTTCTTTGATGTACAACATATAAACACCATGCATGCTAACACACATACGAGTTGAATCATTCAAGTTGTAATGTCATATTATCATGAGTATATAATATTACACATAACATCATGTGATCACAATCCAAACATAACAATTAACCATAATAACAACAGTCATAATGGCTATCAAATATTCATAACTTGGGATAGGATGCAAGGGGTCACCAGAATGAAAACATAATTAATTCATGCAAATTTAATTTTAATCACCTTAAGGAGGAGGACCCGGTGGCGGAGGAGAAGGAGGCGTCGACAGCAGAGGCACCGGAGGCAGCGGAGGAAGGACGGAGGCAGGGCAGAGGCTGGAGGAGGAGGAAAAGCAGGCGGCCGTAGGAGGAGGAGGAGGATCAGGCAGCCGGAGGAGGAGGAGGAGCAGGCGGCGGCCAGAGGAGGAGGAGAAGGAGGAGGTGGCGGCCGGAGGAGGAGGATGCGGACAGAGGAGGAGGAGGAGGAGGCCGGAGGAGGATGGGGTGGTAGGAGGATGAGGAGGAGGAGTAAGCGGCCGGAGGAGGAGGTGGCGGCCGGAGGAGGAGGAGAAGGAGGAGGGGGCAGCTGGAGGAGGAGGAGGAGGAGGAGCAGGCGGCCGGAGGAGGAGGAGGCGGTGGCCGGAGGAGGAGGAGGAGGAGGAGGCGGCGACCGGAGGAGGAGGAGGAGGAGGAGGCGACCAGAGGAGGAGGAGGAGGTGGCCGGAAGAGGAGCATATAGAGGAGGTGGCAGCCGCGGTGGATGAGGAGGAGGAGAAGGAGGCGGCGGCAGCGGTGCAGAGGATGGCTTCCATGAGATCTTGACAGGGTGCGGGGAGGAGGAACAAGACTAGAGGGTTTTTATCAATTATGTGTGAGCCTTTATCAGCGCTAGTAAAAAGTGCTGATAAAAGGTGTATTTATCGGCGCTAAAATGAAAAGAGCTGATAAATACCACCTTTATCAGCGCTTTTTTAGTGCTGATAAAGGCCAGACTTTATCAGCGTTGATAAAGAGTGACTTTATCAGCACTAATAAAAGAGATGATAAAGGGATATTTAAAGCGCTGATAAAGGCAAGCTCATGCCTTGCCCAGTTTTATGGTAGTGATAACAATTATTTCAGCATTATACAGGAGGTTAACCAACCCTAGACCAAGTAAAAGAGAAAATTAAGGGTTAATTTCACAATATCTTCACTATCCAACGTTGTTTATATATAATTATCTACTGGGACTTAATTATCATCCATATCCATGTTTCTTAAAATGCATTTCAAAAGAAATTACTATTTACTAGACAATGGGTTAAATTCATTTATATCCTTATTTTACCTTATATGTTTTTGAAAGGAATCTTTCCATCATTTTCTAAACAAGGTACTTTATAACCTTTTCGACAAAATTAAGGTAAGAATGATTTTTTAACTTATAAGGTGGGTACAACTATTTTCTTCCGTTATAACATCATCGAAGCTTCCCATAAAATCTTATAAGAATATTTTCAAAATAAATGTTTTCTTTATAATTATGTGACTCTTAAATGATTTCAAAATAGAAATAGACATTTCAATAAAAAATGATTTGATTTCATATATGTCAACATCCTTTGATGGATTTTAAGCTTATTTGAAGTTGATTTATTATGATACAAAACATAAAAATTTTATTGAAGGTTTTGTGATATGTTGGACTGTGGATGTGTTATTTTTACACCATTCATGTTTTATGGATAAATTATTGACATTTATTATACTATTTTTAATACGAATGTTTATGTTATGTCCTTTTCAAATAAGGAATGTATTGGACTTAGAAAGTGATGGGTGAAGCTCACTATTTCTCCTCAATGCAACAGTAGGTCTCATGAGACAAACTCGTGTCTTGGCACAAGGCCTTGAAAAAATATTATTTGTAGTCTTCGCACAAGGACTTGACTATGTGGTTATGAAAGTATGGAATTATGCATTCCATAATTATAAAAGTGTCTATTGATATTGAATGTGATTATTAGACTAGTGGAATATCCATGTGAATAAGTAAATGACATTATTTGATTTTATACTTTTCATATTATGCTGAAGTTCAAGTTTAAAAGGCTTTTGTTTTAGCCTTATACATTGCCTTAAATTTTTATGCTTATTTTTGAAAGTTTCTCTATATTGTTATCCTTACTGAGCATCGGAGCTCACCCCTTTCTATGTTTTATTTTTCCTAGTATACGAAGAATTATATTACGACTGACCTGCAGGGATAATCTATGGGATATCAGTGTTTTCCCTGGAAACAATGTTGTTGTAGTTTTCCATTTTCTGATGTAATGTAAACCTTATGAATGTATCTAGTACTTACAAGACTATTAAACTAATTGGTCTTTCGATACTTGATCTTTTCTTATCATAAAAATGATACATAATAAGGCACCGACTCTGGGTAACCAGGGTTGGGAAATTACATAGATTCATTTAACTATATATTTATAAAAAATATTAAAAAACTTCTCATTAAATTTTGTATTCTTGTTCTATTGCTGTTGTTTTTTCTATTTTTGGTTTTTCATTTTGAGGTTCTTGGTTTTAGAACATGTAATTTTATAATATATTTAAAAAAATATCAACTTTAAACATCAGTTATATAAAAAACTAATATGGAAACCACTCTATAATTTTTCTTTATAAAAGGGTTTTTCACATCAAATTTTTAAAGAATACCTAGAATGTTCCAATTTCAACATCTCTAATGTTAATATAGGTTAAATCCTAATGTTAAAAGGTAAAAAATTGAATTTAATATTTTTTCCCACTGGTGAATATTTATATTTTTTTTCTAGTTGATATGTCTAATTCCTTTATCCCATAATTTTATATCATTTTTAATACTCAAATATAATTAGTTGGATGGGTCACCAATTTGAAATGGGTTTATAATTGTTCTTTAACCTATTGTAGTTTCCCTTCCATGTTTGAAACTTTTAAAAAAATCATAAATTGTTTTGAAAAACCAATTTCATTTCCTTTATCAAGCAATGGAATAACACTAAGAAATTTTTAATGTCCTATAAATAACATATTTTTGGATTTTAGTTTTTTTACACAATCTCAATAGTCCCAACACCTTATTTGTTTTGGTATCTACAATTACCAAATATAAATGGTCCTCCTTAGTTATCATATATATCTTTCAATATTTTGGTGTCTCCATCCATGTGTGAAAATCACCAAATATCTAGGATCCTTGGTCTTTCTTTCTTAATTGCTTTCAGTTCCACTTCCACTATGAATGATCTTTCTTCTTAACTCTTACTTTCAAATTATTTTACATTTTCTCTATAGGATAACTATATAGAAATATTTTTCAAAAAAAATTCAAATTAAATATATATTATCTCACATCTTTTATATAATTATCTGAATTATTAAAACTTATTCTTAGTAGGAATACTTTTATATATTTTCTTACAGTCTTCTTCTTGGGAGTCTCATTATTTTCTTTGTTAGAGATACTACCCCTTATATAATCACTTATTCAATATAAGGACATTTTATACCAACATATATAGGACTTGTGGCCCAAAATACAAAAAAAACCAAAAATATCCCTTGAATATAAATCTTCAATTAAATTTAGTATGTTTTCAAAAAAAATTGCATTACATATTTTTTACTTTTCTATATAGATCTATCAAGAGATTTATCATCCATTGTGGTGGTTTACATTTCTTGTATTAAAATTTATTTACCAGATGTAGAAAAGATTTTCTCATCATCTTTTCTTACCAAGACCTATTTAGATTTTTAAATAGGACATTCACTATTAAGGAAAATATATTCAATTTTTTTAGTAGATTCGAGTATATATATTACTTGAATCAATGTAATAGAAATATCAACTATTGTAAATGACTGAGACTTAACTTCAATATATTTTTTGAAGTCTTATTTCAGATATTTAAACTCTTACTCAGTTATAAGAAATATAGATTCCATGTTGTTCATTTATTCTTATTTTAACTAGAGTTTCTCTTCATGTTGCATTAGGATTTTTCATTTTTATCATTCATCAGCTTGAATTTCATGATCTATTAAATGAGTTTAGTTTTTAGGTTGGATATTAATTTATAAAAAAATTAATTCAATCTAATTTTGTGAAGGTTATAACGTTTTCCTTTACATGGTATTTTCCTCAATAAAATATTCTAACTCATATATGAGCAGTTGTTCCAGGTAATTTTCTAAACCACCTTTTTTATCATAACTTGATGAGGTTTCTTGGTCTTCCACATGATCCATGAAGTTTGTAACATCTATAGAAGATTATTCATAAATTGGAAACATGGGAAGGTGTCTTCCTCTTCATTCACAGTATCATATTTCTCCTATTTCTTTTTGGAAATATTTTCTTATAGTCACTCCTCATGCTTACTAATTTAGAGAATTATTTCATTTATTATTTTTAGTATTTTATTCTTTTTCGTCATCATAATACTCATAATTTTATTTTGGGTAAATATTACTACAAATTATCTAATGCCTTCATATTTAAATAATTTAAAAAGAAACTTCACATTGTTCTTTCCCTTAACAGTTTCGAAATTTTTGGAGATAATAGGCTCTATTCTATTATTTTCATAATCTATATCATCATCATTGTCATCTGTCTCACAAAAAGGTTCTAGTTCATCTTATTTCATCTTTAACATTCACATGGATTCAAAATACATATCAGCATTCAAATTCTTTGTAAAGTTATGAGTCTTTATCATTTTATAGGAAATGATAATATTATTTATCTCACCAAAAGATGGATATTCTCTATCGTCTAGACCTGAAACTATGGATAAAATTGCCGAAGAAATTTTCTCATGAGTTTGTTCAAAATGATAAAGTCATCTAGAATTTCACCAAAACCTCTAATATTATTTAAAATCTCATTCACTCAAGTGAATTAATCATCAATGGATTCTTCCTAATCCATATTTATATCTTCAATATTTCTTATCTAAATTTGTTTCATGGATTATTAAACATTTAAATTTCTTACATAGCTACTTTCAAGTTTTCCTTAAATCTATTTAGTAGTTTGAAATCCCGTCACTTTGGTAAAAAATTAAAAGAAAGTGACTTTAAAATGAAATTTATAGATTTTAAATCAACATCGAGGTTCCTTTTATAAGTAAATTTCATTTCCCTGTAATTTTTAATTAGTGGGAATACAATTGTGGTTGAATCAAATACGTTCAAACCCAAACACAATAAAAATGAAAAAAATTGTGGAAATTGTTTTCATAAAATATAGAAAAACCTCTACTATTAAATCATTTAATGATTTTTATTCTTCATAAAGAGAGTTTGAAAAGGGAAACCTTCATCTTTGATACCACTTGTAAGTCCTACTGGACTAAATGGATACACTAATAGTGGAGTTAAATTTGTATAGAATTACTTTTATAATTTCATTCCTTGAAACAAACCTCTTGTGTTGGTTAGAACTTGACCCTCTTGAGTAAATTAAATGTAAACTCACTTGAATTATGATAAAATAAAGAATAGAAAAGAACACTATAGTTTTTACAAGGCTTGGCCACACTATATGAGCCTAATTCTTATTACTGGTTGTTGTTACCCCTTGATATATATTTTCCTCTAATATGTTATTATAAATAAAACTAGTTACGGTTAGTTATCATAATTATCCCTAACTTAATAGTATATACACAATTATTATAATTTAAAATGTCTCCCAAAATGATCACTTAATGATATAAAACACCATATGTGAATACATACTTCCTTCGCATGAAAGTTACTTTACCAATATTATGTCAACCTCATCTTAAATCCATCAAGATAAATAAAGGAGGACATGACTTAATTTTTCCAGAATAGATACTTCAGAATGTACTTTGAGATTATACTATGAAGAACTCTGTCGGATAAAATCAATGTATGCAATACCCTTTATTGAACTACTTCTCATCTTCTTAGACTCACCACACTTAAATCAAGAAAAGTAGATATTCTGATAAAATCTATTTTAATTCATGAAACTCACTTCTTCTATAATTCCTCATTTTCGTTATATCTCTAATAAATTACATGATCACACCCAACACAATTCTTGACAGCTATATTTTTATATTTATTATCATCTATATTCTTTTTCATTGAGGAAGTCACATATTTTTTATAATCAACTCCTTAATTTCTCATGTATTTTCCATATACATAAATTGATATATAATAAGAATTCTTGGGACACTAAAATAATTGCATTATTAAGGTAAATTTATTTTTGATAGCTCTGATCCTCATGTAAATATCACCATACTAACTAGAGTTTCAGTCTACCATATTCTCATGGAAATACCATAACTTCCCTAATTTACTTCCCCATGAAAATAAAAAATTGAACCCATATTTCTTTAATTGTAATATTCGCATTTTTTATTTATCACCTTCCTATCATAGCATTATTGAGTATCTGGATTTCAAATACTTTCATCTTATTTTGTGGTATTGTAGTGTAAAGGAAACACCTACTGTGCAACTATTTTCAAAAGTCAATTTAATATCATTTTAGAAATTCTAAAAACATAGAAAGCATTACTACTTGACTAAAAAGTTTTTTAGGTTACTAGGGAATATTAAATAATCTTCCCATTGAAACATCATCATTATTCTTGAAAATCGAAAAAATTCATTTCATTTTTAATTCATCTCATTTATATAATATAATTTTTGATCATATTCCTTACTAAATGAGGATCAATGATTTCTCATACTTCTTGAAAAACATTTAATTTGTGATATTTTAGACACTGAGTACTGGATTTATCCTCTCTTGATTTGAATTATATAAAATATCAATATTCTAGAAACATGAAGTTTTCATAAAAAAAAATTTCATATGATAAATCCTCATGTGCATAGTCGAATATTCTTGTGTGACTATAACTTAATATGGATGGAATAAGTCTTCTACATGGAAAATTTAAAAGTCCTATATGGTACAAATATATTATACATAAATAAGATTTCCTTACCGGATGTCAAATTCACTTACACAGAGACAAAATAAATTTCTACACAACTATATCATATAAGATCACAAATTTATTACATCATAAAATAATTTCTTTTTCTCTTTTTTTAGTTTAATTCATTCCTCAATTATCTTATGTGGCCCTGAATTACCAATAATGATCTTGAGTCTACAGATACATTCTCAAATCACCTATAGCAACCCATAATTTTCAGATATAGATATTACATCTTAATAGAAGAATATTCATTGTATAACATAGTGATCAATGACAAAATAATTTAGGTCTAATTCCTTTGGAATCGTGGATACATAAAAAACTATTTCATATGTGAGTTATATCATCTCCCACTAAGTTACTCATAACTATAACCATTCTTGGACACATTATACATAATTCATTTATTCAAAATGTGGGAAAAACATATGAAAGGGTGATATAAAATGCTCTGTAAGGGTTCAAAAGGGAGATATCAATATATCATGAGCATTAAGGTATGCTACCATGAGAATAAAATTTAAAAATAATACCTTACATATAATATATCTTAAAAAAGAGTCATGTAATTAATATTGGTAGTTTATAAGACATAAATCATAATGGAATCAAAGAACATGTGCCATGAAAACATAAAATTGGCATAACTCATAGATTTTTGGCATACACATAAGCAGAGAAAATTATTTCCTTAGTAGTTAAGGCTCATTTTCAAAACTATCAAAGTGGAATGGGTTCCATCCCCAAACCATCATAGTATTCGAGGTTCACTCCCTATTCGGGTCCTATTTATATCATGAGATATCAATCTCTACCCAATTCATTAGAGGGATATATAGTCCTCACCCATTACATTATTAAAATAATTCATATGTGTTCTAAAAGATCATAAAACATTCATAATTTAAAAAACCTTGAAAATAAATAGTTTTGATGAACATTTTATCATATCATAGCCTATGGAAAAGAAATATGTTTAATAATCATTTCATAATTTTATCATATCATAATCCATTGAAAAATTAGTGGGTTTCATGATAATTTTATCATGTTATTACTTGTGTAATTGAAACGGGTTTAATAAACATATTTTCATTATATGAACAAACCATTCCGATATATAATAAGAATGGTATCCTTATATCATGTCCCAAATAAATAGAAATTAACATCAAGAGATATCATCAAATATGGGAAATTATTTTTAAATATCACTTAGATCATTTGTTTATTAAAATAGACTTTCCACTTTGAAAAACAATTTTAAAACTAAAAAAACATAAAAAAATTGAAATTATTTTATTTAAAATAAAATCGAAAACATATAAATTATCATTAAATTATTTATTGTTCATGATGTCTGAAATTGTTTTCATTTTTATGATATTAAAAACAATGATTCCTTTCACATTTTGAAATAAAGGTCAAAAATTGCCTTATTAGGAAATAATATTACCTTTAAAACATTTTTGAAACCCCAATCATGTTTAAAAATTACTTTAAACCATCATAGTAAAATAATCATGAATACATTTATTATAAAACATAGACATGGAATAAAAAGGTATTTTGACCAAGGATTTAAACAAATTTTATTTTTTCAGAGAAAAAATATTTTGGAATCTTGAGTACATAAACAGAGGAAAATGGAAATTAAAACATATAATTAAAACAGGTAACCATACCATAATAACATTAATTACTTTATTTATATATATATATATATCAAATTTCATCATTGGAAGTATAAACATAAGCAATCATGAAAAAATGATATTGTTTCCTAAAACCCTTACAACTATCATACCATTTGAATCGTAATACCCATGAAATAATAAAATTAAATGAAACATAAAATATCATGAAAATAAATAAATTCATGATCTTAACTTTCAATGGTTCTTTATATATACATCATAAAATAAGATAGGTGCATAATATAATGTATTCCCCAAAGAAGACAATTTGAGGAAAAAATATCTTACCACAATTATCAACTTATTTCATACATGTTAAAACCTCATATATTATAAATATAAGTATAATATAAATCTGTTATAGATCCATACTCATACGTATAATACTATATATGATTTACATATGACCTTTTATTACTTTTTTATTGACAATTACTTGTTAAAATTACATTTTGGGTAATAGATACTTCATTTTTCATATATGTTTTGGTTTAGTATTCTCTATAATTTTATATTCATCCTGGTCCTATAATATATATAATTTTTAAAATGATATAAATATCATATATATTCAATATATATGTATTTTTTATAATCTATTAATTTTAGATATAGATAAAAAATGACATTGTTCATAGAGATGGTATGTCGTATATACACATAAACATTGTTTCCATTTTATCACCAGATAAAATGAAAAAAATACATAATATATTTCCTTTCCAAAATAATATTTATATAATATATATCTCATATATGCATTATATTTATCATTATTATCATCCATGTAAAAGAGAAAGTGAAAAAAAACGCATCGCTTTATTAGGCAGTAGTCGGTCTTACACATGAGTGATGTTATTGTATTCCCACATATTGGAAAGTAAAAAAAGGTATATGTGATATAAGAATTAAAGATGTATTATTATGTCATAAATATCATATAAATATCTTAAATCCATCATTATAACAAATTGTTATAGGTGGTGACGCAAACGTAATTATATCAGTTCGAGGGACTCCAGTCTGTCGTACACACGATCGATAGTTTTGTTTCTTATTTGATGGAAGAGGATATGGATATAGGTTATTAAATTAACATAGTAACATATAATTAAATTTTATATACTTTTTTTATTATAAAAATATATTTTGATAATTTTTTTTTGGAGGTAGATGAAGAAATAAAACAAAAACACAAGTTTAAGAATTATACCAATTCATTAGAGAACAACTTTAGGTTTATACTTGAAGAATTCCTATGAGGTTTTACTATTAAACATAATGACTCTAGGATATAGGGTTTGAATTAAGGAATGGTATTTTTTTATTATTTTCCAATAAAAATGGTTTTTCAAGTGTTATGTGGAGACGAGAGTGGGTAGCCTTTTATAAGTGAGGGAGAGGACACATATGGAATTTTTTAAAATAATAAAGTGTACCGATGTATTTCACATTCCAAAAGGCTCCATAATGGATAATTATAAAAAAATTTAGATAAGGTTTAAATATTTTCATAAAATAGTATTAAGACATTTTTATCCGATTTTACCACTTATCTTTTTTGTTTAAACCCTTATAAAACCATTTAAAATTTAGTAGTAGTAATTAGTTTTTTACTTTTTTAACTATTCATTTTGACCAAAAAATAAGTTGGAATTATTTTATAATATAAATTATTTTTATTTTAAATATTTAATCCATTTTTCTAAATTCCATTCACAGAAGTCTCAAATTTTAATTTTAAAATTATACCCATAGACATGATGAAAAAACGGTTTTCCAATGAGAAAAGTTTCATAAGTAAGAAATTTTTAATATCAAAATTCAATATGAAATTAATTTTTATCACCTAAATTTTATTAATAAAAATATAATTGAACTACTTTTAATTTTAAAACATTTTTAAACATTACGTAACTCTATAAAATCTTTATACAAAAAGGTAGTTTTTAATAAAAGTCGGTATTTTTATTATTCATCGAAAAATTAATGATTTTAAAAAAATCCAAAAAGTTATATCAATGAAAATTTTAAAATGCATGTTTAAAAATTTTAATTAATTTTTTAAAATAAAATTTCTAAATTTTTTAAAATACTTTTTTAATTCAATAAAAATATTTTTTTAAAAATAGTATTTTCAAGACATATAAAGAATTTACTAAAAATAAAGCACTCTTTTATCAAGGAATTTTATTTATAAAAAACATTATATTTATTATTTAAAAGGTTTTTATTAAAATTCATACCACCAATTTTAACAACTAGGTCACAATGGTCTTGTTTAAATAACAATATTAATAATATATTGGGGTTCTTTAAAAACTCAGTGTTGCATGTAATGAAAGATATTAAAGTAATTAAATTTATTCAAAATAAATATATCATAAATTCTTTGGGCATTACATTACCTAGGAATCACAAAATTCCATATGTGTAAATTAATTAACATACACAACTCCAAAATTTTTAATGTGTAGACCAATATTCAAACACATTGACCATAATAACTTATATAGGTATTGTAAAGTAATTTACATAGAAAATTTTTCTATATCAAATGAAATTATTTCAAAACACAACCAAAGATCACTTAACTTATTAAAATCCATTAAATATACCTTCAAACATCTCAAAAAATACAAAAAACAGCTCAACAACATTTAATGATTCTCAATCAAAATTGACAACAAATTCAAACCCATAATAGCTCTAGGGGAACTTCAAATAAAATGAATGGTTGGCATCATGTGGAACACATATACATGGTATATCATTATATGATGGGTAGGGTCCTATATAACCCTCCAATTCATTGGTTTATGTTTTATATCTAATTATACAATGATGTTAATTTATGGTCTTTATTGGTTTTGTTAACTTTATTTTTTATGGACATGATTATGTTTGTTCACAACTTCATTTATGGGAATGATAGGGTTTTCTCACAATGTTATGATTATTTAAAAATATAATTATTCCATATATCTTTGTTTTCACAAAAATATATGTTTTGATTTCATGAGTATGATTTTTGTTACATTTTTTTAAGCCATGGTAAATGTTTTATGCCTCCATGATAGTCCTTTTATGGTCAAATGATCTCATTCCATGATCTATGATATTATTTAACTTATTATGATTATATTTTATCATTCTATGAGACTTTTAATATGATATTTTTCCCATTTAAATTATTTCTCACATGCTTATGATCTAAACCATTTATAACTTGTTGATAAATATTAATTTTAGATAATTTTATCTCATCCCTACTTTTTTACCATTTCCCTAGGAATTTTACTTTGGATTATGTATAGAAGAAAGTATTATGGTAATATGTTTGTGGGAGATGTTGAAGCTATATTTTGTAATAAAATTTTTATATATTTAATCTCTAAACACACTAAAAATTTAATGTTTCATAATATTTAAAAATAATTAGTGAGATTTAATAGCTAAATTATGAAAATAATGTAAAATATATTTATCTTTAGATCAAGTTATCTCAGTTGGTATCAAAGTCGGGTTCATTTATTTTTTTTGGATAGGGTCTATAATTCAATAATGGAAACCATAAGGATAATCTTAAATATATTAAATCATCCTAAATTTTTTGTTAAAATTAGAGTGTCTGGTTTCCAATTAGGTACATCCATGTTTGGATACAAATAAGTGGATATACGCTCTAAGTCAAATGCACCCGGATGTAATAACCCTAAAAAATGCCAGTTGGGTATAAAATTGATCTTTGCTCAGTGCAAAAAAATGGTCCAAAATCACACCTAGTTTGGCACTATCAAAGTATATTCTTTAGTTTACTCACATGCTTTTTTCAAACCATTTTAATGGATTTGAATTTTTTTTGGGTATTCTTAGAGAAACTCATAGGTAATAAACCATAAAAAACCTATATTAAAACATTGAAATTTATAAGTTAGAATATTCATTTAATTAATGAGTTATTATTTCTACGTAAATAGTTTTACTTTATATATTCCTATTTAATTATGTATTATCTTCCCTAAATTTCTTCTATTTTATTTAATGGCAATAAATATGATAAATTGAGTTGACAATTATTGTGATGGAGAAAGAAATGACTATTCTAATGAGAAACCAAATATCATAGTAGTTGGAGTAAAAACTATTATATCAATGATCACCAAATTATCACATGAAATGAATTATAATTTGAACCATGTTCATCACTCAAACACACCAAGGAAGGATCAACTTTTTATCGAGTATTTCATATGAAAACATTCACTTTTCATTAGTGGGTCTTCCAATACACTAATTGTTGAGAAATGGATCAATATGATATATAATATTTTCTTCATTCTACAGTTCTCATAACAAGAGAAGTTTTTATTCGTTATGTTTCTTTTATAGGGTGAGCCATACCAATGGTGGACTCTCATTAAGAGTGTGTGGGAAAAAATAATATATCTACTCTATGGAATGTGAGGAGTTAAATAAAATATTCTTTACTACATATTTTCCTAGAAGTATTTGAACAAGAATATAGAGAAAATTCCAATAGTTTAAGACATGTTAAGATAAATCAATTGATACTTATAAATTAAACATCATGAGAATCACATGGTGCAATACTAGTTTTATTATTGACATTGAGATCAAGATAGTTCATTTCTACAGTGGCCTAAGACTTGGTGTTTGAAAATAATTATCCATAAGATACTTTTGTATCTATGATGAGATTGTTAAATGTGAACATATGGTGGAAATGGAAACAATAGAATCACATTATTCTTGTAAATTTGGAAATAATAATTAGAAAATAAAATTTTAAGGAAAAATGAATGAAAATTGACATGATAGAGGGAAAAACCAACCACCTATAAGCCCAAAATATTGGAGTAAGAAACTAACAATGTGTCTTAAGGGATTAGGAGAATAATTTACATACCGTAGATATTCCACCAAGTACTCAATTACTAATTAAATATGAATATTATTATTAACACAACTGTGGATAAGAAGCTCCCAAGTAAGTAACCACCCATAATTCAATGATTCAAACATAATGAGTTTGGTAATTATGAAAATAAATACCCCAAAGAAGGTATAATGAGGAAAATAGGAATCAGTAACCTGCTAGGCTGGGGGAACAAAGAATGGATTATGAAATCACTACTATTGAAATGGACGATGATAGTGAATTAGTTAAAGTTACACTTAATATTCTCTAAAAATATGTGAATACCTCATTTTATTATGGTTATCTATATTCTTTTATATCATGATAATTTTATAAGAATTATGATTTACTCCCTAAAAAATATGATATTTAATTATTAGTGAAATAACTTGGTGGTGTGATGATATAATACAAGGTACAAAACTCATATGTAATTTATATTTCTGGGAAGATTCTTACTACTAATCTAGTTCTTCTTCCCTTCGTATAATTTATGTGATATTGAGAATGAATTAACTCTATCTATATAGAGAATATATGAATTTATAGTATAATGAAATCTCATTTAATATCCCAAATTATCATCCTATGAAATATCATTCCAAATATGATTATAAAATTCCACTTGAAGGGAGTTATATTATATAGGTCTTGATACCAAATAACAAGGGACACTTATATAAAATAGTTGGGTAGGAACTCAACATTTAAAATATTATATTGTATGGAGATATATCAATGTATATCCTAAATAACTACCTAGTACTCCCCCAGAAAAATGAGGTTGGGTTTTCACTTGAACGCATACCAAGTTCTATTCCAACGTTAAAGATCCCTTATATAATTTCCCCCATTGAATTGGAAGAATTAAATAATAAACTTCAAGATATTATGGAAAAGAAAAATTATATAACCAAATTATTCTCTATGGGGTGAACTAGTTTTATTTATAAAAAATAAGTATGGATCAATGTGTCTTTTCATTGACTATCATGAATAAAAAAAATAATGATCAATAACAAGTATCATGTACATTATATTGATTATCTACTTGATCCACTCAAAGGGTATCATTACTTCCCAAAGTTAGATATTTGATCTAGATACCATCAATTATGGGTAAACAGATAGGATATACCCCTTGCAGATTTCCATACAAGATATAGACACTTTGAATTCAATGTTCTACCTTTATAACTTATAAATTCCCCCAAAAATTATCGTATATATGAAGAATAGTTTGTTTAGAGAATACCTTGATTTTTTTGTAATATTTATAGATGATATTATAATATATTCTATGAGAAAGGAGGGGAATGGATATAATTATAGGATTCTATAAAGACCTTAGAAAATGATAAACTATATGTCAAGTTTAGTATGTGTGAATTTTGGATGAAAAATGTATCTTACTTAGGTCAGGTAATCCAAATAAACAGTATATCTGTAGACTCTTTAAAGATATAGGTGTTTAAAGAATAGACTAGATCAACCACTCTAACATAAAACTATTGCTTTCTTGGATTACTTATATATTATTAATTATTTTTGAGAAATGTATCATGATTATAAAATCCAAAAACTAAGTTAACATATATGGTATTGAAGTTCCTCTAGATAAAATAACCTCACTAGGGAATCATGGAACTAAACTCGAGTTTGGTCACTACACTTATAGTTACATTACCCTATAGTGCAGAAGGATTTTTTATATACAATGATTATTTTAAAATTTTCATGGGATGATTCTAAATGAAAAATAAAAAATCAATGGATTATGAATCATGATAATTAAACACCCATGAGAACAATTACTTGAAATAAGATCTAGAAGTGGTGGTATCTATCTTGGTATTAAAGATTTCATATGATTATCTTTATGGTGTAAAGTGTGATATATACTAATAACAAGAGTTTAAAGTACATATTCACATATAAGGAGTTGAACATGTTCCAAAGGAGATGGTTTGAGTAAATCAAAGTCTATGATATCTCAATACATTACCATTTTTAGAAGGTAAACAAGGTCATGGATGATTTAAGCATAAAGGACAATGTTACCCTATCCTGGATGAGAATTGACAAGAACCCAATGTTTCTATATAATCAGAGGATTGATATTGAAATCCTAAGATAAGGGTTTAAATACAACCTTTCCAAAATTATTTCTCAATTATACACATATATAAAGATTAGGGAGGCCTATAAAGAAAATATACATCTACTAGAGAAGGTAAGAAGTATTAAAAAATTCAAATTTTACAATGTTTGTGTTCTAATATTTTTGGAAATGAATATGTGTCCATTAAAAATAACAATTTAATGAATTATTAGGTAATACACATTGATCATCATTGTACATTAATCAAGGAAGAAAATTTCTGTAAATATCTTAAGAAAAAAAATTCCTACATGAAAACATAAAAAGTTATGTTGTAGATAAGTCTTCGCCATAGATAAAATAACTATTGATTTCTACACTAATATCCGCATGACATCTAAGGGATATAATTATATCTGAGTAGTGGTGGATAAACCTACAAAGTCTCCACACTTCATTTCTAATTGAGATAATTTCTTTCTCAATAAACTATATGAGCTATACATAAAAGAATTAGTAAGGCTTCATGGATTACCTATTTCAATTTTATCTGATCAAGACCCTAGGTTCTCATCAAAATTCAACAGGAGTCTTCAATAAGTATTAGATACATAGTTGAAAATTTTCAATGATTTTCATAGTCAAAAGTATGTTTTATTAGAAAGGGTGGTCAAGTTATCATATAATAAAAGTATCCACTCTCCCTTACAAATAACATCATATGAGGCTTTATGTGGGACGAGGTGTAGAATTATAACATGATATGATGAATTCGGAAAAATTAAGTGGTTAGGATATAATCTTTTCAAGTTAATGAAAGAAAATTTTCAAACTATTTACTGGAATATAAATGTAGTGCCAAGTCAATAAATGAACTATGTTGATAATCATCGATGAGATTTGGGTTTTGAAGTGGGTTATAAAATGTTCTTTTGAATATATACCTCATATATGATTGTGAGGTTTATAAATAACTGGATGGTGATCCTTATATGCATCATACACATTGAGATTCTTTATCATATAGGTATTGTATCTTATCTCTTATATTTTTCACCAAACCCCTCTCAAGTAAATTATGTGTTCGATATACAACTTTTGAGGAAGTAAAAACCATACCCATTGCATGTATTAAACATGGAAGTTGTGCTATTGGAATATAATATCTCTTTTGAGGAAAAACCCGCATAGATCCTAGATTAAAGAGATAAATTATTTATAGAATAAGACCAATCACCTAGTCAATGATCTATGAAAATAATATGAACGATGAAGCAACATTGGAACCTAAAAATATGATGATACAAAATCACCCTCACTTGTTTCCGTCTAAGTAATGAAATTTCAAAGAGAAAATTATATTAAGATAAAAATAATGTAACCTCATGTAATTTTAATATGTAATTTTTTTTAAATAGATATTTAATTGAATGAATTGCCTCACATGCAACACTAAACTAAATTAAACCATGACATAATTATTAAATATGATCATTATAATATAGTCATTAAAAAATAACACATAAATAAAAGTAATTACATTATGAAATATATGTAGAATAGAAAATCAATGACACTAATAAGTATAGTATAACTTATGAGGTTTATTATTTTGGGCATGGAAAGGAGGTTCCATCATTAGGGTTTTCCCTAGACCATTCCCAAGATGAAAATCTTAAATTACATCTTGATTGAAATCGAATGAAAGAGAAGTTCAGGATCATGAAAATCACTACAAGTTTTACGATCATTGACCCGTGACTACCAAAATTTCTTATCTTACACTTATGTCTCAAAAAGTGGTATTTAGGGGTTTTTAAATAGAAGTTTAGATGATATAAATAGTAAATAATTAATTAAATAAAATTATATATATTTATACATATTATTATTTTTTATAAAATTTATAATCAATTTAATGAAATAATTAAGGGTGTATTTAATAAAAATATAATGTTACAATTCCATTAATTTACTATAAATATATAATAAATTTGGAATAAAATCATTGAAGGCTAAAAAGATCTATTTTTAAGGATTTTATTTGCCTATATATTACATTTTTTTATTATAATAAACTAAATTGATCGCTTTTGAAATATTATTACAAAAAAATGATTCAATGAAAAAAAATAGATTACAACTCATTTCAAATAGTTAAAATATTTTCAAAACATGATGTTTTTTAAGGAAACTTTTCTAAATTTTTTTTATAAATAAATTAAATTTTTATTTAAAAGTGAAATTTCTTATATTTATAAAATTATTTTGATAAAAAAAATTAATTGTTGGAATCAATACATTGAAAAATATTTAGGTTTAGTTTTTTTTATTTTTCCTAAATATTAAAATATGAAGGTGAATAGTGAAATACCGTATAAGTAATGTATTTTTTAATAGTGTATATGAATGAATTTTTCAGGTTTTTATAAATTATATAAATTTTTAATTGACCCATTTACTATTTAATAACTTTCCTCATACTAATGAATCGCAAGACAGGATACTATTTTATGGTATATTAATTTATTCTAATATTTTATTCTAAAACACCTCTCTTCTCCGCATATAAATACCACCATTACCCCCCCCCCCCAATTATCCTCACACTTTAGCCTCTTATGTTGAAATAAATATACCCAAACCACTTCCAAAAACCCTTATCCATATCCAAAGGGTTTTTCTCTTCTTAAAATAACATCCTTTGAAGGCCTAATCCAATTATCAAGGGATTCATCCCAAGGAGGAAAGTAAAACATCCCAATCACTGTTTTCATTTATATTCCATTAGTTATTCTTATTTTATATCCAAATATATTCTATCCATCCTAAATTAATTGAATCAGTATCTTTAATATATAATTTTTACTAGAATAAACATTATTCACCTTCCTCTAATTTGTTTTAATATAAAGGTTTCACTCATATTATGGTCAGTTCACTACCTCCATAGACTGCATATTTAATTTTTCATCATTGCCTTACATGGTCAATTATAAAAATATATTTAACAATAAATATGATATTAATATATATATATATAAATAATTTTTTTATTTAATGGTAATTTTAATATTCAATAAATTAATAAGATATCATATTTAGTTTGTTAAAAATTATCTAAACAATCCCATTAAAGGTTTCATCTTTAAGAATCATGCGTAAAACTCTAATAGAATAAACCTAGAACATTATAGACAATTATAAAACTTATATACTAAAACTTTTAATATTATAGATATTATTAACTCATGAACATGTAATGATAACATAAATCATTATTCAAAAAGAGAAAAAAGATGATTAAAACTAATAGAACTGATGATCAATATTAACTAAAAATAAGTAATAAATATATATTAAATGGATATAATTTATTAATGTAAAAAAGTGATAATTATGATTTAGGTTCTCAAATTCATGCTTAAAGAGTCTATTAATATTATAAAATAGATTAGAGAAGCACCGTATTATAAGGAATCTATATTAAGGATATCATTTACTCAATTTCCTTTTTCATTGGGTCTTAAACTATCATCCTTTATTAAGGTCTTCAAATTTTATTATATTCCATTATATAATTATTTCATATTTTATTTTCTCATCTTATATGGTAAATTTATATTTTCAAATCGAAATCATATTCTCTGAGAAATTTTTTTTAATCTTAAATATTTGACATTGTTATGAATAATTGTCATCCATATTAGTGAATTTTTATCTTCCATTTCCATATTCTTCAGACAATAAATGTTTCTTTTCTTATTTTCAAATATAAAAACATATAATATTATATTATTTAATATAATATTTTTTATTATTTTACAAAAGGAAAAATTTCACCTTTATCTTATATAGGATTTCATTAAAATTACCTAAAATATAAAACGGTATTTTTTTCTCAATTTTAAATATTTATCTTTCAATAAATATTTATTCACTTAATGTTTAATTATTATCAATTTATGTTATTGTGGATTAATTGAAGGGTTGTTATAAAAATTCTTCCCCTCCCTTCTTTGGAATTTGTTTAATTGATTCATGACTTTTACTTTTATAATAATGATAAAAATGAATCTTGAAATATATTTTATGGGTTTTCTTCCATTTTACTCCCTATCCTAAAAAGTTTTATCTCTAGAGGGTTAAATTTTAAGATCACTATCTAAGTTATTTTATTATGTAATTATTTTTGTATAATAACTTTCGTATCGACTATTCAACTCTTGATTTAGTTTTGGGTGATGTCATTAGGATCCCCACTTTCATTTTAAAGGTTTTTTCATGATATAATTAATGATTGAATTCATGTGGAACACATATATATTTCATATCATTATATGATAGGTGGGGTCAAAGATAAATTTTAAGTTCAATGGTTTAAGATTTATGTCTCATGATACAATGATGTTAATGTTATTAACCCAAGGATATATGGTAGTAAATCTACAATATGGGGTGAATTTTATATTTAAAAAAAATATTTTTCCAACCTCAAATTATAAGTTGACCACATTTAAAAAACACTGGCCAATTAAAATATGATATTATAAATATTGTATTAAATCTAAATATGAACTATATGAAATATATTTAATATAGTGTAAATAAATCTGTCAAATGTTTATAAAAATTTGATAATGGTAATCGAAGTAGTCTAAATAGAAGATTTAAACCAACGAAAATTAAAAAAAATGAATTTGACATAAGTTTTAATAAGAATTCACATTTTAATGATTAGAAAAAATATTAATTTAAAATATATTATAAAACTACACTTTTAAACTAAATTATAATATAACACCCATGTATTTTAAAATAAGAACATTATGTTCGATGTCAAATACAACACACAACACCATGTTTAAACGAACCCCAAAATATATTATAATTAATTTACAAAAATTTTAGAAATATAATTTTATAAAAATGATAAATTTATTAAAATAATAATATCAAAAATTATATTAGGGTGATATTTTTTGGATTTTTCTGAAAAATCATTTTTTAGTGAATAGTTAAAAATATCAATTTTTGTAAAACTTTCATTTCTTTTCATTAAATAAAGTAATTTACAAGTAATATTATATTTTCAATTTGGTATTAATGTAAAATATGAACCATTTTATTTATAATAATAGAGTTAATTTCATTTTAATAATAATTTTCGATGATTTTAGTATAAGTATAATTTTATGCATAAAAACTCAGATTTTTGAAAATTGTGTTTTAAGTGAATAAAGTTTATCAAATTTAATTAATTAAAATAAACCCTAATAATAAAAGATTAAAATTATATATATATATATATTGTATCTATTTATATGAATTTAAATACATATAATTAATATTACTAGTTATAAACTAAATGAAAAATCATTTTTTCATTGAAAAATACATTTTCCCGAAAACTATTTTTCATCAAAATTTTTGGATTATAATAAAATGAATTTCTTCCAATTATAAGTACTAAATATGGTAAAATTGATTCCATTTTTATATTCAAGATAATTTATATTATCTAATAAGATCAACTTAATTTTTTTCATAATTAATAGTAAAAATGGTATAAAACTTGTAACCCTTGTAAAGGTAAAATGGGTTAATTAAGGGTATAAATAATTTTATAAGGACTATAAATTCACTAAAAAACTTAATTTATTTTAAATTAAAGAGTATATTTTGTCCATAATAATATAAAATTCGAATATATGAGTTTTTTTCTATATGGCCATGATTTTGACCTTTCTAATACTTTATGTAAAGATAAGTCAAACATGTCACATTCTTAATTTTAATAATGATAATATTTTGTGACATGGATAAAAATAATCTATTTTTGGTTATAAATATTAATCACTAAGATAAATTATTTTTTCATTGTAACATATTTATAATTTTTTTCAGGAAATAATTTCTTTAAATGCTTATGTAATGTCAATACAATAATTATTCAACTAAAAAGAAAATAAAATAAAGGATTTTGAAAATATTAAAAGTTATATTGTTTGAATAAATTATTGTCTTAAAAAATTGGATAAATATAAAATTTTAGGGAAGTTTGAAATATATATATACTCAAATTCCATCTTTTTACTAATTTTTAATATAAAATTAAAACACAACTCTAAAAATCAATATTAATGTTATTTTATAATAAATAA
The DNA here is from genome assembly GCA_963277665.1 of Viscum album. Classification (NCBI taxonomy): domain Eukaryota; kingdom Viridiplantae; phylum Streptophyta; class Magnoliopsida; order Santalales; family Viscaceae; genus Viscum; species Viscum album. Next base: position 1,475,084,665 of record OY728125.1, on the reverse strand, counting down.
TGTTTTATTAAAGTATTTTAAATTCCTAAAAATGTTATCATCATCCATGTAAATGGGATATGGTTGATAATATCTACCATGTTCTATTTATGGGTCATTTTTTATTTATAATAACTTTCTTATCCTTTAAATATTAAATACTTAAATACCACAATAATTGCAAAAAAGGGTTAAAATGGGTTACCAAAAAAATAGAGAGAAAACATCACCTAAACTTTTCCAATTTTTATTTGATGAGTGTATTTAAAACCAAAATCATATTGTTTTATAGTCCAATATATTATTATCCATTTATATATGAAGATTAATTTATATTAATTTAATTCTATAACATACTTCAAGAGTACCCATCCCATCATTTATAAAAGGGAACCACTCTATTCCTTTCTTCAAACATAAAAGGCCTTTTGGTTCAGGAAATACCTACCCAAATCCCTTCTTTAATTCCCTTTACATATCTTGGAAGACGTATTTTATTATAAAACCCTCATATAAAGGCTTTGGGTGAATCCATAAAAAGGTTTGTGTAAAATTTGTATCATTGTTAATCGTGTTTTTTGTATTATTTATTCTTCAAACTATTTAAAATATTCTTATACCATGTTGATATAGTAACATCAATTTATCCCATATAATTAGAAGTTTCTATTTTAATGTAATTACTTATATGCATGTACTCTTCCATCATAGGGGAAATGAAACTCTTGTTTATATGTACAGTGGACTATCATCTCATGAACTGATATAATTCATTTTCAATCACCAATGTTCTTGACTAGTTTTAAGGATGGATTTTGTAAGACCCTGAGTTTTTATGGACCACTTTTTCTAGAATAAATTAAATTTTCATTGATATATTGCATTTCTCTAAGTAAAAAATTCCTTTTACACGACATATAATCGGCGTCTGTTACATGTAACACTGACTCGTAATTGGTTATATACCACACCAAATTGGGATATGTTTCATGGAACACAAACTTAGTGAACATTACACGCAACACTAAGTTTCTATGAAATATATGTTCTTTTTTTAATTATTTAAATGAGATAATTATAACCATGATTTTTAACATAGTAATATATATAGTAATATCTAATTTTCAAATATGTTTTATAAAGGTTTTTTATAAATAAAACATATTGATAACAAAAGATACATTTTTTGTTAAAGTCCTTATATGTTTTAAAATACTATTTTCTCAAATGAACATCTCTTCATGTCCTTTTATGAAAAAAATTAAATTAAATTTAGTTACATTTATAAATTTAACTTAATAAAATAAACTTCATTTCATAATTTATAATGTCAAAATTATATTAGGTTGATTTTTTGGATTTTTTTGAGAAATATCATTTTTGGATGAATAGTGAAAAATACTAAATTACAATTCAAAACTGATTTTTCATCTAATTTATTCATAATGTTAAATTATATTTACAAATTGTTTTAAAGTATAGATATATTAAATTTTTATCAATTAATCCAATATAGGTCATCATAACCAATTTCTCATTGAAATATGATATAAAAACATAGCAAAATTTTGATCATTTTTACTTCAAAAACATATAGTGTTGTCCCATCAATGGGATTAAATTTAAATTAATTTCTTCTAATTAAATGATTAAAGTTTTAAAAAAAATTATTCAATATTTATAATTATCATAATTTCTAATTCCTAATTATTTTAACTAATTTTTTTACCAAAAAAGTTAGTGAATGTAATTAAAATTATTTACAATGATTAAGGTAAAATTAAGTTTAACAACAAAATAAATCTTAAACTTAAGGGCCCAAAAACCTATACACATTAAAAAAACCCATTGGTTGGATATTATTCATCCATGAACCTTCCATTATTGAGTTTTTTTGGTTTGATATGAATTTGTTTATGTAAAAATGTAGCTATAACTAACTTTTTTTTTAAAAAATTCCAACTATGTCCCCAAAATTCCCTGTAAATAGATACCACCCCAACCCATTCTTTACCCATATCAAACCTTTTAAGATCAGTTGATATCTACCCAATCCATTTCCCAACATCCAACCCTTCTTTCTTGAAGCCTCCCTTTGGTTTGAAAGCCTTCTATGGAATCCCTTTGGTGAAAACCAAATGGAGTTCTGATTAATAGGTTGCACCCTCCCTCAAGATCCTTGCTTTTATTTTATTCTAATATTTAAATTATATTTATTCTATGATGATTTAACAAAAACAAAATCATAAATATACTAATATTTTTTTTTACTAAGGGTTCATTCTACACTTACACACACATCCATCTAATGGGTAACGAACATACTATTTATGTGTATGGTGAACTACGACCTCACAAAATGATGATTTTTCATTTTCATTTACCACATATCATGGTACGAATTATGATGGAAAATCTATTTATACATGATTTATATAACTTATATTATTATTTTTATAACACATATATTTATACCTTCCATTTTTTGTAATTATGTTAATTTTGTTTTAAGAAGTGTGGACTTCCACCCCCTCAAATGAATGTGATTCGTCAAAACATTTCATGGAATATATTAAGGATGGGTTTAGTGAAATTATATGATATATGTTATGTAATAATTCTTCTTTAATAATTATATATATATATATTTAATTTACTTTCTTTCTTTCTATATGACAATTAAACAGAAACAATGTTCATGTGTACGTATGGGCTACCGTATCTATGAACAGTGTATTTCATTTCATACATCTATATTATATGGATTATAATAAAAAAAATATAAATTATATTTATATCATGTTTTATTTTGTTGAAATCATGATATAGGTATAATGACCAAAGATATAACAAATTAAGACACATGCACAGAATAATGTAGATATTACCCAAAGTGAAACCTTAACATAGAATTCATAACAAGTGGGTAATATAAAGTCATAATGAAACCATATATGGTATTAGATAAGAGAATATGGTTATAAATAATAAACTAAAATATATAAGAGGTTGGAATGAGTATGATGAGAGTCGAGATACTAGGTAAGGTGATTTCTAGTCTCAAATTTATTTCTGTGAGATTTAGGCCTTATTCGCCAATCATCTCTTTTGTGTAGTGAGTATACTAACCATGAATATATTATATGATTTTTATCCATAATTTTATGGGTATTTACACATCCATTTTGTGATATTTGATTCATGGGGTTTATGTTTCAATAGTTACCAAACCAGAAAAAAAAAATTTGTCTCCATTTTCCTTCTTTAAGACACAATCCATGAACTTCAAGAACCATGTTTTAAAAAATATTTGAAAATATTATCCTTTAATATAATTTTCAAGGAAAAATAATCTTAAATTTTTTTTTCTGGTTTTCAGGTTTCCTTTAAAATTTTCAAAGTATTTCCAAAGAAATGGTTTTCAAATCATTTTCAAGCTTCTTTTATATGTTTTCAAGGAAAATAGTTTTCAAAACGTTTTCAAACTCTTTTATATGTTTTCAAAGAAAAAATTTTCCAAAAAGTTTTCAAATATTTATTTATAGGTTTTCAAGTTTATTTTAAAAAAAATGGTTTTCAAAAGCTTTTTTTTTAATATCCTTTTCAACAAAAAAAGGATATTTTCCTCAAGAAAAGTTTTCAAAATATATTTTTAGGTTTTTTTATATCTAATATGACATCTGTTGATGTTACTCGTGACCTTATAAGAAATTATTTAAAGGTTCCATTAATATTCTTTCTTGAATGTTTTATTTTTTGATGGAATGATGCTTATGACACCTGTTTCTCTTCCAAGGGTTATATGCTTTTGAAACTCTCTTCTTTTCATAGGTTATGCTTTAATGAAATGATTATGAAACCTATATCTTTTTTATAGGTTTTAATACTATGAAAATTTGTTGTTAAACATTTCTTTTCTGGTATTATGATTGGATATTTTTAAACCCCATTTTTTATTTATGGTACATGATATTATGAAAGTTTTATTATCATGTAGAAAATGTATCAATGATTTTATTATGAGATGGGTGGGACCTATATCTCCCTCAAATGGATTGGGTAAATATTTATATCTCATGAGATAATTATTTGAATCAATTTGATGGTATTGATCCACTCTGGGAAGAAGGGAAATCTAGATCCCTTGTAATGAAAGGACTGTGAATGGGGATAGTGTTGTGTCCCGCCCAGTAGGTCTGGTCACCATAAAGTTATAATATAGGGAAACCCCATCCACTATGAAAAGTTGGTGAAACCCAATCCCTTATAAATAAGGGACTACGACTATCGATGATGGTGTGTTCTGCCTAGTAAGTGCATCTCCTAGTAATTGCCTTGATAATTTCTAGCAATGTGTCTTGACTTATAGAGAAATATATCAAAAGTTTATGCATGCCATAATTCCATGACTTAATCCTATTATATTATTTCATGGGTTATGTTCATTATTTCATTATGATTCATTTCTTATTAACTTCCAATATTTATTCCATGATTCATGTTTCTAATATTACGATATATAGGGTATCATATTCTAATGTTATGATCCCATTTTAATACCCATATTCTCATGTTTATGCTTACATGGATCCCTTTTTTAAACTTATAAGTCATATGAGGTCACCCCTCTTTATGTTTCCTTTCATAGGTTATAAAGATATGTATTATGTTTGATGTCTCTAAGAATGGGGATTGTCATGAATAACCTATTGGGAGATAATATATCTCACTATTGTACTGGTGTTTATGTTCCCATGTTTCCAAAGGCACAAGACTAGTATGGTCTTTGGGTGTCTATTTATATAATGTTTTAGGTAATCATAAAATGTTATGTAATGTAAAAGTATGAAAATTGAGGGTCACTATAGTTGGTATAATTAAGAGTTTTATTTAACCTGTAGAAACTATGATGAGAAAAGCTTGGTGAGAAACCTAAGTAAATGTATAAGGATAACTCTAAGGATAAGTAAAAGTATCGAGAAATATCCTAGAATTTTGGTAAGGGATGTGGTAAGTGATTTCCTAGAAATAAATCCATGTTTGGATATAATAAGTTGATCTGGATCTAGATTAGATTTTCTAATGAGTAATAACTCTGAAAATGAATTTCGAGCCTGACTCGTCATAACCTGGAACATGACAATGAGCCTTGATCAACACTTGGTTTGACACTCCTAGGGGATATTCGGTGGTAATTCACTAAATATTCACAAACCATTGTAACGAATTTAAATAAAAGTTGTTTACGAATAACCTAGGGTAAATGTAATGTGTCATAGATTAAGGAAGGTTTCATAATTTATGCATCCTTAAAGTGACTTTTCATAATTGCGTGGTTCCTCATCATGATATTTTTTCTTACTCTATGCTTTTGGTTTTTGTTAATGGTTGTAAACTGAAGAAACCATGTTAAGGGTAATTGAAATGCACAGTGCAATGATTTTCTTCTAGATCAACCAAGTGTTGTGAGAGAATGAATGAAAAATATTATGGTAATGATCACCTGAATCTCTCAAGCTATAAATCTTGATGGACATCCAAATGATAAAATTAGGTAATGACATTCTATTGATTCCTTCATGAAGAAACACCCACCTTATTTTATTGGGTCTTCTAATCCACTTTTTTATGAACACTAGATCAGTAGTACTGAAAAGATATTATTTGTTCTACATTGTTCAGATCATGAGAAAGTCATTCTAGAAGTGTATCAGTTAGAAGGTGAAGCAGACTAGTGGTGGGATCTAATCAAGAATATGAGGAATCAATTTGAAATTGAATTTATGGATTAGAATGAGTTGAATAACGTATTCTTCAATAAGTTTTTTCCTCGGGTTCTTCATCTAAAGATGAAAAAGGAGTTCCTTGATTAGAAGAAAAATAATGATGAACCCATTGGTACCTATGAGGCTAATTTTAAAAGACTCACAAGGTACACTTTTGGAATAGTCATCCAACCCAAATGCAAAGTTAATGGGTTCTTCAGGGGACTAAAACAAAGTAACATAATAGAATTGGCCATAAGATACTTTAGTAGCTATGAATATATTTTTAATTGTTCAATCATGGTTGAAATGGATGTTGGAGTCACGTATCAATATCATGGTTTTGAGAAAAAAATATGATGTTTAAAGGAATATCTAAAAACCATTATGAGAAGAAGATGATCTTTCCTTTATGTTCTAAGTGTGTGAAGAAGCATGGAAGAAATTTCCTTAAGAAGTCTAATAAATTTTTTAAGTGTTGAAGGGATTTCTTTTGAGAATTTAATTGATGAAGTGATGGGAAGAAGTTAGATAATAGTGCAAATGGAGAAAAAGTGGAAAAAATGTACCACCCATGATTAAGTGCTATAAGTGTAAGGAAAATGGGAATTATGCTAACCAGTTACCAAACCCAAGGGCTAATTATGATGATCAATATCTGGAAAATATTAAACCAAGGGAGAAGGGGATATATCATGTGATTATTATTTCTGATGAGGGGTGTGATAACAACATGGTGAAAGTTACACTTACCATCCACTCTAGAACATTTAATGTCTTATTTTATTTTTTATCTACCCACTCTTTCATATCTAAATAATTTTCTAGTGGCATTAATCTTACACCAAATTGATTTTATGACGAATTAGAAGTGCAAAACCCTAACGATATGATGATTTCATCTCATTTCTGTGTTTCCTCTCTAGTTGATATTTGTGGGAATTTTCTTCTAATAAATCTTGTCATTATTCTTGGGGTTTAATTTTATGTTATATTAGGTTTAAATTAGCTTTCCATGAAAAAATCCCACGTCAATTATCGAGGAAGCGAAGTTATGTTTGACATTTCAAACCCTCCTATGATCATCCATCAATGGGAGGATATCACGACCTATCTGAATGGGTCTTATTCCACAACACCCCAAACCCACCTCCAGTAGGTCATGGACTAGTGACTAGTACTGATTAGTCATATCACTAACATGGGAGTCATTTCCTAAGTACTTGTACATGCATACACATATCCAAACCCACAAATTTTGAAATATAAAAAACAACTATGGAACAAGATTCACGCATACCACTAAACCTAACTGGCATAGTTCAATCGGGAAAGTGAAGTCCAGAGAAGTAAAGTGGGCCAGAATACAAGACCACAAAAAGAAAGAGTCTATAGCTACACTTTCTGACCTATTAACAAATGGTACCAGGACTAATGTTTGTAGCTGTAGGAATAACTTGTCCTATCTAAACTCATGAAGCACCACATGGTCTAGGTCCCGGTCCTAGTCCACCTATAACTCTGTCAAAATAGTTTCTCATCTACACAAGACATGACACATGCGGGAAAAGTCCATGCAGGGGTGAGTATATAAATACTTAGTAGGACACCCTAAAACTACAAAGCAATAAACAAAATAAAGGAACACTCAACTCTACACTAGTATATGTCTAAAACACATGTAACAAATATATCTAGATATACTCAAAGCCAGAACCGTAATTTACAGGTAAGTCAAAACTACCATATACCAACCCTAGAGATTCAATCTGAAGATTCCATGAAGTACTCATCCAGGAGAACACACTTTTAAATCTGACAGCACTGACGACATCTACCGGAGAAGTATTTTTCACGAAGAACCATCATGAGAGATATAATCTAATTGATTTGAAGAGAGATATGATACACTAACTTTGAGATAACTCATAAAAAAAGTGGGTAAGATCACGATACACATATAAGGATCACAGTTAGAGACATGGGGTGATACTAAAACTCATCTGAATTCACTTGTTAAGTAGAGGATAGAAATTTTGTAGGATTGGTTGTGCTGATACCAAGACTCTAATCTGGTCATAAGAATTGATAGAGGATCTTGATTCGGGCCTCTCAAATGGGATTCCAACAACTCTATCTGGAAATTCCTAATAAAGGGATCATTCACTAGTGATTAGAAAACCATACCAACTAACCTTAAAGGGACATATCAAGGGAACCAACCCTAACAAACTTGTCAAAATATACTGTGGAAAAGGATATCAAGAATTATAGAATAGATTACACTATGTGTAGTAGAGTCACACCTTGTGTCCCTTGACTCTGGGTACTACTCGTGTACAATGGCATGTCTCAGAATAACATGTCATGTATATACATAGTACACATTGTCTAGAAGGTTCACACGCAATTTCCTTCCATCCAGGGTCCACCCGTGTACTATATTCGTGTGTCGGTATATGGTTTCAACGTATGTTTGTCTTCCCATCTACCAGTACATGGAGTAACCTATGTATCCAGTCTTAGTTTGTCCGTGTGGGGGGGTACAAGCCGTGTAGGCTAGTGGTGTACTCTACCCCATGTACGTATACCTATCAATATATGAATCGAGCCTCAGGGAAGGTCACATATTCCATGTGTCTGGGGTCACACATTATGTGATTCTTTACTACTTCTTGAAACCCTAGTCACCGCTTAGAGGTCATCATATGCTGTATAAACCTAGATTACATTCCGTGTAGCGTAGGATTTTTTAAAATCCCAAGTTCGCACTCCAGTTGTCTCCTCCACTACTCTCACCACCATTTCAGCCACGCCTTTCTGAGAAACTCAAGATTTAGCCATGTTCGGTCATCCTGTCACTCTAACTATAATGAACCATACCTTACATACATTGTTAGTAATTCAAAATTTAAGTACACTTATTACAACATATAAAAAAACCATGAAAGGAATATATAGGTATAGTGTCTTTAGAAACTGGGAAACATAAACAACTGGTTCATAAAGCATCTACACTATCTCCCATTTATTTCATCATATTTGTAGTCCCTTTTGGCATATATTACATAATAACCTTCTTCCTGAACTGGGGAAAGAAAACATACAAAAGGGTGAGCTCAAATTCTCAGTAAGGGTAAACAAAAGAAATATCAATCACATCATATTCATAAGAACATAACATTTTGGAAATCTTACCCAGCAAAAGAGATCAAAATTTCATAACATGGGATAAATCATGGTAGTGAAATGTAATCACAATAATAATAACTTAAAACATGAAACTTTGTGGAATACACACATAATCATAGAGAATCATTTTTTATTAGTCAAGACTCATTTCCAAGACTATCTTAGTGGACAAAGTCCACTTCTGAACCGATTTCATTCCTCGTTTCAGTCCTATTTCACTGAACCAGTTTAACTTTCCGTTCCAGCCAAGTCTATCTCATGAGATATAAAATCTTTACCCAATGCATTGGAGGGAGATATAGTTCCCACCCATCTCATTATTATACCATTCTTATGTGTTCCAGAAAATCAAAAAAATCATACATCATTGCATAACCCATGTAATAAAAATGGGAATCTTAAACATCATGCCATCATAAAATAATCCATATAAGATAAATGGACATCATAAAAATAATTCCATCATAACATATTCAAATAAATGTATAAATAGGGATAAAAATATAACCCTATATTATCTTAGATGGAAAATAATTTTGATAAAACACTTGAACTCCATTCTTGAGGAAAATATCCTTTCTACTTCAAAAACATTTTTCCTTTCTTAACATGTCATACAATTTTAAACTAAAAGAAGTTGATTAAAAATAAACTTGAAATCATGTAAATTATTCTTCTTGTAAATAATGTTTTAAAATCCATTCATGCTGTATAAGTTAAAAAAACATTCTTCTCATACTTTTACCGGAAAATTCAAAAAGTACCTCGTACGAAAAACGACAAAATATTCCTTTCATATCTTTTACTAAAAACTCACCGAAGGGTAAAATTGGATTTAAAAAATTGTAGGTGGATGGAAATAATATTACATATTGAGGAAACATGGATGTGAAAGATAAAATACACCCCAGTAAATGCCAAAGTATAAACAATCTCGGATAAAAATGAGATTGTGATATTTTCCCTTACCTTAGGTCCGATTTGCTTCATAAGTATCCAAACTTCCTGTATAATGATTTAAATAATGTCATTGACTTATTCCAGAATCATACTCATTGTTATGATATCATATATGGTCATATTATTATCTTATTATTAGTAATATTTCATTGCTACTTGTTATTCGGGTGTTTATTACTTTTTGTTATTATGCGTGTTTTGTCGAATAAATTATTATTCTTCTTTTTAGGTTATAAATACCTCATTTCCAGAATGGTATTAGTGTAATATATATCATATTTATTCACTAAATCCATTTATTTAAACATTATGCAATGAAAATCATGTAGAACGAGTCGCATCACATCGTGGAGACGGTATTCCGTATGTACCCATGAGCGATGATATCGTTCCCATGATCGTGGAATTGTATTGGAGTGTATGTATACTATTTCAGAATCAATATCACTTTACAATAATAATATATATTCATTCTTTACACCATTATACCCATCCAAGTAAGGTGTTGGTGGAAAATAGATTACACCACGGTGTGGAGACGGTATTTCGTACGTACGCACGCACTGTGATTTCGTTTTCCGTAGGATGGATAGATGGTGAAATAGGGTTGTTTCATAGTTATAATAACATATCAGTATATGAGTGATACTAATGTTATTAATTCATAATGAAACAACTAAAGAAGAAGAAATGGAAGAATAAATAAATTTGCAAGAATCGGTAACGGACATTACCTCTTCTTTGAAGCGCTTCTTTGAGACCTCCTTTTAGGGCACCAAATTTGGTCTTTGAAGAAGACCAGGACCTCTAGGATGTTTCTAAGGAAGTGGAGAGGAGATATTGGTAGGGTTTGGATGATCTTGAAGGCACAAAGTGGTGTGAGGAAGAGAGGGAGGAGGTTCTCTTTTATAAGGGAGAAGAGGGGCACCTTTGGAAAAACTAAAAATATTATTTTATTATAAAGCCATATTCGGTTTTAAATAGTTCCAAATTGATTTATTTTTAAGATAAGGTGGGGATAGGTCGAAATACTCTCATCCAATAGAATTTGGACAAGTTTATTTTACTATTTTAACCTTATCATTTAGATTTAACTTTAAGTTAGATAATTTTACTTTTACCGTGTCTTTTTGTGTTCTTACACTATAAGGTTAATAAACTTACTATAACAAGACAAATGAACCCCAAGTTGTTTATTATTAATATATATATAACCTTATATAAGTAATTTGGCAGAACCTTATATTTTTAGGAATAAAATACAATTAATAATATAATATTTGTTTTAAAAACCATTTTATGTCAATTTTGACACTATTTAGTAATTGATTTTTGTGAAAATTATAACAGAATGATTAGTTCGAAAAAAGGATAATTAAATCAATAATAACATTTCATATTAACCTTGAAAATTATTGTAATTCATAAAAAGTCTCAAATTAAATTTATTTGGGTATTTATATCATCAATTATGTTAATATTTCATTAATAAGATAATTACTGCATCATCATTGTGTCATAAATAAATTAAATTATTTAAAGTATAAAAATTAAAAATAAAATACCATTATGTAGGAAATATTTTTAGATTTCTAATGAATATTTATAGTAGAATTTATCTCATGTATAACCCTATATTAAAAATTATTTACTTATTACACATTGATTTTAACTATTTTAACCCTTCTTTAAATAAATTAATAATAAATGTCCTAATCTAATCCAAGTGGGCCTAAATGGTCATATTTTATTCCTAAGGTAGTTTTTGGTTGAATTAAACTTATCCAATAGAATTAGAACATGTTTTAGGGTAATAATAATATCATTTTTACCCTTAATTACCCTATTTACTTTTAACCGTGGTAAATAAAAGTAAAAAATTACTATTCGCCAAAAATTATTTTCATCTCACTGAACCACATTTTACTTAATGACATCAACCGTGTCTCTTGGATTTTTGAAATTACACTCACAGATGCTGTAAAATTATGTTTTATGTAAATTTAAAAATTCTCCTATGAGGTGGGTAAAAGATGGTGAAAAGTTCAATAAAATTTTTATATATATAAAATTATTATAAAATTACTCCAATGAATTACATTGAACTTATATAGGTATTATGTATCAATTTTGACCTAAAATAAATTGAAATAAAATAAATAATTATTTAAATAAAAAGTTGGTTTTTAAATAGTAACCCAGTGTTTTCACTATTCATCAAAAATTGAAAGTTTCCAGAAAATACCAAAATTTCACCCTAGGATAATTTCGTTATTCCGAATCCAAAAACGAAGTCCATTTTGAAGAATAAAATTTACAAAATTTCAAAAATTGGTTATTACTATTCAAGGAGCTAGTTTTAATAATATTTTAATAGCATATCATTGTTTAGTGAAACTCGGTATTGCGTACGACGCAAGCTGTCATGGAAGGTCACGATTGCGTGTAAAGCAAGAAAAACTAGTGTTGTGTGTAGTGAAAGATTCCTTTGATGATTTATATAAAATAAAAACAAAATATTTCTTATAAAAGTCTCGGGTGTTACATTCTACCCCCATTAAAATGAATTTCGCCCTCGAAATTCATCACCTGTAACAAACAGATGAGGATACCTGTCCCTCATCATATCCTCAAGCTCCCATGTAGCTTTTTCTAATTGGTGTTTCCTACATAAGACTTTCACCAAGCGAGTGGTCTTGTTCCGTATGACTTTTTCACTATGATCGAGAATCTCTATCGGTTATTCTTCAAAAGAAAGATCGTGTTCCAGTGGTACAACTTCTGAGCTGAGTACATGTGAAGGATCAGGTATTTAATTTCTCAAGAGAGATACATGGAACACATCTTGAACTTGAGAGAGATTCGGTGGAAGTTCCAATTGGTAAGCTACCTTCCCAACACGATCCAGTATTTCAAAAGGACTGATATACCTAGGGCTCAGCTTTCCCTTCTTTCCAAATCTCATTACTCTCTTCCAAGGAGATATTCGTAAGAACACTTTATCACCCAATTCAAACTCTAAGTCTTTTCTTCGGTTGTCGGAATAACTCTTTTGTTGACTCTGAGCTGCTCTTATGTGTTGTTGAATAAATCAGACCTTTTCTTCCATCTCATCAACAAGATCAGGTCCTAATAGCTTTCTTTCCCCAAATTCATCCCAGTAAGTTGGAGTCCTGAATTTCTTTCCATAGAGAGATTCATAAGGAGCCATCTGAATACTGGAGTGAAAGCTATTATTATAAGAAAATTCCACCAAAGGTAGGTGTTGATCCCAACCACCTTTGAAATCCATAGAGCAAGCTCTCAACATATCTTCTAGAGTTTGAATTGTCCTCTCAGACTGACCATCTTTCTGAGGATGATAATAGGTGATGAAACTCAACTCTATATCCAGAGTATGCTGAAGACTTCACCAGAACTTTGAGGTAAACCTCGGATCCCGATCAGATATAATGGAAAGTGGTACTCCATGCAATCTTACCACTTCCTTTACATATATCCTGGCAAGCTGATCAAGAGAAAAATCTTCTCTAATATCAATGAAGTGAGCAGACTTTGTAAGACGATCAACTACGACCCAGATAGCATTATTTCCTTTGGATGTTTTAGGAAGTCCTGTGACAAAGTCCATAGTGATGTTTTTCCATTTCCATTCAGGTATGGGTAATTGTTGTAACATCCCCTTAGACTTCTGTCTCTCAGCTTTAACTTGCTGACAAACCAAGCATCGAGGGACATATTTAACAACATCTCTTTTCATGCCATCCCACCAGAAGTACTCATTCAGGTCCCTATACATCTTCGTCCTTCCAGGATGAATAGATAATGAAGAACTATGAGCCTCATCCAGTAGCTCCTTATTTAATTCAGGGATTGGAGGAACAAAAACCCAATTCCTGAACTTTATTATCCCATCATATTCAAGGTTGAATTGAGTAACATTTCTCACCTTCTTTTGTAACTCTACATCTTCTTTCTGTGCCTCTTTAATCTTAACATTTACATATGGTTGAACATTAATTTGAGAAAGATACAATTTTTCCCCTTTCATTATAATTCCAAGATCCATCCTTTTTAAATCCATAAATATTGGATCTTTTGTGATCCTCATCATGGATAAACTGGCATGGTCTTGTCAACTTAATGCATCTGCCACCTCGTTTTCTTTCCCGGGGTGGTAATGAATTGAGAAGTCATAATCCTTAATCAGCTCCAACCATTTTCTTTCGCGCATATTCAGCTCCTTTTGTGTGAAAATATACTTTAAACTTTTATGATCAGTATAAATGTCACACCTTTCTCCATAAAGATAATGCCTCCAAATCATTAATGCAAAGATTACCGCAGCTAACTCCAAATCATAAGTTGGGTAATTTTGCTCATGGATTTTCAATTGTCCTGAGGCATGAGCTATCACCATATCATTTTGCATAATAACACACCCCAATCCCTTCTTGGATGCATCACTGTAGATCACAAACCTTTCTCCACTACGAGGCAGTGTGAGAATAGGTGCACTGGATAACCTTCTTTTCAACTCCTTGAAATTCTCTTCACATTCCTCCGTCCAAAAAAACTTAACTCCTTTCCGAGTCAACCTGGGGAGTGGATTAGATAATTGTGAAAAATATTTCACAAAATGTCGATAATATCCAACCAATCCAAGAAAACTTCGGATCTCAATAACTGTTGTTGGTCTTAACCATATTTCGATAACCTCTGTTTTTGCTGGATCCACAGATATTCCCTCTGTTGAGAATATGTGACCCAAAAATGAAACATTTTGAAGCCAAAATTCACACGTGGTAAATTTGGCATAAAGCTTCTCCTTTTTCAGGGTCATCAATATAATTCTCAAGTGATCTTCATGTTCTTCCTTGCTCTTTGAATATACAAGAATATAGTCTATAAAGACTACCACAAACTGATCAAGATAGTCTCTAAAGAATCTATTCATCAGATCCATGAAGATAGCAGGGGAATTAGTAAGACTAAATGGCATCACTATAAATTCATAGTGTCCATACCTTGTACGGAAAGCCGTCTTTGGTATATCCTCCCTTTTGACCCTTAATTGATGATACCCTGAACGAAGATCAATCTTGGAAAAGTATTGAGCTCTGCATAGTTGGTCAAATAAGTCATCAATGCAAGGGAGAGGATATTTGTTCTTGATAGTGATCTTGTTAAGTTCTCGATAATCAATGTAGAGTCTCATTGAGCCATCTTTCTTCTTAACAAATAGAACAGGTGGTCCCCAAGGTGACGCACTAGGGTGTATGAATCCCTTATCAAGATTATCACGGAGTTGCTTCTTCAATTCCTGTAACTCGATTGGGGACATTCTATAAGGTGTCTTTGAAATAGGTAAAGCACCCGGTACGAGTTCTATTGAAAACTCTATTTCATGATTTCGTGGAAGTCCTAGCAATTCCTCTGGAAAGACATCATCAAACTCCAGTAAAATGGGCATATTCTTAATCGTGAGTTTCTCGCTAACCATTTGAGATAAATAACCTTCATTTAGTGGAATCAATACCCATAAGATGGAAGAAATTCCCACTGGAAGGTTATGTTCATCCTTGCATCGATAGAAGATCAATGACTGATCTGGAATATGAAATGTGACTTCTCTTCTTTGGCAATTGATATGTGCTCCATATAGAGAAATCCAATCCATGCCAAGAATCACATAAAATTCCACTATAGGAAGGATCACAAGATTTTTAGGAAGCTCTTTCCCACAAACATCAATCGGAGAAGAATTATAAACTTTTGATGCGACTGTTGTGCCATTAGGGGTTATCACAGATAACTCAACATCAAATTGTTGAGGTAATACGGTGATACGCTTAGAAAATTATTCAGAAATAAAGGAGTTGGTGGATCCAGAATCAAATAAAACATTTTCTACTTTAGATTTGATGGTAATTGTACCTTTCACCACTTCGTTATCGTACTCCACATCACTGATAGAAATTGCATGTGACTTTCCATTGTCTTTACCCTTAAGAGTTTGTTGCCGTCGATCATCATCAATAACCCTTGGATTAGGGAAATGATTGGCATAATGCCCCATTTCCTAGCACTTGTAACATTGAAGTGTAGGAGGTGAACTCTGTGTAACCTTTTCATTGTTCGCATCACTAGACATCTTCTTCCCATCATTGCGGCATTCAAATGCCTGATGACCTTCCTTTCCACATTTGAAACATTTACTTGTCCCTTTAAGACAACTCCCTCCATGTTTCTTTCCACATTTGAGCATAAGGGAAAACTCATCTTCTTTTTATTGTTCTCTTTAGATTTTCCTTTGAATTCCATTTTCCTCTTCTTATCAAACCCATATGACTGATGGGTTACTCCAATTTCCATCTCAACTTTGAGAGCACATCGAACGATTTCCTCATAGCTATTGAAGTCCCTTATGGCTAATGCCTTTCGAAGACTTCGTTTTAATCCACTAAAGAATCGATCGATCTTACTCTCAGGTTGGATAATAATACCAGAAGCGTACCTTGCAAGTCTTGTAAAATTTGCTTCATAGGTACCAACAGATTCATCATCCTTTTTCTTCAGTTCAAGAAACTCTTTCTCCATCTTTGTTCAGAGAATACGAGGGAATTACTTATTGAAAAATAAGTTCTTGAAATCATCCCATTCCATGGACTCAATTTCATCTCTTGGACTTATATTCTTGATAAGATTCCAACATTGATCAGCATCACCTTCCAAACAATACACTGCTAAGATGACTTTATCATGTTCAGAACATTAAAGAACTGAAAATAAATTTTCAGTAGTACTGATCCATTGTTCAACAACTAATGG
The DNA here is from genome assembly GCA_963277665.1 of Viscum album. NCBI lineage: Eukaryota > Viridiplantae > Streptophyta > Magnoliopsida > Santalales > Viscaceae > Viscum > Viscum album. The sequence goes on along the minus strand of OY728125.1, from coordinate 1,475,067,938 downwards.
ATCAGTAGACCTGTTGAATGAAGGTGGACGTTGTCTCATGAAGGATTCAACAGAATGTTGCTCCTTCCTTTGCTCGTTTGGAAGTCCTCCATGATTCATAGCTTGAGAAGGTTGTGTGAGCACGGATACAAGATTTTTCATTCTAGCTCCCATAACGTTTGGTTTCTCAGGGGGAAAATCATTGCATTTCCCATCGTATTCCGCATTAACACGGTTCCTTCAGGTTCGAGCCACTTACTAAAACCAAGAAGAATAGTGTGAGAAACACTAATTAGAATAGGAAAACTACATAATCAAGAATAAAATTTCACACTTAAGGTATTATCATAGGTTATTCATGGCCATTTCTAAAACACAAAGATTGTGTTCTATTCTTAGACTTATCCTTAGGCTTCTTACTAAGGCTTTAACATCCTAGTTTCCAAAGGTTGACTATACCTTTCCTCTGATACCAACTATAACGACCCATAATTTACATACATTTCTAGTAATTCAAAATTGAAGTACACTTATTACAACATATAACAAAACCATGAAAGGACTGTATAGGTATAGTGTCTTTAGAAACTGGGAAACATAAACAACTGGTTCATAAAGCGTCTACACTGTCTCCCATTTATTTCATCATATCTATAGTCCCTTTTGGCATATCTTACTTAATAACCTTCTTCCTGACCTGGGGAAAGAAAACATACAAAAGGGTGAGCTCAAATGCTCATTAAGGGTAAAAAAAAGAAATATCAATCACATCATATTCATAAGAACATAACATTTTGGAAGTCTTACCCTGCAAAAGAGATCAAAATTTCATAACATGGGATAAATCATGGTAGTGAAATGTAATCACAATAATCATAACTTAAAACATGAATCTTTGTGTCATACACACAAAATCATAGAGAATCATTTCTTATTAGTCAAGACTCATTTCCAAGACTATCTTAGTGGACAAAGTCCATTTCTGAACCGAGTTCATTCCTCGTTTCAGTCCTATTTCACTGAACCGGTTTGACCTATCCTTCCAGCCATGTTTATCTCATGAGATATAAAATCTTTACCCAATGTATTGGAGGGATATATAGGTCCCACCCAACTCATAATTATACCATTCTTATGTGTGCCACAAAATCAAAAAAGAATCATACATCATTGCATAACCCATGTAATAAAAATGGGAATCTTAAACATCATGCCATCATAACATAATCCATATAAGATAAATGGACATCATAAAAATAATTCCATCATAACATAATCAAATAAATTTAAAAATAGTGATACAAATATAACCCTTTATTATCTTATATGGAAAATAATTTTGATAAAACACTTGAACTCCATTCTTGAGGAAAATATCCTTTCTACTTCAAAAACATTTTTCCTTTATTAACATGTCATACAATTTTAAGCTAAAAGAAGTTGATTAAAACTAAACTTGAAAACATGTAAATTAAGCTTCTTGGAAACAATTTTTTAAAAATCCATTCATGTCGTATAAGTTAAAAAAATATTCTTCTCGTACTTTTGTCGGAAAAGTCAACAAGTACCTCGTACGAAAAACGACAAAAGATTCCTTTCATATCTTTTACTAATAACTCACTGAAGGGTATAATTGGATTTAAACAATTTTATGTGGATGGAAATAATATTACATATTGATGAAACATGGATGTGAATGATAAAATACACCCCATTAAATGCCAAAGTATAAACAATCTCGAATAAAAATGAGATTGTGATATTTTCCCTTACCTTAGGTCCGATTTTATTCGTAAGTGTCTGAACCTCATGTATAATGATTTAAATAATGTCATTGACTTATTCCAGAATCATAGGCATTCTTATTCTATCATATATGGTCATATTTTTAGCTTAATATTAGTAATATTTCATTGCTACTTGTTATTCGGGTGATTATTACTTTTTGTTCTTATGCGTATTTTGTCGAAGAAATTCTTATTATTCTTTTTAGGTTATAGATACCTCATTTCCAGAATGGTATTAGTGTAATATATATCATATTTATTCACTAAATTCATTTATTTAATCATTATTCAATGAAAATCATGTAGAACGAGTTGTATCACATCGTAGAGACGGTATTCCGTACATACGCACGAGCGATGATATCATTCCCATGATCGTGGAATTGTATTGGAGTGTATGTATACTATTTCAGAATCAATATCACTTTAAAATAATCATATATATTCATTATTTACACCATTATACCCATCCATGTAAGGTGGTGGTGGAAAATAGATTACATCACGACGTGGAGACGGTATTCTGTATGTACGCACACGCGGTGATTAAGTTTTCCGTAGGATGGATAGATAGTGAAATAGGGTTGTTTCATACTTATAATAAAATATCAGTATATTAGTGATACTTATGTTATTAATTCATAATTAAACAACTAAATAAGAAGAAATGGAATAAGAAATAAAGTTGAAAGAATCGGTAACAGACATTACCTCTTCTTTGAAGCACTTCTTTGAGACCTCTTTTTAGGGAACTAAAATTGGTCCTTGAATAAGACCAGGACCTCTAGGATGTTTCTAGGGAAGTGGAGAGGAGGAATTGTCAGGGTTTGGCCGAGCTTGAAGGCTCAAAGTGGTGTGAGGAAGAGAGATAGGAGGTTCCCTTTTATAAGGGAGGAGAGGGGCACCTTTGGAAAAACTAAAAATATTATTTTATTATAAAGCCATATTCGGTTTTAAATAGCTCCAAATTGATTTATTTAGAAGATAAGGTGGGTATGAGTCTAAATCCTCTCATAAAATATAATTTTTACATGTTTAGTTTACTATTTTAACCTTATCATTTAGATTTAACATTAAATTAGATAATTTTACTTTTACCGTGTCTTTTTGTGTTCTTACACTATAAGGTTAATAAACTTACTATAACAAGCCAAAATAACCCCAAGTTGTTTATTATTAATATATATAACTTTATCTAAGTCATTTGGCCGAACCTTAGATTTTTAGGAATAAAATAATATTTAATAATATAATATTTGTTTTAAAAACTATTTTATGTCAATTTTGACACTATTTAGTAATTGATTTTTTTGAAAATCATAACAGAATTATTAGTTAGAAAAAAGTTAATTAAATCAATACTTAAATGTCATATTAACCATGAAAATTAGTTTAATTCATAAAAAGTCTCAAATTACATTTATTTGGGTATTTATAACATCAATTATGTCAATATTTCATTAATAAGATAATTACTGTATCATCATTGTGCATAAATAAATTATATTATTTAACATATAAAAATTACAAATAAACTACCATTATGTATGAAATATTTTTATCTTTCTAATGAATATTTATAGTTGAGTTTATCTAATGTATAACCCTATATTAAAAATTATTTACTTATTAAACTTTGATTTTAACTATTTTAACCCTTCTTTAAATAAATTAATAATAAATGTCTAAATCTAATCCTAGTGGGCCTAAATGGTCATATATTATTCCTAAGGTTGTTTTTGTAGAATTTAACTTATCCAATAGAATTAGGACATGTGTTAGGGTAATAATAATATCACTTTTACCCTTAATTACCCTATTTACTTTTAACCGTGGTAAATAAAAGTAAAAAGTTACTATTCACCAAAAATTATTTTCATCTCATTGAACCACATTTTACTTACTGACATAAACTGTGTCTCTAAGATTTTTGAAATTCCAATCACAGAAGCGGTAAAATTAAGTTTTATGTAAATTTGAAAATTCTCCTAGGAGGTGGGAAAAAGACGGTGAAAAATTCAATAAAATTTTTATATATCTAAAATTCTTATAAAATTACTCCAATGAATTACATTTAACTTATATAGGTATTATGTATCAATTTTTACCTAAAATAAATTTAAATAAAATAAATAATTATTTAAATAAAAATTCAGTTTTTAAATAGTAACCCAGTGTTTTCACTATTCATCAAAAATTGAAACTTTCCAGAAAAATACCAAAATTTCACCCTAGGCTAATTTCGATATTCCGAATCCAAAAACAAAGTCCATTTTTAAAAATAAAATTTACAAAATTTCAAAAATTGGTTATTACTATTCATAACGACTAGTTTTAATAATATTTTAATAACATATCGTTGTTTAGTGAAACTCGGTATTGCATACGACGCAAGCTATCAAGGAAGGTCGTGATTGCAAGTAAAGAAAGCCAAGATAGTGTTGTGTGTAGTGAAAGATTCCTTTGATGATTTATATAAAATAAAAACAAAATATTTCTTATAAAAGTCTCAGGTGTTACACTAACAATGTGTTTCATCTTCCGATCTTGTGGAATAACGGATTTAAAGGTGGTTGTTCTTCATTATGCTGAAGAACATCAAATAAATTATATTTGGGTGTCCACCATCATCTGAATTTCATTGTGTCTCTCTTTTCAACTCCATCGTGTCATGTCGATCCCAGATCTATGATATAGAATCATTGTTCCAATAATCAGGTGCACAACAATTGACTAATTAGTATATGTCGAGTTATGGGTCAAGCGAAGAATGTCTGCGGTAAAAGATGAACGGGGGGAAGCATAAATAAAATAAGAGGTACGGAAATTGATTTATGTTCATGCTGATCAAAATTCATTTCCATTATAATGACAATTGAATTCATCAAAAAATAATCACAATATCAAATCCCAATAAAATCCCACAGAAATAAAACCCATCCCGCAAGGTTATGATCAAACCACAGATCAACCTATTCATTGGTTGGTTAGTGTTCATCATAGAATTTATTAATGGAGAGTGAAATAAAAAATAACACATCCGAACTTTGATTTGGATCACTCTTAGATGAAGGTCATCCACTATGTCGCCATCATTGGCGAGATCCATCAAGAATTGCATTCATCGATCGTTGATCTATGATTCTTTCATCATTTCCTTGAGAGGTTTCTACAAATCTCTCTCTATATATTCTTAGATGTTCCTAGGGTTATGTGGCTACCCTATGATTTCTTCATAAGTATTATTTTAAAGGATATTGTCATTGTGTCAACAAAATAATTTATCTTTATATTATTCAATGATAATTATGTCATTTTTGGGTTTTTTCATATAATATCCACATAGACTAAGGTAAATTCACTGCTATGAACAAAACGGTGCCCTCTTATTTCTGATCCAGGAACCCAATTAAGAGTTATTCCACTTTTTTAGGAAAACGGGTTGTACTCTATATTAAAAACAGAATATTTTTCAATGAATTGTTTCGGGCAAAACAAACCTCGGAATCACATTCCATCTAAGCACAAGGCCTTGGAATTTTAGAAAATATTTTCCAAAAATAAAATTGGTAAAATCTAAGTCATTAAATTCTACCCACCTTAGGTATTTACATCCCCGAAAGTAAAAAACATGACTACTCAAAAAGATGGCAGTACTGTGCATGAATCTTAGCATCCCACTCCCATATGAAATCTAGTAGATTTTAGTGTTTCCAACTGGAAATGAACCAGGGGAATAACTCACCCATGAAGGATCCTCTCCTACCGATCCCCGATCTCTATTAGGTACTTAGTAAAGGTCGCTCTATCGTCAATGTCCATCTCACCCCAATCGATGACATGAGATAGTTCATGAACATACCTACACAGCTACAACATGTTGAAGACATCATGTACCAAGTCCAACTTCAGGGTAGAGCTAAGCAATATGCCACCTCACCAACTCTATGAAGTATCTGAAAAGGGATGATGAACCTCAGAGATAACTTTCCAACCTATCCAAAACTCTGCAACCCACATCAAGGTGAGACCTGAAGGAACACATAGTCTCTTACCTCAAACTCCAAAGACTTATTCCATCTATCAGCATAATATTTCTGACGGATCTGTGTAGTCTTCATCCGATCTTGGATGATCTGAACATTATTGGTAGTACCTCACACCAACTCTGGGCGCATGAGTGATAACTCTCCTGGGTCAGTCCAGTAAAGTGGTGACCAGTAGGGTTTCCCATAAAAAGCCTCAAATGGTGTCATACCAATGTTGGAATGATAGCTGTTGTTGTATAAAAACTCCATGAGAGGTAGGTGATCCTCCCAACTATGGATGAAGTCCAACATAATATCCCACAATGTGATTACAAGACCTGATTGGTCTACCCCATCTGGACGAATTTGTTTTGGTGAAACACTGTCCTCAAGCACAACTGAGTCCCAAACTCCTCCTACAATCCCTTTCCCAATGGTTATGTGAAAGGAGCATCATAGTCTAAAACTATCATTGATGGGACTCGATGGAGTTGAACTATCTTTTGAATGTAGAGGCATCCCAAGATCTCTATTGAACTCTACTTTTGGATAGATAGGAAGTGGGCCGACTTGGTGAGTCATTCAATGATTAACCATATGGAATCATGTCCTCGGGACATATGTGGTAAAATCATCATGAATTCCATTGATATCTCATCCCAATTTTTTTGGCACATAAAGGGGTTGAGCCAAAACCGCTGGAACTTAGTGCTTAGCCTTCACTTGCTGACAAGTGAGACATTGAGAAACAAACTCCACAACTACCTTCTTTATTCCCAACCACTAGAAATGATGTTGGAGGTCTGGGCACATCTTTTCCACACCTAGATGTACCGCCCAAGGGGATGTATGGATCTCTTTCAAGACCTCATTGGGTAACACTATCTATACTACTATGCTTCCAATAAAAAATACAATGTGCTCTCCACCTTGTGAATTTCCATCAAGTGCATGCCCTATGGACTTTTGAGAACATAGGGTCTCACAGTTTGTATCCCCAAATTCTTCCCCCCAAACTCATTTTAAGAGTGAAGGGGTGACAACCATCGACTAGAGGAATGTTTCATCATCTCCATCCAGGAAGGGATAACTATAACAAGGTCAAATTCTCTAACACCTCATTCAGCAATTGTGAACTAGATATCTTACTGAGAGTATCTACCACCAAATTCACCTTCCCATGAGTATAGAAAATATCAAATTAATAGTCCTATAAGAACTATAGTAATTGCCTCAATCTCAATTTCATATCCTTCTGAGATAATATAAGCCTGAGACTCTGGTGGTTGGAGTAGATGATAAACTGCTCACCCATCAGGTAGTGTTTCCACATCTTCAATGCAAAGACTACTGATTCCAACTCAAGTTTGTGAGTCACATAGTTTATCTAATGTGTCCTTGACTGGCGTGAAACATAGGCAATCACCACATGGCTCTACATTAGTACACAACCAAATACGGTCCTTGATGCATCGCAGAACACTATGTAATTGACACCCTTCACCGACAATCGTAAGATTGGGGCACTTGTCAAATTATGTCTCAACTTCTAAAATCATTGACCTCTGTTAAACCTTCAAGAACCATCATGACCCTCTCAAATACTTTGGTAGGTCATAAATCCTTGGTAGTGGATACTCGTTCACCACGGTCACTTGGTTTAAATGCTGACAATCCACACACAACCTTAAACATCTGTCTGCCCTTTTTTGGTAAACAAAATTGGGGCTGCCCAAGGAGAAACATCAGGCCTTACTAAGCCCTTACTATTTAAGTCCCCAAAATACACCCTCATATTGAGAGGCATTTTGGGTGATATCCAATATTTATGGTGGTAATATTAGTGTTGTCTCAAGGTTTAAAACAATGACGAAGTCTATCTCACGATGGGGAGGTAATCTTAGAACATCTTCATGAAAGATTTTCTCATATTCCTCTAATATTACTATGAACTAAAAATTTATAACATATTTTTCTATGAGGGTTAGGCTAGTCAAATAATGAGTAATCAACTGTACACTCTTATGTATGAGTCCATCCTGTGTTGTATGGGTTTTCATTTCTATGACAAAAGAAATCCTTATTCCATTGTTGTGGACATACCTCACCCTTCGACTAAAATATTCAATATAGTCATGGATTGAATATTACCAATCCATACCAAGAATGACGTAAAAATACCTTGACACTTTAAACAAGATGTTTCATATGAAACTCTCACCTCCATAGTTCATGTCACATTATCAGCATATGTGTTCTCATCGAGTCTCCTCCAGTAGGTGTCTCCAAGCGTAAGGTCCAAGTCAATGGTCTAACTGGAATCTCAATGTCTCATGTAGGATTTGTGACAAGAAAATAATGACTAGTATCTATGTATATTAATATGGAATCCAAATTATAAAATATACAGATCGTACCTTGAACCATTCTTGGAGCCTTTAGGTCGTATGCCTAAACCGAACGCATCTGTCCCTTCCCCTTTCCTCCAGCTACCTAGGATTGATACGGACTACCTAGGGGTGGGCATGGTAACATGTCAAAATGTAGGACACCTTCTTCTACTCTCTCCACTCCTCTATCATTTCTTCCACCCTACAGAATCTACTTGATCCTATTTCTACCTTTTCCTTAGTAGCCTATCTAATGTCTCCCTATCAGCAGCTCGATGGTTTGGACAATCTTTTGTGAGATGTCCCCTACCACCACAAGAACAACATTGCCTTGATCTGTGATGACCGGACCCACCCCATGACTCTTGAATACCAGAATCATTTTTATGGGTCTACCTCTTTTGATGTCTACCATTTTTAGATTTTTGATGTTGACATCGTCTTACAACTACCGAGGTCTCTACTTCTTTCTTGCTACTAACTAACACATGTTATATCTTCCCATACAAGGAACTATCAACCACCAAAGCCTTCTCTAGCACCCCAGCATAGGTATGAAGGCACATAGAGCGTACATTAGCATGGATTTCTATGTGCATAACTCGCTCGACGGCTGGATCCCTGTAGTGCGGATCATGTGTCATATCCATAGAGTACCTGGAGAGGTAGGTATGCCATAATGAATACTCATACACCGAAATATCATCCTACTAGAGCTATAGAAGCTCCTTTATAAGTATTACCCTCAACTAATAAGGTGAGAACTCCTCTATGATACTTTCCTCAAACTCTTCCCATATAAGGTTCATGTCATTGTAAGATTGGGTAACTGAACCCCACCATTTCCATGATAATCCAAAGGGAAGGCTCGCCACCAGAACCACCATCTTATCTGCTGGTGTCCTAACTATATAGAAAACTCTATTCACAACTTCAAGACAGTATTCAACTACCTGTGTGTCAGACCCACCTCGGAACTATAGTGGTCTATCCTGTAGAAACTCATGAAGCGCACTCATCTGGAACTCTTCATCCACTCATACTGCAATCAACATGTTCTTATCAATAGGTGTCACTATGGATGTTGCACCACCTGGAGGTAACATCTAGGGAAATTATCCCTATATTGAATCTTTATCATTGATGGGGTCATCCTTGTGATCAATCTTCTAAATCCTAACAGGTATATGTTGCGAAAACATTCAATAACAAATTAAGATGTACCAAAGTCAGTGAGTATATCTGGATAGCTAAATCAATAAGTAAATGGAAACCACACAAAATTCTTACATAATGCATGTACTATTATTATTTCCCAACAATAAGTGTTCTCATGTACCAATTTGGAAATTAGGTAATCAAAGTCCTAGTGTATGGATATATCGGCTGCCACATCAACAATGGAGTCCCTGGCATAAAATAAAAACTCACTTCTAGAAAAATGACCTATAGCCACAGACCTATAGACACACTTTAATAGGTCTATAGTTTTATCTTAATTTATAGCCTCAAAATTAATTAAAACTGTGGCTATAATGGTATGTGAATCCACCCTTTACTAAAACTCCTGCCAATAGGGCTTGAAAAAGTCCAGGCGACATCCTCATCTCTCCAACCCCCTCCCATTATCCTTGTGACAGAGATCTCCTATCTCAGAACCTCCTTCATAGGCAGTGTCTGATATCTCCCCTCCCATACCCTCCCCCCTTGGCACTTCCCCTCACGATGTTGCCTCTTGCTTCAATAGAACACGGCCACCCCATAGCAAGCTCTCACCCCCCCAAGATCTCTCATCCCCAGCTGATGCTTCTCCTAGGTGTCCAACCCACCTCCTCCTTTGGAGCACCCCCCCCTCCCAGTGATCATCTACCTCCTTGCAGATCTCTTCTAGTCAAAACTCTTGAATTCTCTTACCCACAATGGTATTTAGGGTTTCCTCTTCTATGTTTGGGGGTTTTCTCTTCTATGTTGGGTGCCTCGTATTCCATATCCTAATCAAGGGATAAATTTAGCTAAACTAATGTTTAAAGGATTAATAGTCTTGATTTCTTGCACTATGAATTTCTTAAATTCCCCCCTGGGCACATAATTCCTTCCAACAATTTACGTATTGTTCCTTGTGGATCAGTTTGAGGATATTTTCCTAATGTGGTTGAACTAGAAAAATTAGACATTGAAGGATAAACTATATCTATTATTTCTCTGTATTTACCTATTTTTTAGATATTATTAATAATGGTGGGAATGATAAAATTAATCTATATTAACTTTTATTTCTTATGTTGCTTAAAAAAAGAAGAACATTAAAATTTGGGAGAATCCTAAGATATATGAATTACCTAATGGGGTGAGATCTCTTATTTTCGTTAAATATATATTTCTAGGTAACAACTAAAATAGAAAAGCTAAAAATCTAATACTTGTATTTGTGATTTTTTTTATTTGTGAGGAAAATAGAAGTTTCATGAGAATACATTGATAAATGTTTTCATTTTAGGTTATATGAAGAGTTTTTAGAAGAGGAAGATACCCTAGAGTGTATTTTTAGTTGGTTTCAAGTGGTTTCCAGGGTAGTGGATAAAAATATTTCACTTTTATTCACAACATCATATTTCTATTTAGTGTTATTATTTCCTACAACAAGTTCTCTCTAGTAGGCATAGAATAATTGAATAATTATTCATTTGTAATTGTGATGAGGTGGAAAGTGATTTACATTCCTTGTCTAATAAAAACCATAAAGTGAGAGATTTTTTATAAAAATATATATATTTTTTAGTTTTCTTGATTATTTGAATTGTGAAGTATCTATGGTCTAAATGTAATGAATAATCCTTAGAAATATGGTTTTCGTTTCTAGATAAATTTAATTAGATAAGTAATTGTAGATATGTTTATTGTGTTGGAATTTATTTTAATACATAAATCATATTCTAACTCAAATAAAATAAATCCTATTATGCGAGGAGAAGTTAATTCCAAGGTTATAGAGAATTTGAAGGTGTTTTTATGTTGTTCAGATAAGTCTAGAGTAATTTAGTTGTATTTAGGTTTGTATTGGAGATAAAAATATAAGAATATAAAATATTTCTATGTATTCAATATGTAAGATTCATTGAACTCTATATATAAAAGTAAGACTATACAGAATACATAACATTGAAAAAGGAAATAAAGATCCCATGTGTGTGTAAAAGTAATTATAAGTACATCAATGAAAAATTGACCAAGTCCCTCTATGTGTGAACATAACACTTCTATTCATGAGGGTAACATTGAGAAGAGACAAGAAAATTAGTTTCCACCCTACAAGAATAAAATTAACTTTCCTTATATGTGCAAGTAAAATGATCATAGAATAGAAAATTGGCTAATTAAAAATATATATATAAGTACTCTGCTGATAAATGGGATTAATTATTAGCATAGACTTGGGAAATAAACTCAATACTTAAATGTACGAGGGATATTCACAATGTAAGAGTAATTTATAATATATGTATAGGATTATAGAAGTTAAAATAATGTGACAACATGGATATTCTCTATAACTTATTAGGATATTTTAGAAATTACCTGTGAATTGCTGAAGAATTATTTTTGAAATATTAAATAAGATTTATAAGAAGTGTTTTTAGGTATAGTTATTCGTGAACTAATATTTTATGGAATCAATATCATGAATTAAATTCATGATATAAGAATTTATAGAAGATCTAGGTATTTCCAAACATGTTTTGGTGTAGTGAAGAAAATGATATTTCAAGGGAATGTGGTGTTCTATATCATAGTGTGTTCCATGGAGTTAGAGAATGGTTCAGGTCCAAAAAGGTGGAGGGAGAACATAAAATAGAGAATGAATGTAAATTCATGGTGAACATAGTCATGTTGTGACATATAAACCTAGAGAAATTAATTATGTAATCATGTAATGATAAAGAGTGTAACATTGTGAAGATAATATATAGTTGAAGAGTTGTTATTAGAATTGATTAGTCATTCTGTGGAGAATATAGTGACACTTTGGTGTATCCCATTATATTCTTTCAAAGTACTAATGTCTAATAAAATTTTGGTAAAATATGAAGAAGAAAGTTTAAGACTGAATGGCACGAAGGCCATCATTTTTATTGATTTTGATAACCCCCCTTTTTTTGTGATGAAGGGGAACCCTTACAAGGCCCATAGGCTCAGAGATTACATGTCCCATATGCTTAGGAGATTACATGCCCCGAAGGTCTTAGGGAATTTAACCAGTCTATCTACAAGGAACTGCCCCTCCCTAGCATCTTCATCATGAAAGTAGCTCTCCACCTTCGCATGGTCGTCAGGCTAGGCTTCCCGTGCAAGCACAGGCTGGTCCCTATGGCATAGTCATACCCACTCATTTTGAAAAATCCATTTGGCTATGCTCTGGTGAGTGCACCAGCTTAGAATCCTCTTCTGGGGATGCTCCTTTTATTGTAGAGTATGTCTGGGTCAACTGCATGTGGCCCGAAGTCCTTGAGGTGGCCTGAATGCCTTAAAGGTGGCTTGAAAGCCCTACTGACCCGAAGGCCTGGGTGGCCTAAAAGCCTTAAGGACTCCAAGCACAAACCAGTGGCCCAAGGTGAATAGTTCCAGCTGCGACAGTACCGAATATTCCCTGCTACAGTAACTGGAACAGTACCCACACAATGTAAATTTCTACTACAGTACATGTACAGTTTACAGTTCTACTACAGTACCCACACATTGTACAGTTCTGCAAAAGTACTGCTACAGTACCTGCTACAGTGATGCTATAGTACCCGGAAATATTCCTCTACCTGGTTTTGAACCTGGGTCTCATGGATGCACTTAAGGATACCTCACCAACTAGGCTAAGTCTCATGTTCAAAAAGAAATTTTAAAAAGTTAGAGAAATTTAGTTGTAATAATTTTAAATTAATATATAAATTCAAACATATAGAAGATATTATTATTGGTTGAGATAATTTGAACTGGTATATTTCATTAACGTAACATATAAAAAAATTTGTGTACTTTACTGAAGAGTTATTTTGTTTAATGTAAGAGTAGTGTGTGAATTTTAGTGTATATAATAATAAGATATAATAGGATTAAGATATTTTTAAAAATTATATTTGAAAAATAATTATGGAATAAACACATGGGTTTTGGTGTTATCATCATAGTTGTATTGTGTAGTGAAGAAGAAACTAGTAAAAAATATTCTATATAGTGAATAATTGTATGATAACATTAATATGGTTAGGAAATGATCATTAGAGAAAGAAGGATAATATTTTAATCAAAATTATATAAACCAGTACATTTTTTGAGAGAATTATCGATAGACAAGACTATTGTGGTCATATAACCTTAGTGAAGGATATTCCAAAAATTAATGTATCTAAAATAGTGATTTTAATGATTCATATGGTCTTATGTGATAGTGGATCATGACAAGGATGAAATAATCATTTTGAGTAGTAAACCTTGTACATCAATGGTTCTTTGTTTGTTACTATTCGTGGTGTGTGTGAGTTAAACAGTGAGATCCCTAACTGGACGGTGGTGGATTTCATAAGAAGTCCTAAATGGAATGAATCACAATATTATTCATAGATGCAATAAATCTCATAGTGAAACTATCATTCTTAGGTGCACCCCACAATCTTTACTAACTCACTGGATCCCGCTAATACAACATATCACAATGATTGAAATAAATCAAAGAATCAAATGAGAAACACTGAGATACCTCTTTAAATAGGCATGGGATTACTACTTTTGAATGGTTTTTATTTTTATAACTTTTATTTAATTATTTTTATTATAATACCTATGATAATGTATTTATAGTTCATGATTTTTGTTCCATTTATACCTCAGAATAAAACACATGAAATCTTATTTTATGCAGAATAGAAAGAAATAATTTACAATTTGTTTAATTGGGGTTTTTAACATGATATTTAGTATAATTTTACTAATAATTTTTTATTATTTGAGTGTAATTTTTATCTCATAAAGGGAATATTTATGTGGCAAATGTTGATATAAATTGAAATCAAGACTATGATTTGAATAAAACCACCACTGTCGATCTTTCTAGGACCTCGTCTGATATGCTCAGTTGTTTCCCCACATTCTAGTGAATTTCTTTTCACATTTCATATTTGATTTTTATAATTATTTTTTTTAATAACATATGTTGTATTTATTCCTCTGTTATGTGTTTTAATAGCCATACACTAAACTTGAGTCACAATCCTATATAATTAATGAAATTAGAATCTTCTTTATTGTGCCTTTTTATTCTTTAATTAATGTCAAGTTTGTTATTTTATAGATAAGTTGAGACAAAGGTTTTCTCTTTTTTTATTCAAAGAGAATTTGTAAAAAATATTGGGAAGTAAAAAAATTAATAAAATAACAATGTCATTATATTTTGAAAAGTTTTTATGGTTTTTTCATAGGTCAAAAAGGTTTTCCTTTCAATAATTACTAGAAGTTTATATAACATCCCATAACAAAAAAAATCATTGATGTGATTTATAGTTAAAACCATTCACATTCACCTCACACCTAATTAAATAGTAGTCCCCTCATCCTTAAATTAATCTTTGGTCACATAACATGTGATTTTGAGTATGATACTACTATTATAAGTTTGATTCGATGGTAATTTATGTTGAGTTCTTCTATTCATCCCTATTTGTATATCATTTCATTGATCACTGTAAATTTTAGTGTGATTTTCTCAAAGGATTCCAACTTATCATAGCATAATTTGGGGAAGATGATAAGGAGTTTTCCTAGATTTCTTAGAGGATGTCTTGGAAGGTTGAATACATGTTGTTGGAGGCTATTTTGGTGAAATAATGATTCCTAGTGAGTTTTGATAAATTATTCCAATTTGGATAAAATAAATATTTATTAATTTAAATCTTATGACATCAGATAAGTCCTCATATGTAAATAAAAACATTTATTAGGAATGAAGGGGCTTGTATAAGGATCAATGAATCTTAGCAAGGATGGAACATCATTTTGGAGGTACATGATACATTTAATAAAAATCCATACACAATTTTATACATGATTTCCATATGTTTCATACACTAGTGGATAAAATCAGAAAGGTTAGAATAGATTGAGGATGCAATTCCATTGATTGAAAATTTTTAAGCCTAATTCTGAGAGATTAACAGTGGATAAAAGTGGTGCATTGTAATAGGGCTGAAGCTTGTGTGGGTAACAAATATGAAAATACAATACTTTTGTATATAGTTTTCTTTATATTTGAAATTTTTTGTTATGGTTGGTGTACTTTTCACATGATGGTTTTATTGTAATAATGCTTTCATTATCCATTTTCCATGATAATAGTTGTAGATTTGAGTAGTGATACATATTAAATATATCAATTCATATGCATTTGTAACATTACAGAAGCTTCCCTGCCAAATTCCTCCACCTCATTTCACAGCATATGGATTTATCATGATGATTGATTAATCATGTCACAGTCACCTACAACCTTTCATTGATTTCACTAGAGAGGGGATGGTTATTAATGTGGGTTGGTGGTAATTTAAGGTGGGTTCTTCTATTATTCTCCATTTGTATATCATTTCATTGGTGGATAATAATTTCAGTGAGATTTTGGAAGGGAATGGTTCTGATTCCAACTTATTAATGTGGAATTCGATGAAGATGGTGGGGAGTTTTCTTAGCTTGCATAGAGGATGTATTTGAAGGTTGAGAAAATGTCGTTGGAGGCTGTTTTGGTGTGACAATGATTCCTGGTGAGTTTTGATAAATTATGCCACTTTTCATATAACTGATTTTGTTAACTAATTTGAAAAATCTGATTCTCTATATTGATCATAGAATCATGTGATATATCATAATCCATAATCTTGAAATATCTGGATTGTCAGATAGTAATGAATATTTCAAATTCCAGATAAAACATTAAACTTTAGAACATATTTATTTTTATGTTCGCATGCCTGCACAATTATAGTATCAAACTATTCAAGAACACAATTTATTTTCTTCCTAAATACATAGAAAACTAGATATTGTTTAGTCTTCCATATACTAATAAGGTAAACATTCCCAATATATAGTGACTGAGATAATCATTTGATGACAGTATTAATGAAAGGCTGGATAGGTACCTGGCTTCAACTAAGTGGATAGAGGATTTACCCACCTCTATAGTGGCTCGTATTTTTTCTGTTACCTTGGACTATAAGATAATTGGGTTGAATTTAAGTAGAGGTGATGTTTCCTTGCCTAGAAAGAGGAGATTTTAAATTTATACTTTTTTTAAAATATAAAAACTATAAACATATTATCAAGGATGAATGACTCTAAGGGGGGGTTGGGGAGCATCAAGGGGTTGGGGGTTGGGGAGATGATGTAGGGGGGCTAGTACAAGAGGGGTTGGGAGTGGGGGACTGGTCTATGATGGAGGGATGGTGTAGGAGGGGTTGTGGGTAGGTGTAGGGGGGATGGGGCTTGGGGGCTAGTGTAGGAGGGGATGGGGGGCTGTTGGTGCAGGTTGGGGAGGGAGATGGGGGCCAGTGTAGGAGGGGTAGGGGACTGGTTCAGGGGTAATGGGGGTTTTGGTGGGGGGCTGGTGAATTTGGGGCTAGGGGCTAGTGCGCGGGGGGGGGGGGGTGCATGGGGGTTTGTGGGAGGGGTTGATATTTCATAGAGTTAGTTTGGTGTATGGGGAGGCTACTAGGTCAGGTGGATGGTGTAGGTAGTGGGGGCTGGTGTAGGTGGTGGAGGGGGTGCAAGGGGGGTAGGTCCAGGTGGTGGAGGGGTGCAAGGGGGGATAGTGCATGGGGGTTGGGCATCATTCAATGGTTGTAAGACCTGGGCAGGAGGACTGGATTGGGAAGGGGATGGGCTATTTCATAGGATAATTTTCCCTCACATCCATATAAATAAATTAAGTTTCATATCGAGAGAGAAGTTGATGTGGATCTAAAAGACACATGAACTATTCAAATATACTGAAGCAACATAATCTCATTGCTAACTTAATGTTCTTTATTATCAAGCGATTAATATTCCTTTATTGAATGTGATCATCCATTATCATCGGTGGGTATTCTAAAATTATATATGCAACTAAAATTGTATTGAATTTAATACACCAAGTGAGTGCTTGGCCTAACTTGGAGGTTCACTTCGCTAGGCTGAAATGATAAATAAATTTACCACTAAACTGAGAGATGAAATTCTATTAGAGGGGTGGTGGGAGTAACAATTTTCTCACGATACATGTATGAATAAAACATGTATTGATATGTCTTGGGTAGCATGGGTGTGTTTCATAGGGATATTCAAAGGATTAAACATTGAACCCTTTTTACATTGTTCCTAGTATGGTTTCATATGTGGTCAAACTTCCTTATTGTATTAGTTTGATGATGGAAATGATAATAATAATATATTATAAAATAACACTTATTTTACATAGTAAAACTATTTCACACGTAATTTATTTCATTTTATTTGTATTTTCTAGGGTGACTAGAGATTTTGTATTCTTGAAAAAACCATTTGAAACATTATAGGTTTAATGTCATGGTTCAAACCATAGTAATATTCATGGCCCTATAGCCAAACCAATAGGATCTGAGGTTCCCCAAACCATGTCTATTACTTATATCCATGGTTTTAGGTCCTAGAGAAATAGTTTGAAATCTTGCTTATAGCCTGAATTTCTAGTAGTGACTCAAAACACTTAATATTATTGCCTTAAACCAATATCACTAAATCTCATTCCAAAGATAGATCCAACGAGATTTGATACCACTCTATCATGATCTGTCCCAGTGGGCCCCATGCTGTGACTACCCGAGACCGCCTCCAATAGGCTAGGGGTTAGTGACTAGCACCGAGTTGGGATATCACTAACATGGGAGGCATTTCCTACGTACCTATAAACACACACACACATCTCCAAACCCAAAAAAAAACATGAAATTTAAAAAAAATGAAAAAAATACATTCATACCATTAAGAACAACCAAAAGAGTACAATAGGGAAAGTAAAGTGTATTAAAGTAAACTGGGCCAGAATACAGGCACACCAAAAGAAAGAGCCTATAGCTACACAGTCCAAACTATAAACAAAAGGTACTGGGATGTTTGTTTGTAGCCATAGGAACACCTCAGCTTGTCTGAACTCAAGAAGCATCGCCTGGTCCTGTTCCTGGTCCGCCTAGGGCTTTATCAAAAAGGTCTCTCATCGACACAAGATATGACATGTTCGAGCAAAGCCCGTGCAGGGGTGAGTATAACAATACTCAATATGACACCTTTTAACCACAAAGAAATACACAGTGTAAAGGTACAGTTATCTATAAACAAATATGTGTATAAAACACAAGTAATAATGATATCCATATATACTTGAACTCAGACCCATAGTCTAGAGGTAATTCACAACGACCGTATACCAACATTAGAGATTTAGTCCCAAGATTTCACGAAGCACTCATCTGATAGAACACACTCTTGAGTCTATTAGAACTAATGAAATCTACTTGAGAAGTATTGTTCATCGAGAACAATAATGAGAGAGATACTCTGATCTATATAAAGAAATATATGATACACTAACTATGGGAGAACTCACTCCATCAGTGGGTAAGATCACAATACACAGATGAGGATCACTGTCAGGGCCATAGTGTGATACCACGACTCATCCAAATTCACATGCTATGTAGAGGATAGATTTCCGATAGGATTAGTTTTGTAGATTCTAAGACACTACATAGGGAATAATAATAGATATAGGATTCTACTCTGGGCCTCTCAGAGAGGATTCCAACTACTCTACCCAGAATGTTCTGCAGAAGGGATCATACTCTTATGAGTAGGAAATGATACAAATTAAACTTTAGGGGACGGATCAAGGGAACCAACCCTAATGAACATGTCCAAGATATGCTAGAAAAGGATATCAAGCCTTGTATAATAGATTACACAATGTGTAGTAGTGTCACGCAATGTGTCCCTTGACACCAGTTATTGCTTGTGTTCAATTGCCTATGTCAGAAGTACATGTCGTGTAAAAATAGAGTACACTAAATGTAGAAAGGTCACATGTTGTTTCCTTCCATCTAAGGTCCACCCGTGTACTCTATTCATGTTCTAGTACATGGTTTGAACCCATGTTCTCCTGACCATGTACTAGTACAAGGGGTAACCCGTGTATCTGATCTGGTTATGGTTGTGTGGTGGGGTACACACTGTGTAAGAAATCCGTGTACTCAACCCTATGTTCATGTACCTCCCGAGATACATGTATAGCCTCGTGGAAGATCACAAATACCATGGGACAATTGTCAAATGTTTTTTGATACTTTAGTACCTCCTGAAACACTAGTCTCTACTGAGGGGGGCCCTTAAGTTGTGTAATCCCATATTACATGCTGTTTAGGGTGAGATTTTCCGAAATCCCTAGTTTCTGCTCCAGTTGTCTCCTTTGCTTATCTGGACACCATTACATCCATTCATTTCAAGTAAACAAAAGATCTATCCTTGTTCAATCATAGAAACACCCAAAAAATGTGTTTCGTCTTTCGATCTGGTCCCACAACGGATTAAATGGGGGTTGTTCTTCATTCTACTAAAGAACGTTGAAGAATGTGGACTCAAGGATCCACTATCATCCGAATCACTTGGTTTCTATCTTCACACCTCTATTGTGTCATTCCAATCCCAGATATGTGATATCATATCAATGTGCCATGAATTGGGTGTGAAATGATCGATTGATTGGGATATGTCAAGTTGTGTGCCTAGCGAAGAACACCCACGATAAATGATGAACAAGGGGAGTATAACCAAAAAAATCGGAATGTCCCTCTATCAATGTTGATGTTGATCATAGTTCATTTCTATTAGAATGAGAATTTAATTAATCAACAGATATTCATAAGATCAACTCCCAAAAAATCTTGAATAAATAAAACTCACCAGTAAGGTTATGATCAAAATGTGGATCAACCTGTTCTTTAGTTGGTCCACATTTATTGTGGAAATCAATAACAGGGAAGGAAATCCAAAATAAATCATCCTAAAATTTATTTTGATCACTCACTAATGAATTTTGGTCATTGCGCCTTTTTCTTTGGTGAGATTCATCAATAATGGAGTCTGTCGATCCTCGATCGGTGATTCTGTCGTCGTTTCCTTGAGTGGTTTATCCAAAGATCTCCCTAGTGATTCTAAAACACTCATAGGTTTATGTGGATGACCCTAACATTTATACATAAGTATTATTTTAATGTAAATCTTTGACGCTTCCAAAAAATAATTTGAATTTCAATTTTTTAATGATGATTACGTCCTTTTTGGATTTTTCCAAAGAAGACCCACACCGACTAAAGTTAAGTCACACCTAGGGAAAACAAAGCATTAAAAACTCAACGGTGGTCTCATATTTTAATCCAACTCCCCATTCATGATTTTTTAGGATTTTAAAAATATATATTATTTTATTTAGGGTTACGTCAAAAAACTATCTTTCATGTCTGACCCGTGTCGGCTGATGTTAGGCCTCGCCTAAGGTTAATATACTACTCTGAACAAAATCGTTCCCTCATATTTCTAATTCTGGAAACCTATAAAGAGTTTTTCAATTTTTTCAAGAAAACTGCTCATGCACTATATTATAAACAGAACACTTTTAAACAAATTGATTCAGGTCCACCAAGACTCAGAATCGCATGTTGTCTCATTTCCTAGTCTGAAAATATACCCAAATAATTTCAAAAAATAAAATTGGGAAAATCTGAGTCATTACAGATGATAATTATGAAATTACAGAGAAAAATACATCCAGTGTTTGTGTATTAATTCCAATTCATATAAGATGATTATCTCAAATGGTTGGGAAGAAAATTTACATCGATGATATTACTCTTGTCCGAGAATTTGGGGATGTATTTCCAAAATATTTTCCTAGCCTTTAATAAAAATAAGAAGTTTATTTCTCAATAGAACTAATACCTGGTTCCACACCCATTTCAAGGACTTCTTATAGAATGTTTCCAATTTAGTTGTAGTAATTGAAGAATCAACTCAGAGAAAACCTTAATAAGGTATTCATTCGACCAAGTGTGTCACCTTGGGGTGCACATGTTCTTTTTGTGAAAAAGAAATATCGATCAATGTGACTAAACATTGATTATCAAGATTTGAATAAGAATATAATCAAGAAAATGTATCCTCATCCATGTATTGATGACTTGTTTGATCAAATTCTTGGAGCTTAATACTTTTCCATAATTGATCTTCATTCTAGATATCATAAATTGAGGTTCAAGAAAGAAGATATATCCAATAAAGAATTATATATAAGGTATGTACATTATGAATACATAGTAATGCCTTTCTTTCTTACTAATTCCCCTTCTATCTTCATGGATTTAATAAATTGTGTCTTTATGAATTACCTCGATCTGTTTGTGGTAGTCTTTACAAATGATATTCTTATCTATTAAAAGATCAAGGAAGATCATGAAGGCCACTTGAGAATCATACTAAAGACCCTAAAAAAGTATAAACTACATGAAAAATTTACAAATTGTGGATTTTGGATAAAAAAAGGTTTCATTTTTGGGTCACATATTATCAAGAGATTGAATAGAAGTAGATCCATCAAATATGGGGATATAGAATGCTGGAATACGCCAACTATGGTGACCGAGATCCAAAGATTTCTTAATTTATCTATATTTCATCCATGGTTTGAGGAAAATTTTCTTGAATATCTAAAATTTTCACCAAGTTAACTCAAAAGGATGTCAAGTTCCTCTAGACAGATGAATGCGAGAAAATTTCAGGGAACCGATGAGAAGGTTGGTCTGTGCACCTATTCTTAAATTTCCTTATAGTGGAGAAGGGTTTTTAATCTTTAGTGATGCATCTAAGAAGGGTTTGTGATTTTTTCTTATATATAATAACATGGTTATAGGTTATTCCCTACAATAGTCTAAAATTTATTAGCAAAATCACCCAAATCGTGATTTAGATTTAATAGCGGAAATTTATACATTAAAAATTTTGAGGCACTATATTTATGGAAAAATGTGTGATATATATATATACTAATCATAATAGTATTAAATATATATTTACATATAAGGAGTTCAACATGCTATAGAGAAGATGGTTAGAGTTTATAAAGGATTATGACTACTCAATAAGTTGCCACCTTGGGAAAGTGAACAAGGTGGCTAATGCTTTGAGTTGAAAGGATAATGCTAGATTATCCATGATGAGGATCAAAAAAGATCCAATATTTCTAGATTTTTAAAGGATAGAGCTAGAAATCCTTAGGGAAGGGGAAAATCTTATCTTTCTCAAATGAATGCTCAACCCTATATCCAAGTGAAGGTTAAGGAGATGTGGATTCAAGATGTAGAGCTGTAAAGAATTTTAGAAAGTTTCTTGATTTTAACCATGATCGGGATGGAATTATGAGGTTTATAAACCATGTATGTGTTCTTTCCATACTTGATTTTAATAAGGAGCTATTAGAGGAATCTCATATTTTCTCATTCTTTATTCATCCTGGATGTAACACCCCAAGATTTTATGAAAAATATTCTTTTAATTTCATTAATGTCTTGTGCTGTACGCTACACCAAAAGGATCTTTCACAACATGCATCCCTGACTTGGCTTGCATTGCATTCAATAAAGACCTTCCTCGATAGTGTGTGTAGTACGCAATACCGAGTTTCACTAAACGAGATATTATTATAATATTATTATGAACTAGCCGTTATGAATAGTAATACCCACTTTTTGAAATTTTATAATTTTTATCATTCAAAATGGACTTCATTTTTTGATTCAGAATATCGAAATTAGGTTAGGGTGAAGTTTTTGTACTTTTCAGATAACTTTCATATTCTGATGAATAGTGAAAATTTAAAAAAATTAATTAAAAACAACTTTTTCAATTGAAATAATTAATAGTTATAAATTATTAATTTGAGTGGTTTTAAAGTATATTTAGAATATATTTTTACCATTTAATACAATTTTGGTCATTGGATGTAATTTCACATTTAAACCAGACATAAACAACTGTCAATCTATTGATAGTTATTATCTCTTAAAAACATGATATTTGTTTTGACGACGAGAATTAATTTTTAAATTAATTAATGCAACTGATATTTTTTGAATTTGTTAAAATAGACATCATTTTTTAATTCTTAATATCAAATATATCTTAGGCCTAATTTTTGGTATTTTTCTGGAAACTTTCATTTTTTGATGAATAGTGAAACCACTAAGTGGTAGTTAAAAAAACTGAATTTTTCATAAAATTTAATTTTACCGCTTCTGTGAGTGGAATTTCGAAAATTCGAGAGACACGGTTAATATCAAGGACTAAAATGTGGTTCAATGAGATGAAAATATTTTTTTGGTGAATAGTAACTTTTTACTTTTATTTACCACGGTTAAAAGTAAATAGGATAATTAAGGGTAAAAATGATATTATTATTACCCTAACACATGTACTGATTCTATTGGATAAGTTTAATTAGACCAAAAACAACCTTAGGAATAAAATATGACCATTTAGGCCCACTTGGATTAGATTAGGACATTTAATATAAATTTATTTAAAGAATGGTTAAAATAGTTAAAATCATTGTTGAATAAGAAAATAATTTTTAATATAGGGTTATATATAAGATCAATTTGACTATAAATATTCATTAGAAATCTAAAACTATTTCCTACATAATGGTATTTTATTTATAATTTTTAGACATTAAATAATTTAATTTATTTATGACACAAAGATGATGCAGTAATTATCTTATTAATGAAATATTGACATAAGTGATGTTATAAATACCCAAATAAATGTAATTTGAGACTTTTTATGAATTCCACTAATTTTATACGTTAATATGACATGTTAGTATTGATTTAGTTAACATTTTAGAACTAATCATTCTGTTATGATTTTCACAAAACTCAATTACCAAATAGTGTCAAAATTGACATAAAATAGTTTTTAAAACAAATATTATATTATTAATTGTTATTTTATTCCTATAAATATATGGTTCAGTCAAATGACTTATATAATGTTATATATATTAAGAATAAACAACTTGGGGTTCGTTTGTCTTTTTATAGTAAGTTTATTAACCTTATACAGTAAGAAAACAAGAAGACACAGTAAAAGTAAAATTATTTAACTTAAGGTTAAATCTAAATGATAAGGTTAAAATAGAAACCTAAAATTGTCTAAATTCTATTGTATGAAAGGATTTCGACCCATCCCCACCTTAGCTTCTAAATAACTCAATTTGGAGCTATTAAAAACCAAATATGACTTTATAATAAAATAATATTTTTAGTTTTTCCAAAGGTGCTCCTCTCCTCCCTTATGAAAGAGAACCTCCTCCCTCTCTTCCTCACACCACTTTGAGCCTTCAAGCTCGGCCAACCCCTTCCAAATTCTCTTCTCCACTTCCATATAAACATCCTAGAGGTTCTTTTATTCTTCAAAGACCAATTTTAGTACCCTAAGAGGAGGTCTCAAAGAGGCGCTTCAAAGAAGAGGTAATGTCTGTTACCGATTCTTTCAACTTTATTTCTTCTTCCACTTCTTCTTATTTAGTTGTTTCATTATGAAGTAATAACATAAGTATAACTAATATACTGATATGTTATTATATGTATGAAACAACCCTATTTCACCATCTATCCATCCTATGAAAAACGAAATCACCACGCGTGCGTACGTACGGAATACCGTCTCCACGCCGCGGTGAAATATCTTTTTTCCACCAACACCTTACATGGATGGGTATAATGGTGTAAATAATAACTATATATGGTTATTATAACATCATAATGATTCTGATATATTATACCATCCACTTCGATTCTATTCAATAATTATGGGAACAATAACATTTCTTGTGCATACGTACGGACTACTGTCTCCAAGACGCGATGAGATTCAGTCTCCATGTTAACCATACATGAATGATCATAAAGTTTATATAATGAATAATAATTAAATATATTAATGCTACTGGATTTATGTGTATATATATGTATGTCATCTATTTAGTTTCATTCAATTCAATAAGGAAACGAAAACAACATTCATGCGTATGTACGGCCTACCGTCTCCATGAACGGTGTATTTCATTCCTTTTATCGATCTATAATATATATATATGTATATGATGAATATATATTATATATAAATCATGTTTTACATTCTGGAATTATGTAAATCAGGATATAAATATTAATATCAAGAACAAAAAGTTGAAACACATACGATAAATGAAATGATTTTACCCAAAACGCTGCTTTAACATGGAATTTACAAAAGAACGGGTAATATAAAGTCATAAGTTAAACATATATGATATCATAACAATTAATATGATTCTATAATAAGTTAATGACATTATTTAAATCATTATACAGGAGTTTCGGATACGTACGAAGCATATCCGACCTAAGGTAAGGGAAATATCACAATCTCATTTTTATCTGAGATTGTTTATACTTTGGAATTTATTGGGGTGTATTTTATCGTCCAAATCCATGTTTTCTCAATATGTAATATTATTTCCATCCACCTACAATTGTTTAAATCCAATTTTACCCTTCGGTGAGTTTTTATTAAATGATATGAAAGGAATCTGTTGTCGTTTTTTGTACGAGGTACTTTTTCAATTTTCTCACAAAAGTAAGAGAAGAATTTTTTTTAACATATACGACACGAATGGATTTTTAAAAAATTATCTCCAAGAATATTCCTTTAAAAGTTTTTAAGTTTATTTTTAATAAACTTCTTTTAGTTTATAATTGTATGACATTTTAAGAAAGGAAAAGTGTTTTTGAATTAGAAAGGATATTTTCCTCAAGAATGGAGTTCAAGTGTTTTATCAAAATTATTTTCCATCTAAGATAATAAAGGGTTATGTTTCTATCCCTATTATTAAATTGATTTGATTATGTTATGATGGAATTATTTTTATGAGTTCCTTTATCTTATATGAATTATTGTATGATGTCACGATGTTTAAGAATCCCATTTTTATTACATGGGTTATGCTATGATGTATGGTTTATGATTTTGTGACACACATAAGAATGGTGTCATTATGAGATGGTTGCGACCTATATCTCCATACAATGCATTGGGTAAAGATTTATATCTCATGAGATAGAAATGGCTGCAACGGCAAGCTAAACCGATTCAGCAATACAAGACTGGAACGAGGAGTGAACTCGATTGAGAAAAGGACTTTGTCCACTAAGATGGTCTCGGCAGCAATGCCTTGGCTACTATGGAAATCATATCATGTGCTTAATGGTTTCCACAATTACATGTTTTATTCCCATGCTATTTTATCATGATTGATGTTCCCTTATGATATATGCCTTACGTACTTCCAAGATTCATGTCTTTGCTCAAGCTTTTGATGTTTAGATTTTATGTTCAAGTTTTTGCATTCAAATGTTTATGGATAGTTTTATGTTCTCTATGTGTACCCTTACTGGGCATTTGATCTCACCCCTTTTATGTTTTCTTTTCCCCAGGATATAAAGAAACGTTTTAGCTAAGAAAAAAAGGGGAAGATCATTATTGGGAGATGTTGAAAAATCTTTCACCACGATTAGAAGATTTTATTCCGAGTTTCGAAAGACACTAAACTATTACGATCCTTGGGTGTCTATTTTTTTATGTATTAAGTATTCTGCAAAAGTAATGTATTGTCCATGTACGTCAAGATTCGGTTCTCTAAAGTTGGTATCAGAGGAAAGGTTTAGTCAACCTTTGGAAACTAGGATGTGATAACTTTAGTGAGATCTCTAGATATATTTCTAAGGTATGTCTAGGGATGTCCCTAAGGTTAAGTATAAGTATAGGTTATAGTCCTATAATTATGGTAACGATATTAGATAAAACCTACGATGTTAGATATTGAAGTTACTCCCACTTTATTATGATTTTTTCCTCTCACACTATTCTTTTTGGGTTTTAGAAAATGGCTGGAAACAAGATGATTCATGATAATGGAGGATATGATGGAAAATGGAATGATATTATTCATGAGAAACCAAGTGAAATGGGATTTAGAAGTCCAAACATCATTATTATGCCAAATCATCAATCTCATAATATGATCAATAAACTCAAATTTGGTAAGTTTCCTGACTCGACTAATAAGAGAAAGATGAAGCTTCGTGATGATCATAGAAGAAAGAAAATTCAATTTCCCCTATGTAAATAATGTGGGAAGAGGCATCAAGGAGAATTTTTCAAAGGAACTGGAAGATGCTTTGGGTGTGGAAAATAAGGACATAAATCCAGTAAGTCCAAAGGAAAAGGTTTAGTTAAAACCATGGATGAGGATAATGGTATTGCTACGACATCAACAATGGTTAAATGTTTTAAATGGGGAATGTAAAGGCATTATGCAAACCAATGCCCTAAGGGAAAGTCTCATGAAGAGAATTGGTATGGTCGTATGGGTAATATTTATGTTGATGATGATGAAGAGACTACAAATGATATGTGAGATGAAATAATTGTTGAAGCTCGGTCAATCGTTTAAAAAGGTAGTGGAATGATTACATGTTTATCAAGTGTAATGTTGTATAAGTAATCTCATGGTACTATAGAATAAAGAGACATCTAAGGATTGTTACACTGTTGTCTTTCCTTAAGTTTTGAAAGTGTGTGATGAATGGTACCAGTATTTTTGGAAAGTAGATGATATGCGCATAATGAAGGGATAAGGAGAAAATTAAATGTTTGATAGTATTCATGATCTCATGACTGATATAAGGAGAAGGTTATATCATGGTTTAAGTATACAGAATTTTTGGATTTTAGTATGTGGAAAGAGTGAACTTTTGACAGCATTCATTTTTCACTAAGGTTTAATGGGAATTAATTTTTCAAGAGAATACATGATTAAGGTATTCACATGATTGGAATGTGAACAACAAGATAATGGGGGATAAATGATGGTTGGTTGATGACATTTCATGTAATAGTTTTTTTTATACTATGAGCTTGGACCGAAGTATTTTAGATAAAGATTGGAATGGATTATGTTGGACATAAGATAGTATTGTTTAATTATAGAACTTTTTCGATATTATTGATGGGGTGTTATAGTAATGTAGTTTTAGAAAAAGGACAACCTGCAGGACGGGCGACAACCCATCGCGACGGACAAGGCTGTGGGAATCGAACCCACAAACGAAGTGTGACTGGCCTTTATCGCCCACCACTGGCCTATAGAAAGTCCCTGTTTTGTAGAAACTAGTTTTATTATATTAAGATGATGATATATGAAGTATAAGTCCATGATTAATCTCATTATAGACCGACTTATGTATATTTAATAACTTTTTCTAACCTTTTGTTTGAGACAGATGGAATGACTCGTCATTCTATCACATGATCTGCTAACACTTCACGAATAAAAAATTCAACTTTATTTCTTTAAGAGATGAAGTGGAAATTGTTCAAGGCACGAACAACAGTGAGATTGTACCAAAATAAAGTAAGTATTTATCCTAATTCAAATTCTTCAACTTTAGGGAAATGATCTTGAAAACCAAAAATGTTGTCCTAGTTCCCTTATATCCGATGAATCAGATGGTACCCTAGATCATCAAAAATTTATGGCTTTGTGATTGTTGGATTTTTCATAGCCATGTTATCTACCACACTCCATCAGAACTTGATGGTTGGATTTTTCTTCCATATCCATATTTTCACCTATGTTCTCCTACGTGAAAACCCAGTGATGAGTTAATTTGGGTAACTGTTACGTTTCATACTTTAGTTTTTAAATCCATGTTTTGGTATTCCTTTTTACGATGTGGGTTTCTATTAAAGAAACTTTCAAGTAGTAAACAATTTATAACCCCGACGAATTTCGAGGGCGAAATTCATTTTAAGGGGGGTAGAATGTAACACCCCAAGATTTTATGAAAAATATTCTTTTAATTTCATTAATGTCTTGTGTTGTATGCTACACCAAAAGGATCTTTCACAACATGCATCCCTGACTTGGCTTGCATTACATGCAATAAATACCTTACTCGATAGCGTCTGTAGTACGCAATACCGAGTTTCACAAAACGAGATATTATTATAATATTTTTATAAACTAGCCGTTATGAATAGTAATACCCACTTTTTAAAATTTTATAAATTTTATCTTTCAAAATGGACTTAATTTTTGTTTTCGTAATATCTAAATTAGCTTAGGGTGAAATTTTGGTACTTTTTGAATAACTTTCATATTCTGATGAATAATGAAAATTACTAAATTTTAATTAAAAACAACTTTTTCAATCGAAATAATTAATAGTGATAGATTATTAATTTTAGTGGTTTTAAAGTATATTTAGAATATATTTCTACCATTTTTTACAATGTTGGTCATTGGATGTAATTTAACATTTAAACCAGACATAAACAACTGTCAATCTTTTGATAGTTATTATCTCTTAAAAACAAGCTATTTGTTTTGATGACGAGAATTAATTTTTAAATTAATTAATGAAACTGATATATTTTGAATTTGGTAAAATATACATCATTTTTGAATTCATAATATCAACTATATCTTAGGCCTAATTTTTGGTATTTTTCTGGAAACTTTCATTTTTTGATGAATAGTGAAACCACTAAGTAGTAGTTAAAAAAACTGAATTTTTCATAAAACATAATTTTACCGCTTCTGTGAGTGGAATTTCAAAAATCCGAGAGACATGGTTAATATCAAGGACTAAAATTTGGTTCAATGAGATGAAAATATTTTTTGGGTGAATAGTAACTTTTTACTTTTATTTACCACGGTTAAAAGTAAATAGGATAATTAAGGGTAAAAATGATATTATTATTACCCTAACACATGTCCTAATTCTATTGGATAAGTTTAATTAGACCAAAAATAACCTTAGGAATAAAATATTACCATTTAGGCCCACTTGGATTAGATTAGGACATTTAATATTAATTTATTTAAAGAAGGGTTAAAATAGTTAAAATCAAAGTTTAATAAGTAAATCATTTTTAATATAAGGTTATACATAAGATAAATTTGACAATAAATATTCATTAGAAATATAAAACTATTTTCTATATAATGGTATTTTATTTATAATTTTTAGACATTAAATAATTTAATTTATTTATGACACAAAGATGATGAAGTAATTATCTTATTAATGAAATATTCATATAATTGATGTTATAAATACCCAAATAAATGTAATTTGAGAATTTTTATGAATTCCACAAATTTTATAGGTTAATATGACATGTTAGTATTTATTTAGATAACTTTATTTGAACTAATCATTCTGTTATGAGTTTTACAAAAATAAATTACCAAATAGTGTCAAAATTGACATAAAATGGTTTTTAAAACAAATATTATATTATTAATTGTTAGTTTATTCCTAAAAATCTGAGGTTCTGCCAAATGACTTAGATAATGTTATATATATTAATAATAAACAACTTGGGGTTCTTTTGGATTTTTATAGTAAGTTTATTAACCTTATAGTGTAAGAAAACAAGAAGACACGGTAAAAGTAAAATTATTTAACTTAAGGTTAAATCTAAATGGTAAGGTTAAAATAGAAACCTAAACTTGTCTAAATTATATTGGATGAGATGGTTTCGACCCATCCCCACCTTATCTTCTAAATAACTCAACTTGGAGCTATTAAAAACCGAATATGACTTTATAATAAAATAATGTTTTTAGTTTTTCCAAAGGTGCCCCTCTCCTCCCTTATAAAAGGGAACCTCCTCCCTATCTTCCTCACACCACTTTGAGCCTTCATGCTCGGCCAAACCCTGAAAAATTCTCTTCTCCACTTCCATGGAAACATCCTAGATGTTCTGGTCTTCTTCAAAGACCAATTTTAGTGCCCTAAGAGGAGGTCTCAAAGAGGCGCTTCAAAGAAGAGGTAATGTCCGTTACTGATTCTTTCAACTTTATTTCTTCTTCCACTTCTTCTTCTTTAGTTGTTTCATTATGAAGTAATAACATCAGTATGAATCGTATACTGATATGTTATTATAAGTATGAAACAACCCTATTTCACCATCTATCCATCCTACGGAAAACGAAATCACCACGCGTGCGTACGTAAGGAATACCGTCTCCAAGCCGTGGTGAAATCTGCTTTTCCACCAACACCTTACATGGATGGGTATAATGGTGTAAAGAATAACTATATATGGTTATTATAACATCATACTGATTCTGATATATTATACCATCCACTCCGATTATATTCAATAATTATGGGAACGATATCATCGCTCGTGCATACGTACGGACTACCGTCTCCACGACGCGATGAGATTCATTCTCCATGTTAACAATACATGAATGATCATAAAGTTTATATAATGAATAATAATGAAATATATGAATTCTACTAGATTTATGTATATATCTGTTTATTTCATCTATTTATTTTCATTCAATTCAATAAGGAAACGAAAACAGCGTTCATGCGTACGTACGGCGTACCGTCTCCATGAACAATGTATTTCATTCCTTTTATCGATCTATAATATATATATATGTATATGATGAATATATATTATATATAAATCATGTTTTACATTCTGTAATTATGTAAATCAGGATATAAGTATTAATATTAAGAATGACAAGTTGAAACACATACGATAAATGAAATGATTCTACCCAAAACGCTACTTTAACATGGAATTTACAAAAGAACGGGTAATATAAAGTAATAAGTGAATCATATATTATATCATAACAATGAATATGATTATGTAATAAGTCAATGACATTATTTAAATCATTATACAGGAGGTTCGGATACGTACTAAGAATATTGGACCTAAGGTAAGGGAAATATCACAATCTCATTTTTATCCGAGATTGTTTATACTTTGGAATTTACTGGGGTGTATTTTATCATCCACATCCACGTTTCCTCAATATGTAATATTATTTCCATCCACCTACAAATTGTTTAAATCCAATTTTACCCTTCGGTGAGTTTTTAGTAAAAGATATGAAAGCAATCTTTTGTCATTTTCCGTACGAGGTACTTTTTGACTTTTCCAACAAAAGTACGAGAAGAATGTTTTTTAACTTATACGGCATGAATGGATTTTTAAAACATTATTTCCAAGAATATTCGTTTACAAGTTTTCAAGTTTATTTTTAATCAACTTCTTTTAGTTTATAATTCTATGACATGTTAAGAAAGAAAAAGTGTTTTTGAAGAAGAAAGGATATTTTCCTCAAGAATGGAGTTCAAGTGTTTTATCAAAATTATTTTCCATCTAAGATAATAAAGGGTTCTGTTTATATCCCTATTATTACATTGATTTGATTATGTTGTGATGTAATTATTTTTATGAATTCATTTATCTTATATGAATTGTTTTAAGATGTCACGATGTTTAAGAATCCCATTTTTATTACATGGGTTATGCTATGATGTATGGTTTATGATTTTGTGGCACACATAAGAATGGTATCATTATGAGATCTCCCTCCAATGCATTGGGTAAAGATTTATATCTCATGAGATAGACATGGCTACAACGGCAAGCTAAACCGGTTCAGTAATACAAGATTGGAACGAGGAGTGAACTCGATTGAGGAAGGGACTTTTTCCACTAAGATGGTCTTGGCAGCAATGTCTTGGCTACTATGGAAATCATATTATGTGCTTAATGGTTTCCACAATTACATATTTTATTCCCATGCTATATTATCATGATTTATGTTACCTTATGATATATTCCTTACTTACTTCCAAGATTCATGTCTTTTCTCAAGATATTGATGTTTAGATTTTATGTTCAAGTTTTTGCATTCAAATGTTTATGTATTGTTTTATGTTCTCTATGTTTACCCTTACTGGGCATTTGAGCTCATCCCTTTTATGTTTTCTTTTCCCCATGATATAAAGAAAGGTTTTAGGTAAGAAAAAAAGGGGAAGATCTTTATTGGGGGATGTTGAAGATCTTTCACCATGATTAGAAGATTTTATTCCAAGTTTCCAAAGACACTAAACTATTATGATCCTTGTGTGTCTGTTTTTGTTATGTATTAAGTATTCCGCAAAAGTAATGTATTGTCCATGTACGTCAAGCTTCGGGTCTCTACATTGGACGTATGAAGATGTATTGGGATGTCAATAAATACTTTGGGTGGGTTGGAATGAAGAGATATATCACAGAGTCTATATCTTGGTTCTTGGTATTCCAACAAGTTTAGGAGAAAAGAAAAAATTAAAAGAAGATGTTTTATCCATTACCCATACAGGAATAAAAATGGGATAAAATCACTATAGATATTTTCAATGGAATACCCAAAAACTCTAAAGGGTTTAATGATATATGGGTGGTAGGGGATCACCTTAAAAGGTTAACACACTTCATCGCAACCAAATAAGACATCTCTTTAGATCATCTTTCCAGGAATATGTGAAGGAAGTGGTAATTTTTAATGGAGTGCCACATTCTATCATATTAGATTGGGATATAAGATTTACCTATATGTTCTGGTGAATTCCATAGTAACCACTTGATAAGAAATTGATCTTTATCACTACTTATTGTTCATATATAGATGGTTAGTCTGAAATAACAATTCAAACCTAATAGGATATGTTGAGATATTGTTCTATAGATTTCAAAGGTGGTTGGGATCAACACCTTCCTCTGGTTGAGTTTCCATACAACAATAGTTTTCACTCAAGAATTCATATGAAAACATATGAAGCCCTCTATGGTAACAAATATAGATCTCCAATGTCTTATGATGAGATTTTAGAAAGAAAGTTATTAGGACCATAGATCGTAGAAGAAATGGTAGAGAAGGTTGGATCCATTCAGCAGTATTTCAGGGAAGCTCAAAGTTAGCAAGAACATTATACTGATAACTGATGGTGTGATATAGAATTTGAATCTATTGAGAAGTTTTTTCTATGAATCTCTCCCAAGAATAAATTTATGAGATTTGGGAATAATGGGAAACTAAGCACTAGGTATACCGGTCCCTTTGAGATTCTTGATAGTATCAGGATAATAGCCTATCGCTTGGCACTTCCTCCAAATATCTCCCAATTCCATGATGTGGTCTATGTATATCTCAAGAGGAAGTACATACCTAACCCTTCTCATTTAAAAAACCCAAATTTCATACCACTAGAGTAAGATCTTTCTTACGAGGAGCAACCAATTAAAATTTTGGATCATATAGAGAACGTTCTACACAACAAGACCACTCACTAGGTCAAAGTTTTGTAGAGAAATATTTAGTTAGAGGAAGCTATGAGGGAACTTGATGATATGATAAATCAAATTTATCCTCATTTTTTTACATAAATGATGAATTTTTATGGTTAAATTCATTTTAGGGTGGGTGTTATGTAACACCCTGAGTTTTTATACTAATATTTTTCTTGAATAAATTATATTTTCATTGATATCTTACATTGCACTAATTCAAACATTCCTTTCACATGGAATAAACACAGTATAGTTACATGAAGCACTGAATTGGCATATTTTACTTGAAACACTGAATTGGTGCACATTACACACAACAATGACTTGGCATATGTTACACGCAACACTAAGTTTCTACGAAACATCTTTTTTCCTTATAATTATTTAAATAAGATAATTATAACCTAGATGTAATTTTTTAAATGAATAGAAATAATTACATTCCTAATTTTTTTATAATGGTTTTATATAAATAAAAGATATTGAAAATGAAAGATTTAATTTTTTGGTGAATTCCTTATATGTTTAAAAATATAATTTTCTTAAATGAACTGTTTTTCATGTCCTTCAATGAAAAATAATAAAATTAATTTTATATGTATTTAGAATTATAATTTGATAAAATAATTATTATTTTTGAATTTATAGTTTCTAAATTATCTGAGGGTGAAGTTTTGTATTTTTTTGAGAAACTTCATTTTTGTATGAATAGTGAAAAATACTGAATTTTAATTCAAAACTTATTTTTCATCTAGTTAATTTTTATAGAAAAATTTTATATTTATATTTTTAAAAAGTTTAAATAGATTAAATTATTATCAATTAATCCAATATAAGTCATTGGAACCAATTTCATATTTAAATTGGAAATAAAAACTTAGCAAACTTTTGATCATTTTTACTTTACAAACCTGCAGTCTAGTCCTATCAGTGGGAATAAATTTAAATTAATTAATACCAATTATATTAATATAATTTCATAAAATTGATTATATATTTGGAATATAAATAATTTATAATTTCTAATAAGTTCAACTTAGTTTTTTTCCAAAACGATTATTGAAAATAATTAAAATTAATTACAATTATTAAGGTAAAATTGAGCTTAATAAGGGAATAAACCTTAAACATAAGGGGCCAAATAACCTATCCACTTGTCCAGAACCCATTTTATGTCCATAATTATGTGATTAACCTTATATTATTGAGTTTTTTATGACTTTGTTTAGGTAAAAAAGTGGTCACACCTTACTTATTTTGAAAACTTCCAAATATTTCCCCTCCCTTCCCTATAAATGGCCACTAACTCTAACATTATTCACTCCTCTAAAAACTATTAGGTTCTTAAAATATATACTCAATACACATCCCAAATTAACTACCTTCCTCATTTAATACTTCCTTTTTGAGGAAAACCTTACAAGGAATCCCTTTGTTGAAAAGTAAAAAAAGTTACCTGGTTAAAAGTTAACACCCCCCCACCTCAAGCTCCTTTCTTTTATTTTCCTTCTACACTATTTTAAATATATGTATTCCATGATTGATTAATAAAACAAGTATCCAAAATATACTTATTTTTTCTAAGGTTTATACCTACACTTACACGCACTTCCATCTATTGGGTAACAAACATACTCTTTATGTGTACGGTGAACTACGACCTCACAAAAAGATGATTATTCATTTTCGATTACCACCTATCATGGTGGGGATTATGATGGATGGTATATTTATATATGATATATATTATTTATTTAATATACTATAATTAATTTATAATACATATCTTTATACTTTCCATTTTTTTTAAATATGAAAATTTCGTTTGAGAAGGTGTGGACTATCACCCTCTCAAAGGGATGTGATTCGTTCACACACTGCCCGAAAGTTCACGCACTACATGGAATATATTAAGGATGGGTTTGGTGAAATTATATGATATATATGCTATAATAATTCTTCTTTAATTATGATATATACATATATATATATATTTTATTTACTTTCTTCCTTTCAACATTATAATTAAAATGAAATAGCATTCAAGAGTACGTACACTCTACCATATCCATTGATGGTGTATTCCATTTCATATATATATATATATTAGATGTATTATTATAATACACATATAATGAATATAAATGATATTTATATAATTATTTACATTATGTAAATAATTATATAAGTATAAGGACCAAATATATAACAAATTAAGACACATGCGAAGAACAAAGTGGATATTTCCCGAAGTGAAATTTTAACATATAATTATTAAAAAGTAGGTAATATAAGTCATAATAAAACCATATATGGTATTATATATTATAATATGGTTCTGAGTTATTTAATTATTTTTATTATACAGGATGTTTGAACGAGTATGATTAGATTCAAGACACAAGGTAAGGGGATTTCAAGTCTCACTTTTATTTCTTTGAGATTTATGCATTATTCACCACTCATCTCTTTTTTGTAGTGATTATACTAACAATGAATATATAATATGGTTTTTATTCTTAATTTTATGTGTATTTACATATCTATTTGATGATATATCTTTCATGGGGTTTATGTTTCAATAGTCACCAGACCAGAAAATTAGTTTTGTCTCAATTTTCCTTCCTTGAGACACATGCCATGACCTTCAAGAACCATGATTTTAAAAATGGTTTCAAAGATGATCTTTTAAGATAATTTTTAAAGAAAATTTATTTTAAAATGTTTTTTGTATTTCAAGATTCCTTTAAATGTTCCCAAATTATTTTAAAAGAAATTGTTTTCAAAACATTTCCAAGATTCTTTTCTAGGTTTCTAAGGAATATGGTTTTCGAAACGTTTTCAAACTATCGGTATATGTTTTCAAATAAAAAGGTTTCCAAAATTATTTAAAATATTTATTTATTATTTTTAATGTTTATTTTCCAAAAAATGCGTTTCAAAAGGTGTTATTTTTTAAAGATCCTTTTTCAAAGAAGAAAATATATTTTCCTCAAAAATATTTTCAAATTATAATTCCATGTTATTTTCCATATAAGATGACATTTTTTTATACTACCCATTACCCTATAAGAAATGATACAAAGGTTCTATTATTTTTATTTTATGAATGGTTTATGTTTTTAGGGAATGATTTTTATGACACCCATTTCTCTTCCATGAGTTATATGCTTTTGAAACCCACCTCTTTTCACGGGTTATACTTTAATGAAATGATTATGAAAGCTATCAATTTTCCATACCTTTTTATTTAATTAAAAGTTATTTTAAACCATTTCATTTCATGGTATTATGATACGATGATTATAAAATCCATCTCCTTTTATAGGTCAATATATGATGAATGTTTTATTATCTTGTGGCATGTGTATGAATGATTTTCTTATGAGATGTTTTAGACCTATATCTCACTCCAATGAATTGGGTAATGATATATATCTCATGAGATAATGATGTGAATCATGTCGGTGGGCTTGATCCACTATGGGAAGATGGGGAAACATGACCTATTACAAGGAAAGTACTAAGATTAGGGATGGCGGTGTGTCCCTCCCAATAGGTGTATCCACTATGAAGTTTGAAGATAGGGAAGCCCAATCCACTATGGAAAGATAGGGAAACTCAATCACTTGCAAGTAAAGGACTTAAATTGGGGTTGGTTTTGTGTCCTACCTAGTAGATGTAGTTCTAATGAAGTTTCTTGAAATTTTATAGTAATGTTTCTTGACTTATAGGGAAAGATATCATATGTTTATGTATGACACAATTCCATGTCTTATTCCTAGGATATGATTTCAAGGATTATGCTCTTTATTTCCTTATGATTCATGTCTGATGAACTACTATGATTTATGCCTTGATTCATGTTTTTAATCTTATTATATGTAGGGTATGATATTATAATGTTATGATCACATTCGCATGCCCAATGCTCATGTTTATGCTTACATGTCTCCCTTGTTTACCCTTAATGAGCATCTGAGCTCCTCATTTTTTATGTTTCCTTACCAAAGTTATAAAGATATGTGTTATTATTTATGTGTCTAAGATGGGTTATAGTCATGAAGAACCTATTGGGAGATAATATATCTCACTTATGTATTAGTGTTTATGTTTCCATGTTTCCAAAGGCATTAGACTAGTACGGTCTTTAGGAATCTTTTTGTATAATGTTTTATGTATTCCGAAAAAGTTATGTAATGTAAATGTATTAATTGAGTGGGTATCTATAGATTTTACATATAAAAATATGATATTAATAGAATATTTATCATTATAGAAAGATATTATATGATATAATTTCTTACCTTTATATTTATTTAAAGATGATAGTATCATTCATGTGAATGTGTGGATTACCACCTCCACAAAGTGACGTAATTCAGTTTTCATAACCACATCACATATATACTATATATAAGTGTATTTAAATAAATAATATGATATTTAAGTAATTATTATCAATATTTAAGGATAAAATAATACTTATTTTCTTTCCATCATGATCTCTGATAAATGAAAATGTTGCTCATGCGTACGTACAACCTACCATCTCCATGATTGTAACATAATTCATTTTACATAACCATCATTCGAGGTTGGTTTTAAAAGTATAATATATGTAAAAAAATAATTATTTAATCATTTTTTTATATGGTGGAATAATGACCTCTTTTATGATGGTCAAACAATTGAGGTCATTTTGTTAATATGAACCAAATATTGTCAAAATATCTGATTTAACTTAATTTATTAAGTAAATAAACATAGAATGGTAATAAATAAAATAAAATTAATAATAAATATTAATAACATGATTTTATTATCAAGTCATATAAATGATGTATGTAACGATTCAGACTAGAGTTAATGGATTCCGTCTCAATTTCCTTTCATTGAGGAATATTCTAATGTTATGGAACTAATTTAGTTTATATGGTTAATATAATTCCCTTTTACATATACTATCATTAATACTTCATAATTCATGGTATTTTAAGATACAATTCAAATTATTTTAGCAAATATTATTTGACTTGAAAGTTACCAATTTGTAAGAGGTTTCAAAACTCAATTTATTTTCATTCAGTTATATTACTTCTTCATTGTCTTTGATATTCTGTGATTATGTGTGTGATTAATTTTTATTATTTTATATGGTATTTATACATGTTTTAGGTCAGTTAAAATTTGATTCACATAATCAATTAATTGATTAATTCTCACTTCAACAGTATGATCTTTATTAGATATTTCATCTCAATTTCCACTCAATTGAGATATATTTGGTATTGTATGCCAGTTTATTTTTAATAGGAGTATATATTTCTCATTTTATATTACGTATCATAAATATATTTATATTCATGGTATTGAATTTTTTATTTTTCATTATTTATTTCATGGGGGTTACGATTCTAATTTTACCAAAGCGGTAAGGGTTTATTTCATAACCTCATAATTATTTGGGATTATTTATATTTAAGTCTATAATTGGTGAATTACATGATATTTGTTTATTAAACACAAAATTATTTTCTTCTAATATGGTAATTTTTGGAAATTATAAGTTTTCTTTCAATTTCCATTATCTATATAATGTCCCAACTCAAGTTTCACATACCAATACCCTGAGCCAGTTTATTAGGTGACCTCAAGCACACCTCCCCATACACCAAATCCACTAACTAGTAGTGAGGGTCTAATATATTATGTGAGGAGACTATACCCTCTTTATAAAAAAAATAAAATATAGGAAATCAAAATCAAAATAGAAAAAATAAACAATAACCAATTATTATTTGACATAACATGATAACCCCAAAACAAATAAAATGAGAAAAACCAAAGCAGTAAATATGTCATGCCAAATAAGTGTAAACTGTTGAATGAAACCCCAAAATAAAGTCACACTAACAACTCCCATGTAGGTATGGACATCATGTTTATTCCCCTCATTCACGATCCATTATGAATCCCAACTGAGCATATAAAAATGGGCTCTTTCCCTTATCCTTTCTGGAAAATATAAAGTTTACCCAGGTTCCAATCGGTGGCCTAAGTAGAGTGTGAGTACAAATCATTACCCCACCACCAATGGTGTCTGAAGAAACATCCAATCAATCATAGTGTATGCAGTTATATAAATAATAATAGATAAAATGATAAATGTAACAAGCTTCGCATTTCATGTTCTTTAATTAACCACATTGGCCCTTAATTTCAAGGTGAAACATAAGCCAATCATACCAACTTCATCCCATGAAATAGTCAGAATGAAACAACAAAAGTATTTTACACTTTATTTCTTCATGGTCTTTAAATATTAAAATTAATTCCAATTTCACTTTTGTATCTCAGAGTGTCAGTCTGTGTACCATTATCATTAATGATTATAGTGTCATTACAACATCCTTATCTCGACTACTTGAATCATAAATACATCTTCAATAACATGGGTAATTAGAATTAGTCTATAAAAAATATCATACTTGTAGAATCCGTCTTTCACTAATTCACAAGCATGAATTGAGGGTCAAGAGCTTCAGTCTATCCACCCATAGATAAGGAGCATCAGTGAAATGCCCCAATCTCATTATTCACATGTACATATCAAGGTTTAACATTAATAATACTTTTTATCAACCATTCTCAATATAGTGTACCATTTAATTTATCAATAAAAACATTTAAAATAATTTCAACCAATAAGCATGTGACCCAATTACCATAAATCATCTCATAACTAATTAACCAATCGAGGATAAGCCCAAAAATATTTAAAACAAGTTAAAACGACAACACATTCACAATTATTTTAATTTCATAAACCCTAAAATACCCCCTTTTCATTACATAATTATATTATCAAGGAAATTACAACACCCCAAGGTTTTCCATCATGCTCGGTCTCATAATCTCCAGCAGATCCAATAGATCCAATGACATCTAAGAAGTGTCTCAAATTGAAGGTAATTCAATTCACTTATCTAATTTAAAATCAATTTCACAACATGGAGATGAAACTATAAAAAAACACAAGATTGTTATCAGGGCTATGGTAATTATCATATATACCACCAACTTTAGGGTCATTTATGAACACTCACCCAACCTTATCCCTTAATTTTAGGTATAATGGTTGAAATTACTACAACAAATAATATCTAGAATAAAAACCTAGGATAAAAATAAAAAAACCGGATTCATTAAAACCTAAATCTACACCATCAAAATTGAAATAATTCATCCCTATATAAAGGGGAAGAAATATGGGAGAGAGGGGAACCTAATCAATGAAGAGATCACATACTAGAGAGAGGTTAATTCCATTCATCGTATCTTCGATTCACAATGTATGGAGTTTAAGGAGACAATGAATCCTCTTCTAAGTCTCTAAAAGGAAATTAAATCATATTACATGGAGTAGGGGTGACTTGGGATATAAACTAGGGGTTTGAGGATTTTTAATTAAATTTTTAGAGGTTTAAAATTCTACACGCATAGTTTCTTGGATGGGATACATGGTTATACAAACTATGTGCCCTAACTGTGCACCATTATTATCTTGGGTATGCCATTTCCACTAGGTAGAAGAACAGTTTGATAAAACATGTTCCAAAATTGAAAAAATCCACAATCCAAGGGTGGACAGTTAGAGGGGTGGCCGCACAGTTTGGTGAAACCATGCTCCCCATTCAAGTGGCTCAAAATAGGGATTATTGTTTGCACCACTACAAAACACGCCTTTAATAACACTAGCATTTATCAGTGCAAGTAAAATGCACCGATAAATTCCATCTTTATCAGCGATAATAAAGGGCTCCCTCTATCAACACTTATTATTTTACTCATAAAGGTTACCCTTTATCAGCACTTTGTTTTTAGTGCTGATAAAGGTTACACTTTACAAGTTCTTTTTCGAGTACTGATAAAGGTCCATAATAAAATGAAAAAATTAAAAATGTCACTAATTAAATAATTATTGTAAAAAATAAATAAATTGAATATACATATATATAAATATAAAAAATTAGTAAATAGTAGATATTAAATATATAGATATTTAAAATGAATAAAATGAAATAATTAAACAAATAAAAATTTAATATGAGTAAATTAAGAAAACTATTAAACATTTTATTAATTAAATAATTATTGATAAAAATGAATAAATTTAATATAAATATATATATATATGTATATATATATCGATTATAAATATCTATAAATAGTATACATTAATTATAGATATATAAAATTAATAAATTGTAATAATTAAAAAAAATCCAAATAAATAAATTACAAAATTATTTAAAATTTTATTAATGAAAAAATTATTAATAAAAATGAATATGTATTATATATATATATATATTAATTATAAATAGTAATAAATAATATATATTAAATACAGATATACATAAAATGAATAAAATTTTAATTAAAAACATATTAATGTCTTATACATTTTTATTGTGGATTGATTTTTCAATTTAATATATATCAAACATTATGTGTTACATTGATTTCACATACATGTATATATAATAAATGCATTTTTATATACAAATGCACAGAAAAATATATTTATGCAATATATAGAAACATATACACCAAATATTTATGTAATTTATTCTAATTTTAGTATATTTTAGAATTTCATCATAACATGATACATTTAATAAATTATATTTTTAATTAGTCAATTTTATTTATTTTTTTAATATAGTTACAGATAGGGTATTAATTTTTTAAAAAAATTAGTTTTTATTTTATTTTTGAATTTGATTATTTTATATTATTTATTTATATATATTTATTTACTATGTTTTAGTATTTTCAATATGTATTAATCTACTTAAATATATATATATATATATCCATATTTTTTTAATAATTTATATTTAATTAAAAAATCCTATCCATTTTTTCAATATTTTTAAAGTGTACTAATTTTTAATTATTCAATTTCACTCATTTTTAAAATGCATGTATTTATTATTATATATCCACTAATAATGTTAAAAATATATTTGTAAATAAATATTTATAAATAAATATATTTATAAATTTATATTTACTATATTTATAAATTTGAATATTTATAATTATTATAAATACATAATTATTATTTTTTAAATATATATTTATATAATTATAACTAAATAATTATATATATTTAAATAATTATAAAATTATAATAAGTTTATTTAAATAATTAAAATTATAAATCCTTTTATCAGTTCTTAAACACCTTTGTTAATAAAATATTTATCAGTGCTAAAACGTTAGCCCTGATAAATAAGTTTTTTATCCGCGCTCTTTTTGCA
Organism: Viscum album; assembly: GCA_963277665.1. Classification (NCBI taxonomy): domain Eukaryota; kingdom Viridiplantae; phylum Streptophyta; class Magnoliopsida; order Santalales; family Viscaceae; genus Viscum; species Viscum album. The sequence goes on along the minus strand of OY728125.1, from coordinate 1,475,024,058 downwards.
CTAATAAAAGGGATCTTTATCAATGCTTTTTTGAAAGAATTTTTAGAATTTTCCCTCATATATTTAAAAGAACCCTAACCACAACTCAGTCACTAATGATTCTTAAGCTCTCGTGGAACTCCTCTACTACCGGAGTGACTCCTTTATGTTCTCTCAGATTAATCAAGGGTATAATCAAATGTATGTTATTTTATACTTTTCCTATATCGTTGTTTGATTTTTTGGGTTCCATGCTTTGTATTTTTTCACTGTTCTTAACCATGAAGAACCCTACATCTCATCTCCTCACCACTGAAATAAAACGAGTGGATCTATTTCATTTTTTTCTCAATTGATAATGGTTTTGGTGAAAGAGATGGATGTTTTCATATGGTAAGTTCAATCGACATATGTGTATGGTCCTATATGGATAAATAAAATAGATTTTACACCACAATATACTTAAAAGGTAATACTAGATTTATAGAATGATCATATTGATTTTAGTTAATCATTTCTAAGGTTGATCCATTTCTCAAACATGTTATCTATATCCCTTAGCATTGACATAAGAGTTTAGTGACCGTGAAATGTATCTGAGGTGATGTGTTAACCTAGCTTTGGAACTATTTCGGTATACTAGGTAAAAAATGTTACAAAATGTAATAAGTGTGAAACTAGGGATATTGGTATTGATTATATCTAAAATAAAAAAACATTATAGGCATAATAAATAATCTTTAAATATGTGTGGATAGTATAATTATGATGGATACTTCAGTTACCATATGAAGTCTATGACGTTTTTTGTTTATTATTTCCTTGGCCAATATTCTCAAGCATCGTGCCTCTTATTTAAGAGTTGATAGGTAGGAATCAGTAAAAATATATAAAATGTCATGTTCCTATGTGTCTTTGTTAAAAAAATTCTATAATTAATTATAAATTTATGTTAATAGAAACATGAATAATAAATAAATAGTGCATTCTTAGTTACTTATTAGTAATGGTTAGGTTTATCTAACATATTAATTGACTGAGATTATTTAGTTACCCCCTTTATCGATAATATTAGTTAGTTTTTTTATACTTATAATTAAAATAATGCTTCTAATATATTTTAAATTACATTTAAAGTATGAAAATACTTATTAAAAATGAAATTAATGAGAGAGAGGGGAAGGGGGTTCACACTTAACATAGAATATTTTTTGAATTTTTTAAAAATATTATTTTTTAAGGGGAACTTTTTGTGAATATCTACATTAATATTGAATATGTCACCACTCTGACCCCTAGATATCCATATAAAGAATCCAATGAACATCCTCTATATAATAAAACTTTTATTGATACTCATAATGTAGAGGTAACTATAGATCTACTTCAAGCTATGTGGTATAGTTTTCAATGATGGGAACATATAGTATCTATGGTTCCTCCAAGATTTTATGGTAATATATCATAATATTAAATTTAGTATTTCATTGAATAGATTTATTTAATTTATAAGTGTAAAAAAATTCTAGATAAATACTAAGAATAAGTTGAAAAATTCACCCTATAAAGTGATATATGTTATTTGAGGGATATTATGGTGGATTAAAAAAATATCCAAAATTGGAAGGTAAGAAATCCTTGAGTAGACATATGTGATGTCGAATGTAGGTGGTTGAAATTCATTTCTTTAATACCATTAGAGTGGAGTTATTCCAAATCCTCTTCAATTAAGTAGACTTTTTGAGTGAGTTCATAATTATAGGTTCCTAGTACACTTTAATCATTATTGAATCTTTGATGTGAATCATTTCTATCGATGAGGTTAGTTAGGGGGCCTCCAATGGTCCTTTTGAGCTACTCCATCTAGTCAGGGTCACTAGATATGACTGGTAGATTATTCATGGTTGTGTAGTCTATGGATGATTCTACCGAGGGTTCTTTTATAGTGATAGGTACAATCCAAATATATTATACTCTTGTTAATGGTATTAGGATACATAAGCTTCCTATTAATTATTTATTAGTATATTATATTTCATTTGTGATTAGGATTAGTACTTAATAATAATGTTACTAATATCAATATTCTATATAAGTAAACATATTTCAAAAGAGTAATTAGTGTCAATTTTATATAATAGTGGTAGGTACAAGTGAGTATATCTTCTTGAATTAAAAGTGAAAGTTTCCTCAAAGTTGATGATCATTGATACACCTAGATAATATGGATGTAATGTGTGGTAGATTTATAAATTGAGATATTATAATGGGTATATATAGTTATTTTAAAGATTTTTATATCATTATTATGATGTATTAATATTTTATTTTTCATACGAGACCACTGCAAACTGCTTCTCCATCGGCTGTTGTGAAAGAGGCTTACAACACATAATAGTTGCAAGCAACATAAATATATTTTCATAAAAAAGTTACATGGTTTTCAAAAAAAAATTGTTGTGTAAATAAGAATTTGTTTTATTAAGATAGATATACAATACAATACACTTCATGCATAAAAGTCCACAATTTCAGGCATCAATGATTTAATTTATTGGAAAATATAGTTTTTATTAGTGCTTGTAGAAGCACTGATAAAGGCATCCTTTAGTAGTGATTTTTAAATCATTGATAAAGATATCCTTTATCTGTGCTTTTTGAAGTGATGATAAATTAATCTTTATCAGCACTTCTAGATGTTCTAGTAAACGGTCTCTTTATCAGTTATAAATAAAAGAGTTGATAAATTATATCTTTTATCAGTGTTTTTATTGTCACTAATAAAGATAGACTTTATCAACTCTATTCTTACACTGATAAAAGCCTTTCCCTTTTAACAGCGCTAAGGAAGTCAGTGATTTTCTAGTGTAGATAATGGCCTATTATAGCGCTTTTAAAGGCCTCTTTTGTAGTGGTGAATTGCTAGGGTAAACTGAACAGTTTTACCAAACCATGTTCTAACCATTTACATCCCCATGGGATTCCAAAAATTCTCAAAATTCACCTAAAATAAACCTTAGGAAAGGATCAAATAATGTATGAAAAAAAGGTAAAATAATATATAAAAAAGAGTACAATAAATCTCAATAAAGGTCAGGATCTTAAAATCTCCTCATATTATAATAGCTCATCCTCGAACTACACTCCCAAGCATAACCAAGATTCCATGGTGAAAATATCGGGCCACTGGGCTTGTAGATATTTTTCCCTCTCACATTTTTCCTCTTGAACGCGATTATTCTATAATGTCAATCAGACTAATGGTATGGTATTTCCCTATAAAAAGGTCCCAATGTGATCCAAAACACAAATAGAATGAACATTAAAGGACGCATCAATTTCAAGCTCAAAATCATCAACATATATCACCTGAGAATGGTCAGGGTGATACTTATAAAGTTATGACACATGAAAAACATAATGAATAGCACTATACTTATGTGTAAGAGCCAAAATATATTACACCAGTACTCTCTTATCAACAATTCCAAATGGTCTCTCAAACCGCGGTGAAAAATTATGCTCCTTAAAAATCTGATGGTGACCCAATCTCAGTGAAACCCTTCAGAACACATGATCTCCCACTATAAACTCAGGAGGTTGAAGATGTAAATTAGCATAAGACATTTTTTTAATATACATTTTAGCCATAAATATCTGAATAAATTGAACCTTTTATGATGTCTTATATACGATACTCAATCTAAAAATTCTAACACACCTACCTCAATTTAACATAAAGGTTATCTTCATGTCCTAGAATATAGTGCATTGTACGGTTCCATATGAATAGTCTTTTAATAATTTTTTTATATTATAAATCATCTATAACTAAGTGATTCTGCCAAGATACACCAAAATATAGGATGCATGCATGTAACATGTCCTCTAACACCTGGATAATACGTTTTTATTTTCCGTTTGTCTATGGATGGAAAGATGTACTCAGAAACACCCTACTACCAAGTTCCTTCTTCGATCCTTTCAAAAAATCTGAATTAAAATGGGGATCATGATCCAAAACTATATTTCACAATACCCCATGGAAACACACTATCTCCCAAATGATAATTCAACCAACTAATAAACCGTTAAAGTTTCCAAGATTGGAGAGAAATAGACCAATTTTTGTAACTAGTCCATAATCACCGATATCATTTCATTATTCTAAGGGGTCTGTGTTTTACTTAACAAAAAATCCATGGTAACATAGTCCCATTTCAACTACAAAATAGGAAAAGGTTTTAGAAGCCCGATAGGTCACTGATGCCTGATCTTCACTTGCTGATAGGTGTAACATCGTGTCAAAAAAACCTTTAATCACATTTATATATTCTAGAACACAAATATTTCTTCTAAAGATCATAATACATCTTGGTCAAACCAGGGTGGAATGACAACATTAATTCATGAAACTCACGCAACAGTTCCTCTCACATACACATAGGCACAACAACATGAACACGAAGATAGATGAGCACATCATCGTCAACAGCCTAATCAAAATGTGACTACCCACATTATATGCTTTCCCTCAAGGAAAAAAACTTTAGATCCTCATACTGTATCTCTTTGATCTTCCTTAGAAGTGTGGACTCAATGGATAAGGACAAAAGGTTCATCCTTTTAAACTCCTCTTGAACATCCATGTGCTTATCATCTAGTAAAGTCATCATTTTCCACTCAGAACTAGACTTCTGGACTGCCTGAGTATATGTCCTCTAGGAAAAAGTGTCAGAAACAATGTTCCTCTTCCCGATCATACATGATAGATCAAAATAAAATGACTACATATAATAAACCCATCTCTACTATTTAAGATTCAAATATCACTGTGAAAAGATATACTTTAAAATTTTTTGGTTAGTATACACAATAAACCTTTCTCTCAATAGGTAATGATAGAAAAACATTAAAGAATAAACCAACATGTAAAACACAAGATCGTGCATTGGATAATCCCATTCATATGGTATCAACTATCATGATCCATACACCATGACTCAATTTCTTTTCATTAACACTACCCCAATTCCAATCCTGAATGCATTAAAAATCATGTTATACTCCTCACCCTTCTTGAGAAGAATCAAAATTGGTGGAGTGGTAAATGATTATTTAACTCCTCGAAGGAATTATTATATGTTATAGACCATTCCAACCTGACAACCATTTTGGTCAATCCAAAAAAGATAGTTTCCAAGTAATAAAAGTCTTGAATGAATATCTGATAGTAGCCCACTAAACCCAAAATCCTGAGATATCAAAAACATTATTATGATTCTCCCAAGAAAAAAATGCTTGAAATTTCTTTGGGTCCACTGACACACATTCCATTGAGATTATGTGACCAAAGAAATATGCCATTTAAATCCATAATTGGCACTTAGATAGCTTGGAATATAGCCTATGTTTTTTTAGTGTACTCAGGATGACAAAAAGATGTTTTGTATAATCATGATTTGTCTGGGAGTACAGTGATATGTAATCAATAAAAAAACCAAAAACTAATAAGTGAACAAGTGTAATATTAATTTCATTAAGTTCAAAAACATATCTTGGTAATTTTTAAATCCAAAAAACATTAAAAAAAACTCACATAATCCACACATTGTTCTAAAAGTAGTCTATGGTATATCATAAGGTTTCACTCTTGACTAATAATACCATGACCTTAAATCGATCTTGAAGAACACACAAGAACCCTTCATCTAGTCAAAAATATCATTGATACACATAATAGGATACTAGTAATTAACTTTACCATTATTTAACTCCCAATAATTGAGGAGAAAGGATATCGTTCCATCATCATTCTTGGGAAACAGGACTGTAGAACACCATGTTGATGTAGTCAGATAGATGAATCCCTTATCCATCAATTATTCAAGATGAGTCCTAAGCACTTGAAGAAATAATTGTGAAATTAGAAAAGGAGTGGTGGAAAATGGTTTTTCCCCATAGCATTAACTTATCCATAAACTCGACATCTCTCTCCGATGGTATCCCTAAGAAGTCTTCAGTGAGTACAACCTAAAACTGATCTACTACGAGTGGGAATACATGATGCTTTACCTAATTTTATCTAATAAAATACTTGAAACCTGGGAAATGTGCTCTCCAATTTTCAAACAAATTTTCCCCACCTAACCGACCAAGATATCCCATTCTCCAAAATGAGAATATTTTTCAAACTCAGGAGATATGAACATTATTCTCCTACGGTAGAAATCGATGTGGGAGAGGTTCAATACTAGCCAGTCCACACCCAAAATCAAGTCAAAACCTAACTTCTTAAGAACTTATAATTATCAAAGGAAATGAAACTCACCAAACTTTGGGGCACAACCTTTTCATAGACAGATATCTATCAACCACACTCCCAATGGTGTGTCGATTATTATAACTTAACACACCAAATCTATGACACCCTGAGATTTTATGAGATAGATTATTTTTAATTTATTTAATGTATTGTGTTGTTTGAAACACCAATATTAGCTTGCGCTATATGAAACACAATATTATTATTCAATATACACAAAACTATTCCTCGCTTTCATTACATGCAAGAGAAACTATCCTAGATATCTTGAGTTTTACGCAATACCGAGTTTCACTAAATAACAATATATTATTAAAATATTATTATTTCATAGGATATAAACTAGATTTTACGATTATTATTAACCACATTTCTAATTTTATATAACATTAACATTCATATTTTGTATTTTCTATACATGATATAAGAACAAATTCAATTTTTTGGATAAAAGAAGTATTTTTCAAACAAAAATGAGGTTTACCTGCCTATTGATGGCGCACCCATTTTAAAATTAGTTTTTAACACTTTTATATATTCTATTTGACAAAATAAACTTCTTCTTTCAAAAGGGAACATAAAAATTTAATTTTTTTTAATTTTGGGTATTTTTTTGATAACATTCATATTTTAATGAATAGTGAAAAATACTACATTTTAATTCAAAAATGCCTTTTCATATAATTTATTTATATAGTTAGATTATATTTTTAATTTATTTTAAAGTGTAATTGGATTATGTTTTTATAATTTAATCCATTTTTGGTAATTGTAAGTAATTAAACTTTTAAATTGGGCATAAACACATGAAAATATTTTAATGAGTTTTTATTTCTTAAAAATCTACTTTTTGGTTTTAGCAACATGAATTAATTTTAAATTAATTTCTTCCAATTATGTGTTTTTAATTATTAAAAATGGATTCCATATTTCTAATCAATGGGTCCAAATTATGTTAATAGGATAATTTTATTTTTAGTCATTATGAATAGTAACTTTAATAATTATTTTTATTACTGGGGTTAAAGGTAAATCAAGTAATTAAAGGTAAATATAATATTGTAAATTTACCTTAACACTAGTAAAAATTATATTTGACTAATAAATTATACCCTTATAATATATGGTTTGAAATGGAATCACTTAATGGCCACTTTCCCATGAATATGACATGAATATAAAAACAATTAACGAATCTGACAAAATGTCACATTCTCATTTTACATAAGTATATTAATTTTAATTTAGGGATTACCAATCAATAAAATCGCCTATAGGTAGTATAAAGAAATATAATAGAATTAACTACATTATAGAAATTTATTTATAATTTTTAGAGATTGAATAATTATCATTAATGATGACTTCATAGTGATGTAGAAATTATTTTATTAATAAAAATATCAAATAAATTATATTAAAAATATTAAAATAAATATAATTTTAAAAACATAATGTTATACACTAATTTTATGGATTCCTTTTAATGTTATTTATGATTTAAAGGATTTTTTTCGAACATATATCTATGTTATGATATTTCTAAAAAGTGAACTAATGAATAGTGTCAAAATTGACACAATTGATGTTTTAAATAAATAATATTTTATTAAATTATATAATATTCATAAAAATATAAACCTCAGCCAAATAATTGGTATTAAGTCAAATATGTCACCAATGGTCCATTTATAGATTCTTTTTAATTTTAGAGTGACTATATTAACCCTTAGTAAATTAAAAGACATGTTGCCATAGAAAGAGTCAAAGGAATTAATTAAGGGTAAATCAAAATTATAAGGTTTAAAATAAAACCAAATAATTCCAAAAAAAATTATTAGATGAATAAGATTCAATACTTATCACAGTATGATCGATTTTTAGTTTTTAAATGGACACTTGTATATGAAAATAAATTATATATTATTTAAATCAAAGATAGTTACAAAATATCACTATCTTGTATTTTAATATCTTTTATGTGTCCACATAGGGCCAAAATCAATCTATGAACGAATATGAATGTCTATTTTGATATAATGAAACAATTTTATGTATATAAATTAATTTTTAATTTTTATAAGTTATATAATTACCTTAAAATTATCTTCAATTCTAAAATAATATTTATTCAATTAACATAAAAATAGAATGAATGATTTTAATAATATTAATTTTGTTATATTTTGGATTAGTTAATGTGTCTAAAAAATTTACAAGATCTATAAGATATATTATAGATGTTTGAAATCAATATATTCTAATTTCCACTTTCTCTTATTGTATTTTAAGTCAAATTAAATGAATAGTATTAAATTTCAAAATAATAATGTCTTATTTAATTAATTTATTATTAAATTATTTAAAAATCCCAAAAATGTAAAATAATAAAAAAGGTATAAGATACGGTAGAAAATGTATTATAAATTTTATTTAAGGTCCATTTTAAAGTATTTAGATCTAGAATAGTCTTATTGTATTTTAATATTTTCAGATTTTCCTAAAGTTCTCATCTTCTCTCTTATAAAATGTCATCTCCAACCACATTTCCTCACACCTCCATGAGCCATATAGCTTGACCAACCCCGACCGAATTCTCCTATAGACATTCTTTGTTAACTTCGTGAGGTTATGGTTTTCCAGAAATTCCATCCCTAGTGTCCCTAAGAAGAGATCCAAAGGAATTCCAACAAACTTTTTGACTTTTCTGGAAAATGTATGAGGAGAATGTTTTTAACTTATACGACATGAATAGATTTTTACTATTTCATGACACATTATTTCCAGGAAACTTCCTCTACACGATTTCAAGATTATTTTCAACTAAATTCTTTTCTTTTAAAATTTCAAGGCATTTTGAGAAGAAAATAATCAGTTTTTTAAAGAAAGGATATATTCATTACGAATTAAGTGCAATTGTTTTATCGAAATTATTTTCCATCTAATATGACATAGGTTTATGTTTCTATCCCTATTATTACTATTATTAGATTGTGTTAGTGATGGAATGATATTTTATATGGATTATGTTATGATAGAATGATGTTTAAGAAACCCATTTTATTTCTTGTTTTATGCTATGATGAATGATTTATGTTTTTCTGGAACATGTAAGAATGATTTAATTATGAGATTTATGGGGCCTATATCTCCCTAAAATGTATTGGGTAAATATTTATATCTCATGAGATAAACATGGATGTAATTAAAGTAAATCTAGTTCAGTAATACAGGGATGGAATGGAAAGTTAACACAGTTCAGTAAAGGTAATTTTCCACTATGATGGTCTTCGCAGCAGGGCCTTGGCAACTATAGAAATCATATTATGTGCTTATTTTTTTCCAAAATTCCCTTTTTTTGTCAATTATATGTTATCATGGTCATGTACACTATTTAATTATGCCTGAAGAACTGTCAAGATTTATTTCATGACTCAATATTTTGATATTTAAACACTATGTTCATGTTTTTACATTCTAATGTTTGTGGTTTGTCTTATGTTCTCAATGTTTACACATACTGAGCATTTTATCTCACCCTTTTCATGCTTTCTTTTCCCTAAATAATAAAGGATGGTAGTAAAACTAATGAGGAAGATTTTTATGGGTTATGTTGAAGATATTTCACCATGCTAGAATAATGTGTTCCGAGTTTCCAAAGACACTAAACAAATATGGTCTTTAGGTGTCTATTTGTGTAATGTTTTAATTATTACTCAAAAGAAATGTAATATCCATGTATGTCAAGCTTGGGTCGTTAGAAAATCTACCATCAGAGTCAAACTGTTCAGAATTTGAGAAAATATAAAAGAATGTGAGTCTCATATATCAAATAAAATTCTATAAACTGTAGAAGCTGCAAGAATTTTACTTCTGACTATCGATGTTCTATACTCACTATCAATTAGTGTATGCTGAGCTGCATGAAACTGACTTGTCCCTCTGCTAATGCTCTAATCTGAGTCTCATGTTATGTATGACTCTACTGATATGAGCACTCTTGTCTTGAAATACCATGTCCAGCACCCCAACCAACTTGGACAGTAAAACTCTAACTTTCCAACTTATACGGGTTAGAATACCCCCTTCTAGTATTCTAGTTTGTTCTAGCTCTTCCATCACTACCAATATATCATGGGTTTTAAAAAAAACTATTACAGGTATCCCATCCTTCCCCATGTTTGGAAATCCACTGGTGGTAAGAAACATAAGATACAAATGTGACCCAGACTACCATAATGATAGAAAAAAACTTGATCATTGTCTTAATTAACATATCATTCCCCCTTGATACATTATCTTCCACATCTCGGGTGAAGTTTCTCAAAATGATGATTCCCACTCTTAAAAAACATACCACCAAATCATCCAGTAAAAACCACATGTCCTCCAATGGAATACACCATTAAGTTCCCCTCAACAATGATATACTGATTCACTACCTCTAGAAACTTATTCAATCGGAATATAATAACCTTGTACTTAATCTTACATTTAATTCTATACGATAAATTTCTCACCAAAACTACCTCATCTCCAAATAGTGCTGGAAAAAAGTGTTTCAAGTTGGTGAAGAATCCAGAAAAGTTCATAACTAATATGTTTCCCTAGGAAAATGCATAAAATTTTCCACCCTCTCTAATCTCAGTGTCTCTAGGTAAAATTGTTCAAGGAACTTCTCCTATAATTCCTTACAATTGACCATCATGTGACTGAATATCCCACTAATTATTTTTCCCACATAATATGTAGGCTGATAATTTAAATATTTTCTAAAGAATATTGTTTATAAGATCTATTATTTTCATTATACACTCAATCTATAACTCAGTAGCCTCAGGTCCACCCTCTATGGTGAATGTCGAAGGGTGCTGTAATTGGAACTCCTAGATTAGATCTGTCATATTCTTTACATCCCACTCAGGGTATCCTTCCATGAACTATATAAAATGAGTAAAGTTATCATAGAACATCTCTTCTTGCCCTTCACCCAAAACTATCGGGGCCTCTTATCCTGCCTATGGAGGTACATTTCTAGTAATTTCCACCTTTCGTCATACCAAAAAACGTCATTATGTTGGAATGTCTCTAAAATTCCTAGCACATGTTATTCGACACATAACAAATCATTAACATAACTACACAAGATATATTTTCATAAAGCTACAAAAATTTATCCTTCATACTCTTCCCCATAGGCAAAACCCCTCGGTTATATAACTACCCTCAACCATCCCGAACCAAGTCCTTAGCTAACATAGGGTAAATAACTATTCATGTTTAAAAAATTTCCATTAGACACCCTTTTTAACCATTTAAAATTACCACATTTCAATATATTTTAACAACTATAAATTATTTATTTTTCACATTTTCTTTTAAGTTACTTAAAATAAAGGGAAGCATTTTCAATTCCCATAACACACCCATAACTTTATTTTTCATGTATGACCAATATGATACAGGTTACATAAATCCCTAAGTTCCTAGAATAATTCATGAATACTTCACTTCTCATTCCATTTTGGTCCATGGGTAAAATCTCATAAAACAATAACTTCACACAACATGTGCATCAGCAATGGTGAAATAACATCCAATTATAACAATAAAGATCAAGAACAATAATACCCACCCTGGGTACTTTCCCCCATACATGGGATAGTTACCCCCACACATGAGCTCATGAAAAAGGCTTGACTCATCCCAGTCTCATGTCTAAATTTCACATATAATAAAATTTCCTAAAATAAAACATAATCTAATTGCACTTTGTAATGTCCCAACATGGGTTCCATAAACGGATTCACTGATCTCATTCATTACGTGACCTCAAAAAATTCTTCTCATGCACCAAAGGATACTAACTACCAGTGAAGGTTTAATATGTTACATAGGGAGACTACACCCTCTATATAAAATCAAGATAATATTAGAAATAAATACACAAATACAAAAAATAATAATAAATGATAACCAATGGTGAATATACATCACATGATAATCCAAAATAAAATAAAATGACTAGAACCAAAGTAGTAAATATTTCATACCATACAAGTGTCAAATTTTGATTGAAACCCCAAAATAAAGACACATTGATATCCCTAAGTGGGTCCCAACATCATCTATTCTTCCCTCATCCATGATTCGTCCTGAATCCCAACTCATCCATCTAATATAGGTATTTTTTCCTTGTCATTTCCTAGAAACAAGAATTCTACTTGGGTACCAATCAGCGTCCTGATTAGAGTGTGAAAAAATATAGAATTTTAAAAGTAATTGGCTTCACATTTGTTTTTCATTAGTTAACCACATTGTCCCTTGGTTTTATGGTGACACCCAATCCAATAATACCTTCTTTAGTCCATGCCAGAGTATAAACAATACACCATTGGAATTTTATTTATTCTTTCATGGAATTCCATTATTAAAATTAATTCCAATTTCATTTTAGTGCCTTGGAGAATCATTCCACATACCATAATCATGGATCCCTGGAATAGCAATTCAACATCATTATCTTAGGTACTTTGAGTATCAATATATAATTAATATCACAAGTACATAGAGCTTAATTCATGCCCCAAAATCTTGGTTACTTGGATAATAAGTATAATTATAATTCACATGCATGCGTCAGGAGCCTAGAGAATCAGTTTGGACACCCACAAATGAGGAGCATCAGTCCAACACCCATATCTCATTATTCATATACACATATCAATGTTCAACATTAATAACCATTTTATCAACCTTTCTCAAAACAGTGTACCATTTCTTTTAAGAATAAAATCCTTTAACATGATTTCATCCCTTAACCTTTTAATCCAATTATTTTGAATCATCTCATAAATCATTAAACTTTAGAGGATAAGCCCAACTATATTTATAACAAGCTAACATTCCACACATTCACAATTGGTTTAATTTCATAAACTTTATAATTCCCCTTTTTCATTTAATAATAATCATTTTAATGAAATTAAAATACCCCATAGGTTTCTGTCATGGCTGGTCTTATAATCTCCAACGTATATAATTGGATTTGAGAAGGGTCTATCAAATTCATGGGAATTCAATTCACTTTTATAATTTAATAGAAATTACACAACATAGAAGTTAAATTATACAACTAAAAACACAATATTATTATCAATAGTATATGAATTATAATATATAACACCTACCTTATGGTCGTTGATGAACACTCTCCTAACTTTATCCCTTAATTCATGGTAAAACAGAATAAATTACAATGATGAAGAATATATATGATCAAAACCTAGGATCAAGATCTAATGAAATAAGATCCATTAAAAATATATTTATATCATCAAAAATTGGATAAATCAACCCTCTCAAAAGTGGAATAAATTAAAGAGATATAATCACCTAATCAAGGAAGATATCACATACAAAAGAGAGGTTTATTCCTTTCATCGGATCAATGATTCATAAAAGAAAAAGTTTGAGGATCCAAAGAATCTCCTTAGAGCCTAAAAAAGACAAGGAATCAATATTAAGCTATGTGGTGGTGATTATGTATATAAACTAGGGTCAGAAAATTTTTAATTAAAATTTTGATGGTTTAAAAGTATTCAAACACTATTTCATATACGAACTGCATGGTTAGAAAATCCGTGCACCCTAACCACATACACCTACTATCCTGGGGGGTATGGTCTGCACTGGGTGGCCACATGGTTTGAACAACCATCTTCCAACCATGAAAACCCACTATGTACATGGGGGAAGATTTGGAGGGGAATGGTTTGGTCAAACCATGAACCCTATTCTAGTGTCTCAAAATGGGGAGCATAGTTTTCTAGATAAAAGTGCACAGTTTTCCCAAACCATGTTCCAACCACGTATAGTCCCATGGGCTTCCAATGTTCTCCAAATTCACCTGATATGACTCCAAGGAAAGGCTCAACAAAATTTTGATTAAGACATAGGTTAAAAAAATACCTGAAAATGATTACAAGATGTCATAAAAAAGGTCGGAATCTTACACTTTAAGTACTTAAGATATCAAAATCATGTTTTTAGGGAAAATCAACTTTCCTTCTCTACTCAGTCATGAATATTTTTCTTTCCTATACATATTTTCAATAAAAAAAAGTTAAATAATATTTCTAATACTCTCCAGTGATCTATTTAATAAATTTTTAAAAATATCTTACTTCTAATAAAATTGTTTAAAATGAATCTTATTTTTATTTTATAAATGAGATACTTTTCATCTATTTAAAAAAATGTGAAAGGAATATTTGTTTTAATGTACATATCAAGAATGGAATGTCCCACTATCATGACAGTGATTGGTTTAAATCTTCCTGTATAATTTTTCATGATTCAATTCAAATAATATGTTTTTTTAATATAATGGAAGTTTTTATGCTTTAAAAAGTTGATTTCAAAATGGAAATAGTGTTTTCTTTAGTAATATTTTTAATGAATTTTTTATAGTATATATATTTATCAACAAAAAAAACTATTTTATTCTATTCTCGGGATATGTTGTATTGATACAATATTTACTCTTCCTATGGATGGTTTATGGTCAGTTTTACTATGGGAAGTATTGATATTATGTATACTAGTTATTTCTATATAGATATTATTTTAATAAGTCATGTTAGTTAAGTGATATTGTTTATTCATTTGATGAATGAATTAGACTTATTAAATAATAGGTGGGGCATTGAATTATATAGTCTCTCAATACATTGGTAGGTCTCATGAGACAAACTAATTTAGGTATTTGTTTGATGCCTTACACATTTATGTATCATGTCTTGGCATGAGGATTTAATGGTATGTCTATAATGTACGATATTATGAATTTTATCATTATGAGATTATTTATTAATTTCCATGTGATTATTTGAATTGTTATGATATCTGTGGATAGAATTCAATATAATGTGATTATTTATATGGAATAATGTAATAATTGTTTATTACCATCATATTATTATTCCTACACAAGTTTTTGATTAAGTGGAATGCATTTTTAGTTATTTACCTTTCTATATTGAATATTACTTATTTAGTCATATTATATTCCATTGTACTTAACTATTACTGAGAATCATAGATCGCCCTTATTTTGATTCCTTTCCCTAGGATATGAATAAGAAATCTTTAAATGACTCTATTTGAGGAATTATGTAATAATCATTTTCTTCTGGTTGACTGATGATGATGATGTATGTTGATTATTCGGTGATGTTCATTCTATTCTTTGTGTTTTTCTATTTCAATAATTTTTTTTTGTGTTCTTGGGTGGTTGATAAGATGTAGAAGTATTTTGGGGATTGAAAACTCTGTTTATTTCATTTGGTGCAATGAAGTTTCTTGTATTGTTGGGTGGGAAGCCTCGCTTGAGGGATGGTTGTGTTGACACCCATCATCCATCTGTCTGTATTCTTAGACAAATGGGTTCCTTGATTGGATTTTTCTCAGGGATTTTGGTCTTGAGTTTTGTTGTGTCGGGTTGACTTGTTGTGAAATTTTCACAAGAATTGTCAGGTGGGCAGCTCATTTGAGAGATAGATGTGGTGGTATCTATCATTCAATCCTCCCTCTACATAATTATGTGTGTGGGCGGAATACTCTACCTTGTTGTGCTGCCAGCACAGTGAAAATTCTTGGTATGGGGGCAACACTTTCACTTTGACAATCTCACTATTTTAATTTCTATCAGGGGGTGATAAAACTATCTTCTTTCCCTTTGACTTTTTCTCCCCATTGATCACTTTGGTTTTCTTTAGTCCGTTTGGGTTGTTTCTTTTGGATTTGTTGTCATTGTGTCTGTAATGGGTTTCTTATTTTCCCATTCTTGAAAGGAGGATTTTATTTTATATATTTTTTGGGCTCTTCCCCCATTCTCTCAAAAAAAATATTTTCCTTGAAAAAAATCATTTTCCAGAAAACCATATTTCGGCATGCTTTAGAGGATTATTATAAAATGAATTTATTCTACTTATTGGGACTGAATTTTGTAAAATTTATTCCATATTTTTAATCATTATAATTTATATTATTTAAAAATGGAAACCTAATTTTTTGTCACAATGAATAGTAAAAATAGTAAAACATTTTTTCCATAGTAAAGGTTAAATGATTTAATTAAGGGAAAAATAATTTGATAAGGACCAAAAATTAACCCTAACACTAGCCTTTTGTTTATTGGATGAGAATATTTCATCCACAGTCATAAAAAATTAGAATATATGAAAAACAAAATTCATATGGCCAAGATTCACTACTACAAAACTGGGCAAGGCCAGCGCTAGCCTTTATCAGTGCTAACAAAAAAGTGCTGATAAAGGGGGGTACGTTTATCAGTGCTAAAAAAAGAACTTATAAAAGTACCCCTTTATCAGCGCTTTTTTAGTAGTGCTCATAAAAGGGGGTTTTTATCAGTGCTTTATTGAAAAGAACTGATAAAGGGTCTACTTTAAAAAAATCATTAAAAAAATATATTAATATTTAAATATATAGATATAGTTATATTGATATAAATATAATATATATTTTTTAAATATAATTTTAAATATATTTTAGATAAGTATAAATATACAGTTACACTTAATATATAAGATATTTAGTGAAAATGGCTTATAAAAAAATTAAAAAATTAATTTTTAATAAATAATTTGTTTATTATTATGGATTAATAGTCATTTAAAAACAATTTGAAGACTAAAAAATTAAAAAAATTAAAAAATATCCAAAATATATTGAAAACGCAACTCGAACTTCAAACGGCCATAACGTTTGACCTGGGTGTCCGTTTAACCACTACAGCATATCAAATCAAAGCCTGCGATGAGTTCTACGCACTAATAACCCAGGAAAATCATCTTTCACATATTTAGAGTCTAAAAATGCCCAGAAGGCCTTCAAAACTAAGTTTTTAGTCAGGATACCCTGATTTTTTAACATTTTGTGGATTTTCAGCCTCGTTTAAGGGGGTATTATTGGATTTTTTTTGGTGGGGACTGAATTTATTCCATGATATTACATTCATATTAATATTATGTCTTTAAAATTTTATCATTTTTTATAATTAACTTCTATTTGTTATCAATTATATAACAATATATACATGTTTTTTATATATTCACAGATAAAAATTTAATTATAAATATAAATAATAAAATATATTTACATATAAAATATATTAGCTTTATCTAAATAATAACTAATATCCATTTTATTTAAAATAAAAATATATGAATATTTATATACCGATAAATTAATCTAACTATATATATATATATATATATATTAATATAACTACATATATATATATATTCATATAATTATAAATATATATATTAATATCACTATAAATATATATTACTAAATGAATAAATATAACTATATATACAGAGAGAGAGATATATCATGAAGTGGAAAAGAAATCAAAATAGAGGTATGGTAAGGGCTTAGGCGCGCAGGGGGGGTCTCGATTTCAAAACCTGGTGGATGCAGGGGCGCACGCATGGGGGTGGATTTGGGGGGCTAGCACTGATAAAGGGTGGAGGGGGTGCGTACGGGTGCTGGAGGGGCTAGAAAGCGCTGTTAAAAGGGGGGATCAAGTGCTATAAAATCCCCCCCGATTGGCAGGATTTTTTTAATTTTTTTTAAAAAAATTAACTTTTTTAAAAAAAATTAATTTTTTTAATTTTTTTAATTTTTTTTTACTTTTATCATTGCTCTTTTAGTGTGGATAAAAGGGGTCTTTATCAGCGCTTTTTGGGGCACTGATAAAGAGGTTCCGCACTTTATCTTCACCAGCTTTAACAGCGCTTTTCTAGAACTGTTAAAGGCCATTTTTAGCGCTGATAAAAGGGGTATTTATAGTAGTGATTGTCACCTTCATAATATTTTATGTAAACAAATGATAAAAATGTCACCATATTTCTTTTAATAACTATAATGATTTTATATTGATAAAAATAATCTATATTCTATTAAAATTAGTAATTTAAAATTGAAAATATTTTTTTATCAGGGTAATATATTTATAATTTTTATTAATGAAATGTTTATCTTAAATGATTATGCAACGTCGATTCATTAATTATTTAATAAAAAAGAAAATAACTTATCAATTTTAAAAATATTAAAATCAATATAAAATTAATGAATTATTGTGTTACAAAATTATTTGAGGTAAATATAAAATTTTAGGTAAGTCTTTACGGTATATATTCAAATTCTATCTTTGTATTTATATTTTTATGTTAAATTAAACGAATAGTGTCATAATCTACATTAAGGATATTTTATAATAAATAATTCTTTTATTAAATGATTTAAAATTAATAAAAATGTTACCTTCAGCCAAATAAATTTTAAATAGTGGATAATAGCAATAATTTTCTATTTATTATCCTTTTTCCTTTTATATGAACCATCTTTCCCCCTAAATATAAAAAACATTAACACTACCGTAATTATCAAAAGAAAGTTTAAGTAGGTAAAAACAAAATGATAAGGGTGAAAAAAGCACCTAGAATTTTCTAATTTTTATTTTATTTGATTATTTAGACCCAAACATATCTTCTGTTGGAATAATATAAATATGGATAAATTTTAATCTGAAAATTAATTTTTATTAATTTAATACTTTCAGAAATGTCATGAGTTCCCCTCCCCACACTTATAAAAGGGCACCTCCTCTAATCCTTTATTTACACTTAAAAAGCCTCTTGTTTCAGGAACTACCAACCCAAATACATTCATTAATTACCTTATTGTGTCCTAGAGACCTTATGTTTAATATAAAACCCTCCTAGAAAGGATTTTGATGAAAACATAAAGAGGTTGTCTGAAGAAGTGGTATTATTCTTAACCGAGAAATTTTATTTTATTTATTAATACACCTCCTACAAATATTATTCATAAATGGTGATATAATAAAATCTGTATCTACCATATATTGAGATTTTTTATTTAAGTGACATACCCTATGTCCATCCCATATTCTATCAAATAATAAACAAAACTATCGTTCTTGTGTACGATGGCCTACTGCCTCAAGAACCGATGTAATTCATTTTCCATCACCACCACTCCTGGATGGTTTTAATTATGGATTTACTATATATATATATATATTATTAATGAAATATTTATAATTCAATAATATACTATATCATATAATTTTCCACATTTTCATTCATTTAGTAATGATAATGTCATCTGCATGTACCTGTGGATTACCACCTATATAAAGTAATATCATTCATTTTTTACACCCACATAACATGAATACTGTATATAAATATATTTAAATAAATATTGTGATATTTATGTTATAAATATTCTTTATTAAAGATAAATAATACTTATGTTCTTTCTATCATGATCAATGAAAAATGGAAATGTTACTCATGTGTATGTACGACCTACCATCTCCAATATTATAACATTGTTCATTTTTCATAAACATAATTCATGTTTAGATTTATAATAATAATTTATATATATATATTATAATTATTTCATGATTATTATTCTAGATATGATGAAACAATGACCTATTTTTTGATAATCAAACTACCAAGGTCATTTTGGACATGTGAACTGAATATCGTTAAAATGTCCAACATGAACATAATTTGTTAGGTAAATTAATATAACATGGTAATAAATAAAATAAAGTAATTCATAAATATGATAAATATTATTCATCAATTAAATAATTGGAATAATTTTTCTATTCAGGATGATAAAGAGTGTACATGATGAGTCTGACCTTAGGTAAGGGATTTTATCTTCTTTCAATGATGCATATTCTACTATTACGCCCCTAATTTATTTTATATGGTCTATATACTTTCCTTATACATTTTATGTCATGAATCCTTTATAATTAATTGTATTTTAAGTTTAAATCCAAATTATTTCATTCCAGGGAATATTATTTGAATGTTCCCAAGTGGTAAGGGGTTACATAACACAATTTCACTTCATTGGGTTATATTAATTCTTCAATATATTTGATATTTTATTATTATATGTGTAATTAATTTTGATTAATTTATTTTTTTAACAGTATTTATATTGATTTATATTTTATACACATAATAAAATAATTTATTAATTCTAACTTCAATTGTATGTTCTTTTTAAGGGATTTTGTCTCAATTGACACTCTATTAAGATATATTTGGTATTATGCACAAATTTATTTTTATGAGGTGAATAAACTAATCATTTGATATGTTATACAATGAATATCTTTATATTCATGGTATTAAATGTTTTAATTGATTTTATTTGTTTCATAGGTCATATGATTCAAATGTTACTAAAGTGGTAAGGGTTTATTTCACAATCACATCTTCGCGACTATTTATGCATAACTCTCTGATGGGTAAATTACCTGATAATTATCTCTTAAACCCAAAATATTTTCTGATACTATGGTTATTTCTATAAATTACAAGTTTTTCTTTCATTTTACACTCTTTATGTACCCCATATATGGAAATCATGTTTTTAATGGAAACTAACATTGTTTTTTGTACTCAATCAGGAATCTTTTTCATCCATATCCATATTTTCATTAAAAAAATAATATAATATTACCTTATATTATCCAATGATTTATTATAAAAATTTTACCCATATTCTAATTTTAAATAAATTGTTTCAAATCAATCCTCTTGTCATTTTTGAAATGTGTTACTTTTCGAATTTGTTATTGAAAATGTGAAAGGAATATTTGTTTGAACACACTAGGGGTGAATAGGATTTCCTAAAATTATGACCACTCATTGATTTTAAATATTCCTTTACATGTTTCCATGATTATATTCAAATAATATTTTTTCCTAATATCCTCTAATTTTTTAGTTTTTGAATGTTGATTTCAAAATGAAAATGGTATTTTATTCAATAATTTTTTAATGATATTTTATAGTATTTTTATTAAAAAACAACAAAAAATATTTTATTATCCATTGGGGATATTTGATAATGATATCATCCTTATTATTTCCCTAAATGGTTTATGATTATTTTTATTGGGGTAAGTATTGAAATTTTGTATGCTTGTTCTTCCAATGTGGACTCTTTTTTAATAAGGAATTTTTATTAAGTTATATTATTTATTCCTAGGATGAATTCATTAGAATTATTAAGTGATGGGTGGGTATTGAAATTATATATACCTAAATTAATTAGTAGTTCTCATGAGATAATCTAGTTTTGTAATTTGACAAAGGCCTTACCCATTTATATAAGATATATGGGCACAAAGTCTTGAAGGTATTTTTATGATGTTGTGAATTATGACATTATTTATTGATTTACATGTTATTATTTGATTAGTTATTTTATCAATTGATAAGTTTAAAGATCGTGGGTTTAGTTATATGGAATTATTTTATCATCATTTATTTCCACCATATTATTCTTTCTACTCAAGTTATTGATTAAATAGTATGTATTTTCAGTTATTTAACTTGACAAATTTATTATACCTTATTTACTCAAGATAAATTCTCTTGTATGTAACCCTTAGTGAGAATTTGAGATAACCCACATTTTGTTTCATTTCTCCAAGATATAAAAAAGGAATCGTTGAATGAGTTCTGGGATGCAGCATATTTACTTTCACTATGTTTTTTATTTTAGGTTTTCAAATGTATGTAAGATTCAAGTATGTATCTGGTTTTCCATTACTAATAAACTATTCAGTCCTTTGGAATGTGATTCCTTATATCTTATTCTAATGTAATAATGTAACCACCATCTCTTGGATACTAGGTTCAGAGTCTTTATATATAAGGTTGATATATAGACCATATCTAAGGTATCTATGTCTTTAAAACTATCATAAGGTATCCCTAATTATATTCCTATTGTAATTGTTTCCTTCCAATCACTAGAATACCTCAAAATAACTTGTCATTAGGTGTTTTTTTCTTTTCTTGAACACTTTTTATCCCTTCTTGTACATCTATCACTCTCTTATGGAATTTTTTTTATCACAAACACTCACATATTTTTCTAAAAAATACATTTTAGTATATTTTAGTGATTACTTTGGGCATCAATTACTGTAATTGAATGTTCAATTAAATAATTTTTAAATAATTGATAAATTATTTTACATGACTCTTTATATCCTTCAAATACATTAAATCAACTTATAAGAACTATTAAAGGCTTTGGAATGAAGTGGATGAGGAACCTCTTGAAGGTGTTGTTGTGCAGGTTGCACTGGCTACCTGGTGACATGGTGGCAGTATCTTAGATGTGTAGATATCCTACTATCCAATTGGTTGAGGAGAACCATCCCACTAGTGTCTTAAGAATGTTTTTTAGAACTACTATCTAATGTCCATCGTCCAGCCACTAGCCTATAGTAGCTGGCCAGTGTAGATTATCCAGTAGCACCCCGCTCCAGAAAGGCCACTAGATAATCAATAGAGGCTATAGGGAATCTAGTGGTGTCATGTATTCTTCTCGTAGGGTGAATATATTTTTATCATAAGGAACATAATTGTATTATACCTCATCTTCATTGTACTTGATGAATTTCAAAATATTCCTAAGCTTTTGGAGCCTATAAAAGGATTCCCTTGGCTCCTTTGAATATCACCTTGAAATAATTTCTCCCAATCGATGTGCTCCAAAAGTTCAATAAAAGTTGAATCTATAATTATCTCAATACCTATTAAGATCCTTGTAAGGTCCATGTACACTTAGTTTTATCCTTTTCTTATTTCCAAATCCCATGGTTCTTGGAGGAGACCTAAATTAAGGATGGATCTTTTAAACTTCAAAATACTATAAGTAGGGGAATACACGGCATGTAAGTGTGTTTCACTTTGTGTATTGGAAGTTCATGAATTTTTAAGGCTGGTTCTTAGGTTTTTTCATGATGCGTATATTTTTAGAATTAAATCCTTTGAGGTGAATTTTTTTTGGTGAGATCTGAAATCGAACATTTATATTCCATGTAAGTGTAACACATCATGTAAATACATTGTAAAATATATCTCTAAATACAAAATAAGCTCAGTTATTTCCCAAACCCTATGTATTCTTCTCTAAATCTAGAGTCTAATGGTGTGCTCCTTTGGAATTTTGGGATTCTTTCATCAAGGATTGATTAATGGACTTCAATCATTGATATATAAGGATCCAATGTTCCCTCATTATTTTTTTCTATCATGTTCTCGATGATCGGTATCATTTACGTCCATTTCTAATAAAAATGATATGGAAATTGGTCTTTAATATTTTTAATGAGTTTTTTTTTATTTTTTGATGTGTTTATGTAATGATTTCTTTAGGTGATAATATTTTCTTCATGGTAGAGGTGACTCGTGATCTGTAACATTTGTATGTACTCGTTCGAATAAAGTTGACACCTTTGTGTCAGGGGATTCATTACTTCTATATCTATTTATGTGAAATATTAAATTAATCATGGTTTATCCCTTCATTAGTAAATGTAATTTACCATATATTTATTATCCATATTAATAATAATTGTATATAAATCACATGTCGATGATGATGTTATTTATACCATGATAACAGTTTTCCTCTTGATTTTATTGAGAGTGTGATATATTTTCTATGGTTTGTTTGCTTGTTCATAAGCTTGGAGTAGTATGTTGAATTTGGTTAAGAACATATAGCCATAATTACCACGAAATCTAAGCTAGAGGAAGACCTCTGACCATTTATTAAAATTATTAAAATGTATAGAAAACAAGAAAATTACAACAAGAGAACTACAAATCATTGAAATCATCCCCATCACCATATTCGTGATGGAAATTTCCGTCCGCAGTAGCTGATTCCCACTCTGAGCTTTCATAATGCTTCATAACCTTAGTATACTTCCTTCTCAAATTCTAGATTTTCCAATGAGAGAAACACCATAGGATATTGCATTCCCTTTTTCACACCATTGAAATCCCTTGAAAAATTATCCCTCTTGGAGGATGATTTGGTAGTACCTGGGGTCGGTAGGTATGAGTAATAATTTCTCGTTCGTCTTTTTGCTGGAGCAGTCATACCACCTTTACCTACAGGCAGTTTACTTTTTCACTTTGAACAATATCACTATAAGAAATTATGGCAACATCACTCACAGTCTCCTTGTCACTATCAGAGACACTTCCCCATTTTCCAATGATGCACATGGAACCCAATCTTTGGCATCTATCAGTTCCTCCACTCAACATACCCTTTGAAATAGACACACATCCTCCTTCCGCAGACTTCAATTGAACATCAATCAGCTTGATGCATTGAGGGGGGGGGGGGGCTCATTGCCACAACAATCATGGGGCTCCTTCCCAAGAGTTACCTCACTCATTGCTGACTGAGAAAAGGGAAAAAGTTGCATCCTCCCAGAATCATCCCTTGGCGAGCCTTCCGCAAAAGGAGTAGTCCTCTCAGTCTCCAGAACCTCAAACTGATTATGGGTTGAAACATGAAACACCTACAATTGACCACTTCCATTTACATCGTGCAAGGGCCACTTCAAGCCCCCAAGATCCGATTTCAGGTTATCAAAAACTTGCTTCATAGTCAGATTCAATGAAGGTTGCACTGACTTCACTACAGCTGCAACAGCATGAACCTATAAAACCTCACCTTCCACAGTTGGATGAGACTTCCGATTCACCCTCACTCCCTACTCACAGGAGACCAACTTTCTAGATTTCTTCATTACCTCTGGCTGAAGAGCCTTCCCCTCACTTACACTATTTGAATTTCACCTGTGTAAGGAAATCCCATGTTGAACCTCAACCGACAATTGATCCATGCATTTTTTTCCAGAGCCACTAGAGCCCAGTTCTACTGCTCGCAAATTCCCAATTACATTCCTAGCACGATAGAAAGGTTCAAGAAGACCAAATCGATAGCAATTGACATAGAAACTCATCCAGGACTCAAAGATGACCTCCTTATTCCACCGGAATTTTTCCTCATCCGTGATCCAAACCCAATTCATGGGTGTCCTCACAATATCAACTTCAAAACAAATTCTTGGACATACGGGGTGACAAAGGACCTCTGTTCTCAAATTAGAATATAGTTATCTTCCAATCATATTCCCAATAACACACAATATAGACAGATTTTGAAAGGAAAGAGGGATACCAGGGAGACTGACCCAAGTTGCGATTGTTAATGGATCACGCCGCATATGAAACTCAAAGCACCAACGAAACAGAAGGAAGGAAGCTATGTTGCATCTTCAGGATGCCCTAGACTAGGTGACAACAAGGTTCTCCTTCAATCGAAACTGAATCATAAAGTGACACCGATCAAGTAGCACGACCACCGCGCACACATGTAGCTTCCAGGAACCAGAGATAAAATGATCAAATTCATCTACCAATGGACGATGATGGAGGAACCTAGCAACCAGGGTGATCTTGCAAAGGTATGTGGCGCATGTGAGCTCTATCGGGGATAGAGGGAGCTGAGGTGCATCCTGAAATAAATCAGGGACTTTCAGAGACAAAGAAACCTTCAGGAAGGGAGGAAGAGAATCAGTATTTGAGAATGGCAAGAAGGAATTTCTCTTTTTACGCAAATGAACTCGTGAACCTCTCTCCTCCAATCGGGTGGAGGGAGAAGGACCCCGCCGCATTAGGGTTATGCCATAGTCATGAGAGAGAATGGGAGAGACATCTTTAGCCTTGTAAATCACATAAATATATAATTAATTGATAATTAACTTTTTATAGTAACTAGAGAAGTGTAATTTTTTAATCATGTGGTTGTTTTGATTTTAAGATGATCAAATTGATTTAATTTTCATATTTAATTAAATGTAATATTCCATGTGATTAATAGAATTGATAAATAATTTGAAGAAATTTTATTCTTGTTGTTGATAATAATTTGAAAGGAATGATAAATTTTATTCTTGTTATAGCTTGCTGTATTAGGTTTCTTGTAGTTAGAACCTATGAATAATGAACCATTTAATTCAAGATGGAATAAGAATTGGTTGTATGATAAAGATAATTCTAAAGTCTTGAATTTCCCATTTTATTGTGAAGGTCGTGTGCCTTGAGTTTGGAGATTTGAGATATTGTTTTTGTGTGAAGACTATGTGCATTGTTTTAGGGCCTAGATTTCCATGTTGGATATGGTTTTTTATTTTATGCTTATTTTTTGATGCTCTATGGTTGTGATATTTTCTATGCGATGTGATATGATATTGGGATGGCTGATTTGATATGGGGTGGGGATACCAAGATGTGATGTGATCCTAGGATGGATAATGTTGTGGGCTTGGGAGGCCTAAATGATGTGGTAATAGTTGAATCCTATGATGGAGAGATGCATCGGGATATACATGTGGGTGTCGATGATGGAAAAATAGATGGTTGATTGGTTCGAAGTTGGATTTACCCATTGATGTGATAATGATATTTGAGATTCTCACCTGTAAATTTATTTCATGGTCGATGGTCGGGTTTCTTATTTATCTTCATTCCTTTTCCCAATGATTAAGGTTGTTGGATGTGCTTGGTTTCATGTTCCTCTTGGTTATAGATTAGGATGGTTTTCCTAGAGTACCTGGATTGTGGAATGATTATGCTAATGAATTAAATGATGTTTAACACATAGAATTAGTTGATATTGGAATGAAATGATGAAAATATATTACTCTTGAGAAACCATGGACTCATTTTGGATTATGCATGGAGGGAATGGAATTTACTCTGATGATTAATTAAATGTAATGTGTATTAATATTAATAGTTAATTAATGGATAAATAATCAATTAATGGAAGGAAATGATAAAATTTAAAGAATTAATTAATAAAGATTTTACATTCTTGTGTGATTTTATGATATCTATTCTTATCAGTGGAAGTTGGAAGTCCAAGTTATGTTAGTTGTAGTTGAGTCTAACACTTGGTTATTCCCATAGTGTGGTTGTGAGCTATATTATATCATGTATATTTTGTGATTTAATATACTACCCTAACCATGTTAGTTAGGGGAACTAACACCCAGTGGACTCTAGGAGGGTATTTTACCCATCAACTTGGTGGGAGGACGGATAGATGACTACCCACTTTGGCCCTTCCCTCTTCTCTGGGTAGTTACAAGTTTTGTTACGCATGACAGTTAGTTTTACCACATACATTTTTAGAGGGGTGTAATGCATTATAGTTATTTCACACACATTTATTGTTGGATATATTATCCAAATTATTATTATAGACATGAAATGTGTAGAATGTGATGGCTTGAGATACTTACTCAGAGTATAGGCTATAATGGATTTAGGTATAACACCTGATGTATGATATACATCATATGGGCCGTGGTGGCTCTCAAAAACTACTCGGTTAACATATGTGGATATCTGTGTTGGATGATGTGATGAGGTGATTCACGAGGTGCTTGTTGTTACTCTTTGCCTAGGTGTCTTCAGGACGGCATATTAGAGATATTGATGGCTCAATATGTACGACGTTGGGTAAAGCAGAAGACCAGTGGGGAATAGGGATTGGGGTACCCTTGATGTTCTATTATTATATTATATTCTCTCTTGTATGTGATACTTGGTGAGATTTATCCATGGTGAGCCTCAGAACTTAGTATACCTATTAAGCGATGAGTTAGTTTCATAATTGTTCAATGTCCATTGACATGTCTCTTTATATTTTCCATGAGGGGATCGAGGGGAGAAACTGTTAAGTATACTATATTCTCACCCTAATTATATATGAATTGTTTTTCAAGTCAGCTGTAGAAGGTTAGAGATCAGGCTGGATATTACCTGCTCGTGGTTTTGAAAGAGTTTTTTTGGGATTTATGGTCATTTTTGTATTTACCTTTATGTACTTGTAGTTTCCCTTTCATTTGTTTAGTACTATATGGAATTGCATGGTTAAACTTGGGATTTATTTATATACATGTATGAGTAGATATTTATTCTTGTATCTTACTTATCTATCTCTTTCAAAAGTTTCTCTGGGAGGGTAATGCCTTCCATATGA
The DNA here is from genome assembly GCA_963277665.1 of Viscum album. NCBI lineage: Eukaryota > Viridiplantae > Streptophyta > Magnoliopsida > Santalales > Viscaceae > Viscum > Viscum album. The sequence continues at coordinate 1,474,995,722 of OY728125.1, read as the reverse complement.
ATTTTTATTATAACCTCAGTTCTAGTCACCAACCTAGGTCCTACTAGAGGTAGGAGTTGAGTAGTCACCATCTCTCCCCACTCATTGAGGTATCATTTTGGAGAGGGGTCATGACAGAGTAGTATCAAAGGTTCGGTATAAGGGATAGGATGGATTTTGGTGTTAGGTACATGTTATATTGTATAGGTTTCTAGGTAAATGATTTCAAATAAGTTTAATAAGTAATGTAAAAATGGGAGACCGACTATGAAACTAGAATTTATGGCCCCCTATGATATAATTCATGGACCTTTAAATTAACTTATCCAAATAATCAAAGTTATAATGGTTATGGGGTAGATACATTGGAAAGGATCATGCATCATTCTTCTTTTTTCCTATATTTATAATGGGTAGACCATGGGATATGTTAAAACCTTAAACAAGATGATAATTAATTAATGTTAAATATTTTATATTCCAAGTTCATGAGATCTAATGGTTTTTTTATTTTTATAGGTATGGTTCCAAATTGATGTACTCATCAGGTTCGTGCTAAATATGATTTGTAAGATGTTCCAGCAGATCGCTAAAAATTAGAGGTTGATGACAATGCAACTTGGAGGAGGAAAATTTGATAACATCAGTGCCATAGACTATATAAGTATGATATCTCCATTTTAGATCCAGTCATAGAAGAATGGTTGGAGAAATTTTAGATAGAATTAAGTTAGAACTGTGATTGGAAGTAGCATGGGGTTTTTTTGGCTATGATGAGGATGTGTGGAGTAGTGAGTTAGTGCCAGTTCTTATTCATGGAAGATAAATAAGAGTCATTAGTCTCAGGGGTGACATCACCAGACCAATTCCAAAAAGAGTTTCCTTATTCTACCATGAAGGTACCCAGTCTCCAGGAACAAATAAACCTTTGGGAAGGGAGTTTCGGAATGAAAGAGTTTGGGATCTATTTCAGGAAACTTTTGTGATATACTTCGTACCAATCTCTAGAAGAGGAGGCAAGGGTTAGGCATTTTGAGGAGGCCTTGCATCCAGAGATCTAGTGTCAGGTCACCCTATTTATGTTGAACACGTGTCTCAAGGAACTAGTATGGGAAGAGGTTATGGGGGGAAGTTGTCCAGAACCATATCATTATGAGAGGGGAGTCATCAAGCTTCCCCATGAAGCATATCTATTGTTCAGGGTTCCTAGTTATCAGGATAGAAGGGTTTTTGGACAGTAGGGGGTAAGACCTAGTCCTTATCATCTCATTTCTCTGAGGGTGGTGGCTCTCGGACTTATATCAATGAATCAAATGCATGTTTTTTTTGGGGTGTATGAGGTCATCAATGATGATAGTGACCAAAATTTATGATCATTTAGTGTGTTCTAGGAGTTCTACTTCAGGTTCCTTTAATAATATAGTTTCAGCTAAGGTAGAAGCATTAGGGTTCTCTAGTTTGGGATTAGTATAGAGGGGATGGGGAGAATATAGGAAATCCTCATGATTATCCTCATCCTCAGAGAATAGAGCACGACTATGGATGTGTTCATTAGTAGGGTCATAGAGGTTATGGATAAGGTCATGTTCAGCTTCTTGTTTTAGCATTCCCAGTACTAGGAGATCCAAAAAAAAATTTGAGGTACCCTTTCCTCATTTTCTATATGGGAGAATTATTTTTGAATTCAAGAGCAGCACACTCTTTTATACCACATACCCTCATCAAGAATTTGGGACATGTGTTAGAGAATATTCTAGTTCCCTTGTAATTGACTATGCAAGTTCAAGGTCGAGAAGACTTGTATGAAGTATGTAGAAACTATGCGCTAGTTATGCGGCATCACTGCTCTTGGGGAGATTTCCTATACATAGAGATAGAGATATATGAAATCATCCTTGCGATTGATTGGTTGTATTATGTGTAGGCTATCATGGATTACTTTAGGATGGAGGTTGTGTTCTATGATGTTGACGAAGTCCTAGCAATGTTGTTTGGAAAGAAAGACCCTCTGGTGGGTCAGAGGCATACTTTGTATTTATCATCTTTGATGGCTAATTTGATGCTAATATCTTTATATATTCATTACTTTGTGTTTATTAGGGTTGTTCAATAATAACCTGATGTCTTTCTAGAGGATTTTGTAGACTTACCCTCTCAACAAGATATCGTGTTTCAGATAGATATATGGTCGAGCATGTATCCCATCATGATGTCTTCATATAGGGTGACACATTATGAGTTATGAGAGATACGATTACATATTGATGAGATATTATAGTAAGGATTTTTTTAGCTGAGTGTGTCACCATGGGATGCACCGATTTTTTTTGTAAAGAATGATGATGGTATTTTTTTATTTATATCGATTATCATCACTTGAACCAACTGACATTGAATAATCATTATCCTCTTCCATGTATTGATGATTTATTCAATTAGTTAAAATTATAAAGTTGCTTCTCAGTGATCGATCTATGGTCAGGATATCATCAGATGTGGGTGAAGGATGGGGATGTTTTGAAGACCACTTTATATTATCTTCATGGGAATTAAAAGTTCATTATGATGCTATTTTTTTTAATGAATTCTCCATATTTTTTCATGGAATTAATGAACATGATGCTCATAGAGTTCTTGGATAAGTTCATGGTGATTTTCATTGATGACATACTTGAGTACTCTATATCTAAGCAGGATCATGTATAGAATCGGTGTGCCATTTTGGTGGCTCTTCATCATGATAAGTAGTTCGAAAAGTTCCTAGAGTGGGAGTCCCAGACCCGTGAAGTCTATTTCTTGGGATATGTTGTTTCCCAGTTGGGAGTAGATTTGGATCCTTCAATTATATTGTTTTTTTTTAGGAAATCCCCCAAGATAGTAGAAGAGGTGTAGAGTTTCCTTGTTCATGTAGAATATTATTAGAGGTTTATAGACAATTTCTCCTAGGTCGTGAATCCTCTAACATACTTTACCTAGTTAGATCATGAATTCCTATGGAAGAACTAGTGTCAGGTAGATTTTGAGTACCAAATAAGGATGTTGTTCAATGCTCCGGTCATTTGTTTTTTCAGTGAATGGAGTTCTATTTGAGGTTATTTTATGCTCCATGTATTATCTATTGTTGAGTTCTAGATGTATCATATATTGGTTGTTTCTTAAGGGACATAGCAGTTATGTCCCAATGAGTGTAATTATGCCACAAATGACCATGATTTGGCATAATTTATGTTTTCTTTGATGTTTTTGGTTACATTACCTCTTCATAAATCATTTTTTTGTTTTTATTGACCACAATCACCTAAGGTATGTCTTCTCCTAGCATGAATTGAAATTACATCAGCATTGATGGATGAAATTCTTGTCAGATTGCGACTTTGAGATTTAATATACACTAAGTAAGGGAAATATTCTGGCTGATGAACTAAGTAGGAAGTCATGTAGGGGTCATTTGAATTAATCTATAGATTATGGGAGAGTGATGGAGGATCTCTTATTGATGCATCTAGATATGGGAGAGTTTGGACGAAAAGGATGACTTATATAGATGAAATTGTAGTCATCTTTACTAAAGTTGGTGGGGGTCTAAGTTTGTGAATTCTAAGGTGGAGTTATAAAGATACTAAGTTGTTTTTTATTTACTTGATGGTTGGGATGAGGATGGAAAATACCAAGTGTTGTTATAATGAATTCTTTTCACTCCTTCAGTGATGCAAGATATGGCTCTCTATGATCTCTATAGTTCGCTTTTGGAGACACATCTCTGCATGAAACAGATTTATCGAGCATTGAGAGGTTGGTTCTAGTGGCATAAGTTGAAGTGTACAAGTACATAGTTATTTATTGATGTATGTTCTACTTCAAGGTGAAGGTTGAATAACTTGTTCTCAGTGGATTGCTCTAGCCATTAGATGATCCCTAGTGGAAGTGGGAGGCCCAATCGATGGACTTCCTTACTATTTTACCCCAGGATCAAGGAGCATATGATGCTATATGGATTATATTTGATCATTTGATGAAATAATTCCACTTTATAGTGATCAGGGAGTTAATATTAGTGGTGGTTTTTTCAAGACAGTATTTAGAGGAGGTGGTGGAACTCCATGGAGTCTCGAGGATGATCATCTCGGATCAAGATCCACATTTTACCTCTAGGGTGTAGACATGTTTCCAAAATTATTTTTTCTATCATTTATTCATTTACACTACTCTTCATCCACATATGTGTGGTTAGAAAGAGCATACCATCTAAACTTTTAAAGTCATATTTCACTCTTGTGTCCTAGATTTTGGAGGTTCATGGTTAAGGTACCTTCCCTTGGAAGAGTTTGCTTACAATAACAGTTTCCACTCCACCATTGGTGTGGAATCATTAGAATATTTCTATGTATGGCCTTTCTGTTTTACATTATTTTGTACTAGGGTTGGAGGGGTGTAAATTCTTGGTCTGGAAATGGTATAGAATGTGATATATTTGGTTCAAGTAATTAAAGAAAGAATAAAGACTATATAGAATCATTATAAATCCTATGTCGATTATAGGGATAGACCGATGGAGTTTGATGTTGGATATCATCTATTCATAAAAGTGACTCCTCAACATGGTAAGTGAATTTTTGTTCATGGAAGTAATAATTATCCCCAGTTTTTTGTTCTTTTAGAGGTGTTGGCTCATATTGGAGTCATAGGATATTAGATATAATTTCCCCCACCAATGAGATAAATATATGATGTTTTTCTCATTTCACATCTCTATTGTTATCCTCATGATGACTCTCATGTCATATATTATGTAAATATTGTTGTTGATGATGATTCAAACTTCAAGGAGTGGCCTCTAGAGATCTAAGACTTCTAAGAGAAGGTATTTCATGGGAATTATATTCTCTTGGTTCATGTCTTCGGGTGGCATGGTGGCATGGAGGAGTGTACCTAGGAATATTATTTATAGATGCGAACTCATCTCCCTAAGTTTTTTTATGTTTAACTCTTCTCTTATAACATCATTCGCTTATGTTTTTTTCCTTTCTTGTTTATGTGATGGTTTTTTCATGTTTCCTATTGTGGATTTACACTCATTTGAGTAGTATCTCCCCCAAGAGAGTTCAAAGGATATGGTTTTTGTTACGTAATGGTTTTTTTCTTGCTTCCTATGAGTGATATGGTTGATCTCCAATGATGGTGAGATCTTTGAGAGGTAGTTTTGGGGGTTTTTCTTTGGATGACCCCTTTTCGTTTCCTCTATGGGTTTGGTTTTGATTTATTGAGGATGATAATTATTTGAGATGTATATAACGTAAGGCTCCATATCCTATTAATCCAACCCTTTTCTTGTTTTTGAAGCCCTTGGTTCTTGAAAGAGGCCTAGATTAGGGTTGTAGGTGTTAAGAAGAAAAATGATGAAATTAGGGGGAATTCACAGCATGTAAGTGTGTTTCATGTTTTCCATTCGAATGAAGGGTGGATCCTTGGGTGACCATATGAGCGATAATTCTGAAAACACTAAATATATCTACATTTGTTTATGGCTGGACTTCTTCACGATAGATCTAGTGAGTTTCAGTTTCTTTATATCCTTAGTAGGTGTGATCTTTTGAAATTCTTGTTCCTTAACCACAAGAGGAAGAAACTCTTTCATATGAAATATCAAATCATGCACCATGAGAAAAATAAAAAAGGGATTTCATTCCTCGAATCTCTTAAATGTTTGGTTTTTCACAAAGCATCCCCATTAAACAATCTCTCATACAAAAATCTACATTATAGATATTTCTCGGTTGAATATGATCTCGAAGATCTCAAGCATTGAGCATAAATGTGTAAGCTCTCAATTATTGGGCACATTTTTTACCTTAAAGGGGATATACCCAAGACAATTCCTAAACTAAAAGCTAGGATTTCCCATTGCTGGGGATTTTCAAATTGGAAAGTAGCTCAAATCGGTAGAGGATATTTTCATATTTTACTGACCACTCAGGATTACTTAGATCAGATTTGGAAGATAGGTAGCATTCAATTTAAGCCTGGTCTTCTTTGTATATCTGAATGTGATTATGGTTTTTACCCTTACACTCATAGGAACACTATAGATAAAATTTAGATTATATTTTATAGACTTAATTGGTATTTTTTTCACTTAAATATCTTGAATGATATCACCTCTTATACTGGTGTCCCTTTAAAGATAGATCATTAAAAATTAAATGAATAATTAGGTCTCCATGCAAGAGTTTTGGTTGAAGTGAAGTTAGAATCAAAAATTCCACAAGTCATTAGATTCAATATAAAGGACTACCGAATAGAGGTTAATATTGAATATGAACACAAGAATCCATTTTTTGAATTATAAAAGATCATTTTCCATTCTATCTTGAATTTTAAAGTGGTGAAAAAGAAAGTCACCCAGCCTAATGATAAGGATTGGAAAGAAGTCAAGAGGCACAAGAAAAATGAAGGACCTATCTTGGATAAACCTGAACCTTCAAAAAAGAAATATTAAATATGGGTTAAAAATTATAGTGACCCAAACCCCTCAAAGGATGACTCGAAAAAAACCTAGGATGAATTTGTTGAATAGGATGATAGTAAAGCTGAAGAAAAATGCATTATTGATAAAATTAACAAACTTTTTGTGGATATAATCAAGCAGAATCAAAAGGATATTATAGCTTGTGGAAGTTAAATCCATAATATAGGTTCTCTTAATGGGGATAATCATTCCCTAAGACTTGAAGAAATTAGAAACTTGGATCTGGCTACTAGAGTTGATCACCTGGCAGATAAAAAAGAACACCAGTAGTCTTTAAACCTGCAGATGTGATCCAAAAGAAAAGATTAATAGATACTATTGTCTCAGATAACTAACATGAGATCTCATATACCTCAACAAGGAATATTGATAATCTTGTTTCCCTAATACCCTCATATGTTTCTAAGGAAAACAACATGAAAAATGTTGAGACACCACATCCTTATACTACCAAAAATGTAGTTGGAAATTCTATCACTGCACCTGATAGAGATCGAACCTTCAATCATCCCTCTATTGAACTGCCACTGAATGTAGTAGATGATACCAATTACAAGGTAGGGGACACCAACTCCTCACTTAATATAAGGGATAATACTACTGAAAATTCAAGGGACACTAACTCCTCACTAAATTTAGTGGATGATACTAATGACAAGGTAGGGGACACAAAATCCTCATTGAATGTAAACTACTACAAAAATGGTCCTTATCAGCACTCAAAACGGGCTTTATCAGCACTAAAAATCACTATAAAGTTATGCACTGATAAAGGGGGGGTAACCTTTATCAGCACTTTTTTAGCACTGATAAATGTAGATTTTATCAGTGTTAAAAAAGTGATGATAAATGAAACCTTTATCAGGGCTAAAAACGCTCTGATAAAGGTGGACTTTATCAGTGATCCTTTAGCATTGATAAACTGATCCTTTATCAGCACTTCTTTAGTGCTGATAAAGGTGTAGTTTATCAGCTCTTTTTTAGCGTTGATAAAAGCTACATTTATCAGCGCTAAAAAAAGCGCTGATAAATGCCCTGTCTGTTGCTACGAAAAAATATGCAGCAGCACACCTGAACACCTACAAAAAAAAACTCAGTATCTCAATAAGCTAATCAGAGCAAGTATACCCATACAAAATTAACAAATAAATCATAAGCTAATTAGACCAAGTATACCCATACAACAAGTATACTCGTACACAATTAAAACATTCATAAGTTAATTAATTACATAAAGAATTTAATTTTGAATTCAGGGGGTTGGAGGTTGTTCAAGGGTTTGGGGGGGTGTCCAAGGGGGGGTAGGGGGTGATCGGGGGATGGGGGTGTCTGGGGGATCTTTCCCGGGGGGTGGGCTGGTGTCTAGGGTGTCAGTGGGCTTTACAGAGGGTGGGGGTGTCTAGAGGGGTGGGGGTGTCCAGGGGGTGGGTTGGTGTCCAGGGGGGTGGGGGCGGTTTAGGGGGTTGGTGGGGGTGACTCGTACACATCACAAAGGACCCGTGGATAATTCTCCTAAAGGATCAACACAATCCAAATGGGTTTGGTCATATTTCCGTAGATCAGTTGTTGTTTTCACTTAAAATTGTGTCCATTTTAAACAAAATAGAGACCCTTTGAGTGATACCAGACACACTGTGACTCGGATTGAGTTGGGGTTGACTAGTACACATCAAAAAGGACCCATGGATCATTATCCTAAATGATCATCACAATTCGAATGCGTTTGGTTGGATTTCTGTAGGTCAGTTGTTGTTTTCACTTAAAATTGTGTCCATTTTAAACAAAATAGAGACTCTTTGAGTGATACCAGCCACAATGTGCCTCGTATTGAGGCAGGGATGACTTGTACACATCACAAAGGACACATGGATCTTTCTCCTAAAGGATCAACACAAAATCCTAATGAGTTTGGTTGGATTTCTATTGGTCAGTTTTTGGTTTCACTTAAAATTGTGTATATTTTAAACTAAATAGAGACCCTTTGAGTGGTACCAGACACACCATGCCTTGGATTGAGGCAGGGTTTCCTTTTACACATCACCAAGGACCTTTGGATCATTCTTATAAAAGATCAAGGCAATCTGAATGCGTTTGGTTGGATTTTCATAGGTCATTTGTTGTTTTCACTTAAAATTGGGTCCATTTTAAACCAAAGAGAGACCATTTGAGTGATAGCAGGCACATTGTGCCTCTGATTGACGCAAGGTTGACTCGTACACATCACAAAGGACCCGTGGATCGTGCTTATAAAATATCAACATAATCCGAATGCGTTTGGTTGGATTTTCGTAGGTCAGTTTTTGTTTTAACTTAAAATTGTGTCCATTTTAAACCAAAGAGAGACCCTTTGAGTGCTACCGGCCACAATGTGCCTCAGATTGAGTCGGGGATGACTCATACACATTAAAAAGGACTTTTAAATCATTATCCTAAAGGATCAACACAATCCTAATGCGTTTGGTCAAATTTTCGTAAGCCAATTGTAGTTTTCACTTAAAATTGTGTACATTTTAAACAAAATAAAGACCCTTTGAGTGGTACCGGCCACACCATGCCTCAGATTGAGGCGGGGTTGACTCTTACATGTCATCAAGGACCCTTGGATCGTTCTTATAAAATATCATCGAAATATTAATGCGTTTGGTTGCATTTTAATAGGTCATTTGTTGTTTTCAATTAAAATTGTGTCCATTTTAAACAAAAGAGAGACCCTTTGAGTGATAGCGGGCACATCGTGCCTCAGATTGATGAGGGGTTGACTCTTATAGGTCAAAAAGTACCATTCAATCGTTCTCCTAAAGGATCAACATAATTTGAATGTTTTTGGTCAGATTTACATAGGTCAGTTGTTGTTTTCACTTAAAATTGTGTCCATTTTTAACTAAAGAGAGACCCTTTGAGTGATACTAGACACATTGTGCCTCATATTGAAGTGGGGATGACTCGAAAACATCACAAAAGACCCTTGGATCATTATCCTAAAGGATCAACACAATCCAAATAAGTTTGGTTGAATTTGCGTACATCAGTTGTTGTTTTCACTTAAAATTGTGTACATTTTAAACAAAATAAAGACCCTAGGAGTGGTACCAGCCACACCGTGCCTCGGATTGAGGCGGGGTTGACTCATACACGTCCCCAAGGACCCTTGAATATTTATTATAAAAGATCAAGGCAATTCGAAAGCATTTAGTCAGATTTCCGTAGGTCATTGTTGTTTTCACTTAAAATTGTGTCCATTTTAAACCAAAGAGAGACTCTTTGAGTGCTACTGGCCACACCGTGCCTCGGATTGAGGTGGGGTTGACTCTTAAACGTCAAAAAGGACCCTTGGATCGTTATTATACAATATCAATACAATCCTAATGCGTTTGGTCAGATTTTCGTAGGTTAGTTGTTGTTTTCACTTAAAATAGTGTCCATTTTAAACCAAAGAGAGACCCTTTGAGTGATACCGGCCACACCGTGCCTCGGATTGAGTAAGGGATAACTCATACACATCACAAAGGACCCGTGGATCATTCTCCTAAATAATAAACACAATAATAATGTGTTTGGTCAAATTTTCATAAGTCAGTTGTTGTTTTCACTTAAAATTGTGTGCATTTTAAACAAAATAGAGACCCTTTGAGTGGTACCGGCCACATCGTGCCTCAGATTGAGGCGAGGTTGACTCGTACACATCACCAAGGACCCTTTGATCATTATTATAAATTATCTAGGCAATCCTAATGCGTTTGGTTAGATTTACATTGGTCAGTTGTTGTTTTCAATTAAAATTGTGTCCATTTTAAACAAAAGAGAGACCCTTTGAGTGATAGCGGGCACACCGTGCCTCGGATTGAGGCGGGGTTGACTCATAAACTTTAAAAAGGACCATTGGATCGTACTCCTAAAGGATAGACAAAATCAGAATACATTTTGTTGGATTTCCATACGTCAGTAGTCGTTTTCACTTAAAATTGTGTCCATTTTAAACAAAATAGAGACCATTTGAGTGGTACCGACCACACCGTGTGTCGGATTGAGGCGAGGATGACTCATACACATCCAAAAGGACCTGTGTATAATTATCCTAAAGGATCAACACAATATGAATGGGTTTTGTTGGATTTTCGTAGGTCATTTGTTGTTTTCACTTAAAATTGTGTCCATTTTAAACAAAATAGAGACCCTTTGAGTAGTACCGGCCACACCGTGCCTCTTATTGAGGCGAGGTTGAATCTTACACATAACCAAGGACACTTGGATCATTATTATAAAATATCAAGGCAATACTAATGTGTTTGGTAGGATTTCCGTAGGTCAGTTGTTGTTTTCACTTCAAATTTTGTCCATTTTAAACCAAAGAGAGACTCTTTGAGTGCTACCGGCCACATCGTTCCTCGTATTGAGGGGAGGTTGACTTGTACACATCCCGAAGAACCCGTGGATCGTTCTTATAAAATATCAACACAATCCGAATGTGTATGGTTGGATTTCCATAGGTCAGTTGTTGTTTTCACTTAAAATTGTGTCCATTTTAAAACAAAGAGAGACCCTTTGAGTGCTACCGGCCACACCGTAGCTCGAATTGAGGTGAGAATGACTCATCAAGTTAAAAAGGACCCGTGTATCATTATCATAAAGGATCAACAAAATCTGAATGTGTTTGGTCAAATTTCCATAAGTCGTTTGTTGTTTTCACTTAAAATTGTGTACATTTTAAACAAAATAGAGACCCTTTGAGTGTTACCGGCCACACCATGCCTCGTATTGAGGCGGGGTTGACTCGTACACATCACCAAGGACCCTTGGATTTTTCTTATATTGGATACAGGAAATTAAAAATCATTTGGTTGGATTCTCATAGGTCAGTTGTTGTTTTTAATCAAAATTGTGTCCATTTTAAACAAAAGAGGGACCCTTTGAGTGATAGCGGGCACACCGTGCCTCAGATTGAGGAGGGGTTGAGTCGTAAATGTCAAAAATGACTTTTGGATCATTATACTAAAGGATCAACACAATCCGAATGTGTTTGGTTAGATTTCTGTAGGTCAGTAGTTGTTTTCACTTAACATTGTGTCCATTTTAAACAAAATAGTGACCCTTTGAGTGGTACCGGCCACACCGTGACTTTGATTGAGGCGCGGATGACTCGTACACGTCAAAAAGGACCCTCTAATATTTCTCCTAAAGGATCAACACAATCAAAATGGTTTTGGTTGGATTTCCGTAGGTCAGTTGTAGTTTTCACTTAAAATTGTGTCCATTTTAAACAAAATAGACACCCTTTGAGTGGTACCAGCCACACCATGCCTTGGATTGATGTGGGGTTGACTCATAAATGTCACCAAGGACCCTTGGATCGTTATTATAAAATATAAATGAAATCTAAATGCGTTTGGTCATATTTCCGTAGGTCAGTTGTTGTTTTCACTTAAAATTGTGTCCATTTTAAACCAAAGAGAGACTCTTTGTGTGTTACCGGCTACACTGTGCCTCTTATTGAGGCGGGGTTGACTCATACACGTCAAAAAAGACCTTTGAATCGTTATTATAAAACATCAACACAATCCGAATGTGTTTGGTCAGATTTTCATAGGTCAGCTGTTGTTTTCACTTAAAATTGTGTCCATTTTAAACCAAAGAGAGACCCTTTGAGTGCTACCGGCCACACCGTGCCTTGTATTGAGGCGGGGATGAATTTTAAACATTAAAAAGGACCCTTGGATCATTATCCTAAATGATCAACACAATCTGAATGCATTTGGTCAAATTTCCGTAAGTCAGTTGGTGTTTTCACTTAAAATTGTGTACATTTTAAACAAAATAGAGACCCTTTGAGTGGTATCGGCCACACTGTACCTTGGATTGAGGTGGGATTCACTCATACACATCAAAAAGGACCCATGTATCGTTATTATAAAAGATCAATACAATATGAATTCTTTTGGTAAGATTTTCATTGGTCAGTTGTTGTTTTCACTTAAAATTGTGTCCATTTTAAACAAAATAGAGACCCTTTGAGTGATACCGGACACAAAATGCCTCTAATTGAGGCAGTTATGACTCTTACACATCAAAAAGGACCCTTGTATCGTTATCCTAAAGGATCAACACAATCTGAATGGGTTTGGTCAGATTTCGGTAGGTTAGTTGTTGTTTTCAATTAAAATTGTGTCCATTTTAAACAAAATAGAGACCCTTTGAGTGATATCGGACACACCGTACCTCAGATTGAGTCAAGGTTGACTTTTACACATCCCAAAATACCCGTGGATAGTTCTACAAACGTATCAACACAATCCAAATGGGTTTGGTCGGATTTCCGTAGGTCAGTTGTTGTTTTCACTTATATTGTGTCCATTTTAAACCAAAGAGAGACCCTTTGAGTGCTACAGGCCACACCATGCCTCATATTGAGGCGAGGATGACTCTTTCATGTTAGAAAGGACCCGTGAATCATTCTCCTAAAGTATCAACAGAATCCGAATGTTTTTGGTTGGATTTCAGTAGGTCAGTTGTTGTTTTCACTTAAAATTGTGTCAATTTTAAACAAAAGAGAGACCCTTTGAGTGGTACTGGCCACACCGTGCCTCATATTGAGGTTGGGATGACTTTGACATGTTACAAAGGACCCATGGATAGTTCTTATAAAAGATCAAGATAATTTGAATGCGTTTGGTCAGATTTTCATAGGTTAGTTGATGTTTTCACGTAAAATTGTTCCCATTTTAAACCAAATAGAAAACCTTTGAGTGATATCAGCTACGCAGTGCCTCAAATTGAGGCTATAATGACTCATAAAAATCAAAAAGGACTTTTGGATATTTATCCTAAAGGATCAACACAATTAGAATGGTTTTGTTCAGATTTCCATAGGTCAGTTGTTGTTTTCACTTAAAATTGTGTCCATTTTAAACAAAGGAGAGACTCTTTGAGTGATAGCGGACACACCGTGCCTCCGATTGAGGCAAGGGTAACTCTTACACATCCAAAAGGACTCGTGGATCGTTCTCCTAATGGATCAACACAATCTGAAAGGTTTTGGTTGCATTTCTGTATGTCACTTGTTGTTTTCACTTAAAATTGTGTCCATTTTAAACAAAATAGAGACCCTTTGAGTTTTACCGGACACATCAGGAATCTTATTGAGGCGGTGATGACTTTTAAACGTCACAAAGTACCCTTGGATAGTTCTCCTAAAGTATCAACACAATACGAATGGGTTTGGTCAGATTTTTGTAGGTCAGTTGTTGTTTCACTTAAAATTGTGTCCATTTTAAACAAAATAGAGACCCTTTGAGTGATACTGGCCACGCAGTGCCTTGTATTGAGGTAGGGTTGACTTGTAAATGTCAAAAAGGACCCATGGATCATTTTCCTAAAGGATAAACACAATCTGAATGGGTTTGGTCGGATTTCCGTAGGTCAGTTGTTGTTTTCACTTAAAATTGTGTCCATTCTAAACCAAAGAGAGACCCTTTGAGTGCTACCGGCCACACTGTGCCTTGGATTGAGGCGGGGATGAATTTTACATGTCACAAAGGACCCTTTTATTATTCTCCTAAAGGATAAACACAATCCGAATCTGTTTGTTCAGATTTCCATAGGTCAGTTATTGTTTTCACTTAAAATTGTGTCCATTTTAAACAAAAGATAGACCCTTTGAGTGGTACCGGCTACACCGTGCCTCGGATTTGGGAAGGGTTGACTTTTACATGTCACAAAGGACCCTTAAATAATTATCCTAAAGTATCAACACTATCAAAATGGGTTTGGTCAGATTTCCGTAGGTCAGTTGTTGTTTTAACTTAAAATTGTGTCCATTTTAAACAAAATAGAGACCCTTTGAGTGATACCGGTCACACCGTTCCCTGGATTAAGGCGGGGTTGACTCGTACACATCCCAAAGGACCCGTAGATCGTTCTCCTAAATGATCAACACAATCCAAATGTTATTTTTCATATTTTCGTAGGTCAGTTGTTGTTTTAACTTAAAATTGTGTCCATTTTAAACCAAAGAGAGACCATTTGAGTGCTATTGGCCACACCGTGCCTCGGATTGAGGCGAGGATGACTCATACACGTCCCAAAGGATCCACAGATTGTTCTTATAAAATATCAAGACATTTCTAATGTGTTTGGTCATATTTTCATAGGTTAGTTGTTGTTTTCACTTAAAATTGTGTCCATTTAAAAAAAAGAGACCCTTTGAGTGGTTTAGCATTCTTGCATGTTGCTGGTGCATATCATCTTTTAAAATGGGAAAATGACTCATTGGAGATAGGATGTTTTATTTAATAATAATTAAAATTTTCCTATGAACATTTACATACAACAATGTTTCATCTTTTGATCCCCTTAACCCCTCTCAAAAATGACCACCAATTGTACATGTCCCCATGTAAGATCTTCAGTGTATTTGTGTACAATCTACCATCAGGTATGCGGACCACTCATTTCTGAACACATGTATATCATCTTGTAAGTATGAAGCTTTTTGGTAGTCAGAGTAGTACTGCAAAATATAAAAATAAATAATTAATAAATTAATTAAACGAACTAGTAGTTTTTTTTAAAATACCTCTTTAGGGATGCTAGTTTGTTGATGAAAAACGATCTCTTTCATAAATTTACAAACATAATAATCAAAATCATTGTCGTTTTTTGTTTTGGACACTGCATAAAAATTTATCATTAGGAGAATAAGTAACTTGTGTTGAGTTATGTTTGGATAGTGAAATTTTATTATATATACCCTGATATTTGTCCAGACGTAGTACTTGCTCGCCTCCTTATGCTAAGCCCTTGTCCTCATTCCTTTTTTTAGACGATAATGATACATTGCCCTATCATAATAGAATCCTCAGTAAAAGATAATATAAATTATATTACTTGATTTTTAGACCTAAAACGTAAGGTGTAGTGTCTTACAGATTCACAAACTCCTTCATGTGTGGTCGGTTTGATGGATATCCATGCTTTGAATCCAGAAAATAAATCTTTGGAGTTTCCAATTTCCCCGTAATTAGAAACCAATGTTGCCTAAAAATACAAAAAGGAATAAGTAATAAAAGAAGTGAAAATATAATTGATATTCTTTAATCGTAGAGTTTTACCCCTACATGATTGGTATTAGGAAGAGTCTATCATCTGTAATCTTGCTTTCAAATGTTTTCAGCAAGCTGTTTACTATTGCATCCCTTTTTGATGGCTCTAATTTTGTTAGGTGTGTTGATGTGGTATGAGGACTAACGAGTCCAAATCTTGGCTCATGGAAAAATTCCTTCAACTGTTTTTCATAAATGCGTCTGTCAACAATATAAAATGAATTTAGTCATAATTTTCACACTAGAACAGCTTTTAGAAAATCAATTCATGGAAACATATGTCATATATACATTTACAAATGTGATGCCTAGCCAATCGTTTTCAAGGATCTCATTTACATTTTCAGAAGCAATGAAATCTTGACTTTCCTCTCTGTATATATTCTCTTCAAAAACCACTATATGAATATTACCATCTTTTAGCTGCACATCCACATGAGTCTTCAATACTAGTAAATGTGGATAGAGAACAGGTGGTGTTATTGTGATTTCAATAGCTTCTTAGGATCAGTTGGTTGATCCTTTAGATGGTTTTGAGCCGACATTTGTCACCCCCTTCCCTTTATCCAACTATAACAACAATCATTGGTTCAGACCCTTTTTTCATTAATTGATAAAGGTTTAGCTTGAAAAAATAGGAAATAAATACCTCTTTGTCTACATGTACTCATACAAGTTGTGACGGCCATGCAATGAATGTCCCAATAGCCTTTTTGACTGTATGAATATCATCATCAACAAGTGGAATAGGTAGCTTTGCATTTGGATCATGAGCTATAGTAATCGTCACTTTCAGATGATCTTTCGGTAGTGGTTTATTATTCAGTGTGGTATCTGGGATATTGGACACTATAGCCCTCGCTACAAGGTGATAGGTGGGTGTTGACAGATATAAATCATAATCATTATCATCCTGTAGAAGATCAGTACAGAAAACTTATCAGTGTTTTATGATTCACATTTCATGGGAACAATTATTAGAATATTTATTACCACGGATAAGACAGTTCTTTGAGGGGAATGGCTCACATCAAAGCTGGTGGAGGGTGGGGCGGGATGTTCACGTGCGGGTTGTTTCTGACTTGTGTCTTCTCTTTTCTTACCACCCATAAAAGTTTCTAGAAACTCTCCCTTCTATTACAATCGTTCTTCAATGGTTGCAATTTTTTCACTCATTTGTTCCAATTTTTCATCTGTATCATCTGTTTTTTTCTTATAAAAATATACTCGGGGTGTCACCCCAAACCCTACACCTCTGACATGACCGTATTTTTCTAGATTCTTTAAATCCGTTGATAATAGGTCTGTATCCGCTATAGGAGTAGCTGATTCCTATGACTATCGGATATAGGAAAATAAATAATTATTTTTATCTAATAGAAATTTAAAACAATTATTTTTATCTTCGTGTCATACTTACACATATTTCCCACACTTTTTGTGTGTTCTCATTTACTAACTTCCCTTCCTTATTCACACATGCCTCCTTCCATAGCACATGATGTGAGATGGAAGTGTATTTGGTTTTAGACTCATCAATATACATATAAACATAGAAAAATAATTATGATGTTGTTTATTGGAACATAACAATATTACTGTAAATTTAAAATATGTACCATTTTCTTTTCTAATGAAGCGTACCCCATCCTTGCTTTACGATAGGGGTATGCTGGTTTTGATGCACATTCCTTATTTTCAGTACAGATTTTATGTTTCATAAATGAAATATTGAAAATCAAAGTAATGAATATAGGTATCATAAAATAACGTACTATCACCCACAATGTACCTGAAACTTCTCATCCCTACGGTGGCCAATAAATGCGTCCCATGCTTCTTGGGATATCAGGTGAGCATAGACAATGGGTGGGTGTGGGTTTATTTTACCTTTGGAATCTTTTAGGTGACATATTGTTAAAATAGTGCCAAAACCTTGATGAATCATTCCAGCAAGCCTTAGTACATAATCCTTGTGCGAATCATCTACTATAAATGTACTCTACAAGAGATTTAGAAGAGTAAGACATTGTTTCATTATTTTATTTGCTATTAAATTAAAAAAAACTCATAATGTTACTGTAATTTCTTCCCAGATCATAGCCTTCATCCCGGACACAACATGGTGCCATGAATCTATGTCAATCGGCACGCGTTTCCAAGTGACAACTCCAATGTAGCTGATAAACAAAGCCTTGTTGGGATTCACATTTTGGCCTCATGCATTCCATCCGACATCAAATTTGATTCCTTTGATTTTTTCCTTAAGAAATTTGGCTAACACCATCAAACTACAATGCACATGTGTTTTCTGCAATGTCATTCATTCATTCCCAACCATTTCATCAATATCAACATCATCTATATGTTCATCTGAAATCATATCAATGGAATGTGCTGATGGTTTTTGGACCACAACACTAGAAGCAGTAGGAGCCACAACAGCAGGACCAGCAGCAGCCGTAGAAGAAGTACCAGGAGCAACAGGAGCTGCAGCAGGAGGAGCACCAGGAGCAGCCGGAGCCGCAGCAGGAGCAGCAACTACTGCAGGAGCAGTAGGAGTAGCAGCAGCCGCAGTAACAGCAGCTTGAGAGACTTGTTCAGCCTCAAGGTTAGAAGAACCAGAATGTGCAGAAGTCATTATCTGCAAACGTGGTTGAACAGTTAATTTAGATTACATAAATTTAGTAATGATAAGATAATAACATGAGATAACAATATCTATATTACAAACAAAATATAACCTATTTATTGAACTCTCTTTATTTTTTTAAATGTTGAAGGGATTTGACACCTCCATCGATTATTCAAATCCCTTCATTGTGGTCTCCTATAAAATACAAAACATCATCTACATTGTGACCACTCTGAAATGATTGTGACGTACCACTGAAAGGATTGTCCTCAACTGAATTTTCATCGAAACCTTCAGTAGTTTTGGACGATAACAGAACAATCGACCACTTTCAGTTTGCGTGATCTAGAACAAAAGAACTTGTACCGCTTGTGATGTCATTATAAATTATTCGTCTTTGTACCCTTCTTTACTAAAATCAACTTTCACAAATTCTCATTCATCTATTTTAACACCATTGTTGTTATCAACCCATTTTCATTGAAAAATCGGCAATTGGAATGTCATATAATCCAACTCCCATATTATTTTGATAATGCCAAAGTATGACATATTTACATAAATTGGATTTTTTTCCTTACTACAAGAAACATGCATCGCTTCTGCCACTAGTGTAACTCCACTATTTTGCATGGTACTATCTTCATCATGTTCATCTGTATATAATTTATAACCATTAATTACATAACCACTGAAAGATAATACATACACACTTGGTTCAGCGGCTAGCCATCGAAGTTGTTCTGAAATTGAATTCGGATTTTCATCCAACTACTTATAAATATGGTCCTGAAACCATCCTAGAAACTGGTGATTATGTGTATTTGATAACCATCTTTCATCCCTTGATGGATTTAACTGGCTAATAATTTCTTTTTGAGTTTCAATATATGGGGAAACCTCCCAACTTTTATACAAAACATAAAGATGGGACTGCTCCTGATCTGTAATACTAATTGTCACAACTTCTCTTCCAGAAATTACTTCACCCTCAATGCGTCCAGTGTGATGAGATTTAGGGAGACCAATGCTTTCCACATCAGATAGGTATTTGGTAAAAAATTCAATGGGTTCCTCAACAATATATCTCTCCACTATACAACCCTCTGGCCGACTTCGATTTTTGACATACCATTTCAAAATCTCCATATACTGTTCAAGAGGATACATCCATCTATAGTGCACAGGACCACAAAGTTGAATCTCTCTCACCAAATGAATCATCAAATGAACCATCATATCAAATAATGGTGGTGAGAAGAACATTCCTAATTCACATAATATGATGACAATTTCTTTTTCCATAGCTGGCAATTTCATCGGGTCTAAAACTTTGCTACATATAGCTTTGAAAAAGAAACAAATTTTTGTTAATATATGGCAAACATTCTTGTGAAAAATGGAATGTAAATATATAGGAATTAGATCTTGCATCAAAACATGGAAATCATGTGATTTCAAACTTTTTAACTTCAAATCATTTATTGACACAATGTTCTTGATATTTTATGAATACCCCTCTACAACCTTTACATCATTGATGAAGTTGAAAAACTGATATCTCTCTTCCCTAGAAAGAGTATAAGCAACTGGAGGAATAAACATTCGATTTTCACCCTTCACAGAAGCCAACTCTTCTCGTATTCCCATGTCAACTATGTCCAACCTTGCCTTAATTCCATCTTTTGATTTTTCTGGGGAATTTAGCAACGTTCTGATAACACTTTCACATACATTTATTTCCACATGCATCACATCAAGAAAATGTCGGACGTACAAACAATTCCAGTATAGTAATTCAAAAAAACCTGATCTCTTTTTCCAACTGATTTTCGTAAGGTTTTTCGAAAATGGTTTACCAAAAATAGTGTTCAGATCTTTTACTTTCTCAAATAGCTGATCACATGTTAGTGGAGATAGTTATGCACGTTGTTATGAACTTCTATTGAATGATGTCGTCAAGATCGGTACTTATGCCGACGAGGTAGAAATTTATGATGTCCTGGAAACACAGATTTCGATCAATGTTTCAACCTAATTGATTTTGTATCTTCTTTGCACACGAGAAACCCTTGAGTTCCTTTAATTATATAGCCTGAAAAATTTCCATAAGCAGGGATATCATTTACTATCCCATACAAAATCACTCTCAAAGTGAAGTATTCAATTTTATAATCATCATACAACATAACACCTGAATCCCACAATAACTTAAAATACTCGATCAAAGGAACTAGATAAACATCAATATTGTTACCTGGTTGTTTTGTTCCTGATATAAGCATAGATAATATGATGAATTTCTGCTTCATGCATAACCAGGGTGGAAAATTATAATTTACCAACATAACAGGCCATGTACTATGAGTGCTGGTTTGAAAACCAAAAGGATTCACTCCATCTGTAGATAAAACAAGGCGAAGGTTTCTCGGCTCTTTTCCAAATTCATGATACTCATGATCAATTTTGTATTCATATATGATGATCCATAAAACGTACTTTTATCCCAGCCAATAGCTACATTCACTTTTTCTCTGTGTTTATTCCAACATTTATAACTCCGATCTATTCCGTGACATATCAAATGTTCTTCTAACTCCTCTAGAGTAAGTAGTCTAGAATAACAACAACGTAAACACAGACAAAGGATTTGAGAAATATCCTTTGCATGATCCTTTTCAAACTTGATGAACGCTTTCACTCGGTTCTCATACTCTATTGTCAAATGATTAGCATCCATCAATTATTTATTCATCTTCATCCTATTTGAATCTCAAATATTAGTATTTATGGTTCAAGTACACAAAACAAGACTTCCAAATACAGTAGAAGAGAACCACTTCCTTATAAAAATATAGATTAATAGAGCCTAACCCTTATTATCTATTCATCTTCATTAAATATAATTACATTAGATTCATTATAGTTTCCTAAAATCACCCCAAACAAAACACAATAATAATCAAGAATGATACATCTACCACTCCTAGGTCTCTGCCCTACATTCAATATCATCATGCCTAAATACCAATATATCCACACATACACATGTCACAAACACATAAAAACCCATATCCACATCAGAACCAAAGTACCAATATGGATTTCAATCTGGTTACTCGACTCAAGTGGTGGTCTGTAATAAATAATAAGAAAATATAATAAGTATATAGTCACACATAAATCTCAAATTGGTGTTAATAATCCAATAAACCAAAGGTATCATTCCATCTATCAGGATACTCTGAAGGAACCCATATGCGACAGTAGTCCCAAGTGTTGAAGGTTCCCGAGGAGGAAGGGGCGACAACGCACCTATTGGGGTTCGAGGTCAGGTCACTGAGGTTGAAGGTGGATCGATAATCCTACAAGGGTTCATTCCATATTTCACAAACCATGTCCTGGTACCATAGGAAGTTAACCCACTACTGATGGAAGTGAAACTGTTCCTGATGATCATGCCAAGAAGAAATGGAAACCAAGAGGGGGGAGTGAATCAAAATACCTCAAGAAAGACGACAAAACATGGTATTTTAGAATAGGTTAGTGGATTTTATGTTGGCTAGACACCTATACAATAGACTTCACAAGCGGTGATGGCCCCTACAGTTTTTGCACTAGGTGAAACTGTCACCTGAGAAGCTGAGATCAATGAGGCCCTTCCCAGCCATGAACTGAACAAACTCCATGATGGCCTTACTCTGGAGTGGGCTTATACCTTTTCTTTCCTTTAGGTTGGAAATAACATTAAATTCACCCCCAAAAAACAATGGATGGTGGATGGGATCAAAGGTATTTTGTTCACTCCATGGAGATTCCCATTGAAGAGGGTCATAGCTTCCAAAAACAAAAGTTGTAAGGAAGGAGGTGTCACCGTTGGACACCTTGGTAGTGATGAATTGATTTCAATCTTGAAAAGTCTCAAAAAAATATTTATTATGCCAAAATACCCATTTGTGTCTTTTGGAGGGGTTAGAGTGTAGAAATCCATGCAATCTTCCAGGAGAATTCTATTATTATTATAGGGTTTTTTGTGTTATTTGACAACAACAACAATGACATTATGCTTTTTGATTTCTATAGTGAGGAAGTCTGATTTAACATGGGCACTAAGACCATGAGCGTTACATATGAAGATAATAATGATGGTTAGAACAAGGCTCTGGAATTTGATCTAGAGCTAGTTGCCTCATTGAAGTGGAAGGATGATCTCTCATTTAGGTCCCTTGATTTTGAACATGTTCATAATCCCTTCTGGTTGGTAAGCTTCATATGAGTGGGAGATGATGATCCAAAGTGTCAGGGGAAGGATGGGTAATGAAACTTGGGGGCTGGTGAGGGAGTTCTCTCTGGATCAATAATTATTTGGAGCCGGATGATAGGCTTAGAGCCAAGGGAGACAGAACAAACCCTGCTAGGAAGGGGCCTGGCCACTACAGAGAAGTAGTCAGAAACCTCAGTGAGGGAGAAGGACAGAGATGGAGGTTGGGGTGGTAAGTCTAGAAAGCTTGGTGGTCTGGGCATCATGCCATACAAGTGCACTACCAGACAAAGTCACTTAGATAGCATGAAGGAAAGAAGGGGGAACCCCACCCCCCCAAGAAAATAGGGTTCAAGCATTGGATGACCTAGAAATGCATCAGAACCGGGTGGTGTTGTCCTTAAAGAAAAAGTTTATCCTTAATTCCTTACTTTACAGTGACATGGTGTTGGATCTAATGGAATCGATGATACCTAGGAGGAATCTAGTGAAACTGAAATCTAAGTGTGAAGGACCTTAAATTTTTCCTAAACATCACTCTGATAGTGCAAACTCATTGATCGCCATTGATGATGAGCATATCAATCTTTCAACCAACACTTGGTTTCTCAAGAGATATTTTACATGAATAAACCATCCCTTTTAAAGAAACTCATCCCATGTGAAACATTCCCCAAAAATTACACATTTTGATTTACAGTAAAAAAACTATACTAATAGAAAATCCTAGAATAATGGAGTAATGATAAAAGAAAAAATAAATATGTCATAGCCACATATGTTCAAATTGTATGTGAAATTATAAAAAATACCCCATAAAACACCACTAAATTTAAATTTCAAACAAAAATATGCTATTAAATCATGCCTCAAATCATGATGATACTCGTGCCTTGATACCAGCACCTTGATGCGCCAGATCAACATCATCATCAAAAACTTCACTAACAAGATAACAAACTAGAATTCATCACCTTAAGAACCTCATAACCCATTTCCAACCAAACATAAACTAATAATATAATTAAATAGAAGCATATATATTCTATAATTCAAACCACACCTTCTCATAAAGGTGATTGTTGGAAAAATTTATATAACATATCCATCCATACCACCATCAAATTTAATGGTTTCGAAGATCTAGAATAAACAAATACCAAATCACCTAAAAACCCATCATAGTCATTAGAAAAAATGTGATACCTTATAAGTAATATAAATATATTGGATGATCACCCCCAAGAACCCCATCACAATATATAGGAAGAACACTCATGAATCTACAATGAAGTAGAATCATCACCACCGGAGGAAATGAAACCTATTGATGAAATAATTCAACACAAAATAAACTATAACACCATTGATGGCAAAGCCTAACATCCCAAAATTCCAATTAAAAATGTTTTAATAGTGTGATATGATTTATAGAATAATAGTTCTAGAACCATTAGAAGAATTTGGACCATACTCGAGCTTCGATAGGGGGCATTACCCTAGAGACAAACATGAAGAAGAAAAGGATGAATCATGTTGCCTACAACCATCACAATCTCAAATATCCATTAAATATATCATGAAAAATAAAAATATGGTTATGTGTGATGGGAGAGGAGAACAATATTAAAAAATTATTTGGAAAACATGCCTTAAAGGGAGGTCCAGAAAGGCGAAGCACAGCGGGCAGCAGAGGTCCGGCAACGAGGCTCGAGGGCGTTGTGGGCGGTGGAGGTCCGGCAAAGCAAAGCTCAAGGGTGGCGGAGGTCCGGAAATGTGAAGCTCAGTAGGTGGCTGAGGTCCGAAAATAAGAAGCACAAAGCTAGTGGAGGTCTGGCAATGCAAACTCAGCGGGCGGCGGAGGGGAGTCGCAGGGTTCCAGTACCGTGAGAACTTTAGGTCATGATAAAACAAGGCAACTGTGCGACTGACTTTATAAAAAAATGTACTAAGGTTTTATCAGCGCTTTGTTTAGCGCTGATAATGGTCTTCTTTATCAGTGCTACAAAATCACTGATAAATCCATCATGTATCAGTGCTAACATTTTAGTGCTGATATAGGGATTCTTTATCATCTCTTTTCTAGCACTGATAAAGGGTCTTATTATCAGTGCTTGTTTATCACTGATAAAGGTTACCCTGTATCAGTGCTAAAATTTTAGCAGTCATATAGGGTTTATTTATCAGCGGTTTTCTTAGCGCTGATATAAGGTGGTGCTTCCCTTGCCCTTTTTTGTAGTTTTGGTAGTAGAAGATATTAATGAAAAGGCAGGGGAATCATCTTCTCCATGAATATTAGCATAGCCATGGAGAATCTTGCTCACACTTCTCAACTTGGAAATGGATTCAATGATTAACACTCATCTATTGAAACAAATATCACTTCCTCAGAACATAGCATTCCAAACATTGGTCATGATCCAATGTCCACCACTCATAAAAGGGTAGGTACTCCTAATATCCTTCCTCCTATTACTTCTATGGTTAAATAGGGAGATTGTACTTAGATGCCTAGACCCAAAAAGACTAAAATACTTAGAATTCCCTCTAGGAGGAAGATATCTGAGAATAAAAAAAATGGTGGTTCCAACCCCAAGTATATGTATAAATGAATATATTATTTTTGGAATTGTAAGGGTATTGCTAAATCTGACATAGTTACTACAT
The DNA here is from genome assembly GCA_963277665.1 of Viscum album. Taxonomy (NCBI): domain Eukaryota; kingdom Viridiplantae; phylum Streptophyta; class Magnoliopsida; order Santalales; family Viscaceae; genus Viscum; species Viscum album. The sequence continues at coordinate 1,474,970,559 of OY728125.1, read as the reverse complement.
TGAAAATATCTATTCACACTCATAGACCCAAAAACCTATTGATTAACCTAAAATTACCCTTTAACCTTAATTTTCTCTCTTGAAACATAGTGGTTTTTTTATCATGGTCTAGAAATAGTAACTCTTCTGTTGAATCTCTATGGGTATTTTCTCAGGATTCTTTGAAGAATGTTAGTGTTTACAATATATCTAGCCATGTTTACACTTGTGAACTAACTTAAATTAACTCCCACCTTTTTTCTCTTTTAAAATTCTAAGAATAGGTATTATGATAGAAGGCCTCTATGGAAAGATCTTTCCTTTTTAGAAAACAATAATCATAAACCATGGATTTTGGTTAGGGACTTTAACACCATTCTCAGTCCAAGGGAAAAAATGGTCCCTACCCACTCTATTATCTCCTAAAGAGAATTCAAAACCTCCATTGAAGATAAAAATATAACTAAAATCAACCTTTTAGAGTCCAAATACACTAGGTATATATAAAATGCATTTTAATAGGGTGGTTTCTAGTAAACTAGAAAAGGATTTTTCTACTGAAAAATCCTGGGACAATTGGGATACCATATTCAACGTCACTATCCCATAATATAACTCTTACCATCATCCAGTATTGATCACTCTCTCCATTAGAAACTCTAAGAATGTTCCTTCTTTTATATTTAATAATCCTTGGATTTCCATATCTTATTGTGATAAAACTATCGAAAATTCATGGAATTCTATGAACTATAGAAAAGATTATTTTTCTTGCACCATAAATTTAAAATAACTTAAAAAAAAGATAAAAGTATGGTGTAAATCAAAATTCAACCAAATTGACAAAGATAATGCTTATTTAGAAGGTAATCTCAACCAAATTCAAACTTCCACCACTAGCTTCGATTTTACTTAGGATCCTCAATAAGAAATTAATCTTACAACCAAACTCAATTCTCTCCTATCCATTAAGGATAACAATCAGAGAAATATATTTAGAGATAAATTGATAAATGATGGATATTGTAATACTGGGTTTTATAATTCTCTCCAAATAGTTAGGAAATCTTATAGGCCTATATCTTTTCTTAAAGATGAGGAAAAAATAATTGACGTTGAGGATGATAATCATTTTATTTTCTACTTTGAAAATATCTTCAATGGTCGTGATATCAATAAAAACCTTCTTCCTGATGTTATTCCTATCAATGTCAATGATGAGGATAACTCCTTCCTCACTATCATTCCTTTTGAACATGAGATCAAGGATTGCATCTTCAATATAAATTCATATATTTACCATATTCTTGATGTTTTTAATAATATATTTCTTCAACACTAATAGTATTTTATACAACCCGATGTCTATAGGTTGGTTAAAACATTCTTCACCAATGGTATGCTTCATTGTGGTCTTAATTCCCAATTCCTTACTTTGATCCCTAAACTTGATAATGTGTTTGTGATTCATCTATTCTAACCTATTTTACTTATAAACATTCTCTATAAAATCATTACTAAGATACTTTTTAATAGACTTTCAACTGTTACAAACAAAAGTTTCTCTTGGAACCAATTTGGTTTTGTCAAGGGTAGAACCATTCAAGATTGTATCTACCTTACCTCTCAATAAACTAAACTCTTAAAAAACATAAAAAGTGAGGCAGTATTTCCATAAAACTTGAAATCCAAAAGTATTTTGATATCATTGATTTTTTAATTATTTATAAGGTCCTCCAAGGCTTTGGTTTTAATAATATCTTTAGTACCACAATTAGAACTCTTTTTAACTCGTCTCACATCTCTATTCTGATTAATGGATCTCTGAAGGGATGGTTTAATTTTACCAAAGGTGTAAGATAAGGGGATCCCCTCCCAACCATTATTTTCTTTATTGAAAAATACTACTTAAGAAAACTTCTCACTCATCTAGTTGAGTAATGGAAACTTATGCATTTCTTTGCTTCTAGGATTCTGATTGTGCCCACGCACCTACACTATGTGAATGATATAATTATTTTACTACAATGATGTAAAATAAATAATCAAAAACTTAAGACTTATCTATCTCATTTTGAAGAGATATCTGTTCAATTTATTAGTTGTTATAAATCCTTTATTTTATTTGGAAAAAGGTTCCCAGCCAATAAAAAATCAAATATTATTAACAATCTAGGTCCAAAATAAGGATCTTTCTCTTTCTCCAACTGTGGTGTTCCAATATTTTAAGGCAGAACTAAAAGTAGTTAATTCTCTAATATTTTGACCAAATTCAAAATAAACATTCCACTTGTAAGGGAAAAACCCTTTATATGGTAGGTTGAATTTTACTTATCAAATATAAAATTTTATATGACATGGTTTACTCTTTGATGGTCAAGAAATGTCCTGTTATACTTCTCAATAAAATTAATATCTATAAAAAAATTGTGGGGAGTGCGAGCACTCTCAAAAGAAAATTAGCGACTATCACTTGGTCCAACTATTGTAAGCCTCTAAATAAAAAAAATTTGGGAATTAAAAACATTAAACTTTTCAATGATTTCTTACAAGATAGAATCACTTGTAATTTCATTCATATTGACTCCATTCCTATTATATTCCTTCAAAATAGATTCCTTCACAAGTTGAAGAAAGGTAACATGAATCACCTGGACTCCTGTATCTAGTTATCCATTAAAAAAATATTCTCCAATATTATGTCGAATTCTAGATGGATGGTTTCTAAAGACTCTTCTTTGAACATTTGGTTAGAAAACTGGTCTGGTGATCCTGTAATTTCTACGGTTGATTCCAATAATTTACCTAACCACACTAACGTCTCTATTAAAGATTTATTTAATTCTCCTAGAATTGATATTCCTAATAATGTTAATCATGTCATTGATAATTATCCCTTAATAAACATTGATGATTTTTAAAGTTGGGAACATACTCACAATGGTATGCTTGACTCAAAATACTTTTATAACCACTATTTTAAAAATATAGATAATGATTTTTCTTGGTTAATTTTTTTTTATAATACTTGGATAAAACCTTTAAGACTCACTCTTTTTTGGTTAATTTCTCACAACCGGGTCCCCACTGATAATTTTCTACAATATTTTGGGGACTAGACTCACTCTAAATGTAGTCAGTGCAATCGATATAGAGAATAAATTAACCATGTTTTTCTTTCATGTGCTACTACTTATTCTCTTTGTAAATGTCTTCTTGATATATTTTATTACAGATAGTTACTTTTGTATTCAAGCATCTCTCATCTTCAGGATAATGTTGCTTCTGACACCTCACATCAGATCTAGAACCTTTTTTGGGCTGTGTTTGATGATATTATTTTTGTGCTATGGTATGAAAGAAATACTTATTTACATAATAATAGCTCATTTAGTCTTTTTTAAGTACGTGTGAGGATACTTGATACCCAATATGAAGCTGAAAAATTTTAGCAGGGGCACTGCAACAATTCTATTTCTGATTTCAGTATCTTATGGTACCTCGATGTTAGAGACACTTATAGTCAACCTTAATGCACTTTTAAATTCTTTTGGAAATTTCCACCCCCAATATGGATTAGTGTTTATGTTTATCGGGCCTTTAAAGGTAACTCGGTACCCTTGGGATATAGAGTAGTGAATAGGGACTGCATTGGGTAGATACATGGTTTCTTTTATAGCCCCTATGGCATTTCCTCATCTTTGAGGCTAAAATGTTAAGTGTTATTCATGTTATAACCTTCGAAAGAAAAAAATTATGGAATAATATATGGTTTGAAATTGATTCAACCACCATCGTGCATGCTTTACAGAATAGTGTGGTGTATTTTTTAAGGCTGCTCACAACTCAATGTATAGATTTATTTCACTCAAGCATCGATATTAATCATATCATTGTGCATTTGTGTTATGAAGTGAACACGGTTGCAGATGGTCTTGCTAATAATGGGGTCACCTATGACAGCACCTAATCAGATGACCTCCCTATGGATTTGACTCCCCTTCATGAAAAATATTTTAAAATAACCCCTTATTTTATAATTTTATAAACTTTATTTTAATTTATTCAATAAATGTTCTTTAGTTTTTTGACCAAGGCGCCGTCTTTTAACAAAATGTTTTTTATTCAAATTTCAGGGTTTTTTAATGCTGGTTCATAGGGTATTACATAGCGTGTAAATTTTAGGGATTAAATCATTAGTGGAGACATGTTTTTCAATGAGATCTAAAACCAAACATTTACATAACATGTAAGGGTTACATGCTGGGTAAATCCTATGTGCAATGTATCTTTACATATAGTAGGTCTCAGGTTTTCCACAAAACCTACCATTTCCTCTCGAATTCTAGTGGCTAATGGTTCTCTCCTTTGTTTTTTTTGAAATTCCTTCATCAGGGATTGATTCCTAGGTTTCTATTTTTGATCTATGTTGATCCAAGGTTCATTATTTCTTCTTTTTCTTGTGATTTATCCCTAATCAGCCTCGTTTCCTAATATTACTTATTACAATGCTATGGAACATGATCTCTGTTGTTTCTAATGAGTTTTATTTGTTTTTTTATATGTGTTTTTTGATCTAATTCATTAATATATTTTAGTTTATTCATGGTAGATGTGATCATAGATCTGTAATGTTGGTACATTATCATGTGAGGTTCGTTGATTTCTTTGATGTAGGGGATTCATTTCTTCTCAGTCTATTTACGTGCAATCATAAATTGATCATGTTTTATCCCTTTATAGAGAAACGGAATTAAATTAATAATTATTTAAATGGATTAATAATAAATGGATTGAGTTCACATGTCAATGTTGAAGTGATTTATACCATGATAACGGTTTTCCTCTTGATTTCCCAGATAGTTTGGTATCTATGAAATTCTTTTTCATCATGTTCTTATGCTTGGAGTATCTTGTTAAATCTGGAAAAGAATGTAAATCTAGAGTTAATTGGTAATTAATTTTCTAGAGTATTTAAATAATATGTATATTTTTAGTCTTATGGTTGTTTTAATTTAATGGTGATAAGATTGATGCAACATATATATTTAATTAAATGCAATCTTCAATGTGATTAATATAATAGATAAATAATGTTAAACATTTTTATGATTATTTTTTATAATAATTCAAAAGTCATGATAAATTAGAATGGTTGGATTCATGAAAGAATGTTTAAATTAATTATTTAATTAGTTTAGTTGTTTTTTATAGTTTGTTACCGTAGGTTTTCCATAGTTGAAACCTATGAATAATGAATTAGTTAATTCAAGATGGATTTAGAACCAATTGTGTGATAAAGATAATTAATAGGGCTTGTGTTTCCCATTTTCTTTTGAAGTAAAAGTTCCTTGAGTTTGGTGTTGTGATATGTTGTTTATATGTGAAGATTGGATACCCTGTTTTAGGGCCTAGATTTCCCTATTGGCAATGATTTTTTGTTACCCATTGCTTTTCTAATGTTCTCTAGTTGCGTGATTTTATATGTCATGTGATGTGATACTAGGATAGATGATATGAATTAGGAAAAGGAGACCCATATGTGATTTTACCAAATGATGGTTGAGTATTATATGGATGACGTTTTTGGGTGAGGAGGCCCAGATGATGTGGCAAAAGTTGATGCCTAAAATGGAGGGATGTATCCGAGTATGCAAGTGGGTGTCGGGGATGGAACTAGAGATGATAAAACTGGTAGAATATGGTCATGCCCATTGATGTGATTCTGAGAGTTTGGATTCCCCCTTATCAATTTTTTCAAAGGTTGATGGTCAGGTTGCTTATTTATCTACATTCCATTCCCCATTGCTTTAGGTATTTGGATGTGGTTGGTTGCATTTTTCCTTTTAGTGGTAGTTTAGGATGGTTTTCTTTGAGTACTTGGATTATATAATATTGATTCTAATGAATTAAATAATTTTTAACTCATGGGTTTTGCTGATAATGGATTGAAATGAAGAAAATATGTTACCTTTTAGAAACCATGGACTCAGTTTGGATTATTCCTAAATGGAATGTAATTTACACTGATGATTAATGTAATGTAATGTGGATTAATGTTAATAGTTAATTAATGTGAAAAAAATTAATTAATGTAAGGAAATGATAAAAAGGAAAGAATTAATTAATGTATCTCTTAAAATTCTTTTGTGATTATAGGAATCAGTTGAATCTGGGATTCTGAGTGATGTTAACTATAGTTGAGTCCAAGACTATGTTACGCCTATACTGTGGTTATTATATATATTATATCATGTATATTATATGATTTTATATTCTACCACACTCATGTATAATAGAGAAATTGACACCAAATGAGCTATGGGAGGGGGTTTTCCCCAACATACTGGTGGGAGGATGGATGGATAACTACTCCCTCTAACTGCACTCACTTATCTGGGTTGTCACTTGTATGGTTATGCATGGGGTTTAGTTTTCCAATATATGTGTGTATAGGGTTGTGATAGATTGTGGCTATTTCACACACATGTATTATCAGATATGGTATCCAATGGATTATTATAGGTATCATGTGTATTGGTTATGATGTCTTGGGGTACTTACTCGGTGTATGAACAGTAATGGATTGAGGTATAATACCTAATGTAAGATACACATCATATAGAATGTAGTGGATCCCAAAAACTAATCAGATACTATAAAAAGATATGTGGATGGAATTATGGGATGACGTGATGTACGACGTTAATGTTGTGATTCCTTTCTCAGGTGTCCCCGGGCTGGATTATTTTTGATCGAGATGGCTCAGGATGTGAGATGTAAGGGAAAAGCAGCAAATCAGTGGGGTACCCTTGATGTTTCAATGTTATATTATATGCTCCCTTGTATGTGATACTTTTTGATATTTATCTATGGTGTGGTTGGGAACTTACTATACCTATTTAGGTGATGAGATAGTTCCACAGTTACTCACTATGCTTTAACATGCATTATCTATCTTTTGCATGAGAGCCTCTTAGGATCCTACTAAATATACAATTATGTCCACCCTATGTATATATAATTTTTTAGGTCAACTAGATTAGCTTAGAGATCGAACTAGATATTACTAGATCATAGTTTTTTAGGAGCTATTTGGGATTCATGGTCACTCTTGTCTTTACATTTCTGGTACCTGTGGTTTCCCTTTCAGTTGTTTAATATTGTACAGAATTGTGTGGTTACACTAGGGATTTATTTATATATATGTTTGAGAAGGTTTTAATTCTTGTATATGTCTTATCTCTCTCTTCTACATGTTTATCTTAGAGGTAAATGCCTCCCATATGCATGTTTATTATACCCTTGGTCCTAGTCACCAACCTGGGACCTACGGAAGGTGGGACTCAGGTAGTCTCAATATCTCCCCCCTTATTGCAAAATATTCATGGGGGGTCATGAAAAGCCTTCAAGTTCTCAATTCATAAAAGTCTCTAAAAACTTTCTCAAAACTTCTCATCCCCTATTATACATCCTTATATTGAAGAGATTCTTTAGTATTGTGTAAAGGGTTTACCTAAAGAAAACCTCTCTCTCCTCAATCTCCATTCGCCAATGGTTCACACACTCCAAAAGTGTGGGATGGGTCACATGGATTCCGATGAAGCTTAATAGGTCACTCACAAGCCAAAATTAAGAGTTATGGGTTCTTATTCACTATTTAGATCAAGGTATTTATACCATAAACCACTCATGTCAAGGGGTGGAGACACAGGGGCACACATCGTGACTTTCCCAACACCCTTATCAATCGTATTTGTCCTCTATTTTTATTTCCACATTCCATAAGTTTCAATCAACTCACAAACATGCATAAATTTTTTTTTGATCATTTCCATGTTTAAATTACTATGATATTAATTTTAAAAACTCAAGTTTAATTCATCTGAAATCGCATTTTTTTTTGCTTTGTGTTTTGGTTATTCGTTAAATACATTTTAGAAACCAAAGCCCATATAGGATTATTATTTATATAATATTTGGCCAACAATTAGTATCAATGGGGTGTATTTATTTTATATATATAAACCCCTATTTTTCAAAATTTAGTTTCTCAAATATTTATTTTATTTCAAATAAAAATTTATTAATGGTATCTAATTCCAATTCACATGATCATATTATTGATAGCACAAGTTACTCCTATTGGGAGAATTGTATGTTAACTTTCCTTGGCATTATTTATTATCCTATATAGAAAATTTTAATTCATGAGTATATTGCCACAAAAGATTCTATAGAAAAATGGACTCCCAAAGATATTAATAATTTTAAAATGAATAAAAAAGATATGAATGCCTTAAATTTTGGTCATGATCATAATTATTTTAATGATGTTTACACATACAAAAATACTTATCAAATATGGAAATTATTATATGTGACCCATGAAGGCTTAAATAAGTTCAAGGATACAAGACTAGGCATGTAACATAAATATTTTTAATGTTTTAAAATTCATTTTGAGGAATCTATTAAACGATTTTTTATAATATTTGATGAAATCTATAATGATAAAAAGTATATAGGATATTATTTATCTACGGAAATACTTATAAATAAAATCTTAGGGGTTTTACCTTACTTTTAGGCCTCTAAAGTAATAGAAATTCAACAAGTAAAAGAAGTTAAAAAGGTGGTGATCAAGGAACTCATAGGATCCATTGTGACATATAAAATCACAATGAAATACCAAGTGTAAAAGGAGACCAATAAATCTAAAGAAGTTAAAAAAACCATTACCAACAATGAAACTGACGAAGAACAACCCATAGGTGAGTTTATATAATATACTATTCTAACCACGAACATGTTCAATCAATTAAAAAATAATAATATCAACAAGAAATATAAAAATTAAAATTAAAATGAGAAACTAGAGGTGGCATGATAAGAATTTAAAATAGAAATGTCACATCAAGCCAGAGTACCCTATTTACAAGAAAAATTTTAAAAAAAATAAGAAATTAAAAAAAACAAAGTCTCAGTATGGAGTGAAAGTGATTTCATAGACTCAATGTTGTTATCCATGTCAAGTGGCTCAATCCATAAGTGCCTAATTCCATAGGTTTATAAAGACGTATAAGTTAGTACACCTTTTTCAATCTTCTCTTCTTCCTCTTATTTGACACATTATTCTTATCATTCTTCTTCCTCTTCTTATTCTTATTCATAATCCTCTATCCACCTAAATTATTAAAATAAAATTTTTACATGAAATCAACTTCAAAATGGACTCCATCAACTTGATTCCTTATATATTGAAATTTAAAATAAATATAATAAATCAGTTCAAAAAAAATAAAATATTCAAAAATATAAGGTTCTTCTCATAAAAAAAATGATCTCACCATGAAAATAAAAAATCAACGGAATATCAATAATTTTGAATCACTAATTACCGACCTCAAAAATTATATTTTTAAATAAAACCAAGGTGAAGAAAATTTAAATACAATTTTGGGATCTCAAAAATATTTAAAATGATGGGTCATATTTGGTTACTCCATTCATGCATGCTCTTCAAAAAATACTTTGAAAACTACATTTGTAAAACTATTTTCTCAACTTGATTTTTTTTGTTATTACAAAAGAAATGGTCATTTAATATATGAGTGTGGTTGTAAAAAATTTCATTATGGAAGACCAAATTCAATCCATCTATCTTTATATATTTCTAAAAGAAAAAATGATAAATAAATCTAGATTCTAAAATCTTTACTAGCTAACATAAGAAGACTACACATTATGTGGGTATAAAAATATTCGGTCATAATTTTTTTTTAGAAAAGTTACTTTCTAACAAAACCCAAGAAACACTATGGAACCATCAAAGTGGTTTATTGAGAACGATATGTGGATCCCTCTCTAAATTAAAACATATTAATAAACTTGAAGGAGTATATGTCACATTCGATGATAACACTATGGGTAAGATAATCGATGAAGGTACCATCAATTTTTATAATCCTCTTTAATTAAAAATGTTTTATTAATAAAGGGCATAAAACTAGATTAAATAAGTTTTAGTCAATTATATGTTAGTAGTTTTAGAATAACTTTCAAAAATAATTTTTTAAAAGTTTTTTAATCAAAAGGAAAACTTTTATTTACCTCTTTAAGATTCCAAAATATTTATACAATTAATGTAAAATATATTTATATCCAAAATGTAAAATGTTTAAATGCACGTGTTAGGGATTCATGGATTTGGATCAAATGAATTAGTAATTTTATCACTCACTCTCTCATCAAACTCAACCGATATCAACTAGTATGGGACCTTCCCAAATTAAATTTCAAATATGACTTGGTATTTAAACCATGCCAACATGGTAAGCACTAAAAATAATATTTTAAAGATGAAAATATTATTTCTTAATAAAAATCTCTTGAAATGAATATAAAATTGAAATTATAAGATGTAAAATCTATACTATTGTAATTTATAATGAACATACGAGTTTAAAATGGACATATTTCATATCTCATAAAAGTGAAGCCGAAAAATATTTAATTATTTTTTTATAAAAAGTTGAAAATTAAAAAGGTTTTAAAATTACTTCAGTTCAAAGTGATCATGGTGAAGAATTTGATAATAAGTAATTTATTGATTTATGTTTTTATGAAGGATATAATAACTCGTTTTATTCTCCTCAAATTCCTCAAAAAATAGTGTAGTAGAGAGGAGATATCGAATAATCCATTAAATTTCTCAAACTCTTTTAAAAAAAATTAACCTTCCAAAATATTTTTGGACTGAGGTTGAGAATAAAACATGATAAATCATTAATCACATTCTCATAATAATCTTTCTTAATAAATCCCCTTATGAGGTTTAGAAAGATAAAAAAACCTAATTCAGGCTTTTTCAATGTTTTAAGTTGAAAATGTTTAATTTTAAACACCAAACATAGTGTTGGTAAATTTGATTCTAAAATTGATAAACATATCATTCTTGGGTACTCAAAATAAAACAAGGCTTATCATGTCTTTATAAATGAACTAAAATATTGGAAGAATTAATCCATGTTGTTTTTTATGAAAATTTTCCAAAACCGCTTCCTCAAAATGTTTTTGGAATTTAGCTATTTAATGAACCTTTTCAAACTAAATAAATTGAAGGAGAATAATAAATCATTTAAATTATTTTCCTAATGTTTTCAAAAAATATAAATACAATCCCCTTGATAATTTCTTCTAAATTTTATACGTTGGAACAAGTACTCATATATTAGTCTGAAATGGGATTAAATATACTACCTTTTTTCTCACCTAAAACCCTAAAACCTTAATGGTTCCATTAATGATGAAAATATAGTATTTAATATGAAAGAGTAATTAAATTATTTTACTTTAAATAATGTATATAATCACATGGAAATACCCAATGATCATAAAGTTATCGGATATAAATTGGGTTTTCAAAAAAATGGATGAAGTTAGTAATATCACTAGAGACAAAGATCGTCTGGATATAAAAGGTTATATCTAAGAAGAAGGAATTGACAATGGTGAAACAATTAGACTCTTAGATGGGATAGAATCTATAAGAATATTTTTTCATTCATTTCCCATATTAATTTTGAACACTTTCAAATGGATGTCAAAAGTACTTTTATAAATGGTTTTATTTCCAAAAATGTTTTTGTAGAACAAAAACCAGTTTTTCAAAACCGTCTTTGTTGAAATTATGTTTTTAAATTATTAAAGTTTCAATATTGTTTAAAATTGTTATCTCCATATTGGTATTATTTTTTCAAATTATATTCTATCAAATTCTTTTTAAATGGGACAAGTTTATTCAACTCTATTTTAAAATATCATAAAAAATGATTTGTTACTCAAAAAAATTTACATTGATGATGTAATTATCGTCTCTACCAATGAAAAATTGTGTTTGTAATTTTCTGATTTAATGAAAAAATAGTTTGAAATGAGATTTATGGGAGAACTCAAATTCATTAATGGTTTAAAAATTTAACAAAATATTAATGGAATCGTTTTAAAGAAAATAAAATACACCAATGAACTTTTAATGTGATTCATAATGGATCGTGATAAGAAAATTAACACTCTAATGAATAAAACTAGTAATTTAACATTGGATAAAGCCAGTAAAATGGTTGAAAACAAACTTTAAATAAGTATGATTGGTTGTATAATTATCCTTACTAAAATCCAACCTGATATAATGTTCGATGTGTTTATTTATGGTCATTTTTAGTCAAATCCAAAGGAATCTCATTTTAAATAAATGAAAAAAAAATTGATCTTAAGAAAAAACAAATATATTTTTTTATTTTATCTAAATAGAACCTATTTTTAATTAAATTATTCTTTAAAAGATAATTTAGATAGATTCAAACTATAAAAGTAAAAAATTAAAACTTTCCATCTACTTGAAAAATCCATCATCTCATGGAGTAGAATATAGAATAATTCAGTTTCTCTTTCTAAAGATAAAGTAAAATACATAGTCATTGGGAGTTGTTGTACTCAGATAATATAGATTCCACATACTATCCTAGGATTTGGTCTAACCTTTTATTATATCACTATCATGTTGTATAATAAAAGTTCCATCAATTTCTATAAAAATACCATCTAGTACTCTCTTACTAAACACATTGATCTGAGACACCAATTCCTAAGAGATCACCTTGGCATGTACTTATTGTGGGGTGTGATAAAAAAATATTTCATAAGTTAAAAATTTAGTAAAGTGGGTAACCTAGGTTTAATCAATAGTTGAGTATGAAAAAATAAATCTATCAACATAAAATTTGAAAAATAAGGTGATATTAATTTTCAAATTGTTTGATTTCAAAAAGAAAGAAAGAAATATAAATAATGAGTGAACGACTCCTCGATTTAGTTATCAATCACCCTTGGTTGAAGGAAGCAACGGAAAGAACTCATGTGTGCATAAAGGTTCCTAAATTATTCCCAAAAAACTAAGACAAGTACCGATCTATATTTTTTTCTCCTTATAAATCTAGAAACAGTTTACTAAATCCACACATGTGTCAAATATTTATAGACACTCACCAACTAACACAATCTGGTCAATTGAGACAAACTACCCTAGGTGGAGGGAGTTCAAAAATCATCAACCAAAACTATTAAAAATGTATTAAAACAAAAACCAATATATGATCATATTGATAGAATTTTGGAAAATAGGAAATATATACCACTCTATATCAAAATATATTTTCAAATTAAATTGCAAGACTCTGACATTACAAAAGTGAAAAAACCCCCTTCCCAGGTCACTCAAAATCATTACCCCACCATGTAAAGGGTCATAGAGTTGAAATGGGAAGGTGAGATAAATGTGAAACTAATAAAAGAAAAAAGAGTAAATCCATAAATCATAAAACTTAAAATTATCCAACATATCCCCTCTTTATTCTCCTTAAACACCATTTAATAGAAGTGGTCACTCATATATATAGGGTTAAGAGGTGAAAAAATTTCCCTCAAGATTAATTCAATTAAAATTTTATGTTAATTTCACAAAGTAAACAGATGAATTGGGAGTTTTTATTCATAATAGTCATTCCTCTTTCTCCCTTGTTCAGGATTCCACCAGATCTAATATTATTTGGACAATTTGAAAAAAACACATTATGACTGAATTACTGAAGGCTAATATTTAGGTCCAAGAATATTTCTATAATTACTCAAAATTGGAACATTAAATGGACTCTTTAATGGGTAAATTTATTCCTAAAAGTTAATTTGGAACTTCACATAGTTGTATTATTTCTAATACAACTAGAATCACTTCCTTTGGATATCTCTAGACTAAGATATTGCGCAATTACTAATGTAGGTTCTATTTTATCATCTTGAATAATTTCTCCAATTTATTTATTTTTTGGTCCATTGGGTTTAGAATTGGGTATGGGTTTAGAAGATAATTTCTAATCCCATAAATAAAGGAATCCTACAAAAAAATAATAGGAATTGGGTCAAAATTGTACCTGAAATATAGAAGATCCAAAAAAATGTTAAATTTCTAGAATTTCAAGCAATTTTCACAATTAATCCCAAAATTCACCAAAAATATTAAAATGATGCAAATTAGCTCAAATTGATTAATTGGAAAGGATAAAATCATTGAAAACCATATGATGAATATGAAAATATTAGCTCTATCAATTCCCCAACACATATCACTTGGGATCCTGGATAAGTAAACATTAAAACCAAATTAGAGAAAAAACGCATACCCATGAGATCCACCAATATCCAAAGAATGAAACAAAAGTTATCATGCCTCATAGAAAACAATTATTTCAAGTTCTCAATTCATATCATTCAATATATTTCATCTTCATTTCTCCTCCCATGCACACAAAACATCTATCTAACATTAGTTTTGTCTCATCTTACAAATTTCAATTTTCAACAAAAATTTTCAAATCCAAACTCACACAAGAGTCACCATAGGCTTCATAAATTCCTACTTACCCACCATATTTGAGTCAAGGAAGTGTGTTTATCATGAGGTATTTTTAGGGTTGTTCTATGGATTTCGGTTGGTAGGATTTTGATGTCAAAAATTATGTGTTTGAATGATGTGGGTTGGTCTCTTTTTGAAGAAATATTGTAAGATTATAATTTTCACTCAATTATAGTCTCCTCCTCACTCCCCATAGTATAAAATCAGCTCCATCATCATTAAAAATCAAGGAATGTACACACCCTTTAGTATTTTAGTATAAAAAATTTCAATCATCCTAAACATAAATTTTATTGAAATATCAATATAGACTGACAAAATATTACTTTTTATAAATTTTATTATAAGAAGGGTGGAGAGAAACACTAAAAAATAATCCCCCAAGGGGATCAAATGAAATCTTCAAATAGGAACAACTTTCTTTATCCATTAGAATATCGAGAAATTCCAAACTTTTTTTCTCATGTAAGCTCTAGAAAAAGAATAACTATCAAAAAAATTATTTATTAGGTAGATAAATAATCTCTTAAACATTCTATTTCCTACCCAAAGTTTAACCAAATTAATTATCACAACACAAGACAACTTCCCCTGAAACTTATGTTCAACCAAATCATGAATTTCACTTTAAGAGCAGGTTGAATAGGTAAAATTGGCATGTAATGTGGCTAACCTAACTTGTTGTTCATATATTATATGGGATAAAAGGATTTCATGTATAATGTATGATAGAATGAAAAAATTTCTTTGTAAAATGGGGTTTTAAAAACCAAATAAATTCCTCAATAATTTAAAACACAAGTACCTCAAACCCTCATGTTTTTACTTGAATAAATAAAATTTTGGTTAAATAAAGCATGGTCTAGTTCTCTCAAGATGTGAGGTGGAAAAAAATAATATTAAAGTAATTGTTAATAATCCTCAAAATAAAGTGATTTCAAAGATAAAGATAGTGATATGTGGCATGGGATTCAAAAATTAAAGTACTTTTAATTAAATTCAAAAAGATTGAACTTAAAACAAAGTCATTTTCAATATTCATTTAAGATCAGTTTTATGGAATAAATTGGTTCACTCACTGACATGGGTTTTAAAAATGGAAATGATAATAATTTCTACTCAAAACTTTCAAATACACACAAAAACTGAAAAAGAAACACAGAAAATTCTGAAAAACAAAAAATTATTATTATTATTATTATTATTATTATTATTATTATTATTATTATTATTATTATTATTGGAAACAAAAAACCAAATGAAATCATAAATTAAAATGGTTCCCTCCCCCGCACATAAATGGTGTAGTGTTCCCAATGCATTCAAATAGATTTTAACATGTAAGATTTTTTTAAAATGAATCACAGTAAGTAAGAATGTTTAAATAATATATACAACCTGATGGATTTTAATGATAATTAGTTTGGAGGAGTGTGATCTCCTCTATTGGATTTGATGGAATGGTCCCATGGAATTTCATCAACTCGTGTCCGTTAATAGTGAATAGATCATGCTCTCCATCCTTCACAATATTCATAGTACTGAAGTTATATACATGAGTACCTATAAATGGACATTCCCATCTAGAATGAAGTTTTTCTATAATTAGCTTGAGTTTTGAGTTGAATAACAACACTTTGTCTCCGAGATGGAAGTCTTTTGGTTGGATCAACTTTTCATGATCCACTCCTGTTATCTATTTGAAAATCCTAGAATTTTCAAATGATTCCCTTCTAATTTACTCTAACCCTGTAACTGAAATTTTTTCTCTTCAACGCTTTCAAGATCCAAATTCATCTTCCTCACAGCCCAATATGCCTTATGATCCAATTCCATATGAAGGAGAAATATTTTCCCATAAATTAGCCTATATGAATTCATTACAATTGGGGTTTTGTAGGATATAATGTAAGCCAATAACATGCCTTCCATCCTTTGGAACTAATCCTTCTAGTATGGTTTAACATTATTCTCCAAAATTCATCTGATTTCATTATTGGACACATCATCTTGACCATTAGTCTATTGATGACAATGAGTTGATATTTTATGATGCACCCCATAATTCTTTAGAAAATCCTCCATTATTATATTTAAAATGTGAGTCACCAAATCAATAATGAAGTCTTTAGTCACTCAAAACCAACAAAATATGTTATCCCTGATAAAATCACAAACAAATTTAGCATTTTCAGTCCTGGTGGATATTTCTTCCACCCATTTGGTAACATAATCTACTAAAATCTAGATATCATAATTTTTTAATGACATTGGGAAATGTCCCATAAAATCTATTCCCCAGAATTTAAAAATATCACAAAATTTAATTGTTTGTTGGGGAATTTCTTGTCTTTTTGAAATGTTTACATAAAATGGACAATTTTACACCTTTTCCAAAATTCATGAGAATATTTAAAAAGGGTGTTCAATAAATTCCAGATTTGAAAACCTTTATTGTCGTCCTTTGAGGTCCAAAGTGTCATTCATAAGCTAATGTGTGAAAAAACACAAAGATAGAACCAATTTCACTCTCAGGAAAACATTTTCTTACTACTTGATCATTACAAATCTTATAAAGAAATTGATAATCCCAAATGTAATATCTGTATTTAGATTTTAGTTTTTGAATTTGGTGGGAATTGAAATGGTTTGATACCTGAGATGTTACCAGATAATTGGCCATATTAGCATACCAAGGAAATTCAACTTTAATCAAGTAAAACTGCTCTTCTGGAAATTTATCATTCAATGGTTCTTTTTCTAGAATTTCAACTTCAATAGTGTCGGGTAGCCTGCTTAAATGATCATCCACTTGGTTCTTAGCTTCGTTCTTGTCCTTGATTTCTATATTGAATTTCTAAAGTAGTAACATCTATCCCAATAAACTCTATTTAGCTTCATTATTCATTATCAAGTACCTAAAAACAGCATAATCAAAAAAAATAATGACTTTAGTTCTAAGAAGATATGATCTGAATATTTCTAAAGAAAAAAAATAGTAATAAATATTTTATTATTGGTGTGTAATTGATTTTATTTACATAAAAAGTTCTTTAGGGATGTTAAATGACTTGTGTCTTTCCCTAAATGCTCTGAGAAAGGTGATCACCAACTATATGGTTGGAAGCATCAACAAGTATCTCAAATAGTTCATCCCAATTTGGTGGTTGCATCACTAGTGGTGTAATCAATCCTCTATTCAACTCATCAAAGGATTACCTACACTCACCATTGAAAAAAATCATTATCATTCAAAAGAAATATAGATAAAGGGAGGTAAATCTTATTTAAATCTTTTATAAACCTCCTTTAGAATCCTAAAAGTCCAAAAAATGATCTAACATGCATTACACAATTTGGGTGAGGAAATGAATATATCTCTTTAATTTTTTGATTTATCCACTTCAAGTAATTTTTTAAAATGACATGCCAAATCACAATTCCTATATAAAGCATGAAATTAAACTTTTCAATATTTAAAACAATATTCCTTTAAATGTAGGTTTTCAAAATATTTTACAGATTTTTTAAACAATAGTAAAAGGAATTTCCAAAAATAGTGAAATAATTAAAGAAAAAATTCAAGAAATCTTCAACTTGATCAGAAAAAATAATCACCATGAACCTATAAAATATACCTAGAGAATTATATAATAAAAATTCCATTCATTCATGTGAAAAAGTGTCAAATGGATACGTAAAGGTTGTTTTCTCTTGATCCTCTAGAGCAATAGCTACCTGAAAATCCATCCAAAAAGAAATAATGAGTTATCTCTACCAATATTTCTAACATCTGATCAATGAAGGGGATGGGTAAATGGTCTTATAAAGTGACCTGATTCAACTTCCTAAAATCAATGCACACTCCCCAGATGTTCTGAATTATGAAAAGGATTAATTCATTATTTTCATTCCTCATAGTGGCAAGGAATTTTTTTTGAACTACACGAATTGGGACAACCCATTATGAATCTAAGATGGGATAGATGATCCAAGATTCCAATATCTTGTCGATATCCTTCTCCATAACCTTCATTAAGGTTAGATTCATCCTTATTTTGGGTTATGTGATTGGTTTGTAATGTCCCTCAAGAAGAATTCTATGTGAGCATGTTTTTGGGTTAATTATTAGGATATCAACAAAAATTCACCATGTTTTTTGGAAATTCTCTCTCAAAATCTCAATAAAATTTTTTTCTTGGGTTTTAGATATATTGTTATCAATTATCACTAATAATTTCTCTCCCTCCCTAAGGTACACATATTTCACATCAATGATGAGTGGTTTTAATTCTATATCAAGGGTATTCTCAAGGGAATAAATTAAAATGAAATTCCCCACTTCTAAAGGATGGACCTTTTGTACACAAGAAACCATATCAACTTCCTAATCATTTAAAAAATCATCAATTAAATCTTATTTTACCACTTCTTACCACCTGAAAATAGAATATCCAGTGTTTTAGGAATCCACATATTTGGTGATATTTTCAATAGAAAAATTATTTCCTAATACTAATAATTCATGTAACATACATAATTCATCAATTGTATTAGTTCCAAATACATGGGAGAGTGAAAAGAATGACGGATCATCTGATGTTTTCCTCGTGGACTCAAAAATATTAAAGTGGATGGTGATATATCCAAATTCTACTATGAGTGTCCTTTCATGGAAATTGATGATGGTTTTGGCCTTCATCAAGAAAGGTCCCCCTAAAATTATGGGTTATTGTGAAAGGCTCGTAGATTTTTTCTATATTCTTCACATAGAAGTAATCTAGGAGTAATATTTCATTGACTTTCACAAGGAAATCATCCATAACTCTTACTGTGAAGACTGTGGATCTATTTTGAAGTTGGACCACCACTCTTGTGTGCTAAAAGAATTTCATATGCAAATAAGTGTATACTGAGTGAGTAAAACCCCTAATTTAAGAACTAGGATCATGCAGATAATTGGAGAAATTAAATGAACCAATGTAGTATGCAATGGAAAATGTCCATGGATAATGAAATTTGGTTGACAAACGTAGTGTGAAAAGGTATGAGACACTTCTTCCCAAGTTGATTATCTAATTACCTTGAAGTATTATCATATTGATGAAAATAAACATCAAAACATTTGCATACTTTGGAGTTTTTTTGAGTACTTCAAATAGGGGGATAAATATATTCACTTTTTAGAAGATGTCCAGAATTTTTTTTTTGAAGTGGTTCTTTCTGAAATATCTTCAAGTCAATCATCCTTGATGGAAATAGTGGGGGTAATTATTTCATCTAAATTTTTTAATTTTCAATGTTATTTTATGTATCATCCTCCTATGACAATCCTTCTCCTCACCCTTATTCAATTCTTCTTCTTGGTTTATTTTTTAAAAAATCATAATTTCCTACTCTATTCTCCCTTAGATCAGGTGGTCTTCTTTTAGGTTCCTAGGATGGTGGTGGTGAGAGTAATTTGACACTGCTTGCTGGTTACCCACTTATTTAAAGTTCATCAATCCCACCATACTAGTTAACTCTTCAATATTATTTTCCCATAAATTTTATGGATAATAATTTCTTAACTCATGAATACCTCTTTTTGTAGTACCTCTTATACAAAACTTTTTTGAGTTATGAGATCTCTTCTCAATCAAGACTATAGCTTCTTCTGGGGAATTTTCCAAAAATGTTCCTACAAATGATGCATCTAGAAGGTTTATTACATTGTATAATAATCCCTGTAAAAAGACAAGAATGTTATGCTCCTCAATTTCTTGATCTGTACAAATGAAACATAGTTTTATAAACCTTTCCCAGTACTCGTAAATAGTTTTTCTAGATGACTTTCTGATGGAATAGATTTCTATTATTATGGATGTGCTTATGTATGTGGAAAAGAATATTTATATGAAACATCTCACTACGTCATTCAAATCATTCACATATATAGGTTATATGTTATACAGGCATTCTTTGGAAGCTCCTACCAATGAAATGGGAATTTCTTCCACTTTACCTGCTCCCCAAAAACTCCTTAGGGTCTGAATGTAGAGAAGACTTGTGTGAACTCTTTAATATGTTTTTTTGGTGTTCTCCTACCAATCCAAGAAATTTTGGGAGTAATGGAATCATATTATGTTTCACCTCAAAATAATTTTGTAACACTATCATGGAAAATTGATTGTATTTATTAAGATATCGTGGTTCCCTAAAGTCTCTTAGGGTTGGGTTCTGATTTATAGCCATGATGACAGGAAGAAAGTGAACACTTGAAGTTTTATTAGAGTCTTTAAAATAAAGTTCCTCAAATTTAGATTGAAAATTAAGGTTTCTAAGTCAATTCAATAAGGTACTTTCAATTTCAGGTTCTAAGGAGAAATTTTAATTGTTTTGGGTTCTAGTCATGTAATTTCAAAGAGAAAAGAAGAAAATAAAAGTAAATATTGTTGGAACTACCACCATAGAAACCGCATCAATTTTTAACATGTTCATATCATTAGGTATACTGAAAACAAATATTTTCTAAATTAAAAATTCTGTAATGTGGGTAAACAAGGTTTTCTCTAGAGAGGAGTGCGCAAAAATAAAGTTTTTACCTTAAAATTTGTGAAAGAAGGGAACATTGCTTTTGAAATTATTTTATTTAAAAAAATAAAGGTTAAACAAAAATGGATGAATAAAGTGATGAGTTTATGGTAGGATAACCAAATTCAATTTCATCATGCTTATAAAAAATCATTCACCCACTCATTCTATTGAATGATAAATAAACGACTCCTTAATCAAGTTTTCAATCACCCTTGGTTGAAGGAAGCAATGGAAACCACTCTTATGTTCATTAAGGTTCATAAACTAATCCCAAAAAATAAGGCAAGTCCCAATAGAGGATTTTTTTATCCTTATAAATCTAAAAAAAATCAATAATTCAACACACATGCTCAGGATCGCTAGACACTCACCACTTAAAACAATCTTCTCGATCGAGACAAACTACACAAGGTGGAGGGAGTTAAAAAATATTCATCCAAAGATATTAACAATGAATTACACCAAAAAACAAAATATAATTAAATAAATAGAATTCGTAAACACTGAAAATATAAATTATTCAACAGAAATAGAGAGTTTCAAATTAAATCTCAACACTCTAACATTAGAAATGTGAAAAATCCCCCTTCCTTGATCATTAAAAATATTTACCCCTCTATGTGAAGGGTAATAAAGTTAAAAGGGTAATATGAGAGAATTATGAAACTAATAAAATAAAAATAGGAAATCCAAAAAACTTTAAGATTAATATTATCTATCACAACCCCTCCCTTTTCACCTATAAAACTATTGAATGGAAGTGTACACTCATATATATAGGGTTGATAGGTGTAAAACATTCATCCAAATTATTTTTACTGAAATATTTATTTCAATAAGCATAGTAAATGGCAGAATCATAGTATATTTTCTTCATAAAATGGTTCCCCTATCTATTTCTCATTATCTCAGAGAATCTAGACTTAGTTATAAAAGTTGAAAAAAAAATATGATCGAATTACTGAAGATTAATTTTTATAGTCGAGTTGACCTCTCAACCCCCTCCAATTTAAAATATTAAATTTAAATCCTTAATGATCACATATATTCATGAAATTTAATTTTTAATTTCATATATGAGTCTTATTTATAATCCAACTTGAATCAATTTATTTGGATGTATTTAGATAGAGATATTCCCCAATTACTTATGTTGGTCCATTATGTCGTCCGGAAAATTTTCTCCAGTTGATTCATTTTTATGGGAAACATTATTTATAATTGGATGTAGGTCAAGAAGAAAAGTTATAAGAATATGAAAAAATTAATCCTACAAAAATAATAACTCGAATTGGATCAAAATTGTAAATGATAATCCTGAAATATAGAAGATTTAAAAAACTGTTAAATTTATAGAATTAATAAATTTTCACAATTAAACCCAAAAATATCCAAAAAAATATTAATATGATAAAACCCAGATCAAATTGATTAATTATAAGGTATTAAATCATTATAAATCAAATGATGAATTATAAAACTATTATCTCTCTCACACTTCCAAAAAGGTGATATCTTCTTTTACTTTTCTCAAAAAAATATCAAATCACTGATATTTTCCTTAAACCTATATCCCTTAATAACTTTTAATTCATTAAAGGTTAATTATGAATGTTTCACTTGTGAAATTATTCATTTTATCTATAGTAATCATTATCTTTAATTTAAAATTTCTTTTTAAATCTTGTTTTTAAAATTGGTTTTAAAATATTGAATTTGTTTCTTTATTTTATCTATCATGGATATAATACCTTATCTCTCCAATGTTATATTCTCAGTGGGAGCCTTTTTCCTTAATAATTCTTAAATTTTAATTAAGAGATGCCTTTTTGTTTTCAAAAATTAGTTACTTCTTATTTTCAAACTATTTTCTCTTATTTTAAAAGTTTAAAAATCTTATTTCAAAAAAATGGGTACATTTTATTTTATTATAAATTTTATTTTTTGATTTTTAAATTTAAACTATATTAAATACATTAGATTTATATTTGGCACCTTTTCTTTTGAAATTTATTTTTAAAAACTCTAATTTAACTTATTCATTTATTCAAAAATTTATTTTTATCTCTCTTAATAAAGAGTATTGATGAGAAAAATAGTTTATATATACATGTCTCTAAACTTTCTTTTGAGATATCTTTATTGAAATTCATAATCAAAGAACCATTTTCAAATAAT
This sequence comes from Viscum album, assembly GCA_963277665.1. Classification (NCBI taxonomy): domain Eukaryota; kingdom Viridiplantae; phylum Streptophyta; class Magnoliopsida; order Santalales; family Viscaceae; genus Viscum; species Viscum album. The sequence continues at coordinate 1,474,947,353 of OY728125.1, read as the reverse complement.
ATAAAAACATCAAAATAATTACATTTATAAGCTCTTTCAAATAATACATCTTACAATTAAGGTGAATCCATTCCTTGAAGAAAATTCTGTCATGGAAATTGTATCTGTCAATTTTATTTTTATATATTTATTTTCTTCTTTATTTTCATTACTTATTCATTTTTATTATTATCTTTTCCTTTTGTAGTAGTTTTTCAATTTATGACTTTTATATGTTTTCTTTATTATATTCTCTACCTTAATGATTATAATATTTTTCGGTGATTTTGAAACTTAAGAAGGTATTGTTCACTCTTTATTTATTATATTATCTTATTCCATTTTTCTTTTATTCTTTTAACTATCCACTATAACACCCCGACCTTCCACAATACGCTTCTCTTTTAATAAAGCAATAGCTTGCATTGTACGTAGGTTTGAGATTCAACACACCACAACCAATCAAAGTAACCGTTATGAATAGTAATACCCACCTTTTTAAATTATATAAATTTTATATTTCAAAATGGACTTCATTTTTGTGTTCGGAATATCGAAATTAGCCTATGTTGAATTTTTGGTATTTTTCTGAGAACTTCCAATTTTTTATGAATAGTGAAAAATACATAAAAACAAATTTTTTAATCAAAATAATTTATAGTGATAAATTATACTATTGAGTGGTTTTAAAGTATAATTAGAATATATTTTTACCATTTTATCCAATGGTGGTCATTAGAATTAATTTCACTTTGAAAATGGATATAAACAATTGTCAATCTTTTGATATATATTGTTTCTTAAAAACACACTATTTGTTGTGACAGTGGGAATTAATTATAAAATTAATTAATACAACTTATATGTTTGGAATTTTGTAAAATAGACATCATTTTTGAATTCTTAATATCAATTATATATTAGGGTGAAATTTTGGCACTGTTCTAAAAAACATCAATTTTTGATGAATAGTGAAACCACTAAGTGGTAGTTAAAAAACTGATTTTTTGTTTAAATGAAACATTACCACTTCTGTGATTTGATTTTTAAAAATCCGACATACATGGTTGTCATTAGGAAGTAAAATGTGGTTCAATGGGATTAAAATAATTTTTAGTGAATAGTAACTTTTAAGTTTAATTAATCGCGATTAAAGATAATTAGTGTAATTTAAGGTAAAGATAATGTTATAATAATATGAAATGAACTTTACACTTGTCCTACCCCTATTCTATGAGTCATGGACGACAAAGACAATCCATGGGTAAACTTGGGGACCCCATGGAGCCACTTTGGTAGGAAACTGACATTAAAAACTTTTTATTTAATGTTAAAATAAAAATGTCACAAACATGAGTTGTTTTACTAAAACAATTTTTAAATGGGATTATAAAAGTCATATTTTTTACTATAAATATTAATTAGAAAGATAAAAATATTTACTACATCATCATATATTTTTTTATAATTTTTAGACATTAAATAAATAAAATTATTTATGACACCATGATGATGTAGCGATTACCTCATTATTTAACGATTTAAATAAAATGAAAAGATAATGTAAACTCTAATACTTACACTTTTCAAAAACCTATTGTATGGGTAGATTTATAAACCTTATCACCTTATACTCGAAATATATAATTTTGGGACCTTTGAAATTCGAAAATCATTTCATAATAATGTAACATTTCATGAGTTTCCAAGAGTGCCCCTCTTCTCCTCTTATAAAAGGCCACCACCACTACCACCTTACTCGCACCTTCAAAGACATTTGGCTCAACCATCCTCTGCCAAAATAATATCTCAACTTCCCTCTCTTACTCCTAGAAGCCTCACTTTGGGCAGAAGTCTTCGCAAGGAAGCCTTTGAGCTCAAATCAATAATAGTTACCCGTTTTAAAGGTAGTGTTTTCTCTTGTGTTCCTATATTTTATTTTGTTTCTCCAACCCCCTAAACTCCTTTTAATAATTTCTTTTGTAACAAAACCAGTATCCTCAATATACTATGATGTTGTTATGAGAAGTATTTTATTTACACTTACACACACCTTCGTCTAATGGTTAAAGAAAAAACTGTTTCTGTGGTTGGAAAATTTCTGCCTCACGAAACGATGATTGTTCAATATTCTTTTAACACCTCTCATGGTGGCCATTATGATGACACTATTTTTATATATGATATATATTATGTTTTTTTCCTTATGATTCTATATTTTTCATTTATGGCATACCTTTACTATTTCCATTATGGGTAAACGCGATAATTTCATTTTAGGAAGTGCGGACTACCGCCCACTCAAAGTGATTTGAATCGTTAATGCCATATGTGGGATGTATAAAAGATGGAGTAAATGGTATTATAAATTATATTATACCGGAATTATATTATAACTTTATATAATTATAACTTCATTCCATTAAATACGAAATAGAAATGAAAGTAGCGTTCATGCGTACGTACGGCTTACTGTCTCCATGAACAGTGAATTTCATTTCTTACCTCTAAATGTTATGTAATATTATAAATGAATGTATATACTGGATATATATGATATATATGATATCTACATCATGAATATAATTATGGATATATTGGATATTTTACCACATTAACAACTTGTAATTTTAAGAAGTTTATTTTTGACTCAAATACCAAAGATTGAAAAAACGACCGTTATTAACATAAATAATTACATAATGTTCATAACATGGTAATAAGTGATATAAAAGGAATAATAAACTTAAAAAATGTTCTTAATCAGTTATAAATTAACTCTAGTTTATTATTCAGGAGGTTAAAGAACGGTCGAGTCAAGTCGGACACGAGGTAAGGGAATTTCTTAACCGAATTTCCATTGTTTGGGTTAATCTCCTACTTTCAAATTATGTCATGATATTATTTTGTCCTATCTTGTATTTATACTTTCTTTATCTGTATATATAGTTAATATACATAATAGATGTATTTTATTTAAAAAAAATGTTCTCTGTAAGGGACTTCGTCTCAATCTTCATTCATTGAGGCATATTTTGTTTTATACACACATTTCTTTTATACGGTGTATAAACCCTTTTGACTTTTTCATTTATTCAAAAGGAATCTTTTTTTACGAATCATTTTACTAAATGACAAAATGGAATGTTTTTCTTGTCGTACGTATGCGGCGACAACAACTTCTCCACCGTTGTGACCATAATTTGAGTTCCGGCTTCCTCTACAAGACATAACTTTTTTCAAAATAAAAAAAATAAATATCATGTTTTAATTTTCTTTTATTTTGGTATTGAAAATGTTTTTGAAAGTGTTTTTATTATATAAATGTGTTGTATTGATATCTTGTGATTGAAATGTGGAAATTTTATGTTTCTTTTATGCATTTTTTATGTAATATGATAATGTTATGGTTTATGATATGTTTAAACTTGTTCATATGAGGAATGCATTGGACTTAATAAGTGATGGGTGGAGCCCGCTATAGCTCCTCGATGCATCGGTAGGTCTCAAGAGACAAACAAGTGTCTTGGCACGAGGCCTTGACAAAATCATATTTGTGGTCTTGGCACGAGGCCTTGGCTACGTGGTTATGATAGTCTGGCATTATGCATTCCATCATTATGAAAGTGGTTATTGATATTTCATGTGATTATTCGACCAGTAGAATGTCCATGTGAATAATTAAATGACATTATTTCATTTTAATTTTTCCATATTATGTTGAAGTTAAAGTTTAAAAGGCTTTTGTTTTAGTTATACATTGCCTTAAATGTTTATGTTTATTTATAAAAGCTTCCACTATATTGTTATCCTTACTGAGCATCTGAGATCACCCCTTTCAATGTTTTAATTTTTCCAGGATGTGAAGAAGTATTTTAGGAATGACCTCCAGGGATAGTCTGAAGGGGATATGATTGTGGAAAATGGAGACTATGTTATTTCAGTTTTTAACTTTATGATTTAATGTAACATTTATGAATGTATCTACTGTTTCTAAGGCTACTAAACTAATCGGTCTTTCGAGACTTGATCTTTTATGATCATTCCAATGTTATGTAATAATGCATCGACTCTGGGTAACTAGGTTCGGGGCGTTATAGTTGGTATCAGAGGAAGTTTAGTACTAACCTTGGAAGCTAGATTTAGAAAAACTCTGATTAGAGCACATAGCCATAAGATAGACTTTGAGGATTAGTATAGAAGAACTTCCTAGAATTTTGTTATTGTAGAGATTTTGTGATTTTTCTGAGAAATACATCCTTGTCTGGATACGAGAAAGTAGAGGCGGCTCTAGCACAGATGTACCTAGGGGTAAACCCTAAAAACACTGCTTTGAGCTAGACTCAAACGGGAACTGGTGCACGAAAACGGGCCTTGTTGCACTCTTGGTTACGACACTCCTGGGGGATACACTAAGGATGATTATCATTTTCATTACAAACCATTATGAAGGGCTTGTGAGTATATACTTCCTCAAAGAAAACATTTTTATGATTATGGATTATATCCATAAATAGTTCAATTTATGTTAAGTGATTTACAAGTATGGAATTATGTATTTTAATTCATAAACAAATCTAGTTTATGTCATTGTTTAGAAATGGAACCTAGTGGGAGGAATGGAAACTGTATCAATGCACGCACTCCGTGTAGGGATTTCCTTCCTGCTCAAGATAATTATTGTGGATCTGGAGATACAACTGGTGTTGATCAACTTATTACCATACTGGGATAACTCACTCAGGTTATGAATAATAACCTTACTCGTATGGAGCACCCTGATCCGGAACATGGAGGATCAATGTTAGATCATTTCATGAGGCAACAACCACCAACATTTAATGGGGTTACAAATCCATTAGTATCTGAGCAATGGATAAACTCCTTAGAGAAAATATTCCATGCCTTGAGGAGTAGCGAAAGGGAGAAGGTTGTCATGGCAGTTTACCGCCTCACTAGAGATGCTGATCAATGGTGGTCTCTGATTCAAAACACAAAGGAAGATGAATAAGTATCAAGTATGGAATGGAGATAGTTCAAAGAGCTTTTCTTAGAAAAATACTTTCCACATGACCGTCGAGAAGATATGGAAAGGCAATTTCTGAGTCTGAGGTAGAAGGAGGATGAGAATGTCGCAAAGTATGAGGCTAACTTTACGAGGTTAGCGAGGCATGCTACAGATTATATTCGTAACCCAAGAAGTAAGATTGATCATTTCTTTGATGGGATAAAACCGTTTCTCCTTCGAGCATTAGTCTCACAAACCTTCTCAATATATGAAGATATAGTATTGTGTTCTATCAAGATAGAAAAGGAATTCTCTAAATCTTATGACAATAAAGTAAAGCAAGAGAAGAAGAGAACGGTGGAACAAGAGACTGATAAACGGAAAAAGGGAACGAAGGATTTTCCATTATGCGATAATTGTGGGAAGAATCGCCCCAGTACATGCCTAAAATGAATGTAAGTTTGTTATAAATGTGGAGAAAAAGGTCACCAGGCTCGTGATTGTAAGGGAAAGAAAGAGGCTATCAATGTTGAATGCTAAAATTGTAGGGAAATGGGGAATTATGGAAATGAATGTCCTAAGAGTCAGGGAAACTTACCTCAGAAAAATCCAAGGGATCAAGGACAATCTTATGATGTTACTACAGTTGAAGTGGAATAATTAATGTATTGGTGCTTTTCGACTCAAGGATTATATTCTGGTTATAAGAATAATGTGATATATATAAGGATTGTACTGTAGTACTTGTTGTTTTCATTAAGGTTTTAATATGATGAAGGTAATCATATTTTTATTATGTGACAGTAAAAGAATCTTTACTTTATGTGGGGAATCTGATGTTACAATTGATTTTTGGATTTGGAGACCTTTTAGAGAAAGTCTAGACAGAGGTATTTTGGATAAATATAAAGGTTGGAATGGATTAAGTATAACCTTGGATAGTATTGTTTATGGTTAAAACATTTTTGAAGATTATTTTTGGAATATTATAATACTAAAGTTTTAGGAAAAGGACAACCTGCAGGTTGGGGGATAGCCCGTCGCGTTGGACAAAGCTGTAGGAATCGAACCCACAACCATAGTGCGATAGGCCTTTATTACCTACCACTATCCTACATGAAGACCCTAGTTATTACAAAATAGTTTTCCTAATCTAAATGGTATGTGGTAATATTTGGAACCTTATACAATTAGGATAAATAGAATATTTTTGAGTTATGTTACCATTTGGAGTGAAAGATGGGTTTGTGGTAAAAAATTATTAAAGAATGAAAGTCTACATTATAAGTAAGTATATTTCCTTACATTCTTAGTAAATCTCTTAAATAAATTCCTCAACTTTATGAAAGGTAACTTAAAACAAAAATGTTGTCAGTTAACTTTTCCTACTGGGGATTCAATGACCATTTAACCAATCACAAGTTTGTGATTTTCTTGTGGTTAACTTTATCCTAATCCTTTTTTCAACAACTCTCCATAAGACCTTGATTATTTTTTTCCCTCCATATCTATATTTTCATTGAATCCTAGTATGGGCTATCTCGGGTGACCTTTGTACCTCTCTTTCTTTCTTTTAATGTTATATTTTTATAAACCTTATTTCCGATGCGGGTCTTCTACAAAGGTATTTTATATTTTCAACCTTTTATTTTCAAAGAAAAATTTCAAATTGCGGGGATGCAATTTATTGAAGGATGGGAGAATGTAACACCCCGATCTTCGATGATTCGCTTCTCTTTTAATAATGCAATAGCTTGCATTGTACGTAGGTTCGAGATTCAACACACCACAACCAATCAAAGTAGTCGTTATGAATATTAATACCCACCTTTTGAAATTATATAAATTTTATATATCAAAATGGACTTCATTTTTTTATTCAGAATATCGAAATTATCCTATGTTGATTTTTTGGTATTTTTCTGAGAACTTCCAATTTTTTATGAATAGTGAAAAATACTTAAAAACAAATTTTTTTATAAAAACAATTTATAGTGATAAATTATACTATTGAGTGGTTTTAAAGTATAATAAGAATATATTTTTACCATTTTATCCAATGGTGGTCATTAGAATTAATTTCACTTTGAAATTGGACAAAAACAATTGTCAATCTTTTGATATATATTGTTTCTTAAAAACACGCTATTTGTTGTGACAGCGGGAATAAATTATAAAATTAATTAATATAAATTATGTGTTTGTAATTTTGTAAAATAGACATCATTTTTGAATTCAGAATATCAATTATAGCTTAGGGTGAATTTTTGGCATTGTTCTGAAAAATTTCAATTTTTGATGAATAGTGAAACCACTAAGTAGTAGTTAAAAAACTAATTTTTTGTTTAAATGAAACATTACCACTTTTGTGATTTGATTTTCAAAAATATGACATACATGGTTGTCATTAGGAAGTAAAATTTGGTTCAATGGGATTAAAATAATTTTTGGGGAATAGTAACTTTTAAGTTTAATTAATCACGATTAAAGGTAATTAGTGTAATTTAAGGTAAAGATAATGTTATAATAATATGAAATGACCTTTACACTTGTCATACCCCTATTCTATGATTCATGTCTGACCAATAAAATCCATGGGTCAACTTGGGGACCCCATGGAGCCACTTTGGTAGGAAAATGACATAAAAAAACTTTTTATTTAATGTTAAAATAAAAATGTCGCAAACATGAGTTGTTTTACTAAAACAATTTTTAAATGGGGTTATACAAGTCATTTTTTTTACTATAAATTCTCATTAGAAATCTAAAAAGATATATTACATCATGATTTTTTTTATAATTTTTAGACATTAAATAAATTAAATTATTTATGACACCATGATGATGCAGCGATTACCTCATTATTTAACGATTTAAATAAAATGAAATGATAATGTAAATTCTAAGACTTAAACTTGTCAAAAACCTATTGGATGGGTATATTTGTAACCCTTATCACCTTATCCTAAAAATATATAATTTTGGGACCTTTGAAATCCGAAAATCATTTCATAATAATGTAACATTTCATGAGTTTCCAAGAGTGCCCCTCCTCTCCTCTTATAAAAGGACCCCACCACTACCACCTTACTCACACCATCAAAGCCATTTGGCTCGGCCAAACTAAGCCCAAATAATCTCTCAACTTCCCTATATTAATCCTAGAATCCTCACTTTGGGCAGAAGTCTTCCCAAGGAAGCCTTTGAGCTCAAATCAAAAAGAGTTACCCGTTTTAAAGGTTCTGTTTTCTCTTGTGTTCTTATGTTTTATTTTTCTTCTCCAACCCCCTAAACTATTTTTATTCATTTATTTTGTAACAACACCAGTATACTAAATATACTAGTATGTTTTTATGAGAAGTATTTGAATTAAAATTACACACGCCTTCGTGTAATGGTTAAATAACATACTGTTTCTGTGGTTGGAAAATTTCTGCCTCACGAAACGATGACTATTAAATCTTCTTTTAACACCTCTCATGGTGGCCATTATGATGACACTACTTTTATATATGATATATATTATGTTTTTGTTTTTATTATTATTCTGTATTTTTCATTTATGGCATAACTTTATGATTTCTATTATGGGTAAACGCGATAATTTCATTTTAGGAAGTGCAGACTACCGCCCCCTCAAAGTGATTTGAATCATTAATTCCATATGTGGGATGTATAAAGGATGGAGTAAATGGTATTATACATTATATTATACTTGAATTATATTATACCTTTATATTATTATAACTTCATTCCATTAAATGTGTAATAGAAATGAAAGTAGCGTTCATGCGTATGTATGGCTTACCGTCTCCTTGAACGGTGCATTTCATTTTTTACCTCTAAATGTTATGTAATATTATAAATGAATGTATATACTGGATATATATGATTTATATGATATCTACATCATGAATATAATTATGGATATAATGTATATTTTAACACATGAACAACTTGTAATTTTAAGAAGTTTATTTTTGACTCAAATACCAAAGATCGACAAAACGACCGTTATTAACATAAATAATTTCATAATGTTCATAACATGGTAATAAGTGATATAAAAGGAATAATAAACTTGAAAAAGGTTCTTAAGTGATTATAAAATAACTATAGTTTATTATTTTGGAGGTTAAAGAATGGTCGAGTCAAGTCGGACATGAGGTAAGGGAATTTCTTAACCCAATTTCCATTCTTTGGGTTAATCTCCTACTTTCAAATTATGTCATGATATTATTATTTCATATCTTCTATTTATACTTTCTTAATGTGTACATATAGTTAATATGCATAATAGATATATTTTATTTAAAAAAATGATCTTTTTAAGGGTCTTCGTCTCAATTTTCATTCATTGAGGCATATTTTGTTTTATAAACACATTTATTTTAAATGGTGTATAAACCCTTTTTACTTTTTCATTTATTCAAAAGGAATCTTTTTATACGAAGCATTTTACTAAACGACAAAAAGGAATGTTTTTCTTGTCGTATGTATGCGGCGACAATGACTTCTCCACCGTCGTGACCATTATTTGAGTTTCGGCTTCCTCTACAAGCCATAACTTTTTTCAAAATAAAAAAAATAAATATCATGTTTTAATTTTCTTTTATTTTGGTATTGAAATTGGTTTTGAAAGTTTTTTTGTTATATCAATGTGTTGTATTGATATCTTGTGATTGAAATGTGGAAATATTATGTTTCTTTTATGAATGTTTTATGTAATATGATTATGTTATGGTTTATGATATGTTTAAACATGTTCATATGAGGAATGCATTGGACTTAATAAGTGACGGGTGGAGCCCGCTATAGCTCCTCGATGCATTGGTAGGTCTCAAGAGACAAACTTGTGTCTTGGCACGAGGCCTTGACAAAATCTTATTTGTGGTCTTGGCACGAGGCCTTGGCTACGTGGTTATGATAGTCTGGCATTATGCATTACATCATTATGAAAGTGGTTATTGATATTGCATGTGATTATTCGACCAGTAGAATATCCACATGAATAAGTAAATGGAATTATTTCGTTTAAATTTTTCCATATTATGTTGAAGTTCAAGTTTAAAAGTCTTTTGTTTTAGTTATACATTGCCTTAAATGTTTATGTTTATTTATGAAAGCTTCCGCTATATTGTTATCATTATTGAGCATCTGAGCTCACCCCTTTCAATGTTTTAATGTTTCCAGGATGTGAAGAAGTATTTTAGGAATGACCTGTAGGGATAGTCTGAAGGGTATATGAGTTTGGAAAATGGAGACTATGTTGTTTTAGTTTTTCACTTTATGATATAATGTAACATTTCTGAATGTATGTAGTGTTTTTAAGGCTACTAAACTAATCGGTCTTTCGAGAGTTGATCTTTTGTGATCATGCCAATGTTACGTAATAATGCACCGACTCTGGGTAACTGGGGTTGGGGCGTTACATCAACTATCAATAAAAAACTTATTATTTGGTATGTTTTTTAATTTAATAAGTTTTTGTTAAAGTTTTATTATTTATATTTTTCATTTTATTTATTTTCTCTATTAATTTCTTCTCTCTCTAAATGATAACTATATAATTTTGGGTGTTATAGAAATTAATAGGTGTTTTAAAAAAACTTATTATTTTTATAATTTTTATTCTTTATTTTTAATACTTTAAAAAATTTATTCGCTTTGTATTATTTTTCAAAACTATTTTTTATTTTTCCAAAATTATTCCTTGAGTTATTCTTCAATATATTCTAAAATATTCTATATATTTTCCTGTTCTTCGTCTATTTTTCCACTTTTTGATAATCAAAAAGGGGAGAAATTTGTTATAAAATTAAGGGTATATTTAATTTTCAAAGGGATATGGGAATAGTTATTAATTAATTTTCCCTCTCTTATTATTAAATTATTTAAAAAAATTGTCTTTTAAAACCTCTTAATTTTAGTTTTTTAAATGTATTTTTGAGCACATTAGATATGTACTGATCTCTTGTATTTATTTTCTATATCTTTCAATATTAATCAATTGTTAATATATATTTTTATATTAAGGGCTTGTGATCATCAAAAAGAGGTATATTGTCATACATATCTCCCTCATGGTGTTTAAATTATCAAAAATACTAACCTATCTATCAAAACAATTTATTTATGTGAATATGAGTGATTACTTTGAGGATTAATTACTTGAGTTCAATGTTCTCATGAAGTATGTTTGATGCCTTGATAATGCCTTGCAAATAAATCATTTCATACTTTAAATACTTGGAGAAAACATTGAATAATCACATAAGGTTTTGGAATGAAGTTGAGGAGATTCCTATTGAAAGTGTTATTGTGAAGGTAGCACTGGTTACCCAGTCCCATGATGGAAGTATCCCAGAAGAGCATATCTTCCACAAACCATCTAGTGGAGGATCATTAGCCCACCAGTGGGTTCAATAGGTGTAAAATAGTTCTATCTCAAGGAAACTTGACATTTTTTTGACTCTAAAAACTAGTCGGTGGTAGTTCCCTATTTGTACTCAAGTCTATATAGGTGACCGACTACCTAGAGGATGCTATCAAGTATCTAGTGGTGTCACAAATTATTCTCCTAGGGTGAATTTATTATGTTAATAATAACCATAATTATCTTCTATGACATATTTATTACACCCAAAAAAATCCAAAATATTCTCGATCCTTTTAGAGCCTATAAAATACTTAATTGGATGCTTAGAAGTACACCTTGACAAACTTTCTCCTAGTCAAAGTGCTCTCAAATTTCAATAAATGATGGAGCTCAAATTCTCTAAACACCTCTCAAAATCTTTCAAGTCATAAATTATTAAAATTATTTATAACCTTTCTCATGATATCTCATCCTACATTGTATATTCTCTAATTAGAGAGATTTATGAGCAGTGTGCAAAACATTTACGAAAAAGAAAATCTCACTATCCTAAACCTCCATTCACCAAGGGTTTACACTCCGCAAAATAATCAAATAACTCAATTGGATACCAAAAAATATAAAGATGGTTCTCAAAATAAAATAATGTGAATTATAGGTTCATGTTCAACATTGAGACTAAGATATTTATACCATTAACCACTTGATTTGAGGGGAAAATATATTGGGAACACATCATTCTATTACTGAATTGATTATCAATTATGTTTTTCCTTTATTTAATTTGCCACATTGCGTCATTTGTAATTAACTCTCTTTCTTTAAAAAAATTGGTTTTATCATTTTTTATCATTAATTACTTAGATATTATTTTTATAAACTCTAATTGAATTTATCAGCTATTACATGTTTTATTTCCTTCTTTAATTTTAAATTTTTCTCTGAAATTTTTGAAAAAGGTTATTAACCCCACCCCCCCCCCACATAAAAAATATATAACCAACCCAAAATAACATTATCACATAAAATTAGAAACTAAAAAAATACAATTAAAATACTAAGATATTTAAAAGAAGTGTTTCATGATATATCTCTTAGTAAAAACACTCCAAAACAAAAAGAAATACACAAATCGAAAGGGCTATTACCAATAAGTAATTATAAAGATTAAAAATAATCAACAACCTCAATAGTTCCATCATCATCTACTAATAGACCCAATGATTTTCTTTATCTCCTAATGGAGTTATTAATCACTACTACAATTCATTATAAATCTGATGGATGTGTTCAGCCATGAAAGTTATGATTGTCATATTTCACAAACCTTATTGAGAAAATGGGTACTTCAAATATTTATACTTTTTTAGTTAGTGAATATACTCTTTTATAATTATTATTTTCTATAATGTTTTATTTACCAAAAATTTCTTATGTATGACCAAAACAACTAAAATGAAACAAAAGATAAATTAGGTTCTAATACAGTGTACTTTTATTTCCAAAATTAAGAAGTAAAGTGAGCCTTTAACTCAAAAATATCCCCCTTTTGGAAAACAAAAAATACATAATAAGAAATTGAAAACTTCAACTAAAATTAAAATAAAACTTCCTATGAATCTCAGTATTGTGACTTCTTCGTTATTTTGTGTGGGACACTTCAAAATATGAACTCATTGCTCATAAATATGGTATAAGAAGTAAATAATTATCCCATTTAATTTCAATCATTTAAAAAAAAGCTTTAAAATTTTCATAAATTTATCCCCTATCTTATTATCAAAATTGAAGATGGAAATGAAAAAAATATAGGAAATAAAAAAATATAATCAAAAATAAAAAGACCTAAAAAAGTAAAATCAGAAATTTGATATTTAATCCTATTCGGAATTATTTGATCATATTTTTTGTTTTCTTTCAATAATTCTTCATCTCTTCGAATCTTCATGAAAAATATTCTCAACATGGTTGATGTAATCAAAATTTTCAATATCAATTCTCTTTCCACAATGTATTCCTATCTGAAATGATCTTGTACAATGAGTATATTTATTCAAATTTATCTTCTCTACTATTATTTATGATCTTATCATAAATTTTCTTATATATCAATATATCTTTTTGTGTCATCAAACATTGAACAACACCTTCTTCACCATTGAATCATGATATTTCTTCAAAAGAATCTGATGATCCAATTATTTTGCAAAAAAATATTTCATATTTATAATTATTTTTATAAACTCTCTGAGAAATACTTCCAAATAAATTAATTTTGTTAGAATAGAAAATTATAAATATATTCATTTTATTATGACTAAAAAACTATAGTTGGAAGTTTTTATATAGGATTTTTAGGTTTCTACCATCCAAAAATTATACTTTGAATAATGGGTAGGTCATAATGATTCCTATAAAAATATGTGCCCAAAGTATATGTTATATTAAATCTTTTAAAAATTAAATTTATAACATTTTCATTTGAAAATATAGGTTAACATATGATATAATTTTAATTATGAAATAAATAACAATAAACACTTCCAATATAAAAATTTATTTATCCAAAGAATAAAATTTAAAAAATATTACCCTATAGAAGTTTTAAACATATCCCCTTTTGATAAAAAATTTTATTGGAATAAAAAATCAGTAAAATTTATAGTTGGATAAATTAAATGTCCCTAAATTTATAATCCAATAATTAGGGATTATCTTCCTCTCTTGAGGATGGTTCAAGGAAATATTTATCTAAAATTTTAGATATTTTACAGAAATGAAAAAATATATTAGTAGGATATTTTATGTGAATCTAAAAAATATAAATATGATGAAAATATATATTAAAACTAATTAAATAAGAGTGAAAAATCGATAAAATGAAAACATAAAATCAATAAAAAAATAAAAACAATCAAACAAAAATGAAATACTGAAAAATGTCATGCCCCTCACTTGAGGTGTTTTTCAATGTTAGGAGATAGTTTGATTGGGAAGTATATTAAAGATCACTTAAGGTTGATCATTCCTAACTTATGTTAAATAAATTAAAATCTATCAAAATTTAAAGGTTTTATAAATATATTATCAAGGTGATTTTCATTTATAAATCATTTATGAATAATGTCACCTTTTTGTGTATGATTTATAAGGAAATTATGTTATAGATCTATGTTCTTTTCTCAAGAGTGATGTGATGGGTTCTTAGACAAATATATAACACTAGAATTATCACAAAGATTGGAGTAATAGAATGGATAAATCCAAAATCTATGAGTGTGTGTTTAATCAAAAAAACATAAGAAAAATAACTTTTAGAAGAAACATATTCAGCTTTAGAAGGGGAAAGTATTATAGAATACTTTTTCTTATTTAACCATAGAACTAAATATTCTCCTAATAAATGAAATATTTTGAAAGTAAATTTATATCTAACATGTAGCCTTCAATTTATGCATCTGAGTAACTTTTTATTACAAATTCATTTCTAGAAGAATAAAAAAACAAGGTACCGAAGTACAATTAAGGAATGGAAAATATGTTTTTCCTATTAAAATTATGATTATTTATATTAATCTTAAGACCTTCCATATAAAAAAATGAAAACATAATGTATGTTCATCTTGTTGTAAGATATAATAAACTTTCAATCATATTTCAATAAATTTTTTCATATATAGATTTATCAGATTCCTCAAAATAAAATTTGATAAAATTTTATACTAGAGTACTTATACTTAATGCACTATCAACATAAAAAATTTTGAGTAAATGATTAATATATTTATATGGAGTTAAAATATTTTCTTGTGGATTTTGATAAATTTTAATACCAAGGAAAATATTCAAGTTTTCCCGTCATCCCCATTTCAAAATTATTTTTTATTAGTATAGAAAAACTATCAGAAAGTGATTTTTTAGATGAACTAAAAATGATTTCATTTATATAAATTTAAACAAACAATGATATCTTTAATAAATTATTTATAAAAATATTTTGATCACCACTTCCTTTTACGAAATTATTTTAAAGAAAATATCTTTTAATTATAAATAAATAGATTTTTTGGGATTGTTTAAATCCATTGAGTGACTTCTTAGGTTTAAATCAATTTTATTAATATTTAGTATCTTCAGTTCTAGGAGTTCTTTTAACATAAAATTCCTCTTGATTGTATCATTTAATAAAATAATTTTTTACATCAATTTGAAATAAGGTAAAATTAAAATATTCTATAAAGTACTATAAGATTATAATAGAATATTAGCTTGCTATTAGTGAAAAGACTTCAACATAGTATATTAATTCTTATAGAAAATAACCCTTAGCAACATGAGTTTTTTTATTTCTAACAATATTCCCATATTCATTATAATTTTTTCTAAAAACCCATGTTACTCTAATTACTATTATATCTTTAGGCCCTTTAACTAAATTAAAAACTTGATTCCTTTTAAATTTTTTGATCACATATTGTATATAACTTATCAAACATTTATCTTATAAGTAATAATCTATAAATTTAGGTTCAAATTGTTACAAGAAATCATGATGCTCACATTGATTTCTCAAGGAACTTCTGATTTAGACTGGTTGAATTACATCACTAATAATAATATTGGTAGGATTAATCATTAAGATTTACTAATTTTTAGGTAAATTGGTAAGTCAATATTCAACTATCATATGTATATATTCCATTAAAGTTGATTCCAAATATTTAAAATTTATTAGTCTATTTTCCAAAGGATTTACTATTGGTAGTTTTGAATCAATTTTTGGTAAACTAGAAGGATTATTTTATGAAAAATCATTTAGAGGATGAAATTTAATAGGTTTTTTGAAAACCAAATGATTGGATTAATAAACATTTACATGAAACATTTATTTGGAAAAAAATTACTTCTTTAATTTAAAACTTTATAATACATACTAGTTGTATGATAACCAAAAAAATGACTTCATTATCATTAGGATCAAATTTGTGTAATTTATCTTTAGTATTCTAGATGAATACTTTACACCCAAATAAAATTAAGTAAAAAAGTTTTATTTTCATTCAGGTCCACAATTCATAAAAAATTTATTATGAAAATTTCTGTGTAAAAATTTATTCTTATTTTAAAAAGCAGTACACAAATCCACATCATAAAAACGTCTAACAACAGAATACTCACACAAAAATGTAAAAGTAATTTCCTAAATAATTAAAATTATTCATTCAAAAAACACTATTTTTTAATATTATAGGTGATAAAAATTTATGATTAATACCAATTGTAACATCCATAGATTTTAAAAAGTAAACACCATGTTTTAAAGCATACAATATACACAACACCAAGCTTAAACGAACTATTAAATATAATTATTTAAATGTGACCGTTATAAACTAGCTATTAAATTAGTGGGTATAAATAGAAATAAAAAATTTATAAAAAAAAATACAAATTACAAAATAAATATAAATGTATTGATAAATTCTTAGAAAATAATCACTTAAATTTTAGTGAAGCCAATTTATTCTTTAGAAATACATTTTCTTCAAATATCAGTTTTCTTATTAGTGAATGTTATAAATAATTAATAAAAAAACGTAGAAATTTTATTTGATGAAATGAATTAAATTTTTATATTCATCATCTAAAACTTATCTTAGGATGATTTTTGGAAAAGTTTATGAAAAGATTATTTTTTCAGGGAGTAGTGAAAAATACTAATTTTTATAAAACTATCATATTCTTTTTATTAAAAAGTAAAATTATAATTTTAATTTGATATAATATAAATTAATTAAAATTTATTTATATATAATCTAATAAATTACCTTTTAATAATCAATATACCTTATTTTGGTATAAGTATATTTTTGGGCTTAAAATATATTTTTCAAGAAAATAGTTTTTTATTTCGTTTTATGGGATTAATTTCAAATTTAATTATACCAATAAAATATCATGAATTTTTTAAAATAGATAATTTATTTTTAACATGTAGGTATATATTTATTAAATAGTTATTTTATATGTTTTTCAATATAATTAGTAATTTTATTAATTTTCATTTCCATGGTAAAGATTAAATTAGGTAATTCGATTTAATAGTAAAATGATGAGGATTATAGAATGACCCTAACACTTTAATTAATTTTATTTTATGAGTAAATTTCATCCATACACATCCAATATTCTTTTATATGGTATTTTCTATCCATTTGGATGGGATTATGACATTTATACTATTTTATTTCAGGAAAAGTCAAACATGTCATACTCTTGCATTTAATTAATATAATAATTTTAATATGAGGTTAACCAGTGGATATAATATACTATAAATAGTATTTTAAATTATAAAATATATATCCTCATCCTGGTATTTTATTATTTATTTTTGGTCAATAAATAATTACCTTAAGTTCTTACACAATATTGATGCAGTAATTATTCAATTAACTGAAAAATGAATTAAATGATATTTAAAATTTTAAAAGTAATATAATTTGATATAATTAATTAAATAAATGAATTATATAGATTATATTTACATTTTATATATTTATTAAATTAGGGTTTTAAAATTCTACGTGTTATATTGATATTATTCAAGTTAAAGTAATTAATAGTTCTAAAAATTGACATTACAGATATTTTAAAATAAATAATATTCTATTAAATGATATATCATATATAAAAATATTAGATTCATCCAATTTATTAGGATATGGTTTATAATATCAACCATGGTCCATTTAAGGTCCATTTTTCTATTTATAGTAACTATATTGAGCCACAAACCATAAAAATCATTGTGGTCACGATAAGTTTTATAAGAGTTAGTTCGGGGTTAAAACTAAAAGATATAGGTAAAAACATAGTAAAAACATGTATAGTTTTTATTTTATGAGATAATATGAATCCATATTCATCTAATATTTTAAAAATATATGTTTTAACCATTTAGAAAAATTAATTTATATTAATTTAATATTTTTAAAATTCTAAGAGTGACCCACCCCTCTCTTATGAAAGGATACATTTTTCACATTAATTAACACTTTAAATACCTTTTTGTTTGGAAAATAACTTCAAGGATAACTCCCTATAATCTATACCATAATCTTATTGGTATTTTTTTAGACATAACACCAACCATAGTGTTCATTGGGTGTTAAGAAAGGGAGGTCGTTTGAAGAATGGGTATCGATTTTAATCTAGTGGTTCTGTTTTATTTCTACTTCCATATATTCAAAATCTTATTAAACAATGAAAAAATGATAACCCTGATATCTTATATATAATTATCAATTTTTATGTTAATTTTAAAACCTATATTATTCTTCACTTCCATCAAATGTTAAATGATACCATCATTCGGGTGTATTGCGGACTACCGCCTCGCGAGCCGATGTAATTATTTATCAATTATTATCTCACATGGATAGATTATAATGATAGAGTTAATTTTTATGTATCATATTCTTTAAATATTTAACCTTATAAAATTATAATATCTTATTTACCTTTTAACCTTTCCATTCATTGAAAAATGATAATGTCCTTTATGCGTACGTGTGGACTACCACCTCTATTTGGCGATGTGATTTGTTTCTCACCACCACGTCACATGGATGATATATGTAAGTATATTTAAAGAAATAATATGATATATTATGATATTATAATCATTATAAAATGATGAAAAAAATATTAACCTTTTTTTATAATGATGATTCAAAAATTGAAATGTTACGCATGCATACATACAACATATAGTTTCCCTAATTGTGACATAGTTCATTTTTTTATAACCATTATTCATAGTTGGATTTAAAAGTATAAATGTTGTATAGAAGTTATATTTATTTCATTATTATTATTATTATTATTATATATTGTTCAATAATGACCTCTTTTATGATATTCAAATTACCAAAGTCATTTTGGACTTATGAACTGAATGTCGTCAAAATACCCAATGTGAACATAAATGGTTATGTAATTATATATTACATGGAATTAAATAAAATAAATGAATAATAAAATTGGAAGTGGTTATTAATAATTTATAAACATAACATAATTCTATTATTCATGAATACAAATAATGTACATGACGATTCAAACTCAAGTTAAGGGACATTATTTTAAAAATATCTTTTAAAGTTACTCTTTTAACTCTTTTTACAAAAGTCAAAAGGAATATTTTTTATCTTATATGGAATGAGAGGATTTTCCCACTGTCATGATGCTTCAATTATTTTATGTTTTCATTATAATTTTTAATAGTCCTTTTCAAATAAAATGGTTTCTTTATTATGTGATCTAGTTATAGATTTTAAAAGTTATTTTTAAAAGAAAGGGTATTTTAATTTCCGAAAGTGTTTTCACATGGGTTTAAAATATTTTTCAAGATTTTTATTAATGATATGATCATTGTACATTTTTTATGATAGTTTCATTCCCGTTACATCTCACAAGTGATCTCGTTATGTCTTATACGAGGGGTGCACCTAGCTAGGACTCCAATGCATTGGTTTCCTCGAAGGTGGAAGTCAACCGAATGATTATTCCATTAGTAAAAGTGACTATAAAAGGGATATGGAAATAATATATAAAGTAACATACATGAATTTTCTATTATATATAATTAGTTTCCATGGAAGTATTTTTATTTCAAAAGTCATAATAATGATCTTTTTTAATGTAAAAATGATTCTCTTTTGAGATGAAAATATATTTTTTCAAGAAAATGTTTTTTAGGGGTTTTAATGTTTCACTATGGAATAAAAGTTTTCTTTACTTTTATTTTCCTTACTAATATTTTTATATTCACCCCACTTTTTTTGAAAAATAATAGGGTTTAAGGATGTGTTATATAAAAGAATAAGTAAAGTTAAAAGTTTTAAATAGTTTTCATAAAAAGAAATCATGTTGTATTTTAAAAAATATATATTGTGTAAAAATGGATACTGATTTAGAAGCTTTGAATTTATATACATATGGGTTTGTTTTGTGAGATTTGTGACATAAATCTCTAAAACTATAATCCTAAATTATCCATGGGAATGAAAAAAATTTAATTCTATTTTAAAGACAATGGATTACGTGATGTGTAAGGTTGGGTTCATACATTTGGTATCGAAGGTGGGGTTTGGATAACTTTAAAGGTTAGGATGTTATTAAATCATAAGTTACAAGTCTTATATAATTAAAATGGTCATTATATTAAGGAAAATCAGATTAATTTTGGATAAACCAAAATATTTTGTGATAACATATATATAAGGATATATTAGTATTTATCCTCCTCATAGGATGGTGTATTATGATTTTATTAATATGGTCATAATAACATTATTGGTTTTAGTAAATGGATATATCCAGTAGGAACAAAAGTAATAATGGATGTGAAGAAAACTCTTGTGTTTATATGTACGAGCAATTGAACAGAATGAGATTTGTAGTAAGAAATGCTTTGGTTATTCTTGACCAACTATCAGGATTAATGATTAATGACTTGAACATAAGTGAGTTTTCTAAGATGATACAAATGTATCCCCATGGAATTTCGGGTGATAATTTTCATAAAGGTGAATATATTCAATGGCCTATGTGTTAAGAATATAGAAAAAAGAAACCATGAAAATTTTCTCAAAGGATGGTAAGTTGTTTAATATGTGGTAAATGAGTTTAGAAAGTAATAATATTCCATGAAAAAAAGAAACATTCGGTTAACACCATAAATGAGAAAGACATTCATCATAAGGTATTAGTGAATGTTTTAAATTTGGGGAGAATGGTCATTATGAAAATCAAGGTCCTAGGGGGAAGGCTCAAGAATGGGATCAGTAAAACAATAAAGATATCTATTTATCAATACCTAATTCCATTACAGGTGAATATTATTAAACTGCAAATGACATATCAAAGGTATGAAATATTTTTTGGCTTATGTTTTGACATTGTTGAATCTTATGACATGATTCGTATTTTTTTAGGAAGTATTAAAGAATATGGTTAAAAATCATAGTTAATGGATTATTAATAACTCTAAATGATTAATATGTTTAAATTTATAGTTTAACACCCCAATCTTCCACGGTACGCTTCTCTTTGAATAATACAATAGCTTGTGTTGTATGCAACTTCAAGTTCTAGCACACTACAACCAATCAAACTAGCCATTATGAATAGTAATACCCACCTTTTGAAACATTATAAATTTTATTTTTCAAAATGGACTTCATTTTTATATTTGGAATATCAAAATTATCTTAGGGTGAATTTTTTGTATTTTTCTGAAAACTTTCAATTTTTGATGAATAGTGAAAAACGTTGCATTATTGTTTAAAATCGAATTTTTAATTAAATAATTATTTATTTTATATAAATTTATTTTAATTAAAAATAGATACATAATATCTATATTAGTTCAATGTAATTCATTGGAGTCATTTTATAATAAAATTAGATATATAAAATGTTATTGAACTTTTTACCATCTTTTACCCAACTTCTAAGCACGTTAGCAAATTTGCATAAAATGTAATTTTACCGCTACTGTGAATTTAATTTAAAAAATTCAAGAGAAATGGTTGATATAATTAAGTAAAATTTGGTTTAATAAGATGAAAATAATTTTTTTTGAATAGTAACTTTTGACTTTTATTTACCACGGTTAAAAGTAAATAGGGTAATTAAAGGTAAAAATTATATTATTATTATTACCATAACACATGTCCTAATTCTATTGTATAATTTTATTTCAACCAAAAACAACCTTAGGAATAAAATATTATCTTTTTGGTCCACTTGTATTGTACTAGGACAATTATTATTATTTTATTTAAATAAGAGTTAAAAGTGTTAAATTCAACGTTTCAAAACTAAAACATTTTTAATATAGGGATAAACATAAGATAAATTTAACTATAAATATTAATTATAAAGATAAAATTATTTAATACATATTTTTATTTTATTTATAATTTTTAGAAATTAAATAATTAAATTATTTATGACACAATGATGATGCAGTAATTACCTTATTAATGAAAGATTAAAATAATTGATATTATAAATATCCAAATTAATGTAAATTGACACTTTTGATGAATTATAATAATTTTATAGGTTAATATGACATTTTAGTGATGATTAAATTAATCTTTATAGAATTAATAAAGTTTTTAGGACTTTAAATAAAATCAGATACTAAATAGTGTCAAAATTGACATAAATGAGTTTATAAAACAAATAGTATATTATTAAATGATATAATAGTCCTAAAAATATAAGGTTTAGACAAAAGAATTATATTATAATAGATATGTAATTAATTTACCACTTGGGGTTCTCTTGGAATTTTATAGTAATTTTATTAAACATATAATAAAAAAATACAAGGAGACATGGTAAATGTTAAACTATTTAACCAAGAGTTAAATCTAAAAGATAAGGTTAATATGGTGACCTAAACCTGTCTAAAATCTATTGGTTGAGAGGTTTTCAACCCATCCCCGAGATAGAAATTAAATAAATCCTTTTTGTGCCATTAATAATGTAATTTGATTGTATAATAAAATAATATTTCAAGGTTTTCCTAAAGTGACCCTCACCTCTCTTATAAAAGGGTACTTCCCCTTCTCTTAATTTCACACCTCCTAATCCATTTGGCTCAGTCAAACCCTACTCAAATATCCTCCCAACTACCCTCACTTCTAACTATAGGCCTTAATTTTATCATAAATCCACCCTAAGGATCCCTTTTGATCAACTCAAAAGGAAACACCCGAAGAAGAGGTAATAATTTCACCACCTCTTTAAAAGTTCTTTTCTTATTCCACTTCCTATTTCTTTGTTATTTCAATAAAAAATAATAAATACAGTAACTTATACATACTGTGATGTTATTATAAATATGGTACAACCATATTCATTATTCTATCCATCCAATGAAGTACAAGTCACCATACGTGCGTATATACAGCTTACCGTCTCCACGAACATGATGAGATTCATTACCCATCATAATCATTCAAGAATAACTATCATTTTATGATTAAAAAAATAATGTTTTAGAACTTAATATCATTCTGGATATGAATAAAATACATCCAATCCATAACAAATATGTCTTATGTAACCAATAAAATAAAGGAAAATGAATCAGTTAACACCTGAAACAATGATACTACTAAAATATTATTAACAAAGAAATATTAGAAGATTTTATAAGATATCATATTTATGTATATGGTTATTTTATAATTTATTAACAATTATTTAACTATTAATTATAAGGATAACATACCCTCGATCAAGTAAAAGTACAAGGTAAGGGTTAATTATACAATCTCTTCATTATCTGAGGTTGTTTATACGTGAGTATCTACTGGGACCTCTTTATCATCAACATATGTGTTTCTTAAAAATGTATTTCAAAACATTTTTACTATTTCATAGACTATGGGTTAAATTCATTTATACCATTGTATGAATTTTATAAAAAATTTATAAAGGAATATTTTCATCATTTTCCAAACAATGTACTTTATGACCTTTTCAAAACAATTCAGGAAAGAATGCTTTTTGTAACTTATACAGCGGGTGAAGCTATTTTCCACTGTTATAATACCTTCAAAGCTTATATTAAAATATTATAAGAATGTTTTCAAAATAAATATTTTCTTTTATAATTATGTGACTTTTAAATGATTCTAAAATAGAAAGATATATTTCTCTCAAATAGTTTTGATTTCATCAATGTCAACATCCTTTGATGAATTTTAAACTTGTTTGAATTTGATTTATTATGATACAATCTTCCATATTGTATTAAATTTTTTGTGATATGTTTGACTGTGGATGTGTTATTTTTATACCATTCATGGTTTATGGTTAAAGTATTAACATTTTGTATACTAGTTTTAATAAAAATGTTTATGTTATGTTTTAACCTTTTAATATGAGGATTATAATGGACTTAGTAAGTTATGGGTAGAGCCTACTATAGCTCCTCGATGCATCAGAAGGTATCATGAGACAAACTAGTGTCTTCGCACAGGGCCTTGACAAAATCTTACTTGTAGTCTTGGCGTGAGGCCTTGACTATGTGGTTATGAAGTCTGGAATTATGCATTCCATCATTATAAAATTGGGTATTGATATTTCGTGTGATTATTATACTAGTAGAATATGTATGTGAATAAGTAAATGGAATTATTCGATTTAAATTTGTCATATTATGCTTAATTTTAAGTTTAAAATCTTAAATTTTAGTCTTATACATTTACTTAAATGCTTATTCTTATTTATGAAAGTTTCTGCTATATTTTTATCCTTGCTGAGCATCTAAGCTCGCCACTTTTTATGTTTTATTTTTTCTAGGATGTGAAGAAGTATTTTATAGATGACCTGTAGGGATAGGCTAGGGGATATTAGTGTGTTCAAAGGGGAAAAAATGTTGTTGTTGTTTTTATCTCATGATGTAATGTAAAACTTTTGTATGTATTTAGAACTTACAGGGCTACTAAACTAATCGGTCTTTCGAGACATGATCTCTTATGACCATGCCAATGTTATGTAATAATGCACTGACTCTCGGTAACTAGGTTCAGGGTGTTAAATATAGGATTCATGATTCATTTTAGATTTAAATATGATGATTTGTTTAGAATAATTTTTACTCTTTTGATTATTTGTGTACTTTGAAATACTTTTGTTGAGTTTTGATAAATGTTTGATATATATGTTACCTTTAATTTTATCATGTGAAAAGGTTATTTGAGGACGAATTGCCTTTTAATTTTTTTGGACATATGTTTAAAGGTATTGATAAACTTTAGGGTTTTTATGATCTTTTATTTTGAGGTAATTATAAGTTATTACATTTTCTGGGGATGCAAAATTAAAGGTATGAGTTAACCTTTGAGGTTAAAATGTTTCCTTATTATTGATAATATTAAGGTTATTTTTTAGGATTTTTTCAAATTTTGGGGAATTTTATAAGGATTATAGTTTTAGAAAAAGGATAAACCATAGGTTGGGTGACAACCAATCACCTCTGGAAAAGACATAAGGTTTGAACCCACAACTGAAGTGTGATGAGGGTGCATCGCCTACCAATGACCTATGTGATGTCCCAGTTAGTATGGAATTAATTTTATTTATTTAAAAAAATTTATAAATAAATGTTAAATTAATTTTGGAAATATATGTTTTATTATATATATATATATAACCATGGGATTGGAAATTGATTTTGTGTTTAATTTAATAAAGTTATTTCAGAAGAAATCACTATTATTTTAGGAAGCATTATAAGATTAAGTTAAATAAAATATTATGGTATTTTTTTAGAAATAATGGATGAATTGTATTTTTGTAGCATATATTATTTTTTTGTGGATGTATGGTGATTTAGGTTATTTTTTTAAATGATTAGAATATCTAGGATAATATATGTTTATGGCATGCACATTTTGCTATGAGACATCAAGTGCAATTGATGTTATTTTTTGATAAATTTTAAAATTAATCTTGTATGACTACGTGATCAATTAATTTTGATTTTTTAGTTAAACCATAGTTTGAAATATTTTTTAGGAATTTTAGGAATAGTTATTTTCCAATTAATCTATATTTAACTTTGGGTTTACTATTGAATTTGGTATATTAAGGTAGTTTTTCTTTTTAAAGGTTTATTCATTTTGGGGGATTTTCTTATCTTGTAAGAAAAATTTTGGTTTTCCTTAATTCTTAAAGATAGGAGGAATATATTTTTATTATTTTTTGGATTAATAATCCGTATAAGTTTATTCTAGTACTCTATGAATGAATGATTCAACTTGAATAATCATCGTTTGGAGAAAAATAATATATTTTAATGAGAATTGATTAAAGGATGAAAAATTTCATGTCAAATATGTATATTTCTTTATGTTATTATTCTTGAAATTAAAATAATTCCTCAACTCTATGAAAATGATTTTGAAAACAAAAAATGTTATCTGTCTACTTTTCTTACTGAGAAATAAATTTCCTTTTAACCCATCATAGATTAATGGTTTTTATGGTAAACTTTATCATGACCATGATCTCTATCACACAATATCAGTACTTGGGAGTTATTTTTATTTTTTATATTCATGTTTTTACATCCCACCAATGTTTTACTACATGGAAACCTAATTATTTGTTATTCTATATGACCTTTGTACTTCTATCTTCTCTGTTTTCAAGTGAAAGATTTATTGACGGTTTTTATGATGTGGGATTTTAATAAAGGTATTTTAAAAAATCATACCCTGGTTAGAAAACCTGAGTTCAAATTTTACACATAAATTTATTAAAGGGGTTAGAACGTGACAGCCCAATATTTTAAAAAAATACTATGTTCGATAATATACAAGATGCGCTACGCCGATCTTAAACGAACAATAAAATGTTACTATTTAAATGTGATTGGTACAACCTAAATGTTAAAATAGAAGGAATGAATTATAATAACTTATTTATTAAATAAATTTATATAACCTACTCAATATAAATTTATTATTAAGTTATTATAATATAATAACAAAAAATTTAGCAAGTCCATTTTATTCTTCAAAAATACATTTTCTTCAAAACATGGGTTTTATTATGAGTGAATATTATAACTAATTTCTAGAAATTTCTTAAAATTTATTTGATGAAATGAATTTAAATTTTTTATTCAACATATGAAAAACATCATAAGATGAATTTTTGATAATTTTATGAAAATGTTAATTTTTTAGTGAATAGAAAAAAAAATATCGATTTTTATATAACTATCATTTTCATTATATTAAAAAACCTTTAAGATATTAAATTTATCTATAAGTAAATTATGTACTATTTAACTATATATAATATAATTAATTGCATACTAATCATTCTTATACATTATTTTGGTATAATTACATTTTTGGGATTAAACCAACATTTTTCAAGAAAACTGCTTTTCATTGCATTTTGAGGAATTAATTTTAAATTAAATTCTTTCAATTCTATGTTATTAGTTTTGAAAAATTTATTTCATATTTATAATCGTGAGTTAAAACTTTATTAAATATTTTCTTATATTTTTATTCAATATGAATAGTAACTTTAGTAATTTTGTTTACCACGGTAAAGGGTAAATTGGATAATTAAATTTCAAAATAAAATGATAAGAATTATAAAATGATACTAACACAAGACTTAATTTTATTATATGATTATATTTCTTCCATAATCATCCAATATTTGGATAAATGGTATTTTTCTATTTGGATGAGATTATGACATTTATCGTATTTTCATGAAAAGTCAAACATGTCACACTCTTATCATTATTAAATGATATGAAATTCTAAACAATCATAGATTCTTCCAAGTGATTATAATATTGTAAAAAATATCCAAAAATATCTATTTATTGGTATTTTTTTATTTATAGTAACTATATTAACCATCAAAGATAAAAAAAATCATTGTTGACATGGTAAGTTTTAAATGGGTTAGCAAGGGGTGAGAACCAAAACATATGGGTAAAAACAAAGCAAAAAACTTGTATAGTTTTTATTTTACAAGATTATTTTGAACCATACTAATACTATATTATAAATAAACATGTTTTTATACTTTAGGAATTAAAAATTAATTTATATTAATTTAATATTTTGAGAAATTGAGTGCCTCTCCCATCTCTTATAAAGTGACACTTTTTCTTCTCATTACATAACACATAAAACCCCTATTATTTCATCAAATACCTTAAAAAATTACCATCCTAGAATCTACAACTTATTTATAGAGTTATTTATTTAGTAATAACAACAATCGTAGTGTTCTTAAGGTGTTAAGAAAAAGAGGTTGTTTAAATAACACACATCATTTTTAATCGAGAGTTTCAGTTTTGTTTCTTCTTCCACCTCCTTCAAATAATATTCATCCATTTTAAAATAAAAACTCCAGTATCTTCCATATACTGAGATATATTTATTCTAATTTCATAACCTATATATCTATCAAATTACATTAAATGAGAAATGAATATGCCATTCTTATGTACAGAGGACTACCACCTCGTGAACTGATGTAATTCATTTTATAAAACCATCTATCATTGATGGATTATAATTATGGAATTAATATCTATATATTATAATAATGGAATATTTATCATTACAAATTATACTAAATAATTTACCTTTTTTCCTTTCCATTCACTGAAAAATGATAGCTTCGTTCATGTGTACATGCCCACGAAGCGATGTGGTTCATTTTTCAACACCACATCTCAGGGATGATATATATAATTATATTAATATAAATAATATTATATATACTAAATTATTATCACTATTGGAAAAACGACCTATACCCACGGTTCAAACCCGTGGGTATAGCCTCCAAAACCATAGGTATAGCCTATACCCATGGTTTTGAGAACTGTGGGCTAGAGAGGCGTCGATATAGGGGTCTCAGCTTATACCCACAATTTTGGAGAATTGTGGGTATAGGACACACAATAGACCACACAGTTTTCAAACTGTGGGGAATTTAAATTCAAAAAATCCAGCGCTGGGGGGAATCGAACCCACACCTCGCGCTACACCTCCCAGGTGCGCCCCACCAACAGACCAACCGAGCTAAGATATTTAATTGTTATATATACATATATCTGTGTATATATATTAATATAATCCAGTGCGGTATTTAAATTCAAAAAATGAGGCCAGAGGGATTCGAACCAGCATCTCACAAAGCGCTTAACGGCAGCGCCTCATCAAGGGACCAACCAAGATATCATTTTCATTTCATATATATACATACATCTACGTATATATATTAATATTATCCATGTTTCAAAAAATGTAAACTATAGAAATTGAACCCATGACCTAGACCACCCGCGGACAAGGCTTTACCAACCGAGCTGAAGAATTTTTGAAAGTATACATTTATATTATTATCCTAAACTGTGAAAAAATGTATTCCCACCAAATTTTTTTCGTGACCCGCCTAATTTTATTTCCCCACCATAACGTGGGAAATCTATACCCACAGTTCTGGATAACCTTGTGTATAGGTATTCAAAAAAACCCCAATACCCACGGTTTTAGAGAACCGTCAATATACGTCTTCAGAAAATACCCTATGCGCACAGTTTTCTCAAAAACCATGGGTATAGGTCTTAAAAAAAACTATACCCACGGTTTTTGGCACAACCGTGGGTATATGTGACCTATACCCATCGTTTTGGAAAAACGTGGGTATAGGTTTACATACTATCCCTATACCCAGGGTTTTGGAAAACTTTGGGTATAGGGGTTCCCTATACCCACGGTTTTTTGCAAAACCGTGGGTATAGACCTGTTTTCCAGTAGTGTATAATTATTTAAATATAAAATAATATTTACCATTTTTCTATAATGATAATTGAAAAATGGAAATGTTACTCATACATATGTACGGCCTACCGTCTTCATGATTGTAACATAGTTCATTTTTCATAACCACCTTTCACGATAGGATTTAAAAGTATAATTTATATATATAATTTATATTCATTTCAATATTATATTTAGGTATATAGTTAAATAGTTACCCAATTTCCATAGCCAAATTACTGAAATTATTTTGGACTTATGAATCAAATATCGGCAAAACATTCTACATGAACATAAATGATTAAGTAATTGTATATAACGGGGTATTAAATTAAATAATGGAATAATAAACTAGAAAAAGTTTATTAAGAAAGTATAAAATTAATATAATTCTATTTTATAGGAAGAAAACGAATGTACATGAAGAGTTAGACTCAATGTAAGGGACTTTCTTATAAAAATCCTATTTTAAAGTTACTCTTTTAACTCTTTTTACAAAAATCAAAAGGAATGTGTTTTCTTAACATATAAAGCGTCAGTTTATTTTATTTTAATCTTGAAACTTAAATTATTTGAATTTTTATTTATAATTTTTAACATTTATTTTCAAATAAAATGGTTTTTTATTACGGGAAAAGTTTTTAGATTTTAAAAGTGATTTTAAAAATAAAATGGTATTTTGATATCTAAAAGTGTTTTGTACATGAATTCAAAAGATTTTTCAACAGGTTATTACATGATATAGTCATTAGAAATTTTTAATGAAGGTTTTATCCCCATTATAGATAATGGGTGCGCCCATTATAGCTTATACAATGGGTGGACATAGATATCACTCCAATGCATTAGGTTCTCTAGAGGTAGAAGTCAACCATATGGTTATTCCATTTGTAAGAGTTATTGTAAGAGTGATATGGAAATATTACCCCAATAATCATATATAAATTTTCTATGAATGATAGTGAGTTTTCATGGAAATATATAGATTCCAAATGGTAATATAATGATTGTTTTTCAAGGAATAATTATTCTCTTTTTGGATGGAAAGGTAAGTTTAAAAAAAAATTACTGATGGGTTTTCATGTTTTACGCTGGAGTAATGGTTTTATTTCTTTTTATGTACCTTAATTATATTTTTGTCCTTACCCCATATTTTAAAATGTTTTTCAGAAGGGTTATGGATGGTTAAGAGAAATGATGAATTCAAGTTGAATATTATGAAGATATTTTATAAAAATAAATCATGTTTTATTTTAAAAGTTTTATATTATTGAAAAAATAGATACTAATTTAGAATTATCAAATTTATACAGATATGGGGTTTTTATGTAAGATTTATGACCCAAATATCTACAACTCTTAACCTAAAATATCCATGGTAATGAAATATTGTGAATTATAGTTTAAAAATACCATATTATATGATTTTTAAGGATAGGTCCTTAAAACATTCTTAGAAAAAAAATTAAAAACAAAAATTACAAGCTCACCAGCATGATCACTATGAATAGTAATAAAAGGATTGTTTTTCTCCATTTTAATAGAAGAAAAAAATTAAAATTATTATGAAAATTAGATTTTCATGAGATAAAATAAACCCATGTAAATCTAGTGTAATCATCAACAAAGACATACGCATATTCTTTTTCTCCAATAAATCCATTTTTTGTGAGAAAAAATAAATCCATGTGCATTAACTATAAATATTTATAGGTTGAGACTTCACTTTTTTATTTAAAACTATACTTTTATTTCATACCAAATTAATAATGATCACAAACACTGGCTAGAGTGAAATTAAGTTCTTATATATCCCTAATATGTTTTTTCTTATAAATTTTAGATAAAGTTAAAAAAGATATATTGTTATGGTATTCTAGTCCACAACCATTATAAATATTTTTTTTCACTTAAATAAGGAAAATTCTGATAAATTATATATTCTAAGACAAGAGTTTATACATTCTCATTCATGTTGTAAAATGGAATCAAATTACCTTATGACCTTTTAATTGTATATTTATAATTCTAAAAGCTCATAATATAACCCTCATTCCATAATTGACTAATATTGATAAGGTTTTTCTTAAGACCTAAAAAACATAAAATAATGAAATTATAGGTTTTCTTATAAAATAAACATCACCAGTTTCAATGATTTAACCATGCTCCTAATCTCGAAAAGTGACTGATATAATGTTCAATATTTTCAAATTTTAGAGAAGTGTCTTGTATCTAGTGACCTCCCCTTTAACATTTAGTGTAAAAGGTTACTTATTAAGTTCAAATTAATTTGTTTATAAATTAGGTTTATCAGAATTAAAACCTATTAAACTTTAATTTCTTGATGGTCTAATTTTTTTTTCAAAAAAAAATTAATAATGTAAAATTTGATTAATGTTTCTTTAGGCTACAAACATCAAATTTAAGTTGAATAACCAAATAATTATCATATTACTTATAATAAAACATTTATACTTGAATTACTCTTAGAATTTAATTCAATTTAATGTTTTAAAATTTCAGAAGTTAATTTCTAAATTATTTTAATTGATTTTATAAGTTTTTCTTTAGAAAATTTTAGAATTTTAGTAATATTTAGCTTATTGTTTTATTTTGTAATTATACTTATATATATATATATTCATTTAAGAAAAATCTGGTAAACATTATTCATTTTCTAAGGAATTTAAATATTCCTTATCTTTTGAATTATATTTTTCATCATTCGATGAAGTTTAATAATAATATTTTGAATTATTCTAAAATTGTAATATAAAGTAGAGTAAATTAAATATTTAGTATTTAACTTAGCCATGCAACACTAATAATTATTTGAAAATTTTGAATAAAATTTAACTATTTTATGAATATTATTAAAATTTTATTTTAATGAACTATCAATAGAAGTGTCACTTTCACTTTCACTCCACATATCCATTTCATTTAGGATTTTTTCCTTTACTTCTATAATATTTTATCGACATTAAATAATTTTTTTCAATTCAGGACAATCGGGTCTTATATAACTAGCCTTATTACATTCTTAATGAATCAAATCTAAAGAATCCTTCTAAACATTTCTATCTTTTATTTCTTTCTACAGAGTATTTCAGAAATTCATATTACTAAAAATATTATTCATACATATTTCAATTTTGGAACGTTCATTGTCATTGTTATCTAAACTAGTATGATCTAAATTCTTATATTTCTTCTTTGAATCATGAGATTTAGAAAGATTAGTATATGTGTTAAATGTACCAGAAATAGAATTACCTAAATTAGATGAAAATACTACTCCATTATTCATTTTATCTTTCTAATAATATCTCTTGATTCAATTTTATTATTCTATTAATTTACCATTTAATTTATCCAGTCATAATTAATTCAAGTGTTTAGTGTCATATATATTTTTCCTCTTGAACTCCAATTCATTTGTAATTATATCAAAAATATTTTCAATAATTTTATCTCGTAATAATTATTTCTCACCTAGAGATTGTAACTATTTACAATATTCATAAATCATTAATTAATTTATGTTTCTATTTTACAAGGTTGAAAATCAATGTATTTATAATCAACTCTCAACAAAACTCGATGATTTTAAAAAACATGGAGTTTTAAAATGAGTAACTTCTAACTTCTATCAAATATTTTTTTTAGAAGATCATATCTGATGATAGATATTATTGGTCATAGAATATAAATAAGTATCAAAAACATTATGATTTACATAATATTTTAGTTTTCATTCAAGAGAAAAATAAAAAAAATTATTTTTATAGAATATTGTAATTTCTAGCCATCATAATAAAATTTTCAAACAAAAGTATTAGTAATAAATCTTTTTATATGATCACCCCAATAATCAGAATTCACTTCATAAAAAATGTGGTCTAGTAATATTTAAATTTTTATGTGTTCCAAATAGAAAACCTTCAATCATAAAAAACCCCTCTACCAATACAATTAGTGTAATAAAAATGAGTTATAAATTTCATTAACTAATATAAATTCAAAAAAAACTCAGAATAATGTAAAGACAAGCTATAATATTAAATATTATCCCACAGATTTATGGTAGTAAATATATGTGAGGGGTTTAATTATAGTTTAAAAACCAAACAATTTTCCTACTTGAAGTTTTAAGTTGATTGAAATTACAAAATACCAATCAATTCAAAGTTAATAGTAAAAATAGTGTATTTAGTGGAAATATAAACTACCTAAAATATAGTTAACAAAACAGAAATAAATGTATCATAAGCTTATAAAAATATGATAAATTTAATCAATGGAGTGTAAATAAAACATTTCAACCAACAGTAATTCAAAAATGAATATTCTGTAAGTTTTTTAAAAAAAATGAACATAGTGTTGGTTAGAAAACCAAATAATTCTTTCAAAGGACATAATTAAATCAAATTAGTAAACCAAAGTGTAAAGAAAATATATATACCAGATCAAAGTTATCTACATATTTAAGAATGTCATTAGGTCTCCTCAGTTTTATACCTATATGAATTTATTTATTTCTATTCCCAAAATCCCTTGACTTAATATATTATTAGCTTTAGTTTTTAGGACTTGAACACTCTGTTTTCCTTGCCCCAGATTCCCTTGAACATGAAGAATCATAAAAAATAATAATTATAAAATAAATACTAAGAGATATAAAACAATCCTTACAATATGTATATGTTATTAAAAACACTAAAAAATAAATTAATTACACTCATTAGAAGCGATCCTAGTAATAATCAATTGAAAATATTCAAAACAATGAGCTAATTTTAAAATTATTTCTTCCTATTTTGTCTTCATTCTTCTGATACTTGAGGTTGTAGTTGTATTTATGGAAAACATTTTAATAAAATTCAATGGTTGGATTTATCAAAAATTAGATTCTATTATAACAACATCGGTAGAAACTTTATTATCTATCAGTGGACAATCCACTTTGTTTTATCTTTCAATGGAGTAATCAATCACCACTACAGTTCTTTATAAATCTTATAGATGTATTCCAGCATAAAAGTTCATAAAATTTTCACAAAAACTATTTATTGAAATGGTATTTCTGATATTTGTACATTATTCAACCAGTGAAAGTAATCTTTTAAATTTTTTAAGTTCTTTATAATATTAGTTATAAAAAATTCATTAATCAATACATAACAACTAAAATGAAACTCAAGTTAAATCAGGTTCTTTTATAGTGTACAGTGATTTTAAAAATAAATAATAAAGTGAGTCTTTAACTCAATAAATGAAAGAGTGTGAATGGTTTTTCTCATATCATAATATTTGTACATGATTAGGTTTGCTCAAAAATTAATGTATGGGAATAATGGGGTTTTATTAGAATTTCCTAATTACATATGATTATGATTATGCCAAATATCTATGTTATTCAAAAATTCCAAGTCATTATTCCATGGTTATGATTATTATCACATGATTCCTAGCCATGGTAAATGTTTTATATCACTATGATAATCCTCTTAAGATCATATAATCTTATACTATGATATTTGATTATCCATCATTTCTTATGACTATCTATTATGATTCAATAGTCATTTTAATAAGATATTTCTTCCCTATTCATGTTTTCTCACATGCTTATTATCTAAAAGTTTTATGACCCCTTGATTAATTTTCCATTACTTAGAATTTTTGATCTCCCCTTTTTTGTTTCCGATATCCTGTGGATTTATTCTCAATATTATGTTTAGAATGAATTATTATGTAAAGTTGTTTGTGGGATATTTTTATGAACCAACATGGATTCATCAACTAACTACAACCTGAGTCGGTCATGACATGAATTAAAGGGTTCTCTTGATCCCTAAGGCTTAAAATAAGTCCTTGGGCATCGATAACAGCCTTTGGGAATGATATTCGCACAAAGAATCTAAAAAAAACTATATAGATAAAGGATATGTCGATATTTCAAAATGAATCAATAGGTTAAAAGATACAACTATAAGAAAAAATAAGCACAGATATCCATAAAACAATCAATGTAATGAAGTACTACAATAACCCATATCCCGGAGACATGAAATCACATCCCATCTAACACACCCTACTAAAAACAAACCCCCTACCTCCCTATGATTACTTGACTATATATCCCTCAAATAAAAAATACCTACATAACCCCAAATGTATGTTTATGGTGTAGGGAAAATATCCCAAAGTTGGATCCTACAAAATTTTTCATAGTAAAATTTTATAAAATAATCCAATTATTCTCAAGTAAATAAAAAACAAGGCATGAGAAACAATTATGCATGATTTGAAACAAAACATGGATAAATCACCCATTTTCACAAATCCTACAGAGCGTCCTCAACATCTCATATTTAAAATAATTCTGATAAACATTATAATCATTCCTTAAAAAGAATTATCGATAAATAAATTAGTCCCTATAGTCAGATTAGTTATATATTAGTGAATATCCTTATTTAATTATCATGATAGGTAGGACACTTAGTATGTTCATTTCCCTAGAAAACAAGTCTAGGGTGTAATATTTCACTCTACAGACTAGAACCTTCCCAAAACTTATATAACTTGGTACACACGTTACCATAAAATAATAAGTATAGGTGGAAGTGTTCATCCCTGAATATGTATATTAGCCTCATCATTGATCACATTCAGGTTTACCACATTAGAATCTTTCAAAGGGAACTTTATACTATAATCCACACAAAACATTATTTGAAACAAATTCTATTAATAACTCCAAGGGATAAATCCAAACACATTTTTTATTTTTTTAATAATCCACTTTAGGGTTAGTGGGAACCTTATAATTACCATTTTTAGATACCAAAATAAAAATACTAAAAAACAACACAAGATCAACTAGAATGTTAAATTAAAACAAATTCAACATTTCTATGATATAAAAAACTCTACTAAATTAAAATTACAAAGAAAAGAAATCACTACCTCGGGCCTTGAATTGTGAGGAGACTGGTGCCTTGAGCCTCTCACCATGACGCACCTTATCACCATCATTGTCAACTACATCACTAGGGATAAAACCATTAAAAACCATACTTCATCGCCTCTAGAAACGCTTCATACATTCCCCCTCAAACATCACCCAATAACAAAAGTAAATACAAACAAAAAAAAATTAATGATTTAAAACACATTATCACCTAGAAGTGATTGAGTGAATAAATGATAGAACATATCCAATAATGTCTCTTCCAAATTATAATATTTCTAGGAACCAAAATAATGAAAAACTACCACCAATAAAAATACAAAAAAATCCATCAAGAATAATTTGAATCCTTATAAATAAGGGAAACATCATCTTTCATCACCACCATGAACCCCTAGTTCCTTCTGTAAGAATAAAACTCTAAAATCCAACATGATGTTGAATCATCACCCCCAGAGATACTAAAATTAAAAAAAGAAAGAAACCAAGAGAAAACACCCCAAAACACCATATATGGGTCATCCTCACATACTAAAACTATCCTAAACACCATCTCAAAAGATCTATATGGGGTTTAGAATGATATATTTTAAAGAAAGACCAGAATTTGGTCAAAACTCATGATTCTATTGGTGGGGGGCATGACTGTGGAAACAAGCACAATGAAGAAAAAATAAACCCTCTTACCTACACCCATGACAATCACAAATCATCCTCATCTCCATCGTGCCTTGCCATTATGGGGTTGAGCATGTTGGGAGATGCTAAAAATAGTATAATGGAGATAAAATAAGACCTCACTACCAAGGAACAAAGAACTTAGAGAGATATCAATAAATAATTAATGTATTTAAGACTGATGGGAAAATATAATATCACTATGGGATAAATTCATTTTCATAAATTTTAATAAAACCACACATTGTATCAAAAAATTACACATATATTTTCAAAACCAATTCAAAACCATTTCTAATATAAATCAATAAATCATTATTTTTAAACATTTTAGAAACAAAATTCAGAGAACAAGCAAGAAAGTATGGGTATAATAAAGTAAAATTATGAATCCACCTACCTAAAAACACTTGGAAATCCATAACTCACATGGGATAAATAATACAAGAATAAAAGAGGGTTAAAAAAAGATAATGAATAACCTTAAGCCATGAATTCTCAAATAAGATTCCCTAATTCATCAAATATAGAATAACGAGATAGAGAGAGAGAAAGAAATAACTTACTATAATGATTCTTCATGAACTCACAAATATCAATGAATATATGAAAAAAAAACAAATATGGGATAGATCTATAAAAAACTCAATTAGATCATGTCAGAAACCTTATATCTAGTATAAATATCCCTAATCTAATATTTTATTCAAGAAAATAGTAGTGGATTTAAAATAACGATGAAGAATAGACATATGTATTGGAAAAACTAGATCTAAAACCCAAAGATCCATTGAAAACAATCACCAGGAGAAAATGAACCTTCAAACTAGCTAAAAGGACCCTATTTGGTCGAGATCCTATTCCACCAGAAGAAGAATGAAGAAAAATGGTTGAGTTTCGGGACTTCAAATAAAATATTTAGATTAATTAATTTCCATCAAATGGTTTTCCCACATGGTTTGGAAAACTTTGCGCCAAATGTGTGCCCCTTTCTTGGAAAATAGAGAAGTTGAACAGTTTTTTCATGTGGTTTAAAAATATCTATGCCAACCATGTGTAACACCTTTATCCCATGCTATTCAATTTGTTTCCAAGTCTAAAATTTTAAAATGAACTTTGTTCCTAACTATGTTTCCCCCTTTGGAACTCCAACACAAGCTTCGTAGTTTCCTAATAATACTCGTATAGTTTTCCTGAACTGTGCGCCAATCATGAACATGCCAAAAAAATCCAAAAATTCCAAAATTCATCCAAATTTACCAAAGAAAATTTCCAAACAAAATATATTCTAATAAAAGGGATTTAATGACCTCAAAGAAACACTAGAATGTGATAATTCACCACACTATATTTCTTTCTGAAACCATAAATCTAAGTTAAAGAAAGTTTTCCTCCAAATACATGAGGCCATTACACCTTCATCAAAGACTCTCAATCCCGAGTCTCAAGAGAATTAGAAACATGATATAAAATAACTAAAACAAAAGTTATATAATTCCCATGTAAAACCTTCACTTGAGATTCAAAAACCTATAACAGTTTTATTGTTACAAACACATTAGGTTCTATGTTGTGGTCTTCCTAATTTAGAACATTTGATAGGTCAAGTTGATACTTTTTGAGTTAAGAAACATAGAAAACATCATGGATCAAAGTCAAGTGAGGTGATAAATCCAAGATATAATCCACCATTCCAATTCTTTCAAATATCTAAAACAATCCCACATATCTAGAAGGGATATTATTTTTTTTAAGATTCATTGGTGACCCAACTAGGGTGATAGTTTCACAAACACATATTCACATATTGAAAACTCGAAAGGATGATGACGGTGATACCTAAAATAATTTTATAGGATTTGATCCATCACCAGACACTATAGAATCAAATATATCTTCATCATTATTTCAGGAACAAAAATCAATCCAAAAAACGAATCTTCTCTAACCTCAGACCAATAGATATGAGAGCAGAAAGGATGACTATATAAAACATTGAAAAGTTTCATTCTGATAAAATATTGGTAATTTTTATTATAATAATGTTCTACCATCCCCAAATTGATATTCCAAGAAACTTCAATGTATAAAACATAGACATGAATCAATCTTCTAGAATTTCATTATCCATTTCTATCTATCCATCCATCTAGGGATAATATGTCATGATTAACTTGACATGTTCCCCAATTGACTCTTAGGGTCCCTTCCAAAACTATGAGGTAAATTTGGGCTCCCTATCTAAGAAAATATTCATTTGAATCCCATGAAACCTTATGTTCTATTACATATACACTACTCTAGGTATTCCACTTTAATGGTGTCATGAATCAGTAGGAGGTGTGTTGACTTGATTAGTTGATCGATCACCATCCAAATACAATAATTACCTTGGGATTATTGAGGTAAATAAATATTTAAATATATTTAAATCTCAATAAATTTATATATTGGAATATGGAGAAGATGAATATAACTAGAAGTTTTTGGAATCTCTTCCTTTATTTGTTGGCATGTATAGTGTCAAGATACGAAATTTGTTAGGTCACATTTCATTCTAGGCCATGAGAACCGATGCTTCATGTTAATAAAATCATTAAAGTGTCAGGATGTACATCCAATAAATAATTTTGAAAATATCACAACAAATCTTTACTTGTAGTTAATCAAATAGTGCAATGGTTCATGAAATACTGGGTAACTTTCTTCGAGGGAGACCACTCATTAATGGTCTCCCAACCAAAACAATTTTCATTACATTCTAAAACTTGTTATACTATAGTTATTCTTATAGAATCATCTCAAGGTGGGAGGATGTAACTTGAACACTTTCCATAGAAAAACCTAAATCCTTGTCACTAACCCTTAAGTGAATCTAAGAAAATATCCCCATCAATTTTTATTCATCATTCTCTTCCTTTACATCTTGAGAAGGAAAATTCCTACTGATATTGTCTTCTACCACATTACACTTTCTTGAGGTATTGGAAATGTCAACATCAAACAACTATAGGTAC
This sequence comes from Viscum album, assembly GCA_963277665.1. Lineage (NCBI taxonomy): Eukaryota > Viridiplantae > Streptophyta > Magnoliopsida > Santalales > Viscaceae > Viscum > Viscum album. The sequence goes on along the minus strand of OY728125.1, from coordinate 1,474,906,906 downwards.
TCATTACGTCACCTATACTGGCGGTTTAAGTATTTTTTAGATAATATATACTCCAAACTATAGTATATAGAGTAATCGATAAAATTATCTATGAAAATATGTTTTCAATAACTCTTAATGGAATGAAAAATAGATATATGTTCTAAGTCATGAGTGGTTTAATTCCTATAATGAGGTGAAAGACAACATGATCCATAATCCACCACATTATATCCTTTCATAATAATGTAGAACAAACCTACACCTAAGTCATCATAATAAACTAAATATCCCTAACTATCTTCTGGTATAGTTCGAATCAATATTGAAGTTAAATGGAATTTTAGTTCATTGAAGGATACCTAACACATCAAATCCCACAAGAACTTCACCCCTTTCTAGGTGAGAGATGTAAAAGGGGAAAAAAATTGATAATTATTTTAAGAACCACTTATAACATCCTTATAAACCCAAGAACCTTCTAAATTAAATGACATTATTTTTTTATTCACATGAAATTAGATCCATCGCCTTGTCAAGATCAACTGAGATTCTATGTTCTGATATCATGTGTCCTAATAAATAAACTTCTTATATCCAAAACATAAATTTTGATTACTTTTCATAAAAGTGGTGGTCCCTTATTCCTCAAAAAACATGTTTCAAGTGAATCACTTACTCTTATTAAATATTATAAAATACCAAAAAATTAGTTACAAACACAATAAAAACAGTGTATATATATTTATAGAAAATTCAATTCGTCAGCACCATGAAGATGGCATGAGTGTTAGTTTGACCAAATGACATCACAACATTCCCTAAATAGTCATATATTATCCTAAAGTTGGTATTCAAAAATATATAATTCCTTTATTCTGATATGGTGATAACCAGACCAATGAAAAATATCAGATAACTAACATTCCCATATCAAATAATAGAGAAAATCATTAATTCAAGAAAAGGTAAATTTTTTCTTGACCATTACCCAATTGAGCTTTTTATAATCAGTGAAACATTGAATATTTCTATCATCTTTCTTGGTAAAGAGCACAGGGTCTCCCCAAGGTGACACACTCAGGTGCATAATGTAACGCCCTGATCCCAGTGACCCAGATTTGGTGCATTATTACATAACATTGGCATGATCACAAAGGATCAAGTCCCGAAAGACCTATTAGTTTAGTAGTCTTGGAAACACTAGATATATTCATAATCGTTACATTACATTATAAGGTAAAAAAACTACAACAACATCTTGTCTTCATATCCCCTCATACTATCCCTACAGGTCATTCATAAATTACTTCTTCACATCCTGGGAAAAATAAAACATTGAAAGGGGTGAGCTCAGATGCTCAGTAAGGATAACAATATAGCAGAAGCTTTCATAGATAATAATAAACACTTAAAACAATTTATAACTAAAACAAAAGCCTTTTAAACTTGAACTTCAGTATAATATGGAAAAGATAAAATGAAATAATGCCATTTACGTATTCACATGGATATTCTACTAGTCGAACAATCACATGCAATATCAATAACCACTTTCATAATGATGCAATGCATAATTCCATACTATCATAACCACATAGCCAGGGCCTCATGCCAAGACTACAAATAACATTTTGCCAAGGCCTTGTGCCGAGACACTAGTTTGTCTCATGAGACATACCGATTCATCAAGGAGCTATAGCGGGCTCCACCCGTCACTTATTAAGTATAATTCATTCCTCGTATGAACAGGTTTAAACATAACATAAACATTCATTTTAAAACTAGCATAGGAAATGTCAATACTTTCTCCATAAACCATGAATGGTATAGAAATAACACATCCAGAGTCAAACAAGTCACAAAAACTTCAATACAATATGGATGTTTTGTATCATAATAAATCAACTTCAAATAATCTTAAAATCCATCAAAGGATGTTTTCATAGATGAAATCAAAACTATTTGAGAGAAATATCTCTTTTGGTTTTGAAATCACTTAAAAGTCACACTATTTGTCAAGAATCCATTTAAAAATAGTTTTTTGAATCAAAGTGCCCCATACCACTTTGAAAAATTTAAAAGGACTTTTAATTTTAAAACTTTAATGTCCATATAAATAAATCCTTAAAACCATTTTTAAAACATGGACATTATTGAGAAAGATTTAGAAGAATAAGTCTTTAAAACATTTAAAAACAGTATTTTAGTAAGAGTTTCTAACCAAAAGAGAGACACTTGAATACAAATAATTGAGGTAATCAAAACTTTTTAATATCATGAGAATAAATGTATTCATGATATACTATGTCAAAGTACATTATATACACCACATAAAAGTGATTTGTTGTATAACAACAAATAAGTCTCAATGAAATGTTAATTGAGATGAAATATCTCATAAAGGTCGTATCCTTAGGTTAAGGATAAATAAACAACATAATTATGTGTGACAAATATAAATACACTAAATATAATTGGATATTCAGTGTAAAACAACCAAAGGACATTCACACATATTCTAGTAAAAACAACACCAATGAATTGGATGTTTATCTCAACAAATCGAGATTGAGTAAAAATTACTCTTATTAAGTTCATACCGATGACTTTAGAATTTATCAATGGAGTGATTATGTGTATAAAAAGTATATCCACAGAAATGGGAGTGGAAATTATGACATAATCAAATGAATAGTGATTCCACACATAATCTTGGAGTAGAATAATCAATGAAGTATGCGTAAAGCCGAATGAGTGGAAATTGAAATTTCAAATTCCCTTATCAATTTGGTAACTTATGAAACATGCACCCATGAAAGAAGTATCATACAATGATGATGTAGATACCCATAAATTAAATTATATTACACAATGAATACAAACATGGGCAGTACACACACCACATGTAATAAATAAGTGGTGAACAATGGAACTCTCACAGAATTAAAAGTAAGATAAGAAACCCCTTACTTTGTACTTTTTCCTTTGTCGACTTTAGGTTAACCTCTTGTATAATGGTGAAATAATTGTTATTTAATTATAAAAGAATCATTTACATTAATATGATATCATATATGATCTTTTAACATTGATTTGTTAATAATATCTTAGTATTATCATCATTTCGGGTGTTAACTTACTCGTTTTACTTTATATTCTTTGTTACGTATATCATGTTTGTCATGGATAGGTTGTATCTTAATCATATACATAATGATATAAAGTCCTTATATACTATTATTAATCATCAAATGATAATTAGAATTAAATGGATATGATGGAGAATGAATCTCATCGCGTTCGTGGAGACGGTAGTCTGTACGTACGCACGAGCGACAATATCATTCTTTTGATATTAAAATAATATATAATTGGATGTTATATAATATATAAAGAATAATTATCATGTTATATTTATTATTTAAATAAATTACACATCATTATTATACCCATCCAAATAATAATTTATTGAATAACAATTACACCACGACGTGGAGATGGTAAGTCGTACGTACGCACGTATGGTGACATGTTATTAAAAGGATGGATAGAATACTGAAATATGGTTTTAAAATGTTTCTAATAACATAAAAGTATATATAATATACTGTATTTATTATTTAATAATGGTAATAACAAATAAAGAAGAAGTGGAAGAAGAAAGGAACTTGAAAAAAGGTGGTGAAATCATTACCTCTTCTTTGGGTTCTTCCTTTTTATTTGATCAAAATGGCTCCTTACGTTGGATTTCTGACTAAAGGAAGGCCTCTAGAATGAATTGAGGGAAGTTTAGAGAGTATTTGGGTAGATTTTGGCTGAACCAAAAGGCTTTAAAGGTGTGAGTTAAGGAGAAGGGAGAGTGCCCTTTTATAAGAGGGGTGAGGGGTACCTTTGGAAAATCTAGAAATATTATTTTATAATAAATTCATATTCGGTTTCTAATGGCTCCAAAGTGGATTATTTAAAGTTTAATGTTGGGATGGGTCGAAAACCACTCAACCAATAGAATTTAGACAGGTTTGGGTCATTATATTAACCTTATCTTTAAGTATTAACTCTTTGTTAATTAGTTTCACTTTTACAATGTCTCTTTGTATTTTTATATTATATGGTTAATAAACTTACTATATACATCTAAGAAACCCCCAATTGGTCTATTAATGATACACCTATCATGATATAAGTCTCTTGGTCTAACCTTATATTTTTAGGAATTTAATATCAATTAATAATATAATATTCGTTTTAAAAACTCTTTTATGTCAATTTTGACACTATTCAATAATTGATTTTTTAAAAAATCATAACAGAATGATTACTTTGAAAAAAGTTAATTAAGTCAATCCTAACATGTCATATTAACCTATAAAATTAGTTTAATTCATAAAAAGTCTCAAATTATATTTATTTGGGAATTTATAATATCAATTATTTTAATTTTTCACTATTATGGTAATTACTGCATCATCATTGTGTCATAAATAAATTATTTAATGTCTAAAAATTATAAATAAAATATCATTATGTATGAAATCTTTTTATATTTGTAATGAATATTTAAAATCGAATTTATCTTATGCATAACCCTATATTAAAAATGTTTTAGTAAATAAACTTTGATTTTACCTCTTTTAACTCTTCATTGAATTAAATAATAATAAATGTCCTAATCTATTACAAGTGGACCTAAATGATAATATTTTATTCCTAAGGTTGTTTTTGGTTGAATTAAGATTATCCAATAGAATTATCACATGTGTTAGGGTAATATTAATATCTTTTTTACTCTTAATTACCCTATTTACTTTTAACCGTGGTAAATAATAGTAAAAAGTTATTATTCACCAAAAATTATTTTCAACTCATTGAACCACATTTTACTCCTTGATATTAACCGTGTCTCTCGGATTTTCTAAATTCCACTCACAGAAGCGGTAAAATTAATTTTTATGAAAAATTAAGTTTTTTAACTACCACTCAGTGGTTTAACTATTCATCAAAAAATGAATGTTTCCAGAAAAATACCAAAAATTAGGCCTAAGATATATTTTATATTATGAATTCAAAAATTATGTCTATTTTACCAAATTCAGAACATATCAGTTTCATTAATTAATTTAAAAATCAATTCCCGACGTCAAAACAAATAGCGTGTTTTTAAGAGAAAATAAATATCAAAAGATTGACACTTGTTTATGTCTGGTTTAAATGTGAAATTACATCCAATGACCAACATTGTATTAAATGGTAAAAATATATTCTAAATATATTTTAAAACCACTCAAATTAATAATTTATCACTATTAATTATTTCGATTAAAAAAGTTGTTTTTAATTAAAATTTAGTAATTTTCACTATTCATCAAAATATGAAAGTTATCCGAAAGGTACCAAAATTTCACCCTAAGATAATTTTGATATTATGAATCCAAAAATGAATTCCATTTCTAAAGATAAAATTTATAAAATTTCAAAAAGTGGGTATTACTATTCATAACGGCTAGTTTGGTTGGTTGTGGTGTATTAGAATCTCGAAGTTGCGTACAATGCACGCCATTGCATTATTCAAAGGGAAACGTACCGTGGAAGCTTGGGACGTTTCATTGTAAATTTTTGATGTCCACATTCTAAAAAGTAAATTTATTTAGTCAAATTGAATATATAAAATTTTTAAATATTGGATTTAAAAAGGGTTCACTATTAAAAGTTTGTAAAAGTGCAATACTGAAAATGAATTTGTTCTTACATTATGGCTAAGAAACTCATAATATGGATTCTAAAATTATAAGGATTATAGAATGTTCAAAATTCAGTTAATATTATTCATAACCTCTTTTGAATTGCTAGTTTGGTAAGTCATGGTGCGCTTGAACTTGGTGTTGCGTGTAGTGCAAGTTATTGAATTATTTTGAAGAAATAACGCACTATGAAATCTTGGGGTGTTACATTCTCCCCTCCTTCAATAAATTGCATCCTCACAATTTGAAACTGTTCTTCGAAAATAAAATGTTGAAAATAGAAAATAACTTTGTGGGAAAACCCACATCGGAAATTGGGTTAATAAAATTTAGTCTTAATATGAGGAAAATGAAAATGAAAGGGTCGCCACCAAATTATGATCTCGATTAGGAGAACATTGGTGGAAATTAGAGACATATAATAGGAGGTTAAACGTAAATATTTATAGGTAGTGATTGAGGTCATCAATCACAAACAAGTATAAATTTAGGGAATTAAATTCATCAATCTATGATGATTTAAAATACCATCGGTTCAACAAAACATATGGTATTAGGATAAAACATTTTTTGTTTTAAGATCCCTTCACTAAAGTATAAGAATTAATTTCCTCATTGAATAAGAGAAGAAGAAAAATAGATACTTGACAGGTAGAGTCTCATCCTTTAACTATGTTCTACCATAAACTCATCTTTCACTCTAAAAGATAATAGAACTCAATAATAATATTCTATTTATCCTATTCGTATAAGGTTCAAAAAATGAATTTTATAATTCATCTAATAGAACCATTAAAAACAATATTATTCAATCCAGGACATCACGTGGGTCAGTGGTAGGTGATACACCCTTGTCGCCCTTCGGTTGTGGGTTCAAGTCTCGCAGCCTTGCCAGACGTGACGGGTTGCCGCCTGACCTCCGGTTTGTCTTTTTTATGGAAATACAAAGATAATCTCAAACTGGACTTATCCAAAATACTTTTGTCCAAACTCACAGTCCAAAATTTATAAGGCAGGTAAACACAATGAAGATCCTTTTTTCCATGTAATAGCATGTGAACACCTTCATCGTGTATTCTTTGGAAACACTACAACATCCTGAAATACCATAAAATCTTATTGATTACGTTCATGATCCCTTATTACTTATATAATACTGGATATACTGATTCTATCCAAAAATGTTATAAACTCCAACAATTATGGAATATACAAATCATTAATCAGTTTCAAGGTAGTCAAGAATATCCAATATAATTTATCCAAATCAATCATGTATTATTTCAAAATTACTACCTCAGTATTAGAACCATATTATGGTTTATCTTTCTATCAACCATATATTTTCCAAAAAATTAACCCGCTATTGAGTCACTTTTCTTTGTTCCACACAATCTCAAGTCCTTAATGAAATAGTACTGCAGTACAATCCTTATATACTCCATAATTATTATAAAAAGTACATTGTTGATACAACACTCAAATGACATATCAACATAAGAACTCTAATCATTCCTCTTCATATGTGGTCGTATCATAACTTGATTATTATCCAATAGCATCATTTACGTCATAGTCTGATGACTGTGACATAGGTTCGCGTAGTGTCCAAACTCCTTGCAAATGAAGAATTGTATATTTGAAACTGTTTTCTTACCCTTGCAGTCACGTACTTTGTGTCTTTTTCCTCCACACTTATAACATACTCCCATTCTCTTCAAGTATTTTCCAAGGTGATTCTTTCCACAGTTACCACATATGGGAAAATCATTCTTTACCTTCTTCCTTTTATTTGTCCTTCTCTCTACCATCCTTTCCTTCTCTGGCTTCCCTTCAAATCCATAGGACTTTGATAATTCTTTCCTTATCTTATCAACACATGATACTATTTCTTCATATGATGATAATACATGGGATAATATTTCCCTTCTAAATCCTAGATTAAAACCATGAAAGATATGATCCTCCTTACTCTTTGGATCATGCGTATTGTTGGAGTTCTCATTCCTTCTATTGGGCGCCATTTCTAAACAATGTCAAAAACTAGATCAGTTTATGAATCAAAATACATAATTTCATACTTATAAAACACTTAACATAAATTGAACTATTTATGGATAAAATCCATAATCATGAAAATGTTTTCTTTGAGAAAGTATATACTGATAAACCCTTCATAATGATTTGTAAAGAAAATGAGAGTTATCCAAAGCATATCTCCCAGGAGTGTCGTAACCAAGAGTGCAGCAAGGCCCGTTGTCGTGCACCAGTTCCCGTTTGAGTCCAGCTCAAAGCGGTGGTTTCGGGTTTTACCCCTAGGTACATATGTGCCAAAGCCGCCTCTACCTGCTCATATCCAAACAGGAATGTATTGCTCGGAAAACTCACAAAATCTCTACAATACCAAAATTCTAGGAAGTTCTTCCATACTAATCCTCAAAGTTCATCTTAGGTCAACATGCTCTAATCAGAGTTTATCTAAATCTAGCTTCCAAGGTTTGTACTAAACTTCCTCTGATACCAACTGTAACGACCCGACCCCAATGACCCAGAGTTGGTGAATTATTAGATAACATTGGCATGATCACAAATGATCAAGTCCCGAAATACCGATTAGTTTAGTATTCTTGGAAACACTAGATATATTCATAAGTCTTACATTACATCATAAGGTAAAAAAACTACAACAACATCTTGGCTTCATATCCCCTCATACTATCCCTGCGGGTCATTCATAAATTACTTCTTCACATCCTGGGAAAAATAAAACATTGAAAGGGGTGAGCTCAGATGCTCAGTAAGGATAAAAATATAGCAGAATCTTTCATAGATAAGCATAAACACTTAAAGCAATTTATAACTAAAACAAAAGCATTTTAAACTTGAACTTCATCATAATATGGAAAATATAAAATGAAATAATTCCATTTAATTATTCACATGGATATTCTACTAGTCGAACAATCACATGCAATATCAATAACCAATTTCATAATGATGGAATTCATAATGTCGGACTATCATAACCACATAGCCAAGGCCTCGTGCCAAGACTACAAATAAGATTTTTCCAAGCCCTTGTGTCGAGACACTAGTTTGTCTCATGACACCTACCGATGCATCAAGGAGCTATAGCGGGCTCCACCCATCACTTATTAAGTCCAATTCATTCCTCATATGAACAATTTTAAACATAAAATAAACATTCATATTAAAACTAGCATATGAAATGTCAATACTTTCTCCATAAACCATGAATGGTATAGAAATAACACATCCACAGTCAAACATGTCACAAAACCTTCAATACAATATGGATGTTTTGTATCATAATAATTCAATTTCAAATAATCTTAAAATCCATCAAAGGATGTTTTAATAGATGAAATCAAAACTATTTGAGAGAAATGTCTCTTTTTTTAAATCATTTAAAAGTCACACTATTTGTCAAGAAGCCATTTAAAAATAGATTTTTGAATCAAAGTGTCCCATACCACTTTGAAACTTTTAAAAGGAGTTTTAATTTTAAAACTTTAATGTCCATATAAATAAATCCTTAAAACCATTTTTAAAACATGGACATTATTGAGCAAGATTTAGAAGAATAAGTCTTTAAAACATTTAAAAATGGTATTTTAGTAAGTGTTTCTAACCAAAAGAGAGTCACTTGAATACAAATAATTGAGGTAATAAAAACTTTATAATATCATGAGAATAAAGGTATTCATGATATACTATGTGAAAGTACATTATATACACCACATAAAAGTGATTTTGTGTATAACAACAAAGAAGTCTCAATGGAATGTAAATTGAGATGAAATCTCTCACAAAGGCTGTATCCTTAGGTTAAGGATAAATAAAAGACATAATTATGTGTTACAAATATAAATACACTAAATATTATTGGATATTCAGTTTAAAATAACCAAAGGACATTCACACATATTCTAGTAAAAACAACACCAATGAATTGGATGTTTATCTCAACAAATCGAGACTGAGTAAAAATTACTTTAATCAAGTTCATACCGATGACTTGAGAATTTATCAATGGAGTGATTATGTGTATAAAAATTATATCCACAGAAAGGTGAGTGTAAATTATGACATAATCAAATTAATAGTGATTCCACACATAATCTTGGAGTAAAATAATCAATGAAGTATGCGTAAAGCCGAATGAGTGGAAATTGAAATTTCAAATTCCCTTATCGATTTGGTAAATTATGAAACATGTACCCATGAAAAAATGATCATACAATGATGATGTAAATACCCATAAATTATATTATATTACACAATGAATACAAACATGGGTAGTACACACACCACATGTAATAAATAAGTGGTGAACAATAGAACTCTCACGGAATTAAAAGTGAGATAAGAAACCCATTACTTTGTACTTTTTCCTTGGTCGATGGTAGTTTAAACTCTTGTATAATGGTGAAATAATTGTTATTTAATTATAAAAGAATCATTTACATTAATATGATATCATATATGATCTTTTAACATTGATTTGTCAATAATATCTTAGTATTATCGTCATTTTGGGTGTTAACTTACTCGTTTTCCTTTATATTCTTTGTTACGTAAGTTGTGTTTGTCATGGATAGGTCATATCTTAATCATATCTAGAATGATATAAATTCCTTATATACTGTTATTAATCATCAAATGAGAATTAGACTTAAATGGATACGATGGAGAATGAATCTCATCGCGTTCGTGGAGACGGTAGTCCGTACGTACGCACGAGCGACAATATCATTCTTTTGATATTAAAATAATATATAATTGGATAGTATATCATATATAAAGAATCATTATCATGTTATATTTATTATTTACATGAATTACACATCATTATTATACCCATCCAAATAATAATTTACTGAATAACAATTACACCACGACGTGGAGACGGTAAGCCGTACGTACGCACGTATGGTGACATGTTATTCAAAGGATGGATAGAATAATGAAATATGGTTGTAAAATGTTTATAATAACATCAAAGTATATATAATATACTGGAGTTATTATTTTATAATGTTAATAAAAAAGAAAGAAGAAGTGGAAGAAGAAAGGAACTTGAAAAAAGGTGGTGAAATCATTACCTCTTCTTCGGGTTCTTCCTTTTGATTTGATCAAAACGGATCCTTAAGTTCGATTTCTGAATAAAGGAAGGCCTATAGGATTAATTGAGGGATGTTGAGAGAGTATTTGGGCAGAGTTTGGCCGAACCAATAGGCTTTGAAGGTGTGAGTTAATGAGAAGGGAGAGTTCCCTTTTATAAGAGGGGTGAGGGGCACCTTTGGAAAAGCTAGAAATATTATTTTATAATAAATTCATATTCGGTTTCTAATGTCTCTAAAGTGGATTATTTAAAGGTTAAGGTGGGGATGGGTATAAAACCACTCAACCAATAGAATTTATACATTTTTGGGTCATTATATTAACCTTATCTTTAAGTATTAACTCTTAGTTAATTAGTTTCACTTTTACAATGTCTCTTTGTATTTTATATTGTATGGTTAATAAACTTTCTATATACATCCAAGATACCCCCAAGTGGTATATTAATTATACACCTATCATGATATAAGTCTCTTGGCCTAACCTTAGATTTTTTGGAATTTAATATCAATTAATAATATAATATTTGTTTTAAAAACTCTTTTATGTCAATTTTGACACTATTAGACAATTGCTTTTTTGTAAAAATCATAACAGAATGATTACTTCGAAAAAAGTTAATTAAGTCAATACTAAAATGTCATATTAACCTATAAAATTAGGTTAATCTATAAAAAGTCTCAAATTATATTTATTTGGGTATTTATAATATCAATTATTTTAATTTTTCGCGATTATGGTAATTACTGCATCATCATTGTGTCATAAATAAATTATATAATATCTAAAAATTATAAATAAAATATCATTATGTAGGAAATAATTTTATATTTCTAATTAATATTTAAAATAGAATTTATCTTATACATAACCCTATATTAAAAATGTTTTAGTAAATAAACTTTGATTTTAACTCTTTTAACTCTTCTTTGAATTAAATAATAATAAATGTCCTAATCTAATACAAGTGGACCTAAATGGTAATATTTTATTCCTAAGGTTTTTTTGGTCGAATTAAGATTATCCAATAGAATTAGGAGATGTGTTAGGGTAATATTAATATCATTTTTACCCTTAATTACCCTATTTACTTTTAACCGTGGTAAATAAAAGTAAAAAGTTACTATTTACCAAAAATTATTTTCATCTCATTGAACCACATTTTACTCCTTGATATTAACTATGTCTCACGGATTTTCTAAATTCCACTCATAGAAGTGGTAAAATTAAGTTTTTTGAAAAATTCAGTTTTTTAACTACCACTTAGTGGTTTCACTATTCATAAAAAAAATGAAAGTTTCCAGAAAAATACCAAAAATTCGGCCTAATCTATATTTGATATTATGAATTAAAAAATTATGTCTATTTTACCAAATTCAGAACATATTAGTTGCATTAATTAATTTAAAAATTAATTCTCGTCGTCAAAACAAATAGCATGTTTTTAACTACCACTTAGTGGTGGTCACACCCAACTAGACCTCAAATCCCATTCTCCTTGAAACTCATAGGAGTTCCCATCTAGGACAATAAAATAAACCTACCAGGAATAAAAATTTAATATAATCCTTGTCAAAAATTAACCAATACATATTGATAACAATATTTAATAGTTTCAATTTAAGAACCCAAAAATTCCAAAACATATCTATGTCGTATATAAATAAAGATCACGAGGGACATCAGAAACTCTGATCCATCTTCTTTCCAAGAGGAATCACCAATTATATAAAGATTGACATGATTTCTACTTGAAATTTACAAATTCCCACTATATAAGTTGATGTGAATTAGTGAGAATCACTTATATCAAATAAATATATAAAGTATAAAACTGAGAAATGTTACTCTCTTTGTCACACGAACCACATCAAATTCAATTAGAGACTATACCAAAACATGTAAATTCTTTGTTCTGGAGGCCCATGAATAGAAACCATTAGTTCATGAAAATATATCTTCACTGAAAATTAACTTGGTGTGAACGAGTCTATTATATATTGATGTATATATAGAGCCTGATGGAATTTTTTCAAGTGACTATAGGGCCCACATAAGTTTCAAAATTTCACTAGCATGAGACAAAATCACTTTGTGTGCCCTATCTGGACACACTGGTAACAAGTCAAACCATAAACCACTAATTATGGTTCCAAAAAATAATTGTGGGAATATTTAATGATCTTTACATTATTAAACTCACTCGGATTAATTTTTACCTTGAAAGAACCATTGAAACAACCACCAAAGGAAAAAAGGAACTGTGGTCAGCCATGAATTTCTCGTTAGGTCAATATCTACCATTATAAATTTATCCACCATTATAGAATAGGTGGTCATATTTAATGTAAATTATAGAGACCAGATATCAAATTGGATACCCATATAAAACCACTGATCCTCTATATTCTCATTAGATACATCCTCAAGAGAAAACAGGGTGATCTTGTTGAATTGATTAGTATACTCTATCATTGATCAATTCCCTTGATTAAGGGTGAGAAACTCAATGGATATAACTGAGTCATATAATTTGGGTATAATTTGTCAATGAAAATTTACTTAAATTATTTACACTCCATTCACTCGTGTTTCTTAACCAAAGATGATGAGTCCTAGCACCTTCTATTTAGTCCTTCTAGATTGGATATAGTACACCTAACTTTTATAGAATTATAAGTTTCCAGGAATTCAAATATCCTATTAATATTTAATAACCAATCTTTCACCTCTTAAGGGTCATTGATTCCTTGTAAAGATGGTGGTTTTTGGGAAAAAACTCTTAAGAATGATTCTTATCCTCACCCCTTCAAGGTTCTACCTCTCTAGAATGAACGGGGGTAGGTGTCACACCTTGGTCCATAGTTCAGACCATGTGAACAACTACTTTTATTATATTATAAACTATTGAAGGTTTTCATTACTGTGGTTCATCATCAATTCCCTCTGGTGGAATTACTGGAATTGTTATAGGGGGCATGGTACTATACATCAACAAACAAGGAAACACAAGAACATGAGACCCATTAATAAATTGTCTTTTAAAATAATATAATTCAACCAGAATTATCAAGATACATAAAAAATAAAATTCTAGGATTTAAAAAATCTAAATCCTAAGAGACATTGTTCCCGACCACCTATGGTAACTTAAGGCTCATCATGATGATAGATTTTTAGTAACTCGCTTTAAGAATACCCTTTAAATGCCCACATTCATATCTCTTATCTACCAAGACATCCCAAAATTCATAGTGACAATAGAAATAGAAAAACCACCCTTTATTACAAATTTTTCATGAACCAAACTAGATTAAGCAACTAACCAAAACTCGACTCAGTCCTGAAAAATCTCATAAGGCATACCCAATCCTCATCGGATGGAGAAAAACACATGGGAATAATGAACTACCATTGGGAATTATTTTTTCAAAAATAATATAAAAATAAGGTGATACAGATAAAGTATATATCAGTATTCCAAAAAAAGAAAAGTAGTTAAAAGATAAAAACATAATGAAAAATAGGCACCAAGATCCATAAAATAATCACAGTACTCAGGTACTATAAGAACCCATATCTATGTTACATTACATCACCTTCAAACTCTCACACCCTACTAATGAACAAACACACTACCTCCCTATAGAGCCTTACCCTTACCTGCATTAAATAAATCGGGATCTACATAAATCCGTGGGTGTATACAAGGTTTGAGTAAGAGGGCTCGATAGGATTCCATAAATTGTTTCATCAATGGAATTTATAAAATAAACCAAGTATGTTTAAGTAAATAAAAAAAAGTCATGATATAAAATTATACATAGTTTGAAATAACACATGGATAAATCTCCCATTTTCACAAATCATGTAAATCATCCCCAATATCTTGGTTTTCAAATCATTTCCATAAACATTCTGATCAAACCTTTCAAAGAATTATTATTAGAAAAAATAATCCCATTAGTCACATTATTTCTATTTTAGTGAGGATCCTTATTCCATTATCAGGATAATTATCCCACCATGTGTGCACATTACTCTATTAGAAAATGTCTATGGGGTTAGATTTCACTTTATAGTGTTTTTCTTTACCAAAAATTAAGAAACCCATTGCACGCATTACCCAAGAAGAATAGGTCAAGGGGAAATGGTTCATCCTCAAGGATGAATCCCTATATCATCATAAATCACATTCAATTTTATCACATTATAACCATTCAATGGGGGATTTAATGTAACACCATGAAATTCTAAATTAAGAACATTACATTTGATAGTGTATATGACACACAAACCAGAGTTAAAATGAACTGTAATATAGTATACCACTATAATAGAGATATTAAATTTTCGGGTATTAATATTACTACAAAAATATGAAAATTAATTTTATCAATTGATTTGTATTAAAATAAGAGTAATTTAAATGAAAAAGAAATTTTCTCTCAAAAACTATATTTTTCTAAAAGACGGATTAGTCGCGCTTTGCACACATAATTTAAAGTTAATATTTACCAATTTTATAAAATTTATTTGATAAAATTAACTTAATTTTTAAAATCAAAATATAAAATAATATCTTGGGGTTAATTTTTGTGATTTTTCTGAAACATTTGATTTTTTGATGAATAGTGAAAATACTAAATTTTAATTAAAAAATCTCTTTTTATTTAAATTATTTATAAATTTAAATAATATTTTAAATTGGTTTTATAGTAAAATTAGTTAAAATATATATCTATTAATCCAATTCAAGTTATTTTAATCATTTTCATATTGAATGTTGATTTAAAAACATTATAATCTTTTGAACATTTTCTCTTTAAACCCATGATTTCCCATCACCACTGTGGGATTAATATTAAATTAATGTTTAAAAATTATATGAATTGAATTTTTAAAGGTATATTAAATAATTTTAATCAATATAATTTATAATTTATAATAATATCAACTTAATTTTTGACAAAAATGGATAGTGAAGACAGTAAAAATTAATTACTGCAATAAAGCTAAAAATGGATTTACTGTGGGGTTAAACTAAGAATATTAGGTTTAAAATGACTATTTTTTATAAAAAACTCATTTTATGGATATATTTAGACCATAAATCTTCTAAGTTCAATGATGGACCATTTTGGAAGTCTTTTTTATGATACAAAATTGGGTATGATTGAATCGTTTCAAAAAATAACAAGTCTGCCACACACCTAAATTATAAAAGGCCACCCCCTCTCCTCTATTCTTTACACCTTAAAACCAGTTTGGTTTGGAAAATATATTCCAAAAAAACTTAACAAATTACCTCCTATCATTATATAATCCTTATTTTGGGGATTAATCTAACCTTGTAATGATTTTGTGCAAACCAAAAGATGATACCTAAAGAAGAATTTATATTATTCAACTAACATTTTTATTTTATTTATTACTCCACCCCCTTCATATTCATATTAAAACAAGATAATATAAAAACATAATTATATTACATAGATTAATATTTTTTTATGTCAATATAATTGCCTACAACCTTCCCCCACTTCTATAAAATTGGTTATAAAATCATCATTTCTGAGTATAGTTGACTACCACCTCACGAACCAATGTCATTCATTTTTTCATTACCACCTATCATGGTTGGCTATGATAATAGATATAAAGTAAATATATGATATTAATAACAAAATTAAATCTATTAAGTCATTATATCATATATAAATTATTATGTTCCATTCCATAGGGGATATTGTAATGTCAATCATGTGTACGGATGACTACTGTCTTGCGAAGCAATGTGATTCGTCTTTCTCTAACTCTTTACACAAAAAGTTATAAGGATAATTTTAATGATTATAAGTGAAATAAAATGAATAATTATGATATTTTTGACATATTTATAATTTTTAAAATATAATATATCATTTTATTTTTTACCTTTTCACTCACTTAAAGATGATAATATTGTTCATGTACGTGTGGACTACCTCCTTCATGAAGCGATGTGACTCTATTGTCATCACCACACCACATGGGTAATGTAAATAAGTATATTTAAATAAATAATCTGGTATATATGATATTATTATAATTCTTAAAACTAATATATTTATTACCACTTTTCCATAATGATTGGTGAAAAATGGAAACATTACTCTTGCACTAGTATGACCTACAGTCTCCATGATCATAACATACTTCATTTTTCATAACTATATTTTATGAATGAAAATAAAGATATAAATTATGTATAAATATGATAATTATTTCATGATTATTATTATGGATATGATGGAACTATATAATATTCTTAAGAACTAGAACTTTTATGACAAAGCACAAATTAGAAAACAATGAAATTAACACCTGAAATAATGAAAATAATGAATTATTTTTAATGAATGATTGATAATATGTTTCAAAAGGATCACATATGATATAATAAATATTAATATAATTCTTTAAAAAGTTAATAAAATTTTTGAAACAATAATACAGGAATTTAAATCACATTCAACTATAAGGAAGTGTGTGGTAAGGAATTTCACCTCAATTTCATTTTATTTAGGCATATTGTAATGTTAAGCACATAATTATATTTCTATAGTGTGGATAATTACCCACATGTAATATCATGAAAAATTAATTGTTAAATTTTTTTAAGTTTCAATTATAATTATTCCATTCAATGTGATTTGACTTGAAAATTACCAACTGGTATAGAATTTCACAACTCAATTTATTTCCATTGGGATATATTAATTCTTCTTCGTCATTGATTTTCCTATATTATATGTACAATGAATTTTTATTATATTATGTTTTATTTACAGTTTTTTATTTTATTTACATTTGATACACAAAATTGATTCATTGAATAATTCTCACTTCAACATTATTATCTCTGAAATTGTTTACTTCACAACCTCATTTTTATCAGCATTGTTTGTACTTGAATTTACATTAAAAGAAATTATATGATAATTTCTTAATAAAACATTTAATTTTATTCTCATATGGTTATTAATTATATTTTCAATTAATAGTTCCATTTTCTCACTCTTTTTTTGATAAAATGTTTAGAAAATATTTTTAAGTAAATCCAACTTCATTTCTATCTTCGATTAAAATCTATTTTCTTCCAACACCATATTTTCTAAAAATATTTTCAAAAATGTTTTTAAAATCTTAAAATGATTTATTAAATAATTTTCTTACCCATTTTTACTTTTTCTAAAAAAAATAAAGGAATATTATTATTGTTTTACAAACAAGCCATCTAACCATTTTACAGTACAAAGGGGATATTCTTTTTAAATTATACACCATATATAGAATTTCCCACCATAATGACCATAATTTCTTTTAATATTCCTTTGAAAGTTTACAAAATTATTTTAAAAGATATTTTTTTTCTTAATATTATGTAAATTATTAGTTTTAAAAACTGATTTTCAAGGAAAAGGATTTTCAAAATTTTTTTTTTAAAGTGATTTTCAAAATAAAAAGGATATTTTAATCAAGAATGTTTTAAAATATATTTTATTCATAAAGAAAAAAAACCTTTATTTTAAATATACTTCACACGAGATATTTTTTATCGATTTCATCCTTATTAGTCCCTTGGATTTTTTATAATTATTTTGACCAGGGATGGTATTAACATTCACTTCCCTATTTAATTTTTATAAGTCACTAACTCCCCCTTGAATTATTCACTTTCATATGATCATTGGACATTATATTTACCATAAATATACATATTATTTATCATTGATAAGTTTATTTCTTAAACCATATATCATTTACACATACCATGTTCTACATTGAAAGTCATTTTTTAAATTGGTAAGTATGGATAAATATGTATTATTTACTCAATATATATATATATTCTGATATGACGAATTATTTATTAATTAAATAGATTATTTGATATATGAGGAATGCTTTGGACATGCAAGACATGATTGAGTCCTAGTTAATGATAGCCCCTCGATGCATGGGTAGTCTCATGAGATGAATTAGTTGGCTAGACTTAGTTAAATGGGTTTCTACCAATCATTCTTAAACATTATTCAAAATAGCTATTGATAATAAAGGTTTCTTGTTCCTGGAAGACAAGACATCCAATAATTAATAATTTCCTTCACTAAGAATTCATTTATTATTATCCAAGGTATTTTCACAATTATATTATCTATGTATGCACTTCTTTCTTAGTTTATTATTTAAATGGCATGTGTGTTCCGTTATTTACATTGAAATATTGATGATTCATTATCTTATAATTATAGTTTAGTTATTTAAATGGAATGTGTGTTCAGTTATTTACCTTTCCATGTTGACTATTATCAATGATAATTTCACATTGATATTATCTATGGATGCACTTCCTTCTTAGTTTATTTATTACATAGAATATGTGTTCAGTTATTTACATTTCCATATTAATTATTCTTATTGATTCATGATTACTTCCTCTATACTTATCCCTCACTGATCATTTGATCATGCCCTTACTTTTTTTCCTTTCCTATAAATCCATGAAGTTTATTATGACTAATATGCAAGGATATGCTAGAGGGAATAAAATTATTCTCAAAAAAATATGTTGTAATTTTTTTATTCAAATGTAATATTGGAATCATGTATATATCTATTTTACCAGGTCTACTAAACAATTTGGTTCTTTGGGATGTGATTCCTTATATCTTATGTCAATTTAATAAATCATACACCAGCTCTAGGATACTGGGGTTCGTTTTCTAAATTTGGTATCATAGGAAGTTTAGTAGAAAATTAAGGAAGTAGATTTAGGATAACATTGATTAGGGAATATAAACCTACGAAAAACATTGAGAATTATATAGGAACATCCTAAAGTTTTGGTGAGTAATAGATTATGTGGTTTATATTATAAATAAATTACTAGATATATACTAAAAGTGCACATGGTTTTGGAATAGAGGTATATAGGGGTAATAACTTCGAAAATGGTGCATTGGGATTAACCTAATAATCTCTTATTGTACAAAAATGGTCCATACTACGCACCTAGTTTGACACTTACTGGAAATATTATTAGGTTAATTCACATTTTATATATAAACCATTAAGAAGAATTTTAATAGATAATGAAAATGAACAGCCTAGGTCTAACCAAAGTTGTCTTATATTGAGAATAAAGTGTCATAATTTAAACATGCTATAAATGATTATATGTCTTTCCCACTATAATTATTTTTTCTCACACTATACTTTTTGGTTTTAGTCAATGGGTGAAACTTGAAGGAATCATACTAGCATTGAACATAAAGGATAATATGATGAAAATGAGAAACTAAATGGGATGATGATGGAGTTAAAGAAATCATGATTATGTATAATAACTTATACTGAAACATGATTAACAACCTACACATTAACCAACTCCAAAACTCACCAAAAAAGAGTGGGATATAAGTTTCTAAGAGCTCTAGTGGTAGAGATTTTAGTGGAGAGAAGAATAGATTTCCATCAGGTTAGAAATGTGTAAATAGGCACACAGGAAAGTATATTGAAGGAATGGAAAAATGATTTCTCTGTGGAAAATAAGGGAATAAAGAAACTAATTACAGAGGAAAAATAAATAGTGTGATGGAAGTAAATATTTCTCATCCTATGGATCCATTTATAGTTCATTTTCCTAAATGTGGGGAGAAAATTCATTATCTGAATCAATTCTCTCTTCTAAAGTTTAAACCCTAAACTAAAAGGGGCCTATATTGAAATAATGCAGATAAAGTATTCATGTATTGGGATTCAAAAATAAATAAATTTTATAAATATTTCTACCAATGGTATTTTTTGTTATAATAATTCCAAAACAACTAAAGATAGTGATGAAATTTAGAATTATATGTGTAATAATTAACATTAGATTTGTGGTTACTAGCTAGGATTATGAGTTTAAGGTTTATTATAAGTATAATGTATTAAAAACCCTTTTTATATTTTATTTAATGGGATCCTACAAAGATTAAAAATATTTTGTAGAAATTTATAAAAATAATATGTTTTAGTGGAGAATTTATTAAAGGAATAATGCCTTTATATTTTATAGACAAATTTTAAAGGTGTTGATTGCCTTTAGGTTTAATATCATCATTAATAAAATTTTAATATTATTCAAATAATATTAAACTTTCTAAAAAAATATGTTGTATTGAAAACATTAGTAAAAGGTTTATTAGTGATTATTTTTATTTCAAGGATGTCTGTCATATTTTTTTGGAAATGTTTCTAAAATGACCACACACATGATGGGTGAAAACTCATCACATTCGAAAAGGTCACGGGTCTTGAACCCATGACTAAAGGATGATAAGGTTTTAGTGCCTACTACTAGCCTATGTGATGTCCTAATAAATAAGTCATTTTTTTAGTTAAAAGATTTTAAAAAAAATATTAATGGAGAAATAATGGTGTTAATTTTGATGTTTAAATATTAATTTATTGGATAACTTGTGATAAAAAAAACTGGTTTTGGAAAATATATAGAGACATATGGAAAGAATTTTCACTATGTTATCGATCTTATGATCCATTAAAATTAAATTTTAGTGCTTCGGGCATAAAACTTTCATTGTTTAATATTCATTTTTTAGAGTAAGGGATGAATTGGAAATTGATCAAAGAAAACCAAAAAATGAAATTTTACTTATGAAAAAAAATATATTAAGTAATTGTATTTTCTTATAATCGTATATATTAAAAAAATTCCTTAACTTTAGGAAAATTATTTTTGAAACAAGAATGTTATCCTATTGCATTCATATCTAAAAAATCAGATGTTATTTTAAACCATCAAATAATTTATGGTTTTGGGGCCCTTATCATTTTATTGATCATTCACTTTCTTATGATCAAAGAACTCAATCGATCCCCGTAATTATTTATGATTTTATTCCATCTCCATATCTTCACTTTCCACTAATGTTCTCTGACTTATAAAACTAATTATGTGTTGTTCCATATCACCTTTATGCATCCCTTTCTCCCTTATTAAGAGGATATTTTATTAACACTTTTTATTATGTGTATTTTCAAAAAAATAATTTTCAAATATAAAACCCTTGATTAATGAGATTAATTTTAAATTTTTAGGATGAATTTTATTTAAGGTTGATAGAATGTAAACCCCAAAATTCTAAAATAAAAACATTGTATTTGATGGCGTATGAGACATGCTACCCCAAGTAAAAATGAATCATAATATAGTATAAAAATATAAACTAGATATTAAAATAGAAGGTATTAATTATAAATAAAATTTGAAAATTATGGTTATCTATTTAATATAAATAAAATAATAACCATTTAAAAGAAAAAGAGATGTTTTCTAAAAACTATATTTTTCTAAAAGAAAGATTACTCGCACCTTACACACATAACATAAAAATAATTTTTTCAAATTTTAGAAGAAAAAAATTGATAAAATGTAATTCATTTTTTAAATAATAATATCAAAATTATCTTAGGGTTAATTTTTATGATTTTTTTGAAACATTTCATTTTTCAATGAATAGTGAAAAAACTGAATTTCAATTGAAATCTGTCTTTTCCTTTAAATTATTTATAAAGTTAAATTATATTTTAAATTAGTGTAAAAGTAAAATTAGTTAAATTATATATAAATTAATTCAATATAGGTTATTTTAATCATTTTCATGTTGAATTTTGATATAAAAACTTTATAAACTTTTGAACATTTTCTATTTAAAAACCTACCGTCTCATCGTATATGAAGAATTAATTTAAAAATAAATTTTTTCAATTATTTTAATTAAATTTGAGAAAATGTATTATATATTTTTAATCATAATAATTTCTAATTTCTAATAGTATAAAATTAATTTTTTACCAAATGAATTGTGAAAATAGTAAAAATTAATTACCGTGGTTAGGGTAAAAATGGATTTTACAAGAAATTAAACTAAGAAGATAAGGGTTTAAAATGACCTAAAAACTTTAAAAACAAAATTTTTATAGACATATTTTGAACTTAAATCTTCTAGGTTCTATAATGGCCCATTTTGGAAGCTTTTGGCATGATAAAAACATGGATATGATTGAATCTTTTCAAAATATTATAAGTGTGACACTCACCTCACTTATAAAAGGTCACCCCATATCCTCTCCTATTAACAAATTTCAACCACTTTGATACAGAAAATAGCTTCCTAAATCACGTGAAACATTCCCTCATATCATCTTAGAAGCCTTATTTTGGGAATAAATCTGACCTATGAACGCTTTCGTGAAAACATAAAAAGTATACCCGAAGAAGAGGTAACATTCTTCAATGAGGGATTTTATTTTATTTATTCCTCCCCCTCCTTAAATTAATTATACAACATGATTGTATAATAACTTTAGTATTTTCAATATATGGAGATTTTGTTATGTTAATTTCTCGTCCTACAACAATCCCAACTTCAATCAAATGGGTTACAAAATCATCATTCATGTGTACGGTGGACTACCACCACATGAACTAACGTCATTCATTTCTTCATTACCACATATCACGGTTGAGTATGATGGTTGATATTAAGTATATATTTTATATTTATAAAATAATTATAACTATGTAATCATTATTTTATATATAACTTTTGAAAACTTTACTTTTCTCAAGGTTACGAATCAATTTTTTTTATTTAAATTCCTTAATGTGGCCTTTATAATGTAACCTAACAGAAGAAAACAGGTCACAAGGGTGTTTGAGGATTTTTCGGAGCCCAAAACCCTATAATTTGGAAAATAATATTGGGCCTCATAGTTATTAGAAACTGTTCCACTAATCAAGTACAGATTATCTAACCATGTAGGGCACTTCTAAAGGGATCAGTGGTTCGTACAGTTTGTTTGCAACAATGAAATCCCAATTTCATGCCCATATGGACTTAAGAGGGTGTTGGGATAGTGTCTCATGCACAGATTGCACATGGTTCTTCAAGTTGTGCACCTGTCCCATGTGTGATTCTCTTTAGGCAATGATAGTGTGCACAGTTGGCACATGGTTTGGCCAACCGCATAGCAAAACCATTCGCCCCTATCAAGATGTGTGTTTTTACAAAATTTCCAATAACGAATATAATATATTAACTTTTATTTTCTCCTCTCATTATAGTGGATTTACACCCTCTATTTCCTCCCATGGATCTCTCCCAAATCCAAATCTAGGTTCTTTGATAACTCTTTGATCTGAAATATAAATCATTCACTGTCGAAAGCATGGGATAGATAGAGGTGAGATCCTTAATCCTATTGCTTCCATTTTTGGTTTCTCTTCATAACTATTTCTCTAATTTTTTTGGAGATCATTCACTCTATATTCAGGGTGTTGGACCTTTTTTATGATTTATTACAATCTACTTCAAATTTGAAGGCAATATTGGATGAGGATTTTTCTATGACACTAAGGTAGTTGTTCTAGTTATTTCCCTAAAATTTAAGTTGATTTCATAGATCCATATTTATGTCTCATTTCATCCATTGTTTCATATTTCCTTAAATTGTGTTATTCTTTTCAATATAACTATACTCATGATGTTACACTCTTGTAGAACCTTTCTAGGGAATTAGATGATGTTGACCTCCTTTAATGCTACCCCATTGGGTGAAATAAATGATTTTCCCTCAATAATGAAATTGTTTAATGGTTTGAACACCATTTAATCATTCATATTATCTTGGAAATGGAATTCACCACTCTTTTATATGATTTATTAGTTTTCAAAGCACCTACTATGTTTTTATCTCATCATTAACTAGAAATTCCATGATTTGGTTAATTAAAATGTATTTTTTATATAGAATAGCTTATCTTCAATATGGTTTTCTTTGGTTAGATTAATTAAAGGGACTAATTAGAATAATTATAATGGGTTCAATGGCCATGACAATAGATTCATGCTATAGATATGGATTTTATAAACTTTAAAACACATTTATAAATATTGGTCTTAATGATTTATGGTACTTATGAGGTGATCCCTTATTTTATTATAATTATTATTATTATTATTCCATTGACATTGGATGTGGAAAGTTGGTCAAGGGTTCTGTTGAGGATGATGTTTCACATTCCATTACATCGGGTGTTAATTATGATATATTTCACCATTATACTATTATTTGGATGATGGGCATGATATTCCATGTTCCTCTATATCGGGTGTTGGTCAGGAAGACTCACCCCACCTATCCTGAGTGTGAAGCATAACATATCACATTCATTATGATATTTAGGGCATGTACCCTTTCTTGAACCTATAGCTCATTAGATTGGATGTAGATGCTTGAGTTATTCCCCAAGACCATCCAATAACTAGTATTAATATATATACCTACTTATATCCTCTTGTAATTAGTTCATATATGTGGATACAATATATAACTATGCTATATATATTATTATTATATATATTATTATTATATATATATATATATGTATAGTTACTGATCAGACTTCTACCAGCCTATGTCAAAGTAGGTAGAGCTAGCCAGGTGTCCTATAGAAACCTAAGCTAGCTATTATTTATTTATTTTTTCATTATCATTCATTATTATTTATATCTAAACACTATTTATCTATGTACACTACTTGGGTTATCACTATACATCGTTGGCGGTGTCCTACTAGGATTTTATCTCACACCCCACTCAGGCCACCTTTGGTACCCGAGTATATTACTTATTTTCATGAATGTATAAGGTCAATCACTTTGCTGAAGATACTTGATTTAGTTATATTATAGTATAGAGAATGTAATAATAGAACCGGGAATATTCTTGAGATGATATTGGACCAGTCTTTTGGCCTTTTTTATTTTTGTATGGCATATTGTATATGTATGTCCCATGTTTCCTTTTTCTGTATATCAACAAGTCCTGAAATCATTATATATGACTCAACCTTTTATATTCTATTATTATTATATTTTCTTGGTTATTTACACTTCCAAGTCGAAAAAATATATTTGATTACACTGTTCTACTCTATTATATCATACTTCTGCAACGGTAGGTTATAAGTCCAATTATTATAGTTCCACTTTTTATATGATTTTGTTGTTGTCTTCTTATTTATTATATATGTTATAACACTCTAATATGAGGGTATAGTCTTCCAACCATTCCACCTTACACCCTTTCTCCTAGTTGTTAGCTTCTGGCATTAGGGAAGTGCACTTTAGGCTATGTGACCCACCATCTCAAGGAACAATTTAAGTGGATCCTAGGTCAGGAAGTTAGAAAGTGGTATCAAAGCCTTCTTTTCCTTTTGTACTAATATTTGGGTATTATACAAAAGACTTGGAGATAATGAAACTTGGTAATGAGAATGTTCTTTGGAGTAGCAAACCCATGTATAAGGAAAACCTAAATTACCTAGGATTGGTCATTCTTGTTATAGTTTTTTTCTATTATGGTTGATATGGATTCACCATTGGGTGAAAAACATGTTTTGTGATGATATTACTACTAGTATTATTATAGTGATATTTAGTTTTATTTGTCCTAATGAAATAAGTGTGTTCATTACATACATCATTATAGGCATAATAAGACTAATATTCCATGCATTTTTTTCATTCCATATCTACTTCCTGCATGAAATTTATTGTCACATATTATTAGTTCCTGATTATTATATATTAAAATGTGCTGGAATTTATTATAGGTAGAATATAATTGGATTAATTAAACTACCAACATCAATCTAAATGGATTTTTACCACATATATTGCTAATGAAACTTTTATTAGATAGTTATAACATATTGTAGGTTCTGGACCTACTAGATCTGGACTAAGATATATGTATTTTATAAAAGCGATTGTGAAATAAAATATAGTATAATATTAAAATTAAAATGGTTACCACTAAATTCAATGACAATTGAAAATTAAAGGGTGTTTTCCTTTATACCTTGAAATTAACACTCCATATATCTAAAACCCTACAGTCAGATATGAGACCTAGACCAAGATCCAATCATATTAGTGGGTATATGGAAGGGTGTTATGTTCTTATGTCTTGTAATGGTATTTTTCAATAACCTGGACCTTTATTTTCGAGTAGGCGGAGAGGTGTGATATTTTTATAGGAAAGATATGTACCTATCCTAATTACTTACATGTAAATAATTTTCAACTATTAAATACTCTCCTCCGATATATATTTTCCATTATAGAATCATTCCACCATGATAGCCTCAATTCATATGCCCATAAGGTGGTGATAACCATGCATCAAAGGTGGCAGGCACTGAGCCTCGAGTGAACCCGCTTGTAGTGCTACCTATGGCACCACCTACTATTCCTTATATGAAAACCAATTCCCTATTCCTAGAGGTTTTATCCCATATGATTCAATATATTAAAGGAGATTGTGGACATGTACCGACTATGAAAAATTTGACTCGGGAGTTTCAAAAGCAACATCCTCCCATGTTTTCAGGGAATGGAAGAGTTGCAGAGTCATGGTTAGAGGCCATTTATTCTATCATTGACCATTTAGATATGCATCAATAGTAGAGGGAAAATCTTTCTACATATAAGTTACATGATTTTGTTAAGTGGTGGTGGGATGTCATTACCTAGATAGACTAACATTGAGACATTATCTAGGTAGACTTCCAGATGATCATTTACAACAACTTCTTTCCATAGACACTAAGGGATAACTGGTCTAGAGAGTTTATAAACATCCAACGGGGATCTATATCTATCATGTATTATTATTCTCTTTTTATTAAGTTTTATTTTTTTATCCTACTTTATCTAGTGATGATCTTATGATTGATAAGAGATTCGAGGATGGGATTGTATATGCCATCTGATCAGAGGTAAATGTTTCCAGGAAAACTACTATTTAGGAGAAATTCAACCGGGTCCTCATTATTGAGAGGAACCTGAGGTAAGACTGTGGTGTGAACCAAGGTGGTTATCACCCAGACCAAGAAAAGTTTATTCTAGTGGGTGAAAGTGATGTTTCAATATTTATTGTGGGGGTAGAAGTAGTTAAGAAGTTTGTGCATATATCTTCTTGATATGTTACTTATGTAGGAAACTATGGAATACAAAACCCTAGTGTTTATGGGATATATTTGAAAATAAAGGTTACGGTAGGATGGGACATATCAAATGCTTCTATAGGACTTTTCCTTCAGCGATTAGTAAGCAAGGATCAACACCTACCCCACGTTTTAGAGTGGGGATAGTAGTATCTTCTCTAGAATCTAGATAGAATACCATCGTCCACTCAAGACAAGGTGGTGTACAGGTAGTGGAAATTAAACTCAATATTCTCATAACTAGTAGAGAGGGATAGCTCAGGGAAGTCAAGTTATTACTCAAGAATGTGGTACATCTAGGATACATACAGTACCACCTATGATAAAGGATAAGAGCATTGGACCTTCTACTATTTGAGATACTATTTTTGTATCCTCTATATTAGTGTCTCCTTTTTTTGAAATAGGAATGTCTCATTATTTTATATTGAATTCAATCTTGGAGAGTCTGAGCTTGGATATATAAAACTTATGTGGTATGATGACGCTCGATACCTTGTTAGGTATCTAATTAGATAGGATACACCTTTATAAGGATTTTCCCATTGAGATAGGCAGATATCTCTTTATATGAATCCTTTTTATCCTCAACATGATAGGGTTTGACGTAATTATCAAGATAGATTTGTTAGTTCCCTATTGATCCCATATTTTTTTTTATCTTTGGAGGGGGATGATTACATCCCTACAGAGTGGTAGGCATGGTCATAAGGGAGAATGGGATATCCATGCAACATAATTAGGACTTGAGAAACAAGGTATATGCATAGTCTCATGACCCACCTTCATCGAGATGGGGGAAGGGACAACAAACTGCCATACCCTTCCTTATTCAAGTTGAAGGAGAGATAGTGACCCCCAAGTCCTGCCTTTAATAGGCCATGGAGTGGAGACTAGCACCAAGGGTATAGAATCTCATTTGAAATGGTAGGGATTTCCCTTTTTATAGAACAAGATTGGGAGATAAGATTGTAAATCCAAAACAACTCCAAATGCTGAAAGTAAAAGTAAATCCAAAATCTATTCTCATATGCATATCCAAAATCAACTGATACAGAGTAAAAGAAATCTCTAAAGAAAGTACCAAAATAAAGGAAAGAAGGAAGCACAACCCCCTGAAGCCTGAGCTAGTAAGGTACCACACGGTCCTCAAGGTCCTCCTGGAAACCTGAAAGCAGTTTTATATACATAGGGTGAGTATACAAGCATACAGAGTAGGGAAAATAAACTCTCTCGTGCACAAGTGGGGAGGCATTCTAATGCCCCGTGAAAAAATAGAGGTAACCAAAACACCCAGCAAGGAAAAACTATCCACCCAACCTCACCAAGGCACACTCCCCAAATAACGCAAGTAAGGTAAAGTAATAGTTATAGTACATCAATATTTGAGTTCCCCACACCACCTTTCCACTAGTTATTTAGGACATTCTATGCTTCATACCCCAACCAAAAGTTCCACTACAGTCCCACGGACTCCCCAACAATAACCTTATGGTCCATCACAACCAAAAAAAACCCATGCTCATAGACAACTAGGCCACAACAACCACACATCACCATTCCCACAGACACCTAGTCCAAAACAACCACACATCACCATGCCCATAGACACCTAGGATAAAACAACCAATGCCACGCTTGAAGACACCTGGGCCTCATCACGAAGACACTTGGGAAACAAACTTTCCCGCACACACCTGGTCCAACCACCACAACACACCATGCCCAAAGATTCTTGATCCATAATGAACCTTAGGTTGTCACAGCCTTCCCAAAGAATCTTGGGCTACCTCAGAGAAGGAGCAGAAAGGAGCTAATATCCAGTAGCTCATAAGAATGTTGGAAAAACACCCTTCCCATGAAATGGGGGTGTTCGGCACAATGTTCTCAATATGGGTGGGGTACCTATAATAAAAACAAGAACTAGATTTTATACATATAGGTAAACAAGAAGTCATCATAACCTAAGGGTTCCAAAACAAACAACCATCCCTCATGCGATCACTTCTTCTAAAACTGTTACATGCACAAGTACACAACAACCACAACCAAAGAAAAACCTATTTCTAGAAAAAAATTCCCTCATTGTACTCTTTATTGTTATTATGTTCAAGTGATTATATTTAAAACATTCCTCCACTACCTAGAAACTAATAAGCATAACCACAATCCAAAACAACAACTGAACTAAAACAGAAAAGAACGAATTTAAGCATTCACACCTAGTTCTCTTGTAAAGTCACAACAATAAAAGGGATCTGTGAGATCCCAAGAAGTACTAGAACCAAATAGATTCCCAACATATAGCACCACATGACCTCATATTCACAAACCAATAACCCTTCAACTAGAGGTTCCATTCCCATCTACGTCACCCCAAAAGTAATCAAATGGAGAAACAATACTTACCACCAGAACAGAGTAAGGGATTTTTCAACTTAACCACACCATTAATTTAGTTCTTTATTTTCATTTAGTTAATCAGGGTGATCACACAAGGATTCTTATTTATTTTTAATCCATTTAATAAAAATATTTTATGTGATTAACTAGTTTCCATATTACATTAAATCCATCACAATATTATCTATAAAAATAGTGGTTTATTAGTGTTCAAGGAAAGACCACCAATTTCCTCGATTTTCAGTGGGAATAATCCCATAAAATTCATAATATAAAACAAAAATAAAAGAATATAGAAACATTATCATCATCCACACCCCTTCTTCTTTAAAATTCTGCTTATTATCTTCGTTAAGGATTGGTTTCATCTATGTATCGAGGGAAATCATCATCAAACCCACCCCGCATGAAGCCCAATAAAAATAGATGAAGTAAAAACCCCTACTTGGATGATCAAAGATCGACGTTTTATCCTCGTGCCAAGAACTGGGGATGTGAGACTTACAGAGGAAGAACTCTAAGGACTCCAAAGCTGAGTGGAAAGGGCTCTCGCTTGGGGGTACGACTCATCCCATAAGGAAGTCTCCTGGCACACTAAGAGGCACCAGAAGGAAAAAGGAATAGAGGATCTAGGATTAATAAAATTACAGATCCAATAATCTGGGAGATGATTTTGATGTACTTAAAAGTCAGATTGTGGCTCAACCACACGGTTGGGAGGTTTCACACATTGGTATTAATTGAAATTTAATAATTCTCCTCAGAGATGGTGGAGATAATGGCTATGAGTTAATAGATTTTATTTAAATAGAGAAAAACACAAAAGAGGGGTAAAACTATAAAACGCGAAAAAAAGTAACATCGAGGAAAAAGGACACATGTTTTGGTAACTCAAGGGTTGCCCGACTGTGGGGGGGGGGGGGGGGTTAAAATATCTTTTACTAGATTTAAATGTCTTTGAAAGGGGTATTAAAATACTTTTACATCAAAAGATACATTACTGGGGGGAAACTGGAGTCCTGGGAAAACTGGGAATGAATCACTGTTAAGTGAGTCACCATCGTCCTGGAACCATCACCTTGGAACCGATGTTGATTGGTGCTACAGATGACCCATTGGTTCCAACGAAAACCATTGGTGCCATCGACACATGTCGGTTCCATCGACACCCATCGGTGCCAATGATGCCCATCGGTTCCACTGAAAACCATCAGTGCCATCAACACCTTTCAGTGCCACTAATTCCCATTGGTGCCACCAATTCCCATCAATGTCACCCATTCCCATCGGTGCCACCGTTTGTTCGACCCGAATTTTGGAAAACTTTTTAATGAGTCACCGGTGGTCCCCAGGTTTCCCCAGTCACCAGAAATTTGTCAAATTAATGGATGAGGAGGTTCCAGGGAATTACATCAGATACGTATCAAACTATTCTCATCCTCAATAATTCAAGATTAAACCCGAAGAAAGGAGAGGGGACTGAACAACCACCCTGTAAGATACCTCTCAGGGACAAACTACCCTATATTTGTTCGAAACTCGGTACAAACCATGATTTCTAGTAACACCTTTCCCTCATCTATCTCCTGAATAACTACGGACACACTACCACTCTTCTTCCCCAAGTAACCACACAAACATATAAATGTCACACTGTCCAGACATATAGGTTAATGAGTCCCTTCATCCATGTCAAGATACTATCTGTTTTGGGCAGAACTGACTTGCCTGCATGAGTATAATCACGTCCACCTTAATGTGTCTTGATTAGGTATCAGGTCCTCCCCTCCTTCATAGTGTGGAATTTTACACATATTTAAATAAAAAGAAAAAAATCCCATCTCATTATTAACATGGTCAAGAATTACATCAAACCCAAGTATAAAAAACAGCAAAACAAAACTCAAAACAACTCTAGGTACAGGGAATGCATATATGCCTCCTACTCCCAAGTACTCTCCCCAAGGCCATTATGCCTCCACAACACATGAACCAAGGGAATGGTTCATCCATGAAGCACCTTCTCCTAATAGTCCTTGATTTTCACCGGTCGCTCCACGAATGTCTCATCTTCCTCGATGTCCAACTCTCCCCATTCAGGGATATGAGATCCATCGTGTAGATACCGATAGAGATGAGACACATGGAAGACGTATTGTACCCTCTGTAGTGGTGGTGGTAGCACCAGCTGATATGCCATTTCACCGAAAGGTTGCAACTCCTCGAAGGGTCTGACGAACCTGGGAGAATGCTTGCTCCCCATGCCAAACCTCTGCTACCCACGTCTGGGGGAGACCTTTAGGAACACATGGTCCCCAAACTCAAAATCCAAGGGTATATTCATATGACTAGAATACGACCTCTTCCGGTCCTGATCCACCTTTATCCTCTCACACACAAGCTGAAACTTTTTGCATGCTCTGCACCACCTTCGGGCCCAGAAGACCTGCCTCCCCAACCTCTTCCTAGAAAACGGGAAAACTACACTGTATTCCATAAAATTCTTTTAATGGTTCAATGCCAATGGTAGAGTGATAACTATTATTGTAGGAAAAATCTACCAGAAGCAAGTTTCATACCCACGGTCCTCTAAAGTTCATAACACATGCCCGTAACATATCCTCCAATATCTGGATGGTGTTCTCTGTCTTCCCATCCGTCAGAGGGTGGAAATCAATGCTAAGGCATAGTTAGGTGCCAAAAGCACATTGTAATACCCTCCAGACTTGTGAAGTAAAGTGTGTATCATGATCCAAGATGATGGTTCTGGGATCTTCGTGCAGCTGCACAATGTCACCCACATACTTCTGTGCAAATCCATCCATTGTGCTCGACTCCTTAATTGCTAATAAGTGAGCGGATTTCATAAACTGATACACTACTACCCAGATTTCATCACATCCTCCCTCAAATATGGGTAGTCCTGTGATGAAATTCATCAAGGAATCATCCCACTTCCACTCATGAATTTCTAAGGACTACAACAGACCGCTGCGAACACAGTGTTAAGCCTTCACATGCGGACACATGAGGCACTTTGCCACAAACTCCGCCACTACCTACTTCACCCTGGGCCATCAAAAATGACCCATCAAGCCCCGGTACATATTGGAAACTCTTTGGTGTACCACCAAGGGTGAGTTGTGGAACTCACTGAGAACCCTCTCTCACACTTCCACCTGCACAAATAGCTTTCCACGAAACACCATCTAATTCTGACCATCTTCCGACCACCCTTCCAGATCATTTACCTGGCTAACATGATCATGAAACACTTCAGCCTCTAAGTCTCCCCACTGAGAATAATCCACTTTCCATACCAAGGAAGGTTTCACAATCATTTGAAACAGACAACCACTACCATCCTCTACCCCTGAATCTAGGTGCAAGGCAGCCAACTCCTCCATCACCTTCCAAGAATCCGCAGACTCTCAAACCACATTCTTATGTGAATTCCTACTCAAGGAATTTTACACCACATCCCCTTTCTTTAGTTATAAGAGATCTCGAATTCATAGTCCTGAAGAAACTTCATCCCCCTCTGATGTCACAAGTTTAGGTCTCTCTGTAAGAAGACATATCTCAAGCTCTTGTGATCTGTGTAGACCATGAAGTGTTCCTTGATGAGGTAATGTCGCCACAACTTTAGTGCGAACACAACATCTACATGATCCAGTTTTTTGAGTGGAATAGTTATGTTTATGAGGGCGTAACTACCTAGAACTATAAGATATCACTCTCTACTACTACATTAGAACACACCACAAGCCTACACCGGAAGCATCACAGAACACTTCAAATGTTACCCCTTCCTCTGGAAACCTTGGTACTATGGTACTGGCCTTCTTCCCCTTCAAATAACTGAAAGATTCTTAACATTACTCACTCTATACAAAAGCTTTTCCTTTCTTATTAAAGGTTGTCAAAGGTTTCGCAACTCAAGATAATTTGGGTATGAACCTATGGTAGAAACCTGCCAGACTATGAAACTATGATCCTCAGCCACATTCTTGGGTGCTAACCAAGAAAAAATTTCTTCATCCTTTAAAGGTCCATTGTTATTCCCTGATGGGACACCATGTATCCAAGGAAGTGTACCTGTCATGTCCAGAACTTTCACTTGGACAACTTCCTGTAGAGCTGGTGGTGTCGGAGGACTTCCAAAACCATCCTCAAATGATCAGTGTGATCCTCCTCTGATCTTGAGTAGATTAGGATGTCATTAATGAACACG
This sequence comes from Viscum album, assembly GCA_963277665.1. Taxonomy (NCBI): domain Eukaryota; kingdom Viridiplantae; phylum Streptophyta; class Magnoliopsida; order Santalales; family Viscaceae; genus Viscum; species Viscum album. The sequence continues at coordinate 1,474,872,279 of OY728125.1, read as the reverse complement.
ACTATGAACTAGTCCAGATATTCACATAAAAAAGAGTTCATGATCCCCATGAACATGGTTGGTGCGTTTGTAACACCAAAAGACATGACCACAAACTCAAAGTACTCGTATCTGCACCTGAAAGAAATCATCGAGATGTCACCCTCCTTTACCCTCAACTGGTTATATACCAAACGAAGGATGATATTATAGAACCAACCTTCTCCATTAAATGAGTCAAAAAGGTCTTTGATCCTCAAGAGGTGGTAAAGGTTCTTGACTGTTACCTAATTCATCCTTCTGTAGTCTACGCACACCCAGAGACCACCATCTTCCTTCTTTTTGAAAAAGATAGGAGCACCTCATGGTGACACGCTTAGTTGGATAAAACCCTTCTTCATCAATCATCAACCAGAACCTACAACTACCGCAACTTAGAATGCGACATCCGATAGGGAGCCATAGAAAGTGGATGGGCACTGGGTTGTATGTCTATCCCGAACTCAACATCAAGTCGAGGGGTAGAGTCACCACTTCTTCAGGGAAGACGTCCAGGAAATCAATGAATATCTTTGGAACTCCAACCATCTCTGATTATGTTGATTCCACTTCCACCTTTTCTAGAATAGAAAGAAGGGTCTCCTCATGTCAGCTACCCTCCCGGAAACCCCGCTCACCGATGAAGGTTACACGCTAGCTGCCCATATATGAGAACACGACCCTTCTCCAAAAGCATTAGATAATAGTGTGCAAGTAAAATAGTCATTAAATGCCCAAGATGATATTGTATGGCTACATTTGTGGAAAAAAGAGATCCCCACTAGACTGATGTAGCCCCAACATTAGTCTCCATCCACGAAAAACATAAAACAGGCCGTTCAAACCCCCAACTGGTGTGCTCAACACTAGGGGCATGGAGATTCTATCTACATCTAGGCCCAAGGAAAGGGAAATAAATGGTGTAAAAAAGGATTGTTAATCTCCTGAAACAAATAAGGAATAGTCAAGAGTGCTAAAAACTGATTGTACCCCAAGCGACCTCAGAACCTGCTGGAACTACTACCCCTGTGGCTTGAAACAGCCTACACCCATCACATCTTCCCCTCGGTTTCCAACTGCATCCCCGATCACACCCTGGTCGAGGTACCTAAGGAGTGCCCTGAGGTTGTCCTCCTCCCTAAATGTCTACTCTCAGAGGAGTAGGAGGTAGCTTCCCCTACTGTAGCTGCAGTAGCTGAAAAGGTCTGGCTGGAAACTGCTGCTGTTGAGGTGGGAAATGAACCTGCCTAACCCCATTGTATAGCACATGGTCCAGACATGGATTTCAAATATTCCCATGGCTTCCACAGATAAATCACCTCAGTCCTAGTCTCATGAAGGAAGGGCAAGGACTAGGATATTGAAACTGGAACGACTGAGGCCTACTCCCCGCCGGTGGAAACCTGGATGGCCCTGATACTAGAGGCCTGCTACTAACGACCTTCCGCATGGATGAGATCAATTGTATCCCATCACGTGGCACAAATCCCAGATTTTTCATCCTATCCAACACTTAAACATTATTCTGAATATCCAATTATGTCAGTGGAGTGAACAGAGTAATAGTGTACTATATAGAACATTAGAGTGCCTCCTATAAGTTCCTTGCCCATGATTCCTCATATGGGAAGAGGTTTGGAGAGAAAATATAGAGATCCTTGAACTTGATCCTCAATTCCCTCACCATCATACTCCCTTGCTGGATGATAAGAAGTTCTTGTCTCTTTTCATCCTTCATCATGGAAGAAAGGAATTCCGCCCAGAACTCTTTCTCGAAGTGAGTCCATGAAACCACAGCTTCCCTCTTATCCCCAAGATAGAGCTCCCACCTCTAAAGTGCTGCTCACCACATCTGTATTGTACCCAGAAGAACCCAATACTCTTTCGAAGCCTAGATCAAGCTGAAATTTATCACCAGCTCCTTGATCCAGCCCTCCGTCTCCATATTGGAAACGATACCCTTGTACTTTCTAAGGGTCTGACACTGAAAGGAACAAATAAACTTCTTCCAATGGTCATCCTCCTCCTCTCGTTTAGTCCTCCTCTGATCATTAACATCATCTTGGTGGTCCTTGATCTCCCATACTACTCATAGACATCATTTGGGTGCCATAGCTACAAGGTGAACAAGGAATGCCTAAGCCCGAGTAGTGTAGAAGACTTATTTTAAATTTTTATTAAACCTTTTATTTATTTAAAGCTCTGAAAACATCCAAAAACACAATAACACAAGTATTTATGATGCATTTTCCTTTCCTAAGATCTCTACCCTACATTCAGTGTAGCCTCACTTGGTCGTTCAGTAGGTCCAGAGTCCTTACATCGGATCACGAAATGCCCTAAAATCTCATGTCTTAGCCGTTCTTCCCTGGCCTATTTCACACACCAAGATTTTCTAACATTGTTTCCCTAACATCCCATGCAATCCTAACTGTGCCTAAACCTGAGTACCATCATATCTCTCAACCATTAGCCTCTGATACTATTCTATCATGACCAGCCTTCCCCAAGATGAAGAAAGGGATAGAAAATTATCAAACCCATCCTTCTTCAAGTTGAAATAGAGATAATGACCCTCGAGTCCCGCCTTCAATAGGCCTCAGAGTGGAGAATAGCACTAAAGGTATAGAATCTCACTTGAAATGGAAGGAATTACCTTTTTATAGAATAATATCAGAAGATAATATGGTAAATCTCAAACAAATCCAAACAATGAAAGTAAAAGTAAATCCAAAATCCATTATTATATACATATACAAAGTAAACTGATATATAGTAAAATAAAACTCCAAAGGAAAGTACCAAAATAAAGGAAATCAGTAAGGACAACCCCCTGAAGCATGATATTGTACGGTCCGGTACATTTCTCAAGATCCACCTGAAACCTTAAAGTAGTTTTATATACATAGGGTGAGTATAAAATCATACTCAGTAGGGAGACCAAAAGCACTCGTACAGAAGTGGGGAGGCATTCTAATGCCATGTGAGGAAATAGAGGTAACCAAAACACCCAGCAAGGAAAAACTATCCACCCATCCTCACCAAGGAACACTCCAAAAATAATGAAAGTTAGGTAAATTAATAGTAATAGCACATCGATATTTGGGTACCCTGCACCACCTTTCCATTGGCTATTTATGATAACCTACGCGTTAGACCTCTCCCACAAGTTCCACTGTAGTCCCACTACTTCCCCAACAATAACCTTATGTGCCATCACAACCACACAACCCCATTCCCGAAGACAGCTAGGCTACAACAACCACACAACCCCATGCCTACAAACACCAATTCCAAAACAACCACATATCACCACGCCTGCATACACCTAGGACAAAACAACCACTACCACACTAGAAGACACTTTGGACTCATCCCAAATAAACTTGGGAAACAAACCTGCCCACACACACCTGTTCCAACCTCCAAAACACACCATGCCTGAATATTTTTGGTTCATAATGAACCTTAGGCCATCACAACCTGCCCAAAGAATATTGGGATACCTAGGAGACGGAGCATAAAGCATCCAATAACCATCCACTCATAAGAATGTTGGGAAAAACACCACCCCCTCCCATGAAATGGGGGTGTTCAGCACGAAGTTATCAACATGAGTGGGGTGTGTATAAGAAAAAAAGAACTAAATTGTATACATATAGGTAAACAATCACTCATCCCAACCTATGGGTTCCAAAACCAACAACCAGCCTACACGTGACCACTTTTGTTGATACCTCTGTATGCACAACTACACAATAACCCCAACTAAAGCACAACCCATTTATGGAAAAAAATTACCCATTATACCCATTATCTTTATCATGTTCAAGTGGTTCCATTAAAAACATTCCTCCACTACCGGGAAACTAACAGGCATAACCACAAACCAAAACAACAACGGAATAAAAACTACCAAGAAAGCATTTAAGCATTCATACTCGGTTCTCTGGTAAAGTCACAATAATAAAAGGGATCCTTAAGATCCCTCAATGTACTCAAACCAAACCAGGACCCAAAATATGGCTCCACATAGCCACATATTCACAAACCAACAACCCTTCAACCAGATGTTCCATTCCCATCTATGTCACCCCACACAACATCAAACAGAGAAACTAAACATACCACTAGAATAGAGAAAGGGAGTTTTCAATTTAACCACACCATTCATTAAGTTACTTATTTCTGTTTAGTTAACTGGGGTGATCACACAATTATTCTTATTCATTGGTCATCCATTTAATCAACCGAGTTTATGTGATCAAACAGTTTCCATGTTACATCCATTCCACCACAAGATTATCCCAAAAAAACAGAGGTTCATTAGTGTGCAAGGAAGGACCACCAACAGCCACGATTTTTAGTGGGCATATGACTATACAATTCATAACATAAAATGAAAATAAAAGAATACAGCAACATCATCATCAACCACACCCCTTACTTATTTAAAATTCCTCTTATTATCTTCGTTAATGTTTGGTTTTGTCTATGTCCCGAGAGAAGTCATCATCACACACACCCTGTATGATGCAGAGTAAAGAGAGACGAGGGAAACTCCCTTAATTGGATGATCAACACTGGAAGTTTTCTCCTCATGCCAAGAACTAGAGATGCACAACTTATAGAGTAAAAACTCTGAGGACTCCAAGTATGAGAGGGAAGGGCTCCATCACGGGTGCACGATTCACCTCAGAAGGATTTCTCCAGGTGCACTAAGAGGGACCGGAATGAAAAAGGATGATAGGATCTCAAATTAAGAAAAGGCCAGATCCTAAAATTAGGGAGACAATTTAGAAGTACTTAAAAGATGGATCATGGATGGACCATGTGGTTGGGTGGTTTCACACTTTGGTATTAATTGAGATTTACGACTTCTCCTCGAAGATGGTGGAGATAACAGCTGTGAGTTAATATATTTCCATTAAATGGAGAATAATGTGTAATAGGGGTGAAACAATAAAATGTGACAAAGGTGTGACACTAAGTAAAAAGGAAAAAGGTTTTGGTAACTCAATGTTCACTCAAATATTGGAGGTTTAGAACATATTTTAATAAATATAATGGCATTTAAAGGGGTATTAAAAAACTTTTATGTCAAAAGATGTGTTAATGGGGAAAACCTGGAAGGTTCTGGAAAAACTGGGAATGACTCACCGTTAGGTGAGTCATCATTACCTTGGTACTATTGCCCTAACATTGTCACCATGAAACTGTCACCCTGGCACTGTCACCCAGGAACTGTCACCCTGGCATCATCGCCCTGGCAATGTCGCCATGGAACCGTTGTCGATTGGTGCTACGGACGACCCATCAATGCCACTGAAAACCATCAGTGCCACTGACACCTGTCAGTTCCAACGATGCCCATCGGTGCCACACTAAACCATTGGTTCCATCAACACCTATCAGTGCCACTGATTTCCATCAGTGCCACCGTTCATTCGACACAAATTTTGGAAAACTCCTCAATGAGTCACCAATGGTCCCTAGGTTTCCCCAGTCCCCAGAAATTTGGTAAAGTAATAAACTAGGAGGGTCTAGGCCATTAAACATAGTGATAACTTGTATCACCTATCCTTTCTTTGATAATTAGGGGTTATGAACTACTCTTTCCCCACCTTTTGTGGATTGTTTTTGGGAAATATTCTCTAACGATTTTTTTAAGAAACCACTAATGAAAAAGGTATAATTCACTAATGAGCTAGTGTTAGGAGCAGTACGAGTGACTATTCCTCCTTACAGGGGGGAACTTATGGATAAATTTGAGCTTAATAAATAGTTTTAAGACCTAGAGTCTAAAGGATATATTTTCCACAACACTTCTCTATGGGGTTCAACGGTCCTCTTTATTGATACCAAGTTATCTAGAAGTTGTTTTTGGACACTAAAAAATGTTTGTGTCTATTGTTTTTTATTTTGTTTTCATTTATGAAAAATCAATTTACTTTATATGTTTTGTTCATTGGGTGATAGGAATCAAAGGTGAATAATAATCAGAAGATGGATGTAGTTCTGATAAGAAATTTCATTAATTTTGGATTTTTGTTCTAAAGAAGGTCTATAAAAGAAGTTGTTTTCCAAACTCACTTTATGAAAAGAAATAAAATTTCAATCGGTATGAGTAAATGTATTGGAGTTTGAATATATTCATATAAAATATTATGATTATTTTTTTCTATTAATTATCATATATCATAGGTTTTCTATAAAAATTGTGATGCAATCCTTACGAAGGAATGGGGAATAATATGTGTTTGATACCTTTAGTTAGGTGTTTCTATGTTGATCTTTATGTTCTCAAAGTCATGAAAAAGTCATGAAAAGGTCATGATACAAGCATAATTTTATCTAAGAAGAAAGGTTAATAATTTTGAAGTGTTGTTGAAGTGATGATATTGTTCCATCAGACATGGTGTGCCACCGATTCATCTGTGGTGGATATGAATTGTTTTGTGTGTTTTAGAAAAATAAGTAAATAGGAGATATTGGGACAAATTATTGAGAAAGTTGGAATTGTTGGGACCATACTAAAATTAGATACTTATAAACCAGATAAATATCAACAATGTAGTCAACAATTTTCATAAAATAAAAATGAATATTGGATGTCTTCAATTGGGTTAAGTGTAAAATAACTCTGGTGTGTTTTCCAAGTGGGTCAACAATCATAAGACAGGACTTGACATTAATCCATCAAAGTGAAGTAGAGACTGAAGCAACAGATGCATGATGAAACTAATACTTAATTGGAAACCAGATTATCAGTCTAAAGAAAATCAAAAAATGGAATTTTTTTAATAGTTTTGTGGAATTTTATTCAAAGAGGGTTTTGAACCTTTAAGTTCTTGAAGTTGGTATTGAAGTTTCATTGAGGGGTACTGGAGTCTTTATATGTTTAAACTATTCTTATAGAAAAACAAAATAAACAAAATTCTAATGAAGTTTCAACAATGTTTATGGAAGATTTTTTTCAAACTTTTATAACTCTCAAATGATACAGATCGTTGTAATGAGTTGTTTTGTTTTCAAGGGGCATGGATCATTGTAATTAAAAATTTTAATCTTACATATGTTTTCATCATAATGACCATGGTATCAGACTGAATAATAGTAATAAATTTTTAAGGAAGCAGGAGTTCTAAGAAGAGTTGATAATTTTTTGGAAGAATCAAGAAGAGTTGAGAAGTGTTGAAGAAGTCAAAGATGAATTCAAAATGCAATGAAATTTTATGTTTTGGGAATTTGGTTGAGTGGGAAAACATTTTCAGATTCCCATACAAATGAATTTTGGATCTCCTATAAATAGTATGAATTGCATTGTACTTTCTAACACTTGTACTATTCATGTACGAAGTCAAACAGAGAGCAGTAAAAGTTTTTGAAGGAGAGAAGAAGTCTCCAAATAGACCTTTTCTTAGGAGGATTACCAGATAGAATAAGTACAAGAAAGAATAGTGGTTAGATTTACTAGATCAAACTGAAATATCATACACAGATATCTGAAAAAAGAATAAGTGGTTCAAAATTGTTTTCATAGTATTATTTCTTATCTATTTTATATAATGAGGTATTAGACATGTGAATTAGATTGATCCATCAAATTGAGTTTTCATAACAAATTCTAAAAAACTTGTTTTTACCTACTTCAAGGTAGGAATGTAAAGATTTTTGTTTTGAACAATAATTTAAATGGAAGTTGATAAGGTGGTATAATAACTTGTCTTGAACCAACTAGTGAAGGTCGCTTAACTTATAACAAAAACTTGTTTTACATAATTTATGCTAGAAGAAGCTCATGAATTAGTGTATTGATCATAGTTCTTTATAAGTATAAGGGTATATCCTAATTTTTTTTATCCACACAAAATGATTATTTTTTAGTGTATTGTGTTTATTGTATTTCTTCCAAACCATTCCAAGTATGTAACTACTCTTATTGAGTAGTGAACCTTGTAAATTATTATGTTCATGTGGATGTGTGATTGGTTTGTTTTATGAAAAGTGATAAATATTTAATAGGATGTGATGGTTATTTAAAAATAATGGAAACTAAAAAAATATCACTTATTCACCCTCTCCCCATCTCGGTGATACATTGATCCTAGCTGGGCTATAATGCTATTTTTTAAGAAGGCGGTTGATACCCTCAAGCTTTGTGTGGATTACTGTTGATTGAAATATATTAAAATAAAGAACTCGTATCCACTTCCTCAAATAAACTGCCTCTTCAATCATCTATGAGGAGATTAAGTGTTTTCAAATATTGATTTGTGTTTAAGCTATCATTAGGTGCATGTTAATTCATCAGACATACCTCGCACATATTTTATAATCATGTATAGTCTATGAGTACTTGGTTATGCTATTCAATATCATGAAGGAATCTATAGATTTTATGGATATAATGAATCAGGTTTTCTACCCATATCTAGATTCATTTGTGGTTGTCTTTTTTGATGAAATATCAGTGTATTCTCTCTCTCAACATGACTATGATAACCACCTCGAGATTGTGCTGAATACACTAATAAAGAACCGGCCTTATACCAAGATAAGAAAATGCCAGTTTTGGATTGACATGGTCTAATTACTTGGTCACAATACCTCAAAGTCGGTAATTTTATTTAACCTAGATAAAGTGTGAGATGTGTTTTCCTAAGAGCATCCCAATAAAATTTTCAACATAGAAACTTTATTGGGGCTAGACAGATATTAAGAATGCTTCATCCGGGATTTCTTGTGACTTGTAGCACTTCTTACTAGTCTGACTAAAAAGGTTTTGATATTCATATTGTAAGATGTTTTTAAAGAATTCTTTTAGGAGTTGAAGGGAATATTAACTTCACTACAAATATTTATTCTTTTGGATCTAAGAAGGACTTATATAGTATATTATAAGGCATCAAGTATCAAGCTAGGAGTTTTCTTGATGCAGAATGAGTGAGTCCTAGTGTGTGGTTCACGTCAGTTGAGGCCTCATGAGTGGAATTACTTGACACATGACATCAAGCTATCTATTGTAGTTTATTCTCTATTTTGTTGGAGATATTATTTACATAGAGATAAATTTTTTTAATCATTGATCATAAAAGCCTCAAGTACATAATTTCCTGGTGTGAACTGAATCTTAAGTAGCACATATGGGTTGAGTACCTAAAATAATTTGATTTCAAGCTTTCCTATACACCTAGGAATGGTGATTTAGTCACTGATACTCTAACATACAAGACTCATAAATAGGAAGTTCAGGAGTCCAATGGCGAGTGATATCTCATGGACTTATTCTTAAATATGCATGTTGAGGTTCAGGATGATCATGGATAGACTATCCTATCAGCTTTAGCAGTGACCTCTACTCTTCTAGAGTGGGTAAGAATGAGGAAACTTTCTGATCCCAAGGGATTATTCCTGAGAGAAAGTATCTCATATAATGATTCATCTTCTGTATGGATTGTGGATGAGGATGAGACATTAATCTTTCATTGGTTTGTATGGGTTCCAATAGAAATTAGATATAATATGATGCTGGAATTTCATGCCTCAACATGGGTAGTTCATCCTAGTGTAACCAAGATGTATCAATACTTATGTCACCAGTATTGGTGGCTTGGTATGAAATGAGAGATTTCTGGTTTTATCACTCGATGTTCCACCTATCAACAAGTGAAGCCAGAATATCAGTGACTGATAGGACTTTTAGATCCATTTTCCATTCCTGAGTGGAAATGGGATGATGTTTCTATAAATTTCATGACAAGTTTACCTAGATCGCCTCATGGCAATGATACCGTTTGGATTTTCATTGACCATTTGAAAAAGGACACACACTTTTTACTTTTTCAATATACATTTTCGATAAACGATCTAGGGGGGTAATATGTTACGAAGGTCATATGTATTCATGGAGATCTATGATCTATCATATCTAAAAGGAACTCTCAATTAATTTCATGGTTCTAGAAGGAGTTCTAGAAGTCCTTGGGTCCACAGGTGCTTCTGAGCACCGCTTTTCACCCTCAAATTAATGGATAGATAGAGTGTACATTTCAGGTGTTAGAGGATGTGCTATGTGCATGTGTCCTAGACATCAGGGGTTCATGGAAAAAACACATACCCATTGTTGAGTTCATAACAATAATAGATTATATGATACCATCTAGATGTCTATTTATGAATACTTATATGGTAGGCCTCTTCAATCACCTCTATGATGGTTAGAGGCATAGGTGGAAGCTTTCTTGGGTTGCATCTCATCCAGGAGACTATAGAGTAGGACTAATTGGTTAGAAAGCACATGATGAAAGCTCAGTCCAAACAGTAGTCATATTCCAATTGACTTCAATGATTTCTTCAGTTCGAGTTTGGGCATTAGGTTTTCATGTGATTTTTTCCCAGGTTGGTCCATCGATGTATCAGGAGGCAGGGTAAGATTTCACCTTCATTTATTGGACACTTGGAGGTTATTAAGTTAATCTAACTAGTGGTTTACCAGACAACACTACCTCATAGATACTATTTTTTGAAAGATGGATTTGACATATCTTATCTTGTACAATATTATCCACACTTTTCGCATGTGTTCCAGCCCAATGCGGTTTAGTTAGAGATGGATTCTTCTTTTGAGTAGTATCTAGTGTGTATTGTGGATATGAGTATGAAGACACTCCGAGGATGGTAGGTTTATTTAGTAAATATGATATGGAATCATGTATGTGTATAGGACAAGAACTAGGAGTAGGAATATGATATCCAAACTCATTTTCCAGTGCTTTTCTTGGGAGATACCACTTTACCCTGGGAAGGCCAACATGAGGATGAGTTTCTTTAAAAATGGGAGGTTTCAAGGACCTATTTTTCTCAAAGGTATATATTTTTTTTATATTTATATTCATTTATTTGACCCTTATAATATTAACTCATGGGTCCATAGAGGTCATGGGGGTGTTTGGGTCTTTTTTGAAGCCCATAACCCTAGAATTTGGAAAAGCAGAATGGGCCGCACTATTTGGAGAAACTATGTCGCCCAGACCACATGATTTCTATAACCATTTGGGGTTCTTCATAATGGATAAGGGGGTATCATAGTTTTTATGCAACTATGATACCTTAGGCACATTCCCATGTGGTTTTTATAGGGTTTTGGGATAGTGGATTGCACATGGCTTGTGCATTGTTAGCTGAATTGTACGCCTAGCATGTACGGGGTCATCCTTAGGTAGTGTTATGGCACATGGGTGGCACACAATTTGGAAAAAGTAAAACCAACCCATATTCCCTTGTCAGGATGGGTGTTTTTATGAAATTTCAATTAATGAATCTAATATCTTCACTCCCCTTTTCTCCTCTCATTGTAGTGGATGTGCACCCTCCATTTCCACCCATGGTGCTCTCCCAAATCCTAATCTTGGTTCATTGATAACTCTTTGATATGGAATCAAAAAAATTCATCATATAAAGAATTTTATTGAGAGAGGTAATCTCATTTATCTGATTTATTCCATTCTTGTTTTCTCTTCATATCAATTTAACTATTTTGGTGTGATCTCATTCTCCCTATTTTTAAGTGGTTCCATCATTTTTTTAATTTCTCCCAATAAACTTCAAATATAAAGTCAATATTATATGAAGAGTCATCTATAATCCTAAGTTATGTGGTCTATTTTTTTCCTAAAATTATATTTTAATTCATAGCTCCCTCTTTGTGTCTCACACCAGCCATTATTGCAAGTTGCCTTAAATTGTGTTCTTATTTTCTAAATAATTATAATCCTAATGTTACACTCCTATAGAAAATTACTAGGGAATTATAAGATGTTGAACTCATTAAATGATACCCATTTGGGTTTACTAAATTATTTTACCTCAATTATGAAATTTTTTAATGGCCTGAACATTACCGAAGAATTCAGCTTGTCTTAGAAATGGAATTTCCCACTCTTTTACATGATTGATTGGTTTCCAAAGCACCTACAAAGTGTTTGTATAATCATTAAATGAAACTTACATGACTTGGCTAATTAAAATGGATTTTTTATATATAATGTATTAGATTCAAGATGGTTTTATTTTCTTTAATTAATTAAATAGGGTAATTGGAATAAATGTTAATGGGTGGAAAGGCCACGCCTATTGATTCATGATTTATATATGGATTAAAAAATGTAACACCCATTTATAGATATTGGGATTGATAATTACGGTACTTATTAGGTGATCCCTCACAATATTATAATTATTATTAGGATTATGACATTGACATTGGATTTGAAATAATGATTAATGGTTTTATTGAGAATGATATTTCATGCTTCCTTACATAAGGTGTTGATCATGACATCTCTCGGCATTATTCTATTATCTAAGAGATGATCATAACATTACACATTCCTCTATATCAAGAGTTGTTCATGAAGACTCACCCCACAAATCTCAAGTGTTGAGCAGGACATGTCACGTTCATTATGAGATTCAAGGGATATACCATTTCTTGAGCAGATACCTCGTTAGACTGGTTATGGATGCTTGAGTTAAGCCCTAGGTCTAGCCAGCACCTATTATCCTAGTATATTCCTACTTAATTCCTCATGTACTTAGTACATATAGGTGGATACAATATATAACTATACTAAAAATATTATTACTTCATAAATGTATGGTTACTGATCAGACTTTTACCAGCCAATACAGAAGCAGGTAGAGCCAGCCAGGTGTCCTGTAGGAACCTAATCCACTTGATATTTATTTATTCATCATTTTTCATTATTCATTATACTTTCACACTATTTAGTTATGTACACTTCTTGGGTTATATCTAGAAACTATTGGTTTTGACACCCCGAGATTTTATGAGATAGATTCTTTTTAATTTCTTTGATGTATTGTGTTGTACGCTACACCAAAATTATCTTAAACTATAGGAAACACTGTATTATATTTTATTATATGCAACACTGTTCTTTTCTTTCGTTACATGCAAGAGAAACCATCCTATATAGCTTGTGTTTTACTCAATATCGAGTTTCACTAAACAACAGTATATTATTAAAATATTATTATTTAAGGGGATATAAACTAGATTCTATGAATAGTATTAACCAAATTTTGACTTTTATATAACATTAAAATTCATCTTATGTATTTTCTAGACATGATATAAGAACGAATTTAATTTTTTGGATAAAAGAAGTATTTTTCAAAAAAATAAAGTTTTGTCGCCTTTTGATGGTGCACCCATTTTAAATTTATTTTTTAACACTTTTATATAATCTATTTGACAAAATAAACTTATTATTTGGAATCAGAACAAAAAAATTTAATTTTTTTGAATTTTTCGTATTTCTCTGATAAAATTTATATTTTAATAAATAGTAAAAAATACTGCATTTTAATTCAAAAATTCATTTTCATCTAATTTATTTATAAAGATATATTTTTATTTTAATTGGTTATAAATTTTAATTGATTTATGTTTTTATAGTTTAATACAATTTTGTTCTTTTTAAGTAATTTCACATTTAAATTGGACAAAAACACATGACAATTTTTTGATAGGTTTTTACTTCATAAAAACCAGCTTTTTGGTTTTAACAATGGGAATTAATTTAAATTAATTTAGTTCAATTATATGTTTCTAATTATGAAAAATGGATTCCATATTTGGAATTAGTGGGTCCAAATTATGTTAACAAGTTACTTTTATTTTTTGGCATTATGAATAGTAACTTTAGTAATAATTTTTATTACCGTGGTTAAAGGTAAATCGGGTAATCAAAGGTAAAAATAAAATTATAAGATTACCTTAACACCTTTAAAAATACAATTGGATGAATAAATTAAACCTTTATCATCTATGGTTCTAAATTTAATCACTTAATGGCCACTTTCCCATGAATATGATGTGAATATAAAAATAATAATGAATGTGACAAAATGTCACTCTCCCATTTTATATAAGTATATTAATTTTAATTTAGTGATTAATAGGGAATAAAATCTACTATATGTAATCTCTATAAAGATAATAGAATTACCTACATCATAGAAATTTATTTATAATTTTTAGAGATTAAATAATTATCATTAATTATGATTCAACAGTGATGCATAAAATATTTTATTAATAGAAATATCAAATAAATGATATTAAAAATATTAAAATAAATATAATTTGACTAAATTAATGTAATCCACTGATTTTATGGATTACTTTGACATGGTATTTATATTTTAAAGGTGTTTTTTAGAACATATATCTATGTTATGATATTTCTAAAAATCCAACTACTGAATAGTGTCAAAACTGACACTATTGATGTTTTAAATAAATAATATTTTATTCAATTATATAAAATTCATAAAAATATAAAATTAGGACAACTAATTGTTATGAAGTTAAATATGTAACCAATGGTATATTTATTTCTCCTTTGGAATTTTGGAGTGACTATATTAACCATTACTAAATAAAAAGTCATGTTTCCATGGTAAGAGTTAAAGGAATTAATTCTGGGTAAATCAAAATTATAAGGTTTAAAATAATACCAAAACATGTCCAAAAAAATTATTAGATGAATGAGATTAAATAGTTATAAAAATATTATCTATTATTAGTTTTTTAATGGAAACTTGTTTTTGAAAATAAATTATATATTATTTAAATCAAAGATAGTTACAAAATATCATTATCTTGTATTTTAATATATTTTATTTGTCCAAATAGAGCCCAAATAAAGCTATGAACGAATTTAAATGCCGATTTTTATGTAAATGAATCTATTTTTATTATATAAATTTATTTTTAATTTTTATAAGTTATATAATTTTCTTAAAATTCCCTTCAATTCTAAAACAATATTTATTTAATTAACATAAAAATAGAATAAATGGTTTTAATAATATTAATTTTGTAATATTTGGATCCGTTAATCTGTCTAAAAATTTCCAAAATCTATATGATATATTATAGATGTTTTAAATAATTATATTCTAATTTCCACTTTGTCTTATTGTATTTTAAGTTAAATTAAATGAATAGTATTAAATTTGGAAATAATAATATCTTATTGAATTAATTTATTGTTAAATTATTTAAAAATCAAAAAAAATGTTAAATAATCACAATGGGAAAAGATATGTTCTAAAATGTTTTATAAATTTCATTTATGTTCCATTTTTAATTATTTAGATCTTGAATAGTCTACTTATATTTTAATATTTTGAGACTTTCCTAAAGTGCCTCTCTCATCTCTTATAAAAATGCATCTCCTATCACATTTCCTCACACCTCTATGAGCCTTATACCTTGACTGAACCCTTCCCAAATATCGTATCAACATTATTATTTAACTTTTAGAGGTCCTGGTTTTCCAAAAAAGTCTATCCCTAGTGTCCCTAAGAAGAGATCCAAAATAAGTCTAATGAAGAAGAGGTAATTACTTTACCAATTCAATTCAATTTATTTTATTCTTCTACTACCTATTTCTATGTTTATTGCATAATAAATTAATGAATCCATTATATTATAAATTCTAAGATGTTATTAAAATTATGTTAAAATCTTATACCACCTTTTATCCATCCTACAAATAACAATATCACCATGTGTGCGTACGTACGGCTTACCGTCTCCACACCGTGGTGTAATTTTTCATTAAAAAAACATTATTATGATGGGTGTAATAATTAGTAAAATGGATTAGAATAATTAATATAAAACTATAATGATTCTTTATAATTATTATATCATCTAATTACATACCATTTAACCATTAGTAGAATGATATCATCGCTCGTACGTATGTACGGCCTACCATCTCCACTGCGCGGTGAGATTTGTTCTCTGCATTAAAAATTAAATAATGATTATAAAATTTATATGATGAGTGAAAATAATAATTATGAAATTAATTTCTTGAATAAAATACATCATATCCATAACAAACAAGACTTATATGAAAAAACAGGAATGAGAAATCGAAGTAGTTAACACCCAAAATAATGGTAATACTGAAATACTACTAAAAAAATGATATAATAGGATCATATATGATAAAATAAGTATTGATATGGTCCAGGTATAATTTAATAACATGATTTAACCAATATAAAGGTGGTGACCACACCCTTGACTAACAAAAATTACACGGTAAGGGATAATTTTGGAATCTCATTTTTATCCGAGATTGTTTATACATAAGTATTTACTGGGGATATATTTATCATCCATGTCCATGTTTTCCAAAAATGTTTTTTTAAAATGTTTATTATTTTTATATGTATTATTGAAGTCATTTTTACCCATTTTTTACTTATACTACATGGTATGGAAGTAATCTTTCTTTTTTTACCATACAAGTTACTTTTTTAATTTTCTGACAAATGTACGAGGAGTAAGTTTTTTTACCTTATAAGGCATGAATGTATTTTTACAGTTTAATGACGCCTTATTTCCATTAATCTTACTCTGCAAAATTTCAATATTATTTTCAACTAAATTATTTTCTTTAAAAATTTCACGGCATTTTGAGAAAAGAAAATGATTTTGAGAAAGAAAGGATATATTCTTCAGGAAGTACAAGTGTTTCATCAAAAATATTTTCTATATAAGATGAAATAGGGTTTTTTTATATCCCTATTATTACTATGATTTGATTTTGTTAATTATATAATGATATTTTATATGGATTATGTTATGATAAAATTATGTTTAAGAAATCCATTTTATTTCTTGGGTTATGCTATGATGAATGATTTATGTTTTTGTGGAACATGTAAGACTAATTTCATTATGAGATGGGTGGGACCTATATCTCCCTCTAATGAATTGGTTAAATATTTAAATATCATGAAATAAACATGGCTATAATAGCAATTAAATCTGGTTTAGTAATATAGGGCTGGAATGAAAAGTAAACCCATTTCAGTAAAGGACCATGTCCACTATGATGGTCTTGGAAGCAATACCTTGGATACTATATAAATCATATTATGTGATTATTTGTTTTCCCCAATTCCATTTTCTATGTCACTTCTATGTTATCATGGTCGTCTTCGGTTTTTGATTTTTTCCTTACAAACTACCAAGATTTATTTCATCACTCAATATTTTGATATTTAAACTCTATGTTCATGTTTTTACATTCAAATGTTTATGGTTTGTTTTATGTTATCAATTTTTACCCTTACTAAGAATTTGATCTCACCATTTTTATTTTTTCTTTTCCCTTAGATATAAAGTAAGGTTTTAGGTAGGAAAACTAATGGGTAAGATCTTTATGGGAGATGTTGAAGATATTTCACTAAGCTAGAAAAATGTGTTCAGAGTTTCCAAAGACACTAAACTAATAAGGTCTTTGTGCATCTATTTCTTTAATGTATTGATTATTCCACAAATGAAATGTGATTTCCATGTAGGTCAAGCTTGGGTCATTAGAGTTGGTATCTGAGAAAAGGTTTAATTAACCCTTGGAAATAAGGATGTGAAAACTTTCGTGAGATCCCTAGATATATTTCTTAGGTATGTTATGGCATCCCGCCATTTTATAACAAAAACTTTCATTACATTACACAAATCTGAGGATCGTTAAGGTTTAGTGTCTTGGAAACAAGGATCATAATACATAAAAAAAACATAAAACATTCTTCTTAAACACTTGCAAGGCGTCTCCTTATGTTCATTCTAGGTTCATTACTGCATCTCATAACCTGGGGATATACATCAAAAGAAAGGGTGAGCATAAGGCCCAGTAAGGGAAACAAGAGGAACATTTTACATGTGAACATGAGATACTTCAATAAGGACATGAAAAGAACTTTAAGGCATGAGGAAGAAATCATGAGGCATTTCATAATAAAAATAACATTTTTCATAACTTGAAGATGTGGCTACATCATTTAACATAGACAATCATGAACATATCACCAAGGTCCATCCCCAAGGTGTCATTTGAAAATTACCAAGGTTATTCACCAAGGTATCTTGAAAATTGTAATCTCTAGTGGTTACATCATTACCCAATGCATTGGAGCGCTATCAGGGCGCACCCTTAAATTTGCCTTTATTATCATGTGAGCCACATATATCATCATCAAACATTTCATAAATAACCCACATAGCATAAAATAAATGGGTTTCATTTCATAATCATAACGTTTTAAAAACTGCTTTAAAGACATGATCTTTACGTCACTTTAAACCCACGGAAAGGGAAAGCGGGTCTCATGTATGTAAATCCCAGAATTTAAAATGGAACATTTTGATATATATGTGAATACCTTTGTAGAAATAAGAGCTTTGAGTATTCACTTTATAACATAAAATAATTTTTGAGAAAAGAGAGAGGCATTTTGAGGGGAAAATTCTGCAGCATAACGGCTAAGTTTCGGGGTTTTAGAAAACGTTGAAATGAGAGGGGACATGGGTCACCCACTCATAAATGATCCATAAAACAGTAGGGTGAAAGAATAAGAAGGACATATGGACATGGTAACGAAATTTTAGGGACATACCATTTGAAATGAAAAACATGGAAGGAAAAAGATTAGATTTCTCTTATGAAAATTCGGCAGCCTTACGGCGTCACTTAACTTCAAAAGAAAATGATTTGACAAGATCAAAAAGGGTCCCTCATCATATGATCATAAGAGATCAGTATGATTGATATAGAGATCATACCCCAACATAATAAAAAGGAACTTGAAAGACTTGACATGAAAATTGAACTTGAAAAATGAGAAGGGTGAAAGAATCCCTTAAAAATTCGGCAGCCTAACGGCGTCACTTAAACTTTCATAAAACGAAATGATGAGAGTAAGAGGGGATCTCTCATCATATAAACATGAAAGGGCAGTAAGAGGAATATAAAAGAACATCCTATCACATAAAAACATGGAGCATAATAGGAATGACATAAAAGAGATTTCATGAAAAGAAAGAGAGGGGTCGGATCCCTTACCTTAAAACGTGACTCTTGAAACTCAAAGGATTGGACCTTGAGGGATTGGGGGCACCTTGGGAGGACTCTTTGGAAGGTAAGAAGACCAGAACTTCGTTGGGGAAGAGTTGGGAGTGAAAACCAAGGGAGGAAAGGGTGGGTATTTATAGGGAAAGTGAGGGGACAAAGCATTAATGGCCAAAGGACACCTCACATGTGCTTTTCTCAAACCCATGGGCTCTCCCTTGGCATTTATCATGGAGTTAGGCCACATGGGGCCCCCAAAACAATAATTCATCACCCTTGGCCGGCCAACCCTCAAAAGATCTCATGACATCATCATGACATCATTATGATGTCATTAAACATACCGAAACCCTAAAACGGTATTTTTACTATTCACTGAAAATTCAACTTTCTCAGAATAATCCCAAAATTTCACCTTAACCAAATATCAATGCTATGATTTCAAAAATGAAATCCATTTTATAAAAATATTTTTCTAAATATTTTTAATTTAATTTTTAAATAAAAACACTATTCATCGAAAATTCATTTTTTTCAGAAAAATCCCCAAAAATTACCTTAACATAATGTCGATGCTCTGAGTTCAAAAATAAAGTCATTTTTATAAAAATAATTTTCTAATTATTTTTAATTAAATTTTTAATTAAAAACACTATTCATCCGAAAAAACTAATACTTGATTAATAATTTATGAAACCGTTATTTACCCATTTTATTGAATCACATTACTTAACCAAGGTGTCTAAATTATACTAAAACTTTCTTTAAGTGAAAATTACTAATCCATTTGGTCACATTACTAATCCTAAGCGTAAAATCACTATTCATAATTTACTATTCATCAAAAATTAAGTTGATCTTATTAGACTCCAAATTCCTTAATGAACACTTTTGTAGAAGACCATTTTTTGAAAATCATTACACATCATTAGTTATTTAGGGTTTACATAAATATTTCAAAATATCCCTTTTTCAAAATTCATCAATAAAATACATTCTAAAATTATCTAGGCATTTGAAATTTCACAAACATCACTAAAGGAAGAAATCTCAATTTATTCACCCGAGAGGATTACACAAGGAAACTAGGGTCTCATCACATAGCCCCTTATAACACTGGCATAAGACCTAAGTGTAAGGTGTGATATGGTGAGAGAATCTGAGGGAGGCTCAGATAACATTGCCCTAGTAGCAATCTCCACTAACTTGAACTTCTCCTGCAAGCGTTTTCGTTCAAGCTTGACACGCTGGAGCTCGGCTTGGGCTTGGTCCAAAGCGAAGCCCACAGATGCTACCTCCTTCCCAAGCTCTGATAAGTGGGCTTCGTAAGGGTTGAGTCTACTGGATGAAGCCATCGACTCCTCTTTCTGCATTAACCATTAACATCTTATTAAATCAATAAGAGTAAGTTAATATACTACTCAAAAAGATTGGGTCGTTACATTCTTCCCCCCTTAAGAAATTTCGTCCCCGAAATTTACACTTGAGTCCTAGTCGAAAAGGTGAGGGTACTTTTGCTTCATTGTTTCCTCAGGCTCCCAAGTCGCCTCTTCATATTTATGATTCCTCCACAACACTTTCACAAGGTGGGTAGTCTTGTTTCGTAGAACCTTGTCTCTACGGTCCAAGATCTCCACTGGCTGCTCCTCATAAGAGAGGTCATGTTCAAGTTGTACCACCTCTGGGTTCAGTACATGCGAAGGGTCGGGTATGTACTTCCTCAAGAGAGATACATGGAAGACATCATGAACTTGAGCTAGGTTCGGTGGAAGTGCTAGACGATAGGCCACTGCTCCTATGCGATCAAGGATTTCATAGGGGCCAATGTACCTAGGGCTGAGCTTCCCTTTCTTCCCAAACCGCATGACTCTCTTCCATGGAGAAATTCGAAGGAAGACTTTGTCACCAACACCAAACTCCAAGTCCCTTCGACGATTGTCAGCATAGCTCTTCTGCCGACTCTGAGCAGCCTTTATGTGTTGTTGGATGGCATGAACCTGTTCTGTCATCTCTTGCACGAGATCAGGCCCAAGAAGCTTCCTCTCACCAGTTTCATCCCAACAAGTAGGAGTTCTACACCGCTTTCCATACAGAGCTTCATAGGGTGCCATCTGAATACTCGCATGGAAGCTGTTGTTATAAGAGAACTCCACTAATGGGAGGTGTTGATCCCATCCACCTTTAAATTCCATTGAGCATAATCTCAACATGTCTTCGAGTGTCTGAATAGTCTTTTCAGATTGGCCATCAGTTTGAGGATGATAGGCCGTACTAAAATTCAATTCAGTATTCAGAGCATGCTGAAGACTTCTCCAGAATTTTGATGTGAATCTTGGGTCACGATCAGATAGGATGGATAGTGGTACCCCATGCAGCCTTACCACTTCCTTCACGTATATCTTGGCAAGCTGATCCAGAGAGAAATCTTCCCGAATAGAGATAAAATGGGCTGTCTTGGTGAGACGGTCCACAATAACCCATATCGCATTGTTTCCTTTGGATGTTTTTGGGAGACCAGTTACAAAGTCCATGGTGATATTATCCCACTTCCATACTGGTATTGGTAGCGGTTGTAATACCCCCTTAGGAAGTTGTCTTTCTGCCTTTACTTGCTGACACACCAGGCACCTTGTAGTGTAATCGGCAATCTCCCTCTTCATGTTATCCCACCAATAATGATCACGAAGGTCTCTATACATCTTAGTGCTTCCCGGATGTATAGAGAAAGTAGAGCTATGATCTTCATCCATCAGTTCTTTCTTTATCTCCGGAATAGATGGAACACATAGTCTTGTACGAAATTTCAATACACCTTCTTGATCAATATTGAAATCAGGGAACTTCCCATCCTTTACAGCCTCGAACTTCTCCTGCAGCAAAGGATCTTCTTTTTGAGCCTTCTTGATCTTCTCTAGTAATGAAGGTTGAGAAATCATTTGGGATAGGGTTGATGATGTCCCTTTCCTTATAATTCCCATGTCCAGTTTTACTAGATCTTTAATCAAGGGATCTCCCAGGATCCTCATTGTTGCCAGAACAACAGGATCTTTCCTGCTTAATGCATCCGCGACTTTGTTTGCTCTACCAGGGTGATAATGAATTGAACAATCATAGTCTTTAATAAGCTCTAACCATCTCCTTTGTCTCATGTTCAATTCTTTCTGTGTGAAAATATACTTTAGACTTTGGTGGTCAGTGTATATATCACATTTCTCCCCATAAAGATAGTGCCTCCATATCTTTAGAGCAAAAACAACTGCCGCCAGCTCTAGATCATGCGTAGGATAATTCTGCTCATGAATCTTCAACTGTCGAGATGCATAAGCAATTACTTTGTCATTTTGCATGAGGACGCACCCAAGCCCTTTCAGAGATGCATCGCTAAAAATAACGAATCCTTCTCCGATAGAGGGTAGTGTTAACACCGGTGCAGTAACCAATCTCTTCTTCAGCTCTTGGAAACTTTCCTCGCATTCCTTTGTCCAGATGAACTTAACCCCTTTTCGAGTCAACTTAGTTAGTGGATTAGAAAGCCGTGAAAAGTTTTTCACAAACCTCCTATAATATCCCGCTAAACCAAGGAAACTACGAATCTCAGTTACTGTTGTGGGTTGAGGCCACTCCTCCACAACCATTGTCTTTGCAGGGTCAACCGAGATACCTTCATTGGTTACGATGTGCCCCAACAAAGCCACTTGTTGTAACCAAAACTCACACTTGCTGAACTTCCCAAAGAGCCTCTCCTTCCGTAGAGTTTTCAAAATAACCCTCAGATGATTTTCATGCTCCTCACGACTTTTTGAATATATCAAAATATCATCAATAAAAACTACCACAAAGTTATCAAGGTAGTCCTTAAAGACTCTATTCATCAAATCCATGAAAATAGCAGGAGCATTAGTCAAGCCGAAGGGCATAACAGTAAACTCATAATGCTCATATCTTGATCGGAAGGCAGTCTTTGGAATATCTTCCTTCTTCACCCTCAGTTGATGATAACCAGATCGAAGGTCAATCTTAGAGAAGAATTGAGCCCCACGAAGTTGGTCAAATAAATCATCAATTCTTGGAAGAGGGTATCTATTCTTCACTGTGATCCCGTTCAGTTCTCTATAATCAATGCATAGCCGCATTGATCCATCCTTCTTCTTCACAAAGAGAACTGGTGCTCCCCAAGGAGACACACTCGGTCGGATAAACCCCTTCTCCAACAAGTCTTGGAGTTGTTTCTTTAGCTCCTCTAGCTCCACATTTGCCATTCTATACGGAGTCTTTGATATCGGTTGAGACCCAGGTACGAGTTCAATGGAGAACTCTACCTCTCTTTCTGGGGGAGGTCCAGGTAACTCCTCAGGAAATACATCCATGTATTCCTGAACAATCGGAACATCTTCAATTTGTATGCTCCCCTTCCCTTCTTCCTCATCACCGATTAACTCCATAAAGAAAGCTATAGGAGGTTCTTCTAGATAGGGATCAGTTCGGGATATCTCTCCTCGGAAGATAAATGTAGGTCGTTCATTCAAGACTACTGAGATTTCCTTACTTCTGCATTTGATCTTAGCATTATACTTTGAGAGCCAGTCCATCCCTAGTATAACGTCGAATTCCATCATGGGGATGACTACTAGATTTGCGATAAGATTGTGCTCACCAAAGTAAACACTAGAGTCTCTAAACACTATTGATGCATGGATAATCCCACTTGGAGTCTTGACTGACAACTCTACCTCAAGCAATTCGGGGATTGATTCTATATTCTTTGCAAACTTGGAAGAAATAAAGGAATGCGTAGAACCAGAATCAAATAAAGCACTTGCTAGTTTTGAGAGGACAACAAGAGTACCTGCTACCACATCGTTCGGAACTTCAACTTCAGTTGTTGTGATAGTGAAAGCACGACCTTGCTCCCTTGGCCTCTGCTGAGGTTGATGGTGATTCCCCTCCACCGCCCTCGGATTTGGACATTGATTAGCAAAGTGCCCAAGCTGTCCACACTTGAAGCATGTGACTTCGGGTAGGGCCAGAACCATCTTTCCTCTGTCGTTAGTGTTGGGAAGTTGAGGCTTCACATCACCACGACAATTTCGAGAAATATGGACTTCTTTTCCACACCTATAGCACTTGCCACTTCCGATCAAGCAGTTCCCTGGATGCTTCTTCCCACATTTATTGCATGTGGCATGTTGCATATGCTTTCCACCTCTTTCCTGATCAAAACTTCTTCCCAGGCTCGGTTCTAGAGTTCTCTTCTTCTCATTAGATTTGTGAGACCACTGTGTCTCCCCAAACTCTAGTTCAACTTTCATAGCACTTTGAACTATTTCTTCATAGCTATCGTAGTCCCTGTTGGCTAGATTCTTCCGCAGATGTGGTCGTAGTCCGCCAAAGAATCTATCAACCTTCCCATTAGGGTCCATGACAAAGCTTGAGGTATAACGGGAAAGCCTTGTGAAGTTCATCTCATAGCTTCCGACAGATTCGTTCTCCTTCTGCTTCAGCTCGAGAAACTCTTTCTCCATTTTCGTTCTCATGGAACGAGGGAAATACTTGTTAAAGAAAATTCCCCGAAATTCTTCCCACTCCATAGCTTCCATCTCTCCTCGTGGCTTCGTGTTTTTGATCAGTGACCACCACTGATCAGCTTCTCCCTCTAGGCGGTAAACAGCAAGGGTGACTTTTTCTTGTTCCGAACAATGAAGTACAGAAAAGATCTTTTCAATGGAGCTTATCCATTGTTCCGCAACCAATGGGTCAGTAGATCCACTGAATGTTGGCGGTCGTTGACGCATGAAGGACTCAACAGAAAGTTGTTCCCTTCGTGGTGAGGTCGGCCTCTCAGCTTGATTCAAGTTATTACTCATAACTTGAGTCAGTTGGTTCATCATCCGCATGAATGTTTCCATTCCGGCTTCCATTGGAGGGCCGTCAGCACATGGTGCATTGCGGTCACCATCGGCACGGTTTCTCCTATTGCCCGCCATTTTCTAAAAGAATAAAACCTTAGTGAGAAACTTATTTCATTTATGAATCTTTTAACTAAGACTTCATGCTTAGACAATTATACTTCTCTATAATTCCTTCATAATGATTCATAAAAAGCATGTGATTAACCAAACATATCCCCCGGGAGTGTCGTAACCAAGAGTGCAGCAAGGCCCGTTATCGTGCACCAGTTCCCGTTCGAGTCTAGCTCAAAGCGGTGTTTTCGGGTTTTACCCCTATGTACATCTGTGCCAGAGCCGCCTCTACCTGCTCGTATCCAGACAGGGATGTATTTGTTTGATAGACCACTTACTCAATACTTACCAAAATACCAGGAAGTTTTCCTATATTTAAACTTTTCTATAGGGTTCTTCCTAAAGTTTTTATATCCTAATTTCCACAAATAACTAAACCATCCTTTGATACCAACTATGGCATCCCGCCATTTTATAACAAAAACTTTCATTACATTACACAAATCTGAGGATCGTTAAGGTTTAGTGTCTTGGAAACAAGGATCATAATACATAAAAAAAACATAAAACATTCTTCTTAAACACTTGCAAGGCGTCTCCTTTTGTTCATTCTAGGTTCATTACTGCATCTCATAACCTGGGGACATACATCAAAAGAAAGGGTGAGCAGAAGTCCTAGTAAGGGAAACAAGAGGAACATTTTACATGTGAACATGAGATACTTCAATAAGGACATGAAAAGAACTTTAAGGCATGAGGAAGAAATCATGAGGCATTTCATAATAAAAATAACATTTTTCATAACTTGAAGATGTGGCTACATCATTTAACATAGACAATCATGAACATATCACCAAGGTCCATCCCCAAGGTGTCATTTGAAAATTACCAAGGTTATTCACCAAGGTATCGTGAAAATTGTAATCTCTAGTGGTTACATCATTACCCAATGCATTGGAGCGCTATCAGGGCGCACCCTTAAATTTGCCTTTATTATCATGTGAGCCACATATATCATCATCAAACATTTCATAAATAACCCACATAGCATAAAATAAATGGGTTTCATTTCATAATCATAACGTTTTAAAAACTGCTTTAAAGACATGATCTTTACGTCACTTTAAACCCACGGAAAGGGAAAGCGGGTCTCATGTATGTAAATCCCAGAATTTAAAATGGAACATTTTGATATATATGTGAATACCTTTGTAGAAATAAGAGCTTTTAGTATTCACTTTATAACATAAAATAATTTTTGAGAAAAGAGAGAGGCATTTTGAGGGGAAAATTCTGCAGCATAACGGCTAAGTTTCGGGGTTTTAGAAAACGTTGAAATGAGAGGGGACATGGGTCACCCACTCATAAATGATCCATAAAACAGTAGGGTGAAAGAATAAGAAGGACATATGGACATGGTAACGAAATTTTAGGGACATACCATTTGAAATGAAAAACATGGAAGGAAAAAGATTAGATTTCTCTTATGAAAATTCGGCAGCCTTACGGCGTCACTTAACTTCAAAAGAAAATGATTTGACAAGATCAAAAAGGGTCCCTCATCATATGATCATAAGAGATCAGTATGATTGATATAGAGATCATACCCCAACATAATAAAAAGGAACTTGAAAGACTTGACATGAAAATTGAACTTGAAAAATGAGAAGGGTGAAAGAATCCCTTAAAAATTCGGCAGCCTAACGACGTCACTTAAACTTTCATAAAACGAAATGATGAGAGTAAGAGGGGATCTCTCATCATATAAACATGAAAGGGAAGTAAGAGGAATATAAAAGAACATCCTCTCACATAAAAACATGGAGCATAATAGGAATGACATAAAAGAGATTTCATGAAAAGAAAGAGAGGGGTCGGATCCCTTACCTTAAAACGTGACTCTTGAAACTCAAAGGATTGGACCTTGAGGGATTGGGGGCACCTTGGGAGGACTCTTTGGAAGGTAAGAAGACCAGAACTTCGTTGGGGAAGAGTTGGGAGTGAAAACCAAGGGAGGAAAGGGTGGGTATTTATAGGGAAAGTGAGGGGACAAAGCATTAATGGCCAAAGGACACCTCACATGTGCTTTTCTCAAACCCATGGGCTCTCCCTTGGCATTTATCATGGATTTAGGCCACATGGGGCCCCCAAAACAATAATTCATCACCCTTGGCCGGCCAACCCTCAAAAGATCTCATGACATCATCATGACATCATTATGATGTCATTAAACATACCGAAACCCTAAAACGGTATTTTTACTATTCACTGAAAATTCAACTTTCTCAGAATAATCCCAAAATTTCACCTTAACCAAATATCAATGATCTGATTTCAAAAATGAAATCCATTTTATAAAAATATTTTTCTAAATATTTTTAATTTAATTTTTAAATAAAAACACTATTCATCGAAAATTCATTTTTTTCAGAAAAATCCCCAAAAATTACCTTAACATAATATCGATGCTCTGAGTTCAAAAATAAAGTCATTTTTATAAAAATAATTTTCTAATTATTTTTAATTAAATTTTTAATTAAAAAACACTATTCATCCGAAAAAACTAATACTTGATTAATAATTTATGAAACCGTTATTTACCCATTTTATTGAATCACATTACTTAACCAAGGTGTCTAAATTATACTAAAACTTTCTTTAAGTGAAAATTACTAATCCATTTGGTCACATTACTAATCCTAAGCGTAAAATCACTATTCATAATTTACTATTCATCAAAAATTAAGTTGATCTTATTAGACTCCAAATTCCTTAATGAACACTTTTGTAGAAGACCATTTTTTGAAAATCATTACACATCATTAGTTATTTAGGGTTTACATAAATATTTCAAAATATCCCTTTTTCAAAATTCATCAATAAAATACATTCTAAAATTATCTAGGCATTTGAAATTTCACAAACATCACTAAAGGAAGAAATCTCAATTTATTCACCCGAGAGGATTACACAAGGAAACTAGGGTCTCATCACATAGCCCCTTATAACACTGGCATAAGACCTAAGTGTAAGGTGTGATATGGTGAGAGAATCTGAGGGAGGCTCAGATAACATTGCCCTAGTAGCAATCTCCACTAACTTGAACTTCTCCTGCAAGCGTTTTCGTTCAAGCTTGACACGCTGGAGCTCGGCTTGGGCTTGGTCCAAAGCGAAGCCCACAGATGCTACCTCCTTCCCAAGCTCTGATAAGTGGGCTTCGTAAGGGTTGAGTCTACTGGATGAAGCCATCGACTCCTCTTTCTGCATTAACCATTAACATCTTATTAAATCAATAAGAGTAAGTTAATATACTACTCAAAAAGATTGGGTCGTTACATATGTCTAGGGATGTCCCTAAGGGTAATTCAAACTAGAGGTTATAGCCCTAGAATTATGGTAACGATCATGAATAACATAGGATTAAACCTAATATATCAGAGATTGAAAGTAATCCCCCTTGATTATGTTGTTTTCCAAGTATGATGTTTTCCTCTCACACAATTCTTTTTGGGTTTTAGAAAATGGCTGGAAACAGGAGGATTCATGTTAATGTAAAATATGATGGACAATGGAATGATATTATTCATGAGAAACCAAATGAAATGTGAGTTGGTAGGGGAAACATCATTATTATTCCAAATCGTAAATCTCATAATATGACCAATAATCACATCTTTGGTGAGTTTCCTAACCGAGCTAATAAGAGAAAGATGTAGTTTCATAGTGATCATAGAGGAAAGAAAGTTCAATTTTCCTCAAGTAAATCATGTGGGAATAGGCATCAAGGGGAATGTTTCAAAGGAACTGAAAGATTCTTTGGGTGTGGAAAAATAAGGCCACAAATCCAGTAATTTCAAAGGAAAAGGTTCAGTTAACACAATGGACAAGGATAATGGTATTACTAAGACATCAAAAAAGGGTAAATGTTTTAAATATGGAATGTATAGGATTTATGAAAATTGATTTCCTAAGGGAAAATCTCATGATGAGAATAAGCATGGTCATATGGGTAGTGTTTATGTTTATGACAAGGAAGATACTACAAATGATATATGAGATTAAAGAAGTGTTGAGGAGTAAAACAATGAAGCTCGGTCAATGGTTTAAGAATATAGTGGAATGGTTGCATGTTTATTAAGAATAATGTTTTATAATTAATATTATGGTACTATGGAATAAAGAAACATCTAACGATTATTACACTATTTTTTTTTCTTTAAGTATTAGAAAGTGTATATTGAATGGTACTGGTAACCATGAAGAGTTATTTAGATATTTTGAAAAAACATATGATATGTGAATAATGATGGGATAAAGAGATAATGAGTTGTTTGATAGTATTAATGATCTCGGTACTAATATAAGGACATAGTGATATCATGGTTTGAGTATACAGAATTTTTGGTATTTTTCGTGTGTGGAAAGATTTAATTTTGACAAAATGCATGTTTTCATTAAGTTTTTATGTTAATTCATGTAATTATCATCTTTCAAGAGAATACATGAATAATTTATTCACATGTTTTGTATATGACAACCAAGAACTATCAAATGATATATGGGAGACAAATGTTAATTCGATTTAGTTCACTTCTTTATAAAGTTTTATATTTTCAGTTTTTGGAAGGATTGTAAAGTTATCCATTGATGAATAGTATAAGTTATATTCTTGTTGAAGATTTTTAGATTAATGAATTATATCACTATGGGAGGACTTTTGCATATTTTATAACCTGTTATAACCTTTTTGTTAAGACAGATGAAATGACCTATCATTCTATTGCATGATCTCCTAACACTTCAATAATGAAAAATTCAACTTCATTTATTTAAATAAAAGATGAAGTGGAAATTTTTCAGGGAACTATCAATGTTGAGATTGTAATGAAATCAAGTATGTATTTCTTCTCATGCTAAAATTAATCAACATTAGGAAAAGGTTCTTGAAATCAAAAATATTATCCTACTAACTTCTTATCCAATGAATTAGTCGGTCCATTAAATCATCACAGATTTATGTATTTCTAGTAGATAACTTTCTCCAAAACTTATTCTCTATCACTATCCACCAGAACTTGAGGGTTAGATTTCTCTTCTATATCCATGTTTTCACTTCTCACTTATGTTCTTCTATGTGGAAGGCCAGTGATGAGTTAATTTGGATAACCGTAATGTTTTTAACTTTCCTTTTTTAAATGAAGGTTTAGTATTCAATTTTACGATGTTGTTTTCCATGAATGAAACTTTAAAGTAGTAAACCATTTATAAAACTGATGAATTTTGAGGGCAAAATTCATTTTAAGGGTGGTAGAATGTGACACTCTAAGATTTTACGAGATAGATTCTTCTTAATTTCTTTGATGTCTTATGTTGTACACTACACCAATATTATCTTACACAATATGAAACATTGTATTATCTTGTAATATATATAACACTATTATTGTCTTGTGTTATACGTAAGATCGACCATCCTAGATAGCTTGCATTTTACGTAATACTGAGTTTCACTAAATAAAAATATATTACTGAAATATTTTTATTTAATGGGATATAAACTAGCTATTATGAATAGTATTAACCATATTTTGAATTTTATATAACATTAAAATTCATCTTATGTATTTTCTAGACATGATATAAGAACAAGTTCAATTTTTCAGATAAAAGAAGTATTTTTAAAAAAAATGCAATTTTGCTGCCTTTTGATGGCACGCCAATTTTAAATTTAGTTTTTACGACTTTTATATATTTTATTTTACAAAATAAACTTTTTTATTGGTAGAGGAACATAAAAATATACTTTTTTTATTTTTTTTTTATTTTTCTGAAAAAATTCATATTATAATGAATAGTGAAAAATACTGCATTTTTATTCAAAAATTCCATTTTATCTAATTTATTTATATAGTTGTATTTTAATTTTGATTGTTTTTAAATATAAATTATATTATTTTTTATCATTTAATCAAATGTTGGTCATTGGAAGTAATTTCACATTTAAATTGGGCAAAAACACATGACAATCTTTTGATAAGTTTGTAATTCTTAAAAGCCCACTTTTTTTGTTTTAAAAACAGGAATTAATTTTAAATTAATTTATAAAAGTTCTATATTTTGAATTATGAAAAATTTGTTCCATATTTGTAATCATTGGGTCCAAATTATGTTATTATGTTACTTTTATTTTTGGGCATTATGAATAGTAACTTTAGTAATTATTTTTATTGCCATGGTTAAAGGTAAATCAGGTAATTAACGGTAAAAATAATATTATAAAATTACCTTAACACCTCTAAAAAAATTTGGATGAATAAATTATTCCCTTATAATATATGGTTTGAAATGGAATCACTTAATGGACACTTTCTCATGAATATGATGTGAATATAAAAAAAATAATGAATGTGACAAAATGTCACACTCTCATTTTTTATAAGTATATTAATATTAATTTAGGGATTACGAGGGATCTTGAAAAAATAAGGGGTGAAGAAATGGCGATTCGGAGAAAGAACCCTAAGCTTCCTTCGCATCAATGGCGATTCGGAGAACCTTGATCTTATTACCTGAATCTCTCAATGGATTCTTTCAATCCAGAGTGGGAAATGTCCTTCAGGGACAATCGTCAAGAAGCGAAGGAAATTTACAAACCCTCGGGCTTCAAAGATTCATCGATTCTTCGAAAGAAGAATCTTTCCTTCGCGGAGGCTCTTTCTGGAGCAGAAAATCCTACAAAGGTGGATTCATCTAAATCAAATATCACCAGGTTAGAAAATGGTGGATTCTCAGTGGTTGCAGATTCAAATGCACTGCAGCAACGGCTGGACCTTTGTAAGTATTCATTACTGGGTCGTGTTATTTACTCGAAGGGAGACAAACCCTGGTCTTTTGCTGATCTCAAAAACAGAATTTCTCATTGCTGGAGTTTAAGAGATTGGAAATTTATTTCAATCGGAAAAGGGTATTTTCATATTATCTTCACCTCCTCTGCTTCCTTGAATTCGGTTTGGAAGATAGGTAGCCTTCAACTCAAACCTTTAATTCTAATGTTATCAGCAGGGAATATTAATTTTAATCCTTTTAACCTCAAGCAATCTAATGCACAAATTTGGGTAAAATTATATGGATTAAATTGGGTGTATTGGAATCCTAGAATACTCAATGGCATTGCTTCATGCATTGGTACTCCTATGAGGATAGATCAACACACCTTGGATGGTTAAAATGGTTATTTTGCCAGAATACTTGTGGACATTAACCTGGAAGTCAAAAGACCTGCTTCAATTCTGTTTAATGCTAATGGTATTAAATCTGATATTCGATTGGAATATGAGAATGTGCCCTACTTTTGTGATGTTTGTAAAATTGTGGGACATAATATCTCTAACTGTAGGTTGATTCAGAGAAATGCTGAGGTGTCATCTAAGGTTTCTGAATGGAATGATGTCAACAGAAATAAAAAGAGCAAGGCTGTCTTTATTGAAAAAAAAGGAATTCTAAAGTCAGATGTCCCCCTGTTAAAACTCATATTCCTTCTGAAATTGATTATTTACCAAAGTATCCTGTTTCTTATTCATCACAAAGAGTTTCATGGGATGATGTGGCTGAGGAGGAAGAGAAGATCTTAAAACTTATGCCTATTCAGCCGGTTTTTGAATGGGTTTCAAAGGAGGATCTTCACCTATTCTCTGAGATTAGCAATGATGTTTGTATTATGGTTTATGACTTACAGAATGAGGAGGATGAGTATCAGTTTTTTATGAATTTTCAGAATGAAATCCATGATTTTTTGATCTCTTTACAGGATGATAAAGAAGATGTTATTGTTGCTTCAAACCTGGATACTTCCACAGAGGTTGAGGATGGGCAGAATTATGATCCTAATTCAGCTACAGAACTGGATTTCAGCATCAATACTCAGAAGAACCTGCAGATTCATCTACTAGCTTCCATGGAGATCATGTCTGATACTTCGGCTATGTTATCTACTGTTAACAGTAATGTTGCTTCTGAAAAAAATGCTCAATGTTTTATTGCTGCCCATCATTCTGGTTCCCACGGATGCTCTCAAAGATTTTCAAAGGATAGTGGGATACCTAAAGTTTTTAACATTGATGACCTTCTTCAAGGCTAAAAAGGTCCTCAATTCTAAAAAAGGAAAGTAGGGAGACCCCCTAATGCCAGGAAAATCACGGATACTGCTTTAAAGGTAAGGAGTTCAAAACATATTCCCATAATGACTAAAGCTTGTCTTGATGAGCTGGTTGAATCTGGAAATAAATTACCATGAGTTTTCTCTCGGCTGGTTCTTGTCACTTATTGGCAATGGTTTGGACATCAAAGGTTTCAAAGATATTTTTTTTGGAGTTCACATGGAGCTGAAAATGGCTGTGAATGGGCCGGAAATCATGGTTTTGGGTGATTTTCTTTGCTGGTTTTGGTTTGAACATTTTGCAAAAGCACTGCTTGTTGGTTCAGTTCTGAGGTTGCTTTTTCGGAATTTAAGGAGTCGGTATATCTTTTTCTGGTGCTGGTGATGGATGAATAGTTCCCAGTCGGTCAGCTGGAGTCTGCAGAGTTGCTGGCTTCATTTGGTTTCCCAAATTCTAGGAATCAATGTGCTGTTTGGAGCGGGCTGGTGGCTTAGTTGCTGGCTTCTTTTGGTGGAAGGAAGGTTTTTTTGTTGCTGTTTTTTGGCTAATAAAGGCCAGGGCTGTTGTCTGCTCTGGTTTCTTTCTTTTTCACCTTAACCATTTTTTATGGTTTTGGTGTTTTTTGTTTGTATTTTTCTTGTACTTTTTTCTTTTCTCTTTAATAAATTTCCATTCAATTTAGGGATTATGAGGGAATAAAATCAACTATAAGAATTATCTGGAAAGATAAAAGAACTAACTACACCATTAAAATTTATTTATAATTTTCAGAGATTAAATAATTATCATTAATGATGACTCAATAGTGATGCAGAAATTATTTTATTAACATAAATATCAAATAAATGATATTCAAAATATTAATATAAATATAATTTGAGTAAATTAATTTCATCCACTAATTTTATAGATGACTTTGACATGTTATTTATTTTTTAAAGCAGTTTTTTCGAACATATCTCTATGTTATGATATTTTTAAAAATTCAACTACTAAATAGTGTCAAAATTAACACTATTGATGTTTTAAATAAATAATATTTTGTTAAATTATATAAAATTAATAATAAAAAAATTAGGCCCACTAATTGGGATGAAGTTAAATATGTCTCCAATGGTCCATATATGGCTTCTTTGGCATTTTAGAGTAACTATATTGACCCTTAATAAATAAAAAGACATGTTGTCATGGTAAGAGTTAAAGGAATTAATTAAGGGTAAATCAAAATTATAAGGTTTAAAATAAAACCAAAACATGTCCAAAAAATATTGGGGGAATAAGATTCAATAATTATCACAATATGGTCGATTTTGAGTTGTTTAATGTAAACTTTTATTTGAAAATAAATTATATATTATTTAAATCAAAGATAGTTAGAAAATATCACTATCTTGCATTTTAATATATTTTATGTGTCCGCATAGGGTCAAAAATAAAGCTGTGAATGAATATAAATGTCTATTTTGATATGAATGAATATATTTTTATTATGTAAATTTATTTTTAATTTTTAGAAGTTATATAATTACCTTAAAAGTCTCTTCAATTCTAAAACAATATTTATTCAATTAACATAAAAATAAAATAACTGATTTTAGTAATATTAATATTGTTATATTTTGGATTGGTTAATATGTCTAAAAAATTTAAAACATCTATAAGATATATTATAGATGTTTTAACTAATTATATTCAAATTTACACTTTTTCTTATTGTATTTTAATTCAAATTAAATAAATAGTACTAAATTTGGAAATAATAATATCTTATTGAATTAATTTATTATTAAATTATTTAAAAATTACAAAAAATATTAATTAATCACAAGGGGATAATATATGGTCTAAATATATTATAAGTTTCATTGATGGGTAATTTTTAATTATTTATATCTAGACTAGTCTTCTTATATTTTAATATTTTTAGAGTTTCCTACTATGTCCCTCTCATCTCTTATAAAAAGGAATCTCCTAACACATTTCCTCACACCTCCATGAGCCTTTTATCTAGACCAAAACCTTACCAATTCTCCTATAAACATTCTTCTTTAACTTCTGGAGGTCCTGGTTTTACAAAAAGTCCATCCCTAGTGTCCCTAAGAAGAGATCCAAAGGAAGTCCAACGAAGAAGAGGTAATTGCTTTACCAATTCAATTCAATTTCTTTTCTTCTTCTACTTCCTATTTCTATGTTGATTTTATACTAAAGTAATAAATCTAGTATATTATACATTATGATATGTTATTTATAATTATGGGGAACCCTTATACCTCTTTTTATCCATCCTACGAATAACAATATCACCATGCATGTGTACGTATAACTTTCTGTCTCCACGCCATGGGGTAATTTTTTATTAAAAAAACTTTATTAGAATGGGTATAATGATGATTATAAAGGATTTTAATTATTAATATAACATTATTATGATTCTATATAATTAATATACCATCTGATTACATGCCATTTAACCATCAAGAAAATGATATCGTTGCTCGTATGTACGTACGACCTACCGTCTCCACGATGTTGTGGGATTTGTTCTCCATGTTAACAATTCAAGAATGATTATAAAATTTATATGATGGGTAAAAATGATAATTATTAACTAAATTTAATGAATAAGATACATTCTATTCATAACAAACATGCCTTACAAGACAAAACAGGAATGAGAAAACGAAGCAGTTAACACCCAAAATAATGGTAATATTAAAATACTATTAACAAAATGATATAATAGGATCATATATAATATAATAAGTATGGATATGGTCATAGTATAATTTAATAACACAATTTAACCATTATACAGGAGGTTATCACACCCTTGACTAATGAAAATTATGGGGTAAGGGATAATTTTTCAATCTCATTTTTATCCAAGATTGTTTATACGTAAGTATTTACTAGGGATATATTTATCATCCATGTCCATGTTTTCTACAAATGTTTCCATAAAATTTATATTATTAATCTATGTATAATTAAAGTCATTTTTACCCATTTTTGACTTTTACTACATGGTATGGAAGGAATATTTCTTTTGTTTACCATACAAGTTACTTTTTGACTTTTCAGGAAAATATACAAGGGGAAAGTTATTTTTAACTTATAGAGAAAAAATGGATTTTTATGGTTTCATGAAACATTATTTCAATTAAGCTTCCTATACACAACTTCAAGATTATTTTCAACTAAATTATTTTCTTTTAAAATTTAAAGGCATTTTGGGAAAAGAAAACATTTTTGAGAAAGAAAGGATATATTATTCAAAAAGTAAGTTCAAGTGATTTATCAAAATTATTTTCCATATAAGATGACATAGGGTGTTGATTATATCCCTATTATTACTATGATTTTATAGTTTTAATTATATAATGATATTTTATGTGTATTTTTTTATGATAGAATTATGTTTAAGGAACCCATTTTATTTCTTGGTTTATGCTATGATAGATGCTTTATGTTTTTGTGAAACATGTAAGAATGATTTCTTTATGAGATAAGTTGGACCTATATCTCCCTCTAATGCATTGGGTAAAGTTTTATATCTCCAAAAATAAACATGGATCGAACAGCAAGTAAATATGGTTCAGTAATACAGTGCTGGAACAGCAAGTAAACCGGGTTCAATAAAGGACATTGTCCACTATGATGGTATTGGAGGCAATGACTTGGATACTATGGAAATCATATTCTACAATTTTCTGTTTACAAAATTCCATGTTTTAGGTAAATTCTTTGTTATCATGGTCATGTTCAATTTTGATTTATTCCTTACAAACTTCTAAGATTTATTTCATGACTCAATATTTTTTATATTTAAACTCTATGTCCATGTTTTAACATTATAATGTTTATGGTTTGTTTTATGTTCTTGATGTTTACCCTTAATGAGAATTTGAGCTCTCCTTTTTTATGTTTTCTTTTACCCAATATATAAATTAAGGTATTAGGTTGGAAAACTAATGGGGAATATCTCTATAGGAGATGTTGAATATCTTTCACCAAGCTAGAAGAATGTGTTCATAGTTTCCAAAGACACTAAAATAATACGGTCTTTGGGCGTCTATTTGTGTAATATATTAAGTATTCCGAAAATGAAATGTAATGTACATGTACATAAAGCTTGGGTCATTGAGTTAGTATCAGAGTGAAGGTTTAGTTTAACTTTTTAAACTAGGATGTGAAAACTTTAGTGAGATCCCTAAAGATATTTCTAAGTTATGTCTAGGGATGTCTCTAAGGGTAAGTCTAACTAGAGGTTACAATCCTAGAATTATGGTAAAAATCATGAATAACCGAGGATTAAACCTAAGATGTTAGAGATTGAATGCAATCCTTCTTGATTATGTTGTTTTCCTAGTATGATTTTTTCCACTCATGCTATTATTTTTCGGTTTTAGAAAATTGACAGAAATAGGGGGATTCATGTTAATGGATAATATGATGGACAATGGAATGATATTCTTTATGAGGAACCAAATGAAATGGGAGTTGGAAGGAGAAACATAATTATTATTCCTAATCATAAATCTCATAATATGATCTGTAATCTCAACTTTGGTGAGTTTCTTGACTCATCTAATAAGATAAAGATGGTGTTTCATGGTGATCATAGAGGAAATAAAGTTCAATTTTCCTCATGTAAATCATGTGGGAAGAGGAATCAAGGTGAATGTTTCAAATGAATTGGAAGATGATATGGGTGTGAAAAAGAAGGACACAAATCAATTAATTGCAAAGGAAAAGGTTCAATTAACACAATGGACAAGGATAATTGTATTACTATACATCAACAATGATTAAATGTTTTAAATGTGGAATGTACAGGCATTATGCAAATTGATTCCCTAAGGGAAAATCTCATGAAGAGAATCAACATAGTCCTATGGGTGGTATTTATTTTGATGATGGTGAAGAGAATACAAATGATATAGGATATTAAATAAGTGTTGAGAAATAAAACGATGAAGCTCAGTCAATATTTTAAGAATATACCAGAATGATTGCATGTTTATCGAGAATAATGTTGTATAAGTAATTTTATCGTACTATGGAATAAATAAACATCTAAGGATTGTTATACTATTATTTTTTCCTTAATTATTAGAAAGTATATATTGAATGGTACCGGTAACCATGAAATGTTAGTTAGATATTTTTAGAAACCCCATGATATGTGAATAATGATAGGATAAGAAGATAATGAGATGTTTGATAGTATTAATGACCTCGGGACTGATATAAGGACAAAGTGATATAACTGTTAGAGTATATAGAAATTTTGGTATTTTTGGTGTGTGTAAAGAGTTAATTTTGAAAAAATGCATGTTTTCACTAAGTTTTTATGGTGATTCATATCATTACCATGTTTAAAAAGAATACATGAATAAGGTATTCACATTTTTGGAATGTGATAACCAGGAACTGTCAAATGATATATGAGAGATAAATGTTAATTCAATTTAGTTCACCTCTTTCTAAGGTTTTATATTTTCAGTTTTTTATAAGGATTTTAATTTTACTCAATTGATGGATAGTATAAGTTATATTCTGGTTGAAGATTGTTAGATTAATGTATTATCTCACTATAGGTGGATGTATGCATATTTGATAAAAAATTTAACCGATTTTTTGAGACATATAAAATGACTTATCATTCTATTGCATGATTTGATAACACTTAAAGAATGAAAAATTCAAATTCATTTATTTAAATATGCGATGAAGTGGAAATTTTTCAGGGAACGATCAATGGTGAGATTGTACTGAAATCAAGTAATTCTTTCTTCTCATGCAAAAATTTATCAACTTTAGGAAAAGGATATTGAAATCAAAAATGTTATCCTAGTACCATGTTATCCAATGAATCAGCTGGTCCACTAAATCATCACATATTTATGGATTTCTAGTAGTTAACTTTCTCTGAACCATATTCTCTATCACTATCCATCAAAACTTGATGGTTATATTTCTCTTCCACATCCATGTTTTCACTTCTCACATATGTTCTCATTTGTGGAAACCCAATGATGAGTGAATTTGGGATACCTTTATGTTTCTAACATTCTTTTTTAAAATGAAGTTTTAGTTTTCCTTTATATGATGTGGTTTTCCATGAAAGAAAATTTCAATTAGTAAACCATTTATAACCCCCAATAAATTTCATGGGTGAAATTCATTTTAAGGGGGTAGAATGTGAAACCCTGAGATTTTATGAGATAGGTTCTTTTTAATTTCTTTGATGTCTTGTATTGTACGCTACACAAATATTAGCTTACACTATACACAACACTGTATTATCTTGTAGTATATGTAACACTATTCTTGGTTTACATTACAAGCAAGAGCAACCATCCTAGATAGCTTTCATTTTACGCAATACCGAATTTCACTAAACAACAATATATTATAAAAATATTATTATTTAATAGGATATAAACTAGCTATTATGAATAGTATTAACCAGATTTTGAATTTTATAAAACATTAACATTCATCTTAAATATTTTCTAGAGATGATATAATAACAAATTCAAGTTTTCGGATAAAAGAAGTATTTTTCAAAAAAAAAAGTAGTTTTTCTGCCTTTTGATGGAACATCCATTTTAAATTTAGTTTTTAACACTTTTATATATTCTATTTGAAAAAAATAAACTTCTTATTTGGTATTGTAATATATAAATTTACTTTTGTTTATTTTTTGGTATTTTTATGAAAAAAAATCTTATTTTAATGAATAGTGAAAATACTGCATTTTAATTCAAAAATGTATTTTTATCTAATTTATTTATATAGTTAGATTATCTTTTGAATTGGTTTTAAATTGTAATTGGATAATATTTTTATCATTTAATCTAATTTTGGTCATTGGAAGTAATTTCACATTTAAATTCGACAAAACACATGACAATCTTTTGATAGGTTTTTACTTCTTAAGAACCTCTGTTTTGGTTTTAACAGCAGGAATTAATTTTCAATTAATTTCTGCCAGTTATTTGTATTTGAATTATGAAAAATGTATTCCATATTTGGAATTAGTGGTTCCAAATTATGTTAATAGGTTTTTTTTTCATTATGAATAGAAACTTTAGTAATTATTTTTATTAACGTGGTTAAAAGTAAATCAGGTAATTAAATGTAAAAATAAAAATATAAAATTACCTTAACACCTGTCAAAATACTATTTGATTAATAAATTCGACCCTTATCATATATGGTTCTAAATGTAATAACTTAATGTCCACTTTCCCATGAATATGACATGAATATAAAAAAATTAATGAATGTGACAAAATGTCACACCCTAATTTTATATAAGTATATTAATTTTAATTTTGGGATTACCTGGGAATAAAATAGACTATAAGTAGTCTATAGAAAGATTATATTATTACCTATATAATATAAATTTATTTATAATTTTTATAGATTAAATAATTAGTATTAACAATGACTCAATAGTGATGTATAAATTATTTTATTAATAGAAATATCAAATAAATGATATTAAAAATATTAAAATAAAAATAATTTTGAGTAAATTAATGTCATACACTAATTTTATGGATGACTTTAACATGTTATTTATGGTTTAAATTAGTTTTTTTTTAACATTTCTCTATGTTATGATATTTCTAAAAAGGAAAATAATAAATAGTGTCAAAATTGACACTATTGATGTTTTAAATAAGTAATATTTTATTAAATTATATAAAATTCATAAAAATATAACATTTGGAAAAATAACTGGGATAATGTTAAATATGACACCAATGGTCCATTTATGTCTCCTTTTTCATTTTATAGTGACAATATTAACCATTAGTAAATAAAAAGACATGTTTTCACGGTAAGAGTTAAAGGAATTAAATAAGGGTAAATCAAAATTATAATGTTTAAAATAAAATCAAAACATGTTAAAAAATTATCAGATGTATAAGATTGAATAATTATCAAAATATGATCGATTTTAAGTTGTTTAGTGGACACTTGTATATGAATATAAATTATATATTATTTAAATCAAAGATAGTTACAAAATATCACTATCTTGTATTTTAATATCTTCTATGTGTCCATATAGGGCCAAAATCAAGGAATGAACGAATATAAATTTATATTTTGATATAAATGAAACCATTTTATTTATATAAATTTATTTTTAATTTTTATAAGTTATATAATTACCTTAATAGTCTCTTTAATTCTAAAACAATATTTATTCAATTAACATAAAAAAAGAATAAATAATTTTAATAATATTAATTTTGTTACATTTAGGATTATTTAATGTGTATAACAAATTTAAAAGACTTATAAGATATATTATGATTGTTTGAAAGCATTATATTCTAATTTCAACTTCGCCTTTTTGTATTTTAAGTCAAATTAAATGAATAGTATTAAATTTGGAAATAATAATATCATATTGAATTAATTTATTATTAAATTATTTAAAATTCACAAAAATGTTAAATAATCACAATGGTAAAATATATGATCTAATATGTATTTTAATTTTTATTTATTATCCATTTTTAATTATTTTTATCTAGAATAATCTTCTTATATTTTAATATTTTGAGAGTTTCATTAAGTACCCCTCTCCTCTCTTATAAAAAGGAATCTCCTACCAAATTTCCTCACACCTCCTTGAACCTTCTAGATAGAACAAACACTGCCCAATTATCCTATAAAATTATTAGTTAGCATATGTAGGTCTTATTTTTCCAAAAATTCCATCCCTAGTGTCCCTAAGAAGAGATCCAAAGGAAGTCCAACGAAGATGAGGTAATTGCTTTACCAATTCAATTCAATTTCTTTTCTTCTTCTACTTCCTTTTTCGTTGTTAATTAAATACTAAAGTAATAAATCCAGTATATTATAAATTATTAGATGTTATTATAATTATGTGACAACTTTATACTTCTTATTATCTATCCTATGAATAACAATATCACCATGTGTGTGAATGTATGACTTACTGTCTCCACGCCATGGTGTAATTTTTTATTAAAAAATAATTTATTAGGATGGGTATAATGATGAGTATAATTTATTTAAATAATACATATAAAATTATAATGATTCTGTATAATTAATATACCATCCAATTATATACCATTTTACCATCAATAGAATGATATCGTCGATCGTGCGTACGTACGGCCTACCATCTCCACGACGCAATGAGATTAATTCTCCACGTTAACAATTCAAGAATGATTATAAAATTTATATGATGAGTGAAAATAATAATTATTAAATTAATTTTATAAATACAATACTTACTCTGCATAACAAACATGACTTACATAGCAAAACAGGAATGAGAAAATGAAGCAGTTAACACTCGAAATAATGGTAATATTGAAATACTATTAACAAAATGATATAATAGGAACATATATTATATCATAAGTATGGATATGGTCCTTATATAATTTAATAACTTGATTTAACATTTATAAAGTAGTTGACCACACCCTCTAATAATTAAAAGTACAAGTTAAGGGGTAATTTTGCAATCTCATTTTTATCCGAGTTTGTTTATACGTAAGTATTTA
Source organism: Viscum album (assembly GCA_963277665.1). Lineage (NCBI taxonomy): Eukaryota > Viridiplantae > Streptophyta > Magnoliopsida > Santalales > Viscaceae > Viscum > Viscum album. The sequence goes on along the minus strand of OY728125.1, from coordinate 1,474,829,605 downwards.
CTGGGTATATATTTATAATCCATCTCCATGTTTTATAAAAATATTTCCATAAAATTTTTATTATTATTCTATGTATGATTAAAGTATTTTTTACTCATTTTATAATTTTACTACATCGTATTGAAGGAATCTTTCTTTTGTTTACCATACAAGGTACTTTTTGAATTTTTCAGTAAATGTATGAGGAGAATGTTTTTTTAACTTGTACAGAACGAATGGATTTTTATGGTTTCATGACACCTTATTTACATGAAGCTTCCTATATAAAATTTCAAGATTATTTTCAAATAAATTTTTTTCTTTTCAAATTGCTAGGTATTTTGAAAAAAGAAAACGTTTTTGGGAAAGAATTTATATGTTCCTAAAGAATTAAGTCCAAGTGTTTTTATCAAAATTATTTTCCATCTAAGATGACATATGGTTATATTTTTATCACTATTATTACTATGATTTGATTTTGTTAATTATGGAATGATATTTTATAAGGATTATTTTCGTTTTGAATGATGTTTAAGAAACCCATTTTATTTCTTGGGTATTGCTATGAGGAATGATTTATGTTTTTGTGGCATATGTAATAATGATTTCATTATGAGATGGGTGGGACCTGTATCTCCCTCCAATTAATTTGGTAAATATTTATATCTCATGAGATAAATATGTCTGGAATTAAAAGTAAATCTAGTTCAGTAATATAGGGCTAGAACAGTAAGTAAACCCGGTTCCGTAAAGGACATTGTCCACTATGATGTTCTTGGCAGAAATTTCATGGAAACTATGGAAATCATATTCTATGCTTATTTGTTTTCCAAAATTCCATGTTTTATATCAATTTTATGTTGTCATGGTCATGTTCACTTTTCATTTATGCCTTATGAACTACCAAGATTTATTTAATGACTCAATATTTTCATATTTAAACTCTATGTTCAGGTTTTTACATTCTAATGTTTATGTTTTGCTTTATGTTATCGATGATTACCCTTATTGAGAATTTGAGCTCACCTTTTTTATGTTTTCTATTCCTCATGATATAAAGGAAGGTTTTAGGTAAGAAAACTAATGGGTAAGAACTTTATGGAAGATGTTGAAGATCTTTCACCAAGATAGAATAATGTGTTCCGAGTTTCCAAGGACATTGAACAAATACAGTCTTTAGGCGTCTATTTGTGTAATGTATTAAGTATTCCAAAAAATGATATGTCCATATACGTCAATCTTGGGTCATTATACTTCTGGTGGCCTACTCGGACTTTATATCACACCATACTCTGGCTGTATTTGGTTACCAAGTAGATTACTTGTCTGCAGGAATGGATAAGGTCAAATTCCTTCCTACAAATACTTGATTTATTTAGCTCATTATATTGATCAGGGGAGAAAATGATTGAGGATACAGTTGAGATGATAGTAAAGAAGTATTTTGGACTCTCTGTATTTATTTTATAACATTTCATATATTTAGGTCCTTTATTCCCCTTTTTTTATATCATCAAGCCATGACATTATTGTATACAATTCATCATGTTGGCTTCTGATATTATTATAGTAACTTGGTTAATTCCACTAACTTATTTGATTACTGTATTTTATTTCGCTTGTATATTCTCTTATTTCATGATTCTTCTATGGTGGTCTATCTATCCATTTATTATAATGTTTTTTATATATTGTTCTTTTGTTTTTTTCTTATTTATTATATTATTTTTCCACTCTGATATGAGGGTATAGTCTCTCCACTAAACCACCTTACACCCTCACTACTATTCGACACCCACTGGCATACAGGGAGGTGTGTTTGAGGCCATGTGACCCACCAAATTAGGGAATGGGTTATGTTGATTCTTGGTCAAGATGTTACATAACTTGTTATGTTCTATAGGGGATATGATAACGTCTCTCGTGTGTACATCAGATATCTGCCTCATGAAACGATGTGATTTTTCTTTCACTAACACTTTACATGGGAAATGATAAGGATAATTTTAATTCTTATATGTGATATAAATGAAACAATTATGATATTAATGAAATATTTATCATTTTATAATGTTAATATATCATTTTATTTCTTACCATTTCACTCACTTAAAGATGGTAACATCGTTTGTGCACAAGTGGACTGTCGCCTTCTTGAAGCGATGTGAATCTATTTTAATCACCACACCACATGGATAATGTATATAAGAATATTTAAAGAAATAATATGGTACATATTATATTATGATAATTATTTAAAGATAAAATATTACATACCACCTTTCCATAATTATTTGTGAAAAATGGAAACATTACTCATGTGTGCGTACGACCAACTGTCTCCATGATTGTAACGTACTTCATTTTTTGTAATCATGTATCATTGATTGTTATAAAATTATAAATTTTGTAAAAATATTATAATTATTTCATGATTATTATTTTTGAGATGATGGAATTATATAATATTCACAAGAATCAAAACTTTCGTGGAAAATAACGAATGATAAAACAAGGAAATTAACACTTGAAACAAGTAAAATAATGAAATATTATTAAATAATGAGTGATAAGATGTTATAAAAGGATCATATATGATATTATAAATTTTAATAGGTTTATGTAATAAGTTAATAACATGTTTAAAACCCCTATACAGGAGGTTAAATCGTGTTCAACTAAAGTGAATCATGAGGTAAGGGATTTCATTTCAATTTCATTTTCTTGAGGCATATTGTAATTTCATGCACCTAATTCCTTTTATATGGTGTATATAGTTCAACTTTCAAAATTAATATCATTAAAACATCATTATATATTGTTTTTAGGTTTCAATATTAATTTTTTTCATCTGGTGTAATTTGACTTGAAAATTTCCATGTGGTAAAGAATTTCATAACTCAATTTCTTTTCATTGGGTTATATTAATTATTTTTTGTTGTTGATATTATTATATTAAGTGTATAATTGCTTTTTATTTTCTTATGTTTTATTTACACTATTTTTTACTTAAAATGTTTCATAAAATATTTTTAATAAAATTTGAATTCATTTCTCTCTTCAGTCAAAATATTTATTATTCCAAAATCATATTTTCTAACAATGTTTTAAAAAAATGTTTTTAACCTCTTAAAAATTATTTATTAAAGACATTTTTACCCATTTTACTTTTTAAAAAGTTTTATTAAAGGAATATTCTTGTTTTTTTCTAAACAAAAACTTTTTTAACATTTTTACAATGAAAATGAATGTTCTATTTAACTTGTACGACATGTATCAAATTACCCACCGTCATTAACATCATTTATTTGAAGATTCTTTTAAATTTTACCATTTTATTTTAAAATAAATTTTTTATTAATATTCTAAAAATTACTATTTTTTAAAAGTTATTTTCAATGAAAAATATTTTGAAAATTTTTTATGTATTAAAAAGATATTTTCAAAATAAAAATGATATTTTTCTCAAGAATATTTTGAAATATATTTTATTTATCAATGAAAAAAACCTGTATTTTACATATAATCCCCTGGGGATATGTTGTATTAATTCAATCCTTGTTCTTACTCTAGATGGTTTATGATTATTTTGACCAATGATTGTTTTGACATTCACTTCATTGTTTCATTTTTGTAATTCATTAACTACCCCTTGAATTATTCACTTTCCTATATTAATGGACATTATATTTCCCATAAATATCAATATTATTTATCATGGATATGTTTATTTATTAAACTATATATAATTTCTATGTATGGAGTTCTATATTAAAATTTATCAGTTTATCTGGGGAAATATAGATAAATTTGAGTTTTTTACTCAATACGCATATATGAATATAAGGCGTATTGTTTTTCAATTAAGTATATTATTTGATATATGAGGAATGATTTGGAAATGAAAGTTGTGGGTGGGCCTTGGTTAATGATATCCCCTCAATGCATTGGTATTCTCATGGGATGAATTAGTTGGCTAGTCTTAGTTAAATTGTTTGCTTCCTATCAGTTTTAAACTACCTTCAAAATAGATCTGGAAAATAAAGGTACCATGTTCCTATGAAACATGACATCCAATAATTAATAATTTTCTTTATTAAGATCCCGGTTATTATTATCCATGATATTTTCACAATGATATTTTCTCTGGATCCACTTCCTTCTCAGATTATTATTTAAATGGCATGTGTGTTTAGTTGTTTATCTTTTCATATTGATTATACCTTATATTGTCATGATAATCAGGTTATTTAAATGGAATGTGTGTTTAGTTATTTACCTTTCTATATTAATTATCATCCATGATATTTTCACATTGATATTATCTATGGATGTACTTCCTTCTCAGTTTATTGATTACATTGGATTTGTGTTCAGTTATTTACATTTCCAAATTTATTATTCTTACAGTACTAGAAATTTAATCTATAGACAAAGACCTATAGCCATGTTTTTATAGGTTTATGGCTATAGCTTGTTTATATCCACAGTTTAATTTTTGATCTGTGGCTACAAAATTCTGTCCCCCTTCTTTTTACGATTCTGGTCGGGCTCTGCCTCCATCCCCAATATGCATCCTCCTTTTTCCGATTCCAATCGGGCTCCTCCTCCATCCCCGATACGCGACCCTCTCACCACAGTGCCCACCTCCCCCAATGTCCTCTCCTCTTCCCCAACGACCTCTCTCACCGCACCCTCCTCTCTTCCCTCATGGCTTTCCTCTCTCTCCCTCGCTGCTACCCTCTATCTTTTTTCCTCACCGGCTTTGGTTCCTCCATCCCTTGTCATGGTTATTTCATTCACAACGCGGATTCTCGAATCACAGCTCGGCTTCTCCATTCTTGGTTACTCTATCCCCCGGGCATTACTCCCTTCCTTCATACCATTCTTTGGGTGTTTCTCCTCCATTCAGTGTATCGGAAGAAGGGTTCCTCCCTCCATACCCTTCTTCAAGCCTTCCTCCTCTATGCAGTGCATTGGACTAACTAATTTACTTAATTCTATTATCTGGCTGTTGTTTGCAGTTTTGGTCCTAGTCTAATGAGTAAACATAGTTTTCCTTGTAACTTTGGAACTTTCCCCATGATCCATGACTCATGGTTGAGATAAATTTAAATATTCATGCCAATACTGGTTGATAAATTCTTTGGAAGTATGAATTTTGGTTTTATAAGAATGTGGTAATTTAAGCTTTAGGTTTTTCACCATGGATCCTCCATGGAGTATATCTCCATGTGTTGGAGGGAAAATACCCAGGTGGAGTTACCTTTTCCCTATTATCGGGAAATTTGGTTTTACTTGTCTCCCTATAGTGAAATATCAATTTACCATGGCCATGGTTTTGGTTGTTTCATCTCTTCTTGGGTGAGGTGGTCAGGTATTTTGAAGGGACTGTCCCATGGGATTATCCCTATTGAAAAAAGAAAGAAAAATGCCATTTTGTATTGGTTTGGCATGGTGGAAAATTTTGAAGGTTTAGATGTCTTGTTTTGGTGCCCATTTATACTATGATTGGCTAAGTATGGTGCCCTATATTAACACCTATAGAAACATCAAGTCAAAATGCACTAGATGGGAAATTTAGGTGATAGTGGTGCTTCTTGGGAAATACAACCATGATATATCACCTTATAGTTGTGAATTTTTTAAAGAGTTATAGATGAGGGGTTTCATTAGTTATCATTTGAAAAATGATTAGAAAGGGTTGATGGATTTTTATGGTCCTTAGTGTGCATAGGGATTGTAGTCTTCATTGGATAGGTCCATGACATCATTGAGGAATGGGCCTCTATTTTTTTGTTTGGTACTTCTGAATATTCCCCCTAAGAAATGGAGAGCACCACCACAACAAAATTAATATTTTAATGGATGCTAAAATGATGAGGATGGAGGCTCACTCAAATAAAGGTCAATAAACATTTATCCACTTTGAGTTTTTAAATAATTCACCCCTCCTATCTTCCTCCCACACAAGTGAGAGAATCAGGGGAGCTTAAGGGAGCTTCATCCCTTATTCACCTTCAATTTCACCTTTAAATGTGGGGGTTTTTATGGACCTCCATGGTGATTCAATTTGTGATCTCATCTTCCTTTCATTCTAGTTTCCCATTTCTCTTCTAACTAATTTAGTGAAAATGAGAACGGAGTTGGAGATGATTTCCACTAGATTATGGTGGAAATCATCCAATATCATGGTTTTTTTTGAATCACTAGTGAGAGTATAAAGATGATAAAAGATTTTATTTTCATTTATTTTCATTTAGGATCATCTTTGTATGCTTTTATTTATAGTTTTTTATTAAATTATATTTAAAAAGTACATGAATCAATGTTTTTTACTATGGGTTGGAATTCAGAATGTATTGGAATATGATATAAACCTTCCATGAGTGGTTGGTAACCATAATATTTTGAATAGGTTATATGATAATATTATAGAAAATCATGCCATTATTTGTCTTATGTGAAGAGTATAAGAGGATTATTCCCCACTAGAATCTAAATCGTGACCAAACTTATGCGATGAGCATAAGGGGACTAGTCCCCACAAGACCTAAAATCATGACTAGAATTCTATGATGAGTATAAGAGGACCCTACCTTTCCATATATGAAAAGTATATGATTTATTATGTGATAAGAATAGGATGATTCACCTTTCTTAATGCATCATAATCACATCCTTCCTCATGCGATGATCATGGAATTCCTTAGGTGATGAGCATGGAATTCATTAGGTGATGAGCCTAGAGTTCATTAGGTGATGGGCCTAAAATACCACAGGTGACTATCCTATGATGACTTTGGTGATTAATCTAGGATTATATATGTGATTAGAATATTATTCCTTAGATTATGATCCTAATATGTCTATATGGATTGACAGAATAAGATATAACAGCCTTCTTGCCCAGATCATAACTGAAGATCCATCCTTTACTTATATGTGGCAAGCATAAGATTCCCTCGCTTCCAGAAATGAGAAAGATACGTATGGGATTGTCTAATTATACAATGTAATTGAAATTCTAGTCAACTTTGATCATTAGGTTGTCACCTTTATAATGAAGCAAGTGACATTATTAACTAATCTCCACATGGATATGGAATCAAGAACAAGATTCATGGTCATGTGTTAATTATATAAGAGAAATATGGACTAGGAGGGGAGACTGGCAGGGGGAGGGGTGTTCAGGAGAGTCTGTAGGGGGGGATGGAAAGGGGACTAGCAGGGGGAAGGGGGTGTCCAGGAGGGTCTGTAGGGGGGTGCTGGTAAGGGGAGGGGTGTCCAGGAGGGTCTGTAGGGGGCAGTAGGGGGGACTGGTAGGGGGAGGGGTGTCTAGGGGGGCTGGAAGGGGGTGGGGGTGTCCAGGAGGGTCTGCAGGGGGGTGGTATGGGGGACTGGTAGGTGGGGGGACTGGCAGGTGGGGGGTGGCAGGGGGTGGTGGGGACTGGCAGGGGGAGGGGGTGTCCAGGAGGGTCTTGTTTATATCCATTTTGATTTATGACGAACTTCCAGAACCACATCCCATTATGAAGGTTCCTATTTTTTTACCTTCATTTATGACTATTAATTAAAGACACCCTATGGTTGTGTCCTCCCCAAGAGATTCATTTATATGGATCACTCTTCATTGATGGGTTTTAACTCTTTTTTGGTGAGACCATAGCTCACTATACCGATATCTACTTCCTGTGAGATCATTACCAGAAAATATCTTCCATTTCTTCTACACTTTCACTATAAGCAACTATAGTGGTTGACGCATGGTTGATGTTGAAGGGTTATTCTAATGTAGATTCTTCTTTCGGAGCCGGATCCAGAGCTGGAGATGGAGCTGGAGCTAGAGATATAGTCGGAGCCGGTCACAGTGTTGATACCTATGCTGATGTCGATGATGATGATAGTGGTGTGAGAGGTGCTGATGTTGTTTTTGTAGGAGGTGTGGATGAGGGTTATCATGAATCTGATGATACTAATATTGATACTCACTATTTATGTGAATTGTATTTTTGGATTGTTAATATGTGTAATTTTGTTATGCAGGGAGGTTTTATTATTGTAATACTGAATTGTATTGTGGTGTTTCTGAATGTTTCTACATATATTGAATTATGCTATTTTGAGATATGTTTTTTTCTGTAGTAGTTAAGTTTTATTATTATTATATTGAATTTTATCCTCCTCTGATGTGACCATCGTACCTCCTTGATGATGCTGCTTCGAGGTGGCCCCTCTATCTCTTACGGCACACCTCTAACGCTATATAGTCCAATTTTCCTTTTTTTTCTAGAGGAGGCCACTCTATTAGTTTCACTGATCATATAGTGAGTTTGATGACTTGAACTGGTATGCAGGATAGTGATGCATTCTATGTAGAGAACAAACAAGAAAACATAGCCAATGCAGTTGATTTTCTCCCACCACTTGCAACCGGGATTGACGTGAATATAAAATTCAGGAGGTAATGGTTATTTTATACCATTTTTTGGAAGACATTAGTAACTATTTGTTTTGTTTTTAATCAAACTGACTTAGCATACACCATTCTTGCATAATTGATGATTTCAAGTTTACTCTTGAGTGTGCAATATTCAATCTTCTGGACATTGGTCCGTATAATGGTTGGATAGTTAATCCCTAGGTATGCACTTTTGAATCATGTACCTTTATATTTTTGTTTATAACAAATGATACATTATATACATACCTTCATCATATTTATTTATTAGAAAAATATGAATATTTTTTAATGAAATAGGTTGAATATGAATTGAAAATGGATATAATCTAATTGTATAACAAAAGTGTATTAGGATAAGAAATTAATGTATCTAGAAAAGTGGTAAATAGAATAAAATTTGTTAGATAATGAACCGAATAATAGATAATTCATAATTTTTTATTATCCTGACCCTTATCCACTATATAATCTAGGCCTTACTCAGCTTCACTCAGTTTCCCTTAAGTTATCAATGAATTGGGAATCTACATTCTTTGATAAGGATATCCACACCCAGTTTGAACTAATTTTCCATATCAATTTTTTCATTACCTAAAAAAATAACATTATATATTTCTTAACAGGAAACATCTATGTAATTCCATTAGAGTCTTCTTGTAAGAATGGGTACAATACCTTGTTTTTAAAAAATTGAATCACTTGGTTGGATTAAATACAATAGATTACACTGAGGAACTCTTACTTTGACCCATATAGTATCTTTCCTGATACTTCTGATGATCTATCCACTTCTTAATACTGGAAGTGTATCCCATTGTAATGAAAGAAAACTCAGTCATGGGTCTTATATAGAGTTGAATTAGTCATTCTACCAATCCTCATATATACCCTTCTTGATTATCAATTCATTGCACAATACATTTGGGTATGATGTTATATGAAATATACTTACCTATAGTTTGATATCTAGATGGTGGAATATCTAGAACATATGAGCCTTTTAGGCCTTGATTGCAGCCAGAAACTGGGAAAATCATAGCATCTCTATGAAAAAAGAAGATTACACAAAGACATTTCTAAGGATCTTTTGCATCTCCATAAACACATGGTAATAGTCCAACTTCATCATGTTATTAATTTATTTTTCATGGAAAACCTCCATGAATGTTTTCTATGAATGATCATCCCATCTTCTGTCTTGATTATTGGTATTCCACCATCGAATGGTTTATTTATGGAAAATGGAGGTCTCTAGCATCACTCTATCATCCACAGATGTCTTCTATCTTGATTAATGGTATTCCACCATCAAATGGTTTATTAATGGAAAATGGAGGTCTTTAGTATCACTCTCTCATCCATAGATGTCTGGACTCGAGCAAAAATGCACTTGTTGTTGTCTATCCAATCATTTGCATCCTACATGCCTGTAATACATAGAAAGGGTGGTGGATATGGGAGATAGAACACCTAATTGTGTCTGGTCATGGAATTTAGAATTTTTCCACCTTAAACAAGAACAATCTAATAAAATCCTTAGTAAACTAGCTCTGTAGCAAGAGTCACTAGAGACTGTATAGGGGGAGGGGGGCAGGGGTGGGGTGTGCAGGGGGTAGGGGTGGGGTGTGTAGGGGGTAGGGGGTGTGTGTAAGGGGGCAGGGTTGGGGTGTGCAGGGGGCAGGGGGTGTGTGCAAGGGAAAAGGGGGGAGGGAGAGGGGGTCTTGTCCAGGGGGTGGGGGTGTGCAGGGGGGCAGGGGGGAGGGGTGAAAGGGGGCAGGGGCTGTGTAGGGTGGGGGTAGGGTGGGGTGTGCGGGGGGAAGGGGGTGTGCATGGGGGGAACGGGGGAGGGAGAGGGGTTGTTGTCCAGGGGTGGGATGGGGTGTGCAAGGAGGCAGGGGTTGTTAAGGTGGGGGGTAGGGGTGGGGTGTGCAGGGGGGTACAAGGGGACAAGGGGGAGGGAGAGGGGGTGTTGTCCAGGGGGTGGATCTTATCAAATTTGTTTGATCTAAATCTGTATATTAATCACCACCAACAATATCTTCAAACCAACATTTCCATGTGAATGGATATTAAAACATATGTTACTTGAGCACCTACTTCAGCTCATCAAATGAGCTCCAATAGATTATGCACATCAGCTCCTAGCAACTTCGTCATTCTTTTCCATCACAACTCACATCACCAATCATTTTTTTCATCATGTTAATCTAATGGAAACACTTCCTTTTTTTTGTTCATTTCTTTGTGACATAATCAGTGGTGGTAGTTTACATCACTTCCAAGCTTCAAGATAATTATTCAAGCCTCATATAAGATTCGCATACTAACACCTTTTCTTGGGAACTTCATATTCATTCTCAACAAGCTTGGGAACTTCCAACTCCCGTCTAAGTTGTCCAGCTCCTAATTGTCTCATCAATAGGCTTGGGTACTCCAACTAACTTTCAAACCATTTATCATCCGTATATTGGCATGAAACAACTTGTATTCCTCATTTAAAACAACTATGACACAAAAAAAATTTGGATTTAATAATCTTTCACTTTGTGTTTATTGTCAATACCAATCTACCAATTGGTATGTCAAGATGTTCTTTAATTTTCTTCTCTCCTATTTTTCTCATTGAATTTGCTCATTTTATTTTCTCCACTTATTGCTAATAAATACAAATTTCATGAAAGAAGATGGTATCACTTCATTCTTAAACAATGTTCCATCATTCATTCTATTCAAAGTCTATGTGATCCATGATTGGTGTAGAAAATATGAGGGTTTGATTTAGAAAACAAAGTTGTACCATTAACAAACTAATCATGGAACCAACTGATTCTAATTCCCATGACTGATTAAGGGGTTGTTCAGATGTCCTCAAGTTGAAACCAAGTGATTCTAATTTATATCTTTATTATTTTTGGAATTACAACCTGAGATCTTACACTCATCTAAATACACATGTTGAAAACATTCAAGTACATGTAGAAGGTTTTAGAAATCAACCTTGAGATCTCAAATTTCCTCAACATCTTATCATTGATTAATTCAATTTCTCCCCCTTAATATCAGACTTTATTTGGTCATTAATAGGGATGAGAGAAATTCATACCTCATCAATGACTTTTTCAAGAACTGTAACACCCTGAGATTTTATGAAAAATATTCTTTTTAATTTCATCAATGTCTTGTGTTGTAAGCTACACAAAAAGGATCTTTCACTACACACATCCTTGACTTGCCTTGAATTATACGCAACCACAACCTTCCTCGATAGCGTGTGTAGTACGCAATAACGAGTTTCACTAAACAACAATATGCTATTAAAATATTATTAAAACTAGCCGTTATGAATAGTAATAACCACTTTTTGAAATTTTGTAAATTTTATTTTTCAAAATGGACTTCATTTTTGGATTCAGAATATCGAAATTAGCTTAGGGTGAAATTTTGGTACTTTTCGGATAACTTTCATTTTCTGATGAATAGTGAAAATTACTAAATTTTAATTAAAAACAACCTTTTTAATCGAAATAATTAACAGTGATAAATTATTAATTTGAGTGGTTTTAAAGTATATTTAGAATATATTTTTACAATTTAATACAATGTTGGTCATTGGATGTAATTTCACATTTAAACGAGACATAAACAAGTGTCAATCTTTTGATAGTTATTATCTCTTAAGAACACGCTATTTGTTTTGACGACGGGAATTAATTTTTAAATTAAGTAATGAAACTGATATGTTTTTAATTTGGTAAAATAGACATCATTTTTCAGTTTATAATATCAAATATAGCTTAGGCCTAATTTTTGGTATTTTCTGGAAACTTTCATTTTTTGATGAATAGTGAAACCACTAGGTGGTAGTTAAAAAAATGAATTTTTCATAAAACTTAATTTTACCGCTTCTGTGAGTGGAATTTCAAAAATTCGAGAAACACGGTTGATGTCAGTAAGTAAAATGTGGTTCAATAAGATGAAAATAATTTATGGTGAATAGTAACTTTTTACTTTTTTTAGCACGGTTAAAAGTAAATAGGGTAATTTAGGGTAAAAATTATATTATTATTACCCTAACACATGTCCTAATTATATTGGATAAGTGTAATTCGACCAAAAACAACCTTATGAATAACATATGACCATTTAGGCCCACTTGGATTAGATTAGGACATTTATTATTAATTTATTTAAAGAAGGGTTAAAATAGTTAAAATCAAAGTTTAATAAGTATATAATTTTTAATATAGGGTTATACATACGATAAATTCAACTATAAATATTAATTATAAAAATAAAATAATTTCCTAAATAATGGTATTTTATTTGTAATTTTTAGACATTAAATAATTTAATTTATTTATGACACAAAGATGATGCAGTAATTATCTTATTAATGAAATATTGACATAATTGATGTTATAAATACCAAAATAAATGTAATTTGAGACTTTTTATGAATTACAATAATTTTCTAGGTTAATATGACATTTTATTATTTATTTATTTAACTTTTATTGAACTAATAATTATGTTATGATTTTTACAAAAATCAATTACTAAATAGTGTCAAAATTGACATAAAATAGTTTTAAAAAAAATATTACATTATTTATTGTTATTTTATTCCTAAAAATCTAAGGTTCGGAAAAATGAATTAGATAAGGTTATATATATTAATTATAAACAACTTGGGGTTCGTTTGGCTTCTTATAGTAAGTTTATTAACCTTATAGTATTAGAACACAAGAAGACATGGTAAAAGTAAAATTATTTAACTTAATGTTAAATCTAAATGATAAGTTTAAAATAGGAACCTAAACTTGTCTGAATTATATTAGATCAGATTATTTCGACCCATCCCCACCTTAGCTTTGAAATAAATCAATTTGTAGCTATTTAAAACCGAATTTGGCTTTATAATAAAATAATATTTTTCGTTATTCCAAAGGTGCCCCTCTCCTCCCTTATAAAAGGGCACCTCCTCTCTCTCTTCCTCACACCACTTTGAGCCTTCAAGCTCAGACAACCCCTGCCAAATTATCTTCTCCAATTCCCTAGAAACATCCTAGAGGTCCTGGTCTTCTTAAAAGACCAATTTTAGTGCCCTAAGAGGAGGACTCAAAGAGGCGCTTCAAAGAAGAGGTAATGTTCGTTACCGATTCTTTCAACTTTATTTATTCTTCCACTTCTTCTTATTAGGTTGTTTCATTATTAAGTAATAACATCAGTATCACTCATATACTGATATGTTATTATAATTATGAAACAACCCTATTTCACCATCTATCCATCCTACGGAAAACGAAATCCTCGCGCGTGCGTACGTACGAAATACTGTCTCCACGCCATGGTGTAATCTATTTTCCACCACCACCTTACTTGGATGGACATAATGGTGTACATAATAACTATATATGATTATTGTAAATTGATATTGATTCTGAAATATTATACATACACTCCAATACAATTCCACGATCATGAGAATGATATCATCGCCCGTGCGTACGTACGGACTACCGTCTCCACGACGTGATGAGATTCATTCTCCATGTTAACCATTCATGAATGATTATAAAGTATATATAATTATTAATCATGAAATATATGAAATAATAATGATACTGGATTTATGTGTATATATATGTATGTCATCTACTTAATTCCATTCAACTCAATAAGGAAACGAAAACAGCGTTCATGCGTACGTACGGCCTACCATCTCCATGAACGGTGTATTTCTTTCCATTTACTGATCTATTATATATATGTATATTCTGAATATTTATTATATATAAATCATGTTTTATATTCTTGATTTAAGTAATCATGATCTAAGTAATCATATGAATAATTACAAGTCAAAACACAGACGACAAATGAAACTATTTTACCCAAAACACTCTTTAACATGGAATTTACAAAAGAACGGGTAAAATAAAGTCATAAGTGAACCATATATGATATCATAACAATGAGTATTATTATGGAATAAGTAAATGACATTATTTAAATCATTATACAGGAGGTTCGGACACTTATGAATCAAATCGGACCTAAGGTAAGAGAAAATATCACAATCTCATTTTTATCCGAGATTGTTTATACTTTGCTATTTACTGGGGTGTATTTTATAATCCAAATCCATGTTTCATCAATATGTAATATTATTTCCATCCACCAACAATTGTTTAAATCCAATTTTACCCTTTGGTGAGTATCTAGTAAAAGATATGAAAGGAATCTTTTGTCGTTTTTCGTACGAGGTACTTTTTTTACTTTTCCGACAAAAGTACGAGAAGAATGTTTTTCTAACTTATATGGAATGAATGGATTTTTAAAACATTATTTCCAAGAAGCTTCCTTTACAAGTTTTCAAGTTTATTTTTAATCAACTTCTTTTAGTTTAAAATTGTATGACATTTTATGAAAGTAAAAATGATTTTGAGGTAGAAAGGATATTTTCCTCAAGAATGGAGTTCAGGTGTTTTATCAAAATTATTTTCCATCTAAGATAATAAAGGGTTATGTTTCTATCCCTATTATTACATTGATTTGATTATGTTGTGATGGAATTATTTTTATGAATTCCTTTATCTTATATGAATTGTTTTATGATTTCATGATGTTTAATAATCCCATTTTTATTACATGCGTTATGCTATGATGTATGGTATGTGATTTTGTGGCACACATAAGAATGGTATTATTATGAGATGGGTGGGACCTATATCTCCCTCCAATTCATTGGGTAAAGATTTTATATCTCATGATATAGACATGGCTGGAACGGTAGATTAAACCAGTTCAGTGAAACAGGACTGAAACGAGGAGTGAACTCGGTTCAGAAATAGACTTTGTCCACTAAGATAGTCTTGGAAATGAGTCTTGACTAATAAGAAATGATTCTCTATGATTATGTGTGTATGACACAAAGTTTCATGTTTTAAGTTATGATTATTGGGATTACATTTCACTACTATGATTTATCCCATGTTATGATATTATGATCTCTTTTGCAGGTTAAGATTTCCAAAATGTTATGTTTTTATGAATATGATGTGATTGATATTTCTTTTGTTTACCCTTACTGAGCATTTGAGCTCACCCTTTTATGCTTTCTTTTCCCCAGGATATAAAGAAAGGTTTTAGGTAAAAAAAGAAAGATCTTTATGGGAGATGTTGAAGATCTTTCACAACGATTAGAAGATTATATTCTGAGTTTCCAAAGATACTAAACTATTACAGTCCTTGTGTGTGTGTTTTTGTTATGTACTAAGTATTCTGCAAAAGTAATGTAATGTCCATGTACTTTAAGCTTCGGGTCTCTACAAGCACTTTCTAGAAATTTCACATTTTTGTGGAATAAATAAGTCTGGCAGCTTCTCAAGGGTCTTCTACACTCATCTCCCCATCGAGGAGACACGCTATCTTCACTCCATCAAGGCAGATCTTTCCTTCTGATGTTCTTTGGAATACCATTTGATAAATCATACCAATATGGTGACTTTTTTTCAGATCTAGAATAGTTATTCCAGCTTACTTCCCTTCATTTTCTCTCCTCTTGAGAACTAGTTTCACCTTTAATTACCTGCATTGTATGGCACACTAATAACACAAAAATGAAAAATAATTAGGGATTAAGGTGGATGTCCTTGCTCATCAATGAGATCCGTTGGGTTGAGAAAATTTTCTCAACTAGTTTGTCCTTTCCAATTTCGCTTCAAGTCTGGATGGACTCTTCATGCATGCACTTCTGGATTTTCAAGCAGCCTTGGGCATCATGGATTTATTTCTTCCATTTTCATGTAATATTTTATTTTTAACATGATAATAGAGCATGGGATACTCCAGGACCATGGAAGGTTTATTCCTATCTTGGGAAGAGGGAAGCTTCTGAGGTTGACCCTCAAACATAGCTGGAAGTGATCCCTCTCCTAGCCTCTTTAATTTAAAAAAAAATTAAATTGCATTTAGATGCCTTCTTGATTCTACTTGTTTATATTAAATAGAAATTCTTGATCAAGTATTAGTTAAACTAATTGTTTGGTTTAATAAACAAGCCATGGTTTTTTAATAAAACCACTCCAATGGAGTTGCGCTGTCTGTGAGAACTCACAGTGGTAGTTTATGCTTATATAGCTTGTTTGACATTATTGCATTTATGTTTTCTATTTTATTCCTTACCACCTATTCTCCCATTTGAGACACCATGAGAATATCTAAATATTTTTTTGACTCATAGGGGGGTGTGAAAGGTGGGTGGGGGTGTGCAAGGTGGGGTGGGGTGGAGGAGCAAGGAGGGGGTGGGGTTGTGGGCTACTATGGGAGTGGGGGAGGGGTGCAAGGGGGGGTGTCTGGGGGGCATGGGGGTGCAGGGGGGCTTTCCAGGGGAGTTGTGCAAGGGCTGTCTAGGGGGTGCAAGGGGCTATCCAAGGGGGCATGTGGGTGTAGGGGGAGTTGTCCAGGGGATGCCAAGGGTTGTCCAGGGGGGTGAAAGGGGGTTATCCAAGGAGGGTGTGCAAGGTGGGGTGGGGTGTGTTGGGGGGTCTGCACAAGGGGGGTTATAGGGTGGGGTGCAGGGAGGGGGTGGGATGGTGGGATACTATTGGAGTGGGGGTGGGGGAAAGGGGTTTGTCTAGGGGGGGATGTAGGGAATAGGTGGGGTGGTGGGCTACAGTAGGAGTGGGGGGTGGGGGCAAGGGGGTTGTCCAAGGTGGGGTGCAAGGGGCTGTCCAGGGGGAATGGGGGTGCATGGGGGCTATCCAGAGGTGAAAGGGCTTTCCAGGGGGTGCAAGGGGGTTGTCTAGGGGCATGGAGGTGCAGGGGGGTTGTCCAGGGGGAGAAAGGGTTGTTCAGGGGTGTTCAAGGGGGCATGGGGGGGGGCTGTCCAGGGGGTGAAAGGGTTGTCCAGGGGGGGTGTAAGGGGCTGTCTAGGGGGCATTGGGGTGCAGGGGGTGCAAGGGGGCTGCCCAGGGGTGCAGGGGGGCTGTTCAAGGAGGGTTGTGGGTATTTTTTATGAAATGTGAAGCCCTATATCCATAGTTTTAAACCATGGATGTAGGCCTAAATCCACAGTTTTAAAACGTGGCTAAATATATATAGCCACAGTTTTGAACCGTGGCTATAGGCTTTGTGTGGATTAATGTTTTTCCACGGTTTCCAACCATGCCTAAAACCCTATAGCCATGGTTTTAAACCGTGACTATAAAGCTATAGCCATGGTTCCAACCGAGACTATAGGGTTTTAGCCATGGTTTGAAACTGTGGTTATAAGTCTTTCCCTATATCCACGCCATTACTAGCCACGGTTCAATGAACCATGGCTATAACCTATAGCCACGGTTTTGGGACTTATAGAAATGGTTTGAAACTGTGGCTATAGCCTAAATTTCTAGTAGTGTTATTAATTCACGATTTCTTCCACTGTACTTATCCCTTATAAATAATTTGAGATTACCCTTATTTTTTACTTTCCAAGGAATCCATAAATTTTGATATGACTGGTATGCAAGGATATAATTGATGGAATAAATTTATTCTCAAAAATAATTATGTTTGAATTTTTGTATTCATATTTAATATGTTAATCATGTATATATCTAGTTTACCAAGACTGCTAAACTATTTGGTCATTCGGGATGTGATTCTATATATCTTATTCCAATGTAATAAATAAGAAACCAGTTTTGGCCTAATAGGGTTAGGATCTGTACATTTATCCTTGAAACCACACAAAAAATTATTTAAACCCATTTTCGTTAACATCGCAAATGGATAAATAGGTTTTGATAAATGTTACAAAACTACACATTCTATCAAAACATTACCCATGATTTTTTAAAACCAATTAAAAACCATTCCATGATAAATCCATAAATCATACATTACAACCATTTTAGAAACCAAATTCAAATAAAAAAGAAATAAAGGTTTTGTAGAATAAATATAAATCATGAAACCACCTACCTCAAAAAATGGAATTCCAACACTTTCATGGGATCCACAAGCTAAGAATTACTAAATGTTCATTATGATAAGGAAAAACCCTAATCCATGAATTCTCAAATAATAATCTCTAATTCATCATAATAGAACAATTGTAGAGAGAGAGAAATCACTTACCCAAATGATCCCCAAATAATATTTAGTGATCAATGAATATCTAGACAACAAGATCTAAATACATTATAGATCTATAAGAAACCCAATTAGATCATGTCACAAACCTTATATGTAGCATCAACATACCCAACCTAAGGTTCTATTCACTAAGAGAGGATTGGATTTATAAGAAAAATAAATAATGATGAATAATGGGCACATACTTTTAAAAAACATGATCAAACACCCAAATATCTATCAAAATCAATCCCCTAATGGAAAATAAACCCTAAAATCTTCAAGAGGAGTCTCCTTTATTGAGATCATATTCCACCGGAAGGGGAATGAGGCAAAATAGATGGGTTTTGGGACATAAAATAAAAATTTATATTAATTCATTCATTTAACAAGATTTTTTTGCATGTTTTGGAAAACTATGAACCAACCATATACCCAAATCTAAGATACTGGAGAACGTACATGGTTTGGCTGCACAATTTTGGAAACCTTATGCGATATAGTGACCCAAAATGTTATTAAATAAATATTACAGACTAATAGATGAATATTTATTACATAACATTATGATCTATGTCAAATTCGGAAATGTTTAGCGTATTTATAAACTTGGATTTATAAACAACAAGTGCACAAAAGATCTACATGATCTTATACATGGTTCTTTACAACTAGAAACCTTATTAGACATGACATTATTAAAATATTTCTTTATATCATGGGGAAAATGAAACATAAGAAAGGGAGATCTCATATGATTGGTAAGAGTAAATATGAGAGATATAAATCAATGGTCATATATAATTATATCATGAGCATAAAGGTACGTGAACATGATCTTATCATTTGAAATTCATACTTAAAAATTAATATAATCATGATTCATAGCACAAATCATGGTAGTTAATAACGAATTTATCATAAAGGAATCAAATAGCATGACCCATAAGGTCTTAACATTGGAATAAGATCATCGAATAATGTTTTTTCAATCAAAAGGAATAATACATAAGGGTGAAAAATCCTCAAAAATCAATTGTGACCCATGAGAAAAAATCATAAATAAAGACATAAGTTTTTTTCATCCACATATATAGATGAAATCACTTCCTTGGTCATGGTTCACTCTTAACACTATCACTATAAAAAATTTCCCACAATATAAATGTATATCCAATCATATCCAATATTATCTTAAGAATAACTTCTAATCAATTAACTTTGTCATATCTTATCCACAATCAATTATTTTGGATTTTTTCAAAAACCATTTTTTGGATAAATGGGAACCATACAGAAAGATACACCTCAAAAACCACACATACCCATGATAATAAACACACAACCAAGTTTCAAAATTCAAAATTCAAATTCAAAAGCATCCAACATCAACCACAAGCCATGCACTGGAGTCACGTGCCCACCTCGATCCACAAATCGACTTCCACCCGCATCACCTAGTCTCATCGCCAGCATTCCACCATCATCAGAGTCAGTAAAGTACCTTTGTTGTCACCGCTTCCATCCATTACCATTGGGTCTGACGACCGGAACAATAAAAAAACCAGAAGAACCCTTCCACCTCTCGACCTCATCGTCGACATTCACCACCGTTGTCATCAAGTTTCTACTGATAACTCCAATGTTTCCAACATAAAAGCATCATAACAAACATCCCAGACTTACGAACCAATACTAATGAGTCATTCACCCTCCCAAAACTGAACACTGCTCAACTGCACCTCCCAGAACCTCCTTGAAGACCCACATACTAGACCAACTGGGAAGGAACTGCCAGACCAGGACGTCATAGCAGGGTTGAGAGGGTGTGATCCTCAACAGGGGACCCAAAACCACAAAATCCCCTTCAAAGAAACAAACCAGAAGAATGGATTCAAGAGATGAATAGAAAAACACCAACACCCAAAAAGCACTGTAAAGATAAAGGAGCCAAGCTGAAGAGAAGACAAGGATAAAACCGAAGAAGAACCTGAACTAAGGACACTGCTATCCCCCATCCAACAACATCCCATGTAAGCCCAGATCCTGAATCAAACTTGAAAAAATGTAGTTGAACACAAAGGGTAGACCTGCAAGGGCATTGGAGAAGCCAGACATTGGACGTTGCCATTGAAGCAAACCCTAGTCATCTAAATCACCTGCACATAGACCCAAAACAGGGTCTGATGCACAGGTTTAGGACCGAAAGAGGGACGGTGAGAAATGATTGATATAAAAACCCAAAAGGCGCATAATAAAATAGGGGTAATATAACATTTTCATTTTGAAAAAACTTATTTAAAATATAAAAAAATTAAAAAAAAATACTATGGAAAACATTTTCTTTTAAAATAAACATAGAAAATTGTCAAGGAAGTTTAAAATAAAAGAGAATTAATGACCGTGGGAAAATTCATTCATGCGATTCATGTTAAAATACTGATTCCTTTCACATTTTAAATAAATATTTAAAACTCACTTAGAAAATGAAAATATATGTTATTTAAAAAATATATAGAAATTAAAACATTGTTAAAATAACTTTAAATAATAATTATATGTTACAAAAAACATTCATGATTTTTTTTATAAAATATGGATATGGAAGAAAAATGATTTCCAACTAAAAATAGAAGTATTGTCAATTTTTATCAAAAATATTGTCTTAATATCTTGAGTACTTAAAGAGAGTAAAATAAAATGAAAAAATTTAATATCTATAAATAACTATTGTATAATAAAATACATAATATTTTGTTGATATAGATCACATAATTTTACCATTTTAAAATTAGAGTATAAACAATCTTCGTAAAAATGAGATTGTAATGTAAAATCCTTACCGCTTTGGTAACTTTTGATTCATAACCACTACAGAATAAATAAAATTAAATTAAATTAAAAATACCATTAAGATAATTATATTTATGATAATACATATCAAATGGAACTATATTCACATCATATAAGAATATAGGTGTATAATACAACATCTGTCTCGGAGAATATAATTTGAGACAATAAACTCTTACCACTTTGTAAATTTAGAATAAAATCAACATTATTGTAAAAATTTGAATTGTAACACTAAATAACATTAATTATGAATAATCCATGATATAATATTTTAAAGTATCAGTATATTAACCTTATAAACATAAAGAGTTTTATAACATCAAAAATGTCTCAACAAAACAAAATTGTGATGAAGAACCCTTACAACTTTGGTATTCTCGTAATAAAAACCTCATGAAAGAAAGAGAATTATATATATTTTAAATCCACATAATGTTCATGAAAATTATCATAAAATAAATTCATGGGTAGTATATACACAACAAAAATGAAAAAAGTGGTGAATATGGCATGTGTCTCATGAAAATTAATGTGTGATGAGAAACCCTTACCTTCTATTCAGCTTGATTCATAAGTGATATAACCACCTATTTAATAAATTTATATTTAACATAATTATATTATATAACCATTTAAGCACTTATAATATCATATATGATCCAATTATAACATATCAACACCTATTTATTAATAATTATTTGTTAAAATCTTTATTAGTGGGTGAAAACTATTTCATTTTTCATATATATTTCAGTTCAACATTTTTGGTCCACGAACTCTGATCATGGTTCCATATTATCTAAAATATTAATCATGTAATAATTATCATTTTTAGTCATTATATAAACTTTTATAACCATTCATATAAAATTTTGATAAAAAAATGAATTGCATCACTTAATGGAGATGGTAATTTGTACGTACAAATGAGTGATGTTTCCACTTTTCGATGGATGGAATGAATGGAAGAAAATGCTAATTAAAACTTTATAAACAATTATTATATAATAAATATAATATTTTTTCATTAAATATATCCTTATTACCATATATGTAGATTGTAAATAAAAAATGAATCACATCGCTTCATGGAGGTGGTAGTACACATGTAAGAAGAAACGTTATCATTTTCTAATGGATCAGAAGGTAAGAGGGTAGATAAAAAATTAAAATTTAAAAAATGTTTTTTAAAAATATTAAATATAAACATTAAACTTTTCATTATAAATACCCATGAATTATGGGTATGGAAAATGGATCATATCGCAACGTGGAGGCGATAGTCCACTCATACACATGAGTAATACATTTATATCCCATTTAATGGAGAAGTGGTGGAAAATAGTTGTTACATCTTTATAATAACTTTGAATTATATTTTTGATACTGGATTAATATTTGTTTTTTATGAATATTGTTGGTTTAAAGAAGGTTTAGGATGAAAAAATTGAAATATCTTGGTTAAGAATTATACTTCTTATTTGAGAGACCTCCTTTGGCTTACACCTAAAGGATTGAAATATTAGTCTTAGGAAAATACCAAAATCAATAAGATTAATGGAAGGTATATAGGAAGTTCTTGGACCTGGTATTTTTTGACATATAAGTCTCAAATTGTGTGAATAAGGGATGAGAATTTCTCTTTTATATGTGAGGGGAGAGAGACACATGGAACTTATAAAAAGATTGCAATGATATACGGTCACTTTGAGGGGAAATTTTCTCAAAAATGGACAATGATTAGAAGGTTGGATAATATATGATTGAAATACCTTTAAAAAAATATACATGTTTTGTGTAAATATTACCCTTATCTCTTGGTTTAACCCCCCCCCCCCCCCCCACCACCACCACCCCTGTGGTAAACTCATTCTAACCTTAATCGTGGTAACAAAATTTTACTATTTTTATTATACAATATGAAAAACAATTAAGTTTAAACTATTAAATTATATTAATTATTATTATTAAAAATGTGGAATTCAATTTACTACATTAAATTTCTATAATTTTCATAATATAATTTTAAATAATCCCAGAAATGGAAATTAAAACCCGTTTTAGATAGATGCATTTTTAATTGTAAAACTGAATTTACTTCCCTTACTTGCCTTATAAAAACCATAAAATGAATGATAAAATAAATTATTGAATATATACTATATAAATTTCATTAAAACCATTAATCAACAAAGTTTATTTTGATTTATTAAGATAAAAACACATTGCACGCATAAAAAAATTACTTAGAAAATGTATTTTTAAGTAAAAAAATTAACATATACCAAAATCAAGTATAATGATAATTCCATTTTATTTAATTAAATTGTTAATAATTAAATTATTATTATGTTAATTAAATATCAAAATAAAAACATAATGGTAATTTAGCTTCAAAATAAATTATAGTTTTTGAAAAAAATTGTATTTTTCACTATTCACTAAAAAATAAATATTTTTAGGAAATCAAAAAAATCGCCATAAGATAATACTAGAATGATAATTCTAAAAATTATATTAATTTAATAAAATAAAATTTATTAAAATAGTTGAAATAAATTTTAATTTTTATGCTCAAAAATCCAAATAAAACCATTTTTGAATAAAATATATTTTTAAAGCATAAAATGACTTCATTGAAATTGATTATTTTTTTATAATAAATTAATAAATAAATTTTCATTATATAAAAAAATTATAAATATTTTTGTATGTCGATATTTCTATCATACCACAAATTTAATGACTATATTTTTAATGATCACATTTAAAATATAATATTTTATAGAATATTGAAGTTTTCTTATAGCACGGTGTTGCGTGTCAATAAAGATATCGAGCTTAGTATTATTTTTAATCAAATTTTCAAGGTGCTATATTTTACACCACCACCTCCCCTAAATAAAATTCTTCCTCATAATTTTTTTATCTTGGTAATAAAAGAATCAATATAAGAAAATACCTTTATTAAAAACCAACATCGTACATGGGGATAGTAAAACTTCCCTTGAAAATAATATGTGGAAAACATAAAGGCTACCTTAATTAACACATAATTGTGTTCCCCAATAAGAAGAAAATTAGTGGTAAGTGATAATATCAACATGAAGGAGAAATATAATGTCCAAAGAATAATACAGGGTGATAGAAAAAATGAGAAAAATATACTTTATTTCTTTCAATTTCATATGCCTAATTTCATAATTTGGTTGTGCTTCAATAAATTTATACTTCTACCTCATCTCTTTCTCTAAGAAATGAATATTTATGATTTATTTTTCATTCCTAAAGAACTAAAATTAAATTTTAATACATAAATGGATCTATAAAATAATGGAAATTCATTCCTTCAGTCTCTATATATTTACCAAAACCAAAATAGTTAGCTCAAGTTATCCAATATTGAAAAAACTTCATATGATGAAATAATAAATTACTCTCTAAAACCACATCAACAACACCCAAAGTTCAACATAAACCATTAAATAAATATATAACTTTAAAAATCCTAGGAAATATTTTTTTCTAGATAAAAAATCACAAAAAATTGAAAGATTTAATAACTTTTTTTCAAGATAAACTTTAGAATTTATCCCTAAACAACATCAAGTATCTCATAATGTCACATATTAAACACATGAATAACTTGATCATGTATTCTCCAAATATATGTTAATAACCTGAATCTATGTAAAATCTCAATGAAAACATAAATGCTTCCAAATATTATCTCTAGTCTTATTCCACAAATAAAATCACACACTATCCAATATATTCCATAAATCAAAAAAATTCAGTAAACTTCATCATAAATCACTTTTTCATTAAATCACTGATCAATTTCAAGGTCACAAATACTATCCAATTTACTTTATCAATATCAATAAAAACTTTATCCCAATAAAACAATATTATCACAACATCAATCACATATTAAGGGTTATCCTTCCCTTAATCATGGTTTTTACAAAAATAACACCTTACCACCAGAAACAAATTCTAGGTTATCGGTACCATTCAACATATTCTTAAAAATAATAAATTGAAAACTAGTAGTAAATAATCCTTATATATTTCATGATTCTTATAATTATTATATGATTAATCAAACACTTGTAAAAAATAATTTGGAGTCCTAATACATGAACACCTAAATCATTACACTTCCTTCATAAACCATTAACCCAGATTCATTATATTATTCATTAATAATTATTTCCTTTCATATTTCATTTGTAGTCTTTTCATAATAAATAGTAAAACATTTAATCACACAAACTTGTTTATATTATTCTCTATCTTTCCCATTAGGACATTGATTTATGTAATGACCATAATTTCTACATTTAAAACATGCAACCTTAAGTGGTACCATATGAAATCTATTATTTGCATCCAATGTATTAAATAAACATCTCATTTTTTCCTCAGTAGTTACTTTCTCTGTGTCCTTATTTTCCACACATAAAACATCTTCCAGTTCCTTGTTGATATTTTGTTTTTGAGTTCTTAGTTAGATTCTTTTGACATATAGGAAGTTGGATCATATTTCCTCCAATGTCTTCATAAAACTCCATTTTTCTCTATTTGGTTCATTAAGAACCTCAACTATGTTTAGGTTGTTAATAATATTTTGAGATAGATGGATATGCATAATCACAACTTTCTATATTCTATATCCATTTAATTTTTTCTCATGAAGATAGTTACAGCATCATCCATCACATTCAAAATTAACATGACTACTCCTGGTTTCACCCATTAACTAAAACCAAAAAAATATATTTTGAGAAACAAAAATCATAGTGATCAATCTTATAATCATGAAAAATAATTCATAGGATTTCAAAATCATGACACCTTATTTTCATTTTTTAACACCTTGGGTTTGACCAATGTCATCGATAGTCACTGTTTTTAGAAATCCTTCATAATGGTTTTTAAATAAATTGTGATTTTTCTAAATCATATCCCTAAATAGTGTCTAGAAAAGTTTGTAATCTTATACCCACTCATCATGCACCAGTGATGATCGAGTTATTACCCAATCCACCCCATTTAAAGTCTTTACCCATAGGTGTACTTGTTCCAAAACCATAACCATATTACAAAATCTATATAGGGATATATTCACCAAGAAACCACACTTTTTTATTTACCATAACTTAGGATATTCTCCAAAACATAGGCTTATCCTAAGGGTTCTTAATAAATATTTCTCATCCTAGTTCACAGAAATAACTAAACCCAACTCTGATGTGAACTATAGTGACCAAAATATTTCATAGTTAAATATTAAATCATAATATATGGATAATCATTATATAACTTTATGATACAAACCAAAACCAAAAAGGTTAATTGTCTTAGGAAACTTGGATACATAAACAATTGGTATATAAAATATCTACATTGTATTCCACTTAGTTCTTAACAACTTACACCCTTCTTAGACATATCATACTTGAAAATGTTCTTCATATCCTAGGGGAAAGGAAACATAAGAAATGGTGATCTGATATTTTTATTAAGGGAAAAAAAGGGAGATATCAATTAATGATCATATGTAAGAATATTATGAGTGTAAGGGTATGAGAACCTAAGCTCAAAATTCTAAATTCATAACTAATAATTCATATAACCCTGATTTGTGTCACAAATCATGGAAATTCATTAATAATGAATCATAAAGGACACAAATAACATGATCTATGTGATCATAAAATTGGAATAAGATCATGGAATAAATTTTTTTCAATCAAAATACATAAGACATAATATTGTGTAATCCTAAACAATCAATCATGAGCTTTGAGAACATATCATAATCATAATACAAAATTTTATGGCATTTATATAAGAAGATAAAATCACATACATATTCAAGGTTCACTCCCAATAATATCATTGTTAACAAAGTACCATAATCAAATTTCTTACCAAGAAATTTCTAACATTCTCTTAGGAGTAACTTTCATCCAGTTAACTCTATCATCTCTTAGAAGTTTATTAACTCTGTTGTCTCTTAGGAGTTTATAAACCTTTTTGTCTCTTAATAATTTCTCATATCCTTCATCATTACCCAATTCATTAGAGGGATATAATAGACCCACCCATCCTTGGTTTATAATGTAACCACCCATATTGGTTTATAAAGTAACCATATATCCTTGGCTTATAATATAACCACCCATCACATAATCATAATCTATTCATATATTTTCCATAATATTATAAAAACATTTATCAGTATATCAAATCATAACTCATGGAAAACAAAATGAGTCTCATTAATATTTAATAATGATAATCATAAACTATCTAGATAGAGAATAAATATATTAAAATTAGATTATATCCTTATTAATGAATAAGAAATGTCACTAGATTTTAATATACATTAAAATAATTTAAAAACATTGAAGAATTTATTGAGGAAAAAAGAATTTTCATACAGAACTCACTTATTTAAAAAATATAAATTTCCAAAATATTATACAAAAAAATAATATTTTAAAATAAATATGGAATCATTTTAAGTAAGATTTAAATGAAATATAATACAAGGAAACATGAAAATATGTTAATGTCACATATGTTAAAATAATGATTCCTTTCATATCTTCAATAAAAATTCAAAAGTAACTCATTTAGAAAATGATAATAATATTTCTTTAAAAATATATATATAAAAATTAAAACATGTTAAAAATATAATTGGATATTTGTAAAAAAAATTGGAAAACATTTTAGAAAACATGGATATGGAAGAAAAAGGATTTTTGATTAAAGATAGAAATAAAGTAATTTTTCATCAAAGTCATTGTTTTGGTTTCTTGAATACTAAAAGATAGTAAAATTAAATGAAATCATGTAATATCTAGAAATAAATTGAGGATAAAGAAATATATAATATTTGGGAGAGATATATCAATACAATGACTCATATTTTTCTCAAATTTTATTATTATAAATCAGTTGTAAAAACTCTGAGACCATTTGTTGAGACAGCGTGTGATTTCGAGGCCTGGTGTGCATGGAATAGTTCATTGAAAAATGTTCAAGTGTTTTAATAGAAGGTGTGAGAAGGTTTCTTGAAAAAATGGAATAACTCCTATATGGGTGACCAGATCAAAAATATGAGGGCACCATTATGTTCAGAGTAGTGACTTTACCTTAAGCGGGGCCTAACATGGACCGGTGCGGGACAATTGTGAAAATTAGTTTTCAATAATTAAAAGAAATAAAATAAATCAAGTTAATTTTATTTAGTGTTACATGATGATGAAAAGGTGGTTTCCCATTTTAATAAGCCTTATCAGAGAAATTTAGGCTTATCATAATAACCCTAGAATTCCTCTGAGGCAAAAAGACAGAAACCTCTCTAATGAACGATGATGAATGCAGGCGGATCGAGGATTTATGATGACACAGACCACCATTCTTCATCAACGAATTATCCAACCACAATGTAGGATTTTAATATCTTTAGGATTTCTTCTTCCCCTCTTTTATTCAAAAATGAATGTGGACCAACCAACGAATAGGTTGATTCGTGGTTCGATCATTCTTGCAGGACAAATAATTGTTGTGAGGATTAAAAATGGGTGATATATTGTTGTGATTATAGGTTTTTGTTCTTAGTTAAAACTTATAACATGAACGGATCAAATATGAAACAAAAAAGGCCAAGATCCATTCTTTGGGAGTCCATGTTATTTATCTCTCCCCCCTCAATCTATTGCATTCGTCATGTGTTCTTCACCCTTGAAACCCAAATGCGAAAGATTGAACATTGAGCTCCAGATCCTTGGCACAATGTTCTGAGATTGAAGGATTTGACCCCATGATGGCATAGCAGACATGTGACAGAAGTGTGGTGTTGTTCAGTAGAGGCGGAGACTTATGGTGACACAAGTTTACGGCATAAGGCACGCCACCAGTCGGGCGTCCGGCAGAAGGGGAAGGATGTGGTCGGCGGCGCCGGTCCAGGGGGAGCACAAGGTGGAGATGGGATACCGGTGGGGCGTCTATTGACGAGGGAAGGACGCGGATAGTAATCTCATTCCAGGGGGGGTGCAAGGAAGTGGCGGGCCATCAAAAGGGAAGTAGGCATTGGCAGCAAGCCGTGGTCTAGGAGAGACCAGGTAGAAGACCATAGTGGTAGCAGGATGGAGTCCATGTGGGACTTCATGGGACCCCGTGGTGGTAAAAGTTGTGGGCGATGACCAAGGGACATAGTAGGAGGTTGTGGTGGCAAGCTAGGATGCGACTTGAAGCCGCGGAGGAGGAACCTACGGCGGCAAGGCCACGGGGCATACAGAGGATACGGGATAACCACCTGAAATGCAGAACAATAATGCATTGACTGGGAGACACTAGGGGATCCACGTGATTAGGGTGGACTACATGGATGAGGGGGATGAGGCCAAGGCGGTCCATGTCCAGCAGAGCAAAATAGCCCACATACAGTAGGTCGGGTCCATCAGGCTGGGTCGAGTGGTCCCAGAGGGCCGCACCTAATGGGCCTGGATGGATCAGGCTAGACCAAACTAGGTTGGGTTAGGTTGGTCGGATTGGGTTAGGTTGGGTCCAGCAGATTGGGTCGGACCTAGAATAAACCTAGGTCGGACTGTTTTACAAAAACAATCATATAATTCAAATAATGTGTCTTCTTGGTGAGTTTTTTGTTATTTTGGGACCCTTGTAATAAGAAGGTACTTTTGGGATACTTTATGTGAGTTTTATGGAAATTTGGCATACAAACTAATGTCTTAAATAGTAGATTCTCCAAGAACGAGAAAACAATATACAAAATTGTATGGTTGTATGTGACATGGTGACTATATGAATTGGGGGATTCATGAATCCTTGACACTCTATGTGTTATAGATACTCTATGTGTTATCGACACTCCATGTGTTATCAACACTACACGTTTTACCGACACTCCATGTATTGTCGACACTCTGTCTGTTACCAATACTCTCTGTGTTATCGACTCTAGTGTTCTCTGGACTACGACTGATAATCATCCTTTTTTTATTTAGACTTATACCTATGTGGGATGACTATACTTCATGTGTTTCCATTGTGTTATAATTTTTTTGTTTCCTTTGTAGTATACTTTCTGTGTTTCCATTATGGTGTACATCCAGTATTTTTTAGTTGTATTCATTTGTGGTTGCAGGGTGTCCTATTGAGTTTTGTTTTACTCAACCCTGCATGAGATTTTCCCACACATTTCATGTCTTATGCAGATGATTGATGCTTTGATGGAGTTCTAGGTGGACCAAGACTAGGTGGTGCTTAGAGAGACCTGATTGTCAAGGTGTGATCCTGCAACTTCAGACAGTTATCCCTATACCTACCCTTTAGGTAGGGTTTTCTATAAATGAGTTTTAGGAACTTGTTGACTCACTTTGTTAGACTATTTATTTTGGTGGGATTTTATTCTAGCCCAGTTTACTTTCTAGATTCTTACTTTCGTACTATGTGGTTGGTATCTTAGTGTATGCATGCATTGTTTACTTATTCTTTTTACATTTCAGCATTTTGGGCTTGGAGATGTGTGTGTGTGTGTGTGTGTGTGTGTGTGTGTCTAGGTACATAGGAAAATTCCTACCATTTGTCAGATATTCCTACTTAGTGATAGTCACCATCCCCTAGCCTATCTCAGGTGGGATTGGGGTAGTCATGGAACAGGCCCCTTTGGAATGGGTTATGATAGAGCGGTATAACATCTTCTCGGTTATACTTAAGGATTGAGAGTCTGTGAGGTTGGTTTGTGGGAAACAGTGTTAAGTGTTTCGAGTTTAGATTTCTGTACATAGAATCATGTGTTGGTGTATAGGCCTACATATCCATAAACTGGGACTTTGAATTTTTCTTTCTGAATTGTTACATGAAAATAATGGTTGTAGGGAAACTAATGGTATGAATCATTTAGGATTTGGGTGTGTTCTCATGTCCTTCTTGAGTCATCCCACAAGGTATACTTTATTGAATGTGGATCATCTTAATCTATTTCAGGATGTATCTACATAGACATCTAGCCAGGATTCTAATGCGTGATCATGAGGATAATCTGCCGAGCGATGAGGTGTCGGTATAGGGACCAGTACCAGATATAGAACCTGTGGGTAGTGTACCAGTGATACCACCACCCAATGAGTAGCAGTTACTACATGTGATACCGGTAAATTATTCACAGGAGTTGAGTGTGTTTCATGAGTTCTATAGGTTGAGACCTCTCAGGTGTCATGGTGAGACCTACACAAGGATAGCTGAGGATTGGCTAGAGGCAGTTACACATGTCTTCCGCCTTGTGAGGACACCTTCTAACTAGATGGCAGTTCAAGTCATGATCCTTCTTCAGAGATCAGTGGGGAGATGGTGGATCTTAGTGATCCAGACACATGACGAGATCAATCTCTCTTGGGAATAATTTGAGTTTTTGTTTAGGGAGGAGTTCTTTCTAGTGAAGTTATGCTCAGTGTGAATATAGGAGCTCCTACATCTATAGTAGGGTAGTAGCATAGTACTCTGTGAGGTTTTATGATCATTCTTACTACACCATGGATATGGTGTGAGACCCGTTCTTAAAGGCTCATACCTTTGAGTAGGGGATATACTTGGAGATTAGGGTTTTTATGATATCCCTTAGCATTTAGACTTATACTAGGTTACTAGAGTGAGCTCTTATTGTGGAGATATTTCTGGTGAAGAAAATGTCAGTAGTGGGAGCTACCAGGAGGCACCAGGCAGCTGAGTCTTCAGTGGTAGGTAACCGACAAAAGATGAAAGGACCCAGGTGGGTCATACACTCTATAAAATGAACCCAGGACATAGGATCAGTGGTGTGGGGCTACCTGGGTAGATCAGGTCAGTTGAAGGACAGGATGTATTACTCATGTAGTGGTCGGGGGAATCTGTTTAGAGATTGCTTGATCCATTATATAATTGATTAATACATGGTCGAGGAACCACCAAGACAGAGGTGAAGATAGGATAAGGATGTTCCAAAGGGTTTTGGGTGTGGTAAAAGAGAAGTTTGGGAGGTAGGAGGTGGGAAGAGGTTCAAGGTACTACAACCACCACCCCAAGGTTGCCCACCACAGGCTCAGGGAGCTTGTGTATAGGGACGAGGCCATATTCAGGTGATGGATGCTTATGACCCAAAGACTCCTAAGGTGATTAGATGTATGATCTATGTCTTTTCCACCTTATCTATAGTTTTTATAGACATAGGTTCCAGTCACACTTTTCTCTCCACGACCCTTGTTTGAGATTCGGAGATTCCAATGAAATTGTTGACTCGATCCCAATGCTTAGAGACTTCTACTATGGTAGATTTTATGATCACACACTAGTTTCTAAAGTGTTCCCTCACTCTATAGTGTGATGTTTTTGGTTGGGATATCTTGGTGGTGGCATTTATTCCTTACAATATCATTCTCAGTATGGACTGGTTATCTGTAGTTCATACCCAGATTGACTGTTTTGGGTGTAGAGTGTGGTGTGTTCGTAGTGATGGGACCAGGTTTTCATTTTCTAGTAAAAAGTAAACACATTCATTATAAGAAGGACACATGCATAGTAGGGTGTATCTGATTACTTATCAGTTGTCTAGTCTCACCCTCGATGCAGTGGATGATAGGAGTCCTCGGTTTCCAGCAGTGGTGGGGGGTATGAGGAAGTATTTTTTAAGGATGTCCCCAAATTACGTCAGCATAGGAAGGTTGAATTTTTCATCAATATGTACCTCATGATGGCCCTGATATCTACACCTGTGTATCGGATGGCTCCCTCAGAGCATTGTGAGTTGAGGGTACAACTAGAGTACTTAAAGAGGAAGGGATTTGTGAGACCCAGTTTTTCACACTAAGCGGCCCCAGTTTTGTTTTCTAAGAAGGAAGATGGGAGTTTGAGACTATGTTAGACTTTTGGTTCCTGAATTAGGTGACCATGAATATTAAGTATCCATAATCTAGGATTGAATACCTCTTCGATTAGCTGAAGGGATCGAGGTGATTCTCAAATATAGACCATATATCTGTCTATCACCAGCTTCGAGTACGGGATGATTACATCCGGAATATGACTTTCAAATATCAGAACAGACAATACAAGTACTTGGTGATTCTATTTTTATTTATGAACTCCCTAATAGTGTTCATCGGACTCATGAATAAAATATTCTATCCTTACTTAGACCGATTAATCCTGGTCTTCATTGATGGTATCCTAGTGTACTCAGCGCCCGAGGATGAGCATGTGATACACTTGAGGATGGTCTTGGAAATACTCTGAGCGAACCTACTTTATAGGAAGCTCTTGAAGTTTCATTTTTGGATATGATAGGTCCACTTTATGGTACACATCATTTCATACGCTGTAGTTGTAGTGGATCCAGTGAAGATAGAGGTGGTGTTTGCTTGGGATCCACCCAAGAGTGTTACCAAGGTGTGAAGTTTCCTTGGGTTAGTTGAGTACGATTAGAGGCTTGTGCCTAGAGTTTCTAGAGTATCAGCATCCTTGACTACTTTTAAGAAAAAATGAGTATAACTATGAAACCCATGACCTTGAGTTGGTAGCAGTAGTCTTCGCCTTGAAGATGTAGTGACACAACCTTATGAGCAAGTGGTTTATCGTCTACTATGATCATAAGAGTCTTAATTATATCTTCTCTTAGAAGTATTGAAACTAGAGACAGAGCTGATGGCTAGAGTACCTCTAGTACTATGACTTCGAGACTGTCTATACTCCTATGAAGGGGAACGTGGTGGAAGATGCTATCAGTAAAAGAGTGAGTTCACAGTTGTTGAGCAAGGCATCAAAGAAGTTGGCCACATTGTAGATGTCCTTTGTGGATGGAGATGGAGAATCTTACCTCCAGTTGATGGTTTTCACCCCTCTACTCTTATAGTGAGTCAAGGAGTCACAGCTTGGAGATACTGATTGTGAGACATTATGTTCTCATATTTCCACAAGTCATACCCCTTATGGATATTCGAAAGGCGGGAATCACGTAGTGATCTTTAGAGGATACTATAAGTACTTGTGATCTTGTAGGAGGAGGTATTGAAGGATTTACATACATCCCCTTTGGCAGTACATCCAGGTGTGAGGAATATGTACCCAGACCTCTGATGTCAGTTCTCGTGGCCAAGGAAGAAGAAGGCAGTGAAAAATTTTGTTTCTTGATGCCTCAATTGTCAGCAAGTGAAGGCTGAGCACCAGATTCTAGCGGTCTTGACCCAACCAATTGAGGTGATAGACTGGAAGTGGTATTGTAAATCGATGGACTTCGTGATGGGTTTCCACATAAATCTAGTGGACATTATACCTTCAGGGTGACCATTAACTGACTCACCATGTCGGTCGACTAACTAGTGATTCAGGAGTAAAGTTCGGTAGAGAGCTTGGGATGGATCTACGTAAAGGAGACAGTTCAACTCTATAGAGTCACATCAACGATACTCTTAGATATTGATACTCACTTTACATCCCATTTGTGTAAGGGATACCAAGATGAATTTGGGAATCAACTATGCTTGATCATGACATTTCATCCCTAGAAGGATGTCCAGACGGAGAGAACCATTAGAATTATTGAGGAAAAGTTACATTCTTGTGTCTTATACTTCGGCCACAGTTGGTAGGATCACCTACCATTGGTGGAGTTTTCATAAAAAATAGCTACCAATCCACTATTGGTATGGCACAATTTGAGGCCTTGTACGAGTGACCCTGTAGGTCACCACTTTCCTGGATGGACCCAGGAGAGTCAGCACTCATGGGGCCAAATTTGGTGCAGGCTACTACAGAGAAGGTGCAAGCCATTCGGGAGCGAAAGAATACTTCAAAGAGCTATCATAAGTCTTATGATGATCGGTGATGGAGGCCCTTGGAGTTCTATTAGGGGGGTCATGTGTTCCTTTAGGTATCTCCCTGACATGGGATATGGATATTTGGATGGGGAAGCAATTTATCTATGAGACACATCAAACCTTTTCAGATTTTGAGTAGTTTTAGTGAGGTGGAATACCACCTATCTCTACACACATGGTTGCAACAGGTGAATAATTTATTCCATGTATCACAGCTGATGAGGTACGTGTATGATCCATTGCACGTCACCAACTGGGGTGAGCTATAAATTGATGGTGGGGAGAATTTTACAGAGTACCCAGTTGAGATCGAGGATTGAAATGATAGGATCCTTCTTGGGTGGTTGATTCATATAGTGTGCATTCGTTGGAAGTATAGGAATCTTCATGAGAGTAATTGGGAGAAGAAGGATCAGATTCATTCTCAGTTCCCTCACCTTTTTGTTGAGTAGCCCTTATTTTGGATTTTGAGGACGTAAATCCCTAAGTTTGGTATAATGCAATGACTCGTATTTTTCTCCAATTTTTTTTTATAAATTAATTGGGAAAATTATGAGACCATGTAATGAGACAACATGTGATTCTGAGGCCCGGTGTGCCCGAAATAGTTCGTTGAAAAATATTAACTATTTTAATATTTCATATGAGTGGGCTTCCTAAAAAAGTGGAATAACTCCTAACTGGGTTCCCGAATCAGATATCTAAGGGTACTATTGTGTTCAAAATAGTGACTTTACATTAGGTGGGGCCTAACATCGACCAACATGGGATGACTGTGAAAATTGGTTTTTAGACGTTAAAATAAATAAAATAAATCAAGTTTATATTTTTAACATTACATGATGACACAGTGGTGGTTTCCATTTTTAATAATCCTTGTTGTAGAAATTCAAGGTTTTCATCATAACCAAAGAATTCCTCTTAGCCAAAGAGATGGAAACCTCTCTGATGAACGATATCCAATACCAGCAGATCGATGATTGACAATGACACAGACCACTGTTCTTCATCAACGACTGATCCAACCATGAGGTAGGATGTTGATATCTTTGTGAATTCATCTTCCCCTCTTAGATTCAACAAATAACGCAGACCAAATAATTAATAGGTTGATCCTTGGGTAAACCATTCTTGCGAGATGGATAAATGTTGTGGGGATTAAAAGGAGGAGATAGATCTTTGTGATTATCTGTAATTATTGTTCGTTAAACCCTTTAACATGAATGGATCAAGACCTGCATGAAAAAGTACAAGATCTATTCTTTGGGTGATTGTATTCTTTATCTCCCCCCCCCCCCTTAATCTATCGCATTCTTCGTGCATTCTTCACCCTTGAAACCCCTATGTGAAAAATTGACCGTTGCGCCCCGGATCCATGGCACAAAGATCTAAGATCGAAGGATTTCACCCCGTGATGGCATCGCGGATGTGAGATGGAAGTGTGGTATGGTTCAGGAGAGGCAGTGACTTACAGTGGGATAAGGCTATAGAGCAAGTTAGGATACTGGAAAGATGGCCAGAAGTGAGTGCAGGACACAACCAATAGGGCCAGTCCAAGGGGAGAATCAGGGGGCAACGAGCCACCGACAGAGCGGCTGGAAGTGAGGGTAGGACGCGGCCAGTAGGCCCGGTCCAGGGGGAGCATGAGGTGGATAAGGTCCACTAGCAGTGGTGGTAGTCCTTGTTCTAGGCGATACCGCTTGGTAGCCCATGTTGGTATAGGTCGTAAGCGGTGATGGGGGTCGCGGTAGCGAGCTAAGATGCGACTTAAAGCCACATCAGAGAAACCTCTGTAGGCAAGGTCGTGGGGCATGTGGAGGAGGTGGTATTTTCTGGTGAAATGAGGCATAGCGCCATGTTGATCGGGAGACACAAGGGAGAGCCACGCGGTCAGGGCGGACTGCGTGGACCAGGGGGATGCGGCCATGGCAGGCTGAATCTAGTAGAGAAAACCATCCCACATGCAGCGGGATAGAATATGGTGGTCAGGATGCTCCGGTAGTCGGGCCTCTCCAATGGCCCAGTGGGCTGGGCAGCTTCAGGCCGGATCAGCCCGGACTGAACCCAGGTTAGACTGTTTTACAAAAATGGTCATATCCTTTAAAATATGTATCTGTTTGACATGTCGTTTGCAGCGTTGGAACCCTTGCAATGATACGGTCCGAATACTCTATGTGAATTTTAGTGGAATTTGGTACATAAACAAATGTCTTGAGGAGTATATTCACCTGCAACGAGTGTGATAAGTGTAGAATCATGTGGTTGTATGTTACTTGGTGACTATGTGACTTGGGGGCTACATGACACCTCAACACTCCATGTTTTAAGGAAAATCCATGTGTTATATACATTACATGGGTTATCGACACTCTGTGTGTTATCCACACTCCATGTGTTACCAACACTCCATGTGTTATCGACACTCCATGTTTTATCGACTCCGGGTGTTCTGTGGACTATAACTAATAATCCTACTTTTCTACTTTAGACTTATACATTTGTGAGACTACTATAATTCATGTGTTTTCCTTGTGGTATACTTTTTGTGTTTCCTTTGTGGTATACTTCATGTTTTTTCTTTATGGTGTACTTCGTGTATTTCTTAGTGTTATTCCTTTGTGGTTTCGAAGTGTCCTACTGAGTATTGTTTTACTCACCTATGCATGGTCTTTACTCGAAAGTGTAACATCTTGTAAAGATGATCGATGATTTAATAGATTCCTAGGTGAACCAGGACCAGGTGGTGCTTAGAGAGACTATACATTTGAGGTGTGCGCATGCATCTTCATATAGTTTTCCCTATACCTACCCTTTAGGTAGGGTTTTCTACAGATGAGTTTCAAGAACTTTTGCAATCACTTTAGAAAAATATTTCCTTTGGTGGGCTTGTATTTTGGCCCTGTTTACTTTCTAGCTTCTTACTGTCATACTCTATGGTTTTTATATTAGTGCATGAATTCATTTTTTACTTAGTGTTTTTAAAATTCAAAACCACTTGGATGAAATAATTTTAATTTTAATATTAAATACCATTAATTAAAAATT
Organism: Viscum album; assembly: GCA_963277665.1. NCBI lineage: Eukaryota > Viridiplantae > Streptophyta > Magnoliopsida > Santalales > Viscaceae > Viscum > Viscum album. The sequence goes on along the minus strand of OY728125.1, from coordinate 1,474,791,247 downwards.
ATTTATGTTATAATATTTAAAATTATCATTATATTCAACTCAAAAAAATAAATAGGTGCATGACATTAAACATGTCTCAATGAAACAAAATTGAGATGAATAACCCTTGTGACTTTGGTTATATTTCAATCAAAACCTCGTGAAAGAAAGAAAATTATGTGTATTTTTTAATACCCATAAATTTAATTAAAAAATCATAAAATGAATTCATAGGTATTATATACACTACATAAATAAAAAAAAGTTGTGAATATGCCATGTTTCTCATGGAAATTAATGTGAGAAGAGAAACCCTTACATTTTTTCTAACTTGATTCATAAGTTCTCTATCTTACTGTATAATAAATTTATATTTATTATAATTCTTTAAAATAAATATTTATTTAATTATATTATCATTTATTATCCATTTATAACATTTCTTCACCCATTTATTAATAATTATTTATTAAAATCCTCATTTTTTGGTTGATAATTATTTCACTTTTCATATATGTTTCAGTTCCGAAGTTTTGGTCCTCGCACATTGATCATGGATCCATATTATCCTTAACATTAATCATATCATAATTATAATATTCAATCATTATATAAACTTTTATAACCATTCATATAAAGTGGTTATGTAACATTAATTACATCACTTTATGTAGATGGTAACCTGTATGTACGCACAAGTGATGTTTCCACTTTTCGATGGATGGAATAAAAGAAAGATAAATTATATTTAAACTTTATAGAATAATTATTATATCAAAAATATCATATATTTTCATTAAATATATCCTTATTACTAAAAAATTAAATCATAAATTAAAAACAGATTGCATCACTTCATAGTGGTGATATTCCACACATATGCACGAGTGATGTTATCATTTTCCAATTGATCAAAAGGTAATAAGTTAGACAATATATTATAATTAAAAAAGAATAATTATGTTATGAATATAATTTATAAACATTAAATACATAATTATAATCATCCATAAAAGATAGAAATTGAAAATGAATCATATCACCACGTGGAGGCGGTAGTCCACATGTACACATGAGAGATACTTTTATTTCCCATTTGATGGAGAAGAGGTGGAAAGTGGTTGTTCCATCATCATCATAAAATCTTGGTATATTGATGACACTTAATTAATATATTTTTTGGATAAAATATGTTTAGATTATGTGTAAGGTTAAATAAAATTAAAAGTGTTTGGTTAAGATTTAAACCTCTCTATAGAGAGACCTCCATTGGATTACACCATAATCCTTGAATGATTTGTCTTAGGATAATACCAAAAGATCTAGGATGAAGGGATGAAATTTGGTAATTTTTTTAACTAGTTATTAGCTGAGTTATAAGGCTGAAATTTTTTTGAATAATGGATAAGGATAAGTTCTTTTTTATATGTGAGGGGAGGGATACACATGGAATTTATAAAAATATTTCAATGATATAAGCTCACTTTGATGGGAAATTAGACCCAAGTGGTAATGTATTATAATTTATGATAAGATAATGTTTAAATATATTAAAATATTAAAGATTAGACAAGTTTTTTAGGTAATAAAACCCTTATAAATTGGTTTAACCCCCCCCCCCCCCTCCCGCACACACACCACGATAAACTCGTTTTAACCTTAACTATGATTACATAATTTTACTATTTTTAGAATTAACTATGAGAAGAATTGATTTAAACCAATTAAATTATATTAATTATGATGATTATGAATATGAAAACAATTTTACCAGATTCGGTTTCTATAAGAAAAAGAATTTAATTTTAAAAAAACACACAAACAGCAACAAAAACCCATTTTAGAGAAATGCATTTTTTAGTATAAAGCTAAATTTACTTCCATTCCTTGCCTTGTAAAATCAATAAAATAGATTCTGAAATATGTGATTTAACATATAATATATAAATTTAATTAAATTCATTTATAAATAGATATTATTTTAATTAATTAAGATAAAAACGCATTGTGGACATAAAAATATTCACTTAGAAAAATGTGTTTTTAAGCAAAAATAATAAATTATACCAAAAATAAAGTATAATGATGATTCCTATGTAATTAATTATATTTTTTATAACTAAATTATCCTTATATTACTTTAAGATAAATTTCAAAACATAATTATACTTTTAATTGAAAATAAATGACATTTTTTTACAAAAAACGGTAGTCATCACTATTCATTGAAAAATAATTCATTTTAGAAAAATCGAAACAATTCACCCTAAACTAATATTTAAATTCTTATTTTGAAAATTATATTCATTTTCAAAAATAAAATTTATAGAAATAGTAAAATAAATTACAATATTTATGTGAAAAAATTCAAATAAAAACATTTTTAAAGACAACATATTTTTGAAGCATAAATTACTTTACTGAAAATTGATTATTTATTTATTACACGTTAATCGTTAAATTTTCATTAGGAAAAAATAATAAAAAAATTCTCAAAATTTGGATAGTCCTATTCATACTACTAATTTAAGGGTTATGTTTATAATAGTCACATTTAAATAATAATATTTTTTATAGTATATAATGCTTCACTTATATATTAGTTTTGTGTGTAAAGAAACCCATCAAACATGGTATTATTTAAAAAACATCGGGGTGTTACACACCAACTGTGTGTAACCCCTATCTCCCATGTTTCTTGGTTTGAGAAGAAATTCAAACATTTTGGACTAAAATATGCCAAACCATGCATCCTCTCTCAAATTACAACACAAGCTACACGGCTTCCTAGGAATACCCACACGGTTTTTTCTAACCATGTTTCAACTATAAACATTCCCATAAAGATCCAAAAAACATAAAAAATTTACAAAAAATGACCTAATAAAACCCCCAAATTAAAGATGGTCAAAAAAATGATGTAAGTACCTAAAAGAAACATTAGGATGTGATAGAGATGTTAAATAAATATTGTATAACAAAATGCATAAGTAGTGGATCTATAAAGAAACTAAACCTTTTGGGTTCTAGGATTTTGAGATTATTTGTGGAATGAAATTTTTAAATTATGAATATAACTTAAAATGGATGAATTTTTATCTTGGGTTATAATAAACTCATATTTTCTCAGATTTGATTAATAATCTATAATTTTCATAATAATAAATGTCATGACCAACGAATTTATTTGATGAAAATTTGACAAGGATCACTAGAACCAAGAGTGTATCTTTTCACCTTAAATTTATAATTAATTTAAATTAATAATTTCCTAAATATTTATATTAATTATTCAAATAAAACATTGATTCCATGATACTCTATTCAATTTTACCATTATTACGCTTAGTTGGTCTAAGGTAGTTCCCTCTAGTGATAATCTTCACATAATCCTTTGATCTCAAAGAATAATTGATGGTATTCTTGATACTATCATAGTTTTACTGATCATATTTCATCGCTTGCATTGATTTACACATAATCCTTATTTTTTGGTGGATTTATTTTTATTTTCTAGTTCATGATGGGAAAATAAAAGTGTATTTTTTCTATAGATTATTTGGAGAATTCTAGAAAAAAATTCTCTAAGGATGAGAGAATCTCTATAGGGGATGTGTTGTGTGAAAAAACTTATAACCCTGGGACATGATATAACTGGGTATTTACAGATCTATGTTAGAGAATAAATAATTTAAAATATTCCCTTTATTTTTTTATTTATTCCTAGAAAACCGTAATACTAAATAATAATATTTTTATTATTATTTTCTTGACATGTGATAAACTCATAGATGAAATAAATAACATATCTTTAAATAAATTAATTAATATTTATTTAAATTGTATATAATATATCCTTTATATCAAACATGATAGCTTGGTCCTTACTTCCTTTGTATTTTAAAAACTTCTAATAATAAATATTATTCGTTTGATAAATAAATAAATATTTATAATATTAAGGGACTTGTGAATAAATATTCATTAAAATATTAATCTCATATATAATTATGGTGACTAAATATATGTTATCAATAGAACCCAAATAAATATTAGAATAATATTTATTCTAATAATTAAATTTATATATAATTTAAGATCTATAGAAATGCTAAGTATATGACCTACTAGGATTCATCATTAGTGTTATTAGGTTGATTCACATAAAGTCCTGTATAAATTTATTGAAACACAAAAAAGGAATCACAGAGGAAGAATTTAATTTCATTATGATGAAAGCCACATATGATCGTTCATTGTGTAATATAATCCCTTTGTCTCAATATCTCATCAAGAAGGTTTTCTACTCATTTCATAAACTTATATGCTTGATAAATATTTTATTTACTTCTTAAAATGAACCCATCCATACACAATGGCCATAGACATTACTCTAACAGTTTCATTTCAATAAAAGGTTCAATATATCAACTTCCATGAATATTAAATGAAAAAATACTTCCTATATTTATTAATTTATAACACATCACTCGTGATACACCCAGTGTATCCAAACTTTCTAGAAGCAAATGTCATCATGGTTTTCATTAGTACATAAAAGCAAATGACTCATGATATGTGTGAATAATGATCATAAATTCTAAGGATCATTACACACATTCACATATATGAATATCCAATGACATGTAACGTGTTTAATTCTTACTTTTTGGGTATATCCTTATAATATCTCATCTTAGAGATTAATAGGTGAAAAATACATGAGAAAAAGTCCCCTCTTCTTATGAGTATTAGTACCTAATAGTCTACACCACCTATGTCCAATTATATAATCTCATACATCTATAGGATTAGTAATGTAAGAATATCATTATAGAATTTCATGGTTCGCATTATAGAGAGGAATAATTATGACCTTTTCAATGAGAAAAATACTCTTGTACATTATCACATTAAAGTTACATAGAATAATAATCAATATATTATTAGGTATTTATAAATATTCAAGTCTGTGAATATAAAAGAAATCTAAAGTACAATGTATTTAGTTCTAAGTCCCCAACTCCAATGGAATCCTACTTAGACTAGAACCAACTACTAATATTTTTTAGTTTAATAGCTCTCACATGATGATCATGATTCTCTTGAGACATGTATTTAGTTAAAAAGTCTTCCATGTTGTCTTTTATAGAAACTATTCTTACTGGGACATGACCTCTCTGAGAAGAATACTTCAAGAGATGATATTTATAAAGTATGTTATTTGTTCACTAATTTGACCTTGGATCCTTTGTAAGATTTATTAGTGTAGTATCATCATAGTATGGTGTCATTGGGTATTTATTTCTAGGTATCATGTAAAACTCTTAGATTAAGTCTCATATCCAAATTTCATAATTAAATACATCAAAATTGACAATATACGTGGACTTTGTTGTAAAATCGGTGACCATGACTTTCTTTAAGATCTTCTAACTCACAACACCCCCGTTGAAAATCAATATATATCCTGATTTTATTTCTTATCATCATGATATATTTCAAAACAAAGATCTTTATATACCTTTATTATTAGTTCCTTATCTACTCTATAAACTAGAAACATATCCTTAATATTCCTTGGGTACTTCAAGATAGTTTTGAACTCCATCTAATGGTATTCTCTTGGATCATCCAGATATATACCAAACATGATTAAGGAATAGGTGACATAAATCCTAATATATAACATAGAATACATTACTGGTCATTTTTCAGATTCATATGGGAACATTTCCATCCTTTTTCTCTCCTCTTGTGTCTAAGTATTTATTTTCTTAGAAAGATAAATTCCATGTGACAAAGGCAATAATCCCTTATTTGATTGTTCCATAATAAATATTGTTAATATGTTTTTATTGTATATATCATGACTTAGTCCAAGTATACTCTGGGATCTATCATGATGATTCTTGATCCCAAGAATATATGCTTTTTCAACTATGTCCTTCATAGAGAAGAATCTGTCCAACCATATCTTAATGGACTATAAGACTGGTATTTCATTTACAATAAGTAATATGTCATAAAATTATACTATTAATAAAATGACCATATTTCCACTAAAATACTTGTAGATGCAATTCTTTAATTTTTCTATTTAAAAACCCAAATTTTGGTGTGGATTTATCAAAGCTAATATTCCATGAGCTAGATTCTTTCCTTAATCCATAAATGGGTCTCTATAATTTTTATACCTTGTTTGAATCCATTGGAGTCACAAACCCTTCTGGTTGTTTCATATAGACATCTTAATAAAATTCCCCATTAACGAATGTTTCTTTCACATCTATATTCTAAACTTCATGGTCATGGTAATCTATTATGGAAAGTTTAATTCAAATAGATTCTAGTATTAAAATCGGTGAAAAGGATTTATTATAGTTTATGAATTGATGTTGTTTAAATACTTTTTTAACGAGTCGTGAATTTTATGTATTTAATTATCCATACATGTATAATTTTTTCTAGAATACCTAGTCACAACTAACAAGATTTACATCCACTGGTGGACCTACCAAAATCCATACATTGTATTGGTATATAGAATCTATCTCAGACTTCATGGATTCAAACCACTTGGAAATTTTTATGCCACATACTGCTTCCTTGTATGTTACAGGTTCATTATTTTATAATAATAATGATTCATCATCCATGGTGACTAGAAAACCATATCTTTCATATTCTAGGACCTCTTTTGTACTTATATGAAATTATTGTGTCTCGGACACGTCCTCTTCCATAGGGGATTTTTGAATATGTTTAAGTTCTAACTCTTTTGTATCTTGATGCATAACTTCATAAAAATATTTCTCCCTCCCATTATCCATTTTAGAGATTTGATCCCTCTCAAGTAATATGGATTTCCATTCTACTACTACCTTATTTTATAAGGGGTCATATATATAATACCCTTTAGTTTCTTTAGGATATTCTAAAAATGTAAACTTAGTTCTTAGGGGTGCTAGTTTTTTCTTGGAGAGGCCTTAACAAATGCTTCACATCCCCAATCTTGTAAATTCAACAAGGTAGATTTCCTTCCACTCTATAGAAAAAATGGAACACCGCATGCCAATTTATTTAAAACATTCTTTATTGTGAATTTTTTTGCCTATAATGTATATCCCTAAAAGGAGGATGAAATAATTTCATGAATCATCATTGATATCACCGTGTATAACAAGTTACGATTACACATTTCACTTACACCATTACATTTTAATATATAATGAGGACTAATTTGAGATAAAATCTCAAACTCCCATAGATAATCAATGAACTCTTTGTTTATATATTCTCTTCCATGGTCTGAGTTAAGTTTATTTACCTTATTACCAAGCTATTTCTCAACTTTATTCTTGTATTCCTTTAATTTATCAAAGGAATATGACTTATACATTATTAATTATACGTATCCATATATAATAAATTCATTTTTAAAAGTTATAAAGTATGATTATACACCACTTTCCTTAATAGGAAATGGATTGCACATGTCTGTATAAATCAACTATATAAGCTCTACTTACCTTTCAGCCTTTCTGCTAAATGGAGATTTAGTAATTTTTACTTGAAAAAATTCATAACATATACTAAGTTCTTTTAATTCAAAATAATTTTAAAATCCATCTTGGTATAATTTATTTAAGTGCATTTTTATACATGACTTAGCTGGTGATGCCAAAGTTAGGTTTGATATGATTCATGAAAACTAGATTAGTTATCAATTTTCATTACTTGATTGATGTAACTAAGAACATAAAGAAAATTATTTAATTTTTCCTCATCGAAAAAATGATTTCATCATAAAAGAAACAATTTTTATTTCCAAATTTGAAAAGAAAAATCGTATATAATGAGATAGGATACAGAAATAATTTTTTTAATAGATCTAACATAACAATAGTTTTCCAAAACCAAGATCATTCTATTTTGCAGTGTTAGGTGATAATTTATAATAGCTTATGAAATGATTCTAGCTCTATTGGTGGCTCATAGATCCAACTCACCTCATTAAACTCTTATAAATCCACTAGGTTTCTGTAATTGGATGAAAATTGAGCATCGCAAGTTATATATATTACCCAATTTATATAAAAATATATATTTCACCTTAAAAAAACACCCTTGAATCACCCCTTACTTATTTGACATTATGTAGTTCCGCTTCCAGTGTCCCTTCTTTCTATAGGTAAAATAGATATAATCATGTTCCATTCCTTTCCCCTTGATCCTTAACTTATTGTAAGGGCATTGAAAATAAGATTTATAAGTGGAGTTATTCTGGGATCTATTCTCCTAGAAATTCCTATTATTCACCATAATAAAATATTGTTTTTCATGCTTCTTAACCTTGTTAACTTAAATATATAGAGTGAAGAAATCTAGAAGAGACTTCTCAATGTTTCTCATATGAAAATTCACCACAAATCTAGAGAATCTATGAGGGAGTGATGTAAGGATGATATCGTTGTGAAATTAATCAGATAGTTTAAACAAAAGAATGCTTACATGCTTAAGGTTTACAATCATTTTGACTACATGTGGCACAACTCGCACATGCTCACTATGTTTTCTCATAAATAATGCCTTGGAGAAATAAAACCATTCCTATCTTGATCTATCTAGATAAAGATTATAGAGATTCTTGAGTATGAAATAATAATCCATGATCTCATAGTATTTCATGAGTTCATCATACAAAGATGAAAGAATCAAACACAAGACATTTAGAGCATCATCTAAGTTTTTTTCATATATAGTGAACTATTTATCATTCCCCTCTTTAATAGGTGGATTAGGATTTGGTGTTTCTAAATGTAAATATTTTGTTTATTTAATATTATAATTTTAAATCACATATAACATTCTTAGAAGTTACTTCTATTGAGGATATTTGCATTCTTAAGAATTGATCTTAGGGATAATATGGTTGAATAATTTTTCATTTTACTACAACCATGTAAAATCAAATTTTTATTACTTTACTTGATTACTAAAATATATGAGATGGAAAAAATTTAATTATCTTATTAGTTCACCAAAATCATATAAATTCATAGTATCCTTCACCATTGGACTCAGAATATCTTATTGCTCGGACATTATACCGTAAAGGATCCTTATTTTCCTTATCAGAACCTTTAATTTGTCCTGAAAAAATATTTAAAGGTATTTAGGTAGGAGATCTTGAAAAATTCAGGTTTTTAGCTCCTTTATTCATTGATTGGATGCTCTAATCCTTAAAACATTATATTGATTTCTTTAAATTATTCATATAAGTAATAATAAGTCCAACATTGGAAGTTAATCCTTGATGATAATATAGAAACCACAAATCAAATAACTAAGAGTCGGTGTTCACTTTATTACAATGGTACAAGATAAAAGGGATCTCATCTTGAAGGATATATCAGTTTAGTATTATTAAATAACTTTATACATACATGATTCTCATATTACATCATTAATATAAAATACATAGCATAAAAACATTCTCACATACATTATATGCTATCATGAATAAATAAGGAATAATCAATATGGAATGGTAAATAAATGAAAACACATACCATTTAATCAATAATTTGAGAACAAAATTCATCTATGGATAATATCAATGTAGTAATATCGTGCATAATAATAAGAAAACTTATCAATGAATTAAATTCTTAATATTGAATTTCACGATATGAGACATCATGATATTTATACTATCAAATTCATGTTCTAAGAAATTTTAATCAATGGGTAGGTATACAATAGGCAAAACATTAAATTTCCCAACTAATTTTTCTCATGATACCTTTATATGCATAAAGAGGATATCTATAACTAGGACCCATCATTCACTACATTTCCAATGCATTCCTTGTATATTGAATGATAAACTTAATTCATAAATAATATTCATCTTCAAAAAATATCTATATTTAGTAAAGCATATGATATATTAACATTTCCTCAGTCAATCAAAAAAAATTCATAGTAAAACACCATATGTAAAAATGGTATACAATTTAGGTAATAATAATATCCATGATACAAAGATTATTGATATTTAAGAGAAATGTAATGTCCAATTAAAAAATTTTCAGAAAAAAGTGAATGTTTTATGAGAAATTCAATGACCATAAAATTAATAACAGATAAAATATGATTATCAATTCATCAGAATATAGGTTTTGTAAAAAATTCATGTTTTTTGGAGAATAAAATAAAATAGAATAAAAAAATTAAAATAAGTTTTAATTAAATTTTTTTATTTTTAATACCATATAAAACGTTTAGAATAATTTAAATGTCATAAAATGGTTATAGCGGTAGAAAAGTTTGTTAACAGTGTATAATTTAAAATTCAAAAAATCATTTTGACTTTTTGTAAAAAAAAGTTAAAAAGGGACCTTTTAGAAAAAATTAGAAATATTCCCTTATAACTTTCTAAAAAGTCCAATATAACTTAAAATTTCCTTAATAAATAATTTTACTAGATAAAAAAGGACTTTTGTAAAACAATTTTAAAAAATATAGACATTGAATAAAAATATACCCAATCAAAAAGATATATAAGATCATATTTTTTTATTGTTTGGTTTCTTGATTCAAATTAAAAATATAGTAAAAGTTGTTATAAAATATTTAAATCCATTAAATATTCAATTTATAAGAAAATATATAGATTTTATGAGGATCCCCTCAATGAAAATATGTGTAATCCCAAAAATGAGATTGTAATTAAATTCTTACCTCTTCTGTTACTTTTAAACTATAACTCCTCGAAAGAATAAACATGAATTAAAAATTTAATAATAATTAATATATATATATATATATATTCATGTTAAATACATAAAATTGGTTGTACATTCACCATATAAAAATAAATATATGCATAATACTAAATATGTCTCAATGTAGTAGGAATTTTAATGAAATCATTTACCTTGAGTTTGAATTTCCTCATAGGTGCTCAAACTATTCTATAATAAATTTTATTATATTATAACTACATAAAAAATACATATTTATATCTATAATAACATATAGTATACATTTATAACATGTTATCAATGGTTTGTTAACAATCATTTGTTATTATCATTATTTCAGGTGTTAACTACATTGTTTTACATGTATGTTTTGTTTTTGATAGTCTCAATACCTATATATTGATCATGGTTAAATCATCTACATAATTATATTAGAGATATAAATATAATATATATTAAATGTATATATTTTTTGGGTCATCCATAAAAGATAGAGATGGGAAAATGAATTACACCTTTCATAGAGACGGTTGGTTGTACGTATGCATAAACACTGTTTTCACTCTTTGATGGATGAAATAAAAGAAATAAAAATAGTGGTTCAAATTTATAGGATAATTTTTATATCATATATATATATATATATTATATTCATTAAATATATCCTTATTTCCATCCATGTAATGTGGAAAGGAAAAATGGATCACATCGCTTCATGGGGTGGTAGTCCACACATACGCACGAGCAACGTTATCATCGTCCAACAGATTTTAAATTAAGAAGTTAAATATGATATTATAAAAATAAAAGTATAATTATTTTATAAATATAATATATATTCAATAGTTACATCATTATGACTATCCATGTGCACTGGTTATGGAAAACAAATTATATCGGTTGACGAGGCAGTGGTTCGTCGTACCCATGAGTGATGGTTTCCTTTACCATTTTATAGAGAAGTAAATGGGTAAATATTATGCCATAAACATAATAATATCTTATATTATATAATATATATATGTTATTATATTTTAATTTACATTACATGATTTAATATGGTAAAAGGAGTAAAAAGGAAGAGCCTTGTTAAGACGATTACCTTCTCTCATAGAAACCTCATTTGGATCTCTTCTTTGGGACTCTAGAGTTGGTATTTTGGGAATAAAATCACTTATAAAATTTGTATAAGGACATTGGAAATATAATTTGGTAGGTTTCATTTTATATATGTTTCTCAATGTGCTGTAAACAAAAGAGATAAGGGTGTCCTTTTATAAGTGAAGGGAGGTGCATTCTTGCAATTTCTTAAAGTATTAAATTTATATATATTATTTTTCCTACAAAAATGTCTCCAGAATGATATAATTGGAATATAATATTAGGATGAGTTAAAATAATCCCATATAATAAAAATTGTACAATTTTAAGTGATGTTTTCACCCTTAAATATTTGTTTTAACCCCCTGATAAACCTTTTGATAAATACCACAATAACAAATTTTTCTACACTATAGGAGAAAATAAAGTTTCCATAAAAGAAGAGTTAGAAAATAAATGGTCAATTAATAACATTTTATAACTTATATTACCCCCCCCCCACTTTCCTAGTTCATTACTTTTGTGATTTTTTAATAATTTAATAAAATATCAATAAATTCATTTTGGACACTACTCGTTTAATTTGACCTTAAAAACATCTAGAAAAATATGGAATTAGAATATAATCCTTTAACATGTCACTAATATGTTTTATTTTTCTATAAAAATAATTTAATGTAATAATTCATCCAAATTATACAACTTTTAATATTTTTAATATAATTTATTTTCTTTTTTTACTAATTGAATAAATATTGCATCAATGTTGCGTAAATATTTAAAGTAATTAGTAAATTTATAAAAATTAAAAAATAAATTACCTTGATAAAAAATCATTCATATTTCAAATTAACATTTAAAATTAAATATAACCTATTTTTATTTTTATGTAAAAATATTATAAAAATTAAATTCAAGAGTATGACATTTTGTTTTTATTATTTTCTTAAAATAATATAATGGCCAATATCTAGTAAAAATGGATAAAAGTGGCAATATTTTCAATACTTGGAAGATAATGGTCGAATAAAAATGATCCAATATGATAAAGTAAAGGGTTATATAAATTTTAAATCCCTATCGCATTAGTTTTAAACCTTAATTACCTGATTTACCCTTTGTTAATGTGATAAATTCTACCACTAAAATTGTTCCTGATGACCAAAATAGAAGGGAGATGTTTAAAAAAATTAAACCTATGGATTCCAAATATGGAATCAATTTTATAAAATTCAATTCCCATAAGTGTAATAATTTAATTTAAAACGTAAATGTAAAATGCAATGAAAAATGGTTTTTTAGAAAAATTCATTTATGTCCAAAAATGAACTTATTCTAAAATAAGGTATAATGATATTTCAAATGTAATTAATTTTATTATTTCTAGATAAATAACTCTTATATTAATTTAGGATTAAATTCAAATAAGTATGGGGATCTTTTATTAAAATAAATGACAGTTTTAAAAAAAATTGACATTTTTAACTATTTATGTAAAATCAATATTTTTAGAAAAATCCCAAAATTTCAGCCTAAGTTAATATTAAAATGATGAATTAAAAAATAATATATTTGTTATATAATAATATTTTAATATATTTTTATGTTTCATTTAAACTCAGTGTTCCATGTAATTCAAGCTATCAATGAAATTTATTTAAAGAAAAATATATCATAAGATCTCAGGTTGTTATATTTTACCCCTTACAAGAATTTTTCTCTTGAAATTTCATTACCTAGATACAAAGAACTGAGGATACTTCTACCACATAACATCCCCAGGATCCCATTTAGCTTCATCAATTTTGTGATTTTACCTCAAAACATTAACCGAATGAGTGGTCTTGTTTCATAACACTTTCTATTTATGATCGAGAATTTCCACCAATTATTTGTTATAAGAAAAATATTACTCTAGCTAAACAATCTCTAGGATTAGAAAATTTGAAGCATCGGGTTTGTAATTTATCAAGAACGATACATGGAACACATCTTGAACTTAAGAGATATTTGGTGGAAGCACCGAAAGATAATCTACCAACCTAATACAATCAAGAATTTCAAAGGGACCGATATATATTGGGCTCATCTGTAATGACTCGAACTTTTGAATAATGTCTGTTTACTAAAGTTGTGTGTTATTTTATTTTATACTCAACAAAACTATATCCTTTTATTAATGAAGTGAGTATAATTAATATGAGATTGTTGGGTTTTGACTTCTATATGATCGTTGTTCAAAATGACCGTTGGAAACTATACTCTTAACTTTAGGATTATTTTTTATATATACAAAAGATCATGGTTTATTAATACAGAAAGAAGAGTCAATAGCCTTATCCAGTAGACTCAGGTCGTACAAAGCCCATTTATTAGAGCTTGGTAAGGAGGTAGCAACACTGGGCTTTGCTCTGGACCAAGCCCAAGATGAACTCTAACATGTTAAGCTTGAACAGAATCACTTACAGGAGAAGTTCAACTAACCCTAGGAATTGTTATAGCAGGGTATTTTTCGAGTTATATTAGAAAATAAATAATTTCAGATAAGCCCTTTATTTTTATCTTAATACCTAGATAATCCCAGCCTAAATAATAATAATATTATTATTATTATTTACTTTACGTGAGATAAACTTGTGAATACAGTATATACCATTTCTTTAAATAAATAATTATTTATTTATTTAAATTATATTTCATATATCATTCATGTCAGACCAGATATCTCAGTTCGTACTCCATCCGCATTTACTAAATCTTGAATAATAAATATTATCCATTCAATAAATAAATAAAAATTTATAATATTCATAGTCTTTTGAATAAATATTTATTTTAATATAAAACTCATATATAAATATGGTGGATAAATATATGCAATCAATAAATTCGGAATAAATATTATTCCTCGGTCTATAGAATATTATTTATTCTAATAATTAAATTTACATATAATTTAATTAAGATCAATAGAAACACTAAGTTTGTACCCACTTGGTTTCATACATAGTGGAGTGAGTCAGGTTCACCTAAAGTCCAATATCAACATATAGAAGCACATAAAGGCACCCAAGAGGTGAAATTTAATGCCATAATGATAATAACCATATATGAAAACTCACTGTGTAATATAATCTCTTTATCTTAATATCTCATCATTCGAGTTGTATACTCATATCATCAACCAATATTATTGATACTCGTTTCTATGAATTCTTGAAATGAACTCATCTATATACCATGTCCATGGAATTTATTTTATAGTTTCATTTCAATAAAAATGTCAAGATATCAACTTTTATAGAGATAGAAGGGACAAATTTGTCCTCAAATTATTCATTAATAACATATCACTCATGACACACCCAACATATCCTACCTATTTGTGAGAATATATCCTAATTATTTTTCAGTTATACATCAAATTTCATGCCTCGTGATATGAATAAATAATAATCTTAAAGTCTTCAAATCATTATATATATTCACAAATAGGAATATTCAGTGACACTTAACATTGAAATTCTTACTTATAGGTTTTTCCTCATAATATTCCATCTTAGATATTAGTAAGCATGAAAACAATGAGAGGAAGTATCATCCTCTTATCAGTATCTAACACCTGATAGACTACATCATATATGTCCTATAAAATGACTCCATGCAACCATATGACTAGTAGTTTAAGAGTATTTTCATAGCATTTCAATCTTCTCGACATTTTGGGGAAATGATATTTCCTTTTAAATATGTAAAATACTTTAGACAATTATCACATTAAAGTTACATAGAAAAATAATCAGAATTTGAAAAGGTATTTATTGATATTTAAATTCATGAATATATTAGAAATATAAAGTAAAATTTATTTGGTTAAAGGGAACCAACTCCAACACAATGATGATCATTTTAAGGCCATGCATATAGGACCAATGATGTGAGTTAAAAGTTATGATTCCATGAATTTTGAGTAGGGATTACACAAGAGTTGTCCAAAACTTATCAAAGTATATAAGAATATGTAAATGTATAGTTTTCATGAAGGAATCTTGGTTACCTATAGAAGGTTTATTTGTGAAAGGAGTAATCCTAGGAAGGATCATATGTTAAGATTAACTATTTCAAATAGGGAAATACATGATTCGACATTTTCTTACTTCGTATTATATTTAGTTTATGTGAGATCATATAATTCAAAAAATATGTGGAAGATTTATATGGGGAACCGCTTGAGTTTGATGGAATGGGGGTTTTGGTATCTTTTCAAGAATACTTTATACGGACAATACATTCCCTGAAAAATATTAAAAGGGGGGGAATGGCTATGAAGATATTATATAGAGAGGACATGGTTGTGAAAATATTACATGGAGAGGAAATGGATATGAAAATTTTACACATAGGGTAATTTCACCTTTTAGACTTGGATTTTAGTTTTATCTATGCGATCTCGTACTATATGGGTTATTTATACTGAAAATTTTGAGTCCCTTGAGATATTAGACATTGAACTACATAAAAGGATCATGGAGATGAAGCAATACCATTCTCTAAACACAAATTGATCCAAGGTTCATAACATTTAGGAACCATTAAGAACTTAGTTCATCAATTTCAAGACTCTTTATGTTGCATAATTATTTCTAATCCACCTAAATCATTCATGAACACATAATAATTTCAAGGTTGTGTACTATTTAACTAGCAAAAAATATTCATTTATGTGAAAATATATTTTTTTCAAATTTCCTCCCAATATTCTTTTCATAATCAAAGATAAATTTTCCAATAAATTTTCAAGTTTCACGGTTAGAAAGTAGGGAACCTACGTGGACTTCATATTGGCTTGAATGTGTACTCTATCAAAACCTGTTTCATAAATATTCTAACATTAAACATCTATAAAATTTTAACCATATATTATTTTTCTCCAAGAGTATTAAAACTTAATCTTATGAAATTATTTATAAATATAGACACTAGTTTTACAAATATAAGGTATTTTTAGTGTAAAAATGGTTTTTATGGGAAAAAATTAATTACATGGTTTTGTCTACCAGTACTCTAACAATGGATGGAGTCCATATATTTCTCATAGTGGGAGATTATTACAACCATGTCACTATATTAGTAAATGTTTTTTAAGTATATCTACCCAAATATGAATATGAAATCAAATGGAACATGGATACCCCATTAGAATCTTCAACATGTCCCTCATATTTTGTTCGTCTATGTAAGGATCACGGTTTGTGTGATAAATTTTACACCACGTCTTTGGATTCCAAAAAAATATAATGCCAAATATAACTTTAATTTTAATACATATTATATAATATATAATAAAAACACTCTAAAATATTTCATTTATAATTATTACTAATAAATACAGTATATGTAGCAGATTTTGTAGATATCCCAGTATTGGTTATATAAAATATATTGGTGGATTAACTATATTTATTATAATTAGCATATAATGTAACCTACAATAAATTTTAACATTAATTAGTAGTGCATATTATGAAAATAAAATATTTATAACATAAATTTTTGTATATAGTTTTACCCTTTCATGGTAGGTATTGAAAATAACTTATTGTTTATTTACTTTACTTTAATAAATCTTGTAATTTTTCCTGATCTACTTATAATTTGATCACCATACATTATTATTTATTCTTAAAAATATATATGGGGACCTAAAAATCGAAAAATATTAACAAATTATCTAGTTATAAAATAGTTTCAATAAAAATTTTGAGAATAAATATGATTTAGTTATAATTTTAAATGAAATAGTGAAGTAAACATTCAAAATATAAATTTTGAAAACATAACTTATATATGTATATATTACCAAGAATGTTAACCAATCATTCTATCTAATTTCATTTACACTGAGAATATTGATAAATTCAAACTCTTCATCATGTATTTAATCTCCAAATACAAATTAAAAAATATATCCCTCTTTCAAATATGAATTTTCAAGATAATTTAAACTAATTCACTATGATAGGTTAAATAGTGGATAAAAATTTTGTTTTTTAGTCCATATTCATGATACAACAACTAATACCTTTAATTTATTTGTCACGGTTTTATGTTTCCCCTTCTATATTTTGGCCATGAAAATTACTCAAAGGAATTTAGTAAGGAATAACTTTCAAACTACATTAACTCAGAGCTCACTGGTCAGTTGAGTGGAGTCCCCAATCCTGAAATATTGGACTTAGATTTCCTCAAAAATTTCCTACAACTGGTATTAAAAAAAATTTCTATTATACTCAATAATAATTTGATTGTGTTAACCCAAAACTATCATAAGAATTCATGATAAAAGTAATTGTCCAAACTCTGGCCACATAAACACTTTGTTTGATGCCTTCTTACTCATATAATGGAAGTCTTGTATAACTTAATATTTTATTGAAGGATATTTTATTTTTAAATTTCCCATTTTATCTTTATTACTTGATTGTTAATATTAAGGGTATTTTATAAAAGGTATTAACCATATCTTGAAAAAATTTATGCATAATCCAATTTATTTTAATTTCATATTCCATGATTTTTAATTTATTTATTAAGGGATAGTGATAAAGAATTTATAAATAATTAACCATGCACTTGACAGAAATAAGATAATAAATTGGCATGATCATGATCTTTCCTACTAGTTGGTTTTTCTAGAAGATAATAAACCAACCCTTGACACTGGGGAATAAACTCCTAAAGCCATGTATGGTTAAAGTTTCATCATTCTACATATGCTTATATGCATCTTCAAGATTGGTTTCACCTTGGTTATAATCTTAAACTATCACATCTTTCCTTGGAGATCCATCCATTACATAAGAATTACACACACACAAGTTGGGAGAACTAAAGGATTTGTTAGGTGTGTACATAATAAAAACCATAAGAATGCAGACCCTTATATAATAAGAATGAGTGATGACACACAAGTAATCAAATTAATTTAATAATTTATTACAAAAACCATATAATAATAACAAAATAAAATAAACCAATCACTTACATAAGTCGGTCTAAGATTATGATCATTAACACACATGTGAGGAAAATGAATTAAATAAACTAGAATTTATTTCAATCATTCTTAATTAAGATAAAATGTACTCAAATAAATTAATTATATTTACTAATTAATCAGAACATTTATCTTAATTTCCATCGAAACTTTTCTTGAGATTCCCATCCATTATAATTTTAAAAAAACAATTAAATTAGTTTTATTTAAAATTAACTTAGTGTGAATTATGAACTTGGATGTAACACAGCAAGAACATGACCAAAATACCTTGTGTACATTGTGTTCATATACTATATACTCATAAGGAACGCATCATATGTTAGTATTTATGTCCTAGGACTAACTAATTATAATTTTATTACATGAATATTCGATGTATTGAATATTAATTAAATATATTATTACATATTTTCCATTTTTCTACATGGATTTAATGTAATAATGTCCTAGAGTTTTTTTCAGTGATAAGTTCAAAAAATTTCTCAACTATGATGATAACATTAAAGTGCTATGATAATATTCCTAATATAGTTATGTGGTTGGATAATGTACAATGATGGGAAACATAGTATTTAAACCATTTGGTGCAAGTAATCATAAGTGTATGAGGATTATTCTCATAAAGTTCTCACTTTGTAATATCCAAGATAGTAGATTATAATAAAAGACCCACCATTAGGAATTATTCATGTTTTGTTGTCATCGGATATTCCTATCTGTGAGCTTGTATAATGTTCCTTACATTTAGGATTATCATTAGTGCTTTTCATGACTCATGCACTTAGATTTACAGATGAAAACCATCACTCCATATTTTAGAGGGAACTAGGGTATTTTGGGTGCGTCATTATTTACATTCCATTAATGGATAATATAGTTTAACTATTTTTTCTTACATAACGATTACATCATTTTAAAGATAAACAATATAAAAGCATTATAATACAAGATCCAAAGGTTTAGTATCTTGGAAAAATTAGGACAATACACCACTTATACAAAATAAAACATAAAAAAATTATTTAAATTCTTATTCTTTATCCTTTTAAAACTCATGTTCTCCTTAGTACATGTAGTCACCTGAGGATATACATCAAAGAAACAGGTGATCTAAAATCCCAGTATGGGGATGAATAAGGGACATGAATCAATATAACATGGGAGATAAGAATTGTAATATCATAAGCATAGGATCATTATAAATATCATGAGTAAATTATGTGATAAAGGAATGTAATGTATAAATTCATAAAAATGAAACATCATGTCATAATAGTTAAATACCACACAAATTTGTGAACAAAGCTAGCATCATGTTCATTAATAATATATGTGAATAATCATAACATCATCTTGTGAAAAAATATAGCATAATATTCACACATAATACACATTATCTCATGAGATTCATCACATTACCCAATGCATTGGAGGGTGATATAATTCTAGGCCCACCCATCACATCATAATTTTCACCTAATCATGCATTCCACATAGAACGTATATCAATCAAATTAATAAAGTAACCCATGTAAAGGAATGGGTTTCATAAGGATTTCATCAATCATGATTTCATGAATAAACTTATTCTTCTCAGAAGGAAATGGGAAAATAATATATTTATTATAAGAATATTCATTTTTTATTGAAAGACAAATCACTTAAGATGTGTCAAGAAGTGTTTTGAAAAGATTATTTCTTTTTGAAAATCTTTGTATTTTTCATAAATTTTGATTGGAAAAATATATATCCTTGAAAATAAAATGCAAGAATAATTAAAATATATTATAGGAATATTAAAACAATATCCACACTGAAATTTTTCATGAAAGCGGAATAACCCAAAGAAAGGGAGTTGAGTTTGAAAATCCTCTTACCTTAATTCCCACTTTATTTTGTTAGTTTTGCGCCTCTTTAATAATAAACTTATATTTATTAAAAAATGATATATAAGTTAATTATAGTAATTTATACATCTATTTATCAATCATATTAATTTTATTATATTTCTTAATTTATGTTGATGAAATTTAAGCATTTTGATATCATGTTTTTCTTAAAATTTTCCTGTTTTTCTTTGATTTATCTATTTTCATTCAATGTCATTTATATAGAAGTATAAGTAATTAAGGTAGA
This sequence comes from Viscum album, assembly GCA_963277665.1. NCBI lineage: Eukaryota > Viridiplantae > Streptophyta > Magnoliopsida > Santalales > Viscaceae > Viscum > Viscum album. Next base: position 1,474,770,199 of record OY728125.1, on the reverse strand, counting down.
TTGAAATACATGTAATTATTTATTTATATATATTATATATAATTAATACTATCCATTCAGGAGGTGGTAATAATAATTTTCATGGTATTGTCTTCGAGGGTGGTTAACCGACCTTTAACGAGACGTTGTTGAAAGAGAGAGAAAGGGAGGTATAACATTTATATTTTTCATAAATAGGATAATTATTTTAGGTTAAAACCATTAATATAATATTAAATTAATTCATAATTAATTTTATAGTATATGGTTTCTAAATGAATTGTGAAAAAGAATAAATAGAATCAGAAAATATGGAAGAATTAATAGAGACCTAATCTCTCCTCAGTGTAGCTTCTCTTGTATGACATAATAACTCCCATGTTGATTGGATTTTTATTATTCCAAAATGTCCCTAAGTATTATAATGGTATTTATATGTGTTATTTGGGAAGATATTGAGCTTTTTAATGGGTGTAAGGAGTGGTTTTCCAAGGGGAGGGAGAGGGGTATTCTTAGAATAAAATAATATATCAAAGTAAAAACTTATAATAGTAAAGTGTTTACAATATAAATCATAAAAAAATATAATATAATAGGTTTAAGACTTTAAATACAATTTAAAATTTTAATTAATTGGTTTATTAAAAATAAAAGTGGAAGGAAAGAAAATTTATTATCTTAAGGAATCACTTTGGACTTTAGGTTTGGGAAAGTTCTTTTTAAGTTTTCAAATTAAGCCTATCGTATTTTAATGAATCGTTTATAAAATAAAATATTTCATTTCCAAACCTCAAGTTATTGAAATGATTATTTCATTATTACATCATTAATTATTTAATTTAAGATACATTAGTTATGTGAAAAACTGTATTTTTACTATTCACCCAAAAAATGAAGTATTTCAGAAAATTATTGAACAATCACCCATGGAAAATTTAGATGTTAGGACTTCAAAAATGAAATTAATTTTATCAAAATAAATTTCTAAAAATGATAATTGTAATTTTTAATATAAAAAATGTAACTTTTACGAAATTCTTTAAAATATAATTTATTAAAAATATGCTTATATTTTCTTTGAGTTTTTTAATCATTATATTTATTTTTTTGAACTATAATATTTATATTTAATTAAATTAATCGTAATAAATATTATTTATAATAACTTATTATTTTGAGGTAAAATTATTATTCCAATAGTTGGGTAACAATTCCCAATGGTCAGGTTACTATTCTCAATGATCATGTCACAATTTGAATGGTCATATTATTATTACAATGGTCACACTACCTCATACAAATATCACTTCTTCTTTTAACTTAATATTCAACTCAATTCCTCTCAAGATTCTATATTTCCATTTTCTAATATGTTGATTGGTATAAAAATATCTTTTTTCTTTTCTATAGTGTTTGTAATGGTGGTGATGATTATATTAGATTGGGGTGATCCATATTTTCCCATTTTAGATCTTCTATTTTATATTTTTTGTCTAGTTGTAATGTTTGGAAATTTAATTTCTTTCATTAAAAATTAATGTAGCAGTATTTAGTAATGAAAGAATCAATTTTTTTGTTTCTTTGTATTTTTTATGTGTATTATTTTATATAATATAATAAACCACACATTTATTTAGGAAACAAATATTACTCATAAATTCTAGGTCATTAAATTCTTCCACCCTTTAGAAATTTCATCCCTAAAATTTCAACTCATATTATCTGTTAGGAATAGAAGAGGGTGATTCTGTTTCATTGTTTCGTTTGGTTCAAAGGTCTCATATTTATACTTATGGTTCCTCCACAACACTTATACAATGTGATTTATCTTGTTGTGTAGAAATTTGTCTTTATAGTCCAACATATTCACTTGTTTCTCTTGATATAAGAGGTTATTCTTCAGTTGTACCACATCTGAATTCTATACAAGTAAGGGATCAAGTATGTACTTCTTTGGAGTGATACATGGAACACATCATGAATTGGAGACACACTTGGTGGAAGTGAAAGATAATAGGATACTAGTTCTAGGTGATCAAGGATCTCAAAGGGTCCACTGTACCTTTTTATAAGCTTCCATTTCTTTCCAAATCACATGAATCTCTCCCATAGTGATATTAAAAGGAAAACTATGTCTCCAACATCAAACTCCAAGTCCCTTTTAATGTTGTAAACATATCTCTTTTATCAACTCTTAGCATCTTCTATATGTTGTTGGATAGATTAAACCTTCTATGTCATCTATTGCACAAGGTTGGGTCAAAGTATCTTTCATTCTCCAAATTCATCCCAATAATTTAGAGTACTACATCACTTCCCATATAGATATTCATAAGGTTCTATTTGAATAATTTAGTAGAAGCTATTGTTATATGATAACTAAACCAATGGGAGATGTTGATACCATCCTACATTAAATTATATTGATAAATCTCTTAAAATATCTTCTATCATCTAAATAGTCCTTTGATACTAGCCATTAGTTTTAGGGTGATAGGTCGTGCTAAAATTCAATTTATTATGAAAATCATGTTGAATACTTCTCTATAATTTATAGGTGAGCCTTGTAACATGATCGGAGATGATAGAAATTGGAACCCCATATATCCACACTAATTTCTTCATGTATATCATGGAAATTTGTTTATGTGATAAATCTTACCGAATAGCAATGAAGTGGGTAGTATTGGTGAGTCAATTCACCACAACACATATCACATTATTTACTTTAGATGTCTTTGGGAGACCAGTGAAAAAGTATATAATGACATTATCCCATTTCCACATGGGTATATAAAATGGTTTTATCATCCCTTTTGATTGTTTTCTCTCAAAGTAAACTTCCTGACATACCAAACACCAAGATATATACTCTACAATCTCCTTCTTCACATTTTCCCACTATAAGTGCTCTCGAAGATCACAGTACATCTTGGTACTTCCAGGATGGATAGATAAAGGTGAGTTGTGTGCATTATCCAATAGTTCCTTATTAATATCATGTTTTTAAGGAACACAAATACTTCTTCCATACCTAACCACACCATCATTATTGATATGTAACTCATGTATCTTACCTTCCTTTATGCTTTCACCTTCTTTTGTAGCTCCAGATCATCCCTTTCTGCCTCCTTGATCTTCTCTTAGATGGATGGTTAGGAAATCATTTGGGAAAGGTATTATTTATTCCATTACATTAAGATTTAAAGATACATACTTCTCATATCCATGAATATAGGGTCTTTCTCAATTCACATCATGGATATAGTAGTAGGTTCTTTTCTTCTAAGATCATCGGCCACCTTGTTTCCCTTTCTTGGATGGAAGTGAATAAAGAAATCACAGTCCTTGATTAGCATTAACCATATTTTTTTATGCATGTTGAGATATTTCTATGTGAACATATAATTTATACTCTTGTGATCGGTATATATATTACACTTTTCTTCATAGTGGTAGTTTCATAAAATATTCAGAGAAAATATCACAGCAACTAACTTCAGATCATGCATCGGGTAGTTCTATTCATGGAACATCAACTATCATGAGGCATAGGCTATCACATTATCTTTTTGAATGAGAACACAAACCAATCCTTTCTTTGAATCATCACTTTACATCACAAAACCTTCTCCACTAGTTGGTAGTGTGAATACCGGCACACTGATTAGCCTCTTCTTGATCTCCTTAAATCTTTCCTCACATTATTCCATCTAGACATAATTTACCCCTTTCCATGTTAACTTAGTCGGCGGGATAGAAAGTCATGAGAAATTTCTCATAAAACATCGATATTACCCAACTAAGACAAGAAAACCATGGATTTATAATACACTATTGGGTTTGGACCATTCCTAAATTTCCTTTTTCTTTTAAGGGTCCATAGAAATTCCTTCACTTGTGATCAGTTTCCCAAAAATGTGACTTTTTGTATCCAAAAGTCACACTTTTTAAACTTATCATATGTTTTATCCTTCCTTAATTTCTCTAGAACAGTCCTTATATGTTCTTCATGTTCCTTCATTCTCTTGGAGTAAATGTGAATATCATCTATAAACACTACCACAAATTTTTTGAGGTAGTCTCTAAAGACTCTATTCATCAAATCCATGAAGATCATAGGGGAATTAGTAAGTTCAATAGGAATCACTATGAACTCATAGTTCCCATACATTGTACAAAAATAATTCTTCTAAATATATTTCTTATTCACCTTTAGTTTATGATATATAGAATGAAGATCCACCTTTGTGAAGTAATAAGCTCCTCATAGTTTATCGAACAAGTCATCAGTCCTTTTTAGAGGATACTTTTTCTTTATGGTGATCTTATTTAGCACCTGATAATCGATACAAAATCACATTGATCCAACCTTTTTCTTGAAAAAAACCACTAATGTGCCCTAAGTTGATGCATTGTGTCATATGAACGCTTTGTTCGAGCGTTCTTACAGCTTCTTTATTAACTATTCTAGTTTGACTGGGGCCATCCTGTAGGGTAAAATTGATATAGGAGTATCTCTAGGATATATTTCTATTGAGAACTCCAACTGGTTATCTGGGGGGATCTAGGTAACTCTTTAGGAAATACATCATTTTATTCCCAAATAATTGGAATTTCCTCTAGGTTGACACCTTCCTTTGATTTGACCATTTGGGAAAGGTATGCTTCTACATGGGGTATCAAAACCCACACCATTGAGGGATTATACATAGAAGATTCATGATCTTACTTGAATTTATAGAGGAGAATTTGAAGGTTCGAAATATGAAAAGAGATTTCTTTTTCCCAGTAATTGATATGTGTTCTATATAATTAGAGTCAATAATGCACAGTATAGCATCAAATTTTACCAAGGTAAGTATTACAAGATTCACCAGCATAATATTCCCACATATGATTATAGGAGAATAGTCTGACACTTGGGTTTCAATGATTTTACCACTATGTGTTTTTATAGATATCTCTAATTCATGGTATCAAGGATTTAATTAAAAATCTCTATAAAACTTATAGGATACAATGGAATGCGTAGAACTAGAATAAAATAAAACTTTTTCCATTATTGGTAGAACAGGAAGTGTACATTGTATGGATTTTTTTCTTACTCCACATTAGTAGTTTTGATGGAATGATATTTCCCTTGATACTTTGGATTTGGTGGTTACTGGCACTGATTACACTCAAGGGCCCATGGTTTAGTGCATTGGATTTTATAGTACCCTTTCCCCCTATAGTTGAAGCATTGAACTGTATGTGGTAAATTAGGAGTTTCCCTACTTTCCTATATCATGTTGGTTGTCTTATTCATGTCTCTTTGACATTCATGAGATTGGTGGCCTTCCCCTAACACTTAAATCATTTCCCAGTCTCTTTGATACAATTCTCATAATGCATATTCCCACACTTTTTTACATGTAGGTGGTTGGATCCTCCCTTTTCAATTTGAACCACCATCTTGACACTCAATTCCTCTCTTATTATCTAAATAACCATGGCTCCATTCTCCAAAATCCATATATACTTTGAGAATACATCGAACCACTTCTTTGTAACTTCCAAAGTCTTGTATGTATATATCCTTCCAAAAGTGTGCTATTAAACCCCTAAAAATCCATCTATTTTTATATCATTGTTGATAAAAAAACTTAAGGCGTAATAAAACATAAAAATTTAAAATTAGGACAACATAAAAGCATTACATTCTAAGATCCAAAGTATTGTATGTCTATAGTGACCCTACTTTTTCTAACAAAAATATTACATCATTTAAAAGATAAACAACATAAAATCATTACAATCCTAGATACAAAGGTTTAATATCTTGGGAAAATTAGGACCATAAAAAAATTATACATAATAAAACATAAAAATTTATTTAAAATGTTCTTCTTTATTCTTTTAGAGCTCACGTTATTCTGAGTACAGGTATTCACTAGAGGATATACATCAAAGAAATTGGTGATCTAAAATCCCAGTAAGAGGATGAATAAGGGACATGAGTCAATATTACATGGGTGAGAATAATCATCATATCATAAGAATACGATAATCATAAATATCATGAGGGAATCATGTGATAAAGGCATGGAATGTGGAAATTCAAAAAAATGAAACATTGTGTCATAGTTGTCAAATACCACACATAGTTGTGAAAAAAGTTAGTATCATGTTCACGTACAACATATGTGCATAATAAAAACATCATATTGTGAACAAATCCATCATCACGTTCATTCATAATACAAATTATCTCATGAGATTCATCACATTACCCAATTCATTGGAGGGATATATAATTTTTATCCCACCTATCACATCATAACATTTAGATAATCATACACGACACATATAATTTATATCAATAAAATTCATGAAGTAACCCATGTAAAGTAATGGGTTTCATAAGGATTTTACCCATAATAATTTCATGAATAAACTTTTTGTTTCCAAATTTAAAAGGGAAAAACATATTGGGCATAAGAATCTTCATTTTTGATTGAAGAAGAAATAACTCAAGAGAAGTCAAGATGTGTTTTGAAAAGAAGAGTTCTTTTGGAAAATCCTTGTATTTGTCATAAAATTTGATTGAAAACGTGTATATAATAAAAATAAAATGTAAGAACAATGAAATTACATTTGATTAATATTAAAATAATATCCACGCTGATATTTTTAATTAAGGAGGAATAACCAAAAGAATGGGATTTGGGTTTGAGAATCCCCTTACCTTAATTCCCTCTTTATTTCATCCCTTTTATACCTCATGAATAATAAACATACAATTATTAAAACATTGATCAAGAAGTGAATTATATTAATTTATAAAAATATTTATCAATTATAATCATTGAATTATATTTATTAATTTATGTTTATGAAATTGAAGCATTTTGATATCATGTTTTTCTTAAAATTTTCCTATTTCGCGTTGATTTATATATTTTTATTCAATGTAATTTATAGTGAAGTATATTTAATAGCATAAGCTTATAATACATGTAATTAATTATTTATATGTTATATATAATTATTAATATCCATCCATGAATTTGGTTATGATTATTGTCTTAGAAATGTCTCCTTAGGTGGTTAACCAGCCTTTAACGAGACGTTGCCGAAAGAGCAGAAAAGGGAGGTATGAAATTTATATTTTTCATAAATATGATAATTAAAGTAGGTTAAAATCATTAAAATAATTTTAAATTAATTAAAACTTTATTTTATAGTTTATGGTTTTGAAATTAATTAGTAAAATGAAGAAAGAGAAGAAGAAAAGAGGGAAATGTAAATAGAGACTTACTCTCTCCTCAGTGTAGTTTCTCTTGTACGACACTATAACTCCCTTGGTGATTGGATTTGAATTGATCCAGAATGTCCTTACATATTCTAAGTGGATTTATAAAGAGTATATTTTCATATATTGGGCTTTGGAATGGGTGAAAATAGTGTTTTTCTATGGGGGAGAGGGGTTATTTATACTTTAAGGGAGGGGTATTTTAAGAATAAAATAATATATCAAAGGAAAAAATTATAATAGTGAATTTTTAACAATATAAATCATATATAAATATAATATAATGGGTTTAAGACTTTAAATACACTTTATAATTAGAATTAATTAGTTTATTAAAAAGGAAAGTGGAAATAAATAAAAAATGTAATTTTAAGGAATCACTTTTGATTTCAGGTTTCGGAAAGTTACTTTTAGGTTTGGAGTTTAATTTTTTTCATATTTTAATGAATTTTTTATAAAATAAAATATTTCATGCTAAAACTAAAGTTCTAGAAATTATTATTTCATTATTACATCATGAATGGTGTAATTTAAGATACACCGGTTTTGTGAAAAAATATACTTTTACGATTCACCTGAAAATTGAAGTATTTTAGACTAGAGAACGAGTGATCAAGAATGAACAGTGAAAGAAATTTGATTCACTGTGCTTGCACCCAGAGATTGAGTGGAGTTTCTCATAGATCATAGGAGCATGTGTGTATAACCGCTATAGGGATTCTATCCTTGAATCCTCATAGCGTAATGAAGTCAAATCTAAAAGTGTCTTTTCAGACGATCAACATTCATCAATGAAGAAAGTTCCTAAGCCCGTATATTCATTTTTTTATATATTTAATAAATTAATTATAAATTTGATGTGAAATATACTCACACATGGTTTTGGGAAATGATAATTAAAAAAAATTAATATATCATCCACTTTTGCATGCTTCCATTGTGCCCAGAACCAACAAGTTGTATTAGAGTGGTCATGATTAAATTTATAATTATTTATTTGATTGTTAATATATGAAAATTTTTGTTTATATATTCATTTAATGTAACTCATTCATTAATTAAATATAAATTAACATTATTTGACATACTAATGATGATCTATTTAGTGTTTCATTTTATTAAAGGTTTAAGAACATATGAAGAATGACTGGAGATTCCATCAGGAAATTGTCAATTTTTTTCTGGTAATATAGGGTTACATGGAGTGTACTTAGAAGTACAGGTCGTATACCCTAGTGTGTTGTACTTGGATTTGTTAAGGGATATAGGACACGCAATGTAGTAATTACATGCAGTGTATACCACATATTGACCGGAAAACCTGGCACACGGTTTTCAGATTACACAGAGTGTATCGATATACACACCATGTAGTCTACAAGGGTTAGTGGTGTATATTACGCAATATGTGTGGTCATTATACATGTTAAAAACCACAATAGAGTGAAAATATGGATAATTTATGATATAAACACCATGTATATGGGGTACATAGAATGTAGTTCATCAAATGACGCATCCTAATAACATACTGAGTCACTCGATGAGAAAATGGGCACACGGATCAAAGAGATGCATGAAATGTAGCCGGCATATACATGTTGTGTAGTCTACCAAGACACACACCGAAGACCTAATCATTCTTCATAGACACACCACAAGTGGAACACACACACTTTTCTGTACATGTTGTGTAGTCCAACTAAGGTACACGCTGCAGACCTAGGTGTGTACCCTAGATACACAAAAATTGAGATACATGGAATGTAGCTCGATATATAAATCGTGTGGTCTCTCATTAATGTAAATAATTAAAAATTAAATTAAAATAAAAAAATTAAATCATTAAAACCTTAATTTATTCATTGGCTCACCATTGTGGGTCTGAAAATTTAATGATGGTTTTAAATAATTTTAAATGCTCAATTAATTTATTATAATAAATATATGTCAATATTGGTTCTATTTTTTATTTTCCATGAATTTCATAAATAGTGGGAATCTCCAATAAAGTTTGGATGATCATTAATATGAAAGGGATTAATTAATTAATTAATTAATGGAATCATGTTCATCTTAATAATAAAGAATGAATGATGAAATGAATTTTAGTTAGTTACTTTTTCATATTTGTTGTGTCTATGACCATTCATGATCTTGAACAAAACTTGTGTATGTATTGGATGTTTAAATATAATATATTGTGTGGGTTTTCAATTATTTATTATTAAATTAAATACAATATAATTTCATTATTTTTTAGGACATGTGTGTCCAAGTATATGTATGTAATACCCTTTTAACCAATATTTTAGTTCCCATCACATATGTGAGTGTAATAAATACATGTAATTAATGGAGTAACCCAAGGTGCATGGAGGTGGTTTAATGGGGAACCATTATGATTCCAACTTAGGTGATACACATATGGGTAGGTGGATTGTTTTAACTCATGTTAAGACTGGAAATAAGATTTATTTATCCTAGGTTAAAAGTTGATTTAATGCCCTCTCATTAAATCAACTATTAGATAAATATCATGAATGGGTCATTTAATTAATTAACTATTAATTTTTATACAATTATTTATTTTATGAATGCAAGGTTGTGATCACATAAATTAATTAATTAATGTGAAAAGATAAAAATTAAATAAATTAATTGAGTGTAAATATTTTATCCAACATGGTTAATTTATTAAGTAACATCCACTTAATGTTAAAAAGACATGAAAATGATAAAATAAGATAAAATTTAGGCATAATAAATAAAAAACCCTCAATTAAATATTAATTCTGACTTTGCCTTCCATTACTTTATTAGGAATAAAAATCAATAGAACTAAGTGTTTGAAAAAACCTTGTTAGGACACTTAAATTTATAAGTGGGGTTCTTATGAAGTTTTTGGGTTTACTTAACCATTTTACATCAATAGGAGTATCCCTTGATAGACTAGGTGTAATTTGGAGGTAAGTATTGATGAAATCCTAGTCTAGATTTTAGGATTGGGGAGTCTACTCCACGGATCAAGGAACTGAAAGTCCACAGTATACAAAGACCTGTCAACCTAAATACCTTAAAGTATATTAACCAACCCTCGTTAGTGTTATGTGAAGGGGAATATGGTTCCTTATCACTAGAAGGTATTAGAAACTAGACATTCCAAGTTAAATAGTGAGGGATATTGGGACTTGATAAAATAGTTGGAGATTTTATAATTAATAAAATAAATTAATTTATTATTTCTCACTCGATTTATAAATTGAGAAATATTATAATAATATACTCTTTTAATTTTGGAATAAAATTTAAAACTTTTCATCCATATTATCCCTATAATAAATATTGGATAATGAAAACCTCCTGGCTAGATGTAACTTCTAGCAATAGTACAGATGCCTTCAGGTTGTTTTCTATGAGAAAAAAATCATACATGATAGAATCATCATTTCCTAATCCTCTTACTAAGGAGTTGAGTGATGAAGTTTTCCTAGTCTATGAGATGAATATTAATGATGTGGTCTACGTTTGATTTTTGATGCTTTGTTCTATGTTTATTAAACTCAACAAGTCTCATGAAAACAAGGATGTGTATAGCATGATTGAGCACCTACGTAGCCTTTACCAATATAGATATAGATAGGAACTGTCATGACCCCCTCCCTCCAAAGATACCCCTCCCGGGATGGCAATGAAGAAAGGGAGATAATGACCTCTTAGTCCCACCTCCGATTGGCCCCGAGTTGATGACTAGAACCAAGGGTGTACAAATCTCACAATGTGGGAGGCATTACCCTTTTTAAGAAAACAATATTGGGAGATATGATGGATCATACATCAAGAAAATCCAAGTCATATATAAAAGAAATCCAAAATCCATCCCAAATGCATGTGAAAAATAAAACTGATACAAATAAAAATGTCTCCAAAGTAAAATACCAAAGATAAAGCTAAGAAGCGGCATGAAAACTATCAAGATCCAAGCTAGTAGGGTCCAGTAAAATCAGATAAATCCCCCTTGAAACCTAAAAGTAGTTTATATATGTAGGGTGAGAATACAAGTATATTCAGTAGGAAAAAAAGTCTCTCATGCACATGTGAAAGAATCATACTAATACCCCGGTGAGAAAATAGCAGAACGAAAGAAGCACTTAAGCTAGTATACTAGCCTCCCCAACCACACCAAAACACTCTCACCAAATAACGCAAGTCATGTAATATAATATAAATAAAACTGATTATAGGGTACCCTGCCCCACTTTCCCACTAATTAGCTGCTCTCACACCCAAACGAAAAACGTCTCGCCACTCCCACCTCTTCTGAACATACCACATCACATCCTTCCCACACACACTTAGGCCTCACAACCGCGTCACATATCGCCTGTAGATACATATTCCACAAACTAAATCACATACTTCCCACAAACACCTAGGACAAAAACAAAATCACATCTATCCCACATACACCTGGACCACAAACCACTTCCCATCCTGAAGACACCTGTGAAATCACAACTATCTCTTCCCGAAGAAACCTATGAAAGAAAAACTCACATGCACACACTTGTGCCTCACAAAAAACAACCTACCTGAAGAAACATGGGCTATCAGCACCTGGAAGAAGGACTAGGGAAGATTGGGTGGCCAACCATCCAACCTCCCACTGGGATATTTGGGAAATCCACACTCCCCCATGATGTTGGGGGTGTTTGGAATAAAGTTCTCAACTATGGTGGGGTGCGTATACAAATCACAAGGAAAGTAAAATTATATACATATAAGATACCAAGAACTCATACCCAACCTTTGGGTTCTCAAAACAAAAACCAAGTCACCACACTATCTCCCATGCTTCTAACTCTAAATGCATAACACCACACAAAAATCCACAACCCAATTCATATTTCCAACCATTTTAATATACCAAAATCATTTTTTTATCCAAAAAACTTATTACATTCCTAGCCTTATTAATCAATAATTTATTTATTTATTTATTTATTTATTTATTTATTTATTTATTTATTTATTTATTTATTTACATATTCTATAACTATTCGAGAAACTGCCAAGAAAAACACACAATAATAAATAAATAAAAATTCATACAGAAAATAACCAAGGTAAATTAACCCACTTCACATATTTTCTCTGATCAACACCCATTAATGATATAACATCCATTGGTCTCTAGATATGGGGTAGAGCTTTCTACAATCTAATCATAGAGAAACTCTAGGAAAATTTATTGTACCAACCATCACCATCCTTCCTTAAATTCATCCCTCTAAAACCATTAGTGCACAACCACAACCAGAAACACATCACCACATAACCCGACTACATCCCAGCTGCACAACACTTCTCATCCATACCAAAATCAAACAATCTCTCAACCAGAGATTCCATTTCACCACCAAATCCATCTCACAATACACAACTGTTCTCATAATTGTATCATAACAAAAACCAAACAAAACAAAATTTCCGATTTAGCAAAGCATCCATTATTTAATTCCACTTGTTAATTCAGGGGTTATCATAGAAATTGTATAATCCTAGGGAATCCTTCCATTATTTGAGTGTATGTAATTAAAAAATTTCCATATAAAAGTTCCCAACCACAAAAAACACATGTATTCCATAATTCATTAGTTCTCAAAAAAATCCACCAATGGACACAATTTTTCAGTGGGGAATCAAGCTCGAACAATCACAATATCAAAACAATATCAAATCTATAAAAAGAATGTGAGAAAACCCCATTACCAGTAAATTTAATTTAACCAATTTATAATCTTCAATTAGGTTGGCACAACCATGATCCATAATAAAACAAAAGTAAAAACCCCTCTCGTATTATGCACAATAAGGGGAAACAAAGGAAATCATACCTTGAATGGAAGTCGGTGTTCTTTGCACGAGAATGGATCATGTGACGGACCCCTAATTACCTCTTTTGCAAGATCAGCATCCATCCAAGGATGTCACGGCACCACCTCACCAAAAAAAATTGAAGGGAACCCCATTAGTAATATGGGTAAACAAACTCCATTGCATATTAAGAATATATGGAAGAATACGTGATCAAACCGAGAGATTGTTCTAGAAAATGAAGGGAGAACGCACCTTGGATCACCAAAGATCACCAACGAGCAACCTCTGAGATCAACAGATCGAAGAGGGTGGGAGAGAGATCAATGAACTTCTCGGGGCACCTAGGGTTCATATAGAATGAGAGGGAAGTATAGGGAACAATCGAATTAATGAAAATTCAGTTGAAAATAATTTTTAAAACAAAATAGGATCAGGGAATTACATGACATGTAATACCCTTTAATGTTGTGCAGTACCTGGGGTTTGGTTTCCATCGAAAAACATTTCGCCTCTTGATTTATTTTATTTTTCAAACCCAGAATTATTACACAATGTGAAACCACCGAGACAGGCCATGAAATGGGGTTTCAAGTCATGTGACCCAGTTACACGACTTGTAATCCCTCTTCTCCCAACCTTTATGAACCGAACTTCTCCAAATTCTCTCTCTGAGCCTCTTCAAAACACTCCAACAACCAAAAACTTTAAAAGTAATAGATTAGAAGGATACATAACATTTCATTAGATACCTCTCAAATGATTATCACCCTCGAGAATCCAAAACCAAGTCCATAAGGGAGAAAGAGGTTTCTAAACAACTACCTCGTAAGATACCTCTCAAGGGTCATGTTATACTTGAAACACTTCCAGTAACAAAACACATCAAGGTTCAATGATAAATCACCTCATGTTTTTCAAAATCTGGAGTGGAAACCCCACATCCAATAACACCTCCTCTAAAATTTTCAACCAGGCCTTATCATGACAACTGAAACGACCACAAAACACACCACATGATCATAACATCCACATTGTCCAAACATTCAAATCATGGAATTATGTCATCCATGTCAATATAATATCCACTATGGGTAGTACTAACTCACCCGAATGGATTTAATTGCATTGTAAATAATATGTATTGATTAGGAATCATGTCCTCCCCTTTCTTCAAGCCAGGAATTTTTCCATGCACCACACCACACACATGACAAGCTAAGGGGAAAAATAGATCATCTCATATAAAACGGGTTTCAAACAACTCATTAAAAAGAAAAATATAGCAAAAAAAACTCAAAAAAACTCTGATTACTGGGCATGAATCTACATCTCTCGCCCCTAAGTACTCTCTTCTTAGAAACAACACCACCACAACACACAAAACAAGGGAATGGTCTATCCACACAGCACATTCTTCCATCAATCATGGATTTCCACTGGCCTTTCCACAAATTTCGCATCATCCTTGATATCCAACTCTCCCCAATAAATAACATGGGATTCCTCATGAACATAACGATGAAGTTAGGAGAAAAATAACAGATGGTGGATCCTCTCCAACTATGGTGTAAATTCCAACCGGTATTCCACCACACCAACATGCCCCAACACCTCCTAGGGTCCAACAAACCTGGGAATATTTTACACCCTTTTCCAAACCTCCACATCCCACATCGAGAGAAAAACTTCAAGAACACATGGTTTAAAACCTCAAACTCCAAGGGCCTCCTCCTTTGATCATAATAAAAATTATGTTGGTTTTGAACTGCTTTTATCCTCTCATAAACAAGATGAACCTTCTCAGTCATGTGCTGCACCAAATACAGATAAGAGCAGATACCTCCCCAACCTCCATCCAACACAACAGGGAATGACACGGCATCCTGTAAAACGCCTCAAATGGGGCCATGCTAATGGAAGAGTGATATCTATTTTTATAAGCGAACTCCATCAAGGTTAGGTGCTTCACCCAAGATCCACCAAAGTCCAAGACACATTCCCCCAACACATCCTCCAATGTCTTGATAGTTTGATCTGTCTACCCATCTATCTAAAATTCAAAATTAGTGTAGAGGCATAACTGGGTTCTAAAAGCATGCTGAAATCCCCTCCAAACTCATGAGGTAAACCACATGTCCCGATCTGAGATTATGAAACTTGGAACTCCATAAAACTACACCACTTCATCCACGTACCTCTTTTCCAATGCATCCAACATGCCTGACTCCTTGATTGCTAAGAAGTGGTCCAATTTCATCAACGGATCCACTATCACCAAGATATAATCATAACCTCCTTGAGATCTAGGTAACCCTATGACTAAATTCATTTAGATATCATCCCATTTACACTCGAGGTTTTCCAAGGGATATAACAAACCACTAGGGGCACAGTTCTCATCTTTTACTTACTAGAAAACTAAGCACTTGACCACAAACTCTGCCACTTCCAGTTTCATTCTGGGCCACCAAAACAGAATCTTTAATCCAAGGTACATCTTGGAAACTCCTTGATGCACCTACAAGGGTAATTTGTGAAACTCATAAAGGACTCCACTATGCATCTCAACCAGAACAACCAAATTCCCGTCAAATAGAATCTAGTTTAGGACATCCTCCAACCATCCCTCCAAAGCATCTCCATAACCTACACAATCATGCATCACTTCTACCTCTAAGTCTCCCCAATGAGAATCCTCCACCTTCTTCATTATAAAGAACGAAAACTTTATCTTAAATAAACAACCCCTATCACCATCCACTTTTGAATCTAAGTTCAATGAATCTATCTCCTCCATCGCCCTCCAAGCATCTACAAATTCCCAAATAACCTCCTTTGGTGATTTTCTTCTCAAAGCATCGACCACAAAATTTCCCTTCCCTATGGGGTAGGAGATCTCAAAATCATAGTCTTGAAGAAACTCTATCCACCTACACAAACGTATAATCATATCATGCTAGTAAAAGATATAACATGATCTATTGAAATCCATAAAGACCACAAATCGCTCCCTAGTGAGGTAATGCCGCCAAAACTTCAACACGAACACAACAGCTGCTAACTCTAGATCGTGGGTGGAATAGTCACACTCTTGAGGATGTAACTTCCTAGACCCATAAGATATCACCACTCATTTATGCATCAGTATGAATCCCAATACTAGATGAGAAGAATCAAAAAAACACCTTAAACATTACCCCTAATTCTAGAAACTGCATCACAAAATAGCCATTCCTTTAGGTAACTGAACACTGCCTGAAACTGCTCACTCCTCACAAAATCTGGATTCTTTCTAGTCAAAGTCCTCAACAGAGCTGCAAGTCGATATAAATCAGGTAAAAATCACTGATAATAGCCTGTGAGACCAAGAAAACTATGAACTTCTATCACATTTGAGGGTGCCTCCCAACAAACAACTGCTTCAACCTTTGACAGGACCACTTCTACACCCTACTGAGACACCACATGCCCAAGGAAACATACCTCCCATGTTCAGAACATACACTTGGATAACTTTCCACATAACTAGTGATGATGAAGAACTTATAAGATAGTTCTGAGATGTTCGGTATTCTCCTCATCTAATTTCTAGTAGATCAATGTATCGTCAATGAAGATGATGAAAAACTAGGAACTCACGAAACACATATTTCATAAGTCCCATGAACACAACTAGTGCATGCGTAACATCGAACAACATTACTATGACCTTGAAGTGCTCATACCTGTATCTAAAAGTAGTCATCGGAATATCACCCTCTTTCACCCTCAACTGGTAATATCCAGACCATCGATCAATCTTATAAAAACAAATCACCCCTCTCAACTGGTTGAAAATCTCAACTATATTTGGAAGAGGGTAACTATTCTTGATCGATACCTAATTCAACCTCAAATAGTCTATACATAGCCTTAGGCTACCATATGGCTTCTTAGAAAACCACATCGAAGCACCCCATAGCGATACACTAGGCTGGATAAAACCCTTATTCATCAGATCATCTATCTTAAACCTCATCTTTCACAACTTATAAGGTTTCCCTTGGAAACTAATGAGGTGTCCCTTGAAAAGTAATAAAATATTCCCTCACTTTTGCTATAAATACAAACTCATTCCTTCATTCCTTTCAGTACAAATTACTCCACAACAAATCTATGGTCCCTTTACCTCCCAAGGAGCCCTCCAAAGCTTCCCTCAATCCCCCCCAAGGTCCCAACCTTCCATTTTTTGATGTTACTCTTCAAGTTAAGGGAACCTTTCACCCTTCTCTTTTAGTCATGACTTACTTTATGTTATGTATTCTAGTTTCCATTTTATAATGTTGGGATATGTTCTTATATATCCTTATTTTTGTCCATTTCTTTGTTCAAATGATGAAAGACCCTTTCCACTCTCATCGTCGTATTTTCTGAATTTTTAAGTGATGTCATTAGGCTGCTGAATTTTCATAAAAGAAATTGCATCTTCTCTTTTCTTTGAAGTTTCCGTTTCATGTATTATGTCATTCAAATTTCCATACCATTGTCTTATTTACATTTTCTTTTGCACCTATACTATATTATGAGTTATTTATGAGTTTTTAACCCTTTCCCCTCTATTTTTAATGTTTTATAAAACCATGTTGTATAGCGGTTATGCTGCAGAATTTTCGTCTCAAAATATTTCTCTATTTTTCTCAAGAAATTATTTTATTTTATTTATTTGAATACACAAAAATATTTAGTTTACAGGGGTATTCACCAAGACATAAAAATGATATATTTTATTATGTAACTTATAAACATAAATCCCTTATTAGTTTTCCATGGGTTATAAATGACATAATGATCTTTTTTTAATCACTTTTTAAAACGTCACAATTTTGATATGAAATCCATTTCTTTTATTCTATTTAGGTTATTTATGAAATGTATGATTATGATATATGTAGATAAAATTAAAGTAATGATATATTAATGGTGTGCCCTGATATCTCTCTAATGCATTGGGTAAAGAAATTAATCTCTAGAGATGACAAGTTATATGATACCTTGGTGAATAACCATGGAAATTTTTATGACACCTTGGGGATGGACCTTGGTGAATGTTAATGAATGTATAAATTAAATGTTGTAGCCACATTTTTAAGTTATTATTCAAGTTATTATTATTATGATATTCCTCTTTTTCTACACGCCCTTATTGATATCGCTCAAGTTCACATGTAAACTATTTCACTTGCTTTCCTTACTGGGCCTTCTGCTCAGCCTTTCCTTTGATGTACATCTTTGAGTTATGAGATATAGTAATTGTACTTAGGATGAACCTATGATGAAGCCTTAAAAGTTTATTATAATAATGCTTTATGTTTTTATGTATATTTTTCCTGATTTCCAATACACAAGACTTTAAATGTCCTCTATAAAATATAATGAAAAGTCATGTAACAAAAAGGATGGATTTCATAGTTGGTATCAAAAATATTTTAGTTATTTGTGGAAATTAGACAATGAAAATTTTAGGAAGAACCCTATAGAAAAGTTTAAATATATTAAACATTCCTATTATTTTGGTAAAATATTAAGTAAGTGGTTTATGAACAAATAAATCCTTGTCTGGATACGAACAAGTGGATGGGGCTCTGGAACAGATGTACCTAGGAGTGAAAACTTCAACAAAGAGTTTTGGGCTTGAATTGGGATATCCTAGTACACACAAACAGGCCTTTATGCACTCCTAGTTTTACACACCTGGGGGATATGTTTGGTTAATCACAAGCATTTAATGAATCATTATGAGGGATTTATAGATAAATGTAATTGTTGTTAAAGAATAATATGTTTAAGAATAAAGTTTTAAGACATAAAAATCCTTTATAGTTAAAACATTCGTAAATGAAATAAGATTCTAACTGAGGTTTTATTATTTTAGCAAATGGTGGGAAATAGGATGAACTGTACAAATGTTGACCACAATGAACCATGCGCTGACGACCCTCTGATGGAAGTTGGAATGGAAAATTTCATGAGAATGATGAACCAATTGACTCAAGTTATGGGAAATAACTATAATCAAGCTGGGAGACTGATATCACCATGAAGGTAAAAACATTATGTTGAGTCCTTTATGATTCAATGACCACCAACCTTCAGTGGATTGACTAACCCATTGATTGTTGAACAGCGGATTAGCTCTATAGAGAAGACCTTTTTTTGTGCTCTACTATTCAGAGTAATAGAAGGTCACCCTGGATGTTTATCACTTAACGGGATAAGCTAATCAGTTGTTGGAGATGATTAAAACCACAAGGCCAAGATTGGAGGTTGAAGCTATGGAGTGGGAAGAGTTCATAGGTATCTTCTTCAGTAAGTATTTCCTTCATTCTATGAGAACAAAAATGGAGAAGGAGTTTCTCGAGCAAAATATAAAGAAGAATGAATCTGTTGGAATATACCAGATGATCTTAACAAGACTTTCCCATTACTCCTCAATATTTTTCATGGATCCTAATGGGAAGGTTGATAGACTCTTTGGTGGACTAAGACTTCATCTGTGGAAGAATCTATCCAACCAAGACTATAAGAGCTATGAAGATATCATGTGGAGTGCGATAAAAGTCAAACTAAAGTTTGGTGAGATGCAATGGTCTCATAAATCCAATGAAAAGAAGAGATAAATAGATCCCATATTAGGTAGGACCTCCGATCTGGGAAGAGGAGGCAAGAAAGTGCAACATCCCACGTGTAAAAAATTTAGTAAGAATCGTTCGGGGAATAGCTTGCTCGGGAGAGGGAAGTGCTAAAAGTGTGGAAGAGATGGCCATATTGTGCGAAATTATTGTAGTGAGGTGAAGCCTCAACTTACCAACAATAAAGACAAGGGGAAGATGGTGCATGCCCTACCTGATTTCCAATTTTATAAGTGTGGAAAACTTGGGTAATTTTTCAATCACTGTCCAAATCTGAGGGTAGTGGAGGGGAACCACCCATATCCTTAGTAAAGGAAAAGTGAGAAAGGCCATGATTTTTATATCATGATAGCTGATGTTGAAGCTTCTAATGATGTGGTGACATGTACTCTTATTGTTCTCTCAAAGGTAGCAAGTACTTTGTTTGATCCTGGTTCTATGCATTCCTTTATATACTCTAAGTTTTCAAAGAATTTATATTCATCCCCTAAAATACTAAAAGCATAGTTATCAGTCAAGAAACCTAGTAGTATTATCTAAGCATTTGCAGTGTTTAAAAAATCTAGTATTTACTTTAGTAAGCACAATCTTATCACAAATCTAGTAGTCATTCACATGCTAAAATTTGACATTATAATAGGTATGGACCGGCTCTCAAAGTATAATGACAAGATAAAATACATAATCAATGAAATATTAGTAGTCTTGAATGGAAAACCTATAGTTACCTTCTAAGGAGAGATATATCAACATGATCTATGTCTAGAAGAACCTCATATATCCTTCTTTATGGATTTGATTGGTGAAGAAGAAGAAGGAAATGAGAGTATAAGGATAGAAAGTGTCCCCATTGTCTAGGAATACATTGATGTATTTCTTGAGGAGTTACCCAGACCTTTCCTAGAAAGAGAGGTAGATTTCTCCATTGAACTCATACATGGATCTCATCTAATATGAAAGATCCCATATAGGATGGAAAATATGGATCTAGAGGAATTAAAGAGACAACTAAAAGATCTTTTGGATAAGGGGTTTATTCAACCGAGTATGTCTCCTTGGGGATCACCTGTTCTCTATGTGAAGAATAAAGATGAATCAATGTGGTTATACACTAATTATAGAGAACTAAATGGGATCACAGTGAAGAACAAATAACCTCTTCCAAGAATTGATTACTTATTTGACCAACTTGGGGGAGATCAATTCTTCTCTAAGATTGATCTTCAATATGGTTATCATCAATTAAGGGTGAAGAAAAAATATATTCCAAATATTTTCTTCTGAACAAGATATGGGCATTATGAGTTTGTTGGTATACCCTTTAGACTGACTAACGCACCAGCTATTTTTTTGGATTTGATGAATAGAGTATTTAAAGACTACCCTGATAACTTTTTGGTAGTTTTTATTTATAATGTTATGATATATTCTAAAATTCATGAGAAGCATGATGATTATATAAGTGTTATTTTGAAAACTCTATGGAAGGAGAGGCTTTTTGAAAAGTTCAGAAAATGTGAATTTTGGTTACAAAAAGTTGCATTATTGGGGCACATTGTAACCAATGAAGGAATCAAAGTTGACTCTGAAAAGACAAAATTCATAGAGGAGTGGACTCACCATACAATAATAATTGATATTTGTAGTTTCCTTGGATTAGAGGGATATTATAAGAGGTTTTTGAAAAACTTTTCTGAACTTTATAATCCATTAACCTAGTTAACTTGAAAATGGGTCAAATTCATCTAGACAAAGGAGTGAGAGGGGATTTTCCATGAGGTAAAGAAGAGATAAATTACTATACTTGTGTTAACTCTTCCCTCAAGTGAAAAAGGATTCGTTATTTTTATCAATGAATCTATGAAAGGTCTTGGGTGTGTCCTCATGAAAAATGAAAAATACATTTTCTAATGCATCTCGACAATTGAAGACTCATGAGTAGAACTATCATACGCATGATTAGGAGCTGGTTGCAGTCATTTTTTCTCTGAAGATATGGAGGCACTATCTTTATGGGGAGAAATGTGATATATACACAGACCATCAAAGTTTGAAGTATATTTTCACACAATAGGAATTGAACATGAGACAAAAGAGATGGTTGTAACTTCTTAATGACTATGATTGTTCAATTCATTATCATCCTGGAAGAGCAAACAAAGTCACTGATGAATTAAGTCAACACGCACTATATGATAACAAACCTATCATGGGCCCCTCTACCCCATTGGGAACTGGCCTAAGCCCAAGGGTTGGCCACCTTGGGCCTTGTTGGGGACGTGTGGCGCGCAGGTGGGGAGGCCACCCCAATACCTTGTTACCCAACAACACATTTTTTGGTAGTGGGGGTTTGGATTAGTGGTAAGCACCCTGTAATACTAAATGAAAAATGGTTTTTCAAAACCCATTGGGTGTACGTATTGTATCATTACTATAGAGATTGTAGAAATAGTGGAACTGTAGTAATAGTGGGCACTATAGTAGTGGCAGGTCACTGTAGTAGCGGTAGGGAACTATAGCAGTGGCGGGTATAGTATGGGCTATAACAAGTGGGTAATGTAGCAGTACTATTCATAGAATGGGCCTTGGGCCAAAAAATTGGGCCTACGGGCCATGTAATGGGATAAATTACCACTGGGCCTTTGGGATATATAATGGGTCTCCCTCTACCCAGTTAAAGAGGTCTTTTCTTTGCTTTAATAATAAATGAGTCTTCGGCCCCATCCTTTAAAAAAAAGATCCCTTGATTCAAGACCTAGTGAAAATTGACATGGGAATAATAAGGGAAGGGAAATCATCAACCTTGTCACAAATTATTTCTCAACCGTCATTACTATAGAAGATCAAGAAAGCTCAAAAAGAAGATCCTTTGTTACAAAATAAGTTTGAGGCTGTGAAGGATGTGAAGTTTCCTGAGTTCAATATTGATCAATAAGGTGTTCTGAAATTTTTTACAAGACTATGTGTTCCATCTATTCTGGAAATAAAGAAGGAGATGGTGGATGAAGCTCATAGCTCTAAGTTCTCTACACATCTTCAAAGTAAAAAATGTATAGAGACCTTCATGATCATTTTTTGTGGGATAATATGAAAAGGGAGATTACTGGGTATACTTTAGGGTGCCTGGTATGTCACTAAGGGAAGGTAGATAAACAACTTCCTAAAGGGGTATTGCAACCACTACTCATACTAGCATAGAAGTGGGACAATATCACTATGGAATTTTTCACTGATCTCCCAAGAACTTCCAAAGTAAAAAATGTGATATGGGTTATTGTGGACCATCTCACTAAGACTTCCCATTTTATCTCTATTTGGGAAGATTTATCTCTTGATCAACTTGTCATGATTTACATGAGGAAGTGGTAAGGATGCATGGAGTTCCACTTTCTATCGTATCTGATCGTGATCCAAGGTTCACATCAAAATTGTGGAGAAGTCTTCAATATGCTCTAATTACCGAATTGAATTTTAGTATGTCTTGTCACCCCCAAACTGACGGCCAATCTAAAAGCACTATTCAAACACATGAGGACATGCTGAGAACATGCTCAATGGAATTTAAAGGTGGATGGGATCAACATATCCCATTAGTTGAGTTCTCTTACAACTTCCACTTGAGAATTCAAATGGCACCCTATGAAGATCTATATGGGAAGAAATGTAGAACTCCATATTTTTTGGATGAAGCTGGTGAGAGAAAGATTATTGGGCCTGATTTTGTGAAAGAGATGACAGAAAAGGTCTATGCCATCCAGCAACACATTAAGGCTACTCAGATTCGGCAAAAGATCTATCCCAAAACCATCAAAGTGGCTTGTATTTTGATTTTAGTGACAAATTATTTCTTCTAATTTCACCTTGGAAGAGAGTCATGAGGTTTGGGAAGAAAGGGAAACTCAGCCCGAGGTACATTGACCCCTATGAAATCCTTGATCGCATAGGAGCAGTGGCTTATTGGCTTGAACTTACTCCAAATCTAGCACAATTTCATGATTTATTCCATGTATCCCTCTTGAGTAATTATATACCTGGCCCTTAGCATGTACTAAATCTAGAGTTAGTACAAATGGATCATGACATCTCTTATGAGGAGCATCCGGTGGAGATCTTGGATCGTAGGGACAAGGTTCTACGCAACAAGACTACCCACCTTGTTAAGGTGTTGTGGAGGAACCAAAAATGTAAAGAATCCATGTGGGAACCAGAAGAGTATATGAGGCAGAAGTACCCACACCTTTTCTCTTCTGCGGGTATGAGTTAAAATTTTGGGGATGAAATTTCTTAAGGGGGGAAGAATGTAACGACCCGAACTTTTGAATAATGTATGTTTCTTGAAGTTGTGTGTTATTTTATTTTAAACTCAACAAAACTATATCCTTTTATTAATAAAGTGAGTATAATTAATATGAGACCGTTGGGTTTAGACTGTTATACGACTTTTGGTCAATATGACTATTGGAAACTATACTCTTAATGTTATGATTATTGTTTATATATACAAATGATCATGGTTAATTAAAACAAAAATAAGATTCGATGGCCTCATCTAGTAGACTCGGTCCGTACGAAGCCCATATTTTGGAGCTTGGGAATGAGGTAGCATCACTGGGATTTTCTATTGACCAATCCCAATCCAAACTCCAACACGTTAAGCTTTAATGGAATCACTTCGGGTACAAGTTCAAGCTAATATAATTCACCACTCTGGAAATGTTGTTTGAGCCACCCCAAGATTCTATCACTATAGAACTCCTTACACTTAGGTCCTATGTAGGTGTTATAAGGGGATATTTAATGAGGCCTTAGTTACTTTCTGAAATCCTTTTGTATAAATAAAATTTTTATTTCTTATTATGGTAAAAAATTTGAATTTTAAAAATCAAGATAAATATAGGATAAATTTATGGAAGTTCCATATTATTGATTAATATTTGAAAAGGGGTATTTAAATAAATTTTTTTATAATTTAAATAATTAATAATGTGAAATGATTTTCAAGAAATTATCTTCTACAGTTGTTATCAGTAAGAAATTTAGATTCTAATAAGATCAACTTATTTTTTGGGGAATAGTAAATTGTGAATAGTAATATTACCCTTATGAATAGTAATGTGGAAAATGGAATAGTAACCTCACTTAAGAAAGTATAAATATAATTTAGGAATCTTGTTTGGTAATGTGATATAATAGACTAAGTAAATAACAGTTTCACAATTTATTAGTTAAGTATTAGAATTTTTTTAGGTGAATAGTGTTTTTACTTTAAAATTAAATATCTCGTAATTAGAAAATTATTTTCATAAAATGGATATCATTTTTAAATTTAGAGCATTGATATTAGGATAGGGTGAATTTATGATATTTTTATAAAATGTTTTTTTTTTTGGTGAATAATAAAAATGTAGTTTTAAGTTTTTGTGTTTTTAATGAAATCATTAATGATGTGATCATGATGTAATAATTATGTTCTACTTTTGTACCATAAGATATTTTATGATGTTTCCCAAGTGGACAACACCATTTGAAAACACTATGGGAAAGCCCATGGTTTTGCAAATACCACTATTGAGGTGTCCCTTGGAAATTAATAAAATATTCCTTCTCTTTTGCTATAAATACCAACTCATTACTTCATTAATTTCACTAAAAATTCCTCCTAAATAAAGATCTGGTATTTTTACCTCCCAGGTATTTCTCTCAAGGTTCCCTCAAGCCCCCCACGGTCCCAAACTTCGATATTTTTAAGTTACTTTTCAAGGTAAGGGAACCTTTCACCCTCCTCTTTTAGTCATGTCTTCCTTTATGTTATGTCTTCTAGTTTCCATTTTATTACGTTGTGGTATGTTAATATATGTCCTTATTGGTTTAAATTTTATGTCCAAATAATGATATACCATTTCTTCTCTCATCGATTGATTTTCTGAATTTTTAAGTGTCGTCGTTAGGCTGCCGAATTTTCATAAAAGAAATCGCATCTTCTCTTTTCTTTCAAGTTTAATTTTCATTTGATATGTCATTCAAATATCCATAGAAAGATCTTATTTACATTTTATTATGTCCCTATATTGTATTATGAGTTATTTAT
The DNA here is from genome assembly GCA_963277665.1 of Viscum album. NCBI lineage: Eukaryota > Viridiplantae > Streptophyta > Magnoliopsida > Santalales > Viscaceae > Viscum > Viscum album. The sequence goes on along the minus strand of OY728125.1, from coordinate 1,474,744,287 downwards.
GAGTGTTTAACCCTTGTCCCCTCACTTTTTAATGTTTTCTAAAACCATGTTCTATAGTCGTTATGCTGTAGAATTTTCATCACAAAATATTTCTCTCTTTTTCCCAAGAAATTATCTTATTTTATTGATGTGAATACCCAAAAATATTTCGTTTACAAGGTTATTTACCAATAAATAAAAATTATATATTTTATTATTGAATTTAAATACATAAAACCCTTATTCCCTTTCCATGGGTTATAAATGACATAATGATCTTGTTTTTAAGCACTTTTTAAAACGTCACGATTTTGATATGAAGCCCATTTATTTTATTCTATTTGGGTTATTTATGAAAGGTATGATTATGATATATGTGGGTCACATTAAAATAAATAAATATTAATGGTTCTCCTTGATAGTTCTCCAATACATTGGGTAAAGAAATTAATCTCAAGAGATGACAAGTTTTATGATACCTTATCGAATAACCTTGGTAATTTTTATGACACCTTGGGGATAATCCTTGGTGATATGTTCATGAATGTATAAATTAAATGTTTTGTCCATATTTTCAAGTTATTTTTAAAGTTATTATTATTATTATATTCCTCTTTATCTACATTCCCTTATGTATATCACTCAAGTTCACATGTAAATCGTTCCACTTTCTTTCTTTACTGGGCCTTCTACTTGCCCTTTCCTTTGATGTATGTCTCTGAGTTATGAGATATAGTAATTTTACTTAGGATGAACCTATTATGAAGCCTTAAAAGTTTATTAGAATAATTTTTTATGTTTTCATTTATATTTTTTCTGATTTCCAAGACACTAGACATTAAAGATCCTCTGTTTGTAAAATGTAATGAAAAGTTATGTAATAAAAAGGTGGGATGCCATATCATCATTCCATTATTTCAAAAATATCATAACCATATTCCAAGGAGATATTCATAGAAACTCCTTATCACCAATTTAAAACTATATATATCTTTTATTAATTACATCATAACTTTTTTTTGACATTGATCTACCATTATGTGTTGTTAAATGGATCTAACCTTACTTACCATATCCTTAACTAGATCAGGTCCTAATAGGTTTCCTTATCCAACCTCTACACTACACATTATATTTATAAACTTCCTTTCATATAGTTTATCATAAGGAGACATATAAATTATTGAGTAAAATCTATCATTGTAAGAGAATTATACCAAAGAAATGTTTTGATCCCCACCACCTTGGAATTCCATAGAGAAATCTCTCAACATGTCTTCTGGAGTTTGAATAGTCCCCTTAGTATAACCATCTATATGAGGATTCTAAGTAGTACTAAAACTCAACTCAGTATCCAAATAGTACTAAAGGATTCTCCAGGTAAATATCATATTCATATTACATATGATTGAGAGTATTACTTCATGAAATCTCACAACTTATTTAATGTATAACTGTGTAACTTGATCAAGAGAGGAATATTCTCTAATTGTGATAAAATATACTAATTTCATAAGGTAGTGGAATATAACCCTAATAAAATTATTCCCTTCATATTTTTTGTGAATTTTGATGTTGAAATCTATGGTATTGTTTTTTCATCTCTATTCTGGTTTGGGTAATGGTTGTAACTTCCCCTTATACTTTTTTCTCTTATCCTTAACTTGGTAACACACCAGGAATCAGGATACATACTCGGCAATATCACTTTTTATGTAATGCTTGGTCTTATATTAGTTATGGTTGATTATTTTTCATTATATTATCTTGGTTATTTTTATATTTATTTTCATGGTTTTGTAGCTTTGATAAAGAGGTTATAGTCTCCCCATGACATATTATACCCTCGCTACTAGTCGGTAGCCACTAGTGTATGGGGAGGCATGCCTTACGTCACGTAATGAACCAGATCAGGGAACTAGTATGTGGTACCCAAGTCAGGATGTTATAATTCCCCTAACATTAATCTTTCCACAAAAATTTAACCCCCTTATGAGTCAATTTGGTGAGTGGATAAGAAAGTTCTTATAAATCTATCATAAAGAATTGTTAGTATCCAACCAACATAAGAAAACTACATATCTCTATTATTTTTCTTGGTCTAGGACATTACTCGATAACTTAATTATTTTAAGGATCCATGGATACACCCTCACTTTAAATTATATGACCCAATAATGATTATTTTTATAACCAAAATTCATACTTGATAAATTTGGCATATAAATTCTTCTTCCTCAAGGTCTTCCACACAATTCTCAAGTTTTATTTATTCCCTTCCTTGTTCTTTTAATATATAAGAATATAATATATATAAAAACTTCCACAAACTAATCAAGATAATCTCTAATGACTCTATTCATTAAATCCATGAAGATAACAAGATCATTAGTAAGTCCAAATAGAATTTCGATAAATTAATAATGATCATACCTCATACAAAAGGATTTCTTGGGTATATCCTCCTTCTTGAACCATAGTTTACAATATCCAAATCGAAAATCAATCATGGAAAAATATTGAGCTCCTCATAATTGATCAAATAGATTATCATTGTGAGGTAGATGATACTTGTTATTAATAGTGATTTTTTTAATTCCCCAATAATCAATATAAAGATGCATTGACCCATATTTATTATTAATAAAAATAATAGGTGCAACCCATGGTGATTCACTATTCTGAATGAATCCCTTATCTATATTATCCTAGAGTTTCTTATTAAATTCTTGAAACTCAATTAGGTACATTCTATATGGATTATTTGAAATAGGTGTATAAATAGGTATGATTTCTATTGAAAAATCAACTTCAAGATTTAGGGGAAGGCTAGGAAAATCTTCTTGAAAGACATCAACAAACTCATGTACAATAGGAATATCCTCAATCTTGAGTTTCTCCATAAACATATGAGATAAATATCCCTCATTAATAGGTAGTAAAACCTATTTATGGAAGTAATTTTATTAGGGAGTTTAAGATCATCAAAAAAATGAAAGACTATTGTTGGTTGATTTAGAATATTGAATGTAAATTTCCTACCTTGATAATTGATATGGTCCATATACTAAGAGAGATAATATATTCCCAAAATTATATTAAATTCAACTAGAGCTAGATTAAAAATATTTTAAATAAGCACATTCTTACAAAAAACTACCAAATAGGAGATATAGACTAGATATGTGATCATTCTACCATTACAATTTTTCACTATAAACTCAAAATCTAATCATTGAGGTGGTGATGTGATTCCCTTATAAAATTATTCAGATATAAAATATTGGGTAAAACTTGAATCAAATAAAATAATTTCACTTCTAGAGTGGATGATAAGTCTACCGTTTAATACATATTTTGGAAATTACACTTCATTTGTAGTAATTCTATATGTTTGGCCTTCTCCACATGGATTATTTTATAATAAGTTCCCTTGAGGCTTGGGGAACTAGTTTTAATGCCCCATGCCTTTATAATTGAATCACTAGATAGTAGTGGTTTCTTTATGTACCTTTCAGTCATTATCCAAATTAACCATATCTTCACACATGTAACAAACTCTCACTCACTTAAAGAATTTCCCAATATATTATTTTCCATACTTTTTACATGCTGAAAATTACTTCATTCTCTTATTATTTTATGTGCTCCTTTTTTATTGGTTCTCATCCAACCTCTTAGTCTCTTTATTTCCCTTGAAGATATAAGATATATAAAATTTCTTCTGCATATTAATGTAACTTGATACTATATCTTCATATGATAAAAAAATTGAGAAACTAGTACTCTTCGGAGACTCTGTTTAATCCCATAAAATAAATGGAAAATATTTATTTTTTTATTATGTATGTAGTCTAAATCATGTCTGGTTAATATTTTATAGTTATCATAAAACTCTACCAAACTTTATTCATCCTTCTACTTTAATGTGAGGAACTTCCTCCCCATTTCATCTCACTATTCTCGAGGGAAGTATTTATTGAAGAATATCACCATAAAAGTTATCAATTCCATGTTTTAAATTTCTTTATCTTCTTTAGTATTTTAGATCAATAACCACTATTTATTGGAATATCCTCTCAAAAAAATACACTAACAGAATAACCCTTTCACTTTCTTTATATATAAATTCGAGAATATCTTTTCAAGATACTTAATCCATTTATAAGCTACCAATGGATTAGTTTTTCCATTAAAAGTTAGAGGCTTATGCCACATGAAGCTATCCAACATATGTGAATCATGTTATAGAATAATAAGTTGCTCCATATAGGGAAGGTTATTCTTTATAACCTAATTTATATTTCCAAATATAGCCATGATCTACTTAGTTCCAACTCTAGCTTTATTGGTTTGCACGGTAGGGAAATCCCTCCATTGCCTACGAGTGTTAATCCCCTTTATTCTATTAGGATCCATCACTAAATAATGGAACACACTGAGTAAGCTCATGATCATCATGACTATTAATCCATAAAATAAGAATCCCTCTAATATAAAAATTTCTAAAATTCTGTAAGGTATTATCATAATTCTCATGTCACCTTTGTTCATTTAAAATCTAGTTATTAAGATTTATACTAAAACTTACTTTGATACCAACTATATAAACCCAAAATCAAGTAACCTAGAGCCAGTGTTCACTTTATTACATAGTTACAAGTTTTAATGGATCTTATCTTAGAGGTTTAATCAATTTAGTATTATTTAATTTAAAAATATATACATAATTTCCGTATTACATTGGAATGATAAAACATATTGCATAAAAAATTCGTACATCCGTGATATTATTCATAATATTCATCTTTATATCTTGAGGAAAAGAAAAAAAATAAATAGTGATCTCAAATACTCAACATGGGTTATGTACAACAGAATCTCTCTCGAATCAATAAGGTATAACCAATATAGCAAAGTAAAAAACTGAAAACACATGCCACTTAATAAATAACTTGAGAATTAAATACATCCATGGATAATATAAATGTAGTAATATGATGGATAATAATAACTCAATTATCAATAAATTAAATTATTGATATTGGATTTTATAATATTTGACACAATTATATTTATATCATCAAATCCATTTGCCAATACTATTTCATTTATGGATAGGTATACACCAAAAACTCATTTAATTGGACAACTTATTTGTCTGCTAAGACCTATCGATGCATCAAAGAACTATCTATAATCATAAATCACCCATCACTGCATGTCTAATTAATTCCTCATATATTGAATGATAAATTAAATTTATAAAAAATTTGTATTATCAGCAAATATCTGTATTGAGTTTAGAATATATAATTTTAATATTTCCTCACTCGATCAAATAACTTTCATAGTAAAACACCATAAGTAAAAAATGGTATATGGTTTTTTAAATAATTATATCCATTATACAAAGAGTGTCTATTATTTAAGATAAGTGTAATTTATAATAAAAAATGATCATAAGAAATTTAATATGTCAAGAGAAAGTTAATGACCACAAAATTAATAAGAGATAAAAGATGGACATCAATTCAACAGAATATAGGTTTTGTAATAAAATAACTTCTTTAAGAGAATAGAATAAAATGGAAGAAAAATATTAAAATAATATTTCATTAAATATTATATTTTTAAAACCATATATTACATTTAGAAGAATAAAAATATCATAAAATTTTGACGGTGGCGAGACTGTCCATTAATGTCGTATGCGTTAAAAAGAAAACATTACTTTTAACTTTTTGTAAAATAAAATCAAGAATATCCATTTGAAATATTCCTTTAAAACATTATAAAAATTAAAATACAACTTAAAATTTCCTTATTAAATCATTTTAGTAAATAAAAAGGAATTTTTAAAAATAATTTTAAAAAATATGGACATGGAATAAAAATATAACTAATCAAAAAGAGAAATAAGATTTTAATTTTTAAACATTTATTTACTTGATTCAAGTTAGAAAGAGAGGAAAAGTTGAAATAATATATTTAAACTCCTTAAATATTATAATGATAAGAAAATATATGGAATTTATGAATATTCCCTAAATAAAAATAAGTTCAATCCCAAAAAAATGAGATTGTAAAGTAAATTATTACCTCTTTGGTAATTTTTAAATTGTAACCACGAAAAATAATAAAACTGAATTGAAACTTTAATCATAATTAATAAATATATATTCATGTTAAATACATTAAAGGGTAATTATATACACCATATAAAATTAAATTGGTTCACAATAAAAAATATGTCTCACTAGAGTGCAAATTGAGACGAAATCTCTTACCTTAAGTTTAACTTGCCACATAGGTACTCTAAACTCCTATATAATGAATTTTAATTTATTATATATAAATTAAATGACCATATACATATCTATGATATCATAAATGGTCCATTTATAACATTATATCTCCCATTTTTTAATAATATTTTATTATTATCATTATTTTTGGTGTTAACTGCTTTTTTCATGTATGTTTTTATTCATTGGTTTGGGTCCATGAATCTTTCTCATGGTTACATCATATATATAATGTTATTATTTATATAAATATCATATATATTCAACATATTGATATTTACAGACATATATAAAATATACAGATATAAAAATGAAATACATTGTTCAAGGAGACAGTAGGTCATGTGTGCGCATGAATGTTGTTTTCACATTTTGAAGGATATAATAAAAGAAAGGTAAATAATAATTCACCTTTAAATGATAATTTATATATCATATATATATAATATATTCATTAAATATATTCTTATGGTCATCCACGTAAAGTGGAAATGAAAAAACGGATTACATCGCTTCATGGAGGTGGTGGTTCATACATACTCACGAGTGACTTTAACTTCTTCCAATGGATTGTAAAGTAATAAGTTGGAAATGATATTATAATTAAAAAATAATAATTTTTTCATAAATATTATATATATATATATATATATATATATATATTATTTCCATAATTATTATTATCCATGTGATTTGGTTATGGAAAAAAGTTACATCGATTTGCGAGGCAGTAGTCCTCCGTACACATGAGTGGTGGTTTTGTTTCTCATTTGATAGAGAAGGAGATGGCTAAATAATCTCATAAAATTAAAATTGGAAAATGTTATGTGATGTTTTCATTCTTATATCTCTGTTTTAACCCCCACACTCATTTACCTTTTGGAAAAATATCGTGATAACAATGTTTTTTACACAATAAAATCCAAAAGTTACCATAAAAGGAAAATTAGCCCATAAATATAATATAAATGAAATTATAGACCATATATTATACCCTTTATCCTATTTCAATATTTTTATTATTTTTAAATAATTTAATTAAATTTTATTTTATTTTTATAAAATATCATTATTGTCGTTTTTGATAGTATTCATTTAATTTGACTTTAGAAATGTCATGAAAAAGGTTGAATTAGAATATAATCATTTAAAACATAACTCATTTGTTATATTTATCTATAAAATGCATGTAATATAATCATTTATCAAAATTGTATTACTTTTAATATTTTTAAAATCAATTATTTATTTTCTTTATTAATTGCATAAATATTATGTCACTGTTGTGTAAGAATTTAAAGTAATTATATAATTTATAAAAACTAAAAATAAATTTCAATTAAAAAAATATTATTCATTTTTAAAATTAACATTTAAATCTGAACATAACCTCTTTTATCCATATGGAAAAATATTATAGATATTAAAGTCAAGAGTGTGACATTTTGTTTTTATTCCAAATAATTTTATGGTCAATATCAAATAAAATGGCACCAAGTGTACATATTTTTGATACTTAGATTATAATGGTCTAACTCTAATTATATAATAATACATATTCAAGTTTTATAGATTTTAAGGCCTTGTCACATTAGTTTCTAACCTTAATTACCTAATTTACCCTTTGCTGGTATGATGATTTTTTCCATTGTTACTATTCATAATAACCAAAAAATAGAAATATTTACCAAATATTAACCTCTATATTCCAATTATTGAATACATATTATCAATTTCAATTCACAGAATTTGTAGGAATTAATTTAATATAAAAACATAAAACATAACGAAAATAGTTTTTTAGAAAAAATGGATTTCTAATTCCAAAAAAAACTTATACCAAAATCCTATATAATGATGCTTCAAATGTAATTAGTTATATTATTTCTAACTAAATGAGTATTATATTAATTTAGTGTTAAATTAAATTCATTATTGGTATTTTCAATTAAAATAAATTACACTTTTACAAAAATAGGTTTTTTTTACTATTCACTAAAAAATTAATCTTTTCAAAAAAATACCTAAATATCAAATTAAGATAATATTTAAATAATGAATTGAAATATTATATAATTTTAATATAATAATATTTTAATAGTTTTTCATGGTTCTTTAAAACTCAATGTTGTGTGGAAGGATAGTCATCAAATAAATTTATTTAAAGAGAAATATATCATAAGATCTTAGGCTATTATAGATACTCAATTAATTTGACTCAAAAATTTAGTTAGAAATACTTGATAATTAATAGTACATGTACATTGGATAAAAATAACTTTGAACTATTATTCCATTCATAAATTAATTAATGGAAGGCTTATTCTGACTTAATATTTTATTGAGGGGTTTTTCTTTATTATGCATAAATTATTTTATTTTATTCTTTTACATGCCTTGTTAATATTAAGTGGATTTTAATTATGTTATTAACCATTTATTCATAAAATATTAACACATAATACTTTTATTTTGTTCCATATGATCATGTTTGTTATTTAATTCATTTTTTTTATGTGAACATAATAAATAATCCATAAAATAAAATACTTTGAAAAAAAGTATAAAATATGTGGCATGATCATGAGAATTATCTACTGGGTTGTTTATTGAGAAGGCAATAAACAAACCATTGACCCTAGGGGAAAAATTTTATGATTTAGTCTTAACCTAAGTTGTAGCATTCCACCTCTATTATGTGTATCACCTAGGTTTATTTTACCTCCACTCAATCTTAAACTGCCACTAATATCCTAGGAGATCCATACTTACATACGCTTTACTCACACCCTGGTGAAGGGAACCAATGAAATAGATATATCTCTTTTATAAAAGAAAAATATATATATATATATATAGGTACTTTCATAATAAGAGGAGGTGATGGAAGAAGTCCATCAATTTTAATTTAATAATAATAAATTTAAAAATAAATGAAATGATAAAATTAAATGAAATCCAAACAATACATAGGTCAATCAACCTCATGATCATCCATACAAGAAATTAATATGCATTTAATAAACTAGTATTCATTTAAATCATTCTTAATTAATATAAAACATGATTGATTTAATTAATTACCTTTATTAATTATTAAATCCATTTTTATTAACATCCATCCAAACAATCCTTGAGATTCCAATCCACTGTAATCATAAAAAAAATTATTTAAAATTAATGAAGTATATGTTGTGTACTTGGAGGCAACATGGTAAGTACATATTTAGACTATCTGACATGGTATTTATTGTGTAACGTTCACTCAGATGGCATGTATCATGCATGGTATGTCATGTAATTACATAGTGTGTACAATAAATAAATAAAAAATTGAAATGTGTTTTATTGCATGGTGTGTACTATTTTCAATGCATGTGGACTGCATGGTGTGTACGGACCATGTAATATGAGTAGTTCCAAATAGAACATAGAAATTAATTAATAATTTAATATGTAATAAAACTTATCACACTATGTGTACTATAAATTATTGACACACTAACACATGTTTATCAGGTTTAAGGGAGTAATTAATTAATTAATTCTTTATGTGTAAATAGGTAGAGTATACACAGTGTATACAAGCTAGCTACACACCATGTACTCCTATCATCATATATTCACTCCACATGCCTAGGGAATAGGTGTTTTTATTAACCACATAAATTTATGAGGTACACAAAGTTTAAAACGGGTACATTTCATGTGACCTCGATGTTCCCTGGTTGTCATTCCCATGTGTCATGTAATAAATACGCCATACATCTTTGACTGCGTGTTTTCCACCAAAAAAACACATGGACTACACAACATGTATGTGATCTACACTATGTATAATCTGGAAAGTTTTCTACTAGATTATCTAGTCAACTTGTGGTGTTTAATGATTTCATGGGATGTAAATTGCATGATACAATGGAATAGTTTTTCAAATTTTTCAAGTGAAATGGGTGAGGATACACAGTGTATACCTTTGAACTCACTTTTTCTAATCTCAATTTATTCTTATAGGATCCTCATAACTTTTGAATGGGATCTACAGATTTTCTTCATGTATTATAAACCACTATTTGGTTATATAAATGAGAACAAAGGATTGGAAGATATCTCAACATTTTAATTTAAATAATGAATAACCCGAAATGAAAAGGTATCAAAAAATGAGTAAAATCGTTAAAAAATAAATAATTATAAATTTGAATATGACTACGATGATACCTCTTGAAGTTTTTAGGTACAGTGGAAGAACCTATTTGGTCCATGAAAAACTCACCTTTTTCTAGATTCAGTGAATAATATGTATTGTACATGATAATAAATTTCATTTCCAATGAATATCCCTAATGAAAAATTGAAAAATATCACCAGAATAAAGATAGAATATTTTCACATAAAAACTTATAATTAATTTAAATTTAGAATTACTCAGCCTTGAGATTCTTTCTTTGATGAAGATGTTTATCATTTGAACATTAATTCAATTGTACCATCATTGTGTTAAGATTATCCAAGGTAGAACCCCTTTACCTATTATCTATACATTCTTCATTGATCTCAAATCATCATTGATTTTATCCTGGGTACTATCACAGTAGTACTGGTTATTTTAAATTACTTTTGTTAATCACCACACAATCTTACTATGCTAAAGGATTAATTCTTGTTTTCTAATTCTTTAGAGGAAAAGGAAGGTGGAAGTTTTATCTCAGATATTGGGAGCTTTCTATAGAATTTTTTCTCCAGGGTTAGTGGAATATCTAGAGGGGATGTGTTGTGTGAAACATCCACTAACCCTAGGAAATGTTATAGCAGGGTATTTTTCAAGTTATATTAGAAAATAAATAATTTCACATAAGCCCTTTATTGTTATCTTAATACCAAGATAACCCCAAGCCTAAATAATAATATTATTATTATTATTATTTACTTTAAGTGAGATAAACTTGTGAATACAATATATACCATTTCTTTAAATAAATAAATATTTATTTATTTAAATTATATTTCATATATCATTCATGTCAGACCAGATATCTCGGTTCGTACTCCATCCCCATTTACTAAATCTTGAATAATAAATATTATCCATTCAATAAATAAATAAAAATTTATAACATTCATAGTCTTTTGAATAAATATTTATTTTAATATACAACTCATATATAAATATGGTGGATAAATATATGCAATAAATAAATTCAGAATAAATATTACTCCTCGGTCTATATAATATTATTTATTCTAATAATTAAATTTACATAGAATTTAATTAAGATCACTATAAACGCTAAGTTTGTACCCACTAGGTTTCATACTTAGTGGAGTGAGTCGGGTTCACCTAAAGTCCAATATCAACATCTAGAATCACACAAAGGCACACAAGAGGTTAAATTTAATGACACAATGATAATAACCATATATGAAAACTCACTGTGTAATATAATCTCTTTTTCTTAATATCTCATCATTCGAGTCGTATACTCATGTCATCAACCAATATTATTGATACTCATTTCTATGACTTCTTGAAATGAACTCATCCATATACCATGTCCTTGGAATTTATTTTATTGTTTCATTTAAATCAAAATGTCAACATATCAACTTCTATAATGATATAAGGGACAAATTTGTCCTCAAATTATTCATTAATAACATATCACCCATGACACACCCAACGTATCCTACCTATTTGTGAGAATATATCATAATTATTTTTCAGTTATACATCAAATTTCATGACTCGTGATATGCATAAATAATAGTCTTAAAGTCTTCAAATCATTACATATATTCACAAATAAGAATATTCTGTGACACTTAACATGTGAAATTATTACTTATTGGTTTGTCCTCATAATATCCCATCCTAGATATTACTAAGAATGAAAACCATGAGAGGAAGTATCATCCTCTTATCAGTATCTAACACCTGATAGACTATATCATATATGTCCTATAAAATGACTCCATGCAACCATATGACTAGTAGTTTAAGAATATTTTCATAGCATTTCAAGCTTCTCATAATTATGGGGAAATGAAATTTACTTTTCAATATGTAAAATACTTTAGAAAATTATCACATTAAAGTTACATAGAAAAATAATAAAAATTTGAAAAGGTATTTATTGATATTTAAATTCATGAATATATGAGAAATATAAAGTAAAATTTATTTGGTTAAAGGGAACCAACTCCAACACAATGATGATCATTTTAAGGTCATGCATATAGGACCAATGATGTGAGTTTAAAGGTTATGATTCCATGAATTTTGATTAGGTATTATGCAAGAGTTATCCAAAACTTATCAAAGTATATAAAAATATGTAAAGGTATAGTTTTCATGAAGGAAGATTGGATACCTATAGAAGGTTTATTTTGTGAAAGGAGTAATCCTCGGAAGGATCATATGTTAAGATTAACTATTTCAAATATGGAAATACATGCTTAGACATTTACTTACTTCGTATTATATTTAGTTTATGTGAGTTCATATACTTCAAAAAATATGTGGAAGATTTATATGGGGAACCGCTTGAGTTTTATGGAATGGGGGTTTTGGTATATTTTCAAGAATAGTTTATATGGACAATACATTCCCTGAAAAATATTAAAAGGCGGGAATGGCTATGAAGATATTATATAGAGAAGACATGGTTGTGAAAATATTACATGGATAGGAAATGGATATGAAAATTTTACAAATAGGGTAATTTCACCTTTTAGACTTGGATTTTATTTCTATCTATGGGACCTCATACTATATGGGTTATTTATACTCAAAATTCTGAGTCCCTTTAGATATTAGACATTGAACTACATAAAAGGATCAGGGAAATAAAGCAATACCATTCTCCATACACAAAGGGATCCATGTTTCATAACATTTAGGTAACCATTAAGAACTTAGTTCATCAATTTCAAGACTCTTGATGTTGAATAATTATTTCTCATTCACCTAAATCTTTCATGAACACATAATTCTTTCAAGGTTGTGTACTATTTACCTAGAAAAAAATATTCATTTATGTGAAAATTCATTTTTTACATACTTTCTCCCAATATTCTTCTCATAATCAAGGATAAAGTTTCGAATAAATTTTCAAGTATCAAGGTTAGAAAGTAGGGAACCTATGTGGACTTCATATTGGCTTGCATGTGTACTCTATAAAAACCTCTTTCATAAATATTCTAACATTAAACATCTATAAATTTTTAACCATATATTTTTTTTCTCCAAGAGTATCAAAACTTAATATTATGAAATTAGTTATAAATATAGACACTAGTTTTACAAATATAAGGTATTTTTTAGTGTAAAAAGGGTTTTTAGGGGAACAAAAAATTAATTACATGGTTTTGTCTACCAGTACTCTAACAATGGATGGAGTCTATATATTTCTCATAGCGGGAGATTCTTACAACCATGTCACTATATTAGGAAATGTTTTTTAAGTATATCTACCCAAATATGAATATGAAATCAAATGGAACATGGATACCCCATTAGCATCTTCAACATGTCCCTCATATTTTGTTCGTCAATGTAAGGATCATGGTTTGTGTGATAAAGTTTACACCACATATTTGGATTCCAAAAACTATAATGCTAAATATAACTTTAATTTTAATACATATTATATAATATATAATAAAAACACTCTAAAATATTTCATTTATAACTATTACTAATAAATACATTATATGTAGCCGATTTTGTAGATATCCCAGTATTGGTTCTATAAAATATATTGGTGGATTAACTATATTTATTATAATTATCATATAATGCAACCTAGAATAAATTTTAACAATAATGAGTACTCCATATTATGAAAATAAAATAATTATAACATAAATTTTTGTATATAGTTTTACCCTTTCAAGGTAGGTATTGAAAATAACTTATAGTTTATTTACTTTACTTTAAGAACTCTTGTAATTTTTCCTGATATACTTATAATTTCATCATCATACAATAATATTTATTCTTAAAAATTTATATGGGGACCTAAAAATCAAAAAATATTAAAAAATTATCTAGTTTTAACATATTTTTAATAAAAGTTTTGATAATAAAAATGATTTAGTTATAATTTTAAATGAAATAGTGAAGTAATCATTAAAAATATAAATTTTGAAAACATAACTTATATATATATATTACCAAGGATGTTAACCAATCATTAAATATAATTTCATTTACACTGAGTAGATTGATAAACTCAAACTCTTCATCATGTATTTAATCTCCAAATACAAATTAAAAAATATTTCCCTCTTTCAAATATGAATTTTCAAGATAATTTAAACTAATTCACTATGATAGGTTAAATAGTGGATAAAAATTTTGGTTTTTAGTCCATATTCATGATACAAAAACTAATACCTTTAATTTCTTTTTCACGGTTTTATGTTTCCTCTTCTATCATTACGTACAGTGGTTTATAAATTTTTTATTCATTGTAAAAGATATTGAGTATAATATTAGATAGAAATGATATACCACTTTCTTATCTTATGTATTAAAAAAATTATTAACCATACTAGGAATATTCTAATATCTTGTTGGACCATTAGGACATTATATCTTCAATGTGTATTATGAAGGTTTTGGGCACAATGAAATATACTATTGTGCAGTAACCAACTTGAATTTTTTTCATAATCAATGAATAGTTTTACATGTACATGATGAAGGAAATCATAAAAAATGAAATTAATTTGAATATTAATTGAAATAAACACTATAACCAATAATATTGGATCATATCACATAATTTATAAATAATTTAAGTAAATAAAGAAATATTTTGTGTAAGAATTATTTCTTCATTAAAGATTCAGTAAAATGATTCTTGTTATAACATAATTTTAGAGAGAGTATTAAATTATAGAATACCTCTAGTGGTGATCTAAACATTCCCTAAAAACCTCCAAACATCACTGTATAAATACTTGAGTACTAGTTTGGAAGATTCTGATGCATGTGTTGTTCATTCATAATCACTAAGAGAACCACTTTGAGGTAAGAAAGATTATTAGTATTCTTTATAGATTCGAGAGGGTGGAAGTGGATGTACACTCTCTATTCTTAAGAGTGTTATTTGAGAATAACTCTCTAGGGTTTATGAAAATTATTTTTGAGACTTTCATCGTGCAGAGTGGCCATTATGGTTGAGGATGTTATAATTAATTTTAAATTAAACTAGTGTTAGAGAATAATAATTTCCCATGGGCCCTTATCATTCTCTTTATACCCATATAACATAATGTATAAATAATAATAATATTATTATTATTTAATTGACATTCTCTAGACTTATAGATAAATAAAAAATCATAGAATAAAAAATTTAACATTTATTCAAATAAAATTTAATAAATTATTTCTCACCGGTCCTTTAAACTCGGTCCATCAATCCTCCCCAATATTTATTGAACCTTGAATAACAACTATTTATTTAAATAAATAAATATCATCTCATTACTCATCAATAAATAAATAAATATTATATTTGTTAAAATAGTGAATAAATATTTATAGAATATTCAAATCGCATTTATTATCTCGAATAACTTGTGACTGAATATATGTGATCGATCCAAACATGAATAATTATTAAACCATATGAGGTATTTATATTTATTCAACATGTTAAATTAAATTATAATTTAACTATGGTTTTGGATATACTTAGTGTGTGAAGCTCTATGCCCCTTTCTCCATGGCATTAGGAAAAACCACCTAAAGAACAAGGTTAATGGATCGCAACATGCAAAGGCACCGATAGATAATTTAGTTGGTTTTTTAATTACATACAACCATATATATATTTTTACTATGTATTATAATAATTTTATCATGATATACATAATCAAGTAGGTTCACACTTATGTCATCAACCTAGATGCTCGATATCACTTTCTTTGTACTGTTGGAAATGAAATTAATAATAGAAAACCATGTACATGGACTTAATATGTAAATTAAATTCCAAATAAAGGGTTAGATATATCAAATTCCATTAAATAATATAAGGGAAAAATCTGTGTTCGCATTATTCATTAATGTCATATCAGTCGTGACATGCCCAACTTCATGATGAACATATGTCATCATAGTTTATGAAAATAAATCAAATCATATAAATTGTGATATAAATTAATAATATATTTAAATTATAAGGGTCATTACACATTTACGTATATTGGAACATCCAATGACACATATAAATGCATATTTCCTATAATTCGGTCAAGTTCTCATAGCCTCTTTTCCTGAGATTACCAAAGAATAACTTCATGAGAAGAAGTCTCAATATCGGATAACCCATAACCTTAATAGATTGTATCATTTCTATATGATAAAATGATATCATCCTGGTATAGAACATATATTTAAGAATATTTTCATTGCACTTCCTAGATTTTATCATTGTGATGAACTTATACGGACTTTCGATGTGACAGGTACCCTTAGGAAATTATAACATACAATGTCATGAAAAATAATATCCATGATGTGATAAAAATTTATTAATATTAAAATTCAATGAATAAAGGTAATCATAAAATACATAGAAGTTGGTTTTATAGAACCAACTCCAGCAGACTCTCACTTTTAATAGAACCAACTGATGATATCCTTTAGTCCACCAGCTCTCATATGATATTCATGATTTTTCTAAGATATAACTTTATTAAAGGGGTATTCCATGTTCTCATTTGTGGAAACTCAACTCACCATGACCTCACTCCTTTGACAAAAATCCCTTAAGATTTAATACTTCTAAAGTGTGTGTTTTTTCATTGATGTGACCCTGGATCCTTTGCAAGATACACTACAGTAATATTACTACAATAAAATTTGATATCATTTTACTATTTGGAACCACATAAAGATATTAGAATAAGTTTCATATCCACAATGCTTCCTTGGTAGTATCATAAGACCTATACAATCAGATTCCACTATAGAATTGGAAAAACTGGATTCATTGAACTCTTCCATCTCACAGATCCTCCATTAAGATTGAAGATATATCCTAAATATTACTTTAGATCATTCTGATATATTTTAAAACTAGCACTAGTATGTCCCGTAATGACTAGATCCTCACCTCCTCTATATACCATGAACATATCCTTAGTACACCTCAAATACTTAAGGACAGCCTTAACAACAATCTGTTGTTGTTTAAATATATCAACTTGATATCTGCCTACTATGATCAAGTTGTAGGAAATATTAATAATATTATATAATATATAATTCATGATTTAACCTATCACAATTACATATGGTATCTTACTCATCCTCTCCATTTCTTGTTGTGTTTGGGGATACATTTTCTGGGAAAGATGTATATTATGAGGCACAAGAACCAATCCTTTTTTTTATTATTCTATACTGAATCTATTCAATATCTGGTCAATGTGTATACCTTGACTTATTCCAAGAACACTCTTAAATATATCATGAGTTATCTTGATCCTAATAATATAGTTTATTTCACCGAATTAATTCATGAAGAAGCACTTTATTAACCAGTCCTTAACTTACTATAAGATTGGTATATTGTATTGATTAATTAAAATTCCATAGACATATACTACTAGGAAAAATAATTAAATCTCACTAAAACACTTGTAAACACGTGGTTCACATTTGTTATTTATGAAAATAAATTTTTTATAGCTTCATCAAATTGAATTTTCTAGGAAGATGATTCTTACTTCAATCCATAAATGGATCTCCACAACATGCATACTCAATTGGCATTTCTTGGAGTCACAAGACCTTATGGTGGTATTATATATACATCTTCCTAAATGTTCACATTATGAAAATATATTTTTATATTCATATATAACATTTCATAGTCATGAAAAGATGTTATAATAAGTATATATAATCATGGAAACTAGTGAAAAAGTTTTTTCCGTATTCAATGACTAGATGTTGTTTAAAACCTTTAGCCACTGGTGGTTGTTTATAGGTACTCAATTTACCTTCCATGTAAGTTTTTCTCTTGAATAAACATATACACCTAAAGAGATTTAAATAAATTGTAAAATAAACTAGAACCCATACTTGGTTATGATATATGGAATCCATATCCGAATTCATATCTTCTTTCGAACTTGCATCTTTTGATCTATCTACATTCACATATACTAAATAATATCATTATTATTGACCAATAATGATTCCATGTAATTTTTTACTATAAAATAATATCTTTCTATTCATATAACCTCTTTTTTTCTCCTACAAAACACTTGTGTTTCAAGCAAAACCTCTTCCAGTGGGACTTGTGGAATCTATTCCCACATTAACTCTTTTGTATATTGAGAATAAACTTCATCAAAGTCAATATTTTTATCACTATATTTATTGAGGATGTGTTCCCTCTCTAGAAAGGTAGGACATTATTTGACTGAAATTATTTTATCTAAAGGGTCATGTAAGTAATTTACTTTAGTTTATTTAAGATATCCAATAAAGATACACCACATGCTTAGGGTGATAGTTTGTTATTGTTTAAGGCCTTAAAAACTTCTCACATCCCCATTCCTATAAATTTGACAACACGGGTCCCTTCCTAGTCCAAAAATGGTATGGGTTATTGTTTTCTTCATTTTTTACATAGTTTAGTGTTTATGTTGTTGTTTTTAATTTTTATCCTTAAAAGGATTATAAAATATAGACCTAACTCATCATAAGCCTGACCAAGTCAAGAAAGGTATGGTTACTCATTTCACTAACACCATTATACTGTATTTTATAAGTAGTGGTGGGTTGGGATAGATTCTCAAACTCTCATAGAAAGTCTATGAACTCTTGGTTAAGATACTCCCCAACTCGATCAGATCGAAGCTTCTTTATCTTATTATAAAGTTAATATTATACAACATTCTATAATTTTTTGAATTTATCAAAAGGCTCAGACTTATTCCTCAGTATATAGACATATACATATCTACTTAATTAATCAGTAAAAGTAATAAAGGAATTATATTATCCTTTATATTCAATTATAAAAGTTTCATGCATATCTATTTATACAAATTCGAGAATATATGTGGCTCTTTCACCTTATCCCAAAAATTGAGGATTGTTCATTTGTCCTTATAAAAACATTTGATGGTTATAAAGTGTTTTTATCTGTAGGGATTATAAATAACCACCATAATGGATATTTTTCAAATGCTTCTTATTTACATTTTCAAGACAGTGACGCCAAAACTGGGTGCGATATGATTCACGTGAACCTGGTTTGTTGTTAATTTCCAATACTTTGTTTGGGTAATCTGATAAATAAAGACAATTATTTCAATTTTCTATACCATAAAAAATGATATATTTGTAAAATATACATCTATTATTTCCAAATATAAAAATAAATCCATCTGTATCTAGGTAGGATGCAAAAAAAATTTGTTTTTGGTAATAGAGGGTACATATTAACAATCTCTCAAAACCAATACCATCCATGTTGGAAATGAAATTTGGTAGCATATTATAGACAATTTAGTAATTTGTTCTCTTTTAGATGGTAAAATATCTACCTATCATCTAGAAATCTTCTAGAATCCACATGGTTCAAATATTTCGATACACTTTTGAGTACCACAAGATGTATATAATACCTAGTTGGTAGATATGGAAAGATTACACTCATTAATAAATGAACCTATTGATCCCATTTATTATTTAATTGGGAAAATTTATTTTCCATTTTCCTGTATTTCCACATGAAAAACATGTTACACCTTTTTCCTTCACCTTTATTTAGATATGCCTCTTCTTGGAAGGACAGTGCTCAAGAGCCTTAAACTTGGAGTGAGACTTGGAGACCTTTTCCTTTTTATTTCTTTTATCCTCTATAAGGATCACAAGTATTTCATGACACATGTTCATATCAACCTAGTGAATAAAGTTAAGGATCTACAATAGAGACTTATCATAATTACTTATGTTATAATTAAAAATAAAATTGAATAATCTATTAGATAGTGAGGATAAGATGAGATCTATGTTCAAATCATCATGGATATAAAATACCAATATGTATAAGTACTCTATGTAGCCAATTAACTTGACTACATGAGGCCCAATTGGCACCGACTCTCCAATTACTCATATGAATAGTTAATTAGAGATCTCATATCAATCTCTCGTTACCTTATCTTAATAAGTATCATGAAGTTGAGACATGGTCCCTTATGCATATATGTCCTTATGTTTCTTTAAAATATCACTAAACATGGATGATATAATGAAACATTTGACTTATATGGAATCATAAAAATGATTCATGTAAAGAGATATTTCTTCTTCACAATCCACTTTAACATGCGCTTGAGGAATATGATTTTCCAACACGTATAATTTCTTATTATGGCGTAGTATAACGTGCATGTTCCTATACCATTCCTAGATATTTGAGCTGGTGAGTAGGTTATCCTTATCAAATATAGATAATATTGATATAGTCTAATTTATATAACTTTCCATTTCTAAAATAAATAGGATTAGATTTATAATGCATTATCCAAATTAAAAAAATAGATAATAAATATTAATTAATTTATTGATCCCCCTCTATTTTATCAAAACATAATATCCCCCACCATTGGTATTATAATCTCCTATCACACGAATATTTTAGTACCAATTATCAATCTAATACTTCTAAAAACCTATAATTTGGCCATGAAAATTACTCAAAGGACTTTAGTAAGGAATAACTTTCCAACTAAATTAACTCAGATCTCCCTAGTCAGTTGAGTGGAGTCCCCAAACCTGAAATATTGGACTAAGATTTCCTCAACAATTTCCTGCAACTGGTATTAAACAAACTTTTTCTATTATACTCAATAATAATTTGGTTATGTTAACCCAAAACTATCATAAGAATTCATGATAAAAGTAAGTGTCCAGACTTTGGCCACATAAACACTTAGTTTAATGCCTTCTTACTCATATAATGGAAGTCTTGTATAACTTAATATTTTATTGAAGGATTTTTTTTATTTTTAAATTTACCATTTTATCTTTATTACTTGCTTGTTAATATTAAGGGTATTTTATAAAAGTTATTAACCATATCTTGACAAAATTTATGCATAATCCAATTTATTTTAATTCCATATTCCATGATTTTTAATCTATTTATTAAGTGATAGTGGTAGAGAATCTATAAATAATTAACCTTTCACTTGACAGAAATAAGATAATAAAGTGTCATGATCATGATCTTTCCTACTAGTTGGTTTTTCTAGAAGATAATAAATCAACCCTTGACACTGGGGAATAAACTCCTCAAGCCATGTCTGGTCCAAGTTTCATCATTCTACATATGCTTATATGCATCTTCAAGATTGGTTTCTCCTTGGTTCTAATCTTAAACTATCACATCTTTCCTTGGAGATCCATCCATTACATAATAATTACACACACACAAGTTAGGAGAACTAAAGTATTTGTTAGGGGTGTACATAATAGAAACCATAGGAATGCATACCCTTATATAATGAGAATGATTGATGACACACAAGTAATCAATTTAATTGAATAATTTATTACAAAAACCATATAATAATAACAAAATAAAATAAACCAATCACTTACATAAGTCAATCTAAGATCATGATCATTAACACACATGCGAGGAAAATGAATTTAATAAACTATAATTTATTTCAATCATTCTTAATTAAGATAAAATGTACTCAAATAAATTAATTATATTTACTAATTAATCAGAAAATTTATCTTAATTTCCATCGAAACTTTTCTTGAGATTCTCATACATTATAATTTTTAAAAAAACAATTAAATTAATTTTATTTAAAATTAACTTAGTGTGAATTATGAACTTGGATGTAACACAGCAAGAACATGACCAAAATACCTCGTGTACATTGTGTTAATATACTATATACTCATAAGGAATTCATCATATGTTAGTGTTTGTGTCCTATGACCAACTAATTATAATTTTATTACATGAATATTCGATGTATTGAATATTAATTAAATATATTATTACATATTTTCCATTTTTATACATGGATTTAATGTAATAATGTCCTAGAGTTTTTTTTCAATGATAAGTTCATAAAATTTCTCAACTATGATGAGAACATTAAAGTGCTATGATAATATTCTTAACATAGTTCTGCATTTGGATAACATACAATGATGGGAAACATAGTATTTAAACCATTTGGTGCAAGTACTCATAAGCGTATGAGGATTCTTCTCATAAAGTTCTCACTTTGTAATATCCAAGATAGTAGATTATAAGAAAAGACCCACCATTAGGAATTCTTCATGTTTTGGTGTCATCAGATATTCCTATTAGTGAGCTTGTATAATGTTCCTCACATTTAAGATTATCATTGGTGCTTTTCATGACTTGTGCACTTAGATTTACGGATGAAAACCATCACTCCATATTTTGGAGGGAACTAGGGTATTTTGGGTGTGTCATGATTTACATTCCATTAATGGATAATATAGTGTCACTAATTTTTATTACATAATGATTACATCATTTTAAAGATAAACAACATAAAAGCATTATAATCCAAGATCCAAAGGTTTAGTATCTTGGGAAAATTAGGACAATACACCACTTATACATAATAAAACATAAAAAAATTATTTAAAATCTTATTCTTTATCCTTTTAAATCTCATGTTCTCCTTAGTACATGTAGTCACCTAAGGATATACATCAAAGAAATGGGTGATCTAAAATCCCAGTATGGGGATGAATAAGGGACATGAATCAATATAACATGGGAGATAAGAATTGTAATATCATAAGCATAGGATCATTATAAATATCATGAGGAAATTATGTGATAAAGGAATGTAATGTAGAAATGCATAAAAATTAAACATCATGTCATAATAGTTAAATACCACACAAATTTGTGAACAAAGCTAGCATCATGTTCATTCATAATATATGTGAATAATCATAACATAATCTTGTGAAAAAATATTGCATCATATTCACACATAATACACATTATATCATGAGATGCATCACATTACCCAATTCATTGGAGGGTGATATAATTCTAGTCCCACCCATCACATCATAATATTCACCTAATCAAGCATTCCACATAGAACGTATATCAATCAAATTAATAAAGTAACCCATGTAAAGGAATGGGTTTCATAATTATTTCATCATTCATGATTTCATGAAGAAACTTCTTCTTCTCACAAGGAAATGGGAAAATAATATATTTATTATAAGAATCATCATTTTTGATTGAAGAAGAAATCACTTAAGATGTGTCAAGATGTGTTTTGAAAAGAATATTTCTTTTTGAAAATCATTGTATTTTCTATAAAATTTGATTGGAAACATGTATATCCTTGAAAATAATATGTAATAATAATTAAAATATATTCAAGGAATATTAAAACAATACCCACACTAAAATTTTTCAGGAAAGAGGAATGACCCAAAGAAAGGGAGTTGAGTTTGAGAATCCTCTTACCTTAATTCCCACTTTATTTTGTTAGTTTTGTGCCTCTTGAATAATAAACTTATATTTATTAAAAAATGATATATAAGTGAATTATAGTAATTTATACATCTATTTATCAATCATATTAATTTTATTATATTTATTAATTTTGGTTGATGAAATTTAAGCTTTTTGATATCATGTTTTTCTTAAAATTTTCCTGTTTTTCTTTGATTTATCTATTTTCATTCAATGTCATTTATATAGAAGTATAACTAATTAAGGTATATTGAAATACATGTAATTATTTATTTATATATATTATATATAATTAATATTATCCATTCATGAGGTGGTAATAATAATTTTCATGGTATTTTCTTTGAAGGTGGTTAACCGACCTTTAACGAGAGATTGTTGAAAGAGAGAGAAAGGGAGGTATGAAATTTATATTTGTCATAAATAGTATAATTATTTTAGGTTAACATCATTAATATAATATTAAATTAATTCATAATTAATTTTATAGTATATGGTTTCTAAATGAATTGTGAAAAAGAATAAATAGAATCAGAAAATATGAAAGAATTAATAGATACCTAATCTCTTCTTAGTGTAGCTTCTCTTGTATGACACAATAACTCCCATGGTGATTGTAGTTTTATTAGTCCAAAATGTCCCTAAGTATTATAATGGTATTTATATGTGGTATTTGGGAAGATATTGAGATTTTTAATGGGTTTAAGGAGCGGTTTTCCAAGGGGAGGGAGAGGGGTATTCTTAGAATAAAATTATATATCAAAGTTAAAATTTATAATAGTAAAGTTTTTACAATATAAATCATACAAAAAATATAATATAATAGGTTTAAGACTTTAAATACCATTTAAAATTTTAATTAATTGATTTATTAAAAATAAAATTGAAAGGAAAGAAAAATTATTATCTTAAGGAATCACTTTGGACTTTAGGTTTGGGAAAGTTCTTTTTAAGTTTGAAAATTAAGTCTATCATATTTTAATGAATAATTTATAAAATAAAATATTTCATTTCCATACATAAAGTTATTTAAATGATTATTTTATTATTAAATCCTGAATTATTTAATTTAAGATACACTGGTTATGTTAAAAACTGTATTTTTACTATTCACTCGAAAAATGAAGTATTTTAGAAAATTACTGAACAATCACCCATGGAAAATTTCGATGTTAGGACTTTAAAAATGAAATTAATTTTATCAAAATAAATTTCTAAAAAAGGTAATTATAATTTTTAATATAAAAATTGTAACTTTTACGACATACTTTAAAATATAATTTATTAAAAATATGCTTATATTTTCTTTGAGTTTTTTAATCATTATATTTATTTTTTTGAATTATAATATTTATATTTACTTAAAGTAATCGTAATAAATATTATTTATAATAACTTATTATTTTGAGGTAAAATTCTTATTCCAATAGTCGGGTTACTATTCCCAATGGTCAGGTTGCTATTCTCAATGACCATGTTACAATTTGAATGGTCATATTACTATTACAATGGTCACACTACCTCATACAAATATCTTTTCTTCTTTTAACTTAATATTCAACTCAATTCCTCTTAAGATTCTATATTTCCATTTTCTAATATGTTGATTGGTATAATAATATTTTGTTTCTTTTCTATAGTGTTTTTAATGGGGGTGATGATTATATTAGATTGGGGTGATCCATATTTTCCCATTTTAGATCTTTTATTTTATATTTTTTGTCCAGTTGTAATGTTTGGAAATTAAATTTCTTTCATTAGTATTTAATGTAAAAGTATTTAGTAATGAAAGAATCAATTTTTTTGTTTCTTTATATTTTTTATGTGTATAATTTTATATAATATAATAAACCACACATTTATTTGGGAAACAAATATTACTCATAAACACTAGGCCATTACATTCTTCCCACCCTTTAGAAATTTCATCCCTAAAATTTCGACTCATATTATCAGTTAAGAATAGATGAGGGTGATTCTATTTCATTGTTTCCTCTGTTTCAAAGGTCTCGTCTTTATACTTATGGTTCCTCTACAACACTTATACAATGTTATTTATCTTTTTGGGTAGAAATTTGTCTTTATAGTCCAATATATTCACTTGTTTCTCTTGATATGAGAGGTTATTCTTTTGTTGTACCACCTCTGGATTCTATACAAGTAATGTATCAAGTATGTACTTCTTTCGAGTGATACATAGAACACATCATGAATTGGAGACATACTTGGTGGAAGTTAAAGCTAATAGGATACTAGTTCTAGGTGATCAAGGATCTCAAAGGGTACAATGTACCTTTTTATAAGCTTCCATTTCTTTCCAAAGAAAATGAATCTCTTCCATAGTGATATTAAAAGGAAAAATTTGTCTCCAACATCAAACTCCAAGTCCCTTTGAAGGTTGTCAACATATCTCTTTTATCGAATATTAGCGTCTTTTATAAGTTGTTGTATGTATTGAACCTTCTATGTCATCTATTGCACAAGTTTGGGTCAAAGTATCTTTCATTCTCCAAATTCATCCCAACAATTTAGAGTACTAAATAACTTCCCATATAGATCTTCATAAGGTTCTATTTGAATACTTTAGTAAAATCTATTGTTATATGATAACTCAACTAATGGGAGATTTTGATCCCATCCTACATTAAATTATATTGATAAATCTCTTAAAATATCTTCTATCATCTAAATAGTCCTTTGATACTAGCCATTAGTTTTAGGGTGATAGGTCGTGCTAAAATTCAATTTATTATGCAAATCATGTTGAATACTTCTATATAATTTAGAGCTGAGACTTGTAACATGATCGGAGATGATATAAAGTGGAACCCCATATATCCACACTAATTTCTTCATGTATATCATGGAAATTTGTTTATGTGATAAATCTTACCGAATAGAAATAAAGTGGGTAGTATTGGTGAGTCAATTCACCACAACACATATCACATTGTTTACTTTAGATGTCTTTAGGAGACTCGTGAAAAAGTATATAATGACATTAGCCCATTTCCACATGGGTATATACAATGGTTTTATCATCCCTTTTGATTTTTTTCTCTCTAAGTAAACTTCCTAACATACCAAACACCAAGAGATATACTCTACAATCTCCTTCTTCACATTGTCCCACTATAAGTGCTCTCGAAGATCACAGTACATCTTGGTACTTCCAGTATGGATAGAGAAAGGTGAGTTGTGTACATTATCCAATAGCTTCTTATTAATATCATGTGTTGAAGGAACACAAATACTTCTTCCATACCTAACCACACCATCATTATTGATATGTAACTCATGTATCTTACCTTCCTTTATAGCTTTCACCTTCTTTTGTAGCTCCATATCATCCCTTTATGCCTCCTTGATCTTCTCTTAGATGGATGGTTAGGAAATAATTTAGAAAAGGTATTATGTATTCCATTCAATTAAGATTTCAAGATACATACTTCTCATATCCATGAATATAGAGTCTTTCTCAATTCACATCATGGATATAGTAGTAGGTTCTTTTCTTCTAAGATAATTTTCCACCATGTTGTCCTTTCTTGGATGGTAGTGAATAAATAAATCACAGTCCTTTATTAGCTTTAACCATATTTTTTGATGCATGATGAGATCTTTCTATGTGAATATATAATTTATACTCTTGTGATAAGTATATATATCACACTTTTCTCCATAGTGGTAGTGTCATAAAATATTCAGATCAAATATCATAGAAGCTAACTTCATATCATGCATTGGGTAGTTCTATTCATGGAACATCAACTATCATGAGGCATAGGCTATCACATTATCTTTCTGCATGAGTACACAAACCAATCCTTTCTTTGAATCATCACTTTACATCACAAAACATTCTCCACTAGTTGTTAGTGTGAATACAGGCATAGTGATTAGCCTCTTCTTGAGCTCCTTAAATCTTTCTTCACATTATTCTATCTAGAAATAATTTACCCCTTTCCATGTTAACTTAGTCAGCGGGATAGAAAGTCATGAGAAATTTCTCACAAAACATCGATATTACCCAACTAAGACAAGAAAACCATGGATTTATAATACACTATTAGGTTTGGACCATTCCTAAATTTCGTTTTTCTTTTAAGGGTCCATAGAAATTCCTTCACTTGTGATCATTTTCCCCAAAATGTGACTTTTTGTATCCAAAAGTCACACTTTTTAAACTAAGCATATGTTTTATCCTTCCTTAATTTATCTAGAACACTCCTTATATGTTCTTCATGTTCCTTAATTCTCTTGGAGTAAATGTGAATATAATCTATAAACACTACCACAAATTTTTTGAGGTAGTCTCTAAAGACTCTAATCATCAAATCCATGAAGATCATAGGGGAATTATTAAGTTCAATAGGCATCACTATGAACTCATCATTCACATACCTTGTACAAAAATCATTCTTCTAAATATATTTCTTCTTCACCTTTAGTTTATGATATATAGAATGAAGATCCACCTTTGTGAAGTAATGATCTCCTCATAGTTTGTCGAACAAGTCATCAATCCTTTTTAGAGGATACTTTTTCTTTATGGTGATCTTGTTTAGCTCCAGATAATCGATACAAAATCACATTGATCCATCCTTTTTCTTGAAAAAAACCATTAATGTGCCCTAAGTTGATGCACTATGTCATATGAACACTTTGTTCGAGAATTCTTACAGCTTCTTTATTAACTCTTCCAGTTTGATTGGGGCCATCCTGTAGGGGAAAATTGAGATATGAGTATCTCTGGGATTGATTTCTATTGAGAACTCCACCTGGTGACCTGGGGGCGTCTAGGTAACTCTTTAGTAAATACATCATTGTATTCCCAAATAATTGGAATTTCCTCTAGGTCGATACCTTCCTTTGATTTGACCATTTGGATAGGTATGATTCTACATGGGGTATCAACACCCACACCATTGAGGGATTATACATAGAAGATTCATGATCTTACTTTAATTTATAGAGGAGAATTTGAAGGTTTGAAATATGAAAAGAGATTTCTTTTTTCCAGTAATTGATATGTGTTCTATATAATTAGAGTCAATAAATTCATAGTATAGCATCAAATTTTAACAAGGTAAGTATTACAAGATTCACCAGAATAATATTCCCACAAATGCTTATAGGAGAATAGTCTGACACTTGGGTTTCAATGATTTTACCACTATGTGTTTTTATAGATATCTCTAGTTCAAGGTATCAAGGAAGTGTACATTGTATGAATTTTTTTCTTACTCCACATTACCAGTTTTGATGGAATAATATTTCCCTTGATACTTTGGATTTGGTGGTTACTGACACTGATTACCCTCAAGGACCCATGGTTTTGTGCATTGGATTTTATAGCACCCTTGCTCCCTATAGTTGAAGCATTGAACCGTAGGTGGTACATTAGAAGTTTCCCTACTTTCCTATATCACATTGGTTGTCCTATTCATGTCTCTTTGGAATTCATGATATTGGTGGCCTTCCCCTAACACTTAAATCATTTCCCAGTCTCTTTGATACAATTCTCATGATGCATATTCCCACAATTTTTTACATGTACGTGGTTGGATCCTCCTTCTTCCTTTTCAATTTGACCCACCATATTCATACTCAATTATTCTCTTATTATCTAAATAACCATGGGTCCATTCTCCAAAATCCATATATAATTTGAGAATACATCGAACCACTTCTTTGTAACTTCCAAAGTCTTGTATGTATATATCCTTCCAAAATTGTGCTATTAAACCACTAAAAATCCATCTATTTTTATATCATTGTTGATAAAAAAACTTAAGGCATAATAAAACATAAAAATTTAAAATTGGGACAACATAAAAGCATTACATTCCTAGATCCAAAGTCTTGTATGTATATAGTGACCCTACTTTTTCTAACATAATTATTACATCATTTAAAAGATAAACAACATAAAATCATTACAATACTAGATCCAAAGGTTTAATTTCTTGGGAAAATTAGGACCATACAACACTTATACAAAATAAAACATAAAAATTTATTTAAAATATTCTTCTTTATTCTTTTAGATCTCATGTTCTTCTGAGTACATTTATTCACTAGAGGATATACATCAAAGAAAGGGGTGATCTAAAATCCCAGTAAGAGGATGAATAAGGGATAGGAATCAATATTACATGGGTGAGAATAATCATCATATCATAAGCATAGGATAATCATAAATATCATGAGGGAATCATGTGATAAAGGCATGGAATGTGGAAATTCATAAAAATGAAACATTGTGTCATAGTTTTCAAATACCACACATAGTTGTGAAACAAATTAGTATCATGTTCATGTACAACATATGTGCATAATAAAAACATCATATTGCGAACAAATCCATCATCATGTTCATTCATAATACAAATTATCTCATGAGATTCATCACATTACCCAATTCATTGGAGGGATATATAATTTTTATCCCACCTATCACATCATAACATTTAGATAATCATACATGCCACATAGAATTTATATCAATAAAATTCATGAAGTAACCCATTTAAATTAATGGGTTTCATAAGTATTTTACCCATAATAATTTCATGAATAAACTTTTTGTTTCCAAATTGAAAAGGGAAAAAACATATTCGGCATAAGAATCATCATTTTTGAGTGAAGAAGAAATAACTCAAGAGAAGTCAAGATGTGTTTTGAAAAGAAGATTTCTTTTGGAAAATCATTGTATTTGTCATAAAATTTGATTGAAAACGTGTATATAATCAAAAGAAAATTTAAGAACAACGAAATTAAATTTCATTAATATTAAAATAATATCCACTCTGATATTTTTAATTAAGGAGGAATAACCAAAGGAATGGGATTTGGGTTTGAGAATCCCCTTACCTTAATTCCCTCTTTATTTCATCGCTTTTGTACCTCATGAATAATAAACATACAATTATTAAAACATTGATCAAGAAGTGAATTATATTAATTAATAAAAATATTTATCAACTATAATCAATGAATTATATTTATTAATTTCTATTTATGAATTTTAATCATTTTTATATCATGTTTTTCTTAAAATTTTCCCATTTTGCGTTGATTTATATATTTTTATTCAATGTAATTTATAGAGAAATATGTATAATTACATTAGCTTATAATACATGTAATTAATTATTTATATGTTATATATAATTAGTAATATCCATCCATGAATTTTTTTATGATTATTGTCCTAGAAATGTCTCCTTAGGTGGTTAATCGTCCTTTAACGCAACGTTGCTGAAAGAGCAGAAAAGGGAGGTATGAAATTTATATTTTTTATAAATATGATAATTAAAGTAGGTTAAAATAATTAAAATAATTTTAAATTAATGAAAAATTAATTTTATATTATATGGTTTTGAAATTAATTAGTAAAATGAAGAAAG
The DNA here is from genome assembly GCA_963277665.1 of Viscum album. Taxonomy (NCBI): domain Eukaryota; kingdom Viridiplantae; phylum Streptophyta; class Magnoliopsida; order Santalales; family Viscaceae; genus Viscum; species Viscum album. The sequence continues at coordinate 1,474,713,036 of OY728125.1, read as the reverse complement.
AGAAGAAGAAAAGAGTGAAAAGTTAATAGAGACTTACACTCTCCTCAGTGTAGTTTCTCTTGTACGACACTATAACTCCCTTGGTGATTGGATTTCTATTGATCCAGAATGTCCTTACATATTTTAAGTGGATTTATAAAGAGTATATTTTCATATATTGGGATTTGGAATGGGTGAAAAAAGTGTTTTTCTATGGGGGAGAGGGGTTATTTATACTTTAAGAGAGGAGTATTTTTAGAATAAAATAATATATCAAAGGAAAAAATTATAATAGTGAATTTTTAACAATATAAATCATATATAAATAAAATATAATGGGTTTAAGACTTTAAATACACTTTATAATTGGAATTAATTATTTTATTAAAAATGAAAGTAGAAATAAATAAATAATATGTAATTTTAAGGAATCACTTTTGATTTCAGGTTTCAGAAAGTTATTTTTAGGTTTAGAATTTAATTTTTTTCATATTTTAATGAATTTTTTTTAAAATAAAATATTTCATGGTTGAACCTCAAGTTATAGAAATTATTATTTCATTATTACATCATGAATGGTGTAATTTAAGATACACCAGTTATGTGAAAAAATATACTTTTACGATTCACCTAAAAATTGAAGTATTTCAGACCAGAGAACGAGTGATCAAGAATGAACAGTGAAAGACATTTGATTCACTATGCTAGAAACCAGAGATTGAGTGTAGTTTCTTATAGATCATAGGAGCATGTGTGGGTCACCGCTATATGGATTCTATCCTTGAATCCTCATGGCGTAATGAAGTTGAATCTAAAAGTGTCTTTTCAGACCATCAACATTCATCAATGAATAAAGTTCCTAAGCCCGTATATTCATTTTTTTATATATTTAATAAATTAATTATAAATTTGATGTGAAATATACTCACACATGGTTTTGGGAAATGATAATTAAAAAAAATTAATATATCATCCACTGCTGCATGCTTCCTTTGTGCCCAGAACCAACAAGTTGTATTAGAGTGGTCATGATTAAATTTATAATTATTTATTTGATTTGTCAATATATGAAAATTTTTGGTTATATATTAATTTAATATTATTATTTAATTAATTAAATATAAATTAACATTCTTAGACATACTAATCATGGTCTATTTAGTGTTTCATTTTATTAAAGGTTTAAGAACATATGAAGAATGACTGGAGATTCCATAAAGAAATTGTCAATTTTTTTCTGGTAAGATACGGTTACATGGAGTGTACTTATAATTATAGGTAGTATACCCTAGTGTGTTCTATTTGGATTTGTTAAGGGATATAGGACATGAAATTTAGTAATTACATGCAGTGTATATCGCATGTTGATCGGACAACCTGGCACATGGTTTTCAGATTACAGAGAGTGTATCGGTATACACACCATGTAGTCTACAAGGGTTAGTGGTGTATATTAAACAATATGTGTGGTCATTATACATGTTAAAAACCACAAGAGAGTGGAAATATGGAGAATTTATGATATAAACACCATGTATACGGGGTACATAGAATGTAGTTCATCAAATACTGCATCCTAAGAACATACTGAGTCACTCGATGAGAAAATGGGCACACTGATCAAAGAGATGCATGAAATGTAGCTGGCCTATACATGTTGTGTAGTCTACCAAGACACACACCAAAGACCTAATCATTCTTCCTAGAAACACCACAAGTGGAACACACACACTTTTCTGTACATGTTGTGTAGTCCAACTAAGGTACACGCTGCAGACCTAGGTGTGTACCCTAGATACACAGAAATTGAGATACATGGAATGTAGATGGATATATACATCGTGTGGTCTCTCATTAATGGAAATAATTTAAAATTAAATTAAAATAAAAAATTGAATCAGTAAAACCTTAATTTATTCATTGGATCAACATTGTGGGTTTGAAAATTTATTAATCGTTTTAAATAATTTTAAATGCTCAATTAATTTATTATAATAAATATATGTCAATATTGGTTCTATTTTTTATTTTCCATGAATTCCATAAATATTGGGAATCTCCAATAAAGTTTGGATGATCATTAATATGAAAGGGATTAATTAATTATTAATTAATGGAATCATGTTCATCTTAATAATAAACAATGAATGATTAAATGAATTTTAGTTAGTTACTTTTCCATATTTGTTGTGTGTATGACCATTCATGATCTTGAACAAAACTTTTGTATGTGTTGGATGTTAAAATTTAATCTACTGTGTGGGTTTTAAATTATTTATTATTAAATTAAATATAATAGAATTTCATTATTTTTTAGGACATATGTGTCCAAGTATATGTATGTAATACCCTTTTAACCAATATTTTAGTTCCCATCACCTATGTGAGAGTAATAAATACATGTAATTAATGAAGTATCCCAAGGTTCATGGAGGTGGTTTAATGTGGAACCATTATGATTCCAACTTAGGTGATACATATATGGGTAGGTGGAATGTTGTAACTCATGCTAAGACTGGAAATAAGATTTATTTATCCTAGGTTAAAAGTTGATTTAATGCCCTCTCATTAAATCAACTATTGGATAAAGATCATGAATGGGTCATTTAATTAATTAACTATTTATTTATATACAATTATTCATTTTATGAATGCAAGGTTGCGATCACAAAAATTAATTAATTAATGTTAAAAGATAAAAATTAAATAAATTAATTCAGTGTAAATATTTTATCCAATGTGGTTAATTTATTAAGTAGCATCCACTTAATGTTAAAAAGACATGAAAATAATAAAATAAGATAAAATTTATGCATAATAAATAAAAAAACCATCAATTAAATATTAAATCAGACTTGGCCTTCCATTACTTTATTAGGAATGAAGCTCAATAGAACTAAGTGTTTGAAAAAACCTTGTTAGGACACTTACATTTACAAGTGGGGTTCTTATGAAGGTTTTTGGTTCACTTAACCATTTTACATCAATAGGAGTATCTCTTGATAGACTTGGTGTAATTTGGAGGTAAGTATTGATGAAATTGAAGTCTAGATTTTAGGATAGGGGAGTCTACTCAAAGGATCAAGGAACTAAAAGTCCACAGTATACAAAGACCCGTCTACCTAAATACCTTCAAGTATATTAACCAACCCTCGTTAGGGTTATGTGAAGGGGAATATGGTTCCTTATCACTAGAAGGTATTAGAAACTAGACATTCCAAGTTAAATGGTGAGGGATATTGGGACTTGATAAAATAGTGGGAGATTTTATAATTAATAAAATAAATTAATTTATTATTTATCACAAGATTTATAAATTGAGAAATGTTATAATAATATACTCTTTTAATTTTAGAATAAAATTTAAATCTTTTCATCCATATTATCCCTATGATAAATATTGGATAATGAAAACCTATTAGCTAGATGTAACTTCTAGTAATAGTACAGATGCCTTCTGGTTGTTTTCTCCGAGAACAAAAATCATACATGCTAGAATCCTCATTTCCTAATCCTCTTACTAAGGAGGTGAGTGATGAAGAGTTCCTAGTCTATGAGATGAATATTAATGATGTGGTCGACGTTTGATGGTTGATGCTTTGGTCTATGTCTATTAAACTCAACAAGTCCCATGAAAACAAGGATGTGTATAGCATGATTGAGCACCTATATAGCCATTACCATTATAGATATATATAGGAACTGTCACGACCCCCTCACTCCAAAGATACCCCTCATGGGCTAGCAATGAAGAAAGGGAGAAAATGACCTCTGAGTCCCACCTCCTGTTGGCCCCAGGTTGATGACTAGCACTAAGGGTGTAAAAATCTCACAATGTGGGAGGCATTACCCTTTTTAAGAAAACAATATTGGGAGATATGATGGATCATACATCAATAAAATCCAAGGCATATATAAAAGAAATCCAAAATCCATCCCAAATGCATGTGAAAAATAAAACTGATACAAATACAAATGTCTCCAAAGTAAAATACCAAAGATAAAGCTAAGAAGCGGCATGAAAACTATCAAGATCTGAGCTAGTAGGGTCCAGTAAAATATGATAAATACCCCTAGAAACCTAAAATTAGTTTATATATGTAGGGAGAGCATACAATTATACTCAGTAGGAAAAAAATTCTCTCATGCACATGTGAATGATTCATACTAATGCCCTGGTGAGAAAATAGCAGAACAAAAGCAGCACCTAAGCTAGTATACTAGCCTCCCCAACCACACCAAAGCACTCTCACCAAATAACGCAAGTCAAGTAATATAATATAAATAACATTGATGATAGGGTACCCTGCACCACTTTCCCACTAATTAGCTGCTCTCACACCCTAACGAAAAACATCTTGCCACTCCCACCACTTCTGAACATACCACATCACATCCCACCCACACACACTTAGGCCTCACAACCGCATCACATCCCACCTATAGATACCTAGTCCACAAACCAAATCACATACTTCCCACAAAAACCTAGGAAAAAAACAAAATCACATCTATCCCACATACACCTGGACCAAAAACCACTTCCCATCCTGAAGACACCTGTGAAAACACAACTCATCTCATCCCGAAGAAACCTATGAAAGAAAAACCCGCATGCACACACTTGTGCCTCAAAAACCACAACCTGCCTGAAGAAACATGGGCTATCACCACCTGGAATAAGGACTAGGTAAGATCGGGTGTCCAACCATCCATCCTCCCACTGGGATATTTGGGAAAGCCACACTCCCCCATGATGTTGGGGGTGTTTGGCATAAATTTCTCAACTGTGGTGGGGTGCGTATACAAATCACAAGGAAATTAAAATTATATACATATAAGATACCAAGAACTCATACCCAACCTATGGGTTCTTAAAACAAAAACCAAGTCACCATACTATCTCCCATGCTTCTAACTCTAAATGCACAACACCACACAAAAATCCACAACCCAATTCATATTTCCAACCATTTCAATTTACCAAAACCATTTTGTAATCGAAAAAAACTTATTCCATTCCTAGCCTTATTGATCAATAATTTATTTATTTATTTATTTATTTATTTATTTATTTACATATTCTATAACTATTCAAGAAACTGCCAAGAAAAACACATAATAATAAATAGATAAATAATTCATACAAAAATGAACCAAGGTAAATTAACCCACTTCACATCTCCTCTCTAGTCAACACCCATTAATGATATAACATCCATCGGTCTCTAGATATGGGGTAGATCTTTCTACAATCTAATCATAGAGAAACTCTAGGAAAATTTCTTGTACCAACCATCATCATCCTTCCTCAAAGTCATCCCTCTAAAACCATTAGTGCACAACCACAACCAGAAACACATCACCACATAACTCGACTTCATCCCGACTTCACAACACTTCTCATCCATACCACAATCAATCAATCTCTCAACCGAAGATTCCATTTCACCACCCAATCCATCTCATAATACACAACTGTTCTCATAACTGTATCATAAAAAAAACCAAACCAAACAAAATTTCTGATTTTGCAAAGCATCCATTATTTAATTCCACTTGTTAATTAAGGGGTTATCACAAAAATTGTATAATCCTAGGGCATCCTTTCATTATTTGAGTGTATGTAATTAACAAATTTCCATATACAAGTTCCCAACCACAAAAAACACATGTATTCCATAATTCATTAGTTCTCAAACAAATCCACCAATGGACAAAATTTTTCAGTGGGGCATCAAGCCCGAACAATCACAAGATAAAAAAAATATCAAAGCTATAAAAAGAATGCGAGAAAACCCCATTACTAGTAAATTTAATTTAACCAATTTATAATCTTCAATTAGGTTGGAACAACCATGATCTATAATTAAACAAAAGTAAAAAACCCTCTCATATGATTCACAATAAGGGGAAACAAAGGAAATCATACCTTAAATGGAAGTCGGTGTTCTTTGCACAAGAATGGATCATGTGACGGACCCCTGATTACCTCTTTTACAAGATCAGCATCCATCCAAGGATTTCATGACACCACCGCACCAACAACAATTGAAGGGAACCCCATTAGTAATATGGGTAAACAAACTCCATTTCATATTAAGAATATATGGAAGAATAAATGATCAAACTGAGAGATTGTTCTATAAAATGAAGGGAGAAAGCACCTTAGATCACCACAGATCGCCAACGAGCAACCACCGAGATCAACAAATCAAAGAGGGTGGGAGAGGGATCGATGAACTCCTCGGGGCACCTAGGGTTCATCTAGAATGAGAGAAAGTAGAGAGCATAGTCGAATGAATGAAAATTCAGTTGAAAATAATTTTTAAAACAAAATTGGATCAGGGTATTACATGACATGTAATACCCTTTAATGTTGTGCAGTACCTGGGGTTTGGTTTCCATCGAAAAACATGTCGCCTCTTGATTTATTTTATTTTTCAAACCCAGAATTATTACACAATGTGAAACCACTGAGATAGGCCATGAAACAGGGTTTCATGTCATGTGACCCATTTACACGACTTGTAATCCCTCTTATCCCAACCTTTATGAACCGAACTTCTCCAAACTCTCTCTCTGAGCCTCTTCCAAACACTCCAACAACAAAAAAGTAGAAAAGTAATAGATTAGGAGGATACAAAACATTTCATTAGATACCTCTCAAATGATTCTCACCCTTGAGAATCCAAAACCAGGTCCATAAGGGAGAAAGAGGTTTCTAAACAACTACCTCACAAGATACCTCTCAAGGGTCATGTTATACTTGAAACACTTCCAGTAACACAACACATCAAGGTTCAATGATAAATCACCCTGTGTTTTTCAAAATCTAGAGTGGAAACCCCACATCCAATAACACCTCCTCTAAAATTTTCAACCAGGCCTTATCATGCCAACTGAAATGACCACAAAACACACCACATGATCACAACATCCATATTTTCCAAACATACAAATCATGGAATTATGTCATCCATGTCAATATAATATCCACTATGGGTAGTACTAACTCACCCGAATGTATTTAATTGTATTGTAAATAATATGTATTGATTAGGAATCATGTCCTCCCCTTTCTTCAAGCCAGGAATTTTGTCATGCACCACACCACACACATCACAAGCTATGGGGAAAAATAGATCATCTCATATAAAACAGGTTTCAAACAACTCATTAAAAAGAAAAATATAGCAAAACAAAACTCAAAAAAAACTCTGATTACTGGGCATGAATCTATATCTCTCTCCCCTAAGTACTCTCTTCTTAGACACAACGCCACCACCACACACAAAACAAGGGAATGGTCTGTCCACACAGCACATTCTTCCATCAATCCTGGATTTCCACTGGTCGTTCCACAAATTTCGCATCATCCTTGATATCCAACTCTCCCCAATAAATGACATGGGATTCCTCATGAAGATAATTATGAAGTTAGGATAAAAAGAAGAGATTGTGGATCCTCTCCAACTATGGTGGAAACTCCAACCATTATTCCACCACGCCAACACACCCCAACACCTCCTAGGGTCCAACAAACTTGGGAAAATTTTACACCCTTTTCAAAAACTCCACATCCCACATCGAGAGGAAAACTTCAAGAACACGTGGTTTAAAACCTAAAACTCCAAGGTCCTCCTCTTGTGATCATAATAAGACTTTTGTTGGTTTTGAACTAGTTTTATCCTCTCATAAACAAGATGAACCTTCTCGATCATGTGCTGCACCAAATACAAATAAGAACAGCTGCCTCCCCAACCTCCATCAAACACAACAGGGAATGACACGGCCTCCTGTAAAATTCCTCAAATGGGTCCTTGATAATGGAAGAGTGATAGCTATTTTTATAAGATAACTCCATCAAGTTCAGGTGCTTCACCCAAGATCCACCAAAGTCCAAGACACATGCCCCCAACATATCCTCCAATGTCTTGATAGTTTGATCTGTCTACCCATCGATCTAAGATTGAAAATTAGTGTAGAGGCATAACTAGGTTCCAAAAGCATGCTGAAATCCCCTCTAAACTCATGAGGTAAACCACATGTCCTGATCTGAGATGATGAAACTTGGAAATCCATAAAACTGCACCACTTCATCCACGTACCTCTTTTCCAATGCATACAACATGCCCGACTCCTTGATTGCTAAGAAGTGGTCCAATTTCATCAACTGATCCACTATCACCAAGATAGAATCATAACCACCTTGAGATCTAGGTAACCCTATAACTAAATTCATTTATATATCATCCCATTTCTACTTGAGGTTGTCCAAGGGATATAACAAACCACTAGGGGCACAGTTCTCATCTTTTACCTACTAGAAAACTAAACACTTGACCACAAACTCTACCACTTTCAGTTTCATTCCGGGCCACCAAAACTGAATCTTTAAGCCACGGTACATCTTGGAAACTCCTTGATGCACCTCCAAGGGTAATTTTTGAAACTCATAAAGGACTCCACTATGCATCACAACCAGAACAACTAAATTCCCGTCAAACAGGATCCAGTTTCGGCCATCCTCACACCATCTGTCCAAAGCTTCTCCATGACCTACACAATCATGCATCACTTCTACCTCTAAGTCTCCCCAATGAGAATCCTCCACCTTCTTCATTATAGAGAACTACAACTTTATATGAAATAAACAACCCCTATCACCATCCACTTTTGAATCTAAGTGCAAGGAATCTATCTCCTCCATCACCCTCCAAGTATCTGCAAATTCCCAAATAACCTCCTTTGGTGATTTTCTGCTCAAAGCATCAGCCACAAAATTTCCCTTCCCTATGGTGTAGGAGATATCAAAATAATAGTCTTGAAGAAACTCTATCGACCTACACTACAGTATAATCAGATCATGCTAGTAAAATATATAACTTGATCTATTGTAATCCATAAAGACTACAAATCCCTCCCTAATGAGGTAATGCTGCCAAAACTTCAACACGAACACAATATCTACTAACTCTAGATCGTGGGTGGAATAGTCACACTCTTGAGGACGTAACTTCCTTGACCCATAAGAGATCACCACTCATTTCTGCATCAGTATGCATCCCAAGACTAGATGAGAAGAATCAAAAAACACCTCAAACATTACCCCTAATTCTAGAAACTGGATCACAAACCAGTCATTCCTTTAGGTAACTGAACACTGCCTGAAACTGCTCACTCCTCACAAAATCTGGATTCTTTCTAGTCAAAGTCCTCAACAGAGCTGAAAGTCGATATAAATCAGGTAAAAACCACTGATAATATCCTATGAGACTAAGAAAAATATGAACTTCTATCACATTCTAGGGTGCCTCCCAACAAAAAAATGCTTCAACCTTTGACAGGACCACTTCTACACCCTACTGAGACACCACATGCCCAAGGAAACATACCTCCCATGTTCAGAACATACACTTGGATAACTTTCCACATAACTAGTGATGACGAAGAACCTATAATATAGTTCTGAGATGTTCGGTATTCTCCTCTAATTTTGAGTAGATCAATATATCATCAATGAAGATGATGAAAACCTAGGAACTCATGGAACACAGATTTCATAAGTCCCATGAACACAACTAGTGCATTCATAACACCGAAAAACATTACTATGAACTTGAACTACTCATACCTGTATCTAAAAGTAGTCATTGGGATATCACCCTCCTTCACCCTCAACTGGTGATATCCAGACCATAGATCAATCTTATAAAAATAAATCACCCCTCTCAACTGGTTGAAAATATCATCTATATTTGGAAGAGGGTAACTATTATTGATCGATACCTGATTCAACATCTAATTGTCTATACACAGCCTCAGGCTACCATCTGACTTCTTTGAAAACCACATCAGAGAACCCTATAGAGATACACTAGGCTGGATAAAACCCTTCTTCATCATATCATCTATCTTAAAACTCATATTTCACAACTTATAAGGTGTATTTCTTTAAGGATCCATCGAAATCAGAGAAGCAATGGGCTATAAGTATATCCCTAACTTGAAATCACATCAAGGGGGTAGAATCATAAACTCCTTAGGGAAAACATCCAGGAACTCCCCAATAACCCTAGGATCCTCCACCATCTCAACATCCACTGATAGTTTATCCAGTAAGGAAGGAAGGGGTTCCACACACCAACTACCCACCTAATAACCCCACTCACCAACGAAAGCCACATGATGACTATCCATATCTGAAAACATGACTCTCCTCTAGAAGCAGTCAATAATGGAGTGCATGGAATAAAATCAGTCAATGTCCATGATGAAATCATATGTATGAATCGGTATTAAGAAAAGATCCCCATGGGACTGATGTGGTCTCATCATCAGTCTACACCCCAACACACATCAAACAGGCTATTCTAGCCTCGGATTGGTGTACTCAACACCAGAGGAATAGGAAGTATCTCTATGTCTAGTCCCAAAGCATGGGCTAGAACGGGTGAAAAAAAAGGAGTGTGATACTCCTGAATCAAATAAAGCGCAGTAAAGGGTACTGAACCAACTGTTCTTACCTCTAACGACCTATAGCCATACTGGAACTACTACCTCTACTATGTGCAAATGACCACACCCAACTCCCCTACCTATTTGATGATGACCACCTCCACAACCATGCTCGATTTGCAGTCCCTGAGCATGAGGGACATCATGATGTTGGAGTATACCTACTCCATCTCCCCACGGTGGATAAAAATCTTGTTATCCCTACTTCTGAAACTTTCTTGCCAGCAACTATTGTTGAGGTTGACGCTAAGCCTATCCACCTCCACCAAACTGAGCTCAATCAGCCATTGGGCACTAATTATGAAGATGGCCATGAACCCCATAGAAGAAACATGTTTTCACCATGACCATAGGAAATTCATGGGGACCTATAGCACTGTAAGGTTAGTAATTAAGTTGTTGAGGTCATCTCACCACCGGTCAAAACCTTGAAGGCCTTGGCACCTGATATTTTCTGCTAACAACTCTACCTATTGAAGAATACTACTATCTTCCCTCTCAAGGTAGGCCTCCTCACGAGTGCATCCTATCGACCACCTCTTCCTTATTCTGAACCTCCAAATATGTTTTCAACATAAAAGGAGTAATCGCATACAGTATAGAAGGGTGAATCACCTCCTTGAGACGTCTCGCATGAGACTCCTCATCCAGAAAAAGATCTAGGCCAAGCACATAATGTGCTTAAACTTGATCCCAAACTCTCATAATTACACACTCTCATGCTAGAGGTAGAGTATCCCCAGCCTATTCTCGGCCTTAATAGTCTACAAAAGAAACTCCGCCTAGAACTTCTTCTGAAATTTGACCCACAACACATCTGCCTCCTTTCGCTCTCATAGAAACAGTGTCCACAACAGATGTGAAACTCCCCACAACTGACTAAATACCAAAGGGAACCTATACTCTATCAGTGCTTGAATAATACTAAAGTAAACCATTAAATCCTCTAGACAACCTTCTATCTCTACGTCAAAAACACTTCCCTTGTACTTTCCCAAATAATTTTGCTAGAAATCACACAATGCCCTCTACCACTGACCATCCTCCTCTACTAGATCAACCCTACAATGATCAATCGAATCATCCTATTTAATGTCCACCTCCTGAGCCACGCGTGGATGATGTCTAGGAGCCATAGATGAAAGGTAAACAAAGATTTCCTAAGCCCAAATAGTATGGGACTTTACTAAAATTTACTTTAATTAATTTTTTCACTTTAACCTTCCTAAAAAACCCAATTCAAACAATAACACAAGTCATTATGATGCATGTACCTTTCCTAGGTCTCTACCATGCAAGCAATTCTGTCTCGCTTGGGCACTTGATAAGCTCATATTCCATGCACCGGATCATATGGGGCCCTAAAATATCATGTCCTATACGGTCTCTCTAGCCTATGTCATGCAACAACGTCAACTAGAACTATTTCCATACTATCTCATTCAATCATTATTGTGCTTATCTATAAACTCAATATTATCTCTCAACCTCCCTTTAATACCACTCTGTCATGACCCCCTCCCTCTAAATATACCCCTCCTAAGGTGGCAATGAAGAGAGGGAGATAATGACATCGTGCCTCCAGTAGGCCTCAGGTTGGGGACTAGAACCAAGGGTGTACAAATATCAGAGTATGATAAGCATTACCCTTTTTAAGAAAATAATATTGGGATATATGGCGGATCATCCAAAAATTAACTCTAATACATCTATAAAATAAATCCAAAATCCATCCCACATGCATGTGAAAAATAAAACTGATACAAATACAAAATTCCCCAAAGTAAAATACCAAAGATAAAGCAAAGCAGTGACACAGCAACTGTTAATATTTGAACTAGTAGGGTCCACCATGGTCCACAAAATCCCCCTAGAAACTTGAAAGTAGTTTATATATGTAGGGTGAGAATACAAGTATACTCAGTAGGAAAACCAAAGTCTCTCATCCACATGTGAAAGAAACATACTAATTCCCCTATGAGAAAACAGAAGAACCAAAGCATCACCTAAGCACGTATACTGGCCACCCCAACTTCACCAAGGCACACTCATCAAATAGTGAATGTCAAGTAATATAATATAAATCACATCAATGATAGGGTACCCCACACTACTTTCACACTAATTAACCACTCCTACACCCTAACAGAAAACGTCCTAGAGCTCCCACCTCTTCTAAACATACCACATGGAATCCCACACACTTAGGCCTCACAACCACATCACATCGCGCCTAGAGACACTTGGTCCACAAACCACATCGCATCCTTCCCACAGACACCTAGGACACAAACCAAGTCACATACTTCTCGTAGAAACCTGGTCCACAAACCACATCACATCCTTCCCATAGACACCTGGGCCACAAACCACATCTCATCCCAAAGACACCTAGGAAAGCACAACTCATCTCATCCCAAAGACTCCTAGGAAAGCACAAATTTCATGTACACACCTGGACCTCACAAACCACAACCTACCTAAAGAAACTTGGGTTATAAACACTTGGAAGAAGTAGTAGGAAAGAGAAGGTGTCCATTCATCCATCCTCAAACCAGGATGTTTGGGAAAGACACCCTCCACCGTGATGATGGGGTTGTTTGGAACAAATTTCTCAACTAGGGTGGGGTGTGTATAGAAATCACAAGGAAAATACAAGTATATACATGTCTGGTCTAGAAGCAATGAGATAAATTAGACTACATATCATGCCTCTATACAATTTAATATCAACTAACTTACTAGATTCATTCAGGTCCAATTTTGAATTAGTTCTCATAGGTGTTTTCATAGACTTACTATAATCAATTCTAAACATTTTTATAATTTCTTTAGCATACTTATCTTGATTTAAGAATAAACCATATTTTCTTGATTAATTTTTAAACTAATGAAAAAATTTAGTTCTCCCATTAATCTCATTCAAAATTTACATTTCATAAATTTGGAAAAATCATTACATAGAGAATCATTTGTTGATCCAAATATTATATCACCAATATTTATCTATATAACCAATATATCACTTGAAACTCTTTTTATAAACAAGGTTGGATCAAACATTCTTATAAAAAATAATTTTTTAATAAAAACCTTGTACGTATTTCATACCAAGATCTTGGAGATTTATTAAGACCATATAAGGATTTATTAAGCTTAAAAAACATGATTTGGAAACTTATCATTTTCAAATCGAGGGGCTTGTCTATCATAAACTTTCTCTAAAATAATATCATTTCAAAAGGTTCTTTTTATATCCATTTGAAATAATTTTATGTTTTTAAAACTAGTAAAGGATAATATGATTCGAATTTATTTTGTCCTTGAAATAGGAGAAAAATAATATTCAAAGTGAATTCCCTCTTCCTGGGAATAACCATTGGCTACTAGTTTTTATTTATTTTTAACAATTTTTCTAGATTTATCAAGTTTATTATGAACAACCCTTTTAGTTTCTATTACATTTTTATCTTTTGGAATAGAAAATAAATCTCACACTTTATTCCTTTAAAATTTATTTAATTCGTCATGCATAGCATTAATCCAATTTGAATTAATTAGATAATTTTCAACATTGATAGGAATAAATTCATCGACAAAAACAAAATTGGAATAGTAAAGTAAAATAGATTTTCTAGTTTCAATTCCATATTTTACATCATAAACTACATTTACAATAGGGTGATATTTAAGAGTTTTCCATTCCTTTGGATCAATTTGAGAAGAGATATGATCCCCCTCAACTGATGCATTATCTTTATCATGGTCATTATCATCACCAAAACTAAATTCTCTAAACTCATCATTTTCTTTAACAGATCAGAATCCTGCTTATTAGAATTGTTTTCATTAAAGTTAATATAAAAAAATTCTTTAAAAACTAAAGTTTTATTATTGAAAACTCTATAAGATTTACTACAGTTATAATATTTTAAAAATATTCCTATATCTTATTTAGATTCAAATTTATCTAAATTATATTGTGTATTTATGATAACAAATTTACTACAAAAGACCCTAAAATTACCAAATTTAGGTTTAATCCCTTTAAAAAGTTCATAAGGGTATTATTTAGGAAATTTATAATTGAAACTATATTTAAAACATGGAAAATTGCATTTATATCTTCTTCCCAAAAGTATTTAGGTACACTAAATTCTATTATAATTTACCTAGCCATTTCTTGAATAGATCTATCCTTTCTTTCTATCACACCATTCTATTGTGGTGTTCTAGAGGCTGAAAAATAATGTTTATAATCGTTGTATTCACAAAATATATCAAATTAAAAATTAAAAAATTCATCACCTCTATTAATTATGTTAGAGATGATTGAATCATTTTTTAAATTTTGAATAAGCTTGAAGAAATCACAAAATTTGGATAAATATTCTTTTTTATGGGAAAATAAATAAATCCATAAGAATCTATTATAATCATATAAAATTACAAAAACATACTTTTTACCACTAATACTAGTAGTTTGTATAAGTCCAAATAAGTTGAGATGTAATAATTCTAAACATCTAGCAGTACTAACATCATTAATTGATTTAAATATTTCTTTGTTTTTTTTACCTTTTAAATAGAAATCACACATAAATTACTTACCTTTATGTAACTTGGGAGGTTTAAAACCTATTTATTCTTTTATAGTTTATGAAATAGTATGAAATTTTTATTACCAAGCCATCTATGTCAAAAAAAATTATTCTCTTATATAACATTAAAAAACTTAATATTTTTATTGGTAAGATCAGAAAAATAAATAAAATATACATTTTCTTTTATATTTTTAGAAAATAAAATTATTTTTTTTCATAATAATACATTTATCATTTTCAAATATAACATTTAATCCATCATCACACAACTATTATATACTTATAATATTGTGTTTTAAACAAAGTATGTATAATAATTTTAAAATAATAACTGTTTTAGAAAAAACAACTTCACCAATACCTTAAATATGACCTTTAGAGGTATATCAAAAAGTGAAAAGTCCAACATCACAAGATTTAAAATATAGAAACATTGAAACATCACTTGTCAAGTGCCTAAATAATCCACTCTCTAATTATCATGAGTTATTGAGACTTCTAAGGTGGAGTTTTGAAAATTAAACAATCAAACAGACTGTTTTGGTACTCATGCCAAATTGGGTCCAACTAGATTAGTTGTATAAAACTTAATCACCCAAATTTATTTAAAGCGTTTATTGTTGTATCGATTAGAAAGTAGATAATTAGCAATGAAAGTTCTATTATTCCAAAAGGATTATGTATATCTCAGTGAACACTCATTGGCATAATTCTATTTCATTCTTCATTTAAAATAGGTTACACTGGAAATTCTTCCCTTTGAGATTTTAACAAAGTTAGTATTATTTAAACTTGGAGTTATACTATTGTATCCAAACCCATTATTATTGGTGTTTAGTTTAATTAAATAAATAACATTATCATATTATTATTTTTCCTTTAATAAAAGTTGATAAATCACTTTTAATATTAAAAACTTAATTTTTAAAATCTATATTCTTCTTTTTTAAATCTTTAAAAACCTTTTCATTGGATCCAGAAGTTGTATTTATAATTTTTTTATTTTTTATTTTTAATTCTTACATTCATTTTCTGCTTTAGTTAGATCATCCAACAGTAAATTAAATATTTGATCTTGATCCTTATCATTTATATCTAAAAAGTTCCAATCCTTTCATTTTTCCTATTTTAGTTTTAGTAGGTCAAAATTATAATCATATTTAGATTTATCGTTCAATGAAATACATATTTTTATATTAGTAAATTCCATTTTCATTTTCTCATTTTCTTTAATCAAATTTTTATTCTTAATTTTCAAGTCAGTAAACTTTTCAATTATTCTGAATCCATCAGTATTTAATTCTTCGTTTTATTTAATTAGTTACTTATGTTTGGAATTTATAGAATAAGAATCATATAATAAATCATAAATAATTTTAGTTTAATTTCTATATAAAGAATTAGGATCAAAATTTAAATGATTAATTAACTGATTAAATAATGAATCATTTACCTCACATTGAATACCCATCACGGAAAGATTCCATGTCTCATGTTCACTTCCAGAATCACCATTAAAACCTCCAAACAAAGATTATTTTTCCATTATTATTTTATATTTTTATTTCTTTGGATGTTTGAGATTAGGGTAGTCATTCCTTATTTGGCCTTTCTTTATGTACTCATAATAGGTTAATTCTAAAACATCATTATTATTATTAGTATTACCTTTCTTATAGTTCTTTCTGGACTTCCTCTTAAACTTCCTCTTTCCACTTTTGTTTTTCATAAACTTGAAAAAATTATTACTGAAGTGATCCATATACTTGTCACTTTCCTGGAACTCTTATTTAGAGGCATTATAGCTATCAATAACATTGGATTTAAATGCAATACATTTTCTTTTAGTAGACTCCGCATCAGCAATATTATTCATCTCTAACTTATAACGCAAGTGATAGCCAATTTTTTCAACTAAAGTATACTCCTTAACATTCTTACTCTCATAAATGGACACCTTCTATGAATTCCATATTTTTGGAAGATCTCTCAGTACTCTTTTCACTTGATTAGTGTTGTCTAAAACTTCTCTAAGAGAACCCATACCATTAGTTATTCTGGTTAACCAATGAAATATATGGTTTATAGATTTTTTATATCATATCTTGAAGTCCTGGTGTTATGATCATATCATCCCAAGCATGGTTCTCTTGATCTTGTATGTCCCATAATGAGTCACATGATGTATCCTCCATATATCATGGGCTTTCTTACAAGCTGAAACGTGGCCATAGACAGTTCTAATTATAGAGTATTAAAAAATATTTTTAACTTAGTAATGAGAAACATATTTTACCATTTCATTACAAACCAACATCACAGGATAAACTTTGGGTGGTTCATAAGACTTATCCATGATATTACAGTGATCCACACACATTTGTTTCAAGTTGGCTATCATTATATCTTTCCACTAACCATAGTCACTCCCATAAAAAATGGTGGTTTTTTGGAATCCATCCATCATTGTCATTGAAACCTTCCATCATAAAGGAAAATTTTTCTTCTGTTCCTTAGACTATTTATTCTGGGATACCAGGTTAGCACATAGTTAAAAATAAGTGATGGAAATAATCAGAGAGGATAAATATCCTTTAAGGAAGGTCTTGTGCTTTGATATCAATTTTTTGATCATTAGTGATGGAAAATATGACTAGAGTGGGGATGAGTAGTCCTTTTAAAATTTTGAATAAAAAATCAGAGTTTATAAAATAGAAATGTAGTGAGTGTGGTGTTATTGAAAAGAGTTGCAGTGGAAATAAAAATGAAAGAATGCAAGATTTATTGAGGTTCGAATCTCAAAGAACCTAGTCTCCTAATCAACCTCCTCTACTCCTAGAGGAGATTGTTACCCACTATTAAAATCACTATTAAAGGTGTGAAAATCTTGTTATAGACACTACCTTTTAAAAACCTATAGGAATAACCTAGTCTTATTAAAGGAGACCAACCTACTCTTCTTACCTGACTTCTGATTGGGAGTCACAACCCATGTTTCCTATTAAGTAGTGGAATAACTATACGATGAAAAATTTTCTTTCGATAGGGAAAATCATAAACTAGACATAAATAAAAACAAAAAAAGGAGAAAGATTACACAAATAAAAAATAATATAATAAATTAGCATATGAGCACAAATTTTGAATATATTGAAGCTCAATGATCATTAATAAGTTTGAAGGAATAAATTTCGAAGTTGAATTCCTTCGATGATCATATCTAGAGAACAAAAGTCACAAAATTTTGCGAACAATCAAGTGCAGCAAGAATTTCAATGATTTATCACAAGTAATCTGTAGAAAAATCAACAATGGTGTGATTTTATTCCATGAATATGTCTCCTGAATCATTAAAACAAATATACTCTAAGAGTGTGTCTGTGTCCAATATTTTCACAACACTTATTAGAGACTAATAATGAAATAATATGGTTGTTACCTTTTTTTGTTAAATATTTTCTTTATTCTTTAAATATTAATATAAAAATTAATATTTTAAGCATAACAATTGTAAAAAATTCACAATTATAAAACAATTGAAGTAAAAATAAAATATTTTATATTATACAGATAGAAAAATGTTGTAAAAATAAATCATTACATGAATTTTAAACTACAAGTATAAGAGTACATAAAATAATACTACAATTATATTTTACACATTGTTACAATTATTTTTCAACATAAAATAATAAAACATTTAAAAAAATAATTATTTTAATAACATCAATTGAAATAACAAATAACAAATTTTAGAAAGAAAAAAATTTAAATAACAGTGGATCATTGATCAACAGTTTAATTAGAGAGCGGTGAATTATTTTTTCTATGGTAGAAAATAGAGAGTGGTGGCTTATTTTTACAATCGCTGAAAATAGAGAGAAGTGGATTAATTTTTAATACCATTTAAAACATAGAGTAGTGGATCTCCAGTGGTGGAAAAATATATATGATAATATTATTTTACTTATAAGAAAAAAATAAAAATATCCAACAAAAAAATATTTCCATTCCACTAAGAAACCAAGGATTTAGGAGAAACAATAAAAAAATTCCTCTATTGGATATCCAATAGTGGAAGATTACTTACCGTTGGAGATGTCCAGTGGTGACTCGTGACATACCATTGGATATTTCTAATGGTGGAAAAAAAAAAACGTTTCCAGCCATAAGGATGAAACAAGAGATGAAAAAAACTACTAAAAATTAAATAATAATAAAAATTAAACAGAAAGAATATTCTACTACACCCGATTGAAGAAGGAAGATCTCTTGTTGGAGTTTTAAGAATATTCTTTCATGTCTATATACAATAGATAAAAAGTAAATTGAAATTGTTAGATGAAAAATATCCACCATTTATGTCTAATAGTGGGTAAAAATGACTCACCATTGAAGTCTAACATTGAGTAAAAATGACTCACCATTGATGTCTGATGGTGAGTAAAACTGAATCACTATTGATTTCCAATGGTGATTAAAAATAAATCACTATATATGTCAAATGGTGAGTAAAAATAACTTTCCATTGAAGTTTAATGGTGGATAAAAATGAACCACTTTTGAATTGTAACAGTGTCATCGTCGAACAACCATCAAAATAGAATTCGAACCAGTCAAACAAAGATATGATGAAAGACCCTGAAGAAGAAGAAGAAGAAGAAGAGATGACTTTTGAAACTTGAATTAAGATATACGAGGAAGATGATGAGACCAAGTGAGACAAACCAGCGAGCTTGACATGATTCAAAATCTTGGTCAGAAGAAATAAAGTTTTTGAGACAAACATCTTCATATAAAAAAATGAGTGAATGACCAAGGAAGATAACTGGAGTTTGAATAGGAGAAGTGTGTGAGTTCAAAAAGAAAAAGCAGGAGGAAGAAATAAGAATGATTGGATGATATTTAAAAGATCTGATGGTCGATTATCTCACAATATCTGTCTAAGTTTTTAAAGAAAGATGAATAGTAAAAACAAAACTGAGTTCATCATAGATTTGAAGATTCAATGATATAGTGGTATATCATACATGCAATGATGATCTTTTGTTTAAGCCGACTACTTGGGATCACCACTAGTTGCACAATGCACACACATGGGCCTACATCCTAGAGAGTGACCTAGCCCAACCCATTTCCCTAGCAATTGTTCTCTACAGGCCTTATACATGGTCCCATACGCAATGAGTGTTCAGTATTCACACCTTGCACTCCATCTTGTGTGTGGGATTCCTCTGGTCGGCCTTCCTATAAGGTTGACTGAATGGGTCCCTTAAGTGGTTGAGGGCTAGCCACGGTGACTAACTAAGGATAGCCCAAATTTTTTAAATAAAAAATAAAAAAATATTAAACTTAATTAAATAAAAATATAACAAAAAATTAAGTATCATTAAAACATTAAGTATAAAAATTAATATTATTAAAACATGTAATTAAAAAAGGTATTATCTTTTAATAACACTTGAATTTTAATAAAAGTGATGATATGTTAATTTATCAAAAAAGATAATATTATTAAATTATTAAGTCAATAATTTAAAATATTAATAGATATGAATTAATAATAATATTAAATTATAAGGACCATTATACACATATTCAAATAGAAACATCCAATTACACTTATATATTTTTATTTTCTATAGGAGGGACAAGTTCTCATATTCTCCTTATTGAGATTACTAAGGATTAAAGTCAGAAGAACAAGTATTAATATCTTAGTATCCCTCTACCACTAGTACCCTATATAATTTGTGTCCCATCAAATTATGTCATCTAACCATAAAAGATATATTTAAGTATACCTTTATTTCACTTCCATGTTCTATTCATATTGGGGAACTGTTATAACCTTTCAGTGTGACGGGTACCCTTAATACATTATCACATACAATGTCATGGATAAGAAGAATCATGATGTGATAATAAGTTTATTAATATTTAAAATAATGAATATAGGTAATTATAAAGTACATAGAAGTTTTTTCTAGGGAAGAAAATTTAATAAATAGGTGGATCAACATTGGTCTTGTGAGATACTTAACTTCTTACTCTCACAAGATCTACCAATAATAGTGTATTATGAAGTATATCACCAAAAATATTGTACAACACACCTCTATAAAGGATTTGGTTTAAGGGCGGTGAGATATATATGTCATAAAAAATTTTACCCTGATATATTTCAAAAAAAATAAATAATAAATATTTTTCTTCTATAAAGTTATTTGAAAATATTATAAAATGATGATTACCCTCAATATATTGGACTTTTTAATAGAAAAAATACTCTCAATACTCGGTGTTTGTGGCTTTAGCTATGGTAGTTATTTCACTTATTTCTATTTTTCATTAATATATTATTCTATTTCATGAGAACTTCATTTTATTGAAATAGTATGTCATTTTATTTCATAATATTATTGTTATTTCTTCTCAATATGATTCATGATTTTCCTTTTTAATAGAAGTCTCTCAGTTGGACTCAAAACACCACCCCTCTAACCCATCCTAACTACTCTGGATGATGAAAACCCATCTAGATTAATGATTTTTCATCTCTAATAAATGGCTCATCATTTTTCTAAACTAGGTGAAGAAAAACTGAGTATATGTTATCATATGTTAAAATACAAAATAACTATAATTTCACTTTTCTAAATATACACTTTAGTCTTATAAATTATTGATTATATTCATCTACAAGTTAGCCCTTCTTATTAACATGGACCACCTTCCACACTATATGACATGGGATTAAAGTATAGAGGGGATATGATTGATTAATCTACATCTGAATATTGTTACATCTATAATTTTTATATCAATTGTTTTATTATAAATTTAAAATATGTACCAACCATTTTTAAAGTACAACATACCATGTCCTTTATTTATGGTATAGGTATGGATGATTTACTTCACATTTATTATTCTCTAAAATACTTTGATGTTTTTATAAAGCAACATATATAAAAAATGACTACTTCAAACATGTCATGTCAGATAAATTAAAATATCATACAATTAAATTTAAAAATCTCTTCATGATAGGTAATAAAATATTTCCTTATTGCTTAGGAGATGAATATAGTATATAATACGGGTGGGTGGGGATTGATGTTCTCATTATCATCTCACATGTTCCTGGTGGGTAATATTATTCAAAAATATCCTTGAAAATTTCTTGAAACATTGAAAACAAATTCCATTATAAACTAATAAATTATAAATAGACTCTATAAAAAAATATAAAATGTAAATACTTGATCTAAGGGAAATTAATTAAAATTATATCGGTATGTTATTGAAATATCCTCCCAAATAATGGTCTTAATTGTTGGTATAAAACTATACCAACTACCTATAGTGATTGGAACATTCAATCATGTGCTAAACCAAATATAACTAATGAATCTTAATTTCCTTTGACAAATTGGATAGCCCAGCCATTCAAACTGACCTGATATTTTTTAATTTTACTTCTTTTTTTAACTACTTATGTTAAAATTGTTATTTAACAACACTTTTGTTTTTGTTATTCCTAACCATGTGTAATTTTTTACTGGACATTTGTATCATTGAAATGTTACTTATTAGGTTGAGTAGCATCACGAGGTTGAGAATAAATTTTTTTGCAACACAAGATTGTAAAATAAATTATATTATATAATCTTTTCAATAAATATAAATCATTTAAATAAAACAAAAATTATATTAAAAAGTACTAGTATTTAGATACAAATATTTTATAATTTCCTATTCTTCTTTAATGGTTGATGTATTTTTTCACCTCTATATATTATCCAAATTCTCTCTCTATATAGTTATCTCTAATATAAAATAAATCATTTCCATTATGTCTAGAATGAAATGATTATTAAATCCTAAGTAAAAGATCTTCCTCCAATTAATTGAAACTCATTTACAGCATAGATGTAATTTACAAATGAATAATGGAATAAATTTCATTTTCAAGATCATGTGTATAATATATATTCACTACTTGTTATTATATTATGAAGGGATTATCTTCGTATCCTACCTTATTGTAATTCAATTTTATGAATTCTAACTCATCAACTTTTGTTGAAGTCCTCATATCAACCAATATAAATCACAAATTCCATAGATTAAATTTCATATATTCCAACTCCCATATTTTCTTAATGATTATGAATTAATAAATATTCATGTAATTTAATTTCTATCCTTAACATATGATACATGCATCACCTTATCCACAAAAGTGACTCAATTATATTTCACTATAATTTTTTCATTATGTCCCTTTATATACAATTTATAGTTTTTAATTGTGTATACATTATAAGACAATATATGAACACTTGTTTCATTGATTAAACATCACAATTTTACCCAAATATAATTAGAATTTTTGGATGAATTTTAATAAATGAGGTCACATAACCAACTAATAAATTAGCAATTATATATATTTGATATCAAATATTTAACCCTTTTGGGATTTAAATTATTTAGAATGTCCTTATGATTTTGAATATATGGAACAACCTATTCACTATTATAAAAAATATACATGTGATCTTATTCCCAGAATGTAATGGATATTGTAATAACATCTCTTTCAAAAAGTCATTAACCTTAGATGTTCCCATTGTAGTGATCTTTTGGAAGACCAATTTCATCCAAATTGGATATTTATTTAGTATATAGTTAAATGAATTATTTTTTAATATATTTCTCTATAATATAATCCTTTGGTCAAAAAGTTTTTTTAATGTACCCCTTAAATATCTTTATATAGTGTTTACAAAGGTACATCCATATGAATTGTATGGGAAAATAAAGTAAGATCTCTATTACCAAATGACTAATAAAGTAAACTATAATATCAATGAATGATAGTTGGAAGAAAATATATAGTTCTCATAAAAGGACTATAATTTGTTTTTCCATTTTTTTATTCTTAATTGGGTCAATAACTTTACTAGATATTTATTTGAAAAAAAAATCATAACACGGTTATTGTATTTCAAACATTTTTCAGTAAGATGTGTTATATCTCTACGAGAAAAAAAATATTGAATCAAAACATGAAAATAATGTGATTTTAATCCCTTTAAAATTGGTTTATTTATCAATACAACATTCATGATATTTTATAAATACCCCTCTAGGAATCTTACACAAATTAAAAAGATTAAAAATTAAAATCACTTTTTCTTAGAAAGAGTGTGAGCCAATAGAATAAGAAAATCTTACCTCCCCTCATTAATTGGATCCAACTCTTACCCATTTTCACCAATCATTAATTGGATCCAATTATTCACTCATTCACATTTTTATCATGCCTAACCTTTCCTTATTTTTATATTTTAATTCTATTGTGTATTTAGTAACATTTTAATTTCACTATCATAACCATTTTTTCCTGATGTGTATGATATCTATAAAATGTACGATGTACAAATACTTCTGGTAAGGAAGTTTAAAAAAATGATCACTTATTCTAACACATTATTAAAATGATTTTAGTTAATTTGTTACCAAAAACATTAACAACATCCTTTACCTTATCAATTAGTTCTCCATCTATCTACATAGAAGATGAAAAACCTTCTTTGGTGTTTCCATTGAATGTTTTCATCCACGATTAATATCAACACCATTAAGGTAAAATACATTAATTTTGAAGGAATATAATATTCAAACTATGTTTCAACCTAACTGAGCATGTTCATTTTCCACACACAGGATACCCTAGCATTCCATTAATAGTATGACTTGAAAAATCACCTTAAGCATAAAAGTCATTTTTTGTATTGAATAATAATTGATATCATTACTAGGCTATTTCAGTATTAAAATAAGAAATGATAACAATGTACATATACTTCATGCAAAACCATTTTGGTAAATTTTAACATTCTAACATCACCAACCAAGTACCATGAGTGAGACATAGTTATTAATTTCATCCATAAAAAATATGATATGAATGTTTCATGAGACATTCCCAAATTCAGAATACTCGTTGCTAATTTTCTTCCACTGATGAGAATATATTGGGTGTTAAAGTTTAATATGCTAAATTCTTTTTTCAACATGATTTATTAACTAAATTTCGGTCTCCAAGAATCTATACAGTTTTCAAAATTAGTAATTTCTATAAAGTATGACACAACTTTCAATAAACATGATTTATTTTTCTTACATTGAGTTTCATTTCACTTGGGACATTTCTTTATAGATTTATACTCTTCTCAAAATAATACACATTCAAGGTAAGCATGTACTTTTAATAACTAATACCCATGAAACATAAAATTCATTTATATTCATATATTTTACTAGGAAACTCATTATTATTTTAAAGAATATCCTGAAACATAGAAAGTAGTTCTGTGAAACTTTATTCACTCCATAAGATGATTTATTTTAGAATAAATTATTTTAGTACTAATAATAGTGTTTTATATTCTATATAACCATAATACAATGATATTTCTACACATTTCATCAATTTCTAAAATATTTTAATAAAATATGTAAGTTTATATTCAACCACCATTTTCATTTTATTAATATAATATATATCATCATATACACTTGTATCAATATTTGATGATTCAAAAAATGTATTTCACTCCCCTTTATAGATACATTTAAATTATAAAAAAACATGGGTATGTATATATATTTAGAGAGATAGAGAGATAATAAACACGTATGCATGATTCGAGAAGTGTCATTCATATATTCTGTTATAAATTTCACTGACTCTTTGGCACCTTTCTCAGTCTATGATTATGCGATTAGTGTCCATCTATTTTCTATTCATATCTGTACTATTTCATTTAGAAAATTATAAACACATATATATAACTAAAATGAATTTATATATATAAATATATTATATTGATAATATATATACCTTAAAATTGTGAACATATATATATATAACATATATACACACATGCGCACAATATTTAACATATATATACATATACATTATAGAAAAATATAGAAATAACATAAACATGAATTCATGATTCGAGAAGGGTTATTCATATATTCCTTTATAAATTTGACCGACTCTTCGATACTTTTCTCATACTCTCTAAATCATATGATTATAATCCATCCATTTTTAGTCATATCCATACTATTTCATTCAACGGGGTATAAAATTATATATATATATATATATAATAAATGTATATACTATATCAATTAATAAGGTATAAACTTATATAATATTTCATTTAAATTCTTATGTTGAGTCATATTTTCCAAATATCTTGGTCATGATAGTGATACCAAAAGAAGAATTTTGATATTCGGTGTCATAAAAATTAAACACCTTGCATCATTTGTCGAATTTTGATAATAATTAAATTTCTTATGTGATTTTAACATTTAAATAAAAGGTATCATGTATACACCTTTATTATGTGTAATATAATAATAAAAATGTTCAAATAATGAAATAATGAGTATCTTATGATGACCAAAACAGAACTTTTCTCTCTAGGTAGATATCTCTCTCCCAAGATCAAGGGTTTCTTATTCTCCCACCTTGGAAGAGACTTCTCCCTCTATGGTTTTATAGTTTCCTCCCATATCACTCCTATTGGAACCAAGGCTTTTCTTTTATGGTAATGGAGTTTGGTTTGTGTTTGTTTTCAATCCAAAATGGGTTGATCAAGGAGTTTCCAAGATGAGTGATCTTATAGTATAGTATGGAAACATTTTTGAAGGTGGTGTTGTTTCCCAATATTTTCCGAATTTTTAGGCCTCAAAATCAGGAGTTTGGTCGTTGGAAAAGGGATGTTTTTCCATTAAACATGGTTCACAGACCCTGATGTATAGTTTGCAGATCTCAAAATGAGTACATGAAATGGCCAAGGAAATCGGTGAAGGAATGGAATTCCACATAGCAATGCTACGCAAAACAAAAATCACGGTATATGGTCCACGTAAGGACAACGGTTCAGGGGAGGCATGTGGTTTATAGGATAAAAACTAGTTTTAGGAAGTTTTTCAATTTTGGTTGAGATATGGTGGTTTATTTACAGAAGGCATTGGCCGACATGAGTAAAGAAAGTTGGTATGTAGACCGTGGAGGGAAAATGGTTTGCGGGAGGAGCACAATCCACGGTGAAGGTTGTATCGCATCGAACCTTTGGTGAAATTGGATTAGTGATATTTTCAGATCTATTTACCTACATAAGGACCGCTAATCAGATCATCAATAGAGATCTATTTTTAGAAGAAAACATCTTTTCTCAGGGAATAATTCGATGAGTTCTGAAAGCATTTATGAGGAATAATTCCATGAAGGAGAAGTGGTTTGCGAGGAGGGTTTCATGAAAGGAGAATTGGTCCATGAAGATAGTTCATGAAATGGGTTTTATGGGGCACTATAGCCTATGATGGAAGAAGAAGCAGACTATAGAAGTAGAGTCAGTCCATGGAAGAGGAGGTAGACCGTGGAGGAAGAGGCATTCTGTGAATCACTTTCACCACGTGGTGTAGTGCAGTCTGTGGAGGAAGTAAGGTTGGTCCATGAAGGAAGTTATCTATGCTCAGGGTTGATCTTCATAAAGGAGATTCACTAAATGTGGTTTTGAACATCATTTTTCAGTGATCAGTGCTTTCAAGTGAATCAATTAAAGACTTCGATGCAAGCAGAGTATCATGCAAGAAAGGGGAAAAGACTTCAATGAAAATCTATTGAAGATACCATCATGTTGATAAACTGAGTAAGACGTCACCCAAGATAGTGATCAAGGGGGATTCGAAGGAATTTTTCTGAGGGACATAGTGAGTTATCCCAAAAATCTTATAAAGGAAATATACCTAGCACATGTTGTTTATGTATAAAATTCTATATTCCATGACTAGTGAAGATTAGTGGATTTAGGTATGACCGACACACTATTGGTGCATTCTACTTGGACTATCCCTCAGTGGCGAACCCAGTAAAATTATGGTATTATATTTTTTCATGTGATTGTTTATTTATTTCACTTTCTCATCATACAGGTTTAACAAGTTCCTACCAAAGTGGAAACAAGATCTGTTGCTTTAAGAATAAAAATTTGACACCTTAATTCACCCCTTCCCTCTTAGGGTGTTTCAGGGTCCCCAAGTCATATCAGAGGGTACAGGTTGCTAGTGTTAAATCTATCCTTCTTTACTATCATGGAGAATTTAGTTAATTTTAGGGGAGTCCTCTTATTTTATGGAAGTAATTTTCATATCTGGATAAATAGGAAGATATCTCATCTAAGATCTCATAGAATAGATGTAATCTTTACCACTACACAATGGATTTAAGTTACTGATTTAACATGACTTTCTATGACTGAAATAGATAAGAAAATGCTTGATGTAGATGCTAAAGCACAAAATTCCCTTACTACAGCTCTATATAATCAAATCTATTTGAAGGTGATCAGTTTCACGTCAGCAAAGTCTTTGTGGGAAAAACATTAAAATATTTATGAAGGTGACAACATATTGAAGAAGGAAAAAACTCCATTTTTTCACAATAGGTTCGATGATCTGAAGATTCATCTAGATGAGAATACAGATACCTATTTTAATAAAATTACAAAAGTTATTAGAGCAATTTGAGGGCTTGGTGAATAAATAAAAGACATTGACATTGAAAATAAAATCTTGAGAAGACTTTCACCTCTTTAAAATCCAAAAGTATTAGCCCTTGAGTAAATAGATCTTTCAAAACTTTATTTGTATGATCTACTAAGTAGTTTGAGAGAATATTAAATGATATTCAAGCCAGAGGATGCAAAAAGTCATGTTAGTAAGGAGATGGAATTCAAATCCATGGAAAAACCTGAGATTTCATAAGATTGTGTTAATGAAAATAATGAGTAATATGAACTTATTTCACTATTAACCAAGAATTTCAAGAGTGGAAAAGGGATATTTTAAGTAAATATACCCTTGGAATGTTTTCATTGTGCTGTAGTTGGGAACATTGCCTCTCACTGCTCAAGGAAGTTCAATGACGAAGAAAGTGAAGCTAGAAACTCACAGAAGCCTTAGAAATGGTTTTATAAAAAGTGAGACTTCAAATATGAAAAGAACCTATAGAGAAATAGTTTTTTTATAGATAATAATTTGATGATAATGAATTATTTAAGGAAGAATAATCGGATTTTAAATATGGAACCCAAGCAACTATGATGGCTACAGTTGAAAAGTCAGAACCATCAAAAGATAAAGAAATAATTAATTAGTTTATTACTAATGTTGATATAAATTTAAAACATGAGGATGGTGTGGTAAACTTTAGAATCAAAGTAATATTTGTAAAAATTATAGATCAGTTGTGGAAGATTCATCAAAATGCGTTGATCATCTTGAAGTTGAAATTGATCGACTAAAATTAGTAATAGAACATTCAACAACTACTAAAATATTAGAAGATGTAGTTGAATTTAAGCTCCGGATTGAAGAACAAGAAAAGTTCATAAATGAACTTATATACAAACTAGAATATAAGTCCAATATAGTTGAGGGTCTTGATGAATAATTTATTACTCTAAGGAGTAAACTTGAAAGTGAATCAAATTAAAAGGAAAGAATGAATAAAATATAGTTTGAAAGATTCTCGGATGATGAGCTGATAGAGATAGCCAAGTTTGGTTATGAAGGATTAGAGAAACATTTGGATGATCAAAGATCTGTATACTTGGGAAAAAGTGGAATTGGTTGTGATGATGAAACATCGAAGGCTGGAAATAAGATGAACTAAAATAAAGGGAAGCTGAAAGTTGTTCGTATCGCAAAGTCACATGAAATATCAACAAAGAAAGTCCAAAATCAAAAAAAAAATAAAAATGAAAACTATCCAAAAGTATCCAAAAATGATCGTCAATAAAACTCATTTACTAAGGAAAACGACATGAGGAGGAATAAAAGTGAGAAGATATTTCCTCTTATGAAATGTCAATTATATTACTATCTAGTCCATACCATGTCATATTGTTAAGAGGCAAGGAGATATTTGAATGGGTAAGCGCTAGGAAGTCAACAAAGGAGAACGAATCCATATCCTACTTCTTATAGATGAAATAATTTCTATAGATAATGTTTTCATTTTTCTAACATTGGCCAGAAATCTATTTATTACAGGAAGGTGAAAGGCATGAACAATATATACAGAGCTCAGAGACAAGCCAATACTCATCAACCAGACGGCGTTTCTCTTACAAAAAAAAAATTTTTGAAGAAGATTATGAGTATGATGAGCCTATTCACATGGGAAAAATTTCTGAAAGGCCATATTTATCCTTCTCTCAATCTAATATTTCAAGGAGAAGAAGAAAATTGAAAAATCCAACCACATAGAAGTAGCCCTAGAATCAAACAATAGCAGTAGAACCTGGATTCTTGATAGCATATTCTCATCCCATATGGTGTGAAATGCATATCTATTACGGAAGGTTAAGAAATTTTTTTATAGAAAAATAAGGTTCAGTAATGATGGTGCTTTAAATATCAAAGGTGGTTGAAGCACTGAACTAGCTAATAGCGATCTGAAGAAAACATAGGTTCTCTATGTGGATGATATATGTCACAATATACTAACTGTGAGTCAACTATGTGACTAATTATTGATGGTGACATTTAATCAAAATGGTAGCCCTATTATAGGAAAGACAGGGAATTATCTTATAAAAGGATATAGAACAGATGGAAACTTATACCAGGTTGATAGTGAAGAGAACATTTTCTACATGATAGTTGAAGAAGAAAATAACATGTGGCACTAGAGAATAGGCCACATTAATCAACAAGATATGGAAAATATATCTAAGATAAATATAGTCATGGATATCCCCAATCTAAAGTGTGAATGGGAAAATAATTCTAGTGCTTGAATACGAGGGAAGTTGGTTTGTAGTTCATATCAGCCAAAGAAGAAAAGGGAATCAAATCTTCTTGATCACATCCATACAGATGTATGTAGTTTGATAAATGTTTTTGGAACATATGGATAAAGTTATTTCATTCTTTTTATTGATTATTATAGTTGGATGTATTGTGTGATGGTTATACATAAGAAATGACAAGTGCTTGATTGCATAAAAATGTATCTCCAAATAGACGAGAATGATACTGGATGGACAATCAAAGTTTTTTTGTCTGAGAATGGAGGGTAATACACATCCATTGAGTTTTAACATTACCTGGAGAAACATGTAATACAAAATGAGGTGGATAATGTTAGAACCCCCTATAAAAATGGAGTTGTTGAGAACAGGAATTGATAGGTGAATAATATGGAAAAAAATATGTTTATTGAGAGTCATATCTCTCTCCATTAATGGAAATAGGTTGTTCAAGTTGTAGTGTATAATTAAAATAGAATAGGGATTTATATGGAAGAAATCAAGAAAACATACCAGTTTTTTCATAGAAGGAATCCCTCTTTGAAGTATTTTCATGTTTTTGGAAGTAAATGTTTCATTTGAAACAAAGAAGGAAATCAAGGGATGTATGGTGATGCTGTAGATGAAGGAATATTCCTAAGATATTCAATGAATATAAAAATCCTAAAAATGATTTAAAAATCATCTGTGAAGAGTTGTGTAAATAAATGATGTTAAGATCATTGAATATAATACAATAAACACCTTGAGGGAGTCTTACACTGATATGATTGAAGATATAAAAGATAGTGTACATGGAACATATTCAAATTCATAAGTAGTAGGAGTGAAAAACATTTAGGGTTCACAACCTGATATTGATTCAAAAGAATAATTGAAAAATAAAATTGTGGCTGAATAAAATTATTCTAAACCTCATTAAGGAAATCAATGAAAATAAATTGATCAATCCAACATCTTTGGGGATTGGAAAACACCCAGAGAGACAAGGATAATGAGTAATAACACAAAATCTACCTTTCTATCAGTTATAGAACCATACCCATTTGAAGAAGTTACAAATGATGAATCATGGGTTAAATCCATGAATGAAGAGTTAAATCATATTGACAAGAACCATACATGGGACCCTATTAAGAGACCCTAAAATCACAATGTGATTGGTATAAAGTGGGTTTTTAAAGAATAAATTTGATGAACAAGGTAATGTGATCATAAATAAGGTGTGATTGGTGTGTAAAGGATATTCATAGATTGATGGTGTTTATGTTGAAGAAACAATTTCTCTGGTGGATAGACTGGAGTCAATCATACTTTTTCTTTCCATTGTAATTCAAATAGGATACAAAGTGTATCAAATGGATGAAAAAATAGCTTTAATAAATGGTGTTCCTAAATAAGAACTCTATATATAATAACCAATGGGTTTTCTACTTCGTAATGATGAAATGAATGTTTTAATACTGAAGAAGGCACTCTATGGTTTGAATCGAGCACCGCAAACATGGTATTCCCAACTGGATTCTTATATAAATAAGCTCGAATTTAAAATATTGGACCACAATATCTATGTGAATAATTCTAAAAAATAACAGTCCACGGTATTGGTGTACATAGACGATATCATATTTTGTAGAATTAGGCAGGGATTGGTGGATGAATTTTCCAATAACATGAAATGAAATCAGAATTTGAAATGTATTTGATTGGTGGACTCACATACTTCTTGGGTCGGTAAGTGATTCAGAGGAACTAATACACTTTTATTTCTCAATAAAACTATTAAAGAGAGTTTCTAGATAAATTCAATATTCATAAATACAAACCAATGTCAACTTCAATTGTGGTTGGAACTAAACATGGAAAGAATGAAGATGGGACTTTGTTAGATCCCACCATGTACATTAGAATCATCAGAAACTTACTGTACTTTACTAAAACATGGCCATATATTATCTTTGAAACATTATTAGTAGACAAATTTCAAAGTAATCCAAAGTAAGAACATATGGTGATAGTTAAATGAATCGTGAGATATATTCAAGGTACTCACAATTATGGATTATACTTTACTATAAGAATAGATAATGAATTGTCAGTAATTTATGATGTTTTCTAGGCTGGAGATGTGGTGGATAGAAATTCCAAAAGTGGTAGAGCATTATTCATTGGCAATAAATGTGTGGTATGGTTGAGTAAGAAATAAGAAACTACTTCTCTTAGTACTACTCAAGCAGAGTGTATCTCTGCTACAAAGGCTTACATTTGGATACTTTGGATGAAGAAACAACTAACTGATATAAGTAATGAGGTTAAATATCCAATGGTCATTCACTATGATAACAAGAACATAATTGATCTTATAAATAATCTTGTTCATCATTATCATATGAAACAAATTGAAATCAAATATCACTTATTACAGGAGAAAGTTGAACAAGGCATGATTAAAATGGATCATGTTGGAATTAATGATCAAGTGGTTGACATACTGACCAATCCATTATCATCACATGTGTTTAAGAAACATCAGTTAAACCTTGATGTTCAACCACCTCCCAATGCATGAAGGGGATACATTTTTTTCCTCTCGCCAATTGTGTTAAATTTTTTAATCCATTTGTGGTAGTGATACAGGTTTATAGGGGTGATATGATCCAGGGGGAGTGTGTTTTGAGATTCACATGTCCAATAATAGGTTCTTTGGGTGTATTTATAATGGGGGAGAATGGATAAATTCAATGTTATAAGGTTTCAGGAGAAATAATAATTTTTAGAGGTTGTAGGAGAAATAAGAAGTTGTAGGAGAATTGAGAAACAAAGAGGATAATAAAAAATTTAGGTCTTGGTGAGGCATTCAATACTTCTATGACATGATATGAGATTTTCTCAAACATATCATACATATTTAAACATTACAATACAATTAGAACCTAATTAGTGCTTCCCCTATTGTTTTCTACACCAATCTTTGCTCACGTAGACTTAGAGTATTGGATGAGTTGTTTCTTTCATATCTAGTTTTTATAGTGTATGGTGATTTATAGAATTTGTCTATATATTGTCAACAAACCAAAAGGGGGAGATTTTTGGAAACAATTCCATTCTTTGATGGTAATGGTGTTTGGTTTGTGTTTGTTTTTAATCCACAATGGTTTGATCAAGGATTTTTCAATAAAAAAGATGTTAGAATATGAGTTAATAGTAGTGTTGAAGGTGGCATTGTTTCCTAGTGTTTTCCAAAAAAAATTCCTCAAAAAATGGAGAGTTTGGTTTTTGGAAAAGGGATGTTTTTATATTAAACATAGTTCACAAACCATAATGTATAGTTTGTGGACTGAAAATGGAGTACGTGGAACCGTGTAAGGAAAATGGTTCATGGGAGGCCTTTGGTTTATGAGACGAAAAACATTTTGCGGAAGGCCATCATTTTCGGCTGAGTGACAGTGGTTCATTTGCATAATGCATTGGCCTCCATGAGGAAAGAAGGGAGGTATACTAACCACAGAGGGACAAACAATTCTCAGGAGGAGCATTGTCTACAGTGAAGGGTGTACCGCATTGAAACTTTGGGGAAATTAGATTAGCATGATTTTTTTATCTATTTTATTATATAAGGACCACTAATTAGATCATTAATGGAGATATATTTTCATAAGAAAACTTCTTTACTCTGGGAAGAATTTAGTGAAGTCTGAAATCATTCATGAGGAAGAATTCTGTGAAGGATAAGTTGTTCATGGGGAGGGTTCCAGGAAAGGAGAAGTGTTCTATGGAGACTATTCATGGAAGGGGTTTTATGGGGCACAGTATCCCATGAAGGAGGAAGAATTAGTCTACAAAAGGAGAGTCATTCCACGGAAGAGGAGGCAGTCCATGGAGGAAGAGGTGGTTCGTGAAGCACTGGAACCATACGGTGCACCGCAGTCCATGGAGGAAGCAAGGTTGGTCCGTGAAGGAATTTATCTTCACAAAGTCTTTATATTTTGCAAAGTATCTTCATTAAAGGAAGTTTTGAACATTATTTTTCAATGATCGGTACTTTTAAGTGAATTAATTCTGGACTTCGATGCAATAAGAGTCTTTTTCAAGATAAGGAAAATGATTTCAATACAAATATTTTGAAGAGACCTTCATGTTGATAAACTGAGTAATACTTCACCCAAGTCAATGTGCTAGGGGAGTCGATGGAAGTGTTTTGAGGGATGAAATGATCTATCCCTAAAATATTATAAAGTAAGTATGCCTGACACATAGTGATTATGTTTAAAATTCTATATTCCACAACTACTGAATATTAGTGGATTTCGATACAATAGACACACTATCGGCGTATGCTTCTTGGACTATCCCTTAGTGGTGAACCAAGTAAAATTTTTGTGTTATATCTTTTGATGTGATTGTTTGTTTATTTCACTTTCTCATCAGATAGGTTTAATGGGTTCCTAACAATATGGGAATAAGTTTCATCTCTTTAATAAGAAAAATTTGACACCCTAATTCACCCCTCCCCTATCAAGGTATTTTGGGTTTCCACAAGTCCCTCTTCCTTGCTTCCCATGGCATCTATGTTCCTTCCCTTGATGCCCCTTGAATTGGCCTTTACGGTGGTTGGATCTCCATTTTCATCTTCTTTTTCAATGGGATTTTTTTCAATTCATGGTTATTTCAACACTTTGATTTTGTTTTTCCTTTTTATTGTTATTTTGTGTTTCTTAGATGTTCTATGTTGATTTGTGTTCCCCAACTGTTTCTTCCATGATTTTTTGTCTAAACATTCATTCCAGGCCCCACTTTGGTTTGACCCAAAGGATCTCTAGTGGTTTTGGATTAAGTTGTTAAAGATGCTCGATAGATCTTCCTGTTAGCCCATTTTCACACCTATTCTCTTACTCCCTATCTCATTGTACTAGATTCTATATTAGTATGGTATGAAGGTGTTTATGGTAGTTTTGGAATGGTGTTGGTAGATTTTTTAATCATCAAAGGCACGTCTCGATAGTGTGTCTCTAGAAGCCTAATCTTCTGCTGGGTGGAGATTATTATTTTTCCAGTCTGGCATGTGGTTCTTTTCTAGTGATTCATTTGGTGGTTTTGTGTTTTATAGTGGATTTGGTCTCGTAAATGAGGTTCATGTTGTTTATCCCCCAATAATTCTGTAAATTTTTCTTCTGTAATTTTGTGTAGGATTCTAGAGATGAAAAAGTTTATGATGATGAGCAGTAGTAATGGATTGATGTATGGTGACGATGAAATGTGTTGTTTTGAATACATTTACTATTTTTATGGTCATATACACATGCATCATTATTAGTTAAGGGATCAAGTCCCCCCTAGTCTCCACATTAGGTCACTAGTGGTGGACGTTGGTTGGAATTCATCTTCTTAGGGTTTACACTGATCATGGTTCTTTTAGCGAGTTTGATGGATTCTAGTGAAGATGGTGTATAGGGGTCGAGTTGATAGAAGGTGTCTATGTTAGGATAACAGACTCTCAGGTTGAGGTGTCCTTTATTTCCAACTCATCCTAGCATCTATTTTTATTGATTTTTAAATTTTTAATTTTGTTTGAATTTGGTGTTGTGAATTGGTTTTTGAGGTTGTTTTCTCTCACTTGTATCCCAGTTGATTGTAAGGTAACCACTAAACCTAAAATTGGAATTTGAAAATATCAAAAAAATGGATTTGGAGAGAGTTTCATATGATGAAACTGACTTCATAAAAATATCATTGATAATAATAATGTATTCAATGTGGGTGTTCCTATATATATTAAACCCAAATTACAGGGTGGCTAAAAGGGAAGTCTAAATCATGCTTATTTTCTTATCATTATCACATATTTAGTTTGATTACACAATCCTTGATATTATATTAATTGGGTCATTTAATCAAATTAAATAATGCATATGTTTCCAAAAGTTGAAAAAATAGGGTTCTTTTGCTATTGATTGAAAAGTTTTAATCTCAATCAATTGTCAATCATGCAATATAAGTATTTGAAAAAATAATCCAAAAGTGTTTTATTATTGAGAAAATAATATTTTCTAAATAAATACATTTAAAATAGTTATAAAGGTAATTTTTCTTAATAAAATTTATTGGTCTATAAATTAAAGGATTTTGAGTGAATAAAATGGGGTAATTAAGAAACTATACTAAAGATATATTACAGTTAATTTGAATATATTTTCTATATCACAAGTGACTCCCAAAGCAAAATAAAAAATGTTTCTTTTTTGTTACTAATAGATTTTGATCTTTTCTCCCAGTTAATTATCCATGCTTCATTCGTTGATCATCTCTATTTATGAATTTGAGGTTTCACTTTATCAAAATGATAGATACCCTCTTCTTTTTTTGTAACTGGCTAATCGGAAGCATTAGTTTTTCATTTTGATTTGTATTTTCTTTGTCAATGGGTTGAGTGAATATGGGATATGAGTCTTTGGGTTGGTCGGCGTAACATGGTAAAACAAAAAGGGTGAGAATCATTCAAAATGGTATACTCCCTAATGAGGAAACATCCCATGGATTCTTCTTAGAGATTTATTTATCGAATCAAATCTAGCTTTCATGAAACATAAGAACTGGATATGTGTCCCTTCACTGTATCTTTTTATGTCATCTTCCCTTCACTCCCAGATGATGATAACTACTTCAAAAATATATTGGTGTGTTGCATCGGAATGAATCTATCATATTCTCAAAGTTGTGATCGTTGAACCCTAAACTAAACTCCTACACATTTAGTTTGTTTTGATAATATATTAATCAACATTAAAACATTGAAAATAATTATTTATTTTATTATTAAATTTCCATCACCTAGAAAGAATCATTAATTGAATAATTGATGTTATTAGGTTCATTTTCTCATAAGAATGCTTGATTATCAACCTAATTTCAAAGAGAAGGTGCAGTTTGTGTACCTCTATCTAGTTCACTAACTACAAAATATAAAGGATGGTATTTATGATTCCTAATAGATATTTGAAAATAAGGGTTGGAGATCTCATGGTATTCTATAGGTTCAGGTTGAGAATGTTCCTCATAACTGGATGATTTTTCTACATGTTACATAGAATTGTCATAAGGTTTAGAATAAATATTAAGAATTGAAAGATCATCCTCAGGGTTTTCTAAAGGGTTATTATGATCATTTGGATTTGTATTGTCAATCTTAACATGAACATATTATTTGAAAATATTGGTTCTTTTATTAAATACTCTACATAATTTACTAGAAGTTGAAAAACCAAGAAATATTCATTCTTGGGATAAATTTTTTCAATATTATCCTTCATGTTAAGAATAATGACTTTGCAACCAAAAACTCTAAAGTAATTAACCTTTGTATTTCTAATATTACATGGTTCATAAGTGGTTTTCTTTAAGATATGTATAATTAAAACTCTATTGATTGTATAAAAGGATTTATTCACAAACTCTTACCGAAAATAAATATGAATTCCATACTCATTATTCATAGACAAATAAATTTATTAAAGTGTTGTATTACTTCTATTTGACAACACCATTTGGTTTTGGGGTCCTAGGAGAATAAAATGTGTTATTTGTAAAGACCCGTAAAATTCAAGGGAATTTTTTTCTTAATTTTCTTTAGAATTTTACAAGAGCGCGGTTTCTGACGGCACCTGATTCCAAGGCCCGTAGTGCCCGGAATCAATTTCCGAAGTTTGGCTCGGGTACGTTCAGTGAACGAACGAGCGGGATTTCCTAACTTTTGATCCGGTGCTCGGAATTGAAATCTGAGGGCACCGATGAACTCGCAGCGCCAATATTCGCTTAAAGAGACCTTTTCGGAAGTTGCGTTTGTTGCGGGTTGAAAGTTAGTTTTTGGGAGATTTATAAAAAGTTGAATAAAAAAATGTGAATTCTTTTAATTTCACTTTTGTAGGTTAACTCCTCTCAAAAGGAGTTAGGGGTGGGACCCACACCCACTTAACCTCCCTTGAGAGGATTAAGTGTGGTGGGACCCACACGAACCTAAACCTCTCAACTTCCCCCTTAAACTCC
The DNA here is from genome assembly GCA_963277665.1 of Viscum album. Lineage (NCBI taxonomy): Eukaryota > Viridiplantae > Streptophyta > Magnoliopsida > Santalales > Viscaceae > Viscum > Viscum album. Next base: position 1,474,673,978 of record OY728125.1, on the reverse strand, counting down.
CCTCTCTCCCTCTTAAATGTTTTTAAACTTAACATCTAATTAATTACACATGACATGTTAATTAATTAAGTGTTATGTTTTTTGAATTTGATGTTTTGAATTCCTAGGCTTGGTAAATAAAATAAGGAGGGACCTTATTTTATTTTGTTAGCCAACTTGTGTGGATTTCATTTTGAGAGCTCCTCCTCCATCTTCTTCATCTTGACGAAGAACGCTCATCTTGACGAAGAACGCTCATCTTGACGAAGAACGCTCAAGCTCCGATGAAGAACGCCGCTCCGCTCTTCTTCGTCTTCCATGTCAACGAGAGGGAACACCGCTTCCTCCTCGGATTCCCTTCGTCGACATAAGAGGTTTCTCCAACGACGTATCACATCGGACGCATCTCTTCGTCAACGGAATTGACGAACGACGACCGCGACGCCCGATCTCCGCGACGTCGACTTCCGCGGACATAGACAAATCCTCGAACGTATACCCAAGGTAGGGGTTTTTGTTTATTGTTTAATTATTCTATTCTTGCTCGTGGACCGCATAACTAACGTGAGGAATTTGAATATTTTTAAATTGAGTTATTATTTTTAACGTGAGGGGGCCGGACCGCACGAACACGGCCGAACCCCCCTCCATCGTTCTTGTTGAATTTCTTGCGGGTGGATGAATCAAGGTGGCGTGGTGCCGACGCACCACGCGGATATTCGCCAAATCCTTATTGCACGACGCCGTCGCGCCGCGCCATGGAAGAAACATCAAGAACGCGACGCCGTCGCACCGCGTTGAAGAAATCAAGATGCGGCGGAGGGGCGCGGTGCCGTCGCACCGCGCCGGATGACGAAAACCACGGCCGGTTCCGGGCCGCGGCGGAAGAGAACACTGGCGGCCGGGCCGCCGGCGTCGGAAGCCGAAGGCGGGACCGGAATTTCCGGTCCCGTTGGAGAAAACCGGTCGGCCAGCTGGCCGGCCGGATGGCATTAAACCGGGGGAATTAATCCCCCGGCCATCACATAAAAACCCCCCTCTTTATGAGGGGGGAGCGTTTTCTTGAGGGGGGGGAAGCCGGCCCCCCGGTTCCGCACAAACAGGCCCCCCACGTGGGGGGGGGAGTTTTAAAAAAAAGGGGGGGGGGGGGGCGGCATGTAGCCGCCGCCGCCCTTCCCAGGAAGCGGGGGATTAGCCCCCCGAGTGCAGCCACCGAGCGGCGCCAGGCCGCCGCGCCGCCGCCGGCCGCCGCACCGCCGGCCGGCCGGCCGGGCCGACCCAGGGGGGGTCGGGCCGGGTCGGCCCGGACCCGGACCCCCCCGTTTCGAACCAGTTTCGGTCTTTTGGCCATAACATGAGACTCGGACCTCCGATTGACGAACCGTCTGCGGAAACGCGATCCTTGGATCGAGACGGTCGTTTCGGTATATCGCACTCAAGGTTTCGGATTACTTTGAGTTCGGCCGGGTTGGTTCGTTCACGAAACCAACCGGGCCTTCGGAGCGGAAACGCTCATATCTAGAGCTACGGACGTCCGATTGATGTGCCGTCAGCCGTGTTGTGTTCCTCTTAGTGAGAAGGATCTTTTGGAATACTCCGCCCGAGGTTTGGACGCAGGTGGAGTACGGTCGGGTTGGTTTTGCCTTAAAAACCAACCGGGCCCTGGGGACAAAAATGCCAATAACTCTCAGACCGGGCGTCCGATCGACGCACCGTCTGTTGCGTTGAGTTCCTGTTGACGATACGGAACTTTTGGATACATCAACTCTGGTCTTCGTGACAGTTGATGTATCAGCCTCTCGGCTCGTGGAGCGGACCCTCCGAACGAGCTTGTTGTGTGCGGGAACCCTAGTGCTGGCTGCGACTGTTACTGTGACTGCTACTGCTACTACTGCTACTGTGACAGCGACGACGACAGTACAGAGATCCTGTGTGGATTGGACGACTTCAGCACTCAGCGATCCTACGTGGATCAGTGCTACAGGTCCTGTGTGGGCCCGATCCTGTGTGGGTCCGATCCTGTGTGGGTCCTTGCGCTCAGCGGTCCTGTGTGAACCAGCGCCTACAGGTCCTGTGTGGGCCCGATCCTGTGTGGGTCTTTGCGGGGGTTAGTTACCTATCGATCCTTCGTGGGTCCGACGACTTAGATGGATCAGTGATCATCTTTATCGTCCTTTGAAGAAGTATACCTGTGTGAGCTGAATCCTTTTGCTTTCCTGTGTGGATTGTGTTGTGCAATCCTGTGTGGATTATGTTTTGCTTTCCTGTGTGGAATACGTATACTTTCCTGTGTGGACTGAGTTGTACTTGGGCTCGGAGGTTGGAGCGTATTTTAAATTGATGACTTAGGTATATGTATGGGCATATATCTAAGCAGTGTCGGTTTTTACTTCGTGATTGTACCTTTCTTCGTGGTTTATCCTTTGTGGATTTGAGAGACCTTCAGGGGTCTCGGGGTCCCTACTGAGTAGCTTATACTCACCCCTGCACGGGCTTTGCCCGCACTATGTTGTGTTGGTTGCAGACGACGGACAGCGTTGACCTTAGCTGAGGCTTGCAGAGCGGGACGGTACCCGGAGGTGGACCACTGGGCGGGACGTGCACGGAGCAGACGGTGGGACCTGTGGAGTAGAGGAGCTATCTGTACCCACCCTTCAGGTGGGATTTCCAGTGGACAGCTCGGTGTAGCGGCATTTACTTTTCAGTTGTTGTTTTCCCCTTTCGAGTTGTACTTTACTTTCAGTTTGGGTTTGTATTCTGGCCCATTTACTTTTCCGCACTTTCAGTTGTACTCTGCTTTTGTTTAGTGTTTACTTTCCGCTTGCTTACTCTGTGGTGTTTGTTTACTTTACAAAGGCAATGCCTTCACTTTTTACCGGGATTTACGCCTTGGTGCTAGTCGCCAGCCCCTGGCCTATGGAAGGCGGGCTTGGGGTAGTCACGGCACGGACCCCGAGGGCGGGTCGTGACAAATTGGTATTAGAGGAGTTTGGTTCTACCGCAAACTCTGATCTTTTCTATGTGAAGAAATAATGTTTAGCGTATTGAGTGTGGTTATCAGTCTAGGGAGTCCAGTGTTGGTGCGGCGGCCGACGTATCCGTACACCAGGACCCTGACTTCTGATTTCCGACTTAATGCACGAAAACATTGATTGCGTGTGTGTTTCAAAGTTTTCTTTGTGATTACTTATATCAGCTCACCAGGTATACTGTTCTGACCGTGGCGCACCTGTTTCCTTTTCAGGATGGCCCCACGACGGCAGCCAGCTAGGGTTCCGAGAGTCGAGCGAGACGACAGCCCACCGAGCGACGAGGCCTCGGTGCAGGGCCCTTTGCCAGTAGTGGCACCGGCGGTAGCTTTACCCGCCGAGCCCCCGATGCTTCCAGCAGCAGCCGCTGACGATGCACGTCGCCTCAGCGCACTGCATGAGTTTCAGTGCCAACGACCGCCCAGGTTTCGCGGGGAGACGGATCCCCAGGCAGCAGAGGACTGGCTGGAGGCAGTAGTACGAGTGTTTAGGCTAGTGAGGACACCAGCAGACCTCATGGTGATCCTCGCTGCGAGCCTACTACACGCAGCAGCAGGACGATGGTGGAGCCTGATGCTCCAGGTGCACGATGAGGCATCTCTACTTTGGACGGACTTTGAGAGCCTCTTCCACTCGGAGTTCGTCCCAGCCACCCTTTGTGAGGTGCGTATCCAGGAGCTTCTTCAGCTGCGGCAGGGCAGCATGACGGTCGCTCAGTACTCGGTGAGATTTACCGATCTCTCGCGCTACTCGACCGACATGGTACGGGACCCATTCTTCCAGGCCCGGACCTTCGAGCAGGGTTTGAGACACGAGATCAGGGCATCGCTGATCTCCCTCAGCATACCGACTCAGACAGGAGTACTGGAGCGGGCTCTTCTGATCGAGAGCTTCCTTGCTGAGTCTACACCAGCACAGAGACCCACCGTAGGGCGGCACGTGGCAGAGTCATCTGCAGCAGGCAGTCGACGGATGACTCAGGGGTCCAGACAGACCAGACCTTAGGGCAGACGATCTCAGGGCACTAGCTCAGCAGTGCGGGGCACACAGCGCGGAGCCAGTCTTACGAGAGGCAGACAGTGCTACTCGTGCGGCGGGCAGGGCCACATGGCTCGTGACTGCCCGACCCGCCGTGCCGAGGAGCAGCAGACGGTTGAGGGACCACCGAGGCAGAGGCAGAGGGTCGACCGTGGCGGTCCGCAGGGAGGAGGCGGACGAGGCAGAGGAGCTGGACGAGCAGCCGGTGGTGGCCGACGCTTTGAGGCACTACCACCACCACCACCAGGAGGTCCACCCCGACCACAGGGAGCTGGCGGGCAGCGACAGGCACAGCTCCAGGCAGCAGAGGCCTACGACCACGGCGCACCCGAGATGATTCGAGGTATTATCTGTGTCTATTCCACCCTTGCTGCAGTTCTTATAGACACAGGAGCGAGTCACTCTTTCATAGCTGCTGCCCTTATTCGGAGCTCGGAGATTCCGACAGAGCCGTTGGCTCGATCCTTACGGCTAGAGACTCCCACGGGAGCAGACTCGACGATTACACACTGGTGCCGGCAGTGTGAGCTTACTCTAGGAGGCGAGAGCTTCGGCTGGGATCTTCTTGTAGCAGCGTAGAGGCCTTACGACGTCATCTTGGGCATGGATTGGCTATCTACGGTCCATGCACAGATTGACTGTTTTAGGCGCAAGGTGCGATGTGTACGCACCGACGGGAGCAGGTTCACCTTCACCGGCGAGAAGGGAGCCTTTGCAGCACAGGATGGACTTCCGCGGAGGAGAGGACAGCCCATCACTCATCAGTTGGCTAGCCTTATCCTTGGAGCAGTTGACGTGCGGAGTCCTGGTTTTCCTGTAGTGGTGGATCAATTTGCGGACGTTTTTCCCGACGACGTTCCAGGGCTACCTCCTTGCAGAGAGGTAGACTTTTATATTGACTTGTACCCCGGGACAGCCCCGATATCCACTCCAGCATATCGGATGGCCCCCGCCGAGCTTCGAGAGCTACGGGTACAGTTGGAGGACTTGCAGGGCAAGGGGTTCATCCGACCCAGTGTTTCACCCTGGGCTTCCCCGATTTTATTCGCCAAGAAGGCGGAATGGAGCTTGCGACTTTGTGTTGACTATCGTTGCCTGAACCAGGTGACAGTGAGGAACAAGTATCCGCTACTGAGGATTGATGACCTCTTTGATCAGCTCAAGGGAGCACGGTGGTTCTCGAAGATAGAACTCAGGTCAGGCTATCATCAGCTCAGAGTCAGAGATGAGGATGTGCAGAAGACGGCCTTCAGATGTCGGTATGGCCACTATGAGTTCTTGGATATGCCTTTCGGTGTAACCAATGCTCCAGCAGTGTTCATGGCTCTCATGAATAGGATCTTTCAGCCATACCTCGATCGGTTTGTCGTGGTCTTCATCGACGACATTCTGATTTACTCTACGACAGAGGAGGAGCACGCCTATCACTTGCGAGTTGTACTAGACACACTCCGAGAGAACCAGCTTTATGGTAAGCTCTCTAAGTGCCAGTTCTGGATACGTGAGGTCCACTTCTTGGGACACGTTATCTCTGAGGCAGGAGTTGCAGTGGATCCCGCGAAGATTGAGGCTGTGTTAGCATGGGAGCCACCCAGGAGCGTGACTGAGATTCGGAGTTTCTTGGGACTAGCTGGATACTATCGGAGATTCGTGCCAGACTTCTCTAGAGTTGCGGCATCACTCACAACTTTGACGAAGAAGGGGAAACCCTTCGTGTGGTCAGACAGATGTCAGCAGAGCTTCCAGGAGCTGAGACAGAGATTGACTAGCGCACCTATCTTGAGGTTGCCTGAGGAGGGAGTAGGGTACGTAGTCTACTGCGATACATCAGGGACCGGACTCGGATGTGTTCTGATGCAGGAGAGGGCCGTTATCGCCTATGGATCACGTCAGTTGAGGCCGCATGAGCAGAACTACGCTACCCATGACCTGGAGTTAGCAGCAGTGGTCTTCGCTCTGAAGACATGGCGACACTATCTGATGGGCGAGCGCTTTACAGTCTTTTCCGATCATCAGAGCCTCAGGTATATCTTCTCTCAGAAGGACCTGAACCTGAGATAGCGGCGATGGCTCGAGTTCCTCCAGGACTATGACTTTGAGATAGTCTATACTCTTGGGAAGGGGAACATAGTAGCCGATGCCCTCAACAGGAGGACGGGCATTCAGCTACTTGAGGAGGCGACGGAGCAGCTAGCCTCTTTGCAGATATCCTTCGTGGATAGAGATGGAGAAACCTTCCTCCAGTCTCTCACAGTCACCCCTCCACTACTGCAGCGAGTCAGGGAGGCACAGCGTGGGGACGCTGACTGTGAGACACGGCGTGCACAGATATCCTCGGGACAGGCACCTGATGGTTTCTCCCTTGGATCAGAGCACGGCATCCTTTTCAGAGGACGTACCATGGTACCAGTCTCTTTGCGAGAGGAAGTGCTGAGGGAGTTTCACATTTCTCCTTTGGCGGTACATCCTGGAGTGGCGAAGATGTACCAGGACCTCAGACGACAACACTGGTGGCCGGGCATGAATAAGGCTGTAGCAGAGTTCGTTTCTCGATGCCTCACCTGTCAGCTGGTAAAGGCAGAGCATCAGGTACCAGCGGGCTTGGTACAGCCCTTGGAGGTTCCGGAGTGGAAGTGGGACGGCATATCTATGGATTTCGTGACTGGACTTCCACGCACTTACAGAGGTCACGACTCCATCTGGGTGATTGTTGACCGACTCACCAAGTCGGCACACTTCTTACCCATCAGAGAGCAGGGCTCAGTAGAGAGCTTGGGACGTCTCTACGTTCAGGAGATTGTGCGGCTCCACGGTGTGCCATCATCTATCGTCTCTGATCGAGATGCCCGCTTTACTTCCCAGCTTTGGAAGGGGTTACAGGAGGCGTTCGGGACGCAGCTACATCTGAGCACAGCCTTTCATCCTCAGACGGATGGTCAGACGGAGAGGACCATTCAGACACTCGAGGACATGCTCCGCGCATGTGTCCTCGACTTTGGTCGTAGCTGGGAGGACCACCTACCCTTGGTGGAGTTTGCGTACAACAACAGCTACCACTCCACCATCGGGATGGCACCGTACGAGGCGTTGTACGGCCGACCTTGTAGATCTCCTTTGTACTGGATAGACCCCGGAGAGTCAGCACTGGTGGGACCGGAGATGGTCCAGGCCACGACAGAGAAGGTCCAGGTCATCCAGGAGCGGATGAGGACAGCTCAGAGCCAGCAGAAGTCATATGCTGACAGGAGGCGGAGGCCACTAGAGTTCGAGGATGGCGACCACATCTTCTTGCGGGTCTCACCTCGACCTGGTATTCGGGGATTTGGCCGAGGCGGCAAGTTATCTCCGCGCTTCATCGGACCCTTCCAGATTCTCAGCAGGATTGGTGAGGTGGCTTATCGCCTGGCTCTACCACCTCAGTTGCACCGGGTGCACGACGTCTTCCACGTATCTCAGCTGAGGAGATACGTGCACGACCCGACGCACATCATTGACCATGGGGAGCTTGACGTTGACGATGGGGCGACTTTTACGGAGGTCCCGGTGGAGATAGAGGATCGACAGGAGCGGGTCCTGCGTGGGCGATCGATACCTCTTGTGCGCATCAGATGGCAGCACGGGAATCTCTAGGAGAGCACATGGGAGCGGGAGGCTCAGATGCGTGCTCAGTACCCTCATTTGTTTCCCTAGTTTTGATGTATCTTTACGGGGACGTAAAGCTCTGAGGTGGGAGTAATGTAAAGACCCGTAAAATTCAAGGGAATTTTTTTCTTAATTTTCTTTAGAATTTTACAAGAGCGCGGTTTCTGACGGCACCTGATTCCGAGGCCCGTAGTGCCCGGAATCAATTTCCGAAGTTTGGCTCGGGTACGTTCAGTGAACGAACGAATGAGATTTCCTAACTTTTGATCCGGTGCTAGGAATTGAAATCCGAGGGCACCGATGAACTCGCAGCGCCGATATTCGCTTAAAGAGACCTTTTCGGAAGTTGCGTTTGTTGCGGGTTGAAAGTTAGTTTTTGGGAGATTTATAAAAAGTTGAATAAAAAAATGTGGATTCTTTTAATTTCACTTTTGTAGGTTAACTCCTCTCAAAAGGAGTTAGGGGTGGGACCCACACCCACTTAACCTCCCTTGAGAGGATTAAGTGTGGTGGGACCCACACGAACCTAAACCTCTCAACTTCCCCCTTAAACTCCCCTCTCTACCTCTTAAATGTTTGTAAACTTAACATCTAATTAATTACACATGACATGTTAATTAATTAAGTGTTATGTTTTTTGAATTTGATGTTTTGAATTCCTAGGCTTGGTAAATAAAATAAGGAGGGACCTTATTTTATTTTGTTAGCCAACTTTTGTGGATTTCATTTTGAGAGCTCCTCCTCCATCTTCTTCATCTTGACGAAGAACGCTCATCTTGACGAAGAACGCTCATCTTGACGAAGAACGCTCAAGCTCCGACGAAGAACGCCGCTCCGCTCTTCTTCGTCTTCCGTGTCAACAAGAGGGAACACCGCTTCCTCCTCGGATTCCCTTCGTCGACATAAGAGGTTTCGCCAACGACGTATCACATCGGACGCATCTCTTCGTCAACGGAATTGACGAACGACGACCGCGACGCACGATCTCCGCGACGTCGACTTCCGCGGACATAGACAAATCCTCGAACGTATACCCAAGGTAGGGGTTTTTTTTATTGTTTAATTATTCTATTCTTGCTCGTGGACCGCATGACTAACGTGAGGAATTTGAATATTTTTAAATTGAGTTATTATTTTTAACGTGAGGGGGCCGGACCGCACGAACACGGCCGAACCCCCCTCCATCGTTCTTGTTGAATTGCTTGCAGGTGGATGAATCAAGGTGGCGTGGTGCTGACGCACCACGCGGATATTCTCCCAATCCTTATTGCGCGACGCCGTCGCGCCGCGCCATGGAAGAAACATCAAGAACGCGACGCCGTCGCGCCGCGTTGAAGAAATCAAGATGCGGCGGAGGGGCGCGGTGTCGTCGCACCGCGCCGGATGATGAAACCGCGGCCGGTTCCGGGCCGCGGCAGAAGAGAACACCGGCGGCCGGGCCGCCGGCGTCGGAAGCCGAAGGCGGGACCGGAATTTCCGATCCCGTTGGAGAAAACCGGCCGGCCAGCTGGCCGGCCGGATGGCATTAAACCGGGGGAATTAATCCCTCGGACATCACATAAAAACCCCCCTCTTTATGAGGGGGAGTGTTTTCTTGAGGGGGGGGGGCAGCCGGCCCCCCGGTTCCGCACAAACAGGCCCCCCACGTGGGGGGGGGCGTTTTAAAAAAAAACGGGGGGCGCGGCATGTAGCCGCCGCCGCCCTTCCCAGGAAGCGGGGGCTTAGCCCCCCGCGTGCAGCCACCGAGCGGCGCCGGGCCGCCGCGGCCGCCGCGCCGCCGCGCCGGCCGGCCGGGCCGACCCAGGGGGGGTCGGGCCGGGTCGGCCCGGACCCGCCCCCCCCCCCCCCCCCCGTTTCGAACCAGTTTCGGTCTTTTGGCCATAACATGAGACTCGGACCTCCGATTGACGAACCGTCTGCGGCAACGCGATCCTTGGATCGAGACGGTAGTTTCGGTATATTGCACTCAAGGTTTCGAATTACTTTGAGTTCGGCCGGGTTGGTTCGTTCACGAAACCAATCGGGCCTTCGGAGCGGAAACGCTCATATCTAGAGCTACGGACGTCCGATTGACGTGTCGTCAGCCGTGTTGTGTTCCTCTTAGTGAGACGGATCTTTTGGCATACTCCGCCCGAGGTTTGGGCGCAGGTGGAGTACGGTCGGGTTGGTTTTTCCTTAAAAACCAACCGGGCCCCGGGGACGAAAATGCCAATAACTCTCAGACCGGGCGTCCGATCGACGCACCGTCTGTTGCGTTGAGTTCCTGTTGACGATACGGAACTTTTGGATACATCAAATCTGGTCTTCGTGACAGTTGATGTATCAGACTCTCGGCTCGTGGAGCAGACCCTCCGAACGAGCTTGCTGTGTGCGGGAACCCTAGTGCTGGCTGCGACTGTTACTGTGACTGCTACTGCTACTACTGCTACTGTGACAGCGACGACGACAGTACAGAGATCCTGTGTGGATTCGACGACTTCAGCACTCAGCGATCCTACGTGGATCAGTGCTACAGGTCCTGTGTGGGCCCGATCCTGTGTGGGTCCGATCCTGTGTGGGTCCTTGCGCTCAGGGGTCCTGTGTGAACCAGCGCCTACAGGTCCTGTGTGGGCCCGATCCTGTGTGGGTCTTTGCGGGGGTTAGTTACCTATCAATCCTTCGTGGGTCCGACGAATTAGATGGATCAGTGATCATCTTTATCGTCCTTTGAAGAAGTATACCTGTGTGAGCTGAATCCTTTTGCTTTCCTGTGTGGATTGTGTTGTGCAATCCTGTGTGGATTACGTTTTGCTTTCCTGTGTGGAATACGTATACTTTCCTGTGTGGACTGAGTTGTACTTGGGCTCGGAGGTTGGAGCGTATTTGAAATTGATGACTTAGGTATATGTATGGGCATATATCTAAGCAGTGTCGGTTGTTACTTCGTGATTGTACCTTTCTTCGTGGTTTATCTTTTGTGGATTTGAGAGACCTTCAGGGGTCTCGGGGTCCCTACTGAGTAGCTTATACTCACCCCTGCACGGGCTTTGCTCGCACTACGTTGTGTTGGTTGCAGACGACGGACAGCGTTGACCTTAGCTGAGGCTTGCAGAGCGGGACGGTACCCGGAGGTGGACCACTGGGCGGGACGTGCATGGAGCAGACGGTGGGACCTGTGGAGCATAGGAGCTATCTGTACCCACCCTTCAGGTGGGATTTTCAGTGGACAGCTCGGTGTAGCGGCATTTACTTTTCAGTTGCTGTTTTCCCCTTTCGAGTTGTACTTTACTTTCAGTTTGGGTTTGTATTCTGGCCCATTTACTTTTCCGCACTTTCAGTTGTACTCTGCTTTTGTTTAGTGTTTACTTTCCGCTTGCTTACTCTGTGGTGTTTGTTTACTTTACAAAGGCAATGCCTTCCCTTTTTACCGGGATTTACGCCTTGGTGCTAGTCGCCAGCCCCTGGCCTATGGAAGGCGGGCTTGGGGTAGTCACGGCACGGACCCCGAGGGCGGGTCGTGACATTATTATATACATTTTTTGAGAAAAAATAATAAATATATAGATTTTCAAACTCACATCCAAGATCACTTCTTAAGTCCTTAATCATAAGTCCGCTATGATTTTCTATAGTTTTATCATACTTTCTAAAATAAGAACAGGATTCACTTTTGTGATCTAGAAAGAATACCTAAGTGTACCTAGAAAATTCATATACAAGGACATATACATAGTTCTTCTTATTTATACTAGAAACTATATATGGTCCAAGAGAGTCCATGTGAACCAACTCTAGGGGTTGAGAAGTTGAAACTTCTTTCTTTGATTCGAAATATATCTTGTGTTGTTTCCCTTTTTGACATGGGTTATAGAATTTATCATCTATGAATTCTAGTTTAGGTAGATATTTGACTAACCCTTTCCTAATGAGAATTATAAGTGAGTGAATAATAAAATGGCATGGTATCCTATTCCAAATCCAAGATTCCTTGTGAAAGGCACTTAGATAAGAAATATTTTGAAAAAATGAAGAATTTAAATTAACAGTATAAATATTTTTATTTATCAAAATAGTAAAAACTAAATCATTTCTAGAATCAAAAATATTGAAATAATTATTTTCAATATGTTTTTATTTACTTTCTTTTTTTCTTTTCTCAAAACTATTTCCAAAACCCAAAATGTTACTTTTTATTCTTCACCTCTTTCTTCAGACAAAATTAAATAAATAAATTCTTTTAAAAAGCCTAATTAAACTAATTTCACCATCTATGTGGGATTGATCTCGATCATTCTGTTATATTAATTTTAATTAATTAAGTAGCATTGATATGAGTTTTATAAATTTGAATTTTGATTAGACCTGAGGGAAATAATTATGCCATTTGGATTCTTCATTTCACATGAGGCCCTATCATTCTCATAATACCTAGATAAATCTATGTCTAAATAATAATATTATTGTTATTATTTACTTGACATGCGCTCGACTCATAGATAAATAAAAAGTATAATAAAAAATTTAACATTTATTTAAATAACATTTAATATATTATTTCTAAAAAAATCCATTATACCCAATCCATAAACCCTCCTCAATATTTATTGAACCTTTAATAATAACTATTTATTTAAATAAATTAATATCACTACATTACTCTCTGATAAATAAATAAATATTATATTTTTTAAAATAGTGAATAAATATTTATTGAATATTCAACTCACGTTTATTATCTTGAATAACTTGTGACTGAATATTTATGATCAATCCAAACATGAATAATTAATAAACCATGTGTGGGAATTATATTTAATAAACATGTTAAATTCAATTGAAATTTAATTATGGTTCTAGGTATACTTCTGTGTGACCCTCTAGGCCACTTTCTCTGTGGCATTAGGAAAACCTGTCTAAAGTACAAGGTTAATGTCTAGAAACATGCCAAGGAACCCATAGTGAATGTAGTTAATTTCATAATGATATAAAACCTCATATGAATTTATATTGTGTATTGTAATCCTTTTATCATGATATCTCTAATCAATCTGGTTTCACACTTATGTCATCAACCTAGATGTCTAATATCACTTTATTTGACTTTTTAGAAATGAACTTTCAAATATAACACCATCTAAATAGACTTAATAAGGCAATTACATTCCTAATAAATGGTTATATATATATATAATTATATTAAATAATAAAAGGGGAAATCCTTCCTCACATTATTCATTAATTCCATATTAGTTGTGGTGCACCCAACTTCTCTATGAACATATGTTGTCATAGTTTATGGAAATACATCAAAGCATGTGACTCATGATATGAATTAATAATATTATTAAATTTTAAGGACTATTACAATTTTTTGTATATTGGAACATCCAATGACACATATAAATACAGATTTCCTACAGGCCAGTCAAGTTCTCATAACCTCTTTTTTTGAGATTACCAAGGAATAACTTCATGAGAAGAAGTATCAATATCTTATGATCCCCTAACCCTAATATCTTTTATCATTTATATCCCATAAAATTATATCATCCAATCATTAAACTTATATTTAATAATAATGTCATTACAATTCCTAGTTCTTATCATAGCAAGGAACTATTATAAACTTTCAGTGTGATAGGAACCCTTAGAAAATTATCACCAACAATTTCATGAAAATGAATAATCATGATGCAATAAAAAATTATTAATATTAAAATTACATGAATAAAGGTTATCATAAAATATATAGAAATTGGTTTTAGGGCACTAACTCCAACAGACTCCCACTTTCACTATCTCCAATTGATAATAACCTTTAGTTCAAAATCTCCAATATGATATTCATGATTTTTATGAGATATAGCTTTATTCAAAGGGATTGTCATGTTATCTTCTATGGAAACTCAACTCACTCTAACCACATCCCTTTGATAAAAATCTGTCAAGAGGTGATGCTTATGAAGTATGTTTTTTGTTCAATTATGTGACCTCAACTCCTTTGTGAGATCTACTTCTACAATATTACTGCAATAAAATGTGATATAATCTTTACTATTGGGTACTACATCAAGATCTAGGAATAAGTTTCATATTCATTCCACTTCCTTGATAGTATCATAATCTCTATATACTCGAGTTCTACTATAGAATTGGGGAAACTAGCTTCTTTGAACTCTTCCAACTCATAGATCCTTTTTTAAGACTAAAGAAATATCCTAATTATAACTTTAGATCATTGTGATCTATTTTGAAACTAGAATCAATATATCCCTCGATTGCTAGCTTCTCATATACTCTATACACCAAGAACATATCCTGAGTACACCTCAGATACTTAAGGATAACCTTAACAGCAATCCAATTTTGTTCAACTAGATAAACTTGATATCATCCTACCATGCTCAAGTCATAGCCAAAATTAATCCTAATACATAACATAGCATTTATTATGTAACCTATCACAATTTCATAAGGTATATTACTCATCCTCTCTCTTTCATGTTGTGTTTGATGGAACATTTTCAAAGAAATTTGTATATCATGTGACACAGGAACCAATACTCTTTTGGATTATTCCATACTAAATCTATTCAGTATATGGTCAATGTATATACCTTAACTTATTCTAAGAATACTCTTAGATATATCATGAATGATATTGATCCCAAGAATCTAGGTTGTTTCACCTAATTCCTTCATAGAGAATCACTTTTTTAACCAGTCCTTAAATTATTGTAAGACTAGTATGTTGTTTATAGTAAGTAATATATCATCAATAAATACTACTAAGAAAAAAATACTTCACTCTTATTGAAACCACTTGTAAACACATGGATTTCATTAGTTATTTATGAAACTAAATTATTTTATATACTTATCAAACTAAATTTATATGAATATGATTCTTACTTTAATCCATAAATGGATCTTCACAACTTGCATACTTTATTGGCAATACTTTGAGTCACAAAACATTATTATTATGCCATATAGACATCTTCCTAAAGGTTCTCATTAAGAAAATATATTTTTATATCTATATGTCAAATATTATAGTCATTAAAAGTTTTTATAACAATTATAATTATGATGTATTTAAACATGGAAACTAGAGAAAATGTTTTATAATAGTCAATTCCTTGATGTTATTTAAACCCTTTATCCACTTGTACTTATTTATAGGTTCTCACTTTACCTTCCATGTAAATTTTATCTTAAATAACCATTTACACCCAATTAGATTTACATTAATTGTATAATTTACTAGAACCCAAACTTGGTTATGATATATAGAATCCATATTAGAATTCATGCCTTCTTTCCAACTGGCATCTTTTGAGCTCTCTATTGCCTCATTATAGGAAATAGGATCATTATTTTCTACCAATAATGATTCTATATACTTGGTGACTATAAAAACATATATTTATAGTTTTATTACCTCTTTGGTGCTCCTAAGAAGAACTTTTTTTCCAAGAAAAACCATCTTCCAGATGGACTAGTGGAAGGTATTCTCACACCAACTCCTGTGTATCTTGAGAAAAAACTTCATTGAAGTCAATCTTTCTCTCATTATCCTCCTTGAGGATGTGCTCTCACTCTATAAATGTAGGACACTAGTTTACTATAATTATTTTATCTAATGGGTTTTATAGGTAATATACTTTATTTTCTTTAAGATATCCTATAAAGATACACTTCATGCCTCAGGGTGCTAGTTTTTTATTGGTTGAGGACTTAAAAACTCCTCACATCCCTATGCCTATAAATTTGACAACACAGTACCCTTCCTGGTCCAAAAATGGTATGGGATATTTTTTTCTGCTTTTTTGGAACATAATTTAGTTTGTATGTTTTTTTTTTAATTTATATCACTAAATGGATTATAGAATATCAGTATGACTCATCATCAGCCTAACCATGTTAAGAAAGGTATGGTTCCTCCTTTCAATAACACCATTCCATTATAGTGTATAAGTAGTAGTGATTTGGGATATAATCTCACACTCCCATAGAAATTCGATGAACTCTTGGTTAAGTTACTCCCCACCTCGATCAGATGGAATCTTCTTATCTTCTTACAAAGTTGATATTATAAATAATTCTTGAATTATATGAATTTAACAAAATACTCGGACTTATACCACATTATGTAGACATATTTATATCTAATTAGTTCATTAGTAAAAGTAATGAAGTAATTATACCAAACTCTATATTCTACTATAAAAGGTTCACACATATCTATTTTTACCAATTCTAGAAGATCTGTGGCTCTTTCAGCTTTTCCAACAAATGGTGACTTGTTCGATTTTCCTTATAAACAAGTATGACACTTAGCAAGTAGTATTTTCTCTGAGGATTCTAAATAACCATCTTGATGGATCTTTTTCAAATGCTTCTTATTTACATGTTCAAGATGGTGATGCCAAAACTATGTGTGATATGAGTCATGTGAACCTAGTTCATTATCAATTTACAATACTTGGTTTTGGTAATATAATATATAAATACTTCTATTTAAACGTTCCATGCCATAACATATAATATATTTGTAAAATATACATCTATAATTTCCAAATTTAAAAATAAATCCATTTGTATCTTGGGAGGATACAAAAATTATGTTTTTGGTAATTGAGGGTACATATTAACAATCTTGCAAAACCAATATCATCCATATTGGCAATGAAAGTTGGTAGCCTTTTATAGACAAGGCAATAATCCATGCTCTATTGGATGGTCAAAGCTCTACCTCTCATCTAGAAATATTCTATAATCTACTTGATTCTTATATTTGGATACAAATGTGAGTACCAAAAGATATATCTAATACCCAATCAATAGATATGGAAATATTACACTCAATAATAAATGCACTTAAATCACCCCCTTACTTCTTTAATTGGGTGAAATTCTTTTTCCACTGCCATTTCACTGCTACAAAATAGGTCTTTAACAGCATTGGTTTTTATCAGCACTAAAAAAAAGTGCTAATAAAGGTTCCCTTTATCAGTGCTAAAACAAGCATTGATAAAGGTTACATTTTATCAAGGCTTTTTTTAGTGCTGGAAAAATGTACCCTTATATCAGTGATTTTCTTTTATTACTGATAAAGGGTGCCCTTTATCAGTGCTTTATTTTTTATACTGATAAAGGTTCACTTTATCAGCGCTTTATTTTTGTGTTTTGATAAAGGATACCCTTTATCAGTGCTTTATTTTTAATAGACATAAAGGGATCCTTTATCAGTGCTTTTTTAGCACTTATAACTGACTAAATGGCCTGAAGGCCGAAATTTTTATTGATTTTTGGATAAGCCCTCTTTTAAGGGTAAAGGGGGGAAAACCAAGACTTCAAAGACATCAAGACATTAACAAAGTATGAGAAAACAAAGGGTTGAAACCCAGAAAAACTACAAAGTACTTCAACCCATCATCAACAACATTAAGGCACGACTCCACCAAAGCACGGCTGCTCAGCAAACTGTCTCATGCAAGAATGCACAAGCCCAGTACCGATGGCGACGCCATACCCTCTTAATCAACCAAATCTGAAAAAGTCATGAATAGTCGAGATGACAAGCTCTATCCTCATCTGAAGAAAAACCATGTAGATTGTCTGAGTTCCCCAAAAATCCAATTTCACCTCCAGCAACAATCAACCAGCGATAATCCAGATTACCAGTAGACACAACCACTACTAGCAGATTCACAGCATCACCAAAAACATCCAGACAAATAAAGTCACAACATCACCAAAACAAACTAAATCAAAATCTGGAAGAAACTTACAGCAGTACCAACTCGCAAAGCCTTCCCCCTCCAAGCTAGAGGAACCGACCCCAAGCACACCTGAAGCGCCGGAGTCGACGACGAGCTGGGACAAAACTGCGCCGAGATCTCAGAACTGGAAATCACATCAAAGTCGTCGATGAGAACACCCGAGCCGCTGACGATGGTCACACCGGTAACAAGGTATACCCCGAAGCCAGAACCAAGCCTCAAACATCCCCGAAAGCACTAGATCTGACACCACTGAACTTAGATCCCAAATCCAGACCACCCGAAGACGACGCAAGCTGACTCCTATCTGAAAACCTGAAGCAGGAATGTCGAGACCGTTGCTGCTCGAACCGGAGACGAGGAGGGAACTCGAAGTTGAAAGGTGCAACCGAGCCGAAAATGAGGCTAGACCATGCGGATCTGACACCCAACGTCACCGGTCCGAGGCAAGGCAGTCGTTGCCGAGGTCAGGCCAGACCGGCTGGAGGGGGGCGAGAAAGCATGAAGGAAAACCCTAGGCGTGCGGGAGGGGGAAGAAGCCGCCGCTCAGAGGCAAAATCATTATCACTTATAAAAGGCCAAAAAAATGAAATAATTAAATAAATAAAAAATGAAAAAATGATTTTCTTAAAAAAATATTAAAAATTTTATTAATTAAATAATTATTGATAAAATTGAATAAACTAATTATATAATATATAAATTATAAACACTAATAAATAATATATATTAAATATATAGATATATGTGAAATAAAAATTAAACAAATAAAAATTAAAAATAAGTAAATTGAGTGAAATATTAAACATTTTATTAATTAAATAATTATTGATAATTCTAATAAATAGTATATATTAAATATATAGGTACATATATGAATGTATATAGATATGATTTATATAATACAAAATATTTATGTTTTACATTAAATAGTAACATATTTAGTGAATAATGGTTTATAAATAAAAAATTAATATGAATTGAAAATACTAACTAATTTCATCGAGTAATAAACATAACTAAATGTCGTTTGATTTTTCAATTTAACATAGATAAAATGTGTGTTATATTGATTTCACATACATATATGTAAGTAATGAATTTTTATATACAACGTATACACACAAATATTTATGTAATTGATGAAATATTATATAGAAACACATACACATAATATTTATGTAATTTATTCAAATGTTAGTATCCACTATAGAATTTAATTATAGCTTGACACATTTAATATATTATGATTTGAATCGGTAAATTTTATTTATTTATTTTTAATATTATTAAATTTAGATATTTTTTATTTATTAATGATATTTTTTATTTTTTATTTTCATTTTTTTGGGGAATTTAATCAATTTCTATTATTTATTTTAAATATATATTTTTTTACTATGTTTTAATATTTTCAATATTTATTCAAATTTATTTCAATATATATCCATATTTTTTAAGACTTTATATTTAATTAATAAAACTTATCCATTTTTTCAATATTGTTAAAGTGTGCTCATTTTTAATTATTCAATTTTACTCAATTTTAACATGCATTCTCTTAAGATTAAATATTCATTAATAATGTTAAAAAAATATTTATGAATAAATATATTTATAAATTTATATTTAATATATTTTTATATTAATAATTATAAATCAATAAATGTTATTTTTTAAAAAGTATTTATATAATTATAAATAAATAATTATATATATTTAAATAATTATAACATTATAATAATTTTATTTAAACAATTAATATATTTACTCTAATTATATTTATATATATTTATTAAATGTATATATATATATATATTTATTTATAAAATATATATATAATGATATAGATGTTATTTTCTTGAAAAGTATTTCTATAATTATAAATAAATAATTATATATTTAAATAATTATAAAATTATAATAAATATATTTAAATAAAGAATATATTTTCTACATTTATATATATATATTAAATGTATATATATATATATATATTTATATTTATATTTACAAAAAAAATATTTATAATTATAATTATAAATCATTTATCGGTGCTTAAGTAATAAGTGCTTATAAAAGGAATCTTTATCAGTGCTTTTTTAACGCTGATAAAGATAGAGATTTATCAGCACTAAAAAAGCATTGATAAAAATTCCTTTTATCAGTGCTTATTAACTTAACGCTGATAAAAGGAATCTTTATCAGTGCTTTTTTGGAAGTTCATATAAAAGTATCCTAGTCTATTTTAATACCTCTAACCATCATGAACCAATTCACGATATCCCAATCTCTCCATGGAAGCCGCCCACTGTCAGTGCTCCTCATTGTCGAATCCAAGCTCTAATCTAGGCTAGAATCAAGGCTCCAAATATTCTAAGTCTCGAATCCAAGGCTTGAATGATTCAAGGGTCGAATGAAACCAAGGATCGAATGAAATTTAGATTTTTCGATATCTCTACTTTCCCTCGGTTATCCACTGAACCTTCCCCGCCCACATCTATGTATCCCAAAAACTCTAGTTTCACTATCCTATAATAAAATAGCCCAAAATTCACTGTTTTTTAGATATATTTAATTATCATCTTCCTTGATAGCATGTGTATCTCCTTGGGACAACATTGGTACTGTGCGGATTGAAATATATCAAACCCAATGTTTGGTCATGTTGTTGTGAGGTATAATAGGCTCTCAATACCTATATTCCATGATATCTACGTATTTTCAGTCTTTAACATTTGGAAAATTCATCCATATAGCAATCGGTGTTGTCATTGGTTTGGAATATTCCATTGAAAATCACGTGGGAACCTCTTTTTATAATTTAATTGAGAAATTATTGTGCTGTGATTTTTCTTGATTCACCTATAAACCAAGGAAAATGTTTTACTCACCAATAATAGACATCTCGATATCGTACCTCATATGATCCACAAAAAAATGAATTGTTCTTTTTCCAATCCTAAAATATTATGTCTTCTACATATATTAATACCATCATCATTTGGTCATTATCTTTCTTGATATAGAGGTTGTGATCAACTCTACCTCACTAAAAACAAATATTTCTTAGGTATTAATCCAACCTTAAATACCAGGTCCTTGGTGGAACACATTTCTCTCATTTTAATCCATAATAAACCCATATATTTTATCAATGTATACTCCCCCTTAATAATTCCATTGAGGAACATAGATTTGAAATCCATTTGTTATACTTTTAACTACATTTTCATGAAAATATTAAATAAAATTAAAATAGTTTCCAACTAGGCTATGGGGGTAAATTTATCATAAATATAAATACCTTTGATCTATGAATTCCCCTTGAACACTATCCATTATTCATTTTGATACACTTTTCCATAGTCAATGATTTTATTAAATAACACCAACTTGGTTATGATAACATTTATGTCTTCTAGCCTTGGAACAATTTCTCATTCCACATTGTTCTTATTCAGATCAATCTCTTCATGCATAGATTTTATCTAATTATCATATCTGCCTACCTCTCCAAATTATTTAGGCTATACTTGGAAAAAAAATGAGGTTTTTTTTAGAGTCTTACTCCTATGAGTTTTCATAAAAACTATCTAATCACCAATGAAATTTTATTCATTAATTTCTACCTTGATTGTATTTCTTGCAGTTGATAATTCTTCTTCATTTTCTTCGCCATAAATGTCTTATTTTGAATATACCTTAGCCCCATTTTATCCCCACTATTCTACTCAATTAAACGATAATTCCCTCTAATTTTTCATCATTATTTTAATTATTAACAATCTACCCATTATAATTAGTAAAAAAATATCTATAAATTTTATTTTTTCATCATAAAAACATCTCAACCCACCCTTTTTAAGTCAGTATTTAATTTTCTTGTTATCTAATATGATCAATTTTTCACTACAACAAATCATTTTACTCTTTCAAACACAATTACTATAATTTTTTACCAACCCCAACTCAAAAAATGGTTTGGGTAGTTTTTTATACCTTTGTAAAAATATATCCATCTTTGAAATGATAACCCACTCATAAATAATTCATAAAAATCACTTCATTTCTTTCATCACACATCTAATAAAAACTATGTATGTTTTAATTTAATCCATCTAAAAATAGATCTTTCTTTAACATTTCCTTTTGGTTCCACCCTTAGTAATATCTGTAAAGACCCGAATTTTCTATGTAATTTTTTTTTAATTATATGGAATTATTACAAGTATGAAAAAATTGAAAACGCCTGATTCTGAGGCTTGGTGTGCCTAGAATAAATTTCTGAACTTTTTTTAGGTACGTTCAATAAATGTTCGAGTGGTATTTTCTATCTTTTTAACTGGTGCTTGGATTAAAAATCTGAGAGCACCGTTGAATTCGCAGCATTGGGATTCGCTTAAAGGAGGCTTCACTTAAACCGTAGTAGGTCGGGAGGAAAAGATATATTTTTTGGACTTTTAAAAGAATAATAAAATAATAAAGTTATTTTATTTCTCTTTTTATTTCCTCCAATGGACAAGTGGTGGTGGGGGGACCAACAACATGTCAATACATTAATTGGATTTTCTCCTCAATCTTTATAATAGCACCGTTGGAATTAGAAAGGTTCATTATTAAATAAACCTCATAAATTCACAACGGCTTTACCCACCTCTTTCCTCTTCTATTTATATGGATTTTGTGGAGGGGTACTGGAACGGCTTCACCAAGCGATGAAGTTCTGGTAAAATACCGTGACGCCAACCACTTGGAGGACAAGACCCGTTCCAACGGGCAGTGATGATCGCCACCAAATCACGAACTGATGTCAACGATGAAGGAAGTTCCATTGATCTTCGTTAGCAGATGTCTCTTTCAGGTAGGTTTTATTCCTTGTCTAATTTCAAGAGTTGTTGAATCATTATACTACCCTCTTGCTGTCAAGCTAACGTGGAGAGAACGGTCCAAACGAACAAGGCTCGGACCCTCTACATTTTTTTGAAATTTGACGTGTTTTTTAGGAGTGATTTATTCAAGTTGGACGAAACCTGGAATGGTGGGTTTAGAGACAACGAGAGAATCCTAGGGAGTTTGTTGGCACCTTGAGATGGACAAACGGGACACCGGAGCTCACTCAGTGACCCGTGGAAGACCGCCAGTGTGGCACCGGTGCGGCGGCACCAGCGACCCGCGCCGGTAGGTGATGGCGGCGAACAGCACCAGCCGACCGCAAGGGAGGTTGTATGCTATCATGCGCCATAGGAGGAGGTCGCGGCGATCAGTAGAGTGGTCAGCATCAGCCATCCACGGTGGTGGTACGGAACGCGGCGTGCCGCTGGAGGAGAAGGTCGTAGCTTTTCAACTGCGGCAGTCGAGCAGGGCAGCCGGCATCGGCCATCTGTGTAGGCGGAGCATCATGCCGTCGTGATCCGCTGGAGATAGTCGCAGAGAAGGAGGAGGGACCCCCCTATGGGTCCTACGGAGACCAAGTGATGCCACGTGGAAACGCCTCTCTGTTACCTGAATAGATTAGTCGTTCGGGAGATAGGGGAATAGTTACCCCCCCCCCCACCAGCTAGGGCGAGCCCCAGCCAGCGGGATGCACCCTCCGCGGGCTGGGCCATGCGAGCTCAGCAGGCTGCGCCCTCCGTGGGCCTGGCCGCGTGAGCCCAGCAGGTCGCGCCCCTCCATTGGCAGAGCCACGCCGGCCCAGCGGGCCGCACCACCCAGGAGGGTCGGGCCGGTCCGTGGCCCAACCCAACTGGGCTAGCCCAGACTATTTTGGGTCGGGCTGGGTCAGACCTTTACCATGTCGGTTCGGGCCAGATTGGGTCGGGCCAGATCAGTCTGACCGGGTCGGACCAGACCCGAACACCTTTTAGGATCAGTTTTGCTAAAAAATCCATAACTCAAAATCTAGACGTTCGTTTGATGAACCGTCTACGGTACTGGGATCCTCTAAGATAGGCGGTCCTTTTGATATAATCCACTTAAGTTTTGGACAAGTTAGAGTATGGTCAGGTTGGATCGAACCTGAATCCAACCGAGCCCTTGACATTAAAATGCCTATAACTTATAGATCGGGAGTCAGATTGATGTGTCGTTTGTCGCATTGGAACCCTTACAAAATGGCGGTCCTTTGGGATACTTATTCATGGAACTTCGTGGCGGTTGAGGAATGACTGATGGCTGGAGGAGCGGATCCTCCCGAAATCAAGTGTGCTTAGTGCGGAAATATCGTGGCTGGTTGTAACGTGAAGAAAGAACATCGATCTTATGTGGGTAAACATCTATCAATCCTGTGTGGGTCGGCTCTTAGCGATCCTATGTGGGTCAGTATCTATCGATCCTATGTGGGTCAGTACTTAGCGATCCTATATGGGTTAGCATCTATCGATCATGTGTGGGTCAGCAACAGAGCCTCTCGAAAGAATAAGATGATCTATTTTTACGACTAATCATCTGTACTTATGTAATTAAGTTATATACCTGGTGTGAGGTGAGTATTTACCTTCATGGTGTTACCTTTGTGGTACCTTTACCTTTGTGGTATTACCTTTGTGGTACTTTTACCTTCGTGGTGTTACCTTTGTGGTACCTTTACCTTTGTGGTGTTACCTTTGTGGTACTTTTACCTTCATGTGTTACCTTTGTGGTACTTTTACCTTCATGGTGTTACCTTCGTGGTGTTACCTTTGTGTTATTATTCCCACATGGATCAGTTGTGAAAATGGATTAAAATTTGGAGCCTTATGATTCCTCATGTATGAGACTAGTATATTTTGATAACTTAGGTATATGTTTGGGCATATACCTATGTATAGTTTTCTATTTCTTCGTTCTTTGTGATTGATGTCTTGCTTTATGGTTTTTACTTTGTGGAACTCTGGGAGACCGTTGGGGGTCTTGAGGTCCCTATTGAGTATTTTTATAGTCACCCCTACATGAGCTATGCCCGCACCTTGTTATGTCTTGTGTAGATAACGGACAATGTTCATTGAGGTTGAGGGAGCCAGGACTAGACGGTGCTCAGAGGTGGACCATTTGACATGATGTGTCGTAGTGACTACTAATTGTGAGTTGTACCAACCCTTCAGGTAGGATCCTCAGAAGATGTTCCAGGAGCTATTTTCTCTTTGAGTTGTACTTGTACTTTCTAGTTGGGCTTGTATTCCAACCCCTATACTTTCAGTTCACTTTTTACTACAGTAGTTTACTTCGTGGTTTCTTCTTGTTGTGTTTTTGGATTGTGTGTTTGTATAGGTTTAAAGACAATGCCTTCCCATTATAGGGATATACCTTTCCGGTGTTAGTCGCCATCCCCTGGACTATAGAAGGCGGGCTTGGGGTAGTCACAGCATGGGCCCTGGGGGATGGGTTGTGACAATATTTGATTACCATCCATGTAATTCTCACAAATGGGAGGAATTACCTCTTTTAGAGAACACAATGGATTAAAACTATCATCCTCATTAGCTTCATATCCCAAATAGTTATTATTCCAATTTGTTTCTTGGGACTCATCCCTTATCTATTTCATATTTTATGTACTACTATGAGAAGTATTCATCATATAGATGACTAATTCTTATAGTATTTCAAGAAACAAAGGTGCATGTCCACAAGTGATGGAAGATGAGTGAAAACAACAAAATGCAATGATAACTATTCAGAAGATGAGATGATGAGGACGACAGTTGTCTATGACATTCACCTTTGGATTAATTCAAAGGATAACACCTACCATAGTGTAGTAATTATTTTCTTAAATTAAATTACCCATTTTCTTCAAATAATACTGAAATTCTTTGAAATAATCAATTGTTTTGTTTCCCTTATTATAATTATCTATAACTTTCACCTTTAATAATGAATATATTATGTGTATTTACTTATTTTTAATGAAAAATGAATATTTTATGAACCCAATAGGATGGATATGAATCGAAAATAGATGAACTCTAATCATGTGAAAAAATATTATGAATATAGAGTTAAATAGTTCATCAATTTTTCAATAGATAATGCATACAACCCATCTCAAATCCTTTTTTCATGTTTATATTGTTGTTATTCATGAAAAATTAGTTCGGAAGTGTTGTAAGAACATTTTATTTTTCAGGAATATATCATAGCTTTAAATTTTGGACTAAACATGGGGAAAACTAAACGTGCACACCGATTGAGATGATACTTCGATTTATGAATCATTTCATATGAATACTAGTGTAAATGATGTTAGAGAACACATGGAAGAAATGACAATGACAATTGAAAATGACATTTGTGATTGTAAAAAGTTGTTTGAGAAGTTAAATAGTTGTGATAAGAGACCATTGTATATTGGTTGTAATAAATACACAACATTGTTAGCTATATTGAAGTTTTATAATTTTAAAGTTGTCAGTGGATGGAGTGACACTAGATTCACAAAACTACTTGGTCTCCTGAATGATATGATACTAGAATAAAATGAACTACCACGTCGAACATATTATTCTAAATGAAATCTATGTTCAATGGGTATGATCTCTAAAAAATACATTCTTGTCCAAATGATTTCATATTGTTTTGTAAGGACCATGAATCACACATAAAATTTTCTAAGTGTGGTACATATCAATACAAAAAAAATGAATCAAGTCCTTCAAAATCTGTATGGTAAATTCCTATCATTCCACATTTTAGAAGAATATATAGATGTCAAGAAACCATGATACAATTTACATGGCATCTAGATACAATAATTAAATATGGGAACCTACATCATCTAATAGATTCTCCTCAGTGGAAGAAAATTGATTATGAGTATCCTGAATTTTTAAATGTGGTGAGAAAATTTCATCTTGCATTATCTACAGATGGAATAAATCCTTTTGGTGTATACAGTAGTACTCACAATACGTGGACCATCATGTTGGTAAATTATAACTTGCCACCATGGTTATGCATGAAGAAAAAAAACATTATGTTGTCTCTAATTATATGTGTAACAAATCAACCTAGTAATGATATTGATTTCTATTTAGATCCCTTGATCAAAGATCGGAAATTGATGTGGGATACAGATGTTGTAATGTATGGTTCTCATAAAAGTGAAGAATTTACATTGAGTTCCATGTTTAATGATATGACAAATGACTTACCCACTTATGGAAATTTATCTGGCTATAGAATTAATATAATGTTAGGGTGTCCCATTTTTGAAAAATGCACATAGTCAGTTTGGTTGAAACATTCCTCAAAAACTATGTTTTTAGGACATTAAAAAATTTTACCTCGACGACATAAATACTGATCCTGGATGATAATATTTGATGGGAATATCAAACAAGGTACAACATCATCTCCAATAATGGGTGATCAACTATTCGATAAAGTAAAATATATTGACACTTTTTTCAGAAAAACATTTTTGAAAAACATTAAAAAATCAGGCTAGAATAAGAAATAAATTTTCTTTGATTTATCATATTATAATTGTTTGTATTTCATACATTTTCTAAATGTCATACATATGGAAAATAATGTATTTAATAATGTTATTAGAATGTTACTAAATGTTCCAGTAAAAATGAAATATGGAATAAAGGCTAGGTTGGACATGATTGATATGGGGATAAGGGAAGAGTTGGAACTAGTGAAGGGTGAAGGGAGGACTTTTCTTCCTCCAATAGCTTATACTCTATACAGACATGAAAAATTACAATTTTTTCTTTTCCATAATAGTGTAAAAGTTCTATATGGGTATTCATTAAATATCAAGAATGTCATTTCAATGACTAATTTGAAGTTACAAGGATTAAAATCACATGACTGATATATTTTTATGTAATATTTGATGCATGTTTCATTCCATTGAATTCTGCCTCAAAATGTATGGTATAAATTAACCAGACTTTGTTTCTTTTTTAAATCCATATACAGTAAAGTTATAGACCTAATAAAGTTTCCAATCATGAATAATGAGGTTACAGTCATATTGTGTGAATTAGAGATATTATTCCCACCATCATTCTTTGATATATTGGTCCACCTGATGGTTTACTTAGTTATATTGGTTCAAATATGTGGTCCTATCGAATGTAGATGGATGTACCCCATTAAAAGGTATATGAAAATTTTGAAAGGGTGTTTCAAGAATCAAAGTCATTCAGAATGTTGAATTGAAAAATGATATATTGTTTATTAAGTTATTGAATTCTATAATAATTACCTATCAGATATTGATAGCATCTGTCTCCCAAAGTCTCATCATAGCGGACACCTTATGGGTGAATGTATTTCTGGAAGATATGTTGTTACAATTACCTTGATAGAGATGGAACAAGTGTACCTTTACATTTTACATAATAGAGAAAATGTTGATACATACATTGAACCCCACAAATAAATTCTTTGATATTTCAATCCATCAAGGGCTGAAGAATGGATATCAAATACACATAATCAATAGTTTATAGAATGGTTTTGGGATCAAATTTATAAGGAGTTATCTGAAAATATGATTTCAATTATTGAACAACTTCAATGTCTAGCCAGGGGACCTGAATAAAAATGTGATATCTTACACTAGTTTTGTAATCAATGATTATACATTCTATATTAAAGAACATGATGACTGCAGTATGATGCATGATAGTGGTGTTACATTTGTGGTGGAAGTGATGTACATATCTAGTTCCAAGGATATAAATCCAATTTATGAAAATATGTCATATTTTTGGAATTATTGAACAGATATATGAGTTGGATTATACAACATTTCAAGTGCCGATTTTCCATTGCAAATGGGTTGAAAATATGAGTGTAGTGAATGCTGATGAAATGGGATTTGTGAAGGTGAATTAAAATGTAGAAGGGGGGGAAGACAAGTCATTTATAATGACATCACAAGCAATGAAAGTATTTTATATCTCATATCCAACAAACAATAATTGGTCGATTTTCCTACTGGTGACTAAAAAATGTTAGGTCAGATGAAAATTCAATCAAGGATGACCATTTCATTGGGAAATCACAATCAGTTCATGTCAGTCCTAATTTAGACAATGCCTTGTACTTTACAGGGTACCACAAAGAGGGGATTTGGATTCTCTATAGAGGAACCAAATCCCTAAAACCTTTAAAAAATAAAGAGATTTTAATGAGAAGGTAAAAGTGTTTTTTAATATGTTATGTTTTCCTCATAATATTATATATTCTCTACTACATTAACATAATCTAAATTAAATTTTTTACTACTCATACAAACACTATATTTTTCACATGATGATGTTACCAATCCCTCAGAAGAACAAACTATAATGAAGGAAACCCTTTGGGAATATGTAGAGGTAATGTTACGATATACTTTCTCTATTTTACCGAAAAATTATATAATGAAATTTTGATTTAATTTTCATTATTCATTTTATAGTATGTTTATTTTAGAATATTTATGTCCGTATTTCATTCCTTTATACACCAAAACTTCCACATATTTCTTCTCCCTTAAAACCTTTTCACCCCTTTAGTGTTTCATTTATCACTTTCCATCAAGTTCCCTCCGCTACCTTTGTAGAAAGAGAAATGATGTTGACTTTTCTCAATCACAAAGGTAATATTGATGTTTTCATAGTGAAATCATTATTTATAAAATTAATTTATTATTTCATATTTATGTTTAATTTATTTCTTTTTAGTATTACTCACGTAAGAATTATTTTCTTATATAAGTGGATTCTTTTGTTCGATTTGGGTAGTCTATCCATCTTTTATGTCTTTCTACACTAAAACTTACACATAATTCTTATCCCTCAAAACCTTTTCACCCCTACAGTTTTAGAATTTATCACTTTCCTTCAAGTTCCCTTCAATGCTCAATCACACAGGTAATCTTTATGTTTTCATATTAAAATCACTGTCCATATAATTAATGCATTATTTCATATTTATACTTAATTTATTTATTTTTAGTATTAATCACAAAAATAAATTCTTATACAGGTGGATTATTTAGTTCGAGCCAGCAACTGAGATAATGAAAATAAGGAAATGCGTCAATAATGCATACAACTATCATGAAAAGGTGAATTCCTACTACTTATATAATTAATTTTTTCATTATTTTTTCTAATATTTTTATGTTAATTTTATTAACATTTTTATCTAATACTTATTTCATTTTTTTCATAGATATTTTAGGAAATAATATTTTTCTTTCAACTATGGGAAACAAGACACAAAAGAGATAAAATGTTACTTTTTACCTATGTTACCATGATTTTCATTGCCTTTCTTTGTCGAACTACCAATACCACATATTGAGATGATGTTCTTAGTTGCAAAACCTTTCTCTTTGTTGAAATATAGAAGAGTATAGGAATATCATGTTCCCACTTTGGGGAATTCTCGTGATGTAATGGCCATATGAGCTTCCTCTCCTCTTCTGGATTTCAACAACGAGAAAGGTTTTTCATGAGTCAATATATAGTGTTAGCAGTTTGATAAATAAATGAAATAGAAATCATTGTAACAATGACAGTTAGGATTTTTGTGAGACTTTGGGACATGTAGAAATTATCTACACCTCAATATGACACATGGTGTGGCCAATATGATTCCAAGTGCTTTTTATTTAAAATTGTCATTACTTTTAGTAAAAAATACAACTGACATACTCAAGACTAAGAAAAATATTCAAATTGTTTTGATATTTTAAGATAATAATCCATAAGTAATTTTTGACATGTAGGAATCATCCTCACCTAAATCTAACACACGATGTCCCTAGTATGACTCAAAGTATCTGTTATCAGTTTAAAATCAACATTTTAGTTCAAAAAGTGTCACTCACTAAAAACCAAGAAAACATGCTTGGTTTTTCTTGATAATTTAGGAAATCAATTCATAAATCATTTTTTGACATGAAGGAATCAGTCTCATGTCAAACTAATAGATGATGTGATAGGTATGAGTCAAAGTGTGTGTTTCTAGTTAAAAATGACATTTTACTAAAAAAGACAAGTGACATACTCAAAAACAATAAAACACATTCATATTGTTTTGATACTTTAGTATAATGATCCATAAATAATTTTTGATTTTTTGGAATTAGTGACATCTCAATCTAACACATGGTGTGACCAATATGACTCAAAGTGTCCATTATCAATTTAAAATAGATATTTTAGTTCAAAAAGTGTCACTCACTGAAAACTAAGAAAAAGTTCTTGGATTTTCTTGATAATTTAGTACATGGATTCATAGATCCCTTTTGACATGTAGTAATTTTTATCATTTCAAACTGATACACGATGTGATCGATATAAGTTAAAGTGCATGTTTCTAGTTTAAAATTACATTTTAGTAAAAAAGAAAAGTAACATACTAAAAACTGAGAAAACACATTTCAATTGATTTTATACATTATTAAAATTATCCATAAGTCATTTTTGATATGTAGGATTCATCCGTACCTTAATTTGATGCACGGTGTGACCGGTATGACTCCAAGTGCACCTTTTTATTTAAAATTGACATCAATTTTAGTAAAAAGGACAACTGACCCACTCAAAACCAAGAAAAGGCATTAGGATTATTTTCATAATTTATTAAAAAAATCATAAGTCATTTGGGATGTTTATGAATCAATTGATCCTTGATCTGATGAATGTTGTGACTGTTATGATTCAATGTGTCCATTGTCACTTTAAAATCAACATTTCAGTTCAAAAAGTGTCACTCATTTAAAACTAAGAAAACATGCTCATATTGTCTTGATAATTTATGAAATTGATTCATAAGTAATGTTTGACGTGTAGGAATAAGTCTCACATCAAACTGACACATTATGTAATTGATATGAGTCAAAGTGTGTGTTTCCAGTTTAAAATTACGTTTTAGTTAAAAAGAAAACTAACATACTCAAAACTGAGAAAATGAATTTGTATTGTTTTGATACATTAATAAAAATATCCATAAGTCATTTTAGACATGTAGTAATCATCCTAACTTAAATATAATGCACAGTGTGACTGGTATGAGACTAAGTGTTTCTTTTCAATCTATAACTATAATTTTTGTTTAAAACGTGCATCACATCACCAAAACTGAGAAAACAAGCCTATATTGTTTTCTTATTATTCTATCTTCTATTACTCAATTAATTTCCTTATCGTTTTTATATTGTACTTATTTAGTTAATTTTCCTAGAGATAATTCTTGAATACAAACAAGAAATGGTGTGGCATGCATGAATCAACCACAACTCAATCAAATACACAATGTTCCTGGTATAACTCAATGTTTAGTTTAAAATTTACACTTTCTAATAATTTATTTTTTTATATTTTTTATAAAATATTAATTTTTTTCTTATACAGGTGTGTTTTTTTCTTAATAGGGGGTTAGATCAAAAGACAATGGAACATTGATGTTTTTGAATGTATGTAATATTTTTTACTTATGTAATTGTATAAACCAATGTTTTAAAAGCTTATAATATAGTGTTTTTTTTATTTTATTTGGGTTTTAAATTTTATTTCATTTAAATTATGTATTGGTACTTTATTTTTTTGATTTTGTAGAGTTTTGTTATTACAGTGTGTTGTTGTAGCACACTACACTGGTGTTGTAGTGTGCTGTTACAATACACTACAGCATTCCCATTTATTAGTGTTTTTATAAGCATTGATAAAAGACCCATTTATCAGCACTTTTTTTAGCACTGATAAAGGACCTCTTTATCAGCCATTTTTTAGCGCTGATAAAAGATTAAATATTTTAATCTCACTCTAGTATTCAGCGCTTCTCTAGCACTGATAAAACCATTTTTAGTACTATTTAAGGCCTATTTTATAGTAGTGTATCTTTCCACATGAAAAAAATGTTTCACCTTTTCCCTTCACTTATCTTTAGATATGCCTCTTATTGTAAGTTTGATGCCCTGGAGCCTTAAACTTTGAGTGATTCTTGGAGACCTTTTCCTTTTTCTTCCTTTTACCAACTATAAAAATCATGGGTTTTTCACGACTCATGTTCATATCAACTTAGTGGATAAAGGTAAGGATTTTGGACAAAGACTTCTCACAATTAATTATGTTATAATTAAAAATGAAACTGTAGAAGTTATTAGATAGTGAGGATAAGATGAGATCTATGTTCAAATCATCATGGATATTAAATACCAAGATGTCTAATCACTCTATGTAGCCAATCAAATTGACTACATGAGGCCAAACTGGATTCAACTCTCCAATATTTCATGTAAATAGTTCATTAGAGATCTTATATCTCTCTTATCTCTCTTTCTCTTGATAAGGGTCATGAAGGTGTTACATGATCGTTTATGTATCTATGTCCTTGTGTTACTTGAGAACCTCACTAAACATAGATGATAACATGAAACATTGGATATATATGGAATTATTTATATGATTCATGTAAAGATATAGTTCTTCTTCATTAGCCACTTTTCCATGTGCTTTAGGAATAGGATTTTCCAGCACGTATAATTTCTGCTCATGGAATAGTATAATACACAATAGCCTATACCATTCCTATAAATTCAATCTAGTGATAAGGTTATCCTTATATAATATAGATCTTATTGATATAGTCAAATTCATATGGATTTCCATTTCTACAATAAATAGGATAATATTTATAGTACATTTTCTAGATTACAAAAATGGATAATAAATATTCATTAATTTATAAATCCCCTACTATTTTATCAAACCTAATGGCCCTCACAATTGGTCTTATAATATCCTATCACACAAATATTATAGGGGCATGTATCAGTATAATCCTTCTCAAAACCCAAACTATGTCCATGAAAATTCCTTAAATGAATTTAGGAAGGCATAAATTTACAACTACATTAACTCAAAAATCCCTGATCAGTTGAGTGGACTCCCCAATCCTGAAATCCTAGACTTGGATTTCTTCAAAAATGGCCTCTAAATGGTATTGAAAATGATTTTTCCATTACACTCAATACCAATTTGGTTATGTTGACCCAAAACTCTCATAAGAATTCTTAGATGAAAGTGAGTGTATAGAATTTGGCCATATAAACACTTAGTTCGATTCATTCATATTCATATAGTGGAAGTTTTTTATAACTTAATATTTTATTTAAGGGTTTTTTATTAATGTTTAAATTTACCATTTTATCTTTATTACATGCTTGTTAATATTAAGTTAATTTTACATAAGGTATTAATCATGTCTTGATAAAATTTATTCACAATCCAATTTATTTTAAATCCATATTGCATTCTTTTTAATTTATTTATTAAGTGATAGCGATAAAGCATCTATAAATAATTTACCATGCACCTGACATAAATAAAATATTAAATTGGTATGATCATGATATTTCCTACTGGTTGGTTTATCTAGTAGATAATAAACCAACCCTTGACACTAGGGAATAAACTCCTCAAACCATGTATGGTTCAAGTTATAGAATTCTACTTATGCTTATGTGTATCTTCAGGATTAGTTTTAACTTGTTTCTAAAATTGAAATGCCTCATCATTCCTAGGAGATCCATCCATTATATAAGCATTAAACACACACAAGTTAGGGGAACCAAAGGATTATTTAGGGGTGCATATAAAATAAACCATGAGAACACATGCCCTTAAATAATGAGAATGAGTGATGCACATTGGTAATAAATTATTAAAAAACCATATAATAATAATAAATTAAATGAAACCAATCACATACACGGGTCGATCTAATATCATAATCATTCACAAACATGCAACCATTGTGAATTTAATAAACTAGAATTTATTTCAATTGTTCTTAATTAGGATAAAACATTATCAAATCAATTAATTATCATTAATAATTAATTAGTTCATTTATCTTAATTTCCATCTAAACTATCCTTGAGATTCCCATCCATTATAATTAAAAAAATAACTTAGTATAAAGTATGTACTTGGAGGCAACATATTGACCACATGACCAAACTACCCAGTGTGAGTTTTAGTCATATACTATATACTCATAAGGCATGTATCATAAAAATCTTGTCATTTTATTATATAGAGTTTACTCTTAATATATTACACATGGAAATATGTTATTTACATTTCATGTCATTATTTTAATGTGTATGGAGTAGTCAATGTATTACGACTATGCACGATATATATTTCCAAATATTACATATAAATTAACTAAAAAATTAAAATATATATATATAATCTATCACACAACATGTGCTATCAATAAATGACACACTTCCTTGTGTTGATTAGGTTTAAATTGAATAAATAATTGATTTTAATATATGTGTAAACGGGTAGTATACATGGTGTGTATAGTCTAGTTACACATTGTGTATGCCTATTCATCGTCTATCTCTGACACACGCCTAGGGTCTAGGTGTATGATATGGCCATGAACATTAATAGGGTGCATGACATGTATAGGAGTTATATATCATTTGACCTCTAATTTATATGGTTGTGAGTCGCATGCATCGTGTAATAAATATACAACACATATTTGACTCCCGAACTACATGATGTGTAAGCGAGTTACACAATGTGAAGTCTAGCTAGCCATGTGCCAAGTTAGCTTAGTCAACATGAAATGCATATTTAATGAACTCCATGTGTTAAGAACTTCATGATGACCTGTATTTCTCATGACTCATCCTAGTGCGGTGAATAGGGGTTCATGGTTTATACCTTAGGGCCACACCTCATATACTCTTGTGTTATCCGTCTAAAATCCCCAACGCCTCTAGATGGGTTATTCAAATTTTCTTCATTTATAATTAATCCATTTTGATTATATGAGTGAGAATAAAGAATAAGAAGAGAAGATATCAACATTCATATTTAAATAATGATTAAAATAAAAATGAAAAATTAATAATAAATGTTTAAATCAATCAGTGATCAATAAATAATTAAAAATTATTATGAGACACTTTGATACAACTTGAAGGTTATGGGTATGGTAGAAGTTCCTATTTGATAGTGTCCAACTTGGATTTTTGACACAATCGATGAATAATTCAAGATGTTCCTGAAAAATAACATCATGAACAATTAGATTAATTGACATAAATACTAGAACCAAGAATATAAGATTATTATATATATTTTATAATTAATTAATGAAAATAAATATTTACCTTAAGATAGAATTATTTCTTCATTGGAGATTTGGTAGACCCATTATTTCTATACCATTTGTGTTATTAATATGTCCATAACTTTTTATTTACTCCCTTTACTTATTTTCTATGAAAAGTGCATAATTTGTGTGAAATATTCATGTTTTAATATTAAATATAATTTTGAGCACAATTCAGATTAATCCAAATTCAAGTTAGTTTAATGTTTTAATCATAAATCTCATCCTATTGATCCAAATTGTGTGATTATTTCTTTTTAGGATTCCTTATTCAATTTCCAAAATATAATTAGAAGTAATATTTGGAAAATTCTTCCATTTGAATGGTTATATGGACCACATAAGAAGGCCCAAAGAATCTGTGAAGAAACTAGACCAGCCATGAAGATTGAATTACTGGGCTCAATAAAGAGGTCCAAAATCATTTATTATCCACCAAAAGTGGGGGTACAATACCATTCCTATTGGATAAAAATTTTAAGGACCAAATCCATCAAAAATGGGCCCAACTAAAGTTTTGAAGTCCAACCCACCATTCTGTCTGGGAAATGATATCAGCACACAAAATTGTACTTTTCTCCTAAACTAGATATCCATTTGAGTTGGAATTTTTTAGTTTGAAATATGAGATTTAGGTGACCAACTTTGTAGAGTATAGTTTTTGGATTTGAGAGAATTTTTCTATTCAAAAAATCATTCACATTTTGACCATCCAAAAAGCATGGATAAAATGGATAGTTTAGCATTGTTTATTAAAACTACCATAACATTGGATCCATAAGCCCAAATAAACCAAATTATGAGATTAGACTCTAAACATTAATATCTAAAACTTTTAAGCATAGTATTTCTCCATATTTGTCATGACCCATCCCTTAGGTCCCGTGTCGTGACTACCCCAAGTCTGCCTTCCATAGGCCAGGGGCTGTCGACTAGAACCGGAAATGCGTATCCCTAAAATGGGAAGGCATTGCCTTTTTAACCTATAAGGACACATAGTCCAAGAACACAAAAATAAGCAACCACTAAGTAAACTTCTATAGTAAATGGAGTGCTGAAAGTAAAAGGGTTTGGAATACCATCCCAACTGTAAAATTACAAGTACAACTGAAAAGTACGATACAACTAAAAAGGGAAAAATTGCTCCTGGATCATCCACCGAGGATCCTACCTGAATGGTAGGTAAATCTCATGATCATTAGTCCCTACATCACGTCACGCCAAATAGTCCACCTCCGAGTATCGTCTAGTCCTCGCTCCCTCAGCCTCGATCAATGTTGTTCGTCATCTGCACAAGACACAACAAGGTGCGGGCGTAGCCCATGCAGGGGTGAGTATAACGATACTCAGTAGAGACCTCATGACCCCATAGGTATCCTAGAGTTCCACAAATAAAAAACCACAAAGAAAGACCTCAATCTCCAAGCACTAAGCAATAAAAATCAACTCTATTTAGGTATATGTCCATACATATACCTAAGTTATCAAGACATACTCATCTCATACATGAGGGAAGAATACCTCAAAGGTAACACCACGAAGGTAGATGTACCACATAGGTAACACCACAAATACAACACCATGAAGGTAGAAGTACCACACAGGTAACACCATGAAGAGAGAAGTACCACACAGGTAATATCACTAAGAGAGAAGTACCACATAGGTAACACCACGAAGACAGAAGTACCTCACAGGTAACACCACAAAGATAGAAGTACCACACAGGTAACACCACGAAGATAGAAGAGACTCAACTCACAATCAGGTATAACTTAAGTACATAATTAAAGATGATTAGTCGAAGGATAGAACATCTTATTATGTTAAGTAGCACTACTGCTGACCCACACAGGATTGATAGGTACTAACCCTTGTTGACCCACACAGGATCTGACCCACACGGGATCGGTATGTGCTGACCCACACAGGATCGTGGAGCGCTGACCCACACAAGATTTGATAGAAGTTGAACCACATAGGATCAATAGATGTTGACCCACATAGGATCAATAGATTCTGACCCACACAGGATCGATGTTCTTTCTTTACGTTACAACCTGCCACATGATTCCTCTCACCTGGTGCGCTCGAGTTCCGTAGAATCTGCCCCTCAAGATATTGTTCATACCTTTACTACCACTAAGCTCCACAAAAGAGTAACCTAAAGGAACACCATGTCATAAGCGTTCCAATGCAATAGATGGTGAGTCAATCGGACGCATGGTCTGTGACTTATAATCATTTTAGTTCTGGGGGCCCGGTAGGATTCGAGATCGATCCAACCTGGACATACTCCAATTGTATTCAAAACTCAATTAGAGTATACCAAAAGGACCATCTCGGTTCAAGGATTCCAATGACGTAGATGGTTCATCAAACAGACGTCTGATTCTCAAGATATGGCTCTTTAAGTGTTTTTGTGTCCGGTGGGGCCCGGGTCCGGCCAAACCCGGTCTAGGCTGGGCCGAGGTCCGGCGCGAATTGCAAGGGGGAAGCCCGCAAAGGGTGGCCCGGACCGCAAGGGGGAACGGCCTGCTGGTGAGAGGCCTGCTTGGCAAGTGGCCCAGGCATGTGAGGCGCGACCCGTAAGGGGGGAAACCTGACCATATGTGGCGTGGCCCGTAAGGGAAGAAGCCCAGCCGCATGAGGAGCAGCCCACAAGGGGCGCATCCCACAGTCTGCCCGAGCTGGCAAGGGGGGATCATTTCCCCCAGTATCCCGAATGGACCAGAGGCCGTTCGGATTTGTGAAATAGCGGCACCATGTGGGCGTCGATCGGTCGCCGCGGAACTCGTCGGGTAGACGCAGGTTTTGCCTCCGCCACGGCTTCAGCCATGGCCCTCTGCTCACTAGTGGTGCATTGGTAATGCCGCATCCCCTTCCACGGTCGACCGATATGTCGGTCG
The DNA here is from genome assembly GCA_963277665.1 of Viscum album. Classification (NCBI taxonomy): domain Eukaryota; kingdom Viridiplantae; phylum Streptophyta; class Magnoliopsida; order Santalales; family Viscaceae; genus Viscum; species Viscum album. Next base: position 1,474,635,473 of record OY728125.1, on the reverse strand, counting down.
CCTCCTCCGACTGTCACGACTGACGATCTATGGCCCTTTTCTCACCGAAGGCACGCGAGAGCGCGCCGCACCTCCTCCGCGGTTGGCCAGTGTTGGCCGCTCCGATGACTGTCGTGGCTTAGTGTCACGGCCTCCTCTCATTGAGCGCATCGGCACGCTGCCTCCTTCGTAGCCGGTCAGTGTCACTGTGCCAGCGGTCTTCCACGGAGGCGCAAGGGTAGAAAAGTAGCGGAGGGTTCGGTTGGGGTTCGTTAGGCCTTCACCCTCCGTGTTAGCTTGTAATCACAAGGGAGGATTTAAGGGTTCAAGAAATTCACTTGAAATAAATAAGAATAAAACCCCTACCTGAGGTTGTTGGAGAGACTCCGTGCTTGAGAAAGGGGGTAAGTGTTCGTCGTCCTCCGCAACTAGCCTCCAACGACATCGCTTAATCATCGATCTCCGGTTTGGGGTTTCGATGTTTCTCATCACCTCCCGCTGGAACCGGCTCCATCCTCCAAGGGTTTGGCATCTTTGCACTCTGTTAGCACTTCTTTTCTTGACAAAGTTGTGCTGACACCTCTCCCCAAGCTCCATATAAATAGGATAGGGGGAGGGTGCGCAACGTTTGTGGAATTAATGGACGCCCATTAATTTGGAACCTTCTCAATTCCCCAACAACGTCATTACTTTAGATTGAAAGGTCAATCCATTTATTGTCTTGACACACTGTTGGTCCCATGTTTCCACTTGTCTATTGGAGGAGAAGAAAGAAAAATAAAAATTAACCAAGTTATTTTTATTATTCTTTTAAGAGTCCCAAAACATAACTTTTTCTCTAGACATACTGTGGTTAAATTGAAGCCTCTCTTAAGAAAATCTTGGCATTGTGGATTCAACGGTGCCATCAGATTTTTAATTCGATCACCGGTTTAAAAGTTAGAAAACGTCGCTCGTGCATTTACTGAAGGTACCTTAAAAAAAGTTTAGAAATTTATTCCAGGAACACCGGGCCTCGGAATCACGCGCCGTTAATTTTTACAGGCTCGTATTAATTCCAAATAATTTAAAATATATATATATGGAAAATCTGTGTAACACCTGAGACTTTTATGTTATATAAATCATCAAAGGAATATTTTACTACACACAACACTTTCTCATCTTGCTTTACACGCAATCGCGGCCTTCCTCGATAGCATGCGTCGTACGCAATACCGAGTTTCACTAAACAACGATATGCTATTAAAATATTATTAAAACTAGCCGTTATGAATAGTAATAACCACTTTTTGAAATTTTGTAAATTTTATTTTTCAAAATTGACTTAATTTTTGAATTCGGAATATTGAAATTAGCCTAGGGTGAAATTTTGGTATTTTTCTGAAAACGTTCAATTTTTGATGAATAGTGAAACCACTAAGTCGTGGTTAAAAAACTGAATTTTTCATAAAACTTAATTTTACCACTTCTGTGAGTGGAATTTAAAAAATTCGAGAGACACGGTTGATGTCAGTAAGTAAAATGTGGTTCAATTAGATGAAAATAATTTTTGGTGAATAGTAACTTTTTACTTTTATTTACCACGGTTAAAAGTAAATAGGATAATTAAGGGTAAAAATGATATTATTATTACCCTAACAAGTGTCCTAATTCTATTGGACAAGTGTAATTCTACCAAAAACAACCTTAGGAATAAAATATGACCATTTAGGCCCACTTGGATTAGATTTGGACATTTATTATTAATTTATTTAAAGAAGGGTTAAAATAGTTAAAATCAAAGTTTAATAAGTATATCATTTTTAAAATAGGGTTATAAATACGATAAATTAGACTATAAATATTCATTATAAATATAAAAAGATTTTATACATAATGATATTTTATTTGTAATTTTTTGACTTTAAATAATTTAATTTATTTATGACACAAAGATGATGCAGTAATTATCGTATTAATGAAATATTGACATAATTGATGTTATAAATACCCAAATAAATATAATTTGAGACTTTTTATGAATTAAACTAATTTTCTAGGTTAATATGACATTTTATTATTGATTTAATTAACGTTTTTCGAAATAATCATTTCTGTTATGATTTTTACAAAAATCAATTACTAAATAGTGTCAAAATTGACATAAAATAGTTTTTAAAACAAATATTATATTATTAATTGTTATTTTATTCCTAAAAATATAAGGTTATCCCAAATTACTTAGATAAGGTTATATATATTAATAATAAACAACTTGGGGTTCGTTTGGATGATTATAGTAAGTTTATTAACCTTATAGTATAAGAACACAAGAAGACACGGTAAAAGTAAAATTATTTAACTTAATGTTAAATCTAAATGATAAGGTTAAAATATGAACCTAAACTTGTCTAAATTCTATTGGATGAGAGTATTTCGACCCATCCCCATCTTAGCTTCTAAATAAATCAATTTGGAGCTATTTAAAACCGAACTTGACTTTATAATAAAATAATATTTTTAGTTTTTCCAAAGGAGACCCTCTCCTCCCTTATAAAAAGGCACCTCCTCCCCCTCTTCCTCACACCACTTTGAGCCTTCAAGCTCGGAAGACCCCTGCCAATTTCTTCTCTCCACTTCCCTAGAGACATCCTAGAGGTCCTGGTCTTCTTAAAAGACCAATTTTAGTGCCCTAAAAGGAGGTCTCAAAGAAGCGCTATAAATAAGAGGTAATGTCTGTTACCGATTCTTCCAACTTTATTTATTCTTCCAATTATTCTTCTTTAGTTGTTTCATTATGAAGTAATAACATCAGTATCACTCATATACTGATATGTTATTATAAGTATGAAACAACCCTATTTCACCATCTATACATCCTTTGGAAAATGAAATCACCGCGCGTGCGTACGTACGGAATACCGTCTCCACACCGTGGTGTAATCTATTTTCCACCACCACCTTACATGTATGGGTATAATGGTGCAAATAAAAAACTATATATTATTATTGTAAAGTGATATTAATTCTGAAATAGTATTCATACACTCCAATACAATTACACGATCATGGGAACGATATCATCACTTGTGCGTACGTACGGAATACCGTCTCCACGATGTGATGTGATTCGTTCTACATAATCTTCATTGAATAATGATTATATAAATGAATTTAATGAATAAATATGATATATATTACACTAATACCATTCTGGAAATGAGGTATCTATAACCTAAAAATAAGGATAATAATTTATTCGACAAAACACGCATAAGAACAAAAAGTAATAAACACCCGAATAAACAAGTAGTAATGAAATATTACTAATAAGAAGCCAAGAATATGACCATATATGATATCATAAAAATAAGTATGATTCTGGAATAAGTCAATAATATTATTTAAATCATTATACAGGAGGTTCGGAAACTTACGAAGCAAATCGGACCTAAGGTAAGGGAAATATCACAATCTCATTTTTATCCGAGATTGTTTATACTTTGGAATTTACTGGGGTGTATTTTATCATCCACATCCATGTTTTCTCAATATGTAATATTATTTCCATCCACCTACAATTTTTTAAATACAATTTTACCCTTAGGTGAGTTTTTAGTAAAAGATATGAAAGGAATCTTTTGTCGTTTTTTCGTATGAGGTACTTTTTGACTTTTCCAACAAAAGTACGAAGAATGTTTTTTTTTAACTTATATGGCATGAATAGATTTTTAAAACATTATTTCCAAGAATATTCCTTTACAAGTTTTCATGTTTATTTTAATCAACTTCTTTTAGTTTAAAATTGTATGACATGTTAATAAATGAAAAGTGTTTTGAAGTAGAAAGGATATTTTCCTCAAGAATGGAGTTCAAGTGTTTTATAAAAATTATTTTCCATATAAGATAATATAGGGTTCTGTTTCTATCCCTATTATTACATTGATTTAATTATGTTGTGATGGAATTATTTTTATGAATTCCTTTATCTTATATGAATTGTTTTATGATGTCACGATGTTTAAGAATCCCATTTTTATTACATGGGTTATGCTATGATGTATGGTTTATGATTTTGTGGCACACATAAGAATGGTATCATTATGAGATGGGTGGGACCTATATATCCCTCCAATTCATTGGGTAAAGATTTTATATCTCATGAGATAGACATGGCTGGAACGGCAGGTTAAACCGGTTCAGTGAAACAGGACTGAAACGAGGAGTGAACTCAGTTCAGAAATGGAATTTGTCCACTAAGATAGTCTTGGAAATGAGTCTTGACTAATAAGAAATGATTCTCTATGATTATGTGTGTATGCCACAAAGTTTCATGTTTTAAGTTATGATTATTGGGATTAAATTTCACTACTATGATTTATCCCATGTTATGAAATTATGATTTCTTTTGCAGGTTAAGATTTCCAAAAGTTATGTTCTTATGTATATGATGTGATTGATATTTCTTTTTTTTTACCCTTACTGAGCATTTGAGCTCACCCTTTTGTATGTTTTATTTCCCCAGGTCAGGAAGAAGGTTATTAAGTAGGATATGCCAAAAAGGGACTCTAGATATGATGAAATAAATGGGAGGCAAAGTAGATGCTTTATGAACCAGTTGTTTATGTTTCCCAGTTTCTAAAGACTCTATACCTATACAGTCCTTTCTTGGTTTTGTTATATGTTGTAATAAGTGTGCTTCAATTCTGAAGTAATAACAATGTATGTAAATTATGGTTCGTTATAGTTGGTATTAGAGGGAGGTTATAGTCAACCTTTGAAACTAGGATGTGAAAGCCTTAGTAAGAACCCTAAGGATAAGTCTAAGCATAGAACACAATCTTAGTGTTTTAGAAATGGCCATGAATAACCTAGGATAATACCTTAAGTGTGAAATTTTATTCTTGATTGTGTGGTTTTCCTATTATAATTAGTGTTGATCACACTATTCTTCTTGGTTTTAGTCAATGGTTGGAACCCGAAGGAACCGTGTTAATGCAGAATGCGATGGGCAATGCAATTATTGTCCCCCTGAGCAACCAAACATTATGGGAGTTGGAATGAAAAATCTTGTATCCATGGTCACACAACTTTCTCAAGTTATGAATCATGAAGGGAATCCAAAAGAGAAAAGGAAGGAGCAACATTCTGTTGAATCCTTTATGAGACAGCGCCCACCTTCATTCAGCGGGTCTACTGATCCATTAGTTGCTGAACAATAGATTAGTACTACTGAAAAGATATTTTCAGTTCTTCAATGTTCTGAACATGATAAATTCATCTTAGCAGTGTATCTTTTGGAAGGTGATGTTGATCAATGGTGTAATATTCTCAAGAATATGAAGCAAAGAGATGAAATTGAGTCCATGGAATGGGACGAGTTCAAGAACTTATTTTTCAATAATTACTTCCCTCGTATTCTCCGAACAAAGATGGAGAAAGAGTTTCTTGAACTAAAGCAAAAGGATGATGAATCTATTGGTACCTATGAAGCAAATTTTACAAGACTTGCAAGGTACGCTTCTGGTATTATTATCCAACCTAAGAGTAAGATCGATCGATTCTTTAGTGGCTTAAAACCAAGTCTTCGAAGGGCATTATCCATAAGGGACTTCAATAGCTACAAGTAAATCGTTCGATGTGCTCTCAAAGTCGAGATGGAGATTGGAGTAACCCATCAGTCATATGGGTTTGATAAGAAGAGGAAAACGGAATTCAAAGGAAAATCTAAAGAGCACACTGAAAAGAAGATGAGTTTTCCCTTATGCTCAAAGTGTGGAAAGAAACATGGAGGGATTTTTCTTAAAGGGACAAGTAAATGTTTCAAATGTGGAAAGGAAGTTCATCAGGCATTTGAATGCCGCAATGATGGGAAGAAGATGTCTAATTATGCAAACAAAGGAAGGGACACACAGAATGAACCTACTACACTTCAATGTTTCAAGTGCAAGGAGATGGGGCATTATTCCAATCAATGCCCAAATCCAAGGGTTGATGATGATGGTCGACTTCAATAAACTCTTAAGGATAAAGACAAAGGAAAGTCACATGTAATTTCTATCAGCGATGTGGAGTACGATAACGATGTGGTGAAAGGTACACTTACCATCCACTCTAAAGTATCAAATGTTTTATTTGATTCTGGATCCACCCACTCCTTTATTTCTGAAGAATTTTCTAAGGATATCAACGTATTACCTCAACAATTAGATGTTGAGTTAGTTGTGACAACCCCTAATGGCACAACAGTCGCATCAAAAGTTTATAATTCTTCTCCGATTGAAGTTTGTGGGAAAGTGATTCCTACAAATCTGGTGATCCTTCCTATAGTGGAATTTGATGTGATTCTTGGCATGGATTGGCTTTCTCTACATGGATCTCATATCAATTGACAAAGAAGGTAAGTCACATTTCATATTCCAGATCAATCTATGATCGTCTATTGATGCAAGGATGAACATAACCTTCCAGTGGAAATTTCTTCCATCTTATGGGTCTTGATTCCACTAAATGAAGGTTATTTATCTCAAATGGTTGGTGAGAAACTCACTATTAAGAATATTCCCATTGTACGGGAGTTTGACGATGTCTTTCCGGAGGAATTACCGGGTCTTCCACCAAATCGTGAAGTTGAGTTTTCAATAGAACTCGTACCGGGTGCTTTACCTATTTCAAAGACACCTTATAGAATGGACCCAATTGAGTTGCAGGAATTGAAGAAGCAACTCCAAGAGAATCTTGATAAGGGATTCATACGCCCTAGTGCGTCACCTTGTAGAGCACTTGTTCTATTTGTTAAGAAGAAATATGGATCAATGAGACTCTGCATTGATTATTGAGAACTTAACAAGATCACTATCAAGAACAAATATCCTCTCCCGCGCATTGATGACTTATTTGACCAACTACGTGGAGCTCAATACTTTTCCAAGATTTATCTTCATACAGGGTATCATCAATTAAGGTTAAAAAGGGAGGATATACCAAAGACGGCTTTCCGTACAAGGTATGGACACTATGAATTCATAGTGATGTCATTTGGTCGTACTAATGCCCCTGTTATCTTCATGGATTTGATGAATAGAGTATTTAGAGACTATCTTGATCAGTATGTGGTAGTCTTTATAGACGATATTATGGTATATTCAAAGAGGAAGTAAGAACATGAAGATCACTTGAGAATTATATTGAAGACCCTGAGAAAGGAGAAGTTTTATGCCAAATTTACCAAGTGTGAATTTTGGCTTTAAAAATTTTCATTTTTGGGTCACATAATCTCAAAAGAGGGGATATCTGTGGATCCAGCAAAAACAGAGGTTATCGAAAGATGGTCGAGACCAACAACAGTAACTGAGATCCGAAGTTTTCTTGGTTTGGCTGGATATTATCGACGTTTTGTGAAAGATTTTTCACGATTCTCTAATCCACTCACCAAGTTGACTCGGAAAGGAGTTAATTTTGTTTGGACGGAGGAATGTGAAGAGAATTTCAAGGAGTTGAAAAGAAGGTTATCCAGTGCACTTGTGCTCACACTGCCTTGTAGTGGAGAAAGGCTTGTGATCTACAGTGATGCATCCAATAAGGGATTGGGGTGTGTTCTTATGAAAAATGATATGGTGATAGCTTATGCCTCACAATAGTTGAAAATACATGAGCAAAATTACCCAACTCATGATTTGGAGTTAGTTGCGGTAATCTTTGCATTAAAGATTTGGAGGCATTATCTTTATGGAGAAAGGTGTGACATTTATACTGATCATAAAAGTTTAAAGTATATTTTCACACAAAAGGAGCTGAATATACGCCAAAGAAGATGGTTGGAGCTGATTAAGGATTACGACTGCTCAATCCATTACCACCCTGGGAAAGAAAACAAGGTGGAAGATGCATTAAGTCGACAAGACCATGCCAGTTTATCCATGATGAGGATCACAAAAGATCCAATATTTATGGATTTACAAAGGATGGATCTTGGAATTATAATGAAAGGGGAAAATCGTATCTTTATCAAATGAATGTTCAACCATCTATACATGTGAAGATTAAAGAGGCACAGAAAGAAGATGTCGAGTTACAAAAGAAGGTGAGAAATGTTCCTGAATTCAACCTTGATTGTGATGGGATAATAAAGTTCAGGAATGGGGTTTGTGTTCCTCCCATCCCCGAATTAAAGAAGGAGTTGCTGGATGAGGCTCATAGTTCTTCATTATCTATTCATCCTGGAAGCACGAAGATGTATAGGGACCTGAAATAGTACTTCTGGTGGGATGGCATGAAAAGAGATGTTGCTGAATATGTCTCTAAATGTTTGGTTTGTCATCAAGTTAAAGCTGAGAGACAAAAGTCTAAGGGGATGTTACAACCATTACTCATACCCGAATGGAAATGGGAAAACATCACTATGGACTTTGTCACAGGACTTCCTAAAACATCCAAAGGAAATAATGCTATCTGGGTCATATTTGATCATCTTACAAAGTCTTCACACTTCATCGCTATTAGAGAGGATTTCTCTCTGGATCATCTTGCCAGGATATATGTGAAGGAAGTGGTAAGATTGCATGGAGTACCAATTTCTATTATATCTGATCAGGATCCAAGGTTTACCTCAAAGTTCTGGAGAAGTCTTCAGCATACTCTAGATACAGAGTTGAGTTTCAGCACTGCTTATCATCCTCAGACAAATGGTCAGTCTGAGAGAACAATTCAAACTCTAGAAGATATGTTGAGAGCTTGCTCTATGGATTTCAAATGTGGTTGGTATCAACACCTACCTTTGGTGGAATTTTCTTATAATAATAGCTTTCACTCCAGCATTCAGATGGATCCTTATGAAGCTCTCTATGGAAAGAAATGCAGGACTCTAACTTGTTGGGATGAAGTTGGAGAAAGAAAGATATTAGGACCTAATCTCATTGATGAAATGGCAGAAAAGGTCAGATCTATTCAACAACACATAAGAGCAGCTCAGAGTCGACAGAAAAGTTATGATGACAACCAAAGAAAAGACCTAGAGTTTGAAGTGGGTGATAAAGTGTTCTTACGAATATCTCCCTGGAAGAGGGTCATGAGATTTGAAAAGAAGGGGAAGTTGAGCCCTAGATATATCGCTCCTTTCGAAATACTGTATCGTGTTGGGAAGGTAGCTTACCAATTGGCACTTCCACTGAATCTCTCTCAATTTCACGATGTGTTCCATGTATCTCTCCTGAGAAAGTACATACCTGATCCTTCACATGTACTCAGCTCAGAAGTTGTACCGCTGGAGAAAGATCTTTCTTATGAAGAACAGCCGATAGAGATTCTGGATCGTAGCGAAAAATTCCTACGAAACAAGACCACTCTATTGGTGAAAGTTTTATGGAGGAAACACCAATTAGAAGAAGCTACATGGGAGCTTGAGGATATGATGAGGGAGAGGTATCCTCATCTGTTTGTTACAAAGTGATGAATTTCGAGTGCGAAATTCATTTTAAGGGGGGTAGAATGTAACACCTGAGACTTTTATGTTATATAAATCATCAAAGGAATCTTTTACTACACACAACACTTTCTCGGCTTACTTTACACATAATCGTGACCTTCCTCGATAGTTTGCGTCGTATGCAATACCGAGTTTCACTAAACAACGATATGCTATTAAAATATTATTAAAACTAGCCATTATGAATAGTAATAACCACTTTTTTAAATTTTTTAAATTTTATTTTTCAAAATTGACTTCATTTTTGGATTCGGAATACCGAAATTATCCTAGGGTGAAATTTTGGTATTTTTCTGAAAACTTTCAATTTTTGATGAATAGTGAAACCACTAAGTGGTAGTTAAAAAACTAAATTTTTAATAAAACTTAATTTTACCGCTTCTGTGAGTGGAATTTAAAAAATCTGAGAGACACGGTTGATGTCAGTAAGTAAAATTTGGTTCAATAAGATGAAAATAATTTTTGGTGAATAGTAACTTTTTACTTTTATTTACCACGGTTAAAAGTAAATAGGGTAATTAAGGGTAAAAATGATATTATTATTACCCTAACACATGTCCTAATTCTATTGGACAAGTGTAATTCCACCAAAAACAACATTAGGAATAAAATATAACCATTTAGGCCCACTTGGATTAGATTAGGACATTTATTATCAATTTATTTAAAGAATGGTTAAAATAGTTCAAATCAAAGTTTAATAAGTATATCATTTTTAATATAGGGTTATACATAAGATAAATTCGACTATAAATATTTATTAGAAAGATAAAACGATTTCCTACATAATGATATTTTATTTGTAATTTTTAGACTTTAAATAATTTAATTTATTTATGACACAAAGATGATGCAGTAATTATCTTATTAATGAAATATTGACATAATTGATGTTATAAATACCCAAATAAATATAATTTGAGACTTTTTATGAATTAAACTAATTTTATAGGTTAATATGACATTTTAGTATTGATTTAATTAACTTTTTTATAAATAATCATTCTGTTATGATTTTCACAAAAATCAATTATTAAATAGTGTCAAAATTGACATAAAATAGTTTTTAAAACAAATATTATATTATTAATTGTTATTTTATTCCTAAAAATCTAAGGTTCGGCCAAATGACTTAGATAAGGTTATATATATTAATAATAAACAAATTGGTATTCGTTTGTCTGATTATAGTAAGTTTATTAACCTTATAGTATAAGAACACAAGAAGACACGGTAAAAGTAAAATTATTTAACTTAATGTTAAATCTAAATGATAAGGTTAAAATAGGAACCTAAACTTGTCTAAATTCTATTGTATGAGAGGATTTATACCCATTCCTACCTTATATTCGAAATAAATCAATTTGGATCTATTTAAAACCGAACTTGACTTTATAATAAAATAATATTTTTAGTTTTTCCAGAGGAGCCCCTCTCCTCCCTTATAAAAGGGCACCTCCTCCCCCTCTTCCTCACACCACTTTGAGCCTTCAAGCTCGGCCAACCCCTAACAATTTCTTCTCTCCACTTACCTAGAGACATCCTAGAGGTCCTGGTCTTCTTCAAAGACCAATTTTAGTGCCCTAAAAGGAGGTCTCAAAGAAGCACTTTAAAGAAGAGGTAATGTCCGTTACCGATTCTTCCAACTTTATTTCTTCTTCCACTTCTTCTTCTTTAGTTGTTTCATTATTAAGTAATAAAATCAGTATCACTAGTATACTGATATATTATTATAAGTATGAAACAACCCTATTTCACCATCTATCTATCCTTCGGAAAACGAAATCACCGCACGTGCGTACGTACGGAATACCGTCTCCACGGCGTGGTGTAATCTATTTTCCACCACCACCTTACATGGATGGGTATAATGGTTAAAATAAACAACTATATATGATTATTGTAAAGTGGTATTAATTCTGAAATAGTATTCATACACTCCAATACAATTACATGATCATGGGAACGATATCATCGCTCGTGCGTACGTACGGAATATCGTCTCCACGATGTGATGCGATTCGTTCTACATAATCTTCATTGTATAACGATTATATAAATGAATTGAATGAATAAATATGATATATAGTACACTAATACCATTCTGGAAATGAGGTATCTATAACCTAAAAATAAGGATAAGAATTTATTCGACAAAACACGCATAAGAACAAAAAGTAATAAACACTTGAATAAACAAGTAGTAATGAAATATTACTAATAAGAAGCCAAGGATATGACCATATATGATGTCATAAAAATAAGTATGATTCTGGAATAAGTCAATAAAATTATTTAAATCATTATACATGAGGTTCAGACACTTGCGAAGAAAATCGGACCTAAGGTAAGGGAAATATCACAATCTCATTTTTATCCGAGATTGTTTATACTTTGGAATTTACTGGGGTGTATTTTATCATCCACATCTATGTTTCCTCAATATGTAATACTATTTTCATCCACCTACAATTTTTTAAATCCAATTTTACCCTTCGGTGAGTTTTTAGTAAAATATATGAAAGGAATCTTTTGTCGTTTTTTCGTATGAGGTACTTTTTGACTTTTCCGACAAAAGTACGATGAATGTTTTTTTAGCTTATATGGCATGAATGGATTTTTAAAAAATTATTTCCAAGAAGATTCCTTTACAAGTTTTCATGTTTATTTTTAATCAACTTCTTTTAGTTTAAAATTGTATGAAATGTTAAGAAATGAAAAGTGTTTTTGAAGTAGAAAGGTTATTTTCCTCAAGAATGGAGTTCAAGTGTTTTATCAAATTTATTTTCCATTTAAAATAATATAAGGTTCTGTTTCTATCCCTATTATTACATTTATTTAATTATGTTGTGATGGAATTATTTTTATAAATTCCTTTATCTTATATGAATTTTTTTATGATGTCACGATGTTTAAGAATCCCATTTTTATTACATGGGTTATGTTATGATGTATGGTTTATGATTTTGTGGCACACATAAGAATGGTATCATTATGATATGGGTGGGACCTATATCTCCGTCCAATTCATTGGGTAAATATTTTATATCTCATGAGATAGACATGGCTGGAACGGCAGGTTAAACCGGTTCAGTGAAACAAGACTGAAACGAGGAGTGAACTCGGTTCAGAAATGGACTTTGTCCACTAAGATAGTCTTGGAAATGATTCTGGACTAATAAGAAATGATTCTCTATGATTATGTGTGTATTCCACAAAGTTTCATTTTTTAAGTTATGATTATTGGGATTACATTTCACTACTATGATTTATCCCATGTTATGAAATTATGATTTCTTTTGCAGGTTAAGATTTCCAAAAGTTATGTTCTTATGTATATGATGTGATTGATATTTATTTTTTTTACCCTTACTGAGAATTTTATATCACCCTTTTGTATGTTTTATTTCCCCAGGTCAGGAAGAAGGTTATTAAGTAGGATATGCCAAAAAGGGACTCTAGATATGATGAAATAAATGGGAGTCAAAGTAGATGCTTTATGAACCAGTTGTTTATGTTTCCCAGTTTCTAAAGACTCTATACCTATACGGTCCTTTCCTAGTTTTGTTATATGTTTTAATAAGTGTGCTTCAATTCTGAAGTAATAACAATGTATGTAAAGTATGGGTCTTTATAATCCGGGTCTTTAAATTCTTCCCAACTAAGGGATTTTCATCCTAGAAAGCCACGACATATACTAAGGGAAAAAATGGGGGTAGTGAGCACGAATCTAAGCCTCCCACTCTCATGTTCTCTCCTGGAGGTTCTCTTGATGTCAGCGAACGCGCACCATAGGTATCGACTACCTACAAAGGACCTGCTTCTATCGATCCTCAATCTCTTCTGGAACCTTTGTAAATGTCGCCCCATCATCGAAGACTATCTCTCCATGGTCGATGATGTGAGAAGGGTCATGTACGTATCTCCTCAGTTGGGATATGTGGAAGAAGTTGTGCAGCCTCTCCAACTGCGGTGGAAGTGATAAGTAGTATGCCACCTCGCAAATCCTCTAAAGTATCATAAATGGTTAAATAAACCTCAGTAATAACTTTCCGCATCGACCAAATATTTGTAGTCCCCATCGAGGAGAGACTCACAAGAATATGTGGTCCTCCTCCTAGAAATCTAAAGGTCTTTGTCTCATGTCAGCATAAGACTTTTGTCTACTCTGTCCAGTCTTCATCCGCTCCTGGATGATCTGTACCTTCTCAGTGGTAGCCCGTACCAACTCTGGACCAATAAGTGCTGACTCCCCTGGGTCTATCCATCATAGAGGTGATTTGCAAGGTTGACTGTATAGGGCCTCGAATGGTTCCATACTAATGGTGGAGTGATAAATGTTGTTGTATGCGAACTCCACCAAGGGCAAGTGATCCTCCCAACTGTAGCCAAAATCTAGGACGCATGCACAAAGCATGTCCTATAGCATCTGAATGGTCTGCTCTATCTGACCATCCATATGAGGATGAAAGGCAGTGCTCAAATGTAGCTGAGTCCCGAATGCCTCTTGTAATCCCTTCCACAACTAAGATGTAAAATTTGTGTCGCGGTCAGAGACAATCGTCGATGTCGCCCCATGGAATCTCACAATCTCATGTACGTAGAGGCGTCACAATCCCTCTACAGATCCTTACTCTCATATAGGTAGGAACTGGGCTGACTTGGTGAGTCAATAAACGATCACCCAGATGGAATCGTGTCCCCTAGATGTACGTGGAAGCCCTGTCACAAAGTCCATGTAGATCCCATCCCACTTCCACTTCGGCACCTCTAGTGGTTGTGCTAAGCCTACTGGAACCTGATGCTCAGCCTTCACTTACTGATAAGTGAGGCATCGAGAAACAAACTATGCCACTACTTTATTTATCCCTATCCACCAGTGTTGACGCTGGAGGTCCTGGTACATATTTTCCACACCAGGATGTACCGCCAGAGGGGACGTATGGAAATCCCTCACACCTCCTCCCGTAGTGACACTGGTACCATGGTAAATACACTGAATAAAATGATGTGTTTCCCACCTTCAGAAAATCCATCAGGTGAATGCCCTGAGGATATCTGAGTACGTTGAGCCTCATAGTTAGAGTCCCCAAGCTACGCCTCCCTGACTCGCTGAAGGAGTGGGGGAGTGACTGTCATAGAATGAAGGTAAGCTACTCCATCTCTATCCATGAAGGATATCTACAACACAGCTAACTGCTTCGTCGCCTCACTTAGAAACTGCAGACCAGACCTTTGTCTAAGTTCATATGCTACCACATTTCCCTTACCAGGAGTATATACTATCTCAAAGTCGTATTCCTGGAGGAACTATAGACATCGCTGCTGTCTCAAGTTCAGGTCCTTCTAAGATAAGATATACCTGAGACTCTTGTGATCAAAGTAGACTGTAAAATGTTCTCCCATAAAGTAATGTCGCCACATATTCAAGGAGAAGACCACTGATTCTAACTCCAGGTCATGGGTAGAATAGTTATACTCATGTTTCCTCAGCTTTCATGAACCGTAAGCAATCACTGCTTGCTTCTGCATCAACACACACCCAAGTCTGGTCCCTGATGCGTCACAGTAGACTATATTCCCAACACCCTCTTCTGGTATCCTCAAGATAGGGTCACTCATCAGTCTCTGCCTCAGCTCCTGAAAACTCTACTTGAATCTCTTTGTCCATACGAAGGGATTTCACTTCTTCATCAATGCCGGTAAGGGTGTTGCAACTCTGGAAAAGTCAGTCATGAATCTTCGGTAGTATCTAGCCAATCCCAGGAACCTCTTCACCTCGGTCACACTCCTGGGTGGCTCCCAAGAAAGTATAGCCTCTATCTTCGTTGTATCCACTGCAACTCTTGCCTCCAAGATAACGTGTCCCAAAAATTGTACCTCTCATATCCAGAACTAGCACTTCGGGATCTTACCATAAAGCTGATGCTATCGGAGTTTATCAAGAACTATCTGCAGATGATAGGCATGCTCCTCCTCCGATGCTGAGTAAATCAAGATGTCATCGATGAAGACCACCACAAAGTGATCGAGGTATGGTTGGAAGATCTTATTTATGAGTCCCATGAACACTATTGGGGAGTGGGTCATGCTGAAAGTCATAAACAAGAAATCATAGTGGCCATACCGACATCTAAAGGTCATCTTCTGCACATCCTCATCTCATACCCTGAGCTGATGATAGCCTGATCTGAGGTCTATCTTCGAAAACCAATGAGCTCCCTTCAGCTGATTTAAAAGATCATAAATCCTTGGAAGTGGATACTTGTTCTTCACAGTCACTTGGTTTCGGCTCTGATAGTCCACACAGAGTCTCAAAATCCCATTTTCCTTCTTGGTGAACAATATTGGGGATGCCCATGGGGAAATGATGGGCCTTATGAACCTCCTTCCCTGTAAGTCCTCCAACTGTACCCATAACTCATGAAGCTCGGCGGGAGCCATCTGATATGCTGGTGTAGATATCGGTGTCATATCGGGGTACAGGTTGATGTAAAAGTCTACCACTCTACGTGGAGTTAGTCCTGGAACATTATCAAGAAAGACATAGGTATACTGGTCCACCACTACAGGATATATCGGACTCTCAACATCTACTGCTCTGAGGGTAAGGTTGGCCAACTAATGTGTGATCAGATGAACCTTCCTCTGGGTAAGTCCATCCTATGCTACAAAGGTTCCCTTCTCACCGGTGAAGGAAAATTTGGTCCCATCCTCACGGACACATCGCACTTTGCTCCTAATACAAGCAATTTGAGCATGGATTTTGGATAACCAATCCATACAAAAGATGACGTCGTAAGGCCTCGAAGCCACTATTAGAATATCCCAGATGAAGCTCTCACCTCCTAGAATAATCTCACACTAATGGAACCAGTGTGTAATCGTCGAATCTCCTCCCATAAAAGTCTCTAGTTGTAAGGATCGAGCCAACAGATCCACTAGAATCTCCGAGCTCCGAATGAGTGTCGTGGCAATAAAAGAGTGACTAAAACCTATGTCTATAAGTACTGCAGCTAAGGTGGAGTAGACACAAATCATACCTCTAATCATCTATAGAGCGTTGTGGTTATAAGCCTTAGAATCCTAGAGTTGTGCTCATTCCTTTCCACCAGCTCCCTGTGGTCAGGGTGGACCACCTGGAGGTGGTGGCGGTAGAACCTCGAATCGCCGCCCACCACCTATTGCATGGCCAGCTCCTCTGCCATGTCTATCTGTTGTCTGCGGACCACCCCGATTGAATCTTTTCCTCTACCTCGGCAGTCCCTCGACCTTCTGCTAGTCGTCTGTATGGTTGGTCGGGCAGTTGCGAGCCATGTGACCCTTCCCACTACACGAGTAGCACTACCTACTCCTCAACTTTCCTCATTTGTCCCGTGAGCCCCACACCACTGAACATGTATACTGAGGTCGCCCACAAGAAGTCCTAGACAACTTGGGCCCCATCTACTGCCTACTGTAGATGACTCTACTACCTGATGTCCGGTGGTGGATCTCACCGTCAGTGCCTGCTCAGTTAGGAAGCTCTCCACCAAAAGTGCTCACTCTAGCACCCCAGCCTGCATCAGAATGCTGAGAAATATCATTGATGCTATGATATCCTATAGGAGACCCTACTCAAAGGACCAAGCCCTAAATAAATATTCTTGTACCATGTTGGTGGAGTAGATGGAGAGATCAGTGAATATCACCGAGTACTGGGCCATAGTCATGTTGCCCTGCTGTAAGTGCAGCAGCTCCTGTATATGCACAGAGCGTAAGGTCGCTGGGACGAAATCTGCCATGAAAAGGCTTTCGAAGTCCACCCAGATGAGGGTCTATTCATTGTGTATCTATATCATCAAGATCCAACATCTCCCTATTGGTTCCTAAAAAATACTGGCTGCTAGGATCACCATAAGGTCAGTTGGTGTCCCAACCAGGCAGAAAACTCTGACTACAGCCTTCATCCAGTACTTAGCCACCTGTGGGTCTGTCTCACCTCAGAACCTCGAAGGATTCTGCCACTGGAACTCATGAAACACGCTCAGTCAGTGTGCACCCTCTGCTGGTGGGCCTGGTGGAAACAGCTTCCCAATGGGTAGTGGTGATGTTGGTACACCACCCGAAGGTGATAACGCCGTAAGAGGGCCCTGCACCGAGGCCTCATCACTCGGTGGGCTATCATCACGTACTCTCTTGGGAATCTTGTCTGGCTGTTTATGTGGCGGCATCCTGAAATAAGACATGTGTACCATGGTCAATATGTTATACCTGGTGAGCTGACTCGAAGAGATCATAAGAAAAACTTTTCAAAACACACGCAATTAGTATTTTCATGCACTGAGTCGAATATCAGAAGTCAGGGTCCTGGTGTATGGATACGTCAGCCGCCACACCAAAACTGGATTCCCCAAACTGAAAACCACACTCATAACACTTAACACTATTACAACATAGAATATATTAGAGTCGTAGTTCTTTAGTAGAACCAGATCCTCTGATACCACTTTGTCACAACCCTTTCCTTAGGGCTCGTGCTGTGACTACCCCAAGCCCGCCATCCATAGGCCAAGGGCTGGAGACTAGCACCAGAAAGGCGTATCCATAAAATAGGAAGGCATTGTCTTTTTAACCTATACATACACACAGTCCAAGAACACAATAGGAAGCAAACACTAAGTAAACTGATCTCGTAAAAAGAGTGCTGAAAGTAAAAGGGGATGGAATACAAGCCCAACTATAAAAGTACAAGTACAACTGAAAATTATGATACAATTTAAAAGGGAAAAACAAGTCTTGGATCATCCACCAAGGATCCTACCTGAAGGGTAGGTACATCTCATGATCAGTAGTCCCTGCATCACGTCACGACAAATATTCCACCTTCGAGTATCATCCACTCCTAGATCCCTCAGCCTCGATCAATGCAATCTATCATCTGCACAAGACACAATAAGGTGCGGGCGTAGCCCATGCAGGGGTGAGTATAATGATACTCAGTAGGGACCCTGAGACCCCATAGGTCTCCTAGAGTTCCACAAAGGAAATACCACAAATAAAGACCTTAATCTCGAATCACGAAGAAATAGAAATCAACTATAATTAGGTATATGCCTATACATATACCTAAGTTATCAAGACATATTCCTCTCATATATGAGGTAAGAATACCACAAAGGTAACACCACAAAGGTAGAAGTACCACACAGGTAACACCACGAAGACAACACCACAAAGGTAGAAGTACCACACAGGTAACACCGCGAAGAGAGAAGTACCACACATGTAACACCACAAAGAGAGAATTACCACACAAGTAACACCACGAAGACATAAGTACCACACAAGTAACACCACAAAGATAGAAGTACCACACAGGTAATACCACAAAGATAGAAGAGACTCATCTCACAATCAGGTGTAACTTAAGTACATAAGTACATATGATTAGTTGAAGGCTAGATCATCTTATTCTGTTAAGAAGCACTATTGTTGACCCACACAGGATCGATAGGTACTAACCCCCACTGACCCACACAGGATCTGACCCACACAGGATCGGTATGTGTTGACCCACACAAGATCACTGAGTGTTAACCCACATAAGATCTGATAGAATATAACCCACATAGGATCGATAGATGCTGACCCACATAGGATCAATGTTCTTTCTTTACGTTACAGCCTGCCACAAGATTCCTCACACCTGGTGCGCTCGAGTTCCGTAGAATCTACCCTGTGAGATATCATTCATACCTTTACCTCCACTAATCTCCAAAAGGGAGTAACCCAAAGGAACGCCATGTTTTAAGGGTTCCAACGCGACACACGGTGCGTCAATCGTATGCCCGGTCTGTGACTTATAATCGTTTTAGTTCTGGGGGCTCAGTTGGATTCAGGTTCAATCCAACCCGGCTATACTCCAACTATCTCCAAAAATCAAATGGAGTATACCAAAAGGACCATATTACTCCAATAATCCCAGCACCATATACTATTTTTCAAACGGACGTTCGGTTCTCAAGATATGGCCCTTTAAGTGTTTTTGGGGCCGGTTGGGCCCAAGTCCGGTCCGACCCCCTCGGACCGACCTGGTCTGAGCTGGGCTGAGGTCCGGCCCATCCCACAAGGGGGTGAACTGCAAAGGGAATCCCGCTGGGTAGGAATCCCGACCGCATGAGGCGTGGCCCGCAAGGGGGCGACCCAGCCGCGTGTGGCACGGCCCGCATGGGGGGCGGCCCGGCCGCGTGAGGCACAGCCCGCAAGGGGCATGGCCTGTGGTCCGCACGAGCTGGTAAGGGGGGTCCCTTTCTCCCTAGTATCCTAAATGGCCTTGAGGCCGTTTGGCTTTGTGAAACAGTGACACCATTTGGGCATCGCCCGATCACCGAGGAACCCACCAGGTAGGCGCAGGTTCTGCCTTCGCCGCGGCTTCAGCCACAGCCCTCTTCTCACCAGCGGTGCACTGGTCATGTTGCCTCCCCTTCTATGACTGACCTATGTGTCGACTGTCGTGGCTGAAGAGCCATGGCCCTTTGCTCACCGGCGGCACTCGACGACGTGCCGCTCTGATTACCGCCATGGCTTAGTTTCATGGCCTCCTCTTGCGACACGCATCGGTGCACCGCCTCCTTCGTAGCTGGTCGGTGCCGCTGTACCTGCAGTCTTCCATGGAGGTGCAAGGGTAGAAAAGTAGCGGAGGGTTCGGGTTGGGATCTTTAGTCCCGCGCCCTCTGCATTATCTTGTAATCACAAGGGATGATTTAAGGGTTCAATAAATTCACTTGAAATAAATAAGAATCAAACCCCTACCTGAGGTTTTTTGGAGATCCTCTGCACTTGAGGAAGGGGGTCAGTATTCGTCGTCCTCCGCAACTAGCCTCCAATGACGTCATTCAATTTTCAATCTTTGGTTTGGGGTTTCAGTGTCGCTCGATACCTCCTGCTGAAATCGGCTCCATCCTCTAAGGGTTTGACATCTCTGCACTTTTTCAGCACTTCGTTGCTTGGTAAACAGTGTCGACACCTCTCCCCAAGCTCGATATAAATATAAGAGGGGGAGGGTTTGCTACGTTCATGGAATTAATGGAGGCCCATTAATTAGGAACCTTAACAATTATCCAATGATGAAGTTCCTTAATATTGAAAGGTCAATCCATTTATTGGATTGACACGCTGCTGGTCCCATGTTTCCGCTTGTCCGTTGGAGGAGAAGAAAGAAAAATAAAAATTAACTAAATTATTTTTATTATTCTTTTAAAAGTCCCAAAACTTAACTTTTTCTCCAGACCTACTTTTGTCAAATTGAAGCCTCCTTTAATTGAATCCCAGTGATGAGGATTCAACATTGCCCTCGGATTTTAAATCCGAGCACCGGTTCAAAAGTTAGAAAATGTCGCTCACACGTTTACTAAACATACCTTAAAAATAGTTTAGAAATTCATTTCGGGCACACCGTGCCTTGTAATCATGCGCCGTCAATTTTAGTAGACTCATAATAATTCCATATAATTTAAAAAAATACATGGAAAATCTGGGTCTTTACAATATTCTACTGTCTAATTTATCAAATTGGCGATACAAGTGGAGGGAAAGATTTGGAATGCAAATAGTCCACCTCCTTGGACTATAAATACATCCCTCTCTTCTTCTTGCAAGGATTTTGCATTTCAGAAGAGAGGATCATACATTGTCATGACCAAAGCCTTTCCAAATGCTTGGTAGGACCTTCCATTCTCAATTTTTCACTTAAGAGACTCTTCCTCCTCTCTTTGTTTTCATTTACATTTGTATTCTTCTTTGTTTGTAATCTCATAAGTGTTCAGGTAGTAATTCTCTTTTAATGCATTTTTCTTTCTCATTTTATCTTTTGATCATACACCCTATGTTTTTAAATATTAATGCTCTTAAAATAGTTTAAATAAAGTTGAAACCCATTCCCTTATTTTCTTCTTCGTTCGATCGAAACTCCATTTTTAATTCTCATCATCGTTCGTGTGTGTGTTCGGCGCAGCACTCTTTTCTTGTCCCATTCTTTTTATTTTAATTTTAACCCATTACCATAAACATTTAAACCAGATTATTAACCAAACTAATGGCTGAGTAAATCTACCATTAGGGTGAGTTATAATTTTGGGATGTTAAGTGATTGAGATCTTTTGCTCGATAAATATTCTTTAAATTAACATTGTGTATGTTAAACTTAAAATGTCATGGATTAATGAAATGTTTTGGTTAACGCGTGGTTTATATAGATTATTAGAACCATAAATACACTACTATAAACAATATTTGATTAAGATTAGAATCCTATGCTAATTTAAGGCTTGGATTAAATCCTTAACGCTTGGGAATTCCAATCAAAGTCATCTTGTGAAGTGGGTGTTAATTTAATACAATATAAAGTAAATCTCTAGGATATCACAAGATTAACTCCTAATAATGAACTCACCCCAAAATTTATCAAATTTTTAAATCAAAAATCAACCATAAATCACTTCATTTAAGCTCTGCAAAGAAACCCCCTCAATGAAAATACAATCAATTAAAAACAACTTACTATAAAAAGTATCATTGTCGAGGATTCGACCCAAGTGCTACTATACACATTAGAAGAGAACTGAAACCTTAAATGGTTGATAGGAAATAATCAGTTATGCTTAAAATAGTTCCTTTTCTGGGGATGGTGCATTAAATAGTCAGTAGTTTTTGATTTTTTTTAAAACAAAACAAAAATAATAATAAAAATAATCCAAAAAATATTCTAAAACAAAGAAAAACCCGCATTCTCATAAAAATCATAAATAGAATAAACTAAAAATAAAAAACTATCTTATTCATAATTTCCAAACATCCCTGAATTCCATGTATCCTACTAAACAATCTATCAGATTTGTTTGACCCGGAAATCGAGCAAACTCTTCACCGACTCAAAAGGGATATTATGGATAATCAAATCACTCGAGAACTAATCATTGTCAAACCAATTTTTCTAGATATGAAAAATATTAGGGAACAAACCCTTAAAGAACTCATTTCTCCTGATATGAATTACCAACCCCTTAGTATCAATATCTAAATATTGAGGATTATTTCAAACTCAAATCGGGTTTGATTTATCTTATACCTTATTTCCATGGGCTAGCCGGTGAGGATCCTCATCTTCACCTCAAAGAGTTACAAGTGGTGTTCTATACCATGAATCCTCAAGGGGTTTCTGAAGAACAAATCAAACTTCAATCATTCCCTTTCTCCTTGGCTAACTCTACCAAGTCATGGCTCTATTACCTCCCTCTTAGTTCCATAAACTCATGGATTGACATGAAGCATCACTTTTTAGAAAAATTATTTCTTGCTTCTCGTATTGCTTCTATACGAAAGGAAATAAGTGGTATAAGTCAATTCCCTAATGAATTTCTCTATAAGTATTAGGAGAGGTTCAAAAATATTGTGGAAACCTGCCCACACCACTAAATCTCTGACCAACTCTTGATCCAATACTTTTGTGAGGGGTTATTGTCTATGGAGAGAACTCTCATTGATTTCGCAAGTGGTGGTTCTCTTGTTGACAAAACTACTATAGCTATATGAGATCTCATAAGAAATATGGATGAAAACACACAACAATTCCATACTCAAGCACATGCTCAAGTCAAACAAGCCTAAGAGAATAAATCCATATAACCCAAAAAGATGACCAAGTGGATGAGTGAACTTATAAGTCTTGTGAGATAACTAGCGGTGGCTTCCAACACCCCAACCTCATCTTCTCCGCAATCTTTGTTCCCTGGACCTATCAAGAATTGTGAAATCTGCAACTCATCAGCTCATCCAAGTGACACATATCCACAACTTCAAGAGGAACCATTTGATTCATATGGACCAATAGAGCTCAATGTAGCATATTCTTAGAGGAAAATCAACCCTCAACAATCAGGTCAGTTCATTAGAAGCTTCAACCAAACCCACTCTGAGACCTTCTCTTCTACCTATAACCTAGGATTTAGTTATGGTAATTGACGCACGCCTATTTTAGGGAATGGAAAAGGTGTATTTTTTAGTTTTCCTAGTGTAACATAGAGGCTGACCAGGATCGTCTCACTTGAGGAGCTTTCTCAGTTCGTTCACCTACTTAATCTAATTCACCTAAATTACTTCATTTTGTTGTTTTATATTTTATGAAATAAATGGAATTTAAAAAAATAAATTAAATTCATAAATCATAATATACTAAAATTTAATTCTAAATTACCATGAAATTCTAAACATAATGTAATTATAGAAAAAAGGAAGTTCTCTCGAGAGAACTTTCAGGGAGCACCTTCATTGGCCAGCTTCAAATATTCTTAGTGTACACACTCCATCGTATGTGTGCACACCTTATTCTACCCTGGTCATGAATGAAAAGTATACTTAGAGATCACCAATCACAACCTCCATCCACCTCCTCAATTGAGGGAAAATGGTTGTAGATTAAGAAGATAATCTTTAGACAACCACAGTGAGGATTACACCCACTATAAATTATTCTTAGAATTAACTCAAAGAATATTAAAAACATGGTCTTGGGATCAAGAACCTGATTACTCCCTCGGGATATTCCTCGGATTATTTACTCATGATCATGAGTATTATAGTTCATGATGGTAAGATGAGAGGAAGAAAAGAGGGTGGATGGGTGGACATAATAATAAAAACAATGCATGAATTTATTTAAAATCTAAATTACAATTGAAAACTAAAACAAAAAAAATAAATTAAATAAATTAAAAATAAATTTGGAAGATTTTCAGTCGGCCTCCCTCGGTGGAGATCTCCTCCTTGGTTCCTTGAAGTAATGGATGGATAATGGGATGATTTAGGAAGGAGGTGAGGGCCTCCTTTTATAGGCAGAAATTTGTATTCCGAAAGTTTGCGCATTATTGACCCATTAAATGGAAGTTTCATGCATAGACTCATTCCTAAAAGTTTTTCATAAATATTTTTTCCATTCATCCTACAAATTTCAGATCCGTTAGACACCGGATGAAGGATCTATGAATTTTTCATTGGCGGCTTCTGATTCTGGATGAAGCTTCCAGGAAGGTTCCTCCAAAAGTATGTCGTTTAATGGGCACCTTAATGACTTCAAAACTTCCCCAAATTTTTTGTAGATCTATTAATAGATATCCTCGTGCTATCCCAGCTATAAAAACCTCATTTGGATGTGTTTAGATGGAGTTTGGGTTCTGTTACGGTGGTGGGGTCCACACTGTCCGCCCGGAAAACTTTCCAACTTCAATGAATTTTTAGTCCCTTTATATGGACGAATCAGCTCCTAGTCCAGAAGAAAAAGTTGAAGAAACTAATATCTTGATTATAAAAAAAAATTAATCACAAAATTTGGATTTATATTTTTCATGAAATGACTAAAATACCCCTGATGTAAAAATCTGTCTAAAATCCAGAATTATGCGTTTTTCACTATTTTGCTCAAAACACATCATAAATCCAAAATTGATTAATATAAGATAAAAT
Organism: Viscum album; assembly: GCA_963277665.1. Classification (NCBI taxonomy): domain Eukaryota; kingdom Viridiplantae; phylum Streptophyta; class Magnoliopsida; order Santalales; family Viscaceae; genus Viscum; species Viscum album. Next base: position 1,474,610,530 of record OY728125.1, on the reverse strand, counting down.
TGATTATTTGGGATGATTAAAACAATTTAAATACATTCAAAAAATGTGGAAAATATTAGCTCTATCAGTAATCCCATTTCTCATCTCCCTGAGTTCCCTCCTCAAAATCCAAACCAATTACAATATGGTCAAGGTGGTGGTAATTTACAACAACATTATCATTTTGTTCCTCAACCTCAAAGGATCAATCCTCCTCTTGCTCCTCATAGATTCCACTATCCTAATGAGCCTTCCCAATTCCCAACTCAATACAAGAAATTTCCCAAGAACCAAAATCAAGGTAATCCCAATACAGGACATTCCTCTTATTCCAATCAACCATGGGAATGTGATGTGGAAGATCTTTCCTCCTTCACCCATTCTAGCCTCAAAAACATTGAAACCCAAATTGGTCAACTTGCATCCCATCAAAGCTAGCTATAACCATCCAATTCTTCCCAACTCCCAACTCAACCATTTCCCAACCCCATGGGTAATGTAAGTGAAAATTCACTTAGATCAGGGAAAAAATGTTCATACCTCATGATGGATCCTCAAATGAACCATTGAATGTTGACATAGAAAATGAAAATAAAAAGAAACCAGAAAAAGAACCTGAAATGCTCGACATATTTTGACGTGAAGTTAACATTCCCCTTTTAGATGGCATAAAACAAATCCCTATGTATGAACAGTTTCTTAAGGAGTTGTGCATCCATAAGATACAACTTAGGACCATTGAGAATGTTTCAACCCAGCAATCCATACCCATGAAGTGTAAATACCCAGGTACATTTATTGTTCCATGCCAAATAGGGAGTTCCAACTTTGATGATGCACTCATTGACCTAGGAGCCTCAATAAATTTCATGCCCAAATCCATATTCTCCAACCTTAGTCTTGGTTCCTTGAACCCAATGAGTGTTTTCATCCAGTTATCCAAGCAAAGCATTGCTAGTCCTGAGGGAATAATTGAGGATTTCCTTGTTCGAGTAAATGATCTTATCTTCCCAGCTGATTTTTATGTCCTTGACATGTAAGGTGAGAAAACTTATTTCCAATATCCTTTGATTCTAGGAAGACCTTTCCTCATGACATCTAAAACCAAAATTGATGTCCATGCTGGCATCTTATCCATGGAATTTGGTGACCAACTGGTCAAGTTCAATATTTCTCAATTCATGTGATATCCATCAGAGAATCAATCTGTATTCTCTATCTGTGCTTCTAAAAGTCTATGTGAGAGTGCGTTAAACCCCAATACATCATGTCCTTCGTGTTCTAATGATAAATAATATTGTGAATTCTACATTCTAATTAACCAAGTCATAAATGGAGAATTTCATTTTGACATTACAAATGAAAACTCCATTGATCTAAAGGATATTGAAAATTATTTAAAATCTCATCTTGCCTCTGAAATCCACTTATCCTTCTTGGATGATAATGAGTAAAATAAACTAGTATTCTCATTTGTTGATTTATATCATCTTATCCAACATTCATCATTTCCTATCCATGATTCTGAAAATTTTGTTATATGTGATGTGAACCCTAAACCAATGTGTTTATCTTGTCCCAATGAGAGTGAAGGTTGTGCGATTTGTTACCTAATTAATAAAGTGATCACTGGTGAGGTTTAAATTGACCATTATTTATAAAATAACATTGATATAAAGGATATTTAAAATTTTATTTAGTCTTATGACTCCACTGATCAATATTTTTTTACATCGGTAAGGTATGAAATAAATGAGTTAAAAATAATTGGGATCTCATACCGTGGTTTTGTGTTATCTGATCCTTACATAAATGCACCATAATAATTGAAACATCTTCCTAAATTTCCAAGCATAGAAAAACATCACTTTGTGGATAACATCATTCCTCAAATGGAAGACCAAAGTGGGGATAGGAATATTCTCTTTCCACCCCTGTTGAATTGCAAGCACATCAATAAAGATGGAAAGAAATTATCCAATGAAAAATTAGGCATCCCAAAGGAGAAGTTTTTCTAGAATCACACTAGAGTTGAGAAAATGTGGTGGCCACCATTAGATTATGGGTAGTAAACTACAATTGTCCAGCTATAGAGAAAATAAATGCAGCACTTCTTGGGAGGCAACCCATGTTTTCTTTTAATTTTATGAAATTTTAATTTATTTTTAGTTTTTCATTAGATGAATAATGATTTTTATTTTTTAGGTAAAATCCCACATGAGGACACACATCTCGAGAACCACATCAACTTCCATCAGATCCCCAAATTCTACATTTGACCCACCACTGGATGGAGATGGAGACCCACTAAATCCAAACCAAGGGGCACCCATTTCCCTTTAACTCTCTCCCTATTTCTTCTTCTTCCTCTCTCTTTCATTTTTTAACACTTCCTTCATTGAACTCGTTCTTTTTCTCTTTCTCTTTTGTGTGGGTGTGTATTTTAAAAACACTAAAAAACTAAAAAAAACATAGTCATACTTACTCACCATACACTTATGAAATTTTGTCCAACCATTTTGGAGAGTCAAAAAGACACGTTTTCATCTCAATTTTTTTTTATTTTCATCATGAATTTGGATAAAGAATATTGTGTCAAAACCAAAAAAAAATTGAATGCTCAGTTTTAGATTTGGAAAATGATTACTCCCCAACCGTGAGGAAAAAATTAGATTTTATGATAAGGTCACTTATAACCATTTTTTATTTTGTGAATTTTCACCCCTGACTTTGAGTCTTGAGTTTATGGACCTTTGAGTTGAATTTCTTAATTTTGTGTTCTTGAATATAATAGAGGCATTTTTTTGAACTACATGAGAATCACAATAGCCAAATAACATCACATTAACCTTACATTAATCCTCCTTTTAAAATCCCCTTCAATCATATGAAAACCTTTTCTTTGATAGCCATATTACAAGACCAATACCTTGTCCCACAAAACATATACATGGAATTATATTCCATAATTTATTTAAATTTAAGTGTGGGGGCATAGATTTTATTTTGGGTGTCATTTCCTTGATTTTCAATGTGTTGTCATATGCTTAAGGACACGTATCAATTTTAGTGTGGGGGAGAGGGTGAAATTCAGTGAGTTTGGGGGAATGGACTTTCATTTATGTAATTTTGTAGACTTCATTGACAAGTGTTCAAAAAAATGAATAGAACAAAAAAACAAAGAACAAAAAAAATGTGTTGTTTCTTAGGCAGGTCAAAAATCACTCTTCTTAAACCTTTTATATTGTTATAAATATTACAATTATTATTGTGAGAAGATCAAACATTAGTTGGGATATGAGTGTGAGATCTTTTTCAAGTTCATCTTTCAAAAAAAATCAAAAAGAAAAAAAAGAACACTTATGTCATTGGGAGAAGTTTTGTGTTTTGTAAATATTTTATCTTCTCATCCCTTTCAAATTTTCTTCCTCTTTTGTGTATTTCTTCACACAATGATGTACTTGTAAATATTTGTTTCCATTTCCTTCCATGTTTTATTTCAAACAAATTATGCATTTTTTTACCCATGATGATGTTTTACCCCTCTTATCCTCTATCTTGGACATTAAATTCAAGCCATCCCATAGCCATAGAAAAAACCATTTAAAATACCTCTTGATTCTTGTGCACTTTGGGATAGGGAATGAAGGTGATATCTCTTTCAAACTCTACTATTTTCAATTTTATTTTGTGAATAAGTGAACCTCCAAAATTAAATTTTTATCATCTTGAGGGGAGTGAGTTTTGAGTGCCCACATTTTCCGTGTCTAAATTTGAGCATGAAAAATGAATTGTTTTTGAAATATTTTTTTTTTGTAACAATTTTTTGTGGAATTAAATATGGATGAGTGAAGTGGTCTAAAACTCCCCTTATTAGTGAAAACAAAATTTTAATATTTATTGGCGAGTGAGAATTATTTTGTTATGTTTTTATATTTGTTGCACATGAGGACATTCACAAGACTAAGTGTGGGGGAGTTGATGTTATTAATATATTCATAAATTTTTATTTACTCTATTTACTTATTTTCTATGAAAAGTGCATAATTTGTATGAAATATTCATGTTTTAATATTAAATATAATTTTGAGCACTATTCGGATTAAACCAAATTCAATTCAGTTATATTTTTTAATCACAACTCTCATACTAATGATCCAAATTGTGTTATTATTTATTTTTAAGCTTCCTTGTTAAATTTCCAACATATTATTAGAATAAATCTTTGGCCAATTTGGCCATTTTAATAGTCATATGGACCACAGAAGAAGGCTCAAAGAATCTGTGAAGAAACTGGACCTAACATGAAGATTGAATTAATGGGCTCAATATAGAGGTCCAAAATCATCGATTCTCCAAATAAAGTCAGAGGATAATACCATTCATATTGGATAAAAATATCATGGACCAAATCCAGAAAAAGGGGCCAAACTGAAGTTTTGAAGTCCAACCCATCATTCTATCCAGGAAATGAAATCAGAACACAAAAATTGACTTTCTCCTGATCTAGACATCCATTAGAGCTGAGATTTTGCAGTGTGAAATAAAAGATTTAGATTTCAGACTTTTTATAAGAAAGTTTTCATATTTTAGTTCATCTTCCTATTCAAAAACCCATTCACATTTCATCCATCGAAAAATCATGGATAGAAATGCACAGTTTAACATTGTTTATTAAAACTGCCATAACTTTGGATCCATAAGTCCAAATGCCACAAAATTTTGAGATTAGACTCTAAAAAATAATATCTAAAAATTATAAGTATATTATTTATCCATATTCATTTATATAATTTATCAAATTGGAAATGTAAGTGGAGGGGTATATTTGGAATGAAAACAGTCCACCTCTTTGGGATATAAATACATCCCCCTCTTCTACTTGCAAGGAGTTGGCATTTCAGAAGAGATGAGAATACATTTTCATGACAAAATAATTGAAAAAGGATTGGGATGAAATTCCATTATAAATTTTTTACTTGAGATACTCTTCCTCTCTTTATTTTCATTTAGTTTTGTGTTCTTCTTTGTTTGTAATCTCATAAGTGTTTGTGTAGTAATTATGTTTTAATGCATGTTTTTTTCACATTTTCTATTTTGATCATCCACCCTCTATTTTCAAATATTAATTATTTTAAAATATTTTAAATCATTTTGAAACCCCTTCCCTTCTTTTATTCCTCGTTCAATCAAAATTCCATTTTTAATTCTCATCGTCGTTCATGTGTGTGTTCGGCACACCACTCTTTTCTTGTCTCATTCTTTTTATTTTTATTTTAACCCATAACCATAAACATTTGACACAGATTATTAACCAAACCAATTTATGAGTAAATCTACCACTGGGGTAAGTTATAATTTGAGGATGTTAAGTGATTGAGAGCTTTTGCTTGATGAATATTCTTTAAATTAACATTGTGTATGTTGAACTTAAAATGTCATGGATTAATGACATGATTTGTTTAACACATGGTTTAAATGGATTATTGGAACCATAAAAACACTACCATAAACAATCTTTGATTAATATTAGAACCCTAAGTTAATTTAAGGCTTGTATTAAATCCTTAACACTTGGGAATTCTAATCAAAGTCATCTTGTGAAGTGGGTGTTAATTTAAGGCAATATAAAGAAAAGATCCAAGATATCACAAGCTTAACTTCCTAATAATAAAATCACCCCAATATTTATCAAATTGTTAAATCAAACATCAATCATCAATCACTTCATTTAATCTCTAAAAAGAAACCCCACAATTAAAATACAATCAATTAAAAACAATCGACTATAAAAAGTATCATCGTCGAGAATTCGACTCGAGTGTTGTTATACACATTAGAAGAGCACCAGAACCTTGAATTATTGATAGGAAATAATATTCCATGATTCAACCGTCATTTTAGTGATATTATTAATGGTTATAATACTTCTAATGGTGATCCAGGCATGCACCACAAACCTCTTAACATCGACATATAAATCCCCATGTTCTATCATGAATGATTCTAACACTTGAATCGTTTGTTGATGATCTCCACAAGAATCATTTTGAGGTCGAAAGGATTCTTCATATTCTCTATAGAATTGAGAGTTTATATGAGAGCGTTTTTTCTTCATTCTTAAGATCATTCTAGGAGAATAATTGTATAAGGATTGGGAGAATTATCTATAGAATTTCATTGTACACAACAACCATTGGGGTTGAGAATGTTATAATAGGGTTTAATAGAACTGGGGTTGAAGAATAATAATTGCACATAGACCCTTATAATTCTCTCAATCCCCATCAAACATCATATCTAATTATTATTATTATTATTATTTACTTGAAAAATGCTATACTCATGGATAAATAAGTATCATTTCTAGAATTAATAAATTGACATTTATCCAAATAATATTTAATATATTATTTCTCACTAGACAACTAAACGTGGTCTTTTAATCCTCCTCAATATTTATCTAAACTTTAATAATAACTATTTATTTAAATAAATAAAAAATAGTGCATTACTAATTGATAAATAAATAAATATTATATTCACTAAAATAGGGAATAAATATTTATTGAATAATCAACTCACATTTATTCTCTCAAATAATTGGCGACTGGATATTTGTGATCAATCAAAAAATGAATAATTATTAAACCATATATGGGAAGAATATTTATTTGACATGCTAAATTCAACTAGAATTTAATTGAGGTTTTGGATACACTTAATTTTTGACCCTCAAGGCCCCTTTATGAGTAGCATTAGGAAGAACCATCTATAGTCCAAGGTTATCATCTAGAAACATGACAAGGATACCATATATAACAAAGTTGATGTCATGATGATATAAAACCTCATACAAATATACGCTATTCAATATAATCTCTTTATCACGATATATCCAATCAACCATATTTTACATTGGTGTTATCAACCTAAATGTTCAATGTCTCTTTATATGAATTTATATACATTAACTTGCTGACATAACTCCTTGTACATGCAATTAATAAGGAATTTACATTCCCGTTAAAGGTTTTAATATATCAACTTCTATTAAAGAATATAAGGGACAAATCATTTCTCACATCATTCATCAATGTCATATCATTCGTGACACACCTAATGCACCCAACATCATCATGTCACATGTTGTCATGGTTTGTAGTAATATATCAAAGCATGTGACTCATGATATGAATTAATAATAACATTAAAGTCTAAGGACCATTAAACAAATCCATGGATAGAAACATTTAATGACACATATAAATTTTTATTTCATACTAGAAGGTCAAGTTCTCATAGCCTCCATTATTGAGATTACCAAGGATGAAATTCATGAGAATAAGTATTAATGTCTTACAATCCCCTTACCTCTGATAGATTATATAATTTTTGTCCCATAAAATGATATCATCTGGCCATATAACATACATTTAATAATATTTTCATTGAACTTCCAGGTTCTCATCATATTGGGGAACTGTTATGACCTTTCAGTGTGACAGGTACCCTTAAGATATTATCACATACAATGTCACGGATAATAACAATCATGATGTGATAAGAATTTTATTAATATTCAAAATAATGAATACATGTAATCATAAAGTACATTGAAGTTTGTTCTATGGAACCAACTTTAATAAATTGGTGGCTCGACATTGGTCTTGTGAGAAACTTGAATCCTTACTCTCACACGATCTATCAAGAATGGTGTATTATGAAGCATATCACCTAGAATATTGTACACCACACCTCTATAAATGATTTCGTTCAAGGGCGATGAGATATATAAGTCTTAAAATATTTCACCCTAAAATATTTTAAAACAATTAAATATTCAATATGTTTCTACTGCAAAGATATTTGAAAATATTATAAAATGATGAGTACCTACAATATATTAGACTTTTGAAGGGAAAACTTACCTAAATAAATTGTGTTTTTGGATTTATCTAGTGTGGCTTTTTTGAAAAAAAAAACTATTGTTTCATTGATTTCTTTTTCTATTTCATGAGCAGTGTATTTTATTCAAATAGTATGTCACTTTATTTCATAATATTATTTTATAATTATTGATATTCCTTCTCAATATTATTTCATGATTTACCATTTTAATATTAGTCTCTTAGTAAAACTTCAAACCCCACCCCTCTGACATATCCTCATTATTCTAGATGATAGAAAACCATCTAAATTAGTGCTTTTTCATCTCTAATAAATGAATCATCTTGTGTCTAAATTGGATGATGAAAAACTGAGTATATGATATCATATTTTAAAATATAAAATAAAAAAAAATTAACTTTTCTAAACTTTCACATTCATCTCATACATCATTGATTATTTTCATCTACAAGTTATCCCTTCATATTAACATGGACCTCCTTCCACACTATATGACATGGGATTAAAGTATATAGGGGATATGATTGATTAGTCTACATCTCAACACAGTCACATCAATCATTTTTATATCAATTATTTTATTATAAATTTAAAATATGTACCAATCATTTTTAAATTACAACATACCACATCCTTGATTTACGGTATGGGTAAGGTGGTTTTACTTCACATTTCTTATTCTCTGAAATCCTTTGATTTTTTTATAAAGTAAAATATATAAAAAAAGACTATTTTATAAATGTCGTGTAAAATCAATTAAAATCACATATAATTAAATTTAAAACTTTCCTCATCGTGGTAGGCAATGAAACAATTCCTTATTGCTTATCAGATGATGCTAGCATATAATACGGGTGGGTGAGGATTGATGTTCTCATTATCATCTCTCGTATTCCTAGTGGGTAATATTATTCAAAAATATCCTTTCCCCTTTCCTAAAACTTTGAAAACAAAATAAATTATAAACACGTAAAGTATAAATCCACTCTATAAAAAAATGTAAAAACTTGATCTAAGGGAAAGGAATTGAAATTATATTACTATGTTATTGAAATATCCTCCCAAATAATGGTATTCATTGAAGGTATGAAACTATACCAACTATCTATGGATATTGGCACATTCAATCATGTACTAACCCCAATACAACTGATGAATATTAACTTCTTGATGTCAATTGGATGGCCACAACAATTTCAACCAACCTGAAATTTTTTACTTTTACTTATTTTTTTAACTACTTCTTTTAAAACTGTTATTTGAAAACACTTTTGTTTTTGTTATTCCTAACCATGCGTAATTTTTTCTTGGCCTTTGGTATCACTAAAATGTTACTCATCAGGTTGAGTAGCATCATGAGGTGAAGAAGATATTTTTTGCAGCACAAGTTTGAAAAAATAGATTATATAATATTTGAATTAAATATAAATTGTATAAATAGAACATAAATTGTATTAAAAAATACCTAGTGATAGGAAACCAATATTTTATAATCTCCTATTCTTATTTAATAGTTGAATTATTTTTACCCTCTATTTATTATCCAAATTCTCTCTCAATAGTTATCTCTAATATACAAGAAATCATTTCCATTAAGTCTAGCATGAAATTATTATGAAATCCTAGGGATCTTCCTCCAATGAATTGACACTTGTTTCCACCATAGCTATAATTTCCAAATGAACAATATACCAATTTTAATTTTCAAGATCATGTGTATAATAGATCTGCACTTCTTGTTATTATATTATAATGGGATTATCTTTTCATCCTACCTTAATGGAATTCAGTTTTATGAATTCTAACTCATCAACTTTAATTTTAATTCTATTATCAACACATATACATTAGATAAATCTACACCTAAAATGTCATATATTCCACTCCCATATTTTTTTAAAAATTCTGAAGTAAGACATATTCATGTAAATTGAATTTTATCCTTAACATATGATACTTTCATTGCTTCATCCAAAACAATGACTCCATTATCATTCACAATACTTTGTTCATTGTGTCCCTTTATATATAATGTATAGTTTTTAATTGTGCATCCATTTTAAGATAATACATGAACACTTGTTCCATTAGTTAACCATCACAATTTCCCCCAGATATATCTAGAATTTGAGGATAGATTTTAATAAATTATGTCTCCTAACCAACTAATAAAAAATCATTTATGTATATTTGATATCTAACATTTAACCCTTGTGGGTTTTAAATTCTTTAGAATGTCCTTATGCGTTTGAATATACAGAACAACCATTTCACTATTATACAAAACATACATGTGTGAACATTCCTAATCTGTAATGGATATTGTAACAACATCTCTTTTAGAAAGTCATTCACCTTTAATGTGCCCATTATAGTGAGATTTTGGAAGGCCAATTTCATCCACATTTGATAGGTATTTAGTATATAATTAAATGAATTATTCAATAATATATTACTCTATAATAGAATCCCCTAGTAAAATTTTTTGTATGTACCCTTTAAATATCTTCATGTAGTGTTTAATAAGGTACATCCATCTGAGTTTTATGGTATAATAAAGTTAGATCTTCCTTACCAAATGATTGATCAAGTGAATTATAATATCAATGAATGGTGGTTGGAATAAAATCTCTAGTTCTCATAAAAGGAATATAATTTCTTTTTCCATTTTGGCTTCTTTATTAGGTCAATAACCTTACTAGATATTGATTTTAAAAAAGATCATAACATAATTATTGTATGTCAAATATTTTTCCATAATATGTATTCTATTTCTATAAGCAAAAAATATTGAATCAAAACATAACAATCATGTGATTTTAATCCCTTTAACTTTGGTTTATTTATCAATATAACATTCATGATATTTTATAAATACCCCTCTAGGATTGTTACACCAATTAAAAAGTTTCAAAACTAAAATCACTCTTTCCTAGAAAGAGTGTGAACCATTAAAAGAACAAAAGATTACCTTCCCTCATTAATTGGGTCTAACTCTTCCCCATTTGACTCTCCTCATTAACTGGCTCCAGATATTCCCCGATTTACATTTTGATCATGTCTAACCTTTCTTTAATTTTATCTTTGATCTTCCATTATGTAATTAGTAATGTGTTTATTGCACTATCACAAACATTTTTCTTAATATTCATGACATCTATAAAATTTACATCATGCAAAGTCTTCTAGTGAGGAAGTTTAAAAAAAATCATCACTTCTTCCAACCCATTATTAGAATTCTTTTAGATAAATATTTACCAAAAATATTAACAAACATCCTTTACCTTATCAGTTAGTTCTTAATCTTTCAATAGAGAAGATGAAAACCCTTCTTTGGTGTTTCATTGAATGTTTTCATCCACGATTAATATCACCGCCATTAAGGTAAAAAATAATAATTCCCAGGGAAGACAATCTTCAAACTATGTTTCAACCTAAGTGACCATGTTCCTTTTACACACACAAGACACCCTAGCCTTCCTTTAATGTTATGCCTTGAAAAATCACCTTAAGAGGGAAAGTCGTTTTTTATATAGAATAATCATTGATATCATTACTAGGCTATTTCAGTTTTGAAATAAGTAATGATAACATAGTGTACATGTGCTTCACACTTAACCGTGTTGGTAAATTTTAACTTACCAACATCACCAACCAAATACCATGAGTGTGACTTTGTACATCATGGTGATTAATTTCATCCATAAATAACACGAGATGAATGTTTCATGACACTTTTCCAAATCTGGGATAATCATTGTCAATTTTCTTCCACTGAGTAGCATCTACTGGGTGTTAAATTTTATTATGCTAAATTCTTTTGTCTACATGCTTGATCAATTAAGTTGCAGTCTCCAAGCATCCATACAGTTGTAAAAATCTAGGAATTACGATAAAGTATGACATAACTTTCAATAAACTTGATTTATTTTTCTTACATTGAGTTGCATTTCACTGGGGACATTTCTTCATAGATTCGTACTCTTTTCAAAAGAATACACTATTGTTATGTATTTTTCATAACTAGTACCACGAAACATAACATCCATTTAGCTTTATATATTTGACTAGGAAACTCGTTATTATTTGAAAGAATATTCTTCAACATAAAAAAGTAGTTTTGTGAAACTGTAATCACTACATTGGTCACATTCTTTTAGGCTACATTATTTTAGTATTACTAATAGTGTTGTATATTCTGTATAACCATCATACAATGAAATTTCTACACATTTCATCCATTTCTAAAACATTTTCAGACAATCTCTAAGTTTAACTTCAACCACCATTTTCATTTTATTAATACAATCTATAGCATCATATACACTTGTACCAATATTTGATGATTCATAAAATGTATTTTCACTCCACTAGTTAGATGCATTTACATTACAAAAAAACAAACCTGGATATGTATATATATACACACACACACATAGAGATAGAGAGGGAGAATAAACACATATGCATGATTCCAGAAGTGTCATTTGTATATTCCGTTAGAAATTTGGTTGACTCTTTGACACCTTTCTGAGTCTATGATCATATGATTAGTATCCATCTATTTTCGATTCATGTCTATACTATTTTCATTCAACAAATTATAAACACACATGTATAACTAAAATAAATTTATATAAATAAATATATTATATTGATAATATATATACATAAACACTATGAACATATATATATATATAGACCCACACACAATATAAAACATATATATACATATACATTATAAAAAATATAACAATAACACAAACATGAATGCATGATTCGAGAAGGGTCGTTCGTATATTATGTTATAAATTTGATTTACTCTTACACTTTTCTCATACTCTCTAAATCATATGATTAGAATCCATCCATTTTCGATTCGTGTTCATACTATTTCATTCAACAAGGTATAAACTTATATACTATTTCATTTAACATCTTATGTTGTGTCATATTTTTCAAAGATCTCGACCGTGATAGTGATACCAAAAGCACAATGTTGATATTCGGTGTAATTAAAATTCAAAACCTTGTCCCATTGGTCAAATTTTGACAATCATTAAATTGCTCCCGTAATTGTAACATTTAGATTAAAGGTACCATGTATCCACCTTTCTTAATGTGATATATAAAATAAAAATTTTCAGATAATGCAACAATGAGTGGCGTATGATGAAAATGCCTTAATAAAAATATCATTAATGTGGGTGTTGCTATATATATTAAACCCAAATTGGAGGGTGGCCGAAAGGGAAGTCATGAGATTCCAAAACCGTGCTCCTTTTTATGTCTTTTTCACATATTGAGTTTGACTACACAGTCCTTGATAGAGGTGTTAACGGGGCGGGGCGGGTCAGCCCGCGGGGCGGATCATGCGGGCTGCGGATTTTATTGTGCGGTCCGGCCCGGTCCACGAATAATGCGGGCTTAAAAAATAAAAGCCCGACCCTACCATGCGGGACCCGCGGACTAACGGGCCGGCCCACGGGCTTAAAAAAATAATATATAAAAATATTTTTTAGCTTCATAAACCATGATAAAGTGGAACGGAAAAATAGAAATGTTTGAGATTTAGTGAAAATATTTAGTTTTTAATTAACAATATCTCTGACAACAACAACAACCATTAAAAGATTATATCTTTGATGATTTGTGGGAATAATATCATCTCAAGTGGGTCATTTAACTTGACCGTCCAAACCAGTTTTTTTACAACAATACTCTTGCGTCTCTCGTTAACACTACAACTCATGTATATAATATTTACTACATATATATATATATATAATAATAATATTTATTGTTTATTATATAAATTTATTTAATACATATAATATATTTATTACATATACATGTAATATATATTATTTATTATATGTACATAGGAAAATTTCTATTGAATTTTTTTTGTGCAAATTTATATTGGAAATTTCATGTGTAAATTTCCACTGAAAATCTACACTTCAAATCTTTACTTAAAATTATAATGAAAATATATTAATACATAAATAAAAAATTTTAATTTTCACTATAAAATTTCATTGCAAATTTTTTACAAAAAATGTTTACTACAAACTTCCATTGAAAATTTAATTGGAATCTCCACTTAAATTTCTAGTGTTAAATTCAACTTATTTTTTATTATAATTATACTGAAAATTTGATTAACAAAATTCTAAGATAAATGCATGATTAAATTTTTAATTTAAATATTTTAACTCATAAATAGATAATTTAATTTCACACTAAAAATTTGAACCGCAAATTTTCTATGGAAATTTTCAGTGCAAAACTTCTATTGGAAATTTGTGACACGGATTTTCACTAGAAATTGACATTTTAATTTTTCACATAAAATTACAATGTAGATGTATTAAAATATAAATAAAAAATTTAATTTTTCAAAAAAATAAAACTAAAATAAAATTATATTAATATATATATTAAAAATGTAAATTTTAACTGAAAATTTTCATTGGAAATTTGCACGAAAAACTTTCAGTAATGATTTTCAATAGAAAAGTTTTGTTCAAATTTCCACTTAAATTTCTGATACAAATTTCCATCTGACTTTTGTTATAATTATACTGAAAATTTGATTAACAAAGTTCTAAAATAAATGCATGTTTGAATTTGCAATTCAAATATATCAATATATAATACTATTATACATTTATTATTATTGTTTCTTATTTATTATTTTTTTATAAGTTACTTTTAAAAACTCATAGTAATATAAATATATATATATATATATATAATAATAAAATTAAAATACATAAATCAAAATATTAGTAGAGCGTTGTATTATAAACAAAATGGTAGTCTTGTATATCCGTTTTCATAATTATTGTATCAATTTTTAATACATTAATTCTATTATGTTACAAATAACCACATTAGTGCCATCTATCCCACGACCAATTTTACCGTCAGGTTTAAAATCTAAATGAGTCAATTTTTTTCATGATTTATGTATGGTTTTATAAAACTTGAACTATTTTTTTCACACTCATGTTAATTTATTATATTATATTATTTTGTTTTATTTTTCAAAAATAATTTTTTGTAATACTTATAATTGCGAGTCAAACGGGACCCGCGGACACCCGGCGGGCTAGTCCGCGCGGGCTGCGGGTTTTGCGGGTTGGATCAAATGCGGTCCGAATGTCTGCGGGCCTAAATTTTCAAGGCCCTAACCCACATAAATCCACGGGCTAACGGATCTGTCCGCGGATTTGCGGATTTTTTGACAGCTCTAGTCCTTGAGATTAAATTTAATTGGATTATTCAATCCAATTAAATGCACATGTTGCCAAAAGTTGAAAAATTAGGGTTCTTTGACCATTGATTGAAAAGTGTTTTCCTCGATCATGCATTATAAGTGTTTTCAAAAAATAATCCACATGTGTTTTATTATTGAGAAAATAATATTTTCTCAATAAATACATTGAAAACGGTTATAAAAGTAATTTCACTCAATAACATTTAAAGAATTTTGAGTAAATAAAATGGGGTAACTAAGAAATTATACTATAGATATATTTGGCATCCATTTTTTATATCACAAGTGACTCCCAAAGCAAAATAAAAATCGTTTCTTTTTTGTTGTTGGTGCTAGCTTTTATCAAAGGCTGCTTTTGAGCTTTTCTCCCGGTGAAGTATCCATGATTCAGTCATTGGTCATCGCTATTTGTGAATTCGAGGCCGCCCTTTATCAAAATGAGAGATGCCCTCTTTTTTGGTAACTGACTAATCAAAAGCATCAGTTTTTAGTTTCACTTTCTCTTTTCTTTGTCAATGGGTCGAGTGAATATGGGATACGAGTCTTTGGGTGGGTCACTTTATTGGTAAAACCAAAAGGGTGAGAATCATTCAAAATGGTGGAACCAGCCCATGGATTCATCATAGAGCTTTCTTCATAAAACCAAAGCTAGGGTTCATGCAACATGAGAACTGGATATGTCTCCCTTTTGTGACTCCTTTTAAGCCCTTCCCTTCACTCCCATGTAAGGGGACTTGGTTTAAGAATCTCTGGGCACGTTGCATTTGAAGCAATCTATTCTGCTCGCGAAATTGTGCTCGTTGCACCCAGGCCTGTACCATTTTCAGTTCATTGGACATACAAAGAAACAAAGAAAATCTACAGTAAGATCGACTCTAATTCGAGACCTTCTGATCACTAATGGTTGAGTGGGTTATCTCTTACATGACTTTCAAAATTGTACGTGGAGTGTGTGTTTAAATGTAATTGTACCTTAAGTCACCCAATATTCATTGGACATACAAATAAACAAAGAAAATCTACAGAAAAACTCTAATTCGAGACATTCTGATCACTAATGGTTAAGTGGGTTATCTCTTACATAACTTCCAAAATTGTACGTGGAGCGTGTGTTTGAATGTAATTGTACCTAAGTCACCCAATATTCATTTTGATAATCTATCAACGTTAAAATTATTATTATTATTTTTTTGCATGGAGAAGTGCGAGATTCAAATGGGCAAATAAAATACGTATACATGTACCTGGTGCAGATCCAGTCACCTGATTTCCATCCAGGACGGCTACTGCCGGCGCCGCCGCCGAACCCTAAGCCCCCGCCGCCAGTGTCGTCCTTTAGGGCGCCGCATTTAAAGCAGGTGGCGCGGCTGGCGAAGTTGTGGGTGCTGCAGTTGTCGACGGTGCAGTACCAGTCACCGGGGCGCACGTCGGGGCCGGACTGAGAGATGGGGAAGGGCCGGCCGCCGCCGCCGAACCCCCCGTAGTCGCCGCCGGCGAAGGGGGGTTTTGGGTCGCCACAGCGGTGGCAGGAGTCCCGCCTCTGAAAATTGAGATTGCCACAGGACCTGCAGTTCCAGTCTCCCGGCCGGCTGCCCATTTTCTTCTCCGACCCGACCCGAATGCACTGCACGCAGGAGAGATGAGAACGGGGGAGGGGATTGGGTGGAGCGGCTTTATAGGGAAACGGGAACACCGTGCCTCTGGACAGCCAAGATTGGGAGGTGTGTTTCATGCTTTAGGTGGTGGGTTTTTATTTATTTATTAATATATTTGTTTTACCCTTTCTTTAAAACGTATAGGAAAACCAGTATCAGTTTCAAAGAAGTATTTAATTTCATTAATTACAAAAATTGCATTAATTATATGTTACCAAAAATGATAGAAGACAGGGCTTTCAAATTTTATTTATTTATAAGAAGGCCTTGATGGGTCGTTATGTGTGTTGACCAGTAATTAAAATTCTCATGATTCGATATTTATATCAAATTTGTCCCTACAAAGTCAATGAACTGTGTTTTTTACAATTTTTTTAAATCCATCCAAATGAACCTAAAGTCATTACAACATCACCAAATAAATGTTTTCCCAATAGAATAGAATAAAATAATAACTAAATTATATTATATAAGCTAATTACATGATAAATATAATAGCTTATAAATCGTTCATTATTTCAAAAAAGTTGCATGATGAACTTTTTTCGATTTAATATTTAATATGCTTTAAATAAAAAAAATAAAAAATTTAACATTATCTCCAATGCAATCAAACATAAAAAATAACTTTCTCATCCGGTCCTAAAAACATGTAAAACACGTTTGATTAGAAAATCAATAAACATCAAGGAAAGGCTCTCAATGTCACTACTACAAATCGTGCTTTTAAAAGCATTAGAAATGAGTTTTGTCGGTGATGACCTGAATGTCCTTAAAAGGGCGTGATTTTTATCGGCGCTAATTAAAAGTGTTAATAAAAGTTAGAAAATAATTTTTAAAAATTATTTGATAATAGGGTTCCTCAAAATCCACTTTTATCGCGCTCCCAAATAAATGTTTTCCCAATAAAATAGAATAAAATAATAACTAAATTACATTATATAAGCTAATTACTTGATAAATAAATCTACATGATTAATATAATAGCTTATAAATGGTTCATTATCTCAAAAAAGTTGCATGCGCTACTACATATTGAGCTAAAGACAGTGTTAGAAAATGTCTTTAACACCGCTAAAAAACATTGTCGTCCTAATCGCCTTAAAAAGGGGTCCCCTTCATCGGTGGTAAAAAAACACCGATTAAGGTGGACCTTTATCAACGCTAGCTTAGCACCGATAAAAGCAATACTGATGCAATGTGTTGTTGATATTACAACACACTGCAGCAACAAATACATGCACCAATATCAAATATATAATATGGTAATAATTTAATTCAAATAAGAATTACATCATAAATACAAATATATATACATATATATATTATAGACATTTCAAACATTGTTATGTACAATTACATTAGCAAATACAATTTATTATAAATATTCAAAAACATTAATTGTTTCATTGTCTTTGGCACTCAACCCCCTCTCAAAAAGTATGATCATGGTATCAGTTGTCGAACAAACGACTCCAACTCGAGAAAAAGAATTCATCTATATAAGAAAACAATTATTATGTTCAACAAGTTGTGTTCCGCTTTACAAATGTAGGTGGTTGGCCACAACTGTGGCACAAGCCCTACAAAAAAATGGGATCGACGACGGACACCAAGCGGTGATGGGCATCGTGGTTTGCATATGACAGCGGGACCTTCGGCGGTTGGTAACGGCGGGTTGAGCAGGACAACACGCTCTGCACATGGATGAAGGCGGGGACATCTGACGGTGGGCCAATGCAGGGCGATGTGATTTGCACAGGGATGACAACGGGGATCCCCGACCGCAGGCCAATGTTGGGTGACGTGGTCGGGCGGCCTTGACTGATTGCACGGATGAAAACAATGGGAGGATGTGCAGGTGAAATTTGCACGAGATGTCAATGACGTTGATATGGGCTTATGGGCCTCTTGTAATGGGGTTTAATACCCATTGGGTCTTCAATGACCATGTAATGTGATTCATCTGCCCAGAATAACAAGAGTATGCTTTCATTTCAGTAATAAAAAGGGAGACTTCCCCCTTACCTATTAAAAAATGTCAATTTTAAACTGATAACATACACTTTGTGATATACTTGATACACCGTGTATCAGATTAAGATGCAGTTGATTCCTACATGTCACAAATGACTTATGGATGGTTGTCCTAAAACATCAAAACAATCCAAATGTGTTTTCTTGATTTTGAGTATGTCACTTGTCTTTTTAACTAAAATGTCAATTTTAAATAAAAAGATACATTTGGGGTCATACTGGTCAAACCATGCGTCAAACCGCGGTGCATCTTATTCCTACATGTCACAAATGACTTATGAATCGTTATCCTAAAGTATCAAAATAATCCGAATGAGTTTGCTCAGTTTTGAGTATATCACTTTTTGTTCTTTACTAAAATGTCACTTTAAACAGAAAACATACACTTTGAGTCATACCGGTCACATTGTGTGCTAGTTTGACATGAGACTGATTCATACACACCACAAATGACTTGTAAATTATTTTCCTAGATTATCATGACAATTCGAGCACGTTTGCTTGGTTTTCAGTGAGTGACACATGTTTTGAACTAAAACGTCAATTTTAAACAGATAATGGAAACTTTGAGTCATACCAGACATACCGTGTATCAGATTGAGGTGTGGATGATTCCTACATATCAAAAATTACTTATGAAGTTTTTCTAAAGTATCAAAAACAATTTGAATATGTTTGCTTAGTTTTGAGTATGTCACTTGTATTTTTTACTAAAACCTCATTTTTAAATAAAAAAACACACTTTGAGTCAGACCGGTCACACCATGCTTTGGATTGAGGTGCAACTGATTCCTACACATCAAAAATGACTTATAGATCGTTTTCCTAAAGTATCAAAACAATCTGAATGTGTTTGCTTAGTTTTGAGTATGTCAATTGTAATGACCCGGACCCGAACAGCCACCCGAACAATGCTAAACGGGTCGGGTGTTACTACCTTAAAAGCACCTCCCCGAACGCCAAAGGCTGCCGACTAGCAGTGATGGTCTTTTTAGGTATAGTGGGGAGGCTACACCCTCTCAGAGGATAATAATGGTACTGGTCCGAGTATAATAATAAAGATGCAACAGAATAAACGACTTAGCAGACTCGAACCAGACCCGCAGAGCGGAAACACATTCAATATCGATAAACAGCGGAAACAATAAATATAAACAACAGCAGCGGAAAGTAAACACAACAAACATGCATCCAAAGCAGGTCATGTATATCTACATGTAAAGGTGTCAATGACTAACCAACTGTAGCTACAAAACAAGTAAGCATGCTGATACAAAAAAGTAAGCAAAACAAAGTAACTCCAGCTAGGAAAGACCTCAAGGTCCATACCATCTCCATGCAATAGCTAATGTAGTCCAGCTCCTGGAACCGAACTCTTTCCTGTACATAAATCCATAAAGTCTGCACGCGTCCCGAAGGGCCTGTGAATGGTGTGAGACGAATCTCAGTAGGATACCACCCAACGGTGCATACCAAATATAAGTGTTTAAGCAGACATGCATTTATAAGGAAAATAGTAAACAGTACGATGCGCAAATAAACAAAAACTCCACTGGTGCTCAGCATTCACCATGGAGTGTCACCTACTTCGGCCAATGCCGGAATCTCTGTCATGTAACCCGACACCATGTGCCCCCTGACACCGCGTGTCTTAAATACCGACGTCCTGAAGGCACATCCGAGAAAAAGTAACCCAGAGGAACAACGATGCCTATCCTCAAATATGTAACTGGAGGAATAACGATGTTTGCCCTCAAAATAAGTAACCGGAGGGACACCGATGCCTGCCCTCAAAATAAAGTAACCGGAGGGACAACAATGTCTGCCCTCAAATCACGACGAGCCTCTGCCCCCAACCCGATAGCCTCACTACTATCCCCTGAAGGTTCCTCACCTTCCACGTGGCTTCCTGCGTCAAGCACCCCAAACCAAAAGTACATAAACCACAACTAACAGGGGCCTCTACCCACACGAGTGATCAAAACCACCTCATCACAAAGTCTCTCTGTGTGTATACTACTCATAGTTCTGGGTGAGCGGTAATAACCAAAATAGTACCCAAGCCACAACACCTCTGACACCTTGTGTCCCTACGACCATGCCACTCAAGTCTGATGGTCTTGTCATCCCCGTAACCCAGGCCATGCTCAACCTGATAGTCATCTTGCCCCAAACCGACGTCCATGACACCCAATCCCGTGGTCAGAACCACCCAACGTAACCCGGGCCAAGCCCAACCTGTGATCAGCATCACTCAAGAATATCTGGGCCATGCCCAACACAACCAAAAGGGTTCCAACATATGCAATTCAGCAATTACATATATACATATTTAAATAAAACCCAATAACAGGCAAAACAATCAAAACAGTTGAATTGCACTAGCCCAACAGTTATCTAACAACAACACTGAGGTCTTTAAAGCCTCTAACAAGTCATATCAAGGTTCAATAAACCAAACTCAACAGTTTAGAATAATACAATTCAATTAATACCATTTTGGCGCCCCCAGCCCTAATGCCCCGTTGAGCAACGATCACTCACCCGACCCCGCTCAAGCAACACAAGTAATAGGGCATACCCAAAGGTATTCCATACGTCAATGAACAATTAAACATGCAATAACAGGTAAATTAGGGTCTCGCTCAAAATACCCAAATACGCGCGTTAAGCCGCGCCACCCAAAGGTCCGTGAAAGCACAAAAAGAGGTATGCACTACCTACCTGAGAATCGTAGACGTAGGCACATCCGATATCAAGCCCCAATTCGAAGCCGATCTTCGTAGATCTACATTTCTGTCAAATCCCAGCAATTCCACTCGGGTGGAAACTGCGATGCATGAGGCAAAGAATCGAGAACGGAATAGGGTGCGCGGGGTTAGCCTCGCTGTTGTGATCCCGCAGCCACCGACAGATTGAAGAACAGATGAAAAATGAAGAATCTAAAGCTAGATATGTTCTTCGGGTTTTCAGAACGGAGAGGTCCCAATGTTGGGGAAGAATAATACATTTTATGAAATAAGATGCAACGACCTTTCACTTAAGCGAATAAAAAAAAGTACACGACATGTATTTAAGAACTACACGCCATGTAGTGGCCTTTTCCGTACTCTAACTTAAGCAGGGTAGCCACACGGCTTGGATGCTCCACACTGGTTGACACAAGGCTTGAACCCAGCTGGTACACAGAAGAGAAGATACACGGTGTGTCGAGTAACACTACACGCTGTGTAGTAGGAAATTTCTACACGGTCATCACACAACATGTACTCGGCAAGCACACGGTCGGTACTCGCCTAACCCATACACGGCGTGTAGTTTGAAAATTTCTAGAACTTCCCAGACTTTCCCAGTTACCTTAGGAACAAGTCAAAAGTTCAATCAGGGTTGGGATTTTGACCCGTTCTAAAAACTCGGGTTCTTACAATCTCCCCACCTTAATATAGCTCATCCCCGAGCTATCAAACGAAGCCCAGTGATGGCACCGAACATACCACCCCGATCAAAGTAACCCGAACTTTCCCAGTTTCAAAAGTTCTGACTAAATTTCTCAAGGGGGCTCCCCACATAAGGGCTTGTCTAGCTCGGTCTCAACCCGACAAAACTCAAAACAAGCAAAGGTTTACTAACCTGTTTTCCGGACGCATGGTCCTCTCGTGAAGCATCGTCACCCCTGCACCTCATTGATGACCCCATGTCGTTTTTGACACCCAACGTATCTCACACCGTATCATTGTATGACTCCACGTGGTCCTACATCCCATGGATGCTCAAATAAAACCTGATGCCATGCACCTCAAGTAACCCACATCCTAGATGCCCCGATGCCCACGACACCTCAAGTAACCCGCATCCTCGATGCCCCTGATGCTACACATCTCACACATATATATAAATATATCACACACCTGATATGGCGCTAATCCCACTAACCATCATCTAGTCAGTCCACATAGATTATGTGCATCACGTGCACTTAAAACAGACATGCCTCTACAGGTCATGCCAAAAAGAAAACATGGAAATCACGACCACACTCGCAGTGCACCTCTAACCGTCATCGGCTCACCAGCCTGCTCAGCCTCTGGCAGCTCCACGGTGTGCACCTGACCTGAAGTATGGCTGCCTGATGCCTGACCTCTCTGCGGTGCTGCTCTAGTCACCAGCCATTGACCGCTCAACTGGATCCCGCTGTCTCTGTCACATCCTCTACGTGCAGCTGAACCTCGGATACCGTCACCTGGTACCGAACTTGAACCAACTCCAGATGCCACAATCTGTCCTGGTCCCTGCCTACCTGCTGTCTGGGAAGGCTGGCTGCAGAACCTCTCCAAATGCCTGACCTGACCACATGCTCAACACTCCTTTAGAGGCCTATCGCACTGAGTCCAAACATGTCATGGCTACCCACACTGAAAGAAAACCACTAATGAACTGCTACAAGGTGGTCTAGATGAGTCCTTGGCCTGAATGCCTTGCTAGAACTCATCCCGTCCTCGCTTTTTGCTGTCTGAACCGTCACCTAAAACTGTTTCCCGGCCAACCTGGGGTCTATCCCTCTGATTTCCCTCTACTATGAGAGCATGATTCACCGCCTCTACGAATGAACCCAACCTGAAGATATTCATCTGGATCCAAATGGCGTGTCGCAATCCATCCCCGAAGCACCTCACCCTTGCCGCGTCATCGCTTACCATACCAGGTGCAAAGCGAGACGACTCAGTAAAGTAGCTGTATAGTCCATGACGAACATGTCTCCCTGCTGAAGACTTAAGAACTCTCGAGCTCCCTCGACTCTCAGTGTCTCTGGGTAAAAGTGCTCAAAGAACCTTTCCTCAAAGTCCTTCCATGCAAGCCCCATGTGCCTACTAGCTTGAACCCGCACACCCCATCAATGCTTTGTCGGTCCTCTCAGCATGTATGTCGCAAGCTTGACCCTCCAACCTGGAGGCATCTCGAGCTGCTCAAAGATCATCTACATACTCTCTATCCAGTTCTCAGCTGCCTGTGGACCACCCTCACCCTAAAAAAGCGGCGGGTGCTATGATTGGAACTCTCGCGTCAGATATGCCATAGATGGATCTGTACCCTACGTACCTTTGTCGATCCCCTACAAGACACGTACCAGGCTAGCTCAAGCTGCTCGTCGAGCCATGATCCGAATGCTGCCAAACCCGGATGCTGTTCTGACTGCACTGGATCCTGAACCTGATCCTGTCCCTAAGCCTATACCTGCGACTCCTACTTTGCCTACACCAGATCCTAAACCTGATCCCGCGACACTGTACCATCTCCCACCTAACGCTCCATCTGAGTCGATTAAAGGGAACCCGCTGAATACCATAAATGGTCAGACAACCCACATACATAACAATTTATACATATATAACGCAAATAAGAAAAGTTGTAAAAGGCAGTGCATAACTACTACCCTTACTCTCTCCCACCGCAACCATTCCCCATGGCATCCCGACCTTGTGGCCTCCTTACACACCCTTAATAGAGCCAAGTATCAAAAGTACCTCGGGACATGCCCGACCTGACACCTAACGTTGCCTCAAACCGACGACCAAGTCGCCCAATCCTGGTGATCAAAATCACCTCAACCATAGTACCTGCCTGCTCTCATAAGAGCTAGACCCAAATACCCTCCAATTCTACAAATATATAAGGCATGATATAACACATTGCAATAAACTATCAATTCTATCAAGAATTTCACCTATTCACATTTCAAAGAATACAAAGTATGACATTTGATATTATTCACATGTCATTATCACTTCACAAAGCATACTTACAGTTAT
Organism: Viscum album; assembly: GCA_963277665.1. Classification (NCBI taxonomy): domain Eukaryota; kingdom Viridiplantae; phylum Streptophyta; class Magnoliopsida; order Santalales; family Viscaceae; genus Viscum; species Viscum album. Next base: position 1,474,585,856 of record OY728125.1, on the reverse strand, counting down.
GAAATTAAAATACCCTAAAACGTACCTATCAAAATCCAAGAAGATAAGCCTTGCCATACCGGCCAAGGTCCAATTCTCCCTTATCGCACCGGGTCAAGGGTCACATATCACAATCAATAACATCACACACCAAGTGAGCCACCAAGGTGGAAATCATATAAAATGTAATCTGAGCAAAAGAAAACAGCAATTCCCACCCATGGAAACTTGGCCCATCCCTCATGCCTGGGGCTGTAGGCACCCAAACACAAGCTAGAAACCCAGTTCCAGTAACAACCTATCTCCTGTCTACCATATCCCAAATAGTAAAACCAACATAAAGAAAAAGAGAAGTCTCAATATTATCAGTATCCAGCAAGACACTACTACTAAATACCTGTCAAGAACCCATCTGATACCAATTTGTAATGACCCGGACCTGAACAGCCACCCGAAAAGTGCTAAACGGGTCGGGTGTTACTACCTTAGGCGCACCTCCCCAAACTCCAAAGGCTACTGACTAGCAACGGAGGTCTTTTTAGGTATATTGGAGAGACTATACCCTCACAGAGGATAGTAATGGTACTGGTCCGAGTATAATAATAAATATGCAGCGGGATAAATGACTCAGCAGACTCAAACCAGACCCGCAGAGTGGAAACACATTCAATATCGATAAACAGCAGAAACAATAAATATAAACAACAACATCAGAAAGTAAACACAACATCATACTGATCACTTGTAACTACCACTGAACAACAAACATGCATCCAAAGAAGGTCATACATATCCATATGTAAAGGCGCCAATGGCTAACCAAATATAGCTACAAAACAAGTAAGCATACTGATATAGGAAAGTAAGAAAAACAAAGTAACTCCAGTTAGGCAAGACCTCAAGGTCTATACCATCTCCATGCAATAGCTAACGCAGTCCAGCTCCTGGAACTGACCTCTTTCTTGCACATAAATTCATAAAGTCTGCACACGTCCTGAAGGTCCCATGCATGGTGTGAGATGAATCTCAGTAGGATACCACCCAACGGTGCGTACCTAATATAAGTGTTTAAGTAGGCATGCATTTATAAGGAAAAAAGTAAATAGTAAGATGCACAGATAAACACAAACTTCACTGGTGCTCATCAACCACCATGGAGTGTCACCTGCTTCGACCACCACCAGAATCTCTGTCATAAAACCCGACACTATGTGCCCCCTGACACCACGTGTCTCAAATACTGACATCCCGAAGGCACACCCGAGAAAAAGTAACCCATAGGAACAACGATGCATGTCCTCAAATAAGTAACCAGAAAGACATTTATGTCTTCCCTCAAAATAAGTAACAGGTGGGAAAACGATGTTTGACCTCAAAATAAAATAACCGAAGGGAAAACGATGTCTGCCCTCAAATCACGGCGAGCCTCTCCCCCCAACCCGATAACCTCACTACTATCCCTTGAAGGCTCCTCAACTTCCATGTGGCTTCCTACGACAAGCACCCCAAACCAAAAGTACCTAAACCGCAACTAACGGGGGCCTCTACCCACACGAGTGGTCAAAACCACCTCATCATGGAGTCTCTCTGTGTGCACACTACTCATAGTTTTGGGTGAGCGGTAATCACCAAAATAGTACCCAAGCCGCAACACCTCTAACACCTCGTGTCCCTGTGACCATGCCGCTCAAGTCTGATGGCCTTGCCATCCAAGTAACACGGGCCATGCCCAACCTAAAATTCATCCTACCTCAAACCGATGCCCATGACGCCCAATCCTGTGGTCAGAACTACCAAACGTAACCTGGGCCAAGCCCAACCTGTGATCATCATCACTCAAGAATATCTAGGCCATGCCCAACACAACCAAAAGGGTTCCAGCATATGCAATTTAGCAATTACATATATACACATTTAAACAAAACACAATAACATGAAAAAAAATCAAAATAGTTGAATTAAACTAGCCCAACAGTTATCTAACAATAACACTGAGGTCTTTAAAGCCTCTAACAAGTCATATCAAGGTTAAATAAACTAAACTCAATAGTTTAGAACAATATAATTCAATTAATACCATTTTTGGCACCCCCGACCAAAATTCCACGATGAGCAACGACCACTCACCCGAACCCGCTCAAGCAACACAGGTAATAGGGCATACCCAAAGGTATCCCATAGGTCAATGAACAATTAAACTGGTAATAACAGGTAAATTAGGGTCTCGCTCAAAATAACCAAATACGCGCGTTAAGCCGTGCCACCCGAATGTCTTCGAAAGCAAAAAAAGAGGTATGCACCACCTACCTGAGACTCATAGACGCAGGAACATCTGATATCGAGATCCAATTCGAAGTCGATCTTCGTAGATCTACATTTTCGTCAAATCCCGACAATTCCACTCAGGTGGAAACTGCGATGCATGAGACAAATAATCGAGAACTAAATAGGGTGCGCTGGGGTTAGCCTCGCTGTTGCGATCCTGCAACCACTGACGGATTGAAGAACGGATGGCGAATGAAGAATCTTGAGCTAGATATGTTCTTCGGGTTTTCATAACGGAGAGGTCCTAAAGTTGGGGAAGAAGAAGACATTTTATGAAATAAGACGCGATGAACTTTCACTTAAGCGAATAAAAAAAGTACACGATGTGTATTTAAGAGCTATACACCGTGCAGTGGCCTTTTCCATACTCCGACTTAAGTGGGGTAGCCACACAGCTTGGACGCTCCACACGGGTTGACACATGGCTTGAACCCAATTGGTACGCAGAAGAGAAGACACACAGTGTGTCGAGTAACACTACACACCGTGTAGTAGGAAATTTCTACACGGTCATCACATGACATGTACTCAGCAAGCACACGGACGGTACTCACCTAACCCATACACGACGTGTACTTTTAAAGTACACAGTGTTTAGTATGGAAATTTCCAAAACATCCCAGACTATCCCAGTTACCTCAGGAACAAGTCAAAAGTTCAAACAGGGTCGGGATTTTGACTCTCTCTAAAAACTTGGGCTCTTACATCAATTTTCTTTTTTACTAAAATGTCATTTTAAACTAAAAATATGCACTTTGAGTCATACTAGTAACATCATGTGTTGGTTTGATGTGAGACTATTTCCTACACGTCAAAAATTACTCATGAATCATTATCATAAAGTATCAATACAATCTGGGTGTGCTTGCTTGATTTTCCCTGAGTGGCACATGTTTTGAACTAAAATGTAAATTTTAGATTGATAATGGATAATTTGAGTCATATGGGGCACATCATGTTTCAGGTTGAGGTGTGGTTGATTCCTACAAGTTAAAAATGACGGATGAATTGTTTTCCTAAAGTATCAAAACAATCTGAAGGTTTTTGCTTAGTTTTGAGTATGTCACTAATCTTTTTTACTAAAATATAAATTTTAAATAAAAAGACACACTTGGAGTCATACCGGTCACATTGTGCATCGAATTTAGGTGTGAATGATCCCTACACATCACAAATGACTTATGGATCATTCTCTTAAAGTATCAAAACAATCCAAATGCATTTTCCCGGTTTTGAGTATATCACTCATCTTTTTTACTAAAATGTCATTTTAAACAGAAAACACACACTTTGAGTCATACCAATCCCATGGTGTGTCAGTTTTATGTGAGACTGATTCCTACACATCACAAATGAATTATGAATAGTTTTCCTAGATTATCAATATAACCTGAGCACCTTTGCTCAGTTTTTAGTGAGTGACACATGTTTTGAACTAAAATGTCAATTTTTGACTAACAACGGCCACTTTGAGTCATTTTGGGAACACCGTGTATCAGATTAAGGTGCGACTAATTTTTAAAAGTCAAAAATGACTTATAGATCATTATCCTAAAATATCAAAACAATTCAACTGTGTTTGATCTATTTTGAGTATGTCACTTATCTTTTTTACTAAAATGTCAATTTTAAATAAAAAGACACACTTGGAGTCATACCGGTCACACTGTGCGTCAGATTGAGGTGTGAATGATTCCTACATGTCACAAATGAATTATGGATCATTGTCCTAAAGTATTAAAATAACCAGAATGTGTTTTCTTACTTTTGAGAATGTGATATGTGTTTTGAACTAAAATGTAAATTATAAACTAAAAACATACACTTTGAATCACATCGAGCACACTTTGTATCAAATTGAGGTGAAAATGTTTTCTACAATATTTAGAAGAATGTTCCTAAAAGATATTTTGGGAAGTCATACTTTTCATTCAACTGTTACAAAATCCCTTGGTAGATGCATCCTTATAATTTACTTCATGTTTTAGGCAGCATGGGGTTTTATCTTCCATCCGAAATAAATGTGTTCTCTCTTTTATAGCTTATTGCAGCTAGTTGAAAGCAAAATACTACTTCCCAAAATATATGTGAAAAAAACTAAATAAGTATTAGATAAAAATAATAAGAAAATTAAATTAAAAATAGTATATAAAATGATGAAAAAATTAACTAAATAAGTATAATAAATTCACCATTTCATGATATCTATATACATTCTTGACCAATTTTTCTGTTTTTATTATCTCAGTTGAAGCCTCACAGTCTAATCTCTCACGAGCATGAGTTGCTTCAAACAAACCACTCCAACTCGAGAAAAAAAATACACCTATATAAGAAAATAATTATTATGTAAGTAATATGATAAAGAAATAAAGTAATCATAAATATGAAATAATACATTAATAAAATGTCAATTTTAAATTGAAACCACACAATTCGATCCATACCGGGAAAACTATGCATCATATTGAGGTGCAGTTGATTCCTACACGTCACAAATAATTTATAAATAATTTCCTAAAGTATCAAAAAAATATGAAATCATTTACTCAGTTTTGATTATGTCACTTGTATTTTTTTACTAAAATGTCAATTTTAAATAAAAAGGCACACTTGGAGTCATACCAGTTACACCGTGTGTCAGATTGAACTGCATATTATTCCTACACATAAAAATTACTTATAGATAATTATCATAATTTATCAAAAGAATCTGAATTCATTTTCTTAGTTTTGAGTATGTCACATGTCTTTTTTACTAAAATATCATTTTAAACTGAAAACATACACTTTGAGTCATATCGATCACATAGTGTGTCAGTTTTATATGAGACTAATTCCTACATGTCAAAAATGACTTATGAATCATTATTCTAAAATATAAAGACAAATCGAGCATGTTTTCTTTTTTTAGTGAGTGACACATGTTTTGAACTAAAATGCCAATTTTAAACTGATAATAGACACTTTGAGTCATACCGGGTACACCGTGTATTGGATTTAGGTGCAGCTTATTCCTACACATCACAAATGACTTATGGATAATTTTACTAAAATATAGAAACATTTCAAATGTGTTTGCTCAGTTTTGAGTATGTTTTTGGAGTTGATGTCCTAGTACTAACTATTTCTACTTTGATTACATGTATATTTGATGTATTGAATATTAATAAAACTTCTTATTACATATATTTTTTTATAAAAGGATCTAATGTAATAATTTCCAAGAGTATACATCACATTGATAAGGTCATAACAGTTCCCCGCTATGACGAGAACCTTGATATATTATGAAGATATTCTCAAATAATGTTCTATGATTGGATAACGTATAATAATGGGACACATAGTACATAGTCTGTCAAGTGAGAGTAATCGTAAGTAGATGAGAATTAATCTCATGAAGTCCGCACTTGGTAATCTCCAAAATAGAAGATTTTGAGAATAGACCCGCCGATAGGAATTCCATACCTTTTGGTGTCATCATATTTTCCTATCTACGAGTGTGTGTAATAGTCATTAGACTTTAATATTATTATTAATGCATGTTACAACTCACGTACATAGATATATTTCGTAAACCATGATGATAATAGTTCCTAATGAAGTTGGATACGTTGGGTACATCACGAGTGAAATGTCATTAATGAACAAGTTGAGGAAGGATTTTTCCCTTACATCTTTATGGAAGCTGATATCTCATCCCTTTGATTGGGATAAAACCAACACATTAAATTCTATGGCCATGGTGTAATGATGTGTTTATTTCAAATAGTCAAATAAAGACATATCGAGCATATAGGCTGGTGACATGGATGTGCAACCTGCTTAATGAGATATTGTGACAAAGGGAATATATTACACAGTGAGTGTTCATATGTGGTTGTTGACGTTGCAACATTAAGTTCTTTCTCTTGGGTGCCTTAAACCGTGGATAGATAGCAATCTTTTCCTTTAAACAAGCCCACCTAATGACAATGAGAAAGAATCCTAGAGGGTCACACACTATTTTTTTGTTGATCTCAATTAAATTCTATTTTAGTTTAATTAATAGAATAAATATTATTTTCAAGCGTGAGGAATGATTTTATTCAAGTTATATTGATCACATAAATTAAATAAATATTTATTCACTAACTTGTGAATAAAATATTTATTTTATTTATTGAATATTTTAATAAATATTTATTTTCTAGATTGTGAATAAAATATTTATTTATGAATAAAATATTTATTCGATTCTTTAATAAATGCTAGAGGAGTTTGAACGGACCAAGACTGAATCCGATGACAAATATTAATTAACAAGACCATTATATAATATTTTTTATTGTGCAAGTCAGCGCACATCACAAAATAATAATTATATAGTTATTATTATGAGACATGAGATTTATTAAAGGTAATAAATGTTATTTATTACCTGGTATGCAATTAAATAAAATTTTAACTTAAATCCCAACACTATAAATAAGCATCCATGTCTATTGTGTAGAGCATCCAAAATTAAGAATAGAGAATTGTCGCACACAACGAATTATCTCTCAACTCCTTATTCTCTCTCCCTCTCAAGAACAAGAAGTGCAAGAGAGATTTCTTCAAAACCAAATAACGAGTGATCAAGAACGAACAACATAAGATATTCGACTCACCGAGCTAGCACCAAGAGACCGAGTGGTGTTGCTTGGAGATCATAGGAGAACATGTGGATCACTACTAGAGGGATTCTATCCTTGGATCCACATAGCACAATGAATATAATCCAAAAGGGTCTTTTCAAGCGATCAAAATTCACCAACGGGCAATGAATTCCTCTAAGGCCTTCAGGCCACCTTAATTGCAGATGCAAACCAGACAACCTACAAGGAACAATCTCTACAAGGAGGATGAGCAAGGATCTTTCACCACAGAAGAAGCTAAACAGATTGCAAGAATGAGAGGGTATGACTCCTGCCATCAGGACAAGCCTGTGCATGCACGAAAATGCCTAGCCGAACAGCCATGCGAAGGTGGAGAGCTGATTTCACGATGAAGATGATGGGGAGGAGCAGTTCCAAGTACTTAGTTTGGGTTGTATGTAATGTTTGAAGCCTATGGGCAATGAATTCCTCTAAGGCCTACGGACCATGTAATACTTACACCTACGGGCCTTGTAAGGGTTCCACCTCACCCCTTGAAAGGTGGATTATCAAAAATCAATAAAAAATGATGGCCTTCAGGCCATTGGAGGATCAACATTCACCAACAAAGAAAGTTCCTAAGACCAAATATTTATTTCTTCAAAATATTAAATAAATTAATTATAAATTTGATGTGAAAGATCCTCACTCATGGTTTCAGGAAAAAATTATTAATAGAAAATTTAATATATATCACACCTCATAACATTATGCTCAGAACCATCAAGTGGTATCAGAGCGATCACATTTAAATTTATAATAATTTATTTGATTTTTGATCTATGCACAATTATGGTTATATTTTTATTTCATGTTATTTGTTATTTAATATAATTTGAATTAACATGTTATCAACATATTAATCATGTTTTATCAGTGTTTTATTTTCTTAAAGAATTAAGAAAAAATGAAAACAACCATAGATGAAATCAGGAAGTGCCAAATCTTTGGCTAGTAAAACTGGGTTACACGGCGTGTGATCGAAGCACACGTGTATACCCATGCACATTGTATATAGATGTGCCAAGTAATTAATTACATGAGGTGATTTTATTGTATACAACATGTTGACCAGGACAACCTAGTACATGAAAAGTAGATACAGGATGTGTAGATGGCATGTACACATTGTGTATCCTGGTCAAGTTAACACACCAAATCCCTGGGCATGTGACTTGGATATACAAAAATTAAGGTACATGGTGCGTAGCTGGATGTACACGCCTTGTAGTCTCAAATTAATGAACAAAATTAAAATTACATTAAATTTGAAAATTGAAGCATTAAAACCTTATTTTATTGATTGATACACCATCGTGTGTTTGGTAATTTAATAACGGATTTAAATAATTTTAAATGCTCAATTAATTTATTGTAATTAATATGTCATTATGGGTTTTACCTTTTATTTTCCATGAATTCAATTAACGATGAGTATCTCCAAATAATATTGGATGATCATTAAAATAAAAGGAAACTAATTAATTAATTAATTAATGAAATCTCATTTATCTTAAATAATAAAAGAGTTAATAAATAAATGAATGCTAGCCATTTACTTTTGAATATTAATTTCATGTATGACCCTTCATGAGCTTAACAAAGACCTGTGTATGTGTTGTATGTTTTAATTTAACTTATTTCATGAGTTTTAAATTATTTAATATTAAATTAAATGATGCTCTGTGAGTCATCCCTACCTCCATTATTATATAGGACATATGTGCCCAAGGATATTTCTGTAATCCCCTTTAACCAATCCTTTGGTTCTCTTTACTTGCATTTAAGTAATAAATATTTGTAATTAATGGAGCATCCCAAGGCGTGTGGAGGTGGTTTAAGATAGAAACATAATGATGCAAACCCAGGTGATACATAAGGGGGCATATGGAATGTTATAACTCATGAAAAGACCTACAATAGGATTTATTTCCCATACGTCAAAGGTTGATTTAATGTCCACTAATTAAATCAACAGTTAGATAAAACTCATGAATGATTCATTTATTTAAATAATTATTTCTATCTTTGTAATTATTTATTTTATAGATGCAAGACCATCATCACATAAATAAGTGAATTAATATGAAAAGAGAGAAATTAAATAAATGAATTATGCGTAAATGTTTTATCTAACATGGTTAATAAATTAAGTAACATCCACTTAATATTAACAAGATATATAAAGGAAAAAACAATATAAAATTTATGCATAATAAATTAAAATCCCTCATTTAAATATTAAGTCACACTACGCCTTCCATTACTTTATTAGGAATGAAACCATAGAACTAAGTGCAGTACATGGCCAAATTTTAAAAACTTAATTTTATTAGGGAGTTATCATGAGAGTTTTGGGTTGAATTAACCAAAATTGTATTGATTTTAATGGACAAAGTCTATTCAATACAATTTTGGAGGCAAGTGTTGATGAAATCCAAGTTAGGATTTCATGATGGGAGAATCCACTCAACAGATCAAGGAGTTGAAAGTCCGCAGTTGGAAAGACCACATAACAAATTACTTTATTATGCTTTTCATGGCCAAAGTCTGAATTATTAAGAAATTAAATGGGGATCTTTGCCACTAGAATATTAAAACAACTAGAAATTCCAAGTTCAATGGTGAGGGATATTGAGACTTGATAAAATAGTGGTAGATTTAATAAATAAAAAATATTTAATTTATTATATCTCACTTATTTTGTAATCAAGAAAAGTACTAATAATCTGCTCTTTTTAATTGTAGAATAAAATGGAAAGTTTATCATCCATACTATCCATATAATCAATAGTGGAGATAGATAACCTGTTAACTGTCAGTAACTTCCCGGAGTGGTTTAGCCGCCTTCAGGTTGTGCTATACCATGAACGCAAATCTTATGTACTAGAATCCTCAATGCATGATCCATCTACTAAAGAGGTGAGTGATGAATAGTTACTTTTCTATGAAATAAATTTGAGTGACATGGTCGACGTTCAATATTTGATGCTTTTATCAATGTCTAATGAACTAATAAAGTCTCATGAAAACATGGATGTGTATAGCATGATTGAGAACCTTCGTGGTATTTACCAGGAGAGATCTATATAGGAACGATTTGAGATTTACAAGGTTCTCTTTAAGATAAATCTTGGAGAGGGTGCCCTATCTAGGCCTCACATAGTCAAGATCATTGGCTACATTCAGTGCTTAGAGGTTCTAGGGTTTAAACTCCCTGAAGAACTGGGAACTGACCTTCTTTTGGAATTAATCCCTTAGACCTTCTCTAACTTTTTTTTGAATTTTAATATAAACAATATTGAGAAGTCTCTTCCAGATCTTCTTACATTTCTTCACCAAGTAAATAAGGATACGAAGCATAGAAAACCTTCTATCCTTATGGAGAACAAATGGAAAGAGAAAGAAAATGGATTTAAGCCTAAAGCTTCTTCATTCCCTTCAAAGAATAGGAATATCTAGGGGAAAGTCAAGGGAACATGAAGAAAAAAAAGTATAAGGAGATGTATTTGGCTCCTAGTGTTAGTTATATGGTGGATACCGACATTTCAATGCAGAAGTAGGATCCACTAGATCCTAAAAAGGTAGAGGAGGATTAGGATTTTGAATATGTGAACACCAGGACATTGTTACCTCACTCAATGGATGTCCCACTCCAGGAGGTTCTACCATTGGAGAATGTTGAGGGGAATGAATGTGAGAAGGACCAGGTTTTCTCCAAACAGGGTATTATAGTGGAGTTGGAGGGACAAAAAAGTGTTGATTCTCGGCTGCTGCAGGTTCGGGAAGGGATTTTTGTTGTTCCAAGTATAGTGTTGGATACCGAGGGTACCCCTTCTGTGGTGGTGAGTCATGGGGTCATAAGCCAACGACAGAGCCATTGGGAAATCCAAAGCTATAATCATTTTGTAGGTCTAGAGGGCTTGACTGACCAAGAGAATGACATTGCAGCTGAATCAATAGGTTGGTCCGATGATGAGAATCATTCTGGCTATTTTTTAAAGGGCAATATAGACGAGAAGCATAGAAAAAACCAGTATAATGCAAGGAAGAAAAAGGGACATAAATATATCAGGGACTCTAGAGATTTCATCTTGACAATAGGGAAGAAAATCAAAGGGCGCAAATATTACTCATACCTTCCAAATCCAATAGAGACTAGGTTAGTTAGCAAGAAGCCCATGGGACTACTTGTTCATTCAGAAGAAGAAATAGTGGAGGAGTTTCTTTATATCAATGCTACACAAGAAGAGGCAGACAAGATGACGGGTAGGCCACTTCGAGTGGCTATTAATAGTGACCAGGCTATATGGATTGACAGACTGGATCTTATACTAATAAGGGGTTTTAACAAAGGGAAGATAAGTAAAGTGGATTATTCTTGAACTTGGGATAAGTTGTCAAATCACTTTTAAGACCTCATTACTAATGATCCAGATACACAAGTGCATTGTATCTCTTGGAAACTTATTAGGGAGGAATCAATTAATTGGATTAAATTCTATTTTAACAACTTTGTGATCTCTTATGAGGCATGTCCTCTTGTTTGACCATATGCAGTTTCTCTATTTTCCTTAAAAGTGTTTTCTAAATAAAAATTTAATTTTTAGTCAAGAAGGGTTACTGGAAGAAAAACTTCACCCAGCCAAAGAAGCAAAGAGACGCTTCAGGTTCATTTTTTATCGAGTGTAATTTTTATTTTTCTATGAATTGGGTATTATAAACAACTTATGGCGCTCACATATATATTAAAATACTGGAACTAAGTAGATTCAGAAAGAGTGACTAAGTATAGGTAGATATTCAAGTAGTCAACAGAGTTAAACTTGCGGTTGTAGTTATCAGGGACTACCTCCTCATGTTTCCAGCCATAATGATCTTGGTTTTAAATTGTTTTTAATATGTGACTTCAGTTACCAAAAAATTATTTATGTATCCAGACTTGATATGGATGTATTTATTTTAAAATTTGGGAATAAATGTTTCTTCTTTTATAAAGATAACATTTTTTATGGTAAGACACATTTAAATAAATATCTTTATGTGTTGGATTACATGAACCAAATAATGGAAACTGATAACAAAGTTACTTCACATGACTCACACCACACCCAACTTTGGCATCACTGGCTAGGTTATATAAATGAAAAGAGCTTGACTAAATTACATCAAGATGTATATTTAGATTCTTATGAATGAAAACCACTTGGTGTATATCATGCATGTTTACAAGGAAAAATAAACAAACCCACATTTAGTGGGAAAGGTGAAAGGGCTACAAAGTTTTTTGGATTAGTTCATATTGATGTGTGGGGAAATTTTTTTATTTAATTAAGGGGTGGGTACTCATACTTCATAACTTTTACTGATTATTTTAGTATATATGGATATGTCTATTTAATGGAGTATAAGTCAGACTCTTTTGATAAATTCAAGGAATACAAGAATGAATTTGAGAACAATCTTGGTAATAAAATTAAGAAACTTTTCTCAGACTATGGTAGGGAATATCTTAATCAAGACTTTATTGATAATTTATGAATGTTTGGGATTTTATCTCAACTCACTCATCCTTATACGCCTCAATAGAATGGTGTAAGAAAAAGGAGGAACCACACCTTATTGGACATGGTGAGATCAATGATGAGTCATGTGAGTCTTCCATTATCCTTTTGAATATACACATTACAAACAATAACATACATACTAAATCGAGTGACAACTAAAGAAACAGAGGGTATACCATACCAATTATGGAATGGAAAGAAAATAGTGTTTTCTTACTTACATGTGTGAGGTTGCAAAGCATTTGTTAAGGCCTATTTAGGTAACAAGATTTCATCCTGAGGTACAAAGTGTATATTTATAGGATATCTCAAAGAAACAAAGGGATACTACCTATATAATCCTTTAGACAAAAAGGTTATGGTTGAAAAACATCCCACATTTCATGAGGAAGATATTATCTCTAAAAGTAATAGTGGGATCAAGATAGACTATGATGAAGTCCAGGCTTAAGACACATAAGATTTGGCACAGGAACAAATTCCACAAAGCCCTGTGGAAGAAGAAATTGTTTCAAAGACACAATTAATGCGCAGGATTACTTATAAATCCCCGTAAAATTCAAGGGAAATTTTTTCTTAATTTTCTTTTGGAATTTACAAGAACGCAATTTCTGACGGCACCTAATTCCGAGGCCCGGTGTGCCTGGAATAATTTTTGGAAATTTATCTCGGGTATGTTCAGTGAACGAACGAGCGAGATTTCCTAACTGTTTAATCGGTGCTCAGAATTGAAATCCGAGGACACCGACAAAATCGCAGCGCCGATAATTTATTAAGAACACCTTTTCTGGAGTTGCGTTTGCTCGGGTGTGGTTATTAAAATTTTGGGTTAAGTAAAAGAATAAAATAAAATGGTGCAACCAATTTTATTTTATTTAAAGTAGTTTAACCTAAGCTAAGTGGTTGGAGTGGGACCCACTATATCCTACTCCACTAGGTAGGATATTTGTGGGGTGGGGCCCACATGAATCCCACCCTTTCAACTTCCTCAAACCCTTTTAATTAGGTAATGCACCCGCACCCCCATTAAATGAAAGTCAACTCTTGCGTTTAACTAAATATTAAACGCCTCTTTAATTGGGTGGTTAAAACTTCTCAATTAATTCAATTAAATGAATGATTCAATTTTTAATTTCAAAACATTTGGCGTGAGTAATAAAATAAGGCAACAATTATTTTATTAGTGTTGTTTTGGTTGTGCAAAAGGATTTTGGAGAGAATTTTCTCTAAGTCTTGAAGTTCTCCTTCCTCGATAAAAAACGCGAAGAACACTGAGCCTTCGACGAAGAACCCCGTCACCGCAAAGGGGAGTTCGTCATATCATCTTCTTCCCTCTCTACAGCCGGTGAGAGACGCCATCCTCGGAGATCGACGATGCGGCACCGATGAATCTTTTCTCCATGACACCGACGATCCTCCCTCCGCGATGCCTTCTTCCACGACGTTCAATTCCGCGACGAACCTTCGTTCAACTTTTTCTTTGAGGTAGGGGTTTGGTTTATGTCGTGAATAATTTTGGGCATTCATCAATAAACTTTTAGCAGCATGCTATCGATTAACGGGAGGGGTCCGGACCGCACAAACACAGCCGACCCCCCTCCCTTATTATTGTTGTCCTACATTGTGGATTGGAACGGAGATGGCGTGGTGCCGTCACACCGTGCAGAAATGAGGGAACCACGGCAAAAGAGCGCGGTGCCGTCGCGCCGTGCCGTTGGGGACGAACAAAGCCGCGACGCCGTCACGCCGCGCCGGAGAACCTCAAAGAGGCCGCGACCAGAGCGGGGCCGCGGTGGAGGGGCGCGGCGCCGTCGCGCATCGCCGGTCGGACCAAGGCCGCGGTGGGGCAGGAAGCGGCGGCCGACTTCCGGCCGCCGGCTCCGGAGCAAGAGGGCGGGACCACGGGGTCCCGCGGAAGCAGCACGGGCGGCCAGCCGGGCCGGACGAATGAGGAACCGGGGGTCGTAACCCCCGGATGGCCGAAGGAGTGGCCCCCCACATGGGGGCCACAGTTTTCCAAACAGGGGGCAGCGCGCCCCCCCTCCGCTCGACCATTTTGGCCGAGCCGCCTGGCCACGCTGGCCAGGCTGAGCATGCTAGGCCGGGCCACGCCTAGGCTGGGCCGGTCCGTGCAGGCCGGGCCGGACCCGGACCCAGGTTGGGTCGACCCGGTTCGGGCCGACCTAGGGGGTATCAGGCCGGGTTGGACCGGGCCCGAACCCCCTATTTCCGGACCTCTTTCGGTATTTTGCCCATAACTTGGGCTGCGGACCTCCGATCGATGCACTGTCAGCTACGATGCGATCCTTGGATAGAGATGGTCGTTTCGGTATATTACACTCAAGGTTTCTGAGAACTTTGGATTCAGACGGGTTGGTTCATACACCAAACCAACCGGGCCCTCGGAGCGGAAACACTTATAACTTGAGCTCCGGACATCCGATTGACGTGTCATTGACTTTTTTGGATTCCTCTTAGTGAGACGGACATTTTGAATTACTCCTCTCGAGGTTTGGACGTAGTTGGAGTGCGGTCGGGTTGGTTTTGACTTAAAAACCAACCGGGCCCCTGGAACGGAAAAGCCAATAACTCTCTGACCGGGTGTTCGATTGACGCACCGTCTGTCACGTTGAGTTCCTCTTGTCAAGACAGAACTTTGAGATACATCAACTCCAGACTTTGTGTTAGTTGATGTATCAGCCCCTCGGCTCGTGGAGCGGACCCTCCCGAAACGAGCTTACTGTGTGCGGGAACCCTAGAGCTGGCTGCGACTGCGACTGCGACTACGACTACGATGAAGACAGTACGAGAATCCTCTGTGGGTTCGACAACGACGACTACAGCACTCAGCGATCCTGTGTGGATCAGTGCCTACCGATCCTATGTGGGTCAGCGCTCAGCGGTCCTGTGTGGGCAAGCGCATACCGATCCTGTGTGGGTCAGATCCTGTGTGGGTCATTGCGAGGGTTAGTACCTATCGATCCTGTGTGGGTCATTGCGGGGGTTAGTACCTATCGATCCTTTGTGGGTCATTGCGGGGGTTAGTACCTATCGATCCTTTGTGGGTCATTGCTGGGGTTTGTACCTATCGATCCTTTTTGGGTCATTGCGGGGGTTAGTACCTATCGATCCTGTGTGGGTCTGAAGGCTTAAATGAATCAGTAGCTACATCTGATCATCTCTATCGTATTACAAAGAAGTATACCTATGTGAGCTGAGTCTTGAATTTCAATCTTTATCTTCAACATGATTGTTTTGATTTCCAATGTGGATTTTGTTGTGCTATCTTGTGTGGACGTGATCGAACTTGGGCTCGGATGCTGGAGCCGAACTGGAATTGATGACTTAGGTATATGTATGGGAATATACCTAAGTAGTGTCGGATGTTACTTCGTGATTGTATATTTCCTTTGTGGATTATCCATTGTGGATTCTGGGAGACCGTCGGGGGTCTCGGGGTCCCTACTGAGTAGCGTATACTCACCCCTGCATGGGCTATGCCCGCACTACGTTGTGTTGGATGCAGACGACGGACAACAATGATTGTGGTGGAGGCTAGTGGAGCAGTCGGTACCTGGAGTTAGACCACTGGGCGGGACGTACACGGAGCGGATGGCTGGACCCGAGGAGCTGAGGAGGCTATCTATACCCACCCTTTAGGTGGGACTACCAGTTGATGGCTCGACGTTGCTGCTTTACTTTCAATTGCTGTACTTTCCTTTCAGTTGTACTTTACTTTCAGTTTGGGTTTGTATTATGACCCACTTACTTTTCCGCACTTACCCTTGTACCCAGTTTTACTTAGTGTTTACTTCTGCTTGGTTACTCTGTGTGTTTGTTTCCTATTTAAAGGCAATGACTTCCCTTTTTATCGATAACTATGCCTTGGTGCTAGTCGCCAGCCCCTGGCCTATGGAAGGCGGGCTTGGGGTAGTCACGGCACGGGCCTCGAGGACGGGTCGTGAAAAATTGCTATCAGAGGAGTTCGGTTCTACCGAAGAACTCAGGACTCTGACCTTTATTCTATGTGAAGTAATAGTGTTAAGGGTATTGAGTGTGGTTAATCAGTCCAGGGAGTCCATTGTTGGTGCGACAGCTGACGTATCCATACACCAGGACCCTGAATTCTGATTTCTGACTCAATGCACGAAAACATTGATTGCATGTGTGTTTTAAAAGTTTTCTTTGTGATTACTTTGTGTCAGCTCACCAAGTATACTGTTTGAACATGGCACACCTGTTTCTTTTCAGGATGGCCCCATGACAGTATCTATCTAGGGTTCCGAGCGTTGTGCGAGACGACAGCCCACCGAGCGACGAGGCCTCGGTGCATGGCCCTTTGACAGCAGAGGCACCAGCGATACCTCTACCCGCCGAGCCACCGATGCTACCAGCCCCAACCGCTGATAGTGCACGTCGCCTTAGCGCACTGTACGAGTTTCAACATTAGAGACCACCCAGGTTCCATGGGGAGACAGACCCTCAGGCAGCCGAGGATTGGCTGGAGGCGGCTGTACGAGTTTTCCGATTGGTAGGGACACCAGCAGACCTCATGGTGATCCTTTCAGCGAGTCTTCTACATGCGGCAGCAGACAGATGGTGGAGCTTGATGCTCCAGGTGCACGATGAGGCATCACTCCTCTGGACGGACTTTGAGAGCCTCTTCCGATCGGAGTTCTTCCCAGCCACCCTCCGTGCGGTGCGCATCCAGGAGCTACTATAGCTGCAGCAGGGCATCTTGTCGGTCGCCCAGTGCTCGGCGAGATTTACCGATCTCTTGCGCTATTCGACGGACATGGTATGAGACCCATTCTTCCAGGCCCAGACCTTCAAGCAGGGACTGAGGCATGAGATCAGGGAATCACTGATCTCCCTCAGCATTCCGACACAGGCAGGGGTACTGGAGCGATCCCTTCTCATCGAGAGCTTCCTTACTGAGCCTACATCAGTAGTGAGACCTACCGCAGGGCATCACGTAACAGAGTCTTCTGTAGCCGGCAGTTGACGTATGACACATGAGTCCAGGCGGACCAGACCCTCAGGCAGACGAACTCAGGACACTGGCTCGGAGGTGCGGGGCACACAGCGCAGAGCCAGTCTTACGAGAGGCAGACAGTGCTACGCATGCGGTGGGCAGGGCCACATGGCTCGTGACTGCCCAACCCGCCGTGCCGAGGAGCCGCAGACGGTTGAGGGACCACCTAGGCAGAGGTAGAGGGTCGACCATGGCAGTCCGCAGGGAGCATGCGGACGAGGCAAAGGAGCTGGCCGAGCAGCAGGTGGTGGGTGACGCTTTGAGGCTCTAGCACCACCACCACCAGGAGGTCCACCCCGACCACAGGGAGCTGGCGGGCAGAGATAGGCACAACTTCAGGCAGCGGAGGCCTACGACCACGGTGTGCCCAAGATGATTTGAGGTACCATCTGTGTCTATTCCACCCTTGCTGCAGTTCTTATAGATTCAGGAGCGAGTCATTATTTCATATCCGCTTCCCTTGTTCAGAGCTCGGAGATTCCGACGGAGCCATTGGCTCGATCCTTACGGCTAGAGACTCCTACGGGAGCAGACCCGACGATTACGTACTTGTGCTGGCAGTGTGAGATTACTCTAGGAGGCGAGAGCTTCAGCTGGGATCTTCTTGTAGCGGCGTCGAGGCCTTACGACGTCATCTTGGGCATGGATTTGTTATATACAGTTCATTCTCATATAGACTTCATTAGGCGCAAGGTGCAATGTGTTTGCACCGATGGGAGCAGGTTCACCTTCACCGGCGAGAAGGGAACCTTTGCAGCATAGGATGGACTCACACAGAGGAGAGGACAACCCATCACTCATCAGCTGGCTAGCCTCATCCTAGGAGCAGTTGACGTGCGGAGTCCGAGCTTACCTACAGTGGTGGATCAGTATGCAGACGTTTTTCCCGATGACGTTCCAGGACTACCTCCTCGTAGATAGGTAGACTTTTATATTGACCTGTACCCCAAGACATCCCCGATATCCACCCCAGCATATCAGATGGCTCCCACCGAGCTTCGAGAACTACGGGTACAGCTGGAGGACTTGCAGGGCAAGGGATTCATCCGACCCAGTGTTTCACCCTGGGCTTCCTAGATTTTTTTCACCAAGAAGGCGGACGGGAGATTGCGACTTTGTGTCGACTATTGTCACCTGAACCAGGTGACCGTGAGGAACATGTATCCACTACCGAGGATTGACGACCTCTTCGATAAGCTCAAGGGAGCACGATGGTTCTCAAAGATAGACCTCATGTCATGCTATCATCAGCTCAGAGTTCGGGAGGAGGACGTGCAGAAGACGACCTTCAGATGTCGGTATGGCCACTATGAGTTCTTGGTTATTCCATTCAGCATAACCAATGCTCCAGAAGTGTTCATGGGCCTCATGAACAGAATCTTCCAGCCTTACCTCGATCGATTTGTCGTGGTCTTCATTGACGACATTTTGATATACTCGAAGACTGAGGAAGAGCACACCTACCACTTGCGGGTTGTACTGGACACACTCCGAGAGCACCAGCTTTATGGTAAGATCTCTAAGTGTCAGTTCTAGATATGTGAGGTCCACTTCTTGGGACACGTCATCTTTTAGGTGGGAGTTGCGGTGGATCCTGCAAAGATCAAGGCAGTGCTAGCTTGGGAGCCACCCAGGAGCGTGACGGAGGTGCGGAGTTTCTTGGGGCTAGCTGGGTATTACCAGAGATTCATGCCAGAATTTTCCAGAGTTGCGGCACCACTCTCAGCTTTGACGAAGAAGGGGAAACCCTTTGTGTGGTCAGAAAGATGTCAATAGAGCTTCCAGAAGCTGAGTCAGAGATTGAACAGCACGCCTATCTTGAGGCTACCGTAGGAGGGAGTAGGGTATGTAGTCTACTGGGATGCATCAGGGACCGGAATCAGATGTGTCCTGATGTAGGAACGGGCCGTGATCGCCTATGTATCACGTCAGTTGAGGAAGCATGAGTAGAACTATGCTAACCATGACTTGGAGTTAGCAGCAGTGGCCTTCGCTCTGAAGATGTGGAAACACTATCTGATAGGAGAGCGCTTTACAGTCTACTCTGACCACCAGAGTCTCAGGTACATCTTCTCGCAAAAGGACCTGAACCTGAGACAGCGGCGATGGCTCGAGTTCCTCCAGGACTATGACTTTGAGATAGTCTATACTCTTGGAAAGGGGAATGTAGTAGCCGATGCTCTCAGCTGGAGGATGGGCTTTCAACTACTTGGGGAGGCGACATAGTAGTTATCCACTTTGTAGATATCCTTTGTGGATAGTGATGGAGCAAAATTTCTACAGTCACTCACAGTCACTCCTCCACTTCTACAACGATTCAGAGAGGCAAAGCATGGGGACGATGACTATGAGATGCGGCGTGCACAGATATCCTCAGGACAAGCACCTGATGGATTCTCTATGGGAGGAGAGCACGTCATCCTTTTTAGAGGACGTACCATGGTACCAGATGCTTTATAGGAGGAGGTGCTGAGGGAGTTTCACACTTCCCCTTTAGTGGTACATCCAGGAGTGGCAAATATGTACCAGGACCTCAGACGAAAACAATGGTGGCCGGGTATGAAGAAGGCTGTGGTAGAGTTCGTTTCTCGATGCCTCACCTGTCAGCAGGTGAAGGCAGAGCACTAGGTACCAGTAGGCTTGGTACAACCTTTGGAGGTCCCAGAGTGGAAGTGAGACGGGATATCTATGGACTTCGTGACTGGAATTCCACACACTTCCATAGGTCACGACTCTATTTGGGTGATTGTTGACTGACTCACCAAGTCGGCTCACTTCTTACCCATCAGAGAGCAGGGCTTAGTGAATGGTCCTCTCTGATCGAGATGCTCGCTTTACTTCCCAACTTTGGAAGGGGTTGCAGGAGGCATTTGGGACGCAACTACGTCTGAGCACCACCTTTCACCCTCAGACGGATGGTTAGATGGAGAGGACCATTCAGACTCTCAAGGACATGCTCCGTGCATGTGTCCTAAACTTTGGTCACAGCTGGGAGGACCACCTACCCTTGGTGGAGTTTGCGTACAACAACAACTACCACTCCACCATTGGGATGGCACCATACGAGGCGTTGTACGACCGACCTTGCTGATCACCACTGTGCTGGACAGACCTTGGGGAGTCAGCACTTGTGGGACCAGAGATGGTCTAGGCCACGACAGAGAAGGTCCAGGTCATCCAGGAGAAGATGAGGACAGCTCAGAGCCAGCAGAAGTCTTATGCTGACATGAGGCGGAGGCCACTGGAGTTCGAGGATGGTGAACACGTCTTCTTGTGGGTCTCACCTCAACGTGGATTACAGAGGTTTGGCTGAGGCGGCAAGTTTTCTCCGCACTTCATCGGACCATTCCAGGTCCTCAACAGAATTGGTGAGATGGCTTATTGCCTGGCTCTACCACCTCAGTTGCACCGGGTGCACGACGTCTTCCACGTATCTCAGCTGAGGAGATACGTTCACGACCCAATGTATATCATTGACCATGGGGAGCTGGACTTTGATGATGGGGTGACTTTTGCGGAGGTCCTGGTGGAGATTGAGGATCGACAGGAGCGGGTCCTACGTTGATGGTCGATTCCTCTAGTGCGCATCAGATGGCAGCACGGGAACCTCTAGGAGAGCACTTGGGAGCGAGAGGCTCAGATGCGTGCCCAGTACCCACATTTGTTTCCCTAGTTTATGATGTATCTTTACGGGGATGTAAAGCCCTGAGGTGGGAGTAATGTAAAGACCCGTAAAATTCAAGGGAAATTTTTTCTTAATTTTCTTTTGGATTTTAAAAGAATGCAGTTTCTGACGACACCTGATTCTGAGGCCCAGTGTGCCTGGAATCATTTTCCGAAATTTAGCTCGGGTACGTTCAGGGAACGAATGAGCGAGATTTCCTAACTTTTGAACCGGTGCTCAGAATCGAAATCCAAGGACACCGATAAAATCGTAGTGCTGGTAATTACTTAGGAACACCTTTTCCGGAGTTGCGTTTGCTCGGGTGTGGTTATTAAAATTTTGGGTTAAGTAAAAGAATAAAATAAAATGGTGCAACCAATTTTATTTTATTTAAAGTAGTTTAACCTAAGATAAGTGGTTGGAGTGGGACCCACTATATCCTACTCCACTAGGTAGAATATTTGTGGGGTGGGGCCCACACGAACCCCACCCTTTCAACTTCCTCAACCCCTATTAATTAGGTAACGCACTCACACCCCCATTAAATGAAAGTCAAATCTTGCATTTAACTAAATATTAAACGCCTCTTTAATTGGGTAATTGAATGATTCACTTTTGAATTTCAAAATGTTTGGAATGAGTAATAAAATAAGGCAACGCTTATTTTATTAGTGTTGTTTTGGTTGTGCGAAAGGATTTTGGAGAGAATTTGCTCTAAGTCTTGAAGTTCACCATCCTCGACGAAGAACGCGAAGAACACCAAGCCTTCGATGAAGAACTCCGTCACCGCAAAGGGGAGTTCGTCGTACCATTTTCTTCCCTCTCTGTAGCCGGTGAGAGACGCCATCCTCAGAGATTGACGACGCGACGCCGAAGAATATTTTCTCTGCGACACCGACGATCCTCCCTCCGTGATGCCTTCTTCCGTGACATTTAATTCCGCGACGAACCTTCGTTCAACTTTTTCTTCGAGGTAGGGGTTTGTTTTATGTCGTGAATAATTTTGGACGTTCATCGATAAAATTTTTGCCGCATGCTATCGATTAACGGGTGGGGGCCAGACCGCACAAACACGGCCGACCCCCCTCCCTTATTATTGTTTTCCTACGTTGCAGATTGGAACGGAGATGGCGCGGTGTCGTCGCACCGCGCGGAAACAAGGGAACCGCGACAAAGGAGCGCGGTGCCATCGCGTCGCGCCGGTCGGACCAAGGCCGCGGTGGAGCAGGAAGCGGCGGCCGGCTTCCGGCCGCTGGCGCCGGAGCAGGAGGGCGGGACCGCGGGCTCCCGCTGCAGCAGCACGGCAGGCCAGCCGGGCCGGCCGAACGAGGAACCGGGGGTCGTAACCCCCGGCTGGCCGAAAGAGCGGCCCCCCACATGGGGTCTGCGGTTTCCCAAACAGGGGGGCAGCGCCCCCCCCCCTCCGCTCGGCCGTTTCGGCCGAGCCGCCTGGCCAGGCCGAGCACGCCAGGCCGGGCCACGCCCAAGCGGGCCCGACCCAGAACCGGGTCGGGTCGACCTGGTTCGGGCCGACCCAGGGTGTATCGGGCCGGGTCAGACCAGGCCCGAACCCCCTATTTCCGGACCTCTTTCGGTATTTTTCCCATAACATGGGCTGCAGACCTCATATCGACGTACCATCAGCTGCGATGTGATCCTTGGATTGAGACGGTCGTTTTGGTATATTACAATCAAGGTTTTGGAGAACTTTGGGTTCGGCCGGGTTAGTTCGTACACGAAACCAACCGGGTCCTCGGAGCGAAAATGCTTATAACTTGAGCTCCGGACGTCCGATTGACGTGCTGTCGACTTTGTTGGATTCCTCTTAGTGAGATGGACCTTCTGGATTACTCCTATTGAGGTTTGGACACAGTTGGAGTGCGGTTGGGTTGGTTTTGACTTAAAAACCAACCGGGCCCCTGGAATGAAAAAGCCAATAACTCTTAGACCTGGCGTTCGATTGACGCACCGTCTGTCACGTTGAGTTCCTCTTGTCGAGACAGAACTTTGAGATACATCAACTCCAGACTTTGTGTCAGTTGATGTATCAGCCCCTCAGCTCATGGAGCGGACCCTCCCGAAACGAGCTTGCTGTGTGCGGGAACCCTAGAGCCGGCTGGGACTGCGACTGCGACTGCGACTGCGACTACGACGACGATGAAGACAGTACGAGAATCCTCCGTGGGTTCGACAACGATGATTACAGCACTCAGCGATCCTGTGTGGATCAGTGCCTACCGATCCTGTGTGGGTCAGCACTCAGTGGTCCTGTGTGGGCCAGTGCATACCGATCCTATGTGGGTCAGATCCTGTGTGGGTCATTGCGGGGGTTAGTACCCATCGATCCTTTGTGTGTCATTGCGGGGGTTAGTATCTATCAATCCTTTGTGGGTCATTGTGGGGGTTAGTACCTATCGATCCTTTGTGGGTCATTGCGGGGGTTAGTACCTATCGATCCTGTGTGGGTCTGATGGCTTAGATGAATCAGTTGCTACATCTGATCATCTCTATCATCTTACGAAGAAGTATACCTGTGTGAGCTGAGTCTCGACTTTCAATCTTTATCTTTGACATGATTTTCTTGCTTTCCTATGTGGATTGTGTTGTGCTATCCTATGTGGATGTGATCGAACTTGGGCTTGGATGCTAGAGCCGAACTGGAATTGATGACTTAGGTATATGTATGGGAATATACCTAAGTAGTGTTGGATGTTACTTCGTGATTGAATCTTTCCTTTGTGGATTATCCTTTGTGTATTCTGGGAGACCTTTGGGGGTCTTGAGGTCCCTACTGGGTAGTGTATACTCACCCCTGCACAGGCTATGCCCGCACTACGTTGTGTTGTATGCAGACGACAAACATCGATGATCGTGGTGGAGGCTAGTGGAGCAGTCGGTACCTGAAGGTGGACCACTGGGCAGGACGTACAAGGAGTGGATGGCTAGACTCGAGGAGCTGAGGTGTCTATCTATACCCACCCTTCAGGTGGGACTACCAGTGGATGGATCGATTTTGCTGATTTACTTTTAGTTTTTGTACTTTCCTTTCAGTTGTACTTTAATTTCAGTTTGGGTTTGTATTCTGGCCCACTTACTTTTCCGCACTTACCCTTGTACCTAGTTTTACTTAGTGTTTACTTCTACTTGCTTACTCTGTGAATTTGTTTCCTATTTAAAGGCAATGCCTTCCCTTTTTATCGGGAACTTCGCCTTGGTGCTAGTCGCCAGCCCCGGGCCTATAGAAGGCGGGCTTTAGGTAGTCATGGCACGGGCCCCGAGGATGGGTCGTGACATTACTAGAGAGGTTAGATAACCAGAACGGTATTGTTTTCTATTCACAAGATATGATGACTCATTATAAGTTGATAATAATGATCATCTAACCAATAAGGAATTACTAAGTGGCACAAATGTTTCCAAGAGACAAGAAGCCATGAATTCTGAATTGAATTCCATGTACCAAAACCAAGTCTGGATTTTGGTAGACCCTCTGGTAGATGTAAATACTATTGGTTTAAAATGGGTATTCATGAAGATTCTAGTCATGAAAGGATAAGTCAATACCTATAAGGCAAAACTGGTTGAAAAAGAGTTTAAATAACGTCAAGGAATTGCCTATGATGAAGCCTTTTCACCAATTGCGATACTAAAATCCATCATAATTATACCTACAATTACAACTTTCCATGATTATGATATCTGGAAAATGGATTCCAAAATAGACTTCCTTAACGGTAACCTTCAGGAAGATGTCTATATGACACATCCCAAAGGGTTTGTGACTCCAAAGGATTCCAACAAGGTATGAAAGTTTCAAATATCCATTTATGGATAAATCAAGAATCCAGGTCATGGAACATTCATTTTGATGAGACCGTAACGGAATTTGGTTTTATAAAGAATGAATGAGAGCCACGTGTCTATAAACAGTTTAGTGGGAGTGCATTCATTTTATTAATAGTATATGTTGATGACATATTACTCATTAGAAATGAAATACCAGTCTTATAGTATGTTAAGGAGAGATTGAATAAATGATTCTATATGAAATAATTGGGTGAGGTATCATATATTCTTGGGATAAAGATCCATCATGATAGATCCAAGAGGTCTCTCAACTTAAGTCAAAGTACATACATTGACAAGATACTGAAGAGATTCAGTATGGAACAATCTAAGAGGGGGTTGTTTCCAATGTCACATGGAATTAATCTTTCTATGAAAATGTGTCATTAGACACATGAAGAAATAAATAGAATGAAAAGGATTCCATACGCATCAGCGATTGTTTCAGTCATGTATGATATGCTATGTACTAGGATGGATGTCGCCTACACATTAAGTGTGGTAGTAAGATATCAAGTTGACCCAAGTGTCTACCGTTGGATATAATTCAAGACTATCCATCCTTATGTATTTGAGGTGTACTAAGTATATATTCTCTATTTATGGAGGAGATGGGGAAATAGTCATCAGAGGATATGTAGATGCTAATTTCTAAACTGATCAAGATGACATAAAGTCACAAATGGGATACATCTTCACTTTGAATGGAGGTGCTGTGAGCTGGAAGAACACAAAGAAGGCTGTGGTTGTAGATTCTATAGAAGAGTCTATGTATATTGTGGATTATGAGGAAGATAAAGAGACATTATGAATGCGTAAATTCATCAAAGTGATTTATGTGGTATCTAGCAGTAAAAATACCATCACACTCTATTGTGATAATACTGCAGTGGTGACTCTTGCAAAAGAGCTAAGGTCACATTAATTGATGAAACAAATAATTAAGAAGTATCCTATCTTAATGGATTTTTCTTAGAGAGGTGAAATTATAGTGAGCACTATTTCCATGAAAGACAATGTGGTAGACCCCTTGACTAAAGCATTGAATCAGTAAAAACATGACTACCATGTGAGGTATAGCGGACTAAATGTCATAGGTAGTTGGCACTAGTCAAAGTAAGAGTTTTTTGGAGTTGGTGTCCTAGGACCAACTGTTTGTACTTTGATTACATGTATATTTGATGTATTTAATATTAATAAAAATTCTTATTACATATTGTTTGTTGTTTTTCACGACTCTAATATAATAATGTTCTAGAGTATACATCACATTGATAAGGTCATAACAGTTCCCTGCTATGATGAGAACCTTGATGTGCTATGAAGATATTATCAAATAATGTTTTTTGGTTAGATAACATATTATGATGAGACACATAGTAGATATACTGTTAGGTGTGAGTAATTGTAATCAGATGAGGCTTATTCTCATAAATTTCACACTTGGTAATCTCTAAAATGAGAGATTATTAGAATAGACCTACCAGTAAGAATTTTACATGTTTTGGTGTCATAAGATATTCCTATCTAAGATCATGTGTGATGGTCCTTATAATTTAAGATTATTAGTAATGCATGTTACAACTCACGTACTTAGATGTATTTTATAAACCATGACAATAACAGTTCATAGTGATGTTGGATATGTTGGGTGCATCACGAGTGATATGTCATTAATGAATAAGTCAAGGAAGGATTTGTCCCTTACATCTTTATGGAAGCTGATATCTCGGCCCTTTCATTAGAATAAAACCATCACATTAAATTCAATGTCCATGGTGTGACGATGTGTTTATTCCAGATAGTCAAAGAAATATATATAAAGCATATAGGTTGGTGACATGGATGTAAAACCTGTTTGATGATATATTGTGCCAAAAGGATTATATTACACAATGAGTGTTCGTATGTGGTTGTCAATGTTGTGACATTAAGTTTTTACTCTTGAGTGCCTTAACTCATTGCTAGATAGTAATCTTGGACTTTATGCAAACTCGCCTAATGTCAATGAGAAAAAATTCCTAGAGGGACACACACTAAGTGTTTATGTTAATCTCAATTAAATTCTATTTGAGTTTAATTAATGGAAGAGATATTATTATCAAATGCAAGGAATAATTTTATGTAAGTTATATTGATCTCATAAATTAAATAAATATTTATTATCCGAATTGTGAATAAAATTTTTATTTTATTTATTGAATATTTTAATAAATATTTATTTTCTAGATTATGAATAAAATATTTATTTATGAATAAAATATTTATTCAGTTGTTCAATAAATGATAGAAGAGTTCAAGTGTATCAAGATTGAGTCCGGTGACAAATATTAATTAGCAAGACCATTATATACTATTTTTTATTGTGCAAGTTTCCGTGCAATACAAAATAATTGTTATTATGCGGTATGAGATTTATTAAGGGTAATAAATGTTATTTATTGGTTGGTATGAAATTAAATAATATTTTAACTCAAATTCCAACTCTATAAATAGGATAATATGTCTATTGTGTAGAGAATAAAAAATTGAGAATAGAGAATTGTCACGCACAATGAATTCTATCTTAAATCCTCCTCTCTCCCTCTCAAGAACGAGAAGGGAAAGATAGGTTTTTTCAAGATCAAAGAATTAACGATCAAGAATGAACAATGCAAGACATTCAACTCACTAAACTAGTACCCAGAGAACAAGTGGTGTTGCAAAAAGATTATAAGAAAATGTGTGGATCACCGCTAGAGGGATTTTATCCTTGGATCCTCACAGTGCAATGAAGGTAATATAAAAGTGTCTTTTTTGATGATTAACATTCACTAATGAAGAAAGTTCCCAAGCCCAGGTATTTATTTATACAAATAATAAGTAAATTAATTATAAATTTTAAATTCATGATCCTTTCTATTGGTTTTAGTAAGTGATTATTAAAATAAATTTTAATATACCTCCCACCTCCGTACGCTTCCACTACGCCCGTAACCATCATACGTGACATGTGTTTTGAACTAAAATATCAATTTTAATCTAAAATCATAAAATTTGAGTCATAGTGGACACACCTTGAGTAGGATTGAGGTGATGATGATTCCTATATGTCTAAAATGACTTATGGATCCTTATCCTAATGTATCAAAACAATTTGAATATGTTTTCATCAATTTTGAGTATGTCACTTGTTTATTTACTAACATGTCATTTAAATTGAAAACATGCACTTTGAGTCATACCATTCATATCATGTGTCAGTTTGATGAGAGACTAATTCAAAGATGTCAAAAATGACTTATGAATCATTTTTGTAACTTATCGAGACAATCCAAGTGATTTCTCTTAGTTTTTAGTGAGTGACACACATTTTGAACTAAAATGTTAGTTTTAAATTGATAACTAACACTTTGAGTCATACCGAGAACATATTATATTGGATTGAGGTGCATCTAATTCATACAATTCAAAAATGACATATAGTTCATTTTCCTAAATTATCAAAACAATATGAATGCATTTTCTCAGTTTTGAGTATGTCACTTGTCTTTCTTACTAAAATGTTAATTTTAAATAAAAAGACACACTTTGAGTCATACTGCTCACATCGTCTGTCAGATTGAGGCGAGGCTAATTCCTACACATCAAAAATGTCTTATGGATCATTTTTCAAAAGTATCAAAGCAATATGAATGAATTTTCTTATTTTTGAGTACGTCACTTGTGGTTTTTACTAAAATGACATTTTAAACTAAAAACACACACTTGGAGTCATACCGGTCACACCGTGTGTCAGATTGATGTGCGGTTGATTCCTACATGTAAAAAATGAATTATGGATTATTTTTCTAAATTATCAATATAATATGAATACGTTTTCTTGGTTTTGATGTGATTTTTTTACTAAAATGTAAATTTTAACTGAAAACATGAATTTTGAGTCATACCGGTCACATCGTGTGTTGGTCTAACATGAGACTAATTCTTACACATCAAAAATGACTTATGAGTTTTTTTTCTAAAATATCATGATAATCTGAGAATGTTTTCTCAGTTTTTAATGAGAAACACACGTTTTGAACCAAAAATGTCAATTTTAAACTGATAACTGACACTTTGAGTCATACCAGGAACACCATGTATTAGATTGAGGTGCAGCTAATTCTAACACATTAAAAAATGACTTATGGATCATTATCCTAAAGTATCACAGAAATATGAATATTTTTTCTTAGTTTTGGGTATGTGACTTGTTTTTTGAACTAAAATTTCAATTTTAAAATAAAAACATAAAAATTTGAGTCATATTGGTCACACAGTGTATCAGATTGAGCTATAGATGATTCGCACATGTCAAAAATGACTTATGGATTTTTTTCTAAAGTATCAAAACAATCTGAATGTGTTTTGTCAGTTTTGAGCATGTCACTTATTTTTTTATTAGTAAAATGTCATTTCAAACTGAAAACATGAACTTTGAGTCATATCGGTCATATCGTGTGTTAGTTTGACATGAAACTAAATCCTACACATAAAAAATGACACATGAATCGTTTTCCTAAATTAACAAGAAAATCTGAGCATGTTATATTAGTTTTTAGTGAGTTACACATATTTTTAACTAAATTGTCAATTTTAGACTGATAATAGACACTTTAAGTCATATCGAGACCACCATGTATTAGATAGAGGTGCGGCAAATTCCTAAACATCATAAATAAATTATGGACCTTTTTAATAAAGTATCAAAAAATTAGAATGTGTTTGCTCAGTTTTGAGTATGTGATGTATGATTTCAACTAAAATGTCAATTTTAAATTGAAAACATACCCTTTAAGTTATACTAGACACATCGTGTATCAGATTAAGGTGTGTTTGATTCTTACATGTCAAAAATGACTTATGGATCATTTTACTAAAGTACTAGATAAAAATGATAAGGAAATTAAATAAAAAAATTTAGATAAAATGATGAGAAAATCAACTAAATAAGTAATAGGGAGTCACCTCTTCAGGATGTATGTATACATTATGACACTATATATGCTTCCCATTCATTTATAAAAAAATCTATTTCCTCTTATGAATATGAGGACTATCGAAAGTCTAGTACTGAGAAAATATAAAAAAAACAAAGGACTAATAAATATTTTAAATGAAATTGTAATTATCTTTGAAAATACCTCTTCAGGGATGCTAGTTTGTTGATGGGATATGATATATTTAATAAATTTGAAGACATAATAACCACAATATTTGTAATTGGTTTGTTTCACACACTACAAAAACATTTAGAAAAAAATAAGTAATTTGTTTTGATATATGTTTTGATATTGAAATTTATTATATACACCCTAATACTTATCCACTTATAGAAGTCGATATGATCCTTTTATTCATGGACTATCATCATGCCACGATTTTGATGATATTTAAACACTACCCTATCATAATATAATTTTTATTAAAACATAATATAAAATATATAACTTGAAGTTTAGTTGTAAAACGTTGCATGTAGTGTATTAAAAATTGATAAATGTCATCATGTGTGGTCTATTTTTTGGGTATCCATGCAATGAATATAGAAAATAAATATTTAGAGTATCCAAATTGACTAAAAAGAGTAATCGATTATTCCTAAAAAAGAATAAGTAATGAAATAAATGAAAATATGTTTGATATGATTAAATTGTAGTGTTTTAACCCTACATCTTGGGTATTAAGAAGAGCATGTTATCTATTAGTTTTCATTCAAACATTGTGGCCAGTTTGTCTACTATTCCTTCATATTGCGTTAGTTTCAATGATAATAGTTGTGTAGAAGTTATTTGAGGAATAATGAGTCCAAATTTATGTTAACAAGGTTTAGGGTCACCACAGTGGTGGCAGGAGTCCCGCCTCTAGAAATTGTGGTTACCGTAGGACCCACAATTCTAGTCTCCTAGTCGGCTAGTCATTTTCTTCTCTGAGCCTAAATACACTACACATAGAAAAGGGAGAGGGATATGAGAAGGATATAGGGGATTGGGTGGGTGGTATTTATAGGGAAATAGGGAGACCATGCTTCTATACAACCAAGATTGGGAGCTTTGTTTTATGCTTTAGCTGGTGGGTTTTTATTTTTTTGATATTTTTTAACCTTTATTTAAAACATATAGGAAAACCAATATCATTTTAAAATAAGTATTTAATTTTATTAATTAATTTTTTTTAATTATTTATATGTTAAAAAAAGGGAAAATGAGAAATGAAACTTGATTTCAATATATGATGGAAGACAAGGCTTTGAAATTTTATTTATTTATAAGAAGGGCTTGATGGGTTAGTATGTGTGTATAGGGGTGGGGGTGTTGACTAATATTTATTGTCAATAATTAAAATTCTCATAATTTTATTTTTATACACAAAATCAATCAAATGGTTATTTTTACAATTTTTTAAATCCATCCAAATGAACCTAAAGTTATTACAACGTCACCAAATAAATGTTTTTCCAATAAAATAGAATAACATAATAACTAAATTATATTATATAAGCTAAATAATTGATAAATAAATTAACACAAGTAATATAATAGCTTATAAATTTTTGATTATATCAAACAAGTTTCACGGTGAACTTTATCAATTTAATATTTATCAAATTTTAAAGAAAAAAGAAGAAAGTTAACATTATCTTCAATGAAATCAAGCATAGAAAATAATTTTCTCATCAAGTCTGAGAAAAAAATCATTTAAAAGGTGCGCTAGAAATGATTTTTCTCAGTGATAAAAAAGTGATAACATGATAAACTTTCTCAAAATGGCGGTGCTAAACAAAAGTGTTGATAAAAGTTAGAAAATAATTTTTAAAAATTATTTGTTAGTAGAGTGCCTTGAAATCCACTTTTATCAATGTTCACACAATACCTTTGTCACCGCTAACAACCCCCACCCTCCACCTCTTTATCAACCCTCCCCTAGCACTCCCACCACCTTTTATCATCACTTCTATACACTATCTTTAGCTCTGCTCATGCATACATAGATTCAAACTATGAATTTCTACCTTTATTGTCCAACAACTTTAACACTAATCCATCTAGATTTCTTTAATATTTTAGGATAGATCTATTTATATATACACACACACAGAAATTTTTTATTCATATATTTATTCATATAATTATATACATCTAAATACTTATTTTAAAATATATTTTTAAAATATGTTTATATATATTTACGTATATATTTTTTATAATTTATTTATAAATTTTTATTGTAAATATGTTTATGTAACATATTTCTATAATTTATTTAAATACATTTATCTTTTATACATATATATAAATTTATGTTATATATTTAATGTTAATGATATATTATAAAAGTACATTTATACGATGTATTTACACAATATTAAAACACACATACACACACATATTTACACACACACAGAAACATATTTATATCCCCCCACATATTTATATTTATATTTTACACACACACATATTTATATTTATATTTATATTTATATAATATAGACACATACATATATATTTATATATTTATCTATGCAGTTCATATCTATCATGACCCAACCTTCCTTGAGTCATGAACCCAATTATCTTACCCCATGACTCTCCTGTGACACCTTGGTTTCCTTCCCAACACACCAAAGACTTACACATTGGAGTTTCTTATCAGACCAATGAATTTCCCCACAGGCCAACACATGTTCTTTCAGTGTGTTTGTCCTCACTCATACACACCGTCAGAAACTTTTCAGGAGGTCACTCACCTGATCACTACTCCAAACCAAGCACGCTTAATTGTGGAGTTCTAACTAGGTAGCCTCCCAAAAAGAAAGGTTCACCTTGTTGATATAGGTAGTAACATTTAGCCTTTTAAGTCTCACTTTTCCAAGGGTGTTATAATGTCACTATATTTTATAATAGATAGATGAAATTATAATTATAAATATATTAATATAAAATAATATTAAAAATAAATATATTTTTATTTTTATATCATATTTAAGAATATTTAAATATATATATATATAAAATATATATGCAACATACCCTTTATGTTTGTGTATTTATTTAGATATATTAAAATATACACAATAATATATATTTGTTTATTGACATTGACCTATTTATAAATAAACATTATATATATAGATGTATAGGTATATATATATATTAATGCATTTTTATAATAAAAATAAAATGGATAATTATTTATTTTAAATAAAATATATAATAAATATTTTTTTCCACATGGTTTATATATTTTAAAATATTTTTTTTATGTAAATATGTTTAAATATTTATTTGTAAAATTGATTTATTATATGAAAACATATGAAAATATGTATATATTTAATTACAAATAACACTACAAAATGAAAAACACTAAAATTTCAACACTATAATATGCATATAAATGTAAGACATGATAATAAATTGAGTCTCCATAGAAAAAAGATAAAAAGTATCCCTCAAACGAGGCAAATATTTCATCAAATGTTAAAAAATTAAGGCGCCATAACAAAAACTCAATTTTAGAGGTCTTTTAGGATTTTTAACCTTGAAAAAACATTTAATAGGGTCCCCATGGGTAAAATCATTATAGATATTTTCATGAGATATGATTTTTTATGTGGTGGAGCTCAAATGGACACCTGAATCAAAATTTATGGTCGTTTGAATTTAAAGTAATGTTTTCAACTTATCTTAGATTGTTTATGTCACACCCGACTTTTGCACTGTGTCTCGTTTCTAATTTTTATTTTTATTTTTATTTTATCTGATAATTTTATCTTCTTTTAATTGGTATTATTTTTTTTATATGAAATGCAGGCTGAGCCCGATTGTGGTTTTGCACTGGTAAAGAAGCGTTTTGACCTTGACAATATTCGGTGCACCGCGGTCGAAGCCGCACAGCCTTGGGCAAGGCACAACTCGGGCGAGGCACGTTTTGAAACCACGCAGCCTCGCCTGGTTCACCGGGTGACCTGCCAATGTCCAATTAATTAAATGAAATGACTTTATGATAAATAAATAAAATTAAAGGTGATATAAATTTTAATAAATTATTTCAATGACCATAATAATAATATTATTTGGGGATGTAATTGTTATAATTATTTTTATTACTATTACCATTATTATTTTAATTTTAGTTTATTAATATTATTGGTTTTATTTAGGTTTTACTTCTATTTTAATTATTTTTTTCTTCTAGCGCTTTAGGGTTTTTTTCTTTTTTTTTTTCAGGTTGCTGCTGTGTAGTTTTTCCCCTGGATCCCGTCGCCCCCTTCCCCTTCTATATCATTCCCGAAGTCCGCTGCTGCTCACTCCTTTGCCATGATCGCCGACCAATTTTTCCTTTTCCCATCCCTCCAGCCTGTCACGCCATGCCCCTTTCCCCCCCTCGCGTCGCACACTCCTGCTCCCTGCTCCTCCATCTTCATCGCGCTGCAACACCGCCTCCCTTTCCTGGATCAGCTTCACCCCCTGCTCTTCCATCCACCCTAAATCGCACCTCTAACCTTGCTGGCGACCCATTCCAGCACACATAGACCCCTGGAACACTCCGCTCTCTTGCACCGCGACACACTTCCGGCGATCTGACCTCCCTTGGTCGCTACTTCTTGGTTAAGCCCCGTCTTCATTTTATTTTTCTTTTCTCTCTTTGGGTTTGATTATTCCATCGGGTTTGTGGTCCGATTAGGGTCTGATTTCGATTCATTTTAGTTTGATTTCATGTTTTAGGGTTCACCTTTGGTTCGTTTATGGTGCACATTAGGTGCGATCAGAGATTCACACAAGTTTTATGGAATTCCTTCACACGAGGTAGGTGATTTCATATTTAACCATGGTTTGACGAATTAATTTTCTTCTTAAATTAATTTAGCATATTATTTAATTAGTTTATTTGATGTGAATAATGTTTTTAATTGCAGTTGATATGTGCATGCAATATAAGTGTGTTTTATGTGAAAAATTGATGTTGAACTGTTTATTCGTAGTTTATAAATTATACAAATTGTGATCTGGTTTAGCGTCAGTTCACATTGAGTCACAAAGGAACTTGAGTCACAAAGGAACTTTTAACTGCATTTTTAGTATTTTTGAGTCATGCAGAACACCTTCGAATTTGTTTCTTCAATTTTGGGGGTTTTCGGGTTAGATTTTTAGGTTGCAGTTAGTTTAATTTTGATGCAAAGGGTTTGGTATTTTGTTTTTAGGACATAACCATGATTTTTGAGCTGCACTTGACTTGCAGTGGCCTTTACGCACCAATTTTGTGGAGTTGCTACATGCAGGTAGGTGGTTCTGCGTTTAAACATTATTTAATAAATTATTTTCTTGCTTGATTAATTTATAGCCCTTTTTGATTAATTCTTTTGGTTGCGGATTTTGTTTTCTTGAATTATTTTATGTGTTATATTTTCTGGTAGTATGTTAATATGAGTGGGGGCGTTCATTGGTTGAAAGCACATTCTTAGTCAATTGTTAGTTTTTAATAATACGTGCAGTTATCTATTTTTCGTGAAAGTGATGTTAATTGTGTTTTGATATGGCGTTGCATATGTCTGATAATAAGTTATGGTGTTGTGTTGGCTGAGTGGGATATTGAGGTGAAAAAGTTTGTTGAGTTGTCTACTAGTGTTTTTATAAAGTGTGAGTTTGTTTTGTGAAAATGCGCAAAGTGCGCAGTTTATGTTCTGGTGCAGTTTCCATATGCATTTTCTCCGAAAAGGGAATTTGAGTGCGTCTTTGGTGTTTAAAGACATGTCTCATCTTCTGGAATTGTGAAATAAATTTTTTAGTGTTTTGTTTAATTGGAAAAATGGTCTTTTAACTGTGCGACTGAGTTATTAATTTATTAGAGTGGTGCATGTTGTGTTCTTCATGTGGCATCAGGTATGTTTGGTCAGGGTGGAGGGCCGTGTTGTTTCTTTTGTGTTAGTCATGTTATGTTTCTTTTTAAATAATTTGTTGACATAAAATTTAATATGCTTTAATAAAGAATTTTTAGTAATGAAAAAAAATTGTTTTAATTGAGTTGGATAAATTCTTTTGGCGTGCGTACTTTGCTAAATGGTTTTCTATGTGTGTAGAAGTGTGGCGTTTGGTTTACGTTACACCCTGTTTGTTTTATTTGTCTGAGTTTGACATGAAATGTAAAATTTGAACATCTTGAGCACAAAAGGGGAAGCCTGGGTACTAGGTGGGCGGACTAGAATAGCGTGCTAGTGATACGGGAGTGACCCCGGCCCAGTTTCACTTAGTTGGATTGACGCTTACAACACTAACTAAACATTTGATGATGATCGGAGACCACTAGGTTATGGATGTGTTGCCCTGTCTAGTGGCTCATGCACGAGAACATATTTTTTTTGTGATTCCTATACTGTTTACAGAGATGTGAGGTTCTAGGGTCCCATTCCTTTTTCTAGTACCTTTAGGGCCTCTCCCACTTTTGGTTCTCCTGGACTACTATACACCCACCGTCATCATACAGTGCAGCTTTTGGGTTTCTGTGAAGGTTTGAGTTTTTCCTTTATGCAAGGGTGTTTTCTTTTATTTAAGTTGTTTTCTTTAAAAGTGCTTTCCTTATAGAAATTATTTCTTTATTTGGTGTCCTTTCATTTATTTAGCCTGCAAATGTATTTGTAATTTAATGTTTATAAGTGGAACCTTTTTATTGGGTGACGTCATATTGGGCTTTTGGCTTACACTCTACATACACCTTTGGGTGTATGTAGACTTTGTTTCTTGTGTATTCCAGGTTGTGACATCATGCTCAGCGATGGTGGTTCTGGTCATTGATGGTCTTCTCGTGCAGGTTGGTGTTGTGGCGTGTGGATGCTACGTCTCTCTAGTTGCTTGGAGGTTTGGGTTTGAGTTTCTTTTGTTGTCGATTATTTTGGTTGTGGGTTCAAGTTGTAAACCCCTATTTTTGTTTTCAGTTTAAGGCCCTGTTTGGTTGTCTACTTTCAGTTTCAGTTCCTTTACCTTATCAGTTGTTTTGTGTTTACTATTTCGGGTAAAATCGTTCCCATGTGTTAGTTTTTATACCCAGGCACTTGTGCCAGCCTGTGGGGATCGGGAATGCCCTTCGAGTCTTGCCGCTGACCGGGTCAGGCACCGGGTCGGATGGCGACCCGTCTTGGTTCGTGACAGTTTATTATTTTATTTAATTTTAATGTCATCCAATTTTTATTAAATGACTATTGATCAATAATAATTAGCAAATTATTAATTAATATTAAATTATAATTAATTTATAATAAATTTTCACAAAATATATTCTATATTAAGTGTAAATGCATATTTAGTCTTATATAAATCTTATTTTAAAAAATATGTTATATTTATATCAATTTAAATATATTTATATATTAATATATGTTTTTAATGATATAATTATTTTATGAAACATAAATTTTGTCAGCGCTAAACTATCATTGATAAAAGGTGTCCTTTATCAGTACTAAAAGAAAAGTGCTAGCAAAGGGGTGCCTTATCAGCACTGATAAAGGTATCATTTATCAATGATATTAGCTAGCATTGATAAAGACTCCACCTTTATCTATGGTTTTAGGTAGCATTGATAAATGTTAGTGTTTTTTTATCACATGTTTTGTAGTAGTGTGTATTTCAAACATAACAATGTAACATACTTAGTTCAAAAAAATGATGATATAATATAAAGTTTTTTAATAGATGACATGTTTTTTAAGTACATAAAAATATATTTTAAATTTAAATATCATATCAAATATTAATATAATTGATTGTTTAAGAACAAGAAAAAATTATAACATCATGACCAAAATTTGATAGTTTATAATATTTCTTGATTAATATTCGTTTCATACATTAAGTATTGATAACAGAATCAGACAAAAATAGAAGATAATAGAGAAACAAATTTTATAAGATATGAGACAAAAATATGATTCCAATGATTGGTATGTTTTTCAAGATAAAAAATTATAATTTTTTATACCCCCTCATCAATCTAATCATGTTATGGTATACCTTATTGAAATATAAAGAGTTATTTATAATTAAAAAATATTATTTTATTTTTATATTTTATATTGGACATTAAATATTTTTTAGAAACTCTCATGATAAATATTTATGGAATGATAAAAATCAATCTATAAGTCCTATAATAATTTCACCATAATAAACAATACAAGAGGGCCTGTAATAACCCAGAATTTTATCAATGAAAATTCCCTTCTTATAATTATGTCATATAGTATAAACCACATACAATTACATTGAGAACACAATAAAAAATTTATAAATTAAGAATGAATGAAATAAGTTTTATTTCTAGAAATTAAGGAACCTATCCCAATGGAATAATAACTTAACCTTTAGAATAGTAATATGACCATTATAAAGTTAGAATAATACAAATATACACAAGAGGGGGGGGGGATGAATTGTGTCTTTTCAATAATATTAAAATATTATGACGTTTAACTAAATTTATGATTAATGCAGATATGAAGTGTTCTATACTATAAGTAATTGAAAAATGGATAAATAGTAAAGAATAACATGAAATTTTTTATAGCAGTTTGGGGCACAAATCTTCCCTAGTCCACCGCACCAATTCTCTCTCTACAAGCTTGGTGATTTTCACTAGAAAGGTCCTCTTATCGTAATACCTTCAAATACACAACTATGTACAGGTAGTTAAAACCTTTATAATAAGGCTAAAAAGAGAATTATGGTTATTTTATAGGGAACTGAATATCCGAAGATTAGTAAAAGAAGATAACACTTAACCACAACTGAGTATGAGCATTTTAAACTTCAATAAATCAAAAGAGTTTGATTTTTTGAATGATACATGTTCAACTTCATAGATTACAGCAACAACTAACAAAATATGGATAATCTTCTTCAAAGATGAAAGTTCTTCAAGAAATAATATATTTAAAGAGATCCTTTTTGCAAATGATCTTTAATAAAAATAGCATCAAATAACCAGAAGTAGTTACTGTGGTACATGATTGAAAAGTATATCTTCAAATCATAGCCTCTTTAGAAAAATAACAGAGTCCATTTTTTTGTAGCAGTTTTGTATAGAAGAGACTCACAATAAAAATGTAGTTTTATATCATATGTATCATGTGTGTAGATATTGAAAATATTATGATCATATATATAGATTTATTTTAGTTGAGTAGATCCAAGAAAGTCGCCTGATAAACCATTGATATTCAAATTTTAATCTTTCAGGAGAGTTGTAACTTTTCTTAGGAGTATGGGTGATTTACTCCTTTGAATCGATCATAAAGAGCCTTTGAATCGATCTTAAAATATTTTTTAATAGATATTTACTTCTATCAAGATCATTGTATAAATTTTGAATAAAATTGTGGATTTAAATCTCCATCATTGAATAGTCAAACGTAGGGTTCAACTGCATACTGTAGGGTTCATTTTCATAGTGTAGGGATCAAAAGTAATGTAGATATGAGAATCCATATGTTCATCCTTCCATCATAGGGTATGAAGAATGATTCCAATCATCAAAGTTGGATTGTTATTCCATATTTTTATTCAAACGTAGGGTTGTTGATTCATATGTTTACTATTCAGTATAGGTATGTTGATCCATACATTCATTCACCGAATGTAGGGTATGAACAGTGTTTACAGAACACATCTTGTAGCTTTGTATTCCTTCAAAAAGATATATATTCATGATATATATATATTCCTAAAAATAATAATTAAATCAACTTTATTAAAAAACAAACAAGGGTATTTGTGATCATCAAAATAAATATATATTACAGAGTATTATTGAGACAATACATGCCCAACAATCTCTACCCTTTTGATGATCACAAAACCAATAAGCATAAATTACATAATATAGATTATTTAAAAAATTAAATAAAATTTTCTTAACAATATATTATTATTAAATGTAATATAATAGAAATTGTGATTTTTATTTTTGATAGTAAATTGCTCTCCAAAATCATTACTTAAAATTTAAATAAATTATAAGTTCTCAAATTTTCTTAGTTTTTGTTTCAAAAATATATAATTTATGGTTCTAAAATTTTCTCACCCTTTTTGTGATACCAAAAAGAAAGTAAAAAAATGATACAAGGAAAAGTTAATATTACATTAAACTGTAAATGAATAATTATTAAAATTATTAAAAGATAAATAAATTTAGAATTGTCATTGAAATATTTGATATAAATAATTAAACAATAAAATTATAAAACTATATAAAACTCACAAAAAAAAAAAATTAAAGTAAAGTTAATTTCTAATCAAATGTTTTTTTAAATGATTAAATTCCACCATCAACTTAAGATTTTTTTTAAAAATATGGGCTTTGATCAGATTGGTTGGTTGGATTTGAATCTTTGTTGGGAGAGGGAGAAACAAGATGAGGAGTTTACAATACAACACCATGTATATCACGTATCTTCACTAACAAACAATAAAAATGATTGTTAAATACTTTTGTCCATTACTATATCATCTTCCTTGAGTCTTGACCTAACGTTAAACTTTCAACAAAATTTACCATTACAATTTCATTAACCAAATCTTTAGTCTGAATGAATGTAAACTGCTAATCTATCAATTGATGTAGAACTGGCCCTAACCAAGATTCACTAGAGGTTATTTGACTGATCAGACTTCTTTGATTATTCAAAAGAATATTTAGGGGAATACTGTCCAACTGTAGAGTGTGTAGTTTGTCATTTAAATTGGATAAAATGTAAATTATTACCTCAAATATTTTAATCAAATCTAGAAAAGTTTGTTGTGTAGAATTTGATACTTGATGACTTTCTCTAAGATACTAGAACTATCTCCATAACAATTTATTCAACTCATCAAAATCAGATTTTTGAACAGATTATTCCTTTAACTTTCTAAACCCACCAACTAAATTTATGATAAAATCTTCAAATCATCCATGGAAACGATATTTTTTGAATATCCCCAAATTGAGTCCGAAGTGCCTCAAACTCAGCTCGAGGCACAGTTAAACTTCTAAGGTATTCTAATTTCTTCTTTTCAGAATCTAATTATTGTCTTAAAGAAAAAATCTATTCATTTAATTGATTGTATTTACGGATCATATCTTCATTATTTCCATTCAAGGAGTCAGAAGACTCAATAGAAAGTGCTCTGAAAGGTTATACAACCTTCACTGACACCAGCCTTGGCTCTCCCTCATAAACTGTAGTTTTAAGCCCTTATGTCCTTTCTCTTAATGTAGAAACCTTTGCATCTATAGAATCATCAACAATAAGAGATAGATTAATAGGTGTATATTCAATAGAAATAGGGAAAACTTCCCTATGTTGATCCCCCCGTTGAGCCTCTTGCTCAACATACTCAGCCACATGAGCCACATGCTCAACTCTTTATTCTTTATCTTCTTCAGCCTCATCCACAACCTCCAAAATTTTAACTGATATTCTTATACTTTGAGGAAGACCAACCTCTTCAATTCTCAATTCATCTTCTTCATCCGGCCTGGGTCTAACAGAACCAACAAATGGTAACAATCTCTGTACCCCTGATCAGTAGCCATCATCCTTTCTTATTCTACTATTTAAAATGGTAACAAACCACTAAAATAATT
Source organism: Viscum album (assembly GCA_963277665.1). Taxonomy (NCBI): domain Eukaryota; kingdom Viridiplantae; phylum Streptophyta; class Magnoliopsida; order Santalales; family Viscaceae; genus Viscum; species Viscum album. The sequence goes on along the minus strand of OY728125.1, from coordinate 1,474,544,120 downwards.
ACTCTAGAAATATCCTAATTTCCTTACTATTATAGCATTAAAAATATTACTTGATGACATCTCATAACTAATTAGATGTCCAATACTTTTCCCAATCTGAGTAACAATAGAAAAAAAATCCTTCCATAGGGTTAGAAAACCATTTTTTCTTCTTTATGAAAGAAATGATGCATATATCTCAATATGTGCTGACTGAAATTCAGCTTGATATTATTAAGATTCAAAAATAGAATATACATATCATGATACAAAACTTTTTCCAACTTATCAGTTCCCAACACAATGGATGACTGAATAAACTTTATTAAAACCTTTTGATCAACATGGATGTATTTTTTCATCATCTTCTTGATAGTTGTTTTTCCAAACAGAGATGAAATTATATCCTTTTATTTATATTTTTTATCTCATATATTTATTAAATCAAAATGAGATTCCCCATCATGGGGACAAACCAAATGATTAGCTATTTTTAATGATGAAATTGAAAATTCATTATGGTAAATCTTAGATACAACAATATCTTTATCATCTTCAAAATTGAATGAATCATTTCTGTAAAACTCTTTTACTTGAATTTCAAACACAAAAGGCATATTACTATCTCCAAAAATAAACTCCAACCCTTGAAATCGAAATTCATTCTTCAACAATAGATTTATTTGATTTAACCAATCGAAATCTATCACCTTGCCTTGAAGAAATTTTCAATACATCATATACTGGCAGATAGGCTCACTCCGACCAACTTCATCAAATATGCATGAAGTTTCTATTGCTGAAGGTTTGAGGATTAAAGGTTCAAAGGTTAGGGTTTCAGAAAACTAGAATGAGAAACACTCTATAATTTAAAGGGTCATGAAGGAGTAAGAATGAGAGTGGGAAAAGTCTGACAGTTTAGTGATGAAGCCTCGTTTCATGTGCTGATTATGTGGGGTAATCATTACAAATTTTAATTTTGAAAAGATTCGGTTTAAAAACAAAGCTGAAGAAAATATTTTATTTAAAAAAATAAACTAACAATTACTGAATAAAAATAATTTACAGAGAAATTAACAAAATAAATTAAAATAAATTAATAAATATTTATTTAAAATTAAATATTCCTAAATACCCATTAATAAAATCCAAACCTGAAGTGGGAATTTGTTTAGTAAAAATATGAGTTAATTGATATTTGGTATTTAAAAATTCTAAAGATATATCATTTTAAAGAACATGATCTCTTATAAAATGATTCCTTATATCAATATGATTATTCCTATAGTGCCTTATAGTATTTATTGAAATATTTATTACACTAGTATTATAACATAAAATAAGAATATTATTAAAATTTAGTTCAAAGTATAGGTGTGTTTCATCTACAACACTTATTAAGATGAAGATTGTTTATAAAAAAATTCCTAAATTATGAAAGGAATGCAATGTTATTGGTCATGATTCATTTATTTTCTCACACTTCATAGTTTGTAGCTTCTATTCTCTATGTGGGTATGATGCGAACAATTGCCTCAAGAAGATAAAAAGTGAATTTTCTCGAAAAACTAATTTTTCTCCCCAGTTGGAAAATGAGGATGGAAAAGACCTTCGTAAGAGTGAATATGGTCTGGGCATTGCTATAGACAATGTCGAGCAGAATAAGGAGGTGAAGGGTGCTGCTTCTGGGGATACAACCAACCCAAAATTTGATGAAAAGGGTGACCACCAAAGTGACATATAGTTATAAGCGGTATGGATTTAGTATTTTTCAATATTCACCTAAAAATTAATTATTTTTGAAAAAATGAAAAAAATCATCCAAATATAATTTTGACCTACTGGACTCAAAAATGATTTTAATTTTGATAAATTAAAAATCTAAAATTTATAAATTTTTATTTTCATTTAAAATTAAAAATATAAATAAAAACTTCTTTTATTAAAAAACGTCCTTCTTAAGCATTGTGTATTCTCAATGTTATTTCATACAGATTTCTATTTTAATGAATGTACACATATTTATATATTATATATTATCATAATAATTTTTTTAATGTGGACTATTTAATTTATTAGTAATTTAATATATATTTTTGAGAATTAATAATCCTATTAAATTTTAAATTATATTAATCAAATATCCTCTATTCTTAATCATTCTTTATTGGTTAATATATTTTTATTCGGTAGATGTTTTATTATTCATACCATTTTCTAATAATTTTCATTAAATATGTCATGACATTTTTTATTTCTTTGTTGAGTTTGAAATAAGATATCATAAAAAATATTAATTTAAAGAATAATATATTCCAAAATCTCAAAGTGTTACACTCTCTTCACTTTATATAAATTGCATCCCAAAAATTATTTTTATATCCCACTAATAACAGTTTTTCTAAGTATCTAAATGATAAACATGAATCAATATATAATTCTAACTGATATTTATAAAATAATATCTTTTGTAAAACTCAGAAACCCATTTTTCTATCATTATAAAAATATATTAAGATTCAAATACATTTATTCAAAATATACCTTTATAGATTAGTCTTAGATGTTTATAGAGACATACCTTCCATAGCTTTATTTTCAAGATCATGTTTCCATCCGAATATTAAAACCAAAATGACTATGAAAATGTCTAATAAAATCATTGTAAATGATTATATTAATATTAAATATAAATCCTAATATTTCTTCTCCTATAAAACCATGATTTCATCCTATGATACATTTGTTTAAACTATAAAATTGTTTGATCAACCTATATTGCCTTTAGTTTAACCAACACCATTTATAGTAATTTTCTTATTAGTATATCTAAATGTATAATATTTTTTTTTCATACCCTTACTAATGATTTATAAAATTAATGTAGATTCAATTAATATCACCTAAGAGTGTCTAGTCATGTTTTTAATATTAATCCCACCCATTATGCACTGAGTGAAGATCAAGTTGATACTCAGAAAACTTTTTTAGGGTTATTATACCTATATTAATTTATTTCACAATTGTATCCACTTTAGAGAATCCATAAAGTGATATAATTTCTTGGAAAACCACATACTTAAAACATTAACAAAATTTCAAGATGGTATCCTATACTTTAACTTATCCCCATGGTTTTAGATTAAGTTATCTAATCATAATTCCCCAAAAGAACTAATATAATCCTAAAAAATAACTAAACCCTACTGTGATACAAACTGAGGTTCCCCAAACATCCACTACTAGATCGGGTGCTAAAAAATCATTAGTTGTACAATAGATTGTATAAAATAAAAGATAAATATATATTTATTTTATATAATTACCATCAGTTAAACCTTATATCGCAAAAATAGCCACATAATCTCATGAATAGAAGGTATATTGTCTTTTTGGGTCAGGTTTTTAAGGAACTTATTTTACGATACCTATGAACATTTCCCCATAATCAAACCGCATGTGACTCCCTTCTTAACTACTCATAAGTTATACTCATTTTAAAATCCTATAAAATGGAAAAATAAGGAAGGGGTTATCTCAAATACTAAGTAAGGTAAAAAGTCATAAATATATCATCAATAATTTGATCAATTCATATGAGAAAAAAATTAGTATTGAAGAAATATATTATTAAAAATAATATGGAATAATAATATCTATCTACAATGCATAAAATAATGACTTGTAGTATCAAATCATCAAAAATATTCCATGGAATAGGAGTGAAGAAACATTAAACAATAAATGTGATCTATGATATCATAAAATAATAGTATTATATAGAAAGGTTTCAGAATAAAAAATATATAAAACAATAATCTAGTGGATTAAGAATTTCTACATTATTCCTATAACATAGTGGGCTTGTGAAAATAACTCATGTACCCTCTTGGGCTTCGGAAAAGAACACATATACCCTCTTAGTGTTGGGATAACAACCTATATACTCTCTTGCTCATGGGATACTACCCATGTACCCTCATTATCTTGTGATAAGAAACCATAAAATATTTTGGGCTTAGTCTAATAACTCATTCACCCACATTGGTTAAGCAACAAACCATTTACACTCTTGGCATTTGGATAAAACATATGTACCCTATTCAGTGTAGTCTAACAACCTATATACCATTTTACCGCTTAGGTGATATAAAAAATCAACCAATACACTAAATAAAAATATGGAACCACACCCATAAATAATTATTATCTATACATTTCTGTGATAAGAGAATGAAAATACATTATTATTTCAAAACATAACTTAATTAATCAATGAAAAATAGATGGGTTTCATGATAAATTTCGTGGAAAATTTTATAATCCATCAATAGAAAAAATATGGATGTTATTATAAGAACATATAATAAATATAACATAATGAGAATTATATATGATTTTATATATTAAAAATACCATTATAATATCATTATAAAAATAACTTTCAAAAATAAGTTGAATATCCCCTTTTCATTTATAACCAATTTTTAATCAGACTTATTAAGAAAAAAATTAAAACATAGAGAGAAATATTTTCTAAATGAATGTTCATAATAGGAAAATAATGTGTTAACATGTAAAAAACTTAAATATTATTCAAGAAAAAATCATAAAAAGATAAATTTATGGGTAAATTTTAAAAGTTATTTTCAAAAATTTGAAGGAAAACTTTTGAAACATTTTAATTTTAAAAAATTAAACTTCAATAATGGATCCTTGAAAAGAGCATAAAACTATCTCAATAAAATTTTGATTATAAGATTAAATATACAATTACGAAAGGAAACCCCATTTTAATATTTTAAAATTCCTTTGATGAAAACACACATCATAAAAATTATGATAATAAATTATTTTGAAAATAGTTAAAGGAAAATATAAATGAAAGATGAGATAATAAATTATTTTGTTTCCAAAAATGGGGAAGTGTAACACACCATCACTTTTCTACCAGATATATTCTCATATTTTCTTTTGATTTCCTTATTCATTGGGTGAGTTTTTCCGACCGTGAAATTCAGAGGATACCAGTAATGGTGAATTCATTGATTTATTGGAATTTTCAACATAAAACCTGCATTTTCTGCTTCTCGCTGGGCACTTATAAATTTTGTAAGTTGAGTGCACACCATGTAATGGTATCTGGGAATAAGTCATGAATTTAATACATGGATTTAATGAGTTACACACCATGTAACATTTACACACCATATAGGGGAGAAATATCAGTTTCTAAATAAAAAATGAAATGGTTTTTATATATATGAGCCTTAATATTTACACATTGTTTAATGGAATTACACGTCATGAAAATGTAATCAGTTTTGGTTTTAAGTAGGCATCTCAGCTGATTTCCAATTTCATTCAGCCTATAACTATCCTCTCTCAAACTAGATCTCACCCTAGATGATTTTGGGTGATTTCTTTCCATTCAAATTGATTCGTTGAGTGATTGATCACCATTGTGGTTTGATTGATTCTATATAAGTAAGTATTCCTTATGGTTCATCTTTGGTTTAGGTTATAGATGTGGTTTGGATATATATTTTTAATCAGATTGAGTTTTCTATCAATAATTTCCAATCTCTGGTCATTTCTTGTCTTTTGAAGGAAGATCTTGTTGTTTCCAATCCCCGTTGTCAAAGGTGGATAGGTTTTCTACTTATATGAGGTAGGTGGATCTATATAAGAATTATAGTTTATTAAATTAGCTGTTATTATTAATGATTACTTGATATTTGAAATTGAATTTCATGTGTAGATATTAAAATGAAAATGTGTTTATATTTTAAAGGGTTTTTTCTTTGAAAATGGAATTTCCTTTATTTGGAGGGAAATGAATTTTCAAACCTTGAAGTAGATTTTCTTGGCTTCCAAATGGTTTTATAGAAATGTGAGTATGGTTTACAATATAAATTGAAAAACATTTCATAGTGGGAACCTTTCCTGAATCAAGAAATAGACACTGGTAGCCTTAGTGGGTGTGATACAAACAGGAGGTAACCTTTTTAATATCGATGGATTGTATCAAAACTCGATATTAGGTGGATCCAAACTTATACCTTCTTTGATCATGAGATTCTAGTATGTATTGTCCTATATTTTAGATCCCAATTGGAAGGTTCATTAGTATTTCTAGATTTTAATTCCCTAATAGATTATTTCATGGATATTGGATCACATGTATATTTATATTTCAGTATTATACTAAATTTTTTTTATGACTATCATGTTTATTTATTTGGAAAACATGATACTCAATTTTTGGATAACCCAAGACTATTTGAGAAATGTTTTCAAATCATTTTTCTTATAAAATTTATTGTGAAAATATTTTTCTCAAAGATATAACTTGTTCATTATTTATATTATATTTTTAATATATTTCATGGTAGTTTCCTACTATGATATGTTTCCCACACCATACTTATCCCTTTGGGAGGATATAAACCTTTTTTCCAGGACACAGGGAATGCTAAAGGAATTTTGTAGCTTGTAGGGTTCTCTTTAAGTCGTTGTTTTGGTTTATGATGGTTTAGAGGTGATGGTTGGTCACACGGATAGTTGTTAGACTAGAAATATCATACTTCGTAGTTTATCCCATTTGGCATAGTTGTATCTCCATTTATTTCAACTATATACTCTAGTTATATGTCTTTTTCGCTTATATTTGAGACTTTTTTGTTATATTTTTTATACTTTGCCCAGTAATGGGATGAATTGGGTGACTAGTTCAGTTGACCGAGGTTGGTCCATTATAATTTAGTATAAAAGGAGCTACTCAACCTGAAGTGTTTCAACACTATCTGAGTTGGTTCTATGTCTTGAGTAAATTGTATTATGATTGTTAAAATTCATAAAGTAGGTGCAGTAAAGGGTCTTAGAAAACTCAATCCTGTGTCTGGATCTAAATTACTATGGGTGGTTATAAAATAATTACTAAGTGTATGACCTGGTATTTAGGACCATTTGAATGAATTGTATAAGAAATATACTTAAATTGACCAACCTACTATGTTTGGTGACTTGGTTTTTGTAAGGTTTTTGAAATAAACTAAGTTGGAAATTCATTTATATGGACCCATTCCATTAAAAATTTGTTCCTTTTGTGGTATAATTTATAATTACATTAAACTAATATTGTTGTAAAGCATTTTTTGGATTATAGATGTTGGTTAAACGGTTTTGGAGTTTTCTCATAACTGATTGGTTATTTTTTTGTTTTTAATAGAAAATTCCTCCCAAAATATATAGTCCAAATATGATATGGGAAACCACGAGGGAGGTTCCATTTGAGGATCCTCTAAGGGACCCTTCTTTGGTCGAAGTAGTTATCTGTAACATTTAGACTTTGGCTTTAGTGGCTTCCATGAACCCAAGACGAGTAGTGTATCATGGCATGAACTTTACCAAGAATCATCCACCCATATTATGTAGTGAACAAGGAACCTAAGAATCATAAGAGTGTATTCAATATATTGATAAGATATTCATATTTTTGAAGACTCATTAAGATTATCATATTGGTTTTGCAACACATATGTTCCAGGGGCCAATAATAAGTTTTTTGGAATCTATATTTCAAGCTATGTTACATGAGGGTCTTACTTGGGATTCTTTTCAAAAAATATTCAATCAATAGTTTTTCTTGAGACATTACATGTGGAAAAAACCTTGGTTTTTTTAACAATGGGGCAAGGATAGTGTACAATTCTGGAGTACTCGACCAGTTTTTCAAAGTTGGTGCATCTAGCATGAGAGCTTGACAATAATGATTACCTAGTGGCTTGTAGGTTCATGATAGGGATAATGGATGATGTTTAGTTGATGATATTTATTTTTTACCTTATTAATTTTTTTTATGAATTGGATAAAGCATCTTCGGTTGTGGAATACATAGTTAGAATTACAGGTTTTGGTGGAGCTTCAGTTGGAACAACTATTGTCTAGGGTACTTCTTATGGTTAGAAAAGGAAATACAAAAGCGGTCAGTTTTATATAGGACTAGTTTTAGGGGATTATTCATGGTATCAATAGGTTATATTATACAACTATGTGTGGGGTGTGGTCATACTGGGCCCCATTATACGAAGGTTCCTAGGATGCTTCATCTTTGTGGGCTATCTGGCCAATAGAAACATTTCTCTCGAAGGATGTCCCAAGGTAGTAAGGTTGGATAAACTTTCACCAAGGGACCATAGGTTCGGGTTGATGTTCCCAAGCATGGTGGGTCCCAATATCATATCATGAGGGACATCTAGGTGTCTATGTTTGTATGGATTTATGTGGAAGAGTGTGTGCCATAGGAATATGAAGTAAGGTCATTTACTGTTGAAGGTACATTGTTAATTTCTTCTTCTATGGTGATAGCATTGTTTGATACAAGCGCTAATCATTCTTTTTATTGTAAAAGTTGGTTGAAATTTTGGGTTTCTATTCATGGATATTTTCATTCTTGTTTGATCTTTACATACATTTTGGAAACAGGTTCAAACAAGTCTTCTCATTTCCTTCATGTCGGGTTATGATAGATGAATTTGAGGTAGAGTAGGCCTTCTTAGTGATTTATCTTGACATCTTAGACTTAATTATCTGCATAAATTGGATTATTAGTGTTAAGGTAAAGATAGACTATTTTCACCTTCAGGTTTAGTTCTTATCTTCCAATGGAGTCACTTATGTTTTCCAGGGTGAGTGGGACTCTAGATTGGTAAGGGAAGGGATTGTCGTTCGTTGTGCTGATATAATCTCCTTCCAATTGTCAAAAATTATTCATGATGAATTTAACCCTTTATTGAGTGGTCGTATTCATGTTATTATGTTTTCATACCCTAAGGTATTTTTGGATGATTTTTCTGGTTTACCACCAACAAAATAGGTTGAGTTTACTATTGAACTGCTCTCTAAAAGGATGCCCATTTCTATACGATCATATAAAATGGAAACTAAGAAGTTGGAGAAACATACCATACATCATGAGGACCTAGAGTCAAAAGTATTTATTCTTCCTAGAATTTCACCATGTTATTCACCAATACTCTTTTCTAAGAACGCATACAGAAGACTCAGGCTTTGTGTTGACTATCGAAAGTTGAATCAGGTGATGATTAAGAACAAGTGTCATTTACCTAGAATTTATGATCTCTTTGATCATAATAGAGGGTATTTTTGGATTTCTACGATTTACCTATATTCAGGGTTCCATTAGATGATATTCTAATAGGATAATATACCTAAGACAACATTTTAGAGTTGATATAGAAATTTCATGTTTCTAGTTACGACATTAAAACTCACTAACACTCCTATGGTATTTATAGATTTAAGGAATTAGATCATTGATTGGTTCATGGAAACCTTTATTATTATGTTCTTATACAATATCTTGATGTACATAAAATTATATGTGGAACATGTGGACCGTTTATATATCATTATTTAGACCTTGAAAGAGCATACTAAGTATGGTAAAATTTTCAAGTGCGAGTTTTAGATATGTGATGTAAAATTTATAGGGCATGTGATATCTTTGATGGGAATCTTAGTGGATCCAAAAAAGGTACAACCAGTTATGTCTTGGAAAAATCCTTGAAATGTTTTCAACATCTAAATCTTCTTGGAGTTGGATGGTTATTACAAATGGGTTTTTTTGGACTTCTCCAAGCTTTAATGTTTGACGATATCATTGATAAGTAAGGTAGTAATGTTTGAGTGCGATGAAAAATGTTAGAGATATTTTGAGGAGAAAAAAGTTACGTTCAATTTAGCACTAGTGTGGATACTCCTAGAACCAAGTTTGGGTTATAATGTTTTCTATGATGCATTAGGTACAGGTTTGGGATGTGTCTTCATGAAAGGGAAACAAGTGGTGTCCTATGGCTCACAAAAGTTTCACCCTCATGAGAAGAACTACCCTACACATGATATTGAGTTGATAGTCATTATTAATGCACTCAAGACATGTAAATTATGTCTTTTTGGGGAGAGATTTACTTTGTATTCTGATCAAAAAATCCTAAAATATTTTTTCAATTATTAGTATCTGAACTTTCTACAGACACACTAGGTTGAGTATCTTAAAACCCTTGATTTTGATATCATATATACCCACAGGAAACAATATGGTGTCTGATGCACTTAACAGAAGAGTACAATCCAAGTAGTGAAGGAATAAATTTAAGAGTGGAATCTAATGAGTTTGTTGAGATGAGTTTGGGAGTGAATCAGGTTGGTGGAAAGGTGTTCTTGGCTTCAATAATGGATGACTCATCTTTTTATAACAGATTTTAACTTGAGAAGAAGATAGGCACTGAGAACCAATACTTAGTAGAAATCATAAATAGTGAGGAGAAATTTGGAGAGTGGTCTCAATCTCCCAGTAGAGATTTTTGCTTTCTTTTTAGGTTGATTATTCATTTTCCCCAAATAAAAGATTTTTTAGATGGAGGAAATTGGTCATGTCAGTCAGTGCACCCTCTATCTACAAAGATGTACCACGATTTGATACATCAGGGTTTGTGACTAGGGATGAGGCATTCAGTTTTAGATTTTGTATTGTCATGTCTCCCTTGACAAAGAGTTAAGGAAAAACACCAGAGATTTTTAGGTTTGTTACATCCTTCACCCATTTTAGTATACAAGTGGTATGAAATTCCCATGTATTTTTCATTAGATTACCATGGAAACCTAGTTGAAAGGACACAATTTGGGTGATTTCTGATAGACTCAATAAATTAGTTCATTTCTTACCAATGAAGGAAATGATGAATGTGGAAATGCTTGGGCACTTATATGTTTAATATATTATGAGACATCATGGGGTTCACTATACTATTATTTCTTAAATGGAATTAAGGTTCACATACAGATTCTTGAATTATTTTCAAGTGGTAATGGGTTCTAAGTTGAAATTGAGAAATCGTGTTACCCATTAATGGATGGACATACTGAGAGGGTTATCCAGGTTCTTTCCGATATTCTGCAGGATTTTGTGCTTGATTTTGGTTGATCTATGGATATGAATTTTCCTTTGTTTTAAATTTATTATAACACTAGTTATCATGATTCTCTTAGGATGGATCCCGTTGAGCCTTTGTATGGGTAGCCATGTCGATATCTCTTATGTTGAGCAGATATGGGAGAGAGGTCCTTAGTTAGGCTATGTCTGGTTTAGGTGATTATAGATATGGTTCAGTTGATAGAGAGGCATTTTATCACCACACATAGCTTTCAGAAATCTTATACAGACCGTAATCGTAGGCTATTGGATTTTTTCGTTGGTGATAAGATCTTTCTTAAAGTATCAGCTCACTTGGGGCATCATCAGTTGGGTAAGTACGGTAAGTTGGAAATGAGGTTTCTGGGTCCCTATGAGATCATTATTCAACTGGTGAGGTAGGCCTACCAGTTAGACTTTTCATCTGGTTTGAATTCTACCCATGACGTGTTTAATGATTCCCAGTTGAAGAGGTATATACCAGATCCTCTCCATTTGATTATGTGGGAGGATGTAGATCTTAAACATAATACCACTTTTCTTGAGTATCTGGTTTATATTATGGATCACCAAGATAAGGTATTATGTGGTAATGTCATCCCCATTGTATGGGTACTATATAAGTTCAGACACAATCACCATGAGATGTAGGAGTTGGAGAAATTTATAAGGTAGAGTAGTCCTTCTCTTTTTGTAGATTTAGGATCTTGAGAACTTTCTAGGGACATAAATCTTTTGTGGTGGGAAGATTTTAATTCCCCTATTAACTTCCAATTAGGAACGTTCTAACATTTTCTTTTCATTTTCTTTTGTGTTTAGTGATTTTTTACGACCATGAAATTGGGAGGATACTTCTAATGGTGATGTTGGGGATTTTTTGGATTTTTTCTTAAAAAATGTGCATTTTCCCATACTCACAGAGTGATTACACACCTTGTAAGTTAAGTACACACTGTGTAATGGTTTTTAGGAAGAAATTATGAATTGAATACACTGAGTGAATGAGTTACACATCGTGTAATAGGTACACCCCATATAAGGGAAAAATATTGTTTTTTTAATTAAAAGGTTGATGGGAAATTTAGTTTATATGAGCCTTGAGAGTTACACAACTTGTAATGGAATTAAAAACCATATAAATGTCTTGATTTGTGGTTTAATGTAAGAATATATGCTAACTTTATATTTCATTTGGCCTACAAATAGCCTCTCTTTATCTAGAGATTACACTAGGTTATTTTGTGTGACACCCTTTTGTTCGGATCGATTAATTCAGCGATTGAATGACATTAGTTTTGGATTTCACCCCTCTGGGTAATTATTCCTTATCTTTATTATTTGGTTTTGGTTACTGCTATGTTTTAGATTAATATTTATGATATGATCAAGTATTATATAAAATTTTTCAGTCCCTTTTTGTCACTTGTCTTCTAAAGGCAGATCTTGTGGTTTCTAGTCCTCTTTATCAAATTCAGTTGGGGTTTCTACATCCTTGAGGTAGGTTGATCTATACAAGTTTTCTAAATTCATGAATATCATGTTTTTTTGTTTATTCCTTGATATTTAAAATAGATTCTCCTGTGGTTAATTGAAAAGAACATGGGATCATATTTTAAATGGTGTTTTATATGAAAATTTAATGTCATTTATTTAGAGAAAAATGGATTTTTCAAAACCTGAAGAATATTTCCTTGGATTTGAAATGGATTTATAAAAATGTGGGCATGGTTTTTTAAATAGAAATTGAAAAAAAATCATAGCAGAAACCTTGCGTGTATCTAGAATGAGAGACGAGTATCCTTAGATTGCATGAAACCACTAGAAGATATCATCATATATAATTATGAACTGTGGAGGGACTCAATATTAGTTGGATCCAAAACTATGCATTTTTTGTCTCATAAGTGTCTTGTATGTATTATCACGTAGGCTAGATTCTAACTAGAAGGTGCATTTTTGTTTATGGTTGATTAGTTCCTGATAGAATATTTTATGGATATTCTATCAAATGTATATTTATATTTTATTATGTTTAGAATCTTTATTTTATGACTATCATGTTTTTGGATTTTGAAAACATGATATGAAATTTGTAGAAAACCCAAGGACTACTTGAGAATTTTTTTTCAAATCATTTTACTTATAAATATTATTGTGATTTTTTTTAAATTTATAACTTATACATTCTTGATATTATAACATTTATTGATTTTTTGGTGGTTTCCTACTGGGATCTGTTACTCACACCCTAGTTCTACATTTGGGTGGTTGTAGTCTATATTTTGTAGGAAACTGGTAAAGGGAAGGAAATTATATAGCATACAGGCTTCTCTTTACATCATTTTTTGGGTTTGCGATGGTTTATAGGTGATATTTAGTGACATGAAGACATGTTAGTGTAATCATGTCATACTTCTTTATTTAGTCTGTTTGTCTTAGTTGTATATCCATTTGTTTCTTCTTTGTACTCTAGTTGTATGTCTGGTTTTGATTACATTCAATACTTTTTTTATTATCTTTTTTATACCTCACCCCATAATGTGCTAACATGGGTGACTGGTCTAGTTGACCTGGATTGGTTTGTTATAAGAACCTTAGTAGGAATAGAAAATATGGACATTGAAGGGAAATCATCATCAAAGATTGTGGGAATTATTCTTAACAAATATATACTTTTTTAAAAATAAATTCATCAACATAAAATATTTGAATTACAAATTTCACTTTTCCTAAAGAGAGAAGGTGTTATTGTATCATCATAGAATAGAAGAAAACAAGATTATAAAACCAGAGTAAAATATGAATCATTATGAATCAATAAAATAAGTTGAGTAATGAAAACCACCTTTTCAATATCATGATCATAGATGTAAATATCCTACAGAAATGAATTCATGAGAATAAATTATATATATGAATAAAATAAATTTGAATTAAAATTTTATACAATCATTGGATAATATAAATCATCTTCAAGGAATGTTTTAAAAGAATAGTCCTTATAACTCATAGAAGGAAAATTAGGTTATGAAAACCCTTGAAATTTTTTATTTTTAATGAATAACCATATTAAACAAATTTCATGGAAAATAAATGTAAATCTCTAAAAATATGATAAGAAGGATATAATATTATAATAATAGCATAGAACATACCCAATTTCTAAGAATAATGTTCTAAAAGAACAATAATAACTTAATGAATGGATATTGAGTTAACACAAACCATTACCATGAATCTTTCTTAGTCGAACATGCTCTAACCTCCTATATAAAAATAACAGTTGTCTTAATATCCTATTTCAGAAAAATATTTATATCTATATAAATTTATAAAATTAATTTATAATCATTTATTAAAAATATATTAGTTATTTATATTTTATTTTAATTATCAGATGTTATTATATTCAATTATTTTTAGTACTTGTTTCATAATAGTGGTATCAATTATTGTTAATATATTCAAATTTAATCATTATGAGATAATTATAGGTGTCGTAATAAATTTTTTATAGTGACTTTTGATGTTTTAATTTCGTTTATTAAGTATTTAATTATGTTTTCTAATGAAAAAGTTGGCGATGATCTTATTTTGGTAATTTTTAATGAACAAAATGGTGGTTTAATAATAATAAGTGAAATATTAATATATTTTTTCCATTATAATAAAAAAATAGTATTTTATAATTTTTTAATAAAAACACCATCAGTTATGTTTCCATAGTCACCCACGGTAGAGATTTATAGCATTGTTCATGTGAATGGTTAAATCGACCAAAATAAGTATAAGATGTAATCTATGGGGGGAGTTTGGTTGGGGAAAAGATTATTTTGGAATAATATCATTATAAAATATGAATAATAATATTATTTTAGAAAATTTATGGTGTTGAATCATATTTGAAGAGTGTTTTATAAATAATACAAGACAATATGGAAAATGAAATATGACACTTTCATGGAGTTTGTAGACTTCACGTACGCATGAGAAACTCATTCATTTTCTATAGACTGAGAGGAAGAGAAGGAATGGTTTTTAATGTAAAAATATTATCAATTTTATAAATATAATATCATTCCATAAAATATATATCTATAAAAATCCATGTAAGGTGGTGATGAGAAATTAATAATTCCGTTCACTGAGGTAGTAGTTCACATGTACAGTTGACGATGACTACATGTTTCAAATGGTTTTGTAGAAAAGTACAAAATGAATATTGTATAAGTATAATAAAATTTAATAATATTATTAATACTTATGTTATCATAAATTAATGGATATAATCAGTTTGAGGTTATAGAATAATAACAGAATTAAGAGTGAATGGTTGAGAACATCACAACCCCCTTTAGATATTCTCCCTTGGGTAACACATAAAAACACCATTTCTTGGACTTTTGGAAAGACCAAGGCATATAGGAAATGGGGGGCGAGTTTGTAGTGTATAATATGTTAGATGATTAAATGATATAATTCTTTATAATTATTGGGTAAATGGGGTGAATGTGATATCCTTTTATAGGTGAAGGGAATGGGATTTTTGTAAATATAACATCTTAATATAATGAGAGCACATGTTTCACATTTAAAGTGGAGACAAGGGGGGAAATAATGTATTTGTGGATGATTTAAGGTCGATATAATCTCAAATATTTATTTTCACATATATTTTATACATTTCCAAAAGTCTTTGACTGTTAGATTTTCATTAATACCATTTTTAATTTATTAAGGTAATTAATTATTACCTAAGTAATTTAATTATAATGACTAAAAAATGACCCTTATAAAATAATTTATACCTAATGATTCCAAATATGAAATCCATTTTATCAAATAAAATTTCTTTATGTAAGAAATATTAATTATAAAATTAGCACATACAATGTGTGAAACCCAGTTTTTAGTGAAAATTGTATTTTTATGCTTAAATGTTATGATTAGAAATAAAAATTATCAATTTTGTTGATTTAAATTAAATTATTTTGTTTATTAATAAAAAATTAGCATTAAATGTCTTTAAAATAAATTTAAAACCTAATTTCACATAATTAAAACAAAATTTAAAGGAAAAAATGAAAAATATTTTTCATTAGAAAAATATTTCTTATTTTTCCTATTGTAAAATATATGTTTTCTAAATTCAATATATCATTAATAAATTCATAATTTTACCCCGTAATTAATTTTTTGATTGTGAATATTTTTTATAAGTTTTTATTTTATACATACTTCTTCAAATAGTCATAAAGGCTACATTTTTAATAAAAACTATATTCTTCTATATTCAACTAAAATTAAATTATCTCCAAAAAAATCTCAAAAATTTACCCTACTATAATTTTTTCATGATGTATTGAAAAATTAAGTTAAATTTTTAGAATTAAAATGCTATAATTTAGAAAAGTTTCATTAAAATAAAAAATAAAATATAAAGAAAAACTTTTTTATTAAAAAATACCCTTCTTAAACATTATTGATTTTAAATATTATTTCATACTTTTTTTATTCAAATAACATATATTTAAATAAGTATTATGTATTTTCATTTTAATAATTTAAAATTGGTTGATTTAATTAATTGGAACATTAATATTTTTTTAAAAATGAACAGTACTTTTAAATATTAAATCATATTAATTATATATCATTAAAATGTAAAAATTTTCATTGGTTAATATCTTTTTATTTTATATAGCTTTAATTAATATTATAATTTTTCAATATTTTTCATCCAAATTGTCATTTTTAGTTATTATTATTTATTTCCTGTGAAAGAATTTATCAATCATAGTATTAATTTAGAGTAAAAAATATTTCAAAATTTCATGTTGTTATAATTATTATCATAATTAGGGAAAAGTAATAGACAACATTAATCTTTCTTTGTATTTATATTTTTATTTTTTTATTAAAAATATGTAATAATTTGTGTATTGTAACTATCCATTAATATGTATTTACCTTAAGGGGAATGTATTAAGAGACTATTATTAAAAGGTATATGGTGTGAATTTAGTGAGGTGACTCTGTGAAAAGATGTAATAGTTTCATTGAAGTGATTTTTGTAACATATTCCTTAAATAGTTTCCTTGGTCATATATTTCATGCTGAGGACATATTTCACGAGATGATGAAGCTTGGATGGAAGAGATATTGATTCCGAAATGTGATTATAATTTATTTATTAATATATGGTTAACATATATTTATTCTCAAGTTTAATAATTTCATCATGGAGAGCCAAGATAATCATGTTTTAAAAGGATTAACATATATGAATATTTTTATGTAAATAATCATATTTTTATTTTATTTTTTTCCAACACCTATTTTTCTCAAGTAGGGTTTGAATTATTTAATGATGATTGATGGTTATGTAGTTTGAGTTTTCTAGTAATTTTTTATTAGTCTAAAAACCCAAAGGAGGATATTGTTGAGATGAATACTTGGGTTGATGAATGCTTGAGAAGAAAACAATATTGGGGGATATTATTAAATACATAAAATGTAGGTTCTATTATTTGAGGATAAAGAAGTTCCTCAAGATTTTAGTATTTATATGTAGTGGAAATATTAGATTATATTGAAGTTTCTATGGTTATTTTATTTTCAATTTCTATAAATACGTGAATTATATTAATTCTTGAAAATTTTATGGATTAATTTATTTTTGGAAGTTTTAAGGTGGTTAGAATTGTTTTAATGGTGCTTCGAAATAATTTGGAATGATATAAATTACATATTCTTAATTAGATCTCATGATATAAAAAATTAAAAAGACTCTCTCATAATAATTTTTCTCTGTAATATGCATGACAGTTTTAATACATTATTATATGAAATTATGTTCTACACATATGATGTTTTCTCTATGTATAATGTCTAAGGATAACATAATAAAAATTTGTTACATATGAATTTTATGTTTCTTATAATATATTTATATTATGAAAAAGATATTTCTTTTATGTGTATGATATTCTGAGTTTTTAATATATTGTTCATGCATACAAAAATTCAATTATGAGGGAGATATTTTTGTTGGAAAAGATATTTAATCCTATAAATTTAAATGGGATCTAATATATTTTCAGAAGGTGTATGATATTTTGACTTCATCAATCTTTTATGATCTGTTGTAGTCATATTTTTTCATATTTTAAGAAGAATTTTAATAAAGTTTTCGAGCCGTCATAGGATAATCTTAGTGGTTTATATTTCATTTATACTTTTATATAGTCACTAAATAAAGTAAAATGATGCCAATGATAATTTTTATAGATTTTATATCATGAATTAAATTCATGATTATTATTGGAAGAAGGTCAACACTATAAATGGAAGAAACACATTGAAATTTTGTATGAAGAAAAATATTAGATATGATTTAATATTATGATATGAGGAACCATAACTGTATTATAATAATATTAAATTTACATGAAATAAAGATCTATTATTATATATGTTTATTATAGTTATAGAGAGAAGGAAAAGGTTGATTTATTATTATTGATAATAAGGATATGATTTTTCAAGTAATTCATGTTCAAAATTATCGTTGACTTTTATGAAGATAATTTAGAGGAGAAAAAGATGATATTCAGGAGGGATTATTATTCAAACATGTGTTTTAATTGAATAAAAAGAAGAACTATGATTATATAGTTAAGAAAATGTGTAAAAAACTAGTTAATGAAACTTATATATTTCGAGAGAGAATATTTAAAATTAGATTAGGTGAGTTGGTGAATAATTCCATATAATTACACCATCATGTCTATTACATGATATAAAATTTGATGGATCTCAATTCATTTTTCTAGAGTATACACTATCTATATATAACATTTATTTCTTGAGAATTTCAAAATAAATTTTCCTATAAATTCAATTCGAAGACAACTTTTGTAATCATGATACTTTAAATGCAGTGGGATTAGTAAATTATTTTTTTGAACCCAAAATAAATTTAAACATTTATTAAAAAGTTATTTTCCTGATAATGATTTTTAAATAAATAATTTTTCTCCTAATTAATTTAAAAATCTGGGTGGACACTCCTAGGAATAATTACATTTCATCCTACATCAAAAACATATAAGAGTTGATAAACCTCCATTTAAACTTTTAACAACTAAAATTATTCACATTTTATGTAATTTTGTACGATATCTAGTTCCAATATTATTTATATTTATTTTATTAATATTTATCATTTTTAATAACTTTATAATCTTTTAAGAAAGGTTGATATGTTATGTATTTAATTTTCAATGTCTATCTTAATCCATTCATTTTCATTTTGAGTAGTGTCTAATTTATCACATATGAATTTGAACATTATTTTCTACTCTTCATTTTTTCTTAAAAAATATTTATTATTATCATTTTCATCTTTATATTTCCCATTTTCTTGAGAAATAATCCTATTTTATTAAATATTCTTAATTTTATATTCATTATTTTCCTTATATATATTATAAATTTTAATTTTATCATCTTATAGTTTTCAAATCACTTTATATATCTTTTCAATAATAGTTTTTTTTAAATCAAATTCATTGCAATCATAAACAAATTCACATAGATGATTTATTGAATCCATGAGACACATGGTTGTTAAATCCTTTTCTATTATAGATTCATTACTAAAATATGAACCATATATGAAAATAAAACACGTTACTAAAACTCTCTTATCTTTCTAATTTAGACATTTATTTTTTCCATCATTCTTTAGCCTCATGAAATCAGTCATGATATGGAATTTTATTTCAATTCATAACTAATTTTTTCTAAGGTATCTTTAGAAAAAAAATTTATATTTTATGTATCCTTTATTAATATTTCAATAATTATTATTTTTAATTATTCTAGATTAGCATTTCCTTATTTTTTTACATTCATTTATTTACATGATAACTTCATAAATTTTTATTCCCTCTAATTAAGAATTAGATGAGTAAGAAGTAACATTTCCATATTTAAAAGCAACTTGTTTTCTTTTTATAGATTCTTATTTTGTAATGTTTTTAAATTTCAATGCATGTTTTAATAATGATCCAATACATGCATAAAGAGTATATTCACTGAATTTACAACATTCATTTATGGAAACATTATTATTATTATCTAATTTCATTTATATATATATATAAACTCTTTCAGTAAATATAATATTATCCAAGTCTTCTCCTAATGAAACAATTCCATTTACTAAACTTCTAGAAAGTTACAACATTTAATTAATATTTTCTTCTTCACCTATATAATTTTTTTTAATTTATCTCCCTACATTTCATGTGTAGTTTTTTTTTATTTTTTCAGTACCATAATCTTTGAATCTTTGAATTGTTGAATTATCATGTGTAGTATTTCATGTAGATATAAGACGGGATACATTTATTTTAGTATAAAAATATAAAATATTTATAACTATATAATTTAAGACATAATTTACCACATCATCACTAGTAATGGATTAAGGATTAACATCAGGTTATTTACATGGTTTTACCATGATAGTTCATTGATCAATGTTATGTTAATTGAAGAAATGTTCCATTTAATATTTCCAATAGCCATATTCAGATCAATCAAATAAAGGTGGACTTTAATGAATCTATATATCATTAGAACATGAACCATATATATTTAAAATAATATTTTCGCATATACTATCATGTTTAGCATTTTGTTAGGAACAATATTTATATACAAAAAAGTTGATGATCCTTTAAATTTGAGCATTGTAATCTATTAATGGTAAATCTTTGATATTAATTTTTTTAATAGTTAGTGATATGGTTGAATGTTCAAGATGGGGGTGAATTGAACAGTTTATAAAATTTTAAAGACTATATCATATTTAAAATTATTTATTCATTGCAGAAATTAAACATGAATAAAATAATTTTTATATATCAAAGTGATCAAATATCTATTCACAACTTTTCTTTGTCCCCTCAATAAAGGACACCCACTAAAATACTAACTTTTATGAGGGTGACATGACCCAATTAAAACCTTCCTTTTTCTAGTGGAACTACAACTATCACAATAAAATATATTTTAAAGGGGAGTCAAAGCCCTTTACATCCTTACTTTTTCAACATGGACTAGAAACCCTATTAGCCACTATTTTTCACCCTTATGGCAAGACCCTGCCATTATTTTTCATGAAGGTATGAACAAATATCCCCAGTTTTTGAATGAAAATAATAAATTACTAGTTAATGGATATATAAATAGAATAAAGTAGTTAAAACACCAATTTTTTTTTGGTTAAATAGTAAAATTTTAAATATCATGCTAAATGTAGATTTAAAATACTTCTATAATGTAGTTTTTCAAGATAAAGTTAGGAAAAAAATATCATGGTACTGCTCATAGAAAGATCATAATGGATTACAAATTTTAATTAATTCATACATGTTCTGATTCTATTAATCACTATTTATATAGATTTATTACATCACCATCTTGAAAATTAATAGAAATTATATTTCTTCTTTCCTAAAGTATCTATTAATAAATTAAAATGAAAAAAATGTATTAATTTTTTTAAAAATAGTCATAGAAATTGTTCATCAATTTCCCAAATGATAATTCTTGAGTTTTTATCCTTTTAATGAATATGTAGTCCTTATTTAACCTCTAAAAATTTAATTATTATAAAGAAATACATGATACTCTAAATTTGAATCTATAAATTTTATTCAATTCATGATTATGTAAAATTAATTTAAAGTAAAAATAGAAATAAATCATATACATAATTATTTGTAAACAAATTTACATGATAAAGAATAAATTTTATAATTATGTAGCCCTCTGTAAGGATCAATTATAATGTAAGGATCATTTTTAAAGTATTATATTCTATATTATTATCCTGGTTTTTTGAGAGGATGAATCATTGTAATGATAATTTTTCTTCATAAGAAACTATTTATAGATTAGAATCAATTTCATGAAAAAAGGAACATAATCCACTTTTCAAAGATCATATCTAATATATATAAGGATTTTTCAATATTTTTAATAATCTTATTAAATATACCACACAATTCGTTCTTGTAATATGCAATAAAGTTTATATATGAGTCATTTGAAACCCATGTATGAGTGAATTCACGCATGAGTCAATTAAGAATTGATATATGAATAAAAAATCATGTAATATTTAGACACTTAGTCAATTTTTTAGAACGTATGAATTCAAAAATCTATTTAGGAATCCTTAAAAGTGTTCATGTAAGAGTAATTTTCTTATGAATATATCAAAAAAAAGTTTTTTATAACTAGACCAGACATGACTCAATTTTATACCTTTTATGCATAATAAACATAGAAATATTTTGAGTCTCCTGATCTACAGAAGAGTAAAAAAGTTTTCCAAAAACTCAAAAAGATATTATAAAATAATTAATAACAAGAATAGTGAGAATAATAAGAATGTGAATAATTAAGTACATAATAATTTAAAAAAATTATTTATTTATTTAATAATGAATAATAAACACTTTAAACATTAATTTTTTCTTATATAGGTAATAAGATATTTATTTAATGAAATATATTATAATATCTCAAGTTAGATGGAATAAAAATACTATGTATTTAGTAATTATCATAATAAAAAAAATATAGAAATGTCATGCTCCATAATCTCTAAGAATCACAAGATCATGATAGCCATGATCATGGACCCCGCGGTGACCTTCCTCTCTTCTGATGGTCAAGTAGTCACTTCCTTTTAATAATATTCATAAATAGAGGATGATATTTCCATGCACTCTATGTGAATAAATATTCCCTTTTAGCATCTCTATTTGAACATGGGTTTGATTAATATTTGGGCAATATTTAAACGGATATTTAACTATATGGATAAGAATAATCATAGTAGAACAGGGTGTTTAGGAACATTGACATCTATTCATATGGTTTTGATCACACCAGATGAATTCTCCCCCTCCTTACATGGTTTTAATCTCAATAAGAATGATGATACTCTCATATTTTGTCTCAATTCAAAATTAATAAGTTCATCACCCAATTTTTAAAACGAATAAGTGAACTTATCAACGATTCCCTGCCAACCGTAAATGAATTTTCTTCAAACGCCATTAATGATCTCATATATATTATTATATAAACTAAGGAGGACCCATAATTGAAACTAATAAGTGAATCCTTGACCACTGAAGAATAAGAATTATAAATATCATTACTTCAGTTTCTATGAGTTTTTTTTGGGAATTAGATAGATATTCCTAAATTAGACCTCCAGTTAGCTATTCATCACCTTATTTTACCATTAAACCATTGTAGTGATGAACATGATGCTAATAGAAGGGACGCAAGTCAAGTGACCAAGGTGAAACAAAAAGTCTATGAAATGATGAAATCCAAAATCACTCAATATATCCAATACCCTAAATTTCCTTTTAACACTATACTTATTAAGACAAATAATGGTATAATTAGCGTATACATTGACTTTAGTGATCTGAACCACCACTATATAAAAGATTATTTTCTAGTCCCAATCATGGGTTATTCTATTAGTATAACAACAGATTTTCAAGCCCTCTAATTTAAATAAGTTTATTACAATTTCAAAAAGATATAAATACCCCTAGAGGATAATGAATCCACCACATTCAAGTCATTCCTTGTTGTATATTTCTACTGGGTGATTCCATTTCCATAAAGAATTGTAGGGATACCTACCAATGTGAAAAGAATTATATGTTTTATTCCATTATTTAGAAAATTATAGAATGCCATGTGGATGATTTAGTTTTAAAATATCACCACTTTATCGATTATTTTTCTAAACATGTGACATTTTTCAATAAAATTCCACAAGATAGACTAAAAACCTTATTAAATTTCACCTTTGCAATGAAATCAAGGAAAGTGATAAACTACAAAGTATCCAACCAAAAATTGAATATTTACACCATAAAAACAAGGGTTATATATTAAATACCCCTACCCAAAAAATCTGAGAGTTTAATGGACAAAAATGGATTCTTTTGTGCCTCATTCACATCATATCAATCCTTACTGGAATGTGTTTTCCCTATAATAAATTGATCACGAAAGAAGTAATATAATATTGGGATGAATATCAATAGAATGAATTTTATCACCTCAAGAAATATATTTTTCAACATTTCATGTTGATTTTTCTGAGTGAAGTTAAACCACTTATCCTCAATGTTGAATCCATTTAATTTTTTTTGGGTTCCGTTATCACTTATAATAATGACATGTTCAAAGAAAATAGTCTCTACTACCTCAGTATAAAAATGATGGAAGTTGATCCCCAGAGCACTAATATCAGGAATGACTTCCTTACACTATAATTTTTAGTGTAGAAGCTTCAATATTATATGCATAAACATTTTTTCTATCAAATTTTCTACATAGATCCACGAAAATACATCCTTTGTTTCAATATTTTCATGATTTGGTTTGAAATACGAGTTATTGTCATATATAATATCAACATCATTTTTTATTGCATAAAGTGATCAAGGGACTAGTTCTAGTAAATATAATATCATGACATCCTACCTTAGGGGAAATAATATTAGACATAATTCTCCTTGATGATGAATTTTTATCAATCCATAATAATTTCAAAACATGTGAAATGTATTTCTCTGATGATTCTCAAAATCCATGTATAAAAAGGATCGATGATCCCATACTCAATCGAGTTGTCTTAGGGAATGTTTTCATTTCTCAGAAAAATTCCATACAACAAAATTCATTCCTCATGTTAGAGGGGTATAATAAAATTGAGGTGGGAGTATTTTTTTATCATTATATTTTTTGAACTTTCCTTGAAGAAACATATTTTATAGTTATACATAAATGATGATTCAAAGTTGGTAATTGGAAAAATATATGTGCAAAATTCTATCAATAATGAAGAACAGATACCCCTCATCAACTATGTATAGGATTTGATGTCATAGTTTCATTTAGGGAATGTTTAGTTATATATTACATGCTCACAAAATACTAAATTTGATACATTTAAAAATAAAGCTGGTGACTAAGAAATCCTAGATTATGACTAAATGGTGAATTGTATTAAAAATTTCATGGTAGTATATACATTTATCAATAACAAAAATAGATATAAATGAAGTTAATTCCACAAAATTTCAAATAAAGACCTAAACCTTACCGACTATCCCACTACTTAGTTATATATCCCATATAATGGTGAATATTTTAAATTGAAACCTATAATATAAATGAGATATGAAAAAAATATTATTTAAGGTACATAATTTTTTCCTTTTTTATAAACTAAATGCTTACAATGTATTCTATACATGAAACAATAATGGGGACTTTCAAAAGTGAATTGTTAGAGGATTGATCCTCACAATTATGTATAAAATTTGTGTCTGTGCCTATGGTGCTCTCTAATCCAGAGCCAAGATCTTCAACCAAATCAAGAGAGTTGGATATTTCTACCCATCAATGGAGTAGGATTTTATATAATTCATAAAGAATAAAAACTCTTGATAGATATATGGTAAAATCATTCATGAAAGCCGAGATTTATTTTTTTTACTTCTAAATACATCTATATATTCATTATATGGGGGACAGATGACATAAGTCCATACCCTCCTACAATAGTTAGGAACATCATTCTCACTCCAACACCTAGAAACTTCTTCTCAAAGTGGGATATAGTTTTACCCCTAAAGTATGTAAGTATAAATTATTTCATCAATATAATATATTAAAATATCTTTACTAGATTCAAAGTACCTTAAAAAAAATTAAATAGAGAATAACACCAACTATTATTCCTCTAAACTGAGGAAGTTATACTTGAATTAAAATAGTTTTCCAATCATTCATCATACTATCATGTGTTTATGAATGGGAAAATAAATATTTTCAATAGAACTATATATAGTATTATTAAACAAATGTAGATATGGATAATGGATAAACTTCTGCATGTTTTTTGGGGATATCGTACCATGACCTGTACTGCCACATAGGAAACCACCTATTTACCAGTATATGGGATTGATAGAGGATTTCACATAAAATTTTAGTTTCCCTCACTTTTTATTTCCGTTTTATATTAATAATTTAAAGATTAAAAATACAAAATCCTACTTAATATGTTATATTAATTAGATAATAAAATTATATGTGTACTACATTACCATAAAGTACATGATAATCATGTCACATAATAATTCAATAAGATGTTTTACCTTTACTTTTTCATCTCAAGGGACATGGTATTAGCCATGAGAATACTAAATGTACTTATAAATAATCCCCAAAAGATAGAATAGAAATTGGAAACCCCTTATATCATACACAATGTCTACACCAATGGATCCTACAAAATTATCAAAATGTAAGGAGTGTATCCTTCTGCCAAAAATGCATGGTCTCTAAAAAAAGATTACATGAATTCATGTTGGTTTTACCCAAGTCATTGTTTCATGAATTTAGACTACATAACATATCATCCTTTTTATATGATAATAAATTTAACTACTCCATGTCCACTTAGTATAACCTTTAAATTGATAACCATTATATTGATTAATGTGGTTTGTATCATTTTACCTGATTTCATTACAGGAGAGTCTGATCGAGGTAATATCCCTAGGGTATGGTTTTCACCATCCGTTATCTGATTATAGAATAAAAATTACTCTATAATTAAGAACTACATTTTTCATGATTCTTGTTATTATAGGTTATTTTCATGACCTGACCTACCATGGCCCTCCTGTTTAGTGATATGTTGAGTATGACACACCAATCCTACCTCCAATAGGATAGGGGCTACTGAAAATCACTGAGAAGGTATAAAATAAAATTTAAGTCCTTAGTCTTATTTACTTTTATGCACTCACACAACCATATCTATGAAATATTGATGATGAATAATAGTAAACTACAACATCTAGAGTATAACCATGAATTAAATATCCTCAAAGGTATACATTATAAAATTAAAATATAAAACCAAATAATAAAGTGTAAAAATACATGGCCATCCTAAAATGATGTCCCAACCTAATAGAAACTATAAAATATAAAACTAAAGATATCATGCCTCTTGATCTCTAAGTCTAACCATTGAACATGATCAATGCACCCATATACCGTTATGCCCCACTGATGTCTCTAATGAAATCCCTTTAATCTTCCTATGAAATGACCCATGAAAGTGAATCCCATATAGGGGTGAGTATATATATTCCTATTAGGACACCCTAAAAACCATAAATGGATAAATAGAAAGATACACCAGTCATCTCAACCTAGTACATATATATTCTCATAAAGATACCTCAAGGAGAGAGAAAAGTGAATCTTCATCTCCACTATATAGCTATGAATTTTGAGTCATCCTATAACTCTAATTTTCCACATATGATTCTCATAATCATGAAAATATAGAAAAGTATCCATGTAGAGGTCCTACACCTCTCTACTATGCTCCACCACCAAGGGGTCACAATCTCAAGTGGATGACCTACTCCTTGCAGGAGCTTGAAGACCAAGGGTTACATACCATAGATAGAGGAACCAAAAACTATTCATAAATATAGGTTTCCAACCATACTTATTTGGTGTGACGTGGGGGTTACCAACCCCAACATATCTCTGATAAATTGGCTCAATCACTATAATCATCCAAGTATTTCTAGAAGAAGCGTCACACTCACAACACCCTATATCGTATCTCTAATGCCAAAATAAAATCCACCATTGCATTATAAGTGAAATAATTACTAGTATGGGATACACATGGTCCAAAATTTGAGTCTTTGAGAAATTGATACATAGGATAGAAGATTTTGATGGAGGTACACAACATTTAGTAGGATCACATTATGTGCGACCTCACCTAGGAACCATGTCCTGCCCTATTTTACACATGACTTGAGTGGCCATGGGGGAATACTTGACATGTATAGGTTATATATGGTGATTCCTGACCACTCAAGGCCTTCCAGTGTCCTTCCATACCTTTCTCATGTACTTCGGCCCATACCCATGTACACTGGTTGTGTCTGAGTATCCTATTCATGTCTAATTATATATCTTAGACTGTGTAATCTGGTTTTTCTAGTGTGGTTGGTTGTGTCTATGACCATATACCCCTAGGGTACACATCGAGCCACCATAACTAGGTCATATGGTGTGTACAGGACAAAAATAGTGTGTACTACTTTTTTTCACCTGAAACTCTAATCGTCACAACTAGGGACTACACAGTGTGTGTTCCTTGACTGCACATGGTGTATGTTTGGATTCTCCAAAAATGAAAGAAGGATTTATGGGTATCTCCCACACCACCTTGACTAATATTTATGCATAAAATCTCATTAATGTGTGCATATATATGGTTGACCAGGCTTGATCCATCACCAATGGCTGTTTTTCTGCCACCTAAACCCTATGAGGGTCGTCTCATTGCATCATTCCACTTATATGGATGAAGCATGAATAACTATACTTTGGTGTGTGTCACCATCACTCACATAGTACCATGATCCATATACAAAACAATGATACACACATTATTTAGGAATATTCCATGAATCTGGGGGGTTTGATCACACTTGAATCTAACCTCAAAATGTGAAACCATGACCCCATGAGCCAATGATGATGAACATGAAGAATAGTGGGTGGAAATGTGTATGAACGAAGTTAATACATCATTGGAAAATGTGAACTCATCAAATAATTACATAATTATAGGATTAATGGGTGAAAACAAGGTGAAACAAATCATTAATGGGATCAAGAGTACCAAATTATGGTTGGGATCATGTGGAGGATATAAATCATAGAGAATAAAAAGAAGATATAAAAATCCATTCTTATAAAATTAAATATTTTCCAAATCCATCAATTAAAATTCCCTACATAAATATTAGATTAATATTTGGTGAATTACACACATGCTAGCAATGGATAAGAAGATCTGTTATGTTCACCATCCATATCATGGTTCACCTCAATCCATTAATCATCATTATTTAATCCTGATCTACCAACTAAGAATGTTTCCATTTCCTCTCTAATCTCCCAAGGTTATGTTGATAACTCTAAATATTTTCTATAATATCACATTTATAGAGGAGGTTTTAGTTTTAGGTCACAAAATAAATAAATAAAATTAATTAATTAATTTAATATATTTATTTTCTAATGATCGTCTTCCAAAGAACGTCTGACACAAACAAACATTATTTCATGCCTAGGGTAAACCTTCCATTTTGAAAATAATCTTGTTGTCAAATTTCCACTCTGATATACCAAATAATAGAAAAAAAATTATTCTAAAAAATGTGTGTGTGATATAATATAATTAATATTTAAATGTCAATCCCCTCTAGGCCCCAAAATCTTGTTCTAACTTAAGGCCTAGCTCCAAAAATATTACAAAGTTTTGCAAGGAAAAAAATTAATTGAATTCTCCCATTCCTTAAGGTTTTTTACCATAAAAGGATAAATATATATAAAAAGTTGGGGGTACTGAGTATGAATCTGACTCTCACACTCCCAGACGCTCTCATGCAGGAACCCATTATTCCAAATCACCAAAAAAAATGGATGGTCCATCCATGTAGGTTTGTCTCCCGCTAATCATCAATCTCCACTGGGTGCTTCATGAAGGTGGATCCATCCTCGATGTCTAACTCTCCCCAATCAATCACGTGTGGTGTTAAATTTATGTATTTACTCAAACATGACACATGGAAGATTCCATGAACTCATTTCATCTATGGAGAAATTCCATGGGTAGGAAACCTTTTCAACAATTCGTAGGATTTCTAAATTCTTGATAAACATTGTGTATATCATGATTCCCTAACAAAAACTCATTAATCCTCAAAGTGGGGAGACACTTAGGAAAATATGATCTCCCTGATCAATCTATAAAGGAATACAACATTGTTCTATGTGATATTGTTGTTCTATGTTGGATGTCCTCATATGGTCACATATCACCTATAACTCCCATATCATCAATTTCACCATATCTATCCCAACAAGAGATATCTCACCAATCTCAGTACAACATAAGGGTGACCTATAGGTTCTCCCATTAAGGGAACAAAAAAGTGTTATACTGATTTTAGAGTGATAGTTGTTATTATAATAAAAAACTATAAATGGAATTTAATCCTCTAAACATTGGATGAAATCCAACATGAAAGCTATCAGCATATCCTCAAACTACTAGATAGTTTAGTTGGTATTCTCGTCTATCTATGGTGAAATATTATACTCATTATCAACTAGGTATTGATGTTATCTTTCAAGAAATTCCACAACCATTATGTGAATTGATCATCATGATCAGATATAATCATTGAGGGTACCCCATGAAGCTGGAAGATCTCCAGCATGTACAACTTCCCCAAAATCTCAACTGAACTATGCTTCCTCATGGAAAGAAAGTGTTCAACTTAGAAAGTCAGTGAAAAATCACCCATATAGAATTGTGTCCTCTCACTATCTATGTAATTACTCTCACAACATCTATATATATTCCATGCCACTTCAATTTTGGGATCTCAAGATATTGGGTCAAACCTACATGAACTTGATATTCAGCCTTTACATGATGACATGTGAGACATTGAGAAATAAACTTGACCATTATATAACTCATTTGATCCAAACAGAAACTACCAATAACGGTCCTTGTATATATTTTACACTCCCAGATGTACCAAAAAGGGAGAATTGTGAAACTATCTCACCACCTCCTCATACTTCATGATTGGAACCACCGTATATATTTGTAAAAGGATGATGTGATCCCCTCCTTTAGAAAGTCCATCTTGTTCATATTTTGAGGATATTTGATTGTATATAACCTCACAATTTATAACTCCAATCTAAACCTATCTAACTAGTTAAAGAATAAAAGGATTCACCACTATCCACTAAAGAAAAACTACTCCCCTCTCCTCCATCAGGGTCAACTACAATGAACCCAACTGCTCAGACGCCTCCCTTACCATTCATTAACGAGACTTCCTACATAGGTAAAAACACACTAAGTTTCCCTTCACTTGTGAATCAAATATATTAAATTCATATTCCTATAGGAACACCAAATAACACCTTTGTCTTGGTTTAAGATCTCTCTGAGTAAATTTGTACTGGATACTCCAATGGTATGATTAAACAACAAAACACTCATCCTGATGATTGTGCCTCAACATATTTAGAGTGAAGACTACCTATTCCAACTTTAGGTCGTGATTCATGTAGTTCTTATCATGGGGTATCATCTACCTTGACCCATAGGTGATCACCTCCTACCTCTGCATCAACACACAACTGATCCCACTTCCATAGGCATCACAAAACATCATGTACTCAATGCCCTCCTCCGGTAGCCTCAAGACATGATCACTAGTCAACCTCAATATCAACTACTCAAAGTATCTATACCATAGCTCAGTCCTGGTAAATGGATTATTTTTCCCATCATTGTAGTCAAAGGGGATGATACCCTTGAAAATTCCTCCATAAACCCCATATAGTTCCCAGCTTATCTAAGAAAAAATTTCACCTTTATCATGCTCTTGGGTGGATCCTAAGAAATAACTGTATAAGTATTTTATAGGTCAATTTCCCTAAAAATTTAACCTTGTGGGTCCTAAATTGGCACTACAAAAGCTTACAATAAATCTGGTTCTCTATAAGTAATTCTATGGCCACCCCCAAATTCTTTTCATTCTCTAACTATAATTCATATTACATGAGTATGTCATTGATGAAGATAGCTATGAATCAATCCATATACTACTAAATGATATAGTCAATAAGATACATGAATATATTTGGGGAATTATTTACACCAAAATGCATCACCAGGAACTCATAGTGTCAATAGTGACATAGAAATTTCATCTTCACAATATCATCCTTGAAAACCATCAAATGTTGGTAGTCAGACCTAAGATCTACTTTTAACCAACTCATTCCTTTCAACTAGTAAAATATTTTATCAGTCCTCAGAAATGGGTAATATTTCATATATTGTTAGTTGATTCAAGATATTATAATCAACATAAATACTCAATCTTCTACCCACATTTTTATGAGAAAAACTTGGGCCGACGGGGGGACCAACTAATTTTCATGAAACATTTCTCTTTAAAGTCCTCAAACTAATCCCACAACTCCTGGATCTCTGTAGTCATGATCTATTGTTCCAAAAAATATATTGGTGTAGTCTTAGGGTGCATATTGTTTCATAATTTCATATCATGCCTCATAGGTAGTCTTAAAACATATTCAATGAAGTCTTCCATATATACCTCCAATATAGATTGAATCTATATGCTAAAAGAGACTACTACAGTAATGGGTAGTCTCTTTAAAAATGGGTGATGGGTTTTAGTTTCTTACTCGTTATCCCCACTCACTCATCAATGAGATATCTTTCACCCGTAAAGGATAATTCTGTCCCATCTATTTGTTGGAATATAAAATCTCCTCTGATGATAGTGTATCTAGGAACACACCAGGAATAACTATTCCATTCTTAAGATGATGTCATAAGTTATCATCATGATGACCACAAGGTCCCATGAGAAACTCTATTCACTCAGAACTAGCTTTCACTGTTAGAAGATGTGTGATATAGAATAATTTATTCATGTTGGAACCTTTAGAAATAACTGTTGGGATAATGAATCAATTAGTATCTCTAAAACTCACATTAGGGATATGGAGAAAAAGGAATGACTCATACACATGTCTATAATTTCCAGATAAAGAGTATAAAAGATACAGATAGTACATTGAATTATCTCATGAGTAAAATGGTTATATCCCTCCATAGACTGTAGTTACTCATAGCCGCAACCACAAACTCTCTAAGCCTAGTGTGGGCCACTTGGTAATATTGGTGGATGTAGCACATAAAATCTCCCTCCACCAGCTCCTCCTCCCTCAGGATCCCCAGTTACTTCTCTATCAATACCACCTCCCTAATGACCACCATGACTACGCCTGGGAGATACTTAATCATGATGTTGCCCCTATCTTGTAAGTCCATCCACTACCTACCTACCCTTATCAATAAGATAGGTCATGAAATAATGAGACATGTGACCTTTCCCATCATAAGTATAACATTTCACAACTGCTAGATGACTGTATCCTCAACATTAACAATACGGTGCATATCCATGTTTCTGAGTCAATCCATGGGAAGGTATCCTACTCCGAGACCATGAAAAGAAATGCCTACTAGCAATTATGGATGAATCATCCCCATTATGTCTTCTATTAGTTCTAGCAAGCCAACACCCCATTGCTAGGAATATTTTTATAAATATATCCTATTATAGTACTCTAATATATGTAGGAATTCACGTGGAGACTGTGTTGGCACAGATGTCACTGTGAAGTCCCTAATCAAACTTACACACCTAGAAGAAACCATTTTACAGCATATCAAGGGAGTAATATATTAGGATATTAAATGGAATGGAATACTTAGAAACTATAATATCACCCTATAACAGCTCAAGAAAATTATATATATATATATATGGTTCATAAGAATGAAGGGTAATACTCATCGTGAAATAGATGATAGAAGTATGACCAAGAGAGAGTAATCTCATCATGTTTCTGATTGATCAGACTCAACTAGCACACAGTTTATCCATGAAGGGGACTATCCACAAGCACAACCATCTGATTGGTTGGGGTAAAACAGGCCTAAAAACCAGATAACTGATTTAATCCAATCCTAGGCTACCTGATGGGTTGGATATTTATGAAACTCTAGTGGTATTTGCTTCTAGAGATCATGTAGAATGATAAGAATTCAAACATCATCATCCTAACTAGTAGGAACTTTCTGCTAGTCATTATGTGGTTTCACTTCTGTATATCCACCTAGAGGAAACACCTCATGAGATTATCCATGAAGTGAGGCCTCATCACTGAACCAATCATCATCACGAACCTGTTTCAGTATCCTTGATGGGTATCATATCATATGTATACTTAAATTTATCAATATGTACCATAGTTGGATAATCAGATATTTGAAGATGACTCAAGAAGAAAATATAATTAAAAATAACCAATTATATATGATTTGTGTATCATTTTTTCCCTAAATCCAATTCCTTGATATTATTATTGAAAAATTATGTAGTCAGAGTACTAGTGTATGGATTCATCAACTGTAGCACCGAAACTATGTTATCTATCCTAAAATACACTCTTGAGACACTCCAACATTGTTTCTATATGTTAGAAACCAATCATTTCGATGGTCCCAAATCCAAACAACGACTAAAGGACAAACCACCTCTGTTACCAATCTATTAAGAACTGACCTACCAGGGCCCTCCTGACTGGGTGATAAGTTGAGTATGACATCCCAAAACCACATCTAATATTATAGGGGAAAGAAACATGTTCCTAATAAGTCATAAACTAAAGTGGTAGGCCTTAGTATTAAGTACCTGTACGCATGCACACAACCATCTCTATGAAAAATTGTAGAAGAATAGTAATAGACTGCTCCATATATAGTATAATAATTCATACAATAACATCAAGGGAATATATTATAGAAATAAAATATAAAACCAAATAATAATTGAGAAAAATATAGTTCCAACATGAAATGAGGTCCCAACTTAAAAAAACTAGAAAAAGGGAAAACTAAAGATAACTCGACTCCAAGTCTCCAAGTCTGACCTGGTCAATTTATCCAAGTATTATTGTGCTACATCGATTTCACCATCGATCTACATGTTTTATGCATAAGACACAACACACATGGATGAATCCATTTTAGGAGTTAATATATACATACCCAGTAGGACGCCTTGAAAAAAAAGGGAGAAATAGAAAGATACAACAAAGACCTTATCCCAATACATATATATACTCATAAAGAAACCCATAAAATATATTAAAGGAGATATCCATCTCCATATCCAAGCTAAGAATTATGATTCAGTCTACAACTCCAGAGGTGCATCTCTAATTCCTAGAATTATGCACAACTGAACAAATAATCCTTGTGGAGGACATACACATCCCCAATGTGCTCCACAGATGTAACGACTCAAAGTTTTTCAATGGAAATTACCTTCTTCTAAATATGTCATAAAATCATATGAAAACACAAAATAATGAACTACTAAGTGCTAAGTGACCTTTAAAAATAAGTTTGTCACTTTTGTGCTTTGAATTTTGAAAATCCAACATACACGGTTGTGTTCAAGATGATTTTTGGAGTCTAATGAAACAAAAATAATTTTTGGTGAATAGTAGCGTACCCTTATGAATAGTAACATACCCTTATTAATAGTATTATGAACCTTATTAATAGTAAATAATCCAACATAAGATTAACCATACCCATGAATAATTAAATAAAATTTAGACATATTAGAATGTGACAATTTGACCTTAGTAAGCATTTTGGTATTTTGTAAGTCATAAATAATTAATTGTAATTAATTAATTAATTTAAAAGAAAATGTATTTTCCTAAAATGTATTCATAAATTATTGAATCAATGTCTTATAGTTTTTAGATAATTTTATAAACCCTATGTAATTTTTGAAAGCACTATAAAATCAGTTTTAATTTTTAAAAACTATTTTTTAAGTAAATTATGATTTTAATTAAATATTAAATTTATAATATTTAGAAAATTATTTTTGAAAATTGGACTTCATTTTTGGATTCTACACTTCAAAAAAGGGTAGGGGTAAATTTTTGGGTTTTTTCTAAAATACTTGAATTTTTGATGAATAGTGAAATATCGTAATTTACCAAAATAAGCTAAATAAGCTAATTATAGAGTCATGTGTGATTTCCTGATGATGTAAGCCCACTTGGTATGGGATAACATGATAAAAGTACTATCATTGGTCATTTAATAATCACTATTCCTTGTCTTATAGAAAATTTATAAACTAATGAATTTTATATTAAGGAAACCCCTCTCCCCTCCACTATAAAAACCACCCTTCACACCCTCATTTCCTCACACCTCTAAAGCTCAAACCCTTCTGTAAACTCTGCCCAAACATCTTCCCTATCCACTCTACCAATTCCAAGAGATTATGGTCTCATAAAAAGACCAAACGTAGCTTCTTTAAGGAGGATCTCAAGAGGATGATTTAAAAGGTAATTTCTCTCCCTCTTCTCCTTTAATTTCCTTTCAAGTTCAAGTTCATTTCTTGATCTCTCCCCACATATATTCATCCAAATGGTATTGTAACTCCATTATTATACATATATTTGAAATTTATGATGATAATTAGATATTATATAATTCAACCCCCTTTCCCTCTTCCTTTTATTTTATTAAAGAGAACGTTGTTCGTGAGGTGTTAATTTATCACCTTCAAGAACAACATGTTTTCTTCTTCCATTTCTACCTTCATATCTGGTTATGAAACCATTTTTATGGTTTAAACAGAATATTTTATATTTATTATTTCCTATTTAAAGTTCTGTAAATAACTTATGTTTATATTACTAAGTGATAAATTAAAACAAGTTCATTGTGATAAAAAAACCGCCCAAATTAACCCAAACAATCACCATTCAATTATTATCTAATGATTCTTCCACATGGATATAATATGATTCATTATAAGACCATTAAAACTCCTTTAATATCAATAATAACATTTAATATCAGTTCTGTATGTTTACCCATGTTCTACCCGAACTTCAATTTAAGAATACAAGTGAACCACTCAAGAAAACCATAAAAACAAACATTCCTGAATAATGTTTTTTAAACTCTATAACTCATCTAAAGGAACATAAAATCACTTAATGAAACCATAATGAATAATATTAATGTACATAAGGTTCTGTATTTCTAATTAATGAATATAATGTCATTATACAGGACATTAAAGAGAAGGAAACATTTAGGTACAAGGTAAGGGAAAATTCTCGAACCTAACTTTCATCCTTAGGGTTCTCCCTCTTTCACTCATTTTTGATATGGTTACTCCTTAAATATTTTTTTTTTCATTTTTTTCTTTACTTTTATGGGATATATATTTTTTTCATTGGTATTTATGACAAACCAAATTTTTTCCAAAAGAACTCTTCTTTTAAGAACTCACCTTTTACTTCTCATTCAAAGTTGATAGTTATTGTGTCAAGTATGTTATTAACTCTTTGTTTTGTAAACCCAATGTTTATTAATGTGTTCTTATGAGATGAAAACAATTCCTTTCCATGGGTTAGTTGTGTTCATTATTGATATATTTTCTATGTGGAATGCATGTTAATGATAATGTTATGATGTGACAGGAGTGCCCAGAATTATATAGCGCAATATGAATGTTTGAATGTGACGGGTGCACCCGGAATTATTCAGTGCTCCAATGCATTGGGTAAAGTGATGAATCTCATTATTAAATGTGAAATGATGTGTAAAAAAGATTCTAGCTTGGTTCACAAGTATGTGTGGTAGTTAAACACTAAGACATGATGTTTCATTTTTATGCATTTCCAAATTTCAAGACTTTTATTTATGCTCCTCTCATGTTCATAATCTTTTGTCTATGTCATGATTATGCTCACCCCATGCTATATTCTTCTTATATATCCTCTTACTGGGTTTTTACCTCACCCCTTTTTATGTATATCCTCAGGTGGCTACATGTACTAAGGAGAGGAAAAGTGCCAATAAGAAGCTATAGAAGAAGAAATTAAATAAATGTTTATACTTGACATTGTAATTGTTATGTACGGTCCTAGTTTTCCCAAGACACTAAACTTTTGGATACTCTATGTGTAATACTATTATGTTATTTATCTTTAAAATTATTTAATAGTAATGTAAGAAAAGGTTGGGTCTCTATAACAGATGAGGTGTCACAATCTCTTGTGGTAGACCTACATCCTACATGACATAAAATACAGGGGGTTTCACCCTTTAGATTAAAGAATAATTCTCTATATAGAATGTTGGGTTTCCAACCATAGATATTCCATGATTCTAGGGAACCCACACCCTAGTTTGATAAGGGGTTACCAACCCTGACGTCTCTCTGATAAATTTACCTGATCACTACCATCATACATGATTTTATTGCAAAAGAATCATAATCACAAAACCTTTTTTATCGTTGATTCCAAAACATCGGCCACCACCATGTTCTACATGGAAAATTGATCAGGATGGAATACTTGTAGGCCCAAATCTGAGTCCCTAATAAAGAGATACATAGGGTGAAATATTATAAAGGTGGTATATGATGTGTAATTATGGTCAAATGGTGTATGACCTCACCTAGACACCTAGTTATGTCCTCTCCCACACACATATTTATTGTCCATGTGGGAATAAATGTCTTGTAATGTTAGTATATGCTGTGTCTTGGATACCTATAGCCTTCCCATGTCTTCCAACCTATTCCCATGTACTTCAGACTGTTTACTAATATACTAGTCATGTTTGGGTACTGTATCCATGTCTGAGTACATGTCCATTCCCTAGTATTCTAGTCATGACCATGTTCTTGGACATGTCAATTCTTGTGTACCCCTATAATACATTCTGAGCCATCATCACTTGTTCATTTGATGTACATGGGATATACACTTTGTGTTTTACTTATCATCACCAAAAACCCCTAACCACTACAACAAATGGATAACACGGTCTGTGTTCCTGAACTACATGCCTTGTAAGTTAAGATTTTATAGAAACTAAATAAAGCTTCATGATTCTTTCACATTCCATAATCACTCCCATTTTCACCTCAAATCATGTCCATGATTTCTGATCTAAAGACAATCATTCCTGGTCCACTAATGGTGGTTGGATTCTAGCCACTCAAAACCCATGTGGTTCATCCCATCACACCACACCTCTCCCACAGATGAAACATGAATAAAAGGTCTCTGATCCATATCTCTACCACTAGATGCCCTCATAACACCACAATACATAAACAAAAAAATTATCTTGATGTTGTTGATGCATCCACCAAAAATCTAGGGTTTAAATCGCACATGAATCTAACCCAAAAATTTCAAACCATGCCCCATGGGATGATGGAAAAGAAAAAAATGATTAATGGGGGAAAATGAACAAGGAAAAAGTGAATCCATCATTATCTGATGTGATATTAACCAATAATTACATAATTTTGGTATCCATGGGTGAAAAAAAGGCGCAACAAAGGATTATTCGAATCAAGAGTACCAAATTATGGTGAGGTTCATGTAGAGGATATAAATCACAGAGAATAACAAGTACATATACAAATATATGATTATAAAATCAAATATGTCCCAAAACCATCAAATAGGATTCCCTAACTCATTATTGGATTGATCATTATTATGGAATGTTCCCACTAACAATGGAGGAGATGATCTTCAGTGTTTTTCATCTGTCCTATGGTTCACCTCAATCCATTAATTTTCATTCTTTATTCCTAATTTGTCGATGAATAATTCATCCTCCTCTCATTTAATCTTCTTAGATTATGTATATTACCCTTGTGATTTTCTATAATAGTTCATTTATAGAAGAAGATTTAGGTTTAGGTCTAAAATTAATTAATTAATTAATTTACTTAATGTACCCACCAGCGGATGTCAACCACAGAATGCCCAACACCAACCAACTTAATTTTAATCCTATGGTAAACCCAAAATTTTGGAAACAATAGTGGAATAGGATTTTATTTCAAGGGTTCTAGAAAATAGGAAAACCATTTATTATGGAAATATGTGAATTCATAATATAATATATTTAATATTTTAAATATATCAATATTGATCCCCTCCAGGCCCTGGAATCCTACGCTGACTCAGCACCTAGATCCAAGAATGTTTTAAAAAACATTCCAAGGTATTATAAGAAGAAAAGAGTCATTAAAGATATTTTTTTATTCTCAAATGCCCTATTTTGATTCCATGGACAAATTTTATTCACTATAATTACCTCATACATCATTGTGTGGAGACCTCATTTACATTTAGTTTTATTTATACTCCTATAATAAGGGCGCTTATAAATTTCAACACCATCCCCTATAAAAAACCCCTATTTAAATAGAGGACATTTTAAAGAAATACTTGTGGCATGATTTTGATTATTGGAGTATATATAGTAAGACCTATATTTTATACCCCACGTATAACTAAAACTTATTTTCTGTTAAATTCCCCATCCCATCCTGGTGTGTGGATCCTCCTCATTCATATCATATTTCCCTTAATATCACGAAACTTGTAAAGAATCACTTAATCTCCCATTAGGTATGATTTAGATCTACACAGAAGAATATTATATGAAAATTGTATAGAACTATTCCAATAAGAGAAGGATATATAATGACGTATATTTCACTAGATATAGAACCAACTACAAAAAAATTTATCTCAGTTTCTCCCCACCATCCTAACATGTGGGTTTACTAATTCCCTTTTATTTCCCATATATTAACCATACATAAATATGATGAGTTGGTATCATTATTTTGATCTATGTGAGGTTTGATTACTATTATTACAAGATAAATAATGATGCCTAGATCTTGGAGCCTAATTGAAAAGTTCACCTCTATAAAATTAACTAAAAACATATGGTCTCCTTATTCACATAGTGAATTTATACATTTAAATTAATACTAGAGTGATATATTTTACTCTTAACACTAAATTTCATTTTATTCGAATTATCTTTGCAAATATAGTGATTTTTGTACTATCTCCCCTCGACCCATCCATAACTCCATCTCCACTTACACTCTTCACTAAAATTCTATGATTTCTCAATGTAGTTCAGTTTAGAACTATATTATTTTAATATACTTGTAAACATTCACATATTATATCCCTAACATGGAACTATGAGAATATACATCACCATGAATCTTTAATGATTTGTGTTACCAAGTGAATCATATCTCAAATGACCCAATTGATTAGTGTCAACATATGTTCTCTATATCTTGACATCCTATAACCAAACATGGTCATATTTTTATCTAGTGAAGAGAATACACTAAACCAATTTATTCTTGATATTATCATAGTAAAACCCTTGATCCAAATGTGATCATTGACCATCCTCAATATTTATTTTTAAGCATTCTATAAAGAAACAATTGGTCAAATGTGACCAATCATTTTCCTAGAATATCTATTATCATTTCATCATTCATAATTTTTAATAACATAAGTTACCATTTTCACCTCTCGAATCCCATGATCAAAGGCCTTTAAATGGTTCTCCTCTCAATACCTACCATTTGGGTTGTCACACTTTCCATTATGGTCTGATAACTATGAGTTTTTTCTTCATATAAATTTCATTATGGACATCTATACCAGTATTGAACTCTTTATTCACATAATTTCTACATTTACCATGTCCTTTTATTGAGGTCATTATCATTTAGTCAAATCCATATGGACCTAAACAACTGCTTCATTTTGGTCAAAGGTAAATGACCCTAAACATAAACCTCATCTTGGTAAAAGTTATATATCCTTAAACATAAATCCATTATCAATTTAATTACAAGACCATAAACTTTTAAATGAAAGATATGTATTACTATCCAGATTTTAAACCCACAATGGATGGGAATGTAAAAACAATTGATTCTGTTCTCACTAAGTATGCTCCTTGCATAGTCTAGGTAATATTTAGTGCATTTTAAAGATAAATAATAACACAAATATTTTTCAATAAAATATCATAAAATGGTAACATAGGAATATTTTGTGTTTCTACCGACTAATAATTTTCCCTTAATGAATTAATTATAATTTTATGGTAAATAGTTCAAGAAACAAAAAAAATATGAAGACCACCATTTGGGCTTGGAAAAATTTTATTCATTGGATCAAGGTCTTTGGATCAAGGAAAATTTTAGAGCACCCTTTGACTCCTCACCCATATTAGTTCAAATGTTCCACATAAAGTGAACGAAGATGTAATTTTAGGGTTCATGAACCCACTTGATAAATGATTCTTCCATAAAAAACTCTCCTCATTATTTCAATTATATTGAGTTATTCACTTCCTCACATCAAAATATTCTAACATTAAAAGAAATTAATAGTAAAACCATTGTGTATTAAAGCTTCCTTTACCAAATCAATATAACAATTTTAGGATAAAATCAATATTTTTTATGTTTTATCTAATTGATCCAACTTACCTTATGTTGATTATATATAAACACCATGTACCCACATCCCATTTATTTTTCCTGGAGAATATTCTTTATAAATAATTGATTCTCTCATCATCATTTAACATAATTATTTTGGGATATGATTTTGAAAACCCATATCCACTTACATTTTAGGTAGATTGAATTATAATTTTGTCACTATTTGTGAGTTCATATAGATTATCAATGATGAATAATCAAATAAATAAAAAATCTAATAAAATGAAACAAATTGTGAAGCATTATTTTTATTTTTTAATAAAAAGAGGAAGGATCATACACAATTTTGAGTCTCTCCCCAATCAATAATAAAATTATTAAGGGAAAATTTTTTATATGTTGTATGATGCACTCTATATTTTCACAAATTTGATCAAGATATCATATGGATTCATAAACATTGTTTTTATTTTTTTCCCAAATCTATAATTTCTTCTTCCTTAATAAGTAATCCCCATTATTCCTTTATAAACTCATCTTTTCCAACCTTTTTTTTCCTTTTAAGACATATTTGGTGATCTACCATAATTTATTTATCTTTTATCACTTCGTATTGAAGGTAGTGTACCAATTTCATTCCTTCTTCAATTAAATTTTATTGAACAACTATGGACTTGCATAGTAATATATTTCTTAAAGAGACAATGCACTAATTTCTATAGAGTGAGGGGAGATTTAACCATTGATAGTCTTAGTTGAAATACATTTTCATACTCTAAAACATCAATGAAATACTTTTCAATAACATGGATGGTGTGGTAGTTGAACCTTTTTTATCCCCACATCATGAAAATATGGAGAAGACAGTTTAGTTTTCTAAATA
Source organism: Viscum album (assembly GCA_963277665.1). Lineage (NCBI taxonomy): Eukaryota > Viridiplantae > Streptophyta > Magnoliopsida > Santalales > Viscaceae > Viscum > Viscum album. Next base: position 1,474,501,033 of record OY728125.1, on the reverse strand, counting down.
TATCCTCAATAGAGGTTTAATAGATTGTTATGTAGATGTTGGACCGCACAGAATATTGAGAATTTCATCAAAATGAAATCAACAATTGGTCTAAATCAGAGTTTCTTCTGGAGACTAAAACATACTATATTACTAGATCATTCAAGGGAACTATGTGTTCACACCTCTCAGATCATGATGACAATATAATTCATCCACCCTCAGTTCTCTCTACTATCTAAATCACTATGATGAAAACTTCATCAAATTTTCACTCAATTTATATTATTGGGACCACTGTATGATTTGTTGATGTTATATATATTTCAATTAGTATATTTATGAATTAAAAAACACACACCTTCACTCATTGGGTCACTATATTTATCAACTATTGTTAAATCATTATGTAGTTCAATAAGGGTATCCACACCTGCAATTATTATATCTTTATTTTTGTGGTAGGAGATCCTTTATTCACTAACACAACTATATTACTTTACATTAGTTAGAGTTATACTTGAAATAGTCTTTATACATTATCTTTGGGTCTTACATCCTTCTTGAAGGTATCCATTCACAATGGGGGCTCCATAGATTCAAATACCAATCATAACCCCAATGTTCCTAGATTAGTTCCAAAAATATCTTATGATTTAAATATATTGTTTAATTGACTAATATTATTAAGAAAATAAACTATATAAATTATTACGACAATAATTTTTTATCAAAACATGCACTGAGTGCAATATGATCCATTTCATGATATTTGTCCGAGTCCTGAAATTCCACCATAATGACATGTGTATGGTTGGGGTAGATTTTAAACTCAGATGCTATGATCAGACTCATGTACAATTCCATATTTTATTAATAATTTTTATAAGAAACCACACTTGATGGATTCTATTGATGGGGTCGATCTACTTTTTAAAGACCCTTGAATTTTCAAGATATTGAATATGAATAGAAATTTGAATGTTTGATTTTGAGTTCTCATGAGGGGTAAAAATGGTTGGTTTCCCATTGTATATGATATTGGATAGTTTTGTGATCAATTTTGTTGTCCCAAAACAATGTGTTTACCCAAGTATAGGTGTTTCGTGGAATTATATGATGTTTGTGTTTTAGAGGAATATTTAATAATTAATTAATTAAATATTAAATTATCTGTGCAATTTAGGGTGGTGATATCTTTTTAATGGACCATCGTATTGAGATTATGACTTCAAGGTTGAGTTTTTAATGGGGAGTTTTACCTTTACGAGGTATAAACCCACTTAGGGTTCTAGGAATCAGTATGAGTATCAAAAGGGTACTTAATTAATTATTGTTTAATTGATTGGATACCCACACCATTTTCAGTTTCCTATACATAGAAGGAGGGTGGAGAGTTCCTATCTTGTGCATGAAATTTATTATGAGGGGAAGGATTATATATATTCCAATATACTTCATCCATGGTATAGATCATGAATAGATCAATGTGTATTATCTTTTAAGAGTGGGTTTGGACTTGATGTTTTGGTGTTTATGCCACGAGGTAGGATGATTTTTTAGTTTTATTCCCCAATACACATAGAATAGTTTCATTTATGTTTTATTCCCATTTATGATAGCTAAGGACCCCATGAGTGTTTATCAGTTATTAATCAGGGAAATATAGTGGTTTTATGAAGTTCATAAGGGTTTCCCATTGAAAAATACCAATCACAATATGTGTAGTTTTGGAACACATGTTGTGTCTTCTTTATATTTGGGGAAGATGGAATTTTGGAACTAAAAATCATGTTCTTAGAGTAAATTCCATGTAGTGGATCACATCCATGTGGTGTTATATGTCCATGTGGTTATGTACTTGGGTAGGTGGAATTTTTGGACAACATGCAATGTAGTTTAAGTACACGGAATATAGAGGGACATGGTTGTGTGGTCGTGTACATGGGTAGACAACCCATATATGAGGGACATGGTTGTTTGAATGTATGTATCCATACCCTAAGTATGACATGGACATGTATTAGTACACCACCAGACCCTTTGTATGTCATGGTCAGGTATTAGTACATCGCCAAACCTAGGGTGTACCTAGTCCATGATGAATTATATGTCTAGGTGGGTGGCTTTGTAGTACACACCATTTATTGGGGGTACACATTGTGTTCTTTTCCTTATTACCCTTTGGAGATTTTTCGGTTGATTTTTTAACCTGGATTCGGAATTAGACACAGGAGGATTTCATTTTGAGTATTTTTTCATGAAGAACATGGTGGGTGTACCTGTGTGGTGTTTTTTTGGAATTATAAGATATTTTTGGGGGAGATTATGTTTCGAATGATATTTTTTCCTCTAGAAATTGGGTTTATATATCTTTTGAGAGTGATACATTGGATGAGGCCTTCAAGAGGGTTGTGATAATTATTGAAATATATAGCATGAGTTCATTAGATACCTCTGTTTTTGTTAGAATGATATTTTTCATGATGAATAGGACTTTTTTGTGACTCGATGTGATGGATATATTAGTTATGTAGACTATACTATCATGACTGGGAAAGGGGATGGGATTGATTACATCTCCATTTTGAGGTTTACTTCTATTTATTTCTATAAGGATACAAGATACTAGAGACTATGTTATGGGAAGTTTTACTCCTAAGAGACGAGCATTGGATTGAGAGATTAATGGTGATCAAGTTTTGGAGAGGGATATCTCTACTTATGTTCTAAATTATATGATCTAATTTGGGATGCCTCTTCCTTAGTACTAGTTATGAGGATATAATAGGGATGACTCTTCCTATTTTTTTACATAGGCCCAAGTGGCTCTCTGATTAATAGACAGGCCCTAGATGGGTGCATGTGTTTGGGGAATTTTGATTATAGGCACTCCCTTAGGGACCAAACTGATATATGAGCATATGAGGTTGGGATGTGATAATGAGATTGTCTATTATGATATCCCTTGATATTTTCACTTGTATTTTTTTTTGTGATTTAGATATATTGTGTTATGGTTGGGCTACCACATTTTTGAACCTAGATTACATGATATGAGCTACCATCTTTGAGGGATCTGTACTAGAGGTTCCATGAATATGGTTACAGATGTCAGACATGGTTCTCCCCATCCAAAGTTGATAGGGTGGGAACAAGGTTCCACAAATATGGTTCTAAATTTATAACATTGTGTTCCACATCTCAATTTGATAGATTTATACATGGATTTCCACATGCATGGATTCAAATATCTGACATGATGTTCCACATTGAGTGTTGGACAGTGGTTCCAGGCACATTTCATGGACATGGTATTGCACATATATGGATGATATTAGTTGAAATTGTGTTCCACTGATATGGATGATATTGGTGGACATGTAATTCCACAAGCATGGATGATATTGGTTGACATGGAATTATCTAGATATGGATTATATTGGTTGACATGGTGTTCCATATATATAATTATATTAGAAGACATGGTGTTCCATAAATGTGGTTAAAATTCCATAATAAGGCTATGAGAATGCAAAATGATGGAATACCATATGGAATATTATATAGGACTGATGATCCTCCTTTTTAGTTTTGTTCTAAGTGGATTCTCTAGGAACCACTGGTGTTGATTCATAGTTAGGTGCTGGAATGATGTTCAAAGAACAATCATTTATAATATGTGGATTAGAGTTTGGAATAGTGTTCTATATTTTGTTCATTATTTAGTGTTGAATGAGTTTTTAAGATGGATATGTCTCGGTATTGAGTAAGATATATCAATTAAAGTCATGATATTTTTTAGGGCATCCATAGCTATGTCACCCACATGATATTTGGGACACACACCTAGAAATGTTATCAGAGACACCATGGATTTGAAAAAAGTAGTTATGGTATATCAGAGTCATGGAACTAAGGATTAAATATGTTTTATTTGTATTTACTTCCATAAATTTTTGGCTAGTCTGATCATATTTCATGATCATGCACTAATCAGAGAATATTTTAGGTTCATCAATAGGGGTGGCATACTAATATTTATTTATTAATTTCTATTTGTGAACCTTTATGTGTGTATAGACCATAATTGTACTTTCAATATGAGAATATATGCATGATCGATAGGGCGATAACCCTGGTTTTATTGATTGAGTGAGTTACTCATGTGAAGTCTAATGATCAGGATAGAGTTGCTCGATGTGGTACAAGACACTAGGTATGTGGTATGTCTTGATGTTGGAAGTAGATCCCAATGTATTTATTTTGAAGTTATTTATTTTTTATATGTCATCAACCTGTTAGGATATCGATGTTTTATTTATGGAATTTTTGTTCAAGATTTTTCTATATTTCTCTTCATTATAGCATGCTTCGACTCTAGATTATTCTTATTTTTGTGTAGTCTCATGTGTATGATTATTAGTTATTTACTTCAAGTTGTTCACTCTGATATGAGGGTATAATATTCTATAAATTTTTACAAATATGTATTTTTCATTTAACCATAAATTTTTTTCTTCATTGGCCACATGTAGAAAACTTTATATCCCATTTACTCTAAAAAATTATTTGGTCCATGAAGAATATTTTAATTTCAAATATCCAATTTGTCATTAATTAATGGCCTTGATATCGATAGAATATAGTTGAGATATAGTTATGAAATTTGTTACTCTGGATTTTATCTTTATCAATTTTTAATTTTAGTTCCATTATGCCATCCATTTACGAGTTATAGTCCAAACTTCATACATATCCATATTTGTGATCATATTTTGAGGCTTGACTTGTTAGTATATTTTTCAACTCCAAATGTTGGATTCAACACTAGGTTTAGAAGAATTAAATGAATCACATGATGTGTGTAATCCAAAACAAATTAAATTTATAATTTAAATTCGTGTATAAAAATTCATATGAGAAATATATAAACAAATTAAAATGATTAAAATAAAAAATTAGTTAATTTTTGCAATTAAGCTCAAGATGATGGTAAATCCATAAAATTTGAAAGTTAACCACAAAATAAAACTTTTTTGGGATTAAAAACATTGAAATTAAAATTAAAATAATTGAAAATATTTTATATTCCCATTCACCCACACTTAAAAAGTGCTTTCCATGAATCATAAAATCTAAAAATTAAAAATCATAGGGAACCAATGTTATCATTATTAAAATCTAAAATTAATAAAATTAAAAAATCATCAATGCAAAATAAAATTTAAAAATTTCACATGAAATATCAATTAAATTCCCTATTTTCCAAATAAACAATCAATTTGTGTATTTTACATTCCCCCTTTTTAAAATGGTGGAACTTCTTCTTTCATTCATTTATTCTCCTTAATTAATTAGAATTAATCATTCAAAAAACATGATTTAACTCACTTTTAAATATCTTCACTTGTAAATCATGATATTAATTCTAATAAAGTTATTATCATATCATGTGAACATGATATTTATCCATTTTATTGTAAAGTAACTCTTTTATCCACTTTGTAAAGAAAAAAGGCACATAAAATCAGGGGGCCATTACTTTAAGATTCTAATGACTCTGAGAGTTAAGGTTGGTAGGAATTGATGTTTATAAATTAAGGATCAAAGAGGTTGTTTCTCTATTAAAATATAAAGTATGATATATAAATTTAAATTCTAATAAAATTATCCCTTTCAAAGTAGTAACCCCAACTTCCCCCCAAACAAAAATTAAGGTCATGATCAAAGTAAAAGCATAATGAATGATTTTTGCACCCTATTGATTTTTTTATTTTATAGTTTCATAATTTTTTTCTTTTTCAAATAAAATTTTCATTTATTTTATTTTTAGAAAGTTATTATTATAATAAAACTCATATCCACCACCAGACCACATATGATAAAAAACATAGTTCTAGTAATAATGATTTTGGATTCTTCCCTTTCACAACCCCTTCCTATTTTTTTCAAGATGGGAGAATAAGTTGAAGTAAAATGTTTTAATCAAATAACCCATCTTATTAACCATAGTATAACCCCCATACTTATTCCTTAAAATGTAAATAATAACTTTCTTCATAACTCCCTTCACCCACACATGTCAATTTTAAAATTTCATGATAATACTAAGAGGAGGTTAGGAACAGATAAAAATGTCTTAAAACATGGAGTATTCCTAGCTATTTCATTATTTGACTCTATGTAATTAAACAAATGTTAATGTAATGGTGGAATTTGAGGAAAAGAGATTTTAAAAATATGCCTCAGTCATTTGAAATGTTTTTTCATTCATAGTAATTTCATTGAAAAGTTCAAATGAAAGTTCTAACATGTGACATTTCCCATGATCACTCAATAAATATGATTAAGAATAATTATGAAGTAATTAGTCTATAAATACTCTTGTGAATATTATATTTGATATAGGAAAATCACTCATTTTAATGATTAATTATAAAAAGACAATTCACATGAATTTCATAAATTCAAATCATGAAAAATGATAGGGAAAGTTAATTTATATAAATCAACTTATCCCTTAAAACAATGAGTCCTAATTTTAATATCCATGCTTCACATTAATCATCATATTCTCCATTTTACTCTTTCAATCTCATTAACATTGAAATATAAATCATGTAATCATTGGATTTCTAATAAACTCATGTCTCCTAAATAATTCAAGTAAATCAAAAATTCAAATTTTGGTATGAAATTTCTAGATTAATGCACAAAACATGTTTTTGGACAACCATTTAAGAGTTTAAAAGTAGAATAATAAAAGTTTACTCCCTTTACATTCATGATTATTAATCTTTCATCATTATCTATTTGGGGAATTCCTTGTTCCATCATGGTCCTAAAAAATGGAATTACTCAATCAAGCATAAGGATCATTTAATTAATGTTCAAAATTATGTCGTGAGTAGGATCCATGATAAAATAATCCTAAGAAATAAATTTCAATAATAAATTCGAAAAAGAATGTAATGACAAGTCTTGGTATAATCCCCCAAATGGGCCTTGAGTTTTTACTACATATGGTGGGATGTACCAGCTGTTATCCATAATTTGATGGTGGGTTGAATCTTTTTGGAATTGAACCACCACATTTGGATTTCCCCATATTTCATCTTTATTATTATTGAGGTGTGATCCATGGATAGATTATTACATCTCTATTACCTTCATAAATAAATATATCTTTCATTGTGGGTGTATGGTTATGTATAAATCATACTCTTCTTTAGTTCTTACTTGTGAAACCTTCTCTTCATCGTTCAGTGGTCACTTAAAGTGTTATGTATAAAATTAATAACCAATAGGAGATTCAAAATTCAAATTTGAATAATTAATTTCAAAATATTACATTTTAATTTCGGCAGTGTGTATCTATTATTATTTTGGAAAATCAACTCGGATATCTCCTTGTACCCCTCTAGTAAATGTTTAATAACGTTAGGGAGCACCAAGTGTTCCTCAATAGGTTCATTTTCATTTTTATCGTCTTCCTCCAGGGCATAATACAAGTTTTCCAATTCTAAAAATTGAAAACCATTAGAAGTGATAACCAGATTAATTTAAATCAAATTAAAAGAGAATTAGTTCAATAATATATCATCTCCTTGATTTGGTTCATATTTAATCTCTTCATCATTAGAAAGATCTGCTTCGATTTGATCTTTACTAGATTGAGGCAGGTAGTTAGAATCCTCTTGACTTTCTTAAAATTCCATCATATGGGAAATTTCATACTTTAATGGTGTTATACCTTATTATTTATGGAGAATAGTTTTTCTTCACACTCTTTCAAGATGTTATCCAAATATTTTTTATCACTTGTATATAGCTCATGTTCTGGTTTCTTCACCAATATACGAACAAAGTCAAATTCTATTCCCATTTTCTCCCCAAGTCATCTAGAGTATCGCTCATCCTTTTCACCCAATAATTTTGATCACTATAATCAACATATTTCTACAGATATGTAATATGTGAGTAATCTTCCTATATAGAATAATATTAGTTCGAATACATCATAGAAAAATAAATATTTAGGGTTTTTTTATTTAGAAAATTATTATTTTATTTTTGTGTTTTTATTAAAATTGTCATGTGAAAGTGTTTTAACTCCATAGAAACTATTACAAATTGATTCATAAAGATTTTTCAAGATTCCTTGACCTATATTTTATTTACCTATGTATGGAACATAGTGCACACCTTGGTTCATCCTCGAGAAGGTATCTCACACAATACCAAATTTCTATTATCACTATTTATATTTTAACTAATATAAAACTAATAAATTTAAATAGGATGAATTTTAAATATGCATGAAATATATATATATATATATATATATATATAATGAAATGTGGAAAAAATGAATGAAAACAAAATGATGTTTGATATACAGGATATCCTCTCAGAAGAACACCTAGAGTGAAACTTCATCATCTCTTTATTATCTCCTTATAAACTTAAGGAACATGCTCTATAATATGCATGAAAATAATCTCCTATCTATGTTGTGAATATATAGTTCACTCAATGAAAGCTGAGATACCACACATCCACCTACTTTATTAAGGGATAATATTACAGAAGAGAAAATTAAGCCTCGGGTGGAAAGTGGAGACACAAAGACACCTTTCTCACTAATATCCCCTTTGAACAAACTCTAAGAAAATAAGAAACCATGAACATGAATGTAAAATGACTTGGGATGAACAATGGATTTATCTCCAAGGAACTTCCACTTTGTATTTACACATGATCATGATTATTAAAGATCATAGTGAGAAGATAATGAGGTGGAAACACAAAAGATAGAAAAACTAGAATGGAGGAATAAGAAGAGTAAAATACATTAAAAATGAATAATACTATCATATCAAGAAAAAAAATTCAAAACTATAGAAAATTCAACCTACAGTGACAATTTATTTAAAGTGATATTAGATACATTTTTATAGGAAAAAAGGGATGAAATTTGGGCTCTAGAATTTTGCTCCAAATTTTTTGCATGGTAGACCCTTTTAATAAATAAATATTGGAATGATTTATTCTTTCAATTTGTTCAAATTTTTCTTGTAAATTCGAACACCAAATTTGAACATCATCTTACACTTATAAAAAAAGTTCTTTCCATTTACTCCAAAACTTTTTTATGGACATGTAGAGTCTTTGAATTTCCAAAATTTTATTTTCCGTGCATTTATGGCCTTGATATTGCATAATAAAGTGGGGGAATAGTTATGAATTTTGTTCCTATGAATTTTATATTTATCAATGATTAATTTCAGATCTATTGTTCCATCTATTTATGAGTTATATTCCCAACCTAAAAAATATCTAGATCCATGTATAGATTTTTAGGCTTTACTTTTCAGTATATTTTGGGCCTCCAAATGTGGGATTTAGTTGTTGGTCTAGAAGAATGAAATGAATCCCAATATGTTATTAATCATAAATAAATATCATTTAATAAATTAAATCTATGTATAATTTTTTTATGAAATACATAAATAAATTAAAATAGTTAAAATCCAAAATTTGCCCAGTTTTACAATTAATCTCAAAATACTTCTAAAACCATAAAATGTGATAATTAACATTAAAATAACACTTGGGGGTTAAAAACATAGAAATTGAAATTAAAATAATTGATAATATTTTCCCTATCACTGGGGTAGTTCTTGATGATGACTCGTCCAATTCATCATTTAGTTCTCAACCATCTAAGGTATGAGGATAGGTGTCTCATCCGTTATCCCAAAAAAACAAAGTTATTCCCTCACTAATTCTAGTTTGTTAATCATATTTAGTTCCATCTACTCCAAAATAAATATATACCTTGTATGAATGAATTGAAATTACCTACCCTCAATATTGTGGTATATCTCCATCCACCTTAGGGTAGAATAATGAATATATTATTCCTCATTGATTTAAATAAATGGGAAAATAAAAAATCAAAAGGTCATGTATGTTTAGAAAATTTAATAGAATGAAAGAATACTATAATTTTTTTTGTTAAATTAATAAATCATTTATATAACTTATGTGTATTATATACCACATAAGTTTTATTTTATATTTCTATAATATTTCTTAGTGAAAGAGGAACCTATTTATTTCTATGTGGTTATCTAGTATATTGAACAAATATTTTTTTTAAAGAATCTTATTTTTTAAGTGGATAATATTTTTTATAGAAAGATAAAAATTTCAAAAACCCTCTACATAATCACAAAGTGATGAATCATGGATCTTAAAGACCTATATATAATGTCATTGAATAAATTTCAACTTCCTTATTTTTTTGGACCATGTGGAAATTATGTATCATGTCATGTTATAGCTTATTATTTTGTTCTTGTTATTCTAATTTGATCCAATATATAGGGGGTATTTTTTGGTTCTCAAAAAAATTACAAAAACATTGGGATTAAGATCCTAAGGAAAAAATGAAAAAAATATAGTTTGTCATAAAATAATTTGACTATAGACAAATAAATAAAGTGAATCACATAAGAATTATCTAATTAGAGAGATTTTTTTTTCATCTAGAAGGAATCCATCATTTGAGACCGTTAGAATTTTGAGTCCCTGAAAAGTCTTTTTGAGGACTAAGGTTGTAAATTCATGTGATATCTAAATTTATTTCTAAATTCAATTGTTAATCACATGTGGTCTGAAATATTTATCTATGTTATTAATTTATCATATGATGGGGGATGTGTTATTTATTTCTTCCTATAAATACAAACCTTTGAATTAATTTTGAGAAACATAGCGATTCCAAAGCATTTATTTAGAGAATAATCACACTTTTTGTAAACAATTTCTTTTCTAAAAAACCTTTTGCGAGAAATTCACATGGGTATATCCTTAAATCTATGTCTGATAAGTGCTAGGTTTCTCTATATAATTGTTTTTTGGAAACTATATTTTTATATAAAAACATTATACACAGCTTCATATAAGTTACATTATGGAAAAACAAAATGAATCGTTCAGGTTCCACCATTAGAATTTTTATAGCTATTTTTATATAATGGATTCTCTACTGAGGGCTATTAACACATAAATCATATTTAAAAAATGGTCTTTATACCACACATTCACTTTTGAACCCAAACCTTCCATAAAAACATAGTTGTAAAAAGTCTAAGGGAAATTTAAATTGTGTCTTTCCATCCATTAAATGGTACATCTTCATATAATATTTTACCAGGGGTAACCACCCTTTGAGAAACATCCATCCTAGGATCTAATACATTAGTGTTCAGTCATCTTCAAAATAGATTTGTGTCAAACCATATTTGTTAAACATGGATACCATATTCACCATAACCTCCAACCATGGATGAAGTCAGTCCTTTTAACTTAATGGATCAAAAACCCATATATGAAAACTATTACCAAGGTTAATAGCTTAGTTAGTCAGTTCCATCAAGGCTACCTCTAAATCCACCTGATATACTTGACCCATTCTTCATTTATGTCTGTGTGTGTCCATTATATCCTATAGTTCATTGATATTGGAAGTTGGAAATCATAGAATGGATCCTTCCCTCATTTTATTTCCTAACCCGTAAGTTCCTTGGAATATATTCAATCATTTATTTCCTTGATAATGAGGATCCTCCCTTTTAAGGACCCATGGAATTTTCTTTGGCTCAACCCTCACAACTATCATGACCTAGCTATTCTAAACCGACACCATTAACATTGAATTCATATTTAACCATTTAATTAGAATCTACAGTCCTATCAATTATCCATCATAACTTTGACATTTCCAGTCTAGTTTGGTCCCCAACTTACATTCACTTTCCTTATCTTTTAAGTTAATCTAGAAATTTTCACTCATGTATAAGTCCCGTAGTAACCATTTTTATATACCTATTTCCTTGTAGTCCATTCAACATGACTTTAAATTACATGGAATAGGTCCTAGTCATATATCCTTTAAATAAAATACTAACCATCCTTGAAGTATGACCATAAAAGACAAATATTTTATCCATGATTCACATCCCTAAAAGGTACTTCAATGGTCCTGAAAACATGACCATAAATTAAACTTCATCAACTATGAACATAAAACCCTATAATAAACTTCTCTAGTCTTGGATATAGAAAATTTAAATTCGCATAATTTATCCAACACAAAAGAAATTTAAAAAAACTTATATGTTTATGGATGTATGCCATTAAACATAATTTCATTGTTCCTAAACACATGACCAAAATAGACACTTTGTTAGTCATAGATAAATGAATTTGAAATGAATTTATATATCAAGTTTGAATTATCCTAAAATTTACCACATTGGTCCTTTTCACATTAACATAAAAGGTAAAACGTATCAAATAAAATTGAACTAAACAACACGGTTATAGATTACCTTCAAAATGATACAAAATTAGCTCTTCTCATCGGTGAAATCCCAACTATAAAACACTTATCGCCTCCCTAGATGGTGATAAATTTAATTGTTCCTTGTTAGATGGAATTAGAGAAGTTTATAATTAAACAATGACAGAGGTAATGATAAACATTCCATATATATTTATAAGGATCCTCTAATAAATATAGATGTTTGAATTGATGCACGATATTGATTGATTACTATCAAAATAACAGAAAAGATTGTTGTTATTGGGAATAATTTAAAAAATATAACTGAAATATATAAGAGAATAATTGAATTGGAAATAAGACCCTTCATGGGATGATTCAGCCTCCCATTTTTTCAATTTTGACACACAATTCAAAGCATCATTAGTTCATACTAATTAGCTTTAAACTTTAGAAATTTTGTTTGTAGGAAAATAAAATATTCACATGAATTCACTAGAAAAAATATCATGTTCAATTTACCAATAAAATTAATACAGACAAGGTAGAATAATATTTTAAATAGACTTATACCACCATGACATCAAATATTTTTATCAAATCCTAAAATAATTTCGCCATGATTTATTTACTCATTCTTAATTGGTGAGTGGCTGGCCATATGGCAACAAAATGAATTTTTTCCCATCATTTGGTTGATACAAGAAGGAATTAAAAAATAAATACCACATTAAAATATTGAAAAATGGTATCAAATTTGGTCAACCAATAGTTATTTTCATTTTTAATCTGTTGGGATTCCCAAATATTCCTATACATATCAAATAATAAAATTGAATGAAAAAACCTTATATAAAGGGATATGAATTTTCGATTTTGACTAAAAATAAGGTTATTCAACTTTAATTGAGTAAAAATATCCATTAACTCATTTTTGTAGATATAATGAATATATCAAACACTCTCCATGATGATCCAAAAATTCAATGCTTCCATTATTAAAAAACTATTATTATAGATTACAATAATATTTAAAAATTTCTCTTTCATTTAGGATTTAAACTTATTTAAGAGTGATCCATAAGTATTCATATTCTTCCAATATACTTTACACTCCAAAAAATCATGATTTTAAAATCTATATACACATATAAAATAATGTCATTCTTCTACAAAAATAAGATCTTATGAACCCTTCCATGTTTCCTTTGAATGATATTCACTTTATCTATTAACTTCCAGATCATTTTGAATCATGTGAACTCATATAAGTGAGTTATTGAACCTCAATTGTAATATTCATAAATGTTTCTCCTTCCTTTTAACTTCAATATTTAAACATGATTTTATATAATACTCATGGAATGTGGTTCAACATTTATTCCTTTTCATAAAAATAAAATATGATAACACATTACTCTCATCTCATATAGACAATCCCTTATCCTTTGATGCACCATCATCCTCATGTGAATTATACCTTATGTAACACCCCACAAATCCAAAGTAGAAAAATTGTATTAAATAGTGTTCATGACATGCAACACCATGTGTAAAAATAGAATACATTGATCCAATACATTATAATATATTCAATATCTTAAATAAATATAATATATTCCATAGATTGTATTTCACACAACACCGAGTTAGATTATGTTACACACAAGAGAAAACTTACTCATTAGATTTAATTACATGCAATAGAGACCTTCCTCAATAGCTTGTGTTACAATCAAGAAATACCTTTCATGATAGCTTGCATTATATGCAAGACAAAGTTTCACCAAATAAAAATGTGTTATTAAAATATTATTATTTAATATAATATAATATAACCTAGTTGTTATATTAGAAGTTATTAATAGTATAAACTAATTTATGAAAATATATGTTTTACAAAAATATAAAATAAATTTATTGGTTTACAATTAATTAGAAAGGAAAATAAGAACCAATTGGATATATAAAAGAAATATTATTATTTTTATGAATCCAAAGGATTTTTTTCTAAATAAACACAATTAATTACAATTAGTGAATTATTTATATTATTTATATATTAAATAAAACATTTTTGATATTAATCCATTAGGTTTTATAGAAGTCAAATAAGAATAAACCCTATTTTACACATAAAAACCTATATTTTTATAAAGCCATTTTTACCGCATTTTAATGGAAATACCATTTTAAATCCAATTTTGACCGTTTTATAAATTTAATATGTCAAAATAATTTTAATATTTGAAATAAAAAATAATAATTAGGTTAGGGTTCTTTTTTTATATTTTTATAAAACATTTCATTTCTTAATGAATAGTAAAAAACTCTGATTTTTTATTCAAACCTGATTTTTCATCTAATTTATTTATAAGGTAAAATTATATTTTTAATTGGTTTTAAAGATTAATTAGATAAATTTTTTATCATTTAATACAATTTATGTTATTTTAAACAAATTCATTGTGAAATTTATTATAAAAACATAGAAAACCTTTGGAGACTTTTACTTTAAAAACCTGCATTATCGTCCCGTCTATGGCATTAAATTTAAATTAATTATTTCCCATTATGAGATTGGAATTTGGAAAAATGGATTCCATATTTGGAATTAGAAAAATTTATAATTTCAAATTATACCAACTTTGTTGTTTACCTAAAATATTAGTGATAGTAATTAAAATTAATTATAATTATTAAGGTAAAATTACACTTAATAAGGGACTAAACCTTTAACTTAGGGGCCCAATTGGCCGAGAAACTTGTACAAAACCCATTTTATGTTTGTAAATAGTCCATTTACTTTCCATTATTTAGTTTTTTTAAAACTTTTTTTAGGTAAAAATTTGGGTACACCTAACTTCTTTTAAAAAATACCTAGTGAGTCCTTTCCTCCCTTATAAAAGGTCACAACCTCTGCCCATTACTCACACCTCTCAAACCTCTTTGGTTCAAAAAATATCTACCAAAATAGATTTACACCATCACTCCCCTATACCTTTAATCCACCTTTTGTGTAAAAGGAAATCCAAATAATCTTTTTACTACAAACCAAAAGAAGTTACCAGATTAAGAGCCAACATCTTCTCTCAAGGTATATAGTTTTATTACCATTATACAACCCCTATAACCTTATTATTATGTGATTTTATAATAACACCATTATCCTAAATATACTGTTATATTTTAATTTTGATTATTCGACCTATAGTTACACACACTTCAATGGTGAACTACTGCCTCACGAAATAATGACTGTTCATTTTTATTTTACCACCTCTCATGGTGGCCATTATGATGGACACTATATTTATATATGATATTTATGATATTTATTATTTATTTATAATTCTTTAATCATTTTATTACATATACTATTAATACTTTCCATTTTTTGTTAATACGATATCATTGTTTGAGGAAGTGTGGACTACCACCCCCTCAAAGTAACATGGTTCGTTCACACAATACATGGAACGTATAATGGTTGGTTTCAATTAAAAACATGGGACATAAAATACTCTATATTATATTCATTAAATAATTAAATTTCAAAGAATATAATATATATTGATATATCATTTTCATTATTACCCCTTCACACACTTAAAAAGTGATATCATTATATGTGGATGTGTGGACTACAACCTCCTTAACATGATGTGATTCCTTTTCCATCACAATAAATATATATATAACTACATATTATTATTATTGAAAATTGTTTTTTTTCATTTTCAAAAATCCTCTTTAAGGGAAGTGAGAAACCGTACATGGGTCATGACCGCCACAAAGTTCAAATTCAAATTACAAAATTCAAAGACAATCCCATTTCAGACCCAGAGAATCACAACCCACATGCCAATCATGGGTCTTCGCCTCCCCAACATCACCATCCTGGAGACACCCGCTAGAATTCCCCTCAGCGAAAGCATCATCCTCAATGACACAGATCATACAACCATCGTGATAGTAGCCCCAACATCAAATATCCACGATATGACCAAGAATCATCAACAAAAAAACTAAAACTAGAAGAGAGAAACCTTCAATCGATCGCATCCCAACAGACCGAATTCATCATGAACCAAAATCAATCAGAAATCACCAACCAAACTCATGAACACCACAAATACATCATCAACACATCACGAACAATAACAACTATAAAGAACGGAATCAGAAAACATCACCATAACCAGATCTCGGAGTCGCCGTAGAAAAGATCCCGTCGCCGCCATCCAAGTCGCTCATTGGGGTTGTGACAAATCTCCCAAGACATAATGGATAAGAGGTGGCATCACTTGAGCCACAGATCCTAGAGCACATCTGTCGACCAACACCGCAGATCCAAATAAACCCTATCCAAATAAAAAGAACCGGGCAGAGAGGAACTGCTGTGTGAAAGACCGAGATAGACTCCCAGAGGATGTCGACTCCAGTACAATTGAGAATCCACCACCAAGAACCTGGAGAAAGGGTGCTGCAAAAAAATGGCATTAATTACCTTTTTTGTATAATGATCATTGAAAAAGGAGAGCATTACTCATGCGTACGTATGACCTACTGTCTCCATGATTCTAATGTTGGTTCAATTTTTGTAACCACTTTTAATAATTGGTCTTAAAATTATAATTTATGTATAAATATGATAATTATGTCATGATTATTATTATTTAGATTTTATATAATGACCCCTTTGACCATAATTTACCTACCATATTTTTTTGACACATAAACCGAATTTGATCAAAACACCTGATTTGAACTTTATTGCGTATGTAGTTTTACATCTGTGAGATAAATGTCATGTTCACCACATACATCTTTTCTATGGGGTATCTACTGCAAATTTTATTATATTGTATCATTAATCATTTTATATTCATTTTATTTTAGTCTTTAATTTAATTTTATTCCCCCATGATAATTATGATTTAAAATGCTTCAAAGGGGTATGAGACACTTTGGAATGTTTAAATATTATTTTCCTCCACAATAACTTTAATGATCTTTTAACAGTATTTACATTTGATTACATTATATGAACATTTTTTAATACAACCTTTCATTTTATCTCCACTAGTTATTCATGAAAATTTTCAATTATTAGTACCATTTTTTCACTCTTTGGTAGTGAAAATGTTTTAAAAAATGTTTTTTATAAAACCTGACATTGTATCTGTCATTAGTCAGAGAAACAGTTTTCTTTTAAAAACCATATTTTATTAAAATGTTTTCAAAAGAAAAATTAAAATTATTTTCTGTAGAATTGTTTAGCATTTTTTTCTTTTACCAATGTTTTTTAGTGGAATATTCTTTCCCTTTTGGAATAAGGAATATTTCTAACCTTTTTACCATGAAAAAAGAATGTTCTTTTTTACCTTGCATGGCCTATATTGATTTACCCTATGCCATTCCTTCAAAGATTTCATTTCATGTTTAAAATGTTAATTTTGTAAGAAAATGTTTATAATTTTTTTTTTCAAAGAATTTTTTTTTCAGAAGTTTTTTCAAAACAAAAGGATATTTTCATCAAGAATGTTTTTTAAATATATTTTTATAATGATTCCATTCATCAATGAAAACAACCATTTATTTTACTCCACTTGGGGTATGTTGTATTGATACCATACTTAAACTTACTATGGATGGTTTATGATTTATTTATCGCAGGAATTATTCACATTCACTTCCCTGATTCCTTTTAGCCCTCTTTAAATATTCAATTTCATATCATCATTGAACATTGAAGTTCCCCTAATTATCCATATCATTTATCATGGATATGTTCATTTCCTAAAATTCATACCTTTTTTCAAATAGGGTTTAGTTTTAAAGTTATTTTATTATTTGGGGAAATATTTATTGACCCGTATACTTTATTCAATATGGATATTTGATAATGCATATTATTTAGTCAATATGAGAAATGATTTGGACAGGTAAGGTAGTTGTTGGGGACTGTTTAAGGTAAGCCCTATGGGTTTGGGACTGGTTAATGAAATCCCCTAGATTCATTGATAATGTCATGTGATGAAATAGTGGGCTAGACACCTTAGATGGGTTTTTACCCAATTATAAAATGGTCTTATGAAAGGTCCTAATTTTACTGGTTCCATGTTCCTCTAAAACATGGAATTCATTAATAAATCACTTCCCTCATTTAGTTTCAGTTATTATTCATACATGAGATTATTGTCGACATATTTCTGGATAAATTTAATTTTTATTTCATTGATTAAATGGAATAACTTTCAGTTTCTTAACTTTCCATATATATTTTATGTTATATAGTTAATTTAATGATACGTGTTTCTAGTTATTACCTTTCTATATTGTTTATGCACATACTTTTGAGTTTATTGATTATATGGTATGTGTTTTTACTTATTTATCATGCCATAATTTTTACTCTCACTGATTCATTATTTCTTCTGCAATATTTTGACCTTACTAAGCATTTGATCACACCTTTATTATGTTTCTTCACCCAGGAAACCATAAAACATACTATAAAGGATATGTATGGATATACCAGATGGATTAGAGTTATCTTATAAATTATTTATTTAGAAATAAGAAACAAATTATGTTGTAATTAGTGTATTTATTTGTAATAAAAGACTACTATATGTATCTATCTTACCAAGACTATTAAAATCTTGTTACATTTAGATTTGATTCTCTGTAATCATGCCAATGTAATTAGTAGAAGACACTATCTTAGAGCTATGTGGGGTTATGTTGCTACAATTATTGTTTGGGGGAGGTTAGTATAAACCATGGGAAATAGATTTTGGAAACATTGGTCAGGGAATATAACCCTAAAGTAAAATTTGAGGAAAATTATAGAAGAACATCATATAATTATATTAAGTTATATATTCTGATGGGTTTCCTATAAATAAATCTCCATTTGGATACTACAAGTGGATGGGGTTCTGGAACATTTGTACCTAATAGTAATAACATTGAAAAGGTGTTCTGAGACTGACTCAGGATAACCTGGTTCACAACAATGGGTCTTACTACGCACCTAGTTTGACACTCCTGGGGGATATGATTAGGATACTTCATATTTTCTTTAAAAACAATTTTAAATGATTTGGATACAAAATTAGAAACATATGTTAAACCTAATGTGTTATTGATTGAAGATAAGGTGTCATGATTTAGAAATATTAGAAATGATATTGTGGATAAACCCTATATCAAGTAAGGACCTATGTGGAAATAAATGGATAAAGTATTTATGTATTGATTAAATATTAAAATCCTTAGTTAAAATGATATTTAATGATTAACATCAATCCAAGTATTTCCATAATATTTATTTTTTAAATTATATTTATTTGGTTTTAAAAAAGGTCAATATGTAAGACGGTGAAAACCAATTAAATATGGAAAGGATATGGTTTTTAAATCCATGACCAAAGGATGACATGGGTTTCACGCCAACCATTTACCTACATAATGTACTGGAAAATTTATCATTTATTTTAGTTAAAAAAATTAACTAATAAATGTAAATAATGAACGTGTAGTGTCACTTATGAGAATTAGAGATTTATTTATGAACCATATTGGTTTTAGAATATGGTTAAATAAAAAATAGTTATAAATTTCAATCTTTTATACACCTTACAATCCTTTTAGATTTTATTTAAGTTCTTTAGGAATTAAAATAATTATTATAGGTAATTAAATTTCTAGGAGTATAGGGATGAATCATAATTTGATCAAATTATAACTAAAATTAGTATTGTTCTTATGAAATTGAAACCTATAAAGTAATAATATTTCATTATAATATTTTTCAATAAAATAATTATTCAACATTAGGAAAATGACTTTGAAATAAAATATTGTTATAATACCTTAGTTTCTATTGAACCAAAGGTCTCTTAAATCATCAAATATTTATGCATTTGAGGCCCTCAAATTTCCATTTATCATTCTCTTGTTTTTGATTGATAGCCACATTTAATACATATAAATATTTAAATTTTTCCTCCAATTATGTATTTTCACTTTCCACTATTTTTATCCTACATATAGTCATAGTTACATGGTAGTACATGTTTTCTTTGTACTTCCCATTCTCTCTTTTATATAGGATGACTTATAAACCCTTCTCATGATGTGGGATTTGAAACATAGGAAATATCAAACAATCTATCACCATGATCAAGTTTAAATTGTAAAGATGCAATTTAACTAAGGTGGGGAGAATGTAACACCCCAAAAATCAAAAGTAGGAAAATTTAATTCAATAGTGTTCATGATATTAAACACTAAGTGTAAAAAGGGAATATATTAACCCGATGAATTATAATATATTTAATATCTTAAAAAATATAATATATGCCATAGATTGTAATTCACAGAACACCGAGTTATATTATGTTACACACAAGAGAAAACCTCTTTAATAGATTATGTTACATGTAAGAGAGACCTTCCTAGATAGCTTGTGTTATATGCAATATCGACCTTCCATGATAGCTTGTGTAACATGTATGACCGAATTTCACCAAATAACAGTGTATTATTAAAATATTATTATTTAATATAATTTGACATAAACTATGAGTTATGTTAGTAGTTTTGAATAGTATTAAATAACTTATTAAAATCTATGGTTTATATAAATTTAAAACGAATTCATTGGATACCAATTAATTAGAAAGGAAAATAAGAACCAATTGGGTATAAAAATAAATATTTTAATTTTTATGTTTTCAGTGGAGTTTGGTCTAAATAAAAATAATTATTTAAAATTATTTAATGATTTATATATTTTATATTTTCAATAAAATTTTTCTGATATTCATCCACTAGTATTTATGGTCATAAGATAAGAACAAACCCTATTTCACACATAAAAACCTATATTTTTATAAAGGAAATTTTACCAGTTTTTAATGGAGAACCCATTTTAAATAAAATTTTTGACCCTTTATAAATTTAATATGTCCAAGAAACATAATCTTTGAAATATAAATATAATAATTATGTTAGGGTGAATATTTTTTATTTTTTTGAAATAGTTTATTTTGTAATGAATATTTAAAAATACTGAATTTGAGTTCAAAAATGATTTTTCATATAATTTATTTATAAGGTTGAATTATATTTTTAGTTGGTTTTAATGTTTAATTAGATAATATTTTTTCAATTAATAAAATTTATCTCATTGGAATAAGTTTCACTTGAAATTGACTATGAAAACATAGTAATCGTTTGGACGCTTTTACTTTAAAAACCTGCATTATCATCCCTTCTGTGGGATTAAATTTAAATTAATTATTTCTAATTATGTGATTAGAATTTGGAATAATGGATTCCTTATTTGGAATAAAAATAATTTCTAATTTATAACAAGACCAACTTTTTTTTGACCTAAATTATTAGTGAAAGTAATTAAAATAAATTAAAATTATTAAGGTAAAATTAAGCTTTATAGTGGACTAAACCTTTAACTTATGGTCCCAAATGACCTAGAAACTTGTAAAAAACCTATTTTATGGCCATAAATATTCCATGAACCTTCCAGTACTGAGTTTTTTTGGTTTTTAAGATTTTTTTTGGTAAAAACTTTAAACACCTAACCTCTTTTCAAAAATACCAAGTGATACATCTTCCTCTCTTATAAAAGGCCACCAACTCTCCCCATTACTCACACCTCTTAAACAACTTATATTAGGAAAATATATTCCCAAATATATTTCCAACATTCCTTCCATATAACTTTAATCATTCCATTGGTAATAAATAAATCTAGTTAACACTTTTGTTACAAATAAAAATATGTTACCCAATTAAGAGGCAACATCTTCTCACAAGTACTCTAGTTTTATTCCCATTATCCAAACCAAAAAACCTTATTATTATATGATTGTATTATAAATAAAATTATCCTAAATATAATTGTATTTTTTAATTATAATGGTTTGAACTAAACTTAATCATAATTCTATCTAATGGGTAACAAACATACATTTTCTGTGAATGGTGAACTACTACCTCATGAAACGATGATTGTTCATTTTTCCTTTTCCACCTCTCATGGTGTCCATTATGATGGTAAAACTGATTATATATGATATATATTATATTTATTATTTTTTATACTTATTTAATCCTTTTATTACACATATGATTAATACTTTCCATTTTACATTATTACGATAACATCATTTGAATAAGTGTGAACTACTGCCCCCTCAAAGCTATCTGATTCGTTCACACTATACATGGAACGTATAAAGGATTGTTTAAATTAAACATATGTGACATAAAAAAATATATATTATATTCCTTAAATTATTAAATTTTTTGAAAAATACTATATATATCATTTTCATTATTACCCTTTCACACACTCAAAAAGTGATAATGTTATTCATAGACGTGTGGACTACCGCCTCCTCCACTTGATATAATCTATTTTTCATAACAAGAATTATATATATAATTATATATGATTAAATAATATGTTATTTATCTTATAATGATTATTATGGAAAGATATTTTGTTACTTACCTTCTTTCCATAACGGTCATTGAAAAAGGAGAACGTTACTCATGCATACGTATGGCCTACTGTCTCCATGATAGCAATGTTGGTATATTTTTCATAACCATATTTAATGATTGATATTAAAAGTATAATTTTTGTATAAATATGATAATTATTCCAATATTATTATTCTATAGATGTTATATAATGACCCCTTTGACCATATTTGACTTACTAAAGTTGTTTTCCACACATAAACCGAATTTGGTTAGAACACCCGTTGTAAACTTAAATTTTTAAGTACATGTATACAAAAAATTAATAAGTGAAATAAAATTAATGATAAACATAAAAAAGTTTATCAACAAATTGTAAAATTAATATAATTTTATTATAAAAGTAGTTAAATAATGTTCACCTAAAAGAAAATTCAATGTAAGAGATTCTCATATCACTTTTTACATTCATGAGATAAATTTCATGTTCAACACATACATCTTTTCTATGGTGTATATACTGACCATTTTGTTATATTACATCATTAATGATTTTATCTAAATTGAATTTTAAACATTAATTTAATTATATTCCCCCATGAGGATTATGATTTAAAATGTTTCAAAGTGGTATGGAACACTTTAGAAAGTTTAACAATTATTTTCTTAAATAATAAATTTAAAGATATTTCAATGGTTTTTCCATTCAAGGATATTATATGACCATTGTTCAATAAAAAATTTAATTTTATCTCATATGGTTATTTATTAAAATTTTCAATTATTATTACCATGGTTGTAACATTTAGTACTCAAAATGTTTTAGATTTTTTTTTTAAAAAACCCGACTTTGTATCTCTATTTTTTCGGAGAACGTATTTTCTTCTAAAACCCATGTTTTTTTAAAAGGTTTTCAAAAATGTTTTTAAAATAATTTTATAAAGAAATTTTTTAAATCTTTTTCTTTTACCAATATTTTCATTGGAATATTCTTTCCACTTTATGAACAAGGAATATTTCTAACCATTTTAGCATGAAAAAGGAATGTTCTTTTTACCTTATACAACATGTATGGATTTACCCACCATCATTCCATCAAAGATTCATTTCTATGTTTAAAATATTAATTTCTAAAGAATTTTTTTTAAAATTTATTTTCAAAGAAATTTATTTTCAAATGGTTTTTGAAAACAAAAGTATATTTTCCTCAAGAATGTTATTTAAAAGATAGTTTTATAATGTTTCCATTCATCAATGAAAACCACACTTTATTTTACTCCACTTGGGGTATAATGTATCAATATCATCTTTACTCTTCCTGTGGATGGTTTATGATTGATTTATCCAAGGATAGTATTCACATTCACTTCCTTGATTCCTTTTAGTCCCCTTGAAATATTTTATTTCTTATGATCATTGAACATTGAATTTCCCCAAATTATCCATATCATTTATCATGGATATGTTCGATGCCTAAACTATATACCATTTTTCATATGGTGTTTACTTTTAATGTTATTTTAATATTTGGAGAAATATTTATAGATTTGCATACTTTATTCAATATTGATATTTGATAAGTCATATTATTTATTCGATATGAGGAATGTTTTAGATAGGTAAGACATGGGTTGGGGACCGTTTAAGGCATGCCCTTTAGGATGGGGACTAGTCAATAAAACCCCTCTATGCATTGGTAGTCTCATGAGAAAAATATTTGCCTTCCCACCTTATATGGCTTTTTTACTTGATTGCTAAAACGTCTTGTGAAAGGTCTTAATGGTACCGGTTCCATGTAACTCAAAAACATGGCATCCAAAAATAATGCACTTCCCTTATTTAGTTATAGTTATTATTCTTCCATGAGATTGTGTGCCAACATATCTATGGATACATTTCATTTTCAGTTCATTGTTTAAATGAAATGTGGGTCAGTTTCTTACCTTCTAATATTTATTTTACCTAATCTAGTTATTTTAATGTAATTTGTTTCCCGTTATTACCTTTCCATATTTTTTATAAACATCCTTCTCAATTTTTTGATTTCATGGTATCTGTGATAAATTACTTACCATTACATAATTATTAATCTCATTGATTCATTATTTATTCCACTATATTTTTCTCTTACTAAGCATCTAATCTCACCCTTTTTTTGTTCCTTTCCCCAGGAATCCAGGAAGTGTACTATGAAAGATATGTATGGATATAATAGATGGATTAAAGTTATCCTCAATATTAGTTATTTAGAAATAAGAACAAAAAATTATGTTGTGATTAGTGTATTATTTTATAATAAAAGTCTCTCCATTGTATCTGGTTTTCCAAGACTACTAAACTCTCATTCCTTCAAGATTTTATACCTTGTAATAATGCCAATGTAATTAGTATAATACACCAGCTCTGAGCTATCTAGGGTTGGGTCTCTACATTTAGTATCATATGGAGGTTAATAGAAACCTTAAAAACTATAATTAAGAGAACATAAGTTAGAGAAAAAAACCCTAAGGTAGAATTTGAGGACAAGTATAGAAGAACATAGTAGAATTTTTTATGTTAGAGATCATGTAGGTATTAATAGAAATAAATACTTGTCTGGATACTTCAAGTGGATGTGGTTCAGTAATGGATGTACCTAGGTGTAATAACTCCAACAAGGTGTTCTGATCCTAACCCAAGGTAACCTGGTACACAACAATGAACCTTACTATGCACCTGTTTTGACATTCTTATGAGATATGCTTAGGATAATTCACATTTTCTTTACAAACCATTATGACAGATTTGGATACATAATAAGTGACCTCGGTTAAACCTAATGTGTTTTATATTGAAGATAATGTTTCATGATTTAGAAATCTTAGAAATGATATTCTGGATAAACCCTAGATCAAGGAAGGACCTATGTGGAAAAAATGGATGAAGTATTTATGTATTGAGGCCATATTAAAAACCTTAGTTAAATGGATATTCAGTGATTAACCTTATTTCAAGGATGTATATCATATTTATTTTGGAAATTATATTAATTTTGTTTTAGAAAAGGAAAACATGTAAACTGGGTGGCAAGCAATAAAATCTTGGATAATTTTTCATTGTTTTTAGTCAAAAAAGTTGATGAATAAATGTTAATGATGAACCAGTAGTATCACTTTTGAGGATTAGAGATTAATCTATGAACCATATTTTTTTTGGAAGATATTTAAATACATATAGTTATACTTTTGACTCTTTTATAGGCCTCAAAAACCTTTAAGAGTTTCTTTTTATACTATAAGAATAAAAAAAATCATTATAGTAAATTAAATTTTTTGGGGTGTAGGGATGAATTAGAATTTGATCGATGTAAAACCAAAATCTAGGACTATTCATTTGAAATTGAATCCTATAAAGGAATAATATTTCATTATAATATTTATCAGCTAAAAAATTAACGACCATTAGTAAATTGAATTTGAAATAAAATGTTTTCCTAATACCTAAATTTTAATTGAACCAATGGTCTCTTAAATCACCAAATATTTATGGCATTGAGGCCCTCAAATTTCCACTGATAATTCACTTATTTATGATTTATGACCACATTAAATCTTTATAAATATTTATTCTTTTCCACTTAGTATATATTTTCACGTTCCACTAATGTTCTCCTAATTAGATACCTAGTTACATGGTAGTACATTTGACCTTTTTACTTTTAATTCACTCTTTTATATAGGATTACTTATAAACCCTTCTCACGATGTGTGAATTCAAACATATGAAATATCAAACAATATATCACCAATATAAAGATTGAATTGAAAGGACAGAATTTAATTAAGGTGAGGAGAATTTAAAGACCTGAAAATCCAAATTAAAAAACTGTATTCAATACTGTTCATGACATGCAACACCAATTGTAAAAAGGGAATATATTAACCTGATACATTATAATATATTTAATACATTAAATAAATCTAATATATTCAATAACTTTTAATTAAAACCCCAACAAGTTAGCTTGTGTTACCATCAAGAGAGACCTTCCACTAAAACTTGAGTTTCATTCAAGAGATAACATACTCAATATATTTTGATACACACAAGAGAGACCTTCCATGACAACTTTTGTTACACGCAAGACTGAGTTTCTCCAAATAACAATATGTTATTAAAATATTACTATTAAAAATAATATGATATAATCTACCAGTTATGTTAGTAGTTATGAATATTATTGACTAAATTATGAAAATCTATTTTTTACAAAAATATGAAAAGAATTCATTGGTTTCTAATTAATTATAAAGGAAAATAAGAACCAATTGGATTTAAAAAAGAAATATTATTATTTTTATGATTCCAAAAGAATTTTTTCTAAATAAACAAAATTTATTACAATTAGTGAATGATTTATATATGTTATATATTCAATAAAGTATTTTTTATATTCTTCCATAAGGTTTTATAGGGATAATATAAGAACAAACCCTATTTCACACAATAAAAACAATATTTTTATAAAGGCAATTTCACCACCTTTTAATGGAAAACACATTTTAAATCCAATTTTTGACCATTTTATAAATTTAATATTTCAAAATAAACATCATCTTTGAATAAAAACATAATAATTAGGTTAGGGTTTTTTTATATGTTTTTCTGAAACATTTTATTTTTTAATGAATTGTTAAAAATACTGCATTTTATTTCAAAGCTTACTTTTCATCATTTTTATTTATAAGGATAAATTATATTCCAAATTGGATTTAAAGTTTAATTAGAAAATATTTTTATAAAATAATATAATGTATGTTATTGGAATCAATTTCACTTTGAAATTGATTAAAAAAACATAGCAAAACTTTGGACGCTTTTAATTTAATAACCCGCATTGTCGTCGTGTCAGCGGGATTAAATTTAAATTAATAATTTCCAAATATGTGATATGAATTTTTAAAAATTGATTCCATTTTTTTAATCATAATAATTTATAATATCTAATAAGACCATCTTTTTTTACCTAAATGATTAGTGAAAGTAATTAAAATAAATTACAATTATTAAGGTAAAATTAAGCTTAATAAAGGACTAAACCTTTAACTTAGGGTTCTAAATGACCTATACACTAGTATAAAACCAATTTTATAGAAATAATTCGTCTATTAAAATTCCATCATTTAGTTTGTTTTTTTTTAATAATTTTTTTCATAAAAACATGGGAACACCAAACTTCTTTTCAAAAATACAATGTGAGTCATTTTCCTCCCTTATAAACAGCCACCACCTCTTACCATTACTCACATCCATCAAAACACTTTGGTTTGGGCATGAAATTCCCAAATAGATTCACAAAATACCAAGCCTCTAACTTTAAGCCTCTCTTTTGGTAGAAATAAATCCAAATATTCCTTTTGGTACAAACCAAAAGAAGTTACTCGATTAAGAGGCAACGTCTTCTCTCAAACTCTATATATTTTATTCCCATTCTCTAACCCATAAAAACATATTATTGTATACTTTTAAAACATAAAAAATTATACTAGATATACTATGATTTTTTTATTCTTTGGTTTAAACCTACACTTACACACACTTCCATCTAATGGGTAATGAACAGACAGTTTCTGTGAATGGTGAACTACTATCTCATGAAACAATGATTGTTCATTTTTCCTTTACCAGCTATCATGATGGAAATTATTATATACACTCTATTTATATATTATATATATTATATATATTATTTATTTACACTTCTATAACCCTTTAACAATTTTATGTTAATATAATAACATCGTTTGAGGAAGTGTGGACTACCGCCCCCTCAAAGCGAAGTGATTAGTTCACACTATACATGGAACATATAAAGGATGGATTAAATTAAAAATATATGACATAAAAAACCTATATATTATATTAATTACGTAATTAATTTTCTTTAAATATACTATATATATGTATCATTTTTGTTGTTACTCGTTCACACACATAAAAAGTGATAACGTTATTCGTGAACGTGTGGAATACCACCTCCTCAACATGATGTCATTATTTTTTCAACCCAACAATTATATATATAAGTATATATGATTAAATAACATGGTATTTATAAAATATTTATCATTCAATAAAGATATATTTTACTTATCTACTTTCCATAATGATCATTGAAAAATGAGAATGTTAATCATATGTTCGTACGGCCTACCGTCTCCATGATTGTAACATTGGTTCATTATTCATAACCATATTTAATGATTGATATTAAAAGTATAATTTATATATAAATATGATAATTATTTAATTATTATTATTCTATAGATGTAATATAATTTCCCATTTCACAATAGATTACCCAGCAAAGTTTTTTTACACATAAACTGAATTTGGTCAAAACACCCAATGTAAACTTAATTGTTTAATTAGTTTTATTAAAAATAGTAATAAGTAAAATAAAATTAATTATAAACATGATGTTGTTTCTAAATAAATTTTAAAATTTACATAAGTTTATTATACAATAAGTTAAATTACGTTCACAAAAAAGGAAGATCAAGGTAAGGGTTTTTCATCTCACTTTTTACATCCATGAGATAAATTTCTAGTTAACCACATATATATTTTTTGTGGTATATCTGATACACATTTTATTATATCGTATCATTAATAATTTTATCTCCGTATTAATTTCAAATTTCATTTACTGTTATTCCCCCATGTGGATTATTATTTAAAATGTGTTAAAGTGGTATTGGAAACTTTGGAATGTTTAATGATTTTTTTCCTCAACAATAACATTAAGGATCTTTCAATGGTATTTCCATTCGAAGAAATTATAAGAACATTGTTCAATAAAACCTTTAATTTTATCACCAATACTTATTCATGACCAATTTCAAGTATTGGTTCCATTTTTTCCACTCTTTGGTACTCAAAATTCTTTAGAAAATGTTTTTTTAAAAACCCAACTTTTTATCTCTATTTAGTTGGAGAACCTATTTTCTTCTGAAAATTATGTTTTATTAAAAGGTTTTCAAAAATGTTTATAAAATTATTTCTTAAATAATTTTTTCCCCATTCTGTCTTTTACCATTTTTTTCAATAGAATATTCATGCTGCTTTATAAATAAGTTGTCTTTCTAACAATTTTATCATACAAAAGGAACATCATTTTTAACTTGTATTGAATGTAAAGATTTGCCCATCATCAATACTTTTAATCTTCATTTTCATGTTTAAAGGGTTGATTTTTAAATAATTTTTTTTTAAATTTTTTTTTTAAAGAAAATTTTCTTCAAAATGTTTTTAAAAAAAATAGGATATTGTCCTCAAGAATGTTTTTTAAAATATTTTTTTAATGGTTACATTAATCAAAGATAATAACCCTTTATTTTACTCCAATTGGGGTAGGTTGTATTGATTCCATCCTTAATCTTCTTTTGTATTTTTTATGATTTATTATCCATGTATAGTACTCACATTCACATACTTGATTCTATTTAGTCCCCTTGAAATATTCAATTTCCCAAGATCACTGAACACTGAATTTCACCTAATTATCCATATCATTTATCATGGATATGTTCATTGCCTAAAACATATACCATTTTTTTATATAGTGTATACTTTGAAAATTATTTAAATATTTTGTAAAATATTGATATATCCATATACATTATTAAATATGGATATTTGATAAGGAAAATTATTTATTTTATATGCAGAATGATTTGGATAGGTAAGACATAGGTTGGGGACCGTTTAAGGTAATACCTATGGATTAGGGACAGGATAGTGAAATCACCTTGATGCATTGGTAGTATCATGAGATGAAATAGATGGTTATCCACCTAATATGGGGTTTTAACTAATATCTAAACCATCTTTCAAAAGGTATTGACGTTACTGGTTCTATGTACCTTGTAAACATGGCATAAAATAATAAATAACTTCCCTCATTTAGTTTAAGTTATTATTCATCAATGAGATTTTGTGTTGACATATCTATGGATACATTTCATTTTTAGTTCATTGATTTAATGTAATGTGTTTCAATTTATTACCTTTTCATATTCATGTTTTCTTATCTAGTTATTTTAATAGAATATATTTCCAGTTATTACCTTTACATATTGTTTACGCACTTTCTCTGCATTTTATTGATTACATGGTATGTGTGTTTAGTTTTTTAACTTTCTATAATTATTACTCTCATTGATTAATTATTTCTTCAACTATATTTTTCCCTTACTGATCATTTGATATCACCATTATTATGTTTCATTCCCATGGAATGCATGAAGCATAAGATGAAAGGTATATAAGGATATACTAGATGAATTATAGTTATCCTCAAAGTTATTTATTTATAAAGAAGAAGAAAAATTATGTTGTAATAAGTGTATTCATTGGTAATATAAGTATCATGTATGTGTCTAGTTTACCAAGACTACTGAACTATCATTCCTTCAAGATTTTATTCCTTGTAATCATGCCAATTTAATTAGTCAAAGACACTGGCTCCTAGCTATCTGGGGTCGGGTCGCTGCACCTTAACTTCCATAGATTGTATGTGTAAATCTAATATAATATCATGTGTACTCTCCTTGCATCAATTCATCATCTATGATAGTTATTCATCATGGTATACTATATATTATAGAAAAACCTTACATTTAGACTCTATTAACATTATATATATCTTTTGATTGTTTATCTTAAATTTAATTCTTCAATTATGAATCTTAGATACCTCAACAAAATATGATTCCATCTGAAGTAAACTCCTCACTCCCAGGTAGCATAATCATTCTTCGAAACAATTTTCATATTATTTATGAATTATGATACACATTGTGTGAATAATAGATTTATCACATGTTTTAATTCCATTTGGGGAACTATCAAAGTTTGTATATGAAAAAAAATTACTTCATGGATAACACCATGTGTGATAAATTTTTTTATTTAATTTTTTATGAAAGTTTATTTTTTAGATGCTCCTATAAAAAATATCATCACACATAAGTGATATTCAATCATGTTTAATTATTTTAATTTTTTTATTTTTTATATGGGTAGCCTTTCATAACTTCATCAATAAGATAAATCAATGTCCTGTCTAGTAGAGAGAAACTCATCACCACATCCCTATATTAGTTGTCATATTTTGATAAATCTATATTACTTAGTGTGTGAGTACATATAAGTCTAATTGACACTCTATTTAGACACTCTCATAGTTTTACATATTCCATTATATATTATTTTCACATGGTTCCCAATTCAATCACATATCATGATTATGGGTTGATCATTAATCACATTTACTTTATCAATCCATTCACTTTTTCATCACATGGTTAAAAGAAGTTATTACTCTTTTTATTCTCATAATGATCAAAT
Source organism: Viscum album (assembly GCA_963277665.1). NCBI lineage: Eukaryota > Viridiplantae > Streptophyta > Magnoliopsida > Santalales > Viscaceae > Viscum > Viscum album. The sequence continues at coordinate 1,474,468,782 of OY728125.1, read as the reverse complement.
TGGGTAATATTCTCCTTTATTATCTATTATTATGATAAAATATCTATATTTTTATTGGATAAAAAAACCAACATGGAATGTATGGGGTTTTCAACATTTCAAATTCTAGTAGGTCACATCATTATATCATATATAAAGCAATTCATTAAAAGGTAATCTTGAAAAAATAAATTTAAATATGAAAGAGAACTATAAAAATGAATAATAAAATAAACAATAACCTACCCACATCTATTCAAAAACCCATATGTGTTATAGTTAAAAATAAAAAATGTGAATTAATTTAATAAACATAAGAAACAAAATGAATCTCCGCCATTTATTTCAATGATAAAAGGTGGTTAGTCTTCCATGTAGAAACAATCAACATGATATAATAATAAAAATATATTAGTTAAAATGAAAATTAAACTATAGATAAATATAGAGAAACAGAATTAATGTATTGATGAAAAATATATACCCTCTTGAAATTCAATATCAATATCAAAAGTAATGGAACCATTTTACTCTTTTCACATACATATTTTCATGGTTTATATTTGAATTCATTTACTTAAATATTTTTTTTCCACATCATTATATATTTTAAAATTTCATTTATATCTATTTACCATTTTCAAAACACCTTCCAAGAAAGTATTACTATTAACTCAATAGAAAAGGATATGGATTGTTTTCTATAACTAGAAATGTTATGATTTGACCAAATAGGGTCTGGCCTATGACTCATCGACATCACCTCTAATAGGCCAGGGGTTGGAAACTTGTGTTGAGTGGGAATATCCCATAAATGATATGAATTATCCTAATGTACTTACACACACACACACACACATTTCTAAGCCCACACAATGTTGAAATTTAAAAAAAAACTGAAACCACTGCATGCATACAAATATTATCCCACAATAAGAGTACGATAGTAAATTATTGAAAACTAAAAAGGTACCAAATACAATACCAACCAAAAACTATAAATATTCTATCCTATTCCAAGGGAGAGGACTAAAACAAAATTAAATCTCTTAGAAAAGACCATGGTCCATCTAGCTCAAGCTATGCTTCACCTTCCCTGTATCCACCCAAGACACCGTCAAAAGGGTTGTGGTCTGCATAAGACATGACATATTTAAGCATATCCCATACAGGGGTGATAATAATAATAACATATAGGACAAACTAAAAAAACCCTAAACACAAATAATCAATTATAGTTAGATAAATATTGAGTTATAACAGTCAATTTATAACAGAAAACACCCATATATACACAGGAAGGACACTGCACCACCAGTTGGTCAAAACCAACTGCCAACCACATGATTCTATTTGAAGCAATGATCATTCCAGGATAATCCACTTCACAATACATGATATCACTAGAGACACTCAAACAAGATGTATAGATCATTGGACCCCTCTCAAGAAAGCTCACTAGTCTAAGATGACCCTAATACTCAGAATGGTGGTCATGTCCATAACCAATGGGGGACACCCCGAACCGAATATGCATCAACTCTCTGTATTGGGTTTTTCATGCCAATGATACCAAGAACCCTACCGATATAGCCTATTAGTTGGAGGATCAATTACTTTCTCAAGAAAGTCACTCCAATTCCACAAAATCCACCTAAGGTATAGAGATGATAAAGGATCACACTCTAGTATCATGGAGGGACACCACAAAATATATTATAGACTCATTATCAAGAAGGTATCAAACTTCTGAGATTTAGATGTAATATCACACTATACCCTTAGGGTAAAGGAACATAGTGAAAACCACTCAACCAACACTGGTCTGGACAGAAGATATGAAGAACTCCAAGATGTCTATATGGGAGTACATGATGTGTAAGTGTGGTACAGTTCATGGATCACTCAACTTGGATCTTCATGTGTGGAACTACCTTAAAAGTCATTAAACCTCAACATATACAGTGTTTGAGTGAGACACACAGAATATAGAGGTCGCTTCACACCCTACCTGTGTCTCCTGGTCATGTCCGTGTACTACTGGTCATTCCTGTGTACCAGCCTGTGTATACCAAGCCATGTCAACATTTAATAACAAGTCATGCCCAAACCAGTGTACTTCTATCCCTATCCATCTACCTTCTGAACTACACTTTGAGACATTATGGATGGGTCACATGGTGTGTAGTGATGTCACACCGTGTGAGATATTTAACTACATCTGAAATTCTATCGCCATATCCATGGGGTCCCACATGGCATGTAAACCCAAAATATATGTTGTGTTGATTGGGATTTTCCAAAAGCTAAAATTTCATCTTCATTATACAATGAACACCATTTCCACCTTGTTTCCATTCATAAATAACTTCATAGACCATATATTTGTGCTAACCAAGACCCATCATCACTTTCTCTCTATAATTAGGCCTTCGAGATGGACCAAGAACACACCTCTAGCATCCTTATTGTCTTTCTATGATTAGGATGATGAAGAAACCACTATTCAGTTTTCTCCTCCTCCAATCTGTCCACCATCATTACTGATTCTCAAACTGTAACCTCAATCACGAGATGTACCCATGGAACATATAATTTTCTCTAAATAATGGTCATAGAAAGATTAGAAACTATGTATTGGTCAAACTATTGTACAATGAAAATACCAATAATAATCAAATGAAGCGATATTGTAGAAACCCATAATCCATGAAAAGTGGGGAATGAGCCTTAATATTTTTTCATTTTTTCTCAATCTATGTCATAGAAGTAGGAAAACTAAGTGGAATAAATGAAAAAATAAAACTATTTCATCAATTCAAATTTACCGATGATGTATGTATGAATTATGTTCATGGAATTAATCAACTTTTATTTAGGATTAAGGAATTGGCTGGAAAACACAAATAAAAATCCTACCTATATTTTGGATCTATTTTTGATCAAGAACTATTCCACATTCCTGAAATTGATGAGATCCACAAATTGCATCGAGGAAATGATCCATGACCAGGTCCCAATCCATCATTGTTCGCCAAGAACTCTATCCTCTAATGGCCTCTAGGTCTATAGGGTTTAGAGGCCAACCCTTAGACAAACTCTATTTCTATATATTTAATGGGGAAGCTGGCACTACATAGAATAAAATAAAATAAACTATTTAATTAATTTATTTTATTAATTTCACACCCATGATAGATTTTTCAAAAAATCCATGCACCGATAAGGGTTATGTTGGTACTAAGGTAAAATCCATGTTCTGAACTCAATGGTTCCCTTAGATTTATGATCTAGGACCCCATTCGAGATTTATTACACTTTTTGAGTAAAACTATACATGTGTATTATTTAATATATTTAATTTATTTCCAACATTTATTACAAGAAAACTGGGGCTTCTAATTACACATCGTCTCAGGGAATTGCCTAGAAAATAATCCATATAATATTATGAAATAATACATGAAAAATAAAATTCCTTACATTCTCCCCTCCATAGGGATTTTCTTCCTGAAAATAGAAAATCCAACTAAAGATATGAGGGTACTGGGATTGTATCTAGGTCTTCCACTTCATGGTTCTATCCTTAATATTCACATGATTCTAATGAAACACACTAAGGGAATCGATCACCCATAAAGGATCCCCTCCTATCAATCCTTTATCTACACTAGGTTTTCAACAAAGGTAGCTTTATCCTCTATGTCCATCTCTCCCTCACTGATAACATGTGATGACTCATGCTTGTACCTCTATAGTTGTGACTCGTGGAAGATGTCATGTACCCGGTCCAACTATGGTGGTGGATCTAAGTGGTACATCACCTCACCAACTCTACTCAATATCAGAAAATGACCAATGAATCTTAGAGATAACTTTTCACCTTGGAAAATATTTATAATCCACTTTAAGGTGAGACCCTCATGAACACATATTCTCCCTCATCTAACTCTATATGTCTCCATCGTCAGTCATTAGAATAATTTGGATGGATCTTTGCAGTCCTCATCTATTCTAATATGATCTTCACCTTCTCTGTAGTAGCTTTCACTAAATCCATGGCCATGAGTTCTAACTCTCCTGGAACTATCCCACAAAGTGGTGACTAGTAGGATTGCCTCTACAGATCCTAAATAGTTCCATACCAATAGTGGAATTTTTGTTTTGGTTGTACAAAAACACTTCCAAAGGTATACGATCCTCCAAAATATGGACAAAGTACAACATGCAATCCCACAATATTTCCTCCAATACCTAAATTGTTCACTCTATTTGGGAATCAATCTAAGGTTTAAATGATTTTACAAAGTCTAACTGAGTCTTGAAGGCCTCTTGTAATCCTCTCCATAATCGAGACATGAAGACAATGTCATGGTCTGAAATAATCATTGATGGAACTCCATGGATTCATACTATATCCTACATGTCAAGGTATCCCAATATCTCTAATAAATTCTATACTCAAATAAATTGGGAATGGGATGACTTGGTTTGTCGTTCTTGGTTGGGAAAATATTCCTCAAGGTAACATTGAAATGATTTTGGATTCAATGTGTTTTCTAACAAAGTGGGTTTCCATGGTCAGTTTTAGATTTCCATAGGTATTTTGACAAGGTGTGTTTAAAACGATCCAATACAAAGTAATGGATTCTCTAAAGGTGGTATAGAAATATATATATAAAAGGTGGCAATGTTTCCCAGTGTTTTCCAAATTTTTGGGTTCCAAAATCTAGAGTATAGAAATAGTTTTTTTGGGAAAAGAATAATTTTATCATGAAATAAAAATAATGCGGGCAAGGGTGATGGTGATTTACAATGTTTCTCACAACTTAAGATTCTTGATCACCACATCAAAATAAGGCTAAGGGAAAAGGTGTGTGTAAGATCTAAAATTTCATAGAAGATGGGTTTTTCATGACATAGGAATTGCGTGCAGAAGTTGGTGATCCAAAAGATTACATTCCAAATATAATGTCAAAATATAATTTTTAGTACTCAAAGGATGCTTCACACAATCTAGGAGTTCAGAAAAAATAATTGAATTCTTTCATGCATAGTGGAAGATGCACAATAATTTTTCATGTTGGGTCAGGAATGTCTATAATTAGGTGGTTAATCCCCTAATTTGAGAAGCTCAAATCTTAGATAAAATCAATGCTCTGAATCACATTAGAGGTGTGTGAAAAACAAAAAATTTTCTTACAGTATAATGTGTGAAATGTAGCAAAAAAATGTGTTTTTAACGTAGAGAAGAACGTATGTTTTCATGACCAAGGCAGGTACACACAAACTATAAATGTTTCACACAAGTTGTTCTTATTAAAGAAACCAAAATTTTTGTTAAGGTTGGGAGTTCCATAACAAAACTTAAATGTTTCATTCAAGGTGGTAAATTTTGGTTCAAGGAATCAAAATGTTGTGTGAAAGGAAAAGGTGTGTTAGCCAGAAGTGATTGACCAATAAATCTATGGTAAAAAGGTATTCATAAAGTTGATGAAATTATAACTTAATGAGAGAATTTATGTACAATTTAGGATGTATTCATTATTTTTAACCAAGGTACATACATGTACATAAACTATGTGTGAATCCTTTCTAGATCAGTTAGTAAAGGAAGAGGAAGAGGGTGATCCTTTCCACTAGTAGTGATCCATTGAATGATATATCAAGGGAGTGACCCTTAGAAAGTAGTGAGCTATCACTAAACATTATAAAGGAAACAAACCATGTTATATAAGTGATCTATCCTAAACCATTAATTTTTTAGTGATCCTTATTGGATTTGGTACATCGGCACATTGTCATTGAATGCTCCTTGGACGTAGTCTAGTTTGGGTGAACCAAGTAAAATCTATGTGTCCCTATACTTAATTTACTCCTTTAAAGTCTATGCATCATCATCAGATAGAATTGTAAAGGGAAAGATCGACATAAATTTTAAAGAGAATGGAAATTTACCCTTATAATAAATAGGTTATGATCTCGGGGTAGGAAGAATTTTGAAAAGAATATACATACCCTAATTCACCCCATCACTAAGGGTATCTAAGCCCCCTTTTGGCCTTATAGTATTTGAACTCCCAGATGGAATCATGTCCCCTAGACATATGTGGTAACCCTATCATAAAGTCCCAGGATATCTCATCCCACTTCTACTCATAAACCTCACGGGGTTGAGTTAAAGATGTTGGAACCTAGTATTTATACTTCAAGTTCTGTCAAGTGAGGCATCAAGAAAAAAACATTGCAACTCCCATATTTATGCCTATCCCCCAAAACTGATGTTGGTGGTCGTGGTACATGTTTTCCACACCTGGATGTACAATCAAAGGATATGTAACAAACTCCCTCATCACCTCCTCCCGTAATATTAAAATTACCATCATCCTTCTTATGAAAAGGATAGCGTGCTTCACACCTTCAAAATATCCATTATGAGAACATCCAGTGATATATGAGTACATAATGTCTCACATTTAGTAACTCCGCATTGCTCATCCCAAACATGCTGTAAAAGAGGTGGGGTAACAACCATCGACTAAAGAAAAAAAGTACCACCCTTTTCCAAAAAATTCCACTCAAATGAGGCTAACTACTCTAATGACTTTTAAATAGACCTAGTATTAAAATAAATGGATATTATATCATTTTAGATCAATATTAAACACATTAAAAAAATACATATCTGAGGACCATAATAGTTTAGTTTATTTGGAAGCATGGAACAAAATTTTCTGACTTAGTGAAAGATATTAAATGTTTCCCATAAAGATCTTCCCCATTAGTAATTATAGTTAAAACCATTCATAGTTACCTTGGGAATGGAAACACAAGAAATGGGTGAGTTCAAATACTCATTAAGGGTAAAAAAGAAAATATGTAAGAATAACATGCTTATAGGGGTATGTGAACATGAAAATAACATTTAATGATCATACCCTACATATCAAAGATCATATATAGGAGTCATGTAATAAATATTGGTATTTCAAAAGACATGGAACATAAGGGGATAAAGAACATAATCCATGAAATCATACCAGAGGAATAAGACATGGAATTATGCCAGAAACATAAGAATGTATAATGATTTATATAGTTATCAAGGCATCATTTCCAACGCCATCTTAGTAGTATGGGTTCACTCCCATGACCATATTAGTAGTTAAGGTTCACTCCCAAAACTATCTTAGTGAAAAAATTCCTTTACCAACCTGATTTCACTCCCCATTCTAGCTAGGTCTATCTCATGAGGTATAAAAACTTACCCAATTTATTGGAGGGATATATCTGTCCCACCCATGAAGTCATAAATACGTGTTCCACAGGTTCATAACCAATCATATCATAACCCATGAATTGAAATGGGTATCATAATCTCATAATCATATAATAACTTGTTAAAAAGTGATAGTTTTCAAGATCATTTCATCAAAGAATAACCCAATAAAATAATAAAGTTTCATAAACATATAACTTGTTAAATAGAAATGTCTTACATAAGAATCATTCGATCAAAACATAAAACCATTAATATAAATAATATAAATTGAAACCTTTGATAATTTCCTTAAAAAGACCTAAGTTATGCCAACATTTTCCACCTTATATGGAAAATAATTTTGAAATATATTTTAAAAACATTTCTTGAGGAAAATATATTTTATATTTTTTAAAAATTAAATCATTTTGAAGAAAATTTTCCTTTAAAATAACCTTATAAAATTATAAAGATTCTGAAGAATATTTTGAAAAACTTTTTCATTGAAAACTTATAAAATAAGAATGAAATTTTTTTGAAAAAAAATCCTTGAAAACTAATAAAATTATCTTGAAGAAAAATTAAAACATTTTCCTATAAATTTTATACAACAATATTGGAAAATATTTCATTGAAAATTATCTGAATCCTTATAAATAAATCATTAAAATGTTTTAAAAACCAATTTAATTAAGAATACTTTGAAAAATTATAAAATATTATTTGAAATAATTTAAATCATTTTCTTTTAAAACATTATTTTTAAAACATATAAAGTACGCTTTAAAAATATTTCAAAAACTTTTTAAACAATTTTTTTTTGAAATCCTATTTTTTTAAAATCACTTTGACAAAAATTAATTTCAATAATATTAGGAAACAAATTTCTCTTAAAATAATTTTTTTTAAACAATAAAAGTAAGATTAAAAAGAAGTATGGTCATGATGGCTGATAAATCTATACATGCCGAACATTCTTTTTGCACCAAAAAAAGATTAAAAAAATTACCTCGATCGAAAAATGACAAGAAGAATATTTTTTTGAAAACCATTTTTATTGAAAAGATAAAACATGGTAAAATATTTAATTTAAATGTAATAGGATAATAGTACAAAATTTTTGAAAAAAAATAGTAAACTTTTTGTTGATTGAATATAGATTTTCGTCTGAAGAGGGAGATAAAGTTAAATCTTATTAAAAACACTTTTTTAATATATTTGGTATCAAAGTGTGAGAAAATGGTAAAAATTCATTATGATATCATGAGTAAACACAGTATAAAAAACATAATGATATATATTGGGATATGGGTCATAATATTTCATCAATGGAAACATAATCATAAATAATCTCGATAAATAATGAGATTGTATCAATAAACTCTTATACTTGGTAACTTTTAATTATACACCCCATTTAAGAAAATAAAATTAAATGAAGATTAAAATATCATTAAAATAATGAGTTTTATGATAAAATATGTAAAATGGTAATCCATTCACCTCATAAAAGAATATATATTCATAACATGGCATGTGTATCAAAGAAAGAAAAAAGAGACAAATTTACTTTATCGATTTGTTAACATTTGAAACATAAAACCCATGAAATAAAGTTCCTCAAATAGAGATGTGAATTCAAATATATTTAATTTTTTATCATATAATACATAATTTTTCATTACATACATCACATAAAGGAAAATCATGGGGAATAATGCTTGTATCTCATGGATCTAAGAATTGAGGTGTGAAAACTTGTACCTTAAGTCTGGACTTTACTCATACACATTCAAACCAACTATATAATAAATATAGATTTATTATAAATATAAAACATATCCATATTATTATAAATAATTCAATATATGGATTTATATTTCATCTTATTAACAATTCCATCTTAATTTTATGCTTCGGGTAATATCTGCTTTGTTATTCATACATGTTTTGACTTTTTTTTCTTGATACTATAACTTTGATCATGATTTACTTATTTAAAGATTGTAAAAAATGATATAAATATCATATATATTAATTATATATTTATTTATAAAAATCTATACAATATAGAAAATATGAAATATAAGACACTGTTTCGGGAGACGGTAGGTCGTACATACTCGTGAATGATGTTTCAGTTTTATTGTCTTATTGAAACACAGAATGTAAAAGAAATTTGTATATATATATATATATAATATCATTATAGTATAATTATTAGGTCATATATATCATATATGTTCACTAAACCCATCCTCTATACATTCCATGTAGAGCGTGAACGAATCAGATCTCTTTGGGGATTCTATAGTCCACACGTCCATAAACGAAGTTATTTTATTTACACAAAGTGGAAATCATGAAGGTATGTGTTACATAATAATTATTTTAGAATAAATAAAAAATATAAATCATATATTTACAATATAAAAACATAATTTCTATCATAATTCTCAACTGAGAGAGGAGGTAAAGGAAAAACGAATAACATCATTTTGTGAGGCAGTAGTTCGTCGTACACAAGAACATAATATTTGTTATCCATTAGATGAAAGTGTGTGTAAGTGTAGGTATAGAACATAATATTTTAACATTTAAGTATATTTAGGATACTAATATTATTATTTAATAAATTAATAATAACATTTGAGGGTTTGAAGCATGAAAATTAAATAAAGGATCTTGAGGAAAGATGTTACCAAATCAATGGGTAAATCCTTTTGGTTTTAACAAAATGGATTCTTGGGTTTTCATTCATAAAGAATGGAGGATTCTAGGATTAAGGGAGGTATTTATGGATTGTATTTCATCATATTTTTGGTGATACAAATTCATTTATAGGTGTGAATGTGTGGTAGGTGTGAGTGCCTTTTTATAGTGGAGGAGGAGTGGCATCCATGTAAGGTTTTTAAAATGGAATTCCACCCATGTTTTTCCTATGAAACATGGATTAAATAATGGTTAGAATATGATAAAATGTGGTATATGGTCAATATATTTCCACAAAATGTATTTTGGATAAGTTTTTAGGTCATTTTATCCTTTAAGTTTAAGGTTTAGTCCTTTATTAATCTAATTTTTCTCTTAATCGCTCTAATTAATTTTAATCACTTTCAATAATATTTTTGGTAAAAAACTTAGTTTTAATTATTATTAATTATAAAATTTTCCAATTCAAAATACCTAATCTTTTCTTATAAATTTAAATCACATAAGTGGCTGAAATTAATTCAAAATTAATCCTGCGGAAGGAATGACAATGCGGGTTTTTAAATCGAAAATGTCCAAAAGTTTGAAATGTTTTTATATATAATTTCATTTTGTAATTGGTTCTAATGAAATAAATTGGATTAAATGATTTATTATTTATCTAAATATACTTTAAAACCAAATTAAAACATTACTTAATTATATAAAAAAATAGATGAAAATGAAGTTTTGAATTAAAATTCAGTTTTTTCACTATTTATCAAAAATGAAACTTCACATAAATATAAAAAAACATACCCTAACATAATTTTGAAATTTAAATTTTAAAAAATAATTTTATGTTTTCATATTAAATTCTTTAAAGTGTCAAAATTTTAATTTAAAATGTGTTCTCCATTAAAAGGTGGTAAAATAACCTTTTAGAAAAACACAAATTTTTTTTTCGTAAAGATGATTTTTTTATCTTATACATATCAAATATATTAGATAGATATCAAAATTATATACTGAATATATATAATATATAATTTTTTTTAAAAATATTAATCAAAATTGGTTTATTTAATTTATTCAGATAAAATTGTGTATGTACATAAAAAATACTTTTCTTATAAAAGTAATTTTTTTATTTTCAGATAGTTATTTCAATAAAGTATACTAATTGATAACCAATGGATTCACTTTATAAACATGTGTAAATAATATTTTCACAATTTAATAAGTATTATTCATAATCTTCATTTCAATGGATAGGTGGTATCTATAATAATATTAATAATATATATTGTAGTTTGATAGAAAGTCATTTTTTCGTGTAACACAAGTTATTGAAGGTAATCAGTATTATGTGTAATTAATGCCAAAATAGTTTTTCATGTATTGAAAACTAATATAAGTGTTTCTTATAGGACATTATTTACTTGGTGTTGCATATAACACAATCCTCACTTAGTAATTTCGTATAAAAAAAGCTATATTCAGTGTTACGTGAAATGAAAAATGTCAAAAAGATTAAATTAATTAAAAAATATATATTTACAAAATCTCTTGGTGTTATATTCTATGCCCATTAAAATTCATTTCTCCCTCAAAATTTATCTTTATTATCAAAGGTTTAATACTTTGAAGTCTTATTAAAAAAACCCATATTGTAAAAATGAATACTAAAACATCCTTTAAAGAATGGAAAGTTGGAAACATAATAGTTATCTAAAGTAAAATGAAAATAGGTTTCCATATATGAGAACATAGATGGTAAGTGAAAACATGGATATGAAATAAATTTTTAAATAGTCATAGATATTGATAAAGATCACTTATCACAAGAAATTGGTTGATCTAGATAAAGTTAACAATCACAAAACCAAATATTGAAGAAGCGTGGAAGAGGTCATTGATATCATAAAAAAATGAAGATTATAGAACAAAATTTTATTTTAAGACCCTTTTCCTGAAGTTGAATAAAATTCATTTGAAGATATACTTACTTGATTTCAAAACAATATCACCCTTTGTTGTACCCTGGATAATTTCCACTTCATCACTTATTCAATATGAATAAATCCCCATATAGAGAGATAATACTTTAATCTCTAAAAACTCATACAAAGTTTAACTTGAACCATTCTATAAGTGGTTAAACTTATCACCCATAAAAAATATGGAAGTCTAAAAAATTAGAAATATGGTCACTAAATCAACATAACATTGATCCCCCATATATCAGGAAGTATCTCTTAGTTCTCGCATTCCAATCATGTGAATACATTTGCCATGTATTCTCTTGAAACATGGTAATAACTTAAATTTTCACAAAGCCTTATTGAAAACATGCATGTTTACTTATTCCCAAATTTACTGGATATATTCCTTAAATCCAATTTTTTTTTAAACTTCATCAATGATAGAATAAACCACTTGTCAAAAAAATCCTTAATTTGTTCCAAGATAATATGTACCATCCAATTTACTTATCAATATACCACATATCTTTATCAAAAATGATTATGCCAATATCAGGAACATACGAAGGGTTATCTTCCCTTAGTAAAAATGTCACCTTTTTAGGATATCACTTTTTTATTCCCTTAGGACTATTAAACATATTCTTCAAAATCCTTGGAAAAAAAATATAAATTGAGAAATACTTATATATTTCACCATTTATATAACATAACTCTTTAATCCAAATACATAAAAACTTCAATTATTACACTTCATCCTTATCCATTTGAAGGATACCTCATCCTATTACTTAGTACCTCTTTCCTTTCACATTTCATCAATAGTCTCGTCATTAATAGTAATATAATTATTAATGGTACAACCTTTCATATTATCTTCATGATAATTCCACTTGGGATATCAATTTTCATAATAACCATTCCTTCCACACATAAAGTATTTAACCTTTGATGATGTATTAGGGATGTCAATATTCACATGTATTATGTTAACTTAACACTTCATTTTTTCTTTGTATTTACTTTCTTTTTGTCCTTTTCCACAATTAGAAACATCTTCTCATTCCTTTAAGACATTCAATTGTGTGTTTATTACCAAATTATTGACATGTAGGAAACTGAATCTTCTTTCCTCCAAGGTCTCCATTACCATAATTCTCAGAAAACTCTATCCGTTTATTCCTTGGTGATTTTGAGATATGATTAAGGTATACGTTGTTAACCATGTTCTATGAAAACTGATTAGGTATGATCACAAAATCTGTCACTGCAATGGTCATCCCATTTTACTAATAATTAGACAATTTTCCATCAGATTCAACATTAATCCAGTTCCTTCTAGTTCATACCATTGAATAAAAAAAGTATAGTGTGATTTTCACTTATCATAGAGGAAAACCACATAATCTTGAAAAACTAATTATATGATATTTAAATCAGGACGCCTACTATTTAATCGATGAAACCTTAGATTAATCCCAAGTTCTTCATCATTTTATTCTATTCAAATACTTCATTATGGTTCATAAATAGATTGTGAAATTGTAAATCATATCCCTTATGAGTGTCAAACCTTGTGTACAACAAGGCCCATTATCATGCACCAGTTCTCAATCATGTCTAGCTCAATATGGTGTTTTTGGTTTACCCCGATGTACAAATGTGGAAGAACCATATTTAATTGTAGTATCTAGATAGTTATTTATTTCTAATAAACTACACACTCTATATTTTATCAAAATTTCATGATATTTTTCTAAATATTGAAAAATCCTTATACTTATCATTAGATACATCTCTAGGCATATCATTAGAAATATCCCATGGGATATCACTAATGTTTTATTATCCTAGTTTCCAAAAGGTTGAATAAATCATTCCATTGATACCCATTATAGTGACCTAGGTTTAACATACAAGGATATTACATCATTGTAGATGAATATTCATCAAATTTCATAAATTAATTCTCAAGGAACATAATAGTTTAGTGTCTTTGGAAACTTAGAACAAAATATTATAACTTGGTGGAAGATCTTCAATATTTATTATATATATCATACTGTTTAGTACTTATACTTAAAACCCTTTTCCGCAACCTGGGGAAAGGAAACATAATAAAGGTGTGAGCTCATATTATTAGTAATGGTAAAAAAAGGAGATACATAATTATAACATGATCATAAGTTTATGTGAACATGATAATAAAATTTGATGATCATACCTGAATATAAAAGATCTTATACATATGGCATGTAATAAATATTAGCTGTTCATAATACATGAATCATAAGGGAAACAAGATTATAATACTTGAAAACATAATATATTAATAAGACATGTAATTATGGAAAACACATAAGCATATAAAAGGATTTCCATATTATTCAAGGAATCATCGTGAAGACTATCTTAGTAGTATGGGTACACTCCCCATATGATCTTGGTAATCATGGTTCACTCCCATGACCATATTATTAGTAAATTTTCACACCCTAGACCATCTTAGTGGACAATGTCCTATACTAAACCAGGTTCACTCCATGTTCTAGTCATGTCTATCTCATGAGATATAAATCTATACACAATGTATTGGAGGGAGATATAGGTCTCACCCATCTAATAATTAAATCAATCATACATGTGCCACAAGATCATAAAAATGATATCATAACCCATGATATGAAATGGTTATCTTAAAAATATAATCAGATAATAACTAATGGAAAATAGATAGGTTTCATAGTCATTTCATCAAATAAAAACAAATGAAAAGAATCATGTTTAATTAAATTATAACCCACGAAATTGAAATTGGTTTCATAAACATCATTCCATAAAAAAATTAATAATTAATAGAAGGAATATGAATAGAACCATTGGATAATTTCCCTAAAAAGGAATGATTTAGACAAATAGATGTCACCTTGGATAGAAAATAATTTTTAAATATCTTTTAAAAACATTTCTTGGGGAAAATATCCATTATTGTTTTTAAAATATAAAACATTTTTACGAACATTTTACTTGATAATAACTTTTAAAACTTATAAATAGCCTTGAAAACAATTTCAAAACATTTTTCCCGGAAAACTTATAGAAGAATCTTGATTTTTTTTTTAAAAACTCTTTCCTTTAAAACATATAAAATATTTTGAAAAAAAATTGAAAACCCTTTTCATTAAAAACTTATAAAATAATCATGAAAATATTTCAAAAACCTTTTTCATGGAAAAATTATAAAATAATGTTGAAAAGGTTTTGAAAAACTTTTCATTAAAAATACACTGAAAAATTATAAAAAACATTAAAACATTTTTCATTAAGGACAATTTGAAACCATATAAAATAAGATTTTAGAATTTTTTTTTTGAAAAAAATATTTTGAAAACATATAAGGGAATATTTTAAAATCATTTAAAACACTTTTTTAATATAAATATATTTTTTGAAATATTTTTTCTTTTAAAATAATTTTAAAAACAATGATTGTCCATAATATTAGGATAACATTTATTTTTAAAATGAAAATTTTAAACTTTAAAAGTTAGATTTAAAGGAAGGATTTTCATGATATAGGTTAAATCCACAAATGTCGAACATTCCATTTATGCTGTAAAAAGTTTAGAAAGGTGACTCGATCAGAAAATAACAAGAAGATTATTTTTTTAATAAACCATTATTGTTTAAATGGTAAAACATGGGTAAAATGTTATTTTAAATATAAAAGGATAATATTAAAACTTTTTTTAAAACGTTTTTAGAAAATGTGGTTTTTATGAGACATAGATTTCTGACCGAAGAGAGAGATAAAATTAGATCTTCTTCAAAATAATTTCTTAAAAATATTAAGTAAAAAAGAGTGGGAAAATAATAACAATACATGAAGATATCATTAATATCTATAAGATAATAAACTTCATGATATTTATTAAGATATGGATCATAATATTTCATCAATATAAGCTTAATCATAAACAATCTTGATGAAATACGATATTGTATCAATAAACTCTTACCACTAGGTAACATTGAATTATACTCCACAAGTAAAAAGTTTAAATTAAAAATAATTTTAAAATATCATGAAAATTAGGAGTTCCTTGATATAACATTTAAATTTTTTAGTAAATACACCTTTTAAAATAACATAGATGCATAATATGGCATGTGTCTCAAATAAGAAAAAAAGAGACAAATTTACTTAGCGATTTGGTCAAATTTGAATGATAAAACCTATAAAAAGATAATTAAATGAATATTTTAATACCATTATATTCAATTATAATAATAATATAGTCCATCCATGATCAGTATATATACCACATAAAATAAATGAGTGGTGAATAAGCCATGTAACTCATTGATATAAGAAGTAAGATGAGAAAAGCCTTACCTTAAGTCTTGAATTTCATCATATAAGTTCAGACCTCCTATATAATAAATATAAGTTCATTATAAATCTACCAAATAATCATATTATTATAAATATAATACCATATATGGATTTATATTACCCTCTTATTAACAATTTGATGTTAATGTTACGCTTTAGGGAATTTCTTCTTTGTTTTTCATACATGTATTGACTTATTATTCTTGATCCAATTAAATAGATCCTAATTTACTTATTTCCATAATTTAAACCATGATATAAATATTATATTTATTTAGTAAATATATATTCATAATAATCTATAAAATATATAAATATGAAATGGAATACACTGGTCATGCAGAAGGTAGGTCGTACGTACAAAAGAATGTTGTTTTCATTTTATTTTTGTATTGAAAAAAATAATTAAAAAGAAATATATGTATATATATATATAATTAAATATGAATTATTATTTCATATATATCATATAATTTCACTAAAACCATCCTTAATAAATTCCATGTGGAGTGTGAAGGAATCACATTACTTTGAGATGGCGGTAGTAAACTCATCCACAAACAGAGATATCGTATATACAAAAAATGAAAATCATGAAGGTATGTGTAATATAATAATTCCATAAGAATAAATACATCATAAATATAATATATATCATATAAAAATATATTTTCAATCACAATTATCAACCATGATATATGGTAAAGGAAAAAAACAAACAACATCGTTTCGTGAGGCGGTAGTTCTCCCTACACAAGAATAGTAAGTTCGTTACCCATTAGACGGAAGTGTGATTAAGTGTAGGTAGATACCATAAAATAAAAACAACTTAGTAAATTTATGATACTTTAGTTATTATTATATTCTAGAATAATATTATTTTATGGGAGTATAATGAAAATAAATCAAAGGATCTTGAGGAAGGATTTTACCTCTTCTTTGGGTAACTCCTCTTGATTTGAACTAAAGGGCTTCCTTAGTTGGATTTAATCCCAAATAGAGTATAATAGGATGAAGGGAGAGATGTTTGAAGTTTATTTTAGTATATTATTTGTGAGAAAAATGGCTTTATATGTGTGAATAAGTGTGAGGGGTGAGTGCATTTTTGTAGTGGAGGAGTGGCATTCTTGCAAATTTTTGAAAAGGGAATTCCACCCACATTTTACCTAAGGCTTGTGGCTCCAATAATGGTACCAATAAAATAAAAGTGGGTATATGTTCTAAATTTGGTCATAAAATGGATTTTTAAAACGTTTATAGGTTATTTTGGTCCTTAATATTAAGGTTTAGTCCTTTCATCAGCTACTTTTTCTCTTAATCACTGTAATTAATTTCAATCACTTTCAATAATAATTTTGGTCCAAAAAAATAATTTAAAATTATTAATAATTATAAATTATTATTATTATTAAAAATATTTAATCCTTTTTTCTTGATTCCAACCACATAAGTGGTATGAATTGATTTGAAATTAATCCTACAGACGGGATGACAATGTGGGTTTTTAAAGCGAAAAGGTCCAAAAAGTAGAACTATATTTATATCTAATATCTTTATGAAATTGGTTCCAATGAACTAAATTAGATTAATTGATTTATAATTGATATAATTATACTTTAATTCCAAATTAAAACATAACTTAATTATATAAATAAATTATATTATAGAGTAATTTTGAATTAAAATTCATTGTTTTTCACAATTCATCAAAAAATAAATCTTCATACAAAAATATAAAAAATTAAACCTATAATAATTTCGACATTTTCCTTTCAAAAATTAAGTTTATTTTTTCATATTAAATTCATAATATTGTAAAAATTTAGATTTAAAAAGGGTTCTCCATTAAAAGGATGTAAAATAACCTTTTAGAAAAAAAAACATCTGTTTATTCATAAAATTGGATTTATTATTATCTTATACCTATAAAATATATTCGATCGATTTCAAAAATATTTATTGAATATATATAATATATAAATTTTATTTAAAACATTAATAAAAAATGGTTTTCATATTTTAATGGGATACAATGGTGTTTTTACATAAAAAATAGTTTTCTTAGAAAAGTAATTTATTTATTTTCAAATACTTATTTCATTCAGCTTTAATAATTGATTACCAAACAATCCATTTTATAAAAATTTATAAATAATATTTTCATAATTTAATTAATTTTATTTGTAATTTTCATTTCAATGGATAGGTGGTAGCTATAATAATATTTTAATAATCGTATTAATAGAATATTCTTGTTCGGGAAAAACATGGACTTGCATGTAACATAAAATATCGAAATGAATCAATATTCTGTGTAATATAATCCAAACATAGTTTTTTATGTACCACAAGAGAATCTATGTATTGTGTGTAGGGAAATCTTGAATTAGTGTTGTGAATGACACAAGCCACACTTAATGATTTCAAATAACAAAAGATATATTTGGTGTTGTGTGAAATAAAAAATATCAAACATAAATAAATTAATTTGAAAAAATTATATTTACAAAATGTTGGGGTGTTAAACCTTGTCCAACAACTGAGAACAACATATCACATTGAGGGCTTCCGCCACCATGTTCTCCCTCCCATGAGTATATACAGTCTTGAAGTCATTGTCCTGGAGAAACTATATCCATCGCCTTTGTCACAAATTATGATCCTTTTGTTAGAATATATATTTGAGACTCTTAGGGTCAAAGTAGATGATAAACCACTCACCCATTAGGTAGTGTCTCTACATATTTAGTGTCAAGACTACTACTACTATCTCAATATTGTGGGTTGCATAGTTCATTTCATCTGACCTCAATTGATGAGAAACATAGGAAATAACCACCTAATTCTACATCAGAACAAAACCAAGCCTAGTCCCTAAGGGAATTTAAAACACTGTGTACTTGACACCCTCCTTTGGAAATCTCAGGATGGGAGCACTCTTCAATATTTATCTCAACTTCTAAAAAAACTACTAGCACCCCTTGGTCCACACAAAAGTATTCCCCTTCCGAGTCAAAGATTTAAAGGGTTCTTTGACTCTAGATAAGTGACTACAAAACTCTACTAGTACCATTCAAACCTTAGGAAACTATGTGCCTTAGAAACAATCTTGCATCACTCCCAATAAAGCACTTCCTAAACCTTCATCGGGTCTACTTACACACCTGACTCTCAGATAATGTGTCCGAATAAGTGGTCCTCTCAGATCCAAAACTAAAACATTGATAGCTTCCCTTAAATTTAGTTCTATCATATTGTATCCAGGGCCATCATCAAGTGTCATTATTTCTCCTCCTTGGATGCTGAGTACCCTAGGATTTCCTCAAGGAAGACCACCATGAAATAATCTAAAAAAGGTCAAAATATCTGATTCATGAGTCACATAAACATAGATATAGAATTCATCATTCCAAAATACATCACCAAGTATTCATAGTGACCATATTATCATTTGAATATCATCTTTTGTTTATCTTCGTCATGTACTCGTAGTTGGTGATAGCCTGATTTGAGTTCAATCTTTGAGAACCATCACACTTCTCTGAAATATTCAAAGAGGAAATTAATCCCTAGTAGTTGATACTTATTATTCACGGTCACTAGTTTCAAGAACTTGTAATCTACACATTATCTCAATATCCTGTCTATATTCATGGAAAAAAACATTAGGGATGCCCATAGGGAAACACTGGGTCCCAAGAATCCCTTCATCTGTAAGTCCTCCAATCACACCTTCGGCTCACAAAGCTCTATGGGATCCATCCGACATGTTGTTACAGATATCAGGGCTAACATAGGATGAAATTAAATGAATAACTCTAGCTCTCATTGGGGAGGTAATCCTAACATGTCCTCATGAAATATGTCCTCATACTCTACCACCACAATAGGAAACTAAACTACCATAGCATCCAATGCTCTGAGAGTCTTGCTAGCCAACTAGTGAGTTATCAAATGCAGTCTCCTAGGCATGATCCCTTCCTTCTATTCCAAGGATTCCATTTCAATCATAAATTAAAACCTTATTCTGTCACTATGGACACACCTCATCCTCCGCCTAAAATAGTAAATATGGGAATGAACTATGGATATCAATTCCTTAACTAAGATGATTTCCTAAGGCCTCATTGATGCTATAAATAGGTCCCATGAAAACACTCACCTCCAGGCATTAGGCCACACTAAAAGCATAGTTGAGCAATCACCCCGTCACTGCCTTTTTAAATTCCCTAACTATAAGGGTCGAGCCAATGGCTCAACCGGAATATCAAAGTCTTTAACTACATAATTGGTGAGAAATGAATGAATCACACTTGTTTATATTGTTACTATATCTAAAGTAGAAAATACATAGTTTATAACTTATATAATCCCTCAATCCTTGAGGACATAGGCCTCCATATCCTGTAGTCGACCTCGTCCATAAACACCATCTCTTGGAGCCTAGCATGGGACACCTGGGAGGTGGTGGTTGTAGTAGGTCAAACCTCTGACCATCTGTCATTGATCTTCCGACCCCTCTTCAACATTTTTTTCTTATAGAACGCCATTCTCGAGCCTCTACCTCTATCCTATATGTCCCTAAACCATCTTTTGATCAACTGTAGGATGGGTAGAAAAATCCATAGCCAGATGTCTTGGAATATTTCTAGAGAAACACTACCACTCCCTTGACTCATTCAAGCCATCCTAAGATCCCTACACAGATGACCCTATGTCATGATATCACCTCCTAGATCATATAAAATGATTGGATATCAGTGACTGTTGTCGATTACCAATTTCTGGGGTCCTATCCCCTGGTAGCCTTCTACCAGCACCCACTTTCGGTGCCTGCTCTACTAGGAAGCTCTCCACCCCCAGGGCCCACTTAAGTACTCCAACAATTTTAGGAATGTAAAGGGATACCACTGGATCCCTAATTTCCTAGCATAATACCTGGTCAAAAGTCCATTCTCTAAATAAAGGATCCCAACCCATATACATATATTTTTGCTAGAGATCAATATATCTGGCTTAGTTTTCTAACATCGTCACACTACCCTGTTAATGATGTTGAATCTCTTGAGTGTGCATTGATCGCAATGTGGCTGGATAGAACTCCTCCATGAAGAGATTCTTAATGTATGACTAGTAGAGATTTATCTCATTGTGAAACTGAATCACTAAGCTTCACCATTGACGAGTTAATAATTGAATACGACCCTTTGTGGGGAACACCATCTGATCTATAAGGATCCTCCTAAGTAAAAAAACATGAGTTACTACCTCTAGTTAGACCTCTGCCACCTGGGGGACTAGATCACCCCACAACCTAAGAGATCAATGCCTCTAGAACTCGTGTAGTTCACTCATCTTACAGGTATCCTCAACTGGAACTGTCAGTGATAGCTGATACTCAGCAGGTGGTTGTATAGCTGTTAAACCACATGGATGTGTTATCTCTTGTATTAGACCATTTAATAATTCCTCATCACCTAGTGCATAATCCTCATGATCATGTAATGTAATCCCAACTGGATATCTTTATAGAGGCATCCTGAAATAAAACAAGATGAACCACAGTAAAAAAAGTATATCTGGGGAGATGAATCAAGATGGAAATAGAAAAAACCCATTCACTTATGATTCATGTTACATTATTTTCCCTTGAAACCAATGTTTACATGTATCAATTTGAAATGCATGTAATTAGAGTTTTGGTTTATAGATGCGTCATCTGCTTCACCAAAATTGGAATCTCGAGCTGAAAATTCAAACTCGAAACACTATACACATTTTCTCCAAACTAATATCACTAACTCTAGTCATATGGTAAAAACGACTGCCCTAATAAAACTATATCATTACCCGACCCACCAGGGTTTGACCTGTGACTCCCCAAGCCCTTCAACAATTGGTCATGGGCTGGAGACAATCGTTGAGTAGTAATATAACACAAATGGGTGGCATTATCCTAATACAAACTGAAATCAATTCATACATACAACTATAATCCCACAACCATAGTACGATAGTAAAGTATTGAAAAGGTAAAATGGTCCAAATAAAATCCCAACCAAAAACTATAATGAGTTCAACATTCTCTAAGGGAGAGGACTAAAACCCAATGTAAGCTCTTGAAAAAAACCTCAGTCTACCTAGCTCAAGCTATGCTCCACCTGATCCACATCCTCCCAGGACACCGTCAAAAGGGTTTCCTCCTTCATAAGACATGAAATATATGGGAAAATATCATGCAAGGGTGATTATAACAATACCCATTAGGATAACCCAAAAATACTAAAAATGAATAACCAAGTATAGTCAACTCTATATAAAGGTATAAATGTCAACGTATAACGGAAAATGCCCAAATATACATAGGAAGGACACCATGAAACCAGGAGGTCACAAATAACTACCATACACAATATTCTTCTCAAAGAAGTGATCATTCCAATAGAATCCATTCACAAACCATTGTATCATAAGAGACAATCAAACAATAGGTATAGATCATTTGACCTTTCCCAAGAAATCTCACTGGTCTTAGAAGACCTTGATACTCAGATAGGGGTTCACACCCAGAATCGATGGGGGACACCATGAACCAAATCTACATAAACCCACTACATTGGGGATAATATGCCAATGATATTACAAAACCTACCAAAACATACTTCTATACGGAGGATCAATTCCCTACTCAAAGAGGTCACACCGATTCCACAAACCCCACCTATGGTATAGAGATGATAGAGGATCACACTCCAGTCTCATGGAGGGGCACAAAAAACTCTATCAAAGACTAATCCTATTGAGGGGATCAAAATCCTAATATGTGGAAATAATACCGCATTTTACCCCTAAGGGAAAGAATGATGGGGGGAACTACTCAACAAACACTATTCTGGACTGAATAGGGGAAGAGCACCAAGCTGTCACTTAAGGAGTACACGATGTGTAAGTGTGGTACATGGTGTGCATGACTGAACCGATATATTCTCCTGAGGTACTTCCTCACATAGAATATAAAACTCAACATAAATGGAAAGTGAGTGGGACACATGGAATGTAGAGGTCACTCAACACCCATCATGTGTCACGTGCCCTTGTTTGTGTACTGTTGATTGTGCCTGTGTACCAGCCAGTGTACACCTAGTTGTGCCTTTTTTTAAGTACATGGGGCACCCATTCCCTTGTTCTTCTAGTTTTTTCCATGTACATTCCTAATTACGCACTCCACCTTCATGAGGGGTTCACACAACGTGTTATATTCAACTCCATCCAAAACCCTAGCACCGCAACAAAGGTGTCCCACATAGTGTGTAATCTCAAAACATAGGCCCAGTTGATAAAGATTTCCCATAACCCATAGTTTCTTATCCATTTATCCATTTCCACTGGTTTTTCCTTGTTTCCAGCAATAAATGTCACCATATATCTTGGATATGGTCTGAACAAAACCTTTTATCACTTTCTTTCAGGAATCTGACCTTCAAAATGGATATAGAATTCACTTTCAATGTCGGTATCACCATACACCACTCAAGAAGATGAAGAACTATTGATTATATTTCATTCTCCTTTAATCTCTCCAACATAATCATCTATTTTTAAATCAAAACCTCCATTTTGATTCATACATGAGGAATCAGTTTATTATATCGAAGAACATTTGTGAAATGATCAGATACTGAGTATTGGTCAAACCATTGTCCAAGGAAAATACCAATGATGAAAAAATAAATAGATGGGAATAAAAACATAATCCATTAAATGTGGTGAAATAAACTCATCCTTTTTTCATTTATCCTCGATACATGTTGTAGAATTTGATATATGAAGAGGAATAAAACACAAGGAACAAAACAATTCCATCAATTTAAATCTATCGATGTTGAGTTTATTAATTCATTTCATTGAATTGATATGTGTTTATATGGTAATAATTAATGTGATTGAAAAAAATAAAAATCATAATTGGATTTTGGAGTGATTTTTTATGACTAACGGTTTCATTTTGTTCTTGTTGATGTGATCCACAATTTCTATTGGCACAATGATCCACAATCCAGTCCTGACCTGTCATCATTCACTAAGAACACTATCATCCAATGGCCTTTGTGTCTATAGGGCTTAGCATCCATCCCTGAGAAAAACTCCATATCCAAATATATTTAATGAATAAGTTGGTCTCTTTGTCAAATAAAATAAATATAAAAATCAGTTAATTTATTTATTTTATTAATTCTGCAACTGCAATAACTTTTTCACAAATGACATGCTCTGATAATATTTATGACTCTCTTTAGGTAAACCTTACATTCTCAACTCAATAGTACCATCATATTTCCGATTCATGCCTCCATTTGAGAGTTATTATACTTTTTCTGGAAAAATGTGTATGCGTGTTATTTAATATATTTATTAAATTTCAAACTATTATTTTGGGCACACCAAGCCTCTGAATCACACGCTGTCTCAACACCCGGTCTAAAAAATAGTCCATATAATATCCAAAACCAATACATGGAAAATCCATGTCATTAAAATAGTTTTGTGAATTCTTTTCATAAGATTATTATGAATCTTAATTATCCACTCATAGATCCAAAATAATGTACAACCCCCCAAGACTTTGAAAAATTCATTTTGAGATTAAAGGGTCTATGGGTAATGAAATTTGGCTCAATGAGGGGGGTAAAAACTTCATTACAATGTATTATTATAAATTTAATGCTCAATGGAATATTCCCCACTCATTCCCTATAAAACTAATCACTCAATAGAAATTTCATTCCCTCCTTTATAATCAATTCTCAATTAAAAATAGGGAACTCAATGAATGATCATTACTTTATTATCTATTTTAAGTTTTCATTAGATATTTTTTATTTTTTTATAAATTTTTTATTTTTTTATTCTTTTATTAGTGAAAAAGTGTAATTGTATAAATTCAATGAAAAATTTGAATTTTTAACCTTTTAACTAGAATAATTGAAAACACTTATCATTCTCCCAAAACCATGTATTGTGTTTCCCAGATAAATCATAATGTGGCACTCCCTATATATAACATGAATTATAATCAAGAAAAATTACCAAAGATATTAGTAGTAAAGGAAAACTATTCTGAAATTATGTCTCACCAAACATGTTATACATTTTTTTAAGTTCTTACAAAGGGGGGTGAAATTATTTAATGATATTGATGCTTTTTTAGTGGCTTAAAAAAGTGGTGCAATCATGTTGGAATAAATTATGAATTTTAAATATTTGAAAAAAACACATAAATATATAGAATACATTATACTACTTAAATCTCTATCATGAGAAAATTTCATTAAAATAGGTTTGGAATACCAAATAAGAGGGGGTATTTTCCTTAGAAAGTTTTTTCTTTTCCTTTAATAATTAGAGAAAATGTATATAAAATTTTGAAAAATGAAATCAATTATAGAAAACATTTAATAAATCACATAAAATATATGAATTTAAATAAAAATTTTCTATAAAGATTCCATGGGGGTTGAAAATTGATATTGAATTTTTTTTAATCTTAAATTTTTTAATTAATTTTTTATAAAATAATGAAAAATAAATGAAAAAATAGAAAAAAATACAAAAAAAATGTATATTATCCAATAAACTTGTTTTTTTAAAATATCAAGAAGCAAAGCTTCATTAATGAGAAAGAAAGAGCTTATAAAAGTTGAATGCTAAGAAATTTACATTTGTCTCTTTGAAAAATAGTGAGCAGATCACTTGTGATGCTAGAGATACAAGTACGAGAATCTTCAGATATCCCCATGTTAGAAAGTCCATCATTAAGACGATTTGCCTCATGATAGGCATGAGTTATGATGTTGTGATTTGAAGCATGGATGTCAAAGAATTTAATCCATTTGGATGTGAGTCTCCCAAAAATATGAATCTTCCCCATTCTGACTACTTGAACTATTGTGGATGAGTCGCTTTCAAACAAGATTCTATTCCAATTTCTTTGTTGAGACACATCCACTGTAGTAAAAAGAGCCATCATTTTTGCTTCCAGAGTAGTGACCTGTCCACATGGTCTGAATATCCCCTCTATGAAATCCCTATTATGTTCCCTGAAGACAATTCCATATCTAGTAGGTGCTGGGTTGCCTCGTTAAGCACCATATGAATAGAATTTTATCCATCCTACAAAAGGAGGAGTCCAGAATACTCCAATGGTGCACAGTGGTTTAGGATAATTACCATGTATTTGCAATTTCCTTAAGACAGTAAAGTCTCTAATTGAGTTATCACAGTGCGTGGCATGAAGGTTTTTTTCCAATTGCATCAACAACAGTATCTTTGTGAGAGGAGAGATGTAATTGAAGGTGGTGTTTTCATGTCATCATTTATTCCTGATCATCTAAATATCATATATGGTCTCTACACAAGCCACTAGGAAGAGTATACGAATATGTTTCGAGAGAGGTACTGCTGAAATGTATAGGATAAGGTCTGGAATATTATTTACTTGCAACAGATGAACCTCAAAGAGATTGAATACCGAGGTCCAAAGGGATGAATACATCTTGTAGGATAGAAATAAATTATGGATATCATCGTGGTTCTGATGACACAGTGAACATCTGGAGCGTAAGGAGATGCCCACTTCTATAGATTATTATCGACTGGAAGCTTGCTCAGTTTTAGGAGCCATATGAGTGTAAAACGGGATGGTTGGAGCCACTTTTTGTGACAGTTCAGAAATCCCAAAATATTTCTTGGCAGGAGATGATTATAAAATATTTTAGAATCAATAATTCTATTTGGGATTGTTTACCATATAAGTATATCTTCATTTTTGAGAAAGTCATAAGAAGAGAATTTAATTGCAATATGAGGTGGTGGTGTATTGATCTGTTAAATTTGCATTTTTATGGAGGCATTATCGTCAATATCAAAATCTATGATATCAAAATTGTCAATCAAATGAGAGTATGTCCAATTTTCCTCCCATAATTTCATAGAGGAATTAGCACTGACCAACCAGGGTGAGATCATATTAATCTTTTGGAATATCTTTTTAAGGCTTGGCCAGACTGATCATTGCATATAAATCATCTTACCATCAAGTATTTTTCTTAGAAATTTGTCTTTGAGGAAACCTAGGGAGTGAAATTTTTCATTGATCAACCTCCAAATAAATTGAGCCTGAAGAGATTGATTGAAGAGCTCAATATTTTTGATGCCCAACCCTCCCATCGCTTATGGTAAACAAAATTTCTTCCAAGGTGAAGTGATAACTTTTCATTCCAAAATGATACCACTCCACAAAAAATTCATCATAATATAATTGATAGTTTTGATGATGGAGATAGGCCATAAATACACCATGAAGGAGTAAACCAATTTTGAAATAATCACATGCTTAACAAGAAAAATCCTACCCACCATTGATAGATATTTACCTTTCCAAATAGAGAGGGTTCTTTTAACTTCACTCACCACTTCAGGAAAATAGGAGGATTGAGATCTTACCAGGAACATAGGGACCCTGAGGTAATTGAAAGGCCGGGACCCCTCACTTAATCCAAGATGTTGTATCATGTAGTGTTTCCTAGGTGCAACAATATTTTTCCCAAAGCTTATAAAAGACTTGCTTGAGATGACTTCCTATACAGAGACCTTTTCAAAATGAAGGAGTGTTTTCTTAATGTTTTGAATGTTACTCATGTCCCCCTGAGTGAAGGGAATAATATCATCATAAAAAAGTAAGTGAGAGGGGACGTAGATACCTCTGGCTGCACGAATTGATTTGATTTCTCCTTTGTCAACTTTGTGAGTAATGAGTCTACTGAGATAGTCATCTGCAATAGAAAAACTAATTCCAGATAGAGGGCCTTCTTACCTTACACCTCTTCAGCACTTAAAATAACCTTTTGGTGATCCACTAACAAGGATGGAGATGTGAGCAGAGCTGATCATCTTATAATTCCATTGTTTAAATTTTGTGTGAAAGACCAACTCTTGAAAAATTGGACAAATAAAACTCCATTCAATGGTGTAAAAGGCTTTCCTAATATCCAGCTTAAGAGCAATGTTCCCTCCTCTTGTAGTCTTATAAAGAAGGTTAATGCATTTAAAGGCAGTAAGAAGATAGTCTTTTATCCTCTTTCCTTTGACATAGCCATACTGGTGCCAAGAGATGATTGTATCAGAGATGTGTGCAATCCGATTGGCCAAAATTTTGGTAATGATCTTATGTATAGTATTTATCAGAGCAACTAGCCTGAATTGACTGATGTCACTTTCATTCATGACCCTAGGTATTACAACAATGAATTGAGAATTTAGGCCATGAATGTGAGATCCATCAGTGAAACAATGCTTCAGAAATTTACAAACATAATTTTGAATGAAATCCCAATAAAATTAAAAAAAGTGATAGTTGAATCCATATGGTACAGGAGGCCTTCATTTCTTGATTCCTAGCACTGCATCCCTAATTTCGATATTCGTAGGTATCTGTGTGATATGAGTGTTATCAGATTCAGTGACAAGTTTATGGATAATACCTTCCATTAATTGTTTAGTTCTACTAGGACCATAGAAGAGGGTTTTATAGAAGGAGACAATATGATATGAGAGACTTTGTATGTCATCAAAGATAACATCCCCATCCTTTAAAAGTAAAATTTTCTAGATATCCCTTTTGGTTTATTGGAGAACAATATAGAATTTGGTATTTCTATCTTCATTTGTAAGCTACTGAACTTTGAATAGATATTTATTAATCTTTTCCCTAAGAATAATCAGGTTATTCAGGTCTGAAGAAACTTTAGCCTCCTGCTCATCATTACCCAAGAAATAACTGGTGGTCTTTGATTGTTGGATTTCATGTAATGTGTTTTCAAGAGCATAAATTTACTGAACAAGAGTGTTAAACCTGTTCTTACTCCATAGCTTCATTTTTATCTTGAGTGTTCGAAGATTGAGAACACAAGCTAATATATTGTTGTTGTAATATTTAATGGACCACGTGTCTCTGACAAGTTGGGATAATTCTGGCATAGTAGTCCAAGCATTGTTAAACCTAAATGGAAGCAGTCATCTCTCACTTTTATCAATATAGTTTTTCATAATTGGATGATGATCTGATTTGTGCCTCTTTAGAGTGACACAAGAGATGGTTTTCCAAATACCAAGCATGTGATCATTAATAAAGGCACGATCAATCCTTCTAGCCCCCCATGTTGTTCTAATATTTCCTATACCAAGTGTACATGGCCCCCAATATATTGATTTCATATAGGTTTGACTCATCGATACAGGATCTGAAATATTTCATGGACATGACACCAGAAGCATTCCCAAGCCTTTCATTTGCATGAAGGACATCATTAAAGTCCCCCATTATCACCCAATCATCAGAGATGGAAGTGGATAGATTTATAATGTTTCTCCGGAGAGATCTTCTAATAGAATAGTTATTGGAGGCATAGAACAAAGAGAAAACATTAATGTCGCCAGATTTATTGAACCTACACGTGATGACCAGCTTGTCCACTGAGATAATAGCAGAATTATTAACACTATTACATACCAGAAGCCAAAATTTGTTTTGATCATTTTCCTGTACAAAGCTAAATAGTGAGTATCCATTTCCAACAAAAGTATAACCTGTGCTAGTTCCTTTGGTTTTTGGTTCAGAAATCACAATAATATCAGGTTTATTTTTACCCACCAGCTACCTAAGGGAACATAAAGTTCCAATATTGGATAATCCCCAACAGTTCCAAAATATGATCCTTATTTTGATTTCTATTTGGGCGGTGGCCCACTTTTTCTGATTTTTCTAAAACTATATTCCTTCCAGATATTCTCAACTCTATCTTTTGGGAAGCATCAAGAGAAAGTGTCTTCCTTGGGGTAGCTGTAGTGTAATGTGGAACAGAATGCTCTGCTTTATCTCTGATTTCTATTTTATAGTGTGTATCCGCAATCTGATGTGAATTTCCATATTGGATCAGTGCATTCTCTGTCATCTGTGGATAAAGTGTACTGTAAATTTTGTCTGTAGTGTCTTGATCCAAGACCACATTGATATTTTCACTAATTAGATCCAAAGTGAAATAATTATATTGTGTGTTAAGCACTAGATGAAAAATGTGTTCTGATAACACCTGTTGTTCTGAGAGGTCATCCTGTTCGGGTAAAACTTCTGTCTGATGGATTTAATTGATTAAAACATGCTCTTCTTCTTCATAAAGGTCATCCTGGGAATTTCTAGCCTCAACTAGTGGCTCAAATGTAACCTATTTTGAAGTACCAATGTTAGTCTTCCTAACATACTTCATTGTAGCAGCAGTTTCCTTTTGTGGGACCTCATTCCATGAGGTATATTTTGTTTTTTGGTTGGACAATCTTTTGAAAAATATGGAATTTTTCAATGAAATGACCAACCATCATTCAATTCTCAAAATATTTAGGCAATTTATCAAATTCAAACCTGACCTCAATAATATGTTCACTAACATCCTGTGAAACACGCTTAGGAGAAGAGGTATCCATGTCGATCTCTATCAGAATCTATCATAGAGCACAAGGTCTCCATTAATCGTTCTCTGGTCAATTATCAGGGGTGTGCCGATGCTAGAGGAAGGATCAATTAGTATTTTAAGATTTCAATTTATCCATGGAAGTCCATGAATTCTTTCCCAAACATGTGCAATAGATTGCTTCTATGTGAACGGATTGAAATTTTCATCCCAATATGAGAGATGAAAAACTCCTGGTTTGAGATTTAGAGATCCATAGCTCTATATGGAATTCAGCTCCTCCTATTTCTATAGTATGACATGAAAGACTCCCTTTCCCAGAGGAATCAGATGATAGTTACAGAAATTACAGCAATTCGAGATACGTTTTTTATGATCTGAGAATGACTAGGGCCTCACACCTCTTTCATAGGATATATGATCAAGCGCCAAAAATTTGCACACCTCCATTCTCTGTTTATTCACACCCGAATCCACAACGACTGTAATGTAACCATCTCGAGACCACTTTAGTGTTCAAAAATCATACATAATATAATGGTGGGTGTGGTTTTATTAATTTGAAACACAAACTCAAATCAAATAAATAGTTTTTTCAAATATGATTCTTTTATAACCATTGTTAGATTCAATGTGTTACCACCACCAAAGTAATGCAAATTTTATACTGAAGTGGGGGTGAAAACAAATGGTAGGGGCCCTCTTCCTTATTTATAAATATGGATAATGTATAGATCATTGAGTATATACGAAAAAATAGGGTAATGGATACTCTATGTCATTTTGATAAGATTTTTATTATTCATATATTAGTTTGGTACTATCCCCCTAGTTGTACTTAGTTGGATGTATAGTAACTCCTTCATTGTCTATTAAAAAAAATACTTATTTTCAGTATCTTATTTTTCACCCTCATCCAATAAAAATAATATTTGAACTGATTCAATAATAATAAAATAATTATAATTAGTTTATAAATATATTTTTCAAAAAATTAATTATTAGTATACTATATTTCTTTTACTCCATTAATTTTCTCATCTGATGTTTTGTCATCATCAAGAATTTTTTTGACAATATTTTTTCCTAAATCGAATATAAGTTGATACTATTTTGACTATTTATCACCCTCTATCAATTATTCATAAATGGTTAGAGGTATAACATTTTTTCCATTGGTTCTTATTATTTCTCTAAACTCTTCTTTGTTATTTCTTGTAGGGTAATATCATTTTGGGAAAAATTTCCTTTATCTCTTATGTGTCAGCATTGATGTCTTTATACTTCTACTCCATCTATATGTCAATGGTGGGTCATTCCATTTTTTTCTATATTGGGGGAGTTTGATATTATAGTTAAATTAATATCTATTCTATATTATAAAAATAAATTGTTGAATCTTAAATTATCAACCCATCCAAGACTATCCACTCATTTTTTGGGAATAGTTCCCATTGATATCCTTTAACATATCACCCTTTCATCCATGGACAAAACTTATAGTTAATATATTGATTGATATCTAATTTTCTAATTATGGAAGAGAGTTTATCAAAATATGTTTATTATGGTAGAGTCATTATGAATTTTATGGAATATAATATTCTAAAAAATAAATTAAAAATAATTAATGAAATAATTAAAAACAAATAAAATATCAGGTAAAAGAAACATGGAATCCCCAATACAAAGAAATTTTTTTTTATGGAATGTTCCTTTGGATACTAAAAAAATTAACTAAATTTATGAAGCTAAGAATACAGTAGTGTGAAAACCTAATTCATCTCTCAATGAGTCCTATTAATCCCCTACCATTTTAATTATCAGCATTATTTTTAAATATTTTGTACATTTAGAAAATTGGGTTAATTTTTTTTATTTATATGGAATGAAAACAAGTTTATATTAAAAAATCCAAAAAATCAGTGATATAAAATATTTGTCAAAATATATAGGTTTATAATTTTAATTTAAACATTATGTCAAAAATTGAATGTTTCTACCATTTTCCTTACATAGTAGGTGAATCTATAATCACATATCACTCAATTATTATAGATCTATAGGATTAGTTACAACATACTATAATCAAAGTGCATTAATAATCTTATTTTCTATATGAATTGGCCTAAACAACTCCAAAATCACCAAGTATTCAATTTGTACCTCAGATCTTTCTGTGAAAGATAATTCCTAATTACGATAAGTATCCTTCTTATAGTGAAACTCATGAAATTTTCCCAAATACATTTTAATATTATTAAATATCACATACTCTACTAGATAAATTCATCCCACTGTATATAAACTATGTTAAAGAGAGGGAATCCTGAAAAATACTGAATGGAGAGAATAATTAAAACAAGAATAATGAATAAGGAAATAAATGATCAACTACATATCTCCCTTAATATATATATACATATTATATTAAATAAAAAATTAAGAAACTAAGATTATATAACTAAAATCTGGTATTAAAATGGATCACCCCCTTTCAGATCAACAACTTAAGGTGGTTATTTTTCAATGAGTAAATATAAGAATAGGGGGAAGATCATACAAAAAATACAACAAAATGATGTAAAATATCTTTTATAATATAGAGGTCTAAAAAACCCCCTTTTGTTGTCCTTTCTCCATTTTCATAAAAATAATTTCCCTAAGATCGCACTTATTTAGTTAGGACCATTATACATAAAGTTTTTAAAATATTAGATTTCCCCATGTTACTTGTGAACATTTGAGATCATCATACTCTTCCTGTTAGTTTCTCATGCTCAATAACCTCCACTAATAATATCATCTCATCACAAGATCCTTGATTATTTGATATCTTTAATCTAATTTCCATTTATCAAGTTTTTTCAACATTATCTTGTTTTTCCAGATAACCTATGCAAGGAGATTTTTTTTCCTTCAAATTTCATCCCTGTGTTTATTTATCATTATATATAGAATGAGATTCATCTAAGAATTAATCAACTTTGTTTTTTAGAAATAATCATGAATGTAAATGATATAAGGAATATTATGTATCACATGAGGGCCTTGGATTTTTTTTTGAATTTATATAAGATAAATATGGTTTAATGATATAAAAACATTAATCTATGTTATTGGATTAGTTGTTTTTATTGTTGAGTTTCATTTGATGATATGAAATTCCCATAAATAGAAATATTTTATTCTCACTTATCATTGATTGTGATGTAACATTCATATTTTTATAGTTTATTTAATAGATATAGTGATTTTCTTGAGTCATTTTGTTATATTATTTTTCCCCTAGGGAAGTGAAATTATAATTAAAATTATTTCATACTTAATTATGGACTTTTTTTGGTATGTATTTAACAGGATCCTATTAAGTACATGGGTAATATATCTGATGATTTTAGAATAGGAAATGAAAAAATGGAATTTATTAAATTCAATTGAATATGTTTGGTCATATTAACACAATGAAAATTTTGTTGAAGGATATAATAGTATTTTGACCCTTTATTTATGATGAATAATGTAATTAAGATGGATTTTATATAGGGGGTATGTTTGTAACTTTTGTTGTGGAAGTTTTACATGTTTCATTTATATTGGAGGACATAGGGATGCATCAATAATATATGGAGAATATCATATTTCCCATATACTTCCCTCTCAATCAACTACTATTTAATACTTTTGGGGATGTTTAATAATTTAAATAATAGTGATTAGATATTAGAAAATTGGATAAATTATAAAAGGATAATCATTTTATGTTCTAGAACTATGTCAATTTATTAAATATTTGATTAATCTAAGTAGAGATCCACCCTAAGGTCCTAAAAATCAAAGTATCATATTTTTTACTCTAATATTAATTAATATAGGATATATAAATTGATGAACATGTTCATGTAAATTTTAATGGGGTGAATGCCACTTAATATATTTCTCTCCTCCTACCATTCTCCCTCTTAAACTCATGAAAGTGAAGTTCACAAAGGTTACCTTAAGCTTTAAGGTTGTAGTTATACTCTTAGGATATGTGTACTATAAATAAATTATTTAAAAGGTGTTTTTATAGAAATTTCATGAGTCATAAATTTTTTAATTTTTTGTTCTAATATCATTTAATTGAGATATTATTATTTTGGTTTAAGAACTGTTGTTTATAATAGAATTTTGATAATATACCATACTGGTTTATCTTAAAAGGATTATTAGTTATGGATTTTTTGGGGATTTTATAAAATGAATCTAAGTTATGTTACTCTTATTCCATAATTTTTTCATTATGATTCATTTATTATTATTATTATTATTATTATTATATACCATATTTAAAATGGATTTTATCATTTAATTGAATTAAATTAATTTTAAACACGGTTGTTGGTCTAGATTTGTGGTATATGTGAATATATAATTTTATTAATGATAATAATGAATATAAATTTATTTCAATCAATGTTTATGATTTTTTAAAATATGATTTTAAACAAAAATTGGACTTAAATAAAAGATATGTTTTTTGTGTTTTCGGCATGGGAAAATATTATGAAAATAAACTGATGAAAATAAATAAGAATTGTCATTATACATTTGTAAATATATATAAAGACATGATTATAAATATAAATTAATTTTGGATGTTTATAAGTACCATGTGTCATGGTAGGAATTATAAATGGTCTATGTAGATAGTCCTATCAAGGCTTAAAGGGGAAGGGCTGGATGTACCGTGTGGCATGGATGGAAAGAGTCAAGATCGGGGTAGAAGAACCCTATAGGATTTATAATGAAGGATAATTATTCACTGTGAATGAAATATTATCATATTTTGTTAGGTTTTTTAATTGGATTCATGGATACTTACTTTTTTTACTACTCATTATACCTTAAATTAATGAAATGTGGTTTCTCTAGTAAATCTTATTGGTCGTTTTCATAATTTATTCAAAATTGTTTTTTATGTATCATTAATCTCTTTAGATTTTTTTAGATTTACAAATATCATAAATATAACTATTTAGAATACATAATTCAATGTAATTCATTGGCATAATTCAGTTAAATAATACAAATAAATGTGTTAATCATCTATACATATAGATCTTAGTGTAGAAGTATGTGTAGATGTTGTTTATCATGATGCAGGAAAAGAAAATATGAACTTGTACATCAATAATTGAATATATTAGAAATATTTATAGGCATAAATTATGGGTTTTAGTCAAGTATCATTGGGTAGTTTTTCTATTCATAATGGATAGGTTTTTCCAAACTCCTTTGTGATATTTTATCTTAACATAGTCATCCTATTTATATTTCATTACTTGTACTCTATTTATTTAAATGTTTTTAATACTTATTTATTTTATTTTAATGAAAGTTTGAATTTTAATTTTTTTATATTTTTTTGGTAAAATCATACTGAAATAATTTCATGTTATCCCTTAGCTATAGTTTATATCCTCCATCAATCGATAAATGTTCTTGAGGTTATGTGGAATTTTAGTTTATGTGTCAAATATTTTAGCCTAGTTTGGGGTATTAAAAATAGTATAAGAGCATGGTTTCTAAATTCGAGTCTTCAGATTTATACTATCTATGAAAATTAGGATGGTTGGAACTCATGAGGTATAAAAAGTGGGGTTACTTAACATCTTACAGTGGGTCAAATAAGTTATTAAAGGATCACTTTATTATATCGTGACTAACATATGTTAGAAACCATGATGGGTTGTGAAGAGATATTAATTCATATATATTTATTAACATTTATAGAAATTAAATGTATATATATTATAGTTTCCATAATTATTTCATTATCATGAATTGGTTTTTTAAATGGTTTTGAAAATAATTTGGTTGAAATTATTATAGATTTATTTGTGAGAATATGGTAAGTAGGGATATATGGATAGAGAAATTAGATAAATTTATGTAGATAAAACTATAAGTTTTTATTTACTTTATAAGTCTTATGGTTTATGAAATTGGGTTTTTTATAGATAATTTCTTATATTTTTGGTTTTATGGAATTATATAAATTCCTTAATATAGTGATCTTACCTTTTAATGGGGTGTTAAGACCCTAGAATGTATTATTGAACTCTTTTATTATTATAATATATTAAATTAGTTATAAAATGAATTTATAAAGTGTGAATATATAAAATGAATGATGATTCAGAGTTCCCAAAGACTAATCCCCTTACCTATAGAGAATATAGTTTATTATAATACTATGAATATTCATTAGAAAAAATCAACCAAATTTTCTAGTTTCTTTATTATCCTATGTTATCAATAGTAAAAGTTGATATTTAACAAATGGTTAATAAATTTGGTAAATGCGGGGAGAAAATTAAGAATTAAAATATATTATAGGACCCCAAATGGTTTAAATTATAAAATATTTCCATTCAATAGTTTTACTTAAAGTCTTTGAGGATCAATAAAACTTAGTTGTTCTTAGAGTTGGAGTATAGGGAAGTGATAATGTTGGTGTACACAGATCATTTAGTGGAGTTGGTAAAATTTTGATTGGAGATTATTTTTTATGAAAATCATAATGCCAAGATATTAAATATGTGTCTTCAAACCTATAAATTGTAAAAAAATATATTATTAGACCTACACACCAATGCAATGTCGGTGAATAAATTAGCTTGGGAAGAAATAGAATTTATGGATATATAGAGTGTGTGTAATTTTTTTCCTTATTTGTTTGGTGGTAATAATTATTCTATCATATATAAAAGGAAATAAAATAACTTATACAAAATATTATAATAAATTGTAAATCTCAAATTTATTTTTTGGGAGGAGAAATTTTCAGTGTAATTAGTGTAGTATCATGATTTAATTTTCTTCCTTTTTTATTGTGAATGGATTTATTATTGAATAAAATAAAATTACCTCATTGATTATTTGTATAAAAATGATTCAATTGGATTTGATTCTCCATAATAATTTGTGATGTTAAAAACTTTTTAAACATTTTTTATATGTGATTAGAATATAAGATCCCATAATTTGAATATACTATATGGTGAGGATTAAGGTTTATATTCAATAATATAGTATTAAATTTTTATTTACATCGCCCAATGAGAGGGTCTCTCATTTTTGGGAGAGTGTGAATTTATATGAGTTATGAAGAGAAAATTTTTCGAGGCCTAATTTTTTTAAAAAAACTATATTTATATGGTTTGGAGAATAAAATGATAAACTTAGTTTCTTATAGTAGGGAATTATTTCAAGGATTTTTCCCAAATATTCTATTAAAAAATCACCAGAGAGATAAATGGATATCTCTTTTAATTTTTTACCTAAAAATATTTCAACATACTTATCTTTATATTTCATGGAAACCAAAAAGCTTCAAAAATTGAATTCTCAAATTAAAGATTTTGTGGGATATAGATTAATCAAACCAATATTGTAAAATTTTTTGTAACGAATCCAATTTTATATAAATATTAATTTTTTACTGTGATTTTGTATTAACTACCAAAATTTGAACTATGTGGAAGTGAAAAACAAGTACACTTTATCTTGATTTGAATATTTGTTTAAACAAATGAATGGAACTAAGTGTTTTAAAGATCGAGTTAAGGTAAGGCATTAATAGTTTTTGGTAAATAGATAGAACATTCTAATTATTTATTTCTAGATAAATTAAAAAAATTATGTGTAACTCCCCATATTTTAGTAGGAATATTACTTCAATAATTTCGTTGTGTTGAGTGATTGTTTTTGCACACAATACTAAATTGAATTGGATAATTATTTATTTCATTAGATAATAATTGTACTTCATGAAATGAAACAAACATTAATATTACAATAATGCTATTATTAACATAATTATGAAAGCTACAATATAAATATTACAAGGAGAAACTAAAAAGAATAATAGATTCAATTACTATTCCCTATTTTACCCCATGAAAATCATACCAACGATTATAATTAAAAATGTAAAAAAAGTAAAAGTGGTTTTTTTTGAAAAAATAATTATGTAATAGGTTAAATAATTTTTAAATAATTATTTATGGTTGTATATATGAATAGAAACTGTTAATACAACTATTATGTGATTACTGCATATACATATAGTAATTTTGTGTTCATATAGTCTATCCGTACACTAAATTTTTTAAAATTAGAATATATTTATTTTATAAAATTGAATAATTCTATATAAATCATATATTTAGATTTAATAATAAAAAAAATAAAATTTATTAAATAATTAGTGAATGATTATAAAAAATATATAACCAATCATTATATAAGAAATTATTTTTATTCTAAAATATTTTTTTAAGTATAAATTATTTTTAATTAAATGGCTCATTTCTCATTTTAGGGTTTGATTTTAACAAAAATAGATTTCATGTTTGTAATAAAGACATAAAAATGAGGTAATATGATCAAATGTATTTTCTAATTAAAAATTATCAAGGTTAAAAATTTCAAACATTTATAAATAATAAATGTGGTAAAATATGTTATGGGGTTAAAATGCTTTATAAACAGAGAAAAATCAATATGAATCTAATTTTTTTAAAATTTTGAATGTAATTTGTCCTATTAATAATAGGCCTCTTTACAATAAAAATGTACATTCATTAACAATGAAACAATGAGTGTTTTTGAATGTGTAACATATAAACATCTATAAAGGATTACATAACAACCCATTAAAAAACATATCATTCCCAGATTCACTCCAATACTTACCCAAATTTACCCCCTTTAAATTCCTTTCTCGCATTTGGAAGACACTAGATACAAAAAATAGTCCTAAATCCTTCATTATGAAGGAAGGAGATATGATAAAAAGATATTTCATTAATGTCATAAAAAAATTCTTCCCTATATGTTTTATTTATCTTCTCATCACTATACTTATCGAAAATTATTTACACATTAATATCAAATAATTAATGTTTTTACACTTTTTAAAGCATGATATTATAATAATATGGCCACATATAATTACTCAATCATTTTTATTGAATGTTCATATTTATGTGGGTCTAACCACCAACACAGAACATGATATACTATTTTCACCATTTCAACATGAATTTTTATAGAAAACATTATTTAAAAAAATATGATATTAATTATTAAATGATTATATTTATATGATTTTTTAATGGCATTGTAAATAATTAATTCATTATAAAAATAAAACCTTATGTTTGATAATATTAATAACAAAAAGCTCACTTGGAATTTCATCTTTGTAAATAGTGCCAGTGACAACCTTAAAAAGAACTTTATGTTTTCTATATAATTAAAACACTATGATTCTATTCCTTTACTATTGTACAGGGAATCAACTTATGAATAGGGAATAATAATAAATATCATCTTTCTGAAATAATGTAGGATCAATCAAAAATATGAAGATCCAAATATAAATATAAACTATGAATATATTTATATAAAAAATTAATATAGTTTATCTATATAAAATTAAAATAAATATAAATATGTTACTACAATATATGATTAATAAGATTGTGTTGATTATAAAGGGAGTTATAGTACATTCAAGGAAGTCTATATTAAGGGTATATATAATATTTATCTCTCATTTAAGTGCAAATAATTCCCTACTAAGTCCATATTATTTATATGGTTTCAATGATATATCATTTCCTCTATTTATATTATTTTATGATTCCTCTTTCCAATTATTTTTAATTATTTATAAAAGTGGAAATGGAATCTTCCCCCTCTTCCTTTCTATTTTACATAAAAATTTTTATTATACATTCTAAAAATATATTTTTATTTATTTTCTACTTCCATTTAACTAATTTTTTTAGAATTTATTTTTGATAAAAAGAAACAAGAAACAAATAATATTTATACTTTATTTTTATAAAATTTCATAACAATTTTTTTATGAATCTTATATCTATGTAAATAAGCATATATTTTATGCTCCTATGTTGTTTTTTATTTCATAAGGTGGATATACAAAGATGGTGTTATCCACTTTCTTTCTATATATGATTTATTTTAATACCCAATGAAAATCGTTTTGTAACTCATATTATTTTCAGATGTTAATTATAAAATGAATTTTTATTGAATTTTTATTATTTTAATGTTTATATATAACACATATGAATATATATATATATATATTTGATGTGTGGGAATTAAATTATAACTCCCTGTAAAAAATTGGATAATGATTTACATATCATGAGATAATTTTACTATGGGACATAAGGAGTGAACCTAGTCTACTATGTTATGGGATATAGGTGGTTATACTAGTATATTATTATATTATGGTATTTTATATTAAACATGAAATATTTTTATGATATTATATGAATATTTATGTCTTCTATTATTATGCCATAAATATCCTTATTTTATGATTCATATTTATGTTTATATGGCTCATATTAAAATTGGTTTTATTTTGTTATGCTATTTCTAGGAACAATAATTATTTTTTTATTACTAAATTTCTATTTTATTCTCATTCCATTATAATATTCATTATAATAACCTACATTGATTTGAAAGATATCTCATATGTTTTACTACTTATGGAGAATCTGGGCTCACACATTTCTAATGTTTTCTATTTCTCTCGGTAATAATGGATAATATTATGCATGGTATTTCTATAAGGAAATAAAGTATAAAAAAAATTTAAATGAAATGTATCTTGTTAAT
The DNA here is from genome assembly GCA_963277665.1 of Viscum album. Classification (NCBI taxonomy): domain Eukaryota; kingdom Viridiplantae; phylum Streptophyta; class Magnoliopsida; order Santalales; family Viscaceae; genus Viscum; species Viscum album. The sequence continues at coordinate 1,474,427,235 of OY728125.1, read as the reverse complement.
ATTGATATACATTAAAACATTCAAGCTATTAAACTAATATGTTTTGGAGTGTATTTTTATTATTCTATGTATGGTATAATTGAGAAAATTTTATATAAATATGTCTATGCTATGTATGGGTTATATTAGTTTGTATAAGATAGAGGTTGAGAATTTTTTTTGATTATACTGAGAGAAATAGGTGGATAAAACATATAGAATAATATGTTAAACCACAACTGTTATTGGATAAACTAAAAGTGTCATGGTTAAGTACATCATATGATTTATCTTCATATACATGTGATATTTTACAATGATTATGTTTAATATTATTTTAAACACTTAATTTTTTGGAATTAGTCAATATTTAACACCTTAAATGATTTAGTAAAAAATGAATTTGATGTTAAATAAAATAATTATTATTTTAAATAACCAAACTTCATGGGTTATAGTATGAAAAATCTCATGGAAATACATCCCAAAAAATTATTTGGCTATGATTAATTAATTTAGCCATGTTGAACACCCAAAATCACCAAATTATGAATTATTCTCTATGATACCATCATGCTAAAATGGAAACTATCTATATTGGATATTATAATCTAAAAAATCCATATCATTGGATCAATAAAATTGAACATATATTTTATATTCTTTAGTTTTCATATCATAAAAAAGTTGTTTTGGCAATTTATTGTTTATAATGTGAATTAGATCAATGGTGAAAACTAATTATGAATTCTAGGGAAAAGAAATAAATTTAATCCATGTAATTAAAGAGTATTATAAAATATTTTATAATGAATAATTTCTTGAAAACCTACATGTTCAAATGGATAAGTAATTTCTTATGCTTATGAATATTGACGATAAATCTATTGGATTTTAGGAAGTTGACTTCAAGATACTAGAAAGGTACAACTATATATTAACCATTTATCCAAAATATAAAATCGATTAATTTTTAATGTCATAAAAAAATTCACTAAAATGAAATAATGATAAGATACTTTTGTGGTTATGAAGAGATCGTTCGATGAGATAAAAAATAATGAAATAAAAAAACTAAAGAGTATAATTATTCTAATTTATTTTGTGATAATTTGTGCAAATAGATTTTCTTGGAATATTGAAATATTATCCTCTTGGATGAAAGAAAATTCAACTCCCAACATGTCAAAAATGTCAGAAGAAGAACCCAAAAAATTTCTTAAAAGGAATTATAAATTATTTCAGGTTTAGTGATGGAAGACATATTTCACATGAATATCAAATAGATTTAATGAGTTTGATCAATAAAAAAATGGATAATAAAGATTACATTAAGGTTATACACATAAATTAATGATTCAGTTATAAATATTTTTGTAATAATTAAATACAATGAACCAATCTAATGATTAATGATGATGATTGAAATTAGAAACCGCAAAACGTGAGGGGGAAATGAAATGATTTTGTAATCACTTCTTACAAAATAAATCATGGAAAAAATGGGATAAAAGGTAAACTTGTTATCCATTCATCAACTAAAAATATATTACATCATTCCAGTTATATGTACTCCATCATATCTTTTATGTTTATTATGAATATTGATTCATCACATCAAATATTCTATATTAAATTATCAATAAAAACACATAGTGTATTTATTGTTTCATCCTAACTCTATAACTCTTATTTGATTAATGTTTGTGGAAAAGTAATTTTAAGAAATCTAGTTATTCTTAATCTGGTGGAATATATTATTATCTTATACATGAATAATCTCCCTCTACAAAAATATTATATCACTTTTTAGGATAATAATATGAAACTTCATATCCCAAATCATACCATGATCATATATTAGTGTAAGGGTGATTATAAATATCTTATAGAAACTAATTCATAGATAATTTTCTAAATACACACTTGTAACATCCCCACCTATTTGATTATATGTGCTAACTAGACTGGGTATCTACGTGACCTCAGGCACGCCCCCCCAAACGCTAGAGTCTTCCAACTAATAACAACGGTGTAAGGTGTGACAATGTGGGGGGACTATATGATCATATCAGAGTATAAATAATAGTATATGGTAAATTTATCATTTTCTAGTAGTAAACATTAGATTACATGAAAGGTATAAATAATCATAAGTCATCAATAATAAATAATTACATAAAGTATACATTTATACAATAAGTAACCCCACTAGGGAGGTTATATATACAAAATAAAGTGAGAAAAAATACATTGAGGCTCTATAAAAACCCATAACCTCACCACATCCCAGTCTATAGACCCAACCAAGCTATCACACCAGATCAAGCTAGTTTTTAGTCCTAACCAACTTGAACTAGGGAATAGTAAAGCTTCTTTGGTACCCAAGTGCAATGGCCACTCATGTAATGTGTGATTACATAACCGAATAGGGAACCACCAACACAAGCCCACACATTTATAGTAATGAAGTGATATGTGAATAAAAAATATAGAGAAACAATTGTTAAACATCTACATATATATAAAAAAATAAATAGAACTATCAATCAACATAGTCTAATGTGACACACAATATCGACTGTACTAGCTTCAGCTAGTACTAGATGTCTCTGTCTATAGTACAAGCATCTTGTATATAATATATGGGCATACCAAATACAAGGACTAAGTTCGAGTTCCCCTATATATATTATAAAAGGAACAAAAAATCTATGTAAAAATGACCAAGGTACCCCAATAATATTAAAACAGGAATACCAAAACATCAGAATCACATCATGGTTCTTTAAAATTATAATAATAATGGGCATAACAAAACCCTAGAATCACATCAGGCTCCCCCAAAAATATGATAATAACAGGAATTCAAGATCCCTATAATCACATCATGGTCCCCTAATAATATAATAATTTAAGGTAAACTAGATCCCAAGAATCACATCAAGGCCCCCCAACAATAATAATAACAGGTATATTAGATCCATGGATGTACTTCCATGGTCCCAAAACAGTATATAATAATCACAACACAGTAGATCCTTGGAATCACATCAAGTTCTACTGATAATAATAATTATTAATATCACATTTAATTAATTTAATTAATTATGACTTTAAAAATTAACTCAAAACTCGAATCTTAAGTAACTTCTTAAGTATCCATAGAAAATCATTTAGTCATTGACCATTTCTTTTCCACAGGAAAATCCCATCTCTAAGGGTAGTACATCCCTTGGTATCAAAACAAAACAACGATGTCATGATAGTAAATCGTCACTCACAATCTATGGTAAATACCAAGTCACCTCTCCAATCCCACTACATTGATTCATTTCAAACTCACCTCATCCAACCATAGAATTTAGTCATGTCAGAATACCATATTTCCAAATGGGACGATTATATCAACTCATCACTCATCCCTACTCAAATTTTCTATGGGAACCTACTAAGTCCACAATTCTCACATGATAAATTATTTAGAACCACTCATAGTTTCTATATATCTCAACATAGACCATTATAATTATACTCTGGTTCATTCTCCATTAGTATGTCTAACCAAATTACAAGGGTTCACAATGTCCCTTGACATTATCTTCATTCCATGTATAGGTATTCTATTCAATGTATAGAATTTCAAATATACTACTAAACCTCATACATCATGGTATTGGATATTTTACAGGGTTTTTTCATGGACCTTTCCACTATGGACATTTCATTTTTGTACATTCAATTTAATTAAGAAATTTTATTAGAATAAAAAAATTTATTAATTCATGGGTTAATCTTATATTGTTATGAGATCATATTTAAAATTTCATATCAAATGCATAAATAAACTTCATAAGATGTAGGTAATAAATTTTAGACCATATACCTCAAAACAGATCCAACACTTATTCATGAAATGCCCCCCAACTCTATTTCAGTCTTTCCATGTCCATAGAAACTCTAACAGTCACAAGAAGGTCCAAACTCAAACATGAACATTTAAATTTTATTAATTATATCTAAATTGTAATTAATTAAATGATTACAAGAATACTCACAACCAATGGTGAAAGAAATAATCACTAAATAAATCACTGGTCTCATCGCCTAACCAGACCTAAACAATTCGAAGGCCATTGATTTTTTTGGATAATCCCCTTAGTTTGAGAGAGAAATCTTACATGAGCTGTAAGCTGAGAGGTAAAAGGCCCAATATATGACCTAAAGGCCCAGAGGAACAAGGGACAACACATGACCCAGAGGTCCAATTTAACTACACTGAAACTACCCCTCCCTATCATCATCATTATTGATTACCAATATCCCTGCATCACATTATTGATTGGTTATAAGTTTACCATGTAGAGATGCACAGTTCCTGGTACCAATTTTGATTTCCATACCCTTTTATTCTTCAAATATAGTAAGTTATACTTTTTTGGATACTTCATGCACTAAATCATCTTATTGGGACTTCTCTTTTGTCCTATTCCTAGGCTACTTCTCTTTCCATTATGGCCCAAAATCCCATGGCCTAAGAACTAAGGTGACCCGAAGGCCCTGTGGCCCGAAGAACGAAGGTGTCCTTAATACCTGGAGTCCCAAACTAGTATTATGAAGGCAAAAATAAACTTAATAGTTTTGGATGACACAGTACTTCACTGTACATGAAACATCAACTATTAAAGTACTATAAGAGTAGCCTAGAAATTCACCCTTACTTTGATTCACCCTTACTTTGATTTGATATTAGGCCCAAACAACTTACATCAGTGTAATTAATTTCAATCACATTGAATAATCATTTTGGTCCAAAAAATAAGTTAAAATTATTAGTAATTATAAATTATTATTATTATTAAAAATATGTAATCCTTTTTTCTTGATTCCAACCACATAAGTGTTATAAATTAATTTGAAATTAATCCTACAGACGGGATGACAATGCGAGTTTTTAAAGCGAAAAGGTCCAAAAAGTAGAACTATTTTTATATCTAATATCTTTATGAAATTTGTTCCAATGAACTAAATCGGATTAATTGATTTATAATTGATATAATTATACTTTAATACCAAATTAAAACATAACTTAACTATATAAATAAATTATATGATAGAGCAATTTTGAATTAAAATTCATTGTTTTTCACTATTCATCAGAAAATAAATATTCATAAAAAAATATAAAAAATTAACCCTATAATAATTTAGACATTTTCCTTTCCAAAATTAAGTTTTTTTCATATTAAATTCATAATATTGTAAAAATTTAGATTTAAAAGGGGTTCTCCATTAAAAGGATGTAAAATAACCTTTTAGAAAAATACATCTTTTTATTCATAAAATTGGATTTATTCTTATCTTATACCTATAAAATATATCGGATCAATTTCAAAAATATTTATTGAATATATATAATATATAAATTTTATTGAAAACGTTAATTAAAAATGGTTTTCTTATTTTAATGAGATACAATGGTGTTTTTACATATAAATAGTTTTCTTAGAAAAGTAATTTATTTATTTTCACATAATTATTTCATTCAACTCTACTAATTGATTAACAATGGATACATTTTATAAAAATGTGTAAATAATATTTTCATAATTTAATTAATTTTATTTGTAATTTTCTTTTCAATGGTTAGGTGGTATCTATAATAATATTTTTATAATTGTATTAATAGTATATTCTAGTTCGGAAAAACATGGACTTGCATGTAATAGAATATATCGAATTGAATCAGTATTGTGTGTAATATAATCCATACATAGTTTTTTATGTACCACAAGAGAATCTATGTATTATGTGAAGTGAAATCTTAACATAGTGTTTTGTATGATGCAAGCCACACTTAATGATTTCATATAACAAAAGCTATATTTGGTGTTGTGTGAAATAAAATATATCAAAAATAAATAAATTAATTTGAAAAAATTATATTTACAAAAATCTCAGGGTGTTAAACCTTCTCCAACAACTGAGAACAAGATATCATGTTGAGGTCTTCCACCACCATGTTCCCCTTCCAATGAGTATATACAGTCTTGAAGTCATTGTCCTGGAGAAACTCTATCCATCAGCTTTTTCACAAATTATGATCCTTTTGTGAGAATATATATTTGAGACTCTTAGGGTCAGAGTAGATGATAAACCACTCACACATCAGGTAGTGTCTCTACGTATTTAGTGTGAAGACTACTACTACTATCTCAATATTGTGGATCATGTAGTTCGTTTCATCTGACCTCAATTGATGTGAACCATAGGAAATAACAACCTACTTCTGCATCAAAACACAACCAAGCCTAGTCCCTAATGCAATTTAAAACACTGTGTACTTGATAGCCTCCTCTGGAAATATCAGGATGGGAGCGCTCTTCAACATTTGTCTCAACTTCTAAAAAAACTGCTAGCACCTCTTGGTCCACACGAAAGGATTCTCCTTATGAGTTAAAGATTTCAGGTGTTCTTTGACTCTAGATAACTGAATACAAACCTATAGTAGTACCATTCAAACCTAAGGAAACTATGTGACTTAGTAACAATCTTGCGTCGCTCCCAATAAATCACTTCCTAAACCGTCATCGGGTCTACTTTCAGAGCTGCCTATCAGATGATGTGTCCGAATAAGTGGTCCTCTCAGATCCAAAAATAAAACATTGATAACTTCCCATAAATTCAGTTCTATCATATTGTATCTAGGTCCATCATCAAGTGTCATTCTTTCTCCTCCTTGGATGCTGAGTACCCTAGGATTTCCTCGAGGAAGACCACCATGAATTAATCTAAAAAAGGGAAAAATATTTGATTCACAAGTCATATAAACATAGATATATAATTAATCATTCCAAAATACATCACCAAGTATTCATAGTGACCATAGTATCATTTTAATATCATCTTTGGTTTATCTTCATCATGTAATCATAGTCGATGATAGACTGATTTGAGTTTAATCTTTGAGAACCATCACACCCCTCTGAAATATTCAAAGAGGAAATTGATCCCTGGTAGTTGATACTTATTATTCATGGTCACTAGTTTCAATAACTTGTAATCCACACATTAGCTCAATATCCCATCCATATTCATTGAAAAAAACATTGGTGATTCCCATAGGGAAACACCGGGTCCCAAGAATCCCTTCATCTGCAAGTCCTCCAATCGCACCTTCTACTCACAAAGCTCTCTGGGATCCATCCGACATGTTGGTATATATATAAAGGCTAACATAGGATGAAATTAAATGAATAACTCTAGCTCTCATTGGGGAGGTAATCCTATCATGTCCTCGTGAAATATGTCCTCATACTCTACCACCAAAATAGGAAACTAAACTAGCATAGCATCCAATGCTCTGAGAGTCATGCTAGCTAATTAGTGAGTTATCTAATGTGCTATCCTAGGCATGATCCCTTTCTTCTATTCCAAGGATTCCATTTCACTCATAAATTAAAACCTCATTCTGTCACTATGGACACACCTCATCCTACTCCTAAAACAGTAAATATGGGCATGAACTATGGATATACATTCCTTAACTAAGATGATGTACTAAGTCCTTATTGATGCTATAAATAGATCCCATGAAAACACTCACATCCAAGCATTGGGCCACACTAAAAGCATAGTTGAGAAATCACCCAGTCATTGCCTTTTAAATTCCCCAACTATAAGGGTCGGGCCAATGACTCAACTGGAATATCTAAGTCTCTAACTAGAGAAGTGGTGAGAAATGAATGAATCACACCTGTGTATATTATTATTATATCTAAAGAAGAAAAATAAATAGTTTATAACTCATATAATCCCGTGATCCATGAGGTCATAGACGTCCATATCCTGCAGTCAGCCTCGTCCATAAACACTATCTCTTGGAGCCTAGCGTGGAACACCTGGGGGTGGTGGTTTTATTAGGTCAAACCTATGACCATATCTCATTGATCTTATAACCCCTCTTCAACATCCTTTTTCCTATAGAACTCCATTCTCCATCCTATACCTCTATTCTTGATGTCCCTCAACCATCTCTCGATCAACTATACGATGGGTAGGAAAATCCATAGCCAGATGTCCCAGACCATTTCTAGAGAAACACTACCACTCCCTTGACTCATTCAAGATATCCTAAGATCCCTACAAAGATGACCCTATGTCATGAGATCACCTCCTGGATCATATGAAATGATTGGATATCAGTTACTGTTGTCGATTACCTATTTATGGGGTCCTATCCCCTGGTAGCATGCTACCAGCACCCACTTTCGGTGCATTCTCTATCAGGAATATCTCTACCACCATGTCCCATTTAATTACTCCAACAATGTTAGGAATGTAAATGGATAACACCGGATCCCTAATTTTCCAGCGTAAGACCTGGAAAAAGGTCCATTCTCTAAATAAAGGAACCCAACCCATATACATATATTATTTATAGAGATCAATAAAACACCCTTAGTTTTCTAACATTGTCACCCTACCCTATTAATGATATTGAATCTCTTGAGTTTGCATTGATCGCAACGTGGCTGGATAGAACTCCTCCATGAAGAGATGCTTAATGTACGACTAGAAGAGAGTTATCTTATCATGCAACTGAATCACTAAGATTCACCATTGCTGAGTTAATAATTGAATATGACTCTTCGTGGGGAACACTATCTGATCTATAAGCATCCTTCTAAGTAGAAAAAAATGAGTTACTCCCTCTAGTTAGACCTCTTCCACCTGGGGGCCTAGATCACCCCAAAAAATAAGAGATCGATGCCTCTAGAACTCGTGTAGTTCACTCATCTTATAGGCATCCTCAGCTGAAACTGTCAGTGATAGCTGATACTCAACGGGTGGTTGTATAGCTGTTAAAAAACATGGATGTGTTATCTCTTGTATTGGACCATGTACTAATTCCCCATCACCTGGTTTATAATCCTCATGATCATGTAATGGAATCCCTACTGGCTGTCTTTATAGAGGCATCCTGAAATAAAACAAGTTGAACCAAAGTCAAAAATTATATTTGGGGAGCTGAATCAAGAAGAACATGGAAAAAACTGATTCACTTATGATTCACGTAACTGTATTATTCCTTGAAACCAATGTTTACATGTATCAAGTTGAAAGGCATGTAATTAGAGTTTTGGTTTATAGATACATCATCTGCTTCACCAAAACTAGGATCCCTAGCTGAAAATTCAAACTCTAAACACTAATCACATTTTCTCCAAACTAATATCACTGACTCCAGTCATATGGTAAAACTATATGCCCTGATAAAACTATATCATTACCCAACCCTCCAGGGTTTGACCTGTGACTCCCCAAGCCCTTCAATAATTGTTCATGGTATGGCGACAATCGTTGAGTAGTAATATCCCACAAATGGGTGGCATTATCCTAATACAAACTGAAAATAATTCATACATACAACTATAATCCCACAACCATAGTACGATAGTAAATTATTGAAAATGTGAAATGGTCCAAATAATATCCCGACCAAAAACTATAAGGAGTCAAACTTTCTCCAAGGGAGAGGACTAAAACCCAATGTAAGCTCTTGAAAAAAACCTCAGTCTACCTAGCTCAAGCTATGCTCAACCTGCTCCACATCCACCCAGGACACCGTCAAAAGGGTTGACTTTTGCATAAGACATGAAACACATGGGGAAATCTCATGCACGGGTGTGTATAAAAATTCCAATTAGGATACCCAAAAAATACTAAAAATGAATAACCATGTATAGTCAACTCTATATAAATGTATAAATGTCAACGTATAATGGAAAATGCCCAAATATATATAGAAAGGACACCATGGCACCAGGAGGTCACAACTAACTACCATACACAAAATTATTATCAAAGAAATGATCATTCCAATAGAAGCCATTCAAAAACCATTGTATCATCAGAGATAGTCAAACAAGAGGTATAGATCATTGGACCTTTCCCATGAAGTCTCACTGGTCTCAGAAGACCCTAATACTGAGATAGGGGTTCATGCCCAGAATCGATGGGGGACACCATGAACCCAATATACATCAACCCACTACATAGGGGATCATATGACAATGATATTACAAAACCTAACAATACATACTTAAATACAGAGGATTAATGCCCTACTCAAGGAGGTCACACGGATTCCACAAACCCCACCTACAGTATAGAGATGATAGAGGATCACACTCTAGTATTATGTAGGGACACAAAAAACTCTATCAAAGACTAATACTCTTGAGGGGATAACAATCCTAATATGTGGGCATAATACCGCATTGTACCCCTAAGATAAAGGATGAAGGGGGAAACTACTCAACAAACACTGTTCTGGACTGAAGAGGGGAAGAGCTCCAAGCTGTCACTTAAGGAGTACATGATGTGTAAGTGTGGTACATGGCGTGCATGACTAAAATGAGATATTCTCATGATGAAATTCCTCATATGGAATATAAAACTCAACATACATGGAAAGTGAGTAGGACACATTCCATGTAGAGGTCACTCAACACCCATCATGTGTCGCATGTCCTTGTTTGTGTACTACTAATTCTGCCTGTGTACCAGCCAGTGTACACTTAGTTGTGCCTTTTTTCAAGTACACGGTGCAACCATGCCAATGTTCTTCTAGTTTTTTCCATGTAAATTCCTAAGTACACACTCCACCTTCATGATGGGTTCATACGACGTGTTACATTCAACTCTATCCAAAACCATCTCACCGCAACCAAGGTGTCCCACATAGCGTGTAAGCTCGAAACATAGGCCTAGTTGTTAAAGATTTTCCCGAACCCATATTTTCTTATCCATTTATCCATTTTCATTGGTTTTCCTTGTTTCCAGCATTAAATTTCACCATATATCTTGTATATGGTCTGAAAAATACCTTTCATTACTTTCTTTCAGGAATCTGACCTTCAAAATGAATAGAGAATGCACTTTAAATGTCAGCATTGCCATGCAACACTCAAGAAGATGAAGAACTATTGATTCTATTTCGTTCTCCTTTGATCTCTCCACCATCATCATTTATTTTCAAATCAAAATCTCCATTTTGATTCATACATGAGGAATCAATTTATTACATCGAAGAACATTTGAGAAATTATCAGATACTGAGTATTGGTCAAACCATTGTCCAAGGAAAATACCAATAATGAAAGAATAAATAGATGGGGATAAAACCATAAGCCATTAAATGTGGTGAAATAAATTCATCTATTTGTCATTTATCCTCGATCCATGTTGTAGAAGTAGACAAATGAAGAGGAATAAAACACAAGGAAAAAAACAATTCCATCAATTTAAATCTATCGACGATGAGTTTATCAATTCATTTCATAGAATTTATATTTGTTTATATGGTAATAATTAATGTGATAGAAAAAAAATAAAAATCATAATTGGATTTTGGAGTGGTTTTTTATGACTAACAGTTTCATGTTGTTCTTGTTGATGTGATCTCTGATTTCTATTGGCACAATGATCCTCGATCCAGTCCCGACCTGTCATCGTTCACCAAGAACGTACTCCTCCAATGACCTATGGGTCTATAGGGCTTAGAATCCAACCCTTAGAAAACTCCATAGCCATATATATTTAATGAATAATTTGGTCTCTTTTTCAAATAAAAAAATCTAAAACTCATTTAATTTATTTGTTTTTTTAATTTTACAACTGGGATAACTTTTTCACAAATGAAATGCTCTGATAACAATTATGCCTCTCCTTAGGTAAACCTTGCATTCTCAACTCAACTGTACCCTTAGATATCTGATTCATGCCACCATTTGAGAGTTATTACACTTTTTATGTAAAAATGTGTGGGCATGTTATTTAATATATTTATTAAATTTCAAACTATTATTCTGGGCACACCGAGCCTCTGAATCACACGCTATCTCAGCATCCGGTCTCAAAAATAATCCATATAATATCCAAAACCAATACTTAGAAAATCCATGTCATTAAAAGAGTTTTGTGAATTCTTTTCATAAGATTATTATGAATCTTAATTATCCACTCATAGATCCAAAATAATGTACCAACCCCCAAGACTTTGAAAAATTCATTTTGAGATTAAAGGGTCTGTGGGTAATGATATTTGGCTCAACGAGGGGGTCAAAACTTCATTACAATTTATTATTATAAATTTAATGCTCAATGGGATATTCCCTACTCCTTCTCTATAAAACTAATCAATCAATATAAATTTCATTCCCTCCTTTATGATTGATTCCTAATTAAAAATAGGGGACACAATGAATGATCGTTCCTTTATTATTTATTTTAATTTTTCATTAGATATTTTATATTTTTTTATAAATTTTATATTTTTTATTATTTTATTAGTGAAAAAGTTTAATTGTATAAAATCAATGGAAAACTTGAATTTTTAACCTTTTAACTAGAATAATTGAAAACACTTATCATTCTCCCAAAACCATGTATTATGGTTCCTAGTGAAATCATAAAGTGGCACTCCCCATATATAGTATAAATTGTAATCAAGAAAAATTACCAAATATATTAGTATTAAAGGAAAAATATTCAGAAAGTATGGCTCACCTAACATGTCATACATTGTTTTTATATTCTTATAAACGGGGAGGAAATTATTTAATGATATCGATGCTTTTTCAATGGCTTAAAAAAGTGGTACAATCATGTTGAAACAAATTATGAATTTTAAATATTTTCAAAAAAACACATAAAGATATAGAATACATTATACTACTTAAATCTCTATCTTGAGAAAATTGCATTATTACAATAGGTTTGGAATAGCAAATAAGAGGTGGTATTTTCATTAGATTTTTTTTCTTATCCTTTAATAATTAGATAAAATGTATATAAAATTCTGAAAAATGAAATCAATTATAGAAAACATTTCATAAATCACATAAAATATATAAATTTAAATTAAATTTTCTATAAATATTCCATGGGGGTTGAAAATTGATATTGAAAATTTTATTTAATCTTAAAATTTTTAATTAATGTTTTATAAAATAATGAAAAATAAATGAAAAAATAGACAAAATACTAAAAAAATGTATATTATCCAATAAACTTGTTTTTTTAAAATATCAAGATGCAAATCTTCATTAATGAGAAAGAAAGAGGTTATAAAAGTTGAATGCTAAGAAATTTACATTTGTCTCTTTGCAAAATTGTGATCAGATCACCTATGATGCTGGAGATACAAGTACGAGAATATTCAGATATACCCATGTTTGAAAGTGCATCAGTAAGACGGTTGGCCTCGTGATAGACATGAGTTATGATGTTGTGATTTGAAGCAAGGATGTCAAGTCATTTAATCCATTTGGATGTGAGTCTCCAAACAAGATGAATCTACCCCATTCTGACTGCTTGAACTATTGTGGATGAGTCGCCTTCAAATGAGATTCTATTCCAATTTCTTTGTTGAGACACATCCAATCTAGTAATAAGAGCCATCATTTTTTCTTCCAGAGTAGTGACCTATCCACAAGGTCCAAATATCCCTTCTAAGAAATCACTATTATGTTCCCTAGAGACAATGCCATATCTAGCAGGTCCTGTGTTGCCTCGTGAAGCACCATATGAGTAGAATTTGATCCATCATGCAAAAGGAGGAGTCCAGAAGACTTCAATGGTGCACAGTGGTGTAGGATAATTACCATGTAGTTGCAATTTCCTTAAGACAGTAAAGTCTCTAATTTAGTTATCACAGTGCGTGGCATGGAGGTTTTTTTTTCCAGTTGCATCACCAACAATATATTTGTGATAGGAGATATGTAATTTAAGGTGGTGTTTTCATGTCATAATTTGTTCCTGCTCATCTAAATAGTGTATATGGTCTCCACGCAAGCCACTAAGAAGATTATGAGAATCTGTTTCAAGAAAGGTACCGCTGAAATGTATAGGATATGGTTTGAAATATTATGGACTTGCAGTAGAAGAACCTCAAAGAGATTAAATACTGAGGTCCAAAGGGATGAATCCATCTTCTAGGATAGAAATAAATGATTGATATCATCATGGTTCTGATGACATAGTGAACATCTGGAGCATAAGGAGATTCCCCCTTCTATAGATTATTATCGACTGGAAGCTTTCTCAGTTTCATGTGCCATGGGAGTGTAAAATGGGATGGTTGGAGCCATTGTGACAGTTCAGAAATCCAGAAATATTTCTTGGTAGAAGACGATTCTAAAATAGTTTAGAATCAATAATTATATTTGGGCTTGGTTCCTATATAATTATATCTTTAGTTTTGGGAAAGTCATAGGAAGAGACTTTAATTGCAATCTGAGGTGGTAGTGTATTGATATGTTAAAGCTGCATTTGTATGGAGGCATTATAGTCAATATCAATATCTGTGATTTCAACATTGTCAATCAAAGGAAATCATGTACAATTGTCCTTCCATAATTTCAGAGATAAATTAGCACTGACCAACCAATGTGAGAGCATATTATTCTTTTAGAATATCTTTTTAAGACTTGGCCATACTGACGATTGCATATACATCATCTTCCCTTCAATTAGTTTTCCTAGAAATTTGTCTCTAAGAAAACCAAGGGAGTGTCATTTTTCATTGATAAGCCTCCAAATAAATTGATCCTGAAGAGATTGATTGAAGCGCTCAATATTTTTGATGTCCAACCCTCCCATCGCCTATGGTAAAAAAAAATTCTTCCAAGGTGAAGTGATAACTTTCCATTCCAGAATGCTACCACTCCACACAAAATTCCTCATTATATAATTGATAGTTTTGATGATGGAGACCGGCCATAAATACACCATTAAGGAGTAAACCAATTTTGAAACAATCACATCATTAACAAGACAAATCCTTCCCACCATCGATAGAGATTTCCCTTTCAAAATAGAGAGGTTTCTTTTAACTTCACTCACCACTTCAGTAAAAAAGGAGGATTGAGGTCTTACTAGGAACATAGGGACCCTGAGGTAATTGAAAGGTAGGGACACCTCTCTTATTCCAAGATCTTGTATCATGTATTGTTTCCTAGGTGCAACAATATTTTTCCCAAAGTATATAAAATACTTTCTCTAGCTGACTTCCTATCCAGAGACCTTTTAAAAATGAAGGAGTGTTTTCTTAATGTTTTGAGTGTTCCTCATTCCCCCCTGAGTGAAGAGAATAATATCATCAGAAAAAAGTAAGTGAGAGGGGGCATAGATACCTTTGTCTACATGAATTGATTTGATTTCTCCTTTTTTAACTTTGTGAGTAATGATTCTACTGAGATAGTTTTCTGAAATAGAAAAACTAATGGCAGATAGAGGGTCTTCTTACATTACACCTCTTGAGCACTTAAAATAACCTTCTAGTGATCTATTAATAAGGATGGAGATGTGAGCAGAGCTGATCAGCTTACAAGTCCATTGTATAAATTTTGTGTGAAATACAAACTCTTGCAAAATTTGACTAATAAAACTACATTCAATGGTGTCAAAGGCTTTACTAATATCCAACTTAAGAGAAATGTTCCCTTCTCTTGTAGTCTTCTGAATAAGTTTAATGCATTTAGAGGCAGTAAGAAGATAGTCTTGTATCCTCCTTCTTTTGACATAGCCATACTAGTGCCAAGAGAAGATTTTATCAGAGATGTGTGCAATCTAATTGGCCAAAATATTGGTAATGATCTTATGTATAGTATTTATCAGAGCAACTAGATTTAATTGATCGATGTCACTTTCATTCATGACCTTAGGTATTACAACAATGAATTGAGAATTTAGTCCATGAATGTGAGATCCATCAGTGAAAAAATTCTTCACAAATTTGCAAACATAATTCTGAATGACATCCCAATAAAATTGAAAAAAGTGATTTTTGAATCCATATAGTCCCAGAGATCTTCCTTTCTTGAGTCCTAGTACTGCATCCCTAATTTCAATATTTGTAGGTATCTGTGTCATGAGGGTGTTATTAGCTTTAGTGATAAGTTTATAGATAATACCTTCCATTAATTGTTCAATTATACTAGTACCATTGAATAGGGTCTTATAGAAGGAGACAATAGAATTTGAGAGACTATGTCTGTCATCCAGGATAACATCCCCATCCTTTAAAAGTGAAATTTTCCTGCTATCCATTTTGGATCTTTGGAGCACAATGTAGAATTTGGTATTTCTGTCTTCATCCGTAAGCCACTGAACTTTGAATAGATCTTTTTGAATCTTTTCCCTAAGTACAATCAGGTTATTCAGGTCCGAAGAAACTTTAGACTCTTGATCATCATTACCAAAGAAATCACTTGTGGTCTTTGATTGTTAGATTTCATGTAAGGTGTTTTCAAGAGCATTAATTTACTGATCAAGAGTGCTAAACCTGCTCTTACTCCAGATCTTCATTCTTATCTTGAGAGTTCAAAGCTTGAGAACACAAGATAACAGATTGTTGTTGTAATATTCAATGGCCCAAGTGTCTCTGACAAGTTGGGATCATTCTGGTATAGCAGTCCAAGCATTGTTAAACCTAAAGGGAAGTAATTGTCTCTCACTTTTCTCAATATAGTTTTTCATAATTGGATGATGATCTGAGTTGTGCCTTGCTAGAGTGACACAAGTGATGGTTTTACAACTATCAAGCATGTGATCATTAACAAATTCAAAATCAATCCTACTATCCCCCATGTTGTCAAAATATTTCCTATACCAAGTGTACATGGCCCCCAACAGATTGATTTCAGATAGGTTTGACTCATCGATACAGGATCTGAAATCTTTCGTGGGCATGGCACCAGAAGCAATCCCAATCCTTTCATCTACATGGAGGACATCATTGAAGTCTCCCATTATCACCCAATCATCAGAGATGGAAGTGGATATATTTATAATGTGTCTCCAGAGAGATATTATAATAGAATAGTTATTGGAGGCATAGACCAAAGAGCAGATAGTATTATTGCCAGATTTATTGAACCTGTATGTGATGACCAACTTGTCCACCGAGATAATAGCAGGATTATTAACACTATTATGTACCAGAAGCCAAAATTTTCCTTGATCACTTTCCTGTACAGAGCTAAATAGTGAGTAGCCATTTCCAACAAGAGTATAACCTGTGCTAGTTCCTTTGGTTTTTGGTTTAGAAATCCCAATAATGTCAGGTTTATATTTACCCGCCAGCTACCTAAGGTAACATAATGTTCCAGTATTGGATAATACCTGACAGTTCCAAAATATGATCCTCATTATGATTTCTATTTGGGGGAGTGTCCCAACTTTTATGATTTTTCTAAAACTCTATTCCTTCCAGATCTTCTCAACTCTATCTTTTGGGAAGCATCAAGAGACAGTGTCTGCCTTGGGGTAGCTGTAGTGTAATGTGGAACAGAATGCTCAACTTTATCTCTGAATTCTATTTTAGAGTTTATATCTACAATCTGCTATGAATTTCCATGTTGGATCAGTGCATTCTATGTCATCTGTGGATAAAGTGTACAGTAAATTGTGTCTACAGTGTCTTGATCCAAGACCGCAATGATATTTTCACTAATTAGCTCCAAAGTGAAATCATCATATTGTATATTAAGCACCAGATGAAAAATGTCTTCTGAGAACACCTTTTGTTCAGAGAGGTCATCCTATTCGGGTGAAACTTCTGTCTGATGGATTTCATTGAGGAAAACATGCTCTTCTTCTTCGGAAAGGTCATCCCATGACTTTCCAGCCTGGACTGGTGGCTTAAATGTAACCTGTTATGAAGTCCCAATGTTAGTCGTCCTAACATACTGCATTGTAGCAGCAGTTTCCTTTCGTGGGACCTCATTCCATGTGGTATATTTTGTTTTGGGTTGGAAAATCTTTTGAAAAATGTGGCATTTGTCAATGACATGACCAACCATCATGCAATTCTCACAATATTTAGGCAATTTCTCAAATTCAAACCTGACCTTAATAAGATGTTCACTAACATCCAGTGAAACACGCTCAAGAGGAGAGGTATCCATGTCGATGTCTATCAGACTCTGTCATAGGGTCCAAGGTCTCCATTAATCATTCTCTGGTCAATTATCAGGGGTATGCTGATGCCAGAGGAAAGATCACTTAGTATTTTAAGATTTCAATATATCCCTAGAAGTAAATGAATTCTTGCCCAAACATGAGCAATAGATTGCTTCTTTGTGAACATATTGAAATTTGCATCCCATTCCGAGAGGCAAAAGACTCCTGGTTTCAGATTTAGAGTTCCATAGCTCCTTATGGCATTCAGTTCCTCCTGTTTCTATAGTATGGCATGAAAGTATCCCTTTCCGAAAGGAATCAGATGCCAGTTACATAAATTCCGGCAATTCAAGATATGTTTTTTACGATCTGAGAATGATTCGGGCCTCGCACCTCTTTCATAGGATATACGACCAAGGGATGAAAATTTGAACACCTCCATTATCTGTTTATTCGCATCTTGATCCGCAACTACTATAATGGTACCATCTCCAGACCACTTTAGTGTTTGAAAATCATACATGATCTAATGGTTGGTGTGGTTTTATTAATTTGAAACACAAAATCAAATCAAATAAACAGTTTTTTCAAATTTTATTCTTTTATAACCATTGTTAGATGTAATGTGTTACCACCACCATATTATTGAGTCAATAAGGTTTTCCTTATGAATTTTCCATTCCTTCTTGTTTTGAAAATCACAAACACCTTATCTATAAGGAAAATTGCTTTTATAAGGAAAATTTCTTTTATAAGGAAAATCGCTTTTATAAGGAAAATTGATTTTATAAGGAAAATTGCTTTTATAAGGAAAATCGCTCTTATAAGGAAAATCAATTTTATAAGGAAAATTGATTTTATAAGGAAAAATTCTTTTATAAGGAAAATTATCCTTATCATATTTTCATTATATATATCCATATATTTCTTAAAGTATAAGAATCAAATTCATTTCTATATTCTCGGAATTGTTTTAAACTTTGATATAAAGCATTCTATTTTAGGCTCCGAATTCTGGATGATAACTGTGATAAAGTTATACTCCGAATTCTGGATACGAACTCTGATAAAGTTCTACTCCGAATTCTGGATACGAACTCTCATGAAGTTCGACATCGAAATCTAATGAAGAATCCTGATTACGAATTTCATTATGAATTCTGATAACGAATTCTCATTCCGAATTCTCATTCCAAATTCACATATTAAACAGAATCTGATCATCATTGCTTTATACACTCTGAATTTATTTAGACTCCGAAAATTATTTTTGGTTAGACTCTGAACTTTCATTTTTCTTACACTTTTATAATTTTTCTATTCTTTGACATTTTGTTTACACTCCGAACCTTCACTCCGAACTTTTGTGTTAGACTTAAAACGATGTCGTACATTCTGTTACACTTGTTTTGTTATAAAACGATGTCATCTATTCTGTTATAAACTAACCGTTGGTTAAGTTACACGTGTACAGGTCCCTCCAATTTTTAAGGAAAATATGACTGTTGGAAAGGAGGCCGACCTTGCCTATAAATAGGAGCTCATTTGAAAGAGCTCAACAGAGATAAGAAGTTAATCAATATTGAGACCACACGCTGCTAAGGTGATTTCTAGAGAGAGAAAGCTTTTCATGCTTTGTGCGTACTGAACCGCTCGTTCAGTTTTTGATTCGTGCGACTCTGAATGTTGGTGAGTACATTCGAGGACTTCCGGGGATAGGAAGAAAGAGGTGCCAACTACCATAAAGTTTGAGGGCTTCCTTGCTGAGGAAGACAGAGGTTCCAACTACCTTGAAGTTGAGGGCTTGAGGAGATAGCAAGACAGAGATTCCGATATTCGTATCGAGGGATTACCCTGGTGTGGGTAAGAAAAACTTGTTTGAAAGTATAAATCAAGGGGCCTTTATCCAAGGTTATTGGATACCCTTCTCTTTGGGTTAAAAGACTTATATTTTGTTACTTGTAGTTTTACTACTTGTTTGTTTCCGCTGCATATTGTATTGTAAGGAAAGTATAACTTTCTTATACTTATTTACTTATACTTTGATAAGTTTAGATTCTATACGATTTAAGGTAGAATCTCATAATGTAATATTTAGTTAAGTTTCAATTTCCGGATCCATATTTCCGGAACCTACTCTCGGAATCTCTTTTCAGTTTTAAGCAAGTACATAGAACTTAAAGTTTACAACTTCATTCCTTATTCTGATTTTTCATTTAGTGTTAGAGGTTTTGTGAATTTGATTAGTTTAACTTTGTTAAACTTAGCTCTTTCCTTTGTTTAAGGAAATTTTTAAATGATACAATTCATCCCCCTCTTGTATATTGAGCATCTACATCATTATTTTGATCCTACAATTGGTATCAGAGCAGGTCTCTGAAATAATTATACTCATGTTTAAGTTTTTCTTGTTTATTTTCCTTTATTCTTCATACTTTCTTAGAAAGTTCTTTGTCATTACGAACTTTGTCATTCTGAACTTTGTCATTCCAAACTTTGTATTTACAATTTTTTTACTAACAAGTTTGTGTGCCAAAAGTTATTTTAAGTATGGAAGGAGTCAATGTTGGTTCCATTGATAATCTAAATCCTACAAGACCACCAATATTTGATGGTAATGACTATGAGTACTGGAGAGATCTAATGAAGACTTTTTTTATCAATACTGGAGTGGACAACTTTGTTAGCTTACTGGAGATTATAAAATTCCTGATAAGGAAGTTATAACGTTCACTAACTAGGAAAAAAAAGAGTATCAACTCAATTATAAGGTACGCAATACCTTACTATGTTCAATGAATAGAAATATATATAGCCAAATTTCTTCTTGTGAAGCAGCTAATTGTATCTGGAAGAAGTTAGAGGTTACACACTTTGGAACTTCTAAAGTGATTGAGACTAGGAGATCTATGATTAGAGCTGAATACCATGGCTTTAATTTTCCGTTTGGTGAACCTATGTGGATAAGATAATCGATATCATGTCCAATGAGTGGGAATCCAAGAGAACTACTATAGATGAGAATAGGAAGGTCACTCAAATTTCTCTTGATGAGCTTTTCAGAACTCTTCTCCAACATGAAACTAGAATGAAGGAGATGCTGACAACATCAAGAAGAAAAATGAAAATGGTACTATTGTTTTTACAACAACATCAAATCAAATGAAATCTAAGACTCCAGAGAGAGTAACCAGATCCAAGTCTAAGAAATTTATTTTCTAATCTGAATCTAGTGAGAGTGAAGTCTCTGAAAATGAGTTAGCAAATCTTTCTCGAAGGATGAACAAGATAGCTGGACAAAGAAATTTCCAATCTAAGTATAAGAAAAAGGAAAGGAAAGATAGGAAAGATGGAGAAGTCATGTGTTATGAATGCACGAGAGCTGGACATATTAGACCGGATTTCCCTTTGCTCAAAAAGAAACAAAGGAAAGAAATACATTCAGACAGGAATAGAAAGAAGTCTTATAAAGCCAAAACTAGGAAAGTCTTGAAAGCAAATGACACCTAGAGTGCCAGTGGTGGTGACTCTTCAGATGAATCTTCTGATTATGAATCTTCAGGATAGAATAATCTTGGTCTTATATCCAGACTACCTATTGACAATCATTGTTTTATTTCTAAGGTACGAAATGCTGAATCATTGACCAATGTTTCTTTAAATTCTAATGAAAGTAAGTATTATAACTCTTGTGATGAAGAATCCTCTTCTGATCAAGAAAATACTTTACCTACTTATAAAGAAGTTTTTAGGTTTCCTGAACTTCTTGAAATTGAGAATTCCAAACTCAATAATAAACTTGATAAGGAAAACTCTAGGAATAATATTCTTATGAAAGAAATATCAGATCTTTCTAAAGATCTTGATAAAAAAAATTCTTATTTTTAATGTATTTCAAAAAATATTGAGGAAGTAAGTTCTGATAAGAACAAACTTTCTAAATAGTTAAAAAAAGTAATTTCTAAGAAAAATGTTTTCGAGCCTAGATCTAGTTCCAAGACTAATGATTTTGAGGATAAAAACTTGGTTATAAAACTCAAGTCTGAAATTTTTTCCTTAAAGAAGTGTTTATCAAACTTTACCCATGGTAAGGAAAATTTTGATAAAATGTATTCCTAAATATGACCTTTAAGAAATAAATCCAGATTTGGTTATACCCATGCAAAACCAATTTTTAGTAACAATTATTTTATTCCTCAAAGCGCCCCATTTTTTACCAAGTGTCAATGTGGTGGTCACTGGGTGAAGAATTTCTCTTTAAACAAAACCCAATCTCTAGGATTTCACAAAGCTTATTTCTCTAAGAAGATGTGGGTACCTAAAATTTTGTTATCTGGAAATCTCGGATCCAAACAAGTTTGGATTCCAAAAGTCTAATTCTCTTCTTGATTTCAGAAAAATAAAGAGAGTACCAGCAAAAACACATGGTACATGGATAGTGGATGTTCCCGACACATGACTGGTAATAAAAGATATTTTGAAAATACTATCAAAATGATAGGAGGAAAGGTAACTTTCGGAGATAATGCCAAGGGAGAGATTGTTGGTATTGGTAATACTGTTCTTCTAGGTAAAAATTTGATCTCAAATGTTCTTTTTGTTAAGGTTCTTAAGCACAACCTCATTATCATAAGTCAGTTATGTGATGAAGGATACCTTGTGGATGCAACACACACTCACAGACTATGGCTTGAGTTTTACTAAAACTCAAATTTTGTGTGATAACACAAGTGCCATTTCTCTAAGTAAGAACCCTGCACATCACTCACGTGAAAAACACATAGATATTAGGCATCACTTTCTTAGGGATCACACACTAAAAGGAGATATCATTCTTCAGTTTATCGGAACACAAGATCAACTTGCTGATACTTTCACAAAATCTTTGCCTTCTGATAGATTTGAATACATTAAACCGAAGTTAGGAATGATAATCGTAAGGTAATATTTCTTAATTAAATTTCTGTTGAAAAAGTCTCCTTACAGTAATAAACTCCTTTTCATAGGGGGAGTACATTTTATTGTTAGTGCAACTAATTTTTTTCAAAGTAAGATTTTTTGACTTTTCGGAACTAAATTTTCGGAATGGGAATTTCCAGAACTAAAATTTTCCAGAAAGGATATTTTCTTATAGAAAACTTATGGAATGAAAATTTTCGTATTGAAAACTTCCGAAATGGAAAATTTCGTACTGGTGTTTCCGTAACGATATTTTCGTACCGAGAATTTCATAAATGAGTTTTTCGTATTCAAACTTTTGTAATGAGTTTTTTTCGTATTCAATTTGTACTGGGTTTTCCGTACTGAGTTTATTTTTCGTAGTGAATTTTGTGAACTATGTCTTTTCATAATAAAGTTTTTTTTCTCTTCAAGAAGAATATTACCCATTACGAATAATCCTCCTAAGCCAATCCGAAAGGTATGATTCCCTTACTCAAGTTTTCATAATCATACTTTACTTGTTGATATTTTCTTATATTTTGTTTTTGGTTTATAAGTTTTCTTGAATCCTTGTTTTAATAAAAACCTCAAAAGGTCGGATTCAAGTTTTCTTGAGAATTGGTTTTCAACCGTCAGATCTGATCTCAGTTCTTACAACCATTCGATCAACCGAGGAATATGAACCGTTATTTTGTTGCCTATATAAAGGGAAACCAAACGGTCATCCCACATCAGTTTTTCAAGCTCCAGCATCCCGAAGATCTACCTCTCTGCTTTAAGGCCATTCCGAACTTCAGCAATCTCCATTCCGAACCTCTCAGAAGACTTCAGATCCGAATGTCTGTAGAAGAAGATTCTCAAGACATGTCATCCTCTAAGACGATTTACAAGTGGTTAGTATATAGAGAAAGTTTGGTTCATCCTGATTTCTTCAAAAAGTACGATTCTCTTATATCCAAGAACATTAGGATTAACAAATGGGAAGATGTTGCTGTATCTAAGCCTAAAAATAAAGATGAAATATATTCGGAGTTGCTTGTAGAATTATATGAGACAGTTTCCTTCTTTGAGGAAGATGATAGGGAGAAATTTTCGTTCAAGTCATATGGCAAGACTTATAAACTTTCTTATGTCAAGGTAGCTAGCTTGGTAGGGCTGACCTATAAAGGGGAAGCCGAGTTCATCTCTCATGTGTTACCAGATTCAAAAGGAAGCTTCAACAAGGAAAAGGATTTGGAAACTCTCAGACTGGAAGATGACAAGGCCCCGAAGATTTCTACTCTGTCTACGAATTTTCGGATTCTAGAATTATGGGTACAAGGCTTTATCGTACCGAGAAAGGGTGACAAAGACAGTTTGAAGAAAAGTGAGATCTATATTCTAGATTTTCTGATAAATCTAAGGAAGTTTAATCTGATGAAACACATTCTTATTACCATTGAGAATGTTAAGAAAGGGTATCTGAGTGCTCAGATCATTATGTATCCAGAAATTATCTTGAAGTTAATAGTTTGGTTCCTTTAGTCTTTCAAGGAAGCTTGCAAGTTTAATCCAAGAGTTTGCAAAATTATGTTGGTGAGTGATGGTACTCTCAAAATAATGGATGTTGCTTTCAACAAGAAGACTGGTGAGTTCTTTGATATGCTAGTTCAAGAAGAAGCGGTTCAGAAAGTTGGTGAACATGAATCTTATAAGCCAGTGAAAAAGAGAAAGTTGAAAGAAGTTGAAGTTGAAGCAGGGAATCCCAAATCTAAGGAAGTTCATTTCGCACCTCCAAAACCGAAGAAGAAGAAAGCTTATCCTGATGAGGTAGTTGGTAAGTGGAGGGAAATCAAAGAGAAGAGAGTGCATGGGGAGCCTCAGTTTGGCTTGGATCCTACGGAGGCTAAGGCCTTGAAGGAAAAGACAGCTGCAGAACTAGAAAAACAAATAAAAGAAAATAATCTTAAGAAGAAGATGTCTAAAGCTGAGGTTGCTTAGACTTTGTTAAAGTTTAATGAGATGGTTTCCGCAAATATTCCCGTTCCGAGATCTTTTTCTTTGGAATCTCTACCTGAGACTCCAGGAAGAAACTATGTCACTCTGGAAGAGGCATTTGCTAAGCCTGTTGAGGAAGTTGAGCAAATTGAGCAAGTGAAAGAGGAAGTAGCAGTTGCTGAAGGTAGTGGTGAGACCGGAGATATTTTGAAGTAAGTAGACGATTATAAGGGGACACCTTCGGAACATTTGTCGCTCTGAACTTCAGAAGCTGAGTCATCTAAGTTAGTCACTCCATGGAAGGATGAGGAGAAAGGAGAACAAGAAGTAGCTTATCATGCAGAGGAAGAAAAACTTCTACATGATATTTCTCAAATGAAGAATGTAGAGGATGGTGCTCAAAAATTTATTGATGATGAAGACAGTGTTGTTCAAGTGTCTGACAGTGAAAAAGAACTCCAGAATAGGACTCCCTTCCGAAAAAGGACAAGGGAAAGCAACTTGTTGTCGATACCCCAAGATCAGTGGTTGTAAAGAGAAGGGAAATTGGTGATTATTCTAAGAAGAAGGATGAGCAAATTGAAGAATAAATTTCTCCAAGCAGAGTCTCGGATTCAGAGTCATCTTCGTTGGGGCATGACTTTGTTGTTCAGTCATTAAAGAAGTTGGTAGGTTCTATTCCAACCTTCTCAAGTATTGATTCAAGATGCCAAATGCTTCAACATACTTTGAATCAGAAAAAAGACTCCGTATCCATGGTTATGGACAAATGTGTTGAGATGGAGGCACAGTTCAAAACTTTTTTTGTTGGCTATGAATCCCACAAAAGGTCTTGTAAAAGAATGACTAGTTGGTTGAGGAAAACTGTAGAAGAGATGAGGCTCTTTGATGAATTCCAAGATAATGATAAGGATGCTTTTGAGACAGAAGATAAGAAGCTAAATGAACTTACTTCGTCCTTTGAAGAAAAGTTGACAGCTGAGAAGAATTCCCAGAATCAAGAAGACAGAGATCTGAATGGGAAGCTGAATTCTGTTGCTCAAAACTGGAGGTATGAAAGGGATCATCAGATTGAGTTTGAAGAGAAGTTGTTAAAGCAAGAACAAATCTTGAAGGATTTGGAAGAAAAGCTTAAAGCCCAGGAAGAAAATATTGAAGCTCAAAGTGCAAGAATAGTTGTGTTAGAGAAGCCAGCTGAGGAAGATCATAAATACTTGAAGAAGATAAAGACTATTCTCAAAGGTCTCATGGAGAAGGAAAAAGATACAAAATAGACAAATCTGATCTTTTGTTGTATCTTAGTTTTCTTGTCTTTTGAACTTTAAAACTTAATAAAAATATTTCTTACTTGTCTCTTTTGTTTTTGTAACTAATTTTCAGGTACTTTGTTATATTTTCCATTTCCTCGAATTCTTTTTGAAAATCACAAAGGGGGAGAAGGAAAAAGAACCCTAACAAAGGGTGAGAAAGAAAAAGAACTCTAATAGAGTTTATCTAAGGGGGGGTTTTTCATTAAAGAAGGCATTGTTATTCTTAATGAAATATCATTCCGGAAATCTAGAATATGATCCTTAGAGTTTCAAATCCTAAGGGGGAGTTAGTCGTATTCTTCAACAGCCATAAGCAAAGGGAGATAAGCCTTAATGCTTTCTTTCTTCTTAGACTTTCTTTTTCATAAGGATGTTTGTGCTTTCCAAAAAGGGGGAGATTGTTGAGTCAATAAGGGTTTCCTTATGACTTTTCCATTCCTTCTTGTTTTGAAAATCACAAAAACCTTATCTATAATGAAAAATTGCTTTTATAAGGAAAATCACTTTTATAAAGAAAATCGCTTTTATAAGGAAAATTGATTTTACAAGGAAAATTGCTTTTATAAGGAAAATTGCTCTTATAAGGAAAATTGCTTTTATAATGAAAATTGCTTTTATAAGGAAAATTGATTTTATAAGGAAAATTATCCTTATCATATTTTCATTATCTATATCCATATATTTCTTAAAGTATAAGAATCAGATTCATTTCTATATTCTCGGAATCGTTTTAAACTTTGATATAAATCATTCTGTTTTAGGCTCCAAATTCTAGATGATAACTGTGATAAAGTTCTACTCCGAATTTTGGATACGAACTCTGATAAAGTTCTACTTTGAATTCTGGATACGAACTCTCATGAAGTTCGACATGGAAATCTAATGACGAATCTTGATTACGAATTATCATTACGAATTCTGATGACGAATTCTCATTCCGAATTCACCTATTAAACAGAATCTGATCATCTTTTATTTATACACTCCGAATTTATTTGGACTCTGAAAATTATTTTTGGTTAGACTCCGAACTTTCATTTTGCTTACACTTTTATAATTTTTCTATTCTTTGACATTTTTTTACACTCTGAACCTTCACTCCGAACTTTTGTGTTAGAATTAAAACGATGTCGTACATTCTGTTACACTTGTTTTGTTATAAAACGATGTCGTCTATTCTGTTATAAACTAACCATTGGTTAAGTTACATGTGTACATGTCCCTCCGATTTTTAAGGAAAACATGACCCTTGGAAAGGAGGCCGACCTTGCCTATAAATAGGAGCTCATTTGAAAGAGCTCAACAGAGATAAGAAGTTAATCAATATAGAGACCACACACTGCTAAGGTGATTTCTAGAGAGAGAAAGCTTTTCATGATTTGTGCGTACTGAACCGCTCATTCAGTTTTTGCTTCGTGCGACTCTGAATGTTGGTTATTACATTCGAGGACTTCCGGAGATAGGAAGACAGAGGTGCTTACTAACTTAAAGTTCGAGGGCTTCCTTGCTGAGGAAGGCAGAGGTTCCAACTACCTTGAAGTTGAGGGCTTGCAGGGATAGCAAGACAGAGATTCCGATATTTTTATCGAGGGCTTACCCTGGTGTGGGTAAGACAAACTTGCTTGAAAGTATAAATCAAGGGACCTTTATCCAAGGTTGTTGGATACCCTTCTCTTTGGGTTAAAAGAATTATATTTTGTTACTTGTAGTTTTACTACTTCTTTGTTTCGGCTGCATATTGTATTGTAAGGAAAGTATAACTTTCTTATACTTCTTTACTTATACTTTGATAAGTCTAGATTCTATACGCTTTAAGGTAGAATCTCATATTATAATCTTTAGTTAAGTTTTAATTTCTGGATCCATATTTCCAGAACCTACTCTCGGAATCTCTTTTCAGTTTTAAGCAAGTACATAGAACTTGAAGTTTATAACTTCATTCCTTATTCCGATTTTTCATTTGGTGTTAGAGGTGTTGTGAATTTTATTAGTTTAACTTTTTTAAACTTAGCTCTTTCCTTTGTTTAAGGAAAATTTTAAAGTATACAATTCACCCCCCTCTTGTATATTGAGCATCTACATCATTATTTCGATCTGATACATATTAATGAAAATTTCATACTAAAGTGGGGGTGAAAAAAATGGTAGGTTCCCTCTTCCTTCTTTATAAATATGTATAACGTATAGATCATTGAGTATATACTAAAAAACAGGGTAATGGATACTCTATTTCATTTTGATAAGATTTTTCTTATTCATATATTAGTTTGGTACTATCCCCCTAATTATACTTAGTTGGATGAATAGTAATTACTTCGTTATGTATTCAAAAAAATACATATTTTCAGTATATTATTTTCCACCCTCATCCAATAAAAATAATATATGAACTATGTCTATAATAATAAAATAATTATATTTAGTTTATAAGTAGATTTTTTAGAAAATTAATTATTAGTATACTAGATTTTTTTTACTCTATTAATTTTCTCATCTGATATTTTTTCATCATCAAGAATTTTTTTTACAATATTGTTTCCTAAATAGAAAAGATGTTGATACTCTTTTGAATATTTTTCACCCTCTATAAATTATTCATAAATGGTTAGAGGTATAATATTTTTTCCATTGGTTCTTATTATTTCTCTAAACTCTTTGTTTTTTCTTGTAGGGTAGTATCATTTTGGAAAAATTTCCTTTATCTCTTATGTGTTAGCATTGATGTCTTTATATTTCTACTCCATCTATATATCAATGGTGGGTGATTCAGTTTTTTTCTAGACTGGGGGAGTTTGATATTATAGTTAAATTAAAATATATTCTATATTAGAAAAATAAATTGTTGAATCTTGAATTATCATCCCATCCAAGACTATCCACTCATTTTTTTGGGAATAGTTCCCATTGATATCCTTTAACATGTCACCCTTTCATCCATGGAAAAACTTATAATTAATATATTGATTGACATCTAATTTTCTTATCATGGAAGTGAGTTTATCAAAATATGTTTATTATGGTAGAGTCATTATTAATTTTATGGAATATAATATTCTAAAAAAAATTAAAAATAATGAATGAACCAATTAAAAACAAATAAAATATTAGGTAAAAGAAACATGGAATCCCCAACACCAAAAACAAATTTTTTATGGAATCTTCCTTTCACCATTAAAAAAAATTGACTAAATTTATGAAGCTAAGAATACTGTAGTGTGAAAACATAATTTATCTCTCAATGAGTCCTATTAATCCCATACCATTTTAATTATCAACATTATTTTTAAATATTTTGTACATTTAGAAAAGTGTGTTAATTTATTTTAGTTATATGTAATGAAAAATAGTTGTATATTAAACAATCCAAAATATTAGTGATATAAAATATTTGTCGAAATGTATAGGTTTATAATATGCTTTTAAAAATTCTATTGAAAATTTAATGTTCCTACCATTTTTTTAAATATTAGGTGAATCTATAATCACATATTACTCAATTATTGTAGATCTATAAAATTAGTTACAACATACTATAATCACAGTGAATTAAGAATCTTATTTTCTATATGAATTGACCTAAACAACTCAAAATCACCAAGTATTCAATTTTTACCTCAGATCTTACTGTGAAAGATAATTCCTAATTGAGAGAAGTATCCTTCTTATAGTGAAACTCATGAAATTTACCTATATAAATTTTAATAATATTAAATATCACATACTCTACTAGATAAATTCATTCCACTCTATATAAACTATGTTAAAGAGAGGGAATCTTGAAAAATAATGAATGGAGAGAATAATTAAAACAAGAATAATGAATAAGGAAATAAATAATCACCTACATATCTCCCTTAATATATATATATATATTATAGTAAAGAGAAAATTATGAAACTAGGATTATATATCTAAAACCGGGTAATAAAATGGATCACCCCCTTTTTGATCATCAAATTAAGGTGGTTATTTTTCAATGAGTAAATATAGAAATAGGGGGAAGATGATAAAAAAAATATAAAAAATGATGTAAAATATATTTAATAATATGGAGGTCTAAAAAACACCCTTTTTTTATCCTTTCTCCATTTTCATAAAAATAATTTCCCTAAGATAACACTTATTTTGTTGGGACCATTATACATAATTTTTTTAAAATATTAGATTTCCCCATGTTACTTGTGAACATTTGAGATCATCATACTCTTCCTATTAGTTTCTCAGGCTCAATAAACTCCACTAATAATATCATCTCATCACAAGATCCTGGATTATTTGATCTCTTTATTCTAATTTCCAATTATAAAGTTTTTTCAACATCATCTTATTTTCCAGATAACCTATGCAAGGAGATTCTTTTTTTATTCAAATTTCATCCCCTGTTTATTGATCATTATATATAGAATGAGATTCATCTAAGAATAACTCATATTTTTTATAGAAATAATCATGAATGTATATGATATAAGGAAAACGATGTGTCACATAAAGGCCTTGGATTTTTTTTTGAATTTATATAAGATAAATATGGTTTTATGATATAAAAACATTAATATATGATATTGGATTTTTTTGTTGTTGTTGAGTTTCATTTGGTGATATAAAATTATCATAAATAGAGATTGTTTATTCTCACTTATCACGGATGGTGAAGTAACATTCATTTTTAGAGTTTATTTAATAGATATAGAGATTTTATTGAGTCATTTTATTAAATTATTTTTCCCATAGGGAAGTTAAATTATTTTGAAAATTATTTCATAATTAATTTTGGAATTTTTTTGGTATGTATTTAATGGAATCATACTAAGTACATGGGGAATATATCTGATGATTTTAGAATATGAAATGACAACATGGAATTTATTAAATTTAATTGAGTATGTTAGGACATATTAACACAATGGAAATTTTGTTGAAGGATATAATAGTATTTTGACCCATGATTTATGATGAATAATGTAATTAAGATGGATTTTATATAGGGGGTATGTTTATAACTTTTTTTGTGGGAGTTTTACTTGGTTCATTTATATTGGAGGACATAGGGATGCGTTAGGAATATATGGAGAATATCATATTTCCCATATATTTCCCTCTCAATAAAATACTATTTAATACTTTTGGGGATGGTTAATAATTTAAATAATTGTGATTATATATTATTAAATTGGATAAATTATAAAAGGAGAATCATTTTATGTTGTAGAACTATGTCAATTTATTAAATATTTGATTAATCTATGTGGACATCCACCCTAATGTCCTAAAAATCATAGTATCATCTTTTTCAATCTAATATTAATTAATATATGATATATAAATTGATGAACATGTTCCTGTAAATTGGAATGGGATGAATGCCACATACTACATTTCTCTCCTCCTACCATTTTCCCTCTTAAACTCAGAAAAGTGAGGTTCACAAAGGTTACCTTAAGCTTTAAGGTTGTAGTTATACTCTAAGGATATGTGTACTATAAATAAATGGTTTAAATGGTGTTTTTATAGAAATTTCAAGATTCATGAAAAATTTTAATTTGTTGTTCTAATCTCATTTAATTGAGATATTATGATTTTGGTTTAAGAACTATTGTTTATAATAGAATTTTGATAATATATCATACTGGTTTATCTTAAAAGGATTATTAGTTATGGAATTTTTGGTGATTTTAGAAAATGAATCTAAGTTATGTTACTCTTATTCCGTCATTTTGTCATTATGATTCATCTATTATTATTATTATTATTTTATTATTATATATCATATTTAAAATGGATTTTATCATTTAATCAAATGAAATTAATTTGAAACATATTTTTTGATCTAGATTTGTGGTATATGTGAATATATAATTTTATTAATGATAATAATGAATATAAATTTATTTCAATCAATGTTTATGATTTTTAAAATATGATTTTTAACAAAAATTGGAACTAAATAAAATATTTGTTTTTTGTGTTTTCGGCATGGGAAAATATTAGGATAATAAACTGATTAAGATAAATTAGAATTGTCATTATAAATTTGGAAATAAATATAAAGACATGATTCTAAATATAAATTAATATGGGATGTTTATAAGTACCATGTGTCATGGTAGGAATTAAACATGGTCTTTTTGGATAGTCCTATCAAGGCTTAAGGGGAAGGGCTGGATGTACCATGTGGCATGGGTGGAAAGAGCCATGATTGGGGTGGAAGGACCCTATGGGATTTATATTGAAGGATAATGATTCACTGTGAATGAAATATTATCATATTTTGTTAGGTTTTTATTTGGTTTCATGGATACATACTTTTGTTACTACTCATTATACCTTAAATGAATGGAATTTGGTTTCTCTAGTAAATCTTATTGGTTGTTTTCATAATTTATTCAGAATTGTTTTTTGTGTATCGTTAATATCTTTAGATTTTTTTAGATTTACAAATATAATAAATATAACTATTTAGAATAAATCATTCAATGTAATTCATTGTCATCATTATGTTAAATAATACAAATAAATGTGTTACTCATCTATACATATAGATCTCGGTGTATGAGTATGTCTAGATGTTGTTTATCATAATGCAGGAAAAGAAAATATGAACTTGTACATCAATAGTTGAATATAGTATAAATATTTTTAGACATAAATTATGGTTTTTAGTCAAGTATCATTGGGTAGTTTTTCTATTCATAATGGATAGGTTTTTCCAAACTCCTTTGTGATATTTTATCCGAACATAGTCATCCTATTTCGATTTCCTTACTTGTACTCTATTTATTTAAATGTTTTTAATAATTAATTATTTTAGTTTATTGAAAATTTTAATTTTAATTTTCATATATATATTTTTTCTTTTTGGTAAAATCATACCCAAATAATTGTGAGTTATCCCTTAGCTATATTTTATATCCTTCATCAATCGATAAATGTTCTTGATGCTATGTGGCATTTTAGTTTATATGTCAAATGTTTTATCCTAGTTTGGGGTATTAAAAATATTATAAGAGCATGGTTTCTAAATTTGAGTCTTGGGATTTATACTATCTATGAAAATTAGGATAGTTTGAACTCATTAGGTACAAAAAGCGGGGTTACTTAAAATCTTAGAATGAGTCAAAGAAGTTATTAAATGATCACTTTTATTATATCGTGACTCATAAATGTTAGAAACCATGATGGTGTGTGAAGAGATATTTATTCATATATATTTATTAACATTTATAGAAATTAAATGTATGTACATTATAGTTTCCAAAATTATTTCATTATCATGAATTTGTTTTTTAAATGGTTTTAAATGGTTTCGAAAATAATTCGGTTGAAAGTCTTAGAGATTTATTTGTGAGAATTCAGTAAGTAGGGATATATGGATAGAGAAATTGGACAAATTTATGTAGATAAAACTATAAGTTTTTATTTACTTTATATGGATTATGGTTTATGAGACTGAGTTTTTAATAGATAATTTATTATATTTTTGGTTTTATGGAATTATATAAATTCCTTAATATTGTTATCTTACCTTTGAATGGGGTGTTAAGACCCTGGAATGTATTATTGAACTCTAATATTATTATAATATATTAAATTAGTTGTAAGATGAATAAATAAAGTGTGAATATATAAAATTAATGATGATTTAGAGTTCCTAAATAATAATCCCCTTACCTATATAGAAGATAGTTTATTATAATAATTTGAATATTCATTAGAAAAAATAAACCAAATATTCTAGTTTCTTTATTCTCCTATGATATCAATAGTAAAAGTTGATAGTTAACAATTGGATAATAAATCTGGTAAATGGGGGGAGAAAATTAAGAATTTAAATATATTATAGATCCCCAAATGGTTTAAATTATAAAAGATTTCCATTCAATAGTTTTACTTAAAGTCTTTGAGGATCAATAAAACTTAGTTGTTCCTAGAGTTGGAGCATAGGGAAGTAATAATGTTGGTGTATGCAGATCATTTAGTGTAGTTGGTACACTTTTGATTAGAGATTATTTTTAATGAAAATCATAATGCCAAGAGATTAAATATTTGTCTTCAAACCTATAAATGGTAAAAAAATACATTTTTATACCAACACACCAATACAATATCGGTGAATAAATTAGATTGGGAAGAAATAGAATTTATGGATATATAGAGTTTGTGTAATTTTCTTCTTTATATGTTTCATGGTAATAATTATTCTATCATATATAAATGGAAATAAAATAACTTAAACAAAATATAATAAGAAATTGTAAATATCAAATTTATTTTAGGGGAGGAGGAATTTTCAGTGTAAGAAGTGTAGTATCATGATGTATATAAAGTTGGGAAATTTGAATGAACCTAATATATGTGTTCTATGTGTGACTATTAGACACATGAGGATGTTTATTAAGGAACATTGTATTTTAGATTCAAATTATATTGAGATAAAGGTTTTATTCCATGAGACTAGTGTAATAATGATATTGGTTATAAGTGATGATATTTTTTAATACTCAATTGGATTGAGGGAGAAGAATTTTAAATAATTGTTTGATATGGAGTATTGTCCATAAGAATCAGATGTAGGACATGTAATAGTACAAGTTAACTTTTATATAACTTATACTATGATCACTATTATATTTTATTTGGATACATATCATTTATTTATATTTTCCTAAGTTTTGGACAAGTTTATTTTTTATTATGAATGGATTTATTATTTAATAAAATCAAATTACCTCATCGATTTTTTGTATAAAAATGATTCAATTGGATTTGATTCTCTATAATAATTAGTGATGTTAAAAACTTTTGAAACTTTTTTTATATGTGATTAGAATATAAGATCCCATAATTTGATTATACAATATGGTGAGGCTTAAGGTTTATTTTCAATAATATAGTATTAAATTTTCATATACATCGACCAATGAGAGTGAATCTCATTTTTGAGAGAGTGTGAATTTACATGAGTTATTAAGGGAAAATTTTTCGAGGCCTAAAAGTTTTTAAAAATATAGATTTATATGATTTTGGAGAATAAATGGATAAACTTAGTTTCTTATAGTAGGGAATTATTTCATGGTTTTTTCCCAAATATTCTATTAAACAATCACGAGAGAGATAAATGGGTATCTCTATTAATTTTATACCTATAAATATTTCAAAATACTTATCTTAATATTTCATGGAAACCAAAAAGCTTCAAAAATTGAATTCTCAAATTGAAGATTTTGTGGGATACAGATTAATCAAACCAATATTGTAAACTTTATTGTAACTAATCCAATTTTATATATAGATTCATATTCTACTATGATTTTGTATTAACTACCAAAATTTGAACTATGTAGAAGTGAAAAACTAGTACACTTTATCTTGATTTGAATATTTGTTTAAACAAATGAATGGAACTAAGTGTTTTTTAAGGATCGAGTTAAGGTAAGGCATTAACAGTTTCTGGTAAAGATATGGAATATTATAATTATTTATTTCAAGATAAAGTAAAAAAATTATGTGTAACTATATATATTTTAGTAAGAATATTACTTTAATAATTTCATTGGGTCGAGTGATTTTTTTCGCACAAAATAATAAACTGAATTGGATAATTATTTATTTCATTTTATAATAATTGTAATTCATGAAATGAAACAAACATTAATATTACAATAATTCTATTATGAACATAATTATTAAAGATACAATATAAATATTATAAGAAAAAACTAAAAATAAAATAGATTCAATTACTATTCCCTATTTTA
Source organism: Viscum album (assembly GCA_963277665.1). NCBI lineage: Eukaryota > Viridiplantae > Streptophyta > Magnoliopsida > Santalales > Viscaceae > Viscum > Viscum album. Next base: position 1,474,391,303 of record OY728125.1, on the reverse strand, counting down.
CCCCCTGAAAATCATACCATCTATTATAATTAAAAATGGACAAAAGTAAAAGTGTTTTTTTTTTGAAAAAATAATTATGTAATAGGTTAATTAATTTTTAAATAATTATATATGGTTATATATATGAATATAAAATGTTAATACAACTATTATGTGACCACTGCATATATATATAGTCATTTTGTGTTCATATAGTCTATCGGTACACTAAAGTTTTTAAAATTAGAATATAATTATTTTATAAAATTGAATAATTATTTATAAATCATATATTAAAATTTAATAATAAATAAATATAATTTATTAAATAATTAGTTAATGATACTAAAAAATATATAACCACTCATTATATAAAAATTTATTTTTTTCTAAAATATTTTTTTAAATATAATTTAATTTTAATTAAATGGTTCATTTCTCATTTTTAGGGTTTGATTTTAACAAAAATATATTTCATGTTTGTAATAAAGACATAAAAATGAGGTAATATGATCAAATTTATTTTCTAAATAAAAATTATCAAGGTTAACAATTTCATACATTTATAAATAATAAACGTGGTAAAATATGTTATAGGGTTAAAACAGTTTATAAATAGAGAAAAATCAATATGAATATAATTTTTTTAAAATTTTGAATGTATTTTGTCCTTTTAACTAATAGGACTCTTTCCAAGAAAAATGTACATTCATTAACAATGAAACAATGAGTGTTTGTGAATTTGTAACATATAAACATCTATAAAATGATTACATGACAACCCATTAAAACATATCATTCTCAGATTTCACTCTAATACTTACCCAAATTTACCCTCATTAAATTACTTTCTCACATTTGCGAGACACTTGATAACAAAAAATATTCCAAAATCCATCATTATTAAGGAATCCGATATGAAAAAAAGGGTTTTCATTAATGTCATAAAAAAATTCTTCCCTATATGTTTTATTTATCTTCTCATCACCATACTTACCAAAAATTATTTACACATTAATATCAGATAATTAATATTTTTATACTTTTTAAAATTTGACATTGTAATAATATGACCACATATCCTTACTCAATCATTTTTTATTGAATGTTCATATTTATGTGGGTATAACCACCAACACAGAACATGATATACAATTTTCACCATTTTAACATGAATTATTATATAAAACATTATTTTTTTTAAAAATATGATATTAATTAATAAATGATTCTATTTATATGATTTTTTAATGGTGTTGTTAATAATTAATTCATTATAAAAATAACACCTTATGTTTGATAATATTAATAATATAAAGCTCACTTGGAATTTCATCATTGTAAATAGTGCCTGTAATAACCTTAAAATGAACATTGTGTTTTCAAAATAATTAAAACACTATGATTCTATTCCTTTACTATTCTATAGGGAATAAACTTACGAATAGGGAATAATAATAAATATCATCTTTTTGAAATAATGGATGGTCAATCAAAACTATTAAGATCCAATTATAAATATAAACTATGAATATATTTATTTAATAAATGAATTTAGTTCATCTATATAAAATTAAAATAAATATAAATATGTTACTAAAATATATGATTAATAAGATTGTGTTAATTATATAGGTAGTTAGAGTACATTCAAGGAAGTCTATATTATGGGTATATATAATATTTATCTATCATTTAAGTGGAAATATTTCCTTACTAAGTCCATATTATTTATATGGTTTCAAGGATATATCATTTCCTCTATTTATATTGCTTTATGATTCCTCTTTCTAATGATTTTGAATTATTTATGAAAGTGGAAATGGAATATTTTCCCCCTCTTCCTTTCCATTTCACATAAAATTTATTATGATACATTCTAAAAAATATTTTTATTTATTTTCTACTTCCTTTTTACAAAATTTTTTAGAATTTATTTTTGATAAAAAAATATAAATAATATTTATACTTTATTTTTATAAAATTTCATAACTCTTTTTTATGAATCTTCTATTAATTTAAATAAGCATATATTTTCTACTCCTATAATGTTTCTTATTTCATAATGTGGATATACATTGACGATGTTATCCACTTTCTTTCTATATATGATTTAATTTTATACCTAATGAAAATTATTGTGTAACTCATATTATTTCCACATGTTAATTATACTATGAATTTTGACTGATTTTTTATTATTTCCATGTTTATATAGAACACATATGTATATATATATATGTGATGTGTGGGACTGAAATTATATATCCCTATAATAAATTGGATAATGATTTAAATATCATCAGATAATTTTACTATAGGACATAAGGAGTGAACCTAATCTACTATGTTATGGGATAGAGGTGGTTGTACTAGTATATTATTCTATGATGGTATTTTCTATTAAACATGGAATATTTTTATGATATTATATTAATATTTATGTTTTATATTATTTTGCAATAAATATCCTTATGTTATGATTCATATTAATGTTTACATGGATCATATTAAAATTGGTTTTAGTTTTTTCTGCTATTTCTAGGAACAATAATTATTTTTTATTACTAAATTTATATCTTATTCTCACTTCATTATAATATTCATTATAATAACCTACATTGATATGATAGATATCTCATATGTTTTACTACTTATGGAGAATTTGGGCTCACACATTTCTTATGTTTTCTATTTCTCTGGTTAATAGTGGAGAATATTATGCCTGGTATTTCTATAAGGCAATCAAGTATAAAAAAAATTAAAGGAAATGTATCTTATTAATATTTTTATACATTAAATCATTTAATCTATTAAACTTATATGTTTTTGGAGTGTATTTTTATTACGGGATGTTTGGTACAATCGAGTAAATTTTATATAAATATGTCTATGCTATGTATAGGTTATATTAGTTTGTATAAGATAGAGGTTAAGAATTTGTTTTTGATTATACCAAGAGGAATAAGAGGATAACACATATAGAATAATATGTTAAACCAAAACTATTATAAGATATACTAAAAGTGTCATGGTTAAGTACATCATATGATTTATCTTCATATAGATGTGATATTTTACAATGATTCTATTTAATATTATTTTTTACACTTACTTTTTTGGAATTAGTAAATATTTAACCCCTTAAATGATTTAGTAAACATGGAATTTGATGTTAAATAAAATAATTATTATTTTAAATAACCAAAATTCATGGGTTATAGTATGAAAAATCTCATGGAAATATATTCCAAAAAATTATTTGGTTTTGATTAATAAATTTAACCATGTTGAACACCCAAAATCACCAAAGTAGGAATTATTATCTATGAGACCATCATGATAAAATGGACACTATCTATATTGGATATTATAATATAAAAAATCCATATCATTGGATCAATAAAATTGAACATATATTTTATATTCTTTAGTTTTCATATCATAAAAAAGTTATTTTGGCAGTTTATTGTTTATAATGTGAATTAGATCAATGTTGTAAACTAATTATGAATTCAAGGGAATAGAAATAAATTTAATCCATGTAATTAAAGAGTATTATAAAATATTTTACAATGAATAATTTCTTAAAAACCTACATTTTCAAATGGTTAAGGAATTTCTTGTGCTTATGAATATTGAGGATAAATCTATTGGATTTTAGGAAGTTAACTTCAAGATACTAGAAAGGTACAACTATATATTAACCATTTATCCAAAATATAAAATTGAATAATTTTTAATGGAAGAACAAATTCACTAAAATGAAATAATGATAAGATACTTTTATGGTTATGAAGAGATCGTTCGATGAGGTAAAAAATAAAGAAATAAAAAAACTGAAGAGTATCATTATACTAATGGATTTTGTGATAATTTTTGGAAATAGATTTTCATGGAAGATTGAAATATTATCCTCATGGATGAAATAAAATTCAGCTCCCAACAAGCCAAAAATGTCAGAAGAAGAACCCAAAAAATTTCTTAAAAGGAATCATAAATTATTTCAGGTTTAGTGATGGAAGACATCTTGTACATGAATATCAAATAGATTTAATGAGTTTGATCAATACAAAAAATGGATAATAAAGATTAAATTAAGGGTACACACATAAATTAATGATTCAATTATAAATATTTTTGTAATAATTAAATACAATGAACCAATCCAATGATTAATTATGATGATTGAAATTAGAAACCTCAAAACGTGAGGGGGAAATGAAATGATTTTGTAATAACTTATTAAAAAATAAATCATGGAAAAAATGTGCTGAAAGGTAAACTTATTATCCATTCATCAAATAAAAATATATTACTTCATTCCAGTTATATGTACTCCATTATATATTTTATATTTATTATGACTATTGATTCATCACATCAAATATTATATATTAAATTATCAATGAAAACACATAGTCTTTTGATGGCTTCATCCTTACTCTATAAATCTTATTTTATTGATGTTGGTGGAAAAGTAATTTTAAATAATCTAGTTATTCTTAATCTGGTGGAAAGTATTTTTATATTATACATGAATAATCTCCCTCTACATAAATATTATATCTATTTTGAGGATAATAATATCAAACATCATATCCCAAATCATACCATGATCGTATATTAGTGTAAGGGTGATTATAAATATCTTATAGAAAATAATTCATAGATAATGTTCTAAATAAACACTTGTAACGTCCCCACCTATTTGATTACAAGTGCTAACTAGACTGGGTATCTACGTGACCTCAGGCACGCCACCCCAAATGCTAGAGGCTTCCAACTAATAACAACGGTGTAATGTGTGACAATGTGGGGGGACTATATGATCATATCAGTGTATAAATAATAGTATATGGTAAATTTATCATTTTCTAGTACATAACATTAGATTACATGGAAGGTATAAATAATCATAATTCATCAATAATAAATAATTACATGAAGTATACATTTATACAATAAGTAACCACACTCGTGAGGTTATATATACAAAAGAAAGTGATAAAAAATACATTGAGGCTCTATAAAAACCCATAACCTCACAAAATCCTAGTCTATAGACCCGACCAAGCTATCACACCAGATCAAGCTAGTTTTTAGTCCTAACCAACCTGAACCAGTGAATTATAAAGCTTCTTTGGTACCCCAGTGCAATGGACACTCAAGTAGTGTGTGATTATATGACTCAATAGGGAACAACCAACACAGGCCCACATGTTTCTAGCAATGAAGTGATATGTGAATAAAAAATACAGAGAAACAATTGTTAAACATATACATATATATAAACAAATAAATAGAACTATCAATCAACATTGTCTAATGTGACACACAATTTCGACTGTACAAACTTCAGCTAGTGCTAGATGTCTCAGTCCATAGTACAAGAATCATATATATAATATTTGGGCATACCAAATACAAGGACTAAGTTCAAGGTCCCCTATGTATATTACAAAAGGAACAAAAAATATATATAAAAATGACCAAGGTCAGCCAATAATATTAAAATGGGAATACCAAATCATTGGAATCACATCATGGTTCTTGAAAAGTATAATAATAATGGTCATAACAAAGACCTAGAATCACATCAGGCTCCCCTAAAAATATGATAATAATAGGCATTCAAGATCCCTAGAATCGCATCATGGTCCCCTAATAATATAATAATTTAAGGTAAACTAGATCCTAAGAATCACATCAGGGTCCCCCAATAATAATAATAATAGGTATTCTAGATCTATGGATGTACTTCCATGGTCCCCCAACAGTATATAATAATCACAACACAGTAGATCCTTGGAATCATATCAAGTTCTACTGATAATAATAATTATTAATATCACATTTAATCAATTTCATTAATTATGACTTTAAAAATTAACTCATAACTCAGATATTAAGTAACTTCTTAAGCATCCATAGAAAATCATTTAATCATTAACCATCTATTTTCCATAGGAAAATACCATCACTAAGGGTAGTATATCCCTCAGTATCAAACCAACACAACTATGTGATAATAGTAAATCATTACTCACAATCTATGTTAAATACCAATTCACCTCTCCAATCCCACTACATTGATTCATTTCAAACTCACCCCATCCAACCATAGAATTTAGTCATGTTAGAATACCATATTTACAAATGGGCCGATTATATCAACTCATCACTCATCCCTACTCAAAGTTTCTATGGTAACCTACTAGTCCATAATTCTTACATGATCAATTATTTATAACCACTCATAATTTCTATATATCTCATCATAGACCATCATAATTATACTCTTGTTCATTCTCCATCAGTATGTCTAACTAAATTACAAGGTTTCACAATGTCCCTTGACACTATCTTCATTCCATGTATAGGCATTCTATTCAATATGTAGAATTTCAAATATACTCCTAAACCTCATACATCATGGTATTGGATAGTATACAGGGGTTTTTCATGGACCTTTTAACTATGAACATTTCATTTTTAAGCATTAAATTTAATTAATAAATGTCATTGGAATAAATACATATATTAATTCATGGGTTAATCTTCTATTGTGGTGAGATCGTATATCAAATTTCATATCTAATGCGTAAATGAACTGAATAAGGTGTAGGTAATAAATTTTGGACCATATACCTCAAAACAGATCCTACACTTATTCATGAAAGGCCCCCCAACTCCATTTTAGTCTTTCCGTGTCCATAGAAACTCTAACAATCACAAGAAGGTCCTAACTCAAACCTGAACATTTAAATTTAATTAATTAAATCTAAATTGTAATTAATTCAATGATTACAAGAATACCCACAACCAATAGTGAAAGAAATAATCACTAAATAAATCACTGGTCTCATCGCCTAACCAGACCAGAACAACTCGAAGGCCTTTAATTTTTTTTGGATAATCCCATTAGTTAGAGAGGGAACTCTTACATGACCTGTAATATTAGAGGTAAAAGGCCCAGTATATGACCTGAAGGCCCAGAGGAACAAGGGACAACACATGACCCAAAGGACCAATTAAACTACACTAAAAATATCCCTCCCCGTCATCTTCATTATTGAAATCCAATCTCCCCACCTCACATTATTGACTGGTTAGAAGTGTACCATGTAGAGATGCACAGTTCCTAGTACCAATTATGATTTACATACCCTTTTATTCTTCAAATATAGTAAGACATACTTTTTTGGCTACTTCATACACTAAATCATCTTATGGGGACTTCTCCTTTGTCCTATTCCTAGGATACTTCTATGTCCTTTGTGGCCCAAAATCCCATATCCTGAGGCCTAAGGTGAACCAAATGCCCTGTGGCTCAAAGACCTAAGGTGTCCCTAAGACCTGGATGCCCAAACTTGTTGTATGAAAGACCAAATATACTGAATAGTTTTGGATGATACATTACTTAACAGTACTTTCTACATCAACTATTACAGTACTACAACAGTATCCCAAAAAATCACCCTTACTTTGATTTGATATTAGGTTTTCTGGTGAGAAGAAGGAGCCACCACCACTCAGGTACAACCTTTTTTTCACATTGCCTAACTGAAACTATGAGTAACTTACATGGAAGGTCTATAATACTCACCAGAAATCATCCTAAAAAATACATATCATGAAAATAAAATAAAATTCCAATTTAATATAATTACATTAGAATCTCTTGTAGAAATTTACTCTAAATCATACCTTAGTGGAAACACTTTATTATGGAGTTTTACCACTCCCAACACACTACTGAACCTAATCCATATAAAAAACCAAAATTCAATTCCATGATACATTTGTCATTTAATTTCAATTTAGTTGAAAATCATATAATAAAATTACCAATATAAATAACATCACATAAATAGTAGTAAATGTAACACTTTCATCTTTACAATATATCCTCTATCCCTATCTATTGATATCCCCATCGTCCTCGGGAAATTTCAACAAGATCTGGTGAAATTGTTATCCAATTTATAAACATGAACACAAAAAGATCCTAGAAGATCAATGAGGATTAATGGATAATGAGAATTTAAGGAGAATTAAAAACCAAGGTCTCAAAAAGGTTGACAATTACCTTAAGGAACCAACCGTAATGGAGGATAGAACTATCTTCCACTATGTGAGTTAAATAGAGTCAAATCTAAAGAAAAATAGAGGATAAAGCTCTGATTCGTGAACAAATATCTTGTAAATCCACCCCACATTTAGGGTAATTAATGGAGGTATGAGATAAGGATAGGCTAATAGAATAATCAAATGAACCATCTCGTTTCATCCAATATATGAAAATCTAAATGGATCTCAAGGATAATAACACAATGAACACGAATTAAAAAGCTTCCCAACATGCACCACTAGCTAGCAGCTTAAGGTCACTTTCTAGATACCCTGGCCTCATCAGCAATTCTTTATTTCCAAAAAATCACCAAGGCTACTACTCAGGTCATTGGATTGCTGATGTCTTGGAACTGACAATATGATGCTACTGCTTCTGCCCGACTGGCCATGGACATGCCTCCAGCATTCTCTCAAACAACATGATTCCATTATGAACTTAATTTTTAGTCCAAAAACACCCTTTTTATATGTATATAATCTATAAATATTAATCAAAATATTATATATCAAAATGATTCATCAACTAAATTGAAAAAAAAAACAAATTACTCCTTAATTTATTATGTATTTTGGACAAGGGATATCATTATCTCCCCATTATGAAACTTCTCATCCCTAGGAAGTGTCACTGATCATTCAGTCATCTTACCCAACTTATGTTGGCTACTAATTCATGATTGACCCATCATAGTCTAAAACATAACATTAAACAAGATTTTACCGTGTAGCTCTAAACACAAGGATCATAATTCATTAAAATATAATTCGTAACTCAAAATCACATTGAAACACTGTCATGGTGCTTCAATTGTATCCATCCTCCATGAGATTTCATAGTTTCATTGACTAGTTCACCACTCAATTGATTGTGATTTGTACTGTGGTGCTCCATGCCATAGGAAAATTTTTATTAAAATGAATCCTTAGTGTTCTAATGACTATCCCGATTTGGTTTCCACATTAACACAATTATCATCAAACTGAAACATCAATAAGAAAATAGTTCTGAATTTTATTTAAACTTTTCAATTATAATATATAGATTCCACCATCCATGAATGACCTTTCAATATACTATATTTTAATAAAATTCTAGGTCAAATCCTCAAAATAATATCTTTTTACCCGCAATGATGACTCGGTGTGATTTGTAACCCACCACACCCAATCTCTTGCAAAAGCACCATTTGAACTTCCAACAATTGACTTGTCCCAAAAATACCAAAATTCAACAATTAATAATTTATAAAATCAATTTATCATGACACCTTAAAACCCAATCAATCTATGCACCTAATCCGACTATGAATTTTTGTGTAATTATGTGGTCGAGTTCTCTATCAACCGTACACGTTATCATGCTCTATCTTAAGAACAACACATCCTCGATTTGACCCATTATCAGTTTAATTTTAAAATTTCCCAAATATGATTCTAATAATAAAACTCCATCTCATGAAAAATCTAAAGTTTGATATGTAATTATTCATAGAACCAAATATAATCATAATCATTTTCTCACTAACATAAAATCTATATGGACCATACAATGTCTTGTCTAACAACATCAATGACCCTTCCAACCTGAGGGTAATTTTCATGAAACACATACAATGATAAATTCCATATGATTATAACCATTTTCAATCCTTCAAAATAATTTCTTATTACCATGATCTATGCTCTATCCATATTAAGACACCATGATCAGATATGGTTGCTCCACACTCATCTAAGCACCAACACGAAATATCAATTACTATCAGTTTCTATATCACAGAAATATATTCATGGTCATATACAAAAATTTATACAATAACAAGAGTCACACCCAATAATGGTAAATGATTCACTCCCTTAAATATAAATTTAATTAAAGTACTTCTAGATAAAACCCTTAATCAGTTTGACTATAAACATGTGTTTCTCCTCCTAACACATTCTCATCTCAGTCAATTTTGGACATCACATCATTCCATGTCTTAATCCCTACAAAAGGTTATAGTCCTAGTTCCTATTGAAACCAAAATCTAACTCTAATTATATCCATTACCAAAGATATGCATCCTTTATTTCCTCAATTTTCCTCAAGAAATAGTCCTAATATCATCTCATAGTTTCAAATAGTCCATGGATTATATATGACCATTCATCGGATTGAAACTCAATTACTACCAAACACAAATAGCATGAACCATCTCAATTTCATCAAATACTAATGGGATTATTCACCCATTTAAAAAAATAATTATTTACTAATCATTATATAATGAGAACCATGTTATTAAACTCACGCTCACTCACACTATCACCGACCATGCACTCAGCTTCTCAATCGTGTCTAGTCTGATGCAGTCATGGTGCTCCAATTTAAAACTTGGAATTTTAACTATTCCATTATTATCACTCAAAACCCATAGATCTAGAAATTATTTAATAAAGTACAAGAATCTACCTTTGATCCTAAAAGGGAATCTAAAGGTCACATGGAAAGGTATTAAACTATTCTTCCCCTAGGATTCTCTCTTCGACACTAAAATCCATAGCACTTAAAGTACTCATCATTGAAAATATTTCCTAGAAATAAATTCCTATAAAATAGAATAGGTATATAATCTCTTGAACTATTCCCATAACCAAAATCATAAACTCATGCTTCACACATTCATAGAATAAACATTTTCAGTCATACCACTTTCTTGGGTTACACTTTCATTTCAAGTCTCAAAAAAGAAGGAGAAACATCCAAATTTTTTATCATAGCTCTCAGATCACCAAGGTCCTAATAAATTCTCAAGGAACTGTCTTCTCTCACCAAACCTAATAGTCACGTATCATGTATGTAATAGATCATGTTTAACACACCTTTTTTCTCATCTTTAACATCACATGGCATGTCATGGCCAAATTACCCATTTTGTGGCCTCTTACATTATAACATATCAACAACAAAGGTCTTTTCATCTGCCCACTAGGGAACTGATTCTCATCAGTAATATATATTCAATACAACCCCCTCAACAATAAGGATCTCATATGTCAGTGTATATATAAACATACACACACAGATATATATATATATATATATGAATATTTAATGACATTTTAATAGATGTTCCATGTTATCACCCATAATACTTTAGTAAAATGGAGTGACTATTTATAGTTTTAGTATCAAAATTTAATTTAAATAAAAGGGTTCATAACTAACATTATTAGTGCCTTTACCAACCTATCAAAAATCTATATCTATGCATACAATGAAATAATTCTTGGTCAACATTGTTCAGGACCACACTATAGGTCCAAATGACCTGTCATTATAATAAAAATGAAATATGATCTATCATTAGTAAAAATAACTCATAAAAACACATATTTCATGTGAAACATACATGTTGAATATGATTCATGAATACATATCTTACCAATGGGCCAAGAGTCAAAATTCTAATCACTAGACACTTTCTAATGGAAAAAGAGAAAAATATATATAAGAAATCATAAATATGAACATAATGTGTGTCACATGATATGAAATTAGTCATCCAAAACATTGATAATATAAAAAATTAATCACAATCCCCTAGTAGGATGAGATTCTTATTAAGAAATGTGTTTGTAACGTAGCAGTCCAATATCCATCACAAGCTCCAACACATTCTTGTATCACCTTTATACCAAATCCTGGAATAGTAAGATAATAAAAGTAATTATTTTATACCACTTTGTAACATATTCTACCCAGTTCACTGGGAATATTAACTAGGTTAGGTTGTTACATGACCATAGGTGCACCACCCTATATGGTAGAGGCTACTAATTAGTAGTAAGGGTGTAATGTGTGACTGTGGGGAGAATATACCCACATATCAGAGTAAAAATAATAGCAAATAATAAACTAAACCTCATCTTATTTTAAACATAAATGTATGTGAAATGAAATAATATAAAAAATTCATGACCAGTAAATAATTACATGTAACATACAATCATACAACTATATCTTCCCACTGGATTTGTAACATAAATAGAATAAAGGGAGGAAACATGATACACTAAGGCTCTATAAAAACCAAGATCCTCACCTTAGCCTAGTCTCTATACCCATAAAATATATCTTTTTAAATCAATCTACACTCAACCTATACCAAACCTGAGCATGAAAATAATACAGGTTTCAAAGTTACCCAAGTGTAATGGCTTCCAAAGTATGGTGTCTGTAGATAACTCAGTGGGGAACCACCAACAATGCCCCATACATATCCAGTAATTTTGTGATATGTATATATGGAATAATCATAAATAACATATATAAAAAACTATATATACATATATAAATAAACGAAATTATCGATCTTTTGAGTCTAACATGACACACTAGATTGACTATACATACATTATCTAGTGTTAGATGTCTCTATCCATAGTACTAAAATCATGTATATAATATGTGGGCACACCATATCCCTAGACTGAGTACGATGTTCATTAATAGTATAAAAATGGGAACACCATATCTGAGGAACAACTTTCATTTTCCTATAACTATATCTAAACAATTATACTAGATCCCTAGAATCAAATCAAGGTCCCTAAATAGTCTTATAATAACTGGTATACATGATCCATAGAATCACATAAGTGTCCACTAACAATATAATAAAAATGGGAATAATAGATCCCTGAAATCACATCAGGATCCACCAAAATATAATAATCCAGGGCATACCAGATTCGTGGAATCATATAAGGGTCCTCCAACAAAAATAATAAAGTGTATACCTCATCCATGGAACAACTTTTGTAGTCCCCCAATAGTATATAATAAAAAAGTCACATTAGATCCTTGAAACACCATCATGGTCTAATTATAATAATAATAATAATAGTCACATTTAATTAATGTCATTAATTAAGAGTTCAATACTTAAATCATGAATCAGATGATAGGTAATGTCCAAACCATCCTCGGAAAAACATTTAATCAATTACCAAAACTTTTACAATGGAAACTCTAACAAAAAAGTGTATTACATTCCTCAGTCTCAATCTAATTTTTTTTCATGATAATATGTCATAACTCCAAATAAAAGGGGAACTACTAACAAACCTCTCTATGTCCTCTATGTTTACTCATTTTAGACTCACCTTATCAAGCCGTAGGCTCATGGAACCTCAAAATATCTTATTTCCAACGGTGAAAATTATATCAACTCGTCACTCTTCCCTAATCAAGGCCCTTATGTGAACCTATTAGTCCTAATAAGAACACACGATCATTTATTTAGATCATCACATAGTGTTTTCATAACTCAACATACATGATCACAATTATACTCTTAGTCATCAATGGTCAAGAAGTCCAACGAGTGTATAAGCACCCAACTTTTCCCGTGAAACATTTTTCATTCTATTTTTAGGAACTATATTAAACATAAAAATATTCAAATACACTTTCTAACATTTGAGTTAGGGTGTCATCTAGTGTATATGGGTATTTCTTGGCCATTTTCACTCTAATAATTTCCTTTTTTATCATTCAATTTAATTAGGTCATTTTATTTAAATAAAATGGTTTATTAATTTAAAGTTCAATCTCCTGTAGTGGTGATACCTTATATGTCATTTCATATTAAAAGAAAAAGTAAACTATTTTTTATCTAGGTTAATACCTTGGGACTACTAGGGAAAACCTACCTTAAAACAGATCCAATTCTTGTTCAAGAAAGGCCCAATAGCTCAATTTGAGTCTTTCCAAGTCGTTATAGCCTATATCAATCGCCACATGGTCATACCTCGTACTCAAGAATTGAAATTGAATTATTTATAAGTAAATTATAATTTATTAATTGATGAAAATAAAATTCAAAACCAAATGTGAAAGTCGTAATCTTTGAATATCTCACTTGTCTCATTGGCTAAATGGAACCATGAACAACATGCCATGGAAGGTTGAAAACACTCTATGGGAATCATCCTAGGAAATAACCTTATAACATGATAATAATTAAAAGGGTAATTTAATATAATTAAATTTAAATCTGTATGAAAAATCAAAAAAAAACACCATACATTAGTCTCAATGATGTATTACAATGTTTTTCCACTGGCAGCACACTCCTGAACAAAAGTCATACAGAATCCCAAATTCAATTCCATGATAATATGATTTGTTAAAATTAAATTTGATCAATAATAAATGAAGAGAATAACAATTAGAAAAGCCTTCAAAGAAAACATATCAACTTCACATGTTTATCGTTATGGGACAATCTTTATTCTTTTTAACTAAAATTCCCCTCATCTTTAAATTGTTTTAATAATATCCATTTAAATTTTCATCCAATTCCTAACCATGATCGAGCCAAGATAAAATAATCAAGTATGATAGAAGGATAATGATAATTTGAGGATAATTTAACACAAAGGTATTTGAAATTATTATACATAACATGAGGATCCAATGATAAAGAATGACACAATAATTTTACACTACTAGTGGAAGAGGGTGTCATGTCTGAAGAAATATAGAGGATCATGCCCAGATTCACTAACGGATCTCATCTAGATCCACACTACTTTAAAGAGAACTTAAAGAGTGAGTATAGTATGATAGAATTAATGGATGTACCATCTATGTTTTTTCAAATGTAGGTAAATCTATAGGAGTCTTAGGGTTAAAAGTGAAAAATTACCCTAATGAAAACAATTTCCTAGCATGATTTATCGACTAGCCACTAGGGGTCACCAGCTAATCAATGGTCATCTAGTTATAAACCCTAGGCTCACCAACTATATAGTGATCCCATAATAGACATGGGAGATAGCCCATGTCTCTATCTTTTTTATGGACTAACACCAGTGATCTAGTGTTGCTACTACTCCTCTCCTGGCCCCAACAATTCCTCCAACCTTCTCTTAAACATCATGCATCAATTTTAAGTTTCATTATAAGTATAAAAAACATCATTGTTAAATTTAATAACTCTAAAAATATCATTTTAAATCAGGAATCTCAAAATTATCCATCCAGTAAATTGAAAAATTCAAATTCCTCTTGAATTTATTTTGTTGTTCAAGCACTAGGTATTACACATTAATGATGGATATTTTGATCAAGTGGTTTGGGAGAAATTGGACATCGAAGATATTCTATTTTTGTGGTAATGCGTAGATTTACTTTCCAATTATTACTTATGAATTCCACATGATATTTCGGTAAATTTATCAATCAAAATCATAGTGGTGTTATACGTATATAAAAGTGTCATTATTGAATTACCCCTATTGAACTGGAACAATTATAGAATATACTATAATATAATTTTGTTGAAGTTTTTAGAAGCCCAAGTTCTTCACCATAGAATTCACCAATCAACAGTAGAGAATTATATGATTCAATTAATCTTTACATTGATTATCATGACCTTAAAAATCATGAACATTAACATGTATCCTCTACCTCATATTGATAACTTATCCGAGATACTTTATAGGGATAAATATTTCTCATAGTCGGTTCATTGATTTTATTTATCATCAATTAACAGTTAAAATAGAGTATACACAAAAGATATCCTATCTTAAAAGAGTTAGAAACTATAAATTCACAGCGATTACATTAAAATATTCAAATTACACCTACTATCTTTATGGATATGATTAATAAAGACTTCGTAGATTACATTGATGAATTCACTATATTCTATATAGATGTCATTGTTATATATTCCATGTTTCAGGAATAATACTTAAATAATTTGGGGGTTGGTTTAAATAACTAATGAAAGGGTAAATTTTATTCCAAATTTTTCATGTATGAATTTTTTCTATGTAATGTATCCTTTATATGTCATGTAGTCACATTATTAGGGACATATATTATAAGGCCCCATCCTTAAAGATTACTTAATCTTGAGTTATTACCAGATTACACATTGAGGATCTTTTCAGGTTTAGAGTTTTAGAGAATTAGATCATAAATCATGCATTGCATTCCACATTTAAACAAGGTGGTTACATTAAAGACAATATTCACTTTTCCCATCAAAGGAAACATATTTAAAACAAAACATGGATTCTTTCATGACACTTCATTGACACTATCATCACATCATGTACCTTTACCTTGACCTGTGAAAAATATTTCAAAAACTTAGGATGAGCATAAAAAAGCTCAGTAAGGTATATAAAAATACGGAATGAAAACATTAGTCCATGTATACATAAGAATTAATGAAATCATATTTTACTTATAAAACATAATAACTTTAACATACCTCATCAAATAATGAATAACTCATAGAAAACATAATACATAAAGGTAACTTGAGGCCTTCATAACATTCTTACGTAGGGAGTAACCCCCATGTTGCCTCTTCAATCATGTGGTTTTTCCACAAAACCTTTACTTAATGAATCACCTTATTCCGTAACACTTTCTCCCTATGGTCAAGAATCTGGATAGGTTTTTCCTCATAAGATAGGTTCAATTCCAACTAAACTACCTCTGGACTCAAAACATGATATAGATCTGGCATTTACTTCCTTAACATTGAAACACGAAAAACATTGTGTACCTGAGATAAACTCGGAGGTAAAGCCACTCGGTATGCAACTGATCCAACTCTCTCCAGAATTTCATATGGTCCAATGAACCTTGGACTCAACTTTCCTTTATTAGAAAATCACATCACACTTTTCAATGGTGAAACTAGGAGGAAGATATGATCACCTACCTCAAAAGAGAGATCCTTCCTCCTGTTGTCCCCATAAATTTTCTGCCTGCTCTGAGCTGTTCTCATGTGTTTCTGTATCATCTGAACTTTTTCTGCCAACTCTTCTACCAATTTTGGTCCCATAAACATCCTTTCACCCACTTTATCCTAAAAAGATGGAGTTCGACACTGCTTCCCATATAATGCCTCAAATGGTGCCATTTGTATACTGGAATGAAAACTGTTATTATAAGAAAACTCAACCAAAGGAAGATGTTGGTCCCAATTTCCCTGATAATCCATCGAGAAAGCATGTAGCATATCCTCCAAAGTCTAATTTGTTCGTTCTGAATTCCCATTTGATTGAGGATGAAAAGCTGTACTAAAATTTAATTCAGTACCCAACGAATTTTGAAGGCCTTTCCAAAAGTTAGATGTGAACATGGGATCACGATCAAATACAATAGAGAGGGGAACTCCATGTAACTTGAATATATCTTTAAGATACAAAAGAGAAAGTTGATCTAGGGAGAAAGTATCTCCTATAGCAAGTAAATGAGCAAATTTAGTCAAGCGATCAACAATAACCACGATGACATTATTACCTCAAGGTGTCTTCGGCAATCCAACAACGAAGTCCATGGATATATTCTCCCATTTCCACTATGGTACTGGTAAAGGTTGAAGCATCCCCTTCAGTAATTGTCGCTTTGCTTTAACCTGTTGGAAAGTCAAACACTTCACAGTAAAATCAGAAATATCTCTTTTCATTCCATCCCACTAGTAATACTCTCTAAGATCTCTATACATCTTAGTACCACCTGGATGAACTGAAAATAGAGAACTATGAGCTTCACATAACAACTCTCTCTTCGACTGTGAATCACACGACACACACAATCTCTTCCCAAACCTCAAAACACAATCATTATCAATGTTGAATTCAGGCAACTTACCCTTCTGAACCAGCTCTACCTTTTTCTGCAACTCACTGTCTTGCTTTTGTGATTGCTTAATTTTGTCTGATAGAGAAGATTTCACTGATACCTAAAACAAAACAGAAGAACATCCTGCACCAACTACATCTATGCCAAAGTTCATCAAATCCTTAACCAAAGGATCGTGTTCCAAACACAACATTGTTAATGAAGTAATTAATTTTTTGACTGAAAGCATCATCCACTTTATTTTCTTTTCCTGGATGGTAATGAATTGTACAATCATGTGTAGAAGTTTGTTAAATAATTCAAATGTATTGATTAAAGAATAATAAATATGTACTCAATTTTCATGAAAGTCATTTTATGTTTCAAAAATATATTTTTTCAAAAATATTTTATTTCAAGATGGTTATTTTTGAATTTTGTTTGTGGACATTACAATTAATTTATAGAATTATAGGAATTTTTTTTTGAGGGAATGAATATCATTTTATAAATCATGATGTCAATTGTATTTCCCCAGTCCAAGGTCCGACCAGAGTTCCACATGGAATCATACACACCTTCCCATATACAATAGGTTTCCAACAAGAAAAGAGGTTATGGATGCCATCAGTTGGGATACTATGCCCTCGAGATCAATAAAATCATTTATAAATAAGAAAAATTTGGAATAAATAATCAATACAATTTTTTTTTAATGGAAAGTATATCAAGTCGTACAAAATATTAAACCTATGACACTAAAAGTGGTAGGTAAAACTAGAAAATGTGCAAAATTGATATGTAAAAAACCATCATATCATCACACTAGATTCTATCCCAATACCACCTCTAGTCACCATGTTTTTTTCCTAGAACCCTATAATGGGGGCTTTGTCCTTTCTTGAATCCTGGATCATGATTTTTTTACACACATCAAGATGCTCATGCTAGGTCTGAGTATAGACATTGTAGGACACCACTAATGCAAATTTAACAAAATTAAACATGAATAATAGTTTATTCCATAATTATAAATAAACATTAAAGAAAAACATATGAATATGTACTATGTTTTCATGAACTGAAAAAGAAACCAAAAACCCCCAGACATACCTACTTTGGTTTCATACTAAAAAGAATTTCAACCCTCCATATAATACATCCCTATGGATGGGATATTCCAAAAACACGTCTGAAATATCCCACTTGAAGAGATAACCCATGTACATGCTTACCAAATATATGACACATTACACCATAGAGGGATAGTCTAAATTGCTCAACCTACAGGCTCAACTACAGAAGATAGAGTAACATCACATGGAATGCATAAGTACTAGGTGACAGATCAAACATCACATTCGTTCAAATGTAATTCATAATAATAAAAAATTGACATGTGAGAAAACATAAATAATAGGTATCATGGGATATTAACCCACACATGTGTGTTATTAAACATCAAACATGGTCTCATGGACTGCACAAGAACATATATGTGATCAAACGTTAAACATGGTCTCATGAGGTACGCCCTCACACACATGTGATCAAACATCAAACATGATCTCATTTGATATTCTTGGATACACTTGTGATAAAACATAAAACATGGTCTCTAGATATAACAAAAGAACATTTTTTCAATCTAAAAATCATATAAATAGTCTTAACATGGTAAGAAACTTCCTACGTCAAGTATTTCATTAGCAATGTCATGGTTCATCAAGGGTGTCATCGCCTAAATCAATCTCACATAAAAATATTAATAAACATCTAAAAAGTTTCATGAGAGTTAAAAAAAGGATATTATAATAAAATATCATTAAGGATATAATACAATAGAATTTCCAAATAAGAGTCGCTAAGAGAATCACCATTAAGACATCATTGAATACAAATGATCCTTAAGAATGGTTTTTTACACCAACCAGAAAAGAATTGCATGTTGAGATCTCCTAAAACTAATTAAAAAATATAAAAATATATAATATAGAATATATATATAAAAAGAATCAATCTAAGGTATAGATTCAAATCTTATTACCTGATAAAAAAACCACTATCGAATATGGTCTTCATATCAAGTTGAAAGAAGGAGAAAACTATTTCTCAATATAGGCCAACAAAGGAGAATATATAGGGATTTCACATTTATTGTTAAACAAGAAATTACTCTGTATTGTAAGGTTTTATCTCTAGAAATGATAATCAAAAAATAAATTATTATAATAAATCACCTAAGGAAGAAGCTTCAGCATGGGGGAACGCTTGAAACATTTTCCTAAAATTTTCTGGAATTTTTCTGGAATTCATTCCATTTGAGGAATAAATATGGATAGGATCATTAGTCAATAAATAGTAGTGTTAAATAAATTAATAATGAATTCAAGACCAAAAAATTATGATATATGTGTTTCCCCATCGGAATAGTAAATAACTGAGAAGAAATATTATGGTCTTAGATATTTCAAAACTAGCTCAACTACCAAAATAAACTCTAAAATGGCTTACACCAAAAATATGGTTTTCATGATATACCACAAAATAGACATCCCACAATGGGTGTGTGATAATATCTTTCCAATTTTCCCTCACCATGTCCTAAAAGGTGGGTGTGGTGAGGATTCCCATGATATATCCCAAAGATCCATCCCTAGTACTCCATGCCCATGGCTACACCCTGAATCACAGTTTTATTTCCCATTTTACACACAAGGACCACCACATCAAGAACCATGGTCATGGGGTTGCTAATTTTGGACTGAAAACTTCAAAAAACTTTTAGGATTCCATAATTCACTCAAATCCTAATACTCTTCACCCAAGGATGGCTTATCTTGGATACTCATAAGGAAAGGATGGAGAGATGGTTTTTACATACATGATGGAAAATTATGTGGCTTTATAATCTCTCAATATTTTTATTCACATTAAAAATAAGTATCTATGGTAGTCTTGTTCAAACAGATCATACCACACAACTTGAAAACAAGACTTCCACTCCCATGTTTCCTCTTGGATCCATCCATGTTACTATAAAACATGAATATGTAAAACCATATTCCCTTAAAAACCTTCACACTCTAGACTAATATATGTATATGGAACAAGAAAAAAATATGTTTCTAGTTTCAACTAAATGTACTCATAGTCGATCACATGTGAGGGATCAGGTATGTTCCTCTGAAGATGAGAAATGTGGAACATATCATACATGCCTTCAAAACTATGAGGAAGGTCTAGTCAGTAATCTAATACTATGATACATTTGGTGATCCCCAATGGTCCTAAAAAATATGGAGATAGAATTCACTACATGCAGAAATGATGATTCTCCAACTTAATAAATGCCCATAAGAAAACCTAATCACCAACAATAATACCCAAATGTCATATCCTCCGATTGACATATGAACACTGTCTGTTTTGAGCGATAACCAACTACTTACTGATCAAATACACTATATGAGGTCTCTTGTACCATAATAGACCCAATAAATTCTTAATCATCTAAATAATTCTAACAAAGTGGTGAGTTACATGTTTTTCTATAGAGAGACTCAAAAGGTTCCATATGAAAAGTATATAAGAAACTATTGTTTTAATAATAAACTACCAAGGATTGGTGAGAATCCCATACAACGCCAAATTCCAAGTCACAATCCAAAATAATATTCTCAAAAAGATAAATTGTCCCATATGGATCCTTATTAGTGTGTGGATAATACATTATCATAACTTCAACTGAGTCCCCAAATCCTTCTCCATGTCTTTTGAAAACTTGGATGTGAAATGCACATTTCTATCTGATATGATACTAGAAGTCACTCGATGTAATCATAAAATATCTCATATATAAAGTATTACCAACACATATATAATGTGAGTCACTCATAAAGGAATTAAATGATCTATATTCATCAATTTATTTACTATCACCCTTACGGAGTCAAGATTCATTAAGTTTCTAGGTAGCCCCATCATGAAGTTCATTGTCATGTCATCCTACATCAACATTGGCACTGAAAGTGGTGGATGCAAACAACCATTTAACTAATTCTTATCTAATTCCATAAAGAAGGTGAGGCATCATGGAACATAACAAATAACATATCTCTTTATACCTCGCCCCAAAAATAATGTTGAGTGTCATGGTACATCTTCATAGAGCTTGGGTGCACTGCGCACTTTGATGAATGAGAGTATTTCATCAGATTCTCCATCAAGGAAGTAATAAATAATAACCACCCATAAATTTATATCATGTCATCGTTATCCAAGGACCACCCTAGAATAGTTTCATCCCTTGAAATGTGCTCTCATGTCACTATGCACTTGGGGTCTAACTCTTGGCTCAATTTAACTCAGTGCACTAAATAAGGCTTGGTGATCAAAGGTTCACATATTATTAAACCATTATCCTTTGTTATATAAAAAATCCACTCATCCATTAAACTCAAAAAACTTTATTCCTCCTTTTAAGATCACTTTCCAAGCTCCTATATCTCTAGCATCTTACTTCTAAAACCATCTCCAATAAAATTTCCTTTCCCTTGAGTATAAGGAATACCAAAGTAAAATTTCTATAGAAAACCCACCCAAAACCACCACATCATATTTCTATTCTTATGAGAGATTATATATTGATGTATCTTATGCTTAATTTAAACAAAAAACCTCTCATAAAAGGGATAATGTCACCAATACTTCATAGAATGGACCACAACATATAACTCCAAGTCATCCATCAAGTGGTTCCTCTCATGGGGTCATATCTTTCATGATTCATATATAAAAACATGATCTCTCTAAATCAACACAATACCTAAAAAAATCATAATTCATTGAGAAAATAATTATATATGATCCCAGCCTCTGGAAATATTAGAATCAGGGTTGTTTTCAATCATCTATTCAACTCTAGTAAGATAACATTTTACAATTTTTTTCACTTGAATACCACCACTTTCTTTATGATCCCAATAATAAGTTCTTACAAATGGGAGAATTTTACGCATGCCTATTACACAACATGGAAAATAAATTTTCAAATTATTTTCCTAGTGCAATACAATGGCTGACCAGGGTTTTCTCATTTGATGTACTTTATAGTTTATTCACATAATAATTATAATTCACCTAAGAACTATTTTTTTTGTTTTTATTATTTTATGAAAACAATGCAATTTGTGTAAATGGATTAAATTATACAAAATTCTAATATGAAATTAAAGACTATGAAGAAAGAACATGACCTTTATATTTTGGTTTACAATTTTTAGTATTTTTTTGTGGTTTAAATTCTGTTTGTTGTCTTAATTATTAAATCTCACTCTTAAATAGAAATATTTTATATTGTGGCTATGAAATTTTGAATTCCTAGTCAAACTTAATTTCACTTCCTCCTATAATCATGGTTGATGATACACCTCAATCAAGAGTGTTACACCTTCAGGGTGTCGAATCCATTATATGTCATTTTTTCCACTAAATACCTCAACTTGATCAAATAAAGATCTTATATTTTTTAAAATGTATGGAAAAGTTAAAAAAAATATAAGTTGGTTTGAGTTCAAATCCATGGTGAAAAATCACCACACCGATTCACATCACCCTTTCTTTACACAAACATAAATAAAACATTGAAATTTTATTGCATAATTCAAGAGACACTATTTAACTCCCTCATTTCAAACCTTGGGTTATCACATCATTTTTTAAGGATAATAGGTCATTGTGGAAATCTGGGAAAGAACCTAATCATAAAATAATAATGAAATTAAAATATGAATAGAGAGACATAAATAATAAAACAGAATGAGAATTAAAAATAAAACACATAATAATAAGTATATAAATAATAAAATAAAATAAAATTAAGGATAATATAATTAAAGATAGAGAGAGAAATAAATAATAAGAAAATATAAGTGAATAAAATTAAGAAAAAAATAAAAGAATATGAAAAGAATAATAATAAGAATAAGAATTAAAAAGAATAGAATAAATAATATATCAAAACATTAATAAAATAAAAATTCATGGATTATAATAATATTAGGAGAAATGAAATTACAATAACAAAAGAAGAAAATAAAACTAAGAAAAATAATAGCATGGTAGTGGGCTCCACCTCGGGTTGTCTGAACTTCCTCCACCAGTGCAGCAAGCCCCTCTATTTATACAGGGTCTATTTCCTTTTATCTTCTCATTACAAATATTCCCCAGGGATTTTATATCTTATTTATATTTTTTATTTGCTTAAGATATTAATTATATCACTTTTTCTTCTTCAAACTACCCCTAAGGAATGAGTGTAGAATTTAGAAACACATGAAGTAATTGTGTGTTCCATTATTTACAGTGTGGAATTTAATAGATACAGACTATTCAGTTTCATGGGATTCATGGGAATTTAAATTGTAGCATGGAAGTAGATGGGGTGAATGTGGCAGTGATAAAGGAAGCCTCTTCTAATTCATACATCCTTTAAATTGGATGGATGAATCCTTCATGGATTACTCTATTCGAAAAGGGATTCATTGTGGTTAAATGGGGACCCTAGAGTAATCTAATGTGACTCGGGAAGTTATTATCTTTTTGTTATATAAATCACAAGCTTCTTAGTGGTCATCCATGGTGGTCCTTAAGCGTTTTATGTATGATTAGTTACATCAATTATTGGCATCAGTTTTTGAAGAAATCTTTGAGCGATGCAAGATGCGCAATAGAAGTAGAATGGTAGCATTTTGGTTAGTATAAATAGTGATTGAATAAAATTCATCCCTCATTGAAAATTTAATAGTGGTGAGAACTAGTTTATAATTAAAACTATGTGATGCTTGGCTCAAAATCCTACTCTATGGTGGGATCCTGATTTCAGTTCACACAAAAATTTTGGGTCATGCTGCACCATGTGGCCCATGCCTGATTTGGACCACTTAGTGGTCCTAGATCCTCCAATAGGACATGCTCCCTCACTAACTTGGAAGGCTCTCTAAGTTGTTGTCTTGGTTTTCAAACCCCATTGTGGTCTAGATATGTGGCTAACTGTGTGCTAGTTTAGGGCTAGCCGATATGGGTAATTTTTTTAACTTCAAAAATATAAAACCCTCTTAATATAATTTCAATATTTTTTAAAATATATTCAAAAATTAAAAAAAAATATTTAGTTGAAATCATTAAATTTCCATATTTATAGTTAACAATATTTTAGTAAAACAATTCTTTTAATGGAATTATTCATTTAAAATCCGTGAAAATCATTAAGAAAACACTTAAAATTATGCATGAAAAATGAGTATGTAAAATACCCCCACAATTAAACTATGTTTTCCCTAAAGAATAAAATGTCAACATTGATTTAATTGGGCATAAATATTACCTTTATTCAAATCTCAAAACAATTAAATAAAATCATTATCAATTTTAAATAAAACATTGAAAAATCTATATAAATTTTCAATTTAATTTATCAATTTTCAAAGAAAAAATAAAGTCAATTATTTTACTTTTTCTGATTAAAAATTATGGAACTTCTTCTTTCACCAATTCAAGATCTTTAATTCATTATTTTTAAACATGCCAAATCAAGATTTACCTCACTTTTGAATATATTCTATCATCACTCATGATACAATTTTAAGTATATTTATTCCCATATCATGAGAACATAATCATTATCCATAAGCTTGTAAAGGAACTAATTTATATACTTTTTAAAAGAAGAAATACACATGAAATCATGAGGGCTTCCAATAAAGGATTAATTTTTTCTAAGGCTTAAGGTTGGTAAGATTTGATGTGAGAAATTAATGCTCAAATAGGAGGGTACACTCAAAGGTAAAGTGCATGTTATCAAAAGTAAAATCTTAATGAAATTATCCCATTAAAATTTTGGAAACTCTCACTTAAAAAGCATAAAGTAAAGGTAATTATGTATGCAATCATAATGTATTAATTCCACCTTCTTGATTGTTTAACTATTTTTTTAAACTATTTTTTCATTTTTTTCATTTTTTTAAATGTCATGATTAGAATAAATCTCAAATAAACCACCTTACCATATATGACAAAAATAATTAGTCAATTAATAGTGATTTTTGTTTCCTCCAAGTCACTTCCCATTTCTATTTTTTCATTTTTTTCAAGAAGGGAAAACAATAAAGTATAATTTATGAATAAATAACCTTTCTCAATTCCATATACCAATTATAACGCCCCAAAACTTTTCCATTACAATTTATTGAATCCATTTCACTATTAATTCCCTTACCCCACACTTAGACTTTATAATATCATGAAAAATACTAGTAGGAGGGTAGAAATGGATAAAAATGGCTTGAAATGTACCTCATTCCTAAAAAGGTCATTCATGGTATTGATGGTATTAATGACGATTAATGTAAAAAATGGTAAGAAGGATAAGGGATTATCAATAAAAATTCATCAGTCATTTTAATTTTAGTTTTACATGGTCATACTTTGGATAAGATCCAAAGAAAGTTCTAGAAGGCGGCATGCCCCAAGATCACTCAAAAAAAATACTCAAGATAAAATAAGAAATATTTCGTCTAGAAATACTCTCACTAATGGAAAATATAAAATTGGAAAATTAGTCATAGAATGGTTAATAATAAAAAATCAATAAATAAAAAGTTAATTTAATGAAATCATGATTCATCATTTCAATATACATGCTTCACTCTAATAATTCAATTCTCCACCTTACTCATTTAATCTCATTATCATTGAAATCTAAAGCATGGAATCACAAGGTTCCTAATGAACTCATGTTGTCTAGATAAGTCATGTAAAGAAAGGATTCAAAGCATGGGAATCAAATTTACAGTTCAAATCACAAAAATAAATGTTTTAAAAAAAATGTTGCAATATTAAAAGATAAACATTAAAAGTGAGATCCCTTTTATAAAGAAGCTTTATAATTTTTCCTCTACTATTTGGGGGATTCCATGTTCCATAATGGTCTTAAAATAGTAAATCAATGAATTAAGAGAAATGATAATGTCATTAAATATAAAAATGATAGAGGGAGTGGGATGAATCTAATTCTGAATAATGAAATTGAAATCTAAATTCCTGTAAATAAAATATAAGGATAAGACTTGGTTTAATCCCCCAAGTGGGCCCTGGGTTTTTTTCTTCCTCCAAAAGGGAAGTTCTAGCTATTATCCATAGTTTGATGGTTGTTGTATATTCTTGTATTTAAACCTCCACATGTGGATTTTCTCATCTTGTACTTCTTATCTGTGAGAGAGAAGTCTATGAATAGAGTAAACCAAATGCATATCCTTTACAATTATGTATAGCTTATATGGAAGGGTCTAATTATGTATGGATACTCTTACTTATTGGTTTCTACTTTTTCAACTTGTTCGTCCTTGTATAGTGCTTTCTCAATATGGGTTGCATGAATTATAATTTCAAAAGAATGGTTTGATTTTTTTATATAATTTAAAAATGATGAATAAAAATAATAATTATCCCTTTAAATATGATAAGATTTTATCTCAGTTTCATCAGGATCATCCACTTGTAATTCTTCATGGTCTTTCTCAAATGCATGTTCATAAAAATTAGGGATCTATATGTGTTCCCAAATAGGTGCATGTTCTTCTATGTCATGTTCCTATAAGGAAAAATAAGTATTTTCCGAATATGAGAATTCAAAATAGTGGGTATTAAAACACAATTTAGATTGCATAAAATCATATGGGAGATAATTTAAGAAAATATCAAATCTCTATGTCTGTTCAGATTAAATATCTTCTTTATTGGTTGTTTCCACTTGAAGTTGGATTTCGGTGAGTAGATGTAGGTAGTTGGGATTATCCATATTCTCTTCAAATCACACCACATGTGTAGTGTCTTCTTCCATGTATAAAGAGATATTAAATGGAGTTGGCTCTTCTAAATTGTAAGCAAGAATGGAGAGATTGGGTTGTAGTTTAATTTCTTCCTAATTACTCTAAGAACTGTCTAAATTTAATTGTTTTCCCTTACATTAATCAGCAGACAAGTCTCTTTAAATTATCTCCTCCAAAAGTGGATGGGTGAGGTGGAATGAATCTTTAGGTACATCCTCCTATACCACCTCAGACTCATTGACTTTAAAGATGAGTGGGGAAATCTCTTCCACTACTATCTCAGGTACTTTGTCTATTTCATGTTAGAGTTTCTATTTGGATGCATAGACATATATAGTTATCCATTATATTTTACTCTCCAATTATTCTATTTTTTCTTTGAGTTCAAACACCTGAGATCTATTTTCATCCACTGATTTTGGATATTTAAATTGAGGGAGTTCTTCATAAATATTGGTATGATCTGGGGAAGACTCTTCTTATACCTCATGCACTATATAATATTCTGGGAAGTATTGGTATAACTTAGTTAGCTCCTGGTCTATGGCCTTAAAAATCAACTCTGATAATTCCTCCCTCAGACCAGCTATAAATTCATTGAATCCTTGCTAGTGGTAGTTTTATTTCCAAAATGATCTCACTTTATTAATAAAAATAAATAATTTATACTCTATAGAAAACAATTATTATATAATTTCTTCTTACACATATGGGTAATTATTCCTTGAATTAAAGAAACAATTATTTAAAAAAAAATTGGAAAAATATTTTTTTATTATTTTCTTATAATAAAATAAATAAAAACTACTTACATGTGAAAATAAAAATTAAATAATCTACTGCTTAGATCTCTATCAATGACACTAGTTTTTAAGCAAGCATGTTGTAGGTCATTTCAAAAGAAAATTTCCAATTATATTACTAGTTTACTAAAGAGGATAAACAGGACCTCTCACTTGAGGATATTCACTGTTTATTTGGTTACTAATTATAATTTACTTAAGAACTCATTATTATTGTTATTATTATTTAAAACAGTGTAATTTTGGAAAATAAATAAAATGATAAAATATATTAATATGCAATAAAAGATAGTGAAGAAAGAAGGTGACCTTTATTGTTTTTTCTAGGTTCCATAATTTTTATTTTGGTTTTTTATATTTAATTTGATGTCTCAATTATTAAATATCACCCTTAAACTACAATTATTTTATTTAGTGGGTGTGAAATTTTTAATTTCTAAAAAAAATTAATTTGATCTCCTCCTGTAATCAAGGTTACCAACAGACCTCAATCGAGAATGTGACACATTCTAGGATCCGAATCCATTATGTGTATTTTTATCCACTAAATGGTTCAAATTCATAGTATGAAGATCTTATGTTTAGTATGATGGTAGAAAATATTTTAAATAAAATAAAATAATTTATTTTAATTTTAGTGTCATGGGGAAAAAACTTCACAGCTATGTACATCACCATTGTTCACCACATACACCTATAAAACATTAAAATTTATGCTCTGGACTTTTGAAACACCACTAACCCCCCTGGTACAAGCCTTGAGTTATCCCCTAATTATCTATGGTAGGAGGAAACTATGGAAATATGGGAATGAGAATAAAAAGAAAATAAAATAAATAAGAGAGAGAGAGAGAGAATAAAAAATAATGATAAATAAAATTAAAATACAAAATAAGAAGAAGAAATATATAAAAAAAATAATGAGAGGAATAATTAAAGATAGATAATAAAAATATTATAAAAGAGAATGAAATTAAGAAGATAATATAGAAAAAATTTGAAAAGAAGAAGTAGATGAAGATGAATAATTAAGAAGAAGACAATAAGTAGTGTACACACACTTTAATAAAATAAAAATGCATCAATTATAATTAGATTAAAATAAAATAAATAAAAATAAAAATAAGAAACACAATAGCATGGAATTATCCTCCTGATTGGGTCACCCAAACTCCCTCCACCACTACAGAAAGACCCTCTGTTTATGTAGGTTATATTTCCTTCTATCTTATCATTCCAAATCTTACCCTTGAAACATAAATCTTATTTCCATTTTTTTAATCTTCTTAAGATATCTGCTATATATCTTTTTTTATTTTCATCAAACCAACATCGAGATGTGGGTGGAGAATTTGGAAACATTATAAGGAATTGCGTGTTCAAATATTTACAATGTGGACTCAAACATGAATAGATTATCTACTTGTATAGGTTTCATGGGCTCAGACATAGTAGTGTGGCATCAGTTGGGGTGCATGTGGAAGAAGTGAAGGAAGCCTCCATTGATTCATCAAGCCTTCAAAGTTGTTGTACGAATGCATCATGTCATTATCTCTTTGAATGAGGTCCCAGGAGTAATCCATTATGATTAGGTAATCTGTAGTGGTTCATCATCTCATGTTCGAGCTTCCTGGTGGCCAACCAGGCAATCCCTGAGTATTTCAGTGACATCAAGCAATGTTGATCATTAGCTAAGGTCAATGATGAAATGTATTAGTAGGGTGAGATGTGAGGATGAATCATAACAATGTTGTTTTTGTAAGTATGAATAGTTACTGCAAAAAAATGTCTCCTATATCGGAATCATGGTTGGGGTGAGTACTCATTTATAAATAAAACCGCGTGATGCATGGATCAGAATCCTTATCTAAGGTGTCTTCCTAGTTACACTATAAAAATAAACTATGGGTTACTCCAAACTAGGTGGTCCATGTGGGATTTATCCCTTTTAATGCTTGTGGCTCCTCATAATGGCCATTATGCCTTTCTGGCTCGACGTGATCTCCTACTGACTGGCTGAGACATCCGGCCCCTTTATGGGATATCTAGGTGACTGGCTAGCCATTGGTTGAGTTCTATCCAACTTGGCTAATTTTTTACCTTTAAAAATATTAAACACTCCTAATATCATTTGAATATAATTTCAAAAGAAAAATTACAATCTTTAAAATCATAACGAATTTATTCATTTCAAATCATTTAAATAAAATATTTATAATTCCCCACATTTTATTAAAATAATGATTTTTATGGTAATATTCATTAAAACCATTTAAAATCATTAAGAGAACACTTAAAATTTTTCATGATAAATGAGTGTCTCAAATACCCCCACGCTTAAACTATGCTTGTCCTTAAATATAAAATAACCTCATATAATTCATAGAGAACAATTGTACCATTATTCAAATCTCAAAAAAATATATAAAAGGATTTTCAATTTTAAATCAAACTTTCAAAAATCCATATAAAATATAATTTAATTTCTCAATTTTTTAAAAAATAATGAACTTAAGTATTTTACTTTTTCTAATTGGAAATTATGGAAATTTTTATTTCATTATTTCAAGCTACGTAATTAATTAGTATTAATCATTCCAAATCAAGATTTTCCTCACTTTTGAATCTTTTCTCTCATCACTCTTCATAAAAATTTTAGTACATTTATACTAATATCATGAGAACATTATACTTGTATATAATCTTGAAAAGGAGCTATTCTCTCCACTTTGTAAAGAACAAAGACACATGAAATCATGAGTACTTAAAAAAAGGTTCAATTGATACTAATTCATACAGTTGTAGGAATTAACATGAAAAATTAAGTCTCAAAGTGGAATATTCTCCCTAAGGAAAATTTCATGATATCAAAATTAAAAGCTCAATGAAATTTTTCAAAACAAAATTTTACAACTCTCACTTCCCAATATTAAAGTAAATGTCAAGAAATATGAAATCATAATTAATGAATTGTGCCTTCTTGAATTTTTATCAATTTTTTTTCTTATTCTTATTTTTTACATACTAGTTCATTTTTTATCTTTTTGAAATTCATACTTAGAATAAAACTCACATCTATCACCTAACCCCTTATGAGAAAATTCATCAGTCTAGTAATTGTGATTTTTTATTCTTCCAAGTCAATACCCATTCATTTTTTTATATTTTTCAATAAGGTAATGAAATGCAGTACAATGAATTAATCAACATCCTTTCTCAATTCCCAATACCTAGTATAACACCCCAACATGTTTCCCTTTTAATTTAGTTTATCACTTTCACCATAAATTCCCTCAAATCTACACTTTAACTTTAATATATCATGAAAAATACAACGAGGATGGTAGAAATGGATAAAAATGGTTTGAAATGTGGGTCATTAATAATAAGGTAATTCATAGACTTTATGGGTTTAATGCTGATTTATATAAAATTTGGTCTCAAGGATAAGGACTTATCAATTAAAATGTCTCATTAATTTTATTGGTCTTTTTTCATAGTTATAATTTTGAAAAGTTCCAAAGAAAGTTCTAGAAGGTGGTATTCCCCAAGACCACTCCAGAAATATACTCAAGATAAAATGGTAAATATTTTTTATAGAAATCCTCTTAGGAATAAAAAATATATCATTGTAAAATCACTCATGGAATAAATAATAATAATAAATCCATTTACCTAAATTTCAAAAATTCAAATAATGAAAATTAATAGGGAAATTTCATTTATATGAATCAGTTAATTCCATTAAAATCATGAGTCATCATGTTAATATCCATGCGTCATAATAATAATTCAATTATTCAGCTTACTCATTCAATCTGTTTATAATTAAAATCTAAAACATATAACCACAGGGTTCCTAAGATACTCATGTCTCCTATATAATTAAATTAAATAAAAAATTCAAAGCATGGGTATGTAATTTACCATTCAAAGTTCAAAACAGGTTTTTAGATAAAAATGTAGGGAGTTTAAAATATAAACATTAAAGTTAAAACGCCTTTCCCATGAATATTTTTCCTTTTTACAACATTTTTTGGGGTATTCCTTATGACATTATGGTCCTACAAAAGTTAATAAATCAATTAAGAACATAGATCATGTAATTAAACCTCATAATTATATAGAAAGTGTGCTTCATATAATTCCTAAAAATGAAATTAAAATCTAAATTCCTAGAAAGAAAATAGAAAGATAATAATTTCTTCAATCCCCATAAGGGGACCTAGGTTTTTAATTATCTTTTTTAAAGGTAGTACAAACTGTTATCCATTTTCTAGTGTTGGGTGGATCTTCTTGGATACAAGCCACCACATGTGGATTTTTCTATCTTGTACTTCTTATTTTTTGTTGAGGATTCCATGGATAGATTACACCAAATCCGTCCCCTTAAAAACTAAATATAGATTTCATAGTAGGGGTATGATGAAGTATGAATCATCCTACTCCTTGGATTCTACCTGTAAAACTTCTTCTTTGTCTAGTGCTTTCTCAATATGGGATTGATGAATTGTAATTTAAAAAGGGATGTTAAAATATATATTTTTGGACAAAATTTAAAAATTAATAAAGAAAATTAGAATTTTTACTTTAAATATGAGTATCTTTTATCTTGGTTTTATCTAGATCAACCACATGGACTTCTCCATGGGACTCCTCAAATACATGTTCATAAAAATTATAGAGCTCCATGTATTCCTCAACCGGTTCATCTTTTTCTTTATTATATTCCTATAAGGAAAAAGTAATTTTCTAAATTCACAAATTCAAAATACTTGGAATTAATAATCATTTAATGTTGAATAAAATCAAATGAGAGAGAATTAAATAAAATAAAAACTCCATTTGTTGTTTTTTTGAATATTTCTTTCAGTGGCGAGTTCCTCTTGAAGTTGGATTTCAGTGAGTTGAAGTATTTAGTCAAGATCCTCAATCTTCTCTTCATAATCTATCACATGGGTGGTGCCTTATTCCTTGTCAAGAGATAAATGAAATGGGTTTTTCTCTTTAAATTCTTAATAAGGGATTGTGAGATCGGGTTATATTTCAATTTATGGGAAATTAATAAAAAATTTACCCAAATTAACTTGATTTCCCTTTTGTGAATCACCAGACATGTGTCCTTCATCTATCTCTTCCAGTAGTGGTTGAGTGAGATGTAATGAATGTTTATATACATCCTCCTCTACCTCCTCATTTAATTTTACTTCAAATATGATTGGATAAATATCTTCCCCCTTATCTCATGCTCTTGTTCTAGTTTAGGTTTAGGTTTCTCTTTGGATTCATGCACATACTTAGTTATCCATTCCATTTTAGTATTTAGTTATTCCAGGTTTTTGTTCAGTTCTTACAAAAGATATCGGTTGTAATCCACTTGTTCTTGATATTTTACTTGAAGTAGTTCATCCAAAATATAATGTAGGATCTAGTTAATTCTCTTCTTTAACCTTGGCCACTTGATAAACTTTTATAAAAGTAATGGGAGAACTTTACCGGATCCTGCTCCATGGCTTCAAAATTTGGTTTTTAATATCCTCTTTTAGTCCAAATATAAATTCTTTAAATATTTAATCCCCATTGTTTGATTTTTAGAATGACCTCATCTACATAAAAAATATATACATTTTACTCCATAGAATATGGTTATTAAATAATTCATTCTTGAATATGTGGGAAAATTATCTTGAAATAGAGAAATAATAGTATAGAAACAAAATTGAAAAAGATTTATCTTATGGTCTTTTTTTGTTATAAAATCAATGAAAATTATTTCTAATGTGAAAATAAAATGTAAATAAACTACTTATTGGATCCCTTGAAACGGTACAAGTTTTGACGTATGTCTGTATTAGGTCATGGAAAAAAGAAATTTTTTAATTATTTTTCTAGTTTATCATAGTGGCTGACCAGGGTAATATTACTTGAGGAGATTCAATTTTTTTCACTTAATAATTATAAGTCACCTAAAAATACGCCTTTTTTAGTTTTTATTATTTTATCAAAACAACATAATTTTTGAAAATAAGAAAAATTCTAAAATAGACTAATATTCAATGAAAGATAATGAAGAAAAAACATGACCTTTATGGTTTTTTTATGGGTTCTATCATTCTTATTTTTTTATTTAAATTATTTTTTATAACTCAATTATAAAATACCACTCTTAAAATACTATTATTTTAATTAGTGCATATGAAATTTTGAATTCCTATACATACTAAATTCCACCTCATCCTATAATAAAGGTTGACGACACACCCAAATCAAGAATCATACACCATCTAGGTCATGAACCCATCATATGTCGTTTCATTCACTAAACATATCAACTTTATAGTATGAAGAACTTATTTTCATTAGAAGGGAAGGAAAACGTTTTAAATAAAAGAATAATAGTGGGTTTGAGTTTATAGTAGTGGTGGAAAATCGCCCCACCCATTCACCTCAACCTTTCTCACCATAAATAAAAAGTAAAAAATAAAAATTTAAGCAAAAAATTCTAGAAATGCCTCTTACCTCCCCTGAGCCAATCCTTAGGTTAGCTCCTCATTATTAAGGGCAAGAGGTCAATGTGGTAGGATAAGAAATAAGAGAATAAGAAAAGAAATATAAAATATAAAGAATATGAGAGAGAGAGAGAGATTGAATAAAATAGAATGAGAAATAAAAATAAAATAGAAAATATGAAGAAGAAGAAGAAAAATAATACAAGGAAAATAAAATAAAAATAATGATGAGAGAATGAAAGAGAGAGGGATAGAAAGAATATAAATAAAATAAAAAAATCAAAAAAAAAAGAAAAAAATAAAATGAAAAGAATATGAAAATAAATAGTGCACCACCAATTTAATAGAACAAAAATCCATGAATTATAATTATATTAAAAGAGGAGAAATTTCAATTACAAAAGAAGAAAATAAAACTAAGAAAAACTATAGTATGGTAGTGGCCTCCTCCTTAGGTTATCTAGACACCCACTATAATTGTTGCAAGCCCCTTTATTTATAGACGGGATATTTACTTCTATCTTCTCATTCCAAATATCCCTATTAAATCACATATATTTTTTCTGTTTTTTATATTATAAAGATATTGGGTATATCTCTTTTTTTTATTTTTTTCAACCTACCCGTGAGACATGGGTGGATAATTTGGAATACCCGAAGGAATCAGGTGTTAAAATATTTATAGTGTGGACTAAAATAGATGTGGCCAATATGCTTGTGTGGGATATATGGGCCTGTACATGGAAACATGGCTGTGTCTGGGGTGTACATGTAAGCGGTGGAGGAAGCCTCCTCTGAGTCATCCAACCTTAAAAGTGGTTGAATAAAGCCTTCATATATTTTTATCTTTGAAAATGGATTATTTGAGGTAAAATGAGTGTCTTGGATTGATCTATTACGACTTGGGATGTTGGAAACATCCTTGTTGTGATGTTGTTCAAAGATACATTTATAGGACCCAAGATATAACACAGTGGATATCCTCCAAGTATCTCAAAAGAAATATGGGTCGAGAGGCTCAATGAAATTTATAAAAATCTTTTTATGTTTTTAAATTGGGAAGAAATCCAAATAAAATAAACAAAAATAGTGATGAAAATAAAATATCAAAGAGATGATATAGTGACAAACAATAAAAAATAAAACTAAAAAAATGAAGAACAATAAATTATAGAGGAAAAAGATTAATGTTAGTAAGAACAAAGTTAGATCAAGGTTTATCCACCCTCAAATCCCTTTCATAGATCAACTAAAAAATTAAATAAAAAACTCTCAACCTCACTCAGCCTATACTTGATGGATTGATTTAGACACCTCTCTCCCCCAAAAATTGACCACTCATGTGCAGAATTACTTCCATCAAATGAGCTAATCTCCCAAAGTGAAGAAATCACCAGATCAAATCCCTTCATCCATGAATTTCTCCATGAATGAAGTGATCGTCAAAGGATAGAAAATCACAAATTCCTCACTTAACCACTCGATCGAGGGAGTTAAGTAGAAAAGGGGGGAAATAGATAAGGGTAAATCTATAATTAAATAGATATAGTTTTAGAATGCACTCACATACACTAAAAATTGCCTTCATTATCTTCTCAAAATGATGATGATAAAATGATGATTATGATGAAGCACAGATCTCTACATTGCATTGGGTTTCACTAACTTAATCAAGCCCCAAGAATTAGCTACCCATTTGGGGATATTCAATATCAAAAAACACAAATTAGGGATGAGAAAAAAACATACAAAAAAAACAACACACATAGTAGTTTATAAATAAAATAAATAGAGATGATGAAATTTACAGACATCAAGAAAAATAGGAAACCAAAAAAAAGTTGAAAAAGGGGGAGTTATCATCTCCATGAATTGAATATTTCCCATGTCTTAGGTGGGGTTCAGTTTGAGGGAAAATGAGAGGAGATCTAGCTTCTATTATTAGAAAGAAATTGAGAAAGAATAAAACTTTAACTAAATGAAGTAGGCCCTATGTGGAATCCTTTGACACACCTATCATTGGCTTTGAGTAAACTCCAAGAACGTACAACTATCCTCATGCAATGGCCTCGACCTTCTTTGAAATTTCTATCAAACAGCTTACCCTTAGGGCCACAATCACCTACCCATATAGCAAACAATAGAAACCAAAGTGCATAATAAACTGTGATCATAAATATAAAAATATTAATATCATTACTTATATTTGTTAACAAAAAATACATATTAATATAAATAAATAAATATATATTTATTTACAAATACCTGTAATTATTATTAATAGATAAATATATAAAAAATATAAAAAATATTAATGTTTATATATGTTTTATTTAATTATATAATTATATGTATATTAATATTAGGTACATGGGGTACAATTACATTCAAACACACACAGAACACATAAAAACAGGCTGGAAAGGTATGTTAAATTATATCATTATGTATATAAAGGCATCTAATAAGAAAAATATAATTAATATAATCAATCAATTTAAATTTATTTTATTATTATTTTTATTATTATATTATATTAATTATATTAAGTATTATATATATTATAATACATATTATTTTTATTATATGTTGGTATATAGAATTATATATAAAATAAATGAAAAATATGGAAAATAGAGAAAGAGAGGGGGTGTCGAGTGATAGAAGAGGGGAAGTGGGAGGGATTCAGGTGGAGGGGAGCCCAGGAAAGAGTGTTAGGTAGTGGTGTAAGGTTGGTGGATATAGGGGCTCATATTTGGTAGTGTGTTGGGTCACAATGGTGTGGCTTCTTGGAATATATGGTTTGGCCTCTATTAATCAGTGGTGTCCGACTTCAAGTGGTGCAGTTAACTTCTTCATATCTGATGAGGTTTGGGTTGTAGTGCCATCTTAGATGCTTCCTCATGGAGGCTTAGTCAAGCTTCAATTCAGTAAGAGGCACATCAGAAAGTGTTCGGAAAATGTGAAATGGTGGATTTGGTTAAGGTGTTCTTTTTTTATTTTGGTGATTTCGAGTTTGAATCTCGATTTATTGTTCTTCAACCTGTGATTTTTGGATGATATCTCCTTCTATTTATTTTGTTATTATGGTTCAATTGATTTATTTTCTAGCAGTGTATGACTATTTCTAGTTAAGGGTTGCAGTATAAAGGAGGATGGTGACAGTAGCTATGAACCCGTCATTGGGTGGAGGTAAAATGGTGAATGAAGGAGCCTTCATTGAAAGAGAAATTATAGTGATGGGTTGAGTTTGGAGATCATAGAGGTGGGTGAAATAGGGGATGAGTCACTATTTGTAATGGTAATGGTGAGTATAAGAGTCATTGTTGGCATTTCCAATGATGGGTGTAGGGTAGTAGTGGGTTCACCTTAGAGGTGGTTTGGGAGCCAACATTAGCTCCAATGGTGGAGGAAGGTAGGAGGAAGTAGAATTAATCTGACAAAAAAACAACAAAAAATGAAAAAAATAGTAAAATTAAATATGATAAACAATAATTGAACAAAAAAATAAAAATAAACATTTAAAATAAAAATTGGAATTATTTATTTACTAATTGAATGAATTATTTAACATTATGAATTAATTAAAAATGATAAAAAAAGGAACAAAATAAATTAATTATAAAAAGATAAATTACTCAACTTAGATTTATTAAATTAGAAAAACATACAGTTACATAAAGTATTAATAAAATATAATAATAAATAAAATATTTATTTTAAAAATATATAAGAAATAAGTAAAGAATTAAAATAATGAAATTTTTTAGTTTAAGTAAAAACAAATGAATATAAAAATAAATGCTAAAACAGAATTAATTAATTTTTTTAAATTATTCAAAATTATTAAAATAATCAAAAAAATATTTTTTTTATAAAATTTTATTTTTTTATTAATGAAATACAAAATTAACAATAGATGGAAATTATTAAACAAAAAATATAATTCTAATAATAAAAAGAGAATAAAAAGTACAAAATGATATGGGAAAGTAAAAAAATCAGCCACATGAAACTCCCCCACACATAAATATTTTTTCCCCAAAAAAATAATAATGTTGTTTTCATTATAAAATATAATATGTGATTTGTAAAATTCAGTTCAAAATGAATCATGTTTATCTATTAATTAAAGAGGAATTGAACAAGAGGTGGGTTAGGCTTTTCAACAGTGCTCAAAGGTTTTCCTGCCTAAACTCAATTACACATTGGAAATCAAGGGAACACTAACACAACCATTGTAAAAGATTTCATGCCTCTTATATGAATTCACATACTACCATACTTCAATTTTAGTTTATGTTCTGATTCTAATAGTGGTGATAGGTTAGATAAAGTGATATTAAAACCTTAACAAAAGGAACCCTCAAATTTCACTTTCTCCTAGGTTTCAAAAAAAGTCCATATTTTTATTCACTTTATTAATATTACTCAAATTATATTCAAACAATTCAATTATCCCCTTCTTCATATGGGTTCAAAATTCCCCTTACTATAATGAAGTCATTTTTGGCTATTAAGCACTTTATTCTTTAAAAAAAATTATTTACCCATCCATGTATGTGAAAGTAACTATATAAAAAAGTTATTTGATATGTACATAGGGCTTACACACACACTCAATGACTAGAGTCTCATATGTTCATCATAGGATCTCATTTTCCAATTTTACTCTAGTTTCAAATGACTTCTAAGATTACTATTTGATTTAGATCCTTAAAGTTGTTAATTTTTTAATTAAAAGATGATTCCCCTAGGTTCATGTTCAAATATTCAGTTTTCTAGAGTCATGATCATAATTCTTAAAAAAAGTTATCCTATATCACTCTCTTTCTCAGTTCCTAAATAGAAAATCAATAAGAACAGTGTACTACTGAACTTAGTATTCATACATCCTCAAACTTTTAAGACTTAATTCAACCCTCAACAACCACTAGGTTTTTATTCACTAGGAAAGAATGAATTGATGTGAAATGTGAATCCAAATGACCCTCAAGATGTTAAATAATTTAATTTTTTTGAAAGAATTTGAAAATTCTAAAAAAACTGACCATTTTTTACAAAAAAATCCAGTGGAAATTGATGTATCAAGAATTTAAATAAAAAGATTGAGAAAGACCCCTCTCCCCCACACATAACATTCAACATTTTCCCCAATGATTAATCCCAAGGTGTAATAAATATTTCTTCAAAATAGGTGGTAAATTTATTATGAAAATAATTATGAAGGGGTTACAGGAAATTTCAAAAGTTTTTTTCCACACACAAAGAAAAAAAAAACAAAAACCAAAAAAAAAAACTTATAGAAAAGAAACCCCACCAGTCACCAAGAGCATAACAAGTATACTTTTTTTCGAAGAAAATTCACACTTTTAGATTCTATAAATAGAATTAAGATTTCTAAAATCATCATAATTAGTAGAAAAATGACCAATGTTGTTCGGCATAAAATATAATTTTTAAAACAAAAGAATTTTAAAGGTGACAACCTGATTTTGACATGAATATCAAGTTAATATTTTATATATCTAGATTCTAGCAGGCTAAGTATCCGATTAAATCAAAATATTCAAACTTTTCACAAGAAATTAGGGGGACTACCCCAAACATAAGTCCATGAATTATGCAGTATGAATGGATTGATTCAAAAAATTGAATAATAAAAAATTGTACTTCCCTAAGTGTGGAAGATTCTCAACTTTAAATTCATCTAAATGAATCCTCCCTTTATTTTCTTTCTTCAAGATCTATAGATATTTCATTTGAAGTCACTAAAAAAATAAAAAAAATATCATTAGACTTCAATAATTAAATTTTAAATTAAAATTAAACAAAAGAGTGACTTGGGGAGTGTTTTCCATTAATCAAATTTTCTCATCCCCTTGGTCTAGACTGACTTCCATGTAGAACTAATTTTTTTTTATTTTTTACCTACTAATAATAACCAAAAAAATTAAAATAGCAACAATTAAAAAAATAAAGTATGAAATTAATAAGATAGTCTTAAGATAACCTCCCCCTAAGGGGTACTATATTTTTATTGTCTATAGCCGGACAGTTAGTGGATCAACCCTAGCCTGATGGGGGGTGTGGCATCTTACTTAATAACCACCAGATGTGGTTCTTTCCAACTTCATAGTAATTAATTCTTTGGATTTCCCCTTATGCATGATCATGTAAGTCTAGGTAATAGATAGCGGACCACTTGTAGATTACTTGAGGGGTAAATAAAATGTAGGGGCACCTCCTGTCTTCTTAACTTGGGGTTGAGGGTGTATAGGTTATGGATCCTCAGCACTATGATTATAAATTTTTTCCTATTTAGTCAATTTAAACTTTTCATCTTGACCAATAAAAAGTGTTTCATCATCCTCTTTTGGTCCTATTCATAGATCTAGGAACTCCTCTTCAACTAGAGATAATTCAAAATGTTCTAACTCATATTATTGTTTAGTTCCTTCAAGACTATCTAGGAATTCACAAAATAAAGCTAATTCATAAATATCTACACTGGAAAAAATAACATTAAAATAAAATTAAAAAACTATAAGTATTAAAACTTTTGAAAACATTATCCATAAAATTTTCAACTCCATCAATATGTTAAACTTTTTATTCTCTAAGAGTAGTCAATGATCCTAGGAGAAAATCTAGGACACGATTGAGGTAGTCAACCTCCTCCAGCCTTTTTTAAAAACATACCACCTCTATGGTGGTTCCCTATAAGGAAAATCAAAGTAAATATGATTCTAGTTTCACCTATTGAGACAAGAAAAAATCCTTAGAATGGTCAATACAACAAAAATAATTAAATAAAGTGCTGGAAATAAATTGATCTTCCATATTGTGCCTATCTTATTCAACGTATTCATATAATATCTCAGTCCTACACTTGAATTAGGATTTTAAATGTAGCTCTTGAATTTTTGCATCAAATCGGAGTGCTTTTCATACTCAAAAATAGGAATCTACAACTTCTCATTTATTCTTATTTTTCCCTTTCTTCAAAGTTCTTTTCCAAATAGAGAAACATCATTGGCTTGTTGGAGTACTACCATGCTCTTTTAGTCCTCTTGATCTAGGTGGGTCGGTATAAAGAAGTAAATGATTCTATTTATTTCCTACAAATACTTCATGGAAGGTAAATTCCCCTCTAGAACATTTCTAATTTTATTGAATCTATATGCATAATATTGTTTTTTTTGATGATTTATAGCCTTTGTAACATCTCAGAGAACTCATGGAGTTCATTTTTAAAACCAAAATTGGAATAATGATACATCCTCATATAGTTATTTCATGTTAGAGAAATAAATCATATCATCATAAAAAGAAAATAAAGTATCCATTTTTTTTGTTTTATTTTATAAAAAAATGGAAAACACCACCAAGGAAAATGTTACTTCCCCAACAATAGTGCCAAAATTTGATGGAGTCCTTATCAAAAGGATGTCCAAAGGTAGTTTTGTAAGACCCATGATATAACACAGCAGCTGACCACATCGTCACTCTCAAGGGAATAATGTCAAGAGCCTCAGTGGTATTTTTGAAAATAATTTTGTGTTATTAAATTTTGAAAACAACCAAACAAAAAAACAAAAATTGTAATGAAGATTACTTAAGGGTGACAAGAAACAATGATGGACAAGAACCAAAGGAAAGTGAAAAAAATGACGAAAAATAAAGGATATAAGACAAAGATGAATGTCAGTAAGAATAAGGCTGGATCCAGGTTGATCCACACTCAACACCATTTCAAATATCTACTGAAAAATTAAATAATATACTCTTATCCTCACTCAGTGTATGGTCAATGGATTGATACACACACCTCACAGAACCAAATCATTGATCCCTCATGTGTACAATTATTTCAATCACACAAAAACTCTCCCAAATTTAATAAATCTCTAGATCAAATCACTCCATCCATGAATTTCTTCTTGACTTATGTGATTATCAAAGGATCAAAAATAAAAAAATCCTCACTTAACTGCTCGATCAAGAAAGTTAACTAATTTAGGGTGAAATAGATTATTGTAAATAAAAAAATAAACTAATATAGTGAAAAAATGAACTCTCACACACCCCAATTCACATTCATGATCTCCTTATAATGATGAAGGGAAAATTATGATCATGATGAAGCTTGGTTCCCCAAGTAGCATTGGGTTTCACTACCTAGATTAGGACTAGAGAATTAGATCCCCATTTCTAAGGATTCGAGATAAAAAAATGAGGGATTAGAAACAAACAGACAAACAAAACAACACACATAGTGGTATTTACAAAACATAAACATAAATTATGATATTTACATATATTGAACAAAACATTAAAAAAGAAAATTGAAGCATAAAATAGGGAGTTCCCTTCTCTAGGAATCGAGACGTTCCCATGTACAGGGGGTTGATTTCTAGGTAAAATTAGAGGATAGGTTTCTCCTCTTATTGGAAAAAATTAAAAAAGAGAAATATTACAACTTTAACTACATGTATCAGGATTCATGTGGCATCTTTCGCCATGCTCTTCACTGGTTTCGAGTGAACTCCAAGTGAGTCAAACTATCCTCATGCAATGAACGCACTCTACCTTACAATTGACATAAACAAACTTCCCATCAGCCCACTGTTACCTCTCTCTATGCCAAACAACAGAAAATAATGTGTGTAAGAAACTTCTATCCTAAATATATATATATATTAATGTCATTACTTATATTAATTAACCAATATACGTGTTAATAAATATATATATATATTTATTTACAAATGCCTAAAATTATTTTTAAAAGATAAATATATAAAAACATATTAATATTTACTGTTACGTATATTTAATTTAATTTTATAATTATGTTTATAAATAAATATAATAAGACAAATTTATTTAATATGATAAATTTATTTAAATTTATTTTTATTTTATTATTATTATAATATATTAATCATATTAATTATCATATATATTATATTATATTTTATTATTAAATTTTATTTAATATAATTATATTTAAAATAAAATAAAAACATTAAAAATGGAAAGGGAGGGGGTGTTGAGTGAAAAAATAGGGGAAGGGGGAGGGATTCAGGCATAGAGGACCTCAAGGGAGAGAGGGTTTAGTGATGGTGTGAGGTCAAAAAAGGAAAAGGTTAGATCCGTCGGCGAGCGGTGTCATAGTGGTGTAATGTCTTAGAAAATCTGGTTTGGCCTCCTTGAAGTG
The DNA here is from genome assembly GCA_963277665.1 of Viscum album. Taxonomy (NCBI): domain Eukaryota; kingdom Viridiplantae; phylum Streptophyta; class Magnoliopsida; order Santalales; family Viscaceae; genus Viscum; species Viscum album. The sequence goes on along the minus strand of OY728125.1, from coordinate 1,474,347,117 downwards.
GTAGTGTCTTTCTTTGATCAGTGCGCTCGACTTCTTCAGATCTGACGTTGTTCGAGTTGCAATGGAAGTTTAGATTCTTCCTCACAGTGGTCGACTTCTTCTATTTTAATGTTCATCCACAGATAGGTGTGTGATGGCTTGGTTAGGCTTCAATTTTTCTAGCAGCACACTAGTGAGGGTTCGATGGATGGGAAATGGTGTATTTGGTTTGGGTGTTCTTATTTTATAATTTCAGAGATTTTTATTTTGAATCTTGATTTATTGTTCTTCAATTTAAGATTGCTAGATTATTTCTTCTTTAAATTATTCTGTTGTTCATCTTCCATTGTTGTAATTTATAGTGGTGCATGAAAACTTCTGGTAGTGGATTGTAGGATGAAAGAGGGTGTAAATGGTGATTAAGAACCCACCATTCGGTGGAGGCACAATAGTGACTGAAGGAGTCACCATTAAAAGTGAAATGATGGTGGTGGGTTGAGTGTGGAGATCTTATCAGTGGATAAAACAAAGGATGAGTCACCAATGAGTCACTATTGGAAATGACAAAGGTGAGTACATGAGTCATTGTTGGAATTTCCAATGGTGGGTATAGAAAAGCAGTCAGTTCGCCCTAGAGGTGGGTGGGGATCCATCATTGGGTCCAACGATGGGTGACAGTGGGTTGGTATACTCCATTGGGTCCAATGGTGGTGGGTTGGGAGCCATCATTGGGTCCAATTGTGGGTAAAGGTGGGTAGGGATCCCCCATGGGATCCAATGGTCAGTGAAGGTGGGTTGACAGCCCCCATTGGGTCTAATGGTCAGTGAAGGCGGGTGGTAATAAAATTCATTTGACAAAAAAACAACAAAAAAATGAAAAAAATGGATTAAATTAAACATTGCAAATAAGAATTGCACAAAAACTAAATTAAAATAAAAATTGAAAAGAATCAAAATTTGAATTATTTATTTAATAATTTAATGAATTAATTAACATTAGAAATTAATTAAAAATTATAAAATCAAAATGTAATAAATTAAATACAAAAAATTAAATTACTCAACTTAGATTTATTAAATTAAAAAACACAATTATAGAAATCAATAATCAAATAGAATAATAAAAAAATTAATTATCTTAACAAACAAAAGAAATGAAATAATGAAACAATGAAAAGAATGAAAATTTTTAATTTAAATAAAAAAAAAGAATAAAAAATTGAATGTTAAAACCAAATTAATGAATTAGTTTTAAAAAATTCAAAATGATTAAAAGAATCCATAAAATAAAAATTTCCAAAAAAATCATTATTTTTACCATAAAAACAAAATTGACAATATATGAGAATTATTATACAAAAACATCATTTTAATAATAAAAAGAGAAGAAAATGTACAAAATGGTGTTGCAAAGTGAAAACAAAATCATCAACATTAGACATTGGTAGTGGTTCACTAGCTCAAGCATGGGCTTCTTAGTGGTTGGCCATTACAACCCAGGAGTGCTATAGCAGCAGCATAAAATACTCCACACATTGAAAGCATGGTAGGGGTGAGCACTCATTTTTAAGTAAAATTGTTTGATGCTTGGTTCAGAAGCCTACACTAGGGTGGTATCCCTACTACACTACACATATGAACTATGAACCAAGAGATCCATATGGTATTTGACACACTTAATGCTTTCAGCTCTCCCCATAAGTCACACCCCCTCACCGGCTCGGCTGGGTCACCTGGTGGTTGGCTTGGTCAGCAGGCCCCTAGCTAGGTGGCTGGCTGGTGAATAGTTGTGGGCTATCTAGATTGTCTAATATTTTAACCTTCAAAATTCCAAAACACTATTAATAAAATTTCAAAATATTGTTATAATAAATTCCAAACATCAAAAACATAAAAAAAATTATTCACTTAAAATAATTTAAATTCTATATTAATAATTACCTTTATTTTAATAGAAAATAAATTTTATGGGATTATTCATTAAAACCTCTGAGAATCATTAATAAGAAACATAAAATAATTCATGAAAAATTAGACTGTTAAAATTCCAAGATGAACCGTCTCTAGTATCCCACTAAACTAAGGAAGCTCCTGATCTCAAACACATTCTTGAGTGAAGCCCAGGACCTTACATCCTCAACCCTCTTTGGGTCCATGAAAATCTAAGTCTCAAAAATTACATGCCTAAGGAACTGTACCTCCTAAATATAAAAGTGTCACATTAGTAAATATAAATAAAGTCAATGTGATCAAAGTGTGATCAATAAAATTATAAGGTTCCTATCATGAATTTCTGAGGTATGTGAGTGTTCTAGAATATCTTCAACAAAAACCATGATCAAAGAGTCAAGATATAGATGGAATGTAATGTTCACGCGATCCATTAACGTAACTAGAGCATTTTTTTCTTCCCGAAAGGAGTGACAAGATACAACTACAATTTGTATCTACTCTTGAATGTTTTCTTAGGAATATCCTCATATTTGACCCGAAGTTAGTGGTAGCCTAACCATAAATTAATCATTAAGAACCAATAATCTCCCTACGACTAGTCAAATTAGTTATCAATCCAAATAAATAGGTATATATTATTCATGGTAACATGATTCAACTTCTGGTAGTCTACACAGAATTAAGGTATACCATTTTCCTTGTTTGAGAACAACAATATAGCACCCCAGGGAGATGTGATCGATCTGATAAAACCCTTTGCCTCCAAATTGACAAGATATTACTTGAGTTACTTTAATGTAGTTGGCACTCTAAAATATAGGTTAATATATATCGGTTTTTCTACAATATTGAGTTCAATATCAATGTCGATTCCCCTAAAAATAGGGAGCCAAAAAAATCCATCTAGGAAGACATCCAAGTACTGGTCCAACAATGGAGGAATAGAAGTGGTTGTTGCTGGATCCAATGCAATAACCATACCAGTCACTTATTCTATAATAGCTCTAATATGATTCAGGTATAGTTCAAATCTACCTACTTCAACATTGAACCCACTCATAAAATCAACCTTCTTCCCCATGAGCATAGTAAGGAATAAACTTCTATGGTAGATGTTGATGTGTTTTTGATAACTAGTTATCTAGTCCACATAAAAGATCACATAGAATCATGTCATCTCAATGATCATCAAATATTACAGATTCCTATAGTTAGTAACTAATTTTGGACACCCTCTTCAACTCAAAATGTGATCCACTTTCTTCCACAATGTTGTATCAAAAGATATTAAAAGTAACTTGACTATTAAATAAATCCAAGAATACATATATAAATGAATGGGTTGAACCGGTATAAAAAATATTGGTAGTAATTTCATAGGTAATTAAGATAATACATTGAATATTTGATGGTCCCTATGTGTAGTCAGTTTGAACCTAGTCCACTATATACACTCAATATGCCTCCTCTCTATGGCCCTATCATGGGTATGCATGACTCACTAGAGTCATCATATTCTGAGGGGTCTATACCTACTCCTGAGGAACCAAAATATGGAAGGTTTCAGTTATATTGGAATTACCATATGTGTCATGCCCATCATTTCTTTTTTTATGATCTACGATTAATCTGAGATTTATACAATGACAAACATCATGATCAATGGAATTTAATAAAATAATATAGATAATGGATAATCATAAAAACCAAATCTTGTGATCATATCATATTATTTATAATTAATTTAAGAAATTAAATAATTAAATTGGGATAATTTTTTTTATTAATTAATGAATTTGAAAACAGATCTACATTGTACCATCATATCATTCTAGGAATCAAAAATATATTCCCTATAGTAGTGATACACAGGTGTTCTGTGAATCTTCGAACGTTGTCGTATGAATCTCTGAGTGCTAAAACCAAAAATACCAACGCTTTCATTGTTCTCCTTTGATCACCCTGATAATATCTTCTAAAAGGATTCTCCTTGATCTATCTTAATTCATGAGAGTGGAAGGTGGAGGAAGATCTCCCTCCATTCTTGAGTGCGTTATGGGAGAGGGAGCTCTCTAGGGATTCATAAGATTATATCTGGATGTCGTTATGCATAACACAAAATGAATTCACTCTCTTAATAAAATAATATAATGGGGGTTTATATACCTCTACGGTTATAATAATTAAGTATACAAGTTCCCTTTATTATTTATTTAATCCTCATGTAACCCCATGTCCATAATAATAATATTATTTTTATTTCTTGTCATGCGCTTAATACATGAATTAAATTAAATATTATTTATTCAATTAATATTCAATATATGTTATTTATTTCTAAACCATTAAACTTGGTCCACCATTCTACCATAATATATATCAGAACTTAAATAATGACTATTTATTTAATAAGTAAATATCACTACATTATTCTTCAATAAATAAAAAAATATTGTATCCACTGAATAGAAAATAAACATTTATTAAATATTCCACTCACATAATATTATCTCAAGTAACTACTGATGGAATATATGTGATCTATAAAACATGAATAATTATTAAACCACATTTGAGAATAAAATTTATTCATCTTGTTAAATAATAAATAATAATATATTATTTAACTTAGGTTCATGATACACTTAGTGTGTGACCCACTAGGCCGCTTTCTTAATGAAATTAGGTGAAGCAGCCTAAATTTCAATGTTATCATCTTGAAACATGACATGGAACTTGTAGAGAATTAATTTAATTCCATAATTATATAATACATCATATGAATAGTTATTGTGCAATACAATCCCTTTATCATGATATCTCTAATCAAACATGTTGAATGTTAGTGCCATCAAACTATGTGTTTGATGTTTCTTTATTTGACATAATAGAAATAATATAAACCTATATAACACCATAGAAAAGGATTTATTTAGGCTATATCATATTCATTAAAGGGCCTGATATATATACTTCCATTAAATAATGAAAGGAACAAATCCTTTCTCACATTATTTATTAATGAAATATTACTTGTGACAGACCCAACATATCTTACCTCATCATAAACATATGTTGTCATGGTTTTCATAAATACATAAAATTACGTGACTTATGAAACTCATTAATAATAATATTAAATTCTAAGGATCAATACACACATCCATAGATAGGAACATCCAATGACACATATATATGTGGATTTCCTACTAGTTGGTCTTGTTCTCATAATATCCTACACTGGATATTACCAAAGTCCTATACCATGAGAAGGTGTCTCAAACTCATATGAGTCTTGACTCCTAATATCATGTATCACTTGTGTCTGAAAAATTATTTCATCTCGATATAGAACATATAATTAAGAATAATTTAATATTATTAAAGGGTTTTCATCATAGAAGGGATCTACTATGGCCTTTCAGTGAAACAATAACTCTTAGGACATTATAACATACTATGTTAAGATAAGAAAAATAATGATGTGATAAGGAGTTTATTAATATTCAAAACAATGAATTCAATTTTTCATAAAGTACATTGAATTTGGTTCTGGGTAACCAACTCCAATATACTCCCACTTGCACTGGAGTCAACTATTAACCAACATCAGTCCACTAGATCTCACATGATACTCAAACTTCTTCTAGGATAGGACTTTAGTCATGGGGTCCACGAAATTTTCTTCTATGAGAACTCTACTTAATATAATTCCACCCTTCTAAGAAAAATACCTCAATATGTGATACTTATAAAGTATATTATTTGTCTGTTGGTGTGACCCTAACTCTTTTTGAAGATCCACTAGTCCATAATTATCATAATACAATGTGATATACCCTTTAATAATAGGTACCAAATCAAGATACAAGACAAATTTTGGTATCCAAATAGCTTCCTTGGCTGCATTAAAAGCATCAATATACTTTAAATCCACTATATAATTAACAACAACTAGAAGCTTTGAACTCTTCCATCACATAGATCATCTATTGAGATAGAAAACATATCCTAACTATAACTTTAAATAATTCTGGACTATTTGAAAACTATCTTCAGTATATCCCCTAATGCCCAGCTCCTTGTATCCATTATACACTGGGGTCATATCCTTAGTTCCTCTCAGATATTTAATGACAACCTCAATAGTATACCATTATTATTCTCTAGTATCATCTTGATATATATCTACCATGCTCAATGCATAGGCTATATCAAGTCTAGCACATAACACGACATGAATGATTGATTATATTTTTGAATATTATGGGATCTTACTCATTATCTTATTCTCATATTGTGTCAAAGGAAAAATTTTATTAGAGTGATATATATCATGTGACACTAGAACCAATACCCTCTTGGATTATTCCATACTAAATATATTTAGTATCTATTCAATATATGTACTTTGACTTAGTCTAAGTATCCTTTTAGATATATAACCAATGATCTTGATCCCAAGAATATAGGTTGCTTCACCTAAGTCCTTCATGGATAAACACTTGATTATCCAATCCTTTATAGAATGTAAGACTGGAATGTTGTTTCTAATAAGTAATATGTTATCAACATATACTACTTGTATAACAAAAACATTCACACAAAACCACTAGTAAACAAGTGGTCCACATTCATTCTTAATGAAACCAAATTATTTTATATATTTATCGAATCAAATGTTCTAAGACCGAGATTCTTACTTCAATCCATAATTGAATCTCTACAAATTTAAAATATTTTGGCTTCCCTGGGATTCACAAACCCTTTTGGTTGTGTCGTGTATACATCTTCCTAAAGGTTCCCTTTAACGAAATCTATTTGGACATTCATCTTCGAAGTTTCATAGTTATGGTATGTTTCTATAGAAAGTAGAATTATGATGCATTTAAACATGGAAACTAGTGAAAAGGTTTAATCATAGTTAATTCCTTGACAGTATTTAAACCCATTATCCACTATCATTGATTTATAGGTATTTAATTTACCTTCCTTGCCTAGTTTTATCTTAAATACCCATTTTCTCCCTCATGCATTATATCAACTATGACATCGACCGGAACCCAAACTTGGTTAACATACATAGAATGAATTTGGAAATTCAAGGATTGTTACTATCTTATAGAGTTTGAACACTCTACTACCACTTTATAGAATATATGTTCATCACTGTCAACCAATAATGAGTCACCATCCTCTATTAATAGAAAACCATATCTCTTTGGTTCTCTTACCACAATAGTGATCCTACATAGTACTTGTGTTTCTGTAACCACTTATTTCATGAGGGAATTTGGAATTTTTTCTTGTGCGAACTCTATTATATCTTGAGAATCAACCTCATCGAAGTCAATCTTTCTCTTAGTATCCTTACTTAGGATGTTATCACACTCAATAAATATTGGTTTTTTGGTGACATTTTCTTTCTTTTATGAGGGATTTTATAAGTAGTGTCTCTTTATTTCCTTAGGATACCCTATAAAGATACACATTGTTCCCTAGGGTGATAGTTTGTTACCTAATAAGTCCTTAAAACATCTCACAACCTCATTCACAAGTATGTCACAAAATTGGTATCTTTCCACTCAATAACTTGAAAATATTTCCATTTTATTATTTAGTTTTTAGTTACTTTAATGTATATTCTATAGTTTGTAATCAAAATCCCCAAAAGAATATTATAATATCTTCATAACTCATCATCAACCTTACCATCTCTAACATAGTATGGTTTTTTTTCACTAATACCATTACACTATGGTGTATAAGGTGGAGTGAGTTGAGATATAATCCCAAAAACTTGTAGAAATTTAATAAACTGTTATTTAATATATTCACCACCTCAATTCAATCAAAGTTTCTTTATCTTATTTCCAATTTGGTTCCTTACTTTATTCTTGAATTCTTTGAATTTCTCAAAGGACTCTGACTAAAACCTCATCATGTAGAAATGGAAATACCTACAAAAGTCATCATTAAATGTTATGAAGTAATAATATCTACCTACATAATATACTATAAATGGTATACACACATCAATGTGTACCAATCCTAAAATATCTCTGGTCCTTTCACCCTATCCATCGAATGGCGGTTTGGTCATTTTTTCTTGTGAACAACTATGACATCATTCTAGTGGTTTTAGACCAAAATAGTCTAAATAGACACCCCGATAGAGCTTTGTCAAATTCTTCTCCTTTACATGACCAAGATGGCGATGCTATATTTGGGTGTTATATAAGTCTTGTGAACATGATTCATTTTCTATTTCTAATACAAGTGTTTCATAATTTAATACATGAAGATCATTATTTAAATTTTTCATACCATAACAATTGTTTTATTTATAAAATAAGAAAATTTTATTTCCAAATTTGAAAATAAAACCATCTACATCTATGATGATAAAATATATTTATTATTGGTAACATTTGGTACATAATAAAAATCCCTTAAAACAAAAAATGTACTCATTATCAATGAAAGGAAGTAGTCTCTAATGGATTGACCAGCTAGCCTCACACCATTAGTGTTATGTCGGGATGTCTATGATGAAGAAATGGGAGGGGGTGAATTTTGTCCTTTTAAAAAATTTGAAAATATTAAAAAATCCCTTTTGAAATCAAGCAATCATTTCCTTCTCTCCAAAATTTAGGTGAGATGTGGAAATAAATAAAGGAATAGAATACAAGAATGTATAGTGGTTCGGGGCACATAAATCCACTATCCCACTCCACCAATGCTCTACTCCATGAGTGTGCTGATTTTCACTAGTATATCCTACTATCACAATACCTTCCACAACTGAGTACAAGTAGTTGACACATTACAAGGCTTTTACAGGGCCTTCTGGTCCCTTTACAGGGAACCATAAAGGTCCACAACTTAGTTTGAGAAGATGACACTTCACCACGATAGAGTCTAAGAAACCGACACTCCACCAAATCAATGAGATTGATTTTATTCATTGTACATGTTGAACTTCACAGATTTAGTAGAAACAGACATATTAAATCAAATCTTCAATATAGCACAACAATATCAACAAAATAATCTTCAATGCAGATCATGCTTCTTCTTCTTCTTCTTCTTAAAATAGCAGCAAATAGATCAAACATTTTTTTGTGTGGGATTCCATTGTATTTACTCCATGAGAGAATAGGAATGAAAAAAGAATTTCAATTCTCTCTTTAAAAGTTTTGAGATTTAATATGGATGTTTTAAGCACCTTCTTTTTAATAGAGTACTCATGTCTCCACTTTTCTTCCCTGTTTTTTTACTGCCAAATAGATATATATATTTATTGAGAGAGAGTGAGAGAGAATAAATATCCAGTATTTGTAATAGTATTCCTCTTACTTAGGATACCCAAAATAAATTGACTCAATATCCTTCATAAATATCTCCAATAATAGAGTACCATAGTTTTTTATTTATTTATATATAATAAATATTTAATAAATGCACTCAAAATAATTTGAATAAACACTAAAATAATATCTCCATAATAATAGTAGTTCAAAATGATTTAATTCCATCGTTTAAATCCATTAAAACCTCTTAAAATAATACCTCAAAAATATTCACACAAAAAATCATGAATATTTCAAATCAAAACTTTTAAAGAGATTTATAACGTCCCTTATAAATAGGAATGAATTAATCTGTTGCATGAAAGACATTGAATCAGTCATAAAACATCCATATAAAAATATATACTTATGTTGAGACTATGGAATGAATTATGGACAATATATTTAAATAGAACTTTATTATTGACTATTAAAACATAGGGTTCCTTTATGTAATGAAAAAATACCAAATGTATGGGTCAACTATGTAACATATGGTTCTTTTGCGTAGCATAGGGTTCCTACCAACATATGTTCCCTTATCCATACTTTCATCTACATTTAATATAGGGAACAGAAAGTAACGTAGAGATGATAATCCATATATTCATCCTTCCAGCATAAGATTTATTCCAAACCTAGCATTGATAAACAATACGTTTATTTTTCTGAATGTAGGGTATTAACAGTAATTCTCAAACTTCAACGTAGGGATAATGATCCATATGCATGTTTATTCCCGAATGTAGGGTTGTTGATTCATACACTTAATATCTAGCGTATGGTTGTAGATCCATATGAAAACTATTCATCATAGCATATATTTTATTCCTTACATTATATTTATCAATATAGGGTATGAAAAGTGTTTCCAGAAAATGTAAACATCTTAACTTCAGACTTAATTGAATTTTTTAAGATCATTATCATCATATTAAACCTTAATCCCACAAGAGTTATTTTTAGTAAATCTTATGATCTTTCCAATGGTTCAAGAACAAAATCAATCTAACTTTGACAACTCTTGATATCTTTGAAGAAAAGAAGCCATATGATCTAGAAAAACTGCTACCAAAACAGCATTCTAAAACATTGGATAATTTATTGACCACCCAAATGAATTTTTTAGCCTTCTATGTAAACTGATGAAATCAATATGAACATACAATATTTCTATCACACTAGGTTTCGATAAATTATGGAATCTATAGAACATGTAGAAAAATAAATACAATAGGATTTCAAATCGGTTCACTGTATAGTTGCAAAACTACTTCAGAAACTTTGGTGATTTCTTAGAGTATCAAAACATCCTTTTCAAACTACCACATAAACAAATTATGTTTAGATAATTTCCATTATTTATCCAAAGGTATAATGTTCTCATGAATATTTTCAATATATCTTAAGATATCATTATAATTATAAATTTAATTTAAGTTAAAAATTACAATATCACTTGAACAACTTTTAACAGCCTTGGTGAATTTTCGTAGCATCGAAACAATTGAAGTGGATTTATAAATAAAAGGTTAAATGAATATAATATTCTTATCATTCCATTGGATGAAATTCCATAATAATCTAATAAAAAATTCATTATATATTAAATAAATACTTTGATGTACTAAATCTAAAACACTTATTAAATTTATTAGAAAACCCAGATTGGCAGGTTGAAGTAATTATTAAAACTAAATAAAAATGAGAATGAGGAGCCAATCAACAATATCTACCTTTTTGATAATTATAAAACCCCTAACTCTATACTAAAATTTTATCCTCCTTTTTGTAAGGATCAACAAAGATAAGTCCTAGAGTATGTTAATATATTTACCCTTCTTTATAAAGAATACGAATTTGAGATTTATATAGCAGAAAGTGAAGAAATAAATTAAAATTTGAAAATATAATTTTCTTCCTCCTTTAAAAAAATTAAAATTTGAAAAATAAATTTTGCCTTCTCCTTTAAAAAAAATTAAAATGGGAAATATTTTTTTAAATACGTAAAATTTGAAAAAAAATGTTAAAAAGATGTGTTATTTCAAAATATGTGCTAAATACATACAACAATATAAACTCCACCTAAATTAATTCTTCCTTCAAAAAATAAAATGATATAATCAATGACCCATGAAAACATATAAAATATTTTTCCATGAATAGGATGGGTTTGAAATGATTGTATAATTCATGCCATAATAATAAAACAATTAAATATGTGCTAACTGTTTAATATTACTCCCCTTAAGACAAAGCATAAATATTTATGATATTCGACGAGTTTAAATAAATTATTTTAAATAAATTTAAATAAAATATTTTTTTTAAAAAATAAAATAAAAAAATAAAATAATAAAAATAATAAAGTATTTTTAAAGAATTTAACTAAATGATTTTCAATGAATTTAATTAAAATTTTACATATGTCATAAATGTCCAGAGGATTTTAATCTAATTATATTATAATTTATTACAAAGGTCAAGAGAATAATTTAGAACATAAAATTAATTTAAATTCTCAAACATTAAACACATACTTACACATAAGATAAGAGTTTTTATAAAATCTTAATAAAAATATTTCTGGTTATTGATTAGTAAAATAAATCAACGAATTAATTCATTTGATAAAATAATTGTTTGAAATGATTTAAACTTTTAAGCATAAGAATAATTAATTATAAATAAATAAAATATTAAACATTTAAAAAAATACCCATGTATAAAATAGTTAGTGAATTTTAATTGAATATGAAATTTGAAAATAAAATACTTCCTAGATTAACCATTCTACCTATAATGATGTTTCCATTTAACCGAATAAGAAATAAGAATATAATAAATTCTTATAATTTTCAAGCAGCCACATGATTATATAACAATGATGTTTATTGGTGCATACCTACAATGTATCAAATAAAAGTGCCTTTTGGTACACATATACTTATGGGTCTGGTAGTGTCAGCAATTAGTGATTTAGGTAACCAAATATGTTTATTTTGATCTCACAATTTATAATTAAATATAGATAGTTATTTTGAATAATGAACATGCCTGACACCACAAAATTGATGTTTTCTTAAATAACAGTTATTATCATAATGTTCATTAATACAACAATAAAAACATTTAACAGTATATATGATATTATTGATTGATCCAAGAACAAAATAATTCTAATATAAATTTGTTTTTTATCCATTACTACCAATTCAGTGTTTTCCAGTTTGAATTTTATTTTTAACAAGAATTTGATTCAAATAAATCTCTACCTTGTTATGAATACTTGAATATTACTTTAAATTATCAACTTCAACCAATAATTCTTTAATTTTAGTTTCATGTATATCACATGAACTTTTGGATGTATAAGATCTTAAATCTACTATATGTTTTGACAATCTTATATTATCAATTGAAATAGAATCATCAGATTTTATAAGATTTTTATGATCTTTATTTAAAGAATAAAATTTATCTTAAATCATAAAACAAATATTAGTAAGTTTATTAAAATAAAAGCTTTCATAATTAGAAATTTCAGAGTAAAAATATTGTACCTCATCAGCATGAGCCATAAGACCTAGATTAAAATTCTGATTTTCATGCTTAGGTTCTTAGTTGGTAGTTGATTCATTTCTTGAATCTTCATATGCATTACTACTAGCCTTCATGACTTTATTTCCTTTTCATTTATATTCATATTTCCTTTGAGCATTAAGAAAACGAAAATTAGGTCTCAAATGATCTTCCTTTTTACACTCATAGTATCTAACTTCTTTTTACTTATTCAAATTCAATTTCTCTTTTCTACTTTTATACATCCTTCCAATTTTTTTAGCAAGATTTGGTTCCTCATTACTTGAACATGAATGAGTAGAATCTGAGTCATAAGATTCATCCATCAAAACTTTGAGTTTAGTTGTTTCATTTTTTATAGAAATATTATTTTTAGCTTCTACTTGCATCTCTGCTTTATACATCATCACGGTTCCAATCAACTCTTTCATATTTAATTATTTAACTTTTGTGGATTTTCAAATACAAGCTGATATTCCATTCCACTTTGAAGGTAAAACTCAAAGTAACTTTAACTCATGGTATGGTTCTAGAGTTGGAGTTCCCAAGGTAGCAACATCATAAATATCTTCTATTAATATTCCATTCATCTGAGTGATGCTCTCATATCCCTACATCCTGAATGTTTCAAATTTAGGTTTTGTAGTATTGCACATTAGTTATCTAACATTTTAAGTTTCTTTATATGCAAAAAAATAGTTTGTCACATCACATAGGCAATAGTACATTGAGAAACATGATTAAATTCATCAAGAACAAAACTGTATATAATTTCATTCATGGATTTTTAATTAATATCATACTCAGGTTCCTTAGAAGCCTCCCACTTTTCCAGTTCTCTAGGGATCTCACAAGATTTTCCAATCTTCATGTAAAATTCCAAACAAAGATTATTCAAATATATAGTCATGTATGATTTCTAGCATCCATAATTATCACCATTAAAATAAAAAGCAAGGTTCATTGACATAACTTATCTAAAATTTTCCATTGATATTGTTCTTAGTCATAATCTTTAACTCGGGCTTGTTAATACTGATAGAAATCAGTAAAAACCTACCTCTGATACCAATTGTTAGGTCAGGATGTCTATGACGAAGACACAAGATGGGGGTGAATTATGTCCTTTTAAAAATTTTGACAATATTAAAATGTCCCTCTTGAAATGACGTGATCCTTTCTTTCTATCTTAATGTTGAGCAAGCAATATAAATTAATAATGGAAAAAACACAAGGATATATAGTGGTTTAGGGCACAGAAATACCCTAGTCCACTCCACCAGCACTCTAATTCACGAGTTGGGTGATTTTACTCGTATATATTCTTATCAAAAGAACTTCCACAACTTACTATAGACAGTTGAAACCTTACAAGGATTTTACGGGGCCTTCTAGTTCTTTTATAGGGAACCATAAAGGTCCACAACTTAGTCCAAGAAGCTGACACTCCACCATGACTGATTCCGAGTAGCCGATACTTCACCAAATCAATAGAGATTGATTTTATTTATGTTTTAGGTTGAACTTCATAGTTACAGTAGAAACTGACATATAAAATCAAAACTTCAATATAGCACAACAATAGTATAAAAATAATATACAATGTAGATCATGCTTCTTCATCTTAAAATAGCTGTAAATAGAACAAAAAATGTTTTTACAAGCTTCCTTCATCTTTACACCGTGAGAGAATAAGTATGAACAAATAATTTCAATTATCTCTTCAAAAGTGTAAAGATTTAATATGAATATTTTAATCACCATCCTTTTAATAGAGTATTCACATCTCTACTTTTCTTCATTTTTTTCCTACCAAAGAGAGATACATATAGAGAATAAATATTCAGCCGTTGTAAAAACATTCATCTTCCTTAGTATAAACAAAATAAATTGAGTCAAAAGCCTTCATAAATATCCCCAATAATAGCATATCACCATTTATTCATTATTCTGTAGAATAAAAATTTAATAAATGCACACAAAATAATTTGAATAACTCCTCCAATAATATCTCTATAATAATATCAATGATAATTGATTTAATTATATCGTTTAAATTTATTAAAAACTTTTAAAATAATCCATGAAAAATAGTCGCACAATAAATTATGAATATTTGAAATAAAATCATTATAGATATTCATAATGTCCCCTATAAATATAAATGATTTAATCAGTTGCATGAGATCCATTGAATTGTCAATAAAATAGCCTTATAAAGATATATACATCCATTGAGACTGATTCAGAAATTATGGATAATATATTTAAATAAAAAACTGTTGTTGACCATACAAACATAGGGTTCCTTCATGCAATGACAAAATACCAAACATTGGGTTCAACTACAAAACGTATTGTTCCTTTGTGTAGCGTACAGTTCATGCCAACGTATGGTTCCTTATCCATATTTTCTTATTCACATAATGTAGGTATCAAATAGTAACATAAGGATGAGAATCCATACATTCACCCTTTCAGAATAATATTTATTCCATACATAGCAATGATAAACCATATGTTCATTTTTCTGAACGTAGGCTATGAATAGTGATTCTCAGACTTCAATATAGGGATGAAGATCCATATGCATATTGATTCCCAAATGAAGGGTTTCTAATCCATATGATTAATATCCAATACAGTCTAGTTATATTTATGTAAACTATTTAGTGTATCATTGGGTTAATTCCTTACGTTACATTTATCAATGTAGGGTATGAATAGTATTTCCAGAAAATATAAACAACTTAAATTCAAAATTTATTAGAATTTTAGAGCATTTTATCATCAGATTTAGCCTTAATCCCAATAGTCTTATTTTTAGTAAATCTTAATATATTTCTAATGGTTCATGAACCAAATTAATCAGAATTTTACAAATCTCGATATCTTTGAAAATTAGAATCCATATGAACTGGAAAAACTGAAACCAAATCAGTGTTCCAGAACTTCAGATAATATATTGACCATCCAAAAGAATTTTTTATCCTTATATGTAAACTGATTAAATCAATTTAAAATTATTTTATTTCCATAACACTAGGTTTTGAGAAATTTTGACATCTATAGAACTTACAGTAAAAAAAATATGATAGGAGTTCAAATCTGTTCATTGTATAGTTTCAAAACTGCTTCAGAAAATTCAGTGATTTTTTAGAGTATAAAAACATGATTTTAAGACTTATAAACAAACTAATTATGCTTATATATTACATTATATATCCAATGGAATAATGATCCTGTGAATCTGTTCAATATAGCTTGAGATATCATTATAATTCTGAATTTACTTTATGCTGAAAACTGTAATATCACTTGAACAACCTGTAACAGCTTTTGGTGAATTTTTCCAGCATCAAAATAATTGAATTGTATTTTAAAATAAATAAATGAAATGAATACAATGTTCTTATCTTTCTACCAGAATAAACTCCATAATAATCCGACAAAAACTGATTTAGATATATAATAAATACTTCGACTTACCTAATCAGAAACACTTACAAATTTATTAGAAAATAAAGATTTACGGGTTGAAGTAATTATAAAAAATAAATCAAAATGAGAATGATAAGGATCCAATAAATAATTAACAGCTTGAAAATAAAATTATCCTCTATCAATCATTCATAATATACTTGGTTCCTATATTTGGATACATATTTGATCACCATAAGTTTCATCCAATACCCAATGTTTATATATTGAAGGATTACACTCGATAATGATTGAACCATTATCTTCTCCTTTTTTTGGGTGAAGTTATTCTTCCAGTAGACATTATTTCCACATCAAAAACATACTACCTCTTTTTCCTTACCTTGCCTCTGGATCATTCTCTTCTTAGAAGGATGGTTCTTGGGAGATTTAGACTTCTTATGAATCTTGGGCCCCTTGGAATTGTTCTCCCTTTTATTTTTCAACTTAAGGACCATGGGTTTGTCATACCACATGTCCATATCCACTTTGAAAATCAGAGTAAGAAGTTCTAAAATAAATTTCTCATTATTTCTCATGTAATAATTAATAATAAAACTGGATAAGGTCTTGGGAAGTGAGGAATGTATGAAATTTGTGTGGAACTCATCTAGTAATATAATTCATAAGATTTATAAGTATTAAATGTACCAAATAATCTTAACTACATGAGGACTAGCTGGATATAAGTCTCAAGATTATTTATAAATAGAGAATTTGAGATCTCATATCTCTCTTGTCCATCCTTCTCTTGATAGAGATCCCAAAGGTGAGGAAACATGTTATACACATCCATGACCTCATGTTTCTTCAAAATCTCACTGGTCATGGATGATATCATGAAATAATGAACATATATAGAATCGTTAAAATGTTTTTCATAGAGATTCAAGTCTTCTTCACTGTCATAATTTCTAAGTGAATTAGGAATAGGTTCTTACATCACATACAATTTCCTTTTCATGGCGTGGGATAACGCAGAAACACCTTTTTCACTCTTGGAAATTTGTGCCTGTGAGAAGTTTATCCTTATCAAGTATGGATTGTAGTAATATGTATGATGTAATTTTATTATTATTTATAAAAAAATATAAGGAGTGTTTTAGTACTTTATCTGATAAAATTTAGACAAATTAATAAATATTATATTTATTAATCTCCCACTATTTTATCAAAACCCAATGGCCCTCACCATTAGCTTAGGAATATCCTGTTGCATGTTTATTCTAGTGGAAGGGATCCATATTCCCTTTCACATCACCCCAAATTTGGTTGGACAAGTAATTTAAAGGGATTTAGTTAGGCATTCCGAATTTCAACCACATTAACTCATAATTCCTTGATGTATTGAGTGGAAACCCCAATCCTGAAATACTTAGATAGGATTTCCTCAACCTTTTTCTCTTAGTTACATAATGTACTACTTTGGAAGTCAACACTTGACATGAACTAAGTTAAGTTAAATCAAAACATCAAGTTATAATTTATTAATAATTGAAATCACCCTGACTTTGGATGGATAATCACTTTAAACTATGGTTGAATTTTAACTGAAGTAGTGGAAGTCTATTCCAACTTGATATTTATAATAGTTGGATTTTATATTTTTTGAATAAATTTATAATTTTTTATCATTATCATATTCTTTTTAGTATTAAGTTGATTTACTTAAGTGATTAACCATTTATTAGATAACATTTATGCATCATACAACTTATTTTAGTTCTATGTTTCATTCTTATTAATTCATTAATTCTTGTGATAGAGAAAAAACATACATAATGAAATAACCATTATACTTGTCAAAAAAACAATAAAGTGGTACTATTGTGAGCTTTTATTAGTGGTTAGTTTATCTGATGGATGATAAACTAACCATCAACCTAAGATAAAAACACCTTGAACCATTTATGGTTCATGTTTTATCTCTCTAGCTATCCACCTATGTATCTCTCTAGGATTGGTTCCGCCTGGGCTACAAACATGAACCACCTCCACTTACTTGGGTGCTCTAACCATTACATATTCTATTAATCACATGAAAGTGAGGGAACCAAAGGATTGGTTAAAGTTTTTGAAGAAAAGAATCCATGGGAATGCATTCCCTCAAATAATGATATGATAGATGATAGGCAGATCAAAAATTTAATTTAATAACAAATTAAATGAAAACACTCACCTAAAAAGGTCTGTTATAAGCTCATGATTATCCAAATTCATGTTATGAATTACGAATTTATAAAAATTTTCATTCAATTATAATCATTCTTAATTAAGATAATTCATACTCTAATCAATTAATTATTTTATTTAATTAATAATATCTTTTATCTAAATTCATTTAATTTTATTTATATTATCATCCATCATAATTTTAACCAAGAATAAATAATTTTTTAAAAGATGTAATTGTGTACAAAATGTACCGTAGAGGCAACACGTTGAGTACTCACCTGAACTAACCAATGTGTATTAGACTTGTATGTTGTTTACTCTTGTTTCATGTAGCATTAATGACTTATCACATAATTTCATTTTGTGTAATATCAAATTAATGACCATGTGGAACATATGGTATTTACATATCATGTTATGCTCCAAAGCATGTATAGTAATAATTGTAAAAAACTTATACATGATATGTAGATCCAAACATTGCATAAAAATTAAAAAATTTATATATATAAAACCCATCACATGGTATGTACTATCAACTTAATTCCCACATAGAACAAATGTTGATAAGTTCTTCATGGTATATTAGATTAATTTTTAATTTAACATAATTTGGTAAAGGTCCATGGCATGTACATTTGAGCTACACAGAAATTATTTTTCTCACCATTTATTAGTGGAACATGCCTTGGGACTAAGTATTTAACCATGCTATAGAAAATTTTCGATTGCATAGTGTGTACATAGGATAAAAGACA
This sequence comes from Viscum album, assembly GCA_963277665.1. NCBI lineage: Eukaryota > Viridiplantae > Streptophyta > Magnoliopsida > Santalales > Viscaceae > Viscum > Viscum album. The sequence goes on along the minus strand of OY728125.1, from coordinate 1,474,327,838 downwards.
TGTGGTATTTGAGTTACATAGACACCAATCAAGTAGGTTGTGTAAGAGAATACACGGCTCATCTGTGAATATAGGATTGTATGTCGTGTACTAAAGTTACATGGAGTGTACTCTGGCTAACCAAGTTCCAGGCTATCCCAGTCAACACATAGTGTATAATTAATTTCACCACATGTAATAAATGCACATGATTTGAATTAATTATGAATTATTTCATAGTGTATTAAACACTAGTACACAATGTGTACCTCTAGGTTACATGACATGTACTCTTATGTTATCTGACCAGACTCCTCGTCACCTATGGATAAGATATTTAAATTTATGACATTCAGAAAATTAATCAAATTGATTATATTTTCAATAAAAAAAGAGTAAAAAATCATATCTCTCAATCTGTGTTAAATAATGATTCAACTATAATTGAAAACTAATGAAAATTGTTTAAATGATTCAATGATATTTAAATAATTATAAATAATTATGTGACCTCTCTAATACCACTTGTAGGTTCTAGTTGTAACAAAATCATATGATAGATCATGTCCAAATTTTCTTTTTGTCATGATCAATGATTAATCTAATATTTACATGATAATAAATGCCATAATTAATGGAATTGAATTAAATAATATAGAAAATGGAAAAACATCAAAACCAAAGTGATGTATCATCATATATTATTTATAATTAATTTATGAAATTATAGAATTATCTTGAGAGAAATTATTTCTTCACTGAGGGATCTGACAATGGATCTATATAGAACCTTCATTACGTTGTAGAAATCATGCATCGATTCCCTCTAGTAGTGATCCATAGGTGTTCCATGAATCTTAGAATGTCATTTTAGGAATATCTAAGTTCTAGCATGGTAGATCCTAACACTTGTATTGTTAACCTTTGATCTCCCTAAGAAACTCTTTCCATGGATTCTCCTTGATCTATCTCTATACTCAATAGTTTAATGTTGATGAAGATTTATATCCCATCTTGAGAGTGTTCTCAGAGAGGGATCTCTTTAGGGATTGTGAGGATTCTCTCTAGATGTCATTGTTAACAGCATACAATGAATTGGTTATCTTAAGTAAATACTATAATTGGGTTTATATACAACTAGGGTTTAAATAAATAATTTCACAAGTGCCCTTTAATATTTATTTAATCTATGTTGAACCCCATATCTATAATAATATTATTAATATTATTTATTAAAATGCTCTAAACTCACAAATTAAATTAAATATTATTCATTCAACACTAGTGCAGAAAACGTTTTTTACGTCGGTTATTTTTCATTTTTACGTCGGTTTCTAGCCGACGTTAATACGTGCGACATTATAAATAAGGTTTTTGACGTCGGTTATTTAAAACCTGATGTCAAAAACATAAAATCGCGATGTTTATCACGTCGGTTCTAAAATAACCGACGTGATAAAGAAAATGGGAAGGGTTTATCACGTCAGTTATTTAACAAACGATGTGATAAAAGGCCTGGAAAATGGTTTCTCACGTCAGTTATTTAACAACCGACGTGATAAAAGGCCTGGAAAATGGTTTATCACGTCGGTTATTAAACAAACGACATGATAAATAGGGCTGAGAGGGGTTTATCACGTCGGTTCCTACAGAACCGACGTGATAAACTGGGGTGAGCGTGGTTTATCACGTCGGTTCTTATAAAACCGAAGTGAAAAACCGGGGGAGGGGGGTTTATCACGTCGGTTATTATATAACCGCCGTGATAAACCGATGGGAGGTGGTTTATCACATCGGTTATTGAATAACTGACATGATAAACTATTGTCCGGCCGGTTTATCACGTCAGTTATTGAATAACCGATGTGATAAACCATTGTCCAGGCCGGTTTATCACGTCGGTTATTGAATAACCGACGTGATAATCCATTGTCCATGCCTTTTATCAAGTCGGTTATTCAATAACCGATGTGATAAACCATTGACCAGGCCTTTTATCACATCGGTTATTAAATAACCGATGTGATAAACCATTCTCCAGGACTTTTATCACGTCAGTTATTAAATAACTGACGTGATAAACCATTCTCCAGGACTTTTATCACATCAGTTATAAAATAACCGACGTGATAAACTATTTTCCAGGCATTTTATAACGTCGGTTATTTAATAACTGACGTGATAAACCCATTTTTTTAAACAGAATGTAGTCATCTTCTCTCCACCAGAATCAACTAGAAAACAAATCAAGAAATCGTACCACAAAAACAGAAGTAGATCAAAATTAAGCATGTACATTGATAACATATAAAACTTACCCCCTAGACAACCCCCACCCTCATTTATACCCCATGGACAGCCCTCCACCACCCCGTTGGAGCCCTCACCCTCATGTATACCCCTTGGACAGCCCTCCCCCACCCCATTGGATAAAACTTACCCCCTAGACAGCCCCCACCCTCATTTATACCCCATGGACAGCCCTCCCCCACCCCGTTGGAGCCCTCACCCTCATGTATACCCCCTAGACAGCCCTCCCCCACCCCATTGGATAAAAATTACCCCCTAGATAGCCCCCACCCACATTTATACCCCATGGAAAGCCCTCCCCCACCCCGTTGGAGCCCTCACCCTCATGTATACCCCCTGGACAGCCCTCCCTCACCCCATTGGAGCTCCCACCCTCATGTATACCCCTTGGAAAACCCTCGCCCACCCCATTGGAGCCCCCACCACACTCCTGGACTGCCCCCCGACCCCCGGACACCCCCAAACACCCCTCGACAACCCCCCACCCGCCTGAACAGCACCCCCTCACCCCCTCACCCCACTTGACAGCCCCCACCACACCCCTGGACAGCCCCAAACAGCCCCAAACACCCCTGGACAACCCCCCACCCCTGGACAGCACTCCCACACCCTTGGACGCCTTCCCACACCCCTAGACATCCCTGCCACCCCCAAGACTGTCCCCCCACCCCACCGGACAACCCTCCCAGACCGCTGGACACCCCCCAACCCCACTGAACACACCCCCACACCCTCAGAACCCCTCCCCCACAGACCCAAATCCATACCAGAAAAACCATCAAAAGTAGACCAAAACAAGAAGTAGAGCAAAATTAAACATTCACTTATATAACATTCAAAACTTACACTGTCAACTTCAAAAAAAAACTAAATCCAACCTAAACAACTACCAAATACACAATTAAAACGACAATATTCAAAATTACATTTTACATTACAAACAACTAAAATTCAATCAAACCTATAAAATAATTTTACCACTCCACTTGTACGTGTTTGATGTCTTCAGCAGTATAGGGTTGAGGGTCATCAAAAAGCTACAAATGAAAAATAAGATAGTTAACCTGTATAATGAATAAATAAAATTGAAATATTATGGCAAAGTTTAAGAGGAAATTGTACCAGGTCAAAATTCACAACTGTCCCAGTTGTTATTATTTCATACATAAATCTTAACATATAATATCCTCATTTGATGATGCCTTGATGTTCATGACAATTCTGTTTGAATGAGTGTAAATTCAATATATTATTTTTATGTAATAAATCAAAAAGTACAAATTATAAATGGAAATTTACCTTCGCATTTACATATTTGATCTTTGCATTTCTTTTCTTTGTGTTTTTTCGATAGTAGTCCCATGCACTGTTAGAAAATAATACGAATGGGGTAAATTTAAAATATATTATAATATATAAAAATATTGAGAAATTGAAACTTACTTTTCCAATATATTCTTAAAACTTTCTCGCACATCACCATGAATAGAGCATATCCAATAAAGATCTTTCTCCCTTGGGAAAAAAATCCCTAACATCCAATGATCACTGATAAAAGGAAATTTAATGTTAGTGGTTTTTTAGGTAAAAAGATAATTAACTCTTTGAGAGAAATGTGTTTCATACCTCTCACAAAAAGGCATCATCCAACATTGTGTGATTATATTCTTTTCAAATCTTTCAGCAATATAAACCATTTTTGTTCCTCATTCAATTCACATGCTTCAGGGGAAATCAATTGTGGGTCCATGAATCCATATACTTCTGTCAGCTCATTCCTCTCACAAATTTTATAAAGATACCTAATACAAAACATACATAAGTATACATTTTTAATAAATATAATGCAGAGAAAAGGTGTTAAGACTTACATGGAAAAAAATTTCACCACGTTGATGCCCAACTTATCTCCAGTAACAAGCTCCATGATATCAGATTTTGTAATCCCCACACTTATTTCACGTCCACAAACATGAGATTCTATTGGAAACTCATAAAAACCCAACAACAAATGTGAATATCTTGACAATTTGTCAAGACCACTGGAATCTGTATCTGATGTCATAGCCTGTTGTCTTTGTTGTTGTCTATACAGTATTTCTTTACCTTTGAAGTATTCCTGTGAAATTTTTTTGAAAAATATAGTAGTTTTCAAATGATAAAACAACTTTAATAAAAAAATAAAATAAAATATATAACATTCATACCTCTATGGTCATGAGTCCAAGAAGTCTGGATGGCCAAACTAAAAAATGGCCGATACTCTGTCCAACTGTCGCCACCTCATCTGTAGGTATTGGTACCCTAGTTGATCTATCTATAATATCATGTACAGTGACCCTCTGATTCTCTACCTCTAATTGTTGATGATGAACTGTATCTCCTATACAATATACCAACCTGTATGCTACTATATGATGTTGAGAATCATCAACATACAACTCGCAATTTGTAGGAAGCTGCTGCGGAGGCATAGGATAAAAAATGGGGTCCGCACGCTGAGGTGGGGGAGTGGGAGATACTGGCAGAGGTGGAGGATAAATAATGGGGTCTGCAGGGGGAGGTGGAGGAGTGGGAGCTGCAGTCTGAAATTGTCTTTGCATTTCTACAAACATAGACTGCACCGACTCTCTAATCTTGTCCTCCATTGTCGCATTAATATTTTGAACTTCAGCCTTCAAGGATTCTATTATTTTTATAAACCACCTCAATGATAGAAGTTGAAGAACGTGGAAACACTTTTCTTACCGATACACCTGCCAGATATCCTCTTATACGGCCAGGATGTTCGGGCCTTCCCAATGCTGCAAATAAAATATCTTCCCTCCCAGTAGCTGTAAATGTCCCCTCTGAACTCTGCTCCTCAAGAGAGTCCTATATTAATTAATTGAATATTTCTGTAATTATTGAAACTTATATGAAGAAAAAATATAACTTAAATAAATTAAATATATATCTTATAATCCTCTCAGCTACGATTCTCGATTCTTCCGAAAGATATTGCCCTTTATTTCCCTTCTGAGCTCTATTCCATTTTTCATGTCTAGATGGAGGGGATGGAGGGGCCACCTCTCTAGAGCTTGAAGTCTCAACTCTTAGTTGTTGAAATTTTTCCGCCATCATTTTTTCTTCCAATAATGTATACCCTCCCCAAGATAAAATATGAGGGTATATATTTTTAGATTGGATCTCCTGATGATATTTCCTTGTTTGCTGTAATTTAAGAATACGAAATCATTAACAAAACATTAATAAAATCATTTATATAAGAAAGTTTATAAAAGTTTACATTGCCCTTACCAGAAATGACTCTTTTTTTCTACTTTCAAAAAACTGTCTCCATGTGTCTTCATCTATAAAAGGATATATACGACATGGATTGTCATGACTCCTATGACCATAAATGAAATCAGATGAGAGGGTTGATTTGAAATCCCTCCATCTCCTGGAAACCAAATATAAGCATTTCTTCCTGACTCCTCCAGTGTCAGGAATATCAAATGGCATCTGATAAAGAAGAGGTTAAACATTTTATATATACTAGAAACATTAAAATAATAGTCAAACAATGACAAAAGATCTTACCAAAATCATCTCCCACAACTGAGAGATAATCGCTTTATCCACACCTCTCCAATCATCATACAAAATGCTTACTTTGGTCTTAGCCTGAGTTGCAACAAAACTCTTAAAATCTTTGGCATTTGGACCTCTAGGAATATCATCATCATCAAACTCAATGACTATCCTCTGATCCTGCGTACGGGCAAGTGATAATTTTGGTAAATGTGTGCACCCATGTTTACCAACCTTTGAACTCTTTGTCGTAATAGGATCATGTGAATGTTCATCCCCAGAGGTATGACCAACAATATGCTCCTCTCCAGAATCATGTGGTTGATCATCTGAATGATCTGTCATTATCCTTCAAATCAAAAAAACAAACGTTAGTTCACAAATATACAAATTCAAATATTTTAATACTACTGTAATCAGAAAATAGAAAAGTGTACTAAGTTACATAATAGTAAACATTGGTAATATGGTAAGCATGTTAAATAGTGGAAAAGATGGAAAAGATGGTCAAGATGGTCAAGATGGTAAAAATGGTAAAAATGGTAAACCTGGTAAACATTGTAAACATGGTAAATTAATTGTTAGTGAACAAAAATAAGCATTTTAAAATTCATGTAATGGTTATAAACATGATCAAGTAAACTAAACAAACTTAAAACAAACAAAAACATATAATTATTTTATTTTAAAACATGTTTTAATAAATAAAAAACTTACAATATCTAACATTTATGGAAAAAATAAATGTAAACAAGAAATAAACATATGTTACCTGTAATTTTAGGAATGTACAAATGGATTGTTTTCCCAAATTCCTTCGTCGTGATTGTTCCATATGGAACAAACTATGTCTTCAACATGATCATCATTATGTTCTGGTAATATTTCCATGGAAGTAGGGATCTCACATAAATCAGCATATTCATCAAGTTCATCCTCACCAAAATATTGTTTTTTCCCTTGTAAAACAACAGCCCACTGCATATCTGATTGATCTACTACATAGAAAATTTGTTTTGCATGTGTTGCCATTATAAAAGAATCAGCTGTGTCTTCCAATATATTCATATTAACAAGTGTCATTCCAAATTCATCGGGTCTGACACTGTTTTTACCATTAAACCATTTACAGTTAAAAACGGGAACTTTAATTTTAAAGTAATTAACCTCCCATATGTCTTCAATCACTCCATAATATGCATTTGATGCAGAAATTGAGTTTTTGTCCTTAGCACTCGAAAAATGCATTGCTTCTGCAAACACCAATACACCACTATTCTGAACTGCACTTCTGTTGTCCTGAGATTTTGTATGAAATGTATAACCATTAATGTCATAACCGGACCATGTTATCACATTTAAACATGGACCACCCACTATCCATTTTAATGTCTCTGATACATCTGATCTACCAAGCAAAGTCTTTTTAATCCATGACAAAAAAGTTTTGTTGTGCTCATTCAAAATCCACATTTCTTTCTTCTTTGGATGACATTGTTTCAACTCATTAATATGCAATTTGATATACGGTTGAGCATCAGCTATGTTATTCAAGATGTATGATTCTAACTTCTTCATCTGTTCAGCTGATAATGATTTGACTTTCAAGCCACAAATCCCCTTTCCCTCATTATTAAATCATTCATGGTGAGATGGAGGCAAACCTATGTGTTGCGCCGCAGCCAAGTAGCTCGTACAAAACTCTGATACCTCCTCAGAAATATACTTTTCAATAATGGAGGCTTCAGGTCGATATAGATTTTTAACATACCCCTTTAATATTTTCATATACCTTTCAAAAGGATACATCCAACGAAGATATACAGGTCCACAAAGCTTTATTTCTCGAACCAGATGAATCATTAAATGCACCACTATATCAAAAAAAGTTGGCGGAAAATACATTTCCAATTGACAAAGTATAAAAATTGCATCCTTTTCCAAAATGTTCAAAGCATTCACATCAATCGCCTTGTTACAAATTGAATTGAAAAAATAACACAACTTCATTATAGTCTTTCTGACACGAATGGGCAATATTCCATGCAATGAAACTGGTAGAATTTGTTGCATCATGACGTGACAATCATGTTATTTCATACCTATCAACTTCAAGTCCTTCAATGAGACAAAATTTTTTACATTAGAAGAATAACCTTGAGGCACTTTGGTATCATGAAGACACTGACAGAAGCTAATTTTCTCCCTCTTTGATAATGTATGACAAGCCGGGGGAAGAAATGTTTGTCTTCCTTTAGGAGTGGGAGATAACTCCAAACGTATTCCCATTGATAGTAAGTCTAATCTTGCATTCAACCCATCTTTAGTCTTTCCTTTAATCTCTAACAATGTTCCAATCAAAGAATCACAGATATTCTTCTCCACGTGCATGACATCAATATTATGTTTAACTTCATGATACCTCCAATATGGTAGCTCAAAAAAAATTGACCTTTTCTTCCAAATATGTCTATCATTACCAGATTTATGTGTCTTTCCCAATGTCACATCAAGGTTTTTCACCCTCTCAAAATATAGATCATGGGATAAAGGTTTTGGAGCAGTATCAAATTCTTGTGGGCCATTGAATTCCTTTTTTAGTCTTCTATAAGGGTGTTCCATAGGCAAAAACTTTCGATGACCCATGTACACTGTTTTCCTCCCATGATGAAATTGACAATAGGACGTCTGTTGTTCGCAAATTGGACATGCTTTATGCCCTTTAACACTGTATCCAGACAACTTTCCCTACGCTGGGAAGTCATTTATAGTGAACAGAAGCCCTGCATGCAGTTGAAAATATTCCATTTTATAAGAATCATACACCCTAATACCATCAGCCCATAACAGTTTCAAATCATCAATCAACGGTGACAAGTAAACATCAATATCATTACCGGGTTGCTTTGGACCAGAGATCATTATACTCAACATGACATATTTGCACTTCATAAAAACTTCAGGAGAGAGGTTGTAAATTACCAATAAAACAGGCCATGAACTATGTGTGCTACTGAGTGTTCGGTATGGATTCATTCCATCTGTGCACAACCCTAGTCTGAGATTTCTAATTTCATTTCAAAATGTAGAATACTGCGCATCAATTTTCTTCCATTGTGAACAATCAGCTGGATGACGTATTTTTCCATCACATACCCACTCTTCAGCATGCCATCTTAACCTTTTTACATCTTGTGAATTAGAAAATAAACGTTTGCAACGATTAATTATAGGAAGTTACCAAAATACCTTTGAAGGGAGCTTTGTAATCTCTACATCAGCCTGTGATTTTTCTTTCACCTTATACCGTGATGTCCCACATTTAGGACACCTTAACAGAAATTTATATTCCTTCCTATATATAATGCAGTCATTCGGACACGCATGTATTTTCTTGTATCCCAATCCCATCAGGCATAATATTTTCTTGCCTTTGTAATGTGAATCTGGAAGATCGTTATCTTTTGGAAGAATGTATTTCATCAATTGTAGCAGCTCTATAAAACTTCTGTCACTCCATCCATGCTTCTCCTTCAGGTTAATCAATCTTAACACCGCTGACAAAACCGTAAAATCTGTACAACCGGGATAAAATGGTTTTTCAGCATCACCATATTGATGCGCAACTATCGGTTCTATCTCAATTTGTTCAGCTACAATATCACGAATCATTTCTTCAATTCCATCGGAGTTACCATCTTGCGAATCATCATCATCAGTGACATTCCATCCAGTTTCACCATGCCAAATCCAAGGGCTGTAACTCGGATTAAAACCATGACAAATCAGATGATCTTTTATCTCTATACTTTTCAACTTCTTCATATTCAAACATTTCAGGCATGGACAGAGAAAAATGTCACTACTTGGAACATTTCATTTTGAAAATTCCAAAAAGGCATCAACACCTTCCTCAAATTCATTGCTCTTTCGATGTGCCATAATCCAACTTCAACTCATTATTACCTATAACAAATATCAACAAAAAATATATATTTTTAAGATAAGATAAATATATGTTTATATGAAAAAAATCATAATTTGAATGTAAAACAATTTAAAATATAAAAAAAATCTATAGGTATTTAAAAAAATATGCTTGAATATTATTTTTAAACAAAATATAGTTAGATATAACAGTTTCAAATTTCATTGAATCAATGAAAACCATGACACCTACATAGTTTAATATTGATTGCGGTTTTGATGTTTTAATATATTAGATAAACTACCTATTTAACATGTTATTAATGGTTTATGTAGACCCTAAATCCATTTGGTAAATATTTTCACACAATTATAAAAATCAATTGAAGTGTTTTTAGGAGGAATATGTTCAATCATTTGATTTTGATGTCCCATATTCTACAACAAAAGGCAATGTGGATACCAAAACCCTTAGTTTGGTTTTTTATTCTCAAAGGGTTTGTGATGAAAAAGAAGAGTATAAGTTGATGTATATGATAAATAAAATACAACTATATTTTATTTATGGTTATGATAGAATGAATTCATACCATATCATTTAGGATCTGCTCCCACCAAAAGTAACCCTCCTCAGTTCGAAATGAATTAATTTAGATAATTATGCATGAATTCATACAAGTATTGTTGTACATAAACCAAAAAGAATATTATTAGTACTAAAAGTAAAACTATGAAGAAACAATAAACTCTATATACTCATGAAAGCTACTCCACAACACTTCCATGCTACTTACATCTATAAAAAACTACAAATTGCTTTTAAAAACCAAAAAAATTGTTTATATTTATGTATGGGGGGCATAACATGTATACATAGTAAGATCCTCCCTAAAACATCTCATGAAAATGTTGAGGAAGCACACTAAAGCCCTATGAAAAAAGGAATCTAAATCATCACCTAAAAAAGGAAAAATAGTTTCATATACTCACTATGGATCACTCACAAAATAATTCATATAAATAAACCTTTTCGTATAAAATATATATATATATATATATATATATATATTAAAATTAATGTCCTCGGATACCACTTCTCCACTAGTTTTCCTCTCACACCCCAATGCTAATGTCATGGTCTCACCCCACCCATAAATCATCCTACACCATGTGAAATTGTATCACTTCCATCAATGAATCATATGTATCTTAGAGTATCTCATCACCATCTTATCAAAATAGTAATGAGGTGCATACTTAGAAACCACTACATCTTGTTTACATTAAATGTAAAAAAATCGCAAACATAATTATAGAATATCCGTGAAAAAAAATGAACGAAATGAATTCATGGAAGGCTTACTTGAATGTTGCGAGTTGAGATGATAGATCCGAGAGGAGTGAAGAAGATAAAAAATGAAGCCAAAATGAGTTTAATGCAGGTCGATCGACGAGCCAATTAGGGTTTACCACGCGAGAGAGACGAGCCGAGGGACTGTCAATCGAAAAATCGTAAATGACAGTCCACGGGGATTTAATTTCTTTAAAAGTTTTATAACGTCGGTTATTATATAACTGACGTTATAAAATATTTTTTAAATTTATAACGTCGGTTATTTTAAAACCGACATAAAAAACCCCCCGCTCTTTGGTTTTTTACGTCGGTTATTTTGTAACCGACGTAAAAAACGAGTTATGTACGGGTTTTTTACGTCGGTTATTTTAAAACCGACGTAACCCCCCCCCCCCCCCCCCCGTGCTTCGGTTTTTTACGTTGGTTTTTCTATAACCGACGTAAAAAACATGTAGATATCTCATTTTTTACGTCGGTTATAAGATAACCGACGTAAAAAACCAATGCACGAAAGGTTTTTTACGTCAGTTATTTGGAAACTGACGTAAAAAACCAAAGCGCGGGAGGTTTTTTACATTGGTTATTTGGAAACCGATGTAAAAAACCCGATATCTACGTGTTTTTTACGTCGGTTAACAAATAACCGACATTACAAACTAAAGAACGGGGGGGGGGGGGGTTTACGTCGGTTTTAAAATAACTGACGTAAAAAACCCGTAGACATCTCATTTTTTACGTCGGTTATAAAATAACCAACGTAAAAAACCCCGCGCTTTGGTTTTTTACGTCGGTTATCACATAACCGACATAAAAAATGTGTTGATATCAGGTTTTTTACATCAGTTTCCAAATAACCGACGTTAAAAAGCTACTCGCCGCGTTTTTACGTCGGTTATATATAACCAACGTAAAAAATGGTGACGTAAAAAATGTTTTCTGCACTAGTGAAAATAATATTCAATATATATTATTTCTCACTGGAACATTAAACTCAGTCTGTTATTCCTCCACAATATTTATCAGGACTTGAATAATGACTATTTATTTAATAAATAAATATCACTACATTATTCTATAATAAAAAATTAAATATTATTTACACTATATAGAAAATAAGCATTTATTAAATATTCTTCTCACATAATATTATCTCTAATAACTGGTGACTGAATATATGTAATCAAGAAGTCATGAATAATCATTAAACCACATATGGGAGTAACATTTATTCAATTAGTTTGATAATAAATAATATTATACTATTTAACTAATATTCTTGATACACTTAGTGTGTGACCCTCTATGGCTCTTTCTTAGTGACATTAGAAAAAACAGCCTAAATTCTGAGGTTAGCATCTAGAAACATGTCAAGGAACCCATACAGAAATATGTTAATGTCACAATGACATAATACCACATATGGATTCTTTTTGTGTAATATAATCCCTTTATCTAGATATCTCTAATCAAGAATGTAGCATGTTGGTGCCATCAACCTATGTGCATGATTTCTCTTTATTTGGATTTGCAAAAAAATGAACTTTCCTATAGAAAACCATGACCATGGATTTATTTAAGATATATATTTTCCATAAAAGGTCTTGAGATATCAAATTATATTAAATAATAGAAAGGAAAACTCATTTCTCACATTATTCATTAATGAAATATTCATCAACACACACCCAACATATTCTGCCTCACCGTGAACACATGTCATCACGGTTTTCATAAATACATAAAATTACATGACTTATAAAAATAATTAATAATAGACTTAAAGTCTAAAGATCAATACACATTTCTTCAAATTGGAATATCCAATTAAACATATAAAATTGGATTTCATACTGGCAGGTCTCGTTCTCATAATATCCTATACTAGATATTACCAAGGGAGAATAGCATGAAAATGTGGTTCAAATTCTTATGAGTATCCACCCCTAATAGCATGTATCACTTATCATAGCGGGGAATTATCGTGACCATTTAGTTTGAGAGCTACACTTAGTAAATTATCACATACTATGTTACACAGAAGAAAAATCCTGATGTGATAAGAAGTTTATTAATATTAAAAAAAAAATTTAGGTTGTCATAAAGTATATATAAGTTTGTTCTATGGAACTAACTCCAACTAGAAGTGCTATGAATTTATTCCTATGTCTCACTCAAACCATAATTAGACCAATTTTGTGATTCCTTCAATAAGAACCACTTCTAATGACAAGTATTTCTACACTAGAGAATATTCTTGACATAAATATGATATTCCAAGAGATATTGTCATTTTATCCCATAGTTATAGCACTTAGAAATTCCATCCACCATAGAGGGAATAGAAGAACATATACTCTTCTCTAGTTTTCTACCACAACTATATCATGGATTCTCTTCCTTTCTATTCCAACCATTAGAAGTATAACATGGAAGTCAACTAAAGGATGAAATGATACCTATATGTATTTCCTCCTCTAGACCATTATCAATTATCTAGATATTGTGAAGGACCTTATCATATATCCTTCAATTGACGTTTATTACCTGAAAAATAAACTACGGTTAGAGGCTAATCACAAACTTTCAAGCCATATATACCTTGTTCCTAGTCAACATATTAGAGAAGCATAGAAACTTCAAGAAACGATCAATGTAAATAGACACTGCCATCAAGACCTACTGAATCTCCATAAACTCTTGAGTGATGTCTACCTTCAGCATACCCGAAAATAAAACCATGGAGAAAAGGTCCTTGAAGTTATTCCAAGTCATAACTTCACATCTTCCCAACTATTTTATGATACCCCACTACCTCCTGGTGGGCCCATATAGCATAAAATAATCCAACTTCACCCATTTATCCTTTAGAGTAACCAAAAAATTAATGATACCTCGAGGATTTTAATATAGTTCTCAACATCCTGAGAGCCTTACTATAAGGCCTCGACCTTATACCTTACATAATATTGAATTAAATAAATAATTCACATTGAGGATCTTTTCAGGTTTAGAGTTTTAGAGAATTAGATCTTAAATCATGCATTACATTCCACATTTAAACAAAGTGGTTACATAAAAGATAGTATTTATTTTTTCCCATCAACGGAAACATATTTAAAATAAAACATGGATTATTTCTTGACACTTCCTTGACACTGTCATCATATCATGTACCTTTCCCTTGACGTGTGAAAAACATTTCAAAAACTTGGGATGAGCATAAAAAGCTCAGTAAGGGATACAAAAATATGGAAAGGAAACATGAGTACATGTATACATAAGAATCAATGAAATCATACTTTACTCATAAAACATAAACAATTTAACATACCTCATCAAAACATGAATAAATAATAGAAATCACAAGACATAAAGGTAACTTGAGGCATTCATAACATTCTTACGTAGGGAGTAACCCTCTTGGTTACGTTTGGAATACCCATCACAGTATATTCCCTAAATATCTTCGGAGAAACCTTAACGTTTAACCCCTTCACGTTACCCAATGCATTGGAGAGGTATATTGGGCTCTTCCGTCCTTAGTTTATTTCGAAACCACCCGTCTTCATAAAAATTTCCAAGAACCATAACATAATCGTATCACATAAAACATGCATAAAGGAAACATAACATTTCCACTTTTCAATCACAAGATATCAATACAAAAAATTGATATAAAAATATTATGAAAACCATTTTCAATACAAAAATAAAAGAAAAGTAAAACATGGAATTTATTTTTCATTTAAAAAAAGGCATGGCTTGTAGAGGAATCCAAAACTCAAATAATGGTCACGGCGACGGAGAAGTCGTTGTCGCCGCATACGTACGACAAAAACATTCCCTTTTGTCGTTTAGTAAAACGTTTCGTATAAAAACTATTCCTTTTGGATAAAATTAAAAGTCAAAGTTGTTTATACACCATATAAAAGAAGGTTGTGTATAAAACAAAATATGACTCAATGAAAGGAGATTGAGATGAAGTCCCATACAAATACGGTATCCTTGGATTAAGGATAAATCAATTACATAATTATGTGTGACAAATGAATACACCAAATATAAGTGGATATTAAGTGTAAAACAATCAGAGGTTATTCACACATATTCATATAACGATATATTCAAGGAGTACAAGTTTATCCCGAAGAATCAAAATTGGGTTAAGAAGTTCCTTTGCAAAAATTCAACAGCCTAACAACGTCACTTCAAAATTCAGAAAATGAGTTGATGAGAGATAAAAAGGGTATCTCATCACTTGGACATAAAATTTACATCAATAAGGATATAGAAGAACATATCCCAACATAAGAAGATGTAATTCAAAAGGCATAACAAAAGAAGTCTTTTTAAAAAGAGGAGGGTGAAAGGTTCCCTTACTGATTTGGGAATCTTTCAAAACGTACACCCCATGAAAGAAGGGTCATACACCATTGATGTAAATACTCATAAACGAAATTTCATTACACAAAGAGTAGAATAATGGGAAGTACATATACCACTCAAAGTAAATGGTTGAAAATATAACATAAATCTTATGGGAATAAAAGTGAGATGAAAAATCCCTTATGAAAACTCGGCAGCCTAACGACGCCACTTAAAACTTCCAAAAATGGATTGATGAGATAAAATAGGGTATCTCATCATATTAAAATAAAAATTACAGCAAGAGGAATATAAAATAACATCCTCGAACATAAAAAATAGGAACTTAAAAGAAGTGACATAAAGGAGAGTACTTAAAAATAAATAGAGAGGTTGGATCTCTTATAAAAATTCGGCAGCCTAACGGCGCCAATCAAAACTTCCAAAATGGATTGATGAGAGAAAAAAGGGTCTCTCCTCATATAAAAATACAAATTACATTATGTTTAATATAAAATAAAATCCTCCAACATAAGAACATGGAGCATAAATGAAATGACATAAAATAGGGTACTTGAAAAAAAGTGAGAGGTTGGATCCCTTACCTCAAGCCCGAATTGTCTTGTTCATTTCTTTATATTCCTGAATAATAAACTTTGGTAAATTTATAATTTCTTAAGGACCTCCTTTAAATATTATTATTAAGTTCATATCACATATTATAATGTTAGTTCATATCAGACGTTTTTGCCGATGTTTGGTACATGAGTCAAAAATGAACTTGTTTGAAAAATGATTGCCCATGTAGTTATAAGTAAATCATTTCCAGAATAGTATTAATGATTAATATATCATATATATCCAGTACATATTCATTTTATACTATTCCATATCATTTGGAGATAAAAAAACAAAAAGCATCATTCATGGAGACGGTAGGCCGTACGTACGCATGAACGCTACTTTCATTTTTTTGTCATATTAATGGAATTAAAAATAAATGATATATATATATATATATTATAATTCCAGTATAATATATATGTTATATAAGTCACATATGTTCATTAATTTCATTATTTTTACATTCCATGTATTTCATGAACGAGTCACATCACTTGAGGGGGCGGTAGTCCACACTTCCTCATATGAAATTATCGCATTTGCACAACATGCAAAGAATAAAGGTATGTTTTAAATATAAAATACAGAAGCATATAGAATACATAAATACCATATATATGATATATAAAATATAGTGACATCATAATGGCCACCTTTAAAGGTGTTAAAAGAATATTGAACAATCATCGTTTCGTAAGGCAGTAATTCGCCATCCACAGAAACAGTATGTTCTTTAACCATTAGACGGATGTGTGTGTAAGTGTAGCTCAAATACTTCTTATAAAAACATCCACGTATATTGAAGATACTGGTGTTGTTACAAAATAGAGGAATAAAAAATTTTTAGGGGGTTGGAGAAGCAAAATTAAACAAAAGAACACTAGGGAAGACTTTACCTTTAAATCAGGTAACTCTTTTTGATTTGAGATCAAAGGCTTCCTTGGAAAGACTTATGCCCAAAGTGAGGCTTCTAGGAGTAAGATAAGGATGTGGAGGGAAAAATTGGGACTGGTTTGGCCAAGCCAAAGGCTTGAGAGGTGTGGGTAAGGTGGTATAGGTGGGGGCCTTTTATAAGAGGAGAGGAGGGGCACTCTTGGAAAGTTAAGAAAAGATACTTTGTTATAAAATGATTTTCGGATAAAAAAGGTCCCACGATTATAAATTTCGAGGATAAGGTGATAAGGGTTCTAAATACACACATCCAATAGGTTTTTGACAAGTGTAGGTCTTAGATTTTACATTATATTTTCATTTTATTTAAATCATTAAATAATGAGGTAATCGTTGCATCATCATGGTGTCATAAATAATTTAATTTATTTAATGTCTAAAAATTATAAAAAAAATATCATGATGTAGGAAATCGTTTTAGATTTCCAATTATTATTTATAGTCAAAAATCTGACTTGTATAACCACATTTCAAAATTGTTTTAGTAAAACAACTCATGTTTGTGACATTTTCATTTTAACTTAAAATAAAAGTCATTAATGTCATTATCTTACCCAAGTGGCTCCATGGGGTCCCCAAAATTGACCCATGGGTTTTATTGGTCGGCCGTGACACATACAATAAGGTTAGGACATGTGTCTAGGTCATTTCATATTATTAAAACATTATTCTTACCTTAAATTACACTAATTACCTCTAATCGCGATTAAAAACTTAAAAGTTACTATTCACCAAAAAATTATTTTAATCCCATTGAGCCACATTTTACTTCCTAATGACAACCATGTATGTTGGATTTTTGAAATTCAAAACACAAAAGTGGTAAAGTTTCATTTAAACGAAAAATCAGTTTTTTAAGTACCCCTTAGTGGTTTCACTATTAATCAAAAATTGAAGTTTTTCAGAAAAATACCAAAACTTCACCTTAAGCTAGATTTGATATTCTGAATTTAAAAATTATGTCTATTTTAGAAAATTAAAATCATATAAGTTAGTTTAATTAATTTAATAATTAATTCCCGCTGTCATGACAAATAGCGTGTTTTTATGAAACAATATATATCAAAAGATTGACCCTAGTTTAAGTCCAATTTCAAAGTCAAATTAATTACAATGACCAATATTGGATTAAATGGTAAAAATATATTCTAATTTCACTTTAAAAACAATTCAAAGTACAATCTAATCATATAAATAAATTATATTTAAAAAAGGTTTTGAATTAAAATACAACATTATTCACTATTCATTAAAAAAATGAACTTTATCGGAAAAATACCAAAAATTTACACAAAGTAAATTTTGATGTCCTGATTCTAAAGAAGAATTTTATTTTGTCACATATAACACATAAGAGTGTCAAAAAGTGGATTTAAAAGAGGTTCACCATCAAAAGGCGGTTAATCGACCTTCTAAAGAATATTAGAATGTTTACGCTTAAAATTGGATTCATTCGCATTTTTAATCCTCTAACATTTATTGTAAAGAGTAAAAATATTTGACAAACATATATAATAATTTTGTAGTTAGTTTTGTTCATTCCCACCATTACAACGGCTAGGTGTTAACTACCATTTAAAATAATATTATTTTATTATTAGAGTGCAACGTAAGATTTCCAAGAAACTCGTTGTTGCGTATTGGGTACGCCTTCGAGCATAGCGTCCCCTTTAAAGTAATATTAATATTTTATTCACAAATATGGATAAATGTGAAAATGTCATATTCTTTATTTACCTAGGGTGTTACATCCTTCCCCCCTTTTGGGAATTGCATCCTCGCAATTTTAAAATCGGGCTCAGAAACATCATTGAATGTCTCACATCGAAACAAGAGTCGGTAAAACAATCACTTTAAAAGAAAGAAAGAGAAGTACAGAGGTCACCCGAGTTAACCCATACTAGGATTCCATGTAGGAAAAAATGGATATGGAAGAAAAATCAAAGGGTCATGTTCTGAGGGAGAGTGACAGAAAACATGTTTAGGAGAAAGATAACCACAAGAAAATCACAAACTTGTGGTGGGTTAAATGGTATTCAATTCCCCAGTAGGAAAAGTTAATAGACAACATTTTTGTTTTAAGTTAATTTTCATTGAAGAATTTATTTTTTATCCTAATAAAACGTATTTACTTGTCATGTTGACTTTCAAATTTTACTATATTTCTTACACAAACTCATACTTTCCACAAATGATGAGTATTTAGGAAGACTTGTTCATACTAAGAGTACTATAACAAACTTCTTGAGAATCACCTAATCTAGAAAATAGGACTATATATTTCCCATGTCTTTATACCCTTACCAAAACCAAAATTATTAGAACAAGATCAGATAATCCAGAAAAGGATAACCCTTTATAAAAAGAAAATCTATTCTTAATCTCCAAAATTTGTCCAACAAAATCTAAAGTTTAACGAAGACCATTCGATAAATAGTTTGTCCATAAAATTTTTCAAAGTAAACCAAACTAAGATTGAAACCCAAATATTTGACGGATTTAATCACATAGTCTTCCAAGGTACAAATTAACACTTATCTCTAAATAACATCAGTTGCTCTTAAAGTCTCATATTGAAAAGTAATTAACCTAATCACATATCCTCAATGATAGGTTAATAATTTCCATAGATAACCAAAAATAAACTTACTCTTAATTCATAAAATCATCTAACTAAAAATAATAAGTCATACTAACCAGGGACTTCACGTAGTCCAGTGGTAGGCAATAAATACCAGTCACACTTTAGTTGTGGGTTTGATTCCCGCAGCTTTGTTCGACGCGACGGGTTGTCACACGGTCTACATGTTGTCCTTTTTATAAAACTCTAAAAATAAAACTAACATGTTTTAACCTCAATATCTTATACCTCTCATTTTCATCCAAATTCTTTACGATCTCAACATCTTAATTCTTGAAGTCTTATTTCACCACCATAAGATAAAATAAAATGATTCCCAAAATGAATAACAACATACCTTGATCATGGCGTCCACTTGGTTTCATCGTCATCTTGCTCACGTAGGTAGAAGTCCCATGCATTACAACAATGATTTAGGGATCCTTCAAAATAATTTGCTTCCTCCATTCAAATACACCTTGTACAACATGGGTCATATGGGTGTTAACAGAAAAACAGTTTTGGAAAATTATCATGTCTGAAATATAATTCCAAAACATCTGATAAATCATGATTTCTATAAAATAGTCGGATATAATTTGAGTTGAAAATTTCTATTATTGGTCCTTTTAAAATACCATAAGTATGTGCTGAGAGACTATATTTTAAAAGAAAATATAAATAGGTTGCGCAAGGGTCTCCTTCCTCAGCACCATTTTTGAAATCATAATATGCTTCAAATTCTTGTGATAAGGTAAAATATTTTAAAATACCTTGATAATATTTACCTTTCCTGAAAATATGAGAATATTGTAAAAATAGTATTTTTCTAAAAACAACCCATGATCCACGATGATAACGAGGTATAGTGGAGGTGTTTGATATCTCAAACAACTTCTTGCAAGTGAGTTGTATGCTAGAAAACGTTTCACAATTATCAGAACATGAATTTGCAATAATTATTGCAAGCATGTCATCAGGAAGAGATAAGAATTTCATTTCAGATCCTTCTCCTTCCATTCATAAATGACTTTACTTTACCTGAAAAAAGTTATAAAACAAGGATTTAACTGAAATAATAGATATAGGGACTAATCATGTGTCTAACAAAAACTCTTAATCCATAAAGTTGTCTAAACCGACCTATGATACCAACTATAAGGCCCTGGACTTATACCTTACTTAATTTTGAATTAAATGAATAATTCACAATGAGGATCTTTTCAGGTTTAGAGTTTTAGAGAATTAGATCTTAAATCATGCATTACATTCCACATTTAAACAAAGTGGTTACATAAAAGATAGTATTCATTTTTTCCAATCAATGGAAACATATTTAAAATAAAACATGGATTATTTCTTGACACTTCCTTGACACTATCATCATATCATGTACCTTTCCCTTGACCTGTGAAAAACATTTCAAAAACATGGTATGATCATAAAAAGCTCAGTAAGGGATACAAAAACATGGAAAGGAAACATGAGTACATGTATACATAAGAATCAATGAAATCATACTTTACTCATAAAACATAAGCACTTTAACACACCTCATCAAAACATGAATAAATAATAGAAATAATAAGACATAAAGGTAACTTGACGCATCATAACATTCTTACGTAGGGAGTAACCCTCTTGGTTACGTTTGGAATACCCATCCTAGTATGTTCCCTAAATCTCTTCGAAGAAACCTTAATGTTTAACCCCTTCACGTTACCCAATGCATTAGAGTGCTATATTGGGATCACCCAGCATTAGTTTATCATGGAACCACCCATCTTCATAATAATGCCCAAGAACCATAACATAATCGTATCACATAAAACATGCATAAAGGAAACATAACATTTCCACTTTTCAATCACAAGATATCAATACAACACATTGATATAAAAAAATTATGAAAAAAATTTTCAATACCAAAATAAAAGAAAAGTAAAACATGGTATTTATTTTTCATTTAAAAAAATGCATGGCTTGTAGAGGAATCCGAAACTCAAATAATGGTCACGGCGGCAGATAAGTCGTTGTCGCCGAATACATACGACAAAAACATTCCCTTTTGTCGTTTAGTAAAACGCTTCGTATAAAAAATATTACTTTTGGATAAATGTAAAATTCAAAGGGGTTTATACACCGTATAAAATAAGGTTGTGTATAAAACAAAATATGCCTCAATGAAAGGAGATTGAGACGAAGTCCCATACAAAGATGGTATCCTTGGATTAAGGATAAATCAATTACATAATTATGTGTGAAAAACGAATACACCAAATATAAGTGGATATTAAGTGTAAAAAAATCAAAGGTTATTCACACATATTCATAGAACTACATATTCAAGGAGTACAAGTTTATCCCAAAGAATCATAATTGGATTAAGAAGTTCCCTTGCAAAAATTCAACAGCCTAATGACGTCACATCAAAATTCAGAAAATGAGTTGATGAGAGATAAAAAGGGTATATCATCACTTGGACCTTAAATTTACATCAATAAGGATATATAAGAACATATCCCAACATAAGAATATGTAATTTAAATGACATAACAAAAGAAGTCTTTTTAAAAAGAGGAGGGTGAAAGGTTCCCTTACCGATTTGGGCAACTTTCAAAACGTACACCCCATGAAAGAAGGGTCATACAACA
This sequence comes from Viscum album, assembly GCA_963277665.1. NCBI lineage: Eukaryota > Viridiplantae > Streptophyta > Magnoliopsida > Santalales > Viscaceae > Viscum > Viscum album. The sequence continues at coordinate 1,474,305,478 of OY728125.1, read as the reverse complement.
TTGATGTAAATACTCATAAACAAAAGTATATTACACAAATAGTAAAATAATGGGAAGTAAATATACCAATCAAAGGAAATTGTGGCAAATATAGCATAAATCTTATGGGAATAAAAGTGAGATGAAAAATCCCTTACGAAAACTCGGCAGCCTAACGACGCCACTTAAAACTTCCAAAAATGGATTGATGAGATCAAGTAGGGTCTCTAATCATATTAAAATAAAATTTACAGCAAGAGGAATATAAAATAACATCCTCCAATATAACAAATAGGAGCTTAAAATAAGTTACATAAAGGAGAGTACTTAAAAAGAAATAGAGAGGTTGGATCTCTTACGAAAATTCGGCAGCCTAACTATGCCAATCAAAACTTCCAAAATAGATTTATGAGAGAAAAAAGGGTATATCATCATATAAAAATAAAAATTTCATTATGGTTAATATAAAATAACATCATCTAACATTAGAACATGGAGCATAAATGAAATGACATAATATAGGGTACTTGAAAAGAAAGCGAGAGGTCAGATCCCTTACCTGAAGTCCTACTTGTCTTGTTCGTTTCTTTATATTCCTGAATAATAAAATTTGGTCAATTTATAATTTCTTAAGGACCTCATTTAAAGATTATTATTCAGTTAATAGCACATATTATAATGTTAGTTCATATCAGACGTTTTTGCCGATGTTTGGTACATGAGTCAAAAATGAACTTGTTTGAAAAATGATTGCCCATGTAGTTATAAGTAAATCATTTCCAGAATAGTATTAATGATTAAAATATCATATATATCCAGTACATATTAATTTTATTCTATTCCATATCATTTTAAGATAAAAAAACAAAAAGCATCATTCATGGAGATGGTAGGCCGTACGTACGCATGAACGCTACTTTCATTTTTTTTGTCATATTAATGGAATTAAAAATAAATGATATATATATATATTATAATTACAGTATAATATATATGTTATATAAGTCACATATGTTCATTAATTTCATTCTTTTTACATTCCATGTATTGCATGAACGAGTCACATCACTTGAGGGGGCGGTAGTCCAGACTTCCTCATATGAAATTATCGCATTTGCACAACATGAAAAGAATAAAGGTATGTTTTAAATATAAAATACAGAAGCATATTGAATGAATAAATACCATATATATGATATATAAAATATAGTGACATCATAATGGCCACCTTTAAAGGTGTTAAAAGAATATTGAACAATCATCGTTTCGTAAGGCAGTAATTCGCCATCCACAGAAACAGTATGTTCTTTAACCATTAGACGGATGTGTGTGTAAGTGTAGCTCGAACAATTATTATAACAAAATCAAAGTATATTTAAGATACTGGTTTCTTTAAAAAATAAAGGAATAAAAAAAGTTTAGGGGGTTGGATAGGAAAAATAAAACAAAAGAACACTAGGGAAGACTTTACCTTTAAATCGGGTAAATCTTTTTGATTTGAGCTCAAAGGCTTCCTTGGAAAGACTTGTGCCCAATGTGAGGCTTCTAGGAGTAAGATAGGGATGTTTAGAGACAAAATGGGTAGGGTTTGGCTGAGACAAAGGATTTAGAGGTGTGGGTAAGGTGGTAGAGGTGGGGCCTTTTATAAGAGGAGAGGAGGGGCACTCTTGGAAAGTTAAGAAAAGATACTTTGTTATAAAATGGTTTTTAGATAACAAAGGTCCCAAAATTATAAATTTATAGGATAAGGTGATAAGGATTGAAAATCCACACATAAAATAGGTTTTTGACAAGTTTAGGTCTTATATTTTACATTATATTTTCATTTTATTTAAATCATTAAATAATGATGTAATCGCTGCATCATCATGGTGTCATAAATAATTTAATTTATTTAATGTCTAAAAATTATAAAAAAATATCATGATGTAGGAAATCTTTTTATCTTTCCAATTACTATTTATAGTCAAAAATCTAACTTTTATAACCCCATTTAATTTTTTTTAGTAAAACAACTCATGTTTGTGACATTTTCATTTTAACTTTAAATAAAAGTCATTAATGTCATTATCTTACCCAAGTGTCTCCATGGGGTCCCCAAAATCGACCCATCGGTTGTCTTGGTCGGCCATGACACATCAAATAAGGTTATAACCTGTTTCTAGGTCATTTCATATTATTAAAACATTATTATTACCTTAAATTACACTAACTACCTCTAATCGCGATTAAAAACTTAAAAGTTACTATTCACCAAAAAAGTTATTTTAATCCCATTGAGCCACATTTTACTTCCTAATGAAAACCATGTATGTCGGATTTTTGAAATTCAAAACACAGAAGTGGTAAAGTTTCATTTAAACGAATAATCAGTTTTTTAAGTACCCCTTAGTGGTTTCACTATTAATAAAAAATTGGAGTTTTTTAGAAAAATACCAAAACTTCAACTTAAGCTAGATTTGATATTCCAAATTTAAAAATGATGTCTATTTTACAAAATTAAAATCATATAAGTTACATTAATTAATTTAATAATTAATTTCCGCTGTCATGACAAATAGCGTGTTTTTATGAAATAATATATATCAAAAGATTGACACTAGTTTAAGTCCAATTTTAAAGTCAAATTAATTACAATGACCAATATTGGATTAAATGGTAAAAATATATTCTAATTTAACTTTAAAAAAAATTCAAAGTACAATAGAATCATATAAATAAATTATATTAAAAAAAGTTTTTGAATTAAAATACAACATTATTCACTATTCATTAAAAAAATGAACTTTATCGGAAAAATACCAAAAATTTACACAAAGTAAATTTTGATGTCCCGATTCTAAAGAAGAATTTTATTTTGTCAAATATAACACATAAAAGTGTCAAAAAGTGTATTTAAAAGAGGTTCACCATCAAAAGGCGGTTAATAAACCTTCTAAAGAATATTAGAATGTTTACGCTTAAAATTGGATTCATTCGCATTTTTAATCCTCTAACATTTATTGTAAAGAGTAAAAATATTTGACAAACATATATAATCGTTTTGTAGTTAGTTATGTTCATTCCTGCCATTAGAACTGTTAGGCGTTAACTACCATTTAAAATAATAATATTTTATTATTAGAGTGCAACGTAAGATTTCCAAGAAAATCGTTGTTGCGTATTGGGTACGCCATCGAGCATAGCGTCCCCTTTAAAGTAATATTAATATTTTATTCACAAATATGGATAAATGTGAAAATGTAATATTCTTTATTTACCTGGGGTGTTACACTTACATTCTCTATAATGGTAAAGGGTGATAGAGATGAATGTCTCAAGTACAGTAAACAATAGTATTAGAAACTCCTCTTCCTATATAGGCATTATACAGATAACTCTTGGATGAGGTGTTCCTTCTTCATAAACCACTACAATTCATATCATAGCATTATACTACATAAATTATTCTAGAACTGAGACATCCTCCCTTATAGGAGCATCTTGGACTGCTTCTCTAGGTTTTCCCAAAAGATCACATCTAGTTAGAGTTTTTTAAAATTCCAACATCCTCTTATAACACCTATTACATCTTAGCTAGATAAAAAACTGAGATATTTATAGGAATAGAAAAGGGATTAAGAAAAATATATCCTCATAGGTAATCTGTGACAAGAAAACACATCCATGCGAGTATTACTCAAAAATAAATCCTATTTCTTAGTACCTTTATGTTATTCACATTAATATATCTAACAAAAATCATTCCCATGTTCAAATATTCAATGCTATAAAAAATATTTCACAATGCAGGGAAAACAGATATATCATCAAACAAAAAGAAAATATCATGGAATTTAATTTAATAGCTATATATATTACTCAATATGAGTATATATATATGATATGTGATCTAATGTAACATCTCCAACCTAGCATCCACTAAACTGGTTCCCTAATTTAGGTTATCACATGAACTCATGTGTGCATCCCTATATGCTAGAGGTTTCTGATTAGAAGCAAGGGTATTCTACCCTTTTTACCAGAGTACGCCACAACAGATAACATGTGAAATAAAAGAAACAATAAAAAATAAACCAACATAATTTTTTGACCATTTCCCTAACAGGGTAGTAACCATAACTAATAGTAAATATGTCATGTTATGCTAATAGTTCCAAGAGTGAAGAAAAGCCTAAAAATAAAGACAACCACCAAATCCCCAAAATGGGTCCTAAATCCAAGACTGTATCATCATCTATGTACATCCCAAAAAAACACAACTCCCTAATATATGGACTTTTCCCTTTTCCTAACCTACAACAATGAAATATACTCAGGTACCCAGTGAAATCCTAAGTAGGGTGTGAGTACAACTTAGTAGTACACCACCAACGACGTCTACAAAATATTCAGTATAAAAAGAAAATGCTTGAAATTACTAAATAAATGAAATGATAATAAAATGACAATACGGTTTCCCTTAGTTAACAACTTTAATCTCATCCATTTTCATCATTTGTTCTATGGGTTAGGAATTTATATAATTTACACTACGACATAATTTTTTTAGTTATCATACGTAAGGGGATAAATCAAGTTCTCTATCTCACTAGGAATAAACATTTAACAAAAAAATACATTACACTTATCTTGGATACTCGGACCCAGTAGTCTCATCAAATGAATTAGTTATGGGCCTAGAGCCTCAATCTGACTCCCTAACCCATGCATTCAAGGGTTGGGGTTAGAGACTTAGTTCAACATGACCTATGGGAGGATCCTTAGTCCATTATGTCACACCACCAAGCCATGGTAACATGCTTATTTATCCATTTACCACATTTACCATACCAAAAATCACACACAATCAATAATCATAACATTCACAATTCACATTTCATTTAATACATGAAACTATAGGATATAACTTATAGACCACCTACCTAGAATCCATATATGAATTATTGTTTAAACCTAGAATTATATATGGATTCCTAAACCCTTTGAATCCCTCACCTAAGATTCAATGGAAAAAGAGGGTTTTTGTGATTCATAAGAAGAAGAATGAAACCACAAGCCCTAATCTGGAAAAGAGAAGAAATATAAGAGTTAGACCTATCCGGAGCTTCAATCCACACCAAATGACACTCCAAATGGCCTATAAATGAAGTATATCATCCCTTGAGAAGATTTGAGAGCTTTTTCTTGTCATAGGGTTTAGAGGAGGTAGAATGAGGATGAAAACCGGGTGAAACACTTAAAATCCCGAGGGGGGAAACGATAATTTCTCACTTCTTAATGGGACACATGGTTTGGCCACACGGTTTTCTAAACTCTTTTCCAACCATGTGCCTAACTCTATCCAAGAGGGGTTTAAGTCACATTGTTACCTAGAAATATTTCAGAGTTTGATAAAATGTGAACTAACTTTACAAAATGACTTTGGCCAAGGTCACATGGTTTGGATTTCCCCATTTCATTGTTTACACTAACCATTCAGGAAATATGTGACATGAACAGGATGGCCTGATTCCCCTTTCTTTTGTTTCTCAAACCCTCAGAGCACCCCTGAGATTCCTCATACACCCAATAATTTTTTTTTCAACTTTAATATATTCATTCCAAGTTTTAAATAAGAACATACCTCCATGAAGTCTATGATCTTACAACTTCACCACCTTAAAATGGCTCATCCTCGACCTACACTCCCAAGAATCATTGAGATTCTGAAGAAAAGATATCAGGACACTAGGCCCAAATATCCAACTCTCTCTCCTATGTTTCTTCTTGAACATTACCATGCTTCCACAAACCTTGAACCAAAGGCATAGTCATTCCCCAAAAGACTTTCTCACAATGATTCACGATAAAAACTGGATGATCCTCAAGGACACATTAAACTCATGCTCAATATCCTCAATATAAACCACATGTGATGGGTTAGGTTGATATTCCAAATATTTGACATGTGAATAAAAATCATGCATACCACTGTATCGATGTGGAAAATCCAATCAGTATACCACTAGTCCAATCCTCTCCACAATCTCAAACGGTCCTATCTACCCAGGTTCCAACTTACCCTATTTCCTAATTCAATGGTAAACCAACCTTTGAGACACCTAAATAAATACAAGATCACCCACCATAAACTCAATAAGTCAATGATTTCAATCCACTTATGAATTCTTCCTACTCTAAGCCATATCCATGCATTTCTGAATCAACTGGATCTTATCTGATGTCTCTTGTATGAGACTTGGTCCTAAAAACTCTAATTATCCAGCCTCTATTAAACTAAATGGAGATTTACTTGACCATCCATAGGGTTCCTCAAACGGTTCCATATGAATCATAACCCGGTAACTATTTTCATAGTCAAATTCAACAAGTGATAAGTTCTTCTCCCACAATCCACATAAATCTAAGACACATTCTCTCAACATGTCCTCTAATACCAGAATAGTATGATCTGATTTACCATATGTCTACGGATGGAAGTCCATACTCAAAAACACTTGGGTACTAATTGTTTTCTATAGTTTCTACTAGAATTATGAAGTGAAATATGGATCAAAATATGAAAGTATGGTTCATGAAACCCCATGAAACTGCACAACCTATTGAACATAAAACTCACCCAACTAATCCATAGTGAAAGTCTCTTGAATTAGAAAGTACTGATCCACCTTAGTCAACTGATCCACAACTACCCAAATCACATCATTCTTTTGAAGTTTCCTCAGAAGACGCACCACAAAAACCATCATCACATCATCCCATTTACATTCTGTAATGGTAAATGGCTACAAAAAACCACCCAACCTATAGTGGTCATCCTTCACTCATTTTAATGTAAGGAATCACACCATGAAACCTACAATATTTTTCTTCATCTCTATCCAAAAATACTTCTTATGAAGACCATGATACATTTTGGCCAATACAGGATTTATGGCTCACTTCAATGCAATAAAATCACTCATAATATCTTTCTAAAAACATGTTGGAACCACAAAAATCCATTAATGTAAACAATCACATCATCACCAATGGTCCAACCAGATGGTGACTCCCCATATTTAAGACCTTACCTTAAAGAAAAAAGTTTTGGATCCTTATAATGTCTCTCCTTAATCCGGCTTAAAAACATAGACTCAACTTCCATGGATTAAAGGGTCATATTCCCATTCCCATACTATAACTTCAGATGTATCTCAGCAAACAATACCATCATTATCCACTCAGAACTACATTTCATAACTGCATGATTTTTGAATACTCTGACTCAAATAATCTATAACATTATTTCCCTTTCCCAATGTGAATTCCAACTCAAAATCAAAATATTGCATGTACTTAACCTACCTTCGTTACTGAATAATCAAATCATACTTAGAGAAGATGTATGTAAGGATTTTATTATCATTATACATGGTAAATCATTCTCCCAACAAGTAATTCTAGTAAAACATTAAATCATAAACCACCCTCGCTAACTCGAGATCATGTGCAAGGTAATTCATTTCATGAGGCCTCAACTATCATGAACCATACACTACAACCCGATCATCTTTCATCAATACTACCCCAAGACCAACACAGAATACATCATAAAACAAAGTATACCCTTTAACTAGATCAAGTTGGAGCAGAAACAATGTAGTAGACAAACACTTCTTTAACTCTTGAAAAGAATTCTCACATTCCCCAGACCATTCAAACATGATGTCCTTCTTGGTCAGACCCAAAAGTGGTACTTCCAAACAGGAAAAGTCATTCATTAACCTTTGGTAATAATCAGCCAAACATACAAAACATTAGACATCAGAAACTTTCTTGGGCTCCTCTAAATACACAACTTCTTGCAATTTATTTTTTTCAACTAACACACCTTCCGTTGAGATGATGTGTCCCAATAAATACCCCTTATCAATCCAGAAATGAAATTTGGATAGCTTCGTATATATCCTATTCTCTCAAAGTTTACTCAGGTTGATGTAAAAATATTTGGAAATATTGTCATGAGCATTAGAGTTCACCAAGATGTTATAAAAAAAGATAACTACAAAATTATCTTGGTAAGGGTAAAAGATTCTATTTATTAGGGTTATAAACACTACCGATGCATTGGTCAGACCGAACAACATCACCAAAAATGCATATAACATATACTGCTCCTACAGGAAGTCCGAGGTAATCCAAAATGTCTCACCCCTAGATGATAATATCCTGACCATAAATCAATCTTGTAGAACACTTATGCACCTCTCATCTTGTCAAAAATATCACCAATTTGAGGAATAGTTTATCTATTCTTAAGTAATAATATGATCCATCTTCCTATAATAGACACATAACTGAAAAAATCACTTGGACTTCTTGGAAAACAACAATGGAGATCCCCAAGGTGACATTCTAGGATGAATGAACCCCTTGTTTTCCAGTTCCTCCAACTTAGTTTAAGTTCTTCATGTTCTATCAGTTCCATCCTATATGGAGGAATGAAAACTGGTTCTACTCCCTGTAGAAACTCTATCGTGAACTCAACATCTCTCTCCGAAGGAACCCCTAAGAAGACCTTAAGAAATACATCCAGGAACTAATCCACCATAGGAGGAAAGACAAGCTGCTATACTTTCTTATCATCAAGCATAAGACAAGACACTTGGGCTCTGAGTTCTCCCATCTTCTGACACACTAGACACGAACAACCTTACTGGACATCCTAATCCCCATAATGAATATATGTATTCCATTCCAGGACATAAATGAAACCCTATGGGAGTAACAGTTGATATGGTATTGGTGAAACTCTAGCCAATCAATGCCCAAAATCGGATCAAAACCTGACATCTCTATCACATAAAAGTACCATATAAAATGGTACTCACCAATGTCAAGATAAAACCCCTTACACTACTGAATATGTTATGATATAACCCCTAATGATCTATTGATCGACATTACCCCACACACAAGTTCAACCCCTAGGCCCAACACACTCAAAAATTGAGTGGATATAAAAGAATGTGAAACATTTATATCAAAAAAATCACTAGAAAGTGTGGAGGCTACAAGAATCATAACTCAATCTATCCATGGTCCAACCTTTCTGCCTCTAGGTATAGAATGAACTACATGAAGCCGAGCTACTCCTCTACCCTAATCTCTAATCTGAGTTCCCAATGTTGTACTACCTTGCTGATAAGGATTCTCCCATCCTGGAGTAAATCATACATTACCCTGAATGGTATGTCCAGTAGAGCTCCAGTTTCCTACCTAATATGGGGTAAACAACCCCCTTTCTACACTCTTCATCGGCCTCAATCATCCATTAGTATCATTTTCTTGAGGGTTCTTATATAACCTCAACAAATTCCCCAACTTACCACATTCTTGACACTTATTTGGTGGTCGAGAACACATTATGTGCATTTTCCCTGGACTTCCACACTGATAGTATAAAATCTGGTCACTAACCTATGAGGTTTGTTCCCTTTTCTAACTTCACTATCCACCTTTTCCCTAGTGTGAACTCTCGAAGTGGAACTTCCTACCATCAAAAGTTGCACCGTCGGTTCTCCCAACTAGAATTGTATTCCCACCACCAAAATCCTCCTTGAGTTTCCCTACTGAAATAAAGGTTTCATCCACTACTTCAATAACCCTCTTTAAATGGAATATATTTACCTATTAATTGATATCATATCTATGTGCATCCTGAAAAAATATCTCCATAGCCTCCTCATCCACTACCAATGTCGGGAAGAAGAGTTTCAAGTTAGTGAAGGGGACAACATACTCCATCACCGACATAAACCCCTAGGTTATCCTCATAAACTCTGAAGAATTCTCATGTCTTAATGTTTCTAGATATAAATTATCTAGAAAATTCTCCTCGAATTCTTTCAAAAACATACCATCCTTTTACGAAGTCTGAACCAAAACATCCCACCAACACTTTACCTTCCACCTATAGCATGTAAGCCTCTGTCTTGACTCTATTCTCAGGAGTAGTCTCTATGTGATTAATAATCATCTAAATAGACTATCATGGAATTTATCCTCTCCTCCATTATCTTGGACCAATGTATTTTCTTTCCCTATTACTGGTGGAGCATTCTCAACGATATCCTCTTGTCACCCAACTGGTTCACGACATTGTGGTGGAATATTCCCACAATGAAAAAAATGCACCTCAGAACACATAACACAATCCATACAAATTTTTACAAGGATATCCCTCCACTAGGATCAAACAACCAAATCCACACACTATCTTAAAGGATATCATCACACATCTTCGTAAATTACTACCACTAAGTTTTTAACCCATTTAACCCTTTTCATTAAGAACAAAACATTAACTATAATTAAAATTATTTCTATTTAACCATTTTCATCATCTTTATTAGACATTATTTTCTTCAAATTCTTAATGAATATGAAATACATTCTACCCTTCAAGTTCCACACATCTATATCATGTGTGTCTATCATGATGCATTCCACCTGTATCCCTAAGAGCCTAACATGATGCATGAACACACAACCTAGTGTCATTCTGACCATGATAAAATTACGCTAAAATATTCACATCACACAAAACGTGCATCACCTAATGGTGAAATAACATTCATCCATAACACAGAACATGAATAACAACAATTCCCACCCTAGTTACTTGGGTTTTCCCTCATACAAGGGTCAGCTAATCCCATGCACGACCTCATTTCCAATGCCAAACACATCCTAATCTTCTGTAAACCGTTACCAAATAGTAATTCCTAGAAAATAACTTCCTATGAAATCACTTTATATCATCACCAAACCCAGAATCCACTAAAACCATGCTCCATTTCGGGTCACCACATGACCTCAAGCACACCTCCCCATATACTAGAGATTACCAACTAGCAGTAAGGGTTTAATGGATCATGTGGGGAGACTATACCATCTTTACCAAAGTAAACCAAAAAAGATAACATATGAAATAAAAATAATAATAAACAATAAACAAGTAACATGAATTTTTGAAAATTTCCCAATAGGGTAATAACCACAAACAATGATAAATATTCCATGTCATGCTAATAATTACAAGAGTGAAGAAAACCCAAAAAACAAAGACAACCACTGAATCCCCATAACGGGTCCTAAATCTATGTCTGAATCCTTACCTATGTATATCCCAATCCCAAATCAAATCTATAGTATAAGGCCTCTATCATTTTCCCGACCTACAACCATGATTTCTAGTCAGGTACCCAATGGCGGCCCAAGTAGGGTGTGAGTACAACATGGTAGGAAACCTCTAATATTGCCTAAAAAATTTCCATTCTAAATATATAATGTATGAAATTACTAAATAAAAGAAATTATAACCAAAAACACATGGGTGCCATTAGTTATCAATATTCACCTTATCCATTTTCATCATTTCTTCCATGGGTTGGGAATTTATATCATTTACACTATGGCCTAAGCTGACCAGTTATCATGCATAAGGGGATATGTCAAGTTCCCTATATCACTAGGTAAATAATTACATCACACATACCTCAGATCCTCGGTCTAGGTAATATCATCAAATTCATCCATTAGGGGCCTATATCCTCAATCAGACTCCATAACCCATGCATTCAAGGGGCATGATTAGAGCCTCAGTCAAACTCGAACAATGGTAGGAACCTTAGTACATTATCCCACACCACCAAGACATAGACACATGTTTATTTATCCATTTACCACATATACAATACTAAAAATCATAAACAATCAATAAGAATAATGTTTACAATTCACATTTCATTCAACACATGAAACATCATCAAGCCTCAACCATTTATCACATTTACCATTTACTTATTATAGACCATTTAACCCATTTCATTTTTCATAAATTAACCCATTTATCTTATTTAATATTTTCTATACATTATACCATTTCAAATAATTTAAAAATTAACATGAATTATCTCATTCACACAATTCAATTACAAACTCATAAGTTATTTGGAACATTCATTTTACCCATTTAACCCTTTTTCAAATTTTTCTAAACAATCCCTTATGCCTTTTCCAATGACTAGAAAAAATTTCATTATTTCCTTTTAATAATTTGAAATAACATGTCAACACATTTATAATGATCTTTATTTTAACATAAACGAACTTTAGGATTAACTTTTACAATCTTTCATGTCCGAAAATATTGGCCAACCCCTTGGGTTTCCCTAAATGGTCAAATAAATCTAGATGCATCTGATGGGGATCATGAGGTGTCTAAGTCATAATTTAGATAACCAAATTTTCCAAATCTTTCTAAAGGAGTCAATTTATCATCAACATGGAAGTAATATCACAACCTCACATGAAAAAAATTACAATAAAACTATGGGATATAACTTGTATATTACCTATCTCGAATCCATATTAAAATACTTAATTTACCCTCTCCTTAGATCCAGATTCAAGTAACCTTTAAAGAACCAACGTATGTTCCACTAGAAAAATAGGGTTTAAATTATTATGAAGAAGAAGAATGAAACTGCAAACCCTAATATAGCTAAGAGAATGAATAGAGGCGTTAAACTTACCCAGAGCTTCGATCTACACCCAACGACACTCTAAACAGACTAGAAATGAAGTAGATACACCCTTGTAAATATTTGGGACCTTTAGTTTTTCATTAGGGTTGGAGGAGGAATAATAGAGAATAAAATGGGGTGAAACACTTAAAATCCCAATGGGGAAAATGGTAATTTAACACTTTTTAATTGGGTGCACGGTTTGACCGAACTGTTTTCCAAACCATGAAACAAACATGGGCCTTACTCTATCCAATAGGGGTCCAAGTCACACAGTTAACTTGGAATCTCACATGGTTTGACAACTCGTTCTCTAACCCTACATAATTCCTCAGTCTATAGTTTCATGGTTTGGATTTCTCATTTCACGGTTTACACTAACCATATGCCAACCATGCAACATTCATAGGATGGGCCGATTCCCCTTTCTTTCATGTCTTGAACCCTCAGAACACCCTAGAGCTTCCTCATAAACCCACCAAACTTTTAATTATCCAAAGTTAAGGGATTAAAAAAATACACAAGAACATGCCTCTAGGAAGTACTGGATCTTAAATTGTAAGTGACTAGTCATAATTCATGAAAGAAACCAGGTTTTATTAGACTTTGATAGTGAAATATAGAAAGGATCAACATAAAAACATAAAATTAAAACTATAATCATAGTCCCAAAAAAGAAAACCCAAAGTTATGTTACACATGTGTTGGCCAGGTATACATGAAACTCCCCTTATTGAGTCCCATATATCCTAACTCTATTCTAACTTTCCCCAAATCATAGTCAGAAAGAATAAAAGAGTGAAATCACACTCTGATACACCCTATTATAATGTGCAGACCCAAATCACAATGTCTCATCTAGAGTTCCACATGGGATCATGCATGCCTCCCCATATGCAAGAGGTTACCGACTAACAGTGTGTGTCTAAACACCATCAGTGGGGAGACTATACCCTCAAGATAAATAAATTCAAGTATAAATAATAACATAGTGGAATAAATAAAAAATTACATAAAAATGGAATAGAATGTATCTCATTTCATTTATATCATGATAAACTGACTAACCCCAATGTTTTAGGTCAAGAAAGAGAGTGTGTAAGATAGATAAGTAAAAAAACTCTATGAAATCACTTTGATGTCTATCCAAGTACCACTTATGATCACCATGCTCAATATCCTAACTCCCTATTACTAGAGACTTTATCTTTCCTATATCCCTGGTCATGGAATATGTACATAAATGGAGATACCCTTGGATGGTGTGAGTATTAATGAAATAGGAAATCATCAATAAATCCTAATCACTAGTATAAGATCCCAAATCATAATTTTGAGCGTGGATATTTATTTTGGGTTATTGTTTTGGAAAAATAAAGTTTTGGAAATTTTCTAAGTACACATTGTGTACTCTTTAGTACATACCATGTACCCTATTGTCACGGGTAGCCGTGTACTGGCCATGTTACAGCCGAGTACATGGCCATGTGGGTGACCTAGAAGACCGTCTATATTGGGGGCCGATTGAGGCTACAACATGGCATGTACATTAAATGAACATGCCATGTACTTTTCTTTTTATTTGTTATATCAGTATGGGGTCACGTCTCATCTATAGAACTTCCTTCTTCTCCTCGTGTTTTGTATAGGAGAGTGATGTATGGCTGAAGATCTTCGTACTCCTCCCATTCCTCCGTCTGAGCTTCGATTGAGATGTTGTTGGGTGCGTTGTATTTCGACCGGTGAGTCATCTCTTTAACTAGATCCTCTCTTACTTATTTATCCTCTCTGGTGATTTTGAAAGGGTTGATTTTTTTTACCATTTTTGTAGATCTATACTGTTTAGTCCGAGAAGGAGGTCTGGGTCATGGTAGCCAATCAGTAGGCTTTCAGTGATAGTAGGGTGGATCAGCTTAGGGTAGTCAGGAAGGGTCATAGGGTTGTGGTACATGTCATATTTTGTAGTGGAGTAGACCCAGTAGAAGCATGATCCTAGACCCTCTACGGTTAGAGGTACAATTCTAGTTTCCTTAGTTTTAGCTTTTTCTCTTTTTCATACATGGGATTACCATAGTTTTATATATATTATAATTTTCAAGAGACATGGGCTCTATATCTTTAATTATGAGGATGTTATGAAACTAGATACTCTGTTGGGGATTATTATGGGTATTTTATGTTAGTGCAAGGGGTGCCCTCTTAAGGTTGGTGGGTGTCACTTCTTATGGGACCTCTATGTCTTAGAGATGACAGGCTTCGATTTCATTCTCAGAATGGACTGGTTATTCTCCTTTCAAGCCTTTGTTGACTACTATCATCACATGGTGAGTTTCACATCACCATAGGGTAGGTCTTTTCTACATAAGGGTGAATGGGATTTCCAGGCGAGAAGAGCTGGACCAAAGCATCATGGGTTGGGAAGAATTACAGCCCATATTTCTAGTGTTGGATCGTTTTAGTGATGTTTTTTCAAATGAATTTTCAGGTTTACCTCCATAGTGATAGGTATATTTTTATTTTGAACTTGTGCTAGGAGTGGCACAGGTTTCCATTCCTCCTTATAGGATGGCTACACCAGAGTTACAGGAGCTCAAGAAGTACTTAGAGGAGTTTCAGACAAAGGGTTTCATCTGACCTAGTTCTTACCCTTGGGGTTCACCTATCCTTTTTGTGAATAAGGTGGAAAGTACCCTCAGACATTGTGTGGATTATCGGAAACTGAACCAGTTGAAGTTCAAGAACCGATATCCCTTGTCGAGGATTGATGATCTCTTTGATCACCTTCGAGGAGCCTAGGTGTTATCAAAGATTTACTTGAGAACCTATTATCATTATTTGAGCGTTAGACCATCAGATATACCTCTTACAACCTTTTAGAGGAGGTATGGTCTATACAAGTAAGTGGTTATGTCTTTCGGTCTCACGAACGGTCCTGCAGTTTTCATGGGATTGATGAACTGAGCATTCCATCCTTACATTGATTATTTTGTGGTAGTCTCCATGAATGATATCTTGGTATACTCTCACACTCTACACGACCATGCCACCCATATTGAGATCATTTTCAGTACAATAAGAGAGTATCCATTATATGCTAATCTCTCAAAGTACCACTTTTGGATGGACTAGTTTCACTTCTAGGGTCATGTTATCTTAGAGACAAGAGTATTAGTAGACCTAGATAAAGTTAGAGCAGTAGCTTCCTGGGAGAATCCAAGAATTTCTTTGATGTAGGGAGTTTTCTAGTGATGGATGGTTACTACAAGCACTTTATACAAGACTTTTCACACTTAGCAGCGCCACTGATGGGCTTGACTAAGAAGGGTGCAAAGTAATTGTGGACAAATTCCTATAATTCAGCCTCTCAAGTTATTTAAGGGAGATTAACTTCAGCATCGATCCTGATTATTCCTAATCTGGGAAAGATTTACATCATTTACTATGATGCATCTGGTATCGGGCTAAGAGTAGTGCTTATACAAGGGGGTGGAGTCGTTGCGTATGAGTCTCAGTAGTTGAAGCCACATGAGAGGAATTACCTGATGCATGATCTCGAGTTATCTTTAGTTGTGCATGTTTTGCGTTGTTGGAGACATTATCTTTTGGGAGAGAATTTTGTGGTGTTCATTGGCCAAAAAAGTCTCAATTATATCTTCACTCATCATGATTTGAATTTTATACAATGAAGATCGGTTGATTACCTTCAGTCTTTTGACTTTGATCTTGCCTACACACCTATGAATGGAAACACAATGGATGATGTGTTGAGCTGGGGGACTCAGATACATGAAGTTTAGGAAGCTATCAGTGAGTGGAATCTTATGGATCTATTCTCTTATATACATTAGGAGGTGCATGGCAGACATGCGAAAATGTTTCTTTCTTCTTTATATGTTACCTCTACTCTTATGGATCAAATGTGAATAAGGTAGCTATCAGATTCTGAAGGCCTAGTCCTTTGGGAGAATGTGTCTAGAGAGGACCCTACACCTAGGTGGACCGTAGTTAAGGATGAGATCTTGCATTTTTATTGGCGCATATGGGTGTTAACAGACATACACAAATCTTTTTTTCAATATTTTCATTCTTCGGTTGGGGTAGTTCATCCTGGTGTCACCAAGATGTATCATGATTTAAAATTTCAGTATTGGTTTCTAGGTATGAAGAGGGATGTTGCCAGTTTTGTTATGATATGTTCCACATGTCGGTAGGTGAATAAAGAGCATCAGTGATCAGTAGGGATTTTACAGAAGTTACCCATTCCTATGTGGAATTGGAATGATGTCACGATGGATTTCGTGATGGGTTTAGTGAGGTTGCCTCGAGAGAACGATGTAGTTTGGGTTGTTATTGACAGACTCACAAAGGTTTCACATTTTTACCAATCAAGGAAACCTTCAGTGTTGATGAGATGGGAAGGTTGTACATCCATGAGATTGTACATTTTCCTGGGTGTCTACACTCTATCATTTTAGAAAGGGACACCCATTTTAATTCTTGTGTCTAACAGAGACTATAGAGGGCTTTGGGTACATAGGTACTTATGATTACATCTTACCATCCCCATGTAGATGGCCAGTCTGAGTGGACGTTTTATGTTTTGAAGGACATTTTTAGAGCATCCATCTTAGATTTCAGGGGTTCTTGGGAGAGACATATACCCATAGTGAAGTTTTCCTACAATAATATCTTTTAGGAGATTATTAAGATGGCACCTTATGAGGCCTTGTATGGTAAACAGGCCGATCACCCCTATGTTGGATGGAGGTAGGAGATGCAGCTATGTTAGGACCTCGTCTGGTCCAGGAGACTACAGATCAGGTGGATTTTATTTGGAAGAGGATGGTTATTTCACAATATTGGAATAAATCTTATGTTGATCAATGGAGACAACCTTTGGAGTTCATGGTTGGAGATCAGGTTTTCTTACGTGTCACACCACGGTTGGGACACAAGAGGATTAGGAAACAAGGGAATCTTTCACCGAGATATGTCGGGTCATTTGAGGTTTTTGGAGAGAGTTGATCCGGTTGCCTATCTGTTGCAGTTACCTCAGAGGTATCAGTATTTTCATGACATCTTTCATGTTTCTCAGCTACCACATTACTTTTCATACCCATATCATCTTTCTAACCCGAGGAGGTTGAGTTGGAGGTGGATGCATCCTTCGAGGAGCACCCTATTTAGATATTTGATTATAGCACGAAGGTTATCCATGGCTGGTATGTTCCTCTGGTATGGGTTCTATGGCAGCACAGGTGAGTACAGGATTATACTTGGGAGTGGGACGCCGACGTATGATCCCAATGGACAGAGTTGTTTTAAATTTATTCTTCGCCTCCCTTGGGGGGGGGGGGGGTTATTCGGGGAATAATTGATTTAAGGGGGAAGTTTTTAAGAACCCAGATCTTTATTTCAGGTATGGATCTTTATTTCGGGTTGTTTTTAGGGGAAAATGATGTTTTGGAAATTTTCTAAGCACACACTGTGTAATCTTGAGTACACGCCATGTACCCAGTTGTTGTGGGTAGCCATGTACTATCCATGTAACAGCCGAGTACATGGCCATGTGGGTGACCTGGAAGACCACAAAAATCAAGGACCCATTGAGGCTACCACACTACGTGTACATTAAATAAACATGCCATGTAATTTATTTTTATTTGTTATATCAGTGTGGGATCACGTCTCATCTCCAGAACGTCCTTCTTCTCCTCGTGTTTCGTACAAGAGGGCGACATAAGGCCAAAGATCTGTAATCTCATCTCGTTCCTCCATATGAGTTCCAATTGAGAAGCCTATGGGTGCGTTAGATTCCCACCAGTGATTTCCCTCTTTCCCTAGAGCCTCTCTTCCTGATTTCTTCTCTCTCATGAGTTATTGAGGGTTTATCATTTTTACCCTTTTCATAGATATACATTGTTCTCGGCCGATTCAAGGGCCGAAGTTCAATAATGTTCATCATACAACATCATGGAAGATGGTTTTTCCCTTTCTTTGATTATCTTTGGATTATATATTCTTAAGTACCAAATACCCATGATGAAGGCATTGTGTGTTTTGGAAGTTATACCTATTTATGACATGTTATGGTTCTTTTGATTAATAAAGGATTATTTGATTATGCACAAGGTTTTATACCTTGATTATAGATTTGTTTCCCATGTTTTATTAATTTTGGTTGTTGGGTCTAAGAATCATGTTAGGCTTGATTTTTTTCCATGCCTCGTGTTGTTAGGATGGAGTTGTAGATTGTATGAGATGGATGTGCTTCACATTATGAAAGGTTGGCCAAGGGGAATTGATTGTGATAGCTTCCTGATATATGGGGTATTATGTATATTTGTTGTTATGTTGACCTAGAGGTATTGACTGTGAGAGTTGTTGGGTGGTCATAGACCAGAGGGGTTTGACCGTGAGAGATATATAGAGGGTCATTATTAAATGAATGTTGGACCATAGGGAATTGACTGTGAGAGCTACCAAAAGGTCATTACAATTTATTTTTGTGATCCATACCAAGGGGTATTGACCATGAGAGCTACCCAGGTGGTTGTTTGTAATTGATTATTACATTGTGGAACCAAAGGGGTTAGACTTTGTGAGATTTACCATAGGGTCATTATTATTTATTGGTTTGTTGATATGTTAAACCAGAGGGTTTAGACTGTGAGAGAATTCTTAGAGGGTTGTTTTTGAATGTTTGAATGATTGTGATGAGTCTTCCAAGCCAAAGAACAAGATTGGACTCAGTCTTACTTGTTTGTTTAGATGGTCCTTTGAGACAACAGTTTTTCTATTACACAGGTGGTACAAAGCTTAGGCTAGATCCCATGATTAAATTATTCAATGGTTTAAATAATTTTGAAATGTAAATGAATGTAATTGGAAACTATAAGATTATTTACTTTTGAGTACTTAATAGTTTATTGCTTCATTTCTTCTTTTTACCTGCTATATATATTCACTGACATTTAGGCACAGATCTTTTGGTGGTTGCCTACTGGGATTTGTCTCAAATCCCATTTGGGTCATGCTTTTGGGCCCAAATAGATTATATGGTTGTAGGTATAGAAAAGGGAAAGCAAATTTCGTCATCAGGTACTTGAGTGTTGTTGGAGTTGGAGAGCATGGGACCATGTCGAGGCTTTCAATGCTGTTGGAGTTTACTATTTTCTATACTTTGATTTCAGTTTTTTATTTCCAGCACTGTGACTTGTTGGGATGCTTTCCTATATACTTGCGACATGCATAATTATTTACAGTTATATGATGTAGTTATTTATACTATCATCCTTCCCCTATTTACTTTGTTGTATGGTATTACTGCTTCCGATATTGTTTATTATTGTTATTCCACTCTCTATCCTCTACTAATAAAGGCATTGTTTTCCCACTATCATACCTTTTCCATCACTACTAGTCGGTAGCCTATGCCATTTTGGGAAATGCGCTTGAGGTCATGTGACCAACTGGGTCTGAGGAACTTCTGGACGACACCCAGAACCGAGACGTTAGAACTAGTGAATATGCATAAGATTGTATTTCATGATAATAAATAAATGATTAATAAAAAATTTACAATAATTTTTTTAGTCATCATGCACTAACCACACCTCCATGAACCCCTGACTGTACCTGCTTCCACTTTATGCCAGAAATAGTATCAACCTACTATCTGAGATATCCCCATTTATGGGATAGTCCAAAAACACATCGGACACATCCCATTGAAGGGATATCCCATGTATATGTCAAAAAAACATATATATTATCCCACTCAGGATTGATAGTCTATATGGATCAACCAACATGCTCAATAATAAAAGAAAGAGTACCAATACATGAAATATATAGTTATAGGATGATAGATCAAACAAAAATTAATTTCCAACAAAGGTCCCAACCATTCCAAACCCACGTGTGATAAAACATCAAGCATGGGTATCATGGTCTATGAACGAACTCATATGTGATCAAAAATAAAACATGGTCTCGTGGTATATGTACACACACACATTTTGTTAGACATAAAACATGGTCTCATAAGGTACATGCACACACACATGTGATCAAACATCAAACATAGTTGTATGGTCTTCACACACACACATGATAATATGAGAAAATATCAAAAATGGTCTCAGGGTATAAGAACAACATATAATTTTATGATAACAAATCATACACACAACCTCAACATGTTAAGGAACTTATATACTCATGATTGTTGTCATCAATGTCATGGTTCATCAAGGGAGTCATCACCTGTATTAAGATCACACACAAATACCCCAAGAAATGTCTCCAAAGTAACATGAGAGTTAAATAATGGATGTTGTATGAATATTTTATCAAGGATTGAATGTAAGAGACTCACCCATAAATATTCACTAAGGGAATTCCCACCAAGACATTTTTGAATGTCAATGATCCTAAATAAAAGTTATTGTCACACCAAGCAGAACATAATTGTGTTCTATGAACTCCAAAGAACATTCTACAACATAGCACATTTGGGGTTTTAGAATTTACCTTAGGAAAGAATCAAGCCAATGGATAGATTCACATCAACTTCCCTAATGAAAACCACCACCATATATTGTAATATTCAAGTCTTATTGAAGGAATAAGAAAACTATTGATCATATAATGGTCCATAAATAATAAGAAATGATGCTTCCATGGTTCTGATAAAATAGTAAAATCCTCTTCCTTCGAACATTAGATCTCTATAAAGGTCAGGCAATGAGAAACAAGGGGAATGAATCACCCAAGGTAGAAAATTCAGCAAGTGGGTTCTTCTGAAACCATACACTAAAAACACTTAGAAGTTGTATAGAATTCATCTTGTTTAAATAAATAAACATATTATGGGTTAGTGATTGATTAATAGTGTTGATAAATCAATTATTAATTCATTCAATACCACATATTTATGATCTACATGTTTCTCTTTTTGAATGGACAAGATATGACATGAAATATGATGGTTTCAACTATTTCAAAACTAGACCGACTGCCAAAATGACCTCGATCATGGATAAAATAATGGTCATTGTGGTATTTATATACCAAAAAATTTCCCTCCCACCACAGTCATGTGAAAATATTTTTCCCATTTTCTCTCACCATGACCTACAAAGTGGGTGCGGTGAGGTCTCCCAAACCATCACTCATAGGTCCATCCCCAATGCTCTATGCCGATGTACACACCATGTCTTCACATTTTACTTTCTATTTTTGCATTTATGGAACACCACTGCCTACACAATCTTTTTGGTGTTTCTCTTTTTGGTCCAAAAAATTATAAAAGACACTTTTGAGAATCCATAAGCTACTCAAAGCCCATTAAGCTTCACCCAAGCATGCCTCAGCCTAGATGAAAATAAGAAAATTATGGAGACAATTTTTTACAAATAATAAATAGAAATATAATTCCTTAAATAAATATTATCTTATGTCTAATTTTAAGGACTTTTATAAAAATATGTTTTGCCCTGATTAGTGGAAAATATTGATTTGTCTAAAACTGTCTTTTCTCTCAATTAAATTAATTAATTTCAAATTATAATTATGCTTTGAATTTATTATTAAAGTGAAGTAAGTCACCTTCAATTATAAATAATATAATTAATTTCTTAATATTCATTATTATAATTTATTTAGGTATGTGTTCATTTTTGGTATTAGAAACTCGGTTTTTCTAAAAACCCATTTTTATGCACACCTTATGTTTTTATCTTATGAAATTAAATAAATATCTATTGATTAGTGGTTTTAAGGAAATTTATAGATTATATATTTTATAAAATATGTATAGATTATATATTATATGAAATATTTTAACATTAATTTGATAGTTTTTACTTGGAAATGAATGAAAGTAATTTCTGTTTTATGTTTAAAATGCATTTTTCAAACAAATGGTTTTGTTGCGTTTTGCACTCTTATTTTAAAATAGATTTATATTATTTATAAGAATTTCATTTTTTTTAAAAAAATACATTTTTTCAATCAGAATTTACAGATTTTCTAATGAGGTCACTTTCATTTTTCAACAAAATTAATAGTAAAAATAGTATATATTATTTACTATGGTTAGGGTTAAAATGTGTTTACCAAGTGGGTTAAACTAAGAGATTATGGTGATATTACGACAAAAACATGTCTCATTAAATTTTATGAAGATATTTAGACACCATCATATCTTAACTTTAATAAGTATCCATTTTGAAGAATTTTATTTTAGAAATACATTATTATTATTTAAATATTTTAATTCCATGTGTATCCTCTCCTCCACTTATAGACGGTAACATCTACTCTATCCTTATTCACTACATTTTAGCCTTATATCTCGACAAATACCAATGTAAAAACATTCCAATATTCCTCACCTTTTTCATGGATCCCCTTTTCTTCTCCTAAGATCAATATTTCTATTATTAAGGTGTAATCCAAATGGGGTCTCTCAAAGAATAGGTATAAATCATAACTGATATCATTTGATTTTATTTATTCTTACACATTCTATAAATCTACTATATCCATCATAATATGTTGAATCAAACATAAAAAATATTCTTATATTTTAATATAATTCTATCACAACCATTTTCTACATCCTTCCCAAAAAATAAAAAATAAAATTATTACTTATGTGTATGTGTAAACTACCGCCACCACGTATCGATGTGATTAGTTTTATTTCACTAACTCACTGGGATGTTTATAATGATGGATTTAATTAATATATATTATAATAATGATATTATTATAGTTCTATAAATTTGAAATATTATTTACCATTCTTTTGTTCCATCTATCGAAAAGTGGAATCATCACTTGTTTATATGTACAAAGTAGCATCTCCAAATAGTGAAGTAATTATTTTCTCATCATATATTGATATAAATGGTTTTAAATATGTATGTAATGAATATATATTATATTTATATCTTTATAAACATTATTTATATCAAGGAATCACGATCAAATTATAAGGACCATAAAAATAAAATAAAAACATACATGAAAAATGATGTAATTAACACCTGGAAAGATGGTGATAATGAAAGATTATTAATGAATAGATGAAAAGATGTTATAAGTAAATCATATATAAAATTATAAATATGTATATTATTATATTATAAAATTATAATAAAACTAAATTTATAATATATGAATTTATAGTTCTTATGAAGTAATTCGCACTTGGGGTAGAATTTTTATGTTACAATCACACTTTTTACGAGGATCATTTCTGCTTAAAATTTAAAATGATGAAATTATATAATATATATTTCAAAAATATTTTTTGTTGTCTTCTCATTTTTTTATTTTTGTAAATAAGAATTTTTTATTTCATTTTACTCTATATAAGTACTCAAAGGTCTGAAATAAGTTTTTTAAGGAAAATCGAAATTATTTTCTATTCGATTGGGAATATTTTCTTCCATGAACATATTTTATTTATAATATTCTCAAAAATATATTTCCTATTATACAAAGACTTATTATAGTAATTTTTAACCATGTTTGAATTTATATAAAATGGTTTAAAATGAATCTGCTTCTCATTTTCCATATGAGGTACTTTTTAATAAAGGTTTGAATGTAATCTTTGTTTTAACACACACCACATGAATGGTGAAGACCTACATCATAAAAAATCAGTGATTTAATGATTCCATTATAAGTGACCAATTTTTTCAAATAAAATGGTTTCCCTAACATTCTGTATATTTTTATAATTTAAATAATTCACTCTAAAATGAAAAGTGTATTTTCCTCAAAAAAAAATGGTTTCGTCATATTTTAAAGGTGTTTTCATCCATGATAAAATCATTTGATATTAATTTTTCCTCACTTGAGATATGATCCTTTGATAAAATACTAATTATTTCTATTGATGGTTTAGGATTATGATAGTGAAATATTTATGAAACCCATTTCTTTTCCAAAGGTTATGTAATGATTAAATGAGGAAATATTTATTAAACTTGTTTCCTTTCCGTGGGTTATAATATAATGATATGATGGATGTTTTATGATTGTATAGTATAAATATAAATGGATTTTGTTTCTTTAATGAGTGGGTATGTTATATCCCTCTAATTTATTCAGGAATGATTAATTTTTTATGCTTATTAGGTATGTGGGACATTATCCCTTCCCCAAAGGAGGGTATATAGAAGGTTATCCCAAGTAAAAAGTAAGTAAATGGGTGGGTATCCATATACTAACATGTGAAGAATGTTTTAGTAGGAATCCTTGTCATAATATTTGTATGATTAGGATTATGCCACACCTTATGCCACCCATTTATGACATGATATTATGCCAATGTTATTCCCTCATGGATCAGGTTAATTGATTCCTTTATGATTCATGTCTTATAAACTATCAATTTTTATTGAATTACTCAATATTGTGATCTATGAATTATTGTTCATGGTTTTCAAATGTTAAGTTCATACTTCCATACCATTTTACTCATGTTATTCTTAAATGATCAATGATATCTACTTTGTTTACCCTTATTGAGAATCTGATCTCACCACTTAATATGTTTTCATTTTCCCCAGAAAAATAAGGAAGATTTTATTTATGATATGTCTAATAAGGGTTCTACTTATGAAGAACTTAGTTGTAGATTAATTAGATCTTTTTATGTACCAATTATTTAGGTATCTAAGTTTCCAGATACACTAAACCTTTAGGGTTTAGAAATGTATCGTAATGACAAGAAATTAATATTAATTTAAAATGATGTAATATTTATGTGTGTAGAGTTTGTGTTACCTCATTTGGTATTATACTAGGGTTTAGTTATTTTTAGAGATTAGGATTAGAGAAATTTAGTAAAAACTATAGGGATAAGTCTATGTATAGGACACTATATTAATGTTTGGGTAAATTATAAAATGTTCGTTTTTTCTAGAAAATGAATCCATGTTTGGATAATAGAAATAGGATGGGGTTATGACATAGATTCACTTATTGGTAACAACTCTAAAGGGGTGGATTGGATATTAACATGATTAGTTAGTACATGTCTAGACACTCCCATGATATTGTTTTTAAGATAATTCACATTTTCTTTATGAACCATTATGATGAATGAGAGGTCAAAACCTATGAAAATCAATGATAAGGCATAGTGATATCAGACAAACTTAAAGTTTTAAGGTTTGAAAGTAGATCTCGTAATTTAAGATTTCTTAAGAATGATTTTCTTAATCATGTGATTCTTTACTCTGATTATTGATATTTTATACTCAAATAAACCCTACGATATATGTTTTTCTAGAATGTTCTTCCTAAAAATGTTGTGATTCACTCTATAGTTGAGTTTAATGTAATTTTGGGCATGGATTGGATCCCTCTATATACATCCTATGTCAATTTATAAGGATGAGAAGTCAGATTTTATATTTTGAATCAACCCATGATTATCATTTGGTGCGAGGTTGAATATGCACTTAAAATTTTTTTACTTATATTTTAAAGTTATTACTACAAATTAATTAGGGTTATTTATCAAAAATGGTTAGGGATAAACTCAACATTGAACTTATGCCTATTTTTTGTGATTATGCTGATATATTTTTAAGATATTTTCCAAGTATTCAACCAAATTGTAATTCTATGTTTTCATTATAACTCTTACATTATTCTACACATATTTCAAAGACTCAATATAAAATGATCTTGATTTATTTGTAGGAGTTGTATAAGAAACACTAGGAGAATATTTATAGGGTAACAGATATTGTAGTGTGTCACCATGGCGTGCACCTGTTCTTTTTTAAGAAGAATTATGGGTCAATTCAACTTTTAATTGATTATCAAGAACATAAGAAGATAACTATCAGGTAAAAGTTTCCTATACCCCATATTGATGAATTGTTTAATAAACTACACATAGCTTAAAAGTTTTCAAAGATTTAACTTCAATATAGATATCATCAGTTGAGGGAAAAGAAGGAGGATATACCAAAAAAATCCTTTCATATGAGGTATGATCATTATGAATTTATTTTAATTCCATTTGGACTTACATATTCTCATGCAATATTAATGGATATAATGAATAGATTCTTTAGAGAGTTCCTCAATAAGATCTCAGTAGTAATTATAGATGATATTATTATATATTGAAAGAGTAAGGAATAACATAAAGATCATTTCAGAGACCTTGAAGAAGGAGAAGTTATATGATAAATTCAAAAGGTGTGAATTTTGGAATTATAATGTTTCATTTATGGGTTGTATAATCTCATATTAGGGTATATAAATGGATCCTTAAAAGAGAATTGTTATTAAGAAATAACTTAGACCCACCAAAATTACTAATATAAATTGTTTTCTTAGATTAGATAGATATTATATACCCTTTTAAATAGATTTATCATAGATATCTAATATAATAACAAAGTTGTATTTGAAGGCATCTATATTACTTTAGAATGATAAATTTGAGAAAATTTAAAAGATCTAAAAAGAATTTTGGTCAGCACACATATTCTCACACTACACTGTAGTGGAGAATCATTTATGATCTATAGTGATGCATCAAATAAGGGAATGGGATGTTTCCCTATGTGAAATGATATGTTGATGTCGTATTCCTCTCACCAAATGAAAATACAAGATAAAATTTACTAAAATTGTGATTTGGAGTTGTAATTGGTAATTTTTGCATTAAATATATAGAGGAATTATATTTATGGTGAAAGGTGTGACCTATATACAAATCATAAAAGATTAAATTGTATATTTAAACAAAATGAGGTGAATATACACCAGACATGATGGTTGGAGTTTCCTAAGGCTTATGACTCCTCAATACATTACCACCCTAAGAAGGCGAACTATATAGTTAACTCCTTGTGTAAGAAATAACATACTAGTTTTTATATGATATGGATTAAAATAGATCAAATATTTATTGATTTGTAGAATATGGATCTTAAAATTATGAATAAATGGGACAAATCATAACTTTTTGAGATGAATGTTCAAGAAACCATCCATATAAGGATTAAATAGGCACAAAAGTAAGAATTGGAACTTATGAAGAGGTTGAGAAATATTCCTAAGTTCAAAAATAATTTTGATGGAATGACAAGGTTCAAGAATTGAGTATGTATCTTATTAATATTGTACTTGAAGAAGGAGTTATAGGATGAATCTCATACTATATAATTATCTATTCATCCTGGATGTATGAAGATGTATAGATATTTAAATGAGTATTTTGGGTAGGAGAACATGAAAAGGGATATTCCAAAGTATGTATATTTATAATAAATATTTAATCAAGTTAAAATATTGAAATATAATTATAATGGTATGTTACTACCATTACCCATACCAAAATGGAAATGGGAAAACATCACAATGAATTTCATTATTGTACTCCACAGAATATCTAAAGTCTATAATACTATTTGGGTTGTAGTTGATTTCTTTATAAAGATATAAAATTTCATTACTATTAGATAATTTATATCACTGGATAAACATAATCAGATATACATAATGAAGAGTTGATATTTCTTGTATAATAACTCTCAAATGTATCTGATTGGGATCTAAGGTATACCTAGAATTTTGAGAGAAGTCTTCAGCAGGATCTTGACATATACTTGGGTTACAGTACTTCATATCATCTTTAGAAATATATTTATTCTAAGTGAAACATTCAAACCATTAAGCATATTTTGATATCATGTTCTATGTATTTCAAACATTGTTGGGATCAACAACTTCCTCTAGTCGAGTTTTCCTATAACAATATCTTTCACTGAAGGATTAAGATGGTTTGTTATGAATCCCTATATGGAATGAAGTTTAGAAATAAATTTTTTTGAGATGAGTTTTTATAAATAATGCTACTTGGAAATGATATATCTATGAAATTTAAAGAAAATGTCAAGTCCATTTACTAACACATCAAGGCAACTCAAAATCAAAAAAAGAGTTTTTTCTGAAAATCATCGATGAGATCTAGAATTAAAAGTTGGTGACATGGAATTCCAATGAATTTCCCAATGGAATAAGGTTTTGGTATTTGTAAAAAAGGTAATTTGAGTCTAATAAATATCTTCCCTTTCAATATTCTTGATCAGATTTGGATAGTTTCTTATCGCTTGGTGCTTCCTCCAAAACTCTCTTAAGTTCAAAATGTGTTCTATGAATCTCTCTAGTGAAAGTACATACCTTATCCTTCCCATGTAATAAAATCATAGGTTATAATACTATAAAATGGTCTTTCATTTGAATAAAAATTGGTATAAATATTTAACAACAAAGGAAAAGTTCTACAGAACAAGACTGCTCACTTGGTTAAAGTTCTCTGGGGCAATTGAAAATTCTATAAATCTACATGGAAACCCAATGATGTGATGGATTAGAGATATCTTCATATATTATTATTAGAGTGATATAATTTTTGGGTAAAATTTAATTTAATTTGGTTGCAGAATCTAACATCCCATGATTTTATATGTATTTCTCCTTTACTAGACATGAGGTATTTCATAGCTTGCTTTACATGCAACCCCTTCTCTAAAAGAAGGACTCTAAAGTGATCCTTTATAACCTAGGCATTAAATTGGAATACATTAATAGTAATAAACACATTATAAAAATATGTATAAATATTAATAATGCATATTTATGAAATATTTCTTAATAAATAAGTACTCTATTTTTAGTACACACATTTTAAATTTGAAAAATATGTTTTCATTTTTATTATTTCATTTTTGTGAATGGAAATTATAATTAATTTATACAATTTTTAGGAATTTAATTTGATATAATTAGTAAATTTTTTAAAATCTTCAAGCGAATATTATCAAAGGGTTAATTTTTAGTATTTTTCTAAAAAGATTTATATTTCAATGAATAGTTAAAAATATCGATTTTTGTAAAACCCCCTTCTCCTTTCATTAGATAAAGTAATTTAAAAGTAAATTTATGTTTTAATTTTTTTATTAGAGTAACATAATTCTAATTTAATTAATAATAATGTAATTAATTACATAATAATAATCATTATATTGGATTTTTATATATGTTCATTTTTGTGCTTAAAACACATTTTTCTAAAAATTATTTTTATGCATTCAAGGTGTTTTATCTTAATAAAATAAATTAATCTATTTTTATTAAGTTATTTAATTAAATTTATAGAATATGTATTATATAATATATTTTTACTTTCATTTTATTGTTTTTATTTGGAAATTATTGAAAGTAAATTCAATTTTATGCTTAAAAATTCATTTTTCTAAAAAATAGTTTTGTTGCATTTTGTGCACCTATTTTAAAATGAATTTTTTCAATTTATAGGAATTGAATTTTATAAAATGGTTTCAATATTTTTTATCATTACTTAAAAAAATTTAATTCTGATAATTTCTTTTTATCATAATTAATAGTAAAATAAAGTAAAAATGTGTTAACAAAGTTACGAATAAAATCGGTTTACCAAGGGGGTTAAACTAAGAGACAAGGGTACAATTTCCACATAAAATTGAATAATTATTATTTTTTGAATAAATATATACCCTATATTATCTTAAATTAATTTATTTTTTCATTTGGAATCATTATATTTGGGAAATAAATTAATATTATTTGAATATTTTAAGTAATTCCATGTGTTCCCTCTACCTCACTTATAAAATGAATATTATTATACACCATTATTCATAAATATTGAGCCTTATATCATAAAAAAACTCCTATAAAACCTTCATATATTAGTTCCCTTCATCTTAGAACCCATATCATTCTCCTAAGATCAATTTTTCAATGATTAAGGTGTAAGACAAATTAGTGTCTCTCAAAGAAGAGGTATAAATCTTAACAAAAATGTTTTAGTTCTATTTCTTATTCCACCTTCCCTAATACTTTTGTATCCATAATAACATGATTAATATAGTATAATAAAAATAATTATATTTCATTATGATGATGTAAAAACCATTTTAATCCTCCATCCCATATAATCAAAAATGAAACTATCGCTCGTGCTTATGTGTGGACAACCACTTGCACATAGTGATATAATTAATTTTCCATCACCTCCTCACATGGATATTTATAATGCCATATTTAATGAATATAAATTATTTTTAAAATATTATTATATATTTTTAAATTTTTATTATTATATACACATCATTTATTACATACACCTAAAAATGAAAACATCACCCATGTGTACGTTCATACTTCTATCTCCACATAGTAATGTAATTAATTTTTCATCACTTCGTTATATGAATAATTAAACATATATATATATATATATATAATGAAAATATATGAAACTTATATCATAGTTATATTTATACATATTATGTAACTATTATCAAAATGTATGGGTCATATCTTTTAAACCAAAACATACATGAAAAATAAAGTAGGTAACACCCAAAATGATGGTAATAATTAAATATTACTAATTATTGGGTGATAATATGTCATAAGTAGATAATATATGATATTATAATTATATATACATTTATATTATATAATTATAATAAAGTTAAATTTATTATATAGGAGGTTAGAGTTCTTACTAAGAAAGTCAGGCATGATGTAAGGATTTTATTTTACAATCGTACTTTTTATCAGGATTGTTTAAGGTTAAATTTTCAGATAATGAAATTAAATGATATATCTCAAAAAAAATATTATTTATTTTCTTCTACTATTATTAGTTATTTAAATATTTTTCCCATTCATTTTACTCCCTCTATATACTAAAAGGTTTGAAAAATGTTTTTATGGAAAACTGATAATTTTTATACTCGATCAAGAATAGTTTCTTCCATATCCATATTTTCATTCCTATGAATTCAAGAATATTTTTACTATTATAAAAAGAATTATTGAAAACATTTTACCCATGTTTTACTTTTTACAAATAAAATTAAATTGGTTCTACTTCTTGTTTTCTAAACAAGGTACATTTTACCAAAGGTATGACTGAAAACTTTCTTTTAATATAAATTACACAAATGAATTTTCCCTCTATAATGAGTTCTCTTTTAATTTAATTTTCCTTCAAAAGTGTCCATGGTTCTTTTCAAATAATTTTTTTCATAATATTATGGAATTTTTTTGAATTAAATAATTTATTTTAAAATAATAAAGTTATTTTCCTGAAGAAATTGTCAGGTGATCTTTTAACATTATTTTTATCCATGATAACATCCTTAGATTTTGCTTATGACTCACTAGGTATATGATCATATTATACCATAAATATTCTTTATAAGGATGTTTTGTGATTATGATTATGAAATATTTAAGAAACTCATTTCTTTTACATGGGTTGTGCTATGAAGAAATGATGAAATGTTCATAAACCCTATTTCATTTCCATGGGTTATGATATGATGATATGATGAATGGTTGTTGCAAAAAAATGTATGATTTTCATTATTTTTTGGATGGTCTTGTAATTTTATATCCCCCAATTAATTAACTAAATAAGGAAATATCATGATATAATAAGTACTTGAAGGTTTATTGAACCTATATTAGTAAGATAATTTTTCCAATAACATAGTCTTAGGACTAAAGCTTGACTTTGGAATTGATGGAATGTGGAGTGAATAAATTCCACTATGATAATATTAGAAGTGATACTTGTCTAAATAAATGATTTTTTATTCTTATATGTATGCCATAAAGTTATTTCTTATGATTATGATTTGTTATCATGGCTCATGATTGATTATTGATGGTTTCACGCTCTAATGACTAATGCATTTTTTATAAAAAAATCCATATATAATAAATCATAATTAATGATATTTCACTAATTGGGTATTACTTTCTTAAGTTATGGACATGTTTTCATGAACTTATGATTATCTTATGATCACTTATGATCATTCATTGATATCTCCTATATAAAACCTTTATAGTGTTTCCTTTTCCAATGTTATGATGCAAGATTTTAAGTATGTTAGGTCTCAGAAGTGTGACATGTTCAAATAAATTTCAAGGGGACATTAAAGATATTTTATGAGATAAGATGATTATGTATATAGTCACCAACCACACTAAACCTTTACGGTATTTGGAAATGTATTATTATGAAATGTATTGAATATTAAACTAAAATTATGTAATAATTGTGTATATTATTCTTACCTCAGCTCCTAGATCCTCACCTAGTGGATCTCCTTGATTTTATTCTTGGAGACTAAGATCAAACATAAAATATTATAGAATATGTTCATATTATGCAAGAATACATTGATGTTATTCCTAAATAACTACTTGGATATCCAACTAAGTGTAAAGTTGAGTTTTATATTAAACTCATCCCTCAAAAAAACCAATATCTAGGATTATCTATAGAATTGATACGGTGACGTTAGTGGAGTTAATGAAATAACTATAGGACTTATGTGATAAGGTATTCATATGCCCAAGTATTTCTTTTTGGTGAGATCCTATTCTGTTTGTGAAAAAGGATGGGAATATGAGGTTTTGTATTGATTGTATAGAAATAAATTTCATTACTAAGAATAAAATGTATCATCTACCCTGTATTGCTGATTTTATTTTATAAAATTAAAGTAGATAAATATTTTTTCATAGATTTATATTCATTCATGTTATCATTAACTATGAATAAGGAAGGAATATATTCTAAAGTCATCATTTTGTATGAGTTATGAACATTATGTGTTTATAGTAATCCCTTTTAGATTGACTAATCCAACCTCTATTTTTATGGATCTCATGAATAGAGTGTTTATAGAATATATTGATAATTTAAATGAGGAATTTATAGATAATATCTTGGTATAATCTGAATGTTATGAAGATCATAAGTGTCATTTATGAATCATTACTGCGTATCTTAGTGAAAAATTATCATATAATAAATTTATAAAGTGCGAGTTCTGGATTTAAGAAGATCCTTTTCATGGCCATATTGTCTCTAAGGATGAAATATCAGTTTATCCTTTAAAGAAAAAGGGTTCCAAAGAAAGGCGTACACTGAAAAACATAACTAAGGTATTTGGTTTATTTGGATTAGTAGGTTACTATTAGCCATTTCTTCAAAACAAATCTCGATTCAAAAACTTTTTAACCAAGTTAACACGTAAATGGGTTAAGTTCTTATGGATAGAGAAATATAAATAATGTTTACAAGAGATAAATTAGAGATTTATTAATGCACCAGTATTTAAATTACAATCCAAATGGGATATATTTCTGATATATAGTGATTCATCAAAGAAATTACTTGGATGTGTCCTTATGTGGATTGATAAATTTATTTCCTTTGTATCAAGGTGGTAAAATATTCATGAAGAGAACAATAAAACACATTATCTTGAGATGGAATCCATAATTATTTCCTTGATTTTATGGATGTATTATCTCTATAGTGAAAAATATGTGATATTTACATATCATAAGAACATTAAATACATATTTTTACAAAAATAGCCTAACATGAGAAAAGTAGATGGCTAGAGATACTCAAAGGTTATAATCACTCGATACACTACCAAATTGAGAAGGATAATAATATAGTTGATACATTGAGCAGAAAATATCATGGACTATATCTTATATGATTATTAAAAAGGATTTTATATCCAGGGACTTAAAAAAATTTGGATTTGGGAATTATTAGGTAAGGGGAAACATCACTCCATTTTGAAATAATTCCAAAACTACCCTTATTAGAAAAGGTAAAAAGTTCCTAGATTGATGATAAGTGTTTGAAAAATAAAATTAATGTTTTTAATAATGTTAAATTGATAGATATTGTTTTTGAATATAGTGTGATGAAATTTGGAAGGGCATATGTGTTCTTTCCATACCTAAGATGAGGATAAAATTATTATATTAATCACATAGCATGAATTTTTATATACACTCTAGTATCAGCAAAATGTATGGGGATTTGAAAGTACATAAGCCTCAACCCAGTTGGTGAGGTATCTTTAAGTGCATCCACAAGACCCAGGTTCAAAACCAGGTAGGGGAATATTTCCGGGGTACTGTAGTAGTACTATAGCAGTCACTGTAGGAGCACTGTACACTATACGGGTACTGTAGCAGAACTGTACACTATACAGGCACTGTAGCAGAACTGTACACTGTGCGGTACTGTAGCAGGAACTATAGTAGGTACTGTTCGGTACTGTACCAGATGGAACTATTCACCTTGGGCCACCGGTTTGGGCTTGGAGTTCGTAAGGCTTTCAGGCCACCCAGGCCTTCAGGTCAGTAGGGCTTTCGGGCCACCTTTAAGGCCCTCGGGCCACCCAAGGCCTTCAGGCCACATGAAGTTGCCCCAGACACACTACAAAACAAAGAGCAGCCCCAAATGAGGATTCAGAGCATGTGCACTCACTAGATCAGAACCAAATGGATTGTTAGAATGAGAGGGAATGGCTATGCCATCGGTACCAGCCTTTTCTTGCACAGGAAGCCTAGCCAGACGGTCATGCAAAGGTGGAGAGCTACTATCATGACACAGATGCTGGGGAGGGGTAGTTCCTTGTAGATTCTCTGGTTTAATTCCCTAAGACCTTCGGGTCATGTAATATCTTAAGCCTACAAGCCATGTAATCTCTGATCCTACGGGCCTTGTAAGGGTTCCCCCTCATCCATTGAAAGGGGGGTTATAAAAACTCAATAAAAATGAAGGCCTTCGTGCCATTAGGGTATTGGGATTTGAAAGAATATTTTTTGGTTTTGATAAAATTAAATGGAATATTTTGGAATAGGTATTTAGATACTTGGTTTTCAATAGGAAAAGGTTGAATGAAAACATCCTAAAGGATTCATGAAATCGCTACCTATTTCTATGTAGAAATTAGTTGACATCACTATAGAATTTGTTTCTTGATTTCAAAATAATAATATAAATAACGATTTCATATGGTTTATAATTTAGTTTTTTACCAATTCATCACATTTATTTGTTATACGGGAAGATCTACCACATTCGTGCCTCTCACAGATCAATATTAATGAAGTTGTGAGACTTCATGTTTCTCTTATTTCAATTGTATTTGATTCTAATCTATGGTTTACAATGAAATTATGGATGAGCCTTAGAAAGGATATTAAAAAAATATACATTTGAGAACCACCTATCATCTTCAAACTAATGGTTGGACTGAATATACTATTAAGAAATTAGAAGACATGATGAGGTCATTCTCACTTAACTTTAAAGGTATATGGGATTAATATTTACCTTTTGTGTAATTTGAATATAATAATGCCTTTAATTCAAACATAAAAATGGTAATATATGAAGAATTTTATGGGAAGATATTTCATACTCCAACTTCATTGGATGAATCTATTTAATGGAATCTTATAGTCCCTAAACTTGTTGATGAGATAATTATAAAAGTGAATACTATTAAAAATCATATTGGGATGGATCAGAGTTTAAATAAGGGTTATATTGATAACTAAAATAAATATTTTGATTTTCATGTGAGGGATCATGTTTTCCTGAAAATATATCCATGTAAGGGTGTTATAAGGTTTGGTAATAAAGGGAAAGTAATACCTATGTACATCATGCCCTTTGAAATTTTGAAAATATTTGGGGTTGCAGATTACAATTTGAAAATGCCACCATGCCTCTCTAAAGTTTATGATGTGTTCCATATCTCTTTATAAAGTATGTACATTATAGACCCAATGTATTTTATCACCTATAATGAAATATAATTGGAACCATATTTATCTTATTGTAAAGTGCCTATCCAGATTATTCGCACCAGAGAAAAACTATTTCTAGAATCGGACGACTCGACTAATAAAGGTACTTTAGAGGAATCATATAATATAATAGGTGAAGTGGAAATTTAAATTAGTTATGATGAATAAAAACCCAAATAATTTCATGAGGTGAAAATTTGAAATTTCAAGGATGAAATTTTTTAAGGAGAGACGAATGTAACACCCAAGCATCGATTATGGTATGTTTTTTAAGAGAAACTATAACATAATGAACATAGATTTATTCAAGAATTTGATTAAAACATAAATTATAAAAATCTTTATTTAAATTTTATTATATGAATTTCATTTTTCAATGCATCATATAAAAATTATATTTCGGTGAGTTTTTTAGATTTTTTAGAAATAGTTGATTTTTATGTGAATAGTGAAAAATATTGATTTGACAAAAAATGTCACTTTGATGAAAATATAATGATATAACAATAGCTTTAAATATTATAAAAAAAATTCTATAAAATATATATATTTAATAATTAATATAACTAATATAAAAATATAATGTTGAAGTTATAAATATATGCTCAATATTTTCAAAATAAAGGTAATGTTTTTAAAAAAAATATTTTTTATTCATTTCTCATCGTCAAATTTTTACATGGTTCATATCAGTTTTAATTTGGTCTAGAATAAAAAATATATCATTTTACTTATAATAATCCAATTAATTACATTACAATAAATAATATATTTTTTTTTACTCTGAAAAATGTTTTATGATTAAATAACATTTTTCTCAAAATGGTTTTCATTGCGTTTTGCGCACTTGTATTAAAATTAATTTATACCAATTTAAAATTTTAATATTTTAAAATGGATTTATAATTAGGAACCATAATAATTAACATTAGTTAATATGTAAAACTTAATTTGGGATATAATGAATAGTAAAAATAGTAAAAAAACCACAGTTATGGTTAAATGTGTTTACCAGCGGTTAAAATAAGTTATGAGGGTAAAATATAAAATTAGAAATTAAAAAACTCATTGTATGGTTGTATTTATACACATAAATTCTCATATTTCAGTGAATTTATATTTTAATCCACTTTTACAAGAAAAATAATTTATATTTTGGAAATATTTAAGTAATTCCAAGTGTGTTTGTTCCCTCACTTATAAAAGGACGCCAATTATCTTATCTTATTCACACCTCTAGGGACACTTATCTAAAAAAATACGTAATAAAATACATTCCCAAACTTCTTTACCACTACATATATGATATGTATCATCTAGGTACTAACCTATAGGACATAAGGTGTAAGACAAAGGTGGTTTTTATAAGAATGAGTATAACTCTTAATTTATTGTTTTTATTTTACTTCCTCTTCTACCTCAAAAAAATATTATATAACCATGATCATATAAAAATATATGTATATTACATGTACCGAAATGTTATTATTATTGTGGATTAGACCTTATTATTCTTATTTACATCCTATGGAAAGAGGATACATTTCTCATGTGTACATACAACCTACCATCTCCATATAGTGGTGTAATTCATTTTTCATCACATTTTTACTTAGATGGTTATAAATATAAAACTAATGAATATATATTATATTTATTAAATAATTATGATTCTATAAATATAATATTTCATATAACTTCTTACCCTTCCACTTGTTAAAAAAGTATAACATTTCTCCTGCGTACGTGTGGACTACCACATCCATGAAAAAATGTGATTCATTTTTCATGTCCTCCTTTAAAGGTTGATTAATAATATATATGTAATGAATATATGTGATATTTATGTCATTATTAACATTTTATAGGAAATTTAACCATCATAAAGAAGCACGTGATGATACTAATGAACTGAATATTACATAAAAATATAATAGTTAAAACTCAGAAACGTCGATTTTAATAAAGAATTATTAATATAAGAGAGTTGAAATGTTATAAGTATATCATATATGTTATTATAAATATTTATATTATTTTTTATATAATTAAATAAATTTTAATTTATTATAATGGAGCTTTAAGGAAATTATGATTCAAATTAGACATGAAGTAAGGGTTTATTACTCAATCTCATCCTAATTTGAGATAGTTTATGTCTAAGTTTCTGTGGGGAAAATGATATGATATTTATATCGGAAACACATTCTATTTTTTTCATCTCTAGTTATATTTTGAAATTACAAGTTTTCATTTCATTTTTATCTCTATAAGTACTCAAAAGTCTAAAAGAATGTTTTTAATGAAAATGATTTTTTTTTTCATATTCAGTTAGGTATTTTATTCTTCTATATCCTTGTTTTCATTAAAATGTTTTCAATAGAGTTTTTAATATTCTCCAATGATTCATTAATTAAATTTTTACCCATGTTTGAATTTCTTTAAAAAACTAAATGGAAGCTTCTTGTCATTTTATGAATGAGGCACTTTTTACCGAAGTTGTTAAAAAGATATTTTTTTAACATACACTATATAAATTAATTTTCACACTATCATGAATAATATTTTCTTTGAATCTTATACTAAAATTTTTCATGGTTCTTTCTAAAGAAAATTTTTTCCAATTTTTTTTTGATTTTCTTTTAAAAAAAATTGATTTCAAAATGAAAAGTGTATTTTACTCAATAAATATTTCATTGTTCATCCAAAAATTTATTCATCTATGTCAAATTATTTTTAAAACATTATTCTTTACTGAGGATATTTTATAATGATACCATCTAAAATATTTCTCTATATGGGTTATAATTATTTTGACTATGGAATGTATTGAAATTTCACATACTATTTCATCCAATGTGGATTGAAATTTATTATTAATGAATTATGATTAAGGTATATTTATTATTCATATAACTAATACTTTGGAATTATAAAGTGAAAGGTGGGTCCTAAAATTACATTTCCCCTATATTCATTGGTAGGTTTCATGAGACAACAAGGGTTATGTATTTATAATATTACCTACCCATTTATGTTTGTTTTCTTGAAAAGAGGCCTCCATTATAAGTTTAATATATATGGGATTGTGAATTTTATCATTTTGAGATCATTTATTTACGTCCATGTGATTAAAATAATATTTATGATATCCATTGATATTTTTCAATCCCATGTGATTATTTGTATGGAATTATTTGGTCACTAATTATTCTTTCCATATTGTTCATGCCTTACTTATTTTATGATACATTTTGTTTTATGCATTCCCATATGAACTATCTAAGACCACCCTTTTATTTATCTTTATTTATTGAGGATTATAAGAAGCGTATTAGGATGAAAATTCATGTTTATTATAGAGGGTATAATAGTGTTATCCAATAAAATATTATGTTTTATTTTACATTTTCAAATATAATGTTATATTTAAGCATTTATCTTGTTTTTCAAAACTTCTAAAGTAATCAATACTTTAGAATGTTATCATTGGTATCTAGTAAAAATATAATAATGTAACCCCCAACATTGGGATCTTTGGGTTAGGGTTGTTATATGTTGACCTTGTGAAGGATAATTCAGAATAGGGAAACCACATGGAGGCTTAGTCGTATAGTCTACCCCATGGGGAGTGACCACATGAGGCCAATTTGACCTCCCTTAATTGAAGCCAAATATATAGATGTGAGGAAAAATATGTGGAGTCCAAGATGGACATGAAAAGGCTAATACATGATGTCACCCTTGTCAGAACCACTCCCTAACCTCCCTTTTCTTTTTTTAAAAAGTTCCTCTCATTTAGAAAACTAGCCTTCGTACATATTCCTCCATCGGTCCAAGTCAATTTCAAAGCATTCATGGATTTATCTCACCATGTTAAAAATCATAAAAATAAAAATATAAAGCCTCTTCCAAGGCTAGCAAATTTATATTATTATAATTTACACACCATCATTTTCCAATTTTATTGTTATTTCCCTTAATAAAAGGTGTCTCATATTCATTCTCCCTAGCCACTAGGTCCACCATGGGTTTTGAAATTTTGAATTCCTATGATAGTAAGAGACCAAATAATAGTTACTATAGGGGGGATTATCTGGGATAAATGATGTAATTATTCATTATTCAACTATTCCTGCAAAAAAAAAGCATCCCTCTTAGAGAAATCCCATAGTATTTTTACAGTATGACATACACCTCCTTCCTTTATATCCAATTTTTCCTACCAATAGGAAAGAATATGGGAGGATGGGATTCCCTCTCAACTATAAGATATAACATTTTTTTCATTGGTGTTATCACTAAATATATC
Source organism: Viscum album (assembly GCA_963277665.1). Lineage (NCBI taxonomy): Eukaryota > Viridiplantae > Streptophyta > Magnoliopsida > Santalales > Viscaceae > Viscum > Viscum album. The sequence goes on along the minus strand of OY728125.1, from coordinate 1,474,264,858 downwards.
AGGAAACTTATGATGTATATCCTCCACACATAATCCCCATTCAAATCCAAGTGTAAACATTCATTTATCATGATCAATCCACTTTTATCTCTTGTTTCGCAGACCTTCCATGACTCACACTGGAATAGAGATCTGAGTTGATCATGTGGTTGACATAATTTAAATTCCCAATAAAAGACCTCTTATTAGGTGTGATCCCCAACCATCTTCCCAAGGTAGACCCATATTCATAATCCTCACTCAGTATTTTATTATTTCATCTTTCAAAGCATAAACATCCCCACAACATAAAATTAAACTACATGGCCAAAGTCTCGACAAATAGGTGTTAAACCATACTTCAAACATCTTTGTAGCATACTGTTAAACTTTTTGGACAACATCCTCACTGTGTGATGTTAAACTGCATGGTACAATCTCATCATTCTACTCTAAACCATTGCAATTGAACTATATGTTACTTAATTCTTCATTCAATGGGATATGTAAGAAACCACCCTAATTTTAAAACTCTAAATCATCAATATTTCATTTCTATTCTCAAGGGTTCATATTCTTCATGGTATCATTTATATCCTACCCTCAGTTAGATATATTACTATGTTCTTGACCATCGCTTTCTCTAGGGTCATATCTCCTAGGAACTTTCCTAATTTATTTATATTCCTGATTAAATTATTCCCTCTTCCTATAAGGTATAATGATCTCTGGGTATTATTATATATTTCTCAGGGTTCCATATACCCAATGATTCCATCCTCTTCTTTGAGACCCTTATTCATTTTTGGTAGAAACCAATTCAAACCATATAAGACTATATTTTCATCGAGGATCACTAGAAGGGGATGCTCATGCATAGTCCCACACCAACCATCCCTAGGAATCCATCATCCTAATTTTCCTTTCTCAAAAACATTAAAATACATGGATCCATCCATTATATAAGACCTTAAACTATACAACACAAAAATATGATGGTTTTGATTTCTATTATTATAAGATATATAAGATTCCACATTGAGCTTCAATCCCAACTCTATAACAACAAATCCCTCCCTAGATGATAATAAACTCTAGAGTGCCTAGATGCATTGAGTTAAATTATATAATATTAAATTAAGAATCTATAATAAGTAAATTAAATATGGTTAACCTTAGATACAAACAATTATTCACATCTTTTCTTTTTGATGATCAAATGTTGAACAGGGGTAACAAGACACATCTGGGAAATTTTCCATGAACTCAAAAATATATCATAAATCTATAAGAGTACAAGAGTAAGTAATAATTACTCTATAAAAGTTTTGATATACCTGAAATCCCATACACTTGACCATGAATCATAACCAAACATCATTAGCTAAAAACCCTAGTGACCATATGCATTTGGAATATAGGTCAAAAATGATATTTCCTATCATGGATATGGTATCCAATGGATGTTTCTAGTTCTATAATCAAATACCGATAGAAAAAATTCCTAAAAAAATGGTGAACCCAATATGAATATTTCATCAATGAATAAATATCAGGTTTCTCATACAGTGTTCCATTTCTTATTACATGTTTCACCCAAAAAATACAAAGCCCAATGTGAATCTTTTACCTGGGAACACAATTAGTTGAGAATGACTTTATTTTCGATACTTCGCTAATCAATGTTCTTGTTTTTGGTTTTCTTGATCCACGGATACAATTTCTAAGGATCTATCTAATAAGAAGTAATGGAATCATCATCAAAAAAATAATTTTTCAGGCTTAAATATAGTAAAATATAAGTCCTTAATGACTAGAAATCCAACCTTACCCATCCAAGGCCTCTAACTCTAAGTGGTGAATATGATGGTGAGTAAGTATTGCTGACATGGTACCATTTGGACCCTAGAAGCTACATTTTAGAGTCTCTAAAAAATAATTTCTCACTGGCTATCTTTTAAGAGAAAAGTTGAGTCAAAGGTAGTTACACTTGTATCCACCTCTATCCTTTTCATGATTTTACCTATAGATCATGATAATCAATAAATCCTTTATCTTAGCTAGGTGGATAATATATTCAACTAAAACCTCACTTCATCTCAGATGTCACTCAGGAGAGCTCTTAAAAATCTACATCATCTCCATCACCACAAGGTCACCACCACTCTGTATCCTACTTAGGACGCTACTAATTAGAATACTCCCCCAATCCCTTAGACCAAGAAATCTAAGAGATCTCTCCCAGTACAGTGATATGAAAACCATAGGGTGTAGGATTATATCCCTTCATCCACTTAATAATCCCTCCAATATAACATGACTAAAACTAGTGAGCATGCCCATATCCCTACTAGTGTCGAGTGAACTAACCATCATACTCTGATAGCATCAACGAAAATGTTCTAGTACATCCCAATAGAAACCATGGTAGGAACATATTCATACCCCTACACATGATGCTCATCAGCATCTCCAGGAGGCAAGTGGAGTACATGAGAGGTCACATATTCCCACTCCCACTATGGAATGAGCATATATTCATATACCTTCTAGAAAATACCGGCAATTAATCTTGGGAAGAATTGATGTTCAAGCCTATCTCCCTTCCCACAACTTACCAATATGTCATTAAATCCTGATAGTGTTTATAGAATGTGGTAATCAGCATCTCCCGTCGATCACCCAGAAGAAGTACCATATTCCTTCTCCCACCAATGATAAGGAATATCATCAACATATCCCAGCATATTCCTAAAATAAGGCCTACAATCACACTCCCCTTCCAAAGGATAATTAGTATATTCAGGTGGAAACAAGGGTGTGGGATCATATTCCAGCATTTATCCAAGAACCCTATTAGTATATCTAGGAAGCAACTCAAATCCATGAAAACATTCCTTATCTACTTCATCTTAAAGAATACTGAAAACATGGTTCACTGGCTGCTAAATGGAAGGAGCATATTCTGACCTTACTTAAAGGGATCCAATAGTATATTCTTGGATAAAATTAAGTTGCGTACCATATTCCAATCCATTAACAAGGATTCAATCAACTAACTCTATAAATGATTATAGAATCATCCAAGGAGATTCTCATACAAATTTTTTACTGTTCTTCCCCAAGAAGAGAATCTCATGTAATATCTCTCCAAAAAAGAAAATAACCCAAGATTAGGTCCATATAAATGTAATTATCTTCATAAATGTTCTTGAGGCCCTAAAATACCTTTCGTTGCTGGCCTAAGATCCTATTTATTACTCATTATGACAAGTGAGAAGCTTCAGGCACAGAGTGCCTTCTAGTGATACTCTAATCTAAATTTTTTGGAGGTATTCACAAGAACACTTGAAAAAATGTACTCCCCTTTTCTTGAACTCTTTGGTGGTTCCCTACTATCGAGTAGTGCTTGAAGGATTGAGTTTGACTACTGTAACACCTTGAGATTTCTTAATATATTTCTTTAAATTAATACTATGTTCGGTAGCTCATTTCACCCGCAACATCAAACTAAATTATTATGAGACATATTTCATTAATATTACTAATAAAACCATAATAATTGTAAAGCCTCTTGAAAATAAAATAAATTACACATCCAAAATTAGTTACATTTGTAAGATAAATACTTAATATCATTTATTTTTAAAAAGGATTGTTCTTTCTCAAGAAACTATTTTTTTAGTATTTTATATTTTATCCTAATAAATTAAATTAACCACTCTTAAAATATTTATATATACATTAAATAATTTATTAAAATTATTTAAAATTTAAGTTAATATGAAATAATAATAAAACTCTAAAAACATTCTTTCAAGAAAAATAGTTTTTCATTATATTTTGTATTTTAATTTTAATTATAATTTTTTAAATTTTTAATTTTGTAATTTATGAAGTGAAATTTATTTCTATTTCAAAATTTCAAAATTATCTTAAGTTGATTTTGTTATATTTTTATGTAATTGTTGAATTTTTGGGTGAGTAGGGAAAAATACTAATTTTGAAAATACTATCATTTTTATGACATTATCATAATACAAGAATTATTTAAAATTTAATGAAATATTTTTTATATAAATAAATTATTAAGTATGATAAATCATTAAAAGATATAAATTTGAATTTATATAACTCATGTTTGTAATTTTGAAAACATAAGTGATATTTTACTTTGATAAATACTATTTTTGGTTTCTTTGTTTTAAATAAGTATCTAGGAGGTGGATTTTGGTTTCTTCTTGTTTTTAAATACAAAATAATATTATGTTGTTAATAATAAACCAATTAATGTGATTTAAATAAAAAAAATTAATTTTATCATAAACATTATTTCTACACTAAAAACACCTTTCCTAAAATTTGTTTTCACACGTTTAATGAGCTAATATTAAAATTATTTTTTATATCCATAAAAAAATATCTAAAAAAATTTACTTCATATTTTTAATCATTAGATCCATATTATATAACAAGGCCAATTTTATTTTTATTCATTAAAAGTAAATTTTTTAGGAAGATATTAATTACCATGGTAAAAACCAAAAAGGTAATAGGGAAACTTATAAGATTAAAATACTTAAAAAACATTGTAAAAAAGTGTGAAAATTTATCTAGAGTATTTATTTAAGATAAATATTCCCCCAATTAATTATTTTCCATTATTGTGTCCACTTGAACTTTGAATAAGGTATTTAATTTATACATTTTTACAATAATTCCACTTTTCTCTGTTATAAAAGAATCCATAAACCCCCATCTTATCTTCACACACCAAGCCCCATAGATTCATAAAAAATCTTCCAAAGTAACTATCCAATATACCTATACCATTTCCAATGGTTGTATTATTTTCAATAAACAACCTCTAAAAGCCTTAATCCATTTTTTCAAAGCTTCTCTCCTAATAAGTAAGGTCAAATTCTCAATTACATTTTTTTTATTTGCTTTAATTTTATTTCTTCTTATACCCCATTTGAATAAATTATAATAATGTTTAAATAATTAAATATATATGATAATTATAATTAATTTTTATTTTGGTTGTGGGATAACCATTTTTTACCCTAATCCAAACCATTTTAAAATCAAAAAGTTTTCCTATGTTACATGTGGACTACAGCCTCCAAAAGCGACATGATCCATTTTTCACAACCAACTTATAGGGATGGCTAAAAGAGGTTATTTAATGAATAAATATTTTTTTATAAAATTTTTAAGATAATGAAAGTATTAACTAATTCCTACCTTATTTATATTATATAGAAAATGATAACATCTCTCATGTGTGTGTGAACTACCACCTCCACATAAATAAAATATTCATTTTTTATATAGTATTTCTATTTTTTATAAAAATATATTAAAATATGATTTACCACCTTAAAACATATAATGATATAATTATAATTCTTCAATAATGATATTATTCCAAAAGATTCTCTTTACTAACCATACTTACTCATAGATTACAGCTTATTCTTGTTCGAGTTAGTTTAATCACCTACTTGAACAATGGTTAAAATTTATATCATGAATTACTATTGAAACTTAAAAAATGGTTTTATTATGAATTAATGAGAAAATAATATTAGGTTTATGGTTATGGAAAGTTATAATAATATTTAACTTACTATTATTGAACCCTATTCTTTATTATAAATTACTGAAATAATCTCAACACCAACTTCGTCATCCCAAATCATAACCAAAGTACTTATGAAATGAAATTAAAATATTTTAAATAATTATAATAAATAAATTCTAGTGCCTATAATTATATTATAATGTTTAAATTTTAATCTATATAAAATAATCAACACCACTATCAGTAATCTATTACTGAAAAAAGAAATGTATACTAATAATTTTTTGTGCTAAAAATAAAATTTAACTAACTAATACATTTGTAATAAATGAATATCAATGAAGTTTATTAAATTTTATTGGTGTGAAAAAGGTCCTAAAATAGGTTATTAATATAGTTATTTTTGTTATGCATTAAGTTATAGAATGTTCGACTAAGTGGGATTACAAGGAATTTTTATTGACTTGTTTTATTTTATTGAATAATAATGATTTCACCTTGACTATGTTTTTACATGATGGATTTTCTTCTATAATATGATGATATTATAATTAATTTACTCCTATTTTTATAAGGAATTATATTTATTTATTTCTTTCTTAGTAAAATTTAATGGTGTTATGAATAATTCACATCTACTTCATATGTCATCTTATCTTCCATATCCATATTCAATCACCCCACAAAATGTTATCATATTCTTATCCTGAAATATAAATATGTTTCATTTCTAGTACTATTAAATATTTACTAGTTTTTAAATGAATGATTTACCACTGTCTTTATGATGTGAGTTTTCATAAAAGCATTTTAAAAATATTATAAATTATTTCCCTTTAAAATTTTTATATTTATTTTCCACCTCACATTTCCTATAGAAAACCATAAAGTATTTTTCAAGGATCTATTATTTTTATTTATTTTTAGGTGGTGTTTTAATTTTTTTTCATTTTATTATCTTGAAAATTAATTTTGAAAGTGATTCATAATTACACATATTTACAAAAATGTTAATATGTTATTTTTGAAATCACTTTTTCATGGTTTCATTTCCATTTTCCTCTTTAAATGATATAACTCCTATTGATTTATGTTTTTGGAATAACCCAATAAATACCTCTTTAATATACCACTTTTGGATAATTTAATTTTAGTATCAATCAATCTAATTTATAATTTTATTGTATATGATACCAATTTGAAATGATTTGAAACTTTTTTTGTTCCTTTGGTTCTTTATGATATGATGAATGATGGATTTCAACTGGTACACATATATAAGGATATTGATGGATGGGTATATATATTTCACTCCAATAAATTGTTTAAGGATTAATATATCAGGATATAATGTTTGATGATCCTTATTGTATATGATCACAAATTAAAGGGTAATCCTTCTTTGATTTTCTCCCAAAATAAAGGGGGCCTTCTTGGATATGCTCAAAAATTAAAGGGTGATCCTTCATGGATTTTTTTCATAAAATAATGGATGGATATTCTTTGATATGATCAAAAATTAAATTGTTGGACTTCTTGGATATTCTCACAAACTAAAGTGTGTGACTTCATGGATATGCTCATAATATGATGATACAATGTGCTTATGTTTGTAACAAATTTTGTTAATACGCTATGTTTTAAGGGGGTGCAACATTTTGATGTCGTATACCTATTATTATGCTCTATGTATCATTTTTATTATATCATGATACTACAATATTTTTTCACGGTATATGTTTTTTTATTTTAGATTACTTGACCTTCTATAATTACATATGGAAATGTATTATTATTATATATTCATTTCAATAAAAAAATTCCTCTACTCACATGTTATAATATGCTTATGATCTTACCCTTGATGAAATGTTGAAAAGATTCCATTTAAAAGGAGTTTAGGCTCACCCATTTCATATATTTCTATTCTGTAGGTTATGAAGATGATAATAGATTTTTAGAACTATATACGGGAGTCTTGTGTGTCTTAATTATAGAAAATTATTCATAGGTGTTATAAAATAAATTTCTTATGTTTCTAGTTCTCATAGAAACCAAACCTTCTGTTCTTGGGATGTTGTGTTATTATGAGATGTAATATTGAAATTATGGAAATGATTAAAATAATGATATTTTTATCTTGTCTCGTGTTACTTGATATTAAATCCAATGTGTAAAGGATGTGTTTTTGGCATCAGATCTTGCAGTGTGAGTTCAGGATGCCTTATATATGCCAACATCTTCAACTACCACTTGTGTTAATTCATCTACATAAATTTAATGAAACAACACCCCATATAGAAAATAACTTGTAATTTAACCAAGGTGGTTATATAATGAGGATGAATTTCCCCCACAAATGATAAATATTGCATATATATACTGAAAAAACTAATGATGATAACTTCCAAACTATGTTATGTCCCATTTCCACTCTCCATTATGAAATATCACTGTTGGTATAGGAGGAGTACATTAATTACATACACTAAAACACATGGGAAACCCTTCATGAGATAAATATTAAGCAGCTACCTTATATGAAGTACAATGACCATCTCCATGACATGAAAAAGCTATGATATCTACTTTGGAACTTTTTTTATGATCGGTATCTATGTTTTGAGAGATAATATGAGAACTAGTACAATTCTTTTCTCCAAAATTTAAGGGAACTTTGGTAGATAATCATTTTATAATCATCTAATGTATGTCTATATTTATCAGGATAATATGGAAAAATGACCTTTATCCCACTCCCAGGAAAATATAGCCCCCCACACAGGGAATCATGTACTATTATTTTCAGAGGAGAGGCCATGGGCCCAAAAAAAAATTATTCCTGTTGGTGTATCTAAAAAACCCTATTTTCCATAAGACACAAAAGTAGTGTAACCTATAGGAAAATCATATTTATTGGCTCCCATTACAAGTATACAAAAAGGTTGTCCAATAATCCTAGAATAGAAAGAAAATTTCCCTAGCTATAGGAAAACCTACTATGGAAAGCATCACATATTTTTAGCATGAATTTAACCTGGATCATGCTTATGTAAAATCAAACCAAATGAAGGAAACTACATTTTAATCCACTAAGGAATAAATCAATGAGAAACATCCTTCTATAGGTATGGAGGTATTTATACCACCACCACCTATGGGATCATCAAATCCTCAATTATTTTAGGATTTATTGGTGGAACAACCATGTAAGTCCCATCCCTCTAACTAGGGGGGATTTTTAACACATCATCTAAAGAATTCAGTCATTTCTAGGCTCTGTGGTGATCTTTGATAGCTAGTAACCCCATCATTCCTAACGATACATGACATACCAATATCATTTAGGGAACATGCAATATAGATAATAAAGGACTTTCACAGGATTACCATTTATAAATATAAATCAAGGTATCCTCTAAAAATGAAGATTACAACCCATAAAGGTTAAAAAATAAAATTTTATACTAATAAAGGGGGGTTATATGGGGACCTCTGTGTTCCATTTGAAGAGCATACAAGGAATGAGGAGTCACTTTATTACTCAAGAAATAATGAAGTGATCTTCACATCCTGATATGCATCAATGAACATTTTTATTTTCATCCTAATAGAGGATAAATATAAAGACACATATTTCATGGAATTATATAAAAAAAGATTCTAGAGATGTGATTCCTAAAGAAACACATATGTAAGGTGTGTGTGCCCAAATCAGAGCCAGACCTTGAACCTGAAAACCCAAATTATTTAGTTTTTTGTTCCTCAACATCATTTTATTAAATAAAAAGGTAATGGAGTGGATATATCCTATTCGCCACCCAAAGAGATCAAATTCCTATTTGTTGAAGAATAACTAGAACAATGGATATGATTTCCTAATTGAAACAGATCAATGTTGAGTTATTGGAAGGAAATATTCAAAATGTGTATAATATTCAAGTGGTAGTGAATGTTTCTTATTCCTATCACTAAAAAGGTTTTAATCAACACAGTAGAGAATATTCCATGCTCTATATTAGTTCTGGGTCTAGGATATCATTGTACATGAACATTATTATTTAGGAGGACCAAGACATTACTCAACCACAATAGTAGATTCCATCATTCTAGGAAATTCAACTAGACTAGCATGAGTTGGGAGTAAAAAAATATTTAATGTAGGGAAGACACTTCAATCACCACCTGATACCCACATTTAGGTTTTGGAACAAATAATATTACCTCAAGAAGTCCTCAATTTCATTGAGTCCCTTCTTGGTCCAATGTGACCCATAAAAGGACAGAGTGCCACATTAAATCCTAAAATGAAACAATACCCTAGATGGTTGTAAAATACTCCTCCTCCACCCAAATTTAGGAAATCCTTCCTTCAAACATTTTATGGAATGGGTGATTTAACCTAGAAATTTTCACTTTTGTATCACAAAAAAAACCCTATAATAGGCACACTCAAAGAGTATGAGGTCAAAAAACTCAGATGTTTTGTCAAAACTTTAGTGGGACTATACTTATACTGGTATATTTGCTTCCCAGCTAGATCCATCATAGGTTGGGAAGCCCTTCATATTAAATTCCATTATCAATTCATATATACTCAAAGGAAGAAGAAGTTATTTTACCTCTTAAATGGTAAGCAACTTGAAAATGAGAGGGTATCAAAAATTATCACAATATGGAAAGGAATAACATGATCACTCAATATGAAACTCCTACAAGAGAACATACACTGTAATTTCATTGATAATATTCACGAATAACTGAATACACAATTATTTTTGTGAAAATACCTTGGTCGATTATGAGATTTTATTGATATAGAACAATTCATATAGGATGTTATTCAGAGTACCAAAGAAAAATTATGGAATATGTCGGCTACTTAGTATAAAATGTTATAGAAAATAGGAAACTACCAATTTTAGGAATAAGATAGTATTTATGACTATCAAAGAACTCAAGAAATATCTATACTTCCCAGAGGATCCCATGAAGCAATAAAAATAGAAAAAAAACCTTCATGTGGAGGAAAATAAAGACCAAGGTCACCCCTAATATGAGGTCTGAATAAATAAATCCTACAATTTTCAAAAAGAGAAGTTGCTAGGATACTTTATCATATCCAAGGAGAATAATCACCTTAAACATTCTGAGGCTAGGAAACCTAATGAAGTTGGACATGGTGATCAGCTATAAAATTTTCCATTCTACTCTATGTTGGGTCACACCATCCAATCCTTCCTATTGTATCAATATATCCTCTAAAATGGTTTATTTTAAGAATTTGGCAATAGGAAAACTTCCAAAATATGTTTCATATGTATCCACTATCTATCCAAATCAGGGAGTTGATTAATCAAAAGGTTTATCTAGATGTGAATGAAAGTTAAATAAATAGATGACCTTGAAGACAATTGGTTAGGATCATATTATTCTCAGGGAACCACATAATCAACTAGTTGGGGACTTAGATCCCACTTCACATGAAAAAGTCATGACTTTAAGTCTATACTCTCTATGTAGGAATAATAAGTGGAAGTATAATAGGGTGTTCGAAGTAGAACTTTAAACAAATCCCAACCCAAGAAAGTCTCTCATGGACTTCATAAACCCCATCATTCAAAAGATAAGAAACACCCAACCCAAAAAACCATCATCATATGAATAATAACTATTTTTATCTATTATTAGTATTCATTTAATAGATTCATTCTATGAAAAAAATACCAATATAAAATTGAGTTCCACATACATTAATGGGAATCTAGAAGAAGATGTTATAAATGATGAGAAGTTAAAGGAAGGCCCTATCATTTTTTATCTCAACATTCCATCCATGTCCCTACTAAATTCATCTATACAATTAAATTATAAGTTAAATCCATTCAAAAATCCCAATAGGATCATGGAAACATTCCCCAATCCTCCAGAAATCATGGAAATATAATTTTTATGAACAATTAGTTGGAATGTGTACAACTATCTGACCACACTACTTATGTGGGAAGACTATCTCAACTCAAACCATCGGAAAAAATATCCCCTCATGTTCTGGATTTGAATAGCTGTTATTATCACCAAATCACTCAACCCTGAAGTCATTATAAAAATAAAAATCCCGTATTCTGAAGAATTGACCCCTAGAATAGAAGTATGAAATCTTGAAATAGTTGGTTATTGTCCCAACCAATCATTCAATCCTAGATTATATTCATCTTTTTAAAAAGTTTGTAGAATCATATTTTTTTTCCTCTAAAGAGATCATAAGTCTTTTCCACATATATCACTACAAAAAAGGTATATAATATATATATTTCCATAGTAGAGTTTCATTCATCTATCTCATTCACAGATCATGATCAAGAGGTAAATTTCCATGGACATATCATACCCATGAATATCTCAATAATTCTTGAAAATTTGAACATTACTCATGCTTTGATTGATAATGGAACTAGTATCAATGTTATACCAATCCAAACTCTATGACATTTTGGATATTGTGATAATGGATTTTCTCCCTCAAAGTGTACCGTCCAAGGATATGGAAAAATTGAAATAAATAGCATCAGGAGAATCAACCTAAAGTCTTGTTTCAGAGATCTGGTATCTAACTTTGTGATCATGTTTTTCCATTAGGACAAAACATTAAATGTTTCTTTGTTAATCGATTGGATTCATAGCTATAAATAATTACCATTATTATACCATCAATTCCTAAAGTACCCAATCAATTTAATGATTAGGGTACTTGTTAAGATGAAATAATATATACATTATGCTATTATTTTATTAATGATTCTATATGTTTTACTTGATAATTCACTAAGAATGTGTTTATTATTTCATGAAATCATTTTCTAAGGTTTCAAAGGAAAATTTCAAGAAAATGACAAAAAATGATCATTATACATCATGAAACTCACTTACATAATGTGTATTCATATTTCATAGAATATGAAAAGTTATGAAGAAATTATTTAAATAATTTGAATCCATGAAGAGATTGCATGATGTGATTCACCAATAAACATCATGTAACATTCAAATTTCAATTCTCACTTTTAAGATTCAGGCCGAAGGAAGAAACACATTGTGAAGACTTATTATATGTCGTGAAAGGAGTCAACTTACAAATATTGATGATCTAGGATGGGGTTCATGCAAGATTAATGTAGGATTACATTTTTTTAGAGAAAATCTTGGATTGGAATTACATTATGTGAAGACCCACTAGATTTCATGTAATATCTTTATTATGTACCTCCAGTAGGTGCACAGTGGATAGAATGTTCGAGACCTCTTTATATTCTCTTATTTTTTTCTCATTTATCTCTCATTATTTCTTCTAACTTCTCTCTTAACTTAACTTTCATACATTACTTTTACTATTTTACATCTATTCAATCACCATTGATTAAACGTTTCAAATCATTCTTCATTATTTTACATCGTCAAGCCAAGTTACATTCATTTTCCATCTTAATCTCTAATAAATGAAAAACCCTACTTTTGTTCTTCCCTGTTCTTGTTTCAAGTAAGCATTTGGTTAAAGTTTTGATTGATTCAAGTTATAAATTCTTATTCTTGAATTCATGATCTTCAATTTCTTAATCTCAATTTTTTGGGTAAAATAAACATGTTTTCAATTCATTACCCACTCTTGATCAATTCTACCATGAGTGGATAAACCACATAGATTAGGGGTCTAGAGAAGGGGTGCTTAATTTTAATTTATCTTTAATTATAAACAAGGAAACCCTAAGGATATTAATCAAGTTAAATGAAATTTTTAATCTAATTTTTTCCAGTAACCCTAACTATGGGAAGTTTGAATGATAGACACTGACCATATTGGAGTAGAATAGGATATGACCAATAGCCTATTATACTTTATGCCTTAGAAGCTAGGACTAATGCATCTACATTATAACTATCTCTAAATCAAGGAATAGTTTTCTCTATGATATATCTAGTTGGTTTGATCATATTCAACTAATTTCCTTTACTTACATTGTACCCTAAACCTTTGGACCATACCAAGTTAGAATTCAGATTAACCTTTTTACCAAACCCCAAAATTGATCTTGATCTGTAGGATTACCTCACTCATTCCCCTTTCTCTTTTCTAATATTTATTTCTTTATTTTCGGACACCCCTACATCCTTATCCTCATAGACTAGTGTTTGAATTAGGGCCCCTTAACTCATTCAAGTATCTATGATTCACAACAAAATCTTACCTTCAAATGATAAATCGGTAGGCACATCTTTTCATGCCACCATTTAAATATGGCTAACTTCATAAACCCTTCAAGTCCCAACCCACCAAACATACAAAACATGAAACTTGCACTACATGGATAGAATCTCATGCATCAATAACACACCATTATGGATTATGGATTGATATCAATCTATGGTGCTACACCCAACATTGTATTCCCTCCTATTCTGGCACACACATTCAAGATCCAACCTAGACTCATCCATATGAACTATATATGGACCATTTTATTGGACTCCAAAGTGAATATCTGAATGAACATATCTCCAAATTCTTGAAAGTCTTCAATGCCTTTCACAACCATGTAGTATCTTCTAATGAAGTAATACTAATATTATTTCTCTTTTACTGGTGATACTGAGCCAAAGATTGTCTTAAAATCTAATCTCTCAAGTCCATCATGACCTCATGTGATTTAGCAAATAAATTCCTAGAAATGTAATTCCCACCTATATAGACTTGGAACCTCCAAAACGACATCCATAATTTCTCTCAAACTGATGGAGATTCCACATGGGAAGCATGGGATCATTTCAAGGAACTCACTCGTAAGTTCCTTCATCATGTAATTGATATGTGGATACAAATCCAAAAATTTTATCAAGTCCTCCAACCAGATTCTCACACAGTTGTTGATGTCACCTCTGAAGGAGGGCTAATGATTAAAACACTCGAGGTGGGATGAAAAGTTTGAGATGAAGTCTCTCATAATTCTAGTATATGGAAGAGTGATCATGGCCTACCCCATCAAGGAATCCACAAGGTTAAAGAAAATACTTGACTATCTAAATAAGTAGAGGCCAAACCAAGAAGCTAGAATCCTTTCATCTACCTATTGCACCACCTGCCCCTCCTGCTCTTGTAATGGAAATTCAATCCTACAAAATGTGTGGTGGACCACACCAATACCAATAATGCATAGCAGGTGTTGAGGAAAAAAATACAATATTTTAATTAAATTAATTATAATTGGTAAAATCGAAAATTTTAATAACCATAGTAGTATTATCAACAACGACCAAGTCAACAGCCGCAAAAAAGTAATAAAGGGTATTATTAGTAAAGAAGAAGTCAGTCACCATTCAAGAACCAAGAACCACTAGTATATCCACCAATGAATATTTTGGCAATACCACCAAAACAAGTAACACAAAAACCTTTCCCTCCTAAATCACAAAAAAGAAAACCGACTCCACCAAGACCTCTCCAACCATACATTCCTCTTCATAAAAATCTGGAAAATATACTTTTAGCATTTTTTGAAAAAGATGAATAGTGGATGACCACCCAAGGGATATAAATACATAATCAAAGGGAATATATTAATAACTTTGAGAATCAAATTGGTCAAATATAAAGGACCTTATCAGAATGATTTATAGGTACTCTACTTGGTAATATGAAGACATACCCAAGGGAAGAGGCAAAGATAGTGGTTTTGAGGAGTGTAAAAGTTCTGAACTTTCAGAAACCATGTGTTGGATAATAAAAACAATTCAAGGACACCAAAAAAATAAAATATCCATCTAAGAAAATAATAATGAAAAAACAATTGAAACTGCTCAGAATATACCTCGAGAAGCACCACCTTCTACAAAAGTGCCAATTCTGGAACGAACTAAAGAAGATGTCTACATTGCACCGCAACCAAATAAACCGCCTCTCCCTTTTCCATAAAGAATGAATCAAGGAAGGATTTAAGGGAAACAAAATAAATTTTTGGAGATGTTTAATAAATTTCAAATTAACATTATATTTTCTAAAGCAATTATTCAAATGCCTTAATATGAAAAAAAATTAAGGAACTACTCTCTAAAAAAAGAAAAATGGAAGTCCTAGGAGTCATAAAAAAATGAAGAGTTCTATTATGTTTTTTGGTATAAAATTGAACAAAAAATAAGAGACCCTAGAAGTTTTTCAATCCCATACACAATAGGAGAATGTAACTTCGGAAGATCCTTGTGCGATTTAGAATCCAGCATCAACCTCATACTGATAAGTGTATTCTTAAATTTGGTACCTGAATAATTAAAACCAACTGTAGTGGAACTCCAATTATCCAACCGATTAGTAAATTATCCCCAAGTACTTCTCAAGAATGTCTTATTCAATGTTGGGAAATTAGTTTTTCCAGAAAACTTCTTCATTTTGGACATGGAAGAGGAAGGAGAAATTATAATCATCCAAGGATGGAAATTTATAGACACTGGGAAGGAAATGATTGATGAAATTCAAGGAAGACTCATATTCTGAGTAGGTGATGAAAAAGTTTTGTTTGACCTAGTGAAATAAGCAAAACAAATAGTTGATTCTTTTGACTACCAATATATATTTCTCATAGATGTAAGAGATTACTACTTAGACATCAAAGATGGTAGTGATGAAATTCCCCTCGATGAGGAAGGGGGAATATGACCATGAGGAATTGAAATATATAGAACCTCTTATATGGTATATCATCCCATATTGCATTCCCTCTTTCATTCATCCACTAAAGCTGGGATAGAAATCCCTCCCTAGTACACTCGAGTATTCTTCTCTAGATATTGTTATTTCACTAATCGTCATCATTATCTCAGAACTTACATCATCACAATAGGAAAAATTAATTTAAGTCCTACAAAGACATGACCATGTCAATTCGTTGGGGTGGATGATATCTAAGGGATAAATCCTACTTTATGTACATATAAAATTTTACTGGAGGAAGGTGAAAAACTCAGACACTAACCCCAGATGTGACTCACCCCACCAATTAATGAGGATATTAAGAAGGAAGTACAAAAACCTCTAAATGATGTAATAATTTTTTAATCTTTGATAGCTAGTGGATGATCCCAGTACAGGTCATTCCAAAGAAAGTTGGACTTACAGTTGAAAAAAATGATGAAAATGAAATGATCTCAACATGAACCATCACTGGATTCAGAGTATACCAATACCATAGAAACCTAAATAAAGCAAAATGAAAAGATCATTTCTCCTTGGTATTCATGGATCAAAATTTAGAGAGACTAGAAGAACATTATTTCTATTATTTCCTAGATGGATATTTGAGATACAATTACATTGTAGTCAAACTAGATGATTATTCTAAAACAACATTCAGGTGTTCATTTGGAACCTTTTCCTACAGGAACTTGTCGATTTTCATGTATAATGTACTAGTAACCTTTCAAATGTGCATGAATAATAAATTCCACAATATGGAAAAGGAATTACTATAAATTTTCAGGGAAAAAATTTTAGTTTATGGAAATTCCTTTGAGGTCTATTTATGAGGTCTTTAATTAGTCCTCTAATACTGTGAAGAGAGGTGCATGGTTTTAAACTAGGAAGAATGTCACATTATGGTTCAAGGAGGCATAGTACATGGGGACAATATTTATAAGGATATCATGGAAGTGTATCCCACTAAAATAAAAGTGAAAAAAATATTTACCTAAGCTCTCAATAGTCAAAGGAATAAAGAGATTTTTAGGACATGTCGTTTTTTATCGGAAATTATTGAAAGATTTTTTGAAAGTTTCATGCCCTATGAAACACTTGTTATCAAAGAAAACTCTATATGAATTCAATGATGAATCTCAGAAATCATTCAACACTTTTAATAAAATCTTGGTACCTTCTCTTGGAATAATTCCACCAAATTAGGGTAAAGAGTTGATTTGATGTGTGATACCATAAACTTAATTAATGGCGATGTCATAGGACTATGAGCCGATAACATATTTTCCCTATATACTATGTCAGTCTCACCCTGAATGAAGATGAGTTTAACTATACAACAATATAGAAGGTCCTCTTAGCATTTGTCTTTACTTGCGATAAATTTATCTATTATCTAGTTTTTTTAAGTCATTACGTAGACTGACCATGCGACCTTATGCTATTTGATGAATAAAAATGATTCCAAGACAAGATTGATATAGTGGATCCTATTGCTCTAAGAGTTTGGAATCATAATCAAGGATACCAAAGGAATGGAAAATGTTAATGTTGATCATCTGTATCAACTTCCACTACCACTTATAAAGGATGATGGCGATCTAGACATTTAATTCAACATCCCCAATGAAAATCTATTCATCATAAAATCCCAACCATGGTTTTTAGATATTTAGAACTACCTTTCCACAGTATTTTTACACCCAGAACTATCCTACTAGAGAAGAAGTATATTTTTAGTTGAATCTTCACAATACTATTAGGATAAACCACTCCTTATTAGTCATTGTGTTGATGGTGTAGTATATCATTGCATCCTAGAAGAATAAATCCGAAATGTTTTAGGAATGTATCATATGTCACCAAATGGAGGAAAATATGGACTATAAGACACAGTAGAAAAAATTAAACAGATTTTACTTTTCTGGACCACACTCCACCAAGATGCAAGATATTATTGTCAATGTTGTGATCGGTTCCAATGGACTAGCACAATTGGAAAAAGGAATAAAATACCCCAAAACCCAATCATGTTTGTATAAATCTTAAATGTATGGGGAATATATTTAATGGGAAAACTCTCTGATTCATGTGGAAAGTCTTATATCCTTTTTAGTTTTGACTAAATTTACAAATGGGTAGAAGATGAAGTTACATCACATGAAATGGAAAAATTACACATAAATATCTTGAAGAAAAATGTGTTCTCAAGGTTCAGATTTTCCTAACTAATCATTAGTGATCAGGGAACACATTTTTCTTACCAAACTATTCAAGGGATGTTGGAAAAATATAGCATCAGGTATAACCCAAGAACACCCAACCATCCGTAAATAAGAGGGTAAGTTGAATTGTCAAATATGGAATCAAATAAATCCTGGAAAAGTCCATGAACAAAGTTGAAGGGATTAGATTCTGATGTTAGATGATGCACCATGGGTGTACTGAACTACGTACAAAACACCCATTGGTACCACACCACTCTAATTGATATATTAGAATCATTGTCATTTTCTAATAGAGGTTGAGAATCACTCATATTAGGAAATTAAAAAGATCAATATGGATTTTCAAAAGGATAGGGAAGCTATGAAGAAGTTATTAGATGAATTGTAAGTAATCATAAATGATTCTTATGAAAATTACAAGATCTATAAAGAACAAAAAATGAAAGGGAATGATCAGAACATTGCGAGACACATTTTTGTCCCATGAAATATGGTCTTATTTTTTAACGTAATATTATAACAATTCCCTTGGAATCTAAAATCCAGATGGTTCAAACCCCTTTCTTCATTAAAGTATTTCCGTATAGGACCGTCAAGATTTAGAAAGAATGTGGAGAACCATTTGAGGTAAATGGTCAAAGGTTGAAAATCGATCAAGAACACTTCTACGAGGGGTGTGTCATTAGCTAGAAATTCATTTGAGCATCAAAGAGTAAACCTATTGATGTTAAACCAAGTGATGAATATGAGGAAACCCATTATTGGTCACCTTAAAATATATTAGTTAGAATAATATTTATGATATATTGGGGCATGTCGGGAGTAATGGAATAGGTATGAGTTTTAAACTGGAAAAAATGAAACAATTACACATTGTGTATCCATAATTCACGATGTGTACTTTTCACTGAAATAAATAGTTTAAAATCCAAAATTACACACTCTATAACTCAAATACAAGTTTTTAAATTTACTGATCTTTTTATGTTGTGGATATTAGGTTCACGACACCCAACACCTATCCTTTCACCACTCGCAAAACACCACTACCGGACCTCCCTCCTATCGAACACCGCTTGAGCCTCCCCCTTCTTCCCTTATCCACCTTCATTTATAACTCCCTATAATAGAAATTTTCTCTAAAATGGAAAGAAAAAATACTGTGTGAAATCCTCCTTTTGATCCCGATCTTGAGTTAGATGATCCTCCACTTGTGAAGCACCGATGAGGTACTGTATCTCCCACCCCACATCTATCTTCTTATTCCGCTTTAGCTACCATCTCTAAAGATCTAGTTATTCCAGAGGACTATAAATACAACTCCAGTGGGTACTATGAGGATGATAACACACACATGCACCCCATCCTACTCTTTTTAGACACCAATCTATATGTTTCAATCAACCAGTTTCAAGAAAAACCAATGGAAACCAATAAAACACTAGATATAGCCGTCCCTGCAAGAATTCAAATCAATCAGAAGATTTTCCAACTCCTCAACCACCTACATATATCCTCCATCATTGATGTTCATGAGGATACATACTAGGAGATATTTATTGAGTTTCTGTCCAGTTTTGAGGTCGTAGTTGATATCCTCTTCTTTAAATTAGGCTAATTGCATCATGAACTTTCTTTTGTTGAGTTTGGTATAGGCCTTGGGATTTATACTAATTACTTAGGAACATTAGATGTATTCTCCACCTTTTAGCTTGACCCATACAAGTCATATTCAAAGAATCTCTAGAGGTTGATTTTCTCAAATTCTCAAACTGAGCATTATCCCAAGATTACGAAGTCCACCGAGCTTTGAGGTCCAAGGATCTGCATCCTTCATAGGGAATGGACACTTTCCCAGTATGATCATGTCGAGTCTCATAGTAGAATTATCTAGATGAACATGATTATCCTCACTACAACCATGGGTGGACTTTCCATTAACATGGCCTCTCATTTTTCTTTCTATTACAGAGTACAAGCATAGCAGACACATGGCATGCAGATGGGTGGATCTTTCATCACCCATTTAGCCAGTCATCTCGGTGTATTTGATGCCGCCCTTCCACTCACCTACCTCGGTCCTATAGAGTCCATTGAATTACTACTACTACAAAATATACAGCTGCTGACCAAGGATGGTCAAACCAACTAGTGGGAACCACAAGTCAATGACGTTACTGATGAGGATCTCAATGATCATGCAGTTGACCCTACACTAGCTTCAGCTAGCAACTTTGGTCTAACCCCTCTATATTCAATTACTACACTAAACCCCCCCAATATTCATACTTATAACACCGACACCTTCCCTACACATCCACCCACCCCATAATATCCAACATATCTCTAGGCAATACACCTTTTAATCCTAGAAAATCTATGTATGATATCCCAGAACCTGTATATCCATTTTGCAGAGTTCTTCCATTTCACTACCCCTACACCACCATAATCCTAGGAATATTCTCATCCACCATAACCCCCTACAAGATGTTCATAATCTACCACCACTACCCTATCCATATCCTCGACCAACTAACCATCAGAGCTGGCAGACCCTACAACCGAGTAGGAGTATCTAGTAGAGTTGGCCTGGAGGGGAAAGGGCCTAGTAGTCACCCCCATCAACTAAGGTTTATTTAGTTGATTCATTTTCCAAATCCAAGGCCATATTATGGATTAGTTCATCCTTACCACCCACCATAGAGATGAATTCCAGCACTGAGGCACCTCCTTCTGTAGCCGATTAGCCAGACCCTTCTACTATTGCAGTCATTGACCAGGAGGGGAAGTTGCAACCAAACTCTATTCAGGAGTGGACTATCGATGAGATACTTGAAGATGTTGATTTATCATAGTCTACCTTAGTACCCTCTCCTATTTTTTATACTGATAGGGTTATTATTATTTTACTATCTACATCCCCTTTCATTGTTTTTGTAATTTCACTTCATATTTGTATGGGATAAAAAATCACTATTTTACTTGGATAATTTTTCATTTAATTACATTGTTATAACAACCAGTATAGAACCTTTTCTTATTCTATTGTCATTTATGTGCTTATTCTATCAACATACATCATTATTCTATAGATGACTCAGCGGCGGGTTGATGTCGAGCACTAGCTTCATGAGCTATCACTAGAGATCAATACTTAGCATCCATCACTCTCAGGAGCAAGGATACATTTCCTAAAACACCATATTCATGAATAGTAAGATATTGGAGTGATAAATACTAAAAAAACAACCAAAACAGAGAGTGGATACTACCACTAGTAGCTGTAGAAGATAGAGGAGATCTGAGCCGATATATGATACTAACCAATACTCTATTCTATTTATCTGGCTGAAAATATCATTGTTAGCACTTTATAATATGCAACCCATATTTTATTTTTTCCCTCATTATTTGTTCATATAATTTTATTCTTTTCATCCTTTTATAGATTTTACTTTTTATTCATCAGTCACTTCGAGCTTTATTGTATACATATACCAGCATTTATATAAAATGTCTTTCATTTCTATTTTCTATGTGCACCTTCCTATTATACTATTTAAAAATTATTTCAACCCTATAGACTAATGTTTTATCCAGTATAGGATTTTTATTTCTAACCAATTTTGAAGGTAGCCTAAATCAAAAAAAATCAAAATTTCTCAAGTTTTCCCATGGAATTCCACTAATTACTAGGAGTTATCGATTTCTTAGTATTAAATATTTACAAATTTTATTTTTATTTTATACACTTTATCTAACATATCCCTCCAATGGTACTTTCATAGACAGTGTGAAAACTGGCTAATTTTAAGTGTGGGGGACTTTCTTGGATTTTAATATTAATACACTAGGATTATTACTTGTTTTCATTTATCTAGGAGGTATTTATCAATGAAATCATGCTTTAAACCTGAAACTCATTACACCCATTTAAATAAAAGAAAATGATAAAATTGAAATTTTTGGAAATCCATGTTTTTCTCCTATTTCTATTTTTCAAATGACTATTTAGTTTGGTAATTTAATTCAAATTATAAATATTTGAAATTAATTTTAATTGAATTATTACTTTATTTTATAACCTATGTGAATGAAAGTTTTCTATATTTACTCTCATTCTAGAGTGGATTCAGATCCTAAGATTGCATACTATTTTTTGAGCATATTTATTATGTGGCACCTGGGACATGTAAACCTATTATAACTTTAATTGAAATCTTATTGAGGCTATGAATAAACAAATATAATTTTAATGTGATTGATTCAATCATTGTTGAGCAAATTTTTCTTGAGACCTACCTTACATCATTCCATTATTTACCCCATAGTTTCTAGGAATTCCTTTAGTATGATGCAACTATTTAAATCTAATTGTCCCCTATTACCCTTATCTTTATATTTTGCATGAATTTACATTGAATAAGTTTGGGGGATGTTTTTCAGCCAACAGTAATGGGATGCTTTGACTAAGAAGATTTATTATGGTGATTATTGAACTATTTAATTCTGCTCTATGGGTAATTATTTGTATTTTAATCTTATCATATTCCTTTTAAAAATACAAATGAAAAAGAAAAACATTATTAGGTTGTGTATTAATAAGGTCAAAAATCACAATTTCTAGACCGATGAATCCATATAAGGATCATATGTTGTGAGAATATGGATGTGAGATCTGGCATATACATGAATTTCAAAAAATAAAATAATACGAAAATAAAATAAAGAAGAGGATACCTTTTGGACTCACTTGATATATTCAAGGATCCAACTAGAGATTCTAGGAGCATGGAATTTATTTTTTATGGTAGGAGTTATTTCATTACGTTATTCATGACATTCATGAATTATAATTCAAATTTTACCCTCCATTTTGATCATATTATTTTCACTATCTACCCACTGGCCTATAGCCTTAGAGTCATTTAATCCTTTTTGATGAATCCCTTATGATTAATTTTGTATTTTTCATTACAAATTGGAGATGATAGAAACAATTCAAGCCTGTGGTTAGGAACATGTATTTAGTCTATGAGAATAACTATATTTTAATTTTACCCAGAGTGATGAGAGAAAATTCATTGTGAGGTAAATTGAAAATGGTTATATAATTTAATAAACCATTAAGGAATTGTAACAAAATGATTAAGAATTTTTCTAAATAACTAATATATGAGAAATGAATTATTTTATATGTCAGGATGATTCTAGAGACTTAGTTTTTCTACATATACTTAGTTTTATTTTCCAGGTTATAATGAATGTTTCATATTTTAAAAATTTATTACCTTTTATAATCCTAGTTGATATTCCTTTTTCTTATGGATAATAAATTGTTCAAGTGTGGTGGATTTTTATAAGATGAAATTATATAATTTTTTTTCATTTAATTAAAAATTAACCATGTTTTACTTATTAATTAATTAGGTGTGTGTTGACTAATTAAGGAAATTGGTTTCCAATGTTTCAACAGAAAATCTAAATAAAAGAATCATAAATGATAATTACACATCATGAAACTCACTTAGATGAAATATAGTAATCTTTCATATAATATTTAAAGTCATAAAGAAATTCTTGAAATAAATAAAGTCCCTAAAGAAATTACATGATGTGATTCTCCAATACATGTATTGTAAATTTCTAATTTCAATTCCCACTTTTGAGATTCATACCGAAGGAAGAAACATGATGTCCAGACCTATTACACATCATGAAAGGAGTCAACTTCCAAATCTCAAAGATCTAGGATGAGATTCATGCGATATTTTCACAGGATTCAAAAAAATAGAAAATATTGGATCATAATTACATGATGTGAGGACCTGTTACATGTCACGTAATATCCAAATTATTTACCTCTAGTAGGTGTGGAGAAAACAGAATATTCGAGATGTCTTCGGATTCTCTCGTTTTCTCTCCTTTTTCTCTTGTTATTTATTATTCCTTCTCTTTTAACTAAACTTTAATCCATTCATTTTACTATTTTACATCTATTCAAGCATAATTTATCAATATTTTCTAATAGTTATTCATTATTTTACATTTCCAAGCCATCTTATATGCACTCTCTATCTTAATCTCCAATCGACGATGAACCCTTATTGAATTGTTCCTTGTTCTTATTTCAAGTAAGTGTTTGGTTGAATTTGTGATTGATTCAAGTTTTAAATTGATTCTTCTTGAATTCATGATCTTTAGTTTCTTAATCTTAGTTTTTATTGGTAAAATCAACATTTTTTAATTCTTTACCAGCTCTTAATCAATTCTACCATGAGTGGTTAAAAACTTGTGGTAGGGGTCGAGAGTAGGTTTGCTTAATTTTAATTAATCTTTAATTCTCAATTTGGTAACCCTAATTATAGTAATCATGTTAAATAAAAAAATTATCTAATTATTTTGAGTAAATTTAACCATGGGAAAATTAAATGAATGACCCAGACCTGATTGGAGTAGAATAGGTTATGACCAATATCTTATGATACTTTCTGCCTTAGAAGCTAGGCCTAATGCATCTAAGTTTTAGCTATCTCTAGATCAAGGAAATGTTTCCTCTTAGATAGTTCTAGTTGGTTTGATCATATCCAACTAGTGTACTTTTATAACTTTACAGCCTAAACCTTATGATCATACAAAGTAAGGATTAAGATTATCCTTGTTCCTAAACAGAAAAATTGATCTTGTTCCCTATTCTATATATGTTTTTTTATCACCAATACCGTATAATTAGTTTGTTACCAAACCTAATAAACTTTTTAGGACTCATACACTTTGGGTTCAAAGCCTTAGTTCCTTCCATTCAATTAAATCCTTGTGGGAATGACCCCATAATCTCACTATAATATGCCTTAGTAGAAATCATAGTTTGGGAAACAATAAATCTAATATGACCATAGGTTGTGAAAATTAAATGAAGTTTGTATGAGTGTTAGTAAAATATAGTGAAGAAAACCCCATTGAATCTTTTGAATTGGATAATTTTGAGGTATCTTTCAATAAGATAAATGGAAATCATCTAATGAGGGAAGGTGATGCATAAGTCTCTAATCCCAATGGCTTGGGAACTATGCCAAAACCCCATGGAAATTTCTAGGTGATGAATATGGATTCCTAATTAATTTTATAGAGGAAATGAAACTAGTACCATAATGGAACCGCTGTTTAAATTCTCCACTACCCCATGTTTACACAGTAATAGTTGTGTCTACTAAGAGGAACCAATCAAAAGGAAAATAGGTTGTACCTGGGGATAATTAAACTGTATATGAAAATTACTTAAGAAAACATGATCCCTATTTTTTTTTGAAGCTATAGAATATATGTGAATAATTTCCAAGTATATAACACAGTTCTCTATTTTATATGTGATCTAAATTTTCCCCAACATTAACCCTATCATGATCCAATGATACCTCCCCATCATCAATGGTAGTGGAGGAAACTGGTATTTTTTCTTCAGAATCACACAATTCCACTTTTCCCCACTTTCGATGATATTGAGGTGGAGGATGAGGAGGAGGATGACATTAGATATTCCCCTCCAATACGCAAGGAAGGAATCTCTACTACCATTGATGAACTCAAAAAAATAAAACCTTCAACATATGTAGATATGTGATACCAAGACACATAAAGAGAAGGAAATATATATCACCTTCTTAAATTAACATCGTAATGTATTCTCCTTGAATTATACATATATACCTAAGAAATATTCCGATGTGTCCACTGATTATCTAGGATTTCTATATGACCATCATGATTTCAAGAAGGTATCTCGAAGGATGAATCCACCTAACACCATAATGGTTGAAGTATAATTTTATAACCATGTTTGATATAAATTCATATAGGATTTTCAGTACTTAAAATGTCTCACCCACATCATCACTATTAAGAAATGAATGGAAAGATCTGGGTATGCATTAATTTCAATGATCTCGACCAGAACTGCATTAAGTATAATTTCCAATTCCTGATCACATACCTCTGGATTGATATTACAATAGGCTTATAATCCTTTTCTTTAATGAATGGGTACAAATGGTAAAATATAATTAGGATAGACTCTAAGGATGGTAATCCACCACTTTATAATAACCCTAAGGGATAATGTTGGGCCCACTTATCAATGTGTCTTGAATTGTATCTTGAAGACCTTTCTAATAAGGGTAAAATATTACTACATCAATGATCTAGTGGTTCAGTTATGATAGCATTATGATCATCTTGATGACTATCAGAAAATCTCAATGAAATTAAATATCAAAAATTAAAAATGAATCACATGATGTGTGCCTTCGGGGTGATGTTATGATTTTTTTTGTCTTTATGTTACTCTATCATGGTACCGAAGAAAACCATGAGAAGAATAATGTGGTCCTTAAAATTATTCCTCCCCAAAATATCCATGATTTGGGATGGATTTATGGATTTCTTTAATTAATTGGATGTTTCATGGAAAATATATCTAGAAATACAGCCCATTTATGAAGTTTATGAAAAAGGGAGTCGTCTACCAAAAGGATGAAGATTTTCAAGAATCCTTTGAAAATATAAAGTGATAAATCTTTCACCTACCAGTTACGATGCCTCTAATATAGGTAAGGCCACTTTTTTTATAAATTGAATCCATGTAGTGATCTCTATGTTCTATTATCACATAGAAAAATGATATTGTAAAGGAAAATAGCCTATCTTACCTTAGTTAGACAATTCTAGATACTAAGACTTGGTATTCCATCCTTGAGAAGAACAACCTTGCATTGATTTTCGCTATACAAAAATTGAGGCACTACTTGTAGTATCATGAGTTCCACTTAATTTATCACATTGATCTACATACGTATATCCTCAACCATCTATTTTCACTAGGATTTTGGCTCAATGGAGAGTTATACTTCAATAGTTTTACATTCAATTTGTGTTATGGAAGGTAATAAAATGGTTGGTGCTAGTAGATTTTCTTATAGAACACCCTTCCCCTTAAATAATACTAATGAATATTGAACCATAAAAGGAATAGGTTTTCCCTATCCATTACACTCCCCCAACATGGGATATGTACTTTTATAGCATCTCTTTAATTTTTACAGGGAAAATATTTGAAAACATGATGATAAATAGAGTTTTGATATGGATTGTCTTAATCTCCTCAGCCAATAAATGTTTACCCTTTTTATTCCTACTATTTGAAGGCTACAAAAATAATTAGATAGAGTATCAATATCTCATGATGGGCTCTATTTCATCCATACAACTCCTAGTATTCTTTTTTAATGTTAATGGTGATTTAGATCTAGTAAATAAGTATGTTAATATTCAATATACCATTAATAAATAAGAGTATATATCAGTGGATTGAGGGATGAATTTACTGTTGAAAAAATATTGAACCGCATCTTGTGTTCAGAGAATGCATATACTAATATGCTTGCTAAGGAATCTATGGCGGTGGTCAATCCCGACCATGATGAGATATTTTTCTATATCACACACCATAGAGTGGTCTCCCCAGTCATTATTAGCAACATGAAGGAAATCAATGAAAAAAGACTAACCCATAGCTTTATGAGCCAATATCATGTCCAATAGACACCATTATTAGAGGGATGATCCCTATAATGGACTATCTATAAACATAGATCATCCTATTGGACCCACCCAATAAAGAACACATACAATTTTTTGGAAATAAACGCCATCCTTTATGATGGGTCAAATAAATAAAAGATACTAAAAAAATGATTTTTTTTATAAGTTCTTACCTAGATGAATTAAAGGATAATTGGCCCTCGTTATCATATAGGAAGTTCATGTAGGCTCCTATAGTTCTCATCACTTAGAGGCCAAGATCTCACATAAAATCAAGAGACTTGGAAATTCCTAGCCAATAATGACACAATATTTAATTGAATTTATGAATAATGTTCATTGTTTCCAAATACATTCTAACTCCATAAATCAACCACAATAGTTTCTTCATACTAAAAAATATTCTTGGTCATTCTTCATATAGAGAATGGATGACATGGGGCTATATTTTTAGTAACAATGGATTTTCATACATGGATATTACATATTTTTTTATAAATACTAAAAAAATTACACAAACACACACATAAGGACCATAATAGTTTAATACCTTTGGAAATGTGGAACAAAATATTCTCAATTTTGTGAAACATCTTCAATGTCTCCCACAAATATCTTCTCCTTTAGCACTTCACTAAAACATAACCTATATAAACCTTTCTTCATAACCTGGGGAAAGGAAACATAAGAAAGGGTGAACTCAGATACTCAGTAAAGGTAATAAAGGGATACATATATATATATGCATAAAATGAATATAAGGGTATGAGAACATGACAATAACTTATGAAAACCATACCTTGTATATAGATGATTAGAATATTTGGTCATGGAATAAGTACTGGTATTTCATAAGACATGACTCATATGGAAATAAAATAGTATGATCCATGAGAGCATAACATTGTCACGTGACATGGAATTGGGGAATACATATAAGAATAGAAAATCATTTCCCTAGTAGTTAAAGATCATTTAAAAAAATTATCAGGGAATTACATGAGTGGTTACACCTCCTTGGTGAGACACATCGCCATTCTCAATGGTATCCATTTCCTCATGGTGGAATGGTATCACTCCCCAAATCATCATAATAGTCATGGTTCACTACCAAGAACATCGTAGAGGAAAATGTTACTTACTAAAATGAGTTCAATCTCCATTCCAGTCCTACTTATCTCATTATATATAAATTTTTACCCAATTCATTAGAAGAAGATATAATCCCCATCCATATTTGGTTATAACATAACAACTTTCCTTGGATATAAAACAACCATCACCCTTGGTTAAAATGTAACCACCATCTTTAATTAAAATCATACATATGTGTGACACAAGATCATAATACATTCATCATATCATAACCCATGAAATTAAATGGGATTCAAAGACTTTTTTCATATCATAACCTATAAAAAGATACATGTTTTGTAATCATTTAATCATATCATAATCCGTGGAAAAAGAATTACGTTTCCAAATAATTTTTTCATGGTATAAACAATGGAAGAAAAATTAGTTTCATATACAATATTACATCATAAAAGTAAACCATTCCTAAAAATAATTAGAATGGTATCCTTCGATCATATTCCTAGTGATTCATATTTAACATCAATAGGTTTCATCTTAGATTGAAAATAATTTTGAAATATAAATGACTTAGAACATTTCTTGAGGAAAATAACTTTTCCTTGAAAATCAATTTTTAAATAAAAAAGCATTTTAGAAATCCTTTTATTTTAAAATAAACATGAAAACTTATAAAGAAAGCCTTAAAATAATTTAAAACATTTCTTGAGGAAAATATCCTTTTCATTTTGAAAAATAATATTTTTAAAACATAAAACTTTTTGAAAATCACTTTCATTTTGAAATAATTTATTTAAAATCTAAAAATTCCCCAAATATTAAGGAAAATATTTTCTTTTAAAAAAAATTTAAAAATTTAAGATAATATTCAAATAATTTTTTGGTCATGATAATAGGAAATACTGTTCATGTCATGCATGTTAGGAAAAAAATATTCTTTTCATATTTTTGGTAAAATCCATATGAAAATTGTTCAAAAAAGCATAAATATTCCTTTAATTTTTTTTATAAAAAGTAAAACGTGGTTAAAAATGTCTTTAAAAATAATAGGATATTGATAAAACATTTTCGAAAACATATTTGTAAAATAGGGTTTTGGAAGAAAATGTATTTTTGATCAAAAAGATAAATAAAGTTTATTTTTCTAAAAAACATTTTCTCAATTATTTTAAGTATAACATAGTGGTAAAATTGTAATATTACTTGAAAACATTGTGAATTTCTATAAGAGAAGAAATTTAATGATTTCATTGAGATATTTATCATAATATTTTATCATCTGGAACAAAATCATAAAAATGTTGATAAATGATGGGATTGTAACATAAAATATTTACCACTTTGGTTGCGTTGAATCATAATCCCCATGAAGGGATAACATAAAATTAAACTTAAAATATCATGAGTATAAATAAATTCATGATATTACATTTTAAAGGGGACGTATATACACCTTGTAAAATCAGATAGGTGCCTAACATGACATATGTCTTTTTTTTGACTGAAAATTAACTTTTTATTAATAAATTCACTTTTAAGGAAAAGCGAGAAACCAATCCTAATCAATCTAGAGGTGAAGCCTCATAAGAGAAGGAAAATCCATCAAATCATAGCCTCAACCTATTGGTACTTTCCTCTCTATAAAGTTTCTAGTTCAAAATCTGCACCTTAGCATTAGGGTCTTTGCCGATAACAGCTTCGAAATGAGATGCCATTTTGCCCCAGGTTTGAATATACTCTTCTTTACTGATTTTCTTGTCATTGAAGCCTCTCATTAAGATCATACCCTATTTTTCAATACAATTAGTATGCTCGTTGTTTACCTCCAATTGAATATGTCTTCCCATCATCTCAGCCTCTTTCTGTGGGATATTGACATAAAGGAATTCTCCAGCATTTCCTCCTTAGAGTGGAAGATAGGTTCTTTAGAGTCCTTTTCCATTTCGGTACATTTTGAGGTATCTTTACCACTTACAAGAAGCATGTCGTTTCTGATTCACTAAACCGTGACTTGAGACTTCTCTTGCACATCAACTATGGAAGTAGATGATATTTCTTTCTCACATGGTTTATATTTTTTACCTGATCGTGTTTCCATCGGTTCTGGTAAATTCGAGTAATCCTTGTGGCCTCCCCCCTACTTCTTCTTAGGGGTATTCCCCTCCTCATGAGACTTAGATACTATGGAATCCTCCTCAGACTCCACACCTTGTGTTGTTCCTCCTTCTAGTTCATAGGGAATCTCCTGTATAGTTTCATCATTATCTAAACACTCAAAAGAATTATTGGTCTTTACACCATCATGGGCCAATCCCTTTCCTACTGATTGTTTGATGACCCCTGAAGTGGAAGCACTATGAATTGAATTGGTTTGGGGTTCTATCTTCAATCCTTCCATCCAGGCCATAACCTCCTTCCAAGAAAGACTCCCAATTTTAGTTTGATGAAATCAAGAAGATGGATCATCAGTGCACTATTCCACAGTGTTACCAGTATTCCTGTCCCTCAAATCCTTCTTAAGACGATCAAATACCCCTAACACAGAGGGTTCCTCAAACTATTTTCCTATTGTTTACTCTGCACCTTCTTACTTGCTAAATGATTAACCTGATTAACATCCTCTCCATTCCTCGCCTATAGTGGAACCTTCCCCGAGTGAACATCCTGTCTACTGTTGGCGTTCGAGTGACCCAGTCTACGGCAAGATGAGCAGAACTCCACCCAATGGTCAAAGACCACCAGCTTCTTTCATCGTACCTCCTCACCGGCTTCAATCCACACAGAATCGATTGGTTTCCTTGACACATCAACCTCCACACACATGCGTGGGTTTATCAGATGTCACATAGAAGCATTACATGTATCAACATAGAGAAACTAACACACTAAATTCCCTAGCATACGTAAAATTGTAGGGTTTTGAAATGGGAGAGGTAATTGAGGAAGACTTACCCAAACTGGAATTTAAGGGGAATCACGATTCAAGTATAGATCATAGCTCCAGTGAAATAGATAGAAGCTGTAGCCACTGCACTTCCTGGGAGCACACGACAGAGCACAACCAACATCTTTCGACGAAGAGCATCGCACCATCAAATTCCATTTGTCTAAAAAACTGACAACCGCTCATTATTGAAGTCCCCAGGTTTCGAAAACTAATCTATCTAAGTCATCCACTGAAGTTCGTTTGTTCTTGAATCATGCCACCAAAGTTAGTTTTTGAAGGCTCTACATAACATATGTCTAAAAGAAGGAAAATTGGGACAAATATCCCATACCATTTTAGTAAATTTTGACCCATAAACCCTATGAAAGAGAGATCCTAAAATTTATATTTAAATAAAAATAATTCTAATTATAATATTCATAAAATACATTCATGGTTATCGTATACACCACATAAAATAATCATGCAGTGAATATGGCATTTGTCTAAAATAAAATAAAAGTGAGATGGAAATCCCTTACCTTAAGTCATGAATTTCAACCTACACATTCAAAACTAGTGTATAAAAATTATAATTTTATTATAAATATATTTTAGAATAATAATTATATATATAATACCATATATTATTTACTTATAAACTTTTATTAACTTTTTATTAATAATTCCATGTTAAAGTCATGTTTCACATAATAACCACTTTGTTTTTCGTGTATGTTTTGACTTGTTTTTTCATTTAATCTTAATTAAATAGTAATTTATTTATCCAAATGATGTAAAAAATGATATAAATATAATATGTATTCATTAAACAGTTTTTTATAGTAGTCCGTAATATTTAGAGTTACAAAAAATGAAATGCACTATTCATAGAGACAGTAGGCCATACCTATGCATGAATGTTGTTACCATTTTATTTTTGAATTGAAATAAAGAAATGTAAATAATATATTATAATTAAAAAAATATAATTCATATATATCACATATTTTCATTAAACACATCCTTATTACCTTCCATGTAAAGCATTAACGAACCACGTCGCTTTACAAGATGGTTGTCCTCTGTACAAACGAGCGACATTACTGTATTCCCAAAAAATAGAAAGAATGAATGTATGTGGGATATAATAATTCTATAATAATATTATTATTACTATAAATATCATTTATAAACAATAAATTCATAATTATGTTGAACTTTGAGAGGTTTAAATGGAAAATCAAATGACATCAGTTTGTGAGGTGGTAGTCTGTCGTACACATGAATGAGGATTTCATAGCCTGTTTAATGGAAGTAGAAATTATTGTAGGTAATTATCATAACATGAAAAAATATCAGTATATGGAAGATAATTAGGTTATTATATAATAATATAATAATTATAATTTAATTATTTTTAGGAGGAAATAAAATTGAAAACCTTGTTGATGAACATTACATCTTCTTCGGTTATTCTACTTAGGTTTGAACTAAAATCCTTCTTTGGTTGGATTTATATAAAAAATAATCCTTATTTGATGAGATTAGGGATCTTGGGGAGTTATTTGGGAAGTTAGTTTCCCATCCAAATGGGGTTTAAGGTGTGGATAAGAAAGGATAGGGGTGGCCTTTTATATGTGGGGGAGTGGGCACACTTGGTATTTTTGAAAAGAATTGAGTTCTCCTATGTTTTTCATATGTTGAAAGGGTCCAAAATAGGATATTATAGAAACTTATAGGTTTAATGGGTTAAATAGTCCCATAAAATTGTTTTTATTCAAGTGTATAGGTTATTTTTACACTTGTTTTTTTAGTTTAACCCCCAAGTCTACTCATTCTTACCTTAACCATGGTAATTAATTTTAAGTGCATTCACTAATCATTTTGGTCAGAAATTAATTTAACATTATTAGATAATATAAATTATTTTTATTCAAAATATGGAATCTATTTTTCCAAATTCCACTCAACTAAGTGTCAAAATTTATTTTAAAATTAATCTCGTAGATGCAATGAGAATGTCGGTTTTTAAATAGAAAATGTTCAAAAGTTCACAGATTTTTTATATCCAAATCCAGTATGAAATTGATTTAGAGGGCCTAAATTTGATTAATGGATTTATAATTTAGCAATTTTAAATTTATAATAAATTTTAAATATAATTTAAATTTTAAATAAATTAAATTGAAATGAAATTTTCAATTAAAATTTAGTATTTTTCACTATTCGTTAAAAAATTAAAAATTTCAGAAAAAACCCAATTCACCCTAATATAATTTTGATATGGTGTTTAGAAAATTAATTTTATTTTTTAAAATTAATTTTCAAAAAGTTTTAAAAATATTATTTAAAACATAACCAGTAGACGCGATGAAAAATCGGGTTTCCAAGAAGTGTATTTTCTAAGCACATGATGATTTTATATTAACTCTATGTATAATAATAATAATTGTATGAATATAAATTAGAATTTATTTTTGTATAATATATATATATATATTTATTTATTATAAAAATTCATCATTATGTATTATTTTAATCAATTAAAGTGGAGAAACATTATTTACTTTAAAACAGTTTTCATAAAAACCCTCTTTTAAAACCCAAAAATAAACTTATACTAAAATCCAATATGAAGTAGATTCAAAAGAAATAAAGTGGACTAAATATAAATAAATAATAATTATGTAATGTTAAAACATACCGTGGAATTTAAAATACTTAATTTATTAATAATAAATGATAGTCTTACAAAAAAATGGCAATTTTCATTACTCACTAAAAAAAATATTTTCCAAAAAATCAAAAAATTCCCTTTAAGTCAATTTAAATATTATTATTTTAAAAAATTTATTTAATTTTTTAAATAAATTTATATTTATTATTAAATTTATATTTATATTTCATACAATAGTTAATACTATTCATAACCACCTATTTAACGGATAGGTCATAATGGCCATATTTAAAATAAAATTATCTCATGGTTCGTTGAAACTCGGTGTCACATATCATGAATATTTTTGTTGCTGCATGTAATGAAAACTAAACTCATTTTTTAATATAATATAATATATAATTATTATTAATTGTAACATAATATTAAATCGATTCTATGTGTAATGAATAATATATAAAAGATTAAATTTAATTTGCAAAACATTCACAAAATCCTAGTGTATTACATTCTACCCGCATAAAATAAATGTCTCCCTCGAAATTTGTATTGGTCATCAGAGGTTTAACATTTGAAATTTTTATCATAGAAACCCACATCCTACAAATGACTAAAAAAACTCCCCTTAAAAAAGGAAAGATATAAACATAAGGGTTACTTAAAGTAACTCATAACTAGGTTTCCAAATAGGAGAACATACGTGGGAAGTGAATATTTGGACATGGAATAAAAATGTAAATAATTATAGAGTGATATAGGTCTCTAATAAAAAGGAAGTGGGTGATCCAGATAAAGTTAACTACAACAAAAACATAAACCAAAGATATGTGAAAAAGGTCGTTGATATTGTAAAAAATGAAGATAACATGACAATATTTTCTTCCAATATAATTTTCTGAAAGTTAAATAATTTTCATTAAAAGGTACACTTACTTGATTTAATTCAATTTCATAAGGACAATCTCACCCTTGGGTTATTTATTGATAAATTTCCACTTCAGCACTTACTCCAAGAAACGAAGGTTGGTTTTTTATGTCTGAAGTACTAACAGATCATAAGAACCATAAATATATTGATAAATTTTTTTGTCTATCTTTAGTTATCATTATAGAAAAATGGTTAGCACAAGTCATAAATAAATCATCATTGTTAGGTTGGAATATAAAAAGTAACACAAGAGGGGTTGAATTGTGTCTTTTCAAAAATCTTCCACAATTATGGTTGTTGGCACCCACCACGATTTATATAGAAAATAAGTGTTTACTTCTTTATGAAAAGAATATACATTGGATAAATAAAAATAAAGAACATAACTTTTTTGTAATGGTTTGAGGATCAAAGATCCCCTAGTCCACTCTACCAATCACTCTCTCTACGAACTTGGTAAATTTCAATAAAATTGTCCTCTTATCACAAGACCATAAATCTAAAACTGAGTATAGGTAGTTGAAAACATTACAACAAGACTAATAACAAAGTATTCTGGTTCTATAATAGGGAACTGGTTATCCATATCTTATATCGAGAAGTTGATACTCCACCACAACTGAGTATGATCAGTTGAAACTCCAATAATTCAAAAGAGTTTGATTTGTTTATTTGAATTTATCTTCACAGTTTCAGCAGCAACAATTAACAGTAGATAGATTTTATTCTTCAAAAAAGAATATCTTCAAGAATAAAATAGTATGAAATGATATTTTTTTGCAAATTGATATTCAATAAGGTAGCAACTAAATATTAGTAGTAACTTGAGGTTGAACTATGTAGAACATTCAAAGCATAGGAACTTTTGAAAATATAATATATTTGATACTTCGATGCGATAACACTATAAAAGATAATTTCAAAAAAGCAGACACATATGTGAATCACTTATCACACATATATTTTTGAATAGATACTATGAAGGAATATACAGAATATATTGCTTTCTTAAGTATTCAAGATCCAAAATAATATCCTGATTATAACATCCCCAACTCGGGATCTACTAAACCGGTGCATCGAGCTAGGTTGTTACATGACCTTAAGCATGCATCCCTATATTCCAATGGTTTCCTGTGACAACCTAGACTCAGATTCCAGTTAATAGGTGCCCCGAGCTCGGTGGACCACATGGCCTCAAGCGCATCTTCCAAAATGCCAGAGGATGTTGACTAACAGCGAGGTCCTAGGGTGTGTTTGTGGGAAGAATATTCCCTCATTAGTAGATGGTATCAAAACGGAAGAGATATAAATTAATAGTAAACAGTAGAAGAAATATTAATAAATAGAAGAATAAAACTTATGCAATAGATAAACAAGAATAAAAATAATTGTATCAACTGAACAGTGATGATGTAATGTCATATCACTAGAAAGATGGAATGCATGGATACAAGACAACAAGCATAACATGTTCCACAAGGTTAAATAAAAAAAAGTCTAATACAAGAATCCTGAGATCCTACTATGTCATCTGCTATCAAGCTCCATCCCATCATCACACAATCAAGTATTGGAAGCTGCATACTTCTCATTGTCAATACCTACAGCCATGTAATATACCCTGGGTACCAAACGACGCCCGGAGAGGGTGTGAGAT
Source organism: Viscum album (assembly GCA_963277665.1). Lineage (NCBI taxonomy): Eukaryota > Viridiplantae > Streptophyta > Magnoliopsida > Santalales > Viscaceae > Viscum > Viscum album. The sequence goes on along the minus strand of OY728125.1, from coordinate 1,474,227,440 downwards.
AAATCTCAATGGGCCACCACCAACAATGTCTATAACATCCAGCCCGTTAAATCGAATATAGCAGTATACAAGCATATATGTAAAGTAAATTAGGCAGTAGAAAATAACTAAATAACCATGTATCTTCTTCAGCACTCAGTTGGTTTCTGAACATTTTACCAGTTAATTAATTAATCAATTAACATTTAATGTTAATAGGTCATGTAAGATATAGCCAACACTAACATCACCTCAGGATAATATAAGTAGTGAAGGTCCCAAGATGTAACAAGGTAACCAAACAATGATATCCAGTGAAGGAGTAACCGGGTAAAAACCAAGGTAATGTAAACTCACTGAAATCTAACTTAGTAGTATCGGAGTCTAGCTAAGGGGTAAGAGTGTAATCCAAGGAGCGTAATCCAAGTAATATCACAATAAGACGCCTACTGAGTCCAATGTGATCGACCAAGGTAAAATAGGTCTAAGAAATGATAGGGCTTGATGTGATTTAACCATAGCACCTACTAGTCATTGTGGGATCCAAGGAGTGTATCTGAGGTATCCTGTAAAAAGAAGGGACCCAACAGTAGTATACCAGTCATAAAAGGAATAAAATAGAACTAGAATCAAGGTGGGTATAAACCTAAGAAAACTGTATCCTTGAATCAGAATGGGGTTCCCAAGACCCAATGTATTCTCCTCTCAGAATCCAAGTTTGGAACAAGTCAGTCTATTTATATATGATATTGTAATCATGTAATAATTAATTTGGTTCAAGTATTTCCTTCCCTTAGTGTGGATAGGATAGGTAGAGGTGAAACCATTGGTCCAAACCTTGTCTTCCATTAGTGTGGATTGGCCAAGTAGTGTTGCAACCATTTAATCAAGTATTATTTATCCATTAATGCATAATCAATTATTGAGGCTCACTCTGCTACCTTCCATCAACATGGAAAGTGGTGCTACTGACATGTAACCTTTATTAAATCTCTTTTAATAAGGCCAAGTTATATACTTAGTATACTTTCCATTTCACATTACATATTTCACATTTAATAAACATTTGTAAGCACTTACCTTAGACAGGTCAAGTAGTGAGAATATATAGTACTTTCCATTATGAAATTATCATTAACTATAAGCCATTTATTATCAAGAGACTCACCTTTAGAAAGGTCAAGTAAAGGCACATCCGAATGGTGGCTCAAATGTGTGAAAACACTAAAACCCATTTATAGAATAACCTTCTACATGAGGCAGATTGAGTTGTGGGTGTAACCATTAACAACTAATCACATATTTGGAAATAGCATAATCATAGGATTCTAATGAGTATAATCATGGAATGTTAATTTAATAGATGGTTACCAACGAAATCGGTGGGCCTGACATGAACAATCCAAAAACAATCAACTTTAGGGATGTGTTATAGACCACCCACCTTAAGGTTGTAAGGCTCACCTCCTCTAGTATCGGCCCTTGATTTTCCTCAGATCGAAGTAGATCTAAAAAAAGGTGAAAAAAGATCACATGGAGATATCTGGGTCAAGAATGAAAGAGAAGAATTATAGCTAAAGATAACTGGAGTACTTACTGTTGCACATCCAACATGATGAACGGAAGCTCGATCAGAACCTGTATAAAGAAGATCTCTTTATTCCAAGTATTAATCTTCAAAACCCCCAAAATTGAGAGAGAAATAGGTCAATCCCACAGAAACTCATATTAGGGAGGAAGGGGGAGGAATAATATATCATTAAGGGAATTTTGGTCATTTTAAATAGGTTTTATCCTACGCACAGTTTTCCCGTGCAGTTTGTTAAATCGTGTGCAAACTGTGTGACATGGTTTTGCCCAAAAAATATTCTTCTGCATGGTTTGGTCAAACTGTGTGCCACCCATGGATGGTTACCAAGGAAAAAAGGGGAGTTTGTACGATTTGGAAGCATGGTCATGCACCAACTGTGCGAGCTACCATTGTCTAAAAAACACAATCTACACAGTTAGGAAAACTATGCACTAACCACGCGCAAACCGTGTAAATTGGCCTATTTTACAAAAAAAGAGGTGTTCTGAGCTCTAGACAAGCCCCAAACACCCTCAAAAACTTTTATAAATCATTAGGAAACCATATTAGGTCCAAAGATATGATTTTGAACAAAAATTAAAGGATCCATACCTGAGTGAAATATCAGGTTCTTACAATCTCCCCCCTTAAAAGAACTCTCCCCCAAGTTCCCCTTCCATGGGTAAGGAAACACTGTCTCAGGACAACTCTGGCCATTGATCACATACATCAGCTTCCCTCTCCAAGTCTCATCCTGTACTCGACTGTGCTTCCAATGCATCTGTATGATAGGGATAGACTTGCCTCAAAGAGCCTTCGTGCTTCAGACAATGATGCCTACTAGATACTCCTCAAAGGTAGCATCGACATCTAACTCAACTTCCTCATGATCAAAGGTATGAGATGGGTCAGCATGATATTGGCGAAGTTGTGAGACATGAAAGATGTCGTGCATGGAACGATGCCTTTGAGATAGTAGCAATCGATAAGCTACTAGCCCGACTCTATCTAGAATATTGAATGGCATGATGTAATGAGGAAAAAACATACCTTGCTTCTGTAATAATCTATGCCCAATCCTGGGTGATACCCAAAGAAAAACACAATCCCTAACCTCGAACTCAAGAGGTCTTCAACGGAGATCGACATAATATTTCTGTCTAGAATGAGTAGTAGTCATACGATTCCTGATCAGCTAGACCTATTCTGATGTCTCCTGAATGAGATGAGGACCTAGTTGGGTTTCCTCACCTACCACTAGCGAGTACAAGGGTTAACGACATGGCCTTCCATATAAAGTCTCAAAAGGAGCCATCTAAATCATCACATGGAAATTGTTATTATAGGAAAACTCAACGAGAGGGATATGCTTCTCCCAAGAACCGCCGAAATCAAGGACACATGCTCTGAGCATATCCTCCAAAACTTGTACTATCCGTTATGAATGTCCATCAGTCTGAGGGTGGAAATATTTTCAAAGAGGTACCTGAGTTCCCATATATTTATGCAAACCCTACCAGAATCATGAAATGAAACGAGTATCCCTATCTAAAACGATAGTATGCGGAACCCTATTCGGTTGTATAATCTCACATACATACAATTCTCCCAGCTCATCAAATGAAAAAGTCTCCTGAATAGGAATTAAGTGGGATGATTTCATTAGTCAGTCAATGACTACCCAGATATCATCTCTAACCCTAGGTGACCTAGGTAAGCCAACTACAAAGTCCATAGCTATATCTTCTCATTTCTATTCTGAGGCTAGATGTTGCTATAAAAAGCATGTAGGTCTTTGGTGCTCTGCCTTCACCTGCTGAAAGGTGGAACACCTAGTGATGAAGCCTCCAATATAATGTTTTATCCTAGGCCACCAATACTGGCATCACATATCTCAATACATCTTCGAGATGCCTAGATTAAATACCCATTGGGAAGTGTGGGACTCTTTCATCAACTCCTCTCTCACATCTGTAGGAACCCAGATACGTCCATGTAAACGCAGGACGTCATCTTTGTCCATAGACCAATTTTGAGGTGGGTTATCTCCTGATATACTCTCATGGATAACCAAACATTCATGATCTGAAAACTGCCTACTCTTCACCTTCTCAAGGGGAGAAAAGGTAAATGTTAAGGCTGAGAGGTAAGATTGTCACGACATTCATGAAACTTTAGATGAAGTTCATAAAAGAGGGCCATTAACTTTCATTCATCACTGGCTTCCTGTACGGACTGCATTGGAGTTTTCCGACTCAATGCATCTACAACCACATTGCCTTTTCCAGGCGTATAGGAAACCTCAAAATCATATAATTGTAGATATTTGACCCATCTTCACTGTCAGAAGTTCATGTAATGCTTAGAAAATATATACTTGAGGCTCTTGTGGTTTTTATACACCATAAAGTGCTCACCCAAAAGATAATGTCTCCAGCAACATAAGGCATGGACAACTGCTGCTAGCTCAGGGTCACGCGTCGTGTAATTTCTCTTGTGAGGCCCCAACTACTGAGATCTGTACGTAGTGAATTTGTTTTCCTGCATCAATACTACTCTTAGTCCAATTCCTGATGCATCATAGAAGACAATATAACCTTTACCAGGTTCTGGAAGAAATCAGAATAGGTGTCGAGAAAAGCCTCCCTTTCAGCCCTTTAAAGGCTTTCTCACATGCTTCTGACCATAATAACTTAACACCCTTATTTATAAGTCTAGTAATTGGTGAAGCTTGATGAGAAAAGTCTTTTATGAAATTCTTGTAATATCCAACGAGCCTTGAGAAGCTCCTCATATCAAACATGTTCTTGGGTTGCCCCCAAGAAACAACAACACTAACCTTTTCAGGGTCAATAGATACTTCAGATTTTAAAATAATATGACCCTAGAAGTGGACCTTGTCAATCCAGAAGTCACATTTAGAAATCTTGGCATAAATATGATGCTCTCTTTGTGTACTCAGAACGATCTCAAGATGTTTGGCATGGTCATTATGAGTGCACGAATACACCAAGATGTCATCTATAAAGACCACGACAAAAGAGTCCAAGTAGGGATGGAAAACCCTATTCATAAAATCCATTAAAACTGCAAGCACGTTCATAAGACCAAATGAAAAAAAGCTACTCATATAGACCATACCTTCTATGAAAATTTTTAGGAGGTTGGTCTAATGGGATGACTCACACCAAATGATAACCCAATACCAGGTCGGTCTTAGAGAACACCTTTGCCCCTCAAAGCTAGTCAAAGAGATCATCTATTCGAGGAAGTGGATACACATTCTTGATAGTAAGATATTTCAACCTTTTGTAATCCATGCATAGATGTAAGGTTTCATCCTCCTTCATGGATAAAATTACGGGTGAACCCCAAGATGATGTACTAGGCCATAAAATACTTTAGCCTCTAAGCCTTCTATCTACCTCTTGAGCTCCTGAAGATTAGTAAGTTCCATCTTGTACGGAATAATGGACACTGGAGCTACTCTTGGAACACGATCAATTGTAAACTCTACCTCTCTCTTAGAAGGTAATCCAGAAAATTCATCCAGAAATACTTTTTGAAATGATCAACTAATTGAGGGAAATTATTTTGAAGCGAACCATAATCCTCCATGAAAAGATTTGAAATCTGGGTAGTCACTCAACGTAGCCCATGAAGCTTTGGTCCCGCTCTCCCAACCAAGACACCCCACTCACCTTTGAAATGATAACTGCTCCCTTCTGGTGATGTAAAAGAAATCCTATGGTGATAATAGTCTACAAAGGCATGATAGTTTCTAACCAGTCCATCCCGAGAATGACATCAAAACCTTTCATCTCGAGAACAAATATATTCCACAAGAAAGGGTAACTACCAAACTTAGGGGGATAGTCTTTGTACTGGTGTTTTCCCTCCATCTGTATTCCCAACAATGTATTGAGGGTCATTACACCATAGTGATACTGTATCTCTAGTCTGAGAATTTCCATGATAGATACAAAAATAAAAGATTTTGAAGACCCTATATCAAACAAAGAAGAGACAGTATTAAATGCTACTAGAATAGTACCTTGTACTGTATATGGTACCACAATCTGATCATTGGGTATCAGATGTAAGGCATGTCACTGACCTGAACTGCGGCCCTGTACAACAGATGGACTACCAAGATCATGACTTCTTTTCTGGTGCTGCTGGTGATTAGGGATCGAACTACCATAGCCATGACATCCTCTTCCAGACCTACCGGTGCTACTCCAACTTCCCACCTGACGCGGTGAAAAATAACTCACTCTTGAAGGTGGAGCTGAAGCTAATCCTTTTTCACTCGAAGCTAGTGGAAAGGTCCCACAAATGCACTGAAGATGACCCATACGGCCACAAGCATGGAACTACATATAGTCTCTATCACACTAGGGATTATTATTACTTGGTTTTACACACTGATTACACACTATAGAGCTACCAAACTGGATACTCTGGCTGCCACTGCCATGACGATAAACCTTGAGGTAATGTTTCCTGCCACTGGAAGAACTACTGGCCTGACGCAGCACTGATACTTTAAACCTGGTACTCACTCCATCCCTCAGGTTACGCTTAGTGATAAGGGCCTGATAAACTACTGCATTGAAGGTATGAATGAGAAATACATTCACTTGAGTTCGGATGACTTACTAGATCCCATCCTCAAAACGTCTAGCACGTGAAATCTCATCACCAGCTAGAAGCGGTGAAAAGCACTGTAAATTAGTGAAGCGTACAGAATATTCCATAACTGACAAAGAACACTGATCGAGATTCTTGAAATATTTGGCTCTGTCAGCTCTCAGTGTATGAGGAAAGAACTAATCATAGAAGGAAGTCTGGAAGTCAACCCATAACATTCTCTGATGACGACCAGTCTAGGTAACGATATCCCACCAACGCTTGGCCAAATCCAAAAGAATGTATGTAGAAAGATTGACTCTATACTCTGGAGGCATTTCTAGATGATCAAATATATACACCATTGCCTCTATCCAAGACTCAGCAGCTTGAGAACTGCCACCCCCCAAAAAAGTAGGAGGATGCTGCTGCTGGAACTCGTGGGTCTGATATGTCATCATAGGTGCAACCTATGGAGCACCTTGCATGGATTGCATCAAATGTAAGATACTATCACGAAATTGGTAAATAGTTCCTGGATTATTTATAATAGGTGGTGCCTCCAGTGTTACTCTTGAAATTAAGACTGACGGCTTAGGACCCACCATATCTGGAGCATGGTCGTCACCACCCTCCTGGCGAACAACACGAGGACGACGTGGCAACATTGGTCTAAAAATTCCAAGAACACAACTTATAAAAATATTAAAATTGGGTAGATAGCATCACTAATAGAATCTATACATTAGAAGACTCACTACCCAAGGCATACTACCAAAAATACCCACTTAGATGGCCAAGCATCGGTAAGTGATCAAGTATAAGTTTCATATCATTTTTCAGTTAATTCTTATGTTCACTCCTTTACCTTTCATAATCATGACAAGTTGGGATAAGGATGTGCGACCAATTCATTATAGATTTTAGGATTCAATTTATAATGCATAGTCATTTCCGATGAATCAGTTCACATACACCTATAACCAAAAACGACATCCATTTACTTATAGCATAATGGCTTGACTCGGTAAATTACTCATTCCAACCCATCATGGCCCATACACCTCGTGAATTGAGACATGAAATCACTCAATAAAATAAAATGTAATACAATTACAAGAAACTATCACAACATCACTCAACAATCACACCCATATCAAGCAATGAAAAGTAGTGAAATGCACCTATATGGCATGGTAATATGCATGACATGTGAATTTTGATTCCTATAATTATGTAAGTATCAATACTCCTTTCCCTCATACCATCGGTCCAAGTACGAAATAAATTCTCATAGAGTAATAATCAACAACACCAAACAACATGTGAGTCACCCAACGGTGAAATAATATCAACTGTAATAGGCAAAATAGAACAACAATTTCATCATGGGTAACTTGGATTTTACCCCAAACATGGGTTTGCGACACCGTAGAATGGCTTATGACCAAGTCCCAAAAGTTATTATTCTACAATATATTGTCTCCAAATAGTAACTAAAGAAAATAAACCACCTTTTATACCACTTTGTGATGAACTTGACCCAGATGCTACTTAACGGGTGCCCCAAGCCCAGTGGGCCACATGGCTTTAAGGACATCTTCCCAAACGCCAGAGGCTACCGACTAGCAACGAGGGCCTAGGGTGTGTCTGTGGGAATACTATACCCTCACTAGAAGAGTGAATAATAATGGAAGGGATATAAATGAATATTAAATAGTATAAGCAATATAAATAAATAGTGGAAGATAACTAATGCAATAGATAAACAAGAATAATAATAACTGTATCAACTGGAACAGTGATGATGTAATGTCATGTCACTAGAAAGTTGGAAATCATGGATACAAGAAAAAGCATAACATGTTCCAAAAGGTAACAGAAAACAAAGTCTGCTCCAAGAATCCCGAGATCCTACTCGGTCATCAGCTATCAAGCTCCATCCTATCAGCACACAATCAAGAATTGGAAGATGCATGGTTCTCTTTGTCAATACCTGTAACCATGTAATATACTCTGGGTACCAAACAACACCTGAAGAGGGTGTGAGATAATTCTCAGTGGGCCAAAACCAAGGTTGTCTATAACATCCAGCCCACGAAATGGAATATTGCAGTGCTCAAGCATATATGTAAAGTTTAGCAAGTAGTTCAAAATAACAAAATAACCAAGTACCTACGTCAACCCTCATCTAGTGTTTGAACATGAAATCAATTCATTAATTAATCAATTATAATTTAATGTTAACAGGTCACATGAGGCATATCAAACACTGATATCACCTCTTGATAGTATAAATAGTGAAGATCCCAAGACGTAACAAGATAGCCAGACAATGATATCTAGTGAGGGAAGTTACAGGTTCAAACCCAAAGTAACGTAAACTCACATAAAGATAAATTAGTAGTATCTTAGTCTAGCTAAGGGGTCAGATTGTAATCCAAGGATAATAATCCAAGTAATTCCACAATAAGGCACCTATCGAGTCTAAGGTGATTGACCAATGTAAAACAGGGATAAGTAAAGATAGGGCCCAATGGGATTTAACCATGGCACCTACTAGTCAATGCTGGATCCAATGAGTTTATCTGATGTATCCTGTAAGAATAAGGGACCCAATGGTACTATACTGGGCATCCAAGGAATAAACAAGGACTGAAATCTATGTGGGTATCAACCTAAGAAAACTGTATCCTTGAATCAGAATGGGGTTCCCAAGAACCAAGGTATTCTCCTCTCATAATCCAAGGAAAGCATGAGTCAGTCCATTCTTATTTTATATTGTAATCATGTAATAATTCATTTGGTTCAATTATTTACTTTCATTACTGTGGATAGGTCATGTTGAGTTGAAACCATTGGTCCAAGCCTTTTATTCCATTAGTGTGGATAGGCCAAGTAGTGCTACAACCATTTAATCAATTATTAGTTATCCATTAAGGCATACTCAATTGTTGAGGCTCACTCCAATACCTTCCATCAACATGGAAAGCAGTGCTACGGACATGTAACCTTTATTAAGTCTCTTTTAAAAGTGCCAAGTTATAAACTTAGTATACTTTCCATTTCACATTATATATTTCAAATTTAATAAAAATTTGTAATCACATACCTTAGACAGGTTAGGTAGTGAGCATACATGGTACTTTCCATTATGTAATTATCATTAACAATAAGCCATTTATTATCATGAGACTCACCTTTAGAAATTTCAAGTAAAGTCACATCCGAACGGTGGCTCAAACGTGTGGAAACACTAAAACTCATTTGTGGAATAACCTTCGACTTGAGGCGGATTGAGTTGTTGGTGTAACCACAAAAATCTAATCACATATTTGGAAAGATCATAATCATAGGATTCTAACGAGTATAATCATAGCAAGTTAATTTAAGAAATAGTTACCAATAAAACCAGTGGTCCCAACATGAACATTCCAAAAAAATGAAATTTAGGGATGAGATATAGAGCACCCACCTTAGGGTTATGCAGCTCTCCTCCTCTAGTATCAGCCCTTGATTTTCCTCAGATCGGAGTAGATCTAAGAAAAGGTGAAAAAATCTCACATTGTGATATCTAGGTCAAGAGTGAAATCAAAGAAGTATGGCTAATGAGAACTTTAGAACTTACCATTGCACATCTAGCGTGATGAACAAAATCTCAATCGGAAGCCAGACAAAGAAGACCTCTTGATTCCAATCTTTAATCTTCAAAAACCCCATCATTGAGAGAGAAATAGGTCAATCCCACACAAATTCGGATTAGGGATGAATGGGGAGGATTAATATATCATTAAGGTCATTTTATACATTTTACATAGGTTTTAGCCTGCACACGGTTTCTCCACATAGCTTGTCAAACCGTACGACATGGTTCTGCCTGAAAAATCTTCCTCCGCATAGTTTGGTCAAACAGTGCGCCACCCATGCACGATTACCTGGAAAAAGGGGGAGTGCACACGGTTTGGCTGCACGGCCATGTGCCAACCATGTGAGGTGCCAATTTTCAAAAAAACACAATCCACATGGTTAGGCAAATCATGCACTAATTGGGTCCAAACCGTTCAACTTGGCATGTTTTCCCAAAAAGAGGTGTTTTGTGCTCTACAAAAGCCCCGAACACCCTTATAACCTTTACTAACTCATTAGGAATCCATATTATATCCAAATTAAATATTTAGAATGAAAATTAAATGATCCATACCTGAGTGAAAAAATGGGTTCTTACATTGCCGACTAGTAGCAGGGGTCTAAATAGTCAATTATAGAGACTATACCCCCTACTTATCAGAGTAAGACAAAATAGAAGATAAAAAAATAGAGGAATAATAACCCATAATACTAGATCATTCATAAACAACCATTTCCCAAATGGGGTACAACCATGTCCAATATTAAATATGCCATGCTATACTACAAGTGAAAAAGTTAACAAAACCCAAAAGGAAGACAAACTGCAAAAACCCCCCAAATAGTCCCGACACCGAGTTCGGGCCCTCCTCCATGCACACTCATGCCAACCCAACTGACTAGAAAGCATCTTTTCGCTTCTCGTGACCTATAAACATAATGTCTACTCGGGTAACCAACAAAGGACCAAGCAGGGTGTGAGTACAACTCAGTAGGAAACCACCAATAGTGTCTACAAAATATCAAGTATAAACAATTGTGTATAAAAAAAGAAAATATATAATAATGGTAAGGAAAAGATTAAGTGCCCTTAGCCATTTTAGGTCTATTACCAACATTTATTACCATTTCCATATCTTACCATTTCATCCCATTTCCCATTACTTACCATTTCCAACACTTTTAACATGGGTTCATCAAACACAACAAGTTACATGGGCTCAAAGTACACAAAAACATGCAAGAGGAAAAAATTATAATCTTATCTTAATGGGACTAAATTTCTCATGTAACCCATATCCTCACCTCTAAGCCTCAGTCTCTATGAATGAAACCGTTAGGGGAACAGAGCCTCAGTCCTCTTCCCTAACCCATGCATTATGATAGAGTTTAGAGCCTCAGTCCAACTCGGCCCATGGGCGTTGAACCTTAAGTCAATACCCCACTCTACCAATCCATGTGCACATGCTATACATATATTTATCCATTAACCATTCACACAACATCACAACCATTTCCCAAGGAAAACATAAATCGTAACAATAACATGAGAATTAATACCATAACTTAACCCATTAACACATTTACCACATTTCATATCATTTAGCCATTTATCCCAATTCTATTTTATTACCCTTATCTCACTAAGAAATCATTCATTATGCCTATCTCACTAGGCCTTGTTCATTATGCCAAACTCACTAGGCTTCATTACCGGGCTCCCAATCCATTTCATTATGATCTTTGATCCTTTCCATGTTAACCCAATATCCCTTTGGTTATTACTGAGCCTATGTGCATCACCTCGCTTCTACATCAACAAAAAAACACATCAACATGTTTATCAAGGGCTGTACAAAAATAAAAAACAATCTCACTTGTTCTTCACAAATCCATAGGTCCGGGAATGTCATAACACCTCATGGGTGGCTCTAGATTAGTCTCATCAACCTCGACACATCCCATTGGGATCATGAGGTTTTCCATTTACCTTCTTAACAACCATTTTACCTAAACATGCCAAGGGTGATGAAAACATACCAATAGACACCCAGGAACAAAACCACACATGCACAAATCCACAAATAAACCATGGGATATAACTTGTAGACCACCTACCATGATTCTGTGGGTGAAATCACTCTTAATCAATCCTTTAGATTCGTCTTCAACCAAAAATTGAAGCTTCAACCTAATTCTCACACAAAGGGTAGGGTTTTAGAGCTTCAAAAATAGTGGAGAAGAATATACTAACCCTAAACTCAAAAGAGAAGTAAAGATGCGATTAGCCTTACCTGGATCTTCAATCCACCACTAACGGCACCAAAAACACCCTATAAATGAGGTATATCGATCTCTTGGATCCCTTGGAAGATTTGGTTTGTTCCTAGGGAGAAGAAGAGAGAAATGGGAGGAAATGCTGAGTTGGGGTTTAAAATACTAGAGTGGAAAAATTATAATTAAAAAAAAAATTGGGCCGCATAGTTTACCCGCACGGTTTTCCAAACCATGCACAAATTGTGCGGATGCCACTATCAAAAATCCCACCTCCCACACGATTTTCTGGATTGTCCACAGAGTTAGCACTAACTATGCTTCGACCATGCAGCCTACCCAGAAAACCCCCTCTTTTTCCTTTTTCATGTCCCAATCCCTTGGAACACCCCTAAGCCTCCTTAAGGACTTGAGTAAGAACTTAATTAACAAAAACAAGGGATTCAAACCAAAACATAAATGAGAACATACCTTTCTATGATCCGGGATCTTACAACCTCACAACTTTATAATAGACCGTCCTTGAGCCAAGCTCCCAAGGCTTCATTACACTTACAAGGAAAATAGATCGGGCCACTAAGCTCATATATTTGATTCCCTCTCCCAAGTTTCTTCCTAAACATTCCCATGCTGCCATAGTACTTGCACTAATGGCACAAACATTCCCTAAAATAATTTCTCACTATGATCCACCACACAAACCAGATACTCCACAAAGGACACATCAACCTCAATCTCAACTTCCTCAACATCCACCACGTGAGTTGGGACAGGGTGATACCGCCGAAGATGCAACACATGAAAAATTTCATGCATCTCACTATACCACTGTGGAAGGTCCAATCGATACGCCACCAGTCCAATCCTATCCGCAATCTCAAACGGCCCCAAATACCTAGGTGCCAACTTTACCTACTTACGAATCTTTCGGTGACCCAACCTTGGCGACACCCAAAGGAACACACTATCACCCACCTCAAACTCAAGAGGTATACACCTATGATCCACATACAACTTCTACCTAATGTGAGCCGTTGTCATCCTCTTTCAAATCAAATCAACTTTCTATGAAGTCTCCTGCATGAGACTCGGTCCCAAAAGCTCGGATTCACCAGCCTCAAACCAACACAGCGGAGATCAACACGACCTACCATAGAGAGACTCAAACGATGCCACCTGAACCGTAGCCTAAAAACTATTGTTGTAGGAAAATTCAATAAGAAATAGGTGATTCTCCTAGAAACCACCAAAATCCAACACACAAGCCCTAAATATATCTTCCAACATGTGGAATGTACGCTCTGACTTCCCGTCCATCTGCGGGTTGAAAGCCATACTCAAAAGAACCTAAGTACCAAGCGCCTTCTGCAACCCTTTCTAGAAGCATGATGAGAAACGAGGACCATGATCTGAAACTATAGTATGTGGTACACCATGCAACCATACAATTTCCTGAACATACCACCCACCCAACTGATCAACTGTATAAGTCTCCTGAATCTGTAATAAATGAGCTAATTTCATTAGCCGATCCACAACCACCCAGATTACATCATTCTTCTGAGGCATACTTAAATGACCCACAACAAAATCTATCATCACTTTATCCCACTTCCATTCTGGAATGGGAAATGGATGTAACAAACCACCTGGGCATTGATGCTCAACCTTCACCTGCTGATAGGTAAGGCACCGTGCCACAAAGACTGAAACTTCCTTTTTCATTCCCAGCCACAAAAAATATCTACGGAGATCATGATACATTTTAGTTAAACTTAGATGCACTTCTGATTTTGATGCATGGAACTCATGCAAAAAATCATCTTGCATGCATACCAGCACAACCACATGACTGTGAACATAAATAACCCCGTTCACACCGACACCACCACCAAAAAATGGCTCTCCACCTTCAAGTCTTTCTTTCATGGCCAAACATTCAGGATCTTCAAGATGACTTTCCCTAACTTGACTCAAAATTTTAGACTCAACCACCGTAGAAGCAAGATTCTCTTAACCGTTTTCATCCCGCACCTCTAAGTGCATCTCCATGAACAAAGCCATCACCTTCCACTCGGTGTTGGATTCCAGAACCACCTGGTTCTGAGCCTTCCTGCTCAAATAATCAGAAACACTATTCCCTTTCCCCAGTGTATATACCATATCAATGTAGAAATAATGTAGATACTCAACCCATATTCACTTCCAAAGATTCAAATCCCACTGCGAAAATATATACTTTAGACTCTTGTGATCGGTATACACTGGGAACTGTTCCCCCAACAAGTAGTGCCTCCATCATTTTAAGGCATACACTACTACAACCAACTCAAGATCATGAGTGGGATAATTCCTCTCATGGGGTATCAATTGCCTCGACCCATAAGCCACAACCCACTCATCTTGAATCAACATAGCCCCAAGCCTGATACCAGACGCATCACAAAATAGGACATACTTCCTACCTGGCACAGGTAAGATCAAGATCGGTGTGGTCATAAATTGCTTTTTCAACCCTTGAAAGGCATTCTCACAAGACTCATACCACTCAAACCTGATTCCATTCTTTGTCAAACCTAACAGTGGTGCTACCAAGTGAGAGAAATCTTAGATGAACCTCCTATAATACCTGTCCAAACCCAAAAAACTCCGAACATCTGAAACACTCAGGAGCTTCTCCCAAGACATGATAGCCTTCACTTTCTCTAGATCCACCAACACACCTGCCTCAGATATGGTGTGACCTAGAAAATGCACTTCTACAATCTAGAACTAGCACTTTGACAGCTTGGAGTATATCCAATTCCCTATTAGTGTACTTAGAACGATGTCAAGGTGTTGGGTATGATCGTAATGAGTTTTCGAGTAAACCAATATGTATTCAACAAAGACAACCACAAAATGATATAGATAAGGATAAAAGATTCAGTTCATCAAATACATGAACACCGCCAGTGCATTGTTCAAGCCGAAAGGCATCAACACAAACTCAAACAACCTGTACCAATTCCTGAAAGATGTCAGTGGTACGTCAGAAGGCCTCACCCTCAACTGGTGATAACACGATCTCAAATAAATCATAGAAAACACTGATGCACCCCTCAAATGGTCAAATAGGTCATCAATTATAGGAAGAGGGAACCGATTTTTCCCCAACGTCTGATATAACTTCTGATAATCAACACAAAACCATAACAACTCGTCAGACTTATTTGCAAAAAGCACATGAGATCCCCACGGAGACGTACTAGGACATATGAACCTCTTACGCTCCAACTCCTATAGAACAACATTTAAATCCGAGAGTTCTTCCTGTGAAATTAGGTCTGGAGGAATAGAAACTGGCTCCACTCTCGGCAACAACTCAATCATGAACTCAACATCTCTCTCACGTGGAAAATTTGAGAAATCATCAGGAAAAACATCTTGAAACTGATCCACTGTTGGAGGGAAGACATACTATTACCCTATTTTATCATCAAGCACAAGAAAAGATACTTAAGCCATGAGCCTACCCAACTGCTGAAAAATTGACTCAGACAAACTACTCAAACATCCCACTCTCCACGATGGACATAAGTGTTACCCTCAAGTGACCTAAATGATACCCTACAACGGAAAAAGTCTATGTGAACTTGATACAACACCGACAAGTCCATACCAAATATCCGGTCAAACCCTGACATCTCAAGAATGAAAAAGTCCCAAATCAAATGATACCCACCAACTTCCAGAGCATATCCCTTACATTGCCAGCTATCTTCCTTTCACACCCCCAAGGGAGTGTCAATCGACATAACCCTGCACACACTCTCTATAAGAAAACCCAACGCTTCCAAAGACTGAGGAGAAATAAAATAGTGTTTGTAACTAGTGTCAAAAAATGCACTAGCAAGTGTATAAGCTGCAATTATTGTACCTTGAATAGTCAATGTCCAAGCCTCGCCATCACTGGGTGCAGACTAAACTGCATAAAATTGACCTGCCCCTCTACCCTCGGCTCTAACTTGTGTGCCCTGCACTACACTGCCCTACTGTTGTGGGAGATCTGGTGCCAAATTTCCACATCCACCACCCCTACCAGTATGGCCCGTGGAGCTCCAACTACCTTCCAGATATGGAACAACTGACCCCTTACCTCTTATTGGAGTTTACCGGACACCAACATCCATGCTTTCCTATTATGGGTTCCTGCAGAACCTCTACACATGTCCCAATCTTCCACATGATAGAAAATCTACTGGAAGTCTAGGAAACTAGCCACGCATGTGCCCCGACCTTCCACAAAGATACAAGAACACCTGATCAGCACCCTGAGAGGCTGACCCTATCTTCTGACCACCTTTCACACTTCCACCCTACTAAAAACTTCTAAAATAATGCTTCTGGCCCTCCAAAGCTGCACCACTTTTCTGCCCAGCTAGTACGACAAGCCTACTACCTGAAGCACTCTTCAGGTTTCTTTTTGAGATCATCGCTTGGTCCAAAACCTCTATAAACCTCTTCAAGGTAAAGATATTCTCCCGGGACTTGATCTCATGTCTCATCCCATCTTGGAAATACCATGTAACTGTTGCCTCATCCCCCGCCAAAGCTGGAAAAAAGTTTCGCAATTCAGTGAAGCGACTAGCATACTCCATCACCGACATCGATCCTTGAGTTAGTCTCATGAACTCTAAATCCCGCTCTTTCCTCCAAGTCACCAGGTAAAAATACTCCAGAAACTTTTCTTGGAAATATTTACACAACATCCCCTCAGCTTGGTCAGTCTGAGCCAAGATGCCCTAGCTACACTTTTCTTGGCCCCATAACATATAAGTTGCCAACATGACTTGCTTCTCAACAGGAGTCTCTAGATGATCAAGAATTGTCTAGATAGACTCTATCCAGAACTCCGCTGCCACTAGCCCACCCTCTCTAGTAAAGGTTAGAGGGTGCTACAGCTGAAACTCCGAGGTCAACTCAAATATACTCGGTGCAACCCGCTCTGGGTCCCAATCCATCATTTTCATAAAACGATCCATGTTCTCCCAGAACTACTCTTCTCTAATTTCCTGGATCACCACATTATCTTGCTCCTCTATTGAAGGAGTGTTCTCAACAACATCCTTTTGTTTCCCAACCGGTGCTCGACATTGTGGTGGCATTTCTCTACATTTCCAAACACATAGTTTAAACACATATCACAAAAAATTCAAAACATCATAACATGAAGGCTCTTCACTAGCCACAACAACCCACCATACATGCACCATTCCAAAAACCTTAACATTCTAAAAATGTCACCCTTACCATCCCTACTGTGGGACATGGTTTGCATGGGGTAAACGACCATACACCACCACAAGGCTCACACATCATCTTACCAACAAAATTTTCAATTCATTACAAACCCTTAATTACACATATTTCATTAATCATCACTTATCATTCCTTTATCTTCACCAAATTGCATTGTTTTTTTTACGAAATTTTCCATTTTCAATTATCAATATGCAAGGTGTATTTTATCTTCCATGCCTAACACACCCAACCCGTGTGTGCCTACCATGATGTAGGTCACCTACCTCTCCAGGTGCCTACAATGATGCGTGAATGCACAACCTCGTTCCATTGAGGACATAAGCCAAATATCATAAAACCATCACATCACACAATATGTGCATCACCCAATGGTTAAATATCATCAATTGTAACATCACACAATCAAGAACCACAATTCCCACCCTGGGTGACTTGGGTTTTCCCCCATACATGGGTTAGATACTCCCAAGCATGAGCTCGTTACCAAGGCCCGACACATCCTAACTCTCATCTACCATCCCAAATAACAATATTCCAGAGAAGGAGAAGAAAGACCTCCTTTTATACCACTTTGTTACATCCCCAGCCTGGGATCCACTAAACTGGTGCTACAAGCTGGGTTGTTACATGACCTTAAGGGTGCCTCCCCATACTCCAAAGGGTGTCAACTAGTAGTGGGGGTCCAAATAGTAAATTGAAGAGACTATACCCCCTTTTTATCAGTGTAAGACACTACAGAAGATAAACAAAATAGTAGAATAATAACCAACAATACCAGAGAATTCATAAACAACCATTCCCCAAATGGGTTACAACTATGTCCAATAGTAAATATATCAAGCCATGCTACAAGTGAAAAAGTGAACAAAACCCAAAATGAATAAAAACAGAAAAAAACCCCAAATGGTCCTAACACCAAATCTGGGTCCTCCTCCATAGAAATCTGTGCCAATCCAACTACCTAGAAAAGTCCTTTTTCCTTCTCCTGACATGAAAACATGAAGTCTGCTCAGGTACCCAACAATGGCCTGAGTAGGGTGTTAGTACAACTCTGTAGGACACCACCAATGGTGTCTACAAAATATCTGTTATAAACAATTTTCCATGAAAAAGGAAAATGAATAATAATGATAAGGAAGAGATTAAGTTCCCTTATCCAAATTAGGTCTATTACCAACATTTATTTCAATTTCCATATCTTACCATTTAATTCAATTTCCCATTACTTACCATTTCCAACACATTTAACATGGGTTCATCAAACACAACATGTTACACAAGCTCAAAGTACACAAACACATGCATGAGGAAAAACACATTTTTATCCAATCTCACTAGGACTATCTTCCTCATGTAACCCAAATCCTCTCCTCGAAGCCTCAGTCCAGGTGGATGCAACCATTAGGGGAATAGAGCCTTAGTCTTCTTCCCTAACCCATCCATTAGGGGTGGAGTTTAGAGTCTCAATCCAACTCAACCCATGGCCGTAGAACCTCAAGTCAATACCACACTCTACCAATCCATGTGCACATGCTATAAATTTATGCATCCATTAACTATTCACAAAACATCACAACCATTGCCCAAGGAAAACATAAATCATAATAATAACATGGGAGTTAATACCATACCATAACCTGTTAACACATTTACAACATTTCACATAATTTATCCATTTATCCCAATTATCTTTTATTATTATTATCTCACTAAGAATTCATTCATTGTTCCTATATCACTAGGCTTCTTTCATTATTCCTAACTCACTTTGCTTCATTACCAGGATAACAATCCATTTCATTATGATATTTAATCCTTTCCATGTTAACCCAATACTTCTTAGGTTATTACTAAACCTTTGTGCATCTATAGCTTCTACTTCAACCCAAACAAACACATAAACATGTTTATCAATGGATCTACATAAATACATGACAATCTCACTTGTTCTTCACAAATACCTAGGTCTGAGAATGTTGGAGCACCCCATGGGTGGCCCTAGATTAGTCTCATCAACCATGAGTCATCCCATGGGGATTGTGAGGGTTTCCATTTACCTTATTAACAACCATTTTACCTAAACATTCCAAGGGTGATAAAAACAAACCAAGATACACCCAAGAACAAAACTACACATGCACAAATCCACAAATAAACCTTAGGATATAACTTGTAGACCACCTACCTCAATTCTGCGGGTGAACGCTCTCTTAATAGAGCCTTTAGATTCAACTTCAACCAACCTTTTATGCTTCAACCAAAATCTCACCCGAAGGGTAGGGTTTTAGAGCTTTGGAAAGAGAGGAGAAGAAGATACAAACCCTAAACTCAAAGGAGAAGCAAGGATGGGATTAGCCTTACCTGGAGCTTTGATCCGCAACCAAGGGCACAAAAAATGCCTTATAAATGAGGGAGATCGATCTCATGGAGATATTGGGAGATTTGATTCATTCCTAGGGTAAAGTGGGGAGAAATTGGAGGAAATCCTGAGTTGGGGTTTAAAATCCTGGAGTGGAAAAATTGCAATTTTTTAAAAGTTTCTGTGCTGCACGATTTACCCCCACAGTTTTTCAAAGCGTGCCAAAACCGTGCGGATGCCACTGTCCATAATCCCACCTCCCGCATGGTTTCTAGGGCTATCAACATGGTTATCACTAACTGTGTGTCGACCATGCAACCTACCCCCCAAACCCCCTCTTTCTCCTTTTTCATGTCCCGAACCCTCGTAACACCCCCAATCCTCCTTAAGGACTTGGGTAAACACTTAATTAACTAAAACATGGGATTCAAACCAAAACATAAATGAGAAAATACCTTTCCACGATCCAGGATCTTACACTAATTGATTGTGGAAATTCAAATTCTTATTAACCAAGGGATTCATAACCTCTCTAAGGAATATGAGATATTTTCTTTGATGAATACAGTTCATTGAATCAATCATAACAATCCTTAAATCAATCTTTAATTGTGACTTGACCGTTGCAGCAATCTCAGATTGAAAATGTGGATTAAAAACATTACCGTTGAAAACATAATTTAGGTTTGAACTATGGAGCATAGGGTTCCTTTGCGTAGAGTATGGTTCCTTCTCATATAGTAGGGTTCCTACCAACTTATAGTTCCTTAACCATACTTTTATCTTCACGTAACATAGGGAAAAAATTAGCATAGGGATTATGATCCATATATCCACCTTTTTAGCATAACATCCTGAATGTAGCATCAATTAATCATACATTCAACTTTTCCGAACATAGGGTATGAACAATATTTCCAGACTCCAATGTAGGGTTGCTGATCCATACATCTCATGATTCTATGAATGTATGGATATCGATCTAAATGCAAACTGTTTAGCATAGTGTATGGTTCATACCATATGCAAGAGTTTCACTTTTATAGTGTATTGTATAGATGATGAACCATATGTTCATTTACTGAATGTAGGGTTTGAAATAGTGTTTCCAGAGTAATTCATGTAACATTAAATTTATTTAACCTGGATATAAATTCTTGAAAACTCACTCAAGAAAAAATCATTAGAAAATAAACAAGGGTATTTGTGAGTATCAATATCATCATAAATTATAGAGTATTATTGAGACAATACATTCCCAACAATCTCCCTTGTTTGTATGATCACAAGACCCATAACATAACCTATAAAAAATTTATAGAAAATGTAGGATTTGTAATCATAAAAAAATAGATATAGAAAATACTTTGATATTTTTATTCCATAGTATTATTTTGATATAGAAAACTAGATACTTGTAAATTAAATATTTTATCTAATGAAATGTTTTAGTTTTCAAATATTATTCCCCGTAGATATTTTCAAATATTCTCCCCCTTTTGTGATATAAAAAGAAGGATTTAAAAAATAACTTATTTAAACCCTGATTAATGTAGCACTAAACTATAAATGAATAGTTATAAAAACTGAGAAGAGAAATATATTTAGGATTGGTAGTTAAGTATTGAACTTAAATAAAAGAAAATAAACTTAAATCTCAATAAAAAGTAAAATAAAATTAAAATGAATACAAATTTTTTAATAAATGGAGTACAATCCCCAATCAAAAAAGGGCCTTCAAAAGGAAAGGATTTGTTCAGAATTGGTAGGGGTCGAGGGTTCATCGGGATGAGGAGTGTCTTGAAAAACACCATTAATATCAATGAACTTTATAAACAATCTCCAAAAATGATTGTTGAAGACTTCTGACCACTATTGAAGTATCTTCTTTGAATCTTTAACAATCTTCACCTTCTCAGCCAAATTAACCTTCATAAACTAATTCACAGCATCCTCGGATTGAATGAATGAATTCAACTTATCCTTAAATTGATTAAGAAATAATCCCAAATAGTATTGAATTTAAGTTAGTTGACCAAACAGATGCCTTTTATTTTCTAACAGAACACTTAAAAGAGTATTGTCACACTGAAGAGTGTGCAACCTATCATTGAAATCAGCCAACACTAAAGTAATTTCTTCAAATATATTAATAATATCTGGTTATGTACGTTTAGAAGAGGTTGATACTTGATTTATTTCCTGGAGAGATTGAAATTATCTCCCTTTCATCAGCTTTAAATCATCAAAATCATACTTCTTGATAGATTCACCTTTCAAAAAATTGAACTCTCTAGACAATTTACTGATAAACTCTTGGAGGTCTCCAACCAAAAAAATATTGTCTTTGGATTGTCATAGATGGATCTTCTGAGGCCCAAACTCTAATATTGGAACTGTAAAACTTTTTAACTCATCAAAATTTTATTTATCAGCTTCCAATTATTGTCTAAAAAACAAGTTTAGAGCCTCCAATAGATTTATCTTTATAACCGAGGCTTTATATTTAGAATCGGATGATTCAAGAGATTTGATATAGCGTGTCCAAATCATACCAAATCCAAACTTGTCTCACCATTTCCTTATAATTTGTCTCTTAAGGATGTTCCTCCCATAACATCATAATTAGTAAGAATAAGATATTGAGTTACAGGAGCATAGACATCTTCCCTTTGATGTTATTGACTATGAGCCTCTTTCTCAACATTATCTTTTATTGGATCCTCATGCACATTTGCTCCCAGTGCTTCATCCTCAATATCGGGAATGTAAACTATAATCCTTCTTCTCAGAACAATATTTCATTCTTTCTTATATTTGGCCTCTTTTTAAGAGATCCAATCGAAAGAATCATCCTTTTCTCCCCTTGAGTAGTTGTCACAAGCCTTTACTATTGTTCTGCACCAACGAGAAAAATACTTTTGCATGAATTTCTCCAAAAAAATCCTAACTTCTTAATAGTCCAAGCATTTAAAAATTTGTTGTGATAACATTTTTTACCAAAAAATAGCCTGACAATTTTTCCTTTTCTTCACATCAAAAAGGAAATAATCCTTTCATAGAAATAATATCCCATTTTGGAATCCTTGTGGTAGCAATGGTTTAGATACCTTATCATAAACTAATAGAAATTGAATTTGACATGATTAAAAAATAGAATCATGACATAAATGTTAGTATATAGAACTTTTTCCAGATTATCAATACTTATAAAATCTCATATTGAATGAATTTCATCATTACTCAGTGGTTAGGAGTAATTTTTGTCGTAATTAACTTTTTATAGTTATTGTTCCAAAAAATGAAAACATAATGTCCTTTGACAAATTTTTTCTATTAAATATATTTCTTAAATCATTCTGAAACTCCCCCTCATGGGGATAATGCAACAACTAATCCATTTCCCTATAAGAAAAAGAAAATTCAGAATCATCAATATTAGATACAATAATATCTTCATCGAATATGTGACTGAGCGAAGCATTTCTATAAAATTTCTTTACTTCAATGTAATATACTACATGTGTGTTATCTTCTCCAAAAGCACAATCCAGACCTTTAAATCTAATTACTTCCTTAATAGAATAATATTTAGAATCTAAATAATCAAAATTAATTACCATTCCTTGGAGTACTTTGTGAGATTTACCTGATGCATAAGTAGCCACATCCAACTTATAATCTTAAGATCTTTGAGTGGTTTCCATATCTAAAGGTTTCATGATTTAAGGGGTTGAGGGTTTAGGGTTTTGGAAAACGACAATCAAGAGAGTGATAGAGATACACAGTAAAATGAAGGAACATATAGGAGAGGAGAAAGAGAGTAGGATAAGGCTAACAATTCTCTCGTACTGATTGAGAATATAATCATTAAGTTTTTTAAAAAATTTTGAAAAGAAAAATTAAATTAAATTCTTTTAAAATATAACTAACACATACCTAAATAAAATAAATAATGACAAAAGTTTATATACATCATATACAGTACTTAAAATATAAACAGAGATATTAAAATAAAATAAATTTAAAAAATCATTCCATTAAAATTAAATAATCTTAAATCTCCCTTAATAAAATCAAAACTTGCACTAGAAAGTGGATTAGTGAAAAAACACAGAAAATTGATATTCGTTATTAATAAATACTAAAGATATATCATTTTTAGGGACATGATCTCTTAAAAAATAATTCTTTATATCAATGTGCTTAGTCCTAGATTGACTTATAGGTTTTTATAATATTTATAGAACTATTATTATCACATACAATAGGTATACTATTAAAATTTGGTCAAAATTCCAGTAAGGTGTTTTTAATCCACAATAATTGTGCACAACAACTTCCTGTAGACACATATTCAGCTTTAACGGTTGATAGGGAAACTTAGTGTAATTTCTTAATAGACCAAGACACTAAATATTTTCCTAAAAATTGATAGTTTCCTAATTTATATTTTCAATATAATCTACAACCTCCAAAATCATTATCTGAATATGAAATTAAATTAAAACCTGAAGCTTTAGGGTAAATAAGATATTGAAAAAATAGTTTCTTTTAGGTATCTAAAAATTCTTTTAACAGAATTAAGATGATAATCTTTTTGGATTTGATTTAAATCTATCACAAAGACATCTATAAGGCATAATATATGGTCTACTAGCAGTAAGATATAACAAACATACAGTCATACCTCTATATATCTTTTGGTATATTAGTTTTCCAGATTCACCCAAATCTATTTTTATATTGGCATGCATGGGAGTTCTATATGTCTTATTGTTTTCAATTCCAAACTTTTTCAGTAAATCAATAATATATTTACTTTGATTTAAAACATATCCCTAATATTTTTGATAAATTTGAAATCCTAAAAAGAAATTCAATTCTCCCAGCATACTTAATTCAAATTCTTTTTTCATTAATTTTGAAAAATCATTACAAATATTTTTATTAGTTGAACCAAAAATAATATCATCAACATCAATTTGAATTAATAAAATATTAGAATAAATATTTTTCTTAAAAATTGTTTGATCTTAGAATCCAACAGTAAATCCATTTTTAAAAATAAAATGACTCAATAATTAATACCAAGCTATAGGTTCTTATTTTAGTTCATATAAAGATTTAGTAATTTTAAAAAAAGAGTATGAGTTTTTAGGATTTTCAAAACAAAGGGGTTTTTCAACATAAACCTCCTCCTTTAAATAACCATTTAAAAAGACAGATTTAACATCCATATTATATAATTTAAAATTCATATGAGATACATAATCTAAAAGGATTCTAATGGATTTTAATTTATACATAGGGTAAAAGTTATCATCATAGTCTATACTTTCTTCCTGATTATATCCTTTATCTACTAATCTATTTTTATTTCTAGTTATGATCCCCTGATCATCTGGTCTATTTCTAAAGACCCACGTAGTTCCTATAACTGGATAATTTCTTGGTCTTTCAACTATTTCCAAAACTTCATTCCTTTTGAATTGGTTTAGAACATCCTACATTGCTAGAATCCAACTATCGTCTTCTAAGGATTCTTCAATAGTCTTAGGTTCTAACTAAGATAGAAAGGCAGAAAATTCTTTTATGTTTCCAACATTTCTTTTAGTTATAATTACTATTTCTAGGTATCCTATAATAGTTTCTTGAAGATGGTTATTTAAAGTTATATATTGTATAGGAAAGAAACTTTCAGGATCTTCAGTATCATGTTTTTATGAACTTAAATAAAATTTATTAATATTATTTTTAAAATCATTTTTAGGGGATTCAAGTCTCATGTTGTCAAATGAGTTAGTGACTTCGTCTGCTTGATCTTTCTCTTTAATGAAAGGGTCATCTTTGAAAAAATTCAAATGAACCAATTCTTCAACAATCCTTGACTTTTTATTAAACACTCTATAAGATTTTGAGATAGAAAAATATCTCAAAAATATTCCATCATCATCTCTTGAATCAATATTACCAAGCTTTTCCTTAGATTTCAAGATATAAAACTCACAAAAAAAAATAAAGTACTTCACTCTAGGTTTTATCTTATTCCAAAGTTCATAGGGTTTCTTTTTTAAAATAGGACTTATTAAAACTCTATTCACGATATAGAATTCTGTGCTTATAGATTCTACCCAAAGATAGTTAGGGAGACTTCATTTATTCAATATAGTCCTTTTTATTTCTTGAATAGTTATATTTCTTCTTTCAACGATTCCATTTTGTTGAGGTTCTCTTGGTGCAGAGAAAGTGTGTTTAATAGATTGATTTGAGTAAAAAGAATTGAATTATTAATTATCAAATTCTCCAACATGATCACTTCTCAATGAAATTATTTTAAAACCTTTTTCATTTTGAATAATTATATAAAAACTAAAAAAAACATTGAATACTTAACTTTTGAGTTTTAAAAAATAATCCCAATTAAATCATGATTAATCATCCACTAAAATATAAAAACATAATTTACCAACCAAACATTCTTTTCTAGTGGGTCCAAAAAAATAACTATATATAAGTTCTAATGGTTTAGATGTAGAAATTTTATTAATAGATTTGAAAGAATATTTGTGATTCTTTCCAATTTTGTATACATCACAGAATCTATCATTGTCAAACTTAAGAATAGGAAATTTTGAATCTAACTATTTCTTAGATAATTTTTGGAAA
This sequence comes from Viscum album, assembly GCA_963277665.1. Taxonomy (NCBI): domain Eukaryota; kingdom Viridiplantae; phylum Streptophyta; class Magnoliopsida; order Santalales; family Viscaceae; genus Viscum; species Viscum album. The sequence continues at coordinate 1,474,201,026 of OY728125.1, read as the reverse complement.
GAATATATATTACAGTTTACAAGTACTCTATTCCAAATCCCTGATTCATTTGTCTTATCAGTTAAACAATCCACTTTTTGTTTACACAAAGAATTTAAGTATAAATTATAAACATTATTGGTTCTAGGCGCAAAAAATTTAAGCAATTTATCTTTAAAGACATAAAAGGGATTTTTAGAAAATAAACACAAAATCCATCATCACAAAGTTTAGAGATACTTATCAGATTTTTCTTTAACCCTTGTAGATATAGTGCATTTTTTATTGAGATAGTCTTTGGATCTCCAATAGTTCCAACTCAAACTATTTTTCCATTCACATTATCACCAAAAGTGACTATTCCTCTATCTATTTGATATACTGTATGAAATTTTGTTCAGTCTCCACTAATATTCCTAGAAAAATCACTATCTATATATCATATGAGTTTTTTCTCTATGACTTTTTCCCTACAAAAGTAATTAAACAAATGTTTTTTTTTCATACTCATATCTTCCTGGGTCCTATAGTGTTAGTGAGCATTGATCTGGGAATCCATATTTTCTTTATTATTCCATAATTTATATAACTATCTTAAAAAAAATTTTAGAAACATTAATATTTTAACTCCACTAATTTTAGGATCTTTAAAATAACACTTCTTGGTGACATGTCCTTTTATTCCACAAAAATAACAGGTAGCATTTTTAGTTGGGCACAAAATAATTTTTATAAAATTTTGATTTATCCCCATTACTTCAAACTCCAAATATTTACCTTTTGATGAAATTATCTCCATGAATATCATTTAATATATTTTCTCCTTTATTAAAAACAAGAGAAACACTCTTATAGGATTCCACTTCATCCTATAATTCCTTGATTTTATTTTCACGATTTATACTATTTGATGCAGAGGAATTTAATCTTTCTAGTAACTCTTGATGTTATTTTATCGTGGTATCTCATTCACCTAGAATAGAATTATAAATTTTTTCAATGACTTGTGTTTCATTAATAAGGAATCATATATTTCTTTTAGAATATACTAGTAGGCATCTAATTTGTCATTTGAGCAACTACCGGAATTAGAAATAGAAGAGTAATAAGTTTTTACCCTTTCCTCTTCCTCCAGAAAGCACATGTTAGATTTTAGATTTTTTAGATCTTTTTTTGAATCAGACTTTGAAGAGATGTTGGAGTTTTCATATACACTCCATGTATATTTCATTGATCATTTACTTTAGTTTTAGAATCAACATTCTTTTTATATCACTTTCCTAGAAATTTTCTTTCATCTTTTAATTGAGGACAATTAGGTCTGATATGAACCAATTTTTTTCATTTATAGCATCAAACTTCTCTTGGTTCTTTTTCACCCTTTATGAAATATTTTATGAATCCCCTTTTCTTCATGTAAAATTTTCTGAACTTTCTGGATAATTGATCCAGTTATATTTTAGAATCTGAGGAATCTGTATTGTAATCTTCTTTGACTTCTTGCTTTGTTATTATGTTATGCTTCAGAGATGTCACCTTTAGAGAAGTATTTTCCTTATTTAGTATAAGATTATGATCTTCAGCTTCATCTTTCATCGCAAATTCATATATCATTAGTGTCTCAATGATTTCTTTCATTGTATTATCTTTGACAGGAGATGATTGGTGAATAACTACTGATATGACATTCCATTTATAAGGTAATAATCTGAGTACTTTCAAAGAGTGATCAAATGTTTTATGGGTTCACCTAAGGCTTTAATATTGTTGATAATTTTTTTAATACTTTCATTCATATGTATGATGCTTTCACTATCAATATTTCTAAATGTGTCTAACTTTATCTTAGATGTAGCATAACTCATCTGTATCACATTATATATTCCTTCATAATAAATTGCTACAGTTTTCCACATTTCATTTGAAGTTGGACATTGTGATACATGATTAAATTCATCTGGTCCATATAATGCCCCAAACTTAAACATTTCATAATCTTGATTTGTGTTAAGAATTCACATTGACTATATTACCAAGTTTAGAGTTTTCTAGAATTAGGCTATCACTATTACATACAAAGTGGATACAACTAAAACAGAATCCATTTCTTCTATAATATAAAACATTTAACAGTAAACCTGATTTCTTTTTCTTGATAAAAATATTCTTGACTTCTTATTTTCTCTTACCCAACCTTATAAAATATTAAAACATTGTAAAAACATGGGATGTGAACAAAAATATTAGTAATGGATATAAAATAAGGAAATAAAATAGTATTCCATTAATATTTATAAACCCATGAAATCATCAGAATTCAGAAAAACTTCATAGCATTCATAAACCTTAAAATAAATTTGTGGATCCATATCGTCTTTACATTCTATCTTTCACAACCACATAGGGGGTAACCATCATGATTATGTTTGGAATACTCATCACATTATATTACATAAATCTATTAGGATAAACCTTTTCAGTTAACTTCGTCTCAATACCCAATTCATTAAAGAGATATCATAGGCTCACTTACCCTCTGTTTATCATAAAACCACCTGTATGCATAAACAATTCCGAATAACCATAACATAATCCTAAAACCTAAAACATGCATAAAGGAAAAATGAAATTTACGCATTGAAATCCTAAGATATCATTTCAAGATATTGTTATAGTCAATATATTATTAAAACCATTATCAATACCAAAATACAGAAAATGAGAATATGGTATTTATTTTTCTTTTGAAAATAGTACTGCTTGTAGAGGAAGCCAAATATCAAATAATGGTTATGAAGACGGAAAGGTATTTGTCACCATGTATGTAAAAAAATCATCTTTTTATTTAGTAAAATGATTCATAAAAAATATCCCTTTTGAAAACCTTTGAATGAAATTAAAAGTCAAATGGGTTTATTATACACCATATAAAAAAGGTGGTTTATAATGTCAAAATATGACTCAATGAAAGGATATTGAGATGATATACCTTACCTTAAGCTTGATTCATCACATATGCTCTTTGTTATTCCTAAATAATAAACACAGCTTAATTTCTTCTTGGTTGAAAGAAATTCAAGTTTATTATTTATTTTATATCACTTATAACCATGTTATAAAAATTACACAATTTTTTAAGTTCATATTATACATTTTGTCAATATTTGGCACTTGAGTCGAAAATTAACATTTATTGATGTCACTAGTCTATGTGGTCATAATTACATCATCTCCATAATAACATTAAAGAAATTATTATCATATTTAATTATAAATTAGACCTTTAAATAAAATCGTGAAGTGTGGTTATGAAAAATGAACAACGTTATAATCATGGAAACATTAAGTCCTACGAACACATGAGTAATGTTTCCATTTTTCATTGATCATTATGTAAATAAGGTAATTATTATTTTATCATCGAAGAATGATAATTATATAATTAAAATCATAATAAATATTTAAATATACTTATATATATCATACACGTGATGTGGTGAATAAAAATGATTCGCATCGCTTCATGGGGGTGATAGTTCACTCGTACTCACGAACGGCATTGCCGTGTTTATTTTCATAAAAGGTAAGAATATAATTGAAATTTTATTATTTTAAAATGATAAATATTTCATTAATACCTTATATAAACATTTATTCCATCATAATAACTATTCTTTATAGATGGTAATGAAAAACAAACTATATCGGTTTGTGAGGCAATAGTCTACCATACACTTGAACAAAAAGTTCATTTCCAATTTGAGAAAATTGGAGATGGATTAAGGTGATGATATTAACATAATAAAATCCCATTATATTGAGGATATTGGATTTATTATTTCATAATGGTAGGCGGATATTTAAAGGAAGTGGAATAATAAATAAAATAGAAATACTTAAAGAAAATGATACATATTCTTTCAGTTGATCACTCTTGAAAAACACCTTAACACATCTAAGGATGGTGTTATGACTAAAATAAGGCCTCAAGAATGTGGGAAGTTATTATAGTAAGGTGTTTAGGTAGATATTTTCCAAACCAAAAGGATTTTTAAGTGTGATTATTAGAGAAGAATGGGAACCTTTTTACAGGGGAGGGGAGGGGCACCCTTGGAAACTCTAAAAATATTAAATTAATATTAATTAAATTTTAATTAAACAAAGTCACAAAATAATTTATTTCAAATATAATATGATTGGGGTATAATACCTATCATTTAATTAAACTTATAAAAGTTTTCAATTTTTTTCAATCCTTATCTCTTCTTTTTAAGACTTATTTTACACTTTTTAATCTTGCTGTGATATTATTATATTTACACTTTTGGGGACAATTTAATTACCATAACATGTAAAAAGACCCAAAAAGTGACATTTATTACATATTTGGACTTATCTAGAATATTTTTTGGATTTATAGATTTTTAGGAATTTAATATCATTTAATAAAATATTTTATATTTTAAAATATCAATAGTGTCAATTTTGACACTATTTCTTAGTTGACTTTTAAAAATATCATAACAGGAAGATAAGTTAAGAAAAACTCCTTTAAATCATAAAAAACAAGTAAAAATTATGCACTTTTTTTTGGATGGAATAAATTATGGCATATAATATTTATTTCAATATTTATAATATCATTTATTTGATTCTTTCATTAATTAAGAAATTTATACATCATCATTGTATCACCATTTAATTTAATAATTTATTTCCTAAAAATTATAAATAAATTACCATGATGTTTGTAATATTTTTTTATTTATAATTAATACTTATATTGTAAGAGATAAATTTTATAACACCGTATTGAAATTGTTTTAGTTATGAGAAACATGATTATGACATCTCAGTCTTTATGTTAAATAAAATGTGTATAAGTGTCATAATCACATCCTGGTGGCACCAAGTGGTATTAAAATAGACACAAGGATTTTTATGGTTGTTATACACTTATCCAATTAAATTAGGACAAGTTTTATAGTAGTTTTATATTATTATAATAGTATTTTTACCTTTAATTACCTGATTCACCCTATACCATGGTAATTAAAATAATTACTAAAGTTAATATCATAATGTCCAAAAAATAAAAAATTATTATTTACATAATTTGGACCTACTGCTTCCAAATATGGAATCCATTTTTCAAAATTCAAAATAAAATTTTTTAATATATTAATTTAAAAATAATCTCTGTTGTCAAAATGATAAAACAAGTTTTTTAAAAGTAAAACCCATCAAAATATTGATGTGTGTTTATATCTAATTTCAATGTGAAACTACAACCAATGACCAACATTGGATTAAATGATAAAAACATAACCTAATTATAATTTAAAAAAAATTAAAAATATAATATAAAAATATAAATATCATAAATGAAAAAAGCAGTTTTTAATTAAAATGCTGCAATTTTCACTATTCATTAAAATATGAATTTTATTATAGAAAACACCAAAATTTAAACCAAAGTAAATTTTATGTCTCACTTACAATTAAGAAGTTTATTTTGTCAAATATAACTTATAAATGTGTAAAAAATATATTTAAAAAGGGATCCCCATCAAAAGGTGGTGAAAATACATTTTTATAAAAATACTTCTTTTATCTGAAAAATGAATTTATTCTTATATAATGTCTATAAAACATATATAATGAATTTTAAACATTAAATTGAATATATTACATATCTATTTCATTAATAAAATAAAAAAATAGTGATTTTATTATTTTATAAACTCTATTCTTTTCATTTAAATAGTTTTTTTAGAAAAACACAACCTTAATATTCAATCGGTTTTTATTTAGTTACCCAATTAATTTGGTAACCAATGAATCATTATATAAACATGTGTAAACCATATTTTCATAATTTAGTTAATCCTTTTCTTTTCCACCATTCTAATGGCTATGTGATAACTATCAAATTAAATAATAATATGAAGTTGTTCATTTAAGTGAAATGTGGTCTATAATGCATGTTATCGAACATAGTGTTTCCTTTTAAAAACATTCGATGTTATAGTCCAATACATAAAATAATAGCATTCATCACTTTAGAATTGATATCATACTTGGCTTCCCTTTTAGTAATCCATGTTTTTAGTTTATTTGGAATCTTATAAGAAGTAATGATATTTTTAGTAGACTTTGAATCCAAGATTTTTCAAATAAATAATCATCCATGGTTTCCAACACCCATAATTTTCACTGTTAGAGTATAGAGAATGTACCATAGACATTATTTCCCTCAGATTAACCATTTAAAACTTTTTATAGACCTAATACTTTTAGCTTGCTATATATTTATTTAAAAATCTCTCCTCTGATAAAAATTGTTAGGTAGGAATATACAAAGTAACACAATAGGTGGTGAATTGTTTCTGTTCAAAAATCTTCCATAATTCTGTATTTTAACACCCAATATGATATATGAAGATAAGCAGTGTATACTTATGTATGAAAATAATATGTTTCGGATAAATAGAAATAAAGAATAGATCTTTTTATAGTGGTTCGGGGCACAAAGATCCCCTAGTCCTCTATACCAATCACACTCTCTGTGAGCTTGGTAAATTTAACTAAAATGGTCCTCTTATCACATGACCATAAATCTACAACTTAGTGTAGTAATTTTAAGCCTTTAAAACAAGACTAATAATGAATCCATATGGTTCTATAATAGAGAACTAGTTATCCACAACTTAGATCAAGAAGCTGATACTCCACCACAACTAAGTACGAGCAGTTGAATCTTCAATAAATCAAAAGATTTTGATTTTTTGAATTGGGTTGATCTTCACAGTTTATGTAGAAGAAAATGAAAGTATATAGATCTTCTTCTTCATAAACTAATATCTTCAAGAATTAAATAGTGTGAAGCGACCCTCTTTTCAAAATGATCTTCAATAAAGTATCAACAAAACATCATTAGTAACTCGAGGTTAAAATATGTAAAACTTTTAAAGAGTATCCACTATTTCAAATAACATAGATTTTATCATTCATTGAAGTATCACTGTAAAAGATAATTTTAATAAAGAAAATTCATATGTGAATATCTTATCACACACATATTTTTTAAGAGATACTCTAAAGGAATATATAGAACATATAACTTGCTTTAGTATTCTAGATCCAAAAATTATAGCTTGATTGATCATGAAAATTAAAATTATAATTAAATAGGGGAGACATAACATACCTTAAGAACATGAGATATCTTATATGATGAATATGATTCTTTGAAACAATCATAATGTTTCTTTAATCGGTCTTTAATTCTGAATCGATCGTTGTAGTAATATTGGATTGAAAACACAGCTTAAAAAATTCACTGTTGAAAACATAATGTTGGGATGAACTACGCAGTGTAGAGTTCCTTTAGGTAGTATACGGTTCCTTCGTGTAGTGTAGGGTTCTTAACAATGTATGGTTCCTTATCCATACTTTATTCTTCACATAATTTTGGGGAAAAAATTAGCATAGCATTTCGTCGATACCATACACAAGCATTTCAACCATCTGAACGTAGTTTATGTTATCATTTATATAGTTTAAAACAATATTGGATTTATGGAGTATATTCAATAATATATGGTTATATAATAGGAATGAGAAAGAATGCATGTTTCATTGAGTTTCAATAGTAATCCAAATTTCAAGAGAGTACAATATGAAGATATTCACATTTTTTGTGTGTGATAATTAAGAAATATTTCATGTGAGTTGGAGTATTAATGATAAATTCATTTTAGAAATTTAGTGACATAATTTTTACTGTTTTGGATTTCAATCTTTTGGAAGGGTCATAAGGATAACCATTTATGAAATGATTTAAGTTGAAATTTGTATGAGGGTCCAATGATTAATATATTATTTCACCATATGATTGTTGGTCATGTATTGTCTCAATAATACTCTACAATTTAGGATGATTTCAATGCTTAAAAATACCCTTGTTTTTTTCTAATAAATTTTAATTGAGTTGTTTTTAAGAATTTATATCCGATTTAATGAAATTTAACATTATGAGAATTACTCTAGAAACACTATTTCAAACCCTACGTTCACAAAATGAACGTATGGTTCATCATACCTACGTTATACTGGAAAAGTGAATTTCTTTTATATGGTATCAACCCTATACTATGAGAAATAGTTGGTGTTCGGATCGTCATCCTTATGTTCAGAGAATCATCAAACTTATGGATTATAAACACTATGTTGGAGTCTAGAAATATTGTTCATAGCCTCATTCAGAAAAGTTGAACGTACGGTTAATCATCAAACTTATGGATTTTCAATAAATTCTTTATCAGTTATGACGTCATCAATACTATCCAATTTACTTTATCCATATCAACCATATCTTTATCTGAACTAAACACCTTTTTCTCATCCTTAGGAAAATATTAAAGGTTATCTTCCCTTAATCATGTGTTCCGAAAAAATATTATCAATCCATTGAATTAATTTTCTAGTTAATTAGTACTATTCAATTTATTCTTGTATATCCTTAACAAAAAAACATTTATAGAACAATCCTTATATGTTTCATGATTCATATGAAATAATCCTTGAATTATAATACATAAATACTTCATTCATCATACTTCCTTCTCAAACCATTAAATATTCTTCATAATATCATTACTTAATACCTCATTCCTTTCATATGAAATTTGTAGTCTCTTCATCACCATCAATATATCCATTACTCACACAACCTTTCTGATTTTCTTTATGAGCTTTACCCTTAGGACATAATTTTAAAAAATTCCCATACTTTCAACATTTATAGAATTACATAGTTAATGATATCTTAGGGATACCATTATTCTCAACCATCTCATTAACAAAAATTTTCATTTTCCCTTTTAAGTTAATTTCTTAGTGTCCTTTTCCATAGTCAAAACATCTTCACGATCTTAGAATACATCCACTTGGGTGTTTTTTCCCACATTATCGATACATATGAAACTGAATCTTCTTTCATCCATAGTCTTCACTATACAAACTCTCAAGGAACTATTTCCTTCTCTTCATTGGTGATTCTAAGAGTTGTTTAAAGTGAAATTTAGTAATCATTTTCAATGAAAACTGATTAGGTATAATCATAATTTCCTTCACTTTAGTCATCATCCCATTTGAATGCTCATCAGAAAATTTTCATTTATATTCAATATTAATCCAGTTCCTTCTAGTTCCCACCATTGACTAAAACTAAAAATAATAGTGTGAGAAACACTAATCATGGAAGAAATCCACATAATCATGAAAAAAATAATTCATAAGATGTATAAATCATTACATATTCTTTTTAATCTATGACACCATATGTTTATCTAAGATCATTCATAGTCATCATCTATTTAAATCCTTCATTATGGTTTGTAAAGTGTTTTTGAATTTCCAAATCATATCTCTAGGGAGTGTCAATCTAGGTGTGCATTAAGGCTCATTGTTATGCACTTCTTCCCGATCAAGTCTTGATAAATATGGTGTTTTAGGGGATTTTACCTCTAGGTACATCTATAGAAGATACAAATCAACTTATAGTATCCAAACATGGATTAATTTCTAGGAACCACTCACTCTATCCTTTACCAAAATAAAAGAACATTTTCTTGTACTTTTACTCATCCATAGAATTATCTTCATATATTTACCTAGGAATATCACAAAGTTTTTCTCATCATAGTTTCCAATAATTATCTAAACCTATCATCTTATAGAAACTATAATGAACTAGGATTTCCATATGTATATATTACTTCTTTTTAGATGAATATTCAAAATATTACACAAACACACACTTGAGAACTGCAATAGTTTTGTGCCTTTGGAAACTTGGAAAACTATGTTCTTAATTTATTAAAGTAACTTAAATGTATAACAAAAATATATTCCACATTAGTACTATTCACAAACATAACATACTCAAAAATTTATTCATAATATGGGGAAAGGAAACATAAGAAATGGTGAGATCATATACTCATTAAATGTAAAAGGGTGATATGTAAGCATAAAATAAGGGTACGAGAATATGAGCGTAACATATTAAAACCATAACCTAAATATCAAATATTAGAATATTGATACACGAAATAAGGATTGGTAGTTAATAACACATGAATCATAAGGAAATCAAAGAACATGAGCTATGAGATCATAATATTGGAACAAGACATGGAATTGTGGATTAAAAATTTGTATAATAAATAATTTCCCTCATATCCAAGGATCATTGAGAAAACTTATTAGGGAATTCCATGGGAGGATACACCTCTAGGTAGGGAAAATCCACCATCCTTAGAGGCATCCATTTCCTTGAAGTTGAATAGGTTCACTCCCAAGGCCATCATAGAGGAAAAATTCCCTTACTGAACCAGGTTCACTCCCCATTATATTCTTATTTATATGATGAGATTTAAATATTTACCCAATGAATTGGAGTGAGATATAGGTCCCATCCATATTTGGTTATAACATATTCATCATCCTTGGTTATAACCTAACCATCATCCTTTGTTATAGTGTAACCGCCTTCCTTGGTTATAACATAAGCAACATAATAAAGAAAATAATACATATATGTGCCATAAGATCATAAAACATTCGTCATATCATAACCTATGAAATGAAATGGGTTTCATAAAATTTTAATCATATAATAACCTATGAAAAGAGACATGTTTCAAAATCATATCATTATTTCAATATAGTATAACCCATGGAAAAATAAGTAGGTTTCAGAATAATTTTATCATGGTATAACTAGAGGAAGTGAAATAGTTTTCATAAAAATTATTTCCTCATAAACATAAAACATTTAAATAAATAATAATAATGGTATCCTTGGATCATACCCCTATAATTTAATAGGTAATATCAATGAGTATCATCTAATATGAAAAATAGTTTTTCATTATAAATCACTTGGAACATTTATTGAGGATGATAAAGTTTCTTTGAAAAATCAGATTCTAAAACATAAAATATTGTTGAAATCATTTTATTTGAAATTTAACTTAAAAAATTATAAATGAATCCTTAAAAAAATTTAAAAATTTCCTTATTAAAATAATTTTTTCACTTTGAAACCCACTTTTTCAAAAATATAAAACTTTTTGAAAATCCATTATAATTTGAGATAATTTATTTAAAATCTAAAAATTTCCCAAATATTAAGGACAAAATTTTCTTTGAAAAGCAATTTTTAAACTTTTGAGAGAATATTAAAATCATTGATCAGTCCTGGTAGTAGGAAATACTATTCATTTCATGCATGTAAAGAAAAAAAATATTATTTTCACATTTTCTGTAAAATCCAAAAGGGTATTGTTTGAAAAATGAAAAGAATATTCATTTAAAAAATTGAAAAAAATAAACCATGGGTAAAAATTCCTTTTAAAAATCATAGTATGATAATAAAACATTATTCAAAACATTATTAGAAAACATGTTTTTAGAAGAAAATAGATTTTTTATTGAAAAGGTAAATAAATTTGATTTTTCATAAAAACATTTTATCAATTATTTTAAGAAAAAAAGAGTTAAAAAATGGTAGTATTACTTGAAAACATTGTTAATAACTATCAGAGAATAAATTTAAATAGTTTATTGAGAGATATATCATAATAGTTTCTCATCATAAACATAATCATAAACAATCTCGATAAACGTTGGGATTGTAACATAAAATCTTTACCACTTTGGTAGTATTGAATCATAAGCCCTATGAAGAAATTACATAAAATAAAATTTATAATATCACTAATATAAAGAAATTAATAATATTAATTTTCAAATGGGTTTTATATACACCTTTCAAAATGGGATAGGTGCATAACATAACATATTTCTCAAAGTAGGAAAATTGAGACCAAAATATCTTACTTTTTGGGTAACCTTCGAATCGTAAACCCCATAAAAGAGAGATAATAAAATGGATATGTAAATATTAATAATTTTCAGTATAATTATAATAAAATAAATTCAGGGTAATTATTTACACAACATAAAATAAACATGTGGTGAATATGGCATTTGTCTCGCAAAAAATAAAAGTAAGACAGAAATCCCTTACCTTAAGTCTGAACTACTTCCTTACATGTTCAAACACCCTATATAATATATATAAGTTAATTATATATCAATAATAGAATCATACTTATATATATATATATATGATACCATATGTTATTTACTTGTGACCTTTTATTACCTGTTTATTAACAATTCCATGTTAAAGTCACATTTCCGGTAATAACTACTTTGTTTTTCGTGTAAGTTTTGACTTATTATTTTTTTCATATTAAATAAATCATAGTTTACTTATATAAATAATTTTAAATATTATAAAAATATAATATATATTCATTATATAAGTTTTCATAGTAATCCATAATATTTAGAGTTTCCAAAATATAATGCACCTTTCATGGAGACGATGGTTTGTAAGTACGCATGAACGTTGTATCCATTTTCTTATAGAATTGAAAGAAAGAAAGTTAAATAATATATTATAATTAAAGAATAATTTTTATTTCATATATATCACATATTTTTCATTAAACCCATCCTTATTACCTTCCAGGTAAAGTGTGAACGAATCACATCACTTCGTGAGGTGGTAGTCCGTTGTAACCATGAGCGACATTATCATATTACCACAAAATGGAAAGAATAAAGTTATACATGATATAATAATTATAGAATCATAATTATATCATAAAAATAATATATGAAAAATAAATATATAATTATTTCCAAACATTATAGGTGGTAATGTAAAAATAAACGACATCTCTTCGTGAGACTGTAGTCTGCCATACACATGAACATTGATTTCATAACCCATTTGATAGAAGTGGGGATGGATATAGTGCATGAACTTAACATAAAAACATATAAATATGTATAATATACGTATGTTGTAATATATTCTAGGTATAGTAATAATTTAAGCAGGTGTAGGAAGAAATGAAACAAATATGCTAACTAATTAACGTTACATCTTCTTGAGGTATCCTCCTTAGGTTGTCACTAAAATCCTTCCTTGATAATATTTATGTACAAAATTAGGATTATATTTTGAGAGGGATTAATTTAGTAAGTTATTTTTTCTTGTCTTGGAAAAACCAAATGGGTTTTATGGTGTGAAGAAGAGAGGCTTGGGCTGGCCTTTTATAAGTGGGGGAGAGGAAACACTTGGTATTTTTTAAAGAACTGAGTGCTCCCACATTTTTCATATGTAAAAAGGGTAAAAAATTGAAAATTATAAAAACATATATACATAATTCTCTAAATATATTCATAAAAAACATTATACATCTGTATAGGTCATTTTTACCCTTATCATTATAGTTTAACCCCCAATAAACCCATTTTTCCCTTAACCGAGGTAATAAATTTTTATTACATCCAGTGTTCATTTTGGTTAAAAAATAAGTTAAAAATATTATGTAATAAAAATTATTAGGATTCAAAATATGGGATTCATTTTTAAAAATTACTCTCACATAAGTGGAAAATTTTAATTTAAAATTAATCCCACAAACTTGATGAGAAAGCTAGTTTTTAAAGAGAAAATATTCAAAAGTTTACATTGTTTTTATATCAAAATCAAGTGTGAAATTGATTATAATCTCCTAAATTGTATTAATTGTTTTATAATTTAACTATTTTAACTATAAAATTAATTTAATATATAATTTATATTTATAAATAAATAAAATGAAAATGTAGTTTTCAATTAAATTTTAGTATTTTTTACTATTCATCAAAAAATAAAACATTTCAGAATAAGACCAAAAATTCAACCTAAGATAATTTTGACATGAATATTTTAAAAAAAAGTTTTTTTTATCAAAAAAATTTCAAAAAAATTTCAAAAAATAAATTTAAAACAAAACCCTTAAATGCGATGAAAAATGGGTTTTTAAGAAGTTTATTTTTCAAGAATAATATGATTTTATATTAACTGTATGTATAAAAATAATCAGTGTATGAATCTAAATTATAATTTAGTTATTTATAATATATAAATTTCATTTAAAATATTCTCATTATAAATTATTTTAATATATTAAAATAGAAATACATTGTTCCCTTTAGAATAGTTTTCAAAAAACTCCTCTTTTAAAACCCTAAAATAAACTTATATTAAAATAAAATAAGAAGTTGATTCAAAATTAACTAAGTTAGTTAAATAAAAATAAATAATTATAATGTTAATTTAAAAAATAATTGTGAATCTAAACTACTTAATTTATTGAAAATAAATGATATTTTTACAAAATTTGGTATTTCTCACTATTCATTGAAAACTCAATATTTTCCCAAAAATTCCAAAATTTTACCATAAGTTAATTTAGATGTAATGATTTAAAAAATTAATTTCATTTCATATAAAAATTTATAAAATATTTCAAAATTATATATAATATTTTCTCATAAAAAAAGAATAAAAAATATTTTTGAAGAAAACATATTTTTGATGAATATGATGACTTTAATACAAAATAATTGGTTATTTACTTAGAATTTATAAATAAATTTATATTGAGTAGGATATTTATATTTATACTTCATAATTTAGTTTATAATATTCATTCCCACAAACTTAATAGATAGTTTAGAATTGTCATATTTAAAATAATATTATTTTATGGTTCACTAAAGCTCGATGACACATTTTATGCACACTATCATTATTGGGTGTAATGAAAACTAAACACAATATGGAATATAATGAAAGATATAAATGATATTATATTTAAAACAAGATAAAATAATTTTTTTATTTAATGAAAAATATTAAAAAGCTAAAATTTAATTTGAAAAAAAATATTCAAAAAATCTCAGGGTGTTACAATACCACCTAACTACAGCTAGAAAGTTCAAGTGTATCCTCAATGCCAATGAATTATTCTCAAAATTGGGTGATGATATAGCCTTAAATTAATTAGAAATATAGAATATGGTCATATTTATAAGTTTTAACACCATTAAAATATTGAGTATCCTTTACACAATTTTGACGCAAACACCACATATTTTGACATCTTCGAGTTGAAAATACTCTGTGAGGAGTATAACATAATGTCTAACTACTCTCCACTTTATCATATAGTGTGATATAGATATATATATTCCTACTTATAAGACTATGTGGAATATAATCTATAAGTTGGGGGATAAAGATAAGGAATCCTATTCAGAAAGGCATCTTTATGTCCTGCAGGCTTACCACACCACAAATCATACTACTACACATGAGAACCCATATTTACCTCTCTACAGAATATGGGAGGTGTATCCCATCAATTTATATTTTCCCTATATCCAAATTTCTATTATTTTATATCTTAAAAAATATAAACAATACAAAAAATGGCTAGATAAGTTAAAGTAGCTCGATGAGAAGAGGTTGTGCACACTGCACAACATGGATGTCCGCCAGAATCGAATTGTGTGAGCCGTTAGTAAAACATTTATCCTATTTTTGTTACTCCTATAAGATAATTTGTTTCTTCTCATAATCTGAATGATACCAGGAAATAATCCTCATAATAATATTCCAAAATGGGACGGTCCTTATGTTACAAACAAGGTCAATGCTAATAGAGCTTACTCCTTTTCTACAATGGTTGGGAAGCATATCATTCCCCCCACTAATGAAACATTTCTGAAGAACTAGTTTGAATTATTTAAAATTAGTACATATTGACCTAGATGTATGTTAATAAAATAAATATTTTTGTCTCATGTCTGAAGACCATAAACTACTTGACACTCAGGTCCTCTTCATAAGACTTTAAACTTTATAGAATAACATCCTCTTCGTATTATGGTAAACTTCATGGTAGAGGTCCTTTTAACATGAACTCAAAATATATAATACATCAATATGATATCTATGAACCTAAACTATATACCCTCAAAATTCCATAATGAATTATTCTAATGTTCTCATAGTATCCCACTTTCTATGGCCTCATTCTCTTATATGAGAGTCTAATCCCTACAAAAGTCTTAGTGATTAGTACCTTACCTACATCATATTTCACCAAAAAAACATTCCCCTTTTCCCAATACATGACCTAGATATATTCAAGTAATTTCTATTCAATAAATATGTTTTTATTTATTTCTATTCATTTAGGATGAATATTGATATCGGGATCTCCTATCCTAGGTCCAATTTTAAATTTAAATAATAAAAAATTCCCCATATATTTGAGCTTGGTTAATGTCCAGGTGAGACTATATAAGAACCATGAATAGATTAATTACTATCAAAATATGATACTTAGTAATACATAGATGACCCATACTAGTCCCATATATAGATTCTAATCAATAACCCACTTCATCTTAATATTTGGACCACTTCATTTACAATGGGTTTTCCTCCATGGGTTCCACACCAAGACCAAGGCCAATAATTTTGTGCATGGATCAGATCTATGTTGAATCTCCAATATAAATATCCATTTTATGTTGCCCTAAAATTCAAGAAACCTAAGTCCTTATCACATATTACTAGACAAAATTACATTTTTTTCCACCCCTACATGAACTTTAACTGATTAGAGAGACTAATATTTCCTTGCATAATCTTATTACATGTGAACTAGAACAACATATGAAATTCAACAAGAAATGGATCCCTATCCATGGTTTCGTGGTGAAGTAAAAAACACCTCCCTTCTATATATGTTAAATATCTATGTTGGATCCTCCAGCATTGGTTTTTCGATGAACCTATACTGAGAAAGAGTACTCCATGCATGAGAGATTATCCTAACAAGAAGGTATATTTTCTTTGGAATGCTATAAATATGGTTTCATTTAGCCACTTGGGTGTTATAGTGAATCTAATATGTTACCAAGAGAAATAAAAAAATTCCCCAATCCTAGTTTTTGAGTCCTCTCCGATCACATTGGATTTTTCCAAGTGGCCCCTTACACAAGGCTGATATAAGAACTATTTGTGGCTTTATTCATGTTATTTTTGGATACATATTAATGATTTAATATCAAATCCTGGTGCAAAGGTTGTCTTATAACATAGATAACTCCATCTATAGTTTGTGGAACTAACTGGAAATAATTATCTATCCTATATAAAAAATGTATTTACATAGAAAACCCAAGTAAAGATTCATCTTTTAAATCTACTACTAAAAATAGCCCATCCTACGTATGAGTTGGAACTACGTAGGTTTCGTCATCATGGATTACCTCATCCATGAACCTGCACTAAAATTTCCTCCCTTGTATAAGATCTTGATATACACAAGGTTCCTTTATCTATACCTAGGATATTTAATGATTATTCTAATGTTTTTCAGCTCATATATCAATGTTCAGAAGCCCATGATGTAAAATTCACCTTATCCCTGGGTAAGATTTTGATTTGTAAAGGGTTATTTTTTTCGAGAACTACATATGGATTGATTCCTATCCTCATAAGATATGAAGAGAATATAAGACATTTTTACCCTATACCCATCCATAATTGTGTTATTACCATAACCATTTTTAAATAAAATCCACTACTATTGTTTTTAATCCAGTTTAGTGTGTGTTAAAAAATGTGGAAATTCCCCCGATGATTAATATAAGGAATATCTACATAGGATCCTTCCATAAAATATTTTTTTCCATGAACCTATTATTAGAAAAATTTCTCTTTTTACTGCATATGATCCAGATTTATGTGGAGAATGACACCTTCAAGAACTACATTTGGATTGATTTCTCAGGAGACCCCATAACTTCATACATAAAAAATACATAATTTTATATGAACATTAAATAAATATCATAAATTTACATACACTATAAACATAAGGTTTCAGTCTATTTAGATACACGATATATAATAATCTAACTTCATGAAGGATTTTCAATATCTCCCATAAAGTTCTTCTCACATAGCATACATCTTTAACATTCCTAACTTAAAACATTTATCCATAACCTAGGGAAAGGAAACATAAAAAGGGGTGATCTCATATGACCACCAAGGATAGACATAGGAAATATAAATCAATGGTCATAGAATAGAATAAGATAATCATAAGGGTTTGATAACATTATAATAACTTATTAAATTCATACAAAATCATTCAAATATTTATAATAATAGATTAAGAATAAGGATTTTTCATAAAAGGAATGAGTTATAAGACTGTGGAATCATCAATAATAAATCATGGTCCATGATAAAATATCATAACCATAATACATAAGTGTTGACACTACTTTCAATCAAAGAGTCCAATGAATGGCAAAGGGAAATATCTTAAGCACAAAGAGAGTAATCTTTTGAAGAACACAAAAAATTGACAAAGGCATGAACAAGGAACCCATCAAGAAGGAGCCGTGCAATCTTTCTTCTCACCGAACAAGAAACTTGCTCGACACATATGGGTCACACAAGTCACTTGTGCGCGCTATTCTATTTTTCACCCAAGGTGCCCTGTGGCTTATAAATAGCCCTTGTGGGCCCCCCATTTCGGGGACAAATTTTCCAAAACACAAATTCAAGATCTGGTCACCCAAGTCTCTGTCTGAAGTCTTCCGAACACTTATAAGGTAATTGTTTACCTGGAAGGGAATATCTAAAGAGGAATAATAAGGCCTAAGTATTAGAACTCATTAATACTTGTGTGCCTAAGTGTCCAGCCCTTAAGGGAAATGAAGACACTCGCGTGCTACCTTTCCCTCTCAAGGGAGCTTGTGTGCTACCCTTCTGAAAGCCTCTTGGGATGATACTAAGGGCTTCAGTTCCAAGTCTCCCAAGTATTACCCTATAGGTTCTTCATCGTAGAAGGTGAATCATGTCGTGAAAGTCTAATTGCGTGACCAGGACTTGCGCACCAGAACAATACTTGCGTGCCTCCTTCCTAGTCACCTCTTTTCCTCAAATCCACCTCTCCTCTTCAAGACATAGCCTTCAAATCCCTCTTAAAATCCACTGATGGCATGATTCCTTTGTTGGATTCCTTATCTGAAAGGAATCATGTGAGAACCTCTCCCAAAACCTCGTGACTTACAACCCTTATGTCACCACAGTTAGGGTTTTCCTATATAAACTCATCCTTTAAGATGAGAAGATATTTTGATTTGGGCCTCCTTCTTAGGAGTAAGCCCCAAGTTACAAGTCTCTTTAACTTGGGCCTCTTTCTCAGGAGTAAGACCCATGTTAGAAGTCTCCTTAACCAGAGCCTCTTTTTGAGGAGTAATCCCTAAGTTACAAGTCTACTTAATCTGGTCCTCCTTCTCAGGAGTAAGCCCCGGTCATAATTTCCTTAAACATTTGGGCACCCTCCTCAAGAGTAAACCCCAATCTTAATTTCTTCTGATTTGGTCTTCCTTCTCAAGAATAAAAACCAATCATAATTTCCTCTTAATTTGGGATTCCTTTACAGGAGTAAGTCCCGGTTTAAAATTCCAAATCTCCATAAAGTACAAATTCCTTTATGGACCCTGATCTTGGGCTTCTTTCCTAAGTCCTGGTCTTCATTTACTTGGGTCGTCATACATACGTAAGCCCCACATCATTTCTCATAACTACATCTTTCGTGGAACCATCGTTAAGTTTATTAATACCTCTTGTTTCTCACACCGAGCATGACTCACATGAGCTTAGAGTGTAAAAGTAATCACGACATCTCTCCTTGGGCCATTAACCATGCATAAACCCCATATTTCTTTACCCAAACTATGTGGACTTTGAACCCTACCTTAAAAGTAGAGTACGTTGGAATACATTATAAGGTTCAAGACCATATTTCATTAATTCTTTTCCATCCCATATGACGTTAAACTATACCCTTCTTATCAAACTATGTGGGTTATGATTCCTTTTTAACAAGGATACGTAGGTATCCCATCTATGGGTACGATCCCAACTCTAAAATAATCCCTATCTTTCTGAATGACAATAAAATTCATGTGCCCCACTGAGTAGGTTTAAAACCAGTGTGGTCATCATAATGACCAGGATATTTCTATATAATATATTGAAGGATACCATTGACTAAGAATCTTCAATACATACGGTTGATTCACTATCGAGGAAGAAACTCAAATACATATAAATGATTCTCTGAATCCCATACATATCAATCCTTGATTTCCAAGTCTAAAACTCCTTTTCATGATTGGTGAATTAATAAGGATTTGTGAACATAACATAAATCTATAATAGAGTCCCGAAGTTGGAAATAATTCCCCCCAAAATGGTGTAATGATCCTGACCTACCATCCTCTCGACCAATGAAAAATTTTAAGCCTCATTTTTTCACAACTAATGAGCACCTACCATGGGAAAGTAGGTTCAAATGGATATAGAATAATTGGGTGTTTCTGGTTCTATGAATAAACCCATTAGAAATCGATTGGAAAGTTTTATCCTTAAACAAACAAGGTCATCCCCATTTCCAGAAGAAACAAAAATTGGTGAACCCGACATGAATCCTTAACCAAGTTAAATGATGTTTTACTTATTTGTTAGGCCCCTATTAAACTCAATATGTGGGCCAACAAAGTAATCAAACACTTTTGTGCTCATCCAAAAGATGTAGTATGGCCAAAATTTTCTTGATCATGTCTACTATATCAAACATGCACTCTTTTCAAAGATCTCTATGCAACACAAAATGGCTTCTTTAAAGTTCACACCTGTGAATGCCTCGACCGCTACTCCTGCTGGATCCTGATCCGCTCTAAGGATGACATCACCTACTCAGCGTCTTCAACTTTGGGTCTCGAATGAATTGGTGAGAGAATACCATCAACATGGTACCATCCTGACTCTAGAGGCCGCTCGACAAGACCTTTAAGTGAACAAATCACCCTGGTTGTCTGGACAACAATGACTACTAGTTAAAAAGCAGGTGGTGCCAACTATCGTTTCCAACCGTTTTGGGTCGTTATCCCCAAAACTCAACAACCAGTCCCTCCCATATTACATGGAGGTGAATGAAGAGTTTACTCAAGGCCTCAATTCAAAAAGACATGAGCCCTTCCAGAGGACTCCCATCAACAATCACAACCAAACTCGTGTAGTAGTGCACCATCAAAATGATGAGGGTATCAACTCTGGATGTTCGGCTCAGGACCCTTAGACCTGAGCACACAAGACGAACCTTCAAAGGTGAAATTTGGCCAACAGGGAGTAGGTTGTTATTTCACCCCCCTCTGGATAAGTCCATCAACCTCACTTGATTTCAAACAACAAGCGAGCATATACACCCATCCTTCCTAATTTCGCTGCCCAACAGACTCGTTTGGTAGTAACACATCAATCCCGCCAGGAAATTCCAACGGAGTACTATAGGCAAACAAATACACCTGTTTATAAATCATTGGCCAGTCAGCAGGCTCATATGACTGTAACCAAAGAAGCTCTCCAATAAAATGTGATGACCACTTATATACATGCACATACACCTGCTTACACTCATCAATTATGCCATCAGTCTCATCTACCAGTATTGAAGAAAGTTCATCAATCATATTTGGTGGAGAACAATCAACATGCATATACACCTTCAATTCATCAAGATAACCAACAATATCGTTTGGTAGCACCCGGAGATGTCAATTAGAAGGCGCCAATGACAAGCAGGAGGCAGACACAACTTTTTGCCCCCACCCATGAATATTATCAGAATTCACTAAGACGAAAAGGAGTACAGGAGTAGGAAGACACACCTACTCCAAACACGGAATGGACATATATTCCCGTTCTGGCAGCTAAAGTAACCTAGCACATTCTAACAATGATGAAAGAGGAAAATCAAATCCCTACCCATATTCTGGATACATGTTAGAATATTATAAAAACTTCATCATCATCATAGGGAAAGAAACATAAATCCATCCCTATCAGTGGAGTGACTCATCAACATCTCACCCCAGAGTAGACCCACACCTCGGTTCCAATACAGGAGGGTCGTGGGGCATACTCCCCCATGTTATACAGATAATCAATTTGGGTACATACACCCAATCTAAATGGATATAATCAGCCTAACCTAACCATTTCTTCTGAGCAGGAACATGCACCTTCCCATTATAACCACATTTATCAACAAGTGGTTTCCAAAGTGAGTAAGAAGGCATCCAAGAAAAAGACCCATCCAACACTGTTGAAAGATCAAGAACCAATCTGGAATAAAACTTTGTTCAATGCTGGAGTTCTTGAATCCCTCAGACAATTTTCTGTTACAATTCAGGATTCTACTCTCTCATTTCCAGATTACAGAAGTAACAACAATAATTCTAAAGGACTTCATCAGAAACTTCCTCATGAAGGATTTCTTCATGAAAATTCGGTCAATCTCAATGTATTATCTTCAGATGAAATCCAAAATAACCCTCTGCATGGCCAGAAAACCAAGGAGAAAGAGGTTTCATCTTTTTTTTGTAACCCACCATGGTGGTGCTCTCCATGATGATGAATTTAGCTACGAAAGTCCTCTCTATAGTAGTAATTTTCATTTCCTAGAAAATTCTTCAATGAAAAATGCAGTAATGAGAAATCCCTCTTATCTTGAGGCACTTTCAAATGTGAAGCCAGTCATGTTTGATGCCTTACTGCTAGCAGGTGAACTAATTTCTCAATCAAATGATAGCCTAGGGTGTAGGTCAATCTCCGAACCACCCCTAGGCCATTCATATTCTAATTTGAAAAATGAATTCTCTACCAATTTTTTTGAATCTGATGAAGCAACAAAGAAGCACTAGCTTTGGTTCAATCAGGTTGAATAATCTTCATCGAATGACAAAGAGGAAGAACTAAATGTGAGAAAACAACTGGAAAAAGGTGAAATACTAGTCCAGTTTTGGCCTTTGGATGACTCTTAGTATGATATTCTTGAAACGATGACAGAAGATTGTATTCACGATATTCTTCTAAACATATGGAAAAATCTTTTTCACTTAAAAGATAAAATATTATCTTATTATGAATATCAAAACCATGTCAAGATAATAGAAGGGTTGCAATGCCAAATTCACTTGGCATCTCTCTCAGTTTCTTGACATCCAAAGTTTAAAAAGCAGTAGAGAGCCCTTTAGCATTCATGCCTTGGTGCATTAAAAAGGTTGCGCCAGTTAATTATCAATGCCCCATATGGTATTCATATCAGAGGATGGGGTGTTCATGGAGAATTGCATTTCACTGTGCTCTCCAGTCAAAAAATCCCGCCAAAAGTGGTCTCATGAAATGTTATTTCCCATGGCTGGCCACATCTAACTAGTTTTGTGCGTAATCAAAGGATTGCTCAAGAACATGCCTCAACTAGTTCTTCCCAAATTCAGACATATAAATAAAAATTTGTCCAATTACTTTTGCATCAAACAAATGAGAATATCAAATAGGATTATCATTTAGTGTATGCACATCATCAGGTGATAGAGGTTTCAGAAATAATCCAATGGTCATCTGAGCCAGGTGATTTGAGTGGATGTAGGTTGATGCATCCGACCAATTTCTAGACTAAAATCCGCAAAATCAGAAGGGATTTTAAGAAAATTTCAGATGTAGCATCTCAAGAGTCACCTTAGTTTTCCAGGCTAGTGACTCTTTTAATCCAACCCTTAGAATCAATAGATATGATTCGAGTAGTTGAGCAGGAAAAACAAGAACAACCCCAATCCATCGGACTGGGGACTTTTTCAAATTCTTAATCTCTCCCTCAACAGAATTCAGTCTTCTCTCGATTATGGAAGAAGCCACAAGAGGAACGTAGATCCGAATTCTCAGGAGATTCCCTCCAAATTACGGTTCATCAAGAAGTTCCTGGGGGATCAACCAAACAAAAGGCAATGTCTCATAAAGGACATGGAAGAAGACAATATCATAGAAGCGCTGAAAGAAGGGATTCAATGCGTTATGCATCAATAAATGTCATCATTGTTGTTGTCACTAATCCCCCAGCAAATGAGGCTCACTCAGAGGGATCAAATGAAGAATTTACTATTCAAGAATTTGTACACACAGAAACAAATGAAGGAGGTGTGTGTACCAAAAGACAGAGGGTTGCCTAGGGGAAAGGCATTTATTTGCGTAATGCCCTTCCATACTCCAGAAAGGAAAATACCAAGGAAAAGGGTAAAAGTCAGGTTACATTCCACCCTATCTCTGGAGATGGACAATCACTCTCATTAGAGGAAAGGTTTGCATAACAAGTATAAGAAATGAAGAAATTAAGGAGGTTAAATACAGAACTACTTCAAGGTAGTCTTCCTCCTAAGCATGCTGGAGTTAATCAATCAAGGGAATTTGTTGCAGCTACTGGGATAGATCATGAATACCCCCTTCAAGAATACACCCACACAGGTCCGATCCAATGGGTCATACGTGACAACCACCGACAATACTACCATCAGTGGTAGTACCAGTTTCCACACCCGTCCAAACTCAAGTTATTGCATCTTCTCAGGTCCAAGCTTAACCAGTTGTTTCTCAAAAAATAACGACTACCATTGAGTCATTAACAGCTCGGTTGGAAGCTATGGTAGGAAAGTGTGCACAAGTTTAACCTGAAAAGAGAGCTTACCCTGAATGGGTAGATGAAATCCCTCCCCCATCAAATTTTTTGAATACCACATACCCAATTTTTAATGGTCCGGGAGATCCAGAAAAATAATTAACACATTTTGTTTCTCATTGTGATCCTATGATAGGGACTCCTCAACAACAAGAAGTAGTTAAGCTCAGGTGTTTTGTGTAGTCATTACAAGGAATTTCTTTTGTCAGGTATACAAGTTTGCAGTCTTGGTCAATTACTGGGTGGGAAGATCTCTGTCAAAGATTTATTCTTCAATTTATCTCAATGTTTCCAAAGATGAAAGTTTTTGATATTAAAAACTGTAAGCAAAGGTAAAATGAAAGAGTTTCAGATTTTATTTCTCAATGGAAGGGATTAACATATTCCTTATGTTTATCAATCCCTCAAGAAGAATTGTTGCCAATCTGGTTGGAAAATCTGTGTGATGAATTATGCACACCGTTGATCCCTGTGAAATACACAGGAGGGTTTCCAAACCTTTCTTCAATCTCTCAGTAGATTAGAGACTCTCTTACAAATACTAAGGCTAAAACTTGTGTAATTTCATCAGTTCTAGGAAGGAGAATATGGAAAGAAGAGACTGCTATAGTTACACTTAAAAAAGCACCTATACCTGCTTCCACTTCAAAACCATCATCATATTGAACAGATCCACCTCCTGAGCGTCAACAACAACGGCTGACTAGTCATGATGATCAAAGAGGTCAAAGGTGGAAACTGTTTGAAGATTTGAAGAACAAAGTTTATTCTTTCCAGAATGAACAAGTTCCTGGCTACTTCATCTCAACTCTGGAAAACAATCGGGTTCAGTTTCCAAGGCCCAAAATGCCAAAAAAGGAAGGAGATGAAGAATTACCCAACTATTGCTCATTTCATCAGATGTTGGGGAATCCCATTAAGGAGTGTTTTGTCTTCAAATACCTCCAAAAAAATATGGTTGACTATAGAAAAGTAAAACTGAAAGGTTCTTCAACCTAGGTAGCATGTGTTTCTACTCCTAATACAGAGGAAGTGGGCGAGTGGCATGAAGTCAAAAGTAAAAAATCCACAGAGATGTAATTATGGGATGGTCATGAAAACGATCAAACAAACTCATTCCATTTTACGAACACAATTGAATCAACCAATTGTGTATTATTCTATTAATTCCACAGCAAAACCCCCTTCATCAGAAGGGAAATCTTCAAAGAAGCAGCGTAATTTGAAGAAAGAAGTGCAGTTAGAAGAATATGCGTTCTTGTAAAAGCCTAAATTGTCTTTGACTCTGGAAGATTTTATACCATCTGCTTCAAAAGCATGGGCACCGCCCCACCAAATGGCAAAACCTGAATTGGTTAATCAGGCAGAATCTTCATCAGATGAAGAATTGATCATTGGTTTTGTTAACATGATTCATTTAACAGATCCTTATTCCAATGAAAATTTCGATTATGATGAGCCTAAGTTACCTGTATCTAACAAAGGAATTAGAGGAAGAGACATAGGTCTAGGATACAAGGGAAGGTGTAGATATTCCAGAAGCCACTATTTCAATCCTACCCCTTCTAGAACTGTATATGCGGCAGAAACCCATGGAAAATCCCTTCAGCGAGCTCAAAAGGAACAAGAAAGTTCTTTCACACATGGTAGATTCGGTCCTGATGTAGTTATTTTGGAAGACGGGTTAGAGGTCACGCCTTTTTCCTCTCAGAAAATAGATAAACCCAGCCGGTCTAATTTACAGAAGCCAGTCGTGTTTCCAATTTCTGCCCTGATACGGGATACATCTACTGACAAAGCATCAAATTCCAAGGCACCTGCAAAACCACATTTTCATGATGGTAAACACAGACCTTTGGACCAAAAGTATGATGTCCTGAAACATTTGTCCCAAGTACCATCCAAGTTATCAATTCTGGATCCCCTGAATCTATCAAAATATCTTCGAGAGGTGCTTATTGAGTCTTTGTCAAGTCCTCAAGAATTTGAAACTGAAATTGTTGCGGCTAAGGTCTACCAAATAGAGAGTAATCCTACAGAATGTCATGCAGTGATATCTTTTACAGATGAAGATGAAGATGATGTTGTACATGGACATATCAGACCTTTATATCATTCAATCAAATTCAATCATATATACATACGATGAGCTTTCATTGATAATGGATCAGGAGTCAATCTCATTCCTATTCGTATACTCCATTGATTCGGCCTCATCAAATCTGATTTATCTCCTTCTACTTTGATGTTGCAAGGATATGATAAGAATGAACAAGAACATCTGGGTGAAATTACACTCGGAATTCAGTTTGGAGACCTTGTATCTAATTTATAATTCTGGGTTTTTCATCAGGACACAACCTTCAACATTTTTCTTGGAAGACCTTGGCTACATCAACATTTATCCATACCTTCTTCATGCCATCAATGTCACAAATATTGTTTCAATGGTAAAATTGGTACATTGTATGGTGACAAAGCCCCATTCAAAACATGTGAATCTTAATACAATGAGTCAAAATTTTATCACATGGAGGGAAAGGAAAAATCCATGGCGAAGGTCACAAAAAATAATGCTCCAAGTGGTTTGGAAAAGATTCAAATAAACCCATTCATACATGTGAGTATAGATTATCTGTTACCTATCAGTCAAATTGATAGGATAGACCTAAATCCAAACATTCTTATAGAAACTTCCATAATGTCAGTTACAGCAATCGAGCCAGACAATATGGGAGAAATTGTTGATTTGCCAAGCAGTGATAAAAGCTTAAATAGAGATGTCTTCATTTCATCCACTAAAATCTAGAAATTATATACTTCAACAACCAGGCCAGAAGAAGTTGTAGAAATGCCAGAGGAAAATAATGATGTCGATTATCAATCCATCATCTCCTCTCTATCACCTCAGAAATACCCTTCATCATCAATATGGTCAGAAATGGCAGCCTCTTCTCGAAGATGTTCAAATTTTAACTTCTCCCCAAACCATAGACGTTCTGCTTCGTCATCTACTATGAAAGTTGAAACAGAGTAAGTAACACATATTGAAGAAGAAGAGGAAGATCTCAGAGATGCTCCTCTAGTATTTGAAGAGGGTATCTCTACCACTATGGATGAACTATGATAAATAAATCTGGGTATAAAAGAAGATCCACACCCCACTTTAATTAGTGCGACCATAACTCTTGAAGAGAAAGAAATGTATACTTTATTTTTACAGAAAAATTGAGATGTATTTTCTTGAAATTATATAGAAATTCCAAGACTTGATCCTGATGTTTCAACTCATCATTTGGGTTTGCCAGAAGAACATCGAGTATTCAAGCAAGCCGCAGAAAGAACACACCCAAATTATGCCTCCAAAATTGAAGATGAAGTTTATAAGCTTATCAAGGATAAATTCTTCATAGAAGTTCAATATCCCAAATGGATGGATAATATTTTCCCTACGAAAAAGAAGAATGGACAAATTAGAGTTTTCATTGACTTCAGAGATCTTAATCGGCAATTTCCCAAGGATGATTTTCCATTTTCAATCACATAACTCTTAATTGATGAAACAACTAGCTGTGGAGAAATTTCCTTCATGGATGGATATTCTGGGTATAATCAAATCCTAATGGATCTAGAAGATGAAGAATATACTACTTTCAGAGATCCTCAAGGTGTGTTTTGCTCTCGGGTAATGCCCTTTGGCCTGAAAAATGCATGTGCAACGTATCAACGTGCCGTGCACCATATCTTCAAACCCTTTTTAGGGAAATTAGTTGAATGTCATGTGGATGATTTTGTGGTTAAATCCAGACAATGTCCTGATCACTTGGCTGATCTAGAAATCATATTCAAAAAACTTCAACAGCATAATTTGAAGATGAACCCCTTGAAATGTGCTTTCAGGGTAACCTCAGGAAAATTTCTTAGCTTTTTTGTATTCCATCAAGGTATCAAAGTTGATCCTCAGAAGACAAAATCAATCCTTGGCATGTCACCTCCTAAAACTTTGAAGGAATTAAAAGGAATTTAACGAAACTTGGCCTATATTTGGCGTTTCATTGCCAATTTGGCAGGCTAGTGTTTACCCTTCACCAAATTAATGAAGAAGGTAGTCACCTACTAGTGGACTGAAGAATGTCAAGAAGCATTCGATATTCTCAAGAAATATCTCTTGATTCCACCATTATTTATTCCACATGTTGATGAAAGACCACTTATTCTCTATGAGATAGCTTTAGAGCGATCATTGGGTGCCTTACTTTCCCAAAAGAATTATGATGGGAATTAAAATAACCTTTACAATCTCAGTTGGACTATGCTTGAGGCAGAAAATCAACATTCAAGTATTGAAAAGTGATGCCTAGCATTAATCTTTGCAGTTCAGAAATTGAGACACTACCTGAAACATCGTGAGATCCAATTGGTATCTCACAATTACCTACTCAAATTTATCCTTAGTCATCCAATACTTACAGGATGTCTGGAAAGGTGGGTAGTTATTTTGCAGTAGTTTAATATCCAGTATGTGTCTCAAAAGGCAATAAATGGACAAGCTATGGTTGATTTCCTTGATGAACACCCATCTGTAGAAGATACATCTTTAAATATTGAACTTCTTGATGAGGAAGTCTTCTCTATTCAAGATAATCCTCAAACACGGGAAATTTACTTTGATGGTGCCTCCAGAAGTCCAATAGGGAAGAAAATGGAAGATCCTAAATTCAACAAAGTTGGGTTTGGAATCTTTCTTGTTTCCCTATAAAAGACAGTGCTACCCTATTCTTTATTATTATTGGAAGGCGATACAAATAACGAAGCAGAATATCAATCTCTCATCGCAGGCTTGGAATTGGTGCTTCTGGAACAAGCGAATCACTTGAAGGTAAAATGTGATTTAGATCTGGTAATCAAACAAGTCAATTGGGATTATTACATTAGAAAATAAGAGTTAATATATTTGGGTTATTACATTAGAGATTTAATGGAGGAATTTCCATCGGAACCGACACTTTCTTATGTCCGACGACCACAAAATGCCCAAGATGATGCACTGGCTAATGTAGCCACATCCCTGGAAGATCTAAACTAGGACGAAATAATCATCAGTATTTCCCATCGTCATGTAGTTTCACCTTTTGTTCAAATCAGAATAGATGAAATCAATGAAATTAGTCCCATTTCTGAAATGTATGGTCATACTACAGGATGGATGACACCTATATGGGAATAACTTCAAAATGGAACACTCCCTCCTGATAGAGCTGGAAAAAAAGAAGTATGGCGATGTGTGGTCAATTGTACTCTTTATGATAGCCCAGAGCACCAAAAACAAATTCTTTACAAGCAATGTTTTGATGGAATTCTCTTCAGATGTATTGATGGTGAAGAGAAAATGGATGTCATGAATGAAGTACATATAGGAGTTTGTGGTGCCCACCAGTCAGGAGATAGACATTCTAGTTAAATTCTAAGGCTTGGATACTTCTAGCCTTCACTGATACAAGATTGTGTTGATTTCACTAAAAAGTTTCATTCTTTACAAGTATGTGCCAACTTCATTCATCAACCCCTAGATTTGCTTCATACAACTAAATATTCATGGCCATTTTCCACATAGAGAATGGATTTAGTAGAACCTTATCCTCCGGCTACATCGATGGATTTTAAGTATATTTTTACTGCTATTGACTTCTTTTCCAAATGGGTAGAAGCAATAGCTCTCAAAGAAGTTAGTTTTAAAAGCATTGTTAGCTTCGTCTAGTCTAACATCATTACTAGATTTGGTGTCCCTCATACTATATTGACGGACAATGGCACCAACTTTTGTTCATCTGAGTTGAGAAAGTTGTATCAAGAATACAACATCAAATCCAACCATTCATCTCAGTATTATGTAACGGACAATGTCCAAATAGAATCTTTCAATAAGACTCTTTCAAACATACTGCAAAAGATGGTGGATAAAGATAAGAAATCACGACCTCATAAACTTTTTTATGCTTTATGGGCTTATCGGACCACCACCCGCACTGTTACGCGGTCAACTCCATATTCATTGGTATATGGAACAGAAGCAGTCTTTCCCATTGAGGTTCAATTACCTTCACTCAGAGTAGCCATTTGTGATCATTCATCCACAAATGAACAATCTCAGAAGCGATTTGATGAATTGGAACGATTAGATGAAAAAAGATTGTGCACCCTGCACCACTTGGAAGTCTATCAGAATCGAATAGCACAGGATTTCAATAAAAAAGTTCGTCTTCATTCATTCATATAAGGAGAATTGGTATTGGTCCTTAGAACTCCAATGATACCCGGAAAGAAACCTCCAAAGCATGAACCAAAGTGGGAAGGACCTTACTCAATACATAAGGTCTACTCCAATGGAGATTATTATTTAATCTCAATGGATGGATAACTCATTACAACTCCCACCAATGTAATATTCTTGAAGAAGTATTTTTTGTAACACAAATACACTAATAGTCCTCACTTCAAGACTTTAAATTGTACAATCCCTTTTGTCCTTACTGATGGACATTAAACTACATAACTCCCTATATCATCCAATATGACGTTAAACTGTGTCCCCCTTTTTCATCCTGCATGAAATTTAAACTATGTAAATAGTCCCTTATATGTCCTACATAATGTTAAACTGTACATGTTCATCCTATATGACATTTAAACTATGAAAAAGTCCCTTAATACGTCCTACAAGATGTTAAACTGTGCACATGTCCTGCAAGATGTTAAACTGTGCATCGTTAGGGTTATTTTTACCTCTTTTTTCTCACACCGAGCATGACTCATGTGTGCTTAGACTAAGCTTCAACCATCACACCCTCTCTGGGCCGCTAACCACGCGTAAGTCCCAACACCATATTTGGGTCATTTTTCTCAAGTACAACTCGATCACCAATTCATTCTCAATCAAACTACGTGAACTTTGATCGTTTCCTTCCATGTTGGGTACGTAGGCAACCACCCGAGGTTCAAGCCCAAAACCAATATCTTCACATCAGTTCACCTCCATCTCATATGATGTTGATCTATGAAGACCCCCCAAAAACCAACATCTTTACATTGGTTCACCATCGTCCTTGCTATATGATGTTAAACTATAAAGTCCCCCAGTGTCCTCACTTCAAGACATTAAACTGCATAGCAATACGTCTTAGATACATGATACTAAACTGTGGAACACCGGTCCATGCATATGACCTTAAACTATTCACACTTTTGTCCTGTATGACAATAAACTACAACAGTATCTGGCACCCTCACCTGAGTGGGAATAGTTATTGACATTGATCTCTAATCATGTCATATTCCAAAGACAAAATGCATACATGGTAATACCCGAACATTTAATATTGGGTCCAACCATCATTGCACTAAATCCCCCTTTCACCCTTCACATGTACGAACCAAATCCGTACAGAGGGTATTTCAAGAAATACGTATGGCTTGATTCCCACCCTTATGGTATACATAGGAACGTTCGAGCATCCCTTGAATCCAGCCCCAAGTCTTTGGGCCTAACCCCAAACTCCACTTTCAGTCCCTTGGATGAAAAGTCCCCCTGCGAGCACATCAATGTGGTATGAAAACCCTGTTCTTTATTCACATCACGTTTATAACAAACACACAATCTGTATCCCTCATTATGGTCTGAGCTATATTATCCTAAACTAATATATCTAATGATCTCATCCCACATGATGTTAATCTATATTTCAAGAACTACATATGGCTTGATTCTCATCCCAATGAGATATGTAGTGAAGTCGAGTATCTCAATTCAGGACCCAGCCACAACATGAATATGGTCAGCATTGGTCTAAATATCTCTTTCATGCATTGGAAAATACCCATTTTATGTGTCATACTACTAACCTTAAATACTTCCAGAGCTCCATAACCCTTTTCTTTAATTCTGGTCACAAAATGTCTGATACCCGGTAATTCTTTTTCCTGACCATGCATCACGTGCCCTTTGGAAGCCTTTCATAAATAGTCTACATAATGGACTTGTCAGCCAAAAGATGCTATTATTTGACAATGTAGCCAATGACCTTAGCTGTCCTTGCATAATTAAACCCCTCTAATGGGGTTTTCAAATAGTGGTAACTTCATTCTTGGGGGGGGGGGGAACCTCTTCTGTCCTTATTTGTCTTCACAACGATATGTAGGGATCTTTAAAAACAACCATCCTTAACATATTTGTCCCATACTCTTTTTCATGATCTGAAAGTATTCAAGTCTATGGTTTATATTTCCCTTCCCTACATTTGGGTCAGACCTTTGTAGGAGTGAAATTCATCCAATTCTTCGACAATATTGATTGGGAATATCCTCTCCATATTCAAGTACATTTCTACAGTAGAATCTATTCTTTGGAAAATTTGAATCTCCATAAACATTCACTGGCTTTTAGAAATAGAAAAGTAAAATTTCTGAGAGTTCTTTTGCCTGACAATGCATCATGTTCCCTTAGGTGGTCTTGCATAAGTAGTCTATATAACGGACCTGTCAGCCAAAAGATGCTATTATTTGAATATGCATCCAATGCCCTTATGTGGCCCTGCATAATTCAACCCCCTAACAGGTTTGTCAAATAGTATTAACTTCACTCTTAGGAAATACTTCCTCTAATTCATTTTAGCCCGTTTTTTCATATCATCCCTCAGATTCAAAATTTATTAAATCATAGTTTACATGTTTTCCCTCATACTTGAATGTCGTAATATGATTTCAAACAAATCATCAAGTAATTGAGTCAATTTTAATCCATTTGTTCAAAGCTATTCGACCTTAAACATTAGCCTTTTTATGTCCGACATGCATGACATTAAACTACCAATAAGAGACTGGGTACTCATTAAATTTGGAACCTGTAAAAGGAACTCTAAATAAAAGTTGAGTCCCAGTTCACTAAATGTACATTTTTTATGATTTAGGCAATATTAAGCAACAAAAAGATGAAAATCTTGTGGGGTTGTTTGTATAATCTTAGCAAAAATCAAACTATGCTTACTAGGCCCATTGTCTTAGGTAAAAATTAATTAAGTAATTATCAAGAAAGTGATGGTACAAATGATTGAAGATGAAATGTCTTTTTTATTGATGAAAAATATTAGAAGAACATCCACAGATTAGAGTATCTTCTCTTTTTAAAAAATTACAAGAGGCTTTCAACATAACTTTTCATTTGATTTACGGTATCTCGAGCTTCATCAGCAGCCCCTTGATGTTCATTCACTCAAGAAACTTCATTTCTTTAGCATGATGGAGTTCTTTATTGGCATCTGTGATGGATTTCATACCATCCGTTTAGACTCCTTACAATGAATTGTTAAGATGGTCAAGTTCTCTAGTAATGACATCTAGCTGTTGCTGAAGGTGAATCTACTGGACAACTTTATCCTTGATCTTATGCTTCAGCTCCATCAACTTTGCAGCATGATCAGCCTCAGCTCAGGACACCACAGCCTCTAATTCACTGATATTGGTTAGTAACCTCACTCTAGTCAGATCTTGATGGCACGGTACGGATCTCTTGATATCCAAAACCGCCAAGTCCCAGAATAATGAACAAGGATTACAGTCACGGGATCTTCAAAGAAATCTCTTCAAGAGGCACTTCAGATATGATCATCCATATATTCTACCATTCCTTGAGACGTGAGAATTGGAGCCCCTTTTGCACATCTGGGTCTGATTCAACATCGCTATCACAGGGGGGAATATAGTCTGGGATTAATGCCCTTAAGGAAGTGCCTTTTTCTGCTCCTTCCCCCCTGACCCTTGGTACTTCACTTTCTACTCCCGTTGGGGTTGAGGCTGAGGCTTCACCTCCAGATCAAGCCACTAAAGTTGACGACCCTGCATATTCAATTGAAATCTTTGGTTAGTTTCAAGGAATTAAAAAATTTGATTAGTTGTCTTGAAAATTAAGAACAACCACAAATATTATCATCTTTTACCCAACGGTAGGTCAGCATCATGAGAAGGATCCTCCCTGTCTTTCCAAACTTCAACATGCTTTTCAAGATGGGTTTTAGGAAGCTCTGTCGGGTTAATCTCCACTTCAGCTAGCATATCTACAATGATAGGGTTGTCTCTACCCCCTTCAGGCATCGATAGATCAATATCTTTCTTAGACATAACAACACATTTCAACCAATCATGGTCAAAGATGTAATAATTTTTTTAACAGGAAGAAGAATAACACTCATGTCCAAAATCTTCTAAATCACATGGTAATTTAACATGTACTAATATTTCTTCATAATATGCACCAAGTTTCATCATTTCATCTAGTGATATCCCATATTTCTGGTTAGTCTCACTAGTGGGAGCATTTGACATGTCTTCTTAGAGACCCTCCTCCTGCGACCTCTAACCCCATGTAGCTTCTTTAGAAAAAATTGTGGAGTCAGTGGAAGTGGTCGCCAAATGTTCTGGTGCAGGTGTTGAACCTAAAGAATCATAGGATGGAAGTTAGTTAATGTTTTCATTCAAATTTATATGAAGTATTGTTAATTTACCAGAAGCAGGCTCTTCTCTCCTTGCAGTAGCATTGTGAGCAGTACTGGGAACAGACGCTGGTTCTTCTTCTCTCATCGTTTTTTCAGGAGCACCAAGTCAGCATGAATTTTCTACTATTCACAAGCACCCTCTGTTGTCCTCAAAGTAGGTTTATTCCTCTCTCTCAAAGGGTAAATATAAGAATCCCTTGAAATCCCAAGAAGTATGAGCAAACTTTTCATGAGTTAGGATTCATGAATATCTGAAGGACTTACCACTACGGATGAAGCGTTTGGATGTGGTCTTCTTCCTTCGATGTTTTTTCTTCTCAGACTTTTTGGGTATATTGACATCATCACCTCCAAATACTGGTATTGGAGAGTGAAAAGCCTTGTTTAACTCCTCGTCCATGGCTTGTTGGCCTGGAGATACCTCACCCATCTCATGAGGAGATTCAGTGGCTCCAATAGCGGTGCCACCAGGGCTATGCCGTGGTGAAGGGACCTTAGTAGTTCCTTCCTTAAAAATTTATAATATGAAGAATGTGATTACCTTGAGTAATAAATCTTTGACTGAAATCAAGTTGCAAAGAAAATAAGGGAAGAAACTTACATCTTCAAGAGCTATGTAATCATGCCACTCCTCGTCTACTAAAGCACCAACCCCCTCAGTGGTGCCATGATCTATCATTTCCTTCACCCACTTGGCAATAGGAATGGAATCATCAGTGGAATATATGATTATTTATAGCTCTTTGATGCAATCCCACACTTCATCAGGGTTATCCTCGAAGCTGATATCAGCAGAAGCCTAGAGATTCTGCTCTCTTGGGATATGTAGCCCTTCACATAAATCCATCCAGGCAGTTTCAGCCTCACAATAAAAACTTCTCCATGTCTAGACAACCTTTGGTTGTAAATATTCCGAATGTGCACTAGATGGCCATGAGGAGGGTCATATAATCTGGGACTTCAACTTCTTCCCACCTCCTACAATCACAGATAAAGGATAATAAAATGAAACTTTTTTGCTCTATAAAATAATGGAGACTAAATTGACACAATGATATAACTCACCTTGAGTCGATGGAGTAGGTATCTTGACTCTGGGAGGAGGATTATATCTGGAACGTGGCTGTTTTGACGCATGTCGTGCCTCATCATCCCCATCCTGGGAATCTAGTGAATCAGCCCCGAGTGAAGAACCTAGTGAATCAACTCCATGTGAGGAAGATTCACCTTCATGATAAAAGGTTTATTTCCTAAAACTTTTATTTTTACTCCCCACCCAGTAGACAGGATGTTTCAATACCCCTGCCGAGTATGATGCTACCCAGTTCTTGGGATACCATGTAGTTAATTGACTCGCCGCTCCAGAAACTGGTAGATCAAACAATGCCCCAGTCTTCTCCATAACTTTCATCAACCATAGTTGTCGGGAAACCATTGGATGCTTCTCTGACCCGACGTGCATAGGAGGGGATACAACAATATTCTACAGACACTTGAATTGGCGTGAAAATATATATGGAGCATAGGCCTCACATATAATCTCTCCGTCAATTCTGGTGGCCAATACACCATCTCTGCAAGCCAGTATATATGACCTCAATTCCAGGCTAGTTGTTCCATCATCAACAAACTGCCCGGTTGGCAGGTTTCCATAAGGAAAGAAATGAAATTATTTGAACATGATCAGCCTCACCTTCAGATCATAAAAATTGAGGGACAATGGAGAAATTCTAAAAAATGCCTGCACCGATGGCCTAAAATAACTTCCTTGAACTTGTACTCCACTCTGTAAAGCATATGTACTAAAGTAAGAGGCGATCCATCCCAAAAAAACTTGGAATTGTCCCACTATTCTCAAAGGAGACTTACCCATATAGACATGGAGTAAGCTCCTGTGAATCTTTGCCAAAACTGGGGTGGCCAACCCAACCATGTTTCTCACAGCCAACTTGGCTGCAACAACGAAGGTCCCGGGCCTGACGCCTCCCTTCTAATCCCTAACTGGCAGAAGATAAATTCTGAGCCTCAAGGATAAGGATCCCACCAAGCGGGTCTTATTTGGGTTTCTTTGATCAACTTCATACCCCCACATTTCAAACTCTCCTTCTTCTAAAGTTGGCCAGAATGTGCCAAGAGCACCCATATTCTCTGCTCTAGGGCATCTGGTAGGACGAGTATAGGTGGACCCCTTCTCTTTATTCTAGATGAGAAACATGTACATCCACTTCTCTGGATGGATATCTTTTCTAGAGTGGGTCTTCATGGTTTTGGTATTCTTGAGCTTGTGTAAAATTTTCAATATCTCCCAAGATAGAGCTGGACTTTTCTCAGAATCATTCCACGTTACCTTTGGAGGGATGAACTCGTCATACATGTCTCCCAAAATTGGAGCCCCTGAGATATTTTAGACATCCTACAAGCTGATGCCTACTTCTTCATGAGTCATATAGAAAGAATTGGTTTTTGGGCTCCAGCGGATGATTAGTTCTGGCACAAAATTATCATTCTTGTAGACATATGTCTGCCCAGCCCAAACAGATTCATATATTACAGCTCCCTTCAAATCCTCAACAAACTCCGCACAGGTTTGTCGCACCCAATATGCCCACATCCAAGTCGTCTTCACACCTCCTCTAGGAAAAAAATCCCATATTTTTTTCCATCCCTTTGATTGATCCATCTGAGAGTTTCGGAAAATAGAGGGATAGAAATGCAGCTGCATCTCAATATTGCGAGGCTTTAGATCTGAAGCACATAGGCTATGATACATTATGTATGCCTTCTCCACTGTTCCAACATTGAAAATGATCCTACAACTGAGACATTTTCCGAAGAGAAATTGGTGTAAGTCTGAAACCAGGAATAAGGAATATAATTCTTTGCCTCTAGAAAATTAAATTCTTGCAGATGACCATGACTTTATAAAGGAAAGTAGATTCTATGTGGGAAATTGGCATGATATTTCTTTAAGTACTTAGCCAAGTCCGGGAGAGTGCTGTCTCAGATATCATAACAGTCATGGCCGATGATGTTCATCAAGTCATTTATTCTATTACTGGCCAACTCATCAGTTGATCCAATTCTTTTGGGAGCCATTGAATATGCACAAAAATCAAATAGTTAACCATTAAGTAAGTCTGTTTTTATGAAATATTTGTGAAGAAAACAAAAAAATGGCAAAGGCATTAAGGCGCACAAGTTTTGTCGTGCATGTGTCGGTGCACAAGTTTTTCCATGCAAGTATTGCCACGCAAGTCAAAATCATTACTGGAGAAGCTCAACACAAAGAAGAGCGATCGATCGAGAAAAATAAAGGCACTTGTGCGATGAGAGATCAAATTCTTTGAAGGCCGGATGGTTTGTACAAAGTGACGCCCATATATATAGGCGATTCTGCAACCCTGTGCGCCGTAACCTGCACGTCGTTGGACCCTGGTTTCTCATTTTCCTCAGAGTCAAATCCTCTTTCCTTTTTTCAGATCCAACTCTGAGGGGGGACTTTTATTGATTCTTTTTTCCGTCACAGAGTCCAACGAATGGCAAAGGGAAATACCTTAAGCACAAAGAGAGTCATCCTTTGAAGAACATCAAAAATTGATGAAGGCATGAACAAGGAACCCATCAAAAAGGATCCGCACAAGTTTTTTTCTCACCACGCAAGTCACTTGCGCGCCACATATGGTTCACACAATTCACTTGCATACCCCATTCTATTTTTCGCCCAATGTGCCTTGTGGGCTATAAATAGCCCATGTGGCCCCCCCATTTCAGGGATGAATTTTCCAAAACTTATATTCAAGCTTTGGTCACCCAAGTCTCTGTCTGAAGTCTTTCAAACACGTCTAAGGCAATTTTTTACCTAGAAGGGAAGCTCTAAAGAGGAAGAATAAGGCCTAATTATTAGAACTCATTAATAATTGCGTGCCTAAGTGTCCTGCCCTTAAGGGAAATGAAGACACTTCTGCGCCGCCTTGCCCTCTCAAGGGAACTTGCGCGCCACCCTTCTGAAAGCCTCTAGGGATGATAATAAGGTCTTTAGTTCCATGTTGCCCAAGTATTACCCTATAGGGTCTTCGTCGCCCAAGGTGACTCATGTCACGAAAGTCCACTTGCGTGACCAGGACTTGCACGCTAGAACAATACTTGCGTGCCTCTTTCCTAGTCACCTCCTTTACTCAAATCCACCTCTCCTTTTTAAGACATAACCTTCAAAGCCCTCTTAAGATCCATTTATGGCATGATTATTTTGTTGGCTTCATTATCTGAAAGTAATTCTTTGAGAACCTCTCCAAAAACTTCATGAATTACAAGCCTTATGTCACCACGGTTAGGGGTTTTCTATATAACCTCATCATTTGAGATGAGAAGATCTTTTGATTTGGGCCTCCTTCTTAAGAGTAAGCCCCAAGTTACAAGTCTCCTTACCCTGGGCCACCTTCTCAAGAGTAAGCCCCAAGTTACAAGTCTCCTTAACCTGGGCCTCCTTCTCAGGAGTAAGCCCCAAGTTACAAGCCTCCTTAACCTGGGCCTCCTTCTCAGGAGTAATCCCCAGTCATAATGTCCTTAAACATTTGGGTACCGTTTTCAGGAGTAAACCCCAATCTTAATTTCTTTTGATTTGGAATCTATTATCAAGAATAAAACCCAATCATAAGTCCCTCTTAATTTGGGATTCCTTTCCAGGAGTAAGTCTCGGGTTAAAATTCCAAATATCCATAAAGTACAAATACTTTTATGGACCCTGCTCTTGGGATTCTTTCATAAGTCCCGGTCTTCATTTACTCGGGCCGTCAAACATACGTAAGCCCCACATCATTTATCATAACTGAATATTTAGTGGTACCATCGTTAAGTTCATTGATACATCTTATTTCTCACACCAAGCATGACTCACGTGAGCTTAGAGTGTAAAAGTAATCATGACATCTCTCCATGGGCCATTAACTATGCATATACCCCATATTTCTTTACCTGAACTACGTGGACTTTGATCTCTGCCTTAAAAGTAGAGTACGTAGGAAGCCTTTATAAGGTTCAACCTCATATTTCATTATTTCTTTTTTGTCCCATATGATGTTAAACTATACCCTTCTTATTGAACTACGTGGGTTCTGATTCCTTTTTAACAAGGATATGTAGGTATCCCATCTTCGGGTATGATCCCAACTCTGAAATAATACCTCTCTTCTTGAATGATAATAAACTTGAAGTGCCCCATTGAGTGGATTTAAAACCACTATGGTCATCATAATGACCAGGAGCTTTCTCTATAATATTTTTAAGGATATCATTGACTAAGAATCTCCAATACATACAGATGGTTCTCTATCGATGAAGAACCTCAAATACATATAAAATATTCTTTGACTCCCATGCATATCAGTCATTGATTTCCAAGTCTAAAACTCATTTTCATGCTTGGTGAATTAATAAGGATTCATAAACAAAACTTAAATCTATAAGATATTCCCAGAGTAGGTAATAATTCCCCCAAAAAAGGTGTGATGAGCCTAACCTCCCATCCTCTTGACCAATGCAAACTTTTTAAGCCTTATTTCTCCACAACTAATGAGAACCTACCTTTGGAAAGTAGGTTCAAATAGATATATAATCATTGGGTGTTTCTGGTTCTATGAATAAACCCATTAGAAATCGATTGGAATGTTTGAACCTTAAACAAACAAGGTCATCCCCATTTCCAGAAGAAACAATAAATTTATACAATACACATAAGAATAGAAAATAAATTCATTAGTCAAGGATCACTTCTAATACTTTCAATGTGGACATAGTCTCATTGTGTATTGTGTTCACACCTCATTTCATCATTTCTGTAGTCAAGGTTCACTCCCAAGACTATAATAGTATAAAATGTCCCAAGTTGTAATGGTTTCAGTTCATGTTCCATAATTTCTTTAGTTAGTATTCATTCCCAATACTATTATAGTAGACCAGATATCTTATTTTAATGTGTTCACTCCCTATTCTTATGCATATTATCTCCTAAGATATCATTCATTACCCAATTCATTAGAGAGAGATATAATTATGGGTCTTCCCATAAAATAATGAAAATCAGATATATGTGTGACACAAGATCATAAAAACATTCATCATTTCATTGTATCGTAACCCAAATAAATAAAAATGATTTCATAAACAAATAATTATTTCATCATTACATAAACTGTAAAAATGAATCGAGTTTCATAAGGATTTTATCACAACAACAAAATTTAGTGTGGATGAAATGGGATTCATAGAATAATTTGATAGTTCACAATCAATACATGATGCATTATTATTCATCATGTGTTTTGAATTCGTTTATTAACATTCTATAATATTCTTCTTAGATTATCTTTATTTTCATCATTCACATTTATAATGACAATTTCATGTCACTTCTCTTCCAATGAGCTTCAACAATTCATCTCATTTTTTAGTCATCATAATAGCAAGACCAACTCAAATGTTTGATGAGCTTCTCACAAAAGTTTTTAGTGGATCACTCCACTATCAAAGTTGAGGCGCTACTAAGTGATCATGGAAAAAACCAGGGATATAATAAAGACAATTCAAATAATGTCATACCATCTAAATATTTCATGCATATAATGTTTTTAAGTCTATAAATCGTGAAATTATTTAATGATTCCATTATTTTTTTCATGTGACTACACTTTATTATTATATTATGTTCTCCTTACACTATTAAATCAAATCTATTAGTTCCCATTTTCCAAACATATCTACAATGATTCCATCTATGATAGTTATCCTCTCTTAAGGATATTGTTCACCCATACTGAACATTATAAATGACATCCTAACTAGACACCTTTATGTTTATTTAGTTTTATTTGATTACTTGGATACTTGGGAAGTGATAAAATAAAGACTAACACATTTTTTCACTTAACTCCCCTTAATTTTCATTGAAAATAATTTTTTTCTAATTCAAAACAATCATGAACTATCCTCTATCCTTCCTCTAATATTTTCAATTTTTTTAATTCCTATAACTTTATCAAAATGTTTTCACATGAAATCTTATATTATACATACTTTTAAATATATGTATGTTGCTTTTAAAATTACCTTCAATATAGAGATAAATAATTTTTCATTACAAATACTCTATGGAATATAAATTCCTTGAAACAACTTTTTTCTTCAAGGAAAAATAATCTCTATAAATTCAATGGAATGTTATTCTATTCTCACACAAGTAATGACAAGAAAATCAAAATAAAACTTCCAAGATATGTTATTGAATCTCTTTTCTCTTAGTAAAAATATACACATTCTTGGAAAATCATATTCTCAACATGTTTGGGTTCTCGAATCAAAATCTAATCTTTTATAATTTATGAATTATTATTTTTTCTATTTTGACATAAAAATTCATTTACACTCCAACATAATTGAAAATTAATAAAACACACACAAAGTGGGATCCATAATCTCTCTCTTTTTATTTTTAGTCAATACCCCCTAAATGACATGTCGATATGTGTTCATCATTTCTCACTTGTTCATATATCATCTCTTATACTTTTTCATCAACCTTTCAACATTAATTTTCTTCTATCCCCCTATTTAAAAAAATTACAAATTGAAAAAGAGAGTATAATTTCATCTCATA
Source organism: Viscum album (assembly GCA_963277665.1). Lineage (NCBI taxonomy): Eukaryota > Viridiplantae > Streptophyta > Magnoliopsida > Santalales > Viscaceae > Viscum > Viscum album. Next base: position 1,474,158,265 of record OY728125.1, on the reverse strand, counting down.
ATCAAGAAATTGTACATAAATTTTTTTTTCTCTATCTATGTGAGGCATCCGAGGTGTAGAAAATATGAAGGTTTCATTTAGACATTGATGTCATCCATTATAAAAAAAATACAATACAAACTAAAAATAATATACCCATCAACTTGATCAATATTTTTTCAACAATTTTTGATTCGATACTATTGATTGATATCAATTGTTATAAATTATATCCTAAAATTATTAAACCTAACTTTTCTACACTCACATAAACTCATAGATTAATAACTTTCTAGCGTAAATTGTAGTAATTAACTTTATAAAATATTATGTATCATATTCAAACTTCACATTTATTTATAAGACTAAAAAAATTGTGTCCATTAATGTTAGGATATGATTCTTATAACCATGGATGTTATAATACGAATTCATACATTCTCAATGAAATCACTATTTAGGATATTCTAGAATTTGAAATTTTCATGATTTAAAAAGGTTTTGGAAGCTTCTCTAAGTCATCTCCCCATATATCTCCCTCAAGAAGACACTTAACTTCTATTCATCAAGATTGATCAACATTTTAATGAGAGATAAATTTTAAATCAATGAAAAAAATGGTTAACTTAACCTTGTTTTATATCATTTACAACCTTCCCATCTTTATCAATGACGTTATTTTTATCATATTTTATTTATAATACTAGAATATAGATCATTCTAGGATAAAGGATTCTTCACATTGTGGTTTGATATTGATATTTGGTAAATATTTACTATTTCTCCACCTAAGAACTAGCTTCAGCTTCAATTCCATGATTAGTTGGAATAAAAATCTAGAGGAAATGTTAGATATTAATTTGAAGATTCTTATTCTTCAATGTGAATAGCATGGTTGAAAATATTTTCTTATAAAAATTTCTCTGTCATTCATGGTTACATGCCTATTTTTGAAATATTATTTTTATTGGGAAAGTATATATCTCCTAACTATTTCCACTTCTTTGTGTTGGATACCTATATTTTCATATTAAACCAATTAATATGCATCTATTGATGTAGTTTTCATTCATTTAATGGATTTTTATTGTACTAGATTTATTATTATTAAGTACCAAAAATTTTCCCAGATAACATTGTAACATAATAGGTGAGATGACTTTGACATAGACCAAAGGGTATTCTTAATACCCATGGGTCAGAGACTAGCACCTAATATCATACATGATCAATAGGGAATGAATTTTCCAAAAAATAGCAGAAGATAAAATATTACATATCAGTTTTCTCAACACTCCAAAGGGGGGAAGTAGTAAAAAACCAAACAAGTATAACAAAACCCAAATAATTACATCATCAAAGTACTAAAAAACTATCAATATAAAAACTCAAACATCCCAAAGGAAATACCACTCTAAGCCCAAAGTATAAAAAACATCCACCACCTACAAGTATATATTTTTCTAATCTCAGACCTAGAATAAGAAAATTTACAAACACTCGAAGGAAAAGCTGTGGTGTGAGATATAAATCCCAGTAGGGCCACACAAAGTATTCCATAATCAATTTCAAAAAGAATAAACCAGATATGATATTAATTTAAATAAAACTAAGCATGGATTTTCATTTTCATATTTAAAACAAAACATGATTTCTTTTCAAATAGATGTAAAATATATCAAAAAACTTTCAATTATACTTAAATGAATATTTTATATAAATCAATTTATATAAATCAGTTATCATGATAAAATAGTTCTATAAATAAATTTCATGTATATCAAGTTAAATAAATTGTAATAGAGTAATAACCATGTACAAAATCCCCATGGTAAATTAGTTTATAAGGTAATAGGATAATCACCTATATCATAATGGTCACGACTCTAGTCAAGTTTGAATGCACAAATACACCCTAATAGGGGAAACCACAACAGGAGGTTATAAAAAACTTATTTTAGTAACCTATAGAATAATTAATCCATTCATAGTGAGTCAAAGTCCTAGCATGTCTGTCCTAGGTACCAATTACTACTCAGGCTAACATGACCTTTAACAATCAATCAAATTATCACTCATTTTAAAACATTTTAAAAAAACAATTACCTAATTTCAATTTTCTACATGCCTTTTCTCTTCAAAAAAAATTCATAGGTCTTAATCATTTCATTCCATTTCAAATAACTTTTCAATTTAATCCATTTTATGAAGATAAAATCATAAATCATTTAATCAAAACAATTTCCAAATCAGACCATCATTTTTCAAAAATTCACCACAGAATTTAAATTCCATTGAAATATGGGTTTTTATAAATTTCCTTATCCCACTTAAATCAAGAATCATATCATCAAAATTACATGTTTTTAAACCAATTAAAAACTCATTTAAATTTCATCTATAAATTCAAGTTTTCAGTTATAGGGAAGATAATTTTGGAACCACCTAACCTTAATCAAAGATCAAGAATCGACACCCACGGTCGGATTCAACAACAAAGAACGAAGGCCTTAGAGATCAAAAAATAAAAACTAGAATCAAGATACCATAAAATGGAATTAAAATCAATCAAAAAAATGATAATATAATAACCTATAAGAAGGATATAATGAGATACTAGAATAAAACTCACGAGAGATGATTAACTTACCCTGATGAGATTAAACGTGATCAACCATGATTTGATCCACCAATAGAACGGGTTTAAGGAGCCAAAACCACATCTTGAGAGCCTCCAAATCCAAAGAAATTATGTAGGGTCAAGTGGGTTTTGACCTGGGGTTAAACTGGCAGGTTTGGGATTTTTAAATATATTTTCAAAATAAAATAAACTTGCATTCATGGTTTCCTAAAGTGGGTTTCATGGTTAAAAAACCACGTGAACTAACAATTTTACCACTCTATACTCACTATACAAGGAGCACAGTTTCTCCTCAGTGGGGACATGGCCTTTAAAACTATTTACCAACCATGAAAACCCTCACTGTCAAGTTTTCATGGTTTTTACTAGAGGGCACACAGTTTGAGAAAACCATGCACCAACTATACACAACCCAGAAAACCTCCAAATTTCTCCAAATTTATATTGAAGTAACCCTAAACATAATCCAATAAAAATAGAAAAAAAATGGTTCTAGGTATACCTCAAAACAAGTAAAAGTATGTTACAACAACCCAACTATAATAAATTTTTGTCCCTAGAAATCTCATCAAGGAGTTTCTATAAAAAAAGATAAGGGCGCTTCCCTCTCATCAGTGCCTCACACTTCCACATATCCTGAGAATCAAAACCATCCTTGCATAGCACATATACTAAATGTTTTATCCCCCCCACAAAGTAACTTTTTATCAGAATCAAAAATTATAACTGGATTCTCAGTTATGGATAAATCGGGCTCAACATCAAGATCACTCCATCTTAATACATAAAGGGGTTATAAATATATATTTGAAGCAGTGATACATGGAAAACATTATGTATCGATATAAATTGTTTTGGTAGGGAAAAATGGTAATCCACTTTCTCCACCATCTCAACAAACTCAAAGGGCCCCACAAAACAAGGAGAAAGCTTCCATTTCCTCCCAAGTCATTGAGGACCCAAATGAGTTGGAACTCTTAAGAACACCTATAAACCAACAAAAAACTCCAATGTTATATGAAGAAGACCATCATAAGATTTATATTGGATCTACTCCATAAACATTTTTTGATTAATCAATTTAATCTTTGCCACCATCTCTTAGAATAAACTTGGTCCAACGAAGGAAGTTCCTAAAATATCTGACCAATGCAATATATATTTACATGACCTTGCCTACAAGGACTCTAAATGAGTCATTATAATCAGGGACTAGTATATATTATTATAAGTGTTCTCAACCAGTCACAAATGGTTATCCCAAGCTCCACAAAAGTCAATAATGCAAGCACATATAATATCCTCTAGAATTTGAAAGATATCTTTGTTTAACCATCTGTATGTGGATGGTATATTGTACTCAAATGAGCCTTAAATCCAAAAACCTCTTGATAGAATCATCAAAGACAAAAATTAAAATGGGGATCTCTATTAGCGTGTATAGAATATGGAACTCTGTGAAAAAAACAATCTCTTTCGCATAGAAATTTCCCAACTATTTAACTTTTGTTGTATCATGAATGGGTATAAAGTGAGATGATTTTGTTAGTCAGTTGACCACAACTGATATCACATTCTTCTTTAGAGTGGTATATAGCAACCAAACCACAAAGTACATATAAATATTATCCCACTTCCAAGTCAGCACTATAAGTGGCTGAAGAAAACTTGAAGGTATCTGGTGCTCGTCCTTGGCCTATTGGAAAGTATGACAATGAGAAAAAAATGCCTCATCTAATACCTAGCCACTAGAATCATTGCCGTATATCATAGGAAAACTTTTAGGTTTCTGGGTGTATAAGCCATTAGTATTTATGGTAATATCCCATCACATATTTTCTCATGAGAAAATTTATAATGTTCAGATTTTGAAAACATAGAATAACCTCCATAGAGAATACCACTCAACAACGGTCTCCCCACCATAAATAGATTCTATAATATTATAAAAAACATCATCAAGATATTGTTCCTATAGAAACAACATGAGAAGAGTAAAGGTCAACTGAAAACATTCTAAGACAACCTCAACCTTTTCCTCTTGGACTCCTAATTGAAACTTTTCAAAAAGATTCCTAAATTTTCACACTTCTGATGATTCCATCACATCCTGGGTCTAATGTTTCCTTCTTAAATCATTTATGACAACATTTTATTTCCTAAGGGTATAGGAAATATTGAAATCAAAAGATTTTAGGTACTCTAACTAACGCCTCCAATGATGGTTTGAATCTTTTGGAGAGAAAATATAAGTTAATATTTTTTGTTCGGAATACATGGTAAACTATTCTCTGAAAAGGTAATGCTGCCAAATATTAAGCAAGTGAATCTTGGTTCCAAGTTCAATTTCATGGGTTAGATAATTCTTATCATGTTTCCTAAGCTATCAAGAACTATAGTCTACCATATGATCACCCTGAATAAGAATATAGCCCAAATATGAACCAAATGCGTCAGAGAATACCACATAGCCCTGCCTGGCCTTTAGGAGAGTAAACATTGATACAGAAGTCAGAATATATTTCATATCAACAAAAGAGATATAAAATTGGTCATACCAAGAAAACCATTAACCCTTATGAATGAGATCTGTCATTGGAGAAACCAACATTGAGAAACCATTTACAAATCAGTGATAATACCCTGCTAAACCCAAGAAGTTATGGATATCAAAAAATTATGTGATTGATCCCACATCATAACAGCTTTCACCATCTTAGGATCAACTAAAATACCATGTTCAGAGACCACATGTCCCAATAACTTCACTTCATGAATCTTTAAATCACATTTTGAGAGATCGGCATAAAGTTAGAGATTTCTCAACTATTCTTGAACTGCTTTTAGCTGCTACACATGATCCTCCTCGAACATAGCGTAAACCAGGATTGCATCCAAAAAGACCACAATGAATGTATCAAGATACTCATGGAAGATCGTTTTTATCAAATCCATAATGACATAAGGAGAATTTTTTATACCAAATGGCATGAAATGATATTCATAATAGCCATACCTGTACCAGAAGGTGGTTTTTAGAATGTTAGATTCTTTTATTATCAACTAGTGATGACCAGATCGAATATAAATCTTTGAAAACCAATTCACCTATTTCAAATGGTCAAAAATAAAATCAATCTATGGAAAAATGTAATTTTTCTTTATCGTAATTCTACTGATTTTATTGTAATTAACACATAGGCTAGTTGTTCCATCATCTTCCTTAGTAAAGACAACTAACGCCACCCATGGTAAAACACTCAGGAGTATAAATTCTTTATCTAACAAATAATACAATTGAGTATTAAATGCATTAATTTTACATAGTTCTATGTTGTAATAAGGTATATATATAAGCTGAGTACAGGACACTGAATCAATAGAAAAGGATACCTTTATTACTCGTGTAAAACTGGAGAAATCCGAAGGAAACACATCGACAAACTCAATAAAAACTAGAGGGAGATCAATACTTATATAATTTTTATCCAAGTCAAAACTAAACTCTAATATTACATTCCCCATCTCTGGATAAAAAGGATTGTATTTACTCAACCTCAGGTCCCATTCTCCCTGAAAGATATAACACAACCCATCAAGTATAGTAAAGGGGACCCGTTAAAAAAAGAAGTAAATTAGAACCTTATTAAAAATATGCTAATCCATCCCAAAAATGACATCAACTGTTTTCATATTTAGAATTAGAAAGTCTCTGGTAAGCTCAATATCGGATAAATATGAGTCACAAAAAGAACAATGGTTACCCTATTCTCTCTTCATTCTGAGGGGTGTAGTAATATCCATTACATAAGGAAAAAGCTCTATAAGAAGATCTAGTAGTTTCATAATAAAAGTATATATAAACAAATGATATGATCCAATATCAAATGAAGTAGTCATTAAATATTAATCTATAGTGATGGTTCCTATCATAGTTTTTGAACCTCTATCATCTTCCTCTAAAGAATATTTCAATGTTTGAAGAAGCTTCATTATGGAAGAATATGGCTAGAACCCCTTATATCTTGAATCATATGATTGTACTATAGTACTTTTAGGTGTTGATGAGTCTATGACACTATGCAGAGTAGAAAAGAAATGGAATAATTTATAAAGGTGTCTTAAGAAACCACAAGAACTGTAGATCATCAACACCTCAGTATAAGCACGTCTCAAATGTCTAACCATTCCATGTTGAAAGAAAGTCAAAGGGCCTCTTCTAGGAACTTCAAGATGTCTAGAGGGTTCCTTCTATTTAGAACCTCCATAAGATACATCATGATTCTTCTTTATTTTAAAAGAACTCATAGACCTACCATTGGGATAAAATAGAATACCCATTAACCTTGACTTACCAGTCAGGTCAAGCTCAACCATTAGTTCCCCATCCAACAGGTCATCAAAAGAATACATATTTAGTAAGAAAACCTTAGAATTAATATCAGGTTGAATACCTATCTCAAATTTTCTAGTCTTAATATCCCCATTCAATAAAATCTAATGTAAAAACTGTACAAGACTGGAAAATTGGTTTGCAAAATTCATCATGATCTTAATAACCTATTCAAGTTTCAAAAACATGATATCCTTGTCCAACACCATAGATTCTTGATAGAACTAATAATTCAAATGAATGTTGAAGTCCTTCCACTCTAAACACTAATGTTTCTTCTCAATAACCATCAAATCACACCATTTCCTTCCTGGTCCTTCTATCTTGAAGGTTGATAATTTCACCTAAATTTAACTAGGAGTTTCCAAAAAATCAAATCGAATATATATCTTTCTTAAACAATCTTTAGCCTCATGAGGATCATTAGAGTCTTGGAATGCTGGTGAATTCAAGAGAATGAATTACTAAGAATTATTATGAGATTAATCCCTTTTAGGTTCCATAATTGGATCCTAAACAAGAATGGGTGAAGGTACATGTCCCAGATATTTGACAAAATGCACAATATTCTAAACAAGATTCTCGTCTATGGGAGGATCTAATCACTATTTTTTACTAGTATCTTCCTCCCAGAGCCTATTTAAACATCTTATTAGAGGTATTATGCTACACAATATCAAAAAAACATAGAAGACATCATAAGATTACTCAGATCAACAACACAAACAAGAGAAATGGGAAAATTAATCCCATTGGATAAGATATCAAGAATTGGATTTCAAACTATCCAAATCCAATATAGGGGAAATACTAGAATCAGAATAAATTATTTCTCAAGACACCTTTCCCAAACCACCCATGGTGACTTGAGGCTCTTTACGATGAGAGATGTTCAGGCACTCACTCATAACTACCTCCCATGTCCTGACAAGACATCCCAAACTACATATTAACATCAAATAAATATGCTTAACCTATATCTCTAATATGAATTTTTCATGAAAAATCCTAGATATCGTAGTACCCTAATAGTTGAGTCAGCTCTGACATAGAACTAAGGGCATTCCCAATCCCTAAGGGTTGTAAACTAGTACCTTACATCATATAAGATTAAGAGCGAAAATTTTTCCATAAACAACCGAAGATAAAAGAATAAAAATTAGTATGATCAATATTCCAAAGGGTGAAATTACCAGAAAAAAAACATATATAAGAAAAATCATTGCATCATCAAATTACTCAAAAAAATTACGATAAACCTTAAACATCATTAAGGAAACATCACTCCAATACCAAATGATAAAAAATATCCACCATATATAAGTACCACTTTCCCTTTGGTTGGACCTGGAATGAGAAAAATATACAAATTATCAAAGTCAAAGGTAGGTTTTAAAATATAAATCCTAGTAGAATATCACAAAGTATTCATTAATCAATTAAAAAAACAATAAACAAGATATTCTATTAATTTAAATAAAATAAGGCACAAAATTTCATTTTCATATTTAAAATAAAACCTGATTTATTTTAAAAAAATTAAAGATATATAAAAAACATTAAATAATATTAAATGATCATTTTACATAAAATAGTTTATAAAATTTAGTTAGAAAGGGAAATAACCTCCATGAATCAATGGAATGTATATCAAGTCAAACAACTCATATTAAAGCCAGAACCATGCACAAAATCCACATGGAAAGTTATTTTGTTAGGTAATAGGTTCCTCACACATCTCATAATAGTCATGGATCTAGTAAGGTGTAAACACACAATTACACCCCAATAGGGGAACCCATCAAGGTTGGTCTACACCCTAATAAGGGAACCCATAATGAGTAGTCATGTAGAACTTTTTTCAATAACAGTTTTCATCATTAATCCATTTCTATAGATTCAAAGTCCTAGAATTATTACCCAAATTACCACTAAATACCTAGGATAACATTTTCTTCAACAATTAATAAAAATGGATATCAAGAATTATAAAAAAAAATTTAAAATACAATTTTCAAATTTTGGTTTTACACATGCCTTTTCACTTCAAGACCAAATCATAGGTTTTCATCATTTAATGTCATTTTTAATCACTTTTCATTTTAATCTATTTTCTCAATACCAATTCATGAAATAATTTAATAAAATAATTTCCAAATCAATCCATCATTTTTCATAAATTCACTCCATAATTTCCATTCCATTGAAATTGGGGTTTTTATCAATTTTCATATCCCTTTCAAATCAAGAATCATATCATCACAATTCCATATTTTTAAGTCAATTAAAAACTCATTTCAATTTAATATATAAATTCAAGGTTTCAATTATAGGGAAAATAATTATAGAACCACTTACATTTAATCAAATATCATGAATCAACACCCACAATGGGATTTTCCAATAAAGAACAAAGGTGTCAGGGATTAAGAAATATAACCTATAATCAAGATCCCATGAAATAAAGTTTTGACCCATCAAATACACAATGATATATTACCATATAAGTAAGAGAGAATGAGATACCAAAAGAAAATTAATGAGATAATATTCACTTACCAATATGAGAATAAATGTGATTGATAATGCATAAGTACTCCTAGAGAAGTGGTTTTGGGAGGAAAAACTACTTCTTGAGAGCCTCTGCATCCAAGGAAAACATATAAGGTAAAGAGGGGTTGACCTGGGGTCAAACAGGGGGGTTTTGGATTTTTAAATAAATTTTCAAAATAAAATAAACTTGCATGCACAGTTTCTTAGAGAGTGTCGCATAGTTAGACAAACCATGATGCCTAATTGTGTGCCCCCTATGGACTCACTATCCAAGTCACACAGTTTCTCCTATGTGGGCACAAGGTTTGTAAAACAATATTCCAACCTTGAAATCCCTCAAATTCCAGGGTTTCACAGTTTTCACTAGGGGTTCACGGCTTGGGAAAACCATGCACCAACCATGAACAGCCCAAAAAACCTCTAAAATTCTTCAAATTTCACCCAAATCATTCCTAAAAAGGATCCAAAAAAAGGGAAACAAACAAGGGTCAATGAATACCATAAAATAAGTAACTTAAAGTCATACTAAGCAATATTTAGACAAATATACATCCCTATAGTACCTTCCACGCATCTATACTAAAACTATTAGGTCATCATTTTTTAACAACCCCTCATGAAATTTGACTTCTTCATATAGTACATCTTATTTTACATTTTTACATTTCACCACTTATGGTTCATATATTTTCTTTTCCTTTTCCAAATCTACTGTCCAAAGGACTATTTATACTTTAAAAATCATCTCAGCTTTTCTGGAATTTCTACATGGCTTCTTATGAGTGATCTTCCCCAAATCAGTCCCTTTGATTATTTGTTGAAATTACCTTTCACTTTTCATTTTATTAAATATAATGATACATACATTAATTACTTACTTGTATGAGTGTATTGAAGTTTTCCTTTTCCTACAAAAATTACAGAGTTTCCTAGTAATAATCTTGGTCTACTTGGGTATATTATAGAAGGATGAACCACTAGTATTATTATAAATCATATTGGGAATATTTTGGATTGTAAATTCATTCAACATATTCCAAAACATAATCAATAATCAATAATATATATAGATTGATGAATAGTAATATAATTATATACATGAACATCATAATAAAGATAAGAATATTTTTTGAATTTTTGGTGACATATTTATGATTTTAAATATGAAAGTATTATTATTTAATAATTAAATTTCATATAGTGATTGGAATATTTTTTAAAAAATAAAATTTATATTTGAAATCAAAATTATGAAATTATCTAATAGGTAAATTTTCTTATTTTTTGAGACAGGGTAATTTTTAGGTAAAAACTATAATATGATATAAATATACATTAAGTATTATGACATCATAATGACTTAAGAATGATATATTCAGTAACATTAAATAATTATCGATGAAAAATGTATATATTCATTAAAAATATAATTTAATGTGAAAAAATTAATTTTATGAACATATAAACATTCTTCAAAAACCTGAAATATATTTTAATAATTTAAAAACTATTATTTTTGAATAAAAATATTTCTCACATCCAAAATAATATATATTAATGAATTTAGATTCCAAATCATTTAAAATTCCAAAATCATTCTCTATAAGTAAAATACTATGGAAAAACTATTGTATGGATAAGGGATTTATTTTTTATTAACCTAGAGTCTAAGGCCTATGTTTTGAAATTAATAAAAAACCCCCCCTCAATTTCTATAAACACCCACTCATACACCCATTCATCTTCACTCTAAATTATTAAGCCTGGTTCTCCTCTCATTTTCTATATCTAGAGTCACTCTATGGAGTTTCAATTATTCTAAGGTGTTCTTATCAATTTTTATGAAGATACTTTGTAAGGTAAGGGTTTTCAATCATCCTCTTTCTTTTTCAATCACAATCCTTCCATTTTAATATAATTTGAAATTCATTTTCATGTACTACCATTCATGTAACTACATAGTATTATCATCCATTTAATTTATTATTAATGATAAATTACATATTCCCTCTCATTATAAGTTGTTACATAATATGTTATTATTCCAATATAAGGATTTGTAATACCTTCTTATCGTTGATTTTTGTAATCCTTTACAATTAATTTCATTTCTTTGGGAAATGTTATTATTATTTATTTTTATAAATTCCTTACCATATTTTATAGGATGGATCAATATTCATTCTTAATAGATTACCTTTATAAGGCATTATAATGCTAAAACATTAGGGGAAACCCAAGGGATAAATCTAAATATTGGAAAACATTCTAAAACATTTCTAGTATAATGAGTGTGTGGTAATATATAAATGAAATCCCTATATGGATACTAAAAGTTTATGTTGGATTTTTTTAGATGAACCAAAGAGTAATAACCCTAAAAAAGGGTTAGTTGGGTATTAACTTGGCCTTCACTCAGTGCAAAACTAGTGGGCCTAAATGCACGCCTAGTTTGAAACTCTATATGAATATAATATGGATGATTCATGAGATATTTAAAATCTATAATTAAGGATTTTGATATGATGTTATTAAGTTTTAATAAATTTTTAATTTATTTATCTAAATTATGTAAGTGTTTTCCCATATTTTGAAGTGTGGGTCTAAGGGTAGCTTTTCAATCATTGTGTTAGTCTCCTTCCATTAAAAACTATTAACCTATCATTTCCTATTTTTATCATTATACCATGAAATTACCCAACATGATTATCATATTATAATTCCATTGATAATGGTGAACTCAATTACATTGTAAATATCTTATAATTTCTATGTGTATTGTTAGATATTCACCTAGATAACCATATTATTCTATTTAATGGAGAAATATTAACATTCTTTATATCCCATATTTTTATGTGTATACCTATTAATTACATTTCCATGATTATTATTTGAGGTTTAATGGGGGACATTAGGATGTTAATTGTTTATTTATTCTCATCATAAGATGGATAAATTGGAATTAGTATGTGGCGGGTGGGTCCAATAATTATATAGTCCCTTGATGCATCGGTAGGTATCATGAGACAAACTAGCTTGGGTATTTGGTGTAATCATTCTCTGTTTATATAGGATGTCTTGGCATGAGGGATCGAAAGTATGTTTATGATTTCCAATATTACTGATTCCATCACTATGAGATCAATTATTCTTATTTATGCATTTATTAGTTGTTATGTAATCCATGGATGTATTATTTTCATGGATTCATTTGTTATGGAATTTATATATTCATGTCATATTATTGATTACAAGTTTATGTGTGATATCTTCTTTTATACCCTACCCCTTAATGATCATTCAAGAAACCCTCTTTATATTATTTACCATTTACCTTGGAAACCATGATGATTATTTCACGTGAAATATGTATTAACGAGGAGAAATAATATTGTTTCATGTTTTCAGATGATGTATCTTCAATTTTCAATTTAATGTAATGTTCATTTATATATCATGTTTCCAAATATAATTAAATTGGTGGATCATGTGATTTATGTATTTAGTACCAATGTAATAAAATATCTATTGGATCTGGGTTACTAGAGTCAAAGTGTTACATTTGGTATCTGAAAAAGTTTTGTATAAACCTAAGGAGATACATTTAGAAGAACATAGTTAGAGAACATAAACCTTTGAAAACCCCTTAGGATATTCTAGAAATATTTCTTTATTACATCACATCATTTGGAACATATTAATATGAATTATATACTATGATACATAATTCAGAGTTTTATTCATGAAAAAGTTAATTATATTCCATTATTTAGAAACTGTGAAAATGGAAGGAACAAAGACCATGTCAACACTTGTAATAAATGAAGGGAATTCTCTCTAGATCAATTCAGTGTGACTATTGTAGGATAAGTGTATATTATAATTATATTTGGTATTTGGATTATGTTATGATTAATAAACATTCTTTTATATAACAACATGTTTCTCCAAAACATGATATAACAATATTGGACCACATCATGAGGTAGGAACCTTTATCCTTTAATGGAACCACCAATCCATTTGTAGTTGGTATATCAATTCCCTGAAGAATTTATACCTTTCCATATGATTTGTTGAGAAGGATATGGTTATCATGTTAGTATATTTTCTATGGGTAGATTCTGACCAATGGTGTTCAATAATTTAAAACACTAATAAAGAATAAGAGATAGAGAATATAGATTGAAGGTCTTTTAAGGTGATGTTATTTTTGAAAATAAATATTATCATGAGCAATGAGATAACATGGAAAATAAAACTAAAAAATTTAAGATAAAAGGGAGGGAATTTTTTGTTGATTATTATGTTAACTTAACAATGTTAGTAACACATGTTCTTAACAATGTATGTAATATGGAAATAAACACTGATCACTTCTTTGATAGGTCAAATCAAGCCTTTCATCAAAATCATCATGAATATTATTATCAAGAACACCACATGAACCACATACAAAGTGATTCAATAAAGGTGGTCTAAAGTAGTGAAATCCAAGGGAATACCCTCTAACAAGAATAACCCCCTCAGGAGGCGGTGAATTTAAACTGGAAAACAAACTGATATCAGTAACATTGGTTGCGGTAGAGGCCAGAAAGACTGCAACTTTTTTCCCCTACCTCCAATTGTGAAGGACCTCCATGAATCTGCTGAGATAAGTCCTACATCGTCTGATAGTATAAATGATAGACCATGGAACCTTTCTAATTACCTTAAGTGAGTCATGAAGAACCAAGGAATCCATCTCCACTGCTGCAACAGATGTTTTCTTTTGCTGGAAAAGCCAAAGACCATTGAAAAGATCCATCACCTCATCTTGGAGAGTATGGAATTGACCAAAACTTGCATTCAAGGCAAGAATGACAGTACCACTAGAATTCAGAACTACCCCCCCCCCTTCACGAAGAGTACCGGAGATACAAGAACCATCAGTGTTGAGTTTCAATCCTGAGGGGTGAGGAGACCAATGAACCTATAGCACTTGTCTAACTTAGATAGTAGGGGAGGACAGCTCTGTACCGATAGTCCTGAGAGTGGGGGAGTCCTCCCCATAATTGAAAATACTAGTGAAATGCCTAAGCATGAGTTTGGTTTGGATGATCAGTGACTGACATCAGGTGGCCACCCCTTCAAGGCGAGCTAGATTCTGAGCTTTCCATATGCACCAACATCTAGAAAGAAGGACCAATGCTCTCACCTTTCTCTCTGGTCCTTTGGCAGGGGCTCCATGAAACCAAGAATCAAAAAGTAGGAGTGCATCTCATATGAACGAAAGTAAGTGAAATCACCAAATGAGCTCCATATTGAACATTCCCATACACTTTCAAAAAAAAGAGATGATTAGAAGTCTCTACCTTTTGAATAATACAACAGGAGCACCTGGAAACCGAGGAGATTCCCATGCATTGAATATGTTCACCTATGACCAACACGCGGTTCCTAATCCTCCATAAAAGGAATTTTATCTTTCCAGGAATTTCTTTCTTCAATATTAACTCCCCCCACACATCCACCTCCTCCCATGATCATGTAAACCATCAAAAATCCTTAGATGAGATAGAACTGGAAGCAGACTCGGTGAAAATGCATCTGTAAGGATCTGTAGTTAAGATAATGCTGTTGTAAATGGATCTCTGGTCAGGAGTCAAGATAACATCAATGAAACTCGGAAAGCAACTAGCCTCTTTGAATGTAATCTTAGGGACGGGGAACCCAGGGAAGCCAAGAATCCCTCCCATCCAGTTATGGAACCAGAAGGAAATATCTCCTCTACCAATAATCCAGTAAGAGTCCTCCTGGAGCATATAAAGGTGTGGATAAACTAATGGCCAGATCCACACTGGGCTTCCCCCAACAATGGTCGCCTCCCCATGGATTTCCCTATCATGTGATAACCCCAATGAGTGTTCTCCTCCAGTTACTCCCAGTAGAGCTTAACATGAATTCATTGAAGCATGATTGAAAAGTTCTGAATGTTGATTCCCCCTGCCCATACAGCCTGGTCATATGCCCCCATGAAGCCTAGTGATGCTTTCCATCACCATGGGTATACCAGATAAAAGAGGCCAAAATTCTGTCGATAGGGGAAACCACCTGCTTGGGAACCCAGACAGCGGAGAGCGCATGTATGGGTATGTAGGACAAGATTCTATTCACGAGAGATATCCTTCCTTTGAATGACAAAAACTGATTATTCTAGTTAAAAATACTATCTACTATCCTCCCAAGGAGATGATCAAAATGATGGATCTTCAGTTTCCTTGTGGAGAGGGGGGCGCCCAAATATTTCAGAGGGAAGGATCCCCGCTGCCTGTGCAAGCTACTCCCAATAGAATCAGCCCATTGGTGTGAACAATTGTTTGAGATATAAAAACTGCTCTTTGAAAGATTTATCATTTGCCCAATCCACTTGCAATAGGCCTCAAGAACATCATTAAATCCTCTTAAGGATCTATTTCTGGAATTAAGAAATATAATCGTGTAATCTAAAAACATGAGATGAGACACCTTCTTTCAAAGATCCCAACACCTGTAGGGAAAAATAGTGCCCCGTAACAAGCTCATATTGGGGATACGACTGAGAACATCCTGAGCAAGAATGAATAATTATGGAGATAATGGGCCACCCTATCTGAGACCATGCACCGCCTTAATAAAACCAAAGGTTCTTCCCATGATGGAGATAGACATCCAAGCGGAACTGAAACACCTGAAGAGGATATATATAACCATGTTGGAAAAACCCATCCTCAAAGGCACCTTCAAGATGAAATTCCACTCAACCCAATTGTATGCCTTATCCATATCCAGTTTAATCACCATATTTGAACCTCGGGACTTGAAGTTAATTTTACAAATCATCTCTTGGGCCAAAGCAATCTCCCCTTGAATCGATTTACCCTTAACAAAGTCATGTTACTCTTTAGAAACCCACTTGGATATATGACCAGAAAGCCTTTGGAAGATGACACTCAAAAGAACCTTTTTTGAGAAGTTGCAAAGTCTAATTGGCCTATAGTGGAGAAGAGACGAAGGGTCCTTGATTTTTTAGAATTAGGATGAGGGATGTCACACTGGCCACTTGGGGGAGATTGGATCCCCGAAAAATTTCTTACACCGCCAAGGTTAACTCTTTCCCAAAAATACTCTAGGAATCCCTATAGAAAGATCCGAGAAAACCGACTGGCCCTGGAGCACTCTTCGAGTTGATCCCTTTCATTACTACATCCACCTCATCCATATTGGGCATGACATCAAACAAGGAGTTTTCATTAGAGGACACAAAATAAGGGACAACCTCCAAACACTCCCCACAACCCTCAGGATAACCCTCCCCCATTCTTGTATTGGTCCCTACTAACAGCTCACAAAAGTGGGATGCTGCCAACTCTCCCACCACATTAATATCATCAGAGTAGAAACCATTATCAAAAAGGATATTAGGCCGGCTGGTTCTCCTTTTCTCATTAAGGAAATCATGAAAAAATTCTATGTTTCGATCACCTTCACAGAGCCACTTGATTCTAGACTGCTCCATGACAATCCTCTCTTATTAGAGAAGGAAATACTCTATAACTGCCTTCTTCCCAGCCAACTCCTCAAAGATCTCATCATCCCATTTATCCTCTAAGCTGGTCTGTAGGTGATCAACATCAGCTTTAGCCTGGTCCAGGTCCATAGATTGGGGGGTTTGCTAGTGCACCCATGTTTTGAGATCTTCCTTCAGCTGCCGAAGCTTGGAGTGAAGACTAAACCATGAGCTCCCCGGTGTTGGCTTATTCCAAGTGCTCTTAACAGCCTAGAGATAACCTGGAATGTCTACCCAGATATGTGAAAAAACAAAATGATCATCCCTCTCTTGCCAGAATGACAGAGTAACCAAGAGCAGAGAGTGATCAAAAATTCCACGGACTAAATGTGTCACATTCGAGTTGGAAAATAGGGATATGGAATGGACATTTTCAAGGTAAATATCCAAGAAACTCTATGAGTGAGACCTTCTACTTCTGTTGTTGCACCATGTAATGGGGTCCCTTGAGAAACTGAGGTTCATTATACCATTGAAATCCATAAAGTGAGAAAATATTTCGCTTTCACATCTAAGAAAGGGCCCTCTACCTCTTCTCTCTTGCACAGAAACCACAGTGTTGAAGTCTCCAACCACAACCCAAGGAGTGATTCCGAGGGAAAAAACACCTAGGTCCCCCTAAAGATTCCCTATTTTTTGTGAGTCACAACTTCCATAGACAAATTTGATGAAAAACACATTAGAGTTAGAAGTAACTCTTTTGGTAATATATTAGTCTAATCAATCGACAAAAACCTCCAAGGTGGAATGTTCCAGAAAATCCAGATATGGGAATTACGAGGCCCTACATACATGGAATCCCTCATACTTAAATGACGATCAAACTCTCGAAGCTTGGCAGTATTATTCTTGGGTTCAAGCACCACAACGAGGGAGATTTTGTGTTTCCAGATCTCTGAGGATAATAAATCTGACTTCACTCGGGCCCCAAGCCTCCGAACATTCCACAACAGAAGGCTTAACATAAGGACTGGCAGTGCCTGGTTTTGGACCCAGTCAATATGCCACTATTATTGCTAAAATAGAAAGGAGAGCATACCTAGAGGATTTTTGTTTGAGCCCTCATACACACTCCTTTAGTCCAAGAGAAAGAACCCACCATAGAGGAGTATCTATGGGATTGGGTATGGTGCTGAGACTTCATATTCTTGTAGGAAGACATCTGCGAAGGAGGATCGACCACTGATGGTACTGTCGGGGGACTGGTATGGGTTGCGACCAAGGCAGACAGGGCAACCAAGTCCTCTCGTGGGGAGAGGGGAACTAGGAAGGAAATCAACAAGAAGAGAATAATCAGGTAGTACTGGACCACCAAGAGGAAGAAAGGAGCTAAACTGATGAGCTTCCATGCCGTCCACATAGGCAAGTGAGCTGAAAATCTCCAACCTCCCCAGAGGGCAAGGGGGACAGAAAAACACCCAGTCTATACAAGAGTTGACAGGAGGTCCAAGGGACAATGTGGCATGAGGAGCCTAGAGGGTTTGAGGAACCTCCTTTCCCTTTTGGATCTCCCCACCTAGATCTGGGAGGGGATGCTCTGAAGGCATTAGAGGAACAGAAGGCTGAGGCTAGGGATCCACCGCCTTTGAAGAAGATGTCCCAGGATGATCCGAAAGACATTTTCTTCTGCAAAACGGAAGCGAATTCCCCAAAAGGGAACAGTGAGATCAAACCCTGGGGGGGTGGTACACGTGCGGTTGACTCCAAATGTGTAATAACTATGGGGAGAAACACCATAAGCCTTTCCTGAATGGAATTATAGTTTTTTACAATTATTGAGATAAATACCATTAATCTCATAAATTTTATTAAAAATTAGAAGACATGAATATCCAATGATTCAATTTCATGGTGATGGGACATTAATCTAATCAATTACCCAAGAGTCAGGTGAATCCATCCTAGAAGAGGCAATGGGAGAAAGTCTAGTCATATGAAATCACAACATAATAAGTTGAGGTCCCAAATGATATACTTTGATCATAATATCAAAGTTAGAAAATTTATTATTTGATTTTGGATCTACTCACTCTTTTATATTTTGAATGTTTTTTAAAGACATTAAATCACCTCCTAATTCATTAAAGAATTTTATATTAGTTAATACTCCAAGTGAAAATCTTATATCAATAAAATTATATTGGTCTAACTCTATTAATATTCACAATGATTCTTTAGTTTCAAACATAGTGGTAATACCAATAGTCAGATTTGATGTTATCCTTGGGTTATATGGGACCCTAAATTATAATACAATAATTTCTTATCATGAAAAGGAGACTATAATCTCCGATGATGGAATAGAATCCCTAATTTTTAGTGGAGAAACTTCATTTCTATAGCTTTTTTATAACCACCTCTAATTTCTGATCTTAATGAAATTTTTTGAGAAGTAAAAATAATTAATGAGAATAATATGTTTGTTTCCCATGGAATGATGGTTGATTGTTCAAGATGGGGGTAAATTTACCTCTTTAAAAGTTTAAATACCTATCAAAGTTAGTTTATATTGATGAATAAAATTAAATATTAATACAAGTATTTTATATTTGTTAAAATAAATTTGTTCATATGTATACTCTTTACACTCCTAATGTGAGAGTATAAAACTCACTATAAAGTTACATGACATTTTAATGGAGACAAAACCATTTACTACTTCCTTTTAAACCATAGAGGAACTTCTCAAATATTTCATTTTTTACACCTGGAGGCATAACCTATAAATTTCCTTTTAAAGTGGAGAAATAACCAACGTTTCCTTTATTCTAACCAAGCCACAAATGAAACCCCTTCCTTATCACACTTGGAGGAACAACCTATAGTGCCTTATTTAGGGGTATTATAGCCTAAAAATAATTACTAGCTTCTTAATAAAAATAATAAACAAAAACACACACATAGAAAAATAATGAAAGAATATAGAACTATAGAAACCAATTATATAATAGATATGGAGTTTTTAAGGGTGCATTAATATATTTAGAAACATAGGATCGATATGATGAAGTCATTCCAGAAATGTAGAAGTGATGATCATAAAATATTTTTTCACAGTATAGTTTAAAATATCCTTAACCAATTTTCTAGACTCATTCTATTGAAATATATATATATATATATAGTTTCTTTATACATTAAAACCAATAAAGAAAATGTAAATCCTACATAAAAATTATATCTTTATTTTTTCCCCAAAAATCCATATTATTATCTCTCAAAGATAAAGAAAAATTTTAGAGTTGAGATAAGATTTTATAATATCTAAAATATAATATATATATATATATATAATAGAAATAATTATAAATTTATAAAAAAACAATAATACATTATTAAATAATATATGAGAAAATATTTGGAATGTTCAAATAGTTCATGAGAGACAAACTCTCTATATCTCAAATGGTTCAAATTTGAAACTTGTAAATTTCAAAGAAAGTAGTGTAAATATATGAAAAATATGTTTTAAATCAATAAAAAAAATATATTCAAAATAGGGAAAAATTCAATCATTAGAAAAAAACTATTAAGAAATATAAATCTCATATAACCTTCAGTATTAATATAACATTTTATTTCTATAATAAATTTTATATCATATGATTTTAAAATATCATATTAATTTCAAATATGATATGGAATTGTATTTTCATATGATTTTGAAATATCACATGACTTCTAAATTTCCTAAAAATTCAAATTCCATAATACTTTTATTCCAAATTGTATGAATTCCCTATATCATGTATGAAATTGAAAACAATGTATTAGCCTTTAAAAAATATTAAGAAATATTTTTATTTTGACATAAAATCTTAAATGTATCACTTTATAAAAGTGTATAATATCTAGTTAAGTTGTAAATATTTTACACAACGTTTGAATTTCATGCATGACTTTATACTTATAAAAATATTAATTTAGTTAGACTTTAAATTCAGAACATATGAATTCAAACTTATAAAAATAAATCAAAAACTAATGATTTTGTAATTAAATAGTTATAAAAAATATATTTTATAATATATAACCCAACTCATATTAATTTGACTTTTTCTCCAAAATAATTTCATAAAACATGAAAAAAAATGTGTACAATAATTCAATAAAAATATCAAATATAATATTTTCTTTTACAAGTAGTGAAAGATTAAAACATAATTATTAACTCATGTTACATGGATTAGAATAATAATTTTTTAATTATCAAAACATAAGTTAATAAAAAATTTATTTTTAATTATCAAAAAAATAAAGTGGTAAGGATCCCCTCAATAATTTCCCATATTTAAGATAAATTCAAAAAAATTATCCCTTTATGAAATTCTCAAAAATATTAAAAATAACTATTAAAATATATTATCCTATTTTTTAAACAAATTATTAATAAAAAAATGTATCCCATTTTTTATAAAATTATATAAAGAAACTAGTTTTCAGAAAACTCAAAACATAAATAATTCAAATTAGATTATTTCCTAATAAACTTTAAAAAGATAAAAATAATTAAACATTATATTTTATTAGCATGTATCCAAGAATAATTTTATTTTATTTAATTTAACATATTTTAAAAAAATATTAACTCTCTTTAAATTTATGCATAATAAAATTGATACCAATTGAATATAGAATGTAATAAGTAGTAAAATAAGAAGATAAAAAGTAAAACAAACCCCCCCCCCCCTTAAGTGGTGATTTTAATACTTCATTAAACAGTAGAATACATTAAAAAAAGTGTGATAATTTATAATTTTTTGTGTGTATAATTTAAAAACTAAATATTAAAATCATTACAATCCCCTCATGAGAAATACTTTTAAGGAAACAAGAAACCCTAAAAACATTACATTACATTTAATAACTAATAAAAGTAAATAGTTTTGTGTAATCTTGTCAATAAATTAGATAATTAAAAAAAATTAAATATCATAGTTCAAAAATATATTCAAACTAATTAAGCTCAAACATTTATTTTAAAATTCTAACATTCCAACTTAATATTCAATTTTCTCAAACATAGTTGAATATAGTGGTTTATAAAATATATCTTTAAGTTGATCATAATTTGGAATATACACCTAATTTTTTTTAACATTTTGAACATGGTCCCTAAAAAAATGGAATCTTAAATATATATGATTCATTCTATAATGATTTCTCTTTTTTGAAATTTAAATACTCGAATAATTATCACGTATTATAGGTAAATTATCAAAATAAATGTTAATATTGAATAAATATTGTTAATCCAAGGGTATTAACTAAGAAAACATATAACAACCAAGTATTATTATTATGCAATAGATAAAAAAAATAAATTTTTTATTAGAAATCCAAGAAAATAATATTTTTTCCTAGATAATGGAACAACCCACTTTTTCTTTTTCTATATATTTTAAAACCACCAAAATTATAATATTTATATATTTTTTAATCAAATTTGGGCTTTCCATCAAAAAATAAATGTAGGTATAAAGAACATTTAACATATTTATTATTAATTTTACTAATTTTAAATTAATTTATTTAGTATTAATCTAAAATATAAAATAAATATAAACTAAAAACATTAAATTTATCCTATAAGCATTCAAATATAATTAGTTACCAATCAAACTTCTATAAATATTTTTGTCAACTTATTTTCCAAATTCATTAGCATTTAATTTACATGAATTAATCAAAAGAATATTTGAAAAATTACAACTATCTGTCCAAAATCATTATACATTTTCCTTTGAATACATATATTGGTTTATAAATATTTCATCATCTTTTTGAAAAATTAATTTCCAAGGAAGAATTTCATTTCTCCCATGAGACTCATAATAAATTCACTAGTCATTAATTATGAAAATTCCTTACACAAAGAATAATTTGAAGATCCAAATTTATTTTCATATTCATAGACTTGAATAATCAAATTTTATTTGTAATATTTATATATAAAAATTAAAATTACAACCTTCCATTTTGTAATACCATTTTATAAATGAATTTTTGATAATATCTCATATCATCCTCATAGAGATTTCGTATGACCATAATTTGGTTTAGAATGTTTAAATAAAAATTATAAGCATAAATATTTTCAATAGTATGTGTATGTTGAACATATAATTCCTTATAAATAAATCATTTTAGAGAATCAATCTCTGTATCCATTTGAAGTAATTTATAAAAGTTAGAAGTTGTGTAAGGTAATAATATTATTATAGCTTATAACCCAGAACCGAAGGAAAAAAATTCATTATGATATATTTTTTTTTTCTATAGATTGATTCTACTAATAAAGACTTGGTCCTAAAAATATTTCCATATTTATCATTTTTTTAAATCCATTTAGTGAAAATAACATGAGAATATTTATTCCACAAAATACCTAACATTATTTTAAGAACATAAATTTAACTCTCTTTGTATAGATAACATCCAGTTTGAATCATTTAATTCTTCATAAACATTTTGAGGAAAAAAATTAGAAATAAATTCACGATAAGAACAAGATTTATTTAATGAATTTATGGTTTTAATTCTTGAATAAACATTTTAATTAGTTTGTAAAATGGGTGTTTTTATGTGTTTTCCTTGAATTTTCAAAAGGGTGAATCTTCCCCTAAAAACGTTCATTATTTTTTTGAGGTTCAACCTATCTGATTTTAAAATATTTAAGATCCTCTTCAAGTTTTTTAAAATCAATATTCTTTTATTTTGAATTATTTTCATGAAATTTCATCTGTATAGATTCTTAAACTACAATATATCTTTTATTGTAAACTTTATAAGCTTTAATAGATTCTTAATAACCAAAATATATAACTACATCATATTTTGAATCAAATTTATCTAATTAATAATTAGTGTTAAGAATATAAACATTACAACAAAATAATCTAAAATTAACAACTTTCAGTTTTCTACCTATCTAAAGATCATAATTTGTTTTCATTACATTCAATCTTAAAAAAAACTCTATTTGTAATGTAGAAATATTTTTTATATATTATACCAAAAAATATCTAGGATTTTAAAACTCATTTAACATGGTTCTAGACATTTATTTAAGTGTTTTATTTTTTCATTTCCACTACATCATTTTGTTGTACTGACCTAGGGACTAACAAATAGTAAGAATGAACCTTATGTTCAAATAATTTTTCAAAATATAGGTTAATAAAGTCTCCTATCTTATAATTTCTAATATAAATGACTAAATATCCTTTTATTTTTTTAAAAAACTTACAATAAGAAATAAATTTTCATTTATTTTAGATTTATTATTTCAAAAGTACACCGATGTAAATCTTCTAAAATAATCACATATTACAAATGCATGTCCTTTTATACCATGATTAATAGTTGATATATGTAAAAATAAATAAATAGGTAAAATAATAAAATTTATTACAATATTTAATCCCTTGGTATGTTAGAAAGTCTCTCTATGGATTTTACCTTTAATTTAAGAATCATGAAATTTAGTGTTTTCCATCCTTAAATCTATAATCTATAGAAACATCTTTTTTTAAGATAATTTATAAAATTGTATTATGTTTTCATGTAAAATTATCATACTCCATAATCTGTTATTTGATAGAAAAAACACTTAAACAGTTGACATGTTGGTCAATTAATTTAGTAAAATTAATATAATAAATAATATCCTTTCAATTTTTAAAACATAGGACAGGTTCATATTTATAAAATATTCACTTATCATATTGTAACTTTACATTCATTTCATAATCATATAACTGGTAAATATTAATTAATATGGGTTTTAGACCCCAAAATATAGAATAACTTAGAAATAAAAACAAATTTTAAATTCAAACATCTCAAAAACCATTGACAATACCTTTTAAACTATCACAAAATGTAACATTACCTCTTTCACATTGGTTGAATGATATAAATTTGGTAGAATCACTTTTCATGTGTTATAAACACCCACTATACTTCTACCATATTTTATTTCATAAAAGTTAAAGGCATATATAATAAAATAGAAAATTTAATATAACATTGGTAATCATGAAAACTTGGGTCTAATTTGGATACATAAAGTGTTTTTACGAACCCACACATATTATAATCATTTATTTACAAGAAATATATATGTAAATTATTTATAAATAAATATTTTATTGCTTCTATATTAATTTTGGAATATAAATTAACACGCACTTTTATAATATCGTTTCATTTCATATTTAAAACAATTAGTGGTTCAAATGCACACTTATGAAATTTTAACAAAGAATGTCATTATACATTTTTAATAATTTATTATAATAATATTATATTTTATTTCTTGAGTTTCATAATTTTTAGAAAAATACTTATTATGTTTTTCACCTTTAATTTAAATATTTTCCATTTATGTATAGATATTATCATTAGAACTAGATATAGAATTTTGTAACTTTTCATTCTCTTTAGTAGTTGACTTGTTATCTTTAGAAAGTTTCTTTTAGGTATTTATAAGTACATTAATAATTTATGAAATCATAATTTTGTAACTTTTCATTCTCTATTATCCTTTTTTTACAATTTTTTTATTTATATCTTATGAATTCATTCTCATTGTGTCCTTTCCTCTTACATTCATAATAAGTAACTTCAGAAACATCATTTGAAATAACATTACTCTTTCATTTTACTTTGATATAATTCCTTTGATAATCCTTTATAGATCCCCTAATATATCCAATACTCATTTTTCATAATATTTTAGAAACTTTGGAAACCTCATCACTATCATTTTCCTATATTTTATAATTTTATGAGAAAGTAGGAAAATTTATATATTTAAATTAAATGACTTAATTTTTTGTTCAATATGCCTCAAAAAAATTATTAAGTGTATTTTTATATAGTAACAATTATCCAATCAATTCATCAAGAGCATATTATTTAAATTTTATAGTTTCATAAATAGATAATTTATATGAATTCCAAATTCTAGATAAAAAAATAAGAACTATTTCAATTAGATTTTTTTGTCTAGTGCTTATCCTAAGGCACTCATACCAGTATCAATACTAGTGAATCTATAAATAATTTGATTAATAATTTCCAATTAAACTATTTTATGTTCTTGATATTTGGATCTAACCATTACAAGTTAGTTTTTTTTTAATTTATCAATTCCATAATAATTTACTTGAAATATTCTCAAATACCATTTGCATCTTTACATGTTGATATATTATTAAAAATATTTCTTCCAATAACACAATATAAAATGTTAATAAACTTGTAATTCAAAAAATAAGTAAGAGTATGATTACATGTAAATGTTCCCAGATCTATTTCTCATAACGTATAAAGTTTTACTATTAGTTTCCAATAATCAATATTAAGTTTCTTTGGAAAATATTCTTTACTTTCTTGGTAATATCTATAATATATACTATCAAAAAATTATGGTCTTTGTATAATCCATCCAGTATTAGAACTTATTCCTAGAAGCCTGATTTCACATTTTCCTTGGATGGTTTATCCTAGGATATGGTTAGTAATAAAAATATATATAATAATGGAAAAAAATTATTCATGGTTTTAGCCTTGATACCAATTGTATGGTCCTGGGGAAAATATGGCCAATTGGTTAAGAGGGGGTAAATTGACCTCTTAAAAAATTACATATCAAAGTTAATTTAATTTATAGTGGAAAATAAAATATTAACACAAGTATTTTTATCGTAGTTCGGATAAAAGTAATCCTATGTTACTCCTAAAACTCTCAATATGAGAATGTGGAACTTAATATAAAGTTACCAAAATTTTGAGGGGAGTCACAACCCTTTAAGAATTCATTTTTAACTTACATGACTTAACCCACTGAGGCCTTGAATATGTCAGTGGTATGTCAAGATTTCCACCCTAATCCAACCTATAATATGCTAGGTAATGTGACTGGGATCGAGTAGGCATATATTACCACATGGTAGGCCTTATACAATAATAATATAAAAGAAAAACATATCTCCAAAACATAAGATGATCTAAAATACCAAAATAATATATATATATATATATATATAATCAACTAAATCATAGACAATGAAAGCATACAATCACAGATACAAATACACACTACTAGATGAGTATGAGGGAATAGTACACAACACAATCCTTCAAAATTTATGGAATTGAGAAGCTCCTCTACACTATATGTACTCCATGATTACTACCCAACCATAGTGATCATCTCTATCAATACGAGACACTAGAATCCATATTCTATCTTCTAGAATCACTGGGTATTAGCTCTGAATAAGCCACACTAGTCTTTATATCCACTCAAATTATATCTGAACATGTACATTAACTTTTCTGACACAACACAAGTGGGACCAAGGCTTGTGTAGGAGTTAATATAAAAATAATCCATATAATTCCCCAAAACCAAAACAAAAGTAAAAAATAATTATATTAACTCAACACCCAATATGGGAGGTACCAAGGATGAAGTTAAGGATGGAAAAGAAAACCCTGAGTTAACTTGAAACCCTTGATACTAAAGAGTAACTTGAATAATTTCAAAAAATAAGTACCTAGTTTTGCCCTATTAATAAAAGTCACAGGGATACATAGAGGTTGTTTTCATCTTAAATTCAACACATGATAGTCAGACCTCACAATCAAAATTATGAATCTCATAATACTTAATAGACCATAAATCATAAATTTAATCATCATCTCAAAACTGCATCTCAAAGGAAACACCCTTGGGGTGTCAATGAATCATTAGTCCCATAAAATTCTATACTGTACAGATATAGAACAACCATTCCACCATTAGAAACCATAATAGGAATCCGAATCATCTATGAATCCTGCTCTCCGATCATGGTAATACCACATACTATAGATCATCATTACTGTATCATCAACCAAGAATCCAAACTAACGAAATCTAGAACCAATGAATCCTATCTCAATTTTTGATTGAGGATCCATCCACCATGACAATGGGTGAAATACCAAATCCAATGGAGGATCCCAATCCCATCCAATCCCTTTAGATAATTAGAATATCGACTCTACATATAGGGGATCCCAACCCATTATATATGGGTGAAATAATGACCCTATGTAATTTTATAGGTATTGGATCCAATCCTCATATCTATATGGGTGAAATACTAACTCAAGTTGAGGATCCATATCCTAGAAGTTGAAACGATTACCCTACTGAACAATAGTGATAGAGAAACATTTTCCTTGATATGTCTTTTATGCTATTTGTTTTTCTAACTACCTTAAAATCTCTGAATATCATTCCTAAACACTACCATCAGCTACCATGGGCTATAAAGGCCAATTATTCTTATATCACCTCATTCTGAATCTATTATATTGAAGAATAGGACACCATCATATGGAAAATCGCATATGATGGAGTATCCATATGCTAAAACATTAGTTCCAAGCAAAGAGATGACAAGTTCAAATAATGATAGAATAGTACATTGTGTGCCCTA
Source organism: Viscum album (assembly GCA_963277665.1). NCBI lineage: Eukaryota > Viridiplantae > Streptophyta > Magnoliopsida > Santalales > Viscaceae > Viscum > Viscum album. The sequence continues at coordinate 1,474,129,610 of OY728125.1, read as the reverse complement.
TAGGGGTACATGGTGTGTGAACTCTCATACAATATCTAGTCATGTGCTATCACATACATGGAATTCCAAGATCCATATAGAGGATGTATGATATGAAATGCATAGCTTCTTGGAGGAAAGTGGCACATGGCATATACCACGATTACTATGGCATGTTCTATAGAGGTTACATGGAATATGGTCTTGATAAAAATAGTATGTGAGGCCACTTCAGTTCACGAATATTTACATTAGATACACACCAATTAGTCGAGTAAGGGGCATATAAATTGTAATTCTATCATGTGGAATGTGATATCTAACATTCACCAAAACCCTAGCAGTTGAATCTTCTATGATACATGTTGTGTATTCATCCTAACTACTCACTATGTAATCAGGATTTTTCTAGAAAATTATGTATTTTTTTAAATATCAGGTCACTATCACCAAATCCAATATAACCAAACTAAAATTACTATTGACTTCCTCTATTAAAGTGATAATATCACTAAAATTCTATCCCTAGATACCATTCATAAAATTTGGAATCCTCACCATCCATTATTTATAAAAATTTACCTTCTGTCATCCAACATGCACAATCCACCACTATCGATTATGAAAATATCAAGTAACATGATCCTTGGTGTTATGTGCAACACCCCAACATGTATCTGGGGGTGTAATAGAGAATTGAATCAGACTAGTAATAATCGAATCACCTTCTAAATCATGATTAGTGATGAATTATTTGAAGAATAATGGGAGAAAACCAAATAAAAAATAAGGTGAGAATCATTAATGGACACCGAAATCCTAAACATCAATATTTAGAGTGGTAAATGAAGAATCAACAAAGAAACCATGGATAAAAATTTAATACATCCCATTTATAAATTATAAATAGACAATCCAAATTGATAATCAATGGAATTTGAGAAATGATAATTCCTTGACTTGAAATGAAATATAAATGGATCCAATACACACAAAAAAACACCACCCTACCAAATAAAATCATCAATGCTTTAATTGTTCATTGGCATCACAATATGTTCATTTAAACATAACCCAATCATGTATTTCATTGGGATTATGTATCAAACTCATTTTCATCCCCTTATATATTTTATGATCTCACACAAAGATCCCTCTAAGAACACATCTCTTTAATCTGAGGGTTAAATGACTAACCATAGGGATTTATTTATAGAGAGGTATAAATAAATGTGTCACTAGGTTATGATAATAAAATAAATAATTATTTAATATATTCCAAATAATATATCATTAACTGTGAACCAATGTGGGGCCTAATAATATAGAAATTACGTTTCTCCATGGTAAACACCCAATCTTGACTCAACTGCGAAATCAAATTCCCCATTAATATCATATTTAAGAGATAAGACCATCTATTTATAAACTCATTCATACAGATTAAAAATAATTTATTATTTTTATTACATTATTTTTGAGCCTTCGTGAGACTTTCTTTTCCATGTTAGCTCAATCTAGGAATAAAAACCAATCTCTAGAATGAATGAAACCCTCAAAAAAATTATAAACTAATTGTCTTGGTATAATTTATCATTTTACCCCTTGGGAGGTCCTGATACTCTAAAATTTCAAAATTGGAGCTATATCCCACCAATGAAAATATCTAGGTCCCTACATCATGCCCATCATAAATCACCTTTCAACCTCAAAAAGGTAAGAAAAATATCCCCAAAATAACAAATATAATATATGTTTTCATTCAGAAAATATCACATCATCACTTGTAATTTGGTCACCATAGAGATGCGAGCTCTAAGGGAAATCAATATATCATTATCTATTAAGGATAACCACTTATTTCATCCATGAAGATATCAACTCCATCCCATCATGAATAAATAATGATTCAGTAATATGAAACTTCCCAATGTATGTCTTTCTCGTCCTTAACACATAAAATATATGTCCATTTGAGAGTCATATGAACTCTTAGGATAAGGTCATTCTAATAATTTTTGGACCATCACCCCAAAATGGTTCATCTATAATGCCAAATATGGTGGAAAATTCCGGATCCCCACATTTTAATGAGTGTTTTATATGTTCATTGTATAGGATAAATTAATCTAGGCCATAATTTCATACCAAGAACATAAATAATTTAGCATTTTGACACAAAATAAGTTGGATGGGTGTGTGATATTCAGAATTTATGTTACAAACCCCTGTAATCACCTTCAAAAAGAAAAATATTCATCATTTCTATCTTATAGAGAAAGATTAAAATGGAACTCCCACCCAAACCTCAACATAACATACATGATAATTTCTCACTCACATCTTGATCTCTATCTAGTTTTCACCCTCATTAGAAAATATCTTGATAGTGTTTTCATCACTAATTTTTTAATTCTATCAATTACAACATTAAACACAACACTAATATCCACCAACTACTCAAGATACCTCCACTAAACATTAGATGTCCCAATCTACCATAATCTGAAGAGAATGGTCATGATTGTCCAAATTACCCAACTATATCAACAAGAAACACTAATAAAGATCCTACCCTAACAACCAATATATATAACCTCTCAGAAAAAACTCCACTAGAGGATGAAAAGGTTCTCCATGAAATTTTTATACCCAAACAAATCAATATTTGATGGTATACTAAGGAATATGATTTATTAGAGTGGTCTACATTTTGGATTCTGATCCCAATACTCACCACAATCATTTTGGGAGAACCACTATCAACCTAAGGATGTGGACGATGTGCTAACCACTTTCAATGTAACCCCGCTAATTTTCTAGCTAAGAATAACTGATCATAGGGGGGCACTATGTCAACATCACCCTCATAGAATCCTGTAGATAAAAGATGTTGTGAGGAAACTACCATTAACTAATGGTGAGTAAAATCACCCTTTATAAGAAAGGGTTGGTTAGATAAAGATAACCATGTACATACATAGACAATCAACTGGAAAAAAATTCTATTATAAGAAAAATATAACCACCACACCATAGTTATTCTATGTAGACCTCCTCATCCTCCATGACCTTAGTTTTATGAATATGAATCCAACCCAAAAATATAAGTTTCACAGTACAATATCATTAATTCCTAATAGTATCATCTTTGAATCATATCATAGAGTGATTCAGTAAAAAATATCCTAACTCCACAAAGGAGGTAATTATTCCACTCTTCTATACACAAATATCATCCCTAAAACATAGGACAACACATACACTATCCTCTAGACAAGGATAATCTATGGGTCGCTCGTATTAAGAATACAGAAATTCATTTACATTAATAAGAAGAAAATATCTTCCCCATGCCAATAGCGCATGGATCCATGCTCACCATCCGATGGAAAAATAACTTTACATCCATAAGGTTGGATCTTCCTACAACATATGTGGGTTATTTATCCTTAATAATAAAAAAATCACTTGATCAACATAATCACCAACACGCAAAGGAACCCATAGTTTGTAACCAATTATAATGATTTCAGTAAAATCACACCTCCTCTCAACCAGAAAGGAATTTATTAAAAGACCTATTTCCAATCAAGAGAAAACTCTGATCACAATAAGGGGTAAGTGAAAGATAGTCTCCATCATTGGAATTATTCTATCTAACTAGGATCTATCCTAAAGATCCATTGTAATATCCAACTACTAAAAAACATAATATTATGAGAATCTCAAGTATCCTTCAATCCATACAAGGTCCTATAGGAAAAAGATACAACTTTTAATTTGAATTATACCATTTTTTTTCTAACCATAGGCAACCTATGTTTACATCATCCATCAACTCAAACTAGAATTATTTCATTCTAAATGAGGATCATCTTAGAGTGGTGTTTATCAGAGAGGATGCATACATCATCCTTTTCTAACTTCTCTTATACCAACTGGTTCAACACCCAAAAAACTCTATGGTAATTCAATATGATCTACAATAAATAGGTGCCTAATTTAATTACCATATTCAACACCATGTTCTATCAATGAAACTCATCTTGTTGTATTTATGTGGAAATATAACATATCCCCACCACCATATTGCATCTCTTCAAAAACTCCCAACCCAGCCAATCTCACATAGGTTTCTCCAGCAAAAGTGGTGTAATAAGAAGCACAATACCAACACTTAAATCTCTTAATCTAGAGTCTTATTGAATGACTAATCTAGATAAATTACACTGAAAAACTTACTTAAGAAATACCTTTAAAATGTATGCGACCCCAATACATACTTCAACATGATCACCTATCCTAGTAAATGGTTTAATGTAATCTAATAAAAATTTCAACCCTGGTAATAAAAAAATATCTAAACATGGTAGAGTAGTATCTTTTTGAGTTTGAGAAATACAATACCCACTAATGAGTATTTTTGTAGTGTATGAATATTAATAGATGAGTTGGTTTCTGACTAGTAAGAGCCCAAACTAGATGAAATTGGTAGTGCTGGACTCTAGATATTTCCATATCACCCATGGATCAAGCTCACCATGTAAACTCTAGAGATATATATCATTAAATGCACACACCATGACTACTTTTTTAATAGTCTTATCTAACCCAATTGGGACTACCATCCACTCTATGAGAAAAAATATCATTAAACATTAGGGAAGAGATACTTCCTTAGATTTATGGGAGATAAAATCTCTCAATAGATACTCATAAGACATTCCCTCATCTCCCACTAACTAGTGGACATGGTAAAAACCTCACACATTACCTCATTATAGCCCCATGTCTGTATATAAATTGGTTATTAGATGGTATCACCCTAAAATTTATTGGATGAACCCACGATAGTTTGATTATATCTTGATTAGTTGACACATGAAAGAAATTAATGGTCATAACTAGCCACAATATAATGCATGTTCCAACTTTCCAATACCCCTCAATCAATTTCTTAGAGTTTGGTGTTGATTAATAGTTAAGAAGATCCTTGATAAATGAAATTATCAGGCACAATACCTATGTTGATCTCCCTAGTCTATTAACTAAACCCAATACACCCCTTAACATCATTTCCCTAATCCCTAAACCATTCCCCACATGAATACTAACTCTATTTAATATCCCTAATATATATACACTTGATCTATCACTAACTCAACCCAACCCAACATAGTGATTCCTGAGTGTGGTAATTCAAAAGTTCCACCCAAATCCCAACTCCAATTAGCTAGAAATTGTGAATAGCAATGAATAGGAATATATCAGAACATAAGAGGCCATAGCCTATAAAATCCTACATCAAACACATATCTCTGTTACAAAATATGGTCCAAAATACCAATATTATATATATTAATAAATATATAATCAACTAAATGATATTCAATGTATTCATGAACCAACATATAAAAATGCACCCTACTAGTTGAGTATAATATAAATAATACACTTGAAAATTCAATGAAATATAAGTTACTAAGAACAACCTCCATGATATGTACTCCAAGATCACTCCCTAGCTATAGAGTTTGTTAATAACGTCATAAGCCACCATGCTCTATAATATTTCACCGAGAACCATTAGGTATCAGCTTCAAAAAATACACACCGGTCTCCACATCCACTCAAAACTTCTATAAACCTATACAAATTCTTCATCAATACAACACATCTGGGACAAAGGCCCATGTTGGGGGGAGTCAAAAAATTATGATTAGGATTCCCCAAAAATCACAAGGAAGTTAAAATAAAATAGTGCAACTAAATTCCTACTATGGGAGTTTCTAAGGATGAAGAAAAAAAGGTAAAAAAACACCAAGTAAGCTCAAATTCCTCGATATTATAGAGTAATAAAAATAATTTTAGGATATAATAACCCAGATTTACTTAATCATTAGGAGTATCAGGAAAAAATAGAGGTCCTTATTGTCTCTAATTCCACCCATGATAGTCATAAAAAATGATTAAAATGAATAGTCTCATAATATTGAAGTGACCAAAAAGCATAAATTAAAATTCTAGCTATAAACTGCAACTTGAAGGCAACCCCCCCTCCACCCACCAACCCATCAAAGGATATAATGAATCATAATTCCGATAGAATCATATTATTTTAAAAACTTCTGAAAACCATGCCAATTCCAGAATCCATAATGTGGAGCTTCAACATCACTAAATCATACTATCCAGTTGATGGAATAATGAATCATTCATCACATCATTACTATATCATCAATCAAACCTATAAACTAACAAAATACATCAACCTATATAGTCTATCTCAATAAATTATAGAAGATGATCTATGCACCATGATAATTTGTAAAATACTGACTATATTGGAGGATCCTAATCCCATTCAAGATCATTAGGTGGGATAAATACCAACTCCACAGATATAGAATCCTAGTCTCATGTATGTGTTTGAAATACCTACTCTATCTGATCATGTAGGTAACAGATTTATTCCTAGTACCTATATGGGATAAATACTAACTCTAGTAGAGGATCTCTTTCCTAACGGTTGAAATACAGACCTTTCCTAAGGATATTGAGAGAGGGAAATGTGTCCTAATGTAAATTTTCTACCAAATATTCTAATAACTATGGGAAAATCCACGAATATCATGCCTAAAACACTTCATCATAAGAGTCAATGTGTAGAGGTCAACTATTATCATATCACCTCATTCCGTATCCCTGATATCAAAGATATGTTTAACACCATGTTTTACATGAAAAAACACTCATGATTTGGTATCCACATGCCCCAAATATATGTCCTAATAAAATAGATATGATGGGACACTAATGTTGGGATAATACACAGTGTTCTCTGTAGGGGTACAAAAAATGTGACACCTTATACATCATCTAGTCATGTATTATATAATACATGGTGTTACATGGTCCATGTACATGATGTGTGAGATGAATCAAATGACATGTTAGATTAAAAGTGGCATAAGGTTTGCACCATGCTTCCCATGTCATGTTTCACTAAGATTATGGGGTGTGTGGTCTTGCTACCCACAACTTCTGATTCCAGTTAGGTTTCTATGTGTGCACTCCTGATACATTATGAGTAATTAGATAAGGGAAAAATGGTGTGTGTTTCTTTTAGAGGATGTGTGAAATTTGTTATTCATTGAAACCCTAGATACTATATCTCTCAAGATACATGGTATGTGTTCTTCCGAACTAAATTCCTTTTAGTTAAGAATTTTCAAAAAATTAAGCATGCAAAAAAATTTCATGATGCTACCACTGGTTTTTCTATATTCAATTTGAAATCATTTTTGACTTCATCTATTTGGGTAATAGAATCACTATAATACAATCTATGGCCACCATTCATTAAATGAGAATCCCCATATTATAGTTTGGCAAACTAATAAGACTTAATTTAGGAAAATTCACCCACCATTGTCAACCTTTACGAATTCACCACCATCAATCATAAAAATATCAAAATTCATGATACATATTGTTTTTATTAGCACTAAAACAATAATATGGGGGTTTAATTATGATTAAAACTATATAATAAATAGTTAATTCACAATCTAAATCATTGATGGTGATGAATAATGCGATGAATAGTCAAAAAAACCAAATAATTAACAAAGTTAAAATCATTAATGGTTATTTTGAACCTATTAATCAGTCATTGGAATGGTAAGATAATAAATAATAAATAAATAATAACTCAAAATTTAATTTATTCCAAAAAATAATTTTAAATAGATAGGGCCACGTGAAAATCAATAGAATTTGAGAAAATGATAATCCATGGACATGAAATCAATGATAAATGTATCCAATACAAAATAACATTTCCCTGACTCATGGATAATCTTATATTCTTAAATCTATCATGGTTTTCATGATACATTCTTTGACACATGATATGATCATTTATGTCATTGGCATTCTCTTTAAAATTCATTATCATCCCCCCAAATATACTATGATCTCTCACTGAGATATCTCTAGGATAGATCCTATCTAATCCTAGGGTTTTGTTCCTAACACTGGGATTTTCTATAAAGCGATATAAATAGATGCATCGCTTGGTTAGGATACTAAACTAAATAAATAAATCAATTATTTAATTTATTCCACATAATCCACAGGCGACTACAAACCAATGTTGGACCTAATGTCAATGAAACTTAAATAATTAATAAGGTAAACACCCAATTCCAAACATAATTATAGATTCATATTCTCTATATATAGTCTCATTTAATATATATATATAAGCATCTTTCCAAAAATTATAACATTTGGATTTAAAATAATGTAATATTTTTATTATATTAACTTCAAGGCTTCATGATACTCAGTTTTCCACATTAGCTCAACCCAGGGGTAAACCTCATTCACTAAAATAAAAAAAAACCTCATAACGTATTTATGAATTCATCTAATAGGTTAATTTTTTTTACCCCTACTAAGGTCCCAAGATTTTGAAAATTCAAAAATATAGTTATGTCAAATAGGGAAAAATATATATGTCACTGAATTAACCCCTCAAGAAAAAACACAAATCTATCTTTTGTAAACATTGATTCAAAAATCATAACCTTCCTTTTAATATGGAGGAATAAGTAACCTTTTTTATATAGAAAAATATAAAAAATAAACCTCAACCTTTTACCAGACCAAGGTACAACCAGTAACATGTGTTTTTCACACCTAGAGGCACAACCCGACATACCTTTTATAGGTGTAGTATAACCTTACACTAAGGCCATTATTTTGAATGAAAAATCATAAAAAATATGCACATATAAAAATAGAAAGAATTTTGAACTATAAAAACTATTAAAATAAGATAGTTGGAGTGGGGAGGTCGTAGTGATCAAATCAGCAAAAAAGGATAAGTATGATAAAGTCCAGCCGAGATTTTTTAAGTGATGATAATGAAATATTATCACACATTACTATCTAAAATATATTCAACCACTATTTTGAATTGATTTTGTTGAAATTTATATATAAATTTCCATTGTCCATAGTAACCTTTAAATAAAATGTAATTTGAGGCTTTGAAATTGTATTTTTATATTTTACCATATAGCCAGAATTTTCTCTCCCAAAGATAATGAGAAATTTCAGTGATGAGAGAAGCATAAATAATATTTAAAACATGATATAGTTATACAAAAAACATTTCAAATAAAAAAAATTAAAATAGCAGTAAATAATTATTAATAAAGTCCTTGGATAATTCCCTTAAATCAATGTGAGAAAAAATATTTATATCCTAAATATTCAAATTTAAAACTAACGAATTTCTAAGAAAATAACATTAATATAGAAAAGAACTACGTCCAGTAATTTTTCAAATTAAGTCTACCCAAGAACATTAAAATTAATTTTCATATAAATAAAATAATCAATGTTTTATTATGCAATAATTAAACTTAGAAAAAAAGTATAGAAAATATATGATTAATCAATATATAAAAAAATAATTTAAAATGTACATATTTAAATATTTATAAAAAAATAATTTATATATATAAATCATGAATGAGTTTCAATTTTTTGTGACTGTGTGTTTTTATGAAACTTATAACACTTATATTACTTTGAAATACCTTACTCCTTTTAAATTATATATGACTTTATATTTTTTATATGACTTTGAAATCCCATATGACTTCAAAATTTTGTGAGAATTAATATTCTATAATATTTTATTCTAAATAATATTACTTTCCTAGAGTGAATATTAATTTACAAACCGTGCAACAAACTTTGTAAATTTTGAAGACATAGATTTCATATGAATTTAAATATGAAAATTTTGAATTTTGAAATCTGTAACAACTTTAGTTAAAATTTAATTCTTTTACACATCATATGAAATTCATGTACGAATTTATATAAAGAAAATTTTTAATTTTATAAGACATTAAATTCAAAATATAAGACTCCATAATTACATTAAATAATAAAAAACACCGGATTTTATAATTATCCAATCATAAAATTTTAATTTTATGAGACATAACTCATCTCATAATATTATGTATTTTTCTAAAAAATTAGTTTGTAAAAAATGTAAAACAATTATAAAAACAATTGAACAAAAATATCAACAATAAAATTTTCTTCTAAAATAAGTGAAAGATTTAAAAAAACATCGCACATCTTAGATGGGACAAAATAATAATTTATAAATTATCAAAAAATGGTATATTTTTAATTATTGATACAATATAAAGTGTAAAGGATACACTCAAAAATATATCAATGGAAAAGAGGATATATGTAGTACACTCATTTTCTGGATGTAACCCTTACTTGACGCTATGAGGGAGTAGTGGCCTCATCTTTTTCCAGGGATTATATCTTATACATGACTACCTGGAGATGGAAAGTCTTTATGGTGGGGAGTTTGTAACATCATGTTACCTTGATCGGGTAAGTTTTCCCTCTTTCTATGTTCCCTTTTCATTCAAAGTCCTTAGGAGTGGTTTTCTGGATTTTCTCCTGGCCGCATAGCAGGTATATGTTGTGTACTAAAGGTACACGCCCTGTACCATAGGTACACATCATGTAATGGTTGCTGGATACAAGTCATGAATGGGGTCATCACACTATGAGTCGGTACATGTTGTGTACCTAAGTTACACATCATGTAGGGTTTAAATATCATATTCTTAACCTGATATGATGTGTGTTTTGGCGTACTTATCCAGCGTGGCCTACATGACGTGACCAAAGGGTACATGTCGTGACTCGGCCCGTGCCTAGGAAAAAGTCATACGTTTAGTAGTTTCACTCATCCCTTCCTACCCATACTTCATTTCTCTTGACCCTAGGATTCCCCTAGGAGATTTTTATAGGTTCCCCATCTCCCGGATCAACTCAATTGTCCTTGGATATTTTTTTATTGATGGTGCATCTCACCATGTGAGTGTTCATTCTAGTTCTTCGTTGTGGTTCATCTTTCTTCTCACATCTTCTTAGACCTACTAATATATAATTCTTTTATCCTCTTGGTTTATCATATATAAGCCTGTTATGTGTATATCTTGGTTTTTTAATGCCAAACAAGTTGAGTTTTCCCCTTTTTGTTGATAGGAGAAGAGATCTAAGGCCATTTTTGTGGAAAATCAACTATGCTTCTTGTGCATTCTTCATTTGTTGTCGAGTTTAATTAAAACCATTGAAGTAGGTGGATTCAATCTCATCTAATATTTCGATAATTTATTTTATTAGTTTTAAATTGATTAAATTGAATGAAATTGATTGTGAAATATTGGTTCAATGCATGGAATAAATCTTTTTTAGTGATGATTTGTTGTTTTTGTGATATTTTGTAATCTCAGTGAATTGTTCGGAAACTTCTTTAGTTTATTGAAATTAAATTTGTGATTTTAAATTTTAGATTTTCTTTAATCTCTAAATGGTTTGTTTTGAATATTTTTTAAAAAAAATGGTGTTTTATTGAAATGGTTTGTCTTAGAAATGGTTTTGATAGAAAATGTTTTTCAGTAAAAAGGTGATTTTATTGAAAAGGTGTTTTCTCATGATCCTTTGGCATATTAGTGTGTGATTCCATATTACATATATAGGGATTGGTTGAAATATGACCTTGTTCTTGGTGACAAAGCTTTAATAGAACATGGTATATAATTACCTTATAGTGACTTGGTAGATCGATGAGAAACTCCTCATGAGTATAGAACTCTCATAATGAACCATGCATGTTTGGTAGTCTGAATATGTGGAATGGTTTAGGTATTCCAAAAGAATATTGTGAAATGGTTTTAAATATTTATTAGTATTTTTATGTAATGGTAACTTTCTGGAAAATTAGTTTTAATATCACTTGTAGACTTTTGGTTGTAATTGTTTTTGGAACTTGTTTATATTTAGTTATAAACTATTTTGGGAAATTATTTTATATAAACTGTTTTATATAAATGTTTCTAACTATTCTATCCTATATTATTGAGTAGGAAAGTCATTGGGGGAAATCCTAATAAGTTTTATACACACCCCTTCTTGGGAAATTTGGTTCTTTTGAAATTTCTATCTTCCAGGACAGGGGAAAGGGTAACACATCACATGTTTTTAGCACCACTTCATGATGGTGGGGCTATTTGGTGATCTTGGTTCATGATACTTGTATATTATGGAGTCATGTGGTATTCTTGGAGTTTTTTGTTCCTTTTTTATATTTACTTTGATACCTTGTTGGTCTTCTATTGTTGCATACTTTAGAGTGGTTTTGATATGAATAAAGTAGTTGAGTTGTATTTCATTGTTCATGCATCATATAGTGATCTATTTGGTATGGTTGGTTGAGTTAATGGTTTTATTCATATAAGGTAAATCATCCCTCGCTTTAATTTGAAACCCTTAGGGGTTTATTTTCAGCCTTTGTCATCTTGGGGATGTCTCTTAAGGCCAAATGATGACTCGTTGTATTCTCAAAGCAATGAGAATTAGTCAGTCATTACAAATGGTATCATCTTGTTTGGTCCCTACCTAACAAGTAGTCATCAATGTTCTTGGTCTTGGAGTGGAAATTCCTTCTTCTCTATTCCTTGGTTTGGAATCTTAGAAAGGAGTAGGATTGTTAGAATATGAAATTTATATCTAAAAGGACATAGCTAACCCTTTTATTCTAAACTTCAAGTTACCAAGGAGTTGGGTACATAAGTGTTTGGATACACTTCTATGATTTTGAAATCTCATTGTCATGGGTTTAGCCAATGAGATGAGCATGCCATGCATTATAGGAATGAATTCCCACTATTTATGCATAAACCATTTGGAGTAATGATTTATATGGTGAAAAAGTGTTGATTTTTGAAAAAGTAAGAAATTGTTTTTCAAATTAAAGATTTTGAAAAAGGAAATGGTTATGGAAATTTTAAAATGGTTTTATTTTCAAAAGGAAAGTTAAGTGTTTCAAAAAAAATGTAAAAATGGTAAAAGGTTGTTTTTGGAAAACAGTGTTTTGATAGTTGATGTGATATAATTTTAAATTCCCAGCCACCATTTACTAGAGAGTGGGACTTATAGAGTTTGTTGTTTGTTTATAAAATGGCACTCGATAGGCATCGTAGTAACCAACCACAAGAAGCTATGGAGAATGTGGTTGCACCTAATCCTTAGGTGAACCAATAACTAGCTTACAATATCATTCAATAATTTCATGCCTTGGACATAGGAAATCGGAGGGACGAGCAAAGGAAAGTATATCATTCCATATAGTTCCTGAAGCAGAATCCACTAATCTTTAAAGGTGATTTTGAACCATAAAATGAGGATGTTAGGTTAAATAGGATGAATCATATATTCAATTTCATCAGCACACCATCAGAGCTTAAATTCAATATGGCCATGTACATGCTCAAGGATATTTCATGCCAGTGGTGGGAACTAGTTCTACATTCTAAAGAAAATCAAGGCCTTTCTTGGGAGGATTTTGAGGAATTGTTTAATAAACAATTCTATCCTCATACGTTCAATATTTAGAGGACAATGGACTTATTTGGCCTAAAGTGGTAGAATCACTCTATCACAAAATATGTGGATAAATTTATCAATTTAGTGTTCTTTTCACCAGAAGTTGCAGTGAGTGCATCCTTGAAGGCACGCATCTTCGAATCAGGTATAAGGAAATAAATTCAATCAAAAATTGTGGTGCTCTGTATTACTGATTATATAGAGATGGGGAATAAATTGGCGGTGGATGAGCGAGAAATATCAAGAGATATGTGAGGATTAAGTATGATGATCCCTACTTGAAATGGGGGAAACTCCAATAATGGGAGAAAGCATAAGAGAGACACCTATTTCTAATGTAGGATTGGGAATTGGAATCATACAGCTAGATCAGTAAATCTTCCTCCACTACTAAAGATCCAAAAAGGATGCTACCAATATGGTTCCTTTGAACACATAAAGTGGGAGTGTACAAAACCACCAAGATAATTCCATAATTGAAACAATATGGGACACCTTAAGCTCTTTTGTCACAGTGCTCTGAGGTTGGGTTCTTGAGACACTTCTCAGGTGTTGTAAGCATCATATGCTTTGACAGGGTGAGGAAAGAATAATCAGGCTCATAAACGGAGCATAGCTATCCAGGGTGATTCTTGGAATATTATGACTCCTAAACATCGGAAATTATATCAAGGGAATAAAGAGAATAGTGCAGTAATGAAGTAATTGTATGGATCTGATCAGATGATTATTGATGATCAAGTTGGACCATCTACAGTGAGAGGTATGATTATTTTTAATTCTAACTTTGTGAAAGTGTTGTATGATAATGGTGCATCACATTCTTTCATTATTTATCGTGTTATTGAATTTCAATGTTTAAAACTAGAAATGATGTGTTCTATATTAAAAATGAAAACTTATCTCAGTGGAATATAATGTCAAGCCTTTGTGTGAAGAGCATGTGCTATAACTCTTGATGGAGCTGTGCTGATATGGGACTTCTCAATATTGGAAATGGATGTCTATGATGTAATCCATGGTATGGACTGGTTGACACTGTTCAAGGATCACATCGACTATTATAGGAGAAAAGTAAGTCTCATGAATGAGGAAGACATCGAGCATCTCTTCAAAGAAGATAGGATTTTAATGAAAGGTTTAATGATCATGTTGGCACCAATGGCGCGAGTGATCACATATAAGTTGGAAGCATTGACTTTGGAATAAATAGAAGATATCAAGGAAGATATCTTTCCAGTAGTTGTTGGTCAATTTCTAGATTTATTTCCCAATAACTTCTCAAGGTTACCACCTCTAAGGGAAGTGGTGTTTAAGATTGATCTCCTTCTAGGGACCAGTTATATTTCCCTTCTATATTATAGGATGGAATGAAAATCATTAATGGAATTTAAAGTGTAGTTGTAGGAGATGGAAATCAAGGTTTTTATTTGGCTAAGTATGTCTCCATGGGCAGTACCAGTCTTGTTTGGGAAGAAACTTGATGAAAATATTCTGTTGTGTGTGATTATCATAAGATTAACCAAGTTACAATAAATAAAGTTTACCCATTTCAATGAAATTATGACCTATTTGATCAATTTAGGGGAGCTCAGGGGTTCTCTAAAATTGACTTGCGATCAGGATATCACCAAATTCAAGTTGAAAAGGAAGATATTCTGATGAAAACTTTTAGAAGAAGATATGGCCACTATGAATATGTATTCATGCCTTTAGGTCTAATGATTGCACCTACAGTCTTCGTGGATTTGATGGATCTGATATTTCAGAGATATCTGGATTCTTTTTTATGGAGTTTGTGGATGAAATCTTGGTGAATTCAAAGAAAAGGGTTGAGCATGAGGAACACCCGGAGACAGTGTTACAAATATTGAGAGATAACCATTTTTATTCTAAATTATCAATGTTTGATTTTTGGATATAGGAGGTATAATTTCTTGGCCATGTGATTTATGAGAAATGTGTTTCAGTGGATCAAGAGAAAATAAATACTGTTATCTCATGGAAACCACAAAATAATTTATTTGGTATATGAAGTTTTCTTTGTATATATAGCTACTAATGACACTTTTTGAGTGACTTCTCGTGACTAGCTTCACCAATTAAAGCTCTGAAAAAGAAGAATAATCCATTCCAACGGATAGAGGAATGCCAGAATTCTTTCCAGGTGATGAAAGTTCATCTTATATTAGAACCTATCTTGATTTTTCTAGAATTGGTATGGGGCTTTATGGTGTATTGTGATGCTTCAGGATCATGGTTGGATTGTGTACTCATGCAAGGAGGCCATGTTGTGGATTATGGTTCAAAGAAGTTGAGGGTGCATGAGAAGAATTACCCAACACATGATTTGGAGTCAACAGTGGTCATCCATGATTTGAATACTTGGATACATTATCTCTTTGTTGATAAATTTGCTATTTTTATGGATCATAAAAGCTTGAAACACATCAGTGATATTTAAATATAATGTAATGGAGATGTATTTAGTATCTCCAGATGTTTGACACTGACTTGATGTATACACTAGGAATAGGGAATTCGGTGGCAGATGCATTGATCATAAATTCATATGCTCAGTTGGAGAAAGAAGCTTCAGATGAATGGTAGTTGATGTCTGTCCTAGTCAACATGCATATGTAATGTGAAGACCAAGGTGATGTTGTAGTATTATTTTCAGCTACTGTTGTTCTTAATTTGGTAAATATGGTCAAATAGGTACAAACATCTAATGTATAATTATTGTTATGAGTTCAAAACTCAATGGTGGGGAGACCATTGAGGGATGGAAACTCGATTGGAGTTCGGTTTTATGCTTTAGAAATTAGATGGTTGTACCTATGGAATGTTTGGAATAAATTATTTATGTTTACCACAATTCAAGATGGGTTGTACATATAGGTATACAGAATATGTATAAGTCATTAAAGGTACAATTTTTGTGGAGCTTCATGAAATAGAAAGTCATTGATTTTATTTCAAAGTGCTTAAATTATTAACAAGTTAAGGAAGAGAATCTGTGACCAGTGGGTTTGTTGTAGTCCTTACCTATCCTAGTCTGGAAATGGGAGTAGATAGTGATGGATTTTTTTTACAGCTCTCCCAAGAATGGTCTGAAGACACGATTTCATATGGGTGATAGTGGATCATCTTACCAAGTCGGCCCATTTCATCCTATTCGTGAAACTCATTTGGTGAAGGATATATCCAAATTATATATCCGAGAAGTGGTAAAGAAACATGGAATACCGGTTTCAATAGTCTCAGATAGAACTCTAAGGTTCATGTCTCGTTTCTAGAAATCCTTACAGAAATTACTAGGTACTCAATTGGCTATGAGTATGGTGTATCATCTTCAGATAGATGGGAAATATAAAGGATGATATAGACATTGGAAGAAATTTTGCAGGCTTGTGTAATGGAATTTGGTGGCTCATGGGAAGATCATGTTCCATTAGTTGAGTTATCATATAATAATAGTTTTCAGGACTTAATACATATGGATCTTTTTGAAGCTTCATATAGTAATCCTTGTCGTTCTACACTTTGTTGGGTGGAAACTGCTGAGACTTCACTAGTTGGGCCAAGCCTTCTACAAGAAAAATTGAGAAGATTTTGTTGATCGAAAAGAGGATGGAGACGGCTCAGAGTTGTCAGAAATCATATGTGGATCTTCATTGACGGTTGTTGTCAATTTTCATGAGTGATCATGTGTTCTAGAGGATCTCTCCAAGGCTTGGACATCATCATTTTGGGAATCATGGAAAGTTATATCCTTGGTATATAGGCCCTTTTGAGACACTGGAACATGTTGGAGAGGTGGTATATAGATTGGCATTTCCACCATGGTTCAGTAGAGTTCATAATGTGTTCCATGTGTCTCAATTGAAAAAGTATTATCCTGAACCTGCCCATGTGATCTGATGGGATCACATTAACCTAGAGTTGGATGCTTTAATGGTACATTTCCAAGTGTGGATTATGGATAGGAAAGATAAAGTCTTTAATGGAAAAATCATTGGTGTAGTGCAGGTTTTATGGTAGCATGGTAAGATTTAGGAAAGACTTGGGAACATAGTAAGGAAATGAAAGAGAAATGGATGGAACTCTTTCAGGGAAGTGAGGGTTTTCTACTTTCTGAGGACGGAAAGCCCAATGGCGGGGAGAATGTAGTACCCCCAATTTTGGTTATGTAACATTAATTGATGCTATGAGGGAGTAGTGGCCTCATTTTTTCTAGGGATTACATCTTCCACATGACTTCCGGGGGATGGAAAGTCATTATAGTGGGGAGTTTGTAACATCTTGTTACCTTGATTGGGTAATTTTTCTCTCTTTTTAATTTCTATTTTGGATCAAAGTCCTTAGGAGTGGTTTTATAGACTTTCTATAGGCCACAAAGTAGGTACACACTGTGTACTATAGGTAAACGTTGTGTACTGGAGGTACACGTCATGTACGGGTGGTACACATCGTGTACTAGTTTCTAGATACAAGTCATGAATGGGGTGATCATACTCTGAGAAGGTACACATCGTGTACCTAACATACACATCATGTAGGGTTTAAATATCATATTTTTTACCTGATGTTATGGTTATTTCAGTGTACTTATCCAGTGTATCCTATATGATGTGACCAAGGGGTACACATCATGACTCGGCCAATGCCTAGCTTAAAGGCACACATTTAGCAGTTTCACTCGGCCCTTCTTACCCATTCTTCATTTCTCTCAACCCTAGGATTTCCATAGTTTATTTTTAGAGGATTCCCTTATTCGAAATCAATTTTATCGGTCATGGATATTTATTGCATCTATAGTGCATCTCTCCAGGTAAGTGTTCTTTCTGATTATTCATTTAGGTTCATCATTCTTCTCACGTCTTATTAGATCTGCATAGATATACTTCTCTTATTTTCTTGGTTTCTCATATATACACCTGTTATGGGTAGATCTATGTTTTTGAATGCCAAATATGTTGTGTTTTGTCTTTCTTTTTGATAGGAGAAGAGATCTAAGGAAATTTTTGTGGAATATAAACTCAGCTTCTTGTGTGTTCTTCATCTATTGTCGAGTTTTATCAAAACCTTCAAGGTAGGTGGCATCACTTGCATCTCCTATTTTTAGAATTGATTGTATTAGTTTCAAATTGATTAAATTGAATGAAATTGACTGTGTAATCATGGTTTAATGCGTGGAATAAATCTTTTTTAGTGATGATTTATCATTTTTGTGATATTGTGTAATCTCAGTGATTTTTTGAGAAAATTAATTAGTTTCCTGAAATTAAAATGGTGATTTTAAATAGTTTACTTTCTAGAATCTCTAAATTTTTTACTGGGAATTTATTTTTCAATAAAAATTGCATTTTATTGAAATATTTTGTCTTGGAAATGGTTTTGATGGGAAAATGGTTTTTAATAAAAAGGTGGTTTTACTGAAATGGTGTTTTGTCATGATCCTTTTTTATATTGGTGTCTTATTTCATATTTCATATATGGGTCTTGGATGAAATATGACCTTGTGCTCAGTTCTATAGGGTACAATGAACATGGGATATAATTAGCTTTTGATGACTTGGTAGATTGACAAGAAACCGCTCATGAGTATGGACCTATCATAATGAAGCATGCATGTTTGGTAGTATGAATGTGTGGAATGGTTCAGGTAAACAAAAATAAAATTGTGAAATAGTTTTAAATATTTATTACTATTTTTATTCAATTATATATTTCTGTAAAATTAGTTTTAATAGCACTATTGTACTTCTAGTTTCAGTAGTTTTTGAAACTTTTTTATATTTAGTTATAAACTATTTTGGGAAAATTTTTTATAAAGATTTTTCTAAATATTCTATCTTAAATACATGAGTAAGGAATTCATTGGGGAAATACTACTGAGTTTTATACTCAACTCTACTTTTCCACTTTGGTTATTTTGCAAATTCTATTTTCCGGGACAGGGGAAAAGGTAACGTATCACACGTTTTTAGCACCACTTCATGGTACTCGGGATGTTTGGTGATCATGAAGCATGAATCATATAGAGCATGGAGTCTTGTGGTCTTCTGGGAGTCTTTACTTTATTTCCACTTTTTACATTGATACTTGTTTGGTATTCTACTATTTCACACTTTAGAGTGGTTTTGATATGAATAAAGTAGTTGAGTTATCTTTCATTTTCCATGAATCATATAGTGAGTTGTTTGGTTATGGTTGGTTAAGTTAATGGTTTTATTCTTAAAAGGTAAATTTTCTTCTACTTTTTTTTTGAAGACCTTTGGCATTTATTTCTAGCCTTTGGAGTCTTGGGGATGTTTCTTAAGGCCAATTGACGACTCATTGTATTCTCAAGACAATGAGAATTAGCAGGTCAATATAATATATATTTTTAATAGGTTATATTGATGTATTTACTAAGGAATTACCATGATATCCACCTGTTCGTGAAGTTGAAATCTCCATTAACCTTATCCATAATTAAAAACTCATATTTAACCCTCCTTATAAAATAGATTCAATAGAATTGGTGGAATAAATGAAACAACTATAAGAATTTTTTTATAAGGGTTTCATATGAAGTAGTGTTTTACCATGGGTACTACCTATCAAATTTTGGAAGAAGAAGGATAGGTTTATGATTTTATTCATTTATTATAGGTAAATAAATTTCATTTCTATTAATAACAAGTATCTTTTACCTATGATTGATGATTTGGTGGATAAAATTCAAGGAATGATTGTTTTGTGTGTGTTGAAAAGGGTTTTTAGTAAAAAAATGGTTTTCCCTAGTTATTGATAAATAGAGAGAAAATGGGTATTTTCAAAGCATTGAAATGAAATTTATGAAATGGTTTTGAAATGGTTTTCAAAGCATTGAAATGAATTTTGAAAAAGATCACATGGGTTACCTTGGGTACTTAGGTGGAAGGTTTATCTTGGGGCCATTTTCCATTTTTTTTATTATCAAAGAGTTTTTTCTTGGTGATTTCCTATTTTTCCTAGGCATGTTGTTCTAAGAGACCGATAGTGAAATTTTTGGGTGTTTATTCAGGGGGTATTCCTCTTCTTCCTAGGCCCACTATTCTTGGATCATAATTTTTTCACTTGATTTATTATGTTAAGAGTTGTCTACAACATAGACCTAAATTATTCCTTGGTGTTGTGATACATGTGCTTTTGTTTTGTATTACTTAGATTTATGATTTAGCCTTGATATACTAGTTTATTCTTGTCGAAAATGATGTAGAAAATGTTCTTTGAAATTTATATACCTTCTTTTATTTTGGATCTGTGAAAAAGGGAAATGTTTACCATGTTTTCTATAAAAACTACTTTACTACTTATCATGCCATGTTTTTAGTTAAAATGAGAATACATGTATTTTTATACATAAAATGTTTATGGAACACCTGGGTGGGGTCCTACTGATCCTATTATCTCACACCCAGTACACTTATTCGGTGGTACATAGACCTTTGTTCTTATTTTAGTGCAAGGAAAGGCATGGCGCCACAGTGAGGCAGTAAGGTTCATCTCACCTAGTTAGGTAGTTAGTGGTGAGATGGTGGGAGTCTATTCCTACAATAATTTAGAGTAGCTATTTGGTTTTTATTCCATTGATGTTGGACTTGTCTTGGATTTTTTAGCTACTTTGGAAGTTGTTTTTTCTGCTTTTTTCTTATAGTTATGGCATATATATCTTATTTGTATTCCATTGTTACTTCTTGTTATATATATATGCCATGTGGTTGTTCGGGTTGGGTGAAATCATTCCCCCTGTTGTGTTGTTCGATGCTTAGGTGCTTGTCTCCATCTCGTGGGGATCAGAAGCGCCCTTCAGGTTTATGATGGACCAAGTTGGGTCCCAGTTTTGAGGGTTACCCAGTTTGGTTTGTTACAAATCCAATATTAATGGATTTAGTAAAGTTGATTATGGAAATTTCTAAGGAAAAGGAAGAAGACTTCATTTTATAAGTAAATTTTGAACCTTATTTATTAGTGAATATAATTTGGTCTCATTAATATGGTAAGGGTTTATAAAAGGATATTAGAAATACTGATAAGGTTAATTTGATTAAATTCATCTATAAAAATGGTGTGTTGAATTTGAGAAATAGATTTTCTATACTATTAGTAGTAACTATAAAGAGGGAATTTTGAGATAGTTCTCATAGATAGAACTTCTCTATACACCATGGTAGTACCAAGATGTATAGAGACGTAAAAGAGAATTTTTGGTGGGAAAAAAATGAAACATGAAATTAAAAAGTAGGTTTCAATATTATTAGTATTCCAAAAAGTAAAGTATAAAAGAAAACACCCAAAGGGTGTCTTCAAACCTCTTCGTATACTAATGTGTATTTATGAAAATATCATGGTGTCTTTTTATTTAGACTTCCTAAAAATATAAGAATGGGGCATTTTTTACTGACATACCACGTCTGCACATTTCCTAGAAATAAGAAAATATATACCACTTCAGGGTATTGTATCTATATTTACTAATGATGTTGTGAGACTTTATGTTACACCTTTATCAATTTTATATGATCATGACCCTTGATTAACATAAAAAAATTGATAATCCTTTAAATAGATTTAGAAACAGAAATATATTTGAGCACCACCTATAATCCTCAAACTAATGTGAAATTTGAAAGGACTATAAACACGTTATAAGATATGTTGAGGTTATTTTCACTTGACATTGAAGTAACATGGGACCAATACCTATCTCTAATGGAATTCATGTACAACTATAACTTTAATTCAATCATTCAAATGGTACTGTATGAGGACATGTGTAGAAAAATATTTCTTACTCTAACCTATTAAGATAAAGTTTTGGGAATAAGATAGTTAGCCCATAACTCATTTAGGAAACAATTGGGATGGTGTGAGATACACAAATTCCAATCAAGATATCCCAGGGAATAAAGAAAATATATTTTGATAATTGGAGGAATGGATTAGAATTATGAGTATAAAATCATGAATTTTTGAAAGTATCACTATAAGAGGGAGTTTTCAGGCTTGGTAAGAAATGTAATCTAAGTCTAAGGTAATTTGGACCTTTCAAAATATTAGAGGGAATTGGATTTGTGGCATATCATTTGAATTTTTCATCCAAATTCTCTAAATTGCATTGAGTCTTTTATATATCAATGATAAGAAAGTACATGCCAAACTCTATGAATGTACACACTATCAATAAAAAATGTATGGATCACAACATATCATAGAATAAATATCATATCCATCTTCTTCACACAAACAAGAAAGTGCTATGGAATTATATTGTCTAACTAGTGAAATTCCTTTAGAGTGATCACATATAGGAAGAAGCAACAACGGAGTGTGATGAAGAAATAAGAAATAATTACCCACATTTTTTCATGGATTGATGTACACAAAAAAAATTATTACGAAATTATTTTAGGGGGATAATGAAATAACTTGGATTATACTACATTAAATAAATATTTCATATCGAAAATTAGCCCATAATGAAAATTATATTATTTCCTAATAATATAGAACACATTACAATACAATAGAAAATAAGGAATTTAAATTTATAATAAAAGTTCAAATATTAAACATAAGATCATTTTTTAATATATAATTTATAAAAATTTATATATATTGATGGATAACAATATAATTATACAAGTTCATCTCATAATAAAAACAAGAAATGTTTTTAAAAAAAATTATTTGCTAAATCTATGAATTTAAATTCAAAAGTGTTTTATTTGATAATTAAATGTCACATAGAGATATAACTTTTTCCATAAAAAGGAATTTAAATTTGGAATTAACATGTAAAAATTAGTCAATGGTTAATTTTTTATAATTTTCTGAGATAGTTGATGTTTTGGGTAAAATGAAAAATATGGTATGAATATTGGATAAGATTGATTACATGGGGATGACTTAAAATGATTTAATAAGTAACATAAATTATTTCTCATCCAAAAATGAGTTTATTAATTAAAATGATTTATTTTAAAGTAATAAAATTATTTTTCCAAAAATATAAAGAATATTCCAAAAACTAATGAATGTTTTGAGTTTTTAAAATCAATTATTTATGAATAAAATTCTTATCCACATCCAATATAAGTAATTTTAATAGATTTTAGTTCTTAAAAAAATGAAAATCTAAAATTCAATATATGTAAAATACCAGGGGCCAAAACCGTTGGAATTATTATGGTGTTATTTTTTTTATTAAACTAGAATCTGAGACTTATGTTTTTAAATTAATAAATATTTCCCCTTTATTTTCTATAAATACCCATGCATCCATCCATCTATTCCACTCCACTCTAAAATAAGTGATAATGGATCTCTTCTCTTTTTATCTCTCAAGAGTATCACCTTTATGTGTTTAATATTATAAGGTTTTCTTATAAATCTTTAAGAATTTATTTTTAATACTAAGGGTTCCCAATCCACATTTTTTTCTATTACAATTATTTTTATATAATATCATTTAAAATTATATTTAATAAATTTAAATGATTTTAACTCGATGGTATAATAATCCATTTGATATATTTTTAATGATAATTTTCTTATTCCCTGTCATTATAATCCACTTCCTAATCTATTGTTATTCTAATGTAAGGCTCATTAATACCATATTATCCATTTTTTGTGTAATCCTTTCCAATTTGATTTCATTTCAATGTTAAATGTTATTATGATTCATTTTTATAAATTCATTATCATATTATCAATGATATATCACAATTTATTATCATTACATAACCTTCATAATCAACTATAATGATCAAACATTAGTTGAACCCCAAGGTAAAAATATAAACATAGGAAAACATTCTAAAGTTTTGGTAAGGTAAAGAGTGTGTGGTTTAATAGAAATAATATCCCTATATATATACTATAAGTGGATGTAATATCTAGGACATATTCACCTAGGGGTAATAAAACTAAAAAAATGCTTGGTTAGTTATTAATTTGATCTTTACTCAGTGCATAACAAGTGGGTCTAATCGCACATCTGGTTTGACACTCCTAGGGGATATGCTTTAGATGATTCACACGTTCATTAAAAAACATAATGAATTATTTGAATATTTTTTTATTGTTTTTTGGAAAACATTACATTTTTGTACCTATAGTAAATAAATGTTGCACCAGATCCAAAAGTGTGGGTCTGTGGGTGACATTTCTATCATTTATTTGGACTCCATATATTTCCAACTATTGAAATAAATGACTATTTCTTATTGATATCCGTGTACCATGAAAGTAACTTACATGATTATTTCATTATCATTCCATTGATAAAGGTAAATTACATTACATTGTGAATATACTATGGTTTATATATTAATTATTAAATATTTACCTAGATTACAATATTATTCCATTAAATTGGGAAATATTTATATTTTTTATATCATTTATTTATATATGAATAAAAATTGATTACATAGACATGAATATGTTTGAGGCTCCTTAGGCAACATTATGATATATATTTTTTGTCCATTTACTTCATATGATGGTTATATTGGACCTATTATATGATGATAGGATCCTGGAATTCTATGACCCCTCTATGCATTGGCAGGTCTCATGAGGAAGGATATTTTGGGTGTTTGGTGTAATACTTTCCCATTTATTTATGATTTCTTAAAATTAGTCTTTAACGATATGTTTATGATGTTCACAATTATGAATTCCATCATCATGAGTGAAGTTATTCTCGTCCATGAATTTATTCATTTTTATGTAATCTGTGGACATATTATGATCACAACTCTAATTTTTAAGAATATGATCTCACCCTTATATATTTTTTAGCATTTCCCTAAGAAACCATAATGATTAATGCTTGTCACAAATGGATTTGTATAGAGAAATAATAATGTTTCATGTTTTTAGATGATTTATCATGAATTTTTAATTTAATTTAATATTCATTTATATATCTAGTTTATTGAGACTATTAAACTATTTTATCTTATGATCTATGTATTCTATGCCAACGTAACAAAATAACCACCAGATTTGGGTTATTAGAGCTAGGGTGTTTCATGAATTAATTAAGAATGTATCACTCATGTAACCAAACTGATTGAAAGTTTTATGGTGATCCTCAAGAATTATTTTATCTGTTAGAGGTAGATAGATTTTTCAATTTCACGTTTAAACATTACTTAAATTTAGGATTTCTCTCCAATTATATAATATTTTTATAATCTAACAATATTGATATATTATTCAAAAAAAAATCTTTCCATATTCCCAAACATGTTGCAACACCACCAACTATCAACCAACCATGGTTTTCTTCTTTGGACTATATGTTGTCTATAATTTCAAGATCTAAGAGTATGTTATTGTTTATCTATTTTCTCAATTGGGTGGGATTATTTTGGGGGTACATACCTTATACACACTTTTTATCCATCCTTGGAATGGATATAAGATTCTCATTATTTTTCCTCATCCAATTTTGTAAAGATTTTTTTAAAACTTGCACTATCCTCGAAAAAAAGTTCATTACAATCGTTAGATTTTAATATAGATGGTTCATTTTCCTTTGATATAGTTGGATATTGGTCATAATAATATATCAAATTATTTTTCCAAAAATTATATCTATTTTAGAACATAAACCCTCCTTTTATTCTTGTGTGTTGGTAGTAATATATTTCTCATATTTTTGTGAAAACATGGCTTGATATGTTTTCAGATTTACTAATTTAAATTCTTATACAAGGCTCATCATTTTTAGAATATTATTCTCATATTTAATTGTCTGTATTATTTCATTAATTTTCTTATTAATTTTGTCAAATTATTAATAAATAATTTTCCTTCTCTTATAGAAATATGTCATGGTAATTTATATTATTAGATTTAATATTCAATTGAGAATTATTGACATCAATGTTGTTTTTCATATTTTCATCCAATTCGAGGATCTTCTATTAAATTTATTTTATGTATTTTTTTAATGGATTGTATTAAGACACTTACTCTCAAAATTAAAGAATTTTTATTAAATTTACACATTAATTTCTTCCCAGGATCAAATTTTTATTTATATATTTATTCTTGTTATATCCTTTCTCCAATTCCATCTCCACATTTGATGAATCTTATTTTTGCTTAGTTATTTCATCCGGAATGATTTCAAATATAACAAAAAGAAGAATATTTATTTTATAAACTATACATTATATACTTTAGTTTTGTAACTAATATTTCTTACCACTCAATATACATATGATCACTCTGATAAATTATTGGTTCTTTTAATGAAAAATCTAGACTAGAATTTTTTCATACCTCTTTCTCATTTAAATGCCTTTGAAATTTTGATATAGAAAGGTTGTGTATAATTTTGGTAGTTTAACAATAAATACTTCTTCTATTTAAAATAAATTTATATCTTCTTTAGTATTATAGAATGGATAAACTAAAACTTCTTCTTATTAGCTCGAGAGGGATGCATTTTCATACATTATCTTCTATCATTTTCATGTTCATCATAGTTCTAGTATTGATGAAATTATGATTAGAAATTAATTTATCTTCTCCAAAACTACATAGCATTATAAATTTTGATAGAGGGACTAAAATCATTAAAATAACATCAAATAATATTATTCAATCTGAGGTGGATCCTGGATTTAACACCAATTGTAGTATCACATTGGAATTTTCTCAACACTAAGGGATGGGTGGATCAGTATTGGTGATATTTTATTTAATTTACCTCTTTTCCCATTTTTTTATATATTACCTATTAATTTAATTGGTATTTTATTCTATTGCCTTTAATTTGTTCTAAAAATAAATCTAAATGTACACACATAAAATGGGGTACTAGAATTACATGGATCACCTCTCAAAACAAGACGACTAATTCTTGGTGTGATACAGGTTCAACTGAGACCATACTACACACTTGTATAAAATTGTGAGTATAGAAATAAAGATATCTAATTATACTTAAATTTAATGTCTCTTAATAGTGTATATTCCATCCCACACTTTATTGAATCCCACACTTTACAGATATATGAAATATGGTAAACAACTAAAGAGACTTTAACTGATTTAGAATGTATATGGATTTTTCATGTACTTTATTCTTTATTATTTTTATTCCATCTCAAAAATTCATGTATGTCCTAAATTTATTATCCATAGCACTTAATACAACTTATTATACATATTCATATATATATAGTCAAGGATATCTTCACTTTTTCTTCTTATATGTACAACATGACATATATATTCTACTTTATTCTCAAAAAATTTCAAACTTGAGGGCTACTTCAATCACTTCTTCTTTTTATTTCTTTAAATATGTGCAATCCACTTCATCTTCATGTGTGAATTAGAGTGAATAACCCTATCTCTTCTTCCCACTTCTTCTTCTTCTTCAATGAAACAAAATATCATTGGGTATTCTATATTCATGTCATTGACACCTCAAAATATATAAATCCATATCTTATTTTTTATTATTTAAACTTCACAGAACATAAATAAATATTTAATTCAACTCTACTATATTCCTTGACACCAAATATTTTCAAGTCTCTTATAGAACCCATTCTTTTCACTTAGATCAGTAGGATTTGAAATTTTAATTTTAGACTAGAATATCTTTACCTTACCTTCTATATATTATTTATATATTAATTTTATAATATTATTTACATAGAGTTATTTATTGAAATATAATGTTCTTAAAATCCTTGGGAAATATCACTCATTAAATATCTAGTATTCTCATCCCATATTCAATTCACAAATTCTCTATTTTCTAACATAAAGACTCAGATAGTCCTCATTAAAATACCATAAAGTATGATTATACTTGAGACTCTACAAAATATACTTCATAAATGGAATCCAATTACGTATGAAATTACATACATATCATTATCTCATTTTATCCTTACTTCATGGATGAAAATTCTTACAGATATTCCCCATCCATCATAACATAAACTTATGATTTAATATTTGATCAAACTAAAGATTAATGATATTTTAAACTTAAATCACAAATAAATCATCATCATATTAAAAAAGTATATCACCATACATATCATAATGATCATATTATGTATTTACATTATATTACTTAATTTTTCACAAAATAATATTGCATGTCAAATTAAAAATCTATTTACAACTTCTTAAGCATCATTGAACCTCTTATGTATCACCAATCTTCTTACATATCATCACTTAAGGTATTAACCTTTGTTAATTTACCATTAATAAGATAAAAACCACCCATATACAGACTCATACATATCCTTAAAATGAATCACAAACACCTAACCTAAAATGATCAATCCTTTATCTTCACCACTCTTGAAATAAAGAGTTTTTTCGATAAGTATTTATAAGTTCCATAAACCTAATTCTTACTATTTAGGTATTTTTACTTATTTTATGAAATTTTTATGATATTATTCTCTAATTATATCCACTAAATTCACTATCCTTTTTATAATGATAATTACGTGTCACTTTTCTTCTAATTAGCATTGACACATTTTCTCCTCTCATAATTAACTTCATAACATGAATAACTCAAATATTTAATGAGATTATCATGATTTTCCTTGATGGATCACTCCATTTCTTGAGGTGAGGAATTATTGAGTGATTGAGACATAGACTAGATATTTGAATAAGAAAAATCAAGCGTTTTTATACCATATAAATTCCATGCTCAACCACTCTTTTTAATACTATGATTTGTTACACTTTTTAATGAGATTAGCATTTATTTCTAATTGGTTTTGTAACTTTTTTATAATACAGAGTGTTCCATAAAATAATTTAAAAAATCTATTAGGGAATACCTCATAAAAGGGTCTAAAATTTGATTTGTGCCCAAATTTTCAAATTTTTTCTTGTTATTCTTTGTAAATACCCCTAATTTAATCTCATTTTATAGTCGATTTATAGTTTTTTAAAACTATTTTATATGATGGAATTAATATGTAAGTAGATTTATATAGAGTTTTACTGATTAATTTTTAATAAATCCAAAACATATTTCATCATGTTGAATTTAATCTCGTACTTTAAAAAACCTTTGTTTACTATATATACCATCAAACATGGAAAATGTTTGAATTGTCCATGGGGAGAATTTGTATAAAATGTGATTTCTATTTTTACAGCTGATCCAATTTTCAAAATATAACCACAAAATGGATCAAATGTAACTTCCCTTTTTATGGTTGAACTAAAAACCAAAAGGGAGATGCCACACATCAAAGGAAATTGACCATGATAAAAATATTCTTGTGTTCAATCACTCTACTATAAGATCTCTATGGTCAATATACATAAAGGAACAATGAAAAATTCAATTGAACACTGGGATAAGATGGACTTGTCATACCTATAAATAATGATAGGAAATTTTTAGCTACTACAAATAACTACATGATAGAAAATTATTGAATGTACTCACAAAATTTAACAGAGGAATGGATCATTAATTTAGAAAAAAGAGAATCAACCATGACTATCATTCAATTATTTACCATCACAAAAAAAAACAAAAAAAAGTTACAATAATAATTTTCCATGAAAAAATAAAGGGGAGGTGTTTGCACCCCCTTCTACAATAAATAAACTTGATTTTCCATGCCACCATCATGCTCAGATCTAGAAAAAAGACCAATTTTTTTTTGAGAATATGGCTTAAACCCTTATGGAGTCCCAAACTATTTGTTCATGTTAGTCAAGTTCAAAATCCATGTTAATAGGACCCTGATAGAGATCCACCAAGTCGATAAAATCCTAGATGACTCTTCCATTCCTAATGAAATTGAAGGTATCTATGTCCACTAACCTAGTATCAATTAGAAGATGTGACTAAACTGAAACTTTACTCCCCTTTGTGTGCCATGGGAGATGAGCATATACACCTGGGGATGGTTGTGGAAGATTTCAGATTTCAACAACATTGAAATCCCATGACTGAAGGGAGATTATTTTTGGATTTCAACTACGATGAATCAATGATGGTTGAATTTTATGCCTAGAAATATTCAAAGAATAAGATGTTGGTTCATAATTTTAGATAAAAATCAAGTAAAATTTGATTATTGAAACACAAAATGATGCATTTAAGAGGAAAATTATATAAGATTGAAGAGGGGAAATAGGATAATCTCAGTTATTGATAACTAGATATCTTTTACTACTTCTTCTTTAAATATATTTCTTTTAATTTTCTAGTGATGGAACACTAATACAATAGTAGTCGACCTATGTATATTTATCCTTACCCAATTAATAATTCTTGATTTCAATAATAAATTTTCCTCTATTTAACTCTTAGGAAGTATTTTGGATAAATATATTTTAGGATATTCTTATTTTTCTATGAATTTAAATATTATTCGTACCATATTCACTAGTTTTACACACAATTGACTTTGTAATTTCATTAATTAAGATTGTTAAATAGTGTGGTAACTCAATGTTGATTGGTGATAATCAATTACTAGTCCATGTAAGGTCAGAGAATACAGTGATCATTATATTTATCTATTCCAAAAAAATCTAGGGAAGGCTAATATAAGAGATTTACTTTGATTATAGAAATAATAGAGAATAATATTTGAATAATAATGCATTTGTAGGTGAGTATATTAATCCTAGGTTATACCATTATGTTTTAAACATTGATTTTTGAATCAATCAATTTCATCACAAATTATAAAAGGTTAAACAATGTAAATAAGATTAAAAATCATTAAAATAACACTCTCTTATAGATACAACCTGATTCCCCCTAATAATATATTTAATTTGGTTTCAAAAATTATTTTTTTGAGTACATAACAATAGGAGTGCATTAAACTTGTCACCATTGTCGGGGAGGCCAATGTTTTTATTTTAATTTTGTTTAAAATCATTTTCATTGACGAGATCTATTTCTTCTAGGCTAATTGGTTTTGATCCTAAGTTTCATATAACTATACTCTCTATACTTCAAACACTAAAAATCATTGAACAATAGGAAATAGAGTTTTTCACTATTCCATTGTCTAACTCTCCCTGTAAAAACCTGAGATTTTAAGAAATATTATTTTTGAATTAATTTATTATTTTTGATATTTTTCATTTCACAAAAAATTGAATATAGTTTTTTATATTAAATCAATAATTTTTTTCATAATCTAAATGCATGACTTATATTATCTTTCACTACATGCAACACTAACTTGTCTTGTGTTACACTCAACAATGAGTTTCTAAGAAATGTCATTTTGTGGTTATAATTATTTAAACAAGATAGTTATAACGTAGTCATTAAAATTAGTAATATGAATAAAAATAACTAATTTTTAAATATTATTTATAATGGTTTTATATAAATAAAACATATTGATTGTAAAACATGTAATATTGGTAAAGTCTTTATATGTCTAAAAATACTATTTTCTCAAATAAGCTTCTTTTTATATCCTTATGTGGACAATAATAAAATTAATTTTAACACTAATATAAATCTAATTTGATAAAATAATAATTATTTTTGAATTAATAATGTACAAATTAGGTTAGGGTGTATTTTTTGTATTTTTCTGAAAAGTTTCATTTTTTATGAATAGTGAAAAATGCTGTATTTTAGTCAAAAATTATCTTTTCATTTAAATAATTATTACTACTAAATTATTTTTTAATTTTGTTTTTAAATTCACAACAGATCAACTCTACATATAATAACCCAATTTAGGTAATTTTATTCTTTTTTACTTTTAAATGGTTTATAAAAACTTATTGAACTTTTCAACGTTTTTACTTTAAAACCCACTTTCTTGCCATGTTTATGGGATTAAAATTAAACTTAATCTAGACACTTATGTGATTTTAATTTGGAAAAATGTACATAAATGATTGTAATGAGTATTATATTATTAGTCTAATAATATTAACTTAATTTTTTACCAAAAATATTAGTGAATGTGATTAAAATTAATCAAAGTGATTAAGGTGAAATTAAGATTAATTAGGGACAAAACCATAAAATTAAGGACCAAAATGGACTAGAAACTTGTAAAAAAGTACCTTTTATACCCATATTTAGACTATATCACTTAATAGTTTAACATTTATGAGTTTTTTGGATAATATTCAATAAAATTTTCCATTTTTATAATTTAATTAAGGAAAAAGACAAAAAGGGAACTTGCCTCACCTTTAACAATTATAAAACATTTAGGTATGGAAAAAACAGCACATTTTTTGTTATACATATAATTTTAAAAATTAAATGAGTTATCTTTATCTTAATGACTTATCTATAATTTTTATAGATGATTTAGTTACTTAAAATTATTAAAAAACACCAACATAGTGTTTATTTAGTTAATAATTAAATAAAATAAATGATACTATCAATATTAAAAGTGATGCAAATTGGTTGAATTATTATCAATAATTATTTTTTAGATGAATATACAATGTTAAAAATATGTTAACTTAATATATTTTTATTTCAATATTTTTTATATTTATTAAATTAAAATTAAATAAATAGTGTCAAAATTCACAATAATGTTATTTTACGATAAATGATATTTTATTAATTTATTTAAAGTTAATAAAAATACTACCTTATGTTAAGTTATTTCTAAGTTTTAATAAATATAAAATATGTTCCATTAATAGAATAATTGATCTTTTATAATTAACATATTGACTCATATATAGTAAAAACATTGTTATCATGGTACCAGTTAAAGTAGTGTTTATGTGCATTACATGCTCTTGCTTTCAAATTAATTTCCAACAAAAATGGTATTTATTTAAAATAGATTTCATAATTATAATTAATTGTATATATTTTTTCTTATAAATCTCCCTTTAATTTGGCCTTAATGGTTAAATTACTTATGATAGAAGACTAGATACTTTAATAAAAAACCAAAATGTTAAAATTGGGGAAATATAGAAGTTAAGGAACAAAATTATAAAAATGGACTTAGTTTTGTGTGGTGAATATTTTTTTCAAACATGATTCAACTTTAATACATTATTTATCCAGTTTTTGGGAACATTAGGTATGGTATACCTCCAATTATTGTATACATTTTGGTATTTACAAGAGTGTCACTCTTCCTCTACTATAAAAAAGTCTGCCTCTCCTCCCACTTCTT
Source organism: Viscum album (assembly GCA_963277665.1). Classification (NCBI taxonomy): domain Eukaryota; kingdom Viridiplantae; phylum Streptophyta; class Magnoliopsida; order Santalales; family Viscaceae; genus Viscum; species Viscum album. The sequence goes on along the minus strand of OY728125.1, from coordinate 1,474,095,915 downwards.
CACACCTCTCAAGCCTCTTTGGATTGACCAAGATCTCCCAAAATATATCCTTAAAATCCCTACCCTCATCCTATAATCCTCCCATTTGGATTAAATCCATCCAAGGAATCCTTTTGGTTCCAACCAAAGAGAGTTACCTAAATAAGTGGTAACATTCTTCCTCAAACTCTTTAGTTTTATTTCCTTCTCCAATATTCCAATTATACTTATTATATGATTATATAAAAACATGAATATCTGAAATATTCTGATATATTTTTATAATAAGTTTTCTACCTAAACTTCCACACACTTCCATCTAATGGGTAATGAATATATCGTTTATGTGTATGAAGAACCACCCCCTCACAAAACAATGATTGTCTGTTCTTCCTTTACCACCTCTCATGGTAGGAATTATGATGGTAAATATATTTATATATAATATGTATGATATTTATAATATATTTATTCTTATTTTATTCTTTTATAAAACACACCTTAATACTTTCCATTTTTGTAAATTTGATAACATCATTTGTGGATGTGTGGACTACCGCCTCCTCAAAGCGATGTGATTCGTTCACACTTTACATGGAATGTATTATGGATGGTTTTAGAAAAAATATAATATATATATATATATAAAATAATAATACATCTATAATTATATTATATATTTATATACATATATTTCATTTACTATCTTTATTTCAATATGATAACAAAACGGAAACAATCTTCATGTGTACGTATGGCCTACCATCTCCATAAATGGTGTATTTCATTTAATATATATATATATTCTATAGGTTATTATTAATTATATATATATAAAATATAATTCACGTTTTATATTTTTTATATAATTAAATCATGATCTATGTAAAACGATCAAGAATAATAAGTCAAAACATGTACGAAGAACAAAGCAGATATTACCTGAAACAAGGAATTGTTAATAAGAGGGTAATATAAAGTCATAATAAAATTGTATATGGTATTATATATAAGAATATTGTTCTATGATATATTTATAATAAAATTATATTTATTATACATGAGGTTTTAATGAGTACTATGAGAGTCAAGATACAAGGTAAGGGAATTTTATCTCATTTTTTTATAACTATGAGATACATGCCATGTTCAATACCCTTTTTTATGTGGTGTACATACAAAACATGAATGTATTATATGATTTATTATTATTAAATTTATTGGAATTTACATATCCATTATATGATCTTTCTTTCATGGGGTCTCTATTTCAAAAGTTACCAAATTGGTAAGATAGTTTTGTCTCAATTTACCTTCTTTGAGGATCATGTTTTGTTATGCGCCAAAATTATTTTTTGAGGTGTATATTCTTCAATTTGACATTTTATATCATGAATATCCTTTTTTTATTGGTATTAAAAGCTTCATATAATTTTATTTACTTACATGAAGAATATGATACCAATTTACCATGTGGTTAGAGTTTGGTGAAACAATCTCATCGTATATCAGGATTATTTATGATTATACTTTTATTGATGTAATATTATGATCCATATCTCAATAAAACTAATGAGTTTCCTTATAATGTTTTTACTCAAGATATATCCATATATTAATACCATTTTCCACTCCTTGGTACTTAAGATAATTAAGAATTTTTTTTAAGAAAAATATGGTTGTATTTATCTCTTTGGTCAGAAATCTATATTCTTTCAAAACCAAGTTTTCTAAAATGTTTTGAAAAATAGTATAATATTATCCTATGATATTCAAAATAAATTTATATCAAGTTGTTTTAGTTTTAAAAAATGGTTTTTAGGAATATTCTTATCATTTTCTGATTGATGAACTTTTATAAAAATTGTGTGGTGCAAAAGAAATATTTGTCATGTATGGATTTACACTCCATCATAAGTTAAATTACCTTAAAGCTTACATTACTATATGAAATAAATTACTTTTTAAAAAGAAAATTTTTTCCTAATATTTTGGAAATTCCTTATTTTAAAGTGCTTTTCAATGAAAAAGTTTTTCAAAAATGTTTTATGTTTAAAAAGTTTTTTAAAATGAATTTCAGAACATCCTTTATAATTTTTCAAAACATTGTTTTCAAATAATAGGGTTTATATTATTTTCGAAGATTATTTTATAGGTTTTAAAATTATTTTCATATATAAATCTGTTCAAAAATATTAAATATTCTTTTATAATTTTTCAAGGAATAATGGTTTTCAAAAAAATCAATATTTCTTTATAAGTTTTTAAATTATTTTCAAATAAATGGTTTTCAAAAATCTTTCAAGATTTATTTAAAATTTTTCATATGAAAAGATTTTAAGAATTTTCTCAAAGATAACCTTATATATTTTTTATGTTTATAGTACAATAAAAAGATATTTTGTTTTAAAAATAATTTTTTAATAAGAAAGGATATCTTCCTCAAGAAATTATATTAAAATATCTTTCAGAATTATTTCCCATAGAATATGACACCCATTAGTGTTACTCATTCTTTTGTGGGTAAATGATTTAATGTTTTTATTCATATTCTTTATCTAAATGTTTTTGGTTTTGATGACATGATATTTATAAAATTAATTTCTATTTATTGGGTTATATTCTTTTGAAACCCAAATCTTTCCATGGGTTATGTTTTTAATTAAATGATTGTTAAACCTATATATTTTTTCATAGGTTATGATATTATTACATTTTTATGATACCCAATTAATTTTATCGGTTATGATATGATTTTTTATGATTTTGTGGAAAATGTATGTATAATTTCATTATGAAATGGATGAGACCTATATCTCCCTCCAATGCATTTGGTAAAGATTTATATCTCATGAGATAGACTAAGATGGTCTAGGGAGTGAACCTTGAATATTAAGATGGTCATGGGAGTGAACCATGACTACCAAGATGGTATGGGGAGTAAAATCATACTACTAAGATGGCCATGGGAGGGAACCATGACTACCAAGAATGCATGGGGAGTGAACTCATACTACTAAGATGTCTATGGGGGTGAACATGACTACCAAGATGGTATGGGAAGTGAACCCATACGACTAAGATAGAATTGGAAGTGATGTATTCACTACTATAGAAATAGTTTTATATGCTTATGTTTCTGCCATAAATCCATGTATTATCCACATGTTATGCTTTCACGGGTTATGTTATTTATTCCATTATGATTAATGTCTTATGAACTTCCAATATTAATGTTATGATTCATGTTTATGATCTTATAATATGTTGGGTATGATATTCTAATGTTATTATATCATTCTCATAACCCTATGATCATGTTTATGCTTTCATGTCTCCCTTGTTAACCCTTATTGAGCATATGAGCTCACCACTTTTTATGTTTCCTCTACCAGGTTATGAAGATATGTATTAAGTATGATGTTTCTAAGGGTGCTAGTCATGAAGAACCTATTGGGAGGTAATGTATTTTACTTATGTATCAGTTTTATGTTTCCATGTTTCCAAAGGCACTAGACTAATATGGTCTTTGGGTGTCTGTTTGTATAATGTTTTAAGTATTTCAAAAATTTGATGAAATGTTAATGTATAAAATTTTGAGGTTGATATATTTGGTATCAAATAAAAATTTTAGTTAACCTTTAGAAACTAGGATGATGAGACCTTAGTGATAACCCTAAGGACATATCTAATAATAAGATTAAGGATAAGAAAAAGTATAATAAATTTTCCTGGAATTTTGGTAAAGGATAAAGTGAGTGGTTTCCTAGAAATGAATACATTCCTAGATACTACAAGTGGATGTGGCTTTAAAGCAGATGCACATATGGGTAACAACTTTGAAAAGGTGCATAGGGTATGACTTGACGTAACCTGGTACACAAAAATGGGACTTGTTGCGCACCTATTTTGACACTCCTAGGGAATATAATTTGGGAATTCACAAACTCTTCACGAACCATCATGAAGGATTTAAATATAATTTGGTTGTGAATAACCATGGATAAACCTATGTTGTCATAAATTAAGGAAGTTGTCATAATTTAGACATCTTATAAGTGACTTTTCAAGATTATCTTGTTTTCTTCTATGATATGTGTTTCTAACCATGTTCTTTCCTCTAATTCAGTTTCCTCTTCGGAAGGCGGCGTCCCAGTCCTTTCTATTCCAGCGACGTCGTTCAGAGCGGTGGCGGCCCAATTGCAGTGGACTCTAGTGGAAAGATTCGCACTGTGTTTGGTGAGATTTTAGTAAAAGAAAAGAAATGTTTTGATATTTTATAAAAGAAAAGAAAAGAAAAGAAAAGATTGTGATTTCTCTCCTCGTGTTTGGATCAATAACTTAGTAAAAGAAAAGAAATGATTTGGATTTCTCTCCATCATGTTTGGTGAAGATTTTTAAAAGAAAAGAAAAGAAATTGTTTTGGTGCAAATGACACAAATAACCTTTGTTAAAAAATAACACATACACATGGAATTAAAGAGCATACTTGCTCAATATAAAAAACAAGTATCGATTAGATCCGCACGGACACCACACCTACCACCATGTCTATCCAACATCAACAATTTATGTTAAATGACATAAATAACCTTTTGAAAAAATGTATTTTTATTACCTTTAGTATAACAAATCAAAAAATAATAATTTGAATTTTAATCAATCATTATCTTTCATATCACCAAAATTAGGTAGACATTAAACTACAACCATATATTAATAAAAATTATAAAATTTTAAAAAAAATAATTAAATATAATCAAAATTATTTATATAATTTATTAATTCAAAAATATTAATTCAAGGTAATCAAAATTATACATTCAAAATTATTAATTAAAAAAATTATTAATTCAAAATAATTAACATTTCAAAATTATTAATTAAAAATAATTACTAATTCAAAATAGTTATTAATTCAAAATTATTAATTAAAAATATTTATTAATTCAAAATTAGTTATAAATTATTTATATAACCAAAATTTGGTAAACATTAGACAACAAACATATATTAATACAAATTATAAAATTTAAAAACAATAATTAAAGCTATTCAAAATTATTTATACTATTTATTAATTCAAGGTAATCAAAATTATACATTCAAAATTATTAATTAAAATAATTATTAATTCAAAATAATTATTAATTCAAAATTATTAATTCAAAATAATTATTAATTCAAAATTATTAATTGAAAATATTTAATAATTCAAAATTAGTTATAAATTATTTATATAACCAAAATTTGGTAAACATTAAACTACAAACGTATGTTAATACAAATTATAAAATTTAAAAACAATAATTAAAGCTATTCAAAATTATTTATATTATTTATTAATTCAAGGTAATCAAAATTATACATTCAAAATTATTAATTAAAATAATTAATAATTCAAAATAATTATTAATTCAAAATTATTAATTAAAAATAATTATTAATTCAAAATTATTAATTGAAAATATTTAATAATTCAAAATTAGTTATAAATTATTTATATAACCAAAATTTGGTAAACATTAAACTACAAACATATATTAATACAAATTATAAAATTTAAAAAAATTAATTAAAGATAATCAAAATTATTTGTATAATTTATTAATTCAAAATTATTAATTCAGGGTAATCAAAATTATACATTAAAAATTATTAATTAAAAAAATTTTAATTCAAAATAATTATTAATTCAAAATAATTACTAATTCAAAATAGTTATTAATTCAAAATTATTAATTGAAAATATTTATTAATTCAAAATTAGTTATAAATTATTTATATAAACTATTAATTCAAGATAATCATAATTATTTATATTCAAAATCATCTATAATCAGAAATTATTTGTGAATTATTTATGATTATTTATATACACATAATTAGTTATAATCAAAATTATTTATATACACACTATCAAAATTATTTATACTTGATTGTTATTATTATTTATAAATTATGTTGAACTTTGAAAAATCATTATTTATAAATTACATCGAACAAAATATTTAGATACCCATGAAAATATTGATTGTTATTATTATTAATAATGAAAAATATGTTCATTTATATAAATATTAATTCAAGAAAATATTATAGCCATGAATAAGACAAACATTTATATTTTTTTATGAAATTCAACACACCATAACTTTGAATTTATCAATCAAATATATTGTATTTCTCATTACAATGAGCGTGTATAAATTATCTAACAAAATATTATAATCATGCATGTACTGCACAAGATATTTCATAAGTACCTCAAAAGTTTTAAAAATTAAACACGAATAAAGAAACAATTCAACAGGGTCGTATATCATTCAATCCGCAAACATAAAATAATCATAACACAACATATTAAATGATAAAAGATGACAACATAAAAGCATCTAATCAAATGATACCATAATTCGACATTTTAAAAAAATAATAATAACCAAAACATCTTTCATTGCAAACACAAGACGACATAACTCGAATAAATGACATTGTTTGAAACTAACAGTTACCAATGATTTTGAGGATCATGCATCATAGCATCTAAAGTCACCTTCCTAAACTCCACTGGGCAATTTAAGAATTGACTTGTCCTCTCTGGCTTCTTGGTAAGAAACAGATATGCCTCGGTAATAAGTTCCGGAGCAATTCCTATTTCTTGTAGTGCTTGATGCACCTCTCTACCTGGTAACCATCCTTGAGGTCTGGCCAAATATGAATTTCCCTCCCTCATGACAGCTACAACTTCATGCAATGCCGTCTTTAGTATTTCAATGTCTTTTTCATTACCATCTGAGCTCTTTCGTTTCCTTGTTTTCATAATATTTTCACCTGGAGAAGGCACTGCATCTGAATCCACATCTGCTGAGTTGAAATTATGCAAGTTTGCTGCATTTTGAAACATCATTTCATCAATCTCTTCAATTGTATCTTCATTGGTGTTATTGGATGAGTAGTTCCACTCTTGCACTTTCTCTTTAGCGGTTTGAGCGTCTGCACCTGTCGCTCTGTCTTTTCCAAAAATTTCAGCAAGTTTCTCATAATTACCAATGGGAGTATGCTTCCATTTCTCGGCATAAGGCTTTACCTTTTATGGGAATATACACACACACACAGAAGAAAAAAAATGTTATAATTGTGCATAGTTTTAATTTTCAAGAAAAAACATAAATTAAATTAAATTACAATGCATACCTCAGTCAATGCCTTCCATACTTCAGGTTCAGCAGAAAACATTTGCGAGATTGGACTCCATGCAAAACCGCTAGTATGCTTAAATAAATCATAACATTCCGCAAAATGTTCTTTAATTGTCGTAAGTCGATTCTTTATCTTAGCCTTATCCAAAGATAAGTTAAACTTCTCTCGTAGTTCTTTAACAATATTATCATATGCCGAAGTAGTGAAAGTACCATTGACCCTATTCCCTTCAACATGTTGATGATATAAAGCTTCAATCAATCCATCGTCCATCTGATTTGTCCATGACAACTTTTCTCTTTTACAATCCTCTCGCTTTTGTATTTTTTTACTCATTGTAATAACCTACATTAAAAATAATTAATACAAAATAGTCATAACCAAGAAAAATGTCAAAATATTTGATATTTCTAACAATCTATCAAGATGAAATAAAATCATAAATATTAAAAATTAAAAACAAGGAATATCATACTTGAATAAAGAAACCATGTTGGTAAAATAAGTACATAACATGAGACAAACAGGGTTCGTCTTTAATTATTAACATAATCAAACCACATATGAGCTGCAATTTCATCTCTAATTTGCTCCCCTTTTTTGGCATCTTCATCAGTGTCTATTCGCTCGCTACCTGCTTGTTCAACTTCATAATGATTTTCGAGGTCATTATCCACCTCGACAAGAATATTTTCATCTGGATCTACACCCATTAGAAAGTTGTGTAGTATGCAACAAACTAATATGATATTTGATTGTGTCTTCACTGAGTACATAGAGTCTGTTGTAGTTGATATAATTGGAAATCGTTTCTTTAAAACGCCAAAAGCTCTCTCAATAGCATTGCGCAAAGAAGCATGCCGATTATTAAATAACTCTCGAGCATTTTCTGGAGGATGATTGGAGTACTCTTTCAAATGATAACGTACACCTCTATAGGGTGGTATAAGGCCACTCCGTAACATATACCCCGCATCAACGAGATAAAATTTTCCTATTTCAAATAAAAAATGTCGTTACGCAAAATAAATCAATTTACTTATTTTAACAAGAAAAATTAAGTTGAGTAGAAATTACCAATCGGTAGTCTCAATTTGTCTTCTCTAGATAATGCATTTTTAATAATTCTCGAGTCTGATGCGGTTCCCTCCCATCCAGGCAATACATAAGTAAACTTTAGATCAAATGTACATGCACATAGTACGTTCAGTGTGGGATAACCTTTTCTACCACGATATCTTGGTGCATCATTATTAGAAACTTTGACACCAACATGTGTTACATCCAATGCTCCAATACAATCCTATCAGTTAATATATTTTATGATAATTTTTTAAAATATAAAGATAAAAAGAATTGTAAATTGAAAGAATGATTGAATTATATAAAATGTACCTTAAAATATGGGTGAAATCTTCCACTACTGAGTATCACGGGAGAAACTTCAGATCCATCAGGTTGGCATAGAAATTTATCTTCTAATGAAATCATTGCTCTCAAAAAATCATGAAAATGTCTACTTGTTGTTTCACCGGATCGATGGAAAAAAAGGAAACATTTCTATTTTTTACATTATGTGACAGGATATAAAGACATTTTGCAACATGTTCTTCAATTGTTGAAAACTTTGTCGGTTTCATACCACCATGTATTTCGAGCATTGAACACAAATTTGAAAAGGCATGTGGTCCCATACGAATTATGTTACGACAATCATTTTCACATTTAAGTTGATCCATGAGTTCAACTCGAACTTTTTGACGTTTCACATAATCAATGGATTGGTTTATCTGTTTTTTACGATGATAGATTTTACGGGAATACCAAACGACCACTACACGACATATGAGTTCAAGAACTGATATCTTCCGGCTTACATCCCATTTAATTAAAGGATTATTCAATGCTTCATCTTGTTGATCCATAAGGCCTACAATTTTTTAAAAAAATGATTCAATAAAATTTATTTAATGAAACCATATAAGGAGATATATATAATTGACAATTAAAATATAATGGAATATGACATGTAGAAAATAAACAATTAATATTTCATATAAAAAATTACCTTATACTTTTTTTAATATAATTTATAAAAAATATCTTTATAATATTAATATTCTATATTAAATAAAAATATTTTTTTAGATAATGCATTAGTAATATTCATAATTTTACTTATTTGTATAAATAATAAATTTTATAATACAACCTAATAATAAATCTGTATAATACATTATAAACTATATAAATCATAAATTTTGTAATATAACCAAATAATAAATTTATAATAAACCTATGACAAACCTATGACAAACCTATAACACAAATATGATAAACCTGTAGTACAAATATAAAATATAATTGACAATAAATTTATGATAAACCATAAATTTTGTAATATAAAATAATAAAATAATAAAATAATTTTTGTAATATAACAAAATAAAATTGACAATAATTAATAAATATAATGTAACAAAATAAAACAATGTAACAAAAAAAATAATGTCACAAAAAAAAGTTTAAATCATAAAATTTGTAAAATAACAAAATAATAAATCTATAAAAGCACAAATATGAAATATAATTGACAATAATTAATAAAAATTTGATCTTGTGCAATTTTCAATAATATATAAATTAATATGACCCATATACCAATAAATAAACACAACTTGTTGATTGCAATGCATTGTTTTTTCTTATACTCATTTCAATATGTATGACTATTTGTATTTCCATTACATAAATCTCTAAAGAATTAATATATTCATAATTTAAATAGTAATCGTATACTGAAATCGAAAAAAAGTTGCAAGTATAAATTATTAATCTAAAAAACAACTAATTGTAAATCAATATATCATTATAAAACAAAATATAAAAATTGCAACAAATAAATTACTTACAACAATGCAGAAGACCGAAGTTTTGAATGCTTGAAGATGAAGTGGTCGGCTGAAAACTGAATGTCGAAAAATAGTAGCTGGGATGGAGGGGCAGTATGAGTATTGTGTGTTGAATATGAAGGTGTGTGAGAATGGTGGTTATATAGAGGCATAAGGCTAATATTGGAATATATAAAATATTGCTAACGGGCTGAAATATTTCTTTCCGAATCGTCCCGATTTTGGGACGATTTGAAAATCAATGAAATCCGTGCGGGAGAGAAATCGATTTCTCTCCCATTCCTTCTTGAGGATCAATCCGCACCTAGGTATTTCATGCAATGCCCAGGCACGTCTGGTACGTTTTCTACTTCTCTCCAGGAGTGGAACAGTTTATCATTTCATACGGTCTTGGCTCCTCCCCGCTTGTGGGTTAGAGAATTATCTCTGGAGGAGTGCGCTTCCAAATCCAAGGAGCTGGTCCTTCATTCTTCGCCTGTGATCAAGACTCCCTCCCCAAGGGGGCGCATAGCCTTCCAGTGACTGCCTGTAACTTGTTGTCGGACATTGAGTATGACCAGTCTCCTGCTAGGAGTGATCTGTGGCTTCATCGAGGCATTTTCACCAGGTCGCAATCTAAATCCATAGAAGTTCTTGTGTCGTTTCAGGGAGCACAGGGTCATGGGTCTGGGGCCAAAGCCCGGAAGACTCATGTTAGATGATTAGCTTCATCATGTGTAATTCCTGTGGGATTGTTACCCAGGTCAAAACAGATTTCTTGTCACATGAGCTTTACAATAATTCTGTCTCGCTGATTTCTATCCTTGAACCCAAGCAACACTACTCCAAAATTCAGGAGTTCGCGCAGTGGCTAAGAGTGCAAGGATTCCTGCATGGGAACCCTCTTAACTCCCATATATGGCTGTTCTGAAAGTCTTCAGTTTCTGTTGATCTGATTTTGTCTTCGGATCAGTTTATGTCTACTAGAATCTGTGTGGGGTCTAGCAGTTTCTTCCTCTCAGTGGTTTATATGAAGTGCGATGTACAGGCGTGGGATGCTTTGTGGCGGGACCTTAGTTCCTTTGACCCAGGTGACACCCCTTGGATTTTAGGAGGGGACTTCAATATCATGGTGGCTCCAGAAGAGAAGAAGGGCAGTGGTTCCTTTCCCAGGAAAGCGAGTCAAGACTTTGTTTCGTTTACGGCTAGATGTGGCCTTATGGATGTCGGATTCATTAGGGACCCTTTTAATTGGTGTAACAATCAGAAAGGTGTTGGCCACACATGGTGTCGCCTTGACTGGTGTTTGATAAATGGGGCGAATGTTGCTTTGTTTTCAGATATTAATGTAACTTATCTTCCACACTGTTTTTCTGATCACTCGCCATTACGTATAGTGATGGCAATAAAGAATGAAATAACTTCTTGTCTTCACTTTTCCAGTTCTTGGGCAGATGAACCCGAGTTTCATGGAATTGTTCAGGAGTCCTGGAACTCCCCTACCTATGGTGAACCATGGACTATGATGCATAACAAACTCAGGTGTCTCAAAGTCTCCTTACTCTCATGGTGCAAGTCCCTTCCTTCTCGCGGACAAGATCTGGTGTTGGTTAGTTCGGACATCGATCGACTCGAAGTAAGCCTGGAGAATACTTGGGACGAAGCGGTTTTTGACGAGATGAGGAAGAGGAGATCTTTATTAGCTGAAGTGTTGTTGAAATAAGAACGTCTAGCTCGTGAGCAGGCGAGGGTTAAGTGGCTTGGGGAGGGAGATCGTAATACTGGGTACTTTCACGCATGCATTAGAGAAAAACGACAGTTGAGGAAACCCAAAATTCGAACTAGGGATGGTGTTTTCTTGAATGATTGGGATGAGGTGGGGAAAATGGTGATGGGGTTTTCAAATCTCTTCTTGTAGATACTAACCCCCGGCTGATTGGTGGCTATCCTAGAGGCACAACAGAGATTTGTTACGTAATCCATTGCAGGGTTTCAGAGGAGGACAATGAGGCGTTGAAGGTCCTACCTAATGAGGAGGAGGTTTATGAAGCGGTATGGTCTCTTAACCCAGAAATTGAACCCGGTCCAGATGGTTTCCCCAGATCTATTTACAAGATTTCATGGGAGGTGGTGAAGGGGGATTTGGTGCATGTAGTGCAGGACTACTTCAAGGGTGGGCATCTCCCGCGTGTTGCATGTGCAACAAAGATTGTGCTTGTGGCTAAGGTGAAGGACCCACAGACTCTAGACCAGTATCACCCCATTAGCTTGTGCAATGTCCCTTACAAGGTGCAGGCATGCATCCTCAATCACAGAATTGTTATCCGTCTCCCTAATTGGATTGCGGACGAGCAACATGGATTTTTGAAAGGCCATATGATCCAAGGGGCCTTGGGGTAAGCTCAGGAGATGATTAGTGAGATTAATCAGAAGACGTTTCGGAGTAATGTTGTCATCAAATTGGACATGAACAAGGCCTATGATTGGGTCGAGTGGGGTTTTTTGATCAAAACCCTCTCTTAAATGGGGTTCTCCCAATGGGTTATTGATCTTTTCTTCCGGTGTTTCAGTTCATCCTGGATGATAATCTCCTTCATGGGTAAACAATTTGGGTTCTTTAAGGCTGTCCGTGGACTGAGACAGGGGGATCCCCTCTCGCCCTCCCTTTTTATTTTGGACCAGGATGTGTTGAGTCATTTTATTCATCATTCCTCCAACTTGGGAAGGATTCTTCCTTACCACACAAGGCATCCGGAAGGTGGAATTTCCCACTTGATGTTTGCAGATGATACAATCTTATTTTCCAAGGGAAGCAGGAGATCAGTTCAAGGGGTCATTGGAGTTCTGGAAGCTTATTGCACTTGGCGTGGGAAAGTCATTAATAGGGATAAGAGTGCCTTCTTTGCACCTAGTAAATGTTCGAACATAAGGATTAGCTCCCTGGAAAGCATGTTGGATATGCATATAGGGACCTTTCCAATGGATTATCTGGGGGAACCCGTGTCTCCGACAAAACCTTTCATTCATCATTTTGATAAGATTATTGATCGTATTATGGGTCAGATCCTTAATTGTAAGAACATGTTTTTGTCATTCAGTGGGGGAATCACCTTGATCACCAGTGTGCTTGCTTCTATGCCTTTACATGTTCTTTCCATGCTGAATGTACTGAAAAATGTGATTGCGCACATGGAGAGGATGATGACAACCTTCTTATGGGACAATCATTTTGATGGTAAACACCACTGGGAGTCATGGAAGAGGCTGGAAAGACCCATCTCGAAGGGGGTATCAACCTTAAAAGTGTGTATGGGACTATGAGGGGTCTTCATGCAAAGTTAGCTTGGGAGGTGCTTGAGCGGAAGTCGATATGGGGAAAATACATGCAAGGCAAGTATGGGCATGACATGCAGATTCGGAGAGCAAGACCTTCTACCATGCAACAAATCATCCAGCCTCATATTGGCTTCCTACAGCAGCATACCAGATGGATCGTTGGTAGGGGTGACCTTAATTACTGGCATCAGAATTGGGCGGGGTTGATCCTTGGTTTTCCAGGATGTCCCACCCCGGACATCACGTTCAGGGAGGCTAGTGGCCATCTAAACTTCATCCAGGACACCTTGGATGAGTACTAAAAGGGAGTTTTTGACAGTATCGTGCTAAGAAATGAACTGGACAAATTCATTTTCATAGGTCCCTCTTCAGGGGTGTTTTCTATAAGAGACTTTCACTTTTTGTAGGCTGATCTGAATGACATGGATGCTTGGGGGGATTTGCTGTGGTGCAAGGATGTCCCTTCGAAATTCAAATTTCTAGTGTGGAGGGTAAGGAATAGGGTGCTGCCGACCGAGGTGAACATCCATCGGATGGGAATTTTCTTAGCCTCTCAATTCAAATGTTGCAGGTAGTCGAAATTGGAGACCATTGAACACCTGTTTTTTGGGAGTGACTGGGTGGCTGTGATCTGGGGTGAGTTTGGGAGTTTCACGGGTTGGTTGCAGCAAGGGGTTTCTGTCGAAATCTTCCTTCAGTGCTGGTTTCAAAGGGCGAGCAGCTCAGGTTCTGAGTGGAAGTAAAGAGCCATACTATTTGCAGCGGGCTGTTGGAGTATATGGTCCTACAAGAACGATGCAAGACATAAAGAGTTTACGGCGTCCATCACATGTATTACCCTCGAGACTAAAAGCATCCTTCTGGAACTGACTCACGTGTGCAGGAGCTGGACGGATTCCTCATCCCTCAGTTCGTTTCGGTCTTCATCTTCCATCCAGTGTTTGGCCTCCAACGTGGGGCAGGATCGATGGGTTAGATGGTATCCTCCTCATCAAGGGCTCAAGCTCAACACTGATGGGTCCAGCATCATGGGGATCATGCGTGGTGTAGGGGTGATCAGGGATCAGTGGGGTTATGTTATTATGGGGTTTTTTATCTTATTATGGTGGGGGAGACTCTCTCCAAGCCGAAGCTCTTGCTATGCTCACGGGGCTATAGCTATGTGTCCAAAAGAATTTACCCCTTGAGGAAGTCGAGACTGACTCAATCATCCTTCATAATGCATTGCTCGGTATTGTAAACACCCCATCGTATATAGAATACAACATCAGGAGATGTAAGAGATTGGTGAACAACCATACTAGCATTCTCCACACTTGGCATGAAGGTAATTTTGTTGCTGATATCTTGGCTTCTAAGGCAACCAATAGTGAGAGGATCTCCATCTTTTCCAGTCTCGACTCTTTTCCTTTCGATGGGGTTCACTTTGTACAAGCTAATGTCCTCAGTCTTCACTACTATCAACCTTCGTGAGTCCTTTTCATCTTACAATTGTGTCTTGTACTTTGTTATCTTTTCTTTTAAATAAGTCAATAAAAATGATTTTAAGGTAAGGTGGAATAATTTGATGAATCTTGAGTAATGGTTTAAGAATAAGTTTGGATGAATGAAGTATTTATGTTTTTTAATTCAAGGATAATGTTATATGAATCATAAAATATATAAGTATTTTCAGTATGAGTTTTTCAATAAGGATTGAAAAGGATATGTTTAATGTTAATGTTGACTTATAAAAGTGATATTTTGATTAAGGGAAGGTAACCCTTAATGTGATCAATATGTTGAGAAAATTGTATTTGTATTATGTAAAGAGATTACTGATTTGGATAAAGTAAATTGTCTAGAACTGATTACCTTGGATCTGATAAATGATTTGTTGAAAAAGTAGTGTATTTTATTATGGATGAAGTTTACAACTTCTTGTATTTTCAGAATATATCCAGTAATATTTAGAATAAGGAAGTATTCATGGTTTCCAAAATTATGTATGGTAATTACCATGTTTCAAGATAATATATGATGAGAGTATTCACATGTTTGGAATGTGGCAACCAAGATCTACTTCGTTTTATATGGGGGATCGATGTTAAGATGATTTCGTGAATTTATTTCTAAAGAGTTGAATTTTCATCATCCGGAAGGGATATCAGGTTAACCATTTATGGAAATATTAAGTTACAATTTGGATAAAGTTTGTGAGATTAAAGTTTTATAACACCACATGATGATTGATGCATATTGGATAACCTATTCTAACAACTTTGTGTTGATGATAACTGATGAAAAATGGGATGGCATATCATGGATCTCATTATCTGCTAGTGCTTCAAGAATTTAAAATTCACCTTCCTTTTTTAGAGAAATTGGTGAAGTGGATCAAGGAACAACAGAGTGAGGCAATCCTAAAATAATGCAAGTATATCTTTTCATGAAAATTCTTCAGCTTTAGGAAAAGGATCTAGAAAAGAAATTTTTTCCTAATACCTTAATATTTGTGGAACTAATGGCCTTTTAAATCATCATATATTTATGACTTTGAGGCCCTCAAATTTCTAATGTTCATTTACCTGTTTTTTATTGATGACCACAATCCCTCTCGATAAATATTTACGCTTTTATTCCATGTACATGTTTTCACTTCCCAGTTACGTTCTCTTATGTGGAATCACAATTATATGTTACTTTGGGTGACCATTATGTTTCCAAATTTCTCTTTTTAAAGGAATTTTTAGCATTAATTTTTAT
This sequence comes from Viscum album, assembly GCA_963277665.1. Taxonomy (NCBI): domain Eukaryota; kingdom Viridiplantae; phylum Streptophyta; class Magnoliopsida; order Santalales; family Viscaceae; genus Viscum; species Viscum album. The sequence goes on along the minus strand of OY728125.1, from coordinate 1,474,079,761 downwards.
GATTTTGGATTATATGAATGAAAATTTAAAGTATTAAACCTTTGATAACACAAACTAATTGCAAGGTATAAATTCATTTTAAGGGGGGTAGAATGTAACACCTCGAGATTTTGTGAAATATATTTTTTCGAATTAATTTACTCTTTTTAATATTTTTCATTTCATAAAATACTAAATATAGTTATTTTTATTTTAATTCACTACTTTTTGTTTTTTTAAACTACATGAAAGACTTATATTATCTTTCTCTACATGCAATACCGACTTTGCTTGCATTACACGCAACATCCAGTTTCTATGAAACATCATTTTATTGTTATAATTATTTAAACAAGATATTTATAACAAATCCATTCAAAATAGTAATTTGAATATAAATAAATAATTTTTAAATATTATTTATAATGTTTTTATATAAATAAAACATATTGATAACAAAACATGTAATACCGGTAAAGTCGTTATTTGTTTAAAAATGTTATTTTCTCAAATAAATTGCTTTTTATGTCATTCTATAAACAATAATAAAATTAATTTTCGACACTCAATAAATTTAATTTAATAAAATAACTTCATTTTTTAATTCATAATGTCCAAATTATCTTAGGGTGAATTTTTAGTATTTTTCTGAGAAGTTTCATTTTTTGATGAATAGAGAAAAATACTATATATTAGTTAAACCCTGTATTTACATTTAAATAATTATTAATAGTAAATTATATTTTAATTTGGATTTTAAAGTCATAGTATATCAAGTATACATATATTAAACTAATTTAGGTCATTGGAACCTTTTTTATTTTCAAATTGGTTATAAAACATTATTGAAATTTTTTAACATTTTTACTTTAAAACCCAGCTTTCTTGCCATGTCTGTGAGATTAGCATTAAAGTTAATCTATCCACTTCAGTGATTTGAATTTGGAAAAAAGAACATACATGGTTTTAATAAATATTATACTTTTAGTCTAATAAGATCAAATTATTTTTTAACCAAAAATATTATTGAAAGTGATTGAATTTAATCACAATAATTAAGGTAAAATTAAGCTTAATTAGGGAATAAACCTTAAATATAAGGGCCAAAGTGACCCTAAAACTTTTAAAAAATCCATCAGATGCCCATATTCTTAAGGTATCCCTTAATTGTTAAAATTTTATTAGTTGGTTTTATACTATTCAATAAAATTTCCCTATTTTATAAGTTAAGTAATGAAAAAGGAAAAAGGGGAACTTTCCTAACCTTTAACATTTATACAACTTTGAGATAAGGAAAAAACAACATATTATCAATTATACATATCATTATGAAAATTAAATGAGTTATTTTTATCATAATGACTTATCAATAAATTTTAGAGATGATTTATCTACTTAAAATGCTTAAGAAACACCAACGTAGTGATTATTTAGTTAATAATTTACTAAAATGAATGATACTATAAATATTAAAATTGAAGTAAATTGGTTAAATTATTATAATTAATTAATTTTAGATGAATATATCATGTTCAAAAGATGTTAAATTAATATATTTTTATTTCAATTTTGTTTTTATATTTATTAAATTAAAATTAAATAGATAATGTAAAATTTGATAATAATATTATTTTACAATATATGATATATTATTAAATATTCACCGGATGAACCCGTAAAGGTCATAGCGACGTTAGGGTTCACCCTATGCCGCCTTCCTCTTCTCCATCACGGAACAGCTGTAGATCTCTCTTTGGGGATCCTACTCGGTGCGTTCGTTGTGTGAATCACCCTCCAGTGGTGGTTTCGTGCATGCTCATCAATTCGGAAGCCTCCACTGCTTTCTTTTTTCCATGGCGGCGCAGTTTTGGTTTGAAGATTGAGCTCCAGATGTCGCGGCCTGAGGTTTCTATCACGTTTTGTGTCAGGTGTGGGGGTGCTGGGAGGATCTTCTCTCTCTGCAAGAAATTGAAGGCGGCGGTGGGATCTTTGACTCTGGTCCTCCACGAGGTCTTCTTCCAACAAGGTTTGGAAGATCTTCTTTTTTCTTGCTCTTAATATTCACTTGTTCCTGGCGGTGGCTTTGCCAGTCGAGGTTGGGGTTCCTTTTGTTTGATTTGTGAAAGGCTATTGATGGAGGCGGTTTGGTTTTCAGACTTTATGAGGTTGATGTTGTTGGAAGATGTTTTGCAGTTTTCATGTCAAATCCAAGGTGAAATCTTGTTATATCGTTGGTGAATTTTTACGGTTTGTGGTTTACAATGGAAATGAGTCCTTTAGAAGGGCTTCAGATTTCTGGTGTTGTGGTTATGTCAAGGAGTGGACCTCCAGCAGCGTGCCTTGTGGATTCATGGACAGAGGCGATGCCGTGTTTGAAGGTCGGATTCTGTTTTTTTTAATTTGATTTCTGAATTTGTGTTTGATGTTTTGGGGTGTATTTTGGAGCTTGTGATGTTTGAATCTTGGTATCTTGCTGTTTGAAATTTGGCCTATTGTGAGGTTCCCACTCACCCTTAAAGTGGATTACTCAGAAAATGAAAAAAAAGATTTGAGGATATATTATTAATTGATTTAAAATTAATAAAAATCCTACCTTATGCCAAGTTATTTTAAAATGTTATTCAATATCAAATATGTTCCATTCATGGATCAATTTATCATTTATAATTAACATATTGACCCATATATTATAAAAACATTATTAGTGTGGTCCTAGTTAAAGCAATGTTTTTGTGTGTTACATACACTTGTTTTAAAATTAATTTACAACACACATGGTATTTTTATTTTTTAAATTATATGAAATAATTATAATTAATTGGGTTTATTTTTTATAATAAATCTCACTTTAATTTTGTCTTAATGGTTTAATTACTTATGATATAATACTAGATTCTTTAATAAAAAAACCAAAATGATAAAATTGAGGAAAGTAAGAAGTTAAGGGACAAATTTATAAAAATGAACTTATTGTTTTGTGTTGTATATTTTTTTTCAAAAATTATTCACCTTTAATTCATTATATTTCCATTTTTCAGGAACATTAGGTATGGGAGACCTCCCATTATTTATACCTTTTGGTATTTACAAGAGTGTCACTCCTCCTCCACTATAAAAAGTACCCCTCTCCTCCCACTTCCTCATACCTCTCAAACCACTTTGTCTTGACCAAGATCCATCAATATAGATCCTAAAAATTCCTCCCCTCATTCTAAAAATCTATCGTTGGGTAGAAAGTTATCCAAGGAATCCCTTTTGTGCAAACCAAAAGTATTTACCTGAATAAGAGGTAACATTTTTCCTCAAACACTTTAGTTTTATTTCCTTCTACAATATTTCAATTATCTTTATTCCATGATTATATAAAAACACTAGTATCTTAGATATAATAATAATTTTTATAATAATTTTTTTTACCTACACTTACACACACTTCCATCTAATGGGTAACAAATTTACCATTTATGTGTATGGTGAACGATCGGCTCACTAAATGAAGATTCTTCGTTCTTCCTTTACCGCATCTCATGGTGTGAATTATGATGGAAAAAATTTTATTATTTAATATATATGATATTTATAACATATTTTAGATTATTTAATTCTTTTATAACACACACCTTTACACTTTCCATCTTGTGTAAATATGATAACACCGTTTGTGGATGTGTGGACTACTACCACCTCAAAGTGAAGTGATTCATTCACACATTACATGGAATGTGTTAAGAATGGTTTTAGTAAAAATATAAGATATATATAACATAATTATGATAATTTAATGATATTATGTACATATATACATATATGTCATTTACTTTCTTTCTTTCAATATCATAACAAAACAGAAACAACATTTATGTATATGTACATCCTACCATCTCCATGAACGATGTATTACATTTCATATATAAATTTTTATAGATTATTATAAATGATTTTATACTAAATATATATAACATATAAGTCATGTTTTACATTCTATAAATAAGTAAATCATTATCTAATTAATATGATCAAGAATAATATGTCAAAACATGTATGAAGAACAATGTAGATATTACCCGAAGCATGGAATTGTTAATAAGAGGATAATATAAATTCATAATAAAATCATATATGGAATTAGATATAAGAATATGGATTTGTGATAGATGTATAATAAAATTATATTTATTATATAGGATTTTTTAATGAGTACGACAAGAGTCAACACATAAGTTAAGGTAATTTCAGCTCACTTTTTTATATCTATGTGATACATACCATGTTCACCACTGTTTTCTTTTGTGTGGTGTATATACTTCCTGATAAGATAAAATAATATACTGTTAGTACCAAAAGGTGCCTAGATACCATAAAAGGGGGGGGGGGGGGGGTGAATCAGGGTATATATATTCTTTTCAAAATTATACTTGCCCCACTATATCTTGACCTCTTTATTATAAGGGTCACCTTTTTTACACTTATGTTTTACTGTTGATCTTATTCTTCCCTTATTTATCTGATGATGATAATTTGAATGAAATGAAGGAAACCAAGAAGACTAACACATTTATTTTTACATGGTTCACCCTCACTGGGCTACATCCAAGGATCATACAACAGTAATGTGCCAATGTACCAAATCCACTAAAGCTCACTGCCAATTTACAATATTCAAGATAGATCACTTATATGCCCAGAATCATTAAATTTACAATGTTTAGGGTCAGCTCACTGCTTTTCCAAGGGTCTCTCCCTATTTCTCTCTCTATGTCTCACTCCTGGTAGAAAGGATCGCCTTCTTTCTCTTCCTTTTCTCACTTCTCTTGAAAGTATCCACTCACAGTTTATGGACTTGTCGGTCCCTTCATTATCCCAAATGAATGAATATTTCTCTGTATGTAGATGCTATTTTGACATCAAACTTTCACCCAATTATGAATGTAACTTTGCACTGGAGGTACCACGAAATCTTCCAACTTTCGTGCATCCCTAGAATGACTGGTGTGCTTCTCTAATGCTTGGCGCACTTCTCTATGCTCTAGAGTGATTCTCCAAGCCTTCCATGCTTCTCTATGATTTGGAGCACTTCTTCAAGCCTAGTGCACAAGTGTCACCTAACCACTTGCACAACACTCCCTTTTCCATCACATAACTTGGGCGACTCATACCCTTTTATGCCCAAATCAATATTGGCACACAATTATTAACTCGCACACAACTTCTGAATAACCTTATACTTGTGCGCCCAAGCCACCACTTGTGCGACCAAACCAACTTGTGTGACTAGAGATCGAATTATCTCTAAGTGTTGAGATCTCTAAAAAACTAGGAGGAGTGGACCTCTATTTATAGAAATTTTGACCACCCTGAGCGTCGCGCACAATTATTCTATCGGTGCGCAAGTCTAGTCACCCTAGTCTATGTCGCGCACAATTCTTCAGATCATCCATTCCTTTTTCGAGTTTTTTACTTCAATCATGGATTGTCAACAACGTCTCTTGAACATGAAAACTCGCCATGTAAACCCCCTTTTTCAACAAAATGAACGTTGTGGTCTACTTTTTCAATAGACGCCACATGGAGGCCCACTTTTTCAACAACCACAATCACCTCAAAAATGCTTAAATGATACCTTGAGGGATTATTTCCCAACATATACACATTTTTCTATCATTTTAGTAAGTATTATCCATTTTTTACTCAATAATGAACCAGGTATGTGTTTTGTTATTACAGGAAATAGGTTTTTAAGGTTTTAAGGGAAAAAATGATCAAAAATTCTCATTACACAATGTGAAACTCTATTACATGACATGTAGTTAACTTTCACAGCATAAGGACATGTCATTAAGTAAGTCATGAAATATTTACAAGACATGAAGTCATTACATGATGTTATTCCCTAATAAATTTCTTGTAACTCTCAAACTTAATTCCCACTTTGAAGATCGAGTTGAAGGAAGGTACACATCATGATTCCTAGATACACGTCATGTAAAATCCATACTATTTACCTACAGTAGGAACACCGTGGATAAAATAGTGGATGAAATTCGGATTTTTCTCTTCCTTTATCTTATATTCCCTCTAAAATTTCTTCTACCCTTCTACCTAAAACTAATTTTCTGCCAATTATTTCCATTGTTTTATGTTTATCGAAGTACTGTGGACTGATTTCAGAATAATTCTTCCTTATTTCTGCATAGACACCACCATGCTACTCGTGTTCTTTGTCTTGATCTTAAATCTACATCGAATTCATGTTTCACTTGTTCTTTTTCTTATTTCAAGTATGTTTTTATTGGAATTGTGATTATTTTGAAGATCATATTTCTTATTCTTCATTTTATGTTCATAATCGAATTAATATTAATCCTTTAAAGATTTTTAATCATTTAATATCAATCTTTTTTGGCATGTTAACAATGTTTTAATTATTTATCTACTTTTAATTGATCCCACCATGATTAGATAATCTACTTAGGGTATGGATTGAGATTAGTGGTGTTTGAATCTAATTAATCATTAATTATTAACTTGGTAACCTAAAGGAATAGTAATTAGGCAAAAAAATAATTTTCAATCCAATTAGTTTAAGAAACTGTGACCATAATAAGCATAAATAAATGAACCTGGACAGATTGGAGTAGAATAGGATATGAACATTATCCTCTGGTACATTCTTCCTTAGAAGGTAGGATTAATGCATCCCAGTTGTAGCTATATCAAAACAAAATAATATATTTCTCTTGGATAAATCTAGTTTTATTGACTATAGACAACAAGTGACCTTCACTTTCATCATATCCTATACCTTAAGACTATAGCAAGATATAATTAATGATCATCATTTTTTCAGAACCCTGAAATTGATCAATATCCCTTCTTTATCTATGATCTTTTTCAACCAAGCCTTTTTTATTATTCATTTCTCAAGCTCAATATCCTTGTGAGGACTCCTACCAAAAGGGTTCTAAACCTTAGTTCATGTCAGACAATCCAAAAATCCTCATGGGACTAACTGTGCACTCCTACTATACTACACCCTAATAATAAGTGTATTTTGATAAAAATGAATCTAATATGACCGAAGCCCACATGAATTAAATGACATGTCTCGGCATGTAAAATTCTGGAAACATTTCTAGAGACCAAAGAATTATGCCAAGGAATGGAAGCTATAACAAGAACCTAGGATTACCTCTCCCTTTTCCCCTTCTATTTTCTTTTGTTTTCTTTTCCCATTTCATTTGTATACCTTAGTGTCCTTCTTCTTGTGTATTATTGCATGCATCAAGGTCATTTTACTTGTTCAAATAGCATAGACACATAAGAACATCTCACCTTTTAACCCATAATCAAGAGGTATATCTCTGCACTTTGTTTTTTACAAATGGCTGACCGAAGCATTCTTGGAGGTCCAAACCAGCCCAACCCACCAAACATACAACCTGTAATACATGGAGATATACCAGTGTAGAAAGAGAACACCATCATGAATTATAGATTTCCATAAATCCATGGTGTTATGCTCAGAATTTTACTCCCTCCTATATAGGCACATACTTTGGAAATTAAACCTGGACTCATCCATATGATCCAAAATATGGGCTAATTCGGTGGGCTTTAAAATTAATACCCCCATGATCATATCTCAAAATTTCTATAAGTCTATTATAAATTTCACAAATAGGGATTATCTTATGATTCTATTTTACATAGAGTCTTTACCTTCTCTCAGCGAGATGGATCCAAGTATTGGATCAAAATTCAAGCACCTAAGTCCATCACAACTTGGGATGATTTATTTGAGAAATTATTGGATAAGTACTTACTACCAATCCACACTTGGAAATTATGGAAAAATATACATAATTTCTCTCAAGAAGAAGGAGAGTTAGCATGGGAAGCATGGGAATGTTTTATAAAGATTACCCAAAAGTTCCAACATCATGGACTCGATATGTGGATTCATCTCTAAAACTTTTATAAAGGCCTCCAACCAGATGCTCGCATAAGCGTTGATGCATCCGCTGATGGGGAGTTAATGTTTAAAACCCCCATGTTAGGCCAATATATTTTAGATGAAGTCTCTCATAATACTAGTATGTGGTAGATTGATCATGGACCTCCCTGGCATGGCATCCACCTAGTTGAATAAAATACTTCACTAGCTTCACAAGTTGAGGCCTTAACCAGGAATCACAAATCATTTTAGCTACCTATTGCACCAACCACCACTCCTTCTCCATAATGTAAATTTAGTCATGTGAAATTTGCGGTGGCCCACATCTCTATCAAGACTATACAACAGGTGTTGCAGAACAACTAAGAAAATATTGTAACTACTTTAATTACAAATATGAAAATCAATAATTTTAGAAGCCACAACAATATGTTCAACAGAGGCATGTGAAAAAATAGTAGCAAGGTAATATAGGATATTATTAGCAAAGAAATAGTCAAGAACCATTCAGGAATCAAAGACCACTAGAATATCTGCTGATGAATCATTTTCCTCAACCACCACAACAAGAATCCCAACAACCCCTAGAGAACAAAAAAATTTAAACCAACTCCACTCAGACCACCACAATTGTCCTTCCCTCTTCAAACAAACTGGAAAACCTACTCTCATTATTTATTCAAAAGAAGAATAATAGGATGACCACCCAAGAGAAGGAAATGCAGAACCGAAGGGTATTATTGAATAAACTTGTGCACCAAATGGGATAGATCTCAAAGACCTTATCAGAGAGATTACCAGGTACCTTTCCTGGTAATACAGAGACATACCGAAGGGAAGAGGTAAAGGCGGTGGTTTTGAGGAGTGTAAAAGTGTTGTGTTTTCAGAAACCATGTGAAGGAGAATAAATACAAGATGAGGAACCCAAAAAGTTGACAACAACCATAAAAGAAGAAGTCGATGAAAAGACCAATGAAACTGCTCAAGTGACACCTCATGAAGGGATACCTTCTATAAAATCCCCAATAAGAGAGAAACCCAAGGAAGAAGTATATAATGCTCCCCCACCTTATAATCCACCTATTCATTTTTTCAAAATTGAGAGACATGGAATAAATGAAGGGAAATACAATAAATTCTTGGAGATGTTCAAGAAACTGCACATCAACATTCCTTTTACTGAGACAATCTCTTAAATGCCTACTTAGGAAAACATTCTTAAGGAATTAATTTCTAAAAAAATAAAAGTGGAATACCTATGAGTCATCTCACAAAATGAATATTGTTATTTAATTGTTTAGTATTAAATTCTACAAAAAATGACAGATCCTAGTGTTTCTCAATCCCATGCATAACAGGAGAATGAAACTTTGGAAGATACTTTTACGACTTAGGAGCTAGTATCAACCTCATGATTATGAGTGTATTCTGAAATATATGTCTCAAATAACTCAAACCCACTAGAGTATCACTCCACTTGATAGACCGATCAATAAAATAGCCTTGAGTACTTCTTGAATGTGTCTTAGTCAAAGTCGGTAAGTTCATTTTTCCAGCATACTTCTTCTTTCTAGACATGGAAGATGAAAGAGATGTTCAAATCATATTATTATGAAAAATATTGGCCCCTAGGATGGAATTGATTGAGGTAAATCAAGGAAGATCCATATTCCAAGTAGGTAATGGACAAGTTGTGTTTGACCTAGAAAATGTATCACAACAAATAGATGATTATTTTGACTTCCAAACTATCTTTATCATAGAATAAAGAGATGGATATATAAAAATTGAAGGAGAGAATAATGAAATGCTACATAATAAGGATGAGGACTATGAATTTGAGGAATTATACTATAGTGAACCTCTTAAATGGGACAGTATCTCACCTTTCATACCCTCGGTCATTCAGCCACTGAAACTTGAACTAAAACCCCTCCCCAGTACACTCAAGTATTCCTTTTTAGAAACTATTACTTAACTACCAGTTATTATTAACTCTGAACTGTCTCAGTCACAGGAGTAAAAATTGATTGAAATATTGAAAAGACATAATCATTCAATTATCATGGGATTGGATTATATCAAGGGGTCAATTCTTCTTTATAAACCCATAAAATTATACTATAAGAAGGTGAAAACCCCAAACATCAACTACATAGGTGACTCACACCACCAATGAAGGAAGTAGTCAAAAATGAAGTACTAAAACTTTTATATGTGTAAAAAATATATTCAATCTATGATAGTGAGTGGGTGATCCCACTACAAGTAGTTTTCTAGAATTGTGGTCTTGTAGTTGAAAAAATGATTAATATGAATTGATCACCACTCACACCATCACTGGATGGCGATTGTGCATGGACTACATAAATCTATATGTGGAAACCCAAATAGATCATTTTACTCTACCTTTTATGGAACAAATACTGGAGAGACTCATAGTAAGTGAATTATACTATTTACTTAATGGATATTTGAGATACAATAAGATTTCAATCAACCTGGAAGATTACTCTAGAATAAACTTCACATGTCCATTTGGAACCTTCACCTTTAGGTGCATGTCTTTTGGTATGTTCAATGCACCATCGATTCGTTAACGATTTTTTGAATGTCTCCTACCCTCTAACACACCAGTTATCAAAATAAACTCTATTTTAATTCACTGAGGAATGTCATAGGGCGTTCAAAACTTTGAATAAAAGCCTGAAAGCTACTTCTGTAATCATTTCTATAGATTGGGAAAAGGAATTTTAATTGGTGTGAAATTCCAGAAACATCATTATTGGTGTTGTTTTAGGATATCTAGTTGATAAAATTTTCTACCCCATAAACTATGCAAGTAACAGAATTAATGAATCTCAAGTGAAAAATACAACTATAGAGAAGAATATCTTAGTAGTAATATTTTCTTTTGAGAAATTATACTCCTATCTAGTTTTGTCAAAAGTGATTGTGCACACTGATTATGCTACCCTAAAATATTTGTTAAACAAAAAGGATTCCAAGACAATATTGATAAGATGGATATTTATTCTTAAATAATTAAAAAAATTCATCAAATATACCAAAGGAACAGAAAATGTTGTCACGGATTATCTATCTAAACTTCCATTACCCCTTGTAAAAGATGATGATGATATCAACATTGAATTAGACTTTCCTAATGAAACACTTTTCTTCCTAAATAAAAAAGGTACAACCATGGTTTTTTGATATTAAAATTTATCTTGCCATGGGATATCTATACCTAGACCTCTCATTCCAGTAATGGAGAATATTTTTTTATTAAATTTCACATTGGTACTAGGATTAAAAAATCCTTTTTCAAGAGAATTGTTAATGGTTTGTTACATTATTGAATTCTAGAGGATGACATCCAAAAAAATAGAATTGTGTTAGGAATTAATAATTGGAGAACATCATGGACCAGAATGCATTGTAGCAAAAATCCTATAAAGTGGACTTTTCTAGTCAACACTCCACCAAAATGCAGGACATTTTTTCCAAAGTTGTGAGTAGTGCCAATAAACTGTAGATAATAGAAAAAAGGAACAAAATTCCCCAAAACCCAATCATTGAAGAAGAAATGTTTGATGTTTGAGGGATGGATTTCATGGGACCATTTTCCAATTCACATGGAAAGTCCTGTATCCTTTTTTGTGTTGACTATATTTCCAAATTGGTATAAGCTGAAGCTATAGCTCATCACACCACAAAGGTGGTCATCAATTTATTGAAAAAGAATGTTTTTTTTATGATTTAGGTTTCCTAGATTAATCATTAGTGATCATGGAACACATTTCACTGATAATTTTTTCAAATTATTTCTTACAAAATATGGAATCTGGTACAACACAGGAACACCCAACTACCCACAAACAAGCGAGCAAGATAAATTGTCAAATATAGAAATAAAAAAAACTCCTAGAAAAATGGTGAACAGAAGTCAAAGAAATTATAGTCTGAAAGTAGATGATATACTTTGGATGTAATGAATTGTATACAAAGCACAAATCAGCACAAAACCTTTATAATTGATATATGGAAATCCCTATCATTTTCCCGTAGTTTTAGAGCATCAATCGTATTGGGAAATTAAAAAGATTAATCCAGATTGTCAAAAAGCTGTAAAATCTAGGATGATTCAATTGGATGAATTAGAATAAATAATAAATTATTCTTATAATAAACCCAATATATATAAATAAAAAATTAAAAAATGGCATGATCAACACATTACAAGATATAATTTTTTTCCCAAGGAATAAAGTTTGGTTATTTAAATCATGTTTGAAATTGTTCCCTGGGAAGCAGAAATCTAGATGGTCAGGGCCATTTGTTTTCATTTGGGTATTTCCTTATGGTATATTTGACATTTAGAAATAAGGCACACCCCCATTTAAATTCAATGGTAAAAGGATAAAAATAATTTAAAACCCATATAGGAAGGTTATGTCATCAGTTTTCAATTCATCTAAGCATCAAAGCATCAAACTCTCAGCTTTCAAAAAGAACTGATTGGGATGAAACCCTTGGTAGGTCACCCTAGGCTAGATTGGGATAGAATAGGCTTTAGAATGGCCTAGGTCATACCGGGAGAAAAGGACCAAGGTCTTGTCTAAATATGAGCAAAAAAAGAAATTACACATCATGTAAACAGAACTCACAATGTGATTATTCATGGTCTAAAATTTCTTAAAATTATCAAATACATGATTTGAAACCCAATTACACATCATGTATCGACCCAATTCCGTTTTTAAAAATAGTTCATGAACCTAGGGTTCATGACCCCCCCGTCCTTCCCCTTTCTCAAGAATCCCCTCCCTCATTCCACTCTTTCTATCCCTCTCCACATCCAATGAAATGATTGTGATGTCATGTATGAAGATCATGCAGACTCCACATACAAATCCTATGCCTAAGAAAGATGCTCCACCACCAGTGAAACTTCAATGAGGTACTACACCTCCCTCACCCTCAGTGTCTCCTTCCTCTACTTCCACTGTAGTCGTGGACTAACCTGCTCTCTCGGAGTTACACCAATCAAGCTACAATAAGTCCTATGATTAAGACCACCTCATATACACCCTATCCTACACTTTTCAAACCCAAAACACAAAGTGTAACTCAACCATTTTCAAGCGAAGATGATGAGGACCGATAAAACCATCAATATGGTCATCCTCACTCACCTGTATATCAGCTAAGAGGTCCTCCAGCTTCTAGAGTGCCTTCAAATTTCATCTATCATTGAGTTATGTGAGGAGACATAGTGGGGCCTATTTCTGGAATTTATCTCCACATTTTAGGACATAGTTGACAGCCTCCACTTTAGACTTGGATGATTACCCAATGATATTTCCTTTTCTGAATTCAGAATAGGCCTTGAGATTTTATAATAAATATTTCACCACATTTTAGGTATTCACTACCCTACATATTGACCCATCAAATTCAAACTCTAAGAGGACATGGTAAGTGATTTCCCAGGATTCCCACACTGAGCATGATCCCAAGATCACCAAATCCACCAAACTCTAAGGCCAAGTGCTCTATATCTTACATAGATCTCAGACAGATTTTTGGTTCGCCCAAGACGACTCTCATGGTAGTGTTATTTAGGTAGATGTAATTATACTCACAATAGCCATGGGAGGACCTACCATCAACACGACCTCTCAGATTTCATATTATTACAAAGCCCATACTCAAGGGACATTAGTAACATTAATGGGAGGATCTTTCATCACACATTTGGCCCAACATTTAAGAATTTATGATGCCTCCTTTCCACTCACCTCCCTCAGTATTATAGAATACATTGATTTTATTTTACTGAACAATATGTAGTTGATTACCAAGGATGGACACCTCTACCAGTGGGCACCAGGTGTAGTTGAGGCTGATGATGAATCCCAAGGGGGTCATGATACAGACCCATCACCACATATACCCCCCACCTCTATCCCTAGACCCACATCTTTCATTACCGCCTCTAACCCTCCCTATTTTCCACCCTCTAGCACCACTTACCCCACTACTCTGCCCACCCCATCTTATATAGTAGATTTTTGGTCCATGCACCTCTACATCCTAGAGAACTTGAACCAAATCTCCCAGTACATCAATATTACTTTCTATAAGTTCTCCCAGTTCACTACCCCTTACTCACCACTACTGGCCTCTATCATCCCTTCAACATCTTCCCATCCTGCCCCATCCACCACCCAAGATGATTTACCATCAAAGTTTATAGTCCCTACTACCCATTAAGAATATATGGAATAGTAGGCCTAGTGGGGAAAGGGACCAGTATCCACCCCATCCACTAAGGTACCTTTTGTCGATCTATCTTTCAAACCAACAGTCACACTCTCGATCAGTAACTCCCCACCACCCACCACTTAGATAGTCACTAGAAGCATGACACCATCATCATAAGCTAACCACCTAGTCCCTTCTACCATCACATACATTGACTAAGTTCAGTTGTTGCATCCACACTCTATTTGGGATTGGACTGCAGATGATGTCATTACTGACATTGATTTTTCATAGTGTACCCTAGTCTCCTCCCCTAATTTATGTTTGCTTCCAGGATGATGATCACTTTTTTACTACTTGTATTATCTTTCATGATTATATCATTGCAATATATATATATATATGGGATACTAATCTTTCTCTTTTTACTTGACTTATTTTTTTCAAATCACTACACTTTTATAGTAGTCATGCCTAGCTCCACTGTTTCATCTATGGTTATCGATGGACCTGTACGACCATCTATCATTTTTTGATGAGTAAATCGGAACTTGGATGAGGTTGAGCACCAACTTAAGGATCTATCACTTGGTAGTTGTGCTCAGTAGCCTCCCCCATGAGCATATATACCTTTTATTCCACACCAAATTCATGCTAGGTATGCTTCCAAAGTGATCAATCCTAGCAAACGACCCCCCGAGAGCTAGACGACACTACAACTAGTTGCTGTAGAAGAAAGAGGAGAGATAACTTGATGAATTCCATTGATTGATGCTTTGGTCCATCTATCTGGCTGACAACATCATAGTTTTCAATCTATGGTAGGAAACCCATATTTCATATATTTTATCATTCTTGTAGTTATGCTTTGGTCGTAGAAGTCATTTTATAATTTTAAATTTTTCATCCCAAGTCACTTTGAACCATATTGTACACACATACCTACATTTATATCAAAATTATTTCATTGTTATAAACTATGGGAACCTTATTGTTTAACATCTTAAAAAATGTTTTAACCTTGTGGACTAATGTTTTATCCAGTGAAAGATTTTTATTTATATCAATTTTGTAGGAATCTCAAATTCATAATTCAAGACAATTCAAATTTACCCATTGCATGACACTATATATAGGGAGATCTCAATTCCTTAGTTCATCATTTTAACTACTAGAAATACCATCTATAACAACACCCCTTTCTCAACGGTTTCAAAAAAAACTATTGGGATAGGTCCCTCTATCCCAACAGTTTCATAAAACCATTGGGATAGGGATTTCTAGAAAAGGTTTTCCCAACGGTTTTAGAAACCTATTGGGATAGGACCCCATATCCCAATGGTTTTTTAAACCATTGGGATAGATTCCATTTGATAAATGGAATCCCAATGGTTATAAAGAACCATTTGGATAGACCATCAACCAAATATATTTTAAAAAATCGTTGGGATTGGTCAACCCCAAATACATAGCAGCCAACCTCCTTACTCTTGAATCGATCAGCCCATATTTTTCCCTAAATGAGATCTCTCTTCTTCTTCCCACCATATGAATGCTTCTTCCCAACCCGCAAATCATCCTTGATTCAAGTCTTTTTTTTCTTCCACTTCAAATTGGAAATTTATAACCGAGTTATATCTTTTTCCTGGATTTATTTTGGGTTTTTTCATTCGGCTTTTGATGCAATCTCCTCATGTTAAACATTAACACTATTCTATTGTGTTTTTTTTATCCACCATGTATTTTGATCCCCTTATGTGATTGATTGTTTGAAATCAACATTCATAAAAGGTTATGCACTTATATATACCAGTTGTGTGTGAATATGTAAATTTTGGGAAAATAGTGACGAAATATATGAGGAAATGTTTTGAAATCCCCCTTTAAATTGAAATTTTGGAAATTATGGTGGTTGAATTCTATGTATATGTATTCTAGTGTGTGATCTATTTTTACATTGTTATTTTTTAGATATTTCTGTGAAATTATGGTGATTTTAATGACCATATATGATATAGATTGTGTTGAATAAGTGAGGTTGTGGTTTGATTGGCATGGGATGTGCTAAGGGATGGTTAGTGGTGAATGGTAGATAGTTGTTATTGTGTGATGGTTATGATATGGAGATGGATTAGTGGTGGGATGTTCTTGTGGTTATTATAATTTTTATGTTTTTTTCTGGTGGTGTTTTTGTAGTTTTCTAGTGGTTATAGAAAATGATTAGTAATAACAAAATGGTAATGACATCAGCTGAAATTAAATAAGTGTGGGATGGAATACAATATGTTGTAATTGATTAAAAAATTGAATGTTGACAAATGGAAATAAATGTGCGTGATGAAAATGGTGTTTTCCAATAAATATGAAAATAAATGGATATTAAATAGATCTTGGTTGATAAATTGGAAAATATAGAAATTGGTCGAATCTATAAATGAAAGAGAGGAATTATGGGTTGTGTGTGGTAGTTTTGTGTAGTGAGTTTTATTTTGTGGTGCTAGTAGTTGTTGGAAGATGTAGTAGAGTGATACAGTAATGATTTACAATGTATTTAATGATATATATATGCTATATTATTATTTTAATAAATATTTAATTTTTTTGGTTCTATAATACTTGATAAATCATGGTAATATTATTTTTTATACATGTTATTAAATTTTGGGTTTTATTTTCAAATGATTGAGAGAAATTATAATGAAAATGGGGGATGTTTCATATCTAGGATATAAGGACATCATCCACAAATATGGTCTTTATACAATCATTTTCCCTCACATCCACTATGTTTCACATAATCTCCCAATTTAATCCTTATTATGATGAACCACTAAATAAAATAATCTGAAATGAATTGATCAAACCCTAAGCAAACTAAATTGTACCAAACTGACCTAACTAGTCATGAAAATAATTGAACTAAACCTTTCAGCCCTTTACACATTGAAACCCAACTGAACTAACAAATCCTATCTATAACATAACCAAACCGACTTGACCAAACCAACTGAATTGAATTTAAATGACTTGATTTGACCCAATTAGACTTAAGTAGACATGAATAACACTAAACTGCATCAAACTAAACTAAAATGAAAATAAGTGACTAAATTGAACCTAAATAAAATAAATTATATAGTAATGATAAAAAATGAATTGAGTTGAAAAAACTTTAATAAAACTCTAATAGGTATGCGCCAACACAATCCAAATAAAACAACCAAACCAACAAATATATTGGTATTATATTTATAAATGAATTCAATTTCATGGTTTTATATATATATTATTTTGTTATATATATACTATTTTTTTCTTTTATATTATGATTCTCATATAGAGTATTGTGTTAGTTATGGTTTCATATAACATGATTTTTTTGTTTAATTAAATATATTTTCAATTAAACTCTAATTTTATTGAATTTATTTTAAAAAAGGACTTATAACAATTTTTAAAGAATTGATAGAATTTGGATGTATGAAATTGATTGAATCTCAAGAGAATTTCAAAACTAGTTGGAGAGATTTTTAGATTTTACTTTTGGAAATGCTTCAGATAGTGGTCACATACACTGAATATGTTATAATTGTGTTGGAAGACCTCGGTTGATCCATAAAGAATTTATCTACCATATAACTAAATATTTTTTTCAAAAAAACTATTGTGTGTAGTATCAAAATGGGGAGAAAATGGAATATCAAAATACTGATGATCCAAATGAGAGGACTATATTGGAGAATTTTTTATATGACCAGTTTTTGTTTCTTCATCATCATGAGAAGGAAAGTATGTAGAGCCAATAAGACTTCAATATAATCACACATCATGCATCTACTTAAAATGATGGTCTTGACAGGGTGATGAAACTGAATGATGCTGCCACGACTCTATTATATCGGCAATGTAGTAAAATGAAAATGATGGAATTTTTAATCTAATTGTTTTATGGGAACACCATGTATTGGATTTTTAATAATACCATCAATTACATTTTTAACTACTTAAAATAATTAATTTTAGATGGAATTGATATTCCCTCAAACCAATATATATCATAGAAGTTAGTTGAGGAACATGGATTTTTAAAAAACAATATTCATGCTTTCCCAAAAGATTGTAGCTTATTCTTGGAGGAATCTGATGAATTAAATGATTTTATGAAATGTGGAACTTCTCAATGGAAGCCAAAAGCTAATGTAACATCATCCTTTGTTCCAAAAAAATTAATGCAGAACTTTCCATTGATCCCTAGACTCTAGAATCTTTTAATGTATGATGAAATATCGATAAAAAGGAGATCAAATGATACTGAGAGAAAGAATAATAATGATTAGTTGGTTTAGCCTGCAGATAGATTATCATGGAAGATATTTGATGCTTTATATCTTTATTTTTTAGTTGATGTGAATAATGTGAGGTTGGGTCTTTCATGTGGAGATTTTAACCCATTTGGGAATATACTTACTTGGCACAAAACAGAGCTGGTTTTCATACACATTTATAACCTTCCTCCATGGTTGTGTATGAAAAAACCTTTCACATTCATGATTATACTCATATATGGACCTTTTAATCCCAAAAATGATATAGAAATATAAATTAAACCTTTATTAAAAGAGTGTCATCTTATTTGGGATGTGGGTATGCACACATATGATGCATGTTTAAAAGACATATTTCATATGTGTGACGTGCTTATGTGGATGATCAATAATCTTCCTTTATACAATGATGTATAGATGGAGAATGAAGGGAAAACTATCATGTCCTATTTATATGTAGAATACATTATCCAAAATATGAAAATATCACCATTGTTTTGGTTTTATGGTACATCGACAATTCTTTCCAATGAAAAATCCATATAAAAATAATCATAGGATATTTTACAATACCATGGATATCGATAATCCACCTCACCATGTTTCTGAAACTGATGTGCTTAATGAGCTGCAAGATTTTAGTTTTTATTTAGGAAGGGCCAAATGAAAACTATAAAGAGGAAGAATATTTTCACTAAAACCTCTTACAATTGGAAGAATAGAAGTATATTATTTGAGTTGCATTATTGGTCAAGGAAGCTTTTATGTCATTTCTTAGATGTATGAACATTGAAAATAATATATGTGAAATTTTTCTTTTGATTATTCTAAATGTAAAGGGAAATAAAAACCATGATTTATGATCTTGGCATGACTTGGTGGATCGGGGCATCAAACTAGAATTGCATCATGTGTGTATCAATTAAAATAAATGAAAAGTTCCATGTGCTTATTATGTGATGACACCTACAAAAAAATATCAATTTCTAGAAGAACTAGAGACTATTAATGTTCCTAATGGTTATTCAAGAGACATATCAAAATAGGTAAAAGAAAGAGAGTTGAAGATGGAATATTTGAAGACTCGTGATTATCAAGTCATTCTGCATGAGTTGATTTTAATAGAAATCTGTCATCCTTTTTCCAATAATGTATGTTTATCAGTTATTCGATTATTCCATTTTTTTGAAATCTTTCTCATAAGAAGCTTTCCAGGTCTTTCTTATAAAAAATGTTGGCAGAGGGAACATTAATTTTGTGTGAGTTAGTGAAAATATTTCCCCTATAATTTTTCACATGCATGTTGCATTTCACTATCCATATTCCAACTAAAATACTTCTCAGAAGACTTGTTTCCTTTTGTTGGATGTATCCAACTAAAATAAATACGTACACATTAAAGTCTTATGTCCAAAATAAGATTCATCCAGAAGGTTCTATTGTGTGCAGTTACTTGGATCAAGAATGGGTGTATTTCTACTCAATGTATTTGTCTAATCTTACTATGAGAATGAATAAACCAATGAGAAATGAAGAATAATGGTATGAGAAAATTGAACCCAGTTTTCTATCACTTCCTCAAATAGGAGGAATTCCCAGATCATATACATTAATGATAACAATCCTTAAAGAGCGAGAGATAGAACATCACATATTTTTGTTCAACTATGATTGGTTCGATGACTACATCAAGTTATTAAAGTGAAAATGGATATATTGTCGCATCTCATGTAATTTTACATATCTGTTAAAACTATTTCTATTTTTATCTTCAAGGAACATAATGAAATGATAAATATAATGCTATGTTTTATATATTTGATAATGATAGATACTTTTTATAGAAAATAGTTTTTTGTTTGGTTGAATTTGAAGGTATAAATATTATTTTAATAAATTAATAAAATTAATATTTAATTAAGTTTAATATTCATTTATATTTCAAGTATTGAGTTTTCCATATAACTCTATCTTTTAGGAAATAAGATATTATTATTTTAGTCATAATACCATGTTTCATGACTATAAATCAATTGTGATCGATGGGTACAAATTTATTACGATTAAAGGAGAAAATAACATGAGAAAACAACATGATAGTGTTATGTTAACTGCCACAATAGAATATTATGATAGTGCATCAGATAGTAAACCTCTATTTGAAAATACAACTTATTATGGAGTTATTAAAATAATAAAAATAGTGTATTATTACTCTCATGGTCGAGTCACTATGATGAAATGTCAGTGGTTTGATTCAATGATGAGGTAGGGTACATTTATTGATGATTTTGGATTTCGATTTATTGAGATGATTTGTACTCATGCTACCAATGAACCATATGTATTGGCATAAATGGTAAAACAAATTTTTTATGTAAAAGATCATCTTCAACTTGAATTTGGTGTCACTATTGAAGTATTTTGAATATATATTTTTGATGATGGTGGGGATGGAATTGACACCATCTCTGCTCCAATTAACCCTGATCCATTTATTACTTATGATGACTCTAATACCTCAATTTTCATATTTGATTGTGAACTTGAAGTTGTGGTGGGAAATATATAGAATCATTCTTCTGTGTTCTTAGTTATTTTGGTTTATCTTGACTCAGGTTGTTAAGGTTTGTACAATTCAAATTGATTTACTGTTGATTACAAATATTCTGTATCTGACTTGACCTTCATATGCATTTTCAATATTTATTGGTTTTATTTTTCTTTGAGTTTCATTTTCTAAAATTGAATTGAACTGTATTCAAGCCTATGAAACCAAACATAAATAAAACAATTAAATTAGAAAAAAACAACAGAAATTGAAGTGGGCATATTAAACTTATTGATATTAAAATCAAAACAAATGAAAATAATGACCTAACCAAAAAATGGAAAAATTACCTAATCCAAAATATGAACCAAATGACCTAAGATAAATAAAAATGAAACAATGACCTAATAAATGAATAAAATTTAACCAAATGACCAAAGATAAGTAAAAACGAACAAATGACCTAATAAATTGACAAAAATAAACCAACTGACATGAGAGGAAAAAAAATTGACAAATGGCCTATCCAAAATTGAATTGGATCGAATTGAAAATAGAGGAAATCTATATCATACCTCTGAAAAACAAGCATATTTGAATGTATTTTTTATTTTATAGAATTTATTCTATTATTATATTCATCCCACAAAATTTAAAATTATTTTTGTTATATCACTATGTTTCCTATATTTGGTTTCACAAGTGGTATTCCATAATTAAGTCATGTATCATATTTTTAGTTGTTTTGGTTACACATTATTTATAAATCTCTAAATAATTCCATTTTTCAAATGTGGGAAATTAAACCTATTGAGGAGATGTGAAGAAAAAGGATGACAGACAATAATCGTTGAATGACTGAAATGGGTGTCCCTCCATTAGTTCCTGTTGTGAGTAATTTATTTCAAATATATATATATATATATTACTAACATATAATTTCATGCTATTAATTTTTTTAAAAAAAATTTATGCAAGATCCACCACTTAGGCACTAGTTATTCTCCAAGCATCCTAGTGGTCCTGGTACTAAGGACGACAGTATGAGGGGGTGGTACTAGATCTAGGTTCTCTAGTTAGCGTACCTGATTAGACCGTGTCCCACCCCCTGACGTACCATCTACCACACATTCTGATCCCATAGTGTTTTTAGGGACACATGGGATATTTATGTCACCTATATTTTCACTAGAATTTATATCTAATCCTCCTCACCCATCTTTCATGTATTTTATGATGATTCCTACTCCTCATTTATATCTTGCATTTGGTCGGCCAACCATCCATATTCTTTTCCTTCTACTTCCTTCTCTCTAAGATTCTACATTCGTTCTTCTTCGACTACTGCTCTGACACATTCTGAGCCAGTAGAGCATAAAATGGGACCCACTCCATCCGTACAGGGTCATGTTCCTTCAGTGCTTGCAGATCCAACATTGCCCATTGATCAGACTACCATAGGTATATTTATATAAACCTAATAAATTTTTTTACAATAATTTATTTTCATTATAATATGTTTTGATATAATAATTTTTTTCATCTATAATAGATAGATCTACAGAAAGGCGGTCTAGACATACACACATGCATACTGTGTGGAACCACCACACATAGTTGACGGTGGAGTACAATGAATACAACCAAATGATTGAGAAAACAGGGTAGGAATGTAGGACTTTTTTACAACACTCTCCAAATGTTATGAAATCATTCTTATCAGTCCACTCTCCTAGAGAAATCTTCCAAAAAAAGTAAAGGATAGTTAGTGGGAACAAATATGGGTAAAACAATATGTTGGATTTAATGATATATTATTATTTTATTTATATGAATTAATATTTTGGTGCCAACTTCGTTTTAATTTTCCCTATGGTGATGGTGTGAGGCCATCACAGCTCATGGAATTATGTGATATATAGAGATCCTATAAGCATAAATTTTATATTTGTGGGTGTGTTATAGTTTCCATGGATTTAGAGGCTATACATACCATGGATTATTGTCTGATAGAACATTATCAGCAAATGATTACTCATTAGATGAGTACCACATTCAAGGTATTAAAAAATTTGAGGTTTTTAAATGAAAATATTATTGTTTTTTCATTAATACTTTCTTTTATATTATTGAATTATTTTTCGGAATCATCATGAAAAAATAAAAAAACATTAATGTTAAGAAATACCTCCACACTTTAGGGAGGAAAACAATTATGAACCATGAGAGGAAAAAGGTATGACAATTGTTTATAATTTTTATTTATGACTTAAAATTTATATTATTTCCTTCATATTTAATTCCATTTCTAATGTTTTGGTAGAGAAGTGGTGATTGAATATCATCCCAAACCACACTAAACTGAAATAAACTAAACTAAACAAAATCAAATCAAACCTAACTAAATAAAATAGATTTGAATTAAATTTATTTGACATTACTCGACATAAATAGAATTGAATTACACCTAAGGGAATAAAACCAAATCAACTATACCTGAATAATATTGAATTAAATCAAACTGAATCAAATAAAATCGAACTAAACTAAACTATCCCAAGAATACTTAAACATAAGTGAACCAAAAAAACATTTATACACTAATTCAAGTACAGGTAAACCAAATGAAATTGACTATAAAGGAATATATTTTTATCAAAAAGACTACAACCAGCCTATACTCAATGAAACCAAATATTATCAAAACAAGACACACTGAACAGAATTATATAGAATTGAATCAAAATTTTCAAAAATAAATAAATAAATTTGGATTGCATAGAAAATAATTGAAACAACTCAAATATAACTAAAACAATATAATTTTAATTGAATCAAATCAAAGTAACTTGGCCTAAATACAATCAACCATATTTGAACCAAATTGAAAAATCTTAGACTAAACTAAATTAAATAACAGTAAAGAAAACCAAACCTAACAAAACTAAATTGTATTGAGCCAACATGAATTCCTCTATCATATGTTTTTATTTTCAACTTCATTTAAAATTAATATCCATTTGATATTAGTTATGAAATTCATTATTATCAAACTATTTTCAATTATGTTTTCCTACATTAAATTTCATTATAGAGATAGGTATTGAATATTGAAGGATGTGTGCCTCAATAAATACAATTTTCTCGAGAATAAAGAAAAAATATGGAAGTGTGGTTAATTAGAAAACTAGCATAGCAGTACATTCTAAGTTTTAATTTGTTAATTTCAAATTATAATATCTATTTTGTTACATAATATTCTATTTATATTTGTAATAGGATAATTTTAAGGATTTTTATACCAAGTAACCTGAAAACTTTTTTCCAAATGATAACTTACATCAAATTTTGGGAGATATTCACCATAGCAGAGTATATTGTCATCCTAGGAAGAGTATAGTCATGATAAGGTATTTCCCCACTTAAGGTACTAGCTTGGTACCACCATGTTGGAAAAGGCTAATGCAAAGGTATCATAGGCTGACACTAAGGTATAAAATGTCGAAAAGGGGTCATACATGTGGAAGAACAAGATGAAATGAAAAACACTGAATTTATGAAACTGATAAAAGTTTTATGTCCATAACTTCCACCAAATACCACCATGTAATATGATGCATATATATCATTGATGAATTATTTATATAGTTCATTGGGTGGTAGTCCAACTAGTGTTTGAGATGATGTCATTCTTGGTGAGGGAGATGGGAAGGATGATGGCATGGAAGAGGTTATAGACAAGGATGAGAATGAGGATGAGAAAAAGGATGAGATTGAGACCATGGCGGGGGACGAGGCTAGGGATGAGGATAAATATGGGGACAGGGATGAGGAAAGGGGTGAAGATAAGGATGAGGATGAGTATGAGGATGATGTTGATGATGATAGTGATGAGGGTGATGGTGATGAGGGATGGATTGATCCATTTCATTTTTTATGGATATTTATGACATTTGATGTTTGATGATTTGTTGTGAGTGAATATATGTGTGATATTTTGTATGTTTGTTATCATTGGATAATGAACCAATTGATTTGTTTTGTTATCATTAATTATAAGTTCTTTTTTTTAAGGATGTTCTTCTGTTTTCATTAGATGGTGTTACATTTTTATTTGCAGGTGAATTATGTTTTGATGTTTTGATTGTAAGTGAATTTCATTGTAGGTAGTTCTATTTTGTAGGTGTAGGTCTATTTTATAGGTGTAGGTTCATTGTTGGAGGTGTATTATAGGTGATGGGTTGATATGTAGTTGGGGGTCTATACTAATGGTTTTACAAATGTTGGAATACATCTATCCCAACAGTTTAATATGAACCATTGGGATAGGCCTTTCCCAAAATTTCATCTCGAACAGTCAGGAATATATAATTTTAACCAACCTATAACAATGGTTCTATAGAATCTATTGGTATAGGTATATCCCAACATCTCTCATACCAATGGTTCCAAGAATAGTTGGTATCGCTTATCCCAATAGTTTTAGGGGCTATCCCAAGGGTTCGAAACTGTTGGGATATATCAAGTTTTTAGTATTGTTTCCAATTTCTATTTCTAAAATCTAAGATTTATCTATCATAGCCCTCCAACAATAATTAAAAATAAAGTGTGGGAATCATCTCATTATAATTGGGGGGTTCTTGACTTTCAATTTTGATAAAATTTAATTTTTTATTATTTTAATTTTTTAAGAGACATTTTCCCTTCAGAACCATTATTTAAACCTAAAACTCCTTACACCCATTTAAATAAAAGAAAAACCTTAGATGGAAACTATTGGAATTATATGTTTTGTTTCTATTTATATTTTTATAATGATTTTTGAGTTTCGTAATTTATTTCAAATTAAAATTTTTTTAAATTACTTTTAATTGACTTATTACTTGATTTAAAACCATAGTGATTTCTAGTTTTCTTTATTTACTCCCATTCAAGAGGGGATTATGAGGGTATTTTTTTAGTGACACCTAGGACATATAAAACTATAAAAACATGGATTGATATATTATTAAGGATATTAGTGAACAAATACAATTTTAATATTATTGAGGAAATATTTATTGAGATACTTTTCCTATAACCCACCTTACATCTTTCCTTCATTAATATAATAGTTTCCATGAATGGCCTTATTGGATTCATCTATTCTAAGTTGATTATACCTTATTACCATCTTTTTATAATGCATGAATTTACATTGAACAAGTGTGGGGGAAGTTTTTCAGCCAGTGGACATGGGATGATTTTAATAAGGAGATATATTGAGGTGCTCACCAGACGTTTCGATTGTGATCCATGTGTACATTGTGGTATTTTACATCTATCATTTTCCGTTGGAAAATAAAAAATAAAATGAAATGGATGACTGGTTTGTTTATTTATATGGTCAAAAACCACCATTTCTAAACCGATGAATCCCCTCAAGGATCATATGTGGTTAGGGGATGGATGTGAGATATTTCCCATACATGAATTTTGAAAAATAAAAATAGAAAAAGGAAGAAAATAATGGATCAAGATACCTTTTTGAAATAATTTGATACATTCATGGATCCCCCTTGAGATGCTAGGAGTATGTACTTAATTAGATATAGATCATTAATTTCATTACACCTCTCATGACATTCATGCATTAGAGGTTACCCTCTTTTTTAGATTTTTTACACTACTTACCCACCTTACCATAGCCTCAGAGTCATTTGAGCCTAATTGTTGGAGCCCTCGTGATTGAATTTTTATTTTTCTTTATTAAGTGAATATAATTAAACCAATTAAATCCTATGGTTATGATCATATACTCAGGGTATGGGAATAACTCTAGTTTCATTTCACCCTGAGTGATGAGAGAAAATTCATTTTTAGGTAAATTGAAAAGGGGTATATAATTTAAGAAAATATTAAGAAATTGTAATTAAAAGATTGAGAATTTGTTTAAGAAACTAAACTATGAGGCATGAATAATTTTCTATACATAGATGATTATAGAGACTGACTCTTATACTTATACTTAGTTTTATTTGCTTGGATATAATGAATGTTTCTTGTTTAAAAAAATTACTTACCTTTTGAAATCCGTGTTGAAATCTTTTTAATTGAGGACAAGTGATTTTTCATGTGTGGGGGAATTTGATCAACTGAGAACATATACACATTTTTTTGTCATACCTATAAGGATTATCCATATTTTTACTCAATAATGCACCAGGTATGTGTTGTTTATTTTAGAAAATAGTTTTTTATGGTTTCAAATGAACAACTAGAAAAACTAAATAAAAATTCTCATTACATGTCATGTAACTCCAGTACATGACATGTATTAAAATTTTAGTATAAGGAAAAGTCTTGAAGAAAGTTGTGAAATATTTATAATCCATTAATAAATTACATGACATGATTCCCTAATACACATCATGTAACATTCAACTCAATTCCTTCTCTGATGATCTAGCTTAAGGAAGGTTCACACCGTGATGCCTAGATACACATCATGAAAGGAGTAAAGTTTTCAAATTCAATGATTTTATACAAGACTCGCGTGAGATTCATGTGGATTTAAAATTTAAAAAGGAAACCTTGTATCAGAATTACATGATTTGAACACCAATTTCACCTCATTTAAAATCCTAACTATTTACCTACATCAAGTACACCATGAACAGAATAGTGGATGGAATTCTTATTATTCTCTTGTTTTTTCTCATATTCCCTCTCAAATTTCTTCTACCCTTCTCCCCAAAACTCATTGTGTGGAAAGTATTTTCATCATTTTACATTTATCAAAGTACCATGGATTGATTTGAGATGTTTTATTCATTATTTTTTCATTGACACCTCCACGCCATGTGTGTTCTTCATCTTGATCATCAATCTACATAAAATTCATTATGAGCTTGTTCTTATTCTTATTTTAAGTAATTATTTGATTGGAATTTTGATTTTTTATAATATAATATTTCTTATTCTCTATTTCATGTTTTTAAATTGTTTAATCTTAATCTTTGCATGTTTTTTAATCATTTAATCATAATCAATGTTGGCATGTTAACAATGTTTGAAATTATTTATCTATTTGTAATTGATTCCACCATTAGTAGCTAAACTACTTAGGGTAGGGATCGAGAGTATCGGTCTTTGAATCCAATTAATATTTAATTCTTAACTTTTTAGACCTAAGGAATAGTAATCAGGTTAAAAAAATTAATACAATTTGTTTAAGAAACCGTGACCATGGGAAGATTGAAAGAATGACCCTGGCCTGATTGGAGTAGAATATGTGATGGTCTGGACAAAGCCTCCACTTAACCCATTCCCTGAGCCCGATTGTCCACATGACCCCTAGAGCATCTCCCTCATAATCCAGGGGTTATCAACTAGTAGTGGGGGTATATATGGTAGTACAGTGGGGAAAATATATCCCCTTGTAAGAGTAATGAAGAGGATACAAAAAAATAGTAAACAATAACAGAAGCGTATACAACACACATATACAACAAACGTTAGAATCATAATAAACAACTAAATAACTGAGTAGTAGAAGAAACAGATAATTGAATGTAATAACCAAAATCCTCATAGTAAGTGTCTGATAAAAATATGTATTCATAACATGCTAGTAATATATAAAAGAGTTAGAGATACAAGCATTATATAGAATAGTCAAAAAGGAAACAAAAGGAAAAAAAATAGAACCTTAGAAATATTAATCCTAAGCCCGATCATGTGCTCCTAATATCTAGATAATAATAAAAATCAACAACTATAAGAGTGTTTCTCAACTTTATCCATACCTATAGAAAAATAGTCTTTTCAGGTGCCAAGGGCGGCCCGATTAGGGTGGGAGGTAAAAATATCATAAGGCCACCACTGATGGTGTTTAAATGTAATCTGATCTTGCACTCATAAGTAAAAATTGTGCAGATAATAATAATAATAATAAAGTAAACTAATACTGAATAAATAAATATCATCCTACTCAGGTTCCTAAAGGATACCTGGTGGGTCTACCTGCTTCAGCTCAAAGTTGGTATGTCTGATCCGGTCACCATATGTATATACATATATATCTATATATATACATATATATTATAATTGGTGTGGGTTAATAACCCTCTTTTCAATACATGTATATATTTATATAGCTCAAGACTATCATGGTGTAATAATGCCTCCCATCTTTACATGTATATCATAACTGGCGTGGGGTAAGAATTCCTCCCACCCATACTTTTATATCATAACTGGAATGGGGTAAGAATGCCTCCCAACCATTATTTTAAATCCTAACTAGTGTGGGGTAATAATTCCTCCCACCCATACTTTTATATCATAACTCGTTCACATGATATTAGCAAGATCAAACCATTTAAGGTATCCCACATAACATTTATCATTTTACAGAACAACCCATTTTATATAATGGTTTTATAATAAATCACAGTAAGGGAAAGTCCATTCCATCCCTTAAAACCATTACATTAAATAAAATTCATTTAAAATGTTTAATCTATCTTATCCTAGCCAATGTACACAATACAACCATCCAATTTTCCTAACATGGTAATTTATTTCAAGGCAAGGTGTGAAGGCCAAAGGGCCAAGGTCAATTACTCACTTACCCATTTGGAAAATTCAAATTAAAAATGGCATAAGAACCATTGAGGCACCTTGGTGTACATCAATTACACATGGGGAAATGTTAAAATCAATTTAAACTCAATTTGGATTTACGAACTAGATTTGGTCATTTTGTGAAATTGGCCTAAAATGGATAATTTGGTTGTCACGCCCCTTGGGTGTCTTTTGAAGAGTATAGGTGATTTAGAAACACCTAAACATGATTCATTTAACCTAATTAAACAAATTAGGTTCAATTATTCATGATGGAATCAACCCAATAAAGGATCTCGACAAAGCTCAGCTCACAACTCAATGGAATAAATAAAAAATGGCCAAAAATCAAATGGAAAACTATGTGACCACGTACCTTAGGGCCGTATATGAATACTTGCATGATATAAACCTCATATTTGAAGTAGGTCGGAGAAGATATGAGTTTCAGTACAATGCACTAAAAATAGGGCATATGAGCCTAAATCCAAATAGTGTGACTGATGGTAAGGAGAATAGAGATAGGAGAAGAGATACTAGGGAGTCTTACCACAGGGGTTCCAAAAACTCTAATAGATTGAAGATCAGACACTGGATGGAGAACCTGGATCAAAACCAAGTTTTAGTCCATTGATAACTCAAAGAGGAGGAGGCATTTTGTTTTTGTCCACAAGAGGAGAACAAAAAAGGAAATTGGATTTTAAGTTGAAAGAGGGTAAAATGATAATTTTTTCCCCAAACCCCTTTGTACACAGTTTGCGCATACAATTTACAAACTGTGTGTAAATCGTGAATTAAGGCTCTATTCCCTATCTATAGTAGGTCCAATGACTATGTGCCTAGTCAGTATGGTTGCAGACAAACCTACGGACTTGCAGGTGCCACTGTCTACAGGCGCACAATTGACACAAACCGTGTGGCCCAGCCTGCAGCTCTCTTTTCCAGACCTCTGGGCTTGAAACTAGCCTTGGAAACTCCTCAAGCCTTCCCTGGGAAATATTATACCTTTATCATGATTAAAGGAAATATTCAAAAAGAATAACCAATGAACTGTATCTTGGTCAAAATCCGGGTTGTTAAAACCTCTTCTCATTATAGCAACTCATCCCTGAGTTATCCTTCTAAGGGTAAAGTGGTACTATCAGTAAAGAGTTTCATCCATTAAGATCATATATCATCTTCTCACTCAAAATTCTCATCATGTACTCAGGCATTCTACCATATAACAAGTATAAGAGGAACAAACATGCCTCAGAGTGTCTTCACACTACGATCAATAATAAACACTGGATATTCCTCGATGGAAGCATCCATATCCAACTCAACCTCATCAGGATGAAAAATATGAGATGGGTTTGGATAATATCGGCAAAGCTAAGATAAAGTAAATAGATCATGCACGAACCATTATCTATGAGGAACTTCCAACTGGTAAGTCACTGGTCCGATCTTCTTCACAACCTCTAAGGGTTTAATGAATCTCGGTTATAGCTTACCCTACTTCTGAATACGTCTATGCCTCAACCTACGTGAGACATTAAATAAAACCCAGTACCTGACCTCTAACTTTATAGTCCATTGAAATATGTTGGAATAAGACTTCTATCTAGATCGAGCTATCAACATACGCTTCCTAATCAGCTGGACCTTCTCCGTATTCTCTGGAATGAGATAAGGCCCAAGCATAGCTGTTTCCCCGACCTCTAACTATCATAGAGGTGAGAAGAAATGCCTACCATACAAGGTTTCATAAGGATGCATCTCAATGGTAGACCCGAAATTTTTATTATAATTAAACTCGACAGGGGGAATTTATTTATCCTAGGAACCCCCAAAGTCAAGAACATATGCATGGAGCATATCCTCTAGCACTTGAATTGTACGCTTCGTCTATCCATCAGTATGTGGGTGATAGGTCATGCTATAAATTACTTGCATACCCAAGGGATTATATAACCCTTGCCAAAAAAATTATGTGACATGATCATCTCTGTCAGAAATGATGGAACAAGGTGCTCTATGATGACGTACGACCTCCCTTATGTACAATGTTCCCAAATCGTATACCAAGAATGTCTCTTCCACTGGTAAGAAGTATGAGACCTTTTTCAGATGATAAATGACAACCCACACTGGGTTGTTTCCCTGAGGTGACCTAGGTAAACCAGTCATGGAATCCATCTAAATATCATCTCATTTCCACTCAGAAATCGAAAATAGATAATGAAGCCCTTCCAAAAATTGATGTTCCACCTTCACTTGTTGATAAGTGGAACCTCGCATGATGAAATCGACTATCTCACATTTCATGTTGGGCCACCAGTATTGTTGTTGTATATATAGATACATTTTGGTGACACCATGTAACACCCCAAGCTTCCACGGTACGCTTCTCTCTGAATAATACAGTAGCGTGTGTTGTACGCAACTTCAAGTTCTAACACACACAACAACTAATAAAACTAGCTGTTATTAATAGTAATGCCCAATTTTTGAAATATTATACATTTTATCTTTCAGAAAGGACTTAATTTTTGGATTTGGAATATCGAAATTATCCTAGGGTGAAATTTTGGTACTTTTCGTATAACTTTCATATTTTAATGAATAGTGAAAATTACTAAATTTTAATTAAAAACAACTTTTTTAATAAAAATAATTAATAGTGATAAATTATGAATTTGAATGGTTTTAAAGTATATTTAGAATATATTTTTACCATTTAATACAATTTTATTCATTGGACATAATTTCACATTTAAAGCAGACATAAACAAGTGTCAATCTTTTGATAGTTATTATTTCTTAAAAACACTCTTTTTGTTTTGATAGCAGGAATTAATTTTAAATTAATTTCTGTCACTTCTATGTTCTGAAATTGAAAAAATGGATTCCATATTTGGAATCAGGATATCCAAATTATGTAAATAGGAAACTCTTATTTTTAGACATTTTGAATAATTACTTCGGTAAATATTTTATTTACCATGGTTAAAGGGTAAATCCGGTAAATAAGGGTAAAGAAATAATATTATAATAATATTAATTTACCCTAAAAAGTGTCCTAACCATATTTTTTGATATATTTCTGACCATGGGCATCTTTGGATTGATTTTTGGGACCCCATGGATCCACTTGTAAGTGATAATGACACTTTATATTAATTAAGTTAAATTAAATACACAAATGACATAAGCCTATATCTTTTAGCGAAATAATTTTTAAATAGGGTTATATATGTTATATTTTCAACTATAAATATTCATTAGAAATATAAAAATATTTCCTACATAATGGTATTTTATTTATAATTTTTAGACAATAAATAATTTAACTTATTTATGACACAATGATGATGCAGTAATTACCTTATTATTGAAATTTTAAAATAATTGATATTATAAATACCCAAATAAATCTAATTTGAGACTTTTATTGAATTCCAAGAATTTTATAGATTAATATGACATGTTAGTATTGATTTAAGTAATTTTTTTTGAAGTAATCATGTTGTTAGGATTTTCACAAAAATCAAATACCAAATAGTGTCAAAATTGA
Organism: Viscum album; assembly: GCA_963277665.1. Classification (NCBI taxonomy): domain Eukaryota; kingdom Viridiplantae; phylum Streptophyta; class Magnoliopsida; order Santalales; family Viscaceae; genus Viscum; species Viscum album. The sequence goes on along the minus strand of OY728125.1, from coordinate 1,474,046,516 downwards.
CATAAAAGAGTTTTTAAAACAAATATTATATTATTAATTGATATTAAATTCTTAAAAATATATGTTTTGGAAAAAGGGCTTGTATAATGATATTTTTATCATTAATGGACCACTCTTGTGTCACTTAGATGTATATAGTAAGTTTATTAACTATATAATATAAAATACAAAGTGACATGGTAAATGTCAAACTAATTAACTAAGAGTTAAAACTAAAAGATAAGGTTAATATAATGACCCAAACCGGTATAAAATCTATTGGTTGAAAGGATTTATACCCATATCCACCTTAGAATTTGAATAATCCACTTTTGAGCCATTATAAACCAAATATGAATTTATTATAAAATAATACTTTAAGTTTTTACTAAAGAGCCCCTCCTCCCCCATATAAAAGGAAACCACTTCTAAACAATTATTCACACCTTCAAAGCCTTTTGGCTTGACCAAACTCTACCCAAATATCCTCCCAACTTCCCTTAAATCAACCTAGAGGCCTCAGTTTGATCATAAATCCAACCTAAGGATCCCTTTTGATCAAATCAAAAGGAAGAACCCGAAGAAGAGGTAACGTCTTCACCATTCTCTTTGAAGTTCCTTTCTTCTTCAACTTCTTCTTTCCTTGTTATTTCCATTATAAAATAATATCTACAATATATTATATATACTGTGATGTTATTATAATTATGTAACAAACAAATTCATTATGTTATTCATCCCTAGAATGACATGTCACCATACGTGAGTACGTACGTCCTACCGTCTCCACGTTGTGGTGTAATTTTTATTCAATATATTATTATTAAATGGGTATAATAATGATGTATAATTAATGTAAATAATAAATATAACATTATAATGATTCTGTCTAAATGATATACCATCCAATTATATATTATTTTAATATCAAAAGAATGATATTGTCGCTCGTGCGTATGTACGGATTACCGTCTCCACGAACGCGATGAGATTCATTCCCCATCATATCCATTCAAGAAAAAATTTCATTTGATGAATAAAAATAATTTTTAAAGACATGATATCATTCTGGATATGAATAAGATACATCCCATCCATAATAAATACGGGTCGCATTACAAATAATATAAAGGAAAATGAATCTGTTAACACCTGAAACGACGATAATACTAAGATATTATTAACAAATCATTATTAAAAGATCATATATGATATCATATTAATGTAAATTATTTTTTTATAATTAAATAACAATTATTTCACCATTATACAAGAGGTTAACCTTCCGTCGACCATGGAAAAAGTACAAAGTAAGGGGTTTCTTATCTCACTTTTAATTTCGTGAGATTTCTATTGTTCACCACTTATTTATTGAATGTTGTGTGTGTACTGCCCATGATTATATTCATTGTGTAATATACTTTAATTTTTGGATATCTACATCATCATTTTATGATCCTTCTTTCATGTGTGTATGCTTCGAATGTTACCAAATCGATAATGGAATTTGAAATTTCAACTTCCACTCATTCAGCTTTAAGCATACTTCATTGATTATTTTACTCCAAGATTATGTGTGGAATCACTATTAATTTTCTTATATCATAATTTCCACTCCCCTTTCTGTGGATATACTTTTGATACACATAATAACTCCATTTATAAATTCTTAAGCCATCGGTATGAACTTGATATTGTAAGGGTTGGTGTCCTTAGAACCAACTATTTTGTACTTTGATTTCATAAATGTTCACTTATTATATATTGTTCATTGTTCTACATGACTATAATATAATAATGTCCTGGAATATTTGTTGCATTAATAAGGTCATAGCAGATCCCCGCTATGATGAGAAACTTGAAATGCTATAACAATATTCTTAAATAATGTTCTGCGGTTGGATGACATACTATGATAGGACACATAGTATACAGACCGTCATATGCGAGTACTCATAAGAAGAAGAGACTCTCTCTCATGGAGTTCGCACTTAGCAATCTCCAAGATGGGAGATTATGAGAACAGACCCACCAGTAGTAATTCTACATGTCCTGGTGTAATCGGATATTGCTATCTACGAGTGTGTGTAATGGTCCTTAGACTGGAAGATTATCATTAACTCATTTCAGGACTCTCGCACTTAGATTTACTGACGAAAACAGTCACACAGACAGTTGGCGGGAAGTAGGGTACGTTGGGTGTGTCATGAGTGAAATGTTGTTAATGGATAAGTAGAGGAAGTATTTGTCCCTTCCATTTATGGAAGATGATATCTCAGACCTTTGATTGAAATAGAACTGTCGCATTAAATTCCATGGCCATGGTGTAAATGACGAGTTTATTTCAGGTAGTCAAAGAATGAAATTTCAAGCATATAGGTTTATGACACTACCATGAAACCTGCTTGATGAGATATCAAGACAAAGGGATTAGATTACATAGTAAGTGTTCGTATGAGGTGATACGTCAATGCGGCGTCAACTTCTTTCTCTTGGGTGCCTTGACCCGTTTCTAGACAGTAATCTTGGACTTTAGGAAAGCCTGCCTAATGCCAACGAGAAAGAGGCCTAGTGGGTCACACACTAAGTGTATCCAAGTATCTCAAGTTGAATAAAGATTATTCCCGTACGTGGTTTAATAATTATTCAAGGAAGCCTAAGTTGTTTTTAATAATGGAGGAAAAATAAAATAAAACAAGTACATGCCGTGTATTATTATTACACGCCGTGTAGTTTTATTTTGGAAAGGAAATGAATAAATGAAAAGAAGATATACACTCCATGTGCATTTAATGTACACGCCGTGTAGTTTTCAATAAAAAACAAGTACACGCCGTGTATTTATTATTACACGCCATTTAGTTTTTCCAGTCGGGATTTTGAGGATATAATATTGTTTTAAATGATATTTATTATAATCAGCATGAGCGCATGTCAAGGAATTATTTATTCAACATGGGGTTTTAAATAAAGAGTCAATGAAATAAATAAAATATGTAACGCATTTATTTATTGTCATAACTCCATAACCCCACACACCCGATTATAAATATCCTCACAACCCCAACTCTTTTCCTACACACAAGAGAATCGTTGGACACAACATCTCTGGAGAATTATTTCAAGGCCGAAACAACCTTTTCCCCCAAGAATGATCTCAAGACCTAGAGAGATCTTCTTCCATCAAATCAAGACTATCTAAGGCGGACAACGCAAGAAAAGGCTTCTCCACGCTAGCACCTGGAGAATCCTTTGGCGACGTCCAGAGAAACAAGGCACACGTGTGGATCACCGCTAGAGGGAGTCTACACTTGAATTCTACGACACAATGACGGATCACATCGACAACGTGATCGAGAATATCAACGAAGAAAGAACACCCAAAAAGTATTTCTTTATAATTAATTAAATTAATTATAATCAACCTGTAACGATCCTTATTTGTGGTTCCGGGAAAAACCATCTTCTTGGTCTTTTTCTATGATTCGATCCATGGAGACTGGCATTTATCATCGTATTGATCCCGGATTGATCATTTCTAATGACAAAAATCCAAGTGGGAACATCCACCCACGTACTTCCGCTGCGCCCGGAACCTTCAAATGGTATCAGAGGCAGGTTACAACGTTGATTATAGTTATTTAATTTTCATTGATAATTTACGCATTCATTTTTGATTCAATTCAAAATAAATCGTTCTATAAATCTGAATTAACGAGATGTATTCTCCCTCATTCATTTCTCAATTCATATCATAGAAACGACCTTTTAATTTTAATTTTGATTAAAATAAAATCGAGGAACTCATCCGGAGGAGCCACTCTTTCTGTCTGTACAACACGGGATTACACGGTGTGTAATTAAAACTACACGTCGTGTACTTAGGTTCAACGAACCGGCACTGGTCCGCCAAACCACACCGTGTGAATTGATTATTCCTAAGTTTTAATCATGCCGTGTTGAACAGAATAGAATGGCGCATGGAAACCGGAATACACGGCGTGTATGTTGGAACAACACGCTATGTAGTCAGTTCCAACCCAGGTGAAACCGTGTACAAAGATAAGCCATGTACTACGTACATGGGATCACCAGGCCGGTTACCACGTAACAAGGAAGTACACGTCGTGTATGATTCATCTACACACCGTGTACTCTAAAATTTCCAAAGTACAAAAAACACGCCAAAGCCCCGGCGTGTACTTTGGATAAATGGTGAAAAGAAAATACAAGCCGTGTAATTATAAACTACACACCATGTACATTCCAGAAATGGAATTTAACCAGGTTTCCTCCAATGTACAAAGACTCGTACAAGGAATATGGATGATAAGAATCTCAAGGAAATTCAGAAAGGAATTTAAGATAAAGAATTGATTAATTATAAGATCATAATTAATTGAATTCGACCACGTCTTATCTTAAATAAAATAACGATTAAAAGAATTTGAATTCTAAATATGCGTAAATTTCGTTGCATACTATGGATGATCATGAGCTAGACCAAAGACCATTTGTATGTGTATGGTTTCATTTAAATTTATTTAATTTAAATTTGTTGGCATGTGAGCCTTCTTCCAATAAAATGTAGGGCCTGCGTGCCCATGGTTTCTTTAATGTAAACCCATGTAATGGACGATCTCCCAAGTCATAGGAGATGGTTCAAATCCTGAAGCCGAGGAGAAACTGACGTAAAAAGATAGAAAGGTGGACAGGTGGGAGCTGCAAAACACGAACCATCAGGTTCAAGGTGTTTTCCCTAGGTCAGGGTTAGCTTATCAAAACCGCTAGATAAGCTAACCAAATAGAAGCTCATGATCATGCCATCTTCTTTTATATCTGTCTAATTGCATGGTTTATTTATTATGTATGTGTTGTTGCGATCACATAATTAATAAAATGAACAAGCATGAAAAGATGGAATAAAATAAAAACCAGACTATGCGTAAACATTATCGGAACATGTTTAATCACTTAAGCAAGCATCACTTAATATTAACAAGCATGTGATAATGCAAAAGATATGCATAAAGAATAAAATCCCTCAAATACCATATTAAGTCAGAACAAGCCTTCCGTTACTTGATTAAGGGCAAGACTCAATAAAACTATGTGTTTGACCAACCCTTGTTGGGACACTTACTTTTATAAAGGAAGCCCTTATGAAAGGTTTCGGGTTGACTTAACCATATTACATCAAGAGAAGTAGCCCTTTCTTGACTTGGTGTAATATTGGAGGCAAGATTTGAGGAAATCCAAGTCAGGATTTCAGGATTGGGGAGTCCACTCAACAGATCAAGGAACTGTGAGCTCACATTTGGCAAAGACCCATTTACCTAAATACCTTCAAATAGCTTGACCAACCCTTGTTGGGGTTATGTGAAGGGAAATATGGATCCTTTCCACTAGAATTTCAAAGAAACTGGACATTTCGAGTTCAATGGTGAGGGCCATTGGGACTTGATAAAATAGTGGGAGACTTAATAAAATTTATTATTTCTCATAAAAATTAATCAAGAAAGTACTAATAAATTTTCTCTTTTAAATTGTAGAATCAAGATGACAAACTCATCAACCACATTTTCTCTGCGATCAATACTGGATAAAGACAATATCCTCACCGATAGTAACTTTTAGTAATGGTTTAGGCATCTTAGGGTTATCCTACGCCATGAACGAAAGTTTTACATGCTGGAGTCCTCACTTCCTGATTCCCCTGCCCCAGGGGAGAGTGATGAAGATTTCCTGGTCTATGATCAACATTTGAACGACGCTCTCTACGTTCAATGTTTGATGCTGTCATCTATGTCTAGTGAGCTCATGAAGTCTCATGAAGACATGGATGCCTACATCATGCTCGAGCACCTCCGTGGTCTATACTAGGAGAGAGCAAGATATGAAAGGTTTGAGATCTCCAAGGCTCTATTTCAGAGCAATCTTGGAGTGGGTGCCCCAGCTGGGCCTCATGTAGTCAAGATCATTGGCTACATTGAGCACTTGGAGGATCTAGGGTTTAAACTCCCTGAAGAACTGGGTACCGATCTCATTCTCGCATCACTCCCCCAGATCTTCTCAAACTTTGTTGTGAACTTCAATATGAACAACATTGAGAAGTCTTTGTCTGATCTTCTCATCCTCATTCGCCAAGTGGACACTGACATGAAGCGTGAAAATCCTTCTGTCCTCATGGTGAATAAAAGGAAAGGGAAGGCGAAGAGAATTAAGCCCAAATCTTCTTCAAGGCCTTCCAAGAAAAGGAAGATCAAAGGGGAGGCAAAGGAATAGGATGCTGTTTGTTTCACATTTGGCAAGAAGGGCCGCTGGAAGAAAAACTACACCCAGCCAAGGAAGCAAGGGGAAGCTTTAGGTGCGTTTGTTATCGAATGCAATCTATCTGTTTCTACTAATTGGGTATTAGATAAGGCTTGTGGTTCTCACATCTGTATCCAAATACAGGAACCAAGTAGATTCAGGAAGATTGATCTAGGGGAGGTAGATCTACGAGCAGCCAACGAAGCCAGACTTACTGTTATTGCTGTCGGGGACTACCACCTCACATTGCCAACTAGAATGATCTTGGTGTTAAAGGGTTGTTATTATGTGCCTTCTGTTACTAAAAACATTATTTCAGTATCCATATTAGATACTGATGGATTCATATTCAAGTTTGGAAATGAATGTTTCTACTTTTATAAAGATAGCATTTGTTTTGGTAGGGCACATTTATATAATAGCCTTTATGTGTTAGACTACACAAACCAAGTAATGGAAATCAATAACAAAGTTAATTCACATGAATCATACCACACCCAACTTTGGAATCACCAGCTAGGTCATGTCAATGAAAAACGTTTGAAAAAATTACATCAAGATGGGTATTTAGATTCTTTCGAACTAAAACCACTTGGTGTATGTCATGAGTGTCTACAAGGCAAAATGACCAAAGACCCATTTAGTGGGAAAGGTGAAAGAGCTAAAGAGCTTCTAGAATTAGTTCACACAGATGTGTGTGGACCATTTCTAGTTGAATCAAGGGGTGGGTTCTCATACTTCATAACTTTTAATGATGATTTTAGTAGATATGGATATATCTATTTAATGAGGTATAAGTCAGATTCTTTTGATCGGTTCAAAGAATACAAGAATGAATTTGAGAACCATCTTGGTAAGAAGATTAAGAAACTCTGCTCAGAAAGAGGAGGATAATATCTTAATCAAGACTTCATTGATTTCTTACGGGAGTTTGGGATTCTATCTCAACTCACTCCTCCTTACACACTGTAGTGGAATGGTGTAAGTGAAAGGAGGAATCGCACCTTGTTGGACGTGGTGAGATCAATGATGAGTCATGTGAGTCTTCAATTATCCTTTTGGGGATATGAATTACAAACAGCAGCACACATACTAAACTATGTACCAACTAAATCGATAAATGGTATTCCATATGAGTTATGGAGTGGACGCAAAGCCATGTTATCGAATTTACACGTGTGGGATATCGAAGCATTTGTTAAGGCCTATTCAGCTAAAGAAGCGGTATAGATGCGAAGCTTCATCCAAGAGCTGGATGTTGTACAAAGCAGTAAAGATCCTATCACACTCTATTGTGATAATACTGCAGCGGTGGAACTTGAAAAAGAGCCAAGGTTACATCAGTGGACAAAGCACATACTTCGGAAGTATCATCTCTTGAGAGATTTTTCTCAGAGAGGTGAAGTTGCAGTGAGTAGTATTTCCACGGAAGACAACGTGGCAGACCCATTGACTAAATATTTGACCCAGCAGAAACATGATCATCATGTGAGGTCTATCGGACTAAAAGTCGTAGGAAGTTGGCTCTAGTCTAAGTTGGAGTTTGTAAGAGTTGGTGTCCTTAGAACCAACTGTTTTGTACTTTGATTACATAAATGTTCACTTATTATACATTGTTCATTGTTCTGCATGACTATAATATAATAATGTCCTGGAATATTTGTTACATTAATAAGGTCATAGCAGATCCCCGCTATGATGAGAACCTTGAAATGCTATAACAATATTCTTAAATAAAGTTCTACGGTTGGATGACATACTATGATAGGACACATAGTATACAGACCATCATGTGCGAGTACTCGTAAGAAGACGAGACTCTCTCTCATGGAGTTCGCACTTGGTAATCTCCAAGATGGGAGATTATGAGAACAGACCCGCCAGTAGTAATTATGCATGTCTTGGTGTCATCGAATATTGCTATCTACAAGCGTGTGTAATGGTCCTTAGACTGGAATATTATCATTAACTCATGTCATGACTCGCGCACTTAGATTTACTGACGAAAACCGTCACGCAGACAGTTGGCGGGAATTAGGGTACGTTGGGTGCGTCACGAGTGACATGTTGTTAATGGATAAGTCGAGGAAGGATCTTTCCCTTCCATTTATTGAAGTTGATATCTCGGCCCTTTGATTGAAATAGAACTGTCGCATTAAATTCCATGGCCATGGTGTAAACGACAAGTTTATTTCAGGTAGTCAAAGAACGACATATCAAGCATATAGTTTTATGACACTGCCATGAAACCTACTTGATGAGATATCGAGACAAAGGGATTATATTACACAGTAAGCGTTCGTATGAGGTGATACTTCAATGTGGCATCAAATTCTTTCTCTTGGGTGCCTTGACCCGTTACTATACAGTAATCTTGGACTTTAGGCAAGCCTGCCTAATGCCAACAAGAAAGAGGCCTAGAGAGTCACACACTAAGTGTATCCAAGTATCTCAAGTTGAATAAAGATTATTCCTGTACGTGGTTTAATAATTATTTAAGGAAGCCTAAGTTGTTTTTAATGATGGAGGAAAAATAAAATAAAACAAGTACACGCCGTGTATTATTATTACACACCGTGTAGTTTTATTTTGGAAAGGAAATGAATAAATGAAAACAAGATATACACGCCGTGTACATTTAATGTGCATGCCGTGTAGTTTTCATTGAAAAACAAGTACACGTCGTGTATTTATTATTACACATCATGTAGTTTTTCCCGTCGGGATTTTGAGCATATAATATTGTTTTAAATGATATTTATTATAATCAGCGTGGGATCATATCAAGGAATTATTTATTCGACATGGGGTTTTATATAAAGAGTCAATGAAATAAATAAAATGTGTAACGTGTTTATTTATTGTCATAACTCTATAACCCCACACACCCGATTATAAATATCCTCACAACCCCAACTCTTTTCCTACACACTAGAGAATCGTTGGACACAACATCTCTGGAGAATTATTTCAAGGCCGAAAGAAGCTTTTCCTCCAAGAATGCTCTCAAGACCGAGAGAGATCCTCTTCCATCAGATCAAGACGATCTAAGGTGGACAATACAAGCAAAGGATTCTCCACGCTATCACCCGGAGAATCCTTTGGCAACGTCCAGAGATACGAGGTACACGTGTGGATCACCGCTAGAGGGAGTCTACACTTGGCTTCTGCGATGCAACGACAGATCACATCGACAACGTGATCAAGAACATCAACGAAGAAAGAACACCCAAAAGGTATTTCTTTATAATTAATTAAATTAATTATAATCAACCTGTAACGATCCTTGTTTGTGGTTCCGGGACAAACCATCTTCTTTGTATTTTTCTATGATTTGATCCATGGAGATTAGTGTTTATCATCATATTGATCTCGGATTGATCATTGCTAATGAGAAAAAGCCAAGTGGGCACATCCACCCACGCACTTCCGCTGCGCCTAGAACCTTTAGATATGAGTAATTTTTAACTCAATCTCTATTTGTTAAGTTAAATATCCAATTCATTGGTGTTGTTTTTACAAGAATATGTGTGAATGTCCTATGTTTGAATTACACTAAATATCCAATCATATTGAGTGTATTTATATTTTTCACACATAATTATGTCATTGATTTATCCTTAACCTAAGGATATGGTCTTTATACGATATTTCATCTCAATTTACATTCCATTGAGACTTCATTGTCGTTATATGCCAATTCACTTTTATATGGTGTATATATTGTAATTTGACATAGTATATCATGAATCCATGTATTATCATGATATTAAAATGTTTTTATTACCTCAATTATTTTTATTCAAGTGTCTCTCTTTTGGTTAGGAACTCTAACTAAAAAATCATTTTAAATGTTTTAAAGATTTATTATTCAAAATCTTTCTCATTAATTTCCATGTTTTAAAAATACTTTTAAGGATTTATTTATATGGATATTAAAGTTCTCAAATCAAAATTCCTTTTAAAAGTTTCAAAGTGGTATGGGACACTTTGATTCAAAAATCTATTTTTAAATGGCTTCTTGACAAATATTGTGACTTTTAAATGATTTCAAGAAAAAGGGGGATATTTCTCTCTAATAGTTTTGATGATTATTTCCATATATGTCAATATCCTTCATTATTCTCGATTGAAGTTAATATGATACAATAAAATATTCTATATTGTATCGAATGAGTTATGTTTGACCGTGGATGTGCTATTTTTATACCATTCATGGTTTGTGGTTAAAGTATTGACATTTCATATGCTAGTTTTAAATAAATGTTTATGTTATGTTTAAACCTGTTTGTATGAGGAATGCATTGGACTTAGTAAGTGATAGGTGGATCCTTCTATAGACCCTCTATGCATCAGTAGGTCTCATGAGACAAACTAGTGTCTTGGCACGAGTCCTTGAAAACGTCTTATTTGTAGTCTCTTCACGAGGCCTTGGCTACGTGGTTATGGTAGTCTAGCATTATGCATTCCATCATTATGAAAGTGGTTATTGATATTTCATGTGATTATTCAACTAGTAGAATATCCATGTGAATAAGTAAATGGAATTATTTCATTTTATCTTTGCCATATTATACTGAAGTTGAAGTTTAAAAGGCTTTTGTTTTAGTTAGACATTGCCTTAGGTGTTTATGCTTATCTGTGAAAGCTTATGCTATATTGTTATCTTTACTGAGCATCTCAGCCCACCCCTTTAAATGTTTTATTTTTCCCAGGATGTGAAGAAGTAATTTATGAATGACCTACAGGGATAGTATGAGGGGATATGAAGACAAGATGTTGTTGTAGTTTTTTTACCTTATGATGTAATGTAAGACTTATGAATATATCTAGTGTTTCCAAGACTACTAAACTAATCGTTCTTTCGAGACTTGATCCTTTGTGATCATGCCAATGTTATGTAATAATGTACCGAATCTGGGTAACTGGGGTCGGGGCGTTATAGTTGGTATCAGCGGAAGTTTAGTACAAACCTTGGGAGCTAGATTTAGATAAACTCTGAATAGAGCACATAGCCCTAAGATAGACTTTGAGGATTAGTATAGAAGAACTACCTTGAATTTTGGGATTGTAGATATTTTGTGAGTTTTCTAAGAAATACATCCCTATCTGGATACGAGCAGGTAGAGGCGGATCTGGCACAGATGTATCTAGGGGTAAAACCCGAAAACACCACTTTGAGCTAGACTCGAACGGGAACTGGTGCACGACAACGGGCCTTGCTGCACTCTTGGTTACGACACTCCCAGGGGATATTCATAGGATAATTTACATTTTATTTACAAATTGATTTGAAGTATTATATATAATATGAGAAGAAATGACCTTAGTTAATCCAAATGTGTTTCAAGTTGAGAATATGGTGACATGATATTCTCTAAATGATTTTATGACTACTGTTACTCACACAATGCTTTATGGTTTTAGTCAATGGCTAGATTCCAAGGAAGTCATAGTGACTTTGAGAATGATGTACAAGGTGGGAACGGTGGTGGTAATGAGCAAAAAAATGGAATGTTGATAGGCGTAAAAGACATCATCTTCATGCCAAATCAATTTTCCAAAAATATGTTCAACAATATATATATTAACCAATTCCCAAACACAAAAAAGAAGAGAAAGGTGATGAATGATAAGAGCTCCAGTAGTGGAGACCATAGAGAAAGGAATCCTCAATTTCCATCATGCTGGAAATGTGGAAGGAGACACCCTGGAAAGTGTCTCAATGGGACAAAGAAATGCTTTACAAGCGAGAAGGAAGGACATAAAGTGAAGAATTGCTGAAGAAAAATGAAGAGTACTATGGAAGAAGATAAAAATGGTCCCAAGAATCCATTTACAGTAATTTTCCATAAATGTAGGGGACCTGGCCATTACCCGAGTGAATTTCCTATTCTATAGGATATTTTCTTGGTCAAATAAGAAGCTATGTGGAAATAAATGGTTAGAGAAATGTTTAAAAAGTATTAGTGCTCCTTGTTGATGGGTTTACTTTGGAATAATTTTCTCTTGTATTTGTAACCCTGCAGTTTTCCATGTGAGAATGATATTTTAGGAAGAATTATCTTTTCTCTTGTGGATATAGTTATAAATAACCATTTGGTTTTACATGATCATTGGTTTTGAGGAAATTACAAGTTATTATAATTTGGGATGAAAATGCAACGTATGAGATAAAATTTGTGGTTAAATTATGTTATGGTTATTTTGAGGAATTTATCTCATTTTGGTAATGTTATAAAATATATTTTTGGAAAAAGTACAACACTCAGACCGTGTGACAACCCGTCACGTCGGACAAAGCTATGGGAATCGAACCCACAACCAAAGTGTGATTGGGATTTATCACCTACCACTGGACTACGTGAAGTCCCTGGTTAGTGTGACTATTATTTTTAGTTAAATGATTTTATTGATCAATAATAATTTGATTTGGGATCTTATGTCTTATCAAATGAATACCCATAGTATAGGAAAATGATTTGGTGATTAAGTGATAAATGTTATTTTGGAAGATGTTCGCTTTGTTGGGAACACTATATTCCCAAGGAAAATATAATTGTATGGGATTTTATTTGAGGGGTAATGGTGGATTTTTATCTATGTTTTTATTGTGGATTTATAGTGATTTGGTTTATTTATGGAAATGATTAACCTATAATAGATAATATGTGATTAGGTTAATTAATTTTAAGTATGTGACTTTAAGAGTAATTGATGTAATATGGAGATAACATTTAACATGGAAGACTACATAACAAAATTATTCTATGTTTTGAGTTTCAATGTTATTTTTGATTTTATTAAAGGATTTTTGGGACAAATCTTTATTGAATGATATTTATTTAACTTTGGGGTATTGTTGGATTAATTTTAGAAATTAAGATTAGTGTTTATTTCTCTAATGAAATAACCTTTTGTGGGATCATCAAATCTTATACTAACCGTTTTTGTTTTGATTAATCTCTAAATACATGGTAAATATATAGTTTATTATTTGTGGATCATGTGATTCTATAAGAATTTTATTGTTGCTCTTCTAGTGTGACCAAGTCTTCTGGAATACTCATTGTTTAAAAATGATTTAGTAGTTAATGAATTAAACTTTACTTAAAAATTAAGTATATCTCTTTATGTTCTTAGTCAATATCTGAAATGAATTCCTCATATTTTTGTAATTTAACTTAAAAAAATAATAAAAATATTGTCCGTTTACTTATCCTACTGGGAAACTAATGACCATTTGTCCCATCACAAGTTTGTGGTTTTCTTATTGTTAACTTTATCCTGATCATATTTTCGATCCCTCTCCATCAAAACTTGACACTTAGTTTATCATCCATATCCATGTTTTTCTATATGGAATCCTAGTATAGGTTAACTCGGGTGACCTTTGTACTTCTCTTTCTTTTTTTAAAGTGATAGTTTTATTGACTCTTTTTCCGATGTGGGACTTTCCATTACATTCCCAAGACCAATTTTAAAAATTGAGAGGATTCAATTTATTGAAGGAGGGGAGAATGTAACACCCCAAGCTTCCATGGTACGCTTCTCGCTGAATAATACAGTAGTGTGTGTTGTACGCAACTTCAAGTTCTAACACACACCACAACTAATAAAACTAGCTGTTATGAATAGTAATACCCACTTTTTGAAATTTTATACATTTTATCTTTCAAAATGGACTTCATTTTTGGATTCAGAATATTAAAATTAGCCTAGGGTTAAATTTTGGTACTTTTTGGATAACTTTCATATTTAAAGAATAATGAAAATTACTAAATTTTAATTAAAAACAACTTTTTAATCGAAATAATTAATAGTGATATATTATGAATTTGAATGGTTTTAAATTATATTTAGAATATATTTTTACCATTTAATACAATGTTGGTCATTGGACATAATTTCACATTTAAACCAGACATAAACAAGTGTCAATCTTTTGATAGTTATTATTTTATAAAAACACGCTTTTTTTTACAGTAAGAATTAATTTGAAATTAATTTCTGCCACTTCTGTGTTCTGAATTTGAAAAAATGGATTCCATATTTGGAATCTGGATTTACAAATTATGTAAATATGTAACTCTTATTTTTAGACATTTTGAATAATTACATCGGTAAATATTTTATTTACCATGGTTAAAGGGTAAATCCGGTAAATAAGGGTAAAAAAATAATATTATAATAATATTAATTTACCCTAAAACGTGTCTTAACCCTATTGGTTGATAAATTTACAACCATGGGCATCTTTGGATCGATTTTTGGACCCCATGGATTCACTTGTAAGTGATAATGACACTTTATATTAATTAAGTTAAAGTAAATACACAAATGACATAAGCCTATATCTTTTAGAGAAACAATTTTTACATAGGGTTATTTATGTTATATTTTCAACTATAAATATTCATTAGAAATATAAAGATATTTCCTATATAATGGTATTTTATTTATAATTTTTAGACTTTATATAATTTTATTTATTTATGACACAATGATGATACAGTAATTACCTTATTAGTGAAATTTTAAAATAATTGATATTATAAATACCCAAATAAATATAATTTGAGACTTTTAATGAATTAAAATAATTTTATAGGTTAATATGACATGTTAGGATTTATTTAATTAACCTTTTTGAAGTAATAATGCTGTTAGGAGTTTCACAAAAATCAAATACCAAATAGTGTCAAAATTGACATAAAAGAGTTTTTAAAAAAAATATTATATTATTAATTGATATTAAAATTTTAAAGATATAAGGTTCTACCAAAGAACTTGTATCGTGATAGGTGTATCATTGATGGACCACTTTGGTGTCACTTTGATGTATATAGTAATTTTATTAACTATATAATATAAAATACAAAGTGACATGGTAAATGTCAAACTAATAACTAAGAGTTAAATCTAAAATATAAGGTTAATATAATGACCCAGAACTGTATAAAATATATTGGTAGAAAGGATTTAGACCCATATACACCTTATAATTTTAATAATTTACTTTGGAGCCATTATAAACCTAATATTAATTTATTATAAAATAATACTTTAAGTTTTTCCTAAAGATCCCCTCCTCCCCCTTATAAAAGGAAATCACTTCTAACCAATTATTCACACCTTCAAAGCTATTTGGATTTGCCAAACTCTTCCCAAATATCCTACAAACTTCCCTCAAATAAACCTATAGTCATTAGTTTGATCAGAAAGCCAACCTAAAGAGCCCTTTTGATCAAATCGAAAGGAAGAACCCGAAGAAGAGGTAACATCTTCACCACCCTCTTTAAAGTTCCTTTCATCTTCAACTTCTTATTTACTTGTTATTTCCATTCTAAAATAATAACTACAGTATATTATATATATTGTGATGTTATTATAATTATGTAACAAACAAATTCATTATTCTATCCATCCCTTGAATGACATGTCACCATACGTGCGTACGTACGGCCTACCGTCCCCACGTTGTGGTGTAATTGTTATTCAATATATTATTATTTAGATGGGTATAATAATGATGTATAATTCATGTAAATAATAAATATAACATTATAATGATTCTTTCTATATGATATACCATCCAATTATAAATTATTTTAATATCAAAAGAATGATATCGTCACTTGTGCGTACGTACTGATTACCGTCTCCACGAACGCGATGAGATTCATTCCCCATCATATCCATTCAAGATTAAATTTAATTTGATGAATAAAAATAATTTTTATAAACATGATATAATTCTGGATATGAATAAGATACATCCCATCCATAACAAATATGGCTCTCATAATAAATAATATAAAGGAAAATGAATCTGTTAACACCTGAAACGATGATAATACTAAGATATTATTAACAAATCAATGTTAAAAGATCATATATGATATCATATTAATGTAAATGATTTTTTTTATAATTCAATAACAATTATTTCACCAATATACAAAAGGTTAACCTACCGTTGACCAAGGAAAAAGTACAAAGTAAGGGGTTTCTTATCTCATTTTTAATTTCGTGAGATTTCCATTGTTCACCACTTATTTATTGAATGTGCTGTGTGTACTACCCATGATTATATTCATTGTGTAATATACTTTAATTTGTGGATATCTACATCATCATTGTATGATCCTTCTTTCATGGGTGTATGCTTCGTATGTTACCAAATTGATAATGGAATTTGAAATTTCAACTTCCACTCATTCAGCTTTAAATATACTTCATTGATTATTTTACTCCAAGATTATGTGTGGAATTACTATTCATTTTCTTAGGTCATAATTTCCACTCCCCTTTCTTTGGATATAATTTTGATACACATAATCACTCCATTGATAAATTCTCAAGTCATCGGTATGATCTTGATAAGAGTAATTTTTAACTCAATCTCTATTTGTTGAGTTAACTATCCAATTCATTGGTGTTGTTTTTACAAGAATATGTGTGAATGTCCTCGGATTGAATTACACTTAATATCCAATCATATTGAGTGTATTTATATTTTTCACACATAATTATGTCGTTGATTTATCCTTAACCTAAGGATACGGTCTTTATAAGATATTTCATCTCAATTTACATTCCATTGAGAATTCTTTGTTTTTATATGCCAATTCACTTTTATATGGTGTATATATTGTACTTTGACATAGTATGTATTGGGAAAAAATCCCTCAAGGTTTCATTGAATCATTTTTGAGGTGATTGTGTTTGTTGAAAAAGTGGACATCTGAGTGGTGATTGTTGACAAAGTAAAACAATGACATAAAAATTTGTTGACAAAGAGGATTTCATGATGGAATGTCGAGTTCAAGAGCTGATTTCAATGACCCGTGTTTGATTCAAGAATGTTGACAAAAGGAATGGATGATATGGAGGTGGTACAAAAGAACAGATACAAGTTGGTACCATTTTCCAGTGTTTGCCAAATTTTTGGGCCTGAAAATCGTGAAATGAAGAAAAGTGGTTTTTGGAAAATGGACTTGTGCGCCATGTACTTTAAGGCTTTAAAACATGCGTGCCGTATGTTTTTCAAGATCATATCATCAAAATATTTCAAAGGGACAAATATCGCGCAAGTATTGGTGGTGCCATGCAAGTGACTTGCGCGTCGTGAAAGAGACTTGCGTGTCGATGCCTAGGATGCTTGAGAACTTGTGCGCCTGTGGTTTTTCAAGATCAGAACATCAAAATATGGCAAAGGAAAGTGTTTCATGCAAGTTTGGAATTGGGTCGTGCAAGTGATTTACAGGGGAAGTGACCTATGCACCGAGACTTGCGCGTCGAAGGTTGACTTGCGCGATGTTGCGCAGGGTGGTCAATTTTCCTATAAATACTGGACCACCCCTCTTCATTCTTTACCGGAGTTCAACACTTTGAAGATTCAGAGCTCCTGTCGCGCAGGTGTGGTGGTTGTGCAAGTGGTGGTGTGTCGCACAAGTGGGACTTGTGGGCCAGTATTGGAAGTTGCGCGCCAAGTGTTTGTTGTGCGCCTAAGGTGGTTTGGGCAGCAATGGGAGTGTGTTGTGCATGTTTGGAGAAGCTTAATCTTGAGTCACACAAGTGTTATGAAATACTTGCGTGCCCGTTTTGACTTGCGCGCCGAAACATGCGCACCACCTTAGAGAAGGGTGCCAAGTAAGGTTGATTTCCGATAGTGATTCAGGGCTGCGTGGAAGCTGGGGGATTGCTCGATACCTTCGATGCAAAGGGAAATTCATCTACAGGTGAAGGTTGAGCTTCAACAGAGCGTCTACATACAATAGAGGATGTATTCATTCATGGAAATGTAGAGACCTACATGTCTACAAGCTGTGAGTGTATCCTTTCCAGAGTAGTGAGCGAAGGAACCAGAAGAAGGTGATCCTCTCCACCGGTAGTGATCCAGAGAGAGAGAAACCGGGAGTGACCCTTGGGAAAGTAGTGACCTGACCCTAAACCTTGTAAAGGTAGTGAGGCTGGGAAAGAGTGACTGTGACCAAACCTTGTAATCCACATCTAGTGAAGAATAGTGAAATTTGGTATGATCGGAAACTTGTCGGCGTATGCTCCTTGGACGTAGCCCTTAGCGGTGAACCAAGTAAAAATTGTTGTGTCTTTTGCATGCTTTACCTTCTATTTATATTGTGCAATAGGAAAGAGAGAGAAGAGTGTTTTTCTTAACAGAGAAACAAGATCATAACGGGCTTTAATTTTTAATTAGTCATACCCTGATTCACTCCCCCTCTCAGGGTACTCAGCCTAGTGGACCTAACATTATATCATGAATCCTTGTATTCTCATGATGTTGAAATGTTTTTATTACCTCAATTATTTGTATTCAAGTGTCTCTATTTTGGTTAGGAACTCTAACTAAAATATCATTTCAAATGTTTTAAAGAGTTATTATTCCAAATCATTCTCATTAATGTCTATATTTTAAAAATATTTTTAAGGATTTATTTATATGGACATTAATGTTTTCAAATCAAAATTCCTTTTAAAATTTTCAAAGTGGTATGGGACACTTTGATTCAAAAATCTATTTTTAAATGGATTCTTGTCAAATAGTTTGACTTTTAAATGATTTCAAGAAAAAGGGGGATATTTCTCTCTAATAGTTTTAATGATTATTTCCATCTATGTCAATATCCTTCATTATTCTCAATTGAGGTTAATCTGATACAATAAAATCTTCCATATTGTATCGAATGAGTTATGTCTGACTGTGGATGTACTATTTTTATACCATTCCTGGTTTATGGTTAAAGTATTGACATTCCGTATGCTAGTTTTATTATGAATGTTTATGTTATGTTTAAACCTATTCATATAAGGAATGCATTGGACTTAGTAAGTGATGGGTGCAGCCCGCTATAGCTCCTTGATGCATCGGTAGGTCTCATGAGACAAACTAGTGTCTTAGCACGAGGCCTTGACAAAATCTTATTTGTAGTTTCGGCACGAGGCCTTGGCTACGGGGTTATGATAGTCTGGAATTATGCATTCCATCATTATAAAAGTGGTTATTGATATTGCATGTGATTATTCGACTAGTAGAATATCTATATGAATAAGTAAATGGCATTATTTCATTTTATCTTTGCCATATTATGCTGACGTTCAAGTTTAAAAGGCTTTTGTTTTTGTTATACATTGCCTTAAGTGTTTATGCTTATCTGTGAAAGCTTATGCTATATTTTTATCCTTACTGAGCATCTGAGCTCACCCCTTTCAATGTTTTATTTTTCCCAGGATGTGAAGAATTAATTTATGAATGACCTACAGGGATAGTATGAGGGGATATGAAGACAAGATGTTGTTGTAGTTTTTTTACCTTATGATGTAATGTAAGACTTATGAATATATCTAGTGTTTCCAAGACTACTAAACTAATCAGTATTTCGAGACATGATCCTTTGTGATCATGTCAATGTTATGTAATAATGCACCGACTCTGGGTAACTGGGATCAGGGCGTTACACACCAGGGTGAACTACCCATGTTGAGGAATTGAAATCTCTCATAAACTTCTCATTGATGTTGTTTGGGACCCATACACACCCATGGAACAATAGAGTGTCATCCCCATTGACTGCCCAACCCAAAAAAGTATCGTCATCTGAGACACTTTTCTATAGTAAAATGCCTTCAGGATTAGATAGTTGTATTGACCTTGCACATTATAGAAGAGTATATTTCATTGCTAAGGCTGAGAGAATAGTCTAAACACAGTCCTCCTGAATCTAAACATGTGTCTATGAGAATAAGGTCACAATATTCCACTCATCAATGGATTGCTAAACATCCTGAGTCTCAGTCTTTCGGCTTAGTGTGTTGGCTACTGAATTTTCTTCCCTTGGAGTGTAGGCATGTTCAAAGTCAAAATATTGAAGGTGCTTGACCCATCTACACTACCTAGGATTCAAATCCCAGTGAGTGAAGATGTATTTGAGGATATTTGGGTTTTGTGAACACCAAAAAACACTATCCCAATAGGTAGTGTGTCAAATAGAATAAGGCATGAACAACAGTGGTCAGATCGACTTCTTTCATTAGGTAATTCCACTCATGAGGCCTCAACCGACGAGAACCATATGAAATGAATCACTCTTACTGCATCAGAAAAACTCCAATAATGAAACCTGATGCATCACAATATACTGTATAAGCCATTCCTGGATCTGACAGTGTCAGTATTGGTACTAAAGTAATTATTCCATTCACCTCCTAAAAGGATGCTTTAGAAGATTCTGACCATTCGAATTTCACACCCTTCTTTTTGAAACCCATAAGTGGTGCTGCAAGGCGTGATAAATCTCAAATAAAGTTTTTATAATATTTAGAAATCACCAATAAACTCAAAATACCAAAGACATTCTTGGGATGCTCCCAAGAAACTATGTCTCTCACTTTATTAGGATCAACTAAAAATCTTGACTCTAAGATGATATGACCCAGGTTGTGGACTTTATAGATCCAAAAGTTCCATTTACTGATCTTAGCATAGATCTTATTCTCTCTTAGCGTATTCAATTTGATCTCATTATGGGTTTCATGGTCACGTCTAGATCATTAATACACTAAGATATATTCAAAAAAGATAACCAAAAATGAATCTAGATATGGGTGTAATACCTGATTCATAAGATCCATGAAGATAGAAGGTGTATTTTTGAGTCTGAACGGCATAACCAGATTCTCATATAGAGCATAACTACTTCTAAAAGTTGTGAAAGGTATATTTTAAGTACTGACACGCACTTGATGATATCCCAACCTCGGATCTATCTTTTAAAACACCTTCACTCGTCAGAGATGATCAAATATTTCATCTATTCTAGTAAATGGATACCGGTTCTTGATATTCAGCTGATTCAACTGACGACAATCCACACAAAGCCTAAGGGCACCGTATGCCTTCTTGGAAAAGAGAACAGGTGAACCCAAATGAGAAGTGATGGGGTGTATAAATCCTTTTTCCTCTAGATCCTCCAACTGATTCTTGAGATATATGATCTCCTTAGTTTCCATACTATAAGAAGGAATGGTCATCGGTACTGCTTCTAGCACAAGATCAATGGTAAGCTCTACATCTAGCACTGGAGGTAAACCAGCGAAGTCATCAAGAAAAACGTCTCTGAAACTATCCACTATAAGAAGGAAACAATAGGTTTTAACATCTAGTCATCAAGGTATAGAGTATAAACTTGTGTCGTAACACTACCTAGCTACTTCTTCTCTGGTCCTTCTCATGTCGCACTAACATCCCATTCTCCCTTGTGTACGTGCGTAATGCCTTCCAGTGATATAAATGTCACCCTCAAATGATAGTAGTGAATATGGTCTCTGTAGGGAACTAACCAGTTCATCCCAAACATTAAATTTAATCTTATCATGTTGAGAATGTATAGGTTCCATATTAATAGATTTCCACATATCTCAAGGGGAAAATTTTGACAGTGGTGAACGCCCTATGAATGGATACCTAAGGGTGTATCTAGCATCATAACACCATGATAGTACTCGATGTCGAAGACCAAACTCTAAGCGATTGAATCAGATATAAATGATTGTGACCCACCTATATTAAACAAATAATACACTAAAGTGGTGGATACTAGAACAGTACCTTGTACAGTAGATGGTTTGGCACTCTGTACCTATGGTGTAGGTTGGACTGCATGAAACTGGCCTGTACTGCATCCCAGAGTCACTACCAAACTCCTCTGAGCAGGCCCGCTCTACAAGCACTGAGATTCATATGTCTTGTTTCCTTAGCCTTAACCAATACCTTGGCATGATCAACTAGTGGTGTTCCAACTACCTAACTCTCATGATCCTACTGACCCATCTCTTGATTAAGTAGTAGGTGAAAATTTCTACTCACAAGGCACTGGCGGGAAAGTCCTTTAGAAATGGCGGAGATGTACCATTATACCACAACCTCTAAACTCAACTAGATTCTTCAGAAACTGCCTCTTAAAGTGACATGGTACTCCAAACTAGTGACAGATGGGAGAACTACCTACAAAAGGAGTTTGGCCATTGGTACCACTATGAGATTCTTTGAAGAGTATTTTTCATCTAGAAGAAGATCCACTAGAAGCCATAGGTTCCAACCTCCCTAGCTCGCACTGTCTGCCTCCCTCGAGATTTTATACTATAATCAGGGCCTAGTTGATGATCTCATAAATCATTATCATCCTGAACACATTGACCCACGATCGGATGTCTTAACACAACCCATCCTCAAATTTCTTAGTATCCATCAGATCATCATCAGCTAAAGAGAGAGAAAACCATTATAGCGTAGTGAAATGGGTTGAATATTCCATAACTAACATGTTTCCCTACTGAAGGTTCTTAAACTCTTTAGATTTTTCATCCCTAAGAGTATAGGAAAAGAAGTAATCGTAGAATACATCCTAGAAGTCATCCCATACCATCTCTCTATGTTTCCCTTCCTGGGTGATTACATCCCACCACCTCTTGGTTAAATCTTGAAGCATGTAAGAATCTATCTTAAACCTCATATATAGATATGTCTCTAGATTCTCTAATATATATATGATCAGTTTGATCCAAGGATACACAGTAAGTTGTCTTCCATCCCCTGAGAAAGTAAAAGGATGCTGCTTCTAAAACTCATGATTTAACTCTGTTATACTCGGGGTAGGTCTCACTCCACCCTGCATTGACTTCATAATACACAAGAATCCCACCGAAAACTAGGGTTAAAATCCCATATCTAGAATGGGAAGATGATCAATAGGTGGCACAACAAGAGTAATGGTTGGAAGCTCAAATCCCACCACCTCATGAACATGATCATCACTGCCTTCAGGGTGTGTGGCTTGAGGACGTCAAGGTAGTATAATGATACATTTTCATACAAATATCTCAGAAAAGAGTCAAGAAATTGAGACAATTTCATTTAAGTAACTAGGACATGTACTAAATCCTTCCTATGAAATTGAACATTCTGCTATACCTTCTTCAAAAGCTGGGACTATACATTGTAATAGACCACGACATGCCACAAGAACAAATAATAACCCACTACCCACTACTAAGTCTGGGTTCATGTCAAGATTTTGTGTTAGGCATGTGAAAGATGTTTATTCTCAGGTCAAAATAAATTTCCCACTTGATGGTGTGATCATTTAAATATTTATAATGTTTGAATCAACTTAATCCAATGATATTCCATCTTCCAATCCATAAGGGCCCATACAACTTATGAACCAAAATGTGGCACTCACTTGGATTTAATTTTCATTTAAGTTGTGTTTATCCATGTAATTATACCATTTTAAATGGTTGAACTAGCTGGAATGCCATTTTCTAATCCATAAGGGCCCATACACCTTATAAATAAAAGAGTGTCACCCACTAAACTCATATTATTCCATGATCCAGATCCTAGAAGAGATGTCAGTACAATTTAATAGATAACGACAATGCATAATAAATATGCAACAGGCAATGATCACTAAAATTTAAATATTGCATGGAAATAATGTATGGCCTATTCATATTGTGTCTATTGTGATACATGATCTAATATAGAACCCTCATTTCACTGGTAAACAATAAATAAAATATAATTCAATGACTTCAATGTTATTAACATCACAAGTCATGTGTATCACCCAATGATGAAGTCATATGAACTATAAATAGTAGAATCAATAATAATCATAAGTAAGTAAACTTGGTCTTTTACATCATATATGGGTTCGTGACACCCATGAATGGATTATTACTAAGTCTCAAAGTGTTCCAAATATTCATTATATTATCTCTAAATAGTAAATAAAGAAAGGAACCGCTTATGATACCACTTTGTGACATCTTGAATATGGTCTCCATTTAACTCGCACCCCAAGACCGGTTGGTCACATGATCGCTGGCATGTCTCTCCATAATCTAGGGGATACCGAATAGTAGTAGGGGTTTATATAGTAATACAGAGGGGAAACTATACCCCCATGTCAGAGTAACACAATAGATACAACAAATAGTAAACAATAACGGAGGCATATTCAAAACACATATAAAAAAATAGCAGAAGCATAACAAAAAACTAAATAACTGAGCAGCAGAAGAAACAAATAATTGAATGGAATAACTAATAGCCTCATAGGAAGTGTCTAATATGAATATGGATTCATGTCATGCTTGTAATACTGAAAATATTTAGATATAAAAGAATTTTATATAATAGTTCAAAAGGAAAAAAGGAAAAAAACTGGTTGATCATCTTGAGCCTTATCCCAATCCTATGCTCCTAAGCTTCGGCTAACTATACGAATTAACAACTAGAAGAGTGGTGCTTGCCTCTATCCATACCTATAGGAAAACGGCCTTCTTAGGTTCCAAGGGTTGTCTGAGTAGGGTGTGAGATAAAAATATCAGTAGGACACCACCAATGGTTTCTACATGTAATCCATTTTTGAGATCAATTTTAAAATAGTGTGAATATAATAATAATAAATTAAACTAATTCAAAATAAATAAATAACTTCATGGTCAGGTTCCAAAATAATACTTGGTTGGTCTACTTGCTTTATCTCAAAGCTAGTATGTCTAATATAGTCACCATATGTATATATATATATATATATATTATAACCAGTGTGGGGTAATAATTCCTCCCATACATAAATGCATATATATATATATATATATCCAGACTCACATGGGGTAAGAATTCCTCCCATAAATACATGTATAACATAGCTGGAGTGGGTTAAGAATGCCTCCCATCAATACTTTGATATCATAACTGGCATGGGGTAAGAATGACTCACACCCATTATTTTATATCATAACTAGACTAGGGTAAGAATTTCTCCCACCCATAATTTTATATCATAACTCATTCACTTGATATCAGCAAGCTCAAACTATTCAAGGCGTCCCACATAACATTTATCATTTTACTGAACAACTCATTCCATATAATGGTTTTATAATAAATCATGGAAATGGAAATGTCATTAAATCCTGTGAAACCATTCCATTAAATCCAATTCATTTAAAAGTTTTAAAACATCTTATCCTAGACAACCTACACAATACAACCATCCAATTTTCCTAACATGGTAATTCATTTCAAGGGAAGGTGTCAAGGCCAAATGGTCAAGGTAAATTACTCACATCCCATTTGGAAAATTCCAATTCAAAAGGGGATAATCACCATTGAGGAACCTTGGTGTACATAAATTACACATGGTACAATGGTCAAATCAATTTAAACTAAATATGGGAGTTAGGAAATAGATTTTTTCATCTTGGGAAATTGGTCTAAAATGTAAAATTAGGTTGGCACACCCGTTGGGTGTCCTTTAAAGATCATAGGTGATGTCAAAAACCCTAAAAAAGAATCAATTAACCTAAGTCAACACACTGGGGTAAATTAGACATGAGGGAACCAATAGAAAAACGGAGCTCAGAAAATTTCGACTCATGGATTGATAGAATAAATAAAAAATGGACAAAACTCAAATATAAAACTAGGTGACCACCTACCATAGGGTTGTAGATGAAGCCTCTCTTGATATCAAACACATATTCGAATCAAGTTGGAAGAGATCATATTTTTAGTCCAATTCCATAAAAATAGTGCATATGAGCCTAAATAAAAATAGCACAATTGGTGGTAAGAATTACAAAGATATGAGTAGAGAGACTAGGGAATCTTACCGCAGGGGTTCCAACAACTTCGATAGATTGAAGATTGAACCCCGGATAGAGAACATGGATCAAACCCCATTTTTAAGACTTTGAGAGCCCAAATAGTAGGATGCATTCTTTTTCTTTCACTGGGAGGTGAAGAAAAAAGGAAATTATATTTTAAGTTGAAACAAGGGGAAATGGTAATTTTCAACCAAAACTCATTATGCGTGGTTTATGAACACAGTTTACAAAAATGCACAAACTTTGTGTTTAGGATTAGTCTCCTATCTATATCAGGCTACAAAGTCGTGCACCTAGTCCATAAAGTTGCAAAAAAACCATGTGGACTTGCAAGTGCTCCTGTCTGCAGCCGCACAGTTTACAAAAGCTGTGCGGCCTAGCCTACAACCCTCTTTTCCAAACCTTCAGGCTCTAAACTACCCCCGAACACTCATCAAGCCATACCCATGACATATTATACCTTTAACATGATTAATGTAAATATTCAAAATGAAAAAACAAAAATTTGTACCTTGTTCAAATGTCTGGTTATTATAGAATAGGTTATGACCATTAGCCTATGATACTTTCTTCTTCAAAAGCTAGGCTTAATGCATCCTGGTCACACCTATCTCCAGACCAAGGAATATTTTTCTCTTGGATAGATCTATTTTTCTTGACAATATCCATCTAGTGACCTTCACTTTCTTCACATCCTAAACCTTAAGACTATACTGAGTTAGAATTAAAGATCATTATTTTTTCAGAACCCTGAAATTGATCTTGATCCCTTCTTTATCTCTTGTCTTTTTTCACCATGACTTAACTTTAGTAATTTTCCAATACCAATATCCTTGTGAGGAATCCTACCAAAAATGTTTCTAGGACCTTGTTCTTTCTATCCAATCCAAAAATCCTCATGGGATGAACCCACACTGTCGTTATACTATATCCTAATAGCAAGTCTAGTTTGGAAAAAATAAAACAAAATTGACCCCAACCCATGTGAATTAAACGACACATGTGGGAACATCAAATTTTTAAATCATTGATGGGGACCAAAGGGCTATGATAATTCATGGAACCAATGGCATGAACCTAGGATTACCTCTCCCTTTTCTCCTTTCTATTTTCTTTTCTTTTCGTTTCCCTTTTCTTTTGGACACCTTTGTGTCCTTCTTCTTGTGGCTTAGTGCATACATCAGGGTCATTTGACTCATTCAATGAGCCTTGATGCACAACAACATCTTTCCTCTGAACCCGAGATCGAAAGTTAAATCTCTACACTCCGCCATTCACAAATTTCTAACCACATCATTCCTGCAGGTCCAAGCCATCCTAACCCACCAAACATGAAAATTGTAATACACTTAGAGTCATTAGTGCAGAAAGAGCACACCATCATGGATTACATCTTTCCATCAATCCGTGGTTTTATGTCCAACATTGTAATCCATCCTATATAGGCACATACTTTTTAAGTTTAACCTGGAATCATCCATATGATCATTAATATTGTCCAATTCAGTGGACTTCAAAGTGAAGACCTCCATGAGCATATCTCAAACTTCCTGGGAGTTTTTTATACCTTTCACAAATAGGGAGTATCTTCGGATGTTATTAAACTTATATTATTTCCCTTATCCCAACGATATAGAGTCATGTATTGTCTCAAAAGTCAAGCACCTGAATCCATCACAACTTTGCATGATTTATCCAACAAATTCCAAGATAGGTACTTCCCACCAATCTGCACTTATAAATTATGGAATGACATCCAAAATTCTACTCATGAAGATGGAGAGTCTCCATGGGAAGAATGGGAACATTTAATGAGATTAATCAAAAGTTCTCACATCATGGACTTAATATGTGGATTCAGCTCTAGATATTTTACCAAGGCCTCTAACTAGCTTCTCGTACTATTGTTGACGAAACCAATGATAATGGGTTAATGTTTAAAACATTATTATCCACTAAATGAGGCTAATATTAATTGTTAATTTATATAATATTCATGTGATTTATTATTCATAAAATTTTAGTGCATTTTACACTTTTAACAACATTTCACATTATGATTGTAATACCTTCTTAAAATGCACTATTATGTGATACATTTTTTAACATCATTTGATGTACCCAATGATTCATATGATTATACATATTTTAATTTGATATTTTCGGAAATTTTTCTACACTCAAAAATGAACTTGTTTCATTCATGGATCAATGGATAATTCATGGAAGAAGATGGGGATATTTTGTGATGAAAGGAAGCAATTCTAGAGAAGGCAGATTGGACACCAGACCACTGATGAGCATATGGGGCCCAACATACAGGCCCAATGAATCCCAAATTTCGTGGGATGATATAAGACATGTATAGGAACAAATCAGTCTTCAGGATCCAATTCTAATTCGGCGTCCATGGTGTCCATTTCAGCATCCCAAGTTAGAGATAAAATTCCGGGCCAGATTCTGCGTCCCAGAAAAATAGCCCACCAATTAAACCATATCTCGAAAACCATACCTCTATTTTGGCTGCGATTTTACAGGATGTTAGGGGATATCCGTATAGTAATTTAAGTCTTATATGTACTGCCCAAATTCTTCCATCTAGAAGGTGTTTCATGCGCCTCTGTTTGGTGGATGCAAGCTGGTTCCCTTTTCAGGTCAAGGGTGGAAAGTCTTCTTTCCACAAACTTTCCACCACCCTAGGCCTACCATAATCAAGTGGGATTCTTTGTG
This sequence comes from Viscum album, assembly GCA_963277665.1. Taxonomy (NCBI): domain Eukaryota; kingdom Viridiplantae; phylum Streptophyta; class Magnoliopsida; order Santalales; family Viscaceae; genus Viscum; species Viscum album. The sequence goes on along the minus strand of OY728125.1, from coordinate 1,474,017,794 downwards.
CTGTTGGAGAATCTATCCAAGGCTTCCAAAATGCCTATTTAAGGTAGTGGTGTTGGAGGAGTTGATAATCTTGGGTGCTTTGTTCAATTGTAATGTTATGCTGCAATTTTGTTGTCTCAAATTGGTCTTTCACATGTAAGTTGTTCAATTCACTTTAGTTTATTAATAAAAGTTCTTCTTAAACTCTTATTCTGTTGTTCTTCATATCACTTTTATACCATTGGATAAATGTGTGAATTTATTCACACCAAACCTTGTGAAATTATTCACACAACGGTGGAGTGATCATTTTATTTTTGTTGTTTTCTTTACTTCTCCATTTCCTCCCTCATGAGTCTACTTTCGGCTTCCATTGAAACCATGGGATAAATGTAGGGATAACCCACTTATGGGTCGATCCAAGGGAGTAGAAAGGGGATGGATTGGATGTTATTTATCACCCCATTAATGTATAATCATTTCTTTAATTGAGATTTTTAAATTATGATTTTTAAACTCCATCATCCTTGTTGAATTTAAGGCCACACACTTCAAGTGCTAATACGAACCTATACCTGGAAGTGCTCAAACATTGATCCTTAAAGTGTATTGGTGATTAGTATTAAATGTTTTAGGCATTAAACCAGTAAGTGATGATGTTGTTTTATCTCCTTAAATGAACTCATCTCAAATATAAGAAATTTAAATCATTGAAAAGGAAATACGTCCAATCCACCCCGAGCGATAACCTAGGATCAACTCATTATTTTAAATTGAATTCACTTAAATCTGTTAGTTATCCTTTAAACCCATATAAAATCAACCCAAGTTGGCCACTTCATAGCCAAAACCAGTCCATATAATGTACGTGTCTTTAGGTTTCTTCTTAGGTCCCTGAGGATTCGACAACCCAAGCCAAACTACAAGGATCATCCTACCTTCTTCTCTTGGGTAAATTTGAGCGAGAATCAAATTTTAGCGCCATTTCTGGGGACCTAATAAAGTTATCTTAGACAATATCATCCTTTTTTTCATCCCTCTTCTTTATTCTCACCCCCTCACTCCTATGGAAATCAATTTTGAACAAGCCCAAACATGGGGAACCTCTCCTTACATTGATCACCCCACACCAAGTGTGATGTACAATGACCATCCTAGTTTCTACTGGTGGGATTACCAACAACCAATTGAGACAAAATGTTTTAACTCCTATTCTCCACAAAACATTCCAAAATATAATGAGTTTCAATCCCCACAAAGCCAATTTGAAGATCCTCCTTTTCAATTCCAACAACACAGTTATCCTCCTGGAATAGACCATTTGTCTCAACCTCTTATCCATCCTGATCCACATCCATTACTTGAAAAAATATGTCAAAAAATGGAGATAATGAATTTTGAGGTTTCGTCATTTAGGTTAGAACTACAAAGCATTAAAAATTGTCAGGAACCCATCCCTAGACAAACTATCCCTTCCATAACTTTATGTGAAGTGTCTAGTTTCCCACAAACCTCTCATGAATTTACGGAAGAGAAAACCTTTGGATATGGGGAAGATGAAGAGGATCAAGGAATTGTTGATGGGTCTTTAAATCAATAGGAAATTGACTTTTTGGATTCAAAAGAGGATAATTTGACATCATGGATTGAGTCTCATGAATATAAATTTGTTGATGATTTTTCAAAAACACCAATCATTGAACCATTAAGGGAAATCACAAACTTTGAGTCCATACCCATTTATAACACTAGTATTTCCAATTTTGTGGTTTAATCTTCTATTCCAAAGGAACCAATTCTTTTGATAAATTTTGAAAATAAAATTGAGATCGATCCAAATTCCCAACCTATGTCTAAAAATGTTAGTCTGCCTGAACTCGAACATGTGTCCTTTCCATCCTTCCTCAACTTTTCATTCATTGAGGATATCCAAAACCATCATGTTTTCATTGTTTCTTCTCTTTATATAAATAAAATTGGAATGACCCTTGATGTATTAGGCAAGACTAGAGAAGAAACTAGATCCATCATTTATGATATTCCTTGGATTTACCAACTCATTTTAGAACATAGGTCTGTTAATGAAACAAATTATAAACATGTAATCAATCTAAACCTAGTTTAATTGGGGAAACATGTGGTCCTTAAAATTTTTAAAGTTGGTATTGGGTAAGTTGGGGGGTTCATGTCGAGCTAACGACATTAAATAAAGCGTTTCATGGGAGGCAACCCATGGTTTTCAAGTTTCCAATAAGTTTTTTGTTGCAATAAACCTTATATTTTAAATAGGATTAATGAATCATTTTTATATTTAAAAATAAAAAAAATTATTACTGTTGACATGTTCTTCTATTATGAGTATGGATGGGTATGAAAGGGGAACACCATATTCATCTGTGTCATGTGGTATGATCCTTGAGTAATACCTTACCCAGAAATTTAAAAAGAAGACAATGTATCATCAGTATATTTTATTTTATATATATACTTATATTTTACTTATATATATATATATATTGTATTTTTTTTTGTTTTTTTTCCTTTTCCCACTAGGGAACTCTGCAAGTGACATGGATATCAAAGGATTAAAAGGGAGCATCAAGAATTTCAACTTCAACCACCAGGTGACTTCATTCCATGATCATAATTTTTAATTTCCTTTTGGAAATTTCATTCTCTACCTCTACCCCCTTCTAAATTTTCTTTTCTTTAATCACTGGGGATAGTGTTATTTTAAGTTGGGGGGAGATAAAATAAAAAATGATTTCATGTCAAAAAAATGAATGATTTGAAAAACAATTGTGTAAATGGAAGGAAAATTTCCTTTAACTTTGAACATGGTGATACACATTGCACACTTTGAAACTGAATATCAAATAATTTAGCATGCCCTGATTCTGATTTTAATCCTTGTATAATTTCATGAGCATAGATTTTGGAAAGTGTGGCTGTCCAATGTGATATTTCATTGTTTATATTTTCATCCAAATAAAAAAAGATCACAATGCACGTCCTTTGGATAGTGGGGTATTAGTTTGAGTTCATGGGGTCCCCTAAATAAGTAGCATAGGTTTGGTGATCATTTTAGTTTAATAAGAGTATTCAAAAAAAATTGCGCGTGGAGCAATGAAATGACCTAATGCGTGGCTTTCAGCACTTGGGGATCGTGACTCCATAGTTGTCTGGCCCAGAGTTAGTAATTTCATCTCTATTTTGGGTAATTTGAATTTGTTTTTGACTGAGTTAACTCAAGATGATGCCCAAGTATGTAGGATTCAATTTTTTTCCTATAGTCTTTGAGCCTGGGAGTCATCGGCAAAGTCTCGCTACAGGGGTTGACTCTTTTGAGTGCAATTTCAATTACCATGGCAAAATTGAAAAAAAACAAAAAACAAAAAACAAAAAACACAAAAAAAAAATATGATACAAAAAAATTGAATACTCATCTTAATATTGAAATGAGATTCCACCTAGCGCTTCTGTAATTTCCCCCTTGAATAAAGATGAACCCCCATGTCTATTGTGATGCACAACACATCCTCATACTTAATTGATATTGGATGAAATATGGAAATGAATTTGAACAAAGGAATGGGCTTGGGATTGAGTTCTACTTATGAAACAATATTGTATTAAAATATTTTGATGGGTTTCATGATTGTTTGGTATAAGGGTTTATGGTGATCATTGTTTATTAAAATGTTTTTTGGAAAAATGGAATTTGAATTTCATATTGTTGAGATATATTTTGCTCGGGACTAGCAAAACTCAAGTTGGGGGTGTTATTAGCCAATAAATGAGGCTAATATTCATTGTTAATTTATATAATATTCATGTGATATACTATTCATAAACACAATTTTAGTACATTTTACACTTTGAACAACATTTCACATTATAATTGTAATACCTTCTTAAAATACACTATTATGTGGTACATTTTTTAACATCATTTGAAGTACCCAATGATTCATATGATTATACATATTTTAATTTGATATTTTTTGAAATTTATCTACACTACAATATTAACATGTTTCATTCAGGGATCAATGGATAATTCATGGAAGAAGATGGAGATATTTTGTGATGAAAGGAAGCAATTCTAGAGAAGGCAGATTGGACACCAGCCCACTGATGAGACTGTGGGGCCCAACATACAGGCCCAATTAATCCCTAATTTCGTACGACGATAGAAGCAATGTATAAGAACAAATCCCTCTTCAAGATCCAATGCTAATTCGGCCTCCATGGTGTCCATTTAGGCTTTCCAAGTTAGAGATAAAATTCTGGGCCAGATTCTGCGGCACAGAACAACATCCCACCAATTAAACCATATCTCAAAAACCATAACTCTTTTTGGGCTGAGATGTTACTGGATGTTAGATGATATCCGTAGAGTAATTTAAGTCTTCTATGGACCACCCAAATTAGGCCATCTAGAAGGTGTTTCATGCGCCTCTGTTTGGTGGATTCCTTTTCATGTCAAGGGTGGAAAGTCTTCTTTCCACAAACTTTCCACCACCCTAGGCCTACGATAATCAAGTGGAATTCTTTGTACTGTTGTAGACTTGACCCAAGGCTTCCAAAATGCCTATTTAAGGCAGTGGTGGTGGAGGAGTTGATAATCTTGGGTGCTTTGTTTAATTGTAATGTTACGATGCAATTTTGTTGTCTCAAATTGGCCTTTCACTTGTAAGTTGTTCAATTCACTTTAGTTTCTTAATAAAAGTTCTTCCTATACTCTTATTCTGTTGTTCTTAATATCACTTTGATACCGTTGGATCAAGGTGTGAATTTATTCACACCAAACCTTGTGAAATTATTCACACAACGGTGGAGTGATCATTTTATTTTTTTTGTTTTCTTTACTTCTCAATTTCCTCCCTCATGAGTCTACTTTCCGCTTCCATTGAAACCATGGGATCAATGGAGGGATAACCCACTTATGGTTCTATCCAAGGGAGTAGAAAGGGGCTGGATTGGATGTTATTTATCACCCCATTAATGTATAATCATTTCTTTAATTGAGATTTTTATTTGATGATTTTTAAACTCCATCATCCTTGTTGAATTTATGGCCACACACTTCAAGTTCTAATACGAACCTTTACTTTGAAGTGCTTAAACATTGATCCTTAAAGTGTATAAGTGATTAGTATTAAATTTTGTAGTCATTAAACCAGTAAGTGATGATGTTATTTTATCTCATTAAATGAACTCATCTCAAATATAATAAATTTAAATCATTGAAAAGGAAATACGTCCAATCCACCCCGAGCGATAACCTGGGATCAACTCATTATTTTAAATTGAATTCACTTAAATCTGTTAGTTATCTTTAAAACCCATATAAAATCAACCCAAGTTGGCCACTTCATATCAAAAAACGTTCCATAGAATGTACGTGTCTTTAGTTTTCTTCTTAGGTCTCTGAGGACTCGACAACCCAAGCTAAACTACAAGGACCGTCCTACCTTCTTCTCTTGGGTAAATTTGAGAGAGAATAAAAAAACATAAGGTAGGCCAAGAAATTTTAGATGAAGTATCTCATAATTTCAATTTTTGGTAGAGTGATAATGGACAACCCCAATGTGGAATCCACTATATTGAAGAAAATACTCGAAAGCTGCACAAGTCGAGGCCTTAACAAAGAATCGTAAAATCATTTCAACCACCTGCTACACCACTCACCCCTCCCGCTCCTATAATGTAAATTCAGTCATGTGAAATGTGTGGTGTCCCACATATCTATTAGGGATATACAGTAGGTTTTAATGAACAACAAATCCAATATTGTAATTACAATAATTACAATCAACAAAATCAATAATTTTAGTAGAAACAACAATACTTTCAATAGAGACATGTGCAAAAACAATAGCAAGGTAATCAAGGATATTATCAACAAAAAAGTGGTCAGGTACCATTCAGTAATCAACGACCACTAGGATATCTACCGATGAATCTTATTCCTTGGCCAAAAAAACAAGAAACCCAACAACCCTTCCCTTCTAGGGAACAACAACTAGTTCAACCATCTCTGCAGAGACCTCCACAATCGGTCATCCCTTTTCAAAAAAACATGGGAAGCCTACTCTCATCCTTTGTTAAAAATTCATATTAGAGGATAAACACCCAAGAGATGGAAATTTAGAACCAAAGGGAAGATCTATGTAACTTTGTCCATCAAATGGTATAGATCTCAAAGACCTTGATAGAGAGATTACCAGGTACCCTGTTAGGTAATACATAGACCTACCCAAGGAAAGAGGCATAGGAAATGGTTCTGAGAAGTGGAAAAGTGATGGATTTTCAGAAATCACGTGGAGGAGAAAAAAGAAAATTTAAGAATCCCAAAAAACATAAAACAGTCATAGGAGAATAATTTGATAAAAAGACTAATGGAACTTCTTAGGTGACACCTTAAGAAGGGCCACCTTCTACAAAATCCCCACCAAGAGAGAAACCCAATGAAGAAGTTTATATTGCTCCACCACCTTATAATTCACCTCTTACTTTTTTGGAAAGAGAGAGTCTTGGAATAATTTAAGGAAAATGCAATAAATTCTTAGATATGTTCAAGAAACTGAACATCAAAATTCCTTTTACTAGGGAAATCACTCAAATTCCTACTTATGAAAATTTTCTTAAGGAATTGCTTTATAAAAAAAGAAAAATGGAATACCTAGGAGTAATATCACTAAATGAAGAGTGATCTACTATTTTTCATCAGAAAATCCCCCCAAAAACAGAATATCTTGACACTTTCTCAATCTCATGCACAATAAGAGAATAAAACTTCATAAGAGCCTTGTGTGACTTAAGAGCTAGCATCAACCTCATGCCTATGAGTGTATTCTAAAAGTTGGGACATAAAGAACTCAAACCCACTATAATATAACTCTAATTGGTAGACTGATTAGTAAAATATCCCAGAGTAATTCTCTAAGGCGTCTTAGTCAAAGTTGACAATTTCATTTTTACAGCGGACTTCCTCATTCTGAATATAAAAGATGAGGCAAACGTTCCAATCATCTTAGGCTGACCATTCCTAGAAACTGGGAAGGCATTGATTGATATAAATAAAAGAAGAATAATATTCTGAGTAGGTGAATAACAAGTTGTGTTTGACCTAGAAAAGGAATCAAAACAAATAGACGATTCTTTTAACTAACAAGATATCTTTATCATAGATGAAAGAGATGGCTATATAAAAAATGAAGGAGATAATGATGAAATTCTCCATGATAAGGATGAGGACTATGAATTTGATAAAGTAAACTAAATAAAACCTCTTACAAGGTAAAGATACCTCCTTTCATACCCTCAATTATTCAGTCATGGAAACTATAATTTAAACCCCTCCCTAGTACACTCATGCATTTCTTTCTAGAAATTACTACTGCACTACCAGTTATTATTAACTTTGAACTGTATCAATCACAAGATAAAAAAATTGATTAAAATATTGAAAAGACATAATAATTCAATTTTATGGGGAGCGGCTGAGATCAAGGGGATCAATCCTGCTTTATACAGCCATACGATTATACTAGAAGAAGGTTTAAAACCCAAACGTCGACCACAGAGGCGACTCACAACACCAATGAAGGAAGTAGTTAAAAAATAAGTACTGAAATTTATAGATGTTGAAATAATATTTTCAATCTCTAATAATGAGTGGCTGATCCCTATAAATGAAGTTACCAAGAAGGGTGGTCTCATAGTATAAAAAATGATGAAGATGAATTGATCACCACTCGCACCATCACTGGATGGAGAGTGTGCATGGACTTAAGAAATCTAAATGCGAAAACCCAGAAAGATCATTTCCCTCTACCTTTTATAGATCAAATTATAGAGAGAATCATAGTACATGAATTATAGTATTTCCTGGATGGATATTTGGGATACAACTGGATTTCGGTCAACCTAGAAGATTACTCTAAAAATATATTTACATACATATTTGGTACCTTTGCCTATAGGCACATGTCTTTTGGTATGTTCAGTGCACCATAGAATTTTCAAAGATAAATCAAACATATATCCCATTATATGGTGGAGGAATTATAAGAAATTTTCATCAATGATTTTTCAGTATATGGAAGATCTTTTGAGGTCTTCCTAAGTAATATTGAATTATTTCTAAAGTAATATGTAGAGAAGTCCCTAGTTTTAAACTAGGAAAAATTTCACTTTATAGTTCAAGTAGGAATATTCATTAGACACAAAATTTCCAAGGATTTCAAGGAATTTGATCCCATCAGGATTAAAGTGATCAAAATGTTTACCTAATCCCACAAAAATTAAAGGCATAAGGAGATTTCTAGGGCATTCCAGATTCTTTTGGTGATTCATATAAGATTTTGAGAAATTTATCTGCCCTCTGACATACTGATTATCAAAAGAAACACCATTTTAATTCACTGAATAATGTTAGTGGGAATTCAATACATTGAATAAAATATTTATAGTTTCATTTGTATTCATTTCAACATATTGGGAAAAATAATTTGAATTTATTTGTGAAACCAACGACTTCTTTATTGGTGTTGTTTTAGGAAAATTATTTTATTGTATAATTTGCCCCATATACTATGCCAGTCACACACTAAATGAAGCTCATGTGAACTATACAACCACATAGAAGGATCACTTCTTTTCTTTCAATAAATTCATCTCCTATCTATTTTTGTCCAAAGTGATTGTGCACACTGATCATGGTGCCCTAAAATATTTGATGAATAAAAAGGATGTCAAGACAAGACTAATAAGATGGATCCTTTTTGCTTTAAGAATTCGAAATTCTTATCAAATATACCAAGGGAATAGAAAATTTTTCAAGATCATCTATCTTGACTTCCACTACACCTTATAAAAGACGACGATGACCTCAACATTAAAGTAGAATTTCCCAATGAAATAATTTTTAGCCTAAATACAAAGGCACAACTATGGTTTTCTGATATTGAAATTTATCTCTCCATGGGATATCTTTAACTAGAACTCTCATACGAGCAAAGGAGAATATTTTTGGCTTAAGATTCATACTGTTATTGGGATGAACCACTCCTTTTCAAGAGAAGTGTTGATGGTTTTTTATGTCACTACATTCGAAAAGAAGAAATCAAAAATGTTTTAGAATTATTTAATGCATCACCAAATAGAGGAATCATGGAATGGAACGCACAATAGTGAAAATTATACAAATTGGAATTTTCTAGACAACACTCTACCAAGATGCAAGACATTTTTTCCAAATTTGTGAGTAGTGCCAACGAACCTGAAACAATGGAAAAGGGAATGAATTGACCCAAAACCCAATAATGAAAGTAAAAATATTTGACACTTGGGGGATAGATTTCATTAGAACATTTCCCAATTCACATGGAAATTACTATATCTTTGTTGGCATTGACTAAGTTTCCAAATGGGTAGAAGTTGAAGCTACAACTCATGAAACCACAAAGGTGGTCATCAATTTCTTGAAAAATATTGGGTTTTTAGGAATCGTGTTTCCTAGAATAATCATTAGTGATCAAATAAAACATGTTAATAATAATTATATAAAATGATTATTTAAAAAATATGGCATCTGGGAAAATATAGGAAATCCATACCAGCCACAAACAATCAGAAAAGTTGAATTTTCTAATAAGGAAATCAAAAAAATATTGGAAAAATTATGAAGACAAGTCGAAGAAATTGGAGTCTAAAATTAGATGATGCACTTTGGGAATACTACACTGTGTACAAAACACCCATTGTCACTACACCCTTGATATTGATATATGTAAATCCCTATCATTTCCCGGTAGAACTAGAGCATCACTTGTATTTGGAAATTAAAAATCTCAATCTAGATTGTAAAAAAGTTAGAGAATCCAAGATGTTTCAATTGGATGAATTATAAGAAATCAAAAATGATGATTATGAAAATGAAAATATATTTAAATAAAAAAACAAAAATGGAATGATCAAAACATTTCAAGACACAATTTTGTCCCATGGAATAAAGCTTTGTTATTCACATCATATTTGAAATTGTTCTAAGGGAAGCTGAAATCTAAATGGTCAGGACCATTTATTGTTATTCATGTATTTCCTTATGGGATGATTGAGATTCATAAAGAAGGCACACCCCAATTTAATTTTAATGGTAAAAGGTTAAAAATCTTTCAATAACCCTTCTTGGAAGGGTGTGTGATCAGTTTTCAATTCATCTTAGCATCAAAGTTGGTTAATGGTCAAAGGTTAAACACCTATGTGGTACTGCACCTCATGCACCCCCTACGTCTCCTTACTCCACTTCCACTACAGCCTCGAACCAACTCGTTGTCCCGAAGAAGGACCACTCAAGCTCTAATGAGTTTTATGATGATGACCACCCACATCTGCAACCTATCCTCTACTTTTTAGACCCAAAACACTATGTGGCACTCAACCATTTATAAGAAAATTTGATGAGGACCACAAAAACCATCGATATGGTCATCTTTACTCACCTCCATATCAGTTAGGAGGTCCTTCATCTCCTCGAGCACCTTAACATTTCATCTATAATTGAGGTATGTTCAGAGAAATATTGGGATATTTTTCTGTAATTTCACTCCACATTTGAGGTTACAGTTGACATCCTCCGCTTCAGACTTAGAAAACAACCCCATGAGATTTTCTTCACCGAATTCAGCATAGGCCTCAGGATTTATACTGAGGATTTTGCCACATCTGAGGTATTTTATACCCTTCAACTTGACCCATGTAAAATGGAATCAAAGAGGCAATGGTAGATAATTTCCTAGGATTCTCACACTAACCATGATCCCAAGATCACCAAATCCACCCATCTCTGAGGACCAACACTCTATATCTTACATAGAGCCCTAACACATGCTTAGTTCGGTCGATCCGAGTCTCATAACAGTGTTAGTTAGATGGATTTAATTATACTCACAACATCCATGGTCACCCCCTCCATCAACATGGACTCTTAGTTTACATTTTATTATAGATCCCATACTCAGAGGATGCGAGGTGCACTAATGGGAGGATCTTTCATCACACATGTGGCCCATCATCTCGATGTTTTTTATGATGTCTTTCCACTCACCTTCCTCGATCCGATGGAATCCATTCATTTACTTTTATTGTAAAATATAAATCCACTTTCCAAGGATGGATACCTCTATCGGTAAGAACTAGGGGTAGTTGAGGTTGTTGATGAATCCCCAAGAGATCATGTTGCAGACCCATCACCACCTACAACACGCCCTCTTTCCCAGGACCAAATGCTTCCATTCCCTCCTCATCCCTCCCCATTTTCCACCCTCTATCACCACCTACCCTACTACTCCACCCACCCCATCTTATCCAATATCTCTATGTGCCATGAACCTCTTCATTCTAGAGAAACTATATCGAATCTCCCAACACCTCTATATTCATTTCGCCATGTTTTCTTAGTTCACTACCCCTTCCTAACCACCACTGACCTCTCATCCCCTCATCATCTACCCCTCCTACCCCGTCCACCAAGTCGGCTAATTTACCATCATATCTAGAAGAAAAGGACTAGCAGGGAAAGGGACTAGAAACCACCCAATCCACCGAGGTACCTTTTGTCGATCCAATAGCTAGACCAATGTCCAAACTCTAGATCAATACCTCCCCACCACTAACCAATCAAATATTCTCCAACACAACAACACCATCATCAGTAGATAACCACCTAGCCCTTTATACCATCACAACCATTAATCAATCAAGTAGTTTTAGCCACACTCTGCTCAGGACTATATTGTAGATGATTTCATTGCTGAAATTGATTTTTCCTAGTGTACCCCAATCCCCTACCCCAATTTTTGTATGATTCCGTCCAGGATGATGATCATATTTTTATTGGTTGTATTCTCTTTCATGATTGTATCATTGAACTTTATATATATAGGGGATGCTAATCTTTCTCTATTTACTTGGATTTTTTTTTTCAAATCATTATACTTTTATAATAGCCATATATATATCCTCTAGTTCATCTATGGTTATTGATGGACCTATGCCACCATCTATCCTTATTTGACGAGTGACTTAGCTCCTAGATGAGGTCGAGCACTATATTCAAGATCTATCACATGAGATTCGTTCTCAAAATATAGTCCCATGAGCACATATTCCTTTTCTTCTACACCATATACATTCTAGGTATGCTACTAAGTGATCAAACTGGCCAAACGGTCCCTTGAGGTGAAGAAACAGCCACTGATAACTGTAGAAGAAAGAAGTTATATTTTTTATGGACGCCACTACCTAATACTTTGGTCCATCCATCTGGATAATTACATTGTAGTCATAAATTTATGGTATTCAACCCATTTTTCATCAATTTTCTCATTCATTTTGTTATTCTTTAGTCCTAGAAGTCATTTTTTAGTTTTCTCTTTTTCATCATGAGTCACTTTGAACCATATTTTACACACATACCTGCATTTATATCAAAAGTATTTCATTTCTATACACTATGTGAAACTTATTGTTTTACAAATTAAAAAATGTTTTAACCCTATGGAATAATGTTTTATCTAGTACAAGATTTATATTTATAATAATTTTTCAGGAATCCCAAATTCAAAATTCAAGACAACTCAAATTTACCCATGGAATACTACTATATACATAGAGCTCTTGATTCCTTATTATTTCATTTTCCAATTTCCATTTTCAAAATCTAAGCTTTATCTATCATAACCCTCCCACAGTAATTCCATGGACAATGCGGAAATTATCTTATTCTAAGTTTGGGTGGGATTTCTTGAGTTTCAATTTTGATAAACATCAAATTTTTCTTGTTTTAATTTTCCTAAGAGATATTTTTCATTCATAATCATGATTTAAACCTGAAACTCCTTACACCCATTTAAATAAAAGAAAAACTTTAAGATTGAAACTTTTGTAATTCCATGTTTTGTTTTTGTTTGTATTTTTTGAATTATTTATAAGTTTAGTAATTTAATTCAAATTCAAAATTTTAGAAATTACTTTTAATTGACTTATTAATAGATTTTATACCCTTAGTGATTTCCATTTTTATTAATTTACTCCCATTCCTGGTAGGATTTGGATCATATTTATTGAGTGACACCTAGGACATATAAACCTATCTGAATGTGCATTGAGTTCTTATTGAGGCTATGAATGAACAAATACAATTTTAATATGATTGAGGAAATATTTGTTCAGATAATTTTCCTTATACCTTCCATAAATCTTTCCTTCATTAAGACCGTAGTTTCCATGAATGGTCATATAGGATGTAGCTATTGGAATCCAATTATATTTTTCTACCCTCTTTCTATAATTCATGACTTTACATTGAATAAGTGTGGGGGAAGTTTTTAAACCATCATAAACTGGATGATTTTACTAACGAGATGCATTGAGGTGCTCACCAGACTGTTTGACTATGATCCATGTGTACTTTGTGGTATTTCACATCTATATTTTTCCATTGACAAATACAAAATAAAATAAAAAGGATGATTGGGTTGTGTATTAAGAAGGTCAAAAATCACTATTTCTAGTCTGGCGAATCCTCTGAAGGATCATCTATGGTTAAGGTATGGATGTTAGATCTATCCTAGACATGACTTTCGAAAAATAAAAAAAATTATGGAACATGATACCTTTTGCACTCATTTTATATATTCATGGATCCACCTTTATCTATTGAGAGCATAGACTTCAATAGCTATAAAAGAGTCATTTCATTACATTGTTCACAAAATTGATACATTATACTTCAATGCATACCCTCTTTTTAAGATTTTTTTCACTAATTACCCACCTTCCAATAGTCTCAAAGTCATTTGAACCTAATTATTAAAGTCCTCATAATCGAATTTGTATTTTTATTTACAAAGTAGAGATGATAGAACCAATGTAATCCTATGGTTAGGAGTATGTACTCAGGGTATGAGCATAACTCCAGTTTCATTTCACAATGAGTGATGAGAGAAAATTCATTGTGATGTAAATTGAAAATGGGTATAGAATTTAAGGAATTGTTAAGAAATTATAATAAAAATATTAAGAATTTGTTTAAAAAATGCAACTCTAGGGAATGACTAATTTATTATGTAGGGTTGATTCTAGAGACTGACTCTTTCTAATTATACTTAGTTTTATTTTCCTATATATAATTAATGTTTTCTATTTTAAAAAAATTCTTACCTTTTAGAATCTCTATTGAGGTATTTTTTCTTGAGGACAAGAAATTGTTCAAGTGTGGGGGAATTTGATAAGCTAAAATCATATACACATTTTGTTGTAATTCTAGTAAGGATTATCCATGTTTTACATTGTAATTTACTAGATATGTGTTATTTATTATAGTAAATAGGTTTTTAATGTTTCGAAGAAAAAAACTGAAAAAACATACCAACAATTCCCATTACATGTTGTGAAACTCCAGTACATGATTTGTAGTCAACTTTCATAGCATAAGGACAAGTCGTGAATCAAGTAATGGAAGAGTTACAAGCCAAGAGGCAATTACATAAAGTGATTCCCTAATACACATCGTGTAATTATCAAACTCAATTACCACACTGAAGATCCATCTTAAGAAAGGTACATGTCATGATTCCCAGATACACGTCATGAAAGGAGTCAAATTTCCAAATTCATATATTTTAGATGAGATTCGCATGAGATTTATGGAGATTCAAAATTTGAAAAGAAAACATTGGATCCAAATTACATGACATGAATAACCATTACATGTTGTGTAAAACCCCAACTATTTACTTAGAGAAGGTGCACCATTGATAGAAAAGGTGATGAACTTCTAATTTTTTTCTCGTTTTCTCTCATCTTCCCTCTCGAATATATTCTACCCTTCTCCCTAAAACTCATTTTTTTCCTAGTATTTTCATTGTTTTACATTTATCTAAGGACCAAGGATTTATTTTATAAGTTTTTTTCATTATTTTTTGCATCGACACCACCAAGATACGTGTGTTCTTCATCTTGATCATCAGTCTATGTCGAATTCATATTACGCTTATTCTTGTTCTTATTTCTAAGTATTTGATTGGAATTGAGATTTTTTAGATGATCATGTTGCTTATTCTCCATTTCATGTTCGTAAATAGGTTAATTTTAATCCTTTCAATTTTATTAATAATTTAATCTCAAAATCTATTGGAATATTAATAATGTTTTCAATTCTTTATCTATTTTTAATTAATTCCACTATGAGTAGCTAAACTGCTTAGGGTAGGTATTGAGAGTAGTGGTGTGTAAGTCCAATTAATATTTAATTATTAACTTGGTAACCCTATGGAATAGTAATTAGGTTAAACAAAAATTCTCAATCCAATTTGTTTAAGAAACCTTAACCATGGGTATATTGAATGAATGAACCTAGCCAAATTAGAGTAGAATAGGTCATGACCATTAGCTTATGATACTTCCTACCTTAGAATCTATGCTTAATGCATCCTGATTTAAATATCTATAAACTAAGGAATAGTTGTCTCTTGGATAGATCTAGTTGGATTGACCATAGACAACTAGTGACCTTCTCTTTCTTCATAGCCTAAAACTTAGGACCATACCATGTTAGAATTAAAGATCTTATATCTTATGTTACCTTTAAATTGATCTTGATCCCCTCATTATCTATGGTCTTTATCCACCAATAATTAGCTTTAGTAACTTCTCAAGCTCAATATCATTATGAGGACACATACCAAAATGGTTTTTATAATCAGTCATGCTATCAAATCCAAAAATATTTATGGGACTAACCCCTCACTACCGTTATACTATTCCATAGTAGAAAGTCTAGTTTTGGAAAAATAAATGTAATCTGACCGTAGCCTGCCCGAATTAAATGACATTTTCTAGTGGTTCACTAAACATGAATGTATTATATGATTCTTATTATTAAATTTATGGGTATTTACATATCCATTCTATGATATTTATTTCATAGGATTTATGTTTCAAAAGTTACCAAATTGGTAAGATAGTTTTGTCTTAATTTTCTTTATTTGAGACTCATATTTTTTTGTGCACCTAAATTATTTTTTTATGTGTGTATTATTACATTTGACATGTTATATCATGAATATACTTATTTTAATGATATTTTAAGCTTCATGTAACTTGATTTACTTACATGGAGAGTATGATCCAAAGTTACCATGTGGTAAGAGTTTGGTGAAATAATCTTAGCATTTATTGGGATCATTTATGATTTTGATTCTATTAATAAAATATTATTTTTCACCTCTAAAGAAACCTCATGAGTTTCCTTCCCATTTTTTTATTCAAGGAATATCCATGTATTAGTACCATTTTTACACTCTTCGGTACTTAAGATAATTAATAAAATGTTTTTAAGAAATATCTGGTCGTATTTCTCTCTTCGGTCAAAAATATGTGTTCTTTTAAATCCATGATTCCTAAAAGGTTTCAATAAATATTATACTATTATCATATGGTTTTTAAAATAATTTTTTACCCGTGTTTTTTTCTTTTAAACAAGGGGTTTTTTTAAAGAATCTTCTTATCATTTTCTGATCGAGGCACTTTTCTAATCTTTTTACGGTTCAAAAGGAATGTTCGACATGTAAGGATTTATTTGACGTCATCACCAAAATTACCATGAAGCTTCCTTTAAAATATTAAAAGGTTATTTCTTAAAATAATTTTTTTTTCAATATTATGTAAATTCATTGTTTTAAAGTTTTTTCCATGAAAAAGTTTTTCAAAGATGTTTTTTAATTGTTTAAATAATTTTTAAAACTTCCTTTATAAGTTTACAAAAGGTTATTTTCAAAGAAAAGGATTTAGATGATTTTTAAAATCTTCTTTTATATGTTTTCAATGTATTTTTAAAGAAAATGGTTTTAAAAATATTTTCAATATTATCTTATATTTTTTCAATGAAGAAGGGATTTCAAAATGTTTTCAATCTTTCTTTATAAGCTTTTAAATTATTTTCAAAGAAATTATTTTTAAAATGATTGCAAGCTTTATTTATAAGTTTTCAAGGAAAAAGGTTTTGAGAATGTTCTAAAATATTCCTAAGTATTTCAATTTTATTTTCAATGAAAATGGTTCTCAAAAGGTTGTATGTTTTAAAAAATATTTTTCATTAAGAAAGCATATCTTCCTTAAGAAATATTTTTAAATGATCTTTCTAAATTATTTTTCATCTAAGATGAAATCCATTGGTGTTACTCATGACTTTCCAGGGAAATGATTAAATGTTTCCATTAATATTATTTCTCTAAATAGTTGATGTTTTGATGACATGATGTTTATAAAAATTGTTTCTATTTCATGGGTTACATTCTTTTCAAACCCATATCTTTCCATGAGTTATGATTTTAATTAAATGATTATTAAACCTGTATATTTTTCCATAGGTTATGATATTATTACAATTTTATGATACCCATTTAATTTAATGGGTTATGATATGATTGTTTATAATTTTGTGAAACATATATGTATGACTTCATTATGAGATGAGTGAGACCTATATCTCCCTCCAATTCATTGGATAATGATTTATATCTCATGAGATAGACTAAGATGGTCTTTGGAGTGAACCTTGACTACTAATATGGCCATGAGAGTGAACCATGACTACCAATATGGTATGCAGAGTGAACTCATACTACTAATATGGTCATGGGAGTGAACAATGACTACCAAGGTGGTGTAGGAAGTGAACCCATACTACCAAGATGGAAATTCCAGCGATGCCTTGACTACTATAGAAATCATTTTATATGCTTATGTGTCTGAAAAAATTCAATGTATTATTCCTATGTTATGATTTCATTGATTATGTTCTTTATTATCTTATGATTCATGTATTTTTAACTTCTAAGATTTATTCCATTATTCATTTTTATGATCTTATTATATGTATGGTATGATATTCTAATGTTATTATCTCATTCTCATACCTCTATACTCATGTTTATGCTTACATGTCTCCCTTGTTTAACCTTACTGAGCATCTGAGATCACCCATTTTTTATGTTTCCTTTCCCATGTTATGAAGATATGTATTATGTATGATGTATCTAATAAGGGAGCTAGTTATAAAGAACCAAGTGGGAGATAATTTAGTTCACTTATGTACCAGTTTTTTTGTTTATATGTTTCCAAAGGCACTGGACTAATACGGTCATTGGGTGTCTGTTTGTATAATGTTTTAATTATTCCAAAAAAATGACATAAAGCTAATGTATCAAAATTGGGGTCGTTATACTCCCTCATCAGAATCTTCCTCTATAAAAGTGAAGAAAAAATGGAAGATAATCTTACTTAAGTCATAGGATTCTAAGGGAAATGTATGAAATGAATTTCAACATTAATAACAGATAATTAAAATTGAATGTGCAATATTGGGAAATAAACCCTAGAATGATTCTAATACTACATAACTTTAATGGATTATCAAGTGAATACCACAATAATAACTTGAGAGAATTGAAATAAACATGCAATGGTTTCAGAACTAGGTGAGTTACTAAGGACCAAATCAGTTGGAAGGCTTTCCAATTCTCTTTTGAAGGGGTAGCTAAGGAGTTTCTCTACAACCTAAATCCTGGAGAAGTCACGTCATAGGATAATATATAGGGGGAATTCCTCTAGAAATTATTATCTACTCAAGAAGTGCTTATCTATGGAAGTATATCTATGAGATCAAACAATAAATCAAATAAACTCTCTATGAGTTCTAGAAAAGGTTCATGAAGTTGACAATATCCTTCCCACACCAATCGTATGAAGAATTCCATTTCTTCATATTTTTTACCAATTATTAATGTAAAATGATCAAAACCTACTTGATGCTTATTTGGGAGGAGGATAAATTGATATGTCACTTGTAGAAGTAAGATAACCTATTGAAAGAACCTCTGAAAATTCCAAAAAATAGTATGAGGACTGCAAAGAAATTTGTACATGAAGTAAAAAGTTACAAATCACCTTTATTAGAAAATAAAATTTAAGAATTAACATCTCTTGTTAGCAAAGTATCTAGGAATAATGTTCAGGAATAATTACCCACCACACTCCCTCAAGTCTTCTAGTTGTTCTATTCTTCGGAAAATTTCACCAATGGATACCCTCAAGTTCAAGGGATTGAAAACTCTAATGCCATGTTCCTGAGCAAATAGTAGAATCAACCATGTGACAATTAAAGATTCAAATATTTTCTCACAAATCTATTTGGTTCTTGGATCCAATAGCAACAAAATCCACCATTTCAACAAGAATTCCAATAGCCTTCTCAACATCCATACCAACCACATCCATTCCAAAGGTAGAGCTTCCAACCATCTATAAGTTACTAACATGGAAAAAAAATAAGAACCTTCCATGAAGGATATACTAATATAGGTAATAGAATATCAGAACAGTTAACAAACTACTCTCACCATGCATGGATAAGAGATGAAGGAATAAAAAGGACAATTTCGTCTACTCATGACTACCATAAATAATGTGGTAAATCAAGGCTCAAGTAATCTTCCATCTCAACCAATTCCAAACCCTAAAGGAAATGTCAGTGCTATTGCATTAAGGAGAAGAAAAGAGATGGAAAATAGTGAAAAATCTCCCTTAGAGATCGAAGTTGGAAGTGAACAACAATATGTACCTGAGGAATCTGCCCAAGAAAAATCACTTGAGGAGGAATCAGTGAAGACACCCCATGAGAAGAAAGATATATGAAAAACTAAGTTGGAAGATCCACAATAACCCCTATGTCTCTTCTCTACTAGGATGCAAGACCCTAAGAAAACCAACGATGAATCACTACAATAGTCGATACTGGAAGTATTAAAGAAAGAAGAGATTAACATCATTCTACTGGAATCCATCCACCAAATTCCAATGTAGGAAAAATTCATTAAAGATATATGCATGAGGAGAAAAAGATTTTGGGGAAATGAAGAGGTAAGGTTAGGTAAGAATTTTTATTCCCTTGTTACCCCTCAAATCCCTCAGAAATGCTAAGATCCATGTACTTTTCAATCTTATGCACTATCGGTAATGTTTCTTTTTACAATGCATTGTGTGATATTGGAGTTTGAATTAATTTCATGCTATATTCCATTAATTTTTATTTACAAATGGTTGAACTTAAACCTACTCGAGTGGTTGTGCAACTCACCAACAGATCCATTACCTACCTGGTGGGTTTTCTTGAAGATGTCATGGTAAGTGTAAAAGGTTACTGATCCCCTATTGACTTCTACAATCTCAACATGGAAGAAGGAAAAGGTAAAGATCACACTCCCATTATTATGGGAAATCCATTCCTCAAGACTGCTAAAACCATTATAAATTTTAGTGAAGGTACCCTTTCCATGACTTTTGGTAAGGAAATGGTGGATTTTAATATACAGGATTAAATAAAACACCCATATAAAGAGAATTCAATTTTTTTACTTTAAAACATTTTGAGTTACCTTTCTCTTCTTAGGACACTTTTCTAAAGTAAACTTTTAAGGGAACTTTTTTATGTTTACCGATGATTTAAACCCTCACTAAATCATGTGTCGGCAATCATTTAGCGGATTTTTTTCAAAATCTTTATGGAACAATTTAGGGATAGTTTTTATTAAATCAGGCAATTCATTTAGAGGTGGTTTTTTATTTTTTTATTTTTTTTATTTTTTTTATTATTTATTATTTATTTCTTATTTCTTCTTTTTAATTTTTGATTTTTTATTATTTATTTATTTGTTTATTTTTTATTTTTTATTTTTTATTTTTTATTTTATTTATTTCTATTCATTTATTTATTTATTTATTTATTATTTTCTACTTATTAATTATTTATTACCATGCACATGTCATGTCATGCAGAAATTTAACATATATATTTGTTAGGTGAGATTTGAACCTCTAACCTCTTAGGTATTCTACAAAGATTTTACTATGTCAATAAGCTATTCATTTGGTGACTAAATAGAATATAATATACTTATATATATATATATACAAATAATAAATGTAAAAAATAAATAAATAACAAAAAAATATTAAATATTAAATATTAAATAAATAATAATTAACAGTAAATAATAAACAATAAATAATTAATTAATTAATAATTAACAAATAAATACTATATAATTAATATATAAATAAATAATTATAAATAAATATATAATCGTAAATAAATAATAATAAAATTTTAAATTAAAAATAAATAATAAATAAATAAATAATAAACAAATACTAAAAAATAATAAATAATAAATAATTAAATAATTAAATAATAGTTAATTAAATAAATATTAAATATATGAATAAATATATAATATATAATTATTAATTATTAATACATAAATAAATAAAAATTAATAACTAATAATTAATAATTAATAATTAATAATAAAAAATTAATAAATAAAAAATTAATAAATAATTAATAAATCAATAATAAATAAAGGATAAATGATAAATAAATCATTAATAATTAAATAATAGATAAATGGTAAATAACTACAAATTAAATATTCAATAATATGTCAAATATGAATTAATAATAAATAATAATTAAATAGTAAATTAAAAATAAAATTTAATAATATACAATAAATAATAAACAATAATTTAATGATATTTTAATAAAAAAAGATCAATAAATAATAAATAAGTAATAAATAAATAATAAAATAATATGTAGATTATAAATTAATTATAAATAATAATTAAATAAAAAATTATTAGTAAATAATAAAATATGGAATAATATATAATATATAATAAAATATAACTAAATATTCTATAATAATTTAACAATAATTTAATAAAAATAAAAATAAATCAATAATAAATCAATAATAAATCAATAATAAATAATATTTTAATTAATAATAATTGAATTAATAGTAAATAGTAAATAACAAATAACAAATAATAAATGAATATTAATATATATATACATATATATATATAACAAAATTTACATAAATATATATAAACCCACATTTATGTTACATAAATATATATAAACACACACATATATATAATTATATATTAATATATATATATATACACATAAGTAAATATTAATATATATATATATATATATCTGCCCATATAAGATATAAAAATATTAAAACATAGATATGTATAAATATTTACAAACGTATATAAATATAGACAAATATTCATAAACACCTATATATATAATATATAATAAATCCCCAAAATAGGGAAAACCACAACAATTTCTACACCATTAATTTAAAATTAATGTAAATCCATGAAATAAAATCTTAGAAGACCCAACAAGTATATGAAGACACTCTTAAATAAAGCTAAAATCTCATTAAATGTTAAGAAGACATGGTATCTGAATCAAAAACTCGGTTTTGGAGGACTTTTAGATCTTTTTTACCTTTAAAAAATTGTTACCAAAGTCCCCTTGGGCTAACACTACATAGATCTCATCACAATCTTTGATTTGATATATGGTAGAGCTCAAACAGAATCCTTCATCAAAAGTTATAACCAACTGAAGTTGAAGTTTTATTTTCAAATTCTCTTGAAACATTAGTAAATTTTATTTTATTAATTATTACTAAAATATTATATAATTTTGTTTTATATCATTTCACAAGCTTTTATTTGACTGGTTTTGGAGCTAAAACGAACACTCGGATCAAAAGTTATGGTCATTTAATGCGGAAGTCTGATTTTCAACTAATCCAATAATTATTTTAATTTTCAAATATCTTATAAAATGGAAATATTATATATTTATATCGTGATAAAAGTAAATAAATTTTGTAAACATGATAAAATAAGTGTTCATATTTTTGTATAACATATATGTTTTATTTTCATTTTTATAAAAAATATAATGATTTAAAAGAAATATTATTTCCATAAAATGGGTTTATATATTAATATTATATTTTATTATAATTATAATATTATTTTATGAGACCATAATAAATTTTTCAAAGGGTCAAAAAACTAATCATAATATTAAAATAGATATTTTTTAAACAAAAGATGGTTTTATTTAAAAATTAAAAATCTCATATTTAGAAATTTATTTTCATAAAAATGATTTTGTTTTTTGAATTTGGACATCAAAAAATGGAAAGGGTGAATGTTTTGTACTTCTATTAAATAGTTGATTTTTTTAGAAGTGAGATATGGAACAATATGATATTTAACATTATAAGATAAATACTTGAAGTTTTGAGTCATAGATGATGTAATCACCCATTAATTTGAACTCACATGCACCTTTTATTATATATAGTCATAAGATTCATCACTACTCAAGCCTTGATCCAAACTAATAAACTAATGATTATAATATTTGAAAACACCCCTCTCCTCTACTTATAAATACCACCACTCATGGCCCATTCTCCTCACACCTTATAAGCCTTGTAACTTTACAAATATAAAATCCTGATATTTCAAATGAAACATTATGTTCAATATCATACAAGATATGCCACATCGATCTTAAAAAAATGACTAAATATTATTATTTGAATTTTATAGTTATCATTTAGTAGTTGGAATGGTGAGAATGAATGAGATTAACTAAATTATAAAAATATAGTTTACAAATGTTTATAAAATGAATTAATTGGTTACTAATTAATTATAAATTAAAATAAAAACTAATTGAATATAAAGGATGTTTGTCTTATAAAAAATCTATGATGGTCGGAGTAGATCACTCAAGAGGGGTGTGAATTGAGTATCTATAAAAATTTCTATTAAAAAGGGTTCTTGAAAATTTCCCCCAATTAAAAAATAATCAAAGTCAGTTTGTAGTTAATTTATAAAAGTCCTGAATGTTCAATTAATTTCTCAGAAGATTGATTAGTTCTCAGCTATACTAATCTAAAGATTAGTATAACTTTTGAAACTAGTCTACTCGATCAAAACAAATATAGAAACTTAATAAACTAACTATCAAAGTTCAATTCAGGTTTGTGTTAGATGTAATAAACACAGATCAAATTAAACTAAACGAAAAAGGCATAGTGGATATAAACAAGAAGTTCAGTCTCAATATGAGACTTAATACTCTCCACTTGGTGATCACCTACCACCAAGCAGTTTAATTTAATAAATAGTCTGATCTACACCTTGGATCGGGGTTCACAATAGCACACAAGATTGTCCAAGTCACACCTGACCTCTACCACAGTTATTCATGGGGAAAACAACAAATAGGTCACACATGACCTCTTCTACTGTTCTATGTGGGATACAAGAATAATATTAGTGTGAGTTTGAGGATATCGAGTATCCTCCAGTTATGCATAGAAGATAGTGTGTGTAACAGATAGATATACACAAACTGATCGAAAATGTAAAAAAATAACACTACAGAGATATAAATGTAGAATAGATTTTAGAAGTCTCTTTGTGTTATGCAGTGAATCCCCAGACTAGATTTAAGTAGTGAAAAGATATTTGAGTCATCTTATGAAAGTTTTCTTCAAAACAAAGTATCGTAGCCTTTTTACTCTAGCATCTAGGTGTGAAAAGTTCAGATCTTTGATGTTAGGATCTTCAAGTGAGCACAATAGGTTTTTCTTTATTTGTTGATCTCCCTATATGCTCTAGCTTTGAGTTCTTGTTAGTTTGAAGAAAACTCAAGAGTTTCAGGGCTTTGTAGTTATTCTGTTCTCTTTTATTTTCATCACATTCCTCGAGTGTCCCACTCATTCCTACTTAATTGAGACAGAGTGTAATTCTTTCATACTTTGAGGTCCAACAGGCATGAAGATCTCCCCACATGCATGCACCTCGTACTGTCTATGGATAGTCCTAAAGACAACATTAAATTATGGAAGAAACATTAATTTTTCTAAATATGACCATTAGATATATATTTTAATAAATAAATTTAGAGATAGTATTTATGACTATCAGTGAGTCATAAGTATCAGTGAATCATTTTCATTGGTCTGCCATCATCGGTCTGTTAGCATCAGTGACTCCGAGTATCAGTGAGTCCATTCCATCGATATCAGTGACTCAATGTATCGGTGAGTCGTTTGTGTTATCAGTCTGTCAGGGCATTAGGGAGTCAACATCGGTGACTCATTTTGAACTATTGGCATGTTGTCGATCGGTGACTTGTTCATTGGTGTGTCATCTAGTGGTGACTTGTTCATTAGTGTGTCATTCATCAGTGACTCATTCATCAGTGTGTCATCCATCAGTGACTCGTTCATCGGTGTGTCGTACATCAGTGAGTCATTCATCAGTGTGTCTTCCATCAGTGATTCAATCATCGGTGAGACATCCATTAGTGAGTCTATCATCGTTGAGTTGATCATCAGTGTGTTAATCATCGGTGTGTAGATCATCGGTGTGTCCTATTGAACTATCAGTTCAAGAGACTCTGAAAAACATATAAAGTGTTTATCTTACACAGAACACTATAAAATTAAGTGTAATTCATAAATACATGAATATATACACTGGTAAACATATTGAACCATAAATATACATAGTTTATTGTTTTATTGAAATGTATTATACAGTGTGAAATAATTTATTCACTTATAAATATTCATTGACAAGATTAATTGGATTTATAACTTGATGTTTAATTTGTAATGATTTGTGATTATTAAAAAACTATTTCACAAAGGGTCCAAAAATAACCCCCTTTTTGATAATCACAAATTATGGAATAAATATGATGTTAATGAATAATAATTACTTGATTTAACATATGAGAGTGAATGTGGATTCTCAAAGTGACTAAGGCTTTCCTTTTTGAGAATCACCTTAATTTTGTAACTGATGAAATATATATATATTTATAGGTGACTTTATATCAGAGAAAGGCCTTTTAAATTAGAGAAGTTTGTATTAGAGATGAGATATATATGTATACATTATGTGGAGTACATGCCATATTTCCTATGCCAGAGTTTTTCCCCCACAGATTTAGAATTTATGGACATATATACCTTTCTCCCCCTTTTGGGATTTGAAAAAATGTTAAAAGAAAGAATAAGGAAGAAAGAGAAAGAACAACAAGGATATGAGAAACATAGTGAAGAAAAAAAGGATTTTAATTAAGGTTTAAGAGAGTACAATTAAGAAAAAAAGGAACAAATCCATATCAAATAAGCAATCCACTACTAAGGGTTTGGCTTCTTAGGTGCTTTGCCTTTGTATGAAGGATAAACTGGAGATGAAGGAGGTGGTTTTTTGGCTATAGGCAAAGGTGGTATGAAGATAACACCAGGAAAGTTAACACCTGTAGGGACATTGAATGCAAGTATAGGTCTCCTTTCTGACAACACGCGGCTTGGAGGTTGCTCTGTAATTACTGGTCAAATCTAAGAGAGAGCCTGAGACACATTCATTTGAGAATAAGGCTAAGAGGTAGGTCCAAGGGAAGTAGCTGGTGGAACCCCTATGGCTTCATCTTGAACATTTAAGTATGGCTTGAGAAGTTTGATGAAGTCATTAATAATTTCACCTCCATATTTCATAGCCTTCTCGAAATCATCCTTATTCTCAAAAAATTATCCATCATAGGAGTAAACTCCTTTAATTTTTTCAATTGCTTCTTGAAAGATTCTATTACTGGAGGAATCTTGATATTTTTTTCCAAAAACATAAAGTTATTTATGAGATCATATTCGTTATAGATCATGGAAAAATAATTATCTTATTTATCTCTAATATCCTTCTGAGCAACAGAGTCTTCATTTATGCATTTTCTTACCATATTGTAAACAAGATTGGTATTTCTATTTACCTTGGCAATAATTTCTTTTTCTGAATCACTCTAAAGATTCTAGAGTTCTTCCCTCATCATAGCCCTGAGAGACTTTATATCAGAAGCAACATCCTTGCTTCCTTTGGAACTAGAT
This sequence comes from Viscum album, assembly GCA_963277665.1. Classification (NCBI taxonomy): domain Eukaryota; kingdom Viridiplantae; phylum Streptophyta; class Magnoliopsida; order Santalales; family Viscaceae; genus Viscum; species Viscum album. Next base: position 1,473,990,882 of record OY728125.1, on the reverse strand, counting down.
ATACCATATATCAATCGACCAAGTTTCTCCTTCAATTTCATCAAATATACACTCATTATATGTGTCACTAGGTTCGTAAGAACTTCTATCACACCACTAAAAGAATTCTTGAAATCAGTAGTCAAAGAGTTCAACTCATTGCTTGCCCTCTGCACTTATTATCTTAATAAAGTATTATTTTTTATGATATTCTTGGATGTACTAATGAGATTAGGTTGAATCTCATGAATCACCGTCTAGGAAATTTTAGCAAAATCATCATCTAAAACAATCATGGAAGTATAGGCTTCACTTATGACTCTAACTGAGGCTCTCACTAACTCACAGATATCAGATTTTAATTTCTCTAAACTATCCTTGGTGACATAGTCAATAGGCACTGGCTGTGATACTGGCTAAACTACAGGAGGTGAAATTAGTGAAGCAGGTGCAGTAGGTTCTACTTCAGCTAGATCTTGTGGAGTAGGAGGAGGAGCCATCATCTCCTCATGTGAGTCATAATCCAAGCAAAAAAAAAATTAGCCTTGGATTCATGTTCCACTCACCAGCACAGTTCAGTCTATTGGATCTATAGTGTCAATCCTGAATCTTCTTCCCTAAGGCTCAGGTAAAATCTCATCATATTCTTCTTCTTCTTCCTATCCTCTAGCCAATACAATATTTCTATGCATAGGTACCAACTGAACTTGAGGTTCTAATTTCACTCCATCCACTTCATCTTCTCCATGTACTTCCTCAACTTAAGGCAAATATCCAACTTGATCACCATCCTCTTACTCTTGTCCACCATCCATAATTTCATTTTACTCCTAAATGATTTATTGATTTTCAATATCACCATGGTCAGGCCTATCCTCATTACCAGCATCTCCATGATTAGTAGCCTCCTGTTTAAGAGGATCAGCACTACCCATTCCAACAGCTCCATCAATAGATCCATGTACAGAATCCTCACTGGATCTGTCAACAACTTGTTGACCCACTTTTAAAGAATCACTGACATGCTCAACATCACCTTCCTCAACATCATAATCATCATCAGACCCCTCATCTGACTTACATACATATCCTTCCACACCAGTTACTTATATCTCTTCCACATCCTCATCACCTAACAAAGGTTCCATTGAGGGTAAATCCAATGGTGGACTAGCAGGTCCATAACACATGTCTTTTGGGCTCTCATCAATATCAGTATCACTCCTCTCATCAAAAAGAGATCCTTCTTCTCTTGGAAAATCAACTTCAGCTTCATTATCAAAATAGATAGCTTCCTCTTCTATTTTTAGTCCTAGATCATCTTGATCCTTTGTTTTGGTAGGATGGTCAATTTTATGGTAATATTCATAATCTTTCCCCATCTCCTACCCAGCATTTATTCCAAGGGTTCTAGAAAAACTTCATCCTCTTGCTAATCACTTTCTGAATACAGAAACCATTGTAGCCACTGATCACTTAATCTCCATCTTCTACACAGTCTAACTTATTTACGATTACCGAAATAATATTAAGATAGTACAAAAATGTTGCTTTCTTATAGGGTTTTATCATATCAAAAATATGTACCATTAGGTACCTACAAAGATTCACCATTATCCCATTCTTCAAAAGGTAAATGAAGAATACATCCTGATACTTCACAGTATAGAATTCACCCTTCCATGGGAAGATTTGATATTACATGAAATTAAAGATAAATCTTGCCTCTCCATCCAATTCACTGGTAGTATCACTCCTCAATTATTCACTTATAGTCTGCTCCTTTAGAGTATACTCATATGAAAAAAATCCGAGGAAGGAGGAATGTTACCATGATAATCATCATAGATTCCTTTATGAGGAATTTCTAAGCATTAATCTCATTCCTTTGATAAAAAATAAATCTATTTTCCCTTCACTACTAACTTTATCCTTGGTTCCTCAGCTCAATCCATAGATATCTTCAGATTGAGATAAAACTCATGCACAAGATGGGGATAAAATAGCCTTTCATTATTCGAGAACCAACTTAGCCAACCTTGAGATTGCAGTACTCTCAACAAGAGTGACTTGGTTGATAGAATCCAATCAGCAAACACATCCTTATCAATTGTAACAACTTGGATTCCCAAACCTAGATTTGTAGTACCACTGGACTCACCCTTCGAACGCTTAGCTGATGGAGATTCACTCATCTCTTCTATTGCATGCTTCTTCTTTTACATATTTGAATATTTGAGTCTAATGGAAGTAGAAAGGTCATGGGTAGAAAGATAAAGTGTCGAAGAGCATAAGGTTAAAAGATAGAGAGGGAGGTGAAAGTTCGAGGTGGATTGAATTTATTTTATCATTTAGGGATTGTAAATCGTAAATCATAAAAATGAAAAATGGTAAAAAGAAAACAAAACCATTTCATTTTATTTAAAGTAGACAGAATTACAAAAGGGTCCTTGAAGGCATCGATTTTACACAATCGGTATTACACAAATGGTTTCAAGTTATCAATTTCATAGGATTGGATTTACATGATTAGATTCACTAATCAATTTTACTGATCGATTTCACTGATCAGTTTCAATGACCAGTTTCACTGACTGGTTTCACTAATTGGTTTTACCTAATCAGTTTGACTAATTGGTTTCACTGATCAGTTTCACAGGTCAGTTTCACCTGATCGATTTCACTGATTAGTTTCACTGATTGGTTTCACCTATATTAAAACCACAGATAAAAATATTTTTCCTAAGGGGAAAGAGTTTTAAATAACTTTAGATATTTATCATTCATAGTTCATGTCTGATGTAGTCTATTCTCTAACAATTTAAGGGTTTGGTGAATATGTCAACAAGTTGATGCTCAGTCCCAATAATCTCAAAATATATGTCACCTTTTTGACAATGATCTCTCAAAAAGTGATTTTTTACATCAATGTGTTTTGTTCTAGAATTAGAAATTAGATTTTTAGAAATGTTAATAGAACTTTTGTTTCCACATTTTATGGGGATATTCTGAATTGAAATCTATAGTCAAATAAAGTGTGTTTCATCCACAAAATTTGTGTATAGAAATTACCATCAGTAATGTACTCTGCTTCAGCAGTTGATAATGAAATTGATTTTTTATTTTTACTACACTATGATATTAGAGACTTTCCCAAAAAGTGAAATGTTCTATAAGTACTCTTTCTATCTAACTTAGATCCACCAAAGTCAACATCTGAATAACTAACCAAATCAAAAAGTTATCCTCTAGGATAGAACAATCCTAAATTAGTTGTATATTTAAGGTATTTGAAAACTCTTTTAATGGCATTTAAATGTAAATCTTTTGGGTTTTCTTGAAATCTTTCATGAATACACTGAATAGAAATTTTATGGGAACCATTAAATGATTGGTGGTTTTTAGGTACTTAGGTGCAGTAGAGTGGCTGGCCAAGGTCATCTCTCAAAGGATGAAGTAAATTTAATAACATATTAAAGGTATTTTTGAAAATAAAATAAAAGTAAATAATAACACTAATTAAAAGGATTGGAGTTGTTTATTCTTTATAAATCTATAATAAGTTTTCTGGAAGAATATTGTATTTTGTTTTTGAAATGAAGTTTGATTAAAATGACACAACAAGAAGATGTTTTTTTAGAAAATATTAAAAGGTGTAATCGATATAACTCTACATCTTCATTTAATTATTAATAATTATCATTTACATTAATTCCCACTTAATTATTGTCCCCTAATTTGTTACCCCTCTAACCTAATGACAGTTAAATTAACCACAATGATGAAATTACTTAAACCCTAGGCTAGCTTCGAAACATGAAATCATTGAACCCTACTTTGATTGATGTTCTAAATCTAGATTATGTTCAGTGGTAAATTAGGGCACATATCCATTATGTAAAATGATGATGAATTGGGTTCAGGGATTGTATTTTAACTCTAAAAATTTATCCTATGTGTTCTTGTATTACCGATTAAGATCGCGCTCTCACAATTCACACAATACTTGACCTCAAATGTTTTTTGTTAATTGTTAAATTGCTTGATTAGTTTCTTAAAATTTAAAAACTCAATTCATGGATCATATTAAGTGAATTACAGTAGCACAATTTTTTAAAATAATTAAATGAAGCGGGTAGAATATAGATCTATCACTAAGAAAACTACTCTTCCATGGGCGGTGTGGTCATCGTGGAGACGTTATACATGAGCAAAGGATTGAAAGGGTATAACCCAATCTCATCTCCACTCTTGAATTCTAGACAAAATAGGAAGATAATTGAACAAATTAGAGGAAAATAGAATAAATTAAAGATGAAATAAGGATTTTATTACAGAAAAAAAGTATTACAACATGAAGAAGAAGAAGAAGGCTTCATCGAAGGGATCCTTACTTCAAGAGATACCCTTATTGAAATGGCTGGAGAATTGGAGTAGATCCACTTCTCCTCTGCTCTAAACTTACCAATTCATGTCCCAACCCCTCCAATTGATAAAAACACTAATTTATAGAGTGAAGGGGAGGCTAGGTTTAATGAGGTTTCAAGTGTGAATGGGGAATCTCGGCAAAATATTTTAATCCAAATTGAACTTACCATTTGACCTATAAAATGTGTGAACCAGTTGTTCTTCTAGAAATATTGTTTTTACCAAATTGGTTTGGAGATATCCTCTCAAATTTGATCCCAATCCAAGCTAGGATGAAGAAGTTATGGCCTAAATACTGAACCAATGTCCAATCTAGCAGGTCCATCCCACCTTTGACTTCATGGTCCATTTAGTCCAACCAAATGCACTATTTAGCTCTAATGTCATGAAAAAAAGTTGTATCCCGTTAATTCAGGAACACGGTTATAAAATTTCAAGTTCAAATAATAAATATTAAGATATTTATCTTCGAAATACTACAGTGCACTATAAAGGGTAAAACTGGAATTTACATCAAATTTTAAAATGAATGATCTAATCCCAAATATTTTATAAATAAACATATTTAACACAATGTGATGAAATTTTATCATTTATTATTAATAAAATGTTCAATAAAAATGTTTTTTATCCACTCCCCCACACTTACCCTTTTGCACTCCTGGGAAAAACCTCATATCATGTATTCCAAAAAATTATAACAAGTAAACATCAATATCAAATCAAAACAAATTTTAAAACACATATCCTTAAGATCCAACAATTCCACACCAAGAAACAAATGTTATCATGCCTCATAAAAACCAATTATTTCAAGTTCTCTATTTATATCATACAATATATTTCCACTTCATTTATCCTCTCATGCTCACAAAACACTTACCTCACTTGAATTTTCTCTTATCACACAAATGTCAATTTTTCAGCATTGTCTTTCTCATCCAAACTCATACAAGGGTCACCATAGGCTTGATAAATTCCTACATCGCCACCCGATGTGAGTCAAGGACATCTGTTTATCAATGAGGACTTTTCAGTTTGTTCTGTGGATTTCAGTTAGTAGGATTTAGATGTGAAAAACTTTGAGGCTGAATGATGAGGGACTAATTCTTTTTGAAGAAAAATTGCATTAATCTAATTTTCACTTTAATATGGTCTCCTACTCAATCCCCATAGCATCGATTCATGTTCATCATCATAAAAAATAAAGCAATGTTCACACCATTCAACATTTCAGCAGTAAAAATGTCAATCTTCTCAAACATGATTTTCTTAGAAGCTCAAGATAGGAACAACTTTCTCTCTCTATTAGAATCTCCAAAAAGGAACAACTTCACTTATCATGAAATCTCCAGAAAAGGAACATGTTTCAATATAATGATTTTATTCAGCTGGAAACACATATCTTCAAAATTTATTTTTTCACCCAAAGTATCACAGAATGTGGTACCACAACACAAGATAGTTTCCCCCACACTTATGTTCAACTAGATTATACAATTTCCCTTCAAGAGTTGGTTGGGTATAGATAATTGGCTTGTAAGGTGGAAAACCTAATAGGATGTTCATGGATTATAAGGGTTACAAGGATTAAATGTTCAAGGTAGGCCATTATAAAAAAGGATTCTTTGAAAGAGGGGCTTTAATTCCAAAAAAAAACCTTAATCATTTAAAACATATGTACCTCAAACCCTCAAGTTTTTATAGGAATAACTCAAATTATGGTTAAATCAAGCATGGTTTGGTTCTCTAAATAAGTGAGGTAAATGTAAAGAATGTGAAAATAATAGAATAGAAGCCTCACATGAAAGTGATTTCACATATAAAGACGGTGTTATGTGGTATGGGATTCAAAATTCAGAGTACTTTTCATAAAATTACTAAAGATTTGAACTTGAAACAAAGTCATTTTAAACATTCATATAAGCTTAGTTTCATGGGATAAATTTTTTCACTTATTGATATAGATTTCAAAGTGGTGATGTTAATAATTTCAGCTCAAAATTTTCAAAAACACACAAAAAAAGTTGAAAAATAAACACACAAAATTTGAAAAACACACAATTTTTTTAAATATAATTGAAAAATAGGAAAACAATAGAAATTAATAAACTAAAAGTTTCTCTCCCCCACACTTAAAATATTGCATTGTATTCAATGTGAACCCATGAGAAGATATATGCACATGAAATGAATAATTTTAAAAAGGAAAAAGAATAAAAAAGTGAAAAGGTTTGGAATAGCTTGATATGCTCAATTTATAATGGGGTCTTGTAGGGTGATGAAATCCACTGCATCAGTAGGAAGTCCCTCAATGTATCTCTTCAAACGTTTCCCATTGACTGTAAATCTCCTTCATGTGTCCTCTTGTGTGATCTCCACTGAACTATAAGGAAACACATTATTCACAACATTAGGACCAAACCACCTGGAATGCAACTTACCAGGCATCAAATTCAGTCGTGAACTATAGAGAAAAACTTTCTCTCCAACATGAAATTCTCTTTTATGGATCATTTTGTCATTATCTTCTTTTGATCTTTCCTTGTAGAGCCTTGAATTATAATATGAAGACAATAGAATCTCCTCAAGATCTTGAATTTGCTGCTTCCATTGGATTCCATATTGGGGCCAAATCCATGTTGCATTTCTTTATAGCCCAATAAGCCTGATGCTCAACTTCCACGGGGAGAGGACATGATTTCCCAAAAACAATCCGAAATGGGGACATGCCAATGGTTGTCTTGTATATTGTCTTATAAGACCACAATTCATCATCCAATCACTTGCTCCAATCCAATTGCAAAAGTGTGTTGATGTTTTATGTGTCACCCCATACTTCCAAAGGAGGGAAGCCAAATTCCGATTGCAAAAGTGTTTCCCTTGGTTACTGATGATGATGGCCTTCGGTACTCCAAACCGACAAAAAATATGTGCTTTGACAAAGTCCACAGCAACATGAGAATCATCAGTCCTGGTGGCCTTAGCCTCCACCCATTAACTCACATAATCAACGTTAACCAAAACATATTAGAAACCAAATTAACTAGTAAAAGGACCCATAAAATCGATTCCCCATACATAAAAAAATATCATAGAATAATATGGGTTGTTGGAGCATCTCGTGTCTCCTAGAAATATTACTTTTGTGTTTGAAACGTGAGCATGACTTACAAAACACATGAACATCATAGAATAAACAAGGCCAATACAATCCAGAGTCCAAAACATTCCTAGTTGTCTGTTGGGGTCCAAAGTGTCCACCACAAGAAAGTGTATAATAGAATTGTAGAACAGACTCAAACCCGTGATCAGGAACACACTTCCTAAGAACTTGATCACTACACATGTGCCAGAGGTAGGGATCATCCCAAACATAATAATGAGACTCACTTTTTAATTTTTGGACTTGATGTTTCTTTAAATTTGTAGGGATTTCAGATGAAACAAGGTAGTTCACAAAATCAACATACCAAGCATGCATACCTGAGATGGAATAAAGATGCTCATCAGGGAATGTGTCCTGAAGAGGTACCTGGTCTATAGTGTCATCCCTTAGTGTGTGAGTAAGCCTACTCATGTAGTCCACCACTAAGTTTTCTGACCCCTTCTTGTCCTTTATCTCAATATAAAATTCCTGAAGAAGGAGAACCCAACGGATAAGTCTGGGCTTTGCGTTTGTCTTCTTCAAGAGGTACCTCAGATCTGCATTTTCAGAAAAATAATACTTTAGAGCCCAATAAATATGAATAGAATTTATCTAAAGCAAATATGATAGTAAGAAACTCATTTTTCATGGTTGTGTAGTTTTATTGGGCTGAATCCAGTGTCCTTGATGCATAGACAATCACATGTGAACGTTTATCCACCCTCTGAGATAAGACATCTCCAACTGCGAAGTTGGAGGCATCACACATAATCTTAAAAGGAATATCCCATCATAGAGGTTGTATGATAGGTGGAGTGGTAAGATACTATTTCATCTCATCAAATGAATTCATTCAAGAATCATCAAACACAAAATCATAATCATTTTGAAGTAATCGTGACATAGGAATAGCAATCTTACTAAAATCTTTGATGAAGTGCTGATAAAATCCTGTATGCCCTAGAAAAAATCTAACATCATGCACACATGAATGATATGGTAAGGATGAAATAATATCTACCTTAGATCTATCAACCTTTATCCCATATTTTGACACTACATTCCCTAAGAAAATGCCATGCTCTACCATGAAATGCCATTTTTCAAAGTTCAAGACCAGATTCTTCTTAATACAACGATTCAACACCTTTCCCAAGCTACTTAGACATTCATAAAATGGGGATCCATACACTATAAAATCATCCATAAATACCTCCATGGTGGTCTTAATAAAATCAAAAAAATACTCACCATGCATCTCTGGAAGGTACCTGGGGCATTGCAATGTCCAAATAGAATCCTTTGGTTGGAAAACATAGAAAATAGACAAGTTAATGTTGTCTTATCCTGATCGTCCGGAGCAATAAGAACCCGAATATATCCAGAAAATCCATCCAAGAAACAATAGTGTGTTTTCCATCAAGTCTCTCAAGAATCTGATCAATAAATGGGAGGGTAAAATGGTCCTTGCAAGTAGATTGGTTTAGTTTCCTATAATCAATACACACACACCAACTGTTTTTCACCCTCATTGGAACTAAATCATCTTTATCATTTTTAACAACTGTAACACCACTTTTCTTAGGCACAACCTAAATAGGACTTACCCACTTAGAATATTAAATGGGAAAGATTATACCTACCTTGATTAATTTTTCAACTTCCTTTTTAACAAATTCCAAAAGAGTTGGATTCAATCTCCATTTTGGTTGCCTAACCAGTTTAGCCCAATACTCCTAAGGAATGTTATGCATGAAAATGGAGGGGATAATACCTGATATTTCATCCAAGTTCCACCTAATTTCCTTAATTTTATACCTCAAAATATTCAAAAGTTTTTCTTCATGTTCAAAAGGTAGATTGTTAGTAATGATAACATGTAATTTCTCACCACTTAACAAGTATGATTATTTGAGATTAGGAGGAAATGTCTTGAGTTCTAGTGTTGGGGGTGATGTATGGATGGAGACATTAAAGTAACTGAAATATGTGCACAAATAGCATCAGTATCAGAATATAAATCATCATAATCAGAGAATAAAACATCAAATCCATCATCATGCTCAACAGTCATGTCATAATCCGATTTCACTTGATCAAAATCAGAATATGAATCCATTTCAAAATCAAATCTAAGAGAGTCTTCTTCATTATAAACGGGTGTGGAAGTACTCTTAGGCATCAAACTAGAACCAATTCTCATAATCTTCCTAGGAATAAGATAATCAAATTCTATGGGGTTTTAATTTGGTGGTTCAAAATGGGAGATAACATATGTAGAATGGTCCTCTTAGGGGTACTACTTGGAGTCCATAACATTAAATATCAAGAATTAATCCCCAAAATCCATGGAAAGTGTACCCTCACTGACATTTATGACTGTTTTTCCATTTTTGAGGAAGGTTCTACCTAAGATAATGGGATCATGAGAACTTACTTGATCGTTCTCCATGTTAAGCACGTAGAAATATGGTGAAAAGATCATGTCTCTTACTCAGACAAGTACATACTCAAGGACTCCCACTGGATATGTTGTAGCTCTATTTGCAAATTTCACCACTACTATTGTGGGCTTTAACTCACCAACCTATAAAGAAGAAAAAACTGAGTGAGGAATTACATTTATGGAAGCTCCCAAATCACAAAGAGCATCATAAAAGTGAAACTTCCATATGGTGAAATGTATGGTGAATATCCCTAGATCCTTGAACATTGTTGTCATTGATAGAGTTATTGTAATGAGTGATGACACATTCCTCATAATATTGATCCCCTCATTTCCCATGAGCCCTCTTCGATTGGTAAAAATTTCTTTTAAGAATTTTGCATACCTTGGGATTTTCTTGATAGCTTCAAGTAGAGGGATGTAGATCTCCACACGCTTGAATATGTCCCAAATATTTTTTTGTATAGCCTCTTCAGCCATTTTCTTGATTTGTAAAACTCTATTTAGAAATGGAAGGGGTTTAGGAGGAACATCATCAATCTTTTTCTTACCTTTATCTTTCTCTTGGTATTTCTTATCAGTTGGTATGAAATGTGGCTTCTCCGAAGTTGAGGTGAATCTCGGTGGAATGATAGGTGCAGATGTATTAGTTTTTTTCTTCTCACGTCTCAATGTAATGGCACTGACATTCCCCTTTAAATTTGGAGTAGGTTGGGAAAGTAGATTTCCAGAGTTCTTACTTACCAGTTCATGGATGTCAGTGGCAATCTGGCTCATTTGAGTTTTCAAATCCCTCAGCTCTGAACCTTGACTCTTTAGCTTATTCAATTGATTAAGAAAAATATTCTTCAAAAGATCATCAGTGTTAGAATCTACCTTTGGTTTATAATTCCATTTTTTTGACTTGTTGATTCTTGAGCTTCAAATCGCCTTTGGGGTTGTTGGAAAGCCTGTTGGTAAGGTGGATGCTACTGGAAGTTTTATTGAAAAGGGGGCCTTTGTTATTGTCCAGCACCATACCTCATGTCTGATTGATCCGTAAACCCTTAGTTCTATGCTGGTGAAAAGGAATCAAACTTATTTTGGGGATATGGTTGTTTTTGATACTGATATGGTCTCCCAGGAAACACTTCTTCACAATATTATGTTTCTTGTAGTTGGGGGAAACAGTCGGTTGGGTGGTCTGTTTCAGTGCAAATTCCACATGACCTTGGAGGAGGGGGTTGGGATGTATTTTGAGCCAATGAAATTTTCCTCACCATATTATTCAATTATTTAAACTTAGTATCAATAAAATGACTTTCAAGAGAAGAATGACTTACCTAATGTACTGCTCTCACAGGCAGTGTACCTCGATCACCAAATTATTTGGAGTTTTGGGCCATCTTGTCAATTAATGCACGTGCATGCATTGGTGTCTTGTACACCAATGCTCCTCCAGCTGCAACATCCACCATGCTTCTCTCCATAGGTGTGAGTCCTTCGTAGAAGTAATGGATGAGTAGTTTCTCACTAATTTGGTGATGTGGGAAGCTTGCACACAACTTCTTGAATCGCTCTTAGTACTAATACATTGACTCCCCTTAGGATTGATTGATCCCTGAGATCTCCTTATGAATGGAAGTGGTCCTTGATGCTAGAAAAAAACATTTCAATAAAATATGTTTCAAATCGTTCCAACAAGTTACATATTCAGGTTGTAAATAATACATCCAATCCTTTGCAACTCCATCAACTGAGAATGAGAATGCTCTTAGTTTGATTTGATCTTAAGAAATATGTCTTGGTTTTATGGTTGAGCAGACCACATTGAATTATTTTAAGTGTTTATTTGGATCCTCACCAGATAATCTGTGAAATTTTGGAAGAATGTGAATTAATCTATATTTCAGTTCAAAGTCTGATTCGAGATTTGGGTATTCATTACAATTTGTTTGATAGTTAATATCAGGTGCAGACAATTCTTTAATGGTTCTATTAATTTCATTTCTATTATTTTTAGCTATTGGTTCTTGTTTTATGGTTGAATTTGAATTTCTATCAATTTCAATGTTCTGGGAGTGGAGGAATTCTTCAACTGGTTGAATGTTGAAACTTCCTGTAGACCGAGAATGTATGATTCGATCCTGAAGGCTACGTTCAATCTCAGGATCAAGATATAAGAGATCTTTGTTATTAGTTCATGTTATAAATCAAATAAAAATGAAAATAATAAAAGTGTAGAATAATAAAATAAAATACGAGAAGTTTTAGTTTATGGTCTAAAAAGAAGAAGAAGAAGAAAATAAAAGAAGAAGAAAAATTCAGATTGGGTAAATAAGGAAGAAAGAAGAGAAGAAGAGAATAAAATGTAAAATAAAATAAATACCTCTAAATAGTTGAAATAATTAATTTCCACCCCAGCAATAGTGCCAATTTGAAGAGCACTGTTGTGGACACCCTCAAATGATTAGTGGTTTTTGGGTACATAGGTGCAGTAGAGTGGCTGACCAAGGTCGTCTCTCAAAGAAGGAAGTAAATTTCACAACATATAAAAGGATTTTTTTGAAAATAAAATAAAATAAAATAAGAACACTAATTAAAAGAATGGGTTTTTTTATCATTTATAAATCTAGAAGAATTTTCATTTAATAAGATTGTATTTTTTTTAAAATGAAGTTTGATTAAAATGACACAACAAGAAGATGTTTTTTTAGAAAATATTAAAAGGCATAACCAATCTAACTCTACCTCTTCATTTACTTATTAATAATTATAATTTAAATTAATACCTACTTAATTATGATCCCCTAATTTTTTAACCCTCAAACCCTATGAGAGTTAACTTAACCACAAAGATGAAATTACTTAAACCCTAGGCTAGCTACGGAACACGCAATCATAGCACCCTGCTTTGATTGATGTTCTAAATCTAGATTATGATTAGTGGTAAATTAGGGAACATATCCATTCTGAAAAATAATGATGAATTGTGTTTAGGGATTATATTTTAACTCTACAAATTTATCATGTGTGGTCTTGTATTACCGATTAAGATCGCGCTCTCACAATTCACACATTACTTGACCTCGGGTGTTTTTGTGTTAATATTTCAATTTCTTGCTTAGTTTCTTCTAATTTAAAAACTCAATTCATGGATCATATGAATTTAATTACATTAGCTCAATTATTCAACATAATTAAATGAAGAGGGTAGAAGATAGGCCGATCACTAAGAAAACTACTCTTCCATGGGCGGTGTGGTCATCGTGGAGACGTTTTGCATGAGTAAAGGATTGAAAGAGTAGAACTCAATCTCATATACACTCTTGAATTACATCCCAAATAAGAATATTAATAGGAATATAAATGAACAAAATAGATGAAATGCTAATAAATTAAATAATAAATAAGGATTTTATTTTGCAAACAAAATTATTACAACACGAAGAAGAAGAAGAAGGCTTTGTCAAAGGGATCCTTGCTTCAAGAGATACCCTTATTGAAATGGTTGGATAATTGGATTGGATCAACTTATCCTCTTCCCTAAACTTCCCAATGCACTTACCAACCCCTCTAAATGATAAAAACAGTAATTTATAGAGTGTAGGGGAGGCTAGTTTTAAAGAGGTTTCAAGTGTGAATGGGGAATCTCATCCAAATATTTTAATCCAATTTGTACCACCCATTTGACCTCCAATACGCATGAACCATCTATTCTTCCAGAATAATAGTTTGTGCCAAATTGGGTTGGAGAGCTCCTCTAAATATTTGGTCCCAATAAAATATAGGATGAATATGTTATGGCCTAAATACAGAACCAATGTCCAATCTGGTGGGTCCATCCCACAATTTGACTTCATGGTCCATTTAGTCCAACCAAATGCATGATTTAGATCCAATGTCCTAAACAAAAGTTGTATCTAATTAAGTCAGAAACACAGTTCCAAAATTTTAAGTTCATATAATAAATATTAAAATATTTATCTTCTAAACACTACAGTGCACTATAAAGGGTAAAACTGGAATTTCCATCAAATTTTAAAATGAATTATCTAATCCCAAATATTTTATAAATAAACTAATTTAACACAATGTGAGTAAATTTTATCATTTATTATTAATAAAATATTCAATAAAAATGTGCTTTATCATACACACTCTAAACATAAAATTAGTCCTACTAGTAGTTACGTACATCAAGAACCCAATCATTTCTATGTAAGCAGTTTGATCAATAGATTTTCCATTTTCATCAAGATCTAACTTACATGTAGAACTCGTAGGAGTTTCAGTACTCTTAATTCTATAGAAGACATATCTTTTCAAAAAAATCCTTAGTGTACTTTGATTTATAATAATACATTCTTTATTTTGAAATATTTTAAATCCAAGAAAATAATTAATTTTTCCCATCAAACTCATTTCAAATTCACTTTTCATCATATTCGAAAAAAAATTACATAAATAATTTTTAGAACATCAAAAGATAATATCATCTACATATATTTGATCTATTAAAACTTATTTTGAAATTATTTTTATAAACAAATTAGGATCAGAAACTCCTTTTGTAAAACCTTTATAAATAAAGAAATTACTTAATGTTTCATACCAAGCTCTTGGAGCTTATTTCAAACCATATAAAGCATTAGATAATTTGAAAAATTGATTTGGAAAATGAGGATTTTTAATGCCTAGGGGGTGTTCAACAAAAACATCCTCAATTATATAACTATTTAAGAATTCACTTTTAACATCCATTTGATAATGTTTAGAATCCAAGTGTTACGCATAGGCAAGTAAAATTCTAATGGCATCAAGCCTAGCTACTAGTGTAAAGGTATCTTTATAATCAATTCCTTATTTTTGATTATATACTTGTGAAACCAACCTAGATTTGTTTTTAACTATATTTATGGCGTCATCCACTTTATTTCTAAAAACCCATTTCGTTCCTATGGTCAAAATATCTTTTGGTCTGTCTACAAGCTTCCAAACATTATTTCTTTCAAACTGGTTAAGCTCTTCTTGTATAGCCATTACACAAAATTCATCATTGATTGCATCATTAATATTTTTAAGTTCAAGTTGTGATAAGAATTATTGATGGTCAACCTAATTTCTTAAATAATATCTAGTTTGTGTCCATCTATCTAAATCTCCAACAACATCACCTAAGGGGTGGTTTTTAAGGGTCCTGGTTGGTCTAGTAAAGTTGGGACTAGTTATTTCAGGTTTATCATTTTGATCTGGTTTATTATGGCTCGATTTTGGAGAATTTCCAAAATCAGAATTTTTCACAGATTACTTCAGAGGATGATTTGGAGTTTTATCATTAATGCCCAGATTGTACACATCCTCTTCCAAATTTTCTAGCGAGGTCTTAGGCTCATGCAGATCTGTTTCATCAAACTTGACATGTACTGATTCTTCCACATATTTGGTTTTCTTATTAAAGACTCTATAGGCTTTTCTTGATATACAATATCCAAGGAATATTCCTTCATCACTTTAGAGGAAAATTTATCTATATTTTCTTAAGTGTTCTGAATATAAGATTTACATCCAAACACATCAAAATAACTAACTTTGGGTTTCCTATTGTTCCAAAACTCATAAGTATTTTTCTTAAGAATGGGTCTAATTAGGACTCTGTTTATTATGTAACAAGCTGTATTAACAACTTCAGCCCAAAAATAAATTGTTAGGTCATATTCATTAAGCATGGTATGGGAAATTTCATAAAGGGTTCTATTTCTTCTTTCTACCATGCCATTTTTGTTGAGGTGTCCTAGGGGTAGAGAAGTTCTGCATATGGATGTTTTGTGAGAAAAAAGGTTCAAAGTCTTGATTTTTAAATTCACAGCCATGGTCACTTCTTAAGGATTTAATCTTAAGTCCACTAATATTTTCTATTGTCCTAGCATACTTGGTAAAGTGAGCACAAGCTTCACTTTTGTGAGCTAAGAAAAAGGTCCAAGTATACCTAGAAAAGTCATCTATAGGAACATAAACATAGTGCTTCCCATTTAGACTTGAAATTCTAGATGGACTAAACAAATCCATGTGAACCAACTTGAGAGGTTGATAATTAGTTACTTCTTTCTTTGGTTTGAAAGAGATTTTATCTTGATTTTCTTTTTGACAAGGATTTCATCCCTTATTATTTAGAAACTCTAATTTGGGAAGGTCTTTAACTAAACCTTTTCTGGTTAACTTCTTATGAGTGTGTACATTGCAATGTCCTATTTTTCTGTGCCAGGCCCAAGAATCTTTGTGAAAGGCACTTAGACAAGAAACATTCTATGAGGCTAGTGTGTCTAAATTTATAGTAAATACATTATCATTTCCAAGATTAGTAAATACTAATTTATTCTTGGAATAAAAAACATGGCATGAATCATTTTTAAATTTTACATTAAATCCATCATCACACAATTGAGATATGATAATAAGGTTATACTTGAGTTCATCAACATAAAGTAGTTTGAAAATTGAAATAAAGTTAAGGTTACCAATCTGTCCTAGGCCGATGATTTTTCATTTACCATTGTCACCAAATATGACATGTACTCCATCAATTTTGATAATAATTTTAAAGCTTTAGTAGTCCCATGTCATGTGTCTTGAACATCCACTGTCCAAGTACCATAAATTTCTACAGGATCTCTTTAGGTAGTTTACCTACAAAACAGTTTATCCAAGAAACAATTTTGGTACCCATATTTTTCTGGGTCCACAAACATTAATAATAAAATCTTTAGGAACTCACAATTGTCTTATAGTATTTATATATGAAGAATATAGATTATTTGAAAAATAAAATATGTTTGGTCCTAAAGAACTAGATGCAGTAAAATAATTCTTGGAACTGGAACTTACAGTAAAATTATGGTTTCTGAAGAAAGTTAAAGATTTTCCAGATTTGGTTATAAAATGTGTTTTGGATAAATTTCTTTGACAAGGTTGATATCCTATCCCAAAATTATACTTAGGAGCTATCTGTTTACAAATAATTTGAGTAAGGGTATTTTTCCTATTGGTAAATTTCCTTAAGTCCTTTAATTCCTCATTAGACATTTTTAATTCACTGTTTTCCTTGAGAAGTTGTGCATTTTTCTATTTTTTAGTTGTAAGTTCATATTTAATAGTTACAGTAAGAGCATGTTGTTTTATTAAAGATTTATACTTATCTTTTAACTCATTACATGTTTCTTCCAGGATGTTGTAATACTCAAATAATTCATCATTTTTCATATTCTCAAACACACTTTCATTTTCAAAATAATAAGAATTTTGAATAGGAGATCTAAGATTACCTAAGAAGTGTTTGTAATAAAACACATATTAGACATATCATCTTTCTCATCATGAGAAGAAATAGATTCACTGGAGCTGTCCTCAAAGGAACTCTAGGTGGCCTTTATTTATTTCTTATATTTTTTGTCCTTATTCTCATACTTTTTTTTGTATTTGATCTTGGGACAGTTATCCTTGACATGTCCTTTCCTTTTACATTTGTAGAAAATTATCTCTTCTAATTTATCATTTCTTTTTAAATCATTTTTCCAATTTCCCCTATTGTCATAAATTTCTTTATAATTGGCTTTTTGAAAAAATTATTTTTCCTATAAAATTTCTTGAATCTTCTGGCCAGCCAGGCCATTTTCTCATCACTATCTGAAGATGATTCTTCACTACTGGAGCTTTCAACAGAAGCTTGAACTTTCTCCTTGTCTTTAATTTTAGAGTTATTAGTCTTGAAGGCGACAGACTTTATTTTTGGTTCATCATCTTCTTGATTTACCTTCAATTATTCTTCATACATCATTAATTTTCCAATCAATTCCTTCATTAAAATCTTATCAATAACACATGACTCTCAAATGGATACAGATGTCCTTCACCACATCTCTGGTAAGCATCACAGAATCATTATAATCTTCTCTTTGGTTGTATCTTATCTTCCTAAAGAAATCATGGTATTCACAATTTCATTGAACCTGAGATACATATCAGAAATAGATTCATCAGGATTAATTCTGAACTTATCATATTTTATTGTATAATTATGTAATCTCATTTCCTTAACATTAGATGTTCCCTCATGAGAAATAGAAAAAGTGTCCAAAATCTCATGTCCAGTTTTACAGGCAGAAATATGATTAAATTATTCATCTCCTAGTGCACAGTAAATAGAGCTTATTTCTTTGAAATTATTGTTATAATCAATCTTGGTAGGTTCATCCCAAGTGTTTCTAGTAGTTTCAGGAATTTCATATTTACTTTCAATACCAGTCCAGATTTCAAATATCATTCTTTCCAGATGTATTTTCATTTTAAGCTTCCATTGAGCATAGTTGGTTCCATTGAAAAATAGTGGTCTATTAGTAGCAGCTCCTTCTAATCTATTATCCAAGATATAAATTGTAAAATAATTTGAAATAGATAAAAAATTAGAAATAACAGAATTGTTAAGATCTTTGAAAGACAACTACAATCACAGTTCAAAACCTTTGGAAACTTTTGAAAATCTTTGAAAACTAACAAATTTTTAACATCCCTATGATACCAAATGTTGGTCAGAGTATATCACTCAAGAGGGGGTGAATTTAGTATATATAAAAATTTATATATAATAGGGTTCTTTGAAAACTCCCCCCAATTAAAATATAATCAAAGTCAGTTTTAGTGAATTTATAAAAATTCCAAATATTCAATTAATTTCTCATAATATTGATTAGTTCTCAATTATACTAATCTAAAAATTAGTATAACTTTTGAAACTAGTCTTATGGTTTAAAAAAGATATAAACACCTTCTAAACTAACTATCAATGTTCAATTCAGTTTTTTGTAAAATGAAATAAACAAATATTAGATTAAACTAAACGGTAAAGGCATAAAAGATATAAACAATAGGATCAATCTCAAGCTGAGACTCAATCTTCTCTGCTTGGTGATTACCTTCCACCAAGAAGTTTAATTTAATAAACAGTCTGATCCAAACCCTGGATCAAGGTTCACAACAACACACAAGGATTTCTAGGTCACACCTGACCTCTACCATAGTTATTCATGGGAAAAACAACAAACAGGTCACACTTGACCTCTTCCACTGTTTAATGTGGGATACAAGAATAATATGAGTGTGAGTTTGAGGATATCAAGTATCCTACAGTTATACACAGGAGATAGTGTGTAACATACATATACATAGACACACTGCTCAAAAATGTAAACAAAAGAACACAATAGAGATATAGATGTAGAATAGAGTTTAGAAGTCTCTGTGTGTTATGAAGTGAATCTCCGGACTAGATTGAAGTAGGGGAAATATATTTGAGTCCTCTTCTGGAATTTGGCTTCCAAATAGAGTATCATAGCCTTTGTACTCTAGCTTACTGGTGTGAAAAGTTCAGATCCTCGATATTAGGATGTTCAATTCAGCACAATAGGTTTTTCTTGATTTGTTGATCTCCTCATATGATTTAAATTTGAGTTCTTGGGATTTAGAAGAAAAATCAAGAGTTTTAGGGCTTTGCAGTTATTCTATTATGTTTTCTTTTCATCACATTCCTCAGGTGTCCCACTCAGTCCTACTTAATTGACACAGAGTGTAATTCTTTTATACTTCGAGGTCCAGTGGTTACAAAGATCTTCCCATTTGCATGTACATCATACTATCTACGGATGGTACTATATACAACATTAAATAATGTCAAAAAAATTAATTTATCTAAATATTATTTTTAGATATAAATTTGAATTAATAAATTTAAAGACAAGATTTATGGCTATCAGTGAGTCATAAGTATCGGTGACTCATTTTCATCGGTCTATCATCATCGGTCTGTCAACATCTGTGACTCTGAGTATTGTTGAGTTCTTTCCATCGATATCTATGACTCAATATATCAGTGAGTCATTTGTGCTATCGGTCTATCAGGGAATTGGTGAGTCATCATTGGTGACTCATCTTGAACTATCGGTGTGTCTCCCATCAGTGACTCATTAATTGGTGTGTCATACATCAGTGACTCATTCATCTATGTGTCCTCCATCGATGACTCGTTCATCGGTGTTTCTTCCATTGGCGACTCGTTCATCAATGTGTTTTCCATCAGTGATTCTTAAATTGGTGTGTCATCCATCAGTGAGTCGATCATCGGGGAGTTGTCCATAGGTGATTCGATCATCGGTGAGTCGATCATCGGTGTTTTGATCATCGGTGTGTCGGTCATTGGTGTGTCCTTTTGAACTATCGGTTCAAGAGACTCTAAAAAACTTATAAAGTGTCTGTCTTACACAGAACACTTCCAGATTAAGTGTAATTCATAAATACATGAATATATACACTAGTAAACATATTGAAGAATGAATATACATAGTTTATTGATTTGTTGAAATGTATTATACCATTTGAAATAATTGATTCACATATTAATATTCACTAACAAGATTAACTAGAGTTATAACTTGATGTACAATTTGGCATGATTTGTGATTATTAAAACAAATATTTTACAAAGGGTCCAACAATCTATTTTATACCCATAATGACATTTTATCTTAATAAATTAAATTAATCACTATTATTAAAATATATTATTTAAATTTATATGTTATATATTCAATAAAATGTTTTTAAATACATCCAATAATTTTTATAGTCTTAATATAACAACAATCCTACTTTAAGCATAAAAGCTATATTTTTTCTAAAAGGCAATTTTTCTGCCTTTTAATGGTGTACTTACTTTAAAACTAAATTTTGAAACATTTATAAATTTTTATTTGAAAAAAATATTTTTTTTAAATAGAAATTTCATAATTACCTTAGGGTAATTTTTTATATTTTTCTTATAAGTTTCATTTTTTGATTAATAGTGAAAAATAATGCTTTTTTTTTAAAACATTTTTTCTTATAATTTATTTATAAAGCTAAATTATATTTTAAATTTATTTTAAAGTATAATTTGTTTAATTATACATCAATAAATAAATTTAGGTCATTGAAATCTATTTCACATTGAAATTGTATATAAAAACGTTTCAAACATTAAAACTTTTTACTTTAAAACCCCTTTTTTCATTTTGCCTTCAAGATTAATTTTAAATATAATTTTTCAAATAGGTAAATTAAAGTAGGTAAAATAGATTATATATTTTTAATTATTAGGTCCAAATTATTTTTTAAGGTCATTTTTATTTTTATGCATAAAAAATTTACCATGGTAAAAAAATATTTACCATGGTATAGGTAAAATAATGAAATGGGTTAAAGTTAAAAGTTAAAGTTCTTGAATACTTAAAAAATTACAAATTTAAATGCATGGTTTATGATTTTATTGATCCTAAAAATAAATTAAAACATTAATTATCATCCAAATTCATGGAAATTATTTCCACCTTAATGTTATTGTCTTTAAATATAAAATAATCATTATTTAATCACTTAAAACCACCTCTCCTCAAGTATAAATCCCACCCCATTTCTCCTCACAAGCCTTGAATATCATAAAATAACTTCCAAAACCTCTCCTTATCACTCTACTAATATATAATTTCTTCTTTTCTCACCAAAATATCAAATCCAAGGTCCTGAAGGGGTCCTTCAAGGAGGTGATATCCAAGAGGTAATTTTCTCAAATCCCCTCTCTTATTTTATTTTCTTCTTCTATTTTATCTTCACCTACTCCATCAATAAAGTCATGATAACTCTTGAATAATTTATATAATTAATTTTTATTTTTATTTTTTAAAATATTATATTCATCCATTTTATTACCTCCTCTTATTCAAAGAAACAAAACCATTGTCCAAATTATGGAGGTTAACCGTCTCTGTGGATAATGATTTTTTATTTTCCATTACCGCCTCATGGATGGTTATAGAAGAATCCTTTTATTTAAATAATATTTAAACAGTTATATTATATCCTATTTCATGTTCTTAAACTAATACATACTCAAAATATTAAATAAAACAAAACTAGTTTGTGGTGTTCAAAAAAATTCCAAAATAAACTAAACATTTATCATTAGAATTCTATCAAATGAATCATCCAAATAAAAGAAAAAAATGATATATAAGAATATTAATACTAATGAAATATAACTAATACTATTTAATTACACTTATGGAGTTTTAATTCCAATTTACAAAAACATCCCTAATTATACACAAATGAACTAATCCGGAAACCATGAAACGAACACACCTGAAACCATGATAATAATGAAATATTTTTAATGAATGGGTTATAAGATGTTATAAAATCATTACATAAGGTATTATAAATATTAATATAGTTATTTAATGATTTAATAAAATTATTTAAACCATTATACAGTATGTTAAAGTATGAAAAGCTAAATGGAAGCGTGAGGTAAGGATTTCTTAACTCAACACCCATTCCTTAGTTTATATGTCTATATCATTGATTATATTATGGAAATATTATATATGGAATACACTATTTATTTCTTTATTTTTTATTCCCACTTATCCATTTTTTGGATATACGTTTTTTACACATAATATCCCCATTGATTAATTGTCACCTCAATGATATTAACTTTGTAAGGGATTCTCGTCTCACATTTACTTCTGTGGGATATATACCTTATTCGCCACTTATTTATTGTGTGTGATGTATATATATTTCTATTTGATATATCATATCATTATTCTTATTATCCAAATGGTATTAAATGTTTAATTTTATAATTATTACTTATATGGTGCATACGATTTTATTGATTGCAAAGTTAATTCTTAACCCAATTTGCATTTTTGGGTTAAAATTTTACTTCTTGATTATTTCATGCTAATATTATGTGTGAAATGACTTTTGAATATCTTATTTTTTATTTTCACTTTTTATGTTTATTTACAATGAATACACATAATTGATTCATTTTATTAAATGTTACTACATTGATATGATATTTTTAAGGGACTCTTTAACTAAAAATGCATTTTTATAAATGTTTTAAATATTTATTCTTCTAAATAATTATCTTTCATGTCCATGTTTTCAAAATGGTTTTTATTAATGTATTTATATGGAAATTAATTTTTTTTAAATTTAATTTTCTAATTTCTCTTAGTTTTTTCAACAAGGGGTCTTTTTTAGGTTTTATGTAATGGATTTTCTTTTTAAAAACCCACTTTTAAAGCTACTCTTTCAAATATTTTTACAAAAGTCAAAAATAATGGGTTTTTAATACATACAACATAAATATATTTTCTCTATTTCATTATTTCTTAATGTTTTGAATCTCCCTTTAAAAAATTATAATTTTATTTTTAAATAAAATTTTTTCATTTATCAGTGCATGGTTTTGTGAAAAAAAATGAAAAGTGATTTCAAAATGGAAAAGTTATTTTCCTAAATAATGTTTACTTTATGCAAGCATTATGTGTAATTATTTTGTTATGGGTATTAGGATTTTTTTTAAGAGTATGGTTGTATTCATGATAAAACTAAGGTGGGTAAGATCGTTATAGCTCTCCAATGCATTCGGTAATGAGATGAAGTGCACTGGTCAGGTTTCTCCTAAGAGATTATAGGGATAATATTGCGATGATTATTCCAAATATAACTATAATGGTTAATCCCTATATAGTTAAGATTGCTACATTATTTTTAATACTGATATGGTAATGATTTTCCAAGTAACCTACATTATTTTTCTATTCTTTATAATGAATTTTTATGAAAAGGTTTTTAATGGGTTTTCATGATTTTCACTAGAATAACGGTTTTGCTTCTTTATATCCCTTACTAATATTTATATGATCATTACATGTTTTAAAAATATAATTCATAGTGTAAAATATGATTATGGAAGAGGATAGGAATAATATAAAAATTATGAGGATATTTTATGAAAAAAACATGTTTTACTTTTAAAGGGTTTCCTTTGGTGGAAAAAAATGGACACTAAGTATAAGTGTTCACTCATAATGTATGGGTTTACATTGTAGGAGTTTTTCATAATTAACTAAAAAGATAAACCAAAAATATATTTGGGAAAATAAAGTGAATTATATTTTTAAAATAAATAGAATGTGTAATGTTTAACATTAGGTACTTATAGTTGGTATATGGTCAGGGTTTAGATAACATTAGAGGATGGGATGTTATTTGAGTGTAAGTTAAAGATCCTATATAACCACAAGTGTTATTATCAAATGAATAATTTTTAAGTTTTAAGGATATTTGGGTTGATTGGATAAAAACATAAATAAAATGATATATATGGGGGTTGAAGTATTAGATTATTATAAATTTTTTATGGTATTGTATTTACCATATAGATTATTTTTCCTTTAATAATTCATTTCAGGTTTAACTAATTTTCTTTTCAATAGATTAAGGATCATTTTTATTGATGTAAGTAAATAGATCTTTAAAAACCTTCTAAGCCCTCCTAGATTATTTGATCATTGCTATTATTATAAAATCTTGTTCGAATGATTTTGAAAGATTCTTGAGTATTCAAATAACCTGCAATAAATTGTTTGGGTTATCCAACACCTATTATTTTCTGCATAAAATTTATGGTTCATAGTATATTTTTCATTTTATTTCAAAATATAAACTCTTCCAAATCTCTTAAAAATTGAAATACCATAAGTGGTGTAAAAATTTACTTTTTAAAATGATAAAAACATGTCGAAGGATAAATGGAATACCAAGAAGATCCTAAAATATGGATTTAAGGTATGAATTATTTTTTTATGTTTAGAGTATAAAACAATTTTTTGTTGAAATTGATGAATCAAAACTATATAACTCTTATCTTTGATTTTATAATTTATACAAGGAATCATGGTTAATGCTTTAATATGGAAATCAATTAAGGATGTGTTTATGTATTAAGTTCTCAAATTTATGATATAGTGGTATTTTATAAATATTATGAGAATCATAGAACACCTAAGGATATTTCTATAGTAGGGTTTTTTCATAAGTTTGGAAACAAATGTAAGATGGAATCGATACCTTTGAAAAGAGGTAAAATAGTGATTATTTTTAAGGTACATGTAACCCCTAATTTTATGATATGAAAAAGGTTATTTGAATAACAGTGCGTTTACTTTTAGTGGACATAAGTTTAATATAATTGGAAGTATTTTTTGGTTTATATGTTCTTTGAATTTGAGGTAATTATGGGTTCTTACTTTGGGAAGAAAAACAAAGGGTATGATAAAACCATTGAGGTTAAATATTTTAGGGTTATTTTTTGGTTTTTATAACATTTATAGAATTTTATAAGTATTATATTAGTATATTTTTATAAAAAGGATATCCCATGGGATGGGTAAGAATCCATCACATCCGGCAAGGCCATAGGAATTGAACCCACAACCGAAGGGCGACAAGGTTGAATCACCTACCACTTGATTACGTAATGTCCTAGTTAATATGATATTTTTCTTTTTAGTTAAATGATTTTTTTATGAAAAATAAGCATATTTTTGGAAAATATTTTTTATCCTATAGATAACCATGGGATGGAAAAAATGATTTGGTGATTAAGTGATTAATGTTATTTTGTAAAATGTTCACTATTTTAGGAGTCTTATATGATTAAGTTAAATATAATACTATGGTATTTTATTTGATAATTAATGTATAAATTGTATTTTGGAAGAATATATGATTTATGGCGATTCAAGTTATTTATGGAAATAGTAAGCATATCTTGGAGATTGTCTAATTGGGGTTGTTATATTTTTTGGTTTAGGAATTTAGGATTGAATGATATTTTTTAAAATATTAAATTTATCTTGGAATTATATGTGATAAAATCATTATAAGTTTAGGGTTTAAGTTTTATTATATAATATTTTGGGGAATTTTGAGGATAGTTATTTATTGAATAATCTATATTGAACTTTGGGTATTACTATAGAATTTTAGAGAGTGAAGTAGTTTTTCCTCATATAAAGGTTTATTCTTTTTAAGAAATTACTTTATCTTGTATGAAAAATTTTGGTATTGGTTAATTCATAAATACTGAATGAATATATATTTATAATTTTATGTATTTTTTGATCTATAGGAGTTGATTTTGATGATTCATATATGAAAATTCATCATGAATACTCTCTATTTGGAGAAAAGATGAGATTATGGTTGAAATTTATTAAAGGATGAAATTATAATTTTCAAGTAAGTATTTTTCATTATGTTATTAGTATAGGTAGTAAAAGAATTCATCAATTTACAGAAAGTATTATCTGATTACTTTTCATACAAAGAAATCAATAACCTTTTAATCCATCACAAATTTAGGGTTTTGTGATGGTTAAATTTCTCACATCATTATTCTCTATCAATATCTATTAGAACTTAATAGTTAGTTTTTTTCTTACATTTACATGTTTTCTTACATATAATTATAGATAGTTTTATCTTAGGTGACCTTCATACTTTCTTTACTCTCTTATTAAATAGGGGTTTTATTGACCGTTTTTCTAACATGGGATTTCAACAAAGGTATTTTGAATAGTCAAACACCTAGTTTTTTTATCCCAAGTTCAAATTAAGAGGAAACAATTTATTAATTTTGGTGATAATGCAACATCTTGATATTTTAAATGTGATATTATGTTCAATATCATACAAGATACGCCATATCGAGCATAAATAAATGACTAAACATTATTATTTAAATGTGATAGTTATCACCTAACAGTCGGAAAGGCAGGAATGGATGATATTAAATAAATTATGAAAATATATTTTAAACATTTTTATAAAATTAATTCATTGGTTACCAATTAATTATAAATTAAAATAAAAATCAATTTAATATATAGGATTTATTTTTATAAAAAACTATTTTATTCCCATAATGAAATTTTATCTAAATAAATTAAATTAGTCACTATTAGTAAAATATATTAATGAAATTTATATGTTATATATTAAATAAAATGTTTTTAGATTCATGCATTACTTTTTATAGGATTAAGAAAAGAATGAATCATATTTTAAGCAAAAAGGCTATATTTTTCTAAAAGGCATTTTCCCTACTTTTGATGGCACACTTGTTTTAAAACTAAATTTTGAGACTTTTATAAATTTTATTTGAATAAATAAACTTCTTTATTGAAATAAATATATCAAAATTACATTAGGGTTAATTTCTGGTATTTTTTTGATAAGTTTCATTTTTTGATGAATAGTGAAAAATACTGCATTTTGTTTGAAAATTTCTTTTTCATCAAATTTATTTATATTGTTAAATTATATTTTAAATTTGTTTTAATGTATAATTAGTTAAATTATAAATCAATAAAACCAATTTACATCATTTTATTCAATTTCACATTAAAATTGGATATAAAAAAGTTTCAATCTTTGAAACTTTTCACTTTAAAAACCAACTTTTTCATTTTGTCTGCAAGATTAATTTTAAATCTAATTTTTCCAAATATGTGAATTTAATTAAGTAAAATAAATTTTATATTTTTATTTATAATTTATAAATTAATTTGTAAGGTCATTTTTATTTTTAGTCATAAAAAAATTACCAAGTTAAACAAATATTTACGGTGGTATAGGTAAAATAATGAAATGGGTTAAAGTTAAAAGGTAAAGGATTAAGTACCTAAAAATTATATCTTTAAATGGGTCATTGATGTTTTTATCGACCCTAAAAAGAATTTAAAACACTAATTATCCTCCAAAGTCAGGTAAATTAATGCCACCTCAATGTAGTTTTCTTTAAATACAAAATAACTATTATTTAATCACTTAAACCCACCCCTCCTCAAGTATAAATACCACCCCTATCCACCCTATTTCTCCTAAAAAGCATTTAATATCTTAAAATATCTATAAAAAACTCTAATAATGACTCTCCCCATGTACTTTTTCGTATTTTATCACAAAAATATCAAATCAAAGGTCCTCAAGGGGACCTTCAATGAGGTGATATCCAAAAGGTAATTTTCTCAAAGCACCTCTCTTATTTTTTTTCTTCTTCTATTTTATCCTCACCTACTTTATCCATAAATTCATGATAACTCTAGAATAATTTATATAATTAAGTTTTATATTTATTATATAATATCTTATATTCTTACATTTCATTACCTCCTATTATTCAAAGAAACGAAAACCTTGTCCAAATTATGGCAGTTAACCGTCTCTGTGGATAATGATTTTTCATTTTCCATTACCGCCTTCATAGATGGTCATAAATGTATCATTCGGGTAGGTATATTATAACATATTTCATATTATATTACTAATAAATAATCACAATATTAAATAAAACGAAACTAGTTTTTTGGTGTTCGGGAAAACCGCCAAAACAAACTAAACATTTATCATTAACATTCTATCAAATGAATCATCATAATACAAGAAATAAAAAATATATGTGTGGAAATTCATACTTATAGAAGTTAATTAATACTATTTCATTATAATTCTGTAGTTTTGATCCCATTTTAAAAGAACATACATAATTATATACAAATTAATGGATAAGTAAACCATGAAGCGAACGCACCCGATGTAACACCTCGAGATTTTGGTGAATTATTTTTTTCGAATTAATTTAATATTGTTAATATATAGAATTCCATGAAACACTGAAAATATCTTTTATATTAAATTATTAATTTATAATTTATTTATATGCTACACCAAGGCAATCTTATGCTACACACAACATCGATTTGTCTTGCGTTACACACAAAACAGAATTTCTGCGAAATATCACTTCATTATTATAATTATTTAATTGATTTAATTATAACCTAGCCATTAAAATTGGAAATATGAGTAGTAATAACTAATTTTTAAATTTTATTTATAATTTTTTCATATAAATAAAAAATATTTATATTGAAATATATATTTCTTGGAAAAGTCATTATATGTTTAAAAATATTATTTTCTTAAAAGAACTGATTTATATTTTATTCTATAAAAAATAATAAAATTAATTTTAGACACTTTTAGAAATTGAAATTTATAAAATAAACTTAATTTTTCAATTAATAATGTCAAAATAATCTTATGGTAAATTTTTGGGATTTTTCTCAGAAACTTCATTTCTGGATGAATAGTGAAAAAATACTAAAGGTTAGGGTCGAAGCCATAATTTATTATTAAATCAAAGACATATATTAATTAAAAACTTCTTTTTTGTTTAATGTATTTATGTAGTTAAATTATATTTTAAGTCAGTTTTAAAGTCACATTAGTTCAATTATACATCTATTAATAAAATTCATGTCACTGGAATCATTTTTATATTTAATTTAGAGATAAAATATTAATGAACATTTGAACAATCTTACTTTTAAAAAATCCAGTTTCTCACCACGTTTCTAAGATTATCATTAAATATAATTTTTTTGCTTCTGTGAATTTAATTTAGTAAAACAAATATACAAGTTTATAATCATTATGATATTTATATTCTAAAAATATCAACTTTATTTTTGACCAAAAAAATTAGTGGAAGTGATTAAAATTAATTACAGCGATTAAGGTAAAATTAGGCATAACAAGAGACTAAACCTTAATCTTAAGGGGAAAATTGACCTATACACTTGTAAAAAATCTATTTTATGGCCATATTCCCTCAAATACACCTCTAAGGTTCCATAATGGTTCATTTGGATACTTTTTGAATAAGTAATACATGGGGAACACATAATTCTTTAAAAAAAATCAAGTGTGTCCTTTCCCTCCCCTATAAAAGGCCACCACCTATCCCCATTCTTCAAACATCTCAAGCCACATAAGTTAGACCGAGATTTACCCAATTCAATTTCCAATATCCTTCACATACTTCTTGAAGCCTTCCTTTAGGAATAAATCCAACAAAGAAATCCCTTTGGTGAAAACCAAAAGAAGTTACTTAATGAAGATAAGGTTTGTGAGAATGTGAAGAGATTCATGATATAAGGAAGAGAATTTCATCTCACTTTTTTTCGTGATATTCATTCCATATTCACCAATAATTTTCTTTTTATGGTATTTATACTTCCCATGGATATATTTTATGATTATTAAAATTTAATTTATGTGTATTTACATATCCATTTGATGACCTTCCTTTCATGGGGTTTATGTTTTAAAATTTACCAAATCGGTAAAGTAATTTTGTATAAATTTTTCTTCTCTGAGACACATGTCATATTATGAACACATATTTTTATATGAGGTGTATATAATTACTTTTACATGATATATAATTAATCTCATTCTTTTCATGATATTTTAAGCTTCATGTAATGTTGTTATTTCCATTTTGTTACGAATCAAAGTTACCAAATTGGTAACGGTTTATAGTTAAAATATCACCTTTTATCAAGATTATTTATGATTATTCCCTCACTAATGAAATAATATTATATATAAATCAATAACTCTAATGATGTTTCTTAACTTTTGGTTATTTATATTATATGTAAGTAATGTTAACATTTTTCCACTCTTTGGTACATAAGATGACTAAAAATGTACGACTCCACCTCTCTCTTCGGTCCGAAATATGTGTTTCATAAAAACAATGTTTTCTAAAAGTGTTTACAAAAAAAATTCTACTATTATCTTATTATATTAAAAAGACATTTTTACCAATGTTTTACCCTTTTAACAAAATGGTTTTTTAAAAGGAATCTTCTTGTCATTTTCTGGTCGAGGCATATTTGTAAACATTTTATGATTAAAAATTAATGTTTGACATTTATGGATTTACATGCCATCATAACCATCATTCTCTTGAATATTACATTAAAAAATTACAATTTTTTTTTTTAAAAAAAAATTCCTAATATTCTGTAAATTCATTAATTTTAAAGGTTTTTTAAATAAAAAAGGGTTTCAAAAATGTTTTATGTTTAAAAAGTATTTTAAATTATTTTTAAAACCTCCTTTATAAGTTTTAAAACGTTTATTTTCAAAGAAAATGATTTCAATGATTTTGAAGCTTCTTTTATAAGTTTTTAAATTATTTTCAAAGAAAAAGGTTTTCAAAATCTGTTCAAGATTCATTTATAAGTTTTCAAGGAAAAAGGTTTTCAAAATGATGTCATGATTTCTTTCTAAGTTTTAAAATTATATTCTATGAAAATTGTTTTCAAAATGCTTTATGTTTTAATGATACTTTTTAAAAATAAGAAAGGATATTTTCCTTAGGAAACATTTTAAAAATATTTTTCAAAATTATTTTCCATCTATGATGAAATCCATTGATGTTACTCATGCCCTTATAGGAAATGATCCAAAGGTTCCATTAATAAGATTTCTTGAATGGTTTAAGTTTGGATGGGATGATTCTTATGACACTCATTTCCCTTACAAGGGTTATATTCTTTTGAAACACACTTCTTTTAATAGGTTATGCTTTAATGAAATGATTGAAAAACCTATTTATTATCCATAGGTTATGATGTGATGAAATTTTAATGATACCCATAACATTTCATGGGTTATTATTTTATGTTTATAAAAAACATTTTTTATGGGTCATGATATACTTAATGTTTGTTTATCTTGTGGAACATGTATGTATTATTTTATTATGTGATGGGTGGGACCTATATCTCCCTCCAATGCATTGGGTAGTTATTAATGTTTTATGATATCAAGAGGGTACATGGGGAGGGAATCCCAAGCCTAAAACAAGAGGGTAATCTTATGGTTAGAAAAATAGGATACATAAGAGGGAACCCCATGCCAGAAATAAGAGTGTAAACGAGTGGGAATCCTAAGCCTGAAATAAGAGGTTACACTGGAGGGAATCCAAATCCTGAAATAAGAGGGTACATGGGAGGGAATCCCAAGCATGAAACAAGAGGGTACATGGTAGGTAATCCCATGCCCCAAGAAAGTACACAGGTTATTATCCCAATCCCAACATGTTAAGAAGGTCTTAGTAGGTATCATTGATATAGGATTTTCTATGTTTAGGTTTATGCCATGAGTTCTATGTCTTATTCCTTTATGTATCATTCTCTTGTCTCCCTTATGATTCATGACTTATGCACTACTAATATTTATTCCATGATTAATGTTTATGATATTTCATATATAGGGTGTGATCATATAATGTTATTATCATGTTCTCATTAACTTATTCTCATGTTTATGATTGTATATCCCCCTTTATTACCCTTAATAAGCATCTGATCTCACCACATTTTATGTTTTCTTCCCCATGTTATGTAGGTATATTTTATGTATGATTTGTATAAGAAGGGTTTTAGTATTGTAGAACCTATTGAGAGATAATGTAGCTGACTCATGTACCTATGATTATGCTTTCATGTTTCCAAAGACACTAAACTAACATGGTCTTTGGGAGCCTATTTTTGTAATTTATTAGTTATCCCATAAAAGGTGATATAATGTTAATGTATTTTAGTACTGGGTCATTATAGTTGGTATCAAAGTGAAGCCTTGGTCAAACTTTGAAAACTGAGATGATAAAACTTTAGTGAGATCCCTATGGGTATTTATATGTATATGTCTATCTCTAAGAATAAGTTTAAGGATGAGGAAACATATAGGAAAATGTTCGGGAATCTTGTTAAAGGATAGAGAAAGTGTTTTCCTAGAAATATATCCTTTTCTAGATACTAAATGTGTATGTTTCTCTTCAACATATGTACCTAGGAGTAACAACTCCAATAAGGTGTGTCGGGCCTAACTCACCATAACCTGGTACACGATAACATGCCTTTTGCACATTTAGTTTGACACTCCTGGGGGATATACTTTAGGAATTCACAGACTATTCACAAACCATCATGAAGTATTTAAAAATAATTTTTCTATGAATAAATTAGTATAAACCTAAGGAGTCATATATTAAAGAAGGTGTAAAAATTTAGATATCCTATAAGTAGTTTTCAAGATTATTTGGTTACCCACTATGATGATTGTTTCTTACTCTATGTTTTGGTTTTAGTTCATGGATGTAACCTGAAGGAACCATGTTAATGGGGAATTAAATAGAAAATACAATGATTTTACTCATGATAATCTGAATGTTATGGGATATGGAATGCAAAACCTTGTTGTTATAGTCACATAGATTTCCCAAGATATGAATTATAGTGAACATCCAAATGGAAAAAAGAAGGAACAGTGATATATTGAGTCCTTCATGAGGTGATTCCCACCTTCTTTCACTGGTTTTGTTAAACCATTAGTTTATGAGTAGTGGATTAGTACAACTAAAAAGTCATTTTCCATTCTCCAGTGTTCAGAGTAAGAAAAAGTCACTATGGATGTCTACCATCTGGAAGGTGAGGTGGATCAATGGGGAATGTGATTAATAATATACAGAAAAAATATGAAATTGAATCCATATAATGGGAAGAGTTCAAGAACTTATTTTTCAATAATTACATTCCTAATATTCTTAGTACGAATATGGAAAAGGAATCCCTAGAACTTAAGAAAAATGATGATGAATCGGTTGGTGCCTATGAATCAAATTTTACAAGGATTGCGAGGTACTCTTTAGGAATTATCAACCAACATGAAAGAAAACTTGATTTATTATTTAGTTTCATGAAATATATTCTTCGAAAGTCTTTGGATATAAGAGAATTTAGAATCTATGAAGAAGTTTTCTGATGTGAAATCAAGGTGGAAATGGATGTTGTAATTTCATATCAATCTCATGGTTTTGAAAAGAAAAGGAAGATGGAGTTTAAAGGAAAATCTAACAACTATGGAGAAAATAAATTGAGCCTTCCATTATGCACAAAGTGTGCGAAGAAACATGGAGGTAATTTCTTTAAGGTTATGGATAATTTTTTTAAATTGTAAAAGGTAAGTTCATAAAGTGGATGAATGTCCAAGTAATTGGAATATGTTAGCTAGTGATGTGGATAATGAGAAAGCCCCATATAATTCACCTCTCATACTTTAGTGTTTCAATTTCTTTGATTTTTTCCATTATTCTAACAAGTTCCCCAATCCAAGGACTGATGTGGATGATACGATTCAACAACCTTTAAGGGAAAAGTACAAATGTAAAGCTTATTCAATCACAATGGATGAATTAAATCATCATAATTAGGGAACACTTATACTACCCTCATTAGTTGAGAATTTCATAATTGATTTTGAAAGAATAACCCCTATGAAAATATTATTGTTCATACTTTAGTAAATTTTCATGTGACTACCTCCCTCTATATGGTTTCTTGATTAATAAAATCACATTTTATATTCTATCAATACAAGGATGAACTCAAGTTTCTAGTGAATTTTTTTTGGAATAATATAATATATTATTTAAGGAATAAAAAGTGAATTATATTTTGGAAGGGTAAAAAAGTTAAAATTTTATATAAATTTTAAGTTAAACTTTGGATGAATTTTGTGAGATTAAAGTGTTATCTCCCCACATGAGGATTTATGCATATTGGATAACCTTCTCTAACAACTTCGTATTGATGATATCTAACGACATATGGGATGGAATATCATGGATCTCATGATATGTTAGTGATCTAGGAAAACAATTCACCTTCATTTTTGGAGAAAGAGGTGAATTTGATCGTGGAACAAAAAAGTGTGAGGTTGTCCTGAAATCATACAATTATATCTTTTCATGAAAATTCTTTAACTTTAGGAAAACGATCTAGAAATAAAATTTCATCATAATACCGCAATTTTTGTTGAACCAATGGACTTTTAAATCATAATATATTTATGAATGTGAGGCCATAAACATTACATTGATCATTCAATTACTTTTTATTGATGACCTCAATAAATCCCTATAAATATTATGATTTTCCACTATGTCTAATCTTCACTCCCAACCTACATTCTTCTACGTAGAAACCTAGTTGTGAGTTACTTGGCACAACCATTATGGTTTATACATTCCATGTTTAAAGAAAATTTTAATATTAATTTTTATGATGTTGCTTTATATGAAAGGAACTTTTAATTATTAAACCTTGGATAACCTAAATGAATTTTGAGGGCTAAATTCATTTTAAGATTGGTAGAATATAACATCCTGAGATTTTTATGAATTATTTTTTCAATTTATTTTAATCTTTTTGATATTTAGCTTTCATGAAACTCTAAAATAGCTTTTTATATTCAATTAATAATTCCGAATTTATTTATATACTACACCAAGGTAATCTTGTGCTACACACAACACCAACTTGGCTTGCATTACAAGTAACACTGAGTTTCTGCAAAATAATACTTTATTATTATAATTATTTAAACAAAGTGATTATAACCTAGCTGTTAAACATGATAATATTAATACTAATTAATAATTTTTAATTTTTTTTATAATGGTTTCGAATAAATAAAAAATATTGATAATGAAATATATAATTTTTGGTAAAGTCTTTATTTGTTTTAAAATACTATTTTCTTGAAAGACCTACATTTTATGACTTGTAAAAATTAATAAAATTAATTTTAGAAACTTTTATTAATTTAATATGATAAAATAAACTTAATTTTTGAATTCAGAATTTCATAATTATCATAGGGTAGTTTTTTGGCATTTTTCTGAGAAAATTCATTTTTAGATGAATAGTGAAAAAATAATGGATTTTAATGAAAATCTTCTTTTTGATATAATTTAATTATATAGTTAAATTATATTTAAAGTTTGTTTTAAAGTAAAAATAGATTGATTATAAATCTATTAGTCCAATTAATTTCATTTGAATCATTTCTATATTAAATTTAGATATAAAAAATTAATGAACATTTGAACATTCTCACTTAAAAAATCCACTTTCTCGCCACGTTTGTGAGATTAGCATTAAACTAAATTTTTTTTTCTGTGAATTGAATTTAGAAAAATGTACATAAATATTATAATCAGTATGATATTTATATTTTAATAATATAAACTTAATTTTTTACCACAAATATTGTTAAAAGTGATTAAAATTAATTACAGTGATGAAGGTAAAATTAATCTTAACAAGAGACTGAACCTTAATATTAAGGGGACAAATGGCCTATAAACTTTTCAAAAATATATTTTATGGCCATATGTTTTCTAATAGACCTATGAGGTTCCATAATGGTCTATTTATACACTTTTGGAACAAGTAATAATTTGGGAACAAGTAATTATTTTCAAAAAATACCAATTGTGTATTTTCCCTCCCCTATAAAAGGTCACCCCCCCTTATTCACACCTCTCAAGCCACTTAAGTTCTGTCAAGATATGACCAATTCACTTCCCAAAATCCCTACCTTCCTCCATAAATCCTACCTTTAGGTAGAAATCCAACCAAGGCATCCCTTTTGTTCAAACCAAAATGAGTTACTCAAAGAAGAGGAGGTTTGTGTGAATGCAGAGAGAGTCAAGGAATAAGGTAAGGGAATTTCATCTCACTTTTTATTTTCACGTGATTCATGCCTTATTCAACAAAAATTTCATTTTATTGGTGTGTATAATTCCTATGGATTTATTTTTATTCTTATAATTAAATTTATGGGTGTTAATATATCCATTTGATGATCTTCCTTTATTGGGGTTTATGTTTCAAAAGTTACCAAATATGTAAATTAATTTTATCTCAATTTTCCATATTTGAGACACATTGCATGTTATGAAACTATATTTTTATATGAGGTGTATATAATGAATTTGAAATGTTATATCATGAATCTTCTTCTTTTCCTGGTATGTTAAGATTCATGTAATGTTATTCTTTCTATGGTGTTATGAGTCAAAGTTACCAAATTAGTAATGCTTTATAGCTACAATCTAACCATTTATCAAAATTGTTTATGATTATGCCCCCATTGATGAAATATTATGATATATATATATATCAATAAATCTCAGGAGTTTTTTTACCATCTGGTTATTCATGTTATATCGAATTAATGGTACCATTTTTTCACTCTTTGGTACATAACATGAACAATAATGTGTTTTTAAAAATTATGACTTCACCAATCTCTTTGGTCAGAAATATGTGTTTCTTAAAAATAATGTTCTCTAAAAGAGTTTCTGAAAAAATATTCTACTATTCTACAATGATCTCTAAAAGACATTTTTACCCATGTTTTAACCTTTTAACAATATTTTTTTAAAAGGAATATTCTTGTCATTTTCCAGTTGAGGAATTTTTCAAAACTCTTTATGGTACAAAAGGAATGTCTGGAAAGTAAGTATTTACCCTCCATAATGACCGTTATTCCCTTTAAGATTACTTTACAAGATTAAAATGTTATATTTCTAAAAAAGAAATTTTTTTCCAAATATTCTAGAAATTCATTTATTTTAAAGTGGTTTTCAATAAAAAAGGTTTTAAAAATGTTTTATATTTAAAAAGTATTTTAAATTATTTTTGAAACCTAGTTTATAAGTTTTCAAAAGGATGTTTTCAAAAAAAATGATTTCAATGATTTTGATTCTTATTTTATATGTTTTAAAAATATTTTCACAGAAAAAGGTTTTCAAAATGTGTTCATGATTATTTTATAAGTTTTTTATGAAAAAGGCTTTCAATATTATTTCAGGATTCCTATCTCAGTTTTAAAGGTATTTTATAAGAAAATGGTTTTCAAAAGGTTTTATGTTTTAAAGAGATATTTTCAAAGAAGAAATGATATTTTCCTTTGGAATCATTTTATAAATATATTTCAAAATTATTTTCAATCTATGATGACATCCATTGATGTTACTCATGACCTTATAGGAAATGATCCAATGGTTCTATTCATATTATTTCTTCAATGGTTTAAGTTTTGATGGGATGATTCTTATGACACTTATTTCTCTTCTAGGGGTTATATTCTTTTGAAACCCACTTCTTTTAGCGGGTTATTAAATAATGAAATGATTAGGATACCTATCTATTTTTCGTAGGTTATGATATTATGAAATTATAATGATACCCATTTCATTTAATGGGTTATGGTTTGATTTTTATAAAACCCATTTTTTCATGGGTTATTATATGATTAATGTTTTCTTATCTTTTGGCACATGTATGTATGATTTTATTATGTGACAGGTGGGACCTATACCTCCCTTAAAATAATTGGGTAATGATAAATGTTTTATGAGCTCAATAGAATACATGGGATGGAATCTCAAGCCTGAAACAAGAGGGAATCATAATCCCAAAACAAGAGGGTACATGTAAGGACATCCCAATACCGAAACAAGAGGGTAAACAAGAGGGAGTCCAAAGCCTGAAATAAGAGGGTACACGGGAGGGCATCCCAAGCCCGAAAGAAGAGGGTATATGGGAGGGCATCCCAAGACTGAAACAAGAGGGTATATGAGAGGTAATCCCAAGACTAAAATAGGTACATGGGTTTTTATCCCAAGACTAACATGTTTTGAAGGTCTTGGTAGGTAGCCTTAACATATGAATTTCTATGTTTATGTGTTTTCCATGAGTTCCATATCTTATTCCTTCATGGATCATACTCTTGTATCTACTATGATTCATGACTTATGAACTAATAATATTTATGTCATGATTAATGTTTTTGATCTTCGATATGTAGGGTATGGTCATCTAATGTTACGATCACATTCTCATACCCTTATTCTCATGTTTATGCTTACAAATCTCCCTTTCTTACCCATACTAAGCATCTAATATCACCACTTCTTATTCTTCCTACCCAGGTTATGAAGATATATTTTATATATGATATGTCTAAGAAGGATTCTAGTCTTAAATAACCTAGTCGGGGATAATATAGCTCACTCGTGTATCAGTGTTTATGATTCCATGTTTATAAAGGTACTAAACTAACACGATCATTGGGAGTCTGTTTTGGTAATATATTAAGTATTCCACAAAATGTGATGTAATGTTAATATATGTTAAGACTGGTTCATTATATTTTGTATTATAGTGAACTATTATTCAACCTTTGTAAACTTCGATTAGAAAACTTTATTGAGATCCATAAGGGTATTTCTAAGGATATGTCTATGGATATATCTTAGGACAAGTTTACAGATGAGGAAAAGTATAGGAAAATGGCGTAGAAACATGGTAAAGGATAGAGTGAGTGCTTTCCTAGAAATAAATCTTGTTCTAGATACTTCAAGTGGATGTGGATCTGGAATAAATGTACCTAGGAGTAAAAACTCAAACAAGGTGTGTTGGGCCTGACTCATCAAAACTTGGTACAAGAGAATGGTTCTTACTACATACCTGGTTTGACACTCCTAGGGGATATGCTTTGCGAATTCATAAACTCTTCATGAACCATAATGAAGTATTTAAAAATATATTGGCTATAAATAACCTAGGATAAACCTAAGGTTCCCTAGATTAAGGAAAGTTTCATAATTTAGACATCCTATAAGTAGTTTTCAAGATTTTGTGGTTCCCTACTATGATGATTGTTTCGTACTCTATATTTTTGTTTTATTCATGGATAAAACCCTAAGGAACCATATTAATTGTAGATTCAATGAAAAGTTCAATTATTGTCCTCATGAGAAACTGAATGTTATACGATATGGAATGAAAAACCTTGTTTTTATACTCACATAGACTTCTCAAGCTATGAATTATGGTGAACATCCAAAGGGGAAAAGGAGCGAACAAAAATCTATTGAGTCCTTTATTAGGAAATGACCACCTCCATTCACTTATTCCACTGAAACATTAGTTTTTGAGTAGTGGATCTATACAACAGAAAAGATATTTTCCATTATCTAGTGTTAAAATTAAGAAAAATTAATTATGGTTGTCTACCGTCTGGAAGGTGAGGCAGATCAATGGTGGAATTTTATTAAGGCTACAAGACAACAAGATGAAATTGACTCCATATAATGGGATGAGTTAAATAAATTAATTTTCAATAATTACTTTCCTCATATTATTCATATTAATATGGAAAAGTAATTCTTAGAGCTTAAGCAGAACGATGATGAATCAGTTGGTGAATTTGAAGAAAATTTTACAAGTCTTGCGAGGTACTCTTTATGTATTATCATCTAACCTGAAACAAAAATTTATTGATTCTTTGGTGGCCTAAAACCTAGTCATTAAAAGGCTTTTTCTATAGGAGACTTCATAATATATAAATAAGTTTTTTTGATGTGATATTAAGGTAGAAACAGAAGTTGTAATTGTTTATAAATCTCATGGTTTTGACAAGAAAAGGAATATAGAGTTTGAAGGAAAATCTAAAAACCATAGAGAAAAGAAAATGGAACTTCCATTATGAAAAAAAGTGCAGGAAGAAACATAGAGGAAATTTTCATAAGGGGGTGACTAAATGTTTTAGGTGTGGAAGGGAAGGTCATCGAGTGGCTGAATGTTCAATTAATGTGAAGATAGTATCTAATGATGTGAATAATGATAAATCCCCATATAATTAACCTCCCACACTTCATTTTTTCAATTTATTGGAGTTTGGACATTATGATAGCAAGTTTCCCAATCCAAATACTAATGTGGATGATAAGACACAACAACCTCTAAGGAAAAAGTAAAAGGAGAAAGCTTATGCAATCATAATGGATGAAGTAAATCATGATAATTAGGTCACACTTATCCTCCCCTCCTTGGTTGAGAATTTGATGTTCTATTTTTAATGATTAATCCCTATAAAGATATAATTTTTTATCTTTTAGTGAAGTTTCATATGGCTATCTCCCTCTACATGGATTCTAGATTAATAAAATCACATTTTATATTCTATTTGTACAAGGATAGACACAAGTTTCTAATGGAAATGTTTGGGTATAAGATAATATATTATTTAAGTAATAAAGGGTGAATTATATTTTTTAAGGGTAATAAGGTTAACCATTTTTAGAAATTTTAAGTAAAAATTCAGATGAAGTTTGTGATATTAAAGTATTCTCTCACCACAAGAGGGTTTATTCATATTGGATAACTTATTCTTATAACATTGTATTGATGATAAATAATGAAAGATGTAATGGAATATCATGGATCTCATGATCTATTAGTGCTTCAAGAAATAATAAATCACCTTCTTTTTTAGAGAAATAGGTGGAGTAGATCATGGAACAACAAAGGGTGATGTTGTCCAAAAATCATGCAACAATATCTTTTCATGAAAATTCATAAACTTTAGGAAAATGATCTATAAAGAATTTTTTTTCCTAATACCAAATTTTTTGTTGAACTGATGGCCTTTTAAATTATTATAGATTTATGACTCTGAGGCCCTAAACTTTCCATTTATCATTCACTTTTTTGTGATTGATGACCTCAATCAATCCCTATAAATAGTTATGATTTTCCTCCATGTCCAATATTCACTACCAACCTACATTATTCTACATGGAAACCTAGTTGTGAGTTATTTTGGGTAACCATTAATGTTTCCAAATTCCCAATTTAAAAAAGGTTTTAATATAAATATTTACAATGTTGTCTTCTATGAAAGTAAATTTCAATTACTAAACCTTTGAAAACCCTAATAAATTTTGAGGGTGAAATTCATTTTAAGGGTTTTAGAATGCAACACCCTAAGTTTTTTGTGAATTATTATTTTTTGAGTTAATTTAATATTTTTGATATTTATAATTTCATGACACACTAAAAATATATTTTTTATATTAAAGTACTGAGTCATAATTTTTTATACTCTACACCAAGGTAATCATATTCTACACACAACACCAACTTGGTTTGCATTACATGCAACACTGAGTTTCTGCAAAACAACACTTTATTATTATAATTATTTAAATGAGGTAATTATAAACTAGTCATTAAACATGGAAATGTG
Organism: Viscum album; assembly: GCA_963277665.1. Lineage (NCBI taxonomy): Eukaryota > Viridiplantae > Streptophyta > Magnoliopsida > Santalales > Viscaceae > Viscum > Viscum album. The sequence continues at coordinate 1,473,949,144 of OY728125.1, read as the reverse complement.
AATAGTGATAAATAATTTTTAAATGTTATTTATAATGGTTAAATATTAATAAAACATATTTATAATGAAATATATAATTTTTGGTAAAGTCTTTATATGTTTAAAAATACTATTTTTATAAAAGAACTGCTTTTTATGTCCTACTATGAAAAATAATGAAATTAATTTTAGAAACTTTAAAATTTTAATTTGGTAAAATAAAATTCATTTTTTAATTCATAATGTAAAATTATATTCGGTTATATTTTTGGTATTTTTCTAAGAAACTTCATTTTTTGATGAATATTGAAAAATACTAAATATTAATTAAAAACTACTTTTTTCTATTTTATTTATATAGTTAAATTATATTTTAATTTAGTTTTAAAGTCTCAATAGATAAATTATAAATATATTAATCCAATTCATGTAATTGGAATATTTTTTATATTTAATTTAGATATAAAATCTTAATGAACATTTGAACATTCTCACTTTAAGAAAAACACTGCTTTCTCACCACATCTATGAGATTAGCATTAAACATAATTTTTACACTCTTGTGAATTGAATTAAAAAAAAAATCATACACAGTTTTAATCATTATGATATTTATTTTATAATAACATCAACTTCATTTTTGACCAAAAATATTAGTGAAAGTCATTAAAATTAATTGCAGCGATTAAATTAAAATTAAGCTTAACAAGAGACTAAACCTTATTATTAATGGGGGAAATGAACTATAAACTTGTCTAAAATATATTTTATGTAAATATTTCATCAAATAGACATTTTAGGTTTTAAAATGGTCCATTTAGAAACTTTGGGAACAAGTAATTCTTTGGGAATGACTAATTATTTTTAAGATATATATCAAGTGTGTCTTTTCCCTCCCCTATAAAAGGCCACCACCTCTCCCCCTTCTCCACACATCTCAAACCACTTAATTTTGGACAATCTTTACCCAAATAACCTTCCAAAATCCCTAAATTCCTACTTGAATCCACCCTTTGGGCAGAAATCCAATCAAGGAATCTCTTTGGTGCAAACCAAAACGAGTTACTCAAAGAAGAGGTGGTTTGTGTGAATGCAAAGAGAGACAAGACATAAGGTAAGGATATTTTATCTCACTTTATATTTTCATGATATTCATGAATTTTCCACCACTAATTTCTTTTTTTTGGTGTTTATAATTACCATGGACATATTTTATGATTCTTATGATTAATTGTATGGTTATTTAAATATCCATTAGATGATCTTCCTTTTATGGGGTATATATTTCAAAAGTTACCAAATCAGCAAAGTAATTTTTGTCTCAACTATCCTTCTCTGAGACACATGCCTTGTTTTGAACCTATATTTTTCTATGAGGTATATATATGACATTTGACATGTTATTTAATTAATCTATTAATTTTCAATAAATGTTAAGCTTTATGTAATGTTATTCTTTCAATTATGTTATGATTCAAAAAAAAAAACAAATTGGTAACGATTTATAGCTACAATCTCACCACTTAATGATATTGTTTATGATTATGCTCCCATTGACGAAATATTATGATCCACATATCAATAACTCTCATGATTTTCTTACCATTTGGTTATTAATGTTATATCTAAGTAATGGTACCATTTTTCCACTCTTTGGTACATAATATGATCAAGAATGTTTTCTTAAGAAAGTACGAATTTACCTCTCTATTTGTTCAGAAGTATGTGTTTATTAAAAACCATGTTTTATAAAATATATTCAAAAAAAATATTCTACTATTATCCTATGATATTTAAAATACATTTTACCCATGTTTTAAGATTTTAACAAAATTGTTTTTAAAAAGGAACCTTCTTTTCATTTTCTGATCGAGGTACTTTTCTAAAATTTTATGGTGAAAAAGGACTATTATACATGTGTGGATTTACCCACCATCATGATTGTCATTCCCTTGAATCATAATTTACAATATTATAATTTTATTTTTTAAAAAAGAAAAAAAATCCCCTTATATTCTGGAAATTTTTTGGTTTTAAAGTGGTGTTTAATGGAAATAGGTTTTCAAAAATGTTTTATGTTTAAAAATTATTTTAAATTATTTTATAAACCTACTTTATAAGTTTTCAAACTTTTGTTTTCAAATAAAATGATTTCAATGATTTTGAAGCTTCTTTTATAAGTTTTCAAAGTATTTTCAAAGAAAAAGGTTTTCAAAATGTGTTCAAGCTTATTTTATAAGATTTCAAGGAAAAAGGTTTTCAAAATGATTACAAGTTTTCATTATAAGTTTTCAAACTTTTTCTATTAAAATGGTTTTATAAGGATGTTTTCAGGATCCTTTTTTAAATAATAAAGTATATTTTCCTCAAGAAACATTTTTAATATATATTTAAATATTATTTTTGGTATATGATGACATTTGTTAATGTTTCTCATGCCCTTCTAGGAAATGATCCAAAGGTTTCATTCATATTGTTTATTGAATGGTTTAAGTTTTGATGGAATGATTCTTATGAAACCCATTTCTCTTCCATGGGTTATATGATTTTTAAATCCACTTATTTTCACAGGTTATGCTTTAATGAATTGATTAAGAAACATGTATATTTTCTATAAGTTATAATATGATGAAATTTTAATGATGCACATTTCCTTTCATGGGTTATGATTTGATGTTTATAGAACCCATTTTTTTCATGGTTCATGATATTATCAATATTTTTTATCTTTTGGAACATGTATGTATGATTTTATTATGTGATGGGTGGGACCTATATCTCCCTCAAATGAATTGGGTAATAATAAATTTTTCTTGTGTTCAATAGGGTACAAGGGAGGGAATCCCAAGCCTAAAAAAGAGGGTATATTAATCCCAAAACAAGACGGTATATGGAAGGGAATCCTATGCCTGAAATAAGAGGGTAAACAAGAGGTAATACCAACCCCAAAATAAGAGGGCACATGGGAGGGAATCCCAATCCTGAAGTAATAGGGTACATTGGAAGTCATCCCAATCCCAAAATAAGAGGGTACATGGGAGGGAATCCCAAGCCTGAAGTAGGTCACAGGTTTTTATTCCAAGCCTAACATGTTATGATGGTCTTTGTAGGTTTCCTTAACATAGGATTTTTTATTTTTATGGGTATGCAATGAGTTCCATGTATTATTCCTTCATGGATCATCTTCTTGTATCCCTTATGATTCATGACTCATGAACGAATAATATTTATGCCATGATTTATGTTTATGATCTTTGATATGTCGGGTATGATCATATAATGTTATGATCATGTGATCATAATCATATGCTCATGTTATGTTTACATATCTCCCTTTGTTACCCTTACTAAGTATCTTATCTTTCCACTTTTTATGTTTCCATTCCCAGGTTATGTAGATATATTTTATGTATGATATATCTAAGAAGGGTTCTAGTCTTGGAGAACCCAGTAGGAGATAATGTAGCTCACTCATGTTCTTATGTTCATGCTTCCTTGTTTCCAAAGTCACTAAACTAACATAGTCTTTGGGTGTCTGTTTTTTGTAATGTATTAATTATTCCACAAAAAGTGATCTAATGTTAATATACATTAAGACTAGGTCTTTATACACAAAACCATGAAAATAATGAAATATAATTAATGAATAAGTCATAAGATTTTATGAAATCATCACATGTGCTATCATAAATATGAATATAATTTTTAAATGAATTAATAAAATTCTTTAAACCATTATATTGGAGGTTAAAGTATGAAAAACTTAAGGGAAGTGTGAGGTAAGGGATTCCTTAACTCAATTTCCATTCATTGGGTTATACATATACTTTGTTGACTATATTATACCAAGATTATATGTGGAATCCACTATTTATTTATTTATGTTTTATTCCCACTTATAAATTTTTTTTGATATACTTTTATTACATATGATCACCCCATTGATTAATTCTCACCTTGATGATACGAACTTTGTAAGGGTTTCTCATCTCACTTTTACTTCTATAAGATATATGCCTTATTCATCACTTATTTCATGTGTGTGATGTATATGTACTACCATTTGATATATCATATCATTATGATCATTATCCTTATTTTATTTATTGTTTAATTTGATAATTATTACTTTTACGGTGCATATGATTCGACAGATTACAAATTGTAAGGTAATTCTTAACCCAATTTCCATTATTTGGGTTAAACTTATACTTCTTGATTATGTCATGCTAATATTATGTGTGAAATGAATTTTGAATATCTTATTTTGTATTTTCAATTGTTTTAGGTGTATTTATATATAATACACATAATCGATTCATTTTATTATTTCTCACTTCATTGATATGATATTTGTAGGGTGCACTTTAACTAAAAATCCCTCATTTTCAGTGTTTTAAATCATTATTCTTATGGATAATTCTCTTTCATGTCCATGTTTTTAAAATGGTTTTTATGAACTTATTTATATAGAAATTAATTTTTTTAGATTTTGATTTTGTAATTTCTCTCAAAAAAATTCAAAAACGGATCTCTTTCATGTTTTATGTGAGGTACTTTCTTTCAAAAAATCCTCTTTTAAAGTTACACTTTCAATTATTTTTACAAAATTCAAAAGGAATGTTTTTTAACTTATACAAAATGAACATATTTTACAACTTTCATGATTAATTAATGTTTTTAATCTTCCTTTATAGGTTTAAAATTTTATTTTTAAATATAAAAATTTTATTTATGAGTGTGTGGTTTTGTAAAAAAAATAAAAATAGATATAAAAATGGAAAAATATTTTCCTTAAGAATATTTATTTTATTCAAGATTTATGTGATATTATTATGCTATGGTTCTTGGGTATTTTTTATGAGGATGGGTGTTTATGTGATAAACCTAGGGTGGGTGATCCCGTTATAGCTCTCTAATTCATTGGGTAATGGGATGGAGTTAACTAGTTAGGTTTCTCCTAAGAGATTATAGGAATAATACTATAGTGATTATTCTAAATATAATTATGATTATTACTCCCTGTGTAGCCAATAGAGATATAGTATTTGTAAGGGTTATATGTTAATGATATCTTAAGAAACATAATGATAGTTTTATTCTTACTAATGAGTTTTTTAGAAAAGGTTTTTAATGGATTTTCATGTTTTTCACTAGACTAACAGATTTCTTTCTTTATGTCCCTTATTGAGATTTATATGATCATCCCAAGTTTTTAAATCTTTTTCATTGGGTAAAGGATAATTAAGAAAATAGATGAAAAAATATGAAAATTTTAAATATATGTCATGAAAATAAAACATGTTTTTTTTAAAGGGTTTCATTTGGTGGAAAAAATAGATACTAAGTATAAGTGTACACTCGTAATGTATGGGTTTACTTTGTAAGAGTTTTTACAAATTATATAATACTCTAAACTGAAAATATATTTAGAAAAATAAAGTGACTTCTAGTTTTAAAAAATCTATAATATTTCATGTTTAAGGTTGGGTCCTTACCGTTGGTATCGTAGCAAGGTTTAGATAACATTTGTGGTTAGGATGTTATTTGAGTATAATTTAAAGATCCTATATAACCACAAGGTTTATTATCAGATGGATAATTTTTTAGGTTTATAGATATTTAGGTGGATTGGATAAAAACATAAATCAACTCAGATATAATGGGGTTGAGCTATTAGAGTATTATAAATTTTTATATGGTATTATATTTACCCTATAGATTATTTTTCCTTTAATAATTATTTTTATGTTTAACTGATTTTATTTTTAACAAATTAAGGATCATTTTTTAAGATGGAAGGAAAGAGATCTTTCACAACCTTATTATACCTTCCAGATGATTTTATCATCACTATTATTATAAAATCTTGTTAAAATGATTTTGATATCTTCTTAAGTATTCAAATCACCTAAAATAAATTGTTTGATTTATCAAACACATATTATTTTATACAAAAAAAAAATTTATGGGTCACGGTATTTTTTTATTTTATTTTAAAATATCAACTCTTTCAACTCTCCCAAAAAGTGAAATACGACAAGTGATATAAACATATACTTTTTGAAAGTAGGACAACGTGTCGAAAAATAAATGGAATACCAAAAAGATCCTGAAATATAGATTTAAGGTATGAATGATTTTATTACGTTATAATTATGTAACATTTTTGTGTTGATATTTATGAATTATAAGGATATAATTTATATATTTGATTTTATGAATAAGATGATAAATAATGGTTAATGGTTTAAGATGGAAGTTGAATGAAGTATGTGTTTTTGTAATGATCTTTCAAATTTATGATATAGTGGTATTTTATATATATTATGGTAATCATAGAATGCCTATGATTTTTCTATAGTAGGTTTTATTTTAATAAATTTGGAAAATTATGTTATATCGAATTGATACCTTTGAAAACTGGTTAAAAAGTGAGAATTTTTAAGGTACATGTAACCCTTAATTTTATGATATATAAAAGGTTATTTAAATAAAAATTCATTTAATTTTGGTGGACATAATTTGATTGGAATTGGTATTATTTTTGGTTTATGTGATATTTGAATTTGAGGTAATAATGGGTTATTACTTTGGGAGTAAAAATGAATGTCTGAGAAAACCATTGAGATTAAATAATTTAGGGTTATTTTTTAAGGTATTTGTGACATTTATAGAATGTTATAAGGATTATATTAATATAATTTAGAAAAAGGATAACCCGTAGGATGGGCGACAACCCGTCACATCTGGAAAGTCAATAAGAATTAAACCTGCAATCGAAGGGTGACAAGGGTGCATCACTTACCACTAGCCTACAAGATGTCTTAGTTAGTATGATATTTCTATTTTTTGTTAAATTATTTTATTTAGGAAAAACAAGTCTGTTTTTGGAACATATGTTTTATCCTATAGATAATCATGGGATAGAAAAACCCGATATGGTGATTAAATGATTAATGATATTTAGTAAGATGTTCACTATTTTGGGAGCCTTATATGATTAAGGTTAATAGAATACTATGGGATTTTATTTTAGAAATAAATGATAAATTATCTTTTGGAGTCACATATGATTTATATTTATTCATGTTATTTATGGAAATAGTTTGCATGTCTTAGAGATTATTTGATTAGGGAAATTGCATTTTTTTGTATGAGAATTTAGGAATAAATGACATTTTTTAAAATATTAAATTTATTTTGGGAGACTATGTGATCAAATACTTATGATTTTTGGGTTAAAATTTTATTCTAGAATATTTTGATTAATTTTTAGGATAGTTCTTGTTTGAATAATCTATGCTGAACTTTGGGTATTACTGTATAATTTTAGATATTAAAGTAATTTTTCATCATATAAAGGTTTATTTTTTTTGGGAAATTACTTTATCTTGTACAAAAAAATTTATTTTTGGTAAATTAATACATATATGGAGAATATATAGTTATAATTTTAGGGATTTTGTGATCCATTTAGTTGATTATGATGCTTCAGGTATAAAAATTCATCATCAATACTCTTCGTTTGGAGGAAAAACGAAGTTATGGTAGAAATTGATTAAAGGATAAAATTCTACTTTCCATATAAGTATGTATCCTTAAGTTCTTATTCTATGTAGTAAAAGAATTTCTCAATTTTAGGAAAATTATTATTTTATTTCTTTTTATACCGAGAAATCAATATCCTTTTAATCCATCATAGATTTACAGTTTTGTGATGGTTAACTTTATCACAAACATGTTCTCTATCAATACCCATAGAAACTTAATATTAAGATTTTTCATCCATGTACATATTTTACTTCATAGAATCCTATAATTTTTTATCTCAAGTGACCTTCATAATTTCTTTCATCTCTTATTAAATAGAGGTTTTATTAACCCTTTTTCTAATTTTGGATTTCAACAAAAGTATTTTGAAAATTCAAACACCTAGTTTTTAGATACTAAGTTCAAATTGCGTGGAAAAAATTTATTAAATGGGGGTATAATGTAACCTTATTATATTTTAAATGAAACACTATTCAATATCATATAATATATTCCACATTGAGCTTAAACACATAACTAAATATTATTATTTAAATGTGACAGTTATCACCTAGTGATTGGAATGGTGGGAAATAATAAGATTAACAAAATTGTGAAATTATATTTTCCACATTCTTATAAAATTAATTCATTTTTTACCAATTAATTATAAATTAAAATAAAATCCAATTTAATATAATGGATGTGTTTTTATAAAAAAACTATTTTATGCCCATAATGAAATTTTATCTTAATAAGATAAATTAATTACTATTAATAAAAGATAAAAATGAAATTTAAATTTTATATATTAAATAAAATGTTTTTAAATTCATCCAAGAAGTTTTATAGTATTAAGATAAAAATAAATCATATTTTAAGCATAAAAGCTATATTTTTCTAAAAGGAAATTTTGTCGCCTTTTGATGGTGCAATTGTCTTAAAAATAAATTTGGAAATTTTTATTAATTTTATTTGAAAAAATAAAAATTCTTTTTTTAAATAAAAATATCAAAATTAAAATAAGGTTAATTTTTGTTATTTTTTCAATAAGTTTCGTTTTTCATGAATAGTGAAAAACACTGCATTTTATTTAAGAACAAATTTTTCATCTAATTTAATTATATAGTAAAATTATATTTTATGTTTATTTTAAAGTAAAATTAGTTGAATTATACTCAATAAAACGAATTTTGGTTATTTGAATCAATTTAAAATTGAAATTGGATATAAAAACATTTGAAACATTGGAACTTTTCACTTTTAAAACCCACTTTTTCGTTTTATATGTGGGATTAATTCTAAATATAATTTTTCCAAACATGTGTATTTAGTTAGGTAAAATGGATTTCATATTTTAAATAATAAGTTCTAAATTATATTTTAATGTCATTTTCAATTTTAGGCATAAAACTTTACCATGGTAATAAAAATATTTACAGCGGTACAGGCAAAATAATGAAACAGGTTAATGTTAAAAAGTAAAGGATTAAATAACTAAAAATTAAAATTGTAAATGTGTGTTTGATGTGTTTGTCTACCATAAAAATAATTTAAAACATTAATTATCATCCAAAGTCATGAAAATTAATTCCACCTCAATGTGGATGGATTTAAATATAAAATTATCATTATTTAATCACTTAAAACCATCCCTCAAGTATAAATACTACCCCCTCCCCACCCTGTTTCTACTCACTAGCCTTGAAACTCCTAAAATATCTTAAAATATCTCTCATAATTACTCTACCCATTTCCAAGTTCTTATGTTCTCACCAAAAGACCAAATATAAGGTCCTCAAGGTGTCCTTCAAGGAGGTGATATCCAATAGGTATTTTTTCAAAGCACCTCTTTTATTTTCTTTTCATCTTCTATTTTATCCTTACATAATTCATATATAAAATAATTATAACTCTAGAATAATTTATATAATGTAATTTTATGTTTCTTATTTAATATCTTATATTCATCATTTTTATTACCTCCTCTTATTCAAAGAAACGATATCATTGTCCAAATAATGGCGGTTAATCATCTCTATGGAAAATGATTTTTCATTTTCCATTACCACATTCATGGATGGTAATAAAATTATTATTATGGTTAAATAAAGTTTATTTAGTTATATTATAAACTATTTAATGTTTTTAACTAATAAATACTCATAATATTAAATAAAACTAAACTAGTTTGTGGTGTTTGGAAAAAACTGCTAAAATAAACTAAACACTTGTCATTAACATTCTATCAAATACATCATCCTCATACAACAAATAAAAATGATATATGGGACAATAATACTTATTGAATTTAATTAATAATATTTAATTACACGTATGTTTTTGTAATCGCATTTTACAAGAATATCCATAATTATACACAAATGAACTGATCATGAAACCATGAAACGAATACAACTGAAACATGAAAATAATGAAATATTACTAATGAATAGGTAATAAGATGTTATAAAATAATCACATAATGTATTAGAAATATTAATATAGTTCTATAATTAGTTAATAATATTCTTTAAACCATTATACAAGAGTTTAAATTATGAAAAACTAATGGGAAGCATGAGGTACGAGATTTCTTAACTCAATTTCCATTCATTGGGTTATACGTCTACTTTGATGATTATTTTATGAAAATATTATGTGTAGAATAAAATTATTATTTATTTATTTTTTATTCTCACTTATAAAAATTTTTTATATACTTCTATTACACAAAATCACCCCATTGATTAATTCTCACCTCAATGATACAAACTTTGTAAGGGTTTCTCGTCTCACTTTTAATTATGTGAGATATATGGATTATTCACCAATTAGTTCTTGTGTGTGTCATATATGTAATTACCTTTTAAATGTAATATAATTATTATAATTATACTAATGGTATTCATTGTTTAATTTTATTATTATTACTTTTATGTTGTATACAATTCGATTGATTACAAAGTGTAAGGGAATTCTTAACACAATTTCCATTATTTGGATAAAATTTCTACTTATTAATTATGTCATGATAATATTATGTATTAAATGACTTTTGAATATATTATGTTGTATTTACACTTGTTTTATGTGTATTTATAGAGAATACACATAATCTATTCATTTGATTAACGCTCACTTCGTCAATATGATATTTGTAAGAGACTCTTTAACTAAAAATACCTCATTTAAAATTGTATTAAAGATTATATCTTATAAATATTTCTATTTCATGTCAATATGTTCAAAATGTTTTTTTATAAATGTATTTAAATTATATTGAAGGTTTTAAAATGGAAATTTTCTAATTTATCTCAAATTTTTTCAAAAATGTATCTTGTTTAGGTTTTATATAATGGACTTTCTTTTTAAAAAACCCCTCTTTTAAAGTTACTCGTTCAAATATTTTAAAAAAAAATTAAAAAAGGAATTTTATTTTAACTTATATGTAATTATCCTATTTTCATTGTTTCATGAGTCTTTAATGTTTTTAATATTCCTTTACAAGTTTACAATTTTATTTTTAAATAGAAAATTTTTATTTATAAGTGCATGGTTTTTAAAAAAATGAAAAGTGATTTTAAAATGGAAAATTTATTTTTCCTCAAGAATTTTTCATTTATGAAAGATTTATGTGTTATTATTATCTTATGGATTTTGTAAAATGTTTATGAGGATGGTTGGTTCCATGATAAACCTGGGTGGGTGAGCCCATTATAGATCTCCAATGCATTGGTTAATGGGATGAAGTTAACCAATTAGGTTTCTCCTAAGAGATTATAGGAATAATACGAGGATTATTATTCCAAATATAAATATGATGGTTATTCCCTTTATAGCATAGAGAGCTACAATATTTATAATATTTATATGGTAATGATGTCCCCAGGCACCTGCATGATTTTTTTATAATTTCTAATTATTTTTTAAGAAAAGTTTTTAAATGGGTTTTCAGGTTTTTCATTGTACTAATGGTTTTATTTATTTATGTCCCTTACTGAGGTTTATATTCTCATCCCATGTTTTAAACATTTTTCATGGGGTAAAGGATGAGTAGGGATGAGTATGAGGACAAGATGAAAGTTGTGAAGATATTTCATGAAAATGAAACATGTTTCATTTTTAAAGGGTTTCCTTTGGTGAAAAAAATGGATAGTGAGTATAAGTGTCCTCATTTAATGTATGGTTTTACTTTGTAAGAGTTTTTCCTAATTATCATAAACTCTAAACCTAAAAGATATTTTGGAAAATAAAGTGACTTATAGTTTTAAAATAACTGGAATATATAATGTTTAAGGTCAAGTCCTTACACTAAAGTTCTATTCAATTCAATTATCAATACTCTCGCCCATGTCCTCATACTACTAGTCTCATCCAAAGACCAATTCCAAGTTCCTTAAAGAGTTTTTCAAAGAGATTACATTCAAGAGGTAATATTCTCAAACTTCCTCATTTAAATTATTTTCTTATTCTATATTATCCTCACCTCCCTCAATCAATATGGAATAATAAATCTAGTATAATATATATACTATAATTTTATAGTGATAATTTAATATCTACCATCTATCCTCTTCTCGTCTCCTCTTATTCTAATAACAAATCCATTGTCCATATTATGTCAGTTCACTACAACTGTGGATGATGAGTTTTTAGTTTCCATTACCGCATTCATGGAAGGTTTAAATTAACATATAATGGTTTATAATGTCCTAAATATGTATATTATATATATTTTTCACATTCTATGATTAATTTATGTCTATAGTATTAAAAAAAATGAAACTATTTTTTGATAGTCGGTGAAACTTCCAAAATAAACACACCATTAACATTTTTACTAAATGAATCTTCCATATATCAGAACACATATGTATATTTAGGACCATTTAAATTTCTATAAGGTCAAGAATACCATTTCAATTCACATTTAGATGCTTAGTCCCATTTTAAAATAACATCAATAATTATCCTCAATCAATCTAACCTTGGAACCACAAATATAATGTCCTATAAACATCAAAATTAAACATTATATATCATTGAAATATTTATAAATAAACATAATATAATTATAGTATATCAAATATAGATTCAATAGGTTATTAATTAATCAAGTAATGAATTTAATTTTATTATTTAGTACATTGCTTTCAAGCCCATAATGATTCTAGAATATAAGGTAAGGGATCACTCTGAACAACCCTTTTCTTTGGGTTTTGACCTTTATCTCTATAAATAACTTTATCTCTCTATTTTATGTTATGTAATGATTATAAATTATTTATATATGTCTATTATAAATATAACTCTCTTATTTTACCTTCCTTTTATGGGGTAATACATAACTTAAGTTCATTTCTCAAATGCCTTCATTAAAATCAAACATGATTAAGAGGAGATTTATTATCCCTTAATCATTTTATGTAACTATAATTTAAATTATTTATTCCCATTAAAATAATAAACAATAAGTGAAAATGAAAATAAAAATATGGACCCTTAGGATCTCTCAAAGGTCATCTCTTCGCAATTTCTAGTGTTTGCATCCAAAGCTTGTGATGATTGCCTTGTCTTGGTCTAGATCTGGTTTGTCATGGAGGGTTTCGATCCTGAATGGGAATGAGCCTTCAAAACTAGAGATACCATGACAACAAATGAGGAAAACCTTAATGGGGATAGGCTGAAAGGGTTCGTACTTCTTCAATGCTTCCTCGCCATCTCTGTGTAAAAAACGTGAAGACGGTCGTTATGCTGTTAAAGCAGATCCAGAGGCTCTCCAATAATGCTCAAATATGTGTAAGTTTTCTGTAATGGGCCGCATTTTATATATTTAAGGAGACAAACCCTGGCTGGATTCTGAGCTCATGACTAGAATTACTCAGGTTTGGGGATTCTCTTTTTGTAAAATCATTCCATTAGGCCATGGATACTTTCACATGTTGTTTAAATCTCAGGATGAGCTTGATCGTGCACAGAAACAAGGTAATTTGTCTCTCAAAGATGGGGTTCGTGGAATCTCTGAGTGGAATTTCACCTTTAACCCCTTTACTTTTTGAAATAACATGGTGCAAATTTTGGTTCGCCTGCATGGTCTGAGTTGGTTTTTTGGCACCCCAAAATTCTTAATGACATTATCTCTTGTCTTGGTACTCCCCTCAAAATTGATCATCGCACTTTAAATTCGGAGATGGGATTATATGCATGTTTCATGGTCAAAGTTGATCTTGATTCTAAAATTCCATAGGCTATCCATTTCAGTGCTTAGGACTACAAAATAGAGGTTCGGTTTGAGTTTGAGCGCAAGCCACCCTTCTGTGAGCTCTGCAAAATTGTTGGACACTCCCTACTGAATTGAAAATTTATGAAGAGCCAAGATTTGAAGACAAAGGAGGATGGATGGATAGAAGTAAGAAGGGATAAGAAGGATAAAATTCTTGCCTCGGAGAAACCTGAACCCTCCAAGGAAAAATATAATGTTTGGGTTAAAAAGACAACCATCTTGGGATATTCATCAGGTTCCACATGGGAAAAGATGGTGGAAGAAGAAGATCTTTCTTTGGAAGACCAAAGCATTGTTAATTAGGTCCAGTCTCAAGAGACATCTTCTACAGATGTTGTTTGTGGTGTGCCTGTCTCAGTTTCTGGGCAGTCCACTCCTGAAATTTTAGGGCCACCTAGGGGTGGTGATTCAAGAAAGATGCACTCTTCCAATGGTTCAGCCCCTGTCCTACAGCAGGATCCTCCAGTTTCCTCCAAGATGTATGGGATCTCCCAAGATGACAGTCCTCCTTCTAGTTTATCCTTGTCACTTGGGAAGTGCAACAATGGTGTGATCATTTCTGCTCTGACTCAGCCCACTGCCTCGACTGGATTGCTGCCTTCAATTTCTCTTCCAGCACTTGCAATGAACGCTGGTTCGACACTTCCTACTGACTATGGATAGCACCCTGTGAAACATGCCTTGCTTCCTTCGAATGGACCTTCCTCAATGACAGTGACCTTGCTGCCTCCTGTTTCAGACACTGCCCCACTAGTGATCCCACAGGATGAGGATGCCATTGTCACTTCTTCACAGAAGTTTATCTTGCAATCTTCTGTCTCAATCACTGTCTCCCCTTTAGCTACACAGAATGCGGTCATACAGGTCTTAAACAATGAAAACCTTGGGACTTCACTGGATGGAAACTAAAGTATGGCCCCCCAACAGAATTTATCTACTGAGCCTGATTTATCTACTCTCTTGCAGCTACTTACTTCAAACTCACAAGAGGACAACACAGTGATAGTTTCAAGGGGTTTCCCTTCGGACACTCCTTTAAATGCCAATTCTTCTGAGCTAAAGTAGAATACTCTTAATGCATGTATTACTAACAATACTTCCATTTTTCCTGTGAGTAAGCAGGATAAAATTCCCAGTCTAATTTCCACTCAGAGAACCAGAAAATCAACAAGGAACAAAATATTGGGTGAATCAAAAAGGGATTCCTTACCCCAAATCCATGTTACAATGAATATATTATTTTAAGATTGTAAAGGCATTGCAAACCCTAACATGTTCACTATGCTTAAAAGAATTATTTTGACTGATAGGCCAATTTTTTTTGCCATTTCTAAGCCTAAAATAAACTTTTCACTAAAATTTATGCATCTATGCTCCTATGGTTATAAATTCTTAGGAGCTTGTATATATGGTATGGCTATTGAATCCCTTTGGCTTTTTTTATCATAAATCTTTATAAAATGTCAATATATTTAGAATTTATGTTCAAAGTTTTACTTGTGACTTCCATCTGGATACCATGCATATCTTGTGTACCTTGATTTGTGCCAAGAATTAGTATCAAGATAGATGACAACTTTGGCATAATCTTTATGGTTTAGCTAATAGAATTCATGATCTCTGGTTTGTAGATGGTGATTTTAATGCGATCCTTTCTTCCTCTGAAAAAATTGGCCCAGCTCATTCATCCATCTCCTCTCAAGAATTTAGAGCTTCCAATGATGATTGTAATCATATTGAAATTAACCTCACTAGTGCTAAGTATACTTGGTATAGAAGATACTATAACTAGGTTGTAGCTAGTAGTCTTGACAGGGCTTTCACAAACATGACTTCCCTGGATAGTTGGGACACTATTTCAAGCACCACTTTACCTAAACTCAACTCAGATCACCATCCCATCCTCATTAGTCTTTTTACCAAAAAAACTCATAACGAACTGACTCTTTATATTTAATAATTCTTGGTCGTATGATCAGGATTGTATAAACATTGTCAAAAAATGTGGGGATTCTATGAATCACCGTAGTGATGCTTTTTCCTGTGTCACCAAGTTAAAACATCTCAAACATTGCCTTAGGGGTTGGTGTATATTGAAATAAAATCAGTTGGATACAGACATTTCATCTCTTGAGAATGATCTTAGCCAAATTCAAAATAACTCCACTAGCTATAATTTTTCTTTGGATGCCCAACATGAAGTCAATACCACGACAAAACTTAATTCTCTTCTTCTCCTGAAATACAACTTACATAAGAAAATCTTTAAAACAAATTGTCTTTTAGATGGTGATATAAATACCATGTTCTAAAATTCCCTTCAAAGAATTAGAAAATTTAGCAAATCTCTCTCTTTCCTTAGGGAGGGATATTCCTTTCTTGACTCTGAGGAGGCTATTTCCAGTAATGTTGTCTCATACTTTGAAAATATCTTCATTGGTCCAAATTTCAACAAGGCCCTTCTTCCTGATGTCATTCTGATCATGGTTAATGAGAATGACAATGCTTATATCTCAAGCATTCCTCTTGATCCTGAAATCAAAGATACTATTTTCAATCTTAACCCTGACAGTGCCCCGGGGTAAGATGGATTCAACAATGGTTTTTTCCAACACCATTAGGAGGTCATCCACTATGTCGTCTACAAACTTATCAAATCCCTTTTTTCTAATGGTGTTCTCCCTTATGTAATAAATGCTCAATTCCTCACTTTAATCTCTAAAGTGGACAATGCTTCTAAGATTTATATCTTTCGTCTTATAGCTCTTGTTAACACTCTTTACAAAATCATCACTAAGCTTCTTTCTAATAGACTTGATACTTTATGTAACAAAATTGTCTCTTGGAATCAGTTTGGTTTCATTAAAGGCAGGTCTATCCAAGATTTCATCTACCTTGCCTCAGAGTGTTCCAACACTCTAAATAAAGCCAATAGAGGGGGAAATATTACTATCAAGCTCGATATCAGGAAGTCTTTTGACACCATTTACTAGAGTTTTATTTACAAAGTCCTTCAGTCCTTTGGTTTTAATGACACTTTTGTTAGTAGAATTGACACCTTATTTGAGTCTTCCTCTATCTCCATCCTTATAAATGGGTCCATTAAGGGTTATTTTAAATGCACCAAGGGTGTATGATAAGGAGATCCCATATCTTCCATCCTTTTTGCTATTGTGTAATATTACTTAAGCAGATTGCTCACTCGCCTCGTTGACCAAAAAAAACTTAAACCCATTCAGGTTTCCAGAAATTTAAATGTCCCCACTCATCTCTTATATGCTAATGACATCATTCTGTTCTTACAAGGAGACCAAAGGAACATTCAAAATTTAAAAGCTTCTTTGTCCCATTATGAGGAAATCTATGGTCAAGCCAATAGCTGAAACAAATCTTTTGTTTTCTTTTGAAAAAATTTCTCTCCCTCTCGAAAAAATAATACCGTCAATAACTTAGGTATAAAAGAAGGTTATTTCCCCTTTACCTACCTTGGGGCTCCAATTTTCTGGGGAAGGCCTAAATCTAGCTACTTTTTCAATGTGGTGGATTAAGTCATCAATCAATTGCCTTCATGGAAGTTTAAATCCATCTCTATGGCTGGTAGAATCTGTCTTGTGAAATCTGCCATTATCTCTAAGATGGTCTACTCCTTGATGATTTAAAAATGGCCCACCGTTATTAAAAAAATTAATGTTTACATCAAAAATTTTGTTTGGAATGGTAGTATCCTATAAAGGAAGCTCGTTACCATCCCCTGGATTACTTGCTGCAAACCTTTAGAGAGGGGTGGTCTTGGTATTAAAAATCAAAAGTTTTTCAATCATGCCCTTCAGGCTAGACTCACTTGGAAGTTGATCCACAACAACTCTGAATCTATTTCCTTTCTTAAAAATTGATTCCTCGCAAAGTTA
Organism: Viscum album; assembly: GCA_963277665.1. Taxonomy (NCBI): domain Eukaryota; kingdom Viridiplantae; phylum Streptophyta; class Magnoliopsida; order Santalales; family Viscaceae; genus Viscum; species Viscum album. The sequence goes on along the minus strand of OY728125.1, from coordinate 1,473,931,438 downwards.
AAAAAGGGAAACTTGAACTACATTAACTCCTCCCTCCGGCCATCCATCAGGCAGTCTTTTGCCAACATCATGACTAACTCTAGATGGATGGTCAGCACTGAATCCACCATGAATTTTTTGTTGGACAATTGGATGGGTACCCATCTCATCTCTTTGATGCCTCCGGATTCTATGCCTAATAATACTAATTTCACTATTAAAGATATCATTTATTAAAGTAACTATAACTTTCCTGAGAACATCAACCTGATTATAAGCAATTACTCCTTTTCTAAATCTGATGATTTTCTCAGCAGGGAAACTTCTCATAATGGTCTCATTGATTCCAAAAATTTCTACAAGCATAATTTTTCCAACTCTGAAATTAATTTTTATTGGTTGAAATCTTTTGACAAACCTTGGATTAAGCCTTCTAGATTTACTCTTGTTTGGTGTATTGCCCACAATCGTGTCCCCACAGAGGCCTATCTGCAGGCTTTTGGGATCCATCTTTGCTCCAAGTGTCAATTCTGTCATTAAAATAGAGGATATACTAACCACTTATTTCTGTCTTGTGCAACTACTTCTTGTCACGAACCAAATCTGGTCGCCGCCAAAATGGTATCAGAGGAGGTTCGCTCCATTTGAGTCATGTTATTTGGGAAATATTCAGGATAGTCTAGAGTTATGATTGTTGGGACATGGAATTCTGGTTATGGGTAGTGTGCTTGATCACCACACCTCATTTCAGGATTCAAGTCGCCAGGGGAAGTTGGGATTTTTCTATGTCTTTGGGTTTTCTTGGTTTGATGATGATTAGGGGAAATGAAAAGAGAGTTGGGTTAATGGTCTCAATGAGCTCGCAGGGTCTGGCAAGCCATGTGGAGCCGGGGATATTCCCTAGAACACTCTCTATAACAGTGAAGTGATTGGAATATGGCCGCCAACCATATGTCCAAGTCACCCATTGAAACTAGTTTCCTCTCGCATTGTCTGGTGTTCATTAGTTTTGAAATCTTGGTATTTTGGTTTTAAGGTGACTTGGTTTTAAGAAGCATAAAGTTTTTATGAAATGATTTTAAAATAAAGAGGGAATGGTTGGGTTTATGAAATGGCAGAACTGAATTTTCAGAATTGTTTTGAAATATAAAATGGTGTGCTTACACCTCTTTGAAAGCAGGAACTATGTTGAAGTTGGTTTTGAAAAGTGTTTCCAATAGAGTTTTCTAAACAATAAGAGTGTGTTTTAATGGGATGAGATGTTTTGAAATTGATGTGAATATCTTGAAAGTGAGTTATTTTCTAAATGGTTGTGACTTTCTGAAATTTTTGTAAGATGTGAGTTGGGATTTTGATCACGTGGTTAGCGGTTTTGAGAAAAAAGGATGTGTTGGTTGACCATTTTGGTCTTGAAAAGTGGAACAAATTTTTGATTTAACCTTTGGTATTTTCATGAGCAACCACATGCATGGGGTTATATGGGAAGATGGATGGTTGATGACATGACTTGATGAGTGTCGATATGGATATGAGGAGGGTGCCCGGTGTGGCACTGAAACATGCATGTGTAAGGCCCATGGGGTACCACTGGTGGATGCGCTAACCGCTGAACCATTTTTTTCAAAGAAATGTTTTTAAAGAGAAACATTAAGACTTGATGAATTGTTTGGAATGGTTTATATTATGTATTTTTGGAAAATGTTGATGTTGTGGGATGTTTTGAGTCCAAGAACCCCTCCTGTTTGAACTGTGTTTTGGGTTTGGGTTTGGTCAGTAAGTTGTGTTATAGGGACAATTAGTGGTCTCTTTTGAAAAAAAATTTGGGACGCATTTATGATGGTTCCCTTCATGTGTTTAGATCTGGTTTGTGGTATATCTTGACTAATAGACCATCTTGGTTGGGTCCTTGGGTTCAATCGTTGGATAAGGTACACCCCCATTAAAGGTTAGTGCACAACTGAAGTGCAACCCGGATTGTTTCGCCGTTTGAATACCCTCCAGTTGATCAATATAAGGAATATTTTTTTCTTGAGATTTTTAGATTGAGTCTACACCCATTCCTTTATTTGATTTTTAGATCCTCTTGTAATGGGAGAATGCTTGTGGATGGGTGAAAGAGACCATAGTTTCTTATGTTTCCTAATTCGTCGAAGGTGGATGTGGTCTAGGGTTGTTATTTTGGATGAGTGTCTTGATGGTGTCTAAGGGGGCCTTTGGGGTTCTTCAAAGTTTCTTTGAAGCATGAGTTCATGTTAAACCACCAGTGTGAGAAATATGGTCACGATAGGATATTGTGGCCACTTTATAGAATTATGTGTTGTTTGGGGATGTTGTATAAGGTCCCTCTCCATGCATTGTTTATATCAGTCACAATGGCCATTTTCGGTGATGCCTTATGATGTCTTGTGCCCGATTGACCATATAGGTGAAAGTCGTGAAATCCTCCGAGAGTCCCTGTTGTGTCGGGTGAATGTATCCCTTGGAAAAAACATCAAAATATTCCATTTTAGAGGAAGTTGAGTGTAGGTGTTCTTTACTTCTGTTGTTTCTCACCTGAAGAAACAAGGTGTGATGTGTGTGCATCTTCTTAGCCCTTGTTTCAGTGAAATATTGGGATAGGGTAAAGTGAGTATGGAATTTGTTATGTCTGGAAAACATATCTTGGGTTGTGGTGTAGTTGTTGGTGGCACCTAAAGAATAATTCTCATTTAATGGGTTTCCGAAGACTAACTGCGAGGCCGAAGATGCTTCAATAATTTGAGCTCCAACCATAGGTCTCGGAGAGAAGCTGGCTCGTAGTCAGGGGAAATCACAGGGTCATTTAAACCCTTGTAAAATTTCAAATCCTCGATGTGAAAGATAGGAAGTGTTTAAACCTATGGTGTTATCATATTCCCTCTATTGTTCCCGTTCGGTGGAAATAGGTGGTGGGCCTTGTACCCATGTCATCGCCTAATGTCATTCCCTCCCCCTTTGGTATCCATTGAGTCTTTGGAGAATGGTTGGAAATTTGGATAGACATGCTGAGAACACGGTTTGTGAACGATTAAGAGAGACTGTGTGCCTGGAAGCCATGCAGGAAGAGTGATCAGCATAGTTAGTTCACGGTTTCAAAAACTGTGCAGACTAACCGTGCGACCTTCCCAAATCTTGAAATTTTTGGGTCTTTCTATGCCGACATGTGGGGGTCGATTAAGATGGTTGGTTCATATGGTGGTGAGAACCACTATGATTATCATGTATGTTCCTTAGGAAATTTAGAATGTAAGTCTACCCTTGGTACCAGGGAGTCTGTTCAGGCCTCCCCCTATTAGTGTCCTGATTCTGTCTTGAAAAAAATATTGGTTGTCTCTTATAGTGGGGAGCATATTAGTGTCCCCCCGTACCAGTAACATAGATTTATCTATGGTTTTGGCTTGGTGTAGATAGTCTCATTCGGAGATATCTAGCTACCAACATCTTCGTTGACTAAACGTTGAGACTAGAGAGTTACCAATGGTTTTGTTAAAGTAAGGTATGTGTAACCTTGTTCAAAGTTGTTGTTCGTTTGGGTGAATTGCTTGAGTCTGGTTCAGATAGTGTTTGAAGAGTTTTATTTTGGGATAAAGTATGAATGTTATTGATCCTTTAAGTAAAGTAGTGTAAGTTATGGTTGTGAGATTAATCCTTCCTTAATTGATCACTGGAGGTGTTTTGGCCTTTGGGGGTGAAACCTTGCAAGAGAGTACCTATTGGTTTCTCAGTGGGGTTTGGTTGTTGCTTTAACCATGCTGTGACTTTCCGGGGTGGAATGTTTTCAAGGTGGGGAGAATTGTCCCATACATAACTTATTTTAAAGTTATTTTTAATTTATTTTCCATTCATGCTTTTTTTGGGGGGTTTCTAAAGGTTTTATGGAGAATATGTGAGTTTTCAAGAATTGGGCCAAACTGTGAGCCCAATTCCAGATTTAAAAATAATTTTTTGTTTCTTTTATAACTTTTTCATTTTTTTATATTTTTCAGTAATTCCAACTCCTAAATGTCCTCCCCTGATATATGAATACCACATTTAAATTTTGAGCCTTTATAAATCCATAATCATGGGGGATGTGGGTTTGTATTTGAGAATTGGGCCAACCCGAAATCCCATTTTCCAGTTTTAAATTGTTTTTTTAATTTTTTAATATCTTATTCATTATAATGAATTTTTCGGTTATTCCACATCCCCCTAGTCCCTAAGGAGCCCAGCCGCGCTCCCATTCATTTTCCCCCTCTTTGGAGCTCGTTTGTATCGCGTTGGAGTGCTGATATTCTTAGGGTTTCAAAAATAGGGAAGATTTGAGGAGGTAAGTTATTTACATCATAACTCTCTCAATTCTTACTATTTTTCCTCCATTCCAGTTCCTATATGATCTCACAATCCCTATTCGAACATCACATGAATTGTTGGATGTTTTCAAATTCAGATTCTGGTGGATTTGGAGTCGTTTTCTTCAAGATTATTTTGGGTATGTGTTTCTCTCTTCAATTCCTTCCTTCTCTTTAGGGTTTCCTCCCACTTTCATAAATTTATAGAGTGTCCAGATATTAGTGTTAATTCCTAGGGTTTGATTTGGGGTATTTTTGGTGAAATATTAGGGTTTAGGGTTTTTTTTCACATCCTTGTGGTGCGGCGGAGGTGCGGTTGAGGTTTCTCACCAAGATTCAAGGGTTTTGACTCAAAAGGTAGGTGGTTCCATGTGTAAACTATTAGTGATGAGTTAGCTTGCTGTATTTAACCATTTTTCATATTCCTCATATGTTGGGTGGGGTGAAAAAACTGTTTATTATTGATTTGGTTATGTTTTAAATTTTATAGTCGCTTTTTAACATGAAATTGGGTGTTTTCATGTGTAACTCATGGGGTTTTATTTGGGTGTGGTTTATAACTTATGAAATTGGTTCATTAAATCTTGTTTGGCCTTCCAATTCTGGTTTTATAATTTAATAATGTCATTTGGTTCTAAAAATAAGGGTTTTGAATAGGTTTGATGTGTAAAACATTGTTATACTTCTTGAGGTCATTTTAGGAAAATGTGTGTTTTCATTTGTATCTTTTGTGGTATTATTCAAGGTTATTTTATAACACTTGAATGTGTTTTTATAAATGTATCTAGGACTGCCAATTCTATTTTTGATAGGAATTGGTATGGTTTTGGTCTTAAATGGGGGTTTTTAAATGGGTTTTGTGTGCAAGACATAGTTACACCCCTCGAGTTGTTTTTTTAAAAATTGTGAATATTTTGTTTGGTTAAACAAAGTGGATAAAAGAGTGTATATGTACTGTTTGGGGGGTGTGATCACCTAATATGAGTTTTTGAAAGGTATGGTGGTTATTTAAGATTTCAAATATTTTTATTAGAATGTTTTATAAAGTGCAGAAATGTTTTAAAAAATGGGAAGAGAGCTGCAAAACATGGTTGTGGGCTGTTTTGTGTGAGTGTGTTGTGAAAATTGAATTTTGTTGATGAAAGTGGTATTATATGTTATTTGAGTGGGCTGTTATGTGAGTTATAATGTCTTGTTATGGTTTATAAAAATGGTTTAAAGGATTTGTGGAAGTGTCCATGTAATGTGAAGAGTGTTGTGGGATATTTTTGTATGAGTTGGATTTTAAAATCAATTTGAATAAAAAGTGTACTTTTGTGACTTGTGTGGTATACATGTGGGTTGTTTGGTGAATTTTTGATATGAAAATGATATTTTCATGTGCTAAGTATATATCTTGACTTGTTGAACTTGTTTGAGCACAAAGGGAAAACTCGGGTATCTAGGTGGGTGGACGTGTACTAGTATGCTAGTGAATCTGTGAGGTTTGGCCTCAGTTTCACTTAGAAAGATTGAAGCTTACAACTCTAACTAAACTATGATGATGGTTATTGGGGACCACTAGGTTATGGGTATGTTCCCTACTAGTGGCTCATGCACGAGAATGGATATTTGTGATGGTTACTCTCACCGAGATACGAGGTACCTGGGACCCACAGCTAGCTAGTGCCTAGGGGTTATTTCCCATTGCTTGTGCTCACTGGATACTTTCTTATTACCGTCGGTATACGGTATGAGAGGCTGGAAAATTCAGTAGCTATGGTATTTATTTTAAATGTTTTTATTCTTTAAATTAGCCCACCTAAAAACTGTTTTTATTTAATGTTGCATCTTTTAGAAATTTTAACTTGCATCTCATGTCTTTGAAAACTTGCATGATTTTCGCCATTAAATGTTTATCACATGGAATATATTAGTGGTGGTATCCTATTGGGATTTGGCTCACACCCTACTTACACCCTTGGGTGTAAGTAGACTTGGTTATTTTTGTTGTCGCAGGTTGGGTACAGTTTTTTTTGTTCCAGTGGTTCGGGTTTCTAGCAGGTCCTTGGTAGTGAAGTCTTGTGGAGATAGCATAAGGGTGGTTCCCCTTGACAAAAGGGTTCTTGGTCTGTCCTTATTTGTTTTTTTACCTTTGTAATGGTCTTTAAATGTAGTTTTAACTTATGTAATTCAGTTCTGAAATTTTGTAAAAGATGGTTTTAGTTGAAAAATCCAGATTTGTTTTATTGAGTTTTTTTGTTGTTTAATGTTTATAAAATCGGGTAAATCATTCCCAATTATTATTATATGATACCCAAGCACTTGTGCCAGCCCGTGGGGATCGGGAATGCCCTTCGGGCCTTGTCACGGGCTGGGTTTGGTGTCGATTTTGGCGGCGACCAGATTTGGTTCGTGACACTTCTACTCTTTGGAATTTTATTACTGACATCTTTGACTGCAGATGGCTCCTTCTTGATACTATCAGCAATCAATTAAAGTGCTGTGTGAATCTTGAAACCTCGCAACAAATAAAAAACCTCTTCTCAGCTGCTGTTGTTGAGCTTCTTCATGTGATATGGTATGATAGAAATGCTATTATCCACAACAATCACTCATTCAATATTAATGTCGGTCAAATTTGGATCCTCATTGCGATTAGAGATGAGACACCTCTTTATAAAGCATTTTGTGACAACACCATTGGAGATTTTGTGATTCTTCATCGTCTTCGGATTGATGGTCTCTACAGACAGTAGAGGTGCACTTTTGAGGTTTTTTGTAAGGCCCCAATCCCGGGTTGGATCAAAGTGAACATCGATGGTGCCTCTAAAGGAAACCCTGGTCCTGCAGGCTGTGGTTCCATTTTTAGAGATTTCCTTGGTCAGTGTCATGGTTGCTTTTATGGTAGTTGTGGCACTACCTCATCTCTGGAAGCATAAATGATGGTAGTGATCCATGATCTCTACTTTGTAAAAAAGGGGTTGGAACAATATTTAGATTGATAGTGACTCGACCAATGTTGTCCACGCCATCTGGAATGGTACGTTACATCTTTCCTGGCCGCTTACTACTTGCTGGATGGGATGCCTTGCATCTCTTCTAGATATCAACTGCATTATCACTCATGCTTTCCGGGAACCCAACATGGTTGTTGATGGTCTCACCAATAAAGGATTTAATCGGTGCATTACTTGGCAAGAAGATTTTCCTGATGACTTGATTCCTTTATTTTATAAATAATGTAATAAAATTCCGTCTTTTAGACTCATGTAATACGCTTATTTTTTATTCAATAAATTGTGCCTTGGTCTTTGATAAAGGCACCACCCTTGGAAAAAAAATTATTTCCCTTAATGATTTCATTATATAAATGGATATTTTAGGTATAACCATTCTATTTTACCTCTGGTTTTTAAAGAAAATTCCATAATTATTCTTTATCTAAAACTCATTAACCTAATCCTTAAAATACCATTTTGAAAGTTCATTTCTATACCCAATTCTTTACCCCTTCTCATGATGATATTTGTAAATGAACACCATATTTTGAGACCTATGATTATTTACTCAGATATAAACTTAAAAAATATTTAATTCCTTCATTTTGTGGGAATATTTATGAAAATCCTTTAATTATGTTATGAGGAAAGATTATAAAACCCATTTATTTCCATGGGTAATCCATACATTTATGCCTTATGATTTATTTCCTTTTGTGGAATGCATAATCATGTATATGTTATAATGGGTTCACCCAGATATTTCTCCAATTAATTGGGTAATTTTTTTCTTATGAGATATTATGTATAAAATTAGGGAGTAAACTTAATCCCTGATGGGACTCTTTCCACTAAGTGATGTTTTCTTGGCAATTAGCCTTGACTTATATTTATTTCATGTTATATATTTCTAACACTTTCCTATGTTTCCATAATCTTATGATACCATGTTATTTATGTCATTCACCCATGTGATTATTTATGAGACTTATCTTTTATGATATCATGTTATTCCATTTGACTCCCATATTATGCCTCATTATCATGTTTATTCCCTTACTGGGATTTATAGCTCCCCCTTTCTTTAAAGTATTCCCTAGGTTATCCAATGAAATTTTAGGATCTCAAAGGGATTTAAGAGCTCATTAATGAGAAAAAAAATTATATTAGTTTTTTTTAATGAATTATGAACCTTTTATTCCAAAGATACTAGGTCTCATGATCTTTGGGTTCTATGTAATAGATGTTTATGTTAAAAAACATGTAATAAAATGTTTAAAAGTCATGGGTATCTATTAAAATATTTACTTATACATTCTCCATTCCTTGAGTATATAATGACATGGTTGATTAATACATCACATCCTATTCACCTATGTGGATGGGCTCATCACAGCCCCTCACCCAAATAGATAAGCATAGTATATAATTTATCTAGGTATGATTTTACACTCCCAATTCTATCTCAATTGAGGACCCAGATGTCATACTCATCATAAGAGATGAAAAATCCCATCTTGTATAATCTATAACCAAATACATGATCAGTAAAATACCTAACCACCCCTGATTATCTATGATTTAAGGCTCGCATAAGAAATATATCAAAGTATGAAGGTTCTAATTATAGGTATCTCGCCAAAATAAAGCTTTGGGAAATCCAAATATGAAATATATATGCACCCATAGAATATTAAATACATAAGGTATAACCCCCCATGTGTTTTAAGTGGCTCATCATCCAATGCAAAAAACTCATTTTTACCTCATTAAAATATTTTATATCCTCATAAAAGAATATTACTCATGCTAAACTTGATTTTTTTTAGAAAATATAATACCCCACGGTGAACATAAATTACGAATAACTAAAGTTCATACTTTGAGAGTTCAATTATCATGTCAATTCATGAGTATATAAACCTGAAATTAAATAATGAAAAGGCATAAATATATTTTTTCTATAACATGATACATTTTATTTTATTAAACTTGTTTAAGAATATTAATAAACCCATATATAATAATCTATCTCAATAAATCAAATATGACAGACTATCATATCAGCATTATATTTCCTACACTTTTAGAATTTTTTCCAAAATCATTACACTTATATATACTTCATGTTATATCTATATGTGACCATCTAATAAAACCATCCCACAAAATTATTTTAATAAGTAATATCTATAATGAAAGAAAGTATGAATAACGGTGAGACCTAAGAATCATATTCCTAATGTATAACTCCTTGAAAAAAATATTCAAACTACATTACATCACAATATATAATGTTAATATCTTAATGATTAATTTTTTCTACTTATAAATTTTTATAATTTTATCATAATCATCTTTCTTGGAAGCTTTTCCATCAAACATTTACTAGGAAATATTTTTTTAATTATTATTAATTTTTACATCATTTCAATACAATGATATCATAAAATTATTTATGAAATAAAGTTACATTCACTTCATGTTTTAACTAAATTAATCCATTATTTTTTATCTTTAAACTTCTCCATGTCCAAATCATAATTCTATTGGCCTCATAGAAACTATATTCTCTTTAAAATATCATTCGTAGATATACAAACTTATTTTGTGACAGGAAATAACAGTCATTTCCTTTAGTTGGAATATTAAATAAAAAAACTAATATATCCATATCATATATGACATTATATGTGAAAGGATAATTATTTAGAAAATAATATTTTATTCTTTAAAATATATCACTAATTAGTGGTTGGATCATATACCTCATATTTTAAAAAATATATTATATAAACTCTTTTATCCTGGATAAAACATTTATGTCCCTATATTATTATCTAGAATGATATAGAAACTGGTGAATCATATACCAAGTGTATTAAATCCATCCTCTAATATTTTTTCATAACATATCATTGTTTATAAACAACTTATCTTATCATAGAATATAAATTAAATGAAAATAGAAATCTTTTATATAGATCCATCTGAGCCTGAATATTTCATTTATATTAATCTCCGTGATTCAGAAACCCTTTCTTTCATCATTTTAATCAAAAATACAAGATCTATATTTTTCTTTTGAAATTATTTAAATTTAAAACCTTTATAAAATATGCATTTGGTATTTTATACCCTTCAAAATTATATAATTTTTTTCAATAACAGTTGTACCTGAAATGGATATTTCATAGAGTTTCTAAAACCCCTTTAGGTATTCTAGACTAGTCTATTATATTAAATCAATTTGTTTTTTACTTAAAATACCTTTATGTTTTAGTCACCTTAGTTGGTTATTTGAATAAAAAAATTTAGACACTCCAACTAACTTTTCTTCTTTGATTTTTAACTTTTACCCATTCATACCATCAAAAAAATACTAGAACATTAATATCTCAGGATCATTTTATCCATCCTATACACTTTTATAAAACAGCGTAATCAATTTTTAAACTCATTCACATTGTTGGAAAATTTCCAACAATTATCAAAAAATGAAATCGAGATCCATAACAGGCCTTAAAGGAAACCTCAATCACTCCATGTCATTATGACCTGAAATCACATTGATTATATTAGTAGATTTTAAATTTTATCTACTTGTAGTACATTTAATTACTTTCTAAACCTTAATTAAATAATTCTATATTTATCATAAGCATATAGATTCATTTCATGAACAATTTCACTATTATTACACTTATGAATCTATTACTCTAGCATATAAAATTCACTTCTTACTTGATAAAAAATATTAAGATTTGTACCAACCTACGATGTTTATTATATTAAGTAACTCCTTTACCAAAACTTTATTTCAATGTTGTGCTTATTAATAATTATTCCATTTATATATATAGTATAATATCTTATTATTCTAATATCTTATTTTGCTATCATTTAATATTGGATTTTGTTAAATGTTATCCCACTAAAATGATAACCCCTTTTAAACTCAATATATCTTTTAATGTCATAATATCCATATTTTTCTAATCAATTGTTCTACTTTAGTGTTTCTTTTACCACTAATCTATTTAGGTATGCCAATCAAATTATAATAATAAGGTATCTAAATCTTAGGGCCACCTCATTAAATTCTTTCCTTGTATAAGATATTTCTTATGCACCCTCATATCTATCTTTAGAAAAACCTACCCTGTTAAATATTCAAGGTATTGACAACTATCTTCTTAGGAATGGATTTGGAACATAGTATTTTTAAAGGGGATTTAATCTCCCTATTTTCTCTTATATTATTTCCTTTATGATTTTTTCCTATAATGTATTATTTTGGAATTATATTCCTTCCACAAAATCAATATGTTCAAAAAGTATTAATATGAAATCCCTTACACAAATCATAGCCCATGCAACTAACCTAAAATAAAATCCAACTATATTTATACACATATAAATGCATCTCATGCATAATTTCTATAAATCCATTTCATGTAAAGGATTAGAAATATATGAAATCAATAATACCTATAATAGTAAGATTAGAAAAAAAATATCTACCCCTCATATTTCTAAACATGGAATAAGCCTCAAGGCAAGTGAGTAGTATGACTCAAAATTTTCTACAACCAATGATATTTTACTCAAGAGAGACCTCAATTCCATCATAATTATAAAACCTAATCTATATAAACTATAATTAACTTCCTAATTTAATCGTAGGAACTATTACAAGCTAAAGTCAAGGTAGAAAAGAAAGTAAATCAATTATTATTCCTAACATATAACGCCTTATATATATTAATGATGATGTATAGTAGAATTTTAACACTTTGAACTAAAACATACATCTATTCATAATAAAAAATTATATTCATGAATAAAATTGTGAATAAACTAAATAAATGAATAAATAATATATTTAAACATGAGATAAGCAATTTAAGAACAATTAACAATTAGTGAAATTATAAACACATTATAATTTATCCATGCATTATGGATATTCCCTAATTGAATAAATATAAACACTTTCAATTTACTGCTAAGAATAAATCATTCATATCATCCTCTGATATGTAATTTTATTTTAAACATATGATATTGTGAAATAGAAACATTCTATATGTGAAACAAATCATATATTATGTAAACGTCTAGGATAAAACACATTTAATATTATTTTAACCTTGATAATATTAATTATCATAACTCCTTTTGATATAATTTCCCCAAATAATGCCTTTAATTTGAAAATATAAAATTATATATGATGATAAATTCATAATATAAAATATAAAATCCTCTATATTATTCTTTATTTTGTAATTTATAGACATTTAATAAATTACCCTTATAATTTCCATATAAAAACTGTGACACCGCGAACCTATTTCATGTGTAATAATAATATTTCATGTTGTTACTTCATTTAATTTTTGTGATATCCAAACAATGATTTCAAAATAAAAAAAGACATGTTTTATTCAATTAAACACTAAAATGATTACATTACAATAAGGCCAAAAGAGTCCTACTAACCTAGAATGCCTACTAAGAGACCAATAAAAATCACTAGAAGACCACTAAATACAACAAAAAGCCCTAGAAAATAGTATAATTCCTTCATGTATGCCACTATGAAGAACATTACAGCCAGAGCTATGGCAGCAGAACTAAGCATTAAGGGTTTGATGAGAACCATCTTCTTTGTCTCAGTTTTTGAAGTTAGAACACCCTAATCATGTTTTTATAAGGACTTAAAGTTAATTCCACCATTGCCTCCTTTAGGTGACGGTTGAATCTATAATTTCTATACGACCTTATAGGTGTTGGGTATTCTGTTTATTTTATTTTAAGTATTTAAGTATATTTAGATTTCCAAGTGTTTTAAGTATGCATTAATGTTATATCTTTAAACATGCTTTTAATTAAATCTTCTTTAAATTTTAAAAGGATAATGTTTTAAAGTTTAAAGTGGATTTGAAATCATAACCCTCATGTTTTAAATAAAATACCAAGAGAAGTACACACTTTTTACTTCTTGGTTTTTTGTACAAAGAAATATGTTTTTGAATTTGAAATCTTACTTTGGGAAAATGAAATTGATGACTATGGTTCTTTTTATTATTTTATCTATACTTAGTGAATAAGGTATTTAAGTATTTAAAATGTTTTAAAAATTTACCTTTAAATGTTTTCATCCATGGATGAATAAAAACAAGGTTTTCGTTAAAAATACATTCTCGATTTTAAATATATAATACTAGTATGGGATTTCTTTTATGAAATATTAAACTTTGATTTTAGAGTTTAAAGTTTGATGTTTTTAAAACTCAAATGTTTAGAAAACTAATGTAAATAATAGTTTTTAAGGTTTTTAATAACCATAAGAATAAATATATGTCCATTTATTATTAAATATCTTTATATTTAACTATGTCATTATGTTTTATAGAAGTGAACTCTTACTTTAGTTAAACAAATTTCCCTAGGGTCAACCAATAATCCATCCAAGGGAGGCATCTCGCACCATCTTCATAAGGAGTGGGTGGCTGAGACTAAGGCTCATAGCTTACTCAGGCTAGCCATAAGAGAGAACGCACTCACAGGTGTGCGTGAGGGACCTGAGAGTAGGGTCGAGTGTCATGGAAGAGCGTGCTATTGTGCAAGGTGGCACAGTAGAAGGGGTGGGTGAAAAAGTGTGCCCACATAGATCTAGTGCGGGGTGGCACTGGGGAGGTAGAATAGATTTATTTTTCATGTTACTGGGACACTGAGTTATTTAAGGGAGGCTGCAAACTCGTCCCGTTTTGATGTGGGACGCAAAAATTTCTTAAGTGATTCGATCTGGGCCATATGATCCTATCTGCATCAAATCTCAGCCACTGATCCATTTTAAAACCCTGTGTTTTTACCAAAGTCATTCGATCAAATTCCAAACGATCGTGACTGTCCATGATTTTCAACATCTTCTTCATCCTCGCATCTTCTTCCTCGCATCGCACAACACTGCTCCAACCTACGTCTAACCCTACCCTCTACTTATCCTCACCCATGACACCTCAAATCTCCATCCACAGTCCTCTTTTCCTCATTTTCCATAGTTGTCCAATGGTTTTAGTTTTAAAAAATCTATTTCCCTATGGGATTTGATGTAAGGTTTAATATATTATATTGTTATATGGTTATATATTATCAAATCAAGTGACACACTTGAGTTTTCCTTGATTAGAATGATTGTCTACTCCTATTTAAGACTTCTTACGAGTGTTTATTTATCATATCTTACTGATTCGTGAGTTATATGAAAATATATACAGTTTATATATATATATATATATAATTTTTACACCCAAACGCTTTGGGTTATCTTTTCTCAAACCTCCAGTGAAGCCCTCGTCGACTCCACTTCATCCTTAAGCAGGTAAGGGTTTAAAATAACTTGTTTGCCTTGTGAAAAACCTATTTATAAATGTTGTATTTTTTTGTTACACACACACACACACACACACATATATATATATAATCACACATTTTTAAATAAACATCTATGATACCCGATTTTAAGACTCCTAAATATGGATTTTCAAAGTTTAAGTAGTGTTTTAAAACGAAAGTTAGTTAAGGGTTACTTGGTCTTTGTCTGAATAAACTATATATAGACATATATATATATACTAAATATATAAATATATTTACATAACAAATACCTTCAGTCTCATAATTTCTATGGGTTTAACCATAAACCAAATGAAGCTTTCATAAAACAAATTCATGGTGATTCAATTATGTTTTCTTGTGGTGTAGCATCTATAAATTTTTATTAAAACATGTTTTAGTAGTAAAAACCCATGTATACACCTTGTGCTTACATGGTTTATATAATTTTTAAACCCACATGTATATGTACAAGAACCAAAATCACACGAGTCTATGCAATCCTATTTTTAGAAGGATGAAGTAGTCTTTATATTATGCATGAATACATATACATGTTTAAGAACTTATAGAGAAATATGTTTAATTATATTCTATACATGAATGCTTCACATGAAACAATTTTTTCCATATAACCTAGTATACTTGAATATGCCACAATAAATTTTTTTAGTTATTGCGGTTTATTTTTGTTAAATATACCCATTTATTATCATATGTTTAAAATACAAATGAAAAATATCTTAAATTCAAAATTATGCATTTTGTAAGATAAAATATTTACTTTAATAATAAGGAATTTAGAATTTAAGGGTTATAATTTTATGTGACAAGACCTAAATAATCATTTATATGCATTGGTTATCATCACATGTGCTACAGTATGTCTACCTATCCATATATGTCATCGGTTAATTTTTTATGTCCATTCAGTTGTTAGTGTTGGAAATTAATGATTCAATTTATGTATGTAATTACTAAATAATATTTACTAGTTCATGAATTTCATTGATAAAATTGTTATCTTAATGATAACTGACGTATCATGATAATTTATAGGAAATAAATTATTTAAAGTGCTATGGGACACCTTGAATAAAATGAAATGAGAAATTAAATATTCAAAGTGGTATGGGAAACATTGAATATATGACCTTAATTGGACATATGAGGAATGAATTGGACTTAGTAAGTGTTAGGCGAGGCATGTTATAGACCCTCAGTGTATCATTAGGTCTCATGAGACAAATCAGGTCATGGAATGAGGCCTTGGAAAAATAATGGTCTTAGAACGAGGCCTTAACAGAGAGTTTGTGGTCTTGGCACTAGGCCTTGAAATAATGTAGCATTATACATTCCCTCATTATTTTTATTATATTTAATTAACCAAGTGAATATTTTACTAGTAGAATATACTTGGTTATGAGCCTGTACTTATGAGTATCAAAAGAAGTAAATTCACATGACATGATGTTTATTCAGCACCCATCCCCTGAACTTTAATACAAGTGAGAATTTTACTAGTTATTTAATGATGTTCTTGTTA
Organism: Viscum album; assembly: GCA_963277665.1. NCBI lineage: Eukaryota > Viridiplantae > Streptophyta > Magnoliopsida > Santalales > Viscaceae > Viscum > Viscum album. The sequence goes on along the minus strand of OY728125.1, from coordinate 1,473,915,179 downwards.
TGTGAAAAATTAATTGTGACTTTGTTTATGTAAAACTATGATCATGTACTTTTTCCATGTGTAAATTTTGTACCTACACACTTGCATGATTCACTTAGCATTGTTTAATTAACTCTTGAATAATATGCTGTACACCATGAATTTTTTATAAGCATGATTATGATTCGAACATGTTTTATTATAGCCCTGTTAATGTTCCTTAAAATTTTCACTGGTAATTCTTGGAAAACTATTGTGTTAAGCTTCGTGTATTGCAGTTTTCTTTAAGAAAATTTTTTTGGAATATTTTTTAAGGGAAGTTTTCAAAAGGTTTTATTTGAAACATTATCTATTTTAAAAAACTCCTTTACTGGGAATTCGTATACTCACCCTACATTTTCAATTCATTTATACAGGTTTAGTATATTTGAGTTACAATATATAGTGGCTACTTTGTGGAGTCTTTTATGTCTAGGATTGAAGGATTGTAATATTTGTATCTGGTTTTCCAGAACCTAAACTATAAATATCCTTTGTATGGAACATGATGTGTAACTTATCAGCATTTCATTTTATAAAAAAAATTTCCCACCTTGTTTATTAATGTATTGGCTCCAGGGCATCTGGGGTTGGGGTTTGATAGTGGGTATCAGATGTCGGTTTAGGAAAATCTTGAAAATTATAAGAACACTAAATAATTAATTATATCTTACTATGTAAAAATCAATATTAAAATTTTCATATGGAAAAAGAAACAAACCTTATGTATCTTCCAACAAAAATATTAGAGACTATAGTGGCATAGTCATGTTTAGAAGGCTATGATACTTTTTAAAACCTTTATTTGTCATTTAAACATCTCTACTATGTATCTAACTCTCCTCGTGTACTTCAACTCCACCAAGGATTAGGCTTCAACTATTTCCTTATGATACATGCTCAATTTCTGTTCGATGTACGTAAGACAAAGTAATTTGAGGGTTTGTTTAAATGCTTTTCCCTTGCCAATAATTTTTCATCCTTAGATGAATTTAAAAAGTTTTCACAAGTGGGTGACCTCTGAGTAGATTATCTTTTTCAAATATTGACCTACATTCTTTCTGGTCAAGTTATGGACTTTGAAATTCATGAGGATGAGTCTTTCTGTTTGTTTTATAGACATCAAGTTTATGATGATGTCTCACAACTTCATACACTTCATTATTTTCTCTCTCAGAACATTATATGTCCACACCTGATTGATCCAAGTTGCTCGTGCTGCATCTGGACCAAAGAGATCGAAGAGTTTGGAACTTCTTTAAGGATCCTCTAAACCAGGAACTGGGAAAATTATTGATGCTAGTGAAACCAGTGAAGGGACATCATAGTGGATGTCAGGAAGTCTATACCAGTGATTTGTGAGAGGGAACAAATAAATATGTAACACTCTAAGTTGAATCAACATCATCTTTAAGGTATAATGTTATATTTTATGGTTCGGTACTTTAATATGATTTTGCAAAATAACATCTCTATTTTATTATTGTCATGCCTTACTGAGTAAAATATGTCCCATAAAATTTTTAGATGGAAGGTGTGGGTTTATTAACAAACCTCTTATCACTTCCTACCGAATTACTAGAGTCCATAATCATCAATTCATGTTTAGAAGACTACTTCCATTTTGCGAACCTATGACTATCTTTAAAATGACTCTATCGAGCATCGATCGGCCCAAATATCCTCTATTCCTACAAATGAGATATCTACATCTATAATCATATCACAAGTGCACAATTGTAAGAGTATAGGTAGAGAGGGAAGTACCACGAAGGTCTCTTCTTATGTTTCACCTTGTCTGATAACTACCTAGCCTTGGGAAAGTTTCGTGAAGTTTCATTGGAGGGTGACCTTCGAGCGGCCTATCTGTTCCAAGTCCTAAGTTTTAGTATGTATGGGATACTCTATGAAATAAAAACTCCCTGGCAGGATGTGGTCCGATAGATCTATAAAGAGTGAGTTCATTCGTAAATATCTCATCTCCCCACCTCTCAAGACTTCCTCTGAAAAGCTGAATGCTTTATGCATAGGGTTGATCCTAACTGATCACAGTGTATATGGGCCAAAGAGGTCAAGGAACTAGAAACTAATCTAGAAATCCACCTGGGGTCATCAGCAAATTATCCGTAGTGGTGGTCCTAGTTAGGGGGACCCCGGGAGTGAAGTCTGTCAGGTTTTGTTGGTAGAAGTGTGTGAGTTTGATAGGAATTGTGAGGATGCATTTCTTATAAGGCGGGATAATGTGACAACCTGAACCTATTTCATGTGTAATAATAATATTTCATGCTGTTACATTATTTAATTTTTGTTCTATCCAAACAATGATTTAAAAATAAAAACAGGACATGCTTTATTCAATTAAACACTTAAATGATTACATTACAACAAAGCCAAAAGAATCCTACTTACCTAGAATGCCTACTAAGAGACATATCAAAATCAGAAGGAGACCACCAAATACAAAAAAACCCAAGAAAATAGTGGAAGTACTTCAGGTATTCCACTATGAAGAACATTATAACCAGAGCTATGGCAACCAAACTGAGCATTAAGGGTATGATGAGAACCATCTTGTTTGTCTCGTTTTTTGAAGTTGGAACACCCTAATCATGTTTTTATAAGGCCTTAAAGTTAATTTCACCATTGCCTCCTTTAGGTGACCATTGAATCTATAATGGCTATAAGACCTTATAGTCGTTGGGTATTCTGGTTATTTTATTTTAATTATTTAATTATATTAAGATTTCAAAGTGTTTTAAGTATTCATTAAAGTTATATATTTAAACATGTTTGTAATTAACTCTTCCTTAAATTTGAAAAGGATAATGTTTTAAAGTTTAAAATGGATTTGAAATCATAACCCTTTGGTTTTAAATAAAATACCAAGAGAAGTGCACACCTGTTACTTCTTGGTTTTTCGTACAAAGAAATATGTTTTTGAGTTTGAAATCTTACTTTGGGAAAATGAAATTCATGACTGTGGTTGTTTTTAGTATTTTATCTATACATAGTTAATTAGGTATTTAAGTATTTAAAAATGTTTTAAAAAGTTACTTTTAAATGTTTTCATCCTTGGATGAATAAAATAAGGTTTTAATTAAAAATACATTTTGTATTTTAAAGATATAATAATTGTATGGGATTTCTTTTATGACATATTAAACTTTGATTTTAGATTTTGAAATTTGATGATTTTAATACTCAAATATTTTGAAAACTAATGAAAATAATAGTTTATAAGGTTATTAATAACCATAATAATAAATTTATTTCCATTTTTTAAAACATCTTTATATTTAATTGTGTCATTATGTTTTATAGAAGTGAACTCTTACTTTAATTAAAAAATTACCCTAGGTCCAGCCCATAATCCAGCCAAGGAATGAAGCTCGCACCATCTCCGTAAGGAGTGGGAGGTCGAGCCTAATCCCTGCAGCCATCTTGGGCCAGCCATAATGGAGTATTCACCCACAGGTGTGCGTGAGGGACTCGAACACATGTTCGGGTGTCAGGGAAGAGCATGTCGTCGTGTGGGGCGGCACAGCGGTAGGGGTGGCCATAGAAGCATCCCTGCAGAGATCTGATGTGGGGAATCACTGAAGAGGGAGAAGAGATTTATTTTCCATGTTGTTGGGACACCGAGTTATTTAAGGGTGGCAGCGAACTCGTACCGTTTCGATGTGGGATGAAAAATTTTCTTAAGTGATTCAATCCAGGACATCTAATCCCCTCCGCGTCTAATCTCGATCACTGATCTGTTTTAAAACCCCGCATTTTTTACTTCATCCATTCGATCAAATTTTAGACGATTGTAACCATCCATGCTTTTCTACATCTTCTTCATCCTCTCATCTTCTTCCTCACATCGCACAATGCCACTCCAGCCTGCGTCTAACCCTGCCCTCTACTTATCCTCACCCATGACACCTCCCATCTCCATCTGCGGTCCTCTTTTCCTCATTTTCCACAGCCAACCCATGGTTTTAGTTTTAAAAAAACCCTTTTCTCATGGGATCTGACATAAGTTTTCATATATTATATATTTATATAGTTGTATATTATCAAAACGGCCAACCCACTTGAGTTTTCCTTAATTAGAATGTTTATCTACACCTATTTAAGACTTCTTGTGAGTCTTTATTTATCATATATTGATGATCTTTGAGTTATATGAAAATATATACAGTTTATATATATATCTCATGTTTTCACCCAAGCGCTTCAGGTTCTCTTTTCTCAAGCCTCTAGTGAAGCCCTCCTTGACTCCACTTCATCCTTAAGCTGGTAAGGGTTTAAAATAACTTTTATGTCCTGTGAAAAGCCTATTCATACACTTTATATTTGTTTTTGTTATATATTTTTATATATATATATATAATCACACAGTTTTTAATAAACATCTATGATACCCAATTTTAAGACTCTCAAATATGGATTTTCAAAGTTTAAGTAGTTTTTTTAAACGAAATACAGTTAAGGGTTACTTGGATTGTGTTTTAATAAACCATATATAAACATATATATGTATATACTGCATATATAAATATATTTATATAACAAATACCTTCAGTCTCATAGTTCCTTTTATTAATGAGAATCACTATGATACACCCTGCTTATACCACTCACATGCGAGTTTAAAACGGTTTCAATTTTTTTATAAAACCCATATATACACTTTGTGTATATATATATATGGGTATATATATATACATATGTTTATTACGAAACAAACCAGCACATTTATGTGTTTTTTTACTTTTTATATATACATGTAATCATGAGAGTATTCTATTTTGTTTTATTTTAATTGGACTATATAAATATATTTATACGGTTATATGTATATACTGATGGATTTGACCAAAAACCCAATTAAGCTTTCATAAAACTAATTCTTGGTGATTCAATAGGGTTTTCGAGTGGTGTAACATCTATAAAGTTTTATTAAACCCTGTTTTGGCTGTGAAAACCCCAAGTATACACCTTGTGTATACATGGTTTATATAATTTTTAAACCCACATGTATATGTACAAGAACCATAATCACACGAGTATATGCACTCCTTTTTTAGAAGCATTAAGTAGTATTTATATTATGCATGAATACATATACATGTTTAAGCACTTATAGATAAATATGTTTAATTATATTCTATGCACCAATACATCACATGAAACAATTATTTTCCATATAACATAGTGCACTTGAATCTTCCACAATAATTTTTTTTAGATATTGAGGTTTATTTTTGTTAAATATACCCATTTATCAGTATATGTTTTAAATAAAAATGACAACTATCATAAATTCAAAATTGTTCATTTTGGAATATAAAATTTTTACTTTCATAATAAGGACTTTAGAATTTAACGGTTATCATTTTATGTGAAAAACCCTGAATAATCATTTATATGCTTTGGTTATCATCACATGTGTTATAGTATTCCTACCTATCCATACATGCCATTTGTTAATTTTTTATATCCAAGTATTTTTTAGTGTTGAAAATTAATGATTCACTTTATGTATGTAATTGCTAAACAATGTTTACTAGTTCATGCATGTCATTGAGAAAATTATTATCTAAATGATAACTGACATATCATGACAATTTATTAAAACTAAATTATTCAAAGTGGTATGGGGCACCTTGAATAATATGAAATGAGAAATTAAATATTCAAAGTGGTATGGGACAGTTTGAATATATAACCTTAATTGGACATATGAGGAATGCATTGGACTTAGTAAGTGTCGGGTGGGGCCCGCTATATCCCCTCGGTGCATCGGTAGGTCTAATGAGACAAATCAGGTCATGGTGCGATGCCTTGAAAAAATAATGGTATTTTTATGAGGCCTTTACATAGATTTTATGGTCTTAGCATGAGGCCTTGACATGTTCCAGCATTATACATTCCCTCATTATGTTTATAATATTCAATTAACCAAGTGAATATTTGACTAGTAAAATGTACTTGGTTAAGATCCTATACTTATGAGTATCAGAAGAAGTAAATGCACATGACATGATTTTTATTTAGAACCCATCTCCTAAACATTAATAAAAATTATGGTAGTTTACCAGTTATTTTATGATGTGCTTTTTATGTGATAAATTAATTGTGACAATGTTTATATGCAACTCTGATCATAAACTTTTTCCAAGTGTAAATTATGTACCCACACCCTTGCATGATTCTCTTATCATTTTTTAATTAACTCTCAAATAATATGTTGCACACCATGCATTTTGTACAAGCATGATTATGATTGGAACTTGTTTTATTGTAGACCAGTTAATTTTCCTTAAAATGTTCACTAGTAATTCTTGGAAAACTATTGTGTTAAGATTCATGTATTGCAGTTTTCTTTAAGAAAATTTTTTAGGAATATTTTTAAAGGGAAGTTTTCAAAAGGTTTTATTTGAAACATTATCTATTTTAAAAAAACCCTTACTGGGCATTCGTATTCTCACCCAACGTTTTCAATCCATTTTTACAGGTTTAGTAGATTTGAGTTACACTATGTGGTGGATGCTTTGTAGAGTCTTTTCTATCCAGTATTGAAGGATTGTAATATTTGTATCTGGTTTTAAAAACCCTAAACCATAAAGATCCTCTGTGTGGAACATGATGTGTAACTTATCAGCATTACATTTTATAAAAAAATTACACACCATGTTTATTAACGCACTGGCTTTAGGGCTTCTGGGGTCAGGGCATGAAAAAAACTTTATATCTAAATTATAATTCATGCTATATAGATTCAAAAAGGAATTTTAATTCCAAATATTAATATTATAAATTTTAATTTTTTAATTTTTTTATATACATCTAGTCAACTAATTTAAAACATTTTTTAATTAAAAAATTTATAAACATTCTATAAATTAAATATATATCTCAAATAAAATCTATAGACAATTTATAAACACTATAAATTATAAAATCAATTCATAATTGAAAATTTGATTTTTTTTCATGATATCATATTTTATGATATCCTATATCATAATTTACAACTGATCCTGTAGATTATTATCTTTTATGACTAGAAGTTTGTGGCATGCATTAGATAATGTGGGCACACTATGTAACACCCCAAGATTTCATAGTGTGTTATTTCTTCAAAATAATTCAATAACTTTCACTACATGCAACACCGAGTTCAATCGCACCATGACTTACCAAACAAGCCATTCAAAAGAGGTTATGAATAGTATTAACTAAATTTTAAAGTAATATATCCTTATAATTTTAGAATCCATATTATGAGTTTCTTAGACATAATGCAAGAACAAATTCATTTTCAGTATTGCAGTGTTATAAACTTTTAATAGTAAACCATTTTTAAATACAATATTTTAAACTTTTTGACTAAATGGGGACATCAAAAATTTAAAATGAAACATCCCAAGCTTCCACGGTACGTTTTCCTTTGAATAATACTGTAGCGTGTGTTGTACGCAACTTCGAGTTTTAAAACACACCACAACCGATCAAACTAGCCGTTATGAATAGTAATACCAACTTTTTGAAATTTTATCTCTCAAAATGGACTTCATTTTTGGATTCGTAATGTTGAATTTAGCCTAAGGTGAAGTTTTGGTACTTTTCGGATAACTTTAATATTTTGATGAATAGTGAAAATTACCAAATTTTAATTAAAAACAACTTTTTTAATCAAAATAATTAAAAGTGATAAATAATGAATTTGAATGGTTTTAAAGTATATTTAGAATATATTTTTACCATTTAATACAATTATGGTCATTGGAGATAATTTTACAATTAAAACGGACATAAACAAGTGTCAATCTTTTGATAGTTATTATCTCTTAAAAACACGCTTTTTTTAACAACGGGAATTAATTTTAAATTAATTTCTGCCACTTCTGTGTTTTGAATTTGGAAAAATGAATTCCATATTTGGAATCAGGATTTTCAAATTGTGTAAATAGGTAACTTTTATTTTTAGACATTTTGAATAATTACTTCGGTAAATATTTTATTTCCCTTGGTTAAGGGTAAATCTAGTAAATAAGGGTTAAAAAATTATATTATAATAATACTAAATTACCCTAAAACATGTCCTAACCTTATTGGTTGATACATGTTCCACCATAGGCATATTTTGGTCGATTTTCGGACCCCATGGAGCCACTTGTAGGTGATAGGGACACTTTATTTTAATTAAGTTAAAATGAATACAAAAATGACACAAGCATATATCTTTAGCAAAACAATTTTTACATAGGGTTATATATGTTGTATTTTCAACTATAAATATTAATTAGAAAGATAAAAATATTTCTTACATAATTATATTTTATTTATAATTTTTAGACATTAAATAATTTAATTTATATATGACACAATGATGATGCAGTAATTACCTAATTAATGAAAAATTAGAATAATTGATATTATAAATACCCAAATAAATATAATTTGAGACTTTTTATGAACTAAACTAATTTTATAGGTTAATATGACATGTTAGGATTGATTTAATAAACTTTTTTCGAAGTAATCATTCTGTTATGAGTTTCACAAAAATCAACTATTGAATAGTGTCAAAATTGACATAAAAGAGTTTTTAAAACAAATATTATATTATTAATTGATATTAAATTCCTAAAAATATAAGGTTAGGCCAAGAGACTTATATCATGATATTTGTATAGTTAATAGACCACTTGGGGGTCTCTTGGATTTATATAGTAAGTTTATTAACCATATAATATAAAAATACAAAGAGAGATTGTAAAAGTGAAACTAATTAACTTAGAGTTAATACTTAAAGATAAGGTTAATATAAGTACCCAAACCTGTATAAATTCTATTGGTTGAGTGGTTTTAGACCTATCACACCTTATCCTTTTAATAATCAACTTTGTATCCATTATAAACCGAATATGAATTTATTATAAATTAATATTTCTAGCTTTTCCAAATGTGCCCCTCACCCCTCTTATAAAAGGGCACTCCACCTTCTCATTTCTTCACACCTTAAAAGCCTTTTTGTTCGGCCTAACTCTACCCAAATACTCTCCCAACTTCCCTCACTACATCCTAGAGGCCTTAGTTTGATCAGAAATCCAACTTAAGGAGCCCTTTTGATCAAATCAAAAGGAAGAACCCGAAGAAGAGGTAAAGATTTCACCATCCTTTTCCAAGTTCCTTTCTTCTTCCACTTCTTCTTCCTTTGTTATTACCATTCTAAAATAATAAATCCATTATCATATATATACTTTGATGTTATTATAAATATTTTACAACCATATTAATTATTCTATCCACCCTTTGAATAACATGTCACCATACGTGCGTACGTACGGCTTACCGTCTCCACGTCATGGTGTAATTGTTATTCAAGATATTATTATTTGGATGGGTATAATAATGATGTTTAAATCATGTAAATAATAAATATAACATGTTAATTATTCTATATATATGATATAACATCCATTTATATATTTTTTTAATATCAAAGGAATGATATTGTCGCTCGTGCGTACGTACGGACTATCGTCTCCACGAACGCGATGAGATTCATTCTCCATCGTATCCATTCAAGTATAATTATCATTTGATGATTTAAAAATAATGTTTAAGGACTTGATATCATTCTATATATGAATAATATACAACCTATCCATAAAAAACATGGCTTATGTAACAAAACATATAAAATAAAACGAGTAAGTTAACACCCGAAACGACAATAATTCTAAGGTATTATTAACAAATCAATGTTAAAAGATCATATATGATATCATATTAATATATATGATTCTTGTATAATTTAATAACAATTATTTCACCATTATACAGGAGTTTAACCTACCCTCAACCAAGGAAAATTGCAAGGTAAGGGTTTGTTTCGCAATCTCTTCATTATCCGAGGTTGTTTATACGTAATAATCTACTGGGATTTCTTTATCATCCAAATCCATGTTTCTTCGAAATGTATTTCAAAACATTTTTAATATTTAAAAAGAATATGGATTAAAGTCATTTATACCCTTATTTGTTTTTAAAGGAATCTTTTCGTCGTTTTCCAAACAAGTCACTTTTAACCTTTCGACAAATTTAAGGTAAGAATGTTTTTTTTAACTTATACGGCGGGTGCGGCTATTTATCGCCGTTATAAAATCGTCAAAGCTTACCTTAAAATATTATAAGAATATTTTAGAATTAAATGTTTTATTTTATAATTATGTGACTTTTAAATGATTTCAAAATGAATATTTTAAGAATTTGTGAAAGGTACTCTTTTTCAAGATCATAATTTTAAATGTTTTAAAGATTTATCTTTCTAAATATTTTAATTAATTTCCATGTTTTCAAAATGATTTTAAGGATTTATTTATATGGACATGAATGTTTTGAAATGATATTTCTTTTCATAAGTTTCAAGTGGTATGGGACACTTTGATTCAAAAATCTCTTTTAAATTACTTCCTTTATAAATGTGTGACTTTTTAATGATTTGAAGAAAAGAGATATTTCTCTCAAATAGTTTTGATTTCATCTATGTCAACATACTTTGATGGATTTTAATATTATTTGAAGTTGATTTATTATGATACAAAACTTTTGTATTGTATTGAAGGTTTTTTTATATGTTTTACTGTGGATGTCTTATTTTTATACCATTCATGGTTTATGGAGAAAGTGTTGACATTTTGTATGATAGTTTTAATACGAATGTTTATGTTTAAACCTTTTCATATGGGAATGCATTGGACTTAATAAGTGACGAGTGGAGCCCTCTATAGCTCCTCGATGCATCAGTAGGTCTCATGAGACAAACTAGTGTCTTGGCACAAGGCCTTGGAAAAATCTTATTTGTAGTCTTGGCACGAGGCCTTGGCTATGTGGTTATGATAGTCTGGCATTATGCATTCCATCATTATGAAAGTGGTTATTGATATTGCATGTGATTATTCGATTAGTATAATATCCATGTGAATAATTAAATGGAATTATTTCATTTTACTTTTGTCATACATTTCCTTAAATGTTTATGCTTATTTTGGAAAGTTTCCGCTATATTGTTATCCTTACTGGGCATTTGAGCTCACCCCTTTTCTATGTTTTATTTTTCCCAGGATGTGAAGAAGTAAGTTATGAATGACCTGTAGGGATATTATGAGGGGATAATAGTGTGGACTATGGAGACATTATGTTTTAGTAGTAGTTTTTCACTTCATTATGTAATGTAAAACTTTATGAATATATCTAGTGCTTCTAAGGCTACTAAACCAATCGGTCTTTCGAGATTTGATATTTCTTGTGATCATTCCAATGTTATGTAATAATGCACCGACTCTAGGTAACTGGGGTCGGGGCGTTACACACTATATATCATATTATACAATAGTAGTATTTATCATAATCCATGATAACACCACATACTATAGCGAGTCATATTTAATGACATTTATCGTATCATTATAACGATGTGATACTTTGTTTTATAACATTTGAATAGGGAAAAAATTGGTATTGTTGCCTAGAATTTTCTAATATCATATAATATGATATGATAAAACTGAAGACTATACATTTCCCCACTACTTATGATATACTATATCATATTGGATGGTTTTATCATCATTTATGAAATCATATATCATAATTCATTCCACAAAACAAAAGAATATTATTTCTTGGGATATCAAATATCATAAAAAATCCTTATTTCATTTTATATACCATTACTTATGATATTAAATTTTATAGTCTTACAATATATGACTTATTCATTTTAAAACATGATTTCAGGATTCAAAATGCAAGGCATGGATCTGATACCATTAAAGGATTTCATTGGATCAAATAACACTTGTTATGAGTAGTGGAATAAAAGACCGTGGTTGGCCTCGTATCACTGCTCAAATTATAGAAGGAGATGCGAGGCCATGGACATCAATTTGGAAGCTTAATGTTCCCCCTAAAGTCCGCTTTTTCTGGTGGCAGGTGTGTACCGGTATCCTTCCTACTAAGAGCCTCCTAGCCTTCAGACACTTTTTAAACGACAACTCATGCCCCTTCTGCCCTACTGTGTCTGAATCCCCTCTACATGCTTTCATTCAATGTCACAGGGCTCAGGAGGTTTGGAATGGATGGGGATCTACTACGGAGTTGTCACTGGATGTCGCCTCGGATCTTACCTCTCTCCTGATGCGATGGTGCTCCTCCTTTTAACCGGCTAAAGCAGGCGCCCTGTGCATTCTGACTTGGATTATCTGGGATAGGCGGAACGAGGCCATTTTCAATCATTTTCGGAGGCCCCCCAGATTTTGGATTGACCGGGCATCATCATGGATTGCGGTTTGGCAGAACCACCATGAGCAGCAAAGACTTTTCACCCCCTCTCCTCAGTCCCAACATTGGTGCCCCCCACTGGAAGGGATTATTAAGATCAATGTGGATGCCTCTCTCTCTAAGGATGGCCCAGTTGGACTTGGTTTGCTGGCCTGAGACAACCAGGGAAATCTTATCGCAGCCAAATACGAAGCACGCTATGCACTTTGGGAGTCCTCAGTCGCGGAGGCCGCCGCCATCCTTACTGGGTTAAACATCGCAAAAGACCGCGGTTGGGATTCCATCCACATCGAATCTGATTGTCTCACCGTAATCAATGCCATCAGTCTCACTGACGGAGGGCTTCAACCTTTCGGCTCCATTACTCGGTGTATTCACTCTCTGAGACAAGGCTTCACATCCTGCAATTTCTCATTTATTAAAATGGAAGCAAATGAATCCACTCATAAGATGGCAGCCGTTGGCCCTATTTACGAGGATTTGCTCTGGTTTAATCATTTTCCATCGTGGTTATGCGACTGTATTTCTGCTGATCTCCATCATTAATGGATCTGTCTTATTTTGTCAAAAAAAAACAACATAATTTTTTAACATCATCAAAATTTTCATCACCAAATGTAAATTTTTTATTTCAAATACACTTTAAGTAGAAATGGGAAACCACAATCATATTAACAAAAAAACCACTACATAATGAAGGAACTAAAAAATTTATTGAAAACAATACTGAGATTGTTTGAGATAAACACTATATAATTCCCAGTGAAGCGTACTAACCTCAAGTTCTAGTTCCTCACTGATGAGTTCTTAAAAGTTATTAGCCATTCTATCCATTGTTTGTATAAATTCCTCCATGCTAATTTTATGTTGGTTAAAATCCGGTTCCAGTATTTGATCTTACTTATTTATCTACTCTTCTTACTCCTCATTGGTATCAAATCACAACCTTATTTCATAGATTATTTTGACCTACTCTTTTGGGTTGTTGACTCTAACAACTTTTTCATTCATATCTTCCTTATAATTGAGGATGAGATCCAAAAAATCCCCTTCATCTTCTTCCACTATTCCTAGTTTCCCACTTCGTTCTTCACTTGTAGGCTTTCTACAAACCATTTGTTCACCTATCACAACAGGTTCCAAACTCACTCATTTGAAAATTATTGATTCATCTACACCTATTTCTGCTATAACTTTCTTGGAATTACCTAAGGATCTGGTAACAATTATCTTATAGATATTTGAGTAATCTTTGTGGGGCCTAGTCTTATTCCCTCCATTTTGAACTGGAAAAATTCCATATCAGAGATTACCTTGTTTTCCCTTGCTCAGTTTGGCTCTGGTATTCATATCCCCAGATTATTTCTACTCATATTCTATTATTTGTTGGGAGTCACTATCTTAATCACCAATCTTGGTGTCTTCAATAGATTTTGGTTCAACCCATTTCTTAGTTTTTTTAAAATGAATTTCTTTCACCCTTCATTTTCTGCATCTTCTTGCTCCCTTACGACCAAGGATACAAATCAGTTATGGTTCTTAAGAGGACTTGTTCCATCCTGCTTTTGAGCAGACACCAATTCCTTAACAGGTGAACATGGCATCGATGACCTCAACCTTTCAGTCTCACAACTGATAACATGAGCAAGATCTTGACTAGAATGCTTCTCTCCTACAAAAGGATCAGCATTAACAATGATGGGAGGACCTCCTAAATTTATCCTTATATGCTTGAAAATATTAGGGACCTTTGGATCAGTAGTATAGAGTTTATCATATTTGTTGATATTATCATAGATGTCATCCTTATTATTTAAAGAGTCATTTTCCACCTTCTTGCTAAGAAGATCAATTCCAAAATGAACCCCCTGGTTCGGTTCTGTCTTCTCTTATGGAGGAATACAAAAATATTTCACAGCCTCTACAAAAAAATAAGGAATATTTGAGATTATTCTCAGATCCACAAATATCCCCTAGTCCTCTTCCAGAACAGACTTACTGAAACTCAAATCGTCAAGATCTTCCACTACTCTAGCTTTTGGATTAAACGTGTTAACCTCATTCTAAACAATGGAAGGGATTCCATACCCATCAGTACCCCGATGATCTATCTTGTTGACATAGCCCAAATCATCCATGCCAACTTCCAGGATACCCTAAGGGGTAGAATTCTGAGCAAGATCAGAGGGGCTTCGACGACATCTGTAAATATCATGACCCAAATGATGGTACCCAAAGAAAAAGGGAAACCAAGATTCATAACAAACTTTCTAATTATAGCGAATCTCTCCTTTAATCTCAATGATTATGGACTCCAATAGTCCCTTAAAAACATCAACTTCAGCACAAATTCTCGAGGATACTAGATAGGAAACAGCACCGGTGCGGGCATCCGAACAGAGGTAGCAACCTATCATATTGTCGATTAAATGAAGAATCACTGGATTTTGGAATGGTAATAGAAGTCTGGGAAGCAATATCCAGATTATCATAAAAGGGGATTCGTAAATCAGATGAAAATTTAATGAACACTAAAAGCGAGTAAATATGAAGACATCCATAGCTTGAAAAGCATTAGACCAAGCATAGATCAGATCTTCCTCAGACAGAAAATGAATTTGAATGTTCTTTGAATCTAAAATACTGACAACCACCCGATCCTGAAGCTTCCAAGAAGAGAAAAAAACCTATCGAATGAATATATTGAGGGAAATTTATTCCCAAAATGAGAAACCAGGGTAAGATTAATCATTTTTTAATCATTTTTGAACTCTATGGGAGAAATCGGAACTGATGGAATTCCATTCTCACAAGAATATACTTTAGGTCTCACGTCAATAGAAGGAAATCGGGGGAGAGAAGACGGGTCAGGGAAGGGTAAAAAGGAAAGGTCGTGAGAGGGGAACGAAAACAAGGGAGGATCGCCTACCCCCCTTCCTAGCTAGAGCGGACCGAGGAGGGGAGGCAGAGGTGTTCCATGACCTACGCCATGAGGGATAAGGAAGGTGAGAAATGGGAAAACCTATAAAAATTCTCATCAAACTACCTCTTTAAAAATATATTTAATTCATTCAAATCTTTCAAAAATTTAAGTAATTTTCACTTCCAAGAAACCTTATTAATATTACAATTTAGTGGTGACATTTTCCTTCCTTTTAAAAACCCATGTCTAGTTTCATTAACCGTAAACTCTAGAGAATTTAAAACTAAAATTAAGTTTGAAATAGGATTCAACTAAAAAAATTAATATTTAGACAAGTTATTATAAGAGAACCCATTATTATGAATCATTTATTTTAGATAATTTTTCTATAAAATGATAATATAATTTTCATTTATAGGATGTTAAATGTTTTCCCACTTATCTTTTAAAATATTCACATCAAGACCCTTTGGAATGATATTAAAACAATATTTTGGTGAATCTATATTAATAACTTCTATATTACATTTTATGTTTGTTGATTTATCAACATCTAAATACTAAATATATATGTTATCCTTCTCTTTATCATCTTTATAAATTATAATGATCATTAAATTTTTGGCTGGAAACCATGATTTACACTGATAAATGATTTTTCCTTCTTGATTAACCTCCTTCAAAATACACTCTTTATCCATATGTCCCAATGTTACAAAAAAATAATAATAATTTAGTAGCTTCTCATGTTAACAAATAATAAACTTTTCTAATCAAGTAATATTTAGTGATAAAGCTTTATAAAAGGATGGTTGATAAATATTAATTCTTAAATAATTACAAATCCATCCTTGTAATTAGATTATCTTTATCCCGCTATATAAATACTCTTAAAACATCAGTGATATGATGTTTAGTATTTATGTTTC
This sequence comes from Viscum album, assembly GCA_963277665.1. Classification (NCBI taxonomy): domain Eukaryota; kingdom Viridiplantae; phylum Streptophyta; class Magnoliopsida; order Santalales; family Viscaceae; genus Viscum; species Viscum album. Next base: position 1,473,898,967 of record OY728125.1, on the reverse strand, counting down.
TATAACCCAAGGGGTCCACTTTATCATAATGTAGAATTTAATTTTTTATAAATAATAATCGGTTAAACTCGGATGCATGGATTCCTTTGAATTTCCCTTTGGTTGATTAGTTGTAGATTCAAGTTCCTTTTGGATGATTGGTTATATTGGTTATCAATAATTGTAAATATATTAGTCTTGGTGAATAATGGGTGTTCATGTGAGTTTCAACCCAATGGGTAAAAGTGAATATGCCTATGTATTATGAGTAAAGGAGAACATAGTTAGCTTCCTTCTGAGTAGTGATATGGATTTCATTTAATACATGGTTTATGTATTCCTTTGATGATTTTTTATGATTTTTTCTTTTAATGATGTTTTTAAGGTTAATAATTGATAACTATCAAATTTGTGTTGAAATTGTTATTATTTGGATATTTTAATGAAATCATATGTTTTTTTTCTAATTAATTGATAAAATGATCCTGTTTTATTTTATTATTTTTTAGGATAAAACATATTTTTGTTTTTTTTTGTTTAATTGAAATATTATTTTCCTATTTTTCATATTCTATATTTAAGATTTTTTATATTATATGTTTTTACTTTTGATAATTTCTATCGAAACAATTTTTATTCACCATTGTTAAAGTATTTAAATTCATGGAAATTTTTTATTATTTTTAACTTTTATTTTGAATTCATTTTAAAATCATCTTAGTGAATTTATAATTTTTTTGTGCAACAATTCATGGGATGTTTTGGAATCCAATCAGTAAGAAAAATTTTCATATGTTAGGTTGTATAATTTCTGTAAGAGAATTTTACCCCACAATCATGTAAGATAATATTGACATCATATCATGTAGGATAAATTTGTGTTTGACCCATAAGATATTTTTTGGGGAATCTAATATATGAAAATCCATATATTTTATACAGTTTATTTCATGATTTATTACATAGAGATGCACATAATACAATCCCAAAAGTTCAAAAGGCCTAGTTTATTTGGGTAATTAGATACATAATGCAACCACTTCACATGGGGATGCAAAAAAATTATTTATAAACTCCACAACATTCCCTTCAAGTCCATTGATCTTTTAAAACTACATTGGATAACCAGGGTACGTACATAAGAATGGGGTGATCTATAAAGATTATTAATGGAATAATCAAATAAAAAAATAATGTAAATTAGTACATGAGATTCATGAGACATATCATGATGACATAGAAGAGTTATAATAATAATCATGAACATTGAAGCATGATATAATATGATAACATCAAGGCATTATAGGAATGTGGAAACAACATAAAACCTGACATCATAAACATAAGTCATGGATAACCACTAAGACATCATAAGTTAATGTTATTAGGATCTCATGCACCATACATGGTATCTCATGAGATAGAAAGATTACTAAATATATTGGAGGGATATATAATTTTAATCTCACCCATCACATTCATATCATGTACTTGCATTTGTGTGCCACATATATCAAATAATATAATAACACCTTTATTCACTTTTAATCCTATGATTAAGGAGTTTCAGTTATATTTATATAAGCCACTAATAAATTAAGCTTATGTAAAAATAGGTGAATTACCTTGATTTTAAATGGGTATGGGTATTCACAACACAAAAGTTTGGCATGGAAAGTCACAGAATAATTTTGGCAACATAACAGGTGTACATAACGCTTTATCCAAGAGATTAATGAGAATTAAAATAGTGTCTTAGTGCTTGGTAATTATAAGGATGGTAAAGGTATGTGTAAAAACACATTAAAACATGAACAATTGGAAATAAATATTCTTAATTAGTGTAATTTACTTAAATAAAATGGAAGAGTAAGAGAATATTTTACTGTAATGCCCTGACCCCTGTTACCCAGAGTTGGTGCATTATTGCGTAACATTGTCATGATCACAAAAGATCAAGTCTCGAAAGACTGATTAGTTTAGTAGCCTTGGAAACACTAGATACATCCATAAATGTTACATTACATCAAAAAGTTAAAAACTACAATAACATAGTCTCCATTTTCCACACTCATATACCCTTCAGACTATCCCTGCAGGTCATTCCTAAAATACTTCTTCACATCCTGGAAAAATTAAAACACTGAAAGGGGTTAGCTCAGATGCTTAGTAAGGATAACAATATAGCGGAAACTTTCATAAATAAACATTAACATTTAAGGCAATGTATAACTAAAACAAAAGCCTTTTAAACTTAAACTACAGCATAATATGGAAAAATTAAAATGAAATAATGCCATTTACTTATTCACATTGATATTATACTAGTCGAATGATCACCTACAATATCAATAACCACTTTCATAATGATGGAATGCATAATGTCAGACTATCATAGCCACGTAGCCAAGGCCTCATGCAAAGTCTACAAATAAGATTTTGTCAAGGCCTCATACCAAGACACTAGTTTGTCTCATGAGACCTACCGATGCATCGAGGAGCTATAGCGGGCTCTACCCGTCACTTATTAAGTCCAATGCATTCCTCAAATGAATAGGTTTAAACATATCATAATCCATAACATAATCGTATCACATAAAACATGCATAAAAGAAACATAACATTTCCACATTTCAATCACAAGATATAAATAAAACACATTGATATAATAAAAACAATTTCAAAACCATTTTCAATACCAAAATAAATGAAAAGTAAAACATGGTATTTGTTTTTCATTTAAAAAAAAGTTTTGGCTTGTAGAGGAAGCCGAAACTCAAATAATGGTCATGGAGGTGGAGAAGTCGTTGTCGCTGCATACGTATGATAAAAAAACATTCCCATTTGTCATTTAGTAAAACGATTTGTATAAAAAAGATTCCTTTTGAATAAACATAAATGTTAAAGGGGTTTATACACCGTATAAAGGAAAGTTGTATATAAAACAAAATATGCCTAAATGAAAGGAGATTGAGACGAAGTCCCTTACAAAGATCATTTTTTTTAAATAAAATAAATATATTATGTGTATTCACTATAAGTACACATAAAAAAGTATAAATACAAGATAGTACATAATAATATCATGACATAATTTGAAAGTAGGAGATTAACCCAAAGAATAGAAATTGGGTTAAGAAGTTCCCTTAACTCGTGTCCGACTTGACTCAATCGTTCTTTAACCTCCTGAATAATAAACTAGAGTTAATTTATACTTGCTTAAGAACCTTTTTAAAGTTCATTATTCCTTTTATATCACTTATTACCATGTTATGAACATTATGTAATTATTTAAGTTAATAACGGTCCTTTTTTCGATCTTTGGTACTTGAGTCAAAAATAAACTTCTTATAATTACAAGTTGTTCATGTGGTAAAATATCCATTATATCCAAAATTATATTCATGATGTAGATATCATATATATCATATATATCCAGTATATATACGCATTTATAATATTAGATAACATTTAGAGGTAAGAAATGAAATGCACCGTTCATAGAGACGGTAAGCCGTACGTACGCATGAACGCTACATTCATTTCTATTTGGTATTTAATTAAATGAAATCATAATGATATAAAGGTGTATTATCATTCCAGTATAATATCATATATAATATCATTTACTCCATCCTTTATACGTCCCACATATGTCATTAAAGATTCAAATCACTTTGAGGGGGCGGTAGTCCACACTTCCTAAAATGAAATTATCGCGTTTAACCATAATGGAAATCATAAAGGTATGCCATAAATGAGAAATACATAAGCATAATGAAAACATAAACATAATATATATCATATATATAAATAGTGTTATCTTAATGTCCACCATGAGAGGTGGTAAAATAAAATTGAACAATCATCGTTTCGTGAGGCAGTAATTCGCCACCCACAGAAACAGTATGTTCTTTAACCATTAGACGAATGTGTGTGTAAGTGTAAATCAAAACCTTCTAATAAAATCATCATAGTATATTTAATATACTGGTTTTGTTACAAAAGAAAGGAATAAAAAGAGTTTAAGGGGTTGGAGAAGAAAAATAAAACAAAATAACATAAGAGAAGACATTACCTTAAAATCGGGTAACTCTTTTTTGATTTGAGCCAAAGGCTTCCTTGGAAAGAATTATGCCCAAAGTGAGGCTTATAAGAGTAATAGAGGGAAGTTAAGAGAGTATTTTGGAAGAGGTTGGCCGAGTCAAATGGATTTGATGGTGCGAATAAGGTGGTAGTGTTGGGGGCCTTTTATAAGAGGAGAGGAGGGGCACTCTTGGAAAGTCATGAAATGTTACTTTATTATATAATGATTTTCAGATTTTAAAGGACCCAAACTTATATATTTCGAGGATAAGGTGATAATGGTTCTAAATATACTCATCCAATAGGTTTTTTACAAGTGTAAGTTTTATATTTTACATTATCTCTTCATTTTATTTAAATCGTTAATTAATGAGGTAATCGTTGCATGATCATGGTGTCATAAAATATTTAATTTATTTAATGTCTAAAAATTATAATAAATAATATAAAGATGTAGGAAGTATTTTTATCTTTCCAATGAATATTTATAGTCGAAATTTTACCTTATATAACCCCATGTAATAATTGTTTTAGTAAAACAACTCATGTTTGTGACAATTTTATTTTTACTTTAAATAAAAAGTTATTATTGTAATTTTCTTACCCAAGTGGCTCCATGGGGTCCCCAAGTTGACGCATGTATTTTCTTGATCGGTCATGAATCATCCAATAATTTTATGATAAGTGTCATGGTCATTTCATATTATTATAACATTATCTTTACCTTAAATTTCACTAATTACCTTTAATCGCGATTAATTAAACTAAAAAGTTACTATTCACCAAAAAATTATTTTAATCCCATTGAACCACATTTTACATCCTAATGACAACCATGTATGTCGGATTTTTGAAATTCAAATCCCAGAGGTGGTAAAATTTCATTTAAATGAAAAATCAGTTTTTTAACTACCACTTAGTGGTTTCACTATTCATCAAAAATTGAAGTTTTTCGGAACAATGCCAAAATTTCACCCTAAGCTATAATTGATATTCCGAATTCAAAAATGATATTTATTTTACAAAATTCCAAAAATTTAAATTGCATTAATTAATTGTATAATTAATTCCCGATGTCACAACAAATTGCGTGTTTTTAAGAAACAATATATATCAAAAGATTGACAAGTGTTCATGTCCAATTTCAATGTTAAATTAATTATAAAGACCACCATTGAATAGAACGGTAAAAATATATTCTAATTATAATTTAAAACCACTAAATAGTATAATTTATCACTATAAAGTATTTTGATAAAAAAGTTGTTTTAGTATTTTTCACTATTCATAAAAAACTGGAAGTTCTCAGAAAATTACAAAAAAATCAACTTAGGATAATTTCGATATTACGAATACAAAAATGAATTCCATTTTGAAATATAAAATTTATATAATTTTAAAAAGTGGGTATTACTATTCATAACGGCTACTTTGATTAGTCGCGGTGTGTTAGAACTCGAACTTGCGTACAATGTAAGCTATTGCATTATTGAAAGAGAAGCTTATCGTGGAAGCTCGGGGTGTTACATTCTCCCCTCCTTCAATAAATTGCATCCTCACAATTTAAAATTTTTCTTTGAAAATAAAAGGTTGAAAATAGAAAATACCTTTGTGGAAAACCCATATAGGAAATAAGGTTAATAAAAATATAACTTTAAAAGAAAGAAAGAGAAGTACAAAGGTCACCTGAGATAGCCCATACTATGATTCTATGAAAATATGGATATGGAGGAAAAACAAACCATCAAGGTCTGATGGAGAGTTGTATAAAACATGATTAGGAGAAAGTTAACTACAAGAAAATCACAAACTTGTGATTGGTTAAACGGTCATTCAATCCCCAGTTGGAAAAGTTAACCGACAACGTTTTTGTTTTAAGTTACCCTTAATAAAGTTGAGGAATGTATTTAGGAGATTTACTAAGAATGTAAGGAAATATACTTACTTTTCATGTATACTTTCATTCTTTAATAAATTTTTACCACAAACCCATCTTTCACTCCAAAAGGTAATAGAACTCAAAAATATTCTATTTATCATAATTGCATAAATTTCCAAATATTAACACCTACCATTTAGAGTAGGAAAAATCTTTTGTAATAACCAGGGACTTCATGTAGGCTAGTGGTAGGTAATAAAGGCCTGTCGCACTATGGTTGTGGGTTCGATTCCTACATCTTTGTCCGACGTGACGGGTTATCCCCCAACCTGCAGGTTGTCCTTTTCCTAAAACTATAGTATTATAATATTCCAAAAATAATCTTCATAAATGTTTTAACCTTAAATAATACTATCCAGAGTTCAACTTAATCCATTCCAACCTTTATATTTATCCAAAATACCTCTACCCAGACTTTCTCTAAAAGGTCTCTAAATTCCAAAATCAATTGTAACATCAGATTCCCCAAACAGAGTAAAGTTTCTCTTATTGTCACATACTAAAAATATGATTACCTTCATCATATTAAAACCATAATGAAAAAAAGTACTGCAGTACAATCCTTATATATATCTCATTGTTCTTATAACCATAATATAATCCTTGAGTCCAAAAGCACCAATACATTAATTATTCCACTTCAACTGTAGTAACAACATAAAATTTCCATTGATCCCTTTGCCTTTTCTGAGGTAAGTTTCCATGACGCTTAGGACATTCATTTGCATAATGCCCCATTTCCATACAATTGTAGCATTCAACATTGATAGCCTCTTTCTTTCCCTTGTAATCACGCGCCTGGTGACCTTTTTCTCCACATTTATAACAAACTCCCATTCCTTTTAGGCAAGTACCAGGGTGATTCTTCCCACAATTATTGCATAATGGAAAATACTTATTTCCCTTTTTCCCTTTATCTGTCTCTTGTTCCACCATTCTCTTCTTCTCTTGCTTTACTTTATTGTCAAAAGATTTAGAAAATACCTTTTCTGTCTTGATAGCACACGAGACTATATCTTCGTATGTTGAGAAAGATTGTGATACTAATGCTCGATGGACAAACGGTTTTAACCCATCAAATAAATGATCGATCTTACTTCTTGGGTTACGTATATAATCAGCAGAATGTCTCTCTAACCTTGTAAAGTTAGCCTCAAACTTTTCGACATTCTCATCCTCATTCTGCCTCAGTCTCAGAAATTGCCTTTCCATATCTTCTCGATGGTCATGTGGAAAGTATTTTCCTAAGAAAATTTCCTTAAACTCCCTCCATTCCATACTTGATACTTCTTCATCTTCCTTTGTGTTTTGAATCAGTGACCACCATTGATCAGCATCTCCAGTGAGGCGGTAAACTTCCATGACAACTTTCTCCCTTTCGCTACTCCCTAAGGCATGGAATATTTTCTCTAAAGAGTTTATCCATTGCTCAAATACTAATGGATTTGTACCACCATTAAATATTGGTAGTTGTTTCCTCATGAAGTGGTCTAACATTGATCCTCCACGTTGCGGATCAGGGTGCTCTATACGAGTAAGGTTACTATTCATAACCTGAGTGAGTTGTCCCAGTATGGTGATAAGTTGATTAGCACTAGTTGTATCTCCAGCTCCACTATAATTATCTTGAGCAGGAGGGAAATACCTACATGGAGTGCGTGCATTGATACAGTTTCCATTCCTCCCACTAGGGGCTATTTCTAAACAATGGCATAAACTAGATTAGTTTATAAATCAAAATACATAATTCCATACTTGTAAAACACTTAACATAAATTGAACTATTTAGGGATATAATCTATACAAGAAATGTTTTCTTTGAGGATGTATATACTCATAAACCCTTTATAATGGTTTCTAAAGAAAATGATAATTATCTTAAGCATATCCCTCAGGAGTGTCGTAATCAAGAGTGCAGCAAGACCCGTTGTCGTGCACCAGTTCCCATTCGAGTCTAGCTTAAAGTGGTGTTTTCGGGTTTTACCCCTAGGTACATCTGTACCAGAGCCGCCTCTACCTGCTCGTATCCAGACAGGGATGTATTGCTCGGAAAACTCATAAAATCTCTATAATACCAAAATTCTAGGAAGTTCTTCTATACTAATCCTCAAAGTCTATCTTTGGGCTATGTTCTCTAAACACAGTTTATCTAAATCTAGCTTCTAAGGTTAGTACTAAACTGCCTATGATACCAACTATAACGCCCCTACCCCTGTTACCCAAAGTCGGTGCATTATTGTGTAACATTGGCATGATCACAAAAGATCAAGTCTCGAAATACTGATTAGTTTAGTAGCCTTGGAAACACTATATACATTCATGAATGTTACATTACATCATAAAGTGAAAAACTACAGTAACATAGTCTCCATTTTCCACACTCATATCCCTTTCAGACTATCCCTATAGGTCATTCCTTAAATACTTTTTCACATCCTGGAAAAATTAAAACATTGAAAGGGGTGAGCTCAGATGCTTAGTAAGGATAACAATATAGCGGAAGCTTTCATAAATAAACATTAACATTTAAGGCAATGTATAACTAAAACAAAAGCCTTTTAAATTTTAAGTTCAGCATAATATGGAAAAATTAAAATGAAATAATTCCATTTACTTATTCACATGGATATTCTACTAGTCGAATGATCACATGCAATATCAATAATCACTTTCATAATGATTGAATGCATAATTCCAGACTATCATAACCACATAGCCAAGGCCTCGTGCCAAGACTACAAATAATATTTTGTCAAGGCCTCGTGCCAAGACACTAGTTTGTCTCATGAGACCTACCGATGCATCAAGGAGCTATAGCGGGCTCCACACGTCACTTATTAAGTCCAATTCATTCCTCATATGAACAGGTTTAAACATATCATAATCCATAACATAATCGTACCACCTAAAACATGCATAAAAGAAACATAAAATATCCACATTTCAATCACAAGATATCAATACAACACGTTGATATAATAAAAATAATTTCAAAACCATTTTTAATACCAAAATAAAAGAAAAGTAAAACATGGTATTTGTTTTTCATTTAAAAAAAAGTTATGGCTTGTAGAGCAATCCGAAACTCAAATAATGGTCACGGAGGTGGAGAAGTCATTGTCACCACATACATACGATAGAAAAACATTCCCTTTTTTCTCTTAGTAAAATGATTCGTATAAAAAAATATTCCTTTTGAATAAACATAAATGTCAAAGGGGTTTATACACCGTATAAAGGAAAGTTGTGTATAAAACAAAATATGCCTCAATGAAAGGAGACTGAGACGAAGTCCCTTACAAAGATATTTTTTTTTAAATAAAATAAATATATTATGTGTATTCACTATAAGTACACATAAATAAAGTACAAATACAAGATATTACATAATAATATCATGACATAATTTTAAAGTAGGAGATTAACCCAAAGAATAGAAATTGGGTTAAGAAGTTCCCTTACCTCGTGTCCGACTTGACTCAATCATTCTTTAACCTCCTGAATAATAAACTAGAGTTAATTTATACTTGGTTAAGAACCTTTTTAAAGTTCATTATTCCTTTAATATCACTTATTACCATGTTATGAAAATTATGTAATTATTTAAGTTAATAACGGACCTTTTGTCGATCTTTGGTACTTGAGTCAAAAATAAACTTCTTATAATTACAAGTTGTTCATGTTGTAAAATATCCATTATATCCAGAATTATATTCATGATGTAGATATCATATATATCATATATATCCAGCAAATATATGCATTTATAATATTAGATAACATTTAGAGATAAGAAATGAAATGCACCGTTCATGGAGACGGTAAGCCGTACGTACGCATGAACGCTACAATCATTTTTGTTTCATATTTAATTGAAAGAAATCATAATGATATAAAGTTATATTATAATTACAGTATAATATAATATATAATATCATTTACTCCATCCTTTATACGTCTCACATATGGCATTAACGATTCAAATCACTTTGAGGGGGCGGTAGTCCGCACTTCCTAAAATGAAATTATTGCATTTACCCATAATGGAAATCATAAAGGTATGCCATAAATGAGAAATACAGAAGCATAAGGAAAACATAAACATAATATATATCATATATAGAAATAGTTTTATCTTAATTTCCACCATGAGAGGTGTTAAAATAATATTGAACAATCATCATTTCGTGAGGCAGTAATTCGCCACCCACAGAAACAGTATGTTATTTTACCATTAGACGAATGTGTGTGTAAGTGTAAATAAAATCCTTCTCATAACATCATCCTAGTATATTTAAGATACTGGTTGTTTTACAAAATAATGGAATAAAAAGAGTTTAATGGATTGGAGAAGAAAAATAAAACAAAATAACATAAGAGAAGACATTACCTTAAAATCGGGTAACTCCATTTTGATTTGAGCCAAAGGCTTCCTTGGAAAAAATTCTGCCCAAAGTGAGGCTTCTAGGAGTAAGAGAGGGAAGTTTAGAGAGTATTTTGGCAGATTTTTTCCAATCCAAAAGGGTTTGAAGGTGTGAATAAGGTGGTAGTGGTGGGGGCCTTTTATAAGAGGAGAGGAGGGGCACTCTTGGAAAGTCATGAAATGTTACTTTATTATATAATGAGTTTCGGATTTTAAAGGTCCCAAACTTATATATTTCTAGGATAAGGTGAGAAGTGTTCGAAATATACTCATCCAATAGTTTTTTTACCAGTGTAAGTTTTATAGTTTACATTATCTCTTCATTTTATTTAAATCGTTAATTAATGAGGTAATCGCTGCATCATCATGGTGTCATAAAATATTTAATTTATTTAATGTCTAAAAATTATAAAAATATTTCCAATTAATATTTATAGTCGAAAGGTTACCTTTTATAACCCCATGTAATAATTGTTTTAGTAAAACAACTCATGTTTGTGACAATTTTATTTTTACTTTAAATAAAAAGTTATTATTGTCATTTTCTTACCCAAGTGGCTCCATGGGGTCCCCAAGTTGACCCATGGATTTTATTGGTCGGTGATGACTCATAAAATAAGTTTAGGACAAGTTTCATGGTTATTTCATATTATCATAACAATATCTTTACCTTAAATTTCACTAATTACCTTTAATCGCGATTAATTAAACTAAAAAGTTATTATTCACCAAAAAATTATTTTAATCTCATTGAACCACATTTTACATCCTAATTACAACCATGTATGTCCAACTTTTGAAATTCAAATCACAGAGGTGGTAAAATTTCATTTAAACGAAAAATCAGTTTTTTAACTACCACTTAGTGGTTTCACTATTCATCAAAAATTCAAGTTTTTCAGAACAATGCCAAAATTTCACCCTAAGATATAATTGATATTCCAAATTCAAAAATTATTTCTATTTTAAAAAATTCCAAACATATAAATTGCATTAATTAATTTTATAATTAATTCCCGATGTCACAACAAATAGCGTGTTTTTAAGAAACAATATATATCAAAAGATTGACAAGTGTTCATGTCCAATTTCAATGTTAAATTAATTATAATGACCACCATTGGATAAAATGGTAAAAATATATTCTAATTATACTTTAAAACCACTAAATAGTATAATTTATCACTATAAATTATTTTGATTAAAAAATTTGTTTTAAGTATTTTTCATTATTCATAAAAAATTGGGAAGTTCTCAGAAAATTACAAAAAAAATCAACTTAGGATAATTTTGATATTACGAATACAAAAATGAAGTTCATTTTGAATTATAAAATTTCTATAATTTTAAAAAGTGGGTATTACTATTCATAACGGCTACTTTGATTAGTCGTGGTGTGTTAGAACTCGAACTTGCCTACAATGCAAGCTATTACATTATTGAAAGAGAAACGTATCGTGGAAGCTCGGGGTGTTACATTTACCATGAGAGGGTGATTATAAAATCTTGAGAGGAGATTATTAAGAGATTAAAATACCTTTGAAAGTATTTATAGAGGGATAGGTAGTGTAACTTTATTATCAGTGGGTTTTTAGTGAAGATTAATGGGAGGTTTGGTAGGTATTTATAGTAAAAGAGAGGGGAATTTTTTTTTAATTTTTAAACTTAGGTTTTTTACTCTAAGAAATTAGGTAATCAAAACTAAAAACTTTCCCACGGGTTTTTCCCATAGTTTCTAATAAAGATGAGTTATTTTAAATATTTTATTAGGCTAATAATGGAACTCCTTAGAATAATACTACTGATGTTGGGGAAGTGAGTCATGTTCATAAAGAATTTTCTTTAAAACCATAAAATATAATATAGGTTTTGGAGGATTCATTTAAGGTTTGTAAAACCAATAAAATAAATTAAAAAAATATTTTAAAGGGGAAATCAATTTTTGGCCATGGATACCCTTTATTTTATTTACTATATCACTTTTGGGATAATATGATGTCATAATACATACTGCATATTAGTATTGTATTTAATTTTTACACAAAAAAAATATTATCTCAGGAAATTTTAAAAAAATTGACCAATATATAATTTTAATGTGATGAATTAAAAATAATATTTATTTTACCAAAATTTGTTTTAGAATATGATAAATTACTATTTTAAATAAAAATTCTTATTTACTGTAAAATACTAGTTTTTACTACACTAAAAAATTTATAACCACTATAAATATTAAATTGGACTATATTAGATTATATTATAATATATATTTAAATAAATATTATTTAATAAGAATATTTACTTAAAATAAAATTTGTTTAAAAATTATTTTAATTTACTAAAAATGTTATTTTAATTGAAACTAAATCTTTTCAAAAAATATAATTTTGGTTTCTTTGTATCAAAATCTAATTTTTATCAAACTCTTTATATAATCATATATATAAATTAATAATGAAAGGAATTATTATAATAATTATTTAAAAAATATATATATTATATGAATTCATACTATTAGGGTCAGGATACATAACCCCCTTATTACGCTAGCTTATTCCCTAAGGGTATGATGTGGGAAAGTAGTACTTTTATGGGGTGGTTTAGCGAATTACATTTGTGTTATTATCTTGATAAGTATGAACTTTTCTCATAAATAGTTTCATTCAAGTTATAGTTGTTGAATCTTTCTTGGTCTTGGTCAAGGGAAAATCACAGTAATGTTATCTCCCTTCAAAGCTCTAATAAATGGGCTTCATAGGGTATGATCCTACTAGTCGAGGTCATTGATTCTTATTTCTATGTTAATAAAACTTTATCACTGCCCTTAATATATACCTATCTTAATGGTCATTGTAGAACAGCTATATTATCAATAGTTATTATTCATACTTCTATTTTAAGCCCGATAGAAAAATTATGGGCATATTTTATAATGGTCCAAAATATCATAATATAGTGTACATGTTTTATAAAAATATGTTTCTTAATAATTAATTTATTAATTTAAAATTTGAGTTTCATTTATAAAATTCTGGGTCATTATAGTATTCCCCCCTTCATAATTTTTTCCCTTGAAATTTCATTTCATACACCAAAACAGATGGGGGTACTTCTATTTCATCGCATCTTCTAGTTCTCATGTTGCTTCCTCAAACTTATAGATATTCTATAGTACTTTAACCAGGTCACCTGTCTCTTTTTATAGAACTTTATCTACATAATATAATATCTTCACTAGCTACTCCTCATATGAAATCTCTTTCTCCCAACGTACCACCTCAGGATTTAATACATGTGAGGTGTTTGGTATGTACTTTCTAAAGTGGGATACATGGAACACATCATGTATATGAGTTGGATTAGGTGGGAGTGCTAGTCAATAGGCTACAGCTCTAATGTGATCAAGGGTCTCAAACAAGATGATTTATCTGGGACTAAGTTTTTCCTTCTTCCCAAACCTCATGAATTTCTTCCATGGTAATATATGAAGGAACACATTATCTCTAACCTGAAACTCTAACTCTCATCTATGTTTGTCTTCATATATTTTATTTTGATTTGTTTTGTATTAAATATGATGTTGAATAGTTTTGAAGTTTTCTATTATCTCTTGGATAATATTAAGCCTCATCAGTATCTACTCGCTGACATTATTCAGGCATGCATAAGTTCGACACATATTTCCATACAAAGCCACAGAGGGTTCCATTTGAATGGTAGAAAAAAAACTATTGTTATATGAGAACTCATCTAGGGGGTGGTGTTGATCCTAAAATCCTTTTAAATACATTGAACATGATATCAACATATCCTCTAGAGTTTTAATGGTTATTTCAGACTAACCATCTATTTGAGGGTGAAATGAAGTATTAAAACTTATCTATGTATTCAACACTTTCTAAATACATCTCTAGAACCTCGAGGTAAACCTTATATCTCAATAATATACAATGGAGAGTGGAACTCCAAGAAGTATTACCAATTATCTTATTTATATCTTTGAAGTTTGGTCAATAGATAAGTCTTCCTTGATATAAATTAAATACACTAACTTTTCAAGGTGATTGACTACCACCCAAATGGAATTAATTCATTTAGATGTCTTGGGGAGTCCTATGATAAAATCCATGGTTATGTTTTCTCATTTACATACGTGTATGGGGAATAGTTGTATCATACATTCAGACTTCTATCATTCAGCCTTGACATTTTGGCATACAATGCATCGAGATATGGATTCTCTAATCTCCCTCTTTAGGTTATCCCACCAGAATTTTTGCATCAAATCTCTATACATATTAGTGATTCATGGATTAATGATAAGGATGATTTATCTACAGCATCCAGAAGTTAACTCTTCATTTTTTGGTTTTTATTAGACACATATCTAAGTTCCAAATCTTATAAATCCATATTTAGAAAATTTGTACTACAGAATATTCTCTATATTTCTATGTAGCTCCCCATCATCTTTTTAAGCCTCATTGACCCTATCAAGAATGTATAGTTGAGTAATTATTTTAGAAAGGTAATATGACATTCCTTTTATTATTTACATGTTCATCCTTTTCATGTCCAATAATTTTGGATCCCTTTTAATCCTCATCATGGATAGGGTTGTAAGAAATTTTCTACTCAGAGCATCTACCACTTTATTTTCCTTCCTAAGATGTTACTGAATTGAAAGGTCATAATCCTTGATTAGATATAACCACCTTTGTAGGTGCATAATAAGATCATTTTTTGTGAATATATACTTGAGGATTTTATAATCTGTATATATGTCGCACTTATCCTTGTAGTGATAATATCATAAAATCTTCAATAAAAAGATCACTATAGCTAATTATATATCAAGTTTCTGAAAGTTCTTCTCATGGATCTTTAATTTTTGGGAGGCATATGTTGTCACCTTTTCATTTTATGTGATTACACAACCCAATACCATTTTGGATGCATCAGTGTAGATCAAAAAATTTTCTCCACTTGTGGGTAATGTGATTATAGGTGAAGTGATTAGCCTCTTTTTTAACTCCTTAAATCTATCATCACATTCATTAGTCCAGAAAAACATCACTCCCTACCTAGTTATCTTGGTTTATGGGTTTGAAAATATTGATATGTTTCTCACAAATTGATGATATCAGCTAGATAATCCAAGGAAACTATGTATATTTGTCACAAATTTTATTATAGGTCATTCTTAAATAGACTCTATCTTTGAAGGATCTATAGATATCCCTTTGATAGTAATAGCATGCACCAAGAATGTAACTTACTCCATCGAAAGCTCACATTTTTTATACATTACATAGAACATTTCCTTTCACAAGGTCTTTATTATAACATTTAAATACTGCTCATATTTGATTTTAGAGTAGATAAGAATACCATTTATAAAGTATACCATTAATTTTTTGAGGTAATACCTATAGAATCTATTCATTAATTCCTTCAAGATAAATGGAGTATTAGTGAGTTCAAATGGAATAACTATGAACTAATAGTTCATGTACCTTGTATTAAAATTATTTTTTGGTATACCATCCTTCTTCACCTTTATATGATAATATCATGACTGAAGATCCACCTTAGATAAGTATTGGGATCCACATAGTTGATCGAATAAATCATCAATCTGTAGACTAGAATACTTTGTCTGTATCATGATCTTTTTTATCTCAGGATATTAAATGAAGAGGCACATTTAAATATCATTATTATATAATCAAAGGAACAATACACTCCAAGGTGAAGCACTTAGTCATATAAAACTTCTATCCATATTCTCCTATAGTTTATTTTTCATGTCTTCAATTTCAATAGTGGAAATTATATATAGAGTTTTAGATATTGGAAAATACATGGTTATAAGTTTGATTAATAACTCATCCTATAAACTAGGGGTAAGAACAAGAAATTATTCAAGGAACATATCTATATATTCTCTTACAATATACATGTCACTAAGGATGATTATTTCCTTAGTATCAATCATTTTTGTTGGATACACTTGCTTATAAGGCAATAATATCCATGTTTTAGATGATGATTCCAATGTAGATTCATCCTCCACCTTGAAATTATATATAATTGTATGGTGATTCATGATATGGAGATTAATTTCCTTCTACTAACAATTTATGTTGTCTCTATATAAGGAAATCCAATCCATAGCTGGAATAGCATCGAATTTTGATAATGGGAGTATCACAATGTTTTTTTGTGAAATTCATCCCACGAATATTGATAGGGAGAAGTTATATTCTTGGGATGCAATAATAGACACATTTTCCATTTTCACTATTAACTTAGATTCCATGTTCTGTGGTGGTGTTTTTATAGTTCTATTAAACATGCATGAAATGAAAGAATTCATAGAACTAAAATCAAATAGTGTATTTTTTTTCTTGAATAAATAACCAGAGTACTTGTTACCGCTCCTTTTTTAGGATCCACCTTATCAGTTGGGAAGGTGTATGCTCTCCCTTTCTCTCTAGTCCTTGGTTGTTATTGTCACTGGTTATCTTAAATAGCCCTTGAATTAGCACATTGATTTTTGTAGTGTCCTTGTTCCTTATAGTTGAAACATTTTACTATAGGTTAAGGGTTGACTGTAGAATTCCTTTCTTCCATAACATTGGTGGGTTTCTCCCATTGGAATTTGCTAGCTAGGTTCCCTTCGTTCCCACTACTAAATCATTTCCTTGTCCCATTCAATAAATTTCTTGGATTCTTCATCCTTCACTTATAATAAGTGGAATTTTATACTTTATTACCACTATGATATTTCTCTGTCACTCCTCTAGAAATAAACTTACCACTTCTTATCTCTAAACACATGAGACCCTTGAGATTCTTTGATCTCTATTTTGACTTTGAGGTCACATCAGGTAATTTACTTATAGTTTTCATAATCTCAAATCACTAAATATTTTCATATATTTGGATTTAACTTCCTAAATAAGAGATAAAATTTATATTCAGGGTTAAGGATGAATCAAGGCATGTATTGTGAAAGACTTAGGATGTTTTCCTTATATGCCCTGATGAATTAATCATCTTTTTATTGGAGGCTAAGAAACACACTCACTATTTTGAGTCAATGGGTGAGAGGAAAATATTTATTAAAAAATATTTTCCTAAATTCATTCAACTATATTACATTGATCTCTTATTTAGGCTTTGTATTCTTGATAAAATTATGATATTGATCAGTTTTACCTCCATGCAATAAAATTCCAACATATCCTTATTTTTCTTACAGAATTTATGGATATAGAATATGTTTTCAATATATTTTATCTATTGTTCTATGATTAAGGGATTGGAAAATAAACTGAAATTTTGAGGCATTTTCTTTATAAAGGTCTTAATTGAAACTTTCTCTTTCTTAGGGGGTGTGTGGTTTTCCCCCTTGATTCAAGTTTTTGTTCAAAACTAGAGTTAATTGAGTAAGTATTTTCATTATTTTATTGAATCCTACTCTCATCGGGTTTAGAATCTCATTTGGGTAGTCATCATATTTCCCATCACATTGGTTATTGACTTAGTTCCACCAATTTCCATCCATTGACTAAAATGAAGGAAAATTAAGGATGATAATTTTCAAAGTATTGAACACATAAAAGGGAAATTATTAACATTGAAGGGAATGACATATACTCCTTAACCTATGAATTTATAGGTTCTAATCTAAGTCATACATTGTCAATTTTATAACATAATATTTCATAATAATTTTTTTCCCTTCATAATGGTTCATAAATAACTTGTGAATTTACCAAATCATATCCTCTAGGATTTTAAAATTAAGTGTGCATCAAGGACTCTTTTTTATGAACTAGTGATGATCAGGTTAACACCTAATCCTCCATTTTGGGGTTATTACCCCAAGGTATAACTATTCTAGATCCACATCCACTTGAAGTGTCCAAACAGGGATTTCATTACTTGGAAACCACTCTCTCTATACTTTACCATTATTTAGGTATGTTTTCATATGTTTAGTATTATACTTAAGGATTTCACTAAGGTTTTTTTAATACTAATCCCCAAAAAGTTCTATACCTTTCTATAATTCCAACTATGACAACCCATATCTTTTATACATTTTATTTTAATGATATATAACATATAGATACACATGATACAATCCAAAAGTATCAAGATACCTGGTTCCTTTGGGTAATTATATACATAACATAATCACTTGAAACTGGGATACAACAACATTACTTAAAATATCAACAACATTACCTAAAATCTCCACAACATTCCATTGAATTCCATGATCTTCCAAAACTGCATAGGATAACCTAGTGATGTACATAACAATGGGGTAAGATATAAAGACTAGTAAGGGAATAATCAAAGAATATCATAATGTAAATAACTATATGATATTCAAGATGTATAACAGGATGACATTTAATTTTAATAATCATAATCATAAATATAAAATTATGATATAAGATGATATCATTAAGGAATCATAATAATGTGGAAACAACATAAAACATGACATCATAAACATAAGTCAAGGATAAATTCCAATAAAACATAACATAGTGTCCTTAGGAAAACCTTACATGCACCATACATGGTATATCATTAGATAAAAACATTACCTAATGCATTATTGGGCTATATAATTTTGGGTCCACCCATCACATTCATATCATGCACATGCATTTGTGTGCCATATTGGTTATAAAACATAAGAACATCTTTCATAAATTTTAATACCATGATTAAGGAGTGTGGGTTACATAAATGTAATTCCCTAATCAATGAATAGTATGTGCAACTAGGTGAATAAACTTGAGTGAAAATTTGTAAGGTTATTAAACACAAAAGTTTGGCATAGAAAACAATAGAATAATTTTGACAGCATAACAGGTGTACATGAAGGTTTATGTAATTGATTAATGAGAGTTAAAGGTTGTATCTAATTACATGGGAATATAAGGACAGTAAATATATGTTTAAAAACACATTAAAACATGAACAATTATAAATAAAAGGCATAATATGTGGAATTTACATGAATAAAATTGAAGAGGAAGAGAATCTATTACCTTGAAAGGGTGCTTCTAAAAACTTAGGAGGAGCTTTTTAAGTGATTAGGAACACCTTGGGAGGGATTTAGGGAGTTAGTGGGAGATTAAATTCATTATTAATAGGTTTTGAGTGAATTTTAATAGAATTTTGGGTGGGTAGATGGGAATTATTTATTATTTATAAAATGTAGGTTTTAGACTCTAAGTAATAAAGTAACCAAAAACACAAACCTTAAGATAGTTTTTTATTATGGTTTATACAAAATAAGAGTAATTATCAATATTTTATTAAGATAATAATAAAAATACTTAAAATAATACCATTGAGGATGTGGAAGTAAGTCATGTTCATAAATAATTATCTTTAAAACCTTAAAAATAATATAAGTTTTGGAAGACTCATTATAGAACTATAAAATTAATATCAAACACATTTTTAAAGGGTAAATATATTTTTGGTCTTGTATTCCCTTTATAATATTTATTACAATGATTCGTATCATAGACTATAGTTAGAATAAAATCTAAGTGAAGACTATGCCAATAGTAAGAGTGGAGTGGAAACATGGGAATGTTCAAGAGGAAACCTAAGAGAGGGAATCTGATATGTGGACATAGTTCCTAGAAATGTTTACCAATACCCCTTTAGATTATTTGAAGCACATCTTAGGGATGAATTTTTATATGCTGGGGAGATTTTAAGATCCCATATTTTCCATGTATATCCATCCTTGAATTTTGGTTAAAGCATATTGTATATGGTTAGTTTTGGCTTGGAAATTGGTAATAAGTTCTTGATCAGGCTAGTTTCACTGTTAAGAGGAAGCAGCATAAGGGATGAATTCTGACTGTAAATATAATTCATGACATGAATTATTAATTCATGATGTGGAATAGTCTGGGAATACCCTATTCTAACACCATGAGATTTGGTGAAATAATTTTATTTTCAAATAAATTTAATATTTTCAATATTTTTAGTTACATGCAACACCAATTTTAGCTTTATTTACACAAAATATTGAGTTTATATTGTGTTATACACAACACTAAGTTTATCTTGAATTACATGTAATTCCAAGTTTAAACGAAACATGATTTACTGTTAGGAAATTATTGTTTAATATGATAGTTATCACCTATGCGTTTTCATAGAAAGTGTGAATAGGATTAAATTGATCATGAAAATATATGTTTTAAACACACATATATATATAATGAATTACTTACTTACCGTTTAATTATAAATAAAAATAAAACCCATTTAAAAATAAAAGGAATCTTTTATAAACTATTTTTATGTGCATAAACATACTTTATCTAAATAAATTAACTAAATCACTTTTGGTGAATTATTTTAATAAAATTATATATTATATATTCAATAAAATTTTGAACATTTATATAATTTTTTTTCTAGGTAATAGATAAGAATAAATCCAATTTTACGCTTAAAATTTATTTTTCTAAAAAAAAGTTTTGTCACCTTTTGCACACTTATTTTAAAGTTATTTTTTTTACAATTTTAGAAAATTTATTTGAAAAAATTAAGTACATTTTTTAAGTCATCATGTTAAAATTATCTTAGGGTAAATGTTTTAGAATTTTTTAAGAAGATAAATTTTTCGATGAATAGTGAAAATATTAGTTTTTATTAAGAATTTTCATTTATTTTAAAGTATTTGAAAACACACCAATTGTTTTATGGT
The DNA here is from genome assembly GCA_963277665.1 of Viscum album. Taxonomy (NCBI): domain Eukaryota; kingdom Viridiplantae; phylum Streptophyta; class Magnoliopsida; order Santalales; family Viscaceae; genus Viscum; species Viscum album. The sequence goes on along the minus strand of OY728125.1, from coordinate 1,473,877,766 downwards.
GGTTTAAGGTAAATATAGTTCAACTATATATATATTAATACAATTCAGGTAATTTTATTCATTTTTATATTGAATTTTGATATAAGAAGTTTTTTAACTTTTGAACATTTTTTCTTTCAAACCCCACTTTCTTATCATGTATGAGAGATTAATTTTAAATTAAATATTTCCAATTATATTAATGGAATTTATAAAAATAAATTCAAAATTTTTTATAATCAAAATTTATATTATCTATAAGGTCAACTTAATTTTTTACCATGATGAATAGTAAAAACTATAAAAATTATTTACCGTGATTAAGGTAAATGTGATTATTGGGGGTTAAACTAAAAATATTTGGGTTAAAAATAACCCAAAACATTTCCAAAACACATTGGATGAACATATTTAGACCTTATAGATTCTATTATTAAAAATTGACCATTTGGGATCCTTTTTATATGAGAAAAATATGGGTTTACCTTTTTCTTTTCCAAAATTACAAGTGTGTCACTCACATCACTTATAAAAGGTCACCCCTTCTCTTCCTATATTCACACTTTACAAAAATTATTTCTTATATTCCTACCCAAATAACTTCATTACTTACCTCCACTTATCCTATAATCCTTATTTTTTTTTAAATTCAACCTTGGAATCCTTATGGGGAAAACCAAAAGATGTTGTCTCAAGAAGAGGTAACATCCCTAACTGAGCATTTTATTTTATTTCTTACTCCACATAATTCAACTGTTATTAAAACATTATGATATAATAAAATCATTAAATTTAACATAATTATATATTTTTATGTTAATTTAATAACCCAGAACCATCTCATCTTATTTCAAATGGGATATGAAATTATCATTCATGAGTATAATGGACTACCACCTCATAAACTAATGTTATTCATTTTCCACCACCACCTCTCATAGATGGATATAATGTCAAATTAAATTTTTATATGTTATATTTATGATATTATTACACTTCTAGAGTTATTATATGATATTTAACTTTATACTTTTCATTCTTTTGGAATATGATAATGTTGCTCATGTGTACAACGGACTATCGCATGGCAAAGCAATGTTATTTTTTCATGCATTACATGGATGGTAATAAGGTTGGTTTTAATAAGAATATTTGAATTAAATATCATAACAATTATTCTATAATTTAAATATATTATTTTCCTTTATTTCTTTCAATCCTTTGAAAAAATGGAAATAGCGTTCATGCGTTTGTACAGCCTACCGTATCCATGAATGGTGTATTTCATTTTCTATCACTAAATCTTATGGATTACTCTAAAAACATATATAATGAATATATATGATATTTATATCATTTTTAAAATTATGGATATTATGGAACCATGATCAAATTATTAAGACCTAAAATTAAAAATTAAAACGTGCATGGAAGACAAAGTAGTTATTGCCTGAAACGTGACTTTAACATGAAATTGTTAGTAAACGGGTAATAAAATGTCAAAATTAAATCATATATGGTATGATATATATTTATATATATATTTATACATATATATATATATGGTTATTTAATATATGTATAGTAAACTTATATTTATTATATAGGTGTTTTGAATCGGTATAAAAGAATTTGAGACGTAAAGTAAAGGGTTTCTAGTCTCTCTATTTCTGGGAGACATATAAAAATTCACCACTCATTTATTTTTTTCGGTTTATATAATTCCAAATTGAATTTTTTTATCATGAACCACATTATTTTTATGATATTTAATGTTTCATTTTATTTTATACTTTATTGGCTCTTATGATTCAAATATTACTAAAGGGGTTAGGGATTTCTATCTCACTTTTTACTTCTATAAGGAACATTCAATATTCACCATAAATTTAATCTATGTGGTTTATATAATTACCCTGAATTCATTTTATGATTCATATAACTAAAATTAATAAGATTTATATATCCAATTTATTATTTATCTTTCATGGGGTTTACGATTCAAAACATACCAAAGCAGTAAGGTATTTATTTCTCAATTTTCATTCCTGGAGACATATGTTATGTTATGTACCAATATTATTTTATGAGGTGTTTATACATCCCATTTTACATTTAATATAATTAATTTATTTATTTTTATTATATTTTAGGTTTATTTTAGTGTTACTATTTAATGTGTCTTTTAATTCAATGTTACCAAAGCGGTAAAGATTTTATGATACAATATTATATTTATCAGGATTTTTTATGATTATGTTTCTGATGATAAAATATTATTATAGATCTCTCAAAAACTCATCAATTTTATTTTCCTATGGTTATGTCACATTAATACATTCTTTCCATTCATTTTCCTCTCTTTATGTACTCAAGATCTCCAAATGACATTTTTAAGAAAAACATCTTTATTTATCTATTCATTCAAAAACCCTTTTCTTCCAAAACCATGTTTTCTAAAAATGTTTTCAAAAATGTTTTTAGCATTATCCAAATGATTTATTAAATAAATTTTAAACCATTTTTGATTATATACAAATTTTTTTGAAAGTAATCTTCATATCATTTTCTAAATAATCCCCATTTAGATTTTACTGAAAATGTGAAAGGAATCATTTTTTAACTTGAACAACATGAATGGGATTTTCTACCATCATGACTATTATTTTATTTGAAGTATAATTTATAATTGTTAGATGTTATTTTTAAATAAAATTATTTTCATAATGTTTTATGGTTTAATTTTTTTTCAAATTGGAAATGTTAATTTCATCAATAAATGTTTAAAAGGATTTTTAAATATTCCTTTAATAGTTTTCAAGGTTACTTTCCACGAAAATAATTTTCAAAATATATTATATTATAAAACTTTTTTATCAAAGTTAAAATAATATTTAACTCAAGAAAAGTTTTAAATGATTTATAAATATTTCTTTATAAGTTGGTCGGGTTATTTTCAAAGAAATGGATTTCAAAAATATTTTATGGATTTTTTGTTATGAATATTTATTTTCAAAGAAAAAATATTTTCCTTAAGAAATGTTTTAAATGATATTTTGAATTCATATTCCATCTATAATAACATACTTTTATGATATTTATTATTTACAAGGGATACGATCCAACGATACCATTTTTATTCTTTCTATGGATGGTTTATGTTTATGATGATAATATGTTTAAAAAACCCGTTTATATTCCATGAGTTATAACATGATAAAATTATTATGAAATCCACTTATTTTCCCAGGTTATAATATGATGAAATGATAAAATGATTATGAAACCTACCATTTTTTCAAAAGTTGTGATATGATGAAATGTTTATGAAACCCATTTTATTTCATGGGTTACAATATGATGAATGTTTTATGATATTGAAGAACACATAAATTATATTTTCATTATGTGATAGGAAGGACCTATATCTCCCTCCAATGCATTAGTTAATGATTTATATTTCATGAGATAGATAGGACTGTAATGGGGAGTGAAACTAGTTTAATAAGGGACTTTTTCTGCTATGATGGTTTGGGGAGTGAACTCATTCCACTATTACAGTTATAGAAGTGAGCCTTGAATACTATTGAAATGATTTTCAATGCTTATGTATATGACAAGATTCCAAGTATTTTTCCAATATTATGCTATTGTGGCTCATATTCTTTGATTTCCTTATGATTTATGTCTTATGAATTTTCGATCATTATTCCATGACTAAAGATTTTGATCTTTGATATGAAATGTATGGTTTTTATATATTATGATCATGTTTTCATACCCTCGTGCTCATATTATATTTATATATTTCTCTTTTTTACCCTTAATAGGCATCTAATCTCAAATTATTTTACGTTTCCTTTCCCCAAGTTATGGGGAAATTTTTTAAGTGTGGTATGTCTATATAAATTACTTAATGGAAATATGTTTATGGGAAACATTGAATATCTTTCACTAAATAATAATATTATTTACCAAGTATCCAAAGGAACTAAATCACTACGATCCTTAGACGTGTGTTTATATAATGTTAGGAATATTCATCTATATGATGTAATGTTTTTGTATGATAAGTCTAGGTCATTAAATTTACTATGAGAGTAATGTTTTAGTTATCCTTTGGAAACTAGGATATTAAAACTGTAGTGAGAACTCTAATGATATGTCTTAGGATAAGTCTAAGGAGGAGTAAAATTATAAGAAAATGTATAAAATTTTTGGTAAAAGATAGAGTGATTGGTTTCCAAGAAATAAAATACTTGTCTAGAGAGTACAAGTGGATTCAGATCTGGAATATAGGTACCTAGTAGTAATAAATCTGAAAAGGACACATTGAGTTGGACTCAATCTCCACCTGGTTCACAATAATGGGACTTACTGCATATATGATTTGATACTCCTATGGGATATGATTTGTAATTTTAGAAAATATATATGAACCATAATTAAGGATTTGAATATTTATCATAAATGACCTAGTTTAAGCCTAAGGTGTCGTGGATTTAAAATAATGTTTCATGATTTAGACATCCTATAAGTTATTTTTCATGATTATTTTGTTTCCCACTATGATTATTGTTTCTCATAATATAATTTTAGTTAGTGTAAATGGATGTAACAAGAAGAAATTATGTTAACACTAAACTCTTCTTCTTTTTTATATCTCAAAAATGATCACATTGATGGTTTCCTAATTTGAATTTTAGAAACTCCATGAATTTCAATAACTAAAATCAATATTTAAATTCTTTTAAAATATTCCTTTGAAAAAATACCTTATTATTAAACTTTAACTATGTAAACCAAATCTTTTCATTTAAATTCTCACACATATCATTAAAAGATCATCCGAAAATATTTTCTAATTTATATATATATAATTCTCAAAAAAATCATCTTTGAGAAAAATTAAAGATTCCCATAAAATCAGATAAATAAATTGTATGAAGTATCCAATTTATTTTTATTTAGAACTATCTTACTTATACATGATCTTCAAAAATTCAACCCAATATTAAACAAGACAAAATCAATATAATGTGTCCTCTAAAAAGATTCATTTAATCTTACATTTCTAGTAGACATTTCAGTTCCATGATACATGTACAGTTCATCCTTAGAATTTTATTACATGATATTTAGAAACACTAATCCAATATTACATAATCATGTAAAATTATTTGTCACACATATCCACTAACTTCAAATTTCTTCATAATTTTCCAATCAATATAAATGATCACAAAAATAATTTCTAAATACTTTAAAACATCTCAAAGGATGTTTAAAACAAATTAAACCAGTTTCTATCAACTCCTTAGGTTCTTAAATATCTCCCATTAGATTTATTATCAACTAAGATAACTCATATCATGTCATACCATTTTCTAAAAGTGAAATAAATATTGATGACAAATTTCTAGATAAAACAATTGTAATGTCCCGACCTGGGAGCCATTAAACAGTACCTCAAGCCAATGGGTCACATAGACTCAAGTGTGCCTCCTCATATACTAGAGGCTGCCAACTAGTAGTGAGGGTCTAAGGTGGTATAGTTGGGATACTATACCCTCATGATCATATTAAGGTTGCGGTATCATATGTGAATAAATAAGAAGAATCATAATATGAATCAAGGTATAAGATAAAAACTATAAGACTATAATAATAATAATAATTCAGAAATCAATTTCATATAAAATATGATGACCATGTTGTTTCTCTATAAAAAATGGAATAAAAAATATGGAAACAAGAAACTAATACAATACATGTATCAAAAGTACAAAAAGATCAAAAATTAACTATCTCCAGATAGAATCATGAGAATAGATCACTCCTATACTCCCCTGGTCTTATGAGATAAACACATCAAGCATCAATAAGTATATTCTTTAATCAGCCCCTACCTATATCCATAAAGTTTTTATGAGTACCCAATGGAAGCCTAGATAGTGTGTGAGATAAGACTCAGTAGGCCAGCAATAATGGTGTCTATAAAATATCCAGTTTTTGTATAAATAATGAAGCATTGGGTAGTATATCATAGGTATATCAATAATAAAAGTAAAGTGTCAAATATATATAAGATCATGTCCATCCAAACATGTCTCCCTGTAGACAATAATTAAGTACCCAAAATGAATAAGAAGGTGTGATATTGTCTAGTATAACACTATAATCAAATAACCATGGTAGGGATATCTATAAATCAAATAAATATATCCACAAAGGAAATTTCTTTAAATAAAATGTATAACATCCATAATGGCCTATGTCATGTAATCAAGTTTCAGACCACGAAGGGATAGATCCAATGAATAAATGACCAAGGAATCCTCATCGAGTCCATATGTCATATTGATGGAAACGTGATAAATACATGTGTAGAATCTAAGGAGATAGTTAAAGTAATTTCAAGAAATATAGATCCAATGAGTAGAAAGTTCCTTGGAATCCTATGGAATCAGGATCCATGGAGTAAAAATGTTTAAGGAATCCACAACCATTATCAATATAGATCTACGTAGTAGAGATTCCCATGGAATCCTATGGAATCATGATCTAAATATTCGAAATTTCCACAACATACACTACCATAATAAGTAAAAACCCATGGATTAGAAATGTCCATGGACTCCTATGGAATTAGGATATAAGGAGTATAAATTTCCATGACATCCACAACCGTAATCAAGATCCATAGAGTAGTAATTTCCATTGAATATAATGGAATCAGGATCCAAGAAGTATAAATTTCCAAGGAATAAACTACCATTATCAATCCATTAATAAAATCATTAATCATTTCATAACCCGTATTATAATCACTCACAATCCATGGTTTTATCCAAGTAATTTACACATTTCAATTTAAAAATTTAACCATTTCAATCATAATGTAATCTCATTGAAAAGGATACATTATCACTATCCTAATTAATCAATTAATTCACATTCAATACAACAAGGCTCCCAAAATAAGTGGCGATATCACACTCACCCAATGGGGTGGTATAACACAGGGATGATAAAAAGACACAACCCATGGGTGTCCTAATTAGGGGATAAAAACATCCAAATAATAAAAGGCATGAAGTGGGAAACTAAATTATGTTACAGAAAGTTATTGAAAACATTTAGTTAATTTTAGGAGAAATGCAAAAAAATTCCAACATAAGGCATAACAGCAGTAGGGAATATGAAAAACCAAACCTTGAGGGAAAGTTATAGACCACCTACCATATAATAATGGTATAAAACTCATCTTGTATAAACTCCCAAATCAAACTAGGTCAGATGAAAATGTAGAAATAGATGAACTCCCTAAAAATTTAGAATAAGAGACTACACCAAAATAACTCCAAAGAGGAGAATAGAAATGGATAAAAGCATAAGATGTATAGGTAAATTATTAGCACAGATCTAATGATTCAAATGGATCTAAAAATGGAGTCTATATTGTGAAAAGGTAAAAAAAATTAGCTTAGGCTTCAAGTGAGATCTCCTACGTGTGAGAGAAGGGAGGAGGTGAGGAGTTCTGTTGAAATAAGATGATATAAATCTTATTTTAAAAATTGACCCCAGACATTTACACATCATGTAAAGCTCTTGGTATTCCCCCTAATAAAAAACCTTTACAAGACAAGAATTGTCCTTCCTAGTCCATTACATGTCATGTATTAAATACACATTGTGTAAACCAAATACACATCATTTTATTGGAAGGTATCCAACCTACATCCCTCAAGCCTCTTCCTTTCTAAAAACAACCCAACAACCCACAGACCTATCTTTATGGTCTAATCCAAAACTAAACTTTAAAATATTTTAAACTAGAAATAAAAAAAAATTATACCTCATAGAAAAAACTAGGATCTTATAATATTCCCCCATTAAATCAATTAATCCTTGAATTTCCCTTCTAATTGTGGTAAAGAATTGTGTGAGAATAACTCTATACACTGAGCATATACGTCAGCCTCCCATTCACAAGTCTCATCCTATAAATAATCATCTTTTCATAGCACCCATAATAGAGGAATGGACCATCCTCAGAGAGCCTAATTTCTCTTTTCAAAAATACGAATAGGATTCTCCTTGAAAGAAGCATCTATCGGAAGCTCAACCCCTACCAAATGAAGAGTATTATATTGATCTAATTGATTTTGGTGCATTTGAGATACATGTAATATATCTGGTATGGCTTGGTACCTCTAAGGTAACTAAAACTGATTGGTTACTATCCTTAATCTCTCCCAAATATAAAATGTCCCAACATATCATGGTGAAATCTTACCATGTCTCCTAATCTATCTATTTTCTAGCCTTAGTGAGATATGTAAAAGACATGATCCCCGACCTTGAACTCCAGAGGTCATTGATGGAAATTGGAATAATATTTCTATCTAGACTATGTAGTGTTCATCCGCTTTCTGACCAAATAGTCCTGATCTAAAGTCTCCTACATGATATACAGTCTAAGTAGTATTGCATCTCCTACCTCTAACTAGCACAGAGGTGATAGGCATGTCCTATCGTACAATGCCTCATAAGGTTCAATCAATATCATCTCTTAGTTTATATTATTGTATGAGATTTCAATTAGGGGTATATGACTCTCTCAAGATCCCTTGAAATCATGAATGCATTCTCAAATCATGTCCTCTAGAACATATATAGTGTTCTCTAACTTTCCATCAATTTGAGGTTGGTATGTCATGCTTAGAATCACCTATGTACCCACTTCCCTTTGCAATCCTCGTCAAAACCATGATGTAAACTAGGAATACCTATCTAATACCATGGTATGAGGAACCCCATGAAGGCACACAATCTCATAGATATAAATTATCTCAATTTCATCGACTAAGAAGGTCTCCCTGATCAGTAGAAAATGGGTGACCTTCATGAGCCTATCCACAACAACCCATTTAACATCACTTCCTCAATGCAACCCCATAACCCAGTCACAAAATCCATCAAAATAACTTTCCATTTCTACTTTGGAATGGGTAACTGCTATAATTTCCTAGTTTTTCACTGGTGTTCTACCTTCACCTAATGAAAGGTGGAACACCTACAGAAAAAACTAGATACATCTCATTTCATCCTCAGCCACTAGTATTAATGGTGCATGTCATGATACATCTTGATAATTTCAAGATGTAATTCTCAATAAGAGGCATGAAACTGTCACATCATCTCTTCATGTATGTCTTCTGGAACCCAAACACAACCATGAATAAGAATAATTTAATCCTTGCCCATAATTCAACTAGAATGTGGATCCTCACTAACCACACTCTCTCATAGGACTAGGCCCTTATCATCAGATAATTGTCTCATAATCTCACTATCCATAAGAGTGAATTTCACAACCAAATAAAAGATAAAATTCTTCCTTGACCATTCAACACCTCCAAGTTCATCTCTAAAAATAATTCCATAATCTGTCACTCACTACTGGCCTCATGAACTGCCTATATCTAATTCATCCTGGTCAATGCATTGGTAACTGCATTTCCCTTACTGGGCATATGGGAAATCTCAAAGTCAAACGACTATAGGTATTAAACCCACATTTCTTTCCTCAAGTTCAATTCATTCCTTGAAAATATGTACAAGAAGCTTTTGTGATCCGTTTATACCAAAACGTACTCTCCAAGTAAATAATGCCTCCAATAACACAACGCATTTACAACAATGGATAACTCGAGATCATGCATTGGGTAGTTCCTCTCATGTAGCATCAACTGATGATTATGGTATGTCATAACTCTATTCCCCTACATCATAAATACTCCTACCCCGATACTCAATGCATCACCATACACAGTGTACCTTCATCCTGGAACTGGAAGAATCAGGACTGATGGTACATTTAGTCTCCATTTCATCTCCTAAAAGGTTATCTCATAGGTATATGACCATAAAAACTTCACACCCTTCATATTCAATCTTGTGATAGGTGATTCTAAGCATGATAATTCATGTATGAAATTTCTATAATAAATATCTATCCCCAAGAAACTTTATATTCCAAATACATTCTTGGGATTCTTCTAAGAAACTACAGCTCTCACCTTCTCAAGGTTAACTGATGCTCCTACCTCCTTGAGAATATGATATAGTAAATGAATATTATCCATATATAAGTGGAACTTTGTGAGCGTAATATATAAATTATTCTCTCTTAGTGTATCCAAAATGATCTCAAGATATTTTTCATAGTTGTGTCAATTGTGAGAATACCCCAATATATCTTCTATGAATACCACCACACACAAAAATCTAGATATATATGGGAAACTTGGTTCATCTATTCCTTGAAAACTACTAGAAAGTTTGTGATACCAAATGACATAACCAGATAATCATTTAAACTATACCTGCTATGAAAATATGTATGAGTTATGTCAGTAGGCTGAACACATACCTAGTGATAAGATGACCTCGAATCAATTTTTTGAGACAAAATGATCTCCTCAGAGATGGTTAAATAGACCATCTATCTGTATAATGGGATACTAGTTCTTAATAGTCAACTGGTTCAATTTATGAAAATCCACAAATAGCCTAATTTTTTCATCTATCTTTTTCACAAAAAGGATCATAGAACCCCATGAAGAAATATTGGGTCATATAAACACCTTTTATTCCAATTCCTAAATCTATCTCTTTAACTTCTGTAACTCCATAGTAGTCATCCTTTTAGGAGGAATAGATATCGTTGTATATCTTGGAACCATATCAAGAGAGAACTCCACCTCTCTCTAAGGAGTTAAACTAGAAAATTCATATGATAAAATATCCCTAAAATGATCAACCACTAGAGGGAAATCTTCTTAACATGATCCCTAATCATCTAGATATAAACTAGAAATATAGGTTATCATCCCACCCATTCCATGATGCTCTGGTCCAACTCTACCTTCCTAGAAATACCATTCACCATTGTGAATAAAAACTCTTCCCTTTGGTGATGTGAAGGTCGCCCTTTAATGATAATAATTAAAATAGTAATGATAAGAAACTAGCCATTCCATCCCAAGTATGATTTCAAAACCTATCATCTTGAGGAAAAAAAGATTCCATATGAAGTGACACCCACTTATATCAATGGGGGACTCCTTTCATTGGCATACACCCTCCATTTTAATCCCCAAAGCAGTATCCAAAGTCATAACTTCATCAAAAAACTAAAAAATGAGACCAAGGCTCTCCATAATAGGTATAGATATTAAATAATGAGATGAAACTATGTAAAAACTCATAGATACTAGTGTAGAGGATAATAATAATATAACTCTCAACATATATGTCCTGACGCTATTCTCCTCAGGTGTAGGTTGTACAAAATATTTTTGGCCTAAAATGTGTCCATGTGAAACAACCTCATTATCCAGGGTAGGCCCACTCTACTATAAAGGTACAACTGGTGCTTAGTTTTATCATCCACAACCACCACCACAACCTGAATGACCAACACTGATCCATCTACTAGCATGATTCTGAGTTATGAATCCTACTCTTAAACTAGGAGTCAGATTTGATCTCCTTCCACTGACTACTAGAGAGAAGGTCTTGTAGAATCGTTGTATGTGGCACATCCTGTTGCATTCTTGGCACTCTACTAGGCCTCTATCGCACTAAATCCTTATATTTCCATGTCCCCCACACTGAAGAAAGAAGAAAAAACTACCAAAACTCACACTTTGGATGTAATTCCCCTTATAAAAATCCTCAAAACAATGTTTTATGATATTTAACATCGAACCACTAGGTCGGGAGGTTGAACTGCTCTACTATGTTCCCCCAGCTTTCCTCATGTTACGTTCAATAATAATCTCATAATTCATTATCTTTTAAAAATTATTCAATTAAAACACATTAACCTTCGATCAAACGACATGCTTGACACCTTCCTCAAAGCATCTCTCCCTTGATTTCTCATCCCCAAGATAAATTAGTGAAAAATGTTGATTCTCTGTGAAGTGTATCGAATAATACATAACGATCATCACTTCTTACTCCAGACGCATAAAATCCACAACCCTTTCATATCTCAGTGTATTAGGAAATAATTTTTTTAAGAACCTGGATTAGAAATCCCTCCAAACCATATCTCATAGTGTATCATTCTGGTTCAAAATATGCCACCAGTGTTTAGCTTCTCCCCGAATCATAAATGTCATGAGTTTCACTCTCCTATTAGGAGGCGTCTCTAGATACTTAAATATAGAAGATATATTATCAATACATATCTTAGTACCCTATAGACCACCATCCCCAGAAAATATAGGTAGATGATGGTACCAGGACACACACGTCAGTTATGCCATAGATGAGGTCTACTGCAAGGATCACTGAAAGTTCTTCATAAATCATAAGAAACCCTCACAGAACTAAGAATCATTGCATGTATATGGTACAAACACTGGTTTCACAAGAGGTGCTTCTGGAGGTTTTACTGGTATCTAGGGAACACCACCTCCAAAGCATGGTCACTTCCACCCTCCTGGCACACAACTAGAGGTTTTCAAGGTGGCATGTCTCTATAATTCCAAACACATGCCTCATAAAATAATCTAGTAGAAACTAAGTCACTAATAAAATCATACGACAGGTTGATGCCTTCCTATAAACGAGCCACACCCCTCTTTCTGATCCTAAATCTAGGACTATGTGAAAGAAACAACTCTAAAGAATAACAGAGACACTACCTACCACCCACTCTAAATCAAGTTTAAGGTTAAATTCTTTGTTTCATAATTTAAATTTCATTTAAATTCATTTTTATATCATTTATCTATAAATGGTTGAACTAAAGTGGATTAGAACTTATGATTCATAAAGTCACATACACCTTAGACACCAACATGTGGCATCCATTTATTCCCAACCATAACACATTATAGTCTATGCAACTGATGGTCCAAAACTCAATGTTCCATAATTGACTGCTTAGGGTGTTTGTTGTAGTCTATTCAGGAAAAATCTATTTAGGTTATAGTATAGACTCCTAGTATAAATTTATATTTCTCAATTTCTTATAAGAATCATTAGTTTATAACAATCATATCACACAAGGAACACAAAATAAATGTCATGCAGTCAAGAAATCCATCTAATATGGCATGGAATATGCATGGCATGTGAATCCCATAAAGTTTCTAAAATGATGCTTGAGATTCCATACCATTATATCATCATGAAATAGTAAAATCAATAATAATAAAATATATCTAACATCATGTGTATCACCCAATGATGGAATAAAATCATCTATAATGGGAAAACCATAAAAAATAATTTCTCGTTTTAGGCAATTTGGTTTTTTTCTTGAATGTGGGTTAGCTACTCCCAATAAAAACTCATTACTAAATTACAAAACACTCTAATCTCATGTATATTATCCCAAAAATGAAATTTAGAAAAGAAAAAACCCCTATGATATTACTTTGTAACATCCCAACCCAGGATCTACTAAATGGTGCCCGTAACTGATGGGTCCCATGGCATCAAGCGCACCTCCTCATATGCCAGAGGATACCAGCTAGCAGTAAGGGTCTTAGGGGGTATATAGGGGAGACTATACCCTCATGATTAGAGTAACATTGACGTATCACAAGTGAATAAATAACTGTATTATAATATGAATCAAGTGGTAATATAACAACCATAAGACAATAATAATAATAAAGCTGATTGCAGTATCATATAAAATATGATGACCATGTCATGTATTTATACAAAATATAAGAAAAACATGGTAATAGGCATACCATACAATACATGTATCAAAAGTACAAAAATACCAAAAAAGGAACTCTCTGTAGCTATCATCACGAGCATTGTTCAGTCCTCTATGCCCCTGCTCCTGGGAAATGACCAATTCAAGCATCAATAAGTGGGCTCAATACCTAATCCCTACCTATATCCATTAATTCAATCTGAATACCCAATGGAAGCCTAAAAAGGGTGTGAGATAACACTCAGTAGGGAAACACCAATGGTGTCTATAACATGTCCATTCTATGTATAAACACTGAATTTTTGTACAATATATCATAGGTATAACAGTAATAAAAGTAAGTGTCAAATACTAATGAGATCCTATCTAGCCAAACATTACTCAATATGAACAATAATAAAGTGCCCAAAATAAGGGATACTGTAAGCATAAATAAGCATGTGTGATACTATCCAGCCTAACACTATAATCAAATACCCATACTAGGGAAGTCTATAAGGAATAGAAAAAATATTCACAATTTCCATGTCGTGTAATCAATGGTGCAACATCCACAACGGGCTATGTAGTGCAATCAAGTTTCAAAACATGAAGGGATCGATCCAAGGTATAAATGAACAAGTCATCCTCAACTATTCCATGGATAATCTCAATGGAAACTTAGTAAGTACTTGGGTGGAATCCAAGGATCTCATCTAAGACATTCCAAGAAAGCTAGATCCAAGGAGAAGAAAGTTATTTGGCATCCTATGTAATCAAGATATAAGAAGTATAAATGTCTGATATATCCACTGCCATAATCAATACAGATCCATGGAATAAAAATTTCTATGTCATCCTATAGAATCATGATCTGAGGAGTATAAATTTCAACGACATCCACTACCATAATCAATACAGATCCATATATTGGAAATGTCAATGGAATCATATAGAATAATGATCCAAGGAGTATAAATGTACACAAGATCCACTAACATAATAAATATCCATGGAGTAGTAATGTCCATGGAATCTAATGTAATCTAGATCTAGGGAGTAGAAATGTCCAAGGCATCTACTAGCATTATCAATTAATCAACCAAATCATTAATTGTTTCATAACCCATTTTATAATAATTCACAATCCATAAGTACATCCAACTCATTTCCACATTTCTATTTAGACATTTAACCATTCCAGTCATCATGTAATAAAATGGAAAATATTGAACAAGCCCTCTCCTAATCAATCAATTAATTCTTATTCAATTCAATAAGGATCCCAAAAAAGTGATGATCTCACACTCGCCCAATAGGGTGGTTACCATAGGGCAGATACAAAGACATACCATGGGTGGCCTAGGTTGGGGATAACAACCTCCAATGAATAAAATGAATTATGTTGGAAACCTAATCACATTCTAAAGAAATATTCAAGACGTTTAGTTAATTTTAGGGGAAACACCATAAATTCTAGTGTGTAGTATAATGAAAAAAAGTCATATAAAACACCAAACAATGAGGAAAAATTTTAGACCACATATTGAATACCCATGGTAGAAATTCATCCGGTATTGAATCCTAAATCAACTCAGATCAGAATAAAACATAGAAAAGGATGAATTTCTGGAAAATATGGCATAAGAGCCTACACTAAAATAACTCCATCAAGGAGAATTGAAATGTTGAAATTAACAATATGAATAGGGAACTCATCGGCATAGATCCAATGAGATGAATGGATCTCTAAATGGAGTTTTTATCATGAAGCAGAACCATATCCCAGCATTGGATTCAAGTATGATCTCCTACGCATGAGAGAAGAGAGGGGTGAGGTCTTCTGTCAAAATAAGATTTACACATTGTGTAAATATCAGGGTATTCCCCCTAGTAAAACCCTTTACACATTGTAAATTGTCCTACCCATTCCATTACACATTTTGAATTGGATTTCTCAAGCCATTACATGTTGTGTATTGAATGCACATCATGTAAACCAAATACAATTCATGTAATTGTACTGTGTCCAGCCTATATTCCTACTATCTCTTCCTTTTCAAAAAAAAACCCAACTGGACCCTGGACTCAGTATTAGGTTCTAATATAAAAATAAAACTTTAAAAGAGTTCAAACCAAAAATAAAAGGATCCATACCTCATTTAAAAATCTTGGATCTTACAGTAATGTTTCTGAGTGAATTCCATTCCTCGATGACATTAATTTGAGTCTTATTAAAAAAATATTATCCATAATCATTTTGCTTATATCAATTTATAATACCATATTTTTCATTAATAATATCATTTAATTATTCCAAAATTTACATTCCACACAATTTATTTCTATTATTCCCCTTTTACAATATAATCTAATGAAAATTAGGGTGATTCTAACATACCTTAAGTAATATGGAGAGGCAGAACATTCATTCAGCCTTAAATATTCAAATTTTCCTTCTAGAAGACCCTTTAAAAATATGTCTAAAATATAAATTAATGTATAAATATACTCAATTTTGATTTTTATATTTAAAAAATTCTTTGTTAAAATTATATTTAATATAAATTCGTTTTTATCAAAAGTGTTGCACTAGATTTCAAGATAAATTTATTGCACTCCAATTATCACAACCAATTATTATAGGGTTTTCAACTTTCAAATTTTGATCTTCTATATAATCTAATATCTAAATATTTTTTTATATTCCTTCATAGTAGACACATAATAAGTATTGGTATAATATAAATTCATAAAAGTTTACTTCTTAAAATGCGAGCTCTCACACATTTTTTCTTAAAAAAATTACCACCTAATGTTTATTTTTTATCATAAATGTCTGTAGCCTAGTTAACATCAGTGTAGCTAAAAATAAATTTTTTTTTTTTTCAATAGACCAAAACTCAATTTTCCTTCTTAATATTTAAGAAATATTTTATTAGTATTTATCTGTGATTATTTAAAATCACATTGAAACATTTCACATATTTTCACTACATATAATATATTTATTCCTAATATTTTTATATATAATATACTTCTAATAAATTTCCAATTATCTTTATAATTTATTATAGTATCATTTATTAACTTCACACCATCTATCATAAGTTTTGGAACCTATTTTGAGTCTTCTGTGAAAAATTTATTCAGTAATTTCATGTAACATTTTTATAATATATAAAGATGAATTATTTTTCCTATAAAACTTGTAATCCTGGATAAAATATCATTTCACCAATCATAGAAGTATTGAAATTTTTCTTCATCTATTTTTAAAATACTATAAAAATAGAATCATCATCTCCTATAAAGGTAACATTATAAGTATAAATAATTACAATGACAGTACTTATGTTTGCCTATTTTTTATATAGGTTTATGTGAAATTTTCCATTGATAAAATTAATTTATTTGAAGTCGTTTTATATCTTTGAATACTAGTATCTTGTATATTTTCTTGATATATAAAAATATTTCCTAAAAATTATAAACTTTAATCAATTAATCTTATGTATAAAACCCTTAACTTGTTTGAGGAACACTTCTTCCTTAAGATCATCATTCGAGATATTTTATTTCACATCAATTTCATAAAATTTATAATTATTATATTTTACAATATCCAAGAACATTATGATTTCCTTAATATAATAAAAAAATTCATTAATGTCAATTCATTCAACTTGAGAGTAACTATTGCACACTAATATTTCACTATTTCATGAAATATAACCATTATCATTGAATTTGTTATTGAACACATAATGAGTTCCAATAAAATTATTTTTTAAGTCCTTGAGTAAGTTCCCATGTGTCATTGTATTCTATTTGGTTTAACTCTTCATCCATTGAAATAATAAAATCACTTTGATTGACTTCTACATCAATGGAATGTCGTTTAATTTTTAAAATCTAAGATCATTGATTATTTAATCTCAATCATATTATATATTTCTCAATATTTTATAAATTACAAAATATATTTTAGTCTTCAAAATCATTCTCTATCAATATATATTTTTTATCATCAATTCAAAAATTAGTTTCTTTATAACTGGAATGATCTAAATCAATTTTATGAGTTTTTATTCACCTATAGCTTCTTCATTAATTTTTTTAGAATTATGCGTATAAATATTAATAAGTTTTAAATAACTTCTTAATATTGGTCACTTGAAATGGGTTTATTTTCAATATTTTTCATGACATAGAAGTTTATAATATTATATATAATTTTGTTCCGTCAATTTTATCTACTAGAATTTGATAAATGACACATTAAAATATTAATCCTTCTCATCAAATATTTCTGTATAATTTATTTTAATTTTCCTAAAACATATACTTCCAAACACTTTAAATTATTTAATAAATGGTTTATTTTTTCCCTACATCCCATAAGAATTTATACTTGATCAAGGTCTCAGTAAACAACTATTTTGAATATCTATAGATGTTGAAACTACTTCTCATAAAGATATTTTTTGTGCGTTTAAATTCCTCCAACATGGTTTACCCCATTTTAGAGAATCTTATATTAATTATTTCTATAACTCTATTTTAGTAGGGTGTGTATTAAGTACTATACTAATGTTTAATTCTATGTTTATAGAGATATGACTCAAATTTATTTTTGGAATACACCATTCTATTTTAAATCTTAATATACTTAACAAATTATCTCATCTCCCTTTAAACCTCTCTTTGAATATTTTAAACTTCTCAATGAATTTGTATTTGTGTTTTATGAATATAAAATTAGTTTTTTTGGTGGAACTGTCAATAAATATAATAAAATAAAGATCTATATTGCTTGATTTATGCCTCATTATCCCACTTAAATAAGAGAAAATTAATTTATCTGGCCTTCTAGATCCTATCTTCACTCTCTCATAACTTCTCTCAACTATTTTACTTTTTAATTAGATTCATAAATGATATTTCCTTCCATTTTTAGTTTTCCTAGATCTCTCAAACATTACCCTTTAAAGAAAATTCTCATGCTTCTTTTTCTAGGATGGCTAATCCTTCTAAATCAGAGCTTATTCTTGTATTCTAAACCAATATAACAATAATTGCGTATATTAATAATATAAAATAAATTTACTCTGTATCTTTTTCCTTTATTAAAAACTCTTATACTCTTCATGTTATTTATAATGAATTTTTTTAGTGAAAAATAACTTTTTTTACATCATCACACAATTTTATAACACTCAAAGGATTATTTTTAAGTCCATTAATTAAAATAGAATAATTAGAATTCAATTTATAATCTTTCATCTAAATTTTTTTAACAACTTTGATAATTAATGAACACAAATTAACAAAGGTAACTGGACCTCCATTATAAATTTAAATATTTTTCATTATCTTTTTATCTATCTTTTTATTGGTTGAATAACCAATATCATGAATCCATTATAATATTCTCAATTTTAACTGATCCTCAAACTCTATTTTGTTAATAAGTTGCAAGTATTTTTATGTGAAAATTTAAATTTTTCAATACTTCTGCTTACTATGGATTTACATGAGGTTAAAATTCTTTTTAACCTAAAGAATCTATTTTTTTCTTGTAACACATTAGAATATTTAAAGTAATATTTTTTGGATTTGGTTATGAAGTCGGTGTGGGATTCTGTGGCCCGTAGAGCATCAGTATTAATATAATAAAAATACTAAATATATTATATCACACAAAAGTATTTTTTTAGAAATAATAGAATATCTCTTACATAGTGTCTCATATGGGAAATCCAAGAACACCATTAAATTCAGAATTTAAGTTTTACCTAAGCACAATATAACCTTTGTGCACATTGGTTGTTTGGTTAAATTGCACGTAAGGTTAATTTTTCTGTTATCACCCTTTGTCTTTAATTTTTATTTTCTTTTTATTTCTCTTTTCTCCTTATTTACTCTTTATTCCTACACATTCCAAAACCTCCATTCTCAGATAGACTTCGATCTGAAATCTATGAAATCATCTCATTTTGACCCATTTAAATTTTCAAAACCTTAATGGGATAAATTTAAACACTCCACAATCAATTTTTGGTTGAAATAATAATTTAAATGGTTTTTTTAATTTATTAATTTTTTTAAGGTTCCAAATATATACATGACATTGGTTTTGAAATAGTGGAACCTTTTGGATTCTATTTTTGGTTAATCCTAATGAGTCTTAGAGACCCTATATCTCCATGTATACGATTAGGAATCCACCTTTAAACTAATTCTAATTCCATTTCCAATTTCAGGTAAGATGCTAATTCTTCTTTATTTAGTTCTAGGCATTATGATTATAGGTTTTGGGTTTGTTTAATTTATTTATTTATTTTATACCATTTTTAACTCTTCTCATATTTAGGGAAAAAATGGTTATATTTAATATAAGATGATAAAAACTAAATTATCTATAACAATCTAAAAAAAGGTTCTTCTTTAAATAATGGAATTATTGCCTCTAAATAACTTTTTATTATGGTTTAAAATAGAAGAACATAGAAAGTATTTTAAATTTCATAAGAAATTTACACATCATGTGTTGATATGGAATAATAAAAAAGAACAATAAAGAGATACACACTTGGAATAAAAATATATTCACTAAAACAAACTCCATTGATTTGAATTCCCCTAATAATATTTCCACTGTCATAAAGATCCTAAATAGAAAGATAATTATTATGAAATCAATTAACATTACCAAAGGAATTTTAAGATCCTTCGTAAGGGAATTAGTGTCTGATAATACAAGAATGATGTTGTATTTATAGGTAAATATGAACATTTTTCATTATGATTATCGACCAACGTGTTGATGGAAATCATGAAAATTAGTCAATAAAATAGTTGGAAATTATTTTTAATGGTTACATGGATACAATTAAGTGAAGGTTGAGATTAATTGATTACATAACCAAAATGATATTATTTTTGAGAAAATAAATATTTTACATTTAAAATAATTTTTATGGTAAATTTATATCTTTTAAATTTATTTTATAATAATGGTCTTATTATAATATAAATTTTTTATGTTTTAAGTAATTTTTATAATGGTCTGATAGATTACTATATCATAAAGATATTACTTTTCATTAAAAATGATTTTATTTAAAATTTTAAATTATCATATGTAGAGAATTATTTTAATAAAATAAGAATCATTTTTTGACTCATCACATAAAAACTATCTTAGGGTAAAATTTAGTTAATTCTTTAGAAAGTTTTTTATTGAAAAATGGGAAATTGCATCTTTAAAAAGGATTGTGATTTTATGAAATCATTATTATGTCAGCATTACTAAATGTTTTTGAAATGTTTTATTGGATTAAAATATAATTTAATAAGTATTAAAATTAATTTTAAAATATTAATTTTAACTTAAAATTTTATACCTTACATTTTGAACCAAAAAATTATAATTCTAAGATACAAATTATTTTTGGATTCTGTGAAATAATTAGGTTAGATGGAAGGTAAGTTTTAAATTATGGAGCCTTTAAAAACCCAAAAACCATCTACCACTCATTAATTATCCAAAAAGTTGTTTTTAATTAAATTTGACCACATATATTTGGCTTATATGATAAAATAACCAATATTTAATCCTTTAAAACCCACCCATCCATAATTATAAATACCACTGATTCCCAATTAATATCCACTCAAAATTCATAATACATTAATTTATGGTCATTTTACCTCCCAAGTATTCCCTCCAAGGTTCCCTCAAGGTCCTATGGGGCCACCCTCGTTTTTTAGGAAGTAAATATTCAAGTTAAGGGAATTATCCTCTTCTTCCTTTTCATTCAAGTACCTTTTTTTATAATTCTTCTTAATGTCAAAGATTCTTTCTTTTCATGAAATTTTTATATTCCCATTAATGAAAAAAAATTATTTATGGGAAACCACCATCCTCTCTTATTATTCCTTTTCCATAATCTGTGATGTATACCGTCATCCTGTTGAAATCATTTCATGAAATTTTCTATTTTCATGAAATATTCTTAAAATTTTAATACTGAAACCTATTCCTTACCCATGGGAATTCAACTAGATGTAAATATAATATATTGATTCTAGGATTTATATGAATGAAACCCACATTACCTTTTTTGGGTCAAAAATGATGTAATGTGCAAGTCTTTAAGCACCTATGTACTCAATGATTTAATATGAAACCTATTCTTTATTATACATGGGTTATTGATGATTTTTTTATTATGATCTATCTGGCACACATAGATTTAAACATATGAAGGGTGTATTCAGATATCACTCTAATTCATTAGTTAAATAATCAATATCTATAGATTATATGTTCATAATACCTTGGAATCATGACTTGGTAATTTTTTATGATACCTAGGTGAAAAAACCTTGGTAAAATAAAGGGTGTTCCCTGATAGTGCTCCAGTGTATTAGTTAAATATTACTTATCTAAAAGCCTTGGTGATATGTTTTATGACACCCTAGTGATGAGCTATGGTCATATTCTTTTTAATGTATCATTTTTATATTGTATTCACATTTCCATGTTGTGATTCGTGTTCATTCTATTATGATATTGATCATGTTAATATGATCATGCCTTATTGATATGACTCTTTTTCACATGCTAAGTATCTACTATGTTTATTCCCTTTTTGGGATTTATTCTCACCCCTTTCTTTGATGTATGTCCCCAGTATATGTGATGTAGTAAAAAAACTTAGGATGGACCCATGAATAATCCTTTCAAGTTGATTAGGAGAATTCTTATGTTTTCCATGTATTAAGTTCCAAATTTTGAAAACACTAAACCTCAAAACTTCCATTGTATTTTTGAATAGTGTACCATGAAATTAAAGTTTTATTAAATAAAAATTTGGTTCACCATTTTTTGTATTAAATGATGGTTTATTTATTTGTGGAACTTTTTATTGGAAATAATTAGTAAAAAACCTAGGGATAAGTCTAAATATAGGAAAATATCCCTGTATTTTTTTGAAGTATTAAGTAAGTGGTTTCCAAGAAAATACATCCATTTCTGGATATTACAAGTGGATGGGGATTAGGCATAGTTCTACCAAGGGTTAATAACCCCAAAAAGGATGCATTGAGATGGACTTGATCACCACCAACTGTAAGAAAATGGGGCTTGTTTCACACTTGGTTTGACACTCCAAGGGGA
Source organism: Viscum album (assembly GCA_963277665.1). Taxonomy (NCBI): domain Eukaryota; kingdom Viridiplantae; phylum Streptophyta; class Magnoliopsida; order Santalales; family Viscaceae; genus Viscum; species Viscum album. The sequence goes on along the minus strand of OY728125.1, from coordinate 1,473,854,865 downwards.
TATTCTTTGGTTAATCAAACACTTGTGTAAACCATTATAAAGGATATAAATATAATTTAAAACATTTTATTAATATTGATTTTTATCATCCCATAAGAATGAAAATATTAAAAAAATAGAATAATCTTTCCCCTATATTTGTTATTATAAGATTCTAAATAGTAAAAAATTTCTCACTTAGGTTTTCTCCTTCGAAAAAACTAAAATGAAATAGAAGGAATCATGAAAACAATGGATGTAATGGACAAAGAGATGATGGCCTTCCTGATATGGGGGAGATGAATTAAGGAATCTCATGTTTATTTCAAACTAGTTATCATGTATTATGATTAAAATTAGAATATAGATGATTTTCTAAACCCAACAAATCAAGAAGGATAAATTATCAAAGAATTTAAAGAGATAAAGTTGATAAAGAAAATAAGATTCAATTTCCAACATGTTTAAAGTATGGGAAGAGGCACCATAGAGAATGTATTAAAGGAATAAGTGGATTCTTTATGTGTGAATAACAATTACATAAAGTAGTTCATTTCCAAATAATAATTAAGAGTACAGTTGACTCGATGGAGAGGTAAAAGGTTCAACCTAAGGTACTACTAATAGTTCAATTTCATAGTTTTTTGGAACTTTATAATTATCTAAGTCAATTCCCTATTTCAAAGGCTAATAAGGATGATAAGAAAATTTAATATTCAAACCAAGGGGAATAGGATGTTACTACACTATGAATATTATGATCCACTACCCCCAAGTTTTGTTTGTATTATTGTGATTCTATTTTATATGGAATTGTTTCTAAAATTATCGAGTCATGACCCAAAATGAATTGGTTTAATCAAGAGGAAAACTTTTAGAATTAATGTATTACAAGTTAATTTTTATGGGAATTTAATTCTTACAAATAATATTATAACTCCTTCAGTGGAATATATTATTCTTAATAGTATCATTATTCTTATTTAAGTTTTTATTTTTAGTCAATGGATATAAATATGAGGTAATTAAAAATGTTATAATTTAGTTACAGATAACTAATTTCATGTTTGAACTTCTTCATTTCATCATATCAAAGATCACATATCATATGGAAGGAAAGAAATATTTTTCAACATTATTATCCCTTATAGATGTGTTAATCATCAATATTATTACAAAATATAGTTTTAATGATTTCTAAATTTTTTAAAATATTAAACTAACCTATAAGAAAATATTTGATCCATCTAACACCATTTAATTTCACTAAAATTTATACGGATCATGGTGACATTAAGATATTATTTTAAAGGATCAATTCTATCATATCTTTCAAAAAGAAAATTCCATAAAGGGATTTCCATTTCTATTTTGGATTTGTTGACTTCATACTAAATGATAAATTAAATATCAACAATGTAAAATAATACCTTGATATTTTTAATTAAAGGTAATGAACAATAAGACAAAATTGTGAGGAAGCTATTTCTTTAATGGGGAAGAATATAAAAACCTAAAAAAATTTATTATTTAAATAATGGATCTCTTTCCTCTCAATAACTTTTTATTATGTTTCATAATAGAATCATAGAGAAAGACTTTTAAATTTTATAAAAATTGTACACATCATGTGTTGATATGGAATAATACAATGAGAAACTGTAAAGGGATATACACTTGGAAAAATAATACATTCAATAAAACAAACTTCAATTTTTTTAAATCCCCTAAGAATATTTACCATGCCATAAATATCATAAAAAAAGAGAAGTTTTAAGAAAACAACTAACATTATCAAAGGATTAATAAGAAACTTCATAAGCAAAGTAGTGTGTGATAAAGTGAGAATGTTGGTGTATTTATAGGGAAATATTTTCATTAGTCATTATGATTATTAGACAATATTTTGATGGTAATTATGACCATAAGTCAATAAAATATTTCGTCATTATTTTTTTCGTTACGTATACACAATTAAGTGATCATAAAGATTACTTTATAATATAACCAAAATTTTATTATATTTGGAGTCAATAAAAATTTTCCATTTAAAATATGTTTTGTGATAAATTTATAAGTTTTAAATAAATGTTATTTTCATGAAATTATCTTATAAATCACTTTTTTAATTAAAATATAAACTGAGGAAGTCTTAAGTAATTTTTATAATGGTCTGAAAATTTATTATATCATAAAAGTTGTTAATTTCAATTAAATAATGATTTTATTTAAAATTTAAATTAACATATTTATATAATTATTATGATAAAAAAATTCATATTTTGACTCATCACATCAAATTTATATTAGGTTTAGTTTTTGGGAATTCGCTGAGAAAGTTGTTTTTTGTGAAAAAGTGAAAATTGCCACTTTACAAAGCACTACAATTTTACAAAATAATTCATATGAAAACATGACTAAAAATTAATGAAAATTTATATTTAATAAAAATATAATTTCATAAGTATAAAAATTAATTTATAAATTTTAATTTTAAATTATAAATTTTTACCTTAAAATTTTGGAACCAAAAATTGGAATTTTAAGATAAAATTTATTTTTGGATTATGCGCATTAATTAGGTTGGATAGAAGGTAATTTTGGAATTATGGATAATTTTAATATCAAAACACACTCTCCCACTCATTAATTATCCCAAAAAAATAAATTCAACTTATTCACAAGTGGTTTGATTATATGAAAAAATAACCAATATTTAATCCTTCAAAGCCCACCCCTCCTTAAGTATAAATACCACTCATTCCCCATTCCTCTACACTCAAAATTAAAATTCCGTGAATTTATTCTCATTTAACCTTTAAAATATTCCCATTTATGGTCCCCTCAGGGTCTCAAGTTTCCAACCATAAGTTTTAGTAAGCAAATCTTCAAGGTAAGGGAATTCTCATATTCTTGATTTTCATTCAAGTAGCTCCTTTTTGTAAGTATTTTTAATGTCATATATTTTTTTAATGAAATTTTTATCTTTCCATTACTTTACAAATGGTTTTTCATCAATGGGATACCTTTATCCTCTCTCATTATTCCTTTTCCATAATTTATGATGTATAATATCATGCTGCTGAAATTATTTCATGAAATTTTATCTTTTCATGAAATATAATTATATTGTGAATACACAAACCACTTTCTTACACATAATAATTCACCTAGATGTAAATATAATATATTTATTCTGTTATTTACATGTATGAAACCCGCATTCCCTTTTCATGGGATAAAAATGATGCAATGTTCAAGTATTTAAGAACCTATGTACTCAATGGCTCTATATGAAACTCATTATTTATTCTCCTAAGGTTATTAATGAATTTTTTTATTATGATCTATGTGGAATAGAAAAATTTAGACAAATAAATGGTGAACCCTGATAGTTCTCCAATGCATTGGGTAAAGAATCAACCTCTAGAGATGGTGTATTCTTGATATTTTAGTATCATGCCTTGGTAATGTTTTGCAATACCTTGGTGAACAACATTGGTAAAAAGAACGGTACTCCCTGATAGTGCTTCAATGAATTAGGTAAAGATACCTTAAACATAATCCATGGTAATATGTTTGATGACACTATAGTCCTGAGCTATGGTGATATATTTATAAATGTATCATTTTTATGCTATAGCCATATTTCTATGTTATGATTCATATTATTTCTATAATGATATTCCTCATGTTCATATGATCATGCCTAATTGATATGCCTATTTTTCACATGCTAACTATCTCCTTTGTTTATTCCTTTAATAAAATGAATTCTCATCCCTTTCTTTTATGTATGTATCTATGATATAATATGTATTAAAATTAACTTAGGACAAACTGATTAAGTGTTATTTCAATTAGATTTGAATAATGTTTATGTTTTTTATGTATTATGTGCCTAATTTCTCATACACTAAACCTAAAATTACCCTCCATATTGTTAAATGATGAACCATGTAATGAAATGTCTACAATATAAAAATGTGGGTCTCCATATTATCAATGGTTAATTCCTAAACAGATTATAAAAGGATAATTGTGCGAAATTATCAGAATATAATATAATAAACAATTATGAAGGGATAATTTATTATTTCATAAAAGGGTAATTTTGTGAAATTATCAGAAGATAAGTATAATAATTATAAAAAATATATAATTTTTTTAAAATTATCAAAGTATAATTATAATGAATTATTAATAGATAATTACAACAAATTATCCAAAGATAATTTATTAAAAAATTACCAAAAGATAATTTTAAGGAATTATCAAATGATTATTACAGCAAATTATCAAAGGATAATTTATGAAAACTATCAAATTATAATTATGTAATTTTTTAAAATATAATTATTTGGTTTTATCAAAGAAAAATTATTAAAGCACTACCACATGTGTTTTATATTTAAACTATAGAGATATATATTATCAAATGTAGTTTTATAATTATTCTTTAGGAAAAGACCACTAACACATGTGTTTTCCTAAATGATAATTTGTAAATTATCTAGAAGAGATAAAGTATCATCACATGGGATATTTTATTTCAAAATTTATTTCATTTTGAAATAAAATATATGGTTTTGTTTCTAGGAACCATTGATGAACTTCGAGCATTGATGTGTCGACAACTATAATAATACGACTCACAAGAAAGTGTTTTTCGCTATTGAGGTTTCCACTCCATCTTTCAAACCACACAGAGTGGTTTATCCTTATTATTGAAGTTGAATAATGTCATGTAGGAAGTTTATTACCTTTTTGGATCTTTCTTACACTTTTTACCATGTTACAACACTTTTATTTCCCTTTCTTTGTTATAGTCTCAAGTGGGTGTGTATGTGTGTAGTCCATGATAGCCTAATGTGTTACCTAGAGCAATGTGTTCATTCATTACTTATTATTCATGTTTGATAATGATCACATGTTTTTTATGTTTATACCTTTATTTATGATTACTTTATATGCTTACTTGTATGTTATATCCTATTATATGTGCCTTTGGAGGTATTATTCTTGGTGACTAAATCTGGTGGAGCATTATGACATGTTTATCCCTTGTAGAGGGAATGTACACATTTTTATTTAATGGAAAAAATAGACCAAAGAACAGGGCAGAGATATAATGATTATTATTGGATTCCATGTGATACACTTGATTCCTAGAAGATTCCAAGGACCATGTTACTCAAGGATTAGTGGATTCTGAGTGGCATGATCACTCGATTCCTAGTTGAAATCAAGGATACGACTCACTTAATGCCTATTGGATTCCAAATTTTACATATACAAGATTTTGTGTAGCATTGTTACTAGTGGAATCCAAGGATCATGTTATTTTAGGCTTAGTTGATTCTAAGTACAATGATCACTTGATGCGTAGTAGATGCCTATAACATAACTCACTTGATACTCAAGGATGTAGATTAGTATGTTTTCTAGCCTTCTAACAAGTTCATGATTATTTATGATACCCTAATGTTCATTTTGGAATGGATCTAAAGTAGGTATGGTCATGGATTTAGGTGTCTTATTTAGTACATGGGTGCTCGTTTTTGTATTTTTGTGTTTCTTATGATTTTATTTTCTATTTATGGAAGACACTTGTTTACTTAAGCATAATCGTTAAGGATGCATTGGTAGTTTCCTACTAAGTCTTGTATTCACTCCCTACACAGGAATTTTGGTGTGCTTGTAAGTTTCATGACTAGAGATTTGGATAAGAGAAAGGGAATCGTGGTTGATGGCTGATTAGAGGAGTATGGATCTACTAGAAGACTAGGATGGACTTTGGAGGACCCCACTGTTTATTTATTTATTTATCTGCATCCATCACATTGGTTTGGCTTACAACCATGGAAGTCTATTTATTTGAATGACATGAATTTTATCATAAGATTTATGCATGTACTCTGATTATAAATATATTATATTGTTTACTATTATTTGTGTTTCTACTAAATACAAATGTTATAGTCTCCCTGCTGACAAATTTAGATTCTTACTACTAATCGGCAATCTCTTGTGTATGAGGTGGCACGCATGAGGTCATGTGGCCTTCCAGATCAAACCCAGTTGTTTGGTTTGGGTTGTTATATCCATGGTGAATCCTTCATTATAGTATTTAGCATGTATTTAACTATAAAGGAAAATTCTGAATTTATTTTAATCTAAGGATTATTAACTCTATCATATTGTTGTAAATTTTTAAAATAATTACCAATCCACCATATAAGGACTACCTTCGTCACATATTCTAATTTTTTTCAAATTATTCAAATCTATTTTTTTAAAATTCAAATATGAATTTCTTAATTTTCATAGATTTTCTGTACTTAGAATAATTTTCCAACTTCATTAACAGACTCCCACAAAACTAGTTCATTTTTTCTTATAATATAATGACATGTTATATTATGAAATAAAATATTTATTCCTATACACTACATAATAGTAGTAATTTTCTGAAAATCATGATTTTTCATACTAATGTAAATTATGTCTTAAATTAAACACATGTTCTCTTATTATAAAAAAGTAGTAGATTTATTCTATTTTGTGATAAAATTATTCTTGTATATTCCCTCTACTTCATTTGATATTGGAAAGAATATTAATTTATTTTTATTATCCTATATATTACAATAATTTTTTAAACATTCTCTATTAAATAGAATATAATATAAAAAATTAACATTGTTTGAAGTAGATTTCAAATTTTTCTTTGGGATAACAAATAAGTAGCTTATAAGGATTTATTCATCACCTTTATAACATTATAATAGTCATACCTAGAAGTTTTAATGTTTATACACATGAATACACTATGTTTGAACATCATTTAATTTAATTTATTTTATAATATAATTTTCATCAAAAAAATTCAAAAATTTATAATATTATATAATTTTTACATTTACATACTATAATTACTCAATATATTCATATTTATTATTTAATAAGTCACCTTCACTTTTATTTAATTTTAAGAATATTTATTTGTGTTTTGATTGCTCTTTTTTGTTAGGAATTATGATAAATACATTATTCTAGTTCAACTTTTATCTTTTTTTTATTATATATTTATTCATAATATTTTATACTAAATGAATATTAATTATGTATTTCAACATAATATATATAATATCTATGGTTTCAAATTAAAAATCCATTATTTTACTCAATACTCTTAGTTATGTTGTCTTCATCTTTTTTAGTCAAAATAATTCATTTATTACATCTTGAAAATTTATTTTTCTCCTCGACTGATTTCTTACCCTTTATAAAATTATTTATTATATTACTTATCTTATTTTAAATTACTTATTATTTATCATCATCATTTATATCACCACTCCTTTTATCTAGAAAATCCATTTTAAAATAACTATATTTAAATAATTTTGCGGGATGATTTCCTTTTAATATTTCCTTTTACTTTTTTTAAATAATATGCATAAATTTATCATATTAATCATTATGTTCTTCCAAATAATTAATATTATTTTATGAATCATTTTAATTCTCTTTAATTTTAATAATTCTCATGTCATTAAAAGTAATCACATTTTCTTATTTTATATTTCCATAAAAATTATGAGTTTTTCAAATATCATATGAGTGAAAATAAAAAATTTTATTATAAAAATAAATAAATAGATATATGTGACAAAGAAAATAAAAGTTATGGGGATCTAAAGTGGTTGATACCAAGGGAATACCCTTGTATGAAAGAGTTAAAATCCAAAGTAAGAGTACCTATGCTCGAAAAAATGTTGATCTTAACATCCTAATTACCTTTTGATGATAGAAGATATGAAAACGTATTTCCCTCCCTCCAAGTATAAAGGGTATAAGTATTTGATTTCATCATGCTAAAATACCTCCAAATGGAATAAGTAATGCTCTAATGTCTTGGTATGGTACCTAATATATAGTTTACTAGTATAGATGAATCAAAATTCAATATAAGAATTGATGATGTTATAAGACCTGTAAATGGAAAATCCAATGAGCATGGCTGAGCCTCCACCTGAATAGAAGAACTTTCTCCATAATGAGACAAAAAGGAAATGAAAACTGAAAAACTTAGATCTCAAATGAGTCCACCTACACACATGACCCCTTCTACATATGACCCATCAATGTTAATCTTGAGGCCAAGGCTTCGGGCCTTCTAGTGGACCCACACACTACTTCCCCTAGTGCCAAGCATACCATCAGTAATTAATTGTGGAAAATAAGAAATAATAGTGTGTTATAAGGAAGATCCATTTCCTATAAGAGATAGGGATTGGACCTCATACATTATTATAGATTTCATTTAGTCATTAGTTGGTATAAGATATGGGTTTTAGATGCTATTTCAGGCATTCTAGATTACCAAACACCCAGTTCTGGACAAAATGTTATACCTGATTTTTTCATTACACTATCTTTATAAGAACTAAAATGGTAATAAAAAATGGTCTAGTGAATCATGAAATCATGTATTTCCACCAATAAAATTCTATATAAACTAGTTCCAATCCCCCTCTACAAAAAAATGGAAACTGGATTCAGATATAGGTGTGATACAACACAAACATTTGGATGCTAATTGAAAACATTTATTCTTAACTTTAGCATCAATGGGAAATCCATTATTACATAGATTCAAAATCATAAAGTTCAATTTTATGGGAATAAATTTACACTATAGATCCATTACTAGTGTTTTGGTAGGACACGGATCATGAATAAGTTCATGTAAAGTTGAATGGGTGAAATATCTTGAGGTGGAGGGAGTGAAGGTGAGATAATCTAGAGTTTCCTTCATCTAAATACTATTAACATGAGCTTTCTGATTCTCATTGAGAAAAGATTCCAATAAGTTATGGAAGGAAAAATCTTACTTATAAGTGAGGTTTGAGATAGGAAATCTAGGAAAATTAAGGATATAACCAGCCCATTTGTTAAACCAAAACGAAATTTCACCATGACCAATGATCCGGTAGGAATTATCAATAACTATTTTGATATTTTTGTGGAGACCATTACATATGTGAGATCTCAAAATTAATTCATAATATTTAGCAGGTGATTTCCCATATTTATGTTTGATAAATTTTTCCCACAAATAATTACCTAAGATAGTCTCCCAAGTGAGTTTATCCTACATACAAGTGACATTTTCAACGACACTTCTAAGATTAATTCCCCCTTCATTTGTCGTATTAGCCAGCTTCTTCCAATTGGACCAGTGGTATCTCCCTTCAAGATGACAATACCATATGAAAGTGTTTATAGTTTTCTTTATCTTTATTGTAACATCATTTAGAGCCTTAAAAACCAATAAGATATGAATTGTAATAGAGGATATGACACTACTAACCAATGTAATTCTCCCTCCAAGTGATAGAAATTTTCTTTACTAGTTGGTGATTCTTCCCATGATTCTATTATAAATCCCATAAAAATAATGGATTTAACTTAATACATTGGATATTAGGGATCCAATATAGTCCATTAGGAACTGATTTTTAGGGAATCCAAGTCTATCCTGAATGATTTTAGAACACCTACTGGTACAGGATTTGGAAATAAAGACACTACTCTTGGATAGAATGATGTGTTTTCCACTTTTTCTATTCTAGGAATTCAATATTGAGTTAAAGTTGATAATATAATTTATTATTATATTAATAAAACTAAACCAACCTATGAAGTGGTGAGAAATACCAATATAAATGCCTATGTTAATATTTTAACAAAGTACACCCTGGGTAAGAATAAAAAGACTCTGAGAAAGGGGGTCACCTTGTTGAAGGACCTTAAAATATTTGAAAAATATAAATCTCATTACCATTAAATAAATAGAGAAACAAGGAGAATAAAAACATCTAAACATAATATCATAGACCCATTCATATAATTCATAGTATCTTAATAACCTTAAGATGAAAATCCATTCCATCGTGTCGTATGAATTTTCAAAATAAGAATATGTGGGTTTAATTAAGAAATAATTTATTCAAATCTCAATCTTATAATAAAGACACTTCTATGAAAAAATTATTAATAAATATATTTAACATCATTTTAACCACATTGTAATTCTCTAATGCAATTCCAATTATTATGATATAACTTAAAATTTCATTAACTCCTGTGAAGAAATCATCAATGGACTCATCATCTTCCATCTTTACATCTTCAAATAATATTCTATAAATATATATTTTTTATTTATTTACTTTTAAATGCCCATTATAGATGTTATAAAGTTTTTCCAAAATTTCTTGAGTATTTTTGGGTCCCTTAACTTTGGTGAAAAACTTTTAAAATAAGGACATCATGACATTATCCCTTTCTTTTCCATTACTCGCAATATTATTTCACAAGAATGTGTTATGGGCGATCATTTATCAACAAGTATGAAATCAATAGTGGAAACATCAATGACCTCTATTTGAATAGATAAGAGATATAGAACCATATTATTCTTATATATGTGGTATTTGTTTCATTAATTTTTGTTAATCTTTTACTATAAAAATATTATGATTCTCTATCTGATTTGAAAAGAATAATTATAAAAATAATAGATAAATCTCAAAAATAACCAAACCTAAATTTATAATATATCCTTATGAATGAACTAGAATTGATTTGATAACAATTTATATTCTATGGTAAATATTTTATGTAACACTAATAATTAGATAGAATATATGTTACCATATTTTTACTATTTATTATAAAATCAACCTATCTAACATATTAAGGTTTTTTCCTATCAACATTTTAGATCTCCCTCACCTGTGTGAAAATATAAAACATAAATATAGTATTGAATAATTTTACATGGTCACCCTTTTTATGGGTGACTACGTTCATTTAGTGTTCTATAGAATTTAATTCACTAGTGATCCACTAATTTATTTAATTAAATCTAATGAGGTAAGGCATCATCCATGAAGAAAAATATTTAACAATTGTTTAGTCCCCAAATAAGTTTTATAAAGGATCATTCCTAATTAAAATGAATTCTATTACAAAAAATAAAAAAATTCATTATAAATATTTAGAAGGAATTTACCTGAGTAAATATATCTTCATAGAATGCTAAGAATTTGATCATAACAACATATAAAATAAATACTCAATCAAGATAAAATCTCATGAGCTGCCAAAATATTCCAGATGAATATATTCTCTTTATTCCTCTATAATTTTGATACAAATAATACATCATAATAGTTATTCATCATTCAGTATTAAATTTTTTTTAAATCGGAATTGATGTTCATATTAATAGTTTCATACATTTAATTTTTAAAACTCCATGAAAATTGGTCATTAAAATCATTTTTTAAATATCTATCAAAATATTCTCCCTAAAAAATTACTTTATCACTGATTTTCAAATATATAATCCAAATATTCAAATTAAGATCTCTCAAATATTTTCTAAAATATTTTTTACATTTATCTATTTATTTCAACTAAAATTATTTTTAGAATAATCCAAAAAAAAATTATAAAATTAGATAAATAAGGCTTATATAGAATCTGATTTAATTTTACAAAGCTCCAGTTTACACATATGTGATCTTAGGAAACTCATTTTAATATTTTAAAACCTGTTATATATCTTACATGGAATCTATATATAATTTTTTAAATTTTATTTTCAATCATACATGAATAATTAAACCACAAAAACTCACTTATTTGGGAATGTTGAGCCAATAATATGTAATTAGATGAAATTTTTAGTCTCACATACACAGTAACCTAAAATATTATTTAAATATTCTTTTATTACACTAAATGATCTCAAAAACAATTCTAAAATTGTTTTTATAAAAAATATAAAAAAATCCTTTATAAACTCATTGGGTTCTTTAATCACCTTCAAGTTATATAAATAAGGAAATATACATAATTTTCCTTATAATAATAATTTTAAACACTCATTTTGAAGGATGAAATTACAGCTAAATATGAACCTAGTTAAGGTAGATGATATGATGCATAATTTTTATGATCGATGCTAGTGAAATTTATTCTTAGCCCTTAGGAATGGTGCACTCAACTAGAAAATGTTGATGATAATTTCTGACTTGATCAAATGTTCAACTATTATGATTGTCAAGTTTTCTATTTAAAGAGTAAAGTATTATGTTCTCTCCTGAAGTTTAATGATACTGTTATTTTTGTTATGGAAGAAGATTTTAGGTCATTTTTTACACTTTTTTATTATTAGTGAACTCGAGTTTTGCAACATTGTACCATGATTTTTTGATAAAACATTGTTAAAAAAACATGAAAAATATTTCTATATTGATACATAAATTCCTTTATTATTATATGGTGAATCTCAGGATATGATATTATACAATATATATTAGTTAGCCATTGATTTTACTATAATAGAATTAATAAGTTATATTGATTCCATTCATGACACATTATTCATGTTTTTGTGAGATTGGTATAGGGTTTGAGACTTCCAACCTCTGATACCAATTGTTAGAATGGTATGTCTGAGTATGATATACTATATAATACCAAATTTAGGATCGAATATATAATGAGATTCTCAAATACAAGAGGGGGGTGAATTGTATACTTTAAAAATTCCTAAGGAAATTTTGCGTGACCAAAATTCACAACACCTCTAAGATCTACTATCTTTCTTGATTCCGAAAAAAGTGATTCTAGAAGTGAGACTTAACAAAATTTTACACCGACTAATATTTTACCTTAAATTGTATATAATCTAACTAAATCAAAGTATAAGTATAAGAAAGTATAAGAAAGTTATACTTTCCTCAACAATACAAATGCACAGTGTAAAACAAAGTAGTAACACTACAAGTAACAAGTAGAAACTCTTTTAACCCAAAGAGAAGGGTATCCAACAACCCTGGATAAGAGGTCCCTTGGTTTATACTTTCAACAAATTATGTCTTACCCAAACCTAGGGAAGACCTCAATCCTAAGACCGGTATCTGTCTTGTTATCCCCGCAAGCCCTCGATTTGTAAGGAAATCGGAACCTATGACTTCACAACCTGAAGTCTCTGATTTTTAAGGTAATAGAACCTCTGCACTAAGAAAATTTGCATGAAGCAAAGTTTGAACAAGTAGTTCAAAATTTTCTGCATGAAGCCTGAGAGTTATAAGAGCCTCTCTCTCTAGAAATCACTTCTAAAAGTTCTTAACTTCAAAATTCCAAAAGTTCCAAATGTATCGAGCACATTCAAATGAGATCCTATTTATAGGCACAGCTCCAACAGTCAGCTCCCTCCTCCAACGGTCATATTCTTACTTGAATTTTAGAGGGACCTGTACAGGTATCACTCAAACAACGGTTAATTGATAACTGAAATCACGACATAGTTTTATAACTAAACAGATTTAAGTATAACTAAAATCCAATATTCGGAATATAATTAAAATTGAAAGTTCAGAGTCTAACCAAAAATTGGATTCGGAGTCTATAATACAAGGATATTCGGATTCTGTTTTGTAGGAATTCGAAACCTGAATTCTATAGAATTATGGAGTCCGAATTTCAAGGAAATTCAGATTCTGGATTCATAAGAATTCTAAAACTGAACTTACAAATTTTGGAGTCAGAGTTCATGAGAATTCAGAGTCAGAAATCATAGGAGTTCGGAGTCTGAATTCAGAGAACATGGAGTCAGAACTTAGACAAGTTTGTAACCAGGATTCGTATTCAGAATTCGAAGTCAGAACATAGAGAAGTTCATAACTGGAATTCATAATCAGAATTCAAATTTAAACTTTACATAAGTTCTTAATCAGAATTCGGATTCGAGATTCATGAATGTTCATATCTAGAATTTGGACTTGAACTTCATAACATTCGTATCCAGAATTCAGAGTTCAACTTCATAATGTTTGTATCCAAAATTTGGAGTCGAACTTCATGAGAGTTCGTAACAAGAATACAGAGTGGAACTTCATGAGAGTTCGTATCTAGAATTTGGAGTTGAACTTCATGAGAGTTCGTAACCAGAATTTGGAGTTGAACTTCACGAGAGTTTGTATCCGGAATTCAGAGTTGAACTTCCTCTGAGTTTGTAACCAGAACTCGGAGTTTGAAACAGAATTCTTCATATCTAAGTATTATATGATTCTAAGGTTTTGATCTCAATCTTAATTTTATACTTAGAAATATTTTGATATGGGCAAAGAGAACATGGTAAGGATAAATTTCCTTGGTGAAATAAATTTTCCTTATAGGGGTAAAATATAGGGTAAAATGAAATTTGCCTTAAGATAAGGTTTCTGTGGTTTTCAAAACAAGAGGAATGGTAAAGTCATAAATAAACCTTAATGACTCAACAATCTCCCCCTTACATTAAGGAATGGAAAAGTCATAAGGAAAACCTTATTGACTCAACAATCTCCCCCTTTTTGTAAATCACAAGGATCCTTACGAAAAAGAATATAAGGACTTGGAATAAATTTCTAGACTTTGAAATTAAAGCTTATCTCTCTTTGTTCATTGACAATGGTGAATATGACTAACTCCCCCTTAGGCTTTATAACTTTAAAGATCTTATTCTAGATTTCTGGAATGAGAATTTTCATTTGAATGTGGAAATATTTGTAGTGAGAACTCCCCCCTTAAATAAACTCCCCCTTACTTAGGTACATATCTTCTTATATATAGAAATTTTTCTTCTCCCCTTTAGAATTCCTTTTCCTTCTCCCCCTTTATGATTTTCAAAAAGAGTTTTAGGGAATGTAAAAACAATATAGTACCTGAAATATTAGTATAGACATGCAAACAAAAACAAGCATCCACAATTTTATTATGATTGAAATAATTATTACAAGTAGAAAATATAACAAAAGATCGGAGTGGGATTTATTTTGCTTCTTTTTCCTTGGGCATTAGAATCTTCACAATGGTCTTCAACTTTTTCATCTCTTTGTGATCCTCCTTTACTTACTTTTCTAGAGCTTTGATCTTGTCTTCCTGAGCTTTCATGACCTCTTCCTGAGCCTTCAGCAATTCATCTTTTTTCAAAAGCTTTTCTTGCATATCGCTCCGGAGATCCTTCTCTGTTTTCAAGATTTGAACAATATAACTTAGCTTCCCATTCAGATCTTTAACATCTTGAATCCAAGAATTTTGTTCAAGAGTTAGATTTTCCTGGAAGCTATTTGTAAGATTCTTGATTTTGGTATCTTCGGTGTCAAAGGATTTCTTGACATTTTTTTAAATTGGTCAAGCTCTTCCAAATATACAATGATTTTCTTAGACCATCTGGTAATAATCTTGCATGATTTTCTGTGAGCTTTATAATTGATCAGGAAATTTTTGTGCTCAGCCTTAATCTTAACACATCTGTCCATCACCATGGATACAGAGTTTGACTTTTGATTCATGTTATACTAAAGAATCTATCATCTAGAATCAATTGATGGAAATATCGGAGTGGTATCCACCAACTTTTTCAGAGATTGAACAACAGAATCATGCCCTAAGGCAGATGACTCTGAATCAGAAATTTTACTTGATGATGGTTCTTCCTATAACTCTACCAGCTTCCTCTTAGATGTTCCTCTAGCTTCTTTATTCCTCAAGATTTCTTTTGTTGGGGTATCATCAACCAGTTGTTTATCCTTACTAATTTTTGGATTAGCCTCTTCATCAAGAGATTCATGCTCACTCCCAGAAAACTATACAATTTTATCTTCATCAAATTTTTCTTTCTCATCACCAGCTTCAATATCCTCAAGAAGAATGAAGTCATGATTTTGACTATCTTCCTTTGACTACTTATTCACTTCCTCTTCTTCACCCTTCTCATCAACTGCAGGGGTAGCAAGTTTTGATGATCCCGATTGAGAAGTCTGGAGTGAAAAAAAATTTAAAGCACTTTTATTTTCCTAATACTCTTAAACCTACTTAATCACATCATTAGAGCTACCACTGCTCTAAGCTTCTTTTACTTATTCTGCATCTTTCTTCTCTTCCACAATATTCTCTTGTGGTTTTTCAGGGGTCATGAATTTATTTCCCAGAGTCTTAGGAAATTGTTCTACAAGAAAGGTTTTTGGTATAGGAATTTGTTCGGATGCAACTTCAGTATCCCTTAGAAGGGATTGACAAATTTAAGCCTCTGATATCTTCTTCTTCAGCTTCTTTTCTTTTACTTGTTTCTCAAGCTCCTCAGTAGCCTTTTCTTCCAAGGCCTTTGCCTCAGCAGGATCCAAACCAAACTGTGGATCCCCTGATTTTCTATTCTTCTTATACTCCCTCTGTTTTTCTATAACTTCATCTGGGTAGGATTTTTGTTTCTTTGGTTTAGGAGGAGAGGATTGGACTCCCTTGGACTTAGGTTTTTTGTCTTCTACTTCTACATCCTTTAACTTTCTTTTCTTCCTGGATTTCTTAGATGGTTCAGCTTTTTCAACATTTTCTGGAACAGCTTCTACCTCTTCATCAGGCAGATCATAAAATACTCTTGTCTCCTTGGAGAAACCAACCTTCATCCTCTTAAGGGTTTCATCAGTGATCAGCATAACTTTTCAATTCCTTTCCTTGGAGTTGTAGGGAAACTTGAAGGATTCAAGACACTGAACAATGATCTTGGAAAGTATGGCAGGATACATAATAATCTGAGCTCTCAAATTCCCATTTTTGATGTTCTCTATCGTAATGAGAATGTGTCTCATGAGATTGATCTTCCTTAGATTTACTAAAAATTCCAGGATATACATGTCACTTTTCTTAAGGGTGTCCTTATAACCCTTCCTCGGTACGATGAGACCTTATACCCATAACTATAGAATCTGATTGTTGGTAGATAGATGGGAAATCTTTGTTGTCTTTACATCAGTAAGACCAAGGCAATCCATAGCCTTCACCTTGATGAAACTTCCTTGAACATCTGGAAGCTTGTGAGAGCAAAATTCGGCTTCTTCTTTATATGATTTCCCCACCAAGCTCACATCCTTAGTGTAAGAGAGTTTATATGTCTTTCCCTAACTCTTGAAGGAGAATTTTTCTCTACCTTTTTCCTTAAAGAAACAAACTGATTCATAGAATTCTATGAGAAGATCTGGAAAGACAATATCCTGAGCTGATGTCTTAAAAATAGCTACACTTTACCATCCATTTAGCTTGATGTTCTTGGAAATAATGGAGTCATACTTATTGAAGTAGTTCGGATGAACTAACCTCTCCCTGTATATTTTCCACTCCGGAATCGGCTTGACGGTAGACATATCCTGATAAAGAGCTTCTGCAGACATTCGGACTGGAGCACTTCTTAAGTGTTCGAAATAGACTTTTGAAAGGAGCGTAGAACTTCAGCACGCGAGAGCTTGAAAACTGATGTGGGACAACCCTTAAGGGGTCCTTTATATAGGCGATGGAAGTGACCATTCATCTTCCAAATCCAATCTAATAGTTGGGAAACCTTTTGATCTAATATGACGGTTGATATGATAGCCGCGAGGAAAAAATTTGATTGAATCTGATCTTTTGAGGTTTTAAAAGAAAAATATTCGGATTTAAGGAAACTTGAATCCGAGAAATTTTAAAAGAAAAAGAAACTACCAGCAAGTAAAAGTGATTAAGAAAAATTAAGAAAGAAATAATACCATTCATATTTTCAGGAAGATTATTCGTACTGATGAATATTCTTCTTGAAGAACTTTGGATTCCAAAAAAAACTTGAATACGAAAAAAAAACTTTACTACTAAAATTTTCAAATCCTAAATGTTCCATTACGAAAATTTCAAATCTGAAAGTTTCAATATGAAAATTTTAGTTCCAACTTCATTACGAAATTTTTTGAAAACTTCATTACGAAAAATTTTAAAAACTTCATTAAAAAAAATTTGAAGACTTAATTATGAAAAATTTTGAAAACTTCATTACGAAGAATTTTTAAAACTTCATTAGGAAAATTTTTGAAAACTTCATTACAAAAAATTTTGAAAACTTCATTATGAATTTTTTTGAAAAGCTTTCAATAAAAAATGTAACCCCCTATGAAAATGAGTTTATTACTCTAAGGGGATTGATTCAACTGGAAGTTAATTAAGGAAGATTGCCATACGGTTATCATTCCTAACTTCTGTTTAATGTATTCAAATCTATCGGAAGGTAATGATTTTGTGAAAATGTCAGTAAGTTGATCTTGTATTCCGATAAACTGAATAATTATATCTCCTTTTTGTGTGTGATCCCTAAGAAAGTGATGCCTAATATCTATGTGCTTTGAACGAGAGTGATGTTCAGGGTTTTTACTAAGTCTATAGCACTTGTATTATCACACAAAATTTGTGTTTTGGTAAAACTCATACCATAGTATGTGAGTGTGTGTTGCATCCACAACATTTGAGCACAACAACTTCCAGCTGCTACATATTCAGATTCAGCAATGGAAAGTGCTACTGAGTGTTGCTTCTTGAAAGACCAAGAAACTAATGAATCTCCTAAGAAATGACAGGTTCCTGATGTACTCTTTATATCCATTATACATCCACTAATGTCAGCATATGAAAAGATTTTTAAAACAAAATCATTTCTAGAAGTATAAAATAATCCTAAATCCATGGTTCCCTTTAAGTAGCAAAAAATTCTTTTCATTGCCTTTAAGTGAGATTCCTTAGGATTGGATTGGTATCTTGCAAATAATCATACTAAAAAAATTAAGTCCGGATGACTAGCTGTCAAGTAAATTAGACTTCCTATCATACCTCTAAAAATTGTTTGATCTACTAGTTTCTCAGCTTCATCAAGATCAAGTGTGTTTGAAGTACCGATGGGAGTAATTATACTTTTAGTGTTGTCATATCCATACTTTTTAAGAATATCTTTAATATACATATATTGGGATATATAGATTCTTTCTAATTTTTGACAAATTTCAAAACCAAGGAAAAATGTTAACTCACCCATCATACTCATTTCAAACTCATATTTCATTAGATCCGAAAAGAAATCGGTTAAAGATTGCTGAGTTGAACCAAATATAATGTCATCAACATAAATTTTAATAATCAAAACATTTTTCTTATCTTTCTTTATAAAAATGGTTGGATCTGCATTTCCCTTGACATAGTTATTTTGAAGAAAAAATCATGTAAGTTTATTATACCAGGCTCGAGGGGGTTGTTTAAGTCCATACAGGGATTTAGTAAGTCTGAAAAATGATCAGGATGTTTTGTATCTTCAAAATCATGAGGTTGTTCAACAAAAACTTCCTCTTGAACATAACCATTAAGAAAAGCACATTTCACATCCATTTGAAAAAGTTTGAAATTGAAAAATGATGCAAAGGAGAGTAAAATACGAATAGATTCAAGTTTAGCTATTGGAGCATATGTTTTTTCATAGTCTATTCCTTCTTGTGGATTATAGCCTTTAGAAACTAATCTAGATTTATTTCTAACAATGATTCCATTTTCATCACACTTATTTCTGAAGACCCATTTTACTCTAATAATAGAAGTTTCCTTAGGTCTTTCAACCAAGGTCCAGAATTTATTCCTTTCAAATTCATTTAGTTCATCTTGCATGGATTTTATCCAATCATCATCACCTAAATCTTCATTAGTGCTTTTTGGTTCTAATTGGGAAAGGAATTCTAGATGTTCTACATCATTTTTAAGGAACTTCCAGTCCTTATAGGTTGATTTACATCACCAATGATACTATCACTAGGATGATTCTTTAAAAACGACTGATTTAGGTTTTGTAAAACCTGTTCATCAACGTAGGATAGGAAATCTTTTGGGTTAAATGTTTCAGAAGTATCTTCTTGGAAATTTTCCTTATCAGAAGGATCTTCTATCAAAGTTTGATAATTAGTTTTTGAAAACACATCTGAGGATGTAGGTTGGGGTTGTTTAAAAACAAAATGATCAGTTTGATCAAATTTAACTTGGATCGTTTCTTCAACAGTACAAGTGTTTTTGTTAAAAACTCTATATGCCTTAGAAGTTGTGGAGTAGCCTAAGAAAATTCCTCCATCGTATTTTGGTGCAAATTTATGAATATTATCTTTATTATTCAGAATGAATACCTTGCAACCAAAAACCTTAACGTCAGAAATTCTATATTTTCTACCATTCCATAACTCATAAGGATTTTTATTAAGAAAATTTCTAATCAAAACTCGATTTATAGTATAACAAGCAGTACTCACAGCTTCAGCCCAAAATTGTTTGGCTATAGAATAATCACTCAACATGGTTCTAGTTATCTCTTGAATAATTCTATTTCTTCTTTTAACAACACCATTTTGTTGATGTGTTCTGGGTGATGAGAAGTTGTGAGTAATAACTTTTCTACTAAAAAAAGTTTCAAAATCAGAATTTTGAAATTCTCCACCATGATCACTATGAATAGGTTTCAAGGGAAGGATTTTCTCATTTTTCACTTGGGCTCTAAAACTTTTGAAATAAGAAAAAGCTTCAGACATATTTGCTAAAAAATTGACCCACGTAAATATAGTGTAATCACCAACCAAGAAAAATACATAATATTTTCCCCCAATGCTTCCAATTTGTGTAGGACCAAAGAGATCCATATACACTAACTGTAATTTATCATTAGTTGAGACTTCACTGACTGATTTAAAACTTGATTTATGTTGCTTTCCATATTGACAAGGGTCATAAACTTTTGAAGAATCAAATCTAAGCTCTAGTAAATCCTTAACTAGTCCTTTCTTTGAAAGTTTGCATAAGTTCCTAAGGTTACAGTGTCCTAACCTTTTATTCCATAACCAAGAATGGTCTTCCATTGCACTAACGCAAGGTAGATCTTGGCTCTTAAGTTCTTATAAGTTTAGTGTGTAAACATTCTCTTTCCTATTGGTAGAAAGAATAAATTCTTCCTTGGAATTTTGTACAAAGAACTTATCATTCCTAAAATTCACAAGGTAACCTTTATCACATAACTGAATTATGCTAATGAGGTTGTGCCTAAGACCTTTAACAAATAAAACATTTGAAATCAAAGTTTTTCCAAGAAGAACGTTGTTACCTATACCAATAATTTCTCCCTGAGCATTATCTCCGAAAGTACTTTTCCTCCTTTCATATTGATAATCTTTTCAAAATAATTTTTGTTACCAGTCATATGCCCAGAACATCCACTATCCATGTACCACATATTGTTGTTGGTACCTTCTCTATTTTCTTGAAAACAAAAGAGTTGGACTTTTGGAATCCAAACTTTCTTGGATCCGGAATTGTTAGACAAAAAAATTTGGGGTATCCACATTTGTTTAGAAAAATAATTTGTATGAAACCCAAGATATTTAACTTTATTCAAGGATCAATTTTTCTTCCAATTCCCACTACTTTGAAATTTAGTGCAAAAAGGGGCTCTAGAAGGAACAAAATAGTTGTTTTTGAAAACTGGTTTTTGGTGAGTATAACCTACTCCAATAGTGTTTCCTTGTGGTTTAATTTGAGAATACATCTTGTCAAGATTTTCCTTCCCAGAGGTAAACTTTGCAAGAAGCTTCATAAGAGAAAATATTTTAGATTTTATTCTAATGACTAAATTCCTATCCTCAGGAATCATTTCCTTAGAGTTAGATTTTTCCTCAAAAACTTTTATCTCTAAAATAGCATTCTTAAGATGTTTAGAAAGTTCTACCTTAACAGAATTTGCTTTCTAAAGGTCTTTAGACAGTTTTTCTAAAATATCATCTTTATCTCTAAGATCTCTAGAAATATTTGAGATCTCTTTTGTAAGAATTTATTCCCTAGTATTTTCCTTGTCAAATTTCTTAGAAATTTTACAATTTCTTGCTTCAAGTAACATGGAAAATCTAGAAAATTCTTCATATAAAGGTATTTCTTCATTTTCTAAGGATAAAGTATCTTTATTAGAAGTACTATTTTTAGAATAGTAATTCTTACCAAGAGATAAATTTGTTAAAGCCTCGACAGAGCGTACCTTGTCCATTATACATGTATTAGGGAAAAAAGTAGTTGCAATGAATCCCATATTATTATGTGTTGATAAATAATATTCAGAAGATTCACTTTATAAAGAGTCTCCACAGCTAGCAATCCAAGTATCATTAGCTTTAAGACTTTTCTTGTTCTTTGATCGATAGAATTTATTCTTGTTCCTTTCTGAATTTGTTTCCTTCTTTTCCTTCCTTTTCAACAAGGGACAATCAGGTCTGATATGACCTGTTATTCTACATTCATAACATGTAACTTCACCATCTTTCTTATCTCTTTAGTCTTTCTTCTTGTACCTATTCTGATGGTTCTTTTAAGATACAATCTTGTTCATTATTTGAGAAAGATTAGCTAATTTATTCTCAGACTTTTCTGTGTCACTAGATTCTGACTAAATAATGACTTTCTTTGTCTTTGATCTGGTTACTCTTTTTGGGGTCTTGGATTTCATATGTTTAGAAGTGGTTTTAAAAGAAACACCTATATTCCCATTCTTCTTCTTAACATTTTTATCATCTCTATTCATTCTGGTTTCATTCTGAAGAAAAGTTCCAAACAACTCATCTAAGGAAATCTGAGTGACCTTTCTATTATCATCAATAGCTGTCCTCTTGGACTCCCATTCATTTGGCATGATATCTATGATCTTGTCAACAAGAGATTAATCATCCAAACCTTTTTCTCCCATATATTTTAATCTATTCACGATAGTCATAAACCTTTGCTGTACTTTGCTTATAGGTTCTCTATAAGGAAAATTAAAGCCATGGTATTCTGCTCTCAACATAGATCTTCTTGTCTCTATGAATTTACATGTACCAAAATGTGTAACTTCAAGTTTCTTCCAGATATTGTTTTCAGCTTCACACGATGATATTTGACTATAGATGTTCCTAGTCATGGAATATAACAAAGTATTTCTGACTCTGAAGTTTGATTGATATTCTGATTTCTCCTGATTCGTAAAGGTTCTCAATTCCTTATCTATAATCTTATAATCTCTAGTCATCATTAGATGGTTATCAACTCCAGTATTGATAATGAAAGTCTTCATCCTATCTCTCCAGTACTCATAATCATTTCCATCAAAAATAGGAGGTCTGGTAGGATTTAGGTTATCAATATAACCAACATTTAAACCTGCCATCCTTAAGAAAATCATTGGCACACAAACTTTTTAGTAGAATGATTTTGTAAACAAGAGAAAATATCCTAAGCAAGAAAATAGATATTATATCTCTAAGAAAAAATGAATCTGAAAAATATGAATCCGAAAAACAGATTCCGAAAAATTATGAATCCGGAAAATCAATTCTGAGAATTCACTTTAGAATTTAATCGTGATATTAATTCAGATTATACCAAATGCTCTGATACCAATTGTGAGATTGGTATAGGGTTTGTGGTTTCCAACCTCTAATACCAATTATTAGAATGGTAATTCTGAGTATGATATACTCTATACTACCAAATGTAGGATCGAATATGTAATGAAATTCTCAAATATAAGAGGGGGTGAATTGTATACTTTAAAAATTCCTCAGGAAATTTTTCATAACCAAAATTCACAACACCTCTAAGATCTATTATCTTTCTTGATTCCAGAAAAGTGATTTTGGAAGTAAAAATTAACAAAAGTTTACATCAACTAATATTCTACCTTAAATCGTATAGAATCTAACTAAATCAGAGTACAAGTATAAGGAAGTATAAGAAAGTTATACTTTCCTCAACAATACAAATGCACAGCGGAAAACAAAGTAGTAACACTACAAGTAACAAGTAGAAACTCTTCTAACCCAGGAGGAGGGTATCCAACAACCCTGGATAATAGGACCCTTGATTTATACTTTCAAGAAAGTATATCTTACCCAAACCCAGCTAAGCCCTCAATCTGAATATCGGTATCTGTCTTGCTATCCCCACAATCCCTCGATTTGTAAGGAAATCGGCACCTCTGACTTCACAACCCAAAGTCTCTAATTTTTAAGGTAATGGAACATCTGCACTAAGAAAATCTGCATGAAGCAAAGTTTAAACAAGCAGTTCAAAATTTTTTGCACAAAGCCTGAGAGTTATAAGAGCTTCTCTCTCTAGAAATTACTTCTGAAAGTTCTAAACTTCAAAATTCCAAAAGTTCCAAATGTCTCGAGCACATTCAAATGATCCCCTATTTATAGGCACAAATCCAATGGTTGGATCCCTCCTCCAATGGTCATATTCTTCCTTGAATTTTGAAGGGACCTATACACATGTCACTCAAACAATGGTTAGTTGATAACTAAAAGCACGACATCGTTTTATAACTAAACAGATGTAAGTATAACTAAAATCCAATATTTGGAATTTAAGTAAAATTTAAAGTTCGGAGTATAACAAAAAATTTAATTCAGAGTCTATAATACAAAGAAATTTAGATTCTATTTTGTAGGAATTTAGTACCTAAATTCTATAGAATTCCAGAGTTTCAATTTCAAGGAAATTCGGATTCTGGATTCATAAGAATTTGGAACCTGAACTTATAAAGTTCGGAGTCGGAGTTCATGAGAATTTAGAGTCAAAACACATAGGAGTTTGGAGTCTGAATTCAGAGAACTCGGAGTCAAAACTTAGACAAGTTCGTAACCAGAATTCGTAATCAGAATTCAGAGTCAGAACTTAGAGAAGTTCGTAACTAGAATTCGTAATCAGAATTCATAGTCAAACTTTAAATAAGTTCATAATCAGAATTCGGAGTTGACCTTCATGAATTTTTGTATCTAGAATTAGGACTTGAACTTTACAACGCTCGTATCCAGAATTTGGAGTTGAACTTCATAATGTTCGTATTCGAAATTCGGAGTTAAACTTCATGAGAGTTCGAAACCAGAATTTGGAGTTGAACTTAATGAGAGTTCATATCTAGAATTCGGAGTTGAACTTTATGAGAGTTCGTAACCAGAATTCAGATTTCAACTTCATAAGATTTTGTATCTGGAATTCAGAGTTGAACTTCATGAGATTTCGTAACCAGAATTCAGAGTCTGAAACAGAATGCTTCATATCTAAGTATTATATGATTCCAAGGTTTTGATCTCAATCCGGATTTTATACTTATAAATATTTTGATATGGGCAAAGAGAACATGGTAAGGATAAATTTCCTTGGAGAAGGAAATTTCCCTTATAGGGGTAAAATATAGGGTAAAATGAAATTTTCCTTAAGGTAAGGTGTTTGTGATTTTCAAAACAAGAGAAATCGTAAAGTCATAAGGAAACCTTAATGACTCAACAATCTCCCCCTTACATGAAGGAATGGAAAAGTCATAAGGAAAACCTTATTGACTCAATAGTTTTATGAATAGTCATTTCATTATCTATTAAACATTGATTGGTTTATTTATTCTTCTCAATTATAGATCATTTGATAGTTGGTTACTTTAAAATGTGTTAGGTAATTGAAAATATTTGAGATTTGTTTTTTTAATGGAGTGATATTGAAATTTATTTTTGATTTATATATATATTCACCTATTAGTTATGGTAATGTGGATTGAGTTTTATAGATACACAATAATTTTTGAGTAGGACCATATGTAATAAAATATTTAAATATACGAAATGTTTTATGAGTTATAACTCTATGGTTTTGTGTATTAATTTTTTCAACTCATGGGATGATATAAAATTGATGTGAAAATAGATTTTTTTTTCTATTATAAAAGGTCCATAGTGATGGAGTTCCTATATAATAGAAGATGGTAGTGAATCTTATTTTTCTTTATTGAATATTAATAGTAATATAATAATGTTAAGTCGGTGCATGGGTGTATTATATATATGTGAATTTTATTACTTATCCTCTAAATTGTTCTTTATTTTAAGGGTCGAAATATTTTAATTTTTGGTGGATATAGTATCTATAGTTATTTTGGAGAATGTTATATCTTTTTTTACAAATGTATTTCCCATTCGATTTATTTTTGATTTTTTGGTTTGTGTATTTTATAAATTTTTCTTTGGGTTGATTTAGATTTCTACCATTATATGTATAGAGAAAAATATGAAACAAATATATTATATGAACAAAGGGTGATTATTGAAAAGTAAAAATATTATGTAAATTAACAATAGTGTTAAAAAATGTCAATTTTCTATTTCATATGTTAATATATTTATACAATGTATGAAATTTCATATTTTTTATTTTGAACCCCCAGTGATAAAATTATATCTATTAAAAGGTGATTAAATCTCTAAATCTTTAAATTTATGGTTTTAAAGTAGATTCAATTTATATAAATTACAACAAAGAAGACCCAACCCCCCCTGCATGGCAGAATTAATACATTTCCTACTAATTTTTTTAGGTTAAAGTCTGACATTTGAATCTATAGGGTTTAATGGTTAGTCCTAATATTAATCCTTGAACTTTCATGGTTAATTTTTTTCACCTTGTGTTAGAAATGAATATGGAAAGGATTACTATTAGAAGGGTCATGTAAAAATATTTCAAAGGCTTGCATGTGAGGGTGATGCATGTATAGTGAGGATTTTTTATTTCTTTCCAAGGATTTGGTTGGTTATATGTTGGTTTTATTATTAGGATGACATAATAGATAAATCATGGATATATGAAACATTTCTAAATGATATAGATTAACATACTATAAGGAATTAAAAATTTAAACTATCTTGGGTAAGTGATCTTTTATATTAATTAGGCATGGATGAGAAAATCATATGGGTGGAAGGAAGTGTGGAATTGTGATGTCTAGCAAGAAATATGTACGCAATTTTTATAAATATTATAATTCAATTAAAAAATGGGTTATTAATTTAGTGAATAATGTGTGTGGTTATTGAAAATATCTAGACTCCTTATTGGCTTGGTTAATGTGTATTTTATCTAATTAAACTCTTAGGGGAGAGTTTAGTTTAACATAATTTGATCCCCTATGTGTGTGTTGTTTTCTTTGGTTATAAACCCTCTATTATCTACTATTGATTAATATTATTATTTTTGTTGTTATTATTATTATTAATTAATTAAAAATTAGTAATGGGTGATGTTTTTTGGCTACCCTCTATGGTATGTAACATCCATGACCAAGGGTCTTGAAATTTAGTGATCAATGCATGACACTGCCACATTTGTTCCCACTAAAATAATTCAATATGAACACTAATATGGTGGTTTCAAAATTCTATATCCATTGAGGCTAAGTTAAAACCTTGTCCAAGATGTCTTATTTCTATTATGATGGTGGGTTTCAATTTTTTCAAAGGATAGTTAGGAAGAGGTCTCTAACCTTAGGTGTAGATAAATTTCATAATCAAAGGATGTACTATTGAAGGGGGAACATGAATGAGTTGTGGTTTTCATAATATCCACTAATTCAGTGGATCAGTTTGATAGAACAAGGGTGAATAGAACTTATGGGTAAGATAAAAATAGTTTTAGGGGTACATAAATGATCACCATTTAATTAAATGGTCAGAATTCCATGGGAATAAAGCTTGTGACACTCTATTCTAGGATAAATAAATGTGGGTATACCCAATTCTAGGTTTATTTACTTCAATATACAACATTAATTATGTTTTAGTGTAAAAGGTAAATGGTTTGGCTCAGAAAGTTTGACACAATTACTTGAATGTGATGTGGCGTATTCCATGCATGTGCTCGATCTTCTAATCCTTTCCACATGAAATTTTTCTATTTAAATTTATTTAAATTTCTAAAATTACATTATTCCTTATTGTATATTTAAAATAGAGGTATTTTATATTTTACTTTATTCACGTAGATCATGAGACAAAAATAATTCAAGGGAATTTAATATTTTTTAAAGGTTTTTTTGGCATTTTAAATTTTTAGTCATACAAATTTATAAAGACTCAACCTAGAAAATTGACGATTATTATTATGTTCCTTTTCTAAATTATAATACAATAATTACTTATATTAGGTAATTTTAAGATCATAAGACATATATTTTCTTAAAAAAATTGATGGGACATGAAAGTGTACATTCTAGATATATTTTTAGTTGTAATGAAACATGGGAAGTTCTTGGGGGAATCCAGGATCTTTAGTAAGCTTGTGATTACCCTTTGAGAGGGATTGTTAATCAAAATTTCAATTTTTTATAAAATTATTTATGGTGATGGAAGATGATTAATCTTTAACATGTTCTATAAGCTATAAATATATTATAACTATTATATATAAATGAATGGTGTATACTTTGGATTTATATAGTGTAATTTATTATGAAAATTGACATTATAATATATATATATATATATATTCCTTTTCAATGTGAAATTATTTTTTATGGAGTGTGTTTCTAGGTTAGGTAATGGTTCACTAAATGACCATGATAGGTTAACCAACTTATGAAAAATAATATTTTTATGTTTAATTGATCATCTTGATGGATTGTAGAGGATTGACTTAGATTTTTCCTATCTATTATGAATCTCCCACTAATAGTGAGTTTTTTTATTATTATGATGTTTTTTTAGAGAATATACTTATTGAAATCAGTTAACCTAAGATGACCTTATTGGTAATTTCATATCTGCAAATATATTCTTCATTATCACTCATAGAATGGGGTTTTTGGAAAACATATCCATAGATTTAATGAATTGGAATGAGAATAAAGATTTTATTTTTATGTTTATCTAGTGAACATGGATGTGTGGCATACTTGGTGTTAAATATAATCATGTCATGATATTTTTGGCATTGATTTTCTGCTCTTCCATACCTATATTCACATATAAGGGGACCATAGTGATCATGTAATATTTAATGACTAAAAATCACATAACAATTAGTAAATTTAAAATATATTTTAATGGATGTGTTTTATATTATTTATTCAATTGGCTAGGGTGTGTTTAACTATATACTCCTCCTTTAGAAATTAAGGGACAATTAGAGGAATTAGATAGGTATAGGGGTTAAGGATTCCCCTGGTAGAACATGGTTTATGGGGGACCTTATGTTGTGATTATTTCTAATTCATAGGTTATATATATAATGCAATATTATTTAGGGACTAAGGCTTGTGTTGGGATTGAAAATGGGTTTCTTAGATAATATTGATTAATATTTGAGGACTTATTATTAAAACTAAAGGTTTCATGTTAGATTGGTTGTTCATTAAATGAATATTTTTTAACAATGATGTATATCTATAAATGTTAATGTTTTTTACCATAAAAGGTAACCAATATTTTTCATATTAGAGATTAAATACATTAATGGTGGTAACTGGAACAATATTCCATGGGTACAAATGTATAAAACAAAAGATTATGTGATTATAGGATCATGAATAGAGTTATAATTCATAGAAACCATATTTTTTGAAGGTTATATGGTATTTAATTACACAAATTTGGAGAATGAGGATGATTGTGACATACTAGAAGAGGAATTGTTGAAGTTATCAAAGTTACAACAAAGTGGTAATTGAAAATAAGGGTTAAATAATACCTTAATAGTCCTATATATCAAGGTTGTGGAATGATAACCTTTATGAGTGGTGGATAAAGCATGGAAAGAAAATAATGGAGTAAAAAATGTCTATTTATTAATTTTAAATCATTAGGAAGAGTAGGAACCTATATAGAAGCATGTTTCAATTTTTACCTTGGAGTAGTCTCTATGAGATTTATGATGGAGAACCACGCCATTGTGGTTTTATGAAAAATGAGAAGTTAATCAAGGTGGTGTTCATTTTGGTTATCATGTTTTAATGTTTAACTTATAGTAGTCTCTATGAGCTATATGATGGATAACGACACCATTTTGGTGGTCGTAGTGGAGAGGAAAATGGGTTGGAGCCCATGGTTTAAAGGTAGTTGTGGCTCTAGTTTATTTAAGTGAGATAGATTAAGATGTTTAGAAAAAACATGGAATCATACAATTCATGGTGTGGTTATAAATAACTATAGTAAGAAAAATGTGGATGTTTACAATGGATCTAGTCATTATGTACGTTTTATTCAATGTAAAAAATTGGAAGTTTAAGTTTCAATATGAAATACTATATGTAATTGAGAGTATTTGGTTTTACAAAATTTAATTAAAAATTAGAATTAAAGACATGGAGAAAGTAATATAGTAGGTAATTTTGAGCAGGAATAAATTATTTCAAGGTCTAGTGGTGAACATGCTATAGTGGTTCAGGATAACATGTTTTGAAATTCATAATGGCATAAGATTTAAATCAAATTAAGTTTGAATGTTATGGTTTATAAAGTTAATGTATGAGATATAAATGACCAATATATGGTGGATATAGTAACACCCAGGGTGAAAAGAATTATGAAAAAAATAAAATATTCAATTAGAGTTCCCAATCCATAATATGTGGCTCTATTTTTGGTTGATGACTTGATCTTTGTACAATCAATTAACCACATCAAAATTAATGGTACATAATTCATGATCTTGAAATTTGGAGTGATCACAAATCAATAAAATCCATTTATCAATATATAAGTAGATATAAATAGATTATAATGTCTACCACATTAGATATGGAGAACAAGTTAATGGGAGAGGAATAATTACATTTCAAAACAATTACAAGGATAGAGAAAAATAAATGGATTCTATAGATACATATAGTTTTTTATAGAATGGATAAATATTTTAAAAGGTATATTAATAATATTAATCTTGTTAGAGAATAATTTCGAATCCATTGAAGGTAACTCTATTAGGGAATTATCCTAATTGAGGTGATTTTTTTTTCAAATGTGAAGTTCATATGGAGGAAAATATTCAACTCTGTCATTGAAATATTGATCACATTTTCCTTGGTAAATAAGTTTAATAAATAGATATTATCATCATATAAAATTTTAATTTTTATGATGCACAATGTATTAGTTTTTAAGTTGGCCATTTATATAACATTATGTCAATAAACTATTAATTAATTTTCTGATGCAATGTGTAGAGATAAAAGTTTCATAAGTGTCCTTTGGAAGTTAGTTTTTCATCCCAAAAAAATTAAGGTAAGCTTTCTATGGTGTGGAGTGACTAAAAACTACACTTTTAATCCACTGAGTAGTGTGTAATAATGGATTTTTTTACATCAACACACATCATGTGTATACTCCTTGGATGTATCCTAGTGTGGGTGAACCAAGTAAAATTATTATTTTTATGTACACTTTACTTTCAACATATGAATTTCATATTCTATGTGGATAGATTTAACAAAGTTATATATTAAACTCTTACCTTATAAAGGGAATAAGATCCATATATGGGTGATTGTTTCAAAATAAAACTCTTAATTTGGTTAATTCCTTGATTCACCCCCCCCCCCCCCCCCCCCTCATACCCCTAAGGATGCACATCATAGCCCACTTATCCCAGCAATAGGTATTAGTTCCCAAAGTTTATAACTTTTATTATAATCTATCAAATTTCTTTTTTATATTTATTATACACAAGAAACTTTTTATGAGTTATCTAGTTATTAATGGTGCTTACTTTTGTGGTTTGAATAAAGATAATATTTTCTTTCTTTTGGATCACAGATATCATAATATGAGGAAAATTATTTGTGGATATAACTTTAAATTTCATGCAGAAAGAGTTATTTAAATAAAGGTAATGAAAATTCTAGCTAGATATTTGACCAAAAAAGTATAAAAGGTGAAACTTAATTATACTTTATCATATGATATTGGGGAAAGAGAACCTGGATGACTGAAAAAATGATCAATTGTACTATTAATAAAACAATTGGAAGTATGATCAAAAGGAAGTTATAATTTCATACATAGAACAACATAATGGAAAAAAAATAAACCTTCAGAATGTCACTTCCCCTCAACTAAGTGTACCAGAAGTAGAAATTTGTTGCACCCTACCCACTATACTAAGTAGACATTGAAAAACCAAAACATAAATAATAAATGAAATAGAAAAACAAGAAAATGTTAATATATTCGATAAAAGTACATAAAGCAGTAAATGAACACAGAAGATTAATGTGCTTCAGACTAATATTCTACATGTATAAAAGAACCACTACAACTTATTTATGTTGCCATTAGTAAAAAATATTACATGAAACTGATAAACACCATCAGTAATATTTCATTATATAATGATTAACACTCTATAAGACTTTGATGTGCTTTAAAATCCACTTTATATGAATTAAATACACTATTTTGTGCTTTGATCCACTGTTCAGTGTCAGTCCCAACTTTCTTTATAGAAAAATTCACCAATTTTTTTTGTTAGACTTCCTTCCCATATTCATTATGAATCCTCTAAATGGAATGTCACTGTTGATTTGATATAACATTTTGACCTAAACCACTTTCCCCAGTAGACACTTCTATATTATTCTTTCAAGGGAATTCCTTCTAGATATTTTTCCAACATTCATAAATACCATTAATTCCATCAGAAGATATAAATATTTGATGACTCGTCTGATTCTGAAGAGATAAATGGTTGTGTCTTTTTCATCAAGATTAGCAACATTCCACTGATCAAGATTTTGATGAAGGTAAATATGATTCTTGAAAATCCGTAGGACTGAACTTATGTAGGACTGAGCAAGGTTTCACATCCAAATAATCTCCCACTTGAAAAATTATTCTAGCTAAAACCACAGTAAAATTTCTTAATCCATTTATAGTAGTAGTGTTCTTCTACCTTTTTCTTCTTCTGTTCACCCAAGCCCCACCAAGAAATGATGTTGCCTTATACTTTCTTGATATAAGGTATTGGTAAACATGTCCACTAAATTTTGGATACCAATGAACTTATGGATATCTAATACTTCCTTCTCCAGCATATTTCTAATGTTGTGGTACTTGAGATCGATGTGCTTTATCCCTTCATGGAAAACCTGATTTTTATCCAAGTGAATTTCACTTAGGTTGTCCCAAAAAATCCCTCTTTCTATAATTCTTCTTAATTTATTTATTAAGTTCTCTAACCAAACCATTTCCTTCCCATATTTCATTTCCACTACATACTCCACTTCCATTTTAATTAATGTATCAATATTCTACTCATGTTAAATCAAACTAATTATTACTCCTCCATAAGTAAATATAAACAATGTTGTGATCTTCCAACCATCTGAGTCTCTATAAAAGTTAGTATCAACAAAACCCTATAATAGATCTTCCTCCCCAAATCAAAGAACCTGATCAACTTGTCCTATAAAATATGGAAAGATCTATTTGACGGATTAAAAATATTTCATTCATGGGTTATACATAAATATGATTAAAATTACCATTAAAATTATAATATATGATCAATTAAAAAATCATTGTATACATTATACTTATAAAAGATGAATCATAAGTTACATTCTCTATGTACTAATTATTATGTTTCATTTCAGGTTCTTATGCCTTTAATAATTTGAATTGTCCATCAAGAGGGGTATAAACTAGTTTACATTCATTCATTACAAACATTTAAATTATTTTCTTGATATAAAACTTCTTAAATAGAAACAATGTTATTGTCTTCTTATATATTTTTATCCTTGTCCCCGGAATATTCTTTTCCTTCCCAAGATCTTTCATCTAGAAACATTCATACAATATATTTTTTAACTTCTAAATATTTTGAATATCTAATCTGACTAGAAATATATCATCTATATAAAAAATAAAATAATGAAAGTCCCATCATCACATTTCTTCTGGTAATTAAAATGATCGACATTACACCTACCAAATCCTTTTTTGTCACAAACCCATCAAATTTTCAATTCCACTATTGTGGATCTTACTTTAATCCATACAATATTTTCATTAGTTTATATAATAAATTTCAATTCCAAATTTCATATACACCTATTATTTTATTCATATATATTTATTCCTCTAATTCACTTTGAAGGAAATTTGTATTAACATACATCTACTCTAAATATATATTTCTTGATGCCACCAAACTTAGCACTATTTAGATGGTAGAATTCTCAACTATCAGTGATAAAGTTTCAAAGAAATATAATCCTACATTCTATTGAAACACCTTCACTATGTATCTTTTATTTCCATTAACCACTTCCTTAATTTGGTAAACTAACTTGTTTTCAGGTTCCTTTTTACCCTGTGAAATTTTAACTATCTCCCAAGTTTTTTTTAACTTTAATGAATCCATATCCTCATTCATGGATGAATCTCACTACTTTGATTCACTAAGTGAAAATGTATCCTCTATATTTTTAGGTTATCCTATATCCTTTAAGAGTTTGAATTTTAAATCATGTACAAAACTCTACACTAGTATCCTGATTCCAATTGATCTCCTCAACTAAATGAGTTGTTCTATGCTGCTTGGCTCGGCTCTTTCTGTTGGTACCTAAAATTTTGGTACACCTTCTATAGGGGAACATAAATCTAATGGACCCACTCAAGATTCATCTACTCTTGAACATTATGATATATCTATTGGTGTTACTCCATTACATCTTGTGCCTTTAGCACCAGCATCTTAGTTCTCTAGTTTTTGGAGATTGATGGTACTTTAGTCGACCTGGATATCAAAAGTTGATTCTCCTTAAATATTTTTCTCAACAAATTTATGATATTTATATTGAATTTACTCATTAAAGAGAATATACCTACTTATAATGATCTATTTTTTATCTCTATCCTACCAAATATATCTAAAACATTCATCTCCATAGCCCTGGAAAAAACATATTTTTTATTTTGAATCAAGATTTCCCCAATCCTTACAATTTAAATGTACATATTCAAAACTAATAAAAACCATAAGATGTTGAACTTATAGGGTTTTTATATACCATACCTCCTCCAAAATTGCATACCCAAATGTTGATGATGGACTTAAGTTGATGATATATGCTTCAATATTGGGTACCTTTTTCCCAAATCGCCTTAGGAATTCCTTAGTAAAACTTCCTACTTCTAGATCTCCATATCAAGATATGATTCAACCTTTCATATAATCCATCTTTTTGGAGTTCCAGGAACTATCTTTCCATTTCTGTTTCCTTCCTTCTTGTAGAAATCCTAGAAGTAGTTTCTGGTGTACTCACCACTATTTTCTATTCAAATGAACTTCAATTTTCATCCACATTCTCTGTATATCAACACTTTACACTGGGTAAACACTTGAAATATATTGAACTTATATTTCAATAAGTAAATGTATAATTTCTTAATGAAACCATTAATTAACATGAGAATATAGATGCAACCAATATATGACTAAACAGGGGAAGGTTCCCAAACATATGAGTGTACATGCTCCAATTTCCGATTCCTGGGATTTCGATCATCTAATTTAGAAGAAATTATTTTACATTTTCCCATCACACAAATTTAAAACATTCCAATTTCCATGTGATAAAGAATAAATATGACCACATCCTTTAGAACTTTCAATTTATTTTCACTAAGGTGATAGAACCTACACTACCATACATTCAGATAATCAAAAATTATACTTCTGGAAACCTTAATCCCATATAAATTTGTGATCAAGTAAAGGTTTACATACTTTACTCCTCATGGAACTATTATTGATCCTTGAGTAACTTTACATACCCCATCATCAAAGCTATTCACATAGCCTCCATCATCAAGTTTTCAAACAAAAATTAGATTTCATAAAAGGCCAGAGATGTGAAAAAATATAGGTAACTTCAATAATCCCCCATTATTTATTTTTATTTTGTCATATAATTTTATAAAAACATATGAGGATTCATCATCCACTAGATGGGTCATCCCAAACATCCCAGATATAGAATTCAAAATGCATTTCTGATTACCCATTGAATGATAAGATGCTCCGGAGTCAATCACCTAAGATTCTACCAAATTATTTTGTTGTCTTAGTCTAAGAAGCTCCTTATTTTAATGTTCAAAAATCAAGTTTTTTATGTTTCTAATGAATTTAATGTTTTGTGATAGTAAACTATTTTTTTGGGAATTTTTTGAAAATTTTCTAAGTATTAATCTATCATCACCATATACATCTAATTATAATGATCTACCATTAGTTATAGCATACTACCCCTCCAATATGCCATCAAGTCAAGAATATTCCACTAGTTCAACTATGCAACCACCAGGATATACCATTAGGTTGTGCTACCATTGAGTAGGGATACCACAACTGTTAAGTAAATATACCATCGGTAGCTTCTAGAATCGCTCGATGCTACTATTAGTTCAATGATACTACTGTCAGTTCAATGTAGTTACCATTCAATTGAGGTACCGCTACTATTAAATAGATCTATCAATATGACCATCTATCATCATAGTGTGCTTCAATTATGAAGTGATACCATCAGTGAAGCTACCACCATAGAGAGACCTTAGTTATCCAGAATTAATTTGAAAATTAATTCATGAATGGCTAGTTTATGAATTTAATGTTGTAAAGAAGAACATTGATTTAAGAATGATTATTCTTAAACAAATACACAACTATATTAAAGAAAAATTCAAACCTTTCCTGAATTTTTTTTTTAAATATAACAACCCTAATTATTCAAATATTATCCTATAATGGATAATTTGACCAGGAGCAATATAAATTCATAAGAATATTCCTTGTGAGAATATGTGAGTGTGGAACATTCATGGAAAAATAATCATATACTATTATACATTGTAAAAAAGAATATATAAGAGACATGTGTGTGTGGAAGAAAACTGGAAAATTAAAAACTAAAAACAGAAGGATTTTCTAAACTTCCATGACCCCCAGTTTTACTGAATTTTCTATGAAGCTGGTTTGAGATCCTTTAAAAGAGAAATTCAAGGACCCATGAATAATGTAATCTGTTTTGATTGAGAAGAACTATATTTTCTCATCTTTAATCTCTTCCTCTTTTTATTTATGATTTAAATTTGAGTTGTTCTTTTTTTACTCTTTATATCTAGAAATCATAGTCTCTTATGCTAAAAACAAGAGTACTTGACAATTTCATTTATTTTTATTTTTATTAACATGAAAAAACTATGGTATATGTCATGTATTACAAGGTATCATTCCCCCAAGTATAACTGTGGAAGAGAATTTTTCCTTGAAAATCCTTGTGTGCTTTTTTTAACTCAATCTGAGTTATGGATTAGTTTATTTTATAATAAAATACTTGGCAGCAGGTGATTTCCAAGTAAAGGGGATTAAGTCTCAACTTGATATTGAACCCCTTGTTTAAAATTACACTATTCTTATTTACTTATTTTTTTTCCTTGTTTTAAATAAAACAAGTTTTAGTTTTCTAAAAAACTAAACAAAAATTCACTTTAATAGTTAGCATAAATTAGTGTTTTGTATATAGTGTTTAATATTATTAAATTAGTTTCAAAATTTAAATTATTTCTAAAGTATTTTAACTGAGTTGTGATCAATATTTTAAGAATATTTTAAAAAGATAAAATTATATAATTATATTTTTTTGTTAACTATTAATTTTTATCAAATTGGAGGATATAAGTTTTAAAAAAAATTACCATAAATTTTATTGGAAACTAAATTCACTCCATTTTGAGTTTTCCATTGGGACCAAAATTTTGTATCAGAGCATATTCAAAAATAATTTTTACTATGATTAAGTTTTATCTAAGGATTTTAAATTTATATTTACCTAAATTTATATCTTTATAGATAATATTAATCTTGAAGGAACTTCCACTAATAGGACTCCAAATTTTAATGAAACTAATTATTCTCAACAGAATATTAAAATAAAAATTTATATAGAGAGAATGATGTTTGGAATATTATTAAGGATAAATATGAAATACCTAAGGCTCCTAGAAAATATTGGAGTGATGCCAATAATTTTTCCTATGATTGTAATGATAAAGTTATGAATGCTTTATACTTTGATTTAAGTGAGGATGAATTCAATATAATATCTACTTATATAACTTATTTGGAAACATGGTACACACTAGTTGTTTCTCATGTAGGAACATACAATGTCAAAAAATGTGATTCAATACTTATAATATTAAATATGATACTTTTAATATGAATCCTGATGAATATATTTCTGAAATGTAACTCGGTTTTAATGAAATAGTCAACCTGATTCAGGCACTTGGAAAGACAATTATAGATAAGGATCAAGTAATGATAATTTTTTAGATGTCTACCATACAGATGGAGAGGAACATATGCTTCTATAAGGGAATAATGTGACATTAGTAAGTTAAAATTGATGTATTTATTGGAAAAATTATGATGTATGAATAGAAATTTCAAGTGAACAAAGAAAAAGTCAAAGAACCCAAATGAATTCAGTATCCTTCAAGAATTTTGACTCAAAACTAAAATAAAATATCAAAGATGAATGTTCCAATTATGGTTAATCATTATTAGAGAGTGATGAAGGATGTCTCAACTAGATAGGTGGTTTAAGAAATTATACAAGATTAAAAAGTTCATTAAGAAATAAAACTATGGTGGTAAGTATGATAGAAAAGGAAAGTAGAGAAAGGAGTGGAGAAAATTATGATTCCACAAATGAAATAACCTGATACAAATGAAAATGTATATAACACATCAACTAAAATTTTCCCAATATCAAATATAATAAAAAATAATGAGGAAAAAGGAAAAATATATAAAAAGGATATAAAATCCACATGGAGTGCCTATGAAGATATTTTAAGTGACTCATATTCTAGATGAGAAGACAAATATTATAGGTCCAATATCTATTTTTGGAAAAACTCATCTAAGGTATCAAATATTCTTCTTGAATCTACTGAACGTATTTTTATTCCTCATGAAACTTGAAATAATTAAGAAAATATGAATTGTTATAATCTATTAGAATATTTTAATATGTTTTAAGATACATTTAAGGAATTAAATGGTAAATATAAAATTTTAAATAAGTGGCATGTTATGTCTGCTCACATTAAAACTGGTCTTTATAGCGACCCTGCCTTATCTTACATTACTACTACATCATTATAAAGTTAAAAAATATAATAGTATTACACCACAAGGATGTAAAGGTTTATTTTATTGGGAAAACTATGACCAAACATAACATTTACAACATCAAGTATAAAAATTTATTTAATTCCTCGTTTTATAGCTTCTTATTGGATCTTGAACCTTCTTAGTGCACATAATCACCTGAGGATATACATCAAAAGGCGGTGAGATAAAATCCCAGTAAGAGGATAGATAAGAATAATATATAATGGTGTGAGAATAATCATAGCATAGGCAAAGGATCATGAACATTAGAGGAAGCATTAATAAAATTCTTGAAATGTGGTAATGCATAAAAATGAAACATCATATCATTGTGGTCAACTACCACACACAGTTGTGACCAATACTAGCATCATGTTCACGCATCATTTCCATTTTACTCATGAGATTAATCACTTTACCCAATTAATTGGAGTGATGTATAATTCTGATCACACTTGTTACATTCAAACAATCATATTACATTATATAATTCTGGGCGCACCCGTAACATCATAATATTTACATTATCATGTATGCCACATTAAAAATATGTGAAACATGAACTTAAAATAAACCATAGAAAGAAATTTTTTTCACATAATAAAGCATACTTTCAAAAACATTCGGTCCCAAAAATAAAGAGTGGATATCATTCTTGACATAGAA
This sequence comes from Viscum album, assembly GCA_963277665.1. NCBI lineage: Eukaryota > Viridiplantae > Streptophyta > Magnoliopsida > Santalales > Viscaceae > Viscum > Viscum album. The sequence continues at coordinate 1,473,815,253 of OY728125.1, read as the reverse complement.
CCATTAACCATGAGTGAACAGTGAAACAATATTCAAGAAGTAAAAAGGGTGTGTTTATTTAAAAGAAGAGTTCTTTTGGAAAACATTGGGTTTTTCATAAAATAAATTAGAGAACATTTATATCCTATAAAATTTAAGATAATTATGAATAAATTATTTTTAATGATAACCCATACCTAACTTTGAGTGAAAAAGGGATAACCCGAAGAAAGAAAGTTAGGTTTCGAGAATTTCCCCTTACCTTGTATATAAACACTTTATTGACTATAATGTCCTGTATAATGACATTATATTCATTAATTATAAATTAAAGATCCTTTTATATATAAATATGGTTTACTATGGTTTTATTATTTTATTTTATGGGCCTTTGGATGAGTTATAAAGCTTACATTTATTGTTCAGGAGTGCTAATTTCATTACCTTTTATGAACGTTTTACTTGTATTCATGAATGGAAGATCGTGTAGAACATGGAAAAACATACATATCTGATATTTCAAGTTATTAATTTATATTAAATTATTTTAAATGATCTTAAAATGAATTATTTTATATACCATGTGGATGAATCATTAGTTAAAATTTAATGATCATTTTTTGTTAATTTGGGTGGTTTTTCGATCACAACGAACTTGTTTTATTTTATCACTTAGTGTCATGAGAATAAGTTAGTTCCAGAACATAAAAGGGGATAAAAAATACACTTTACAATATTTTTTCAACAATTTTATGGTTTTATTGATATCCCTGAAGGAGTTGAAGGAAAATGGAATTGTGTCGCCCATAATTAAGGTAAATTAACACATCACGGGAAATGATTTCATTTTATTAACAAAGATAGAGAGGGAGGACTACAATGAATAATATTCCATTAACATGATATCATACTATTATACCAATAATACTAGAGTTATATTATAATTTTTATAAGAGAATAAAAGAGAAGAAATTTGAAAGGAAAATGAAAGAAAAGAGAGAGGAATTACCTCTAGAATCCTCCTCTTGAGGCCCTCCTTAAAGAACCTAGTCTTGGTCTTTTGATGAGGCCGAGCGCTCCTAGTCATGGATGAGAATCTAGGGAATATATTTGGTCAGAATTCTGACAAGTATTGAAGCTTGAGAGATTTGAGGAAATGAGGGTGTGAAGGGTGGTATTTATAGTGGAGAGGAGAGGGGCTCTCTTATTATTTTAATCATTAGTTTATTAATTTCCATCAAGAAAAGAAATAGTGATGATTCCATGACCAAGAATGGTAAAGAGTCAATGTGAGTTTGATATTTGGGTGATTACATCACTTGTGATGTTAGTAACAGTATATTTAAATTATAATGTATTTAAATGGTAAATTAATGTATTTTACTATTCATCAAGAATTCAAGTATTTCAGAAAAATCCCAAAATTTCATCGTAACCATTTTTTGACATGTAGAATACAAAAATGAACTTAATTTTTTAAAATAAATTTTCTATATATGATTAATTTAATTTTTAATTAAAATCATAATTTACTTGAAAAATACATATTTTGAAATTAAAACATATTTTATAATGATTTTAAAAATTACATAAGGTGTTATAAAATTATCTTAAAACCATAAGAAATAAAATTTTGAATTTATGAAATAATTTTAAGAAAATAAATTTTATTTTAAATTAATTAATTATTTATAATTAATTATTTATGACTTACAAAAATACCAATACTTGTACTACGGTCATATTATCACTTGTAAGATGACAAAATTTGTATTTAATCATTAATGGGTAAGGTTACTATTATTTTGGATGATTTACTAATCATAAGGTTCATATTAATATCCATAAGGGTAGGTTACCATTCACTAGAAATTATTTTTTCCCTATCAGACTCCAAACATCTTACTGATCACAACGTTGTATGTCAGATTTTTGAAATTCAACACATAGAAGTGGAAAAATTATGTTCAATGGTCACATAGTATTTAGTATCATTATATTTCATTTTTCTTCTTAAATTTATTATACTATAATTCATAATTATAAGAAGGTAATTCCATTGATAAAACATGGGGTCGTTACATTCTTCCCCCCTTATGAAATTTCGCCCTCGAAATTTCATTTTACACAAATAGGTGAGGGTACTTCTCCTTCATCACCTCCTCTGGTTCCCAAGTTGATTCTTCAAACTTATGATTCCTCCACAACACTTTGACAAGGTGGGTTGTATTTTTGCAAAGAACCTTATCTCTCTGGTCCAGAATCTTCACTGCCTACTCCTCATAAGAGAGATCATCTTCCAGCTTTACCACCTCTATGTTTAGTACATGTGAGGGATCTGGTATTTACTTCCTAAAGAGTGATATGTGAAACACATTATGAACTTGAACCATATTCAGTGGAAGTAAAATCCAATAATCCATGGCTTCTATGTGGTAAATGATCTAAAAGGGGCCAGTGTACCTTGGGATTAGCCTCCCTTTCTTTCCAAACCGCATGACTCTCTTCCATGGTGATCTTCGAAGAAAGAATTTATCTACATCATAGAACTCCAAGTCCCTTTGACGGTTGTTAGCATAGATCTTTTTCCAACTCTAAGCATATTTGATGTGTTTCTTGATGACTTTAACCTTCTCTGTCATCTCTTGCACAAGATCGGGACCAAGTAGATTTCTTTGTCTAACTTCATCTCAACAGGTTGGAGTTCTACATTGCTTTCCATATAGATCTTTATATGGAGCCATATGAATACTCAGGTGAAAGTTATTGTTGTATGAGAACTCAACCAATGAGAGATACTGATCCCATCCATCTTTTAATTATAAAGATCATGCTCTTAGCATATCTTCGAGTATCTGAATAGTTCTTTCAGATTGGCCATCAGTTTGGGGGTGATAGGTCATGATAAAATTCAATTCAGTACTCAAATAATTCTGAAGACTTCTCTAGAATTTAGATGTGAACCTTAGATCATGATCAGCGACAATCGAGAGTGTAACACCATGCAGTCACACCACTTCCCTCACATATATATTTGTAAGTTGTTCAAGTGATAAATCTTCCTGAATAGCGAAAAAATGGGAAATCTTAGTGAGTTGTTCAACCAAAACCCATATCAAATTATTTCCCATCGACATCTTCAGGAGACCCATGAAAAATTCTATAGTGACATTCTCCCATTTCCACATGGGTATAGAAAAAGGTTGCATCATCCCTTTAGACTTTTGTCTCTCTTATTTAACTTGCTGGCATACCAAGCACCTTGAGATATATTCCGCAATATCCTTCTTCATGTTATCCCACCAAAAGTATTATCGGAGATCTTGGTATATCTTGGTGCTACCAAGATGGGTAGAGAATTTTGATCTATGTGTATTATCCAGTAGCTCCTTCTTTCTCTTGGGTGATGAAGTCACACAAATCTGTGTTCCAAACCGAATCACACCATCATCATCGATATGGAACTCATGTAGCTTCCTTTCCTTTAATGCATTCACCTTCTTTTGTAACTCCAGATCTTCCCTTTGTGCCTTCTTAATATTCTTTTGGATAGATGGTTGCACAATAATTTGGTTAAGGTAGGATGTATCCCATGCCCTTATGATTTACAAATCCATCATTTGCATATACAATAAGATAAGGTCTTTCTCAATCTGTAACATGCATAGAGTAGAAGGTTCTTTTCTGCTTAGAGCATCAGCTACCTTGTTCTCCTTTCCAGGATGATAGTGAATATAGCAATTGTAATCCTTAATTAGATCTAACTATATCTTTTGATACATGTCGAGCTCCTTTTGTGTGAATATATACTTTAAGTTGTTGTAATAGGTGTATATGTCACACTTCTCACCATAAAGGTAGTGTTGCCATATTGTTAAGGCAAAAATCACGGCTTCTAGCTTTAGATCATGTGTCGGGTAGTTCTGCTCAATAATCTTCAACTGTCGTGAGGCATAGGCTATCACATTATCATTTTTCATGAGTACACAACCAAATAATTTCTTTGAATAATCACTTTATATCACAAAATTTCTCTAATTTTCAGTAATGTGAGTACAGGGGTAGTGATCATCCTTATCTTTATCTCCTTGAAGCTTTCATCTCGTTCTTCCATCCAGACATACTTTACCCCTTTCCTTGTTATCATAGTTATCGATCTTGACAATCAAGAGAAATTTATCAAAAAACATTGGTAGTACCTAGCTAATCCAAGAAAACTATGGATTTTTGTGACACTAGAGGGCATGGTCCATTCCTCAATCACCTTTTTTTTTGAAGGGTCCATAGAGATTCCCTCTCTTGTGATCACATGTACCAATAATGTTTCTTCCTTCATCCAAAAGTCACACTTTCTAAACTTGGTGTAAAACTTCTTCTTTATCAATGTCGTCAAAACAAGTCTTAGATATTCTTCATGTTCCTCCTTTCCCTTGGATTATATAAGAATATCATCGATAAACACTACCAAAAATATTTTGAGGTAATTTATAATGACTCTATTAATCAAATCCATGAAGATTGAAGGGGAATTAGTAAGTCTGAAAGGCATCACTAGAAACTCATAGTGCCCATACCTTGTACGGAAGGTAATCTTCTAAATATCTTCTTTCTTCACCTTTAGATGATGATATATAGAGTGAAGATCCACCATTGAAAAGTATTGAGATCCTCTTAAATGATCGAACATGTCATCTATCCTTGGAAGGGGATACTTGTTCTTCATGGTGATCTTTTTGAGTTCCTGATAATCAATACACAACCGCATTGTTCCATCATTCTTCTTCACAAATATCACTAGCGCACCCCAAGGTGCTGCACTAGGGCATATGAACCCTTTTTCCAGATTCTCTTGCAGCTGCTTCTTTAACTCCTCTAGTTCGATAGGATCCATCCTACAGGGTCACTTGGATATAGGAGTAGCTCCGGGTATGAGGTATATTTAGAAATCTACCTCAATATTTGGGATAAGTCTGTGTAACTCTTCAAGAAATACATCACTATATTCCCCCATAATGGGAATTTATGGTAGGTTGGCACTTTACCTTGATTTAACCATTTGATCAAGGTATGCCTCTTCATAGGGAATCAACACACACACCGTTGAAGGATTTTTCAAAGGAAATTCATGATCTTCCTTTCATTTGTAGAGGAGCATGGTATGGTTTGGAATATGAAAAGTTATTCCCTTTTCCCAATAATTGATATGTGATCTATATAATGAGATCCAATCCATTCCCATTATAGCATTGAATTCCACCAAGGGAAGTATTACGAGATTCCCTGGAAGAATATTACCACATATGCTAATAGTAGAAGAGTCAAACACTTGAGTTGAAATGACTTCACCACTTGGTGTTTTTACAGATATCTCTACTTCAGGGTTTCGGGACTTCGATTCTATAGTTATAGAAAACTTTCAAGATATAAAGGAATGCGTTGAACCAGAATCAAATAAGACTTTCTACATTCTTGAGTGAATAGGAAGTGTACCTTGTATGAATTAATTTTCTTTCTCCACTTCCACAGTAGTGATGGAATAATCCTTCCCTTGTTCCTTTGACTTTAGTGGCTTCTGATACTGATTATCCTCAAGGACTTGAGGTTTAGTTCACTAGCTTGCATAGTTCCCTTGCTCCCTGTAGTTGTAGCATTGAACCATGGGTGGTTCTCTCCTTTCTTCCACCACATTCTCCTTCCTTATCATGTCTTTTAGAAACTCTTGAGCATGGTGTCCTTATTTCCCACAATTGAAGCATTTTCTCGTCCCTTTGAGGTAGTTCTCATGATGCAACTTCCAACATTTTTTGCATGTGGGTCATTGAGTTTACTTCCCACCTTTATCATTAGATCCTCTAGCTTGAAACTCCAAATTTTATTTCTTATCAACATAGACATGGGACTATTCTATAAACTCTATCTCCACTTTGAGAGCACATCTAACAACTTCTTCATAACTCCCAAACTCTTGAATTGCAAGAGACTTTCCAAGGTGTGGTTTTAATCCACTAAAGAATATATCAATTTTTCTATCATTGTTGATAACAAAAATCTAATAATACCTTGAAAGCCTTGTGAAATTCTCTTTGTAGGTTGTGATAGATTCTCCTTCCTTTTTCTTGAGCTCTTTGAATTCTCTCTCCATATTTGTGTGAAGAGTTTATGGGAAATACTTGTTAAGAAACATGATCTTAAAGTCTTCCCATTCCATCTCTTCAATTTTGTCTCTTGGCTTGGTATTCTTAATCAAATCCCACCATTGATAGGCCTCTTCATCTAGATGATAAAAAAATAATGTCACATTCTACATATCATAACAGTATAGAAAAGAAAAGATCTTCTCCATGGAGTTGATCCACTATTCCTCAACTAGTGGATCAGAAGACCCACTAAACATCGGTGGTCGTTGCCGCATAAAACACTCGATAGCCAATTGCTCCATATTTGGTGAAGGAGGGTGTTCCCCCATTATTCTGATTATTGTTCATAACCTTAGATATTTGGGTAATAATATCCATGAATTTTTTAACTTCACCTCCCAAATCATTGGGGATGTCGTTCGGGCAATCGTGGCATTGGCCCTCGCATGAGTTGTTGGCCTGGTTTCTCTTGGTTCCCACCATAAGTCATCAAGTCATGAATAACTTATTAATTTGTATGATTTAAAATAAAATCATATCTTATGGGATCCCTATGTTTAATAAAGTTTCTTTTGTGCTTAATGTGCTTAGTCTAATACTAGAGGTTTTCTCTAGGGTTCACTAATCCTAATTCCCAAATAAATTAAAACATGCATATGATACCAGCTATAGCGACCATGCCTTTTATTACATTACTATTAAATCATTATAAAGTTAAAAAACATAATAGTATTACACCACAAGGATCCATAGGTTTAGTTTCTTGTAAAAATTAGGACCAAACATAACATTTAAAACATAAAGCGTAAACATTTATTTAATTCCTTCTTCTCTAGCTTCTTATTGGCTCTTGAAAAATCCTTAGTGCAAATAATCACCTGAGGATATACATCAAAAGGGGGTGAGATAAAATCCTAGTAAGAGGATATATAAGAACAATATAGCATGGGGTGAGAATAATCATAACATAGTCAAAGGATCGTGAACATGATAGGAAGTATTAATAAAAGACTTTAAATGTGGTAATGCATACAAATGAAACATCATGTCTTTGTGGTCAACTACCACACATACTTGTGAACAATGCTAGAATCATGTTCATGCATCATTTCCATTTTACTCATTAGATTCATCACTTTACCCAATGCATTAGAGAGTTTTATAATTCTAGACACACCAGTCACATTCAAACATTCATATTGTGCTATATAATTCTGAGTGCACTTGTCACATCATAATATTTACATTATCATGCACGCCACATTAAAAATATGTAAAACATGAACCTGAAATAACCCATAGAAAGAAATGGGTTTCACATAATAAATCATACTTTCAAAAACATTTGGTTCCAAAAATAAATATGGGATATCATTCTTGACATAGAACCATTAACTATGAGTTAAGAGTGAAACAATATTTGATAAGTAAAAAGGGTGTGTTTATTTGAAAGAAGAGTTATTTTGGGAAACATTAGGTTTTTCATAAAATCAATTAGAGAAAATGTATATCCTAGAAAAGGTAATATAATGATGAATAAATTATTTTTAATGATAACCCATACTGAACATGGAGTAAAAAAGGGAGAACCTGAAGAAAGAAAGTTGGCTTTGAGAATTTTCCTTTACATTGTATCTGAATGCTTTCTTCACTTTAATGCCATGTATAATGGCATTATAGTAATTAGTTCGAAATTATATAAAATATTATACATTAATATAGTTTAATATGGTTTTATTAAGTTCTTTTATGGTCTTTTTGATGAGTTATAAATCTTTAATTCATTGTTCGGTGGTGCTAATTTCCTTAGCTTTTATGAATGTTTCACTTGTATTCATGAATGGAAGCTTGTATACAACATGGATAAATATAAAGAACTGATATTTAAAGTTATTAATGATATTAGACGAATTAAAATGATCTTATAATGAATTATTTTTTATACCATGTGGGTGAATCATTAGTTAAAACTTAATGATGATCATTTTTGGTTAATTTGGGTGGTTTTTCGATCACAATGAACTTGTTTTATTTTATCACTTAGTTTCATGAAAATAAGTTAGTTATAGAACATAAAAGGGGATAAAACATAAAATTTAAAAAAATCAACCATTTTATGATTTTATTGACATCCTTTAAGGATTTGAAAGAAAATTGAAGTTTGTCGCCCATGATTTAGGTAAATTAACACATCACGGGCAATGATTTCATTTTATTAACAAAGAGAGGAAGGGAGGATTATAATGAATAATATTCAATTAACATGATATAATACCATTATATAAATCATATTGGAGTTTTTACAAAATTTATATAAGAGAATTTGAGGATAAGAGAAGAAAATAAAATAAATTTGAAAGGAAAATGAAAGAAAAGAGAGGGGAATTACCTCTTGAATCCTCCTGTTGAGATCCTCCTTAAGGAACCTAGGCTTGGTATTTTGATGAGGCCAATAGATACTGATCGTGGGTGAGGTGATAGGGAAGAGATTTGGAAAGAATTTGGACAAGGATTGAAGCTTGAGATCTATGAGTAAATGAGGGTGTGAAGGGTGGTATTTATAGTGGAGGGGAGAGGGGTTATCTTAATATTTTAATCATTAGTTTATTAATTTCCACCAAGATAAAAAATAGTGATGATTCTATGACCAAGAATCATAAATAATGAATGTGAGTTAAAGATTTGGGTGCTTACATCACTTGTGATTTCAAGAATAGTGGATTTAAATTATAAAATATTTATATGGTAAATTAATGTATTTTACTATTCACCAAAAATTCAAGTATTTCAGAAAAATCACAAAAATTCACCCTAACCATTTTACAACATGTAGAATCCAAAAACGAAATCCATTTTTTAAAATAAATTTTATATTTATGATTAATTTAATTTTTAATTAAAATAATAATTTACTTGAAAAATACATATTTTGAAATTAAAACTGATTTTGTAATGCTTTCAAAAATTACATAAGGTCTTATAAAATTTTATTAAAACCATAAGAAATAAAATTTATAATTTATGAACACATTTTTGGAAAATAAATTTTATTTTAAATGAATGAATGAATTATAATTAATTATTTATGACTTAAAAATACCAATACTTTTACTACGGTTATATTATCACTTGTATGATGACTAAATTTTTATTTAATAATTAATGGGTAAGGTCACTATTATTGTGGATGATTTAAAAATCATAAGGGTCATATTACTATTCATAAGAGTAGGTTACTATTCACCAGAAATTAAGTTTGTCCTATCAGACTCCAACCATCTTACTGATCGCAACTGTGTGTTTCAGATTTTCAAAATTCAACACATAGAAGTGGAAAAATTATTTTCAATGGTCACATAGTATTTAGTATCATTATATGTCATTATGCTTCCTAATGTGATTATACTGTAAGGAATAATTATAATAATGGAATTCTATTGATAAAACATTGTCTTGTTACAATCTTACTATAGAAAAGGATAATAATTATCAACTACTTAAGAAAAATAAAGAACTAAAAAATTCTAATGTGCTACTAAAGAAATAACTAGATAGATTTATTAATGGAAGAAAAACTCTAACCCAGATTCTTGGTAAAAAAATTACACCTAAGTATACTATAGGAATTGGTTATCAACCTGGATAGAGAAGGTTATATTAAAATAAATTTATCCCAAGCTCCAATTCTACTAGTTCTATTAGTAATTATTATCCTAATGAACATAATTCAGTTTTTATTTCTGAAAGTTTAAGATATTATTATAGGAAACCAATAAAATATTTTTGGGTTCCTTAATCCTTTATTATTAACATCACTAGTACTAAGAAAATATGGGCACTAAAATCATTTCTTGGTTAAATCTCTTTTGTATGAAAACTACTTGAAAATTTCTATTAACGTATTATGGAATCTAGATAGTGGATGTATTATACATATGACTATAGACTACTCAAGTTTCAATTATATAATAAAGTTAGATGGTGGACATGCTAATTTTGGTGACAATGCCAAAGGAAAAATTATTGGACTCAGTCAAATCATTAACTCTGGTATTATAAAGACCAAAACTTCTCATACATAAATATTAAATCTTAATAGATAAATATTCATTAAATTACACAATGATCCATGATATAATTGTTTAGGTATAGTGCCTTTGGAAACATGGAAACATAAACAACTAGTTAATAGGTGAACAACATATTATCCCACTGAGTTATTCATATCTATCAACCTTATTAGACTAATCATACATAAAACCTTTCTTCATAACCTAGGAAGAAAACATAATAAATGGTGGTCTTAGATACTTAGTAAGGTTAAACAAGTAATATATCAATGATAACATAAAAATGACATGATCATAAGGGTATGATAAAATGAGCTTAATATTTGAAAAACATACCCTACATTTCATAGATCATAAAATTGATTCATGGAATAAATAATGGAAGTTCATAAGAAATGAATCAGAGAGGAATAAATTTAAATAATAAATGATAGTATAACCTTGGAATAAGACATATATGTGTTTCATATGTATAAACTTATAACATTGTGAACTTTTATAAATAGAAACAGGTTCAATCATTTCATTAAGAACATGAAATCATGCCCTCACATAATCCTATGGACATGAAATAAGGTCCAAACATAAAATTGTTAACATGAAATCATGTTCACATATAAATTATCATTACCCAATTCATTGGTGGGAGATATATTTCCCGCCTATCCTTTGTAATAATGTGATCATGTTCCTTGATTATAATATAACCACCATCCTTGGTAATAATGTAACAATTATCCTTGGTTATAACATAACCATTATCCTTGGTTATAACGTAACAACCATCACATAATAAAAAATAAATATATTTTTACCATAAGATCATTAAGAAATCATCATATCAAAACCTTTGAAAAGAAATGGGTTTCATAAACATTTCATTATCGTATAACCCATGGAAAAGGAATTGTTTTCATAAATATATTTTCATCACAAACATAAACCATTCAGTGGAAGAATAAAGATTTCATCATTAGATAATATCCATAGTAAAACATCAATAAAATCAAATAATGTAATCTTAGATGGAAAATAATTTTTAAATATCACTTGAAAAATTCCTTGAGGAAAATAACATTTCTTTGAAAATCACCTCTTACAACTAAAAATTCATAAAATATTTTGGAAATAATTTACTTTTAAAATAACTTTAAAAATTATATATATATCTTCAAAACAATTAGTGTTCATGATGGTGGGAAATTCAGTTCATTCAATATATGTAAAGACAATGATTCCTTTCACATTTTTGGTAAAATACAAACAGGAATTGTTTAGAAAATGACATGAATATTTCTTTTAAAAAAATTTATAAAAAGTTAAAAAAGAGTAAATTTTTTTAAAAAAATCATTGAGGAACATTAAAAAATTATTGGAAACATTTTAAGGAAACATGGATATATACGAAAAATGTTTTTTGACTGAAGAGAGAAATAAGGTCTGTTTTATTTAAAAACGTTATTTTGGAATTTTGAGTACATAAAGAGAGGAAAATAAAGGGAAAAATGTATTCTCAAGAAATAAATATAGGATAATAAAATTAAATAAGTCCTTGATAAATATATCATAATATGTTATCATTGAAAGCATAATCATAAACAGTCCCGATAAATAATGAGATTGTAACATCAAACCCTTACCACTTTGGTAACTTTTGAATCGTAAGACCCATTAATGCATAAAATCAAAATAAAAATTAAAGATAATTAATATAAGTATATTAATGATATAAAATTTAAAATGGGTGGTATATTCACCTCATAAAATAAGATACATTCATAAAACAACTTATGAATCAAAGAAGGAAAATTAAGACAAAAATCCCTTACCATAAGTCTCAACTTCTTTTATACACATTCAAACCACAATTATAATAATTATAAGTTTATTATATATATATATATAATAACATTAATTTTATTTATAATAACATATATGATTTAATTATGACCTTTTATTACCCATTTATTAAAAATTCCTTTTTAAATCACGTTCTGAATAGTAATTGTTTTGTTTTTCATGTATGTTTTGGTTTGGTATATTTGGTCCCTCCATTTTTTATCATGGTTACATCATCTAAAGAATTTTAACCATGATATAAATATCATATATATTTATTATATAATTATTTATATTAATTCATTAAATTTATTTATATGAAATTAATTACATTGTTCATGGAGATGGTAGGTCGTGTGTACGCATGAACACTATTTCCATTTTCTCAAAAAATGAAAAAAAATAAAGGTAAATAATATATTAACTTTAATAAATCATTTTTATTTAATATATATCACATATATTCATTAAATGTATCCTTATTTCTTTCCATGAAAAGATTTAGTGAAAAATGAATTACATTGCTTTGTGAGGAGGTAGTCTATCGTACACACGAATGATGATATCGTATCCACCAAGGAATGAAAAGTTAGAATATATATGAGATGTAAAAATTAAATAAGTATAATTATATTAAAAATATAATATATATTAATTTAATATATCTTTTTTACAATCCAAGTAAATCATAAATAAAAAATCACATCAGTTCGTGAGTTGCTAGTCTGTTGTAAACACAAGTGACGTTATTGTTTTCCCAAATATTGGAAGGTCCAAGCCAAAGCATACCATCAAGTGACGTTTTTCAAGAAGTCCCACAACTGCATGATCCTGATTCTTTCCTGGTATAGATCCCCTCAAGTTTGGAATGGTTGTTCCTTCTATCTCTTTTGTTGGTCGTATGATTTGCACCAGAATCGTGATTCTCCCATGACAGCGTTGTGGGTAAGGTTCCCAAATATTTCACTTCCCCTTCAAAATACATCAATTTTACGCATGATTGGGAATATGTTTGGACGCTATTTGTGCTCTAATAGTAGGAATGACATTGTATGTCACCCAATTTCACCACGCAATTGTGTGTAAGTTGATGTGTCAAGACCACCAGTGGAGTGGTTCTGGATCGCTGCTGGGGAAGAAGTTAGATGTAAGCCAGAGGTCATCTTTGTATCTTGGACAGAGTTTTGCTTGATCTGTAACCTCTTGGGGAATTGTTCCTGCTCCTGCCGTCGGGGACTCAGGGACTGGAAAAGGTTGCTCGATGTTGGACAATCTCTTGTGCCAGAGTGCTTTGGTGCTCCCCCAGTGGATCACTTGAACAACTCAGATTCTGGTTCCATACCCTTATAAAAGGAGTCAAGACCACTCAATCCTAATCTAAAGGTGGTGGAAATTTTCAATAGGTTGGGGAACGATTTGGATTAGTATAATTTGTCTGAGCAGGTTGTTGTGGGGTCAGGGGTTGCTGGTGGTGCTGATCCTTTGCAGGATGAGAACTTTTCTTCTAAGAATCCTTCTTATGCTGATGTTGCCCAAACAGGAAATGGACTAGGGGAAACTGACAACAAGGGCCACAATTCTCAGATGCAGGCTTTACTAGACAGGTTGGGGAAGTGGGTGAATATTGGGGGAAGAGAAAATCGAAAATCGATTTTGTCCTCGATTAACATTAATAATCATTTCGATGGTTTGGGATCTGATACACTTGATTAGGATCCAAATGGTTCAGGGTGTTTCTCAGGGCCAGAGTTGGAGGTGGGGAGTGATGTCCAACTCTCAGAAGACATTGCAAAGGGAGGGTCCAATAGAGGTCTTCGCAGTCCAAGGAGGAAGAAGGGACAAAAAGAAAATAGGGACCCGGGTGGTTGCATTGTGAGCGAGAGGAAGAAATCCAATGGCCGCAAGGACTACTCATATCTTCCAAGACCTATGGAAACAAGATCAGCTAAAAAAGATGGGACCAAGATTAAGGTGGGCGAGCCATCTAAAAATGAACAGGTGAAGGATATCATCTTGAATTTAGTGAGTGGAAGAGAAACGTTTGAAGGTTGTTCTCCTAAGGATATTTCTTTAGAGAAGAAGGATGTTTCTGTTGAAGAATGGTCTCAGATCCAGGAATTCTCTATGGGTTTTTATGATCCTCAAACTGATCATCAGGAGATGTTCGGTAATGAGGTTGATGGTGGTGAGCTTGCTTTGGTTAATACTATTGGCTCGCAGCGGGATGCAGATGCAAAGACCATGGAAAACCCATGGGTCCTTCTTATGCACTCTGAGTAGGAGATGCTAGAGGAGGTACTAATTATTCTTTCCTCTCATGAGGATGCAGAAAGGATGAACGGGAGGCCGATTCAAGTGGACACAACCAAAGAGTAGGGTGATTGGATCAACAAGCAACATTTAATCCTTACCAAAGGCTTCAACGTAAGAGGATAACAGTGGAAGAGTTCATACATGCGTGGGACAAAGTGGCCTATAAATTTGAAGATACGATCACAGAAGATCAAGACAAAAAGGTAACAGATCTTTCTTGGAAACTATATAAGGAGGACACTTCTAATAGATTTAATTTGGATTTTAACAATTTTGTCATCTGCTATAATGTTTGATGCTCTTGGTAGAACTTGATGGTTTCACACTTTTTTCATAAAAGTGTTTTAAAATAAAAAATTTAACTTTCAGTTAGGTATAATAATATAATAAATATAATATATAAACATTAAATCTATAATTATATCATTTTGTGAGAGGTGGTGATGGAAAACATATAACATCGATTCGTGAGGTGGTAGTCCTCTGTACACATGATCAATGGATTTGTTTCCCATTTGATGGAAGAGGAGATGAATATATGTTATTATATTAACAAAATAACATTTAATTATATGGGATATAATTTTGTTATTATATCATAATAATTGAATAATATTTTAAGTAGTTTGAGGAATAAATAAAACCAAAGGAAAGGTTAATAATTATACCTCTTCTTTGGAGAACCTCTTTAGGTTTATACTTAAAGCCTTCATAGGAGGGTTTCATACTAAAACCAAGTTCTATAGGAGTTTCAAAGGGAATTATTGAATATATTTAGGAATTTATTGGTAGAAACAAATGGTTTTGAAAGTGTGAAGAGGATAAGATAGGGGTGGTGTTTTATAAATGGGGAAGAGGACACACAAAGAATTTTTGAAAAGAATAAAGTGTACCAACATTTTTCATGTGAAATAAGTCATTAAAATGGGACATTATTGAACCTTAGAGGTTATAAGGTCTAAATATTTCATTATATTTGTGTTTTAAATTTTTATATGTCATTTTACCCTTTATATTTTTAATTTAACACCTGGTAAACCCATTTTAACCTTAACCGTGGTAATTAATTTTTACTATTTTTACTATTTATTATGGTAAAAAATTAAGTTGATATTATTAGATAATATTAATTATGATGATCTAAATATTTAATAAATTTTTACAAATTCAATTCACATAATTGGAAATTTTTAATTCAAAATTAAACTTGTAGTTGCGATGAAAAATCTATTTTCCATAGAGAAACTCTTTAAAAGATTAAAAAGTTTTTAAATCAAAATTCAATATAAAATTGATTACAATGACCTAAATTGGATTAATAATAATATAATTGAGAAAATTTTTCTTTTAAAACCATTTTAAAAAAAATTAACCTTATAAATTCTTTAAACAAAAAGGTAGTTTTCAATAAAAACCAGTATTCTTCACTATTCATCAAAAAATTATTCTTTCTGGAAAATTATAAAAAATTCAACCTAAGATAATTTTGAAATTATGATTTTAAAAAATTATTTTATTTTGAAAAATAAATATTAAAAAAATTTAAAAATATAATTATAACATAAGTGTGAAAAAAGTGGTGAAAAATAGTTTTTAGTAAAATATATTTTTTTCAAGGAAAAGATGATTTTATGTTAAATATATGACTAGTACTCTTAATTATATGAATTTAAATTAATATAAATATATATATATAATATAAATTTAATTTATATAATTACAAATTAGGTTTATTTTGGTTAATTAAATTTGGAAAATATTATGCACTTAAAAAAGGCTTTAGAAGAAATGTGTTTTTAGGTATAAAATAAATTTATATCAAAATCATGAAAATTACTAATCTAAATAAAATTAATTAGATTATTATTAATAAAAATATTCATGTTTCACTTTAATGCAAAATATAAAATAAAATATTACTTTAAATTACTTTATTTAATGAAAGGAAATGATGGTATTTAAAAAAATGATGTTTCACTTACAACCCGATATTTTCAAAAAAATCAGAAAATTTCATCATAAGATAATTTTGATATACTATTTTAAAAATTGTATAATGGTTTAAAAAAATTACTAAAATTGATAGAAACTAAAAAAATTTTCCACTAAAAAAAGTAATAAAAATCATTTTTGAACGAAATGTATTTTTTATATATAAAATGAATATTATTAAAAATTACATGCTTATTTCATAAGGATTGATCAATGCATTTGTATTGATTAGGACCCATATACATATCATAATTTATTTTATTAAAACTTAGTTTTGTGTGTAATTCATGTTATCAAATAAATTAAATTTATTTGAAAAAAACTATTTCATAAAATATCAGGATATTACATTCCACTCCCTTAAAAAACTGTGTCTATGAAATTTGAACTTGGTCTTGGTAATAAAGGGTTTGGAATTTGAAAATTACTTTATAGAAAACCCATGTCATAAAAGTGTTGATAACACTTCCACATAAAAATAAAGGGAACTATAAATAAAAATTTCATATGGAATGACATGTAACTAGGTTTCCAAATAGAAAAACATTAGTGGAGACTCAAGATATGGACATGGAAGAAAAGTAATTTCCATATATCATTGATCATAAAAAAAAGTGAATGGTCTTGAGAAAGCTAGTGACCAAAAAAATAGTAAATCTTTGTTGATTTAAAATATCATTAATTCATCTGAAATGATGGTAAATGTATAACATTTTTATTTCAAGATCATTTTCCTAAAGTTGAGGAATTTTCATGAGAATATATACTTACTTGATTTCATTCAATTTCATAATCACAATACCATACTTTGGTTGTGCTTTGATCAATTTCCACTTTATATATTACTCAAAGAAATGATGATGAATTTTTTATGCCCGAAACACTAGTGGACCATAACATCCATAAAATAATGATAATTCATTCCTTATATCTATAGTTATTATCAAAAACAGAAATGTTAGAATAGGTTATCCAATATGTATAAATATTCATATAATGAAATAATACATTAATCAATAAAACCTCACCAAAATTTAAAATTAAACCATTCCAAAAATGTTTATCCTTAAGACCCTTCCAAAATTCAAAAATTATAAATAATATCTCCAAATTTCTCAAAATTAGTTTAGCATTAATCCCCCAAATTCCATAAAGTAACTCTTAGTTTTCAAATACTAAATATGTGAATACCTTGTTCATATATTCTGTCAAAACATAGTGAAATCTATAATTACCATAAACCCTCAAAGAAAACATACATTCTTCCTAATTCCTTAAATAAAAAAAGAAATTGTTGAATATATCCCATAAATCCAATAATGTTATAAACTCTATTAATGATAACATAAACCTCTTTTTCAAAAAAAAATCATTAATTAGTTCCAAGGTCGTCAATACTATCCAATTTTCTTTATCCATATAAATCAGTTATTTTCCAAACTAAAAACCATAATCTAAACATCATGGACATATTATGGTCCATTCCCCCTTAATCATGTGTTTTATATAAAATATCATATTTCCATTAAATCAATTTTCTAGGCTAATGGTACCATTCAGTATATTCTTGAAAATACTTGATGAAAAACTAATGAAAAATAATTTATTGATATTTCATGATTATAATAACCAAAATACCACTGATAAAAATTATTCTACTACATAATTAATTAAATCACAATACATAAACACATCAATCATTCTACCTTATTTGTACACCATTAACTAGGATTCATTATCTTATTTCTTAAAACTTATTTTCTTTCATATATCACTCATAGTCTCTTTATCATTGGTAATATAATCATTACTCAAACAACCTTATTGATTCTATTCACAATATTTCACCCTAGGACATAAATATACATAATTCCCATAATTTAAACATTTAAAACATTAAATCATCAATGATACCTTAGGGATACCATTATTCTTATCCATTTTATTAACTGAACTTTTCATTTTTCCTCTAAAATTACTTCCTTTTTTCTTTCTTTTTTACACTCAAATAATCATCTTGTTCCTCTATATAGATACTTGGATGAATCTTCCCACATTCCCAACACATATGAAATTGAATATTCTTTCCTTCATTATCTTCACTGCCCAAGCTCTTGGTGAACTCTTTCCTTCTATTCTTTGGTGAGTCTAAGAGTTTATTAAGGTGAAAGTTGTTAATTATATACTGTGATAATTGATTATACGTTATAAAAATATTATTCACTCCAGTCATTATCCCATTTGGTTTCTAATCAACACATTTTCAATCACATTCAATTTTATCCCAGTTCCTTCTACTTCCCACTATTGAATAAATCTAAAAATAATAGTTTTGGAAACACAAATCATAGTGAGGAAACCTAATAATCATGAAAAATTATTTATAGGATGTCTAAATTAGGACACCTTATTTTCAATCTATGACACCTTAGGTTTAACCTGGTACATTCATGTTCATGATCTATTAAAATCCCTCATGATGGTTTGTAAATAAATTTTTAATTAACCAAATCATATCCCTCGAGAGTGTCAAACCAAGTGCACAGTAAGTCCCATTTTCATGTACCGAGTAATACTTGAGCCAAGTCCAACATGCCTTTTTTGGATTTATTACCCCTTGGTAAATCTATTCCAAAACCATATCTTCTTGTAGTATCTAGATTAGTATGTATTTCTAGGTAAACCACATAATCTATTCCTTACCAAAACATTAGGATGTTATCCTATACTTGGTCTTATCCTAATAATTTTCACTAAATATTTCTCATCATAGTTTCCAAAGGTTAACTAAACCATCTATGATACCAACTACAAAGACCAAAACTTCTCATAAATAAATATTACATATTAATAAATGAATATTAATTAAATAATACAATTATCTATTCCATAATCATTTGGGCCAAGTGCCTTTAGAAAATTGTAAACATAAACAATTGGTTCATAGGTTAACTACATCTTCTTCCACTATGCTCTTCATATCTAGCACCCTACTTATAATTATCATACATAAAACCATTATTCATAACTTAGGGAAGAAAATATAATAAATGGTGATATATATTCCTTGTAAGGTTAAATAAGGGAGATATCAATGATCAAATAATAATGGTGTTATTATAAGGGTATGAGAAAATGATCATAACATTTGAAAGTCATACCCTACATATCATTGATCATAAAATTAAGTCATGGAATAAATCTTATAAATTAATAAGACATGAATCATAAAGTAATAAAAGTAAATAAGTCATGAGATAATAACCTTGGCATAATACATATATTTTTGGAATAAATATAAACTTATAACATTGTGAGCATATATAAATAGAATCAGGTTTACTCATTTTATTAAGGATATAAATTCAGGCCCTCACATAATCATATGAACATAAAATTGGGTCTACAAATATACGTGTGAACATGAAATTAGGTTCACTCATAACATAAAATTACCTAATTCATTGGAGGGAGATATAAGTCCCACCCATCCTAGGTTATTAAGTGACTACCATCCTTGGTTATAACGTAACCACCATAATTGGTTATAAGTTCACGACCATCCTCGGTTATAATGTAACAACCATTATTGGATATAATGATATCTCCATAAAATAATGAAAACCATATTTATGTGTGCCACAAGATCATAAAACATTCATCATATTAGAACCCATGAAAATAAACGGGTTTCATAAAAATTTAATCATAGTATAACCCATGGAAAAGGAATGAGTTCATAAACATCTTATCATCATAAACATAAATCCTATAGAGGAATAATAAATATTATAACTTTGGATAATAAACCTAGTAAAACATCAGTAACATCAAAGAATGGCATCTTAGATGTAAAATTGTTTTGAAAGATCACTTGAAATATTTCTTGAGGAAAATAATATTTCTTTGAAAATAATTTTTTAAAACTAAGAAATAATAAAATAATTTGTAAATAATTTTCTTTGAAAATAAAAATAAAAATTTATAAATTAAGATTTTGAACATTTATTGGTCATGATGGCAGAAAATTCCATTCAACCCATACATGTTGAAACAAATATTCCTTTTACATTTTTTATAAAACCCAAACAGGCATTGTTTGGAAAATGTAATGAAGATTCCTTTCAAAAAAATATAAGAAGTCATAAAAGGGTGAAAAATGAATTTAAAAAACATATTGGAATATTAAAACATTCTTGAAAACGTATTTAGAAAATATTAATTTAGAATAAAATGAGTTTTTGGCTAAATAGTTAAATAAGGATGTTTTTATTTAAAAACATTCTTTTTCAATCTTGAGTATATAAAGAAAGGAAAATGAAGGTAAAATATGTGTTCTTAAGAAATAAAAATATGAGAATAAAATTAATGATAAAATTGAGGAATAGATCATAATATTTTATCATAGAAAGTATACTCATAAACAATCGTGATAAATAATTAGATTCTAACATCAAACCCTTACCACTTTAGTGACTTTTAAATTGTAATCCCCATTAAAGCATAAAATCAAAAGAAACTTTAAATATCATCAATGTGATAGGTGGAACCATCATGTAATTATGGACCTATAGGTGGGAGTGTTTTCTAATGTTTCATATCACATAATGATTGGATTGAGTTATATGATGGGCATGATGGTCTAGTGTGGCCTAACCTGGGGGCATGAATGTCTATGTGATCTAATTCACGAGTAAATAGAGGGAATGATGGTCTAAGTGACTAAAACTGTAAGATTCAAACACAGAATGATGGACTATCATGGCCTGGCCTCGAGTCCTAGGTCTTGTATAGCTATTTACCAACATTAAGGCTAGATACTATGCTTGTGAAATTTTTATGGCCCCTTAATTGTTTTTCTGATAAGGAGTCGAAGAAGGTATAAATGAGGATCTTAGTGGTTTGGTAAGCACATGTATGCTTGATATTATTGTTTATTTATGCATGATTTAATTTATTATCATGTTATACACTCTTATTCATGTGCACTCATGTTAAGTATGCATTGGTGGTGTCCTGCTAGGTTTTATTACTCGCACCATATATAAGTATTTTGATGTGCATGCAGACTTCATTTATAGAGATCTGAGTTAGGTAAATGGGCCCATAGAATATGATTGATCTAGGATCAGGGATAGGATAGTGATACCAAGACGTGATCTAGAGGATATTGTATTTTTATTTATTTACCTACCTGTACAATTACTCTAGTTTGGCTGCCAATTTGGGATCCCGTTTATTTACTTGTATGACATATATTCCATTTGATATTATTTTATTCCACATAATTACTCTAATATATTATATTTCATTTTTTATTACCTGTGTAAGGACATGATACTAATGGTATATCCTCCCCAATAAATATTTTTAGACCCTCACTACTAGTCGGTAGCCTCTTGCGTATGGGGAGGCATGCATGAGGTCTTGTATCACTCCAACATAGATCTATTGATTTTGGTTTGGGAATTACACTACTCATCTTTATTACTTGTGAAAATAATTTCAAAATATGGGATGGGAAAAAAATATTGGTATGTTATATAAAAATAAAGTAAACTCATTATTCCATTTAAAAATTCATGAAAACTCATAATAAATCTTTCCTTTTATAATAAACATTAATTTAAAATAATCATTTACTTGCCTGAGAATTCAACTTCTTTTCCCAAAGTTTTAATAAACCATTTAATAAAAGTTAATAATTGAAAAATCATAATCATGATTTTTTCTTGTAAAACATTATCACTTATAAAAAACATTTTTCATTAAAAATATACTTTTCACCCCTAATAGGGGAATAAACTTTCCATAAAACATAATCCCTTTAGCTTACCTTCAAAAATAAATAGACCTCAATGAAAACTCATTTAAAAGAATAGAAAATTTATATAGGTACCTTGGTATATCATCTTCACATCACAATTACAATCACTCTTAAAATCACTCTTGTAAATGGAATAACCTACTCACCTAATTCCAATATACATTCCCTGAGAAACAAAGTCATTACTTAATGAATTTGAGAGCTATATTGGTATCACATATCATCATGAAAATTTTAAAAGGACCATAACATAAATAAAAGACATAAAATATTATATTTACCTCATAAAATTTCATAAAATATTATATTTAACATATATATAGAAAAACTTTGGGTTTTATGTAAAAATAAGGATAAAAATATTTTTCCCCTATAAAAACTCATAAAAAGAAAAATTCTCATAATAATGGGAAGTAGGATATTATTTGAAAAACCAATTAGAATTATAGGGTAATATTATTCAATAATTAAGGTCATGATGGTTGGAAATTCTTCTCATGTCGTATACATTTAAAAAAATTATTCTTTCACACTTTTTGTAAAAAAATGTCAAAAAAATATGTTTAGAAAATGTTAAAAATATTCTTTTAAAACATTTATAAATAAAGAAAAAAATGGTTTAAAATTAATTTAAATATAAATATAAGTATATTAATAACTTATATGAAATATTTTAAAGAATATAGATATGGATTAAAAAGAGAAGAAAAGGATTAAATCTTTGAAAATAAGGATTTAAAGAAAAATCTTGTATGCCTTTATTAACTTTTGAATTAAAATAAAATGGAAGGAGTGAAAACAAAAAGAATTTTTAAATAGATTAAATATTAGTAAATTAATTTTAAAATACATCTATATTTCAGTTTATACACTATAAAAAGGAAACATGTTGTCAAAAGTGTATAATTCTCAAAGAAAAAAAATCGAGGCGTGAAATCCCTTACCATTGGTATCATTTCATTTAGTACATACTTTAACTCATATATAATAAAATTGTATTAATTTTATACTTTATTAGTAACCTGTATAAAGTTAATTACATTTTTATTATTCCTCTTATTCCATTTATTACCATGTCTTATATAGTTACTAAATTGGTTAAATTTGCATCAAATGTTTTGAGATCATCTGGTTCGTAAACTCAAAATAAATTTGGTGCATTGACTATGGTAAAATATTTCATGGTTAAATAATCTCAATAACCATAAAAATTTTATAATTATAAGTTTTATAAATTAAATATACTTTTATAACCATCCATGTAAGGTGAACATCAAAAATATATCACATCATTTCATAGAGACGGTGGTCCGTACGTACGCATGAACGACATTTACATTTTTCTACTATGAGGAAAAGAAGTAAAGTAGATAATATTTTAATTTTCCTAAATCATAAATATTAATTTAAATCTCATATTACCTCATTATTTACATCTTTATATTCATCCATGTGAGGTGGTAACAAAAAATGAATCACATCACTTGGTT
The DNA here is from genome assembly GCA_963277665.1 of Viscum album. NCBI lineage: Eukaryota > Viridiplantae > Streptophyta > Magnoliopsida > Santalales > Viscaceae > Viscum > Viscum album. The sequence goes on along the minus strand of OY728125.1, from coordinate 1,473,791,606 downwards.
GAGGTGGTGGTCCACACGTATTCATGAGCGATGTTATCATTTTAAAACAGATAGAAGGGTGAGAATTTATGTAATATATTATTGTTATATAATCATAATTATTTCATAAATACCATATTTAATCATTTTATTCATAATTTTAACCATCCATATGAGGTGGTGAGGAAAAATGAAACACACAATTTCGTGGTGGTGGTGGTCCACATGTATGCACGAACGATGATATAATTTCTCATTGATTGAAAAAAAAAGATATAAAAAAGGTGTTATACCATAAAAATATTACAAATTTATTATATTTATATATTCATGTTATTATATAATAAGGTTTATTATATTATTCAAGGATGTATAAGAATAGATAAGCTTAAAAGAAATTAATTAAGACTTATACCACCTCTTTTGATAGCTTCCTTTTGATTAAGCTTAAAACCTTTTATGGAGAGATTAGTGGTCATTGAAGGGGATTTTATATGTATTAATCAAGGTTTATAGAGTTATTTTCACATATTTTTTGGATAAAACTAAACTTAAGTTGAGTTTTAAAATGGTTGAAGTGGGTCCTTTTATAGGAAAAAATCAATGGCATTTTCTCGTTTTTTCAATGTTTAAGGACCATGAAAGTAATTTTAAAAATTAAAATTAACACATAAATAAACCATGAATGATATTATAAATAATTTATTATATAATTGAGTTAACATATAATTTTTTAATTATTTAAATATAATTTTTAAACACTAAAGGTCATTTAAAGTCATTTTTGTAACAACCTCGACCCCATTAGCCCGGAGTCGATGGTTATTTTATTATAATGGAATATATAAAAGAGATCACATCACTAAGGATTGATCAATTTAGTAGTATTTAAGAACTATAAACATACATGGTTCACTTATTATATTATTAATTAAACATAGAGCACAATAAAGGAAAATAAACTACTTCCTTAACAGTTATTCAAAGATTTCATATTCATAACTTGGGGGAGGAAAAAATAGAAGCATGACCTCAAATGACCCGTAAGGGTTACATACAGAAAAAAAAATTAATAAAAAATAATTTAATCATAAACAAAATTTGTAATCAATATGGAATGTTAAATAGATGAAAAACACATGTCATTTAATCTATAAACTTAGAATAAAAATGCATCCATAGATTTTTTTCATAATAAAAATATCATGGATAGTAATAACTAAATAATTAATGAAGGAAATGATTAATTATTTTAATTCATGTATCTGGAACATGAAACACTACTGTCAATACCTTTAATAAGATTTTTTAAGTCTTTGGGTAAAAACCAGCCTGATTCTTCTTGGAAACAAATGCGAAGGGTTTGTCGCCAACTGTTTTATCTCATGACACCTGTCTATGCATCAAGGGGATATATAATGTCCAGACCCACCCATTACTATAAGTAAAAATCATTCTTCATACATATATTTAATTCAATAAAAATATTCCATATCAAAATATCCATATTGAGTAGAGGATACAGATTTATCAATATTTCCACAATTAATATAACATTCAAAGTAAACACTATATGTAAAAATGGTATATGAATTATATAATAATAATATACATGATACAAAAAATATTGATATTTAATTAAATATTCAATTATTTATGATTATAAATAAAATGGGTAGTATATACACCATAGAAAAGAAAATAGGTGTATAACATCAAAAATATGCCTCAATGAAAGAAAATTGAGACGAAGTCCCTTACAAAGATAATATCATCATTAAAATGAATATATTATGTGTATTCACTATAAATACACATAAAAAAGTGTAAATAAAACATAATATAATCAAAATTCATATTACACATAACATTATCATGATATAATGAATGAAATAGAATTTTAACCTAATGAATGAAAATCGAGTTAAGAAATCCTTTACCACTTTATAATCAGTTGAATCGTATACCCAATGAAAGTAATAATTATAAAATGAAACATTTAATACCATAAAGATAATTAAATTCATGATATAATATATCAAATGGTGGTATACATACACCACACACAAGAAATAAGTGGTGAATAAGGCATATATCTCACTAAAGTAAAAGTGAGATGAGAAAATCTTTACTGCTTGTAATTAATCGAGTCATATGCCCCATAAAATTAATGATTAAAAAATTAAAAATTGAATAACATGAATATAAATAGATTCATTATATGATATATTAATTGTAATTATGTACACCACACACAATAAATAATGTTTCAAAAAGAAATATATCTCACAAAAGTAAAAGTGAGACGAGAAATCCCTTACCACTTATAATCAATCGAATCATATGCCCCATAAAATTAATGATTATAAAATATAAAATTGAATACCAGGAAGGTAAATATATTCATGATATGATATATTAAATGGTATTATGTATACCACACACATGAAATAAGGGTTGAATAAGGAATATATCACATAGAAGTAAAAGTGACACGAGAAAACCCTAACCACTTTGTAATCAGATGAATCGTATGCCCCATAAAATAAATAATTATCAAATGAAACAATTAATACCATGAATATAAATATATTAATTATATTATATATAAAATTTCATAATACATACAACTCACCCATGAAATAAGTGGTGAATAAGGCATATCTCATAGAAATAAAAGTGAGATGAGAAACCCCTTAACTTATGTCTGAAAGCGTTCCACACTTATACTTAATATCCTGGATAATGAAATTAGATTCATTAATTAATTAATTATAAACATATTAAAAATATATTTGATTTATTATAATTTTATTAAGTTTATTTACTGTTATTTTGATGAGTTATAATGTTTAATTTTGTTGTTCTGGGAGCATTCGTTTCATGGTTTTATGGTCAGTTCCCTTGTGTATAATTATGGGAATTATTATCAAATAGAAGAAAGAATTCATAAGTGGAATGAAATTATATTAATATAATTACATGATTTTAAGTGTTCCCATATATCATTTTGTTTTCTTGATATCAGTATGATTCATTAGATAAAACATCAATGATAAATGTTCTATTTATTTTTTGTGGTTTTTCCAACCATTATGAAGTATTTTTCTTTTTTATTTAATATTATGTATATACATAAGTTATAGAACATGATATAACCTATTATATGTATATCTAAATCTTATTTAACCATAATAATGGTTTTATGGTCATCCTTGAAGGCAGTAATAGAAAATGAAAGCTCGTCATCCATGAAGGTGGTGAATCAATACGTCACGAATGATGTTTTCATTTTTAGAATAAATGGAGGAGAGAAGTGATTTGATGATGGATATTATATTAGAACAATAAAATTACAGTATATATATTATAATGGAGTTATAATTCCACTTTGGATAATGGTACATGAGTACATAATATGAAAATAAAATAAAATAAAAAGAGAAAGAAGGTGGATTTTACCTCTTGAATACCGTCTCTTTGGGAACCTCTTTAAGACATTTGGATTTGGCCTTTTGATAAGACCAGTAGGTCTTGAATGTGGGGAAGAGGCTTGAGAATTTAATTAGGTAGAATTTATGAATTCTTAATGGCTTAAAAGGTGTGAGTTGAAGGGGCTATGAGGGGTGGAATTTATAGGGAGAGGAGAGGGGTGTTTTGATTATTTTATTCATTTGTTTATTATTTTCGCTCAAGACTATCAATTGCATTGGTTCCCATGAATAAATACAATAAATAGATCATTTTAGTTCTAAATAATTAGTTATTACATAATCCATACATTATTCATGACTTAATAATATTTTTATTTACTTATAATGTTAAATACCATAAATTATTGTATTTCACTATTCTCCAAAAATTCAACTATTTTTGAAAATTACCAAAAAAACCACTCTAACAATTTCTTGACATGTATATTTCAAAAATTGACTCTATTTTTATAAATATCATAAATTTAATTTTTAATTAAAATCATTATTTATTTGAAAAATACCCATTTTAATATTATAATCGATTTTACAAGACTTGAAAAATTAATTATGGTCTCATAAAATTATCTTATCATTATAATAAAAAATATTGATTTATGAATCTATTTTATGAAAATAAATTTTCTTTTAAATCATTATATTAATTATGAAATTGTAAATAAACATTTACATTTCTCAAAAATACCAACACTTAATTTATCATTTTTTAAACATTTATCAACTTATTCCATGATATAAATATATTATATTTTCATTTATGAGATACCTAAATTTTATTTATAATTTCATAGGTGAGGTTGTTATTCTAATGCTGAAATTACTATTCCTAATAGTCACATTACTATTTCAATGGTCATGTAAATATGTAATAGTATATCATAGTTCATTTAAGCTTATTGTTTTGTGAAACATAAGCTATCAAATAAATTGAATTTATTTAAGAAGATACATACCATAAAATCTTTGGGTGTCATATTATTCCATCTTTTGAAAATTTCCTCCTTGAAATTTTTCATGAATATTTCCTTCTTAACAGATGTTTTTTGTTCTTCTTCATAACATGCTTAGGTTCCCACATTGCTTCTTCCATTTTATGGTTTCTCCAAATAACTATTATTGGTCAAGTCATCCTATTACTAAATACTTTTATTCTAGTGTCAAGAATCTTAATAGAATCTTCATAATAATAAAAATTAAGTTCCATTTATATTTCTTCATAGGTGAGTATATGTGTTGGGCCTTTTATTTACTTCTTTATCAATGATATATGGAATACATCATGAACTTTGGAGAGACTTGATGGAATTGAAAATCAGTAAGATACTGATCTAATTATTTATAGAATTTCAAATGGTGTGATATACCTGGGGATTAGTTTTACTTTCTTACTGAACCTTATAAAACCCTTCCATAGAGATACTTTCAGAAAGACATGATCTCCCACTTGAAATTACAAATCCTTTATCCAGTTTTTAGCATAACTCTTTTGATTACTTTGAGCTGTTTAATATGAGCCTGAATAGTATTTACCTTTGTCATTGTCTCTTCAATAAGTTTTGTGACTATAAGATTCCTCTCACCAACTTCATCACAACAATTTAGATTACTACATCTCTTACCATATAATACTTCATATAGTTTCATTTGAATACTGGAATGGAAACTATTATTGTAGTAAAACTCTACCAAAAGAAAATAATAATCCCACATACCTTTAAAGTAAAGTAATCATGACCTCAACATGTATTCTAATGTTTGAATATTACATTCAGACTATCTATCAGTTTGAGGGTGATAAGAAGTACTCAACTGAAGCTCAGTATCCAAAGCCTTATGAAGACTTTTCTATAATTTTTATGTAAAATAGAGATCTTGATCAAATAAAATCGATAGAGTTTCACTATGAAGTCTTAAAAATTCCTTAATATATAGTCTTTCTAGGTTATCAAGAGGTAAATATTCTCTTATAGCATGAAAATGTGCCAATTTTTAAGGTGATAAAAAATAATCCATATTGTATCATTCGTTCTAAGGTTTTTTAGTAATTGAGTGATGAATTCCATAGTAATTTCATTACACTTACACAAAGGAATAGTTATAGGTTTCATGACTCTTCTAGGATTATGTATCTCAGCATTCACTTGTTGAAAAACTATACATCTTGACACATAGTCAGAAATTTCCCACTTCATATTATCCCACCAAAAATGTTCCTTAAAATATTTATACATCTTGGAATTACTAGAGTGTATAGAGAAATTTCATCTATGAGAATCATCTAATATTTCACTTTTTACATTAGTTATCAATGGAACACATAACCTCTTTCCAAATTTTAGAATTCCATCCTCATACAAGAAGTTTTTTTATCTTCCACCATTAATGAATTTAATTTTCTTTTGAAAATTCTCACCATCAGATTGAGATCTTTTTATCTTTTCCAATAAAAAAATAGTGATGTATCCCCTTAATTAACAATTCCCATATCTATATTCACTAAATCTAGGAACATGGGATATTTATCAATCCTCATTTAGGTTACAATTCCATGATCTTTCATGCTTAATGAATCTAATACCTTATTTTATTTCCTTAAGTGTTAGTGTATTGAGAAATCATAATCATTGAGTAACTCGAGCCATCTCATTTTCCTCTTTTTTAGTTCTTTATGTGTAAATAAGTATTTCAAACTCTTGTGATGTATATATATCTCACATCTTTCACCGTAGAGATAGTGTCTCCATATCTTCAAAAAAAATATTACGACTACTAACTCAAGATCATGAGTTGGATAATTTTGTTCATGAATCTTCAACTACCTTGATGCATATGAAATAAATTTATCATTTTTTATAAGGAAATAGTCCAACCCTTTCTTTGATGTATCAATGTATAACAAAAAAACCTTCATTTCTCAATGGTAGAGTCAAAATCAGAGCATTGACTAAGATTCCATTCAATTATTCAAAACATTCTACACATTCTTTTTCCCATGCCAATGTAACCCCTTTATGTGTGAGCTTGGTTAATGGGTTATCCAATCGGGATAAATTCTAAATGAAATTATTATAGTAACCTAATAAACCAATAAAACTATGTACCTAGGTTATACTCATTGGCATAGGACATTCTTGGATTTCCTTTGTATTTACAAGATCAACTAAGATTCCATGCTTATAGATAATATAGCCTAGAAAAGAACTATCCTAAATCTATAATGTAATGACCCAACCACAGTTACCCAGAGTCCGTGAATTATTACATAACATTGGCATGATCACAAAAGATCAAGTTCTGAAAGACTGATTAGTTTAGTAGTCTTGGAAGTACTAGATACATACATAAGTTTTACATTACATTATAAAATGGAAAAACAACAACATTGTGTCCCCTTTGAACACACTTATATCCCATAGCCTATCCATGTAGGTCAATCATAATATACTTCTTCACATCCTTGGAAAAATAAAACATAATAAAGAGGTGAGATTGGATGCTTAGTAAGGATAACAATATAGCGGAAACTATCGTAAATAAGCATAAAAATTTAAGGAAATGTATAAGACTAAAACACAAGCCTTTTAAACTTAAACTTAATCATAATATGGAAAAGATAAATCAAATAATTCCACTTACTTATTTACATGGATATTCTACTAGTCGAATAATCGCATGTAATATCAATAGATAATTTCATAATGATGGAATGCATAATGCTGAAAATCATAACCACATAGTCAAGACCTCCTACCAAGACTACAAATAAAACTTTTGTCAAGTACTTGTTCCAAGACACTAATATTTCTCATGAGACCAACCGATGCATCTAGGGGCTATAGTGTGCCCCACCTGTCACTTACTAAGTCCAATGCATTCCTCATATGAAAAGGTTGAAACATAACATAAACATTCGTATTAAAACTAGCATATGAAATGTCAATACCATAAACCATGAATTTTATAAAAATATTTCATCCACAATCAAACATATCACAAAACCTTCAATACAATATGGAATATTGTATCATAATAAATCACCTTCAAACAAGTGTAAAATCCAAAAAAGGGTGTTGAGATAGATGAAATCAAATCTATTTGAGAGAAATATCTCTTTATATTTTAAAATAATTTAAAATTAATGCAATTATAAAAGAAAAATTTTTATTGAAAATATTCTAATAATCTTTTAAGGGAAGCTTCGAAGATGTTATAATGGCAGAAAATAGTTGCACCCATGGTATAAGTTAAAAAAACATTCTTTCCTTAATTTGTTGAAAAGGTCATAAAGTGCCTTGTTTGGAAAATGATGGAAAGTTTCCTTTCTAAAAATTTTATAAAAATTCAAACAAGGGTATAAAATAATTGAACCCATAGTTTAAGAAAATATTAAAAAAAATTGAAATACATTTTTAAGGAACACAAATGTAGATGATAATGAAGACCCAATAGATACATACGTATAAACAACCTCAGATAATAAAGAGATTGAAAAATTAACCCTTACCTTATACTTTTCCTTATTCTAGGGTAAATTAAAATCCTTTATAATGGTGAAATAATTGTTATTAAATTATAAAAAAACCACATACATAAATATGATATCATATATGATCTTCTAATATTGCTTTGTTAAGGATATTTCAGTAGTATCATTGTTTCAGGTTTTAACTGATTCGTTTTCCTTTATATATTTTGTTAAAAAGTCATGTTTGTTATGGATAGGATATATTTTAATAATATCTAGAATGATATTATGTTCTTAAACATTATTTTGTAATCATTAAATGAACATTATTCTTGAATGGTTATGATGGGGAATGAAATCTCATCGCGTTGAGGCGATGGTAAGTCATGCGTGCTTACGAGAGATAATTTCATTCTATTGATGGTGAAATAATATTTAATTTGGATGGTATATTATATTTACATAATAATTAACATGTTATATTTATTATTTACATCAATTATACTCATTATTATACCCATCCAAATAATGAAGTGTTGAATAACAAACTACACCACAACATGGAGATGGTAAGTCGTACGTATGCACGTATGGTGAATTTGTCATTCATAGGATGGATAGAATAAGGAATATGGTTGTACCATATTTATAATAACATCAAAGTATGTATAGGTTAATTTAGTTATTATTTTATTATGGAAACAACAAATAAATAGGAAGTGTAAGAAGAAAATAACTTTGAAAGAGGTGATGAAATAATTACCTCTTCTTCGGGTGCTTCCTTTTGATTTGATCAAAAGGGCTCCTTAGGTTTTCATTATGATCAAAATAATGCATCTAGGTAGAATTGAGGGTATTTGTTAGGATATTTTAGTAGGGGTTGGCCGATCCAAATGGCTTTGGAGGTGTAAAATTAAGAAAAGGGGAAGTACCTTTTATAAGAGAGGTGAGGGGCACTTTAGGAAAAGATTGAAATATTATTTTATTAAAAATTAATTTTCAGTTTATAATGGATAAAAATAGATTTATTTTGAGTATAAGGTGGGGATAGGTCTAAATATTCTCATTCAATAGGTTTTAGACAATTTTAGGTCATTATATTAACCTTATCTTTTAGATTTAACTCTTAGTTAAATAGTTTAACTTTTACCATGTCTTCCTGTATTTTTATATTACATGGTTAATAAACATACTATAAAATTCCAATTGAACCTCAAGTGGTTAATTAATGATATATATATCATTTTATAAGTCTTTTGGCCAAACCTTAGATTTTTAAGAATATTATATCATTTAATAAAATAGTATTTTTTAAGCTCATTTATGTCAATTTTGACACTATTTAGTATTTGGTTTTTTTGAAAGTCATAAAGATCTGATTTCTTTGAAAACAATAAATTTAGTCATCCCTAACATGTAATATTAACCTATAAAATTAGTGTAATGCATCAAAAGTCTCAATTTACATTTATTTTAATATTTGTAACATCAATTATTTTATTCTTTCATTAATAGGGTAATTACTACATCATCATTGTGTCATAAATAAATTTACATAATTAATTTATAAAAATTATAAATAAAATACCATGATGTAGGAAATATTTTTATCTTTATAATTGATATTTATAGTAGAATTTATATTATGTATAACCCTATATTAAAAATGGTTTAGTTATTAAAATTAGAATTTAACACTTTTAACTCTTCTTTAAATAAAATATAATAAGTGTCATAATCTAATACAATTGGATCAAAAAGGATCATATTTTTTTCCTAAGTTTTATTTTTTTCTAAATACACTTATTCAATAGAATTATTACATGTGTTAGGGTAATTATAATATCATTTTTACCTTTAATTACTCTATTTACTTTTAATCGTGGTAAATAAAATTCAAAAAGCTACTATTCACCAAAAATTATTTTCATTCTATTGGACCACATTTTACTTAATAATTTCAACCATTTCTCTTAGATTTTGGAAATTAAATTCACATAATCAGTAAAATTACGTTTTATGCAAATTTGCAAATGTGCCTAGAAGGTGGGTAAAAGGCGTTAAAAAGTTTGATAAAATTTTATATATATCATCTTATTATAAAATGACTCCAATGAAAAACATTGGACTAATAAAGGTATTATGTATATATTTTGACTTTAAAATAAATTTAAATTAAAATAATAATTATTTAAATAAAATTCGGTTTTAAACAATAACGCAGTGTTTTTCACTATTCATGAAAAATTGAAAGTTTTCATAAAAATACCAAAAATTCACCCTAAGATAATTTCTATATTCCAAATCCAAAAATGAAGTCCATTTTGAAAAATAAAATTTGAAAATTTTAAAAAAGTGGGTATTACTATTCATAACTGTTTTTTAAACAGATGGTTTGATTGGTCGTGGTGTGCTAGAACTCGATGTTGCGTACAACGCAAGCTATTGCATTATACAAAGAGAAGCATATTATGGAAGCTTGGGGTGTTACATTATACCCTCCTTTAAATAATTTCATCCTTAAAATTTATAGAATATTACTGCATAAAAAGATTCAGGTGGTTCTTTATCATAAGTTCCTCAGGTTCCCACATTACCTCTTCCATTTTATGGTTTCTCCAAAGAACTTTTTCCAGAAGAGTCATCTGGTTTCTCAACACTTGTTCTCTTGTATCAATAATCCTGATAGGCTCTCCAAAATAAGACAGATCAGGTTCCAGTTCTATTTCTTCATAGGTGAGTACATGAGTTGGGTCAGGCCTGTATTTTCTCAACAGTGATACGTGGAACACATCATGAACTTTGGAGAGACTTCGCGGCATTACCAAACAGTAATCTACAACTCCAATTCGCTCTAGAATTTCGAAATTTCTAATGTACCTAGGACTTAATTTACCCTTCTTACCGAATCATATAACACCTTTCCATGCATATACCTTCAAGAAAACGTGATCACCTACTTGAAATTCCAAATCCTTCCTTCAATTATCAGCATAGGTATTTTGCCTACTTTGAGCGTCTTTGATGTGGGTTTGGATAATCTTTTCCTTTTCCATTTTTCCTTCAACAAGTTTTGGTCCTATGAGTTTTCTTTCACCAACATCATCCCAACAATTTGGTGTGCAACATCTCTTTCCATATAACGCATCATATGGTGCCATCTGGATACTTTAATGGAATCTATTGTTATAGGAAAATTCTACCATAGGTAAATACTGATCCCACATGCATTGAAAGTCTAGTGAAAAATATCTCAACATGTCTTCTAAGGTTTTAATATTCCATTATAATTGTCCATCATTTTGAGGGTGGTAGGTAGTGCTCGAACGAAGTTCAATATCTAGGTCTTTCTAAAGACTTTTCCAGAATCTTAATGTAAAATGGGGATCATGATCAGAAACAATCGATAGGGGTACACCATGAATTCTTACAACATCATTAATATATAGTATTTATAAATGTTCAAGGGGTAAATCTTATCTTATAGCAAGAAAATGTGCTGACTTGATAAGATGATCAACAATGACCCATATTGCATCATTCCTTCTAGGAGTCTTTGGAAGCCCCATTAAAAATTCCATCGTAATATCATCCCATTTCCACTCAAGTATGGGAAAAGGTTGCATGACTCCTCCAGGATTTTTCCTTCCAACCTTAACCTATTTACAAACCATACATCTTGACACATAATCAGCAATATCCCTTTTCATATTGTCCAACCAACAAAATTCCTTCAAATCTCTATACATCTTAGTACTACCAGAGTATATAGAGAAATTGGAGCTATGAGAATCATACAAAAATTCCCTTTTTAGATCAGGTATATCGAAAACACAAAGTCTCTTCCCAAATTTCATAATTCCATCTTCATATACGAAGTCGATCAATCTCCAATCATTCAAAACTTTAATTTTCTTTTGAAACTCCTCATCATCAGTCTGAGAACTTTTTATACTTTCTAGTAAAGATGGAATGGAAACCATTTTAAAAAGTATCAATGTTTAACCTTCCATGATTATTCCCATATCTATATTTACTAGATCCATGAACATAGGATCCCTTTAAACTACCATCTTGTTCATAACTCCATGTTCCATTCTTCTTAAAACATCTGCCACCTTATTTTCCTTCCCCGGGTGGTAGAGTCAAGATAGGAGAATTGACTAATCTTCTCTTCAGTTCTTCAAAACATTCTTCACGCTCTTTTTTACAAACAAATTTAACCCCTTTACATGTGATCTTGGTTAATGGGTTCGACAATAAGGAAAAATTCTGAATGAAATATTGATAATAACCTGATAAACCAATAAAACTATGTACCTCAGTTATACTCGTTGGTGCTGGTCATTCATAGATTTCCCTTTTATTTGAAGGACCAACAGAGATTCCATCCTTAGAGACAATATGGATAAGAAAAGATATATTCTAAATCCAAAATTCACACTTTCTAAACTTCCCATATAATTAATTTCTTCTAAGAGTCTTCAGAATAGTGCTCTTGTGATTTTCATGATCTTCATATATTTTAGAGTATACCAAGATATCATCAATAAATACCACTACAAATTCATCAAGATATTCCTTGAAAATTCTGTTCATTTGATCCATGAAAACATAGGGTGCGTTAGTCAGTCCAAAAGTAATTATTGTAAACTCATAATGCCCGTACCTGGTTCAAAATGATATCTTTGGAATGTATTCATTTTTCATGCACAACTGATGGTATCCAGATTGAAGGTCAATATTTGAAAAATATTGAGCTCCATGAAGTTGATCAAATAAATCATTAATGTGAGGTAGGGTATACTTGTTCTTTATTGTTATAGCATTGATCTCCTTTGGTAAATGTACAACCTCATAGATCCATCTTTCTTGTTTACAAAAAGAACATGGGCTTTCCATGGAGAAACACTAGGGTGAATAAATATTTTATCACTCAATTCCTCTAGTTGTTTCTTTAGTTCCACTAATTCCACAGTGGCCATTCTATAATGGGTCTTTCATATTGGCCTTGAACCAGAAATTAAGTTAATGGAAAATTCAATTTCCCATTATAGAGGATGTCCTGGTAAATCCTTTGGAAACACATCAACATATTCTTGAACAGTAGGTACATCCTCTATTTGAACATTATTTTCCTCATCCATAGTTATTTCATTCCCTTCATCCCCAATAATTTAATTTAGTAGAGCTACGGGGGGTGGATCTAGATGAGAATTAGATGGTGACGTTTCTTCTCTAAATATAAGGTATTCATTATCATTATCAAAAATTTCAACCTCCTTCTTCTTATAATAAATTTTTTCATCATGGTCTAAAATCCAATCCATAACGAGGATTATATCATATTAAATCATGGGTATAATGATAAGATCAGTAGATAAATCATTTTTATATGCCACAATGGTAATCAATTCACAAAACTTTGTTGCAATGATACTTACCTTAGGAGTTTTGACTAACAAATCCCTTGTTAAATAAAATTGGAAATATCTAATTTTTTTGGAAAACTAGGAAGATATGAAAGAATGTGGTGATCCAAAATCAAATAAAGAATTGGATAAATTTGAGGAAATGATTAATGTAAATACCACCACTTCATTCGGAACTTCAACCTCTGTAGTTGTGATCACATAAGCTTGGACTTGATCCCTTGTCCTTTTCTATGGTAAGTTTCCTTGGTGGTTAGGAAATTCATTTGCATAATGCTCCATTTCTCTACAATTGTAGCATTCAACATTGACAGCCTCTTTCTTTCCCTTACAATCATGAGCATGGTGGCCTTTTTCTCCACACTAGTAACAAACTCTCATCCCCTTCATGAAAGTATCGGGGTGTTTCTTCCCACATTTACCACAGGGTGGAAATTCAAATTTTCACTTCTTCCTCTTATTTCCTTTTTCAGAGTGTTCAGCAGATCTCTTCTTCTCTTTATTCTCTTTAAATTCATAATAATTAGATAATTCCTTTTATGTCTAGATAGTACATGAGACTATATCTTCATAAGATGATAAGGATTTTGAGACTAATGCTTGTTGGAGAAATGGTTTTAACCCATAAAATAATTGATCAATCTTACTCCTTGTGTTTCATATATAATCTACATCATGCCTTTCTAACCTTATAAAGTTAGTCTCATACTTTGCGACATTCTCATCCTCCTTTTGCCTCAGACTCAGAAATGGCCTTTCTATATCCACTTGATGGTCACAAGGAAAGTATTTTTCTAATAAAATCTCTTTAAAATTCATCCATTCTATATTTGATAATTCTTCATCCTCCTTTGTGTTTTGAATTAATGACCACCATTGATCTACATATTCTGTGAGGTGATAAACTACTTTGAAAACTTTTTCCCTTTCACTACTCCCTAAAGCATGAAATATTTTCTCTAAGATATAAATGGATTTATAGTCCCACTGAATGTTGGTAATTTTTTTATAATGAATTGGTCTAACAATGATCCTCCGCATTGTGGATCAGGGTGCTCCATACGGGTAAGGTTATTATTCATAATGAGTGAGTTAACCCAATATGGTTATAAGATGTCCAGTACCAGTTACATCACCAACTCTACTATAATTATCTTGAGTATGAGGGAAATCCATATGTGGATTATGTGTGTTGATATGGTTTGCATTCCTTCCACTAGACACCATTTCTAAAAAAATTATACGCTAGATTAGTTTATGAATCACAATAAATAATTCCAAACTAGTAAAATACCTAACATAAATTGAAATTTTTTTGCATATAATCCATAATCATAAAAAAATTCTTTGAGGAAGTATTTACTCATAAATTCATCATAATTTTTTGTAAATAAAATGTGATTTATCCTAAGCATATCTCTTGGGAGTGTCGTAACCAAGAGTGCAGCAAGGCCCATTATCGTGCACCAGTTCCCGTTCCAGTCTAGCTCAAAGCAGTTTTTTTAGGTTTTACCCCTAGATACATCTATTTCAGAGCTTCCTCTACCTACTTGTATCTATACAAGGCTGTATTGCTTGTAAAATTCACAAAATCTATACATTACCAAAATTATAGGATGTTATTCTATATTAATCCTCAAAGTTTATCTTAGGGTAATGCTCTCTAATCAGAGTTTTTCTAAATCTAGTTTCTAAGTGTTTTACTAAACATCCTCTGATACCAACTATAATTCCCTGTCCCCAGTTACCTAGAGTCAGTACATTATTACATAGCATCGGAATGATCATAAGATATCAAGTCCTGAAAGACTAATTATTTTAGTAGCCTTGGAATTACTATATACATACATAAGTTTTACATTACATTATGAAATGGGAAAACAACAACATTTTGTCCCCTTTTAACACACTCATGTCCCATATCCTATCCCTGCATTTCAATCATAATATACTTCTTTGCATCCTAGAAAAAATAAAACATAAGAAATGGGTGAGCTCAGATGCTCAGTAAGTATAACAATATAGCGGAAACTGTCATAAATAAGAATAAACATCTAAGGTAATGTATAAGACTAAAACACAAGACATTTAAACTTAAACTTCAACATAATATAGAAAATATAAATCAAATAATTTCATTTACTTATTTACATGGATATTATACTAGTTAAATAATCACATGTAATATCAATAGCTAATTCCATAATGATGGAATGAATAATGCCGGACATCATAGCTACATATTCAAGGCCTCGTGCCAAGACTAAAAAAAAATTAAAGGCCTTATTCCAAGACACTAATTTGTCTCATGATACCTACTGATGCATCGAGGGGATATAGCGGGCCTCGCCCGTCACTTACTAAGTCCAATGTATTCCTCATTTGAAAAGGTTGAAACATAACATAAACATTCATATTAAAACTAACATAAAAAATGCCAATACCATAAACCCTGAATGGTATAAAAATATCACATCCACAATAAAACATATCACAAAACCTTCAATACAATATAGAATATTGTATCATAATAAATCAACTTCAAACAAGCGTGGAATCTAACAAAGGATGTTGACATAGATGAAATCAAATCTATTTGAGAGAAATATCTCTTTCTATTTTAAAATCGTTTAAAAGTCATGTATTTATAAAAGAAAACATTTATTTTGAAAATATTCTTATAATCTTGTAAGGGAAGCTTTGAAGATGTTATAATGGTGGAAAATATCTGCACCTGTTGTATAAGTTAAAAAAACATTGTTTCCTTAATTTGTCGAAAAGGTCATAAAGTACCTTGTTTGGAAAATGATGGACAATTCCTTTCAAAAAAATTTATAAAAATTCAAACAAGGGTATAAATGAATTTATCCTATAGTATAGGAAATAGTAAAAATGTTTTGAAATACATTTTGAAGAAACACTAATGCGGATGATAAAAAAGTCCCAGTAGATACTTACGCATAAATAACCTTGGATAATAGAGAGATTGTAAAATTAACCCTTAGCTTGTTCTTTTCCTTAGACAAGGGTACATTAACCTCCTATATAATGGTGAAATAATTGTTATTAAATTATTCAAGAACCAAATACATAAATATGATATCATATATGATCTTCTAATATTGCTTTGTTAATGATATTTCGGTAGTATCATTGTTTCAGGTGTTAACTGATTCATTTTCCTTTATATGTTTTGTTACTTAAGTCATGTTTTCTATGGATAAGGTGTATTTTATTCAAATATAGAATGATATTAAGTTTTTAAACATTATTTTTTAATCATTAAATGAACATTATTCTTGAATGGTTACGTTGGGGAATGAAATCAGATCGCGTCGTGGAGACGGTAAGTCGTACGTACACATGAGCGATAATATCATTCTATTGATGGTAAAACCGTATGTAATTTGGATATTATATAATATTTACATAATTATTAACATGTTATATTTATTTTTTACATCAATTTTATTCATTATTATACCCATCCAAATAATGAAGTGTTGAATAACAAACTACACCACAACGTGGAGACGGTAAGTCGTAAGTACGCACGTATGGTCACTATTTCATTCATAGGATGGATAGAATAATGAATATGATTGCACATTATTTGTAATAACATCACATTATTTAGAGGGTACTATATTTATTATTCTATTATGGAAACAACAAAGAAATAGGAAGTGGAAAAAGTAAAGAACTTTGAAAGAGGTGATGAAATAATTACCTCTTCTCCGGGTGATTCCTTTTGATTTGATCAAAAGGGCTCCTTAGGTTTGATTTCTGATAAAATTAAGGCCTCTAGGTTGAAGTGAGAGTAGTTTGGAGGATATTTGAGCAGGTTTTGGCTGATCCAAATGGCATTGGAGGTGTGAAATTAAGAGAAGGGTAAGTACCCTTTTATAAGAGAGGTGAGGGTCGCTTTAGGAAAAGCATGAAATATTATTTTATTATAAAATAATTTTCAAATTATAATGGATCCAAATGGATTTATTTCTAGGATAAGGTGGTTATGGGTAGAAATATTCTCAACTAATAGGTTTTAGACAAGTTTAGGTCACCGTATTAACCTTGTCTTTTAGATTTAACTCTTAGTTAAATAGTTTAACTTTTACCATGTCTTCTTGTATATTTATATTACATGGTTAATAAACTTACTATAAAATTCCAAGAGAACCTCAAGTGGTTCATTAATGATATATATATCATTATATAATTCCATTGTCGTAACCTTATTTTTTTAATAATATTATATCATTTAATAAAATATTATTTGTTTTAAAAACTCATTTATGCTAATTTTGGCACTATTTAGTATTTGGTTTTTGTGAAAGTCATAAAAATATAATTTATTATAAAAAAATAAATTGAATCAACCCTAAAATTTCATATTAACCTATAAAATTCTTTTAATGCATAAAAAGTCTCAATTTATATATATTTAATATTTATAACATCAATTGTTTTAGTCTTTCATTAATAGGGTAATTGTTGCATCATCATTGTGTCATAAATAAATTTAATTATTTAATGTCTAAATATTAAAAATAAAATACCATGATGTATAAAATATTATATATTTCTAATTAATATTTATAGTTGAGTTTATCTTTTGTATAACTCTATATTAAAAATGGTTTTGTTATTAAAATTAGAATTTAACACTTTTAACTCTTCTTTAAATAAAATTTAATAAATGTCCTAATCTAATACAAGTCAACCAAAAAGGATAATATTTTTTCCTAAGGTTTATATTGGTCAAAATACACTTATCCAATAGAATTAGGACATGTTTTAGGGTAATTATAATATCATTTTTACTTTTAATTACCCTATTTACTTTTAAACGTGGTAAATAAAATTCGAAAGCTATTATTCACCCAAAATCATTTTCATCCTATTGAACCGAATTTTACTTACTGATGTAAACTGTGACTCTCAGATTTTTAAAAATCAATTCATAGAAGCGGTAAAATTACTTTTTATGAAAATTTGAAAATGTTCTTAGAAGGTGGGTAAAAGACGTTAAAATGTTGAATAAAATTTTATATATCTAATCTTATTATAAAATAACTCCAATGAATTAAATTAGACTAATATAAGTATTATTTGTCTATTTTTGACTTAAAATAAATTTAAATAATTATTATTATTATTTAAATAAAATTCGATTTTAAACAATAAGGCAGTGTTTTTCACTATTCATCATAAATTGAAAGTTTTCAGAAAAATACCAAAAATTCACCCTAAGCTAATTTTTTATATTCAGAATCCAAAAATGAAGTCCCTTTTAAAAAATAAAATTTATAAAATTTCAAAAAGTGGGTATTACTATTCCTAACTGCTTTTTAAACGGCTAGTTTTATTGGTCGTGGTGTGATAGAACTCGATGTTGCGTACATCACAAGCTATTTCATTATCCAAAGAGAAGCATATCGTGGAAGATTTGGGTGTTACATATAATTCACCCCTGCAAAATTTACAATATAACTCTTTCCTTGTGAGAGTCTTGAGAATGATCTGTAGGTTATTCTCATGGTCTTCATATGTTTTAGAATATACCAATCATCAATGAATACAACTAAAAATATACAAGATATTCCTTGAATACTATATTCATTACATTCATGAAAATCAAGGGTGCATTATTCAATCTGGAATTATTGTAAAATTTAAATTTCCATACCTAATTCAAAAAGTTATCTTTGGAATATGTTCCTTCTTTACTCATAATTAATGACACCTAGAATGAAGTTCAATATTTGAAAAATATTGATCTCTATGAATTTGATCAAATAAATCATCTATGTGAGGCAGGGGATACTTGTTATTTATTATAATATCATTGATTTCTCTATTTCCAATGCACAACCTCATGGATCTATCTTCTTAACAAATAGAATAGGGGCTCCTCATGGAGAAAAATGAGGAAGAATAAATCCTTTATAACTCAAATCCTCTATTTGTTTCTTCATCTCCACTAATTCAAAATTGGTCATTCCATAAGGAGTCTTTGATATTGGTATTTCATCAAGGATTAAATCAATAGTAAACTCAACTTCATGATCTGGGGGTGTCTAGGTAATTCCTTAGGAAATATATCAATGTATTCTTGTATAATTGGTACATTATCAATTTCAAGATTAATTTCCTCATACCTGTATATTATTTTCTCTTCCTGCCAAATAATTTCATTCAATAGAGCTAATGGGGTGGATCTACATAATAATTAGTGTAAAGACCCAGATTTTCCATGTAAATTTTTTTTAAATTACTTGGGATTATTACGAGTCAGCAAAAATTGACGGCATGTGATTCTGAGGCCTGGTGTTCCCAGAATGAATTTATGAACTTTTTTTAAGGTATGTTCAGTAAACGTATGGGTGGCGTTTTCTATCCTTTGAACTGGTGCTTGGATTAAATATCTGAGGGCATTGTTGAATCTGTAGCACCGGGATTTGATTAAGGGAGGATTCATTTCGATAGCATAAGGTCGGGAGAAAAATATAGTTTTTGGACATTAGAAAAAATAATAAAATAACAATGTTATTTAATTTCTTTTTTTCCTTTCCTCTAACAGATGAGCGGCGGTGGTAGGACCGACGACATGTCAAGCCATTAAATGGCTTGAATCTCCTCTACTTGTAACCACACCATTGGGAATTTTGGTGGTTCATTAATTAAATGAACCTCATAAATTCCTCGGAGCGTTACCCACCTCTTCCCCCACCTATTTATATGGAACTCAGGGTGGGGTGTTGGCATGACTTCACCAAGAGACGAAGCTCTGGCCAAGTACCATGAAGCTAACCACCTGGAGGATGAGACCGGTTTTAGCGAGCGGTGATGAATAACCCCGAATCACGAACCAACGACAATGACGAAGGAAGTTCCATCGATCGTCGTCAGTGGACGTCTTATCCAGGTAGGGGTTTTTTGTAAAGTTCATCTTTATGAGATAACGTGTTGACCGCCTGATACGATGCTAACGTGGAGGGAATGGGCCAAATGAGCAAGGCTTAAACCCTCTGCCTCTTTAGTATTTTTTCTCATTTTTCTTGAACGGTTTCCCAAATAGAGTGGAAGGATGAAACTGGAGGACATGAAGTGTCAACGGTGATCCAACAGCCTCGTAGGCACTGACGGCACCAAAACCAACCCACCGGAGCACGTCCGGTGGCCCATGGAAGAAACCGCTGGTGCTCCATGTCGGCGGTGGATGGTGGTGGCCAGAGGAGACCCGCGGCGACCGGCCGTGGGCGGTGGGAAGCGGCGCGCCATCACGCGCTGTGGTGACCAAAGGCAGTTTGCCCGAGCCATCCTCGCAGGACAAGGGCAGCGCCCACAGGCACTATCGGTGGCAGCAGCCATAGCCAGTAGGCCACGGTAGGAGGGTGCGGTGCGGCCCTGCACCACGCCATGTTGGAGGAAGTCGGTCGGCCAAACGGCTGACTGTTACTTGCGGTGGGGCAGCCCCCCACCGGCTCAGCAAAACAACCCCACAACCATAGGGCCAACGGAGAAGGCGGTCTGCCTTCTGGCAGATAGGGCCAGAAGTGGGCCGAACCCGCGGCCCAACGGGCCACTCCGGGTGGGTCGAGCCCCACCCGGTGGGTTGGGCCTGCAAACCAATGGGTGAACTCTGACGGGCCAGACCCAGTGAACTGGGCCGACCCTAAATAGTTCAGACTCGTGTGAGGTTAAGTAGACCCTGGGAACCGTTGTGTCGGGCCGGTCAGACCGAGTCAAACCGGGCCCAGACCCAACCGAACCCCGAATAAATAAATGCTCGTAACTGACGAACCAGGTGTTCGTTTTACATGCCGCCAGTGGCATTGGGACTCCTTTTGGGAAGCGGTCCCTTTGGTTTATTCTGGAGGGCCAAACCGAGGTGCGATCACCCCCATTTCATAGAAAAGGATGTAACTAATAGACATGGCATCCAATCAATGTGCCATCTGTGGCATAAGGACCCTTATGACAAGGCAGTCCTTTGGAGATACTCTAAGTGAGTTTTTATAGAGTTTGACGTGAAACCTGGGTTAGATCGGACTTGAATCCAACCGGGCCCTTTTTACAAAAGTGCTCATATCTCACAGATCGGACGTCTGATCGACGCACCGTCTATCACGTTGGGACCCCTATGATGGGGAGGTCCCTTGGGTATGCTTTTTGCGGGACTTCATACCATCTGAAATATGACCAATTTCTTGAGAAGTGGTTCTCCCAGAATCAAGCGTGCTTTGAGATGGAATCCTGTAACCGGATGTCTTTGAAGTAGCGACCCTGTGTGGGTCAGCATCATAGCGACCCTATGTGGGTCAGCATCTAGCGACCCTATGTGGATCAGCATCATAGAAACCTTGTGTTTATCAGCATCATAGTAAACTTGTGTGGATCAGTATCTAGAGACCCTGTGTGGATCAGCATCATAGAGACCCTATGTGGGTCAGTATTCTACCGACTCTATGTGGATCAGCAGTGCGCGACCCAACAAGGATGGGCCTTAGAGCGGCCCATCGTGGATCAGTAATATAAGACCATATGTGGATCAAAAATGGAACTACTACCTCATGGATCATTTGTGGAAACTTTTTAATAGAATAAAATTATATAGCTTTAGGCTAATCATCTTTATTCCTGAACTCTGAGTTTGATACCTGGTGTGAGCTGACTATTTCTTCGTGCTTTGTGATTGAGGTCTTGCTTTGTGATTTTTTCTTGTGGAACTCTGGAGACCTTCATGGGTCTCGGGGTCCCTATTGAGTATTATTATACTCACCCCCACACGGGCTTCGCCCGCACCTTGTTGTGTCTTGTGCAGACGACGGCCATCTTTGTTTGAGGTTTGGGAGCCAGGACTAGACGGTGCTCAGAGGTGGACCTTTAGACATGACGTGCCGCAATGATGACCTACCATGAGTTGTACCTACCCTTTAGGTATGAAACTTGGCGGACGATACTGGGGTTTTTTTCTTGTTGTTGTAATTTTCAGTTGGGATTGTATTCCATCCCCCTTTACTTATAGTACTCACCCTTTTTTACTTTCAGTACACATCTTTTTACTACTGAATTTTTACTATGTGAGTTGTTCTCATTGTATTCTTGGACTGTGTGTTTGTAAGTTTAAAGACAATGCCTTACATTTTTATGGATATGTCTTTTGGTGCTAGTCTCCAACCCCTGGCCTATGGAAGGCGGGCTTGGGGTAGTCACATCACGGGCCCTGGGGGACAGGTCGTGACAAAGTGGTATCAGAGGGTTCGGTTCTACCAAAGAACTAGGAATCTTATATTTTAATAGAGAAATAGTGTTAAGTTTTTTGAGTGTGGTTTTCAATTTGGGGAGTCCAGTGTTAGTGCGGCGGCTGACATATCCATACACCAAGACCCTGAATTCTGATTTCTGACTCAGTGCATGAAAACACGGATTGCGTGTGTTTTGGAATGTTTTTATTTTCGATCTCTTTGAGTCAGCTCACCAGTTATAACTTTTGGACCGTGGCACACCTATTTTCTTTCAGGATGCCGCCACGTAGACAGCCATCTAGAATTCCAGGGAGAGTTTGTAATGACGGCCCACTGAGCGATGAGGCTTTGGTGCAAATCCCTCTTACGGCAATAGTACCATCGGGGGGTGTACTAGCAGCACCACTACCCGTTGAGCAGTCGTTTCCACCAGCCCCACCAGAAGATGTTGCACGCTAACTGAGTGTGTTACAAGAGTTTTATCGGCATAGGAATCCAAGGTTCATAAGGGGAGATGGATCTTCAGGCATCAAAGGACTGGCTGGAGGTTGTGGCCAGAGTTTTTCACCTGGTTGGGACACCATCTGACCAGATTGTGATCCTAGCTGCCAGTCTTTTCCAGGGAGCAGCAGGGAGATGGTAGAGCCTGACGCTCCAGACACATGACGAGGTGACCCTCACCTGGGTAGATTTTGAGGGCCTCTTTAGGGCATATTTAGTTCCAGAGACTCTATGCTCTATACATATACAGGAGCTGCTACACTTACAGTAGGGCAGCCTGACCATGGCCCAGTACTTGGTGAGGTTCACTGACCAATCACGCTACTCTACCGACATGGTATGGGACCTTTTCTTCAGGACCCAGACCTTCGATAAGGGAATCCGATTGGAGATCAAATCTTTGATAGTATCTCTCAGCATCCCGACGCATGATGGAGTGCTGGAGAGAGCACTCTTAGTGGAGAGTTTCCTTACTGAGCAGACACCGACAGCGAGACCCACCATCGGGTGACACGTAGAAGATTCATCTGTGTCTGGTTGTAGGTAGATGGAATAGGGGTCCAAGTGGACCAGACCTTCTGGTGGATGACCCTGAAAAGTAGAGTCGGAGGTACGAGGCTCATGAGGTAGAGCAAACCAGTAGACGAGCAGACTGTACTTCATTTGCAGTGGGCAGGGTCACATGGCTCGCGACTGCCTGACCAGCCGCACTGACGACCTGCACATGGTCAAGGTACTACTGAGGAAGAGGTATAGATTCAATCAAGGAGTTCCACAGGGAGGCGGACATAGAAGAGGATAAGATCATGCAGTAGGCGGTGGACAACGGTTTGAGGTTCTACCACCACCACCTCCAGGTGGTCCACCCTGGCCACAGGGAGCAGGTGGACAGAGACGAGCTCAGCTCTAGGAAGCTGAGGCCTACGACCATGGTTCTCCAGATATGATTCGAGTTATTATCTACATCTACTCTACCTTAGTTTCAGTACTTATAGACACAGGTTCTAGTCACTCTTTCATTGTCATGGCTCTTGTTCGGAGCTCGGATATTCCGATGGAGTCGTTGGCTTGATCCTTGAAATTAGAGAATCCTATGGGAGAAGATTCGACAATTAAACACTAGTTCCGGAAGTGTGATATTACTCTAGGAGGTGAGAGATTTGGTCTGGATCTTCTAGTAGTGGTGTTGAGGCCTTATGATGTCATCTTGGGTATGGACTGGTTATCCATAGTTCATGATCATATTGACTGCATTAGGTGAAAATTGTTGTGTGTCTGCGAGGATGGGACCATTTTTTCCTTCACTGGTGAGAATGGAACCTTTGCAGTACAGGATGGACTTACACAGAGGAGGGTGCAGCTGATCACACATCAGTTGGATAGCCTTACCCTTGGAGAAGTTGGTGTTGAGAGTCCGAGCTATCCTGTAGTGGTGGACTAGTATGCCGATGTCATCCCTGATGATGTTCTAAGACTACCTCCTCATAGAGAGGTGGACTTCTACATTGACTTGTACCCTGGAATGACACTGATGTCTACACCAGCATATCGGATGGCTCCCTCTGAGCTTTACGAGTTATGGGTACAACTAGAGGACTTATATAGGAAGGGGTTCATAAGGCCCAATGTTTCTCTATGGATAGCCCCGATTTTGTTCACCAAGAAGGTAGATGGGAGTTTGAGGTTCTTTGTGGATTATCGGTGCCTGAACCAGGTGACTGTGAAGAACAAGTATCCACTTCTGGGGATTGATGATTTCTTTGGTCAGTTGAAGGGAGCTCGTTGGTTTTTGAAGATAGACCTCAGATCAGGCTATCATCAGCTAAGGGTACAATATGAGGATGTGCAGAAGACGAACTTTAGATGTTGGTATGGCCACTATGAGTTTTTGTTTATGCCATTCGGCATGACCAATGCCCATATAGTGTTAATGATACTCAAGAACAGGATCTTTCAGCTATACCATGATCACTTTGTGGTGGTCTTCATCGACGAAATCTTGATATACTCGGTGTCGGAGGAGGATCATGCCTATCATATGTAGATAGTTATGGATACACATTGAGAGCACCATCTCTACGGTAAGTTCTCAAAGTGCCAGTTCTGGATATGGGAGGTCCACTTTATGGGAAACTTTATCTAATAGGCTGGAGTTGTAGTGGATCTAGAAAATATAGAGGTTGTGCTAGCTTGGGAGCCACCCAAGAGTGTGACTGAGGTGCTGAGTTTCCTAGGGTCGGCTGGGTACTACCAGAGAGGTGTAACTAACTTTTCCAGAGTTGCGGCACCCTTTTCAGTGTTGAAAAAGAAGGGACAGCCCTTCGTGTGGATGAATAGATTCCAGTAGAGTTTTCATGAGCTGAAAAAGAGGCTGAAAAGTGCCCCCATCTTGACACTACCAGAAGAGGGTGTTGGGTATGTATTCTACTGTGACGCATCAGGGACCAGACCTGGATGTGTCCTGATGCAGGAGTGATCAGTGATTTCTTATGTTTCATGACAGCTAAGATAGAATGAGCAGAACTACTCTACCCATGAGTTGGAGTTAGCAGTAGTGGTCTTCGCCTTGAAGATGTGGCAACACTACTTGATGGGTGAAAGATTTACTGTTTACACTGATCACAAGAGTCTCAGTTATATCTTCTCACATAAGGACCTGAACATGAGACAGCGATGTAGGTAGGAGTTCCTCCAGGACTATGACTTTGAGATAGTCTACACTCCTGGGAAGGGGAACATAGTAGCAGACGCACTCAGCAGGAGTTTTAGTCAACAGTTGTTGAGTGAGGCAACAGAGAAGCTAGCCGCGTTGCAGATATCCTTTGTGGACAGAGATAGAGCAGCTTACCTCCAGTCTATGACTGTCACTCCCCCACTTCTTTAGCAAGTTTGGGAGGCAAAGCTTGGCGATATTCACTGCAAGTCTCAACGTGCTCATATATCCTCAGGATAGGCACATGATGGATTTATGTAAGGTGGGGAGCACACTATATTCTTCATAGGACACACCATGGTACCAGTAGAACTATGGGAGGAGGTGTTGAGAGATTTCCATACATCCCCTCTAGAGGTACATCTTGGTGTGGAGAAGATGTACCAGGACCTCTAGAATCATCACTGGTGGACAGGGATAAATAAAGTAGTAGTGGAGTTTGTTTCAATATGCATCACTTGTCAGCAAGTGAAAGCCGAACATCATGTTCTAGCAGGCTTAGTTTAGCCATTATAGGTACCAAAGTGTAAGTGGGATAGTATTTCCATAGATTTCGTGACAGGGCTACCACGTACGTCCAGGGGCCACAATTCCATCTGGGTTATCATTGATCGACTCACTAAGTCGGCCCACTTCCTACCAATCTGATAGTAGGGATCAGTAGAGGGCTCGGGACACCTCTACATATAGGAGATTGTACGACTTTATGGGGTTACATTAACAATAATATCTAACCGTGATGCATGTTTTACATCCCGGTTGTGGAAGAGATTATAGGAGGCATTCGGGACTTAGCTATGTTTTAGCACTGCCTTTCATCCACAGACGGATGGTCAGATAGATCATACCATTCAGACACTGGAGGGCATGCTTTGTGCTTGCGCCCTAGATTTTGGCTGTAGTTTGGAGGATCACTTTCCCTTGGTGGAGTTCACGTACAACAACATCTATCACTCCACCATCGGTATGGCACCATTCGAGGCCTTGTATGGTCGACCATGAAGATCACCTCTATGATGGACAGACCAGGGGGTGTTAGCACTTATGGGTCCTAAGTTTTTATAGGCTACCACTAAGAAGGTGCAGATCATCTAGGAGTAGATGAAGACTACACAGAGTAGATAGAAGTCTTATGTTGATAAGAGATGGAGACCTTTGGAGTTCGAGGAGGGAGACCATGTCTTCCTACGGGTCTCACCTTGACGAGGTTTGTAGAGATTTGGCTAGGGCGGAAAGCTACCTCTAAGGTTCATCGAACCCTTTTAGGTCCTCAGTAGAGTTGGAGAGGTAGCGTATTGCCTATCTCTTCCCCCTCAGATGAACCGGGTGCATGATGTTTTCCACGTGTCACAGTTGAGAAATTTTGGGCATGATCCACCGCAGGTTATTGACTAGGGAGAGCTGAACATTGATGATGGGGAGACATTTACGGAGGTTCTAGTGGAGATTGAGTATCGATAGGAGTGGGTCCTTCGTGGACGATTGATCTCTCTGGTGCACGTTTTTTGGCAGCATGGGAACCTCTAGGAGATAACATGGGAGTGGGAGGCTCAGATTCATGCTTAGTACCCCCATTTGTTTCCTTAGTCTATGTTGTGGCTTTTGGGGATGAAAATCCCTAATGTGGGGAGAATGTAAAGACTCAGATTTTCCATGTAATTATTTTTAATTATTTGGGATTATTATGAGTCTGCAAAAATTGACGGCACATGATTCTGAGACCCAGTGTTCCCAGAATTAATTTCTGAACTTTTTTAAGGTACGTTTAGTAAATGCGTGATTGTATTTTTCTATCTTCTGAACTAGTTCTAGGATTAAAAATCTGAGGGCACCGTTGGTTTAGTAGTGTCGGGATTCGCTTAAGGGAGGCTTCACTTCGACCGTAAAAGTTCGGGAGAAAAGGATAGTTTTTGGACATTTAAAAGAATAATAAAATAACAATGTTATTTTATTTTATATTTTCCTTTCCTCCAACGGATGAGCGGTGGTGGCGGGACCAACGACATGTCAATCCATTAAATTGATTGACTCGCCATTAATTGTAACTACACCATTGGGAATTTGGGTGGTTCATTAATTAAATGAACCTCATAAATTCCTCGGAGCGTTACCCACCTCTTTCCTCTCCTATTTATATAGATCTTGGGGTGGGGTGTTGGAATGGATTCACCAAGAGATGAAGCTCTGGAAAAGTACCATGACACCAACAACCTAGAGGATGAGATTAGTTTTAGCGAATAGTGATGATCACCACCGAATCACAAACCGACGACAACGATGAAGGAAATTCTGCCAATATTCATCAGCGGACATCTTATCCAGGTAGGGGTATTATTGTAAAGTTAATATTTATAAGATAACTTGTTGACCACGGGATACGATGCCAACGCAAAGGGTGCAGGCCAAAAAAACAAGGCTCGAGCCCTCCTCCTCTTTGGTATTTGTCTTATTTTTCTGGAATAGTTTTCCAAACCAATCGGTATGATGAAATCGGAGGACACACAACGGTAATGGTGACCCGAGATCCTCGTAGGTGTTGACAACATCAAAAACATACCACCGGAGCACGTCTGGTGTCCCGTGGAAGAAACTGATGGCGTTCCATGTTGGCGGTGGCCAGCGATGGCTAGATGAGACATGTGGAAACTGGCCATAGGTGGTAGGAAGTGGTGCACTATTGTGCACCACAAAAGCTAGAGGCGGTCGACCCGAGCCGGTCACGCGGGACAAGGACAGTGCTCACAGGTGCCACTGGCGACAGCAGCTATGGTTAGCAGGCTGTGGTAGGAGGGTATGGCATGACCTCGTGTCGCATCGCATTGGCGGAAGTTGGTCGGCCAAACAGCCAACTGTTACTTGTGGTGGGGCAGTGCCCCACAGACTAGGAAAAACAGCCCCGCAACTTCGGGGCCAGCGGAGAAGGTGGTCCGCCTTCTGGAGGACTAGGCCAGACACGGGTCGGATGCGGGGCGAATGTAGGTCGGTCGATCGAGTCAGACGTGGGCCGGCCGAGCGGGACGAACCCACCCAGCGGGCTAGTGCAGGTGGGCCGAACCCCACCCGGCGGACGGGACCAACCGTGGCCAGGGCCCGTGAACCAATGGGCCGACCCCAACGGGCCAGACCTAGTGAATCAAGATGACCCTTAATGGGAAAGACCCGAGTAGGGTCAGGTAGACCTCAGGAACTATTATGTCTGGCCGGTCAGATTGAGTTGAACCGAGCCCAGACCTAACCGGCCCCCGAATAAATAAACACTCATAACTGAAAAACCAGGTGTCTATTTTAGATGCTGACAGTGGCGTTGGGACCTCTTTTGGGAAGCGGTCCCTCTGGAATATTTCAACAGGCTTGACCGATTCGGGCTGGACCGAGGTGTGATCACCCTCGTTTCACGGAAAGGTATATAACTAACAGACTGGGCGTCTAATCGACGCACCGACTTTGGCATAAGGACCCTTGTGATAAGGCAGTCCTTTGGAGATACTCTAAGTGAATTTTGATAGAGTTTTACATGCAACCTAGGTTAGATCAGACTTGAATCCAACCGGGCCCTTTTTACAAAACTGCTCATATCTCACAGACTGGGCATCTGATCGACCCGTCGTTTATCACATTGGGACCCCTATGACAGGGCAGTCCCTTGATATTCTTTTTGAGGGACTTCATACCAGTTGAAATATAATTGATGGCTTGAGTTGCGGTTCTCCCAGAATCAATCATGCTATGAGTGGGAATCCTGTGACCGGCTGTCTTTGAAGTAGCGTCCCTGTGTGGGTCAGCATCATAACGACCCAGTGTGGATCAGCATCTAGCAACCCTGTGTGGATCTACATCCTAAAAACCATGTGTGGATCAGCATCATAGCAACCATGTGTGGATCAGAATCTAGAAACCCTGTGTGGATCAGAATCATAGCGACCCTATGTGGATCAGCATTCTAGCGACCCTGTGTGGATCAGTAGTGCGCGACCCGATGAGGACCAGCCTTAGAGTGGACCGTCGTGGATTAGCGATATAGGACCCTGTGTGGATCGAAAATGGAAGAAATCCCTCATGGATAAGTTGTGTAAACTTCCTAATGGAATAAAATTATATAGATTTAGGCTAATCATCTTTATTTCTGAACTCTGAGTTGGATAACTAGTGTGACCTGACTATTGCTTTGTGCTTTGTGATTAAGGTCTTGATTTCTGGTTTTTCCTTTTGGAACTTGGGAGACCTTCAGGGTCTCGGGGTCCCTACTAAGTATTATTATACTCACCCCTACATGGGATTTTCCCGCACCTTGTTGTGTCTTATGCAGACGACGGACATCTTTGACCGAGGTTTGGGAGCCAGGACTTGACAGTTCTCGGAGGTGGACCTTTAGACGTGACATTCCGCAGTGATGACTGACCATGATTTATACCTACCCTTCAGGTAAGAAACTTGGCAGACGATATGGGAGCTATTTTTCTATTGTTGTTTTACTTTTCAGTTGGGATTGTATTCCATCCCCCTTTACTTATAGTACTCACCCTTTTTACTTTTAGTACACATATTTTTACTACTGTATTTTTACTACATGGGTTGTGCTCGTTGTATTCTTGGACTGTGTGTTTGCAGGTTTAAAGGCAATGTCTTCCCGTTTTTTAGGTATATTCCTTTCGATGCTAGTCGAAAATCCTATCCTATAGAAGGCGGGATTGGGGTAGTCATGGAATGGGCCCTGGGGGATGGTTCGTGACAATTAGATAATGAATTTTCTACTCTAAAGATAAGGAATTTACATCTTCCTCACAAATAATAATTTTCTTCTTCTTGTAGTAAATTTTTGCATAAAATTTTGAAATCCAGTCCAAACTAAAGATTATATCAAAGTCAACCATAGGTATGATGATTATGTTTTTAAATAAATCACTTTTATGTTTTATAATGGGGATTTCCCAACACATTTTTGTTGCAATGTGACTTCCCTTATGAGTTTTGACTAACAACTCCCTTATTAAATTAAAAGGGAAATGTCTAATTTTCTTAGCAAACTAGGTAGATATAAAAGGGTGTGATAATATAGAATCAAATAAATCATAGGATAAAATTTAACATAGGATTAATATACCTAACACCACATCACTGGGTACTTCTACTTCATTTTTTATGATCGCTTAAGCTTGCCCATCTCCCATTGGCCTCTTCTGTGGTAGAATCCCCTAGATCTTATGTCATTGATTTGAATAATGCCACATTTCTTTATATATGAATCATTTAACATCATTTATTTTTTTCTTCCACTAGAATTCATTATCTCTATGACCCGTTTCTCAGCACTTATAATAAACTATCATGCCTTTCAATCATTTCTCAGGATTATTCTTTCTACAATTTTCACATAATGGGAATTACATCATTCCCCTCTTCTTCTATGATGCTTTACCTTTTTCATCATTATCAAAAGACCTATTATTCTATTTATTCACCTTTAACATATAGGATATAGAAACTTCCTTCTCTTTTTTGATGACACTTAACACTATTTCTTCATATGATGAAATTTTTGAGAATTTGGTGCCCTTAAAATACTTGGCATAAGACCTTCAAAGAAATGATTAGTATTGTTTTACAAATCATGTATATAATCTATATCATCCCTGGGTAGTCTTGTGAAGGTAGTCTCATACTCTGAAATGCTCTCTTCTTTATTTTTCTTTAAGCTAAGGAATTTTCTCTTCATTTTAGTTCATTGATCATGAGGGAAATATTTGTCAAATAATTTTTCTATAAAAGATTTACATTCCAGGTGTTATATTTCATCTTCCTCCCTAGTATTTTGGATCAATGACCACCATTGATCAATGTCTCCCTAGAGGTAATATACCGCTAGTACTACCTTTTCCCTTTCATCACATCCCAATTCTAGAAATATCTTTTCAAGGGAATTGATCCATTGCTCAATTTCCACTAGATTAGTTGCTCTACTAAAATATGGGGGCTTCTTCCACATGAAACAATCCATAAAAGTTTTAGTATGGTTATTTTTCATAACCTGATTAATTTATCCTAATATGGTCATGATCTTCTCATCTCCAACACCAACTGCGTTGACTTGCTCAGTGGTGCAATCCCAACATTGTCCACAGGTATTGATTAAATTTATTACATTAGGCGCCACCACTAAATAATGGCACACATTGAGTTGTCTCATAATAATCATGAATATTGAGCTAAAAATTTACTATAAATAATTATTATAATTATCGTTTTTATTTAACATCTTGTTCCAAAAGGTTTCTACTAAACTTTCTATGATACCAACTGTAACAACCCCAACCCTAGTAGACCAAATTTAGTAATTATTTTATTAAAATTTCATAGATACAAGAGATCACATCATCAAGGATCAATCAATTTAATAGTCTTGAAGAACCAGATATATACATGGTTCACTTATTACATTGGTAATTAAACATAGAACATAAAAAAGTAAAATAAACTATTTCCTTGACACTTATTCAAAGATTACATCTTAATAACCTAGAGAAGAAGAAAAATAAAATTTTGAGCTCAAATTATTAGTAAGGGTTGGATATAGGAGAAACATGAATCAATAATAATTAAAGAATAAACAATAATTAATAATCAATATGGAAAGATAAATATCTAGAAAAAACATGATATTTAATTAGTAAACTAAGAATGAAAATGAATCCATAGCTTTTGTCAAAGTGAAAATATCATGGATAGTAATAACTAAATACTGAATGAATAAAATGATTAATTATTGGAAATTTTTTATCTAGCACATGAACCACTATTTTCAAGACATTTCACAAGACGGTTTAAGTCTGTGGGTAAAAACTTGTTTGATTCTTCTTGGAAACAAAAGTGAAGGGTTTTTTTCTAATTATTTTGTCTTATGAGACATGTCGATGCATCGAGGGGATATATAATGTCGGGATACACCTGTCACTATAATTCAAAATAATTATCCATACATAGATTTAATTCAAGAATAATATTCCTTATCAAAATATCCATATTGACTATAGGATATAGATTATCAATATTTCCCCTATTAAAATAACATTCAAAGTAAATACCATATGTAAATATGCTATATGACTAATAAAATAATCATATACATGATACAATAAATATGAATATTTAATGAAATATTCATTTATTTATTATCATAAATAAAATGGGAATTATATACACCATATAAAATAAAATAGGTTCATAACATCAAAAATATACCTCATTGAAAGATAATTGAGACGAAGTCCCTTACAATGATCATATCATTAATCAAATGAATAGATTATGTGTATGAACTATAAATCCACATAAAAAGTGTAAATTCAATATAATATAATAAAAATTCATTATACATATAACCTTATCATGACATAATCAATGAAATATAAGTTTAACCCAATGAATAAAAATTGAGTTAAGAAATCACATACCACTTTATAATCAGTTGAATCATATGCCTCGTGAAAGTAATAATTATCAAATGAAACATTTAATACCATGAAGATAATAAAATTCATGAAATAGTATATAACATTTTAGTATACATACACCACACACAAGAAATAATTATTTACTGATGCATATATCTCATAGAAGTAAAAGTGATACAAGAAAACTCTTACTACTTGTAATCAATCAAATCATATGCCCCGTAAAATTAATGTTTATAAAATGAAACATTTAATACCATTAAGATAAATATATTCAAGATATGATATATTAAAGGGAAATATGAACACCAAACACAAAAAATAAGGGTTGATTAAGAAATATATCTCATAGAAGTAAAAGTAAGATGAGAAACCCCTTACCACTTGTAATGAATTGAATTGTATACCCCATAAAATTAAAGATTATCAAATGAAAAATCTAATGCCATAAAGATAAGTATATTCATGATATGATATATTATTTTTCATTATGTACACCATATACATGAAATAAGGTTTGAATAAGGAATATATCTCACAGAAGTAAAAGTGAGATGAGAAAACCCTTACCACTTTGTAATTAGTCGAATTGTATACCTCATAAAAGAAATAATTATAAAATTAAACATTGAATAGCATGAATATAAATAGATTGATTATATTATATATCAAATTTCATAATATATAAATCTCACACAAGAAATAAGTGTTGAATAATACATATCTCATAGAAATAAAAGTGATATGAGAAATTCATTACCTTTTGTCTGAAAGCGTTCCGCACTTGTACTTAATGTCTTGGATAATCAAATTAGATTCATTAATTACTTAATTAAAAAAATATTGAAAAAATATTTGATTTATTATATTTATATTAATTTCATTTATTTCCATTTAGATGAGTTATAATGTTTAATTTTTTTGTTCCAGGAGTGTTTATTTCATGGTTATATGGTTGGTTCCCTTGTGTATAATTATGGGAGTTCTTTTCAAATAGAAGAAAAAATCCAGAAGTGGAATGAAATTATATTAATATAATTCCATTATTTTAAACGGTCTCATATATCATTTTTTATATTAGTATGATTTATTAGTTAAAACATTAATGGTAAATGTTTGGTTTATTTTTGGTGATTTTTTAACCACCTGAACTAGTTTTCTTTTTTATTTAATATTATGTATATATATCAGTTCTAGAACTTGATATAACCTATAATATGTATATTAAAATCTAATTTAACCATAATAATGGTTTTATGACCATCCTTGAATACATTAATGGAAAATGAAAACTCATCATCCATGAAGGCGGTGAATCGACATGTCACGGATGATGTTTTCATTTTTAGAATAAAATGAGGATATAAGATATTTAATGATGGATATATCATTAAAAAAATAATATTATAGTATATATATGATAATATAGTTATCATTACACTTTTTATAAGGTTATATGAGGATTAAATAAGAAAATAAAACAAAATAAAAGAGAAAGAAGGAGGATTTTACCTCTTGAATATTGTTTCCTTGGGAACCTCCTTAAGACACTTGGATTTGGTCTTCTGGTGAGAATAAAAGGTATTTGTAATTGGGGAAATATATTTGAAATGAAATTGGGAATAATTTAGTCATTCTTAAAGGCTTAAAATTTGTGAGTAGAATCGGTGGTGAGAGGTGGTATTTATAGGGAGAGGAGAGGGGTGTTTCGATTATTTTACTCATTTGTTTATCATTTTGGCACAAGACTATCAATAGTGTTGATTATCGTGACTAAAGATAGTAAATAAAGAATTTTAGTTAAAAATAATGAGTGATTACCTCATCTATAAATCATTCATGACTCAATAATTAATTTTTTTACTTATAATATTAAATACCATAAATTACTGTATTTCACTATTCACCAAAATTTCAACTATTTTAGAAAAATCACTAAAAATCACCCAAACCATTTTTCGATGTGTATATTTCAAATATGGACTCCATTTAATGAAAATAATTTTATAAATATGATAAATTTAATTGTTAACTAAAATCATTATTTATTCCAAAAATGTCGGTTTAATATTATAACTGGTTTTATGAGACTTTGAAAAATTAATTATGGTCTCATAAAATTATCTTTTAATTATAATAAAACAAAATATTTATTTATGAATCTATTTTATAAAAATAAATTTTATTTTAAATCATTATATTAATTATAAAGTGTAAATAAACATTTACATTTCACAAAAATTATAACACTTAATTTTTCATTTTTAAAATATTTATTTACTTATTCCATGATATAAATATGTCATATTTTCATTTATGCGATACCTAAATTTTATTCATACTTTAATTGGTTATTTTATTATTCTAATGACCACATTATTATTCTTAATGCTCACATTACTAT
Source organism: Viscum album (assembly GCA_963277665.1). Classification (NCBI taxonomy): domain Eukaryota; kingdom Viridiplantae; phylum Streptophyta; class Magnoliopsida; order Santalales; family Viscaceae; genus Viscum; species Viscum album. The sequence goes on along the minus strand of OY728125.1, from coordinate 1,473,755,919 downwards.
TCCAATGGTCATGTTAATATTTAATAGTATATCAAAGTTCATTTAAGCTCGGTGTTACATGAAACGTAAGATATCGGATAAATTTAATTTATCTAATAAGATACTCACCATAAAATCTTGGGGTGTTATAGTTTTCATGACTATTAACATGTTTTTTCTTTAAAGGCTTTAAGATAATAATGTAATTCAAATATAAACACTTTAACGATCACTTCTAATTTATAATAATCCATTAAATTCATGGAATACCATAATTCATCCAAAAAATATTACTTTTAATGTTTTTAAAATCATTTACATGATTTTTTTCTCATTTTTATAAGCACTAAATTAATGAGATGTAAACATTTTAGATAGTTATACAATTTTTTTAATTGGGTACAACCACGAAAGCAGATAGTTAAACTATTTTTAAAAATTAAAAATATATATATACATGAATATAATGTATTTAACATCATTATAGTCATATAATTTCATTCATAATGTATATTTACTCTTATCATTACCATGAAAACATATTTAAGATATTAAAATAGAGAAAGTGACATTTTTTTAAATATAATTTTATTAATATAAAAAGGAATGAAATAATATTTTCAAGTGGATAAAAATTTACCAAGGAAAAGGGATTGGTTTATAAAGACTCATCCACCCATTTGGAGATAATATTTTGTGATCTTATCACATAGTTTTAGCCTTAATTAACATGTTTTATCCATTACCATGCTAACAAACTTTTACCATGTTTACTATTCATTATAAATACAAATTAAATGGTTCTTATTACATAATTTAAAAAATATGATTAAAAATTTTTAATTAATAATCTAATATTCAATTTAAAAAATTAGAAGAAATTATTTTTTATATAAGTTCACAAATTACAATGAAAAACCATTTCTTATAGAAATACATGTTTTAATCTTAAAATGAACATATAACAGATCAAATATAATATTTATTACTATGGAATTAATTAGATCATGTTTAATAAAAGGTTTTTTATTATAATTTAAACCCAAATTTAAAACATAATGAGACTTTTAGATTACTTGATTTAAAGAAATGAAATAACAGTTTTTCAAAATTTGGCATTATTCACTCAAAAATCGATCTTTTCAAAAAAAATTAAGAACATTATCTCTAATCTAATTTTTACTTTAAAATTTCAAAAAATATTTTCATTTTGAAAAATACATTTTCTAAGTGTGGTAAAAATTATTTATAATATTCTTTCATAAATTGCAATAAAAACTATTTTTGAATAAAATGTATTTTTAAAGCATAAAATAACATTATTCTCATTCCTTTCCTAATAACCATAATTAAATGAATGTTAAATCATTAAATTGAAAAAATAATATAATTATTTAAATATAATAATTTATCAAGAGTGATTTATTTAATCTATTAAGATAAAAATACATTGCACACATAAAAACAATTTTACGAAAAATTTCTCTTTTACCTTCAAAATATTTCATCTTCATTTAAAATAAATTGATAATAAATTTATAATTTATTATTAATTTTGTTAAATTAATAAAAATAAACATATATTTAATAATACAATTATTCCTATTCATACCCACTAAACCAACATCTAGGCCAAAATAATCATATTTAAATAATAATATTTTTATAGTATATCACAGTTAGTTCAAGCTCAGGGTTTCATATCTCACATGATATCAAATATATTATTTAGAGAAAATAAATTCTAATATATTAGGGTATTGAAAAAATTGAGATATAAGAAAATAAACATTGTTTAAAATATTTTCTATGTATATTTTTCAAAATATTTCACATTTTTTAAAGAGTGAAAAATATTTTTAGAGGGGTATGATGTTTTCTACCACCTATAAGATTAAATTAGAGGAAAAATGAAAATAATTATGGAGAATATTTAGTTCCTTGATATACTTTAGATTAATCCCATCAATTATTCTAACTATCACTAATTTATAAACTCATCATTCGTGTACTAGAAAATAAGTGTAGGTAGGCTCATATCTAAAAGCATCATGACACAATCATTAATATGAGAGATTTTTGTGTCACAACCTTTATCCAACCAGTAGAAATGATTAGTAAATAATTAAAGAACATGGAATAGAAAAAAAACTGAGAAAAAATAATAAGTAATGGAGAGGTGTTTTTCACACCAATTGGACTGATTGTTTCAACTCTTTCAATTGAAACACAAACATCGGGTTCCTTTACTTTTGGTTGTTCATTCTCAAAAAAACTTGTAATAAAAAAAATAAAACTTAGATGTTAAATTCAAAAACTAATTGAAAAAACAAAGCATTTTAATTAATGTAGTACAACTGAATGATTTAGTACAAAAATGAATAAATATACAATAGCTTCTTTATCTAAGTCTGCCATAGGATTCCCACTTCTAAATAATCTAATTCAACTATATTTTTTTAAATGAGTCAATTGAATTCATTAGGAAGAATATATATACTAATGGGATTTCATGTTAGTGTTTATTTCATCAATTTAGTCAAGTGTTATGGTCTTAGGGGAATTTTTATTATGTAATGTATATTAATAGTAATACTTAATCATTTATTTATATTTATTACATATAACATAGGTTTTAATGTGATAATAATCCCCTAGAATATATGTATTACCATGTTATCCCTAATTTATAATCATCGTATTAGGTTGTGAGGATATGTTAAGATCAGTATGAGTATGATCACTTTTATATAGATACAATTGATCTGATATAGGATATAAGTTAGTAAATTTGTATTTGTATTGATGTGCATAAATTATACCACATAGATTGTCATATATGTGTCATATATGTGTCATTTTTGTTACTTAAGTGAACAATTTCTATAAATCCTTTGATTTAATGTTTTAAAATAGGTTCCCTACTTATGAGGTTTTATACTTTGATATCAATCAAAATCCATTTGAGAATTTATATTAATAGAAGGTAATTGGGTATTCCATTAATCAAGCAGAGGGATTTGATTAATCAATATAGGATGTGTCTATCTATATGAAGTATTTTTATGTCAAGACCTTTAATTTATTTTTTATAGAGTGTGAGCATGAATATTCTAACATAATTACACGTAATTTAATTATATATGATTTATTCAACACAAGAATTAAGAAAAAATGATAATTTATACGAGAATGATATTATCCATGTATCATAATTAATCATTATTTCAATGACAAATGATATTTTCTAATGGACATTGGGTGGATTAGATAACACCAAACATCTTTTTAATTTGGGTAGCTATAATATATTTCTAGATACTACTTTTATTTTATGATTATGACTAAAATTCATAATTATTTCTATTTTTACAAAGGGCCCTTGGGGCCACACATATGATAATTCTAATTAAGATTTTATGAATAATGTGATTAGTCCATGTGTAAAAATGTTTATGTTTATTATAAACACAATAGGATTTGTGTTTTTCACATTTCAAATATCTAATTAAATAATTAATGTGTTGTTATAATATAAATAATTAGTTAGTTATATTATTAATACATAAACATGAGAAAATGGTAATACTCAAATGGGATTTGGGCTTGGACTTGGAGGAATTGGATTCCAAGGCCCATTAGATGTGGAAAATTCTTAATCCCTCCTATAGAGAGAATTTAAGAACCTCCTTTACTACTAACATTAACAAATTTGGAGGCTCATTAATTCACCTCACAAGGTGGTTTGGGACATTAGACACTTTTGGAGGCTATTTATTGCAACTCCTTTTGTATTCTATGAATTTAGCTTTCTTGGAGGCTATTTAATTCTCCTATTACTATAAATAAAAAGGAATAGGGGTGTAGTCTTTATTCCGTTTAGATAAATATAATATGGTTCTTATTGTTCTCAAGTGTTTCTTATTCTATAATATTTCCTAGTTTTCCTCATCTGATTAGTTCTCTGGTGCTTCTCTCATCCTCTCTTCTATCCTTTTCCATTTGGAGTGATGAGCATCACTTGGATGGGGAGATAATACCATAAATTCATTGATGATTATCATTATAGACGGATACTGTGTTGAGACCTATTTTTGGTAAGTTTTATTTTTTTTAAGGAATTTAAATATGTTAAAGAAGTATCTTATAAGATTATTTGTTTCACCCAATATTATGATGGAAAAGAAGTTCCAAAGTATGTTTTCACCTTGATTAATGCATAAATATTGGATGAAATATCTTGGAACATTGGTGTTTCAATTTTCCTGTCGTTATTTCAATGAAAAAATGAATATGTAAGGAAAAATTACTTTCTTTGGAAGGTTCTCAAAATATTCATTTATTCTTGAAGGAAAATGAGTATTTGAAGATTTTAAGTTCCATGAAGTTTGATATTTTTTATGAAGATTATTACCTCTATGAAATTGAAATTTGAAGGAGTTTCATCTATTTGTTTTGGATAAAGACACTAAAGTAGAGAAAAAGAAAAGAATAGATTCAAATATTTTATTATTTCATGAAGAGATTTGATAATGGATTGGAATTTATATGTGTCATATTTTTGTGATGAGAATTTGGTAAACTCCTTTATTAAGGGTTTTTTAAAAACTTGGCCAGCGTATGCTGACCAAGGAACCAAATCAACTGAACTTATTGGAAGAAAATTAACCACATAGGTGTCAGTTTTACCTAGCTATATCAGGCAATATATGGATGAGATAGAGGAAGAGCCTACGTAAGGGTAGGTGTGGGCACGCGCATGACACGTATATGGGCAAGTGAGAGGTGGTTAGCCTCTCTCATAAAGAACAACATGGGAGGATGAAGGTGAACAAAAGATATATAACAAGATTTTTATATCGGGTGTATAGAGAATTTACTATTATTAAGTGGAGTCTTTCCCAAAGGAACATAAATGTGGGACAATTGCTGAGGCATGACATTGGTCCTCTACTAAAAATGATACGCACAAAATGAAGGTCACATGATCTAATCAAGAAACACCATTCAATCAAGGGTCATGCATCATTGTCGAACTTCCACATGGGTTTTCATATATATATCAGAGTGATTTAACACATAACCATATTTGATTGACCACATGATGTTCAAGTGACCTCATTAACAGATGCATTATCGACCTCATGATGATTAAATAAGTGATTTTGCAAAGTGATTATGTTCTTCATGGTAGGTCAATCAAACACATATTGGGATTATCAACCACGTGATGGGAAGAAAAAACTCATGCCTTATGGTTAATCAAGTGACAATATTCTATATGACCAATCAATCAAATATAAGTGTCACAATAGATCAAGTTAGCGTATATCACATGGTTGATCTAGTGGATTAAGAGGAGATGTGGTATTCTAAACATGAATGGCATAGTGACCTTAAAAGATTTATATCATGATATTTTTCATTGTGATTATTGAAATATTTGATGCGAGTGAATTTTTATTAAAGTGAGAAGAAAGAATAGGGAAGGATTTCATGGAATTTAACTAACACGTGAAAATAAATGTATTTGAATCAGTATGTAAAGAGCATGGAAAAATTTAATGATATGAAAATGTAAAGGTAAGTAGGATATTGTGTAAAGATAAAATAATATATAAATAACATTAAATATTCATGAAATTAGAAGATGAAATATTTGATGCAGTGGAGAGGTTTGAGATACGATGATGAATCCACATTTGTTATATTATATGCATTAGTATTTATGCAATTTGAACAGATAAAAATCATCATGAACATAATAATATGATTCAAGTAAATTATTTGATACTAGGTGATGTATTATTAAATTAAAAAATTTATCATGATAATATTTATTTTAATAAAGGTTTTAATATGTAATAAAATATCATGAGATCTGTACAATAAATGAAAATTCATAAAGGACATGATTTCATGAAGTTATAGGAATTTTAAAATAAATGATGTCGAAATAGTTACTGTATGTGTATGCAGTTATAGGAAATTGAATAAGAATAAATTGTAGAATAATTCTATTCAATAAATTGAGTTTCCATGAAACAATTGTATGCATGAATTCATTCATTTAATTACAAATTATTAAATGTGAAACAGATTCCATGGAAATATTTTGATGGTATTTATGAGGAATAATTCCAAGATTTAATAATCCATAATCATGTCATTATACCATGAATATATTGATACATACATAGATATTTAAATATGAAGATGATTTCATGGAATAAATATGAAATAAATGAAGGCTCAAAGGAGGGTTAAGATGTTGTGATAATTCTTCATGTTTATAATCCATTACATATGGTTATGGAAGTGGTTTCTTATGTAATTTATTATTAATAATAGATCCAATAATTTTGGTAATTTAAATTAAAAGTATTTATTTAGTTTCATAAGAACTTGAATAAAAAAATATAATAAGTAGTCAACACTGTAGTTATTATTATCATATATATTCTTATAGGTCGAAGAAGAATGATGTAGTTGTTATTCATTGTTATTTATTAAATAAAATATGTTTTGTATGCTAATAGAGAAAGAAGATCCTTGACACTATATTATTCTAAATATTTTATTTGTGTCAATTCAAGTGAATAATAGAGATAAACCAGTGAAATACTATTTTTTCACTAAAGTGGAAGAATCATAGAAGAATAGGGAAGAAGAGGAATTGACTGAGTTGGCAATGAAGTTCATCAAAATAAGAAGATATATGTGTACTCTTGTTTTCATAGAGGAAGAATAAAATTAAGAATAAATTATAAGAAGAAGAAGTAGCATATCAGTTTTCTATCATGAAGAAGAAGAAGAAGAAATTATATGTGGTGTTGTCAATACAAATATAATACATGACTTGATATTGTGAAAGTAAATAAGAATAAGAAATATTCATAACATCAACAAAAATAAATTATTCTAAATTAGTGTCATAATAACTTATTTTCCCCTATAATTTAATTTTAAATGTTTGGTAAGTAACTAAGTGTGAGATGAACCAAAATAGCGCATGGGATACACACTCTACACTATTGTAATATTATATTGTAATGATCACATAGTTTTATTAGTGGTTTGTGTGAATAGTGGTTTTTCTGAATCACACCAAGGATTTTCCATCTCATACTGAGAGGAAAACCTTGTAAATTACTATAAATATTGTGTGTGTGTGTGTGTGTGTTTTGTTGTGTTATAAGAAATAATGAAAGTTAAAAGAGATATCAAAGAGTCCGATTCACTTTAACTGGTGAAAAATAAAAGGGGATTAAAATATCAAATACCAATTGGTTTAAAAGTCACTAAAATTGATTCACCCCTCCTCTTAGTGTGGTTTATATCCCAAATGGTCCTTTTAATTGGTATCAAAGCTCAGTTCACCTCTAATTGGATTCTCTTTATTGGAAGTTGTTCTATTTGAATATTTGAAGTTTTATTTCCTAATATAGAATAAATTATGGTTTTAGAGATTAACAATCTTTTTGTGATCAGAATTAAATTTCTACTATGATAATGATGAATAGGAGAAAGAAATATTTAAAGAAGATAAGAAATATGTCCCTCTTATCTAAAGAATAAGATATCATAGTTTCTCTAAGATAAATTAATAAAGAATATATATATGGATCTAATATAGAATAACAGGTGGTTTGGTCTACCAATAAGGTATTAGACAATCCTTTAACCTCAATAGGATCAAATAATTCAAGTGATCATGAGTTTCGTCAAAGTTATTTTGAAATCTGTCCTTAAGAAAAAGATCCATGTGTGGGTGATCATATGTCAATAGATTTATATTGGTCAGAGTAGGACACTCAATAGGGGGTTTAATTTAGTTCCTATAAAAATTTCTATTAGAAATTATTTATTTGAAAGTCCCCCAATTTAAAATTAAATAGGTTAGTTAACCAAAGTAGTAGATTTTTAAAAGCTTTTCTTGTTTGAAAATTTTCTCTAAGATTGATTAATTCTCATTTAAATCAAATTATGATATTACTTTAAATTTTTAAATAATTATAATAAAATAAATTCTAATGCAAACACTGTCTAATATTAACTATTAAATCTAAGTAAAGTTTTTTGATTTGAATAAAAAAATATAAACAATAAAATAGAAATATGAGCATAGTGGATAAAACAAGAGCTTCAATCTCAAGAAGAGGCTTAGTACTCTTCTCTTGGTGATCACCTGCCACCAAGAAAAATATATATAAAAACAAGATTGATCCACACCCTAAAATAGGGTCTACAACAGCATACAATTTGTCCATGTCAACTATACCACTACCACAGTTTTACATGGGAACAAAATATAACTAAGTCACACAAATACCTCTTCCAAAGTTATATGTGGGAGTAAAAAGGTGTAAGAGATTAGTAGTGAGACGATATCGTGTATCCTCTAGTTTAGCACAGGAGACAGTGTGTGTTTTTAATAAAGATACACACACTATTCAAAGGAATAATAAGACAGTACACAATTGAGAGGAATATAATAAGATGGGATTATAAATGCTCTGAGTGTTATTATATGCAGATATAGACTCTTTGAATGTAGTAGATTTTAAGCTCTGGTCATCTTTTATAAATAGACTCAGAAACAGAGTGTCGTGAGTTCTTTGTTCTGATTTCTAGTTTAATGAGATGTTCTTTGTAGCTCTTCTTCTTCTTTGAGTTTCTACTACTGCTTCAAGGATGTTTTTAGGATGTTTCAAAATGAGTTCTTCTTTATCTCACAGCAAGAAAGATGGATTATTGTGGATCTTATGCATGGTCTGGTGTGTGTTTCTCTCTCTTCTTTCATCTTCTTTAGCTCTTGCGCCATAATATATTAATCTTCAGGTGTTTTTGTTTTTGGCAAACAAGAAGCATGATTTCCACACATCGTACCTTGTATTGTCTGCTGACATGTCTGCAAGAATCATTAATAATATCATTATAATTAAATAATTCAAATATGACTGTTAGAAATAACTTTTAATTTAATTAAAATAAGGAATAAATGGATAAGTATGGAATGGTGTCACAGTCAGCGGTGGCATAGGAATGGTGTCATAGGAACAGTGAGTCAGGAGCGGTGCTACAGTCTGCAATGACTCATCTATTGCTTTTAATAGGTTCCATCAGACTAGAGTCTCATACTTTGTGAAAATTCTAAACCAGTTAGGTGATGTGATGGTGTTGCGGAAATGGTGTCATGTCCTTTGTGAGAAATGGTGCCACTGGAAACAATGTCGTTGAAATGGTGTCTAGTCCTTTGAGAATTCTGGAATCGGTAGTATGATACAACGGTTTCATGGAAATGATGTATGTTTCTTTGTGAATTCAGGAACTGGTATCACGATACAATGGTGTCATGGAAATGGTGTTTGGTTCTTTGTGAATTCTGGAACCGGTATCATAATACAATGGTGTCACTGGGTGTCACTATAACAGTGACCCATACTTTATCGATTGTCATACTAAACGGTGAGACTATTTGGGAACAGTAATGGTGACTGTGTTTTCACCTTAATGGTGACTTATATTTTTTCAAATATCTGAAATATATCTTAAGAAGTAATACTCACATAATGGATTAATATTAAACATTATCATAATGAAACATTATAGAACAAGATTAAACATGATTTATAAGAGTTAAAAATTATTTCTGAGCATTAAAACAAGAGGATTCCAACAATATTCCCCCTTTTGATGATCACAAATCTTGGTATTTACAATTCATACACTTTATAAAGGAATAAACAGTTTTAATAACATATCAAACATATTATATGAGATTAATACATAAAATCAAGGTAGGTCATTATAGTATTAGAGAATATATGTAAAAATAGGATAAATTCATTCTCTTCTCCCCCTTTTGGGTTATCAAAAATAAATGAAGAAAAATAAAAACAATCACTAAATGAAATAAACAATTGAATAAAATAGATATAACATTGCATCGAGTATACTAACATAATACAGTAAAATCAAGAAAAGAAAATACATTATAGCTCTATCAAAAATAATCCTTCACTTCTCTTCAGATTCTGCAGCCGTCCCTTTATCCTTATCAGATACAGTAATAGGAAGAGCATCATGTGCAAAAGTAGTAGTGGATTTTGGCATAGAGATAGAAGATAGAGGCACTCCTTAAATAATATAAGTGGTAAGGATCAGTCTAGATGAATAATTAGGTTAGGGTTACTCAGTGATGATAGGTCTAATCTGGCTCAGATCCTGAGCAAGGGTCATGGTAACTGGAGCAAAAGATGTAGAGGAAGAAGGAGTGATAGAAGAAAGCAGGCCAGGTCTGAGAGGAGTAGGTATAGGGGAAACTATGATTTCTCTTTGAATATACAAGTAAGGCTTCAACAGGTTGATGAAATACTTGATTATTTCACCACCATACTCTATGGATTTTTCAAAATCATCCTTATTTTCCATAAACTTCTCAAGAGTAAGATTAAAATCCTTCAACTTCTTGACCTTATCTTTTAAATCTTGAGTCACTAGAGGTAGCTTCAAATTATCCACTAGATAGTTTAAATGAATTTTCAGTTGGTGATTGGTATAAATCTTTGTGAAATAGAAATCCACCTTCTTTGAAATATCATCTTGAGCATCAGTGGAAGTCTTGGAGTAAATTCTTACCATATCATGAACATGCTCATTTTACTTTTCAATATTTCTTAGGTTTTCCTGATTTGGACCACCAACCAAAGTCTGAATCTCTTCTCTAATCATTGATCTGATCAAATCAATGTCCAAAGGTTGAGAGGTTTGAACGTAACTTTTTTGAGCTAGAGCAGCTAAGGTAAAGGTATTACACCTTTTGAGAATAGTCTCTAAAGATCCTTTATACTCATCTGTCAGCTGAATGATTTTAGGCACAAGTCTACACATTTCATTTTCTAATTTGGCGGTGTTCTTGACTACTTATTCAACCATTGAAATCAAATTAGGTTGAATCTGAGATACAACCTTTCTTAAGAGAATATCAGCATCAGCCTCACTTAGGATAGTAATAGAAACTGGAGTAGGAGCATCTTGAAAATATTTCCTCATCTCCTCAACCAAATATCTTAAGGATTTTACTTCATCATTCATTTGTTTATTATCAATCCTTTCTTCATAAATCTCATGAAGCATTTTGAGTTGATTTTTCCAAATTAACCTTTGTAGAAGCATTCTAACATCCCTTTCATTAAGGTTAGTCATAGGAAAAGGTTTTCACTTCATAATCTTACTAAAACTATATAATATATTATCTCTAAAAGTTTTTAGAACATTATGGATTACAAAATTGGGGGTTTCTTGAGTAGGTTCAGGAACAAAGATATGTTCTGACTCGTTAGAATATATCACTTCTTTAGCTATTATTGTTTTGATTTGAAACTCAGTTTATAGATCCATTTATTTCACTAAGGACTTTTTAGAGTAATCAATATCAAAGTAGCTAGGAATCCTATACCAGGCATCCAATGAACTTGAATCAACAGGATTCGGAACTTCAATCCTTTCCAAACTGAGGTTTCTATCCCCCTCAATTAATGTCTCACTTGGAGAATTAAGTGACTCTATCATGTGAACTCTTTCCACATTCTCTATTATCTATTGGTACCTCTAAACCTTAGCCACACTTATTTCTAACTGAAAATATTGTTTTGTACTTACTTCAATAGGTAAAACGAATTATGTTTATGCATATTATTCTTTTGTCTGTTGTTCATTAGTAACATGTGCTTCCATAGTTTCTTAACCTTTATCATCATCTTTATCCTTGGCTGTATTTTCTTCAATTTCACCTTCACAAACTATAGAGATGGGAGAATATCTAGAGGGAATATCCTGATATGGTTTAGGAGATGCATGAGGAGGCTATTTAGTCCTTTTGGAAATATCTAGATCTCTACCTTTAGGAACAACTCCTACTTTAGCTCAAGGAACATTAACTTTCATTCCTTTATCTGAATATTCCCAAAACTCATCTGGTTCAAAACCAGGATTAGTGATATCCTTAGGTCTTGAAGGATGCTTAACAGGATTTAAATCCTCATACATCCTTTCATGGTCTTCAACCCATAACCCCTTCCATAGATTCCAACTAATTTTCATTCACCTACATATATCTTTAGATAGAAAAAACTCATAATCCTAAATAACTTATTTATTCTTCCCTACTAAACCATTATCTTGAAGTATAGAAAAAATGAATCTTGAATAAATAAGGAGGTTGATTTTGAAGATGTCTTGATCATATCACACATGTTAAGGACAAGTTAATTTTATAGATTTATCTTGTGACCACTATTCAAAATATTCAAAAAGAATATATCTTGATATTTCATAGCAGTAAATTCAACTTTCCTTAGACATATCAGGTGTTAAATAAACTTTAACAACAATGTAGTCTCTCTATCTAATTCAACAGGTATAGGCCTTCTACTTTTTCCATCTCCAATCAAGTCACCTAAATCCTCTTCTAGACTAAATATGTCACTTGGAGGTTGAGGGTTTATTTGATTATCCTCTAATATACCTTCATGAGGTAATCCTAAACATGAATCCCACAACCTTAAAGAAAAATAACACCTTTGTCTATTTACCCAACTTCTAACCATGAAGTTATCCTTTTTATTGAATGAAAATTGGACATAATGATAAAACTAAAAAACTATTTTTTGGTAGATTGGTCTCTTATCTGTTGTAAACCATTATAACCATACATGTTCTTACAAAGCTCTAAGAACAAGAGACTTACTCAAGAGAATCCATTTCTCACACACTTCCTTTTCTATCACGACTACACAATCTGTAAGACCGGGGTTTAGTGATTCCTCTGGCTTTGTGATCAGAGCTCATTTCACTTTATTTGATGACTTACACTTCTCTAGATTTGAGGAATATGGATGCTTCATCCTTGACATTTCTTACATGCACATAGGGTTTGAAGGAGAGTAAGGAGTTCAAGAGAGAGGGGTTTCAGTTTTGGGAGTAGAGATCACAAGTGAGGAGAGAAGTAGAGTGATGGGTTTTTATTATGTAGGAATTTCAAAAGTCTCAAATTAAAAAATCTCATATAAAAGTGAAATAACATAATTAAAACGATGGTTTGGGAAAATATTAATAAATATAGAAAGTCGGGTCATAACGGTGAGATCGGAATGTGCAGTTATGGTGGCATCATAACAATGTGACTCTGATCGGTGAGATAGTAATCAAATGGTGGGATGGTAAATTGTGAGATAGTAAATGGTCATTCAATGTTGATCATCACCAATTAATGTATGATATATCTCATTCTTTCATAATTTAATGGATTGGTAAAAATATCAGCAAGCTGATGTTCTGTGCCAATGATTTCTAAAGTAATATCACCTTTTTGATAATGATATCTCAAAAAGTGATGTCTTACATCAATATGTTTTGTTTTTGAATGAGAAACTGGATTCTTAGAGATGTTAATATCACTTGTGTTATCATAGTTTATAGGTACATGTCAAAATTGATATCCATAGTCTAGTAAAGTGTGTTTCATCCACAAAATTAGAGCACAACAACTACCAGAAGCTATGTATTTAGCTTTAGTAGTAGATAATGCAAAAGAATTTTTCTTTTTACTACACCATGATACTAGTGACTTGCCCAAAAATTGTCATGTTCCGGAGGTTCTTTTTCTATATAACCTACAACCACCAAAATCAGCATCAAATTAACTAACTAAGTCAAATGATTGTCCTCTAGGATAGAAAAATCCTAAGTTGGTAGTATGTTTGAGGTATTCAAAAATTCTTTTAACAGAAAGAAGACGTGACACTTTAGGATTTTCTTGAAAACAAGAATGCATACACACACTAAACATAATATCGTGTTAGATAGTAGTCAAGTAGATAAAACTTCAATCATACCTCTATAATTGGATTGATCAACAGATTTCCCATTTTCATCAAGATCCAGTTTATAGGTGGTACTCATAGGAGTATCACTAATTTTAATTTTATTCAAACCAAAAAAATTTAGAATCTATTTATTATATTTACTCCAATTAAAAATAATACCTTCTTTATTTTGAATTTTTTGAAATCCAAGAAAGAATTTGAGTTCACCCATTAAACTCATTTTAAATTCATTTTGCATCATTTCTGAAAAATCAACACATAAAGAATTTTACAAAGATCTAAAAATAATATCATCAACATAGATTTGTACTACCAAAGCATATTTAGAAATTATTTTCATAAAAATAGTAGGATTACCTATACCTTTTATAAAATCTTTAGAAATTATAAAATACTTAGTCTATTATACAAAGCTCTTGGAGCCTATTTTAAACCATATAAAGATTTTGTTAACTTAAAAACATGATTTAGAAAATGAGGGTTTTTAAAACTAGGGGTTATTTAACAAAAAAATTCTCAATTATATACCCATTTAGAATTGCACTCTTAACATCCATTTGATATATCTTGAATTTTATATGTGATTCATATGCTAGCAGAATTATAATGGCTTCAAGTCTAGAAACTTGTGAAAATATTTCTTCATAGTCAATGCCTTATTATTGAAGGTATACTTGTGAAATAAATATTTCTTTATTTATTAATATAATACCAGTTTCCTATAATTTATTTCTAAACACCCACTTAGTGCCTATAGTCAAGGTGTCTTTAGTTCTATCCACTAGTTTCCAAACTTTATTTCTTTCAAATAGACTCAGTTTTTCTTGCAAATCCATTACCCAAAATTCATCATTGATTGAATAACTGATGTTCTTAGGTTCAAGCTTTGATAAGAAGGCTTGATGTTCAACCTGGTTTCTAAGAGAAGCACTAGTTTTAGTTACTTTCTTTAAGCCTCCAACTACAACATATAAAGGATGGTTCCTAAGAGTTCTTGTAGGTCTAGAAAAAGAAGGGATGGTGATTTCATATTCTTCAACAGGTTTGGGTTCATCATGACTAAAGTCTATAGAATTTATAGAACTTGATGATTTAACAGGTTTCTTAATAGTATGATCAGAATATTTTGTATTTATATTCATATTGGACAGATCATCCTCAATGTTTTCTAGGGAGGCCTTCGGTTCATGTGGATATATTTCATCAAATTTGACATGTAAAAATTCTTCCACACACTTGGTTCTTTTATTAAATACTCAATAGGCTTTGTTAGAGATTGAGTAACCAATAAATATTCCTTCATAACTTTTGGATGAAAATTTATCAAGATTATCCTTAGTATTAAGCATATATACTTTATAACCAAAAAATTTAAAGTAATTTACTTTGGGTTTCCTATTGTTCCACAACTCATAAGGGGTTTTCTTAAGGATAGGTCTAATCAAGAATTGTATAATTATATAACAAGATGTGTTGACAGATTCATCCCCAAATTAAATAGGTAAATCATATTCATTAATCATATTTTGAGCTATTTCTTATATGGTTCTATTTATTCTTTCAATAACTCCATTCTGCTGGGGTGCTTTAGCAGCATAGAAGTTATGACTATAGCCATTTTGTGAGCAAAAAAATTCAAACTCTTGATTTTAAATCTCATGAACATGGTCGCTTCTTAAGGATTTAATTCTAATAACACTTAGGTTTTATATTGTTCTAGAATACTTAGTGAAATGAGAGCAAGCTTCACTTTTGTGAGAAAGAAATAAAATCCAAGTATATCTAGAAAATTCATCTAAAAGAACATAAGAATAGTGATTCCCATTAAGATTTGAAACTCTATTTGATCCAAAAAAATCCATGTGAACCAACTCAAGAGGTTGAGAAGTTGAGACTTCTTTCTTTGGTTTGGAAGAAATTTTGTGTTGTTTACCTTTTTGACAAGTATTACAGACTTTGTCATTTAGAAATTCTAGTTTGGGTAGATCCTTGACTAGTACTTTCGGTGTAAGATTTCTAAGTGAATAAATATTACAATGTCCTAGTCTCCTGTTCCAAATCCAAGAATCATTGTGTAAAGCACTCAAATAAGAAACATTTTGAGAAACTAAGGAATCTAAATTAATATTATACACATTTTCATTCTTAAAATCAGTAAATACTAACTCATTTTTAGAATTAAAAATATTTCATGGATAATTTTAAATTTTAACATTGAAACCATCATCACATTATTGAGAGATTCTAATCAGATTATAATTTAACCCATCAAAAAAGGTACTTTGGAAATTAAAATTGAATTAGAGTTACCAATTTGGCCAAGGACAATTATTTTTCCTTTTGCATTGTCACCAAAGGTGGAATTACCATTATCAATAATTATCATATTTTTTAATCATGAATAATCTCCTATCATGTGTCTTAAATATCTACTATCCAAGTACAATATAATTCTATAGTATCTCTTCAAATATATTTCCTACAAAGAGATCAAACAAGATAATATTTTGGTACCCAAACTTTCTTGGGTCTAGTAATATTAGTAATAATTGCTTTGGGAACCCATACTTTCTTCAAGGGTCTCATATAAGTAGTTTTTAAAGTATTTAAAAAATAAACTTTATTTGGTCTAGAAAAACTACAAGTATTATAAGGTTTCCCAGTTTTATAACTAGTAGAAAAATTATCAGTTCTAGACATAAAAACTATTTTTTCTGGTTTGGTTACAAAATGATTTTTATCTATGTTCCTCTATCCAGGTTGGTATCCTACACCAGTAGTATACCAAGGAAATTTTTGTTTACCAAGAATGTTTGTAAGACTATTTTTTTCATTGGTAAGCTTTTATAAGTCCTTTTTCAATTGATTATTATAAAGTTTAATTTCATTGTTCTCTTTAAGAAATTGGGCTTTTTTTCTTTCTCCACAGTAAGTTTGGATTTAACAGTAGAGGTAAGAGCCTGTTGTTTCTTTAAAACCTTCTATTTTTCTTTTAACTAATTTAATATATCTTCAATAATGTTATAGTATTCAAAAAATTATTTATTAGTCAAATTCTCATAATCAGATTCATCTCTAGAATATTAATAATTTCGTGCAGGAGTTTCTAGTGTTACCTCAGATGTTTTTTTCATAAAACACATGTTGGATTTATTTTTCTTTTTATAATGTGAGGATTCTGAATCACTTGAGATATCCATTGAAGCACTCTAGGTGGCCTTCATTTATTTCTTGTACCTTTTATCTTTATCCTCATATTTATTTTTATACATTAACTTAGAATAGTTAGCCTTTACATGTACTCTTCTTTTACATTCATATCAAACTATCTCATTTTTATTTTTATTTTTATTTTATTCCTTTTTATAGTTTCTCTTATTTTCATATTTTTCTTTTTAACTGGGATTCCTGAAAAACTTCTTCTTTCTATATAATTTTTTTACTTGCTGGTTATCTGATCCATTTCTTTATCACTTTCATATGGTTAAACTTCATTACTTGTACTATCAGAATGAGTTTTCACCCTTTCCTTTTCTTTATTTTCAGAAGTAGTGGTTTTGAAAACCACTGAATTTATCTTTGGTTCATCATATTCTTGTTTTTTGACCTTTAATTCTTCCTCATACATCATCATATTTCCAATTAGCTCTTTGAATGGAAACTCACTAATATCACAAGATTATCTTATTGATGCTGAAGTTCCCCTCCATCTATTTGGTAGAAATCTAAGAATTTGCATGATTTATTCCTTAGTAGTAACTTCATTTCCTAGATAGATCATAGTATTTAAAATTTCATTTAACCTGAGATACATATCATAAATAGGTTCATGAGGCTTCATCTTAATGTTATCATATTTAATAGTATATGTGTTAAGTCTCATCTCCTTAACATTAGTGGTTCCTTCATTTCAAATAGCTAGAGTATCCCAAATTTCATGGGTTCTTTTACATACAGACATCCTATTGAATTCTTCATATCATAAAGAACAATATAAGTCATTCATATATTTACAGTTATTATTATAAGAAATCTTAGTTGGGTCATCCCAAGTATTTCTATAAGTATCAGGAATCTTATATTCATCTATAATGGAATACTAAATTTTAAAACCCATACTTTATAAATTAATTTTCATCTTAATTTTCCACTGAGCATAATTAATTCTATTGAAAAAGGGAGGTCTATTAGTAGAATCACCTTCCAATCTATTATTCATAAAAAATAATAAAGAATAGGTTTTTAAAGAGATAAAAATTTAGAACTAAAAGAAATTTATAGATCTTTAAAACACAACTAAAATCACATTGTAAGATATTTGAAAATAGAAATTTAAAAAAAAACCCTGATACCAAATGTTTTTTGGAGTAGGACACTCAAGAGGAGGTGAATTGAGTTACTATAAAAATTTATATTAAAAATTATTTATTTTAAAGTCCCCTAATTTAAAATTAAACATACCAATTAACCAAATTAGTAGATTTGAAAAATATTTTATTATTTGAAATATTTCTCAAACATTGATTAATTCTTAGTTAAAGCAATTTATAAGACTACTTTATCATTTTAAATCATTCTACTAAAACAAATTCTAATGAAAACACCGTCTAATATTAACTATCAAAGCTAAGTAAATTTTTATGATTTGAATAAACAAATATAAGCAAGAAAATATAACTTTGAATATAACGGATAAAACAAGAGGTTCAGTCTCAAGAAGAGGCCTAGTCCTCTCCACTTGGTGATCACATTCCACCAAGAAAAATATATATAAACAAGGTTGATCCACACCCTAGATTAGGTTTTACAATACCATACATGCTTTCCAGGTCAACAAGACCTCTACCACAATTTTACATGTGAACAAAATATAACTAGTTCACATAGAGACCTCTTCCACAATTATACGTGGGAGTAAAAAGGTGTAAGATAGTAATAGTGGGAGGATATCTTGTATCCTCTGGTTTAGAATAGGATATAGTGTGTGTTTTTAATATAGATTCACACACTACTCAAATGAATAATAATATAGCACACAACAGAGAATAATATAATAAGAAGGTATTATAAATGCTTTGATTGTTGTTCTATGTTGATTTGGACTCTTTGAATGTGGCATATTTGAATCTCGGGTCCTCTTCTGGAAATAGACATATAAATAGAGTATCATGAGTTCTGTGTTTTGGTTTCTAGTTCAATGATATGTTCTTTAAATCTATTCTTCTTCTTTGATTTTTTGTTGATGCAAGGATGTTTTTAGGATGGTTCACAGAAAGTTCTTCTTTAGTTCACAGCAAGAAAGATAGATTATCATGGCTCTTCTACATGGTCTGGAGTGTGTCGCTCTATCTTCTTTCATCTTCTTTAGCTCTTGATCCATAATATATTAATATATGTGTGTTTGTGTTTTGGCTGATGAGAAGCATGATTTCCACACCTCGTACCTCATATTGTCTGCTGATATGTCTGCAAGAATCTTTAATAATATCAGTATCATTAAATAACTCAAATATGTTTGTTAGAAATAATTTTGAATTTAATTGAAATAAGGTAGAAATTTCTAAGTATGAAATGGTGTCATAGTCAATGGTGACATAGGAAAGGTGTCATAGGAATGGTGAGTCAGGAGCAGTGCCACAGTCAGCGGTGACTCGTCCATTGCTTCTAAGCGATGCCTCCAGACTAGTGTCTCATACTTTGAAAAAATTATGAATTGGTTAGGTGATGCAATGGTGTTGCAGCAACAGTGACAGGTACTTTGTGAGAAATGGTGTCACTAGAAACAGTGTCTGGTCCTTTGTGAATTCTGGAACTGGTAGCATGATACAACAGTGTCATGGAAACGGTGTCTGGTCCTTTGTGAATTATGAAACTAGTAGCATGATACAACGGTGTCATGGAAACAGTGTCTGGTTCTTTATGAATTATAGAACCAGTAGCATGATACAACAGTGTCATTGGGTTTCACTATAATGGTGACTCATAATTTATCGATTTTCAGAGTAAATGGTGAGATCATTTGGGCACAATAATGGTGAATGTGATTTCACCTTAATGGTGACTCATACTTTGTAAAATACAATTTGTCTTAAGAATTAATACTCATAGAAGGGATTAAGATTAAACATGAGAATAATAAAGCATTATAGAACTATATTAAACATGATTTACAAGAGTTAAACATGATTTGTGAGCATTAAAACAAGAGGAGTCCAACAATTTATTTTTTGATACATTGATAGATATTATGAATGGGTTACCTAAATAATTTTTTTCAATACTTTGTGGGATCATTTAAAGCATACATAATGAAATCACTTTTCTTGAGGATTAGTTTAAAGAAATAGATAAAGTATTAAAGAACATGTTCAACACTTGTGAGAATATCTCTAGAAAATTTGGAGTAATTAATATAGAAATTTTCTTACTTAAATAGAAATGTTACATATTTAAAATTAAGTTCTTCAAATAATTTCAAGAGAAATATGTATTCAAAAAGACTCTTCAAGGTAATATTCATGCGTTATAAGAAAAATTAAAAATCTATATTGATGTATAGAATGAAAATTTTGATATTAAATATAAGAATATTAAGGATATTGACACATTGTTACTATAAATGATCAAATTTCATGATGATGAAGTTGTAAATATAGGTAATGATTGTGAATATAGAGTGGTATTAATTGAAGATTGAAAGGATTCTATGAATATAAAGTGTCTTCAATTAAAAATAAAATTTTATAATCTAGAAATGAAACATATTGAATATTTATAGTTGAATTAGAAAATATTTGTTTCCATATATTTTTCTATATATGAGTTTTTTGTAAAAATATCTCTATTATATAGAAATAAGATTAGTATATCATCAACTTATCATTCTCAAGCAGGCTCAAATAAATAGGTATCATCTATTCCAATTTTTAATGATTTTTATAAACATGTTTAGATGGATAGTGTAGGTTTAAAATAAAAATATTTGTACATATGGATTATTATAAATGAAGAAAATCCCACCACAATGTCTATGGTGGATAGAAGAATTAGTAAGGGTGGTGATTCCCCATGTTGTAAAACATGGAAAGCAAGAATTTTTTATTAAAATATCAAGGTTTGTGGGAATTTTTTGGTGATGAAACATGTTTGGAAACTATTCCATGTACTTTTAGTTTAATATATTAAATTTATAAGCATAAAGGAAGTCTATATCAAATGGGAAAAGTTATAGATGAATCAATTTACAAAAATTAAGAAAAAACTTTATACCTCAAACAAATTTGGAAAACATAAAGAAATCCATGATAATTGAAATGTTGGTGGTCACATAAGTGATTCATTCTTATCTCAACATGTATCAAATTCAGGTAATAAAACAATACCACATGTGAAGATTGAAGAAGTATCCCTGGGAAGAAATATTAATAAGGTTTCAAATCAAAATTTTCTCAAAAAGATTCATAAGAATAATGAGTTGTCATTTGACAATAGGATTATGATAGATCATATCCAAATTAATTCCAAAAAGTTTAATAGTAATTATACATCCAAAGTATTTTATGTAGTACAAAACACTCTCAATTTTCCATGTGAAGGATCCAAACAAGCTTCTAGTGTACCCAAATATACTTTATTCATTTAACTGGACAACTTGGAAAGAGTAATAAAGTTAGAAAAGTTATAATAAAAATCTAGTTCCAAAGTATAAGAATAAAAATCACATGAAGAATCTGAATTTCATGATAGGTTTTCATAAAAATACAACTCTTATGTTGAATAAGTTTTATGTGAGATATTTAATAAGGTTGGACACACTACAAGTGATTTTTTAATAACATTACTAGAACAAGAAGAATCTACAAAAAGAATGGATATTTCAAAATATGGGGCATATTATTTTATTTATAAATAAAGAAGAGTTATCTCACACCAAGAAATATAATGTCTGATAAGATCCATATTACCTAAAAAGTATAATTTTAATAAAAATTTTGGAATCATAAATAATGGGGAAAATTGGTTGAGAAAAAAATCTCAACCTTGTTATTAACATTGAGAATAAGGTAAGATCCACCTTATTCTCTTTTCCTTTGTGTGTTCTATTTGTAAATATAATTTATTGAATTAAAGTTAAATTTTTTTCTCTAGTGTAGAACCATATATTGAGGATGAACTATTAATAATTGATAGAATCCCTTGAAGAAGTCACCATCTATGATTCATTTCTCCACTCGTATTTTGAAAAATCTAAGAGAGGATCAACTTTGATGAAGTTGAATAAAGTGGTTGTTGTTAATCCCAGATAACCTATATAAAAAGCTATTATCCCAGAATGATTTCATAATTGGTATTCTAAAGTAAATGTAATAAATGAGTCACCCTTGATGATGATGTAGAAATTGTCAAATATGTACAAAAACATGTAGAATATCCGTTATAGTGTATTATAATAATGAAATTTCATGTAATTCATCTTTATAAGAGACCAATAATTATAAAAATCATGAGTGTCTTCTTGAGGGGGAGATAAGTGAAGAACTATGAAAAATGTTCCATAATTATTATTTCATGTAAATCCAATTATTCTAGAATGTACTTTAAATAATTTCATTGATAAGGTATGTTTTATAATTCTATCAATCTTGATTACTAAAATATGATCCTTATATAAATGGGGAGAAATTTGTTTGAATAAAAAACATAAAAATAGAAAGTTGAAGAAGTTCCAATAATGTTGTAAAGCCTGCTTTGTTTGAATGTTATAATCTGTGTATTCAAGTGGGTGTAGGAAAACTCAGGTTAATTTATTTCATGATAAATTTGTATCACGTTTGGTATCATCACTTTTCATATCATGATACAACTTGAATGGAACTCGAATAAATTTTTTGAGTTGTCTCATTTAATTAGGTATCATTTTTTAAGGGTCATATTTTTTTCTAGATAAAACCCTCTTTTTTCAACACTAATCATTGATCAAGTAGGATTAT
Organism: Viscum album; assembly: GCA_963277665.1. Classification (NCBI taxonomy): domain Eukaryota; kingdom Viridiplantae; phylum Streptophyta; class Magnoliopsida; order Santalales; family Viscaceae; genus Viscum; species Viscum album. The sequence goes on along the minus strand of OY728125.1, from coordinate 1,473,733,061 downwards.
AGTGGAATGGTTGATGTCACTTTTCTAATTATAAATTTATTCCACTTTACAAATTAATTTGTATTTATTTTCAATAAGGGGGAGATAATGTGAAATGAAATATTATTAAGAAAGGGAGGGGAGAAGAAATGATTGGAAAATCACATATTTAAATATAATTTAGAAGGTATTTCCAACTAATACATAGGAGGAAATTATTGAGAACAATTTTTGGTAAGCTTTATTAATTTTCAAGGTATGTCAATATATTGAACAAGTATCATATAAGATTAGTTGTTTCACCAAATATTGCGATTAATAATAATTTCACGGGTATGGTGTCACCTTGATTAATGTATAAAGATTGGATGATATATCTTGTAAGATTGGTGTTTGAATTTTCTTGTCATTATTTCTCTAAAAAAAGGAATAAGGAAGAATTAATTTACTTTTATGGTTCTTGAAAGATTCATTTTTTTAAATTAAATGACTATTTTAAGATTTTAAGTTCCATAAAGTTTTAGATTTTATAATGAATATTCTTATCACTATGAAGTTGGAATTTGAATGAGATCCATCCATTTCTTTTCTATAAAGACATTAAATAAGAGACATATAAAATAATATAATTAAATATTTTATTATTACATGAATATATTTGAGAAGGTGTTGGAAGTAATATGTGTATTGGTTTTGTGATGGTAATTTGGATAACTACTTTTATAAGGGTTATTTAAAACTTATCCAGAATCATATAAAAAAGGAATCAACTAAACTATACTTGTGGAAATCAAATAAACCACAAAGGAGTCAGTTCGACATGGTTTTCCCAAGAAACATGTGAGTGAGATAAAGGAAAATCATATTCATGGGCAGGCATGGGTGCACAGATGGCGCACATGAAGAAAGGTAGGATGTGATTAGCCTCTCTCATGTAAGGCAGGACAAGGGGTTAAAGGAGACCACCAGCTCCATAAAATGATTTTAATGTTTGGTATATAGAGTGTACACTATTATTAATTAGAGGAATTACCAAAAAAACATCAATATGGTACAATCTCTAAGGTGCATCACTGGTGTACACAAAATGAGGGATGTTTAATATAATTAAGGAACATCATTCAATCAAGGGTCACACATTGTCTTCAACCTTCAATGTGGCATTTCTTGTATATCAACATGGTCGATCACATTACCATATTTGATTAACCACAATATATTAAATTGAAAACATGTCTAGAGTTATGATTGACCGCATGAAGATGGAACAAGTGACCATTCCAAGTGATTATGGTCTTTACGATAGGTTAATTGACCGCATGTTGGGATGATCGAGCACATGATTGGGAGACCAACCACGTGTCTTATAGTCGATCAAGTGACCGAATTCCACATATTTGATCAAGAAACTATAAGTTTCATGGTATATTAAGTGATTGTATATTAAACAGTCGATCCATTGCATAAATAGGAGATGCGGTATTCTGAAGATTCATAGCATACTAAGCTTCAAAAATTTATATCATGATATTTTTCATCATGTTTATTTTAATATGAGATATGAATTATGTTTGATTAAATAGAGAATAAATAATAGTGTAACACCCCAAGCTTCTACGGTACGCTTCTCTTTGAATAATGCGATAACGTGTGTTGTACGCAACATCGAGTTCTAACACACCACAACCAATCAAAATAGTCGTTATGAATAGTAATACCTACTTTTTGAAATTATATATATTTTATATTTCAAAATGGACTTCATTTTTGGATTCGGAATATCGAAATTATCCTAAGTTGAATTTTTGGTATTTTTCTGAGAACTTCCAATTTTTATGAATAGTGAAAAAATACTTAAAAACAACTTTTTTAATCAAAATAATTTATAGTGATAAATTATATTATTGAGTGGTTTTAAAGCATAATTAGAATATATTTTTACCATGTTATTCAATGGTGTTCATTAGAATTAATTTCACATTGAAATTGGACATAAACAATTATCAATCTTTTGATATATATTGTTTCTTAAAAACACGCTATTTGTTGTGACAACGGGAATTAATTATAAAATTAATTAATGCAACTTATATGTTTGGAATTTTGTAAAATAGAAATCATTTTTGAATTAGGAATATCAATTATAGCTTAGGGTGAAATTTTGGCATTGTTCTGAAAAACTTCAATTTTTGATGAATAGTGAAACTACTAAGTGGCAGTTAAAAAACTGAATTTTTCATAAAACTTAATTTTACCGCTTCTGTGAATGGAATTTCGAAAATCCGAGAGACACGGTTAATATCAAAAAGTGAAATGTGGTTCAATGAGATGAAAATAATTTTTGGTGAATAGTAACTTTTTTACTTTTATTTACCACGGTTAAAAGTAAAATAGGGTAATTAAGGGTAAAAATGATATTAATATTACCCTAAAACATGTCCTAATTCTATTGTACAAGTGTATATCGACCAAAAATAACCTTAGGAATAAAATATTATCATTTAGGTCCACTTGGATTAGATTAGGACATTTATTATTATTTAATTCAAAGAAGAGTTAAAAGAGTTAAAATCAAAGTTTATTTACTAAAACATTTTTAATATAGGGTTATACATAATATAAATTCGATTGTAAATAATCATTAGAAAGCTAATAAGATTTCATACATAATTATATTTTATTTATAATTTTTATACTTTAAATAATTTAATTTATTTATGACACAATGATGATGCAGTAATTACCATAATTGTGAAAAGTTAAAATAATTGATATTATAAATTCCCAAATAAATATAATTTGAGACTTTTAATGAATTACAATAATTTTATAGGCTAATATGACATGTTAGGATTGATTTAGTTAACTTTGGTCGAAGTAATCATTCTGTTATGAGTTTCAAAAAAATCAATTATTGAATAGTGTCAAAATTGACATAAAAGAGTTTTTAAAACAAATATTATATTATTAATTGATATTAAATTCCTAAAAATCTAAGGTTCGGTCAAGAGACTTATATAATGATAGGTTCATCATTAATGGACCACTTGGGGGTCTCTTGGATGTATATAGTAAGTTTATTAACTATATATTATAAAAATACAAAGTGACATGGTAAATGTCAAACTAATTAACTAAGAGTTAAAACTAAAAGATAAGGTTAATATAGTAACCCAAACCTGTCTAAATTCTATTGGTTGAATGGTTTTCGACCTATCCCCACCTTAACCTTTGAATAATCAACTTTTGAGCCATTAGAAACCGAATATGAATTTATTATAAATTAATATTTCTAGCTTTTCCAAAGGTGCCCCTCACCCCTCTTATAAAAGGGCACTCCTCCTTCTCATTTCTTCACACCTTCAAAGCCTTTTGATTCGGAAAAACTCTGACCAAATACTCTCCCAACTTCCCTCAATACAACTTAGAGGCCTTAGTTTGATCATAAATCCAACCTAAGGAGCCCTTTTGATCAAATCAAAAGGAAGAACACGAAGAAGAGGTAATGTTTTCACCACCCCTTTTCAAGTTCCTTTCTTCTTCCACTTCTTCTTTCTTTGTTATTACCATTATAAAATAATAACTCTAGTATCTTATATATAATGTGATGTTATTATAAATATGGTACAACCATATTCATTATTCTATCCACCCTTTGAATAACATGTCACCACACGTGCGTACGTACGGCTTACCGTCTCCACGTCATGGTGTAATTGTTATTCAATATATTATTATTTGGATGGGTATAATAATGATGTGTAACTCATGTAAATAATAAATATAACATGTTAATGATTCTGTATATATGATATACCATCCATTTATATATTATCTTAATATCAAAAGAATGATATTGTCGCTCGTGCGTACGTACGGACTATCGTCTCCACGAACGCGATGAGATTCATTCTCCATCGTATCCATTCAAGTATAATTATCATTTTATGATTTAAAAATGATGTTTACGGACTTGATATCATTCTGGATATGAATAATATACAACCTATCCATAACAAACACGTCTTATGTAACAAAACATATAAAATAAAACGAGTAAGTTAACACCCGAAACGACGATAATTCTAAGATATTATTAACAAATCAATGTTAAAAGATCATATATGATATCATATTAATATATATGATTATTGTATAATTTAATAAAAATTATTTCACCATTATACAGGAGGTTAACCTACCCTAACCAAGGAAAAGTACAAGGTAAGGGTTATTTCACAATCTCTTCATTATTCGAGGTTGTTTATACGTAATAATCTACTGGGATCTCTTTATCATCCACATCCATGTTTCTTAAAAATTAATTTCAAAACATTTTTAATGTTTACTAAAATATGGGTTAAAGTCATTTATACCCTTTTTTGACTTTTTATAAGAGGTTTATAAAGGAATCTTTCTGTCGTTTTCCAAACAATGTGCATTTTAACCTTTTCGACAGAATTAAGGTAAGAATGTTTTTTTTAACTTATACGGTGGGTGCGGTTATTTTCCGCCGTTATAAAATCATCGAAGCTTCACTTACAAGCTTATAAGAATATTTTCAAAGAAAATGTTTTATTTTATAAATATATGACTCTTAAATGATTTCAAAATAGAAAGAGATATTTCTCTAGAAAGAGTTTTGATTTCATCTATGTCAACATCCTTTGATGGATTTTACGCTTATTTGAAGTTGATTTATTATGATACAAAACTTTTATATTGTATTGAAGGTTTTGTGATATGTTTGACTGTGGATGTACTATTTTTATACCATTCATAGTTTATGGTGAAAGTATTGACATTTCATATGCTAGTTTTAATACGAATGTTTATGTTATGTTTAAACCTTTTCATATGGGAATGCATTGGACTTAATATGTGACGGGTGGAGCCCGCTATAGCTCCTCGATGCATCGGTAGGTCTCATGAGACAAACTAGTGTCTTGGCACAAGGCCTTGGAAAAATCTTATTTGTAGTCTTGGCACGAGGCCTTGGCTATGTGGTTATGATAGTTTGGCATTATGCATTCCATCATTATGAAAGTGGTTATTGATATTGCATGTGATTATTTGATTAGTAGAATATCCATCTGAATAAGTAAATGGAATTATTTCATTTTACTTTTTCCATACTATTTTGAAGTTCAAGTTTAAAAGGCTTTTGTTTTAGTTATACATTGCCTTAAATGTTTATGCTTATTTTTAAAAGTTTCCACTATATTGTTATCCTTACTGGGAATTTGAGATCACCCCTTTTCTATGTTTTATTTTTCCCAGGATGTGAAGATGTAAGTTATGAATGACCTGCAGGGATAGTATGTGGGGATATGAGTGTGGAATATGGAGACTATGTTGTTGTAGTAGTTTTTCACTTTGTGATGTAATGTGAAACTTTATGAATATATCTAGTGTTTCCATGGCTACTAAACCAATCGGTCTTTCGAGATTTGATCTTTCTTGTGATCATTCCAATGTAATGTTATAATGTACCGACTCTGGGTAACTAGGGTCGGGGCGTTACAGTTGGTATCAAAGGAAGTTTAGTACAAACCTTGAAAGCTAGATTTAGATAAACTCTGATTAGAGCACGTAGATCTAAGATGAACTTTAAGGATTAGTATAGAAGAACTTCCTATAATTTTGGTATTGTAGAGATTTTGTGAGTTTTTTGAGCAATACATCCCTGTCTGGATACAAGCAGGTAGAGGCGGCTCTGGCACAGATGTACCTAGGGGTAAAACCCTAAAACACCGCTTTGAGCTAGACTCGAACGGGAACTGGTGCACGACAACGGGCCTTGCTGCACTCTTGGTTACGACACTCCCGGGGGATATGCTTAGGATAACTCTCATTTTCTTTACAAATCGTTATGAAGGGTTTATGAGTATATACTCCCTCAAAGAAAACATTTTTATGATTATGGATTATATCCATAAATAGTTCAATTTATGTTAAGTGTTTTATAAGTATGGGATTATGTATTTTGATTCATAAACTGATCTAGTTTATGTCATTGTTTAGAAATGGCGCCTAGTGGAAGAAATGGAAACCGAATCAATGCATGCACTCCATGTAGGGATTTCCCTCCTTCTCAAGATAATTATAGTGGAGCTGGTGATGTAACTGGTGTCGATCAGCTGATCACCATACTGGGACAACTCACTCAGGTTATGAATAATAACCTTACCCGTATGGAGCACCCTGATCCGCAGCGTGGAGGATCAATGTTAGATCGATTCATGAGGTAACTACCACCAACGTTCAATGGGAGTACAAATCCCTTAGTAGCTGAGCAATGGATATTTTCCCTAGAGAAAATATTTCAGGCTTTGGGGAGTAGTGAAAGGGAAAAAGTTATCATGGCAGTTTACCGACTCACTGGAGATGCTGATCAATGGTGGTCATTGATTGAAAACACGAAGGAAGATGATGAAGTATCAAATATGGAATTGAGAGAGTTCAAAGATCTGTTTTTAGAAAAATACTTTCCTCGCGACCATCGAGCAGATATGGAAAGGCAATTTCTGAGTCTGAGACAAAAGGAGGATGAGAATGTCACAAAGTATGAGGCTAACTTTACAAGGTTAGCAAGGTATGCTGGAGATTATATACGTAACCCAAGAAGTAAGATTGATCGTTTCTTTGATGGGTTAAAACCATTTCCCCGTCGAGCATTAGTCTCACAATCCTTTTCATCGTACGAAGACATTGTCTCATGTGCTATCAACACCTAAAAGGAATTCTCTAAGTCTTCTGACTTTAAAGCAAAGAAAGAGAAGAAGAGACCTTCTGATCAGTCTAGGAATGGAAATAAGGGGAAGAAGGGCAAGGTTGAATATCCATCTTGTGGTAAATGTGGTAAGAAACACCCCGGTATTTGCTAGAAGGGAACCAGAGTTTGTTACAAGTGTGGTGAAAAAGGCCACCAAGATCGTGATTTCAAGGGGAAGAAGGAAGCTACCAATTTTCAGTGCTACAATTGCAGGGAGATGGGGCATTATGCAAATGAATGTCCTAAGCGTCAGGAGAACTTACCTCAGAAAATTCCAAGGGATCAAGTCCAAGCTTATGCTATCACTACTGCTGAGGTAGAAGCTCCGAAAGACGTGGTGGTAGGTAATTTAATGGTTTCCTCAAGTTTAGAAAATGCATTATTTGATTCTGGATCATTTCATTGTTTCATATCTTCCCAGTTTGCTAAGAAAATTAGATATTTCCAATTTGATTTAACAAGGGAGTTGTCAGTTAAAACTCTTAAGTGAAGTATCATTGCAACAAATTTTTGTGAATCAGTCCCCATTAGAGCACATAAATGTTCTTTATCTGCTGATCTCATCTTCATACCTATGATTGAGTTTGATATAATCCTCGGTATAGACTGGCTTTCGAACTATGATGCGAAGATTTATTGTAAGAAGAAAGAGGTTACGATTCTTGATGATAATGATAAAGAACACCTTATCTTTATAGCAGAATCGTCACCACCTAATTCTTATCTAGATCCACCCCCAATAGCTCAACTAAATTCAATTATTGGGGAGGAATAGAATGAAATAACCGTGGGTGAGGAAAGGAATGTTCAAATAGAGGATGTACCTATTGTGAAAGAATTTGTAGATGTATTTCCAGAAGATTTACCTGGACATCCTCCAGAACGAGAAGTTGAGTTTTACATTAATTTAATTCCTGGATCAAGGCCTATATCGAAGACCCCTTATAGAATGGACACTATAGAATTAGTCGAACTAAAGAAACAACTAGAGTAATTGAGTAATAAGGGATTTATTCGCCCTAGTGTTTCTCCATGGGGAGCCCCTGTTCTTTTTGTTAAAAAGAAAGATGGATCTATGAGGTTATGTATCGACTACAGGGAGATCAATGCTATAACAATAAAGAACAAGTATCCCCTACCTCGCATTGATGATTTATTTGACCAACTGCATGGAGCTCAATACTTTTCAAAGATTGACCTTCGATCTGGATACCATCAGTTGTGTGTGAAGAAGGAAGACATTATAAAGACAGCATTTCGAACCAGGTATGGGAATTACGAGTTTACTGTAATGCCTTTTGGATTGACTAATGCACCCTCTGTATTCATGGATCTGATGAATAGAGTTTTCAAGGAGTATCTCGATGAATTTGTGGTGATATTTATTGATGATATCTTGGTATACTCCAAAATATTAGAAGATCATGAAAATCACTTTTTCATTATCCTGCAGACTTGAGAAGACATGAATTATATGGGAAGTTTAGCAAGTGTGAATTCTGGCTTCAGGAGATTTCTTTTCTTGGCCATATTGTCTCTAAAGATGGAATATCTGTTGATCCTTCTAAGACCAAGGCAATCCAAGAATGGCCAGCACCTATGAGTATAACTGAGGTACGTAGTTTTATTGGTTTAGTAGGTTATTATCGACGATTCATCCAGAATTTTTCCCGATTGGCTAACCCATTAACAAATCTCACACATAAAGGGATTAAATTTGTTTGGACAAAAGATTGTGAAGAATGTTTCGAAGAACTGAAGAGAAGATTAGTCAATGCTCCTATATTGACTCTACCATCGGGGAATGATGGGTTCGTTATTTATAGTGATGCATCGAAGAAAGGACTTGGTTGTGTCCTTATGAAGAATGATAGGGTTATTGCCTATGCATCACGACAGTTGAAAATTCATGAACAAAACTATCCTACTCATGATCTCGAGTTAGCAGCTGTGATCTTTGCTTTGAAGATATGGAGGCACTACCTCTATGGTGAAAAATGTGAGATTTATACTGATCACAAGAGTTTGAAGTATATTTTCTCACAAAAAGAGCTCAACATGAGGCAAAGGAGATGGCTTGAATTACTCAAGGATTATGATTGCATGATATACTACCACCCAGGGAAGGCCAACAGGGCGGCAGATGCTTTAAGCAGAAAATACCATGGAGTTTTGAACAATATGAGAATTGAAAGGGATCCAATTTTCATGGATCTAGTGAAGATGGACATGGGAATAACCAGGGAAGGTGAAACATCAATTATTTTTCAAATGGTTGCCAAACCATATTTACTAGAAAGGATTAAGAGTTCTCAGACCGATGATGAAGAATTTAAAAAGAAGATTAAAGCTGTGAATGATGGGAGATTGAGAGACTTTGTGTATGAAGATGGAATTTTAAAATTCAGGAAGAGACTTTGTGTTCCTGATTTACCTGATCTAAAAAGGGAATTGTTGGATGATGCTCATAGTTCCAATTTCTCTATACATCCTAGGAGCACCAAAATGTATAGAGATTTGAAGGAACATTTTTGGTGGGACAAAATGAAGAGGGAGATTGCTGATTTTGTGTCAAGATGTATGGTTTGTCAACAAGTGAAAGCTGGGAGGCAATAGCCTGGACGAGTCATGAAACCTCTTCCAATACCAGAGTGGAAATGGGACAATATTACGATGGGCTTTGTCATGAGACTACCAAATACTCCTAGAAGGAACGATGCAATATGGGTTATTGTTGATCGTCTTACCAAGTCAGCACATTTTCTTGCTATAAGAGGAGATCTACCACTGGAACGTCTAGCAAGACTATATATTAATGAAGTTGTGAGACTTTATGGAGTACCCCTATCGATTGTTTATGATCGTGATCCCCGTTTTACTTTAAGATTTTGCAAGAGTCTTCAGAAATCCCTGGATACTAAACTTCATTTGAGCACTGCCTACCACCCTCAAACGGATGGACAATCAGAACGAACTATTCAAACCTTAGAAGACATGTTGAGATCCTGCTCACTTGACTTTCAGGGTATGTGGGATCAATATTTACCTCTGGTAGAATTTTCCTATAACAATAGATTCCATTTGAGTATTCAGATGGAACCATATGAAGCGTTATACAGAAAGAGATGTCGTACACCAACCTGTTGGGATGACGTTGGTGAAAGAAAACTTATAGGCCCAGAACTGGTGGAGGAAACGATGGAAAAGGTGAAGGTAATCCAAAATCACATCAAAGCAGCTCAAAGTAGGCAGAAGAGCTATGTCGATAATCGAAGGAAGGATTTTGAATTTCAAGTCGGTGATCATGTTTTCCTGAAGGTATCTCCATAGAAGGGAGTCATACGTTTTGGTAATAAAGGTAAATTGAGTCCCAGGTACATCAGACCTTTCGAAATTCTAGAACGAATTGGGGTTGTAGCTTACTGATTGGAAATGCCGCCAAGTCTCTCCAAAGTTCACGATGTGTTCCACGTATCTTTGTTGAGGAAATACATGCCTGACCCAACGCATGTACTCACTTACAAGGAATTAGAACTGGAACCCGATCTGTCTTATTACGAAGAGCCCGTCAGGATTCTTGATACGAGAGAAAAAGTACTGAGAAACTGGACGACGCGTCTGGTAAAAGTTTTGTGGAGAAACCATAAGATGGAAGAGGCAACGTGGGAACCCGAGGAACCTATGATGAAGAACCACCCGAGTCTTTTCATGTGATAAGTATTCTAGAAATTTCTAGGATGAAATTATTTGGAGGGGAGAATGTAACACCCCAAGCTTCTACGGTACGCTTCTCTTTGAATAATGCGACAACATGTGTTGTACGCAACATCGAGTTCTAACACACCACAACCAATCAAACTAGCCATTATGAATAGTAATACCTACTTTTTGAAATTATATATATTTTATATTTCAAAATGGACTTCATTTTTGACCAAATTCATAGAGCTAGATACTTTTCAAAGATTGACCTTCAATCTGGATATCATCAGTTGTGTGTAAAGAAGGAAGACATTCCGAAAACAGCATTTCGAACCAGGTACGGGCATTATGAGTTTACAGTAATGCCTTTTGGATTGACTAATGAACCCTCTGCCTTCATGGATCTAATGAATATAGTTTTTGTAGTGGTATTTATTGATGATATTTTGGTATACTCCAAAAGCTACGAAGATCATGAAAATCACTTGCACATTATTCTAAAGACTTTCAGAAGACATGAATTATATGGGAAGTTTAGCAAGTGTGAATTCTGGATTCAGAATATATCTTTTCATTACCATATTGTGTCTAAGGATGGAATCTTTGTTGATTCTTCTAAGACCAAGGAAATCCAAGAATATCCAGCACCAATGAGTATAACTGAGGTACGCAGTTTTATTGGTTTAGAAGGTTATTATCAATGTTACTTCCAGAATTTTGCCCGGTTGGATAACCCATTAACAAAGATCACATGAAAAGGGGTTAAATTTGTTTGGACAAAAGAGTGTAAAGAATTTTTTTAAGAACTGAAGAGAATATTATTCAATGCTCCTATATTGACTCTACCATCGGGGAATGATGGGTTTGTTATTTATAGTGATGCTTCAAAGAAAGGACTTGGATGTGTCCTTATGCATAATGATGATGTTATTTCCTATGCATCACGATAGCTAATAATTCATGAGAAAAACTATCATACTCATGATCTTGAGTTAGCAGCCGTAATCTTTGCTTTGAATATTTGGAGACACTATCTCTATGGTGAAAAATGTGAGATATATACTGATCACAAGAGTTTTAAGTATATTTTCTCCCAAAAAAACTCAACATGAGGCAAAGGTGATGGCTTGAACTACTCAAGGATTATGATTGCACTATACACTACCACTCGGGGAAGGAAAATAAGGTAGAATATGCTTTGAGTAGAAAGTATCATGGAGTTTCGAACAAGATGAGAGTTGAAAAGGATCCTATATATATGGATCTAGTAAATATGGATATGGGAATAACCATGGAAGGTGAAACATCAATGCTTTTTCAAATGGTTTCCAAACCATATTTACTAGAAAGGATAAAGAGTTCTCAGACCGGTGGTGAAGAGTTTAAAAAGAATATTAAAGCTGTGAATAATAGGAGATTGGGTGACTTTGTGTATGAAGATGGATTTTTGAAATTTGGGAATAGACTTTATGTTCCCAATATACCTGATCTAAAAAGGGAATTGTTGGATGATTCTCATAGTTCCAATTTCTCTATACACCCTGGTAGTACTAATATGTATAGAGATTTGAAGGAACAGTTTTGGTGGGACAACATGAAAAGGGAGATTGCTGATTTTATGTCAAGATGTATGGTTTGTCAACAAGTGAAAACTAGAAGGAAACAGCCTAGAGGAGTCATGAAACCTCTTCCCATACCGAAGTGGAAATGGGATAATATTACAATGGACTTTGTCATGGGATTACCAAAGACTCCTAGAAGGAACGATGTAATATGGGTCATTGTTGATCGTCTTACCAAGTCAGCACATTTTCTTCTTATAAGAGAAGATTTACCACTTGAACGTTTATCAAGACTATATATTAATGAAGTTGTAAGACTTCATAGAGTACCAATATCGATTATTTCTGATCAGTATCCACATTTTACATCAAGATTCTGTAAAAGTCTTCAGAAATCCCTGGATACTGAACTTCATTTTAGCACTGCCAACCACCCCCAAACTGATGGACAATCAGAATGAACTATTCAAACCTTAGAATACATGTTGAGATCATTCTCACTTGACTTTCAAGGTATGTGGGATCAATATTTACCTTTGGTAGGATTTTCCTATAATAATGGCTTCCATTCAAGTGTTCAGATGGAACCATATAAAGCGTTGTATGAAAAGAGATGTCACACACCAACCTGTTGAGATGATGTTGGTGAAATAAAACTCATAGGCCTAGAACTTGTGGAGGAAATGATGGAAAAGGTGAAGGTAATCCAAAACCACATCAAGGAAGCACAAAGTAGACAGAAGAGCTATTCTAATAACCGAAGGAAGGATTTGTAATTTCAGGTAAAAGATCTTGTTTTCTTGAAGGTATTTCCATGGATGGGTGTTATACATTTTGGTAAGAAGGGTAAATTGAGTCCCAAGTACATCAGACCTGTCAAAATTCTAGAATGGATTGGGGTTGTAGCTTACCATTTGGAAATGTAGCCAAGTCTCTCCAAAGTTCACGATGTGTTCCACGTATCACTGTTGAGAAAATACATGTCTAGCCCAATGCATGTACTCACTAATGAGGAATTAGAACTGGAACCCAATCTGTCTTATTGTGAAGAGCCTGTCAAGATTCTTTATACAATAAAACAAGTGCTGAGAAACCAGATGACTCGTCTGGTAAAAGTTCTATGGAGAAACCATAAGATGGGAGAGGCAACGTGGGAACTCGAGGAACTTATGATGAATAACCACCTGAGTCTTTTTATGCAGTAATACTCTAGAAATTTTGAGGATGAAATTATTTGAAGGAGGGGAGAATGTAACACCCCAATCTTCCATGGTATGCTTCTCTTTGAATAATACAATAGCGTGTGTTGTACGCAACTTCGAGTTCTAACACACCACAACCAATCAAACTAGCCGTTATGAATAGTAATACCCACTTTTTAAAATTTTATAAATTTTATCTTTCAAAATGGACTTCATTTTTGGATTTGGAATATCGAAATTATCATAGAGTGAATTTTTGGTATTTTTCTAAAAACTTTCAATTTTTGATGAATAGTGAAAAACACGGAATTATAGTTTAAAAACCGAATTTTTATTTAAATAATTATTTATTTTATTTAAATTTATTTTAGGTCAAAATAGATACATAATACCTATATAATTTCAATGTAATTCATTGGAGTCAGTTTATAATAATTTTAGATATATAAAAAATTTATTGAACTTTTCCCCGCCTTTTACCCACCTCCTCAAAGAATTTGCAAATTCATATAAAACTTAATTTTACCGCTTCTGTGAGTGGAATTTTAAAAATCCAAGAGACATGGTTGATATTAGTAAGAAAAATGTGGTTCAACAAGATGAAAATAATTTTTGGTGAATAGTAACTTTTTACTTTTATTTACCACGGTTAAAAGTAAATAGGGTAATTAAGGATAAAAATGATATTATTATTACCCTAAAACATGTCCTAATTCTATTGGATAAGTGTAATTCGACCAAAAACAACCTTAGGAATAAAATATGAACCTCTTTGGTTCACTTGGATTAGATTAGTACATTTATTATTATTTAATTCAAAGAAGAGTTAAAAGTGTTAAATTCAAAGTTTAATAACTAAACCATTTTTAATATAGGGTTACATATAAGATAAATTCGACTATAAATATTCATTAGAAAGATAAAAATATTTCCTACATAATGGTATTTTATTTATATTTTTTAGACATTAAATAATTTAATTTATTTGTGACACAATGATGATGTTGTAATTACCTAATTAATAAAATATTAAAATAATTGATATTATAAATATCCAAATAATTGTAATATGAAACATTTTATGAATTTAACTAATTTTATAGGTTAATAGGACATGTTAGATTTGGTTAAATGAATTTATTTTGAAGTAATAATGTTTTTATGAATTTAGAAAAAACAAAATATCAAATAGTGTCAAAATTCACATAAAAGAGTTTTTAAAACAAATATTATATTATTAATTTATATAATATTCATAAAAATATAAGGTTCATCCAAATGACTTATATAATGATAGGTGTATCATTACTGAACCACTTGGGGTTCTCTTGGGAGTATATAGTAATTTTATTAACCATATAATATAAAAATACAAAGAGACGTGGTAAATGTCAAACTATTTAACTAAGAGTTAAATCTAAAAGATAAAGTTAATAAAGTGACCCAAACCTATATAAAACCTATTAGTTGAGTGGTTTTCGACCCATACCCACCTTATCCTTTAAATAATTTATTTTGGAGCCATTAGAAACCTAAAATGATTTTATTATAAAATAATATTTCTAGCATTTCCTAAGGTACCCCTCACCCCTTTTATAAAAGGGCACTCCCCCTTCTCTCTAATTCACACCTTCAAATCCATTTGGATCAGCGAACCCCTACCCAAATACCCTATAAACTGTCCTAACTTAATCATAGAGGCCTTATTTTAGTTAGAAATCCAACCTAAGGATCCCTTTTGATCAAATCAAAAGGAAGAACCCGAAGAAGAGGTAAATATTTCATCACCTCTTTCAAGTTCCTTTCTTCTTCCACTTCCTCTTTATTTGTTGTTTCCATTCTAAAATAATAACTCCAATATATTCTATATACTGTGATGTTATTATAAATATGGTACAACCAAATTCATTATTATATCCATCCTTTGAATGACATGTCACCATACGTCTGTTAGTACGGCTTACCGTCTCCACGTCGTGGTGTAATTGTTATTCAATACATTATTATTTGGATGGGTATAATAATGATGTGTAATTTATGTAAATAATAAATATAACATGATAATTATTTTTTATATATGATATACCATCCAATTATATATTATTTTAATATCAAAATAATGGTATTGTCTCTCTTGCATACGTACCGATTACCATCTCCACGAACGCGATGAGATTCATTCCCCATCGTATCCATTCAAGACTAATTTTCATTAGATGATTAAAAATAATGTTTAAAGACTTAATATAATTCTTAATATGAATAAAATACATCCTATCCCTAAAAAACATTACTTATATAACAAAGCATATAAATGAAAACGAATCTGTTAACACCCGAAACAATGATAATACTAAGATATTATTAACAAATCAATGTTAAAAGATCGTATATGATATCATATTAATGTATATGATTCTTTTATAATTTAATAACAATTATTTCACCATTATACAGGAGTTTAACCTACCCTCGACCAAGTAAAAGTACAAGGTAAGGGTTAATTTCACAATCTCTTTATTATCCGAGGTTGTTTATACGTAATTATCTACTGGGACCTCTTTGTCATCCACATTCATGTTTCGTAAAAATGTATTTCAAAACATTTTTACTATTTACTAGAAAATTCGGAAAGGCCATTTATACCCTTATTTGACCTTATATGTTTTGAAATGAATCTTTTTGTCGTTTTCCAAACAAGGTACTTTATGACCTTTTCGACAAAATTAAGGTAAGAATGTTTTTTTAACTTATAAGTTAGTGCGGTAATTTTCCGTTGCTATAACATCGTCAAAGCTTATCTTACAAGCTTATAAGAATATTTTAAAAATAAATTTTTTCTTAAATGATTTCAAAATAGAAATAGATATTTCTCTAAAAAAACGTTTTGATTTCATCTATGTCAACATCCTTTGATGAATTTTAAGCTTATTTGAAGTTAATTTATTATGATACAAAACATCTATATTGTATTAAATTTTTTTTGATATTTTTTACTATAGATGTGTTATTTTTACACCATTCATGGTTTATGGATAAAGTATTGGCATTTTGTATGCTATTTTTTATACAAATGTTTATGTTATGTTTAAACCTTTTCATATGAGAAATGCATTGGACTTATTATGTGACGGGTGGAGCCCACTATAGCTCCTAGATGCATCGGTAGGTCTCATGAGACAAACTAGTGTCTTGACACAAGGCCTTGAAAAAATATTTTTTGTAGTCTTGGCACAAGGCCTTGAATATGTGGTTATTAAGTCTGGCATTATGCATTCCATCATTATGAAAGTAGATATTGATATTGCATGTGATTATTCAACTAGTAGAATATCCATGTGAGTAAGTAAATGGAATTATTTTGATTTATATTTTCCATATTATGATGAAGTTTATGTTGAAAAGGATTTTATTTAGTTTTATACATTTCCTTAAATGTTTATTATTATTTATGAAAGTTTCCGCTATATTTTTATCCTTACTGGTCATCTGAGCTCACCCCTTTCTAGGTTTTATTTTTTCTAGGATGCAAAGAAGTATATTATGACTGACATGCAGGGATAGTCTATGGGATCTCAGTATTGTCTATGAAAATGATGTTGTTGTAGTTTTACATTTTATGATGTAATGTAAACCTTATGAATGTATCTAGTATTTCCAAGTCTACTAAACTAATGGGTCTTTCGAGACTTGATCTTTTGTGATCATTCCAATGTTATGTAATAATGCACCGACTCTATGTAACTAGGGTTGGGGCGTTACCAAAAATACATAAATGTTTCAAAAAGGAAAAGTAAAAATACTATAAAAATTTTTAATTTTAAAATAATATTTAATAATAGAGACTTGAAAAGGTATAAAGTTTATAGAGAAAGGGGGAAGTTGAAATACTTTGAAAAATTTTAATTTTAAAAAAAATATTTAATAATAGAACCTTAAAAAATATATAAATTTTAACAAAAGAAAATTTGGAGTGGATGGTAAAAAAATTTATTTTTAAAGTACGTAAAAACCTTTTGAACATTTAGAAAACCCACATCCTTAAAAAGGATAAATAAACCTATGATTTAAAATGAAAAAAGGGGAATAAAATGATCATTGAAGATAAAAAATTGATTTTCCACTATAGAAAGGTGAAGATTGGTGGGAATTAAAATATGACATGGAAGAAAATTTCATTAAAAGTAATGGGAATTATTCATAACAAAAATTAATTTAAAAAAAACATTAAAATAATTTAATAAGTATAATTTGGTTTGAAACTTTATTTCATGATAAAATAAGGTATAAATAAATTATAAAATCATTATGGGTTATAATAGATAAAATTTTAAATATAAGAAAAAGATGAGTGATTATGACTCAATGGAGAGAAGTGATTCATGAAACCCCTTATTACTTTATATAATTTTTTAATAAAAAGTCATTGGAAGCTTGAAAATGATATAGTTTTATATATTTCATGGATTGAATCATGTAGTATGTAAAAATAAATTATTGGATATTATAAATGTAACAGCCCAGGTAAATAAAGAATATGACATTTTCATATTTATTAATCTTTATGAATTAAATATTAATTTTACTTTAAATGGGATGTTATTTCTAATAGAATACTCAACATGCAACAACAAGTTTCTTTGAAATCTTACGTTGCACACAACTTTGAGTTATACCGAAAAATAATATATTATTATTATTATTTTAAATGGTAGTTAACGCCTAGCCATTGTATTGGAGGGAATGAAAATAACTAACTAAAATATGATTATAAATGTTTGTTAAATGTTTTTAAATTTATCTAATAAAATTTAGAGTCTTAAAATGAGAATGAATCGAATTTTAAGCATAAATACTCTAATATTTTTAAAAGGTAGTTTTACCGCCTTTTGATGGAAAAACCATTTTAAATATATTTTTTTGTCACTTTTATATGTTACATTTGAAAAAATAAACTTCTTATTTAGAATAGGGATATCAAAATTTACTTTGGGTAAATTTTTGGTATTTTTCTGATAAAGTTCATTTTTTAATGAATAGTGAAAAATTCTGCATTTTAAGTCAAAACTGTCTTTTCATCTGATTTATTAATATGGTTAGATTATATTTTTAAATGGTTTTAAAGTAAAACTATATTATATTATTAACATTTAATCCAATTTTGGTCATTAGAAGTAATTTCATTTTTTAATTATACATAAACACATGTCAATCTTTTGGTAGTTTTTACTTCTTAAAAACACGTTTTCTAGTTTTGACAATGGAAATTAATTTTAAATTAATTAATAAAATTTCTATGATTTTAATTTGGTAAAATAGATATCGTTTTTGAATTCAGAATATCAAAATTATCTTTGGGTGAATATTTGGTATTTTTCTGAAAACGTTTAATTTTTATGGATAGTGAAAAACACTAAAAGTGGTTAAAAATGACTTTTTCATTTAAATGAAATTTTACCACTTCTGTGATTTGAATTTAAAAAATCTGGCATACATGATTATCATTATTAAGTAAAATATGGTTCAATAAGATGAAAATAATTTTTGGTGAATAGAAACTTTTGACTTTTATTTACCACAGTTAAAGGTAAATAGGGTAATTCAAGGTAAAAATAATATTATAATAATATAAAATTACCTTAACACTTTTCCTAACATTATTGGATGAGTCATGCCAGACCAATAGAATCCTTGGGTGAGACTTTTGGCCTTTGAAAGCCATTTAGGTAAGATAATGATGTTAACAGCTTTTTATTTAAAGAAAAAATAAAAATATCATAAACATGTATTATTTTGCTAAAACAATTTTAATTTGGGGTTATATAATTGATGTTTTTTACTATAAATAGTCATTATAAATCGAAAAATATTTACTAAATAATAGTAATTTATTTATAATTTTTATACATCAAATAAATTAATTTATTTATGACATAATGATGGTGTAATGATTACCTCATTAATGAATGTTTTAAATAAATGAGATAATAAATATTAAAATAAATTTATTTTGAAACTTTTTATTCCATCCAAGAATTTTATTGATTATTATGACTTGTTATCATTGAATTAATTAATGTTTTTATAAAGAATCAAGTTGGTTTGTATTTTTTTAAAAGTCGTGATATGAATAGTATAAAAATTGACATAAATGAGTTTTTAAATCAATTAATATTTTATTAAATGATAAAATAGTCCTAAAAATATATGATTCTTAAAAATGACATATATTATGCTTAAAATGTCATTAATGATATATTTTGGGTCTCTTGGAATTTTATAGTAAATATATTAACCATATAGTATGAATATACAAGAGGACATGGTAAAAGTTAAATTAGTTAACTAAAGGTTAAAGCTAAAAGATAAGGTTAATTTTATGCCCTAAACTTGTCTAAAACCCATTGTATGAGAGTATTTCTAAAAATAATCACCTTATATTCTAATTAAACTAGTTGGGGACCTTTTTAAATAGAAATTAAGTTTATAATAAAATAATATTTTTAAACTTTCTGAAAGAGCCCCTCCTCCCCCTTATAAAAAGCCATCAACTCTAACCCTTACACCTCTCAAGCCCCCTTGGATCATCCAAAATCTGACCAAATAAGCTCCCAAAATCCCTATATTCCTCCTAGAATCCTTAACTTATGTAGAAGGCACTTCAAGGAATCTTTTTGGTTCAAACCAAAGCGAGTTACCCGATTTAAAGGTAACGTCTTCCTTCAAGTTCTCTTATTTTATTTTACCTCTTCACTCCCTATTCTCTTCTTATTATTTGTTTACATAAAAACACAATTATACCCAATATAATATGTTGTTTTAATGAGAATTATTACAACTACACTTACACACACCTCTATATAATGGGTAAAGAACATAATGTTTCTGTGGACGGTGAATTACTGCCTCACGAAACAATGATTGTTCAATCTTCTCCTACGATCTCTTATGGTGAAAATTATGATGGAAATGTATTTATATGTGATATATATTATATTTATATTTTTTCTATGCTTCTTTATTTTTCATTTATAGAATACCTTTATGGTTTCCATAATGGGTAAATACGATAATTTCATTTGAGGAAGTGCGGACTACCGCCCCCTCAAAGTGATATGACTTGTTCATTCCATACGTGGAACGTATAAAGGATGGAGTTAATGAAATTAAAAAACATATATATTATAATTTAATTATAATATACCTATGTATTATTAATTTTTCATTCCTTTAAATATAAAATAGAAATGAAAGTAGCATTCATGTGTACGTACGGCTTACCGTCTCCATGAACGGTGCGTTTCATTTATTAACTCCAAATGATATGGAATGTTATAAATACATATAAATTGGATATATATGATATATATGATATCTAAATCATGAATATCATTTTGAAGATAATGTAATTTTGACCACATGGACAATTTTTAATTATAACAAGTTCATTTTTTACTTAAGTTCCGAACATCGACAAAATGTCTGATATGAACTCAAATAATTAACTAATTGTTATATAAAGGTAATAAGTGATATAAAAGGAATAATAAACTTGAAAAATGTTATTAATTAAGTAGAAATTAACTTAAGTTTATTATTCAGGAAGAACAAGGAACATACGAGTCAAGTCGGACATGAGGTAAGGGTTTTCATCAAACTTTTTATTCCCATGAGATTCATGCTATATTTGCCACTATTTCCTTTTGTGAGGTGTATGTACTACCCATGATTTTATTATTTGTTTAATATACTTTAATTTATGGGTATTTATATCTTCATTGTATGATCCTTCTTTCATGTGGTGTATGTTTCGTAAGTTACCAAATTGGTAAGGGAACTTTTCACCATTTCTCTTTTAGTCAAAGACTTCTTTTATGTTATGTCTTCAAATTTCAATTTTCAAATGTTGGGATATGTTATTCTATATCCTTATTGATATAAATTTTATTTTTCATGTGATTATAGACCCTTTTCTCTCTCATCCACTCATTTTCTGAATTTTTAGGTGACGTTGTTAGGCTACCGAATATTTGTAAGGGAACTTCTTAACCCAATTTCAATTCTTTGGGTTAAACTTATACTTCTTGATTTTGTCATGATATGAATATGTGTGAATGACCAATGATTGTTTTAAACTTAATATCTAATTATATTTGGTGTATTCTTATTTTTGGCACATAATTATTTCATTGATTTTTTCTTAATCTAAGGATATGATCTTTGCAAGGGACTTTGTCACAATTTACATTCCATTGGGACTTATTTTTTGTTATACAGCAATTCACTTTTATATGGTTTATATACTTACCTTTGACATATTATATCATGAATATCCTTATTCTCATGATATTATAATCTTTGATTAATGTTATTCCTCAATTATTTGTATTCAAGCGTCTCTCATTTGGTTTGTAACTCTTTAACTAAAATATTGTTTTAAATGTTTTAAAGATTTATTCTTCTAAATCATTATCATTAATGTAAATGTTTTAAAAAAAAATTTAATGATTTATTTTTATGGACATTAATGTTTTGAAATTAAAATTTCTTTCAAAATCTTCAAAGTGTTAAGGGACTCTTTAACTAAAACATTATTTTAAATTTTTTAAAGATTTATTCCTCTAAATATTTCTCATTAATGACCATGTTTTAAAAATGGTTTTAAGGATTTTTTTATATGGTAATTAATGTTTTAAATTGTTAATTCATTTAAAAGCTTCGAAGTGGTATGGGACACTTTGATTCAAAAATCTATTTATCAAATGATTTAAATGGTTTTTAAAATAGTTTGATAAAGAATTGATTGTGTCAATGTCTTAAAATGATATATTGTGATTGCAATGTGGAAATGTTATCTTTCCTTTGCACTTTTTTTATGTGTTATGAATATGTTATGGTTTTTGTGAATTTTTTACGTATACGTTTGGTTCTGTGATAAACCTAGGGTGGGTGATCTGGAGATAGCTCTTCAATGCATTGGGTAACATGACGGAGGTAAACGTTAATGCTTCTTCTAAGAGATTTAGAGAATATATTGTGATGGGTATTCCAAATGTAACTCCCTACGTAGCTATGAATACTACAATGTAAGTTTGATATGGATGCCACAAGTTACCTTTATGATTTATGATTTCTATGTTTTATTCATAAATATTATGATTTCATGAGGTATGTTGAAGAGCTTATGTTTTGTATGTATTGATGAACTAATGTTTTCTTTCTTTATTTTATAACCCTTACTGATATTTTTATGTTCATCCCAAGTTTTTGAAATTTTTTTCATAGGGTATATAGTAGGGTAATATAAATAAATAATTCAAGAAGATTTATATCAAGAAAAGAATTATTTTTTTCTTTTAAAAAAAATTTTTTTCTAAAAAAATGGATACAGAGTAGAAGTGTCTAATTTGTAATATGTGAGATGTCATGTAATAGTTATGACCTAATTCTCTAAAACTATAAACCTAAAAAGATCCTAAATGTTAATTATTAACTTAATTCAAGATTATGTAATTTTTAAGTCTGGGTCCTTATAGTTGGTATCGAAGGTCGGTTTAGACAAATTTAGGGATTAGAAGTTTTTTTAGACACATGGTTAGTCTTTATGTCTACTCTTTAAGTTAAATCCTTATCTTGTAACTTTCTCAGATTAAGGAAATTCTGTTACAAATGGAAGAAGGAGGATCTCAAACGATATTCCTATCTCTTCCTGATGACTTGCTTGCAATAGTTATTGCAAAGTCATTCCTAGATGATTCTGAAACATTTTTGTAATATACAACTCACTTGCAAGTAATTGTTTGAGATATCAAACACCTCCGCTATACCTCAATACCATCATGGATCATGGGTTGTATTTAATCAAATCCTATTTTCTTAACATTCTCATATTTTTAATAAAGGTAAATATTATCAAGGCATTTTCAAATATTTTACCTTATCACAAGATTTTGAATCATATTATGATTTTGAAAAGGGTGCTGAAGAAGGAGACCCTTTCACAACCTATTTATATTTGATTTTAAATTATAGTAGTTAAGCACATACTTATGGTATTTTAAAAGGACCATTTATTGAAATGTTCAACTTAAACTCAGTCCGAATATTTTATAAAAATGAAGTTTTATCAGATGTTTTGAAATTATATTTCATACATGATTATTTTCCGAAGCTATTTTTCTGAAAACACCCATATGACCCATGTTGTACAAGGTGTATTTGGATGAAGGAATAAAATGATTTTGAAGTATCTCTAAATCATTGTTGCAATGCACAAAACTTCTACCTACGTGAACAAGATGATGATGAAACCATGTGGACACCATGATCAAGGTATGATGTTCTTTCTATTGGGAATAGTTTTATTTTATCATATGGAGGTGAAATAAAAAAATGACAATATATATAATTCTTTATTAATATTTTTATGTGTTAATGAGTTGGGATGAAAATGATAGTTATAAGACAACCTTTGAGGTTAAAATATGTTAGGGTTATTTTTTGAGTTTTATAAAAAGGACAACTCGTAAGATGAGTGAAAACCTGTCATGTTTGGCAAGGCCATGGGAATCGAACCCACAACTGAAGGGAAACAAGGGTATATCGCCTACCACTAGCCTACGTGAAGTCCCTGGTTAGTATGAGTTATTCCATTAGTTAAATGATTTTATGGATCAAGAATAAGTTGATTTTGGGAACTTATGTTTTATCAAATGGATACACTTAGTATAGGAAAATGATTTGGTGATTAAGTGATAAAGGTTATTTTGGAAGATGTTCTCTCTTTTGGACAAACATTATATGCCTAAGTAAAATAGAATACTATGGGATTTCATTTGTGGAATAATTGTTGAAATTCTATTTTGGAAGAATCTATGTTTTATTTTGGACATATGGCTATTTGGGTTATTTATGGAAATGATTAACCTATCATAAATAATATGTGATTAGGTTAATTACACTTTAGTATGTGAATTTAAGAGTAGTTGATTTTATTTGGAGATAAATTTTAATATTTACTGTGGAAGAATATGTGATTAAATCCTTCTTTGTTTTGGGTTTCAATCTTAATTTGGTTTACTTTGAAGAATTTTATGGACAGTTGTTTATTGAATGGTCTTTTTTGAACCTTGGGTATTGTTTGTCGAATTTTGGAGATTAGGAATAATATATATTTTTTAAAGGATTATCCTTTTTGGGGATTATCCGATCTTGTACTACACATTTTTGTTTTGGTTAATATCTAAAGTCAATGGAAATATATAGTTTATCTTTTGTGGATTATGTGATTCTCTAGAATTTGATTCTAGCACTTCATACGTGAACAAGTCATCTTGAATACTCATCATTTGGAGAAAATATGAGTTTTTGGTAGAAACTTATTAAAGGATGAAACTCTACTTGAAAAGTAAGTATATTTCCTTATGTCCTTAATCAATATTATAAATAAATTCTCCAACTTTATGAAATTTAAATTAAAAAAAATTCCATTTACATTTCCTAGTAGGAAACCAAATACCATTTAACCTATCACAAGTTTTTGAGTTTCTGGTAGTTAACTTTCTCCTAATCATGTTTTCTATCACTATCCATCAGAACTTGACACTTAGTTTCTCTTCCATATCCAAGTTTTCCAACATGGAATCCTAGTATGTTTTACCAGAGGTGACCTTTTTACTCCACTTTATTTCTTTTAAAGTGATAGTTTTATTGACTCTTTTTCCTATGTGGGACTTTTAATGAATTTTCCAAGCCCAATTTTAAAATTGCGAGGATGTAACTTCTAAAAGGGGGAAGGATGTAACATCCTAGGTAAATAAAGAATATGACATTTTCATATTTATTAATATTTGTAAAATAAATATTAATTTTAATTTAAAGGGTATTCTATTTATGATAGAGTACTCAACATGCAACAACAAATTTCTTTGAAATCTTATGTTGCACACAACTTTGAGTTATACCAAAAAATAATATAATAATATTATTATTTTAAATAGTAGTTAACGCCTAGCCATTGTATTGGCATGAATGAAAAGAACTAAATAAAATATGATTATAAATGTTTTTTAAATGTTTTTACATTTATCTAATAAAATTTAAAGGCTTAAAATGAGAATAAATCCAATTTTAAGCATAAATACTCTAATATTTTTAAAAGGTAGTTTTACAGCCTTTTGATGGAAAACCCCTTTTAAATATAGTTTTTGTAACTTTTATATATACCATTTGAAAAAATAAACTTCTTATTTAGAAGTGGGACATAAAAATTTACTTTGGGTAAATTTTTGGTATTTTTTGATAAAGTTCATTTTTTTAATGAATAGTGAAAAATACTGCATTTCATGTCAAAATTGTCTTTTCATATGATTTATTAATATGGTTAGATTATATTTTTAAATGGTTTTAAAGTGAAATTGGATTATATTTTTACCATTTAATCTAATTTTAGTCATTGTAAGTAATTTCATATTTTAATTTGACATAAACACATGTCAATCTTTTAGTAGTTTTTACTTCTTAAAAACACGCTTTCTAGTTTTAAAAACAGAAATTAATTTTAAATTAAATAATGAAATTTATATGATTTGAATTTGGTAAAATATATATAATTTTTTAATTCTAAATATCAAAATTATATTTGGGTGAATTTTTGGTATTTTTCTGAAAACGTTTAATTTTTTATGAATAGTGAAAAACAATAAAAGTAGTTAAAAATGAATTTTTCATTTAAATGAAATTTTACCAATTCTATGAATTGAATTTCAAAAATCCAACATACATGTTTTCCATAAGTAAGTAAAATTTGGTTCAATAATATGAAAATAATTTTTTGTAAATAGTAACTTTTGACTTTTATTTACCATAGTTAAAGGTAAATAAGGTAATTCAAGGTAAAAATAATATTATAATAATATAAAACTACCTTAACACTTGTCCTAAACTTATTGGATGAGTCATGGATGACCAATAAAATCTTTGGGTGAGACTTTTGTCCTTTTAAATCCATTTGGGTAAGATAATGACATTAATAGCTTTTTATTTACAGTAAAAATAAAAATATCATAAACATGTATTGTTTTGCTAAAACAATTTTAATTTGGGGTTATATAATTTATATTTGTACTACAAATATTCATTAGAAATATAAAACAATTTCTTAAATTATAGTAATTTATTTATAATTTTTAGTCATCAAATAAATTTATTTATTTATGACACAATGATGATGTAATTATTATCTCATTAATGAATGTTTTAAATAAATGAGATTATAAATATTAAAATAAATTTATTTTGAAACTTTTTATTCAATCCAAGAATTTTATAAATTATGATGACTTGTTATATATTAATTAATGAAGTTTTTTTGAAAGAATCAAGTTGTTTTGTATTTTTTTAAAAGTCATGATATGAATAGTATAAAAATTGACATAAATGAGTTTTTAAATCAATTAATATTTTTTTTAATGATAAAATAGTCCTAAAAATATAATATTCATCCAAATGAAATATATTATGTTTAAAATTTCATTAATGATCCATTTCGGGTCACTTAAAATTTTATAGTAAATATATTAACCATATAGTATGAATATACAAGAGGACATGGTAAAAGTTAAATTAGTTAATTAAAGGTTAAAGTTAAAGGATAAGGTTACGTTTATTCCCTAAAATTGTATAAAACCCATTTTCTAAGAGGATTTAAGACAATACTCACATTACATTTGAATTAAATGAGTTTTTGACCTTTTTAAATCGAAATTCAGTTTATAATAAAATAATATTTTCAAACTTTCCTAAAGATCCCCTCCTCCCCCTTATAAAAAAATATCACCTCTAAACCTTAATCATACCTCTGAATCCCCCTTGGATCATCCAAACTCTTCCCAAATAAACTCCAAAAATCTACCTCTTCCTCCTAGAATCCTTACCTTAGTCATAAGGCACTTCAAGGATGCCTTTTAGTTCAAACCAAAGGGAGTTAACAAATTTAAAGGTAATGTCTTCCCTCAAGTTCTCTTCTTTTATTTTACTTATTCACTCCATATTCTCTTATTTTTATTTGTTTACATAACAAAAAAATTATACTCAATATACTAGGTTATTGTTATGAGAATTATTCCAACTACACTTACACACACCTCCATCTAATGGGTAAAGTACATACTGTTTCTTTGGACGGTGAATTACTGCCTCACGAAACGATGATTGTTAAATCTTCTCCTACCACCTCTTATGGTGTCCATTATGATGGAACTATATTTATATGTGATATATATTATATTTATATTGTTTATATGCTTCTATATTTTTTATTTATATAATACCTTTATGGTTTTCATAATGGGTAAATACGATAATTTCATTTGAGGAAGTGGGGACTACCGCCCCCTCAAAGTGATATGACTCGTTCATGCCATATGTGGAATGTATAAAGGATGGAATTAATGAAATTTAATAACATATATATTATACTGGAATTATAATATACCTATTTATTATTAAGTTTTCATTTCTTTAAATATAAAATAGAAATGAAAGTAGCGTTTATGCATACGTACGGCTTACTGTCTCCATAAACGGTGTGTTTAATTTATTAACTCAAAATGAAATGGAATATTATAAATACATATACACTAGATATATATGATATCTAAATAATTAATATCATTCTGAATATAATTTAATTTTGACCACATTGACAATTTGTAATTATAACAAGTTCATTTTTGACTAAAGTTCTGAACATCGACAAAATGTCCGATATGAACTCAAATAATTAACTAATTATTATAGCTAGGTAATAAGTGATATAAAAGGAATAATAAAATTAAAAAATGTTCATAATTAAGTATAAATTAACTTAAGTTCATTATTCAGGAAGAACAAGTAACATATGAGTCAAGTCGGACATGAGGTAAGGGTTTTCATCTCACTTTTTATTCCCGTGAGATTTATGCTATATTTTCAAATATTTCCTTTTGTGTGGTGTATGTACTAACCTTGAATGTATTATTTGTGTAATATACTTTAATTTATGGGGATTTATATCTTCATTTTATGATACTTCTTTCATTTCGTGTATTTTTTTGTAAGTTACCAAATTGGTAAGGGAACCTTTCACCATTTCTCTTTTAGTCAAAGACTTCTTTTATGTTATGTCATTAAATTTAAATTTTTAAATATTGGGACATGTTATTCTATATCCTTATTGTTTTACATTTTATTTAAATTTTATTAGAGACCCTTTTCTCTCTCATCAACTCGTTTTCTGAATTTTTAAGTGATGTCGTTAGGCTGCCGAGTTTTTGTAAGGGAACTTCTTAACCCAATTTCAATTCTTTGGCTTAAACTTATACTTCTTGATTTTTTTTCATGCTATTAATATGTGTGAATGACCTATGATTTTTTTACAATTAACTTCCACTTATATTTGGTGTATTATTATTTTTCACACATAATTATGTCATTGATTTGTCCTTAATCTAAGGATATGATCTTTGTAAGGGACTTTGTCTCAATTTACATTCCATTGAGGCTTATTTGTTGTTATACACAAATAAACTTTTATATGGTGTATATACTTCCCTTTGACATATTATATCATGAATATCAATATTCTCATGATATTATAAGCTTTGATTAATGTTATTCCTCAATTATTTGTATTCAAACGTCTCTCATTTGGTTTGGAACTATTTAACTAAAATATTGTTTTAAATGTTTTAAAGATTTATTATTTTAAATAATTATCATTAATGTTCATGTTTTAAAAATGGTTTTAAGGATTTATTTATATGGACATGATTTTTTTGAAATTAAAATTTCTTTCAAAAGCTTCAAAGTGGTAAGGGAATCTTTAACTAAAACATTTTTTAAATGTTTTGAAGATTTATTCTTCTAAATATTTCTCTTTAATGACCATGTTTTCAAAATGGTTTTAAGGATTTATTTATATGTACATTATTGTTTTAAAATTTTAATTCCTTTAAAATCTTTAAAGTAGTGTGGGACACTTTGGTTCAAAAATCTCTTTATTAAATGATTTAAATTTTTTTGAAAATAGTTTGATAAAGCATTGATTATGTCATTATCTTAAAATGATATATTGTGATTTCAATGTGAAAATGTTATCTTTCCTTTATGCTTTTTTTATGTGTTATTAATATGTTATGGTTATTGGGAATTGTTTATGTATATGGGTGGTTCCGTGATAAACTTAGGGTAGGTGATCCCAATATCTCTCTCCAATACATTGGGTAATGTGATGGAGGTAAACGTTAATGTTTCTCTTAAGAGATTCAGGGAATATACTGTGATGGGTATTCCAAATGTAACTCCCTACATAGTTATGAAAGCTATAATGTAAGTTTGATATGTATGCTACAAGTTACTTTTATGATTTATGATTTCTATGTTTTATTCATAAATCTTATGATTTCATGAGGTATGTGGAATATCTTATGTTTTGTATGTATTGATGAACTAATGTTTTCTTTCTTTATTTTATAACCCTTTCTGAGATTTTTATGCTCATACCAAGTTTTTGAAATGTTTTTCACAGGGTATAAGGTAGAGTAAGAGAAAGGAAGAACTCAAGAAGATTTATATTAAGAAAGGAATTGTTTTTTTCTTTTAAGAATTTTTATTTTGTGAAAAAATGGATACTGAGTAGAAGTGTCTACTTTGTAATATTTGAGATGTAATGTAATAGTTATGGCCTAATTCTATAAATCTCTAAACCTAAAAGGATCCTCAATGTGAATTATTAACTTAATTCTAGATTATTTAATGTTTAAGGCTGGGGCCTTATAATATACACTATAAAAATAATAAATTTGTGTAAAACATTAAAACATGTCTCAATGAAGAAAATTTGAGATGAAAAACCCTTACAGCCATTGTATCTTTTGAATCAAAACCCTTAGAGAGAATAAAAATATAAAAACATTATAAATCATGAAATATAATTAAATAATGGTAAAATATTAAAATGGGGAAGTATTTACACCATCAAAAATGAAACATGGTGTATATCATGAATATGTTTCAAGGGATTCAAATTCGAGGCAAAGAAACCCTTACCTTGTTTCCTCGTTTAGTCAAAATTTATATAACATACTATTAAAAAACATAAATATATTTATATAATATTTTATAACCATATTCATACCTAAAAATATTTATAATTTTCATTTATAATCATTATTTATATGTATATTAGTTAGTTTTTTCCTATTTTCCCACATCGGGTGCTTATAGTTTTGACCATTTGTAGTAGTTTCTTAGGAACGGTGTCAGTGTTCATTATTATTTCAAATTTAATCATTAAAATTTAATTAATCTTAATATAATGTTTGAATTATAATTATTTACTAAGTTTTAATTTCCTTACATGAGTACTTTAGTATTTATCCTAGAAGATGAAATCGAGAACAAACATTTTTCAGTGATTTTCTACCTATGAAAGGGTGTTTTCTTAATTATTGAGTTAAATATTTTTTATCCTTTACATAACCAAAAAACATTATTTAAATTTTAATGTCATATTATATTATAAATTAAGTTTTTATAATCATATATGATATAATTTCATAGCATTATTCAATTAGGTGGTCAACCCTACCCAAACTTGAACATGCTTAAACTTGATTGGTGAGTATGTTTAAGAAGCTCATTCATTTGACATAATATCATTATAATAGAATAATAATGATATTATTTTTATTTTTTATTATGTTGACCCATATTTTAATATGTTTTGACAAATACTTAAAAACTAAAAGAAAAATATAAAATGATTTTTCATACAGGCGGTAGTCCACACAACGCATGATTAGAGTTTCCATTACTCATTGAATGAGAGGGGTGAAGGTGGATAGTAATTGATAATTTAATAACCATAAATAAATTATATAAATCATATTTTTTCAAAAATTACATCATTAGTACTAACCATGATAAGTGGTGATGAAAAAATGAAAGTGTCGCTTCGTGGAGGAGGTAAAATGCTCACACGCACGGAAAATGATTCTTTTTCTTCTTAGCAGATAGAAGAGAATAATTAATGGTTATATCATTATTATAATAAAATATAAACACACTAATTATGTTTTTTTATTATAATATAGTTTTGTTTGGTTTTGAAAGTAAATAACAAGAATGAAATTGTAAGAAATATGTGATACCAACATTTAGACCATAAACTTCCTCTTAATAAAGGCCTTAGATTTGATATACTTGGGATAATTTGTGGTGATAAGGGGAACTAGGGAATTTAAATAACTTTAGGGATATGAAATTTTGGATAGGTGTTAAGTAAATTTCAAAATAGGACTAGAGTATTTAAAGGGTGGAAGTGATT
Source organism: Viscum album (assembly GCA_963277665.1). Lineage (NCBI taxonomy): Eukaryota > Viridiplantae > Streptophyta > Magnoliopsida > Santalales > Viscaceae > Viscum > Viscum album. Next base: position 1,473,701,474 of record OY728125.1, on the reverse strand, counting down.
TCCCTTTTATAAGTGAGGAAGAGGGACTTTTCCATGGAAAAGAATGGTAGGTAAGGGGTAAGAATGGAAAGATATGAAATTTAGGTGAGTTAGGTGAGTTAAATTAGGTGTGAAATTTATGAAAGACTTGAAAACCTAAAAAGATTGGAAGGTCTAAAGTTCATTTTAATTTAGGAAAATTCAAGCCACCTTAGATTAGTCATTTAAACACTTATTACTCTTAATTAAATATTAATCATGTCAATTTTTTTATTAATAAAAATAAAATTATACCATTATTACCAAATTTTTATGTGATCATTCCATATTTGGTCTCCATTTATCCTAATTCAATTTCTAAATAGGATAAAATTAATTTTAAAATCAAAACATATAATGCGTTGAAAAACTATTTTTTCTAGAGAAATACCATTTTAATCATTAAGTGTTCTTAGTCTTATTTAAAATTGATTTCACAATAAATGAGTGTTAATTAATTTTCATATATGTTTAAACATCATATTAGTTCTTTAATTTAAAATTTATTCATTTAATTTTAAAATACACTATATTTAAGTATTATTTTTTGAAAAATAATCACTTTACCAAGGTAATTAATATTTACCCAAGGTAAATTAATTTTATTCCTAAAAATAAATCATCCCTTATTAGATAATTTGGAGACAATAATTTTAAATTTAAAATAAATTTTATATTCTTCAATTAATAAAAACTAATTTTGAAATACTAATGTACAATTTATTTAAAACAATTTTTGAGAAAATATTTATTAGGTTTTAAAATATCAAATATAGGTTTGTAATTCAAAAATGATATTATAAAATATATAATTTGACTTAAAATACATATATTTGGTCAAGAAATCAGTTTCTTAAGTTTTATGTTATTTCTATATCCAAGTGTTGTTACAAAATCCATGATATTTTCAAAAATAGTATTTTGCACTATTCACCTAAAAAATAAATTATTTTAGAAAAATTCAAAAAAATCATCTTAATATAATATTACCATGATAAATCTAAAAAAATGATGTTAAATTTATAAAATTAACATCTTAAAATTTATAAATTTAACTTTAAAATAAAATCATAAAACATCATGAAAAATGGTTTTTTATAGGGAATCATTTTCTTCTAAAATTAGTGTTAAACATAAATATATCAAACTTAGAAAAATATCAATTTTATAAAATAAATTTTAAGCACAAAAAGTGATTTTATAAGTTTCTTAGCAGTGCCAATTGATTTCGATGTTTAAGGAAAAAAAATTTGTTTTGTTCTTATATATGTATTTATTTATTTATTTATTTATATTTATTTCATGACTCTTTTACCATTATTTATACTTATTAATTCCATGGATACCTTAATATGGTCTATATTGGTTTATTTTTTGATGTTGTGTGTTGAGAAAACTATAGAATATAATATTTATTTAAATAGAAAAACTCGGGTAGTTACATTCTACCACCTTAGTTAAATTATGTCCTCATAATTTATTTATCATTTACTTATAGGAATAACTCGAGGTGGTGAAAATTTGAAATGCCTCAAGATATAATCTTCAATATCATAGGGAATACTATAAAACACATATTTTCCCTAACTATTTTAAGGAAATGTATCTCATAACTAGGTATTAAGGCCCCTGAGATGGATTCAGTTTTCTTCTTAAATAATTCATAGTTGTTATGGCACTAATAGATGGTCATAGTTTATTTAGAATGTGTTTTTCCTTATTCTATAAATAAATGTGGATTCAAAGTGAAGATAGTCATTATATTTTGAAAAAAAATTGTTTATTTTATTTATTTTATTTATTTTATTTATTTTATTTATTTTATTTATTTTATTTATTTTATTTATTTTATTTATTTTATTTGTTTATTTTATTTTATTTATTTATTTATTTATTTATTTTATTTATTTTATTTATTTTATTTATTTTATTTATTTATTTTATTTATTTTATTTATTTTATTTATTTTATTTATTTTATGTATTTTATGTATTTTATTTATTTTATTTATTTTATTTATTTTATTTATTTTATTTATTTTATTTATTTTATTTATTTTATTTATTTTATTTATTTTATTTATTTTATTTATTTTATTTATTTTATTTATTTTATTTATTTTATTTATTTTCTTTATTTTCTTTATTTTATTTATTTTATTTATTTTATTTATTTTACTTTTTTTACTTTTTTTATTTTTTTTAAAGGATAACAATGTAATTTTCACAAAGTTTATTTCCACAAACATAATAATAATACAACTAAATGTTTTCCTCAAAATAAAAATCACTGAGGGTGGTGAATTGATGTTCTTAGAATGCTTCCTAGATAAAATATGGTTTATATAACTATAATACATCCATTAATTTGGGGTGGAGGGTAAGTGAACGCATAATTATCACTATCCTCTTCATGAATAGTCATTACATAGGTTCTTCCTTTCTCTTTGAGTCTAAAAGGTTGTGGTTTCTTTCCATCCTCAAAAAAATTTGGATTAAGTAATTCTCTTAGATAATGCTCAAATTCTCCCCACATCAAACATTGAATTGTAAGTGGTGTCATAGGATGAGTTCTATCTTCTTTCCTCATGTTAATTGAACTCTTAATTTTCCATCGACAATTTGATGCTCGATGGGATCCTTTGCCACAAGTAAATAATCTTCTAGTCCCATTGAGGAAATTACCTTGATGATTCTTCCCACATTTTTTATATATAAGTGGTTGAATAAAATTTCTTTCATCATCTTCATTGCCTAAATTTTCAGGATCCTCCATCCTTATCTTATTTATTTCACTCAGGATTTCAACTAAAGTTACATTATTAATCATGTTTCATGATAGTTGGTTTGGTATAATCACCAAATTTTATATTAAATCTCCCATTCCAATGGGTTGATTTTTGAGGTAATCATTGCATTTTCCTTCACACCCAAGGTTAACTCAGTTCCTTCAAGTTCCATCCATCACTAAAACCAAAAAGGGTTGACATTAGTGAAAAAACATTAACAATATGGGAAAATTATCATAATAAAAAAAGGAAATTGACCTTAAAATTTATTTTTCTTTTACATTATCATATTGAACTATAGTTTATTTAGTTCGACCAATATCAATCTTAGTTTAACCTAGGTTGCTTTAAGTTTCATTATCTTACATTTCTCAACTTAATCCCTTAAACTAACTAGAAAATAAATCCTTTATAGTGGTTCATAATGATAAAATGATCAGCCAAAGAATATCCCCATGAGAGTATCAAACCAGGTGTACAGTATTAGGCCCACTCATCATGCATCAGGGTGATCATCGAGTTGTTTCTCAACCAACTCTTTTTAGGAAGATTACCCCTAGGTGTATTTGTGCCATATCTGTATCCACTTGTAGTATCTATACAAGTATGTATTGCTAGGTAAGACCATCTACTCAAGAATTTACTAATATTTTGGGATATCATCATATACATAGTCTCATCTATAGGTTTTTTACTAAGGTTCTCTAAATTAATCCTTAAAAAACTAAAGTAATCTAAAAAAATAATTAAACCCTTGTTAGGTTTGAGAGAGGATTAGGTACCCTAAGATGGGGTGAATCAATATATGAATACTTTTCCAATCTCTTCATGCCTCAGTAGATATAAGGCCCTAGCCTTAAACCTTACTTAATCTTGAGTTATTACAAGATTACACATTGAGGATCTTTTCAGGTTTAGAGTTTTAGAGAATTAGATCCTGAAACTTTCATTACATTCCACATTTAAACAAAGTTGTTACATAAAAGACAGTATTCATTTTTCCCATAAACAGAAACATATCTAAAATAAAACATGGATTCTTTCTTGACACTTCCTTGACACTATCATCATATCATGTACCTTTCCCTTGACCTATGAAAAACATTTCAAAAAAAACTTGGGATGAGCATAAAAAGCTCAGTAAGGGATATAAAAATATGGAAAGGAAACATGAGTACATTTTTACATAAGAATGAAATCATACTTTACCCATAAAACATAAGCACTTTAACATACCTCATAAAATCATGAATAAATCATAAAAATCATAAGACATAAAGGTAACTTGAGGCATTCATAACATTCTTACGTAGGGAGTAACCCTCTTGGTTACGTTTGTAATACCCACCACAGTATATTCCCTAAATCTCTTCAGATAAACCTTAACGTTTCACTCCTTCACGTTACCCAATGCATTGGAGAGCTATATCGGGCTCACCCGCCCTTATTTTATCACGGAACCACCCGTCTTCATAACAATGCCCAAGAACCATAACATAATCTTATCAAATAAAACATGCATAAAGGAAACATAACATTTCCACCTTTCAATAACAAGATATCAATACAACACATTGATATAAATACATTATGAAAACCATTTTCAATACCAAAATAAAAGAAAAGTAAAGCATGGTACTTATTTTTCTTTTAAAAAGAAGGTATGGCTTGTAAAGGAAGCCGGAACTCAAATAATGGTCATGGCGGCGGAGAAGTCGTTGTTTCCGCATACGTACGAAAAAAACATTCCCTTTTGTCGTTTAGTAAAACGCTTAGTATAAAAAGATTCCTTTTGGATAAACTTAAAATTCAAAGGGGTTTATACACCGTATAAAAGAAAGTTGTGTATAAAACAAAATATGCCTCAATGAAAGGAGATTGAGACGAAGTCCCATACAAAGACGGTATCCTTGGATTAAGGATAAATCAGTTACATAACTATGTGTGACAAACAAATACACGAAATATAAGTGGGTATTAAGTGTAAAACAATCAGAGGACATTCACACATAATCATAGAATGACATATTCAAGGTTTACAAGTTTATCCCAAAGAATCGAAATTGGGTTAAGAAGTTCCGTTGGAAAAATTAGACAGCCTAATGGCGTCACTTCAAAATTCAGAAAAAGAGTTGATGAGAGATAAAAAGGTTATCTCATCACTTGGACATAAAATTTACATAAATAGTGACATAGAAGAACATATCCCAAGATAATATTATGTGAATTAAAAGACATGACAAAATAAGTCTTTTAAAAAGAGGAGGGTGAAAGGTTCCCTTACCGACATGGGTATCTTTCGAAACATACGCCCCGTGAAAGAAGGACAATAAAACATTGATGTAAATACTCATAAATGAAATAATATTACACAATGAGTAAAATAATGGTCAGTACATACACCACTCAAAGGAAATTGTGGCAAATGTAGCATAAATCTAACGGGAATAAAAGTGAGATGAAAAATCCCTTACGAAAACTCGACAGCCTAACGGCGCCACTTAAAACTTCCAAAAAAGGATTGATGAGATCAAATAGGGTATCTCATCACATTAAAATAAAATGTAAAGCAAGAGGAATATAAAAGAACATCCCCCATCATAACAAATAGGAGATTAAAATAAGTGACATAAAGGAGAGTACTTAAAGAGAAAGAGGGAGGTTAGATCTCTTACGAAAATTCGACAGCCTAATGGCGCCACTCAAAACTTCCAAAAAAGGATTGATGAGATCAAATAGGGTATCTCATCACATTACAATAAAATTTAAATCAAGAGGAATATAAAAGAACATCCCACATCATAACAAAGAGGATCTTAAAATAAGTGATATAAAGGAGAGTACTTAAAGTTAAAGAGAGAGGTTAGATCTCTTACGAAAATTCGGCAGCCTAACGGCGCCACTCAAAACTTCCAAAATGGATTGATGAGAGAGAATAGGGTCTCTCATCATATGAACATAAAACTTATAGTAAGATTAATATAAAATAACATCCCAATAACAAGAAATATGAGCTTATAAGGAATGACATAAAAGAGTGTACTTAAAAAGAAAGAGAGGAGTAGGATCCCTTACCTCGGGTCTGACTTGACTCGATCGTTCTTTAACGTCCTGAATAATAAACTTGAGTTACTTTCCACTTTATTAAGAACCTTTTTCTAGTTCATTATTCCTTTTATATCACTTATTTCCATGTTATAAACATTATGTAATCATTTAAGTTAATAATGTTTTTTTTGTCGATATTTTGTTCTTAAGTCGAAAGTGGACTTCTTACAATTACATATTGTTCGTGGGGTCAAATGTTCATTATATCCAGAATTATATTCAGGATTTGGATATCATATATATCATATATATCCAGAATATACATGTATTTATAATATTACATAATCATTTAGAGGTAAGAAATGAAATGCACCGTTCATGGAGACGGTAAGTCGTACGTACGCATGAATGCTACTTTCATTTCTATGTCATATTAATGGAATTAAAACCAAATGAGAGGTATGTATATTTTAATTCCAGAATTATATTCATCATTTATATGTAACATACAACATATGTAATAACTTTAAATCCATCCTTTATACATCCCACATATGGCATTAACGAATCAAATCACTTTGAGGGGGCGGTAGTCCGCACTTCCTAAAATGAAATTATCATGTTTACCCACAATGGAAACCATAAAGGTATGCCAAAAAAGAAAAATACAGAAACTTAAACATATTATATATCATATATAAATATAGTTACATCTTAATGGCCACCTTTTAAGGTGTTATATGAGTGTTGAACAATCATCATTTTGTGAGGCAGAAATTCGCTATCCAAAGAAACAGTATGTTCTTTAATCATTTGATGTAGGTGTGTGTAAGTGTAGCTCGAATGCTTCTTATAACAACATCCTAGTATATTTAAGATACTGTATTTGTTACAAAATAAATGAATAAAAAGAGTTTAGGGGGTTGGAGAAGCAAAATAAAATAAAAGAACACAAGTGAATACATTACCTTAAAATCGGATAACTCCCTTTGGTTTGAGCTCAAAGGCTTCCTTGGGAAGACTTCTGCCCAAAGTGAGGCTTCAAGGAGTTAAAAAGGGATTTGGAGAGACAATATGGGTAGGGGTTGGCCGAGCCAAAGGCTTTGTAGGTGTGGGTAAGGAGGTAGAGGTGGGGGCCTTTTATAAGAGGAGAGGAGGGGCACTCTCGGAAAGGTATAAAATGTAACTTTATTTTCAAATGATTTTAGGATTTTAATGGTCCCACATTGAAGTGTTTCGAGGATAAGGTGATAAGGGTTCGAAATCCACCCATACAATAGGTTTTTGACATGTGTAGGTCTTATATTTTACATTATCTTTCCATTTTATTTAAATCGTTAAATAATGAGGTCATCGTTGCATCATCATGATGTCATAAATAATTTAATTTATTTAATGTCTAAAAATTATAAAAAAAATATCATGATGTAGGAAATATTTTTATATTTCTAATGAATATTTATAGTCCAAAATATCATTTATTTAGACAAAAATAAAAATATTTTACTTAGGTGATACATTCTTTGTTACATTTAACATTCTTTAAAAATAAAAAGATAAAAAGTCACTTTCTCACAAAAGTGATTCCATGGGGCCCCCAAATTTGGCACAAGGCATCCCATGGTCGGCCATGAGACAACCAGTAGCCTTAGGACACATGTTGTGGTCATTTTTTATTATTATGATGTTATCTTATTATCTTTAACTACCTGATTACTCATTAATCAAGATAATTAAAGATAATTACTGTTGTTACTATTCATAATGTCCAAAAACAAAAGAGTATTAATTACATAATTTGGACCTTATGATTCTAAATATGTAATCCATTTTACCAAATTCCAAACACATAAATTGCAATAATTTATTTAAAAAAAACTTCCCATTGTCAAAACAAATTGCGGGTTTTTTAGAAACAATATTTATGAAAAGTTTGGCACCTGTTTATGCCCAATTCCAAAGTAAAATTAATCCCAATGACCATCATTTAATTACATGGTAAAAATATATTCTAATTAAACTTTAAAACAAATTAAAAATATAATATAACCATATAATTAAATTATATGAAAAAGCATTTTTGATGTAAAATGCAGTATTTTTCACTATTCATTGAAAAATGAACATTGTCAGAAAAATACCAAAAATTAACCCAAGGTAAATTTTAATGTCTCAATCATAAATAATATGTTTATTTTGAAAAATAGAGCTTATAAAATTGTCAAAAAGTGGATTTAAAAGGGGTTCTCCATCAAAAGGCGGTTAATCGACCTTTTAAAGAATATTTGAATGTTTACGCTTAAAAACTGGATTCATTTGCATTTTTAATCCTCTAACATTTATTTTAAAGAGTAAAAATATTTGACAAACATATATAATCATTTTTTAGTTAGTTCTGTTCATTCCCTCCATTAAAACGGCTAGGCGTTAACTACCATTTAAAATAATATTATTGTATTATTAGAGTGCAACGTAAGATTCCCAAGAAACCTGCGGTTGCGTCTTGGGTACGCCATCGAGCATATCATCCCCTTTAAAGTAATATTAATATTTATTCACAAATATGGATAAATATAAAGATGTCATATTCTTTATTTACCTGGGGTGTTACATCCTTCCCCCCTTTTGGGAATTGCGTCCTCGTAATTTTAAAATTGGGCTTGGAAACATCCTTGAAAGTCCCACTTCGGAACAAGAGTCGGTAAAACAATCACTTTAAAATAAAGAAAGATAAGTACAATGGTCACCCGAGTTAACCCATACTAGGATTCTAAGTATGAAAACATGGACATGGAGGAAAAAAACAAAGGGTCATGTTCTGATGGAGAATGATAGAAAACATGTTTAGGAGAAAGTTAACCACAAGAAAATCACAAACTTGTGATGGTTAAAACGGTATTTGATTCCCCAGTAGGAAAAGTTAATAGACAACATTTTTGTTTTAAGTTACTTTTTATTGAGGAATTTATTCATAAGGAAACATAATCACTTATCATGTTTACTTTCAACAAACTCATATTTTCTCCAAAAGACGATTATTTAGGAAGACTTGTTCACATTAAGAGTACTATAATCAACTTCTAGAGAATCACCTAATCTAAAAAAGAGAACTATATACTTCCCATGTCTTTAGACTTTAACCAAAACCAAAACCAAAAAGGTTAGTACAAGATCAGATAATCTAGAAAAGGATAACCCTTTATAAAAAGAAAATCTATTCTTAATCTCCAAAATTTGTCCAACAAAACCCAAAGTTCAACGAGGACCATTCGATAAACAATTTGTCCATAAAATTCTTCAAAGTAACCCAAACTAAGATTGAAACCTGAATATTTTAAGGATTTAGTCACATAGTCTTCCAAGTTAAATTGTAACATTTATCTCCAAACAACATCAGTTGCTCCTAACGTCTCATATTGAAAAGTAATTAACCTAATCACATATCCTCAATGATAGGTTAATAAATTTCCATAGATAACCCAAAATCAACTTACTCTTAATTCATAAAATAATATAACTAAAAAGAATCAGTCAAACTAACCAGGGACTTCACATAGTCCAGTGGTAGGCGATAAATACCAGTCGCACTTTGGTTGTGGGTTCGATTACCACAGCTTTGTCCGACGCGACGGGTTGTCACATGGTCTGCGTGTTGTCCTTTTTCCAAAACTATATAATTATTAAAACATTCCCCAAAATGAGATAAAATCTTCAAAAATAATCATAACATATTTTAACCTCAAGTTTATCTCATGCCTTTCATTTTCCAGCATATCATATAATAACCCATAATTACCTCAAAAGTAAGGATCATATAAACTCTAATGGTTACCTTTATAAATATTACCTGAACTTCCACATCGATTGGTCATCTTGTACATGATGCATTACAGAACATACAAGGTTCAAGTGGTTGATCATGACTTCTTGATAGTTGGTTTAGAACAACCACGAGTTTCCTCATTGAATCCCCCATTTTATCTAGTATCTTAATCAGAGAACCACCACAGTTTCCTTCAAACCTATTGTCTCTTTGGTGCCTGCTAGATCCATCCATTCACTAAAAACAGAAATGTCAGTGTGAGTATATCAACAAAACCATCATGTACTAATGAGGAAGATAAACACTAATATATACTTACTCATTCACTTTATCTAAAACTAGGACTCTTTCTAAAATCCTAACCATTATGGTAATGTCACTTATGCTTAGAGAATACCCTAACCTCTAAAGTTATCTAAACCGACCTCTGATACCAACTATAAGGCCCCAACCTTAAACCTTACTTAATCTTGAGTTATTACAAGATTACACATTGAGGATCTTTTCAGGTTTAGAGTTTTAGAGAATTAGATCATGAAACTTTCATTACATTCCACATTTAAACAAAGTTGTTACATAAAAGACAGTATTCATTTTTCCCATCAACGGAAACATATTTAAAATAAAACATGGATTCTTTCTTGACACTTCCTTGACACTATCATCATATCATGTACCTTTCCCTTGACCTGTGAAAAACATTTCAAAAAAAACTTAGTATGAGCATAAAAAGCTTAGTAAGGGATATAAAAATATGGAAAGGAAACATGAGTACATGTTTACATAAGAATGAAATCATACTTTACCCATAAAACATAAGCACTTTAACATACCTCATAAAATAATGAATAAATCATAAAAATCATAAGACATAAAGGTAACTTGAGGCATTCATAACATTCTTACATAGGGAGTAACCCTCTTGGTTACGTTTGTAATACCCACCACAGTATATTCCCTAAATCTCTTCAGAGAAACCTTAACGTTTCACTCCTTCGTGTTACCCAATGCATTGGAGATCTATATCGGGATCACCCGCCCTTATTTTATCATGGAACCACCCGTCTTCATAACAATTCCCAAGAACCATAACATAATCTTATCAAATAAAACATTCATAAAGGAAACATAACATTTCCACCTTTCAATAACAAGATATCAATACAGCACATTGATATAAATACATTATGAAAACCATTTTCAATACCAAAATAAAATAAAAGTAAAACATGGTATTTATTTTTCTTTTAAAAAGAAGGTATGGCTTGTAGAGGAAGCCGGAACTCAAATAATGGTCACAGCGGCGGAGAAGTCGTTGTCGTCGCATACGTGAGAAAAAAACATTCCCTTTTGTCGTTTAGTAAAACGCTTCGTATAAAAAGATTCCTTTTGGATAAACGTAAAAGTCAAAGGGGTTTATACACCATATAAAATAAATTTGTGTATAAAACAAAATATGCCTCAATGAAAGGAGATTGAGACGAAGTCCCATACAAAGACGGTATCCTTGGATTAAGGATAAATCAGTTACATAACTATGTGTGACAAATGAATACACGAAATATAAGTGGGTATTAAGTGTAAAACAATCAGAGGACATTCACGCATAATCATAGAACGACATATTCAAGTTTTACAAGTTTATCCCAAAGAATCGAAATTGGGTTAAGAAGTTCCCTTGCAAAAATTAGACAGCCTAACGGCGTCACTTCAAAATTCAGAAAAAGAGTTGATGAGAGATAAAAAGGTTATCTCATCACTTGGACATAAAATTTACATCAATAATGACATAAAATAACATATCCCAAAATAATATTATGTGAATTAAAAGACATGACAAAATAAGTCTTTTAAAAAGAGGAGGGTGAAAGGTTCCCTTACCGACATGGGTATCTTTCGAAACATACGCCCCGTGAAAGAAGACAATACAACATTGATGTAAATACTCATAAATGAAATAATATTACACAATGAGTAAAATAATGGTCAGTACATACACCACGCAAAGGAAATTGTGGAAAATGTAGCACAAATCTCACGGGAATAAAAGTGAGATGAAAAATCCCATACGAAAACTCGGCAGCCTAACGGCGCCACTTAAAACTTCCAAAAAAGGATTGATGAGATCAAATAGGGTATCTCATCACATTAAAATAAAATGTACAGAAAGAGGAATATAAAATAACATCCCTCATCATAACAAAGAGGAGCTTAAAAGAAGTGACATAAAGGAGAGTACTTAAAGAGAAAGAGGGAGGTTAGATCTCTTACGAAAATTCGGCAGCCTAACGGTGCCACTCAAAACTTCCAAAAAAGGATTGATGAGTTCAAATAAGGTATCTCATCACATTACAATAAAATGTAAAACAAGAGTAATATAAAAGAATATCCCCCATCATAACAAAGAGGAGCTTAAAAGAAGTGACATAAAGGATAGTACTTAAAGAGAAAGAGAGAGGTTAGATCTCTTACGAAAATTCGGCAGCCTAACGGCACCACTCAAAACTTCCAAAATGGATTGATGAGAGAGAATAGGGTATCTCATCATATGAACATAAAAATTACAGTAAGAGTAATATAAAATAACATCCCAATAACAAGAAATATTAGCTTATAAGGAATGACATAAAAGAGTGTACTTAAAAAGAAAGAGAGGAGTAGGATCCCTTACCTCAGGTCCGACTTGACTCGATCGTTCTTTAACGTCCTAAATAATAAACTTGAGTTAATTTACACTTTATTAAGAACCTTTTTCTAGTTCATTATTCCTTTTATATCACTTATTTCCATGTTATAAACATTATGTAATCATTTAAGTTAATAATTTTTGTTTTGTCGATATTTGGTTCTTAAGTCGAAAGTGGACTTCTTACAATTACATATTGTTCGTGTGGTCAAATGTTCATTATATCCAGAATTATATTCCTGATTTGGATATCATATATATCATATATATCCAGAATATACATGTATTTATAATATTACATAATCATTTAGAGGTAAGAAATAAAATGCACTGTTCATGGAGACGGTAAGTCGTACGTACGCATGAATGCTACTTTCATTTCTATGTCATATTAATGGAATTAAAACCAAATGAGAGGTATGTATATTTTAATTCCAGAATTATATTCATCATTTATATGTAACATAAAACATATATAATAACTTTAAATCCATCCTTTATACATCCCACATATGGCATTAACGAATCAAATCACTTTGAGGGGGCGGTAGTCCGCACTTCCTAAAATGAAATTATCGTGTTTACCCACAATGGAAACTATAAAGGTATGCCACAAAAGAAAAATACAGAAACATAAACATATTATATATCATATATAAATATAGTGACATCTTAATGGCCACCTTTTAAGGTGTTATATGAGTGTTGAACAATCATCGTTTCGTGAGGCAGAAATTCATCATCCAAAGAAACAGTGTGTTCTTTAACCATTTGATGTAGGTGTGTGTAAGTGTAGCTCGAATGCTTATTATAAAAACATCATAGTATATTGATGATACTGAATTTGTTACAAAATAAATGAATAAAAAGAGTTTAGGGGGTTGGAGAAGCAAAATAAAACAAAAGAACACAAGTGAAGACATTACCTTAAAATCGGGTAACTTCCTTTGGTTTGAGCTCAAAGGCTTCCTTGGGAAGACTTCTGCCCAAAGTGAGGCTTCAAGGAGTTATAGAGGGATTTGGAGAGACAATATGGGTAGGTTTTGGCCGAGCCAAAGGATTTGGAAGTGTGGGTAAGGAGGTAGAGGTGGGGGCCTTTTATAAGAGGAGAGGAGGGGCACTCTTGGAAAGGTATAAAATGTAACTTTATTTTCAAATGAGTTTCGGATTTTAATGGTCCCACATTGAATTTTTTCGAGGATAAGGTGATAAGGGTTCGAAATACACCCATAAAATAGGTTTTGGACATGTGTAGATCTTAGATTTTACATTATCTTTCCATTTTATTTAAATCGTTAAATAATGAGGTCATCGCTGCATCATCATGATGTCATAAATAATTTAATTTATTTAATGTCTAAAAATTATAAAAAAAATATCATGATGTAGGAAATATTTTTATATTTCTAATGAATATTTATAGTCCAAAATATCATTTATGTAGACAAAAATAAAAATATTTTACTTAGGTGATACATTCTTTGTTACATTTAACATTCTTTAAAAATAAAAAGATAAAAAGTCACTTTCTAACAAAAGTGATTCCATGGGGCCCCCAAATTTGGAACAAGGCATCCCATGGTCGGCCATGAGACAACCAGTAGCCTTAGGACACATGTTGTGGTCATTGTTTATTATTATGATGTTATCTTATTATCATTAACTACCTGATTACTCATTAATCAAGATAATTAAAGATAATTACCGTCGTTACTATTCATAATGTCCAAAAACAAAAGAGTCTTAATTACATAATTTGGACCTTCTAATTCCAAATATGTAATCCATTTTACCAAATTCCAAACACATAAATTTCAATAGTTAATTTAAAAAAACTTCCCGTTGTCAAAACTAATAGCGGGTTTTTTAGTAACAATATTTATGAAAAGTTTGGCACCTGTTTATGCCCAATTCCAAAGTGAAATTAATCCCAATGACCATCATTGAATTACATGGTAAAAATATATTCTAATTACACTTTAAAACAAATTAAAAAGATAATATAACAATATAATTAAGTTACATGAAAAAGCAGTTTTGATGTAAAATGCAGTATTTTTCACTATTCATTGAAAAATGAACATTGTCACAAAAATACCAAAAATTAACCCAAGGTAAATTTCAATGTCCCGATAATAAATAATATGTTTATTTTGAAAAATAGAGCTTATAAAATTCTCAAAAAGTGAATTTAAAAGGGGTTCGCCATCAAAAGGCGGTTAATCGACCTTTTAAAGAATATTAGAATGTTTACGCTTAAAAACCGGATTCATTTGCATTTTTAATCCTCTAACATTTATTGTAAAGAGTAAAAATATTTGACAAACATATATAATCATTTTTTAGTTAGTTCTGTTCATTCCCGCCATTAAAACGGCTAGGCGTTAACTACAATTTAAAATAATATTATTTTATTATTAGAGTGCAACGTAAGATTCCCAAGAAACTCATGGTTGCGTATTGGGTACGTCATCGAGCATAGCATCCCCTTTAAAGTAATATTAATATTTTATTCACAAATATGGGTAAATATAAAGATGTCATATTCTTTATTTACCTGGGGTGTTACAGTAGATCTTGACCTCTTAATTATAAGGGTCACCTTGATTTTCTCTCATTCTTCTAGTTAAATTTTTCTAGACCAGCCTTTATATTGTTCAGTCAAAATATATTTCGACTTACTCATTGATATTTTTATTTTGTAAATCACAAATTACTTCTTGTTTACCATGTGTGTTGTTTTATAATATAACCATATGTGTTGTTTTACAATCGTAATCACATATATTGTAATCATGTATGTTGTTTACATCGTAATCATATAATATTATTTTATAATTGTAATCACATACATCATTTTCATATATATTATATTCTCATTTTAATCACATATATTGTAATTACATATATCGTAATCATATATTGATGCTTTACAATCGTAATTATTTTTTTTCTATCGTAACCACAAATGTTGTCATTCTACATTGTAATAATATGCTATTTGTTTTCAATCATAACCACATAAACTATTTTAAAATCATAACTGCATGCATTATAACCATATTATGTATAGTATTTTGCATCATAACCGCATGCATCATAACCAGGTTAAGTATTGTATTGTAATCATGCATCGTAACCAGGTTAAGTATTGTATCGTAATCATGCATCGTAACTAGGTTATGTATTGTATCATAATCAAGCATCGTAACCAGGTTATGTATTGTATTCACATTTTGTATCGTATTCACATTATTTATTACAACTGTGTTATGTATCATAGCCATAATATGAATCGTAACCACGATATGCATCATAATCACGAAATACATCATAACCAAGTTTTGTATCCTACTCATGTAATGCATTGAACTCATATCTTACTCCAATACTACATACATATTTTTCATTATTTTTCATCTTACTCATTCTTTCATATTTATGTACTTATCATTTTCTAACAAAAATGATGTTGTTGAGTTAGTTATATACCAGTCAAAACGATATCCTGTATTCTTTTTGTTTTAACCGTTATAATGTCAGGTGTCTAAGTCCCTCCAAATTTTTTGGAGAAATATAACCATTGGAGAAAATATTACCATTGGAACCTTAGGCTTATAAATAGGAGGTTATTCAAACCAAATAGAACAAATTTTTGAAACTTTCAAGTTCTAGAGAGAGTCTCTGTGACATCTATCTTGCTTCATGCAAAATCCCTGAAGATAAAAGATGTGAATGGATTATTCCTAGTTCTTGTATTTCTATAAGTTCTTTGTTTTTCTTTATGTGGCTGATCATTGTGATAACTATCTAGGGATTTTGTGGATAGGAATATGGTGCTACTGACCATTGTATCGAGGGCTTTCAAGTGTTTGAAAGACAAAGGTGTTGATTACCTTCTTAATCGAGGGATTTGGGGGATAGGAAGATGGATGTGATGATCATCATATTGAGGTCTTACATAGGGTGTGGTAAGATGGACCTTTTATCCTAGGTGAAAGGATACCCTATTCTTTGGGATAAAGGAATTGTATCACATTTAATTTTATGCTTCTATTTGTAATAGAAAGGGAATTCTATTGTTTCATATTTTTATTCATATTATTTTTTATTGTAATTGTTTTAATTACGATACATTATTTCTATATTACATTAATAGAGTCTATATGATGTATGGTAGAATCACTTACATTTATTCTACTCTGATCATTGTATTCAATTCAAACACAATTGTTTCAATAACCTATCATATCATATCCATCAGATCCAAGACCCATATGGTTATTTGTATTAGTTGTGAATTGTATTAGTTTAATACCTCTTAAACTAATTTCATTCTTAAGAGTTTAAATACAAAGTTTTTAAACCTACAATTCACCCCCCCCCCACCTCTTGTATTGTGCCATCTCATATACATTTACATCTATATTACAATCCAACAATTGGTATCAGAGGAGGTTTCCACTAATTTTTATTTCTTTCTTTATTTATTTCTATAAGACAATTGTATTTCAATTTCAAATCTTTTGTCTTTAATTACTTACTACACTAATGTGTGGAGTGGAAAAGTATTGTTTTATGACATGGTAGGAATGAATATTAGATCAATTAAAAATTTGAACCCAACTAGACCACCTATTTTTGATGGGAATGATTATGAGTACTGGAGAGATTGAATAAAGACCTTTGTCATTAATACTATAGTAGATAATTTTGTGATTATCACTAGAGATTAAAAAATTCCATACAATGAGGTAAGAACCTTCACCAACCAAGAGAAACTAGAATATCAACTAAATTACAAGGTACAAAATACTTTGTTATCTTTTATAACTAGAAATATATATAGTCATAGATCTTCATGTGAAGCATCCAACTGTATCTAGAAGAAATTGGAAGTCACGCATTTTGGTACATATGAAGTTATAGAAATAAGAAGATCCATTCTCTAAGATGAATATCATGGTTTTGTGTTTCCCTACAGAGAACCAGTATGAAAGATTCAATAAAGATTTATGAAAACTGTCAATAGTCTTTAATATATGGGAGAAAAGGGTCTTTATGATGAAGTGATTGTGGACCAGATAATTGATATAATTCCAAATAAGTGAGAATCAAAAAGTACATCTATTGATGAGAATATGAAAGTTACTCAAATTACTTTTGATAAGCTATTTGGTACTCTCTTACAGTACGAGACAAGAATGAAAAGAGAAGAATATTTCAATAATAAGAAGAATGGAAATGGAAGTATATCTTTTACTACAACATCTAAATCCAAGACACCAGAAAGGATAAAAAGATCTAATGCAAAGAAATCTATTGTTATATTATATTCCAGTGAAGGTGATCATTTAGAGAATGAATTAACCAATCTTGCTCGAAGAATGAACAAGATTTTTGGAAGGAAAGACTTTCAGTACATATTCAAAAATAAAGATAGAAAGGACAATAAAGACTCATAAGTAACTTGCTATGAATGTAAAATAGAATGTTATATTAGACTAAATTTTCCTTTTCTTAAAAGAAAATATAGGAAGGAGAAGCATTTTTAAAGAAACAATAAAAAGTATTATAATTCTAAGGCAAAGAAATTCTTTAAAGAAAATGATACTTGGAGTTCAATTGGTGGTGATTCATCAGATGAATCTTTTGAATATAAATATTCTGGTCATAAGAATATTAAACTTTTAGTTGTACTACCTATTGAAAATCATTGTCTAATGGCTAAGGTACACAATGCAGAATATCTTAAAAATGTTTCCTTAAATGCCAATTACCTTGATAAGAAATATTATTACTCTTCAGATGAATAATCTTCCTCAACAGAGGACAATTTACCTTCTTTTTAATAAATATCTAGATTTTCCAAATTACTTGAAAATGAGAATTCTAAACTCAAGAAAAATATTGATAAGGAAAACTCTAGAATAACTATTCTTACAAAAGAAGTATCAGATCATTCAAAAGATCTTGATCATAAAAATCTTGATTTTTAAAATATTTTAAAAAACATTATGGAAGTAAATACTGAGAAGGTTAAACTTTCTAAGGAATTTGAGTGACTTTTTTTAAAGAAAAATGTTTTTGAAACAAAAACCAATCCCAAAACAATTTCATGTGAGAGTGAAAATTTAGTCATTAGACTAAAATATGAAATTTTTTCTCTTAAGAAACTTTTATCAAATTTCACTACTAGAAGGAAGGAATTTGAAAAAATTTATTCTCAAATTCATTCTCTAAGGAATAGTTTCAGAATTGGTTATACTCATTCAAAACTAATTTTTAGTCATAACTATTTTGTTCTCAAAAGTGCTCCATTCTGCACCAAGTTTCAATGTGGTGTACATTGGGAAAAGATTTATTATTTTAATAAAACTCAATCATTAGGATTTCATAAATAAGACTTTTCAAAACAAATGTGGATTCCTAAAGTTCTTGTTTCTAACATTTCTAGATCCAAACAAGTTTAGGTTTTGAAAAAATAATTGTTTCTTTTTTAGGAAAACAAAAAGTGTACCAAAAATAAGAATATTTGGTACATGGATAGTGGTTGTTCTCAACATATAACTAGAAATAAAGATTTATTTGAAAAGTTCATTGAAATGAAATGTGGAAGAGTGACCTTCAGATATAATGCTTAAGGAAATATCATTGGTATAGGTAATATTGTTCTTTTAGGAAGAGTTTTAATTTCAAATTTTTTGTTTGTTAAAGTTATTAAGAACAACCTTATAATCATAAGTCCATTATGTGATGAATGTTACCGTTTTTATTTTAGGAATGATAAATGTTTAGTTTAAAATTCCAAGGATGAATCCATTCTTTCTTCCCATATGTATGAGAATGTATACACAATTAACTTAGAAGACCTTAAGAGCCAAGACTTGCCTTTATTAAGTGAAATGTAAGACCAATATTGGTTATGGCATAGAAGGTTGGGATAGTTTAACCTTAGGAACCTTTGTATACTCTCAAGGAAAAGACTTTTTAAGGATCTACTGGATCTTAGAATTGATTCTTCAAAAGTTTTTGACCCTAGTAAATATAGAAAGCATCATAAAACTATATTTAAATAAATTAATGAAGTTTCAACTTCTAATACATTACAGTTAGTTCACATGGATCTTTTCGGTCCTACACAAACCGGAAGTATTAGAGGAAAGTACTATGTATTTTTTTTAGTTGGTGACTACACCAGATTTAAATGGGTTTGTTTTCTAGAAAATAAATCTGAGGCTTTTTCTATTTCAAAATTTTTATATCCCAAGTTAAAAATGAGAAAAACCTACCACTGATAACTATTTGAAGTGATCATGGTAGATAATTTCAAAATTTGGATTTTGAAACTTTTTGTAGTAAAAAAGGTATTACTCACAAATTTTTCACTCCAAGAACCCCTTATAAAAATGGTGTTGTTGAAAGAATAAATCATATTCTTCAGGAAATGAAAAGAACCATGTTGAGTGAATACACAATTGCTAAGAATTTCTGGGATTAAGATGTAAGTACTGCATGTTATACTATAAATCACGTTTTAACTAGAACTTTTCTTAATAAAACACCTTATGAATTGTGGACTGGATGAAAACCTGAATTTTCTTAATTCAGAGTATTTGGATTAAAAGTGTTAATATTGAATACTAAAGATAATTCACATAAATTATCACCCAAATCCGATGAAGGAATATTTCTAGGTTATTCCACTACTTCTAAGGATTATAGAGTTTTTAATAAAAAATATTATACTATTGAAGAAATAGTGCATGTTAAATTTAATGAAACTAATCCTTTTTTTTAAAAAAATCCCTACCCACATCAACAGATGTGTTTTCACAAACTAATTATCAACCCTTTATTGCAAACTCTTCTAAAAAGGGAAATATTCAAGAAAATGTTTCTGAATTATTTACCCCAGAATACTTTCTATCTTATGATGATGAATAGGTTTTAAAAAACCCAAATCAATTATTTCTTAGGAATCATCCCAGTGATAATATCATTGGTGATGTAAATCAACTTGTTAAGACTAGAAATTCAATAAGAAATAAAATAGAACATATTTCTTTTATATCCCAATTTGAAAATAAAACTTATAACGAGGCCTTAGGTTATGAATATTGGATTAAAGAAATGCAACAAGAAATAAATGAATTTGAAAATAATCAAGTCTGGACCTTGGTTGAAAGACCTAAATAAACCATTGTAATTGATGTAAAATGGGTTTTCAGAAACAAATGTGATGAAAATAGATTCCTTATAATAAATAAAGAAAGAATTGTTTCTAAAGTTTGTAATCAATAAGGGGGAATAGACTATGAAAAAACCTATGCTCTGGTAGCTAGACTTGAATCTATTTGAATTATATTAGCCTTTTAGCATTCTTTAACTTAAAACTTTTTCAAATGGATGTAAAATGTACTTTTCTTCATGTTTTTGTACAAGAAGAATTTTTTGTAGAACAACCTCCTAGTTTTGTAGATTCAAAACATCCTGGTCATGTTTTTAAACTTACCAAAGCTTTATATGACCTTAAACAATCCCCTAGATCCTTGTATGATAGACTGACATGGTTTATTTTACAAAAAAATTATGAAATAGGTACTGTAGATCCAACTCTTTTTATAAAAATAGAAAACAAAACATTTTGATTATTCAAATCTATGTTGATGACATTATATTTGGATCAAATTAGAAATACCTAACTAATTATTTTGCGAGTCTAATGAAATATGAGTTTAAAATGAGTATGATGGTTGATTTAATATTATTTTTAGGTTTTCAAATCTATCAAAAACCAGAAGGAACCTATATATCCCAACATAAGTATATCAAATAATTACTTAAAAATTATGTATATGACAACACTAACAGTATAAACACTCCAATCAGTACCTCAAATATACTCGATCATGATGAAGCTGGGAAACCAGTAGATCAAACATGTTTTAGAGGTATGATAAGAATTTTGTTATAATTAACAGCTAGTCATCCAAACTTAATGTTTTTAGTATGCTTATGTGAAAGATATCAATCTAATCCAAATTAATCTCATTTAAATTCAGTGAAAATAATTTTTTCGCTACGTAAAGGGAACTATGGATTTAGGACTATTTTATTCTTCTGGAAATGATTTTTTTTTAAAGTTTTTCAGATGCTGACTTTGGTGGATGTAGAATGGATAGAAAAAGTAAATCTGGAACATGTCATTTATTAGAAGATTCATTAGTTTCTTATTCATGCAAAAAACAACATTCAGTAGCACTTTCCACTACTGAAGCTGAATATGTAGCAGTTGGAATTTGTTTTTCTCAAGTGTTGTGGATGCAACACACACTCATTGACTATGGAATGAGTTTTTCCAAAACTCAAATACTATGTGATAATACTAGTTCCATTGATCTTAGTAAAAACCCTACACATCACTCATGTGAAAAAAACATAGATATTAGGCATCATTTTCTTAGAGATCACACACAAAAATGAGATATTATTTTACAATTCATTGGAACACAAGAACTTCTTACTGATATTCTCAAAAAACCATTATTTTCTAATAGATTTGAATACATTAAACAGAAAATAGGAATGATCATTGTAAATTAATCATTCAGATATATTTTTTTTTTCAAACCATCTCCTTACATTAAGTTACTTCTTTTTAAAGGGGGAGTATACATCACTTTTATCGGTTTTACATTTTAATCGATTTCACTTTTATCGGATTTACATTTTAATTGGTTTCACTCAAATCGGTTGTACATTTTTAATCGGTTTCACTTTTATCGGTTTTACATTTTAATTGGTTTCACTTTTATCAGTTTTACATTTTAATTGGTTTCAGTTTTATCAATTTTACATTTTAATTAGTTTCACTCTAATCAGATTTACATTTGAATCAGTTTCACTTTTATTGGTTTTACATTTTAATCGATTTCACTTTTATCAGTTTTTCATTTTAATCAGTTTCACTTTTATCGGTTTTACATTTTAATCAGTTTCAATTTTATCAGTTTCACTTTTTTTGGTTTCATAATTATCAGTTTCATGTTATTGTTATTAGATTATTTTATCTGTATTAGATTATTTTATTGGTAATAGATTATCAGTATTCGATTATTCCATTAATACTAGATTATCGGTACCTGATTAATTTTATTTTATCAGTTTTATAATTCTAATTTGTATGAAATACTTTGTTATGTTCTATGACCAGAAATATATATAGTCAGATATATTCTTGATAAGTAGCCACTGATTTGTATTACTTGCTTTATTTCTTTATTATGTTCTATGAACAGAAAATAATTAAACCCTTGTTTGGTTTGAGAAGGGATTAGGTACCCTAAGAGGGGGTTAATCAAGGTATGGATACTTTTTTAATCTCTTCATTCCCTAGTAGATCTTGACCTTTTAATTATAAGGGTCACCTTGATTTTCTCTTATTGTTCTGGTTAAATTTTACTAGACTAGCCTTTATATATCAATTTTCCCTTTTATTATCTTTATCAATTATATCTAATGATGATGTTTAGGAAGTAAAGAAAACAATCACAAGTAAACATAGGTTTTTACATGGTTCATCACAATGGTCTGATCCAATGAGCATGCTAACAACATTATATAGGATCACCAAAATCATTAAGCTCACTGCTAGTTGATTTAGTCTTGGTTACACCTACCAAGGCTCACTACCTATTACTTTATTCTAGGTCACTCATTCCAAGGCTCACTTCCCATTGTTTTAGTCTAGGTTACTCCTTCCATAGCTCAATTCCTTAAAATGGTTTAGGGTAGATGCACTATCTCACTAGGATCACTTCCCACAAAACTCACCTTTTAACTCACTAATTTAAAGGGAAAACAAGATTGTCTCATAGATTAAGAATAATGTCACCTAGTTGTTATAGATTTACCAAATATAAGATGAGTTCCTTTTAATCTCTAGTTTCTCCTTCACAAGTTTTTTGTGAATATCACCAATAGTATCTTCTTTACATGAGAGGTCATGGAAAATCCATCTCTTTTGATAATATATTTAGGAAACGTAAGTTTTCTTCTTTCTAGAATAATTTTAGAACTCTATTATTGAATTATACTAGAATTGATTCACTTTGATAGATATAGAAACTCTTTCCTAGAAATCCACTTTGTTGTAGTGAAAAAAATATTATCCTTTTATAATTCAGATATTTCAATGGAATTATTTATATCCCCTTCTTCTGTAGATGTTTCAAATAGTGTAGATATCCCTTTCTATTTTTCAGATATATCAAAGAAATCTCTCCCCTATTTTTCTTTTGATGATAGATCTATCATATGATACAGATCTTCTAATATTATACAGTTATTATCACATATTTTTTAACTTTCGTTTTAAGATTCATGAATGACTCTTAAATTTTACATGTTTCTCAGATTTGATATTATCATATTGAAAGTAAATTAATTCTCATGATAACTTCCCTTGATAATTTATGTATTTAGCATCATGAACTTCCTTATCGGTAAATATGGAAAACTATATTTGTACAGCACCACAATCATAGTCTTAAAAATTTAAATATTTATTACCCATGAACATAAAAAACTTCATATCATGTGTTTAATCCTCCATTTATGAATAAATACACACTATCATTAATTTTCTAATAGTTAGGGATCTTACTATTCTCTCATTCAATTCCACTTGAACACTAAAATGTGGCTAGTAATTCTATAGTGTAAGCTCCTATGGTGTAGCCATTAATTCTATAGTGCAGTGTCTTACAAGTCTATAGAACCAAAGTGATGTTACATCATAGCTTCTTCTCTACGATGTGGGCACCTATCAAATGGAAAAACACCAGAATATGATCCCCATATACCTTTAAGGCATGGGAATAGGTTCCATAGTTAAAAATCCATTTTCTTTTGATGTGGCTATTTCTTTATGGTGTATCTATCACTATAGTTCCAGAAAATAATCTTCTACAATTCATGATATTCCTCTACAGTGTGTAAAAACTCTCTACATTTCAACTTCACAAGGACTGCATAATGGTAAGTTCCACTATGCCATATCAAAAAATACTTCGACTTTACAATGGTGAAATCTCTTATACTATGGCATAGAGAACTAGATAACTAGATTCTTTATTTATAGTAAATATAGATCTTGCATGCCCATGAATTCTCTACCTCACCTATGATTACCACCCCCGACATTTCCAGGGATAGTTGTCCTTGCTGGTTCCCCTATGTGGTCAAGCTTGCTCCCACATATGTAGGGTTCAGTTGGCTTAGTTAGGTAGCTATTTTTGGACTAATTTTTTGGAAATTACCTATCATATTCATTTTCCAAAAACAAAAAATCTCTATAATTCCAAAAAACTAAACTTAAGTTAGTACCTCCAAAAATATGTACCTTTCTTCTTAGAGAACATAAACCATAATTCCTCTAAAAAATACAATTGTGTATTGTTAACAACTCCATAATCGCATATTTACTTTCAAAAAATCATATTTTCAATAAAGTCACTCAAAAATTCTATGATCATATATTTTCAATAAATCCATTCTTTTCCAAAAATAGAACTCCTCCATAATTCAACCAAACTAAACTTAAGGAATTACTACCAAAAATCTGTAAAAAAATCTTAGAGAACATCAACAAAAATTCCTATATCAAATCCAATCATGTATTTTAAATAACTCCATAATCACATATTGATTATCAATAAACCATATTTTCAACAAATACACTCGAAAATTCCATGATAATATATTTTCAATATATCCATTCCAAACTCATAGAGGATCAATAATATCCCCCTTATATTTACTTGATAATATCCATTTGAAAATTTAATCTTGAAAACAATATCCATTTTCAATTCTCCCCCTTATTGTCAATAAAATGCAAGGGTTCTTTTCAATCTTTCTCCCTTCATTTGAAGGGATGCACCTTTCTTCCTTTCCCTCCTTATTAGAGGGAACACCAACTTCACATCAATCCCCCTATATTATACTTTCATAAGGGATTCCTTATAGGATTCATCTCCCCTTATAAGGATAGAGAGTACTTCCTCATTAAATATATTCCCCCCTATATCAATTGATCCTTTTCATTATTCTTAAATGTAAAATATTAAAATTTTCTAGTTGAATTTTTAAATCCAGAATCCTTAATGTATTAACCATTTTAAATCTTTTTTTTAATAAAAGTTACATAAACTTCATAATAAATCAAGTGGAAAAAATTACCACTTAGAACATGAGGTGTTAATCAATTCTTTAAGCCTTCTAAAATAAGGTTTAGTGTAGTAAACAAGATCCTTAGCTGACACATGTAAGGTTGTCCATGAAAGTAACTAAGTATAGTAAATTCATAGTAACCTTTTCATTCCATTTTATTAATACAAACTATTATACAAACACATAAAAAATTGTTAGCACATAATATTTAAATCAAAAAGAGTGAATAACATACCATTTTTATCAGTAGTTATGCCACTTGCTAATACCAACAAGATAATTTCATTAATTTTCCCTATCATACAAACTAAATAATCAATGTTCTAGTTTTACCATGATATCTATATGAGTTTAAAAGTACTTTTCATCTTGATAGTGCTTGAAATCACCAAGAAACATCCAAAAATGGATTGAAACCATTAGTAAATATCAGTACTTGTCTTTAAAACTATAAAAAAAATTCTCTTTTAGTGTTAAAAATCCACTAAAGATATAACTTATGGGACTGAAAATATAACTCCCCTTGATTTCTTAATTTTTATATTTAAAATTATCTTAATTTTTGAGGAATTTAATAGTTGAGTGGGTCCTTTTATTCCTTGGAATTTAATAACCATAAAAATGACACAACTGATATAGCATGTTATAATACCAATAGGTATACTCATGATTTATCCTTGTTATAGAAATATTCAATTCTCTTCTCTTGGGGAATTGATTCCACTAACCACATATTCTATAAATTCTTATTTAAAAATATTTTTTATCGTAGATTAGTATATGACTTCAAATATGTCTTCACGTAACATATTTCATTTAAATCAATCCTTTAAATATCAAATTCATCAATACAATTTAAACCTTTCATGTTATTTTAGTCTTTATACCAAACTAAACTTGAAATACTTCGACCACTTCTTCATTCAATTTATAGCTAAATTTTGGATCTTATTTTAACTTCATTTCACGTTATTTTTAGAAAACTTTTCCCTTGGATTGTGTCTCTCCCTTATTCCTACACCTCTTCAATCAAGTTATAACATTTATATAATATGGGTATATGGGTACCTTGAACTTCCTCAAGTTGAGGATAATAGTGAGTCACTATGGACCACCTTTTTCCCTTTGTATTTCACTTTAGAATCAAACATCATATATGAACTTTTTTTGGTGGAATCCAACCACCTTTCATAATCTTTGGGTTTTTTATCTTTTACAAAATATGTTCTTTATTAGAAATATTTACCACAAATGGATTTTTTTCCCAAAATAGGAAGATTTTTCTTTCTCTAAACCTTTTTACTACCTTAACTATCCCTTGAATCATTATCAATATTTTAAATGTTTTCCCTTATTTGGGATGTCCATTTCTAATGTGAATTCTTGATTCTATCATTAAGTGGTATCTTTTCTTTATTTCAATACATTTTCACATATCTATATAATTAATGAGTTTTAGAGATAGTTTTTTATCTTTTTTTCTACCTCAGTTTCATCAAATAAGTCTTCTTCATATAATAATTGAAGCCTGATTCTCAAGGAAAATTTTTTTCCCTTTAATAAATCCTAAAATATTCCTTTAATCCCTCTTAAATATCCTCTAAAACATCCTCTTTATTTATTTTTAGAAAATTAATAATTAATAGTATTGGACCAATACCTCTTTTGCAGTGAATACTAACTCAAAATTTTAGGTTCTCCATTATCTTTACAGAATTTGATATATCTATATACCTAAACACAAAAACTGAAGGTGTTTCTATGCATCCCATAAAAATAAAACATATTTCCATGTCTTCCTTGAGTCCTCATATTTTTTTACCTATTATGGGGTCCCTTTTAATTCTATTTCCAGCACCTTCACAACTTTCCATTTTCTTGGGAATATTCATAGCTCTCTTATTCTCATGCCATGATAGTATTCATTCATATCCAGAACCATCTTTATCCATGAAGTATGATCTTCATGACATGATAATATATTCATGTTTCTCCTATGAAATGGTATACTTATTCTTTATTTTAACATCACTTTCTGAAGGGTGTTTAAATAAAAAAATATAATTCATTCTTGATATTAGGCTTACCCTTAACATATAACAGGTTCTTAGTTGAAACTAATTATTCTTCCAACTGTTGTATCTTCTTGATCCTTGATTAAATTTGAGAACTAAATTCTATCTTGAGAGTCTTCAAACTATACATGTTCTCTTCCAAGGACTGGATAAGATTATCTAGAATATTAACCTGCTTCTTAATTTTAGACTTAATTTGAGAAATAAATTCTTTGAAGCATAATTTTTCTTGCTTCAGCTTTCTATTCTCATTAACCACTTCATCTATATGCCCAATCATCTCATCTATCGCTTCCTTCATATTCTAAAACTATTTTTGGTTTAGAATATTTTATTTTAAATCTTATTTTAGTTCCTCCACCTTTTTGGATATCAACTTTAACTCTTTTACATGAGACTAATTCTTGTTACTTAATTCAATTGAAACTTCAACAATACTTTTGTTTAGGCCGCTCATCTTTTCTACCTCATTTTCCATAATTTTAATCTTAAGGTCTAGAGACTTATTTTTCTATTTATGTCTCAAAATTTATTCCTTTAATTACTGGTCCACTTATTCTGATAAATGATAATTTTTCCATATTATCATACTTGGGATTATCTCATCATCAGTGGTCCCAATATCACTTGGTTAATCGGTATCCTTGGTCATACATGAAGCATCATTAAATGAGTGAATGGATTTATAATCTAAATTTTTCATACATCTATTCTCCATGTTTTTGAACTCATACAACTGAATCTCACCCATTCCAAAAACATTTCCAAAAAAATGTATTCCACCTTGTTTTTTATTATTCTTTGATGTTATGTATTTTTTCATGTCACGCTATAATAGAGGGCTAAACTAAAAATTCAAATTCAACAAACAGATAACCAAAATTAGAGTAAGAAAATATAATAAAGAAACCTACCCTCTGATACTAATTGTTCAGTATGAGAGGTTCTTAGGTACCCTGATAGGGGGTAAATTAGAGTATATATAATTTTTTGATCTCTCTATTCCCCAGTGAATCTTGACCTCCTAATTTTAAGTTTCACATTT
The DNA here is from genome assembly GCA_963277665.1 of Viscum album. Classification (NCBI taxonomy): domain Eukaryota; kingdom Viridiplantae; phylum Streptophyta; class Magnoliopsida; order Santalales; family Viscaceae; genus Viscum; species Viscum album. The sequence continues at coordinate 1,473,672,755 of OY728125.1, read as the reverse complement.
ATTTTCTCTTATTGATATAATTACCTAATACTAGACCAAGATTTATATATCAATTTTCCTTTTGATTATAATTAACAATTTTATCTGATGATAATTCATGGGATTTAAAGAAAACAAGCACAAGGAAACATGGGTTTTTACTTAGTTCACCATTATGGGCTAGTCCAAAGAGCATTCTACTAACATTTTGTTGGTGCACCAAAACCACTAAGCTCACTACATATTACTTTAGGCTATGTCACTCCTACCAAGCTTTGTTGCCTATTACTTTAGGCTAGGTCACTCCTTCCAAGGCTCACTACCTTACAATGGTTTGGGGTAGATGCACTATCTCCCCAATATCACTTCCCTCAAAACTCCCATATTAAATCACTACTTCAAAGGGAAAATTAGATTACCTCACATGCTAAGAACAATGTCACCTTGTTGTTGTAAATGTACCAAATGTAAGATGGGTTCCTTTGAATATTTAGTTTCTCTTTCACAATTTTTATTTTAATATAACCTATATCATCTTCTTTACATGAGAGGTCATGGAAACTCATCCTTTGATAATATATTTAGGAGATGTAAGTGTTAAAAACTAGCCCGAACACCCTAGAACCCTGATTCCCAGGACGATCTTATAATAGATCAATAGGATTTCATAATCCCCATGGGTTGGTGACTAGCACCTGGCATCATAAAATATAAAGGTGGGAATGGTTTTCCCAAATAAATAGCAGAATAAATAGTTACAAGTGAGTATTACCAAAATAAAACTCCACATGGAGAACAATACCATAAGTCAAACAGATAAAAACAAACCCAAAGTACAACCACAAGGTGATAGAAAATAGAAATATAATAACTCAAGTCCCAATGGACACAACTCTCCAAAAACATGGATCAACAATAAGAACCACCTCTAAGTTGTACTTTACACTCGCTCAAACCTAGAAGAATATAATCTAAAAACACATAAAGTCTTAAGTAGGGTGTGAGCTAAAAGACTTATAGGGTCTCACCAAGGATTCCATAATAATATTCCAAATTAATTAACCAAATAAAGATTTAAATTTTAAATAAATAGGCATGAGAGTATAAAAGAATATTTAATACAAAACATTCTTTACATTTCAATTGATGGAAAATGTTTCTAAACAATGGATTAATAAACATTTTATATAAAATAGTTTGTATAAATTCATAACTCATGTATAAACCAATTTACAAATAATGAAATATATATCAAAATAATCACAAAGGAGAAACATGTTAATATTCAAAGAGGTATGATAGTTCTAGGTTATGGGATCCTCAAACACTCATATGATGATAACAGCAATGCGCACACACGTCTCTTTGACACTGGACAAAGAAGACTAACCAGCATCCAATTGGGGATAAGATCTACTAATAAGTTTATGTTAGAGTTGTAAAGCATTAATTAATTACTAGGGAATTTCTATCATAGTGTGTTTTCCCTAATAACTCACTAAATACCTAGGATTTCATGTGATCAAACAATAATTAATAATGGGAAATTTATTTAAAAACTATTTAAAATATAATTAACCCATTTCCAATTTCAATATTCCAATTTCCATTTAAAAAAATGAGTTTTTAATCAATTATTGCCTTTTTCGAGGATAAAACCAACAGGTTATTATCAAAAAAATTAATCCATTTTTCTCAAATAAAAATTTTGAAATCAATTTCACAAATCAATTTCAAAAGTTTCATCAAATTCCACAATCACATCCTAATTCACTGGAATTGGGGGTTTTCACTAATTTTCTTGCTAAATAAAATCCAAACCACAATCCACAAAGAATTTATTTTTTATAATTTAATTGAAAGAAATTTAATTTAAATTAATCAATTTAGAGTTGAATCAATTGGCCAGTCTTAAACCGAACCACCTACCTTTTTCATAGAAACACAACTCCCACAATGGAACCCGACAACAAGAAAAAAGTGTAGAAGATCTAGGAACTCAAATTAGAAATGATATTCAACAACATAGAGCTTAGATAAATCAATCCCAATATTATCTATCATGCTATAAGGAGGTAAAGAGAATGGTATTGTCAGACTGGGAGACCACTTACTCAGACAGTCACAACACAACTAAAAAAATTATCATTCACTGAAGAAAATGACCTGTAAGGGTAAGATAGATCCAAAATCTCATAGAAATAGCTCTAGGTTGAGAGTAAGGATACCTAGAGGAAATGGAATAGAAATTTCATCCAAGATACCTACTTAAAATTGACACTCAGGACTTTACATGACGTGTAACCCAATTACACCTTGTGTAATTGACAAGTCCCATATACACTAAAAAACCCATCATATTTTATTAAAAAATATATTTATTTTTATTTTAGAATTTACACATCCTGTAACCATATTAAAGGATGTGTAAATCCCTATCAGGTTGCAGAACCAACAAATTTTATGCTGAAAATTCCAAAAAAAACATGACTTCATTATTATAGGTATCCTCTCAACTCATTATCAGTCCTACATAGACAATGAAAGAGGAAAACCACAAAAAGGATTAAAAATTACTTGATAGAAAGGTAATGATATGTTACAACCTCCCAACTATAAAAACGTTTTGTCCCCAAAAATCCTATCAAGAAGATTCCATATCAAAAAGGTGAGGCCACTGCTCTGTTATCAGTGCCTCACGCTCCTATGTTTCCTAAGAATCAAAACCATACTTCCATATCACTCAAACCAAAGGTATATTCCTCCCACAAATCACCTTAGTTTTAGAATCAACTATCCCGACTGGATGCTCAGTCATAGATAAATCAGGCTCGACATTGAGATCACTTCATCTTAGAACATGAGATAGATTAGAAAGATATTTTTGTAGATGAGATACATGGAACATGTTATGTATCGATATCAGTTGTCATGAAAGTGTTAAATAGTAATCCACTTTTCCCACCTTCTCAATAACCTCAAAAGGTCCCAAAAAATGTCGAGAAAGTTTCCCTTGCCTCCCAAACTTTTGATGACCTAAATGAGGTGAAACATTCAAGAACACCTGGTCACCAATTGAAAATTCCAATAGTCTATGGAGAATATAAACATAAAACTTACACCACTTATGTGCCATCAACATTCTATAACGAGTCAACTAAATCTATTTTGTCATCTCTTGAACCAAGCTTGGTCAAAATAAGTAAATTTTATCGATATCCAACCAACAGAACGGATATTTTAATGGTCAATCATAGAATTCCTTAAAAGGATTCATCATGATCTTGGACTGGTGACTATTGTTATGAGTAAACTCAACCAGCTCCAAATGGTCATCTCAATCTCCACCAAAGTTGAGAACGCAGGCGTGGAGCATATCCTCAAGAATCTATATATCTATTTTTTTCTATTCATCCAACTTCAGATGGTATGTCGTACTCAAACAAACCTAAGATATTGGTGCCTCCTAAAGTTCCCTAAAAAAGAAAGAAGTAAAATAAGGATCTCTATCAAATACTATTGCCGATGGAACTCCATTAAAATGAACAATCTATCACACATATATATTTACCAGCTCCTCAACTTTGGTTGCATCAATAATGGATATAAATTAAGTTGATTTAGTCATTTAATCGATCACAACCCATATCGCATTATTCTTTCTATGGGTATGAGGTAACCCAACCACAAAGTCCATAGAGATTTAATCCCACTTCCAAGTCAGCACTATAAGTGGTTGAAGAAAATATGAAGGTCTCTAGTGCTTGGCCTTGAACTTTTGGAAAGTATAATAATGAGAGACAAAATCATTAATGCCCCATCTCATACCTGGACACTAGAATCATTGACACATGTCATAGAACATTTTTGTGGTTCCTGGGTTCACATCCCACTGGGAACTATAGCAATACCCAATCACATCTTTCCTAACCGATAATGGTAAAATAAAATAATTCTGATAACATATAATTCCATCCATGGAGAATAAATAAGAAGCAATGGTCTCCCTACCAAAACGAGAGTCTCTAATGCCTCAAAACTCATCATCAATATATTGCTCCTGAAGAATCATCTTAAGAAGATTGGGGTTCGGCTGAACACTAGATAAAATAACCTTGACCCCTGATTCCTAGACTCTAATCTGTAACTATGAAAAAAGATCCATCAATTTCCACTCTTTGTATGATTATTTCATAAACTGTGTCAAAATTTTCTTGCTCAAAGAATCTGTGATGAAACTCCCTTTCTTAGAGGTATAGGTGATGTCAAATTCAAACAATTATAGGTACTCTACCCAATGCCTCTAGCAGATATTCAAATATTTTTTAGAGAAGATGTAAATCAAACTCTTGTGGTTAGAATACATGATAAACATTTCTCTGAAAAAATTAATGCCTCCAAATCTTAAACATGTGCATCACAAATTCATGCTCAAGGTCATGGGTTGAATAATTCTTATCATGTGGCCTAAGCTTTCAAGATACATAAGCAAAAATGTGATCACACTATATAAGAACACATCCCAAACCTAAACCTGATGCATCACAAAAGACCACATAGCCTTTCCTGGCCATTGGAAGAGTCAACACCGTTGTAATAGTCAAAATACATTTCATCTCAAAAAAATAATTCTAGAATTTTTCATCCAAATAAAAATTTACTCCATTACAAGTTACAGTGGTCATCAGAGAATCCAATTTTGAGAAGTCCTTTACAAACTGGTGATAATACCTAGTAAATCCCAAGAAGCTCAGAATCTTGAAAATATTTCATGGTTGTTCTCATTTCATAACATTGTTCACCTTCATATGATCAATTTATATACCATGTTCCAACACCACGTGTCCCAAGAAATTCACTTACTGAATCTATAAATTACATTTTGATAGCTTGGCATAAAGTCAGTGATTTCTCAATAATTCCTGAACTTCCCTCAGATGACTCACATGATCCTCCTTGTACTTAGAGTAAACAAGTATGTCATCCATAAATACCACCATCAAAGTATAAAGATACTCATGAGAAATGTATCTTATAAAATCTATAAAGACTTCAGAAGCATTGGTTATACAAAATAGCATGAAAAGGTAATCATAAAGTCCATACCTACTCTAGAAGGTGGTTTTCTGAATGTCAGATTATTTTATTCTCAACTAGTGGTAACTAGATCGAAGATAAATATTCAAGAACCACTTCACTCATTTAAAATAATCAAACAAATAATCAATTCATGGTAATGGATACTTGTTCTTAACCATAAATCAATTGAGTTTTCAGTAATCCAAGCAAAGGATAAGTGACCCATTAGCTTTCTTAGCAAAAGAACCAGCACCGCCTAAGGTGACATGCTCGAGTGTATAAATCCTTTCACTAAAATATAATCCAAAATATCCTCCATTTTTTCATTTTAGTCGGTTCCATTTAGTAAGAAGGAATAGATACTAGTTGATTACCATGAACTAAATTGCTAGAAAACTCCACCTCCCTAATCAGTGTAAAATCAATGAATTTAAAAGTAAAAACATAGGTAAACTCAACAAAAACTATAGGGAGATCATCGATAAAATATTATCACTCCAAATAAAAAGTAAACACTGATATTACTTTCCACAATTATGGATAATAAGTTCCTACTCTACTTGAACCCGGGTCCCATTCTCCTTGAAAGATATGGGACACCCCATTAGACATAGTAAAGAAGACATTTCTAAGATAACAATCAATTCGGGATTTATTGGCAATGATCCAATCCATCCAAAAAATGACTTCAAGAAGTTTTATGTTGATAACCATAAAATCCCAGTTAATCTTGATATCTAATAATGATAAAACAAAAATATATCTATAAAGACCCTTTTCTCTCTTCATTCTGAGGGGTGTAGTAATATCCATCACATAAGATAAAATCTACATAGGAAGATTAAGAAGATTCACAATATGAGTCAAAATAAATGAATGGCATGAACCAATATCAAATTAAGAAGTCACTAATGATGAATACATAGTAATGGTACCTCTCAAATAAATTGTACTATTATCTTCTTCCTCTGGAGACTCTTCCACTATGTGAAGAAGCTTCATTCTGGATTCCTATGGCTAGATCCCCTTTTTTTGTGACGAATCTGATTGCACCATAGTTTTATTAGGAATTTATGACCCTATTACACTAAGTGGAGTATAAAATACATGGAAGAACTTATGAAAGTGACCTGATTATCTGTAGAAACCACATACCTTTGGTGCCTCAGTGAAAACCCGTTTTGAGTGCCCAGATTTTCCACATAGGTAGAAAATAAAAGGGCCTCTTCTAGGTATTGTCGTAGGTCTCAAAAATCCCTACTATTGAGAACCACTAAGAGAAGCATCATTCTACCTCTTCCCTTTATGGGAACTCACATAACCGCCACTGGGAGAAAAAGGATCTCCCATCAACCTTAACTTACTAGCTAGGTCTATACCAACTATCAATACTCTATCTAGCACATTAGTATAAGAAAAAAGCTCCAGTAATAAAACATAAGAATGAATATCAGATCAAAGTTCCATATCAAATATTTGATTCTTCTTATTTTCATTTGATACAATCTGAGGTGAAAATTGCACAAGATCAAAAAATTTGTTTTCATATTCTATCATGGTCCTATCAGCTTGCATGAGTTTGAAAAACTATATAGCCTTGGTTAATTCCATAAAATCTGGATAGAACTAGTCAGTGAAAAGAGATTTAAATTACTTCCACTCTAATCCCCCATGCTTCTTCTCCATCACCATCATGTCCCACCATCTCCAGTTATATCTCTCTATCTTGAAGGTGGAATATTTCACCTTGATTTCTTCAATTGTTTCCAAGAAATCAAACAAAATATCGATATTTTTCAATTAATACTCATCCATATGAGGATAATTAGAGCCTTTTAAAACTAGTTAATTTTGGAGAAGGAACTCATTATCACGATTCTATAAAACATATTTTTTAGGTTCCACAGCTAGAGCTTGAATGGGAACGGGTATAGCTGCATGTCCTAGAGCTTGGACAACATGCACAATAACTTCAACCAGATTATGGTCTACATGAGGATTTTATCACTATGGTTCATCAGAAGATTCCTCCTGGATTTTATTCACACATCTTATCGAAGGCATAATTCTATATAAGATTAGAAAACAACATTGAATACATGATACGATTACTCATAAAAAAACTCAAACAAGAAGAATAGGTGAAATTAATTCCAATAGATAAGAACACAAGATTTGTATTTAATCCTATCCAAATCAAAAGTAGTGAAAATAGTAGAACTAATTCTCAAGATATCTTTCTAAAACCACCCCTAGTGACTTAAGGCTCATTATGATGATAGATGGTCGGTACTCACCCGTAACTACCTCCTAAGTCCTGAAAATATTATTCAAACTTCATGATGACATAAAGTCAAGATGCTTAACCTACTCCTCTGATAGAAATTTATCATGAAGCGTCCCAAACACCCTAGCACCCTAATTTCTAGTCTGATCCTAACATAGTTCAAAGGGAATTTATGATCCCCATAGGTTGGTGACTAGCACCTGGAATCATGAAAGATAAATTTGGGAATGGTTTTACCATATAAACGATAGAATAAATAGTTACAATTCATTATTCCCAAAAGAAAACTCCATAGGGAGAACAATACTAGAATTCAAACAGGTATAAACAACCCAAATTACAACCACAAGGTGACATAAAATATGAAGATAATAACCCAATTCCTAATGGACACAACTCTCCAAAAACCAGGGATCAACAACAAGAACCACCCCCAGGTGGCTCTTTATAATTTCTTGAACCTGGAAGAATATAATTTACAAAAACTTGAAGGCATAGATAGGGTGTGAGCTAAAATCCTATTAGGGTATCACCAAGGATTCCAAAAGAAGATTCCACATTAATAAACTAAATAAATATTTCAATTTCAAATAAAAATTCTTGGCAATACAAAATATTATTTATAATAAATCATGATTTACATTTCAATTGATAAAAAATATTTCTAAATAATGCCTTAATAAACATTTTATATAAAATAATTTATATGAATTAACAAGTCATGTGTAAAACTATTTACAAACAATGGAATATATATGAAAATAATCACAAAATATAAACATGGTCATCATTCAAGAGGTATGATAGTTCCAGGTTGTGGGATCCTCACACACTCATATAGTGATAATGGTAATGTGCACACATGTCTCTATGACACTAGCCAAAGAAGACTAACAACATTCCAATAGGGGTAAGATTTGCCAATGAGTTTATGTTAGAGTTTTAAAAGAATTAATCCATTGCTAGTTCATTCCCATGCTAGTGTGTTTTTTTCTAATAACTCACTAACTACATAGGCTTTCACATGCTCAAAAAATCAATAATGGGAAATTTATTTCAAAACTATTTAAAATAAAATTAACTAATTTCCCAATTCAATATTCCAATTTCCATATAAAAACCAAAATGGGTTTTTAATCAATTCATACCTTTTCTGGGATAAAACCAATGGGTTATTATCAAAAAAATAATCCATTTTTTTCAAATAAAAATTTTAAATCAATTTCACAAGTTCTATCAAATTCCACAATCACACCCCAATTCACTAGAATCGGGGTTTTCCCCAATTTTCATGCCAAAGAAAATCTAAACCACAATCCACAACAAATTTTTTTTAACAATTTAATTGAAAGAAATTTAATTTAAATCAATTGTCCAATCTCAAACAGAACCAAAAACCTTTTTCATAGAAACAGAATGCCTACAAAAGAACCCACCAATAAGGAAAAAGGTGTATAAGACCTAGTAACTCGACCTAGAAACAAGATTCAACAACATAAAGCTTAGATCTATCAATACCAAGATGATTTATAAAGATCTAAGTAGGTAAATATAAAGATATAGAGACACAGGTAGATCGCTTACCCAAAGAGTCACACTACAACCGCAAAAAAGATTAATCAGTGAAAAAAATGACCTAGAAGGGTTGGATGGATCCAAAATTACCTAGGGATGGAGGAAACATGGATGAAATGGAATAAAAATATCAGTTGTGATGCCTGCTTAAAATCGACACTCGGGACTTTACATGATGTGTAAGCCAATTACACATCATGTAATTTAAAAAGTCTCATATATATTGAAAAACTCATCACCTTTTATTAAAAAAATAGATTTATTATTATTTTAGAATTTGAATGTTGTGTAACCATATTACATGGTTTGTAAATCCCCAACAGGCTATAGAAATAGCAGGTTTTATGCAGAAAATTACAATAATTCTCTAACTTTACCTTTATATGTATCCTCCCAACTCCGTCTCGGCCCTACCCTGACATTGAAAAAGGAAAACCATAACAAGGATTAAAATGCACCATACAGAAAGGTAATAGTATCTAACATAATTCTTATTCATTCTGGAATACTTATATAACTCCCTTCTAGAATAACACTAGAATGTAATCACTTTACTAGATCTAGAAACTCCTCTCTTAAACCTCACTTGTAAAGACCAAGATTTTCCATATAAATTTATTTTTAATTATATGGAACTATTTCGAGGCTGTGAAATTTAACGGCATTTTATTCTGATGCCTGGTGTTCCTGTAACAGAATTTTAAACTTTCTTATGGTACATTCAGTAAACGTGTGAGTGGGAAATCCTAACTTTTTAACCTGTGCTTAGAATTTAAATCTAAGGGCACTATTGAACTCACAGTGTTGGGATTCGCTTAAGGGAGCCTTAACCTTGACCGCAGTGGGTTGAGAGAGGAAGTTGGTTTTTGCGGTTTTCATGGAGTATTAATAAAATAAATCTAATTTGTTTTAAATATCCTCCACCTCTATTTAGGTTTTGGTGGTGGGGACCACAAGGGGTGGTCAGGAATTTAATGTAGGGCATTAAATGCCCAGTTACACAAAAATGTGTAGCCACCCAACATATAATAAAGGAGGTTCATTAATTACATCAATTAATGAACCTCTCTTAATTATGTATTGAAAAAATTAACACCCATCATCTCTCTTTATGAATTTGTTGGAAAATGTAGTGTTGTTCTTGGTAGAGGAGGATTTTGGAGGAACCTCTTGATAAAGAACATATCCATTAAGTAAGAACTGAAGATTGTCGTTTGGGCAGCATCGTTAGAGGCTTCCTTCGGGATTGATGAACACTGACCCGTCTTCAAACACGGAACACTCTCCAATGACTAATGATGTAGGGTTTTGTCTTGTTTAAATTTCAAGATTTGTTGAATCATTTTATCTTCTCCCTTGATAAGATGCTAATGCGGAGGGTGCGGGCCAAATGAACAAGGCACGGTCCCTCCACCTCTTGTTCATTCATTACGTTCTACATGAGTGAATTTTTGGGTTGGAAGGAACCCAAATATGAGTGTCAAGAAGTGAAGGAGATGACCCAGTAATCCCATAGGTGCAATCGAATGGAAAAACGGACCACCAGAGCTCACTCGGTGGCTCGCAGAAGACGACCTGCATAGCGGCACCGGCGACCCACGTCGGCAGGCGAAATCAGTGGCCGGCACTAGCCGGCCGTGTTGGTGGTGGCACGCTATTGCGTGCCGCGGGAGGAGGAGGCCATGGTTTTTCAGTCGTGGCAGTTGAGCAGGGCGTCCAGCACCGACTGGCTGTGGAGGCGGAGCGGTGCACCGTCGCACGCCGTTGGAGGTGGTCACAGCTCAAAGTCGTGATGAAGAAAGGACTCGTTCCCTGTGGATCCCATGGTGACCAGGTGGCACCACGTGGTGTCACCGCCTCAGATCTTTAATGGCTTAGCCATTCAGGAAAAAAGAGGGGGGATCGTTTCCCCCCGTGCCAGCTAGGACGGGCCCCGCGCCTTCCTGTTGGCTGACTCGCGCTCCCCTATGGGCTGGGTTGTGCCCTCCTATGGGCTGGGTTGTGCCCTCTTATGGGCTAGGTTGTGCCTCCCTGCAGGCTGAGTTGTGCTTCCCTGCGGGTTGGGTCACGCCCCCTATGGGTCAGACCGTACCCCCCTGCGCCCCCCCCCCCCCCTGCGGGCTGGGCCACACCCCCTGCAGGTCGGGCCGCGCTCTCCCAGCAGGTCGGGCCGGACCGCAGCCCAACGGGCCAAACTTGCCACTGCCCCGCCCAACCGAGCCAGCCCAAGGTGATTTGGGTCAGTCCGAGTCGGACCCAAGCTAGGTCGGGTCGACCCAAACTGGGTCGTGTCGGCCCAGATTGGGTCAGACCAGACCTGAACCCATCTAAGCCCAGTTTCGCTTAAAATGTCATAACTTGAAATCCAAATGTCCATTTGACAAACCATCTGTGACGCTGGGATCCTTGGAGAGAGATGTTCCTTTTGGATTACTCCACTCTAATTTTGGAGAAAGTTAGAGTACATCCAGGTTGGATAGAACCCGAATCCAACTGGGCCCTCGGTACTAAAATGCTTATAACTCACAGACCGGGTGTCTGATTGATGCATCGTCTATCGTGTTGGATCCCTTATGACATGAAGGTCCTTTGGGTTACTCCTTGGTGGAGCTTAATTATAGTCTAGGTATGCCCAATATCTCGAGGAGCAGATTATATGGAACTCGAACGCACTGGGTGTGGGGAATCATGTGGCTAGTTGTCTTGGAAGTAGCAAACCTGTGTGGATCAACATCATAGCTACCCAACGAGGACCAGTTTAAGAGAATCCCATCGAGGATCAGAAACTAGCAACCCTATGTGGATCATCATCGAGCGACTCTATGTGGATCAGCATTCTAGAGACCCTATGTGGATCAGCATTCAATCGACCCTGTGTAGATCAGCATTCTAGTAACCCTGTGTGGATCAGCAGTAGCATGACCTGATGATTTATAGCCTTATAGTGGCCTATCGTGGAATAGAGACTTACGTCCAAGAGTGGATCAATAATAGAACAACTTCTTTTTGGATCATTTTTGGAACTTCTAAATGGAATAAGATGATATAGATCTATATTCCTGATCTTTGAGTCATATACTTGGTGTGAGATGACTATTGCTTCATGCTTTGTGATTGAGTTCTTTTTTTGTGGTTTTTCTTTTGTGGAACTTTGGGATACCTTCAGGGGTCTCAAGGTACCTACTGAGTATTGTTATACTCATCCCTGCATGGGCTTTGCCCGAACCTTGTTGTGTCTTATGTAGACGATGGATAGCTTTGACCAAGGTTTGGGAGCTAGGACTGGATGGTGCTCGGAGGTGGACCTTTTGACATGACGTGCCACAGTGACAATCGACCGTGAGTTGTACCTACCCTTCAGGTAGGAGCCTTGGCGGATGATTCCAGAAGTTGTTTTTCTATTACTGTTGTACTTTTTGGTTGGGCTTTTATTTTATCCCCCTTTACGTGCAGTACTCACCCTTTACTTTACTACGTGGGTTGTGCTCATTGTATTCTTGGACTGTTTGTTTTTAGGTTTAAAGGAAATACCTTCCCATTTTTCAGGGATATGGCATTTAATGCTAGTCCCCAACCCCTGTCCTATGGAAGGTAGGCTTGGGGTAGTCATAGAATGGGCCCCAGGGGATGGTTTGTGACAAAGTGGTATCATAGGAGTCGGTTATACTGAAGAACTAGAACTCAGATATTTCAATAGAGCAATAGTGTTAAGTGTTTTGAGTGTGGTTTTCAGTTGGGGAGTTCAGTGTTGGTGCGGTAGCCAACATATCCATACACCAGGACCCTGAATTCTGATTTCCAACTCGGTGCACAAAAACACTGATTGCATGTGTTTTGGAAGTGTTTTATTTTTTATCTCTTTGAGTCATCTCACCAGGTATAACTTATTGACCATGGCACACCTATTTTCTTTCAGGATTCCTTCACGTAGATAGTCATCCAGGATTCCAGTGAGAGTTTTCAATGATGGCCCACTGAGCAATGAGGCTTTGGTACATGGCCCTCTTATGGCAATAGTACCATCAGGTGGTTTACCAGTAGCACCTCTACCCATTGGGCAGCTATTTCCACCAGCCCCACTAGTAGATGGTGTATGCCAATTGAGCGTGTTGCATGAGTTTCAGCAGCAGAGGCCTCTGAGGTTCCAAGGCGAGACGGATCAGTAGGCAGCTAAGGACTGGATGGAGGCTATGGCCAGAGTTTTTCACCTGGTTGGGACACCAACTGACCATAGGGTGATCCTAGTTGCCAGTCTTTTCCAGGGAGTAGTAGGGAGATGGTGGAGCCTAACGCTCTAGATACATGACGAGGCAATCATCACCTTGGAATATTTTGAGGGCCTCTTCAGGGCAGAGTTTTTTCCAGTGACTCTACTCTCTGTTCATATACAGGAGCTGCTACACTTACAGCAGGGCATCTTGATCATGTCCCAGTACTCGACGAGGTTCACCGACCTCTCACGCAACTCTACCGACATGGTGTGGGACCCTTTCTTCAGGGTCCAAACCTTCGTACTGGGAATCCAATGGAAGATAAGAGTTTATATTGTATCTCTCATTACTCCAATGCATGATGGAGTGCTGGAGAGAGAAATCTTGGTGGAGAGTTCCCTTGCTGACCTGACATCGATAGCGAGAGCCACCACCGGGCAACACGTTTCAGAGTCATCTACAGATGGTAGTAGGCATATGACACAGAGTTATAAGTAGACCATACCTTCTGGTAGATGACCTTGGGACATATGTTCGGAGGTGCGAGGCTCATGAGGTAGACTGGGCCAGCATAAGAGCAGACTGTGCTTCACGTGTGGCGAGCAGGGTCACATGGCTCGTGACTGCCCGACCAGCCGCACTGACAACCAGAATATGGTTGAGGGACCACCAAGGAAGAGTCAGAGATTTGAGCGAGGAGGTCCACAGGGCGGCGGATGTGGCAAAGGAGTAGGTCGTGCAGTAGGTTGTGGATAGCGATTCGAGGTTCTACCACCACCACCTCTAGGTGCTCTACCCCAACCACAGGGACCAGGTTCACTTAGAAGAGCTCAGCTCCAGAAAGCTAAGGCCTATGACCACGGTGATCCAGATATGATTTGAGGTATGATATGTGTCTACTCCACCTTAGATGAAGTACTTATAGACACAGGTTCCAATCACTCTTTCATTTTTATGGCCCTCATTTGGAGCTCAGAGATTCCGGTGGAGCTTTTGGCTCTATCCTTGTAATAATAGACTCCTACAGGATAAGATTCAACAATTACACATTGGTTCCAGTAGTGCGAGATTACTCTAGGAGGTGAGAGCTTAGGCTAGGATCTTCTAATAGCATCATTGAGGCCCTACGACGTCATCTTGGGTATAGACTAGTTATCCACAGTCCATGCTCAGATTGGCTACATTAGGCGCAAAGTGTAGTGTGTCCGTGAGGATGGGACCAGGTTTTCCTTCACTGGGGAGAAGGGAACCTTTACAGCACAGGATGGACTTACCCGGAGGAGGGCGTAGCCGATCACACATTAGTTGGCTAGCCTTACCCATGGAGCAGTTGATTTTGAGAGTCCAAGTTATCCTGTTATGGTGGAACAGTATGCGAATATCTTCCCTGATGATGTTACAGGACTACATCCTCACAGAGATGTGGACTTCTACATCGATATGTACCCCAGGAAGGCACATATATCTACAACAGAATATCAAATGGCTCCCACGGAGCTTTGTGAGTTATAGCTACAGCTGGAGGACTTACAGAGGAAGGGGTTCATAAGGCCCAGTGTTTCTCCATGGGCAGCCATGATTTTGTTCTCCAAGAAGGTAGATGGGAGTTTGAGGCTTTGTGTGGATTATCAGCGCCTGAACTAGGTGACCGTGAAGAACAAGTATCCACTTCCGAGAATTGATGATCTCTTTGATCATCTAAAGGGAGCTTGTTGGTTTTTTAATACATACCTCAGATCAGGTTATCATCAGCTAAGGGTTCGAGATGAGTATGTTCATAAGACATCCCTCAGATGCCGGTATGGCCACTATGAGTTCTTGGTTATTCCATTTGGTGTGACCAATGCCCCTGCAGTGTTCATTGGACTCATGAACAGGATCTTTCAGCCATACCTCGATCACTTTGTGGTGGTCTTCATCAATGACATCTTGATAGACTCGGTATTAGAGGAGGAGCATGCCTATCATCTGTAGATAGTTCTGGATGCACTCTGAGAGAACCAAATTTATGGTAAGCTCTCGAAGTGCTAGTTCTGGATACGGGAGGTCCACTTTATGGGACATGTTATCTCAAAGGCTAGGGTTGCAGTGGATCTAGAGAAGATAGAGGTTGTGCTTTCTTGGGATCCACCCAAGAGTGTGACCGAGGTGCGAAGTTTCCTGGGGTTGGTTGAGTACTACAGTAGATTCGTACCTGACTTTTCCAGAGTTTCAACACCCTTTTCAACATTGAAGAAGAAGGGACATCCCTTCGTGTGGATGGAGAGATTCCAGAAGATTTTTTAGGAGCATAAGTAGAGACTGATGAGTGCCCCCATCTTGAGGCTACCAGAAGAGGGAGTTGGGTATGTAGTCTATTGTGACGCATCAGGGACTGGAATTGGATGTGTCCTAAAATAGAAGTGAGCAATGGTCGCTTATGGTTTGTGATAACTGAGATAGTATGAGTAGAACTACGCTACCCATGACCTGGAGTTAGCAGCAGTGGCCTTCATCTTGAAGATGTGGCAACACTACTTGATGGGTGAACGGTTTACTGTTTACTCTGATCACAAGAGTCTTAGGTACATCTTCTCACAGAAGGACCTGAACTTGATACAGCGAAGTTGGATAGAGTTCCTCCAGAACTATGACTTTGGAATAGTCTACACTCCTGGGAAGGGGAACATAGTAGCAGACGCACTCAGCAGAAGGTCTAGTCAACAGTTTCTGAGTGAGGCAACAGAGCAGCTAGCTGCATTGTAGTTATCCTTTATGGATAGATATAGATCAGCTTACCTCCAGTCTATGGCTGTCACTCCCCCACTACTTTAGCAAGTTCAAGAGGCACAGCTTGGGGACATTGACTGTGAGGCTCAACGTGCTCATATATCCTCAAGACAGGCACCTGATGGATTTTTTGAAGGTGGGGAGCACGTCATCCTCTTTAAAGGATGCACCATGGTACCGGTGGAGCTATGGGAGGAGGTTTTGAGGGAGTTCCATACATCCCCTCTGGCTGTACATCTTGGTGTGGAGAAGATGTACTAGGACCTCTAGCATCAGCACTGGTGTCCAGGGATGAAGAAAGTAGTGGTAGAGTTTGTTTCACGATGCCTCACTTGTCAGCAAGTGAAGGTTGAGCATGAGGTTCCAGCAGGCTTAGTGCAGCCATTAGAGGTGCCAGAGTGGAGGTGGGATGGTATTTCCATGGATTTCGTGACAGGTATACCACATACATCTAGGGGCCATGATTCCATCTAGGTGATTGTTGACCGACTCACCAAGTCAACCCACTTTCTACCCATATGAGAGCAGGGATCAGTAGAGGGATTGGGATGCCTCTACGTACAGAAGATTTTACGGCTTCATGGGGTTCCATCAAAAATCGTCTCTGACCATGATGCATGTTTTACATCCCGATTGTGAGAGGGATTATAGGAGGAATTCGAGACTTAGCTATATTTGAGCACTTCCTTTCATCCTCAGACAGATGGTCAGATGGATCAGACCATTCAGACACTGGAGGACATGCTTCGTGCTTGCGTCCTAGATTTTGGTCGTGGTTGGGAGGATCACTTTCCCTTGGTGGATTTCACGTACAACAACAGCTATCACTCCACCATCGGTATGGCACTGTTTGAGGCCTTGTACGGTTGACCATGAAGATCAACTCTATGCTGGACAAACCCTGGGGAGTCAGCACTTATGGGTCCAGAGTTGGTACGTACTGCCACTGAGAAGGTGCAGATCATCTAGGAGCATATGAAGACTGCACAAAGTAGCCAAAATTCTTATGCTTATAGGATATGGAAACCTTTGGAGTTCGAGGTGGGAGACCATGTCTTTCTATGGGTCTCACCTTGATGAGGTTTGCAGAGATTTGGCTCGGGTGGCAAGATATCTCCAAGGTTCATCGGACCCTTTCAGGTTCTCAGCAGAGTTGGCGAGGTAGAGTATCACCTAGCTCTTCCTCCACTGATGCATCGGGTGCATGACATTTTCCATGTGTTGTAGCTAAGGAAGTATTTTCATGATCCATCGCACGTTATCGACTGGGGAGAGCTGTACATTGATGATGGGGTGACATTTATGAAGGTTCCAGTGGAGATTGAGGATTGACGGGAGCGAGTCCTTCATGGATGATCGATACCTTTGGTGTGCATTCATTAGCAGCATGGGAACCTCCAGGGGATCACATGGGAGTGGGAGGCTCAGATTAGTGCTTAGTACCCCCACTTGTTTCCTTAGTCTATGTTGTGGCTTTTGGGGATGAAAATCCCTAAGGTGGGGATAATGTAAAGACCCATATTTTCTATGTAAATTTTTTTTAATTATATGGAACTATTATCGAGGAACAAAATTTGACGACGTTTGATTCTGATGCCTAGTGTGCCCAGAACATAATTTTAAACTTTCTTATGGTACGTTCAGTAAACGTGTGAGTGGGAAATCCTAGATTTTGAACTGGTGCTCGGAATTGAAATCCAAGGGCACCATTGAACTCATAGTGTCGGGATTCACTTAAGGGAGCCTTAACCTTGACCATAGTGGGTTGAGAGAGAAAGTTGGTTTTTGAAGTTTTCGTGGAGTATTAATAAAATAAATCTAATTTATTTTAAATATCCTCCACCTCTATTTAGGTTTTGGTGGAGGGGACCACAAGGGGTGGTCGGGCATTTAATAGAGGACATTAAATGCCCAGTTACACAAAAATGTGTAACCACCCAACATGAAATTAAGGAGGTTCATTAATTACAACAATTAATGAACCTCTCTTAATTATGTGTTGTAAAAATTAACTCCCATCATCTATCTTTTTGAATTCATTGGAAAAAGGAGTGGTGTTCCTAGGAGAGGAGGATTTTGGAGGAGCCTCTTGATGAAGAACAGATCCATCAAGCAAGAACTAAAGATCGTCGTTTGGGCGGCATCATTGGAGACTTGCTTCAAGATCGACGAACACTGACACATCTTCAAACATGAGATGCTCTCCAATGACTCACGAGGTAGGGTTTTTTCTTTTTTAAATTTCAAGAGTTGTTGAATCATTCTATGTTCTCCATTGATAAGATGATAACACAGAGGTCGTGGGACAAACGAATAAGGCTCGGTCCCTCCGCCTCTTCTTCAATCGTTGCATTCTACATGGGTGAATTTTTGGGTTGGACGGAACCCAAATCCAAGGGTCAAGATGCGAAGGAGACGACCCGAGAACCATGTAGGTGCAATCGGATGGAAAAACGGGCCATTGAAGCTCACCCGGTGGCCCGAAAAAGACCGTCGGCACGGCGGCACTGACGACCCGTGCTGGTAGGCGATGGCAGTGGCCGACACCAATAGGCTGCAGTTGTAGTGGAGCGTCATTGTGTAATAAAAGAGGAGGTCACGACACTAGGTCGCGGTGGTCAGCGGGCAGCCGGCACCAGCCATCCACAAAGATGGAGGTGCACCATCGTGCACCACAGGAGGAGGAGGCCATGGCTTTTCAGCCGCGGCAGTTGAGCAGGGCAGCCGGTACTGGCTAGCCACGGAGGCGGAGCGGTGCACCGTAGCGTGCTACTGGAGGTGGTCATGGCTCAAAGCCGTGGTGGAAGAGGGACCCGCTCCCTACGGGTCCCGCAGTGACCAGGCAGAACCGCGTAGAGCTATGAGTTCAGATCCCGAATGGCTTAGCCGTTCGTAAAAATGAGGGGTGATCATTTCCACCCGTGCCAGCTAGGGCGGTCCCTGTGCCCTCCTGCAGGCTGAGTCATGCCCCCTATGGGCTGGGCTACGCCCTCCTATGGGCTAGGTTGTGCCTCCCTACGAGCTGGGATGTGCCTCCCTACAGGATGGATCACGCCCCCCTATGGGCTGGTCTTTACCCCCCCTATGGGTAGGGCCGCGCCTCCCTACGGTTCGGGTCGCACCCCCTACGGCTGAGCCGTGCCCACCCAGCGGGCCGGGTCGGACCGTGGCCTGGTGGGCCGAGCCCGTTGCGGCCCAACCCAATCGGGCCGGACCAAGCCAGTTTGGGATGGGCCGGTTTGGGCCCAGGATGGGTCAGGTTGAACCGAACTGAGTCAGTTCTCGTCAGTTCGTCCTGGAACGGGTCAGGTCGGGTCGGTCCAACCGGGTCGGACCGAACCCTAACCCGTCCAGGCCTAGTTTCGCTTAAAATTCCATAACCTGAAATATAGATGTCTATTTGATGAACCGTTTGTAGCGCTGGGATCCTTGGAGATAGATGGTCCTTTTGGTATACTCCACTTGAATTTTGGTGAAAGTTGGAGTACAGCTGGGTTGGATCGAACTCGAATCCAACCAGGCCCTCTGTACTAAAACGCTTATAACTCACAGACTGGGCGTCTGATTGATGTGTCATTTGTCGCGTTGGAACCCTTAAGATATAGAGGTCCTTTGGGTCACTCCTTGGTGAAAATTAGTAATGGTCTAGGTATGACTGATATCTCAAGGAGAAGATTCTACAGAACTCGAGCGCATCGTGTGTGAGGAATCATGTGGCTGGCTGTCTCGGAAGTAGCAACCCTCTGTGGATCAGCATCATAGTGACACTATGTGAATCAGCATCGTAGCTATACAACAAGGACCATTTTTAGAGCAGACCATCGAGGATCAGCAACTAGTGACCCTATGTGGATCAGCATCGAGCGACCCTGTGTGGATCAGAATTCCAGCAACCCTGTGTGGATCAGAATTCCAGCGACCCTATATAGATCATCATTCCAGTGACCCTGTGTGGATCAGCAGTAGCACGACCCGATGAGGTCTAGCCTTACAGTGTCCCATCATGGAATAGAGACTTATTCCCAAGAATGGATCGATAATAGAACAACTTCTTTTTGGATTAGTTGTGGAACTTATAAATGGAATAAGATGATATAGCATAAGACTAATCATCTATATTCCTGATCTCTATGTTTTATACTTGGTGTGAGTTGGCTACTGCTTCTTAATTTGTGATTAAGGTCTCACTTTGTGGTTTTTCCTTTTTGGAACTCTAGGATACCTTCGGCGGTCTCGGGGTCCCTACTGAGTATTGTTATACTCACCCATGCACGGGCTTCTCCTGCACCTTGTTGTGTCTTGTGTAGACGATGGACAGCTTTGACTGAGGTTTGGGAGCCAGGATTAGACGGTGCTCGGAGGTTGACCTTTAGACATGACATTTCGTAGTGATGAATGATCTTGAGCTATATCTACCCTTTAGGTAAGAGCCTTGGCATATGATTCCGGGAGCTGTTTCTCTGTTTCTTTTGTACTTTTCAGTTGGGCTTGTATTGCAGCCCCCTTTACTTACAGTTTTCACCCTTTACTTTCAATACACATTTTTTTACTACTATAGTTTTACTATGTGGGTTGTGCTAGTTGTATTCTTGGACTGTGTGTTTGTAGGTTTAAAGGCAATGCCTTCCCGTTTTTCAGGGATATGCCTTTCGGTGCTAGTCACTAACCCCTGACCTATGGAAGGTGGGCTTGGGGTAGTCAGGGCATGGGCCCCGGGGGATGGGTCATGACATCACTATATTTCGGTACAACAAATTTTGTTATGTAATTCATATATTTTAATGGAATTATCTCTCTCTCTCTCTCATTCTTTTGTCAATTTTTTAAATGGCGTAGAGATTCCTTTCTATTTTTTAAATATCTCAAAAAAATATCTCTTATATTTTTATTATATGATAGATCTATCATATGATACTAATATTATTATTTTATACAGTCATTATCACATGTTTTGTAACTATCATTTTAAGATTCATAAATGACTCTTAAATTTTCCATGTGTTGCAAGTTGGATTTTATCATATGGGAAGGATATGAATTCCCATTATAACTACCCCCCAAGAATTTATATAGCTGTAGTATGAACTTCTATATCAGTAAATATAGAAAACTTTATTTTCATAGCACCATGATCATGGTCTTCAGCCTTTAATTCTTTATAATCCATGCTCATAAAAACCTACATCTATACAGTTGAACATATATTTATGAATAAACACACACTATCATGAATTTTTTGATATTTAGGGACTCCCATGATTCTCTCCTTTAATTATGATTATACACTATAATGTGGCCTATAATTCCATGGTGTAAGATGCTATGGTGTAGCCATTACTTCCATGGTGCAATATCTTCCATGCCCACAAAACCAAAGTGATGATGTAGTATAGCTTCTTCTCTATGGTTTAGACACATCACAAATGGAAGAACACAAAAATACAATCCATGCATACCTTTTTAGCATGGGAATAGGTTCCATAGTGAAAACTCCTTTTTCCTATAATGTGGATGTTTCTTTATGATGTATCCATCACAATAATTCCATCCAAACATAGTCTACAGGGAAAGCGGTGTCACTATGTCGTGTGTGTACTCTTTGTATCTCAACTTCACAAGGATTTCATTTTGGTAAGTTACACTACATCATATCAAAAACTTCATGGATTTACTATAGTGTAATCTCTTACACTATGGAATATCCAACTAAATACCTTAATTCTTATCTTCTGGTAAATGCAGAACTTTCATGACATAGGGAGAAGATACGGTGTGGGAATCTCAATTTCCATGGGACTACAGTGTGGAAAATATCCCTACAACATAGTTATCATGTTGGAACCCTCAATCAAGAGGTTTAAGATAATGTGTGAAGTCGATCAAATAGATCTTCTTTATTTGATCGCACAATCGTTGTCTTATATGTATGTTTTTAAATGAGTGAATAGTACTAGCTTCTCTCGAGTATCACGTCAAACTTAGACTTCTCCTTTATCGTCCTAATAAACAACTTCACTTCCTCGACTCACTAGTTATGAGTATCAAGGTCTTATATCAAACTCCTTCATGCTAACTCCCTATGGCATGGGCCACTTCTCCCATTCACACACCAACCTACGTGTGTTCTTGCCAGTGCACACCCATGCACACTCTGCCTCACCCATTATTTCCACCCTATTGTCTCTGTATCCAGATGGACTTGCTGGTTCGCCTTTTTAGTCAAGCTTACTTACACATATAAAAGGTTGAGCTGGCTTAGTTAAGAAACTAAGTTTGTCCCATTTTTTGTAAATTCTTTATCTTATTCCTTTTTGAAAAACAAAACTCCTCCATAATTCCACAAAATTAAACTTAAAGTAGTACCACCACAAATCTATATTTTTCTTCTTAGATAACATCAACTAAAATTCCTTTAATGAATCCAATTGTGTATTATAAATAAATCTATGATCACATATTGATTTTTAAAAACTAATGTTGGAAAAAAAGCCACTCAAAACTTCCATGTTCATATATTGTCAACAAATCCATTCTTTTCCAAAAATAAAACTCCTCCATAAATCCAACAAACTAAACTTAAGGCAGAACTATCACTAATCCATATTTTTATTTTGATAGTGCATCAACCAAAATCCCACTATCAAATTCAATCATGTATTTTCAATAACTTTGTGATCACATATTGATTTTCAACAAACCATATTGTCAACAAATCCACATGAAACTTCCATGATCATATATTGTCAAAAAATCCATTCCAAACTCATATAGGTTTAACAACCCTAATCAGATACCAAATATTTCAACCCAAGATAAACATGACATAAGTAATACATTAATATCATGATTTAAATAATACATTTCATAAAAATTCACACCACCCAAAGAAGAAAAGGTTTAGTATCTTATATATTAGCTAAATAAATATATTAATTCACCACACTTGTGAACATTTATCCATATTCATGTCCCACTAGACCCTTTTCTAGATATCTCACATGATATAATCATCTTCAAAACCTTGGGATTGGAAACATAAGAAAGGGGTGAGCTTAGATGCTCAGTAATGGTAAAACATATCATAACTTGAATGAAAACAATAAGAAGACATAAATATCACAAAAGATCAAAAGACATTATATGATAATCCTAAAAAATTATAGAGTAATATAAGATCATAAAACAATCATTAAGGAAGCATATAATATATTACCTAGCTTAAAAAAATATCTCAATAGTTATATAACATGAGAACATGACATAAAATTTTCTAATACTTTCAAAATTAAGACATAATCTTGAAAACATGGTATTTCATGGAAATGAAATGCATCTTGAAAATTTAACACAACTTGATGAAAAAATTGGAAATTTTGCACAATCATAAGCCTAATAAAACATATGTGAGAAAACTCATTATTTCCATGCCTGAAAATGTGACCAAACCCATCATGCCCATGCCTGTGTGAAAAAACTCATTAAGTCCACTCCTAACTATATCATGAGGTATAAGACTAAACCAATTCATTTGAGGGAGATATAGGACCCCACCCATCATCAACCATATATATTTGGGCCACTTAAAATCAATCATCATTATATCTTAAATAACCCATGGAAAAAATGGTTTTCTTAAACTTTCCAAAAAACATCACATATCATAAACATAAAAGATCATAGGATATAAAAAATATAATTTTATAAAATTAATTATTTCATAACATCATATGGATTAAAACTTTAATATAAATAGTTAAAAATAAAATTTACTTTAAAATACATAAAGGTTTTAAAAAGGAAAAGTGAAAATACTATGAAAACATTTACTTTAAAGAATTTTTAATAATAGAGACTTGGAAAGACATAAATATTTCAAAAAATAAGAAGTGGAAATAATTTGAAAATGTTTAATTTAAAAAAATATTTTTAATAATGGAACCTTAAAAAATACATAAAGTTTATCAAAAGAAAATGTAGAGTGGATGATAAAACTTTTTATTTTGAAAGGATGAAAAACTTTGTTGAATATTTTGAAAACCAGCGTCATTAAAAAGGATAGAGAATACTTTTCTTTAAAATAAAATAATAATAATAAAAGTATCATTATATATAAAAATATTTTTAGTTTCCACTATCTCAAGTATGACATTTTTGGAAAGTAAAAATATTAAAATGGAAGAAAAATACATCAAAGGTAATGGGAATTATTTTTAATAAAAATGCATTTTAACAAAATATTAAAATCATTGAGAAAAAATAATTTAGTGTAAAAATGATTTCCCTTTAAAATGTGGTTTAAATACATTTTAAAATCATAATAGTTTATAATATATCAGTCATTAAAGATAGTATGCAAATATGGGTGATTATGAACCAAGTAATAGAGTTGAGTCACGAAAACCCATTACGGCTTTAGTAATTTTTAAATCAAATGTAATTTGAAGTTTTAAAATCATATTGTTATGTAAATCCCATAGATTAAATAATTTATTATGTCAAAATATATTATTGGTCATTGTATACACCATATAAATAATAAATTGGTTCAAAATAATTAAACATGTCTCAATGAAGATAAGTTGAGACGAAAAACCCTCACGGACTTTGTATCTTTTGAATAAAAATCCCAAGAGAGAATAAACATGGAAAAAACATTGTAAATCATGAAATATAATTAAATCATGATACAAAATTAAAATGGGGTATTATTTACACCATCAAAAATGAAACATGGTGTATAGCATAAATGTGTCTCAAGGGAATCAAATTTGAGACAAAGAAACCCTTAATTTGTTTCCCTAATTAGTCTATAGCACTTTAAAATACTATAAAACAAAAATAAATATCTTAATATAATATTTTATAAACATATTAATACATAAAAATATTTATAATTTTCATTTATAATCATTATATATATGTACATTATTTAGTTTTTTCATATTTTCCCACATTGGGTGTTTACAGTTTTAACCATTTGTAGTAGTTTCGTAAGAGTGATATCAATGTTTATTATTATTATAAAGTTAATAATTAAAATTTTATTATTTTTAATGAAATTTATGACTTATAATGATTTATGAAGTTTAAATTTCCTTTCATGGGTACTTTAGTCTTTATCCTATAAGATGATATTGGCAAGGAACATTTTTTCGATGATTTTCAACCTACTAAGGGCATTTTATTAATTTTTGTGTCAAATTTTGTTTCATCCTTTAAAAAACCAAGAAAAGATAAATATATTAATATTTATTTCATTTTATAGTAGTAATTATTTTTTCATAATCATCCATGAAATAATTTCATATCATTATTCAAGTAGGTGGTCAAACTGACACAAACTTGAACATGCTTAAATTCAATTAGTGAGTATGGTTAAGGAGAAGTTTCTTTTGACATAATATCATTATAAAAGAATTGTAATGATAATATTTTTATATTTTTATTATTTTGAACCAAATTTTAATATGTTTTGATAAATAATTAAAAACTAGAAGAAAAATGGAAAAATGATTCTCTATGGAGGTGGTAGCTCGTACAACGCGTGATTAGAATTTCAGTTACTCAGTGAATGAGAAGGGTGGAGGTGGATAGAAATTGATAGTTTTAGAACCAAAAATATATTATATAAAACATATTTATTCATAAATACCATAATTAAGACCATACAGGTGGTGATAAAAACTAAAAGCACCATTTTGTGGAGGCAGTAATATGTGCACATACACAAAAGAAAATTATTATTTTTCTTTATAGATGGAAGAGAATAAATAATTGTTGAACTATTATTATAATAACATATAAACAAACTAATTATGTTTATTTTATTATTTTACTATGTTTATGGTTGGCTTATAAAGTAAATAATAAGAAATAAATGTTAAGAAATATGTGAAACCTACATTGAGACCTTGAACTTCCTCTTGATGAAGGCCTTACATTTGAGGTAATTAGGCTAATGTTTGGTGGAAAGGGGAACTAGGTAATGTAATTCACTTCAAGGATATAAAATTTTGGGTATGGGTTCGAGGATATTTCAAAATATGAGTGTATTTTTCAAAGGGTGTAAGTGATCCCCCTTTTATAAGTGAGGAAGAGGGACTTTTCCATGGAAAATAATAGTAATGGGTAAGTGTGGAAAGTCGTGAAAATTGGGTGAATTAGGTGAGAAAATATTGGTGAGAAATGTAAGTAATACTTTAAAACCTAAAAAATTTTCTCTATAATGTCTAAATATAATTTTAATTTAATAAAATTTGAGCCACCTTAGATTAGTCATTTAAACACTTATTACTCTTAATTAAATATTAATCATTTAAATTATTTTATTACTAAAAATATAAGTTGACTATTATTACCAAAATTTGATTTTATAAATTCAAATTTTTTTTATATTTATCCTAGTTAAATTTATAATTATTAGAAAATTAACTTTTAAATCAAAACATATAATGTGTTGAAAATTTATATTTTACTACAAAAATGTCATTTTAATCATTAAGTTACCTTAGTCTTATTTAACATTTATTACCAATTAAATAAGTGTTAATTCATTTTTATATATGTTTACACATCATATTATATCTTTAATTTAAAATTGATTCATTTAATTTTAAAAACACACAATATTTAGAAAATTATTATTCTTTGAAAAATAATCATTTTATTAGGGTAACTAATATTTACCCCAAGGTAACTTAATCTTTATGGATAAAAATAAATTGGACCTTATTATAAACTTTGGGCCAACTAATTTTAAATTTTAAATCCATTTCAATTTATATAATTGATAAAATCTAATTTTAAAATACTAATTTATAATGTATTTAAAACAATTTTAGAGAAAATATTGCTTATGTTTTAAAATATAAAATATAGGTTTGTAATTAAAAAGTGATATTTTAAAATATATGATGTTACTTAAAATACATATGTTTGGTCAAGAAAAATGTTTCCTAAGTTTTAGGTTATGTTTATATCCAAGTGATGTTATAAATGCCACTGTATTTTCAAAAACGTCATTTTATATTATTCACCTAAAAATCAATTATTTTAGAAAAATTACTAAAAATAATCTTAAGATAATATGATCATCATAAAGCCTAAAAAAATTATTTTAATTTTTTTAAATTCACGTCATAAAATATCATGAAAAGCAGTTTTTTATAGGGAATCATTTTCAATAAAAATTAGTGTTAGTCATAAATATATAAAACTTGGAAAAATATCCATTTATAAAATAAATTTTAAGAATAAAATTAATTTTATTATTTTATTAGTTGAACTAATTGTGTTTGATGTTTAAGGTGAATTTTATTTTATTTTGTTCTTATATATATATATATATTTATATATATTTCATAATTAAACTATTGGTATTTATACCTACTAATTCTATAGATACCTTACGATGGTTTATATTGGTTTGGTTTTTGGTGTTTCATGTGGAGAAAACTGTAGAACGTAATATTTATTTAATGGGAAAAACTTATATCATTACAAAACCTGTTTAAAGAGTGTTTAATTTTATTATTTTAGTATTATTATTTTCATTTACATTTCATGATCTTAGATGGGTTTTATAATTACTTTCACTATATATCGAGTATCGATATTGTTATTAAAAACTTAGTATTTAGATCAACATGTCAATATTTGGATGACATGTTTCAATTAATAGAGAATGGTAAACTCATCTCTATCCAAATTTTTTGTTTAGTTTGTTTAATCCATACGTGAAAACTAATCATGTATGATTTTATTCTTTTAATTCTATGTGTTTGGGCTGATAACTATTATTTTATTTTTTCCATTTATATAATTTTCCCCTCTTCATCACCTTAATACTCATTTTTTGTTTCACTAAATGAATTGGTATTTCACTAGAGTTATTTAAAATAGGATAATTGATTTTAAGAATAAAGTAGTTATAGAATTTTTTCTCTTTACGCTTCCTTCATAATATGATTTATCCACCATTTATATTATAGAAAAAGATTAAATTATTCCTACATTAAAATATAATTCCTTAAAATTTAAGGAATGGTGTTGTGTTGTATAAAAAAGATCAGAAAAAAATTATTGAGGTCTTAATAACCTAAAAAAATTCCTCATACAATTCATCGATATTTATAAAATAATCACATAAATTGCCTTGTCCCTAATTTTTCTAGAATCTACTTTCATATAAAACTATAGTTTTAAGAGGATATTTCTAATATTATATACTTGAAAAAGGTTTTCAATGACTAATTAATTTTCTTATGATACTAAAAATGAGTTCATTACCATAATTATATGCCTTTTTCGATACTTTGAGTAGTTTAATAAAAACAAAAGGGGATTATGGGTCTGAGATGCTTTAATAAAAGGAGTCTGGTTGTTCAAGTGAGATGGTTTTTTCAAACATTAAATTACTTCATTCTAAGTTCATTAACATCACCACCACAATCATCAGTATCATCACTGGATTAATAATATGAATTTTAATTCATAATGATTAGATTTTTCAGTCTAAGTTTCATTGTGGGTATGTGTCATTATTCAATACAAGTGTGTTGTATCATATAGTTAAAATTTATGTTTATTAAATTTAAGTAATCATTATCTTTTACTCATTGGGTTTAAAGTATTATTTAATATCACATAATCAAGTGAAAAAAAATAAAACTAATATTTATAAAAAAACATGGTATAAAAAAGCTAAACATGGTAAGAATCTTACTAATGTTCCATTGGATTGATGGGATCACGTAGAGTGGGAGTAGTGAATTAGTGATCCTTTTTTCTTTTTATTTTTTTTTTCCTATTAAAATCAACCTATGTGGTTGGTTAGTACCATGATCAACTAAATTTTTAATAATCCATCCTCACCTCATATTCAATGAAAATTAAATAATAATTTCATAAAAAATTTATAATATTCAGCTATAAAAGAATACTTATTAACATAGTTGGTCGGTCCCCTAAACCCATTTATTCTCCATTATAATCTTGTTATTATTTATAATGGGTGTGGGTAGTTATTATCCTATCCCTCAGTTCTTCACACACCATCGCTGAGTCACATAGTGTTCTAGATCTAGAGTCCCACTGGAGAATGAATCATCACATTGTATACCAGTAATGTTTGAATCCATAACAAGAAAGACCTATGTTAGTGCCTAGTTACTTATATATCACCTGAAGATGATCTTCCTCCATGAAAAAACTATATCTCTAATTTTTTCATATACCTTCCATCAAGAACTTCAACAATCAATACTTCTGACTAATTTAGTTGTTCTGAAAACTCTCTCTAGATCATCAACTATATGGATCTTTCTCACCATATCAAATACTCAATTATTCACGTATTTTTCTTTATAAAATGAAATAATATATTTGTTAGCATTATTTTTTTTCTCTTTGATATGTTATAGGTATAGAGTTACTCAGTCTTATTTCTTTTAGACAGATTTCAGTTCTCTTGGGTCTCACTTCATTCTCTTCACACTTAATAGCACTATGTTGTATGTATATCTCATGATCTGTTCTTTCCACTCAATATTATTTTTTAATGATCTTAATAAACTAAAAATATCTTTAGCTTAGATAATTTATTTAATATCATCAACACTAGTATCCATAAATGGAATACCTTGGATAATTTTTCACTACCGGCCAAAAATCAATAACATAAAATATGCTCTTTTTGTTTCTCATGATAATATGTAAAATTACCAATAGATATTCAATAAAGAAAAAATCTCTACATTGAGTTTAAAAAATTCCCTTGGCTTCTCTAACTCCTCAACTAGAAGCTATGAACCTCCAAGAAGAAACTCAAAAAATTAAACTGTTTTCATCTACTTCAAAAAATAAATAAAAATCATATTTATCTATATATGTACAATATCCCAGCAAAAAATATAGTTGATACATAACTATTTTAGTTCACAATGCAACATTGTTCACCTCAACTTCAACCAATAACTCAATCGGTCTCTCTCTTCTCATAACATAAATTGGTCTTTCAAAAACTTAATAAGAATATCTGAAGAAAATTGTGAGTTTTGAATTATTTAAATTCATGTTATTCTTGAAAATCATGAAATTTCATCTACTTTATCAAAAGACTCATTCTATTAGTATCCGTCTTGAATTTCTATTCGTTAGTTATTTTTTAATCATTTAATTTCAACTTTGGAATCATCCCATTTTATTTATTCTTTAGAAAATTAATTCCAAAAAACTCATATTTTTCATCCCATAGTATTATAAAATTTCTCTTATTTCAAAGTTATATTATACTTATGGAATTATCATTTCGAATGAATTTTTGATAATTTATACGAAGTTCCAATAGAATTTATACACTAATTCATCTCAAAATCATATTCTAAGCTTCATAATTCATATGCCCAATGATAACCCATTTTTTATTACTTTAAATTCATACAGTCTCCAAGTCATACACTGGATCAAATCCATATGTGGATCATCAAAGTATTACAATATTATATTCTCACAAAGTTTTAATTCTTAATATATGAAAAAAAGATTATGAAATGAATTAAAAATTATACATTTTCATCAAATTTATAATATATCCTTATGAATTCATATGATATTGATCAAATTAATATGTCGTCATAGAAGTCATATATTAGAACTCATATTCATATAAAATACCTCAAGATTCATACACTTTGTTACTTTTCCATTAGTTTCATCTCAAGAATTATAGACTTGTTAAATAAAGCTCGGAATTTCTTCCAATAAACTCAATACTTTATAAAACCTTCATCAAAATGTATTTCTCACTGATTATAGTAATCTTCATGTTAAGCACTCCATTGATAGATTCTATATATCTTCAAGATAGATTTTCCTTTTCCAAGAATATATCTTTAATCTCCTCATGTTTTATCTCCACATTCAGATTCTTCAAACTATTATATATAGAACATGCCACTTATGTACATGTCTTTTTCATGAAGAATAGCTTTAAAATCAACTGATGTAAGGGATTCTTGGAACTATTTACACATGGTCTTCAAGCAGTAGCTCTATCATCTTTACTATCCCTTTTCTAAACAGAATGGCAGTTTAACATCTTCATTCTTCACATCAAACCAACACATATTGAAAACCATTTCCACAAAAAAAAATAGTTTCTCTTATTGAAAACAAATACAATTAAACACATGGGCACAAAAATCTCCCCCTTTTTATTTTTTTCAATACCACCAAACCTCAAATATCAAAATGTGTGATGAAGCTCAATTTCTGATCCCCCTTATTGACAATAAATAAAAAATAAGTATAGGGGATTTATCATATAATATTTTTCTCACTCCTTTATAAGTATGAATTGAATCCTTTATTAACTTGTTGAGAGAAAAATATAACCATATATTTTTCTTATAAATGAGCCTTAAGTTAGTTAACTTTAAGTCTTCATAGGATAACCTAGTGTAGAAAACAAGATTGAATCACCAAGTTTGTAAAATTTGTATATAAACCAATACAATATGTGATACCAAATCAATTTTTCATTCTAGAGTTTTCTTGTATATATTTAACATGAATTAAATTCCATTCAATCATCTAAAAAATACATTAAAAAATTAAGTGTGTGATATAAAACTCCCCCTAATAACTCTCTACATACTCCCCCTTAATAGAAAACTTCATATGATTTTAAATAGGGATTATAATGTGTAAAATTACCTCAATATTAAAATTTTCATAGGTTTTCTAGGAATTTTAGATTTATATGGAATACATGTTTTAGATATCCTTCTTCTCATTTTATCCCCCTCAAGGGTTTCACGTATTTCTTCTCCCTCATTGTAGTTAGAAAACCCTATGAAAAATGAATTCTTTGGTGTATAGTGCGTACAACCCTAAATATTCTTCTTAAATTATCTATATGTTATCACAAATTTAATAAAAAAACAAGTGAATATAGAGGTACCTTTTTTACCTCAATAATAATAGTAAGGTTAATAGTTTCCTATCAACCAAGAGTTATCATTCCTTCTAATCTTGGTATAGGAGGAATTCTTCCCACTCCCTTTTCTATCCTTTATAGATTTAATTTCAATGTTATTAACTTGACTTATTTCATTATGTGGGGTATTTATTTTGACTTTAGATATTAAGGAAACTTAATTTCCATATGATTCCATAACCTTTTTAATCATTTATTATTGGGTGAGTATAATTTTCATACAGTCTTTCATCCCATTCCCATCCTATCCATATATCCCATGTAGATTTAAATATATTTTTAGGTCATAAATTATATAAAACCTCTCACATACTTCAATTTTATCTTCAAAAATAATTTTATTTCCTTTATCTACAACAAAAATTTGAGATTTTTCCATTTCTTTAGACATCTTCACTTGATTTGAGCAAACAGTTAAGCATTACTTTTTCATATTCTCATCCTCTTTTCTCACCTTCATATTTTTCATTTCTTTCACACCATAGGTAATATATCCTAAAAATATTTTTCCACTACTCAGCTCTATGAAGTTACTTATCACACCTACCACATATTACATTCAAGAACTCAAATCTATTTTACATAAGAAGGCTTGGCATATTTTGAGTAATGGCCTGTTTTATTTGAAAATCTACTCTTTCTTGCTCAGTGTTTCTCCCCCTATGTTCATGAATCCTTATTGGTAAAGACTTACCATGCCATCATGAATAATCTATGTGTATATACCTTTCATATCACCAAAAATAGTCTTTGAACTCAGATCTTTTATTTTAGATAATGAATCTAACCAGATTTTAAGTGTGATTTTTCTTCCTCATAATATTTTGTCTTTTTCCTAGGGTATTTGGTTTTCTTGATATTTTCATTAATTTGAATTATAATAGTATATCCCACCAGTATTATTTTTTCAAAACTATTTAAATTAGTTTTTCGAATCTAGACTGTTAGGAAAAACATATTTACTTTAAAGATGATTAGGTTAATTTTTTAATTATCAAATTGGATCCAGTAATTTCATTAGCTTAAGAGGAATCAACATTTAGCTCAACTAACTTGATAAAGTATTATCTATCTTTCTTAAACTCATTTTTATCTCTAAGACACATTTTTTATCAACTATCTCTTCTTCCTTTACAGATAATTTTTTTCTAAATATCTAAACATATTTTATTACACAAGAATTTTCAATTTATACTTATTGATATCTTAAAAAAAATCTTCCTTCTTTTAATGCAGTTATTTATCAACAAAAAACTTATTATTTTCTTTTACTAATTTATTTTCTCTTTCTTGATATGTGTATTCTTATCAAGACTAGCCTCCTAATTTTATTTCAACATGTACTTAAGTTTTGTTCTCTCTTATTCTTAGTCACTACTTGAGGTATCAAAACCACTCTCAACATGAGAAATGAATTTTACTTCATCATTTTATTGAATTATTAAAACATCTTAATCTGCTTAAAAAATATTATTCCTTCTTTCTCATCAAGCTCCATTTTCTTTTTTGTTTAATATTTCTTCTTTATTTTACCCAATTTTTGTTTTTTCAGATTTCTCATTCTCCTCATCTATTTTAAATTCCACATCCTTATTTTTTGAAAATTTATTTGCAAAGTGTCCAATTTCATTACAGTTATAGCACCTTGGTGGTTTCTTTCTCTTTCCCTTCTTATTTCCTTATAATTTCTCCCTCAATAAAAGTGATACAATATAATTAAAAGCTTCATTATCTTCCTTACTTGCAGAATCACTTGATTGTGTAACTTCTTTAAATTTGATCTTTAACATTATCATGGATTCAAAATCTATTCCATCATTTTCATTCTTTTTAAAAGCTATAGTTTTTCTCATATCATATTCTATTAAAATATTTTAAAATTAATCCAAAGATATATCCTCCCTATATTCTAAAGTAAAAAACCTTGGGATCAAATATATTTATAAAGTTTCTCATCAGATTATTTACAATGATATAATTATCCTTCTTATAATTAAATCCCCATATATTTCTGAATATATCATTTACATTAGTAAAATAGTCTTCAATAGTTTCATCATCAGTTATTTTAATGTCTTTAAACTTTCTCCTCTAAACTTACATCTTAGATTTTTTCACGTTGATATTTCCTTCATAACTAATTCTCATCTTGTCCCAAATTCCATTAATATTTTTAAGTCTCATAACCTTTTTATATACCTTTTTTGATAGAGACATCAATATAAATTTTTTATTTTTTCCATCTACTTCCAATTTTCTCTTATCAATGAAGGTCATCAAAGTATCTTTAGCTATGGGTGGAAATCCCACCATTGTAACATATCTCACTTTGAGGCTAAGAGAAATAAGGTTGGGAAGAATTTTTTTTATTCCAGTTGTGATAGTTCCTACCATAAAAAGTTAGAATAATCTTTTTATTTAAAGATTTTAGTTTCTCCATACTTAGTCACTTTTTAGATCTTTCAAAGTGAACCTTTTCT
Source organism: Viscum album (assembly GCA_963277665.1). Classification (NCBI taxonomy): domain Eukaryota; kingdom Viridiplantae; phylum Streptophyta; class Magnoliopsida; order Santalales; family Viscaceae; genus Viscum; species Viscum album. The sequence continues at coordinate 1,473,638,378 of OY728125.1, read as the reverse complement.
ATGATTCCACTTGAAGTTCCCTTAGATCGATGAGATCACTGAGAGGGGGAAGGATTGAATTAGTGATCCTTTTTAATTTTTATGAGTTATACTCTTAAACTCAACCATTGTGGTTAGTTAATACCTTGATCCACTCTATATTTAATAAATAACTCTCACCTCATATGTAATAGAATTGAAAGAAGTATTATAGACAAGGATTTATCAGGTTTGGTTATAAAATAAAATTCATTATCATGGTTGGTTAGTCCCCTCAACCCACTTATTATCCATTATAATCCTTTTATCAATTAAAATAGGTGTGGGAAGTTATTATCCTAACCCACAGTGTTTCACACACCAACACTAAGTCACATAGTGTTCTAGCTCCAGAGTCCCGCTAGAGAATATAGCTTCACACAATGTATCGATGAAGTTTGGATACACAATAAGAGAGACCTCTATCATATCCTAGTTACTTCTACACCACCTAAATATGATATTACTCTATGAATAGACTGAATAATCGATCTTCTCATTTAACTTATTTTAATAACTTCAACAACCAGTGCACTTTATCAATTATACTAGTCTTGAAACTCTATCCACATCATTAACTATCTATATATTTCTCACTGTAGTAAATATTTGGTTGTTTAGTTCTTCTTATTCTGATAATAAATTCATGACTTCAGTCTCTTAATTTTTTTATCCTTGATACATTATAGTTATCAAGTTTCTCTATATTCTTCCTTCTTAAGAGCTTCCAATTCTATTGGTACTCACTCAGTTCTCTACACACTTCATACCACCATGCTGTGTTTAAATCCTATGATCTATTATTTCACTCAATATTATTTTCAGAAATCTTGATAATATCAAAATATCTCTATTCGATGGAATTAATTTATTCTCATAAACATCTGTATCCATAAATAGAATACCTTGAATTCTTTTTCACTACTATCCGAAAATCACTAACATAAAATATTCTCTTTTGTTTTTCCATGATAATACATGTGATTCTCAATAGATCTTGATCATAGACAAGATATCTATATTGATTTACCAAAATCTCCTTTAACTTCTTGAACTCCTTATCAAGTAGCTATGAACCTCCAAGTAGAATCTCATAAAATGAAACTCTTTTCATCTACTTTATAAAATCAACTGAAATAATCTTTATATGTACAAGTATAATATCCTAGGAAAAATAAATCTATGTCATGATTTTTTTAGTTAATGGTACAAAATTTCTAACCTCTTATTTAACCTCTATCTCAATAGGTCTTCCTATTCTTAGAATATAAATCAATCTTCCAAAAAATCAACAAGAATATCTGAAGAAAAAATTGAGTTTTAACTCATTTAAATCTTCATTATTCTTGAAAACTCATTAAATGTCCTATTTTTTATTAAGAGACTCATTAATTTGATAACCAACATGAATCACCATTCATTAATGATTTTTTAGTCACTAAATTTTATATTTATCATTATCTCATTTTATTTCTTCTTCAAAAAATTAATTCAAGAAAACTCACATTTTTTATCCAGCAATATTATCAAATTTATCTAAGTCCAAAATCATAAGATGATTGGAGAATCTCTATTTCATATGAATTTTTGATAACTCATATGAAGTTCTAGTAGAACTCATACACTATTTCATCTAAAAATAATAAATTAGGATTTATAATTCATACACCCAGTAGGAACCCATTTCATATGACTTGAAATTAATATGGCCTCCAAGTCATACATAGGATCAAAGTCACACATGTCTCATAAAAGGCTTATGATCTCATATTATCACAAACTCTGAAGTCTTATGATATGCACAAAGACTTAAAAAATTACTTTAAAGTCATATATTTTCACCAAACATACGATATCCTTCTGAAGTCATTCAATATGGATAAAATTTAAACACCAGTATAGAAGTTAGATTATAGCACTCAAATTCATAGGATTGCCTCAAAATTCATACTCTCTTAGAATTTTTTATTCTTCTAGTTTTAGCTTAATAATTCCATATTTTTTCACTTAATCTCATATTCTCTTCCAATCATCTTAAGCCTTTATAAAACCTTCATCCAGATTTATTTCTCATTGATTACAGTAGTCTTCAAATTTAACACTCCATGGGTGGATTCTATACATCTTTAGGATAGTTTTTCATTTTCTAATTACATATCTTAAATATCCTCATGTCTTATCGCATACTTATACTATTTCAAACTATTTTAGACAACATATACCACTTTGGATCTTTTATTTTTTATGAATTCCATCTTTATAATTAACTGATGAAAGGGATTATTAAATCTATTTACAAATGGTTATCAAGAAGCAAATTCATCCTCTTCACTTTCATTTTTCTAAACCTAATGGAAATAGCTTAACATATTCATTCTTCACATCACACCAACAAATATTTAAATAAATTTTCACATAATAGTAACTACTTTTATTGAAAAAAAATAAAACTAAACACATGGGAAAAATACGTACCATACTCATAAAAACACATAAAAATAACTTCAATATTAGTAAATTAATCAAAAAAATGATCTATAGAAACAAACTATTAGTTAATAATCTATATTAAAAAAGATCACCCAATCTCTAAAACCATGTACAATAATAATAATAATAATTACCATCAATCAATGTTTTCCATAAAAAATACTAGGTATAAAATTGAGTATTAATATTTCTTAGCTAAATGATATAAATTCCTACCTTTAAATCATAATAAAATAAATAACCTTGTTAAAAATTTGAATAATAACCCATATGTGTTTACATTTTTAAATAAAACTATGTTAGAAATATTTGAATTATAAGACTAATTTATTAGAAAATTAAAAAAATGACATAATTTAAGACACAATAATGAAAGATAGTAAATGTTTTGAGGGTTTAAAACATTGGGGAAAATCATTTGGTGTGATTTTTCCCAAAAATTAATTAGGGTTACATGAAAAATTAGCTAAAAAGATAAATAAAGATTCTTAGTATAAAATTTATGATTCACATCTCTCAAAGTGACTTAAATTTAAAACAAATGCATTCCATGTTGAATTGAATATGAGGAAAGATTCTAGAAGATAGACAGTGGAATAAGATGATAAATAAGAGTATTTTGAAATTTGAGACCGACAGTTTTGAGGGATTTCATAGGGGTGGGGATGTGGCATGGTAATATCCTCCATCATTAGATATTATCATTATTATTATGTAATATGGGATTTATGAGGATAAAGGCATCGCTCAAGGTGTGATTTATTTCAAAGCATATCTTCTTGTGATCTATAACTATAGTTTGGCTTCCCTCAATCACATTGCATACCTTGTTTCTTTTTTTACATTGTTAATTTATGGTTATATCTTATATACAACAATAGGCATGTGTGTTTTTAATTAATATAAAAACAATATAATTACAATATTCAAAATATGTGTGTTTTAAAATATAATTTTTAAAAATATATCTATGTTAGTATGTTATTGTAAATAAATTTCAAAACACATATATGTGTGTATTGTTAATATTGTGTTGTTAAAAACTATTTTTCTAATAGTTGTGATATAATATTTATGAGGATTATATATATAAATTATTTATCTAAATACCATGACATTGTAATTAATTACTACACTTTGATTTATGGTTAGACACTATGGGAAAAACCACTTATTGCGATGGGGTATTTGTGACGGGCTTTATTCCCATCGCAACAACTCCGAAAAAAAGCGTATTTGCGACGGGAGTATATTCCCGTCGCAAATGGTCAGTTATTTGCGATGGAAATACAGGACCCGTCGTAATAGCTATGGCGCGGTTTGCGTGCCAAAATGCGGGAAGTCTATTTGCGACGGTCGCCTTCTACTCGTCGCAACTACCCGGCGGTGGTAAATACTATTTGCGATGGGAAAATTGACCCACCACAAAAAATATTCACCAGGTGTTATTGGTGACGGGACCCATCACCAGTACCGGCGGTGGTAAATAGGATTTTGTGACGGGGATATCCGTCAGTCGCTAATGGTGTGTCGGAAGGCAGCTATTTGCGACAGACCCGTCGCAAAAACCCTTTTAACTGCCACCCATAATTAATGCGGGTGAAGGTATTTGCGACGGGGCCCGTCACCAATACCGGTGATGGTAAATAGGATTTTTCAATGGGGATATCCGCCCGTCGCTAATGGTATGTCGGCAGGCAGCTATTTGCGACAGGCCCATCGCAAAAACCCTTTTAAACGCCACCCGTAATTAATGTGGGCGAAGGTATTTGCGACGGGATACCATCGCAATACCTAGTATTTGTGACGGTATCCCATCGCAAATATGACCGTCGCAACTAATCTAACCTATATATACACCCCACCCGTTTTTTTTCAAAACATTCAGATCTCTCTTCTTCTCTCTCTAACTTCCAGTTCTAAGTAGAAAATTTCTTTCATTTTAATTTTTTCTTACGAGAAGAGCAGAGAAGGAGTGAGAAGGCGCAAATTACTTCAAAATATCTAAGGTATTTATATTTTTTATTTTTTAAATTATTTTTAATTGTTAAATTATTTTTAATTGTTAATTTTATTTTTAATTGTTAATTTTAATTTTTTTTTATAGAATGTTTAGTAGTTATATAGTATAATTAGATTAAGTCGTTGTACAAAATAATCCTTTTCTGGATACGAACAAGTAGAGGCGGCTCTGGCACAGATGTACCTAGGAGTGAAAACTCTGACAAGGTGTTTCGAGATTGACTCGGGGTAACCTGGTACACGACAACGGGTCTTGCTGCACTCTTGGTTCGACACTCCCGGAGGATGTTTTGGTAATAATTAGAAATAAATATATTTAATTTGAAATAATTAGAAATAGTTATATTTAATTAGAAATAGTTATATAATTATCAAATAATTAAGAAATAATTAGATTTAATTAGATTTAATTAAAATAATTATTAAATAATTAAGAAATAATTAGATTTAATTTATTACAAATAATTAGAATAATTAAAATAATTAGGAAACAATTAAAATAATTAGGAAATAATTAGATTTAATTAGGAAACAATTATAATAATTAGGAAACAATTATAATAATTAGAAAACAATTAAAAAGAATTAGGAAAAAATTAAAAAGAATTAGGAAAAAATTAAAAATAATTAGGAAACAATTAAAAATAATTGGGAAATAATTAAAATTAAACAATTAAAAATAATTGGGAAACAATTAAAAATAAAGAATTAAAAATAATTGGGAAACAATTAAAAATAAACAATTAAAAATAATTGGGAAACAATTAAAAATAAACAATTTAAATTTAAAATAATTAGGAAACAATTTAAAATAATTAGGAAACAGTTTAAAATAATTAGGAAACAATTTAAAATAATTAGGAAACAATTTAAAATAATTAGAAAACAATTTAAAATAATTAGGTCAGGAAAAAATTAAAAAGAATTAGGAAACAATTAAAAGGAATTAGGAAACAATTTAAAAGAATTAAGAAACAATTTAAAAGAATTAGGAAACAATTTAAAAGAATTAGGAAACAATTTAAAAGAATTAAGAAACAATTTAAAATAATTAGGAAACAATTTAAAAGAATTAGGAAATAATTTAAAAGAATTAGGAAAATATTTAAAATAATTAGGAAAAAATTTAAAATAATTAGGAAAGAATTTAAAAAAATTAGGAAAGAATTTAAAACAATTAGAAAAATTAGCAATCGTGATTGACCACTCATCTACCTCAATTTTCTTTTCATTTGTGTGTTGAGGCTTGACAGGAAACTTTTGCCTCCACATGTAATATTTGATTTTATTTTCAAAATTATCAACCTCCTCGCCAGCATAGAGGTGAGGAGGTTTATAATTTTGACAGTAAAAACAAATATTACATGTGGAGGCAGAAGTTTCCTGTCAACCTCAACACACAAATGAAAAGAAAATTGAGGTAGATAAGCGGTCAATCACATTTGTTTTTCTATTCAATGATTGATTAACCACCCGACCTATATGCATATCTTCACATTTATAATTAGTAACATAATTAGTAATATAATTAGTAACATAAATAGTAACATAAATAGTAATATAATATAAAATATTATATTACTCTAATATTAATAATTAAATAGTACTAATAATATAATTATTTTATTATTATATGTTTAATATTTATAAAAAATATTAATATTATTAAAATTATAAAAAATTTATAAAATATTACAATATCAATATTTTCAACAAGTTTTGCTCTATTCTTAACATGTTCAAATCTTAAAGGGTCACCAATTTTCTGGTCATGTCCAATAAAAATTTTGCGTCAACCGTGTCCACTGTAAACTCTATAATTGTTCTTTCTTGGTTGATCACCTCGCAAGTAGCATTGCAATAGGACAACCCAAGTCATGACTTTCTCATCTATAAGAATCATATCACATGGATTTTTACATAGACCATTATTTCTTGAAAAATTAAGGGAAAGATACTGAAGTTCTCTTAATTTTTCAAGGAAGAATGATCTATGTAAAGATTCATGCGAAATGATTCTTAAAGATGAGAACGACATTACTTGTGTCATCCTATTGCAACACTACTTTTGAGGCGATCAACCATGTAAGGACAATTATAGAGTTTACATTGGACATGGCTGACGCAAACTTTTTATTGGGCATGACCTGAAAATTGACGACCCTTTAAGATTAGAACATGTTAAGAATATAGAAAAATCTGTTGGAAATATTGAGATTTGTAATAATTAGTAATAATTAGTAATAATTAATCAAAAATCAAATAAATTCGAGTGCATGGTTATAAATTGGCACAATTTCCAGTGGATTGGAAGCTACTTTTTGTTCAATGTCTCATATCTTTGCTACTTTATCCCACTGAAATCAGTATGAAAAATGTGCTCTAACGTATGTCAGAGCAAGTTTTTCATACTGATTTTAGTCGGGAGAAAGTTAAAAATAGATGAGTCGTCAGGCAAAAGATTTGTTGCCAATCTGCTAGAAAAAAATAAGAATAATTAGTAATATAATCTCCACAACGATGATTACAAAATTTTATTTCATTATTCAAGCATATTTCATTTTGTCAAGTATTGCTAAGTATTGCTAAATTAATAATAATTAGTGGGGGTGATTACAAACTAACTATGTCACCTATAATTATTGGTAATTACTAAGAAATAACTGTAATTATGTATCTTCTCTTTTTAGGATATTGTTTTTCTTATATCAAATTATTTAACAACAGTAATGGTTTTAAATTTTGTAGAAACATATATATGAATATGGAACAAGGAAATCGATATCAATCATTATTAGATTATCGCGCTTGGATAAATCAGTGCAGAAATACAAACGGTTCTAGTTTAAATCATGTATATGTTGATGGTGTTGAAGCTTTCTTATCATTTGTATCATCACACCCGAAATTTGTTTCATAAGGGACAATTAAGTGTACTTGTAAAAAATGTGCTCTGAGAACGTTTGAGACATTTAACATCATTGGGAAACATCTCTTGCATTATGGTTTTCAATCAGATTATATTTTTTGGTATCAACACAGTGAACGCAGTTCCAGATAAGATACTAATAATTTGATTCCGGATCCATCACGGTTTCAGAATTTAGTACATGATGTTGTAGGGTCATCCGTTCAAAAAATTGAAATTGAGGATGATTGTTGATTTACTTCCCGAGTTGGCACCATCTTAATTTTCTGAGTTGTTCAGGTTTGCTAAGGAAGCATTATATCCTGGTTGCAAGATAAGAAAATTAGAAGCAGTTGCAAAATTTATGGTTATTAAATCAGATAATGGAATGTCAAATAAATGTTTTGACCCGATATTTTCTTTGGTTAAAGCACTGTTACCTGAAGGAAATGTGCTACCTGCTAATTATTATGAGAGCAAGAGACTAGTTCGTAATCTGGGCCTTAGTTATCAGAAGATCCATGCATGTTCAAACGATTGCATCTTATATTCTGGTGAAAATGAGTCATTGGATAGTTGTCTCACATGTGGACAATCGAGGTATAAAGAAGCTCAATCAGAGAAGTCTGGATTGATTCCTGTAAAACAGTTGAGATATTTCCCGCTTACACCCAGGTTGCAGCGTTTATTTATGTCTCAGAATACAGCGACAATGATGTCATGGCCCAAAACCAATATTTCAAATGGTAAAAGCTTGATTCATCCATCTGATGGTGATTCATGGAAACATTTTGATCAAGTGCATTCATCTTTTGCTTTAGAATCCCGGAACATACGATTGGGTCTTTCTACTGACAGTTTTTGTCCATTTGGATCTTTTGGTAGTCAGTATTCCTGTTGGCCTATCTTTATAAATCCGTACAATTTACCTCCATGGATGTTGATGAAAGAGCCTTATATATTTTTGACATTATTAATCCAAGGACATCCGAAAAAGAATATTGATGTTTATTTGAAGCCATTGATTGATGAGTTAAATTTATTGTGGAGTCATGGTGTTGGTACATATAATGCTACTGCGAAATAGAATTTTGTAATGAAAGCTACTTTGATGTGGATAATTAGTGACTTCCCGGCATATGGCATGTTATCTGGCTGGAGTACACATGGTCTAAAATCATGTACTTACTGTATGGGAGACAAAAAAGCATTTATTCTCGTGAATGGAAAAAAAACCTTGCTATTTTGACTGTCATCGCAGATTTCTTCCAATTGATCATCCTTTTTGGAGGAATAAATCTCATTTTAGAAAAGGCAGAATTGAAAGATATGAACCTCCAAAAATGATCTCGGGTATAGAGTTACAATCATTTTTATTTTCATTAACTTCCATCACTTTTGGACCGACAATAAACCAACAGAAAATTCATGACTTTGGGAAAAACACAATTGGACAAAACGGAGCATTTTTTGGAATCTGCCATATTGGTCTGATTTGTTGGTCCAACACATTTTGGATGTCATGCATATTGAGAATAACTGTTTTGATAATTTATTTCATACATTTTTTGATACACCGAGTAAAACCAAAGATAATGTAAAGGCACGATTAGATCTTGCCCAAATTTGCAGGTGACTATAACTTGAATTGTTTGAAAATATCAGATCACAGAGATTAATGAAGCCAAAAGAAGCTTATACACTGACCAAATAGAGTCGCTTATTATTTTGTCAGTGGATTGCAGATTTGAGACTTCCAGATGGCTATGCTTCCAACTTGGGCAGATGTGTTAAAAATGGTCATATTACCAAATTAAAAAGTCATGACTGTCATGTTATAATGGAAAGAATTATGCCTATTGGATTAAGAGGTTTTTTGAATTATAATATTTGGGATTCAATAACAGATATATCATATTTTTTTCGAGACATGTGTGTGGCGACAACAGACTACGATACACTAAGCAAACTGGAAGAAGCTATTGTTATAATTATATGCAAATTGGAAAAAATCTTTCCACTGGCTTTCTTTGACTCAATGGAACATTTGATATTACATTTTCCACATGAAACAAAATGTGGAGGTCCGGTTCAGTTTCGATGGATGTACCCATTTGAGAGATGCATACAGAAATTGAAGGAAAAAGTACGTAACAAAGCATCAGTTGAAGGATCAATTACTGAAGCTTATTTTCAAGAGGAAATTGCTTTATTCTGCTCTCATTATTTTTAATCTGAATATCCCTCAAAATTTAAACACATGCGCTGAAACAAGGGGAATGTTGATGATGATATGAACAATCAATTATCAGTTTTCAATCAGCCTGAACTTGGCTTTGGTGGAGTTCATGATAGATGGATTTCAGATGATGAACATCATAGAGCTCATACATATGTTCTACTCAACTGTGAATAAATGTCACCAATTGTACAGTGAGTGATTTTATCCCTTATTCTATAGATTCTGTTATAGTAAATTAATCATATTGTATTTGTAGGTTATATGATGATCATATCAAGAAACAATTTCCACAAATTACAGCAGATGGCTTAGAAGAACGTCGGCAAAAAAAATTTGCCTACTGGTTTCAAAAACTAGTAACGTAGATTCTTTTTTGGTTTTACATATAAAATCAATTTATTACTTGTAATAGTGATAAATGTTTTACAAATTTTCAGGTATATGTACATGCTGATAAGATTGATAGTCGATTGCGTATATTGAGTAGCCCACCATCTAAAATGGTTAAATCTTATAATGAATATGTGGTGAATGGTTATCGCTTTTATACACATGCATATGGGGAATCAAAGAAAACAATTAATAGTGGTGTTTGTTTGAAGGGATCACATTATAGAGATATTGAAGTTGACTTTTACGGCATGCTTGAAGAGATTATTGAACTGTGTTATTTGAGACAGAATTATCTAACAATGTTTAAATGTCGATGGCTAAATACTGAGAGAGGTTTGCGTATTCATCTGACTCATGGAATTGTTGATATTAAACCTAAAATTCTTCTTGCAGTAAAGGAAACATTTTTATTAGCTCATCAGGAACATCAAATTTATTATTTAAAATATTGTGCTACTGCAAAAGAGTTGGATGATTGGTGGAGTATAATAAAAGTTAAATCTCGAGAAAATCAGTTTACTCAAACAGAATATGGTTCCAATGAAGTGCAAGGAAATGAAATTTTTCAGGACACTTCTCAAAACACATCTTTTTCACAAAGAGACATGAATATCGAGGATGACACCCCACAATTAAGGGTCGATGGTGACGATGTTGTCAATGATGTTACAACTAAATTTGAAATGACAAGAGATGATGAAAGTGAAACTAATATGGAAATTGATGATGTTGATGAGGAAGATGAAAACATTGACATTGAAAACTATGAAGATGATGATGAAGATGAACATTGACACAGTAAAATGCTGGTTAGAATCATAACAAATATATATCTATACATAATAGTTATTTTCAACTGTTTGCTAATAACAATCATTTCATGTTTCAGATGGACTCAGAAACATATTGTCAGTTGCTGGAGGCTGATATACCTATGGATGACGAGGTTCTTGAGTCATCTGACCCTCGGGCTATTGTCACTACAGGGATCACTCGGAGGGAGCGTGGTCTTTCCAGACTGATGATTCCAGATCCTATCCCGGAGCGACGTCCACCTCTTGGATTCGATGCGCACATAAGGTGGTATGGTAACCTATGTATTTTAGTTATCTTTCATTATAATTTATTTATATTTTAATTGTTTGATTATTTGTTCTTTTTCCACAATTTTATGCATATAGCTATTGGACAGGGGAGCGCTATCTTGAACAATTATTTTTCTCAGCCCTGGATCACATGGGATCAGATTCCCGCTAATGTTCAGGCCGCCATGTTCGATCATTGGATGGTATGTAATTAAATATTATTTATTTGGAAATTTAATTCATTAATAACTTTATATTATGGTTTATGGTATCCCATCGATGAGAGCATGTGTGCCACTATCCACGCGGCATGGGTGGTGTCTATGTGTAACCGTTTCTGTCAGTTTTTGTATAATCTGAGAAAGGTGGCTGTGAAGAAATCCGGAGTGACATAATTTGATGAGTCCTATAGAGCCCACCGACTAGAGTACGTTTCATCTCACGTTTGGGATGAATTATGTACACACCGGTTGGGTGGTGGGTTTCAGAGGAGATCTGCAATGGCTCGACAGAATCGGGGGAGACAAGAGGTGACGCATCAATCCGGTAGTCGTACATTCAGTGTGCATAGAGAGCATCTGGTAAGTACTTATTTTTTAATATTTTATACAACTTTAAATATAAACAGTTTATTTTATATTCATATAGGAAGCCAAGTAGCCCGGTATTACGACGTACGGCGTTTATCAGAGGATGTACACCGATCCGGCTACTGGAGAGATTAGAGGTGACCGCCAGCGTCAGATTGTGGTCAGTATTATTTTCCTTTCAGTTTGCAAATTAAATGCATATAATCTTTTCATTATTTTAATTTCTAATTGAAACTTAAGGAGTCATATGAGGTCGCGACCTCTCAGACACAAGCTGAGAGTCAAGATGAGATGGGTGATCAGACTAGTGCCCACCATTTTGATGAGACAACATGGATGCAGGTGACCCAGTATGGCTTTAAAAAGGGCCGAGTATTTGGTATCGGCTCTCATTTGACTCCTATAGCTTATTATGGTACTGCTGCGATGTCAGCGTCCGGCTCGAGAGGAGCTCGTGGAGAGACATCATCTTCTGCCTCACAGTATCAGGAGCAGGTGCGTGCTCAGAGTCATCTTATAGAGGATTTGTGTTAGGGGCAGGAGCAGATGCGTCAGCAGCACGATGAAAAGATGCGTCGATGGCAGGAGCAGATGCGTCAGCAGTAGGATGAGAGGAGGCGTCGATATGAGGAGCAACATTAGGAGCAGATGGAGTATATGCGTCGTCTGACTCATAGTTTAGGGATGGAGTTTCCTCCACCACCTCCTTCAGGTCCTCCAGATTATCCACCCCCCCCCCAGTGATCTTTTTACATGTAATAAACATTTAAGTTCATAGTTTATTGTCATATTAACTATTTATAATTCATCTTTCATATTGGTACGAATATTGCATGATTTAATTTGTTTTTATTTTTTTAATATTTTATTACTTATCAGTATTATTTTTAATGTATGTTTATTTTAGTAATATTACTTTTAATATTTTATATATATTGTTAATATTGAGAAGTTTATAATTTTATAATTTTATTAATATTAATAATATTAATATTATTTTTTCATAAATATGTATGTTTATTTTAATAATAATATTATTATATTATTAATATTAGTATTATTATTATATAATATTATATTATTTATATTCATATTAATATTATTTTTTGATATTAATATTTCATAATTATATTATATTTTTTTTATTAATATTATAATAATATAATTTCTTTATATTTTTAATATTAATATTATTATTATATACATAATTTAATAATATTATTATTATATTAATTTTTTATATTATTATATAATATTATATTATTTATATTCATATTATAAATATTTTATATTAATATTTATTAATTATATTTTATATATATATTTTTATATTATAATAATAGAATTTTTTTATATTATTATTATTATTTTTTTTATATAATATTATACGATTTGTATTAATTATTTTATTTTTTTTATTTTTTTTAGTATTTGTGACGGGAGTATTTGCGACGGGGTGCCCGTCGTAAAAACTTTTTTTACTGTCCCATTTGCGACGGGAAGAATATCTGTCGTAAAAACTATTTATGCGACGGTCCATCGCAAATACCTACATCGCAAATATTATTTAAATTTCCCATTTGCAACAGGGCAAAAATCTGTCGCAACTAATTTATCTGCGACGGCCCGTCGCAAATAATTTTTTTATATATAAACGAAAACCAATTTGCGACGGGGGAAAAATACCGTCGCAAATACTATTTTTGCGACGGGACCGCCGCAAAAATACCTATTTGTGACGTCATTTTTGGCAACGGGCGATTTGCGACGGAGCTCTGTCGCAAAAGGGCTTTTGCGACGGGATCTCGTCTCAAATATTCTGTTTTCCTATAGTGAGAGATGAAGATGCTTGGACAAATCATTGTGACATGTGTGTGACATTGCAATGGTAATTCATGATTTCCATATGTTCACACTTGAGGTTACCACAAGGAGATTGTGTCATGGTTTGATGGTTGCAATTTTTAATCAAAGTTATTGGATCATTATGTCTTGGCATTACACAGAAATTCTTGGGCATAATAAAAAAATAGAGTTTAGTTGTTTAATAAAATGAACATATTAGGTCATGATTTTGAAGTCATGATAGAATGTATCACATTGTAATTAAATTTTATATAGTGTAATTAATAAGAAATAGGAGTCAGTTTTTGGAGTAGTTGATTTCAACTATTTTTTATTCATTGGAATTTTGGTTTAATGGAAGGCATTACATTATGATTTTGCAAATATCTATATATATTTCAAAATTCACTAGAATTTTTATGATGATGTTGAAATAATGTGTCTTAGATGTTGGGAGATATTGAGAGAGTTGACTCAACCCAATTAGATGTTAATTGAAGAAATAGAAAGATTCATAAAGTTTGAGCATCAATTTATCAACTTATGAAGGATGATAAATTCAGTTTAATGTTGGTTTTTTTATTTTAAAAAAGGAAAATGTATACTTTTGGTGTGTAAAAATATTATAAATATGTTCTTTAATTTTTAAATCCAATAACAAGATATTTCAAAGTTGAATATTATGTAAGTGGATGCTTATTTAAAGGTAACAATTTCAGTGAGAATAAGTGATCTGAGAAGATTGTATGTGATGATTAATTTTTTATTGATTTCATATATGTGAAGGATAACTTAAAAAAAGTTAAGATAATTTATTATAATAAGTAAAATATCATACTTTGATCATTTTTATTCACTAAATTTTCTTAGTAAATCATGTATCCATGAGTGTTTCCAGATCATGTCAAATATATAGTTATTCATGTTTAATCAATGAACCCTATAAATGAATGTGTATCTCATGTTGATTTTGGTTAATTATATTTTTAAAAAGTTAAAAGTATATTAATTTTAGTCTAATTGGTTAATAAAGGTTTAATAGGGGTTCATAAAACAACATAATAGAAAAAGGTCATTCACTAATTCAACCCCCCCCCCCAGTGAATCATGCATGATCTTCTCAACTGGGGCCTCCTTAAATACCATAGCATGGATAGGGAGAACTGTAAAAGTAAATATATAGATAGATTATGATTCATTCATTATAACGTTATTATTATATGTGGATGTTAATTTTTAATATTTGATCATGATGCCTTTAAAAATTTTAATAATATTATGTGATTTGAATATGATGCATATAAATTTTGACATTGGTTTTGATTATTTTATGGCTAAACTGGGTAATATCACTCATTTTTTATGGATTTATTAGAGGAATTGGTTTATTTTATTGTTAAAATAAAATAATTTTTTTCTTATAGATGAAATTTTATATATAAAACAATGATTTATACAAAAAAATATGTTTTTTCTAAAATGGATTTAATTTACACATATTTGAATAGATCATGCATATAAATTCATATAAGTCATTAGAGAAAATCCTATTGAGTAAAATATTTTACACACCTCTACACACATACCTCATTGGGAATTTATACATTATATTTTATGATGAGAAAATAGAAAGATTCATAGTTCATTAGAAATGGACTATAGGAAGTGATGAGAAGTGATGTGTTTTGTTTGGTCACACGTCTGATGGAGGATTTTGGAAAATACATGGTGGATATATTATAAAAGTGGGTTCCCTAGATCCAACTTGATCAATACTTTAGATTACTATATCATGTATTCATATAGTTATGCATGATGTATTATTACCATAATAGCATAAATAATTATATGTCCACTATATACATGGTAATGTCCTTAGATTATTTTTTATATCAAAAGGTTATAGCAGTTCCAATCTATAATAAGAACCTTGAGATACTATGATAGTAATCTTAAAACATATGTTCTATGGTCTAGATATATAATACTGATAGAAAAAAAATAATGCGTGACTATTATGTGATGGGGAATCATAATAATTGATACTTTTTCTCAGGAAGTTAATACTTAGTGATATCAAGTAGAGGATATCATGAGTAATTACATACCAATAAAAACGCCACATGTATCAAGTGTCATTAGTTGTTCCTATTTAGGAACACATGTATTGGTATCATAAATAGATATCATTATCAATATGTACCATTTTATTGTGTACTTTGATGTAATATTAAAACCATAATATTTATATTTTGGAAAGGTATATTGCATTGGGTGCATCATTAGTGGTATGACATTGATTAAATGATAAAGATAGGATTGTTTGATTCTATAAAGGAAGATATATCTCAGGACTAGTTGACTAGGATGATAGAAACTTTATAAAATACATGGTCATGATAGAAAAATGTAATTCCATATTGTAAGTTCATGAAATAATAAATCAAGGATGATGATACAGTGTGAATCTTGTTTTATGAGATATCATGAGATAAAGAGATTATATTACATGGAGCATGTTTGTAAGAGGTTGTCATAGTTTTGAATTATCCTTATATTTTTAGGGTTCATGATGTATTTCTAGATACTTCCATTTCTCTGTGGTTATGATTCATTACTATCGAGATAAGGTCCTAAAAGATCACACAAAAAATGTTTCCATAAGCTCTATCTATTAGATTCGGATGAAGTAATCCCCATGTGTAGGGGCTGGTAGATGTCTGAGCGTTAAAGATCACAATTAAATTAAATAAATTATATTTTTTTTGTTTTATAATAATAATTGAATTTATTTATCAAGTAATTCATAATTTATTTAATTATAAAAGTGAATAAAAGATAATATTATTTTCAAAAAAACGTAACATGTTTAAGGTTCATTAAATAATAAAGGGTAAATTATGAGCTGAGTAAATGGTTTTAATTTTATCATGTGGTATGTTATTAATGACATAAGTTAGTGATAAAATATTTATTTCAGATATGATACGTTAATTAAGTTGTTAGTGGTGTTACAGGTTGGTTTTTAAGGGTTAACTCTTTTAAGGGATTATGTTCAAATTTTTAAGAGTTTAACTCAGATATAAAAACCATTTCTAATCCCAAAATGTGAAATGGATAGTATTTATTGAATTTCAACTCCTACCAAGATCTCTCTCAAGTTTTAGAGAGAGGGATATTAATATAAGAATAATAATGCATCGATCCCCTAGATCGAGTCTATGTTCTTCATGCGATTAAAGGAAAATCGTGAAGCACTTTGGTTTCCTACACTAGCACTTGAGAATTGAAAAATGATAATCTTGGAGTTTTAGTTATTTTATGGAAGATCTATAGGATTCCTTATTTGTCACCTTCGAGTTATGACACACTAATGATGAGAATATCATATTATCATTGATGAATGAATAAGTAACTATTTATGATTTCATTTGATTTTTATTCTTTATGATTAAATTAAATCTCATGTGATCTATGGGAGAATCTAAGAACCAGTATATCAAATTATATATTACAATACTAATGTAGTTGTAATTTTTTTTAAATACCAGTATTTTACACTTCTATAACAGTTGGGTTCCTACAAGTGGTATTAGAGTTTTCATGGTGTTATTTAAGTCAAATAAAAATTATCTTTTCATACATTCAAATATAGTGAATCATAACAGTCATGACACCATAAAAGGTGCTTTTATTCGAGGTCATATGGAAAAGTTATAGCCATTCAAATATAAAAAATATAATAATTCTTACATAACTGACCCAAAATTGTGTGTTTAATAGAAAGTATTTTACTTTCATAAATTTTCATAATATTTTATGTTTAGAGTTTTAGAGAATTAGGAAAAAAATTACATGAAAAAGTGGATGCTTCCATGAAGTATACATTTTTTCCAAAAAAATGGGTTCTCAAATTAACACTTCAGTTTCATTTATGAAACACTCGATTCATTCAAAACAAATCTTCATAACTAGAACTTTGACTTCGTAAATGTACCTACTCATCCTTGAGCATATGAAAAACATTTTAAAATATGGGATGAGAAAAATAAGGCTCAGTAAAGGATATAAAAAGAAAGGAAACTCATTATCCCTTTGAAAAACATGAAAACTCGTGAAATTTTCCTTTTCACATAATAAAATTTAAGCTAAGATAATCACTTACTAAATATTTAAAATTATGTTTTTTCCCATAGTTTTTCATAAAACATTTCATAATAAATCATAAAGTAATAAGTATAATTGAGTATATTACTTGGGACATCATAATCTTATCATTCTTCTAATCTCCCTTACAATGGAATAACCTACCCAATTAATTCCAACTCTATTATAGGATTATCTTATTTTTATATATATCTATCATCATTACATCTTTATATGAGTATCATATATCTAGTTAACTTTATCTACTTCATAGGAGTAACTTATAACCATTTGACTCCATCCACATTACCCAATGCATTAGAGGGATTTAAAGGACCCACTCATCATAATATACAATTTCCAATAATCATAACCTGAATAAAACAGATATGGACTTACGTCTTCATTATAAAAAAATAAAAACATAATTTTAAAACTATAAGTATAAGCACTTTCAGTTATCACATAACAATAAGAAGAAATAATTGTTTTATATAACTCTTAAAAATGAAAAGATATCAGAACAATGGGTATAGTATTTTCTTTGAAAAAACTAGGAAACTTATAAAAGAATATTGATAATTAATAATGGTTATAATGGTGGTGAAATTTTTTCATGTGGTATATTTCAAAAAAAATATTATTATTTTACTTTTATAAA
The DNA here is from genome assembly GCA_963277665.1 of Viscum album. Taxonomy (NCBI): domain Eukaryota; kingdom Viridiplantae; phylum Streptophyta; class Magnoliopsida; order Santalales; family Viscaceae; genus Viscum; species Viscum album. Next base: position 1,473,619,978 of record OY728125.1, on the reverse strand, counting down.
GAAAGTCAAAAATGACCCATATGGAAAACCATAAAAGATTAGTTTTTAAAACTGTGTAAGGAAAATAAAATATATTTGGAATGACCTTAATTATTTATTTTTATTATAAAAAATAAAATTCTTTAAAAATTTAATAGAACATATATATGGATGGAAAAATTTTATAGAAAATCTTTGAGACCTTTAAAATAAGGTTTTAAAGGAAAATCCCTTACATTGAGTCCTGAATTTCCATTTATATTCTCTACCCTACTGAGTAATAAACATATATTAATTATTTAATTAATTAGTAATCTTATTCATGTTAAATAAAATTATCATTATTACTTTTATTTAATTTATTACCATTTTTTATTTAGTTACTATTTTTTTCGCATTGGTTGTTTTGAGGTCGTTTGGTCCAAAATAGTTTTGGTGTGTTGACCATGGTTAAAGGGGACATGTATCCATAATCTATAGAATTGTAATCATTTAATAATTATTATTTTTAAATATTAAATATAATTTTATAAACATCCATGTAAAGAAGTCAAGAAAAATGAAATATATTATTTCGTTAAGAGGTGGTATGCACGTATACATGAGCGACGTTTCCATTTTCCAACAGATAGGAGAGAAGAAATTAGATAATATTTTATCTTTAAAAATCATAATTATCTAATTAATATTATAATTATTCATCTAATTCATAATTATAACCATACATGTGAGGTGTAAATGAAAAATGAAATATGGTATCTATAGAGGCGGTAGTCTATGCGTACACACGGACAACGTTTTCATTTTTATATGGATGGAAAGAAAGTAGAGATTGGTTATTTCATAAACATAATAACATTTAATTATATTAATTATACTTATTTAATTATTTTAATATGGTTATATGATACTTTTATAATTTTTAATAAGAAATAAACTTGAAATATCTTGGTTAGAACATATACATCTTCCTTGGATAATCTCCTTTTAAAAAACACCTTAAGGATTCTTGGATTGGTAATTTAGGAAGAACAGGACCTCTAGGTCATGGATAAAAGTGTTGGTGGGGTATTTTATTAGGTATTTATCAAAATACAGTTCTCAAAGTGTGTGGATAAGTGACGAGATGAGAGGTCATTTTATATGTGAGAGGAGTGGATCTCTTATAAATAATCTTAACTTAAAAATATTATAAATGTATTTCTCATGGTCAAGAGGAACCAAGTGGAAAAAATTTCAAATATAGGATAATTTAAGGTATAAATACACTCATACAATCAAATTTATATAAGTTTTATATATATTTGAATCTATTTCCCTAAGTTTAACCCCCTCTTTAACCCTTTTAACCATTGTCGGGGTGACTAACTTTTACTATGGTAACTTAATTTTATGACTAAAAAAGAAATTGAACTCATTAAAAAATTTGAACATGATGATACCAAATATGGAATCCATTTTCTAAGATTCTATTTCTATATGTGGTAAAAATCACTTCTAATATAAATATGAAAAATGCAATGAAAAATATTTTTTAGAAAAAATGCATGTTTAAGAATAAGAATAAATTTACATAGAATTGACACCCATGAAATTTATTGGTTTATTAATAAAAAAATTATAAATATATGACTTAAAAAACAATCTAAAACTGAATTTAACTTTTAAAATTCTTAATTTAATAAAAGGGTCAAACAAGTCTTTTATTAGAATAAAACAATACTTAGGTTTCAAAATACAAAACATAGGTTTCTAAATTCAACATAATATTTTTAAATACTTTATTTTAGTTCTTAAATATATATATTATTTATAAAAAAATTATAAATATTAAATTTGTAATGACCCAAATTTTTTCAATAGAATTTACCTTCTTACAAATATGCCATAAAATCACATGAAAACACAACATAATGAACTACTAAGTGCTAAATGACCTTTAAAAATAAGTTTGTCACTTATATGTTTTGAATTTCAAAAATTTGACATACACGGTTATGTTCAAGATGATTTTTGGAGTCTAATAAAACAAAAATAATTTTTGGTGAATAGTAACCTACCCTTATGAATAGTAACATAACCTTATGAATATTGATATAACCTAATTAATATTAACCTTACCTATGATAGTATAAAAATAATATTCAAGTGAAAGTATGATGTACCTATATTTTAGAATAAGTAAATTAATGTTTTAAAAGTGTTTTTTAGTAATAAACCATGATTTTAATTAAATATTAAATTTATCATATTTATAAAACTATTTTTGAAAAATTGACTTCATTTTTGGATTCTACATGTTGAAAAATGGTTGGGGTAATTTTTTGGGATTTTTCTGAAATACTTGAATTTTTTATGATAATGAAATACCATAATTTACAAAAATAAGCTAAATAAGCTAATTATAGAGACATGTGTGATGTTCTACTAATGTAAGCCCACTTGTTTCGGGATCACATGATAAAATTACTATTCTTGGTTATTCAAGACTCACTATTCCTTATCTTAGGAGAAATTAATAAACTAATGAATTTTATATTAAGGAAACTCCTCTCCCCTCCACTATAAAAACCACCCTTCACACCCTCATTTACTCACACCTCTCAAGCTCCAAGACTTCAATAAACTCTACCCAAACATCTTCCCTAGTCCCTCTCCCACGTTCAAGATCTTCTAGTCTCATCAAAAGACCAAGCCTAGCTTCCTTAAGGAGGATCTCAAGAGGAAGATTTAAGAGGTAATTTCTCTCCCTCTTCTTCTTTAATTTCCTTTCAAGTTCAAGTTCATTTCTTGATCTCTACCCACCTATCTTCATCAAAATGGTATTTTAACTCTATTATTATACATATAATGTAATTTTATTATGATAATGGGATATTATATCATCCAACCCCCTTTCCCTCTTCCTTTTATTTTATTAAAGAGAACGTTGTTCGTGAGGTGTTAATTTATCACCTTCAAGAACGACATGTTTTCTTCTTCCATTTATACCTTTAGATATGGTCATGAAACCATTTTTATGGTTGAACCATAATATTTTATATGCATTATTTCCTACTTAAAGTTCTGGAACTGACTTATGTACATATTACTAAGTGATAAATTAATACAAGTTCATTGTGATCAAAAAACCACCCAAATTAACCCAAACAATCTTCATTTAATTTTTATCTAATGATTCATCCACATGGTATATAATATAACTCATTATAAGATCATTTTAAATTATCTAATTTCATTAATAACATGTAATATTAGTTCTATATTTTTACCCATGTTCTACCCGAACTTCAATTTAGGAATACAAGTGAACCACCCAAGAAAAATCATAAAAATGAGCATCCCCGAACAATGTTTTTAAACTATATAAGTCATCAAAAGGAATATAAAATGACATAATGAAACCATAATAAACCCTATACATGTATAAAAGGTTCTTTAATTTCTAATTAATGAATATAATGTCATTATATAGGACATTAAAGAGAAGGAAGCATTCAGATACAAGATAAGGGGAAATTCTCGAACCCAACTTTCATCCTTTAGGTTCTCCCTCTTTCACTCCATTTTTGATATGGTTACTCATTAAAGATTATTTATTCATCATTTTCTTTCCTTTTCTGTGATATACATGTTTGTCCCTGGTTTTTATGTAAAACAAAATGTTTTCCAAAAGAATTCTTTTAAGAACACACTATTTACTTCTCACTCAAAGTGGACGGTTCTTGTAACATGCATGTTATTCCCTCTTTCTTTTGGGAACTCAAAGTTTATGAATGTGTTCTTATGATATGTAACACATTCCTTTCCATGGGTTATTTATGTTCACTTTTGATATATTTTCCATATGGAAAGCATGATAATGATAATGTTATGATGTGACGGGTGCGCCCGGAATTATATAGTGCAATATGAATGTTTCAAAGTGACGGGTGCGCCCAGAATTATACAGTGCTCTAATGCATTGGGTAAAGTGATGAATCTCATGAGTAAATGTGAAATGATGTGTGAACAAGATGCTAGCTTGGTTCACAAGTATGTGTTTTAGTTAACCACTAAGACATGATGTTTCATTTTTATGCATTGCCATATTTCAAGTCTTTTATTTATGCTCCTATCATGTTCATAATCTTTTGCCTATGTCATGATTATGCTCACCCCATGCTATATTCTTCTTATCTATCCTCTTACTGGACTTTTAGCTCACCCCTTTTTATGTATATCCTTAGGTGGCTACATGTACTAAGGAGAGGACAAGAGCCAATAAGAAGCTAGAGAAGAAGAAATTAAATAAATGTTTATGCTTGATGTTGTAATTGTTATGTATGGTCATAGTTTTCCCAAGAAACTAAACCTTTGGATCCTATATGTGTAATACTATTATGTTTTTTATCTTTAAAATGATGTAATATTAATGTAAGAAAAGGTTGGGTCATTATAGTTGGTATCAGAGGAAAGGTTTAGTTAATTTGGGAATTAGTATTAGTGAACCCTAGAGAAAACCTCTAGCATGAGACTAAGTACAAATATGCACAAAAGAATATTTACATAGGGATCACATATGTTATGTTTTTGGTACAAATTTTTTAAATTAATAAGTTATTCTTGACTTGTTTACTTATGTTTTATTCTAACCTTTTCTATTTTAGAAAATTGTGGGAACTAGGAGAAATCAGGACAACAACTCGTACGAGGGCCAATGCAACGATTTCCCAAATGAAATCCCCAATGATTTGGGAGGTGGAGTTCAAAACTTCATGGTGATTATTACCCAATTATCTTAGGTTATGAACAATAACCATAATAATGGGGAACTTCCTCCTTCACCAAAGAGGGAGCAACTAGAAATCGAATGTTTTATGCGGCAATGACCACCGAAGTTTAGTGGATCTTCTGATCCACTAGTTGCAGAACAGTGGGTAAACTCCATAGAGAAGATCTTTTATGTGCTTCACTATTATGAGACGGAGAAGGTGACTCTAGCCGTTTATCATCTAGATGGATAAACTGATCAATGGTGGGATTTGATTAAGAACACCAAGCCAAGGGAGGAAATTGAAGAGATGTAATGGGAAGAATTTAAGATAATGTTTCTTAATAAGTAATTCTCATGAACTTTTCATATGAAGATGGAGAGAGAATTCATATAGCTCAAGAAAAAAATAAGGATAATCTATCATAACTTATGAAGAGAATTTCACAAGGATTGCAAGGTACGCTTCAGGTTTTGTTATCTACAATGATAGCAAAAATTGATAGATTCTTTAGTGGATTAAAACCACACCTTTGAAAGGATCTTGCAATTGGAGACTTTGGGAGTTATGAAGAAGTTGTTTGACGTGCTCTCAAAGTGGATATTGAGTTTGGAGAATGGTTCCATGGATATGGGGATAAGAAATGAAAGATGTAGTTTCAAGCCGGTGGATCTAATGATAAAGGTGGGAAGAAAAATCAACGACCCACTTGCCAAAAATGTAAGAAGTTTCACCATGGGGACTGCCTTAAAGGGACAGGGAAATGCTACAAGTGTGGGAAAGAAGGACATCATGCTCAAGAGTGTCGAAAAGACATGAAAAGAAAGGAGAATGTAGCCAATGAAAGGAGAGAACCACTCATGGTTCAATGCTACAACTGTAGGGATCTAGGGCACTATGCAAACCAGTGCACTAAACCTTGAGTTCTCGAGGGTAATCAGTGTCATCATCCACCAAATCAAAAGGAATAAGGGAAGGCTTATTCCATCACTACTGTGGAAGTGGATCAAGATAATGAAGTTGTATAAGGTACACTTCATATTCACTCAAGAATGGAAAAATTCTTATTTGATTCTGGTTATATGCATTCCTTTATATCTTGCAAGTTTTCTAGAACTATAGAATCGAAGCCCCAAAACCTTGAAGTAGAGATATCTGTAAAAACACCAAGTGGTGAAATTATTTCAACCCAAGTTTTTGACTCTTCTCCTATTGGCATATGTGGGAAGATTCTTTCGGCAAATCTCGTAATACTTCCCTTGGTGGAATTCGACGCTATAATGGTAATGGATTGGATCGCCTTATATAGAGCACATATCAATTGTTGGGAGGAAAAGGAAATGTCCTTTTATATTCTGAACCATCCCATGCTCCTCTACAAATTCAAGGAAGATCATGAATCTCCTTTGAAAAATCCTTCAATGGTGTGGGTGTTGATTCCCTATGAAGAAGCATACCTCACCAAAATGGTTGAGTCGAAGGAAAGTGCCAACCTTAAAGAAATTCCCATTATGATGGAATACGGCGATGTATTTCCCGAAGAGTTACCTGGAATTTCCCCGGATTGTGAGGTAGAGTTATCAGTTGAACTCATACCCGGAGCTACTCCTATCTCAAAGTGTCCCTATAGGATGGCTCCTATTAAACTGGAGGAGTTAAAGAAGCAGCTACAAGATCATATGGACAAAGGGTTCATATGCCCTAGTGCATCACCTTGGGGTGCACCAGTGCTCTTTGTGAAGAATAATGATGGAACAATGTGGTTGTGTATCGATTATTGTGAACTCAACAAGATCACTATAAAGAAAAAGTATCATATCCCAAGGATTGATGAATTGTTTGACCAGTTAAGAGGAGATCAATACTTCTCAAAGGTGGATCTTCGTTCTGTATATCATCAGGTAAAGGTGAAGAAGGAAGATATTCAGAAGACTGCCTTCCGTACAAGGTATGGGCACTATGAGTTTTTGGTGATGCCCTTCGGACTTAATAATGCCCCTGAAATCTTCATGGATTTGATGAATAGTGTCTTTAGACATTACCTCAACAAATTTGTGGTAGTTTTTATTGATGATATTCTCATCTACTCCAAGAGCAAGGAGGAGCATGAAGGACATCTAAGACTTGTGTTGGTGACATTGAGAAATGAGAAGTTGTATGCCAAGTTCAGCAAGTGTGAATTTTGGATGAAACAAGTCACGTTCTTGGGACATGTGATCACAAGTGAGGGAATTTCTATAGATCCTTAAAAAAAAGGTGATTGAGGAATGGACCAGGCCCTCTAGTGTCACAGAAATCCATATTTTTCTTGGATTAGTTGGTTACTATCGACGTTTTGTGAGAAACTTCTCACAATTGTCAAGACCGCTAACTAAGTTAATAAAGAAAGGGGTAAAGTATGTCTGGACGGAAGAATGTGAGGGAAGCTTCAAGGAGCTAAAGATAAGGCTGATCACTGCACCTATACTCACACTAACGAAAATTGGAGAAAGTTTTGTGATATACAGTGATGATTTAAAGAAAGTTTTGGGTTGTGTACTAATGCAAAATGACAATATGATAGCCTATGCCTCACGACAGTTGAAGATCCATGAGTAGAACTACCCGACACATGATCTAGAGCTGGTAGCTGTGATTTTTGCCTTGAAAATATGGTGGCACTACCTTTATAGTGAGAAGTGTGACATATACACCGACCACAAGAGCCTAAAGTATATATTCACACAAAAGGAGCTTAACATTATAATCAAGGATTACGATTGCTCTATTCACTACCATCCTGGAAAGATGAACAAGGTAGCTGATGCTCTAAGCAGAAAATAACCCACTACTCTATCCATGTTACAGATTGGGAAAGACCCTATCTTCTTAGATATGCAAAGGATGGATTTGGAAATGATAAGGGTAGGGGATACATCCTAACTTTCCCAAATGATTGTGCAACCATCCATCCAGGAGAAGATTATGGAAGCACAAAGGGATGATGTGGAGATACAAAATAGGATGAACGCAGTAAAGGAAGGGAAGCTTTAAGAGTTCCATATCGATGATGATGGTGTGATTCAGTTTGGAACGTGGCTTTGTGTGCCTTCATCACCCAGGATAAAGAAGGAGATATTGGATAATGCACATAGCTCAACTTTCTTTATCCATCCTGGGAGTACCAAGATGTATCGTGATCTCTGAGAACACTTCTGGTGGGATAACATGAAGAAAGAGATTGCAGAATATATATCAAGGTGCTTGGTATGTCAGCAAGTTAAAGTTGAGCGACAAAAGTTCAAAGGTATGATGCATCCATTTCCTATACCCATGTGGAAATGGAAAAATGTTACTATGGACTTTGTCATGGGTCTCCCAAAGACGTCAAAGGGAAATAATGTGATATGGGTTGTGATTGACTGACTCACCAAGACTGATCATTTTATTGCTATTCAGGAAGATCTCTCGTTTGAACAGATTGCAAAGATATATGTAAAGGAAGTGGTGAGACTACACGGTGTTCCACTATCAATTGTCTCTGACCGTGATCCAAGGTTCACATCTAAATTCTGGAGGAGCCTTCAATATGCTTTGAGTACTGAATTAAATTTCAGCACAGCCTATCACCCCCAAACTGATGGACAATCTAAAAGGACTATTCAGATGCTTGAAGATATGATAAGATCCTGCTCTCTTGAATTAAAAGGTGGTTGGGATCAGCATCTCCCATTGGTTGAGTTCTCATACAACAATAGCTTCCACTCGAATATTCAGATGGCTCCATATGAAGCTCTATATGGAAAGTGATGTATAACTCCAACCTATTGGGATGAAGTTGGAAAAATAAAGCTACTTGGACTCGATCTTGTTCAAGAGATGACAGAGAAGGTTCAAGTCATCCAGAAACACATCAAAGATGCTCAAAGTCGGAAAAAGATCTATGATGACTACCGTCAAAGGGACTTGGAGTTCAACATTGGAGATAAAAAACTTCCTTCAAATATCTCCATGGAAGAGAGTCATGCGATTTGGGAAGAAAGGGAAGCTAAGCCCAAGGTATATTGGCCCCTTTGAGATCCTTGACCGCATAGGAGTCGTGGCCTATCGGTTTGCACTTCCACCCAATATGGCTCGAGTTCATGATGTTTTTCACGTATCACTCTTGAGTAAGTACATACCTGATCCCTCACATGTACTAAACTTGGAGGTGGTGCAGTTGGAAGATGATCTCTCCTATGAGGAGTAGCCAGTAAAGATTTTGGATCGGAGAGATAAGGTTCTACGCAACAAGACAACCCATCTTGTCAAAGTGTTTTGGAGGAACCATAAGTTTGAGGAAGAAACTTGGGAACTTTAAGAGGTAATGAAGAAGAAACACCTTCATCTGTTTGTGTAAAGTGTAATTTCAGGGAAGAAATTTCTTAAGGGGGGGAGAATGTAACGACCCAAAGTTTTTTAATGGAATTTTCCTTCTTATAAATATGCCATAAAATAACATGAAAACACAACATAATGAACTAATAAGTGCTAAGTGACCTTTAAACATAATTTTGTCACTTCTGTGTTTTGAATTTCGAAAATCTGACATACGCGATTGTGTTAAAGATGATTTTTGGAGTCTAATAAAACAAAAATAATTTTTGGTGAATAGTAACCTACCCTTATGAATAATAACATACCCTTATGAATAGTGATATACCCTAATTAATATTAACCTAACCTATGATAGTATAAAAATAATATTCAATTGAAATTATGATGTACCTATATTTTAGAATAAGTAAATGAATGTTTTAAAACTGTTTTTTAGTAATAAACCATGATTTTAATTAAATATTAAATTAATCATATTTAGAAAATTATTTTTGAAAAATGGAATTCATTTTTGGATTCTACACGTCGAAAAATGGTTGGGGTAAATTTTTTGGGATTTTTCTGAAATACTTGAATTTTTTATGAATAGTGAAATACCGTAATTTACAAAAATAAGCTAAATAAGCTAATTATAGATTCATGTGTGATGTTATGCTGATGTAAGACCACTTGTTTCGGTATCACATGATAAAATTACTATTCTTGGTCATTCAAGACTCACTATTCCTTTTCTTAGGGGAAATTAATAAACTAATGAATTTTATATTAAGGAATCCCCTCTCCCCTCCACTATAAAAAAACCTTCACACCCTCATTTCCTCACACCTCTCAAACTCCAAGACTTCTCTAAACTCTGCCCAAACATCCTCCCTAGCCCCTATACCACGTTCAAAAGCTGATAGTCTCATCAAAAGATGAATCCTAGCTTCCTTAAGGAGGATCTTAAGAGGAATATTTAAGAGGTAATTGCTCTCCCTCTTCTTCTTTAATTTCTTTTCAAGTTCAAGTTCATTTCTTGATCTCTACCCACCCATATTCATCCAAATGGTATTTTAACTCCACTATTATACATATAATGGAATTTTATGATGCTAATGGGATATTATATCATCCAAACCCCTTTACCTCTTCCTTTTATTTTTTTAAAGAGAACGTTGTTTGTGAGGTGTTAATTTATCACCTTCAAGAGAGACATGATTTCTTCTTCCATTTCTACCTTCATATATAGTCATAAAACCATTTTTATGGTTGAAATAGAATATTTTATATGCATTATGTCCTATTTAAATTTCTGGAACTGACTTATGTACATATTACTAAGTGATAAATTAATATAAGTTCATTGTGATCGAAAAACCGCCCAAATTAACCCAAACAATCTTCATTTAATTTTTATCTAATGATTCATCCACATGGTATATAATATAACTCGTTATAAGATAATTTTAAATTCTTTAATGTCATTAATAACATGTAATATTCATTCTAGATTTTTACTCATGTTCTACCAGAACTTCAATTTATGAATACAAGTGAACCACCCAAGAAAAATAATAAAAACAAACATCCCCGAACAATGTTTTTAAACTCTATAAGTCATACAAAGGAACATAAAATGACATAATGAAACTAGAATGAACCCTATTCATGTATAAAAGGTTCTGAAATTTCTAATTAATTAATATAATGTCATTATACAGTACATTAAAGAGAAGGAAGCATTCGGTTACAAGGTAAGGGGAAATTCTCGAACCTAACTTTCATCCTTTGGGTTCTCCCTCTTTCACTCCATTTTTGATATGGTTACTCCTTAAAGATCATTTATTCATCATTTTATTTTCTTTTATGAGATATACATGTTTTTCCCTAGTTTTTATTTAAAACAAAATGTTTTCCAAAAGAACTCTTCTTTTAAGAACACACCTTTTACTTCTCACTCAAAGTGGACGGTTCTTGTAACATGTATGTTATTCCCTATTTCTTTTAGGAACCCAAAGTTTATCAATGTGTTCTTATGATATGTAACCCATTACCTTCCATGGGTTAGTTATGTTCACTTTTTATATATGTTCCATGTTTCAAGCATGATAATGATAATGTTATGATGTGACGGGTGCGCCCGGAATTATATAGCGCAATATGAATGTTCCAAAGTGATGGGTGTGCCTGGAATTATACAGTGCTCCAATGCATTGGGTAAAGTGATGAATCTCATGAGTAAATGTGAAATGATGTGTGAACAAGATTCTAGCTTGGTTCACAAGTATGTGTGGTAGTTAACCACTAAGACATGATGTTTAATTTTTATGCATTGCCACATTTCAAGTCTTTTATTTATGCTCCTCTCATGTTCATGATCTTTTGCCTATGTCATGATTATGCTCACCCCATGATATATTATTTTTATCTATCCTACTACTGGGATTTTATCTCACCCTTTTTATGTATATCCTCAGGTGGATACATGTACTAAGGAGAGTAAAAGTTCCAATAAGAAGCTAGAGAAGAAGAAATTAAATAAATGTTTATGCTTGATGTTGTAATTGTTATGTATGGTCCTAGTTTTCCCAAGACCTTAACCTTTGGATCCTCTATGTATAATACTATTATGTTTTTATCTTTAAAATGATGTAATAGTAATTTAATAAAAGCTTGGGTCATTATAAAATTCATTATTATATAATTATAATTTCATAAAAGTGATAGTATTTTTAAAATTAGTATTTTTCACTATTCATCGAAAAATCCACATTTTCAGAAAAATCCCAAAAAATATCCCTAAGATAGTTGTGATATGAAGAATCCAAAAATGAATTTTATTTTATAAATTTCATTTAAATTTTAAATAAACCAACGTAATCTATGGAATATAATTTATTTAAAATAAAAACTATTTCACTTTGGTTGAAAAATTATATAAAATCATTTATAGAATTATAATGGATATGAATCTATAAAATTAATATAAATATTAAACATAAAATTCACTAATTATATAAAATACCTATTTTGTCACATTATTCCCCCCTTAAATAAATTATATCCTCACAATTTGATTCATTGATAAACAGGTGGTATATTTTTCCCCCGTGGCCTCTTCGGGGCCCCATGTTGCTTCTTCAATCATATGGTTCCTCTGTAAAACCTTAACCAAGTAAATTACCTTATTCCATGAAAATTTTTATTTAAAATAAATAATCCAAACTATTATTTCCTAATAATATATATTACCTTTTAATTTTATGACCTCAGGGCTCAAAACATGATTTTCATCATGTGTATATTTCCTTAATAACAAAACATTAAACATGTTATGTAACTAAGATAAACTTAGGGGTAAGGATACTTGGAATTATTCTGATCCTTTTTCTCCAAAATTTCATATGAACCAATAAACCATGGATTTAAATTTACCTTTTTACAAAAATTTATCACACTTTTCAATGAAGATATTTTAAGAAAAACACAGTCTTCTACCTCAAACGAAAGATCTTTCCTACAGTTATCTACATAACTCTTTTTCATACTTTAACCTTATCTCATATGAAACTAAATAGTTTTTACCTTTTCATCCATTTTTTCTAACAATTCATTTACTAACAAATTTCTATCCCCATATTTGTCCCAATATTTTTTAGTCGGACATCACTTTCTGTATAATGCCTCAAATTATTCCATTTGTATACTAGAATGAAAACTATTATTATTTTAAATTTCCATTAATGAAATATATTGATCCCAACTTCCTTTATAATCTAATTATAAATATAGAATCATATAATCTAAAGTTTGAATTTTATACTTGGGTTGTCCATTTTATTGAGGGTGAAAGTTTTTACTGAAACTTAACTTAGTATCCAATAACTTCTGAATTCCTTTCTAAAAATTGGATGTAAATATGGGATAAAGATCAAATACAATAGATATAGGAACTCCATATAACCAAAATTTATCTTTAAGATAGAGTCTATCAATTATATCCAAATACATGTTATCTAAAATTAGAATAAAATGGGTAGATTTAGTCAAACGATCAATAATAACCCAAAATCGCATTATTTTCATGAGATGTATTTAGTAGTCCCACCATGAAATTCATGGATATATTCTCACATTTTCATTCAGGTACTATAAATGGATAAATAATCCACTTTAATAATTGTAGTATACCTTTAACCTACTGAAAAGTCAAACAGTTCATGTAACACCTCTAGATTTTGTGAAATATTTTTTTCAATTAAATTTAATGTTTTTTATATTTTTCAATACACACAACGCAGAGTTTATCTTGTGTTACACGCAATTCTGAGTTTAAACAAAACATAACTTACTATTAAGAAATTATTATATAATATGATAGTTATACCTAGATGTTGGAATATAGGGTATGAATAAGATTAACTAAATTATGAAAATATATGGTTTACACATTTATATATAACGAATTACTTGGTAACCAATTAATTATAAATGAGAATAAAAATCATTTGAAAATAAATAAATCTTTTTCTGAAAAACTATTTTTATGCGCACAAACATTTTTTATCTAAATAAATTAAATAAACAAATTTTAATGAATTATTTTAATGAAATTTGTATAATATATATTCAACCAAATTTTTAACATTTATATTATATGTTTTCTAGACAAGAGATAAAAATAAATTCATTTTTACACTTAAAAACTGTATTTTTTCTAAAACACAGTTTTGTCTCCTTTTGTTATCTTATTTTAAAATTGATTTTTGAAAATTTTATAAAATTTATTTGAAAAAATGAAATTAATTTTTTAAATCATCCTGTCAAAATTATCTTAAGGTGAATGTTTGGGAATTTTCTGAGAATATAAATTTTTTAGTGAAAAGTGAAAATACTAGTTTTTATTAAGAATTTCCATTTCTTTTAAAGATTTTAAAACTTAAAAATTATTTTAATATGGTTTTAAAAGAAAAATTAGTTCAATTATAAATCTATTAATCCAATTTAGGTCATTTTAAACATTTTCATATTGAATTTTAATATAAAAACATTTTAAACTTTTGAACATTTTCTTTTTAAAATCCTGCTTTATCGTCGCATCTGGGGGATTAATTTTAAATTAAATTTTTAAATAATATAAATATAATTTAGAAAAATGGATTAAATATTTGGAATCAGAATAATTTATATTATCTAATAATTTTAACTTAATTTTTTACCATAATTAATAGTAAAAACAATAAAAATTATTTACTACGGTTAAAGTAAAAATGGGTTTACCAGGGGTTAGACTAAAAAGATAAGGGTTAATATGACCCAAAACTTATAAAACAACCATTTAATGGAAATTTTTTAAACTTTTCTCTTCTAGGATCTATAATGTTCCATTTTTTATCCTTGTTTCATGTGAAAAACATGGGTACACCTTTTTATTTTCAAAAATTACAAGTGTGTTGGTCACCTCACTTATAAAAGGCCACCCCCTCTCCTCTCCTATTAACACTTAAGAACCCATTTGGTTCAAAAAATTCCAACCAAAATAAATTCTTTAATTCCATAATTTTATCCTAGAATCATTATTTTGGTAATAAACCCAACCTAAGAATCCTTTTGGTGTAAACTAAAAGAAGCAATCTGAAGAAGAGGTAACATCCCTAACTGAGCATTTTATTTTTTTTCTTCCTCCAAATCCTTAAATTATTATTGATACATGATGATATAAAAACATAAGTATATTACATATACTAATATTTTGTAATGTTAAGTTCATTACCTATAACCAACTCCACTTCCATCAAATGGGATACGAAATCATCATTCGTGTGTACGGCGGACTACTGCCTCACAAAATGATATTATTTGGTTTCCATCACCACCTCTCACAGCTAGATATAATGATGGATTAAATGTTTATATATTATATTTATGATATTATTATACTTAATAAATTTTTATATCACATATACCTTTATACTTTCCATTCTATGTTAATATGGTAACGTTATTCATGTGTATGGTAGACCACCACCTCCTGAAGTGATGTGATTCATTCATGCTTTACATGGAAGTTAATAAGGATGATTTTAAAGAAAATATGTGATATATATGGGATAAAAAATATTCTATAATGGTAATATATTATTTTACTTTATTTATTTAAATCATTCAAGAAAATGGAAACAATGTTAATGTTTAATAGGGCCTACCGTCTCCATGAATGGTGTATTTCATTTTCAACCTCAAACTTTTATGGATTACTATAAATAAATATATAATGAATATATATATTATATTTATATCATGGTTATTATTATTTATATTATGTAACCATGATCAAATTAATAGTACTGAAAATCAAAAAATAAAACATACACGAAAAAACAAAGCGGTTATTACCCGAAACAAAATTTTAAAAAGGAATTGTTAATAAAAAGGTAATACATAATCATAAGTAAATAATATATGGTAGGATATGTATAAGTATGGTTCTTTAATATATTTATAATAAAATTATATTTATTATACAGAATATTTTAATGTGTATAAAGGAATTAGAAACTTAAGGTAAGGGATTTATATTCTCTCTTTTATTTTTGGGTGACATATGCCATATTCACCACCCATTTATTTTGTATTGTGTACAAAATGACCCTTTAACATGTTATATCATGAATATACTTATACTCATTATATTAAATGTTTCATATTTTGTTACTCTTTAATGAGGATTTTGATTTAAAATATTACCAAATAAGTAAGGTATTTTTGTCTCGTTTTTTATTTTCTATAAGACGCAAGCCATATTCACCATGTGTTTATTTTATATGGCATATAAACTACCCATGAATTTATTTTATGATTATTATACTTAAAATTATTGGGATTTACATATCTATTTTATGATCTCTCTTTCATGTGGTTTACAGTTCAAACTTTACCAAAGTGCTAAGAGATTTTTGTCTCGATTTTCCTTCTTTGAGACATATATTATTTTATGCACCTATCTTCTTTTATGAGGTGCATATACAGACCCTTTGACATGAAGATCGTGAATTTATTTATTATAATGATATTATTATTTTCAATTAAAATTATTATTTCATGGGTCTTACAATTCAATGTTACCAAAGTGGTAAGGGTTTAATGTTACAATCTCATTGTTTATCAGGATTGCTCATGATAATGCTTCCAATGATGAAATATTATAATATATCTCTCAAGAAACTCATGTATTTTCTTATATTATAGTTATATCTAGAGAATAAATGTTTTCCATTAATTTTACTATCTTTATATACTCAAGAGTTCAAAAGAAAATTTTTAATAAAAATCATCTTTATTTCTCTCTTCAGTCAAAAACATTTTTTTACAAAACCATATTTTCTTAAAAAAATCAAAAAAAAATGTATCATTCCCCAAATTATTTATTAAATAAATTTTTACCCATTTTTTAATTTTTAAAAAAATATAAAGGAATATTCATTTTGTTTTCTAAACAATGTCTATTTTTATTTTACCGAAAATATAAAAGGAATCTTTATTTTAACGTGTATGGTATGAACGGAATTTCACACCATCATGAACATTATTTTCTTTAAATATTCCTTTATAAGTATTCAAGGTTATTTTCAAAGAAAAGTATCTTCAAAATTCTTTATGTTTTAAAAAAAATAATTGGAAAGGATCTCTTCCTCAGGAAATGTTTTAAACGATTTTTAAAGCTTAATTTATGAGTTTTCAAGGGTTTTTTTAAGAAAAGGATTTTCAAAATGTTTTATGTTTTAAAATTTTTTTTTGAAATTCGAAAGGATTTTTTACTCAAGAAATGTTTTAAAATATTTTTAAATATTACTTTATAATTTTTCAAGGTTATTTTCAAATGGAAGGATTTTCAAAATGATTTTTTTAAATGTGTTTTTTTCAAAGTGGAAAGGATATTTTACTTAAGAAAAGTTTTAAATTATTTTTAAATATTCATTTATAAGTTTTCAAGGTTATTTTTAAATAAAATGATTTCAAAAATATTTTATTAATTTTTAGTTTTAAAAATTTATTTTCAAAGAAAATTTATTTTCCTGAAGAAATGATTTAAATGATCATTCAAAATCATTTTCCATATAATATGGCATCCATTGATGTTACCTATTCCTTCCTAGGAATATGATCAAAGGATACCATTATTATTCTTTCTCTAAATTGTTTATGTTTATGATGGAATAATGTTGATGAAACCTATTTCTCTTCTATGGGTTATACTATGAGGAAATTATTATGAAACTCACTTCTTTTCACAGGTTATGCTATGGTAAAATGATGAAATGATGTGATGATTTTGAAACCTATCTCTTTTCTATAGGTTATGATATGATGAAATGTTTATTAAACACATTTCATTTCATGGGTTATTATATAATGAATGTTTTATGATCTTGTGGCACACATGTGTATGATTTTAATTATGTGATGGGTGGGGCCCATATCTCCCTCCAATTAATTGGGTAAAGATTTATATTTTATGATATAGACATGACTAGAATGGGGAGTTAACCTAGTTTTAGTAAGGGACTTTTTCTGATATGATGGTCTTGGGAGTGAACATTTACTACTATGATGGTTTGGGGAGTGAACTCAGTCCACTATGATAATATTGGCAGTGAGCTTTGACTGCTATGGAAATGATTTTATATTCTTATGTACATGCCATAATTCCATGTATTATGTTAATTTTATGCTCTCATGGATCATTTTCTTTGATTTATTTATTATTCATGTCTTTTAAACTTCCAATATGTATTCCATGACTCAATATTTTTATCTTTTATATGAAATTTATGGTTTTCATATGTTATGCTCAAATTCTCATACTCGTATTCCCATGTTATTTTTATTTATTTCCCTTATTTACCCTTACTGATCATCTAAGTTAACCCTTTCTTATGTTTCCTTTACCCAGGTTATGAAGAAAAGTTTTAACTAGGGTATGACTATGAGGAGTACTTAATGGGAATATCTTTGTGAGATACATTTAAGATCTTTCATGAAATAAAAAGATGGTGTATCTAGTCTCCAAATACACTGAATCAATATGGTCCTTAGGAATATATTTTTATAATGTAATAATATTTATGTATGAGAAGCTTTGGTATTTATATTTGGTATTAAATAAAAGGTTTATTTAACCTTTAGAAACTAGGATATGAAAAATTTAGTGACAAATATAATAATATTTCTAAGTATAAGCCTAAGGGTGAGTTAAATTATAGAAAAATTTCCTGTAATTTTGGTAAAGGATGGAGCAAGTGGTTTCCAAGAAACTGAATCCTTATCTGGATACTACAAGTAGATTTGACTCTAGCACAGAGGTACCTAGGGGTAATCACTCTAAAAATGGCACATTTATCTAGACTCAATCTTCACCTAGTATATGACAATGGGACTTACTGCACTCCCGGTTTAACACTTCTAAGGGATATTATTTATAAATTCACAAACTCTTTATGAACCATCATAAAGGATTTTAATAATAACCATGAGTATCCTAGGTTAATACTAAGGTGTCATATATTTAAAAAAAATTATCTTGATTTAGACATCTTATAAGTGATTTTTAATTATTATGTTGTTTCCCACTATGATTATTGTTTCTCATACTATTATTTTTTGGTTAGTTTCAATATATATAACCAAAAGGAATCATGTTAACACTAAATCTGATAGACAATTCAGTAACTATGAGCAACCAAATTGTATGATGACTAGAGATATAGATATTGTGATTGTTCCTAATCCGCTATTATGATATATAATTAACAATGTAAAGTTAGTTGAGATTCTTAAAGAGTTAAATAAGAGGAAGACTAACTTTTATGAAAGTTTGTGTGGTAATGAACATAGGGGAAATAAGATTCAGCTTCCTATGTGTTAATAAAATAGAAATAAGAACCTAGAATAATATCTTAAATGAAGGGGAAGATGTTATTTTTGTGGAAAAGAAGTTTATAGAGTAACAAATTTTCATGGAGTTCAATGTCTTATATGTGGGTAACTTGGTAATTATGTGATTCAATGATCTAAACTTAGGTTTATCCCCTACACCATTGAAATACATATGATATTCAAACCAATTAAGTGAAAGTATTGAAGTGTATATGTATTTGGATTCATGAATTATGTTATGGAAGTATTTTAGTAATGGAATTTTAGTTATAAGAATCATGAAACATCAAAGGATTGTGTTTATTTTGGAAGCATATATGTATTTATGTAAGATTAAATTCAGATTTATGGATACCATTAGGGGTTTATGAATTTAAATTTGATCATAAGTTTAAAGTCATTGAATCCCCTTTTGAGGTTTTACGTTATGGTATTTTATCAAGATTAAGAATGTTTTAAGATACATTTGTGGAAATACCACTCTTTAGTTTTCTATATGTTTTAGTGAAAATGTTATTTAAGGAGGAATGAGTTTACACTTTGTGGAAATGTGATTAAATTTAATGGAAACCTTTAGGGTTTATCTTATCTTTTATGTTGAGGTAATTATGGGTTGTAGTTGATCACCTTGTGAAGTCAACACACTTCGACGTTATCAGAGAAGATTTTTCTTTTGATCCTATAGAACAATTCAAACCCTGGAAGATATGATAAGATCTTATTTTATGGATTTAAAAGGTGGTTGGGATTAACACCTCCATCAAGTTTATTTTTCTTGCTAAAATATCTTTCACTCAAGCATTCATATGGATCTTTATGAAGCCCTTTGTGGAAAAAAGTGTAAAACTACAACATACTAGAATGAAGTTATAGAATGAAAGCAATTGGGACTTGAGAAAGATGATCAGATGGTAGAGGAGGTTAGATCTATTTATCAATAGGTAAGGTTATCACAAAGTTAATAGAAATGTTATGCTGATAATCATTAATGTGGTCTAAAATTTGATGTTGGTGAGAAGGTCTTTATATGAATTTCTCTATGGAATAAATAAGGGAAATTAATCCCTAGGTATATAGATACCTTTAAAATATTTGATTGTATAGGGACAGTATCATATCATTTGGTGCTTCCACCAAACCTCTATCAACTTCACGATTTGTTCCATGTACCTCTCCTAAGTAAGTACATACTCGATCCTTCGCATGTACTGAACTCGGAGTTCGTGTTGCTGGAGAATGATCTTTAGTATAAGGAAAAATTGGTTGAGATTCTAGATCATACAGAGAAAGTGCTATGAAACAAGACCACTAACCTAGTAAATGTTTTGTGGTGAAACCACCAGTATGAGTATGCTATGTGGGAACCTGAGGATGTAATGAGGCATAATTATCCTTAGTTGTTGGTACAAAAGTGATGAATTTTGAGGGATAAATTCATTTTAAGGGGTTATAATGTAACACCCCAAGATTTTGTGAAATATTTTTTCAAATAAATTTAATCATTTTGATATTTTTCATTACACACAACACTAAGTTTAGCTTGCATTTCATGCAACGCTGATTTTAAACAAAACATGACTTGCTATTAAGAAATTATTATCTAATATGATAGTTATTACCTAGATTTTGGAATGGTGGGTATGAATATGATTAAATAAATTATTAAAATATATGTTTTATATGTGTATATATAATTAATTCCTTGGTGACCAATTAATTATAAATAAAAATAAAAACCATTTGAAAATAAAGTGAATCTTTTTCTGAAAAACAATTTGTATGCGCACAAACATATTTTACGCAATAAATTAAATAAATATTTTTTGGTGAATGATTTTAATTAAATATATATATTATATATTCAATCAAATTTTTAACATTTATCTTATGTGTTTTCTACACAATATATAAGAATAAATCAAATTTTACACTTAAAAACTTTATTTTTCTAAAAAATAATTTTGTTTCACTTTCCATGCTTATTTTAAAATTAATTTGAAAACTTTTATAAAATTTATTTTAAAAAATTAAATTAAATTTTTAAATCATCATGTAAAAATTATCTTAGGTTATATTTTTAACAATTTTATGAAAAGATAATTTTTTTAGTGATTAGTGAAAAATACTGGGTTTTATTAAGAATCTTCATTTATTCTAAAGATTTTAAAAACTTAAAAATTATTTTAATATGGTTTTAAAAGAAAAATTAGTTCAATTATATATCTATTAATCCAATTTTTTTCATTTTAATAATTTTCATATTGAATTTTGATATAATAACTGTTTAAACTTTGAACATTTTCTCCATGAAAACCCGCTTTCTCGTCGTGTCTGTGAGATTAATTTTAAATTAAATTTTTCCAATTATGTGAATTTAATTTTCCAAAATGGATTAAATATTTGTAATCATAATAATTTATGTTATCTAATAAGTTCAACTTAATTTTTTCCATAATTAATAATAAAAATTGTAAAAATATTTACCATGGTTAAGGTAAAAATATTTACCATGAATTATCTAAAAAAATCCAAATTATTCATTTTTTACTTTTTAAAAAAGTGTGAAAGGAATGTTTTCTTTTAACATAATGACATGAATGAATTTTACCACCATCATTATCATTATTTTCTTTGAATATTCCTTTAAAATTTTCCTTATTTATTTTCAAAAAAATTATTTTCTCAATATTCTGAAAATATTTAGTTAAAATGTTATCAAAAGAAAATGATATTTCCTCATATTTTAACAAAAAGGTTTGAATGTTCTTTTAAAGATATTTTTTATACATTTCAACATCCTTTAAGGATTATTATACTTCGTTGGGGATATGATCTAATGATACCATCTACTTTCTTTCTCTGGATGGCTTATAATGATGATTTTTTTTAAAGGTTGGGGCTGAAGCCTCATTTTTTATTATTAAATCAAAGCAAAGTCCTCTTTAAACTGGGTAGAGGGAAACCCATTACATATCTCAAAGGCCCAGTGGTCTTTTATCCCATTACATAGCCTGTAGGCCCAAATTTTTTTCCCAATTCACATTCTGTGAATAGTAACCCGCCTGCTACAGTACCCGCACAGTACCGCCGCCGCTACAGTGCCCTGCCGCCACTACAGTACCCGCTGATGAACAGTGCCACCACTGCTATAGTATCGCTACAGTAATATGATGATATGATGAATTTGATATGATCTTCTAGAACACATATGTATGGTTTTCATTATGTGATGGGTGGGAAAAAATTATATAATCCTCTAATGCATTGGGTAAGGATGGATATCTCATGAGGTAATAGGGAATGGAATGGGGAGTGAACTCGGTTCAGTAAGGGACTCTTTCCACTGTGATAATCTTGAGGGTGAACCTTGAATAAGGAAAATAAGGAATGGGAAGTGAACCCATTCCACTATGATAGCCTTGGAAGTGATCCTTTACTAAGGAAATGATTTTATATGCTTATGTGTATTCCAAAAACTTATGTCTTATGTTTATGATGTGTTCTCATAGATCATGATTGATTATTGATTATTTCTCACACTTATGACTTATGTCTTCTTTTATTCCAAATCCTTATGTCATAATTTATAAATAGTGATATTTGACTGATTGTGTGTGATTTTTATAAGGAAGAAGGGAATTAATTGGGTATGTCTAAGAAGTATACAATGTGAGAAGATCTTTATGGGAGATATTGAAGATTGTTCAAGCGATAAGATGATTATGTATTTATTCTCTAAAAACACTAAACCTTTATGGCCCTCAAATGTGTATTATTGTGAAATGTATTGAATATTCATCTAAAATGATGCAATATTAATGTATGAAATTTTTGGTTCACCCCAGTTGGTATCAAAGGAATGTTCGGTTATTTTTAGAGATTAATATTAGAAAAAAAATAGAAAAAACCTGGGGATAGGCCTAAGTATTGGATAACATCTTAAATATTTGGTAAAATAGAGATTATGTGGTTTTCCTAGAAAATAAATCCTTGTCTAGATGCTATAAAGTGGATGCAGTTGTGGTATAGATGCACCCAGGGGTAATAACTCTGAAAGGGGCAGATTGGGTATTAACTTGATCATCACTGGAGCATAATGAGTGGGCCTAATACTACATACCTGACTAGACACTCCTGGGGGATATGATTGGGTTAATTAACATTTTCTTTATAAACAATTGTGAAGTATTTGAATAGATGATGACCATAAATGACCTAGGTTAAACATAAGGTGTCATATATTAAATAAAAGGTGTCATGATTTAGGCATCCTATGAATGATTTTTCATGATTACATGATTACTCACTATGATTATTATTGCTCACACTATGATTTTTTGTCATAGTCAATGGATGGACCTAGGAGGAATCGTGTTAATATTGAATGTGATGGGAAATAAAATGACCGTCTCAAGGGAAAAAAATGAGATGGGAGTTGGGATGCGAAATCTTGCGGTTATGCTCACCCAACTATATCAATCTATGAATGGTAATATGGATCATGTTAATATTATAAATTTCCAAAGGAAGGAACAAATCAAAATAGAGTATTTTATGTGACAACATCCACATTAATTCAATGGTTCCTCAGATCTACTAATTGCAGAGAAATGGATCAATACTACTAAAAACATTTTTTTTGTTCTCTAGTGTTCAGAACATGAAAACGTTGTCCTGATAGTATATCATTTGGAAGGAAAAGCAGTTCAATGGGGGACTATTATCAAGAATATGAGGCAATATGAGGAAATTGAATTCATGACATGGGAAGAGTTTAAGAAGGTATTTTTCAATAAGAATTTTCCCTAAACTCTTCACATGAAAATGGAAAGTAAATTTATGGAACTATTGCAGAAGGATAGTGAATCCATGAGTATAAGGAAAATTTCACTAGACCTGTAAGGTATGCTTCTAGTTTAATCATTAATATTGAAATTGAATTTGATCAATTTTTTACTAGAATGAGACTAAGTCACTGAAAGGAATTTGCTATAAGAGACTTTGATAGCTATGAAGAAATTATTTGATGTGCTCTCAAGCTAGAATTGGAAATTAAAGACTCTCGATGTTCTCATGGATTTGGAGATAAAAATAGAAAGATGGAATTTTGAGGAAATTAAAATAATAAAATTCATGGAGGAAAGAAAATTTATTTTCCTTCTTTTCATAAATGTGGAAGGAATCATAGAGGAAATTGCCTTATGGGGTCTGTAAAATGTTTTAATTATGGAACAGAAGGTTATTGATTAAAATACTATTGAAGTGATGTGAAGAGATCAGTCAATAAAAATAATTATAAAAAGGATTAACCAAATGTTCCACCCACACTCCAATGATATAATTTCAATGAGTATGGACATTATGCAAATTAGTGCACAAATATGAGGGTTAATGATGAAAATCAATGTTAGCAACCTCTTAATACTAGAGACAAAGGGAAAGA
Organism: Viscum album; assembly: GCA_963277665.1. Taxonomy (NCBI): domain Eukaryota; kingdom Viridiplantae; phylum Streptophyta; class Magnoliopsida; order Santalales; family Viscaceae; genus Viscum; species Viscum album. The sequence continues at coordinate 1,473,595,531 of OY728125.1, read as the reverse complement.
TTGTGTGATCACAACTTCTGAAGTGGGTCATGAGAACAAAGTGGTGAATGGTACACTTACCATCCACTCTAGGATTGAAAATGTCATATTTGATTCTATATCTACCCACTATTTTATATCTTAAAATTTTTTTTTAAGGGTATCACGTCCCCACCTCAACAATTAGATATTGAGTTAACATTAAAAACTCATAATGATATGGTGATCACATCTCAAGTTTATAGCTCCTCTCTGGTATAATTTTATGGGAATTTACTTTCATCAAATATTTTTATTCACCCTCTAGTCGAATTTGATGTGAGTCTAGGCATAGACTGGATCTCTCTTTATATAACTTGTATCAATTTCCAAGGAATGGAATTCATGTTTTATATTCTGAATCAACCTATGATCATATTTTGTGTAACACCCCAAGATTTCATAGTACGTTATTTTTTCAAAGTAATTCAATAATTTTTGCTACACGCAACACCGAGTTTGAGCGCACCACGACTTACCAAACTAGTTGTTCAAAAGTGGTTATGAATAGTATTAACTACATTTTGAATCTTATATATTCTATAATTTTAACATCCATATTATGTGTTTCTTAGACATAATATAAGAACAAAATCATTTTTTCAGATAAAAGAAGTATTTTTCAAAAAAATGCAATTTTACCGCCTTTTAATGGTGAACCCTTTTTAAAAAAATATTTGACACTTTTATATATTCAATTTAATGAAATTAAAATCTTCTTTATAAGTGAGACATAAAAATTTAGTTTGGATAAATTTTTGGTACTTTTCTAATAACTTTCATATTTTGATGAATAGTGAAAAATACTAAATTTTAATTGAAAACAACTTTTTTAATCGAAATAATTTTTAGTGATAAATTATTAGTTTTAATGGTTTGTAAATATAATTAGATTATATTTTTATCATTTAATAAAATTTAGGTCATTATAAGTAATCTCACATTTAAATTTGACATAAACACATGTCAATCTTTTGATAGTTTTTACTTTTTAAAAACCCGCTTTTTGGTTTTGACAACGGGTATTAATTTTAAATTAATTAGTGAAACTTATATGTTTTGAATTTGGTAAAATAGACATCATTTTTGAATTCAGAATATCAAAATTAGCTTAGGGTGAATTTTTGGTATTTTTCTGAAAACTTTCAATTTTTTGGTGAATAGTGTAAAACATTGCGTTTTGGTTTAAAATCGACTTTTTATTTAAATAATTATTTATTTTATTTAAATTTATTTAAAGTAAAAATAGATAAATAATACCTATATTATTTCAATTTAATTAATTGGAGTCATTTTATAATAAAATTAGATGTATAAAATTTTATTGAATATTTTAACATTTTTTACCCACCTTCTAGGCACGTTAGCAAATTTGCATAAAACTTAATTTTACCGCTTATGTGAGTTTAATTTAAAAAATCCTAGAGACATGGTTGATATCAGTAAGTAAAATGTGATTCAATAAGACGAAAATAATTTTTGGTGAATAGTAACTTTTGACTTTTATTTATCACGGTTAAAAGTAAATAGGTAGTTAAAGGTAAAAATGATATTATAATTACCCTAACACATGTCCTGATTCTATTGGATGAGTGTAATTAGACCAAAAACAACCTTAGGAATAAAATATGATCCTTTAGGTCCACTTGGATTAGATTAGGACATTTATTATTTTTTTTATTTAAAGAAGAGTTAAAAGTGTTAAATTTAAAGTTTAATAAATAAACCATTTTTAATATAGGGTTATACATAAGATAAATTCGACTATAAATATTCATTATAAATATAAAAATATTTCCTACATAATGGTATTTTATTTATAATTTTTAGACATTAAATAATTTAATTTATTTATGACACAATGATGATGCAGTAATTACCTTATTAATGAAATATTAAAATAATTGATATTATAAATATCCAAATAAATGTAAATTGAGACTTCGGATTAATTACACTAATTTTATAGGTTAATATGACATGTTAGGGTTGATTAGATAAATTTTTTCCGAAGTGATAAGGTTATTATGACTTTCACAAAAACAAAATACCAAATAGCGTCAAAATTGACATAAATTAGTTTTTAAAACAAATACTACATTATTGGTTGATATAATATTCCTAAAAATCTAAGGTTCATCCAAAGGGATTAAATAATATTATATATGTAATTAATGAACCACTCGAGGTTCTCTTGAATGTTTAGAGTAAGTTTATTAACCATATAGTGTAAGAATACAAGAAGACATGGTAAAAGTTAAAGTATTTAACTAAGAGGTAAATCTAAAAGATAAGGTTAAAACGGTAACCTAAACTTGTTTAAAACCTATTGGTTGAGATGATTTTGACCCATAACCACCTAAGTCTTGAATAAAAATCATTTGGATCCATTATAAACTGAATATGATTGTATAATAAATTAGTATTTTAATCTTTTCCTAAAGTGACCCTCACCCCACTTATAAAAGGGCACTTCCCCTTCTCTCAAAATCACACCTCCAAAGCCATTTGGCTTGGCCAAACCCTATCCAAATATCCTCCCAACGTCTCTCACATCAACCTAGAGTCCTTACTTTGATCATAAATCTACCCTAAGGATCCCTTTTGATCAACTCAAAAGGAAACACCCGAAGAAGAGGTAATAATTTCACTACCCTCTTTCAAGTTATTTTCTTATTCCACTTAATATTTCTTTATTATTTACATAAAAAACTCCAGTACCTTCTACATATTGTGATGTTATTATAAATATGATACAACCATATTCATTATTCTATCCATCCTATGAATAATAATATCACCATGCGTGCGTGCGTACGGCTTACCGTCTCCACGTTGTGGTGTAATTTGTTATTCAACACTATGTTATTTGGATGGATATAATGATGAGTAATATGTATATAAATAATGAAAATAACATGATAATGTCTCTGTAAAATTAATATTCTATCCAATTCCACACCTTTTAATCATTAAGAAAATGATATCGTCGCTCGTGTGTACGTTCGGCTTACCGTCTCCACGATGCGATGAGATTCATTTCCACATTCACCATTCAATGATGATTATAAAAATATATATATTTAATAAGTATGTAATATATGACATAATAATTATACTTAAAATATATATATATATATATATATATATCTTATTCACTTAGTTCTGTTCAATACGATATGAAAACGGAAACAACGTTTATGCGTACGTACGGTCTACCGTCTCCATAAACGGTGTTTTCCATTTCATATATCTGTCTATTATACATATTTATATTCTAAATATATATGATATATAAATCATGTTTTATATTCTGGAATTATTTAAATCATGATCTAAGTGATACGATCAAGAATAACAAGTTAAAACACGTACGATAAAGAAAGTGATTATTACTTGAAATGTTAATTTACATGGAAATTATTATTAAATGGGTAATATAAGGTCATAAATGAATAATTTATGATATAATAAATATGAATATGGTTCTGGTATAATTTAATAACATACTATGGTCATTATACAGGAGGTTAAATGTACCCTCGACCAAAGAAAAGTGCAAGGTAAGGGTTAATTCCTCAATCTCATTATTATTCGAGATTGTTTATGGGTAAGTTTTTAGTGGGACAAATTTATTATAAATATCCATGTTTTATAAAAGAGTCTTCAAAGGGATTATTTTTAAGGGACTCTTTTATTAAAACATCATTTTAAATGTTTTAAAGATTTATTCTTCTAAAGCTTTCTCATTAATGTCCATGTTTTCAAAATGGTTTTAAGGATTTATTTATATGAACATGAATGTTTTAAAATGTTAATTCCTTTAAAAAAAATTAAAGTGGTATGGGACACTTTGATTCAAAACTATATTTTAAATTACTTCCTTTATAAATTGTGTGACTTTTAAATGATTTCAAAATAGAAAGAGATATTTCTCTAAAATAGTTTTGATTTTGTCTATGTCAACATCCTTTGATGGATTTTAAACTTGTTTGAAGTTGATTTATTATGATACAAATCTTCCATATTGTATAGAAGGTTTTGTGATATGTTTGACTATGGATGTGTTATTTTTATACCATTCATGGTTTATGGATAAATTATTGATATTTTTTATTCTAGTTTTAATACGAATGTTGATGTTATGTTTCAAAATTTTCATATGAGAAATGTATTGGACTTAGTAAGTGACGGGTGGAGCCTGCTATAGCTCCTCAGTGCATCGGTAAGTCTCATGATACAATTAGACATGGAATTGGCTGAGGCCTTTCCCAATTTTGATATATGGTTTTGGCTGAGGCCTTAATCATTTTTCGACGTTTTGGCTGAGGCCTTGGAAAAATGTTTCAGAATGTCCCGCATTATACATTCCCTCATTATGAAAATAATATTGATGATTCATGTGGTTATTCGACTAGTAGAATACCCATGATTATGTTTTATTATGGCATTATTTACTCAGCTCACATTCCTTCCATAAAGTGTTCATGTTTATTATTTGTAAAGGCATGTGTGTTCAATTATTCATCATGCCTAATGTTTATGTTATCTTTTGCTATATTGCTTACTCTTACTGAGTGTTTGAGCTCACCCCTTTTTTATGTTTCATTTTCCTAGGATGCAAAGAAGTATATTATGACTGACCTTCAGGGATAGTCTAAGGGATATTAATGTGGTCAATGGAGACAATGTTGTTATTGTTTTTCATTTTATAATGTAATGTAACGTTCATGTATATAATATATTTTCCAAGACTGCTAAACTGATCGGTCCTTCAGGACTTGATTCCTTGTAATCATGCCAATGTATTAAAATAATGCACCGGTTCTAGGTAACTGGGGTCGGGGTGTTACATTTTGGTGTGAGGATGAATATGAACTTCTAATGGAAGTTACTTCCATTGTATAGGTCTTACTACCTACCATGAGGGATATTTATCTCAAATTTATGGGGAGAAACTCAACATCAAATATATGCCTATTGTTTAGGATTATGCTGATGTATTTCCTGAAGACATTCCTAATATTTCCTTGAATCGTGAAGTTGAGTTTTCAATAGAACTCATACCAAGTACTACACTTATTTCAAAGACTTCATATAGAATGGAACTGATTGAGTTGCAAGAATTGAATAAGAAACTCCAGGATAATCTTTATATGGTATTTATATTCCCTAGTGCATCACCATGGGGTGAACCTATTCTTTTTGTTAAGAAAAAAGATGGTTCAATGTGTATTTGCACTGATTATCAATAATTTAACAAGATCACTATCAAGAATAAGTATCCTCAATCTCGTATTGATGATTTGTTTGATCAACTTCTTGGAGCTCAATAATTTTCTAAGATTGAGCTTCATTCTGGATATCATCAATTGTGGGACAAGAAGAAGGGTATATACAAGACAATCTTCCATGTGAGGTATGGTCATTATAAATTTATAGTGATGCCATTTGTACTTACCAATGATCATGTCATCTTTATAGATTTAATTAATAGAGTCTTTAGATATTACCTTGATTATTTTGTTGTAGTATTTATAGATGATATTCTTATATATTTGAAGATCAAGGAAGACCATGAATAATATTTGAGGATTATGTTGAAGAACCTAGGTAAGGATAAGTTGTATTCTATATTCACCAAGTATGAATTTTATCTTTATAAAGTTTCATTATTGGGCTATATAATCTCAAGTGAGGGTATATTGGTGGATCCTTCAAAGATGGAAGTTATTGATCAATAACTCAGACCAACCATGATAACTGAGATCTGTAGTTTTCTTAGGTTGGGTGGATACTACTGAAGCTTTGTGAGGGATTTCTCATGGATATCAAATCCAATAACCAAGTTGACTCAGAAGGGATCAAAGTTCCTTTAGACATATGAGTGTGAGTAAAATTTCAAGGAGCTAAAAAGAAGGTTGGTTAGTGCACCTGCACTTACACTACCCTACAATGGAGAAGGGTTTGTAATCTTTAGTGTTGCATCAAAGAAGGGACTGGGATGCGTCCTCATAAAGAATGATATCGTGATAGCTTATGCCTCATGCCAATTGAAAAATCATGGGAAAAATTACTCGACTCATGATTTGGAGTTTGAGATGGTGATTTTTGCTCTGAAAATATAGAAGCATTATCTTTATATTCCAAAGGATATTATTGGAAATTATTAATTATTATGACTTCTCAATACATTATAACCCTGGGAAGGTGAACAAGGTGGATGATGCTCTAAGTCGGAAAGACTATGATAGTTTTTACATGATGAGGATTGAAAGAGATCCAATATTTATGGATTTATAGAATATATATCTTGAAATCATGAGGAAAGGGTAAAAACATATATTTATCATATGAGTATTCAAGCATCCATCCATGTGAGGATTAAAGAGCCAAAAAATGAGGATGTGGAACTGTAGAAGAAGGTGAGAAATGTTCTTAAGTTCAACCATGATTGTGATGGAATGATAGGGTTCAGGAACTAAGTATGTGTTCTATCAATACCATACTTAAAGAAGGAGCTATTGGATAAAGCTTAGAATTCTCTATTCATCTCAGAAGTATGAAGATGTATAGAGATATTAAAGAATAGTTCTGATGGGATAACATGAAAAGGGATATTGTAGAGTATGTATATCAATGCCTGGTATGTCAGTAAGTTAAGGTTGATAGATAGAAGTATAAGGTGATGTTATATTCATTACCCATACTATAATGGAAATGGAAAAACATTACCATGTATTTCATCATTGGACTCCCCAAAACATCTAAAGGGTGCAATATTATTTGGGTTGTAGTCAATCGCCTAGCAAAATCAAAAAATGTCATTGTCATCAAAGAATATTTCTCTCTTGATCATTTTTTCAGGATATACATTAAGGAAGTGGTAAGGTTTCATGGAGTACCACATTCTATTGTATCTAGTTGGGATTCAAGGTTTACCTTGAAATTATAGAGAAGTTTTCATCAAGATTTGAATAGAGAGTTGAACTTTAGCACTGCATATCATTATCAAACAGATTGTTAGCCTGAGAGGATCATTCAAACCTTAAAAGATATGTTGATAGCATGTTCTATGGATTTAAAAGATAGTTGATATCAATGCCTTCCTTTGGTGAACTTTCCTTATAACAATAGATTTCACTCGATCATTCAGATGGATCCTTATGTATCCATCTATGGCAGGAAGTGTATGACTCCAATGTGTTGGAATGAAGTTGGATAAAGAAATCTATTAGTACCTGTTCTGGTTGAGGGAATTACATAGAAGGATATTCATTCAATTTCACATCAAGATAGCTCAAATTCGACATAAGAGTTATGCTGAAAATCATCAGCAAGATCTGGAATTCAAAGTTAGTGAGAATGTATTCCTGCGAATATCTACTTAAAAGAAGATTATGAGATTTTTAAAGAAGGGAAAACTTAACCCTAGATATATTTATCCCTTTTAAATTCGTGATCATATCAGGAAAACTTATTATCACTTGGAACTTTCACCAAATCTCTTTCAAGATCATGATGTGTTTCATGCATCTCTCTTGGGGAAGTATATACTTGATCCTTCACATGTACTGGACTCAGAGGTTATACCATTGAAGAATGATCTCTCTTATAAGGAACAATTGGTGGATATTTTGAATCAATGATAGAAAGTGTTGTGAAACATAACCACTCACCTGGTCAAAGTTTTGTGGCGAAACCGCAAATTTGAGGAAGCTACGTGGAAACCAAAAGATGAGATGAGGTAGAAATATTCTCAATTGTTTATAAAGTGACAAAAATTTGAGGGAAAATTTCTTATAATGAGGTATAATGTAACACCCCAAGATTTTATGATATATTTTTCTTTAAAAAATTAATTTATTTGATAGCTTACTTTACACGCAACATCGAGTTTAAACGAACCATGATATGCTATTAAAATATTATTATTTAATGTGATAGTTATCACCTAATCATAGGATTTGTGAGTATAAATAGGAATAACTAAATTATGAAAATTTATTTTTTACATTTATCTAAAATTAATTCATTAGTTTTTTAATTAGTTATAAATTAAGATAAAAAACATTTGAAGGTAAAAAGAGATGTTTTTCTAAAAAACTCTTTTTATGAACACAATGTTTTTTATCTTAATAAATTAAATTTTTCTCTATTAATGAATTGTTTTAATTAAATTTATATATAATATATTCAATAAAATATTTTAACATTCATATAATAATTTTTAAATGGAAATAAATGAAGGTAAAGTCAATTTTATACTTAAAATACATTTTTATAAAAACAATTTTGTTGCGTTTTACACACTTATTTTAAAATTAATTTCTACTGCTTATAGAAATTGAATCTAGTAAATGGATTACATATTTGAAATAATAATAATTAATATTATATAATAATCTAAACTTAATTTTTTATCATAATGAATAGTAAAAACAATAAAAATGTGTTATCATGATTAAGGTTAAAACGGTTCTACTTAGGGGGGTTAACATAAGAGATGAGGTTTAAAATATCACAAAAAACTTTCTTTAATTTGATTGGTTGATGATATTTAGACCTTATCCTTTCTATCTTTGATGCTTTGGCATTTTGAAGCCACTTGACTTGAGTAAGACATTATTATATTTTAATTGTTTGAAAAAATACAAATGTGTCATCTCCCTCTCTTATAAAAGGATACCAACTCTCCTTTATTCATCACACTTAATAATCCATCTATTTCAGACAATTCATGGCCTAATATCTTCCTAACATCCCACCCCATTTCCTAGAGGTCTTGTTTGATCAAAATATCATCCTTTTAAGTGTTAAGATGTAAGTCAAAGGAGGTTTCTCAATGAAAAGGTATAACTCTTAATTGAGTAATTTCAATTTTATTTCTTCATCTACCGCCTCTAAATATTTGGTATCCATTATAAAATAATTAATTCAGTATATTCAATATATTGAATTGTTATTATAATGATGAATTGACCATTTTCTACCTTTTATGGATCACCACCTCCATATAGCAATATGATTCGCTTTTCATCATCATCATTCATGGTTGGTTATTATGATGGATTTAATGTTTATATATGATATTTATTATATAATTATATTTTTTAGATTATAATATCTTTTATACCTTCTTATCTTTCCATTCATTAGAAAACGATAATGTCGCTCATGCATGTGTGTGTACTGCTACCTACACACAGCGATGTGATTTGTTTTCCATCACCTCTTTATATGAATAATTATAAAAATGTATATGATTAATAAATTTGATGATTATTTCATGATTAATATTATAGAGCTGATGAAACTGTGAACAAGGTGCAAGTACCTGAACCATCAAACTGAAGCATACATGGAAAACAAACCAGTTTTCACTTGAATGGTCATTTTAATGAAGAAATTGTTAAAGGGAAGATAATTGGATATTATAAAGGAGTGATACATAATAAGTTATGTATGAATATATTTCTAGAATATATATATATATATATATATAATATTTATTATTCATAATATTTAAACACGTACGAATAAAGATGGAACTTGAGGTAAGGGGTTTATGTTTCAATCTCATTTCTTTTTGGGATTTTCTATGCTAAATTTTCATTGAGGGAAATTATATGGATATTATCCTTTAAAACTCATCTATTTTCTTCTCCTCTAGTTATTTTTCAAGTTTTTATGTATTAGTGTCATTTTTCTCTCTTTGGTATTTATAATGATCGAGAAAGTGTTTTTAAAGAGAAGTCGACTTTATTTCCTCTTTGATCATCGAACTTTTTCTTCCATGTTCATACTCTTCGAAATTGTTTTATGATGGTTCTTAACTATAGTTTAAATGTTTTAAAAGGGTAATTTTCACTACCTTTGACTTTATTTACAAAGTTTTAAAGGGGAATTTTTCTAAAAGTTTTTCTAACAAGTTGTTTTTTACTTTTTATAAGTGTGAAAGGGATGTTTTCTTTTAACATATATTGCATAAGTAGATTTTCCCACCGTCATGACCATTCTTTGCTTTGAAGATTCCTTTACAAGTTTCCTTGGTTATTTTTAAAGAAAATGATTTTCTCAAAATTCTAGGAATTTTTAGTTTAAATTTTATAAACATAAAGTGATATTTTCTCATGTTTTCAAAGAAAGATTAGAATGATCTTTTAAAGGTATTTTTTATTTGTGTCAACATCCTTTAAAGATTTTTATGCTTCACTAGGGATATGATCTTATGATACCATCAACTTTCTTTATCTGGATGGATTATGATGATAATGATTTAAGGATGGTTCTATGAAACTCGTTTTTTTCCCACGGGTTAATTAAATTACAATGAAACCTTTATGAAACTCGTTTCTTTTCCACAGGTTATGCTATGATAAAATAATGAAATGTTAATGGAACTTGTTTCCTTTATATGGATTATGATACCATGATATGATGAATGTTTTATGATCTTATGGCACACATATGTATAGTTTTCAATATGTGCTCGGTGGGCCCAAAATTACAGTCCTATAATGCATTGTGTAAAGATGTATATATCATAAGATAATAAGGACTATAATGGGAAGTGAAATTAGTTCAGTAAGAGACTTTGTCCACTATGATGGTCTTGGGAGTGAACTTTAACTAAGGAAAAGATGGAATGGGGAGTGAACCCAATCCACTATGATATTCTTGGCAGTGAGCCTTGACCAAGTGATTTTCTATGTTTATGTGTATACCACAAACTTATGTCTTATTCTTATGATATATTCTCATGGCTCATGATTGATTATTGATGATTCCACACACTTATTCCTGAATGGCCCGAAGGCCTTCAATTTTTATTCATTTTGATAATTCCCCTTTTAAGGGTTGAAGGGGAGCCCTTACATGGCCCATAGGATTTCATGACATTACATGACCTGAAGGTCTTAGAGGAATCAACCCAGACTATGACTACTTGAAACCACCCCTCCCCAGCATCTGCATCGTGATCAGCTCTCCACCTTCGCATGGTTGTTCGGCTAACTGTCTTGTGCAAAGATGCACAGACCCAGTACTGATGGCAATTTCATACTCTCTCATTCTTCCAAATCCGATAGCTCTGCTCTGGTGAATGTGTTTTGCTCTGAACCTCCTATGGAGCTGGTTTCATGTAGAATCTTCCTGGTATGTATCTGCACATCATGTGGCCTAAAGGCCTTAAGGTGGCTTGAATGCCTTAAGGTGGCCTGAAGGCCTTAAGGTGGCCTAAAGGCCTTAAAGTGGCCCGCAAGCCTCACTAACCTGAAGTCCTAGGTGGCCCGAAGGCCTGAAGTACTCCAGGACCAAACCAGCGGTCTAAGTATGATTATTTTAAGTTATGGTCATGTTCTCATAACCGTATGTTTATCTTATGATCGTTTATGATTGTTGATTGATAACTCATGTGTTTACTCTTATTGGGCATTTGAGTTCACCCTTTCCTGTGTTTCTTTTCCTCAGGTTATGAAAAAAGGTTTTTTAAGTAGAGTATGTCTAAGAAGTGTACTATGTGAGAAGATATTTGTTAGAGATATTGAAGATCTTTCAAGAAATAAGATGATTATGTATCTAGTCTCCAAAGACACTAAACCTTTATAGTTGACGTGTATTACTGTGAAATGTATTGAATATTCATCTAAAATGATGCAATATTAATGTAGGAAATGCTTGGGTTGCCTCATCGGTGATGGATCCATCACACAGATGTCATGTTATGCACTAGATATGATATTGTCGATGCATACATTATGGTAGGAAAATATCAAGTAAATTTAGGAGAACAGGATAGGAAGCAGTCTAAGCTATCGAATTGTACTTGCAAAAGTATGAGGGATGTGTATCTGGTGCTAGGAGAGGAAGGAACACTAGTTTTAAAAGGACAAAACCAGTCTTCGTATGAATCAATTAATCTAATGTCGTTGATAGGCTAAAGAAATAAGCAAGTCTAACTCATTAAAACCAATGGTATACAAATCTATATATACCAAGTATGTTGTGGCTTCTGATGTTGCTAAAGAAGCAGTATAAAATATGCAACAATTTGTTCTGGTTCTTGGAATCATTCCCAAAAAGTAAAGTATTGTCATAATATAAATTATTATAAACATACGACAATGGTGCTATCGAGGAAGTCAAGATTATGAAAGAGGGAAAAAGGGGATATACTTGAGGATATCATCTCTATAGGAGTTTTACTCAAGTAGGTGAAGTCGGAGATAGCAGAATAGCCATATAGGAAAATGCGGCAGGCCTAATGACTAAAGTAATGACCCGGTATGAGCATGAACTTATCATGTGAGAGTTAGTAGGTCGATTGTTAGCAAGTTGACTCTAGTGCAAGTAGGAGTGTTGATACTTTTGTGTCCATTATTTACATGGTAATACCCTTACATTATCATATCAAAGGGTTACAACAGTTCTTAGCTATAATCAGAACCTCGAGATACAATGAAAGTAATCTTAAAATATATGTCATATGGTCTAGATACATCATACTGACAGGACACAGATGATGTCTGATTATCAAGTATTGGGGGCACATAAGCATTGAGACCTCTTCTTCACACATGATGATCTCATGTAGGGGAGATCATGAAGACTTGTCAACCAATAGAAACACTACATATATCAGGTGTCATCAGTTGTTCTTATTTATGAGCATGTGTATTAGTCTCTCAACTTGGGATCATTATCAATTTGTATCATTTGATTGTGTACTTTGATGTAAGACGAAAACCCTGATATTTATGTTGTGGTGAGGTAGTTTGTGTTGGGTGCGTCATTGGTGGTATGACATTCCATAAAGGAAGAGATATCTCAAGCACAATAGACTAGGATGGAAATACATTTATTAAATTCATGATCATGGTAGAAGAAGGTAAGTTCATCCAATAAGGTCACAAAATAATGAAACAAAGAAAGATGATGACACAATTTGTGTGTTTTGTTTTATGAGATATCACGACATAAAGATATTATATTACACATGGCGTGTTTGTATGAGGTAGTTGTAGTTATGGCTTATATTTATCTCCTTAGGAGTCATGATCCGTTGTTAGATATCGCTCTTGATCTGTGGATATGACTCACTATTATCGAGATAAGGGTCTAGAAGGTCACGCATAGTGTATACACAAGTTCCATTTATTCAAAAGAATATGAGTTTTAAACGAAGTAGACCCCACTTGTGGGGGATGGTGGATGTGTGAATGATCATGGGTAAATTAATTCAATTGTAGTATTTGAGTTTAGAATAATAATTGAATTTATTTCTCAAGGTATTCAAAAGTTATTTAATTATTAAAATGGATACGACTATTATTTTTCGAACGAACAAAGCGTGTTCAAGATTCTTTACATAATTAAAGGGGGCTTACAAGCCAAGTAAATGGTTTGCATTTTATCACGTGACATGTTATTAATGTCACGAGACTGATAAAATATTCATGCCGCTTTCGAGACGTTAGCTAAGTTGTTTGTGGTGTTACAAGTTGGTTTTAAGGGTCAACTCTAAAGGGCTTGAGTGCAATTTTTTAAGAGTTAAACCTAGATATAAAAACCATTTTTAAGCCCAAAATGTGGGAGAGTCTTGGTCGAATTTGCACTCCTCTCAAGATCTCTCTAGAGAGAGAGAGAGAAGAAAAGTAACAGATTGATCCCCTTTTTCGAATAGAGTCCACGATCTTCGTGCGATTGAAGCGATGTCATAAACTGCTTCGATTTCTCACGCTAGCATTCGAGAATGAAAGAACAATGATCGAAGAGTTTTGGTACACGTGTGAACGATCTAGAAGACATCTCACTTTGCACCTTCAAACTACATGTTGACGATGAATCATATTTGCATTGATGAAGAAACAAGGTGTCATTTATGATTTCATTTGATTTTGCTCTTCATGTTTAAATTAAATTGCACATGATCCGTGAAAGAATCCAAGCACCGATATACCAAATTAGATGTTACGACAGTAAGCTGATCGAAAATTTTTAAAAATACCAACATTTCATGCTTCCCCGAAGCCAAGGTCCCACCATGACACACATTGATCTTTTTGCACCTTTGGATTTAGTGGATTGTGATATGATTTGTTCAACTTCTTTATTGCACTCTAGATATTAACTTCAAAGGTCGTTTAAAGTTGAAATTTAGTTTTTAATGAAAATAACATTTCATATAACTTTGAAATTTGAGTTTGAAAGCAAATCCCTCAACTGTTTTATTTTATTCTTCAACGCTAATTGACAACTTTTGGGGATCTATTTGACCAAATTCCACAATCTCGTTAACACCTCATTCCCTTTACATAATACAAATCGATCATAATTTTTTAAATTGTCTTGAATTGCACATACAAGCACCTCATTATTAGCATACATCAATTAATGATGTTTATCAATATAATAAAAGAAACATAGATCTTTTGAAAGACCGCCTCATCTTCCAAAATCAAATTACTAAATCCATATATCTATGAAAACATTTCAACATAAACACAACACTGATTTCAAAGTATTTGAAAACAATTGCCAAAAAATCATCAGTGAAAAAAAAAACACAACAAATATTTACTAACAAAATACATAGCATAACACGTGTTATGTCAACATATACAAGTTTTGTTTCAAAAAAATATAAATAATGAAATTAAACAATAAAAATATCATACAAAAAATATATATATAATAATTTATACAATCAAGTATAATATGAGAATTTTCAACCAACAAAATGGTTAGAATTGCAAATTTTCCTATTCATGCAATATTAAAATTAATTATACTCCAAAATTAACAACTAAAATTACTATGATTTATAAATTTATAGAATTAACCATAATATCACAACTTTAAACCCAAAAGGAACCCAAAACGGATCAAAATCCTCTCCGGTTCCATTTGGAAACAGGGGTCAATTACCCTATTTTTAGTTCAATTTCACGAGGAGTTATCCCCGGAAATTTCCAACTTGAAATTTCCTGTGGTAATTTCACTGAAAGTTGAACTAAAAATGATACTGAAGAAGATAGTTTTCAACGCAAAAACAAAGACCGGTGGGAAGTCCAGTGGGGCAAAGCCATGCACAGTTGGCTACGCAGGTCACTACTATAAGCTTCCCATGCAGCAACCGCAGCAGAGAGGCCAGCCCAATCACCGGACCGCCGCAACACATCACTCCCACTGGAAGAACCCATACCTCCAAACACCGCCAACGCTAGCTCCGGCTCCCTCAGAAGCTTCAACTTCAGGCTTCTCATCGTTTCCACCTGAGACTCTTCCAATCTCACTACAAGATCCACCATCGATTCACGCCTCCATGCCTCCATCTTGGACCCTCTCCAATGGTAGAATTGCAGAACCTTGGAACCGCACAAGTGTATTATAATTCAATAACTTGAAACCATCTGTTTCGAAAAGAGGAACAAAGATACCTGAAGGGCATGCAAAACATTGACAAATTCCTTGCTAAACAGCTCATCGCCCATTACCAATTGCACTCGCTCGGTCAGTAGCTCTGAGTTTGAAGAGGTGGTTTCATATTTTGGAGAAAAGAGATCGTATCCGAGGATGTATATTCTTGCACAGCATATGTTGAATCCTAATTTGTCATCCGGTGGGAAAGAATACATGTTGTTTGCAGCCAACAGCGGCAGGTACGAGCCCATTTTGTTGCTTAATGCACGCGGCAGGCTTTGAGAAAGAAATATTGCTTCCTCATCATAGGAACTGTCACGGCTGAACCACAGAGTCAAAGTCAGTCTTTCCCCTTCAGTAACCTGTCACATGGGATCGCAAGATTCAGGCCAAGCTGGAGCATCGAATTCAAGTACCAAGCTCGAGCTCGAGTACTGAAATACTCGGCTCGGCTCGTCACGGCTCAATTACAGTCCTATTTCAGAAGCCTGCAAATTTTATGATCTGGTGAAGACGTGCAATAATGGCACAAGAACAATCAGATGAAATAGGAGGAAGAGGAAGAAGAATAGAACCAAAGGAAGAAGACAGAGACCCAAAACTGAGCAACATGAGGCTCTGTTTGGTTAGAGAAAACAGTTTCGGTTTGCAATTTCCAAAATTGTGCCTATAAATGCGTCAAAAAAATATTTCGGATAGTAAGAAAAAATAAAAAATAAAAACACGCAAATCATCTTTTTATTGCATTATCATTTTTCAGAAAACATGGACATAGTTTTTTTCCTAAAAATCTCTCGTTTCCACTTTCATTTCCTAAAAAATGTTTTCCATTTACATACTCAAATATGTTTTCTAATAAATTTTTGAAAAATGAAAACAGAAAATGTTTTTCATGACCAAACGGAGCATGCTCCCAAAACCGACCATAAATATTCCCCAATAATTCTAGAACATTCATGTATCATAAGGATACAAGAAAAACTAAAATAAAATAATTAAACTAGACTAAAAAAAAGAAAAATAAACAATTTAATGCAAAGATTGATGAAACTGCATCATGCAAGAAATTTGATGAAAGGACGGTGGGTGTGAAACAAGTTTAGCAACAAACATTACTTTTAATATCCTGTGAAATATGTTGGATGGATGGGGCTGGAGGGGGGGGTCACTTGAGATGTTACCTCATCAACAGAATGTATGTTTCGACTGTCAGCTGTGTAGAGCACAACATCCTGATAAAATAACA
Source organism: Viscum album (assembly GCA_963277665.1). NCBI lineage: Eukaryota > Viridiplantae > Streptophyta > Magnoliopsida > Santalales > Viscaceae > Viscum > Viscum album. The sequence continues at coordinate 1,473,578,844 of OY728125.1, read as the reverse complement.
CAGATAACGAACATAACTATGTTTAACCCAAATAAATTTTAAATTATTGTGCATTTCCGAAATATATAGATCCAAGAAATCATCACTTGCACGCACTCCAGCCATGGGTTTTATGGTTTTGGGCTCCCCGTCCTGAAAGTGAAACAATCCACCTCTGAAATCCTCCAAATAATTGTTCAAGTAGCAGACAGCCTTTTACTCACAAAAAACATGAACACACTCATGAATAACCAAGCAGTATATAAACAAATGGCAATGTAACAAGATTACTATTGTAAAGAGGATGCAAAGATTCAGATTTAGGGCAAGACAAAATAAAACCACAGTGGTAAGTGGTAGAGTCACCGCATAGCTTCTCTGTTTAAGATAGGGTCTATTATCATCACTGTGCCAGCCAATACTTGATCCCTTAGTCCAGCTGATTAGTAAGTGAAATACAGTCAGCATAATTGAAAACAGAGATGTATGGGCAGAAATAATTGAAAAGGATCTCCCACTCTTACAAAACTGTAAAAAAATGAGAATCACAGGATGTCAATCTGGTTGCTTTTGCCCAAACAAATTCTAAATTTTTAGCTTTTTCCCCGCCATATGGTGTGACATTTGGGTATCGATTATAGTCCCAACATTCATGGGCTTGATGCAAAATAAAGAAATTAATTAAATATTAAAGAACTAAAAGACTTGACTGATAAGTTTTCACACCACAATCAAGACTAACATGTCCATGAGGCATCATTAATTCCGAACAGGTGTGTAAATTTAGAAATTTATAATAATTCTTCTTACCTACAAAACTTCAAAAGCATAGTATATTGGATAGTCCGGTGTCAAACTCACAATGAAGAGATTGATCCTTAGAATAATAATTTGAATCAAAAATTAAAACATTCATATTTGAGTGATATTTATATTATTTTAATAAACTAATGGAAAAAAGAATTAAAACTAAATATAAAAACCTTCAAAAGAAATAAATGCAGAGAATTATAAATTCAAGCATCGTGAATTCAATATATTTGAAATATTATAATGAATATTTGATTGCTACAGGAATTAAATCCAAATAAGTCTTTTGATCAAGATTCTTATTCTCTAATTATTAAACTAATTAAGCCCTTTTGATCCGGATGCTTGATTAATTCAACAATCAGGTGATTCAAAACCAGTATAGATAAACCAAATTCATTCAATGATCATGAACCAACTCAATTCATCTAATCTAAATACGGAAGTGTAATTCCTAGATTCATTCTCAATGATCAAGGAAGAAAAAAAAAGAATTTTATAAGAATAAAACTGAACATTTAGATCCAATGGAAATACCATGACAATAAATCAAAATATATTATAGTCAATCACCCTTTCATTATAATCTCAACACAAAGTTAGTCTCCATTGATGTAGTGCAGTGGGATAAACGAGCCTTATGTGAGAAACAAGGGGGTAGAACATGTACAAAGGCGAGAAAACTCTCTGAGAATTTTTATTATTCTGGCAAGAGCAGATTACAATAGACTGAGTGTTTGGTTGCCTTATCAAAGGTGACAAGATGTAGAGGGCCTTGTTCTTGGTGAATTCCCCTATGTTGGCATGACCATTGTGATAGGTGTCCACATCAAATTGTCATGGACGCCCCAGCATATTAAGTTGATAGGCATCCATCTCCACCACATCGCAGGTCACGTGCTCTTCGTACCGTCTGATGGAAAAACGGCATGCTGCACTGCTCTGTAATTCGGATGTTTCCCATGGACTTGATTCCCCCAACACGGTAGTGTGACGGGTGTTTCAGCGTCTTTAAGTGTAACTTGTCCACCACGCCTCGTGAGATCAAATTCCCTTGACTCTCATCATCGATGATGAGCTCGAGTACGCATCTGTTCACCAGGCATCGAGTGTAGAAGAGATTGTGTCATTTCGGATCTTCCCATGTCGGCTCAGTGGTCATCACCGAGCAACGCACCACTAGGACTTCCTATTGCGGAAACGCTGAGAGTCGCAAATGACGGAATATGTTTGTAGATGAAGAAAAGACAGAAGAAAGAATCACACAGGATACGGAAATTTACGTGGTTTGAGAAATGATCCCTACGTCCACAGAGAGACAGAAAACACTTCACTATGAAATCCGGAAGCACAATTTACAGGGAATATCTCAGTGTTTCTAACACACAAAAATCATAACCTGAAATGGGATAATAAAAAAAATGAAACACTATTCCACCAACCGCACAGAAAGTCCGTTATGCTACATGAAAGGTGGCTGGAAGTCCGTAGAGCTACGGTACCGCTATCTTCAAAGTCCGCACTGCTACAGTGCTCTGTCGGTGTCAGTCGGTCAACTCTGCTACAGTTGGTCAGAGTTGTTACAGTGCCCCAAAATTTGAGCCGATGACCTTCGTCTCCTAGAGCAGGGGCGTGTTGCCCCCTACAACCCCAAACGAGTTCACCGCGGAGTTGCGGTCTGGTGTGCAGTATGGGCCGCAAGCATTCGGTCCAACATCATTCAATTGAATTGGGCTACATCATGCCAACACTTCCTACTCAATGATGTCCTCTGGGTCGATAACATACTACTCTTCGCAATCATCATCAGCCGCCTCCCCGTCCTTGGCATCAGCTGCCATATTAACCCGGCCTCCGTTCGAACATTTATTTGAAAGGTGTTCTGGTTGCTAGTGTCGATAATACCTGTCGTTGAACCATCAAGCATAAGGATTGTTTTATCGAGGTGGAGGGGGTTGTCTAGGTTGTGCGGTACCTGCAAGGGGCTATTTGGGCCTATCTTCACCTGATTTCCCTATCGTCTCAGGGACCGAACCCCCCTTATGTGGAGGGGGCATAAACCCAGGGTTTTTCCTAGCTGAATCCTGTGTTCCGGAGGGGGGGAACGAGGGTGTCACTGCAGCTGAGCTTCCACCCGCAAGGCTCGAGTAATCGACTCATCCAAACTGAACAAAGTGATCAACTACACTTGATCTCAAATGGCTGGTTGAAGGCCTCCAATAAATCTCAATATTTGATGACCCTAGGTCTCTCAAAGGTTGTTTCGAGGCGAAAGTTTGTGGTAGTCATGGGTGTGCTGTAACACAGTCTGTGGGCCCTGGTGACAGTCCCGATACAACTAATATAATATATCAAGTCATATAGTCATTTGGAAATGTTGGAGTGTGTGTCCCACGTCGGACTAGGGTGTTTTGTTATCTCTATATTTCTCTATAAATAAACTTCAAAGTCTCTTTTAAGAGGCATCTTGGGTAATGGGTCTACCTCTCTATCATTTTACATGGGATCAAAGGGGGTCTAACCCAAACCCTCCTGGTCCCATCTCTCACCTCTTCGTCTAGGGTTTCACCCAAATTTTCCCCTCCAAGAAGGGTGGTGGCCCCCCATGGCCAATAGGGCCTCGTTTTCTGCCATCGCCCCTTACCTGTGACGCCCATCGTAGTCGTCGCTTCCATCGCCAGCAACCCTCGTTGGTCACTCTCGCCCCATGTCGTCGTGAAGACCCCCACCGACAGACCTCTCGGTGGTCGACCGCGTGCGAGATCGCCACCGCGAGCCCGCCCAATCTGGCCGCCTATAGCAATTCTCGTTGCCCCTTCCTGTCGCACCTCCCACCCGCCGCTTGCCTTCGCAAGGTCTCCCTGCACCAACTCCATTCTCATCGCCACTTCCAGCCTGTGCGACGGCTCTCTCTGTGCAACGGCGCGCCTCCAAGTGCGACCCCTCCTCTCGGTCGCAACAGCCCCTAGCGCCCCTCCTCAGTTGGTCGTGACGGCCCCCTTCTCCGTCGAGACCCGTCGGCCGAAGCTCATCCCGCCACCGACCTCGCCTAGCCTGTCTGCACCTGCCTCTGCGCCGCCTGCCTTTGCGATGCCTCCCTGCGCGACGGGCCGTCGGCAACCCCCCACCCTCGACGCATCCCTGCGACGACACGTCTTGTCATCGTCGCAACTGCTCCAATCGTCATCTTCCTCCAGAAGGGACTGCGTTTCCTAGGATTTGCATACGGGTCTGGAAAACAGAAGTCGAGCTACTCTGTTGGGTACACAGCAAATAGCTGCGATTAGAACGAGAAGCATAGCCAGTCATTCCCAGAAACTCCGAGCTTGGGAGAAGACGTAAATTAAGAAAGGGAGATGAAGCGAGAGAGGGAGGCGGGATCCACACCAGCGCCGCCGTGCAAAGCGATCGCACGCCCCCTTCCTGATCCAGGCGTGCACGACCCAGCATCACCCCTTCGTGATCGGCTTCTTCAAATCTGCTCCTTGCAAAATGAATTCTTTGCCTCTATCGGGTTCTTCGCTGCTTCCTGCTGTCCCTCAAACCTTTGATGTCAACCACAATTTTGGTTCCATAAAGTCGGACGTCGTTTCACCTTAACAATTTGGGTCCGCAAAGTCGGACGTCGTTTCAGCTCGGCAATTTGGATCTGCAAAGTCGAACGTCGTTTCACCTCAGCAATTTGGGTCCGCAAAGACAGGCGCTGTATCACCTAACCTTTTGGGTCTGCTAATCGGGCGCTGTTTCACTCGACCGTTTTGAGGTCGTTTGTTAATCGGCGTTTCATCCGACATCTTGAAGCAAGAGTCGTCTTCAACAAGGGAGCAGGAGAGTTCTACGATGGTCATCTTTTCTTTAGCAGCCATGGGCGAGAGCGCAACAAGTGGAGCAAAACCAATAGGCAGTGTATACGAGCGTTGTTCCTTGGTTGGCACAATCTTTTTCAACGACATCATCAATCAACTTATTGAGGGGGAGCAGCCATGGCGGTTTATTTTCTTATGTTTTGTCTTGTTATGTAATCAAGTTAAGTATGTCCAGCTTGAGGGGGAGTACTGGAAGTGTTAGCTTTGTTTTTGCTTTGATTTGTTTTCTTCAATTATGTATCCAAGCTAGGTAGACCTGGCTTGAGAGGAAGTGTTGGAGTGTGCATCCCACACGAGACTTGAGTGTTTTGTTATCTATACATTTCTCTATAAATAAACTTCAAGGTCTCTCTTAAGAGGCATCTTTGGTATTGGGTCTACCTCTATCATTTTACAGGAAGAAATCGAAAACTCAGGGCATCCTTCATGCGTCTTCAGGATCGAATGGGGCCTTTGCCTTGTCATAATCGGTTCTGCATCTATTCCCACCATGCAGAGGCTCCGCCATGAAGCTTATAGGCCACATATTTGACCCGAAGATGCTCCAGTGTATTCATAAGTCAAAGTATTTTTCGATCTCTGCAATCCAATTCAAAAAATCTTCCACATCAGGTTCTCATGGAAAGGTGATGGGTCTACTTTAATTCGAGGAGTCTGTCGAGGCCCTAGTGGTTCAACGTAGTCATCCCCAGAGTCTGAATCGTCCTCCTGACGAGCTGGTGGAACTTGAATCATCGCACTAATTTTATCATAACCTACAGCTGCCAATGGAGGTTCATCATGAGTTTCAACTTCCCGGTGGCGGGCAGCCAACACCTGAGGATATGACACAGGCGCTACGTGAAAGTTTCATAATGCCCCCCAAAAGCACCTCGTGTTGGTCTCGGGATGGATTCTGCTGTTGGCGCAGTTGTTCCTCAAATTGTTGTTGCAAGCAAAGTTGTTCTAGGATCATTTTGCACGGTTTGGTTCAGCAGGGAGAGTGTTTCATTAATTCCACTATTGTTGACCATGATAACGGAAGGGTGAAAATGCTCGAAGCTGATATTGTGGTTTGGTTTTGTCGGCTATGGAACAGCAGGGACACGCAACCAGAGTTTGGAGTCTAGGCGCATGGAGAAAGCAAAGCCGTGAGTAGGAGGCGCGCACAACTAGGTTCTCAGAAATTACTTTTTCAAAAACTTTAGAAAGATTATCTTTCTCATTAATAACTTTTTCCAAATCTTTAGAAATAGCTTGTTTTTCAAAAGTTTTCTTATCAAGATCTTTAGAAAGATCTGATACTTCTTTTGTTAAAACACTTATCTTTGAATTAGCTTTATCAAGTTTTTTATTACCTTTGCAATTCTCATTTTCAAGGAGTTTAACAGAACAAGATACTTCATCATAAGAGGATAAGGTATTATCTTCACTATTTGACGAAGATTCTTCATCTGAAGATTTAGAATTTTTCTCATTATCAGATTCAAGATAATTTACACTTAAAGATAGGTTTGTAAGATTCTCAGCAGTGCATATCTTAGTCATAAGACATATTTTTTTTAGGTATTTTGGCAAGAAGACCAATGTTCTTCTGTCTGGAACTATTATTATCAAAAGAATTATCTGAGGAATCTCTTCCACTTGCACTCCAAGAATCATTGGCTTTAAAGACTTTCTTTCCTTTTGACTTATAAAACCTTTTCTGATTCCTATCAGAATTTCTTTCTTTCCTATCTTTCCTTTTTAGCTTTGGACAATCTGGTCTGATGTATCCAGCTTTCTTATACTCATAACAAGTTACTTCAGAATCTTTCTTATCACTTCTTTCCTTGTTACCTTTCTTATACCGATACTGAAAATTTTTCTTACCAACTATCTTGTTCATCCTCCGAGCAATATTAGCTAGATCATTTTCAAAATGTTCTAATGAACTTTAGTCCGATTGTATGACTTTTTTTTTCTAGAAAATTTCACTACTTTCTCAGCAGGCTGAACTTTAGAGGGTAAGGTAGATGTTGTAGCAAAGGCAATACCACCATTTTTCTTTTTCGCTTTTTTGACATCTCTTTTCAATCTTCCCTCATACTGTATAAGGGTTCCAATAAGATCGTCAATAGTAAGATTTGTTAACTTCCTTGTATCGTCAACAACTGTCATCTTAGACTGTCATTCATTGGACACGATATCTATTATCTTCTCCACAAGGATTTCATCATCTAATCCTTTTTCTCCAAGAGATTGTAAACTATTTATGATAGTCATAAACCTTTGGTGCATCTTGGCAACAGATTCTCCAGGTAAAAATTCAAAAACTTGATAGTCGCCTCTTAACATAACTCTTCTAGTTTCAACAACCTTAGAAGTACCAAAATGTGTAACCTCTAACTTCTACCAAATACTGTTAGCGGTTTCACAAGATGATATCTGGCTATATATGTCTCTCGTCATGGAACATAACAAAGCGTTCCTTACATTTTAGTTAAGTTGATACTTTTGCTTTTCTTGATGGGTAAAAGCTGTAATTTCCTTATCAGGTATTTTGTAATCACCAGTCAGCATGACAAAATTATCAACTCCAATGTTGATAACGAAAGTCTTCATTCTGTCTCTCCAATATTCATAATCAGCACCATCAAAAAATGGTGGCCTATTGGGATTTAGATTATCAATGGATCTGATATTAAGTTATGCCATCTTAATAGAAAAACTTTCTTTTCCACAAACACGTTAGTGTAGTAAAGTTTTATAAACAAAAGGTTTATAACAAAATTAGGCAAACTTGCAACGGTAAAGACAATAAAAACCCAGCAAGTATTTGAGCAGTGGAATCCTGCTCCGATACCAATTGTTGAATATCAATATTAGATGTATTGATATTAGGATCGAAAGAATATGTTCTTGATGGCTCAATTACAAGAGGGGGATGAATTGTGGTTTAAAAAACTTTATTTTAAAAGAATTAAACTAAACAAATTCACAAAACCTCTTTTAATAAAAAGATTGGATTCAGACTTGACCCTCAGTCCGATTACCAAAGTATCGTAATCAGGATTGATTTCGATATATCAGAATTGTAGAATGAGGAAACTCCCTTGCCTCCTTACCTCAAAGTGAGGAGGAGGCGTTCTTTTATAATGAAAGATAAACTCCACATTGGACCACAAGTCCGATGTGGGATACAGACTCCAACACTCCCCCTCAAGCTAGGTGTACCTAGCTTGGACACATAATGAAAAGAAATCAACAAAAAACAGACGCTAACACTCCCCCTCAAGCTGGACAGACCCAGCTTGATTACAAAACAGACGAAAGAAAGAAAAAAAAAAAGTTGCAAAAGGCTGCTGCTCCCCCTCACGATCAAAGCTCCTCCGCAGGATGATGGATGGATGATGTCGCGGACGCAACAGATGAACCACTCATACCGACCGGTTGACGGAGCGTCAGGAATGCCGCACTAGTGGGGCCGGTCGATGAAACGCCGGGAAATCCAAACTAGCACCGGGAAAACCGCACTTGCGGGGCCGGCGACGGGAGGCGGGGATTCCGCAGAAGTGTTGCGGGGTCTGGCGGCGCCAAATGGCCCGGTCCGAGTCGGGCAAAGTGTTGTGCCACGGTGGAGGAAGCCCACGGGCGTGCCGATGGACAGAGATGCGGCTGCCGAAAAGATGCCGGGAGATGCCGACGAGGCGGGGATTCCGCAGGAGGTGCCGGAGAGCCCAAACTTGAAGCAGGGCAGCCGCTGGGAGAACCTGGAGCCGGCTGGCTGCCGGAAGAGGAGCGCAGGAGGAGGTCGGCGAGGGAGCAGGTGGAGGCCGTCGGCGTGGAGGGGCCGGTAAGGGTAGAGGCCGGTTGCTGGAGGCCGGCGAGGGCTGGATGAGCCGGCAGGAATGGAGAGGGCTGGGAGTCTCGTCGAGAGCCAGCGCGAGGGAAGCCGGCGCGAGGGAAGCCGCAATGAAGGCGGGGCCTGGCGTCGGGAGAGATCCGCCACAGGGAGGGGTCGTGCGCAGGAGGAGCGCCGTTGGAGAAGCAGATGAGCCGGGAGTTGAGCTGCGCAGAGAGGGGCGCCGGGAGGGTCGCACTCGGGAGGAGCGGCGACGGGAGGGGCGCGCGCAGGAAAAGCCGAGTCGCGCGGGTTGACGGGACCGAGCCGACGGGAGGAGACGCCGCCGGGAGGAGACGCCGTCGGGAGAGGAGCTGCGCCGGGAGAGAGGGCCGCCGGGAGGGAGCGCCGCCTGGAGGGAGGGTCGCCGGGAGTGAGCACGCAGAGGAGGGCCGCTGGAGTGTCGCGTGCGGGAGAAACTCCAGGAAAAAAAAAAGTCGTCGGAGGGAGAGCCGCCTGGAGGGAGAGCCGCCGGGAGGGAGCGCCGCCTGGAGGGAGGGTCGCCAGGAGTGATGACCGGCAGGAGCCGCGTGGGGCAGAGGCGGAGGGGCGGCGGCGGTAACCCTACGGGGCTTTGAGGCCGCCGCCCCCCACGGGGGATTGCAAAACAACCCTAGAAAGAAAATATATATATCTGTGTGTGTGTGTGTGAGGGAGGGATCAAAACCTCCTCTGATACCATGTAGAATGAGGAAACCCCCTTGCCTCCTTACCTCAAAGTGAGGAGGAGGCGTTCTTTTATAATGAAAGATAAACTCCACATCGGACCACAAGTCCGATGTGGGATACAGACTCCAACAAGAATAAAAGAATCGTAATCATAAAAGATCAGATTATAACATATCGTAATTGTAATAAGAATAGATACGATTATATCAGTGTCTCGGATTCACAGTAGATCCGATTAAGTGTATAGATCGTGTTTATCATATTTAGAATCGTTACGATAAACTAATACAAATAAGCACAGCAGAATATAAAACTTGTAAGAAACAAGTAATGCAATAGCAACAATGTAAGAATGCCTTACTGCTATTTAAAAAGAATAGATCTCTTTTAACCTTAAGAGTAAGGTAGACACAAACCTTGGCTAACGGTATCCCTTGTTTTATACTTAACAAGAAAATCTGTCTTTCCTTAGCAAGGAAAGTCCTTGATACGATGATCGGTTTTGTTATGTCTGCCTATCCCCGGCAGCCTTCAATCTGATGGATCGGATCCGTCTTGTTATCCCCGCAAGCCTTCGATCGTAATCACAGATCGGACGCACGATTACAATGCAAAAGTTCGTAAGGAGACAACCCTGACAAGGTTTCCTTAGAACTACGCAACTCAAGACAATTACAAAGACTAAGAACAAGACGTTCAAGCTGTGTAATCTCCAGAGCTCTCGCACAATGAGAAATTGCAAAAGAAATCAATCGGCTACAAACTCTTCGAATGACCTGGTATTTATAAGTGTAGAGGGTGAATTCCCCTTACCTCAATGTGAGGTGGGGATCCTCTTTTATAGAGAACTAAAAACTAATTACATGTTGTTAAGTCCAATGTGGGACTCATAACAGAAATACCCCTTTAACCTTAAATGGGGTCCAACACTCCCCCTCAAGCTGGACATGCCCAGATTGGATAGAGTCCCACAAATAGAAAAAGACAACAAAGACACAGGACCATCTCAGACTCCCCCTCAAGCTGGGCCAGGGAGGCTGTGAATACCCAGCCGGGTAGTGAGAGACTCAAGGCGAGCTCCGGGAAGACCTTTGGTGAAGAGATCGGCAAGCTGATCGGCCGTCGGGATATGGCCGAAGCTGATATGGTGCTGCTCCAGATGGTGGCGGAGAAAGTGACAGTCCACCTCGATATGCTTCGTCCGTTCATGGAAGACGGGATTCGATGCAATCTTCGTGGCGGCCTGATTGTCACACCAAATATGAGCAGGAGTCGATGCGGGGAAACCGAGCTCATGGAGGAGATGACGAAGCCAGAGGAGCTCAGTAGTGACGGTGGCCATGGCTTGATACTCGGCCTCGGCACTCGACCGGGAGACGACAGTCTGCTTCTTGCTGCGCCAAGAGATGAGATTGCCGGCAAAGAACACGGTGAAACCCGAAGTAGACCTGCGGGTAGCGAGGCAGCCGGCATAGTCCGCATCACAGAAGGCCTCAACATCCAGGTGAGCATGATGGGAGTACTGAAGGCCACGGGCAGGGTCTTTCTTGATGTATTTGGCAATGCGAAGGACAGCATCCCACTGAGAGCGGGTGGGATGTTCCATGAACTGGCTGACTTTGCCAACGGCACAGGCAATGTCAGGACGCGTCATGGTGAGGTAGTTGAGTTTACCGACCAGGCGGCAATAGCTCTCGGGATGAGGAAAGGGTTCCGAGTCGGAATGAAGGGAGCGTTCCCCAGGCTCAAGGGGAGTGTCCACGGCAGTGGCGGTGCTCAACCCGGCATCCTGCAAGATATCAAGAGCATACTTGCGCTGGCAGAGAGAAATAGTGTCCGCAGTCCGGGAGACCTCGATGCCAAGGAAGTAAGTGAGGGGACCAAGATCCTTGGTGTGAAAGTGCTGGTGAAGATGCGCTTTAAGGCTGGCGATGCCTCTGGAGTCGCTCACCGTGATGATGATGTCATCCACATAAACCACAAGCAAGATACAGCCATGCGCCGTCGTACGGAAGAAGACGGTGTGATCCTTCATACTGCGAGAGAGGCCAAAGGCTGTGACGACCGTGCTGAAGCGGCCAAACCAAGCCCGAGGAGACTGCTTGAGGCCGTAGAGGGAGCGACGGAGACGGCAGACATGGCGGTCGGCACCAGAGGCCGAAAAACCAGGAGGCTGCTGGAGGTAGACTTCTTCATCAAGAAAGCCATGGAGAAAAGCATTTTTAATATCCAGTTGATGAAGCGGCCAGTGATGATGAGCAGCTAGCGAAAGGAAAAGGCGGACCGAGGCCATCTTGGCGACTGGAGAGAAGGTCTCAAAGTAGTCGATGCCATACGTCTGAGCAAATCCCTTGGCGACAAGCCGGGCTTTGAGGCGGCAAAGAGAGCCATCGGGATTGAGACGGATAGTGAAAATCCATTTACAACCGACCGCCTGTTTGCCCACCGGAAGTGGAACAAGATCCCATGTATGGTTGTCATCCAGAGCCCGCAATTCATCCCTCATGGCGGCAAGCCACCCGGGGTGAGATTTTGCTTCACCGACTGTCCGAGAAAGCGACACGGTCTCCAAGGCTGACAGACCCCTGTAGGAAGATACAAAGAGAGGAGTAGTCTGACAGGAGCGAGTACCTTTCCGAAGCGCAATCGGCTCGTCCGCGGGAGCGGGGACAGGAGCATCAGACGAAGCAGGAACAAGGTGGTCCTCGGCCGGGATGGGAGGTACAGCGGATGGACGACGGGAGTAGGTCTGGCCAAAGAGATGACCGGGAGGGGGAGATATCAGAGGTGGGTGAACGAAGAGCGGAAGGCAGTCATCGATGGTAGTGTCAGGAGAAGGAGAAGGAGAGGGGAGAGTGAAAGAAGAAGTCTCGACAAACGATACGTCGGCAGAGGTGATATACCGGCGGAGGTCTGGAGAGAAGCATCGGTACCCGCGCTAAGTGCGGGAATATCCAAGAAAAATACAGCGAAGAGATTTGGGAGAAAGTTTGGAGAGATTGGGGCGAGTGTCCCGGACATAACATAGACATCCGAAGACGCGGAGTGGAAGGGAGTGAGGAGGAATAGAGGGGAACAGGGTATGAAAGGGAGTCTCCCCCTGAAGTATGGAGGAGGGAAGACGATTCAGAAGGTAAGTAGCAGTGAGGATGGCATCCCCCCAGAAGAGAAGAGGGACCTGGCGGTGGAAGAGGAGGGCACGAGCGGTTTCCAAAATATGCTGGTGTTTCCGCTCGGCCACCCCATTCTGCTGAGGGGTATCAGGACAAGAGGTCTGGTGGATGATGCCGTGGGCGCGGAGAAACTGCTGAAAGTGAGTGGATAAGTACTCCTGCCCATTGTCAGATCGAAGACATTTGACAGGGATAGAAAACTGTGTTTGGATCTCATGAAAAAATGTCTGGAAGGTGGAGAAAACCTCTGTCCGATCTCGAAGAAGATAAAGCCATGTCATCCGGGAATAATCATCAATGAAGGAAATGTAATATTTATACCCAGATTGACTCGAGGTAGCACAGGGACCCCATACATCAGAATGAACCAAATCAAAGGGTTTGGCGGCCCATGTGTCAACTCGAGGAGGATAGGAGGTGCGATGATGTTTCGCAAAACGACACGACTCACAAGGAAAGGAAAAACGGGGACTAATATCGGGGTAGAGTCGATGAAGTGCAGAGGCGGAAGGGTGGCCCAACCGGGAATGGAGGTCAACGGCATGAGCAGGGAGAGACGCGCAGGCGATGGAAGGCGGGTCAGCGAACATGTACACTCCATCCCGAAGCTGGCCTCTACCAAGTTCCCGGTTCGTCGTCCGCTCCTGAAACAAAACAGAAGACGAGGAAAAGAGAGCAGTGCAATTGAGATCCTTGGTCAGTTTGTTGATGGAAAGCAGGTTAAAAGGACTTCGGGGTACATGAGCCACCGAGGAGAGGTGAAGGGAGGAGGTGAGGGAACAGGAGCTAAAGCCGGCGATGGGGAGAGTGGACCCATCAGCAACAGTGATGGCAGAGGATCCACTATAGGGACGGTAGTGGGAGAGCATACCTGCATCCCCGGTGAGGTGGTCGGACGCACCAGAGTCAAGCATCCATGCCGGAGAATGATGACTGACAAGGGCAGTGTGACCACCGGAATGGGCAAGAGAAGCTGACGAAGAGCCCGCGATGGAGGTGGACCGGTAATCGTGAATCAGCTGGAGCTCAGCCAGGGAGAGATCCAACGACGAGGGAAGAGTAGCAGCAGGTGAGGGCGCATCACGGAGCGCAGTCTGGCCCCGACGGGGGTGCGACTCAGGACGACCATGCAGGACCCAGCAACGGTCCACCAGATGGCCGAGCTTGCCGCAATGCTGGCAGAGGGGGCGAGGTCGGCCGTCCCCACGGCCGCGCCCACGAGGGCCGGGAGGACGACTACCGCCACGTCCGACATCGTATTGTTTTACACCATTACAGTGTAAAAAGGTTTCTTTCCATTAGAAACAAGTCTACTGTATTCTGATTATAAACTTAAGTCAGTCCGATGGACTTCCTTACTATGGTCAATACAATTATCATAATCAGGGTAAATCTGATTTTATCGGTACTAATATCGGTCCGATGATGAAGACCTTTGGCAATGCAAAGACAAGACAAAGTTTTTCACCTGTCTGATAAAAGTTGAGTCTGATGGATCGGATCTAAGCTCGTTACGATTTCTGTAAAAAAGAATTATAAGTTTATAAACATAATACTTTAGAAATTATTCTAAGTGCGGTAAAAGGTAATGTTTTCTATAAAAACATTCTAAAATACTTACGACATAAAAAGTAAAGTATAAAGAAAATGTTTGAGATTTCCAAAACAAAAGGAATTGAAAAGTTAGAAGTAGAACTTCTGACTCAATAATCCCCCCTTTTGGAAACCACAAACCCCAAAACTAAAATGAAATAAAACTTTAAAAACTTACAGTCCTTGTCTTTTAAAAGAACTTCGTATTCAAAATTTTACTTTTGATCCTTAACTACCCCTGAGTTTATAAGTATTCTAAATACGATGGAGAGAATGATGAATACGATAAATTCTCCTTAAAGTATCATCTCCCCCTAAGAAATATATTCTCCCCCTTAGATAAGAAAACTCTCTTTGTAGAAATATCTCCCCCTTCTTCAGTCTGGTCATCAGTCTGGCCTTTGAACTGTTCAACAAATCTTACTCTTCCAGTCGTATCCTTAGTTAACTGATTAAATGATTCAGCTGATTCAATCAACTTCTTTATTTCTTAAATCTGATCATCATGAGACCGAACATCGGCATCAACATCGTTTGACCATTTCACCATTGAATGACAAGACCTTCTGTGGGCAAAAGAACTTTCTTGTAAGGTTTTCAAATCAGCGTCAATACGAATTACTGATTCTGTCAGCATTTTAATAGTCCGTTTTTTGGGAAACAATATCGTGAAGCAATTGACCTCTTTCTTCCGGTCTTGGGAAGTACGAAATAATCTCTTCCAATCTTTTCAATGATTGCAAAATGTAATCAAAACTCATTTGTGCAATGGTTCTTGAGGATTCCGATAACTCTGGATCGGACTGAGGAGATTTAGATTGGCTTGTACCAACAACATCAACTTTTCTTTTCTTATCAACTTTTGTGACTAGCTTTTCAACCTTGTCATCTTTCTTGGAAACAACTTTATCATTAGATATTTCCAAAATATCTATATCATCGGTGTCAGGATTTCCAAAAGGTTTTGTCTTTGAAACTTGATCATCCTCATCCTTCTTAGATAGACTCTTCTTCTTCTGCTAATGAGGAGTCGTCTTCTGAACTTTCTGATTCTTCATCATTGTCTACTTTTGAATGCAAGTCCGATGAGGATAATGTTGATGAGGATGTCTTCGATGATTTTTCAGATTGAGTTTCTTCCTCGTCACTTTCTTCTTTCTCTTTTTGTTCCTCATCATTTTCATTAGCCTCTTCACTCTCTTCAACTTCATCTTCTTCAACGTATTCATATTCTACGTCTTCTTGTTCACTTTTTTTCCTCCTTTACCTTTGTTGGAGTATGTGTAACTTCCTGCCCCACTTCCTTTGTAACTTCCCTTTGTAACTTCCCTTGTAACTTCCTCTTTCTTTTCTATAAATGAAGGTCCTCTCCTCACCTTGAGGTAAGGGGGATTTCTGAATCAACATGGTATCAGAGGGGTTCCGACCCTCCCTCCAATTTTGCCCCCCCCCTCCTGTGCGCGCTGCCCCTGCGAGGCCCTCCTGTCCCATTCTGCGGCGGCCTCTCCTAGCACGGCGCGGCCTTCCTTCCCGGCGCCCCTTTTTCCACGGCGTCGCTCCCCTCCCGCTCCGCGCGGCTCCCCTCTCGGCGCCCTCCCTAGCGCGGCGCAGATCTCTTCCGGCGCCCTCTTCCCGGCGCCCTGTGCGTCGTCCGGCATTGCTCCTGCCGGTCATCCCTCCCGAGCGGCAGCCTCCCGCTCCGGCTCTGTCCGGCGACTTCCCCCTCGGTGCGCCTTCCCTTCCGGCGCCCGCTCCTCCTACGCGCAGGCCCTCCCCAGCGCGGCGCAGCTCTCCTCCCGGCGCCCTCACCCGCGCGGACCCCCGTCCCGGCGACCCTCCTTCCCGGCGGCCCTGGCTCAGCGGCGCCCTCTCCCATCGCACCTCCCGTCGCCCCCAGCGCGACTCCTTTCCCGCGGCCCTCTCTCCAGACGTGGCTCCCCCCACCTAGCGGCGCCCTCGCCCCGTCGCCCTCGCCCCGTCGCCCTCGACCAGTGGCGCCTTCGCCCAGCGGCGCACTCGCCCCGGCAATCTCCCTCCAACCAAACCAGCTCCATCCGGGCAGACCGGGCTCCTTCAGGTTTTTTCCAGCGCCCGGCGTGCTCCGCTTCCCGGCACGGGTCCCTGATTCCGGCTCTTCCCTCCGCTGCATCTTCGCTATCCACGCGCCGCTTCCATGGCAGACTCCTCCCCTCTGCCGCCGATGATCACCGCTTCTACCCGCCTTGTGCATGACCGATTGGACTCCACAAATTTCTCCATCTGGCGGAAGACTGTGGTGATGTCCCTCACCGGGATGGACCTCGATCATCATCTTGAGGATCCTCCCCCAGCCTCGACTGATCCCAAATATCGTTCCTGGAAACTTGCTGACAGCAAGATCTTCGCTCTGCTGGTCAATTCCATGGAACGATCGGTCAAAGATGTCACCCGCACAGCAAATACCGTCAAGGAGCTCGGGGACTCCTTGAATATCATGTACTCTGAGACCAATAACCTCGCTCGGGTGTCTGATATCCTTTAGCGACTGTCCCATGTTCGACAGCAGGACCAATCCTTTACAACCTACTTCCTGGAATGGAAAGGGCTGCGTGATGAGTTGCAGGAGTTGTGGCCCATTCCACAAACACCGGTCGAAGCTCAGACACAGCTGGACCAACTCTGACTCTTCACTCTTCTCAACGGCCTCGCTCCAGAATTTGCCACCACGGCAACCGAACTGCTCGCTAGCTCGTCGATGCTGGAGATCCCACAGGTGTATCACCGGCTCAGCAAGGCCCAGCGGGCTCTTCCTCCTCCCGCCCCCGTTATCGACCACTCAGCTCTCGTCGGTCATGGCGGTGGCTGCTCATCTGGTCCTCGTGGACGTGGTCGTGTGGAAAGTCGTCCACGTCCCCTCTGTCAACACTGTGGCAAGGTTGGCCACACGATCGACCGATGTTGGGTCCTGCATGGACGTCCATCTCAGCGCCCGCGGCAGGGACAGACAGCGGTCCAGGAAGCGCCATCGGCAGTCGCCACTCTTCCCCACTCTCTGGACCTTTCGATGGCCGACATCCGGCTGACTCATGATCCTCGGGACTCTGCCGAACCCGGCCCATCAGCGGCTTCTATAGCCCATTCTGCTCACTCCACTGCCTTTGTCGGTCGTCGCTCCCCTGCCTGGATGTTGGACTTGGGTGCCTCCGACCACCTCACCGGTGATGCTGGTATGTTGACCTCTTACTGCCCTTATACCGGTTCCTCAGCCATCACTGTCGCTGATGGCTCCACTATCCCGATTGCGGGTTTCGGCGCCTGCTCTCTGACTCCGTCGATTCACCTACCCTTTGTGGCACATGTGCCCCGCAGTCCGTTTCATCTTCTTTCCATCAGTAAGCTGACAAAAGATTATAACTGTGCTGCCATATTTACCTCCTCTGGTGTTGTTTTTCAGGAGCAGACAACGAACCGGGAACTTGGTAAAGGCCGACTTCGGGACGAGGTCTACATGTTCGATGCACCGGCACCCATCGTTTGCTCATCTACCTCTTCTCGAGCATCGGATCTTCATTCCCGGTTGGGACATCCGCCGGCATCCACTATTCATCAGCTTTTTCCAGAGTTTAGTCGGAATCTTTCTTTTCATTGTGAGTCCTGTACTTTTGCAAAACATCATCGCACTACATACCTTCCTCGGGTGGATACACAGGCCTCAAACCCTTTTGATCTGGTTCATTCAGATGTTTGGGGTCCTTGTACCATTTCGAGTCATTTGGGATATAAATATTGTATATCTTTCATCGATGATTATTCACGAATGACTGGGCTTTACCTCCTTCGAGAACGCTCCGACGTGTTTTCCACCTTCCAAACCTTTTATGCTGAGATTCAGAATCAATTTTCAATCTCGGTCAAATGTCTCCGCTCGGACAATGGGCGTGAGTATCTCTCCGCTTCCTTTCGGCAGTTTCTCCAGATGAAAGGCATCCTTCATCAGACCTCCTGTCCTGATACACCCCAGCAGAATAGCGTGGCCGAGCGGAAACACAGACATATTCTGGAGACTGCTCGTGCCCTCCTCTT
This sequence comes from Viscum album, assembly GCA_963277665.1. Lineage (NCBI taxonomy): Eukaryota > Viridiplantae > Streptophyta > Magnoliopsida > Santalales > Viscaceae > Viscum > Viscum album. The sequence goes on along the minus strand of OY728125.1, from coordinate 1,473,560,830 downwards.
TCACCGACAGGTGCCTCTGCAGTTTTGGGGCGATGCCATTCTCACCGTCACCTACCTGATAAATCGTCTTCCTTCCACTATCCTTTGGGGGAGACTCATTTTCGGACTTTGTTCTCCTCTCCCCCTCTTCACTCCCTTCCCATTCGCGTGTTTGGGTGCCTCTGTTACGTTCGCGACACACGTCCGAGTCTCTCCAAACTCGCTCCCAAATCCCTCCGCTGCATCTTTTTAGGCTATTCCCGCACTCAGCGCGGATATCGTTGTTTCTCCCCCAACCTACGGCGGTATGTCATCTCGGCCGACGTTGCATTTGTTGAGAGTTCTCCATTCATCCTTCCTTCTTCTCATCCTGACCCTGCCATCGATGATTGTCTTCCTCTCATTATCCATCCTCCACCGGCGTCAACCCCTGTTGACACCCATTTTGGTCAGACCTACTCCCGGCGTCCATCGACTGTATCCCCCGTCCCGGCCAATGACACTGACGCTCCCGCTTCGTCTGCTGCTCCTGCTCCGCCACCCGAGGACTTGCCCATTGCCCTTCGGAAAGGTACTCGCTCCTGCCAGAATACTCCTCTATTTGTATCTTCATACAGGGGTTTGTCCGCTCTAGAGACAGTTTCTGTACCTCGCACGGTTGGTGAAGCCAAATCTCACCCCGGGTGGCTAGCTGCAATGCAGGATGAATTGCAGGCTTTAGAGGATAACCATACTTGGGATCTTGTACCTCTTCCAGCAGGCAAACAGGCAGTGGGCAGCAAATGGATTTACACCGTCAGGCTGAATCCCGATGGCACTCTCCACCGCCTCAAAGCCCGCCTTGTTGCCAAAGACTTTGCACAGACGTACGGTGTTGACTACTTTGATACCTTCTCACCGGTTGCCAAGATGGCCTCTGTCTGGTTATTCATCTCTTTTGTCGCCCATCATCAGTGGCCTCTTCATCAGTTGGATGTCAAGAATGTCTTCCTCCATGGCTTCCTTGAGGAAGAAATTTATCTGCAGCAGCCCCCCGGATTTTGTGCCTTCGGCGCTGAATCACGAGTCTGCCGTCTCCGCCGCTCTCTTTACAGCCTGAAGCGGTCTCCCCGTGCTTGGTTCGGCCGCTTTAGCACGGTCATTAGCGACTTTGGGCTTTCTCGCAGTATGAAGGATCGCATTGTCTTCTACCAAACGAACGCACGTGGCTGCATCTTATTGGTCGTATATGTGGATGACATCGTCATCACCGGCAGCGACTCTGTGGGTATCACCCACCTCAAGGCCCAGCTTCACCAACACTTCCACATGAAGGATCTTGGTCCTCTCACCTACTTTCTCGGCATCGAGGTTTCCTATTCCTCGGACACCATCTCCCTCTGCCAACGGAAGTATGCATTGGATATATTACAGGATGAGGGGCTGACTCAGGCCACTGCGGTCGATACTCCTCTCGAGCCTGGGGAGCGGTCTCTTTATGCCTCCTCAGCACTGTACCCACATCCCGAGCGGTACCGTCGATTGGTGGGCCAACTCAATTATCTCATCATGACTCGACCCGACATCTCCTGTGCGGTTGCCAAAGTCATTCAATTTATGGAGCATCCAACCACCTCTCAGTGGGATGCTGTCATCCGCATCGTCAAGTACATCAAGTGCGATCCTGCCCGTGGTCTTCACTACTCCCAGCATCCTCATCAGCATATTGAGGCCTTTTGCGATGCTGATTACGTTGGCTGCCTTGCCACTCAGAAATCTACATCTGGGTTTGTCATATTCTTGGCAGGCAATCTCATTTCTTGGCGAAGCAAGAAACAGACGGTCGTCTCTCGCTCTAGTGTCGAGTCTGAGTACCGTACCATAGCCACCGTCACTACCGAGATCCTATGGCTTCAACAACTCCTCCAGGAGCTTGGCTTTCCTCAACAGACTTCTGCTCACATATGGTGTGACAATCAGGCAGCCACTAAAATTGCTTCGAATCCCGTTTTCCATGAACGCACGAAGCATATATGAAGTGGACTGTCACTTTCTTCGCCACCACCTAGAGCACAAACATGTCAGCTTTAGCCACATTTCAACGGCAGACCAGCTTGCTGACATCTTCACCAAAGGTCTCCCCGGTGCTCGCCTCGCCTCTCTTAGTTCCAAGCTGGGGATCCACAGCATCTGACGCCCAGCTTGAGGGGGAGTGTTGCGGTCTTTTTATTGATTTGTCTGTTTTTTCATTATGTGTCCAAGCTAGGTACACCTAGCTTGAGGGGGAGTGTTGGAGTATGTGTAACTTCCTGCCCCACTTCCTTTGTAACTTCCTTTGTAACTTCCCTTGTAACTTACTCTTTCTTTTCTATAAATGAAGGCCCTCTCCTCACCTTGAGGTAAGGGGGATTTCTGAATCAACAACCTTATTTCTCTTCTTTCTCATTACCATCTTTTTACTTCTAACTGATCTTCATCAAACTTGTCAGAGACTTCTTTTTGTTGATCTTCAACCAAGTCAATGACCTCTTTGTTAAGTTCTTCAAGCTGACGAGCTGTTCTGAGAATCTCTTTTCCTGAAGAAACCGGTGTTGATTCTTTCCCTACTGATGGTGGTGCTAATTGATTTTGTGGTGTCACTACTAGAACCGATTCTGATTCTTTTTCTTTTGAAGGTAGATCCAATTCTTCAAGATTTTATTTTTCTTTTCCCTTGTCTTTAACAGAGGGGACATTAGCAAGGACGGGTGAGTTTTCTTGAAAGACTAACCCTGCATCGGGGTTTTCTTGTCCAGTCTTCTCAGAGGCAAATTTTACTCCTTTCATCAGATTTTGACATAAAACAGCATCTTAGAGTCTCTTCTTTTGTTCCTTCTTTTTAGTTTCTTCCTCAAGATTTTCGACAGCATGAATCCTTGTGACCTTAGCCTGAGCAGGGTCTATTCTGATTTTAGGAAGGTCAAGTTGCTTATCAGCTTTCAGTCTCATCCATTCCTCATAAACATCGTTGTGGACTTTCTTCTGCTTCTTTTCTTCCTTCTTTTCTTTAAGAGGTGAGGTTTCAGGCTTTCTTTTCTTCTTCTTCTTCTCTGAATTCCTTGACAGTTCTGCCTCCGATGCAACAGCCCCAGGTTTTTCAACAAACTTATTGAATTTCTCATCAAACATCAGCTTCATTCTTTTTATCGTATCATCACTAATGAAAGAGACTTTTTCCCTCATTGCATATGACTTGTTAACAACTTTAATAAACTTCAAACACTCAACAATCATCTTACTCAAGAAGGCCGAAAAAATTATCATCTTTGACTTTATGAAATTATTTTTTATGTTCTGAACAGTCAAAAGAACAAACTTTACAAGGTCATTCTTTCTCATGTTAACCAAATAGTCCAATAAGAAGATATCTGATACTTTGAGAGTATCTCGATTTCCTTTTCATGGAATTAAAAAACATTGCATCCACAAAGCAATGAGACGATTATCTGGGGAAAGATGGGAAACTTTTCTAAATTTCTCGTCAAGAGTAAACAAAGAATCTTCAGTTTTTCTTTTATCAAAGGTTCCAAGACTATCAGGAAGTTTGTGTGACGTACAAAACGCATCACCTCCAGAAGGTACTCCAGCCAATTCTGATAATTTTCTTGGTGAGAATTTATATCCTTTGTCATACATCTTGAAAGAAAATTTATCCTCTTGTTTGATAAATTTCACAGAGGCATAAAATTCATGAACAAGTTTGGGGTAATACTTATCAACTTCATGATCTTCTTTCTCTACACAGATTGATTCTCAGCCTTGAAAAGTAATAGCCTTCTTAAGAGTAGAATCGTATTTGACAAAGAAATCTCTTACTACTAACCTTTCTCTGAAAACAAACCAATCTTCGTAATCTTGTTTTCCAGCCATCGGATCAAAACCGAAAACGATCGGTCAAACAGAAAGAAAAACTTTTACACTGATCAACATGTAGGCCACAGCAGATTGGTGCAAAAAACATTGAACAAACGATGTGGGACAAGAGTTAGGTGATCGGGTGACGGTTCAGCTTTCAAAACAGATCGAACAGTTGAGATGATAAACCTTTTGATCTCATGGTTGAGAATCATTGGAAGAAAGTTCTAAGGTATTTTTGAACCCTTGAGGTTTTTTTAAAACTTTTATCGTATTGGAAGTTGTTGGAGTCTGTATCCCACATCGGACTTATGGTCCGATGTGGTCTTAATTATAAAATAACCTCAAGGCCTCCTTTAGAGAGCACCTTGGGGATTCGGGTCTACCTTTTTTTTATCATTCTACTTGGTATCAGAGGGAACCTAATCCCGAGCCCTCCCTCCCATTTTATTTTCCCCCGTCTAGGGTTTTCCATTATTTCTCCCCTGTGGGGGGCGGCAGCCTCCATGGCCAGCGAGCCATAGGTATCTCCTGTCGCCTCCCCCTGTCGGCCTCCCGTCACCCTCCTGTGCGAGGCCTCTCCTGCGCGATGCGTTTCCCGATCGGCGGGCGTCTCTCCCAGACGGCTCCCTACCAGCGGAACCCTCCTTGCGCCGCGTCGGCTCAACCCTGTGCGGACTCCCAACGGCGTCTCTCAGCCCTGCCTCCTGCTTCCTGCTACGGGTTCCCAGCCCCATCTCCCTCTCGAGATCAGAGGTCCTCCCGCGTCGGCGACTGCTTCCCTCCCGGTGGATCCCTCGTGCGCAACGGCTCCGCCTAATCCCTGCGTCGCTCCCACGCGACGGCTCTCCAGCGCCGCTCTTGCGCGTCGGCCCTCCTGCACCGCTCTCACGCGACGGCCCTCCTGCGCCACTCCCGCGCGACGGCCCTCCACTGCGCCGCCTCCCTGTGCATGCGACGGACTCCAGGCGGCCCCTCCCTTCCTGCACGCGTCAGCCTCCAGCGGCCTCCCCTCTCTCGGATCCGGCCAAGATCTGGCCGGATCCTGTCCGTTGCGGGCTTCTCTATGGTCGCCGCCCACTTGGCACCACGCTCGGCCCGTCTTGTCGCAGTAGCCTCCCAGAGCCGCCCCTCCCATCACAAGCTGGCCGGCACCTCCCTACGTTCGAGCAGCCTCCCCAATTCTGGCCAAATATGTGCGTCATCCCCTCAAGTGCCCCATCCCCCCTCCAGTGCGCCAACCCCCTCTTTAGTGCGCTGCTCCTCTGCAAGGCAGCCCTCCCGCCGGTTTCATCCGCTCCAATCCGGCGACTCTCATCGTCCGGCACTTCCTCCGGCGACCTGCTGCTCCCTCCATGTCGGCCTCCTCCTGCGGCAGCCATCGCCTCCATGTCAGCCCTCCTCCTGTGGTTTCCCGGCGCTCCGACAATCGGCCTGCCCGTGCGGTTTTCCCGGCGACTCTGACGACCGGTCCGCCCGTGCGGTATTCCCAACGACTCTGACGATCGGCCCGCCTGTGCGGATTTCCCGGCACTTAGTCGACCGGCACCGCCAGTGCGGCTTTCCCGGTGCTCCGTCGACCAGCACCGCTTGAGCGGCTGGACAAATCTTTTTCAGCAGCACCATCCATCTTCGTGAGGGAGAGCAGCACCCATGACGATTTATCTTTGTTTTATTATGTTTTGTCTTGTTTTATCATCAAACTGGATATGTTCAGCTTGAGGAGTGTTTGCAGCGTTTCTTGTTTGCTTTGTATTGTCATTGCTTTGGTCTCTTTTCTTTATGTGTCCAAGCTAGGTACACCTAGCTTGGGGGAAAGTGTTGGAGTCTGTATCCCACATCGGACTTATGGTCCGATGTGCTCTTAATTATTCATTATAAAAGAACCTCAATGCCTTCTTTAGAGAGCACCTTGGGGGTTCGGGTCTACCTTTTTTTTATCATTCTAAAGAAGTGAATACGATTAGAAAAATTTAAAATTTTGAAAAACAAAACAAAGTTTTTATGAAAACAAAAAGAATTGTAGCAACAACAAATATTAATAATTGTAATGAAATAGTACACAAATTAAAAGATAAGAAGAATACCTTTCGAAGTGGAAAGTGTAATCGGTATGAACATGTTCTTGAATTTTGTAAACTAATTAGATTATGATAGTTTTAGTAAAAAATTTAAAAGAAAACTTAAAATGGTTTTTAGAATAAGGTGATTAAGAGTGTCATCTGCATTGAGGCGGACTGTATAAATCAATTTGTCGCTCATCATCATTGGTCTCTTCATCAACTTGATGTCAAAAATGCATTTCTCCATGGTTTTCTTGAAGAAGAGGTATATCTGCAACAACCACCTGACTTTCGTGCCTCAGGAGCCGACTCTCATGTTTGTCGACTCTGTTGCTCTCTATATGGCCTCAAGCAGTCTACTCGTGCTTAGTTTGGCCGATTCAGCACCGTAGTCACTACATTTGGGCTATCTCGGAGTATGAAGTACCACACTGTCTTTTACCGTACGACGTCCTCCGGCTGCATCCCACTGGTTGTGTATGCTGATGATATCATCATCATTGGGAGCAACTCAACTGAAATCGCCCAACTAAAAGGGCATCTTCACCAGCACTTTCAAACCAAAGATCTTGGTCCTCTGACATATTTCCTTGGCATTGAGGACTCCCGTTCTTCGGACACCATCTTTTTTTGCCAACGGAAGTATGCCTTGGATATCTTGCAGGATGTTGGTCTGACTCAGGCAACTGTCGTGAGCACTTCTTTTGAGCTTGGGGAACAGTCACTCTATGATACCACAAAACCATATTTTCACCCACAGAGGTACCGTCATCTGGTGGAAAAACTCAATTATCTCACCATGACTTGTCCCGACATTGTCTGCGTTGTTGGCGAAGTCAATTCATGAAGCATTTGACAAAATCTCAGTGGGATGTTGACCTCCGCATTGCCAAATACATCAAGCAAGACCCTGCCTGTGATTTTCGGTATTCACATCACGATCATCTGAACGTTGAGGCCTTCTGTGATGCTGACTATACTGGTTGTCTTGCTACCCGAAAGTCTACTTCTGGGTTTTTCATTTTTTTGGCAGGTAACCTAATCTAATGGCGTAGCAAGAAACAGATTGTCGTCTCCAGATCCAGTACTGAGTCTGAAAACTGTGTGATGGTCACGGTCACTACTAAGATCTTGTGGCTTCGTCATCTCCACCAAAGTCTGGATATTTAAGAAAAGTAATGGGTATCCTTGTCACTAGAATGTCATAGCAACTAGACATTCTGAGTTCAATGGTGAGGGTTATTGGGACTTGAAAAATAGTGAGAGATTTAATAAAAATCAATTAATTTATTATTTCTCACAAAATTTGTAATCAAGCAAAGTGCTAATAATCTGTTTTTTTAATTGTAGAATAAAATGACAAGTTCATCATTCACACCATCCCTACGATCAATATTGGAGAAAGACAACCTCTTAACTGGCAGTAACTTCCAGGAGCGGTTTAGATGCCTTAGAGTTGTGTTACGCCATAAGCGAAAATCTTACATGCTAGAATCCTCAATGTCTGATCTGTCTTCTAAGGAGGAAAGTGATGAAGAGTTCTTTGTCTACAAAAAACATTTGAGCAGCGCGATCGGCGTTCAATGTTTGATGTTTTCGTCCATGTCTAGTGAACTCATGAAGTCTCACGAAAACATGGATGCATATAGCATGTTTGAGCACCTCTGTGGTCTTTATCAAGAGAGAGCTAGAAATGAACGGTTTGAGATATCCAAGACGCTCTTTCAGAGCAAGCTTGGAGAGAGTTCCCCAGCTGGGTGGCACGTACTCAGACTCATTGGCTACATTGAGCGCCTAGAGGTTCTAGGGTTTATACTCCCCAAAAAAGTGGGCACCGATCTCATTCTAGCATCACTCCCTCAAAGCTTCTCCAACTTTGTTGTAAATTTTAATATAAACATTGAGAAGTCTCTGAAAGATCTTCTTACTCTCCTTCGCCAAGTAGACAGGGATACGAAGTGCGAAAAACCTTTTGTCCTTATGGTGAACAAACGGAAAGGGCAAGCGAAGAGCTTTAAGCCCAAAGTTTCTTCACGCTCTTCCAAGAAGAGGAATATCAAGGAGAAAACAAGGGAACATGATGCTATCTGTTTCGAGTGCAATTTATCGAGTGTGTTTATTATCGAGTGCAATTTATCTATTTCTACAAATTGGGGATTATATACAGCTTGTGGTACTCACATATGTATTCAAATACAAGAACCAACTAGATTCAGAAAGATTGACTGAGGAGAGAGAAATCTACGAGCAGCCAACAGAGCTAAACTTGTTGTGGCTATCGAGGACTACCACCTCACATTATCGACTGGAATGGTCTTGGTTTTAAAGAGTTGTTATTATGCGTCTTTAGTTACCAAAAACATTATTTCTGTATATACGGATGAATTTCTTTTCAAATTTGGGAATAAATGTTGCTTCTTTTACAATAACATTTGTTATGGTAAGACGCTTTTAAATAACGGTTTTTATGTTTTGAATTATGCAAACTAAGTAATGACAATCAATAACAAAATTACTTCACATGACTCATACCACACCCAACTTTGGCATCATCAGCCAAGTCATGTAAATGAAAAACGCTTGACTAAATTACATTGAGATTGATATTTAGATTCTTTTAAACTAAAACCACTTGGTGTATGTCACGCATGTTTACAAGGAAAAATAACCAAAGCCTCATTTAGTGGGAAAGGTGAAAGGGCTAAAGAGCTTCTTGAATTAATTCATACTGATGTGTGTGGACCACTTCCTGTTGAAGCAAGGAGTGGGTGCTCATACTTCATAACTTTTACTGATGATTTTAGTAAATACGAATATGTCTACTTGATGAGGTATAAATCGGATTCTTTTGATAAATTCAAGAAATACAAGAATGAAGTTGAAAACCAGCTTGGTAAAAAAATTAAGAAACTCCGCTCAAACCGTGGTGGAGAATATCTTAATCAAGACTTCATTGATTATTTACAGGAGTTCGGGATTTTATTTCAACTCACTCGTTATACGCCTCAGTGGAATGGTATAAGCGAAAGGAGGCACCGCACCTTGTTGGACATGATGAGATCAATGATGAGTCATGCGAGTCTTCCATTATTCTTTTGGGGATACACGTTACAAACAGCGGCATACGTACTAAACGGAGTGTCAACTAAAGCAACAGACGGTATACTATACCAACTATAGAATGGAAAGAAACTCATGTTGTCTTACATATGTGGGGTTGTGAAGCATTTCTAAAGGCCTCATCAGGTAACAAGGTTGCACCCCGAGGCACAAAGTGTATCTTTATAGGATATCCCAAAGAAACAAAGGGATACTATGTAACGACCCGAACTTTTTAATAATATTTATTTCCTAAATTTGTGTGTTATTTTATTTTATACTCAACAAAACTATATTCTTTAATTAATGATGTGAGTATAATTAAAATGAGACCGTTGGGTTTTGACTGTCAATATGACCGTTGAAAACTATACTCTTAACGTTATAATTATTGTTTATAAATTCAAATGACCTTGGTTAATTAATACAGAAATAAGATTGGATGGCCTCATCTAGTAGACTCGGGTCATACGAAGACCATCTGTCAGAGCTTGGGAAGGAGGTTGCATCTCTGGGCTTTGCTCTCTGGACCAAGCTCAAGCTGAGCTTCAACATGTGAAGCTTGAACGGAATCGGCTAAGGGAGAAGTTCAAGCTGATAAAAATCACCACTTGGGCAATATTGTCTGAGTCGTCCCAAGATTCTATCAACATAGCACACCTTACACTTAGGTCATATGCAGGTGTTATAAGGGACTATGTAACACGACCTTAGTTACTTGTGTAAACCTTTTGTATAAATAAAATTGTTATTTCTTATTATGAAAAAGTTGGTGAATTTCAAATATCCGAATAAATGTAGGATGAATTTATAGTTCCGTATTACTAATGAATATTGGAAAAAAAGGTATTATAAAATATTTATGTAAACTTTAAATAATTAATAATGTGAAATGATTTTTAGAAAATGGTCTTCTAGAATTGTGACCAGTAAGAAATTTAGAGTCTAATAAGATCAACTTAATTTTTTAGTAAATAGTAAAGTATGAATAGTAATATACCCTTATGAATAGTAATGAATAGTAATGAATAGTAAATTGGCCAAAAAAATAGAAACTTCATCCATGAATGTATAAATACAATTTAGACATCTTAAAAGTGAAAAAACGATCATAGTATAAGTTTTGGTATTTTTTTTATGTCATAAATATTTTATTTACAATTTTATAATTATTTTAATAATTTAAAATGGAAATGTATTTTCATAAAATGTAATCATAAATTGTTACTTTATTGTATTATGGTTATATGATAATTTTATGGGACCTTGATTACTTTCTTAAGGTGTTACAAAACGAGTTATAGTTTTAGAGTTGTTTTTTTTTTTGAATAAATAACGATTTTATTTAAAAATTAAATTAAAAATATTTAGAAAATTATTTTCATAAAATGGAGTTCATTTTTGAATTCAGAGCATCGATATTAGGTTAGGGTGAATTTTTGGGATTTTTCTGAAATAGTTGAATTTTCGATGAATAGTAAAAATACAGTTTTGAGTTTAAGGTGTTTAATGACATCATTAATGATGTAATAATGACGTAATCATTCTGGTCAACTTATGAATAGTAAGATATGCTATGAGGTGTCCCAAGTGGCCAATACCATGGGCAAAGACCATGGTCAAGCCCATGGTTTTGCAAATACCACCGATGAGGTGTCCCTTGGAAATTAATAATTTATTCCCCCACTTTTCCTATAAATACCAAGTCATTCCCTCATTCATTTCATTCCAAAATCCTCCTCAACAAAGTTCTAGTCTTTTTACTTCCCAATGAGTCCTCCCAAGGTGCCCTCAAGCCCCTCAAGGTCCCAACCTTCAAGCTTTCGAAGTTACTCTTCACAGTAATGGAACATTTCACCCTCCTCTTTTAAGTCATAACTTCCATTACGTTAAGTCTTCTAGTTTCTATTTCATTCTGTTGGGGTGTGTTCTTATATATCCATATTTCTGTCCATTTGATGTCCAAATGATGAGAGACTCTTTCCGCTCTCATCAACTGGTTTTCTGAAATTTTAAGTGACGTCATTAGGCTGCCGAATTTTCGTAAAAGAAATTACATTTTTCTCTTTTCTTTCATGTTTCCTTTTCATGTGGTGTGTCATTCAAAGATCCATACTATGATCTTATTTCTTCTTTATTTTGTACCCATATTGTGTTATGATTCATTTATGAGTGGTTGACTCTTGTCCCCTCTCTTTTTAATGTTTTCTAAAAACATGTTATGTAGCCGTTATGCTGCAGAATTTTCGTCTCAAAATCTCTCTTTTTCTCAAGAAATTCTATTGTTTTATTTATGTGAATACCCAAATCTGTTTTCATTTCTAGGGGTATTCATTGAGACATAAAATTGATCTATTTGATTCTGGAATTGACATACATATAACCCTCACTCCCTTTTCATGGGTTATAGATGACATAATGATCTTATTTTTAAACACTTTAAAAAAAACATCATGATTTTGAAGTAAAACCCATTTCTTTATTCTATGGGTTATTTATGAAATGTATGATTATGATATATGTGGCTAACATGAAAGTAAAGACATATTAAGGTTGCGCCCTGATAGCGCTCAAATGCATTGGATAAAGAATTTAATCTCTAGAGATGACAAGTTTCACGATACCTTGGTAAATAACCTTGGTAATTTTTTTTATGACACCTTGGGGATGAACCTTGGTGATATGTTCATGAATGTCTAAATGAAATGTTGTAGCCACATATTCAAGTTATGATTCATGATTCTTTTTATTATGATATATCTCTTTTTCCATTGATCGTGTCTTTATGTTTTTTTTTATCAAGTTCTTATTGATATCACAAGTAAACGGATTCTCTTGTTTATCCTTACTGGGACTTCAGCTCACCCTTTCCTTTGATGTATGTCTCCAGGTTATGAGATGCAATAATTGTACATATGATGAACTTTTCAAGAAGCTTTTCAAGGGGTTTTAAAAAAGTGTTTTAAGTTTTCATGTTTTATTGTTCCTAATTTTCAAGACACTAGACTTTAAAGATCCTCTATTTGTAAAATGTATTGAAAGGTTATGTTAAAAAGGTGGGATGTCATATACTACCAATACAATCTTTCAGACAAAAAGGTTGTGGTTGACAGACGTCCCACATTCCTTGAGGATCTTATCTCTAAAAGAGATAGTGAGAGCGAGATGAACTTTGATAAAGTCCAGGCTCAAGATACACAAGAGTTGGCACAGGAACAAATTCCACAAAGCCCCACGGAAGAAGAAATTGTTCCAGAGACACAATTACTGCGTATGAGTAATAGAGAGGTTAGAGAACCAGAACGGTATGGTTTCTAGTCACTGAGGATGGTGACTCGTTATTAGTTGATAATAATGATCCTCTAACCTACAAAGAAATAGTAAGTGGCGCAGATTTTGCCAAGTGGCAAGAGGCCATGAATTCTGAAATGGATTCCATGTACCAAAAACAAAGTCTGGATTTTAATAGACCCTCCAGTAGATGTAAAGCTCGTTGGTTGCAAATGGGTATTCAAGAAGAAACCAGACATGGAAGGACAAGTCAATACCTATAAGGCATAACTGGTTGCAAAATGGTTTAAACAGCGTCAAAGCATTGACTACGACGAAACATTTTCACCAGTTGCAATGCTGAAATCCATCAGAATTCTACTTGTCATTGCGGATTTCCATGATTATAAAATTTGACAAATAGATGTCAAAACAATCTTTCTTAACAGGAACCTTCAGGATGATGTCTATATGACACAACCCGAAGGGTTTGTGACTCCAAAGGATGCCAACAATGTATGCAAGTTGCAAAGATCTATTTATGGAACATTAGTTTTGATTAAGACATAATGGAATTTGGTTTTATAAAGAACAAATGCGAGTCGTGTGTCTATAAACGGTTTAGTGGAAGTGCAATCGTTTTCTTAATAGTATATGTTGATGATATATTACTCATTGGAAACGGAATACCAATCTTACAATTTGTTAAGGCGTGGTTCAATAAATGCTTCTCTATAAAGTACTTGGGCGAGACATCATATATTCTTGGGATCAAGACCCATCGTGATAGATTCAAAAGGTTGCACGGCCTAAGTCAAAGTACATACATTGATAAGATACTAAAGAGATTCAGTATTGAACAATCCAAGAGGGGATTGTTGTCAGCGCCACATGGCATTCATCTTTTCAGGAAAATGTGTCCTTAGACACATGAGGAAAGAAACAGAATAGCAAGAATTCCATATGCATCAGTCATTGGGTCAGTCATGTATGTCATGCTATTTACTAGGCTAGATGTCGCCTATGCATTAAGTGCAGTAAGTAGATATCAAGCTGATCCAGATGACCGTCATTGGATGACAGTTAAGACTATCACTAAGAATCTGAGGCGTACTAAGAATATGTTCTTGGTTTATGAAGGAGATGAAAAACTAATCATCAGAGAATATGCAGATGCTGGTTTCCAAACTGATCAAGATGACATGAAGTCACAAACGAGATACATCTTCACTTTGAATGGAGGTATTGTGTAATGGCCCGGACCTCTCCGGCCCATTCCTTTGTCAAAAAGAGGGTCATGAAGTGTTCTGGAGGGTAAAATGGACTTTTCCCACACTTTTCAGAATTTTGAAACTACACACCGTGTAGTGTGAGTACACGTCGTGTACCCCCTCGCTGGGTATACCCCGTGTTCAAGGCCGTGTCCTTGCCGTGTGAAATAAATGGGTACACGCCATGTACCCCAAACTACACGCCGTGTAGTCCCTCCCTGCGTACGCGTTAACTTCAAACCGTGTGTTGACCAGTCAACGGTCGTGTGCCGTGTTGGAGTCGTGTCCTTACCGTGTGAAATAAATGAGTACACGCCGTGTATCCAATACTACACGCCGTGTAGTCCCTCCCCGCGTATGTGTTACCTTCAAACCGTGTGTTGACCAGTCAACGGCTGCGTGCCGCGTTGAAAGCCGTGTTGGAAGCCGCGTGGTGACCGTGTGAAATGGCCGAGTACACGCCGTGTACCATAAAGTACACGCCGTGTACTTTTGTTTTTTTCTCGCCTATAAAAGGAGGGGTCCCCTCCTTTTCAACTCACCCCTCTCCTCCTCATTCCTCTGAGCAGAGCTCTCCCAAGAGACTCGAATGCTCCTTTTCTTCCATAACTTCTTCGTCCGAGCTCCGATTTACGATCCGTCAGCGGCCACGGGATCGTAACGACAAGGCGGAACTTCTGAGCTTGGATTCGTTGTCTTTCCTTCGGCCTTTCCTTTCCAACTTCCACCCGAGGAGGTTTTTCCGGGACTCGACAGAAGTGACGGACGCCGACGGACGTCTTCTAAAGTTGATCCGGGGGAGCGTTGTGATCAGAACCTGTTGAGGTAGGGATCTTACCATCGTCTCTCTAAATTGTGCATCATGTGGGGTGGGTATCCTCTTGTTTTCATGAGAAACAGTTGAACCAATAAACGAAGATAATAACTGGTTAAAGAACGGGGATGGGGAAGTTGTTATGTTACTTTATTTTATATCCTGTGATATTATGTTGTGAATTGAATAGGCTTATGCCTACTGAAAATCACAGTCGTTGGGGGCCTTTGCTTGCGCAATTAAATGTTGCCCTATCTTTCTAGACCGTTTTTGTGGATGGAAACTTTGTTGAATGTGGAAATTTGGTTAATCACGTAAAGTTGGCTGATTTAAAATCTGGAACTCTTGTGTGATCACCCCGGTTGAACAAAATGGAATAATGAACATGTGGGTGTTGGCTTGAATACGTGGCATGTGATGGGGGTGTTTTGTGGGTTGTTGTGGATCGGGTGAGCAGCGGGGCTGCGGTTGGCTTGGTTGTGGGGTGGTGTGAATGCTATGTTAGTGATGGGCAGCGGGGCTGCGATAAATGGTATCAAGGGGTGATGATGTACGGTGTGGTTGTGGTTATAGTGGTTGGCAGCGGGGCTGCAGGGATGGGCTTGAATGTGAACGAACTATGGGATGTGGATAATAAATAAAAAAGTGGAAGAGTTAATAAATGGTGGGGCATGGAAATGGAACAGGAATAATAATCAATGGGGTTGGTTTGTTAATAAGAAGGGACTTGTTTGTGTTGCTTGTGTTTTCCTAACTTGATTTGTGGGTGGCAGGGATATGCTTTACGAACGATTGATATGGTTGGTTGTGGATAGTTGCCCAGTAGTTAAGGAACTAATAAGCTGATTCTGTTGAAACATGAAAACCTAAATGGGGTTGGGGTTGTTTGTTGTATGCATGCTTCGTAGTAGCAGTGCCGAGGCACGTGCTCAGTTCTCTGATTAGAAGTCATAGGTTGGGCTGAGTGTTTGGTATATATATATATATATATATATCTGTATCTCTGTGTTTTATCGCACCCCACCCATGTTGAGCACTTAGTGCCGAACACTCTCATTTCATGGGAGAGGGTGTTTTCCCCATAGTTACTAGCTCCTTCCTGCTCCTTCCATAGGTTGTGATGGCTTGAGACGATCTTACACCCAAGACTCTTCGGGTGGGTTTCGATTGGGGTGGTTTTAGCCCAAGACTCTTCGGGCAGGTTTTACTGTTTCCCAAGAATCTTCGGGACGAGGCTCAGGTGTGTGCGGGCGGGATACGTGGTTGTGAGGCCCAGGTGTGTGCGGGCGGGATACGTGGTTGTGAGGCCCAGGTGTGTGCAGGATACGTGGTTGTGAGGCCCAGGTGTGTGCGGGATACGTGGTTGTGAGGCTCAGGTGTATACGGGCGGGATATGTGGTTCTTGAGGCCCAGGTGTGTGCGAGCGGGAAGAGTGTGGTAGCGTCAAGACGTTCGCCGTTAGGAAGAGCAGCTAACTAGTGGGAAATGGTGCGGGGTACCCGATACTCTTGTTCTTATATACTATTACTTGTTGTGATTGTGTTTTTAGTGAGTGTGGCCGGTGAGATTGGGTGGGTAGAATTCCTTGCTAGGTTTCTTCTGTTGTTCTTACGGGACATTAGGATGTCTCCCCACTTGTGCACGAGAGCTTTAAATTTTCCTACTGAGTATACTTGTATGCTCACCCTACGTTTACTTTCAAGTTTCCAGGAGAACTACCAGGGCCGTGCGGGACCCTACTAGTCGGGACAGTTGGAGTTGTTGCAGTTGTTGTACTCTTGTTTCTTTTGGTATTGTACTTTTGAGCTTTCTTGTACTTGTACCTTGTTTCAGAACTATTTAAACATGCATGTGGGATTGGTTTGGGTTTATTTCTGTTAGCGTCTGTTTTGTTGTTTTTTCTTTTCATTATGTGTCCAAGCTAGGTACACCTAGCTTGAGTCGCCGCCCCCCCCCCCCCCTCCGTTGCTCCTGCCGGTCCTCCCTCCCGGCGGCTCTCCTGCCTGGCGCGGCTCCCTGGCGGCCCTTCGCCTCTGACATGCGCGGCTCCCTGGCGGTCCTCCCTTTCCAGGCGGCTATCCCCTCCGTCGTGCGCACTCCTCCTGCCTGGCGTCTCTCCCGGCTCCCGCGTCGCCCTCCTGCCTGGCACGGCTCCCCGGCGGCCCTCCTGCCTGGCGCGGCTCCCGGCTCCCCGACGTCCCGGCTCCCCGCGTCGCCCTCCCGCTGCTCCCGCGCCTCCCGGCCACCCTCGCCCGGCGCCTCCCGCACGCGGCCCTCCGTCCAGCGGCCCTCCTCCCTCTCCCGTCACCGGCCCTCCGCGTGCCCTCCCGGCCCTTCCCGGATTTTTCGGCCAGATCCAGAGATTTCCAGCCAGATCCAGACAGCTCCGGCCGGCTCCGGCCTGATCCAGGCTACTCCGACCAGATCCGGCAATTTTCGGCCAGATCCGGCGAGTTCCGGACTGTTCCGGCCAGATCCGTCCCCGCGCATCTCCGCTGCAATCCCGCTGCTCTCCCTCCTTGTCGGCCTCCTCCTGCAAGGCGGCCCTCCCTCCGACTGGATTCATCTGCTCCCTTTCGGCACCTCCTGCGGAATCCTCGCCTCGTCGGCATCTCCCGGCATCTTTTCGGCAGCCGCATCTCTGTCCATCGGCACGCCCGTGCGCTTCCTCCACCGTGGCGCAACACTTTGCCCGACTCGGACCGGGCCATTTGGCGCCGCCAGACCCCGCAACACTTCTGCGGAATCCCCGCCTCCCGTCGCCGGCCCCGCAAGTGCGGTTTTCCCAGTGCTAGTTTGGATTTCCCGGCGTTTCATCGACCGGCCCCACTAGTGCGGCAGTCCTGGCATTCCGTCAACCGACCCGGTCTCTGTGTGGTTCATCTGCTGCGTCCGCGACATCATCCATCCATCATCCTGCGCAGGAGCTTTGATCGTGAGGAGGAGCAGCAGCAGCTTAATATTTTATTTCGTCTTGTTTTGTCATCAAGCTGGGCATGTCCAGCTTGAGGGGGAGTGTTAGCGTCTGTTTTGTTGTTTTTTCTTTTCATTATGTGTCCAAGCTAGGTACACCTAGCTTGAGGGGGAGTGTTGGAGTCTGCATCCCACATCGGACTTGAGGTCCGGTGTGGTCTTTAATATTCATTATAAATTAACCCCAAGGGCTCCTTTAGAGGAAAAGATTTTGGGGGTTTGGGTTCCTCTCATTTTCTCATTTTACAATTGCTATACACTTGTTCTTTTCCTTTTTGGTGGTTGACTTGTCCTATTTCCCGATCTTAAATAATAAAAAGGGTAATGTCTCCCATAATTGTGAAAACTCATACCCTTGGTGCTAGTCGCCACCCCGGGGCCTACTGGAGGCGGGACTCGGGGGTCATTATCTCCCTTTCACCATTGCCAGCTCAGGAGGGGCATCTTTGGTGGGAGGGGGTCGTGACATGTTGTGAGTTGAAAGAGCTCAAAGAAGGTTGTGGTCGCAAATTCTACAGCAAAATCCGAGTATATTGCGGCTTCTGAGGCAGCTAAAGAAGCAATATAGATGCGCAACTTCGTCTAAGAGCTTGAAGTGGTACCTAACAGTAAAAATCATGTTACACTCAATTGTGATAATACTGCAGCGGTGGCTCTTGCAAAAGAGTCAAGGTCACATCAGCGGACGAAGCACATACTTCGGAAGTATCATCTTTTGAGGGATTTTTCTCAGAGAAGTGAAGTTGTAATGAACAATATTTTTACGAAAGACAACGTGGAGGACCCCTTGACTAAAGCTTTAACTCAACAGAAACATGACTATCATGTGAGGTCTAGAGGACTGAAGGTTGTAGACAGTTGGCTCTAGTCCAAGTGGGAGTTTATTGGAGTTGGTGTCCTAGGACCAACTATTTGTACTTAGATTACATGTATATTCGATGTATTGAATATTAATAAAACTTCTTATTACATATTGTTTGTTGTTCTGCAACTCTAATGTAATAATGTCCTAGAGTATACGTCGTATTGATAAGGTCATAGAAGTTCCCGACCATGATGAGATTAATGTGCTATGACAATATTTTTAAATAATGTTCTGCAATTGAATAACGTACTATGATGGAACACATAGTACATAGATTGTCACGTGCGAGTACTCGTAAGCAAATGAGGTTTCTTCTCATAAAGTTCGCACTTGGTAATCATTGAGACGGGAGCTTATAAGAACAAGACATGCCAGTAGGAATTCTGCATGTTTTGGTGTCATCAGATATTTCTATCTGCAAGTGTCTATGATGGTCCTTAGACTTTAAAATTATTATTAATGCATGTTACAACTCACGTACTTAGATGTATTTCGTAAACCATGATGATAACAGTTCATGGTGAAGTTAGATACGTTGGGTGCGTCACGGGTGACATGTCATTAATGGATAAGCTGATGAAGGATTTGTCTCTTCCATCTTTATGGAAGCTGGTATCTCGGCCCTTTAATTGGAATAGAATCATCGCATTAAATTTAATGGTCATGGTGTAACGATATGTTTATTCCAGATAGTCAAAGAAAGACATATCGAGCATATTGGTCGGTGACACGTATATGGTTATCGTCATTGCGATATTAAGTTCTTTCTCTTAGATGTCTTAACTCATTGCTAGACAGTAATATTGGACTTTAGGCAAGCTCGTCTAATGTCAATAAGAAAGAATCATAGTGTTAGGTTAATTTTCCCAACCTTAACAAAATGGTGATTTCAAGAAAGAAAAATATGAACGTCTACTCCAGTATTAAAGCTTTCTACTTCTATTACAATTCTTGGAGAAGAAGACAAGTTTGAGGAGAAAACAATGAGAATAGCACGTATCAACTAGAAGCTTCTCTAGCTGAAATGGTTCTCCACAGGAGTTAGGCCTCCACTCCTGATGCTCCCACTCCAACAGGTTCTCCCGAGAATTCCAAAATGAAACCCAAACTGCTAACTCTCCCTCTTTTATTTGAGAGCATCGTGGCAAGGGAGTTAACTAACTTCCCTTTCCACATCATCCCTTGCCACGTCACTTTATTAATGAACCTAACTCTTCCTTTGATAAGTATGAAGGATAGGAGGCCTCATATTTCCAGCAACAGTCCCAGACCCAATACTAACAATTCTCCCCTCCTCAAAGTTCCCCTTGTCCTCAACGTGGAAATCGGGGAACTGTTCAAGGAAAAAATCAACATCCACCCAGATAGACTCCTCGGAAGAGAGTCCCTGCCACCTTACTAAACAAAGCCCTTTTGAAGTACCCGGTTGGGCTTTAAAATCCAAAACCTCAGCTGGAACAACATGACACACCAGACCTTCATCAACAACATCTAGCAATTGTTCCTGAACTGGATGGTTCCCAACAGCCCATTTAAGCTGTGACACATGAAAAACCAGATGTATTCGTGTTCCTTTCAGTAAAATAAGTTGGTATGCAGTGGCACCGAGACAGGATTGTACTGGATAAGGGCCATAATACCGAGCAGAAAGCTTGGGACAAACTTTTTTAGCTGATGGAGTCTGAACATTAGGACGCAACTTAACATAAACAAGGTCTCCCTCTTTAAATTGTTCTCCCCGATGGTGTTTATTAGAGTAGTGAACCATCAATTGTTGAGCCCGAAATTTTTTTGGGCAAAGTTGTATCAAAACTGTATCCCGATCTGTTAAAACTTGTGCCACAGTCTCAACAAGAGTCTCGACGGGAATAAAACGAGGTATAGTCGGTAGTTTACGAGCATAAACAACCTCAAAAGGTGTCATTTGGGTAGCTGAATGAGAGGCAGTATTATAGCAATATTCGGCCAATGGTATCCATCGGGCCCAAGAGAGAGGACGCTCCGAAGCAAAACACCTCAAATATGTTTCAAGACACCTATTGACAACCACCATTTGCCCATCCGTTTGTGGATGGTATGAAGAACTCATTTTCAAAGTTGTACCTTCCAAACGAAATAGTTCCTTCCAGAAATTACTAACAAATAAGGGATCACGATCACTAATGATCGATCTTGGAAAGCCATGTAATCTAACAATTTTCTTCACAAAATGCGTGGCTACTACCTTAACAGTGTAAGGATGGTGGAGCAAAACAAAATGTGAATACTTAGATAGTTTATCCACTACCACCATGATGACATCAAATCCTTGAGAGCGGGGTAATCCAGAAATAAAATCCATAGAAATCTCCTCCCACACTTGTTCGGGAATTGGTAATGGCTGAAGTAATCCGGCCGGAAGTTGGACCAGGTATTTTTGTCATTGGCAAGTATCACATTCACGTACATATTTTAAAACACTTCGTGTCATTCCTGTCCAAAAAAGATATCTGGTTTGGCCTCTGGCTGAATTTCAATAGCCGAAATAACCTGTTGTAACGCTGGATCCTGCTGCTATTCAGATTTAACCTGATCCAACTCTAACCATAAGGGTGCAGAAACTGCCGAGAAAATATGTAATTCCGAAGAATCTGTAGCATCCGGTACTTCATGTTTACGAGATAATGAATCTGCAGCAAAGTTAACCTTCCCTGGTTTATATTTCACTTCAAAGTCCAGCCCAAGTAGCTTAAATAACCAGCACTTTAAATAACCAGCACCGTTGATTCATGGAATGAATTCGCTGTGTAAGTAGATGTTTGAGCACCTTATGATTTGTATATACTACAAAATGTTGGCTCAATAAATACTGCCTCCAATGAAGGACTGCCAAGACCAAGGCCATGATTTTCGTTTCATAAACTGACTTGGACAATTTTACTTCTGCAAGAGCCTTGCTGAAAAAAGCTATCGGTCTCCCCTCTCTTGCGGAATCACCGGGAGACAGAACGACAGAAAACCGAGAAAACGAAAGAAAGAAAAGCAACAATGAACACGACGATTTACGTGGTTCAGGAAAAAATCCCTACGTCCACGGGAGAGGCAGAATTTCACTATGATTCGGGAGCACAGAAATTACAGAGGATTTTCAACAACAAACCCTAGCCCGAAATGGGCTATAAAACAAATGAAGAAGACGATCACTATTCGAAAAAGTGGTTCGCGTCGCTACAGTGAACGGCGGCTGGCTTTGTCAAAAGCGCTACAGTAAAGTTGACCCCGAAGTCCGCACCGCTACAGTGCCTGTCGGTGTAGGTAGGTGTCGGTCGGTCAGCTCCGCTACAGTGGTCAGCATTGCTACAGTTCCGAAAGTTGCGGGCCACAAGCATTCGGCCCAACCGGATCGGGCAACATCAATCCAACACCCTCCTGCATTAACATTGCACCTAAACCTGAACCAGAAGCGTCGCATTCTATGACAAAGGGTTTGGAAAAGTCAGGTAAAGCCAACAAAGGCGCTGAAACCAGACAGTGTTTCAATTCCTCAAAGGCTCGTTCGGCTTTTTCAGTCCAGAAAAAATTGTCCTTCCGAGTTAAATCTGTTGAAGGTTTAGTGATTTTTCCATATCCAGAAATGAACTTCCTGTAATAGCCAGTAAGTCCTAAGAAACCGTGCATGTAACACCCGAGACTTTTATGTTATATAAATCATCAAAGGAATCTTTTTCTACACAACACTTGTTTGGCTTGCTTTACACGAAATCGCGACCTTCCTCGATAGCGTGCGTCGTACGCAATACCGAGTTTCACTAAACAACGATATGCTATTAAAATATTATTAAAACTAGCCGTTATGAATAGTAATAACCACTTTTTGAAATTTTATAAATTTTATTTTTCAAAATGGACTTCATTTTTGGATTCGGAATATCGAAATTAGCCTAGGGTGAAATTTTGGTATTTTTTTGAAAACTTTCAATTTTTGATGAATAGTGAAACCACTAAGTGGTAGTTAAAAAACTGAATTTTTCATAAAACTTAATTTTACCGCTTCTGTGAGTGGAATTTCGAAAATCCGAGAGACAATTAATATCAAGGACTAAAATGTGGTTCAATGAGATGAAAATAATTTTTTGGTGAATAGTAACTTTTTACTTTTTTTACCGCAGTTAATAGTAAATAGGGTAACTAAGGGTAAATATGATATTACTATTACCCTAACACATGTCTTAATTCTATTGGATAAGTGTAATTCGACCAAAAACAACCTTATGAATATAATATGACCATTTAAGTCCACTTGGATTAAATTATGACATTTAATATTATTTTATTTAATGAATAGTTAAAATAGTTAAAATCAAAGTTTAATAACTAAAACATTTTTAATATGGGGTTATACATAAGATAAATTCGATTATAAATATTCATTAGAAACCTAAAAATATTTCCTACATAATGATATTTTATTTATAATTTTTAGACTTAAATAAATTAATTTATTTATGACACAACGATGATGCAGTAATTACCCTTTTAAGGAAATGTTAACATAATTGATGTTATAAATGCCCAAATAAATGTAATTTGAGACTTTTTATGAATTCCACTAATTTTCTAGGTTACTATGATATATTAGTGTTGATTTAATCAACTTGGTTCGAACATATAATTCTATTATGACTTTCACAAAAATCATATATCAAATAGTGTCAAAATTGACACAAAATAGTTTTTAAATCAAATATTATATTATTAATTGTTATTTTATTCCTAAAAATCTAAGGTTCGGCCAAGTGACTTAGATAAGGTTATATATATTAATAATAAACAACTTGGAGTTCGTTTGGCTGTTTATAGTAAGTTTATTAACCTTATAGTATAAGAACACAAGAAGACATGGTAAAAGTAAAATTATTTAACTTAATGTTAAATCTAAATGATAAGGTTAAAATAGGAACCTAAACTTGTCTAAATTCTATTGGATAAGAGGATTTCGACCCATCCCCACCTTAGCTTCGAAATATATCAATTTGGAGCTATTTAAAACCGAACTTGACTTTATAATAAAATAATAGTTTTAGTTATTCCAAAGGTGCCTCTCTCCTCCCTTATAAAAGGGCACCTCCTCCCCCTCCTCCTCACACCAATTTGAGCACTCAAGCTCGGCCAACCCCTGCCAAAATCCCTTCTCCACTTCCCTAGAATAATCCTAGAGGTCCTGGTCTTCTTCAAAGACCAATCTTAGTTCCCTAAGTGGAGGATTCAAAGAGGCGTTTCAAAGAAGAGGTAATATCCATTACCGATCTTTTCAATTTCTTTCTTCTTCAACTTCTTCTTCTTTAGTTGTTTCATGATAAAGTAATAACATCAGTATTACTTACATACTGATATGTTATTATAAATATGAAACAACCCTAATTCATCTTCTATCCATCTTACGGAAAAATGAAATCACCGCGCGTGCGTACGTACGGAATACCGTCTCCACGCCGTGGTGTAATCTATTTTCCACCATCACCTTACAAGGATGGGTATAATGGTGTAATGAGTAACAATATATGATTATTATAAAGTGATATTGATACTGAAATAGTATAAATACACTTAAAAACAATTCCACGATCATGGGAACAATATCATCGCACGTGCGTACGTACGGAATACCGTCTCCACGATGTGATGCGACTCGTTTTACATGATCATCATTACATAGTAATTATATAAATGAATTGAATGAATAAATATGATATATGTTACACTAATACCATTCTGGATATAAGGTATCTATAACCTTAAAAGAAGAATAAAAATTTATTCGGCAAAACACGCATAAGAACAAAAGGCAATAAAGATCCGAGTAACAAGTAACAATGAAATATTACTAATAAGAAACTAAGAATATGACCATATATGATATCATATCAATATGTATGATTCTGGAATAAGTCAATAACATTATTTAAACCATTATACAGGAGCTTCGAACACGCACAAAGCAAATCGGACCTAAGGTAAGGGAAATATCACAATCTCATTTTTTTCCGAGATTGTTTATACATTGGCATTTACTGGGGTGCATTTTATCATCCACATTCATGTTTCCTCGATATGACATATTATTTACATGCACCTACAATGGTTTAAATCCAATTTTACCCTTCGGTGTGTTTTTAGTAAAAGATATGAAAGGAATCTTTTGTCGTTTTTCGTACGAGGTACTTTTTTGACTTTTCCGACAAAAGTACGAGAAGAATGTTTTTTTTTTAACTTATACGGCATGAATGGATTTTTAAAACATTATTTCCAAGAAACTTCCTTTACAAGTTTTCAAGTTTATTTTTAATCAACTTCTTTTAGTTTAAAGTTGTATGACATGTTAAGAAAGGAAAAATGTTTTTGAAGAAGAAAGGATATTTTCCTCAAGAATGGAGTTCAAGTGTTTTATCAAAATTATTTTCCATCTAAGATAATAAAGGGTTCTGTTTCTATCCCTATTATTACATTGATTTGATTATGTTGTGATGGAATTATTTTTATGAATTCCTTTATCTTATATGAATTGTTTTATGAAGTCGTGTTGTTTAAGATTCTCATTTGTATTACATGGGTTATGCAATGATGTATGATTTATGATTTTGTGGCACACATAAGAATGGTATCATTATGAGATGGGTGGGACCTATATCTCCCTTCAATGCATTGGGTAAAGATTTTATATCTCATGAGATAGACATGGCTGGAACGGTAGGTTATACCGGTTCAGTGAAACAGGACTGAAACGAGGGTGACTCGGTTCAGAAAGGGACTTTGTCCACTAAGATAGTCTTGGCAATGAGTCTTGACTAACAAGAAATGATTCTCTATGATTATGTGTGCATGCCACAAAGTTTCAAGTTTTATGTTATGATTATGGGGATCTCATTTTCACTTCTATGATTTATTCCATGTTAAGATATTATGATCTCTTTTGCAGGTTATGATTTTCAAAAAGATATGATATGATTTTTATTTCCTTTATTTGCCCTTGCTGAGCATTTGAGCTCACCCTTTTATGTTTTCTTTTCCCCAGGATATAAAGAAAGGTTTTAGGTATAAAAAAAAAGGAAGATCTTTATGGGAGATGTTGAAGATCTTTCACCAGGATTAGAAGATTATATTCCGAGTTTCCAAAGACACTAAACTATTACGATCCTTGTGTGTGTGTTTTTGTTATGAACTAAGTATTCCGCAAATGTAATGTAATGTCAATGTACGTCAGGCTTCGGGTCTTTACAGTGCACAGCCTTGATATTTTGTGGACGAGACCAGTCCACTATACAGTCAATTTTCTTAGGATCCATAGCAACTCCCTCGTAGGAAATTATATGTCCAAGATACTCCATAGTTGGTTGAGCAAAAGAACACTTTTTCTGGTTTGTTGAGAGTTGGTTGGCTAATAATAACTGAAATACAATTTCCAAGTGTTGAAGATGCGCTGTCCAAGATCGACTGTAGATTAGAATATTATCAAAAAATACCAGTATAAACTTCCTCAAAAGTGGCCTGAACATTTGATTCATAGTAGATTGGAAGGTAGCCGGCGCGTTCATCAAACCAAATGGCATGACCAAGTACTCGTAGTGCCCTTCATGTGTTTTAAAAGCTGTTTTTAGTAAGGTCCAACTTGGAGAAAAATTTTGCTCCATGTAACTCGGAATTGGATACCTATCGGGAAATGTTAGCTTGGCTCTATAATCCACACAAAGTCTGCACTGCCCATTTTTCTTTTTCACTAAAATAATAGGACTGGCAAATGGGCAGTGTTGTAGCACTAATTGCAAACTTTCTGATCTGTCATCTTTTTCTGTTATTCCCTGCAACTTGATCTGTTTATCTTCCCACATGAATTCTATTTTTTTACGGCTCCAATTTGTCAACACATATCCCAAAGTTCTAAGCCATTTCATTCCTAAAACTAAGTCTGGACCTCCAATATCTAAAATGTATGCTTCAATTTTGAAGTTATACTCTCTCAGACTAATTTCAATCTCTCTGCACACTCCTTGTGACAATGTTCTCTGCCCATCTCCAAGCTTCACTCCGTATGGTGTAGTCAAATTTACTTCCAAATCTGCCATTTTAATAAGGGCTTTTGAGACGAAATTATGGCTTGCTCCACTGTCAACAAGGACTTCTACGGGTATCCCATAAACTTTTCCAGCAATGAGCAGGGATTCTGCTTTGCTCTCCCCCATAATTCTAAATTCCACAGCTTCCTCCACTGCTACAATCTCAAAAGCCCGTTTTCCCTCTTCTAGGTTTGGTTCTTCATTTGTTTCATGCCCTATTTCTGGCTCCTCCATTTCCCAAACCAGAAGTCTCAAACTTTTTTCAGGACACCTATGTAAAGGTGTGTATGGTTGTCCACACCTAAAACATAACCCTTTGATTTTCCGTTCCTCCCTTTCTTGCCGGCTGATCGATTTTACACTATTCCACCTATCACCCGTACCACCACACCTCATCTCCTCCTCCTTCTTGTTGCTGTCCGTAACAAATTTAGGTACATGTGTCAAGGGTGCTGGTGGCGGCAGCCTATGTGTCATTGGTACGAATGACGTCTTCCCACGTATCAAACTTTCACCTATCAATTCTCGTTCAATCTTCCTAGCAAGAGATATCATTCTATTCTTATTTGTCGGTTCATGTGTTGAAACCCGATTTTCAATTTCCTGTCGTAGTCCTCCCATAAACAAGCTCATATACCACATTTCAGGAAAATTTGGAATTCTTGGTGCTACTTGCTCAAATTCTTCAATGTATTCATCAACTGTTCCGGTCTGCCGCAATGACTTAAGGAATCTAATTGGATCCACTTCAGTAGTCTTCCCATACCTTTCCATTATAGCTATTTTTAACTGTTCCCAATTAAGATTGGGGCCAAAAAATTGTCAAGACAAGTACCAGTATAGTGCAGTATCCTCCATACAGAGTTGTGTCAACGGTAATTTCAAATCTTCCAGAGTACAATTTATCCTGAAGTAGGTCTCTGCTACTGTTATCCATCCAAATGGATTATTACCAGAGAATGAAGGCATTTCTACTCGCTTCGTAATATTTCTCAAGTCTTCACACAGTGTCACTTCTGTAGAGGTTGAGCTATTTCCCGGCTTCAGTTCACGCTCAACACCTTCTCCTCCCCGGACATAGTAAGTCATCAGCCTGTTTTTCGGTTCATCGGACGCAGAACTCTGATTCGCTTGTGTATGAACAACCTTAATTCATTCCACTGTCTGATCTTCTAAATCGCGAATGTGACGTGTTGTTTTTTCCTCATTCGTCCGCAAATGCTCCTGCAACATCCTTTGATTTTCCAATTGTCCGATCAAAACTTTCTCTATACTTGCTTGTACTGTTGCAATCAACTTTTCTAAATCCAGACTTTTCGGCTACAGCGACTCCAGCGTTTTTTCAAGTGTTGCTATCTTACTATCCAACCTAATCTGCATTCAAGCTCAACTCGAAACAAGCCTAACTACGCTGGCAATAACAGTCGCACCTCAAACTACCGAGTAAAAAAACGTTCGGCCTTGCACTGCTCGTTCCTCAGAACGCTCTTTCCAGACTGAAAGCGTCACACACAGCAATAAAAAGGTCCAAAAGAGATCGGAGTTCTTGAATCTCTCAATGAAAGCACCAATTCGTTAGGTTAATTTGCCCAACCTTAACAAAATGGAGATTTCAAGAAAAGAAAATATGAACGTCTACTTCTGTATTAAAGCTTTCTACTTCTATTACAATTCTTGAAGAAGAAGACAAGTTTGAGGAGAAAACAATGAGAATAGCACGTATCTGCTAGAAGCTTCTCTAGCCGAAATGGTTCTCCACAGGAGTTAGGCCTCCACTCCTGGTGCTCCCGCTCCAGCAGGTTCTCCTGAGAATTCCAGAATGAAACCCGAACTGCTAACTCTCCCTCTTTTATTTGAGAGCACTGTGGCAAGGGAATTAACTAACTTCTCTTGCCACATCATCCCTTGCCACGTCACTTTATTAATGGGTCTTACCCTTACTTTGATAAGTATGAAGGATAGGAGGCCTGGTATTTCCAGCAACTGTCCTGGACCCAATACGAACACCTAGAGAGTCACACACTAAGTGTTTCCGATGATCTCGATTAAATTATATTTGAATTTAATTATTGGAATAAATATCATTCTCAAGACCGAGCAATAATTTTATTCAAGTTTTATTAATCGCTAATATTCAGAAGGTAATAAATAATTATTTGTTTATTAATAAATAATTTATTTGATTACGTGGATATATATAAAATATTTATTCATTGGATTGTGAATAAAATATTTATTTTATTTATTGAATATTTTAATAAATATTTATTCGAGTGCTCAATAAATGCTAGATGAGTTCGAACGGACCAAAATCGAGTCCGATGACAAATATTAATTAACAATACGGTTAAATAATATTTGTTATTTCGCAAGTTGGCATGGGTTTTATTAAAGGTTTTTGTTAGAGGATGTGAGTCTCACATCGAAGTTGACGTATCATGTTATCTTTACTATTCACTATAAAATAAACACCAAGACCTCCCTTAGAGAGGTGTCTTGGGTATTAAGTTACTTGCTTCTCTATTATAACATGGTATCAAAGGGCTAGGTTGCGCGATGCACTTTTTGCACGCCACCCCTCCCCTGCGAGGCCAGCACGATGTCTCCCGTGCGACGCCATCTCCATCGCGACCCCCCCCCCCCCCGCGCGACGTCTCCTCTACCCGTCGCACCTCCGCGCCGCCTGCCTTCGCGACACATCCCTCACGACGACATTCTTCCACCCCTGCACGACCCCCCCCCCCCCCCCGCCACGAGCTCATATGCGACGGCCTCCTACAAACCACCCCCCATGTAAGCCAACCCCTCTGCACCTCCTGTGCACCACCCCTCCAGTCGGTGGTCCCCTTCCTGTGAGCAAACCCCTCCGCACCTCCTGTGCGCCACCCCCTCCAACCGATGGCCCCCCTCCTGTGCATCAATCCCTCTACACCACATATGCGATGCTCCAAAATGGAGAGGCTAGCTCCGTCGCCATCCATGTTGATCTTTCTTCTATAGCCTAATTGATACCTAGATGTTCTAGCCGTGCAATTTCAGCACCTATACTCTACCAACTATGCACCTTCAACACCTTGTCGACATGCATTTTTAACACACAATCTACAACATCATCAAACGTCATTGTTGTCCATGGCGATACTCCAATAGCGTGTCTATCTCAAAGGTCCACCTCATGAGTTCTTGACTCTGGTGCCTCAGAGCACATCATTGGGGATGCAGGTATTCTTCGGTCCTATAAATCTACCTAGACTGGAGGTAATATTACTGCGGTCGATAGTCAGACAGCGCAGATTACTGGTTATGGGAGTTGTTCAATTTCTTCTGCCTTGACACTATCCGTTGTTGTCTTTGTTCTTAGTTGCCCCTTTAATTTACTATCAATTAGTAAACTTAGAGCTGACTTACAGTGTCAGACCATCTTCTCACCAACTACGGTTTTATTTCAAGAGCATTCGACGACTCAGGCGCTTGGTAGTGGACGTCTCCAGGGTCGTGTGTATGTGCTTGACTCAACCCCAGCTCTCGCCTGTCCTGCCACCACTAATCATGTCCCTCGGCTTCATTATTGCCTTGGTCATCCACCTGCCCCCATTCTTCAAAAACTTTTTCCGAAGTTGGGGTCTTGTTAGGTCCACTAGGCTGAATTCCCTGAGGGGGGGTGAATCAGGGTATGACTAATTAAAAATTAAAGTCCGTTCTGATCTTGTTTTGCTGTTAAGCAAAACACTCTTCTCTCTCTTTCCTGCTGCACAATATAAACAGAAAGTAAAGCAAGCACAGGACACAGCAATTTTACTTGGTTCACCGCTAAGGGCTACGTCCAAGGAGCATATGCCGACAGGTTGTCGGTCGTACCAAATTCCACTAGACTTCACTAGCTGTGGATTACAATGTTTGGGCTAGATCACTTCTATGCCCAGACTCACTGCCTATACAAGGTTTAGGGTCAGCTCACTGCTTTCCCAAGGGTCACTCCTTGTTTCTCTCTCTATGGCTCACTGCCGGTGGAGAGGATCACCTTCTTCCTCTTCCTAAGCTCACTGCTCTGTGAAGGGAATCAACTCACAGTTTATAGACCTGTAGGTCTCTTCATTTCCAATAAGGAATGCATCTTTCTCTGTATGTAGATGCTCTGTTGAAGTTCAACTTTCACCCGTAGATGAATACCCATTTGCCACTATCCACTGGGCAAACTACCTTTGGAAAGATCTTCGCAAAGCACCCTACAATGCGAGGCTCCCAATTTCGCGAAGCTCAACAAGCCTTTGCGAAGCTCCTGCCTTTTCGCGAAGCTCACTCGCGAAGCTCACTCGCGAAGCTCCCTCGCGAAGCTCCCTCGCGAAGCACTCGCGCGATGCTCAAGCCGTCGCAAAGCAACGGCCCTCGCGAAGCTAAGTAAGCCAACGCAAAGCTCGCAGGTTTCGCGGAGCTACAATAGCCGCCGTGAAGCACCTCTTTCGCGAAGCACACTGCCTTCGCGAACCACCTCCGCGAACCGAGAGCAATGGATTTTCTCTGAAAATTCTCTCTACTTCGCTCGAAGGGGTCAGCCTCTATTTATAGGCGATTCCACCGACCCTCGTCCCTTCCGCGCGAAGTCAACGCCACGTCATCTCAAATCGCGAAGCTCCAAAGTTTCAGCCGGAATTCTGTCCAAATCGCGAAGCTCCACGGCAATTTTCCATTCGCGGAGCTTGACGTAATCGCGAAGAATCACCGTCAACTTACCTTCGCGGCTCGCGCCTTCGCCGCGAGGCTCCCTCGCGAAGCCCAACATTCCTTCGCGCCTTCGCCGCGAAGCTCCCTCGCGAAGCCCAACATTCCTTCGCGCCTTCGCCGCGAAGCTCTCTCGCAAAGCCCTTCTCCGCCGCGATGCGCTTCAGCCTCTGCCGTTCGCAAAACTTGACGTAATCGCGAAGCACCACCGCCTCCATTCTTCTGGTCTTCGCGATTTCCAAACCATGCATCCTATCTTCGCGAAATTCATGCCTTTGCCATATTAAATTATGCTCTTCATGGAAATCCACTTTTCGCGATGCTCACCAAACTCCAAATTTTGGACCCCAAAAATTTGGCAAACACTGGGAAACGGCGCCACCTTGTACTGCTCTTTTGTACCGCCTCCAGATCGTCCTTTCTTTTGTCATCGTTCTTTGTCAACATGGAATGTCAACAACTTCTCGAGAACTCGACAATTCTCCATGAAAACCCGCTTTGTCAACAAACACAATCAACCCAAAAATACTGCAATGTTACCTTGAGGGATTTTTGCCCAACAGGTCTCTTCTTCCTTTTCAACTGATGCTTCCTTTGTCAAATCATCAGCTCTTTCTTTTCTCGAGTTCCCAACACCATCTACTTCTCCAGATTCCGAAGTTATTTTACCATATTCTCTCGATACACCATCACCTTTATCTCTTCCTAGTGATGTAATTGGATCACGATTTGGCCAGGTATATACTCGTCAGTGTTGTCAAAGGCGCGCGCCTCAGCGCGCCTTGGCGTGAGGCGCGGCGAGGCGCACCTGGTGTGCCTCATCAGTGGTGAGGCGGTGCAACCTCACCGAGGCGCGCCAACCCAAAAGGCGCTACTACGCAAGGTGCAATAAAGGCACACAAGCTACCGAAATCAAGGGGAACAGAGTTGTGGGTATAGGGCGGCGAAAATCGTGGGCGAGTCGCGACCAGATGGAAGTCGAGGGTGGCGGTGGAAATTGGGGCTACGATGAAAATCGGGGGTGCATCAGGGAGGGCGATCGTGATGGCGGCGATAAAGAGGCGCGCAACACCTGCACCCAATCGCGGAAATCGTAACTATAGGAAATCCCTTACCGCGATGCCCCAACCGAAGAACACCCATGCCGGCGCCGCGTGCCTGTTTACCGTCGCCCTCGCGGGCTCCCACTGGAGAAGACCGCGTGCTTCTTCCCTGAAAACCCTCTGCCTAACCCGAAAAACAAAGAAAAAACAAAAACAATAAAAATATATTAAAAGGATATATATGTGTATATATATATAATTGTAATAATAATTATACAAATATATATATTATCAGTAAATATTTTAATTTTTATTATTTTGATTGAATTTAAGCTCTTTTTAATTTAAAATATTGTTAAAAATTGTATATATTTAATTACGCGCGCATGCGCTTTAGTTGCGCCTCGCGCCGCATCCCCAAGCGATCTTTGCGCCTTATTGCGCCGCGCGCCTTTAACAACACTGATACTCGCCAACCTAGCACACCTGCCACCCTGCCACAAGATATCGCTACCACACCTGACGACTACCTGCTCCTCATGCTCCATCACCAGAGTTGACTATTGCGCTTCGCAAAGGCTCACACTTCTGTCAGTCTTATTAGGGATTATCTGTGGCTACCTCACGAGTTATTGAGACACTGGCTGCTTACTCGACACCACGCACTGTTGTCGAGGCGATATCTCATCCCGGCTAGTTACAGGCTATGCAGAATAAACTTCGGGCTCTGGACGCCAACCATATTTGAGATCTTGTCCCTCTTCCTTCAGGTAAACAGATGGTCGGTTGCAAATGGATCTATACAGTGTGCATCAACGTCAATGGCTCTCTTAATCGTCTCAAGCCTTGCCTTGTTGTCAAAGGTCATGCGCATACATATGGAGTTCATTATTTTGACACCTTCTCTCCAGTGGCAAAGATGGTCTCAGTTCGCCTACTTAACTCTCTTGTTGCCTCGTCTCACTAGCTTCTCTATCAGTTGGATGTTAAAAATGTTTTTCTTCATGGATTTCTTAATGAAAAAGTATACATGGAGCAACCACCCGGGATTGTTGCTCAAGGGGAGTCCTCCAAGGTCTGTCGTCTTCATCGATCGTTGTATGGACTCAAACAGTCACCACGTGCCTGGTTCGGCCGTTTTTGCACCGTTATGCTTAGCTTTGACATGTGCCAAAGCATAAAAGATTCTTCTGTTTTCTATCATCAATGAAGCATTCTTTTGGTGGTCTATACGGATGGCATTGTTATTACTGGTAGTGATGCTGCTGGCATTGGTCGACTCAAGTCTTTTCTTCATCAGAATTTTCAAACAAAAGATTTGGGTCCACTGCGATATTTTTTAAGAATTGTGGTCTCCAAATGTAATAAAGGAATTTTTCTATCTCAGAGAAAGTAAGTTCTTAATCTGCTGCAAGAGACTGGCATGACTCAAGCTGACTCGGTTGACTCACCCCTCGAACCTGGAGAAAGGTCACTTCATACTGACAATGGGATATTTTCATCATCCGACAGATATAGACGACTTGTTGGGAAGCTTAACTACTTGACAATGAGTCGACCCGATATTGCTTGTGCGGTTAGCAAAGTGAGTTAAGGGCCCGATGAAAATGATATATTAATCTGCGAGTTTAGCGTATGTCAAGATGATAATATAATAATAATATTATTATTATTGTTATTTCAGAGATCCCTCTTACCCTCAAGGGGAGGAGAGGGCCCATATTTATAAAAAAAAAAAAGAGGAAGTTACAAGGGAAGTTACAAAAGAAGTGGGGCAGGAAGTTACAAAGGAAGTGAGGCAAGAAGTTACACATACTCCAACACTCCCCCTCAAGCTAGGTGTACCTAGCTTGGACACATAATGAAAAACAAAAAAAAAACAGACAAATCAATAAAAAAGACCGCAACATTCCCCCTCAAGCGGGGCGTCAGATGTTGTGGATCCCCAGCTTGGAACTAAGAGAGGCGAGGCGAGCACCGAGGAGGCCTTTGGTGAAGATGTCAGCAAGCTGGTCTGCCGTGGAAATGTGGCTAAAGCTGACATATTTGTGCTCCAGGTGGTGGCGAAGAAAGTGACAGTCCACCTCTATATGCTTCGTGCGTTCATGGTAAACGGGATTCGAAGCAATTTTAGTGGCTGCCTGATTGTCACACCATATGTGAGCAGAAGTCTGCTGAGGAAAGCCAAGCTCCTGGAGGAGGTGTTGAAGCCATAGGATCTCGGTAGTGACGGTGGTCATGGCACGGTACTCAGACTCGGCACTGGAGCGAGAGACGACCGTCTGTTTCTTGCTTCGTCAAGATATGAGATTGTCTGCAAAGAATATGGCAAACCCAGATGTAGATTTCCGAGTGGCAAGGCAGCCAGCATAATCAGCATCGCAGAAGGCCTCAATATGCGGATGAGGATGCTGGGAGTAGTGAAGACCACGGGCAGGATCGCGCTTGATGTATTTGGCGATGCGGATGACAGCATCCCACTGAGAGGTGGTTGGATGCTCCATAAATTGACTGACTTTGGCAACCGCACAGGAGATGTCGGGTCAAGTCATGGTGAGATAATTGAGTTGGCCCACCAACCGACGGTACTGCTCGGGATGTGGGTACAGTGCTGAGGAGGCATAAAGAGACCGCTCCCCAGGCTCGAGAGGAGTATCGACCGCAGTGGCCTGAGTCAGCCCAGCATCCTGTAATATATCCAATGCATACTTCCGTTGGCAGAGGGAGATGGTGTCCGAGGAATAGGAAACCTCGATGCCGAGAAAGTAGGTGAGAGGATCAAGATCCTTCGTGTTGAAGTGGTGGTGAAGATAGGCCTTGAGGTGGGTGATACCCACAGAGTCGCTGCCGGTGATGACGATGTCATCCACATATACGACCAATAAGATGCAGCCACGTGCACTTGTCCGGTAGAAGACAGTGTGATCCTTCATACTGCGAGAAAGCCCAAAGTCGCTAATGACTGTGCTAAAGCGGCCGAACCAAGCACGGGGAGACTGCTTTAGGCCGTAAAGAGAGCGGCGGAGACGGCAGACTCGAGATTCAGCGCCGAAGGCACAAAATCCGGGGGGTTGCTGCAGATAAATTTCTTCCTCAAGGAAGCCATGGAGGAAGGCATTCTTGACATCCAACTGATGAAGAGGCCACTGATGATGGGCGGCAAGAGAGATGAATAACCGAACAGAGGTCATCTTGGCAACCGGTGAGAAGGTATCAAAGTAGTCAACATCGTACGTCTGTGCAAAGCCTTTGGCAACAAGGCGGGCTTTGAGGCGGCGGAGAGTGCCATCGGGATTCAGCCTGACGGTGTAAATCCACTTGCTGCCCACTGCCTGTTTGCCTGCTGGAAGAGGTACAGATCCCAAGTATGGTTATCCTCGAGAGCCTGCAATTCATCCCGCATTGCAGCTAGCCACCCGGGGTGAGATTTGACTTCACCAACCGTGCGAGGTACAGATATCCTTCAGCGACTGTCCCATGTTCGACAGCAGGCCCAATCCTTTACAACCTACTTCCTAGAATGGAAAGGGCTGCGTGATGAATTGCAGGAGTTGTGGCCCATTCCACAAACATCGGCCGAAGCTCAGACCCAGCGGGACCAGCTCTGCCTCTTCACTCTTCTCAACGGCCTCGCTCCAGAATTTGCCACCACGACAACCGAATTGCTCGCTAGCTCGTCGACGCTGGAGATCCCACAGGTGTATCACCGGCTCAGCAAGGCCCAGCGGGCTCTTCCTCCTCACGCCCTTGTTATCGACCACTCAGCTCTCGTCGGTCACGGCGGTGGTCGCTCATCTGGTCCTCGTGGACGTGGTCGTGTGGAAAGTCGTCCACGGCCCCTCTGTCAACACTGTGGAAAGGTTGGCCACACGATCGACCGATGTTGGGTCCTGCATGGACGTCCATCTCAGCGCCCGCGGCAGGGACAGACAGCGGTCCAGGAAGCGCCTTCGGCAGTCGCCACTCTTCCCCACTCTCTGGACCTTTCGATGGCCGACTCATGATCCTCGGGACTCTGCCGAACCCGGCCCATCAGCGGCTTCTATAGCCCATTCTGCTCACTCCACTGCCTTTGTCGCCCGTCGCTCCCCTACTTGGATGTTGGACTCTGGTACCTCCGACCACCTCTGATACCATGTTATTTCAGAGATCCCTCTTACCCTCAAGGTGAGGAGAGGGCCCATATTTATAAAAAAAAAAAGAGGAAGTTACATGAGAAGTTACAAAAGAAGTGGGGCGGGAAGTTACAAAGGAAGTGGGGCAGGAAGTTACACATACTCCAACAATTATTATTATTTGATATGGGGTTTACTTAAAATAAACAATTAGATTAAGGACCTTTGTGTAATTACTAATTGTTTATCCCTAAGTATATAATTTGATTCATATCATTTTCAAGGATGGCGTGAGAACCGTTGTGCACAACGAATTCTCTCAAGAGAATTCTCTCAAGACCAAGAGAACCGTTGTTATGTGGATACCGCTAGAGGAATTCTAGTTTTAATTCTTCACCACAACGACGATACAATAAGAGCGGATATCGAATTGATCAACAAACAAGAAGTCGAGCCAATTCTTATTTTAAATTAATTATAAATTAAATGTGAAAAGATAATCTCTATGAATAATTTGGCGTTGCTTTGTCAAGTTCTTTGGATTTTATCTGTTGAAATCGTTGAAAAACATTGATGGGCACGAGCCCGACCGCTTACACTACACCTTGGATCCTTCAATTTGTGGACCAATAAAGCATTGATCATTTAGAAGAGATAAGTATTTCATTTCATTTGTTGATGATTTAAACAAAATGACAAATACTATGTTTATGAAGCATAAATATGATGCATTGAAAAGTGTTAGAATGGAAGAGTGGTGACCCAATACCCAAGATATCTTTCTAAGGGAGACATTAGTATTTATTTATAGCGAATGATAAAGATGGTATGATACCTAAAGTCCGATGTGAGACTCAACTCAACTTAACCTCTAAAACTCCCCTTCAAGCTACGTGTACCTAGCTTGGATACATAAGAAAGCAAAAAACATTCTCACCCTCCTAAGACTCCCCCTCAAACTGAACATGCTCAACTTGGAATACAAATCCAAAAAACTAAAAAAAAAGAGGAAAACAAAACATCAAAAAAGCATGACGGTGATCCGAGCATTGATGAAGAAGCCCAACAATGATTTGGGTAGCTCAACAGTAATCTGAGCCGTGATGAGGAAGTCTGACGGTGATCTGGGTAGCCCGACGATAATCCGGGCAGAAGCAAAGAGGCCCAACGGAGATTCGGACAACTTCAAAGAGTTCTAACATAGGTCTAGGATGTTCAACGGAAATCTGAGCATTAACAAAGGGACCCGGTGGAGATTTAGGCAGCCTGACAGAGATACAGGCAGTGATGAAGGAGCCCGACAGAGATCCGGGCAGTGATAAAAAAGTCTTGCGGTGATCCAGACATTGGTGAAGAAGTCCAACGGTGATCCGGACAGCTCGGCGATGATCCGAGCGTAGAGGAAGAAGCCTGGCGGTGATTCGGGCAGCCTGACGGAGATTCGGGCAATAGTGAAGAAGTCCGATGGAGATCCGGGCAAAAGGCAGCAAGGGCTGCTGAGAAAACATAGCAGGGAGCGCTGAAAAACTAGAGCGCGCCTATTGGAGCAACGATGGGAGGGCGACCAAGAGAAGCGGCGCAAAGGCGCCCTGTGTCCAGGCAGGGCGCACAAAAGAGGAGGGGTGCGCATCGATGCAGCTTCGTCGGGGGAAGAGAGGTCAGCAAGTGTCGAGGATACGAGGTGCGACTTATGGTGCGACCACTTCTAGGGATTTTGAAGCACCTTTATGCCGATTAAGATCTCCCCTTCCGGTGGGTGAAAGAAAGGAGCGTTATGCGAGGGAGGGCGCAACAGAAAAGACGCCCCTGAACGGAGGGAGGTGGGGCGCGACTGTAGGGAGACAGTGTAGAAACCTGGTTTTTGTCTTGTAAGATTTTGAAATATTTCTGTATATATTTTCAGAGCTAGACGCTGAGACGGCGTGTGATTTCGAGGTTCGGTGTGCCCGGAATTAATTTTATAAATATATTAAATATATTTTATATTGTGCGCGCAGTTTCTTAAATAAAACGAGATAACTCTTAAACGGTAACCCGGATTAGAAATCTGATGTCACGGTTGAGTTTGGAACGCGTTGTTTACCCTAGGCGTGACATTAAATGAGTCGGCGCGGAGTGTTCGGACTCTTCACTTGTTGGCAGTACATTCAGTGAGTTAATTGATTATTTAATTCATTCATTCATTCATTTTTGACCTAGATGGGAAAATTTATAAATGTATTGTCATGGAAAAATTGCCAGGGTTAGCCTCATAATCTTGGAATCGACAATGAAACCCTTTTTCCTCCTCTGTTGGCAGATTATGTTAGACGACGACAAAACTCCAAATCGGAGCAGATCAGAACGCAGCGAACGCAACGGCTTCTCTCAATCGTTAGAAGACGCGTTTTTCATCAACAAACGATCCATAATTGAGTTAAGACTCGTCATTTGGTGTTTTCGCACCCTTTGATTAAATAAATTGAGCACATCGATCATTGTTCTTCAATTTGCGTCCTTTTACGGCCTTTGTATGTGCCCAAGTACTGAAATCTCAATTAATTTCATTTGTTTTCTAACCTTAGAATCTCCATTCTTAATCGATTGGCCAAGAACGCTTGGCATCGATCATTTAACCTATGTTCTTGTGTTTCCCCCCCCCCCCTTGTTTCTTCGCGTTCGTCACCGGTCGGAGCCCGAGGTCCCGGTTCAACAATTGTCGGGCGATACCGAGCACGATCGGACCCCCGGATTCGTAGCAGTTTCGCGAACAAGAAGTGGATCGACGAATCGAGCATAGATCTAGGATCGTTGCGAGGCGAGGATGATCTTTTTTATGATTAGAGGTTAAGAAAGCAAACGTAGACGCCTCAGCGGCGCACGGAACGAACGGTGAAACCCCCGCGATGAACGAAAGCTGATTTCCAGCGAACGACGGCCCAAAACCGTGATTTTCGACTAGATCCACATTTTTCGACCATAGATAGCGCCAGATCTGAAGCAGCGGGACCGGATTCGAAGCACCGGACGTGGATCTGAAGATCTGAAATTTCTAGCGAAAAACTGACAACACGCCGTGTACAGAGAAGAACACACGGCGTGTAGCCCCCTAAGCGGCGGCGGTTAGGGTTTCAAAAAAGTTAAGGATGACACGGCGTGTAGCCCTCCTACACGTCAACAACCCTTGTGAACCACACGGGTGGGAAGTCGTGTGGAAGTACACGGCCAGGTACACGATCATGTACTCGGGTACACGAACACGGGGTCCGATAAATGAACACGGGCCAGCAGGACACGGCCCGGTCTCGGTTAGTCGGCACACATCGTGTAGTCCACCTATACAGCGTGTACTGCTACATGGGATGGAGTCGTGTGCCGGCCAGGGACACGACCAGGCGGTGGAACGGGACCACACGCCATGTGGGTCCCCTCACATGTCGTGTACCTCTTGACTACTTATTGAGGAAACTTCAAACGTTCGTACCTCCATTTGAATTCGGATTTTGGCCCGCGAGTAGCCTATCCTGAATGTTTTTCCGCGTAGAACGCGATGGTGCCCTCAACTGTGGCTTTTGAGATACGGTGTGGAATTTTCTGGGCACGACGCTTGCTAAGGCGACGCACGATGACGGCAGTGATCAGGTAGGATCACCAGAGGCTTCTTCCGAGTGGAACCCCCCTATCAGATAGAGCGCGGGTCCCCAATGATCAGAGTGGAACCCCCCTGTGGCATCAGGGCACGGGTCCTCGACCACTAGAGTGGAACCCCCCATCAGCACGGGCACAGGTCCTCTACAACTATCTCCCAAGTGAAACCCCCATCGGTATGGGCTTGAGTCCTCTACCTTACCGAGAGGAACCCCCTAGCAGCATAGGGCGCGGGTCCTCGTGACACTAGAGTGGAACCCCCCATCGGCATGGACGCGAGTCCTCTACGGATACTTCAGAGTGAAACTCCCCTGACGTACTAGAACGCGGGTCCTCTAATTCGAGTTTGTGTCCACTCAACTGTGTGGCACAGTGACGAGGCGTGGTTAGATTTGTATGGTTACTTCTAGGCAGACGCGTGAGATGTTGGGCATCATTGATGAACTTTTGAAACTGTTGGCTACTCTTCGTCTTGGGCTGAGCAGTGAGATGAAGATCCCCTTACTCTATCGTTTGGGCTTCTTTGACTGAGCATATATATATATATATATCCTTCTGTATCCACACCTTGATTTGGTTACTCTCCTTCCAGGAGAGGCGAAAACGCGCGGGGTATGTCACGTGTTTTCCGTGTCTAGCTTCTCGTGGTTGGATGAGTCTACTCTCCTGCTAGGTGGCGAAGACTCGACGGGTAGTTCATCTACTCACCGTGTTTAGCTCATTGTGTTTGGACGGGCTTGCTTTCACTCTTTTTTTGGTTAAACTGTTCTCTTTCATTGTACTTTGTGTTAGCTACTGTCTTTTTCTTCCTATTGTATCTCTTACTGCTCTCTCTTCAACTTCCAGGGCGTCTTACTGGGTATGTATACTCACCCCTGCATGGCTTTTGCCCGCACGTGTCGTGGCTCATGTAAACGGCAGACAGGTCGACCGTAACTTCAGAAGAGTTTAGGGATACTGGGTGGTTAGACCGCGTATGGTGGTCGTAGTTTGGGATTCAGAAGCTGGGCTCTCTCAACTGTTTATTTTTCCAGTTTTTGTCAGGTTGGGACATGTTTCCGGTTGGGCGTGTATTTTACCCCTTTACTTTTCAGTTTACACTACTGTACTTTTGCACTGTCTAGAGATTTATGCATACTTGGTTTACTTTATAACAGTGTCACATCTTTTACTCTTTCCCTCTGCACATTGAGATGACTGTGTGTGCGCATATAGGTACTTAGGCAAAGGTCTCCCCGAGTTCGTTATGTCATTGGCGCTTGTCGCCACCCCCCTGACCTATGGAGGCAAGCTTGGGGTAGTTGCGGCTCGAGCCCCGGCTTGGATCGGGTCATGAGAGGCTGGGGGAGGTTGTCATAGCTAGAGATGGGGGCGCAGTGGCTGGGACTCGCGACAAGGGGCACCACAGCGTGGTGAAGGGCAGCAGCATGAGACGAGGAGGTTTACTGGGAGACGAAAGGAGGAGCGGAGGGGGCGGCAATAGAGAATTAGGGCTCACTGGCCATGGGACCACCGCCCCCCTTAGGGGGGGAAATAGATCGAACCCTATAAGAGGAGGTCGAAGGGTGGGAAATTAGGGTTTGGAACCTCCCTCTAATACCATGTTAGAATAGAAGAGTGGTGACTCAATACCCAAGATACCTCTCTAAGGGAGGCCTTAATGTTTATTTATAGTGAATGATAAAGATGGCATGATACCTAAAGTCTGATGTGGGACTCAACTCAACTTAACCTCTAACAAAATGATTTAAAAGCTTCAAAAAAGCCGTAGAAAAGGAGACTGGTTTTTTTATCATGAGAATCTGAATCGATAATGGAACCGAATATACAAGTGGTGAGATCGAGAAGTATCTTGAGAAGCATGGTATCTGACATGAGTTTAGTGCCTCATACACTCCATAATAAAATGGCATAGTGATTAATCCATAATTTTTCATATTTTTAGTATATATTTTAGCATAATTAATATAAATATTATATTAGAATAATGAAAATAATAGAATTTTTCATTTTAGTGTAAATAATGTGCTTAATGAGAAAATGACCTAGAATATGAATTTCAGGGATTTTATTATTATTTGGTTTTAAATTTCAATGGTCATATCTTGAAATTGCGTTTTTTCAGTTTTTTGTAGATTTGGAGTTGATCCTATGCGAGGGATGCAGGCTGTGTGAGCAAGGTAAGCCGGTTCATTAATCATCCAAGTACAATGCAGTGGGATGCGGTGCTTCGCATTGTTAGATATGTCAAGAGGGGACGAGACATGAGGTTGTTGTACTTTGATCATGGGCAAACTGATGTGGAAGCATTTTGTGATATTGATTATGCGGGTTGTTTGTCTTCTCACAAGTCCACATCTGAATTTGTTGCATTAATTAGCGAAAATCTCATCTCTTGATGAAGCAAAAAAAACAAAACATCATATCTTGCGTGCTGGATCAAGGTACAACTCAGGATACATGTGACAACTAAGATCTTCTAGGTGTAACATCTTATGCAAGAAACAGGTTATCTAGACTAGAAATCTACAAAAATATGGTGCGACAATCAAGCAACAATCAAGATTGCTACGAATCCGGTTTTCCATGAACGGGCCAAGTATATTGAGATTGCTTACTACTTTGTTTAGGATAATTTTGAAAAGAAGAATCTTACTTTTGGCTATGTATGAGCCATGAAGCAGATAGCATGTTTACTAAAGAAATTATAGGGAAATGAAAGGATTTCTATGTAGCAGGCCGAGCATGATAAATATATATGTTTCAGCTTGAAGGAGAGTGTTAGAATAATTATGTATCTAGTCCGTAGGCATGTGCCTAGCACATCCTACATGACCGGATTAATCTCATCCCTTTATCCCTTCATTTTGAAATTTGTATCACTCGCCAATTTGGGATCTTGTATATCTTTACTTTTTTTATAAATAAAGAGAAAAGACATCAAAAGCACGGCTTCCTGGCCTGGTGTTTCTACAGATCCCATATTTTCTTGATTTGGTTGACACATCACCCACCCTGATGAATCAAAGAAGCTAAATCAAAGAAAGCTACTGTTTAGATGAACAATAGCTCCCACTTCTTAATGAAACTTGCTTAGTGAATGCCAGGATAACACTTGAAAGAGAAAAAAAAACATTTTAAACAAGCAGTTGTTAAAAAAAACATTGACAAAAATGAGAAGTGGGGATCGCACACAACACGCACTGACTCGATGGTCGATAAGGCATTAACTGACTGTGCATTGATATTATAGTCCATGAAAAACTAATGCAGAATTAAGTAATCCATTAGTACAGCAATAACCTTAAAATCACACATAAAACCAGCTACTGGCAAATAAAAAAATAACCCAACCTGATCAACCCAGTAAATTCAATACAGAGCTCGTACTCACAACCGAAGTATAGTTCCACTGTTTCTTTCAGACTTTCTGCCACACACAGAAATCAAAAATGAAACAGAGCAAACCATGCCAAAAGTAAGTAATTCAACTACTGCACGTGAATAAGGGAGAAGGGGGAGAGGCATGTTGTAGCTTTCGAGCACGAATCTCAGCATCGGACCAAAAAAAACAAATTAGTTCCATGTTTGGGTTGCCTAGAAAAAATGGGGTGGGTAGCAATAGCTCATTGAAGTATCGGAACTTCCAACGTGACAGAATTCTAAAATAGAGAGACAGAGCATGACCTCTGATGGGAACAAAGGGCATAATCAGATGGGCAGAGTTGGTGGCGATGAGATGGGAGAGAGTGGTCGAAAAAATGCTGGGCCTGTACCCGATAGTGCAGCAGCTCTTGTGAATGAATTCCAACTCCTGCGACGATATTCAGGCATTTATATCCATGACGAAAATGATTAAAAGGGGAAATGAAATAGATAGCCCTGAAAATTCTAAGGGAAAGAGGAGGAACCTTGCACTGATTCGA
The DNA here is from genome assembly GCA_963277665.1 of Viscum album. NCBI lineage: Eukaryota > Viridiplantae > Streptophyta > Magnoliopsida > Santalales > Viscaceae > Viscum > Viscum album. Next base: position 1,473,517,103 of record OY728125.1, on the reverse strand, counting down.
GGATAAGAAATTGTTAAGTACGAAGCGGGGATGCTCGGGGTCGGCCATATTTACTTCAGGCTAGAGGCCCAAATATCGGTGTAGACTGCATGGGGATCCCTTTCGTAACTCTTGCTGGATACGAAAGTTGCATCGTGCTCGTTCGTTTGATGATTCAGTCACACGTCAAAATCGGTCAATCATCTCTTGAATTGATGCATGGAATTGTGATATGTCTTAAAACTGGTTTTGATTGATACATGGAATCGTGATATGTCTCGGAACAAGTTTTCAAGCTCTCGCTCATTTAAAGGTGGATGGAGGGTCTGAAGGTCTCTCAAGATTAATGTCGACGTTTCATCAAGATCAGATTTATCGAGGTTGATTTGATTGTCCGCAACCATTGTGGCAGGATCGTTGCAGCCCGACAGGAGTTGTGCCCCGCTTTTTAGGAACCATCGGTTGATGAAGCCCTTGTTGTCCTCACAAGTATGATCTTCCCTAAAAAAATGGATATAATGTTTATCAATGTCGAATTTGATTGTCACGCCATAGTTCAAATGATTATGAAAGAGGACCACTTTTGGTTCGATTGTTTTCCTTCATGGATATTTAAACTTATTTCTTCTGATCTTGGTGATTAATATATTCTCCTCTTTTTGTAAAAAAAGACTAAATAAAATAAAACAAAACAAAGATACATTTTTTTAAAAATATTAATCAATAAATTCAAAAGTTGGATTTATTTACTTCAAAAACTGAATTTATTTACGCGCAGTTGTTTATTGAAATTCTAATTTTTCAAAATTATCCCAATTCAACTACTCAACTTTTTTTTGGGTTAAAAAAATACGTAATTTAAATAAAAAAATTAATGAAATTCATTGGACTAAAAATATTGTTTTTTTCCAAAATAGGCATCACGTGCCCATCATCCATTTTCAATTTAGTGGATAGAATGTTTAAATTCATTAATTAACAAACCAAAACATATTAAAATAAATTCTTTATTTTATATAAATTAAAAAATAAAAAACTTCAAAAAGTACAAACACAAAACATTAAAAGCACGTAACGTATTAATAAACCCATGGCATAAAAAATAACACAAAACATTTACAAAAACAAGAAAAAAATCACCTTTGTTTCCACGATGATGTCAAGATCGATGATTGACACTGAAAAATTATAGCTAGCATGTGTTCTTACTTATTCCTCATTTTGTTTGTGGTCATGACGGTGGACACAATCCTCATTTTGAATTCACTCAACGTGATGATAAAAGAAAATGTTGGATAAAGACATCAATGTTATGGGCAATCATATCCCCCATTGCAGTCTGTACTCAATTCCTCTCGGTCTTCTTAAATTGGACATCCTTATAAGCGGTCTCTAAAAAGTTTATCACATTTATAGATTTGTATACCTAAAATTCCAATGTTTTCATCTAGGTATATAAAATGGAGTGAAATAAAACACATGTTCCAACTCTTTGTTATCATCATATTTATATAATAATAGTAAAATTAAATGTCACTAATGTTTGTGAAAATTGACTTTATTAAAGTTAAGATGAGGAGGGGATGGGGTGGGGGTGGACAGTGGGAAGCAAGAGCAAGGGAAAACATGGATGAGAAGATATTTCAAATGAAATTGAGAAAAGACATGACAGGGTGTTATAAGCGGGTGTGGCATTATACAGGAGTTGATGTTCTAAGAGAGGGCACAAGTTTTTTTTGTGATTTGGTTAGGGGGTAGTTCTGGCAAGTGATTTTTTATGAAAGTAAAATAAATAATGTTCGAACTCTATCAGTCACATACATTCAAGATGATTTTCTCATAGACAACTCATTGTTTTCACGCACATATAATCAAAAAATGATGACTGATGGTGCAACATACCCCAACCTAGGATCTTTATTTGGGCATGTCCATATGTGATAGTTTCCCAATCATGCTTAGACAATCAAGATGCTCAAACATACCATATAGAAACTAGCGTGTATCTTCTTTCAAAAATATCTATTGCATCCATATAACACTATATATAACATTCGATGATGATATCAAAAACACAACATTAATGGACCTCGTTAATAAAAACCATATATGTAAAGTTTAATTGTGTGTGTGTGGTCAATTTTTATATTTAAATTTTAATAATATTGTGTTGTTTTTTCAAAAAAAATAATTCTTCATTCATTAATTATCATTAATTGCCTAATAAAATTTTCCCTAGATTTATTTGCAGAGAGAAAATGAGGTATTCAGGGAGAGAAAACCATAACGTGTCTCAAAATATGTCAAAGGAATAAATTCAATAATAATCAGGAATGCATTGCGAGGTGTCCATCAATTTGATATTAATCGGCACCTCCCATTACAACTATCTTAAAAAAACAAAATTAAACAAAATTAAATAAAAGAAAATGGGAAAATAAAATAAAATAAAATAAAAAATTGGTGACATGAGAAGTAACCCATCATGCTTATATGTTAACCAAATCTCTTATCTCAAACTGATATGGGATTTGGGTTTGCACCCAACAATCCTCCCCTCAAATCAAAGATCACACATATGATCCTCTCCTTTAACAACAATCCACCTGATCCGATCATCTTGCACCACCATTTTATTCGTCATCGAAACATGTCGTATGACCACTGCTATCAGAATGAATTTCGACATAAGACACCAATATGGATCCACACACTTCAACTAAGTCACCATTATCATTGCAAGGTCAAACCAGGGTTATGTCATCCACATCACACCTGGGCTAAACCATTATGGAAGACATTACCATCAATGTAGTATGGTCCCACAACAAGTATTCACTAAGAGGGGAGTGAATCTAAGAATGAAAATCTTTATGATTCTCCCACCAATGAACCTTCACCACTGATTAGGATGATAAAAAATAAGTTATCACCAATCCTTTTTCTTCACTACCAAACCTTTTGATGTTCATTAGTTTAGTTCAGTGATTTCATATACACATCCACACGATCAAAGAGGAGCACAACGAAGTACAAGGTTCGATATTCAAAACGAATGGCTACATCCTTGGCATGACACGGAATGATCCATCATTATGCGCTCTACCAGAATCACTAAATGAATTATAACAAGCAGGGTTTATCCTTGAACTCATATGTGTACAAATGCCTCCTGACAGGTACAATATACTCTCACACGCATTGTGTTATCCATTCAAAGAAACAACAAGAGTCTTTTTGAATCACCAAGTGTCTCTAAATCCACTTTTAATGGAGTATCTCCTCGTCTTCTCTTCTTTAATCACTGAAACTCTAAAATTAAACAATAATATAATTTCCATAGACCACCCAACACTTTATTTCTTCTTCAATTGAGATATCTCAATGTATAGAAAATCCTATGATCATCAAACAACAATATCATACTCATGAACTCACCAAAAAACCTTAGTAGTACATTTTATTCAAAATCAAGCCTTGGGTATTCACTGTCCAAAGATTTATCTTTAAATACCTATGATAATTAGTAGTTAGACTTCCCGGTAGGTGTCTCTCCTTTTTCTCTCTCACTTATCCTTCTCTAATTTTTGCGCACACCACTTTCCACTCTTCTCTCTCTCCATATTCTCTATTATCTTGCACAACAAATCTACAACCACCTTCATTGTTATTTGAATGTAAAATTCAAAATTCAAATATTACTTTCATACTTAACTTCACATAATTTAATTCAATCTATTAGTAAAGTAGATATGCCCTAAATTCCGTATACATATGATGCATTATTTTTTGGAGTTGGTGTTCTAGAACCAACTGTTTTTACTTTGATTACAAATATATTGGAAGATTTGAATATTAATAAAACACATTATCACATATTGTTTGTTATTCTGTATTAATTTTATGAAATAATGTCCTAAAGTATTTGTCGCGCTGATAAGGTCAGAACAGTTACCTGTTATGTTGAGAACCTTGAAGTGTCATGATGATATTCTTAAATATAGTTCTATAGTCAGATAATGTATTATGATAGGGCACAAGGTATGTAGGTTTTCATGTGTGAGTACTTGTAAGTGGATGATGCTTCTTCTCATGAAGTTCACACTTGATAATCTCTGAGACGAAAGATTATGTGAACAAACCCGCCAGTAGGAATTTTGCATGTTTTGGTGTCATCGGATATCCCTATCTATGAGCTTGTGTAATGGTCCTTGGACTTTAAGACTATTATTAATGCATGTAACAACTCACACACTTAGATTTATTTTGTAAACCATGATGATAACAGTTCGTGACAAAGTTAGATACATTGGGTGCGTCATGAGTGGTGTGTTATTAATTAATAAGTCAAGGAAGGATTTGTCCCTTCTATCTTTATAGATTTTGATATCTCAGCCCTTTGATTGAAATGTTATCGTCACATTAAATTCCATGATCATGGTGTATCGACATATTTATTTCAAAGAGTCAAAGAAAGACACATTGAGCATATAGGTTGATGACATGATTATACAACTCGATTAATGAAATATTGTGATAAAGGGATTATATTATACAACAAGTGTACGTATGTGGTTGTCGACATTACGAAATTAAGTTCTTTACCTTTGGTGTCATGACTTTTTACTAGATAGTAATTTTAGACTTTAGGAAAGCCCACCTAATGCCAATGAGAAAAAAAATCCTAGAGGGCCACACACTAAGTGTTTCCTTTGATCTCAATTAAATTATATTTGAATTTAATTAATGGAATAAATTTTATTATCAAGACCGATGAATAATTTTATTCATGTTTTTATCGATCAAAAATATTTATTGATGAATGAAATATTTAATTAAATATTTATTCAGGTATTCAATAAATGCTGAGGAATTGGAGAGGATCAAGATCATGTTTGGTGATAACTATTTATTTGCAAGTCAGTAAATAATATTTATCATTGCACAAGTTGGTGCATACCATATAACAACAACAACAAAAATAATAATAATAATATGACATGGGGTTTGATAATGACTATTATATTATTTAAGGGTCGATACACAATTAAATAATATTTTAACCTAAACCCTAGCTCTATAAATAGATGGTTATGTCTATTGTGTAGGGTTAATTGAGACTTGAGAATAATTGTTCACAATGAAATTCTCTCTCCATTTCTCCTCCTCTCTTCCCCTCAAGAACGAGAAGCACTATAAATTCTTTCAAGATCGAGGGAACTAGAAGGGATCGACATGAACAATGCATAACAGTTGATTCATCCTGCTAGTACCCAAAAATCAATTGGCATTGTTTGGAGATCAAAGGAGCATGTGTGGATCACCACTAGAGGGATTCTACACATGGATCCTACCAACACAATGAAGGTAATCCAAAATGGTTTTACATATGATCAGCATCATCATCAAAGAAAGTTCCTTAATGAGGTAACTGTTTCTTCTAATCATAAATAAATTAATTATAAATTTAACATGCAAAGATCCTCCATCAGTTACAGGTTTTCTTTATATCAATATTTAGTAGAAAATTTTAGTTGATCATGATGTTCACGTCATGTATAATATTGTGAATGATCCACCAAATTGAAAAAACCTTTATGGTTATATTGCCCACCAAATCACTTATGTTGTGCCTGGAACCTTTAAGTGGTATCAAAGGGGTCATGTTTCAAATTTATAATTATTTATTTGATTGTTGATCTATATGAACAATAGTGTTTAGATTTTCATTTCAATAATTATTCATTATTGAATCCTATTTTAATTAACATGATTTAGATATTTTAATTATGATTATTTACTGTTTCATTTTATTAAAGGACTAAGAATAGATGAAGAACAACCAATGATTCCATCGGTTAGTGATGATGATTCTATCCATGTAACATGGGATTACACTACGTGTAGCTGGAGTACACGTCGTGTAACCATGTACACTGCACCTGGTCGTGTCGCGAGATACATGACATGTTGAGCGGTAATTTCAACAAGTAAATTTATTGCACACTGCCTGTAGACCCAACTAAATTGGAACACGACATGTCAGATTACACAACATGTAGCTGGCACACACGCCGTGTAGTCTAAACAGTTTAATAGTGAAATTCGAGAAAACTCTGTGGTTAAATACATGGTCAAAACCACATGAGACTAAAAATATGGAGTAATAATGATATACATGATGTGTAGCTGACATACATGACATATAGTTCATTATTTACCATGTTTTAAGTACACGTCAAACCATTCGATGAGTCAAGAAGAACAGACGGTGTGTAGCTGGAGTACACATTGTGTAGTCCCGCATCTGATGAACACACTAAGTCCTTTGACAGGTTGTAGGGCACACAATAGTTAAACCACACAATGTGTAGCTGGTTAGTACATGCTATGTAATCTGGTCAAGATACACATCGAAGCCCCATGCATTTATCCTGGGCACATGAAAAGCGGAACACACGACATGTAACTGGTTAGTACACATCATGTAGTCCAACCAATGTACATTCTGAAGCCCCAGGCATGTATCCTATGTACACGATAATTGAGGCTCATTGCGTGTAGCTCATAAGTACATGCCTTGTAGTCTCCCAATAAAGGACATAATTAAATTACATTAAATTTCAAATTAAATCATTAAAAACCTTATTATATTGACTGAAACCTGTTATGTTTGACAATTTAATAACAGTTTTAAAGAATTATTAAATGCTCAATTAATTTATTGTAATTATCTGTTATTATTGGTTATATCATTTATTTTTCATGAATGCATTTATGATGGGCATCTTAAAGAGAATTTGGATATTCATTAAGTTAAAAGGAAATTAATTAATTAATTAATTAATGCAACTGTGTTTATCTTAATAATAATAATGAATAGAAATGAATGTTAACCAGTCTTACTTTTGCATATTCATTGCATGTGTATGATCATTCATGATCTTGACCAAGACTTGTGTATGCATTTATTTTATTTAACTTAGTTTATTGCATGAGTTTGCAATTATTAATTATTAAATTAAATATGATGGCCTCTAAGTCATCCCTCCCTCCATTACTATATAGGACATGTGTGTTCATGGTGATTTATGTAATTCCCCTTAACCAATAATTTGGTTCCACTCACCTTCATGTGAGTTATAAATACATGTAATAAATGGAGTATCCCAAGGTGCATGGAGGCAGTTCATGACAAAACCAAGATAATGCCAACTAGGTGATACATAGGTGGACATTTGGAATGTTGTAACTCATGCTAAGACTGACATAAAGAGTTTTACCTATGTTAAAGCTTGATTTATTGTCCAATCAATAAATCAACCATTAGAAAAGCTCATGATCATGCTATTTAATTATTTATTTAATTCTTGTACATTATTTATTTTATGTATGCAAGACTATGAACACATAAATAAATGAACTAAAGTGAAAATATGGAATTTAAATAAATGGACCATGCATAAATGCTTTATCAAAACATGATTAATAACTTAATTAAACTCTAATTAATATTAAAAATACATGTAAAAGATAAAACATGATAATTTTATTTATAATAAAACAAAAATATTTCAAGTTAATATTATGTCATTAAGCTTTCCATCATCTGAATTAAGATAAACCCATTGTTAAAGTGTTGGTTTGGCCTACGTAGGGGAATTTTAATTATCAATAAGTCTTAACTAAGATAATGGGATGACTTAACCAAATCTATATTTGGTTTAATGGACTACATCTTTCCAATAAAAATTTGGTGGCAAGTGTTGATGAAATCCAAGTAAGGGTTTCTGGATTAGGGAGTCCACTAAATGGATCAAAGAGCTTCAAGCCCACAGTTGTCAAGAACACCTACCTAAATACTTTCTTGTAATTTTCATGGCCTATGTATGTATTAGAAGAAACAAAATATTAATCCTTTCCAATATAATTTCTTACATGATGGGGCATTCCAAGTTCAATGGAGAGGGCCATTGAGAATTGATAAAATAGTGGGAGACATAATAAAATTTATTCAATTATGTATCACATAAATTGTAATCAATTCAATTACTAATAATATTCTCTTTTAAAGTATAGAATAATGGAAAGTTCATAATCTACATTATCATTACGGTCTATATTGGAGAAAAACCATCTCCTTGTTGGTAATAACTTCTAGTAGTGGTTCAAACACCTTCAAGTTGTGTTGCACCATGAAAAAAAATCTTACATACTAGAATCCTCATTACCTGATCTAACTGTAAAGGAGGTGAGTGATGAAGAGTTATTTTTCTATGAAAAAAATTGAACAATGTGGTCGACATTCAATGTTTGATACTATCATCTATGTCTAGTGAACTCATGAAGTCTCACAAATGCATGAATGCTTATAGTATTCTCGATAATATCCATTGTCTTTACTAGGAGAGAGAAAGATAGGAACAATTTAAGATCTCCAAGGCACTCTTTCAGTGTAAGCTTGGGGAGGGTGTTCCAGCTAGGCCTCACATAGTCAAACTCATTAATTACACTGAGTGCCTATAGGTTCTAAGGATTAAACTACCTGATGAACTATGCACTGGTCTCATTCTTGCATCACTTCCTCATAGATCACTACTACAAATATGAATTTTATCAGTGCTAAAAATGGCCATTAACAGCGCTAGAAAAAGCACTATTAATGTCGGCGAAGATAAATGGGGGGTCCCCTTTATCAGCACTCCAAAAAGTGCTGATAAAAGGGTCTTTTATCAGTGATTTCTTTTTAGCGCTAATAAAAGACCCCTTTTATCAGCACTTCATTTTAGCACTGATAAAAATAAAAAAAATAAAAAAAAATAAAAAATTAAAAAAAATTAAAAAAAATAAAAAAATAAAAAAAATACTGCCAATCTCGGGGGGGGGGGGGCTTTTTACAGCACTTGAGCCCCCCTTTATCAGCGCTTTCCCACACCTCCAGCACTCGCCCGCACCGCCTACACCCTTTATTAGTGCTATCCCTTTAAATCACCCTTGCGCTCGCGCCCGTGCCTCCACCCGGATTTGATCTTGAGACCTCCCCCCTGCGCACCTAAAGCCTTTACCACTACCCTATATTGATTTGTTCTCTTATTCATGATATATCTATTTATTTATATATATATATTTAGTTATATTTATTCGTATAGTAATCTATATTTATATTAATATATACAGTTATATTAATATATATATATATATATATAGTTATATTAATATATATATATAGTTATATTAATATATATATATATATAGTTATATTAATATATAGTAGTTATATAAATATTCATATATTGGTATTTTAAATAAAATAAATATTAGTTATTATTTAGATAAATATAATATATTTTATATGTAAATATGTTTAATTATTTATTTAAAAAATTTAATTTTTAGGTGTGAATATATAAAAAAATGTACATATAGTTATATATTTGATTATAAATAGCAGTGCATTATAAAAAACGATAAAATTTCAAAGACATAATATCAATATGAATGTAATACCTTGGAATAAATTCAGTCCCTACCAAAAAAGCCAATAATACCCCCTCAAACGAGGCTGAAAACCCACAAAATGTTAAAAAATCTGGGTACCCCGACTAAAAACTCAGTTTTGGAGGCCTTCTGGGCCTCTTTTGGCCTCGAAAAACGCTTGACTAGGGTCCCCTTTGGGTCACAACGACGTAGAGCTCATCGCAGACTTTGATTTGATATGTGGTAGATCTCAAACGGACACCCGAATCAAAAGTTATGGCCGTTTGAAGTTTGAGTTGCGTTTTCAACATATTTTGGATCTTTTTTTTAATTTTTTAATTTTTTTAGTCTTCAAATTGTTATTAAATGAATATTACTCCATAATAATTAGAAAATTATTAATTAAAAATATTTTTTTAATTTTTTAAGAATCCATTTTCACTAAATATCTTATATATTAAGTATATTAAGTGTAAATGTACATTTATACTTATCTAAAATATATTTAAAAATTATATATTATATTTATATCAATATAACTATATAACTATATTTATATATTAATATATATATATTTTTTTTAAGTCGACCCTTTATCAGCGCTACTAAACAAGCACTGATAAAAGGGGTCCCTTTATCAGCGCTAAAAAAACGCTGATAAAGGGGGGGGGGTCTTTATCAGCGCTAAAAAAAAGCGACGATAAAGGGGTACTTTTATCAGCGCTTTTTTGAGCGCTGATAAAGGCCCCCCCCCTTTATCAGTGCTTTTTCGTTAGCGCTGATAAAGGGGTGGCGCTGGCCTTGCCCAGTTTTGTGGTAGTGGATTCTCTAGATTTGTTATAAATTTCAATATGAAAAACATTGAGAAGTCTCTTACATATCTACTCACTCTTATTTACTAAGTAGATAAGAAGAAGTGTGGAAATTATTCTACCCTTATGGTGAATAAATGGAAAGGTCAAGGGAAGATCTCTAAGCCCAAAGTTTTTTCACAATGCCCTTCTAAGAAGAGAAATATTAAGGGGCAAGCAAGGGAGCATAATGCTACATGTTTCACCTGTGGAAAGAAGCACCACTAGAAGAAAAGATGCACCCTACCAAAGAAGTAAGGGGAAGCTTTAGGTGTATTTTTTATCGTGTTTAATTTATCTGTTTCTATAAATTGGCTATTAGATACATCTTGTGGTTCTCACATATGTATTCAAATACAAGAACCAAGTGGACTCATAAAGATTAACCGAGGGAAGGTAGATCTACGAGCATCCAACAGAGCTAAACTTGTTGTTGTAGCTATCGATGACTACCACCTCACATTTCCAACGAGAATGATATTGATTCTGAAAGATTATTATTATGTTCCATCTGTTACCAAAAACATTATTTCTGTATCCAAACTTAATATAGATGGATTTATTTTCAAGATAGAGAATAACTATTGCTTCTTTTATAAGTATAACATTTTTTATGGTAAGGAACATTTAAATAATTGTCTTTATGTGTTATATTACACAAACCAAGTAATGAAAATTGATAATGAAACTACTTCACATGAATCACATCACACCCAAATTTGACATCACCAGCTAGGTCATGTAAACAAAAAATATTTCCTAAATTACATCAAGATGTATATTTAGATTCCTTTGAAATAAAACCACATGGTGTATGTAACGTGTGTTTTTAAGGAAAAATGAAGCCCCATTTAGTGAAAAAAGTTAAAGGGATAAATATCTTCTCAAATTAGTTCATATTAATGCGTGTAGACCATTTCTAGTTAAATTAAGGGTCGAGTACTTATACTTCATAACTTTTACTGATGGTTTTAGTAGTTTTGGATATGTCTACTCAATGAGGTATAAGTCAGATTCTTTTTAGAAATTTAAGGAATTTGAGAATGAAGCTGAGAACAAACTAGGTAATAAGATTAAGAAACTCTACTTAGACCATAGTGGAGAATATCTTAATCATTACTTCATTGATTATTTATTGGAGTTTGTGGGATTCTATCTCAACTAACTCCTCCTTATACACCTTAATGGAATGGTGTAAGTGAAAGAATGAACTGTACCTTATTAGACATAGTGAGATCAATGATGATTCATGTGAGTATTCCATTATCTTTTTGGGGATACACATTACAAAAAACAACATACATATTAAACTAAGTGCCAATAAAAGCGGAAAAAGGTATTTAATGCATATTTTTGAGTGAAAATAAATGTGTGATGTTGTACTTAAATGTGTGGGAAAGCGAAGTGTTTTTTAAAGCCTCTTCAGGTAACAAACTTTCACCCTAAGGAACAAAGTATATCTTTATAGGATATACCAAGGAAACAAGGGGATACTACCTATACAATACTTCATAAAAAAAAGGTTGCGGTTGACATATATCCCACATTTCTTAAGAATGATCATTTATATAAAAGAGATAGTGGGAGCGAGATAGACTTAGATGAAGTCTAGGATCAAGATATATAAGAGTTGGAACAAAAAAAATTCTACAAAGCCTTGTGAAAGAAGATGTTGTAGAGAAAAAAGTGTTTCATAGGAGTACAAGAGAGGTTATAGAGCTAGAAAGTTATGTTTTTCTAGTCACTAAGGATGGTGACTCATTTTTAGTTGATAATAATGATCATCTAACTTATAAGAAAGTAGTAAGTGGCACAAATATTTCCAAGTGGTAAGAAGCCATGAATTTTGAAATGGATTCCATATACCAAACCAAGTTTGGATTTGGGTATATTCTTTAGTGGATGTAAATCCTATTGGTTTTAAAAAGGTATTCAAGAATAAACTAGACATGTATGGACAATTCATTACTTATAAGGATTACTGGTTACAAAAGGGATTAAACAGTGTTAAGGCATTGATTACGATGAAACCTTTTCACCAATTTCCATACTTAAATCCATCTAAATTCCACTTACCATTTTGGATTACCATAACTATAAGATTTGAAAAATGGATGTCAAAATATTTTTTCTTAATGAGAACCTTTAGAAAGATGTCAATATGACACAACCTGAAGGTTTTGTGACTTCAAATTATGCCAACAAGGTATGAAAGTTATAAAGATCCATTTATGGATTAAAGCAAGCATCTGGGTCATGGAACATTCAGTTTGATAAAGCCATAACAGAATTTGGTTTCATAAATAACAAATGAAATCCTTTTGTCTATAAGTGGTTTAGTGGGAGCGTGGTCATTTTATTAATAGTGCATGTTGATGACATACTAATTATTAGAAACAAAATACCAGTCTTATAGTTTTTTAAAGACTGGTTGAATAAATGCTTCTCCATGAAGGACTTAAGGTGAGGTAACGTATATTATTAGGATCAAAATCCATCATGATAGATCTTAGAGGCTGCTCAGCCTAAGTTAGGTACATATATTGATGAAATTATAGAGAGATTTAGTATGAAATAGTCTAAGAGGGGATTGTTTCTAATTTCTCATGACATTCATCTTTCTAAGAAAATGTGACCTCAGAAACATAAGGAAAGATAGAGAATGTCAAGGATTAAATATGCATCAGAGATTGGGTCAGTCATATATACTATGATATGTTACTCGAATAGATGTCACCTTCACCTTGAGTGTGTTAGGAATATATAAAGATAACCTAGATGACCTCTATTGGATGACAATCAAGACTATACTTAAGTATCCAAGGCATACTAAGGATATGTTCTAGGTCTATGGAAGAGATGATGAATTATCCATCAGAGGATATATAAATGCTAGTTTCCAAACATATCAAGATGATCTAAAATAAAAAATAGGATACATCTTCACTCTAAATAGAGGTGTTGTGAGCTAGAAAATCTCAAAGAAATCTATAGCCACAGATTATATAGTAGAGTATGAGTATACTGTGGCTACTGAGGTAGCTAAAAAGGTATCATGGATCTGCAAATTCATCCAATAGATTGACATGGTATCAAGTAGTAAATATATTATCAAACTCTATTGTGATAATACTATAGTGGAGACCCTTACAAAGGATCCTAGGTCACATCAGTGGAAGAAACACATACTTCAGATGTATCATCTATTAATGTATTTTTATCAAAGAGGTGAAGTCACAATGAGCAGAATATCCATAGAAGATAACATGGCAGACCCCTTGACTAAAGCCTTAACCCAGTAGAAACATGATTATCATGTGAGGTCTAGCGAACCGAAAGTTACAGGGATTTGGCTCTAGTCCAAGTGGGAGTTTGAAAATTAAGTACATAAAGAATTTCTTAAAGATCAAAAAATAAACTCATTAACATAGATTTGAACTACCAAAGCATCTTTGTAAATCCTTTTAATAAATAAAGATTAACAATACCTTTTGAAAACCCTTTAGAAATCAAAAATGATATGATCCTATCATACTAAGATCTAGGAGCTTATTTTAAACCATACAAATATTTTTTTAATTTAAAAACATGATTTAGAAAACATGGGTTTTTTAATCCATGGGGTTATTCAAAAAAAAATCATTGCTAATATAACCATTTAGAAAATAACTTTTGACATCCATTTGATATAACTTTAAATTCAAACATGTTTCATAGGAAAAGTATCTTAATGGATTTAAGCCTTTATACTGGCACAAATATTTCTTCATAGTCAATACCTTATTCTTGATTATACCCTCATGAAACTAGTCTATATTTATTTCTAATTATAATTCCAAACTCATCAACCTTATTCCTAAACACCCACTTAGTTCCAATGGTCAGGAAGTATTTAGGTCTTTCAACTAGTTTCCATACTTTTTTTCTTTCAAACTGGTTCAACTCTTTTTACATATCCATTACCCAAAATTCATTATATATAGCTTCAATGATGTTTATAGGTTTAAGGTGTGACAAGAAGGCTTGATTTTTAACTTAGTTTTTAAGAGAAGATCTAATTTGGGTTATTATATCAATATCTCCAACTACAACATCTAAAGGATGGTATCTATGAGTTCTTATGGATATAGAGAGAGAAGTACTTGGTACTTAATCTTCTTCTTCAAGTTTTGGTTCAAAAAATTAATCTACGTTGGGTGATTTTTCTATAGTGGGTTTTATAGAACTATCATTAGGATTGGTTGAGGCATTGATATTAAAGTTAGAAATATCATCCTTAAGGTTTTCTAAAGAATCCTTAGGCTCATGTGGATCTATTTCATCAAATTTTACATGTATATATTCTTCCATAATTTTGGTTCTTTTATTGAATACCTATATGATTTACTGGTTGTTGAATAATAAATGAATATCCCTTTTGTAAGAACCCAACTTTTTAGAGCGGGTTAAATTTTCCGACCCTGTTTGAAATTTCTGTTTTTTCTGTAAATTTTGGCTGATTCTTGAGAAGTCTAGAAAATCTGGGAAATTTCTAGAAATTTCCAGACTACACATCGTGTACTCCCAAGTACATGCTGTGTATGTGTAGGCGAGTGATCGTCGGTGTGCTCGTCGAGTACATGTCGTGTGGTACCCATGTGTAAATTTCCATCTACACGGCGTGTAGTCTTCCTTGACACACCGTGTAACCTCATTCCCTGTAATGGCCGAGTCCCTGGCCGTGTGCTGACCGTGTACATAGTCCAAGCCATGCACTGGACTCCGCTTAAGTCAGAGTACGGAAAAGTAATCTACACAGCGTGTAGTCTTGAAATACACGCCGTGTACTTTTATTTTTATTTGAGAATCCAAGACGTCGTCGCGTATTATTTCCAGAATCTTCTTCTTCTTCCTCGTTGGATGAACAGTGCGTCCAAGAACCTCCAAAAAATAGAAACCCTCCTAGATTATTCATACGACCTCCGTTCTTCAATCCGTCGGTGGTAGCGGGACCACATCGGAAAGGCTAACCCTGTGCACCCCTCTTCGTCCTTGATTCCTTGCCAATTTCTCCGCAGTTTCCATCCGAGCAAAATTGCCGGAATTTGACAGAAACGAAGATCTACCGCGATTTAGACCAATTCAGAGGCTGATATCGAAGGAGTGTCATCGTACGAGTATGAGATGGGTGGTGCATACCTTCTTTCATGTTTTCATAGACTTTTGGGGGTTGCGACCTTCAGGTGTGACGTCAGGTATTGAGCGAAACCTTGTTTAATTGTTTTTAATTATTTATCTGCAATGTGGGATGACTCTAGGTATTTCCTGACCTAGTTGTGATCGAGCGAGGTTGGGTTAGAGGTCATTGCTCATTTGGGGAATTTCGGCCGGGGGGTGCCGAAATGGGTATAAATTGAAATGCTTAGTTTAAACTGTTGAGTTTAATTTGTTAAAGAATGATTGAATTTGCTTAAGGCATTCAAGACCTTAGGTACTAGTATGGGACGAAACACATGTGGTGCAACTTGACTGTCTAGTATTTGCCTGTTCAAAGTGATGATTTCTAGTATATATATGCAATTTTTGATATTGCCTGTGTTGAACTGTTTAGTTATATTGGGCATGGTCTGGATATTTTGTTGAGTGATGTTGATCACAAGTTGGGGCTTTACCCAGGTTACTTGGGTGGTTCTTACCATAGGATTGGGCATCATGGACGTCGATTGAGGCAGTTGGACTGTCAGGTTGGGCTTGGCCTGGGCTACTTGGATGGTAATACCATCAGACTTGAGCGACAGGTTCGCAGGGACACGAGGTGTCAGAAGTGTTGTGGCTTGGGAACTTATTGAGGTGATTACCACTCACCAGGTACTTTTGAGTAGTGTGCACATAGATAGACTCCGTGATGATGTGGTATGGCCACTCACTAGGTAGAGGCCCCCGATAGATGCGATGAGGTGTTATTGGTTTGGGGGTGCTTTCCATAGGAAGCCACGTGTGAGGTGAGGAGCCTTCGGGAGATAGCGTTGAGGCTGTCAGGTTGGGGGTTGAGTCTTGCCGTGATTTGAGGGTAGATATCGCTGTCCCTCCGGGTATTATTTGAGGGTAGACATCGCTGTCCCTCCAGTTATTATTTGAGGATAGGTATCACTATTCCTCTGGATGTTGTTCCATGGGAAGGTTGAGATTTCGAGCTAGGTTATGATTATTAGGCGTACCTTCGGGATGCCGGTACTTGAGACACATGGTGTCAGGTGGCACGTGGTGCTAGGTTACAGACCAGAGATTCCGGCGTTGGCCGAAGCAGGTGACACTTCCTGGTGGCTGCTGAGCACTAGTGAATTTTGTGTTTACTTTTGGGCATTGTATTGTTTAATGTTTTTATTATATAAGAATGTCTGCCAAAACACTTATATTAGGTATGCACCATTGGGTGGTATCCTACTGAGACTCGTCTCACACCCTACATGGGCCCTTTGGGACACATGTATAATTTATGAAATTGCGTGCAGGTAGAGGGACAACCTCAGGAGCTGGACCTTAGTGCTGTTGGCATGGAGACTAGCATGGACCTTGAGGTCGTGTCTTGCTGGAGTCATTTTTCTTAGTTCTTTTTTTTTTGTATTAGCATGCTTACTTTATTATGTAGCAACTATTGGTTAGCCATTGGCACCATTCTATGTTGATATGTATGACTTGCTATGGATGCATGTTTGTTTATTTATTTATAGTCGTAGTTGCTTGTGATATTCAGCATGTTGTTCTATTTACTTTACACTACCATTGTTCTATATTGCTTATGCTGTTTATTTGATTTTGGATATGCTTCCGCTCTGCGGGTCTGGTTTGAGTATGTTGGGCCATTAAATTTCCACTGCTTATAGACATTATACTCGGACCAGTGCCTTTATTTCCTCCGAGAGGGTATAGTCTTCCCACTATACCTATTCAGACCCTCGCTGCTAGTTGGAAGCCTTTGGCATTCAGGTAAGGTGCGCCTAAGGTCGTGAAACCCGACCTTTTGGCACTATTCGGGTGGCTACTTGGGTCCGGGTCATTACAAAGTGGTATCAGAGGAGTTCTTGAAAAGTATTTAGTAGCAACGTTTTACTGGATACTAATAAGATTAAGACTTCTCTTTTATTTCTACTGGTTTTACTATTTGGGATATGGTAGATTGGAGATAGGTTGTTACTAGGACTGGGTTTCTAGCTTGTGCTTGGGTTCCTGCAGCCCCAGGTACGAGGGATGGACCTAGTTTCCACGGGTGGGAATTATTGTTTGCTTTTTCTCAGATTACAGTTTATATGATTTCCACCTCAGTGGCTCACTTGATGTGTGATGTTATTGATTGTGATATGTGACCCTTGACCCGGTGTGGTAAGGGATAATTGGACCTTGGCCTGGTATGGCAAGGCTACTTTGCTTGGATTTTGATAGGCACATTTTAGGGTATTTCAATTTCATAACTGCATGTATGCTTTTTGAAGTGATAATACCATGTGAATAAAAAAAATCAATTGCCATGATTTATATGCTTTGAAATGTAAAAGGTGAAACTCCTAATAGAATTGCTTGTTTATTTCAATATGTATGCCATGCTTTGTGTATTTTCTTAGAATTGCATGTTACGGGATTTTTGGGTCTGGCTCTTATGAGAGTAGGCAAATATTATGACTGAGGCAGTGTAACTGTCAGGATTAGGGGACTTGGTTGTCGGGTTAGAGGCAACATTGGTTGTTAGTATGTGCATGGCCTGAGGTACCATTGATACTTGTCTCTGTTGAGGGTGGGTAAGGAGTCCGTGAGGTCGGGATGCTGAGGGCATCAGTTGCGATAGGGGAGAGTAAGGGTAGTTATTATACATTGCCTCTTTACTGCTTTCCTTATCTGCGTAGAATATATTGTTATATATATATGGGATGTCTGACCATTTATGGTATTCAGCAGGTTACTCCTTTATGAATCGATGGAGCATCAGGCAGGAGAAGATACAATGCCGCATGATCAGGTTCAGAATTCGGTGTAGGCAGAGCATGAGCCGCAGGTACAGGCTCGGGGACAGGATCTGGTTCAGGATCCAGTGCAGGCAGGGCAGCATCCAGGTTTGGCAGCGTTCAGACCATGGATTGAAGAGCAGCTCTGAGCTATCCTGGTACATGTCTTACAGGGGATTGACAGAGGCACACAGGGTACAGAGCCTTCTATGGCATATCTGACGTGGGAGTTCCAGTCGCAACACCCACCACTTTTTCAGGGTGAGGGTGGTCCACAGGCGGCAAAGAACTGGATAGAAAGCATACAGATGATCTTCGAGTAGCTCGAGATGCCTCCAGAGTGGAGGGTCAAGCTGGCGATGTACATACTGAGAGGACCGACGAAGCGTTGGTGGGATGTACAGGTACAGGCTCGTAGGCACGAGGGACTGGCTTGGAAGGACTTCGAGGACAGGTTCTTTGAGCACTTCTATCCAGAGACACTGAGGGAAGAGAGAGCTTGGGAGTTCTTGAGTCTTTAGAAGGGAGATATGTATGTCATGGACTATGTAGCTACCTTCATAGAGTTGTCTCGCTTTGCACCTGGTATGGTAAGCGATGACGTAGGTAGGGTGAGGTCCTTCGAGGATGGATTACGACACGCCATTCGGGTCCAGGTGAACATCTTCAGGCTGGGTTCCTTCTCCAAGGTGGTGAACCGGGTGCTTATAGCAGAGGGAAACCCGAGGGATAAACCCCAGATTGACAGGGAAACATCTTTAGGTGATGGTTCGGACAACAGGAAGCGAGGTAGAGATGAGTTCCAGCAGGGCGGGCAGGCCAAGGACTCAGCTAGGCCACCTCGTGGCAGTTCAACGGTGGTTTTCTTTCAGTGTGGGCAGTCAGGACATGTTCGGGCTCAGTGCAATAGGCCTCCGAAGGAGTGATGGGTGTGTGGACAGGTCGGGAATCTGGAGAGGTTTTGCAGGTAGTCTTCTCAAACAGCTGGCAAATAGGGACCAGAACAGACTGTGGCGTCAGGTGTTGGTTCAGGTTCGGTACCAGGAGAGGGGAGTCAAGGTTTAGTTGTGCACGAATAACGTGACAGGGATGGTGGTACCCAGTTGAGGGGTCAGTGGCCGGTGAATGGAGCAACACCGCAGGGAGTTCAGGCATCAGGCAGCCATGCTTTAGGCCAGGTGCACGCTGTGGAGCTGCTAGGGACTGAGCATGCTGGTGAGCCGACGAAGGTGGCAGGTACACTGCGGGTGTGGCCATGATTTTCTTTGCTTTATTTTGGCATGGCCTCTTGAGGCATGTCTGGTTGAGTGCACGAGTTGCACAAGATAATTGGGGACTGACTAGATTCTAGTTATTGGGATTGGCATCATATTAGATGCGTTATATATTTTATTTATATATTTGAGATGTGTAGCATTAGGAGCATCAAGGATTTAGGTTACTTGAGGTGTCGTGGGCATCGGGGCATCGTGGATGCAGGTTACTTGAGGTACAAGACACTAGGTTTTGATTGGAGCATCTATGAGATGTAGGACCTCTTGGAGGTGGACACCAATGCGGTGTGGGTTACGTTGGGTGTTGGAAGTGACACGTGAGCACCGAGGAGGTTCAGGGGTGGAGATGCATCACGGGAGGACCATGGGTCTGGGAAATAGGTCGTTGGGCCTTGTTTGTTTATTTTGATTGTTTTGTGCTTTGTTTTCAGTTTATATCGAGTAGGAAATTCCTAAGGTGCAGAGCCACTTGAGGAATTTAGCCAGGACCTTTAAGACTGGGGAAGTCTGGGTTACTTGATCGGGGTGGTATGTTCAGTGCCATCTATGGGTTTCATCCGATAGCTTGGGGACGATCTATGTTAAGGTGGGGAGTTTGTAAGAACCTGAGTTTTTAGAGCGGGTTAAATTTTCCGACCCTGTTTGAAATTTTTAATTTTTCTGTAAATTTTGGCTGATTCTTGAGAAGTCCGGAAAATCTGGGAAATTTATGGAAATTTCCAGACTACACGCCGTGTACTCCCAAGTACACGCCGTGTATGTGTAGGCAAGTGACCGGTGGTGTGCTCATCGAGTACATGTCATGTGGTACCCATGTGTAAATTTCCATCTACACGGCGTGTAGTATTCCTTGACATGTCGTGTAACCTCGTTCCGTGTAATGGCCGAGTCCCTGGCCGTGTGCTGACCGTGTACACAGTCCAAGCCATGCACTGGACTCCGATTAAGTTGGAGTACGAAAAAGTAATCTACATGGCGTGTAGTCTTGAAATACATGTCGTGTACTTTTATTTTTATTTGAGCATCTGAGACGCCATCGCGTCTTATTTCCAGAATTGTCTTCTTCTTCCCCATTGGATGAACAATGCATTCAAGAACCTCCAAAAAATAGAAACCCTCCTAGATTCTTCATACGACCTCCATTCTTCAATCCGTCGGTGGCAGCGGGACCGCATCAGAAAGTCTAACCCCGCGCACCCCTCTTTGTCCTTGATTCCTTGCCTATTTCTCCACAGTTTCTATCTACTTGCCAAAATTTGACAGAAACGCAGATCTACCATGATTTAGACTGATTTAGAGGCTGATATCGAAGGAGTGTCATTGTACGAGTACAAGGTGGGTGGTGCATACCTTCTTTTGTGTTTTCGTAGACTTTTGGGGGTTGTGACCTTCGGGAGCAACGTCAGGTATTGAGTGAAACCCTGTTTAATTATTTTTAATTATTTATCTGCAATGTGGGATGCATCTAGGTATTCCCTGACCTAGTTGTGATCGAGCGAGGCTGGGTTAGAGGCCGTTTCTCGTTTGGGGCATTTCGGTCGGGGGTGCCTAAATGGGTATAAATTGAACTACTTAGTTTAAACTGTTGAGTTTAATTTGTTAAATAATGATTGAATTTTCTTAAGGAATTAGAGACCTTAGGTAATAGTATGGGATGACACACGTGTGGTGCAACTTGACTATCTAGTATTTTCCTGTTCAAAGTGTTGCTTTCTTGTATATATATGCAATGTGTGATATTGCCTATGTTGAACTGTTTAGTTATGTTGCGCGTGGTTTAGATATTTTGTTGAGTGATGTTGATCACATGTTGGGGCTTTTCCCGGGTTACTTGGGTGGTTCCTACCACGGGATTGGGCATCATGGACGTCGGTTGAGGAAGTTGGACTGTCAGGTTGGGCTTGGCCCGATCTACTTGGATGGCGAGACCATCAGACTTGAGCGACAGGTTCGCAAGGACACAAGGTGTCAGAATTGTTGTGGCTTGGGAACTTATTGAGGTGATTACCGCTCACCAGGTACTTTTGAGTAGTGTGCACACAGATAGACTCCGTGATGAGGTGGTACAACCACTTTCTGGGTAGAGGCCCCTCATAGATATGGTTAGGTGTTATTGGTTTGGGGGTGCTTGCCATAGGAAGCCACGTGGGAGGTGAGGAGCCTTTAGAAGATATCGTTGAGGCTGTCAGGTTGGGGGCTAAGGCTCGCCATGATTTGAGGGCAGATATCGCTGTCCCTCCAGGTATTATTTGAGGGCAGACATTGTTGTACCTCTGGTTATTATTTGAGGACAGGTATCACTGTTCCTCCAGATGTTGTGCCATGGGAAGGTTGAGATTTCGAGCTGGGTTACGATTATTGGGCGTACCTTCGGGACGTTGGTACTTGAGACACATGGTGTTAGGTGGCACGTGGTGCCAGGTTACAGACCAGAGATTCTGGCATTGGCCGAAGCAGGTGACACTTCCTAGTGGCTGCTGAGCACCAGTGAAGTTTGTATTTACTTTTGGTCATTGTACTATTTATTATTTTTCTTATATAAGCATGTCTTCCAAAACACTTATATTAGGTACGCACCATTGGGTGGTATCTTACTGAGACTCATCTCACACCCTACACAGGCCCTTCGAGATGGGTGTAGACTTTATGAAATTGCATGCAGGTAGAGGGTTAGCCTTAGGAGATGGACCTTAGTGCTGTTGGCATGGATACTGGCATGGACCTTGAGGTCGTGTCTTACTGGAGTCATTTTTCTTAGTTCTTTTTTTTTGTATTATCATGCTTACTTTATTATGTAGCAACTGTTGGTTAGCCATTGGTGCCATTCTATGTTGATATGTATGACTTGCTATGGATGCATATTTGTTTGTTTATATCCGTAGTTTCTTGTGATATTCAGTATGTTGTTCTATTTACTTTCCACTACCATTGTTCTATATTGCTTCTGCTGTTTATTTGATTTTGGATATGCTTCCGCTTTGCGGGTCTATTTTGAGTCTGCTGGGCCATTAAATTTCCACTTCTTATAGACATTATACTCAAACCAGTGCCTTTATTTCCTCTGAGAGGGTATAACCTTCCCACTATACCTATTCAAACCCTCACTGCTAGTCGGCAGCCTTTGGCATTCAGGGAAGGTGCGCCTAAGGCCGTGACACCCGACCCGTTTGGCACTATTCGGGTGGCTGCTCAGGTCTAGGTCGTTACACCGTCATCACTTTTGGATGGAAAATTGTATAAACTTTCATTTGTGTTGAGAATAAATACATTTTATCCAAAAACTCTAAAGTAATTAACCTTTAGTTTTTTTCCATTCCATAATTCATGTGGACTCTTCTTTAAAAGTGTTCTAATAATAACCCTATTGATAATATAACAAGATATATTTATAGCTTCTACCCAAAAATAAGTTTATACTCATTGATAATAGTTTGGGAAATCTCTTGAAGAGTCTTATTCCTTATTTCTACAAATCCATTTTTCTGGGGAGTCCTAGGGAAAAAAAGTTGTGATTGTAGCCATGTTGCAAGAATAAATATTCAAAATCTTGATTTTAAAACTCATGACCATGATCACTCCTTAATATCTTAATATTAAGTCTATTAAGATTTTCTACATATTTTGAATATTTTTCAAAATAGAAAAAAGTTTTACTTTTGTGAGATAGAAAGAATACCCAAGTGTTTCTAGAATAGTCATCTATAAGAAAATAGGCATAATGCTTTCCATTTCATCTAGAAACTTTATAAGTTCTATACAAACCAACTTTAGAGGTTTAGAAACTGAAACTTATTTATTTGGTTTGAAATAAATCTTATATTGTTTCCCTTTTGACAGGGGTTACATACTCTATCTTTTGGGAATTATAGTTTAGGAAGATCCTTAACAAAACCTTTCATAACTATATTTCTAAGAGAGTGAAGGTTGTAATGGCCTAGTATCCTATTCCATATCCAATATTCTTTTTGAAATACACTTAATAAATAAATATTTTAAGAAAATAAAGAATCTAAATCTACTATATAAACATTATCATTATATAAAGAAGTAAAAACTAAAACATTCTTGGAATCAAAGATTTTGCAAGAATTGTTCTCAATCTTAACATGGTAACCATCATCACATAATTGTGAGGTGCTAAGTAGATTATATTTTAAAATATCAAAAAATAAGACTTTAGAAATTAAAATAGAGTTAGAGTTACCAATTTGACCGAGTCCAATTATTTTTCCTTTAGCGTTGTCACCAAAAGTGACATGTCCACCATCCACCTTGATAAGTATTTTAAAGATTGAGTACTCTCTTATCAGGTGTTTGGAATATCCATTGTCTAGTTTCCATAAGTACTTTCTATTACTCTTTAAGTAGGTTTCCTACACACATTTAGATAAAAAATGATTTTGGTACCCATAATTTCTTGGGTCTAGAAATGCTAGTAATGAAAGATTTAGGAATCCAAAGTTGTTTAACAGGTTTACCATAAATTGACTTATGAATTTTAGAAATAAAAAGTTTATTAGGTCCATAAGAATATGATATATTTAAAAAATTAGAAGAGATTGATCCAGGAATAAATTTATTCTTATAAATTCTCCTTTGACTGAGCTAGTATCCAATCCCAGTTGCAAACTTAGGCATGGTTTGTTTACCAAGAATCCTGGTCAAGATTCCTTTGTCATTTGTAAACCTTTAAAGATACCTTTTAAGTTCCTAATTTGACATTTTATGTTCATTATTTTCTTTTAATAAATGATCATTCTTATCTTTTTCTACAACAAGGTCAGATTTAACATGAACAGATAAAGCATGCTTCTCTTTCAAAATTTTATATTTATCTTTAAGTTCATTGAATCTTTCATCTATCATATTATAGTATTCAAATAAATATTCATTGATCATATTTTCATCATTATTTTCATTTTTATATAGATTATAAATATGAACAGGAGATGCATAAATAATATATAGTACCTCAAATGTGTTTATCATAAAACAAATGTTTGCTTTGTCATTCTTGTCTTTTCTGCTCAAGTTAGAGTCAGTGGATTGTCCTTATAGGTTCTCTAGGTAGATTTCATAACTTTATTAGTCCTTTTCCCTTATCCTCATATCTTTTATCATATTTAAATTTTGAGTATTCATCTTTTATATGCCCTTTTTCTTTTTCATTCATTACTATTTACTTCTTCTATTTGATTTTCTTTTTTCTAATTCCCTATTTTGACATATTTCCTCCATAATTTGATTTCTTGAAGAATGTATTCTTGTTATAGAACTTATTAAATAATTTTTCAAGGCGAGACATCTCCTCATCATTGTCTGAAGGTGATTATTCCTCACTTGAACTATCTTCTTTGATTTTCTCCTTCATCTTTGAGTCTAAAGTCTTAAAAGAGACTAACTTTATCTTTGGATCATCTTATTCCTTGTTTAGTTTCAGTTCTTCCTTGTACATCATGATTTTTCCAATCAACTATTTTACTAGATGTTTACTTATATCACAATATTATCTAATAGAAACAAAGGTTCATCTCCTCTAATCTGGTTAGCATCATAGAAGCCACATCACTTGATCTTTATCTTCTATTTTATTCCCAAGTGCATGCATCATGTTAAAATTTTAATTAAACCAGAGATACATGTTAGAATTTTTTACTCATGTTTTATCTTAAATATATCATATTTAATAGTATAGGTATTCATTCACATCTATTTAACACTTGAATTTTCTTCATGCGAAATAATATGTGTATCCCAAATTTTACATGCAGTAGATTAAGTAAAAATTCTATTAAAATTGTATTCTATTAATGCATAATATAATGAATTCATAACTTTACAATTATAATCATAAGAGGACTTAGTGGAATCACACCAATAATCTATAACAACTTTTGGTTTTTCATATTTTTCCTTGATTATAGTCCAAATATCAAATCCCATGCCATTTATATATATTTCATTTTGATCTTCCACTGATCATAATTGGTGCAATTAAAATAAGTAGGCCTATTTTTAGTAGTCACTTAAATCCTATTATTATCCATAAAGATATAAATTTAGAAATAATAGAAATTTTTATCTTTTGGGAAAAAATAGACTACAGTTAAAAATAAATATAAATAAACAAAAACTCATTTGATACCAAATGTTGGTCGGAGTGGAAAACTAAAAAGGGGAGTGAATTGATTTTCCAATTAAAATTTCTATTAAAAATAATTTAAATCTAATTTACCTAATTTATAAAACAGATCAGTTAAATAAAATAGTAGAAGTATATAATTTGAACTTTCAAAAAGCTTCTCAAAAGTTGGATCACAACTCAGTTAAAACAAAATTTAAAACTATTATAAATTTTGAAAAAAAATTACTTATATCAAACACCGTATATAAAACACTTATTAAAGCTAACTATCAAAGTAGTGTTTTGCTATTATAGTTTTAAAAACATATACTAGTTTGTTTTAAAATAGAGAAAAAAAAGGAAAGCACACATTAGAATAAATATAAGAGGTTTGGTCTCATTCCAAGAATTAGTCCTATCCACTTGGCAATCACCCACTGACAAGAAGTTTATTAAGGAATAAATTGATCCAAAACTTGGATTGGGTTTTATAGTAAACAACTACACACAGGAAGTCTAGGATACACACAACCACTTCCATAGTTCTATGTGGGATAACAGATGCAAAATAATAATAGAAAAAGTGTATATAACTCTTCAATACAATATAGAAGCATGTGTTAAATAATAAATAGAGTATAACAAGGACAACTTAAAATGTAAGCTAAAATAGAGAGAGAAAAATATAGAAGATGAGAATGTTTAGTGAAGCTCAATCCGATCAGATTTGATTGATAAAAAATCTTTGAATCTTTCCTTGGAAAGCTTCAACTAAGATTTCATAGATAGTTCATGAAAATATATTGTCATAGAAGTTTCACTGTAAGTCCTCAGTGTGTCACAGTTTCATGCATTATCCTTTTTCTCAACACCCTTTTGTCTATTGGTAGTTCTTCTTCTTAAATAGAACATTTATCTTAACTACCTGTTAGAGGATATTCATAATTTAATCCTCATACTCATTGAATTCTTAAATGCAATGGATTGGTAATTAATGCTCCAAAATATATCCATTCAATATTTGAAAATAATTCATTGCTTAAGTTATACACGGTCGCTTGTTCTTCACTTAGGCACGATTACTTTGGATCACTGTTACTTTGCATGGTTAGTTGGCATGGTCACTTTCCATGATAACTTTACACATTCACTTTACATGGTAACTTGGCATGATCACTTCATTTTGTTCTTCTGGTTACTTGAACTCTTCTTATAGTCACTTCTTTTCAACATGAAATCACTTTGTTTCTTCTTATGATCACTTCATTTCTTTTTGTAATAGCTTTATTACTTTTCACAATATCTTTTTTTATTCACAAGGTCACTTCATTTCTTCTTCTGATAGCTTCATTACTTTTCATGGTAGATTCTTTTCTTGTCATGGTCACTCAAATCCGTATTGCGGTCACCACAATTGACATATAACTAGTTCAAGACTTGGAGAAATTCTACTCACCTATCGCATGGTAACTAGGTTGTTCATGTGGTAGGTTGAATCCTTTGTGCAGTCACTTGATATTAAATGTGTGGTAGGTTTATTACACATGAGGTAACTTGAACTTCAACTCATGGTCAGTTCATGACTTATATAGAATTAGCTCATTTGATGCATGGTCACTTGTTTGTACATGCAGTAACTTTGAGTTCAATGTGTGGTCACTTCCACATAGTAGGTTGTCATGGTAACTTCAAGACTTAGCCAATTTTATTATTTTGGAAAAAAAATTCACTATCATAAAACATAAAAATTCATTAATAATATAAGAAACATGATTTGGTATCATTAAAATACCATTAAAATATAAAGTTTTTAGACTAATCCAACAAAGGTTATCAATGAGTTTCATAGATCACCCTTAACAGTGCACCTTAGAATATCCAATATGTACCATTCCTTGAGGAGTTAGTTGTAGTGTCCTGGGATGAAGAAGTTTTTGGTAGAGTTTGTTTCAAAGTGTTTAGTATGTTGGTAGGTGAATACATAACATCATGTTCTAGGCAGTTTGTTTCAACTATTGGGTGCCCCCGAGTGGAAGTGGGAGGATATTTTGATGGATTTATTAACCAGTTTACCCTAATCCCTAGGAGTATATGATGCTATTTGGGTGATTTTGCATAACTTAAGGAATTCATCTCATTTCCTAGTGATTAGAGAGTCAGGTGTTATAGATGTTCTAGCCAGGAGGTATGTGGATGAGATGGTAAGGATTTATGGGGTTCTAAGGACCATCATCTCTAATTGGGGTCCTCATTTTACCTCATAAGTCTAGGGAGGTCTTCAATGCGTTTTTTCTCCCTAACATGCTTTAGGAATTCTTTCCATCCTCATACATATGAGATGATGAAGTAGACCATTTAGAAATTGGATGATATGTTGTGAGCTTGT
The DNA here is from genome assembly GCA_963277665.1 of Viscum album. NCBI lineage: Eukaryota > Viridiplantae > Streptophyta > Magnoliopsida > Santalales > Viscaceae > Viscum > Viscum album. Next base: position 1,473,489,036 of record OY728125.1, on the reverse strand, counting down.
ATTTTTAATTTTGGTGGATCATGGGTGAAGCACCTGCCCTTAGTTGAGTTTTCCTATAATAATATCCACCACTCTTCCATTAGCATGGATCCATTAGATGCATTGTATAAGTGAACTTTTATATCTCTATTATGCTATATCAAGGATGAAGAATCAGCGGTCCTTGGACTAGATGTAGTGAAGAGCATGATTGTGAAGGTATAGGTGATTAGAGAGTGGATGAAGGTGGAACAAGACCATCAAAAGTCTTATGTTGATTAAAGGATGATACATTTGGAGTTTGAGTTCAGGTATCATGTGTTCTTGAGGATTTCCTCTCATCATGGAAAATAGAGGTTTGGATAAGGGAGTAATATTTCTACCCAGTTTATCGCCCTTTTGAAGTGTTGGGGTGCATTAGTGAGGTGGCATATAAGATGATACTTCCCCTACAGTTAAACCAAAACCATGATGAATTTCATGTATCATAGATTTATTGATATCTTCATGATGACTCTCATTCCATCAATTGGTTAGAGTTTGATGTAGATGATGACATGACACTCATGGATTGACTGGTCAAGATTCAATATTGTTGAGAGAAGGTGTTGCATGTGTAGAGACCCAAGTTTTTTATTGTAATACTTTGAAATATTTCTTAATATATTTCCAGAGTTAGATGATGAGATGATGTGCGAATCTGAGGCCCGGGGTGCCCAAAATTAATTTTATAAAAATATTAAAAATATTTTTTATTGTGCACATAGTTAATTAAAGAAAATGGGATATCTAATAAATTATTGATTAGATTAGAAATACTATACCATAGTTGGATCTGGAACATGAAATTTTTCCTAAGTGAAACATAAAATGAGTCGACACTCGGTGTTCGGACCCCTCACTCGTTGGCAATGCATTTAAGTGAATTAATTAATTAATTGATTGATTGATTACTTTTTGACCTAATTAAAATTTTATAAATAGGTCATTAGGGGGATTTCACTAGGGTTGGCCTCATAATTCATGTAATTCGCCGGTGATAGCTCTCTCTTCCTTCTTTCATTGGCGACCAATGATGAACTTATGATTCAAGGTGGATCGAAGCACAACAAATGCAACAGCTTCCCCCAAATTTATTGGCGAGCAAGTTATTCAACAACGAATGATCAAAACCAGAGGTAGGACTCATCTTTGGTTATTTTTAAACCTTATATTAAATGTTTGAGTAGATTGATAATTTATTTCTTCGATCAACACGCCCTTCTCATGCACCAATAATTGAAACTAAGTTATTTTCCTTTTATTATTAGTTATTTCTAATAAAAATTGCACATTTTTGATCATTGGCCAAAAATGCTTGGACAAAAATTGTAATGACTTTGTTTTTGGGGGCTTTCTCTTCTCCCGTTATTTGCATTCTTTACCTTTGGAACCCTACGGTTCTCGATTGGACAATTTTCGGGCATCTCGAGCTCGATCAGGTGCCCATATTCATGGAGGATCGACAAAAAGATAGTAGAATGTTTAATTGAGCATAGATCTGAGAATATTGTGGGATGGGGATGAGTACATTGATAGATTGAGGCCGAATCACCAAGGGTGGAAGCCACAATGGCGAGAATAATGAACGAGGGTTTACCAAATCTTCACAAGAGCTATTTTTCAATGAATGAAAACCGATGAGCATGAGATTCGATAAGATCCAAAGATTTTGGATTGACATTAGGTGATATTAGTGATGGTTGAAGCATATTTCAAGTGGAGGATAGAATCTGAGATTTTTTAAAAAATTGCGACTACATGCTGTATACAATGAAGAACACACGACGTGTATCCCTTTTTTAGCAGCAGTGCTAGGGTTTGAGAACCTATAATGATGGAACAACATATACTTCTTTGACATGACATGTAATTACTTCTCACATGAATGATCCATGTGACTGAATACACATCCAGAGACACACCATGTACAAAGTACACAAACATGGGTGGGCCACACGAGCAAGATCCCATGTGAACCCACATGTTGTGTACCAAAGTACACGGACACAGGGTACAACTACATAGACACGACCATGAGACACATCTTGGTCCCTGAATAGGTGGGACACACCATTTAGTCCACCTATATAGTGTGTAATCCTACACGGATGGGACCCATGTACCAACCAGAGACATGGTCAGGCAGTGAAGAGGGACCACATGCCATGTGGGTCCCCTCACACGTTGTGTACTACTTGGGCTCTTTTGAGATACCTTCAAACCTTTATATATCCTTCATTTAAACTCATATTTTGGCCCACAAGATGTTTATCCTGAGTTTTTTTCCGCATAAAACGCGATGGTGACCTCAAAACTAGATTTTGAGATATGATGTGAATGTTCCAAGTTTAGTATGCACTGAAGTGACACCTAATGATGAAAAAAATCATACAGAATCACCAGAGTAGTACCAAGCTTACCCTTCAGCTGGACTGGGTAGTGGTGTTCCTCGATGGTAGTTTCAGGCTTACCCTCTAACTAGGCTGGGTAGTGGCATTCCCTGACGATCTTTTTGAGTTACCCTCTAATAGGACCGAGTTGTGGAGTTCATCAATGTTCTGAGCTTACCCTCTAGCTAGGATGGGAAGTGGTGTTCCCTAATGACATCTTCCAGAAATAACCCTCCAACCGGGCTGGGTGGTTTCATTTCCCCGATGACTCACTAGGCTTACCCTCTAGATAGACTGGGCAACAATGTTCCCTGGTGACCTTCCTGAGTGGTACCCTCCAATTGAGCTGGGCAGTGGAATTCCTTGGTGAATACCAGAGTAGGACCCTCTTATCATACTAGGGCATGGGATCCTCTAAAAAAACTAGAAACCCCTTGACTATGTGGCATAATGATAAGGTGTGGTTTAATGTGCCTTTGGACTCACGAGAAAGAGGGATGCATTCCCCACCGATACACGTTCTTGTGACGCGACCTAAAACTATGCGGGTGAGTCAATGCTACCCAAAATGGATAATATCAAGGTGTGGTGATTGAGTCCCTTATACTTGTGTGTCCTAGGAAGATGCATGAGATGCTATGCATCACAGATGAACATACCTTGGAACTATTGGTTACTCGTATTCTTAGGCTGAGTTATGAGATGGATATCCCCTTACTCTCTAGTTTGGGCTTCTTTGAATGAGAACACACACACACACACATATCTTGTTTCAGTACCCACTTCTTGGGTTTTGGTTACTATCATTCCAGGAAAGGTGAAGATGTGTGAGGTATGCCACGTGCTTTCTATGTCTAGATTATCATGGTTAGACGAGTCTACTCTCCTACTATAGGTAGAGAATACTCAAAAAGAAGTTCATATTTTCACAGTTTCAAGATCCTTGTGTTTATACGAGTTTACTTTCACTCTCTTATTGGTTTGAGCTATACTCTTTTACTATACCTTGTTCTATATACTGCTTTCCTCTTCAGTTGTATCTCTTACTGACCCCCCTTCACCATTTTTGGGGCATTATACTGGGTATGTATATACTCACCCCTGCATGGGATTTCCCAACACATGTTGTGTGTTTTTCAAATGGTGGACAGGTCGATCATGACTTCAAAGGAGCTTAGGGATACGAACTTCTTGGACCACATGCAGTGGTATTATCTTGAGATCTTGGAGTTGGGCTATCTCAGCTATTTTAATTTTTCTTATTTTCTATCAGGCTGAGACACATTTCTAGTAGGGAATGTATTTTTTACCTTTTCTTTTCATTTTACACTACCATACTTCATACTGTTTATAGGTCCATGCATGTTTGGTTTATTTATAGTAGTGTTGCATCTTTTATTCCTTTCCCTCTACACTTTTTCATTGAGTTGGATGTGTGTGTGTACAGGTATTTAGGAAAAGGAATCCCAGAGTTAGTTGTACCTTCAATGCATGTCGCCACCCCCTGGCCTTTGGAGGCAGACTTGGGGTAGTTGCAGCTCGAGCCCCATCTTGGGTCGGGTTGTGACAGAGTGGTATCAGAGCAAGTTCATTCCTTGAGATGTTTTTAGACGTTTCCCCTTAAGAGAATTGGTTGGGTTTAGGAAAACCTTGTCAAAGTGTCTCGAGTGTGGCTCTCAGGCTAGGGAGTCTAGTGATTATGAAATGAACGATGTATCCATTCAACATGACCCTAACTACCTGCTTGTCGACTTGGTACCCTGAGACATTTGTTACAGGGATCAATGATACATGCATCATATAGGATTGAGTATTTGACTGTCCTTCTTGAGCTAACTCCCCATTATCGTTAATATATATATATATATATATATACATATTCTCATCTAACCATGGTAATTATTGATAACTTTTAGGATACCTCCGCAATGACAGCCGACCAAGATACCATCTCCAGTTCGTGAGGATGACCCTATGAGCAATGAGGCCTCAGTTCAAGGTCCATCCAGTGATCCCCTTCCTCCAGGTTGGAATTTAGTAGCACCAACACCTATTGAGAAGCATATTTTCCTAGTAGAGCAGGCTGAGGATGTACACAGGCTAAGCGCACTTCGCGAGTTCCAATGTCAGAGACCACTGAGGTTCTGTGGTGAGATAGATCCCTAGTTAGAAGAGGATTGGTTAGAGTCGGTGGTCTATATTTTTAGGCTTATTCAGAAACCTATGGATCATATGGTGGATTTGGCAGCCAATCTTTTCCATGGAGCAGTTGGGTGTTGGTGGATTCTAGTTACACAGATGCACAATGAGTATATACTCTTATAGGAAAACTTCCAACGACTATTTTGTGAGGAGTACCATCCCTCTTTCATACGCTCCATTCAGATTCATAATCTTCTAGAGCTTCAGTAGGGAGGGATGATAATGGCTGATCATTTTTCTAGGTTCAAAAACCTTATGTGCTACTCTCTCAACATGATTAGATATGGATACTTCTGATCATGTAAGTATAAAAAGGTACTTCACAGAGAGATCTGAACCAGCATAATGCCATTGTGCATCCCCACCTATGCAGGGGTGATGGAGTGTGAACTTGCGAAAAAGATATTTTTGTCAGAGGGATGATAGATAGCAAGATTTTGTAGCAAGCATGATAGGGTGGTCCCCAGGGATCTGGTGCCTGGGGACAAATATAGCTGAAAGATTTAGACATTTATGATCCTGTGGCAGACAAGATGATTCGAGGTATGATATGTGTTTATTATACTCTTGTGTCAGTATTAGTAGACATAGGTTCTAGTAATCATTTTATCTTAACACTCCTGGTATGGGAGTTTGAGCTCCTAGTAGAGGTGCTGGTACACCCACATTTTCTCAAGGTTCCTATAGGGAACACTTCTTCTGTATCTTTTACCTGTCAGTAGTATGAGCTATCACTTGGAGGATAGAGGTTCATGTGGGACCTTTTAGTGGTAAAAATGAAACCCTATGACATCATATTGGGCATGCATTTTCTTTCTGTGGTTTTAGCACAGATCGAATGTTATCGTAGACTAGTTAGATGCCTACACATTAATGGGACGAATTTCTCATTTTTCAGCAAGAGAGACCTCATAGTAGGACAAGCAGATGCTGTGAGCAAGAGGTTATAGCCTATTACTCATCAATTGGAAAGCGTAAACCTTAGTGTAGCAGACTATTTAGGCATCTTGGTTCCTTTAGTTGTGTAGGATTATATGGATGTATTTCCTGAAGACGTTCCATTACTACCTCCGAGGTGGGAGATGGAGTTTTGCATAGACTTGCATCCTGGGACTACCCCGATATCTTCTACGACATATCAGATGGAATCTACCAAGCTCTGTGATCTACAATTATAGTTGGATGACCTTATTTAGAAAGGTTTCATCAGACCTAGTGTGTCCCTCTAGGTAGCTCCAGTTCTGTTTGTGAAGAAGGAAGACAGGAGCTTGCAACTTTACATGGATTATCGTCTCCTGAACCAAGCCAAGATAAAGAACAAGTATCCCTTACCAAGGATTGACAACCTCTTTGATCAGTTTCAAGGTGTGAGAGATTGATATTAGGTCTGTCTACCACCATTTGTGGGTTTCCAAGGATAATATTCCAATTTTTTCTTTATAATGTCGCTACGGACACTACGAGTTCCTAGTGATGCCCTTTGGTGTGAAAAATCCCCCCACTATCTTTATGGATTTGTTGAACTAAATATTTTAACAATACCTAGACAAATTTTTTGTTTTCTTCATCAATGACACACTTGTCTACTCTGCAATAGAGGAGAAGCATGCATAGCACCTGAGGATGGTTTTTGATTTACTTCAAGATCACCAACTCTATGAAAATATCTCGAAGTGCCAGTTCTAGATATAGAAGGTTCACTTTCTAGGGCATGTCATTTCTGGATAAGGTTTATCCATGGGTATAGTAAATATCAAAGCAATGATTTCTTGGGATACACCTAAGAATGTATCAGAGGTCTGTAGCTTTCTTGGAATGGTGGGGTACTATAGGAGATTTGTGGCAGACTTCTGCAGAATTGCAGCCCCTTTGATTGCCCTGACGTAGAAGGGATAACCATTTAATTGGTCTAAGAAGTTCCAAAAGGCCTTATAGGATTTTAGGTGGAGGTTTAAGAGTACTCCAATGTTAATACTACCATAGGAAGGCGTTGATTCATAGTGTATTGCGATGCCTCAGAAGCTGGGATCAGTTGCGTGTTGATGCAATAATATAAAGTCATCGCATATGGGTCGAGGTAGTTGAGACCACATGAGAAGAACTATTTGACTCATGAAATAGAGCCATTAGAAGCAATCATAGCCTTGAGTATGTAGAGGCACTACCTTTTGGGAGAGTGATTTGTGTTTTACTTAGACCACCAGAGCCTCAGGTATGTCTTTACTCAGAGAGACCTGAACCTGAGGCAGTAATACTGGTTGAAGTTCCTACAGGACTATGATTTCGAGATAGTCTATACTCCAGGTAAGGGAAACATTTTAGTATATTTTCTTATCTTGAAGTCCTAGTCTCTCCTAGTTTGGTAAAATTTAGAGTAGTTAGCTTCCCTACAGCTGACCCTGGTGGAATAGGAGGGTACAATTTTTCTACAATCGATAGTGTTGACTCCTTCGCTCCTTGAGTGCATGAAAGAGTCCCAGTTGGGAGACATCGAATATGAGGTTATATGTGATAAGATATATATATGAGATGCACTAGATAGATATTATAAATGAGGGAATCGTGAGATCTTATTTGAGGGGTGAATAGTGGTTCCAGTCGCGATGCGAGAGGAGGTGACGCAGGAGTTCCACACTTCTCCCTTAGTTATACATCTGAGTGTGGGGAAGATGTAAAAAAATATTCAGTGGTAGTTTTAGTGGTCTGACATAAGACAAAGTGTAGATGAGTTTATATCATGGATCCCCACCTTTTAGTAGGTGAAATTTGAGCAACAAGTTCTGATGGGTTTGTTACAACCTCTTAAGATCCCATAGCGGAAATAGGAAGATATATCCATGGACTTCATCAAATGGATTCTGCGTATAGTGAAGATACATGATGCCATTAGGGTGATAAATGACCGACTTAGAAATTCATCACACTTCCTACCATCAAGGAGCAGAGTTTGGTGGAGAGTTTGGGGCACTTGTACATATGAGAGATCACCCACCTTCATGAGGTACCCTCGACGATTGTTGTCCATCGTGACGTGTAGTTTACATCACGATTGTGGAGAGGCCTGTAAGAGGTATTTGGGACCCAGTTTTGGATGAGTACAATCTTTCATCCCCAGACTGATGGGAAGATATAGCGCACTATCTAGGTGCTAGAGGATATGTTGAGGGCTTGTGTGTTGGGTTTTGGCTGGAGCTGGGAGGATCACCTGGATTTGGTAGAGTTCACATACAAAAATAGCTACCACACCACCATTAGCATGACACATTTTGAGGCCCTATATAAGATACCTTGAAGGATACCCATGTGTTAGATGGAGATTGGAGAGTCATATATTATGAGCCCAGAGTTGGTGCATGTGAAAACGGAGAAAGTGCAGGTCATCCGTGAATGGATGAAGACAACCTAGAGCAGACATAAATCTTATGCAGATCGTCGTCATAGGCCCTTGGAGTTTGAGCAGGGAGACCACATCTTCTTGAGAGTCTCCCCATGATGATGAATTTAGAGGTTCGTCCAGGGAGGCAAGCTATACATGAGGTTCATCGATCCATTTGAGATCATGAAGAGGGTTTGTGAGGTTGCCTACCGCCTCACCCTACACCCACAGCTGGAGTGAGTGCATGATGTCTTCCATGTGTCGCAGTTGAGGAAATATGTGCATGAGAATAAGCATGTCATTGAATGGGGAGAGCTGATCATCAAGGATGAAGCCACCTTTATAGAGCATCTGGTGGTGATCGAGGACCGACAGGAATGGACCTTGTGAGGAAGGACCATCCCTTTGGTTCGTGTGTTGTGGCATCATGGAAATGTGCATGAGATTTCCTTTGATAGGGATATCTAGATGCAAGGTTAGTATCCTGAGTTATTTTCTTAGTTTCTTTTTTTAGTGGATGAAAATATTGAATAAGAGAATGATGTAGAGACCCAGGGTTTGTCTTGCATGACTTTGAAATATTTCTAAATAAGTTTTTGAGGCCTAGGGTGCCCAGAATTAATTTTATAAAAATATCAAATATTTTTTTTATTTCACACACGTGGTTAATTAAATAAAATGGGATATCTCTTAAAAGGCTGATTGGATTGGAAATCCGAGACCATGGTTGGGTTCAGAACACTGTGTTTTCCCTAAGCATGATATAAAATGAGTCAACACGGGATGTTCAGAACCCTTTATTATTGGCGGTGCATTTAAGTAAATTAATTAATTGATTAATTACCTTTTGACCTAATTAAAAGTTTATAAATAGGTAATTAGGGGGATTTGTCTAGGGTTAGCCTCATAATTCCTAGAATTTTCCAGTGAGAGCTCTCGCTTCCCCCTATGTTGGTGACAAACAATGAACCTCTAATTCAAGGTAGATCGAATCATAATAAACACAGCGAATTCCCCCGAATTCATTGGTGAGCACATTCTTCAATAATTAACGATACAAACCAGAGGTAGGACTCATCTTTGGTGATTTTTATGTCTTAGATTAAATTTTTGAGTAGATTGATAATTTCTTTCTTCAACCTGCACCCCTTTCACATGCGCAAATGAATTGAAACTGGGTTATTTTCCTTTGATTATCAGTTATTTCTAATCCAAATTACATATTCTTGATTGTTGGCCAAGAACTTTTGGATAAAAATCATAAGACCTTTGTTTTTGGTGCTTTCTCTTCCCACCTTCTTCACATTATTCATCATTGGAACCCTGTTGTTCTCATTTTGATGGTTGTCAGGCATCCCGTTCTCGATCAGGTGCCTAAATTCATGGAAGATCAACAAAACGACAACAGAATGTTAAATTGAGCATAGATCCAAGAATCTTGCAGGATGAGGATGAACAAATTGATGGATTGAGGCTGAATTTCCAAGGGTGGAAGCCACAATGGAAAGTGGAATGAATGATGGTTTACTAAATCTTCACCAGAGCCATTTTCTAGTGAATGATGGCCAGTGAGCATGAGATTTGGTCAGATCCAAATATTTTGGATTGAAATCAGGCGATATCAGTGATGGTTGAAGCAGATTTTAAGTGGAGGATCAAATCTAAGATTTTTGAAAAAATCATGACTACATGTTGTATACAATGAATAATACTTGATGTATAGCCCCTTTTCAGCAGCAGTGCTAGGGTTTGGGAACCTATAAGGATAGAACAACATATAATTATTTTACATGACATGTAATTACTTCTCATGGGAATGAGTCATGTGACATACTACATAGCCAGTGGAATGCCATGTATAAAGTACACAAACACGGGTTGGCCACACGAGCAAGATCCCATGTGGACCCACACACCATGTACCAAAGTACATGAACATGGGGTCCAACTACATAGACATGACCATGAGACATGGCCCAATCCCCAAATAGGTGGGACACATCATGTAGTCCACCTACATGGTGTGTACCCCTACATGGATGGGACCTGTGTACCAATCAGAGATATGGATAAGTAGTGAAGAGGGACCATACGTTGTGTGGGTCCCCTCACACACCGTGTACTACTCAGACTCTTTCGATCAAAATTCAAACCGCTATATCTCCTTCATTTGAACTCATATTTTGGCCCACGAGATGCTTATCCTGAGTGTTTTTTTACATAGAACACAATGGTTCCCTTGAAAGAATCTTTTGAGATATGGTGTGAAATGTTCAGGGTTTTTCTTGCTCTAAATTGACACTCAATAATGAAATCAATCATACAGAATCACCAGATTAATACCAGGATTACCCTCCAGCTGGAATGGGTAGTGGTGTTCCCCGACGGTAGTTTCAGGATTACCCTATAACTAGGATGGGTAGTGGAATTCCTCGATGATATTTCCGAGTTACTCTCTAGTAGGAATGGGTAATGGAGTTTCTCAATGTTCTAGGATTACCCTTCAGTTAGGCTGGGCAGTGGCATTCCCTAATGACATCTTCTAGGAATAACCCTCCAACCAGGCAAGGTAGTGCCATTTCCCTGATGACTCACCAGGCTTACCCTCTAGATGGACTAAGCAACAACATTCCATGATGACCTTCCTGAGTGGTACCCACTAGCTGATATGGGAAATGACGTTCCTCAATGACTACCAAAGTAGGACCCTCTTGTCATACCAGGGCATGGGATCCTCTCCAAAAATTGGAAACCCCTCGAATGTGAGGCACAATGATGAGGCATGGTTTGACATACCTTTGGACTCATGAGAAAGAGGGATGATTTCCCCACAGAGACATGTTCCTGTGATGCGACCTAAAAATGTGAATGTGAGTTAGTGCCGCCCAAAGAGGATAATTTCAAGGTATGTTGATTGAGTCCCTTAGACTTGTGTGTACTAGGCAGACACATGAGATATTGGGCATCATAGATGGAATTACCTTGGAACTGTTGGTTACTCATCTTCTTAGGCTGATCTGTGAGATGGATATCCCCTTACCATATCGTTTGGGATTCTTTGACTGGGCATATATATATATATATATATATATATCCTATTTTAGTACCCACTCCTTGGGTTTTAGTTACTCTTCTTCCAAGAGAGGTGAGGAAGTGCATGGTATTCCATGTGATTTACGTGTCTAGATTATCATGGTTAGATGAGTCTACTCTATTACTATAGGTAGTGAAGACTCAATGATAATTTCATCATCTCACTGTTTTGAGATCCTTGTGTTTGGATGAGTTTACTTTCACTCTCTTGTTGGGATGAGCTGTACTCTTTTAGCATACCTTGTCCTATATACTTCTTTCCTCTTCAGTCATATCTCTTAATGCTCCCCCTTCACCCTTTTTGGGTCATTCTAATGGGTATGTATATACTCACCCCTACATGGGCTTTTCCCAACACGTGTTGTGTCTATTGAATATGGAAGACAGGCCGATCATGACTTTAGAGGAGCTTAGGGATATAGACTACTTAGACCGCATACGGTGGTCATAACTTGGGATCTAGGAGCTGGTATCTCTCATCTGTTTTACTTTTTCCAATTTTCTATCAGTTTGGGATACATTTCTGGTTGGGCATGTATTTTTTCCCTTTTCTTTTCAGTTTACACTACCATATTTCGTACTGTTTAGAGGCCCATGCATGTTTGATTTATTTATAGAAGTGATGAATATTTTATTATTTTACCTTTTCACTTTTTCATTTATTTGGGTATGCGTGTGTGTACAAGTATTTAGGAAAAGGCCTCCTAGAGTTAGTTTTGACTTCGACACTTGTCGCCACACCCTGGCCTATGGTGGTGGGCTTGGGGTAGTTGAAGCTCGAGCCTCGGCTTGGGTCAGGTTGTGAAAGCACAGGTGTGTTATCCCTTTGGTTCATATTTTGTGGAGGTATGGTGGTTTGGAGGAATTTACATGGGAATGTGATTCATATATTCATTCTTAGTATCTTGAGATGTTTTGAACTTTGTTTTGTTTAATTACCATATTTTTGATTTGTGTTGATTTATTATGATGATCCATTTTCTATGATACTTTGTAATTTGGTAACATAGTCATTATTTTTGAAAGGTATCTCCTAGGTAATGTTGGGATTGGTGGATGTGGTTTTCCTTCTGGTTCTAGTTTTAATTCTTGAGGATGAGAATCATTTGAGAGGTATTTAATGTAATGACTGAGATCTTTCAAGCATGTTACTTTTCATATTTTAGGTGTTGAAGGTGTTGTGATAAAGGTGGAGAAGAAAATGTGATTTTAGAGTTAAGAGTTTAGTTGGGAGGAGTGTGTCATGAAATGGTCCTCAGTGTCACAACATATAGGTCTTGATATTCCATAGACCTATACTTTTGAATCCAGTGCTAAAAACTTATCCTATAAAAATTTTCTTTGATACTGATTGAATCAACCCAAATTTAACCATACATAATTACAATATCAATAACGGATATTGAGTCATTTACATACCCAATACCTTCTTAGTTTTATATTTTTAGAGAATTAGGGAAAACTATTAACCAACAAAACCCATATCTTTCCCATTAAATGGGCATTTTTTCCATTGAACCAAAGATTCCTTATTTTACAGTAAGTATTAAACATCTTCCACAAAATTATCCACACATGATACCCTTATAGACCCATCATAATCAATAATATTATTCATAACCTATAGAAAACGAAACACAATAAGGGGTGAGCTCAAATGTAATTCCCGATATTGTCCTACAATAGGTAAACATTACATCCCTAGACCATGGCCCAATACACATCCTATTATTTTATAATTATAATAGAAATAGTTCATGATTATATTTAAAATTAAAATTTCTAAATTTTATAAATTTAATTAGATATAATTGATATAATTTTTGAGTTTATAAGGTCAAATTTATCTTAGGGTTATTTTTTGGTATTTTTTTTGTAAAATTTGATTTTTTTAGTGAATAGTAAAAAATACCATTTTTACATATAACGTAACTTTTATGAAATAATCATGATATAATTAAGACCTAAAAGTTTGTAAATTTTTTTATTGATCTAAAATGTATTTATATAATAAAATAATTAATTTTAAAATATTAAGTTTAATTTATAAATCCATGTTTTAAATTTTTAATCCTAAGTTATATTTTATTCAAATAAAATAAAATATTTTTGTTTATTTATCTTTAATTAATTGGTTCAATGATTCTATTAGGTTTTGGCATGGTTATAATGTCAAATAACCTTAATTTTTTTAATAAAAAACCAACTAATTCATAGGAATCATCACTCCTCAAAAGTTTGTGGCCTAAATGACAACATAATCAATATTTTAACCCTAAAACACCCCTCTCCTCAAGTATAAATACCCGCTCTATTTTACCTTTTAAAACCACTTACCAATCACTTTATCTCAACTAATACTACCAAAATACCTCTAAAATATCCCTATAAATGTTCTAGAGGTATTGGTCTCACTAAAATACCAATCCTATAAGGCTTAAGGTGTAATCCAAAGGAGGTATCTCAAAGAAGATGTATAATCTTACCCGACTATTTCAAATTTTATTTATTCTTATACTTCATCTAAATATGTTGTATACATCATACCATAATTAATCTAGTATCATAAATATACTTAGATTTTATTATTATTATGGGACAACCATTTTCCATCTCCTTTCCATCAAATAGGAAATGAAAGTATTGATGATGCATACGTGTGGACTACCGCCTCCATGTAGCAATATGACTAGTTTTCCATCACCACCATATATTAATGGATATACTTATGTATTTAATAAATATATATGATATTTATGATATAATTATTATTTTTTAATTATAAAATATTATTTATATTTTTTCTTCTTCTTCTTTTAGAAAATTAAAACAACGTTCATGTTACGTACAGACTACCGTCTGCTTGAACGACAATTCATTTATATATATTTCACTTTTATTGATGGATATAAATATGTATATAATTAATATTTATGATATTTATATCATTATTAACATTATATATATTATGTGACCATGACCAACATGCAAGGACCATAACTACCGAATCGAAAGATACAAGAAAAATGAAGTAGTTAACACCCAAAACAATGATGATAGTGAAAGATTGTTAATGAACGAGTGATAAGATGTTATAATTAAACCATGTATGGTATTATAATTATAAATATGGTTCTGGTATATAATTATAATAAATTTAAATTTATTATATAGGAGGTTAAAATAACTTACGAAGCAAGTCGGACCTGAGGTAAATGTTTATTTCATAATCTCATCCTTATTCAGGAATGTTTATGTTTGAGTTTCCATTGGAATAATTATATGATATTTTTTATATTAAAACCCATATATTTTCTTCTACTCTATTTATTTTTGAAAATTATAAGTTTTTCTTTCATTTCTCTCTCTCTAAGTACTCACAATTTTGAAAGAATGTTTTTAAGAAAAACTAACTTTGTATTTCTATTTGATCGAGAATATTTTTCTTCCATGTACATATTTTATTTAAAAAAATTAAAAGATTGATTTTAATATTCTCCAATTATTTATTAAATTAATTTTTAAATGTTTTGATTTATATTAAAAGTTTTAAAAAGAACCTTCTTTTTATTTTTAAAATGAGGTACTTCTACCAAAGGTGTGAACAAAATATTTGTTTTAACATTTACTGCATGAATGAATTTTACCTACATAACAACTATTATTTTCCTTGAAGATTATTTTAAAATTTTATATGGTTATTTTGAAAGAAATTTTTTTCTTAATATTTTGATAATTTTTAGATTTTAAAGAAGTTATTTCAAAATGAAAAGGGTATTTTTGTCACAAAATGTTTTGGTGATCTTTTAAAAGTATTTTCATCCATGAAAACATCCTTTGATGAATAATATTCTTTAATAGGGATATAATCTAATGATAAAATCCAACATATTACTATATATTAATTATGATCATATTTCTCTAGTGATTTACTGGGGAAAATATTAATATTTTGTATGCTAGTTTTTAAAATACGGATGTTTATATTGATTATGTATTGAATTGTTATTCTTTTTTTTCATATAATGAATGAAATAAACTTATTAAATGATGGGAAATGATCATTATAGACCATAAATACATCAGTAGGTATCATGATACAAACTATCTTGGGTATTTTTTGTATGACTTAACTATTTATATATGATGTCTTGACACAAGGCCTTGATGGTAATATTATAATGTTTGATGTTATACATTTTATCATTATGAAACTAGTTATTGTTTTACATGTGATTGTTTATGTTGTCATATCATCCATATATATATATATATTCTAATTTTATGATATTATTTATTTGTAATATTTGATTATTGTTCATCTCTATCATATTATTCATGCTTTATTTATTCTATGATAGCTTCTATTGTATGTTTTCCCTTACTGAGCATCTGAGCTCACCCTTTATCATGTTTTCCTTTCCCCGAGATACCAAGAAGGGATCTATGAATTATTTTAGGGATACATTAGAATAAATAATAAAGTTATCACTATAATTTTATTTTATATTTCATGTTTTCAAATGTAATGTGAGAATCATGTATGTATCTACTCTCCCATGTCTACTAAACTATTTTATCCTTCGGGATGTGATCTCTTGTATCTTGTGCCAATGTAAAATGATAACTAATGGTTCTAAGTTACTAGATTTGAGGTGTTACAATTGGTATAAAAGGAATTTTAGTATAAACTTTGGGAATTAGATTTAGGAAAACATATATTAGAGAACATAAATCTATGATATACTCCTAAGGATAAGTATAAGTATATGATAATATCATGAAGTTTTAGTAAGGTGAAGAATGTGTGGTTTCCTAATAGTGACATCCTTGTTTGGATACTAGCTAGGGGATGCGACTGTGGCACATATGCACCAAGGGTTAAACAGCCTAAAAAAGGTTGTTTTTGTATCAAATCAATCTTCACCCGGTGCATGATGAGTGGGCCTAAGACTAAACACCTAGATAGAAACTGTTAGGGGATATGCTTTCATTGATTCATATGATCTTTACGAACCATTATGAAATATTTAAAAATATTTTTATTATTTTAATATATTCCCAAATATACTGAGCTTATGATTATGATATTAGTTTTGCATACATTTTCAATTTATATTAATTATTACAATATAGTATCCAAGGTTCTCATGGAGATTGGAGCGGCGATTGTGAAACCCTAATGGGGTCGGCGGCGTCCCCCCCTCCACCTCCAACCGGCGCGAGGGGGGAGGATCCTCAGCTTCCTCGCAGTGGTTGGAGATGTGAGTTTCACCCCTTTACTGACCCTGCCTCTATCATGAGGTTTCCGGAGATTATTCTTGGTCTGAAGGTCCCTAGTTCCAGGGAAGGTGACCCCATGATCCCTCTGTCGGTGTCAGAGTTTACAGAGGCAGAGAGCTTCCTGAACCTAATGATGGTTGCTCTATTCATGAACAATCGGCCTTTGGTGGACACCTTTGACAGGTTTGTTTCCGAATCTTGGGGGCTTCAGGATTGAGTGGTGGTCGGTATGTTGGATAGAAGGCATATGATGGTTCGCTGTTCTTCACCAGAGGATCTGGTTAATGCTTTTTTGTGTGCCCCCAGAAGATGCAGCGAATGCGGATTCTTCCTATTTCGGTGGAGCTACAACTTATACCTGCATCGTAATTCTCCAATTCTTCCGGTTTGGGTAAGTCTTCCACAACTGCCTCTTCCTTTCCAAAACCTGGCAATTGTTCATATGCTAGGAAATCTAGTGGGTCATTTTCTTTGTGTTGACTCGCATACCGCTTCAGTGTGCCATCCGATCAACCCGCGTATGTGTGTGTAGTAGATGTGTCAAGGACACCAGTCATTTTTATATGGATTGATGCTGGTGAGGAGGTTAGATGCAAGAAACCAGTGGTATTTGATCATTGGGTGGATTTTTGTTCTTCCTGCCGTAGATTGGGTCATGCAGCCCTTTCCTGTAGGTGGGGTGCTCAGGGGACGGATTCAGTGCAGGTGAGAGCCCCTACGACTTCTGGCCGTGATTGTGCGATCTGGGATAGGGTATCCCCAGTGCAGGTTGATACCGGGATGGATCTCCAGTTGCGGGACAATGATGTATTGGGCGAGCCGGAGGAGGCGCATGGGGATGTTCCAATGGCGATGGTTCCAGTCAGACTCTAGGATTCTTCAGGTGCGGAGGCCAGTAATCATAAGTATTGGCCCCCTT
The DNA here is from genome assembly GCA_963277665.1 of Viscum album. Lineage (NCBI taxonomy): Eukaryota > Viridiplantae > Streptophyta > Magnoliopsida > Santalales > Viscaceae > Viscum > Viscum album. Next base: position 1,473,471,752 of record OY728125.1, on the reverse strand, counting down.
TGTTTTCTTCAGTGGCCGTGAATACTGTGAAGCCGAAGGGGGAAGAATCGTGGGTTGTAGACATCTTTGCATGGTTGAAGCTTTATTTGGGGATCAATGGAGTTGTAGAAGAAGTTCCCTTAGTAGTTTCTACGGTGAATTTACTAGCTACATCCAATTGTATCGAGGAAGGTTAGGAAAGCTTGGCAGGGAGTGATGTCCAAGGTCTCGGTGAACAAGGCCGAGGTTGGGAGGATACTAACAAGCAGCCACAGTCCATGGGTCACAGTTATGAACAACCCACAAGCTCAACCTCAGTGCAAGGAAAGTCTTTCTTGATGGTTGCAACAGAACATCAACGTGGACAAGGGAGGCTGGACGGTGAGAGTTTCTTGGGGCCCTTAGACCCAAACACCCTTGATGCTTACCCTACTACACTTCTGAAGTTTGGGGATGGGGGGAAGAATTCTGGTTTGGTGGATAAGGCAGGTAAGGAGGGGCCTCCTTGTAAGCAGAGACCTCTCAAAGAAGGCACAATGTTGAAGCTAGGGAATTGTTTTGAGGGGTTGGAAGTTCATGAACCTTCACTGTCTCAGGAGGATGATTCTTTAGGTGATTACACCTATAACCATACTTCAGTGGATAACATGGATAGAATTCAAGGGAAAGTTCCTCATAGCCCTCAAAGGAAGAAAGGGAAAAAAGGCATTAAAGATTCAGGGGAGTGGATCGTGGTTCAGGGGAAAAAGTCTAAGGGAAGCAAGGATTACTCCCACATTCCAAAACCAATGGAGACTAGGTTGGACAAGAAGGGTAGAAACAAGTAAAGCACAACCCTACAAAAATGGGAAAGCGAAGGATCAAGTAGGCATTCAAGAGACAAAGAAGAAGAGGTCGGGGAGTGCTTGAAACTTATCCTGCACTCCAAGGAAGAAATGCTTGAGCAAGCTGTATGACATAATGTCTTAGAAGAGGAGCTCAATAAAATCTATGAACAAAGGTTAAAAGTTGATTCCATAGAGGAGTAAGAATTGTGGTTAGATAAATAAGATATAATATTTGCCCGATGCTTCAATTAGAGTAAAATCAACTCAGATGAATTTATTCAGACAATGGAAAGGATTATTTCTCACCTCAAAGAGCTTATTAGAGAGGATCCAGATACCCAGGTTAGTACGCTACACTGGGAACTCTATAGAGTAGCTGGGACCAGTAATATTAGTCTTGTGTTTAACCATTTTGTGAGTTCTTTCAGCACGTAGTGGTACCTTTTGTGAACTTTGGTTTCCTATTTTTCCTAAAAATGGATTCATAATAAAAATTTTAAATTTGGATGGCTATTACAATATATTTATAATTATACACTATGATTTAAAATTATTAATATTATGAGCTAATTTAGTATATGCCATTTTTTAGAAATGATGCCTAGAAGAAGGAATGAAAACTATATCAATGCACGTAATCTATATAGGTATTTCCATACTAGGTAAGATAATGAAATTGTAGATGGATATAAACAAGTTATAATTATATTGGGCCAATTAACTTGGGTTATGAACAACAATATTAACCATATGGATCATCTCATTGATCCCCAAGATGGCGCAATAATGTTGGACTACTTCACGTGATGAAATCCTAAATTATTCAATGGGACTACTAATCCATTAGTATCTGAGAAATGGATCAAGTACCTAGAGAATATATTCCTCAATTTAGAAAGTAGTGAAAGTGAGAAAGCTATCATGATAGTTTATTTCCTTAAATGAGACTCTAATCAATAATGGTTATTAATCCAAGACACTAAGGAGTTATGGGAAATAAATAGTATGGAATGAAATAATTTAAAGGCGATATTATTTGAAAAATAATTTTCTCATGAGAAATGAGATAATATAGAGAGTAAATATATCAATTTAATCCAAAAGTAAAGAGAAAATGTTACCAAATATGAAACTAACTTTACAAGGTTAACAACTCATACTTCTGATTATGTATGCAATCTAAGAAGTAAGATCAATTGCTTCTTTTATGGGATAAATCCTAGAATTTTAAGGGAATTATACTCTTATAATTTTTTAGTATATGATGATATATTGTCAATTTACATCAATATATATTAATAATTATCCAAATCTTATATTTTCTAGGGAAAACAATAAAAGAAGCGGGCTACTGAGAACTCTAAAAAAAGAAATATGACAAAAGGGAATAAGGGAAGGGTGGAATTTCCAACTTGTAATAATTGTGGAAATAAACACCATGAAACATGCTTTATGGGAATGAGAGTTTGATTTAAGTGTATAGATAAAGGTTGGAAATCTCACTATTGTAAGGGAAAGAAAGAATATTACAATGTTCAATGCTTCAACTATAAGGAGATGGGGCACTATTCGAATGAATTCCCCAATCATCAAGGGAATTTTCCTAAGAAAAGTACAAGAAAAAAATGACAATATTATATGATCACTATAGTTAAATATGAAGTTCCTAAAGATGTGGTGGTGGGTACTTTGATCATAACCTCAAATTTAGTTAATTTTTATCTGATTCTAGATCTTCAAAATCTTTTATATCTTCTATGTTTTCCAAGAAAATTAGATATTTTACTAGCACCTTAAGAATGGAGTTATCAATCAATAAACCTAGTGTATATCTTATTGCAACAAGGATATGTCATCCAGTTCCCATTATGACACATAGACATATCCTACTTACAAACTTGATTATTATACCTATGGTTGACCTTGATACAATCCTTGGTATGGATTGACTTTCAAAATATAATGAAAAAATTTATCACCAAGAGAAGGATATTACGATTTGTGATGGAGATGTGGAATACATTGTCTTAATAGGTGAGAATAAATTATCTAAATCATGTCTGGATCCACCTCTAGTAGCTCTCTTTAATAAAATTATTAGAGAATAAGATCATACACAACCTACAAATGGGAAAGGTATCCTTAGAATAGAAAATGTACCCATTATGCAGGAATACATTGATGTATTTCCTAAATAACTATCTGGACATCCATTTGAGTATGAAGTGGAGTTTTCCATTAGTCACATCCCTAATGAAAAACCTATATCTAAGACTCCATATAGGATGTTTATAGTGGAATTAGTGGAACTGAAGAAACAATTGTAGGAGTTGTGTGGTCAATGATTTATACACCCTAGTGTTTCACCATGGGTAGCCCCTATTCTTTTTATTAAGAATAAAGATGAATCTATGAGGTTATGCATAGATTATTAGGAAATCAATTCTATTACTATAAAGAATAAGTATCTTCTTCCCCACATTGATGACATGTTTCATCAACTTCAAGGAGCTCAATATTTTTCGAAGGTTGATCTTCATTCAGGGTATCATCAACAAAAAGTAAATGAGGATATTCCAAAGATAGCATTTGGTATGAGGTATTAACATTATGAATTTATATAAATTCCATTTGTATTGAATAATTCATCCTCTGTTTTTATGGATCTGATGAAAAAATATTCATGGATTATCTCAATGATTTCATTATGGTATTTATTGATGATATCATGGTATACTATAAAAGAAATTATAGGCATAAGAGTCATTTAAGAATCATTATTAAGATTATTATAGAAAAAGGAGTTATATGGACAATTTAGCAAATGTGACTTCTTGCTTTATAAAGTTTCTTTTACTGGCCATGTTGTCTCTTAGTATGGAATATCAGTTGATCCTTCAAAGACAAAGGTAGTGATGGAATGACTAATGCCAATGAATATAACCATGGTACATAGTTTCCTTTTATTAATAGGTTACTATAGACGATTTGTTCAAAAAAAATTCTCCATAAGATAACACATAACAAGTTTACAAGTAAAGGGGTTAAGTTTATATGGTCATAAGAATTTTAATTTTTTTAAAGAATTAAAGAGGATATTGGTCAATACACTGATATTGACTTTACTATCAAGAATAGATTAATTTGAGATATATAGTAATGCATCAAATAAGGGACTTGGATGCATCCTTATATAAAATGATAGAGTTTTTTACTATATATAAAGGAAGTTAAAGATTCATGGATAGAATTATCCAACCCCTGATCTTGACTTGTAAGCCGTAATATTTTCATTGAAGATATAGAGGCATTACCATTATGCTGAAGATTTGAAATATATACAGACCACAAAAGTTTAAAATGCATATTCTCATAAAAATAGCTCATCATGAGGAAAAGATAATGACTATAACTTCTAAAGGATTATGATTTCTCAATACTCTAACACCAAGTGAAGGAAAATAAGGGGTATGATGTGTTGAGTATAAAAAATTATGGAATTTTAACTAAAATGAGGATTGATAAAGATCCTATATTCACATGTTTAGTAAAGTTGGACCTAAACATCATTAAGGAAGGGGAAGCATCAAATCTATTCCAAATGATTGCCAAACCATCCTTATTGGAGAAAATAAAAAGTTCCCAACTTGATGATAAGAATATTCAAAAGAAAATCAAATTCATTAATGATGGGAATTTGGTATACTTCATCTATAAAGATGGTATATTGAAATTTGGAAATCATTTATGTGTTTTATATATGTTTGAGATAAAAATAAAATTATTAGATGAAGTTCATAGCTCAAATTTATTTATACACACCAGTAACACTATCGGGGTTTGAAGGAACATTTTTAGTGGGATAATCTGAAATGGGAAATTACAGACTATGTATCAAGATTATTGGGTTTTCAACTGGTAAAGGTTGAGATACAACATCCTAAAGGATTGTAACAAACTAATTCGGGATACCCTCACAACCTAGCATTCGACTTGATCCACCACATACCTAAAGGGCATTTCTGATCCCCATGGGTTGATGAATAGAACCCGGGAATCAAAAACAACTAGTAAGAATAATTTCACCATCCTAAAGCAGAAAAAATGGTATATATATGCATAACATAAATAAAAAATGAAAGAAAACCCAAAAGAAATATACATTCCATAACTAAAATAAGATAAAAAAGTGATAAAACTCGAAGCAAATAGAACAAAACCAAAGTACAAGTCCAATATAAAAGGCAAAACAAAAAAAACCAATTACTCCATGTGATAATGTGGGAAACATCCCATGATCTCACCACCATATACCCATAATCAGCTAATAGAAACCTCACAACCTCACTGTGGTACCTTGTCTTTTTCTACATCAAAAGGCATAACCTGGTCTACACACCGCTGAAAGGGTTTGTAGGGTGTGAGATAAATAGGCTCAGTAGGATCTCAATCAGGTGTTCTATATCAAGTCTCTATATAATCAATCCAAATATAATCATTTAAAATAAAACATGGTATGATAAGTAGTAAAATAATTTTATATCAAAAAAATGATAAATATTTCCCTTTTCCCACAGTTCCAAAACAAGCCAGACAAAATAGTTTCAAAACATAATTTCCATAAACATTTATCAAATTCAAAGTAAGCATATAAAATATAGAACAATACAAATCCAAAGAATATGTAAATCATTCCAAGGATCACAACAAGTTATGATAACATACTACTCATACCATAATTAATGAATAGTGCACAATTAAGTCCTTAGAACACATGCCTAAGGAGCAAAGGAGAACCCCATGAGTAAACCCCCCAAACAAGATCATGTACCTAGAACAATGAACCTAGGGAGTAGAGGAACACCCCATGATTAAACCCCCTGATAATACATAGATGATGGACCTAAGCTACACCTTCCATATAAGTACCCATGGCTTCCCATGTGCTGTATTTATCAAATCAATTTCAAAAGGAATTTTGACAATCAATTTAAATCAAACCTTTTCTTTTATCAAACCTTCTTTGAAAATCCATTTCACAATTATTTGAAAAAATAATTTTCCTTTACCTAAAACCAAGGGAAAACTATATTTTATTTAAAATCCATTCATACACACAAAACAATTATTCTAATTCATTTATAAAACAATTTATAAAACAAGAGAAATCACGGTTCATTAAAAAAAGGATAGATACAGAACCACCCACCTCAAACTCAGGTCTCATATGCCCACAATGAGATCCACCAACCCTGAAATTAACACAAAAATAACAAATAATTCACTAGATTTGATTCCCACATCTTAGAATAAATTAAAAAAGAAAAGCGGTCAAAAAATAAGATAAAATAATAAATACCTCAAAAAACCCACATGTCACACCAAAACCAACATGAGGGTTAGCCTGTGGGAGATGATCACATGAAAGATCTAAAGTGGATAAAAAACATCACCATAGGGTCAACAAATCTAAAACACATCACAATGACACCACTGTAACCAATGGTAATGAAGAAGTAGAAAGTTTTCTTTCTAGGGAGAAGTGAAACAACCACCATGGAGATAAAGAACCAAATTAAGTGATCTAGAATTAGAAAAGATCACCAAAATTTCCTGGAAGAGCCTAGGGTTTTGATCGCACTGCGATTTACTGTTTCATTTTCACCCTTACACCACTGTGCTAAACTTGTTTTATATTGAAAATTATAAAAATAATAGAAAATTTTATTCCATGTTTTAATCATTTATTTTGTGTTTATCACTGTTTAAAAGGGAAATGTTACCTGTTTTGATGATTCCATTGCAGGAGGAGGTGATTTGGAGGCCCCAGAGATGATCCAGAAAGAAAATGGGACAAAACTACATGGGTTCCATGAACACCTGTCCAATTTTGGGTAGATTATGAAAATTATGTGCATCTAAATGGACTGATATTTTTTGGGATGGTCCAAAATTAAATTTTATACAACTATTATGAAGACACCCAAACTCTATTCAAACATTAAGAGGCCCAACCGAAGTGATCTGTCCAAGCCACCAAATCTGCACAGAGTCAAAAGTTGTGTGTTGTGTGCTATCCATATCTTGATCAGTACATGTTCAAATGAAGCCAAAATTTCGTTGGAGATATCCAATAAGTGGGGAAATAGCTTTCTAGTTTTGTAAAAAGTGACTGAAGACTGTCTGAAGGCCAAAAACAATGAGACAAGTGGTTTTACAGAATCTGTGTGCCCAAAATCACTTCCCATTTTTTCTTAAAAGAGCACCATGGGTACCTCATTTGGTAAGTTAGAACAAGGAGTGAAGTGCTGACAATTTTGAGTTCCATAGTAGTCCTCTACTCATCCTAGAAGTTTTGTAGGCCCCTATCCTTATAGGGGGATCAAGAATGAAGAAGGAGTTCCGCCCGAGCTTCCTCCTCCACCCGATGTTGAGCTAAACGGTGGGCGTTCGTTGTGAGGGAGATACAAACACATAAATGGAGTTACAACGCATATATTAGCTACTTTTTGGATTAATTTGGGTGTTAAAAAATTTATTTCTATGTATCTTAAATAATTTTATATTTGAATGCTTGTTTTTATGCGTGCGAATTAGATGCTCTTAATTTCTAACTGATCGATGTGAGGTTTTGAGTGCATGACTTGTGTTGTTCCGATTGGGTAACACAATAATCCTTTTCTTACCCACTTTCTTGAGATTTAAATCTTATTTTAAATCTTTTATTACATGAATAATTTCTGGATCTTGATAACACGATTGTTATTTCAAGGTTTGGTTCTTTAAGCAATTAAATAAAGGCTTAGGAATTAATCGGGATTCCAATTAATTTCAACCAAAGAATTACTCCAAACCTAAATTAATCTCCAAGAATGATGAACTTGAAAGTGTGCAGTGAAATCACAATGAACTATTTTATCTCATATTTTTCAAAATCCATTTGGTTTCACAACTTTTAAACTTTCAATTAAGTCATTTCATCCTAAAACTATTTTCAAAACCACCCCCTATTTTAGTAATTCTTATTAAAAATGCACACTCTAAATCCACCAACACTCCTTGAGAGATGACCTATGGTCTTCCCTATACTACAAAATATTTTTTAAATAACTACCAATTTGACATTTCACGACAATGAGGTCAAATTTTGGCATCGTTTTCAGGGATCACTTTGGTTTTTAGTGCGTATTTTTGATAGGTTTTTTATAATTTTTGTGAATATTTATTTATTTTATATTATTTTTGTGTTATGATTTATTTCTTGTGTAAGTTTTTTGAATGAAGATTTCTAATCTGGGAGATTTACCACCTTTCAAACCCGAACTGGAGGGGATCTTACGTCAGTGACCCCGAGACGCACAAGAGACCCCTTTGAAGGAGGACACACAAGACAACAACACTCTTCTTGATCCTTCTTCTTCTTATTCTTCTTATGGAACCAACATCAAAACTAAAATAAACTTGTATAACATTGATTAAAACAATAGAACACTAAAATAACTAACCTCACCTATTGTCGATATCCAACCCACTTATATTCAAATGCAAGGTGAGGCACCCAATTTTGAATTATAATCTGGTCTAATTCACATGTTTCCTAGATTTCATGGACTCACAGGAGAAGACCCACATAAACATTTAAAAGAATTTCATACTGTTTATTAAACATTAAAACCTAAAAATGTTGATAAGAAACAAGTAAAACTTAGAGAATTTCCATTTTCATTATAAGACACTTCAAAAGACTGGCATTATTATGCTAATTCACCAATAAGAGGTTGGGCGGACATGAAATGCCTTTTTCTTGAAAAATATTTTCCATCCTCTCGAACTGAAATAATAAGGAAAGAAATTTGTGGGATAAGAAAATCTCAAGGGGAAAAACTTCATGAATATTGGGAAAGATTTAAAAGATTATGCTCAAGTTGTCCACACCACCAAATAAGTGACCAACTTTTAATAAAATATTTTTATAAAGGTTTAATCCCTATTGATAGAAAAATGATTGATTCTGCTATAGGTGATGCACTAGTGGATAAAACCCCAACCGTTGTAAGGACCTTAATTGAGAACATGGCGTAGAACACTCAAAAATTTGGTTCAAGGTTCAATATAACCATTCAAGGTGTCCATGAGGTACAAAGTACTGAATTCGAGAAGAAGGTGGGCACGAAGTTTGAGGAGTTAAGTAACCTTCTTTGAAAACCCATTCTTTACCAAGGAAAATACCAATCTATACCTCCTATCCATTGTGGTATATTATCTTTTGATACCCACTATTCTGACCAATTCCCCCAACTGAGATAAAATTATGAGAGTTGTGAGGCAATATTTCCTGGCCGCCCCTATAACCAACCCTTAAGGCAAGAACCTTACTATCCATCCAACCCTGGGTGGAAAGACAACAAGTCCTATAAGCAAGGGGGTATTCAAACCAACATCAACAAAAATTGAACCAACAAGGTTAGAGTAGTCATCCACCACCACCCAGAAATCCTCAACCACCCAAAGGCCTTTCTAGAAACCCCTCCAAAATCTGAGCCTAGCCTAGAAGATATGATGAAACAAATGGCTTCCAACAATCTCCAATTCTAGAAAACCACCCAAGCATCCATACAAGACCTCAAAACCCAATTAGGCCAACTATCTAACTCGGTGAGGGAAATTCAAAGTCACAGGTCAGGTAAACTACCATCTCAACCATTAGTCAACCCTAGAGAAAAAGTAAATGTTAGTTCCATCACCCTTAGGAGTGGGAAACAACTAGAAAGTCAAATGAATCCTCCATTAGAGTCATCACCTCCTGAGGAAACCTCTATCCCAACCATTAAAAATGTTCCAAATGTTGAAAAACCTTGTCTTCAGAGAAGCCCTTCCAAAGGAAAGAGTGTGTATGTCGATGAGTCTCCTAGAAAACCCATTCCTATTCCATTTCCCTAAAGGGACACCCAACCTAGGAAACAAAAGGAAACTAAAATATATAAGGAAATATTGGAAACTTTCAAAAAATTGGAGGCAAACATCCCCTTAATTGATGTTGTGAAATAAATTCCAATATATGAAAAGTTTCTGAAGGAGATATGTACTCACCAAAGGCAACATCGTGGAGATGAAAATGTGAGCTTGGGGAGGAACGTATCAGCATTGATAGAGCCATCACTTCCCACCAAGTTAAATGATCTCGGGACATTCTCGATTCCATACACCATAGGGGAGTATTCATTTTCCAATGCTATGCTTGATTTATGTGCTTCTATAAATGTGATGCCTCACTCCATTTACCCTACATTGCAGGTTGGGGAACTAAAGACCGTTGGAATTGTTATTCAACTGGTCAATCGGAGTACCGCAGACCCTTATGGATTGTTAGAGGATGTTCTTGTGAGGGTGAAAAATTTAATTTTTCTTGCTGATTTTTATGTTCTAAAAATGGAAGATGATAAGATGAATGGACATGCCCCAATTATATTAGGGAGACCCTTCTTTAAAACTGCCAAAATCATAATTAATGTCTATAATGGTACATTATCTATGGAATTTTTTGGTGACATAGTCCATTTCAACATCCTTTATTCCATGAATCACCCCTCAGAAGAACATTCTTCTCTCTCTGTTAATTCAATTGATGTACTCCCTACCCCTGAAAAACAACTTTTCTTTCCCATGTTCCCCTTTTTGAGTTTTCTTAATTTATTGAAATTCTAGGTAATGAATCATGAATTGATTGTTGTAGTGGTATAGAAAAGTGTTTTGGGTGCTTATTAATTGACAATTTCTTGAACACTAAGGATCCAATGACCATCGATGATACTGCTAAGCTTGTAAAATCTCATTCCTCATCTGAGGATGATACCATTGAGCAGTTAGATGAGATTAGTGACCTCTCACTTTCACACACACTTCCATCAATCAAAAATCCACCTGAATTGGAACTAAAATAACTTCCTCAAGATTTAAAATATTCATATATTGAGAATGGAAACAAGCTGCCCCTCATCATTGCTAGTTCACTCCCTCCTGAGCATGAATTGCAACTTCTTGAAATTTTGAGGGAGTATAAACAAGAATTAGGATGGAAACTTGCAGACATTCCTAGTATTATCCCATCAATTTTATCACATCATATTTTATTAAATGATGAGGCTAAACCGGTGAGTCAGGCACAACATCGACTGAACCCAAACCTCCTATAAGTTGTGAAAAAGGAGGTAAAAAAATTATTGGTTACTAGAATCATTTACCCCATATCTGAAAGCCAATGGGTTAGTCCTGTTTAAGTAGTTCCTAAAAAAACTAGCCTTAGAGTAATAAAAAATGAAAACAATGAATTGGTTCCAACTCATGTGAAAAATAGTTGGCGTGTCTGCATAGACTATCATCGACTAAACCAACTCACTAGGAAGGACCATTTACCTTTTCCATTCATTGACCAAATGCTAGAGAGGATAACGGGTAAGTCCTAATACTATTTCCTTGATGGGTATTCTGGATAATTTCAGATATATATTTCCCCTGAGGATCAGAAAAATGTGACCTTCACTTGACCCTTTGGAACATTTTCATATAGGAGGATGCCATTTGGTTTGTACAATGCTTTAGGTACTTTCCAGCGATGCATGGTTAGTATTTTTTCAGATTACCTGGAGAATTGCATGGAAGTATTCATGGATGATTTCATTGTTTATGGATCCTATTTTGATAAATGTTTGAGTATTATTGCTTCAGTCCTACGTCACTGTATTGAAAAGAATCTCGTATTAAATTATGATAAATGCCATTTCATGGTGTGGAAAGGTATAGTTTTGGGACATGTCATTTCTGAGGATGGTATCCAAGTAGATAAATAAAAAGTGGATATCATTTCTTCCCTACCATTCCCCAAAAATGTATGGGATGTGCGTTCTTTCCTAGTTTATGCTGGATTTTACCGTTGTTTCATTTGTGACTTTAGTAAAATTGCACTCCCCCTCTCCCGATTACTCTAAAAATAAAAATAATTTGTTTTTGATAAAGAATGTGAGAAATCTTTTAATAAGATAAAATGGAGTCTCACGTCACCCCTGGTAATCCAACCACCTTGGTGGGATTTACCATTTGAGCTCATGTGTAATGCCTCTAATTATGCAATTGGGGCAGTCTTATCACAAAGGGTCGATTGAGCTCCACATGTCATTGCCTATGACTCATGTACTTTGGACCCTTCCCAAGAAAAATACACCACAACTGAAAAATAATTAATTTCCATTATGTTTTCTGTGGAAAAATTCAGGTCATACCTTTTGGGGTCCAAATTCATTGTGTTCTCAAACCATGCAGCCCTCCGGTTTCTCCTTAATAAACTAGAAGCCAAACCACATCTCATTCACTGGATGCTCCTCCTTCAGGAATTCAATTTAGAAATTAGAGATAAAAAAGGAGCATAGAATGTGGTGGCTGACCATATCAGTAGGATCCACCCATCCTCAGACATTGACTCATCCCCCTGTCTTCCTATAAATGATATGTTTCCTGATGAACAACTATACCGAGTGCAAGATGTTATTCCTTGGTATGCTGAAATTGTAAATTATTTGGTAGTATCTTTCTTTCTTACTTATTTCAACAAAAACCAGGATGATCGTCTAAAACATGAGTCCCGTTGGTACATTTGGGATGACCCCTACCTGTGGCGCACCTATAGTGATCACGTCATCAGGCGTTGTGTTTCCTATAGAAAGTTTTAGTCCGTCCTTAGGTTCTTCCACACTCTTGCTTGTGGGGGCCACTTTGGGCCCCAACGGACTACTCACAAGGTCCTCTATTCTGGTCAATTTTGGCCCAAATTGTTTCAGAATGCCCATGACTTCTTTAAATCTTTTCCTCATTTTCAAAGAATGGGGAATGTGTCTAAAAGAAATGAAATGACACAAAAACCCTTGCTCTTCCATGGAATTTTCGATGTTTGGGGCATTGAATTTATGAGACCATTCCCTAATTCATTTGGTAACTTGTACATTCTATTGGTAGTGGATTATGTTTCAAAATGGGTAGAGGCACGATCTATAAGGAATGATGATTCTAAGATAGTTTTGGAGTTTTTGAGAACCCAAATTTTCTGTAGGTTTGGCTTACCTAGGTTCATCATCAGTGACCAGGGTTATCATTTCTGCAACTGAACAATGAAATCCCTTTTGCATCGGTATGAGGCCAGGCATCGAGTGTCTACTGCTTATCACCCATAGACCAATGGTCAAGCTGAGGAGTCAAATAGAGAGGTAAAACAGATTCGTGAAAAAACTTTTCAACCCAATAGAAAAGATTGGAGTCTTCAACTTGATGATTCATTATTGGATTACCGTACTTCTTTCAAAACCCCCATTGGCATGTCACCATATCAGCTAGTGTTTGGAAATAGTTTTCACCTCCCTATTGAGATTGAGCACTGAGCCTACTGGTCCATCAAACAATGCAATTCTAATCTTTCTGGTGTAGGTTCTCAAAGAAAGTTGCATATTTAGGAGTTGGAGGAAATGCACAGAGATTCATATGAGAACTCCAGGATTTATATGGAATGAACCAAGGCTTCCCATGACCGTCTCATCCTTCATCTCTAGTTCCATATTGGGTAAAAGGTCCTCCTTTACAATGCAAGGCTGAAGTTGCATCAAGGTAAACTTCGTTCCCACTAGTTTGGACCATACACTATTACTAATGTCTCTCCATTTGGTGTTGTTCAGGTTAAAAATGAAGAAACCAAGCAAACCTTCACTGTCAATGGGCAGTGGCTGAAGCACTTCCACAAAGCCCTTCTAGAGTCCCTGATGGAGGAACTCCAAGTTCAAGAAGCAGTCTACGAATGACACTCACTAGGTTTTATCCTTCCTTCCCACATTCTATTTTATTATAGCAAGGACAACGCACACTCTACGTGTGGGGGTATGGGTATATTCCTGGGTTAGTTAGGAATTTTCATCATATTTCTTCTTTTTCTCTTTTTAGCTTACTAAATTTTATTGTTACTTTCCCCACTTTCCCCCTCTTTCCCCCTCACTTTTTTGCCAAAATGTTAATTTTTTGTTATGCCCACTTTATCATGGAAAATGATGCCCATTTAATCATGGAAGTAATTGAAAATTCATGTGGAATTTCCATATTTTATGTTGTTTTAACTTAAAAAAACAAAAAATTCTGATGAAATGTGCATTTCTTCAAGAATTCAATATTGTGGTGTAACTTTATTTTAAAATTTGGTTGTTTTTCAATGATATAAATGGTTGTATCATTTTGAAACCTTTGAAAAAAATGGTACCCATTATGTGATTAGTTTAAGGGAAAATTGTGGCACTTAATTTCTCCACACATTTTTGCACCCAACCATGAAGTGTGATTTTTACTTACTTAATAGAAGGTAAATATAAGTTAAGTTAATATTTATCTTTTTAAAAAATGATTTTTCCATAAATTTGTTCCTTATTCGATCTATTTCATTACTGTACTGGATTGACCTACGCGTGTGTACCTGTTATCCGACTGTTGTATTCCCTAAAAAAAAATTGAGTTGTGTCTTGAGAATGTTAAAAACCACCCTTCCTTGAATTTTGATCTTGTTATAAATATTATAATTAGTGTCGTGAGGAGATCAAACAAGGGTTGATAGAAGAGTGTGAGATTTTTTCCAAGCAAAAAATTTCAAAATAATAATAATAATAATAAATGAGGGGAGTGATGAAATGTACATCATATGGGCATATTTAGGTCAGGAGTATAAGGTTTGACTTCCAGAAATTCTTAATTGAGTGGGTCTTGAAATTTGATTGCAAAGGATGTAGGATAGGTTTGGTGGACATAATAATTTAAGAAGAAAAGTTTTAAAATAACCTATATTTACTGGATAGAAATGTGGGAAGAATAGCATGACATAGTTTCCACACACACACGTGGAGAGTTAGTGACACTGTTTACTTTAGGATTACTTTCTAAAAGTGGTATCATTAATCTCCCTGAATTTTATGCTGATACTCTTTATGAGACACATTTTTTCATGATCATTAAGAATAACTCCACAGTGTGATTTTTTCTTTGATCACATTCCTATCACATTTTAAATTTTCATTGAATGTTAAATATTCATGAATTTGGGAATATCTCCATGCATAATTTTTGGAAATATGAATTTTCCCAGGAGTGCAAATGTTTAGGTGTGGGGGTGTGATCACACCGTGATTCACTGTTTCATTTTCACCCTTACACCACTGTTCTAAACTTGTTTTATATTGAAAATTATAAAAAAATAGAAAATTTAATTCCATGTTTTAATCATTTATTTTGTGTTTATCACTATTTAAAATTGAAATGTTACTTGTTTTGATGATTCCATTGTAGGAGGAGGTGATTTGGAGGCCCTAGAGATGGTCCAGAAGGAAAATGGTCCAAAACTGCATGGGTTCCGTGAACACCTGTCCACTGTTGGGTATAGTATGAAAAATCCTTGCATTCAAATGGTATGAGATTTTTTTATGGTTCTAAATTAAATTTTCTACAACTATTATGAAGACACACAGGTTCCATTCATCCATTAAGGGGCCCAACCAAAGTGATTCATCCAGACCACTGAATTCACACGGAGTCAAAAGTTGTGTGTTACGCATTGTCCATATCTCAAGCTGTACATGTTCAAATGAATCCAAAGTTTCAGTAGAGATATCCAAGACGTGGGGAAACAAATTTCTAGTTTTTTCAAAAGTGATTGGAGACTGTATGGAGGCCGAAAACAATAGGACAAGTGGTTTTACACAATCTATGTGCCTAAAACCACTTCCCATTTTTTCTATAAAAGAGCACCATGGGTACCTAATTTGGTAAGTTCGTACAAGGAGTGAGGTGCTGCCAATTTGTAGTTCCAAATGAGTAATCTTCTCATCCTAGAAGTTCTAGAGTCCCCTATCCTCATAGGGGGATCAAGAATGAATAAGGAGTTCCACCCGAGCTTCCTCCTCCGCTCGATGTCGAGCTAAACGGTGGGCATTCGTTGTGAGAGAGCTACACACATGTAAAGAGAGTTCCAACGCATATATTATCTACTGGTTTAAAGTAATTTGGGAATTAAAAAAATTCTTTCCATGTATCTTACATACTTTCATATTTGAATGCTTGTTTTGATGTGTGCGTATTAGATGCTCTTAATTTCTAACCGATCTGCGTGAGGTTTTGAGTGTGTGACTTGTATTGCTCTGATTGGGTAATGCAAGAATCCTTTTCTTACCCAATTTCTTGAGATTTCAATCTTCTCTGGAATCTTTTATTCCATGCATAAGTTCTGGACCTTGATAATATGATTGTTAGGTTTGAGGAAGGGAATATCAAGAGAGAATGAATTAGTATTCAGGGTTACAAAACGATAGAATCCTATAGGTTGTGAATGATTCACATCGTGAACCTGAGATTCATGGTGTGAATCCTTCGAGTTTCATATATGATGAAAAAGGCATCACCTCGACTTAAAAAAACCTGATCAACCATTTAATGACATGAAAGCATTTCACAGATTGTAAAATTTTCATGCTCTAAATCTGTTTTATGGCTTCCACTTAGAGACACATTCACATCAATAATCACATTCATGGAGTGAATCTGTCCTACAGGTAGTACCAGGAATAACTTCTATAGGAAGCTCCCAAACTAGATCCAACACCATCTAAAAATGAAAACATACTCTTAATAAAGAAAAAGAGTGTACCTTAGACCAGGATGTTGATGGTTTAGGGTGCAGTGAAAGTGAGCATAGGTGGGTGATATATTAAAATTTCTTTTAATAATCATTGCCCAAAACCAAGAGAGAGGATCATGCACATAAAATTCATAATTAATTTATTTAATATTTAGAGAAATAAATACCTAGGATTAGGAAATTTATTCATTAGTAAATTTTGATCATCCAAAAAGACCCTTTAGGATTACCTTCATTATGTTATGAGGATCCAATGATAGAATCCCTCTAGAAGTGATCGACACGTGCTCCTATGATCTCTGAAAAACACTACTCAATTTCTGGGATCTAGCATGATGAGTCTAATGTCTTTTGTTGTTTTTTATTAATCGTTCTTTATTTAGTATTAAAGAAACCACTCTTGCACTTCTCATTCTTGAGAGGGAGAGAGAAGGAGAAGTTGAGAGAGAATTCATTATGCGCAGCAATTCTGATTCTCAATTTTTGGATGCTCTGCAAAATAAACATAGAATTCTATTTATAGAGTTATTATTTAAGTTAAAATATTATTTAATTGCATACTGACCATTAAATAACATTTATTACCTTTAATAAACCCCATGGAATATAGTAATAATTATATTATTATTATTTTGTGGTGCACACCAACTTGTGAAATAACAAATATTATGTAACGGTATTGTTAATTAATATTTTTCACTAGAATCAGTATTGGTCCATTCAATCTCCTCTATAATTTACTGAACAATTGAATAAATATTTTATTCATAAATAATTATTTCATTCACAATCTAGTGAATAAATATTTATTAAAATTTTCAATAAATAAAATAAATATTTTATTGACAAGCCAACAAATAAATATTGATTTAATTTATGCAATAAATATAACTTGAACAAAATTATTCCTCAAACTTGAGAATAATATTTATTCCATTAATTAAACTCAAATAGAATTTAATCAATATCAATGGAAACAATTAGTGTATGAACCTATAGGATTCTTTCTCATTGGCATTAGGTGGGCTTGCCTAAAGTCCAAGATTACTATATAGAAATGGGTCAAGGAACCCAAGATAAAGAACTTAATTTCACAACATCAATAACCACATATAAATGCTCACTATGTAATATAACCCCCTTTTCACGATGTCTCGTCAAGCAAATTTCACATCCGTTTCACCAACCTATATGATCGATATGTCTTTCTTTGACTATCTGAAATAAATGCATCATTACACCATGGCCATGGAATTTAATGTGATGGTTCTATTCCAATCAAAAGTCCAAGATATCAACTTCCATAAATATGAAAGAGACCAATCCTTCCTCAGATTATTCATTAATGACATGTCAATTGTGATGCACCCAACATATCCAAATTCTCCATGAACTATTATTGTCTTAGTTTATGAAATGATTCTAAGTAAATGAGTTTTAACATGCATTAATAATAATATTAAAGTCTAAGGACCATCACACATGCTCATAGATAGGAATATCCGATGATAAAAAAACATGCAGAATTCCTACTGATGGGCCTGTTCTCATAATCTCCCATATTTGAGATTACCAAGTGAGAACTTCCTAAGAAGAAGCCTCATCTTCTTATGAGTACTCACACCTGAGGGTCTATGTACTATGTATCCCATCATAGTACATTATCCAACTGCATAACATTATTTGAAAACATCATCATAACACATCAAGGTTCTCATCATAGTAGGGAACTGGTATGATCTTATCAATGTGATGTATACTCTAGAAAATTATTACATTAGATTCATGAAAAAAACAATATATAATAATAAGTTTTATTAATATTAAATACATAGAATATAAATGTAATCAAATTATAAATAGTTGTTCCTAGGAAAAAAACTCTAACAAACTCCCATTTATACTAGAGCCTACTATCTACGACCTTCAGTTAACTAGACCTCACATGATAGTCATGTTTATACTGAGTTAAGACTTTAGTCAAGGGGTCCTCTATGCAGTCTTCTCTAGAAATACTACTCACTAAAACTTCACCTCTCTGAGAAAAATCCCTGAAGTGATGATACTTCCCAAGTTTGTGCTTCATCCGTTGATTTGAATTTGGATATTTTTCAAGATCCACTGTTGTAGTATTATCACAATAAAGTGTGACATGATATTTACTTCTAGATACCACATCAAGCTCTTGAATGAAGTTGTGCATCCATAATGCTTCTTTAGCTACCTCAATAACTGAAATATACTCAGAATCTACTGTAGAATATGAAACCACATCCAGTTTTGATCTCTTATAGCTCACAATAACTCCATTCGAAGTGAATATATATCATATTTGTGACTTCATGCTATCTTGATCAGTTTGGAAACTAGAATATTCATATCCTATGATGATTTGTTCCTCATATCCTCCATAAACTAGGAACATATCTTTATCATGCCTCAGATACTTAACAATATTCTTGATTTCCATCTAATGGAAGTCACTGAGATCATCTTGATATCTTCCTACCACACTTAATACATATGTGACATCTAGCCTAGTACATAGTATAACATACATTACTAACCCAATCGCTGATTCATATGGAATTCTTATCATTATGTTTCTTTCCTCATATGTTTGAGGACACATTTTCTTGGAAATATAAATGCCATGTGATGCTAGAAACAATCCCCTCTTGGATTGTTCCATACTGAATCTCTTTAGTATCTTATCAATGTATGTACTTTGACTTTGGATGAGAAACCTCTTGGATTTATCACAATGGATCTTGGTCCCAATAATATATACCGCCTCACCCAATTCCTTCATAGAGAATCATTTATTCAACCATGCCTTAACAGACTATAAGATTGGTATTTTGTTTCTATTGAGTAATATGTCATCAAAATATACTATTAAGAAAATTACTAGACTCCCACTAAACCATTTATAGATACATGACTTGAATTCATTATTTATGAAACCAAATTCCATTATGGACTCATCAAAACGAATGTTCCATGACCTGGATGATTTCTTTAATCCATAAATGGATCTTTACAAATTGCATACCTTGTTGGAATCCTTTGAAGTCATAAACACTTCGAGCTATGTCATATAGACATATTCCTGAAGGTCCCCATTAAGGAAGTCTGTTTTGACATCCATTTTCTAAATCTCATAATCATTGAAAGTTATAATGGAAAGTACAATTCTGATGGATTTTAGTATTTCAACTGGTGAAATAGTTTCATCATAGTGAATGCCTTGATGCTTTTTAAAACCTTTTACAACCAGTTATGGCTTATAGGTACTAAATCTTCCTTCCATTTCTAGTTTCTTCTTTAATACCCATTTGAAAACAACAAGATTTACATCTACTAGAGGGTTTAAAAAAAATCCAAACTTGGTTTTGGTATGTGGAATCCATTTCAGAATTCATGGGTTCTTTCCACTTAGAAACATATGTGCCACTTACTGCTTCCTTATAGGTTAGAGGATCATTATCATCAACTAATAATGAGTCACCATCCTTAGTGACTAAAAACCATACTATTTTAGTTATATAATCTCTATAGTAATCCAATGTCGTAATTGTGTCTCTGGAACAAAATATTCTTCCACGGGGTTTTGTGAAATTTGTTCATATGCCAACTCTTGTGTATCTTGATCTTGTACTTCATCAAAGTCTATCTCACTCCCACTATCTCTTTTAGAGATAAGATCACCCTCAAGAAATGTGGGAATTCATCAACCAAAACCTTTTTTTTGAAGGATTGTATAGGTATTATCCCTTTATTTCTTTGGGATATCCTATAAAGATACACTTTGTGCCTCAGGGTGAAGCTTGTTACCTGAATAGGTCTTAACAAATGTTTTACAACACCAAACATGTAAGTAAGACAACATGGGTTTCTTTCCATCCGATAATTAGTATGGTATACCGTCTATTTATTTAGTTGTCACCCATTTTAGTATGAATTCTATTGTTTGTAATGCGTATCTCCAAAAGGATAGTGGAAGAATCACATAACTCATCATTGATATCACCATGTCCAACAAGGTTTGGTTCCTCCTTTTTCTTACACCATTCCACTAAGGCATATAAGAAGGAGCGAGTTGAGATAAAATACCAAACTCTTATAAACAATCAATTAATTCTTAATTAACATATTCTCTACCATAGTCTGAGAAAAGTTTCTTAATATTCTTACCATGCTGGTTCTCAAATTAATTCTTGTATTCCTTGAATTTATAAAAAGAATCCAACTTATACCTCATTAAGTAGACATATACATATCTACTAAAATCATTAGTAAAAGTTGTGAATTATGAGTACCCACCTCTTGATTCAATAGGAAATATTCCACACCCATCAGTATGAACTAATTCAAGAAGTTCTTTAGCCCTTTCACCTTTCCCACTAAATTGGGATTTGGTCATTTTTCCTTGTAAGCAGTCATGACAAACACCAAGTGGTTTTAGCTTAAAAGAATCTAAATATCTATATTAATGTAATTTTATCAAGTGATTTTTATTCACATGAACTAGCTGGTGATGCCAAATTTTGGTGTGGTATGAGTCATTTGAAGTAACTTTGTTATTGATTACCATTATTTGGTTTGTGTAATCTAACACATAAAGAAAATTATTTAAATTTCCCTTACCATGAAAAATTATATCTTTATAAAAGAAGCAAAATTTATTCCAAAATTTGAAAATAAATCCATCTGTATCAAGTCTGGATATAGAAGTAATGTTTTTGGTAATTGAAGGCACATAATAACAACCCTTTAAAACCAAGATCATTTTGTTCGACAACATGAGGTGGTAGTCCTAGATAGCTACAAAACCAAGTTTATCTCTGTTGGCTACTCGAAGATCTACCTCTCCTCTGTCAATATTTATGAATTTACTTGGTTTCTATATTGGAATACATATGTGAGCACCAAAAGTTGTATCTAATACCCAATTTTTAGAAATAGATAAATTGAACTCAATAACAAATGCACCTAAAGCCCCCCTTTTTTTAAATGGGTATAGTTTTTTTCCAGTGGCCCTTCTTCCCACATGCAAGACAGATAACATCCCATTCCCTTTCTTTCCCCTTGATATTCCTCTTCTTGGAAGGGCATGAAGAATCTTTGGGATTGAAGCCCTTCACTTTCCATTTCCATTTGTTCACCATAAGGATGGAAGGTTTTTCACGCTTTATATTCTTATCAATTTGGTGAAGAATGTCACGACCCGTCCTCGGGGCTCGTGCCGTGACTACCCTAAGCCCGCCTTCCATAGACCAGGGGCTGGCGACTAGCACCAAGGCGTAAATCCCGGTAAAAAGGGAAGGCATTGCCTTTGTAAAGTAAACAAACACCACAGAGTAAGAAAGAAGAAGAAGTAAACACTAAGTAAAAACTGAGTACAACAGTAAGTGCGGAAAAGTAAGGGGGACAGTATAAAAACCCAAACTGAAAGTAAAGTACAACTAGAAAGGAAAAACAGCAACTGAAAAGTAAAGCCGCATCACCGAGCTGTCCACTAGAAATCCCACCTGAAGGGTGGGTACAGATAGCCTCCACTGCTCCTCGGGTCCAGCCGACCGCTCCGAGTACGTCCCGCCCAGTGGTCCACCTCCAGGTACCGTCCTGCTCCGCAAGCCTCAACCACGATCAGCGCTGTCCGTCGTCTGCAACCAACACAACGTAGTGCGGGCATAGCCCGTGCAGGGGTGAGTATAAGCTACTCAGTAGGGACCCCGAGACCCCGAAGGTCTCCCAAAATCCACAAAGGATAAACCACAAAGTAAAGATGCAATCATGAAGTAACATCTGACACTGTTTAGGTATATGCACATACATATACCTAAGTCATAAATTCTCATTCGACTCCAACATCCGAGCCCAAGTAAAACCCAGTCCACACAAGAAAGCAAAACAAAAATCCACACAGGATAGCACAACACAATCCACAAAGGAAAGCAAAACAGGATTCAGCTCACACAGGTATACTTCTTCGTATGACGATAGAGATGATCAAATATATCCACTGATTCATCTAAGTCGTCGGACCCACAAAGGATCGATAGGTAACTAACCCCCGCAATGACCCAAGAAGGGTCTGACCCACATAGGATTGAGAGGTAACTAACCCCCGCAATGACCCAGGAAGGGTCTGACCCACACAGGATTGATAGGTAACTAACCCCCGCAAAGACCCACACAGGATCGGACCCACACAGGATCGGTAACACTGATCCACATAGGATCTCTGAGTGCTGTAGTCGTCGCCGTCGAATCCACTGAGGATCTCTGTACAGTCGTCGTAGTAGTAGCAGTCGTAGCCAGCTCTAGGGTTCCCGCACACAGCAAGCTCGTTCGGGAGGGTCCGCTCCACGAGCCGAGAGGATGATACATAAACTGACACATAGTACAGAGTTGATGTATCCAAAAGTTCCGTATCGTCAACAGGAACTCAACGTCGCAGACGGTGCGTCAATCGGACGCCCGGTCTGAGAGTTATTGGATTTTTCGTCCCAGGGGCCCGGTTGGTTTTTAAGGCAAAACCAAACTGACCATACTCCACCTGCGTCTAAACCTCGTGCGGAGTAAGCCAAAAGATCCGTCTCACTAAGAGGAATCCAACAAAGTCGACGACACGTCAATCGGATGTCCGGAGCTTAAGATATGAGTGTTTCCGCTCCGAGGGCCCGGTTGGTTTTGTGTACGAACCAACTCGGCCGAACCCAAAGTATTTCGAAACCTTGAGTGAAATATACCGAAATGACCATCTCGATCCAAGGATCGTATCGCCGCTGACGACGCATCGATCGAAGGTCTGTAGCCCGAGATATGGGCAAAAGAACCAAAAGGGTCCGAAAATGGGGGTTTCGGGCCCGGACTGACCCGGCCCGAGACCCCCTGGGTCGGCCCGGCTGGGCGCGGCCCAGCCTGGGCGCGGCCTGGGCGCGACCCGGTCCGGAGGCCCGACGGCCCGGCGCGCGGCGCCAGCTGGCTCGGCCGAACGACCGAGCCATTCGGTTATGCGGGGGGGGGGGGGGGGGGGGCGCACTACCCCCCACCATTCGGAAACTGCGGTCCCAATTAAGGGGCCGCTCAGATGGCCAGCCGGAGGTTTTGACCCTCAGCTCTTCCCCTGTCCTACCGACCTGCCCTGGCCGGTCGGTTCTTGCTCCACGGGACCGGTGACGGCCGGTCCCCTCCCTGCTCCGACGCCGGCGGCCCGTCTTCGGCCGCTGGTCACCCTGCTTCACCGCGACCCGGAACTGGCCGCGGCCTTGGTCGTCCGGTGCGGCGCGACGGTGCCGTGCTCTTCCACCATGGTCCCGCTCCGGCCGCGATGTCTTCGGGTTTCTCCGACGCAACGCGACGACATCGTGTCCTTGTTCGTTTCCACGGCACGGCGCGATGGCGCCGCACAATCCTTGTCACACGATCACACGCGGTGCAACGACACTGCGTCATTCTCGTTTCAAACCACAAAGAAACAAACATGGATAAAGGAGGAGGGTCAGCCGTGTTTGTGCGGTCCGGCCCCCTCTTGTTAATAGATAGCATTTGGTCGTATTTTCATGAAGAACGACAAGGTGGTAAACACGTACAAAATAATTAAATAACCCCTACCTCATGCGAGCTTGAATGGAGGTTCGTCGAACGAGGATTCGTTGCGGGTAGAAACATCGCGGAAGGAGATATTGCGAAAGAAGACGTCGCGGAAGAACCATCGCGGTATACGGCGTCGCGTAGTTGGTCTCCGAGGACTCAGCATTCTTCGTCGGATATCGATGCGTTCTTCGCATTCTTCGTCGAAGTCAAAGAAGATCTTCAAGTCCTTAGCCTTTTCTCCCAACAACTCCACCACAAGGTTGCAACCCCAAATAAAATAAGCCCAAGTCTTATTTTATTAACACAAGATAAGTATTTGAATTTCAAAGGTTTGAGTTAATTCCACTTAATTAATTCAAGACAATTTTTCATCATTAAAGGTAAGTTGAGGGAGTTAGGAATTTGAAGGGGTGGGGTTCGTGTGGGCCCCACCACCCTCATAACCTCCCTTGGGAAGTTGGGTAGTTACCCAACTTCCACCCAAGCCTTAAACCACTTTAAGAAAAATAAAAATTGTAGAATAATAATAAATTAAACTTCCACAATTTTTATCATCTACTCTCGTGACAACGCAACTCCGGAACAGGTGTTCCTAAGCAATTACCGGAGCTGCAGTTCCATCGGTGCCCTCGAAATTTGATTCCGAGCACCGGTTCAAAAGTTAGAAATTCCTGCTCGTTCGTTCACTGAACGTACCCAAGCTAAACTTCAGATAGAAATTCTGGGCACACCAGGCCTCAGAATCAAGTGCCGTCAGAAACTGCATTCTTGTAAAATCCCAAAGAAAAATAAGAAAAAAATTTCCTTGAATTTTACGGGTCTTTACAAATAAGAGTAAGAAGATCTGGTAGAGACTTCTCAATGTTGTTCATATTAAAATTCACAACAAATATAGAGAATCGTTGTGGGAGTGATGCTAGAATGAGGATTATTCCCAGTTCTTCAGTGAGTTTAAACCCTAGAACCTCTAAGTGATCAATGTAGCCAATGAGTTTGACTACACGAGGAATAGTTGGGGCACCCTCTCCAAGATTTCTCTGAAAGAGAACCTTGGAAATCTCAAATCATTCCTATCTAGCTCTCTCCTAGTAAATACCACATAGGCTATCAAACATGCTATACACATCCATGTTTTTGTGAGACTTCCTTAGTTCACTATACATCGATGAAAACATCAAACATTGAACGTCGATTGGGTCACTCAAATGTTTTTCATCGATAAATAACTCTTCATCACTCATCTCTTTAGCGGGAAGATCATACATTGAGGATTCTAGCATGTAATATTTTCATTTATGGCGTAGCACAACCCGAATGCGCCTAAACCACTCCTGGAAGTTAATTCCTATTGGGAGATTATTTTTATAAAATATTGATTGTAGGGATAGTGTGGATGATGAACTTGTCATTTTACTCTACAATTAAAAATAGAAGATTATCAGTATTTTTCTTGATTACAAAATAAGTGATATATAATAAATTAAATGTTTATTTATTTATTTATTAAATCTATCACAATTTTATCAAGTCTCGATATCCCTCACCATTGAGCTTGGAATGTCTAGTTGCTTTAAAATTATAGTGTTAAGTATCCCTATTACTTTTCTTAATGATCTAGACTTTGTCCATAAAAAACAGAATAAAGTAATTAGGTAGGCAGTTTTGCTAACCAGGGACTTGCAGCTCCTTGATCCATTGAGTGGATTCCCCTATCCTGAAATCCTGACTTGGATTTCCTCAACACTTACCTCTAAATTTGTATTGAACATAATTTTTCTGTTAAACTCAATACAATTTCGGTTAAGTCAACCCAAAACTCTTATGATAAATCCCCAATAAAAGTAAGTGTCTAGACTTTTCCCATGTACTACACTTAGTTCTATGGTTTCATTCCCAATCAATTAATAGAAGGTTTAGTCTGAATTAATATCTAATTGAGGAATTTTAATTTATTATGAATAAATTTCATCTTGTTTTATCCTTTACATGTCTTGTTAATATTAAGTGGATGTTACTTAATTAATTAACCATGTTGGATAAACCATTCATGCATAATTCATTTATTTAATTTTCATCTTTGCACATTAATTCATTTATTTATTTGATTGTAGCCTTACATCTATAAAATAAATTATTTCATAGACAGAAATAAATAAATAATTAAACGACCCATTCACGAGCTTTATCTAATGGTTGATTTAATGAGCATACATTAAATGAACCTTTTACCTAGGGGAAATAACTCCTATTTTCGTTTATGGAATGAGTTATAACATTCCACCTATCCACCTCTGTATCAATTGGGTTGGCATCATTATGGTTCTATCTTGAACCGCCTCCACGCACCTTGGGATTCTCCATTAATTACAAATATTTATTACTCATGTGTAGGTGAGGAGAATTAAAGGATTGTTTACAAAGGGATTAAATAAATATCCCTGTACACATAGGTCCTACATAATAATAGAGGTAGGGATGACTCACAGGTCATTATTTAATTTAATATTAAATAATTGTAAACTCATGCAATAAATTAAATTGAAACATAAAACACATACATAGGTCTTGTTCAAGATCATGAATGGTTATACATGTAATGAATACACAAAATTAAATGGCTAACATTCATTTCTTTGTTCGTTCTTTTATTATTTAAGATAAACATGCTTGCATTAATTAATTAATTAATTAATTAATTAATTCTCATTCATCTTAATGATCATCTGATCTTATTTGGAGATACCCATAATTAATGGAATTCATGGAAAATAAATAGAAGAACTAATAATGACATATTAATTAAAATAAATCAATTGAGCATTTAAAATTCTTTAAAACCATTATTAAATTTTCAAACACACAACAGTTTTCCAATAAAAAAATAACATTTTAATGATGCAATTTTAATTTTTTCCATTAATGGGAGACTACACAATGTGTAAATCCAACTACACACCATGTACCTCGATTTCTATATATCCAAGTCATAAGCTTAGGGTTTTGGTCTGTTAATTCAGTCATACTAAATGGTGTATACATGCTAGCTACACACCCTATATCCACTTTCCTTGTGCCAGGTTGGCCCAGTCAACACGCGGTGTGCAATAAAAGCATAATGTGTAATTAATTGCTTGATGCATCTAGATACATGTGCATGGGTATATGAAATGTGCTCCAGCCACACACCGTGTAACCCAGTTTTATCAGCCAAAGATTTGGAACTTCCCGATGACACCTCTAGCTGTTCTTCATTTGTTCTTAAACCTTTAAGAAAATTAGACACTGAACAAACATGATTAATATGTTGATAACATGTTAATTCAAATCAGATTAAATAATGAGTAACATGAAATGAAAATCTAACCACAATTACGCATAGATCAACAATAAAATAAATAATTATAAATTTAAACACGGCCCCTATGATATCACTTGATGGTTTCAGGTGTAGTGGAAGTGAACATAGGTGGGTGATATATTAAAATTTCTTTTAATAATCGTTTTCCAAAACCAATAGTGGAGATCCTTCACATAAAATTCATAATTAATTTATTTAATATTTAAATAAATAAATACCTAGTCTTAGTAACTTTGTTCTTCGGTGAATGTTGATCATCTAAAAAGACCTTTTCAGATCACCTTCATCGCACTGTGAGGATCCAAGGATATAATCCCTCTAGCGGTGATACACACGTGCTCCTATGATCACTGAGAAACACCACTCGATCTCTGGGTGCTAGCGTAGTGAGTTGAATGTCTTGCATTGTTCATTCTTTATTGCTCAGTCTTTGGTATTGAAAAAATATCTCTTGCACTTATCATTTTTGGGAGGGAGATAGAAGGAGGAGTTGAGAGAGAATTCATTGTGTGCAAAAATTCTAATTCTTAATTTTTGGATGCTCTACACAATAGACATAGCCATATATTTATAGAGTAAGTATTTTAAGTTAAAATATTATTTATTTGCATACGATCCATTAAATAACATTTATTACCTTTAATAAACCCCATGCCGCATAATAATAATTATATTATTATTATTTTGTGGCGTGTGCCAACTTGCGAATTAACAAATATTATGTAATGGTATTTTTAATTAATATTTGTCACTGGACTCAATATTGGTTCATTCGAACTTCTCTTGAATTTATTAAACAACCAAGTAAATATTTTATTCATAAATAAATATTTTATTCACAATATAGAAAATAAATATTTATTAAAATATTCAATAAATAAAATAAATATTTTATTCACAAGGTGATGAATAAATATTTATTTAATTTATATGATCAATATAACTTGAATAAAATTATCCCTCAGACTTGATAATAGTATTTATTCCATTAATTAAACTCAAATAGAATTTAATCGAGATCAACGAAAATGCTTAGTGTGTGACCCTCTAGGATTATTTCTTGTTGGAATTAGGTGGGCTTGCCTAAAGTCCAAGATTAATGTCTAACAATGGGTAAAGGCACCCAAGAGAAAGAACTTAATGTATCAACATCGACAACCACATCTGAACACTCACTATGTACTATAATCCCTTTGTCAAAATATCTCATCAATCATGTTTCACATTCATGTCACCAACCTATATTCTCAATATGTCTTTCTTTGACTATCTGAAATAAACATGTCATTACACCATGGCCATGAAATTTAATGTGATGGTTCTATTCCAATCAAAGGGCTAAGATATCAAGTTCTATAAAAATGAAAGAGAAAAATCCTTCATTGACTTATTTATTAATGACCTGTCACCCATGACACACCCAATGTATCAAACTTTTCCATGAACTGTTATCTTCATGGTTTATGAAATACATCTAAGTAAGTGAGTTGTAACATGCATTAATAATAATCTTAAAGTATAAGGACCATCACACATGCTCATAGATAGGAATATCTAATGAAACCAAAACATGCAGAATTCCTACTGGCGGGTTTGTTCTCATAATCTCCCATCTTTTGGATTGCTAAGTGTGAAATTCACAAGAATAATCCTCATATACTTACGAGTACTTGCACCTAAAAGTATATTTACTATGTTTCTCATAATAATACATTATCCAACTGTAGAACATTATTTGAGAATATCATCATAGAACATCAAGGTTATCATCATAACGGGGAACTGCTATGAACTTATTAATGTGATGTATAATCTAGTAAATTATTACATTAGAGTCATGTAGAACAAAAAACAATATGTAATAATAAGTTTTATTAATATTCAATAAATTGGATATACATGTAATTAAAGTATAAAAAATTGGTCCTATAAAACCAACTCTAACATGTGTTATAATCTCCCCACCATAAGACTTTCCATCCTTGGGAAGTCATGTGGAAGAAGGGTGCTCCTGAAATAGGTGAGGCCACTGCTCCCTCACTGGGGATTCACGTTCCCAAGTCTTGTGAGAATCTGATCTGTGCCATCATAACACTCTGACCAATGGGATTGTATTCTCACACAAGAATTTCACCCGAGAATCAAAAATCTCTACCGGATCTCTACAACTGAAACGTCTAGCTCTAACTCAATCTCTTCCAAACTCAAAACATGAGAGGGGTTAGGATGGTGCTTCCTAAGATGAGATACATGGAAAACATCATGGATACCTATAAAATGAGTCGATAATTACAACTGATACACAATCTACCCAAGCCACTTGGTGACCTCAAATGGTCCAACATATCTCAAATCCATATTTCTCAATTTTCCAAGCTGATGGTGACCTAACCAAGGAGAAACTTTTAAGAAAACCTGGTCACTTAAGGAAAACTCCAAAGTATGACATCGATGATCAACATATGATTTATGTAGACTTTGTTCTATAACAAGATGCTGACATATATCTTAAATCCCCACCAACATCTCCTAAATGAAACTTGATCCCACAAGAGAGACCTCACCCACCTCATCCCAATAAATATGTGACCATATAGGGAGACCATATAAAGCCTCAAAGGGTGACATGTTGATCGATGACTGGTAACTATTGTTATAACAAAACTCAAATAGTCCCAAATTTCAATCCTATAATACACAAAAATACAAGATGTAGGTATAGATCATATCTTTTAGAATCTTAATAGCACGCTCTCTCTGACTGTCTGTCTATGTACGGTAAGATGTACTCATTCTTACCCAAGTCCCTATTAAATCTTGGAGACTCTTAAAGAATATAGAAGTGAAACTGGAATCCTTATCATAGGTAAACCCATGTAACCACACAATCTCCTACACATACATCTTACCCAGATCTTTAACTTCAGTGGTGTCCTAAGTCAGAATGAAATGGGATGATTTCATCAACCAATAAATCATCTCCCAAATTAAATTCTTCCCTCAGGGAGTTCATGGTAATCAAAAAAAGAAGTCCATGGACACCTATTCTCATTTCCAAACTAGCACTAAAGGAGGATGGATCAAACCATAAGGTTTTAGATGCTCTACTTTTATCTGATTGCAGGCGTAACAATGAGAAACATAATCTACATTATCATGATTCATACCTGACCACTAGAAACACCATATCATGTCATAATACATCTTCATATTTCACATATGAATGAACTGTAAAGAAAAATGATAGTGAAAAAAACTCAACTCTTCATAGATTTTGGGATTAAAATCGATCCCCAAGGAAGAGAATATCATCTAAAGGGAGAGACTAACCAGAAATGGTCTCCCCACCATAAAGGGTTTCTTGATTTCCCCTGAATTCATCAAAATAATATTGAATTCATAGAATATACTCAAGGAGAGATTATGATAACTGAAAACTAGTTAGATCCATACCTAAAACATTCTATTAAGAATCCAGATGCAACCGAGTGAAGAGTCCCACCAAGTTCCACTCTTCCTTTGATTCTAAGACAGCCTATGATGACACTTTCCTATTGAGAGAATATACAATGAAATTACCCTTCCCTAGGGTGTAGGAGATGTCGATATTGAACATCTAAAGGTATTACACCCACCACTACTATATGAGATTCAATTATTTTTAAGAGAAGATATAGCTCATACTCTTATGGTCAGAAAAGACTGCGAACCTCTCCCCAAAAATCTAGCGCCTCCAATAATTAAGTGCATGCATAACTAAAAAATCTTTAAATCATGAGTGGGGGTAATTATTATCATGAATTCAAATATGACAAGAGCTATAAGACACCACATGATCATTCTTCATAAATAAGCAACCAAAACAGCACCAAAAGCATTATAGAATATAACATGCCCCTTACTGAGCTCAGTTAAGATCCAGATATGAGCTGATGTTATAATCTATTTCAACTTATCAAAAGAGCTCTAACACTTCACATCCCATGTAAACCTCACCCCTTACTATTAAGAGTAGTCAAAGGTGATGCTAGATTTGAGAAATCCTTAAAGAACCACCAATAGTATCCAGTAAGGCCAAGGAAATATGAATCTCAAAGATGTTTTGTGGTCCTCCCATAAAAAGAAAAACTTTAAATTCTTAGTATCAACTGATAATACATGTTTATAAATCATGTTCCCTAAGAAATTTACTTTTTTGGTTCTAGAAATTTCATTTTGAAATATTTCCATAAAGAAAATGATTCCTCAAGATTTCAAAAACCAAATTCAGATGGTGCTCATGCTCACGCTCAGATCTTGAGTAAACTGAAATATCATACACAAATACAATGATAATTTTTTTGATATACTAATAGAATATCTAATTAATTAGAGCCATAATAAACTATAAGATCATTAGTTAGACCAAAATATATCAAAAAATATTCATAATGTCCATACCTACTCCTGAACACTATCTTAGGTATATTAGACTCCCGATCCCTGAGTTGATGATAACCTAACTGAAGATAAATATTTGAAAACCACTTTTCCCCCTTTAACCAATTAAATAAATCATCCACACAGGGTAAAGGATACTTATTCTTAACCGTTAACCAGTTTAAATTTCGATATCCCCTGCACAATTGAAGTAAACAATCATGATTCTTGGAAAAAAGAACTAGGGATTCTCAAGGTGAAACACTAGGGAGAACAAAACCCTTTATCATAAGATCATCCAACTAGATATTGAGATCCTTCATCTCTATTTTTTCCATACAATAGGATGGTATCGAGATTGGTTTCATACATGACACCAGATCAACCATAAACTCTACCTAACTCTCTAGAGGAAGACTAGAGAAGTCATTTGGGAAGACATTGGGAAAATCAATGACAACCAAGGGAAGATTACCAATAAAATAAACATAATTATGATAAATTGAAAAAACATACAATAAGCTATTGAGATCTGAGTGGAAATTTCTTGCACGACTTAAAATTGGGTTTCACTCTCCATGAAACACTAAAGAGATTTCATCAGTAGAAAGGAATGAGACACACCGACAATAACAATCAACCTCAACATGATGAGAAATAAGACAATACAAACCGATGATGACATAAAATTGTTCCAGATTGAGAATGAGGAAATCCTAGACTAAATCCAAGTTAGATATCGAAAGAGAACAAGACAGACACCTAAACCCCTTCCCTTTCATCTTCCCAAGACAAAGGACATGAGATATAATGTAATTTTCAACACATCAACAGAATAGGAAAATATAAACTAGTGGGAGGAACCTGTATCAAATAGAGAAGTGACTATAAAAGATGCAATAAAGATGGTACCTCTAACTATAGATAGACCCGTGTCAACCTCCACTGGAAACTCATCCGCTGTATGAAGGTGCTTTACTCTTAAGTCTTGTAGCTAGAGCCCTATGAACTTTAAAGCTTCTGAATACATCACAGTGGCCTTTGGATCCAATGATCCATGATTATAACAAGGTGTAGATATGGCCTGAAAGAATCTCTGTGGATGGCCATAGTGGCCACAACCATTTAACACCTTCATAGGAAATGGATAAGAACACTGGGTGTGCCTGACATTTCCACATTGATAGCAAGTTAGGGGAACACCACTAACTACAACCGATGGCTTAGAGGATACCTACTGCTTATAACTACCTCCACTACTCTTAATATGATCATGACACTTCCTCTTCTTTCCTTTTGCACCACTAAATCTTCCACTGGGTGGAAGAGAATGGGTAAAATGGGAAATATTGCCAATCGTATCCATATTTATTATTATATCCATGTCTACTATAACTACATAGGTGGAAAGTTTTAGTATAAATAACTAAATTTTGATATTTCGTTGCAAACCCTGCAGGTACTTCTGAGATTTTAGTAGATTATCCTTTACCACCTTCATAGAAAAATGAACCAACCAATTGATGCAATATGACTTTGAATGCTCTCCCTACTAAAAGGATAGGAACTCTAGTGACTTTACCATTATTAGAGACTCTTGACAGAACTACTGAAATAAGAGTGTCTTAAAATCCTTCCATTATAATCCTACATAACTATCTTCCTACACCATGGAATCCCCCATCTCTTATAGGGACCCTCAAGTCTGAATTCCACATATTTTACCATGATATTCTTAGGCATATCTAGAAATTTAAAGATCTGATCAATCGTATCCATCTATCCCTCCACCTATTGAGGTTCATTCATACCCTTAAAGGATGATGGTTTATCACATAATAACTCATGAGATTGAACCCTTTCTCCTCCAGCTCTTGGATGCACCTCAAAAACTAAATTCTATACTTGGGGTACATTCTGGCTTATGGAATGAACTAATTCCACGATAGCCTCAATAAAATTTTGATCCAAAGGCAGATTCCCCTGAGGAGAATCCGCTGCACCCTCCCATGGAACCAGTGGAAGAAATCTTAGAGGTATATCACTGCACAAAAAAAAAGAAATAATCAAACTATAGGATAATCTCAGTTCAAACCAAAAACATATAAGCAAAAAACTAAGATTATGATCAAGAACTCAATATAAGAGACAGACATCCCAACATCCCATGGTAACTTGAGTCTCGTCATGGCAAGAGATGGACATGCACTCACCGTAACTTGCCTCTAAAGTTTCAAAATCATATATTTAGTCTAAAAAACTTCCCAAGATAAGGAATTTTGAGGACTAAACACCTTTTATACCAATTTGTAATTATCCAACCAAGGATTACCTCACAAACCGGTACCTGACCCGATCTGCCACATACCCGAATGGTGTTCCTGATCCCCACGGGCTAGCTACTGGAACCCAGGCATCAAAAAAACTAGAGAGAATTATTTCACCCAACCTGAAGTAGATGACATGGCATATATATACATAGATGAAAGAAACATCAAAATAAAAACTAGAAGAAATATATATTCCATAATTGAAATAAGATAAAAAAAGTGATGCAACTCAAAATAGAAAGAACAAACCCAAAGTACAAGTCCAATAATAAAGGACAACCAAAAAAGAAACAGGCTACTTCATGTGATAATGTGGGAAATGTCCCACCATCTCACCACTAGCTACCCATACCTAGCTAACAGAAACCTTGTGGCCTCACTGCGGAACTTTGCCTTTTCCTACATCAAAAGACATAACTAGGTCTACACACCACCAAAAGGGTATATAGGGTATGAGCTAAACAGGCTTAGTAGGATCCCACCCAAGTGTTACATATCAAGTCTCTATACAAACAATAAAAATATGCACATTTAAAAGAAAACTTGGCATGATAAGTAGTGAAATAGTTTTATATCAAAATCATGGTAAATATCTCCCTTTTTCAAATTATTCCAAATCAAGCCAGACAACAAATTTTCAAAGCATAATTTCTATAAAAATTTATCAAAGGCAAAGTTGGTATATCAAAGTCATAAAAATACAAATCCAAAGAGTAGGTAAATCATGCCAAGGATCATAATAGGTTAGGCTAGCAGACTACTTGTACCACAATCAATGACTAGTGCATAGTCAAGTCATTAGAATACATTCCTAAGGAGTATAAGAACACCCCATAAACCCCCAAAACAATGAAAATATCATTTCCCTAGAACAATGGTCCCAGGGAGTATAAGAACGCCCCATGAGTGAACCCCTAATAATACATGTATGATGACCCTAAGATACACCTTCCACCAAAGTATGTAAGACCTCCCATGTGATTCATTTATCAAATCAATTTCAATAGGTATTTTCACAATCAATTTCAAACATACCTTTTCTTTTATCAAACCTTCTTAGAAAACCTATTTCATAACCCACTGCGTAATGCTTTGAAAACACCATTTTCATTTACCCAAAACAAAGGAAAAAATCATCTTTTATTGAAAATCCATTTATGCACACAAAACAATCATGTTAATTCATTTATAAAACAATTTATAAAATAAGAGAAATCATAGTTCATTCAATAAATGATAGAGACAAAACCACCTACCTCAAACTCAGGTCATACACACCCATAATGGGATCCACCAATACTAGAAGGAACACAAATACAACAAAGAAGGCCTTGGACTTGATTTCCATATATTAGAATCAATTCAATAAGCAAAGCAGTCAGTTGAGATGATAAAATAACACATTCCTCAAAGAATCCGCATGTCATACCACAACCAACACAAGGGTCAGCCTTCGGGATATGATCACATGAAGAATCTAGAAAGAATCAAACAAAAAATCAACATAGCGTTGATTGATACAAAACACAATGCAATGCTACCACCACAACCAATGGAAATGAAGAAGTAGAAAGGCCAATTACTGGGGAGAAGCGATGAAACCACCATGGATATCAAGCACCGAATGAAGCAATACAAATGGAGAAGAGATCACCCAAATTGCCTAGAAGAGCCTAGGGTTTGAGGTAGGTAATATTAAGAGAGAATGAATTAGGATTCAAGATTATAGTATGATAAAAACCTATAGGTCGTGAATGATTCATGTTGTGAACCTGAGATTCATGGCGCTAATCCTTCAAGTTGTATATACACTGAAAAATCCATTAACTCAACTCTCAAAAAACTGATCGACTATTTCACAACGTGAACATGTTTCACAGCTTGTAATATTTTCACACTCTAAACTAGTTTCATGGATTTTGTCCAGCGATGTATTAACATCATAAATCACATTCACAATGTGAATGTGTCCTGCCAGCAATGCTAGGAACCAATTTTTTAGGAAGTTCCCAAACCATCTCCAACACCCTATGAACCCTAAAACACACTCTTAAGCAATAAAAATAGTTCACCTTAAAGAGAATCATTAAATGAATATCATATCTCAAATTTATTTATACATCTTAGTATCACCAAGATGTATCTAGATTTTAAGGAACATTTTTAGTGGGATAATACGAAATGGGAAATTACAGACTATGTATTAAGATTCTTCATTTTTCAGTAGGAAAAGGTTAAGACAAAACATCCTAAAGGATTCATATAAAATCTACCTATTCCTATATAGAAATAGGATGATATTACTATTTAATTTGTCACTATATTTCCAAAAACTCATAGAAAGAATGATTTCATGTGGGTTATTGTTGATCGACTAAAAAAGTCCACACATTTCCTCTCTATAAGGGAGGATCTACCTCTTTATCACCTCACACAAATCAATATTAATGAAGTTTTTATACTTCATGATTCACCTATGTCAATTGTATCCAATATTTATCTATAGTTTAAATTGAAACTATGAAAGAGTCTTCAAAAGGATCTCAACACTAAGCTACATTTAAGCACCACCTATCATACTTAATTTGATGGGTAGTCAAAAAGGACTATTTAGACATTAGAATATATGTTGTGGTTAGGATATATTGAGTTTCAAGGTATGTGGGATTAGTATTTAAATTTGGTGGAATTTTCATATAATAATATATTCCATTTAAGCATTAAAATGGAACCATATGAAGCATTATATGGAAAGAGGTGTCATACTCCAACTTATTAGGACGAAGTTGGTGAAAGGAAGATTATAGGCCCAAATCTCATGGAAGATACATCAGTGAAATTGAAGACTATTTAGAATAATATTACGGTAGCTCAAATTAGACAAAAAATATATGCTGATAATTGAAGGAAGGATTTAGAATATATAAGTTTGAATACATTTTCCACCATGTAACATAATGAAAAGAAATAAATTGTAGTAAACATGAAAACCTAGGGACTTGACTCCATGACTTTGCCCTCACCTACCAAACCCAAAACACCACACTATAAATTATTGAGAGAAGTAAGGATTTATAATTTCAAGTGGGAGATCATGTTTTCTTGAAGGTATCTCCATGAAAGGGCTTTATAATATTAGAAAGGAAAGGGAAAATAACTCCTAAGTACATCAGGACTTTTAAAATTATGGAAAAAATTAGAGCTGTGGATTACCATTTGGAAATGATTCCTAACCTCTCAAAAGTTCATGATGTGTTCTATATCTCTTTATCAAGGAATTATGTAATAGACTAACCCAGAAAACCTATAATGTCACCATAATTAGCCTATCACAAGGCCCAAAGTGTGTTCCCAATCACGCCGAGCTGGTGAAAATCCCCAAGGTATCTTATAAAGAAACATGGGAATGATTTCACCCTCCAACATACATATGATAAGATGAAAAAATAGAGTATCACATTAGATATCCCCAATAAATCATATGTAAAAATAACCAAACCAAAAGGTAAAATACAAAAATGAAAAAAAATAGTCTAAATGAAAAACATAAAGACCATAAACATGGAACCTGAATAAACCCATGGGCCCATATCCTTGTGACCATGAGTCACCACCATACCAACCCAATATAAAGGCAATAAGATCATAGAGATCCATACTCTACACAACACTATTCCCTTTACTAGTATCCTATAAAAAGGATATAAATTTACAAAGATAAAAGTAGGGTGTGATCACTAAATATTAATAGGATACCACCATATAATCTATAAAATTTCTATCCACATGCATCCATTAGTTCTTGTTTAAAATAGATTTCTAAAACACTTTTAAAAGAAATCATTTTCCATATAAAAACCATCCTTTGGTTTTCTTTTAAAAAACCCACGATTCCTTAAAAAAATTCATATTCAAATAAACATAGTAATATGACATATCACACATCCAATGGAATAGGAAAATGAAATAAAAAGTTTTCAAGCATACATATCCATATCAAGATAAAGTTAGAAAATAATAATATCAATGTACATGAACATAATGCATCCAAAAAGCACCAAATATAATCCATGACATGAGGGTGTACACAACTAAGAAAAACCTGATATACTAGCCATTGTAAGTGAATATTAATGTATAGAAAACTGTGTTCCTAAGAAAGGCTACCCCCTAACAACCATGGCATCAAGATAACATATCCTAGTTATAGATAACTCCAATAGGGATAATTTATTTCTAGTTTTCTATTGCACCCATGGTCTCTCAAAGTGTTATTACATCCTCATTATATCCAAGAAAAAAAATCATGTTTCAAAAACATTTTATAAGAAAAAATACATTTCAAATCCATGCCCACATTTTCATGAAACATTTTCTATAGCGATTTCACATCACTCCCATGCTTAAAAACCTACTTTCATTTCAAAAAAAAATCCTTGAGGAAAATTTTCAAACATATAAAGTGCATAAAATACAAATTTCAAAGAAAAACCATTTCAAAACCCCCTTTTAATTTACCCTAAATATTAAAACTAATTTTAATATTCAATACTAAAGGAAAGTATCATAAGAACACACAAATCGCTAAGGGATAGATCATAGAAGAGAGACACCTACCTCAAGTATGATGAAAACAATATTGAATCATTAACCAGTATGAAAGAGAAAGAGATTAGATCCTAGAGAAACAAGATCCAAATAAAAAAGTCAATTCTCCATTTCCATGATAGATCCAACAATATAGTCTCAATTGATATAAAACACATGGATAATAAGAGAATAAAATAGATTGTAAGGGATCCATATACCATATTTTACCCAACTGAGAACCAAACTCCCAAATGGCACAAAGTTTTATAAAATATATGATTAAGAGAGCCAAAAATCATCACCAATGAGCTCCTAAATCAATATAAATAGAATTAGGGATGTAAGGGTCATATTAGAGAAGATAAAATGCAATATCGTGAAAAAATAAAATTTATCACTTTACTAAACCGCACGCCCAACAATGTCAGCAGCTAGCCGCTGGGCCTCACTAGTTGTCTAGTGGGTGTAGGTAGAGTACCTTTACCTACTGTACTTTCAATGGTGGGCCAATATAAGACCACTGGCTAGCTTTTGGAAATTGTATAGATGAAGGTGTTCTCCCATCCAGCACCAGCTAGCCGGTGGCCTCCTACTGCCACCAACTTCCCAAAAAGCTTCTCCCAACTTATGTATGACCCAAAATTAAAAAAGGAAAAAACATAAAGGATATTTATACTTGATTCTTAATACTAGGATGTAACAATTCTCACCACCATAAAATATTTATGTCCCCATAAAGGATCATGATCATGAACCTGAGAAAAGATAAGGCCATTGCCGCATCATTAAAGCCTCACACTCCCTTATCCACTTGCCATACTTCCATCTCACTTAAACCAATGGTATCATATTTCCACATAGAAATTTATCCAATTGGTCCACTATTTAAATATGTCTTTCAATCACTGAGGTGTTAGGTTTAATCTCAACATCCTCCCACTTGATCATATGGGATAAATCTAACTAATTCTTCTTCAATTGGGAAATGTGGAACACATTATGGATAGAAGTAAAACAATAAGGTAAGTCTAATTGATAATCCACATTCCCAAGCCACTCCAAAATCTCAAATGGTCCAACATAACAAGGTGGTAACTTAACCTTCTTGCCCAAACATCTATGTCCCAAACAAGGTGAAACTCTGAGAAATACCCAATTACCTACCTCAAAATCCAACGAACGACGATGCCAATCAACATATGATTTTTGGAGACTTTGAGCTATATCCAACCACTTATTGATCAATTATATGATTTCCATCATCTCATGAATGATGCTCAGTATAACCAAGGACCATTTTCCAACCTTTTCCCAATAAATAGGTGATCTGAAAGGCCTCCCATATGATGACTCAAATGGATCCATCCTAATAAAATAATGTTAATTATCATTATAAGAAAATTAAACCAAGGGAATATGTTTCTACCACAATCTAATGAAGTCAATCATGCATGAATGGATCATGTCTTCAAAAATTTGGATGTTTCAATCAGTATAACCATCTATATGAGGATGATAATCCATGATAAAATTCAATTAAGAACCCATCGATGCCTATAATCCACTCTAGAACCAAGATGTAATGTGAGGGTCTCTATTAGTGATGATAGACGATGGCATGCAATGAAGTCTAACAACCTCCCGCACATACAGGTGTCCAAGGTCCTCTACCTTTGTTATCTTCTTGATAGGTAGAAAATGTTGTATGTGCACTAAAATGTATATTCATGAGATGCATGTACACATGAATATGATGCATTATATATATATATATGATATTATATATAAGTTTATATTTAATACATTAATGTGATGCATTTATTTTTCATGCATCCAATATATAAGAATAATATATATATGATATATATTATTTATTTCTCTAAAATGGTTTATACATCAGTTAAAATATATTATGAATAGATTAAAGTCTTTGCATTAATTTATTAAAAGTGTTCAATGATTTATACCCAACAGAAAGAAATACATACGATGTGACACCTTAAGCTTCTGCTTATACTGTTGGGTGTGGGTAGTGTTATTTTTATAATCCTTTGCTAAATTATCTTCCTCCCAAAACTCCATTTATCTCTTTTGAGAAGGAACCAATACCCCTTCATACTGCAGGAATCTACATGAAGAATTAGTGGATCCTTTAGATGGTGTAATCCCTAAAAGGTAGGGTTATTATGATTACTTCTCTATGTGATATTCCTCATTCTCTATAGAATAAAGATAGAAACTGATGCTACTTTAAAATACCAGGTGCTATATTTTATAGTATCATTCCATACATTAATTTATTGAAGATATATCTCTTGTGTTTGGGTTGTATTCCACTACATATGATCATAATATGTTCATATGAAACCCATCGATGGTATTAGAGGGAGGTTCTTCAAGTTTTTTAACATGTTTTAATAATTGGTTTTCAAAGGAAAATGAAAAAACAAGGTTTTTGTAAAATTGGAGAAAGATTACAAAACCTTACATGAGCTGTGTAAAGGTAAATTTGATTTACCCTTATTTATGTTATACATGTAAAGGTAATACCCTTAGATAGATGGTTTGTGTGAGGGTAACCTATCTATTACCTTTATGAAAATGAGTTTCATAAAGGTAGTACCATCACACAATAGTGTAACAGGATTCATAAAGGTTGTACCCTTACACAAGTCATTTCATAAAGGTATAATGACCTTTATCCTTACGTGTAAAGGTATTAGAACCACTGTATAATGGTCCATAATGTTTACCTTTACACAATATATGTAATTTTTATATTAACATTATGCAAGGGAGACGCATAAAGGTGATATGAGTATTACCTTTATGCAACAATATCGAGTTATGTAAAGGTAAATTTACCTTTATTCAGGATTTTAAAAACAATATTTACTCTTATGTAGAGCGTTTGCATAAGGGTAATAAGGGGATGCCCTTATGCAGAATAGGGATTATGCATAAGGGTCAATAGAAGCCTGTTAAAAAATATTTTTTAACATATTAAATGATTTTTATGGTTTATAAATTGTTTATAGATAATGTTAAAAGCTATTTTGGGAATATTTAATTTATAGGGATTTTATAAATTAATTAATTAATTATAAATTGTTTATAATTAATTAAATAAATGTTTATGAAAAAATTTTACCAAATATTAAAGGTTAATATTTTAAAATTCTTTTTGAAAAATTAAATAGCATGCCTTATGATTTAGAAATAAAAGGTTTATTTAGAAATCATAAGATTTGATTTATAAATTGTTTATAAATTACAATATATATGATATTTAGATTATATAAAATGTTTATATAATAGATATTGAATTATAAAATGTGTACAATTCATGAAATATCATATAAATCTCATTTAATATAAAATATGACGGGGTTCATATTTAAATGAATATAAAATGTTTTTATTATTTATAAGTTATCAAATGTTTATAATTAGAATTTATTTATGAATAGTTCATAAAATTATCATATTTTGAAAAATAAATAAATTGTTTTTTTATTTTTTTATTTTCTTTTATATTAATGTTTAGTAATTTTTTTATGAAATGTGAATATTGTGTATTCCTGTTTATATGATAAATTGATTATGGGATAGATTATTTCATATCATGATATGCTTGATATCATAAAATTTATCATTCATCTACATTGGC
Source organism: Viscum album (assembly GCA_963277665.1). NCBI lineage: Eukaryota > Viridiplantae > Streptophyta > Magnoliopsida > Santalales > Viscaceae > Viscum > Viscum album. The sequence continues at coordinate 1,473,429,268 of OY728125.1, read as the reverse complement.
CTCAGTTTGTATTTTAGTTATGAGTTTGAGAATAGTTGTTGGGCATAGTTTGTGCATTTTAGGTGTTAAAGTTTTCATGAATTGAATTCTATTTTGAGTAAAGTCTCCCTAGGTAGAGGGATTAGGGGTCGGACCACCTACTTTCCTAAAGGATTTCCTTTCATAGGAAAGTGAATGAGTTAGCTATTTTTCACTTCGATCTTACTCATATATAGTTTTTCAATCACATATAACTCCATAGATTTACATGAAGCATTTATGTACCACATGCATATGATTCATTTAGATATGTATGAATATAATTGACTTATATTTTTGGGTGATTAACACAAAATTTTGGGTTATGTAAATAGTTTCACACTATTGTGGTGTGAAAACATTAATTTGGTGGTTGGAATAGGGATTGAAAAACTAAATTATTAGAAGCATGCATACATAAAAAGAAATAAAACATGAAAAAATAATGATTACATATGATGTAATTATTATGAATTTAATATAAATATGATGTATATTAAATTTTTGATTCCTTAAAAATAAAAACCCTCGAATACTAAGTTTGATATTCCTTATAGAGAAATAATTTTCAAGACCTCGATCATCTAACCGGGTAGTTTATGCTAAATATGGGCTCCCATGGATTATATTGTGTAAGGAAAACAAGTGATGAGTGAATATATATTATTCTATTTGGTGGGTCATGCTAAATTTGGGTTCCCCTAGATCATCCTTTATTAGATTGTTTTTGTCATTTTCTTTGGGTTACACTTGCAGGGAGTCACTAATAGGATTAGGTTGCTAGAGGAATAGATTTGAGTGAATCCATATGATGGATTTGGATAAGTGGTTATCCATTCAACTATATAAAAGTCACAACTATTGTGATTCGGATGATCCCCTACTTAAATAACTAAGTGATGAGATAAATATTAAAGTGGAATCATTACTTAGTGAAATATGGATCTTGGATCGCTAAATAGATATGATGTCTAGGGTCATCAATTTTAGTGGGATAACTTTCATTTAAAGCCCTTAATAAAAATATATAACACATTTTACTCACACATTGGTATGAATTTTTTATAGATCATGGAATACTTCACACTAATCATATTGAGATAATTAATATGTATGACCTAAAAAATAGTTAAAGATTGGTATCTCAGATTGAGAAGTATTATTAAGGAGAAAAATTAAAAGTATCCAAATGTGAATGTTATAGGAATAAATTTCTCTAACTCTAACTCATGGGTATTGGATACTAGGTTCACATTGATACATGTATTTCATGCATATATTTTAGAGTATTTTTGTATATTGAATTGTGTATTTAAATGATTAATCTTTCCAATTTTGGAATAATTTGACTTGTTTTATGTTTTGTGGTAGGAAATAATGGATTGTTGAAAAAGGAACGAAAAGGAGAGGAAATATGAGCTGAACGACCCTTTTCACCGTGACACCGGATTTTAGATATGAAGAGGATCTGAAAAACTAAAGAAAAATTGACTATATGTAGTGTACCACAAGTACACGTCATGACCATTTCAAGTGAAATAGATCTGTGAAGAGCAAGTTGTGACATGCATACACACTATGAACTTCAAGTACAAACTGTGTACCACAGGTACATGATATGATTATAGTCAAACCATCATACAAAGTTTCTACAAATTCAACACAAAGGAGGAAAAATCGGATCTAAGGTACATGATATGTATGAGAAGTACACGTCGTGACCACGACAATGCACAAAGAAAAATCAGACAATGTGGGCCGCGGGTTTGGATGAGAAACAACTATAAATAAGACTCCCAGCCACCATTCCAAGCCACTCTAGGACTAACATAAGGCAATGAGACACCAAAAGATGAAGGAGTGATGATCCGGAGCCTCTCTTCACTGCTTATCTTCTTCAGGTACCCATGATGCTCGCTCTCATCATGAGAGAGTAGGCCCATTTGTGACGGGTGATGTGATCATAGGGGTATGTGGTGCTTAGGGATTATTTAATTATCTTATTCATGTTTTGGATTGTTGTAACTCATTCTTTCAATTCCAAATCTCTCTCTTTTCGTATAGCATGACCATTTCTACATTCTGAGGTTATTCATTTAATTTCATCAATTAATCGATCTATTTTGTGTACGACCATTATGTAACATAGTCTGATTATGTTTAAACATGATTTTGGGTCACCTATACATATGATTGAATCTACTAAATTACCATTCCAATGGTTAAATCATAGGAATAGGATGGGATACCAAGACTAAGGATCCCTAATGACCCAATTCCAACACAAAACTGAATAAACACACTTTCATGTAAATCCCTAACACACGAATCTAAAAGTCACTGAACCTAGAATTCCCCATCTATTGATTCAAAACCCCAATCTTTGCTATTATTTCCATTTTTCTCCAAATGAATTAAACAATTGAAATTTTAGTTTTCTTAATTAATTTAGAACATACGATATGTCCCTATGGGTTTGACACCAAGAATTGCTAGATACTACACTTTGAGTTAGGATTGTTTGAGTTTTATAAATTTTACTTTTTCATATCACCGTATGGAACTAACGATGCCCTGGGGGGTTATCACACATCACACCTTTTTTAAAAAAAAGCAGACTCAGAGATAGGAGGGAAATGATGAAGGGTGAAGTAGATCTTCATATCAGTAATGGAGAAAGATTTTATGAATTATAGGTCAACATTTATGATCTGATTTAACCAAGTGGATTAATCCTAGAATTGAAAAACTACAATTATGTTCCTACCATAAACAAGAATTTTCTTTTTGTATATTTTTTTGACAAGATGGGATTTTCATTCATTATTAAGAGCATGATTTTTTCTATATATAAGAATAAAATATTTTGTGGCATTGGGAATATAATTAATGGTTTATATATTTTGGATATGGATAATACTATTTATAAAATTTAGAATAATAAGGTTAGTAATGATTCTAATCCCACCTACCTTTGGCATTATCACCTTGGACATATAAATGAGAAATGTGTTCAAAGACTCCATAAATATGGATTTTTAGACTCATTTGATACATGTGAATCATGTTTATTGGGAAAAATGAAAAATTAAACTTTTAAGAGAAAACGTGAGAGGGATAATGGGATATTGAATATCATACATAGTGATGTATGTGGACTAACGAGTACTCAAGTAATTAGTGGTTTTAGGTACTCCATTACTTTTACCGATGACTTTATTCGACGTGGTTATGTGTTTATGATGAAACATAAGTATGAAACTTTTTAAAAGTTCAAATAGTTTAAAAAAAAGTTCAAAATAAACTAGAAAAAATTATTAAAGTCCTTCTATTAATCAGGGTGGTGAATACTTGATCTAGGAATTCATAGATAATTTGAGATATTGTGGAATTATTTCACAACTCACTCCTCTCAGAATAGCATAATGGAATTCTGTATCTAAAAGGAGGAATCATACCTTGTTAGACATGGTTAGATTGATGATGAGTTTATGTGACCTTCTTTATCTCATTTTGGGGTTATTCTCTGGAGACTACTACATTCCTACTAAATTGTATTCCATCTAAAACAGTCATAAATACACCATGTGAGATATGGGTTGGGAAACATCCCAAATTTTATTTTATGAAAATTTGGGGCTATAAATAACTTGTATGATGATTTTCTTATGATAATATTAGCCCCAAATAAGATAATTAATTATTTTTTGGATATCCTAAAGAAACTATGGGATATTATTTCTACCACCACACTGAACACAAATTGTTTGTGGTTTGAACTGGTACATTTTTTGAGAAGGAATATCTAAGTATAGGAGTTAGAGGGAGGAAAATTAAACCTTGAGAAGTTTAAGATAAACAAACAAGAAGTGTTTCTGAGATGGAAGTTGACCTAGTTTCATAAAGAGTTATGGAAGAAGAACCGAATCAAGTTACACAAGAACCAAGAAGGTCTGGTAGGATTCATCAGGATCCTGTGAGATATGTATTTATTATGGACAATTATGATGAAATAACATTCATAGGAGGTGAACCTACTTCCTAATAAGATTCCATTGGGAGTTATGATTCATAGAAATGGTTAAAATCCATGGAATCTGATATGGAATCCATGTACACTAACCAATTGGTGGAATTTGGTGGATGAAACTGAAGGGGTGATACCCATAGGATACAAGTGGGTTTTCTATAAGAAAATTTAAATGGATGGTAATTTGTATACCTATAAAGTATTCCTGGTGGAAAAGGGTTACAAACAAGGTCATGATATTGACTATGAAGAAACATGTTCAACTATTGCAATGATAAAGTCCATTCATATTTTTCTAGCCATAACATCTCATTATGATAATGAGATATATAAAATGAATGTCAAAAACGCATTCCTTAATGATAATTTAGTTGAGGATGTGTATATTATACAACCCAAGGGTTTCGAAATTCCAAATGAGAATACTAAGGTTTGTAAGTTTCAATGGTCAATTTATGTACTAACGAAAGCTTCTCAAAGTTGGAATATCCAATTTGATGATGCAATCAAAGAGTTTGGTTTCATCAAGAGAACATATGATTCTTTTGTATAAAAGTATCTTAGTGTGAGTATAGTATTATTTCTAATACTATATGTAGATGACATACTACTTATTATAAATTATGTCCTCACACTTCACTTTGTGAATATGTGTATAGGAAAATGCTTCTCAATGAAAGACATGGGTGAAACAGCTTATATACTTGGTATGAGGATATATAGATATAGATCTAAAAAAATTCTTGGACTAAGTTAGAACATGTATATTGATAAATTTATAAAGTGATTTATCATGGAGAACTCCAAGAATATATCTTTACCAGTGTTTTATGGCATGAATCTCAGGAAGATTTAGAATCCTTCTAAATATTTAGAAAGGATGGATATGATTCCTTATACATCCTCCATAGGATCTATCATGTATTTCATGTTGTGTAATTGACCTGATGTCTCATATTATTTAAGAATATTAAGTAGATACCAATAAAATCCTGGTGAGAGTCACTGTATTTACAAGAAGAACACCCTTAAGTACTTAAGAAGGACTAAGGATATGATCTGTGTCTTTAGAGGAGAGGATGAACTCTGTAAATGGTTACACAAATGCTATTTTCCAATTAAATAAAGTTGATATGAAATCCCCATTTGGAATAATGTTTTTCCCAAATGGGGGAGAAATTATTTGGATGATCTCCAGAAAATCCACCATAGTGGACTCAAAAATAGAGGCAGAATACATTGCTACATCAGATGCTATGAAGTAATTTGTTTGGATCAAGAAGTTAATTTATGAACTTGGAGTGGATTCTAGAATCATGGGAGTAATTGAGTTATATTGTGACAAAAATAGTGTTCTTACTTAGGCTAAGGAGACCCATTCTCATCAAATGACCAAAGACATCCTTGACAAATACCATCTCATATAAGAGATCAGTGAGAGGGGTAATGTAAAGATCAGTTGGGTGGATACACAGAAGAATTTAGTAGATCCATTGACAAAATCATTATCATAGTAACAATATGAGGGTTATGTAAAATCTATAGGCATTAGAAACATGAGAGATTGGTTGTAATGGTTGTAAATGTATCATGTTATTATAATAAAGGAAATCTCAAATTATCATTGATTCACATGTGCTAAAATTTTATATTACATGAATAGTCAAATGATAATATCCCATTAAAGTATGACTTTGAGTTATTCCTAATTGATGATCATTATGTATTATTATGGGTTGCAATGATATGATAATATTATCATGAATAAAATCTTGTATTCATTGCAAATAGTTTTATATGAGATATGAAGAATAGATTCAGGAGGTAATAAATAGAGACTTATTACTTGGATTAATATGCTGAAGTATATATCATGGAATGTCATACAATCATAGATATACTTAGGGGTGTGTGATTATTATAAATCCTTCTTACCTGAGGTTGGAGAGACACCTATCATGACAATATTCATACATTGATACCCTAATTACATAAGAAAACATTTGAAATTAGCTAATACGGGGGTGTTTGGGTATGTTGTTGATCATGTCATCAGTTGGAGTGCAACTAAGATGGGATTTTTTCAGTTGTATGATAAGAAAATACATCCACCCCTTGATTGAATTAAACTGAAGAAATGCATGGTAATTATTAGTTGTTTCACATATGATGTGTTCAATTACTTGAATAAGTGACATGTGATATACTTATTATATAGATAAATTACTTGTGATGTATTCATCAACTTGGTCAATCTTTTTCATAGAATCAAGAAATGATGGGAGGATAATACTATATTGACATGTTCCATGTCTAGTGGTCATTAAATTTCATGGAAAAAGGGATTATACAGTTATATATATGATTTATATAATACATATTGTGGTGTACATGTTCATATAGAGATATGAGTATGTTTGATGGAGATCACATAATATCCCTTAGTAGCTTGAGTATCATTGATGCTTTTATACATTCCTCTCTTTGATTGCATCTATGAAATTGGGATTTCATATTTGTTTCCAACATTGCCAAGGCCTGTAGGGTCACATAGTTAGGCCCTTGGATAAGGATAAAATTTTGTACAAATTTATTTTTCAAAATAAAGAGATTTTGAAGAAAAATTGTATCCAAAAGAGTTTGGATTGATTCATAAAGAGTTGTGAAGTTTTGCATAAATTACTTATGGGATTTTAGTGAAAGTGGGAGATTGTTGCGTGTGAACTAAAATTTACACACATGAGATACATGTACACAATAATATGATGCATTATATATATATATATATATATGATATCATATATAAGTTCACATTTAATACATGCATGTGATACACGTAATTTTCATGCATGTGATGCATAAGAATAATATATACATATGATATATATATTATTTATTTCTCTAAAAAGGTTTATACATATGGTACAATCCATTATGAATGGATTAAAGGCTTTTCATTAATTCATTTAAACCATTCAATTAATTATACCGAATAGATATAAACACATATGATGTGATGCCTCAAGCTTATACCTATATAAGAGGATGAAATCCTTTACTATTGAGTGTGGGTAGTGTGATGTGTATAAGACTCTTCTAAATAACATTCCTCTTGAAACTTAGTTTATCTCTTTTGAGAAGGTTCTAACACCCCTTTAGATTATAGTCATCCTCATGAAGTGTTCATGGATCCTTTAGTTGGTGTAATCCCTCAGAGGAAGGGGTCTTACGTTCACTGCTTCGTATGATATTCCTAAAAAATATCCATGTAAGGAAGATGGAAACTACTAATACTTTTGAATACTAGGTACTCTGTTTTATAGTATCATTTCATACATTAATTTCTTAAATATAGATCTCTTATGTTTGGGTTGTATTCCACTGCATATAATCATAATATTTTCAAACTAAACCCATCAAAAAATGTGTTGATTTTGTAAGTTGATCAATAATCACCCATATTGCATCATTACCACTAAGAGTCTAAGGTATCCCAATAAAAATTTTGATGGGTATCTCATCCCATTTCCTTACTGGAATGGGTAAAGATTATTTAAAACCAGTAGGCCTCTAATGTTTTACCTTAATTATCTAACATGTGATGTGTCAAGATACAAAAATCGCAATCAATCATCACATTCCCAACCACCGGTAATGAAATATCAAGTCATGTTACATATTGGTAGCTACAGGATGCACATACCAACTTGATCAATGTCTAAAATCCATCAAATCCTGCTTCAAGTATATCAGAAAAACCATCCTTACTAAAAGGCACCAACCCCCTTTAAGAGACCAATACTACTCACCCAAGATCTCCCCACCATAAAGATTCCTAAAAAAGTGATAACACTCCTCATCCCCATACTATCCAAGTCAAATCTAATCATCCATAGATGATCTATCCCAAGTAAAATCTAATAATACCTATCTTTTAGATCTCCCTTCATCCAAGAGAATCTCTATAAACAAGCTCATCAAGCAACACTCTTCCACTGATTCTTTTACTACCTGAGTCAGTAATGTTCAGATAAAATCATCCACAACCAAATTCTCTTTTTCAAATGGTGTAAGAAATATAAAATCAAAGGTATGAAGGTATTTGAACTATAATATCTGCCTAAAATTCATATCCCTATGAGTGAAGATATACTTCAAACTCTTATGGTCTAAATACACTTTAAATCACCCCTCAAAGAGGTAATGATGATAAACCTTAAGAGCATGAATCACTACTGCAAACTCAAGATCATTAATGGTATAGTTATTCTCATGAGGTAATATCTTACTTATAAACCACATGATCATTATCAAGTCCAAATGGAATAAAAAATACTCTTAATGACCATACCTATTCCTAAACACTGTCTTAGGGATATCTTCCTCTCAAACCCTCAACCGATTGTGCCATGATCTCAGATCAATTTTAAAAAACCATTATGCTCCCTTAAGTAGATAAAAAAGGTCATCAATCCTAGGAAAGGGATATTTATTCTTCACTATCACCTGGTTGAATATATGGTAATCATTAAAATTTCAGATATTCCCATATTACTTCTTTGAAAAGATCACTGGCGATGCCCAATGTGAAATTCTAGGAAAAATAATTCCCTTTACCTCAAGGTCCTAAATATTAAACTTTAATTAATTCAATTTAGCAGGTTCCATTCATTTTGAATGTAAAGAAATGGGTTTCATCCCCATAAGAAAGTATATAGATAACTCAACTTCCCTCTAACGTGGTATTCTAGACAAGTCATTTGGAAAGATGTCAGGGTACTCACACACCACCGTTGGAAGAAGACCACTAATATATAGATCAAAAGCACCAAGAAACAAATTTGAAAATTGGAAATTGATTATCTCAACGCTAGGAACAATGAGACTTGATCTTCTCGATATCAGATATGAATCACCCTAAAAGACATGATTGACTCTATTAAAAGAAAGAAATGATTCCTAGAGATGATAAAAATCGATCTAAGATTTATAGATAATCATCCAATCCATTACAATTATAAGATCAAAGATGTTAAGTTCAATAACTAAAATGTCCCATAGGGTTTCATGGTCAGTGATCAATACTTAAAACTGGATACATTTAAATCCCTGCTCCAACTTATTTCCCAAAGGAGTGGAAAGAGTCATCAATAAAGGCATAAGATCTAAACAGAATCCCAACACATCGATCATCTTCTACGAGATAAAGGAATGATTTTCACCAATATCAAAAAAATCAGTAACTATAAAAGATGCAATAAACACCATACCTCTAATGGTATTCGATCCTGCCTTTGACTCCCCTAGTTCACACTTTTATGCATAAATACATTCAACCTTATCCTAACATTTCTTTTCCACATGATAATCACCCTTGGTATGAGGTTGATATCCCACCCCTTTTACTATTCCAGGTTTAAACTAAGATCCCTCGGTAAAGGTGGATCATACTCTATTTCCATGAGATTCCCTCTCATAGAAACATTGAATATGACTAGATTTCCCACAAGTATGACATACCCTAGGTATTACCTTACAATCAGGTTTAAGATTCCCCTTTTCCCCAGATTGGTAATAGACCACTCGACTCTAGCCTATTTTCCTTTGTACGCTCCTACCACCACCTCGATATTGGTCATCCCACTTCCTTTTCTAGACATAAAGAGAACTCTAGATACCTCCTACTGTTACTAATGTTTCAAATATTCCTCTAGCTATGTCTGCTTCAGCCATAGATTCTTTTTCCATATCCTCCATGTAGGTGGGTAGGCATATAAGAATCATCATAGGATGAATATCATGCCTCAAAACCATTTCAAACCTCCATGTATTTAGATAGTCATTTAAAACAAGCTTTGGAGACTGGTGCACCAACTCGGAAAATCAAGTGTCATACTCCATGACAAAAAAATATTTCTAATCCAAAGTAATGAATTTTCATTCCTTCGCCATTCTCAGTGTATTAGGATAGAACATCTGATTGAAGGATTTATTGAAGGTATTCCAGGTGATATATTTGTGTAACTTGTCTTTCACAATGTATTCCTACCACTTCCTTCCTAGACCTTCAAGAATATAAGTGGAAAAACAAATTTTTGAGACTTCCAGATTTTTTAAGAAGTGTAATTTCCTTTAAATACTCTCAATACATTATTATGATTCCTATAAAACCTTATTACCATGTAAGATCAGTGGATACTTCTTAGTAAATTCTAAAGTAAGGTCCACCTTCCATTATGGTTTAACATTGGCAACTTAGCCCATAGACCAAATCATTCAGACTACCGTTTCCAAAAAAACCATTTCAACCAAAGGATTCTACTTCAAGACTTTATCTATAGCTTCATGTCAAGTATTACAAATTCTTCTTCTCGGAGGATCCATGATCTATAAAATAATAGGAGGAAAAATATTTAGAAAAAAATTCAATTCCTCTATCATAAACTGAATTTAAAGAACTGAATCCAAGAGGATAAAACTAAAAACAAGGAAGCTAGAAAACCCTATAATTCCCATAGTAACTCAAGGATTTTCATTAAGTGAGTTATCCAAGAATAATATCACACTACCTCTCAAGTTCCAATAGACCCATCTCCATTCTATCAATAACCCCTAGACACAAGAGGGTGAGACAAAAGAATGAGCACTAATTTTAACATAACCTGAGTCTTTGATACTAATTTGTAACAGACCAACTTGGGCCAACCAATAATGTCACCTAAATTGTCCATCCACAAGGCTTGAAGCGTTTTCTTATTCACTACGGGTTGGTGACAAACACTAGGGTATCTTACAAAGAAACATGGGAACAATTTCTCCCTCCAACTGATATATGATAAGATGAAAACAAATAGAGTATCATAATAGATATCCATAATAAATCATATTTCAAAACAACCAAACATAAAGTTAAAATCCAACAATGTAAAAATAAGGTCTAAATGAACAATGGAAAGACCATAAACATGGAACCTAAAGTAACCCATGGGTCCATCTCCTCATGACCATGAGTCACCACCATCCCAACCCACTAGTAAGGAAACGTGATCTAGGAGATTTATACTCTATATGATTTTATCCCCTTTAACTATATCCTATAAAACCAAGGCTATAAAAACCTAAAGAAAAAAATTGGGTGTGGGAACCAAAGTTCTATAGGATACCACCATAGAATATATACAATTTCTATCGACATGCATCCATTAGTTATTTTTTTTTCTAAAACACTTTTAAAATAAATAATTATATATATATATATAATCCTTTGGTTTTCTTTTAAAAAATATGCCATTCCTTTAAAAAATATGATATATTCAAATAAATAGAGCAATATGACATATCAAACATCGAATAGAATAAGTAGATGAAATAAGCAGTTTTCAAGCATAAATATCCATATTAAAATAAAGTTGCAAACTAATCATATCAATATGCATGCATGTAATGTATATACAAATCACCAAAGTCAATCCATGACACAAGGGTGTACACAACTAAGACAAACATATGACACTAGTCAACATAATTGAATCCTAATATTTGGGAACCTCGGTTCCTCAGAAAGGATACCACCTAGAAACCATGGCATCAAGAGAACCACCCCTAGTGATAGCTAACTCCACTAGATATCATTTATGTCTAGTTTTACCTTATACACTAAGGTAACCTAATGTAATATTACATCCTTATTACATTCAAGGAAAACAAAATCATGTTTCACAAACATTTTCCAAGGAAAATCCATTTCAAATCCATTCCAAAATTTTCATAAAACATTTTCTATAATGATGATACACTTCTCCCATGATTGAAAAACCAAATTCATTTCAAAATCATCCTTCAAGAATTTTTTCAAACACATAAACTGCATAAAATCCAGTTTTCAAAGCAATCCCATTTTAAAAACCCCTTTCCATTACCCTGAAATATTAAAACCAATTTCAATATTCAAAACCAAAGGAAAGAATCATAAGAACACAAGTATATCTAAGGGATATACCCTAAATAGAGACACTTACCTCAAGAATGATGAAAACGATATTGCCTCCTAAACTGGTGATGAGAGGGAAAGAGATCAAATCCTAGAGAACTAGGATCTGAAGAAAACAAAGTTAATTATACATTCACATATTAGATCCAATGATCTAGTCTCAATCGACATCAAATGCATGGAGAATAATAGAAGTAAATATGTTTTAAATGATCCACTTAGTATATTCCACCCAACAAAGAACCAAACTTCCAAACTATATAAAGATTCATCAATGAGACGTGGGAGAAAGAAACAATCATCATCAAAGACCTCCTAAACTGATAGATATTGAATTAGGGATATAAGGTTAAGATTAGAGGAGATAAAACACAATTTCACACAAAGATATAATTTATCACCTTACTAAACCGCATGCCCAACGACGTTACTGACTAGCCACTGGGCCTCACTAGTTGGCTAGTGATGGCCGAGGGAACCTGTAGAGATGTAAGTGTTCTTCCAGCTAGAACTAACTAGCTAGTTCTATAAGGCCCCAGCCTTAAACATTACTTAATCTTGAGATATTTCAAGAATACACCTTGAGGATCTTTTCAGGTTTAGATTTTTAGAGAATTAGATCATAAAACATGCATTACATACCACATTTAAATAAAGTGGTTACATAAAATATAGTACTCATTTTTCCCATCAGCAGAAACATATTTAAAATAAAACATGTATTCTTTCTTGACACTTCATTGACACTATCATCACATCATGTACCTTTCCCTTGACCTGTGAAAAACATTTTAAAAACTTGGGATGAGCATAAAAAGCTCAGTAAGGGATATAAAAGTATGAAATGAAAACATTAGTCCATATATGAAATAATAATTTACTCATAAAACATAAGAACTTTAACATACCTCATAAAATCATGAATAAATCATAGAAATCATAAGACATAAAGGTAACTTGAGGCATTCATAACATTCTTACATAGGGAGTAACCCTCTTGGTTACGTTTGGAATACCCATCACAGTATATTCCCTAAATCTCTTCGGAGAAACCTTAATGTTTAACTCCTTCGCGTTACCCAATGCATTGGAGAGCTATATCGGGCTCACCCGCCCTTAGTTTATCACGGAATCACCCGTCTTCATAACAATGCCCAAGAACCATAACATAATCGTACCACATAATACATGCATAAAGGAAACATAACATTTCCACATTTCAATCACAAGATATCAATACAACACATTGATATAAAAAACATTATGAAAACCATTTTCAATACCAAAATAAAATAAAAGTAAAACATGGAATTTATTTATCATTTTAAAAAAAAATTATGGCTTGTAGAGGAAGCCGAAACTCAAATAATGGTCACAACAGCGGAGAAGTCATTGTCGCCACATACGTACGACAAAAAAACAAAAAAACATTCCTTTTGTCGTTTAGTAAAACGCTTCGTATAAAAAAAGATTCATTTTGAATAAGCATAAAAGTAAAATGGGTTTATACACCGTATAAAAGAAAGTTGTGTATAAAACAAAATATGCCTCAATGAATGTAGATTGAGACGAAGTTCCCTTACCTCATATCCGACTTGACTTGATCGTTCTTTAATCTCCTGAATAATAAACTTGAGTTAATTTCTACTTGCTTAAAAACCATTTTCAAGTTAATTATTCCTTTTATATCATTTATTACCATGTCATTAACACTATGTTATTATTTAAGTTTATAACGGTCTTTTTAACGATCATTGGTACTTGAGTCAAAAATGAACTTCTTATATTTACAAGTTGTTCACGTAGTCAAATATCCATTATCTCAAGAATGATATTCATGATGTAGATGTCATATATATCAAATATATCTAGTATATACATTAATTTATAATATTAAATAATCTTTTAGAGGTAAGAAATGAAATGCACCATTCATGGAGAAGGTAAGTCGTACGTATGAATGAACGCTACTTTCATTTCTATGTCATATTAATGGAATTAAAACTAAATGAGTGATATGTATATTTTAATTCCAGAATTATATTCATCATTTAGATGTAACATAAATCATATATATCCATTATATATATGTACTTATAATAGTACATTACATTTGATGATAAGAAATGAAATGCACCGTTCAGGGAGACGGTAAGCCGTACGTACGCATGAATGCTACTTTCATTTCTATCTCATACTTTAATGGAATTAAAAAATAATGATACATAATAGTATTATAATTCCAGTATGGTATCATATATAATATCATTAAATCTATCATTTATACGTACCACATATGGTATTAACGAATCAAATCACTTTGAGGGGGCGGTAGTTCGCACTTCCTAAAATGAAGATATCGCGTATACCCATAATGGAAGCCATAAAGGTATGCCATAAATGAAAAATACAGAAGATTAAGGAAAAAAATAAACATATTATATATCATATATAAATATAGTGACATCTTAATGGCCACCTTTTAAGGTGTTATAAGAATATTGAACAATCATCGTTTCGTGAGGCAGAAATTCACCATCCACAGAAACAGTATGTTCTTTAACCATTAGATGTAGGTGTGTGTGAGTGTAGCTCGAATGATTCTTATAAAAAAATCCTAGTATATTGAAGATACTGTATTTTTTACAAAAGAAATGAATAAAATTAGTTTAGGAGGTTGGAGAAACAAAATAAAACATAAGAACACAAGAGAAGACACTACCTTTAAATCGGGTAACTCTTTTTGATTTGATCTCAAAGGCTTCCTTGGGAATACTTCTGCCCAAAGTGAGGATTCTAGGAGTAAGAGAGGGATGTGGAGAGACAAAATGAGCATGGGTTGGCCGATACAAAGGCTTGAGAGGTGTGGGTAAGGAGGTAGAGGTGGGGGCCTTTTATAAGAGGAGAGGAGGGGCACTCTTGGAAAGTTACAAAATGTTACTTTATTTTCAAATGAGTTTCAGATTTTAAAGGTCCCACATTGATTTATTTAGAGGATAAGGTGATAAGGGTTCGAAATATACTCATCAAATAGGTCTTTTACAAGTGTAGGTCTTAGATTTTACATTATCTTTTTATTTTATTTAAATCTTTAAATAATGAGGTAATCGCTGCATCATCATGATGTCATAAATAATTTAATTTATTTAATGACTAAAAATTATGAAAAAAATACTATGATGTAGGAAATATTTTTATATTTCCAATGAATATTTATAGTCCAAAATATCATCTATGTAAACAAAATTAAAAATGTTTTACTCAGGTGATACATTCTTTGTTATATTTAACTTTCTTTAACAATAAAAAGATAAAAAGTCACTTTCACACAAAAGTGATTCCATGGGGTCCCCAAGTTTGGCACAAGGCATACCATGGTCGGCTATGAGACAACCAGTAGCATTAAGATACATGTTGGTGTCATTTTTTATTATTATGATATTATTTTATTATCCTTAACTACCTGATTACTCATTAATCAAGATAATTAAAAATAATTACCGTCGTTACTATTCATAATGTCAAAAAAAAAGTCTTGATTACATAATTTGGACCTTATGATTCCAAATATGTAATCCATTTTACCAAATTCCAAACACAGAAATTGCAATAATTTATTAAAAATAATTCTCGTTGTCATAACAAATAGCGGGTTTTTTTAAACAATATCTATGAAAAGTTTGGTATTAGTTTATGCCCAATTCCAAAGTGAAATTAATCCTAATGACCACCATTGGATTAAATGGTAAAAATATATTCAGATTACACTTTAATACCAATTAAAAAAGATAATCTAACCATATAATTAAATTAGATGAAAAAGCAGTTTTGATGTAAAATGCAATATTTTTCACTATTCATTAAAAATTGAACATTGTCAGAAAAATACCAAAAATTTATCCAATGTAAATTTAAATGTCCCAATCATAAATAATATGTTTATTTTGACAAATAGAGATTATAAAATTGTCAAAAGTTTGATTTAAAAATGGTTTTCCATCAAAAGGCAGTAAAACAGTCTTTAAAAATATTAGTGTATTCCATGCTTAAGATTGGATTTATTCTCATTTTAAGCCTCTAAAACACTATCTAATTCATAGATAGACATAGATAAAAATATCTATTATTCATTACTTACTTGGGATGTTACATCCTTCCCCCCTTTAGAAAAGTGCATCCCCGCAATTTATTTACTTATCGAATAAGTGGGGGTATTTATCCCTGATTGCATTTTCAGATTCTCATGTTGCCTCTTCAATCATGTGGTTTTTCCACAAAAACTTTACTTGATGAATCACCTTATTCCGCAACACTTTCTCCCTGTGATCAAGAATCTGAACCGGTTGTTCCTCATAAGATAGATTATCTTCCAACTGAACTAGCTATGGACTCAAAACATGGGATGGATCTAGCATATACTTTATCAACATCGAAACATGAAAAACATTGTGTACCTGAGATAAACTCGGAGGTAAAGCCACTCGGTATGCAATTGATCCAACTCTCTCCAGAATTTCATATGGTCCAATGAACCTTGGACTCAGCTTTCCTTTCTTACCAAATCACATCACACTTTTCCATGGTGATACTTTGAGAAAAACATGATCACCTACCTCAAAAGAGAGATCCTTCCTCCTGTTGTCCGCATAACTCTTCTGCCTGCTTTGAGCTGTTCTCATGTGTTTCTGTATCAGCTGAACTTTTTTTTCCAACTCTTCTACCAATTCTGGTCCCATCAGCTTCCTTTCACCCACTTCATCCTAGAAAGTTGGAGTTCGACACCGCTTCCCATATAACGCCTCAAATGGTGCCATCTGTATACTGGAATGAAAACTGTTATTATATGAAAACTCAATCAAAGAAAGATGTTGGTCCCAACTTCCCTGATAATCCATCGAACAAGCACGTAACATATCTTCCAAAGTCTGAATTGTTCGTTTTGACTGCCCATCTGATTACGGATGAAAAATGTGCTAAAATTTAATTCAGTACACAACGACTTCTGAAGGCCTTTCCAAAAGTTAGAAGTAAACCTGGGATCACGATCAGATACAATGGAGAGAGGAACTCCATGTAACCTGACTATCTCTTTAAGATACAAACGAGAAAGTTGATCTAGGGAAAAAGTATCTCGTATATCAAGGAAATGAGCAGATTTAGTCAAGCGATCAACAATAATCTAGATTTCATTATTACCTCGAGGTGTCTTCGACAATCCCACAACAAAGTCCATGGATATATTTTCTCATTTCCACTCTGGAACTGGTAAAGGCTGAAGCATCCCTTTCGGTAACTTCCGCTCTACTTTTACCTGTTGACAAGTCAAACATTTCATAGTAAAATCCTCAATATCCCTTTTCATTCCATCCCACCAGTAATACTCTCGAAGATCTCTACACATCTTAGTACTGCCTGGATGAACTGAAAATGGAGAACTATGAGCTTCACATAACAACTCTCTCTTCAACTGTGAATCACAAGTCACACACAATCTCTTCCCAAATCTCAAAACACAATCATTATCAATGTTTAATTTAGGCAACTTACCCTTCTGAACCAGCTCTACCTTTTTCTACAACTCACTGTCTTGCTTCTGTGCTTGATTGATTCTGTCTGATAGAGAAGATTTCATTGATACCTGAAACAAAATAGAAGAATATCCTACACCAACAACTTCTATGCCAAAGTTCATAAAATCCTTAACCAAAGGATCACGTTCCAAACGTAACATTGTTAATGAAGCATTAATTTTTCGACTCAAAGCATCAGCCACTTTATTTTATTTTCCCGGATGGTAATGAATTGTACAATCATAATCCTTGATTAATTCCAGCCATCTCCTCTGTCTCATGTTAAATTATTTCTGAGTGAATATATACTTTAAAATTTTTTGATCAGTATATATTTCACACTTTACACCATACAAATGATGCCTCCAAATTTTTAAAGCGAAAACAATAGCAGCTAATTCCAAATCATGTGTAGGATAATTTACCTCATGAGTTTTCAAATAACATGAAGCATAAGCAATTACCTGATCATTCTGCATTAGGACACAACCAATTCCTTTCAATGAAGCATCACTGTAGATAACAAACTCCCCATTCCTGGAAGGTAGTTCCAAAACTGGATCATTAACCAATCTTCTTTTCAATTCCTGAAAACAATCATCGCATTCTTTTGTCCAGATAAACTTAACACCCTTCCGAGTTAGCTTAGTCATTGGACTAGATAACCGTGAAAAATTTCAAACAAACCTTCGTTAATAGCCTTCCAAACCAAGGAAGCTACGAATCTCAGTTACATTTGTGGGTCTTGGCCATTCTTCAACAACCTTTGTTTTTGTAGGATCAACAGTTATCCCATCTTTAGAAACAATGTGACCAAGGAAAGAAATTTGTTATAACCAAAACTCACACTTGCTGAATTTCCCATACAATTTCTTTTATTTTAAGGTTTGAAAAATAACCCTTAAATGTCTTTCATGCTCCTCTTTACTTTTATAAAACACCAAAATATCATCAATAAACACAACCAACATTTTTTATCTGAGTCAACTGAGCCATCACTGTAACAAACTATTTAGTTCTGATTCTGACTATCTCAGGATACTGATTTGAAAGGTAATTTCCCTCTGTATGCCTTCCCAGAAAATCTGTTCTATTTCCTCCATGAAAAACCATTCTTAACACAGAAATATCTTAGTAGAAGCAACATGGTAATCTTCAAATGCTATATCATTTCAATCATACCATAAATTTATAATTTAAAAATTTTCTAACTCCTAAAGTAGTCTAAACTGACCTCTGATACCAACTATAAGGCCCCAGCCTTAAACATTACTTAATCTTGAGATATTTCAAGAATACACCTTGAGGATCTTTTCAGGTTTAAAGCTTTAGATAATTAGATCATAAAACATTCATTACATACCACATTTAAACAAAGTGGTTACATAAAATATAGTACTCATTTTTCCCATCAGCGGAAACATATTTAAAAAAAACATAGATTCTTTCTTAACACTTCATTGACACTATCATCACATCATTTACCTTTCCCTTGACCTGTAAAAAACATTTCAAAAACTTGGGATGAGCATAAAAAGCTCATTAAGGGATATAAAAGTATGAAATTAAAACATTAGTCCATGTATGAAATCATAATTTACTCATAAAACATAAGAACTTTAACATACCTCATCAAATCATGAATAAATCATATAAATGATAAGACATAAAGGTAACTTGATGCATTCATAACATTCTTACATAGGGAGTAACCCTCTTGGTTACGTTTGGAATACCCATCACAGTATATTCTCTAAATCTCTTCGGAGAAACCTTAACATTTAACTCCTTTGCGTTACCCAATGCATTGGAGAGCTATATCAGGCTCACCCACCCTTAGTTTATCACGGAACCACCCGTCTTCATAACAATTCCCAAAAACCATAACATAATCGTACCACATAATACATGCATAAAGGAAACATAACATGTCCACATTTCAATCACAAGATATCAATACAACACATTGATATAAAAAACATTATGAAAACCATTTTCAATACCAAAATAAAAGAAAAGTAAAACATGGTATTTATTTTTCATTTAAAAAAAATTATGGCTTGTAGAGGAAGCCGAAACTCAAATAATGGTCATGGCGGCGGAGAAGTCGTTGTCGCCGCATACGTACGACAAAAAAAACAAAAAAACATTCCTTTTATCGTTTAGTAAAACGCTTCGTATAAAAAAATATTCCTTTTGAATAAGAATAAAATTCAAAGGGGTTTATACACCGTATAAAATAAAGTTGTGTATAAAACAAAATATGCCTCAATGAATGGAGATTGAGATGAAGTCCCTTACCTCGTATCTGACTTGACTTGATCGTTCTTTAATATCTTGAATAATAAACTTGAGTTAATTTCTACTTGCTTAAAAACCTTTTTCAAGTTCATTATTCCTTTTATATCATTTATTAACATGTCATGAACACTATGTTATTATTTAAGTTTATAACGGTCGTTTTAACGATCATTGGTACTTGAGTCAAAAATGAACTTCTTATATTTACAAGTTGTTCACGTAGTCAAATATCCATTATCTCAAGAATGATATTCATGATGTAAATTCCATATATATCATATATATCCAGTATATACATGCATTTATAATATTACATAATAATTTAGAGTTAAGAAATGAAATGCACCGTTCATGGAGACGGTAAGCCGTACGTACACATGAATGCTACTTTCATTTCTATGTCATATTAATGGAATTAAAACTAAATGAGAGATATGTATATTTGAATTCCAGAATTATATTCATCATTTATATGTAACATAAATCATATATATCCATTATATATATGTACTTATAATAGTACATTACATTTGAGGATAAGAAATAAAATGCACTGTTCATGGAGACGGTAAGCCGTACGTACGCATGAACGCTACTTTCATTTCTATATCATACTTTAATGGAATTAAAACATAATGATACATAATAGTATTATAATTCCAGTATGGTATCATATATAATATCATTAAATCTATCCTTTATACGTACCACATATGGTATTAACGAATCAAATCACTTTGAGGGGGCGGTAGTCCGCACTTCCTAAAATAAAGATATCGCATATACCCATAATGGAAGCCATAAAGGTATGTCATAAATGAAAAATACAGAAGCTTAAGGAAAACATAAAAATATTATATATCATATATAAATATATCGACATATTAATGTCCACCTTTGAAGGTGTTAGAAGAATATTGAACAATCATCGTTTCGTGAGGCAGAAATTCACCATCCACAGAAACAGTATGTTATTTAACCATTAGATGTAGGTGTGTGTGAGTGTAGCTCTAATTATTCTTATAAAAACATCCTAGTATATTGAAGATACTGGAGTTGTTACAAAAGAAATGAATAAAAATATTTTAGGGGGTTGGAGAAGCAAAATAAAACATAAGAACACAAGAGAAGACACTACCTTTAAATCAGGTAATTCTTTTTTATTTGAGCTCAAAGGCTTCCTTGGGAAGACTTATTACCAAAGTGAGGCTTCTAGGATTAATATAGGGATATTTAGAGACAAAATGAGTAGGGTTTGTCCGAGACAACGGCTTGAGAGGTGTGGGTAAGGGGGTAGAGGTGGGGGCCTTTTATAAGAGGAGAGGCGGGGCACTCTTGGAAAGTTACAAAATGTTACTTTATTTTCAAATGAGTTTCAGATTTTAAAGGTACCACATTGATGTATTTAGAGGATAAGGTGATAAGGGTTCGAAATATACTCATCCAATAGTTCTTTGACAAGTGTAGGTCTTAGATTTTACATTATATTTTTATTTTATTTAAATCTTTAAATAATGAGGTAATCGCTGCATCATCATGCTGTCATAAATAATTTAATTTATTTAATGTCTAAAAATTATGAAAAAAATACTATGATGTAGGAAATATATTTATCTTTCAAATGAATATTTATAGTCCAAAGTATCATATATTTAGACAAAATTAAAAATGTTTTACTCAGGTGATACATTCTTTGTTATATTTAACTTTCTTTAACAATAAAAAGATAAAAAGTCACTTTCACACAAAAGTGATTCCATGGGGTCCCCAAGTTTGGCACAAGGCATCCCATGGTAGGCCATGAGACAACCAGTAGCATTAGGACACATGTTGGTGTCATTTTTTATTATTATGATATTATTTTATTATCCTTAACTACCCGATTACTCATTGATCAAGATAATTAAAGATAATTATCGTTGTTACTATTCATAATGTCCAAAAACAAAAGAGTCTTGATTAAATAATTTGTAACTTCTTATTCCAAATATTTAATCAATTTTACCAAATTCCAAACACAGAAATTGCAATAATTTATTAAAAATAATTCCCATTGTCAAAATAAATAGCGGGTTTTTTTGAAACAATATCTATGAAAAGTTTGGCATTATTTTATGCCTAATTACAAAGTGAAATTAATCCTAATGAACACCATTGGATTAAATGGTAAAAATATATTCAGATTACACTTTAAGACCAATTAAAAAGATAATCTAACCATATAATTAAATTAGATGGAAAAGCAGTTTTGATGTAAAATGCAGTATTTTTCACTATTCATTAAAAATTGAACATTGTCAGAAAAATACCAAAAATTTATCCAATGTAAATTTCAATGTCTCAATCATAAATAATATGTTTATTTTAACAAATAGAGATTATAAAATTGTCAAAATTTTGATTTAAAAATGGTTTTCCATCAAAAGGCAGTAAAACAATCTTTAAAAATATTAGTGTATTCCATGCTTAAGATTGGATTTATTCTCATTTTAAGCCTCTAAAACACTATCTAATTCATAAATAGACATAAATAAAAATATCTATTATTAATTACTTACTTGGGATGTTACAATTTCCCAACATTTACCAGATTGTAGCCTTATGCTACCACTAAATTCCCAAAAAACTTCTCCCAACTTATGTATGACCCAAAATTCAAAAGTACAAAAACATAAAGGAGCTCAGTAATTGATTTTTCATACCAGGGTGTAAAAAATTAAATTATAGACCCAATGAATGTGATCACCTATGAGGAAATATAATTTTAACATAATTTATCCTACTATGAAGAGATTATAAAGATTATTGTCACTATATTGAAAGTGTTGTGGAATCGGGAAACTCAGTTGTTGAAGGTTATTTGGAGAAATCACAAACTAAAAGAGGAAACATGTGATACTGAAGAAACTATGGCTAAGTGTTACCAAAATTTATTTATGAATAAATTTTTTTCACGATTCCTATGATGAAATTATTTAAGGGGGAGAATTTAATACCCAAGATCATCCTATAACGGGTAAACATTACACCCTTAGACTATTGCCCAATACATATCCTATTATTTTATCATTATAATATAAATAGTTCATGCTTATATTTAAAAGTAAAATTTATAAAATTTATAAATTTAATTATATGAAATGGATATAATTTTTTAGTTTATAAGGTCTAATTTATCTTTGATTTAATTTCTAATATTTTTTCTGGAAAGGTTGATTTTTTAGTGAACAGTAAAAAATATTGTTTTTGTGTTTACCATAAATTTTATGACATCATTATGATATAATTAAGACTTAAATGTTTTTCAAAAAAATTTATCAACCTAAAATAGATTTATATATTAAAATAATTCATTTAAAAAAAATATTATATTGAATTTATAAACCCATGTTTGAAATTTTGAAGCATAAGTTATATTTTATTCAAATAAAAAAATATTTTTGTTCCTTTGTCATTAATTAAGTGGTTCAATGATTCCATTAATTTTTTACATGGTTATAATATCAAATAAACTTCATTTTTTAATAATAATCCAAATAATCCATATTAATCATTACCCATCAAAATTTTTTGGCCTAAATGATAAAATAATCAATATTTTAACCCTAAAACACCCCTATCCTCAAGTATAAATACCCCCTCTCTTTTACCTTAGGAAACCACTTAATAATTACTTTATATTGAAAAATAATTACCAAACTACCTCCTTAAAACCCCTATGAACATACTAGAGGTCATGGCCTCACCAAAATACCAATCCTAGAATTATTAAGGTGTAAGGAATAGGTGGTCTCTCAAAAAATAGGTAATAATCTTGCCTTACTCTTTAAAAGTTTATTTAATCTTCTACTTTATATGAATATGTTATATACATCATGGTATAATGACTCAAATATCATCATTATAATGTGATATTATTATAATTATGTACAATAATTTTCCACACACTTTCCATCAAATGTAAAATGAAAGTATTACTCGTGCGTATGTGTGGACTACCACCACTACACAATGATATGATTCATTTTCCATAACTACTTAAAATTGATAGATATAATGATGGATTTAATTAATATATATTATATCTATTTTATAATTGTGATTATTTAATGATGAAATATTATTTAACTTTCTTTCCTTATTTTCTTTAGAAAATAAAAATAGCATTCATGCGTACGTATGAACCACCATTTACATGAACAATGTAATTAATTTTTTAATATTTTCCTTTTATAAATGGAGATAAATATTTATATAATGAATATATATGATATTTATATCATTATTAACATTCTTTAGATGATGAAACTATGGTAAACATGCAAGTTCTAT
This sequence comes from Viscum album, assembly GCA_963277665.1. NCBI lineage: Eukaryota > Viridiplantae > Streptophyta > Magnoliopsida > Santalales > Viscaceae > Viscum > Viscum album. The sequence continues at coordinate 1,473,405,027 of OY728125.1, read as the reverse complement.
AACTATTGAATCGAAACATTCATGAAAAACAAATTAGTTAACACCCGAAATGATGATGATAATAAAAGATAGTTAATGAAATAGTGATAAGATATTATAATTAAAACATGTATGGTATTATAAGTATGAATATGGATCTTTTATAGAAGTATAATAAATTTAAATTTATTATACTATAGGTTTAAATCACTTAAAAAGTCAAACCCAAGGTAAGGGTCTAATTCACAATCTCAACCTTATTCGAGATTATTTATGCTTAAGTTTCCATTAGAAGAATTATATGATATTTTTATATTAAATCCCATATATTTTCTTATCCTTTGTTAATTTCTAGAAATTACAAGTTTTCCTTTCATTTTACTCTCTGTAAGAATGTTTTTAAGAAAAACCATTTTTGTTTTTTCTATTTGGTTGAGAATATTTTTATTCAATGTCCATGTTTTCTTTAAAAAAAATTCAAGAATGTTTTAGTATTATCCAATGATTTATTAAAGTCATTTTTGTCCATTTTTTAATTTTTATAGAAAATTTTAAAAGGAATCTTCTTATCATTTTCCAAATGAGGTAATTTTACCAAAGGTGTGAACAAAATATTTTTTTTATGTTTACCACATGAATGACTTTTCCCGTCATCATGAATATTCTTTACCTTGAAGTATACTTAACAAGTTTCCATTATTATTTTCAAAGAAAATGGTTTTACTAATATTTTTGAAAATTTTTAGATTCTAAATAAGTGATTTCAAAATGAAAATATTATTTTCCTTAAGAAATGTTCTAGTGATCTTTTAAAAGTATTTTCATCTACGTCAACATAATTTGACAAATATTGTGATTTAATAAGTATATAATCTAATAATAACACCCACTATATAAATCTAGATGGATTATGACCATGTTTCTCTAGTGATTTATTGGGGAAAATTTTAACATTTTGTATGCTAGTTTTTTAAACATGAATGTTTATGTTGATTATGTATTGAATTTCTATTAATTTTTTCATATGATAAATTCATTGGAATTTTTAAGTGATAGGTATGGAACATTATAACTTCTTAATTCATTTTAAGGTCTTATGAGATAAACTATCTTGGGTATTTGGCATACTCCTTACCTATTTATGCATGATGTCATGGGACAAGGCCTTGAAAGTAAGATTACAATGTCTAAAATTGTGTATTCTATCATTATGAAACCTTTTATTATTATCTATGTGATTATTTATATTGTTATTTCATCCATAAATATATTCCCCTTTTATGATATTAGTTATTTGGAATATATGATTATTGTTTATCTCTATTATATTATTCATGCTTTATTTATTCTATAATGGATTCTATTGTATGCTTTCCCCTATTGAGTATTTGAGCTAACCCTTTATTATGTTTTCCTTTCTCCACGATACCATTAAGGGGTATATGAATGATTTCAAGGATATACTAAAATAAATAATAAATTTATTACTATAATTTTTATTTTTATTTCACACTTTTAAATTTAATGTGAAAATTATTCATGTATCTAGTTTCCCAATAGTGTTAAACTATTTGAACCTTTAGGATATGATCTCTTATATCTTATTCCAATGTAGTAATATAACTACCAGCTCCAAATTACTAGAGTTAGGGTGTAACATCAAACACTCAGTAAGGGTAAATGTAATTGATAATAATAAAAAATCATAAGTGAGCATAAGATAAATGTGTGTTTGTGAGAAAAAAATCAAGGTATAATGACATAATGTAAAATAAACATACCCAGTATAAAATTAACCATAACATAAGGCTTTTAGAATAGAGAAGCAGATATCATAGGATCATGGAATAATAATAATGTGGTAATAACATAAAACATGACATCATATATATATGTCAAGGCTTACTGCTAATACAACATAACATAGTGGATAGAGTTCTATAGTGGATTGAGTTTACTCCCCAATCCCATACATTTCATCTCATGAGATATAAAACATTACCCAGTGTATTAGAGGCTTATATAATTATTTCCCCACCCGTCACATCATAATATATACATGAATATGAATTCCACATAAGGAAAACATACAAAACTCCATCAATAATCATAACATGATAAACCTGTTGAAATTAAATGGACATTTAATGCAATTAACACTCTAGGTAAATATCCTTTAATTAAGATAATAACATATAAGGTATTTACACCATATAGATAAATGGTATATAGTTTAGTCAATAGTTTCCTAATTCAATCAATGTATGAGTATCTAGGTGAATCCCCTTAAACCAAAAGAATGAAATATAGGGTATTTATAGAAGAAAGTCCTTAGAAGAAAAGTTATATTTATGTATAGTGGATGATTGTGAAATAAAAAAGGCAATTTCGTATCATTTCTCTTTTAGAGATATCACTTACATCACACCACATATATGTAAGAACATGTATAATGAATAAAATGACTATTTATCATAGTATCTATTTATGTTAAAGATATTATTCAAGGAACTCCATCATTAGAAATAGTGGAATATAAAATATTTGCTGACATAGATGAAAACCATTCAGAGGAAGATATTAAATTAAATAGGTTTTAATAAAAATATTTCTTAGTTTTATATAAATTTGAAATAAAAGGAAAAAATCAACTTTAAGTAAGAGCATAAATGTAATAAAATTAAATTTTAAACAAAAAAAATTATTATCAAAACATTTAATATAAAAAAATTATTTGAAAAATAATCTTAATAAAAATAAAGAGGAAAATGGAACTGGAATATTGAAAATAGTTTTCATAACTTTTGTTGATATTTCATATAAATAGAGAAATACATCAATTTTGGAAACCATTATAAAAAGGTAATGTGAAGGATTTTAAAACATTATTTTAACAATAAAATTTACCAATAATATAACCTTAAAATTAAATAGATAAAAAAAGAAGATTAACTCAAAAGGAAAGAGTTGGGTTCGAGATTCCCTTTAAGGGTTTGGTAACAAATCAAAAAGCACATGGATAGTGAACATAAAATAGACTTTTAAACCACATGAACTAAAGGCTATGTAGGATAAAAAAGTAAATAAAAAATAATTACATTATTTCAAATAAGAATAGGTGTGTAATTTAAATTATGTCTCAAGATATGGAAATTGAGACAAAGATCCCTCACCTTAGGTCCCGTTTTATTTCGTCACATTTGTGCCTCCTATATAATAAACTTATGTTTATTAAAAGATAAATACACAAGAGAATAATATTCCTTTTTGTCATTATTTATTATTTATAATAATTTTAATTTATTTATTACTATTTCTTTTTAAGAGAGAATGAATTGAAGACATGTTTTCATTTAAATTATCATGTTCTATTTTTATTTCATGATTTTGATTATTTTTGATTTTATGATTTTGTGAAATTATTTAAAAATCTTATAATACTTTAAAATACATTTATATTACATAATATAAACTAAATATCCATTTTAATTCTATCAATAGGAAATAATCCTTCATTATGGTTCAAAAAGAGCTTATAAAATATCCAAAGTATATCCCCTCAGAGTTTTAAACCAGGCTTGCAATTAGGATCTCTTATAATGCACCAAGAGAAGATTTAGTTAATACCCAACCAAAATTTTTTAGGGTCATTACCCCTAGGTAAATCATATCTAGAGCCTAAATCTACCTATTCATATCCAGAAAGAGATTTTATTTCTAGAAAACTACATACTATTTAATTTACCAAAATTTCTGGATGTTTTATGGATATGAGAGTGTTTTAGAATTATAAAAACTTATGAAGGAAGTATAATGAGGGGGATTGGTGATCCGTAATTGATAATATAATAAATAATTTATAATAATAAACCATAATAATATTACACCTTAAAAAAGGAAATGAAATAGAAGGATTGCAAAAATAAAGGAGAGGTAGGGTTGGGAACCCTTACCTTGAAAAGTATCTTTTTAAAGCTTGATAAGAACACATTAGAACCTTAGAAACTACATAAAGATAATATTGAGATAGTAAATGAGAGGGAATTAATACTCAATGGCTTTAGAGTGGAGATTAATGGGAAAATGGATAGATATTTATACTTGAGGAAGAGGATATTTTTGGGTTAAAATATTGATTATTTTTTTATTTAAGATAACTAATTTTTAGGGGAATTGATTCCCATTAAATTAGTTAGATTATTATTACAAAAATGAGTTTTATTTAACATTTAAATCAAATCAAAATCTAATGGAACCTCCCAACCACTCTATTAAATGCATAGAATCAAAAATATTTTTTACTAGGTTAAAACATAATTTAGGTTCCAAATGTAAAATATAAGTTTCTAAATTCAACATAATATTTTTTAATTAATTTTTTTAATCCTTATATATATTTATGTTTGAAAAAAAATCATAAAATTTTCACCCATAATTATATCATGACGGTGTCATAAAATTTATGGTATTCAAAAAATTGTAACATTTAATATTCACAAAAATTCCAAAAAATCACACTAAGATAATTTTGAAAAAATTATTCCAAAAAACTAATCCCTTTTTATCAAATTAAAATTATTAAATTAAGGAATTTAACTTTCAAATTAAATCATATAATACATGGAAATACAATTTATTTAGAATAAAAACCATTTAATTTGTTATAAGTGATTACATTTATATTTTTCATTATCTATTTTTTATTAAATGATTATAATTAATTATATATAATTCAAAAACATATAAATTTTATGAAAATATTCTTATAATTAAGTGGAATTTATATTATAAATACATAATCGAGAAAACATTTTTAGTGTAATAAATTGTATACACTATGATCAAAATTATATATCAATTACAACACCCCAAGACTTTACCATATTTTTGTTTTGGAATAAGTTTAATTTTTTTGCGAGTTTCTTTATATGAAACACCATGTTAAGATTATGTTGTACACAACAATGATTTGGTTTGCGTTACATGCAAGACCGAGTTTTATTGAACAAAAATATATTATTAAAATATTATTATTTAATATAATAAGATCGTTGATTCAGAGGAAGTGCAATGGAGAATGTGAGGATCATACCAATTCTATTATTTGGGAGGTGTAGGGTTCTATTAATGTGATCCCACTCTTGGGATAATTTCTCCCTCCCCTGGGATCCACTCGTCTTACCAGGTCACCCGATCCTTAACTAGGTGGGTGAAACGAGGCACAACCCACCCGTGATGAAAGATTGCTATGTCAAACCATTGGCAATCAGATTTTCACTCAATGGGATGCTATGAAATATCAGCTAGAAATGGATCCTTCCTGGATAGGGCTCTCTTCGAAGTGACCTCTTCGTGGGGAGGGGGGTTCCTTTGTGTGGAGAGTTCGAAAAGGCCACACTAGGGATTCCCTTTTTAGAAAAAGAATATAATAAGATATAACATATCCTTTAAGTTATAGGTTATTAATATTAATAACTAACTTATAAAAATATATGGTTTAATTCATTGGTTATAAATTAATTAGAAATTAATATAGGAACCAAATGAATATATAGGAAATGTTTTTATAAAGAACTATTTTTATGCTCATAATGCCATTTTATCCTAATGAATTAAATTAATTACAATTAGTGAATGATATTAATGTAATATATATATATATATATTATTAAATCAAATATTTATTACATTCATACAATATATTTAATAGGCATAAGATAAGAAAAAAAATCCAATTTTACACATAAAACCTATATTTTTCTAAAGATAGTGTTACTGCCTTTTAATAGTGAACCTATTTTAAATCCAATTTTTGACACTTTTATATATATTATTTGAAAAAATAAACTCCTTATTTTAAATAAGAGTATAAAAATTTACTTTGGTTTTTTTTATGATATGTTTTATGTTTTGACGAATGGCGATAAAATATTGCATTTTAATTGAAAACATCTTTTTCGTCTAAATAATTGATAATGTTAAATTATATTTTTAATTGGTTTAAAATTATAAATAGATAAATATTTTATCATTTAATCTAATTTATGTTATTTTAATAAATTTCAAATTGAATTTGGATATAAAAACATTTCAATCTTTTGAACGTTTTCACTTTAAAAACCAATTTTCTCATTTCGTCAATGAGATTAATTTTAAATTAATTTCTGAAAATTATATGTTTTGAATTAGAAGAAATGGATTAAATATTTATAATAAGTGTTTATAAATTATTTAAATAGGTTCCTTTTATTTTTGGGAAATTTTAATAGTAACTTTAAATTTTTTTTAATTACCACAGTTATGGGTAAATCAGGTAATTAAGGGTAAAAATAATATTAAAAGTATTATAAAACTACCATAAAACTTGTCTTAATTTTATTTTATGAGTTATTGTCTACCAAAATTATCCTTGGTCCGATTTTATGGCCTCTTGGATCCACTTGGACTACTTTAAGCCTTTTATAGTATTTTATTCTAAGGGAAGTCCAATATGTCACACTCTTGTTTTTAATAAGTATTACAGTTTTATATATGGTTATTCAGAATATATCTTTGACTATAAGTATTAATTTGAAATACAAAATTTTAGTATTCATAATGATAATTTATTTTTAATTTTTTGGGAATAAATAATTAAATTAATGGCCTACACAATGATGATGTGGTAATTGTTTAATTAATAGACATATCAAATAAATGTTATTAAATTTTTTAAAATAAATATAATTTAATATAATGGTTTTCATACATGAATTTTATAGATTAATTATACATATTTTTAATGTATTAAAGTTTTTGTTTCTAATTTATCTTATGTATTGATCTTTTTTAAAAAAGTCAAGAAATGAATAGTGTCAAAATTGAAATTAATGATGTTTTAAAGTAAATAATATTTTATTAAATGATATAAAATTCATAAAAATATAAAATTCATCAAAATTATTAGGATAAAGTTTAAAATTTCATCTTTGACTCATTTATGATTCATTTTACATTTTATAGTAACTATATTAACCCTTAAAGAGTAAAAATCCAAGTTGTCACAGTAAGAGATAAAAGGTTTAACTAAGGGTCAAATCCAAAATATAAGGGTAATAATGTGACCTAAACATGTCTAAAAATTATTTTATTAAATTATTTTGACCAATACTCATATTATCTTAAAAATAAATCTCTTTGGAGTTATTTTGAATTGAAAATTAATTTATACTAATTTAATATTTTGAGAATTTCTAAAAGTACCCCTCACCACAATTATAAAATAGAACCTCCTCCCTCACTTACTCACACCACATTAAGCCTTATATATCATAAAAAACCTAATAAAATAATCTCACAACATCCCTAATATAATCCTAAAATCCACACTTTGGGAAGAAAACAAACCAAGGAAGGCTTTTGTTATAAACCAAAAGGAGTTACCCAAATAAGAGGTAATATTCTTCAATGATCACATTATTTTTATTTATTTCCCCACTCATTCATTTATTATTGTTACATGATTATATAATAAAACCAGTATCCTAAATATACTAAGACATTTTTAGGTTGAGGTTTTGACCTACACCTACACACACTTACATCAAACGGGTAATGAATTTACCATTCGTGTATGGGGAACTACTGCCTCATGAAACGATGTCATTATTTTTTTCCTTTACCAACTCTCGTGGTTGGTAATTATGATGTAAACAATATTTTTATATGATATATATTATTTTTATGTTGTATTAATAATTATTTAATTTTTATATAACATATACCTTCATGCTTTCCATTTTGTGTAAATATGATAACATCTTTTGTGGTAGTGTGGACCACCGCCTCCTCAAAGTGATGTGATTCATTAAAACTATATATGGAATGTATAAAAGATGGTTTTAATAAAAATATGTGATACTAGGATTTTAATATACATATATATCATTTAATTTTTATTCTTTTAATATGGAAAATAAATGAAAGGTGCATCCATGCGTACGTACGACCTACCGTCTCCATGAACAATACATTTGATTTCATATCTCAAAATTTTATGGATTATTATAAATATATATATATATATAATAAATATATATAATATTTAAATCATGTTTTAAATTCTATATATTATTAAATCATGATCTATTTAATAGGAACACCAAATAAAAAGTCAAAACATACTCAAGAAACTGGGTAATTAACACCCGAAATAGTGAAAATGATGAATGATTATTAAAAAAAGGGTGATAAAATAATAAAATAATATCATATATGATATAATAAATATTAATAAGGTTCTTATATAAATTAAAAACATTCTTTAAATCATTATACATTAGGTTAAATCTTATACGACTAAAAATGAAGTGTGAGGCAATGTAACGCCCCAACCCCAGTTGCCCAGAGTTGGTGCATTATTACATAACATTGGCATGATCACAAGAAAGATCAATTCTCGAAAAACTGATTAGTTTAGTAGTCTTGTAAACACTAGATACATTCATAAAGTTTACATTACATCATAAATTGAAAACTACAACAACATCTTGTCTCCACACTCATAACCCCTTATATTATCCCTACAGGTCATTCATAAAATACTTCTTCACATCCTGGGAAAAATAAAACATAGAAAGGGGTGAGCTCAAATGCCCAGTAAGGATAATAATATAGCATAAACTTTTACAAATAAGAATAAACATTTAAGGCAATTTATCACTAAAACAAAAGCCTTTTAAACTTGAAATTCAGCATAATATGGAAAAGATAAAATGAAATAATGTCATTTACTTATTCACATGGGTATTCTACTAGTCGAATAATCACATGAAATATCAATAACCACTTTCATAATGACGAAATGCATAATGCCAGACTATCATAACCACATATCCAAGGCCTCGTGCCAAGACTACAAATAAGATTTTGTCAAGGCCTTGTGCCAAGACACTAGTTTTTCTCATGAGACCTACCGATGTAATTTTTTTAGAAGATACTTATATTTAAAATTTCTCAAATATACTCCAGTGTTTTTTTGAAAACATTATGCAAGCTTCTGAAAACAAAATAACTAATTCTGAGACTGCTCAACTAATTATAGGCCATGATGGGTCCACGCCCAATCCCTTCATGTCTACCACACTCGAGAGTCATGTTTTCTGAAAAAAAAATTAAGCTTGCATTAAATACATATACATTTGCACTGAATTTTGATATATTTGAGAGAAATGTCTCTTTTTTTAAAAAAATCATTTAAAAATCACATAATTATAAAAGAAAACCTTTATTTTTAAAATATCCTTATAAGCGTGTAAAGGAAACTTCAAAGGTGTAATAAAGGTGGAGAATAACTGCACCTGTCCTATAAGTTAAAAAAACATTCTTACCTTAGTTATGTCGAAAAGGTAAAAAAGTAACTTGTTTGGAAAACGATGGAAAGATTCCTTTCAAAAACGTATAAGGTCAAATAAGGGTATAAATGACTTTAAATAATTTTCTATTAAATAGTAAAAATGTTTTGAAATACATTTTTAAGAAACATGGATGTGGATGATAAAGATGTCCCAATAGATAATTATGAATAAACAACATCGGATAATAAAGAGATTGTGAAATTAACCCTTACCAATTTGGTAACTTATAAAACATACATCCCATGAAAGAAGTATCGTACAATGAATATGTAAATACGCATAAATTAATGTGTATTATATAAATAATACAATTATGGTCAGTACATACACCACACAAAAGGTAATAGTGGCAATATGGCATGAATCTCATGGGAATAAGGAGTGAGATGAAAACCTCTTACCTTGTACTTTTCCTTAGTCGATGGTATGTTAAACTCCTGTATAATAGTTAAAACATTTTTATTAAATTATATAAGAACCATATACATAATTATGATATCATATATGATCTTCTAACAATGCTTTGTTAATAATACTTTAGTATTATCGTCGTTTCGGGTGTTAACTTGTTTTCTTTTATATGTTTTGTTACATAAGTCGTGTTTGTTATGGATAGGTTGTACCTTATTCATTTCCAAAATTATATAAAGTTCTTAAAAATTACCTTTAATCATCAAATGATAATTATTCTTGAATGGATACGATGGGGAATGAATCTCATCGCGTTCGTGGAGACGGTAGTCCGTACGTACGCAAGAGCGACAATATCATTCTTTTGATATTAAAATAATATATAATTGTATGGTATATAATATATACAGAATCATTATCATGTTATATTTATTATTTACATGAATTAAACATCATTATTATACCCATCCAAATAATAATATATTGAATAACAATTACACCACGACGTGGAGACGGTAAGCCGTACGTATGCATGTATGGTGACATGTCATTCAAAGGATGGATAGAATACTAAATATGGTTGTACCATATTTATAATAATATCACAGTATATAGGAGATACTGGAGTTATTATTTTAGAATGGGAATAACAAATAAATAAGAATTTGAAGAAGAAAGGAACTTGAAAACGGGTGGTGAAATCATTACCTCTCCTTTGGGTTCTTCCTTTTGATTTGATCAAAAGGGATCCTTAGGCTGGCTTTATGACTAAATTAAGGCCACTAGGATTAATGAAAGAAATTTGAGAGATTATTTGGGCAGGGTTTGGCCAATCCAAAAGGCTTTGAATGTGTGAAATTGAGAGAGGGGGGAGTGCCCTTTTATAAGAGGGGTGAGGGGCACCTTTGGAAAAGCTAGAAATATTATTTTATAATAAATTCATATTTGGTTTCTAATGGCTACAAAGTGGATTATTTAAAGGTTAAGGTGGGTATAGTTCGAAAACCACTCAAACAATAGGTTTTAGACAGGTTTGGGTCACTATATTAACCTTATCTTTTAGTTTTAACTCTTAGTTAATTAGTTTGACATTTACCATGTCATTTTGTATTTTTATATTATATAGTTAATAAACTTACTATATACATCCAAGAGACCCCCAAGTGGTCCATTAATGATACACCTATCATTATATAAGTCTCTTGGCCGAACCTTAGATTTTTAGGAATTTAATATCAATTAATAATATAATATTTGTTTTAAAAACTCTTTTATGTCAATTTTGACACTATTCAATAATTGATTTTTTTTAAGTCTTAAAAACTTTATTAATTCGAACAAAATTCATTTAATCAATCCTATAATGTCATATTAAGCAATAAAATTCATGTATGTCATCAAAACTTTCAAATTAAATTAATTTTAACATTTATAATACCAATTATTTGATTCTTTCATTAATAAGGAAAATACTGCATCATTATTGTGTCATAAATAATATTAATTATTAAATGTCTAAAAATTATAAATAAAATACCATTATGTAGGAAATATTTTTATATTTCTAATGAATATTTATAGTCAAAAATCCAACATATATAACCCTATGTAAAAATTGTTTTTCTAAAAGATATATGCTTATGTCATTTTTGTATTTATTTTAACTTAATTAATATAAAGTGTCATTATCACTTACAAGTGGCTCCATGGGGTCCCAAAATCGACCCAAAGATGTCTGTGGTCAGACATATATCAACCAATAAGGTTAATACATTTTTTAGGGTAATTTATTATTATTATAATATTATTTTTTTACCCTTATTTACCGGATTTACCCTTTAACCATGGTAAATAAAATATTTACCGAAGTAATTATTCAAAATGTCTAAAAATAAAAGTTACCTATTTACAAAATTTTGACATCCTGATTCCAAATATGGAATCCATTTTTCTAATTTCAAAACACATAAGTGGCAGAAATTAATTTAAAATTAATTCCCGTTGTTAAAATAAAAAGCGTTTTTTTAAGAGATAATAACTATCAAAAGATTGACACTTGTTTATGTCCAGTTTAATTGTGAAATTATGTCCAATTAATAACAACGTATTAAATGGTAAAAATATATTATAAATATAATTTAAAACCACTCAAATTCATAATTTATCACTGTTAATTATTTCGATTAAAAAGTTGTTTTTAATTAAAATTTAGTAATTTTCACTATTCATCAAAATATAAAAGTTATCCGAAAAGTACCAAAATTTCACCCTAGGCTAATTTCGATATTCCGAATCCAAAAATGAAGTCCATTTTGAGAGATAAAATTTATAAAATTTCAAAAAGTGGGTATTACTATTCATAACGACTACTTTGATTGGTTGCGGTGTGTTAGAATCTCGAAGTTGTGTACAACACATGCTACTGTATTATTCAAAGAGAATCGCACCGTGGAAGCTTGGGGTGTTACAGGTAAGGTATTTTCATCTCACTTTTTACATATGTGAGATAAATTTCACATTCACCAATTACTTCTTTTGTGTGGTGTATCTAATTCCCTATATGATATATAATATCATTAATATATTTATCTTCATGACATTCAATGTTTTAATTGATAATTATTTACTTTTATGGGGCTTATGATTCAAATATTTCAAAGTGGTATGAGACACTTTGATTTAAAAATATCATTTTAAATCTATTATTCAATATATAATGAATGTTCTGGACATGTAGGACATGGGTTAGGGACCGTTTAATGAAAGACCCTCGATACATCGGTAGTATCACGATACAAAATTAGTTGGTGAAAAACCCTTTGAGTTTTTTTCCAATAAGAATATATAGGTTTCTACCTACAGACATAAACCATATTATGAAAGGTCTTGATAGTAGTGTTTCATGTTCCTGACACATGATGTTCAATAATTAAGAATTTCCTTCATTTCAATTATTATTTATCCATGAGATTTTGTATCTACATATCTATGGAATCATTTCATTCTCAGTTCATTGATTAAATGACATGTGTGTCAGTTATTTGCCTATCCATATTTATTATGACTTATCTAGTTATTTTAATGGCCTATGTTATCAATTATTTACCTTTCCATGATGATTTATTCTATTAAATTATTTATTTATTCCACTTTACTTACGATTACTGAGCATTTGAGATTTCCCTTATTATGTTTTCTTTCCCCAAGTTATGAAGAGGGATCCTTTGAATGAGTTTCAAGTATGCGATTTATTTGTATTTGTTATGTATTATGTTCTTATAACTATGTAAAATGGGTATTATATATGTAATGTGGTTTTCCAAAACTTCTAAACTGATTAATCCTTCAAGATTTGATTCCTTTTAATCATACCAATGTGATAAAATAATGCACCAGTTTCTGGATTATGGGGTAAGGTCATTATAGTTAGTATCAGAGAAAGTTTAGAAGCAAACTTGGAAACTATATTTAGAAAACTTAGATTAGGGAACACAAACCTAATACAGAATTTGAGGATAATTATCAAAGAACATCCTAGAAATTTGGTAAGTTAGAGATCATGTGAGTCTTCCTAGAAATACATCCTTGTCTAGATACTACAAGTGGATGTGGTTCTAAAAAAGATGCAGTTGGGGGTAACAATTTCAAAAAGGTTCAACGTGACTAACTCAACGTAACCTAGTACACGATAACGGACCTTACTATGCACCTAGTTTGACACTCCCAGGGGATAAACTTTGGATAATTCACATTTTATTTACAAACCATTATGCAGTATCTTAAATTAAAGATATCCCCAAAAAACAATGCTTATGATTATGAGATTAGCTGTATATAAAATTTTCAATTTATGTTAAGTATTTCACTAGTTGTGGGATTATACATTATGTTTCATAATAATATGTTCTAATCTAGCATATTCCATTTTTTAGAAATGGTACTTGGAAGGACGAATGGTATCAATACTCATAGAAAATTTAAAGATTTCCCTACTAAGGAAACCAATACAACTAGTTTTGGAATGGAGAAAATTATGACCATACTAGGTAAGCTTAATGAGGTTATGGAAAATAACCTTTCTTGAATGGAGAAACCTATTCCACAATGAGATTCTATGATGTTGGATTGCTTTATGCGATAGAGGCCCCCATCATTTAATGGGACTACTGACCCAATGGCGGTTGAGTAGTGGATTAAGTATTTAGAGAAGATATTTATGGCATTGGGATGTGGTGAAAATGAAAATGTTACAATCATAGTGTATTGTCTCAATTAACATGAGGATCAATGGTGGTCGTTGATCCATAATACTAGGGAGTAAGACGAAATATAACTCATGGAATAAAGAACTTTTAAGTAGAGATACTTCGATAAATACTTCCCTCATGATCAAAAAATTGAGATGAAGAAAAAATCCCTTAGTTTAAAGAAAAATGAGGAAGAAATTTTTGCGGAGTATAAAGCAACCTTTACTAGGTTACTAAGGTATGTTGTGGATTTCATATGCAACATGGTATGTAAGATTGATAATTTCTTTGAAGGACTTAATCCAAGTCTTCAAAGAGCATTGATGTCTCAAATATTTTCTTCATACGATGAAATAGTTTTATATTTTATCAAGAAAGAGAAATAATTCTCCAAGTCTTATGGATTCAACGGGAAGTAAGAGAAGAATATAAAGTAAGAGAAAATTATAGATAAATGGAAGAAGGGAAAGTAGGAATTTCCCACTTGTGATAAATGTGGAAAGAATCACCCTGGGAAATGCTTAAAAGGATTGGGAGTATGTTATAAGTGTGAAGAGAAGGGTCACCAAGAAAAATAATGCAAAGGGAAGACGGAAAATGCTACTATTTAGTGTTACAACTACAAGGAGATAGGGCACTATGCAAACCAATTCCCCAAGCATCAATGAAATATACCTCAGAAAAAGCTAAGGTATCAAGGACAATCATATGTTATTAACACAACCAAAGTTGAATGATTAATGTGATTATGTATTTGGATTTAATAAATATGTTTTAAAATTATTTTATTTATGATGGTACCATCATATGAATTATGAAATATATAAGGATTTTACTGTAATACTTTTTCATCAAGGATTTAAAAGCTTATGTTGATTGGTACCAATAACCAAGAAAATTGATTCTGTAACAAATTAATTTTTTTTGGAAAACACATGGTTGAGGGAAAGGTAATACTTAATATGTTACTAATGTTGAGATAACGATGTTGGATAAAGAGATGATTAATATGGATAAAGTAAATTGGATACTACTAATTGCCTTGGAATTGATTATAAAGTTTTGGATCATAATACTTGGAAGGGTCATATGGTTAACCATTTATGAAATGGTTTAAATTGAACTTTAGATGAGGTTTTAAAGATTATTATATTACTTCACCATGTGATGTAACCTATTCTAAGAAAAGAAATTTAAATAGTTCATGACACAATGATAATATTGTGCTTATATAAACATATCAAATATGTATATTTACTTATATCCTTAGAGGTTGAAATAATTTTTCAAATATAGGAAAAAGGTCTTAAAAAAATGTTGTCCTATCATCATAATTTTTGATGATATCAATAAACTTTATTCACACCTTTAGTTTATGGTTTTGTGGTCAATAACTTTCTCATGAACATATTCTCTGTCACTCTCCATCAAAACATGATGGTTATATTTCTCTTCTATATCCATGTTTTCAATAATGTTATCTTATTCAAAAGCCTAGTTTTGTGGTGACCTTCTCATTTATTTTTCTATATTTTTAAGAAGATGTGTTATTAACCCTATTTATGATGTGGGTTTTTCAATAATTGTTTATATTTAAATATCAAGCCCTATAATACCTAAATCAAGTTTAAATTATAAGGATATAATTTAATTAAGGTGGTGAGAATGTAACACCCCAATAATTCACAATATTTTCATTTTTAAATAAGTTTATTTTTTTATAGATTTATTTATACGCAAAACCATGTTAAGCTTATGCTCTACACAACAATGAGTTAGCTTGCATTACACGTAAGACCAAGTTTTACTAAACAACAATATATTCTTAAAATATTATTATTTAATATAATAAGATATAACATAACCATTAAGTTGGTGGTTATTAATAGTAATAACTAAATTATGAAAATATATGGTTGAATTCATTGGTTATAAATTAATTAGAAATGAATTTAGGAACCAACTAAATATATAGGAAATGTTTTTATAAAGAACTATTTTTATGCTCACAATGTTGTTTTATCCTAACAAATTAAATTAATTATAATCATTGAATGATATTAATGTAATATATATATATATATTATTCAATAAAATATTTTTTACATTCATCAAATATATTTAATAGGCATAATATAAGAAGAAAACTCAATTTTATGCATAAAAACCTATATTTTTCTAAAGGCAGTTTTATCGTATTTTAATAGAGAACCTATTTTAAATATGATTTTTGACACTTTTATATATTTTATTTGAAAAAATAAACTTATTATTTTAAATAGTAATATAAAAATTTACTTTGGTTGAATTTTGGGTATATTTTTGATAAGTTTCATGTTTTGATGAATATTGATAAAATATTACATTTTAATTGAAAACAGATTTTTCATCTAAATAATTTATAGTGTTAAATTATATTTTTAATTGGTTTTAAAGTACAAATAAATCAATATTTTATCATTTGATCTAATTTAGTTCATTTTAATCAAGTTTATAGTGAATTTGGATTTAAAAACATTTCAATCTTTTGAACGTTTTCACTTTAAAAACCTGTTTTCTCATTCCGTTAATGAGATTAATTTTATATTAATTACTGTAAGGTATATGTCTTAAATTTTGAAAAATGGATTCCATATTTGGAATCAGTGGGTGAAAATTATTTAAATAGGTTCCTTTTATTTTTGGGTAATATGAATAATAATTTTAATATTTTTTTAATTACCATGGTTAAGGGTAAATCAGGTAATTAGGGGTAAAAATAATATTATAATTATTGTAAAACAACCCTAAAACTTGTCTTATTTTTATTGGATAAGTTAGTGTCGACAAAAATTATCATTGGGATGATTTTATTCTCTATTTGATCCACTTGTATGACTTTAATCCTTTTATAGTATTTTATTCTAAGGGAAGTCCAATACGTCACACTCTTGTTTTTAATAAGTATTACATTTTTATATATGGGAATTTAGAAGATATCTTTGACTATAAATATTAAATTGAAATATAAAATTTTAATATTCATCATGATAATCTATTTTTAAATTTTAGAGAATAAATAATTAAATTAAAGGCTTGTACAATGATGATCCGGTAATTGTTTAATTAATGGACATATCAAATAAATGTTATTAAAAATATTAAAATAAATATAATTTGACATAATTGATATCATCCAAGAATTTTATAGATTAAATATACATATTATAGATGTATTAATGGTTTTTTTTTTGAATTTATATTGTGTATTGATATTTTTTATAAAATTCAAGAAATGAATAATGTCAAAATTGACATTAATGATATTTTTAAAATAAATATTATTTTATTAAATGATATAAAATTCATAAAAATATGTAATTCATAAAAATTATTGTGAGAAAGTTGAGAATGTCATTCCTGACTCATTTATGGTTCATTTTACATTTTATAATAAATATATTAACCCTTAAAGAGTAAAAAGCCAAGTTGTCACGGTTAGAGTTAAAGGGTTTAACTAAGGGTTAAATCCAAAATATAAGGGTAAAAATGTGACCAAAATATGTATAAAAATTATTTTATGAGATTATTTACACCCATACTCATATTATATTATAAATAAATCTCTTTTTATCCATTTTTAATTGATAATTAATTTATATTAATTTAATATTTTGAGAGTTTCTAAAAGTGCCCCTCACCTCAATTATAAAAGGGCACCTCCTCCCTCACTTCCTCACACCACATTGAGCCTTCTATATCATCCAAAACCTACTCAAATAATCTAACAATATTACTAACCTAATCCTATAAGCCTAAATTTGGTCATAAAGCAAACCAAGAAGGCTTTTGGTATAAACCAAAAGGAGTTACCCAAATAAGAGGTAACATTCTTCAACGATCACTTTAGATTTATTTATTTCCCCACTCCTTCATTTATCAATATTCCAAACTTATATAATAAAACTAGTATTATAAATATACTGATATGTTTTTAAGTTAAGGGTTCGACCTACACCTACACACACTTCCATCAAATGAGTAACGAATTTACTGTTCCTGTACGACAAACTACCGCCTCCCGAAATAATGTCGTTCATTTCTCCTTTACCACCTCTCATGGTTGTTCATTTTGATGGAAAAACTATTTTTATATGATATATATGATATTTATGTTATATTAATAATTCTTGAATTTTTATATAACACATACCTTCATGCTTTCCATTTTGTGTAAATATGATAACATCGTTTGTGGAAGTGTGGACTACCGCCTCCTCAAAGTGATGTGATTCGTTCACACTATACATGGAATGTATAAAGGATGATTTTAATAAATATATGTAATATATATGGTAATAGAATTTTAATATACATATATATCATTTACTTATTATTCTTTTAATACGACAAAAAATAAAAGTAGCTTTCATGCGTACATGCGACCTACCGTCTCTATGAACAATACATTTGATTTACTATCTCCAAATTTTATGGATTATTATAAATATATATATATACACACTAAATATATATGATATTTTAATAATGTTTTACATTCTAGATATGATGAAATCATGATCTAAGTAATAAGAACACCAAATAATAAGTCAAAACATACTCGAGAAACTAGGTAATTAACACATGAAATAGTGAAAATGATGAAAGATTATTAACAAATGGGTGATAAAATAAAATAATAAGATAATATATGATATCGTAAATATGAATAAGTTTCTTATATAATTAATAATATACTTTAAACCATTATACAGGATGCTAAATCACATACAACTAAAAAGGAAGTGTGAGGTAAGAGATTTTCATCTCACTTTTTACATCTATGGGATAAATGTCATATTCACCACTTACTTCTTTTATGTGGCATATCTACTACCCCATTTGATATATCATATCATTAATCTATTTATCTTCATGGTATTCAATGTTTAAATTGATAATTATTTACTTTTATGAGGCTTATGATTCAAATATTTCAAAGTGGTATGAGATGATTTGATTTAAAAATATCATTTTAAATCACTTATGCAATATATGATGAATTATTTGGACATGTAAGACATGGGTTGGTGACCGGTTAATGAGATCCAATTGATGAATTGGTAGTATCATGAGACGAAATCAGTTTTTGACAAACCCTTAGAGTGTGTTTCCAAGTAGAATATATGAGTTTCTACCTACAGACTTAAACCATCTTGTAAAAGCTATTGATGGTAGTGGTTCATGTGTCATATACATGACATCCAATAATTAACCATTGCCTTCATTTCAGTTATTATTTATCCATAATATTTTTCATCGACATATCTATGTTTCTAAAAAACATCACCTTTTTTTCAAATTCATAATTAAAAAAAGTGCTACCCTACAGCCCGCCCACAGGGCCCCACCATACCCAGTGAGTGACAAGACCTCTTCCCAATACTCACTCGGATGGCCCCACCCTACCCATATCATCTGAAAGTATGTACGCACTGGAAATAACTAATAGAAGAACTTGAACCTTATACTTATAGCGTCAAACCAAAATACCCGACCAACTTACATATTTCATTTTTGTTTATTTAATTGTATTGCGTTATATTTATATATATAAACATATTTCAGTATTTAAAAAATTATTATATTATATATATATATTAATATACATATATTAACGTATATTAATATATGTTTATATTTTATTTTTTATTTTTTATTTTTATATATATGTGTGTTTATATTATTATTATATATATACGTTTATATTTTACATATATGTTTATATTTTTTATTATATATATATTTTTGTGTTTTATATTATATATTTATGTTTATATTTTATGTTTATAAAATGTATATATGTTTTATATTTATTTATATGCTTATATTATATATATATGTATAATATATATATATTATATATATATATGTATAATATATATATATTATATATATATATGTATATTATATATATATGTATATTATATGTATATGTATATTATATATATATTTTATGTTTATATTAATATATATGTATATATATATATGTTTGTGTGTGTGTAAATATATATGTGTATGCATGCATGTATATAATTATAATTATAAATAAATAAATATATATATATAATTAGCCACATAAAACACTATTAAAAATGCCACTAAAATAGCCACGTTTTCTTAAAAACGTGACTAAATTTAAAATATATATGTGTTTTTATATATAAATATATGTATATATGTATATTTATATATTTATATATATGTGTGTATTTTTGTGTGTTTATATATATAAATATATATATATATATATGTTTACATATATGTGTATGTATTTATATATATTAGTATATATATATATATCTTAATATATATTTACATCGATGTGGGAAATGAGCTATATAAATATATATATTTTTAGTGATGTTTCCTGAAAAATGTCGCTAATTTAATGACATTTCCTTAAAAATGTGGTTAAATTAGCGATATTTTCTAGAAACATCACTAAATTTTAAATTTGTGACATTTTTAAAAAATGTCGATAAGAAAACATCACTAAATTCCAATTTTTTTTATAGTGAATAAGAAAAACATATAGGTATGAGAATAAAATAATTGCACACTGACATAATGTAAAAGAACCATACCCAATATGGCATGAATCATAACATAGGGAAACAACATAAAACATGAAATCATAAGCATTAGTCAAGTCTTACTACAAAGACAACATAACATACTGGAAAAAATCCCATAATGAATTGGGTTTACTCCCCAATCTCATACATGTCATCTCATGAGATATAAAACATTTCTCAATGCACTGGAGAGCAATATAATTCCAACCCCACATGTCACATCATAATATGTGCATGCACATGTGTTCCACATAAGGAAAACATACACCAATCCATAAATAATTATAACATGATAAGCCCATAGAAAATAAATGGGTATCCAATATAATTAAGTAACTCTCTAGCAAAATACCCTTTAATTAAAATGATAAAGTATAAGGTATTTACATCATATTGATAGAGGGAATGCAATTTAGTTAAAAATTTACCAAGTCAATCGATTTATGGATATCTAGGTGAATCCCCTTAAATCAAAATAATGAAACACTGGGTATTTATAGAGGAAAGTCATTAGAAGAATGGTTATGTTTATGCATAGTGGATGCTTAGGAAAGAAAAAATAGTGATTGATCATTTCTCTTATATAGATATAACTTCCATCACACCACATATACACAAGAACATGGATAATTAATCACAGGATTATTTTAGAACAATATAAATTTATCTAAAAGATACTATTGAAGGAAGGAAATAAGTCTTCAAAAATAAAAAATGTCTTGTTCAAACACACCACACGCACAACCTGATTTTCAATTTTTTAGACAGTTACCGCAACCTCGATCGCTACTTCACAGGCAGCGTTACCATCGGAGGGGGCCAAGGAAATGACCCCCTCATCATATTTTTGTTCGGCAGTGGGATTCATAGCCACTACAGCAACGATTGAGCTAGATGGGCTTTAGGGCGAGTCTAGTCGGCCGTCTTTGAAAGAAATTCTCCTTCACTGAACAACCTCTCATGTACCTCCCCTTCAACCGATCTTGGAGGTGGATTTAGAATCAATTTAGATAGAGATGGCGGATGAACTTCTAGTGGTTAATTTTTCTGAGGATTACTTCAAGGAGATAGTGAAGTTTCACCGTTGGAAATTGGTAGTGAGATTTGGGCTTGACAAACCTCCCCTATCTCTCTTCAAAAACTTCATCAGCTCATGGGGTTTGTCATCGCTGGTGCGAGTGTCTGTGCTGAACAAAAAATATTTCTTTATGATCTTGGAATCCAAGGAGGATTTCATGCATGCCTGGCCCAGCGCCCCTATATCTTTGAGTAGATGGCACTTTTGATGTATGATCTTTTACAGCAGCTAACACAACACCACACACAGATCACTTGAGGTGATCGCAAAATACAAATGCAGTGGAAATAGTGGTATTTATTTCTTCACTTAGAATTTTATTATAACGCATACAACCCTCCCTATTTATAGGGATAAAACCATACATCAAACAAATGATCAAAATAGAGACAAATAAAAAACTCCACAAATTGCTACAGTAGGTGCCGCCCAAGCCTTCAATGCCAAACATGTTGAAGCATCCTTTATTTAAGATCTCTAAGCCTCCATCGCTATAGTTTATGTTTGGTACCATCCATGGAATATGAGTTTATTATTCAACACCCCCCCTTAAAATCATATTGCTTGTGACCCATGATTTTTCATTATATCGAGGTGGGTAACCAATAGGTACAATAAATTCACCATAGTCATTAGCCACAATAAATTCAAAAACACATGCGACAATAGATAAGTAGATCACTGGAGGTGATTGCAGGAACAAAATAACAACACCAAGAAGAAAACTAGTTTTTATTACTTCAATTTGGAATTCTTCTAGCTTGTACTCATCTTCTAGGATCAGATTTTTTTCATGGAATCCTCTATCACAGGTTCTTCAAAATATCCCCCTTGCTCTGGGTCTTCACTGGGATTTAGGCACACTGGAAGGAGGTGAAACTATTCTTCAATAGGGGAATCAACGTGGGGCTTTCATGAACCAGGAAGCCTGAACTGAAGGATGGTTCTCCATATACTACGTCGCTGCAAGTCTCAATTTTTGCATTTGATAGAAACTCTAGTTCTTTGACGGATTCAGGTGAATATGATTGATTCAGATTTGGGACAAGAGAAAAAGGTGGGAAATGTCCTTCATCATCATCGATGTCTAGAAAGAAGTCGAAGGGATTATCGAAAAATCAAAAATTGATCGCCGAGAAATTCATTTCTTCATATAGTGCAGATTGTGAATTTTTTTTCAGAATTGCATTTTTTTTAATATTGATGATTAAATGCGTTCTTATTGAACAGGGTTCTATGGTCGGTCCGTGACCCCACCAAGATGCCGAAGGCGTCCTTGGGGTGATCTCGTAGTTACTACGGGGTGGAGACGAAGGGGTCGGCCCATGGTTTCTTTCCTTTTGCCGCATTTCGCTCAAAGGGTTGAAGGGAGATAGTGCATCAAGCTGTTCGCAAGGGCCCACTTGATCCTCTTCCCCAGGGATCCCATGAGCCCTAGGAGAGCCGCCGACTCCATACCGTCCATGTACGATCCATAATACTAGATCTGACCAACTGCCCATCCTACCTCTACGTTGTTCTTGACAGTCCCTCTTTTTGTCTCAGTAAAGTATTTCAGTGGCATGTTTCGGTCCTTTTCCCCATGACTTAGAAAAAGTGAGTCACCGGTTCAGGTACAAGATACTATCATTTGATATATTTCAGAATTGAAGACCAAAATTATTATTTTTTGGAATTTTAGGATGCAATAAGATTTTTTTATAATACAAATGAACGAGAATTGAATTTTTTTCCTTTCATGCAAGAGAATGAAATATGATAAATAATGGAACCAAATGAGGTATTTGGTGTTTTTGATAGAGAGATACGTGGAGAGAATAATGGAAGGAAAAAGGTGTTTTTTTATGATGGATAGAGGAGGTGGTGGTTAAGGGATTGAGAGAAGATAGTGGATGTAGGAAAAGCAAAAAAAATGGATTTTAACAACTTGAATCACCTTCTCACAATTTAAAATCACAAATTTCCCCTGTAGGTGGATGGGGTGGCATGGGGGGTTGGGGTGTGGGGTGCTGGTAGCAGTGTCGAGTCCCCATGACGTTTTCTTATGTATCATGCATTAATAATAGAGCCCACCTTTTAAAATCACGAATTGAATCACCTTTTGACAATTAGAGAAAGATAAAAGGAAAGTGGGATGGATGTAAATTCACACGCTGAATAGAGAGCAAAACTGTTCACCTTCTTCTTCATTAACTACTGCAACAAATGGATCGGGAGCACATCCCATAGATCTATGCCTTCTCAGCTCACCTTCATATCTACCTTTGATACCACTGATGGAGGATCTTTTGCAGCGGATAACACAACAACATGTGCAAATCACTTGAGGTGTCCGTAAAACACAAATACAATGGAAATAATGGTATTTATTTCTTTACTCGGAACTCTATTACAATGCACAAAACCCTCCCTATTTATAGAGATACAATCATACATCAAAAAAAAAATTAAAATAGAGAAATAAAAAAGTCCAAAAATTGCAACAGTAGGTTCGCCCAAGCCTTCAACCCCAAACATGTTGAAACAACCTTGGTTGAACATCTCCAAGCCTTCATGAGTACGGTGGATGTTTGGCACCATATATGGAATATGAGTTTATTATTTAATAGCTTATTCCTTTTTAGATGGTCGATTGAGATTCATCCGGGTCGGGATTCACCTCAAGCGGTAGTCTGGATGAACCTTTCAGGGCTCCCACTTCCTTTCCATGATATTTATTTCTTCCGAAGCATCAGAGACACCATTGGTTCCTTTCTTTGTGCAGATCATCAGACACTCTGACTCTTGGATGGCTTAGCAGAATAGATCTATGTTGAGGCTGATATCTCAAATCCACTACCTAGTCGTTTTCTTCTCAGAGCCGGTGGATAGATCTCATGGTTTCAAGCTTTAATCTTTTCATCGAATCCTCGGTTCTGTGAGAATTTTCATCTCCAAGGATATGCCATGTCAGGCTGCAGAAAGAGGCGATCCAACATCATGCTGCGTTGTAATGTTTTTTCGAGTAGGGGGACAGATCACCTGTTAGAGCGGGGATCTTCTAGGAGGACGATGTCCCCTCCATCAATTGTTTTGGAGGATGCTTTTTTTGGGCGGTCGACGATCTTTGATGCCGATCTCTCTCTCCTCATGCTTCTACCTGATTCCATTGCCCCTGTGCTTAAACTGTATGAATTCTCTCGTTTACGATCAACCATACACGTTCAAGACAAACAGTTCTGGGCTCTTGTACCCTTTCTTCCAAAGATGTACAATTTGGGAGTTAGCTGCTCCGATGATTCTCTAGCCAGGCATCAGGGTAATAGGCGACCAGGTAAGGAGGTGGTGGTCTCTCATGCTTCCTCTCCACTAGTGTTCCATCGAGATCCAGGACCTTCCTATATCTCTCCAATCACCACATATAATAGTTTTATTCTGTTAATGCATGATCATCAAGACTTTAATCTATTGCCTTCTATTATTATTTTAACTTCAGTGGGAGTATGTACTAGATCACATTCAAAGCGTGCATCATATCATTCCTCTTCTCTAAGTAATATCTCACAGTCACCAGGGGCTAAAACCAGGCGTAAAATTTTCAAATTATCTCCACCCTAATATGGAATGCCCGTGACCTCAGTGCCCGGGTTAAAACTGACTTCCTATCAAGCGAAGTGAGGCATAGTAGGATCTCTTTATTGGATGTGATCAGACCTAAACAACAGGCTGCTAGAATTAGGGTCTTTGCGAATCAGATTGTCTTGAGGAACTTCATGCATGGTGATCTATATAATCACTATATTTGGATCTTTTGGAATTTCACTATTACCTTGGACAAGGTTGATATCTCTAAGCAACACATATCGACCAGAGTTAGCGAAAGAGGTAGTTATTTTTTCTTTAGTTTTGTCTATTCTAGAAATGATCCGAGGGAAAGGGAGATTTTATGGACAAATTTTGAATCCTTTAATGCTGGGGACTCACCTTGTTTCATGTGTGGGGATTTCAAAAGCATTATAGATGTGTCAAGAAGAAAGGAGGGGTCTATCCATGGAGAGACCAACAAAGGTCTGCTTATTTTGTTACAAAGGATGGACTTTTGGATTTGGGATTCACAGGAGACAAATACAACTAGTGCAACAATCAAAGGGGAAACCATCATATTTGGATCCATTTGGATCATGTTTTCGCCAATCTTCAGGTTGTTTATGTTTTCTCGGGTGCGAGGGTCACTCATCTTGTTCGCTTGATATCTGATCACTCTCCTATTCACATTAATTAGGTGCTAAGGAATACAGACAGCGAGCGATTTTCTACTTCTATCAATGGGATGCTAAGCAGGATTATCATATGTTGGCGAGGCTGTATTGGAGCAAACTAGTGAACGGGTTTTCTTGGATCAGTTTTCATAATAAACTCAAATGCTTGAAAGGAGACCTCCAGCGGTGGAATGCACAACAACCCTCCCGGTTCGCAGAACTTGATGATATCAAATGAATAGAAGCCACATTGGAAGATTAATGGGATGAGGAAACCTTCATTGACCTGGTTTTCAAGAAGAATCATCTTAGTGAAATGCTGATTGAATAGGAAAGGGTTGAGCGGGATAAGGCAAGGATTACCTGGCTAAAGGAAAGTGACAAAAATAAAGCATTTTTCCAGGCTTGTATCAATGAAAAGAGGCAAGGAACTGCCCCCAATATTCATATGTAGGATGGATATTTTATCAACGATCCGATCATTGTGGGAGGTATGGCTAAGAACCATTTCAAAGCATTTCTTGCTGAAGCTAATCCTTGTATGCAGGGTGGTTATCCAAGGGGCCAAGATGATTTATTTAATTGCATCCCTTAGGTGTTGTCATCTCCGCTCAATGATTTTTTCAAGGCTATCCCGGTTGAGGGTGAAATATGGGAAGTAGTTAATTCTCTTAATCAGAATAGTTCCCTGGGTCCTGATGGGTTTCCTGTATCATTTTATGTGGCATCTTGGTATCTTATCAAAAGTGACCTCATTGGATGTATCCAAAACTTATTCTAAGGAGGGGCACTACCACAGGTAGTATGTGAAACTCTCCTCATTCTTATTCTGAAGGTGAAGGACCCATTTTACCTTAGCCAGTTTAGACCCATAAGCATGTTTGACATCTCTTAAAAGATTGTGGCTAGTATACTTATTAGGAATCTGTCAAAGTATCTTCATGATTGGGTCTCTCTTGAACAACATGGTTTTATCAGAGGTAGATCCCCCCAAGTGGATATTGTAATAGCACAAGAAATGGTGATGGATCTCAATAAAAAATCTCATGGATATAATGTGGTTATTAAGATCGACATGAACAAAGCATATGATAGAATGGAATGGGGTTTCATTCTCAGAGTGATGGAATGTATGGGTTTTTCTAATTGGGTGTGATTTATTTTTCAGATGCTATAGCTCCCCTTGATACTCAGTGTATTTTCTGGGTAAAATAAGTGGTTTCTTAAAAGAGGTTTGTGGCCTTAGACAAGGTGACCCCTTGTCTCCAAGTATTTTCATCATGGTCCAGGACTCAATAAGTAGGCTCCTCACAAGGAACTTTAATAGGGGTAACATCCTCCCTTAAAAATACAGGAACAATGCTATTGACATTTCCCACATTCTTTACGTAGATGACATGATTTTCTTCATTAATGGAGGGAGAAGATACATAGGGGCCCGAATGATGTACTGGATGATTACTGCAAATGGATTGGGGAAAAATCAATCAGAATAAAAGTAGCATATATGTACTGAGGGCTTGTTCAGTCAGATGAATAAAAAAGATGGAAGAGTTGTTGAATTTTTTTAAGAAATGATTCCCTTTGTATTATTTGGGAGTTCCTTTGTCTCTGGGCAGGTTGTAGATACATCACTTTGAGGGGATTTTCAATAAAGTTACTAGTAATATAAACAATTGGAAGAATCGTTTGCTTTCCTTCGGTGGAAGAATTACTCTAGTGATTTGTGTCCTCACCTTCATCCCTATGCATGTACCATCGGTCCTTAGGGCTCCTAAAGCGGTGTTGAAAAATATAAATAAGGTCCTATCAACCTTCATTTGGGACTCACAAGGGGATGGCCGATACAACTGGGACTCGTGGAAAAGGATGGCTAGACCAGTGAATGATGGGGGCACCAACTTGCGAAGTGTGGAGGCTAAATGCAGTGTATTCAAGGTAAGTTGGTATGGGAGGTCCTTGAAGGTGAATCCCTTTAGACCAGTTTAATGACAGGAAAATATGGGACTCATCTTGAGACTCAGAGGGGGAAGGTTTCATGGTTGTGGCAGTCGCTTTAAAGAAACATGCCAATTATTAAGGAGAACTCTCATTGGATTGTGGAATTCAGTGACATCAACTTCTGGTTATCCAATTGGGATGGTTCTACCCTTGACTTTCCTGGCTGCCCAGCTCAAACATCACTTTTTCCCAGGCGAGCCAATTCCCCTCTTTTATCCAAGCCATTCTGAATCCGCAATATCACGACACCTTCGATTGAATTTCTCTCTCTTTTGACAGAGATTGATTAATCTTCACTCAGTCTTCATTGTGGGTCTTCTTGGCCAAGATGTACAGGTACATGCAGCAGAATTCTAATGGTAGTTCTGGTGGAAGAAATTTATTTTGTTAAAAATATATCCCTATAAAATTTAAATTCTTGTTATGAAGGATCTATAATCACTGTGTTCCTACGGACGAAGCGATCTAAAAAAAGGGATTAATCTCACTTTAAAGTGTTCGTGCCGCCATCCTGCTTGCGAGGAGTCGAAATCACACCTTTTTTTTGTGAGTGGGATTCAGTGGTTTGGGGGTTTTTCAGTGACCTTCTTATCCTAGATAGATAGTTATTTTCTAGCATAGAATTCCTCCATAACGGGATCCATAGTGTAGGTGGGAATAATATTGAACGCAAGTCTAGGAAAATTGTGATGGCTGCGGGTTGTTAGATCTTTTGGGGCGCTAGAAATAAAGCGCATAGAGATGATTTTTTGAGTTCTTCCTTGACAGTGAAGGTCTGGTCCAGGTGACTTGCGGTCTAGATGGTTTCAATAGTTAATTAGCGGGACAACAATAAATCTTTAGTAATGATTATGGAGGGAAGGAGGAACTTTCCCAGCCCTTAGGTTTCTCCCTGCCAAGGGATATGGGTTTACCAAAAGCCTTCGATTAATAGTATCAAACTTAACATGGATGGTTCATGCAGCCTTAAGAGTGATGTGAGGCGGGGTAGTCGTCCGGGACAACAGCAGGTCAGTTCATATTGCTTTCAACAGTTTCTATGGTCTTGGGGATTCGATCATGGCTGAGGCTGACACTCTTCTCAGGAGGTGTGTCGCACTCATAACTTATTGCTATCAACTATTTAAACCAACTCGACAATGATCCATAATTCCATCCAAGGTAAAGAGTACCCCCTCGTCCATTTCTTATCACATTAGGAGGTGAAAAAGTTGTATTTCTAACCATGCGAGTTTTCTTCACTCATGGAGATAAGGAAATAATGTTTCATATTTTTTAGCCTTTAGGGGATACCGGGCCACACTCCCTGCAAGGTTTAATCTAGCGTGGGTAGTCTTCCACCTGAATGTGTCAACCTCGTCCTTGAGGATGCCCTTAGTTTACTTTACTTTAAACCCCTTTAGTCTCTGTTATTATTTTCCCTTAATGATTCATGAATCCTTTTGACCATTTTTTCTTCTTTAATAAAAATTTATGATTGCGTGTGACATCATTAGAAAGAGTGGAACATGGAAGAGTTATTGACATAGATGAAAACCATTTGGAGGAGGATATGAAATTGAATAGGTTTTAATAAAATAATTTATTAGTTTTATGCAACTTTGAAATAAAAGGAAAACATATCCTTAGTAAGAACATAAAAGAAAATTCTCTAGCGGCCGCTCAGCGACCGCCATTGGCGGTCGCTGTTGCCTCGTCGCTAGAGGCTTTTAGCGACCGCCAATGGCGGTCGCTGAAGGTCCTCTGCCGGGCACCCTATAGCGACCACCTATGGCGGTCGCTAGTATAAATTTTTTTTTTTTAAATTTTTTTTATTGAATTGAATATATAAATATAAATATATATATATATATATATAAATATTCATATATATACTATTAAATACAATATTTTAAATATATATATATATATATATATAATATATTTTAAATGTTTTAATATATATATAATATATATATAATATCAAATCATTGTGCTATAATAATTTAAAAACTTCGATTCAAGAAATAATCTCATTTCAGGTCTTTCGGAGCACGTTTGCTCCGAATGGGACCGCCGCACGCCGTTTTGGTGTTTTATGGCGCCCGAAACGCGTTTCCGGCCGCCGCGGTCAAACGGCACCTCCGAATGAGGTGCCGTCTGGCCGACCATTTCACAATTCACGCCCCGGATGTTGTCGTACGGTTTCGTGGCATTCGGAGGTCGTTCGGGTGGTTTTGACCCCCCAACGCGCCATTTCAGCGCGCGCCGCGCTGCTGAAAAGGACACAATCGGACGTGCAGCGCGCACCGCACGTCCGATGGACGTGCGACCTCCTCCTGCATCTCAGGAATAATATTTCTATCGTTCCCGTGCGGTTTCAGGTCGTTCGGAGCACGTTTGCTTCGAATGAGACCGCCGCACGCCGTTTTGGTATTTTATGGCGCCGAAAACGCGTTTCCGGCCGCCGCAGGTCAAACGGCACCTCCGAATGAGGTGCCGTCTGACCGACCATTTCACAATTCAGGCCCCGTGATGTTGTCGTACGGTTTCGTGGCATTCGGAGGTTGTTCGGCTGGTTTTGACCCCCCAACGCGCCATTTTAGCGCGCGCCGCGCTGCTGAAAAGGAAACAATCGGACGTGCCGCGCCGCACCGCACGTCCGATGGACGTGCGGCCTCCTCCTGCATCTCAGGAATAATATTTCTATCGTTCCCGTGCGGTTTCAGGTCGTTCGGAGCACGTTTGCTCCGAATTGGACCGCCGCACGCCGTTTTGGTGTTTAATGGCGCTGGAAACGCGTTTCCGGCCGCCGCGGTCAAACGGCACCTCCGAATGAGGTGCCGTCTGGCCGACCATTTCACAATTCACGCCCCGGATGTTGTCGTACGGTTTCGTGCATTCGGAGGTCGTTCGGGTGGTTTTGACCCCCCAACGCGCCATTTCAGCGCGCGCCGCGCTGCTGAAAAGAACACAATCGGACGTGCCGCGCGCACCGCACGTTCGATGAACGTGCGGCCTCCTCCTGCATCTCAGGAATAATATTTCTATCGTTTCCGTGCGGTTTCAGGTCGTTCGGAGCACGTTTGCTCCGAATTGGACCGCCGCACGCCGTTTTGGTGTTTAATGGCGCCAGAAACGCGTTTCCGGCCGCCGCGGTCACACGGCACCTCCGAATGAGGTGCCGTCTGGCCGACCATTTCACAATTCACACCCCGGATGTTGTCGTACGGTTTCGTGGCATTCAGAGGTCGTTCGGGTGGTTTTGACCCCCCAACGCGCCATTTCAGCGCGCGCCGCGCTGCTGAAAAGGACACAATCGGACGTGCAGCGCGCACCGCACGTCCGATGGACGTGCGGCCTCCTCCTGCATCTCAGGAATAATATTTCTATCGTTCCCGTGCGCTTTCAGGTCGTTCGGAGCACGTTTGCTCCGAATTGGACCGCCGCACGCCGTTTTGGTGTTTAATGGCGCCGGAAACGCGTTTCCAGCCGCCGCGGTCACACGGCACCTCCGAATGAGGTGCCGTCTGGCCGACCATTTCACAATTCACGCCCCGGATGTTGTCGTACGGTTTCGTGGCATTCGGAGGTCGTTCGGGTGGTTTTGACCCCCCAACGCGCCATTTCAGCGCGCGCCGCGCTGCTGAAAAGGACACAATCGGACGTGCCGCGCGCACCGCACGTCCGATGGACGTGCGGCCTCCTCCTGCATCTCAGGAATAATATTTCTATCGTTCCCGTGCGGTTTCAGGTCGTTCGGAGCACGTTTGCTCCGAATGGGACCGCCGCACGCCGTTTTGGTGTTTAATGGCGCCAGAAACGCGTTTCCGGCCGCCGCGGTCACACGGCACCTCCAAATGAGGTGCCGTCTGGCCGACCATTGCACAATTCACGCCCCAGATGTTGTCGTACGGTTTCGTGGCATTCGGAGGTCGTTCGGGTGGTTTTGACCCCCCAACGCGCCATTTCAGCGCGCGCCGCGCTGCTGAAAAGGACACAATCGGACGTGCCGCGCGCACCGCACGTCCGATGGACGTGCGGCCTCCTCCTGCATCTCAGGAATAATATTTCTATCGTTTCCATGCGGTTTCAGGTCGTTCGGAGCACGTTTGCTCCGAATTGGACCGCCGCACGCCGTTTTGGTGTTTAATGGCGCCGGAAACGCGTTTCCGGCCGCTGCGGTCACACGGCACCTCCGAATGAGGTGCCGTCTGGCCGACCATTTCACAATTCACGCCCCGGATGTTGTCGTACGGTTTCGTGGCATTCGGAGGTCGTTCGGGTGGTTTTGACTCCCCAACGCGCCATTTCAGCGCGCGCCGCGCTGCTGAAAAGGACACAATCGGACGTGCCGCGCGCACCGCACGTCCGATGGACGTGCGGCCTCCTCCTGCATCTCAGGAATAATATTTCTATCGTTCCCCGTGCGGTTTCAGGTCGTTCGGAGCACGTTTGCTCCGAATGGGACCGTCGCACACCGTTTTGGTGTTTAATGGCGCCGGAAACGCGTTTCCGGCCGCCGCGGTCAAACGACACCTCTGAATGAGGTGCCGTCTGGCCGACCATTTCACAATTCACGCCCCGGATGTTGTCGTACGGTTTCGTGGCATTCGGAGGTCGTTCGGGTAGTTTTGACCCCCCAACGCGCCATTTCAGCGCGCGCCGCGCTGCTGAAAAGGATACAATCGGACGTGCCGCGCGCACCGCACGTCCGATGGACGTGCGGCCTCCTCCTGCATATCAGGAATAATATTTCTATCGTTCCCGTGCGGTTTCAGGTCGTTCGGAGCACGTTTGCTCCGAATTGGACCGCCGCACGCCGTTTTGGTGTTTAATGGCGCCGGAAATGCGTTTCCGGCCGCCGCGGTCAAACGACACCTCCGAATGAGGTGCCGTCTGGCCGACCATTTCACAATTCACGCCCCGGATGTTGTACGATTTCGTGGCATTCGGAGGTCGTTCGGGTGGTTTTGACCCCCCAACGCGCCATTTCAGCGCGCGCCGCGCTGCTGAAAAGGACACAATCGGACGTGCCGCGCGCACCGCACGTCCATCGGACATGCGACCTCCTCCTGCATATCAGGAATGATATTTCTATCGTTCCCGTGCGGTTTCAGGTCGTTCGGAGCACGTTTGCTCCGAATTGGACCGCCGCACGCCGTTTTGGTGTTTAATGGCGCCGGAAACGCGTTTCCGGCCGCCGCGGTCACACGGCACCTCCGAATGAGGTGCCGTCTGGCCGACTATTTCACAATTCACGCCCCGGATGTTGTACGGGGGGTTGTACGGGGGGGGGGGGGGTGTACGGGGGTGCGGGGGGCTGTACGGGGGGTGCAGGGGGCTGTACGGGGGGGGGGGGGGGGGGGCAGTACGGGGGGGGGGGGGGGGGGGCTGGACGGGGGTGCGGGGGGGGGGGGGGGGGCTGTGCGGGGGTACGGGGTTGCGGGGGGGGGGGGGGGGGGGTGCTGTACGGGGGTGCGGGGGTGCTGTACGGGGGTGCGGGGGGCTGTACGGGGGTGCGGGGGGGCAGTACGGGGGTGCGAGGGGGGGGGGGTGTACGGGGGGGGCTGTGCGGGGGGGCTGTGCGGGGGGGCTGTACGGGGGTGCGGGGGGCAGTACGGGGGTGCGGGGGGGGGGGGGGGGGGGGCTGTACGGGGGTGCGGGGGGGCAGTACGGGGGTGCGGGGGGCTGTACGGGGGTGCGGGGGGCAGTACGGGGGTGCGGGGGGGGGGGGGGCTGTACGGGGGTGCGGGGGTGCGGGGTGGGGGGGGGGGGCTGTACGGGGGTGCGGGGGGCTGTGCGGGGGGGGGGGGGGGTGCTGTTGGAATTAGTTCGACTTTTTCAAATGTAGAATCATTCAAGATTATCTGATCAAAAACTCAATATGTGTATAAAATATTTAAAAGACCACCATGGATGGTAATAATGCATTACTTAAATGAATAAATACAGTACATCAATGTCAACCCTACCAGTAAAAACAAAAAACATATCTCGTGAATATATGGTGCGTCACGTGTTGTCATCACTGCTACCTCCTTCTGGTGGGCCAGATGGCTACAACAAATAAACATTATAAATATTTTAATAACAAAAATAATTTAAATTAAATAAATAAATACAGTATATACCTGCGTCGTATGATCCCCTGTACCATCAGCTCGACGCACATATTCCCGCAGTGCTCTAACCTCAGCTGTCAATTGCACATTTGTCTCCTCGGAAGCGCGCAGCCGTGCCTCAAAATCTGACATCTGCTGTGTCATATGAGCAACAGCAGGACCGACAACCGCAGCGCGTGACACTACAGAACGAGGAATCCCTGCTCCATAGGTCAAACTATAGCCATGCCCGTCCCGACCAATAATGCGATGAAAGATCTCATCCCGTCGCATGGGAAGCTGTCGCTGGTCCTCTGGCAGATGCTCTAACTCAGCTTCAAATTGAGCCTGTGAAATATTTAAATATATATAAATATATATATGTTAATATATAGATTTATGTAATTATTGGTAAGTACAGACACTTACTATCAATGCTGCAACCTCTGGATCATTGCGATCACGAGTCCTTATCCACACCGACATTTTATCAGTTGCTGCACCTTGCCCTCGCAACTGTATATTAAAAGAATATAAACACAAAACCATATTAATTAATAAATTAAAAAATGAATAATATATACCTCATGTCGGATCTGAGACACGTGACGAGTCCCGAGCCTGTGAGCTGGTCCCTGCAACGCTCGATTCTCCGAATGGCGTGTTGACACCTCCTACATTCAATTCATTCAAATTTCAAACAAATCACATATTCTTGAAAATATATATACAGCAAAATAATTAATATACAAACCGCAACACCCTCAGTAGACCAATATGCAACCAAGTCACGCCACTGAGCCGGGAGGACACCTCTCGGGACTTTTTCCAAAATGTCAAGGGCACCCACATTTGGTACCCAGTGGCCCCTCTTCACTTTGCCTTTATAATCTTTCC
This sequence comes from Viscum album, assembly GCA_963277665.1. Lineage (NCBI taxonomy): Eukaryota > Viridiplantae > Streptophyta > Magnoliopsida > Santalales > Viscaceae > Viscum > Viscum album. The sequence continues at coordinate 1,473,370,081 of OY728125.1, read as the reverse complement.
ACATCTTACGGCATTTGCTCATACACACGGGCCGAAACTCTTCAGGGCATACTTTCAAATTTTGCTATAAAGAAAATAATCAAACATATTAGTATTCTTTATAAATAGAAAATAAAGTAAAATTATTTTCTTACCTGAACCTCCCTCCATAGACGATCTAATGTGTCCTGAGGGATAGAAGCCCAATCACGCGTGGTCAATGGAAATCGATGTGGGTCACGTATGATATGACCCAGCTGACGAATAAATGCCGGGGCATTCGGTCCCACGGGATGAAATACCTCATCAAATGAAACATCTATCGTCGTGTCGGAATTCCATGATAATATGCCACGACCAGGGCCTCTCCTGCGAGAGGAAGAAGCAGCTGAGTCTGATCCTGTTGAAAACAATTTTATATATAAATTGACAAATGTTATATATATATATATATATATATGTCAATTACATAAAAAATATAGACAATGACATTCAAACATACCTCGATCCTGAGACGTAGATGCCTCAGATGGATGATGTGGATCTTCTGCCTCTTCCCCTGTCATGTCTGCAGTCATAGAAAATATCAGTAATGAGTCCAAAGTGTTTAAAAGATAAATTGGATTGTTCTTAATAAATCAAACTTGTACAACTGTTAATCAAAAAAAAAAAATGGATTGAATAATTAGTTGTGAATGAATTTTAAAAAATCAGAAAGTTAATCAACCTAAATATTTATGACTGAATTAACTTACAAAAGTGAGGATTAAAACTTATAAGGATTTATAAAATGATTAGATAATTTATGATATCCTAGGACATTCTACTGAATAGCGGGAAAACAATTATACCTTTCATTAAGCATGCAAATCGACCGTTTCTCCTTCAACAGCCGCTCTGACCCAATAAATATCTTCTTCATGTTGAACTACGGTATGTTGATCAAGTTGTTGGTAAACAAACGGAACAGTCTCGGGTTCATCTTCTTCAAATAAAAACACTCATCGCCGAGACATTTTGACAACAACTTGCCAACTTGGATCCGAAGGCAAAGTAACGAAGAATACTTGTTCCGCTTGTGATGTCAAAATGAAAGGTTCATTCTCAACTCGTTCATTATTTCTGTATAACATATAGTTAAAATTCACCAATGAAAACTGATATTGATCGACTTTACATCCACGCACTGGATCAACCCAATTACACTTTAACAATATGTACTTCAAACCGTGTGTGTATACAACTTCAATGATGTCTATCAATTGACCATAGTAATAACCAGAATTGACAAAGGGACAACCGATGCCACTGTTTTGTGTTGCTCGTTTGTCGTCAACATCTTTAATGCGAAATTGAAAACCATTAGCATCAATAGCTTTGTAACGACGAGCCGTTATAGATGGACCCTCGGCCAGTTGGATAAATACTTCAGGTAGCGTGGGGTCCCCTAACTCCCTCAGCTTACGAACCTACATAATTTATAAAAATCAATACTGATATATGCAGAAAGAATTAGTTTAATACTTCACTCATAATGAAAATCAATTTATACATACATAATCCTTGAACCAATCATGAAATGCCGCATAATGAGATTGTTGAATTTGCAACTCAGTCGCACGATGCATCTCTTCTTTTATCTCATTAATGTGTTTCCTGCAAATGATTACGCGATGTTTAAAAGATCAACTTATGCAAACAAAACATGTAAAAGTTATACAAGCACATTGATAAGATACTTACTGCATTAATGGTGCAACTGATGGAGTATTGAACAAGATATATCGATGTGCTTGTATCCACTCGATGTTGTCCATATCAAATGTGGTTCCTTCTCCAACTGGACCATCATGAATCCGAGAGGGCTTATCTAATTTTGTTTCAACATCCGTAAGATATTCTGCACAAAAGGTAGTACACTCATCCATCAAATAACCATTGGCTATTGATGCCTCTGGACGAGCTCTGTTGCGTACAAATCTTTTCAATGTACTCAAATACCGTTCAATAGGATACATCCACCTGAATTGCACTGGACCAGCAGCCATTACTTCATCAGTTAGATGCACTGTCAAGTGTACCATAACATCGAAAAATGAGGGGGGGGGAAAGTTTCTCAAAGTGACAAAGCGTAAGTACAATTCGGTCCTGCAAACTTTTTAAATCACTCATTCGTTGATTTCTTAAACAAAGCTGTCTAAAAAAATTACTCATCTCAATCAAGGGCTGAACAACATTGGGGGATAAACAATCACAAATTGCGATTGGAATCAACTGCTGAAGTAATATGTGATTATCATGACTTTTCAACCCTTGCAATGTCTTGCTCGTCAGATTAACACACTTTGAAATATTAGAAGAGTAACCATCAGGCACCTTGACCATCTTCAAAATGGAAAGAAATGTCTCTTTCTCCTCTGTAGTCATCGAATACTGTGCAACATGCATATATGCCTTGTTTCCCTCAGCTAACTGTAATTGCAACTGTTTCCTTAAACCCATTTCTTCCAAATCACGGCGTGCATTAACATGGTCCTTTGACTTTCCACTGACACCTAAAATGGTCCACAATATGTTATCACAAACATTTTTTTCAATGTGCATGACATCCAAATTATGCCTCAACATGTTAGTTTTCCAATACGGAAGACTATAAAAAATACTTTTCTTTTTCCAATTGTGACTGCGCTGCCTACCCGCAGCACGAATATTACGTACTGGAGGAGCCACCAAATCCTGAATTTCATATACCGTGCAGATATTTTCTTCCTCAATCTGCGATAACATTTCGACTCCTGTCATGATCTTTGGTGCTGGGCTGAACTCTCTAGAACCATCAAATGCCACTCTGTCCTTTCTGAACCTGTGCTGGGGAGGGAGAAAATGCCTGTGACCCATGTATGCCCATTTTTTGGAATGTTTAAGCCATACAGATTTTTTACTTTTATTGCAACAAGGGCAAGCAAATTCCCCTTTCGTACTCCAGCCTGATAAATTTGCATAAGCTGGGAAGTCATTGATTGTCCACAATAAAGCAGCATGCAGTTTGAACATTTCATTCGTTTCGCAGTCATAAGTCATCATTCCATCGCCCCAAAATTCATTCAACTCATCAATCAATGGCTGAAGGTAAACATCAATCTTATCCCCCGGACTTTTAGGTCCATCAATAAGAGTGGAAAGTAATATAAATTGTTGCTTCATACAAAGCCACGGAGGAAGATTATATGGAACCAATACCACGGGCCATGTGCTATGAGTTGCACCAACCATAGACTTGAATGGATTGAAACCATCTGCTGCCAATTCCAATCGGACATTACGAACATCTTTAGCAAAGTCGGGATGTCTCTTATCAAAATCCTTCCATGCATGAGAGTCTGCCGGGTGGGTTAACATGTCACTTTCACGAACTCTTTCTGCATGCCATCTCATTAAATTAGAAACTTTAGATGACATAAAAAATCTTTTCAACCTCGGTTTAAGGGGAAAGTAACGCATTTGCTTTACGGCAATCAGTTTCCCCTGTATCGCAATCTGACTTTGATGAGTCTTATTTCCCCTGTTCTCTTTCCACCTGGAAGCGCCACAAACCGTACAAATATCCAAATGAGCAGTTTCATTTCTAAACAACATACAGTTGTTTGCACATGCATCTATAGTCTCATATGTAAAACCTAAGTTCTCTGTCAACTTACGAGCATAGTAATACGACTCAGGAATCTTAGCGTCGACAGGAAGAACTTTTTTCAATAAAACCAAAAGCATGTCGAATGATGTGTCTGACCAATTATTCAAAGTCTTCAAATGCAACAATTCCACGATAAACGACAGTTTATTGTAAGACGTACATCCAGGATATAATTCTGTTTTCGCATCATCAAGTACTTCATAAAACCTCCTCGAATCACGATCTGCACCAGAGCGAAGATTTATCTCACCGGTCTCAAGATTCTGGATGTCAATGCCTTCAGGATCAAACCCACGTACCATTTCAGTAAGCATTTCATGCATTAGATCAGTCATCCTTGCATCAACATCCATCTGAGCTGCATCTGTATTTTGACAACGAACATATTCTTCTCCATGACGAGTCCAACTCTTATAATTTTTCAGAAATCCATTAAAGAAAAGGTGTTCCCTCACAGTATCTCGTGTGAATTGATATCTGTTAGCACATTTTCTACATGAACAACTAATATAGTCACTTTCAAATCCTCTCGTGAAGTCAATAAACTGCATAATGCCATTGAAATATTCTCTAGACGTTCGATTTGGAAGATCAATCCAACTCTTATCCATAATAATATCTGTATAACAAACATTTACACAATACTTATTACATTTACATTTTTCAAATCAACTATATTCAAAATAAATATTAACCATTTGTTTATGAACCATTGATAAAATAATAATGTAACTGAAAGCTCATGTTACCTGATTGAGCTACAAACCTGAAAGGGAGGGGAGCCGAAGGCGGTGCTGCGAGGGAGAGGAAGCAACGAAGGGGAGCCGGAGCCAAAGGCGGTGCGGCAAGGGAGGGGACGGGCGGCGGCGGCGGCGGAGAGCTAGAGGAGAGGAGGCGGTGAGGGGATGGGGGACGGGCATCGAGGGGGGGGGGTGTCCGGGGTCGGGGGGGGGGGGGTGTCCGAGGTGCGGGGAGGGGTGTCGGGGGCCTGTCAGGGGTGCGGGCAGGGGTGTTCGGGGTGCGGGGGTGTCCGGGGTGGGGGGGGGGGGCTGTCTGGGGTGCAGGGGGGCTGTCGGGGGTGCGGGGTGGGGTGTCCGGGGTGCGGGGGGCCTGTCCGGGGTGCGGGGGGGCTGTCCGGGTTCGGAGGGGGGGGGGGGGGTGTCCGAGTGCGGGGGGGGGGGGGGGGGGCTGTCCGGGGTGCGGGGGGGCTGTCCGGGTTCGGAGGGGGGTGTCCGAGTGCAGGGGGGGGGGGGGCTGTCCGGGGTGCGGGGAGGCGTCCGGGGTGCGGGGGGCGGTCCGGAGTGCGCGGGGGGGGGGGGGGGGGGGTGTCCGGGGTGCGGGGAGGCGTCCGGGGGGCGGTCCGGAGTGCGCGGCGGGGGCTGTCCGGGGTGCGGGTGCCGTCCGGGGTGGGGGGGGGGGGGAGGGCCGAGAGGCCGGAGGGCGGCGGCCGGAGGCCCGAGGGCGGAGGGCGGCGGCCGGAGGGCGGGCGGCGGGGGAGGCCGGGCGGCGGGGGAGGCCGGGCGGCGGGGGAGGCCGGGCGGCGGGGGAGGGGAGGGCAGCGAGGGAGGGCGGCGAGGGAGGGAGGGGGTTAGGGCGGCGATCGGGGTCGAGGGAGCGCGGGGGGGGGGGGGGGGGCGCAGAAGCCCCCCGTTTTTTTTTTATGTAGGTTAGCGACCGCCATTGGCGGTCGCTATTGGTTAGCTATAGCGACCGCCAATGGCGGTCGCCCGAGTCTGGGGGGCTTCAATGCCCCCTTTTCTAGTAGTGTAGGTGGTATCAATAGGAAATAATCCTCTATCATGATTTGTAAAGAGCTCATGAAATATCCAAAGCATATCCCATGGGAGTGTCAAACCAAGTGTACAGTTAGGATATCTTATCGTGCACTGAGTGCAAGTTAATACCCAATCAACCTTTTTCTCGGTTATTTCCCATAGGTTCGTCATATCTATATCCTTTATCCACTTGCTTGTATCTAGACAAGAATGTCATTACTAGGAAACCACACGCTCTGTACCAATTTTTTTGGATATTTTATGGATACGGGAGTGTTTGAGATTTATAATGATTTATAAAGGAAGTATAATGAGTGGTAATGACAATATATCATTAATAATATAATAAATAATTTATAATAATTAAGTATAATAAAATTTATCCTTGAAAAGGAAAGGAAAGGGAAGGATTTCAAAAATAGAGATAAGAGGTTTGGAACCCTTATCTTGAAAATTAGCTTCTTAAAGCTTGATAGAAACACCTTAGAACCTTATAAAATCCATAGAGAGACTATTGAGATAGGAAATGAGTGGTTATTAATTCTAAATGGTTTAGAATTGGATAGAAATGATAGAATTGGTGGGTATTTATACTTGAGGAGTGAGTATTTTTAGGTTAAGATATTAATATTTTTATCTAAGACAGCTAATTTTGAGTGGAATTGATTATCATGAAATTAGTTGGATTGTTATTACAAAAGGTGGGTTATTTGGCATTTAAATCAATCCAAAAATGAATTTAACCTCCCAACCACTCCATTAAATGCAAAGAATCGAAAATACTTTTTACTAGGTTAAAATGTAATTTAGGTTTCAAAATGTCAAATATAAGTTTATAAATTCAAATTAATATTTTTAAATTAATTATTTTACTATTTAAATATAATTTTCATTGAAAAAAGGTTTTATAAAATTTTTAAGTCAAAGTTATATCATGATGATGTCATAAAATTTACAGTATTCATAAAAACTATTATTTTTACTATTCACTAAAAAGTCAACGTTTTTTAGAAAAATCCCAAAAAATTATCCTAAGATAATTTTGAAATGATGATTCCAAAAATGAATTCATTTTTATAAAATTTAAATTCTAAAATTTAGATATTTAACTTTTAAATAGAATCATATATTACATGGACAAATAGTTTATTTAAAATAAAAACTATTTATTTTACTATGAGCAATTACATTTATATTTATTATTCTCTCTTATTTATTAAATGATTAACAATTAATTATTTATAGTTCTAAAAAATATAATGTTTATTAATTTATTCTTTTAATTAAGTGAAATTTATCATTTAAATACATAATCAAGAAAACATTTTTGGTGTAATAAACTGTATACACTATGATCAAAAATATATATTAATGACCATTTTACTTTTCTAAAAAATAAATTATAAAAATTTGATAACCATTTTGTGATAATAATAAAATATACATAAGATTAATTATACTTTTAAATAAAAATAATTAATATTTAATCATGTTATTTTATTATAAAACATGTTACGTTTTAAAAGGAATTTTTTTACTAATAAAATATTTATATAGAATGTGATAAAAATCATTTAGAAAAAATAATAATTAAAAATGCATGATAAAGTATTATTTTAGTGTAAAAATGATATTTAACCCTTCATCATAGGTTTCACATAAAATTTTATATGAAATTACTTTTAATATGTTACAAATCCATGACTTTGAAAACATGTATCACACTATGTTAACCATAATATTATACTAAACTAATTATTATAATGATATAAAACTAAAACTAAAATGTAATGTGGTTATATAACTATATATGTTAAAATAATTATGAATATAGTAAAAGATATATAAATATATATATAGAAAATATAGAAAATAGAATCAAGAAAACACATAGACTAGTGGTTGGAACTACACCCTTATCACCCTTTAGTCGTGGCTTTGAGCCATATGGCCTCAATTGGTGCGACGAGTTGTCAACCATCTTATAAGCCATCATTTTTCTAATAAAACATTTTAATAAATAAAATTCCATTATACTTGAAAAATATATAAGCAAACAACTAGTATGATAAATACGTGCATAAATGTTCGGTTTATATTATTAAAAGAAAAAAAATTCATCTAACATTTTCATTTATAATTTAAGAAAGAAAATTTATTAAAATATTCATTAGAAATCATGGATGTTACATGCCTATCTAGAAGGAAGGATGGTTCTTTAGTTTGGTGTGTCATGCCATGAAGGACTCAGTCATGGTGTGAAGAGTTTTGAAGATGATTTTAAAAAGTATAAAAACCCATGTTTTATGAAAAGACTTGTACATAAGGTTTTATTTACTCTTAAATTTTCCATCACCTCGTTTTTTGCCACAATTTGGTGTGCTCGGTTGTGTCATGAAGAGAGTTTGAGGAGTTTATTTAATTCTTATGCAAGTGGTTATCACAATGTGAGGGTGTTCTGTCACGACATGGGGCCTCGAGGTCGAGTTTTGGTGGTTTACCATTTTTTTCACTATCATTCCATGAAGATTTTATTTTATTATGAAATGGTTTGGGGATGCATCATGTCTTTCAGAGGGACATGCATCGTGGTGTGACCACTTCAATCATAACATGACCCCCATTGTTTATATAAAATTGAGTGGGAAGTGGTTATGGGGTACCACTTAATATATTCTTTTGATATTATGTTATTATATTTGGATGTGATATTAGGAGTCCAAGCCATGGAGATGTTGGGTGATAGTTGAATCGGTAGGTGATTGTTTCTTTTGACATTTATTCACCTAATCATTAGTACGCTTCTTCCATATTTGCATGATATGACTTGAGGAGGATACTACTAAGCATACATGTATACTCACCCATATATATATAAATATGTTTTATAGGTTTCTAGGAGGTATTTAGAGATTGATATGGATGTTAATAGCTTGGATCTAGGATCTATAGCTGAAGTTGATATCTTAGAAGTTTTATTTTGGTACTTATTCATTAGACTTGTTTTTGTATGAAATTTTCATGCATTACGGGGTATTGGATTTTAGTTTTACATTGGTGTTGATCAATGGTTCTTCTGTATGATCTTTATATTTATGAGGGAAATACCTCCTATTTTTATATTTTATACCATCGATGTCAGTCACCAACCTGTGACCTATTGGAAGTGGGCTTATGGGGTTACCCTTGTCTTCACTGTAGGCCTAATAGGGGTTCCCAATGGGGATGGGTCATACATGATGAGAAGATCCCACTCATATGAAGAGTGATTCAGTACACCCCATGGATACATATATAGGAAGTATGTTCTTTAGCTACCTATACTATGATCTTCATCAAGCATGGATGGAGATAAATGCAACAAAAATCTATGGTATAAGTTGAACAAGTTTATTTATTTAAAATATGCATAATTTCATTTATTTAGAAAGTGTTGTTAGATCCTTCAAATTCCAACAGTAGTATCAGAGTCTTACTATATTTTTCAATTCACGAAATCATGATGAAAATGAAGTTTTTTGAAGTTTTATTTCATGTCATATTCCTTGTCATAAAATATGATCCAGAGTTTCATTCTTCCTAATTGAATCATAACTTATGATATGGGATATCATATCAAAAAATCTAGTACAAATCCCTTGGATTTGTATAGGTCATAACATACAACATCGGGATGTGGTATTTAACGATAGTGTTTCACTATGCTTTAAAAAAATAAAGCCTCATATCACATTTATGATATCATTGCATATCCTAAAATACAATATGATAAGTAAGATTATACCCTTACATATTATATCAAAGGAGATGATAAAGCTACTGGTCATAAAATATAATTGATAACACTTAAAAACTTTAATCATCGCTAGCCTATCAATCATAGATTATGATTCTATCTGAATAGTTAAATTTTATTTGTATAGAAAAATTGTTTTTCATTAAATTTAATTATGAATTGATTTATATAATTTATAAATTGTTTATAAATTATAATAAAAAATATTTTGGGATATTTATTAATTTATAAAGGTGTTTATAAATTAATTAATTATAAAATGATCATAATTAATTAATTAAATTTCTATAAAGCATTTATTAATAAATATTCCATAATATTAAGTGTTAATATTGAAATACCATTCAACAAAGTATATATAATGCCTTATGACTTACAAATAAAATGTTTATTTAAAAATAAAAGGGTAATTTATAAAGTGTTTATAAATTACAAAATAAGGCTAAATATAAAGTGTTTATATTTTAAGATTATGAATTATTTATAATACTTAATTTGAATTGTTCAAATTTAGGGATTTATTTGGGATATTATTTTAACCACAAAAGGATTTTTGATGATTGATTTTATAAAGGTTTAAAGAAGGTTAAGTATGTAATATTTAGATTATGTAAATAGTTTACATAATAAAAATTGAAATATAAAAATTTTATATTTCATTTAATATAATATATTTAAAGTAAAATGATATATAATGAATAATATAAAAGGGTTCATATTAGGAATGCATATAAAGTGTTTATATTCAAAATTATGGAATCTCTATATGGTTAGATAAATTATAATGTGTTTATAATTATATTTTATTTGTGAATTGTTCATAAATTTTTATATCACGTTTAAATATCCAAATTAATCATTTATTTAAAAGTTATTCCCTAATATATTATTCATGAATATAATTTTTATATTATGAATGGTGTTTGATTTAGCTTAAATTTATTAAAATTATTCTAGAGATTATCATACATGCATCTAAGTAGTTACATGCTAGGTATGATAATGAATTTAGTTTTCATCTACCTTGACCTTGGTTTGTATTTAAAGTTATTAGCTTGAATTTAGTTATTGAATATAGTTTATACATATTAGGTATTAGAGTTAAAATGGATTGGAATATCAATTGAGTAAAATATCCCTAGGTAGAGGGACTTTGGGTCAGATTTCCCACTATCCTGGAAGCTTATTCATTTTTCTATAAAGGTGTGGGTTAGCTATCTATAGATCTATGCTTACTACCATGGATATTATCAATTTCATATAATTCTAAACCTATATATGAAAAGTTTATAAACCCTATGCATGAAATGAATTTTGATATGTGTAAACATATCTGGCTTCTATTTTTGGGTGAGTAACACAAACTATTGGTCGTTTAAAGACTTACACATCAATATGGTTTGGAAATATTGATTTGGTGGAAAGAATATGATTCCAAACTAAATAATTAGAATAATGCATACATAAAGGGAATAACATGAGATAATATGGTCAGATTAAATCCCCTTATAAATATTAAGTGTTAGATTCCTTCCAATGCAATAGTTGTTAAGACCTCAATCATCCAACCAGGCCGGTTATGCCAAATTTGGGTACCCATGGATTATGTTGTGAAAGGAAAACATGTAATGAGGTGACCCTAACCATTAGGTTCCTTGTTCTTGGTGTTTTATTTAGATTACACTTAGTTGGGAAACCTTAACCATTAGGATATCAAATGAATCAAGTTGAGATAATTCACATGATGGATTTGGGTAAAGTGTTATCTACTCAACTATCCAAGAGTCATATTTCATATAATTACCAATAGTTGTCTACCTGATATAGTCATAGATTATTTATGAGATAATTAGTGTAATTCATGATGAAATATGGGTCTTGTACCACTAATGGATATGATGAACTTAAAATGGGTCATCATTTTAATCGTAGAAAATTTAATAAAATTCCTTATTAAGTATTTTGAAAACATGGAACTCATCTGATAATTTTTTTCCAGATAAATAACATCATCATCATCCAAAATAACTTTTAAATTAATCCTTACAAAAGAATATTAATGTAATCAACTCCTAAGACCATTAACTTAAGAAAATTTCTCAAGTATGGAAATTATATGTGTTAGAGAAATCTATTCTTGGATAAAAAAATTGTTGAAGTTATTAAAAAATGAATCTAGATGCTTATGAGAAACACAAAATAATTCACTGAATGTTTCAAAGGAATTAAATGTAAAAATTACCTAAGGAACTTTAGGCTCTTATCATATATTCAATATGATTGAGTATATTGATAACTAGGTGAGACTGAAGATATCCTATAAGGATTGTTCTAGTTAAGTAATTCATTCTATTGTCATCAATGAAAATGTTCTGAAAAAATTAACTAGTTCAAGAAATTTTTACCATGTTATTCTAAAATTAATGATAATAGATAAACTAGGAATACGATTTCTAGGTTCCAGTGCTTTGTAGATAGTGAAAGTGGGTAAAAATTCAAACCAAAAGGAGAAAAGTTAGATGTAAATTCAAACAATGTTTCTTCAAGTACCCAACCAAGGTCATTGAAACCTAATGGTAAAATAAAATAAGTGTAATGATTCCATAAGATGGAATTGTTTATGATACCTGAAGGAGTTTTTGAAACTCCATGGAATTTCCATGTCAAGTATCGGTGTTATAGAAATAAATTATTCAGTTTTGAAAGGTATATGATACTAGCTGTATGTTTTAAAAGTGCTATAAATATACAGGAGTTCAAAAATAAGGTAATAATAGATAGATATTGTAGTTTTTATTCAAGTGATGTAGAAAATAGTTACTACATCAAATATTTAAATGTAAATAATTTTATCAAGCTCAGATGGATCTAAGTAAAGGATGTTTATAGTTATCTCATTTCTCTTATATGATAAGAGAAGTTGTTATGAACAATATGAGATAATGAATTCAATACACATGGTTTATGATTCATTAAATTCTATAACATGTTTTGAAAAGGAGACAAGGATATTTTTCTATTCAAGACAAATGTATTTATCCAGATGTTCGTTAAAATACAAGGGAATATTTTTCTACCACCCATCAATGGTATATTGTTAGGAATAAAGTATCAAATTTAGATGAAAATTCTATAAACATATATAATATCATATATGATACCGAAATAATATTTTATTTGTTAAATATTCCCACTAAAAGTAAATAAATTTCACTTCCTAACACAGAGGATTTTTTTTGTATCTTAGCATGATATTATAAAGAGAATATAGCATTTAAAAGGATAGTGGGAGTATGTTTGGACTTAGAGAAGTTCAAATTTAACAAATAAAGGATTACATCAGTTAAGAATTGAGGTGAATTTCACTTAATATCCTGAAGAGTTTAGTATATGTGAAGGTATTACATTTAGTTAGCATAAAAAAGTAAATGTTACTTTACCCTAAAGGATTTTAGGATGTGATAGTAAGTGATAATGTAAATAACTACATTAGTTACCAAAATATTTCAAGGAAATATTTGATAGAATGATTTCTAATAATGACGGTGATATACTTAGAAAGAGTTTTAAGTAAATGAAAAAAGTTATTTACATCATAACACTTGATGTCATGGAGTTATGGAGTTTGAATATTTTCAAGGAGTTGAACATTAGGAATATTATTCATAAATATAATCATTATTCAAACTTACTTTCTTTATAGATGTTACTCACTAAAGAGTTTAGTGGTAGGATTTTATCAGGTTTTTACATAAATATGTGGTAGGAATTATATATAAATGTAATGAGTGAACAAAACCCTAGAAAGTACAGCAAACATAATGCTGTTTTTGTAGTTTATCAGATATGATATGTTATACAGAAATTTATGTAGGGTTTTGTTAAGTATTTTTAAAAAAGTTTAAGAATATAAAATATATCATAAAAAATCCAATCTCCACTTTATCATTCTTTCACATTGGATGCATATATGTATATATTAATATACATTTCTTGAAGTATAATGATAATTAACCTCTCAAGGTATGACTTTGAGTTATACCTAATTGATTTTCATCATGAAGTATTATGGGTTATGATTAAATATTAAGTTTAGTTTGAGTATAATTCTTGTATAGAGATATAGAATATGCTCACGAGGCACAAAATGGGTTTTGTGTGCTGGATGGATTATAAAGTATACCACATGGAGTGTTATACACTAAATCTTTGGTAAAATAGGGGTGCATGAATCATATTTTCAGCCCCCACTACTTAAGGTCAGTGAGATACCTAGCTTGAGAACTTTCATACATTGATACATTTCTTACACAAGCCTAGAGGCTTAGCTAATTAGGGGTGGTTGGTTATGTTGTTGATCATGTCATTAGTTGATACCCTTCTTATTCCATATCATTTACCAACTAAATTGGTGGTAACCAATTATTAACACCACACATAATTTATCATTATTAATCATATGTTTCTTAAAATAGAAATACACATCGTATAAAAAGATTTTTTTAAAAAGATTTTTCTAAATAGTAAATGATCTTATTAGTCATTTTGGGAAAAATAATTGAATTTCATTCATATTAAAATTAGACTTTATTTTATTTATTCATATATTTTATAAATTGGTTACTCATATTAATTCCTAATAATTCAATAAATAGGTTTTAACAGTCGTAATTAAATATTTATATTTTATCTAAATATATCCCGGTTTCATTTAAGTTTGGTGTAACATGTGGAGAAAGCTATCAAACACATTAACTTCTTTAAAGGTAATAATATATAAATATCTTAGGGTGTTACAATGGAGCTAGTCAAATAAGTCATCGATACGTGACAATAAATAATTTTTCTTAATAGTAATGGTATTGAGTGATCTATAATAAATGCAAAGCCTCATATAAGCATCCCTTTTTAGAAAATAAAATAGGAGCATCCCAAGGTGAAGTTTTAGGGTGGATGAAACCATTATCAAGTAATTCTTGCAATTTATTTTTCAGTTCCAATAGATCTATCAGATCTATTCGATTAGGAGGTTTTGAAAATTCCTTACCCTTGGAAACTAAGTAATTAGTAAATTTAACCTCCTGATTAGGAATAACAACATGCATATTATAGGGAATACATCCAAAACTTCATTTTATATAGGCACATAACTAGGATGGACAATTTATTCTTTCAATGAAAAGTGAAAGATAGATCTTAGTGCATATTTAATCAAATTTTCATATTCTTGATATGTTATCACATGTATAAACTCATTCTTATATATGAATTGAAACTCACTCTAAAAATTAAATACGAATTATTTAACTATATAATCTAGCTTGACAGGATAAACTAAAAGTAAATCTATACCCATAACAACATCAAACTCTAATAAGGGAAAGACAACAATATTTATAGAAAAAACCATTCCAAAGATTATAATAGGAAGGTTCCTATAAATCTATATTTTGTTAATACTTCCACCATGAGTTTTTACCTAAATTTCTATCATCATTTCTTGAGGTGGAATTTCCATTTTAATACTAAATTTACTAGAAATAAAAAAATGTGCATATCCCAAATCAAAAAATACATTGTCATAATTTGAATAAATAGGTAATGTATTTTTAACTACTTCATTGAGGGACCCACATTGCCTGTAGCAGTAGAAAATGATATTTTCACACCTTTTTTATTATAATCTTGATGGTTTCCACATATCATACTTATCTTTGGGTGTACATTGGCATAATGTCCAATATCATTAAAATTAAAACATTACACCCTTTTCACTTTATATACTTGTTGTTATGGGGTACAAAAGAGTCAACAAACTCCATCTCAACCCTATCAAGGCATCAAATAATTTATTTATAATTCCCAAATTCATGATTAATTGGTACCCTTCATAAACTTTGTTTCAAACCCGAGTAAAACCTATAAATTTTATTTTCATATCTCAAAATAAAATCTAGTGTATAATTGGACAATTTGGTAAATTTTTCTTTATAAATAGATATAGGGCCATCATCCTTCTATTTTAACTCTAAAAATTTCCTTTTCATTCTAAGATAAAGAACTTTAGGAAAATATTTTTCAAGAAATAGATCCTTAAATACCTTCCACTCCATGGTATCAATATCATTATTCTCTTTGGTATTATTTATCAATGATCACCATTGATCAGCTTCACCTTCAAGATGGTAAATAGAAAGAGTTTCCTTATGATGACCTAAACAACCAACACTTCAAATATCTTTTCCAAGGAGTTTATCCATCCTTATGTCACCACTAGTTCTGAGGTTCCAATAAATATTTGAGGATTTTATCTCATGAAATTATCTTCCATTGAAATGTTTCTTTGTGGATAATTCAAACATTCATGGGTACCTTTATTTATAGCCTATGTTAATTGAGTTAACACTACCACAAACTGCTCATATTTAACTCCAACCATCTCAGGTTGATGATTTAGAATGATATTGTCCTCTTGTTTCCTTTTGAATTCATTAACCCTATTAACTCTATGTAAAACCATTCTAAAATGGACATAGATTATATAAAGAAGCATTGAAACCCATAGAGTAATTAAATTCTCTTATAACAATGCATTAAATTTTCATTCCTTAATAGAATCTTAACCTCTAAAGTTATCTAAAACTTTGTTATGATACCAACTATAATAAATCATACATAACAACCCATAATTATGATTTTAATATAAACTATTGTACTTCATTACATTCTCATGATCTTTTATGTTTAGAGTTTTAGAGAAATAGGAAAACCATTACATAAAAAATGGACACTTCCACATAGCATGCATTTTTTCCACAAAATAGGTTCTTAAATTAATACTTAAATTTCTTTTATAACACACTTTATTCATTCAAAAAAATATCTATAATCGGAACTTCAACTTTGTTAATGTTCCTACTCATCCTTAATCCCTGTGAAAAACATTTGAAAATATAGTATGAATAAAACAAATATCAATAAGGGATATAAAAAGAAATTAACCCCGTTAGTCCTTTGAAAAACATAAAAACCCATTTTAAAGTTTCACTTTTCATGCAATAAACTTTGGGTCAAATAATAAATTACTCATGGAATCAAATTATTTGCCCTAATTTTTTCCTAAAACATTTCACAAGCAAACATAAAATAATAAGCACAATCATGTAAGTTACTTGAGACATCATAATCATATCATTATTTTAATCACCCTTACAATGGAATTAGCTACCTAGTTAATTCCAAATTATTCATAAGAATAAATTATGTTTAGATAACTCTATCATCATTACATATTCATAGGAGTAACATATATCTAGTTAAATTCGTTCACTTTATAGGAGTAACTAATAACCAATTGACTTTTTCTACATTACCAAATACATTGAAGGGCTATAACGGACTCACCCATCATCATATACAACTTATAAGAACCATAACATGAATAAACCACATAGGGAATTTCAATGTCATTATAAAACTAAAAAAAAACATACTTTTTAAACCATAAGCATAATAACTTTCAGTTATTACATAACAATAAGGATAAATACACTTTTTAAAAAAAAATATTTAAAAAATACTAAAAAAATGGGTATAGGAATTTATTTGAAACCACATGGAAAATTATAGATTAATATTGATAATGAATAATGGATATGATGCTGGGAAAAGTAATTAATATGGTAAATATTAAAAAAACATTCTTTTTTCACTTCTGTAAAGAAAGTGAAAAATGATTCATTCAAGAAACGTTAAAAGATTCAATTTTAAAACTTTGTAAAGAAAGTCAAAGATAGTTTAAAATGACCTTAATAATTTATTTTTAGTATAAAAAATAACATTCTTGAAAAATTTAAGAGAACATGAATATGGATGAAACATATTTTAAAGAAAAACTTCAAGACATTTAGAATAAGGTTTTAAAGAAAAATCCTTACCCCAAATCCTGACTCACAACGTAAGTTATCTACCCTCATAAGTAATAAAATTATATTAATTATTTAATTTCTGAAGAATATTTTTCATATTCATTACATTATCATTATTATTTTTATTTCATCTATAATCATGTTTTATTTAGTTAGTAAATATGTTTAGTTCACGTTGGTCGTTTTGATGTCATTTGGTCCAAAATAGTTTTGGTGTATTGACTAGGGTCAAAGATTTAATGGATACACAATATATAGAATCTTAATAATGTAATAATTATTAGTTTTATAAATTAAATATACTCTTATTACCAAACATGCAAGGCAATCATGAAAAATGAAATACATCATTTTATGGTGGTAGTTGTCTGCATGTGCACAAGAGCAATGTTTCCATTTTCTAGTGGATGGTAGGGAAAGAAAGTATATAATAGTTTATATTTAAAAAATCATAATTATGTTATAAATATCATAATTATTCATTTAATCCATCCTTATAACTATCCATGTGAGTTGGTGATGAAAAAAATAAAATATGTCATCTATGGAGGTGGTATTTTGAACGTGCACACGAACAACATTTTCATTTTATATGGATGGAAATAAAGTAGATAATGATTGTTACATAAACATAATAACATTTTAGTATAGTAATTATACTTATGTAATTATTTTAATATGGTTATTGAATATTTGGATAATATTTAATAAGAAAGAAACTTTAAAGATCTTAGTTAGAACATATACCAATTCCTTGGATAATCTCCTTTAAAAAGCACCTTAAGGCTTCTTAGATTCTTCTTTTTGGAAGACCAAACCATATAGGTCATTGATAAGGGTGTTGGGGAGGTATTTGAGTAGGTATTGGTCAATCTAGGGTTCCCAAAGCATGTGGATAATTAAGGATAAGATATGCCCTTTTATAGGTGTGAGGAGTCAAACTCTTGTAAATAATCTTAACTTTAAAAAATATTATAAATGTCTTTATCATGGTCAAGGGAGACCAAGTAGATTTTTTTAGAATATAGGATAATATAGGGTTTAAATCCACTCATACAATAAAATTTAGACAAGTTTTAGATATATTTGAATCCTAACCTCTTAGTTTGACCCTCTCTATCCCTTTTACCCCTTACCGTGAGGACTAGCTTTTACTGTGGTAACTTGATTTTATGAAAAAAATTGACCTCATTAAAAAATTTGAACATATTGATCCCAAGTATGGAATAAATTTTCTAATATTCAATTTTATAGGATTTAAAAATCACTTTTAATATAAATAATCAAAACGCAATGGAAAACAGTTTTTAGAAAAATGCATTTTTAAGCATCAAAATGAATTTACACCAAAATAATGTATAGAACTGATCATCATGAAATTTATTGGTTTATTAATAAAAAAAATTATATTTATGTGATTTAAAAACCAATCCAAAACCAAATTTAAATTTATAAATACATAATTTAAGAAAAGTTTCAAAAAAAATTCTTTTATTAGATTAAACATTACTTAGGTTTCAAAATGTCAAACATAGGTTTCTAAATTCATCATGATATTTTAAATAATTTATTTTAATTATTAATTATATATATAGTATAAAAAAGGTTTTATAGGCATTAAAGTCATTCTTATATTATGATAATTTTATAAAAGTGACAGTATTTTCAAAATCAGTATTTTTCACTATTCACCCAAAGATTAACCTTTTAATAAAAATCCAAAAAATTCACCCTAAAATAATTTTGATATGGAGAATCCAAAAATGAAGTTCATTTTATCAAATTTTAAATTCTAGATTTTATAAATTTAACTTTTATATAAAACTATATAATATATAAAAAATAATTTAGTTAGAATAAAACTATTTCACTTTTTATTGAAAAATAATATAAAACCATTTATAAAATTATAATGAATATGAATCCATAAAATTAACATGAATATTAACTAAATATAGAATCGATTCATTATCTAAAATACCTCGGTCATCATAGGAAAAATATTTTTGGGCTTAAAATTATACATATATGTGTATATATATATGTATATATATATATGAATATATATATATATAGATATAGATATATATATATCTATACACTCATATATATATCATCAAATCCTGGAGGAGTATCTCATCGGTGGAATCTGTTAGGTCGGCCGAGAATAGTAATAACTAGAGGAGTTATTGGTCTGCGGATGCATACAAAAAAAGTAAAAGCCTATTTTCATGTAGGCTTTGGGGAAAATGAAAAAATAGGGGGTGTATGATGCGGGATTTATTAACCCATAAATTTAGCCAAGTCAAGATCTACTCAACCCAACTAGTCTAATCTGGGCCCAATAAGGGCCCAAAACCCCTCTAGGTGGTTAAATAAATACCCAAGAACCCGAAAATTCGTAAAAAAATTACAAAAAATATTTGGAATGAAATAAATTTTTTAGGGTTGTGGGAATTGAATTTTGAGAATTAAAATTAGTTTTATTTATTTTAATTCATAGATAATACCCTCTAGTTGAATTAATTGAAAATTTATTTTTATTATGAAATATTATTTCATTTTTACTGATCACATGCTAAGACCAGATCCATGCATGTTTGGTTTTTATTTATTTAATTTAATTATTGAATTTAAGTTTTAAAAATGTAATAATTATTTATTAAATATACTTTAGATGATTTGTGAATTTTTTCCCCATTATTAAATATATAAGGACCTATGTATCCACATTTTGATTGATAAAAATGTAATTCCTACATCCCAAATACCCCATTATCTAAGTGTGATTTTACGTTATAAAATAGAGGAGTTCACGATGATGCGGGTTGAGTCAAGATCCGATGTGGAAACAACTAAGATAAACACATGGGAGTTTCATGGGCATTGTAACTTAAGATAGTGTGTAGATTAAAGGGTTTACCTAGGGTCTCAGTTGATCCATCATCCGCTTGATGGATAAACTAGTAGAAACAACTCATGATCATGTCATTGTTTTTTTATTTTACTTGGTTAATTATTTGTTAATGTGTGGATGATTTGTGATCATATTGTATAATTAATAAGCATGTATAAATAAAACAAATGAACATACATGATGATTTATTTCTATTTATTCATGGTTAATGTTGTAAGCACAATCACATAGTAACAAGCAAAATAAATAGAATTGGATTTCAGTCTCAAAATAAAAATAAAAACTTAAACCCCTAAAAGTAAATATTAATCCATTAATGTCTTCCATCACTTGAGTTTGAGTAAAATCATAGTACGAGGTGCTCATCAACCATAGTTGAGGGTGTTTCCTTTTATCGGGGAGTTCAAAAAAGAGTAGAGGGCTAGTTTAACTAAAATTAACATAAAAAATGGTCATAGCTAACTTGGTTTAATTTTAGATATAAGTTTTGAGTTATGAAAGGGTTACTATTTTTAAGAGATGAGGCTTCCATCAACAGTTCAAGTATTAATGAGTTAATGTGGTTGGTTATCCAAAAGTCTACCTTAGAATCTCAAAGCAGTGATAATTTCATAGCTAGGGCTATGAAGAGAGGTTTAAGGATCATTTCCACTAGAATACTCAAGTGACTGAGTATTATGAATCTAGAAGTTGAAGAATGCTAAGATTTGATAAAATAGTGAAGGAATTTAAGATTAATAAATCTATAATATCTAATAATCACAATCAACATAAAAGTACTAATTTTATTATATTTATTTTGTAGAAAATGGAAAATAATACCACACAAACACCATGATCAATTTAGGAAAAAGAACATGTCATGACCAACATTAATTTCTAAGAGTTCCATATACAATTGTATATAGTACTATGATATGAAAGAAAATTATGTGTGTTAAAGTCCCCACTTCTTGTTGATCCACCTCAGGAAGAAAGTGATGATGAAAAAGATGATTACAACAGACTCATAGATAATTATAGCATGTTGTATCATCTATGATAAGTATGTGAGGATAAAGTGATGCAAGGATTGAATGAACTTTATAATACAATAATCATGCTTAAATTGAAATTTGGATTCATATTTAATCACAGTCTCTCAATAAATATCATTTCTCATCCTTATCACTCAACCACTACATTTGGAAGGTAGATCGATAGTTCATACATGTGTCATCGGGTGAGAGTCCTTGAAGATAGATGGGTGTGTTGACACCCATCATTCAAATATATTTCTTCACTCCTATGAGAGATGGATGGGCACCGAACCTCATGGATTTATTTATAGTGTTTTAGTCAGATGATGCGAAACATAGGTTGATGATGCAGTAATTTTCTTGAAAGTTTTGTCAGGTGGGTGGCTTGAAAGAGAGATGAGTGTGTTGGAACCCATCATCCGGTCCTCCGCCACACACCAATGTGGGATGGAGGGGTATCTTGTCACATTGTGTTGATCTATCATGACACATCACTCTACCGGGGGGTGATGCATCATCCTTGATTGACTTCACTGGTGCAGTAGCTCTGGTTGGGGGGGGGGTGAGATGATTGACTGGGGATTGGCATGATGCATTATTAATCTTGTTCTTTTGGTCCATCTCCTTATGATAATTTGGGCCACTGGATCCTTTGGTTCTTATACAGGTCTTCATGATATATTTAAGGACTTTGTGCCTATGGGATCTTACGCTATGTATTGGGTTCTCACCCAGTTTAAAAGGGTATTTTTTTTGTTTTAATAAAAGAGGGATTGACCCTCAACCTATTATAACTATAAAAGTGAAGTAAATAACATGCATGATTAGAAGATATGAGTTTTTTTGTCCCATGATATGAAGAATATCTTAACCATGTATTCATTAATCATTAAAATATTGAGTGGACTTATTCCTAAACTGACATTTCCCTATACTCATTATAGTGGTGATATTAACAAAAGGAGGATCAATGATGGGTCTTGAATTCATTCATTGATCATTAAAATATAATGTGAATTTATTACTAAAATCTCATTGCCTTATGCACATTATAATAGTGATGTAAAGTCTTCCATTATATTTTCGAGACATTATTCACAAAGAGTGGTGTTAACCCATAACCATATGCCAACTATAATGATGAATGGAAAACACATGAGTTATAGTATGAGTTAAATACATTATGTCGCAAAACACATTTTTAGATGCAAATTTTTTGTTAAGGATATTCCAATAAACAAACTCTCATCAAGGAAAAACACAGTGCATTTCATAGAATTATTCTAAAGTTTATATATGGTATTAAATAAATCCCTAGGATAGAAAATTTATAGTCGAGTGAGAGACTATATTTCTATAAGATAGTTCACATATCTATTTGAGATAGCAGGAGAAAGATATAATTGGATAGATTCAAGGATAGAGGTGCATAAATAGTTGGAATATGAATAAGTTTCAAGAGAGTTCATGGGAGATGAGTTGTTCTATAGATACATAACACATAGAAAGATTAGAACCAAAATTTAGGATTTATATTCACCATGATGGGTGATATATTATTCGTTAAGAATAATGAATCCTATAAGGGAGAAATTTAAGGAAAAATAATATGATTGAAAAGTTCATATGAATTCAAAAATGGATTCATGTACCAAAATCAAGTATCTATTTTGGTAGTTTCTTCAATTGATGTAAATATGTTGGTGGGTATTCAAGAGAAACTATAAATGGGTATTTTAAGTATGATACCAATAAGGATTTATTGGTTATACCAAGCCATCATACTTAAATCCATTAGAATTATATTTTTCATAGTAACTTTCTATGATCATTATATTGGTCATAGGATGTTAAGACCACTTTCATTGAAGGAAACCTTATGGACGATGTCTATATGACATAACCAGAAAGGGTTGGTGACACCATAGAATTAAAAAAAGGAATGAAAGTTGTATAGATAAATTTATGTATTAATGAAAGAATCATGATCATAGAATATTCATTATTAAAGATAGTTTTTCTTATTTATATAAGTGGTTAGTGGGAGTTCCATAATTTTCCAAGTAAAATATGTTGATTACCTATGGAAAACTGTTATTAGTCTTACAATTAGTTAAGATTAGATTAAAATTAACTCTCTAAATATTGAATTAAAGTAGTAACCTAAGTTATAAGGATAAATATATAATGAGGTATATATAATTATTTTTTATACTAATTCAAAGTATATATACTGACAAGGTATTGAAAAATACAAGTTGGAATAATTCAAGAAAGAATCATTTTAAACGTCACAAGGTATTAATCTCTCTAATATGATATGTATGAGAAATATGAGGGGATTATCATAGTTATTATAACTCCATAATTTTTTCCCGTAACACTCCAAGATTTTATGAAATATTTCTATTTAAATAAATTTAATTTCTTTGAAAACTTTCTTTACATGTAACACCAAGTTTAAATAAACCGTGACATACTATTAAAATATTATTATTTAATATGAAAATTATCTTATATCCATTGTATT
The DNA here is from genome assembly GCA_963277665.1 of Viscum album. Taxonomy (NCBI): domain Eukaryota; kingdom Viridiplantae; phylum Streptophyta; class Magnoliopsida; order Santalales; family Viscaceae; genus Viscum; species Viscum album. Next base: position 1,473,346,446 of record OY728125.1, on the reverse strand, counting down.
GGTGGGTATTAATAGGTCTCACTATATTATGAAAAATTATTTTTTACATATGTATAAAATGATTTTTTTAATTGTTTATAAATCAAGATAAACATATTTGAAGGTAAAAAGAGAAGTTTTTATAAAAAATATTTTTATGCACACACTGTTTTTTTATATTAATAAATTAAATTAATCTATATTGATGAATGATTATAATTAAATGTTTAGATGATATATTAAATAAAATATTTTAACATTCATCTAACAGTTTTTACATGAAAATGATGAAGGTCAACTTAATTTTATACTTAAAAATTCATTTTGATAAAAATGATTTTGTTGAGTTTTTCACACTTATTTTTAAAATGAATTTATGACACTTATGGAAATTTAATCTGTTAAAATGGATTATATATTTTTAATTATCATAATTAATATTATTTAATAAGGTCAACTTAATTCTTGGTCATAATTAATAGTGAAAATAGTAAAAATGGGTTACCACGGTTAAGGTTAAAACAAGTTTACCAAGGGGTTAGCCTAAGAGATAAGGTTTAAATTATCAAAAAATAAATGATTTAATTTTATTTATTGATGTGATTTATAAATTATCCTTCCTATATTCTAATATTTTTCATTTTTAGCCACTTGACTTGGGTAAGATATTATTATATTTTAATCTTTTAAAAAATTCCAAGTGTGTCCTCTCTCTCTCTCTTATAAAAGGATATCAAATCTTCTCTTACCTATAATAATACATTAATAAAATCCATCCTAACATCTTATAGGTCATGTTTTTATCATAATAACATCCTTTCAAGGATTAATTTATAAGCCAAAGGAGGTTTCTCAATGAAGAGGTATAACTCTTAACCAAGTACTTTCAATTTTATTACTTATTCTACCTCCTATAAATCTATGGTATTAATTATAAAATAATTAATTCATTATATTAAATATATTTAATTTTTATTATAATGATTTATCAACCATTTTACTTCTACTTTCCATAAAATGGGAAATGAAAGTATTACTCATGCGTACGTGTGGACCACTTCCTTCACATAGTGATATGATTCATTTTTCATCACCATCACCATGATTGGTTATTATGATAGATTTTATGTTTATATATGATATTTATAACATAATTATTCTTTTATAATTATAATATATTATCTAACTTCTTTCTTTTACATTCGTTGGAAAATGATAACGTCGCCCATGCATATGTGTGGATTACCACCTCCACGCAACATTGTGATTAATTTTTCATCATTGATTTATATGAATAATTATAAAAGTGTATATGATGAATAAATATGATAATTATTTAATGATTAATATTCTATATATGATGAACCCTTGACCAAAATGCAATAACTGGAACCATCGAATCGAAATATACATGGAAAACATACCAGTTTTCACTTGAATGTTCATTTTAATAAAGAAATTGTTAATAAAAAGATAATTGAAAATTATAAAGGAGTGATACATAGTAATTTATATATGAATATTTTTCTATAATATTTTTCATAATAAATATATATTTATTATACAAGATATTTGAACAAATATAAAGTAAGACAAAACTTATGGTAAGGGTTTATGTTTTAATCTCATTTCTTTTTGAGATTGTCTATGATAAATTTCCATTGAGGAAAATTATATGGATATTATCCTTTAAACCCCATATATTTTATAATACTATGGTTATTTCAGTATTTTTTATATATTATTACAATTTTTCTCTCTTTTTTACTTATAATGATCAATAAACTATTTTTAAAGAAAATTCGACCTTAATTTCTCTCTAGTCGTTGAAATTTTTCTTCAAAGTTTATACTCTTAAAAATTGTTTTATGAAAGTTATTAAATATAATATAAATGTTTTTAAAAGGTCATTTTCACTACCTTTGAATTTATTTACAAAGGTTTAAAATTAATTTTCTAAAATGTTTCTGAACAAGTCATTCATGACCTCTTACAAAAGTGTGAAAGAAATATTTCCTTTTAATGTAATAACAAGAACTTATTTTCCCACCATCATGACTGTTATTTTGTTTTAAGATTAATTTATAAGTTTTGTTGGTTATTTTTAAATAAAATTATTTTCTCAATATTCTAGGAATTTTTAGTTAAAATTTTATCAAAATAAAATAATATTTTCCCATGTTTTCAAAAAAAAATGGTTCGAATGATATTTTAAAGATATTTTTCATCAATATAAACATAATTTAAGGATTTTTATGATTCATTGGAGATATGATATTATGATACCATCCACATTATTTCTCTATATATCTCGTGTTGATGATTATTGAAGGATGATTCTATGAAACCCATTTCTTTCCAACTGGTTAATTATGTTGTGATGAAACCTTTATGAAACCCATTTATTTTTTGGGTTATGCTATGATGAAATGATGAAATTTTTATGAATCCCATTTCCTTTCCATGGGTAATGATATAATGATATGATGAATGTTTTATGATCTTATGGCACATATATGTATGGTTTTTATTATGTGATGGGTGGGCTCAGAATTATATATGCCTTCAATGCATTGGGTAAAGATGGATATCTCATGAGACAATAATGACTAAAATGGGGAGTGAACCTAATTAAGTAAGGGGATATATCCACTATGATAGTCTTAGGAGTGAAAATTGACTAAGGAAAAGATGTAATAGAGAGTGAACCCAATCCACTAATATAGTCTTGGTAGTGATCCTTGTCTAAGGAAATGATTTTATATACATATGTGTATGTCATAAACTTATGTATTATGTTTGTGATATGTTCTCATGGCTCATGATTAATTATTGATGATTTTTCACACTTATAACTTGTTTATTCTATTATAAAAAATCCTTTTATAATGATTTATGATTAATGATATTTAACTGATTGGGTATGATTATTGTAAGTTATGATCAAGTTCTCATACCCTTATACTTATCTTATTCTGACTTATGATCATTCATTGATATATCCTATATTTACCCTTATTGAGAATATAATCTCAACCTTTCTTATGTTTACTTTCCCTGGGTTATGAAGAAATATTTTAAGTAGGGCATATCTAAGAAGTATACCATGTGAGGAGATATTTAAGATCTTTCCAGAGAATAAGATTTTTTATATAGTCTCTAAATACACTAACCTTTATGATCCTAGGATGTGTATTATTGTGAAATTTATTTAATATTCATCTAAAATTATTAAATATTAATGTATGAAATGCTTGGGTTTCCTTAGTTTGTGTAAAATCAGGGTTTAGTTATTTTTGGATATTAGGGTTAGATTTTTTTTGAAAACCCTAAGTATATGTCTAAGTATAAGATAACATCTTGAATATTTTTTAAAGTATATATTTTGTGGTTTTTCTATAAAATTAATCTATTTATGAATATTTAAGTGGATGGGTTTGTGGCACAGATCCACCCAGGGGTAACAACTCTAAAAGGGACAGATTGGGTATTAACTTGATCATCACTAGTCCATGATGAGTGAGACTAAGACTAAACACCTATATAGACACTCTCATGGGATATAATTTTGTTAATCCTCATTTTATTTATGAACCATTATGAAAAATTTGAATAGATTATGACCACGAATGACCTAGGTTAAACCTAAGGTTTCATATATTGAAAAGAATGTGTCATGATTTAGACATCCTATGAATGATTTTTTATGATTACATGATCACTCAATATGATTATTATTTCTCACAATATGATTTTTGGTCTTAGTTAATGGATGAAACTAGGAGGAATCATGTTAATGATAAATTTTATGGAAAATGTAATGACCATCCTCATGAGAAACCAAATGAGATGTGAGATAAGATGAGAAAGCTTGCTGCTATGATCACTAAACTATCTCAAGCTATGAATGAAAATATAAATCCTACTGATATTCTAAATTGTCAAAGGAATGAATAAATCACTATTAAGTCTTTTATTTGAAAAAAACTACCTTCCTTCAATGGTTCCTCTGATCCATTTTTTTGAGAAATGGATCAATATCACTGAAAAGATATTTTTTATTCTCTAGTGTTTGGAACATGAAAAATTAGTCCTAGAAATATATTGTTTGGAAGGTGAAGCAGATCAATGGTGGAATCGTGTAACGACCCAAAGTTTTTCAATGGAAAATTCCCTTCTTATATCTATGTCATAAAAACACAAAATAATGAACTACTAAGTGATAAGTGACCTTTAAACATAATTTTGTCACCCCTATGTTTGGGATTTTAAAAATACAACATACACGGTTGTGTTCAAGATAGTTTTTGGAGTCCAATGAAACAAAAATATTTTTTGGTGAATAGTAACCTACCCTTATGAATAGTAACCTACCCTTATGAATAGTAATATGAACCTTATGAATAGTAAATAAGAGTAACATTACCTATGAATAATAAAATAAAATTTAGACATCTTAGAAAGTGATAATTTGACCTTAGTAAACGTTTTTGGTATTTTATAAGTCGTAAATAAATAATTATAATTAATTAATTTAAAAGAATATTTATTTTCCTAAAATATATTCATAAATTATTGAATCAATGTCTAATAGTTTTTAGATAATTTTATAAGACCCTAAGTAATTTTTGAAAGAACTGCAAAATCGGTTTTAATTTTAAAAACTGTTTTTTTAAGTAAATTATGATTTTAATTAAATATTAAATTAATAATATTTAGAAAATTATTTTTGAAAAATGGACTTCATTTTTGGATTCTAAATGTCGAAAAATGGTTGGGGTAAAATTTTGGGATTTTTCTAAGATACTTGAATTTTTGATGAATAGTAGAATACATTAATTTATCATATAAATACATTTTAATTAAAACCCACTATTCCTGACATCACAAGTGATGTAAGCACCCAAATCCCAAATTCACAAGTCAAATTTACTATTCTTAGTCATCCAAGACTCACTATTCCTTGTCTTAGGTGAAATTAATAAACTAATCAATTTTATATTAAGGAAACCCCTCTCCCCTCCACTATAAAAGCCACCCTTCACTCCCTCTTTTCCTCACACCTCTCAAGCTCCAAGCCTTCTCTAAATTCTTCCCAAACACCTTACCTAGCTCATCCCCCACGTCCAAAATCTTCTGGTCTCATCAAAAGACCAATCCTAGCTTCCTTAAAGAGGATCTCAAGAGAAGGATTCTAAAGGTAATTTTTCTCTCTTCTCCTTTAATTTCCTTTCAAGTTCAAGTTCCTTTCTTGATCTCTCCCTACCTATCTTCATCCAAATTGTTCTGTAAATCCAGTATTATATATATACTGTAATATTATGATTCTAATGTTATATTATATCACCCCACACCATTTCCCCATTCTTTTTATTTTATTAAAGAGAACGTTGTTCATGTGGTGATAATTTATCACCTTCAAAAACAACATGCTCTCTTCTTCCATTTATACCTTAAATCTGGTCATGAAACCATTTTTATGGTTGAACCAGAATTTTTTATATGTATTATGTTCTATTTTATGTTCTGGAAATAACCTATGGCCATATTACAAAGTTAAATGTTAAAACGAGTTCGTTGTGATCCAAAAACCGCACAAATCAACCCAAATAATCTTCATTTAATTCTTATCTAATGATTCGTACACATGAATCTAATATAACTCATTATAAAATCATTCAAGATTTTTTAATATCATTAATTACATGTAATATCAGTTCTGTATGTTTACCCATGATCTACCCAAACATCAAATTAAGAATACAAGTGGACCGCTTAAGAAAACCATGAAAACGAACATCCCCGATCAATGTTTTTTAAACTCTATAAGTCATCCAAAGGAACATAATATGAAATAATGAAACCAGAATGAACCCTATTAATGTATAAAAGGTTCTGGAATTTCTAATTAATGAATATAATGTCATTATACAGTACATTAAAGAGAAGGAGGCATTCGAGTACAAGGTAAGGGGAAATCTCGAACCCAATTTTCTTCCTTCAGGTTCTCCATCTTTCACTCCATTTTTGATATGGTTACTCCTCAAAGGTCTTTTTATCATCTTTTCCTTTACTTTTCTGGGATATACATGTTTTTCACTGGTTTTTATGTCTATCAAAATGTTTTCCAAAAGAACTCTTCTTTTAAGATCTCACCTTTTACCTCTCATTCAAGGTTGATAGTTCTTATATCAAGTATGTTGTTCCCTCTTTCTTTTGGGAACCCAAAGCTTATGAATGTGTTATTATGAGATGAAACCCATTCCTTTCCATGGGTTATTTATGTACATGTTTGATATGTGTTCTATGTGGCAAGCATGATAATGATAATGTTATGATGTGACGGGTGCACCCGAAATTATATAGTGCAATATGAATGTTTAAATGTGACGGGTGCGCCCGGAATTATATAGTGCTCCAATGCATTGGGTAAAGTGATGAATCTCATGAGTAAATGTGAAATGATGTGTGAAAATGATGCTAGATTTTTTCACAAGTATGTGTGGTAGTTAACCACTAAGACATGATGTTTCATTTTTATGCTTTGCCACATTTCAAGTTTATTGATTATGCTCCTCTCATGTTCAAGATCTTCTTCCTATGTCATGATTATGCTCACCCCATGCTATATTGTTCTTATCTATCCTCTTACTGGAATTTTAGCTCACCCCTTTTGATGTATATCCTTAGGTGGCTACATGTACTAAGGAGAGGACAAGTGCTACTAAGAAGCTATAGAAGAAGAGATTAAATGAATTTTTATGCTTGATGTTGTACTTGTTATGTGCAGTCCTAGTTTTCCAAAGACACTAAACCTATGGATCCTCCATGTGTAATACTATTATGTTGTTTATCTTTGAAATGATGTAATAGTAATGTAAGAAAAGGCCAGGTCTCTATAAATCGTATCAAGAATACAAGAAAATAGGAGGAAATTAACCCCATGACATGGGAAGAGTTTAAGAAGGTATTTTTAAAGAATTATTTTCCCCAAAATCTTTGCATGAAAATGAAATGGGGAATTTTGGAACTAAAAAAAGGATAAAGAATCCATGAGTACCTATGAGGAAAATTTCACCAGACTTGCAAGGTATACTTCTAGTTTTATTATTGATTCTGAAAGAAAATTTGACCAATTATTTACTATATTAAGACTAATTATTTGAAAGGTATTGGGTATAAATTAATTTTATAGCTATGAAGAAATCGTTTGATGTGCTCTCAAGATGGAATTGAAAATTAGAGACTCTCGATGTTCTCATGGATTTAGGGAAAAAAGTGAAAGATGTAAGTTCAAGGAAATTCTAATAACAAAACCCATGTAGGAAATAAAATTTATTTTCCTTTATGTTAAAGTCATGGAAAGAAGTGTGGAGGAAATTTCTTTATGGGGTATGGTAAATTTTTTCATTGTGGAAAAGAAGGTTATCAAGTAAAATAGTTCTAAAGTGATTTGAAAAGGCTATTCAATGAAAGGAATGATGAAAAATATCAACCGAATGCACCATAAACACTCCAATGTTATAATTTCAAGGAGTATAGACATTACACTAATAATTGGATGAATTTTAGGATTAATAATGACAATAAATTTTAACATCCACTTAATCTCAGAGACAAAGGGAAAGCTCCTGTGATCACAACTTTTGAAGTAGTTCATAATAATGAAGTGGTTAAAGGTACACTTACCATACACTCTAGAATTGAAAATGTATTATTTGATTCTAGATCAAACTACTATTTTATATTTGAAGAATTTTCTAAAGGTATCACATCACCACATCAAAAATTATATGTCGAGTTAGCAATAAAAACTCCTAATGGTATGATGATTGCATCTCAAGTCTATAATTACACTCTGATAAAAGTTTGTGGGGATATACATACTGAAAATATTGTATTCTCCCTATATTTGAATTTAATGTGAGTTTGACCATGGACTGGGACTATCTATATAGATACCATATCAATTGATAAGGAAAGGAATTCATGTTTAATATTCTGAATCAACATATGATCATCTTTCAGTGTGAGGATGAATATGAACTTCCAATGGAAGTTATTTTTTTGTATGGGTCTTACTATGAGGGATATTTATCTCAAATGGATAGGTATAAACTCAATATAAGATATATACCTTCTATTCAGGATTATTCTGATGCATTTCTTGAAGACTTTCCTAGTTTTCCTCCAAATCATAAAGTTGAAATTATTATGTCTTTATTTCACGCATACATTTTATGGTGTTATATTATAATGATTTCTATATTTAATTGATTATTATTGATAAATTTTGAATAGTTTAACTTGTTTTATATTTTATGGTAGGATATAATGAATCTTCGAGGAAAGTATCGATGAGGGACTCCTACTAGACCAAGGTACACTACCATGGAGCCTTACTGCTATCGATTCTATTTAGGGTTCTGTTTATTCTTTTTTTCATACTACCATGGATAATATGAGGGGGTGATTTCTTTATGCCGTGGTGTGCATGATGAATGATAATTTAATGTATGAAGTATTTTATTTTTTTTATTAAAATTCATTTTGGGATTTCATATTGTTTCTTTAATTTTATCTCTTCCCCGATTCCTTTTTGAATGACCATTGTGAGCAAGGTTAGGAAACAGTTTTTATTTCATTCTTTCCTTGAGAATAAACATTGCCTGATTTGATTGAATGCCTTTTTTAATGTGAGGTCTAGGGTTTATACTTCCACCATGACCATTGGGTTTATCTCTACCATATGTTTAAATTAGGTATTAGGTTACCCATCCTTTTAAATATGAAGTACCTAACCACAGGAAAAGGAGATTTTGGGATGGAGATCATTTACCATGACCATTGGACTCTCTATGACCTTATTTTAGAAACAATGTGATTATTAATTTATTATTTCAAACCTTGTCATCCCATGAACCCAGATTCATTACCCCCAAATGCTATTTTTATATTTCCTTACCCCACTCTATTCACCAAATAAATTCTCAATATCCTAGATTTATTTTCAACAAATCATAATTAGTTTAAGTCATTGTTATTAAATTAATATTTTCTACAACCCTATCTATGTGGGTTTGATATCAGACTTTAAATTACTATACTAACTTTTAGTTTAGTGATTTGTTTATTTCATGTTTTAAATTTCTAAATTTGGTAACCCTATAAGAATTAATAATTACCCATAAACTATCAAATTTTTGGTGATGTTGCTGGGGATAGAAGTAGAGAATAGATTGGTTTAATAATTTAGAAAAAATATTTTATCATCTTTTCTGTTTTTTGATTTTATTATAGGATTTTTGTTTATTTATTTTTTATTACTTTTTACCACACTGAGTATTTTTTTGTTTTGATGGAAGGGATGCAAATCATGATGATTAACAAGGACATGTTCTCCTTTCTGCTGGAAGATATAGAGAAACTACTAAACATAGTTATAATGATGGATAGTCAATCCAATGAGTTCCCAAAACCATACCCATGTTTTTAATGCACAACACCCCATAGCCTGGACCCATAATTCAAAGAGTCACATCAAGAGAAATGAATCATGAATAATGAAGCATAGGTAAGTACCACTTCCAAAGATGAATTTTATCATAACCATGATGCCCTTGATTTTGTAGGTTTGAAAGATGATTAATAGGGTAACCTTGATAAATAATTTTAGTGGGAATAAAAACACTTCAGTAAAATAAATTAGAAGAAATTGAACAAGAATAATATGAATAATAAGAATAGAAATCATCTACTGAGATGCTAAAAATGTTTCTTTCAAAATTGGGGCTATAGCCAAAGAAAAAAAAAAGAATAATAGAAGGAGGATGAAATGAAGGATTCCACATTTATCACAATTTTTTTTAGAAAATATAAGCATGCAGAAAGAAGAGAAAGAAGAACCTACTGCACCATGTAATAACTATATAGAGGAATAAAAAGAAGTATAAAAGAAAGAAATTGAGAAGTTGTCTGTAGAACCTGAAGAAATCATCAAAAAAGTCCAACACATGCGTCCAACAGTTGAAAAAGAAGAATTTTACCAAGTCTAGACCAATGAAGAGATATTTTTTGTTATACTCATACTATCTAGACTCTTGTCACGACCTCTGAATTCCACACCAATTTCAATAAGGAGAATTTGAGATGAGTTGAGTGGATTTCAAATTCAAAATTGGGTGAACATGAAATATTTAACTCTATACCACACTCCAATTATCTAACCTAGGTATGGTTGAGCTAAATGAACATTAAAAAATAGTATCTTCTTAGAGGCAACTCGATTTTTACTTCTTTATATAAATTTAGATTTATTGATTTCTTATGATTTAATTTTATATTAGTATTTAATTTCAATTACCCTTTTCTTTTTGAGCATATTGAAAGGGAATGTACTTTCACTTGTTTTATTTATTTTTTAGGTCTATAAAAGGAACATTCAGCAAGAAATAAGTATATATAAGGATAAAAAGAAGCTTTAGGACCACTACATATTGTGAAACCCTTTCACACCATGAAAACCAAACAATACATGTCACGAGACACATACACATCATGAAAAGGTGAAATTAGAACCTATTTATCCCAAGTTTTAACCGTCAATTACAAGGGGAGTAAGCATTTAAATTTTTTATTTTTTAAACTACATTCACCACATTTAATTTATTTAGAGATTTAATTTCCAAAATAAATCCTGCATTTAATTCTTAATTTACTCAATTAAACTAAGATACATAAACCACCTAGAAAAAATACCATGCCATGAATTTAAATTTCCTTATCAAAAAAATTTAATGAGAAAAACGGGGAAAATAATTAGTAGTGATATTCATGTGGATTATAATTTGACAAATCATGAATTGAGGAACATGTTAATTCTTGTAAATGAAATTTTTCTGAGTTTTTTCCTACCTTGAATTTCTAATATTTGCATTATTTGATTTAATTATTTATATTAAATTCCATGAGCGATTGTACCAACCATTCATCTCATTCCTGAGACACCCATTGAGCCAATATTTTATATTATTTCTTTGGCATACTTCTTTTGAAACTAGGGAGTGTTTTATTCTAGAAATTTCTTTGCATCTTATCAAAGATATGGCTGAATAAGATCACTTTTAATGTGATTGAGGCATTCTTTTTTATTATCCCTTTATCCATTGACCCACCTGACATTAATCCTTTTTAATCCCATATAATCCATGAACATACTTGTTTGGAAATGATCCATATTAGAAGCTTATTTTGTCCATTCCTACATTAATCTAAATATATTTCATGATACTTGAAAGAATAAGTGTGGGAGAGAGATTTTTCATGGTGTACTGAGATTTAATTTATTGAGGATATTTTTCTAGGGGATTATAAATTGTGATTTTTAGAGATTCCAGGAAATTTTCATTTTATTTTATTATTCACTTCTCTTTATAAAAAAACAGTTGAAAAAAGCAAAAAAAATGAAAAAAATTGGGTTGTGTCTTGTAAAGATAAAAAATCACCACTTTCGAGACTGATGATCTCTTGATCATATGTGTTTAGGTGGTGGATGTGATATTTTTCCTAATTATATATTTTGAAAAAGGAAAATAAATTTATAAATGAAATAAAAAAAGTAATATAGGTTGATTCAGTAATTTTTCTTACTTGTATCATGAGTCCACATTAAGATTTTTTGGGGGATGTGAGATATGAAATTTGTAAAAGGAAATGTTAATTGAGCTTATATTTTAATATCATGAAAAATTCCTTAGATGAAAACTTCCTTTTTGGGCCTTACTTTTTACATTATCTACCTACCCACCCTAAATCCTCAGAGTCATTTGATCCTAATGGTCAAGCCCTCATGATTACTTATGATTATGTCTTTACACAGTAGATATGTTAGATGAATTGAAATACTATGGTAAGTGAAATTTTATTGAGGTATGTGCATCACTCTATTTATTCATACCTTAATAATGAGTAAATTTTTTTTACACGAGGTAAATTAAAAATGACATTCATATTAATAATGAATTGAAAAATGAAAATGGATGATTGAATAAGTGTAGCTTTTTTAAAGTAAAAAAGTAAAATACATGGTTGATTTATTTATTTGAAAAGTGAGGCATTCATGAATTTTCCCATGCGATGATCGAATATTTAATTTTACATTTGATCAATTTCTTTGGTTGAAATTGAATTTAAATCATGATAAGGCAAGTTTACTTTGTATTATGTTGAGATTCCATCCTCAAGGACAAGTCTGAATTCAAGTGTGGGGGTATTTGATGTCTGTATTTCATGCATACATTTTATGGTGTTATATTATATTGATTTAAGTATTTAACTGATTATTATTTAAATTTTTTTAATAGTTTAACTTGTTTTATGTTTTATGGTAGGATACAATGAATCTTGGAGGGGGGTCTTGACGAGGGATGCTTGCTGGACCGAGGCACACTACCATAGAGCCCTTATGTTTCAACTTCTCTTTAGGGTTTTGTTTATTATTTTCTACATCCTCTCATGGATATCAATAGGGGATTATTTCTTTGTGTCATGGTATGCGTGGTGAATGTGGATTGAATGTATGAGGTATTTTATTTTTGATTTCAATTCATGTTGGGATTTAATATTTCTTCTTCAATTCAATCTCTTCCCTGATTCTTTTTTGTGTGACCATTCTGAGCAGGGTTAGGAAAAGGGTTTAATTTATTTATTTCTTTAAGAATGACCATTGCATGAGTTAATTTAATTCCTTTTTTAATGTAAATTATAGGGTTTAAACTTACACCATGACCATTGGGTTTATCTATTCTCTATGTTTAAATTAGGTTTTAGGTTACCCATCATTTTCAATCTGAAGTACCTGACCATGAGAAAAGGATAGTTTGGATAGAGAGTGTTTAGCATGACCATTGTAATCGCTAGGACATGCTTCCAACAACTATGTGGTTGTTAAATGATTATTTAAAACCTTTTCATCCCATGAACCGAGATTTATTGCTATCTGAATCCTTTTTTATATTTTATTCTCTCACTTTCTTCACCAAATACATGCTCAATAGCTTAGATTTATTTTTCAAAAATCGTAATTAGTTTAAATCTTTTTTATTAAATTAATATTTTCTCCAACCCTGTCTCTATGGGTTCGACCTTGGACTTACAATTCCTATACTACCCTCTAGTTTAGTGGTTTGTTTGTTTTATGTTTTAAGTTTCAAAATTCAGTAACCCTACAAGAATTAACAATACCCCATAGGCTATTAGTTTTCAATAGAACTCATAATTAGTTCTACACATATTTAAAATACTCTACATAGAATGGAACCGATTGAGTTGCAGGAATTAAAGAAGAAACTCCAGGAGAGTCTTGATAAGGGATTCATATGCCCTAGGGTGTCACCATGGGGTGCACTTATTCTTGACACTAAGAATAAATATGGTTTAATTCATATTTTCATTGATTATTAACAACTTAACAAGATCACTATTAATAAAAAGTATCATATACCCTATATTGATGACTTGTTTGATAAAATACGTGGAGCATAATACTTTTCCAAGATTGAACTTCATTCTAAATAACATTAATTGAGGGTCAAGAATTAGGATATATACAAGATAACCTTATGTACGAGGTATGATTATTATGAATTTATAGTGATTCCATTTGTAATTACTAATTATCCTATCATCTTTATAGATTTAATGAATATAGTCTTTAGAGAACACCTTGATCAGTTTTTGGTAGTCTGTATAGATGATATTATTATATATTAAAAGAGTAAGTAATAACATTAAGAAAATTTTATGATTGTGATAAAGACCCCAAGGAAGGATAATTTGTATGATAAATTTACCAAGTGTGAATTTTGGATTCAAAAAGTTTCATTCTTGGGTCATATAATCTCAAGTAAGGGTATATCAGTGGATCCTTTAAAGATAGAAGTTATTGAGAAATAGACCAAAACAAACAAAATAACCAAGATCCATAGTTTTCTTGGGTTGTATGGATAATCATATAACTTTATGAGGGAATTATCGTGGTTATCCAAACCAATACCAAGTTGACTCGGAAGGGAGAAAAGTTTCTTTAGACGAATGAGTTTGAGGAGAATTTCAAGTAGTTGAAAAGAAGGTTGGTCAACACACTTGTACTCACACTACTTTATAGTGAAGATGGGTTTATAATATTTAGTGATTCATCCAAGAAGTAACTGAGATGAATCTTCATACAGAATGATATGGTGATAGATTATGCCTTGTTCCTATTAAAAATTAATGATCAAAATTACCTGACTCATGATTTGGAGTGGTTAGCGGTAAATTTTTTCCCTAAAAATATAGAGGAATTATATTTTTTTTGAAAAATGTTATATATATATACTGATCATAAAATATTGAAGTATATATTCATGTAAAAAGAGTTGAATATGCACCAAAGGAGATGGTTGGAATTGATTAATGATTATGACTAGTCTATACATTACCACCACGAGAAGGCGAACAAGGTGGCTGATGCTCTAAGTCAGAAAGAACATGCTAGTTTTTCCCTGATGATGATTTAAAGAGATCCAATATTTATGGATTACAGAATATGGCTCATGAAATCATCAATAAAGCGTAAAAATCATATATTTGTCAGATGACTGTTCAACCATCCATCCATTTGAAGATTAAAGAGGTGCAGTAGGATGTGGAATTACAGAAAAATGTGAGAAATGTTCATGAGTTCAACCATGATTGTGATGGAATAATAAGGTTTAGGAACCGATTATGTATCCCTTTAATAACATACTTGAAGGAGTTTTTTTATTAAGCTCACAATTCGTCATTTTTTATTAATCCTAGAATTAAGAAGATATATAGAGATCTAAAATATATTTCTGGTGGGATAACATGAAAAGTGATATTGAAGAGTATGTATCTCAATGTCTATTATATTAGAAAATTAAGGCCAAGAGATGGAATTTTTATGGGATATTACAACCATTACCCATACCAGAATGGAAATGGGAAACCATTACCAAGTATTTTATCATCAGACTCCCCAAACATCTTAAGGGCACAATGATATTTGTGTTTTATTAAATTTCCATAAAAATTAGTACATTTCATTATCATCATAGAATATTTCTCTCTTGATAATATTTCCAGGATATACATCAAGTAATCGGTAAGGTTCTATTAAGTACCACATTCTATTATATATGATTAGGATCTGAGGTTTACCTCAAAATTTTGGAGAATACTTTAGCAAGATTTGAATATAGGGTTAAACTTTGGCACTTCATATCATCCTCAGATAAATGGTTAGTATGAGAGGATCATTCAAACAATAGAAGTTATATTGATAGTATGTTAAAATTATTTCAAATGTGGTGAGGATCAACACATTCATTTGGTGGAATTTTCTTACAGTAATATTTTTCACTTGATCATTCAGATGGATCCTTATGAAGCCCTTTATGGTAGGAAGTGCATAACTCCAATGTGATGAGATGAAGTTGTAAAAAGAAAGATATTGGGACCTGATATATCTGAGGAAATTTCAGTGAATTTTATATCTATTAAACAACACATCATGATAGATCATATTCTACAAAAGAGTTACGCAGACAATCATTGGTGAGATTTGGAATTCAATATTGGTTAGAAGGTATTCCTATGAATATATAATTGGAATAAGGTTATGAGATTTTTAAAGAATGGAAAACTAATCCCTATATATATCAGTCACTTTGAAATTCTTGATCATATGGAGAAATTTTCTTATCACTTTAAACTTCAACTGAATCTCTCTCAAGTTCACGATGAGTTGCATGCATCTCTCCCTAAGAACTACATACTTGATCCTTAACATGTAATGAACTCAGAGTTGTATCACTGGGGAATTATATCTCTTATGAGGAATAAAAAGTGTAGATTTTGGATTGAAGAGATAATTTTTCAAAAAAAACCACTCACCTGATTAATGTTTTGTGGTGAAACGACAAATTTGAGGAAGCTATGTGGGAATTAGAAGATGTGATGAGGTAAAAGTATCCCCAATTATTTGCATTAGAGTGAACAAATTTTGATGGAATAATTCTTATATATATAATGTAACACCCCAAGATTTTATAACAAAATTTTCTTTAAATAAATATAATTTCTTTTTACACAACACTAGGTTTAAACAAACCGTGATATACTATTAAAATATTATTATTTAATGTGAAAATTATCGCTTAGTCATAGTATTGGTGGTTATGAATAGCGATAAATAAATTATGAAAAATCATGGTTTAAATTTGTATAAAATTAATTAATTACTTTTTTAATTGGTTAGAAATTAAGATAAAAGCATTTAACGGTAAAAAAAGATGTTTTTATAAAAAAATATTTTTACCGGCATAATGTTTTTATCTTAATAAATTAAATTAATATATATTTATGAATTAATTTAATTAAATTCGTAGATAATATATCCAATAAAATATTTTAACATTCACCTAATAGTTTTTACATGGAAAGGAATGAAGTTAAACTCAATTTTATGCTTAAAAATGAATTTTTCTAAAAACAAATTTGTTGCATTTTGTGCACTTATTTTAAAATGATTTTCATCCAATTTTAGAAATTTAATCTGGTAAAATTGATTCCATATTTTTAATCATAATAATTAATATTATTTAATAAGGTCAACAAAATGTTTGGTCATAATGAATAATAAAAACAGTAAAATATGTTATCACGATTAAGATTAAAATGAGTTTACCGGGGGTTAAACTAAGAGATAAGGTCTAAAATATCAAAAAAACTTGATTTAATTTGATTGTTTGATGTTATTTCGACCTTATACTTCCTATATTTGAATATTTGGCATTTTTATCCACTTTACTTGAGTACAACATTATTATTTTTTAATCTTTTGAAAAATTCCAAGTGTGTCCTCTCCCTCCTTTATAAAAGGATACAACCTCTCCTCTATTACTCATACTTAATGAGCCTTATATCTTGGAACATATCTACCCAAAAAACTTCATAACATACAAACCATTTCCCATAGTTCCTTTCTTGATCATAATACCTCCCTTTTGAGGCTTAAGGTGTAAGTAAAAGGAGGTTTCTCAATGAAGAGGTATAGCTCTTAATCGAGTACTTTCAATTTTATTTATTCATCTAACTACTATAAATCAATGGTATACATTATAAAATAATTAATTTAGTATATTAAATATATTTTATTTTTATTATGATGATGGATCAACCCTTTTCCCACCTCATTTCCTTCAAATGGGAAATGAAACCATCGCTTGTGCATACGTGTGAACCACCACTTCCTTGTATTGGTATGATTCATTTTTCATCACCATAATTCATGGATGGTTAATATGATAGATTTAATGTATATATATGATATTTATTATATAATTATGGGTTTTTAATTATAATATCTTATCTACCTTCTTATCTTTCCATTTGTTGGAAAATAATAACGTCGCTCATACGTACGCGTGGACTACAACCTCCACGTAGTGATGTGATTTGTTTATCATCACCAATTTATTTGAATATTTATAAAAGTGTATATGATGAATAAATATGATAATTATTTCATGATTAATATCTAGGATACAACGAAACAATGAACATGGTGAAATTATCAGAACCATCAGACTGAAACATACATGGAAAACAGACCACTTTTCACTTGATTGATCATTTTAATGAAGAAAATATTAATAAAAGAATAATCAGAAGGAATGATGCATAGTAATTTATGTATGAATAAGGTTCCTGAATATATATATATAATCTATATTTATTATACATGATATTTGAACACGTACAAAGCAAGGTAGAGCTTGAGGTAAGGGGTTTATTTTTCAATCTCATTTATTTTTAGGATTATCTATGCTAAATTTCCATTGAGGGAAATTATATGGATCTTCTTCTTTAAACCCGATATATTTTCTTATTATATGGTTATTTTTGTATTTTTTATGTATTATTACAATTTTTCTCTCTTTGGTACTTATAATTATTGAGAAAATGTTTTTAAATAAAATTTGACCTTATTTCCTCTTTGGTCGTCAAAATTTTTATTCCATTTCCATACTCTTAAAAATTGTTTTATGAAAGTTCTTAAATTTACTTGAATTTTTTTAAAAAGGTCATTTTCACTACCTTTTAATTTATTTGCAAAAGTTTTAAAATGAAAGTTTCTAAAAGTTTTCTAAACAATTCATTTTTGACTTTTTAAAAAAGTGTGAAAGAAATGTTTTTTAAATGTATACAAAATGAATGGATTTTCCCACCATAATTAACATTTTTTATTTAAATATTCCTTTAAAAGTTTCCTTGGTTATTTTCATAGAAATTGTTTTTCTTGAAGTTCCAGGGTTTGTTTGGTTAGATTTTTTTCAAAAGAAAATGATATTTTCTCACGTTTTTAAAGAAAGGTTTGAATGATATTTTAAAGGTATTTTTCATCCATTTAAACATTCTTTAATAATTTTTATGCTTCACTAGGGATATGATCTTATTATAAAATCTAGTTTATTTCTCTATATGTCTTATGATGATAATGATTTATGGATGATTCTATGAAACTCATTTCTTTACCATGAGTTAATTATGTCACAAAGAAACCTTTATGAAACTCATTTATTTTACATGGGTTATGCTATGATGCTATGATGAAATTTTTATAAAACCCATTTCATTTTCATGGGTTATGATATCATGATATGATTATTTATTTATTATCTTCTGGCACACATATGTATGGTTTTCATTATGTAATGGGTGGTCCTAGAATTATATAGCTCTATAATGTATTGGGTAAAGATGGATATCTCATGAGGTAATAAGGACTATAATTGGGAGTGAAACCAATTCAATAAGGGACTATTTCCACTATGATAGTCTTGGGAGTGAACCTTAAATAAGGAAAATATGGAATTGGGAGTGAACCCAATCCACTATGATAGTTTTATATTTGATCCTTGACTAATGAAATGATTTTTTATGCTTATGTGTATAATAAAAACTTATTTCTTATTCTTATGATATGTTATTATAGATCATGATTCATTATTGATGAGTCTACACACATATGAATTATGTATTTTTTTTATGAAAAACCCGTATTTCATGATTTATGATTAAGGATCTTTGATAGATTGGGTATTATTTTTGGAAGTTATGATCATGTTCTAATACTCTTATGTTTATCTTATGATCTATTATGATAATTGATTGATATATCATATGTTTACTCCTACTGAGCATTTTAGCTCACCCTTTTTTATGTTTCCTTTCCTTATAATATAAATAAATTTTTAAGTAGGGTATGTCGAAAAAGTGTACCATGTGAGAATATCATTATGGGATATGTTGAAGATATTTCAAGAAATGATATGATTATGTATTTAGTATATAAATACATTAAAACTTTACAATACTCATACATATATGATTGTGAAATATATTAAATATTCATCTAAAATGATGCAATATTAATGTATGAAATGCTTGGATCACCTCTTCAGTTGAAAGATATCAATGTACAGAAAATCCAATAATCATAAAACAATAAGACCAGACTCAGGAACTCCCCAAAAAACCTTAGTAGTTCATTTTTTTCAAAATCAAGCCTTCGATATTCACTATCTAAAGATTCATCTTAAAATATAGATGAAAATCAATGGATATAATTCCTAGCAGTTATCTATCATTCTTCTATCTCACTTCTCCTTCTCTAATTTGTGTGCACGCCACTCTACAATCTTCTCTCTCTCTCTCTCTCTTTAATCTCTACTATCTTACACAACAGATCTACAACCACTTTCATTGTTATTTGAATTTCAAATTCAAAATGAAAATATAACTTTCATTTTCAATTTCTACTACTTTAATTCAAGATGTTAGTGAAAGGGATATTCCCTAAATCCCGTATATATATGATAAATTATTTATATGTAGTATTATATGATTAAGTGATATCATAAAACATATAATAATGTTAATAACTTTGGCCAATCATAATTTATGATTGTCTATATCATATGGAAGCGTTAAAAGTTGAATTATATGGTAATATATACTCTAAAACATTATAATTGATGAGCATTTGGATGATAATAGTTATTATTCAATAATATCTTCCAGATAATATATCATTTAATAAAATTTTCATGTGATGAAACTAATGAGAGTTTGATACATTCATATAAGAGTTGCATGAACTGGCTGAGTGGAATTCACTCATGTATTATAATTCATGAGTAAATGAAAGTTATATAGGATCATCCCCAAGGGATTTATAAAGGAAACCACTACCATGGAATTTTTTTTAAATAACTCATTCATTCTTAGTTGAAACTCCCTCATTCCCATTGTAATATTCCTCTTAACACTTTTCCTTCACAAGACGCTAGCATGTCGTGGGTGACATGTAATGATCTGGATCTCCCCAACCCATTACTTTCTATATTTTGAATGTATGAGGCATCAATTGAAGGATGGAATATAATAAGTGATGTAAGTTATAATATTTTATCTATGAGGAGTGTGTCACAATGTGACCTCAGTGTCACATCATGGAGGCCTAGATAGAAGGAAGGATGGGGTTTTAGTCTTAGGTTTCATTCCATGAAGGGATGAGTCACAACATGAAGTGTTTTGAAGAGAATTTTGAGAAGTTTAACAACCAAAATTTCATGAAAATAACCATAGATACGGTTTTGTTCCATCTTATATTTGAATTCTCTATATTTTTGGTCATGGTGTGGTGTTCTTGTTCATGGCATGAAGAGAGTTTGGGGTGTTTTTTTTAAATTCTTCTACAAGTGGCTATCATGATGTGAGGGTGTTCTAGCATGGCGTGGGGCTTGAATGTCAAGATTTAGTAGTTCTTCCATTTTTTTTATTTTCACACTATGCATCTTCTATTGCATCGTGATATGGTTCGAGGATGTTCCATGTCTTTTAGAGTTCCATTCATCACGACATGACCACTTTAGTCATGACGTGACCTCCATTGGTTATATCAAATCAAATGAGGAAGTGGTTATGGGGTAACTATTAATATAATATTTTGATATTATGTTATTATATTTGGATGCGATATTGGGTGAGTGATCCTTAGAGAGGTTGGGTGATGGATGACCTCATAGCTTCTTATTAGTACTATTTTTTATTCACTAAAGCATTAATATGGTTCTTCCATATTTACATGAGAGGCCTTAAGAAGGGTCCTACCGAGTATACATGTATGCTCACTCATATATATATATATATTTACAAGTTTATAGGAGGGATTCAAAGACCAATATGGACATTATTAGCCTAGGTCTAGGAGTTGTGGCTGGATTTGATACCTTAGGAGTTTTATTTTGGTATTTATTCTAGAGACTTTTATTTGTATAACATTTTCATGCATTATGAGATATTAGTTTTCATTTATACATTAGTGTTGATTGCTGGTTCTTCTATATGATCCTAGAATTTATGATGGTAATGCCTCCCATTTTTATGTTTTATACCCTCAGTTCTAGTCACTAACCTATAACCAATTGGAGGTAAGCTTTGGGGCCACACTCATCCTCATTGTAGGCCTATAAGGGGTTCCCAATGGGGGAGGGCCAAGATTAAACTATTATATATTGCGTAATATTAAGTTATACCCTTTACCAGCACTAGCTAAAAGTGTTGAAAAAAGGGGAACCTTTACCATCACTAGAAAAAAGCACCGATAAAGGGTACTTTTATAAGTGCTAAAAAAAGAACCCCTTTATTAGCATTGATAAAAGTTCCCTTTATCAGCACTTTTTTCTAGCACCAATAAAGGGAAACCTTTATCAGTGATATTTTAGCACATATAAAAGGTATATTTAATATATATATATATATCATTAAAAATCATAAATTAAAATACAAATATATTGATATTGATATAAATATAATATATTTTATTAAATATGATTTATACAAGACTAAATATGTATTTAAACTTGATATATAAGATATTTAGTGAAAAAATGGATTATAAAATAATTAAAAATTAATGTTAATTAATAATTTTCTAATTATTAATGAGTAATAGTCATTTAATAACAACTGGATGACATAAAAATTTAATAAATTAATGAATGGTCTAGGATAACTTAAAAACATGACTTGAACTACAAATGACCATAAATTTTGATCTAGGTGTCCATTTGGGTTCTACCACATATCAAATAAAATCTTTTGAAAAAATATATGACATAATGATTGGGAAACTATGGTCATAATTTTTCAAGATTAAAAAAGGTCCGTAAGGCCTCCAAAACTGATTTGTTTTGTCGGGGTACCTTAATTTTTGAACATTTGATGGAATTTCAACCTCGTTTGAGGGAGTATTCTTATTTTTTTAGTAGATACTAAATTTATTCTTAGGTATGACAGTCATATGGATATTATAGTATTTAAATTTTACCATTTTTTATATTTTAGTGTTAATTATAATTAAATATATACATATTTATATGTATTTACATATAATAAATCAATTTTACAAATAAATATTAAACATATGTATGTAAAAATATATATTTAAATATATAAACCTTTTATAAATAATTATTTATTATTAATTTTATTTAAAATACAACCTTATCCATTTTATTTACCTTATAAAGATGTATTAATATATACACCTATACAAGTAATGTCTATATATAAATATGCGTGTGTTAATAAAAAAATATATATTTATGTTTATATTCTAATATATGTAAATAAATACATATATGTAAATATTTTTGCATGTATGTGCAAAATATAAATGTGTATGTGTGTTTAAATATGTGTGTGTATGTATGTGTCAATATTGTGTAGATACATCATATAAAATGAATTTTTATAAATATATCATCATCATTAAATATAATATATAAACATGTTTATAATATATATTTTTAAATAAATTTATATCTAAATATATAATTATTTTTAAACATGTAGAAATATATATGTAAATTCATAGATATATAAATATATATATAAATATGTATAAAATTTATATATAAATATACAGTTTATATACAATTTTTTAAAATGTATTTAAAAATAATTATATAAATGTATATGATTGTATAAATAAATATATAAATAAAAATGAATTATATATACATATATAAATAGATATATCATAAAATATTATATAAATCTTAATGGTGTAGTGTAAAGACATTACGACTTGAAGGTAGAGGTCAGGGGTTCGATTCCAGGCATGAACATGGCTGAAGGGCATGAAAAGTGCTAATAAAGGGGTTAGAAAGCACTGATAAAGGGGGTGGTATTGAGTAAGGATGGATGGGTGCATGGGGGTAATATAGAGATGATAAATGGGGGATAGAGCACTGATAAAAGTCTTAGGCTGAATGAAATATTTTACTTTTTTTAGATTTTTATCAGTACTAAAAAAGAATTGATAAATTCTACCTTTATCAGTATAAAAAAATCACTAATAAGGGCACCCATTATCAATGATAAAAAAACACTGATAAAGGAACCATTTATCAATGATTTTGTTTTAGTTCTGATAAAATGGTCCTTTATCAGTGATTTTGTTAGCTTTAATAAAGGCCACTACTTTTAAGGGCGCTTAGCATGTCAGTGATTTTTTAGCATTGACAAAGCCCATTTATAGCACTTTTGAAGGAATTTTTTAGTAGTGTAAATTGGTATTAAATATTTCTTTGAGATTTAAGATAGAGTTTAGAGTTAAGAATTAGTGAAAATTGCATGGGATTGGAAGTGAAACAATGTTAGTCAAACTTAGCGTGCGATGTAGCAAGGGAGACCGACTAGGACACATGTGATTATGAACCCCTATGATCTGATGCAAGGACCTTAATCCCACTGAACACCCTAGGTGAGATAATTTTAATTACATGATAGAGACCTAGGATAGGTTCATGTATCATGTTTTTCTTCACTCATGTTTGAATTATGGTGATTTTGGGGAAAATTAAAATGAATCTAATTAAATGAATCTTAACTAAGTTTCATAGTACCAAGCTCAAGAGTTTATTTTCATACTTTCATAGATGAATCATGGTCATTATCAACATATGGATCAGGTGCGTGAGGAGTGAAAATATTATTTAGTTGACTATAGAAGGGTTAACCTGGCTGCAAAGGACATGTATTAGAGTATGTTGTGCGGGTCACAGTGTTAGTGATTGATGAAGTATGAGGGGAGTGTCTTTGATATAGAGATAGAGAATTGGATGGAGGAGTTGGAGATAAATTATATCTAATTTGGGATATGATGAAGTATTGAGTTACATTGGTAGTTATCCATATGCGAGGAGCAGTGCACCAATAGTGCATTCTCTATCTTATGGAGTAGAAGGAGGAAACTGTTTCATGGGATTATTTTTAGAAGCAATTTCCTATAGAGTTTCTATCATTGATGATGAGGGAAATAAAGAGGTAGGTTTTTCTCTCCCTACAACAGGGGAGCCTTAATGTGTATGAGATTAGGATTTATTTCAAAGACCTTATCCACTTTACCCTTGATATTTTTTTCTAGATGAGGAGGCTAGAGCGCAACACTTAGAGGAGTCACTGTGTCCCACTATTCGCCATGCAGTTACCCCATTTACATTGCCTATGTATATATAGGTTCAAAATAAGGTTGATGTGATCAAGAGGATTCATTCCTATCTATGATCATCTCATAAGGGTAGAAATCAATGCTTACCTAGGATTTATAATCATTTCAAATACATCTATATGATTTAATTATTGGAATTGATTTTTTGTATTATGTGTGTGCAGTCATTGATTGCTTATAGAGGAGAGTTTCATTCTATAATATGGAAGGCCAACATGTAGTTTTCATTGGTGATCAAGATTATAGGATGGGTAATATGTTTTCAGATCCATTATTGTCTCAGTTGGAAGAATTGTCTTTAGGTTAGGTAGAGGCATATGCGGTGGTGTCTCCTACAGTTTTCAAGGAGATTTCAGATGTTTTCCCTGAATCGGTTGTGATGCCACCCCCTTGATGTGATATAGAGTTTGGGATAGAGTTTAAGCTTGTAACCTCTATGATTTCGATTTCTCCTTACCAGATGAAACCGTCTGGGATATAGGATTTTAGGATTCAAATTGATGATCTAATGAATAATGGTTTCATCTATCCTAGTATATCATCATGTGGTGCTCTAGTGCTATTCGGTAAGAAGGAAGATGGTAGTATGATGTTGAACATAGACTAATATTGGTTGAATCAAGTGATGTCCAAGAACTATCATCTCTTTCTAAGGATAAATAATTTATTCAATCAGTTTAAGGGAGCTTGCTAATTTTCAAATATTTATTTGTAGTATGGATATCATTAGATGCGAGTGAAGGAGGAGGATATCCTAAAGACTAATTTTAAATGTAATTATAGGAAATTTTAGTTCATTGTTATGTTTTTTAGTGTCATTAATTCCTTATATATTTTCATGGGACTCAAGAACTCTGTGTTTTATGATTTTCTAGATCAGTTCATGACAATGTTCATTAACGGTATTCTTACATACTTGAAGTTGAAGGAGGATCATGATGAGAATTTTAGGGATTTCATGAAATTTATTTGACACCATCATTTATATAAAAAGTTTTCCAATCAAAATTTCTAGATTTTTGAGTTTCATTTTCTTAGGCATGCAATGTCTCAGTAGGAAGTAGTTGTTGATCCATTGAAAATCAAGGTGTTTTTTTCTTGGGAAACACCCAATAACATTGAAGAGGTATATATTTTCCTTAGTATTTTAGACAATTATTAGAGGTTTATATCCAATTTATATCTAGTTTCAACCCATTGAAAACCTTTACCATTATGGACTAGAAATTTTCATGGGTTGATCATTATTGGATAACTTTTGACTACCTGGAGGAGGGGCTAAGCAATGCTCCCATTTTTCAATTTCTATTGGAGGGAGTAATATTCAAGGTTTTATGAGATTATTCTCATCTAAATTTTGTATGAATATTGATTCACCATAGGATAATAATATCATATGGTTCTATAAAATTACATTCCCACAAGAATAACTATGCCACCCATGATCTTGAGTTGGCGACATTAGTATTTTCTATGAAGTTGTGGAAACATTACCTTATTGGTGAATTATTTTTTTGTCTTAATCAATCAAAAGATTTGAGGTATATATTATCTCAATGGGATCTGAATATATTTTGGTAGAGGTGGATGGAGTTATTTTAAGACCATGAATTCAAGATCTCATACACCCCGGGGAAAGGGAATGTAGTTGCTGATGTGATGAGAATGAAGTTGCGGGGAGATGTTATTCGAGAGTTTGGAGATTCTTGAAGAGTGATGAAGGATCTTATAATGATATATATTGATGTAGAGGAGGATAGTGGAAGAGGTTACCTATACCAGGTGATACTCTAATCATCCTTGATCTAGAAGGTATAGGAATCTTAGTGGGAATACTTACAGGTGCATGTGATGCAAGTTCGTGTCTTCTATGGTGATGCTCCAGATGGATGGTCATAGGATGATCAACATTAGATATTATTTCAAGGTATATTGTTTGTTCCATCAGTGATATATGAGAAGGTTCTCTATGATTTTCATATCTCAACCTTATAATTACACCCTAGTATTTCCAAAATGTACCATGAATTGAGGAGTCAGTTCCAATGGCCCAAGATGAAGAAATTTATGGTAGAGTTTGTTTTGTAATGTTTATTTTTACAATAGGCGATGGTAGGGAATCATGTTCTATAAGGTTTATTATAACCATTGGGTATCCTTGAGTGGAAGTGGGAGGATATTTAAATGTATTTATTCATTGTTTTACCTTCATCCCAAGGAGGATATAATGCTATTTGGGTGATTGTGGATAAGTTTATGAAGTCAAATCATTTCCCAGTGATCAGGGAGTTGGGTGCTATTGATGTTCTATCCAGATGGTATATGGATGAGATAGTAAGGCTTCATGGGGGTACCGAGAGCCATCATCTTTGATTGGGATCCTTGTTTTACCTCATGAGTCTAAATAGTTCTTCAATGTGATTTTTTCTCACAGCTATACCATGGAATTTCTTTCCATCCTCAGATATACAAATTTATGGAGTAGATCATTTAGATATTGGAGGATATATTGCAAGCATGTGTTTTGAATTTTGGTGAATTTTGGGTGAATCACCTGACCTTAGTAGAGTTTTCCTATAATAATAGCTACCACTATTCCATTAGTATAGATCCATTCAAGTAATTGTTTCAAAGAAATTGTAGATCACTATTGTGATGGACTAAGGATAGAGAGTCAGTGATCCTTGGACCATATGTGGTGTAAAGCATGATTGATAATGTATAAGTGATTTGATAGAAGATGAAGGTGGAATGAGACCATCAAAAATATTATGTTGATCAAAGGAGGAGACCTATGAATTTTGAGTTTGGGGATCATGTATTCTTGAGGGTTTCCCCTCATCATGTACAATGGAGGTTTCAACATGGGAGTAATATTTATTCCTAGTTTATAGATATTTTGAGGTGTTGGGGTGAATTGAGAGGTGGTGTGGTAGATAGAGCTTCCCCCATAGTTAGACTAGATCCAAAATGCATTTAATGTGTTGTATATTCATTGATATATTCATGATGAATCTTATTTCATCGATTGGGGAGAGTTTTATATATAGGATGACACGATACTCATGGATTGACCAATCGAGATTCAGGATTGTTGAAAGAAGGTATTTCATGAGTGTGTTATCCATTTTGATTGTGTTTTGTGGAGGAATATTGGTTTAT
Source organism: Viscum album (assembly GCA_963277665.1). Classification (NCBI taxonomy): domain Eukaryota; kingdom Viridiplantae; phylum Streptophyta; class Magnoliopsida; order Santalales; family Viscaceae; genus Viscum; species Viscum album. The sequence goes on along the minus strand of OY728125.1, from coordinate 1,473,318,659 downwards.
AGGAATGTACATGGTAATTCAAGTCATATATGCAGTCTTAGTATCTTGATATGTTTTGAACCTTTCTTTATTTAATGATCAAATTATTTATTTTTGTTTATTTATTATGATTATTAATTTTCTATACTGATTTGTACTTTGGTAATAGATTAATTCTATTTGAGTGGTATCTCTCCGGGAGTTTTGGGATTTGTGGATGTGGTTTTTCTTCTGGCTATGGTTTTTATTCCTGAGGACGATAACCATTTCAGAGGTATCTAATGTAATATCAAGATCTTTCAAGCCTATTACTTTTCATATTTTAGGTGTTGAAAGTTTCATGATAAGGATGGAAAAGAGGAAGTGCTTTTAGAGTTGAGATTTTAGATAGGAGGAGTGTGTCACAGTATGGTCCCTGGTGATACAATTTAGAGGTATTAAGATTCTATGGACCTAAATTTTTAAATTCAATTCTAAAAACAAATCCATTACAAATTTTCTTTGATACTGATTGAAGTGAACCAAATTTAACCATACATAATTACAATATCAATAAAAAATTGAGTCATATATATAACCAATACCTTTTTAGTTTTAGAGTTTTAGATAATTAGGAAAAAATAATTAACTAATAAAACCCATATCTTTCCCATCCAATGGGAATTTTTCCATTGAACAAAGTCTTCTTTATTTTACAATAAGTCTTCAACATCTTCCACAAAATTATACACACATGATACAATTATAGATCAATAATATTTAATATTATTCTTTATAATTTTTTCAAAAGGAAACATAATAAGGGTTGAGATCAAATGTAACACTTGATATCGTCCTATAATAGGTAAACGTTACATCCTTAGACTATTTCCCAATATACATTCTATTATTTTATCATTATAATAGAAATAGTTCATGGTTATATTTAAAAGTAACATTTCTAAAATTTTAAATTTAATTAGATAAAATGGATATCATTTTTTATTTTATAAGTTTGAATTTATCTTAGGGTAATTTTTTTTATTTTTCTAGAAAAGATGATTTTTAGTGAATAGTAAAAAATACCATTTTTACGTATAACAGAACTTTTATGAAATCATCATGATATAATTAAAAATAAAAGTCTTAAAATAATTTTTTCTGACCTAAAATTTATTAATGGAGTAAAATAATTCATTTAAAAAATATTAAATTGAATTTATAAACCTATGTTTAAAATTTTGAACCCTAAGTTATATTTTATTCAAATAAAAAATATTTTTGTTTCTTTAGCTTTAATAAATTTGTTCAATGATTCCATTCAGTTTTGGCATGGTTATAATGTCAAATAAACTCCATTTTTTAATAATAAAACAACTAACTCATAGTAATCATCACTCCTCAAAAGTCTTTGACCTAAATTATGAAATAATAAATATTTTAACCCTAAAAGACTCATATCCTCAAGTATAAATACCCCTATATTTTCCATTGGAAAATCAATTAAAAATAACTTTATACTAACCATTACCTACCAAAATACCTAGACATGTCCTATAGGTTATTTTCTTACTAAAATTCCAATCCTACAAGGCTTAAGGTGTAAGCCAAAAGAGGTCTCTCAAATAATAGGTAATCATCTTACTTGAATATTTTAATGTTTATTTATTCTTCTAATTACACTAAATATATTGTATCCATAATAAAATAATTAATCAAATATAATCAATATAATTATATGTTATTATGATTATGGTACAACCATTTTCCACCTCCTTTCCATAAAATGTGAAATGAAAGTATCGATCGTGCGTGCGTGTGGACTATCTCCTCCATATAGTGATATGATTCATTTTCCATAATTGCATAATATTGATGAATATAATTATGTATTTAATAAATAAATATGATATATATGATATAATTATGATTTTATAATGATAAAATATTATTTATCTTTCATTCCTTGTTTAAAAAAAAATGAAAACAACGTTCATGTGTATTTACGGACTACCATCTCCATGAATAGTGTAATTCATTTTTATATATTTTCCTTTTATAAAAGGATATAAATATGTATATAATGAATATATATGATATTTATCTCATTATTAACATTTTAGAGATTATGGAACCATGATCAAAAGGCAAGGACCATAACTGTTTAATCGAAACATATATGAAAATTAAAGTCGTTAACACCCAAAACAATGATGATAATGAAATATTATTAATGAATGGGTGATAATATGATATAATTAAAACATATATAGTATTATAAGTATTAATATAGTTCTTTTATATAATTATAATAAATTTAAATTCATTAAATATGATGTTAAAATCACTTAAGAAACAATTCATACCTGAAGTAAGGGTTTATTTCACATTCTCATCCTTATTTAGAATTATTTATGTTTAAGTTTCAACTAGAGAAATTATATGATCCTTTTATATTAAACCATATATATTTTTTCTCTAGTTAATTTTTTAAAATATATTTTTTCCTTTCATTTTTCTCTCTCTATGTACTCAAAATTTTGAATAAACCTTTTTAATAAAAAAATATTTGTTTTTCTATTTGATCGAAAATATTTTTCTTCCATGTCCATATTTTATTTAAAAAAATTCAAGGATATTTTTAATATTCTTCAATGATTTATTATAGTCATTTTTATCTATGTTTTAATTTTTATGAAAAGTTTTAAAAAAATATTCTTGTTGTTTTTTGAATGTGGTACTTTTAACGAAGGTGTGAATAAAATATTTTTTTTAATGTTTACCACATTAATGAAGTTTACTTATATAATGACTATTATTTTCCTTGAAGTTTCATTTGAAATTTTACATAGTTATTTTAAAATAATTCTTTTTCATAATATTTTGTAAATTTTATATTTTAAATAATTTATTTCAAAATGAAAAGTGTATTTTCCTCAAGAAATGTTCTGATGATATTTTAAATTTATTTTCATCTATAACAAAATAATTTGATGAATATTATGATTTAATGGGATATAATCTAATTATACCATCCACTATATTACTCTGGATGTTTTATAATCATGTTTCTACAGTGATTGACCAGGGAAAATATTAACATTTTGTATGCTAGTTTTTCAGATATGAATGTTTATATTGATTATGTATTGAATTACTATTCATTTTTTTCATATGATGAATTAATTATACTTAGAAAGTGATGTTCATGGTCCAATATATCCCCTCAATGCACCAATAGGTATCATGAGACAAACTATCTTGGTTATTTTTCATACACCTTACCTATTTATGTATGATGTCTTAACACAAGGCCTTGGTGGTAAGATTATGCTGAATAACATTACGAGTTCCATCATTATGAAACTAGTTATTATTTTTCATGTGATTATTTAAATTATTATGGTATATATGTATATGTTCTAATTTTATAAGATTAGTTTTTTAGAATATTTGATTACTCTTTATCTCTACCATATTATTCATGATTTATTTATTCTAGGTTAGCTTCTGTTGTACGCTTTCCCTTATTAAGCATCTGATCTCACCCTTATTAAGTTTTTATTTCCCTAAAATACCAAGAAGAGATATATGAATGATTTCAAGGATATAATATAATAAATAATAAATTTCTCACTAGAATATTAAGTTTTATTTCATGTTTTCAAATGTAATGTGAGAATCATGTATGTTTTCAGTCTCCCATTAATGCTAAACTATTCAATCCTTTGGGACACAATCTCTTGTATCTAATGACAATGTAGAATTATAACCACCTGATCTAGGTTACTAGAGTTGGGGTGTTACATTTGGTATCAAAGTAAGTTTAGTATAAACCTTGGGAACTAAATTTAAGAAAACAAATATTAGAGAAAATATCACCAAACTATTTTTTGTATTATCAAAATAAAATCACTTTATTAAGGTAGATAATGTGTGGTTTCCTAGAAATGAAATCATTGTATTGATATTGGAAAGTGGATGCAGATATGGAACATATGAAACTAGGGGTAAACACCATGAAAAAGGTTGGTTGAGTATCAACTTGATTTTCAATTGGTGTACGATGAGTGGGCATAAGACTACACACATGGATAGACACTCCTGGGGGATATGATTTTCTTATTAAATCACTATTTATGAACTAATATGAAAGGATTGAAAATATTTTTATGATTTGAAGATATTACCAAAGATACTAATCTTATGATTCTGAGATTGGCTATGTATAAATTTTCAGTTTATGTTAGGGTTTTCACTATAATTAGAATTATACACTATGATTTAAAATTCATATTGTTATGAGATAATTCTGCATATACCATTGTTTAGAAATGGTTCCTAGAATAAGGAATGAAAACCATATCAATGAATGTAATATATGTAGGTATTTAACTCTTGGGAAAGACAATGAAGCTAGATTTGGATCTGAATAAATTACAACTATATAGGGTCAACTGACTTAGGTTATAAATAACAATATTGCTCGTATAGAGTATCCTACTGGTCCTCAACATGGTGCAATAATGTTGGACCACTTCATGCGATGATGAACTCTATCATCCAATGGTAAAATAAATAATTCAGTATCTGAGCAATGTATCAAGTACCTATAGAAAATATTTCTCACTTTAGGAAGTGGTGAAAGAGGGAAAGTTATCATGATAGTTTATTATCTTATAGGAAATTTTGATCAATGGTGGTCATTTATATAAAATACTAAGGAGTTAGGGGAAATAAATAGTATGTAATTGAAGACTTTCAAGGATATATTCTTTGAAAAATACTTTCCTCATGATAAATGAGCTAACATGGAGATGAAATTACTCAATCTAAGGTAAAAGGAAGGATAATTTTTCTCTAAATATGAATCAAACTTTACAAGGTTAACAAGTCATGCTGTAGATTATGTATGTAATCCAATAAGTAAGATTAATCACTTATTTGATGGGATAAATCCAATCCTTCAAAGGGAATTAGACTCTTATAATTTTTTATTATATGAGGATATAGTATCAAGTGTCATCAAGGCATATAAATAATTCTACAAGTCTTTTATTTTCCTGGTAAAATAAGAAAATAAGCAGGTGGTTAAGGACTATAAAAAAATAAACACAACAGAAGGGAATATGGTAAGGTTATAATTAATAAATTTTAATAATTTTAGAAAGAAACACCATGAAACATGATTTATGGTAATGAGAGTTTACTTCAAGTGTGGAGAGTAAGGTCACTAGGCTCATGATTGCAAGGGAAAGAAAGAAGCCACCGATGTTTAATTCTTCAATTGTAAGGAGATAGATAACTATTTGAATGAATTCCCCAGGATTCAAGGTAATTTTCTATATAAAAGGACAAGGGAGAAAGAACAAGATTATGTGATCAATACAACTGAGGTTGGAGTTTATAAAGATGTGGCGGTGAGTACTTTGATCATCACCTCAAATTTATCTAATGTTTTATTTGATTCTGGATCACACTCTTTTATAATTTCTATGTTTTCCAAGAAAATTATATATTTCATTAGTAACTTAAAAAGGGAGTTGTCAATCAATAATCCTTGTGGAAGCATTATTTCAATAAGGATATGTCATTCAATTCCCATTATGACACATAAACATACCTTATTTTCAAACTTGATTGTTATACTCATGGTTAACTTTCATATAATCCTTGGTATGGATTGGATTTCAAATTATAATGAAAAAAATTTATTTCCAAGATAAGGAGATTATGATTTGTGATGGATATGTGGAATCCCTTTTTCTTCATATTGGAGACTATATCATCTAAATCAAGTCTATATCCACCTCCAGTATCTTTCCTTGCTGGAATGGCCCGAAGGCCTTCATTTTTTATTATTTTTTATAATAAACATTTCAAGGGGTGAGGTGGAACCCTTATAAGGCCCGAAGGCTTAGAGACAATTACATGACCCATAGGTCTTAGAGGAAATAACCCAGAAAAGACGACTTGGAACTGCTCCTCCTCAGCATATGTCATGATATCAGCACTCCACCTTCGCAGGGCTGGTCGGCTAGCTATCTTATGCAAAGCTGCACATGCCTGGTACTGATGGAAAAGCCATACCCTCTCATTATTCTAATTCCGGTTAGATCTGGTCCAGTGAATGCGCGTGCCCTGAATCCTCCTCTGAAGCCTTGTACCTTGTAGTCTGACTGGTACATCTGCATTTCATGTGGCCCGAAGGCCTTGGGGTGGCCCAAAGGCCTTAAGGTGGCCTGAAGGCCTTGAGAATCAATTGGCCCAAAGACCTTGGGTGGACTGAAAGCCTTGTAGGACCTGAGGACCAAATCGGTGGCCCAAAGGCCCAGATGGATGAATTGTTTCAGTTGCTACAATACCGAAAAATACCTATTACAGTACCTTCTACAATACCTTCTATAGTGCCTTCTACAGTACTGCTGCAATGATGCTACAGTACTGCTGTAGTACTACTACAACACTACTACAGTAATGGAAATACGCCTCCACCCGGATTTGATCTCAGGTCTCGTGGATGCACCTACCGAGTCCTCACCAACCGGGTTGAGGCTCATGTTCTCCAGTATCTTTCCTTAATGAAATTCTTGGAGAAAAAGTGTATATAAAACCAAATAATGAGAATGGTATCCTTAAAATAGAGGATGTACTATTGTTTAAGAATACATTTATATGCTTCTTAAAGAACTAACTAGACATCCAATTGATTATGAAATTGAGTTTTCCATTGGTATCATTCCTAATGAAAAACCTATATCTAAGAATCCCTATAGGATGACTACAATGGAATTAATGGAACTAGAGAAAAAATTGCAGGAGTTGTGTGGTAAGGTATTTATACACCCTAGTGTTTCACAATGGGGAGCCCATATTCTTTTTATTAAGAAGAAATTTGGGTTTATGAGGTTATAAATCAATTATAGAAAAATAAATTATATAACTATAAATAAAAAGTATCCTCTACTCCACATTGATGAAATTTTTGATCAATTTAACAGAGTTTAATATTTTTCAAATATTGATCTTCATTCTCGGTATCATCAACTGCAAATAAATAAGGAGGATATTCCAAAGGTGGTATTTCATATGAGGTATAGAAAATATGAATTTATATTAATTAACTTTATATTGACTAATTAACCCTATTTTTTATGGATTTTATTAACAATTTATTCAAGGATTATCTCAATAATTTCATTATGTTATTTATTAATGATATATTGACATACTCTAAAATCTATGATGAGCATAAGAGTCATTTGATCATTATTAATACTCATAGAGAAAAGGTGTTTTATGTAAAATTTAAAAAATGAGAATTATAGATTTAGGAAGTTTCTTTTCTTGGACATATTATCTCTAATGATGGAATATCAGTTGATCCTTTAAAGAAAATGGTAACGATGTAATGACCAACACTAATGAATATAATTGAGGTACATAGTTTCCTTATATTAGTAGGTTACTATAGATTATTTTTTCAAAAATTTTCTTTATTAGCTAACCCGTTAACCAAGTTGACATATAAAGGGGTTAAGTTTATATTTTCAAATGAATATAAAAAATGTTTTGAATAATTAAATAGGATATTGGTTAATGCACTAATATTGAATTTACCATCAAGAATGGATGGATTTGTGATATATAGTGATGCATCGAAGAAGGGACTTGGATGTGTTCATATACAAAATGATAGAGTTTTTTCCTATATATAAATGTAGTTAAATATTCATGAATAAAATTATCTAATCCATGATCTTGAGTTGGCATCTGTAATCTTTTTATTGAAGATATGGAGGCATTACCTTTATGGTGAAATACTTGAGCATATAAAGATAAAAAAAGTTTGAAATACATCTTATCACATAAAAAGATCAACATGATACAAAGGAGATGGATATAACTACTAAAGGATTATGATTTCTCAATCCACTACCACCCTGGGAAGTAAAATAAGACAACTGATGCATTAAGTAGGAAAAATCATGGAATTTTGACTAAAATGAGGATTAACAAAGATACTATATTCATAAATTTAGTAAAGTTGGATATGGGAATCATTAAGGAAGAGGAAACTATAACATCTAGATATTTTAAAAATGAAATAATGTTTGATAGCATACAAGATATGCAACATCGAGCTTAAACAAACAATGAATTATTGTTATTTTAAGGTGATTGTTATAACCTAGTCATTAAATAGGTGGGAATGAATAATATTAATGAAATTATGAAATATATAAAGTTTATACTCATTGATAATTTATTAATTAATTTTTTATATAATTAAGTGAATTTTTAGTAAATCCATTTTATTCTTCCAAAATACATTTTATTCAAAAATGATTTTTATTAATTTTTAGGAGTGGGTAATATAATTAAATTTATAGAAGTTTTAGAAAATATTTTTGAAAAAAATATTTTTTTTAAAATTCATCATGTCAAAATTATCTTATGATGAATTTTTTAGAATTTTATGAAAATATTATTTTTTCAAGGAATAGTGAAAAATATTAATTTTTATTGAAAAATGTCTTATTTTAAAGTATTTTCATGGTCATATTATGTTTTAAATTATTTTTAAATTATTATTTAAAACAATACAATTATTTATTTTTAAATAGATTTTATTCTTGAATTTACTATAAAAAATTTTATATTTAAAAGGGAATTTTTCCAAAAAATTATTTTTCATTACATTTTTCCAGTTTAATTTTATATTAAATTTTAAAAATTATATGTTTTGAATTTTTAAAAATTTATCCCATATTTATAATAAGTGGGTCTAAATTTATTAAATAGTTCCTTTTAATTATTTTCAATATGAATAGTAAACTTAGTATTTTTTATTACCACAGTAAAGGGTAAATCGGGTAGTTTAGGTTAAAAATAAAATGATAAGAACCATAAAATGACCCAAAAAGTTACCTAAATATTATTGGATGATTATATATAGATCATAATCATACAAGGGTCTAATTTATGACCTTTTTGGGCCATTTGGATGAGATTATGACCTTTATAGTATTTTATTTAAAGAAATGTCAAACATGTCACACACTTGTTTTTAATAAGTACAATATTTTTAATTTGGTGTTATACATAGAAAAAATTATAATATTGATATTATTTTGAGATATAAAATATTTAAATTGATCATGATATTTTTTTTTAATTTTTATTGAAGAAATAATTACCTTAAATTCTTGCACAATGTTGATGCAGTAATTAATTAATTAATGACAAAATCAAATAAAAGATATTAAAAATGTTAAAATAAATATAATTTGGGATAAATAATGTGATCAAAGAATTTTGTAGATTACCATTACAAGTTATATATATTTTTTATAATTTTAGATGTTTTCTTGATATTATTAAAGTGAATGTAGTGTATAGTTCTAAAAATTGACACTACAAATATTTTATAGTAAATAATATTTTATTAAATGATATAAAATTTATAAAAATATTAAATTAATTAAATTTATTATAATAAGGTTTAAAATATCAACCATGTTACATTTATGGGTCTTTTTTATAGTAACAATATTAACTCTCTAAGTATAAAAATCCATGCTGTCATGGTAAGAGTTAAAAGGGTTAAATAGGGTTAAAACCAAAATACAGGGTTATAAATATATTTAAAACTTTTATATTTTTTATTTTATGAGGGTATTTAGACACATGATAATATTATATTCTAAATAAATCACTTTGGATCCATTCAGAATTGAATATTAATTTAACATTTTTAGAAATTCCAAGAGTTCCCCCTCTCTTATATAAGGAAACCTCTTCTTCTCATTTATTTAAACTTACATTTTTTTAAGAAAATAACTGAATAATTAACTTCCTAAAATATTTCCACACATTATATAGGTCTTTTTTTATAAAAAATACCAATCTTATAGGTCTTAAGGTGTTATGTAAAGAAGATTTTTCAAAGAAGAGGTATAGTTTTTATCTGCATGTTTTAGTTTTGTTTCCTCTTCCGCATCCCTAAAACCTTATTAAACCATAATAAAATAATAAATTCAGTATCATACATATAATAATATTTTATTATGTTAGTTTAATGACCTATATTTATCTTCTCTTCCCTAAAATGAGAAACTAAATCATCATTCGTGTGTACAACAGACTACCACCTCGCAAAATGATGTAACTTGTTTTCCATTACCATATCTCAAGATAGGTTATAATGATGGAATTAATGTTTATATATGATATTAATGAAATATTTATCATTATTAAATGATAATATATTATTTAAATTTTTACCTTTCCATGAACATATAAATGATAACATCGTTCATGCATACGTGTGGACTACCACCTCCATGAAGTGATGCGATTCGTTTTTAATCACCACATCACATGGATAATATATAAAAGTATATTTAAATAATTAATATTATATATATTATATTATTAACATTATATAAATATAAAATAATACTTACCTTCCTTCCATAATTATCGTTGAAAAATGTAAACGTTACTCATGCGTATGTATGACCTACCATCTCCATGAAATATCATGTTTTCACATGGTAAGTTATTAAGTTCATATTCAAAGGAAAGTATATGTTAATTCTTAAGGGTGAAAAGTATAATTTTTTGAAAATTTTTTCATGTGTTTATCATGTTTTCAAATAAACCTATATGGGTTTTATTTTAACTTTAATATTTATTTTGGTTTTTTTATGGAAAGTTTTGGGATGAAAATGTGATTTCATGGGTAAGAAAATGTTTATTTTGAGCCCAAATTTTATTTTGAAAAAGGAAATTTTTTATAATTATTTATAGACCAATGTTTTTTTATTCTTTTTATACCCCTTAATGAGTTTTTTATACTCATCCCATGTTTTAAAATGTTTTTCACAGGGTTTAAGGATGGGTAAAAGAAAATAATAAGTCAAGTTTAAAGTTGTGAACATTTTTCATGAAAAGAAATCATGTTATGTTTAAGAAGTTTCATATTTTGAAAAACTAAATATTGATCAGAGGTGTCTACTTTGTAATATATGAGTTTTAATATTTAATTTATGACCTAATTCTATAAAAATATAAACTGAAAAGACCCTCAAGATTTTAAGAATGTGAATTATAGTTCAAAGACACCAAAATATGTAATGTTTAAGTTCATGTCCTTATAGTTAGTATCAGAGGAGGGTTTAGAAAACTTTGGAGGTTAGGAATTTTTATTAATAATAGGTTGATTTTATTGGTATATTATTTTAGTAAAATACTTATTTTGTAACTTTTTAAGATCGAGGAAAATTAGTTACAAATTACAGGAGGAGGATCCCAAACAACATTTCTATCTCTTCATGATGACTTGCTTGCAATAATTACTGTAAAGTCACATCCTTATAATTTTTAAAATTTTTCTAACATAAAACTCTATTACAAAAATTTGAATGAAATATAAAAAACCTCCTCTATAACTCGATACCACTGTGGTTTATGGTTTGTTTTAAATCAAATCATAATTTCCTAATTTTTACATCTTTTACAAAAATTTAATTATCATCAAGGAATTTTCAAATATTGCACCCTATCACAGGACATTGATGCATATTATGATTTTCATACAACTTTCAATAAAGGACACCCTCATGTATCCTATTTATATATGGTTTTAACTTATAGTCTTATGGGTCATACTTTTGGAATTTTAAAAGGACCCTTTATTGAAAGTTTCAAAAAAAACTCAGTCCGAATGTTTTATAAAAATCAAGTTTTATCAGATGTTTTGAAATTATATGTCATAAAAAAATATTTTTTAAAACTATTTTTCTACCAAAATCCATACAACCCAAATTTTACAAGGTACATTTGGGAAAAGTAAGAAAGGGAATTTGAAGATTCTATAAATTATTTTTGTGATGCGTGGACCTTCTATCTATGTGAAAAAAATGAAAATAAAATTTGGCGGACAACATGATCAAGGTAAAACCTTATTTTATCTTGTAACACTTTTATTTAAATCATAGTGAGCTAAAATGTCAAATTTTGAGATATAAAATAATTTTTGAATAAAGAAGTTGAGGTAATTATGGGTTATAAAATCCTACGATGCAAAATGAATGTCATGTGATAACCTTTGAGGTTAAAACATTATCTTTAAGAATGAATTTATTAAATATATTTTTTTAAGGATGTTCATCATATTTATATGATTTTTTTATTAATTATAGTCTTAAAAAAATTACAACCCACAAGTTCGGAAACAACCCATCATAACCGACAAGGCCATGTAGTTTAAACCCACAACTGAAGGGAGACAAGGGTGTATCACCTAACAATGGCCTATGTGATGTCCTAGTTAGTATAAAATTATTTTTATTTATTTAAATGATTTAAAAAATAATGTTTATGTTTATTTTAGGAACATATATTTTATAAAATAAATAACCATGTGATTGGAAATTTATTTTATGACTAATGTCATTCCAAAAGAAGATCACTATAATTTCTGGGAGCATTACATGATTAAAGTAAACAAAGAACTATGGGATTTTATTTGAGAAATAAAGGTTGAATTATATTTTTGAATCATATATGATTTCATTATGATTTATGTTGATTTAGATTATTTATAGAAATTAATAGCATATCTTGGAGATTATGTGATTTGGGGAATTACATTTTTGGAATAAGTCATTAAGAGTTATTGATGTTATTTGGAGATAAATATTAAATTTATCTTAGAAGAATATGTGATCAAATCAGTATGATTGTTGGGTTTTACTCTTAGTATATAATATTTTTGAGAAATTTTAAGGATAATTATTTATCGAATGATCTAAGTTGAATTTTGGGTATTAGTGTTTATTTTTTGATATTAAAAGTAGTTTTTCTTCATTTGAAGGTTTATTTATTTTGGGAAATTATCTTATATTGTACTAACCATTTTGGATTTAGGCAAGAGGAATAGATAGTTATTTTTTTGGATTTTATGATCTATAGAAGTTGATTCTAAAGTTCCATGCATGAAAAAATTATATTTAATAATCATCATTTGGAGAGAAAGATGATATTGTGTTGGAAATCGATTAAATAAATAAATTATACTTTTCATGTAAGTATATTTACTTATGTTATTAGTATAGGTAGTAAAATTGTTCCTCAATTTTAGGAAAATTATTTTGAAACAAAAATATTATTCATTTACTTTTCTTACTGAGAAATCAATGGCCTTTTAACCCATTATAGAATTACAATTTTGTGATGGTTAACTTTATCTTAACTACGTTATCTATCACTATCTATCAGTCCTTGGGAGTTAGTTTTCTCTTCAATATCCTTGTTTTAAATTACCACATATGTTATACTACTTGGAAACTAAGTATTTGTTATTCCATATGACCATCGTACTTCCCTTTCACTCTTTTCAAATGGATGTTTTATTGACTTCTTTTATGATGTGGGTTTTCAAAAAAGGTATTTTGAAAAGTCAAGCCCTAGTTACTGAGCCCAAGTTCAAAATTGTGTGGAAAAAATTTCTTAAAGGTAGGTAGAATGTTTCATCCTAGGATTTTAAAAATTAAATACTGTTCGATAACATATAAGACATGAAACATTGAGCTTAAATAAACAACGAATTATTATTTTTAAGGTGACCATTATAACCTAATTGTTAAATAGATGAAGATGAATAGTATTAAAAAAATTATGAAATATATAATGGTCATACTCATTACTAATGTATTAAATAATTCTTTGTATGTAAGCACTCAAATTTTTAGTAAAGTTATTTTATTCTTCAAAAATATATATTCTTTGAAAATGATTTTTATTAATTTTTATGAGTGAATATTATAATTAAATTTATATAAGTTTTAGAAAATATATTTAATAAAATGAATTTAATTTTTTTAAATTTATTATGTCAAAATTATCTTAGGATAATTTTTTGAGAATTTTCGAAAAATATTGATTTTTCATGGAATAGTGAAAAATACTGATTTTTATTGAAAACTGTATTTTATTTTAAAGTATTTACAAGTTAAAATTATGTTTTGTATTAGTTTTAAATTTTTATTAGTTAATTTTTATTTAAAAAAAATATGATTATTGGTTTTTAAAAGTATTTTATACTTGAATTTAGTATAAAAATATTTTATATTTAAAAAGATTTTTTTTTGAAAAATTCAATTTTCCTTTCGTTTTGCTTGTTTAATTTTAAATTAAATTATGGAATTTACATGTTTTGAATTTTGAAAAATAATTTAATATTTGGAATCAGTGGGTCTAAATTTATTAAATATTTTTCTTTAATTTTTTTTCAATCTGAACAGTAAACTTAGTAATTTTTATTACCACAGTAAAGAGTAAATCAGGTAAGTTTGGTTAAAAATAAAATTATAAGAACTATAAAATGACCCAAAAATTATATAAATCTTATTGGATGTGTATATATTGACCATAATCACACAAGGGTTTAATTTATGACCTTTTGGGGCCACTTTTATGAGATCATGACCTTTATAGTATTTTATTTAAAGAAATGCCAAACATGCCACATTCTTGTTTTTAAGAAGTGTAATGTTTAATTTGGTGTTATCTAGAAGATATATTCAAATATAAATAGAATTTTTAAATATAAAATATTTATATTAATCGTGGTAGTTTATTTTTAAATTTTAGTGAAAAAATAATTACCATAAATGCTTGCACAACACTGAGACAGTAATTAATTAATTAATGGAAAAATCAAATAAAAGATATTAAAAATATTAAAATAATATAATTTTAGATAAATAATGTGATAAATGAATTTTATATATGGTCATTATGTGTTAAGGATATAATAAATTATTTTCTTCTTATTTTACATGTTGTCCTCATATTATTTAAGTCAATTTAATGAATAGTTCTAAAAATTAACATTATGGGTATTTTATAGTAAATAATATTTTATTAAATGATATAAAATTTATAAAAATACTAAATTAAAAAAAATTATTTGTATAAGGTTTAAAATATCAACCATAGTACATTTATGGGTAGTTTTATTTTTATTGTAACTATATTAACTCTCCAATAGTAAAAATCCATGTTGTCATGGTAAGAGTTAAATGGGTTAAATATGGGTTAAAACCAAAATATAAGGTTATAAATAAAGTCAAAAATTGTATAGTTTTTATTATATGAGGGTATTTTGACCCATACACATATTATATTCTAAATAAATTACTTTTGATCTATTTGGAATTGAAAACTAATTTATATTAATTTAATATTTTAAGAAATTCCAAGAGTGCCCCTCCACTCTCTTATAAAAGGGAATATATTATTATCATTTATTCACTCTTCAAAACCTATTAGGTTTGGAAAATACCTTTTTATAATACCTTACCACATTAAATAGGTATTTTTTCAGTAAGGGTACCAATCTTATTGGCCTTAAGGTGTTAAGTAAAGTAGGTTTTCCAAGGAAGAGGTATAGTTTTTATCTACATGTTTTAGTTTTGTTTCTTCTTCTAAATCTCTCAAACCTTATTCAACCATGATAAAATAAAAAATTTAGTATCTTATATAAGAACTGACCTTAAACATTACATAGTCTAGTTAATTCAACTAGAATGCATTTATTACATTCCTAAAGATCTTTTTTGTTTAAAGTTTTAGATAATTAGGTCTTAAAACATACATGACAACCCACAACCATAAAAACTGGATACTACTAAAACAATATCCATTTCTTCTACAATAATTTTTTAATATAACATGAATTCTTTACAACATTCATATTTTCATCTTATTTTATCTTACCCATCCTTAAACCTTGTGATTTTTTTAAAACTTGGGATGAGCACAAAAATCTTAGTAAGGGACATAAAAATAAGGAGAGAAATCATAGACCATGAATAATTATAAACACATGAAATAATTTTTATAAATACACAATTCCTTACCCATTAAGTGTCATATAGTTACTTTGTGGAAACATGAGATTTCCCTGAAACATAGAAAACATGAATAAACATTTAGGTAACTTGGGGAATTACTTAATTAAGATTGTAACCCTCATGGATACCATATGATTTGTAACCCTCAAATATACCTTATAGTGTAACCCTCACAAATACCTTATAATGTAACCCTCATGACTACCTTATGGTGTAACCGTTGTAGTTACACTTGGAGTAACCATACGATTGACCTCCAATATAACCATACCCAATTCATTGGAGGGAGATATAGGTAAAACCCTTCATC
This sequence comes from Viscum album, assembly GCA_963277665.1. Lineage (NCBI taxonomy): Eukaryota > Viridiplantae > Streptophyta > Magnoliopsida > Santalales > Viscaceae > Viscum > Viscum album. The sequence continues at coordinate 1,473,302,465 of OY728125.1, read as the reverse complement.
ATAAACAATTCATATGAACCATAACATAATCATAAAACATGAATACTTTCATAAAAAAAATTCCCTTTGAATTTTGTAAAAATAGAAATTTAAAAGAATATTTTTAAAGAAAAGTCCCTTACCTCAGTTTTTTCTTACTTAAAATGAGTTAAAACCTACTATATAATGGTTTAAAGACTATTAATAATCTATTAAATAACTATAATAATGTTTATTATACCTTATATGACCATATTATAACAAATTTACACCCATTTATTAATAATATTTTGTTATTTTCATTGTTTTGGGTGTGTTCTTTTTATGGTTTCCATGATCGGTTCATAATGGATTTTTTTTCAAATGGAATAAAAACTCCAGAAGTGTAAATAAATAGTATTAATATGTTCCTATAATTTTAAATGATACCATATATCATTTTTTCGGATATGAGTATGATTTATTAGATAAAACTTTAATGAAAATGATTTAATTTATTTTGGTGGTTTTTACGACCATCAAGAACTTATATCATTTTATTTAATATCATGTTCATATATTGGTTCCAGAACATCATATTACTTATAATATGTATAATAAAATATGATTTAACCATAATAACAGTTTTATGATCAACCTTTATGTTAGTAATATAAAATGAAAGTGTATTGTCCATGATGGTGGTAAATCGACACATCATAGATGATGTTCTCATTTTTAGAATAAAAGGGAGAGGAGAAGGTGTTTGATGATGATTTTTTCCATAGAAATGATAAAATTATATTATTTATAAGATACTAGATTTTTTATTCCACTTAGATAATGGTAGGTTAACAGAGAATAAGAAAATAAAATAAATGTAAAAGGGAAATAAAAGAGAATGAAAGATGATTTTACCTCTTGAATTCTTCTCATTAAGAACCTCCTTAAGGTCCTTGGTTTTGGACTTTTGGTGAGAAAATTAGTTATTAGATGTGGGGAAGAGTCTTGGGAAGGTAATTGAATAAAAATTAAATGAAATACAAGGCTTTGAGTTCTGAGGAGAAGAGGTGGTGAGGGGTGGTATTTATAGTGGAGGAGAGGAGTGTTTTTTTGATTATTTTATTCACTAGTTTATTATTTTGACTCAATAATATGAATAGTTTGAGAATTATCACTAAATATATTAAAAAAACGAGAGATATTCTGAAATTATAGTGCTTAAATCATGCATGATGTTTTTAATTCATGTATTTTGATTATTATTTATATAATGTAAATTACTATATTTCACTATTCACAAAAATTCAACTATTTTAGAAAAATACTAAAAATTCACCCTAACCATATTTCGATGTGTAGAATTAAAAAATGAAATCCATTTTATAAAATCAATTTTCTGAATATGATAAATTTAATTTTTAATTAAAATCATAATTTATTAAAAAAATACCAATTTTAAAAGTATAACTGATTTCATAACACTTTGAAAAGTTAATTAAGGTTTCATAAAATTATCCTGTAATCATAAGACAATAAAATATTAATTTTTGAATTTATTTTATGGAAATAAAATTTCTTTTAAATCATTAAATTAATTATAAAATTATAAATAAACATTTATGTTTTACAAAATATACAAACACTCAATTTATCGCTTTCAAAACATTTATTTACTTATTACATGATATAAATATATCATATTTTTTCTTTTAAGACACTTTAATTTTATTTATAATTTCATAAGTGAGTTTAATATTCTATTAGTATAGATTCCTTAATTTTTATAAACACCACTTATTTCATTATACATTTATAATGAAATTTAATATTTAATTTCAGAATGAAAACAAATTATTTATAAGTAACTGGGTTGTTATATCCTAAATATATTGAGATGTTATTATGTTATTTTAATGGCATGTATCTATATCCTATTCCATCAAATGGGAAACAAAATAATCCTCTGTGTGTACAACGGACTACCACCTCACGAACTGATGTTTCTCATTTTCCATCACTGTCTCTCAATAAAAAAATACATTGATGGAATTAATATTAATATATTATATTAATGAAATATTTATCATTATTTTATTATAATATATAATTTATGTTCTTACCTTTCCATGCATAGAAAAATTATAACATCATTCGTGCATACATATAGATTACCACCTCCATGAAGTGATGTAATTTTTTTTTCATCACCACATCACATGGATGATATATATAAGTATATTGAAAGAATTAATATGATATATATGATATTATGACTATTATTGAAAGATAAAATAATACTTACCCTCTTTCCATGATTATATTTAAAAAATGGAAACATTACTCATGCGTATGTACGAGCTACCGTCTCCTATGATTGTAACATAGTTCATTTTTCATAACCATATTTAATGGTTTTATTTTAAAGTATAATTAATTTATAAAAGTGATAATTATTTCATGAATATTATTCTAGATATGATGTAATGCTGATATCTTTGACCATAGTGAACATACTTAAGTCATTTTGGACTTTTGAACAGAATATCGTCAAAACAATTGATGTGAACTTAAATAATTTTATATGACACTAAAATAAGTGATATAAAAAGAATAATTAACTTGAAAAAGGTTCTTAATAAATTATAAATTAACCTAATTTTATTATTCAGGAAGATGAAGAACGTACGTGTTGAGTCAGACTCAAGGGAAGAGACTTTCTTTTAAAAATTATTTTTTAAAGTTTCCCTTAAATTTGTCTTTTTCTTCCCCATCCATATAATTTATTTATAAAAATGTTTTTAAAGATGTATTTATTATTATTATATTATTTTTTGAATTAATTTTTACCCATGTTTTATTGTTTTTACAAAATGGTTTGAAAGGAATCTTTTTTTCATTTCCCAAATTAGGTACTTTGTGAATTTTCCAAAAAAAATATGGAAGGAATATTTTTAACTTATATGGAATGAGTGAATTTTTCCACCGCCATGATGCCTTAATGATTTGAATATTCCTTTAAAATATTACATGGTTATTTTAAAATTAAAATTTTCCTTTGTTTGTGCGCAATTTTATTTTTAAATAAGTGATTTTTCTCAAGGAAAGTTTTTATGATGAAAACATTCATATTTTATGATTATGTTATAGTTATTGGGAATTTTTTATGATTTTGAGTGGTTCCATTGTAAACTAAATATGAGTGGGTCCATGATAGACCTTCAATTCATTGGATATGTTGGATGTTTACCATGATATTTATTCCAAGTGTAACTGCAATAGTTAATCTAAGTATAACCATAAGGGTTATTTTAAGTATCACTATGAGGGTTATTTCATATTTAGTCATGAGGGTTACTCCATAAGTAATGATAATAAAATAAAAAACCAATTTAAATATATGATTTATTTATGTTTTATATTTTTTTATAGAAATATCATGTTTTTACAAGGTAATTTATTAAGTTTATGTTCAAATAAAAGTATATGTTACTTCTTAAGGGTGAGAAGTATAACTTTATGAATAATTTTTCATGAGTTTATCATGTTTTCAATGAAACCTATCTGAGTTTTATTTTTTTCCTTTAATATTCCTTATTAAATGTTTTATGGAATGTTTTGGGAAGAAAAGGTGATTTCTTAGGTAAGAAAAAGTTTATTTTGAGCCCAAATTTTATTTTGAAAAAGGAAATTTTTTATAAGTTTTTATGGAATAATGGTTTCTTTCATTATTTTTATGTTCCGTATTGAGATTTTTTGTGCTCATACCAAGTTTTAAAATGTTTTTCATAGGGTTTAAGGATGGGTAAAGGAAAATAATAAGTCAAGTTTAAAGTCATGAACTTCATATGGAGTGGTAGTATCTTAGAACGAAAAGTTGCCATTATTTCCTGGAAAAAATACTGCAAACCTTACAAACTCAGGGGGCTTGGAATCAATAACCTAGAGTTATTTAACCAAGATCTCCAAGAATAATTCATATAGAAGATGGCTAACAGAAAATATACCTCCTTGGAGTTACTTCGCACCAGATTAATAGTGAGGCTAAAATCTGAAAAACTGCAATACATGGAATCCTCAATATGGTCGGGTCTGAGAGATGTGTTTACAAAGGTTTATAAGAAATTGCACTGGCTAGAAAATGATAATTCATCTCTTATATTTTGGTAGGATAAATGAATGGAATCTCCCTTGATAAACAGTAATATCTGTACTGATCAAGCAATTGACACTAATATCACCATTAAGGATCAACTAAGTAGCATGAATCATCTCTCGGATGAGCTTCAAGATACCATTTGGAATGTGATCTTCATGGAACATGATGATATCTTGGTTTGGGAACCATACTAGGTTTTCTAGACTTGAAAAACTTCTACAATCATGAGATGCAAGGAAATCAAAGTTTTATTGGGGAGTTCAACCGAAGTTGGCTACAACCGTCCTACTTCTCACTACTCTGGAGAGTTGAAAACTGATGTAAAATAGTGGATTTATATCTGCAGAAAATAGGTATTACCCTCTGTTCCAGGTGTGCTATGTTCCATCAACACTAAGAAGAAATTGACCATCTATTCCTTCCCTGTGACACTGCTTCAAAATTATGTAAATACTTGTTTGTTTTTTTCAGCCTGCATACCTTTCATGTTGACAAAGTTGACCTCATGATATAAGAAATGATGCATTTAAAGATATTCAAATGGCTTAAAAGCCTGCTTTATACAGGATGTGTAGAACTACTACACATGATATGGTGTGGTAAAAACAAGATTATCCATGGCCTCACCCCTTTTTTGCTTCAAGATTCTTTCTCAGAAATCACCATTTCCATTCAAAACACTAAACAACTGTAAAAAGGACACTCCGACAACTTTTTTAGCGACTTCACTATACGTAGGAATCTCAATATCCAAGTTAACTACACTCCCACTCGTGGAATGATTGAATTTTTTTGGATCTCCCCATTCATTGGATGAAAAAAGTGAAACAAGAACGACACTTATAAAGGCAACCCTAGTCCAGCGGGCTTTAGATCCATCACCAGGGATCATAATGGAATGATTATTAATTGCATTTATGGACCTTGTGGACATTTCACTACCATATAAGATGAAATTTCTGCTTTCATTATTTATCTCCACAAAGCCAAGAAAAAATAATTGGAATGAGGTCTGGTTCTAATGTGACTCGACCATTATTGTACAGGCAGTGAGGTTTGGTATCATTCATCTTTCATGGGGGATCACTATAAGCTGGTCTGATTGCTTGAACAAGTTAGCTAAAATAAACTACATAATCACTCATACCTTCTAGGAAGCCAACAATATTGCTGATGCACTTACTAACAAAGGAGTTTTCCAAGATTCTTGTACTCATACTGATGCGCTCCCTCTTGATCTCTTACATATTATTGAAAAATAAAATTGTAATATCACTTCTTTCCATATGATGTAACTTTTTGTTTCATTTATAATAAGATCTGATGTGCTCATTCTTCTAAAAATAATATTTTTCATATTGTAAAAAATGGATATTGAGTATAAGTGTCTGCTTTATAATATATGAGTTATGACCTAATTATCTAAAACTCTAAACCAAAATGATCCTTAGGATTACAATAATGTTAATTCTAGTTAAAAGACACTAGAATATGTAATGTTTAAGTTCAGGTCCTTAAATAAACATTACATCTATTGAAAATGATTTCAAAATCATCCTTATTAGAGAAAATAAAATTTTCTAGCTTGATGATAAGAATATTCAAAATAAAATCAAAGTCATGAATGATGGGAAGTTAGTAAAATTCATCTCTGAAGATAGTATATTAAAATTTGGAAATATTCTATGTGTTCTATCCATACTTGAGTTAAAAAGATAATTATTATATCAATATCATATCTCAAATTTCTTTATACACCCCAAAAACACCAAAATGTTTCGGGATTCAAAGGAACATTTTTAGCGGTATAATATGAAATGAGAAATTGCAGACTATGTATCAAGATTCTTGGTTTTTCAATAGGAAAAGGCTGATATACAACATCCTAAAGGAGTCATGTAACCTATATCTATTACTGTATGGAAATAGGATAATATTACCATGAAATTTTTCAGTAGATTTTAAAAAATTCCTATAAATAATAATACCATATGGGTTATTGTTAATAATCTTACCAAGTATGAATATTTCTTCATTATAAGGGAAGATATACCTCTTTAGGACCACACAAAACTCTATATTAATGAATATTTGAGACTTTATGGTGCACATATTTCGATTGTATTTAATCATTGTCCACAATTTACATTGAAATTATTGAAGAGTCTTTAGAAGGATATCGACCCCGAGCTACATTTGAGCACCACCTACCATCCTTAAATTAATGGACAGTCTGAAAGAACTATTCAGAAATTTGAAGATACGTTGATGTCATGACCAATTGAATTTCATGGTATGTGGGATCAATATTTACCTTTGGTGGAATTATCATATAATAATAGATTAAATTCAATAATTCAAATGGAACCATATAAAGTATTGTATGGAAAGAGGTGTCGTACTCCAACTTATTGGGACAAAGTTGGTGAAAGGAATATTATAGACCCAAATATTTTGGAATAGACATCAATGAATGTAAAGACTATTTAGAATCATATTAAGGAATTTAAAAGTAGATAAAAAATCTATGCCGATAATCAAAGTAAGGATTTATAATTTCAAGAGGGAGATCATGTTTTCTTAAACATGCGAGCGGGTTTTTGTAACTTTTGAATCGGTGCTTGGAATTGAAATCCGAGGACACCGTTGAATTTACAACGCAGATATTAGCTTAAGGAGACCTTCACCTCGACCATAGTGGGTAGAGAGTGAAATAAAATCTTTTGTGCTTTTCGTGAAAGAATTAAATAAAATAAAAATGTATAACATTTTTATTTTAGAAACCCTCAACATGGGTTATGGTGGTGGGGACCACTCAAGCCAAAACCTCCCATGTGAGTGTTAAGATGTGGGGACCACCTGAACTAACCTCCCAATTTAAATTTAGAGGCAGGGACCATCCAAACCCCCTTTAATGAGAGAAAACCTCTCAACTCCGCTACTTAAAATTTTTCCAACATCATTCATTAATTGGGACAATTAATTTGGCCAATGTGGTACAATTAAATGATCCAATTAATTATGCCAATGTGACAACATAATTAATAAACTTAATTTAATTATATTGGAACCTCTTTGTTTGGGAGGATTTTTGGTTGGAAAATAAGTTCCTTGGTGGGAGAAAGTTCTCCAACAAAGAATTCCATCGAAGAACGTTCTTCAGAAATCAAGGAAGAGGACGACGTACGAGCCTGACATTGAAGCGTGGTTTCGGAAGCGACGATCGTTGGCACCCTCTTCTCCTTCTTCGACTTCTTTCTTGTGCCAACGTCAATGAACAATCGAGGTAGGGGTTTAATTATGTGTGATCATAGACTTCCATGTTCATCCCTTCTAAACAAATAATGTAGATCAAATCACTAACTAGTTGATCCACAAATGATTTCTTTTTGCGGGACTGGGAATATTTATTGCAGGTGGTTATAGGGTGGTTGTTTGAATTTCTTCCCCTTACTGTTCTTGATAATTCAACGTAAAAATCAGGAAGATATTAGAGCCGCTTGCTACCATCGGCGGCCTCTGTTGTCCCGTGGCCTCGCCGCCCCGCATCCCTCCGTGGCCCCCGCGGCCTCGCGATCACAGCCACCGCCGCCCACGGCCACCGCAGCCCCACCGAGGGCCGCGACCTCGGCCCACGACCACGCCCACCGCTATCCTGTGGCCCACAGCCACCGCTGTCCCGCGACCTCGCCGCCCCACTGCCTAGCCGCCCCCCACGGCCTCCCCGGCCACCGCCGCCCCGCTGCCTCCGCCACCCGCGGCCACTGCTGCCCCACGACCTCTGCCACCCACGGCCACCACCGCCCTGAGGCCTCCGCCACCCCATGAACACCGCACCGCCCCCGGCCTCCGCTGCCCCGCGGCCACCGCCGCCCCGTGGCCACGGCGCCACCCACGACCTCCGTTGTCCCGCAGCCTTGCCTCCCTGTGGCCTCACCGCCTCGCGGCCCTCCGCGGCCCCCGCGGCCTCGTCGTCATGCGGCCTCGCCGCCCAGTGACCCTTCGTGGACCCTGCGACCTTGTTGCCCTCACGGCCTTCACGCCGCCCTCGTAGCCTCTGCGCCGCCCTCACAGCCTCGCGCCACTCCGCGGCCCCCTGCGCCACCCAGCGTGGGCCAGGCCAGACCCGGCGGGCCGGGCCGGACCCAGTGGACTGGGTCAACCCAAATTGGGTCAGTCCGACCGGGTCGGACCAGATCCAGACCAGCTACGAGCTTTTCTCTCTATCGGCCATAACTTTGGCACCATGTATCCATTTGAAAAATCGTCAATGGATCTATAAAACTTGGAGAAAGACATTCCCTTTGGTATACTCCACTTGATATTTATATAAAGTTGGGATACGGTCGGGTTCGATCGAGTACGAATCCAACCGGGCCCTTGAGACTAAAAGGCTAATAACTTATAGACCGAGCATCCTATTGACGCACCATCTATTGCATTGAGACCCCTATGACGTGGCGGTCCTTTGAGATACTTCTTTGTGGGACTTTGTGATAGTTGGAGTATTGACTAGTGGCTTGAGGAGCAGAATCTTCTGGAGATGAGAAAGATTAGTGCGGGAACCCAGTAGTTGGCTGTGACATGAAGAATGAATAGTGATCCTGTGTGGGTCGGTACCGAGCGAACCTGTTTGGGTCAGCACCTAGCGATCCAATGTGGGTCAACAACGAGAAATCTTGTGTGGGTAGCACCTAGCGATCCTGTGTGGGTCAGCACCGAGCGATCCTCTGTGGGTCAGCACTGAGCGATCTTGTGTGGGTCAGCACTGAACGATCCTGTGTGGGTCAGCAGCAGAGCCTCTTAACAGAGTAAGATGATTCAGTAGTTACATCTAATCATCTCTACTACTGTACCTAATAAATACCTAGTGTGAGCTGAGTTTGTACCTAAGCGGTGCTTTCCTTTGTGGTAATACCTTGGTGGTATTCTTCTATGTGGCGTACCTGAGTGGTACTTACCATCGTGGTACTCCTTCCTTTGTGGGACAGTTGAGCTTTGGGATTTTAGTTGGACACTGTGTTTCCTCATGATTGTGATGGGTATACTTGATAACTTATGTATATGTATGGGTATATAACTAAGTAGGGTTGTTAGTTGATTTCATGCCTTGTGGTTTATCCTTGGTGGATTTTGTGACACCTTGAGGGTCTCGGGGTCCCTACTGAGTATCGTTATACTCACCCCTACACAGGCTATGCCCACAACTTGTTTTTTTTGGTGCAGACGACGGACAGCGCTGATCGAGGCTGAGGGTACCAGGGCTAGACAGGGCCCGAAGGTGGACCATATGGCGTGACAGTACATAGAGGAGACGAGCAGACGTGGAGTGATGAGGAAAAAATCTGTACCTACTCTTCACGTAGGAACCTTGGAGGATGACCCCATTTCTAACTTTCTTTTTCTTCAGTTGTATTGTATTTTAGTTGTACTTGTACTATTACCGTTGGGCTTGTATTCCGGCCCCTTTTTACTTTCAACACTCTTTTTTCTATACAGTTGACTTGTGTTCGTATCTTGCTGTGTGCTTGGTTATATGTGTTTACAGGTTATAAAGGAAATGCCTTCTCGGTTATAGGGAATACACCTTTCGGTGCTAGTTTCCATCCCCTGGCTTATGGAAGGCGGGCTTGGGGTAGTCACGACACGAGACCTGGGGGACGGGTTGTGACAAATTGGTAGCAGAGAAAGGTTCTACCGTAGAACAAATGACTCTGATCTTTCTTTTTAACAACAATAATGTTAAGTGTAGTGGGTGTGGTTATCAGTTTAGGGAATCCAGTGTTGGTGCGGCGGCCGACGTATCCATACACCAGGTCCCTGAATTCTGATTACCAACTTAGTGCACAGAAACACTGATTTCTTGTGTGTTTCCAAGAGTTTACTTTGTGATCTCTTTAAGTCAGCTCGCCAGGTATAAATTTTTGACTGTGTCATACCTGTTTCTTTCAAGATGCCTCCATGAAGACAACTAGCTAGGGTTCCAGATATAGTACACACTGATAACCCACCGAGCGACAAGGCCTCGGTACAGGGCACTCTTCCAGTAGAGGAACTAGTAGGGCCACCAGCGGTACCATTACCCATTGGGCCACCAATGCCACCAGCCCCAGCAGTAGAGGGTGCACGCCGCTTGAGCGCGTTGCATGAGTTACAGTGCCAGAGGCCACCTAGGTTCAGGGGAGAGACAGACCCACAAGTGGTTGAGGATTGGATGGAGGCCATGGTGAGAGTCTTCTGACTAGTAGGGACACCAGACGATCTCATGGCGATTCTTGCCGACAGTCTTATATAGGCAACAATAGGCAGATGGTGGAGCTTGATGCTCCAAGCTCACGATGAGGTGACACTTCTTTGGGAAAATTTCGAGAGCCTGTTTCGGGCTGAGTTTGTTCCAGCGACTCTTCACATAGTGAACATACAAGAGCTTCTTCATCTGCAGTAGGGAAGCATGATTGTGGCTCAGTACTCAATGAGTTTTACTGACCTATCATGCTAATCCACTGATATGGTGCGAGACCCATTCTTCAGGGACCAGACCTTTGAGCAGGGACTCAGGCGGGAGATCAGGGCTTCGATGATTTCTCTTAGCATCCCGACGCAAGCATGGGTGTTAGAGAGAGCCCTCTTAGTGGATAGTTTCCTTGCTGAGAAGTCACCAGCAGTGAGACCCACCACCAGTCGTCATGTAGCAGAGTCTTCTGCAACTGGTAGCAGACATATTTCATAGAGGTCCAAGAAGACCATACCTACAGGTGGACGACCGCAGGATTCAGGGTCAGTTGTGCAAGGCACCTGAGGCAGAGCTAGTCATGACAGGAGCGGGCAGTATTATGCATGCGGTGGGTAGGGTCACATGGCTCGTGACTGTCCAACCCTCCATACGGATGATCAGAAGACGGTCTAAGGACCACCCAGGTAGAGACAAAGGTTTGACCAAGGAGGTCCACAGGGAGCAGGTGGACATGGTAGAGGAGCTAGTCGTGTAGCTGGAGGTGGGCGACGATTCGAGATGTTACTGCCAACACCACCAGGTGGTCCACCCCAACCATAGAGAGCAGGAGGATAGGGGTGAGATCAGCTTCAGGAAGATGAGGCCTACGATCATGGTGCTTCAGAGATGATACGAGGTATAATCTGTGTCTACTCCACCTTAGCTGCAGTACTTATAGATACAGGTGCCAATCATTCTTTTATTTCCACTGCCCTCGTTTGGAGTTTGAAGATTCTGATGGAGCCTTTGGCTTGATCCTTAAGCCTAGATACTCCTACGGGAGCAGATTCGACGATTACACACTAGTGTCAGCAGTGAAATCTTACTCTAGGAGGTGAGAGCTTTGGCTGGGATCTCCTAGTAGCGGTGTCGAGGCCTTATGACGTCATCTTGGGTATGGATTGGTTACCTATAGTCCATGCTCATATTGGCTGTATTAGGTGCAAAGTGTGATGTGTATACATGGATGGGACCAGTTTTACCTTCACCGGCAAGAAGGGAACCTTTGTAACACAGGATAGACTTACCTGGAAGAGAGTGCAGCCGATCACTCATCAGCTGGATAGCCTTACCCTCGAAGCAGTTGATGTGGAGAGTCTGAGTTGTCCTATAGTGGTGAACCAGTATGCAGATGTTTTCCCTGATGATGTTCCGGGTCTACCTACTCATAGAGAGGTGGAATTTTACATTGACTTGTACCCCAAGACGACACTGATATATACACCAGCATATCAAATGTCTCCCACAGAGCTTCGTGAGCTACAAGTACAGCTAGAGGACTTGTAGGGGAAGGGATTCATACACCCCAGTGTTTCTCCTTGGGCAGCCCTAATTCTATTCACCAAGAAGGCGGATGGGAGCTTGAGACTTTGTGTTGACTATTGGTGCCTGAACAAAGTGACCATGAAGAACAAGTACCCACTTTCAAGGATTGATGACCACTTTGATCAGCTGAAGGGAGCATGGTGGTTCTTGAAGATAGACCTCAGATCAGGCTATCACTAGCCCAGAGTGCGAGACAAGGATGTGCAGAAGATGACCTTCAGATATCGGTATAACCATTACGAGTTCTTGGTTATGCCATTTGGAATAACTAAAACTTCAGCAGTGTTCATGGGACTCATGAACATGATCTTTCAGCCATACCTTGATCGCTTTGTAGTAGTATTCATCGACAAAATTCTGATCTACTCGACTACTAAGGAGGAGCATGCCTATCATTTGTAAGTAGTACTAGACACACTCAGAGAGCAATAGATTTATGGTAAGCTCTTGAAGTTCCAGTTTTGGATCTGAGAGGTTCACTTTCTGGGAAACGTCATCTAAGAGGCTGGAGTTTCAGTGGATCCAGCAAAGATTGAGGCAGTACTTGCTTGGGATCCACCTAGGAGTGTGACAGAGATACAAAGTTTCCTGGGTTTGGATGGATACTACTGGAGATTTGTGCCAGATTTCTCTAGAGTTTCATCACCTTTATCATCATTGATGAAGAAGGGGAAACCCTTCGTGTGGTCGGAGAGATGCCAGCGGAGTTTTTAAAAGCTGAGGAAGAGGCTGAATAGTGCCCCTGTCTTGAGGCTTCTAGAGGGAATATGGTACGTAGTATACTACGATGCATCAAGGACCAGACTCAGATGTGTCCTAATGTAGGAGCGAGAAGTGATCGCATATGGTTCTCAATAGCTGAGACAACATGAGAAAAACTATGCTACCCATGACCTGGAGTTAGCAGTAGTGGTCTTCGTCTTAAAGATGTGGCGACATTACTTGATGGAAGAGCATTTTATAGTGTACTATAATCACAAGAGTCTCAGGTATATCTTCTCTCAGAAGGACCGGAACCTGAGACAATGACATTGGCTTGAGTTCCTCTAGGACTATGACTTCGAGATAGTATATACTCATGGGAAGGGGAACGTTGTAGAAAATGCACTCAGCCGGAGATATGGTATACAACTACTAGGTGAGGCGACATAGAAGTTGGCCACTTTGCAGATATCCTTCATGGAACGAGATGGAGAAGCTTTCCTTCAGTCTCTTACAGTCACACCCCCACTTCTTCAACGAGTTAGGGAGGTGCAGTGTGGGGACACTGACTGCGAGACTCGATGTGTTTAGATATCCACAGGACAGGCACCTGATGGATTTTTTAAGGTGGGGAGCACGTCATCCTCTTCAAAGGATATACCATGGTACCAGTGTCACTTAGGGAGGAAGTGTTGAGGGAGTTCCACACATCCCCTCTAGCGGTACATCCAAGAGTGGTGAAGATGTACCAGGATCTCCGACGACAACACTGGTGGCCTGGAATAAAGAAAGTAGTTGTAGAGTTTGTCTCTCAGTGCCTCACTTGTTAGTAAGTGAAGGAGGAGCATAAGGTACCAGCAGGCTTGATTCAGCCTTTAGAGGTCCCAGAGTGGAAGTGGGATGGGATATCCATGGACTTCATGATAGGACTTCCACATACATCCAGTGGTCATGACTCGATCTGTGTGATCGTCGACCGACTCACCAAGTCAGCCCACTTCCTACCGATCAGAGAGTAGGGTTCAGTAGAGAGCTTGGGATGCCTCTATGTGCAGGAGATTGTGTGGATATATGGAGTACCCTCAAAGATTGTCTCTGATTACGATACATGTTTTACTTCCCGGCTATGGAAGGGGTTGCGGAAGGCTTTCGTGATGCAACTTTGTTTGAGCACCGCCTTCCATCCTCAGACTGATGGTCAGAATGACCAGACCATTCAGACCCTCGAGGACATGTTGTGTGCTTGCGTCCTCGACTTTGGTCGTAGTTGGGAGGATCACTTGCCTTTTTTGGAGTTTTCATACAACAACAGCTATCACTCCACCATTGGTATGACACCTTTTGAGGCATTGTATGAGCAACCTTGCAGATCACCTTTGTGCTGGACTGACCCAGGGGAGTCATCACTACTGAGACCATAGATGGTATGGGCTACCACAAAGAAAATGCAGATCATCCTTGAGTGGATGAAGACTGCACAGAGCAGGTAGAAGTCTTATGCTGACAGAAGATGAATACCTATAGAGTTCGAGGATGGTGACCACGTCTTTCTACGGGTCTCAGCCCGATGAGGTTTGCGGAGATTTGGTCGGGGTGGCAAGTTATCTCCGAGGTTTATCGGACCCTTCCAAGTCCTCAGTAGAGTTGGCGAGGTGGCTTACTGCTTAGCTCTTCCACCTCAGTTGCACTGGGTGCACGGCGTCTTCCACATATCCCAACTGAGGAGATACGTGAACAGACCTTCACACATCATCGACCACGGCGATATGGACATCGACGATGGGGTGACTTTTACAGAGGTTCCAATTGAGATTGAGGATCAACAGGAATGAGTCCTTCATGGGCGGTTGATACCTCTGGTGCAATTTCATTGGCAATATGATAACCTCCAGGAGAAAAAATGGGAGAGGGAGGCTCAGATACATCCTCAATACCCCCACTTGTTTTGTAAGTTTTGTGATGAGGCTTATGGGGACATAAATCCCAGAGGTGGAGAGAATGTAAAGACCCATAAATTCTATGTAATTTTTTTAATTAAATGTAAATTTTATGAGTCCGTGAAAATTGACGGCGCATGATTCCGAGGCCCAGTGTGCCCAGAATGAATTTCTGAATTTTTTTGGGGTACGTTCAGTAAACGTGCGAGCGGGTTTTTATAACTTTTGAACCGGTGATCGGAATTGAAATCTAGGGACACCGTTGAACTCGCAGTGCCGGTATTTGCTTAAGGAGACCTTCACCTCGACCTGTCACGACCCGCCCTCGGGGTCCGTGCCGTGACTACCCCAAGCCCGCCTTCCATAGGCCAGGGGCTGGCGACTAGCACCAAGGCGTAAATCCCAGTAAAAAGGGAAGGCATTGCCTTTGAAAAGTAACCAACTCCACAGAGTAAGCAAGCGGAAAGTAAACACTAAACAAGCTGAGTACAACTGAAAGTGCGGAAAAGTAAATGGGCCAGAATACAAACCCAAACTGAAAGTAAAGTACAACTCGAAAAGGGAAAAACAGCAACTGTAAAGTAAAAGCCGCTACTCCGAGCTGTCCACCGGAAATCCCACCTGAAGGGTGGGTACAGATAGCTCCTCTGCTCCACGGGTCCCGCTGTCCGCTCCGAGCACGTCCCGCCCAGTGGTCCACCTCCGGGTACCGTCCCGCTCTGCAAGCCTCAGCTAAGGTCAACGCTGTCCGTCGTCTGCAACCAACACAACGAAGTGCGGGCAAAGCCCGTGCAGGGGTGAGTATAAGCTACTCAGTAGGGACCCCGAGACCCCTGAAGGTCTCTCAAATCCACAAAGGATAAACCACGAAGAAAAGTACAATCACGAAGTAACAACCGACACTGCTTAGGTATATGCCCATACATATACCTAAGTCATCAATTAAAATACACTCCAACCTCCGAGCCCAAGTACAACTCAGTCCACGCAGGAAAGTATACGTAATCCACATAGGAAAGCAAAATATAATCCACACAGGATTGCACAACACAATCCACACAGGAAAACAACAGGATTCAGCTCACACAGGTATACTTCTTCAAGGACGATAAAGATGATCACTGATCCATCTAAGTCGTCGGACCCACGAAGGATCGATAGGTAACTAACCCCCGCAGAAGACCCACACAGGATCGGGCTCACACAGAACCTGTAGGCGCTGGCTCACACAGAACCGCTGAGCGCAAGGACCCACACAGGATCGGGCTCACACAGAACCTGTAGCACTGATCCACGTAGGATCGCTGAGTGCTGTAGTCGTCGTCGTCGAATCCACACAGGATCTCTGTACTGTCGTCGTCCAATCCACACAGGATCTCAGTACTGTCGTCGTCAAATCCACACAGGATCTCTGTACTGTCGTCGTCAAATCCACACAGGATCTCTGTACTGTCGTCGTCAAATCCACACAGGATCTCTGTACTGTCGTCGTCAAAGTCACAGTAGCAGTCGTAGCAGTAGAACAGTCGCAGCCAGCACTAGGGTTCCCGCACACAGCAAACTCGTACGGAGGGTCCGCTCCACGAGCCGAGAGGCTGATACATCAACTGTCACGAAGACCGAAGTTGATGTATCCAAAAGTTCCGTATCGTCAACAGGAACTCAACGCATCAGACGGCGCGTCGATCGGACGCCCGGTCTGAGAGTTATAGGCATTTTCGTCTCCGGGGCCCGGTTGGTTTTTAAGGCAAAACCAACCCGACCGTACTCCACCTACGTCCAAACCTCGGGCGGAGTATGCCAAAAGATCCGTCTCACTAAGAGGAACACTACGCGACTGACGGCACGTCAATCGGACGTCCGTAGCTCAAGATATGAGCGTTTCCGCTCCGAAGGCCCGGTTGGTTTCGTGAACGAACCAACCCGGCCGAACTCAAAGTAACCCGAAACCTTGAGTGCGATATACCGAAACGACCGTCTCGATCCAAGGATCGCGTTGCCGCAGACGGTTCGTCATTCGGAGGTCCGAGGCTCAAGTTATGAGCCAAGAACCGAATCTGGTCCGAAACGGGGGGTCCGGGTCCGGGCCGACCCGGCCCGACCCCCCCCCCCTGGGCGGCGCGGCGGCCGGCGGCGGCGGCCGACGGCGGCGGACGGCGGCGGCGGGCCGCGTGGCGGCGGCGGGCCACGTGGCGGCGGCGGGCCGCGTGGCGCGGCGGCGGGCCGCGTGGCGTGACGGCGGCGAGCCGCGTGGCGGCGGTGGGCCGCGGCGGCGGCGCTGGGCGCCGCACGTGGTGGTCACGCGGGGGGCTTGATTGCCCCCGCTGATTGAAGGCGGCGCGGCTTTGCCGCGCCGATTTTTGAAGGAACGGCCCCCGCACGTGGGGGCCGCTTAGTCACAAACCGGGGGCTTAATTGCCCCCGTGGTTTTGAAAGGAGGCACGGCCTTGTGCCGTGCCAAATACAAGAAACGGCCCCCGCAGGTGGGGGCCGGCTGGAACAAACCGGGGGGGCTTTGCCCCCCCCTCCTTTAATTGAACCGCCCCCCTCATTAAGAGGGGGGTTTGAAGAACCGGCCGGGGGTTTAATCCCCCGGTTTTATGACATCCGGCCGGCCCGCTGGCCGGCCGGTTTTTACCAACGGGACCGGAATTTCCGGTCCCGCCCTCGACTCCCGACGCCGGCGGCCCGGCCGCCGGTCTTTCCTTCCGCCGCGGCCCGGAACCGGCCGCGGTCTCCTCGTCTCACCGCGGCCCGGAACCGGCCGCGGTGTTCGTCGTCCGGCACGGTGCGACGGCACCGCACCCCTTTCGCCGTGCCATGAATTCTCCCAACGCGGCGCGACGGCGTCGCGTTCTTGAAATCTCTCCTCGGCGAAGCGCGACGGGGTTGCGGAAAATTATAAGCATGTTCATCCGCGTGGTGCGACGGCACCACGCCTCTTGCTTCCACCCGTATGAATAAAACGAGAACTAAGGAGGGGGGGTTCGGCCGTGTTCTTGCGGTCCGACCCCCCCTCACGTTAAAAAATAACATAACTAAAGAATATCCAAAAGCCTCACGTTTAGTCATGCTAAAATCCATGATTCAAGAATGGAATAAAATAATCAATAAATAACATCCCCTACCTCGGGTTTGAGATTCAAAGAATCTTCTACGTTCCGCAGAAGACGGCGTCGCGGAAGTCGGGCGTCGCGGTCGTCGTTCGTCAAATCCGTTGACGAAGAATTACGTCCGATGCGACACGTTGTTGGCGGATCTTCGTTTGCCGACGAAGAAGGCCCGAGGAGGATGCGGCGTTCCCTCTTGTTGACACCGAGGACGAAGAAGAGAGGCGTCGTTCTTCGTCGGAGTTTGAGCGTTCTTCGTCAAGATGAACGTTCTTCGTCAAGAAGAAGAAGGTGGAGGAGGAGCTCTCAAAAGCTCTCAAGGGAACAAACGACAACCCTTAAACAAATAAGATTGCATCTTATTTTATTAACACACAACTCAAAAGAATTTCAAAAGTTTGAAATTCAAAAGAGTTTAACTCCCCAAAAATAAATTAAGTAACTTAAGACATTAAAGAGGGGGTTAAAGGAGTTGGGGGGATTTGAAAAGAAAAAGGGGGGTTCGTGTGGGCCCCACCACACTTAATCCTCCCAAGGGAGGTTAAGTGGGTGTGGGTCCCACTTCCAACCTCTTTTGATAGGTTTTAAAATAAGTTAAAATAAATTTGTCTTACACAAATTTTATTTAACTTAACTGAAAACCCCAAAACGAAACTTTCAACCCGCAACAAACGCAACTTCCGAAAAGGTCTCATTAAGCGAATATCGGCGCTGCGAGTTCATCGGTGCCCTCGGATTTCAATTCCGAGCACCGGATCAAAAGTTAGGAATTCCCGCTCGTTCGTTCACTGAACGTACCCGAGCCAAACTTCGGAAATTAATTCCGGGCACTCCGGGCCTCGGAATCAGGTGCCGTCTGAAACCGCGCTCTTGTAAAATTCTAAAGAAAATTAAGAAAAAAAAATTTCCCTTGAATTTTACGGGTCTTTACATTACTCCCACCTCAGGGCTTTACGTCCCCGTAAAGCTACATCAAAAACTAGGGAAACAAAAGAGGATACTGAGCACGCATCTGAGCCTCCCGCTCCCATGTGCTCTCCTGGAGATTCCCGTGCCGTCATCTGTTGCGCACAAGAGGAATCGATCGTCCATGTAGGACCCGCTCCTGGATGACATGGACCTCTTTTGACGTGGCCCGGACCATCTCTGGTCCCACAAGAGCTGCAAGATTTCTTCTTTGCCGAAAAGAGAAACCTGGTCTCATCCCCTGGATGAACCACATTCTTTGCCTAAAACAGTCAATCCTAACATGGATGATACTAATCCATACTAAGGATGACGTCGTAAGGCCTCGACGCTACTACTAAGAGATCCAACCGTTACTCTCGCCTCCAAGGGTTGAGTCACACTGTCGGCATCAGTGTGTGGTAACTGGTCTCCTCCAGTAGATGTCTCACAAGTGAGGGTCAAGTCAACAGCCAAAACTGGAACCTCTTAGTAACATTACGATAGAGGACAGGAACGAAAACATCACAAGGTATGCGTCTTTTATTAATGCAGCTCGTAAAACAAGACGCTACACAAAAGCAACAAGGAACCAGAAGTACAAAGGATGTATCCACTAGTTCTGCTCCTGTCCATCGGCTCCCAGAGCTCCATGATCGAAGGCCTCGGCTGCCTGAAGCTGAGCTCTCCCCAGCGGTCGGGGTGGACCTCCTGGTGGTGGTGGTGGTAGAGCCTCAAAGCGTCGTCCACCACCTGCTGCTCGGCCAGCTCCTCTGCCTCGTCCGCCTCCTCCCTGCGGACCGCCACGGTCGAACCTCTGCCTCTGCCTAGGTGGTTCCTCAACCATCTGCTGCTCCTCCGCATGGCGGGTCGGGCAGTCACGAGCCATGTGGCCTCGCCCGCCGCATGCATAGCACTGTCTTCCACTCGAAAGACTGGCTCCGCGTTGTGTGCCCTGCACTGCTGAGCCAGTGCCCTGAGGTCTGGTCTGTCTGGACCCTTGAGTCATTCGCCGACTGCCAGCTGCAGATGACTCTGCCACGTGCCGTCCTGCGGTGGGTCTCTGTGCTGGTGTAGACTCAGCAAGGAAGCTCTCGATCAGAAGGGCCCGCTCCAGTACTCCTGTCTGAGTCGGTATGCTGAGGGAGATCAGCGATGCCCTGATCTCGTGTCTCAAACCCTGCTCGAAGGTCCGGGCCCGGAAGAATGGGTCCCGTACCATGTCGGTCGAGTAGCGCGAGAGATCGGTAAATCTCGCCGAGTACTGAGCGACCGTCATGCTGCCCTGCCGCAGCTGTAGAAGCTCCTGGATGCGCACCGCACGAAGGGTGGCTGGGACGAACTCCGAGCGGAAGATGCTCTCAAAGTCCGTCCAAATAAGAGATGCCTCATCGTGCACCTAGAGCATCAAGCTCCACCATCGTCCTGCTGCTGCGTGTAGTAGGCTCGCAGCGAGGATCACCATGAGGTCTGCTGGTGTCCTCACTAGCCTAAACACTCGAACCACTGCCTCCAGCCAGTCCTCTGCTGCCTGGGGATCCGTCTCCCCGCGAAACCTGGGCGGTCGCTGGCGCTGAAACTCATGCAGTGCGCTGAGGCGACGTGCATCGTCAGCGGCTGCTGCTGGAAGCATCGGGGGATCGGCGGGTAAAGCTACTGCCGGTGCCACTGCTGACAAAGGGCCCTGCACCGAAGCCTCATCGCTCGGTGTGCTGTCGTCTCGCTCGACTCTCGGAACCCTAGCTGGCTGCCGTCGTGGGGCCATCCTGAAAAGGAAACAGGTGCGCCACGGTTAGAACAGTATACCTGGTGAGCTGATATAAGTAATCACAAAGAAAACTTGAAACACACACGCAAACAATGTTTTCGTGCATTAAGTCGGAAATCAGAAGTCAGGGTCCTGGTGTAGGGATACGTCGGCCGCCGCACCAACACTGGACTCCCTGGACTGATATCCACACTCAATACGCTAAACATTATTGCTTCACATAGAAAAGATCAGTGTTCGCGGTAGAACCGAACTCCTTTGATACCAATTTGTCACGACCCGCCCTCGGGGTCCGTGCCGTGACTACCCCAAGCCCGCCTTCCATAGGCCAGGGGCTGGCGACTAGCACCAAGGCGTAAATCCCAGTAAAAAGGGAAGGCATTGCCTTTGAAAAGTAACCAACTCCACAGAGTAAGCAAGCGGAAAGTAAACACTAAACAAGCTGAGTACAACTGAAAGTGCGGAAAAGTAAATGGGCCAGAATACAAACCCAAACTGAAAGTAAAGTACAACTCGAAAAGGGAAAAACAGCAACTGTAAAGTAAAAGCCGCTACTCCGAGCTGTCCACCGGAAATCCCACCTGAAGGGTGGGTACAGATAGCTCCTCTGCTCCACGGGTCCCGCTGTCCGCTCCGAGCACGTCCCGCCCAGTGGTCCACCTCCGGGTACCGTCCCGCTCTGCAAGCCTCAGCTAAGGTCAACGCTGTCCGTCGTCTGCAACCAACACAACGAAGTGCGGGCAAAGCCCGTGCAGGGGTGAGTATAAGCTACTCAGTAGGGACCCCGAGACCCCTGAAGGTCTCTCAAATCCACAAAGGATAAACCACGAAGAAAAGTACAATCACGAAGTAACAACCGACACTGCTTAGGTATATGCCCATACATATACCTAAGTCATCAATTAAAATACACTCCAACCTCCGAGCCCAAGTACAACTCAGTCCACGCAGGAAAGTATACGTAATCCACATAGGAAAGCAAAATATAATCCACACAGGATTGCACAACACAATCCACACAGGAAAACAACAGGATTCAGCTCACACAGGTATACTTCTTCAAGGACGATAAAGATGATCACTGATCCATCTAAGTCGTCGGACCCACGAAGGATCGATAGGTAACTAACCCCCGCAGAAGACCCACACAGGATCGGGCTCACACAGAACCTGTAGGCGCTGGCTCACACAGAACCGCTGAGCGCAAGGACCCACACAGGATCGGGCTCACACAGAACCTGTAGCACTGATCCACGTAGGATCGCTGAGTGCTGTAGTCGTCGTCGTCGAATCCACACAGGATCTCTGTACTGTCGTCGTCCAATCCACACAGGATCTCAGTACTGTCGTCGTCAAATCCACACAGGATCTCTGTACTGTCGTCGTCAAATCCACACAGGATCTCTGTACTGTCGTCGTCAAATCCACACAGGATCTCTGTACTGTCGTCGTCAAAGTCACAGTAGCAGTCGTAGCAGTAGAACAGTCGCAGCCAGCACTAGGGTTCCCGCACACAGCAAACTCGTACGGAGGGTCCGCTCCACGAGCCGAGAGGCTGATACATCAACTGTCACGAAGACCGAAGTTGATGTATCCAAAAGTTCCGTATCGTCAACAGGAACTCAACGCATCAGACGGCGCGTCGATCGGACGCCCGGTCTGAGAGTTATAGGCATTTTCGTCTCCGGGGCCCGGTTGGTTTTTAAGGCAAAACCAACCCGACCGTACTCCACCTGCGTCCAAACCTCGGGCGGAGTATGCCAAAAGATCCGTCTCACTAAGAGGAACACTACGCGACTGACGGCACGTCAATCGGACGTCCGTAGCTCAAGATATGAGCGTTTCCGCTCCGAAGGCCCGGTTGGTTTCGTGAACGAACCAACCCGGCCGAACTCAAAGTAACCCGAAACCTTGAGTGCGATATACCGAAACGACCGTCTCGATCCAAGGATCGCGTTGCCGCAGACGGTTCGTCATTCGGAGGTCCGAGGCTCAAGTTATGAGCCAAGAACCGAATCTGGTCCGAAACGGGGGGTCCGGGTCCGGGCCGACCCGGCCCGACCCCCCCCCCCCTGGGCGGCGCGGCGGCCGGCGGCGGCGGCCGACGGCGGCGGACGGCGGCGGGCCGCGTGGCGGCGGCGGGCCACGTGGCGGCGGCGGGCCGCGTGGCGCGGCGGCGGGCCGCGTGGCGTGACGGCGGCGAGCCGCGTGGCGGCGGTGGGCCGCGGCGGCGGCGCTGGGCGCCGCACGTGGTGGTCACGCGGGGGGCTTGATTGCCCCCGCTGATTGAAGGCGGCGCGGCTTTGCCGCGCCGATTTTTGAAGGAACGGCCCCCGCACGTGGGGGCCGCTTAGTCACAAACCGGGGGCTTAATTGCCCCCGTGGTTTTGAAAGGAGGCACGGCCTTGTGCCGTGCCAAATACAAGAAACGGCCCCCGCAAGTGGGGGCCGGCTGGAACAAACCGGGGGGGCTTTGCCCCCCCCCTCCTTTAATTGAACCGCCCCCCTCATTAAGAGGGGGGTTTGAAGAACCGGCCGGGGGTTTAATCCCCCGGTTTTATGACATCCGGCCGGCCCGCTGGCCGGCCGGTTTTTACCAACGGGACCGGAATTTTCCGGTCCCGCCCTCGACTCCCGACGCCGGCGGCCCGGCCGCCGGTCTTTCCTTCCGCCGCGGCCCGGAACCGGCCGCGGTCTCCTCGTCTCACCGCGGCCCGGAACCGGCCGCGGTGTTCGTCGTCCGGCACGGTGCGACGGCACCGCACCCCTTTCGCCGTGCCATGAATTCTCCCAACGCGGCGCGACGGCGTCGCGTTCTTGAAATCTCTCCTCGGCGAAGCGCGACGGGGTTGCGGAAAATTATAAGCATGTTCATCCGCGTGGTGCGACGGCACCACGCCTCTTGCTTCCACCCGTATGAATAAAACGAGAACTAAGGAGGGGGGGTTCGGCCGTGTTCTTGCGGTCCGACCCCCCCTCACGTTAAAAAATAACATAACTAAAGAATATCCAAAAGCCTCACGTTTAGTCATGCTAAAATCCATGATTCAAGAATGGAATAAAATAATCAATAAATAACATCCCCTACCTCGGGTTTGAGATTCAAAGAATCTTCTACGTTCCGCGGAAGACGGCGTCGCGGAAGTCGGGCGTCGCGGTCGTCGTTCGTCAAATCCGTTGACGAAGAATTACGTCCGATGCGACACGTTGTTGGCGGATCTTCGTTTGCCGACGAAGAAGGCCCGAGGAGGATGCGGCGTTCCCTCTTGTTGACACCGAGGACGAAGAAGAGAGGCGTCGTTCTTCGTCGGAGTTTGAGCGTTCTTCGTCAAGATGAACGTTCTTCGTCAAGAAGAAGAAGGTGGAGGAGGAGCTCTCAAAAGCTCTCAAGGGAACAAACGACAACCCTTAAACAAATAAGATTGCATCTTATTTTATTAACACACAACTCAAAAGAATTTCAAAAGTTTGAAATTCAAAAGAGTTTAACTCCCCAAAAATAAATTAAGTAACTTAAGACATTAAAGAGGGGGTTAAAGGAGTTGGGGGGATTTGAAAAGAAAAAGGGGGGTTCGTGTGGGCCCCACCACACTTAATCCTCCCAAGGGAGGTTAAGTGGGTGTGGGTCCCACTTCCAACCTCTTTTGATAGGTTTTAAAATAAGTTAAAATAAATTTGTCTTACACAAATTTTATTTAACTTAACTGAAAACCCCAAAACGAAACTTTCAACCCGCAACAAACGCAACTTCCGAAAAGGTCTCATTAAGCGAATATCGGCGCTGCGAGTTCATCGGTGCCCTCGGATTTCAATTCCGAGCACCGGATCAAAAGTTAGGAATTCCCGCTCGTTCGTTCACTGAACGTACCCGAGCCAAACTTCGGAAATTAATTCCGGGCACTCCGGGCCTCGGAATCAGGTGCCGTCTGAAACCGCGCTCTTGTAAAATTCTAAAGAAAATTAAGAAAAAAAAATTTCCCTTGAATTTTACGGGTCTTTACACGACCGTAGTGGGTCGAGAGTGAAATATAATTTTTTTGTGCTTTTCGTGAAAGAATTAAATAAAATAAAAATGTCTAACATTTTTATTTTAGAAACCCTCAACACGGGTTATGGTGGTGGGGACCACCCAAGCCTAAATCTCCCATGTGAGTGTTAAGAGGTGGGGACCACCTAAACTAACCTCCCAATTTGAATTTAGAGCGGAGACCACCCAAACCCCCTTTAATGAGAGAAAACCTATCAACTCCCCTACTTTAAATTTTTCCAACACCATTCATTAATTGGGCCAATTAATTTTTCCAACGTGGTACAATTAAATGAGCCAATTAATTATGCCAATGTGACAACATAATTAATCTACTTAATTTAATTATATTGGCACCTCTTTGTTTGGGAGGATTTTTGGTTGGAAAATAAGTTCCTTGGCAGGAGAAAGTTCTCCAACGAAGAATGCCATCAAAGAATGTTCTTCAGAAATCAAGGAAGAGGACAACGTACGATCCCAACATCGAAGTGTGGTTTTGGAAGAGACAATCTTTGGCACCCTCTTCACCTTCTTTGTCTTCTTTCTCATGCCAACATCATTGAACAATCAAGGTAGGGGTTTAATTATGCCTGATCATCGACTTCCATGTTCATCCCTTATAAACAAAGAACGCAGATCAACTCGCTAACTAGTTGATCTGAGGATGATTTCTCTTTGTAGGATTGGGAATATTTATTGAAGGTGGTTGTAGGGTGGTTGTTTTAATTTCTTCCCCTTATCGTTCTTGATAATTCAACATACAAATCAGGAAGATATTAGAGCAGCTTACTACCGCTCTAACGCGGTGAGTGTGGGCCAAAAAAACGTGACCCAACATCTCTAAAAATCTTGTGTTTAATTGTTGTGTTCTTCATGATGGAGGAGGACAACAACCCAACCTCGGTGGGGCATGATAATGGTGGCCGGTACCACCGCCGGCCATGACGAAGGAGATGGTGCAATGAAGACGCCCTGCAGCCACCACCACCTGTGGCCACCGCTGCCCTGCTGCCTCCGCCGCCCTCAGCCACCACCACCCTACGGCCTCCACCGCCCATGGCCACCGTCTCCCCGTGGCCTCCCCAGCCCGCAACCACCACTGCCCCATGGCCACTGCGCCGCCCACGAACACCTCTTCCCCACAGCCACCGCCGCCCCGCGGCCACCGCCGCCCCGCGGCCACCGCCGCCCCGCGGCCACCGCCGCCCCGCGGCCACCGCCGCCCCGCGGCCACCGCCGCCCCGCGGCCACCTAACCACCTACGGCCACTACCGTCCCGCGTTCTTGCCACCCCGAGGCCTCTCCACCCCGTGGCCTCGCCACCTCTGCAGCCCCCACAGCCTCGACACCCCTGTTACCCTTGCGACCTTGCCGTCCCGCGACCTCACGACCCCCGTGACCCTTCACACTCCCACGACCTCGCCGCCCTCGCGGCCTCCGCGCTTCCATCGCGCTGCTCCGTGACTCCCCGCACTGCTCCGCTACCCCCCATGCCACCCAGTGCAGGCCGGGCCGGACCCAGCGGACCGGGTCAACCCAAACCTGGTCGGGTCGGCCTTGGCCGGGTCGGTCCGACTGGGTCGGACCAGACCCGAACCAACTACAAGATTTTCACTCTATCGGCCATAACTTTGGCACCAGGTGTCCATTTGAAAAACTGTCAAGGGAGCTGTAAAACTTGGAGTGAGACAGTATTTTTGGTATACTACACTTTATATTTGGATAAAGTTGGGATATGGTCGGGTTGGATCGAGAATGAATCCAACCAGGCCCTTAGGACTAAAAGGATAATAACTTACAGACCGAGCGTTTGATTGACGCACTGTCTGTTGCGTTGAGACCCCTATGACATGGCGGTACTTTGAGATACTTCTTCTTGGTACTTTTTGGCAGTTGGAGTATCGACCAGTGGCTTGAGGAGTGGACTCTCCCGGAGACAAGAAAGCTTAGTGAGGAAACCCAGTAGCTGGCTATGATGTGAAGAATGAATAATGATCCTGTGTGAGTCAGTACCGAGAAAACCTGTGTGGGTCAGCACCTAGAAATCCTATGTGGGTTAGCATTGAGAAATCCTATGTGGGTGAGCACCTTAGGATCCTATGTGGGTCAGTACCGAGCGATCCTGTGTAGCTCAGCACCGAGCGATCCTGTGTGGGTCAGAAGCAGGGCTTCTTAATAGAGTAAGATGATTCAGTAGTTACATCTAATCATCTCTACTACTATACCTAAGAAATACTTGGTGTGAGCTGAGTATATACCTGATCGGTACTTTATTTTGTTGTAATACCTTGGTGGTATTCTTCTGTGTGGCGTACCTGAGTGGTACTTACCATTGTGGTACTCCTTCCTTTGTGGAACAATTGAGCTTTGGGATTTTGAGTTGGACTCTGTGTTTCCTCATGATTGTGATGGGTATACTTGATAGCTTAGGTATATGTATTGGAATATACCTATGTAGGGTTTTCAGTTGATTTCATGCCTTGTGGTTTATTCTTGGTGGATTTTGTGAGACTTTGAGGGTCTTGGGGTCCCTACTGAGTATCGTTATACTCACCCCTGCATGGGCTATGCCCGCACCTTGTTGTGTTTGGTGCAGACGATGGAAAACGCTGATCGAGGCTAAGGGTACCAGGGCTAGACGGGGCCTGGAGGTGGACCATACGGCGTGACAGTATGCAGAAGAGACAGGCAGACATGGAGTGCTGAGGAGGCGATCTGTACCTACCCTTCAGGTAGGAAACTCGGAGGACGACCCAGTAGCTGCCATTATTTTTCTTCAGTTGTATTGTATTTTAGTTGTACTTGTACTACTACTGTTGGTCTTTTATTCTATCCCCTTTTTTACTTTAATCACTCTTTTTTCTATACAGTTGACTTGTGTTCATATCTTGCTGTGTGCTTGGTTGCGTGTGTTTACAGGTTATAAAGGCAATGCCTTCCCGGTTATAGGGAATACGCCTTTCGGTGCTAGTCGCTAGCTCCTGGCCTATGGAAGGAGGGCTTGGGGTAGTCACGACATGGGCCCTAGGGGATGGGTCGTGACAGTGTAGATCTCGATATATCTTGGTGACAGCAGGATGAAATGCCTAAGCTAAAGTATGAAAGTATCACATCATCTCCTCACGTGTGTCTGTTGATACCCATACGTGCCCATGAAAATGTAAGATCTCATCCTCTCCTACATTCCACCCAGGAGTAGGGTCCTCTCCTGACACACTCTCCTGTAGGACTAGGCCTTCAGAATCTAATAGCTTCCTCATTTGAACTCAATCCAGTAGAGTAGAGGTAACATCTACATAAGAAAGAAATGTTTTCCCCTATCTGCCATGCACCTCGAAATGCATCTTAGAGAGTATATACATAAGCTGCCACTAACTGCTAGCCCCCCTAACTGCCTGTATCTGAGTCCTCCTGCTCAATGCATCAGCCACTGCGTTGCCTTTCTCAAGTGTTTAGGCAAACTCAAATTCAAAAGATTGAAGGTACTCAAACCACCTTCACTATCTCAAATTCATATCACACTAAGTTAACATATACTTGAGACTTTTATGGTCAGTGTACACCAAAAAATGCTCTCCCAGAAGGTAGTGTCTCTAACAACACAAGGAATGAACAACGTTAGCCAACTCGAGATCATGCGTCGGGTAATTCCTCTCATGTGGCCTCAACTGCTGAGACCCATACGCAACAAATCCTTCCCCATGCATAATCACTACTCCCAGCCCCATACTTGATGCATCACAGTAAATGGTGTAAATCTTTATTGGCTTTGAAAAAACTAGTATCTGTGCTGAAGTCAACCTTCTCTTTATCTCCTGAAAGGCTGACTCACTAGAATCTGACCATGAGTACTTCACACACTTCTTAGTTAGGCCCGTCAGTGGTACTCCTAAGCATGAAAAGTCCTGTATAAAATGTATTTTATAACCAGATAGCCTCAGAAAACTCTGTACCTCAAATAAATTCTTTGACTTCTCCTAGGAAACTACTGCTCTCACTTTCTATGGGTCTACTGACAATCCTATCTCTGAGATAACATGACCCAAAAAGTGAATCTGATCCATCCAAAAGTGGAATTTTGAGATCTTAGCATATAACTGATTCTCTCTCCATGTACTCAAAACGATCTCAATATGGATAGCATGGTCGGGTCGAGTGTGAGAGTACACTAAGATATTTTTCATGAAAACCACCACAAAGGATTCCAAGTAAGGATGGAACACTCAGTTCATCAGTGCCATAAAAATTGCAAGTGTGTTCGTGAGACCGAATGGCATAACCATATACTTGTATAAAGATCATCAATCCTTGGTAAGGGGTATTAGTTCTTAACATTCAATTGGTTTAGCTTCTAATAATCCATGAAGAGTCTGAGGGTACTGTCCGCCTTCTTTAAAAATAGGACAAGAGAACCCCAAGGAAAAGTATTGGGTCAGATGAAACCCTTTTCCTATAACTCCTCCAACTTCTTCTTGAGATCCTGCAACTTTGGTGTAGCCATCCTATAAGGATGATTGGACACCGGTGCTACCCTTGGAACAAGTTAAATAGAAAAGTATAACTCTCGCTCTAAAGGAAAACCTGAAAAGTCATCTGGAAAGACATCCCTAAAATGATCGACCATTGGAGGAAAGTCCATCTGTGAAGTCCCCTGGTCATCCAGATACATACTAGAAATCTGGGCTATAACACCTCTCAACCTATGATTCTCGGGTCCATCTCTTCTCTCCTAGACATCCCATTCTACCTTATATAGAAACAATCTTCCCTCTGGTGAAATGAAACTCACCCTATGACGATAGAAATTGACAACATCCTAGAAGGGAACTAACCAGTCCATTATGAGAATGATGTCATAACCCATCATCTCTAAGACATAAAGGTCCCATAAGAAGTGGCACCCATCAACCTCAAGAGGGAACTCCATGAACTGATGTACACTAGCCTTTCTAGTTCCCAATGGAGTGTACAATGTCATGATATCAGTAGAAGTAAAGATACAAAGCCCAAGGCTCTCCACAATAGGCAAAAATATAAAGCTATGGGAATCCCCTATATTGAATAGAGCAGAAGCTAAAACTGAGGCAAAAAAAATCATACCTCTAAACATAGAGGGTCTAGGATCCTGTTCCTTCTGGATCTACTCTAGCACAAAATCCTGACCTATGCCGCAGATCTGTAAAGCTGTATGAGATCCCTGAGCTGATCTCTCCTGTGGCTGTCGAAAACCCTATGTCTAACGATTACGACCACGAACACCACCTCAGTCTGAACAACCTGAAGAACTCCAACCCCAATCTGATGTGGGACTGGTGGTCCTACTTTGGTATGAGGAGTCGAAACAGATTCTCCCTCACTAGCTGCTGGAAGATGTCCCATCTTGCCGCAAGATCAGAACTCAACTGGATCTCTCGGGCACAAATGTTTCTTATGTCCGCCCTTCCCGCACTAGTAGCACACCACCTGGATACTTGAAAGAAAATCCCACCTACTTAGATCTCCATGCATAGACTCCCTGTGGTGCTTCCTACTATCAGTTGGAAGGGTACCAACTCTATATGCTGAACCACCCTGGCCCACATCTCCAGAATCCCTCAGGTTTCACTCAGTGTTTAGTGCCTAGTTGACTATAGAAGATATAGAAGTCAACCAGTAGACATTAACCTGGGATCATATGTCATGTATGAGACCATCCTCAAACTTCCTGGCTAGAAATAACTCATAACCCCCTATAATGGGTGTGAATAGCTGAAGATCTATGAAGCGAGAAGAATACTCCATGATTAAGAGAGCACCATACTCCAAACTCATGAACTCTCAAGCTTGGTTGGCGCTCAAGGTCTATAGGTATAAGTAGTCATAGAAGGTATGCTGGAACTCATCCCAATCCATAACCTACTGGCGTCCTGCCTATGATATCACATCCCACTATCTTTTGGCAGAATCTCAAAGCATATACGTAGAAAGATTCACCCTCCTCTCTGGAGGCATCTCGAGATGCTCGAACATCGATAGCATGGCTTCTAACCATGAATCTGTAGCCTGAGGTCCTCCATCCCCTAAGAAAGTGGGAGTATGATACTACTAAAAATCTCATGTCAACTCTTCCATAGATGGGGTAGGATGCGGTACTCCCTGGAAGGTTTGCATCATCCTTATAAAGCCTTCTCAAAACTGTGCATTGGAACCTGTATCAGGAATGACGGCTGGTGCCATGAAGGGCATGACAGGAGGATCTGATGGTAGTCCCTGATCTACCATTTCCAGTTTCTGATCGTTTCCCTATATCTGGAGTACAACCGGAGGATGTCTAGGTGGAATTACTCTCCAAGGTCAAGTTCACACCTCAACACAAGATTAAAGAAGAAACAACTTAGAAGTGCAAAATGGAACTGAGAATAAAAACCATTCAAGTTGTTCAAAACAGGGTTACACGACATGTATGAACTATACATGGCGCCTTCCTTTAAACCTTTACATGGGCATGTACTTTTGTCCAAAACTGGTCGTGTAACACCCCTACACACGATGTTCTCATCTCGTGGAATGACATGTACGTGAATTTTCCTTCAAGCCAAAGTTATTCTACACAGCTAAACCACATATTTCTCTCTTGGGTAACACTATACGACGTGTTCACCATACACAAGATGTGTATTACCTGAGTTCTAACCACCTGTGTCATTAGTCACACGATCATACACATGGTCAATTTTCACACGACATGTTCAATATGGACACGATGTGTATCATCCGAACTTCATCCACCAATGTCGTTAGTCACACGACTGGATACATGGCCTCTTGGGCATGACGTGTACTCCCAATACACGACGTGTTCCACAAAATCATTTCCAAACCCCATGTCTTTATCTACATAGTCAGTCACACGGTTTAAAGACTACACGGTGTGTACATACAGTACACGGCATGTACTTAAGAAAAGTTGTTTCTTCCCAAATAGAAGTGTACATGGCATGTATTCATCATCACACACTGTGTATTCTGGGTTTTTCTGGACAATAAGCCTTAGAAACTACTCCAGAACCCCATAAAATGCCGAAACAAGCATTAAGGTGCCAAATTCCGATGCATGGGTGCCCATACTCCCTGCAAATCAAATCTTGGCATCATATTACTATCATATCATAACAGAATTAATTTAAAGTTCAATATGATCCACCAAATTCCAATCCAAGAGGGACTATAACACCTCAGGGACCAAAGTTTGTCATCCATTCAAATGAAACTTTAAATTTTCTAATACCCTATCAAAATAGCAGGTATTCTATCATGACATCTTTCACAACAGCATGCATATTTAATACAACATCTATCACAACAACATGAAATCAGTAATGCATCCTAAATGGCATGACAAAATGCATTACATGTGATCTCTAGAAAGTGCCTATATAATGCATGAGATGGCATACCATTATATCATCAGGTTTCAATAGAAATAGAAACTCAATAATATCAATGATAATATCACAAATCATGTGAATCACCCAATAGTGAAATCAAATCAACTGTAACAATTTAAAAACTAGAAAATTGCAATAATAGAGGTAAATTAACTTTTCCCTATATGCGGGCTAGTTACTCTCAGGCACAGCTTATTACCAACCTCCCATTCCTTCCTATCCTTATCTATAGGCTCCAAACAGTAAGACAAATAAGAAAAGAACCTCCTATGATACCACTTTGTAACATCCCGGTTCTGGGAGCTGCCCAAAGGTGCCCCGTACCCGGTTTGTCACATGGCCTCAAGCACATTTCCCTGAATACCAAAGGCTTCCAACTAGCAGTGAGGGCCTTGGGTGTGATAGTGGGGAAACTATTCCCACATTGGCAGAGTATGAACATCAGAATAACAAGTAACAAATAGTAGCAGAAGCAATAATACCATACAATAAGTAAACAACATAGACTGAAAGTAAATAAACAGCTGGAGAACATATACAAATGATGCATGTCACATATGTCTTGGAAAACATCCAAACAAGTCACAATTCTGGGAATACAGTACTAAACCCAAGTAAAAAAGAAAACATGAAAACTCCAGCAGCATCGCAAGCCTAAGATTGGTCCCATTCTATCCATATCCACAACAATCAAGTACCTGTTGATGAAGGGAACTTGCCCTTATCTATACCTACAACTATATAATTTTTTTATGTCCAAAAGCATGACACAAATAGGGTTTGAGACAAATCCTAGTAGGAAACCACCACAAGATATGTGCCTAACTATCAGTGAGTATATATATAGCATGTAAAAATGAAATGCAGCAAAGAAACTAGGATTACACAAAATTAACCAATCCTACAATTTCCATTTACGTTCATTAGAATTTAATGTTCAACATTTAATCAAGTAAGTATCACAAACAGTCATTTCAGAAGAATTCCTAACAAGACCAAATCTAAGCTTGTTCTTTGGCTTGGTAGATACATAAAAAACATTCAATATTTACATTAACCCTCTCGGTAGCTCACACAGTCTAACCCCTCTGGTCAATATTCAATAAAAATTCAAAGACACTCCGAGGAAGCACTCACCATCAATTCCCCCTATGGTCTTTCCACAATAACAACAGACTCTCTGGGGAAGCACTCAACATCAATTCCCCCTGTGGTCTCGTAATGTAATCTATAAACACTCTGAGGGAGAACTCACCATCAATCCCCCTATGGTCTCCTAGCATGAAATATAATAGCCACTATGAGGAATCACTCAACGTAAATTCCCCCTATGGTCTAAATACAACAGGTTCTCACAGACCTATGCAATTCAATCGTGCATATATAATATCAAGCAACCCAAAGTAATCTCAACTAATAAATGGATAAATAATTCTAATTAATATCACAAGCATTTAAAAAGCAGAAAAAGTCAATCAATTCCACCTATCAAGCAAGGCAAGGGAACAAGGTCTGCCTCATAGGATGCCTGGACCAAACAGTCCTAAACATTCAAACAAGGAAACACACCCATGGGGTGTTCCTTAAGCATGCAATTTAAAAATACTCCAAAACAAAAAAACATTAATCCAACAATAAATATAATTTAGATAAAATAGTTTAAAATTTCCTTAACCCGAAATACTCTAAACAAGGGTAATCGGCACTTTGGCATATAAAAATCAAAGAAAAACAACGAAAGGAAACAAACCACCTACCTCGACGTTGTATGATGAACACTATCTAATGTCAGCCCTTGAATTGGCCTAGAACTACATAGATCTAAAAAAAGTTAAAAAATGTTCAACCTTGAATAACTTAATAAAGAGGAGAAATCAGGAAGATAGGTTTAAGAAGAATGAATAACTCACCAAGGTGATTCCAACGCACCTGCTGAAGTTCAGATCAGACCTTGGATGGAGAAATGGTGGATTGGAGAAGAATATTTGTTCTTGGTCTCTCCTGAACGAACCAAGGCTATAAGAAGATGAATATGAGGGTTATATGCGACCTCGATCTGATATTTCAAATAAAAAGAAAAGTACACGACACATACTATTAATGAACACACCGTGTATTTGCCTCAAATGGCCCCCAACATTAGTAGTCTGCAACATCTCCCCACACGACCATGTCTTGGCTGTTACACACCCAAGAAATGACTGTACGTGGTAACAGGGTACATGAAATGTACTCCTATGTACACAACATGTACTTATAAAATTTATAAATTCTCCTCTTTACCTAAAAAACACCCGAAATCAAGATCCATACCTGAAATGGATATTCGGGTTCTTACACCTAAATGACCTAGAAACTTGGTCAAAACCCATTATATATCCATATTTTGGTCTTAAAACTTACATTATTGATTTATGTTGGTTTTTTATGAATTTTTTTAGATAGGAACATGCGTACACCTAACTTGTTTTCAAAAATTCCAAGTGAGTCCTTTTCCTTCCCTATAAAAGGCCACTACCTCTCCCACATCCTCACACATCTCAAACCACTTATGTTTGGAAAATATCTACCCAATAAAATTTCTATAAATCTTACCTTCCTTATATAATCCTTCCCTTTGGTATAAGGAAATCCAAGTAATCCTTTTGGCACAAACTAAAAAGAGTTACCCGATTAAGATGTAACATATTCTTCCACGTCCTTTCTTTTATTTTTCTTCTCCACCCCATCCACTATCTTTATTACATTCTTGTATAAAAAAGTATCCTAAATATACTAGGATTTTATTATTCTATGGTTTCAATATAAACTTTCACACACCTCCATCTAATGGACAATGAACATACTGTTTATGTGTACAACGAACCACTGCCTCACTAAACGACGATTGTTCAATTTTCCTTACTGCCTCTCATGGTGGAAATTATGATGGAAAATATTTTCATATATATTATATATTATATTTATTATATCTTTAATATTATATATTAATTTTACAACACATGTCTTTTTTACTTTTCATTTGGTGTTAATATGATAATTTCGTTTGAGGAAGTGTGGACTACCGCCCCCTCAAAGCAACATGATTCATTCATACACTATATGGATTGTATTAATGATGGATTAAATGAATAAATAAGATATATATCATATCATAAATATACTGTAATAATGATATATATATATATAAATATGTATACATATATTTATTTTACTTTATTTCATTCAATACGACAGTTAAATGGAAACAACGTTCATGCATACGTACGACCTACCGTCTCTATGAAAAGCGTATTACATTTCATAATTATATATTCTATAGATTATTATGATAGGAATATAATGTATATAAATGATATTTATATCATGTTTTATATTCTTTAAATCATGATATAAAGTATAAATACCATAGATATAAAAAATTAAGACACATGCGAATAATAAAGAGAATATTACCCGAAGTGAAATATTAACATAAGATTGTTAACAAGAGTGTAATATAAGGCCATAATAAAAAAATATATGGTATTAGATATAATAATATATTTCTTTAAATGATTTATAATAAATTTATATTTATTATATATTTGGTTTGAATGAGTACGACGAGAGTCAAGACACAAGGTAATAGGATTTCATATTACTTTTTATTTCTGTGAGATACATGCTATGTCCACCACTCTTTCATTTTTTGTGGTGTATGTAATACCCATGATTTTATTCTATGTATATTATACTTATATTTATGGTTATTCACATATCTATTCTATGATCCTTCTTTTATGGGGTTTATGTTTCAAAATTTACCAAATCGGTAAAATAGTTTTGTCTTAATTTGCCTTCTTTAAAACTCATGTTTTGTTATGAACCTAAATTTTATTTCAAGGTGTATATACTTAAATTTTACATATTATATCATGAATTTAATTTATTTCATGATATTTTAAGTTTCATGTAATTTCATTTTATTACATGGAGAGTATGATCCCAAGTTACCAAGTTATAAGAGTTTATTGAGACAATCTCATCGCTTTTCAAGATTGTTTATGTCTATGATTTATTTGATGAAATATTAGGATCCATATCTTAAGAAAATTCATGAATTTTATTCTACTATGTTTATTAATGATTTATTCATATATTGGTACCATTTATTCCACTCTTTGGTACATAAGATAATTAAGAAAGTGTTTTTAAGAAAGCTCAACTTTACCCTCTCTTCGGTCAAAAATCTATGTTCCTTTAAAACCATGTTTTATAAAAAGGTTTCCCAATAATATTCTACTAATATCCTATGATAATTAATTTTTTTTACCCATTTTGTATTTTGCCAATTTTTTCAAAGGAATATTCTTGTCGCTTTCTGAATGAGTCATTTTTCTATCCTTTTTACCCTAAAAAAGGAATATTATTTTTACCTCATATGACATGTTTGAATTTATCCACTGTCAATCCTTTGAATATTTATTTTCATGTTTAAAGGTTAATTTTTAATAACTTTTTTAAAATATATTTTCAAATAAGTGATTTTCAAAACGTTTTCAAGGTTATTTTATAAATTTTCAAGGAAAATGGTTGTCAAAATGTTTTCAAGCCTTATTTTTATGTTTCGAATTATTTTCAAAGGAATTTTTTTCCAAAATGTTTTAAGTTTTAAAGAGATTTTTTCAAATTAGAAAGGATATTTTCCTCAATAAATGTTTCCAAAATATCCTTCTAAGTTATTTTTAACATCCTTTTATTCCACTATTGACCTTCTAGAAAATATTACAAAGGTTTCATTCATATTATTTATTGAATGATTTATGTTTTGATGGAATGATTCTTATGACACCCGTTTCCCTTTCATGGGTTATATTCTTTTGAAACCCACTTATTTTCATGGGTTATTCTTTGATGAAATGATTATGAAACCTATCTCTTTTCCATAGGTTATGATGTGATGAAATGTTAATGATACCCATTTTAGTTCATGGGTTATGATTTGATGTTTATATAATCCATCTCTTTTTATGGGTCATGATATGATGAATGTTTTATTATCTTGTAGCACATGTATGAATGGTTTTATTATGATATGGGGGGGGACCTAAGTCTCCCTCTAATGCATTGGGTAACGGTGAATGACTCATGATTATAAATGTTATGCATGAACTTTATTATGTGTTCATAATGTTATGCATGGACCTAGTTGCATGTCCATAAGTTTATGCGTGAACCTAATTACATGTTCACAATGTTATGAGTGAAACTTATTACATGTTCACAATGTTATTCATGGAACTAGTTGCATGTCCATAAGTTTATGTGTAAACCTGATTACATGTTCACAATGTTATGCATGCACCTAATTACATGCTCACAAAGTTATGAATAGACCTGGTTTCATGTCCATATGGTTATGTGTGAACCTGATTTCACATTCACAATGTTATGCATGGACCTAGTTGCATGTCCATAAGTTGATGTGGGGTCTTGATTTCGTGTCCTTAACTTAACGAGTGAAACTATTTTTACTTATACATGTTCACAATGTTATAAAAAAATATTCATGCCACAAATTCTATGTCTTAGTCCTTTGTTATGATTTCATGACTTATTCTCTATCACAAACCATCCTAGAGGGGCCTGTTCCATGACTACCCCAAGACCGCCTCCAATAGGCCAGGGGATTATGACTAGAACTGAGTAGGATTATCCCATAATGGGAGTCATTATCCTAAAGAACCAAGACACATACACACATCTACAAGCCAAAAATTCTAAAATGTAAAAACACTAAGTAAAAAATGCATGAAAACCACTATATCCCACAACCAGAGTATGATAGGAAGAAAATTAAAGTAAACATGGCCAAATAGAAGCCCACCAAAAAGAGTATGTAACACAA
This sequence comes from Viscum album, assembly GCA_963277665.1. NCBI lineage: Eukaryota > Viridiplantae > Streptophyta > Magnoliopsida > Santalales > Viscaceae > Viscum > Viscum album. The sequence continues at coordinate 1,473,264,723 of OY728125.1, read as the reverse complement.
GTCCAACCTGGAAGTAAAGGTATTGGGACAAATGTCTGAAATCCGCAGGAACACACCTCGGTCTTTCTAATCTCACTAAGCACCATCTGGTCCTAGTATGCCTTGGACTCCATCAAAAGTTTGATCGTCTTCATAAGACACAACACATGTGGGAACATCTCATGTATAGGTGATTATAAAAATACCCAGTAGGACACCCCGAAACTACAAAGCAATAACACAAAGAAATACCACAAAGGAATTCCACAAAGGAATACCACAAAGGAAAGTACAATCATATCTACAAGGGTATATGTATATAACACATAAAATAAGAATATCCAGATATACTCATGAGAAACACCACACCATCGGGCGGTCAAAACCAACTTCCAGCCACAATATTATGCTCAAAGCATGCTCATTCTGGGATAACTCACTCCTTGAGCCATAATATCATCGGAGACACTCACAAAGAGGTCTAACTCATTGGTCCCTACCCAAAGAGAACATATTGGTCAATGAAGACTATGATACAAAAAGAGGGGGAAATAACTTGGACTAGCCGAGGGACACTGCTAATCGCACCCAAACTCACTTGGGGATACCACACACCCAATCTAGATCAACCCATTATGTAAGGGATCACTCCCACAACCAACTAGAGGATGCCACATAACCTACCGATGTGGCCTGATAGATGGAGGATCAAAACCCTGTTCAATGAGGTTATGTGATTCCAAAGACTCCACTAGGGGTGATAAAGGATTACACTCCAGTCTCAAGGAGGGATACCATACTCTATCTGAGACTCGACCTCTAGAGGGGATTACAATTCAGTGATGTGGATGTAATGCCGTACTGAACCCTTGAGGGAAAGGACCAAGGGAATGATCTCAACCTATATTGATCCAAACTAAAAACTCACAATTTGTCTCAAAATGACCATATCAACATCAGTGTCTCAATCCCATAGATTACTCATCGATTGGGAACCCCGTTTAGGAGATATGCTAGTTTGAGCGAAACTATATGCGGGCCTACTGGGGCCTGCAGACCTACCGCCGTGGTCAACCACCGCAATCGGTCAACTGACCACACAGATCAGCCACATAGTTGCTACACCTCACAGTCGACCTTCACATTTGACCATCGTGGGCGATTCACTTTGCCGCAGCTGAAGCTGCCGTGACTCACGATCGACCGTGGCCACCTTCATCCCGGTGACCCCGGGTCCGATCTGGTTCTTGGATCAACCCGGCCTACTTACCCTAACCAACCTTGGATCAACCTGCTCTACCTGGGCCTACTCTGCTCAGGCCATGTCCACCTCCACAGACCTCGCTAGCGCCGCTGCTGCTGATCCCATGCCACTGCCGCCTCTTCATCCCCATCGCTGCCACCATCTCACGTGTCTGCCACTAGTCACACCCGCTGTGCGCCGCTGAAAGTGCCCTACCGGTGGTCCCTTCTATGGAACATTGGGCCTCCTTAGATGCCCAAAAAAATCGAACAGTCATAGATCTGAACTCCTTGGGTCCCAATCTACACAGATCCATCCTCGTTTGTTGATTCACCTCGAATCTGGGGGTCTGATCATGTTCGGAACCAACCAATAACTTATATCCAAGAACAATGGGGTTCTAATGGTGAAGAATGAACAAAATGGAGGGATAAAAACATAATAATAAAGGTTTTAACATTGTTATCCAAGTGTTCTTGTCCAACGATCACGATCAGGGAGTTCGAGTTAGAAAACAAAAAAAATAACTCCCGATAATCTCGTATATAAATCCACACCACAAGTATGATTGATCCATGGGATAATATGTTTTTGGATTAGTCCACATTCATTATGGAAATCTATAATGGAGAAGAAGATCAAAATAACACATCCTAACTCAATTCAGATCAGTCATTGGTGGAGAATGATTACTGCGTCGTCCTCATTGGCGAGGTTCCTTCGAATCGGTTGTGCATTGATCGTTGATCCACGACCCGTCATTGTTTTTTCGAGAGTTATTGAAAGGTTATCTTCAAAATATATCTAGAGATTCTAGGTTTATGATACTAATCCTTGAATTTTGACATAAGTATATTTTTAAGGGAAAAGTCACTGCATTAACAAAATATTTTTTATTAAATTATTTTATTCCCGTTACGTCCCACGATAGCTTTTTCACAAATGACCTATGAAAAATAAAGTTAAGTCAATCCTAGGGTAAATATTCCATTATGAACTCAATGGTGCCCTCATATTTTTGATATGGGACCCCTTTTAAGAGTTATTCTACTTTTTCATAAAAACTGCACGCACGTGCTATTAAAAGTTTAATATTTTTCAAACATTTATTCTAGGCACACCAGACCTCAGAATCACATGCTGTCTCAGTGCCTAGTCTTGAAATAAAACCATATAATATCTAAAAATAGTACATAGAAAAATCAAAGATATTACATTCTCCACACCTTAGGAATTTATATCCAAAAAATCCAAAAAAAAGGCTACTCAAAAAAGATGAGTGTACTAAGCCTCCTGCTCCCATGTGCTCTCCTAGAGATTCCCATGCTTCCACCGAACGTTCACCAGAGGAATCGACCATCCATGAATGATCCTCTCAGGCTGATCCTCAATCTCTACCGGGTACTCAACAAAAGTATATCCATCCTTGATGTCCAACTCACCCCAGTCGATGACGTGCGATGTGTCATGTACTTACCTCCTCAACTACGACACATGTAAGACATTGTGTACCTGATATAACTATGGTGGTAGAGATAAGTGTTACTATACCTCTCCAACTCTACACAATATCTAAAAAGGGCCGATGAACCTCAGAGATAGCTTTCTACCATGTCTAAATATCCATAATCCACATCGAAGTATAACCCGAAGGAACACATGGTCTCCTTACTTGAACTCCAAAGGCCTACACTTCCTACAAACATAAGACTTCTGATGGATCTGCATAGTCTTTATCTACTCCTAGAAGATCTTCACCTTCTTTGTAAGCTTATACCAAATCTGGGCCCATGAGTGCTGAATCTCCTAGGCCAGTCCAGTAAAGTGGTGACCTAAAGGGTCGCCCATACAAAGCCTCAAATGGAATCATACCAATAGTGAAATGATAGTTTTTGTTGTATGAAAGCTCCACCAGTGGTAGATGATCCTCCTAATTATGGCCAAAATCTAACATGCATGCCTACAACATATCCTACAGAACCTAACTGGTTTGCTCATTCTGACCATTTATCTATGGGTGAAATGTTTTGCTCAAGCGTAATTGGGTCCCAAATGCCTCTTGCAATCCCTTCCCCAAATGAGATATAAAGAGAGAACCATGACCTGAAACTATCGTCGATGGAACTTCATGGAGTTAAACTATCTCTTGCACGTAGAGGCATCTCAACCTCTCTACTAAACTCTACTTCCAAATATCTAGGAAGTGTGACTACTTGGCGAGTCATTCAATGATCACCCAGATGAAATCGTGTCTCCTGGAAATACATGGTAAAACCATCACGAAGTCCCTCAATATACTATCCCACTTCCATTTCGGCACCTCAAGGGGTTGAATTAAACCCGCAGAAACCTAGTTCTCAGCCTTCACCTACTGACAAGTAAGGCATTGAGAGACAAACTCTGCAACTCCTTTCTTCATCCCTGTCCACCAAAACAGATTTTGTAGGTCCTGTTACATCTTCTCCACTCCCGAATGTACCACCAAATGGGATGTATGAAACTCCATTAGAACCTCCTCCCACAACTCCACTGGTACTGCTGTGCGTCCTTTGAAAAGAATGAAATGATCCCCACCTATCGAATATCCATCAGGAGTATTCCTTGTGGAAATTTGAGCACATAAGGTCTTGTAGTCAGTATCCCCAAGCTATTCCTTCCCGACTTGTTATAAGAGAGGAGGGGTGACAACCATCAATTGTAGGTAATATTCTATATCTCCATCCATAAAGGATAACTGCAATGAGGCCAACTACTCCAAATCCTTGTTTTGAAACTGAAAACTAGATCTCCTACTAAGAGAATATTCCACCATGTTCCCCTTCCCAGGAGTATAGATAATCTCAAAGTCATAGTCCTGGAGGAACTCTAGCCATCGTCTCCATCTCAAGTTCAGATCCTTATGACTATAGATACATCTGAGACTCTTGTGATTATAGTAGATGAGAAACCACTCTACCATTAGGTAGTGTCACCACATCTTCAATACGAAGACTACCACTACAAACTCAAGATCATGGGTCATGTAATTCTACTCATGTAGCCTCAACTGGCATGAACCATAGATAATAATCTCTTTCCCCTACATTAGGACACAAAAAAGCCTGTTCCCTGATACATCACAGAATACAACGTACTCAATGCCTTCATTCGGTAACTTCAGGATGGGAGTGCTCTTCAACCTCTACCTCAACTCCTGAAAGCACTTCTGACACTTCTCTATCCTCACAAAAGGTTTCCCCTTTTGTATTAAAGCTAGAAAGGATAAAACTACTCTAGAGAATTCAGGTACAAACCTCTAATAGTACCCTACCAATCTAATAAAATTCTGCACCTCGGTAACACTCTTGGGTGGATCCCAAGCAATCACTGCCTCAAACATTGCTGGATCCACTACAACTCCAACATCTTAGATGATGTGTCCTAGAAAATGGACCTCTAGAATCCTGAATTGACACTTTGAGATATTCCCATAAAGTTGGTGCTCTCAGAGTGTGTCCAAGACTATCCTAAAGTGTCTCATGCGCTCTTTCTCGGGTTCCAAGTATACTAAGATATCGTCGATGAAGACCACCATGAACTGGTCCAAGTAAGTATGAAATATCCGGTTCATGAGTCCCATGAACACTGCTGGGGAGTTAGTCATTCCAAAAGGCATCACCAAGTACTCATAGTGACTATAACGACATCTAAATGCCTTTTTTGGTATATCGTCATCCCATACTTGCAACTGGTGATAACATGATTTGAGGTTGATTTTTGAGAACCATCATGCCCCTTTAAACTGATCAAAGAGGTCATTGATCTTTGGTAGTGGATACTTGTTCTTCACGGTCACCAATTTTAAGTGCCGATAATCCACACATAACCTCAAGCTTCCATATGCCTTTTTGGAAAACAAAACAAGGGTTGCACATGGTGAAACACTGGGCCTCACTAAGCCCTTCCTCTACAAGTCCTCCAACTATATCCTCATCTCAAGAAGCTCCAAAGGAGCCATCCAATATGTATAAGTAGATATAAATTCCATCCTGGGGTGTAGATAAATGCATAATTCTATCTCCTTGTGACGAGGTAAACCTAGAACATCTTCAAGGAAAACGTCATCATACTCCCCAACCACTGTAGGAAACTGAGGAATCATATCATCCATTGCACTGAGGGTGAGTCTAGACAACTGATGAGTAACTAGTTAAACCCTCCTATGTCTGAGTCCATCCTACACTAACCATGTTTCCTTTTCACCAACAAATAAAAACCTGGTTTCATCACTATGGACACACCATGCTCTGCACCTAAAACAATCAATTTGAGCATGAACTATGGATAACCAGTCCATACCAAGGATGACACCATAAGGCCTCGACGTCACTACTAAGATATCCCAAATAAAAATATCACCTCCAAGAGTAAATTTTCACTATTGTAACTAGTTTGTGATCATCGAGTATCCTACCGTAGGAGTCTCCAAGTGTAAGGGTTGAGTCAATAGTTCCATCAAAATCTTTGAGTCTCGAAGAAGGTTCATGGTAAGAAAGGAATGACTAGAATTTATGTCTATCAAAACAATAGATAAGGTGGAAAAGTCACATATTGTACCTCATATCATCCCTAGAGACCTAAGGTCATAAGTCTCCATCACCTGTAGCTGGCCTCATCCCTGACCACCAGTTCCCTGAGCTTGGCGTGGACCACCTGGGGTGGTGGTGGTAAGAGGCTGAACCTATGACCACCTCTTGCTTCCCCGCCTACCCCTCTACCTCATATTTTTCCCTAAAAACCATATTGATCCCATATTTGACTCTTCCTAGACAGTCCTTCAACCATATCCTAATCAGCTATATGACAGGTTGGATAATCTTATGCCAGATCTACTCGATCGCTGCATGAGTAACACCGTCTATCCCTGGGATGACTCGAGCCACCCAAGGAGCCCTGTACCACTGATCCTAAGTCCTAGAATTTCCCCCTGAAGCACCTGAATCACTTGTATCCCTATGACTATTGTCAGTTACCTACTACCATGGTCTCAACTACTAGGTTCCCACCACTATCTCCCACTATCGGTGTACGATCTACCAGAAAACTCTCCACTATCAAGGGTTTCTCAAGTACCCCAACATAAGAAGGAACGATAAGGGATAACACTGATTCCCTAATGTCCTGACATAATCCCTGCTTGAAGGTCCAAGCCTTGAAGAACTGATCTCATACCATTTCCACGGAGTAGTGAGAAAGGTTTGAAAACTTCATTACATACTCTTCCACGGTCATACTTCCCTACTGCAGATGAAAAATCTCCTGTATGCATACCAACCACAATGTGGCTATATAGAACTCCTCTCTGAAGAGAAACTTGAATTATTTCTAGGAGAGGGTTGTCTCATCGTGTAACTGAGTCAACAAGCTCCACTAATTCCCCACAGAGCCCTGAAGTAGACTCACGGTGAGGACTGACATCTGGTTGGAAAGCATCCTCAAAAGGTAGAAAACATTGGTGACTAACTCTAGCCAATCCTCAGCCATATGGGGGTCTGGATCACACTGAAACTTGGGAGGTCACTGCCTCTAAAACTCATGCAATGCAATCATCCTATGTGCATCCCAACTGGTAGTGATGGTAATAGATGCTACTTGACGAGTGGTGGTATAGTTGGTAAACCACCTAGAGGTGTTATCTTTGGTATATTCCCCTATACTGATGCCTCATTAATAGGCAGATCATCCTCATGATCATGCAGTGGAATCCTAGCTATCTATCTATATGGAGGCATCCTAAAATAAAACAAGATATACCATGAACAATAGAGTATATCCAGGGAGCTGAATCAAGAAGGACATGGAAGATACAACCATTTCTATATGATTCATTTACCATTGTTTTTTCCTACAACTAGTATTTTCATGTAACGAGTAGAAAATTAGGAAATTAGTATGTTAGATGCCTCACCAACACTAGGGTCCCTAGCCTGGAATCCAAAACCAAAATACTTAACAATGTTTCCCCAAACCAACCTCATAGACTCCTAGTCCTAAATTAGAACCTACATCCTCTAATACCACTCTGTCACAACCCATCCCAGAGGGGCTCATGCCGTGACTACCCCAAGACTACCTCCAAAAGGCCATGGGCTACTTACTAGCACTGAGTAGGCATATCCCACAAATGGGAGGCATTACCCTAAAGTACCTATATGCACACACACAGACACATCCCCAAGCCAAAAATGATGAAATCTAAAAATACTAATTAAAAAATGTATGCAAACCACTATATCTAACAACCAAAGTATGAAAGGAAGCAAAGTAAAGTAAATAGAGGCAAATACAAGCTCCCATAAAGAGTTTTTAACACAAGACCATCCTAGAATTAATGGTACTAGGACTTTTGTCTAAAAGCAATAGGAACACACCTTGGTCTATCTAGTCTCACTAAGCACCATCTGGTCCTTGTCTACCTAGGACTCTGTAAAAAGGTCGATCATCTGCACAATACAAGAAACATGTGGGAAAATCCTGTATAGGGGTGATTATAACAATACTCAATAGGACACCTCGAAACCACAAAGCAATACAAAAAAGGAATACCAAAAATTAATTCCATAAAGGAATATAATAAAGTAATGTAAAATAAACTCTACATAGGTATATGCCTAAAACACATATAACAAGAATATCTAGATATACTCATGATAAACACCACACCATCGGGTGGTCACAAACAACTTTCAGCCACAGGATTCTGCTCGAAGCATGCTTATTCCGGGAGAACTCACTCCTTGAGCCATGATATCATCGGAGACACTCAAAAATAGTTCTAGCTCATTAGACCCTACCCATATAGAATTTATTCTTCAAGGAATAATATGATATAAAGAGAGTGGGTCACACCCAAGAATGATCTAGGGACAACACAGATTGCACTAAGACTCACTGTGGGATACCCCGTACCCAATTTGGATCAACCCTCTACATAGAGGATCACTCCCAGAACCAACTAGGGGATTCCATAGACCATACTGTTGTAGCCTTCTAGATGAAGGATCAACTCCCTATTTAATGAGGTTATGCGATTCCATATAGTCCTCTAGGGGTGATAGAGGATCACACTATAGTCTTGGGGAGGGATACTATACTCTATCTAAGACTTGGAATCTAGAGGTTATTACAATCTAGTGATGTGGATGTAATTCATTACTGAACGCTCAAGGGAAAGGACCAAGGGAATGCCCTCAAAATATACTGGTCCCAACTAAAAACTCACTATTTGTCTTAAAATAACCATCTCAATGTTAGAGTCTACACTTTGTATATGGATCATCAATTGGGCGCTCCATTTAGGAGATATTATCATTTCAGTGAAATAGCTCGCATACCTACTAGGGCCAGCAGAACTACCACCACGGTCGACCACCACGGTCTTTTGACTGACTGTGTGGATCAGCTACGTGGTTGCTATGCCTTGTGGTTGACCATCGCAGTCGATCATGCGGTCACTGAGCCTCATGAAATCTCAAGCTGCTGTGACTCACAGTCAACCACCGTGGTCGACTAGGGCCACCTTTTTCCTGATGACCCCGGGTCCAACCCGATTCTTGGCCTAACCCATCCCACTTGGTCTATCCCACCTTGATCCAACCCACTCTGTTTGGGGCTACTTCACTTGGCCCACTCTACCTAGGCCTACTCCACTCGGTCCGCTCCACCTAGCCTCTCTCTTCTTGGCTCGCATTCCATGTGGCTCACCGCCACACCCGCCTTCACCGGCCCTACCCGCACTAGCATCGCCAATCCCACACTACCACCACCATCGCATCCCCATCGCTGCTGTCGCCTCATGCGACCTCCGCCGCTGGCCGCACGTGGCTCTATCGTCATGTGCCGCCGCTGGCCACCGATCACTGGTGTTGCATAAGTTGTCCCTTTCACAGACCATTGAGCCTCCTCCGATGCTCAAAAAAATTGAACGGTTAGAGATCTGAGCTTTTTGGGTCCTGATCTACATAGATCCATCCTTGGTTATTGATTAACCTTGAATTTGGGGGTCCGATCGTGTTCGGAACCACCTGGAAATGTGGTGCTAGGAACCACGGGGTTGCAACGGTGAAGAATGAAAATAAATGAGGGAGAGAATAACAATAACGAAGGTTTTAAAATCATTGGCCAAGCGTTATTAGCTATCGATCATGATCAAGGAGCTCGGGTTAGAAAACCAAAACAAACAACTCCTGATAATCCCGCATATAAATCTATCCTAAAAGTATGATCGATCCGCATGCTAATCTGTTCGTGGATTAGTCCACATTCATTGTAGAAATCTAGAATATGTAAGAATATAAATATACCACATCATACCTTGATTCAGATATGTTGATGACAAAGAATGATTATTGTGTCATCGTTTTTGGTGAGGTTCATTTGAATCAGCTACGCATTGATCCTTAATCCACGATCTATCACTGTTTGTTTGAGGGAGTTCTTTAAAGGTTCTTTACAACGTCTCTCTATAGATTATAGGGTTATATGGATAAACCTGAAATTATAACATAAGGATATTTTTAAGGGAAAGTCACTACATCAACAATTTTTTTATTAAATTATTTTATTCCTATTACATCCTACGACAACATTTTCACAAACGACCCGCACCGACTAAAGTTAAGTTGTGGTTAGGGTAAATACACCACTTTGAACTCAATATTTACCTCATATTTTTGATCCGGCCATCTATTTAAGAGTTATTATACTTTTTTTTATAGAAACTTCATGCTCATGCTATTAAAAGTTTAATATTTTTAAAACATTTATTTCGGGCACACTGGACCTCAGAATATCACGCCTTCTCACAGCCTAGTCTTGAAATCAAACCATATAATATCTAAAAATAGTACATGAAAAAAATCCAAGATGTTACATTCTCTTTATCATCTTATGATCTATGTCTTGTGAACTACCAATTTTTATTATGATCTCTAATATACAAGGTATGATATTCAAATGTTATGCTCAAGTTCCATACCCTTTTGTTCATGATATGCTTACACATTTCCTTTATTTACCTTTACTAAGCATATGATCTCACCCATTTCTTATGTTTCCTTTTCCCAGGTTATGAAGAAATATTTTAGGTAGAAGTACTAAATGTGGAGATCTTTATGGGAGATGTTGATGATATTTCACCAAGATATAAGATTTTGTTTCCAAATTTCCAAAGACACTAAACTATTATGGTCCTTGGGCATGTATTTTTTTAATATACCAAGTATTAATCTAAAATGATGTAATATCCATGTATGTTAAGCCTGGGTTTCTATAATCCAACTCTACTGTGCTAGGATTCCCTCTCATAGAAATACTGAAGATGGCCAGATCTATCACATGTGTGACACACTCTATGTGATACCTTAAAATCTAGTTTGATGTGTCCATTTTTACTATACTGGTAATAGACCACTTGAATCTTCCCTAATTCAAATTGTGAACTCCTTCCACTACCTTGATGTTGGTTATTTTGCTTCTTTTTCTGACCATAAATCGAACTCTGGCTACCTCCTACTATCATTGATTCTCCAAAGTGTCATGTCTTCCCATATATGTTCACCTCATCCATAGATGCCTTTTACACAAACTCCATGAAGGTGGGTAGGCATATAAGAATAAAAATAGACTAAATATCAGTCCTCAAACCCATATCAAACCTCTATTCCTTAAGTTATTCATTGGAAAAAAGATTTGAAGATAGGTGAACCAACTCAGCAAATTGAGTAGCATACGCCATGACAGAATGATCTCCCTTCTCTAAAGTAATGAAATCCTATACCTTCACCACCCTCAGTATCTTAGGATAAAACTAATTATTGAAGGCTTTCTTAAAGGCATTATAGGTGTGATCTTCATGAAACTTGGATTGCACAATGGATTCCCACCACATCCTTCCCAAACCTTCAAGCATATAATAGGAGAAACTAAATTTGGAGTCTTCTGGAGTTTTTAGGAAGTATAATATCCTTTAAATCATATCATTACATTATTTTACTTCCTATATACCCCTTTCACCATGGAATATCGGTGGATACTTCTTAGTAAATTTTGAATCATGGTCAACCTTCAATTTATTAGGTACTGAGGTCGCAATGGAAGCCGGTGGGCTGAGGATTTTAAAATTTTTCATCATCAAGATGACGAGACTTGACGTATCTAATAATTCTAGCTCTAGTATGGTATAAGGATCTCACATAAATTAAATTGAGAATAGAAATTAAAATGAACACATACCTTTTCAGATCTGAAGTCGCGCTCGATGTATCCTTGTATCTGGTTATCGTTGCATGAAGTATCTAAAGTTGAATCCCTCTAGATCATCTACACATGCTTCAAAAATCTTTTGAAGCATCGATCATTGAATTATGGGTGCTAGCATAGAGATCTGACGATGCCTTTGACGCCTCGACGATCACCACATCAACGTACCTTCAATGTGTGATGGAGAACTCGATCCGATCACCTAGATTGAGAGATTTTATCTCTATAAATCAAGAGAGGAGAGAGAGGATATGAAATTCTCTCTATGAATAGTCACAAGAAAGAGCCTCTCTCCACCCATTTATAGTGGATGCTCAAAATACCCAGTAGGGTTCCCTGACCCCTTTTATTTAGCGTCCACTAAATAAATAATTATGACGAACTAAAATAAATCAATATTATTTATTATTTTATCACATACCTATAATATATATAATATACCAGGTGATAAAACCTGAGTCATTTAACTTGACTCATAATTCCCCCTAATATTAAATGAACATGGAATATTGAAATAAAATTCATTCGAATAACATTTTCTTGTATTTACTTAACTTATAAATAATTTTAATAAATAAATTCAACCTAATTATTCATTACTTGAATAATAATTAATTAATTAATTTATCAGTTATCACTAACTTGGAAAACACTCATACCTCGTGGTGGGGCCCACCATTTCCAAAATACCTATACAGCTGAATATGACAAATTCTTGAATATGATTTTATGTGTAAGCCTATAGGCCCTTATCTCGATAGCATTGAATAAAATCCATAGACCAAGAGTGGATTCTAGCAACCCATCAAAACCCCTAAATAGATAATGAAAGCCATATAAATGACAACCAATCTATGAGCACACACTGTGTAATATAATCTCTTTGTCTTTAGATATCTCATAAACTAAGATGCACACTTTTGTCATCCCCATTTACTTGATTTATTATTTTTTGATTTAACTGGATGGATTTACCCTCAAATGCCTTGTCCAAGGCCTTATAAATCTACTACCATCCTGATCAACAAGACCCTAGATATATTACTTCCTTAACCCAGAAGCGACAAATCCTTTCTTGACCATTAAACCAATTCCATACTACTAATGACACACCCAACACAAGCTACCTTTCCACAATTTCATTATCATGGTTTTTTCCTTGCATAAAAGTATGCGATAAAATGGAACACAATGACAATGATCTCAAGTCAAAAGACCAATACACATGTCTGTAGATAGGAACAACCAATGATACCAAAAACATGTGGTGTTCATATTGGAGAGTATGTACTCATGATCTCACTACTAGAGATCACCAAGTGAGAACTTTATGAGAAGAAGTGTCAATGCTTATGATCCCCCAACACCTGATAGTAAAAAATCTACTGTGTCTAGTCTATAATATGTATCTAGACCATATGAACGTTTTTTAATATTAATGTCATGGTATCTCGAGGTTCTTATCATAGCCTAAGATCTGCTATAACCTTTTGATGTGAAAATTAATCTATAGACATTACCATTAAATAGTGGACACATAAATATATACACTATAATAGTAAGTAAACATCATGCATAGCTAACTGTATACATGATATGTGTTGAGTCAAAATGTGTTTTGAATTTCCCATCAATCATTTGTTTTGGAAATCACAAACCACACATATCGTAATCATATATATTGTTTTTCATGTGCGTTGTTTCAAAATCGTAATCACTCACATTGTCTTTATTATATGTTTCATTCTTATCATAGTCATATTTTTTGTTCACTCACATTGTTTTATATGTTGTTTCAATCATAAGTAGATTATGTTTTGCATCATAATCAGGAATCATAACCAGATTATGTCTTACATCATAATCATTAATCGTAACCAGAATATATACCGCACCGTAACCAGGTCATCATAACCATATGCATCATGAACAGGCTAAGTATCGCATCATAATCATGTATCTTAATTATGTCATGTATCGTAACCATGTCATGTATCGTAACCAGGTCATGTATCATAACCAGGTCATCATAACCATGTGCATCATGACCAGGATAAGTACCGCATCATAATCATGTATCATAACCAAGTTAAGTATTGTATCGTAGTCATGAATCATTACCAGATTATAATTTTTATTTTTGTTAATTCATTATATTCAAGTATCATAATCAGATTAAATATCATGCATCATAACCATGTTAAGAACTGTAACTAGGTTATAAATTGTAATCTCGATATGCATTGTTATCATGATAAGCCTAGTAAAAAAGTTATGTATTGTACTTTTAAAATGAATTATATTCTTATCATAACTCCTATACCAATTGAATGTTACTCATACTCATTGTTTCATATCTTTGTACTTACTATTTTCTAACCTAAAATGATGTCGTTGAGTTGGTTGTTTACCAATCAAAATGATGTCATGTATTCTATTTATTTTGAATATTGTAATGCCAGGTGTCCAAGTCCCTCTGAGTTTTTTAGAGAAATATGTCCATTGGATGAAATATGACTGTTGGAACCTGAAACCTATAAATAGGAGGTCATTCAAACCAGAATACCCAACCTTTTCTTTTATAGATTTATAGAGAGGATGCTACGACTTCTCCCTTGCTTCGTGCAAAAGCCTTGAAAATACAAGAAGTGAAAAAATTGTTCCATTATATTGTATTTCTATAAGCACTTTGTTTCTTATTTTTGTGATCGATCATTGTGATAAAGATCAAGGGATTAAGGGGATAAGAAGAGGTGTTGCCGATCATCGTATCGAGGGCTTTCAATTGCTTGAAAGACAGAGGTACTGATTACCTTCTTAATTGAGGGATTATAGGGAGAGGAAGATAGTCGTTCCGATCATCATATTGAGGACTTACCAAGGTGGTGGTAAGACATACCTTTTATCCTAGGTGAAATGATACCCTACTCTTTGGGATAAAAGAATTGTAATAATTTTACATTTCCACTGCTATTTTTATTAGAAAGAGAATTTTATTTTTTCCTCTTTATTTTCATATTATTTTCAATTGTAATTATTTCAATTACAATTAATTCTTTACACATTGTATTAATAGATTCTATACACTATATGGTAGAATCGTTTACTCTTGTATTACTCTGATCATTGTATTTAATTCAAATAAAATTGTTTTACATTACTTATAGGATTACATCATTTCGTATCCATTGGATCCAAGACCTATATGGTAAATTGTTTTGATTTTGAATTATATTAGCTTAAGACTTATTAAACTATGTTATTTATTAATTTTATAAATACAATGTTTTTAAACCTTCAATTCACCCCCTTTTTTATTGTGCCTTCTAATATAAATGTATACCTATATTACCATCCAAAAATTGGTATCAAAGGAGGTTTCTACTATTTTGTATTACTTTCTTTACTTCTTTTTGTAATAAAATTGTATTTCTTTTACAAATATTTTATTTATAACTAATTACTACACTAACATGTGGAGTGAAAAAGTATTGTTTTATAAGATGGCAGGAATGAATATTGGATCAATTGGCAATCTGAATCCAACAAGACCACCTATTTTTGATGGAAATGATTATGAGTACTAGAGATATCAAATGAATACTTTTGTTATTAATACTAGAGTAGACAACTTTATCATGCTTAATGGAGGTTACAAAATCTTAGACAAGGAAGTCAGTACCTTCACCAACCAAGAGAAACAAGAATATCAACTGACTTATATGGTACAAAATACTTTTTCTGTGTTCCATGACCAGGAATATATATAGTCAGATATCATCATGTGAAGCATCAAATTGTATCTGGAAGAAATTGGAGGTCACACATTTTGGTACATCTAAAGTTATAGAAACAAGAAGATCCATGCTTCAAGAAGAATATCATGGGTTTATTTTTCCTTATGGAGAACCAGTATGTAAGGTGCAACAAAGATTTATGACAATTTTCAATAGTATACAATCTATGGGTGAAAAGGTTCTTGATGATTAATCTCTTGTGTACAAGATAATTGATATAATTCCCAATGAATGGGAATAAAAAAGTACAACTATAGATGAAAATAGGAAAGTTACTCAAATAACTCTTGATGAGTTATCTGGTACTCTCTTACAACATGAGACAATAATGAAAAAATATGTTGATTTCAATAAGAATAAGAATAGTAATGGAAGTGTAGCCTTTACTACTACATCCAAAGTTAAGGCACCGAAAAGGATAACTAGATCCAAATCTAAGAAAGCTATTTTCATATCAGAATCAAGTGATAGTGATCACTCAGAAAATGAGTTATCCAATCTTTCTCAAAGGATGAAAAATATTGTTGGAAAGAAATACTTTCAATACAGATTCAAAAAGAAAGATAAGAAGGAGAATAAAGACTCATAAATAACATGTTATGAATGTAAAAGAGTAGGTCATATCATACCAAATTGTCCTTTAATAAAAGGAAAATATAGGAAGGATAAACATTATGAAAAAAATAAGAAAAAGTATTACAAGTCAAAGACAAAGAAAGTATTAAAGGAAAATAATACTTGGAGTGCAAGTGGTGGTGATTCATCAGATGAATGCTCAGAATACAAATCTTCTAGTCAGAATAATATAAGACTCATGTCCATGATACCTATTCAAAATCATTGTTTCATGGCGAAGGTATACAATACTGAATCTCTTACAAATGCATATTTAAATGCAAATTACCCTGATGAGAAACATTCTTACTCTTCAGATGAATAATCTTCCTCAGCAGAGGAAAATTTACCTTCTTTTGAAGAAGTATCCAGATTTTCCAAATTACTTGAAAATGACAATTCTAAACTCAAGAAAAATCTTGATAAGGAAAATTCTAGAACATCTATTATTACAAAATAAGTATCAGATCTTTTAAAAGATCTTGATAAAAAAATATTTATTTTAAAAATATCTCAAAAACCCTTAAGGAAGTAAGTTCTGAGAAGGATAAACTTTCTAAGGACTTTAAACAAATTATTTTAAAGAAAAATGTTTTTGAAACTAAAAAAAATTCCAAAACAATTTCTTATGAGAATGATAATTTAGTCATTAGAATAAAATATGAAATCTTTTCTCTTAATAAACTTTTATCAAACTTTACCATTGTAAGGAAAGAATTTGACAAAATGTATTCTCAAATTCATCCTCTAAGGAATATTTTTGGAATTGGTTACACTCACTCAAAACTGATTTTCAGTCACAACTATTTTGTTCCTCAAAATGCTCCTTTTTGCACTAAATGTCAATGTGGTGGGAATTGGGAAAGAACTTTTTCTCTTAATAAAACAAAATCTTTAAGATTTTATAAATCCCATTTTGAAAAAAAATGTGGATTTCTAAAATTCTTTTATTTAATATTTCTAGATCCAAACAAATTTGGGTTTCTAAAAACTAATTGTTTCTTTTTTAGGAAAACAAGAAGTGTACCAATAATAAGAACATTTGGTACATAGATAGTGGTTGTTCTTGACACATGACTGGAAACAAATATTTCTTTGAAAATATTATTTAAATGAAAGGTGGAAGAGTGACCTTCGGAGATAATTCCTAGGGAAAGATAATTGCTATAGGTAATATTATTCTTTTAGGAAAAGTTTTAATTTCAAATGTTTTGTTTTTTAAAGGTCTTAATCACATCCTTATCAGCATAATTCAATTGTGTGATGAAGGTTACCTTGTGAATTTTATGAATGATAAATGTTTAGTTCACAATTCCAAGGATAAATTCATTCTTTCTGCCCATAGGCATGAGAATGTATACACAATCAACTTAGAAGACCTTAAGAGCCAGGAATTACCATGATTAAGTGTAATGGAAGACCAATATTGGTTATGTAATAGAATGTTAGGACAATGTAACCTAAGGAACCTTTGTAAACTCTTAAAGAAAATGCTTTTTAAGGATCTACCAGATCTAAGGTATGATTCTTCAAAAGTTTGTGACCCTTTTCAATATGGAAAGAAACATAAACCAGATTTAAGTCAATCAATGAAGTTTAAACATCTAATGCATTATAGTTAGTGCACATGGATATTTTAGGTCCTACAAAAACTGTAAGCATTGTAGGAAAATAATATGTATTTGTTTTAGTTGATGACTACACTAGATTTATATGGGTATTTTTTCTAGAAATGAAATATGAAGCCTTTTTCAATTTCAAAACTTTTAGATCCTAAGTTAAAAATGAGAAAAATATACCACTAATAACTATTTATATTGATCATGGTGGAGAATTTCAAAATTCATATTTTGAAACCTTTTGTAGTAAAAAAGGTATTACTCACAAATTTTCAGCTCCAAGAACCCCAATGAAAAATGGTGTTTTTGAGAGAATGAATCACATTATTCAGGAAATGACAAGAACCATGTTGAGTGAATACTTAATTGCTAATAATTTCTGGGCTGAAGCTGTTAGTACTACATGTTATACTATAAATTGTGTTTTAACTAGACCTTTTCTTAATAAAACACCTTATGAATTGTGGACTTTCTGAAAACCTAAAGTCTCTTAATTTAGAGTGTTTGGATGCAAAATATTCATATTAAATACAAAATAGAATTTACATAAATTCACACCCAAATCCAATGAAGGAATATTTCTAGGTTATTCCACAACTTTTAAGGCTTATAGAGTTTTTAATAAAAACTATTGTACTGTTGAAGAAACAGTGCATGTCAAATTTGATGAAACTGGCCCCTTTATTTTTAAAAAATCTTTACCTATATCAACTGATGTGTTTTCACAAACTGATTATCAACCTATGATTGAAAATTCTTCTGATAAGGGAAATACTCAAGAAAATGTTTCTGAAATATTTACCCCAGAAAACTTTCTATCTTATGTTGATGAACATTATTTACAAAACCCAAATCAATTTTTTCTTAAGAATCATCCCAGTGATAATATCATTGGTGATGTAAATAAACCTTTAAGGACTAGAAATTCCTTGAAAAATGAAATAGAACATCTTGATTTTCTATCTCAATTCAAACTTAAAACTTCTAATGAGGACTTAGGTGATAAATATTGGATTAAAGAAATGAAATATAAACTAAATGAATTTTAAAGTAATCAAGTCTGGACTTTGGTTGAAAGACCTAAAAAAACAACTGTAATTGGTGTAAAATGGGGTTTTAGAAATAAATGTGATGAAAATGGATTCATTGTAAGAAATAAAGAAAGACTTTTTTCTAAGGGATATAATCAACAAGAGGGAATAGACTATGAAGAAACCTATACTCCGGTAGCTAGACTTGAATCTATTCGAATTCTATTAGCCTTTGTAGCATACTTCAATTTCAAACTTTTTTAGATGGATGTAAAATGTGATTTTCTTAATGGATTTTTACAAGAATAAGTTTTTTGTTGAACAACCTTCTAGTTTTATAGATTCAAAACATCCTGATCATGTTTTTAATCTTACCAAAGCTTTTTATGGCCTTAAACAAGCCCCAAGATCATGGTATGATAGAATCACATGATTTATTTTACAAAACAATTATGAAAAAGGTATTGCTACCCAACTCTTTCTATAAAAATGAAAATAATGTTTTGATTATTCAAATCTATATTGATAACATTATATTTGTTTCAACTCAGTAATCCTTAACTGACTCTTTTGAAAATATAATGAAATATGAGTTTGAAATGAGTATGATGGGTGAGTTAACATTCTTTTTAGGTTTTCAAATATCTAAAAAACTAAAAGGAACCTATATATCTCATCATAAGTATATTAAATACTTACTAAAAAAATATGGATATGACAACACTAAAAGTATTATCACTCCAATCGGCACCTCAAATATACTTGATCTTGATGAAGCCGGGAAACCAGTTGATCAAACAAATTTTAGAGGTATGATAGGAAGCTTGTTATACTTGACAGCTAGTCATCCAGACTTAATGTTTTCAGTATTCTTATGTGTAAGATACCAATATAATTAAATAGAATCACATTTAAAAGCAGTGAAAAGATTTTTTCACTACTTAAAGGGAACTTTGGATTTAAGACTTTTATATTATCATGGAAATGATTTTGTTTTAAAAAGTTTTTCAGATGCTGACTTTGGTGGATGTAGAATAGACATAAAGAGTACATCAGGAACTTTTCATTTCTTAGGAGATTATTAATTTTCTTGGTCATATAATAAACAACACTCAGTAGCACTTTCCACTACTTAAGCTGAATATGTAGCAGTTAGAAGTTGTTGTTCTCAAGTGTTGTGGATGCAACACACACTCACTGACCATGGCACGAGTTTTTCTAAAACTCAAATACTATGTGACAATAATAATGTGATTGATCTTAGTAAAAACCCTGAACACCACTCATATGAAAAACACATAGATATTAGGCATCACTTTCTTAGGGATCACACACAAAAATGATATATTGTTTTACAATTTATTGGAACACAAGAACAACTTTCTGAAATTTTCACAAAACCATTATCTTCTAATATATTTGAATACATTAAACAGAAACTAGGATTGATCAATATTAAGTGATCATTCACATCTATTTCTTGTTTAAACCATCTCCTTACATTAAGTTACTCCTTTTCAAAGGGGTAGTATACATATTTTTATCGATTTTACTTATTAGTTTTGTATATATTGATTTTACATGAATTAGTTTTGCTATTAAAAAATTTCACTTATTTGTTTTATAGTTTATTGATTTTAGTGTTTATTTTTTCTTTGTACTGATTTCATAATTTTATCGATTTCATGACTTTATTGGTTTCTAAATTTTATTGGTTTCATTTTTTTTGTTAGTTTCATGTTTCGGTTTTATAATTATCGGTACTAGATTAAACTATCGATATTATAATACTTTATCGGTACAAAATTATCAGCATTGAAATACTTTATCAGTACTAGATTATCGGTATTAGTTTAACTTGTCTGTACTGGACTATCGGTATTAGATAATTCTATCGGTACTAAATAATTGGTATCAACCTATTTTATTTTATTGGCATTAGAAGTTTTATCTATTCTATTTTTTATTATTTTCATTATTTTCATAAGAAAAATATGTTGAAACCAATACATCTATCCCAGTACTCCGACAGGTACAATTTCTAAAGTTTTATTTTGGTTGCTTCAATAGTTGTTTCTCAATTGTTTTAATTCCTAATCGGTTTCTGGTTAAATATGATTTTATTTTAAGGAAAACCTCAAGATTTTGAAATAATTCTTGACCATTGGATATCTCAGATCTAATATTGACCATAAATTTCTTTTTAAAAGAACTTATCCCAAATCAAACTCATCTTTTTTTCTCTCAAGATCAGTGGCTCTATAAATAGTTAACATGGTTTGAAATTGGTTCTTACCTTAGCTTTTATAATCAGTAGGATCTTCAGGGTGTGAGTTCGTCTTTCATGACTGAGTCTTATACTTCTTCTCTGAAATAAATGGCTCCAAAAGAATTCCCTTCCATGACCTTTCAGAGTGAAAGGAAATAAATAATTTACCTTATTCTTTTTTAAAATCACAAAGGGGGAGAATGGTTGTGAAAAGAATTTTTTTTAATAATGTCTTATTAAGGGGGAGGAATATTAAGTAAAAGTAAAGAGAATATGATCCGTTGTGAGTTTTTTTAAACCAATGGTGGAATTAGTCGTATTCACTATTATTTCATAAGAGTTACTATACTCAGGGGGAGATAAGTTTTTATTGTCTATTTTGTTTGTTTTTGTTTTTGTTTTGTGCTTTCCAAAAAAGGGGGAGATTGTTGAGTCAAAATGTGTTTTGAATTTCCCACCATTCATTTGTTTTGGAAATCACAAACCACACATATCGTAATCATATATATTATTTTTCATGTGCATTATTTCACAATCATAATCACTCACATTGTCTTTATTATATGTTTCATTCTTATCGTAGTCATGTATGTTGTCAACTCACATTATTTTATATGTTGTTTCTATCGTAACTAGATTATGTTTTGCATCATAATCTGGAATCGTAACCAGATTATGTCTGACATCATAATCATCAATCGTAACCAGACTATGTATCACATCGTAACCAGGTCATCATAACCATATGCATCATGACCAAGATAATTACCGCATCATAATCATGTATCGTAACTAGGTCATGTATCGTAACCAGGTCATGTATCGTAACCAGGTCATGTATCGTAACTAGGTCATCGTAATGATGTGCATCATGACCAGGCTAAGTACCACATCATAATCATGTATCGTAACCAAGTTAAGTATTGTATCGTAGTCATGAATCATTACCAGGTTATGATTTGTATTCTTATTAATGCATTGTACTCAATTATTGTAATTAGATTAAATATCATGCATCGTAACCATTTTAAGAACCGTAACTAGGTTATAAATTGTAATATCGATATTCATTGTTATCATGATAAGTATAGTAAAAAAGTTATGTATTGTACTTTTAAAATGAATTAAATTCTTATCATAACTCCCATACCGATTGAATGTTGCTCATAATCATTGTTTCATATATTTTTACTTACTATTTTCGAACCTAAAATGATGTCATTGAGTTGTTTTTTTACCAATCAAAATGATGTCATGTATTCTGTTTGTTTTGACCATTGTAATGCCATGTGTCCAAGTCACTTTGAGTTTTTTAGAGAAATATGATTGTTGGAGGAAATATTACTATTGAAACCTGAAGCCTATAAATAGGAGGTCATTAGAACCAGAATACACAACTTTTTATTTTATCAAGTTCTAGAGAGAGATGCTGTGAATTCTCTCTTGCTTTGTGCGGAAGCCTTGAAAATACAAGAAGTGAACAGGTTGTTCCATTGTCTTGTATTTATATAAGTGATTTTTTTCTACTTTGTGCAACCAATAATTGTGATAAAGATATATGGATTTTGGGGATAGGAAGACGTGCTGCCAATCATCATATTGAGGGATTTCAATTGCTTGAAAGACAGAGGTGCTGATTACCTTCTTAATCGAGGGCTTTTGGGGAGAGGAAGACAGTCATTCGGATCATCGTATCGAGGACTTACCAAGGTGGTGGTAAGACATACCTTTTATCCTAGGTGAAAGGATACCCTACTCTTTGGGATAAAATAATTATAATACTTTTACATTTCCGCTGCTATTTTTATTAAAATGGTAATTGTATCGTTTCCTCTTTCTTTTCATATTATTTTCAATTTTAATTGTTTTAATTATGATTAATTATTTAAACATTGTATTAATAGATTCAATATGCTATATGGTAGAATCGTTTACTTTTTTATTACTCTGATCATTTTATTTAATTCAAATACAATCGTTTTACATTACTTATAGTATTACATCATTTTGTATCCATACGATCCAAGACCTATATGGTAAATTGTTTTGATTGTGAATTTTATTAGCTTAAGACTTCTTAAACTAAGTTCTTTATTAAGTGTTTAAATACAAAGTTTTTAAACCAAAAATTCACCCCCTCTTGTATTGTTCCATCTAATATAAATATATATCTATATTATGATCCAACAACATGGTAATCAAAAGTACTATTCAAGTTGGGTCTAAAGAACCCACTATTAGAACACTATTCTGATACAACATTAGAGACTTGTCCTATAGTCTAGATCATTAATTCTATAGTTTCCACAAAAACCATATCAACCAAAGGATTCACTTGTGGTATTTTCTTTGTAAATTCCTCCATAGTATTCCAGATTGTTCTTATAGGAGGAACCATGATCTATATAATAAGATGATGAAAAATATTTAGAATATAATTAGATTCTTTTTCATAAACTAAATTTAAATAACAAAATCCAGGAGGCTAAAACTAAAAATAAGGAAGATAGACAAACCCAAACTTCATATGGTAACTCGAGGCTTGTCATGAAAGTGAGTTGGCTAGAAACACTCCCATAATAACTCTCGTGTTTCAAAAATCCTATCTCCAGTCTATCAATAACCCCTAGACATAAGAGGGTGAGGAAAAAACATGAGTTCTTGTTTTAATATAACCTAAGGCTCTGGTACCAATTTGTAACAAACCAACCTAGGTTAACACATAATTTCACCTAAATTGGACCTCCATAAGACCCAAAGCATGTTCTCGATCACCATGGGTTGGTGAAAAGCACTAGGGTATCTTACAAAGAAACATGGGAATAATTTCATCCTCCAACATACATGTGATAAGATGAAAACAAAAAGAGTATCACAGTATATATCCATAATACATCATATGTCAAAACAACTAAAACAAAAGTTAAAATCCAATAATGTAAAAACAAAGTCTAAATGAAAAATATAAAGACCATAAACATGGAACCTGAAGAAACCCATGTGTCTATCTCTTCGTGACCATGAGTCACCACCATCCCAACCCACTAGAATGGTAAAATGATCTAGGAGAGTCATCTTCTATATAACACTCTTACCTTTTCTTATATCCTACAAAACCAAGGCTAAAAAATTCCAAATGAAAAAGTAGGGTGTGATAACTAAAGATTAGTAGGATACCACCAGGGAATCTATAAAATTTCTATCCACATGCATATATTATTTCTTATTTAAAACAAATTTATAAAAGAATTTTAAAATAAATAATTTTCCATATAAAAATCATCCTTTGGTTTTATTTTAAAAAACATGCCATTCATTTAAAAAAATATATCATATTTAAATAAATAGATTATTATGACATATCACACATCCAATGTAATAATCATTTGAAATATATAGTTTTTAAGCATAAATATCCATATTATTATCAAATGGGAAAATAAGCATACTGATATATATGCACATAATGTATCCACAAATCACCAAAGGTAATCCATGAAACAAGGACGTACACAATTAAGACAAAATTGAGACACTATGCAACATAAGTGAATAATAATATTTGGGAACCTCAATCCCTTGAAAATGCTACCACCTAGAAACCATGGAATCAAGGGCAACCCTAAGTGACAAATAACTCCACTAGGTCCCTTTTATATCTAGTTTTCCCTCACACCCCAAGGTCTCCCAAAGTGTCATTACATCCTCATTATATTCAAAGAAAATAAAATCATGTTTCAAAAAAAAAATTCAAAGGAAAAACACATTTCAAATATATGTCCACATTTTCATAAAATTTTTTCTATAGTGATTGCACACTTCTCTCATGCTTGAAAAACCACTTTTATTTCAAAACCATCCTTGAAGTATTTTTTCAAATGCATAAAGTGCATAAAATAAAAATTTCAAAGTAAACCCAATTTAAAAACCCCTATAGCCCCAAACTATTAAAACCTATTTAAATATTCAAAACCAAGGAAAGAATTATAATGACACAAAGATCACCAAGGGATAGACCGTAATATAGAGACACCAACCTCAAGAATGATGAAAATGATGTCACCTCTTTAATTGGTGATGATAGGGAAAGAGATCAGATCCTAGAGAAACTAGATGTGAAAAAATTAAATATCTATGAACATTATAGATCCAATTATCTAGTCTCAATTGATATTAAACTCATATAGAATACGAGGATAAAATAGGTTAGAAAGGGTCCATATATCGAATTTCACCCAATGGGGAACAAAACTTCCAAATATTTTTCAACAGGATGAGGGAGAGAGTCAAAATTACCACTAAAGAGATCCTACACTGAGAAAAATATAATTAGGGATATAAGGGTTAGATTAGAGGAGATAAAATGAAATGTCAAGTAAAAAGAAAATTTATCCCCTGTTTCCTCTGGAATTGGGGATAACCTTGTTGATTTAAGGTTCAAACATTCCAAGCGGTTTCTAATGGGTTTGTTTGTAGAACCATAAACATCCAATGATTCCATATCCATTTGGACCTACTTTCCAAAGGTAGGTGCTCATTAGTTGTGAACTGATGAGACTTAGGAATTTGCATTGGTCAAGAGGATGGGAGTTCGGACTCATCACACCCTTTTGGGGGGAATTATTGTCTACTACGGGACTCTCTTTATAGATTTAAGTTATGTTCGTGAATCCTTATTACATTACCAAGTATAAAATGAACTTTTTTTTAGATCTGACAATCAATGATTAGATAAGTAGGAAATTTAGAGAATATTTTATATGTATTCGAGGTTATTCATCGATAGAGAATCATCTGTATTTGTTAGAGATTCTTAGTCAATGGTATCCTTCAATACATAAAAGTCTCTTGGTCATTATGATGACCATATTGGTTTTAAAGCCACTCAGTGGGGCACTTGAAGTTTATTGTCATTCAGAAGGACATGGATTATTTCAAAGTTGAGATTGTACTCGCAAATGGGATACCTACGTATCCTTTGTTTAGAAAAGGAATCAGAACCCACGTAGTTCAATTAAGGGAGTATGATGTTTATGCATGATTGATGGCTCAAATAAAGATGTCATGATTACTTTTACACTATAAGCTCATGTGAGTCATGCTCAGTGTGAGAAACAAGAGGTATTGGTGAAACCAGAAAATTGTGCCACGAAAGATGCAATGATGTGGGGATTATGTATGTATGATTTCCCAAATAGATGATGATTGGGATTTAATTCAGAGAAGAAACCTGGGAACAAGTTCCATAAAGGTATATTTACTTTATGGAGATTTTAATACTCTAACTTGGGGATTACTCCTAAGTAATATGCCCAAATTAGAAGGGGACTTATGATTGGGTTTTACTCCTGAGAAAGAAGCCAAGATCAAAAAGTAGATTAAGACTGGTTAAGAGAAATTAAGACTAGGGCTTACTCCTAAGGAGGAGGCCCAGGTTAAAGGGATTTGAAGACTAGGGCTTACTCCTGAAGAGGAGGCCCAGTTTAAGGGAATTTTAGAAATAAGGGACTTGGGGCTTACTCCTAAAGAGGATGCCGACATTTGTAGATTTGAGACTGGGGATTATTCCTGAAAAGGAAGCCCAGGTTAAGAGAAATTATGGCTAGGGCTTACTCTTGAGGAGGATGACCACATTTTGGGAACATTGAGACTGGGGCGTACTCTTGAAAAAGGAAGCTCAGTCTTAGGAAATTATGACTGGGGATTACTCCTAAGGAGGATGCCCAAATTTGGGGGACTTGGGCATACTCCTAAGGAGGATGCCCAAATTTATGAGAATTTGGACTGGGAATTACTCCTGAAAAGGAGGCCTAGGTTAAGGATTCTCCCATCTTAAAGGATGAGGTTGAATGAATGAAATCTCTAACCTTAGTAACATAGAGATGTGTAAATCACTAGGTTTTGATAGATGTTCCACAGAATTCCTTTAAGATAAGGAATCCAACAAGGAAACCATGCCATGAATGGATTTGGAGAGAGTTCTGAAGGCTTAATATTGAAGAGGAGAGGTGGATAGGCATATGAGGGGTGAAATGGACAGGAAGGGTACCCAAAAAGAAGGTGACGCGTAAGTCCTATGTGGGTGCGCAAGTCATGGTCGTGCAAGTATACTTGCACGACACATGGGTACTTGCGCGATGGTCAACCCTTAGGGTAATACTAGGGAAAGGCTTGACTCAAGACTTTATTACTACCCCTAGAGGATTCTATAAGAGAGGCGCACAAGTTATGTTGAAGGGGTAAGGTGGCGTGCAAGTGTGGCCATTTCCCTTAAGGGCTGGCCACCTAGGCGCGCAAGTGTTGATGAGTTTTCAACACTTAGGCCTTCCTCCCTCTCTTTAGATCTTCCTTTATAGGTAATAAATTACCTTATAAGTGTTCAGAAGCTTTGAGAAGAGACTAGGGCACTGGTAGCTCAAATATGAATTTTTGGAAAATTTTCCTCCCCAAGTGGGGGGCCCACAGGGGGTATTTATAGGCTAGAGAAGACCCTGGGTGAATTTCAAAGAAGGTGCGCAAGTCACCTGTGTGACCAATGGTTGGCGTGCAAGTATACTTGCGTGACCTTGGTGGAACTTGTGCGACCCAAGTGCATTTGAATCTTGGTTCATGCCTTTGTCAATATTTGATGTTTCTTCAAAGGATGAATCACTTTGGGTTCAAGGTATTTCCCTTTTAATTCCTTTAGACTCTGTGATGGAAAGGAGCGTCAACAAAAGTCCCCCCTCAGAGTTGGATCCGAAAGAAATGAGGATGTGACTCTGAGGAAAAGAAGAAAAACCAAAGGAAAGGCGGTGCGCAAGTGTTGAGCGTGCAGAGGGCGGCGCGCAAGTTTTGAGCCGCACGGGTGTCGGTGCGCAAGGGTGTGGCCTGGCCTATATATACGCGGTCATTCCTCACGCAAAGCACCGAATTTCAAACTTTCGAGCTCTCACCACGCAAGTTGCTTCCGTCGCGCAAGTTACACAGTTTTCCACATTTCTTCACTGTCACACTGCTGTCAAGGTATTTGGACTTGCACGGTGATACCTACGCGCCAAAAACTTGCGCAACACATCCATACTTATGCGACACATGCATACTTGTGTTCCAAATTTAGACTTGCGCACCTTAATGCATTTTCCATTTTTTTCGAATTTCTTCACAAATTTTATAAAAAATAAACCCATTTAAGAGTTAATTTATTCAACCTTTGTGCAGATTCAATGTCTCCCAAGAGGATCGGAATGACTGATGAACTAGCTAGAAAGAGAATTGATGATATGATGAGAGTCATTAGACATGATTACTATACTGTCTACAATAGAACTCTCCCGGATTTGGCTAAATATTTGAAGAAGTATCATCGTGACTTCCCCCAGAGAATTTATCTGCCTTTGTATGGCTATGGTCATCTGTGAGAAGTTACCATTACAGAGGCAAAGAACTATCTTCCAATTTCTTGGTTTCAGAACTACACCAATTTTGCTTCAGCAAATATCTCATGTGGAGGAGTATTTATAAGTACTGGAACAGTGGAGAAGGCCCATATGATGCATCATAGCCCTTGTACGCCAGATCTGAAACCTCATAAGCCCGAGCTGCAACCACATTGTTATCCATCAATTTTCTGAAACTCTCAGATGGATCAATCCAAAGGCTGGAAGAGAATTTGGGACTTTCGTCCTGGAGAAGGTGTGAAGCCAACTTGGATGTGGGAATACTGGGTGCGACAAACCTGTGCAGAGTTTGTCGAGGATTTGAAAGGAGTTGCGATATATGAAGCCGTCTGGGCTGGGAAAACATATGTTTACATGCATTATAACTTCGTGCCGGAGATACTCATCCATTGGAGCCCAGAAACCAATTCTTTCCATCTGACTCATGGAGAAGTAGGAATTAGTCTGTGGGATGTCCACAAGATCTTAGGGGCTCCAATTTTGGGTGATATGTATGATGAATTCATCCCTCCCAAGGTGACTTGGAATGATTCAGAGAAGACTCCGACTTTATCTCGGGAATTATTGAAAATCTTCCACAAGATCAAGAGTTCAGAGACCTCCTTAACTCATTCTAGAAAGGATATTCATCTAGAGGAGTGGATGAATATGTTTCTTATCAAGAAGCAGGAGACAGAGCCAAAGGAGAAGGGATCGAAGGAGAAGGTATCCAAGAAGAAGAGGCCCACTCGTCCCACTACCTTCCCCAAAACAGAGAAGATGGGTGCTCCTGGCACATTCTGTCCAACTCTGGAAGTAGGAGAATTTGAGAAGTGGGGATATGAGGTGAATCAGAGAATCCCAAATAAGACTCGTCTGGCGGGATTTTTGGCCTTGTGGCTCAGTGTCTATCTTCTTCCAATTAGGGACTTTAAGGGAGGCGTTAGGTTAGGGACCTTCGTTATCGCAGCTAAATTGGCTGAGGGGAAAATGGTTGGGTTGGCTACCCCCATTTTAGAAAAGATTCATAGGAGCTTACTCCATATCTTCATGGGTAATTCTCCTTTGAGAATAGTGGGACCATTCCAAGTTTTGTGGGGATGGATCGCCACTCACTTCAGGATGTATAATGTACAAAATGGAGTACAGATTCCTGGAAGTTCTTTCAGGCCATTAGTGCAGGCATTCTCTGGAATTGATCCACTAGCTCTCAACTCTTATGACATGAAGGTGAGGCTGAGCATGTATAAGAAATTTAATTTCTTTCCTTATGGAAATCCGCCAACCGGGCGGTTTGTTGATGATGGAACATCCAGTCTGGAATTAAGGGCATACATACTGGCCTGTAGAGATAGTGTGCTGGTCGCCAGGATTAATGGAGAGATTATATGCGAGGCCTATGATCCACATATATTTTCACATCAATTCAAATGTTTGCAGCAGACTGCTATATCTCCCCCTGTGCATGTCAGGTCAGAGCAACATCCGATGGATGCTCAACAACTATGGTTGCTGACATCTAGGGAGAAGACTGGGGAAGTGTTTGAGCTACCAGTTGATAAAGCGGAAAATAACTTGATGACGCACGCCTATCGTAGGGCGTGGCAAAAAAATTATTTCCTAAGTTAAAATGTAGTAATGTGGTTGACCTAGGATGTCTCCCAAAGAGGAGTGCAGAAAAAATGGGTTGTCACTTTAAAACGGGGGTAAAAATGTTGTGAACGGAAATTTGAAATTCAAATGATTGAAAAACAATGAAATTAAAAGGGGTGATTAGGCCGGGGTCGGTTTCCTAATTATAATGCTATCCTTGTTCAATTTAATTCAAACCTCTTCTTCTTAGTTGATTAAAGTGAGTTTCCACAATCATTTCCTCTCACTTCCTTGGTGAAATTGTTATTGTGAGAGAAAACCTTACCAAGATCTCGGTTTGGTCAACTCTCCTTCCATGTGTAAAATAGTTGTATTGAATATCTTTAATTGAAATGGGCAATACCCGATCGGGTTTTGTTTATCCCAAACAATCAATAACATTCACTACACCTTTTACACGTACTGACGATCGTCGAGTACTTCACCACTAATTCCTGGTTTATTCCATCGTATATAAACCAGAAATTAGTGGAGGGAGATATTGATTATTTTACCAAGGAAAAAATAAATAACAGAATTAATATTCAAGAACGATCGCACTTTATTATAAAATCCGCTATAATAAATTGAAAAAAACTTTGAAGAAGAAAGAAATTTATTCAATTGCGTCCAAGAACTCAAGCATTACAATGTAGAAAACCAACCCTTCCCTAATCACTCCAAAAGTTTACCCCACCATGGTAAGGGTAATCGAGTTGAATGGGGAAGAAGAAGGAATTACAAAACAATGAAAAAGAAAATAAATAAAATAGAAAGATGAAAATTTCTCCTTCTTGGTGTCCCAGAAGGAATGGGGTGGAGAAAATGGATGCTTTGAGAGGGTGGAGCTCTCCTCCTTTTATAGCCAGAATGATTCACCCGAATGTCAACGAGTTGTAGACCCATTAAATTACATCTTCACGCGTTGAGCCCTTCTTGAATGTTGTTCATAATTCCCTTGGACGTGTCCCCTCAAAATTTCATCTGATTGGGACATGTATTCCGAGAGTTATGGCCGTTTTACTATGAGAATTTATTCTGTCCAGTCAGACTCTCCAAAACGAAATCCTCCTGATTAGGGTGCTTTAATGGCCCCATAAAATGCCAATTAACTCGGTGCTTCCTTCTTCAAAAATTCTCCAAAACTCCTTGGGCGTCCACCCACCTAATTTCAAAAGATTTGGGCCCACAGTGGATGAGTTATGGATCCCACATCAAAACTAGGCAGAACTGAAAACAGTTTTCTTGAGCCAACTTGTGAGATTCTTTTGAGCTTCCATATGGCCGATTCAGATTTTAGTCCAAATATATTAAATGAATACCTGGATGTGTAGAATCTGGAAAAGAAAGAAATTTTCAATTTGGATCAGTGTAGATAATGTTATGTCCAAACTACCAAAATAATTTAAAACTGTTAAAAATCCAAAATGGCCAATTTTTACTATTCAGCTCAAAATAACACCATTATCAAAAAAATGAAACAATTCATCTTAGAGGAACAATTTTGTGGGTTTAAAACAATGATATTAAATATAAATTAATTGAAAATATTTTCTCTATCACTTGACTACATGGTATGCCAAGAACTGGATAACATCATACCCTAGAGGAGTGCTGAATCACCTGATTTATCAGGTGGGGAAAAGGAAGAAAACTGTAGAAAAAGAAACCCTTCCTCAGGAAGGTGATGCTTCCCCACCTGAAGCTGATTCACTGGATTCCTCATCTAGGACCGACTCACTGGATTCCCAAGATGGGGATGATGAGGCACAACAAATGGAAAATTGGCCTCGTGCCCGATATAATCCTCCAGTTAGAATCAAAAGAACTACTCCATCAACTCCTGGTAAGTTACTTCATTGTAGAAATTAAATCACCATTAATTTATAGAGCAAAAAGTCTTATTTTCTTATTCTCTATCAGTAGTTGTAGGAGCTGGGAATAAACTGAAGTCCAAGATTGTAGGACCTTCCTCACAGCCTTTTAGTACACAAACTGAATATCTACGACCAGAGGCTGTCCAGACATGGCAGAGTTTACACTGTGGTGCTGAAACTACCTGGCTAGATTTGTGCGAGGGGCTACACCTCCCTGGAATAGGGAATATTGTGGCTTCTATAGATATCCATTATAAGGATAACCCCAATGAAGTGAGGACTTATATCAGAGAGCTATAAATGATCATATATGCCACTGACGATTCCATTCCTGTCACCAAGCGGGTGAAAGAAATGATAGATCGTGGCGCTGCTGAGGGGGATGAGGCTTCCGGAGATGAGGAGTGGCATGATTACGTGGCTCCTGAAGATGTAATTTTTCTTTCCTTATTTACTTTGCAACTTGATTTCAGTCAAAGCTTTGTTACTCAAGGAAATTATTTTCTTCATCCTGAAGCTTGCAAAGAAAGGAACTACTGAGGTTCCTTCGCCACAATATAGCCCTGGTGGTACTGCCATCAGGGATGCTGCTGAATCTCTTCATGAATCAGGCGAGATATCTTCAGGCCAGCAGGCCATGGATGAGGAGTTGGACATGGCCTTACATTCTACAATTCAAGTGCCTATAAGGGAGACTGCCGACACTCCCAAAAATCCAAGGAAGCAAAAGCAACGAAGGAGGAAGTCCATAGCTAAACACTTCATTATTAGCGATAAGTCCTTCAGATAATCATGAGTCTATACCCATGAAAAGGTTTCTCATACTTCTTGGGATTGCAGGGGATTCTTCAATTTCCCCTCTAAGGGAGAGGAATGACCCTCCTTTGAGGACCACAGAAGGTACTGGTGAACAATCACAAGTTTAGGCTGACTTGGATGCTCCTAGAGAAGAGCCAATGTTTGTTCCCAGTATCCCTCCTGTTGCTATTGCAAGAAGAGAAGAAGCTGATTCTGGTAAGTTAACAATGCTTCATAAAATGTTGAATGAAACATCGACTGACTTCCATTTTGTGACACTTAAGGTTCAACCCCTACATTAGAGCTTTTGGCGGCTATTGAAACTAATGTCTCCACTTTATCTGAAGATGTTGTCCAGGGTCAAGGACCGCAGGATGAAGGTCACCAAGAAGACACAACAAATGATCCCAATGGTGAGATTAACCAGGATTCTGAGATTACATTGGATGAAATGATGGGACATGGCACATCTTTTGAAGATTTTTTAGATCATGTTAAATTACCATGTAATTTAGAAGATTATGGACGTGTGTGTTATCCTTCGTCCTATTAAAAAATAACTTTTTATTACATGTCTAATCATGATCGGTTGAAATGTGAAGTTCTATCTGAGCAAGCTACTAAACTACCAATGCCCGAATGTGGTACAGAAAACCCTACTATTGCAGAGACATTAGCCCAAGTGGAGATGAACCCCGTAGAGTTTCCTCAAACTCACCCGGAAAATCCTATTGAAGCTAGGAAAGATGGGGAGAAGCCTTCTCAAGTTACTGATCTACCATTGGGTAAGGGATAACAATATTTGCGACTGTACTTAATTTTCAATACAGTAAAACAAATTTTTTAATTCTTTGAAACTAACCAAAGCTTTCAATTGATTATACAGGGCCATCAATTTCAGTGGCTAGATATAGAGGTGAAGCCTCATCCTCCGCCCCAACAGGAATTGAAAGTGAAGAAGCACAGGTCAGGGGGGAAGAAGTAGAAAAGGGCACTTTCTTAAGTGCATTAATCCCATATTACATTCCCCCCTGTGACAGTGATGCTGAGACGGATCCAAAAGTACAAAAGGCGCTCCAATTTGCACGACGCAAGGCATGAAAAAACACATGGAAGATCATATCCGAAGTACCTTTAGAAGAGCTATCATCAAAGATCCCTTGACTATCATCCCTATTTTTCATGCTGGGACTTGGCGGTTTTGGATATCAAAAGATCCACGCCGCAGTGAAGCAAGTCATATTAAGGAGGGAGAAGGAGCAAAAGTGCCGTGAAGATCTGACCAAGGTGAAGCTGTCAGCCAATATTAGTGAATTTGAGGCTGCGGTATCTCGAGATGAGGCTGATTATGCTGCCAAGATGAAGGAGCTGAATCCTAAGATCAAAGATAAAGTCGTCCAGTAAATGCACCTTCAGCAATAGTTAGATGCTGTTACTGGGGAACTTGACCAACTGAATAATTCACTGGAGGGAGCTCAAACGAGTGGTATGAAAGCCATTACAGATGCCAAGAAAGCACTCCATCAGGATAAAAAGAGTGAAGTTGGTCGATTGCATGAGCTTCAAGTGGCTGCTGATGAAGCTCGGGATGCTGTACATCAAGTGAAGACTTATGTTGACAGCCTCTTGTAATTTCTTGGAAAAGAGAAGAGACTCCAATCTGTGGACATCCTTCTAATTCTTGTGCATCAAATGAAAAATACTCTCATCTTCAATCATTTGTTCACGCATTTTCCTTTGCTACCTGCTTTAGATTTTTACCTAATCTAATGGGCCTAGTAAGTATAGTTTGATTTTTACTAGGATTATTATAAATAACCCTACAAATTTTGAATCTTTTAATTTCTCAATATTACCTAAATCATACAAAATATATGTTTAGTGATCTGGAACTTGATTTTTATTCAGAGTTCCCTTGTCTTTTGTGGCCAGTTTAAAGTCATGCATGTTAGACATAAAAAGGATAATGTTTAAGGTCGAAATATCTTTGACCGAATGGATTAAAACCGACTCAATTCCTTGAAAATTTATCTGAAAAAATATTACCACACTCAAGTATGATGGAAAAAATGTAAATCATGACTTAAGAAATTTTGAATATGAGGAATGATATGAAAAAGGGATAAAAGGCATTAGAAGAAGTAGTTCCCAAGAATGAAGTTACCATTGTTTAACAAACCCGTTAGGGGGTTGAATTATGCATAGCCACCTAAGGGCATTGGCTACATAGTCAAATAATAACATCTTTTGACTGACAGGTCTATTATGTAGACTATTTACGCATGGCCGCCTAAGGTCACATGCTGTATAGTCAGGCAAAATAACTCTCAGAAATTTAATTTTCTACTGCTAAAAAGCCAGTGGAAGTTTATGGGGATTCAAATTTTCTAAAGCATAGAGTTTTCTGTATGGAGAGAGGTTCTTGAATATAGAGAAGATATTTCCAAGAAAGATCGTATAAGAACTGGATGAATGCCACTCCTATGAAGGTCTGACCCAAACGTAGGGAAGAGAAATCTAAACCATAGACTTGAATATTTTTAGATCATGAAAAAGAACATGGGACAAATATGTTAAGGATGGCTATTTTTTTGCGGATCCTTACATATTGTTGTTAAGACAAATAAGGAAAAAAGAGGTTTTCTTCCCAAGAATGAAGTTAACATTATTTAACAAACCCGTTAGGGGGTTGAATTATGCAGGGCCACCTAAGGACATTGGCTGCATAGTCAAATGATAGTATCTTTTGGCTGACAAGTCTGTTATGTAGACTATTTATGCAAGGCCGCCTAAGGGCACGTGCTGCATAGTCAGGCAAAAGAACTCTCAGAAATTGGAAATTTTGTGACCAGAAGTCAAGAAAAAGGTTATGAAGATCTGGAAGTATTTAAGGTTAGGAGAATGACACATAAAAATGGGCATTTGTTCAATGCATGTAGAGATACACAGACCAATGCTAACCATAATCATGTTGTGGCTGGGTCCTGAATTGAGATATTGGACTTCACTACATATCCCATAAGGATGGGAATCAATCCATACATAGTTCTTGAAATATAGTTTAATGTCATGTGGGATGAAAGTATGGGAGATCTTAGTTTAGGGTCATAGAACTCGGACCATTATAAGAAATACACAGTGTGTGTTTTCACAGGGACTTTTCAGATAGGGGACTGGAAGTGGAATTTGGGGTTAGGCCCAAAAGACTTGGGGCTGGATTAGAGGGACACTCGAACATTCCTACGTATCCCATAAGGCTGGGAATCAAGCCCATGTTGTTCTAGAAATACACTCTGTATAGATTTGGTTTGTACATGTGAAGGGTGAAAGGGGAATTTAGTGCAATGATGGTTTGACCCAAGATAAAAGGTTCAGGAATTGCCATGTATACACATAGTCTTTGGAATGTAACATGATTGGAAATCAATGTAAAGAATAATTCCCTCTTAGGTAAGGGTATTTAAGAATGTTGTAGTTTATTTTCATACAGGACAAAAGTGCTGTACAGTTTAACGTCATATAGCAAGGACAAAGGTGAACCAATGTAAAGATATTGATTCTGGGGATGGCTTCATGAATCAACATCGTATGAGATGGAGGTGAACCGATGTGAAGAGATTGGTTTTGGGCTTGAACCTTGGGAGGTTGCCTACGTACCCAACCTAGAAAGTAAGGATCAAAGTCTGTGTAGTTCAATTAAAGAATGAGTTAGTGATCAAGTTGATTTTGGGGACAATGACCTAAAAAAATGATGTTGGTACTTACACATGGTTAGCGGCCCAGAGAGGGTGTTATGGTTGAAGTTTGCTCAAAACTCACGTGAGTAATACTCGGTGTGAGAAACAAGAGGTAGAAACAACCTACACTACAACAAATATGGATTTTATCAGCGCTAAAAATGGCCATTAACAGTGCTAGAAAAAGTGCTGATAATGCCGGTGAAGATAAAGGAGGGGGGTCCCCTTTATTAGTGCTCCAAAAAACGCTGATAAAGACCCCTTTTATCAGCGCTAATAAAAATAAAAAAAATAAAAAAATACTGCCAATCTCGTGGGGGGGCTTTTTACAGCGCTTGAGCTCCCCTTTATCAGCACTTTCCCGCACATCCAACACCCGCCCACACCGCCTACACCCTTTATCAGTGCTAGCCCTTTAAATCACCCTTGCGCACGTGCCCTTGCCTCCACCCAGATTTGATCTCGAGACCTCCCCCATGCGCACCTAAAGCCTTTTCCACTACCCTATATTGATTTGTTCTCTTATTCATGATATATCTATTTATTTATATATATATTTCGTTATATTTATTCATACAGTAATATATATATATATATTAATATATATATAAATAGTTATATTAATATATATATATATATAGTTATATTAATATATATATAGTTATATTAATATATATATAGTTATATTAATATATATACAGTTATATTAACATATATATAGTTATATTAATATATAGTAGTTATATAAATATTCATATATTGGTATTTTAAATAAAATGGATATTAGTTATTATTTAGATAAATCTAGTATATTTTATATGTAAATATGTTTAATTATTTATTTAAAAAATTTAATTTTTAGGTGTGAATATATAAAAAATATGTACATATAGTTATATATTTGATTATAAATAGCAGTGAATTATAAAAAACGTTAAAATTTCAAAGACATAATATCAATATGAATGTAATACCTTGGAATAAATTCAGTCCCCACCAAAAAAATCCAATAATACCCCCTTAAACAAGGCTGAAAATCCACAAAATGTTAAAAAATATGGGTACCCTGACTAAAAACTCAGTTTTGGAGGCCTTTTGGGCCTCTTTTGGCCTCAAAAAACGCTTGTCTTAGGTTCCCCATATCACAATGACGTAGAGCTCGTCGCAGACTTTGATTTGATATGTGGTAGAGCTCAAACAGACACATGGATCAAAAGTTATGGCCGTTTGAAGTTTGAGTTGCGTTTTCAACATATTTTGGATCTTTTTTTAATTTTTTAATTTTTTATTCTTCAAATTGTTATTAAATGACTATTACTCCATAATAATTATCAAATTATTAATTTAAAATATTTTTTTAATTTTTTAAGAATCCATTTTCACTAAATATCTTATATATTAAGTATATTAAGTGTAAATGTACATTTATACTTATCTAAAATATATTTAAAAATTATATATTATATTTATATCAATATAACTATATAACTATATTTATATATTAATATATTTTTTAATTTTTTTTTGAAGTTGACCCTTTATCAGTGCTATTAAACAAGCGCTGATAAAGGCAC
This sequence comes from Viscum album, assembly GCA_963277665.1. NCBI lineage: Eukaryota > Viridiplantae > Streptophyta > Magnoliopsida > Santalales > Viscaceae > Viscum > Viscum album. Next base: position 1,473,226,835 of record OY728125.1, on the reverse strand, counting down.
CCTTTATCATCGCTTTTTTGAGCACTAATAAAGGCCTCCCCCTTTATCATTTCTTTTTCGTTAACAATGATAAAGGGGTGGCGCTGGCCTTGCCCAGTTTTGTGGTAGTGCTTAACGATGCACAGTTTAATGTCATGTCGGACATATTAAGGGACTATGCAGTTTAAAGTCTTGCAGTTAGGACTATTGGTGCTACACAGTTTAGTGTCATGCAGTAAGGACAAAAGATGACATAGTTTAATGTCATGTTGGACGTATTAGGAACTTTCTCATAGTTTAACGTCATGTTGGATGAAAAAGAGATGATACAGTTTAGTTTCATGTTGGATGATGGTGTGAATAGTTTAAGGTTATATGCATGGACCATTGCTGTATAGTTTAACGTCGTATAGGACGATGAAATGGAAACAATTTAACGTCATGTTGGACGATGGTGTGAATAGTTTAAGGTCATATGAATGGACCATTGATGGTGCAGTTTAGCGTCTTGCTGGACGAAAGTGCAAATAGTTTAAGGTCATATGCATGGACCATAGATGGTTCAATTTAATGTCTTGCTGGACGAAAGTGAAAATAGTTTAAGGTCATATGCATGGACCATATATGGTTCAATTTAACGTCTTTCTGGATGAAAGTGAAAATAGTTTAAGGTCATATGCATGGACCATAGATGGTTCAATTTAACTTCTTCCTGAATGAGAGTGCAAATAGTTTAAGGTCATATGCATAGACCATAGATGGTGCAATTTAACATCTTGATGGACGAAAGTGCCAATAGTTTAAGATCATATGCATGGACCATAGATGGTGCAATTTAACGTTTTGCTGGATGAGAAGGTATTCATGTTACACAAAAAACTTCTTTAGAAATCTAGCATTGGTTGGAGTAGTGATGAGTTCTCCGTCCATTGAGATTAAAGAATAAGCTCCATTGGATTAGACCTTATGTATTGAATAAGGTCCTTCCCATTTTGGATCAAGCTTGGGAGGTTTATTTCTTGGTATCATTGGAGTTCTGAGAAATAATACCAATTCTCCCTAAACGAATGAACGCAGATGAACTTTTTTGTTGAAAGCTCGTGCTATTCGATTCTGATAGACTTCCAAGTGGTGCAAGGTGCACAATCTTTTCTCATCTAACTGTTCCAATTCATCCAATTGCTTTTGATATTGTTCATCTATAGATGATTGATCACAAATGGCTACTCTGAGTGAAGGTAATTGAACTTCAATGTGCAAGACTACTTCCGTTCCATATACCAGTGAATATGGAGTTGACCACATTGTAGTGTGGGTGGTGGTCTGATAAGCCCATAAAGCATGAAAGAGTTTATCAGGCCATGACCTCTTATATTTATCTACCATCTTTTGCAATATTTTTGAAAGAGTCTTATTGAAGGTTTCTATCTGGCCATTGACCACTGCATGATACCGAGATGAATGGTTGGATTTGATGTTGTATTCTTGATACAACTTCTTCACCTCGAATGAACAGAAGTTAGTGCCATTATCCATCAATATGGTAATAGGGACACCAAATCTAGTAATTATGTTATAATTGATGAAGATAACAATGATTTTAGAATTAACTTCTTTGAGAGGTATTGCCTCTGCCCATTTGGAAGATAAGTCAGTAGCAGTAAGAATATACTTAAATTGCATGGCTATAGCTGAAGTATAAGGTCCCACAACATCCATTCCCCATGTGGAAAATGGCCATGAGTATTTAGCTGTATGAAGCAACTATAGGGGTTGATGAATGAAGTTGGCATGTACTTGGAATGAATGACACTTTGTGAAATCAACACAATCTTGTATCATTGAAGGCCAAAAGTATCCAAGCCTTCGAATTTGATCAGACAGTCTATGTCCAGACTGATGGGCACCACAGACTCCTACATGAACTTCTTTTATGAAAACCATTGTCTCTTCAGCATCAATGCATCTAAATAGAACTCCATAAAAACCACGCTTATAGAGAATTTTCTCTAAGTAATCTGGGATATCATAAAGAGTAAAATTGATCACATGTCGCTGACTTTGTTCTTTCCCAGCTCTATCAGGTGGAAGTGTTCCATTTTAAAGGTATTCCCTAATAGGTGTCATCCATCCTGTAGTATGACCATATGGTTTAGGAATGAGACTAATTTCATTAATTTCCTCTGTTCTGATTTAAATATAAGGTGAAATTGTATGAAGTTGGGCAATACTGATGGTTGTCTTTTCCCGATTTGGATCTTCCAGAGCTATGGCTATATTAAATAGTGCATCAGCTTGGGCATTTTGTGACCGTGGGACATAAGAAAATGTCGTTTCTGAAGGGAATTACTCCATTAAATCTCTGACATAATCATACAAAGGGATTATTTCTTATTTTCTGATGGCATAATCCCCATTGACTTGTTTGATTACTAGGTATGAATCACCTTTCACCTTTAAGTGATTCACTTGTGCTTGAAGCGCAAACTCCAAACCTGCGATGAGAGCTTGGTATTCTGATTCATTATTTGTACCACCTCCCAACAATGAGAAGGAATAAGGAAAAACTTCCTTTTTTAGAGAAATGAGAACAATTTCTAAGCCAACTTTGTTGAATTTAGGATTTTCCATTTTCCTCCCTGTTGGACTTCTAGAAGCACCATCAAAGTACATTTTCCATGTTTGAAGACTATCTTGAATAAAGAAGACTTCTTTATTATGAATTTCAATATCTGGAGATGTATCTTCCACTGAAGGGTGTTCAGCAAGGAAATTATCCAGAGCTTGGCCCTTTATTTCCTTTTGAGACACATATTGAATATCAAATTGTTGCAAAATAACTGCCCACCTTTCCAGACGTCCTGTAAGCATTGGATGACTAAGGATGAATTTGAGCGGGTTATTGTGAGATACCAATTGGACCTTGTGATGTTTCAGGTAGTGTCTCAACTTTTGAACTGCAAATATTAATGCTAGGCAGCACTTCTTAATATTTGAATATCGGGTTTCTGCTTCAAGCATAGTCTGAATGAGATAGTAGAGGCTGTTTTCATTCCCAGCATCATTATTCTGAGCAATAAAGGAACCCAATGATCTCTCTAAAGCTATCACATAGAGGATAAGTGTTCTTCCCTAAATAGGTGGCATTAACACTGATGGAATCAAGATATACTTCTTAAGAATATCAGATGCTTCTTGACATTCTTCAGTCCACTTGTAAGTGACTCCATTCTTCGTCAATTTGGTGAAGGGTAAACTTTTGCCTGCCAAATTGGCGATGAAACGCCGAATATAGGCTAAGTTTCCTTGAATTCCTCTCAATTATTTCAAATTTAGAGGTGGAGACATACCAAGGATTGACTTTGTCTTCTCAGGATTGACTTTGATACCATGATGGTGTACAAAAAAGCCGATAAATTTTCCTAAGGTTACCCCAAAAGCACATTTTAAGGGGTTCATCTTCAAATTATGTTGCTGAAGTTTGTGGAATATGATTTCCAAATCAGCCAAGTGATTAGAACGTTGCCTGGATTTGACCACCAAATCGTCCACGTAACATTCAACGAATTTCCCTAAAAAGGGTTTGAAGATACTATGCATGGCACGCTGATATGTTACGCCTGCATTCTTTAGGAAAAAGGGCATTACCCGATAGAAAAACACACCCTAAGGGGATCTAAAGGCTGTAGATTCTTCATATTCTAGAGCCATTCATATTTGATTATATCCAGAATATCCATCCATGAAGGAAAGTGCTTCATATCCAGCTGTTGCATCAATTAAGAGTTCTGTAATTGGTACTGGAAAATCATCCCTAGGAAAATACCGATTAAGATCTCTGAAATCAATGAAAACTATAATTTTACCATTCTTCTTTTTCACTGGGACAATATTAGCCAACCACTTGGGATATTGAACTTCTCTGATGAAGTTAGCTTTGATGATCTTATCCACTTTAGCTTCAATTTTGTAAGCATATGTTGGGTGTGTTCTTCTAGTGTCTTGTTTGAATACTTGATGTTCTTCTAGAAAACTCAAACAATGAGTGGAAACATCAGGATAAAACCCTGACATCTCTGTATAGTTCCAAGAAAATACATCTCAATGTTTCTTTAAAAAATAAATATACATCTCTTTCTCTTAAATAGTCATGGCTGCACTAATTAAAGTGGGGCGTGAATCTTCTTTTGTACCCAGATTTATTTCTCTGAGTTCATCCACAGTGATAAAGATACCCTCTTCAAATACTGGAGGAGCATCCCTGAGATCTTCCTCTTCTTCTTCAACATGTGTTATTTCTTCTATTTCTACTTGCATAGTAGACGATGAAGTAGAATTTCCACGACCAGAAGATATGTTGAAATTTGAACATCTTGAAGAAGAAGCTTCCATTTCTGACCCTATTGATGATGAAAGGTCTTCCTTGGGTAATAAAGAGGATATTATGGATTGAGAATCAACATCATAGTTCACTTCTAACATTGCTATAGCTTTTTCTGGCCTGGTTGGTGAAGTATAGACTTGCTGTATTTTAACAGATGAAATGAAGACATCTCTATTTGAGCTTTCATCATTTCTTGGTGGATCACTACTTTCTCCCATGCTGTCTGGCTTGATTGCTGTAATTGAAGGGGTAAGGCGGTGCACAAGTGTGACCATTTCCCTTAAGGTCTATCCACCTAGGCGCGCAAGTGTTGATGAGTTTTCAACACTTAAGCCTTTCTCCCTCTCTTTAGATCTTCTATTCTAGGTAATAAATTACCTTATAAGTGTTCGAAAGCTTTGAGAAGAGACTAGGGCGCCGAGAGCTCAAATCTGAATTTCTGGAAAAATTTCCTCCCCAAGTGGGGGGCCCAAAGGGGGTATTTATAGGCTAGAGAAGACCCTGGGCGAATTTCAAAGAAGGCGCGCAAGTCACCTACGTGACCAATGGTCGGCGCACAAGTATACTTGCGCGACCATAGTGGAACTTGCATGACCAAAGTGCATTTGAATCTTGGTTCATGCCTTTTTCAATTTTTTATGTTTCTTCAAAGGATGAATCACTTTGGGTTCAAGGTATTTCCTTTTGCATTCCTTTAGACTCTGTGACAGAAAGGAGCATCAACATCCCCTTACTAAACTATATGCCCAGTGGAATCATCAGCTAGCTGTTGGGCATTATCTGTTGACTAGTGCTAATCAGGGGAACCTTTAGAGATGTAGGTGTTCTTCTAGAAAGAATTGGATATCCAGTTCCCATCACCAATAAGTCAGTGGCCTCATGATACCACCAAATTCACAAAAATATTATCCTAACTTATGCATGAGACAAAATTCTAAAAGAATAAACATAAAGGAGCTCCGTACCTAATTCCATATGCTAGGGTGTGAAAAAGTATATACAAGATACAATGAATGTGCTCACCTATGAGGAAATAGAATTGGAACATTATTTATCCTATTATGAATAGTTTATCAAGATTCTTGACACTAGAGATAAAGTTTTTTGGAATCAGATAACTCAGTTGGGGAAGGTTCTTTGGAGAAATCACAAACTGAAAGAGACAACATAAGATCCTGATGAAACTATGAGGAAGGATTACCAACATTTATTTGGGAACTGATTTTTTTCCACAATTTTTAGGATTAAATTATTTACGGGGGGGGGGGGGGGGGGTAGGATTTAATACCAAAGATCATCCTATAATAGGTAAACATTACATACTTAGACTATTTCCCAATACACAACCTATTATTTTATCATTATAATAGAAATTATTCATGGTTATATTTAAAATCAAAATTTATAAAATTTATAAATAGAATTAGATAAAATGGATATAATTTTTATTTTATAAGGTCAAATTTATCTTAGGGTTAATTTTTGGTATTTTTAATGAAATGTTGATTTTTTATTAAATAGTAAAAAAAATACCATTTTTGTTTATATCGTAAATTTTTTGACATCATCATTATATAGCTAAAACATAATTTTTTTAAACACCTTATCTCAACCTAAAATGTATTTATGGAGTTAAATAATTAATTTAAAAAAATATTGTGTTTAATTTATAAACCTATGTTTTAAAATTTGAAGCCTAAGTTATATTTTATTGAAATATAAAAATATTTTTGTTTCTTTGTATTTAATTTTGTGGTTAAATGATTCCATTTGTTTATACATTGATATAATGTCAATTAAACTTAATTTTTTTTAATAATAAACCAACTAATTCATAGTAATCATCACTCTTCAAAAGTAATTGTCCTAAATGATAAAGTAATCAATATTTTAACCCTAAAGCATCCCTCTCCTAAATTATAAATACCCCCTCTCTTTTCACTTAGAAAACCTATTAAAAATTATTTTAACCCTAAAGCACCCCTCTCCAGACTGGGTAATCTTTTAACCCAACCCTCATAATCAAAAAATAGGATTCGAGGAGTTGAGCAGGAACAGTAGGAATAGCCCCAGTCCACCAGACTGGGGACTTTTTCAAATCATCAATCTCTTCCTCATAGAAATTCAGTCTTCTCTCGATTAGGGAAGAATCCTAAAGAGGAACGAAGAGCCAAATTATCAGGAGATTCCCTCCAAATTACGGTTCGTCAAGAAGTTACTGAAGGATCAAATCGACAAAAGGCAATGTCTCATCAGAGACATGAAAGAAGACAATATCGCAGAAATGATGATATAAGGGATGAAAAGCATTATGCATCAATTAATGTCATCAATGTTGTTCTTGCTGATCTCCCAGATGAGGCTCACTCAGAGGGATCAGATGAAGAGGTTCCTACTCAAGAAGCTGTATGCACAGATACAAATGAAGAAGGTGTGCGTACACGAAATCAAAGGCTTACCCAGAATCTGGGCATTCCTTCAAATAACCCACTTCCCCCTCTCCGAAAGGGATCCAACAAGGGTAAAGGAAAGAATTAGGTTATATAACCTTCCTCTAGAGAAGGTCAATCGCTCTCATTAGAGAAAATATTTACACAATATGAGGAATAAATGAAGGAGTTGAGGAAGTTGAATGCAGAACTACTTCAATGTAGTCTTCCTCCTAAGCGTGATGGAGTCAGTCAGCCAAGGGGATTTGTTGCAGATACTGAGATGGATCAATAATATCCTCATTTATCAGTACACCCTCACAGGTCTAATCTTATGGGTCAAGTGCAACAAAAACCGGTGGTGTTATTATTAGTTGTAGTTCCAACCACCACATCTGTCCAAGATCCAATTATTGCACCTGCTCAAGTCCAAGCTCATCCGGATGTTTCTAAAAAGTTAATAACTACTATTGAGTCATTAATATATCATTTGGAAACTATGGAGGGAAAGCGTTCTCAAATTCAACCAGAAAATAGATCTTACCCTGAATGGGTAGATGTGATTCCTCCACCATCAAATTTTGCAAGTACCACATTCTCAATCTTTAATGGTTCAGGAGATACAGAGAAACACTTAACACATTTTGTTTCTTGTTACAATCCTATGATGGGAACCCCTCAGCAATAAGAAGTAGTTAAGCTTAGGTGATTTGTATAGTCATTACAAGGGTCTTCTCTTGTCTGGTATACAAGCTTGAAATCCCGGTCAATTACCGGGTGGGAGGATCTCCGTCAGCGATTCCTTCTTCAATTCATCTCAACTTTTCCAAAGAAAACAATTTTTGATCTTACAAATTGTAAGAAAAGGGAGAATTAAAGGGTTTCATATTTCATTTCTCTTTGGAAGGGATTAACATATTCCCTAATCTTAGCACTCCCTCAAGAGGAATTGTTGCCAATCTGTGTGGAAAATCTGCATGATGAGTTACGCACACCGTTGATCCCTGTAAAATACACAGGAAGGTTTCGAGAGCTTACTTAAATCGCTCAACAGATTGAAGATTATCTTATGAAGACTAAGGATAAAACTCGTGTAATTCCATCAGCTCCGGGAAGGAGAATGGGTAAAGCAGAGACTGCTACAGTCACGCTTAAACAAGCACCTGTACCTACTTCTACTTCAAAACATTCATCTTTCTGAAGGGCTCCACCTCCTGAGCATCAACAAAAGAGGCTGTTTCATCAAGATGATCAAAGAGATCAAAGACGAAAAAAATTTGAGGACCTAAAGAGCAAAGTTTACTCTTTCTGAAATGAACAAGTTTCTGGTTACTTCATTTCAGCTCTGGAAAATAATTTGGTTCAATTGCCAAGGACCCAAAGAATGAACAAGGAAGGAGATGAATACCATACCAACTATTTACCATTTCATCAGATGTTGGGGCATCCTATTCAGAAGTTTTTTTTCCTCAAATACCTCCTGCAAAAAATGGTCAACTCAGTACAAGTCAAATTTAAAGGTTCTTCAGCTTAGGTAGCATGTGTTACTGCTACAAATCCAGAGGAAGAAGGCGAGTGGCAAGAAGTCAAAAACAAAAATGCGTAGAAATATGATGATTGGATGGTCAGAAAAACAATCAACCGAACTCATTACATTTTGCGAACGCAATTGAAGAAACCAATTGTGTCTTATGCTATGAATGCCACAACAAAAACCTCTTCATTAGAGGGAAAATCCTCAAAGAAATGACATAATTAAAAGAAATAAAAACAATTAGAAGAAGATAAAATCGTGTCAAAGCCCAAGTTGTCTTTGACTATGGCAGATTGTATACCATCTACTTCAAAGCCACGGGCACCATCCCACCAAACGGAATAACATAAATTGGCTAATCAGGTAGAGTCTTCATCTGACGAAGATTTGATCTTTGGTTCTGTTAATATGATTCATTTAACATATCCTTATTCCAGTCACAGTTTCGATCCTGATGAGCCTAAGTTCCCTGTATCAAACAGAGGAATTAGAGGGAGTTCCAGAGGTCTGGGATACAGAGGAAGATGTGGATATCTCAGAAGCCACTATTAAAATTCTACCCCTGCCAGAACTGCATATACAACAGAAACTCGTGGAAGATCCCTTTAGAGAGCTCAACAAGAACAAGCAAGATCTTCCAACAATAGCAGATTCAGTCCTGGAACAGTTATTCTAGAAGATCAGTTGGGGGTTCCATCTTCTTCCTCTCAATAAGTAAATAGACCTAATTGGTCTAATATTCCAAAGCCGGGAGTATTTTCAACTCCTACCCTGATACATGAAGCATCCACATCCAAAGCATCAAATTCTAAGGAACCTGCGAAACCACATGTTCCTGTTGGAAAACACAGACCTTTGGATCAAAAATAGGATGTTTTGAAACATTTGGCCCAAGTACCAGCCAAGTTATCAATTCTGGATGCCTTGAATCTATTAAAGGATCTTTTGGAGGCACTCATTGAGGCTTTTTCAAGTCCTCAAGAATTCAAAATTGAAATTTTTGTGGCTGAAGTCTACCATGTTGAGAATGGTCCTATAGAATTCCATGCAGTGATATCTTTCATAGATGAATATGAAGATGATGTTGTGCATGGACATATCAAACCTTTGTACTTATCTAGAAAGGTCAATGGTGTAGACATCCGAAGAGACTTCATTGATAATGGTTTAGGAGTCAAACTCATCCCCATTCGTACACTTCATTGTTTGGGCCTCACAGAATCTGATTTATCTCCTTCTACTTTGATGTTACAAGGGTATGATAAAAATGAACAAGAACCACTGGGCGAGATTACACTCAGAACTCAGTTTGGAGACCTTGTATCCAATTCCGATTTCATGGTTGTTGATCACGATACAACCTTCAATATTTTGATTGGAAGACCTTGGCTACATCAACATGCAGCTATCCCTTCACCATACCATCAATGCCTCAAATATTGTTTCGATAGTCAAATTGGGACATTGTATGGTGATAAGGCCCCCTTCAAAACATGTGAATCTCAATAAATTGAGGCGGAATTCTATCACATGAAGGGTAAGGAGAAATCCACAACAAAGGAGATTACCAAGGTTAATTCTCCATTTGGTTTGGAAAAGATTCCAGTAAACCCATTCACACATGTGAGTACATATTATGTGTTGCCTATCAGTCAAATTGACAGGATAAACCCGAATCCAAATACTCTTATGGAAACTTCCATAATGTCAATTATAGCAATCAAGCCAGATATCATGGGAGAAGTTGGTGATTCACCAAGCAATGATGAAAGCTCAAATGGAGATGTCTTAATTTTATCTGTTTAAATCCAGCAAGTCTATACTTAACTAACTAGGTTATAAGAAGTTATAGTAATGTCATAGGTGAACGATGATGTCGATTCTCAATCCATAATCTCCTCTTTATTACCCAAGGAAGACCCTTCATCATCAATAGGGTCAGAAATGGAAGCCTCTTCTTCAAGATGCTCAAATTTTAACATCTCTCTTGATCCTGGAAATTCTGATTCATCATCTACTATGAAAGTAGAAATAGAGGAAATAACACATGTTGAAGAAGAAGAGGAAAATATCAGGGATGATCCTCCATCTTTTGAAGAGGGTATCTCTACTAATGTGGATGAACTCAGATAAATAAATCTGGGTTAAAAAGAAGATCCACACCCTACTTTAATTAGTGTGGCCATGACTCTTGAAGAGAAAGAGATGTATATTTAATTTTTAAAGCAAAATCGAGATATATTTGCTTGGAACTATACAGATATTCTAGGTCTTGATCCTGATGTTGCTACTCATCGTTTGGGTTTTCCAGAGGAACATCGCAGATTCAAGAAAGCCGCGAGAAGAACACACCCAACTTATGCTTCCAAAATTGAAGCTAAAGCGGATAAGCTTATCAAAGCTAACTTCATCAGAGAAGTTCAATATCCCAAGTGGTTGGCTAATATTGTCCCTGTGAAAAAGAAGAATGGACAAATTAGAGTTTTCATTGATTCCAGAGATCTTAGTCAGCATTATCCTAAGGATGATTTTTTAGTTCCGATCACAGAACTCTTAATTGATGAAACGGATGGCTATGAAGCACTTTCCTTCATGGATGGATATTCCGGGTATAATCAAATCCGAATGACTCCAAAAGATGAAGAATCTACAGCCTTCAGAGCCCCTCAGGGTGTGTTTTGCTATCGGGTAATGCCCTTTGTCCTTAAGAATGCAGGCGCAACATATCAGCGTGCCATGCATCGTATCTTCAAACAATTTTTAGGGAAGTTTGTTGAATGTTATGTGGAAGATTTGGTGGTTAAATCTAGGAAACATTCTAATCACTTGGCTGATTTGGAAGCCATATTCCACAAACTTCGACAACACAATTTGAAAATGAACCCATTAAAATGTGCTTTTGGGGTAACTTCAGGAAAATTTCTTGGCTTTTTTGTATAATATCATGGTATCAAAGTCGATCTTGAGAAGAAAAAGTCAATCCTTTGTATGTCACCTCCTCAAAATTTGAAATAATTGAGAAGAATTCAAGGACACTTAGCCTATATTCGGCGTTTTATCACCAATTTGGCAGGCAAAAGTTTACCCTTCACCAAATTGATGAAGAAAAGAGTCACTTACCAGTGGAATGAATAATGTCAAGAAGAATTCAATATTCTCAAGAAATATATCTTGAGTCCACTGGTATTAATGCCACCCATTGAAGGAAGGCCACTTATCCTCTATGTGACAGCTTTAGAGCGATCATTGGGTGCCTTTCTTACTCAGAAGAATGATGCTGGGAATGAAAACAGCCTCTACTATCTCAGTCGGACTATGATTGAAGCAGAAACCCGATATTCAAGTATTGAGAAGTGCTTCCTAGAATTGATCTTTGCAGTTCATAATTTGAGACACTACCTGCAACATCATGAGGTCTAATTGGTATCTCGCAATAACCCGCTCAAATTCATCCTTAGTATTCCAATGCTTACAAGACGTCTAGAAATGTGGGCAGTTATTTTACAGCAATTTGATATTCAGTATGTGTCTCAAAAGGCAATAAAGGTCCAAGATCTGGCTGATTTCCTTGCTGAACATCCTTCAGTAGAAGATACATCTTCAGATATTGAACTTCCCGATGAGGAAGTCTTCTCTATTCAAGATAGTCTTAAAAAATGGGAAATGTACTTTCATGGAGCTTCCAGAAGTCCAACAGGGAAGAAAATGGAAGATCCTAAATTCAACAAAGTTGGGTTAGGAATTGTTCTCATTTATCTAGAAAAGGCAGTGCTACCCTATTCCTTCTCATTATTGGGAAACAATGAAGCATAATACAAAGCTCTTATCGTAGGATTGGAGTTGGCACTTCAAGCACAAGTGAATCACTTAAAGGTGAAAGGTGATTCAGACCTGGTAATCAAACAATTCAATGGGGATTATGCAATTAGAAAAGAAGAATTAATCCCTTTATATGATTACGTCAGAGAGTTAATGGCGGAATTTCCTTCGGAACCAACATTTTATTATGTCCCGCGGTCACAAAATGATCAAGCTGATGCACTGGCTAATATAGCCACAGCTCTGGTAGATCCTAATCGGGATGAGACAACCATTAGTATTTCCCACCGTCGTACAATTTCACCTTATGTTAAAACCAGAACAGAGGAAATCAATAAAATTAGTCCCATCTCTGAACCATATGGTCATACTATAGGATAGATGACACCTGCCAGGGAATACCTTCAAAATGGTACACTTCCACCTGATAGAGCTGGGAAAGAACAAGTCTGGAGATGTGTGGTCAATTTTACTCTTTATGATAGCTCATATCACCTAGAAAAAATTCCCTACAAAATATGTTTTTATGGAATTCTCTTTAGATGCATTGATGGTGAAGAGACAATGGCTGTCCTGAAAGAAGTACATGCAGAAGTCTGTGGTGCCCACCATTCTGGACATAGACTATCTGATCAAATTCAAAGGCTTGGATACTTTTGGCCTTCAATGATACAAGATTATGTTGATTTCACAAAGAAGTGTCATTCATTCCAAGTACATGCCAACTTCATTCATCAACCTCCAGAGTTGCTTCATACAGCTAAATACTCGGGGCCATTTTCCACATGGGGAATGGATGTGGTGGGACCTTACCCTTCAGCTAAAGCCAAGCAGTTTAAGTATATTCTTACTGCTACTGAATTCTTTTACAAATGGGTAGAGAAAATACCTCTCAAGGAAGTTAGTTCTAAAAGCATTGTTAGCTTCATCTAGTCTAACATCATTACCAGATTTGGTGTCCCTCATACCATATTGACGGACAATGGAACCAACTTCTGTTCATCCTAGGTGAGGAAGTTGTATCAAGAATACAACATCAAATCCAACCATTCCTCTCAGTATCATGCAGCAGCCAATGGATAGATAGAATACTTCAACAAGAATCTATCAAATATACTGCAAAATATGGTGGATAAAGATAAGAAGTAATGGCCTGATAAACTCTTTCACGCTTTATGGGCTAATCGGACCACTACCCGCACTGCAACACGGTCAACTCCATATTCTTTGGTATATGGAACAGAAGAAGTCTTTCCCATTGAGGTTCAATTAACCTCACTCAGAGTAGCCATTTTTGATCAGTCATCTATAGATGAACATTATAATAAGCGATTGGATGAATTGGAACAGTTAGATGAGAAAAGATTGTGCACCCTGCACCACTTGGAAGTCTATCAGAATTGAATAGCATGAGATTTCAACAAAAAAGTTCATCTTCATTCATTCATTCAGGGAGAATTGGTATTGGTTCTCAGAACTCCAATGATACCAGGAAAGAAACCTCCCTAGCTTGAACCAAAATGGGAAGGACCTTACTCAATACATAAGGTCTACTCCAATGGAGCTTATTATTTAATCTCAATGGATGGAGAACTCATCACTACTCCAACCAATGCCAAATTTCTGAAGAAGTATTTTGTATAAACAGAAAATAAACCATCCACGTTCCATGCATATGACCTTAAACTATTTTAATTTCTCTTGTCCAACATGACGTTAAACTGTGCCCCTATATTCATCCTACATGACATTAAACTGTGTTGTCCTTGCTGCAAGACTTTAAAATGCATAGTCCCTTATGTCTAGCAAGACGTTAAACTTCACCATCCATGGTCCATGCATATGACCTTAAACTATTTCATTGCTTTTGTCCAATATAACATTAAACGGTATCACCCCTTTTCATCCAACATGACGTTAAACTGTGAAAAAGTTCCTAATACGTCCTATATGACGTTAAACTGTATTTTGTCCTTACTGCATGACATTAAACTGCACAGTCCCCCTTTTCATCCAACATGATGTTAAACTGTATTGTCCCCATTGTCTTAGCTACAGGACGCTAAACTGTACAGAACCCTTATTGTCCAACATGACACAAAACTATGTTCATGTCCAACATGACATTAAACTGTGTCCCTATATTTGTCCTACATGACGTTAAACTGTACTGCTCATTTTTCCTACATGAAATAAAACTGAAAAAGTCCCTTAATACGTCCTACATGGCGTTCAACTGTATTTTTTCCATGCTACATGACATTAAATTTTGCAACACCAATAGTCCTCACTGCAATACTTTAAACTGCATAGTCCCTTCATATGTCCTACATGACATTAAACTGTGCATCATTAAGGTCATTGCTACCTCTTGTTTCCCACACTGAGTATGAATCACGTGAGCTTAGAGTAAACTTCAACCATAACACCCTCTCTGGGCCACTAACCAGGCGTAAGTCCCAACACCATTTTTTTAGGTCGTTGTTCTCAAAAACAACTTGATCACCAATTCATTCTTTAATCGAACTACGTGGACTTTGATCCTTTCCTTCTAGGCTGGGTACGTAGGAAACCTTCCAAGGTTCAAGCCCAAAACCAATCTATTCACATCGGTTCACCTCCATCTCATATGATGTTGATTTGTGAAGCCACCCCCCGAATCAAACTCTTCACATTGGTTCACTGTTGTCCTTGCTATATGACATTAAAATGTACCACACTTTTGTCCTGTACGACAATAAACTACAACATTCTTTGACACCCTCACCTGAGAGGGAATCATTATTTACATTGATCTACAATCATGTTATATTCCAAAGACTATGTGCATACATGGCAATGCCTGAACTTTTTATCTTGGGTCAAACCATCATTGCACTAAAGTCCCCTTTTCACCCTTCACTTGTACGGACCAAATCTGTACAAACGGTATTTCTAGAACTACATATGACTTGATTCCTATCCTTATGGGATATTTAGGAACATTTTAGTGTCCCTCGAACCCAGCCCCAAGTCTTTGGGCCTAACCCTAAATTTTACTTTCAGTCCCCTAGCTGAAAAGTCCCCTTATGAAAACACACACTGTGTATTCATTATTATGGTCCGAGATCTATGAACTTAAACTAAGATTTCCTATAATTTCGTCCCACATGACGTTAAACTATATTTTAAGAACTATGTATGGCTTGATTCCCATCCTGATGGGATACACAGTGAAGTCCAACATCTCATTTCAGGACTCAACCACAACATGATTATGGTTAGCATTGGTCTATGTATCTCTTTCATGCATTGAACAAATGCCCATTTTTTATGTGTCATACTCATAACCTTAAATACTTCCAGATATCCATACCACTTTTCTTGACTTCTGGTCATAAAATGTCCAATTTCTGAGAGTTCTTTTTCCTGACCATGCAGCATGTTCCCTTAGGTGGCCTTGCATAAACGGTCCACATAACAGACTTGTCAGCCAAAAGGTGCTATTATTTGACTATGCAACTAATTCTTTTAGGTGGAGCTGCATAATTCAACCCCTTAACAGGTTTTTTAAATAATGGTAACTTCATTCTTTGGAAGAAAACCTCTTTTGTCTTTATATGTCTTAACAACAATATGTAGGGATCCGTAAAAAATGGTCATCCTTAACATATTTGTCCCATACTCTTTTTCATGATCTGAAAGTATTCAAGTCTATGGTTTATATTTACCTTTCCTATGTTTGGGTCAGACCTTCGTAGGAGTGACATTTATCCAGTTCTTAGATGACCTTGTTTGGAAATATATTCTCCATATTCAAGTACCTCTCTCCATACAACAAACTCTATGTTTTGGAAAATATGAATCTCCATAAACTTCCACTAGATTTTTAGCAGTAGAAAAGTAAATTTCCGAGAGTTCTTTTTCCTGACTATGCAGCACGTGCCCTTAGGAAGACTTGCATAAATAGTCTACATAACAGACTTGTCAGCCAAAAGATGATATTATTTGACTATGCAGCCAATTCCCTTAGGTGGCCCTGCATAATTCAACCCCCTAATGGATATGTTAAATAATGGTAACTTCATTCTTGGGAACTACTTCTTCTAATTCCTTTTATCCCTTTTTCATGTCATCCCTCAGATTTAAAATTTCTTAAGTCATAGTTTACATATTTTCCCTCATACTTGAGTGTGGTAATATGTTTTCAGATAAATTTTCAAGGAATTGAGTCAATTTTAGTCCATTTGGTCAAAGCTATTTTGACCTTAAACATTAGCCTTTTTATGTATGACATGGATGACTTTAAACTGCCCACAAAAGACAAGGGAACTCTGAACAAAAGTCAAGTTCCATCTCACTAAACATACATTTCGTATAATTTTAGGTAATATTGAGCAATTAAAAGATTCAAAGTTTGCAGGGTTATTTATAATAATCCTAGAAAAAATCAAACTATGCTTACTAGGCCCATTGGATTAGATAAAAATTTAAAGCAGGTAGAAAAAGAATGCATGCACAAATGATTGAAGATGAAAGTGTTTTTCATTTGATGCACAAAAGTTAGAAGGAAATCCACACACTGGAGTCTCTTCGCTTTTCCAAGAATTACAAAATGCTGTCAACATAAACCTTCATTTTATTTACAGCATCCCGAGATTCATCAGCAGCCACTTGAAGCTCATGCACTCGACCAACTTCACTCTTTTCAGCTTGATGGAGTGCTTTCTTGGCTTCAGCAATGGATTTCATACCATTTGTTTGAACTCCTTCTAGTGAATTGTTCAGTTGGTCAAGTTCCCTAGTAACAACATCTAAATGTTGCTGAAGGTGCATCTGCTGGACAACTTTCTCCTTGATCTTATGCTTTAGCTCCTTTAACTTGGCAGCATGATCAGCCTCAGCTCAGGACACCACAGCCTCAAATTCAGCGATATTGGTTGACAACCTTACTCTGGTCAAATCTTGATGATACTTCTGCTCCTACTCCCTTCTTAAGATGACTTGTTTTACAGCGGCATGGATCTTTTGATATCCAAAACCGCCAAGTCCAAACATGACGAACAAGGATGACAGTCAGGGAATCTTCGATGACAGGTCTTCTAAAGGCACTTCAGATATGATCTTCCATATATTCTTCCATGCCTTGCATCGTGAAAATTGGAGTTCCTTTTGTATCTCCAGGTCTGATTTAGCATCACTGTCACATGGGGGAATATAATCCGGGATTAATGTACTTAGGGAAGTTCCCTGTTCTTATCCTTCCCCCTTGACCCGTGTTACTTAACTTTCTATTCTCGTTGGGGCGGAGGCTGAAGCTTCACCTCCAGATCTAGCCACTGAAATTGATGGCCCTGCACAATCAATTGAAAGCTTTGGTTAGTTTCAAAGGATAAAAAAAGTTGATTGGTGTTTTGGAAATTAAGTACGGTCGCAAATATTGTTATCCCTTACCCAACGGTAGATCAACAACTTGAGAAGGCTCCTACCCATATTTCCTAGCTTCAACAGGATTTTCAAGATGAGTTTCAAGAAGCTCTGCCAGGTTCAGCTCCACTTGAGATAATGTCTCTGTAATAGTAGGTTTGTCTGTACCCCCTTCAGGCATTGGCAGTTCAACAACTTTCTCAGATGGAACTGCACATTTGATCCAATCATGGTCAGAGATGTAATAAGAATTTATTTTAATAGGACAAAGGATAACACTCACATCCAAAATCCTCTAAACTACATGGTAATTTAACTTGGTCTAAAATATCTTCAAAAGATGCGCCAAGTTTCATCATTTCATCTAATGATATCTATGATTCCTGGTTAGTCTCACTAGTGAGAACATTCGATGTATCCACTTGGTGACCCACATCATGCAACCTTTGACCATGTACAGCTTCTTCAGTTAAAATCATGACATCAGTTGTAATGGCTACCAAAAGCTCTATTGTAGGGGTTGAACCTAAAGTATCACAGAATGGAAGTCAGTTGATGTTTCATTCAACATTTTATGAAGTATTGTTAACTTACCATAAGCAGGCTCTTCTCTCCTTGCAACAGCAGCAGGAGGGATACTGGGAACAGATGTTGGCTCTTCTCCAAGAGTAGCCAAGTCAGCCTAAACTTGTGATTGTTCACCAGTACCCTCCGTGGTCCTCAAAGGAGGGTCAGTCCTCTCCCTTATAGGGGAAATTGAAAAAGCCCCTACAATCCCAAAAATTATGAGCAAACTTTTCATGGGTTAAGACTCATGATTATCTGAAGGACTTACCACTACTGATGAAGTGTTTAGTTGTGGACTGCTTCCTTAGATGCCTTTGTCTCTTTGGTTTTTTGGGAGTGTCGACAGTCTCCTTTATAGGTACATGAATTGGAGAATGGAAGGCCATGTCCAAATCCTCATCCATGACTTTCTGGCCTAGAGATATCTCACCCAACTCATGAGGAGATTCATTAGCCCTAATGGAAGTACCACCAGGGCTATACTGTGGTGAAGGAACCTCAACAGTTCCTTTCTTTGCAAGCTGCAGGATGAAGAAAATAATTTCCTTGAGTAATAAAGCTTTTACTGAAATAAAGTTGCAAAGAAAATAAGGAAAGAGACTTACATCTTCAGGAGCCACCTAATTGTGCCACTCCTCATCTCCGGAACCACCAGTCCCCTCAGTGGCACCACGATTTATCATTTCATTCACCCTCTTGGTGACAGGAATGGAATCATCGGTGGCATATATGAGCATTTCTAGCTCTCTGATGTAAGCTCGCACTTCATCAGGGTTATCCTTGTAATGGACATCTGTAGAAGCTAGAAGATTCCCTATTCTAGGGAGGTGTAGCCCCTCGCACAAATCCAGCCAAGCATTTTCATCACCACAGTATAAAATCCTCCATGTATGGACAACATCTGGTCGTAGATATTTATTATATGTACCAGAAGGCTACGAGGAAGGTCCTACAATCTTGGACTTCAACTTTTTCCCAGCTCCTACTACTACAGATAGAGAATAAGAAAATAGGACTTGTTGCTCTATAAAGTAATGATGATTAAAGTGACCCAATGAAGTAACTCACTAGGAGTTGATGGATTTGGTCTTTTTATTCTGATGGGAGGATTATATCTGGCACGAGTCCGCTTTTCCGCATGTTGTGCCTCATCATCCCTATTCTGGGAATCCGACAAATCAGCTCCGGGTGGTATAGAAGAATCACCTTCCAAATGAAGGGTTTCTTTCTTTATGGTTCTTTTCCTTTTCCCCACCTGATAAACCGGGTGATTCAACAACCCTCCTGGGCATGATGCTATCCAGTTCTCGGAATACCATGTAGTCAAGTTACTTGCCGCTTTATCAACTGGTAGATCAAACACTGCCCCAGTCCTCTCCATAGATGTCAGCAACCATAGTTGTCAGGAAACCATCGGATGCTGCTCTGACCTGACATGCACAGGGGGAGATACAACAGTCTGCTGCAAAAATTTGAATTTATGTGCAAATCTGTATGGAACATAGGCCTCTCATATAATCTCTCCATCAATCCTGGTGTCCAATACACCATCTCTGCAGGCCAGCATGTATGCCCTCAATTCCAGGTTGGCTGTTCCATCATCAACAAACCGCCCGGTTGGTGGATTTCCACAAGGAAAGAAATTGAATTCCTTATACTTTCTTAGTCTCACCTTTATATCATAGAGGTTAATGGATAATGGAGCAATTCCATAAAATTCCTGCACTGATGGCCTGAAGTAACTTCCAGGAACCTGTACTCCGTTCTGTACATTATACGTCCTAAAGTGAGTGGCGATCCATCCCCACAAAACTTGGAATGGTCCCACTATTCTCAAAGGATACTTACCCATGAATACATGGAGTAAGATCCTATGAATATTTTCTAAAATGGGGGTAGCTAACCCAACCATTTTCCCCTCATCCAACTTGGCTGCAAAAATGAAGGTCCCTGGCCTGATGCCTCCCTTTGAGTCCCTAACTGGAAAAAGATAAACACTGAGCCACAAGGCCAAGAATCCCGCCAGACAAGTATTTTTTGGGATTCTCTGATTCAATTCGTATCCCCACTTCTCAAATTCTCATATTTCTAGAGTCGGCCAGAATGTGCCAGGAGCACCCCTCTTCTCTGTTTTGGGGCAGGTGGTAGGACGAGTATAGGTGGGACCCTTCTCCTTGGGCCCATTCCCCTTAGATCCCTTTTCCTTTGTCTCCTTCTCCTGCTTCTTGGAAAGAAACATATTCATCCACTCCTCTGGATGAATATCCTTTCTAGAATGAGTTAAGGAGGTCTCTGAACTCTTGAGCTTGTGAAAGATTTTCAATAATTCCTGAGCCAAAGCCGGGGTCTTCTACGAATCATTCCAAGTTACCTTGGGGGGATGAATTCATCATACATGTCGCCTAGAATTGGAGCCCCCGAGATCTTGTGGACATCCCATAGACTGATGCCTACTTCTCCATGATTCAGATAGAAAGAATTTGTTTCTAGGCTCCAGCGGCTGATTATCTTCGGCACAAAGTCATCATTCCTGTAAACATATGTTTTCCCAGCCCAGAGGACTTCATATATTATAGCTCCTTTTAAATCCTTGACAAACTCTATGCTGGTTTGTCGCACCCAGTATTCCCACATCCAAGTTGGCTTCACACCCCCTCCAATATGAAAATCCCAACTCTTCTTCCAACCTTTGGATTGATCCATCTAAGAGTTTCAGAAAATTGAGGGATAACAATGTGGATGTAGCTCATGCTTGTGTGATTTCAGATCTAGTGAACAAGGGATATGATGCATCATATAAGCTTTCTCCACTGTTCCAGTATTTACAAATGCTCCTCCACTTGAGATATTTGCTGAAGAAAAATTGGTGTAATTATTAAACAAAGAATTTGGGAGATAGTTCTTTGCCTATGGAATGGTGACTTCTCGCAGATGACCATAGCCATACAAAGGTAGATAAATACTTTTTGGGAAGTCAAGATGATACTTATTCAAGCACTTGGACAAATCTGGAAGAGTGCTGTCACAGAAAGTATAATAATCATGGAAAATGATGATCATCATATCATCAATTTGCTTTTTATCCAGTTCATCAGCCGTTCTGATTCTCCTAGGAGCCATTTAATCTGCACAAAATTCAAATAATTAACTCTTAAGTAAGTTGATTTTTCATAAAATTGTGAAGAAAAGTGAAAAAATGGATAAGGCATTAAGGCGCGCAAGTCCCAAATTGGCGCAAGTATAAGTGTGTCGTGAAAGTTTGGGCGCGCAGGTATCACCACACAAGTCCAAATACCTCTACAGCAGCGCGACACAAAAGGAAGCAGCAAAAAACTTAGTAACTTGCACATCGAAGGCAACTTGAACGGTGAAAGCTCTAAAGTTTGAAATCCGGGTGCTTGGTGTGAGGAATGATCGCATATATATAGGCAAGGTCACACCACTGTGCGCCGAAGCCTGCACAACTCATCCTTGCGTGCCGCCATTTGCGCGCTCAACACTTGCGCGCCGAATGTTCCTTGGTTTTCTTCTTTACCTCAGAGTCACGTCCTCATTTTTCTTTCGGATCCAACTCTGAGGGGAGACTTTTTTTTGACGCTCCTTTCCATCACAGAGTCTAAACGACTGAAAAAGAGGAGTACCTTAGCCTAAAGTGATTCATCCTGTGAAGAAACATAAAAAATCGACAAAGGCATGAAGAATGATTTATTCCCACTTGGGTCACACACATTTCCTCATTTTTGAACAGGTATACTTGCGCGTCGCATAGTGGTCACACATGTGACTTGCATTCCCTCTTTGATTCTTGATTGGGGTCTTCAGAAGACTATAAATACCCCTGGTGGGCCCCCCTTTGACGACGGAAAAATTCCAAAACTCATATTCGAGCTCCCAGTGCCCTAGTCTCTTCTGGAAGTCTTCCAAACACTTCTAAGGTAATTTCTTACCTAGAATGGAAGATCTAAACAGGGGAAACAAGGCCTAAGTGTTGAAATTCATCAACACCTGCGCACCTAGGTGTTTAAACCCTTAGGGGAAGTAGACACACCTGCGCACTGCCTTTTCCCTTCACCAGAACCTGCACGCCTCTCTTTTGGAAGCCCCTAGGGATAATACTAAGGGATTGAGCCAAGCCTCGCCCAAGTATTATCCTATGGGTTGACCGTCGCGTAGGTACCTATGTGTCGCGCAGGTATACCTACATGACCAGGACCTGCACACCCATGCAGGAACTACACGCCTACTTTTTTTTGGGTGCCCCTTCTGCCTATCCACCTCTCTTATTCAATATTCAGCCTTCAAAACCCTCTTCAAAGCCATTTTTGGCATGGTTCCTTTGTTGGCATCCTTATCTGAAAGGAATTCTGTGGAATATCTCTTAAAACCTAGTGATTGACATATATTTATGTCACTAAGGTTAGATATTTTATTCATTTTAATGTCATCCATTAAGATGAGAGGATCCTAAACCTAGTCCTCCTTTTCAGGAGTAATCCCCAGTCCAAATTCTCTTAACCTGGACCTCTTTTTTAGGAGTAATCCCCAGTCATAATTCCCTTTAACCTGGGCCTCATTTTCAGAAGTAAGACCCATTCATTATTCCCAAATATGGGCTTCCTTCTCAGGAGTAAGTCCCAATCTCAAATCCCCAAATAAGGGCATCCTCCTTAGGAGTAAGCCCCAAATCCCCTAACCTGGGGCTCCTTTTCAGGAATAATCCCCAATCTTCAAGTTACCTTATTTTTGGGCATCCTCTTCAAGAGTAAGCCCAAAGTTCCCAAAGTCTCCTAACCTGGGCATCCTCCTTAGGAGTAAGCCCCAGTCATAAATTCCAAAATATGGGAATCCTCCTCAAGAGTAAGCCCCAAGTTACCAAATATGGGAATCCTCCTCAGGAGTAAGACCCAACCATAATTCCCTTAACCTGGGCCTCCTCCTTATGAGTAAGCCCCAGTTCTCAAGTCCCTTTAACCTGGGCCTCCTTCTCAAGAATAATCCCCAGTCATAATTTCTCTTAACCAGTCTTAATTTACTTTTTGTTTGGGCTTCCTTCTTAGGAGTAAAACCCAATCATAAGTCCCTTCTAATTTGGGCATCCTTCATAGGAGAAAGCCCTAAGTTAAGTATCCAAATCTCCATAAAGCACATATACCTTTATGAACCTTGTTCCTTGGTTTATTCCCTGAAGTAAATCCTAATCTTCATCTATTTGGGCAGTCATACATACATAAGCACCACATCATTTCTTATGATGACACAATTGTCAGGTTTTACTAATACCTATTGTTTCTCACATTGAGCATGACTCACATGCGTTTAGAGCATAAAAGTAATTATGACACCTTTCTTTGAGTCATCAATCATAAATAAACCTCATACTTCTTTACTCGAACTACGTGGGTTCTGATTCATTTTCTAAAAACAAAGGATACGTAGGTAACCCATCTGCGGGTATGATCCCAACTCTGAAGTAATCTATGTCCTTCTGAATGACAATAAACTTCAAGTGCCCCGCTGAGTGGCTTTAAAACCAGTATGGTTATCATAATGAACAAGAGATTTATATATAATGTGTCGAAGGATACCATTGACTAAGAATCTCTAAACAAATACAGATGATTCTCTATTGATGAAGAACCTCAAATACATATAAAAGATTCTATAAATCTCCTACATGCTAATCATTGATTGTCAAATCTAAAAGGAAAGATCATTTTCATACTTGGTAATTTAATAAGGATTCACGAACATAACTTAAATCTATAAAGAGAGTCACGGAGTAGACAATAACTTCCCTAAAAAAGGTGTGATGAGTCCGACCTCCCATCCTCTCGACCAATGCAAATTCTTAAGCCTTATCAGTTCACAACTAATGAGCACCTACCTTTGGAAAGTAGATCCAAATGGATATATAATCATTGGATGTATCTGGTTCTACGAACAAACCCGTTAGAAACCACTTGTAATGTTTTAACCTTAAACCAATGAGGTCATCTCCATTTCCAGAGGAAAAAATATCATAAGAATAAGAAGATATCATCCAATCTTCGTTCATTTTATTATTATTTTGGTCAAGAAGAAATTTGAGTTTTCAAGTATATTATATTCATATTATTCTGACTGATATAAAGGAAGAGGCAAACCTTGATTAATTCATTTCTAAGACAACCCTCTTGAATTATATGAAGTTGAGGAATCCATTTTATTTCTGTATTCAGAATAAGTTGATCAAAATTATTGTTATTTATTGAATATGAATTACAATACACTGTTGATTCATAAGGGACAATTTGATATCCTGTAATTCTGTTCTTCAAAGATAAATCTTGCATTGTACATGGTTGTTTCTAGGATAATGGTTCTAAGGTAATCTCATTTCCCATGTTTTCTTTGATAATAAAAAAGAATCTCTATGCATGGGATAATAACCACTATACATTGAGGAGTAGTCATCCACACTGTAGGTGAACCTTGTTAAAAATCGTAGTGTTGTTTATTATTTTTAGTTTTATGTGCATGCTTACTAACTAAAGGTGAATAAGAAAAGAGAAAAATTTTCTAAATAAGTGATTGAGGTATAAAAATGGATAAAAGTTTGAAAGTGATAAAAATTCATCCCACACTAATTCACCCCCCTCTCTGTGTGGTCATCCCAAAGTGATCCTCATAATCGGTATCCGAGGGACATGTCACACCTCTAATTGAATTATCATATTTGAAGCTCATTGAACATTTGATTTATCTTCTCAATCTAGAATGGAGTGAAAACTTTGAGGAGTTTTATCTACTACAAATCATAATTCTATCTTATCTAATACTTTTAAGAATAGAATAAATAAAGAACTGATAAAGAAGAAGAAGATATCCCTCTTGTGTAAAGAGGATGATGAATCAGTTTCCCAATGCATTATTTATAAGAAAGACATGTCATGCATGTGAGTAGAATATCTCATAGAATAGTTTAATATAAAATAAATGGACAATAGTTATTCCTTATATAATGATGAAGAGGTATCAAATATGTTTTTCAAATATTTTACAACAAAATAACCTAGCATAAGTAGTAAATATCATTCCTCAGACGGTGAAAGTTATACAGTTCATAGGAAGACAATAAAATAAGAGATCGACCATCTAGAAGAAAAAGTTAAGAAAAGAGAAAGTATATTAGAATAAAGGGTGATGATTTGTGTTGATATCACTAAATAATGAAATGCTAAAGGTATAAGAATTAATGTGCTTGAGGAAGGATGCTATAGAGTTAAGAAGCATTGGTTTGAAGTAATCATAAATAAAGATAAATCCATTATAGTCTTGAAGAGAAGTTTTATGAATTATAAGGGAAATATAAGAACATCATTGATGTCAAGAATTCTCAACTTGAGATCAAAACAAATAATATCAAGGATCTTGACACTTTTCCACAAGATAAAAATAAAATTCATGATGGTGAAGTTTTAAAGATCCAAATGGAATGTGAAGATGGACTAAAATTAGTGTAGTATGATAAAAACATCCTAAATATGAAATATCTTGAGCTTGAAGTCAAATTCTTAAATTTTGTAAATACTCAAGTTTATTCTTAACAACTTGTAAAAGAAGAGATGTTACCACAAGATCTGAAAACCACAAAAAATTATAAGAAGGATTCTTATCTTAAAATGCATTCATTTGGTGGAAAGAACAGGTTATGTTCAATCTTAAGCAGTCTCTAAGAAAAAGGTATCATCCATATCTATAAAGAAAGTTTGTTCTGGATTTGTTATTATGAAAAGTGATGGACCAAAATCAAAACCTAGAAAAGGTGGATGAATAAAAATGATTAAGAGACCACCCCAACATTTGTGGTGAAGAAAGATAATAGTAGAAACTAATATTCCCTAGAATAATCCTAATTAAAAAATTATATGAAATGAAAAAAAATCATATCAATATAGATAGACTATTATTTCAAAAAAGTGATCAAGATATTTTTGCAACTTTTAGTGCTGTGATAGATTTTGGTACATGGAATATGATTGCTGGTATAATATGCTTGTATATAAAAATCAAAGTGTTCCTACATTAAGGGAGAGAAAATAAATGATAAAGAAAAGTCCACATCATAAATGTAAGAGTCTTCCTATTACAAATAGTTTTGAAAAATTGAATAACATTTGTGGGATTTACAATGTCAATGGTAAAATTGAAGAGATATGCAAGTATAAATCATTCATTCATTCCACTAAAAAATTCAGATGAAAATAATATAAAAGATTAATACTAGAGATAATTATACCTTAGGAAACAATTAGAATAAAATATTTACAAATAACATTACCAATAAGTTTATAAAGAGGATATGTAATTCAACCTTGGGTGAAAATTAAAAGAATACTAATTCTCAGTAAAAACCCATGAAGATCAAGAAGGGTGCTACAACAGATAAGAGAAGTTTCTTATTTTATGAAAAAATATGCCACACCATGAATCACTATAAATAGACCATGGATATTGTAGTGTAGGGAGGCAATCTCAAGAAACAAAGGGGAAGACAAGTATAAGAACAAAATAAAAGGACTGAATTGGAAAAGAGAACACCTGAGAAGCCATGTGGATCTAACAAGAATGATGTGTATATTCCAAATGACATACTAGTAATTTTCCTAGATGACATGGAAAGAGAAATAAAACTTTAATAAGCATGGATAAAGGATGATTCCATAGGCAATCAGAAGATTCCACATGAATAAATTGAATTCCATGATAGTTTGTCAACAAATAATGACCAGAAAATATCAGATGTCCTACGTATAAGGTGGAAGAAGCCTAGACAAATATCATGTAATTTTTTTGTTTATAACTCTAGTTCAAGAATATACATGGAAAAACATCCATAAATCACTAAGTGATGAATTTACCTTGATGAATAGTGTTAATAAGAAAAGTCTACACAAAGTTACTAAAAAAAAAACCAGAGATTTCATGCTACCCAAAACTACAAATAAATTTAGAAAAGTCAGCATAAAGAGTTCAACCTCACATGGAGGAGGGAATAAGGGGGTTTCATGGTTGAGAAAAAAATTCTTATCCTTGTTAATATCACTAAAAAACAAATTATATCCACCTTATTCCCATATACTTTGGGGTTTCTCATTATTTATAGGGGATTTAAGGTGATGCATATACTCAAGGGGAGCACTGAGTTGAAGAGATTATATTGGAATATCTATATACTAGAATATTAATTACAAGATTTATAGAAGTCACCATCCCGATATGATCTTTTTTCTAATATCTTGAAGATTATTTTTTCCAAAAGATCAAAGATCAACCTTGATGAATATGATCAAGCTACCATAGTTGATCAATATAATTTGAATCCACCATCACGGATTTGATCACAAAAATTGGTATTCAGATTAACTAGCATTTATAATAACAACTAATGATAAGCTACATCTTGTTTAAGTGAAACTAGAGATCATCCCTTGAGGGGGAGTATCCATAGAAGTTCCTAGAGAAGTATACTTTAGTTAAAGATATTATCTCTGTAAGGTACTTGTTCAAGAACTCATTGATGAGTTATGTTGGCACACTCTCTTAGACTTATTAAAAAAATGCAATGAAGTTTGATATTAAGGTGGAGAATTTAAATGAATCCATGATAGGGACAAATGAATCTTGAAGACGTTCCAGGACTAATTTTATAAACATTAACTTCTTGTTATAATTGAATGTTTTTAATCTTTGAGTTGAGTTGAGTGCATGAATTTCATGTTGAATTTATCTTGATAATTTTCATTATAAGTGGTATTTGAAAATTTCCACTTTCATTGCATTAATTGGTATTAACCAATTACTATCAACCTAAAAATAATTGAGCAGTCTCTAAGGAAATTAAAAAGTTGTGCTATATCAATTGGTATCATATTCTGAACTTAGACTGAATAACATTGTGGTCTAAATTAGACTCTATTTTTTTCTACACTAGGTTATCCCATGTAGACTCAGAGTGTAATTATTGATGGAACATTTCTTAGGAAATAAATTATACCATCATCTCTTAGGTACTTTTCATGTGTTATCATTATAGGGGAGAGAAGAAAAAAATAGAGTAGAAATAAAGATAACATATTGACATCTAATTTTCTACAATGGTATTGAAAAAATATAAAAAGGGGGAGATTAATGATCCTAATTTTTTTTATGTTATATTTTTTTTTTCAATTAGTTAGTAAGTGATAAAGCACTTGATGTTAATATGAATTAACGAATTTGTAAATCTTGGAAGTGTGTTTTGGTGTTCCCAAGCTTGGTAATGTGTGAAGATTACATTTCCCAAAAAATTATGTGTATTTGATCAAGAATCTTTTAATTATTTTAAGTTTTGAAGCAAATACATTCACAATAAGTTCAAAGGAAAATTCATATATTTTAGATGAAGTGGATTATAGTATAACGATTCATGAACTGCTCTACATGTTTAAAGAACAAGTTCTAGTGGGAAGAACATTTTCTAAAATAATGAAGATGATTAATGTTCTATCCATTGATGATCTTTAATTAATGATATATATATTTTGATGAATAAAAGTTGAAAACATCTTGAATTCCATGAAAAATATATGTATACTTTTTCATGATGAATTATGGTGAATAAATTTATGTGATTAGGAATTTATGGTGAGAAATGACTTGAAATTTTATACATATAATTAATCTAAGTATTGTATTAACAAAAATTTGGGATATCCATAATCCAACCAAGGACCAACTCACTTAAATGTGGGACCTAGGTGGTCAACCACATTGAAGGAAGTCAGACCAGTCAACCCATATCAGAAATCTTGTGAGGTTGGGAATGAAAAGAACCTATAGGGGTGAACACATGTATATCCATGTAATGTGAAGAGTGCACTTGAAGGTAACTAGTGGACCCTGAAAGTGTGTAGCATGGCCTGATGATATGAGCATGTTAAAAGGTGTTCTGGGTGTCGACCTTAGTGCTATCTTGAGAGGTAGCAGACACATAAAGAATTATATAATGGTTCTTGACAGAAGGAAATATATATTTAGGATGAGAAGGTGTGGGATACTATTCCTACACTAAAAAACATATAGATAACACATAGGCCACCTGATCAATTCAATATATACTATAGAATCTAAGTGACATTGACTTCAACCTCCATAAACCCTTATGTTGGTTTACCCTTATGTGGGGTGCAAATACGTAGGGGTGTGGATACCTTTATGCAACATTTCAAATGCCTCTTCTGATCGCAACACTCAATCATATTCAAACTTCATTCAACCTTACACTCAAACAACCATTACATAACTAAGAATTTACCTTTATGTGATCAAAATCACGACAACTGAACCAAGATCAATAGTGTTAAGATATAATTATATTGAGACATCGAGCACTATAATGATCACTATGAATGCATGATTTGACTTGTTTGCAACATTTTACTTAAGTAATATGAAAATATATAGGTAATAATTGAAGTTTCAGATAGAAGAAAACTGTTATGTAAAGACTCCATAATTCTTGGTGTCGTGTGATGTCAAAAGATAATAAGGAAAAATGAAATCCAAAAAATCCAAAATATTTAGTGATATTAAAATAATTCATGAATTTCCACTATTATTAGATGTGGCATCAAACTCATGAAGTTATATTGGTCCTTGAAATATAATTTTTATCAAAGAATATGTGATGAACCTCATCTATAAATACAAAGGGCACTTGATCTGAGAGTGGGTTAAGGATTCTTTTAGAGCTCTCATTTCACTTGAAACAGAGAATCCATGTGCATTCTTCATCTGAAGGAAAATAACTATAAAACGCCTTGACATTGTAAAGAAGAAGTTTCATGAACTCCTATTTGTGTAAAGAATATCCACATATGATAACTTAAATGAAGGATATTTTTTACACATACTCTTTCTTGTTCAAATAACATTCAAGAGTTTTGTAAATAAGAAAAATAATTTTAGTGTATATACATGAAGAAAATATTAAAATCATGATCCCATGAATCATATATTACTTTAATAAATAAGGAAAGTTAGTTCTATGATTGGTTTATTTGAAGGACTATATCCTATTTACTTTGATACATAAAGAGATATTACATGGATCATGAAATAAATATATATTCAAAGAATTAAAATACCATAAAAACGATAATAATCATACACATAAAATAATGGTTTAATGTTGATGGTATTTTGGGAAACTGACATAGTAATTCAATATATCAAATTTCATGTCAAATATTGTAATAAGAAGAAGAAAGTGTCCAATATTAATTTTGTTTATTATCATTTGATCCAAGAATAAATTTGAGTTTTCCAGTCCATATTATATTCGTATTATTCTTATTGAAGAAAAATAAATAGTATCCCTTAATTGTATAATTTCATAGACAATTTTTTTTTATTTTTGTGAAATAGATAAAACCATTTTAATTCTACATTAATATTAATTTGATCAAAATTATAGTTATATATTAAATAATAATTTCACTACACTGTTGATTTAGAAGGGATAGGCTGATATCCTATAATATTGTTCTTAAAAGATAAATCTTACATTGAACCTAGTTAGTGCCATTAGAACGGGTCTAAGTTCATCCCCTTTCCCATAATTTATTAGATAATAAGAATAAAGTTTTGTGTGTGGGATAATAACCATCATACACTGAGGAGTAGTCATCCACCCTAGAGGGGAATCTTGTTAAAAATCCAAGTGTTCTTTGTGATTTTTCATTTTATGTGCATGCATGCTTACTACAGGTGAATAAGAAAATAAGTAGTTATGAAAAATATAAGATATTGAATTCAATTCACATGGGTTATAAATCATTAGATTCTATATCATTTTTTGAAAAGGATATAAGTATAAAAATGTTTTAGTAAGAATAAACATGTTTGTCCAAATGCATGTTAAAATATGAGGGAAGATGTTCTTACTGCCCATCAATGGTATATTTTTTGGAATAAAGTATAATTTTTTAGGAAAATTATTTAAACACATATATAACATATATGATATGGAAACGATAGTTTATTTTTTAAATATTACAACTTTAATGAAATAAATTTAATTTCCTGACAAAAAAGTGTTTTTTCATATTAGAATGATTTCAGGAAGAGAATACAATGTATAAAATTCTAGTGAGATTATGTTTAGACTTAGAGAAGTTAAAAGTTAACAAATAAAGAATTATATCAGTAAAAAAAGAAATTAAACTTCACTCAATATCCTAAAGAGTTTAGGATATGTGATAATAAATATAAATATAAATAATTACATTTATTTAGCATAATAAAGTGAATGTCACTTTATCCTAAAGGATTTTAGGATATTTTGGAAAGTGATAATGTAAATGGTTACATTAGTTTACAAAATATTTCAAGGAAAATTTTAATAGAATTAGTTATAATAATGATGAAGATATACTTAGAAATAGTCCTATTTAAACAAAAAAAGTTATCTACATCATAAAAATTGATGTCGTGGAGTTATAGAGTTTGAATATGTTCCAAGAGTTAAACATTAGGAATATTATTCATAAATATCATTATTATTCAAAATTAATTTCTTTATATATTTTAATCACTAAAGAGTTTAGTGGGAGGGTTTATTAGTTTCTTATATAAATATGTGTAAGGAATTAAATATAGAAATAATGAGTTAACAAAACCCTAGAAAGTTCAGTAGAAATAAATCTAAATTTATAGTCTATTTGATATGATATGTTAGATATACCCTTATGTAGGATTTTCTTAAGTATTATTAAAATATTTTAAGTATATAAAATATATCATATAAAATTAAATATCCGATTTATCATTATTTTAAATTGGTTGTATATACGTATATATTGATATAAATTTCTTGAAGTGTAATGATAATTAACCTCTTAAAGTACAACTTTGATTAATCCCTAACCGATGTTAATCATGGAGTATTATAGGTTATGATGAAATATTATGTTTATCATGAGTATAATTATTATAGAGAGATATAAAATATACTCATTAGGAACAAAACATGCTTTATAAAGGCCCAATCTTTTCATACATAAATATTACATAAGTTTAGATATTATTCCATATATAATATCATGATCCATTCCAGAACCATGAAGGTTAAGTGTATTTGGAAACTTGGATACATAAATAACTAGTTCATAAGTGAATTACATCATCTCACACAAAGTTATTCATAATTAGCGCCCCTCTTAATCATATCATACTTAATACATTTCTTCATAACCTATGGAAGGAGGCATAAGAAAGGGTATGCTCAGATGAACAATAATGATAAACAGGGGATATATTTTAAAAAATAAAGATCATTAGGGTATGATAACATGATAATAATATTTGAAAACCATACCATATATATCATATATCATATATCATAATCATGAGTCATGGAATAAAGCACTGTCATTTGAAAAGACATGAATGATAGGAGTGAGAAGTCTTCATAAATCAATAATGAACTATAATTTCATTTCATAAAAATGTTGAACCATCATAAGTATAAAAAACATTTCATATGTCATGGTTAACTACTGAAACCATAAAATCATAATGGATCAAGCATCAATACCTATTTCTCAAAGTGAATCAAGCACACCAACTTTCTTCCCATAAGCACATTGAATTGTTTTCTATAGAGTATCAAGAATATAGACTTGGTTCACATAATTATGTTATGAGATATAATACTTTACACAATGCATTGGAGGGATTTATAATTATTATCCCACCTGTAAAATTATGAAAACCATACATCTGTGTATCATAAGATCATAAAGCATTCGTTATATCATCACCTCATTACCTTAGCAAAGGAAATGGGTTTGATAAACATTTCAATAATTCAAAAAGAATAAACCATAAACATAAATGGGTTTCATAAAAATATCATCATTATAATCATAAAACATCCAGAGAAATAATAATTATGTTATAATTGGATCATATCCCCAATAAATTCTAACATCCCAATTTGGATACCACTAAAATAGTGCTCCAAGCCAGTAGGTTACAAGGCCTTAAGTGCACTTCTCTATATGTCAGAGGCTACCAAATAGCAGTGAGGGAATAGGCTATGTTAGTGGGGAGACTATGATTTCATATTAGAGTAATAAAAAATAGAAATAACTAAGTATCATACACATCAGTAAATAAATAGAGTGCAGAAGCAATAAAAAAAATATATCATACAATAATAATAAATGAAAATTCTATAAAATCCCAAACAACTACCATACATACAACCCTGCTCACCCACTAGTCCAACCATACAGATACATAAGTACAAGATAAATTGAAAAAAAGTATAGGGATCTACTACTAACTCATATCTAGAACACATACCTGGTCTCCAGACACTGCTGAACTACACTAGCATGATCAGAAGAACCCACACGAGCAGTATTGTTTGATCATACAACACTGGGCCTCAACCCTATCCACTATGAAATCCATTCTCAACCTAAAAAGAATACATAAGGTCTACATGTACACTGAGGTGCATGTGCAGGGGTGAGAAATAATCTTAGTATTCCACCCCTATGATGAACCTATAAAGTATGCTCCTATAAGTGTATGTAAAAACAACCAACAAGATCAACATAATTGAGACACAATATAAAAGATAAGTAATGCCAATATAAGTGAAACCATAGTTGAACCTTGGGTCTATAATCCCAATCAACTGGGAAAGTGCTAATGTGGATGTCCATATCTATATGTGTATACATGTATAGTCCCATATCTATAA
Organism: Viscum album; assembly: GCA_963277665.1. NCBI lineage: Eukaryota > Viridiplantae > Streptophyta > Magnoliopsida > Santalales > Viscaceae > Viscum > Viscum album. The sequence goes on along the minus strand of OY728125.1, from coordinate 1,473,192,921 downwards.
ATATATACATAAATATGAATATTAATGAGTAATGTGATTAAAATAAAAAGAATCAATCAACAGTCGATCCTTGGGTCTGTAATATGGGTCGCTTGGACATCATGTTCCAGGGAATTGAGCTGGACGTCATGTCACTCAATCCATATATAATTAAGTCAATCTCTGGGTCTATAATCCCAATAAACATGTACCTACTTCATCCAACACTAAAAATATTTCTGAGCAAGCTACGTCACTATGGGGGGATACTTGTCTTATACCTGGGTTCACCCATACTCACCTCCAATCACTGTAAAGAAGGATTATAGGGATTTACATCTAGACATAATATAAATGGTCACTGAGCTAGTCCTCATATTTCTCATGCCATGTAAATCTAGTATAATGTATAATCACTAGGTCCCTGTCCATAGAAAGTCACGAAATTGTGACTCAGATGAACCCTAAGGGTCTAAACCTTAGGTGATTGATATGATATCTCACAGATGAGATGTCATACCCACCCATCAAGATCCAAAATTGAAAGTCAAACATAGGTGTGAGATACAATGCTCAACCACCCTGACAAGAAAAGGGCTCATAAGCTTGATCCTAGAGATAATGTTGAGATATCATCATCATATGAAAAATGGAGCAGATTGTAGTCATCCTCCATAAGACATAGGTCAAGGAGAGCATAATCATCCTCTATAGACCACAAATCGAGGAGAGCATAATCATCCACCAACAACCTCGGGTTGATGAGAGATTAATCATCCTCATTTAACCCATGGCCCAAGGAGAGCATAATAATCCTCATCACTCAGGAGAGAAAAATCATCCACGAGTATCATCACTAGGGATGTTATGCTCGTATATCATAGTAGTAGGCTCAACGAATGAATTTTAGGAAACACCTATGGACATCCAAATTGTATAATAATCAAAATATATAGGCTCAACATCTAAGTAACAGGTAGTACCTATGGGTATAATAGTAAACATAAGAAATAACATGGAATAGAATCTGAATCCCAGGAAGAACGTTCAAGAATCCCAAATAGTAAGAAAGTTTCCTCACGTTGGGCTCAACAACCACCAACTAGGAATCACCTATGGTAATCATCGCTGCATCAACAATAAACATGTGAAAGATAAACAAAAGAGTGAGGGTGGTCAAATTACTAAACGCATCACTACTTACACAACCCCATGGGATTACAAGTTCGACACAGTTTCTAAGGTGACACCTGATACCATCTCTACCCAAACCTAACGTACTAACTCAGGGTCAGTCAAAAAACAGGGCACCCACTTGGTCCCTCAATTAAAAACACTAAAGATACATCCTACCTAAGATCTTTGAGGTCTAAACAAAAGAGAAGTAATACTACTTGGGATCCTTAGTTGAAAGGTAAATGAGGAATACTAGATGAGATCCTCGAATGACAAGTCAAAAGAGGCATCCTACAAGGGATCCTCAAGTTTCAAGTCAACAGAGGCATCCCACAAGGAATCCTCAGAATGGTACTCAGGTGAAGGAATCTTACTAGGGATTACCTAGGTCATATTATAAGCAAATACATCCCACAATGGATCCTTGTTAATAGGAAGAAGATAGATTCATCCTACATGATATCCTCTAGGTTGAAACATAAGCAGAGAAATCCTACTAGGGATCCTCAGAACAACTAGTCTCATGACCTCTTAGGCTAGAATGGCACATCTTGCAAGGTAAATGTTCTCAAAGAATAGTAAGAAGGAATAATTCAAGAGATATAACTCATGGAGAATCTCAAATTGAAGGGTATCACTCTCAAGTGATAACTAAAAAATATTATCCAAGAAAGAACCTCTCTGTTCAAGAAATTCTTGAAATTCCACCTAGGAGTCCTCAAAACGCCACAAGGGTTCCACCATCATGATCTATGTGAAAAACTACCCAAGATGGAAAACTCTTGGTGCCCAATTCCAAATCATGGGAGAAAAGATACAAAAACCATAAAATGGTTTCAAAGGAGGAGTACACAACATGTATAACCTGGTACACAACATGTACGCTCAAAACTCCACCTGGGTGTGTACTCTGGCTGGAATTGGCATGTAAATGGCCAAGTACATAACATGCAAGATAAGTACATGGATTGTACCCTACACGGGGTACCTGAACATGACCCTCAAATGGATCAACCATGTACTTGGCCTGGCTGTGTACTTCTATATGACATGCGACCCATATGGGGTTTGGCTGTGTACTCCACACGACCATGTACCCTTACACTGGTAACCGTGCTGGGTACTCGGCTACATGGATGAGTACCAGTAAAATACATGTATGAACTATACACATAATGTAAATAGAAAAAGTTCATCTTCCTAAAACTATAAGAACATACCATATGTGTTCCCTAAACTACATCCTGTGTAGATGGATTTCCCCAAATAAAAATCCCCCGAAATGCCCCGAAACCCCCGTTTTCACCCCAAAATCAGTAGACTGGGACACAAGGGATCCACAAACAAACATATATGGGAATTAAAACTTGAAAATTACTAAAATATGGGGATTTATGGTGAAACATAAAAATGGACTACCTTTGGGAAGAAACTTCCAAATCTTCAGTCATTTCTGTGGTCCACAATTTCCGCACGATGAACTGGTGCATCCTGAGCTCTATGGCGGTACCTCTTCATCTCCCTCTCTATTTATATTTCTCACTCTCCGTATTTTATCTCTATCACATGAAGGATTAAACCATATGGGGGAATTTTTGATAATCCAAGGTAAGAAATAAATAAAAGAAAAAAAAATAAAGAAAAAGAAGAAAAAGAAAAATAAAAGAAAAAGAAAAGAAAAAGAAAAGAAAAATAAAAAAGAGCCCAGGACAACCCTGGCGCCTGATTTGAGTTTATATATCACCTAGAAAAAATCCCCATTATAGACTCAACAAAGGATAAAAAAACTCAATCTGACACTTCTTTCAAAATATATCGCACAATGCACCCACATGAATAATTTAATATTTAATTTATTAATTTATTAAATATTAATTATTCCACTAAAATTGAAACAACTCATATTTACACAAAACTCATTTACTAGGGTAAAAACCCTATTTTTGGACCAACAGAGTAGTCAAAAAAATTATACAAGATCATATTCTAGGGTAAAAGACTATTTTACCCCTTACAAGCATCCGATAGAAAAAATTCAAATTTATGCTTAATATTTTGGCCTAAAAAAACACAGGTGGTTACAACCTCCCCACAATAAACCTTATCATACCTAAGAAGCCTGATGGTAAGACTAAAAGACATGATCTAAACCTTTTTATATGTACAACAAGATATCTTGACTGTCCAATGATTAGCCTCATTTCATTATCAACTGTATCCTATATGGGAGATTCTTAAATGCGACCGATCCGATACTCCCCACCATAGGAATGCCCTTATCATCATCTCAAAACCAAAATCCACAAAAAAAACCACAGAAAAATATGAATTAAAATGAAAAATGAGAGTTACCATCCACAAATGGCTAATGGTGCACTCCCTGCCATAAGGCTTACCTTACACCACTCCTTGAGAGTAACCTCAACAAGTTCCCTCAATTGAGGAAGATCATTTAAAAGAAAAGAATATTGGATTAGGTATGATTCTTTCTCAGTGTACTCAGGATGATTTGAAGATAGAGAATGATCGCCTCTAATTAGGATTACAGTAAGATTCTATAAAAAGGCATGCACATCTCTTTTCGATCCATGCTCACAACAAAAAGGATAAACTTGACTTTAACCAAAACCTAACACCACATCTCCCAAAAAAACATGTCCAGTTACAACCATGGGTTGACCATCTTGCAGTACCCGGTCATTTATCATATCAACTATACCATGGAGAGATATTCTTCATTTAACCACAACTATTGGGAAACCAAGACTATGAAAATTTCTTGAAACCATCGGTCCTCAGCTCACACTTGACCACTCACTGATTAAGGTTCAAACGACACCATGCGCAACCAGTGTGTACCATTACCACTTGAATCATAATGTAGTGAGTCATCCAACACAAGACTTGGTTAACCATGACACACAAAATGTTAGTTTCATTAAACCATAAGATCCATTGGAACACCACTTCAAAATTGAGCACCTCACCTGTGCCAAAATTTATTCCAAGACTACCCATCACTCAGAATTGTTCTAGTCACGAGAATACACCCACAATATAACTATGTTAGAAACATTAGAAAAACTAGTTTACTAGGTCAGGCACCCAAACCGTCCTACCCATCGAAGCCAGTCTTGATACCAAAACACCCAAGGTGTTTGTCAAAATTTAAAGGAATTGACATTCTTATAACGCAAAACTTGAGAACCTATCATGACATGATCCCGAAATGAGTGTATAACTGAGATAACTGCCTAAAAAGGCAATTGAAAGCACACGAAAACCTCTCTCATGCAAGTTGTCTTCGAACAAATGGTTGTAAACCTACAAGGGTCTGAGTCAATTTAAGGGTTTCTAGGTCTCCCACTGATCCCTACGTAAAAAGTCTCACAACTGGGTCATAGGGTCTAAACCACCTAGCCTACAAGATCAAACCTCTCTAAATAAGTTAAAGATCAAAATTACCTATGATTTTCAAAATTGAGAACATGACCTATGAGGTCTTGATCCTCATTGAGCATCCTCATAAGAAACTGCCCCTGGAGGTCACAATACCAATGAAGAAAAGAGACTGAACAGACTCTCACTAGGAATTTATATATGGTAATACCCCATGGAGGTTCAATTCACAAGAAAAGTCCCGGTATCCATCAAAATCATACTAAGTGATCCAACTAGATAACCATGACTTGAGAAACCATAACCTATAAGGGGTACAACATAAGTTCATCACATGCCATATCGAAATACTAGGGCCACTACACCTCCTGTGCATGAGGACTGAGTCACCAGTCTCACAAAAAAAATGCCTCAACGTAGATCCATATAAACTTCCATAAGAATGAGAGATATATATATATAAGAAGACCCAAATAAATAGGCCTTAATCATTAGTAAAATCACATACTTGCATGCCTATATTATATGAATCCTACACAATGAATATAATACATGAGACACCTCTTTCCTTTGGTGACCAAGATTAAAAATCCATCCCTAGACTCTTTCCAATGGGTCAAGATCCATAGATCCATAGTAAATCATAATATCCACACAACATGTTCGTCACTCAAGGTGTAAATCATATACGACGATAACATCACAGATCAGAAAAACAGTCTTATACCCTAGAAACCAGGACTACTTACTGGAAAAAGTGTTCTCAACGCACTAATACAATATCCATCATAGGTTCTGGAATGTTAATAATAATCTTGTATACCATATCCCAAATATTAAAGACCAGGAAAAGAAAAGATCTGATAACACATTGTAAATTCTCAACATGGATTCCACTAAAATGGTGCTCTGAGATGGTTGGTTATGAGGCCTCAAGCGCACCTCCCCATATACTAGAGTCTAGAGACTAGAAGTGAGGGACTAGGGTGTGATAGTGGGGAGACTATTCCCTCATATTAGAGTAAGAAAATAACAGAAATAAGTAATCATTATACACAATAGTAAATAAATAGAGTGTGGAAGAATTAAACAAACTAAAATAGAACATGTTGTAATAATAAATGAAACTTATATAAAAGCCTGAACAACTACCATACATACAACATTAGTCACCCACTGGGTTGGCCATAAAAATATAGGAGTATAAATTAAACTGAAATAAAAGTATAGGAATCTAATACTAAGTCTGATCCAGACCACATACCCAGTCTCCATACACTCTCAAACTGTACCAGCCTAATCTAATGAACCCACACGACCATCTTCACTTGATCATGAAACACTGGGCCTCATCCCTATCCACTATGCAATCTATGCTCAACTGAAAAAAATAAGACATAAGGTCTACACGTACACTGAGTTTCATGTTTAGGGGTGAGAAATAATCTTAGTAGGCCACCCCAATGATGAAATTATAAAGTATGCAGCTATATGTGTATGAAAAAGTAACCAATAAGCTTCTCCTAGCTGAGTCACAATTGAACAGATAATTAAATCCAATAAAAGTAAAACCACAGTCAAACTCTGAGTCCAAAATCCTGGTCAACTGGCAAAGTGCCACCATGGATGTCCATATCTATATTCATATACATGTATAGTCCCATACTTATACATATATACATAAATATGAACATTCATGAGTAATGTGATTAAAATAATATAAAACCAACCAGCAGTCGATCCTTGGGTTTGTAATACTGATCTCCTAGATATATTGTGCAAGGGTATTGAGATGGACATCATTTCACTCAAGCTGTGTATAATTAAGTTGTTCTCTGGGTCCATAATCCCAATCAAAATGTACTTGATTTGGCCAATTCTAGAAATATCTCTGATCAAGCTACGTCACCACAGGGGGATACTCATCGTACACCTAGGTTCACCTGTACTCACCACCAATCACTTTAAAGAAGGATTGCATGGAATTACATTTGGACATCCTATAAATGGTCACTGAGAAAGTCCTCATACTTCTCATGACATTTAAATCCAATCCAATGTATGAGCCCTAGGTCATATTCTGTAGGCGGTCACAAAATTGTAAATATGTTGAACCCTAAGGGTCTAAACTTTAAGTGATCTGTAGGAGATCTCACTAGTGAGATGTTATACCCACCCCTCGAGATCCAAAAGTGAAATTCAAACATAGGTGTGAGGCACCATGCTTAAACACCCTGAAAAGAAAAGGGATCATAAGCCCGATCCCAAAGAGAACATTTAGAGATCCTCATCATATAAAAAATTGAGGAGAGCGTAGTCATCCTCCATAAGCCACAGGTCGGGGAGAGCGTAAGCATCCTCTATATACCACAAGTTGAAGAGAGATTAATCATACACCAACAACCCCAGGTTGAGGAGAGAATAATCATCCTTATTTAACCCACGATCTGAGGAGAGAGTAATCATCCTTATCACTTAGGAGAAAAAAGTCATCCATGAGTATCATTACTAGGGATGCTATGCCGATATATCCTAGTAGTAGGTTCAACTTTTATATTCCAGGAAACACCTATGTACATCCCAATAATATAATAATAAAAATATATAGGCTCAATATCTAAGTCCCAGGTAGTACCTCTGGGTATACGAGTAAACATAAGAAATAACATGGCACAAAATCCGGATCCTAGGAAGAACGTCCAGGCATCCCAACAAGAAAGAAAGGCGCCTCTCATCTGGATCAAACACAACTAACTAGAAATCACCTCTGATAATCATCACTACATCAATAATAAACACATGAAAGATAAAAAAATATCCAGGTTGGATGAATGCCTAAACCCAATACTACTTCCATAGCCCCATGGACTTACAAATTTAGCATGGGTTCTAAGGTGACACCCGATACCATATCTACCTAAATCCGACATACTAACTCAGGTTCGGTCAAACAAAAGGGCACCTGCTGGGTACCTCAAGTAAAAAAACCAAAGAGGAATCCTAATTGATATCTTAGAGGTATAAACACTAGTTAAGGAACCCTACTTGGGATCCATATATTAAAGGTAAATGAGGAATCATACATGGGGTCCTCAAACAAAAAGTCAACAGAGGCATCCTGTAAGGGATCCTCATGCAGCAAGTCAAGAGAGGCATCCCATAAGGGATCCTTGGAATGATAATTAGGTTATAAAATACCACTAGGTATTCCCTAGGTTAAGTTATAATAAAAGGAATCCCATAGGGGATCCATGGTAATAGGAAGAAGAAAGAGGAACCCTACATGGGATCCTATAAGTCAAAACATAAGCAGAGGAATCATATAAGGGATCATGAGAACAAATAGTATCACAACCTCTTAGGCAAGAAAGGAACATCTGAAAAGGGAGACATCCTCAAGGAAAATATGAAGGCATTAGTCAAGAGAGATAGCTCATGGATCATATCAGATTGAAGGGTCCCACTCTTAAGAGACAACTAAAAATATTACCAGAGGAAGAACCTCTCCATTTAAGAAATTCCCAAAATGCCACCTAGGAGTCTTCAAAATACCACAAGGGTTCCACTATCCTGATCAATATGGAAAACTACATATAATAGAATAATATTGGGTCCAATTCCAACTTCTGGGTGAAAATATAAAAACAAATCCCTCAAAGGATTGAAAAGGAGGAGTACATGGTGTGTGTACCCTGGTATATAACATGTACCCTCAAAACTTTACCTGGTCATGTACTCTGGCTAGACATGGTGTATAAATTTCCAATTAAAAGGTGTGAAAGATGGGTACACGACATGTACCCCACATGGGGTACCTATCCATGTACCTTAAATATCCTGACCATGTACTTGGCCTAGTCGTGTACTTCTACGTGGTGTGTGACCCACACGGGGTCTAGCCATGTACTCTACATGGCCTTGTACCCCTACATGGGTAACCTAGCCGGGTACTCAGCTACAAGGCCGAGTACCAGTACACAACATGTATACTCCAAACATGAAGTTTACTTAAAAAAATTTCATCTCCCCTAAACCGAAAGAACACACAATGTGTGTTCCCTAATCACATGTTATTTAGACATGTTTTCATGAATTTAAAACTTTCAAAACACCCCAAAACCCCTATTTTCACCCCAGAATCAGTAGATCGGACCACAAGGGTCCATAAGAAATAATATAAGAGGATTAAAACTTGAAAAAAACTACGCTATGGTGATATATGGAAAAACTTAAAAATGGATGAATTTTGGGTAGAAACTACCAAATCTTCACTCATTTTTGTAGTCTATGGTTACCACACGACAAACCAACAATTCCTGAGCTCCGTAATGGTACCTCATTCTCTACCTATCTCTTTATATTTTTCCCTCTCCCTATTTTCTCTCTTTCTTGTAAAGGAGGAACCCACAGGGGGAATCCACGAGAATCCAGAAGAAGAAACAAAAGAAAAGAAAAATAAAACAAAAAGAAAAGAAATAAAAGAAATAAAAAAAGAAAAATAAAAAGAAAATAAAAAGGGTCCCCAACCAAACGCAACACTTGATTTGAGTTTATGACTCTCATAGGAAAAAATCCTCATTCCAGACTCAACGGAGGAGATGGAATCTCAATCCAATGCTCCATTTAAAAGATATCGCCAAACAAACCTGTACGAATAATTTAGTATTTAATATATTAAATATTAAATATTAACTATTCCACTAAAATTAGAATGAATCATATTTAAATTAAAATCATTTAATTGGGTAAACATCCTATTCAGGGACTAACAGAGTGGTTATAAAAATTATACGAGATCATCTTCTAGGGGATACAAACTATTTTACCCCTTACAAACATCTGATAGAAAAAATTCAAATTTCTACTCAAAATTTTAGTCTACAAAAACATAGGTCCTTAAATAAATCTTAATTAACATCAAATTTTTTTATCATAGATGAAAAATTATTTAAAATATCACTTAAAAATTTCTTAATGAAAATACCCTTTCTATATTGAAATTCACTTTTAAAAATATAAATGTTTCCAAAATATTAAGGAAAAAACTTTATTTTAAAATAACATTGTAAAATTGTAATTTAATATTAAACATATTGATTGGTAATTATGATGGTAAATTCCATTCATTCTGTATAAGTTAAAAGAAAACATTTATTTCACACTTTCATATAGAAAGTCAAAAGGTACCTTGTTTAGAAAATGAAAAGAAAATTCCTTTTAAAATTAATTTATTAAAAATAATATCATGGTAAAAAATGACATTAAAAAATAATAGGATAATATTAAAATCATTCTTGAAAACAATTTTAGAAAACATATATATAGAGAAAAAAAAGATTTTAGACCGAAGAGAGAAATAAAGTTGGTTTTCATTTAAAAAACTCTTTTGATATATTGAATATTTAAAGTGAGGAAAATTAAAGGAAAAAATATATTATAAATAAATAATCTTATGAAAATAAAATAAAATGTATTTATCAAATAAATATCATATAATTTATATAATGTAAATTCAATCATAAACAATCCCGATTAAAAATTGGATTGAAACATAAATCTCTTACCGCTTTGGTAACATTTGAATCATAATCCCCATGAAAGAATAACTTCAAATGTAACATTAAATATTATGAAAATAAGGATATTAATGATATAAAATTTCAAAGCTTAGTATATACACCTCATAAAATAATATAGGTGCATGACATAACATATGTCCCAAAGAAGATAATTTGAGACGATAAACCCTTACCACAAGTTCCACTTGATTCGAAAGAACTATAAACTCCTATATAATAAATTTAAATTTATTATATTTATATACCAAAATAATTTAAATACTTATAATATAACATATGACCCCTTTATAACATTTTGACAACCATTTATCTATAATTATTTCTTAAAATCATCGTTTTTGGGTGCTAACTGTTTCGTTTATCAAGAGTATTTCAGTTTAGTAGATCCAGTCCTTATAATTTAATCATGGTTACATAATAGATAGAATTTTAATAATTATATAAATATTATATATATTCATTATATATATATTTATATTCATCCATAAAATTTATAGATAGGAAAACAAATTTCACCATTTATACGGTAGGTTGTACATACACATTAACACTGTTTTCACATTTTGATAGATGAAATAAAATAAATTTAATTAAAAATTAATATTTTAAGAATAATTATTATATCACCTATATTATATATATTCATTAAATCTATCCTTATTACCATCCAATTAGAATATAAATGAAAAAAAATCACATCGCTTCGTGGAGGTGGTAGTCCACAAGTATGCACGGGCGACATTATTTTTTTAATGGATTGGAAGGTAAGAAGGTGGATGTGATATTATAATTAAAAAATCATAATATTTTAATAAATATAAATTTTAAAATTTTAACCCATCATAATACCTATCCATAAAATACGGTGATGAAAAATGAATAGTATTGCTACATGGAGACCGTAAGCTATATGCACACATGAGCAATACATTCACATTCCATTTGATTGGAAAGAGGGTGGATAATGGTGATTTAATAATGATAATAACATTTAATTATATTTATTATAATCAAGATATTATTTTAGGATAAATACCATATATTTAGAGGAGTTAAAAGAAGAAGTAATAAGAAAGTGACCAGTTAAGCTGATTACCTCTTCTTTAAAATAACTCCTTTAGATCTCATCTTAAGGATCCTAGGGTTAGTTTTTGAATATAAAAACACATATGGAATGTGGATAATTAAGTTTATAATGAAGTTTTGTAGTTTTTCTCAATATTAATGGCTCAAAATGTGTGAATAAGTGAGGGGAGGGGGAGGTTCCCTTTTATAATTTAGGTGAGGTACACTTTTGAAATTTATTAAAAGATTAATTTATAATAAAGTTATTTTTGATCCTAATGATCCAAAATGGCCATATATGAGAATATAAGGTAGTATTTGGATTTAATTACATCATAAAATATAATTTGGATAGGTTTATGTGTTGTTTTTAACATTATCTTTTGTGTAACCCCTTAGTTAAACCATTTTAACCTTAACCAAGGTAATAACTTTTTCACTCTTAAAGGTTTATATTTTTACTTATAAGGTAACTATTGACTCATAAATGGAAAAAGATGAATTTTTCAACCATATATTATCCTAATTTTTCTCTAGAAATATTTCTATAATTTTTTAATAATTTAATAATATATTATTTCTAAAAAATATTATTAATGTCATTTTTGACACTATTCATTTAATTTGAATTTTAATGACATCAAGAAAAAGATGGAATTATAATATAAAACATTAAAACATTCATAATAATTATTAATTATCTAAAAAATCCATGGTATACAATAATTTTTTCAAATTACATTACATTTAATATTTTGAAAATCATTTATTTTATTTTCCTGTTAATTGAATAAATGTTGTATTAACGTTGCATAAGAATTTAAGGTAATTATTTCATTAATAAAAATTATAAATAAATTAAAATGATAAAAAAACCATTTATATTTAAAATTAAAATTTCTAATTGAAATTATACTCCTTTTATCCTTATGTAATAATTTATGAGATATTAAAGTCAAGAGAATGACATTTTTGACTTTATATTTTACTTTAATATTATAAATGTCACTATCAAGGATTTTAAAAAAAAAATGAAATATATTTGAGAATTGGATAGAATTGGATGAAATAAACTCATCCATTAGGATAAAGTCAATTTTTTGGTTGATTGTTTAACCTTATTATATTAGTTTTAACCATAATTATCTCATTTTACCTTTACCATGATAATAAAAAATTATTATGGTTTCTATTCATTATCACCAAAAGTAAATGTAACCTATTTAAAAAATTTGGAACTCTTTATTACAAATATGGAATCTATTTTTCAATATTCAATTCTTATAATTGGAAGAAATTAATTTAACATAAACACACAAACACAACGAAAAACTATTTTTTAGAAAAATTACATTTTTAAGTATACAAATATTTTAATATCAAATTCAAGTATAAAATTAGTTAAAAAGACCATAATTATTTTTTTTAAATAAAAGGATATAATTATATTTTAAAAATAATTCAAAATAGAATTTTAATTTGTAAATAATGAAAAATAAAATACAGTTTTTAATAAAAATTATTATTTTCACTATTCATTAAAAAATTAAACCTTTCAAAAAATTATAAAAAAATCATCATAAGAATATTTTTATATAATGAATTAAAAAATCATATTCTTTTTATAAAATATAACTTCTAAAATATCACAAAATTAACTTCAATATTTTCTCAAAAAAGCAATAAAAACCATTTTTTGAAGAAAGCATATTTTTGAAGCATAAAATCACTTTACTATAAATTCAATGCTCATTTCCTAAGAATTAATTAATACATTTTTATTGATAAGATACTTTATATATATATATAGATATTTCATAACATGGTTAATCATATCCATACCCTCCAATTCAATGGCTAGGTTTTAATGATAATATTTCATAGTTCATTAAAGCTTGGTGTTATGTATCTTTTACGCTATCGAATATAGTGCTATTTTAAAATATCAGAGTGTTATATTATACCCCTTTAATAATTTTTATACTCAAAATTTGAACTTGTGTTTGATAGTTAAGGGTTTGATATTTGAAAATTCCTTTTGTTTAAAACCCACATTGTAAAAAGGGTTATAAAAATTCCTCTTGAAAAGAGGGAAAGTGAAATGTAAATTTCATTTTAAATAACACATAAATATTTTTCTATATATTATAAAATTAGTGGTAAGTGAAAATATAGACATGGAAGAGAAAACTAATACCCAAGTTGTCACGAATTGACCTAGGATACCCTCACAAACTAGAACCCGACCTGATCCTCCACATACCTAAAGAGCGTTCTCAACCCCCACAAGCTGGCGACTAACACCCAAAAATAAATAAAAATATAAAAGGAATGATTTATCCCACCCCAAAATAAAAAATTATATATGTATATATATACATATAATAAAGAAACAATGTAAGAATAACCAAAATAATTATATATTCCATAACTGAAAGGAGACAACATAAGTAATACATCTCAAAACTGTGAGAAGAAACCCAAAGTAAAAGTCCATCATTAAAGGAAAACTAAAAAAACTAATAAATGTATGTGATATGTGGGAAACTCCCCAAAAACTCACTACCAACTACCTAACCTAGCTAATAAACACCTCACCACCTCACTGTGGTGCCTTTCCTTTCCCTATATCAAAAGACATAACTAGATCTACACACCTCCTAAGGGGTGTGCATGGTGTGAGATAAAAATTCTCAGTAGGATATCATCTAGGTGTACCATATCAAGTATCTATATAAAAAACTAAACATGATTAACATCAAATAAAACAATGCATGATAATCAACTAAATGGTTTTTATATAAAAAATGTGATAAAACATCCCCATTTTCCATAGTTCTAAATAATATGGGTAAAAAGGTTTCAAATCATATCACATATATAACAAAGTTGGTAATAAAATATAAATAGTACAAACAAAATCAAAGGTATATCACACCAAATATCACTATAGGTCAGGCTAGCTAGAACACTCATAACCAAATATAGACAATCGCATGAATCAAGCCCCTAGACATATGTATAGAATCTTTGGAGAAGAGGAACAGCATATAAAGTGAACCTACCAACAATTTTTAGTAAGTAACTAGGAAACTTGTACTAGGGGGTATAAGAACACCTAATGAGTGAACCCCTCGACATTAATAATAGACGATTCCTATTGCTAAACCTTCCACCTAAGTACCCAAGGATTAATATGTGATATATTTATCAAATAGTGTCATCAAACCATGATTTGAAAACCATTTCATAAATTTATTTCTAAATTCTTTGAAAATACCTTTTTCTACTTTACCAAAATAAGGGTAAATCTGCATTTTCTCAAAAACCCATTTACACGAACACAATTCAATCAATCATGCCAATTTATTTATAAAATAATTTATAAAACTAGAGAAGTCAAGAGTCATCCAACATAAGATAAAGAAAAAACTACCTACCTCAAACTAATTTCAAACACACCCTCAATGAGATCCACCAACACTAGAAATAAATCAGAGACAATAATAAAGGCCCTATAATTGATCCCCACATCTTAGAATCATATTCTAAAAAGAATGATGATGGAGGGGATATATCACAACATACGTCAAAAGAAAAGGACCCACTGCACCTCAACAAAAAAAGGATTGGACCCTAGAAGAAGATCATACAATGGATCTAGAAGGATAAAAAATAACATCACCATAAGATCAAAATATCCAAAAATGGAGTGAAATAGCATGACCATGACCAATGGTAATGAAGCAGAAGAAAGTTTTCTTACCTGGAGAGACTCATCACAATCACTATGAGATTAATCACTAAATTATGTGATCTATAAGGAGTAGATACACCAAAAATTTCATGGGATATCACATAGGTATCGAGGAAGGAGTATGAAATTGAATGGAATTATTTTTTATGCATGTCACACATGAAAAAATATAGGTTAATATCAATTCAAAATGTGAATCCTAGATTCATGATGCAAAATCCAAAAAAATCATATACTTTGGAAAAGGTGTCACCTTGGGTAAAAAAACCATATTAACCTTTTCATGATGTGAACATGTTTTATAGCCTGTAACATTTTTACACTATCAAACAGACTCATAGAATCTACCCAAAAACATATTTACATAGTTTAACCAGTTCACGAAATGAATATTCCCTGCATGAAGTATTCATCACATTTCCTATAGAATGTTCCCAAAAAAAAAACACCAACACCCTTAGAACCCAAAAAATACTCTTAAAAATTAAAAGAGACTTTAATTTTTAATCAATATGTTACAGACTGACCACCATAATTCCTTTCATCCCTCAGAAGTCATGTGAAATAAGGGTACTTCAAAAAGTGTTGAGGCCAATACTCACTCATTGATGATTTTTACTCCCAAGTCTCATGAGAATCTAATCCATGTCGCTATTACACTATAACCAGTTGGATTAAATTCCCACTAAAATTTCACTTGTGAATCAATGATATCCACTAGTTTCTCTACAACTAAAGCATTAGGATCTAACTCAATCTCCTCCCATCTCATAACATGAGAGGGATCAAGATGGTACATCCTTTTATAATTGTGGGTTCCCTAGACCCAACTTGAATAATAATTTTTATTACCATTACATGTATACAATTTTATATATACATGTGTTTATTCTTACCATAATAGTGTTGATATTTTTGTATCCACTATTTACATGGTAATGGCCTTAGATTACATGTTGTATCAAAAGGTTATATTAGTTACCAGCTAAAATGAGATACTTGAGAAACTATAATAGTAATTTTAAACATATAACCTATAGTCCAGATACATCATACTAATAGGAAACATATGATGTCAAACTATCAGGTGTTGGGGGCTCATAAGTATTGAGACTTATTCTCATGAAGTTTTCACTTGGTGATCTCTGGTCATGAGATCATGAGGACATGCTCGCCAATAGGAACACCACATGTTTCAGGTGTCATTGGTTGTTTCTATCTATGAACATGTGTATTGTTATCCAGACTTGAGATCATTATTAGTGTGTTACATTTGATCACATACTTTGATGCATGGTAAAATACATGATAATAAAATCATTGAGATTTAGTTTGTGTTGGGTGCATCATTGGTGGTATGGTATTGTTTGAATGATCAAGATAGAATTTTTCACTTCCAAGTTAAGGAATAGATATCTCATCGACCTAGGTTGACTAGGATGGTAGTACCTTCAAAAATCCATATCCATGGTACACTAAGGTAAGTATATCCAGTAAATTCACAAAATATATAAAGAAACAAAAGGATGATGACACAAGTGTGCATCATGCTTTATGAGATATCACGAGATGAAGAGAATATATTACACTATAAGTGTTCACAGGAGGAAGTTGTAGCTATGAAATTCCTTATTCCCTTAGGGGACATGATGAGCTACTAGGCTCAACTCTTGGTCTATGGGTTGGACTAAATTATTTTGAGATAAGTACATAGAGGGTCACACACTAAGTGTATCCTAAAGTTCCACATATTCTAATGAATATGAATTTAGGATAAAGTGGGCTCCATGTGTGGGGGCTAGTGAACATCTGAGTATGAACTATTGCAAATAAAACTCATTCAATCATATTATTAAAGTTTAAAATAATGATGATTGAATTTATTTCTCAAGGTATTCACAATTTGTTTGATCATAAAAGTGAAATATGATGAAAATATAATTTTTCGAATGGATATAGGATGTTCAAGGTTTGTTAAATTATTTTGGAAGATTAATGGACAAGTTAATGGTTTGAATTTTATCATATAATATTTTAGAGCGTTACAAGTGAGACATAGAATATTTTTGACATTTACAACAAGTTTATTTAGTCATACGTGTGTACAAATGTCTAAAATGAAGGATAATACTTTCCAGGGACTAAAGTTAAATTTTGGAAATTATACCTAAGTATAAAAGCTCATTTTAGCCTCTTGAATAGTAATCTCTACCATTTTCATGAATTTAGTGAGATAAAATCTCCTCGCCTCTCCTATCAAGTTTTTAGTGAGACATTCCAAAGGAAGAACAAGGTCGGATTGATCATGCTTTCATGATCAAGTTCGTATTCTTTAGGAGATCAAAGGGGCATCATAAAGATCTTTTAATTACTGTTCTAGCACTAGATAAATATAGATAGATGATCCTATAATTGTAGAGCACATGTGGATGAGCTAGAGGATGCATAATTTGGTTTCTTTTAGCCATGAAACATCGATGAGGAGAGACTAAAACTGATGAATTCAACCAAATGAGGTACCGTTTAAGATTTCCATTGATTTAATTTTTATTATTAAATTGAATTACATATGATTAATTTTAGAAATCTAGGAATGTGGTTAATTGGATTCTATGTTATTAACTGGAATCCAAAACCAAAATTTTAAATTTCACCTCTTTTACGCTTCCCCTATGACCCAGGTGGCTTCAATTGGTATCAGAGTGAATGTCTAATTATTTAAATAGAAAACTTTAATTTTTTAATTAAATTTTATATTATTCAGAAATAGGGTTTTGATATGGTCCCAACACAACTGATGACACATCGATCTGAGTTCCTATCTCGAAGACATGATCGATCAAAGATTAATGGGTTTTGTGTAAAACTTTCTACAAAAATTAATGTTTTAATTTTTGATTCAATTTAATTATTTCCGGCGCAAAGGATTTTAGTTAGAGAATGATGTAAGTAAATTGTATGGTAGCTAGATATACTGAATACTAGTTGGGGTTAGTCTATTGTAAATACAATATTTCCATGAAAGTTTGTTTATTTAAATGGATAAAGCTTCCCATGGAATCTAGTTTAAAGCTTCCCATGGAAGCTTATTTAATTAAAATGATAAAGACCCCCTTGGAATCTAGTTTAAAGCTTATTAAAGAATCTTATGTAATTAAAAGGATACATATTCCCATTGAAGCTAGTTTAAAGATTCTAATGGAATCTTGTTTAATTTAAAAGATAAAGATTCAAATAGAAGACAATTTAAAGCTTCTCATTAAATATTGTTTAATTAAATGGAAAAATATTACCAAGGAAGATTATTTAAATCTCACCATAAAAGCTTGTTTAAAATAAACATATAAATGGGACAAAGATTCACTTGGAATCTTGTTATCATTTTATATTATTATTATTATATATAATATGTCATTTAAATGAATACCCTATCTCAGGCTGGACCAATTCGATCCGTGTTCGACTATACCTACCAATTTAACTCATCACTAATCCTGAATTAATTTTTATGGATTTGATTTAGGTCCCAATAGACAAAAAAACTTAAAAAAGACATAAAAAATTAAATTTAATTGTCTGTAATTTATTAAAATTATTTCTGGTTCTGTGGGAAGTATCGATAATTAATTAAAATTAATTTAATTCAATTTAACACATTAAAAATATGCTCGAGTTGAATTTTTGAAAATTTAATTTTTCTCATGCAATATTATTTCATGTTGCCTGATCATGAGCTGAGAACGAACCAAGAATATTTGGTTTATTATTTATTTAATCTAATTATTAAATTTAAGTTTTATAAAATGTAATAATTATTTTATTTTGATGATATCTCATCGTCCCTCCATATTTAATTATTATAAGTTCCTATGTGTCCATATTTAAGTTCTAAAAAATGTAATTTCACACCCCGAGTTACTCTCACCTCTATGTGAGTATACATTGTAAAGATCAGAGGAGTTCATGGTGACACAGTTTGAGTTGATAGCTAGTGTAGTTCAAACAAGTGGAATGGATGAGAGTTACAGGGACTACAATTCAAGTTAGGTATTGACTTAAGGAATTCTCATAAGGTCTCGGTTAATCCATTATTCACTCGATGGGTTAACCAATAGTTAATGGATCATGATCATGTAATTATTTATTTATTTTATCATGTGCATGGTTTATTATTTTGTGAATGTGTATTTATTACGCGTGATAACATAGTATAATAATTAACAATCATGAAAAAAATAAAAAAACATGTGCAATGAATGTTTTCTATTTAAAATCATGGTTAAGTTGTGAGTGTTATCACATAGAACTAGAAAGTTAAATAGAAAATGATTACATTCACTAATATTAAATTACCAAATATCTCAAAGAAAATATTAAGTCATTAAATGCATTCCATCAATCAAATTTGAGAAAAACCGGGTGTTTGGTGTGGTTGTTAGCCATAGTTTAGGGAGCCTCCTATTTACAAGGAGTTCTTATGAGAGTGGTGGTTTGAATTAACTAAAGTTGAAATAAAAGGATTATACATAGATATCTTTTTGAAACTTTAGTGGAAAAGTGTTGAGAAATGAAAAGTAATTCTTTGTAGGAGATGAGACTCCCCTCAATAGATCAATGAGTTGTGAGTTAATGTGGTTGGCCAGTCAGACACCTACCTTGCACTCTCGGAGTAGTGTAATATCTATAGCTTGTAGACTATGAAGATATGTTCAAGGATCCTTGCTGCTAAAATACTCATGCAATTGAGTATTCTGATTCTATTATAGAGGATTCATAGAATTAGATAAAATAGTGGGAGACATTTAAAATTTAAAATTTGAAAAATGTATAAGTAGTAATCAAGATAAAAGTAATAATATTTTAGATTTTTTTATAAAATGGAAATAAATACCACAAGTACGCTATGATAATATTAGACCAAGAAAAGGTCCAAACTAGCATGAGTTTACAAAGTTTAGTACATGTGCTTGCGTAAAGTACTATGACATAAAAAATTTAAGGTGCTAATCTCCCCAAAACCCATCAAGTTAAAACATGAAGAGATGGTGTAAAAATTCTTACAAGATACTCTTGTATGAATAATATGATGGATATGTCATAATTCTATCATCAAAGTCCAATGTGATTTGTGGATACAACATCAGGATAAAGATTATTTCACATGTTTTATCATATCTGAGAAACTTGCGAAGAGATTAAAAAGAAAAGATATGAATACGTGATGTTTACACTGGATATGTGTAAATTGAAATATAGATCATGATATTTCAATATATCCCTTTCTTATATCATTTTAACCATTTTAATATAGTTCAATTTAAGATTAAAAAATGAACAATATACAGAAAAATCTTAGTTTCCTTTTTATTAGGGTTTTCCAAGCATTAAGAACATTAAAGAAAGATTAATCTTTAGTTATTATGGTGAACAAGTTGAATGAAAAGGTGAAAAGGCCAATGGAAATAGTGACGCCAAAGGAACCTTTACAGTTCCCTTCAAGGAAAAAGGTATTAAACATGAGTTTATTTTCTTCGTATGTCATGAAATATATCTATGAAAATTTAATGGAAATGAATTAAATTGAAGAAACATGCATTTGATTCTTCTTCAAGTATATTCATAAATATAATTAATGTTTTAGTTTTACTTATTGGGTGTTAAATACAATTTTCTTGTCACATATGTGTATTTATATACAACAACCATGTATATAAAGAGACATTAATAGTTGTAAAGTGTGTTATCCAAGAAGCTAAAAAAGGTAGTTCCTAAATTTGTGGTGAGAAGTACACAACTTCTATATTTACAAGTTTATATATTGTATTTTAAAATTTATATAATCACCTAAACATTAATCTCATGTGTCCATTGGATAAAAGGATACATTGTTCTAGTTTCTATATCAATGTTTTTTGTGGTGTTGAATACTAAAGTCATAATTTAGTGATACATGAATCATTGGATATACATGATGATTATAAAATGGAAGATTAATATACCCAGTTGTGGAAAGGGAATATTTTTTCCAGAAAAAATGAATAGTTTTCAAGGATATAACCATTATGTTTTTATAATATTCTAAGTTAAATACCTTAGGTACTATCAATATACTTATGTACTTAGTTTTGAACAAAGAAACCTTTAGGAATAAAGGTAAACCACAAAGCTTTCAGAACTAGTTCAGATAGAGAGAGTAAACTATTCCAAGGGTAAGATAGTGGTAAGTATACTTCAAAAGATTACTTTAAGTGTTTAAGGAATGTGAAAGTGAAGTATTTCATATTCCTAATTAGAAGATATGAGAGGCTTCAGGCTGGTCAGTCGAAGAATATCTTGACCAAACATTCATCGATTAATATAATATAACATTGAGTTATTCCTAAACACACATTACCTTATACACATAAAATATATGATTTATGATGAGTCTTTTATGTTAAAATTTATTAATATAATGTAGCATAGAGAAATTCCTAAATGCTCATTTCATGATACACATCAGATTCATGATGTATGTAAAAGGAATATCAATGTTAAAACTCATGCATTGTAGATACTTCCATTTTTAAAGACATTATTCACAAATAAAGATGTTATCCCATAACCATATGTCAAATATCATGAAAAATGGATATCATAAGAGTTATAGTATGATGGAAATTCACAATGTTATAAGAAAATGTGTTTAGGTTCAAATAGTTTGTTAAGATATAAATAAACTTGCATCAAGAAAAAACAAAATGTGCATCTAAAGTATTTATCCTAAAATTTTATTAGGTTATTAAAAAAATACCTATGATAGAAAATATATAGTCATGTTATAGACTATATTTTTATAAAAGGGAACACATCTCTATTTGAGATAGTTGGAACAAGATTCATTTGGGTTCAGTCAATGCTAGAGATGCACAAATAGTTGACATAAGAATAAGTTCCATAAGACGTGTGGAAGAGGAATCTTCCAGAGACACATACTTCGTAGGAAGGATAAAATCATGGTGATCATTTTATATTCACCACAATAGGTGATACATTATTTATTAAGAATAATGATTCCTACAATTATATAGTATATGGAAATTAGCTAAGATTGACAAGATCGATTAAAATTCAATATTGGATTCCATGTATCATAGTACATGAGACTTATTAATTTGAATACCACTGAGGGAATTCAAATGAGACTATACATGGTATTGATAAGGCTTGATTGGTTATACAAAGTCATTATGCCTAAATCCATTATAATTTTACTTATCATAGCTAATTTATATGATCATTTTATTAATCATTGGAGGTAAAGACCTCCAATCATGGAAGACGTCTATATGATGCAACCAAAAAGGGATGGTGACATCATAAA
Source organism: Viscum album (assembly GCA_963277665.1). NCBI lineage: Eukaryota > Viridiplantae > Streptophyta > Magnoliopsida > Santalales > Viscaceae > Viscum > Viscum album. The sequence continues at coordinate 1,473,170,603 of OY728125.1, read as the reverse complement.
ATGCCAATAAGGGTGCAAGTTACTGAAATCTAGTATAAGATTAAAGTAAGTAACTAGATCATATAATCTTCATTTGGAAATAATATTTTCCATGTGTATACTAGGGGTTAGTGGGAGTGCCATTATTTTCCATGAAAATTATGTTTGTTAACATATAGAAAACAACTATTGGTCCTACAGTTAGTTAAGTCCAGGATAAAAATATCCCTCCAAATATTGGCTTAATGTAGCAACCGGATTTCTATAGAATTATATTTATTTAGGTAGATCTAACTATTTCTTATACCTAGTCAATTGTACATATACTAACATATTATTGAAAGATACAAGTTGGAACAATTTGAGAGAGAATTGTTACTAGTGTCATATGGAATATATCTCTTTAGGAGGATATGTCTAGGACATAGGAGGAGATTAACATGATGATTTGAATTCCATATTCTTTAGAGATGGACCAATCACATATTCCATGATATTTATAATAATTAATATTACCAAGATATACTTTATACTATGAAAATATCAGTTGTAACTAGGATAACTACAAGGGATACAGTCAAAACTATCCAATTGTACTTGAAGGGTAAAAAGGATGTATACTTGGTGTGTGGAGAGGAAAGGGTACTAGTTTTTAGGGGATACAAACTACTCTTACTTGGATCAGTGTGATCTAATATCACAGTTAGGATAAGGTAATGAGCAATACATGTTTATTCAAGCTAGTGGTATCCATATCTACAAATACCAAGTACATTTCAGCTCTAATTTAGCTAAGAATAAGTGTAAAATATACAACTTTTTTGTTTCAATTCTTGGAATCCTTCCTAGTAAGTAAAGACTTATCATAATGTAAATAATGAAACTCTTACTAGAAAAGATGTATTTTTTAGAAATATAGAAAAATTTATATACTTAGGGATTACATCTCTTGAGGAGTTTTACTCAAGGGGATGAGGTCACACATAGCAGAATAGGAAAGCAGTGGAAACATGGTTGGACCATTACTAAATCCATAAATTTGAAGAAACATGATCTCAATCATGTGAGAGATAAAAATTATGGTTTGAAATTTGGATCTAGTGTAAGTGGGTGTGTTTTAATAGTTGGTTCCTTAGACCCAACATGACCATTACTTTTGATTATCATTACTTGTATACATTTTGATATATACATGTGTTTATTTTTACCATAATAGTGTTGATATTTCTATATCCACTATTTACTTGTAATTTACTTATATTACATGTCGTATCAAATGGTTATAGCAATTCTCATCTATAATGATAACCTCGAGATACTATGATAATATTTTTAAACATATATCCTATTGTTTAGGTACATCATACTGACAAGAAACATATTATTTCTGACTATCAGGTGCTGGGGGATCATAAGAATTGAGTCTTATTCTCATGAATTTTGCACTTGGTGATCTCTAGTAGTGAGATCATGAGGAAAAGACCACCAATAGGAACACCACATGTTTCAGGTTTCATTGGTTGTTCCTATATATGAACATGTGTATTGGTCTCTAGACTTGAGATCATTATCAGTGTGTTCCATTTGATTGTGTACTTTGATGAAAGAAGAAAAACATGGTAATAAAATTGTGGAAATGTAGTTTGTGTTGGGTGTGTCATTGATGGTATGGCATTGGTTGATTTTTCAAGATAGGATTTGTAAATTCCAAGTTGAGGAATAGATATCTTGTGGGCCTAGGTTGACCAGGATGGTATTACCATCACAAATACATGACCATGGTACAAGAATATAAGTCCATCCAATAAGGTCACAAAATATATAAAGTAACAAAAGGATGATGACACAAGTGTGCATATTTCTTTATGATATATCATAATACAAAGAGATTATATTACATAGAAAGTGTTCACCCGAGGAATTCATTGCTATGAAATTCCTTATCTCCTTAGGGGCCATGATGGGTTTCTAGAATCAACTCTTAGTATGTGGGTTGGACTCACTGCTATTGAGATAATGATCTATATAGTCACACACTATGCGTATCCACAAGTACAACCTTTTATAACAAATATAAATTTAGGAAAAATTAGGACCACGTGTGGGGACCAGTGAATGTGAAAGTATGAACAATCGCAAGTAGAAATCATTCAATTATATTATTCAAGTTTAGAATAATAACGATTGAATTTATTTATCAAAGTATTCACAAGTTTTTTGATCATAAATGTGAATACGTGAAAAATATATTTTTTCAAACAAACATAGGATGTTAAAGGTTCATTAAATTATTTGGAAAGATTACGTTCTGAGTTAATTTTTTTTATTTTATCACGTAACATTTTATAGTGTTAAAAGTGAGTGATAAAATATTTGTTACATTTATGACAAGTTTATTTATTTATACATGTTAAAAAATGTATAAAATCATGGTTATCACTTTCTAGGGATGAAAGTGAAATTTTAAAAAGTATATCTTATGTATAAAAGCTCATTTTATCATCTAGAATGGTAAGATCCACCATTTTCACTAATTTAGTGAGAGAATATCTCCTCTCCTCTCCTCTCAAGTTTTAGAGAGATATTATGAAGGAATAACAAGGTTCGATCGATCTCACTTTCTCGACCGAGTCTACGTTTTTAGGAGATTGAAGGGACATCGCAAAGGTCTTTGATTTACTATGCTATCTCCAGGAAATGTAGATCAACGATCATGGAATTGTGGAGAATGTGTGGAAAAAATATAGGTCTTCTAGTTTGGTGTCTTTTATCCATGAAATATCAATAGTGAGCGAGTCAAACCAGTGACTTCAAACAAATGAGCTATCGTTTAAAATTTCATTTGATTTTTAATTTTCATGCTTAAATTTAATTACACATAATATTTTTAGAAATATGGTCAAGGGTTTAAGTTTATTTTATGTTTTTAACATGAATCCAAACCCAAAAATTTTAAAATTTTCCTCTTTCATACTTCTTCTATGCCAAGAGTTCCTTAACTTACTGAGTTGAGATATGTGGAAAAAATCATGAATACCTATCAACTAAGCCAGTAAATCCAATCATAACACAACCTACCCAAGCCTCCTAGTAACCTAAAATAGTTTAACATATATTAGAGCCTAATGTACCTATTTTCTAAGATGATGATGACATAATCATGGAGAAAATTTCAAGAAAACCCAATCACCAATGGAAAGCTCCAAAGGGAGATGTTAATGATCTATATATGATTTCTATGACTCTGATCTGTAACCATATGTCAATGTATATCCCGAATCCTCACCAATGAAAACTTAATGAGACTCAGTCCCATAGGAAAATCATCTCCCACCTCTTCCCAATAAGAGGTGATTTGTATGAGATGCCGTGAAAATACTATAAGGGTAACACTCTGATCGATGATTGATAATTTTTGTTATAAGAAAAATTAATCAGTCTCATATATCTATCCCATGATCTAAAAAAATCCAATATGTAAGCACATATTATATCCTCCAGGATCTGAATATCATGCAATTTCTGATAGTTTTTTTGTGGATGGTAAGCTATAATCAACCTGACCTGAGTCCCCATAACCTCCTATAGAATCTTTTATAATTTGGAAGTAAACCGAGCATCCCTTTCTAAAACAATAAAATAGGGTTCCCCATGTAACCTCATAATATTCTACACATACAGCTTACCCAGATCTTCAATTTTAGTGGTATCCTTGATAATAATAAAATTGAATGACTTCATCAACTAATCAATCACCACACAAATAGAATTATTCTTTTAAGGAGACCATGTTAATCCAAAAAAAGTCAATGGACACCTTGTCTCATTTAAAAATTGATACAGGAAGAGTATGGATCAAACTAGAAGGTTTTAAATGCTTTGACTTTATCTGTTGATAGGTGTAATAATGGGACACATTATCGACATTTTCACACTTCATAACTAGCCACCAGAATCACCTTATCATATCATAAGACATTTTCATAGTGCCGAGGTGAATGAAGCATAAAGAAATATTAAAATCAAACAAAACTGAACTCTTCACAGATGCCGGGATGAAAAAATGATCCCCAAAATAAAGAAGATCATTTAAAGGGAGATACCAACCAGAAAAGGTCTCCCCACCATATAGGGTTTATTTGATTCCTATTAAATTATCATCCTACTACTAAACCTAAAGAATAGACTAAAGGAGATATAATGACAATGGAACACTGGTAAGAACCATAGCCGAAACATCCTCTTGGGAATTTAGATGCAACTGAGTGAAGATCCCCACAAGGTTCAACTCATCCTTTGATTCTAAAATATCTTGCAATGGTAAGTTCCTACTAAGTTCATCTGTGTAACACTGAAGCATGGATTATTTTTTCCTATTAACCATTAAAAGGTCATGTTCTCTTCTAATGTTTACAGTGGTGCTTGGATCGAATCCTCAATGATGGCACTTTTTTTAGAGTTGATTGTTTTTTATTTATCTGTATTTTCAATAGGGGGATTTGTTTATAGGGTTTAATTAAATTGATTGATGAATTATTTTTTATTTAAAAACATGATAAAAATTTGAGTGTGTTCATTATTGGGGATTTAATATTATGACATCCTTGAGTATTTATTTATATTACATTAAATTAACACCCACTTCACAAGATGATTTTGATCGGAATTCCCAAGTGTTCAGGCTTTAATATAATCCTTAACTTAACTAGGGTTCTAATATTGATCAATAATTGTTTATGTTAGTGTGTTTATGGTTACAATAATCCATATAATTCAAAAATTAAACAAAACATGTCATTAATCCATGAAATTTTATATTTAACATACATAATATTATCCTAAAGAATATTCAACAAGAAAAAACTCTCAATTACTTAACCTACAAAAATTATGACTCACCCAAATGAATTATTTAATAAGACATTGATATGGTTATTAATATAGTTTATTATTTTTATAGTGATGATTTATAAAGATAATAACAAGAACGGGATAAGAAAAGAGATGTGTGCAGAATGCACACATGAAAAATGAAGAGAATTAAAATGCAGTTTTGATTGAACGAGAAAGGAAAAGACTAAAATGGACATTAAATTGATTTAAAATATTTTAAGGCCATTAATATTTCATAAAATAATATGGATAAGAATTATATATTAAGATGAATAAATATTAATTAATATTTAATTGAATTAAAAACAAACTTACATGATTACAATTGAAAACAAGTGAAAACAAAAAAGAAATAGAAAGTGGAAGAGTGGTATATCTTATTGAAAAATGATTATAGAAATTCATCCTTAGACATTTTAAAATAAATAATCATTCTAAATATCCTCCTTAATTTATAAAATTCTAACTCCTTTCATGGCGTGAATGAGTATCTATTTATAACCAATAGGAGTGGACTGTTTTCATTCAAAAAATGTCTCTAATGTTGGATCACCAATTTGATAATTGAGATATCCAAATATGGAGAAATATTCTTCTTAGAAGTTTTAAATATATATTTTTATGGTTTACCATCAAAATTGGTAGGCCATTGGACTTTTTTATCCAAAGTTATGATTTTTTTATTAAACAATGTAATGTTGTCCATGTTTATCTATACTTTTTCAAAGGTCATAATGTGAATGGGTTTTTGGATAGGAAGATTCCATCAAATCCAAACCATTTTTATAAAAAAATTGTTCCTATATCTTGGATTTCACACCACAAAATAACAACCTAAATGGATGTCTATATGGTGATAAAAGTCAAGGATTGTGCATTGCTTTTAAATCCCAGATAGAATGGTGGGATAAATTTTCATGGATCAATTGAGCCCCTTATTGGTTTAGGAAGGACTTAAATTTTTTACCCAATAAGTGAAATGATATCCCCAAACATATGGTAGAGTTTCATAAAATTTGGGAATCTGGATTCAGCCCATAAATTCTATCATCATGGATGGTCTTGTTTTAATCACCGATTTGGTGGGCCTTCTTATGTGGTCTATATGACCCTTTAGATGGATGAATTGGCCTAATATCCAGTTGAATGATTTGTATTAAATTGAATTAGGAACCCTAAAAATGATGAATCACACAATTTTGATAAGTAGGGATATAGTTATAACTAAAATAGTAAACTAAATTGAATTTGGATTAACTCTAATAACACTCAAAAATTATATTTATTATTAAAACATGGGTATTTCACACCAATTATGCACTTTTACTTGAAAATTACAAAAGGTATTAGAAAAAAGTTATGAATAAATGAATAAAATGAACTCCCCACACTTAGTCATGTGAATATCCCCATGTACAAAAAACACATAACAAAATCATTTTCACTCTCCAACAAATATTAAAATTTTGTTTTCACCAATTAGGGGAGTTCTATACTAGTTCACTCATCTATAAATAATTCCACAAAAAAATATTACAAAAATAATTTCCAAAAAAAAAATCATTTTTCATGCTAAAAATTAGAAATGGAAAATTTAGGTACTCATAACTTACTCCTCTCAAGATGATAAAAACTTATTAATGGAGGTTCAATCATTCACCAAACAAAAGTGAAAATCTTAGAGTTTGAAAGATACACCATATTCCATTAACTATTCTGAAGTGAACAGGAATCAAGAGGTTCTTTTTAGGGATTTTTCATTGTCAATGAGATGATATGAATATAATGGCTAAAATATAGTAAAATAGTGGTAAAATAACAACACGGAAAAAGAAGCGCCTGATTTTTTTTTGAAATTAAACATGGAAGGAAATGGAAACACATATTTAAAAGGGAATGAATTTGTGAAGAAGGAAAGAAGATGGAGAAAATTGGAAGTGGATGAAATGATTAAATATATAATAAATAAATAACTTCTCTCAACTGCACTAGAAAAGATGATGAAACTGTTATTTGTTTTTTTATTTGTTTTTCAAAAGTTTAACTTGAAACAAATTACACAATCATATCCCAACCCTTGTTTGATATCCTCATGACACTAATTGTAATAGTTATAACAAGATCAAAGGTTGAGGAAGAGTGATTTTTAACCAGCCCAAGACACAACCCATTCTTTTTGCTAATTTTTTGTTTTTGTTTTCAAAATTTTTGAACAATTTTTAGTATCATTTGTAAAAAAGTCATAAAAATATATATACATTTCCAAACCTTACTAAATGAAAACCTCTACCCCATACATAAATGTATGATTTCCCTCAAGCATATGCTAACACATTGAAAATAAAGAAAATGGTACCCAAAATGAAATCCATTACCCCCACACTTAAATTTCAATATATTATGAAATATAAATCCATATAGATGTTTAGTGGGACAAGGTTTTGGGCTTCTAATGTGGCTAAAAAAATATCTTCATAGGCTCTAAGGGGATTCCAAAAGGTGGATTAATGCAAGGGTAATGTGAGGATATTTGGCTATTGTTAATCTCATGTTGTTCAGAAAATACCTCTATCATATTAATGTACACCAAAGTAGAAAAATTAGCTCGAAGGTCCACAAAATTAAGACACACAATTAGGGGTGAAAAACACATAATATGAAAATATGGAAATAGGTGACATTGGAATGAAAGTTAATGTTTTTCCTCATAGTTGTAGAAGATTCATTTTCCAAATAATAAACTGACCATTAAAAATTTATTGGTCTTGAGAAAAAATATTTATCCAAATTGTTAATGAAAATATAAAATATTTGAGATTAAATGAAGTCACTGGACTCCCCAAAAAGGATGGATTTTTCTAAAATTTAATGGTGAGAGATTATGACTCTTTTTTTAGTTTTTTTTAAAATAAATGCCCAAAACAAAAGATAAAGAGTGAAAAAATAGGGTTTGATGAATAAAGCGGTTAAAAAAATGAGAATGAGTAAGGAAGAAGAAGACAAACATAAAGATATAGAGTGAGTGTATGAGTGAGAGAGAGAGAGATATTTAAAGGTAAAGAGGTACCCCCCGGGTTTGGATTTTGTGGGTTGATGTATCCATCTAGTGGAGAGTCTACCATAATTGTTAGGGAACTGATGGAAGTTGATGTGGTTCCCTAGATGTGTGTAATCTCATAGTGATGCTTTAAATGATGTCTATTAGCTGTGAATGTACTTTTGGAAGAGGGGTATTGGACTTTCACTTCACCAAATGGGTAAAAATTAGTAATAATTAAAGGAACTTCCCAATGAGAGTTAAACTTACCTAGATCAATCCAAAATCAAAAAATGAATAGCATTACCTTTTCACCTTCATGGAATACCTTTTGAAGGATGTGTTTTTCATGGAGTGGCTTAGACTTTTCTTTTTAGAGATTTAAATTCTCATAAGAATCAATTTAAATCTCCTCTTGTTCATTCAACTATAACAATCTCTCTTCAATAGATTTTTTACAATCAAAAGTACAAGTTTTGATAGCTCAGAATGAATTATGTTGGATTTTAACCGATAAATGACATGCTTTATAAAAAACTAGCCTAAATGGAGACATCATAGTGGGTGTTTAATAGGTAGTTCTATAATCCCAAAGTTCTTCACCAATTATTTTAGGCCAGTATTTTCCTATAGGTTTATCAATTCTCTAAAGAACCATTTTCACATATCTATTGGAAAGTTCAGCCATGACATTTTTTTGGGGGTGATATATAGTTTATGTTTTGTGTATAATCCCATTCCTTTTTAAAAGATATTTCGTGGTCCGATTATAGAAATGGGTTCCTAAGCCACTTATCCAGGCACATAATGTTCCAAATCCATGAAAGATGTGGGTTTCTAGGCACTCACTAATAATATATGGATCATCATTTATAGGGGTTTTGGATATGACCCACATAGAAACATATTAGACTACAATAATATTGTAAGATAATCCTTTAGAGGGTGGGAATAATCCCATGAAATCGATTCCCCAAACATCTAAGATCTCATAAATGATTACAGGATTTTGGAGAATTTCATTTATTTTGGAAATTGTGCTAATCTTTTGGAAAGTGGGACATGATTGAAAGAACTAATGTGAGTCCTTAAAGAGTGAAGGCTAGAAGAATCCTAAGTCAAGGACCTTTTCATAGGTCTTGGTGGGACAAGGTGGAAACCAATAGACATTGAGTGGTAGAATTCTAAGATAGAGGAATGTTCATCTTTATCAACACATCTCCTAATTACTATATCAGCCTCCATTTCTAAAGTTTATTATCATTCCAAAAATAGAATATTGAATCACTTTTCAAATTTATTTTTTGTTCTTTTGATTTTTTTTAGTAAAAACATCAGAAACTAAGTAATTTATAATTGGGGCATACCATGTTAAATTTTGAGTGAGAGATGATAGGGTTTGAGTTGGAAATTCCTGATCAATTATTTCAGAATGAGAAAAATTAGAAATTCTACTCAAGTGATCAACCACTAAATTGTATTTTCCATGTCTATAATTGATCTCAATGTCAAAATATTTGAGCATTAAGATCCATATTATTAGTCTTAGTTTGGAATCACTTTTCTTATGTAAGAATATTATAGAAAAATGGTATTTGAAGATGATGATTTTGGAACCTAATAGATAGGGAATGAATTTATCTAAGGAAAAAACAATTGAAAAAAGATCATTTTCAGTGACATTGTAGTGAGATTGAGTTTCATATAGTGTTTTTAAGACATAATATATGAAATTAAGATTTTTTTCTATTATTTTACCAAGAAAAGTCTCAATGGACTTATCAGAAGCATCAGACATCAACTCAAAGGGTAAGAACCAATCTAGGGTCTGATTATTGGGGTGAATGTAAGAAAAAAAATTTGAGTTCAATAAAGGATCTCTTGCAAGAATCATCTAAATTGAATGTAACATATTTTTGAAGTAGCTAAGTGAGTGTTAGGGAAATCCTATTAAATTTATAGATGAATCTTCGATAGAAACTGGTATGACCAAGGAAGAGACAAATTTATCAAACTAATGTGGGTCTAGAAAGTGATTGGATCACCTGAATTTTGGAAGGATTAACTTGAATACCATATTGAGAAATTATGTTTCATAAAACAATTCCATTAGTAACTATGAAGTGAATTTTTTTAAAATTCATCACATGGTTACATTTGACACACTATTGTAGGACCAGAGAGAGTGAATGCAAGAATGATTCAAATAACTCACCATAAATGGTAAATCAAACCATGAATACCTCCATGAAATGCTCAATGAATTCAGAAAAGATACTCATCATACACCATTGTAATGTTCCAAGAGAATTGAAAATGACAGAAGGCATTCTCTTATATTCATATGTTCCAAAGGGGCAAGTGAATGTAGTATTTTCTTGTTCCTGAGGTGCAATTAGTATTTGGAAGTAGCTAGTGTATCCATCAGGAAAGAAATAATGCGATTTTCCAGCTATTCTTTCTAGAATTTTATCAAGGAAAGGTAGAGTGTAGTTATCTTTTCATGTTTTAACATTTAATTTCTGATAATTGATACACACACACACACACACCATTTTTTCACTCGAGTTGTGACCACCTCTCCGTGTTCATTTGTGACAAAACTTATCCCACCCTTTTTAGCTACTAATTGAATTAGACTAACCCATTAACTATCAGAAACTAGGTAGATAATACTAGATTGAAGAATATTTATAATATCTTCCCTAACTACCTCAAGTATGAGTGGATTAAGTCTTCTTTGTGGTTGTCTAATTGGTTTTGTTGATTATTCTAGATGGATGTCATGAATGAAAAGGGAATGGTTGATTCATAGTATGTAATCTAGGGTCTAACCTAAGGCCCATTTTCATCTAACACTTGAACAAGTTTGGAATCCCCAGTTATAGTAATTACAGTAGAGATAATGATGGGATAAGAGTGATAATGGACAAGGAATTCATAATTTAGGTGCACATGAAGTGGTTTCAGATCAGTTTCATCCTTCATCTATGGGATATACAACTTTGGAATAGAGTAAGGGATTTCAATTGGGTTTGATTCATTTTCCTTAATACTGTCCAAGGTAGAGAAGTAGAGATCAGAGTTACGATGTGATTATAGAGAGTTTTCGAGATCTTTTATATTGATGGAGTCTATGAATGAAAGGTAAACATCAACTTACCCATTTATGAATTGGTTAATCATGGTAAAAATTTTATAAACTCCTCTATCATTAGAGCATGATGAACATGGGGGAATGAGGTTCAATTGACTCTCAGAAGTTTTCTCAGAAGCAAGGATTCATAAGGTAGAGTGATCATATGATGGGTATTTCATGACTTGAAAAATGTTGAACATGACCAGTTAGTAATCAAATTCCATTGATAAGATTCCCTCATGGACATCAATATTAGTTATAGCTATCATGAGGAATGGAATTCCTAGAATAAGGGGAGATCAAGAAGAGGATGTCTCAATTTCCATGTCAAGAACATAGAAATCAACTGGTAAGATAAGATCATTAAACCAGACTAGGATATCCTCAATTATCCCCTCAGGGCTGGCAGTGCTTCGATTGGATAATTGGATGACAACATCCATTGGGTGAAAGGGACCTATAAAAAGGTTAAAAAGATAGATTTGGACATGACATTTATTGAGTATCCTAGTTTTATGATTGCATCATCAAAGTTGGAAGTCCCTATTTAGAATGGAACCGTAAAGGTCCCTTGATCTTTGCACATCATGGGTATGGATTGTTGAGTTGAATCATTTTCAATGGTTCTAATTTGTCTCTTATGGGTTCACAATTCCTTAAGAAACTTTTCATACTTATAGATTTTTTTATGGAATATAAGAGGGGAATGTTGACCTCAACACATCTAAACATGTCAGGCATTTCAGAATCAAGTTCAAAAGGTTTCTTTGGCTTATAGAAAACTTGAGTAAAAGGAAATGGGTTACTTATAGGAATGAAAAGAGGTGAGGGAGTGGATTCAAGTTATTTTTATATATTTTTTCTTTTCTTTTTCTAGCTGAACATTTAAAGGGGAGTTAGAGGATTCATCATGAGGCATAAAAATTTTATTTCCAGATCAAAGTGAAATTTTACCTACATTTCCCTTGGGGTTTTGAAATGGTTGAGCTAGAAGTTAGGAAGAATTGGGTTTTTTGTTGACTTATGTGGTAAGTAAGTTTACCAATTTGGTTTTCAATGTTTTCAAGGATATAATGGGTGAAGGAGGCATGATATTACATGGAACTTTCGCATGGTTTCTTAGAACAAGTGGATTTTACTGAATTGGAATTACTTTGATTTTGGTTCTTGGGAAATATATTGTATTGGACTAGGAATTTGGAAGGCTCACTAGGATAGTGGAATCCAATAGGAGTAGTAGGAGTATTTCTCCTTTGATGTTGAGGAATAAAAGGATATGGTTGTTGGAAGTTACCACCACCTTTACCATATTGGAATTGGTTTAGATTTTGAGTAGGGAATTGAGGGGGATGAGAGACATGATTACCATAACTCAATCCCATGTTATAGGTAGAAGAGAAGGGATTAGAGTTGAATTGGTTGGGGTTTCTAATGAATTGACCTAATAGTCGAGGGTTGGTGTTCTACTGAGCATATAATTAATTGAGATCCATTGATCTAGATAAATCTGATGGATCATCTTAAAGCTATGGACATGTGTCATTTGGATGATTTGGTGAGCTATAGATTCCACAATTTTTTATAGGTCTAGGGAATATAGATTTTTAAGAAGATGGAGTTTGGGATTTGACAGCCACATTTAGTTGCTACACAAGACCTGCAAGTTCACTCATCCACTTAGTCATCTTATTGGGATATATGAATTTATTCTCTTGGACTTATTTAACATGATCATGTTCTAGAGTATGCAATTTATGCATGTTTGAATCCATATTGATTATGAGGTATCATGAAGCTGCAAGAGTTTTTTCAATAAGATCACTACCACTTGTGAAATCAATGAGAGTTTTCTCCATGTCCAATAAACCCTCATATAAGTATTGGATCAAGGGTTAGTCAGGGATTTGGTGGCGTGAGAAGGTTGAAACAATCTTTTTGAACCTATCTCAGTACTCATGGAGTGATTCATTAGGTAATTTATGGATACCAATTATTATTTTTGGATAGAAGAAGTTCGAGAAGCAGGGAAGAATTTATATAAGAATATTCACTTAATATCATTAAATGTGGTTATTTAAATAGGAGGGAGGTTTTAGATCCATTAATTAGAAAAGTCACCTAGAGATAAAGGGAATGCTTGAAGTTTTATTTTTTTCTTCAGAAAATCCTTGATACTTCTTGGTAGAGTACACTACTCAGAAATATTTAATATGAAGATGTGGATCCTCATTGGATATACCATGGAAATTAGGTATAAGATGAATCAAACCCAATTTGAGTTTGAAATTAGCGTTAATATTTGGATATTGAATACCAAGGTGTTATAAATTAATATCATGGGAAACAAGTGCTTTAAGAGTTTTTATCTAGGATTGACCATACCTAGTTCAATTGGATGGGGAGTGAATGGGTCTTGGGTGACTTGACCATCCCTAATGTTCCTCCAAAGTTAGCAAATAGTTTTCTCAATTTGAGGGTTAAAAAAATCTTATGGATTGTTTGGGAGGCTATGGGACATTCATATATGTTTAGAATGGATAAGAAAGGTGGGGTTTTCTTTTTGTTTTTTCCATTTATGATTTTTATGGGAAGCCTGTTTTTTCATTATGTTTTTTCAATAAATGTTCAGGTTTATTTTTTTGATTTTTTTTTGTTTTTTTACAAAAATAAAAAACTATTGACTACCAGTTGTACCATCCCCAGAAATGAAACAATTTTAAGCATGGGTGATTGTTTCCTATCGACCATTAAAAGGTCCAATGCTTTTATAATGTGTATAGTGGCACTTGGGTTGAATCCTCAATGATGGTACTATTTTTGGAGTTGATTGTTTTGATTAATTTTTCTTTTGAATAGGGGGGATTTATTTTTAGAGGTTAATTAAATTGATTTATAGATGATGTTTTATTTAAAAAATTGATAAATATTAGGGCGAGTTTAGGGATTTGATATTATGATATCCTTGTGCTTTTCTTTATATTTCATTAAATTAGCACCCACTTCACAAGATGATTTTGATCAGAATTACCAAATTTAGAGGCATTAATCAAAGAATTTAGTTAACTAGAGTTATAATATCAATCAATAATTGTTTAATATTAGGTATTTAAGGTTTTGATAATCCATGGAATCCACACGTTAAACAAAACATGTCATTAATCCATGACATTTTTTAACATACACAATGTTACCCTAAAGAATATTTAAAGAGAAAAAACTCTCAATCACTCAACATCCCCAAATTATGACTCACCCCAATGGATGATTTACTGACCCATTGATATTTTTATTAATATAGTTTATGATACTTATAGATATGAGTTATAAATAGAAGAAAAATAACGAGATAAGAAAAGGGATGTGTGGTGAACACACACATGAACGATAAAGAGAATTAAAACACACTTTTGATTGAATGAGAAAGAAAAATAAGAAAAGGCATTATAACATGATTTAAACTATTTTAAGACTATTAAAATTTCAAAACAAAAAATTTATAATAACTATATATTAATATTAAGAAACATTCAATAATATTTAATTGAAATAAAAATGAACTTACATGACTACAATTGAAAACAAGCGAAAAAAACAAGAAATAGAAAGTGGAGGATATGTATCTCTTTTTAAAACAAGATTAAGGTGAGTCCTTCCAGGCCATTTTCAAGGATCTTTTCATTCCATATATACTTCTTAAGTTATTAAATTCCAACTCCTTTCAAGGTGAGAATGTGTATCTATTTATAGCTAAAGAGAGTGGACTGTTTACATTAAAAAATTGTCCCTCATGTTGCCTTACCAATTTGAAAATTGATATAGTAGAATATAGAGAAATATTATTACTAAAATATGTATATATGGACGTTTGTGGTTCACACTCCAAATTTTGAGTCCATTTTAATTTTTTATCCAGATTTATGACTATTTTCTTAAAAAAATTTCCACTATCCATTATTATCCGGACATTTCAAATGTTATAATGTGAATGGGTTTTTGGATAGGAAGATGACCTCAAATCCAAACCACTTCTTTAAAAAATTTGGGAACCTATATCATGGATTTCACACTATAACACTAGGATGTTTTTTATGAAATATTTTCTTTAAATAATTTTTATTCTTCAGTAGCTTTCTTTGCATGAAATAATGAGTTTAAACAAACCGTGAGACTCAATTATTATAAAATTACCATTATATCCTAGATGTTAGGTTATCTGTAATAATTATAACTAACTTATGAAAATGTATTGTGAATTCATTGGCTATCAATTATTTATGAAAAATATAAATCAATTAGAAATTTTTATTTTTTAGTGAATTAATTTTGGTAATGAAATTAATGATATATATATATGTGTTATATAATTAATTAAATATTTTTTATATTCACCCAATGGATATTTTAGTCATCAGGTATGAATAAAACCCAATTTGATGTATAAAAAACAATTTTTAAGGTTAATTTTACACATTTGAATGAAAAACCCATTTTAAATTAAGACTTTGACACATTAATAATATTTATATGAATAAATAAACATGTTATTTTGAATAGGGATATAAAAATTTACTTTGGATTAATTTATGATATTTTTCTGATAACTTTCATGTTTTGGTGAATAGTAAAAATACACTAAATTTTAACTGAAAATAAACATTTTCATTGAAATAATTTATATGGTTAAATTATATTATTTAATGGTTTCAAAGTAAAAATATAATATATTTTTACCATTTAATATAATTCAGGTCATTGGAATTAATTTTACATTAAATTCAGATGTAAAAACATTTCAATCTGTTGCAATATTTTAACTTTTAAAACTCGTTTTCTCATTTCAACAACATGATTAATTTTAAATTAATTAATGAAAATTATATGTTTTTAATTTTTAAAAATGGATTCAATATTTTTAATCAATATTTCTAAATTATTTAAACAAATTTATTTTATTTATGGGTAATATGAATAGTAACTTTGGTAAATTTTATTAACATGGTAAAAGGGTAAATTGGGTAATTAAGGGTAAAAATAATATTATAAAATTACCCTAACACTTGTATTAATATAATTGGATAATAATAATTTTCCCTAAAATATAATTGGGTAGAAATGGTATCCGTTGGAACCCACTTAGTTGAGATTAGGACATTTAATTTATTTTATTTAAAGAAAAGTGAAATATGTCTCACTCAGACTTTAGTAATTAAATTATTTTAAATATAATGTTATACAGTAGATAAATTTGATTATAAATACTAAAATGAAAGATAATTTTTTTATTTATCTTAAAATATTGTTTGTAATTTTTAGGAAATAAATAATTACCTTAAAAACTTATACTTGGATGATGAAAAAATTAATTAATTGATGAGAAATCAATAATTTTTTTATTAAAACATTAATAACTATAAAAGGAAAAAAACATTACCAAACCTTATTGCTCGAGTATATCTCGACCATAATCATACAAGGGTTGAGTTATTGACCATTTTGAGGCTTATATAAGAGATTATGACACTTATATTATTTTATTTAAAGTGTAGATAAATTTGTCACATTCATGTTTTAAAAGAGTACAACATTTTTAATGTTAGGTTTTTATGAAGATAAATTAAAATAAAAGTATTCTTATGAAATATAATGGATTTATATTTATCATATTATTTTATTTTTAATTTTTATTCAACAAATAAGTATATTAAATAATTACACAAAATTGAGGTAGTAATTTTTTTTATTAATAAAGAGATCAAATACATGTTATTAAAAATAATTTAATAAATATAATTTGGGATAATTATTATTTAAAATTAATTTTATAGATTAACTTGAACCCTTAGGGATATAATAAAATATTTTTATTGAGGTTATACTCTTATTTTTATATTTTAAAAAATCCATGAAATAAATAGTGTCAAAATTGACACTGTTGATATTTTTCAAAATAAGGTTTTATTAAATTATTTAAAAATTATAAAAAATTTTAAAAAATATATAATAATTATGATATGGTCTAAAATATTCTAAATTATTAATTTATGGTATAATTAACTTCAAATAAGTAAATATTTTACCCTTTTAATATTGAAATATTTTTTACCCTAGTTAAAAATTAAATAGAATAACTAAGTGTTAATTAAAATGATAATGCATAAATTTACATAAAAACTTGTCTAAAATTTATTGGTTTATGATATTACAACCCTATATAATCTCATATTTTAAATTGGAACATGTTGGAGGTTTTTAAGTGGGGTTTAGTTTTATTATAAATTAATATTTTTTGAGGTTTCCAAAAGTGCCCCTCATCTCAATTATAAAAGGAAACTTCCTCCCTCAACTATTAACTTCATTTTTAGCCATAAACCTCACCAATTACCTTCCCATTTCCATTATAAACTTCCATAGAAACATTATAGAGGTAATTATCTTCTTAAAAGTCCAAATATAATGCTCTAAGAGGATATTTAGAAGAGGCACGTCAAAGAAGAGGTAATATCATTTACCAATTCTTTCAAACTTCTTTCTTCTTATACTTCCACCTCATGAGTTGTTTCATTGTAAAGTAATAAATACAGTATTAAATATATATTGAGAGGTTATTATGATTATGAAACAACCATATTTCACATTCTACCTCTAACACCCCGAGATTTTATGAGAAGTATTCTTTTTAATTTATTTGCTGTCTTTTGTTGTACGTTAAACCAAGATTATCTTGCGCTATACGCAACACCATATTAGCTTGCAGTATACGCAACACTATTCTTGGATTGTGTTACACACAATTTCAAGTTCATTTGATAGTAGTTATTCTACACAACATTGAGTGTGTATATATATATATTCAATGTATAAATGAAATATGGTTGGATTTTGTTATACGCAACGACAAAGGAGTCTTGCACTACATGCATCTCTGACTTGGCTTGCATTACACGCCATCACAACCTTCCTCGATAGCGTGTGTTGTACGCAATACCAGGTTTCACTAAACAATGATATATTGTTATAATATTATTATGGACTAGCCGTTATGAATATTATTAATTTTTTTTGAATTTTATAACATTATTATTCATCTTACACATTTTCTAGAACATGGTATTAGAACAAAATAAAATTTTCGGGTAAAATAAGTATTTTTCAAAAAATGCAGTTTTGCCGCCTTTTGATGGCGCACCCACTTTAAATCTATTTTTTATGGGTTTATAAGTTCAATTTGACAAAATAAAATTATTCTTTGGAATCAGGATATTAAAATTTACTCTGGATAAATTTTTCATATTATTCTGATTACTTTCATATTTTAATGAATAGTAAAAACACGCTATATTTTAATTAAAAACAACTTTTTTCATCATAATAATTTATATGGTTAAATTATAATATTTAATGGTTTTAAATTATAAATATAATATATTTTTACCATTTACTATAACGTATGTCATTATCATTGATTTTATATTGAATTCATGGGTAAAATCATTTCAATCTTTTGCAATGTTTTAACTTTTAAACTCATTTTCTTAACAACAGGATTAATTTTAAATTAATTTCTGAAAATTATGTGATTTTAATTAGGAAAAATTGATTCCATATTTGGAATCAGTAGGTCCAAATTATGTTAATAGGCTACTTTTTATTTTTGGGCACTATGAATAGTAACTACGGTAAATTTTATTTACAATAGTTAAAGGTAAATCAGGTAATTGAGGGTAAATATAATATTATAAAATTACCCTAACACTTGTCTTAATATAATTGGATGATTATATTTCGTCCAATGTAATATTTTGGTCGAAATGGAATCCATTGGAACCCACTTGGATGTGATTAAGACCTTTAATGTATTTTATTTAAAAGAAAGTGAAATATATCTCACTCAAACATTAATAATTAAACTATTTTTAATATAAGGTTATATAGAATATAAATTCATTTATAAATAATCATTTGAAATATAATATGTTTTTCTTTACCATGGTAATTTATTTGTAATTTTTAAGAGTTATTTAATTACCTTATTATCTTATACATTAATGATGCAGAAATTATTTATTTAGTGAAAAATCAATAATATAGTTTTTAGTGAAATGGTAATACATATCAAAAGGCCCAAAAATCTGAACAAAACTTATTGGTAGTGTATATATAAACCCTAATCATCCATTGACCTAATTTTTGACCTTTGGTATCCTTATAAAGGCGATTATTTCACTTATATTATTTTATTTTAAATGATTCCAATGTTGTCACCTTCATAATTTAATAAATATAACAATTTACATGTTGTGATTTTAAGATTATAAGTTCTAGTAAAAGTATTATTATGAAATATATGATATTTATCTTCATCATAGGATTTTCTTTTTAATTTTTATACAACAAATAAGTATATTAAATAATTATACAAAAAAGTTGTACTAATTATTTTATTAAGAGATATACCAAATAGATGGTTTTAAAAATATTAAAATAAATATTATATGAAATATTTAATGTGCTCCACTAATTTTATAGAAAAATTTGACATTTTAGGAATCTATTAAATATTTTGTTAAGAATATATCCTCTCTGTGGATTTTATTTAAATTAAAATAAATGAATAGGGTCAAAATTGACACTATTGCTATTTTATAAAAATAACATATTATAAAATTGTTTAAAAATAACAAAAAGTATTTAAAATTTATAAATTAAAATTTATATGTTCGAAAATGTAATAAATCATACAATTATGGATAATTCATATCATATAAGTAATTATTTATAATGATTTAAAATTTAGAATATTATTACCACAAATAAAATTAAATAGATTATATAAGGATAAATCAAGTTGATAATGTTTAAAATAAATTCCCAACGTGTCTAAATTTTATTGGTTGATTATATTACAACCCTATATCATCTAATATTTGTATTTGAGTCATTTTGGAGGTTTTTAAGTGGGGTTGGAATTTATTATAAATTAATATTTCTTATAATTCCAAAGGTGGGCCTCTCCTCCATTATAAAAGGGAACCTCCTCCCTCTCCTCCTCACACCATTTTTAGCCTTCATGCTCGTCCAAACCCTGACCATTTCCCTTCTCAACTTCCTTAGCAACATACTAGAGGTCCTGGTCTTCTTAAAAGACCAATTTTAGTGCCCTAAGAGGAGGTTTCAAAGAGTCGTGTCGAAGAAGAGGTAATATCTATTACCAATTCTTTAAAATTTATTTCTTCTTCTACCTCCTATTATTTATTTGTTTAATTATGAAGTAATAACATCCGTATCACTCATATACTGATATTTTATTATAAATATGAAACAAATATATTTCACCTTCTATCCATCCTACGGAAAACGAAATCACCACGCGTGCGTACGTACGGAATACCGTCTCCACGCCGTGGTGTAATCTTTTTTACACCACCACCTTACTTGGATGG
This sequence comes from Viscum album, assembly GCA_963277665.1. Classification (NCBI taxonomy): domain Eukaryota; kingdom Viridiplantae; phylum Streptophyta; class Magnoliopsida; order Santalales; family Viscaceae; genus Viscum; species Viscum album. The sequence goes on along the minus strand of OY728125.1, from coordinate 1,473,150,115 downwards.
GTATAATGGTGTAAAGAATAACTATATATAATTATTGTAAAGTGATATTTATTCTGAAATAGTAAACATACACTTAAATAAAATTCCACGATCATGAGAATGATATCATCTCTCGTGCGTACGTACGACCTACCATCTCCACGATGTAATGCGACTCGTTCTACATGATCTTCATTGAATAATGATTATATAAATGAATTTAATGAATAAATATGATATATATTACACTAATAACATTCTGTAAATGAGTTATCTATAACCTAAAAAGAAGAATAAGAATTTATTCGACAAAACATGCACAAGAACATAAAGCAATAAACACTCGAATAACAAGTAGCAATGAAATATTACTAATACGAAGATAAGAATATGAACATATATGATATAATAACAACGAATATGATTCTATAATAAGTCAATGACATTATTTATATCATTATACAGGAGGTTAGGATACGTACGAAGCAAATCGGACCTAAGGTAAGGGATAATGTTTCAATCTCAATTGTTTTCTATCCGAGATTGCTTATACGTAAGTATTTACTAGGGTTATATTTATCATCCTTGTCCAAGTTTATAAAAATGTTTTCATGTATGTTTAAATTCATTTTTACCCATTTTTTACTTTTACTACATGGTATGTAAGGAATCTTTTTTTTGTTTACCAAACGAGGTACTTTTTGACTTTTCCGGAAAAAGTACGATAATAATGTTTTTTTAACTTATACGGCATGAACAAATTTTTACAGTTTCATAACGCCTTATTTTCATGAAGCTTACTCTATAATATTTCATGACTATTTTAAAAAAAATCCTTTTCTTTTAAAATTGAATGGAATTTTATGAAAAGAAAATGATTTTTAAGAAGAAAGGATATTTTCCTCTAGAATTCATTTCAAGTGCTTTATCAAAACCATTTTCCATATAAGATGACATTATTTCATATGTGTATGTTTCAAGTATAATGTCTCTATGATTTATATGGTTTCAATTTTATTATGATGAAATGATATCCATTTGTTTTATATGGATTATGTTATGATGGAATGATGTTTATGAAACCCAATTTATTCTTTGGGTTATAATGAATGATGAAGGATTGTTTTGTGGCACATGTAATAATGATTTCAATATGAGATGGGTGGGACCTATATCTCCATCCAATGCATTGGGTAAAGATTTATATCTCATGAGATAGACATGGCTGGAACAACAAGTAAATCCGGTTCAGTAATACAGGGCTAGAACGGCAAGTAAACCCAGTTCAGTAAGGGAATTTTTCCACTAAGTTGGTCTTGGAAGAAATGCCTTGACTACTATGGAAATCATAACATGTGCTTAATTTTTGCCACAATTACATGCTTCCTCTCATTCTATTTTATCATGATTGATGATCCATTATGATCTATGTCTTATGTACTACCATGTTTTATGTCATTGCTCAAGATTTTAATATTATGGTCATGTTTTGAAGTTCAAATGTATATGGTTTGTTTTATTTTCTCCATGCTTACCCTTACTGAGCATTTGAGCTCACCCTTTTTATGTTTTCTTTTCCCCCAGGATTAAAAGAAAGGTTTTAGGTAAGGAAACAAAAAGGGGAAGATCGTTATGGGAGATGTTGAAGATCATTCAACATGATTAGAAGTTTATATTCCAAGTTTCCAAATACACTAAACTATTAAGATCCTTGAGTGTTTTTTTTGTTAAAAGTATTCCGCAAAAGTATTGTAATGTCCATGTACGTCAAGCTTTGGGTCTCTACAGTTGGTATACGAGGAAAGGTTTAGTCAACCTTTGGAAACTAGGATGTGATAACTTTAGTGAGATCCCTAGAGATATTTATAAGGTATGTTTAGGGATGTCCCTAAGGTTAAGTATAAGTATTGGTTATAGTTCTAGAATTACAGTAATGATCATAGAATTAACCATAAGATGTTATATATTGAAGGTAATCCCCCTTTATTATGTTGTTTTCCCTAGCATGATTTTTTCCTCTCACACTATTCTATTTGGGTTTTAGACGATGGTTGCAACCCAAAGGAATCGTGTTGATCAATGTAATGGACAATGAAATGATTTTCCTCGTGAAAAAACTAATTTTATGGGAGATGGAGTGCAAAATATTATTTCTATACTTACACAATATATGAATCATTCTGGACTTCCGAATGAGCAGAGAAGGGAACAATATTCTATTGAGTCCTTCATGAGGCAACATCCACCTTATTTCAATGGGTCTTCTGATCCACTTGTTTCCTGAATAATGGATCAGTAACATTGAAAAGATATTTTCCATACTTCGCTGTCCAGAGCATGAAAAAGTCATTTTGGCTATTTACCGTTTAGAAGGTGAAGCAGACCAGTGGTGGACTATAATTAAGAATACAAGGCCCCAAGATGAAATTGAATCAATGGAATGGGGCAAGTTCAAGAACTTGTTTTTCAGTAAGTACTTCCCTCGTATTCTTCAAACAAAGATGGAAAAGGAGTTCCTTGAGCTTAAGAAGAAGTATGATGAATATTTTGGTATATATGAAGTGAATTTTAGAAGACTTGCAAGGTATGCATCTGACTTTATCATCCAACCTGAAATTAAAGTTGATCGATTCTTCAGTGTCTTAAAACCAAGTCTTCAAAGGGCATTAGCTATAAGAGACTTCAGTAACTATGATGAAATTGCCCATTGTGCTATAAAGGTAGAACTGGAAGTTAGTGTAACATATCTATCTCATAGTTTTGACAAGAAACAAAAGATGGAGTTCAAGGAGAAATCTCAGAATAATGGTGAAAAGAAGATTAATGTTCCTTTATGCTCAAAGTGTGGAAAGAAGCATGATGGAGATTATCTTAAAGGGACTAGAAAATATTTTAAGTGTGGAAAAGAAGGTCATCGAGCAGATGAGTGTTGAAGTAATGGAAAAAGGGTTTCTAATGATGTGAATAAAGAAAAGACTGCAGAGAATGCTCCACCAACACTTCAATGCTTAAAGTGCAAGGAAATGGGGAATTATGCTAAACAATTCCCTAATTCAAGGGTTAATGATGATCGACGTGAGCAACCTCTTACGGCAAAGGACAAAGGGAAGTCACATGAGATCACTATTGGAGATGTTGATTATGACAAAGATGTAGTGGAATGATTATGTGTTTATGTAATGAGATTCCAAAATAATGTTGTGGAATCTAATTTATAGTATTGTGGAATATTGGAATATCTATGTATTGGTTTATTATGGTTTTCAATAATTATACGGTACTGGTAACCATGAAAAGTAATTCAAATATTTTGGAAAGCAGATGATATAATAAGGAGAAAATGAAATGTTTAATAGTATTCATGAGCTCATGAGTGATACAAGGACAAAGTGATATCATGGTTTGAGTATATAGAAATTTTGGGATTTTGGTATGTAGAAAGAGTTAACTTTTGACAGAATTCATGTTTTCACTAAGGTGCAATGGGTATTCATTTTTCAATAGAATTCATGATTAACGTATTCACATGTTTTGAATGTGACCAACAAGATATATCTTGTGATATATGAGGGATAAATGGTGGTATTCACGTGCTTGTTATATGAATTTTTTAGTAATCGTTCTCTTTATACTATGAGTTTGGAAAGAAGTATTTTAGATAAGCCTAAAAATTGGAATGGATTATGTTGGACATAAGTTAGTACTGTTTAAGGATAAAACTTTTTTTCGATGTTATTGATGGGATGTTATAATAATTTAGTTTTAGAAAAAGGATAACCTGCAGGACGGGCGACAACCCATCGCGTCATACAAGACTGCGGGAATCAAACCCACAACTGAAGTGCGACAAGACTTTATCTCCTACCACTGTCCTATAGGAAGTCCCTGGTTAGTAGAAACTAGTTTTATTTTATTAAGAGGTATGATAGATGAAGTATAAGTTCATTTTTGGAATCATATACGATTAACCTCACTATATATGGACTTATGTATATTTGATAACTTTTGAAAACCTTTTGTTTGAAATAGATGGAATGACCCATCATTCTATCCCATGATCTTCTAACACTTCACGAATAACAAATTCAACTTCATTTCTTTAAGAGATGAAGTAGAAATTGTTTAAGGCACAAACAACAGTGATATTGTACCAAAATCAAGTAAGTATTTCTTCTAATTCAAAATTTTCAACTTTAGGGAAATGATATTGAAAACCAAAAATGTTGTCCAAGTGATCTTCTATCTAATGAATCTGATGGTACCTTAGATCATCACAAATTTATGGCTTTGTGATTGTTGGTTTTTTCATAGCCATGTTCTCTACCACTCTCCATCAGAATTTGATGCTTATATTTCTCTTAATTATCCATATTTTCACCTATGTTATCCTATGTGGAGACCCAGTGATTAGTTAATTTGGGTAACCGTTACATTTCATACTTTAGTTTTTAAATATAAGTTTTGGTATTCCTTTTTATGATGTGGGTTTCTACGAAAGAAATTTTCAAGTAGTAAACCATTTATAACCCCGATGAATTTCAAGGGCGAAATTCATTTTAAGGGGGGTAGAATGTAACACCCCGAGATTTTATGAGAAGTATTATTTTTAATTTATTTGATGTCTTGTGTTGTACGCTAGACCAAGATTATCTTGCGCTATACACAACATCATATTAGCTTGTAGTATACGCAACACTATTCTTAGATTGTGTTACACACAATTTCAAGTTCATTTGATAGTAGTTATTCTACGCAACATTGAGTATATATATATATATATTTATATTAAATTTATAAATGAAATATGGTTGTATTCTATTATACGTAATGACAAAAGAGTCTTTCACTACACGCATCTCTGACTTGGCTTTCATTACACGCCATTGCAACCTTCCTCGACAGCGTGTGTTGTACGCAATACCGGGTTTCACTAAACAATGATATATTGTTATAATATTATTATGGACTAGATGTTATGAATAGTATTAACTACATTTTGAATTTTATAACATTATTATTCATCTTACACATTTTCTAGAACATGGTCTGAGAACAAAATAAATTTTTCGGGCAAAATAAGTATTTTTCAAGAAATGCAGTTTTTCCGCCTTTTAATGGAGCATCCACTTTAAATATAGTTTTTGATGAGTTTATAAGTTCAATTTGACAAAATAAAATTATTCTTTAGAATCATAATATAAAAATTTACTTTGGATAAAATTTTCATATTATTCTGATAACTTTCATATTTTAATGAATAGTAAAAACACGCTATAATTTAATTAATTTTTTTTCACCATAATAATTTATATGGTTAAATTATAATATTTAATGGTTTTAAATTATAAATAGAATATATTTTTAGCATTTAATATAACTTATGTTATTAGCATTGATTTTACATTGAATTCATGTGTAAAATCATTTCAATCTTTTGCAATGTTTTAACTTTTAAAACTCGTTTTCTTAACAACGAGATTAATTTTAAATTATTTTCTGAAACTTCTGTGATTTGAATTAGGAAAAATGGATTCCATATTTGGAATCAGTATGTCCAAATTATGTTAATAGGCTACTTTTTTATTTTTGGGCACTATGAATAGTAACTACGGTAAATTTTATTTACCACAGTTAAAGGTAAATCGGGTAATTGAGGGTAAATATAATATTATAAAAGTACCCTAACACTTTTTTTAATATAATTATATGATTAAATTTCATCCTATGAAATATTTTGGTCGAAATGGAATCCATTGGAACCCACTTGGATGTGATTAAGACCTTTAATGTATTTTATTTAAAAGAAAGTGAAATATGTCTCACTCAAACTTTAATAATTAAACTATTTTTAATATAAGGTTATACAGAATATAAATTCAGTTATAAATAATAATTTAAAATCTAATATGTTTTTCTTTATCATGGTAATTTATTTGTAATTTTTAAGAGTTATTTAATTACCTTATTATCTTATACATTAATGATGCAGAAATTATTTATTTAGTGAAAAATCAATAATATAATTTTTAGTGAAATATTAATAAATATCAAGAGGCCCTAAAATCTGAAAAAAACTTATTTTTAGTGTATATATAAACCCTAACCATCCAATTTCCTAATTTATGACCTTTTGGATCCTTATAAAGGCGATTATGACACTTATATTATTTTATTTTAAATGATTCCAATGTTGTCACCTTCCTAATTTAATAAATATAACAATTTACATGTTGTTATTTTAAGATGATAAGTTCGATTAAAAGTATTATTATGAAATCTATGAGATTTATCTTCATCATAGTATTTTAGTTTTAATTTTTATGCAACAAATAAGTATATTAAATAATTATACAAAAATGTTGTACTAATTATTTTATTAAGAGATATACCAAATAGATAGTTTTAAAAATATTAAAATAAATATTATATGAACTATTTAATGTGCTCCATGAATTTTCTAGAAAAATATGACATGTTATTAATATATTAAATAATTTTTTAGAATATATCCTTTGTGTGGATTTTATTTAAATTAAAATAAATGAATAGTGTCAAAATTGACACTATTGATATTTTATAAAAATAACATATTATAAAATTGTTTAAAAATCACAAAATATATTTAAAATTTATAAATTAAAATTTATATGGTCTAAAATGTAATAAATCATAAAATTATGGACAATTATTAACATATAAGTAATTATTTATAATGATTTAAAATTTAGAATATTATTACCACAAATAAAATGAAATAGATTATATAAGGATAAATCAAGTTGATAATGTTTAAAATAAATTCCCAACATGAATAAATTTTATTGGTTGATTATATTTCAACCCTATCTCAAATAATATTGGTATTTGAGTCATTTTGGAGGTTTTTAAGTGGGGTTGGAATTTATTATAAATTAATATTTCTTATAATTCCAAAGGTGCCCCTCTCCTCCCTTATAAAAGGGCACCTCCTCCCTCTCCTCCTCACACCATTTTGAGCATTAAAGCTCTACCAAACCCTTCCCATTTACCTTCTCAACTTCCTTAGAAACATACTAGAGGTCCTGGTCTACTTAAAAGACCAATTTTAGTGCCCTAAGATGAGGTTTCAAAGAGGCATGTTGAAGAAGAGGTAATATCCGTTACCGATTCTTTCAAATTTATATCTTCTTATAACTCATCTTCTTTATTTGTTTAATTATTAATTAATAACATCAGTATCAATCATATACTTATATTTTATTATAAATATGAAACAAACCTATTTCACCTTCTATCCATCCTACGGAAAACAAAATCACTGTGCGTGCGTACGTACGGAATACCGTCTCCAAGCCGTGGTGTAATCTTTCTTCCACCGCCACCTTAATTGGATGGGTATAATGGTGTAAAGAATAACTATATATGATTATTTTAAAGTGATATTGATTCTGAAATAGTATACATACACTTAAATACAATTCCATGATCATGGGAACGACGTCATCGCTCGTGCGTACGTACGACCTACCGTCTCCACGATGTGATGCGACTCGTTATACATGATCTTCGTTTAATAATGATTATATAAATGAATTGAATGAATAAATATGATATATATTAAACTAATACCATTCTGGAAATTATGTATCTATAACCTAAAAAGAATAATAATAATTTATTCGACAAAACATGCATAAGAACACAAAGCAATAAACACCCGAATAACAAGTAGAAATGAAATATTACTAATAAGAAGATAATAATATGACCATATATGATATCTTAAAAACGAATATGATTCTATAATAAGTCAATGACATTATTTAAATAATTATACAGGAGGTTCGGATATGTACGAAGCAAATCGGACCTAAGGTAAGGGATAATGTTGCAATCTCAATTGTTTTCTATCCGAGATTGCGTAAGTATTTACTGGGGTTATATTTATAATCCTTGTCCAAGTTTTATAATTTTTTTTTCATGTATGTTTAAAGTCCTTTTTACCCATTTTTTACTTTTACTACATGGTATGTAAGGAATATTTTTTTGTTTACCATACGAGGTACTTTTTTGACTTTTCCGGCAAAAGTACGAGAAGAATATTTTTTTAACTTATACGACATGAATAGATTTTTATGGTTTCATAATTCCTTATTTTAATAAAGCTTACTCTACAAGATTTCATGACTATTTTCAGAAAAATCCTTTTCTTTTAAAATTGAATGGCATTTTGTGAAAAGAAAATTATTTTTAAGAAGAAAGGATATTTTCCTCAAGAATTCATTTCAAGTGCTTTATCAAAACCATTTTCCATCTAAGATGACATTATTTCATATGTGTTTATTTCAAGTATAATGTCTATATGATTTATATGGTTTCACTTTTCTTATGATGAAATGATATCCATTTGTTTTATATGTATTATGTTATGATGGAATGATGTTTATGAAACCCAATTTATTCTTTGGGTTATGATGAATGATTTATGATTGTTTTGTGGCACATGTAAGAATGATTTCAATATGAGATGGATGTGACCTATATCTCCCTAAAATGCATTGGGTAAAGATTTATATCTCATGAGATATACATGGATGGAACAGAAAGTAAATCCGGTTCAGTAATACAGGGATGGAATGGCAAGTAAACCCGGTTCAATAAGGGAATTTTTCCACTAAGATAGTCTTGGAAGCAATGTCTTGGATACTATGGAAATCATAACATGTACTTAATGTTTTCCACAATTACATGCTTTATTCCCATGCTATTTTATCATGATTGATGATCCATTATGATCTATTCTTTACATACTGCCATGTTTTATGTCATTGCTCAAGATTTTAATATTATGTTCATGTTTTGAAGTTCAAATGTATGTGGTTTGTTTTATTTTCTCTATGCTTACCCTTAATAAGAATTTGAGATCACCCTTTTTATGTTTTCTTTTCTCCCAGGATTAAAAGAAAGGTTTTAGGTAAGGAAACAAAAAGCGAAAGATCATTATGGGAGATGTTGAAGATCATTCAACATGATTAGAAGTTTATATTCCATGTTTCCAAAGACAGTAAACTATTACGGTCCTTGAGTTTTTGTTTTTGTTAAAAGTATTCAGAAAAAGTATTGTAATGTCCATGTACATCAAGCTTTGGGTCTCTACACTACCCATCCTATAAAAAATGAAAACACCACGTGTGCGTACGTACAAATTACTGTATCCACGTCGTGGTGTAATTAGTTTTTCACCACCAACTTACATGGATGGATATAATGATGGAATTAATAAATATATATATGATTAATATAAAATTATATTTATTCTGAGATACTTTACAGCATCCACTTAAATACCATTCGAAATTATGGGAACCATATCATTGCTCGTGTGTACGTACAGATTACCGTCTCCATAGTGTGATGCTATTCGTTCTACATAATATTCATTAAAACATGATTATATAAATGAATTGAATGAAAAAATATGATATATATTATAATAATACCATGCTGTAAATTATATAGCTATAACAAAAAAAATATGAATAATAAGTTATCCGACAAAACATGCAGAAGAACATAATGTAGTTAATACCCGAATAACGATTAACAATAAAATGTTACTAACAAACATATGAAAATATGATAATAAATGTTATCATAAAAATGATTATGATTCTGGAATAAATCAGAAACTTTATTTAAATCATTATATAGGAGGTTAGGATACATATGAAGCATATCGAACCTAAGGTAAGGGATAACTTTGAAAATCTTGTTTTTATTTGAGATTGTTTTTTCTTAAGTATTTACTGGGGTATATTTATCATCCACATACATGTTTCATAAATATGTATTTCAAAATATTATTTATGTCCTTCTATAATTATTTAAATTAAATTTTACCCATTGGTGAATTTTTACTAAATGATATGAATGGAATCTTTTTTCATTTTCAGTACGAGGTACTTTTTGACTTTTCCGACAAAAGCACGAGAAGAATGTTTTTTTCAACTTTTACGACATGAAAATATTTTTAAGATTTCATAATTCCTTATTTAATTGAAGTTTAAAATAAAATCTTACAAAGTTATTTTCACATAAAATTATTTCTTCTAAAATTGTGTGGCATTTTGAGGAAGGAAAATGTTTTTGAAGAAGAAAGAATATTTTCCTTAGGAATTAATTTCACCTGTTTTATCAAAATTATTTTACATCTAAGATGAAACTTTTTAAATAGGGTTATATTTTTATCCCTGTTATTAATATTATTTTATTATTTTTATTATTTAATGTTATTTAGTAAATCCGTTTGTTTTATATCAATTATGATGGAATGATGTTTAAGAAACCCATTTATTTCATGGATTATGCTATGGTGAATGTTTTTATGTTTTTATGGCACACGTAAGAATGATTTCATTATAATAAGGGAAGGACCTATATCTCCCTCTTTTTCATTGGGTAAATATTTATATCTCATTAGATAGACATGACTAAAAGGAAAATTAAATCCATTTCAGTAATACAGGGCTGGAACAAGGAGTAAACTCAGTTTAGTAATGGACTTTGTCTGCTATAATGGTATTGGAAATGAGACTTGAATAATATGAAATGATTTTATATTCATATGTTTGTATGAAATGAAATTTCATGTCTTATTTTATGACTATTGGGATTACAATTCACTTTTATGATTTATCCCATGACATGATATTATGATCTTTTTTATCTAGGATATGATTTTCAAATGTTATGTTGTTATGATTATGATATGATTGATACTTACATTATTTAACCTTACTGAACATTTGAGATCACCCTTTCATATTTTTATTTTCTCCATGTCATGAATAAGTGTATTAAGTAAGACATGTCAAAGAAATTCTAGTTATGAAGAAATAAGTGAGAGACAATATGGATATTTTATGAACCAGTTATTTATGTTTCCTAGTTTCTAAAGACACTAAACCTATACGGTCCTAGAGTGGTTTTTATTATGTTATGTAATAAATATTATTAAATATTGAATTAATATCTATATTTAAATTATGGTCCGTTATAGTTTATATCAAAGAAAAGGTATAGTTAGCCTTTGGAAACTTGGATGAGAGAACCTTATTGAGAACCCTAAGGATATGTTTAAGTATAGGTTATAATCCCATCCTAGTGTTTTAGAGATGTTCATGAATAACTTAGGATAAAACCTAAAGTGTCCTAAATTGAAATTTTATTCTTGAATTATGTGGTTTTAAAATTATGATTAGTGTTTCTCACACTGTGATTCTTGGTTTTAGTCAATGTATAGAACCTGAAAGAACCACATTAAAGTTGAATGCGATGGTCAATAAAATGATTTTCCCCATAAGAAACCAAATGTTATAAGAGATTGAATGAAAAATATTTTAGCCATGACCACAAACCTTTGTCAATCTATGAATCATGCCGAACTTCAAAACGAGAAAAGGAGGGAGCAATATTATATTGAATCCTTCATGAGGCAGTGCCCACATTCATTCAGTGGGTCTTCTGATCCATTAGTGTCTGGAAAATGGATATGTAATACTAAAAAGATATTTTCAGTTCTATAATTTGATGAACATGATAAATTCATCTCAGAATTATATCATTTGGAAGTTGAGGTGGAATCCCATCAAGAATATGAGGAAAATAGATGAATTTGAGTCTATGGAATGAGATGAGTTCAAGAACTTATTTTTCAATAAATAATTTCCTTGTATTCTTAAAACAAATATAGAGAATGAGTTCCATGAACTTATGAAAAAGGATGATGAATCCGTTGGTACCTACGAAGAAAATTTTACAAGACTTTCGAGGTACTCTTTTGGAATTATCATCTAACCTCAGAATAAAATTTATTCATTCTTTGGTGGCATAAAACCAAGTCTCAAAAGGGCATTAACCATTAGGGACTTTAATAGATATGAGGAAATTGTTCAATGTAATCTCAAGGTTGAGATTGATATTGTAGCAACCCATCAGTCATATGGGTTTGATAAGAAGAGATAAATGGAATTCAAAGGAAAATATAAAGACCACACTGAAAAGAAGATGGGTTTTCCCTTATTCTCAAAGTGTGGAAAGAAACATAAAGGGAATTTTCTTAAAGGGACTATTAAATGTTTTAAGTGTGGAGAAGAAGGAATCAGGTAGTTGAATTCCAATGTGATGGAAAAAATATATCTAATGATGCGAACAAAGAAAAGGCTACACAGAATGTACCTCCTACACTTTAATGCTACAAGTGTAAGGAAATGGGGAATTATGCTATTAAATGATCTAATCCAAGGGTTATTGTTGATGTTTGATGTTAATAAACTCTTAAGGCCAAAGTCAAAGGAAAGTCACATATAATCACTATCAGCGACATGGAGTACAATAATGAAGTGGTGAAAGGTACACTTACCATCCACTCTAAATTAGAAAATGTTTTATTTGATTATAGATCCACCCGATCTTCTATTTATGAAGAATTTTCTAAGGGTATCACCATATTACCTCAATAATTAGATATAGAGTTAGTTGTGACAACTCATAATGGAACAACAATCACATAAAAAGTTTATAATTCTTCTCTGGTTTAAGTTTATGGGAAATTGCTTCTTGAAAATATTGTGATCCTTCATATAGTGGAATTTTATGTGATTTTTGGCATGTATTTACTTTCTTTATATGGATATTATATCAATTTCCAAGGAAGGTAAGTCAGATTTTATATTCTAGGTCAATCTATGATCATATATCAATGCAAGGATGAATATAATCTTCTATTAGAAATTTCTTCCATCTTATATGTCTCGATTCCTATAAATAAAGGTTATTTATATCAAATGGTTGGGGAGAAACTCATGATTAAGAATACACCCATTTTACAGGAGTTTGATTATGTATTTCCAGATGAATTGTTAGGTCTTCCACCAAATAGTGAAGTTGAGTTTTCAACAGAACTCACACCAGGTCCTATGCCTATTTCAAAGAAACCTTATAGAATGGACCCAATTGAGTTGAAGGAATTGAAGAAGAAACTCCAAGAGAATATTGATAAGGGATTCATACACCCTAGTGCATCACCTTGGGGTGAAACTGCTTTTTTTAAGAAGAAAGTTGGATCAATGAGACTCTGCATTGATTATCAAGAACTTAAAAAGATCACTATCAAGAACAAATATCCTCTTCCCCAAATTGATGACTTATTTGGAAAACTATACAGAGATCAATACTTTTCCAAGATTGATCTTTGTTCAGGATATCATCAATTAAGGGTCAAAAAGGATGATAGGTATGTATACTATGAATTTATAGTGATGCCTTTTGGTCTTACTAATTCCCCCACTATCTTCATGGATCTAATGAATAGAGTCTTTAGAAAATATTTTGATTAATTTGTGGTAGTCTTTATTGATGATATTGTTGTCGATTCAAAGATTAAGGAAGAACATGAAGACCACTTGAGAATTGTACTGAAGACCCAAATAAAGGAAAATATTTATGTAAAATTTACCAAGTGTGAATTTTGGCTTCAGAATGTTTCATTTTTGGGTCACATAGTCTCAAGAGAAGGTATATATGTGGATCCATTCAAAATAGAAGTTGTTGAAAGTTAAATAAGACCAATAATAGTAACCAAGAATCAAAGTTTTCTTGGTTTGGATGGATATCATCGACATTTTGTGAAATATTTTTCATGATTATCTAACCCACTCACCAATTTGACTCGGAAAGGAGTTAAGTTAGTTTGGATGGAGGAATGTGAAGAGAATCTCAAAGATCTAAAAATAAGGTTATCCAATGCACCTATGCTCACACTGTCTTATAGTGGAGAAAGGTTTTTGATCTATAGTGATGCATCCAAGAAGGGGCTAGGATTATTTCTCATGAAAAATGATATGGTGATAGATTATGCCTCACGACAATTGAAAATATATGAGAAAAACTACCCAACTCATGATTTGGAGTTAGATGTAGTAATATTTTAATTAAAGATATGGAGGCATTATGTTTATGGTGAAATGTGTGATATTTATATTGATCATAAAACTTTAAAGTATATTTTCTCACAAAAGGATATGAATATGTTCCAAAGAAGATGGCTGAAGTTGATTAAATATTACGACTGCTCAATACATTACCACCCTGGGAAAACAATCAAGGTGGAAGATTCCTTGATTTGATAAGACTATTTCAGCCTATCCATGATGAGGAACACAAAATATCAAATATTTATGGATTTTCAAAGGATGGATCTTGAAATTTAAAAGGAAGGGTAGAAATACTATCTTTCTAAAATGAATGCTCAACCATCTATATAAGTGAATATTAAGGAGACATAGAAGAAAGATTTATAGCTACAAAAGAAGGTGAGAAATGTTCCTGAATTCAACCTTGATTGTGATGAAATAATAAGGTTTAGGAACATGTTTTGTATTCCTACCATACCAGAATTAATGAAGGAGATATTGGATGAGGCTCATAGTTATTCATTCTCTATTCACCCTGGAAGCACAAAGATTTATAGGGACCTGAAAGAGTATTTCTTGTGGGATGACATGAAAAGATATGTCACTGAATATGTCTCTTGATGCTTGGTTTGTCAGAAAGTTAAGGCTAATAGACATAAGTATAAGGGGATGTTACAACCATTATCCATACCATAATGGAAATGGGAAAACATCAATATGAAATTTATTGTCAGACTTCCAAAAACATCTAAAGTATATAATGCTATATGGGTTATAGTTGATCGTCTTATGAAGTCATCACATTTCATTGCTATTAGAGTGTATTTCTCTCTTGATTAACTTTCTAGGATATATGGAAAGGAAGTGGTAAGATTGCATGGATTACCACTTTCCATTATATTGATTGGGATCTGAGGTTTACCTCAAAGTTCTGGAGAAGTATTCAGTATTCTCTGGATACATAGTTAAGTTTCATCATTACTTATCATCCTCAGACATACGGTCAGTCTGAGAGGACAATTCAAACTCTGGAAGACATTTTGAGAGCTTTCTCTTCGGATTTCAAAAGTGGTTGGGATCAACACCTAACTTTGGTGGAATTTTCTTACAACAATAGCTTTCACTCCAGTATTCAGATGACCCCTTATGAAGCCCTCTATAGAAAGAAGTTCGGAACTCCAACTTGTTGGGATGGAGTTGGGAAAATAATGCTATTAGGACATGATCTTGTTGATGAAATGGAAGAAAATGTCAGATCAATTCAACAACACACAAGATCATATCAGGGTAGAAAAAAAAGTTATACTGACAACCGAAGAAAATACCTAGAGTTTGAAGTGAGTGATAAGGTGTTTCTACAAATATCTCCTAGGAAGAGAGTAATGAGATTTGGAAAGAAGGGAAAGTTGAGCACTGGGTATATCAGTCCTTTTGATATTCTGTATTGTGTTGGGAAGGTATATTTATGATTTTAAACTCCACCAAATATATCTAAATTTCATGATGTGTTCCATTTATATCTCTTGAGAAAGTACATACATGATCCTTCAAATGTACTGATCTCATAAGTCATACCGCTAGAGCAAGATCTTTCTTATGAAGAATAATAGATAGAGATTATGGATCATAGTGAAAAGGTTATACAAAGCAAGACCACTGGCTTCCTTAAAGTTTTATAGAAGAACCAATAATTTGAAGAATCTACATGGGAACTTGAGGATATGATGAGGGATAGGTATCCCCATCTGTTTGTTTCCAATTGATGTATTTTGAGGGTAAAATTTAGTTTAATAAGGGTAGAATGTAACACCTAGATGTTTTTTATGAAATATTTTTTTAAATAATTTTTATTCTTCAATAGATTTATTTTCATGCAATCATGAGTTTAAAAAAAACTTTGAGATTCCCTTATTATAAAATTACCATTATATCTAAGACGTTAGGCTAGCAGGAATAATTATAACTAACTTATGAAAATGCATTGTGAATTCATTGGCTGTTAATTATTTATAAAAAATATAAATCAATTAGATATTTGTATTTTTGATTTAATTACTTTTGGTAATGAAATTAATGAGATTTATATGTGTCATATACTTAATAAAATATTTTTTATATTCATCAAATAGATATTTTAGTCATCGGGTATGAATAAAACCCTATTCGATGTATAAAAACCTATTTTTAAGGTTAATTTTACACCTTTGAATGGAGAACCCCTTTTAAATTATGATTTTTAAATATTAAAATTTTTTATATAAAAACATAAACATTTTATTTTGAAGTGGGATATAAAAATTTACTTTGTATGAATTTTTAATAATTTTCTGATAACTTTCATGTTTTGATTAACAGTAAAAATACGATAAATGTTAATTGAAATTAACTTTTTTCATTGAAAATATTTATATGGTTAAATTATATTATTTAATGGTTTCAAAGTATAAATATAATATATTTTTACCATTTAATATAATTTAGTACATTGGAATTAATTTTACATAAAATTTAGATGTAAAAACATTTCAATCTTTTGCAATATTTAATCTTTTAAAACCCATTTTATCATTTCAACAAAAGATTAATTTTAAATTAATTACTGCATCTTCTATGTTTTGAATTCTAAAAAATGGATTCAATATTTGGAATCAGTAGGTCCAAATTATGTAAATAGATTTATTTTATTTTTGGGAAATATGAATAGTAACTTCAGTAAATTTTATTAACACAGTAAAAATATAAATCGGGTAATTAGGGGTAAAAATAATATTATAAAATTATACTAACACTTATATTAATATAATTAGATGATTATAATTTTCCCTAAAATATACTTGGGTCAAAATGGTATCCATTGAAACCCACTTGGATGAGATTATGACATTTAATTTATTTTATTTAAAGAAAACTGAAATATGCCTCCCTTAAACTTTAATAATTATATTATTTTTGATATAAGGATATATATAAGAAAAACTGGATTATAAATACTCATTTTAAATCTATTTTTTTTTATTTATCATGAAAATTTATTTTTAATTTTTTGGAAATAAATAATCACCTTAATGACTTATAATTGGATGATGAAAAAATTAATTAATTGATGAGAAATCAATAAAACAATTTTTGTTAAAATATTTATCACCATAAAAGACCCAAAAACTTGACCAAAAGTTATTGGTCAAGTATATCTCGGACATAATCATCAAAGGGATGACTTATTGACCATTTGGAGGCTTATAAAATAGATTATGAAACTTACATTATTTTATTTAAAGAGAAGATAAATTTGTCACATTCATGTTTTAAAAGAGTATTGCATTTTTAATGTTAGATTTTCAGAAGAGAAATTATACTAAAAGTGTTATTATAAAATAAAATGAATTTATATAAATCATATTTTTTTTGAATTTTTATTCAATAAATAATTATATTAAATAATGACAAATAAATTGAGGTATTAATTATTTTATTAATGAAGAGATAAAATAAATGTTATAAAAAATATATTAATAAATATAATTTGGGATAATTATTATGTAAAATGAATTTTATATATTAACTTGACACATTAGGGATATAATAAAATATTTTTATCTAGTTTCCCTTCTTATTTTTATATTTTAAAAAATCCATGAAATAAATAGTGTCAAAATTGACACTATTGATATTTTATAAAAATAAGGTTTTTTTTAAATTATTTAAAAATAATAAAACATTTTTAAAAATATATAATAATTATTATATGGTCTAAAATGTTCTAAATTATTAATTTATGGTCTAATTGACTTTAAATAAGTAAATATTTCACCCTTTTAATATTGAGATATTTGTTACCCTAGTTAAAAATTAAATAGAATAACTAAGTGTTTATTAAAATGATACTGCATAAATTGACATAAAAACGTGTCTAAAATTTATTGGTTGATTAGGTACAACCCTATATCATATAATCTTATAAATTGGGGAATTTTTGTGGTTTTTAAGTGGATTTTGGTTTTATTATAAATTAATATTTCCTGAGGTTTACGACAGTCCCCCTCACCTCAATTATAAAAGGGAACTTCCTCCCTCAACCATTCACTTTATTTTGAGATTTAAAGATCAGATATACCCTACCCATTTAGCTTCTAAAATTAAATCAAAAAATTCTAGAGGTCCAGGTATTCTTAAAAGACCAACTCTAGTACTGTAAGAGGAGATTTAAATGAGGCACATCGAAGAAGATGTAATATCATTTACCGATTCTTTGAAACTTATTTATTCTTCTACTTCCCCCTCATGAGTTGATTAATTATAAAGTAATAAATCCAGTATTCAATATTTAATCAAAGGTTATTATGATTATGAAACAACCATATTCCACCTTTTACCCATCCTATGAAAAATGAAATCATTATGGGTGCATATGTACAACTTACCGTCTCCACGCCGTGGTGTAATCCGTTTTTCACCACCACCTTAAATGGATGGGTATAATGATGGAATTAATAAATATATATATTATCAATATAAAATTATTTTGATTCTGATATACTATAAACTATCCACTTCAATACCATCCAACAATTATATCAATGATATCATCGCTCGTGCGTACGTACGACTTACCGTCTCCACGGTGTGATGTGATTCACTCTACATAATCTTCATTAAAGCATGTTTATATAAATTAATTTAATGAATACATATGATATATATTATACTAATAAAATTCTGTAAATTATATAACTAGAACCTAAAAAGAGGAATAAGAACTTATCCGACAAAACATGCATAAGAACATAAAGCAGTTAATACCCAAATAGTGAGTAACAATGAAATGTTACTAATAAACGGATGAAAATATGATCATAAATGTTATCAGAAAAATGATTATGATTCTGGAATAAATCATTAACATTATTTAAATCATTATACAGGAGGTTTATATACATATGAAGCATATCGTACCTAAGACAAGGGATAACTTTGAAAATCTCGTTTTTATCCGAGATTGTTTATTCATAAGTATTTACTGGGATATATTTATCATCCACATCCATGTTTCCTAAATATGTATTTAAAAATATTCTTTATATACTTTTATATTTTTTAAAGACAATTTTACCCATTAGTGAATTTTTACTATCTTTTTCTATTTTCTGTATGAGGTACTTTTTGACTTTTCTGAAAAACGTAAGAGAATATTGTTTTTTTAACTTGTACGACATGAATGGATTTTTATGGTTTAATAATTACTTATTTACTTGAATCTTTCCCTAAAATATTACAAGGTTATTTTAAAATAAAATTATTTATTCAAAAATTGTGTGGCATTTTGAGGAAGGAAAATATTTTTGAAGAACAAATATTTTCCTCAGGAATTAATTTAAAGTGTTTTCTCAAAATTATTTTCCTGCTAAGATGACACTCTTTAAATATGGTTATATTTATATACCTATTATTACTATTATTTTATTGTGTTTATTATGAAATTCTATTTAGGAAATCCATTTTTATATCAATTATGATGGAATGATGTTTAAGAAACCCATTTTATTTCATGGGTTATGCTATGGTGAATGTTTTTATGTTTTTGTGGCACATGTAAGAATGGTTTCATTATGAGGTTGGTGGGACCTATATCTAACTCCAATATATTCTGTAAAGATTTATATCTCATGAGATAGATGTGACTAGAATGAAAAGTAAACCTGGTTCAGTAATACAGGGCTGGAACAAGGAGTGAACGTGGTTCAATAATGGAATTTGTCTGATATGATGGTCTTGGCAATGAGCCTTGACTAATATGAAATGATTTTCTATGCTTATGTGTGTATGATAAAAAAATTCATGTCTTATGTTATTACTATTGGGATTACATTTCACTTTTATGATTTATCCCATGACATGATATTATGATATTTTATATACAGGATAAGATTTTCGAATGTTATGTTCTTATAATTATGATATGATTGATATTTCCCTTGTTTTCCCTTAATGAGAATTTGAGATCTCCATTTAATGTATTTATTTTACCCAGTTCATGAATAAGGGTATTAAGTAATATATGTCAAAAAGGAGTCTAGTTATGAAGAAATAAGTGGGAGATAATGTGGATGTTTTATGAACCAATTGTTTATGTTTCCCAGTTTCTAAAGACACTAAACCTATATGGTCCTGTTGTGGTTTTTATTATGTTATGTAATAAATATTATTTAATGTTTAAGTAAAATATATATGTAAATTATGGCCCATTATACAAACCACAAAATACCATCTCAAATTTATATCTAGATAGGGAGAAATGTTAAGGATTGTTTGCTTCTTTTAAATCCTGGACAGAATAGTGGGCTGGACTTTCATGGATCAACTGGATCCCTTATTAGTAGAGTTGGACCTTAAATTTTTTATGAAATACGTTATATGATATCCATGAACATAATTTATAGTTGAATAAAATTTGGGCTTTTTTATTGATCCCATAAATTCTATCGTCATGGATGGTCCAATTTTTATCACAGATTTGGTGGGCCTTCTCATGTGGTAAATATGACCCTTTAAATGGCCAAATTGGACCATGATCCAGTTTAATGATTTATAGGAAATTGAATTATGAAGCCTAAAGAATAATAATCACACAAATTGGATAAGTAGGGTGATAGTTATAATTAAAATATTAAACAGACTCTAATATGGATTCATTCAAATAATGCTCAAAAATTATAGTTAGTATTAAAACATGGGTATTTTATAGCAATTTTGTACTTTTACATGAAAATTACTAACGATAAAAGACTAAAAGTTATGAATAAATTAATAACATCAAACAACCCAGTATTTTATGATTTTTGGTGAATAAATTTAACTTCTTCAATAACATGTGTTACACGTAACATCAAGTCTTAACGAACCACAATATAATATTTATATTACTAGTTAACATGGACGTTATGAAATAACCATTAAATTTGGCTATATGAATAGGAATAAAAATATTTTAAATTTTAAGTATAATGATTTTATATAAATAAAACATATTGATAAAAAGGTATATATTTTTTGGTAACATCTTTATATGTTTTTAAAATACTATTTGTTCTTCAAAAAATGTTTTTTTTTATTTTTTTGTGAACAAATAATTAAAGTAATTTTTGAAAATTTTAAAAAAATTATTTCATAAAATTAAATTAATTTTTAAATCAAAATTTCAACATTATATTAGGGTGAATATTTTATAACTCTAAAAATATTAATCTTTTAGTGAATACTGAAAAATATTAATTTGTATTAAAAACTGTCTTTTTATTTAAAGAATTTATGATGTCCCTTATTTTTTAAAAAATGTTTTGAAAGTAAAATTAGCTCAATTATGTTATAATTAATCCAATTTAGGTCATTTTAATCAATTTTATATTTAATTTTTTTATAAAAACTTAGTAAACGTTTGAAAATTATCTTTTTGGAAACCACTTTTTCATCGTATCCGTAGGAATAAGTTTAAATTAAAATATTCCACTTTTGTAAATGGAATTTATAAAAATGTATTACATATTTTTAATAATAATAATTTATATTATATAATAAGTTCAACTTTATTTTTGATCAAAATTAATAGTGAATATAATAAAAATTAATTACTATGATAAAGGTTAAAAGAAGTTTATTGGGTGATTAAACTAAAATGATAAGGTGTAAAATAATGTATAAACTTATCAAAAACCCAGTTTATAGAAATATTTCAACCCTATAACCTCGAAGGTTCAATAATGACCCATTTTAGAGCCTTTTTTGCATGTAGAAAACATGGGTGAAATTTATTCTTTTTAAAAACTGCATGTGTGTCGTCTCTCCCACTTATAAAAGGCTACCCACTCTCCCATCCTCTTTAGAATTAAAAAAAATTTGGTTAAAAAAATACCTATCCAAATATATTAATTAATTCTCTAACCTCATCCTGTAGGCCTTAGGTTTTTATTAAACCCTCCTAATAATTCTTTAGGTATAAACCTAACGAGGTTCTCCAAAGAAGAGGTAAAATTATTAAACCTATGTTTTTGTTTTATTTCTTATTCAAAATCATTCAAATAATATTAAAACATGATGATATAATAACATTAGTTTCTCCCATATAATTATATTTTATTATTTTAATTTCATTACTTACATCCATCTCCTCTTCCATCATGTGGGAAATGAAACCATTGATCATGGGTACGGAGGACTACCGCCTCACGAACCAATGTAGCTTGTTTTCCTTCACCACCTCTCAAGATTAGATATAATGATGGATTTAAAAAATTTATATGATACTTATGACATAATTATATATATGGAATTATAATATCATATATACCTTCTTAATTTTTATTTCGTGGGAATATGATAACGTCGCCTGTGTGTACGGCGGACTACCGCCTTGTGAAGTGATGTGATTCATTCAAGGTTTACATGGAAGGTAATAAGGATGTTTTTAATGATAATATGTGATATAAATTAAATAAAAATTAATATGGAAGGGTAATTTATTATTTATCTTTATTTAATTTCATTCTTCAATAAAATGGAAACAACTCTTGTGCATATGTACGACCAACTATCTCTATGAATGGTATGACTCAATTTTTTTTTCTATAAATTAAATGGATTACTATAAATATATATAATTAATATATATTATATTTATATATTTTTTAAAATTATTTATATTATGGAACCATTATCAAAGTAAAAGGACCAAAAATACCAAATCAAAACATACGTAAAAAAATAAAGTAGTTATTTACCCGAAATGTGATTTTAATAAGGAATTGTTAATAAATGGGTAATAAAATTTCATAAGTAAATCATATATGGAATGATAAATTTGAGTATTATTTTTCAATATGTTAATAATAAACGTATATTTATTATATAGGTGTTTAACATTTGTATGAAGGAAGTTTAGACATAAGGTAGGGGATTTTGGTCTCAAATTTCCTTCCTTGGGACATAAGTTATGTTATGCACCTAACTTCTTTTATTAGGTTTATATATTATCTACTTGACAAGTTATATCATGAATATAATTTTTTAATGATATTTAATGTTTCATTTGAAGTTATGATTTAATGGTTTTTATGATTCAAAAGATACCAAAGTGGAAAATGTTTTATGATACAATCTCATTGTTTATTAGGATTGTTTATGTTTAAAATTACGATGATGAAATATTATGATATATATCTCAATAAACTAATTTATTTTATTTTCCTATAGTTATTTATTAAGAATACATGTTTTTACATTCATTTTCATCTATTTATGTACTCAATATTACAAGAGAATGTTTTTAAAGAAAACTGACTTTATTTCTATCTTCCGTCGAAAACCCTTTTTCTTCCATATCCATGTTTTCTAAAAATGTTATAAAATTATCAGAAGTATATATTAAAGAAATTATTACCCATTTTTTAATTTTTAATTTTTTAAATATAAATATTCATATCATTTTTTAAATAATTCCCATCTGGATTATACTAAAAATGTGAAAGAAATCATTATTTTAATGTTTATGGAATGAATGGAATTTAACTCTATAATGAAAATAATTTTATTTAAAGATTAATCTATAAGTTTTAAAGGTTATTTTAAAAGAAAATTTACTTCCATCATATTTTATTAATTTGTTATTCTAAAATTTTATTTTCAAAGAAAGGTTATTTTACTCAAGAAATGTTCCAAGTGATTTTTCTTTAAAAATCATTTTTATCTTAGATGGAATCCTTTGATGTTACATAATATTTAATGGGGATATGATCCACTGATACCATATTTATTATTTTTCTAGATGGTTTATGTTTATGGTAACAAAATTATTATGGAACCAGTTTATTTTCCATAGGATATGCTATGATGAAATGTTTTATGGAGCCCATTTATTTTAAGGGACTCTAATATGATGATTTTTTTATGATTTTGTGACAAACATATTTATGATTTGAATTATGTGATAGGTGGTACCTATATCTCCCACAAATTCATTGGTAAAACATTTATATCTCAATAGATAAAAATGGGAAACAAGCTGATGAGATTGATCCACAATGCAAAATAGGCTGATGGGATTGATCCATATCGGGAAACAGTTAATGAGGCCCAATCTACTATGTTTTATGGTCTTGGTAGTTAAACTGTAAAAATGAAATAGTTTATATACCTATGTTGGTGCCACACTTTTATGAAACGATCTTATTACTTATGAATTATGATAATTTCCCACTATTATGAGTCCGGTCTTTTGGAATTATAATTCATTATTCCATTACTCATGTTTATGATCTTTGATAGGTTGGATATGAACTTTTTAAGTTATGTTCATGATATCATACCCTTATGCTTATCATAGAATGATATTTCCCATGTTGACCCTTACAAATCATCTGAGCTCATAATTTCTTATGTTTCGTTTCCTCATGTTAAAAAGAAAGGTTTTAAGTAGGGTAAATTTCTGAAGAGTAAAAAAGGGGAATATATTTATAGGATATATTTAATATCTTTCATTAAATAATAAGATTATGTACCTAATCTCGAAATACCCTAAACCATTACGATCTTTGGGTGTGTATTTGTGAAATGTATTGAATATTAATCTAAAAATATTTGATAATTATGTATGAAAAAGCTAGGTCATTAGAGTTGGTATTACATTAGGATTTAGATAAACCTTTGGAAACTAGGATGAGAAAATGTTAGTGGTAACCCTTAGGATAATCCTAAGTATATGAGAATGACCTAAGTTATGGTAAATAAAGGATTGTGGTCACTATAAATACATCCGTTTCTAGATACTATAAGTGTAAGTGGTTCTAGAATAGATATACATTGGGATAATAACTCTAAAAGTCACATCTATATTTACTTAAGCGTTACCTAGTATATGAAAATGGGCCTTACCATGCACCTGGTTTGACACTCCTGGAGGATATGATTTAGTTAATTCACATTTTTTTTCAAACCATCTTGAAGGATTTGAATATATGATGATCATGGATGACCTAAGTTAAGATTAAGGTGTTTAAGATTTAAAATAAGGTTCCTTATTTTATAAAACCTATAAATGATTCTTCATGACTATGTGTTTTCTCACTATGATTAGTCTTGTTCACACTATGATTTTTTGTTTCAATCAATAGCTAGAATGAAAAGGAACCATGCTAATACTTAATTTTATGGAAAATGAAATTATTTTTCACTTAAACAACCAAATTCTATAGGATATGAGACGTATAAATTTTTTTCTATGCTCACATAACTTTATTAAGTCATGAATAAGACTTATATTCCAAATGATCAAAGGATGGAACAATGTTATGTTGAATCCTTCATGAGATAGAATCAATTATATTTTTGTGGGTATTCTGATCCACTAGTGGTTGAGCAATGTATTAATACCATTGAGAAGATATTTTTTTCTCTAATGTTCATAAAATGAAAACGTTTTCCCAGTTGTTTATTGTTTGGAAGGTGAACCGTATCAATAGTAGAACCTTATTAATAATATAAGAAAAGAGGAATAAATTGACTCTATGTAATGGGATGAGTTTAAGGGTATATTTATGATTAATAACTTACATCATATTATAAATAAAAATATTTAGAAGGAATTAATTGAGCTTCATCAAAATGATGATAAATATATTAGTACCTGTGAGGATAATTTTACAATGCTTTCAAGGTATACCTCTAGTTTAATTATCATCTTTAAAAGAAAATTTGATTAATTATTTAGTGTCTTGAAACCAATTATTTAAAAGGAATTATCCATAAGAGTATTTAGTAGCTATGATTTTTTTTTCTAACGTGTACTCATGGTAGAACTGGAAATTAGAGATTCCTACCATTCCCATGGTTTTGATAAGAAAATGAAGATTGAGTCTCATAAAAAATCTAATAAATCACATGGTGGAAATAAATTCCAGCCATCTACATGAAAAAAATATATGAGGAAAAATCAAGGGAATTGATTGAATGAAAATATGAGTTGCTTTAAATATAGAAGTGAAGGTTATAAATCCCATGAATGTCAAAATTAAATGAATTGTCTAGATGATAAAATAGAGTATAAGAGGTTTCTAACTAATGAAACACCCACTCTATAATGATTTAAATGCAAGAATTATGGTAATTATGCCAAACAATGCATGAATCCAAAGGTTTTTTATGATCATCATCAACATCCTCCTAAGAACAAAGATAAAAGGACATATTATGTGATCAAAAATTCCAAAGTGGGTTATGATAATGACGCGGTGAATGATACACTTATCATACACTCTATAATGTATAATGTCTTATTTGATTATATATCTACCCAATATTTTATATATAAGGAATTTTGAATGGGTATTGAATTACCAGATCAATTATTAGATGTTCAGTTAGTGGTAAAAACCTCTAATGGTATAATGGTTGCATCACAAGTCTATAGTTCCTCTATGATTGAAGTTTGTGGGAATGAAATTCTTGAAAATCTTTTGATTATTACAAATTTAATTTGATGTGATTATGGTCATAGATTGGTTTTCTTTATATGGATACCATATTAATTTATAGGAAAGGAAATTCACGTTTTATATTCCAAATGATTCCATGCTCATTTATCGGTGTGAGGATGAATGGAAAATTATAATGAGAATTATTTCTACCTCATGGGTCTTAATTCATATCCATGAGGGCCATTTATCTCAAATGGTTGGGGAGAAACTCAACATTTAATACATTAATATTCTTCAAGAGTTTCTGATATATTTCTAGAAGAGTTTTCTAGTCTTCCACCAAATCATGAAGTTGAATTCTCAATAGAATTCATACTTGGTGTTGCACCCATTTTGAAGATTCCATATAGAATGGCCCCGATAGAGTTTCAAGAATTTAGGAGTAAACTCCAATAGAATTTTGATAAAGGATTTATATTCCCTAGTGGATCACCATGGGGTACACATATTCTATTTTTTAAGAATAAATATGGATCGATGTGACTCTGCATTAATTATCCAAACTGAACAAGATCACAATCAAGAAAAAGTATCCTCTACCCCGTATTGATGAATTTTTTGATCAACTGGATGGATCTAAATACTTTTCCAATATTTACATTCATTTTGGATATCATCAATTGAGGTTCAAGGAGAATATACCCAATAAAACATTCCACACAAGGTATGGAAACTATGACTATATAGTTATTCTATTCAATTTTACTAATTCCCCTAAAATCATCATGAATTTAATGAATAGAGATTTTAGATATTGACTTGATCATTTTGTGGTAGTATATATAGAGGATATCATTATATATTAAAATAAAAACAAAGATCATGAAGATCACTTGAGAATTGTACTAAAGACCCCAAGGAAAGAGAAACTATATGAAAAATTTACAAAGTGTGAATTTTGGCTACAAAAATTTTCATTTATGGGCCATATAATATCAATAAGGGGTATATTTATGGATACATAAAAGATGTAATCTATTAAATGTTGTCTTAGACCAACCATGGTAACTGAAATTTGTAGTTTTCTTGGTTTTCGATGGATATTATCAATGTTTTTTTGGAGAATTTCTTGTAACTATCTAATTCAATCACCAAATTAACTTGGAAGGGATCCAAGTTTCTCTGGATAGATGAATGTGAGGAAAATTTCAAGGAACTAAAGAGAATATTAGTCAATGTACCAGTTCTTAAATTAACTTGTAGTGTAAAAGGGTTTGTAATCTATAGGGATGCATCAACAAAAGGAATAAGATTTTTTCTCATGAATAATGACATGGTTATAGCTTATGCCTCATGAAAATTCAAGATTCATGAACAAAATTACCCACTCATGATTCGGAGTTACCTGTGGTAATTTTTAAATTAATGATATGGAGACATTATATTTATAGAGAAAAGTGTGATATATATACTAATAAAAAAAATTTAAAGTATATATTCACATATAAGGTGTTGAATATGTGCCAAAGAAGATGGCTAGATTTGATTAAATATTATGACTAATAAATACATTACCACCCTTGGAAAGTGAACAAGGTGGTAGATTATTTTAAGTTAAAATGATCATGATAGTTTATCCATTATTAAGATCACAAAAGATCCAATATTCCAGGATTTTTAATGGTTGGATCTAGAAATTCTGAAGGAAGGGGAGAAATATTATCTTTCTAAAATGAGTGTTCAATAATCTATCCAAGTGAATATTAAAGAGGTACAAAAGGATGATATAGAGATTTAGATGAAGTTGAGTAATATTCCTAAGTTCAACCATGATTATGATGTAATCTTAA
This sequence comes from Viscum album, assembly GCA_963277665.1. NCBI lineage: Eukaryota > Viridiplantae > Streptophyta > Magnoliopsida > Santalales > Viscaceae > Viscum > Viscum album. Next base: position 1,473,121,873 of record OY728125.1, on the reverse strand, counting down.
GGTTCAAGAATCATGTATGTGTTCTCTCCATACTATATTTGAAGAAGGAGTTGTTATAGGAGGATCACAGTTCTTTATTCTCTATTCATCTTGGAAGTACAAATATGTATATAGATTTTCAAGATAATTTTTGGTGGGATAAAACGAGGAGAGATATATCAAAGTTTGTATCTTGGTGCTTGGTATGTTAGTAAGTTAAGGATGAGAGACTAAAATCTAATGGGATGTTACAATCATTACCCATACCATAATGGAAATGGGAAAACATCACCATGGATTTTTTCATTGGACTCCCCAAAACATCTAAAGGGAATAATACTATATGATTTGTAGTTGATCAACTTAAAAATTCAACACACTTCATCACTATTAGATATTATTTCTCTCTAGAACATATTTTCAGAATATACATTAAAGAAGTTATAAGATTGCATGGAGTCCCACATTCCATTATATATGATCCTGATCCCAGTTTTACCTAGAAGTTATGGAGAAGTCTTTGACAAGATCTTGATAGAGAGTTGAGTTTCAACATTGATTATCATCCTTATAAATATGGTTAGTCTAAGAGAACAATCCAAAACCTATAGGATATGTTGAGATATTGTTCTCTAGATTTAAAAGGTGTTTGATATCAACACCTTCATCTAGTTGAGTTTTTATACAATAATATATTTAACTGAAGTATTTAGATGTCTCTTTATGAGGCCCTCTATAGAAATAAGTGTAAAGATCCAATGTACTATAATAGAGTTTAAAAAAAAGGTATTGGTACCTAAGATAGATGAATAAATGGTAGATAAGGTTAGATCCATTCAAAAACACATAAGGGTGGTACAAATTTGAAAGAAAAGATATGTTGATAATCGTCGATGTGACATGGAATTTGAATATAGTGATAAAGTGTTTCTAAGAATTTCTCCATGGAAGAAGGAAATAATATTTTGAAATAAGGGAAAAATAATCCCTAGGTATATATTCCCCTTTGAAATTTTGGACTGTATTAGGACCATAGATTATCGCTTTTCACTTCGACTGAAACTCTCTCAAGTTCACTATGTGCTCTTTGTATCTCTCCTGAGGAAATACATACCTGATCCATCACATGTATTGAACTAAGAGGTCATACCAATGGATCAAAATATTTATTATGAGGAAAAAATGGTAGAGATTTTATATCATATAGATAAAGTGCTATGAAACAAGACCACTCACTTGGCCAAAGTTTTGTAGCGAAGACACCATCTTGAGGAAGTTATGTAGGGATATGAGGATGCAATTTGGTAGAAGAATCCTCATTTGTTTATAACAAAGTGATAAACTTTCAAGGGTAAAATTCATTTTAATGGGTTTATAATGTAACACCCTGAGATTTTATGATTTCTTTTTTAAATAAATTTAATTTCTTTGATATCTTGCACAACACGCAACACTGAGTTTTAACGAACCACAATATACTATTTATACTACTATTTAACATGGCCATTATAAAATAGATATTATAATTGGTGGAATTAATAAGAATCAAGTTAATTTAACTACTAAGTATAATAGTTTTATATAAACAAAACATATTGATAAAAAAGTACATAGTTTTTGATAAAGTCTTTATATATTTGAAAATACTATGTTCTCAAAAACTGTTTTTATTTTTTCTAAAAAAATAAAAAAATAAATTTTGGAATCTTTTAGATAATTTATTTTAAAAAATAAACATCATTTTTTAAATCTAAATTTAAAAAATATCTTAGGGTTAATTTTTTATAATTTTCTAAAAAGATTAAATTTCAAGGAATACTGAAAAATATTATTTTTTATTAAAAATATTACATTTCATTTAAAGAATTTATAAAGTCCCATATTATGTAAAAATGTTTTAAAAGTAAAAATAGAGAAATTATGATATAATTAATCCAATTTAGTTCATTTTAATCAATTTCATGTTGAATTTTGATATGAAAACCTTTTAAACTTTTATAAATTTTCTTTTTAAAAAAATTCCTTTTCATCGCATCTGCAAGATTTATTTTAAATTAATTTTTTCCACTTATGTGAATGGAATTTAGGAAAATGAATTACAATTTTTTAATATTCATAATTTATATTATATAATAAGTTCAAATTATTTTTTTTCAAAAAGAATACTAAAAATTAATCACCATGGTTAAGGATAAAACAAGTTTACCGAGGGTTAAACTAAAAAGATAAGGTGTAAAATGAATTAGAAACTTTTAAAAAACCAAGTTTATAGACATATGTAGACCTTATTAAATCTAAATTTCGATAATGACCCATTTTGGAGCCTTTTTATATGTGAAAAATGCGGGTAAACTTTATTCTTTTCAAAAATTCCATGTATGTCCTCTCCCCCATTTATAAAGGTGACCTCCTCTGCTCTCCTCTTCATACTTCCAAAACCATTTGGTTCATAAAATACGTAAAAAAAATATTACTTAATTACCTAAACTTATCCTATACTCCTTATTTTGAATATGAACCCCTCCCAAGAATGCTTTAGGTATAATCCTAAACAGGTTCTTTGAAGAAGAGGTAAAATTATTAAACTCGTGTTTTTGTTTTATTTATTCTTACACATCCTTAAAATACTATTAAACCATGATTATATAATAACATAATTATATCCAATATAATGAGATGTTATCATGTTAATTTCATGACTTAAATACATATCCTATTCCACCAAGTGGGAAATGAAACTGTTGATCGTATGTACGACGAACTACCGCCTCATGACTTAATATAGTTCGTTTTCCATCACCACCTCTCATAGATGGATATAATGATGTATTTAATATAAAAAAACAAAAACAAACACATAATATATTTATTACGTAATTATTATTCTATAATTATAATATCACATATACCATCTTACTTTTTATTCCATGGGAATACGATAATGTCGCTCATGTGTATAGGGGACTACTTTTACATGAAGTGATGTGATTCGTTCAAATTTTAAATTGAAGGTAATAACGATAGGTTTAATGATAAAATGTGATATATATGACATAAAAATTATTACATAATGGTAATTTATATTTTTACCTTTCTTTTATTTCATCCATCAATAAATTAGAAACAATATTCATGTGTACGTACGACCTTCCGTCTCTATGAATAGTGTGATTCATTTTTCTATCTATAACTTTAATAGATTACTATAAATATATATAATTAATATATATTATATTTATATCATGGTTAAAATTGTTGAGATTATGGAATATGATCGACGTAAAAGGACCAAAATACTAAAGAAAAACATAAGTTAAAAAACAAAGCAGTTATTACCTGAAATGTGATTATAATAAGGAATCATTAATACATGGGTAATAAAAGGTAATAAGTAAATAATATATGGTATGAAAAATATAATTATGATTCTATAATATATTTATAATAAACCTATATTTATTATATATGAGGTTTGATAATGTATAAAGGGAGTCAAGACTTAAGAGATTTTTGTCTCAAACTGCCTTCTTTGGGACATAAGTTATGTTATCCTCCTATCTTATTTTATGAGTTTTATATACTACCACCTTGACTTGTTATATCAGGAATATAATTATTTTAAAGATATTTAAAGTTTCATTTTATGTTATACTTTAATGGGGCTAACGATTAAAAAGATTCCAAAGTGGTAAAGGTTTTAGGATACGATCTCACAATTTATTAGGATTATTTATGTTTATTCTTTCAATGATGAAAAATTATTATATATATATATCAATAAAATCATGTATTTTATTATAATATATTTATTTTTTTATAATACATATGTTCCATTCATTTTTATCTCTTTATGTACTCAAGATTCAAAAAGAATGTTTTTAAAGAAAACTGACTCTACTTCCCTCTTCAGTCAAAAACCCTTTTTCTTACATATCCATATTTTAAAAAATGTTTTAAATTTCTTTGAAGGATTTATTAATGAAATTATTAACCAATTTTTAATTTTTACAAAGTATCTTTAAAGGAATATTCATATCATTTTCCAAACAATACCCATTTGGATTTTACCAAAAATGTGAAAGGAATATTTGTTTTAACGTGTACGGAATGAATGAAATTTCCTACTGTCATGACTATTAATTTGAATGAAGATTACATTATAAGTTCTCAAGGTTATTTTCAAAGAAAATTTACTTCCATAATATTTTTTGAATTAACAATTTTAAAAAGTTTAGTTTCAAATAGAGGTTATTTTCCTTAAGAAATGTTCTAAGTAATTTTTATTTCGAAACTATTTTCCATCTAAGATGAAAACCTTTGATGTTAATTAAAATTTAATGGGAATATGATACAGTGATAACATTCTTATTATTTATCTAGATGGTTTATTTTTATAATGAAAAAATTATTATAAAACCCATTTCCTTTTCACGCATTATGCTATGATTAAATGTTTTATGAAGACCATTTATTTTCTTATTTTCTGATATGATGAATGTTTTATGATCTTATGACACACATATGTATGATTATAATTATGTAATGGGTGGGACCTATATCTACCTCCAATTAATTGGGTAAACCACTATATCCCATGATATAACAATGGGAAATTGGATAATGGGCTTGATCCACAATGAGAAATAGGCTGATGGGATTAATCTATAATGGGTAATAGGTGATGAGAAATGATCCACAATGTTTGATGGTATTGGTAGTTAAACTTGAAAAATTAAATTTTTTCTATACCTATGTTGGTTCCACACTTTATGACACGAGCTTATGGTTCATTAATTTTGATGATTTCATACTCTTATGAATCATAACTTCTGGAATGATAATGCTTTATTCCATGGATCATGTTTATGATCTATGATAGGTTGGGAATGAACTTTGTAAATTATGTTCATGATATCGTACCCTAATGATAATATTATAATTTCACATGATTATATAATGATATCTCCCATGTTTATCCTTAATGATCATCTAAGATCACCCTTTGTTATGTTTCCTTTCCCCATGTTACGATGAAAGGTTTTAAGTGGGGTATGTTTATAAAGAGTACAAAAGGGAAAGATCATTATGGGAGATACAGAATATATTTCATTAAATAAGAATATTGTGTACCTATTCTCTAAATACACTACACTATTATGTCCATTAGGTCTGTATTTGTAAAATTCATTGAATATTTATCAAAAAACATGTGATATTTATTAATGAAAAGCCTCTGTCATTATAGTTTGTGATAACATTCCACTTCTTTGGGGTATAAAATATGTTGAAATAAAATGTCTAAAGGTATTATACCCACTACCTCTATCTGATATTCAATTATCTCTGAGAAATTATAAAGCTCAAAATCTTCTAGTTATAAAATACTGTGAACCACTTCTTGAAAAGATAGTTCCACCAATGCTTGAGTGCATTCATAACTAAATAAATCTCTAAATCATGAGTGGGGTAATTATTATAAAGTTAATGAAGTTGATGAGAGCAATAGGACATAACATGATCATCCTGTATAATCATGCAACCCAAACTAACACCAAAATCATCACAATATACCACATGCCCCTTATCAGGATTAAGTAAGATAAAAAAGGAGCTGATATCAGAAGATATTTTAGTTCACCTAAATAAGTATGAAATTTTACATACCATGTGAAAATCAATCCCTTCCTAGTAATATCATTAAATGGTGATTCCATCTTTATGAAATCCTTGATGAACCACTGATAATATCTAGTAAGACTAAGGACAATATGAATCTCAAAGAAATTTCGTGGCTCCTCCCATGATAAGACAACCTTCACCTTATCAAGATTGACTAATAAGCCATACTCAGAAATCACATTCCCCAATAACTTCTGTTATTAGATCTAAAAATTTTATTTCAAAATATTTCCATATAAATAGTGATTCCTCAATATCCCTAAAACTAGATTCATATAGTGCTCATGCTTGTGATTGAATCTCAAATAAACCAAAATATCATCCACAAAAACTACCACAAAAGTGTTGAGATACTAATGGAATATATGATTCATCAGATCCATAAAAACTTTAAGAGAATTAGGTATACTAAACAACACCACAAGATACTCATAATGGATATACCTTATCTTGAAATCCTTCTTCTATTTATCATACTCCTAAACTCTGAGATGATTATAACCCAACCAAAGATAAATCTTGGAAAACCACGTTTTCCCTCTAACTGGTCAAACAAATGATCCACATGGGGAAACAGATACTCATTCTTAACCATCATCCAGTTAAACTATTGATAGTCTACATACAATCGACGTGAACCATCATCCTTCTTGGTGAAGAGAACTGAGACTGTCCATGATTAAACACAAGGGTGAACAAAACCACAATCCATCATATTATCCAACTAAATCTTGAGCTATTTCTATTTTTCTAGTTCCATATGAATAGAGGGTATCAAGATCGACTATGTACCTGGTACTAGATCAATATCAAACTCTACCTCTGTATTTGGGGGAAGACTAAAGAAGTCATCTAGGAAGACATCAGGGAAATCCTTAACAACCAAGGTAAAATTACCAACATAAGAAACATCATCAGGATCATATAAAATAATAAATAACTAACTCTTGAAATCTAAGTGAAAAGGTCCTATACAACCCAATGTTTGATCCTATTCTCCTTGAATCACCCAAGAGCTCCCATAGGTACCAATAAATGAGATATGCCGATGATAAAAATCAACCTCATCATAATGAGAGACCAACCAATTCATACCAATTATGATGTAAAAAATATTGATATTGAGAACTAGGAAACACCAGACTAACTCCATGTCAGCTATTGATAATGAATAATAAGGACACTGGAACCCCATCTCTTTCATATTCCCAATAGGTGTCTCTAACTCGATAACAAAGGACATGAACAACATCCTAATTTTAATCATATCAACAAAATGGGTAGATATAAATGAGTGGGATCAACCAGTATAAAATAAAGAAGTCACTATAGAAGATACAATAAAGATGGTACCTCTCATTGTTGTTGGATCCATGTAAACCTATGATTAAAACTCACCCACCATGTGAAGGTGATTCAATCTTGAGGCCTATGGCTGGAGCCCTGTAGACTTTGTAGCATCTAACTACCCCACAATGGCCTTTGGAGATAACAATCCCTAACCATAATAAGGCATATACATATCCTGACAGAACCTCTGTAAATTGTTATAGCAACCAAAACCATTGAACATATTCATAGGTGTAGTAAAAGAATGTCAAGTGTTCCTAACCTAGTCATACTAATAGTAAGTTAGGGGAACACTAATAGATATAAATAATGGTGCAGAGGAGGCCTTTTACTGAAAACCACCTCCACCACTCCTATGCTGCTCATGCTACTTTATCTTCTTCCCTATATGCCACTAAAGCTACCACTAGGTAGAATATAAGGGGTCAAATGGCTAATTTTTCCCTCAATGTTAATTTTTTCCATCATATCCCTATCTACTTTATTCTCATAAGTATAAAGTTTTAGTATGAATACATGCGATATGATATCTAGTCACAAACCCTTTAGGTAATTATGAGCCTTCATCTGACCATTCTTCACTACCTTCATAGAAAAATGAACAAGCTCCGTGAAATAATTAGTGTATCCCGACACTGAACACCCTTCCTACTATAAAGAGGGGAACTTTAGATACTTCTCAATTATCAGAGTCTCTAGAAAAAACTATTGGAAGAATATGGTCTTGAAACCCTTCTAGTATAAACCCATGTGCCTATCTGTCTATACCATGGTATCCCACCATCGATTGTTATGACCCTCAATTATGAATGATGTACACTTTAACTTGATATTCTCATGTGTATCCAGGAAGATAAATATCTGATCAATCTTTTCCATTTAGTCCTCTACCTACTGGGGCTCATTTGTACCCTTAAAGAATAGTGGTTTCTTATGTAAGAACTCTCGTTATCAACCATTTTACTTCTCATATTTTGGTTGCACCTCAACAATTGCGTTCTGAAATTGAAGTATATTTTGATCCACAATAGTAACTACTCACATGATATCCTTTATAAGATTATGATCCAATGATATATTCCATTGAGGAGAATTCGCTGCACCGTCCTATGGAACTTGTGGAAGATGCCTTAATGTTTTACTATTACAAAAAAACAAAAGAAATTACCAAGCAACAAGATAATCTCAGTTTAAACTAAAAAATCATAAGCATAAATTAATATTAAGATTAAAACTAAAAACAAGAGAAACACATCCAAACATTCCATGATAACTTGAGTCTCGTTACAACATTAGATGGCTAGACACTCACCATAGCCTACCTCTCAAGTTCCAAAAAATGATCCTTGTCTAACAAACTTCCCAATATAAGGACTCTTGAGGAAAAACTGGCGTTTGATACAAATTTTCAATGAACTAACCTGAGATAACCTCAAAAACTAGTACCCAACCTGATACACCACATACCTAAAGGTAGTTCCTGATCCCCATGTGTAGGTGACTAGAACACATGTATAAACAATAACTAGAGGGAATTATTTTCCCCATCCAGAAATATATGGAATGAAATATATATACATAACAGAAAGAAAAAATAGAAAAATAACCCAAAGAAATATATATTCCATAATTGAAATTAGACAACATGATCGATACAACTCAAAACTGTCTGAAAAAACCCGATGTAGAAGTCCAGTAGAAAAGGAAAACTATAAGAACTGACTACTCTATGTGATATGTGGGAAACACCCCATCATCAGACCACCATCTACGCAACCCAAATGGTAGAAACTTCACTGCCTCACTATAATTCAATGACTTTCCTTATATCAAAAGACATAAGTGTGATCTAAATAGGCTTAGTAGGGTACCACTCATATGTTCTATATTAAGTCTTTGTACCAAAATTTGAACATGATCAATTTTAAATAGAACAAGGAATGATAATTATCTAAAAAGTTTTTATATAAAAAGAATGATAAAACATTACCCTTTTCCACAATACTAAATAATCTTGGTAAAACCGTTTCAAATCATAACATATTTATAACAAAGATGGTAATAAAATAAAATTAGTACAAACCAAATCACAAGTACATCACACTAAGGATCACTATAGGCCTGGATATCTAAAACACTCATAACCAAACATATTCAATCAAACACATCAATATCTCATACATATTAATTGAATCTAGGGAGTAGTAGAAGATCCCAAAAAGTGAACCTCCCAACAGTGTCTAAAAATTCTCTAGGACACTTATTCTTGGGATAAGAGGAACACCCAATGAGTAACCCCCCCAAAAGTAACAACATATGAAACCTATTAATATATATTACACTTAAGTACCCAATGATTCCCATGTGCTATATTTTACAAATAATGTCATAGAAATCATGCTTTGAAAACCATTTCATAAATCAATTTCACAATTTTTTTAATATAACTTTTTACCTTTACCAAAAAAGTAGAAATACACATTTTCTCAAAAACCTATTTACATGCACAAAAATCAATCAATCATGCCAATTTATTTATAAAAAAAATTATAAAACCTGATCATTCAAGGTTCATTCAATATAGGCTAGAGATGAAATAACCTACCTCAAACTCAGATCACACATGACCGCAATGGGATCCAAAAACACCAAAATGAAAACAAAGACAAAAAAAAAGAAGCCCTGGAATTGATCTTTAAATCTTAGAATCACATTCCATAAAAAAACTGTCAGAATAGAGGATAGGTCACAACATACCTCAAACAAACCCATGGAAACATAACCAACAAAGGATCGTCCCCTAGAAGAATATCATACAACAGATCTAGAAAGGATCAAGAATAACATCACCACAAGATAAATGGATCTAAAAACATAGCGTAATGATGTGGTTGTGGAAAATTGAAATTAATAAGTAGAAATGTTTCTTACCTAGAGATACATAACGTAATTTCCATAGAGATAAATCACTAAATTATGTGATCTAGAAGGAGTGAAGATACCCACAAGTGTCTAGGAGAGCACCATGGGTTCAAGGAATGAGGAAAATCTGAATGAAATGATTTTTTAGGTGTGTTGTGTATGAAAAAATACAGGTCGCTATCAATTCAAAATGTGATTCCTGCATTCACAATGTGAATTCCACAAAAAACATATACACCAGAAAAGGCATCACTATAGGTAAAAAAACTTGATCGACCTTTTCAGGATATTAACATGTTTTACAAATTTTAAACTTTTCATGCTCTAAACTAGACTCACAACATCTTCCAAAAAATGGATTCATGTCATGTAACCTGTTAACGATGTAAATGTTCCCTGTAGGTAGCATTCAACCTAGTTCCTGTAGAAAGTTCCCAAACCAACTATAATGCCCTCTAAACCTAAAAACACACTCTTAAAAATTAAATAAATTTAACTTTTTAAATAGTATATTACACAAGGACTAATAGAGAGTGAAAAATAACATTTTCAAGATAAATTTAACAACCACAAATTGATAAATCTATGATTTGTGAAAAGACCTTAAATTCATTGGAAATTAAGTTAAAAGTATAAAAATTTATTTCAAGATCCTTTTCCTAAAGTTGAGAGATTATTTTATGGTCAAGATAGATAATGTGAGAAAATACACTTACCTGATTTCATTCCATATTATAAGTATAATTTCATCTTTTAGCTATACATTGATCACTTTCCACTTCATCTCTTACTCTAAGAAATTAATATTCAAGATGAATTTTTTTAATGTCTAAAGAAATAAAATTAAATCTTAACATATTATAATATCAATAAAATAATGAAAAATTATTCCTTATATATCTGAATATTAAAAAAAATTCTATCACGAGGTAATATAATTCCCAAAATGAATAAACCTGGAAATAATACATTTTAGTCCAAAATATCCACAATAACAAAAAAGGTTCCACTTAAATAATTTTACAAATAACCTCAATATTAAATAATATTTTAACCTCAAAGGTGATTGCATAAATTTCATCTTACATCCCAAAAATATAAATTCATTCTTTCTAGTTAATCACTCAAGTTAAATCACAAGTTAAACTTAAGAGTTAAAAATACCTCAACCCAATGAAACATCTCCCAAAATATCATTAATAAGAATGGTTAATATTATAATGTATGGAAATTAACCAAAATATCATGAATTAAATTTATATAATGACCCAAAAGGTAATCCTCAATTTGACATTAAATATCTCGAAAAATAATTCATTATCAAGGAATCACTTTTCAACCATCAAAATTATCCATATCCCACTATCCAATAGAGCACAATTAACTTAACATAAAATCATATAATAACCCAAAGAGTTATTTAAGACTTAATATATTATTCTTCTTGAAAACCATTTGAAGTTTTAAATCACCTCCAAATCCATCACTTAAAACCTTAAAAGGGGTGTCAATACCCTTAAACCTATAAACCTATGATAGTATCCAAAACTCTTAAGTTAACCTCACATGGGAACATATATGCTTCTATGATCCTTATCTGAAAATAAAACCATAGTAAAGAAATGTAATTAAATTCATCAAATATGACCTAAATCACTTTTTCATCAAATCCTTAACCAATTTCAAGGTCAAAAACACTATCCCATTTAATTCATCAATTATAAATCATTTATTCATCTCAATTAAACATTATAACCATACCACTAAATCACTTTTATTGGTAATTAGTACCATTCAACATATGTTTTCAAATCCTTAAATAAAAACCACTGTGGAACAATCCCTACATGTTTCATGATACCTATATCGAGAATATCATTGACATAGCACTTCCAAAACATAATTATCCAATATTGATAAAAACCTCAATCCTCCCACTTCAATGATTTTCATATCAAAGGTCCTTAATTATTCTTGGAGTTAACCCCTGGATATGGGAATTGTCTCAGATAATTCCCACATTCACCATATATAATAAATTGAACTATAAATGGTAACTTAGGATGATCATTATTTCCCCCTTTAAAATATTTATTTTTCTATGGAAATTAGATGATCCATTCCCTTTTTTCTACATAGAAAACATCTTATTATTCCTATGATACATTCACTTGAGTCATTATTCCCACATTCTTGGCATATATGAATCTAAATCTTGTTTCCTTCATAGTCTCTAGCACTCGAGATCTCAGTGAACTCTATTATTCTCTTATTTGGTGAGTTATAGAGTTGGATAAGGTGGAATTTTATAAACATAGGTCATTATAACTAGTGATGAATAATCATAATATCTTTCATTCTAGTCTTCATCCCATTTAGTTTCTCATCATCACATTGTCTATCAAATTTAATGTTAACTTACTTCCTTCTAGTTCCAACTATTTATTTAAACCAATAAGAGTAATATGAGAAACAATAATCATAGTGTGAAATATTGAAATATCATTAATTGTATGTATAAATAATGTAACATTAATTTCAATAAATTAAATCTTATCCTTAATCTAGGATGTCTATGATCATTATCTACTAAAATCCTTTATGATGGTTTGTAATGAAAATGTGAATTAAGTCAAGAATTTATCCTGGGAGTGTCAAACTAGGTGCACAGTAAGGTAATTTTTACCATGTAATAGAATTATGGTCAAGATATAATTGGCCAACTATTTTTAGGGTTATTACCTCTAGATACATCTAATCCAAAACCATGCCCATTTATAGTATCCAAACATAGATGTATTGTTAGGAAAACCATATAATCTTTATCGTACCAAAACATTAGGATGTTATCTTATGATTAGTCTCATACACAATGTTTTCACCAAATTTCTCTAATACTAATATCCAAATATTGGAGAAAACCTGATCTAATACCAACTATAATAGACCTATATTTTTATACATAAATATTACATCATTTTAGATGAATATTACATATATAGTATCCTAATCCGCACCAGAACTATGGAGGTTTAATTCCTTTGAAAACTTGGATACATAAACAACTGGTTCTTAAGTTAACTAATTCATCTCCCACTATGTTATTCATAATTGGAACCCCTTTTTTAACATATCACACTTAATACCTTTATTCATAACCTAGGGAAGGAAATATAAGGAATGGTGGGCCTAGATGCTCATTAATGATAAACAAGGGAGATACTTAAACATAAAATGAGAATAAGGGCATGAGAATATGAGAATAAAATTTAAAAACCATACCCAACATATCATATATCAAAATCATAATTCATGGCATAAAAAATTATCATTTCAAAATAGTTTAATCATAAGAGTGTTAAGTATTAATAAATCAATGATTAACCATAACTTCATATAATAAAAGTGTAGAACCATTATAAGTTTAGAAACCATTTCATATATGACGATTAAATACTAACACTATCAAATCATAATTGACCTGGAATCAACACTTGTTTACCATAGTGAATCAAGAACCTAAATTTTTTTCCCATAGAATATCAAGCATATCGACTTGTTTCCCATGGTGGATTAAGCACATTGACTTGTTTACCATAATTATATCGTGAGATATAATACTTTATCCACTTAATTTTTGGGATATATAATTAAAAGACCACCCATAACAAATAAAAACCATTTATATGTGTTCCATAATATCACAAAGCATTCAACATATCATCACCTCATAATCCATGTAAATGAAAGATGTTTTATAAACATTTATTCAATTCAACATAACATAACCCATGAAAATAAACGAGTTTCATAAAAATATTATAATCATAATCATAAACCTTATATATAAATAATAAATATGTTATAATTGGATCATATCCCCATTAAATCATAATTAACATCAATGCATTTTATCATAAGTGAAAATCTCTTTAAAGGATCATTAAAACATCTCTCAAGGAAAATATCCATTCCACTTTGAAAATCACATTTAAAAATTAAATTAATTCAAAAATATTTTTGAAAAGAATTTATTTTGAAAATAACCTTATAAAATTATAAATTATTCATCAATTTATTGAGCAGAAATGATGGAATTAAATTTTATTCATGCAATAAAAGTTAAAATGAAGCATTCCTTTCACACTTTTATAGAGAAAGTAAAAAAGTACCACATTGGGAAAATGAAAAGAATATTACTTTTAAAAACCATTTTCTAAAAAGTCAATAATTTTTAAAAATGAATTTAAAAAATCATAGTAAAATATTAAAAGCATTCTGGAAAATATTTTTCGAAAACATGGTTAATGAAGAAAAAGGATTTTAGGCCGAATAGAGAAATATAGTCAGTTTTACTTAAAAAATTTATTTTAATATCTTGAATAATTTAGGTGAGGAAAATTAAAAATAAATAAATATTCTTAAGAAATAACCATAGGATAATAAAATTAATGTGTTCTTTTAGATAGAGATCATTTAATTTACACAATGGGAATTTAAACATTAACAATATTGATTAAAAATGAGATTGAAACATAAATCCATCACCACTTTAGAAAAATTTGAATCATAATACCCATGAAATAATAACATAAAATGAAACTTTAAATATAATTAACATAAGGATAATCATGATATAAAATGTAAAATGGTAGTATATACACCTCATAAAAGAATATAGGCGCATGACATAACATATGTATCGAAGAAGATAATTTGAGATGATAAACCCTTACCTAGAGTTCTACTTTCTTCAGAAGAAATCTATCATCCCATATAATAAGTTTAATTTTATTATATTTCAATAATATAATTTTTTAAATACTTATAATATCATATATGATCTCTTTATAACATTTAAACACCCATTTATAAATAATTCCTTATTAAAATCACCATTTCTGGATGTTAACTGTTTCATATATCAAGAGTATTTAAGTTCAGTTGCTCTGGTACTTGTAATTTGATCATAGTTGCATAATATAAAGAATGTTAATAATGATATAAATGTCATATATATTCATTATATATATATATATATTCATACATAAGAGTTATAGATATAAAAATGAATTACACCTTTCATGGAGATGATAGGTTGTACGTATGCATGAACACCTTTTCCACCTTTTGAAAAATGGAAAAAAATAAAGCTAATTAATAATTAACATTTATATAATCATTATTATATCATATATTTCATATATATTCACTAAATCGATCATTATTACCATTCAAGTATAACATAAATGAAAAAAATCACAAAACATCGTGGAGGTGGTAGTCAACACGTATACACGAGTGACATTATCGTTTTCTAATGGATTGGAAGTTAAAAAGGTAGATGTGATATTATAATTCAAAAATTATAATAATAATATAAATATCATGTATAAAAATAAAACCCATCCATAAAATATGGTGATAAAAAATGAATAGTACTGTTATGTGGAGACGGTAAGCCATACGTATGAACGAGTGATAATTTCACTTCCCATTTGACAGGAAATAGGGTGGATAATGGATATTTCATAATAATAATATCATTTTAGTATATTTAAAATACTGAAGTTATTATTTTATGATAAATACCATATATTTAGAGGTGGTAAAAGAAGAAGTAAAAAAAGAGACCAGTTAATAAAATAATGTTCCATCTATAAGCCAACCAAGGACCACCTCAACCAAATGTTGGACCTAGGTGATCAAACATGTGAGAAGAAGTGAACATGGCTATCCCATTTCAACTGGTGTGTGAGGCGGTGAATTCATATTTCCCATAGGGATTCACATCGGTTTGTGTATGAAATGTATAGACTGTGTATATAGGTTCTTGGGGGACCATGTAAAGGTGTGGAATGACCTAGTGATGGGTGTGCTTGAAAAGATGTTTTGGGTGCCGCCCCCAGTTCCTATTCAGGAGGTAGTAGACACAGAAAGGATTATATAGTGATGATTGATGAAAAAAAATTCTATGTGGGATGAGTAGTCTTGGGATACTTTTCCTCCACAAAAAAATATATGGATAAAACATAGGTCACCTGATCAATTCAATCTATGCTTTCTAATTAAAGCAACATTGTCTTCAACCTATGAAAACCCTTACGCGGGTTTACCCTTACATGGGTAACCCTTACACAGGGGTATATATACCTTTATGAAATAGTTCAAATGTGTCTACTGATCACTACATTTGATTATATTCAACCTTTATTTACCCTTAAACCTAACCAACCCTTATGCAACTACGAATTGACCTTTATGCGGGAAGATTCATGATATCCAAAACAATATCGATAGTGTTGAGGTCTTATTATATTGAGACATCGAACACCATAATGATCACTATGAATTCATACTTCAAAATTTCTATAACTTTTTATTCAAATCATGTGCTACTATTTGAGGATTAATCAAAGTTATAGATAGAATCATACAACTATTTGAAGATGATATGATACTAGACATCACGTGATGTCGAAAGATAATAAGGAAACCTACATTCGGAAAATAAAAAAATATTTTGTGATATTAAAATCACCCATAAATCTCTACTAATATCAAACATGACATGAAACAAGAGAAGTTATATCGATCCCTAACATGAAATTTTTATTGGAGAAGTCATGGTGAACCTCATCTATAAATACAAAGGTACCTGAGCGAAGAGTGATTTTATGATTATTTGAGAGATATCATTTCACTTTAAATAGAGAATCCATGTGCATTGTTCACATGAATGAAATGATCCATGACCCTCCCCGGCTTTGCAAAGAAGAATTTCCATGCACCTTTACTTACATGAAGTAGATCCGCATACTAGAACTTACATGAAGTCCATTATTTATGAATAATTTTTCTTATTCAAAGATAATTAAAGGGTTTCATGAAAAAGATAAATACTATCTATGTATATAAAAAAATGAAAATCATCTGTAAAGAGTCTGTTTATTTCACGAAGAAGAAAAGGTAGTTCCATGCTTGGTTTACACAAAGGAGTAGATCCCATTTATTTTGATACATGAAGAGATATTATATGACACATGAAATAACTATACATTAAAATAATTAAAATACCAAGAAAACCATAATAATCACTCACATGAAGTAATGATTTCATGATGATGGTATTTTTGGAACTAATATAGTGATTCAATATATCAAATTGTGTGTCGAAGATCGTAAGAAGAATAAGAGAGTGGAAAATATGAATTCAATTGATGATCATTTGGTTCAAAAATAAATCTAATTTTTCTAGTACACATTATATTCATATTAATTTTATTGAATGAAAATAGGATGCAACCCTTTATTGTCATATTATTTATAAAACCATCTTGATGCAGTGAAATAGATGTATCCATTGATTGCTGAATTTGGAGGAATTTGATCAGAACTATTTTTTTCTATTAAAGAAGAATTTTACTACACTATTGGTCTGTTTAGAAGAGATATGATGATATATTTTGTAGAGTCCCACCCAGATTTTTACTCAATAGTGCCCTGATATAGTGTGCCACATGACCTCAAGCATGCCTCCCTGAATTCCATAGGCTGCTGACTAGCAGCGAGAGACTAGGGTTTGTCTGTTTAGAGACTATGACCTCATAGATCAGAGTGAGAACATAAGTTGATAATAGAAAGTAAATGGAGAAAGTAGAAATCAGAAACAACAGAAGAAACATAACCATAATGATTACCATATAATAAAAGTAAGTAACAAGAGAAAGGTAAATAACAATAATAGGTACAATGATGGTGATGGTCATGCTATACAAAATGAGAGTATAGGGGAACATGGGATACATGAATATACTACATGATATCAAAAGTACAAAAGGAAAAAACTACTAAAGAAACATCTTGATAATAGGATCAATCTTCTCCCCCCAATATCCATCCTAAAATTGCAAGTCAATCAAGAATTTAAAGACGCACGCTTCCCTTTGTCGATACCTGCGATCATAAAATCTACTTAGCTGCCAAGGGAATCCCAAACAGAGTGTGAGATACAATCTTAGTAGGCCACCACCCAAGGTGTCTAGGAAAATTAATTTCATTAAATATATAAATGATAGCGTTCCATGAAATAATAATGCAGGAAATAATTAAATAAATAAATAATCACTCGGTCCGAGTTCCTAATTGGACACCCGATCGATAGAACATGCTTTGACCTAATCCAAATGTCTGAAATGTGGTACCTATACAAGTAATAATATTTATACAAGGGATATTGTAATCCAAGAAACTAACTAATACATACCCTAGTAATGTGATTTGGTTTGGGGTCATATTTCCATGTCATCATACAAGATTTCTCCAAATATAAATAAAAAAGCACTTATGTCACAAGAAATAAATCCATCAAAATCTAAGAGTGGAGTACCAAGATCCTCCAAGGTGATCTAAAATAATACCAAGGGTTTATATAAGTGTCCTATATAGAACCAATTCCACTAATTCTATCTAAGGAAACCCATATAGGCATCCCTTGTATCACTCAGGACATGGTGACTCTGAGTCCATAACAAGTATCACCTAAGGCATAGTGTATCCATATTGACAATATGTCCATCTTCAGTTTATCCTTTATGGAACTTGTATCACTCACAAGTATATAAAATCATCTTAGTGATCCCGTACCTAGAAATATGAGGTATTATTACCGGTACAACAAGTAGATCCAACTGAACATGGAGAGTCTATCCATGGAGTCCTTAATACATGACCCATGTTATCTTCCTGCCCGTAGTAGGTGATCATAGAAATCCAAGCACATCTCACAAGACATACCATACATATAATCACATTTCATCAAAAGTCATGAAAATTTCTCAAGATAACAATCTAGACAAATAATGCAATTCAACTCAAGCCAATCAACTAGGAATAAGGAATTAATCATAAGAATAATCTCTAACACACAAGTCATAATCACTAGGTACCTACAATAATCATGAGTAATGGAATAGAATCATAAGAATAAGGCATTATGAACATAACTTGACATATGTAATTAAGCATATGAATTGAATCTACCAAGCAAACATATATGGAAACAAGTCTAATCAATGAAAAGTAAGCATAAAGAATTTAAGGTGAGCATTAAGTATAATCTTTCAATTACAATGTGTGAGGTATCGATCTTAAGTACTTATCTCATGGAGAAACATTTGTTTCAATTAAAATTTAGGGTCTATGAAATTTAACAAAGGAGAAACACACAGATGGTAATTAACCATTTAAGGCATGAGTAAAGGGCATTAATGGCGGGAACACCCAAATGGGCGTCCAATGGTAAGGAGAACACCTCATGAATGGGTTTTTACACATGTTAGGGTCCCAAGGGACACCAGAAACTAATTTAATCAATTTATTTAGAAAATTCAAAGTGTCTCTGGAAGGGTCCAGCAAGCAGCACAATGACACATTAATTAAAATGCACCAAAACAAGTGAGAAAGATATAGACCACCTAACTTGATGTAGTAGTTCTCCACTCATCCCTTGTCAAGGATTGCTTCAACATAGAAAGGAATAAATTAGGGAAATCATTCAATGACCTAAAAATATAGAAAAATATGTCCCACATAAATAGCGAGACAGATGGAAAAGGAAACTTGAAAAAGAGGAGAGTGGAAGAAAGATATTACCAAGGGATTTCTATTTCTTTTGATGAGGATTGATTCAAGGTTTGTTTGAGGGAGATACCTAAAACCCTATAAAAAGGAAGAGGGATCTCAAACATGATGGGGGAGAAGAAAACCACTAGATAAGATAGGGGAAAAATAACGGTTTAAAATAATTCATTTAAGAGGGTTAGTTCTATAATTTCACCCTCAAAACCACTATGAATGGTTTGTCTACACGGTTGTCCAAACTACATGAAAAACATGTGCTATTCATTATTTCAAAGGGTAACCCCACTTGGTTAGGTGCACAATTTTACTAACTATGTGTAAACCATGTAAAATATAAATATATTGAATCCCCGAAGCACCACACGTCTGTGAACATGGGGTCTCACGGTTGAAGAAAATCCATGTGCCCCCCCGAACCCCTAAATCTATGACCACATGTTTTAGAGAAATCGTGCGAGATGGGCAGCACAATTTCTACTAGTCATGTGGCCTAGTATTTTCTTCCCATTTCAGGTTTCCAGGCTCTGAATAAGACCCATACACACTTGAATCCACCTTTAAATCATCAGGCATCATTATAAGGGTCATTTTATTGAATTTAAACAAAAAATAAATGGTCGATAACTTTTAGAAAAGTTGTGACTTTAGAACCTCCCCACCTTAAAACTTATCTTCCCTATGAAGCCTTGGGGAAACAAAGGGAACATCGCTTGACATACTCAGGTTGGGGATTCTTGTTCAAATGGTTGAGTTGCATTTAAAAATTCCCAACACAACTATGAGATCCACCTTAACACAAGTCACATAAGACGTAGAAACCCAAGACAATTCTTATTTCCAAGTTAAAGCATTGAGACCAAGCTTACATGAGATTGTCCAACCTACGATATGATCACATCATCATCTCCTACACCACAAGGTTAAATCATTTAAGGATCAACTCTAGGACATGGTATCTATACCACTAGAATTGTCTTTCAAGACATTCTCATAGCATTCCAATGATGATCACGAAAAGAGTCATGACACTATCGATGGGTCAATTATAAACCGACCTAATTTAAATTGACTGTGCTTCTCTTTACATGAAAAAATATGGCCAAAACTTACATTACACCTATCTTAACCAACTACACATCATTAAAACTTTCCTCTCTAACCGCATATGAAGGAGAGGGGGTGTATCAAGTCATACCATCCCTATTTGACCACCCTTGAGGCACCAGGATTATATAGCCAGCACATTTTAAAAACTAGTATCGATGAACTTTAGATGAAGAAAACTCCAAATTGATCCACACATGCACATCGAAGTCAATAAATAGATTCTAGTGATGTCTCTATCCAAAAATCCATTTAAACTGATGCACCTTAGCATGATCATAAATCATGGTCGAGCCAACATACTTTGATCATTACACACATAACATCCCATCCGAGCCCAACTAAATTCTGGGGTACATCAAAGTTATAAAATGGAGTCCAAGGTGATCATCTAAGGATATCTGTACTCATAATTTACAAGTTATACATTGGTAAAATCCAGACATCCATATAAGAAGAACACTAACTGACCCCAAAGTGGAACCCGCTTAGAGACCAAGTTAAAGGGTAATAACCAGTGTCCATAATTCCCAAAAAGGTGTTCCTACTATGAAACCCAAACATCCATTATAAATAGAAAAGCCTCTAATTAAAACCACGTTTCTAGAGTGCACTCTGAAAGAGTCAACCTATTAATCACAATAGCTTTTAAAACTCCACATGGTGTATAACCGACGCTCTCTCAATATACCCCGATAATGTCAAGATAGGGGAAAAGATCATCATTTAGGCTTGGTACACCAAGAGGATAAGAAGATTACCCAAAATACCAGATAAACCCCTCCATATCCCAGATGAGGTGTTTATCAAGGTTTTGAACCAACCATACTAGGACACACATTTAAAAGGTCAATCAAACCTATCAGGATGACTTCCACAGGAGGGACTTGGATTCACCTACCGACACACTAACACTACCTAGCCACCAGGCCCAAACCACATGAGGCATCCCGTGGTCACTCCAACTTAACCACCAAAGCGCATCCATGGACAAAAACATCCTCATAGGTTGTTCTTACAACCAAGCACAACATCTTCCTACTCTTGAGAAAAAACTGACTTAAATGAAATTTCACTAGAGACAGGGGAATTCAGGAAAAGAAAAGGCCAAATCAAAAAGGATATTATTGGTTTTATTCCTTCTACTAGTAGGACAAATTTAATCATAATTGATGTGATTCTCCCCACCTGAGGAGTGCCCAAGTCATTAGATCTATTTAAGAAGGGGTCTCATCCCACAACGCATGCTCCACTGACCACTGATCATGGGTCCTAGAGGTGACCATCATGCTTTAAAAATCATTAACCTAGAAAGAGAAGTAAATAATCTGCTTAAATGAATACTATATTAGATTCAAATTTAGACGTATGCATTACTGTCCTCCTGAGTTGCATCCATATGGGACACAAAATTTGGCATAAAATCCAAAAAGACTGACCAATGTGTCAAACACCTGATCCTATTAGAATGTCATCCCAAGTATTGGGATGAGTTTGGATATTGATAACTCTTAGGTCACTCAACTCCATAGTTGACCAGTGTTCAAAGTGTAACATATCAAGGCTTTAATGAGTAACACTAAACTTAAATAGTTCATTGCATGATTTAAAAAGATGATGGGTACCACATATATCAATATATAATAATATGAGATTACAAGAGTAAACAACACATCCCTGATACTATCCATAGGCTTATCATACCATTGCATTACAACATCTGATGTCCCACGTGAAGAGACAACTCTGATCTGTATTACTTTGTAAGGCTAGAGAATAAGTCGAAGACCTCTCGAGTCACCCAACACTGAAAAAGAAAGAAAATAAGTGTCACACAACCTACTGAGTAGATAAACATTCCCTTGGCGTGTCTATCCCTCTTGGATTGATCATTTCAAAATTCTAACCCTAATAGAAATGGTCAAAATGACACATGAACACCTATAAAAAAGGTTTTTATTTAGAATATAAGATTCATACAAGGATAATGAAACCTGAATGACGCCTCACAACAGAAACTACTCAAAAGAAACTAGAAAGATTCTAATATCTAAGGGAGCTACCCACAGTGGGATATCAACTTATAGAAACAGGAAGCATTGACCTCACCAAAGGATCATGATGGAAAAAGTCATTAGGATAAAGAGACTATCACTTAGGTTCAAGTTATAGGTGAAAGGGCCTATGAAAAATGTTTGCACTCCCATTTCAAGGAATAACTCAAGGAAAACAAATAAGGGATTTGAACTACCCATACACAAGGGTTAAAAATAAAAGAAACACAACTTATGGTTTCATTAAGTTAGTTCATTTATTGAGATTTAAAATTAAACATTTTAAAGGCTCAGTTTTAAAACATCAAATACTGACTGTAAAACAACATTATTTTTCACTCTATTTAGATGAGGCCATAAGGAAAAATAGGAAAGTTATATTATCTTACTTTTATACATTATCATTTATTGAAATCCCATTATAATTATAAAATTTTATCATATTAACCCAATTTTAAACATCATTTGATGATTTATAAATCCTTACATCAAAAACACATCATAACAAAACAAAAGGTATTCTATTAATTATAGAGGTTAGGTTAGATGGGTTTCCACTTTAAATTTATGTTCCAATCCATATGGGTGAATATCGACACTTTAAAGTGTCCCTCAACATAAGGCATAAGAACACCCCCATGGGGTTTAGTACTAAGGCATACCCAAAAAGAAAAGGTGACCTATGAGGATCTTGTTAAGGCATTTTAGGTTCAACTAAAAACAACTTGAAATTTTAAGCATTTAGTTTTAAAAACTCCCTTAGTAGGTTCATTTCATTAACAACATGCTTCAACTTACCGACTTGGATCCATTTGTGTATTTATAAAATTATACACATGGGTCATTTAGCCAAAGAAATAGAGGCACAAGACTCAATGAAGAAATGAAAACATTAAAGGTCAAAATATTTTATATTACTCAATAGTATATAAGAAATAAAAACTCATAGAAAATGGTTAGGTTTTATGGGTTACCACCCTCAATTTATAAGGCACCCATACACCTTACAAGATATGGGTGGATCCCATCTAACCAAAACCATTTTATTCATAATAAAATGATTTTTTTAAAATATTAAACATTTATACTAGAGTCCTTAAGTATATAGAACACATCAACAATGGTTTGGTTATATGGAACATCAATTTCTAATTTATAAGGCACCCTTACACCTTACAAGTTGGAAGTTGACTCCCATTTAATCACAACAAAAAATTTCATCCCATGCTCAACAAACATAGAAGAATTGAAATTTAAAACAATCACTCTAATAAGTTACTTGAACATGGTAAACACTCAGACATGCTAAATGTATCACTAAGAATGATAAATAAGCACAACCAGGTAAAATACGCATAGCAACTACTACGTAAGAATGGAAAACTCAAACATGAAATATAAGAAAGGTATGATAACTAAATATAGGAGGCTATTACATGAATAGGGAATTACATAAAAATGTGAATTATACACAAAAATCATGGAGGTATAAAATAACACTCAAGTCAAGCACATTAATTAGACACTTAAATAGGTTATACACAAGCATACAATAAAATACCTACATAGGTAAAATCTAAACATGATACTAAAAACACCCAGAATGACATAATGCTAGAAAATTTACTCCTAAAGTTCCTAGGATAATGAATGAGTTTGATACACCCTCATATCATTGGGTCAGAAAAAAACTCATATTAATCATATCAAGATTAATAACAATAAAATTTATGTTAGTCACCTAATGGTGAAATCCATGAAACGATAACAACACAATAAATAAAAACATTTACCCATCCTAAGTAATTTGGGTTTCCCCTATATGTGGGGTATCTACTCCCAAGAATATACTCATAACTAAATCCCTATATCCTAGTTTCATGTCTAATCTAAACAGTAATATGAAAGGAAAAAAGAGCCTCTAAAACAACTTCATAGTGTCCTACCTCGGTTTTCACTCAAAATATTTCTAAGTGGGTGGACAACATGACCTCAGGAATGCCCCCAAGCATTATAGGTTATTAAATAATAGTTGAGGCCTAGGGTGTGTCTGTTGGGAGACTATTAACTTATAGATCAAAGTAAGAACAATAGTTGAAAATGGAAAGTAAATAGCATAAGTAAAAATTAGAAATAGAGGAAGAAACATAACCATAATGAATACCATTAAAGATAAGTAAGCAACATGTGAAAGATAAATAATAATAATAGATACAATTATGGTGGTGATAATGCTACACAAAATGGGAGTATAGGGGAATAGGGGATACAAGAATATAATACATGCTATCAAAAGTACAATAATACAAAAAATAAAACAATAGAATATTGAACATTGGATCGGTCCTATGCTCCCAATATCCATACAAAATTTTCAAATCAATAAATCATTGGAAGACGAATGCTTCCCTTTTTACATACCTACGATCATAAAATCTTCTTGGGTTCGATGGGTGACCCAAGAAGGGTGTGAGATATAATATCAGTAGGCTACTACCAATGGTGTCTAGTACAATCTATTTAATGCTATATATAAATGATATTGTGAAAATAAATAATAATGCATACAATAATTAAATAAATAAATAACCACACGATCAGGGATCCTAACTGGACACCCAAATGACACCACCTGCTTTATCCTATGCCGGATTTATGAAATGTATCACCTATACAAGTAATAATATGTATATAAGGACCATTTTAAACTAAGAAACTAATGAAGACAGACCCCAAGCTTATGATTTGTCTTGTGGTTATATTTCCATTTCATCATACAAACTCTCTCTAAATATAAATAAGATACAACACATGTTCCACACACAATAAATCCATGAAAATCTAGGAGTGGAGTCCCAATCCCATACAAGGTGATCTAAAATAATCTCATGGGTCACTATATGTGTCTCTGAAAGAACCAATGCCATCGATTTTGTCCAAGGAAACCCATATAGCACCCCTTATATCACTCATGTATTGGTGACTCTGAGTCCATACCAAGTATCTCACATAGGGGATCAGGTATCACCCAAGGCATGGCGTAGCCATCTTGCCAACAAGTTTGTCCTTGGTCTCTCCCTTAGGGAACCAGTGTCACTCATAAGTATATAAAATCCACCCGGAGAGCCCATACCTGGAAATCCAAGTTATTTCTCCCAGAACATCGAGTAGATCCAACTGAACACGGTGAGTCAATCCATGGAGTTCTTAATATGGGATCCATGTTCTCTACCAGCCCATAGTAGCTGAGCATAGAAATACAAACACATCTCACAAGAAATATCATACATATAATCACCTATCATCAAAAGGTATGAAAATGTATCAAGCTATGAAGCGAAACAAATAATGAAATTAAACTTAAGCCAATAAACTAGGAATAAGACATTAAGAAAAATATTAATCTCTAGTACATAAGGAATAATAACTAGGAACCCTCATTAATAATGAAAAATGGAATAAAAGAATTACCATATGGAATTTGGTACATATCTTGATATATGGAATTAATCATATGCATTGAAGCTACCAAGAATGCATATATGGAAACAAGTATAATCAATTAAAAGTAAGAATGAGGAATTTAAGGTGAATAATTAAGTCTAATATTTCAATTAAAGGTTATAGGAATTGATCTAAAGGTCCAATCTAATGGTAAACAATTTTTTCCAATTAAAATTTAGGGTCTATGACATTTAACAATGGAGAAACACACACAATGGCACATCAATTAAAATGAGATGAAATGAGTGGGAAATACCCAGATAAACTACCTATATGTAGTAGTGCTCCACTTGTCTATTTTCAAATCTTGATTCGACCTAGAACAGAAGAAATCTGAGAAATAATCTGATGAACTAAAAATAGGGAAAAGTTTTCTCATGTAATTAGCACAATGGATGGAAAAGGATCCTTGAAAAATAAAATATTAGAAGGAAGAACTTTCCAAGGGATTTCCATTTCTTCTGATAGTGATGGATTCTGTGTCCGTTTGAGGGAGATACCTCAAACAATATGAAGAGGAAGAAGGATCTCACACATGAAGGGGGAGGAGAAAACCACTATAGAAGATAGGGTATAAATGAATGTTTTAAAACAATTCATTAATATGATAATTTTAGTAATTTTACCCTCAAAATATTTGTACAAGATTTGGATGCATGGTTGGAAAAATCACGCGTAAACCATGCGCTATTCACTGATTGAAAGAAGAAACCCACATGGTTAGGCACACAATTTGACTAATTGTACAAAAACTATAAAAAACCACATTGTATTGATATCCAAAAACACCACACAGTCAGGTATCTGGGGTTTTGTGGTTGCATAAAAACTGTGCGCCCCACTGAATCCTAATGTCTGTAACCGCATGGTTTAGGGAAACTGTGTGGGCTGGGTGGTACAGTTTCCACTAACCATGCACCCTAGTCTTTGCTTCCCATTTGGGGGTTCTAGGCTCCAAATGAGCCCCAGAAACACCCAAATCCATCTTTACTTCATTAGGCATCATTATAAGGCTTGTTTTAAGGAATTTAAATAAAAAATAAATGGTCCATACCATTGAGAAAATTTGAGATGTTACATATGGTAATTTTTTGCTTTAAATATAAATCTTACACTATACTTGGTTGGTTCTAGGATAACAGGTCCAAGTCCACCCACTTTACCATAATTTATTTGATAATAAAAACATTGTTTTGTGCATGGGATAATAAACACCATACCCTATAAGGAGTAGTCATCCACACTGGAGGAAAACCTTGTTAAATATTTTGGTGTTTTTTTGTTTTCTATTTTACGTGCATGCTTTCTAACTATATGTGATTGGAACACGCATCACAATGTGTGAAAATTTGTGATATTTATTATCCTACTAACTACTGTAGAAGTGGCGAGCAGGGTCGAACCACAGCGAGAATGTGAGTAGACATTAGAAATGTCCTTTTGGGAGGAATGTTCAGGGAGATGGGCTTTAATGGTGCGATTAACAACAAGTTCTAAAAACTAAATGACTATTTTAATAATGACTATTTAAATTAAATAAAACTATCTAAGTGAACTAAGATATGAAAGAAACTGGAAGATATGGAAGTGTCAGAGTCGTGGCGTCCGTTCAAGTGCATGAAATGTCAATTATTTAATCCCCAAATTTGAATTTTATTTATTTAATTATAACCAATTCTAATTTTAATCAAAATACTATCTGGTATCATTCTATTATGTTAGAAAATATTTTAATTATTAAACAAATTATTCTTCATTTCATTCTCTGTCCTGATGAATAATTTGGGAGTCATTATAGCACTTAATCACTTGGTGAAATACGATGAACCATTTCTCACAAAGTTGAAGTATCTACCTCCATTGGGGTCACTCACATGAGATCACTTATTCAGTATCACTCACACAAGTTTGAAGAAACGCACACACAAAATATTAATTTTCCAATTAATATATTTATTTATTCAGAATTTTCTCACACGCTTGATCGAATTCCAAATAAATAAATTCTTTGATAAACTCCCGTTTGTGATTACTTATTAGGTATCACATGAACGGGTACCAAAGCATGTGTGCAGAGCCCAAATGACAATTAATTTAAACATAAATACAATTAATTAAATAAAGATCCAAATAAAATTAATTGAAAAGGAAATCAAACATGAGGATAAATTAAAGACATGCAATTACGGTCACTTTCATCACAACTCCGACACAAAAAGAATTAGCCTACCATCGCAATGATATGACACATAAAATAATAAATAAAAGATGTCACCATGCTCGTGTAATTTCTGTGGTCACCGCATGACGCCATCAATGATCACAAAATAATAATCATTGCTCCGCTCTGTGCATTCGCTGACGCCATACCCGAATCAAACCATCGCGCTGTTGAAAATATGCTTTGATCTGCACTCACTCTCATCATGCGACGTCAATCTTCGGAAGTCCAAGAGAACCACCATGAATGTCGATGATATGTTTGAACATCTTCTGTTCTCCTGATGATGGTTTTCCACTAGTTCTGACCGAGGAGGGCTGCTCCCTATGGTTGGTGTGCTGATCAGCGAAGAGGTCACCGCTGCTTGCTGCCTGCTACACGCTGAAATGGCTGAGAAGGGAAGGAAGAAGGGGATTCGGCAGGGTAGATAAGCGGGGGCAATAGGGAGGTGAGTGGGACGGCTAGGGAGTTGGGCGAAGGGGAGGGGAGAGGTTGGGTTAGGCGGCTGGGGGAGATAAGGGGGGTAGTGGGCGAGCAGGTGAGGGCCTGGGAGCGTCGGGTAATTGGAGGGAGGGGAGGGGCGTGAGGTTGCTGGGGATCAACGGGTAAGGGGGGGTGGAGGGTTATATGGGGGGGGGATAGATAGGGGGGCCAACAGGTGAGATGAGCGGATCCGGGGGATGGGTAGGCATTGGGAATTTTTCTGGGCATGAGTGGAGAGAGGATTAGAGAGAGGTAGGGGGGATAAGGGATTGGGGGGATTGGAGAGAGAAAATGGAGAAAAATGGGGAGGGGTGACATTGGTAGTTATGGGGGAAGTGGGGTGGTGCGTGGGTAGTTAGGGGAAGTGGTGGAGAGAGAAAAATCAAAAAAAAAATCAAAGTTAAAACTAAATTTCAAATTCAAATTAAAAGAAAACAATTATCTAAATATTTAATGTTAGATGATAATAATAATAATAATAATAATAATAATAAAAATAATAATAATAAAATTAGAACTAAAAATTAATACACATGTAATTAGATATTATACTATTAAATATAAAAATAATAAACTAATAAAAAGATACTGTGTTATTAATACTATAAAAATAATGAAATAAAACAAAATAAAAATAGGGAATTAAAATATATACATACTAATTGGAATTAATAAAATAAAATAAACTAAAATTAGTGTGACTAATAATAATATACTATTAAATATAATATATAAAATTAATATAACTAATAAAAATAGTAAATTACTAATATAAGTATATAAATTAACTCAAAATTATCAAAATATCTAAACTACTACAAAACTACAAAAATAAACTAAAAATATAAAAAATGTTTAATATAATTAATTAAAACTAAGTTAGAAAATTATAAAAATACATGCGAAATCCATGTACATCAAATCCCCCACACTTAAACTTTTGCACTCCTGGGAAAAATAATCAGAAAGAAAACACAAGTGGTCGTAGACAAATCAAAACATCAAAATTACAAGTTCAAAATTATTCAATATCATTTACCCATAAAATATTATACTTCATTTAAAACTTCAATGTTCAAGAACAATTTTTCTTTCACATGTACTCTTTTAAAAACAAGTATGTGCAGTCATGTATCATGTAACCTACCTTGCCATCACTCTCATCTTGCAAAATATTAGATCAAAGTTTTACTAAATTCTCATACAAATGGATGCTTACCATAGGCTTTCCATTAATTTCACATCTCCACTAGTGGAAATCAAAAGAATGCACCAATCTCAAGGAATTTACATGAGGTTCAAATGTCTATGAGGTTGCGGGACGGTGGGTAAAAAAATGACATCTTTTGATAAAAAGGAGGGTTGAATATTGAAATAAGTGCATGATATATGTCAATCCAAATGTCTCCCTCAAACTCTCTCTCCCCCACACTTAAAACACTGCTTTTCCCCAAGAATGTGATAATCCAATGTTTCATTCTTTTTTTAAGACACAAATCACTCAAATAAGATGGGTAGGAAAAACTAGTGAGTATCAATTCTAAAACCCCATGAAATAAATGTCAGATAATAATCCCAAAGAATGGTACACAAGTAGTGTATATGATTTAACATCTCAATGAAAGTATGTCATATAGAAAACTATCTATCTCCTGGAGTAATAAATCATCACTTTTATAGGTATCCCCGAAAGGGAGGGTTACCGCGTAATGATCACCAATGTAATCATTGTTGGAACCAAAAGGATTCTATATTCATATATTAAAATATATGTAATGAATATGGATACTGTGAAAAATAACTCATATGATCAGGATGGGATAATTTCAATCAATGTACATCAAATGAATCACTGCCCCTCAAAGAACCCTCTCCATGAGTAAATCTCTCCCCCACACTTAGATTGAAAATTATCATGCAAAAAATCAAGAAATTGCTAGGGAAGGGTATCGGCTTGGGCTCATCCTAAAAGGTTCCTTCATGGATTATAAGGGATATATGATAGAGAAAATGTATGGGTGGCTTAGTGGGTCAATGGGGCTAAATAATCAAATAGATGCCTCAGTCATTTTAGTGAAACTTTCAAAATTCCGGTCGCTTTGATGGAAAAACATGGAAAGTTCTAGAAGACAAAACATGGTTGAGATTCCCTCAAGAAAAAGAGAAATAAGATATGATTTTAAAATGGCTCAGAGTCCTCATGGGTATAGAAATAAAATATTAGACAACACAGATGATTAGGAGTGAAAATAAGTGTCTCAAAATATACAAGTTTTTGAAAAATATTTTCAAAGCATGAAATAATATCAGCAATCATCTAAGTCATGAGATCAAGGATCAAAGAATTACAAACAAGAATCAGGTGCTCAATCTCCCTAGGGACATAAATGGTATGTTCCTGACTATGTTGCGACAAAGATACAATGAATTTTATGTGGGTTCATCAATGACATGAATGTTAGTTTTTTTTCTCAAAATTTTATTGTTATTTTTTTAGTTTACATGGTGTTTTTGGAAGCATAAAATATGGAAAAAATAAAACACTTCCCTGTGTAAGTGCAGATATATGTAGAGAGGTTGTATGTATCCTATGAAGCTCCAGAAATGGTATACCTATAAAACCTATACATTGACAACACATACTCGCATCATATCAAAGAATTCACACCATAATCAAAATCATGTGGATGATAAAAATATTTATGATGAATTTAAATCCACTGCAGTTCCAGGAGAAAAAATATTGTGGTAAATGCATGACTTTTTATTTTAAAATAAAACTAAATGAAATTAAATTAAATACAGTGAAAAGAAAACAAACAAATGATGGGTTTCCTCCCATTGAGCGCTAAGTTTACTTCGCCTTCAGCCAGACGTTGTTGAAACTCCACCAGGATCGAACAAAAATGTAAACCATGAATCTGATTCTTTTTCAGTAGGAGTGTGGAATCCATTCGTTGAAGATGAGTTTATCCTGCAAGCTGCACAAAATCTCAACAAAAGCTTGTTAGAAAAGTGAATGTGTGTAATGAAATTAAAATAGGCCAACTCACAAGGGAACAAATATAACTCGCCTGTATAAAGACTCATCAAATAATTGAATTTTGGGAAAATGATTTCATTGGAAGGATCAAGAAGATTACCTATTTGAATGTGAATAGGTGAAAAAATGCCTTTACTAGACTCCTTAAGTGGTTGTGTTATATCCATCACATCCTTGAATGCAGTATTTGGGTTAACAATGTATCCCAATTAATTTTTACTGCTAACCACCAGCATAGGGAAATCCACTAGTTTCCAACTCAAAACATGCTCGAGGCATGAAGCAAGCAGGGTGAGCTAAATTGGAGCAGACGACTCCATTGTGTCAAGAATGACATCTTTTTCTAAATTTTCTTCTATACCTCACTCATCATATTTCTTTGTTGGTACATGTTTCACCACAAACTTAGGATCCTCCAAGAAATCCCTTTCTTCCATTTTTTCTAGAAAATTATGAGTGTTCTCTACCACCAATGCTGATTGATTCTTCGACTCCAAAATTGTTTTAGATGTCTCCATTTTAGAAAAAGTTTCGGACTCACATAGATTTCAGAAAGAGGTGATTTGATGTCATTTGAAGTGATGTCCTTTTGAGTGTGGAAATCTATTGTCTCTTGGTTTAATTCTGAATCTATCATGGTAAATAATGGTCCTAGTTCAATATCCTATTCATCCTTAAAATGTGTCATTTGATAGACATTGATCATGTCCTTTTTTTCTTTGGGATGTTTGTGTTGTGAATTCATAGAAGGACATGAAATCACATTTTCCGAGGGACCATTATGTTCAACAGGGTGGAAGATTAAGCTCTCATATTCTTGAAATGTGATTAGATTGGAAGAATTATTTTGTGATAGAGGGGAGTCATCAATTGTATGACAAGAAGGCAGATCAATCTCATTATCTGACTCAGGACATGGATGTTGTTCAAACGGAAACTCTATTGCACTCCCCTAAAAAGAATTGTTTTAAATCAGATCATCAAGTGGAAATGTGGCAGCTAGTTTGGAAATATGATTCATTTGATTTAGTAAATTCTTAAATTGATTTTTCTAGATCTTTTGTTGAGGAAAGAAACTTTGCATTACGTTCATCTTGAAGTTCAAACCTCCGATTTGTCTCAGTGATAACACAATGCAACATGTGATCAATTGTTGAATCATTTGTTTGAAATGAATTGTTAAGTTCTAAATTTCCAGGAATGTATTGACTTTGAAAATGATCAACAGATGTATAAGGACTTGTTTATAGAATAGAGAAATATTATCATATGGATCATAGAATGGACTTGAATAAAGATCATTGAAATAAACGAGATTACCTAGAGAGCTCATGTTTGGTGAATCATTATACATCATACCTTTCAATGTTGGTGGGTAGGGTGGGAACTAGTTGTAACTGTGTGGTGTGTCCCACATCATTCTGAGCTTCTCGGTGTCTTGAAAATTCCTACAATGAAAAATTCCAAGAGCAGTAAACTATTTTTTTGGGTTTTTTATTATTATTATTTTTACCTAAATCACTATTTTAAAGAAATATCTAATGCTACTATTCTCCCCGGCAATGACACCATAAATTTGGCATGCACGTCACAACGTGTGAAAATTTTCAATATTTATTATCCTACTAACTACTGTAGAAGTGGCGAGCTGGGTCGAACCACAAAGAGAATGTGATTAGACACTAGAAATGTCCTTTTGGGAGTAATGTTCAGGCCGATGGGCTTTAACGGTGTGATTAACAACTAAGTTCTCAAAACTAAATGACTGTTTTAATAATGACTATTTAAATTA
Source organism: Viscum album (assembly GCA_963277665.1). Lineage (NCBI taxonomy): Eukaryota > Viridiplantae > Streptophyta > Magnoliopsida > Santalales > Viscaceae > Viscum > Viscum album. The sequence continues at coordinate 1,473,088,100 of OY728125.1, read as the reverse complement.
AATTAGACTATCTAAGTGAAATAAGCTATGAAAGAAACTGGCAGAGATGGAAGTGTCAGAGTCGTGACATCTGTTCAAGTGCATGCAATGCCAATTATTTAATTCCCACATTTGAATATTTACTTATTCAATTATAACCAATTCCAATTTTAATCAAAATACTATCTGGTATCATTCTCTGATGTTAGAAAATATTTTAATGATTACACAAATTATCCGTCATTTCGTTCTCTGTCCTGACAAATAATTTGTGAGTCATTATAGCACTGAATCACTTGGTGAAATACGATGACCCGTTTCTCACAAATTTTAAGTATCTACCTGCGTCAGGTTTTCTCACATGAGATAACTTATTCATTATCACTCACACAAGTTTGAAGAAGAACACACACAAAATATTAATTTTCCTATTAATATATTTATTTATTCAGAATTTTCTCGCGCGCTTGATAGAATTCTGAATAAATAAATTCTCTGATGAACTCCCGTTCATGATTACTTATTAGGTATCACACGAACGAGTACCAAAGCATGTGTGAAGAGACCAAATGACAATTAATTTAAATGTAGATACAATTAATTAAATAAAAATCCAAATGAAATTAATTCAAAAGGCAATCAAACATGAGGATAAATTAAAGACATGCAATTACCGTCACTTTCATCACAACTCTGACACAAAAAGAATTAGCCTGCCATTGCAACGACACGACATATAAAATAATAAATAGATGATATCACCATGCTCGTATCATTGTTGTGGTCACTGTGAGATGTCGTCAATGATCACAAAATAATAATCATCGCTTCGCTTCGTGCATTCGCTGATGCCATACCCGAATCAAACCACTGCGCCGCTGAAAATATGCTTTGATCTGCGCTCACTCTCTTCGTGCGATGTCAATATCTATAAATCCAATCAAACCGCCATGAATGTTGATGATATGTCTGAACCTCCTCTACACTCTTGATGATGGTTTGCTGCTGGTTCTGACCGAGGAGGGCTGCTCGCTGTGGTTGGTGTGCTGATCCGCGAAGAGGTCGTTGCTGCTTGCTGCCTGCTGCATGCTGAAATGGCTGAGAAGGGAAGGAGGAAGGGGAGTCGGCATGGTAGATAAGCGGGGGCAACAAGGAGGTGAGTTGGGAAGATGGGGAGTTGGGTGAAGGGGAGGGGCAAGGTTGGGTTAAGCGTCTGGGGGAGATAAGGGGGGAAGGGGGCGAGCGGGTGAGGGGCTGGGAGCGTCGGGTAATTGGGGGGAGGGGAGGGGCCTGAGGTTGCTGGGGATTAGCGGGTAAGGGGGGGGGGGGGGTGGCATGTTATATGGGGGGGGGGTGGTGGTGGGATAGATAGGGGGGACGACATGTGAGATGAGCAGATCCGGGGGATGGGCAGGCACTGGGAATTTTTCTGGGCGTGAGTGGAGAGAGGATTGGAGGGAGGTATGGGGGATAAGGTATTAAGGGGTTTGGAGAGAGAAAAATGGAGAAAAATTGGGAGGGGTGACGTGGGTAGTTAGGGGGGAAGTGGGGTGGTGCGTGAGTAGTAAGGGGAAGTGGTGGAGAGAGAAAAATCAAAACAAAAATAAATAAATAAAAAAATAAAATCAAAGTTAAAACTAAATTTCAAATTCAAATTAAAAGAAAACAAATATCTAAATATTTAATGTTAGATAATAATAATAATAATAATAATAATAATAATAATAATAATAATAATATTAATAAAATTAGAACTAAAAATTAATGCACATGTAAATAGATAATATACTATTAAATATAAAAATAATAAACTAATAAAAAGATACTATGTTATTAATACTATAAAAATAATGAAATAAAATAAAATAAAAATAGATAATTCAAATATATAAATACTAATAGTAATTAATAAAATAAACTAAAATTAGTGAAACTGATAATAATATACTGTTAAATATAATATATAAAATTAATATAACTAATAAAAATAGTAAATTACTAATATAAGTATATAAATTAAATAAAAATTATCAAAATATCTAAACTACTACAAAACTACAAAAATAATTAAAAATATAAAAAAAGGTTAAAATAATTAATTAAAACTAAGTTAGAAAATTATACAAATACATGAAAAATCCATGTACATCAGTGGTGAAGGAAAGAGAACCATTCACCAAATACCTTATAGAGGTATAAAAAGGGTTAATATTTTTAAAGTGATAAAATTTATCATAGACTAATTCAACCCCACACAACCTGGTCATCCCAAAAATATCTGAATGAGGAGTAGCTATCTATGGCTCCAGGCTTACTCTTGTAGAGATTATCAATTTCATTTAATACTAAACCATTATATGAAAATTTTATATACCTTATGTATGAGATGAATTTGGATATTTGTAAACATATTTTGATTCTATTTCAGGGTGGGAAACACAAACTGTGGGTTATGTGAAGTCTTACACATCAATACGGTTTGGTCATATTGAACTCCTATATATTTACATCACTTATAAAACATACAAGGATATTTTTTTGAAAGTGATACAAGGGAAAAAATGTTTTTTCTAGGATAATTTTTTTTATCCACATGTATGTTAATATATGAGAGATGATGTTCCTATTACCCATCAATAGTGTATTTTTAGGAATAAAGTATTATTTTTAGAATAAAATTCTCTAAACACATATCATACCATATATGATATGTAAATAATAGTTTATTTGTTAAATATCTACACTAAAATGAAATAATTTTCATTTCCTAACATAAATGAGTTTGTGAATCTTAGAATGATATTATAGAGAGAATATAGTGTTTAAAATTTTAGTGATAATATCTTTAGACTTAGAGAAGTTCAATGTTAACAAATAAAGAATTACAATAGTAAAAAATTAAAGTGAATTATATTAGTATCCTAAAGATTTTAGTATATGTGACGGTAAAGAGAAATCTAAATTATTACATTTAGTTAGTATAGCAAAGTAAATGTCACTTTACCCTAATGAATTTTAGGATATTCTGGTAAGTGATAATGTAAATACTTGCATTAGTTACCAAAACATTTCAAGGAAATATTTAATATAATGAATTATAAGAATGATAATGATATAATTTGAAAGAGTTCTAAGCATACAAAAATTTTTATTGACATTGAAACACTTGATTTTATGGAGTTTAAATATGTTCAAGGAGTTGAACATTAGGAATAATATTCATAAATATCATGATTATTCAAAATTAATTTCTTTATAGATGTTTTCGACTGAAGTGTTTAGTGGTAGGGTTTCATTATCTGTTCATACAATGATATCGTAGGAGTTACATATAGATTTAATGAGTTAACAAAACACTATAAAGTGCAGGAAACATAAATATAATTTGGAATTTAATTAGATATGATATGTTATATTGAACCTTATATAGGGATTTTTAAGTATTCTTAAAAGAGTTTAAGAATATAAAATATATCATATAAAATGTAATCTCCACTTTATTATTATTTCATATTGGTTGTATATATGTATATATTAATATATATTTCTTAAATTTTAATGATAATTAAACTATTAAATTATGACTTTGAGTTATCGCTAACCGATGCTCATCATATAGTATTATAGGTTATGATTAAATATTAAGTTTATCATGATTATAATTCTTATATAGAGATATAGAATATGATCTTGATGCACAAAATGGGTTTTATAATGGCATGATCTTTTCTTACAAAAATATTATATCATTTTTGTTGAATATTACATATATATTATCATTATCCACTCTAAAACCATGAAGGTTTAGTTTCTTTGAAAAATTGGACACAATAAAAATTGGTTCATTAGTGAACTACATCATCTCCCACTAAGTTCTTAATAACTATAACCCTTCATAGACATTCCATACTTAATACCTTTAATCATAACTTGGGAAAGGAAACTTTAGAATGGGTGAGATTAGATTCTTAGTAAGGATAAAAAAGGGAGTTACTTAAACATAACGTGATCATAAAGTTATGATAACATGAGAAAAACATTTGAAAACCATAACCTACATATCATAGAACATAATAATGAGTCATGGAATAAAGCACTGTCATTTCAAATTACATGAATCATAAAAGTGATAAGTCTTAATAAATTAATCGAGAACAATAATTTCATGTCATAAAAGTGTAGAACCATCATCAGTATATAAACCATTTAATATGTTAAGTTTAAATACCAAGACCATCAAATAATAATGGACCAAGAATCAACATTATTTTCCCATAGTGGTTCAAGCATATCAACTTGTTTCCCATAACGGATCAAGCACATCAACTTATTTCCCATAACTAATCAAGCACTTAGAATATTTTACCACAATGATCTAATAAGATATAATATTTTACCCATTGAATTGGAGAGATATATAATTCTGATCCTACCCATCACATAATGAATACCATACATATGTGTTCCACAATATCATAAAAAATTCTCCATATCATTACCTCATAACCCGTGCAAAGGAAATGAGTGTCACAAACATTTCCACAATTCAACATAGCATAATTCATAAAAATAAATGGGTTTCATAAATATCTAATCATCATAATCATAAACCATCTAGAGAAATTATAAGGATATAATAATTGTATCGTATCCCCAATAAAGCATAATTAACATCAAATGGTGTTATCATAGATGAATATTACTTTAAAAGATCATGAAAATATTCGTTGAGTAAAATACCCTTTACACTTTGAAAATCAATTTTAAAAATAAAGATATTTTTAAAAACATTATGTAAAACACTTTATTTAAAAATAAAATTGTAAATATTTAAATTAATCATAAAAATATTGTGTTTTCATGATGAAAATAAATTCCATTCATGTTGTAAAAGTTAAAAGATAAAATTTATTCCACACTTTTATAGAGAAATTGAAAAAGTACCTCATTCAGAAAATAAAAAGAAAGTTACTTTAATTTTTTTTTGTAAAAAATTAAATCATGGGTTAAAATGAATTTAAGAAATAATAGTATAATATTAAAATCATGGGTTGCTTTTGAGGCCTTATAATATTAGTTTTAACACTAATTAACTCATTTCTCCTTTACCATGATAATACAAATTTACTATGGTTACTATTATTTATGACCAAAAGTAAAGGTGGATTATTTACTGAATTTGGAACTCCTGATTCAAAATATGGAATATATTTTTCAATATTCAATTCTTAGAAGTTTCAGAAATTAATTTAACATAAAAACATAAAACGCAACCAAAAAAAGTCTTTTTCATAAAAATTTCCCTTTTAAGTATAAAAATGTTTTTTATATAAAATTCAAGAATAAAATTCATTAAAAATACCATAATAATATTTTATAATCAAAATTAACTAATTATATTTTAAAACTAATTCAAAATAGAATTTTACTTTGTAAATACTTACCAATAAAATACAGTTTTCAATAAAAATTAGTATTTTTCATTATTCATTAAAAAATAAACCCTTTTAGAAAATTATCACAGATCCATCATAAAATTATTTTTATATGATGAGGTAAAAATTTATATACTTTTTATTAAATAATAATTATAAATGTTCTAGAAATTAATTTTAATATTTTATCACAAAAAGAAATAAAAATCATTTTTTGAAGAATATGTATTTTTAAAGCATAAAATGACTTTACTAAAAAAATCAATGCTTATTTATTAAGAATTAATGAATAATTTTTTTGATTAGGTCCTTTATATATATTTTTTATAATGCAGTTAATCCTATTAATACCCACCAATTCAATGGCTAGGTTATAATGATAATATTTCATGGTTTTTTAGCTTAGTGCCTCGTATCTTGTATGACATCGAACATAGTGTTATTTTAAAATATAAGGGTTTTTCATTTCACCATTTAAAAAATTAGGTCCTCATAATTTTAACTTTTTCTCAGTATTGAAGGTTTTGATATTTGATAATTCCTTTTTTTGAAAAGCCACATTATAAAAAGGGCTAATTAAACCTCTTTTTGAAAAGATGGAAAGCGAAATAAGAAGTTCATCTAAAATAACACTAAACTATAATTCTAAATAGTAGATCATTAGTGGAAAGTAAAAATATATAAATTCTAGAGAAAAATAACACCCAAGTAATAATATAGAGTGATAGAGAACATGTTTAGGATAAAGTTAACATCCATGAAACCATAAATCTATTATGGTTGAGAGGACTGTCAATACATCATAAATGAAGGTAAAAGTATAAAATTTTATTTAAATATCCTTTCACTAAAGTTAAATTATTCTTTTACTATCATTATAGAGAACATGATAAAATATAGTTATGTGATTTATTTCCATATAAAAAGAAAAATTTCATCCTTTTATTGTGATTTTTTCAATGTTCACTTCATCTCTTACTCAAAGAAATGAATATTTATGATGCTTTTTTTTCATTCCTAAAGCACTAAAATTAAAATTTAATGGATCATAATGTATATAAAATAACAAAAATTCATTCCTCCTATCTCTAGACATCAACCAAAACAAAAAATGGTTAGCATAAAGTAAGATAAATCCCAAAAATGAATAAACCTTGAAATAACATATCTCTGTCTAAAATTTCCAAAATAAAAACAATAGTTCCACTTAAATTATTTCATAAATAACCTTAACATTAAAGAATGTTTCAACCTAAAGGGTAATATTATACCTTTAATATTAAATCCCCAAAAATTTGAATGCATTCTTCCCAAATAATCTTTTATGTTAAATCCCATGTTAAACCTAAGAGTTACATATACCTCAACCCAATGAAAAATCTCCAAAAAATTAATTAATCACTATGATATATCTTATAATGTAGTTAAATTCAACAAAATATCTTGAATCAAATTGAGATACCATCCTAAAAGGTAATACTTAGCTTAAACATAAATATATCTGAAAATATTTCCTTATCAACAAATAACTTATCAACCATCAAAACTATCTATATCGCACTATCCAATAGACCACAATTAACTTAACATAAAATCATTTACTAACCAAAATGGTTTTTTAAACCTCAATAGGGTATTTTTACTGAAACCTAGTAAAAGTTTCTAATCAGCACAAAATCCATCACTTAAAACCTTAAAAGGGGAGGCAATTCCTTTAAAACTGTAAACTCATGATGGTATCCATAACTATTAATTTAACCTCACATGATAACATATTTACTTTCAAAATTTTTATTACTCAAATAAAACCATAATATAAAAATTCATTAAACTTAATAAAAGATGAACTAAATCACTTTTTCATCATATCCATAACCAATTTCAAGGTCCCCGATACGATCCCATTTACTTCATCAATGTTAATCATTTATTTATATTAATTAATAATTATCACCAAACTAGTAAATCACATATCTTGGTTATTGGTACAATTCAACATAATTTTTCAAATAATTAAATAAAAACTAATGCGGAACAGTACTTAGATGTTTCATGATTCCTATATTTAGAATATCATTGATAAAAAACCACTATAATAAAATTATGCAACCCAAATAAACACTTAAATCCTTCCACTTCAATAATTATAATAGGATTAATCCTTCTGTAGTCTAGTAAATAACCCTTGGATTTGGGAATTGGCTCAAATAATTCCCATATTACCCACACCCAAGACATCGAAGTATAAATGGTTACTTATAATGATCTTCATTTCCCTCCATAAAAGTATTTATTTTTCCTTTAAAATTACTTGATCTATAACCATAATTTCCACATATAAAACATATTATTATTCCTACGATACATTCACTTGAGTGTTTATTCCCACATTCTCAATATATACAAAGCTAAATCTTCTTTCCTTCATAGTCTCTACCACCCAAGCTCTTAGTAAAATATATACTTCTTTTCTTTGGTGATTCTGGGAGTTGGTTGAGGCTCAAGTTGGTAATCATATATCATGATAATTGATTAGGAATGATCACAATATATTTTACTCCATTCATCATCCCATTTTGTTTCACATCATCACATTTCCTATCATATTCAATATTAACATGTTTTCTTTTGGTTCCATCCATTAAATGAAACCAAAAATAATAATTTGAGAAAAAAATTATCATAGTAAGAAATCATAAAATATCATTTGTATTATGTCTAAATCATTAAACCTTATTTTTAATAAATGATACCTTAGGTTTAATCTAGTTCATTCATGATCATCATCTATTCAAATCCTTTATGTTGGTTTATAAATAAAATGTGAATTAGACCAAACTTGTCTTATGGGAGTATCAAAACAGGTGCACAGTAAGAGAACATTAACCATGCATGAGAATGATGGAAAAGATATACTAAACCATATATTTTTAGGGTTATTACTCCTAGAAGCATATGTTTCAAAATCATGTACTCTTGTAATATCCAAATAGATATTTCTTAACAGAAAAAACACATAATCTCTATCTTAACAAAAAAAAATGGATGTTTTCCTATACTTAGGATCATCCTCGGGATTTTCACCAAATTTATATAGTCCTAAAATCTAAATATTGACTAAACACTGCTCTAATATGAAATATAATGTCCCAATATTTTCATACATAAATATTACATAATTTTAGATGAATATTACATATATAATACCATATACCATGCTAGAACCATGAAATTTTAGTTCCTTTAGAAAATTGGATTTATAAATAACTGGTTAATAAGTGAACTACATCATATTCCACTAAGTGTTTTATAACTATACCCTTATTTTAATTTTCATACTTAATACATTTCATCAAAAAATAGGGAAAGAAAATATAAGAAACTGTGAGCATGGATAATCAGTAAGGATAAACAAGGGAGATACTTGAACATAACATGACCACAATAGAATGAGAACATGACCATAAAATTTGAAAACCATAACATAGATATCATATATCATAACCAAGATTCATGGAATAAATAATTATCATTTTAAAGGACATGAATAATAAGAGTGATATGTCTTTATAAATCTATCATGAATCGTATGTTCATGTCATAAAAGTGTGGAACCATCATGAGTATATAAATCATTTCATATGTAAAGTTTAACTACCAATACCATAAATTTATAATGAATCAGGTATAAGCATCTAATTCCTATAGTGGATCAAGCACATTGACTTGTTTCCCATGGTTGATCAAACACATCGCCTTGTTTCCCATAGCAGATCAAGCCCATAATTTTTTTACCATAATTATCTCATATGATATAATACTTTACCAAATTAATTGGAGGGATATATAATTTCAATCCCACCCCTCACATAATTAATACCATAAATATGTGTTCCATGAGATCATAAAAACAGTTACAATATCATCTCCTTATAACTCATTCAAAGGAAATGAGTTTCATAAACAATTCATCAATTCAACATAGCATAAACCATGAAAATAAATGGGTTTCATAAAAATCTCATCATCATAATAAAAATTCATCCAGAGAAATTATAAGGATGGTATATTTAGATTATATCACTACTAAAGCATAATTAACATCAAAATATGTTATCATCGATGAAAATTAATTTAAAATATCACCAAAACATTTCTTGAGGAAAATACTCTTTCAACTTTCAAAATCACTTTTAGAAATAGAAATATTTTCAAAATATTATTAAAAAACATTATTTAAAAATAACAATATAAAATTGTAAATGAATATTCAACTTATTGAGTGGTAATTATGGAAAGAAATTTTGTTTATGCTGTATATGTTAAAATAAAACACTTATTTAAAACTTCTGTATAGAAAGATCAAAATAACCTCATTTAGAAAATGAAATTAATATTACTTTTAAAAAATATTTTATAAAAATTAAATAATAGTTAAAAATTAATTTAATAAATAATAGGATAATATTAAATTAATTCTTGAAAACAATTTTTAGAAAAAATATACATGGAATAAAAAATATTTTAGACTGAAGATAGAAATAAAGTTGGTTCTCATTAAAAACACCCTTTTGATTTCATGAATACTTAAAGTGATGAAAATAAAAGAAAAAAAATATATTATCAAGAAATAACTCATGTAAAATAAAATTAAAGGTTTTTATTTTATAAATATTATGTAATTTATATAATTAAAATTAAATCATAAACAATCCTGATTAAAAATATGATTAAAATGCAAATCCCTTACCGATTTGGTAGCATTTGAATCATAATAACCATGAAATAATAACATAAAATGAAAATTTATATATCATGAACAAAAGTATAATCATGATATAAAATGTAAAAGGTCCTTTTATACACCTTATAAAATAATATAGGTTCATGACATAACATATGTCCCAAAGAAGACAATTTGAGACGATAAACCCTTACCTCGAGTTCCAGTTGGGAAAAACTATAACCTCTTATATAATAAATTTAAATTTATTATAATTACATAAAATAATAATATAAATAATAATAATATCATATATTATCCCTTTATAACATTTCAACACCCATTTATCAATAATTCATTATTGAAATCATTGTTTTCAGGTGTTAACTGTTTCATTTATCAAGAATATTTCAGTTCATTAGCTCCAGTACTTATACATTGATCATGGTTCCATCATCTATATAATGTTAATAATCATATAAATATCATATATTTTCAATATATATTTAAATATTTCTATTCCTCCATAAAATTTATATATATAAAAATGAATTACACCATTAATGGAGATGGTAGGTCATACGCACACATGAACGATGTTTTAACTTTTTGATAGATGGAATGTTTGAAAGTTAATTAATGATTAAAATTTTAAAAAACATTATTATATTATATATATCATATATATTCATTAATTATATCTTTATTACAATCCAAGTAGAATGTAAATGAAAACAAATCACATCGCTTCAAGGAGGTAGTAGTTTACACGCACGCAAGAGAGAAATTATCATTTTATAAAAGATTGTAAGGTAATATGGTTGGTGTGATATTATAATTAAATAACTATAATAATAAAATAAATATAATTTATATACATTAAACCCATCATAATACCCATCCATAAAATACGGTGATGAAAAATGAATAGTATCACTATGTGGATACGGTAAGCTGTATGTACACACGAGCGATAACTTCACTTCCCATTTGATGAGAAAGTGGGTGGATAACAGTGATTTCATAATAATAATAAAATCTATGTATATTTAGGATAATAAAGTAATTATTTTATTATAAATACCATAAATTTATAGAGGTAAAATAATAAGTCAAAAAAGAAAGTGATCAGTTAAGGAAACTGCCTCTTATTTAAAAGAACTCCATTAGGTATCCTCTTAAAGACCCTAGGGTTGGTATTTTGGGAAGACTGGTACCACTAGAATGTGGATAAGTAAGTTTATATGAGATTTTTCCAAGGTTTGGTTTTAATAAATGGCTAAAAATGTGTGAATAAGTGAGGGGATGAGGTTCCCTTTTATAATTGAGGTGAGGGACACTTTTGAATTTTCTTAAAATATTAAATTATAATAAAGTAATCCTCAATAAAAATACTTCAAAATGACCATATATTAAAAGATAAAGTTTTATGTGGTTTAAATACCATAAAATAATATAACATTTATATTTTTAAGTGGTTTTTTAAACCTTATCTTTTATTTTAACCCCTTAGTTAACCCATTTTAACCATAACCAAGGTAATAATGTTTTCACTCTTAAAAGGTTATAATTTTACTTATAAGGTAACTATTGAATCATAAATGGAAAGGCATGAAATTTTATACCATATATTATCCTAGTTTTCCCTAAAAATATGTTTTATTATTTTTAAATAATTTAATTAACTATTATTTCTATAAAATATCATTAATGTCATTTTTGGCACAATTCATTTAATTTGAATTTTAATGTCATCATGAAAAAGATGGAATTTGAATATAAATATTTAACACAATAATAACAATTAATAATTATTTAATTTTTTTGGGACACACTAATTTTTCCAAATTACATTATATATAATATTTTTAAAATCATTTATTATATTTTCCTATTAATTGAATAAATATAGTATTAGTGGTTCATAAGCATTTAAGATAATTATTTCATTTCTAAAAATTATAAATAAATTACCATGATAAAAAATTATCTTTAAAGTACCAATTTTTAACTGAAAATGTTGTATTTTTGTCCTTATGCAATAATTTAAGAGATATTAAAATCAAGAGAATGACATTTTTGACTTTACCTTTTACTTAAATATTATAAATGTCATAATCAAGGGAAAATGGAACAAAAATAAAATATATTAGTGAATTAGATGGAATTAGACGAAATAAACCTATAAAATATGATATATTCAAGTTTTGAATTGATTTTGAGACCTTATTATATTAGTTTTAACCCTAATTAACCTATTTTACCTACACCGTGATAATAGATATTTGCTATGGTTACTATTCATTATGACCAAAAGTAAAGGAACCTATTTAAAAAATTTGGATCTCCTAATTCCAAATATGGAATCCATTTTTTATGATTCAATTCCTAGAAGTGGTATAAACTAATTTAACACCAAAATGAAAAATGCAACAAAAAATAGTTTTTTAGAAAAATTTCCTTTTTATGTATAAATTTTTTATATAAAATTCAAGTATACAGTTCATTAAAAAAATAATTAGATATTATATAATAAATATTAACTAATTATATTTTAAAATTGATTTATAATATAATTTTACTTTTTAAATACATAAAATGAAAATATAGTTTTCAATAAAAATTAGAAATTTTCACTATTCATTGAAAAAAAAATCCTTTCAAAAAATTCTAAAAAATTAATCATAATTTTATTTTGATAATATACATTAAAAAATTATTTTTTTTATAAAATAAAACTTTTAAAATTTCCATAAAATAATTTTAATATTTTCTCCCAAAAAAATAGAAATCATTATTTGAGGAAAATGTATTTTTAAAGCATAAAATGACTTTATTGAAAATTCAGTGATCATTTACTAAGAATTAATAAATATATTTTTATTTAGTATTAAATTTTTATATATTTTATAATGTGGTTAATCCTATTCATACCCACAAATTCAATGGTTAGGTTATCATGATAATATTTCATGGTTCTTTTAAGCTCAGTGTCTCGTATCATTTATACTATATATCAAACAAAATGATATTTTAAAATATCAGGGTGTTGCAGGTTTTGTGTGTTGGATAGACCACTAAGTATACTATATGGAGTGTTATAAACTATATTTTTGGTATAATATGGGTTCATGAATCATATTTGGAGTCCCCACTACCTGAGGTTGGTGATATACAATGTTTGATAACCTTCATATATATATACCTTTCATAAAAAAGCCCAAAGGCTTAGCTAATCAGGGGGTGATTGGGTATTTTGTTGATCATGTTTCCAATTTTAGTTTAACTAAGATGGGATTTTTCATCTCATATGATGAGTATAGAATCTTGGCCCTCGACTGAGATAGACTAGGGATTATGAATTTACACCTAAATAGTACTTATGATGTGATAATCTATTAAGGTGAGGGATATGTGATGTGATTATCCATAATGGTGGATGACATGTGATTTATTCATCAACATTTTTGGTCTATACTTAGAGAAATAATAATGTAGGAGTTTGATATATGATACTGACATACTCAATATCCTAGGGTTACTCAATGTCTTGAATAATGGGAATATATAAGAATTTATGCTTGCCTGTGACGAAAATGGAGGTCACACGTATAGAGATTATTGTATTTGATGGAGATCACACCATATCCCTTTGTAGCTTGAGTAACATTGATTATTTTCTTGAGGTTAATCTTTCCTTATATTTAAGGATTTTTAGACTCATTTTTATTTTCAAGTAATAACGACCCATGGGTCATACTTTGTGGTTGACTAAATGGGAATTGAGTTTGACTCAGAGAGACACTCTAAATGTGTTTTAAAGTTAATCCAAAAGAATTTTTAATGGATATTCACAAGGTATTTTATATAATGTGATACAAATGGAAGTTAATGATAGATTTCCAAAAGTTTTTTTAGAAGATCTTCAAATGAGTTATGGATATGAATTCATAAGTTATTATATATGATACAATATAAGGTGAAAAGACATAGTCTAGAAGGATTTAGTGCAAGTTAGAGATTGAAGGAGATATTACTTAATGCCCATATACATATTGTTGGATGTTCACTAAAAGACGATATCATATCATATGAAATCGCCTTATTTTATATCCCATGAAACACATATGATGCATAACAAGCTTGAGGATATGTTTTAACTTAATGTAGCCTTAAGTAAAAGATTAAATGTGAATTTACACAAATATAATATCAAATGAATGCAATTAATATCTTGAAATTATGTTTCATTAATGTATGTTGTGCTTAGGAATTAGAGTTAATGGTAATTCTATATCTCTCACAAATAGTTCTTTAGTGATGAATTAATAAGATTTATTCATTAAATGGATTAAAATATAATTTTTTAAGAGTTCAAATGGTTATACATATTCATTGAAGACTTCAATGAATGTTAAACCGATGATTAATTACACTTGACTACCATGCAATGGAAACTGATTATCTATCTCTTTATTTAATTAATAACACATATATTTCTTATAAAATGGATTTTATCCCTTTATTGGTGTAGTGTGTATGATCTTATAATATGATTCTTAACCCCATTCATACTTGATCATCATTCATCTCTATGAAGAATGAATTTACACACCTTTTGTGATTAAGAATCCTCTTGTTACAAATTAGGATCCTAAGGCTAGTGTAAATACCACAAAGTTATGAGGTATACAACAACTACTCAAGTGATCACTATCAAGCATACATAAAAGAGTATAATATGGATTACTTTGTAATATAGGTATTTTTGGTGCCAAAATTCCTTGCCTTGAAATAAATCCTCAAAGGCACAAATGAATTTCTCAAGGGTCTACCTAGTGAAGTTCCTTTGTAAAGACCTCCAACATCGCAAAAGATACATAGACACCTGGAAGGATTCTCCACAACCACCATAAAGGCAGTGATGGATGCCTCTGTGAGTCTGAGAAACTTGACCACAACCTCCATGATCTCTGCAATGGAAATGAAAGAAGCCTCTGCGAGCCTGAGAAACTTGACTGCAGCCTCTATGACCACCACAAAGGCAATGAAAGAAGCCTCTGTGAGTCTGAGAAGATTAAAAGAAGCCTTCGTGATCCCCGTGAAGCAATGTCGGACTCCTATGTGAGTACGAAGAACATTATGGATCGACCTCCGATTGTGAAGCACAATTTTCTTTATGGTGCATCCTTAGAGAATTGTGATACCCATTGCCTATAAATACTCAGCTCAACCCCACTCCAAAAGGATCGAAACCCTAACCTTTTGTCTTCTGCACTCTCGATTCATGAAGCACCCTTTTCTCTTTGAACCATCTATAAAATGAACCATCTAAGGTACTTGATCATTATGAACCCACTTTCCATTTTCTCCATTTTACCTCGTCTTCAAGTGGGGATATCCTTTGCGAATCTCTTTGTCCATCATAAAGGAAGGATACCCCTTTGGCCATCATAAAGGAAGAAGACCCCTTTGGGTACTTGGAACTTTGGGAAGCACTCAGTCTTCACGAAGCACCCTCCAAGAACATGTAGACTCCATTCCTAGGCTAGGTCACTATGCTTCATGGAGAACCCTCCTTCACGAAGAACCTTCACTTCACAAAGCACCAGAGCTTCACAGATCATCTATCTTCGAGGCCTTATGCTTTGATAAAACCTATTATGTGCGAATCTCCAGGAAAGTACATAGTGATTTAATGGTCCCCTGAGTGGCACTTCATGTTGTGTTGCCCTGCCTCACGCTTCTTCGCATAGGCATACTAACGACTATTTATTTTTCACATATTCATGATAACGTGGACCCCTTAATGGATCACTCCACAACCCCAATACCATGGAATTTCTTGTACCTTCCCTTTCCTAAGTGGAGGTTGGTACAAGTTATGTAAGTCCTAAGGTGAGGAGTGAGTCCTCATTGTTTGATCTGCAGGAAATTGAACTACCAAGAAACCCCACGTTCTCAATACATGACATTAAATTGTGATCACTGCATGAGTGACAAGCCTGAGAGGTCCATGAAAGTGATGGGAACTAGGGCCCTCTCACTCCTCCTATCCTGCTATGATTTGTTTCCATGTGCACCTCAAGAAGCCTTAAATTAATCCCTAACACACCTTGGTAGTGTTACCCCCTATACGATAGCCATATCCTCCTCAAACATCCAGAAACCATCCTGGAGTTTCCCAATCTTCCTCTCCCTAGGATTCTAACCACACATAATCCCCAATCTACTCCTCGCGAATGAATCATTTTCCACAAGACTGTTAGGTTTATTGCTACCTCTTGTTTCTCACACCGAGCATAACTCACATGGACTTAGAGTCATCATCGACCATGATATCCTCTTTGGGCCGCCTTATCATGTAAAACCCACTCCCCTCTTCACCAAACTATGTGGAATTTGATTCCTAATTATGAGGATATGTAGGAGGCCTCCTTGTGGTTCAGGATGATCACTCATCTATTCCAACCATTTCATGTCAGTTCACTCTTCATCCCATAAGATGTTAAACTGTATGTTCCCTGAACTATGTGGGTTTTGATCTCTTTCAAGTATGTAGGAATCCTCTTCAAGGTTCAATCCCAACAAATGGTAAACATTGGTACTCCCTCCTAGGGATGTACCCTCATTGTGTGACATCTCCTTTTTTGGGATGCATCTCTACGATCCGCCTCTTTAAGGTGTTATGATCCATTCAGGAAGCTGACCATACATAAGACCCATACTCAATCTATACTCCTTTAAAAAAGAGTGTCTCTCTTTCGATGGGTTTCTGACCATGAGTAATCCCAAAGAATGTATTTGGGTTTCTATCCTTTGTGTACACACTGATTTTGTGCCCTATTCCTAAGCGATGCAGACTTTAATCTTTTCCAATTTTTGATAAAGGTATGTAGGAAGCCTCCCTGAGGTTCAAGAAAAACCCACTCCTCATCCTGGTCACTCCATCAAGCATTTGTGTCTCTGGAAGATTATGACTTAACCCATTGGTTCCATTTCCTTTGGGTCCCCATCTACGCATCCATTCTCACATGCTGCCTCCTCAAGTGTCTCATCGTCTCATTCTAGAACTATGTGGACTTTGATTCCCCATTATTGGGATACATAGGAAAAGTACCTAAGGTTCAATCCCAATAAAATCACCTTCACATAGGTTCTCTGTTCCATTCCCATTCATTAAACCTTTTGAAACATCATCTATATCTATCATGATTCTACCTAGGGAACCACATCCTAGTGAAATAATTCCATCCATATGGGTATCTAACAATGTGTAAGCCCCATTGATATTATTTCTCTTTGTAGAACCTAAGTTGCTAACCACAAGTAAGCCCAGACATGCTTCTGAGTTGTTGTTTATTATGTACACCTCGATCCCATGACTCAACCTCTTGAACTACATGGGTTTTTATCCCTATCTTCTAAACAGGGTACGTAGGAAGCCTCCATGATGTTCAATACCAACCAATCATAAACCTTGGTGTCCCCTTTGCTGGGACCCATCATCCTTTGATCCTCCCTTTTTGGTGTCTAGATTATCCTTCATGGTGTGAAACCTTCCCCTTTGTGAGACAAACCATCCTAGGTCTTTCCTTATTGGACATTAAATCCCATACATTTGGTAAACTTTAATGGTGGTCCATCATAGGGTTGTATCTATCTGATCCACTCCCATTAGTGTCCTGATCAGTCAAATCTGTCTCCACTAGAAATTAAAATCATGAAATACCCCATGTTAAACATGGGAAGCTGAGGAAAACCTCATTGATATGCCTCTGGAATACTATTCATCACATTATATGTGGGATACCTTAGGCTTCCGAATCCTTGAGAATCCCTCTTATAAGGGAAAATCTAGGTGTACCAGTGTTTCAATGTCCATAAATGCCAATGATACCCAACGTGACTACTCTCCTGACCGAAGGTCATTTCCTTGACTTGACCCCTTTGAAATGTCATGAAAAAAGTAGTGTAATTAACCGGTGTTCAAAAATATATGGCATGGGGAAGAGTTTCATGAACACCTTCTTAATCTTTAAGGGAGACTCGGACTAGGTGACAAATTATAATGAGGAATCCATTGAAGGAGAGACCGACATCACATCAACCTATTTTGACCAAGGAGAAAACGTCCATCAAGAGGTGAAAGATGCCACCCGCCTTCAGAAAGAGGGAATGCATGGAAACAAAGTGACCCATCTGGCCAAAGTGTTCCACACACACGACATGACAAGGAGCGCCTCGGTAGAAAAGCATCAGAAATAGAAATGGTGAACGC
Source organism: Viscum album (assembly GCA_963277665.1). Lineage (NCBI taxonomy): Eukaryota > Viridiplantae > Streptophyta > Magnoliopsida > Santalales > Viscaceae > Viscum > Viscum album. Next base: position 1,473,069,682 of record OY728125.1, on the reverse strand, counting down.
AACATGAAATTATTATCCTCAATATAGGGATTAGTAGCATTTGAGACATCAGCAGATGAGAATGTCACTAGATCTATCCAGTCGGTGCCAGGTCCCACCAAGAAAATAGTGGGCCTGGCATGAAACTCAACAGGATTTGGGGAAATTAATCGTTGGTAATCACGGTCTATAACGTTGTCATCTTAGATCGTTCTATCCATCCATGGAAGACTGAACGATTCTAGGAAACTGGGAATTTCTTTCCTACTATATATACTGATGTCTGAATCTTCCTACTTTGCAGGGCCCAAGCTATAGCAGTAGGAAACCAATCACCTCCCACCTGTAAACATAGGAGCGGGGGCAATGGTAAGGCATAAATCCTACACAGCTCCACCTATTCCATGACATCATCCACTACCACAACTATCGGGTGCCCATTCCCCATCTCACCTTCCAAAATTTTCCAAAGGAGGTTAATGGACATTATTTTCCATAGATACAAATAGGAGGGGGTCATCTCGATGAGGGATATGGTCGGTCAAGATATGGAGGCCTCAGTGCCCCTCCATTATCATCGCCCCCAAGGGTCACGTAGGGAGATGATGATCCCCACTCTAATATTCAAATTTTTTGGGAGCCTCTCCCCAGAATGATATTATAACTAACTCCCTTATGCCAATGAAGTCAGGGGTTCCCAAGTACTCCTAGCTATGAATTCGAATATGGAGACACCAAGGAGGGATCCCACTAGGGAACATCAACCCTGTTATCCAGTCCCATAGCCTGAAGAGTAGGTTGTCCATACCCATGCACATCTGGCCCTATCTTGTCTAACCTAACACCAACACCTCGTGCAAGATTAGGAGGATTCCCTCTATAGGGAATCATCTTCTATGACTTTAGTGGCCCAATCCACCACTAACGTGTGATATCACAAACCTGTTACTATAGAATAGGGTGACCTCTACGACCGATTGGTATTGAGGCCTCAACCACCCCTCATGAAGGATGGGTTGACTCCCCCTGTTGTTGGTGAAAGTAGCATCCATCATGGGTCAATCCATAATGATGAGATTCAGTACATAGTTCCTCATAATACCATCATTATCTAGAGTATAGGTCCTCCCCGTTCTCTCATTCATCATGGAGATCCTCCCCATACCTCAATTACCAGTCAAAAAAGAGGTCCTCCCATTGCTCACAATCCCAATTATAGAGGTTTTCCCAATATTTTAGGTCATCAACGTGAAGGTCCTCCTCACATCATCATCAGCTAAAGTGGCAGTCCTCCTTGTGGAAGCATTAACCAGAGTGAAGGTCCTCCTCAACCTATCACCTATCAGCATGGATTCACTACCCGTGTTCCATTCATCATTTTCCTGGGTGCTCCCCACACCCCAGTTTATCCAAGCATAGGTCCTCCCTGTGTCGAAGATCTACCCTGACCTTAAGAACCACCCTAGGGTAGGAGGGTGAATCATCACCGCTAAAAGAAGTATATTGAGAAGCGCTAAATCATGGTAAAAACTATCGTTTTTTAGACTCTGAAGTGCAGTGTGACTTGATGATGGATCCATCACCCCGATCCTATACATCAAGGTCTGGGTTTAGAACTTGGTGTATCATCTTTTTCCTCTGAGAAAGTGAGATGCACCAGATCCATGAATCCCTCCATATGTACATACAATAGGAGGAAGATTTGGATTATTTCCATGGTCTTTCTATTCAATATTATCTGTCATCACCAGGATAATTATCTACTTCGATAAGAGATCAAAAATAATTGTTCTGGACACCGGTCGATGAAGAGATCCAACCTGATCCACTGCCAACGACCACCACCCTTGCATAGGAAGCAGTGGTCAGTTCCCCATCCTACAGGGATGTAGTGATACCTTTAGTGAATTCCCTAGGGGATAGACCAAGATGCATCAGTTTTTTAGCACACACACCATAGTCTCCACCAACCGGTACACTATTTAAATGGTCCATGTCAGTGCAATTAACAGTCCCTCAACCGACCCCAGTTGATGAATGGGACAACCAAGGGCTGGATCCTGAGTTTGAGCTAAGGAGTTAGTGGGACGTTCTCACAACAGACCATATTTCGGAGATGTTCTGGCCAATTTCATCTCAAGATTCAATATCCCGGAGACCCACACCCAGGATGAGGTTGTGTGCTTCTTCCAAATCTTAGGGAGGATGCATTTCGGTCTCCATCGTCAATTATTAGCTTACCCCAATATCTGGGATCACTTCAATGACATTGGTCTGCAGTGTCACCTGATTGAGTTGGCCACACTCCCTATTTATAAACACCTTGCATCATCTAGTCATCATTAGACTCTCCAACAACAATGAATTCAGTACATTACTATGCTCTATAGAGTTATTAAGGAGGCTTTCCCATATGTACAGATCTGTGGATGGGGGCAGTATGCTACCCTGCATTTCATTCCAATCATGCGCCAACCTGGTTCACCTAGTGATATCGAGGATATGCCTTCGGGTGCCGTCATAGTAAACATGGTCATTCCTAAGATATACCTGGAAGGGTGCATCAACGAAGGTCCTAGAGAATACAAACAACCCCTAGGGTAGCACAACACTTAACAGACCCAATAGGTGTCCACACTTTCCAACAAAGGCAGACACTTGTCCTCAGAGAACCTAATAAGTCACTGCCTTTAGGTCTAGATCCTAATGAGGGAAAAGCACACAGTGGGATAGTCTAGACCGTCTAATTCAGTGTAGAAGATAAAATAGGATCCCAAAAAGACTATGCTGCACCAACAACTCACGGAATAGAGAAAGATCATCGATGAGCTCCTCGCTGAGCGCACTACAGAAAGACGTCTAGATTATGATGATCCTTAGTATAATCCCATCTGTCCTCCCCAAGGTAGCAGGGGAATGCACAGATTCTCCCTAGCGAGTTGCCTCCCATTTATATCAACAACCTTTCATATCCCGACTAGGTAGTGGCTGGTGTTTATTGAAAAAGACACCGATATGCATCACCCAATCCACCAGAGCTGTGCGGAAACCTGCTGCGGGACTCGACAGCTCTGCAGATCCTACCAGCTACTCCGAAGGTCCTACCAGTGGCTTTGTAGGTCCTACCAGCCACTCCATAGGTTCCTCCAGCAGCCCTTTGGGTCATTCCACCAGCCACTCCATGAGCCACTCAGCCATCTTTCCACATTGAAGAACCTAACAATGTTCTGGCAGTTAGTGATCCTCATAAAGATAATCTAATGGATGCTCTCATCACTCACATCGTGGCCCTTGAAACCTGATAGGTGGTGATTCCTCCTAATGGAAAGACATATCTGGTATGATTGAATGATATGCCAATACCCTTGGGCTTTGGGTATCCTACATTATCCCCTTTTAATGGGATGGGTGATCCACTACAACATCTGACCCACTTTATTTATAGGAGTGGACCAATGATGGGAACTCTAGCACAATAGGAAGCTGCTAAGCACTAGTGTTTCATATAGACACTAGAAGGGCCTACATTCGTTTGGTATAACTAGTTACAAATTAGGTTCATAGATGGTTGGGAGGATCTCCATAGCCGGTTTCTATATCAGTCCACTTCCACCACCCACAAGACTAGTATTGTTGACATCTTCAAGTGCAAGAAAAGGTTGGATGAGCAAGTCACATATTTTTTCACCAGGTGGAAGGGCCTCACATATTCACTCAACATGCCATTGACTCAAGAACAACTGCTAAGGATGTGAGTAGGGAATGTGAAGACTAAAATAGTTCCTTCTCTCATCACTCAGAACTTCCCAAGTGAATTCTGGGACTTTTATAACAAGGATAAATGTATAATGGAATCCTTACAGAAAACCAAGAAGGCACACTCATTGTCTCCCACACCACATTTAAGAAGAGACACCATGGCCGAGACCACTTATATTACACAGATAGAGGCCCTAAATAGATAGAATTGTTAACAGAAGATCCAATTCCACAACATTGCTAAGGGAAACCACCTCAGGCTCAGCCTCTAGCTTAGAATCGCCTACCTTAAAATTGGAAGGCACTACTGCGTAACACACCACTGCCGCCTAGGTGAGACAGACAGGTTCCACCTCCTCGCCAGGCTCTAGACCCTTGTCAGTGCTAGGCTCCCAGAGTCCCTTTACTGGATCATAGAAGCTGGACCTACTCATTCAATGATGTTCAAGTCCTTGGCTATTTACAGAGTGCCTTGGACTAGGGAATCCTACAGTTTGTAGAATGAAGGAAGCCCAGAGAGGCATATCTCACTGATCACCCTAATTACTACCCATGTCAATGGTTCCTTAGATACACTCTCAAGAAGTGTTATGTGTTCAAAGAATTTATCTAGGACCACGTTGATAACAATATAATCAGATTTGGTCTGGCCCTCGGCACATGTATCATGTGAATTTTAAAATCCAAATTTCGATAGCAAGGGTGAATGATAGCAGGTCTCCATTCACGGGTCTCAAAAGTATGATGATTGGATAGCATGCAAGGAAGTTTCCCATGCCCATGGTATTACCCATACCCATTTGAATCAACCCAAGCCTTCCAAAGTTTTCATGCTACCCCTAGTTACTACTTCTGCATTGACATATCATCCTTTTCCACCTCGAGAGAGTAGGCACCAACGGGAAAAGGAGAAGAAAAATCCTCCTACGGTACCAAATTCATCCCAAAATCTTGGAGATTTCACGCCCTTAGAAATGGGGATTGACCTCAGAATACACGCATCAATGGATGATTCTTCAAGTGAAGATTTGGAGTATTCCTTGGTGAACACTGTCGATCTAGGGGACCCATACAAGGTCCTTTAAGAAGAGGAATGCCAAGAAAACCCTCCTAATTTTCCTAGCCAATGCCACTGTTGATGAAACTGTGGATATGTGAACCATAAAATTTCATTGACCAAAAATTCCAACCAATCCATGCATGCTGTTGAGGCCAGACAATAGGCTTAACATATGATTCAACATGCACAATACTTTCACCCTATTTCATCAGATCTTCTTCCCCTTCCATTTGTCATACTTGACCAGGTAGAGCCATCATGATAGTGCTATTATTAGCCATGTATAGATAAGGCCTGGTCATAGTTATCCGAAAATCAGACGATAATAATTCTATGAGATTTATCTAGTAATAATTAGGATACCTCTAACACTAGATAAAATACACTGGTCTGACCTGTAACATCCCCGACCAGGGAGCCACTAAACTGGTTCCCCAAGATGGGTCACCACATGGCCTCAAGCACGCCTCCCCGTATGCCAGAGGTTTCTGAATAGCAATGAGGGTATAATAGGTCACATGGAGAGACTATACCCTCTTTACCAGAGTAAGATACAACATAACACAATATAAATTGCAAAAAAGGAAACAACCTATAACATGCACAATAAAACATTTCCTGGATGGGGTAAAAACCATAAGCAATAGTAAATATGTCATGCCATGCTACAGTGCAAAGTGGAAAAAACCCAAAAAGAAAGTCAAACAATGTTATATTCTAAAGAGTCCTGGATCCAAGAACTGAACATTATATATGCACATACCAAACCAGACTCACTTATCAAGCCTAAGGACCTTTCCACTTTCCTGACCTATAACCCTGAAATCTGCTTGGGTACCCAACGACGACCCAAGAATGGTGTGAGTATAACTTAGTAGGCCACCAACAATAGTGTCTAAAAAATATCCAGTCAATTAGATAGTGAATTTAAGTGATAAATAATGGAAATTAAATGAAAATAAATCAATAATACATTCTAGATTATGTTCCTTTAAGTTGTGCTACCCTTAAAGCCAGGTTCACTACTTAAGCATATCAGGGATTAGTTCACCCTTTTTCATGTGTTCAATGGATTAGACATGATCAATTTTCTTAAGGAATACAGGAATAAATCTAGTCCCATCTCACTAAGCATCACATCACAATAAAAAAATTATCCTCACCTCTAAGCCTCAGTCTGGGTGGAATGCAGCCATTAGGGGAATAAAACTCATCCCCCTTCCCTAACCCATGCATTTATTAGGTGGATCTTAGAACCTCAGTCAAACTCAACCCATGGGCATAGAACCTCATGTCTATACCTCACTCTACCAAGCCATGTGCACATGCTTATTTATCAATTTCCACAACAACCACATTACAACCAAGCATAGAAAAATATCATTGGAAACAACACAACAATATCAAATAAATGGGAAAATAAAAATTATGCCACAATCCATTAATACATTCATCATCTACACCCCATAACCATTTAGCCCCATTTCCCATTTCCCATGCCTATCTCACTAATCATATTCAAGAAAAAAATTATTCTCTTAACATATTCTCATTAATCCCATTTACATGCCAACCAAAAAATCCCTTAGCCTTTAACCACATTAGAAACAACTATCCAAAACCCTTTTAACTCACTATATAACCCAATTAACACATTCTTTAAGTCTTTACCACATCATGAATCAAATTCACACCTTACATTTCCATGATCCCATTCAGAAGGGTCAGTGCACCCCATGGGTGACCCTACAATAAGTCACAACATCCTCCATATAACCCATGGGGATCATGTAACACCCCGACCCCAGTTACACAGAGTCGGTGCATTATTACATAACATTGGAATGATCATAAGAAAGATAAAATCTTGAAAGACCAATTAGTTTAGTAGCCTTGGAATAACTAGATACATTCATAAAGTTTACATTACATCATAAAATGAAAAACTACAACAATATAGTCTCCATAGTTCACACTCTTATCCCCTCATACTATTCCTATAGGTCATTCATAAAATACTTCTTCACATTCTGGGAAAAAAAATAAAACATAGAAAAGGGGTGAGCTCAAATGCCCAGTAAGGATAACAATATAGCGGAAACTTTCATAAATAAGAATAAACATTTAAGGCAATGTATAACTAAAACAAAAGCCTTTTAAAATTGAACTTCAACATAGTATGGTAAAAAAATGAAATAATTCCAATTACTTATTCACATGGATATTCTACTAATCAAATAATCACATGCAATATCAATAACCACTTTCATAATGATGGAATTTATAATGACAGACTATCATAACCACATAGCCAAGGCCTCGTGCCAAGACTACAAATAAGATTTTTTCAAGGCCTTGTGCCAATACACTAGTTTGTCTCATGAGACCTACCGATGCATCGAGGAGCTATAGTGGGCTCCACCCATCACATATTAAGTCCAATGCATTCCTCATATGAACAGGTTTAAACATTACATAAACATTTGTATTAAAACTAGCATAATAAATGTCAATACTTTCTTCATAAACCATGAATGGTATAAAAATAAAAAACCCATAGTCAAACATATCACAAAACCATCAATAAAATATATAAGTTTTGTATCATAATAAATCAACTCCAAATAAACTTAAAATCCATCAAAGGATGTTGACATAGATGAAATCAAAACTATTTTTAGAGAAATATATCTTCCTATTTTGAAATCATTTAAGAGTAACATAATTATAAAATAAAACATTTACTTTTAAAATTTTCTTATAATCTTATAATGGAAGCTTTGAAGATTTTATAATGGCAGAAAATAGCCGCACCCGCCGTATAAGTTAAAAAAACATTCTTACCTTAATTCTGTTGAAAAGGTTAAAAAGAACCTTGTTTGGAAAATGACGGAAAGATTCCTTTATAAACCTCTTATAAAAAGTCAAAAAAGGGTATAAATGAATTTAAACCATATTCTTGTAAATAGTAAAAATGTTTTGAAATAAATTTTTAAGAAACATGGATGTGGATGATAAAGAAATCCCAGTAGATTATTACGTATAAACAACCTCAGATAATGAAGAGATTGCAAAATAAACCCTTACCTTGTACTTTTCTTTGGTTGGGGGTTGGTTAACCTCCTGTATAATGGTGAAATAATTGTTATTAAATTATAAAAGAATCATATACATTAATATGATATCATATATGATCTTTTAACATTGCTTTGTTAATAATATCTTAATATTATTGTCGTTTCGGGTGTTAACTTACTTATTTTCTTTTATATGTTTTGTTATGTAAGCCATGTTTGTTATGGATAGGTTGTATCTTATTAATATCCAGAATTATATTAAGTCCTTAAACATTATTATTAATCTTCAAATGAGAATTATACTTGAATGGATCCGATGAAGAATTAATCTCATCACGTTCGTGGAGACGACAGTCTGTACGTACGCACGAGCGACAATATCATTCTTTTGATATTAAAATAATATTTAATTGGACTGTATATAATATATACAGAATAATTATCATTTTATATTTATTATTTACATGAATTACATATAATTATTATAACCATCCAAATAATAATGTTTTGAATAACAATTACACCATGACGTGGAGACGGTAAGCCGTACGTACGCACATATGGTGACATGTTATTCAAAGGATGGATAGAATAATGAAATATGGTTATACCATGTTTATAATAACATAAAAGTATATATAATATACTGGATTTATTATTTTAGAATGGTAATAACAAAGATATAAGAAGTGGAAGAAGAAAGGAACTTGAAAAGGGGTGGTGAAATCATTACCTCTTCTTCAGGTTCTTCCTTTTGATTTGATCAAAAGGGCTCCTTAGGATGGATTTATGACTGAAGGAAGGAATCTAGGATGAAGTGAGGAAATTTTAGAGAGTATTTGGGCAGGGGTTGGACGAACCAAAAGGCTTTGAAGGTGTTAATTAATGACAAGGGGGAGTGCCCTTTTATAAGAGGGGTGAGGGGCACCTTTGAAAAAACTAGAAATATTATTTTATAATAAATTCATATTCGGTTTCTAATGGCTCCAAAGTGGATTATTTAAAGGATAAGGTGGGGATTGGTCGAAAACCACTCAACCAATAGAATTTATACAGGTTTGGATCATTATATTAACCTTATCTTCTAGTTTTAACTCTTAGTTAATTAGTTTGACACTTACCATGTCACTTTGTATTTTTATATTATATAGTTAATAAACTTACTATATACCACCAAGAGACCTCCAAGTGGTCCATTAATGATACAAATATCATTATATAAGTGTCTTGGACAAACCATATATTTTTATGAATTGAATATCAATTAATAATATAATATTTGTTTTAAAAACTCTTTTATGTCAATTTTGACACTATTTGGAAAATTGATTTTTGTGAAAATCATAATAGAATGATTACTTCTAAAAAAGTTAATTAAATCATTCCTAACATGTCATATTAACCTATAAAATTAGTTTAATTCATAAAAAGTCTCAAATTATATTTATTTGGGTATTTATAATATCAATTATTTTAATTTTTCACTATTATGGCCATTACTGCCTCATCATCGTGTCATAAATAAATTAAATTATTTAATGTCTAAAAATTATAAATAAATTATCCTTATGTAGGAAATATTTTTATATTTCTAATTAATATTTATAATCGAATTTATCTTATGTGTAAGCCTATATTAAATTTTTTTTAGTAAATAAACATTGATTTTAACTCTTGTAACTCTTCTTTGAATTAAATAATAATAAATGTCCTAATCTAATCAAGTGGACCTAAATGATAATATTTTATTCCTAAGTTTGTTTTTGGTTGAGATAAACTTGTTCAATAGAATTAGGACATGTGTTAGGGTAATATTAATATCATTTTTACCCTTAATTACCCTATTTACTTTTAACCGTGGTAAATAAAAGTAAAAAGTTACTCTTCACCAAAAATTATTTTCATCTCATTGAACCACATTTTACTCCTTGATATTAACCATGTCTCTCGGATTTTAGAAATTCCACTCATAGAAGTGGTAAAATTAAGTTTTATGAAAAATTCAGTTTTATAACTACCACTTAGTGGTTTCACTATTCATCAAAAAATGAAGTTTTTCAGAAAAATACCAAAAATTTACCCTATACTAATTTCGATATTCCAAATCCAAAAATGAAGTCCATTTTAAACAATAAAATTTATAAATTTTAAAAAAGTGGGTATTACTATTCATAATGTCTAGTTTGATTGGTTGTGGTGTGTTAGAACTCGATGTTGCATACAACACACGCTATTGCATTATTCAAAGAGAAGCATACCGTAGAAGCTTGAGGTGTTACATTCTCCCCTCCAAATAATTTCTTCCTCAAAATTTATAGAATACTACTGCATGAAAAGAATCGAGTGGTTCTTTATCATAAGTTTCTTGGGTTCCCATGTTGCCTCTTCCATCTTATGGTTTCTCCACAAGACTTTTACCAGATGAGTCGTCCAGTTTCTAAGTACTAGTTCTCTCATATCAAGAATATTGACGAGATATTCGCAATAAGATAGATCAGGTTCCAGTTCTAATTCCTCATAGGTGAGTACGTGCGTTGGGCCAGACATGTATTTCCTCAATAGTGATATGTGGAACACATCGTGAACTTTGGAGAGATTTGGCGGCATTGCCAAACGGTAAGATACAACCCCAATTCGTTCTAGAATTTCGAAAGGTCTGATGTACCTGGGACTGAATTTACCTTTCTTACCAAAATGTATGACTCCCTTCCATGGAGATACCTTCAGAAAAGCATGATCACCAACTTGAAATTCCAAATCCTTCCTTTGATTATCGGCATAGCTCTTCTGCCTACTTTGAACTGCTTTGATATGGTTTTGGATTACCTTCAACTTTTCCATCGTTTCCTCCACCAGTTCTGGGCCTACAAGTTTTCTTTCACCAACGTCATCCCAACAGGTTGGTGTACGACATCTCTTTCCGTATAACGCTTCATATGGTGCCACATGAATACTTGAATGGAAGCTATTGTTATAGGAAAATTCTACCAGAGGTAAATATTGATCCCACATACCCTGAAAGTCAAGTGAGCAGGATCTCAACATGTCTTCTAAGGTTTTAATAGTTCGTTCTGATTGTCCATCTGTTTGAGGGTGGTAGGCAGTGCTCAAATGAAGTTCAGTATCCAAGGCTTTTTGAAGACTTTTCCAGAATCTTGAAGTAAAACGGGGATCACGATCAGAAACAATCGATAGGGGTACTCCATGAAGTCTCACAACTTCATTAATATATAGTCTTGCTAGTCTTTCAAGTGGTAAATCTTCCCTTATAGAAAGAAAATGTGCTGACTTGGTAAGAAGATCAACAATGAGCCATATCGCATCATTCCTTCTAGGAGTCTTTGGTATCCCCATGACAAAGTCCATCGTAATATTGTCCCATTTCCACTCCAGTATGGGAAGAGGTTGCATGACTCCTCCAGGTTGTTTCCTTCCAGCTTTCACTTGTTGACAAACCATACATCTTGACACAAAATCAGCAATCTCTCTCTTCATGTTGTCCCACAAAAAATGTTCCTTCAAATCTCTATACATTTTGGTGCTCCCAGGGTGTATAGAGAAATTGGAACTATGAGCATCATCCATATATTCCCTTTTAGATCAGGCATATCGGGAACACAAAGTATCTTCCCAAATTTCAAAATTCCATCTTCATACAGAAATTCTCTCAATATCCCATCATTCACAGCTTTAATCTTCTTTTGAAATTCTTCATCATCGGTCTGAGAACTCTTAATCCTTTCTAGTAAAGATGGTTTTGCAACCATTTGAAAAATCATTGATGTTTCACCTTCCCTGGTTATTCCCATGTCCATCTTCACTAGATCCATTAAAATTTAATCCCTTTAAATTCTCATATTGTTCAAAACTCCATGATCTTTTCTGCTCAAAGCATCTTCCACCTTGTTTGCCTTCCCCATGTGGTAGTGTATCGTGCAATCATAATCCTTGAGTAATTAAATCCATCTTCTTTGCCTCATGTTGAGTTCTTTTTGTGAGAAAATATACTTCAAACTCTTGTGATTAGTATAAATCTCACATTTTTCACCATAGAGGTAGTGCCTCCATATCTTCAAAGTAAAGATCACAGCTGCTAACTCGAGATCATGAGTAGGATAGTTTTGTTCATGAATTTTCAACTGTCGTGATGAATAAGCAATAAACCTATCATTTTACATAAGGACACAACCAAGTCCTTTCTTCGATGCATCACTATAAATAAAGAACCCACCATTCCCCGATGGTAGAGTCAATATAAGAGCATTGACTAATCTTCTCTTCAGTTATTCAAAACATTCTTCACACTCTTTTGTCCAAACAAATTTAACCCCTTTACGTGTGAGATTTGTTAATGGGTTATCCAATTGGGCAAAATTCTAGACGAAACATTGATAATAACCTGCTAAACCAATAAAACTATGTACCTCAGTTATACTCATCGGTGCAGGCCATTTGTGGATTGCCTTGTTCTTAGAAGGATCAATGGAAATTCCATTCTTAGAGACATTATGGCCAAGAAATGAAATCTCTTGAAGCCAGAATTCATACTTGCTAAACTTCCCATATAATTCACGTCTTCTCAGAGTCTTCAATATAATGCGCAAGTGATTTTCATGATCATTGTAGCTTTTGGATTATACCAAGATATCATAAATAAATACCACTACAAAGTCATCAAGATATTCCTTGAAAACTCTGTTCATTAGATCCATAAAAACATAGGGTGCATTAGTTAATCCAAAAGTCATTACTGTAAACTCGTAATGCCCATAACTGGTTCAAAATGCTATCTTCGGAATGTCTTCCTTCTTCACACACAACTTATGGTATCCAGATCAAAGGTCAATCTTTGAAAGGTATTGAGCTCTATGCAGTTGGTCAAATAAATCATCAATGTGAGGTAGGGGATACTTGTTCTTTATTGTTATAGCATTGATCTCCCTGTAGTCGATACATAACCTCATAGATCCATCTTTCTTTTTAACAAAAAGAACAGGGGCTCCCCATGGAGAAACACTAGGGCGAATAAATCCCTTATTACTCAATTCCTCTAGTTGTTTCTTTAGTTCAACTAATTCTATAGTGGACATTCTATAAGGGGTCTTCGATATAGGCCTTGATCCAGGAATTAAATCAATGAAAAATTCAACTTCTCATTCTGGAGGATGTCCAGGTAAATCTTCTGGAAACACATCTACATATTCTTTCACAATAGGTACATACTCTATTTGAACATTCCTTTCCTCACCCATAGTCATTTCATTCTCTTACTCTCCAGTAATTGAATTTAGTTGAGCTACTGGGGGTGGATCTAGATAAGAATTAGGTGGTTAAGATTCAGCTCTAAAGATAAGGTGTTCCTTATCATCATCATCAAAAATCATAACCTCCTTCTTCTTACAATAAATCTTCACATCATTGTCCGAAATCCAGTCCATATCGAGTATTATATCAAAATCAATCATAGGTATGACGATGATATCAGCAGATAAAGAACATTTATGCACTCTAATGTGGACTGATTCACAAAACTTTGTTGCAATGATACTTCCCTTAGGAGTTTTAACTGACAACTCCCTTGTTAAATAAATTTGTAAATATCTAATTTTCTTAGCAAACTGGGAATATATGAAGCAATGTGATGATCCAAAATCAAATAATGCATTTTCTAAACTTGAGGAAACCATTAAATTACATGCTACCACGTCTTTCGGAGCTTCTACCTCAGCAGTAGTGATAGCATAAGCTTGGCCTTGATCCCTTGGCATTTTCTGAGGTAAGTTCCTTTGACGCTTGGGACATTCATTTAAATAATGTCCCATATCCCTAAAATTGTAGCACTGAACCTCAGTAGCTTCCTTCTTCCCTTTGCAATCATGAGCTTGGTGGTCTTTTTCACTACACTTGTAACAGACACACATTCCCTTCAAGAAAGTACCAGGGTGTTTCTTCCCACATTTACCTTAGGATGGATATTCAACCTTTCCCTTCTTCCCCTTATTTCCATTCCTAGATTTATCAGAAGATCTCTTCTTCTCTTACTTTTCTTTAAAGTCATAAGACTTAGTGAATTCCTTTTCTTTCTTGATAGCACATGAGATAATGTCTTCGTACGATGAGAAGGATTGTGAGACAAATGCTCAATGGAGAAATGGTTTTAACTCATCAAAGAAACGATCAATCTTACTTCTTGGGTTACATATATAATCTCTTGCATACCTTGCTAACCTTGTAAAGTTAGCCTCATACTTTGCGACATTCTCATCCTCCTTTTGTCTCAGACTCAAAAATTGCCTTTCCATATCTACTCGATGGTCATGAGGAAAGTATTTTACTAAAAATAGATCTTTGAACTCCCTACATTCCATATTTGATACTTCATCATATTCCTTCATGTTTTGAATCAATGACCACCATTGATCAGCATCTCCAGTGAGGCGGTAAACTGCCATGATAACTTTTTCCCTTTCACTACTTCCCAAATCCTGAAATATTTTCTCTAGGGAACTTATCCATTGCTCAGATACTAATGGATTTTTACTCCCATTGAAGTTGGTGGTTGCTGCCTCATGAAGCGATCTAACATTGATCCTCCACGTTGTGGATCAGGTTGCTCCATATGGGTAAGGTTATTATTCATAACCCGAGTGAGTTGTCCCAGTACGGTGATTAGTTGATCAGCACCAATTGCATCACTAGATCCACTATAATTATCTTGAGTAGGAGGGAAATCCCTACATGGAGTGCGTGCATTGATACAGTTTCCATTTCTTCCATTAGGTGCCATTTCTAAACAATGGCATAAAATAGATAAGTTTATGAATCAAAATACATAATTTCATACTTATAAAACACTTAACATAAATTGAACTATTTATGGATATAATCCATAATCATAAAAATGTGTTCTTTGAGGAAATATATACTCATAAACCCTTCATAATGATTTGTAAAGAAAATGAGAGTTATCCTAAGCATATCCCCCGAGAGTGTCGTAACCAAGAGTGCAGCTAGGCCCGTTCTCGTGCACCGGTTCCCATTCGAGTCTAGCTCAAAGCGGTGTTTTTGGGTTTTACCCTTAGGTACATCTGTGCCAGAGCCGCCTCTACCTGCTCGTATCCAGACATGGATGTATTGCTCAGAAAACTCACAAAATCTCTACAATACCAAAATTCTTGGAAGTTCTTCTATACCAATCCTTAAATTCCATCTTAGGTCTATGTGCTCTAATCAGAGTTTATCTAAATCTAGCTTCCAAGGTTTGTACTAAACTTCCTCTGATACCAACTGTAACTCCCCGACCCCAGTTACCTAGAGTCGGTGCATTATTACATAACATTGGCATGATCACAAGAAAGATCAAATCTCGAAATACCGATTAGTTTAGTAGCCTTGGAATAACTAGATACATTCATAAAGTTTACATTACATCATAAAATGAAAAAATACAACAATATATTCTCCATAGTCCACACTCTTATCCCCTCATACTATTTCTGTAGGTCATTCATAAAATACTTCTTTACATCCGGGGAAAGAAAATAAAACATAGAAAAGGGGTGAGCTCAAATGCTCAGTAAGGATAACAATATAGCGGAAAGTTTCATAAATAAGAATAAACATTTAAGGCAATGTATAACTAAAACAAAAGACTTTTTAAACTTGAACTTCAACATAGTATGGAAAAAATAAAGTGAAATAATTCCATTTACTTATTCATATGGATATTCTACTAATCGAATAATCACATGCAATATCAATAACCACTTTCATAATGATGGAATGTATAATGCCAGACTATCATAACCACATAGCCAAGGCCTCGTGCCAAGACTAAAAATAAGATTTTGTCAAGGCCTTGTGCCAAGACACTAGTTTGTCTCATGAGACCTACCGATGCATTGAGGAGCTATAGCGGGCTCCACCCGTCACATATTAAGTCCAATGCATTCCTCATATGAACATGTTTAAACATAACATAAACATTCATATTAAAACTAGCATACAGAATGTCAATACTTTCTTCATAAACCATGAATGGTATAAAAATAGCACATCCATAATCAAACATATCACAAAACCATCAATAAAATATAGAAGTTTTGTATCATAATAAATCAACTCCAAATAAACTTAAAATCCATCAAAGGATGTTGACATAGATGAAATCAAAACTCTTTTTAGAGAAATATCTATTCCTATTTTGAAATCATTTAAGAGTCACATAATTATAAAATAAAACATTTACTTTGAAAATTTTCTTATAAGCTTGTAAGGGAAGCTTCGAAGATTTTATAACGGTAGAAAATAGCTGCACCCACCGTATAAGTTAAAAAAACATTCTTACCTTAATTCTATTGAAAAGGTTAAAAAGCACCTTGTATGGAAAATGACCGAAAGATTCCTTTATAAACCTCTTATAAAAAGTCAAAAAAGGTTATAAATTTCTTTAACCCATATTCTTGTAAATAGTAAAAATGTTTTGAAAAACATTTTTAAGAAACATGGATGTGTATGATAAAGAAATCCCAGTAGATTATTAAGTATAAACAACCTCAGATAATGAAGAGATTGTGAAATAAATCCTTACCTTGTACTTTTATTTGGTTGGGGGTAAGTTAATATCCTTTCTTATGGTGAAATAATTGTTATTAAATTATACAAGAATCATATACATTAATATGATATCATATATGATCTTTTAACATTGCTTTGTTAAAAATATCTTAATATTGTTGTCGTTTCGGGTGTTAACTTACTCATTTTCTTTTATATGTTTTGTTATGTAAGCCATGTTAGTTATGAATAGGTTGTATCTTATTCATATACAGAATGATATTAAGTCCTTAACCATTATTATTAAAATCCAAATGAGAATTAGACGTGAATGGATATGAAGGAGAATGAATCTCATCACGTTCGTGGTGACAGTAGTCCATACGTACGCACAAGCGACAATATCATTCTTTTGATATTAAAATAATATTTAATTGGATGGTATATCATATATACAGAATAATTATCATGTTATATTTATTATTTACATGAATTACACATCATTATTATAACCATCCAAATAATAATGTTTTGAATAACAATTACACCACAACGTGGAGACGGTAAGCCGTACGTTCGCATGTATGGTGACATGTCATTCAAAGGATGGATAGAATACTAAAATATGTTTGTACCATGTTTATTATAACATCAAATTATATATAATATACTGGAGTTATTATTTTATAATGGTAATAACAAAGATAGAAGAAATGGAAGAAGAAAGAAACTTGAAAAGGGTGGTGAAATCATTACCTCTTCTTCGGGTTCTTCCTTTTGATTTGATCAAAAGGGCTCTTTAGGTTGGCATTATGACTAAAGTAAGGCCTCTATGATGAATTGAGGGAAGTTGAGAGAGTATTTGGGCAGGTTTTGGCCGAACCAAAAGGCTTTGAAGGTGTGAATTAATGAGAACGGGGAGTGCCCTTTTATAAGAGGGGTGAGGGACACCTTTGGAAAAGCTAGAAATATTATTTTATAATAAATTCATATTCGGTTTCTAATGGCTACAAAGTGGATTATTTAAAAGTTAAGGTGTAGATGGGTTGAAAACCACTCAACCAATAGAATTTAGACAGGTTTGGGTCATTATATTAACCCTATCTTTTAGTTTTAACTCTTAGTTAATTAGTTTGACACTTACCATGTCACTTTGTATTTTTATATTATATAGTTAATAAACTTACTATATACCTCCAAGAGACCCCCAAGTGGTCCATTAATGATACAACTATCATGATATAAGTCTCTTGGACGAACATTAGATTTTTAGGAATTGAATATCAATTAATAATATAATATTTGTTTTAAAAACTCTTTTATGTCAATTTTGACACTATTTGGAAAATTGATTTTTGTGAAAATTATAACAGAATGATTACTTCGAAAAAAGTTTATTAAATCATTTCTAACATGTAATATTAACCTAGAAAATTATTTTAATTAATAAAAAGTCTCAAATTATATTTATTTGGGTATTTATAATATCAATTATTTTAATTTTTCACTATTATGGTAATTACTGCATCATAATTATTTTATAAATAAATTAAATTATTTAATTTCTAAAAATTATAAATAAAATATAATATTGTAGGAAAACTTTTTATATTTATAATTAATATTTATAATCGAATTTATCTTATGTGTAACCCTATATTAAAAATGTTTTAGTAAATAAACTTTGATTTTAACTCTTTTAACTCTTCTTTGAATTAAATAATAATAAATGTCCTAATCTAATCCAAGTGGACCTAAATGATAATATTTTATTCATAAGGTTGTTTTTGGTCGAGATACACTTGTTCAATAGAATTAGGACATGTGTTAGGGTAATATTAATATCATTTTACCCTTAATTATCCTATTTACTTTTAACCGTGGTAAATAAAAGTAAAAAGTTACAATTCACCAAAAATTATTTTCATCTCATTGAACCACATTTTACTCCTTGATATTAATTGTGTCTCTCGGATTTTTGAAATTTCACTCACAGAAGTGGTAAAATTAAGTTTTATGAAAAATTCAGTTTTTTAACTACCACTTAGTGGTTTCACTATTCATTAAAAAATGAAGTTGTTCAGAAAAATACCAAAAATTCACCCTAGGGTAATTTAGATATTCTGAATCCAAAAATGAAGTCCATTTTGAAAAATAAAATTTATAAATTTAAAAAAAGTGGGTATTACTATTCATAACGGCTAGTTTGATTTGTTGTGGTGTGTTAGAACTCGATGTTGCGTACAACACACGCTATTGCATTATTCAAAGAGAAGCGTACCATAGAAGCTTGGGGTGTTACAGGTCATGTGGAATTTATTTGGGTATTTATACACTCAATACATCACATTATTCCAATGGTATCAAGAACACATCAAAGATAGAGCAATAATAAAACCCCACATGCACAAATCTAAATATAAACTATGGGATAAACTTGTAGACCACCTAACCTGAATCTGTTGGTGAACGTAATCTTAATCAAAGAATTAGATTAGGATTCAACCACCATTTGAAGGCTCAAACTAGATATTACTGGAAAAAGAGGGTTTTAGAACTTCTGATGGATATGGGATAAAGATACCACCCCTAACCAAGAAAAATAATCAAGGAGGAGATTAGAATTACTCGGATCTTTAATCTGAATCTGATGGAACTGAAAAATGGACTAGGGATAAAGGAGAATCACCCTTAGGATCTCTTGGGAGCTTTGGTTATTCACTAGGGTTTAGGGGAGAATAATGGAAGAAAATCCTGAGTGAGTCTTAAAATCCCATAATGGAATTTTTGTAAATTTATTATTTTTTCTAGGATACAGAGTTTACTCACATAGTTTTCCAAACCATATGAAGACCATGAAGATGCTAATGTCTGAAAAAACCCCCTTCACATGGTTACCTGGGATTTACGAACAATTTGAACTAACCATGCACAAACCGTGAAACATGCCTAGAAACTTCTTTTTTCCTCCTCTTTCATGCCCCAAACCCCCGAAACAACTTCGAGCCTCTTCATGATCTTTGGGAAAAAATTATTTGACCAAAAGAAGGGACATAAACTGAAACATAAATAAAAACACACCTTAAGAAAATAATGGATCTTACAACCTCCCCACATTAGAATGACTCATCCTCGAGCCGCTCTTCCTAAGCATCACTGAGCTTCCAAATAATAGAGATCAGGCCACTAGACCCACATATCTAATTCTCACTCCCAATTTTTTTATTCAATGTTTCCATGCTACCATAGAACAAAGAACAAAGGTACAACCTTTCCCTACAAAAACATCTCACTATGATCCACAATACGAATCATATGCTCCTCAAAGGACATGTCATGTTCAATCTCAACATTATAAATGTTTAACACATGAGATGGATCAGGATGATACTACCGAAGTTATGAAACATGAAAAATATCATGCATCCCACTATACCGTTGTGGAAGAGCTAATCAGAAAGCCACCAGTCTGATCCTCTGCACAATCTCGAATGGCCCCACATACCTAGGTGTCAACTTGCCCTATTTCTGGATTCGACGGTGACCCAACCTTGGCGAAACCCAAAGAAACACACTATCACCGACACTAAACTTGAGGGGTCTATGACGCCGATATGAATATGAATTTTTCATACTCTAGGCCATTTCCATTTGCTTCTGAACCAAATGAAGTTTCTCTGACGTATCCTGCACGAGACTCAGTCCTAACAGCTTAGACTCCCCAGCCTCTAAAAAACAAAGTGGATATCTACATGGTCTCCTGTAGAGAAACTCAAAAGGAGCCATCTGAATTGTGGCATGAAAATAATTGTTGTAAGAAAACTCAACAAGCGACAAGTTCCTTTCACATGAACCATCAAAATTCAGCACACATTCTCTCAACATGTCCTCCAATACCTGGATCATATGTTCTGACTGCCTGTCAGTCTGTGAGTGATAATCCATACTCAAAAACACCTAGGTACCAAGCTCCTTTTGTAATCCCTACTTGAAGCGTGAGGTGAATTGTGGATCATGATATGAGACTATGGTTATCAGCACACCATAGAACCACAATATATCTCAAACATATAAATCAACCAGCTGATCCACTATATATATCTCTTGGATCGGCAAGAAATGAGATAATTTTGTTTGTCAGTCCACAACCCCCCAGATCATATATCATTCTTCTGAGGCATCCTCAAAAGACCAACTACGAAGTCCATCATTACATCATTCCAATTCCACTCCAGAATAGGAAATGAATTCAACAACCAACCTGGATGACGATGTTCATCCTTCACCTATTGACAGGTAAGGCATCATGCCACAAAACCACCAACTTTCTTCTTTATTACTGACCACCAATACTACCTATGAAGGTCTTGGTACATCTTAGTCAATCCAGGATTCACTTCTCACTTTGATGCATGGAACTCACACATTAAATCCTCCCATAAACCTACTATCACCACAACACAACTGTGAACATAAGAAACCCCAGTATTAAAATCCCAACTAGAAGGTGACTCCACACCTTTAAGACTTTCCTTCATAGCCAAACACTCCAGATCCACTATCTAACTACCCTTGACCCGGTTAAAAAGTGAATATTCAACTTCTTTATATGGAAGATTCATTATCCCATTCCTATCTGGTACCTCCAAACAGATCTCAAAAAACAAGTCCATCATCTTCCACTTTGAACTAGATTCCTAAACCACCTGATTCTAAGGCTTTCGACTCAGAGCATTAGCAACACTATTCCCACT
Organism: Viscum album; assembly: GCA_963277665.1. NCBI lineage: Eukaryota > Viridiplantae > Streptophyta > Magnoliopsida > Santalales > Viscaceae > Viscum > Viscum album. The sequence continues at coordinate 1,473,048,497 of OY728125.1, read as the reverse complement.
TCTTGGTGTATAGACCAACTCAAAATCAAAGGATTGTAGGTAATAGACCCACCTTCACTGTCGAAGATTAAAATACCACAGAGAGAATATGTACTTGAGTCTTTTATGGTCAGTAAACACCTTGATGGGTTCTCCCAACCAGTAATGCATCCAACACTTCAAGGCATTAACCAAAATAACTAGCTCTAGGTCATGAGTAGGATAATTTATTTCATGTGGCCTGAACTATCTTAACCCATAAGCTACAACCTGATCTTCTTGCATCCACAATGCCCCAATTACAACACCATACACGTCATAGAATATGGTGTACCTCTTACATGGTTTGGGTAAGATCAAAATCGGTGCGGTTTTCAACCGCTCCTTTAGATCTGGAAAATAATTATCACAAGCCTCTTACCATTCAAACATAACCACCTTATTGGTTAAGCCTAAGAGTGGCACTACCAAATGAGAGAAATATGTAATAAACCTTTGGTAGTAACCGATAAAACCATGAAAACTTTGAACATAAAAAACGTTCTTAGGATGCTTATAAGACACCACAACCTGCACCTTCTCTAGATACACTAACACACCTGACTCGAAAATGATGTGTCCCAAGAAGTTCACCTTATCAATCCAAAACTGTCATTTTGATATCTTCACGTAAATATTATGCCCTCTTAGTGTAATCAAGATTATTTCAAGGTGTTTGGCATGACTATCATGAGTTTTGGAGTACACCAAGATGTCATAAATGAAGACAACCACGAACTGATCAAGATATGGGTGAAATATCTTATTCATCAAAGCCATTAACACAACTGATGCATTGGTTAACCCAAACTAAATTACCAAAAATTAATACAACCTGTACCTACTTCAAAAAGATTTACAAGGTATATCAGAATGTCTCACCATCAACTGATGGTATTCTGATGTCAAATCGATCAAAGAAAACACCGAGACACCTCTATGCTGGTCAAATAGGTCATAAATTCTAAGAAGATGGTATCAGTTCTTAAATGTCATATGGTTCAGTTTCCTATAAACAACAAATAACCTCAGTGATCCATAATCCTTCTTAGAAAATAGTACATGAGATCCATAGGGTGATGTACTAGGATGAATAAACCCCTTATTCTCTGACTCCTCTAGCAGAACCTTAAGTTATTGGATATCTGATGGTTCCATTCAGTATGGTGGAAGGTAAAGTGGATTGGACCCTGGCATCTCTCTTGGGTGGTAGCCCTGATAAGTCCTCAAAAAATGCTTCCTATAACCGATACATCATAGGAGGGAATACATCTTGTTCCAATCCGCCATTATCGAGAACAAGGCATGCCACTTGGGCCATGAGCTCTCCCAACTACTGAAAAAATGGACCCACACAGCCTACTCGAACATCCCTCTAACCACAAAAGTCATAAGTGTATCTATCGGAAGACGTAAACATTACCTGACATCGATAAAATTCGACATGGGATTGATACACCACTAAAAAATCCATTCCAAAGATTATATCAAAACCTAACATCTTTAGAAAAAGCAGATCCCACAAAAAATGGTATCCACCAACCTATAGAGTACAACCCTTTCACTTCCTGATATCCTCAACTTGTATCCCTAATAGAGTATCAAGTGATATTACTCCAAAAGATCTATCCATGGTTAATCCCAACACTACTACAAACTGAGCAGAAATAAAAGAATGCAAAGTAGTTGTACCAAACAAAGCACTAGCGATCATGGAAGCTATAAGAATCGTAACTCGAATAGTTGATGGTACGAACTCACCATCCTCGGGCATAGTCTAAACTTCATGGAGATGACATACCCCTCTACCCTAGACTCCGGTCTGAATAACCTACACTACACTGCCCTATTGGTGTGGCTGATCTCTCCCTAGAGTTCCATGTCCACTACCTTTACCAGTATGAATCGTGGAGCTCCAAATGCCTTCCTGATATGGGGTAACTAACCCCCATACCAACACTAAACATCTTCATATTAATTCCCTCATTTCTCAACTGTTGTGGGTTCCAGCATAACCTCTATACATGGCCTAGCCCACCGCACGCTCGACACTTGACTGGTGGTAGGGGAAATTGGCCATGCATGTGCCCCGACCTACCACACTGATAAAAAAATATCTGGTCCCCACTCTGAGAGGTTTCCCCCCCTTCAGTCTACTATATGAACTTATGCCCTACTGGAAGTTTCTAAAATAATTCTTCCTACTCTAAGAAGTTTCACCACAAGCTCGCCCAGCTGGCACCACAAGTTCACTACACGAAGCTCCCTTTAGGTTCCCTTCTGAAATGAGGGCTTTATGCATAACTTCAGAAAACCTTTATAAGTGGAAGATATTCACCTAAGACCCGATCTTGTGTCTCAACCCATCTTAGAAATGTGTCACCACTATTTCCTCATCTCCTGTCAACATCAGAACAAACCATCACAAATTGGTGAAGAGACTAGCATAGTCCATTACTAACATTTTCCATTTGGTCAAGCTCATAAAATCCAAAGCCTTCCCCTACCTCAATGTTTCTGGGTAAAATTTTTCAAGAAACTTATCTTGAAAATCCTACCACATTATTCCTTGGGCCTATTCTGTTTGAACCATGATGTCCCACCAACACTTTGCATGGTCTCTCAGCATATAGGCCCCTAACTTGACTTGATTCTCAAGAGGAATCGGTAGTCAATAATAGTCTGGATAGACTCTATCCAAAACTCTGCTGCCTTTGGGCCACCCTCTCCGGTAATGGTCGGAAGGTGATGTATCTGAAACTCCCTAGTCAGCTCAAACATACTCGATGAACCCACCTCGGGTCCCGTTCCATCATCTGTATAAAATGAGAAAAGTTCTCACAAAAATGATCTTCCCTATCTTACTGAATCACTGCATTCTATTAATCTAACACTGGAGGATTGTTGTTGGAAACTTCCTCCTGTCACCCAACCAGAACATGTCTTCATGGTGGCATCCCTCTTCAATTCCAAACATGACCTTTAGAACACATTCCATAAATCTTCTGCAAAAATATAAAGGAATGGTCATCACTACCCATAAACAAATAATTTCTCATACACTACCCAAATGATCCCAATCACAACCAGGACACTACCCTTGGCCACCCTACCATGGTAATGGATAACATGGGTAACAAACTCAAATAGTTACAAACCTCACACTTTACACCATTTCAAGACTATTCTAATATCACTACTCACTTGGGACACTTTAATCCACTTACTGCCCCCTTATCAAGAACAATTGTTTATTTCTTATCCAATACTTTATTTCCCATTTTCACATTTGTACCATTTTATTATTGCCAATTTTCATCATCTTCAAGAAATAAAATGCATCCTACTCTATATTTCCCACACATCCATCCTGTGCGTGTACCTACAATAATTCATGTCACTTATATACACAGGTGCCTAGAATGATGCATGAATGCACTACCTTGTGCCAGTATGGCCATGAGAAAAATGTCATAAAACCGTCACATCACACTACATGTTTATCACCCAATGGTGGAATATCATCAAATGTAACAACACACAACAAGAAAAACAATTCCTACCCAGGGTGATTTGGGTTTCCCCCCGTACATGGGTTAGATACTCCCAGACACGAGCTCATTAGTAAGGCCTAACACTATCGAAATCTCATGTCTACCATCCTAAAATAGTAAGAAAGAGAAAATAACTCCTCTGATACCACTTTGCAACATCCCCAACCCTAGAGGCACTAAACAGGTTCCTCGATTCGGGTCACCACATAACCTCAAGCGCGCCTCCCCGTATGCTAGAGGTTTCCAAAAAGCAGTGAGGGCATAATAGATCATGTGGGGAGACTATACCCTCTTTACCAGAGTAAGAAAAAACAAAACACAATATAAATTGAAAAAAAAGAAACAAACAATAACATGAATAGTCAACCATTTCTCGAACAGGATACGAACCACAAGAAACAACAAATATGTCATGTCATTCTATAGTGCCAATTGAAAAAACCCAAAAAGAAAGACAAACATCGGAATCCCCAAAACATTCCTTGCTCCAAGTCCCAAACCTCATCTATGCACATACCGAACCCGACTCACTTCTCAACTGTAAGGCCCTTGACACTTTCCTTACTTGAAACCACGAGATCTACTCGAGTACCCAACGACGGCCCGAGAAGGGTGTGAGTACAACTCAATAGCCCACCACTAATGGTGTCTAAAAAATATCTAGTCACGTAGATAGGGCATGAAAGTGATAAATAATGTATATTAAAGGAAAACAGTTCAATAATCCATTCTATATCAAGTTCCTTTAAGTTATGCTACCCTTAAAGCTAGGTTCACTACTTAATCATATCATGTTTTAGATCACCCTTTTTTATGTGTTCAATGGATTAGGAATGATCAATGTTCTTAAGGAATATGGAAATAAATCTAGTCCTATCTTATTAGGAATCACATTAGAATAACCACATTATGCTCACCTCAAAGCCTCGGTCCGGGTGGAATACAACTATTAGGGGAATATAACTCTGTCCCATTCCCTAACCCATGCATTTAGAGGGTGCATCTTAGAACCTCAGACAAACTCGACCCGTGGGCATATAAACTCATGTCTATACCCCACTCTACCAAGCCATGTGCACATGATTATTGATCAATTTCCACAACAACCACATTACAACCAAGGATATCCAATATCATTGGCAACATCAAAAAATTATTAAATAAATGGTAAAATTAACATTATGCCACAATACATTAACACATTCATCATTTATAACCCATAACCACTTAGCCTCATTTCCCATTTACCATGCCTATCCGACTAATCATATTCGAGCACAAACATAGTATATTAACATATTATCATTAATCCCATTTATCTCATTTACATGCCAAACAAACAATACCTTATCCTTTAACCACATTAGGCACAACTATCCGCAACCCTTTTAACTCACTACATAACCCAATTCACACATTCTCTAAGGCTTGACCACATCATGAATCAAATTCATACCTTACATTTTTGTGATCCCATTCGGAAGGGTTGGTGTACCCCATGGGTGACCCTATAATAAGTCAAAACATCCTCTATGTATCCCATGGAGATGATGAGGAATTAATTTGGGTATTTAGACACTCAATAAATCACATTATTCCAACCACACCAATAACACATCAAAGAGAGAGCAAGAATAAAACCCCACATGCACAAATCTAAATATAAACTATGGGATATCACTTTTAGACCACCTACCTTGAATCTATTGGAAAAAATACACCTAATTGAATCCTTAGATTCTGATTCAACTACCATTTGAAGCCTCAACCTATATCTCACCATAAAATATGGTTTTATTACTTATAATGGAGAGGGGAGAAAGACACCATCCCTAACCAAGAAAAAGAAACAAGGAGGAGATTAGACTTACCTGGATCTTCAATACACAACTGAAGACACTCCAAAAAACCTAAGGATAAAGGATAATCACCCTTAGGAGATCTTGGGAGCTTTGGTTCATCACTAGGGTTTAGGTGAGAAGAAAAGAGGAAAATCCCGAGTGAGCCTTAAAATCCCATAATGGAATTTTTTAAATTTCTTAACTTTTCCAGGCCACATGGTTTACCCACACAGTTTTCCAAACCGTGCACAAACCATGCATATTCTACTGTTCAAAAACACCCATCTCACAGTTACCTGGGATTTCTGTATAGTTTGAACTGACCATCTGAAAACCGTGAAACATGCCCAGAAACTCCTTTTTCTTCCACTTTCATGCCCCAAACCCCCAGAACACCCCTGAGCCTCCACATGATCTTTGGGAAAAAATTATTTGACAAAAATAAGGGACTTAAATTGAAACATAAATAAAAACAGACCTTATGAAAATCCTGGATCATACATGACCTATAGAGTCTACCATACCTCCTACCACAGAGAAACCTTATATCACTAGAAATGTGCGCCAGACAAAAAAGTATGATATTCTCAAGAACCTTTCCATAATTTCTACCAAAATCTTGATTCTTGATGCTCAATTATTGTCTAAATATATGCATGAATCTATCACACAGGCTTTTAAGAGCCCCCTCAAATTTGAAATAGAGGTAGCGACCATAGAGGCCTTCCGCACCGAGGAGGCCGAACATGCAGAATGTCAGGAAATCATCTAATTATTAGGATAAGATGAAGGTTATATTATAAAATGGAACATCCTCCCATTTTACATCACTGTTATGTTCAATGGTGTGGAGGTTTGCCATTATCTCATTGACACGGGTTATTGGATCAATCTCATCCCGACCCAGATGCTCTGCAAGCTGGGGCTATCTAAAATGGATCTCAATACTTTTAACCTAAAGATTCAATGTTATGATATGATAGAGAAAACACCTATTAGAAAAATCCACTTGAAGACCCAATTCGGTTGCTTGATTCCCAACATGAATTTCATGGTTGTCTCATAGGACACCACCTACAATGCGCTGATTGGTAGACCCTAGCACGATCTTCACTCAGCAGTCCCCACCTCGTATCACCAATTCCTCAAGTACTCCCTTAATGGTCAAGTGGGTGTGATCCAAGGTGATTCATATCCCTTTTACTCTTGTGAATCCCACTACCTAGATGCCAATTATTATAGGAGCAAGGACAAGAAGGTTCAGTCCAATGAGGTTAAGCAAACTACCATTATGGCCAACCCATGGGAAGACTTGGATGATGCCTACATTCTCCCAATTCTCTGATTAGAGGCCATGACCCCAGACATGGGACACTGCTTTGTCATCTCTAGGACAAGGGGAAAGTGCATTCTCTAGCATAAGGAACACAAGAAGATCACTTTATACTCCTACACGAATCATGCTCGAGTGATCCTAGAACCACTTACCCCTGTAAGGTATCATAATGTTCACCCCATGGAAACAAAAATACGTTACAATTACTTATTTCCCAAGTCTAGTTTGAACTAGATAAAACCGACGTGCCACTACTGCTTTGATATTATCAAGCATGGACCATTTGGTCGCAGTCATGATGGAATCAGATTGACAAATTTTGTCTCCATGATTTCAGCAGTGTAGAAATCCCCCAATGAAGATTCTGTTGCCTCTCATGCCGGTACCGACATTCCATCAGAACCTACAAACTCAGAAGAATTTACCCCTACTGATGATTATCTTTCTATGGACAATGTAGAGGATTTGGAGGAATATCATCTTATGTTTGAGGAAGGTTTCTCCATCATTGTTGATGAGTTGGTACAAGTGAACCTATGCATCGAGATAAACTTGAAACCAACACTGGTCAGTGCATCCATGTTTGTAGAAGAGCATCATCAATATGTGGGTTCTCTGAACCAGCATCAAGATGTATTCCCCTGGAGATATGGTGAGATTTCAGGACTGGATCCTTAGGTCACTGTCCACTGCCCTGGTCTCCTGATAAACCATCGTGGGTTCAAATAGCCTCCCATAAATATGCACCCTTCACACGGTACCATGGTCAAGGCCAAAGTTGATAAGATCATTAAATCCAACTTCATTAAGGAATTGCATTACCAAAATTGGCTATCTAAAATAATTTTTGTCCTAAATAAGAATGGAATAATTAGATATTTCATAAACATTTGGGATCTCAACAATCACTATCCCAAGTATGATTTTCCCCATCCTACGATAGATATTTTGATCGATGCTACCATCATATTCCAAGCTCTCTTCTTCATAGACGGTTATTCTGAATATAATAAAATCTGAATGGCCCACGAGGAAAAAGAGTTTACTACCTTCAGAGAACAACAAGGTAATCTTTATTACCATGTAATGCCTTTCAATTTGAAGAATTCAGGTGCCACCTATCAGTGTTCCATGCACCACATATTCATGCCAATCCTCGAGACATTGGTGGAATGATATGTGGATGATTTGGTGGTCAAATATCACTAACTTGAAGACCATCTTAGAGATCTTAAGAAAGTGTTTTTCTTCCTCCGCTCTCACCATCTGAAGACGAACCCCTTGAAGTGTTCCTTAGAGGGTACCTATGGATAGTTTCTTGGATTTGTCATCAAATATAGAGGCATCAAGATCGATATAGAGAAGATCAAGGCCATCTTTCAGATGCCTCCTCCAAGAAACATTCAGAAGATCTGAGGATTTTAAGGATACTTAGACTACATACTCTGATTCATTGTGAATCTAGCCGAAAAGTGAAATCCCATATCCCATCTCATGAAGAAAGGTGCCGAATACCAGTGGGATTAAGAGTGTTAAGAAACTTTTGAGTAGATCAAGCAATACATGCTATAGCCTCCAGCTGTGATTCTACCCATCTTTGGAATGCTACTAGTCCTTTATGTGACAACCCTAGAATGGTCCCTCAGTTCCCTTCTCACCTAGAGGAACAAATAGGGGACAAATAATAGTTTACACAATCTCAAATGCATGCTCCTCAATACAGAGACCATATTTTCATCTATCAAGAAGAGATGTCTCACACTGGTATTCACGGTCCAAAAATTGTGACATTACCTAAAGCCCCATGAGATAAAGCTGGTGTCATTCATTGAACCACTAAAGTATATTTTGAACCACCCCATGTTGATAGGTCATATAGCTCGGTCGACAGTGATCTTTTAGTAGTTTGACATCAGGTTCATTCAATAGAAAGCTGTCAAGGGTCAAGCACTAGCAGAAATTCTTGTCACCCATCATTTCCCTACAGAGCGGTATCTATATTATGATTTTCCAAATGAGTCAATCCTCTCAGTAGATCATGTTGTGCCATGTTAGCAGATGCACTTTGACGGTGCTTCGTGAAACCCTTGAGGCATGTGACTTAATGATTCTAGGCTTAACAAAGTGGGCTTGGGTATCATCTTCACCACGCCTTCATAAGCTATCATACCCTATTCTTTATTGTTGTTAAAAGGCTACAACAATAACGAGTAAAAGTATTAGGCCCTCATAACTGGTCTCTAACTAGACTAGAGGATTGATGTTCCCCACCTACATGTGAAGGGGACTCCGAGCTGGTCATCAAGCAGATCAACAGAGACTACATCATCATAAAGATGAAGATTGTTCCCTTGTTAGTGCACACTCTCCAATTAATGGACCAATTACCTTCTTGTCCTGTGGTCATTCATGTTCCTAGATCACAGAATGGTTGAGATGATGCCTTGTCCATCCTTGCTGCATCTCCTGCAGAGCTTGACCTAAATGATTTGATCATCCATGTGGAACATTGAAGATTCATTGCTCTCGTCACTCCAGACGATGATGATAGCCATTAGGTAGGCTATTTTACCACCGATGAATTCACATCAGGACCTCCAGGTCCCCCTACCACAGTACTAGAATATATCTCTTATTGGACAACTACTTTAATCGAGTACCTCCAACACAGAAATGTCCTGTAGATAGAGACAAATGTGAATGAACCTGTCGTCATGTAGTCCAGTTCACTCTCCAGAGTGGTCCCAGTCATGAGAAAATACTCTAAAAATGTGAATTTTTTAGGGTTCTCCTCTGTTGCATTCAAGGAGATGAGATTACCCAGGTTATGTAGGATGTTCATATCGGTTCCTGTGGAGCTCATCAGGTGGGGTCAAAACACTCTCATTAGATCCAAAGGTTGGACTACTTATAGACCACCATGGTCTATGACTTTAATGAATTTTAAAAGAGGTTACAAACATTCCATATCCATGATAATTTTGTGCATCAACCGTTAGAGCCTCTCCATACCACCAAGCACTCTTGGACCATTGTAGTCTAGGAGCTTGATATCATGGGACCATATACACCAGTGATAGCTCTCCAGTGCAGTTTCATCCTTACCAGTATGGATTTATTTTCAAAGTGGGTATAGGAAATTACAATAAAGGAATTAAAATCCCATTATATTGTCGATTTCATGAGCTCTAATATAACCCACTGATTCGAAGTCCCTCACACCATCTTCAATGATAACAGAACCATCTACTAGGTAACTGAGCTGAAAAAATTGTATTCCAAGTACAATATCTGTTCTAATAATACCTCTCGCTCTCATGTGTAAGAAAATGGGAAGATCAAGATGTTCAAGAAAACCCTCTCTAACATCTTGTAGAAGATGGTTGGTCAGAACAAGAAGAGTTGGATAGACAAGCTAACCAACTCTCTCTGGGCTTAATGGATAACGACTCGTAATTCCACCCAGGTGACACCATATTCCCTAGTGTATGAAATTGAGATGATCCTGCCCATCAAGATTTAGTTCCCATCACTCCGCACAACCATCTATGATAAGTAGGCATCAGAAAAGGTAGCTAAAGTCTATCTGGGTGAACTAGGATCTCCCAATAAGAACATTAATCATGCCTTGCACAATCTGGAGAGGCATCAGAACAAGATAGCCAGAGCTTTCAATAAGAAACTTCATCTCTGTTATTTCCTACAAGGGGACATGGTATTGGCCATGAGAATACCAATGATACCTGGAAGGAATCCACCAAAGTTAGAACCCAAATGGGAGGGACCCTATATCATTCATAGGGTTTACCCTAATGGTGTATAATCCCAGTTCACCATGGATGGTGACCGTATTACTCCTCCCACCAATGTCTAATTCCTCAAGCAGTAATTCGTATGAGTGAGCCCTCATTCTACATGACAATAAACTGCAAGCGGTAAAAATACCTTAGGTTCTGAGCTCTATAACTTTAAAATAAGATCTCTGTATCCTTACCACAGGATGTTAAACTGCATGAAATTTTGAGAACTACATATGGATTGATTCCCATCCTTATGGGATATGTGGGATCACCCAGACATTTCATCTTCAGTTCCAGCCCTTAGTACCACATATTCTATATTTTTATGGCCTCTTGGCCTAAGTATCCTAGAGATGGTGATTCTATGTGGACTTATTTTGTCCTCATTCATATCGATCTTAAAAATAATGGATCACGTATCCCCTTCAGGGATTCCAATACCTTTCTTCTTGTCCTTATTGTATGATGTTAAACTGCACTGAATTTCCAGAACTATGGGTGTCTTGATTCCCATCTATATGGGATACATAGGAATTCCCAGACATTTTTTCTTAAGGTCTTACCCATAAAATATTTCCATCTCCTTGATTCCCCCTTTTGTTTTAGTTCTCTTTGAGGGTTGCATGTAGTGTGGCGTGGGATTCTTTTTTCCTCATTCACGTCAGTTTTACAACAGCCGCACCATGTGCCCCTCCCTCTAGAACATTCTCCATTCCACTTATATCCTTACCTTATGACGTTAAACTACGCAGAATTATATAACAACATATAGATTTATTCCCATACATATGGGATATTTAAGAACACCTATACATTTTTTCTTCAGGTCCAGTCCCATGTTCTCCATTTTTGGTCATACAGCCTGGAATTCCTTTTGGAAGCATGTGTTCTGGTGTGCAATTATTTAGTCTCCATTCTAATAAAGTTTAAAATATCCACCCAATGTGCCTCCCTTATGAATTCCTCCCTTATCTCCACTTCCTTACCATATTACCTTAAGTTGCATGAAATTCCATAACTATGTGTGGCTTGATTCTTGCCCTAGCAGGATACATTGGAATGCCGAGAAGTTTTGTCCCTAGGTCTAGCCTAGACTTAAAAAATTATCTCTTTGGTTTACCCCCATTTTCCCCAATTCTTATGAGGTTATGTGGTATGTAATTAAGGATTCACTCTCTTAATTCTCACCGGGTTTTCTTTCCATACCATGCACACCCCCTTTGGGACCTTGTAATCTTGTATCCTTAACACATGATGTTAAATTGCACAACATCTCCAAAACTATATATGTCTTGATTATCATCCTTATGGGATACATAGGAATGCCTAGACATTTTTCATTGAGTACAAACCTAGGTCCATCAAACGACTTTTTCCCCTCTCCTCCACTCTTCTTCTCGAGTTTTCTGCTCGTAATTGGGCCCCTCGACATCTGTTGTGCCCCATAAATGCACTCACATGCACTGTGGTCTAGGGACTAGAGTATTGGATTCTGTATGAACATGCTGTAATTTCATTTCCACGCTTCAAGTGTCCCTTGTTTTGGGTCTCCATCATCTATCACATCTAAAAGGATCCCCATGTGGTATGGATGCATGACCTTATGGTTCGCCTACCATTTTGGACCAACATCCTAGAAGATATCGAACGACATTTGAGACAATTCCTACATCGTGAATATGGTCATTGGTTGACCCTTACCTGTTTATTCCCATCCCAGGTCACATGATATGGATGTTGTGTTTCCAATATGGTTAATAGTTATCCTCCATCATTACACCAACCCTATTGTTCCCTAAATATTGGTTTCATGATTCACACCCCTTTCTATTTCATCATGTTCAAATAGAGCTTCGACACCCTTGGTGTTATCCCTTCATATACATTTGCACGTTGAGAGAATGAACCAACATCGTGGTGTCATCCTTGACTCTGCACCTTCGTTATCTACTGCATGCTTCCCTGTGTTTTAAATATCTTCTCCACCCTTGTCTCCCACACTGATCATGGCTCATATGGGCTAAGAGATCTGGGTAAAGTTTGTATCAATATGGAAGAACCACAATTATCTATGGTATGAGATCTTCTACCATAAACTAGGATTTCTTTCTTCCTTATTGTATGATTTTTATCTATGCCTTTCACATCCAGGTTGTGTACTGATAAACTAACCAGTCGTATGATTCATTTTTTTGAGAAGAATTTCCCCCTTTGGCATTGTCCCTATGCCATTCCACATTCTTAAACAACATGTGGCTTGATTCTCATCCTTATGGGATACATAGTGATGCCCAGATACTTTACCTCTTGGTCTATCCACAGAGTCATAAACCTTTACACTTCCTTCTTGGTCTAGGTTTTCCTCTTTGGAAAGGTGCAGGGTGGTGTGGAATTCTTTTTTCATAATTCATGTCGATTTATTGACCATGCCGCATGTTTCTCCTTTGGGGTTACTATGTACTCACCATATGATGTTAAACTGCATAGAATTCCAGAACTATGTATGGATTGATTTCTGCCCTTACAGGATACGTAGAGACACCCAGACATCTCGCCTCAGGCCCAAACACAAGTTCATTAAATCCTTTTGTTCTTCACCACTAATTATAGTCCAAATAATATGACCCTAAATTAAGAATACCTATTCCGTGTAATAAGACTTTAAACTATTAGAAATAGTCCAGATGGTATTACCTTTAAACTATATAAAACACCCTGATTATATGACGATAAACTATTTCATGCCTCTTCCTCATAGTATGACATTAAACTACATGCTTATCATCCTCATTTTCATGACGATAAACTACAAGCTATACCGGGTCCTAGTGAGAGAGGTAATTTTTGGAAGTATGTTTGATCTTGAGTCAGACCGATACATACACCCAATTCTCTTTCATCATGATGGTGTAGTTTCAAGAGTGTTGTATTCCATTCAAACAATCTGTCACTCCATATCCATGATTTGCATGCCCTTTACTTGGATCCTTATCCTCTATCATGTTTGAGTGAGCCCCTTAACAGACTGTTCCCATTCCACTCTAGCACACCTACTATCCTGGGTAAATGTTCTATAAGGCATCAGACAACATTTTGAGTTAGGCCTCGTGTTTTTGAATACGGTCAGCGGTTGGCCCTCATTTGTTAGTCCCCATCCTAGGCCAGTGATATAGGTGACACATTTGGAATAAGGTCATCAGTTATCCTATATTGGATCTCCATCACCACTGTGTCTTGAATTTTGGGTATCATAACTCACACCTCCCATTACCCTTTATTCATATGGGTTTTAACAAACATGGTATTACCTCACTCATGCACTAGAGAACACTGAGAAAGACAATTTGGATATTTTGAGAACTCTATTCTCTAATCACATCCCCCTTGTTCCTCTTGGAAAATCTGAGTGTTCATTCATACCCTGGGTGTTTGGTGATTGGTTGGCACCCTCATATTCTAGGTGAATAATTATGCGGTCACCCCTTGTTTCCCACAGTAGGACTGACCCACCCGAGCTTAGGGAGTGATCACTAGTTATTTCATAGATACGATTGAGATGAAATAATCCAAGAAGATTACGAGACTCATGCACACAACCAAAATAAGAAAGAATGTATGAAAGTATGTTTTTGAGTTTATGAAAATTACATCCCCCTAGATTGACCCCTCCAGTAGATAGGTTTAACTCTTAAATGGAGTGTCTTAGCTCCACCACTCTCTGGATTGTGTCCTCCAAGATTTTCTATCACATGCTAATCTCCCTCTCTTCTTCACTGGCTATGGGGCGCAGTTCATTGGCCCTTATTAATGCCCTATCCTCATCATCTCAGATGTTATCCATCTCTCCAGAAGCTCACATCATCTTCTCATCATCTTCTACTATCTATGCCTTTAACCATGATATGAGTTCCGATTGGGTGTTTATGAAAGTATATAATTCATTAACCAATGCCCTCAAATGGTGAACTTTTTTCTCAGCATCCTGCAGTTTTTGGATATTGACTTCCTTCCTCTACTTCTAGCCAACACTGAGTCCATGATTGTTCTCCTACACCTTCTCTCCAAGGTAATCTAAAATGAGCATATGAGGGCTTCAGGCATCCACTCCTCCAATGCAAAGGTCGTGAAACCGAGAATGAAGTTTCCCATCTAGTTTATCCACTCTACATATGGGGTGTTGTCAATGAAACACCTAATCACTTTCCATGACTGGAGGCAGACAACCTTATTTTCCTCTTCATTAGAAGTAGTCTCATCTCACTCCTATGGTTCAACAGGTTTATATTCCGAGAATTCTTCCAGAAGTTCAAAAACAGGATCTTCCTATGGTTTCCTTTCAGACAGACTCGGTTCCACATCATGTGGTTGATCTTCATAACTGGATGCCACCTCAATGATTTTCAATTTTTTCCCACTAGTAACCATACCCGCGGCCGCATCTGCCGTGATTTTTTTAGATTGTGCATCCAATTACATGATAATATGTGTTCCCATAAGGAAAGTAGGGCCATTATCCCTAACCAACCTCTCCGGTATGGACCATACCATTTGAATAACTATTTATATATAAATACACAAATTTCAGTTGGCCTGGTTCTATCAACAATAGTTATGGATTATGCAAAGGAGAGGACTTATAGAGATTAAATAATTGGTCTCGCTCATGAGTTTCTACTGTTGGAATCCTAGGATGTGGCCCCCCATATATGGTTGGGTGCTCCGAAGATTCTGGAAGGTCCACCCTAGCTATCTCAGCCCTACTGGATTCTACGCTCACTATCATCCTAGGTGTAGATACCGAAGCTATGTCCACTATCATGCGAGAAGGGGCTTTGGATATAAGGTTCTACTGCACAAGATAAATGTTAGTTTAGAAATCATGGATGAACTGAGTAAGTTCCACAATAGAATGGTTTAGATTTTACCTCAAGAGTATCAGAAATCTCTTCTAGCTCCAAGTTTGCAACTTCACCTTCCTCCATGGGGCTCCCCCTATCCGCCTCCACTCCCCAAGAGGAGTCCTCTAATTCTTCAGGTAAAGGGAAGCACTCCTTTAGCTTATTAGTGGACGTTTTTGGTGGGGTTGTTTGATCAATAAATACTTTCACCCAATCCTTCATTAGACGCGGGGTTCCCCAAGAATGCATGAAATCTTCCAACATTGCCATGTATTGTTCCCCTTCCGCCTGAGACACCAAAAATCCACCATTGGCATAGATGATACCTGATAGATATTTCCTGAGATGGTTAAGGAGTTTTCACATCTCAGAGGGACTCATAGATTGTCAGTTGATGCCCCATGTGTCCCAAGCCTTTGAAAAAATAGCATCTAGAGGCATGTCTATGTGGCATGGATGTTTCCCAGAATCTTGAGTAGATATACTGTGGAACCCTCTTGATGGCCTCCCTTTATTCTGTCTTTGTTTAGATGGGACCTCCAGGTCCACCACCATTTCTTTCCTCCTGCTCGGTGCAGGCCCTCAAATTATTTGCCTTGTCACTTTCACAACCCCACCAACATAATGTGCATCAACTCGGCCACCACGATGTGTTCTTTCTATTTTGACCCTAGCCTTGAGGTTGAGGAGGCACTCCATCATCAACATAGATAGTTCATCACTTCAACATTTCCCCTAGGTAGGCCATCTCCCAACTCTTTGAATACTCCTTAACTAGACCATAGGTAGATGTGGGCCAAGGAAACTCATTCTTCATTTTTCTATCTTCCCACTTGAACATGAGCCGCATTTTCTTCATCATAGATGGGTGATCATCATGGTACACCCCTAGGTATACTTTCAAAGTAAATATCTACATGAACTAGAACTTCATCGCAAAGTAGTGCAAGGTATATGGCTCATAGATTGGCTCATGGTTGACCCGTTCCACCATAAATCCACCATGGAAGGCCAAAATATAGGACCGATGCTCCTCATTTCTATGGCCATCATAAGTGAATACTCGCGTTGGAAGTGGGAATGGATGGAAGTTGAATTCATTTTCCTTCCTGAATCTTTTCAACACAATAGGTGAAGTTAGCTTGGTTATAAATCTCCCCACTGCATTCAGGATGGTTGGTTGAAAGTCTGACTTGGGAGTAGAAATTGGGTTCAGATATTCACAAACACCCACGTGTTCCGCTATCCATCCATATAGAAAGTGGATCAGTTTTCATACCCACTGTGGTTTCTTCCCCTCACTGATGCACCACATCACCTTGTACAGTTTTTACAGCACTGGGATCCCAAGGTTAACGCACTGCCCCACCACTATCATGGATTCCATAATGAATGTTCTTGGTTGCATGCCCATGTTCGTATCCCTGATAGGAAACAACAAGCTGCAAATAAGTGTAGTGATAAATCCATCCAATCTAACCACTGGTTGTTGCTCGTTGTTGACACTGTAACCCCATAGATTTCATTGGATTTCTCTAATATTCACCAGTAGGAATTTTCATTGCTACGCTGAGCTCCCATTAGACATGTGGGAGGCCTTACTTGTGGCTTCTTAGGCACCTCCTCCCATTTAGCGGCATGCTCTGGTGAGAAGTTTAGGAAACGTCTAAACTACAACTTAAAATGGACATCCCTCACTGACTGTTTATCATCGTCTAAAACCAAGTATATCTACACCTTTTCCAATCATGAAATTTTCTTTGAGTCCTCCCATGTGTTCTTCATATGAAGTAACTCATCGTACATCTCCCCCAGAATGGGAATCCATGAGATCTTATAGAGGTCCCATAGGATGATGCCTACTTCCCCATGACAGAAATAAAAAGTGTTGTTCCTCGTTAACCACCTTTTCATCAACTATAGAATCATATGTTTCAGCTGGTAGATATGGAATTGGGAATCCCACACAGCTTCATACAGGCCTACCCGCTTCATCTCTACCCCATCTTCATCATAGGATACGCATACCCAGTACACCCAGAACCATTCATCCATGAAGTTTCCTCCCTATCATGGATCCCAATAATCAGTCCACACCTTCTCTAGGTTCCATTAGACTGCCATGAGAATGGTGTGGTACTATGGGGGAGATACCTCTAGTTGCATCGCTTTCCCATCAACATTGTTGACATGTTTGTATAGGCAGTCAACAATGACATGTGTGTGGTCTTTCCAGGTATGGGTATCAGTAGCTCTAAACCACTGGTATTGACATGGTATACTCCGAAACCAGTAAGATGGTTCGTACCTTATTGTAATGGGGATTAAAATTTCATCCCTTAGACCAAATCCATTCAGTGGTAGTCTCTTACAGGGGGTTTTTTCTTTTTCCCTTGTGACAGCAGATGCACTAGAGACTTGTGATCAGAAAGGATTCTAGAATATTACTTGAGCTCATGATTGTTTGACATCTCCTACCTTCAAGAAACATCTACAAGGACCTCATATAGAGCTTCTTTGTTGGCCATTTCATCCCAATATTTTTTTATTTTCCTCTTCTGTTCGAAAAGATCATTCACAGATCTCATTCACAGAGCTCGTTTGCAATGCACACATCACATAACATGTAGTCATGGATCATTGAAAGAATCATTTTTCTTCACAGAGAAACACATGATTGTGATGCAATGTTTCACTAAATAACATTCACAGATCACTGATATGAAAAAACCCGATTCACACAACACGTTCACAGGGTGCTGTAGCTTCATGATTCGAGATCTCAAGGAACAAATCCATAGGGATATATGTGAAAAAAAGAAGGGTCCTTGCACCCAATTTATAGGTGATGACCTCCTGATCTTCACAGTGACCTTGACTATAGAGAGATTCGTGGAATTCTCCACCCACAATATTCTTATCTGCATCACGATGCATCTTTGTGATTTGCCTAATTTTGGTGACCTACCCTCAAAATCCAACCCTCATTTTCTCCTCATCTCCTATTCATAGTGGGGGGGGGGTATTCTTTGGTGCCAAAATTCCTTTCCTTGAAATAAATCTACAAAGGCATAAATGAATTACTAAAGGGTGTACCTTGCGAAGTCCTTTCACAAAGACCTCAAGCATCACGATGGCTGAAAAGACACCTAGAAGGATTCTTCGTGACTACCACAAAGGAAATGATGGAAGCCTATGTGAGTTGGAGAAACTTGACTGCAACCTCCGTGACCATAGAAAATGCAATTAAAAAAGGCTCTGTGAGTCTGATAAACTTGACCACAGCCTTTGCGACCGCCGAAAAGGCAATAATGGAAGCCTTTTTCAAGTCCAATAAACTTGACCAAAGTCTCCATGATCCTCGTGGAGAAATGATGGACTCCTATTCAAGTATGAAGAACTTTATGGCCAATTGTGAAGCATTATTTTCTTTGCAATTCATCCTGAAATAATTGTGATACCTAATGACTATAAATACTCAGTTCACATGCACTCTAAAGGATCGACACCTTGAACTTTATCCTTATGTTCTCGTTCTCTTGATTTGCGAAGCACAATTTTCACTATGAACCATTGAGAAAATGAACCATCCGAGGTACTTGAGCATTAAAAACCCACTTTTTCTTTGCTCAATTTTACCTCCGCTTCAAGTGGGGATGCCCTTCATTAAGCCCTTTGGCCATCACAAAGGAAGGAGACCCCTTTGGATACTCGGAACTTTGTGAAGCACTCAGTCTTCATGAAGCACAATCTAAGAACATGTAGACACCATTCCAAAGCTGGGTTACTATGGTTCATGAATCACCCTCTTTTGCGAAGCCCCTTCACTTTGGAAAGCACTGGAGCTTAATGAATTCTCTCTATTTGAGGCCTTCTACTTCGCAAACCCCTCTTTCTTGATGCCCTCCAAGCAAGTACTTAGTGATTTCATAGTCCCCTGAGTGGTGATTCAGGTTGTGTTTCCCTACCTCATGCTTCTTTACATAGGAACACTAATGAATATTTCTTCTTTGGATAGCCATACTAATGTGGACCCCTCAATGAATCACTCCACAACCCCAATACCATGGAATTTATTGTGCCTTACCTTTCACAAGTGCAGGTTGGTAAAAGTTATGTAAGTCATATGGATGATGAGTGAGTCATCCTCATCCAAGCTAAAGGACATTAAACTACCAAGCAACCCCATGTCGTCAACACACAATGTTAAACTATGATCACCACATGAGTTAGAAGCCCAAGAGGACCATGAAGGGGATGTGAACCAACACCCTCTCACTCCTCCCCTCCTACTGAGATTTGTCTCCATGTGCGCCTTCGGCAGACTTTGTGTAATCCCCAACACACCTTAGTAGCATTCCCCCTTGTATGATGTCCATATCCTCCTTGAACATCAAGACACCCTCTTTGAGTTTCCCAATATTTCTCTCCCTAGGACTTTAACCATGTGTAATCTCCAATATACCCCTCATGGATGCACCTTTTTTCATGTGATAATCAGGTCTATTGATGCCTTTTGTTTCTCACATAGATCATGACTCACATGGGCTTAGAGTAAGCATCAACCATCACATACTCATTGGGCTGCCTTAACATGTAAGCCCCATTCCCCACTTCATCGAACTATGTGGACTTTGATTCCATACCATGTGGATCATAGGAGGCCTCCTTAAGGTTCAAGCCTATCACCCATCTGTTCTGTCCATTTCACATTGGTTCAATCTTCGTCCTGTGAGACATTAAACTGTATATTCCCTAAAATAGTTGGATTTTGATCCCTTTTGGGTACGTAAGAAGCCTCTTTGAGGTTTAATCCCAAAATGGTAAACTTTGTTACTCCCTCCTAGGGATGTACCCTCATGGTGTGAAATCATCCATTTTTGGGATGCATCTCCATTATCTACCTCCTTAAGGTGTTCTGATCCATTCAGAAAGCTAACCATGCATATTCCCCACACTCAATCAATACTCCTTCAACCAAGAGTGTCTCTCTTTCTATGGGTTTATGACCATGAATAATCTCCAAGCATGTATTTAGGTTGCTTTCCTTTGTGTACACACTGATTAGTGCCCCATTCTTGAACTATGTAGACTTTAATATTTTTCACTTTTTGAGAAAGGTACGCAGGAAGCCTCCCCAAGGTGCAAGCCAAACCCACTCCTAGTCCTGGTCTTTCCCTCGATCATTTGTGTCTCATGAAGATCATTCCTTAACCCGTTGGTTCCATTTCCTTTAGGTCCCCATCCACACGTACATTCTCAAGAACCGCCTCCTTAGGTGGCTCATCGTCCCATTCCAAAACTACATGGAATATGATTCCCCACCATTGGGATACATAGAAAATCACCGTGAGATTCAAGCTCAATACTGTCATGTTCACATAGGTTCTCAGTTCCATCCCTATTCATTCCACCCTTTGACACTTCATCCATATTAATCATTATTTTACCTAGGCCACCATATCCTAGGGAAATTATGACATTCAAATGGGAATCTAACCATGTGTATACCTCATTTATCTCATTTCTCTTTGTAGCACCCAGGCTGCTTACCACATGTAAGCCCCAACATGCTTATAGGTGGTTGTCCATTGTGAACACCCCGATCCTATGACTCACCCTCTGGAACTACATGGGGTTTGATCCTTGGATTCTAAACAGGGTATGTAGGAATCCTCCATGATCTTCAATCCCAGCCAATGGTAAACCTTGGTGTCCCATTTTCTAGGACCCACCATTATTTGATCCACCTTTTTTGGTTTTCTAGATCAGCCTTCATGGTGTGAAACCTTCCCGTTTGTAGGACACACCATCCTGGGTCCATCCTTATTGGAGGTTCTGACCCATCCATTTGGCAAACTTTCTAGTTGATCCCTCCTAGGGATGTAATTATCTAATCCACTCCCATCATTTTTCCCGATCAGTCTAATCCGTCTTTGCTAGATGTTAAACTCCTGACATATCCCAGGATAAACATGAGAAGATGATGAAAAACTCAGAGATATGCCTATGGAATACAATTCACCAAATTCGATGTGGGATGACTTGGTCTTACTTTCCCTTGAGAATCCCTCTTATATGAGAAAATTCAGGTGTACTGGTGTTTCAGTGTCTAGACACGCCAATGATGCCCAACGTGACAACTCTCCTAACTGAAGGTCACTGAAATGACTTGAACCCTTTGGAATGTCATGATAGAAGAAGTATAATTAACCAGTGTCTTGAAAGATATGGAATCAGGAAGAGTATCAAGAACAATGTATTAATTTTTAAGGGAGACCTGGACTTGGTGATGAAGTATGAAGAAGAATCCACAGAAGGAGAGACAGACATCCCATCATCCCATTTAGATCAAGGCGAGAACGTCCCTCAAGAGGAGACATATTCAACCCACCTTTGGAAAGAAATAATATAGGGAAAAAACGTGACTCGTTCGACTGAAAAGTCCCACACACGTGGTAGGATGAGGTGCGCCCCAAAAAAAGTATTGGAAAAATGTATTCTATATGTTATTCGTATTCTTACATATATTGAATATATATCTTTAATTTCATGGTTTTATTCCCCCACAAATTTCTTTTGATGAAAACCCTAAATCCCATCAATAGTATCAATGATATGTTCTTTAATTGATAAAGATGTTCTTCATGCTATTTATTAAAGAAATTATCTATCATAAGAAGTTTTAATGCATTTCATAAAATATGATACATTTAAATGTTATTTTTTTGTTTAGTCTCAACATAAAACAACCTATATCATAGGGTATGATACAGTGTAATCCTATAGATTTGAACTGCACCATAGGATACAATATACAATATGATAAAATAATATTGATCCCTAGATTTTATAAAAATATATCATTATAATGTATTAACAACACAAGTTATATCATAGAATATGATCAGAGACCTACAATATTTCCAACATAAGTGGTGATATCGAATGTGGATTATGACTTGGTTATATCAGATAATATTATGGATACATGTGGTTACTTTTATGTACCTTTCATAAATTATAATTGATAATCCTATTATCAGTCATAAAATATGATATAGGGAAAAATGTTAAAAAATAACATTTTTATAGATTTGTTTGTGGTTTATAAATTTTTTATAAATGATAAGTGTTTTTATGTAAAATGTGTTGTTTTATGCTTAAATTAAATATGATAAGTTCATATTTTTATCTCATATTTTGGAAAATAAATTAAGTATTTATTTATTTGTTAATTCATTTAGAATATTCAAATTAATAAAATTTTTATGGAATATAAATATTATGTATACTTAATTTATAGAATAATTTGCTTCTATATATTGTTATGTGATTCATTTCATGCTTGGTAAAACAACATAAGATTTAGTTTTCATCCACCTTAACCTTGGTTTTAACTAAATTTATTAGATTTAATTTTATTTTCAAATATAGTTTCAGCATATTAGATTTTAGGGTTATTATGAATTGGATTATCTCTTGACTAAAGTCTCTTATGGGAGAGGGACTTTGGGTTAGACTTCCCACTATCCCAAAGTATTATGACTTGTTCTAGAAATTTGGGGTTGGTAATCTATCACTCTAGGAATACTCATGTAGATATTTTCAATATCATATAAGTTTATATGAAGAGTTCTTGTACCTTATGTATAAGATGAATTTTGGATATGTATGAATATGTTTGAAATATATTTGGATGGGTAACTCATATTGTAGGTTATGTAAAGAGTTATACATTAATATAGTGTGAACATATTAATTTAGTGGATGGAATATGGATTCCAAAACTAAATCATTAGAATCATGTATAACCAAATGAAAAAAATATAGGATAATAAATATTTCATGTGAAGTAATTTTTAATTAATATAATATTCATATGATGTATATTAAGTTTGTGATACTTTTAAAGGAAAACTCTTTAAATACTAACTATGATATTCCCTCCAAAGAAGTACATGTCAAAACCTTAATCATATAGCTGGGTAGGTTCTGCCAAAGCAGGTTTCTCATGGATTATCTTACATAAGGAATGATGTAAATGAATAACCCTAAGAGTTTGGTAACCATATCCCATTGTTATATTTGGGTAACACTTAATTGGGATACCCTAAGAGTTAGGATATCAAAGGAATAAAGTTGAGTTTATATCCAAATGATTGATTGGGAAAATGGATGACCAATCAACTATCCAGTAATCATAACTTCTATAATTGGGATGATTACTTACCTAAACAACTATGTTTTGAGATGAAAACTAAAGTGGAATAATTAATTAGTGAAACATGGATCTTTAATCACTAAATGTATATGATGTGTGGGCTTATATTTTTTAGTGGGAGTATTTTCATTAAAATTCCTTGATGAAAATATATAAAACATGATACTCACCTCAAGATATGACTTTATTGTAGATTATAAAACACATCATGTTAATAATATTGAGATATATTTTGGGTATGACCTACAAAATAGTTCAATATTGTTATATAGGGTTGAGAAGTGTTCTCAAAGAGATGCATTATAATGATTTGAATGAGAATGTTATATTTTTCAATTTCCCCAACTATGATTCATGGATATTAAATATTGGGTGTGAATCACACATTTGTGCTGATAAACATAGAATTAAATATAGGATAGAATTGATGAAGGGAGAAGTATAACTTTGTGTTGGTAATGGATTAAGAGTTTTTATATTAGAAATCAATACTTATGATATAAGTTTATCTAGTGGATTAGTAATATAATTGAGAACTATTATTATGTTCCCGCTATAAAAAAATATGATTTCTATATATTTTCTTAGCAACATGACTTTTTCATTCATTATAAAGAACCTGAGTTTTTCTATATATAAGAATGAAATTTTTTATTTCATTAAGAATATGGTAAATAGATTTTTCATTCTAAATATAGATAATATTGTCTACAACATTAAGAATAAGAAGGTCATGTTAATTATAATCCCACCAATATGTAGCAATATCTCCTTGGAAACATAAATGATAAATGAATATGAATACTCTATAGATTGTATTATTGGACTCAATCAATTATGAATCATTTGGAACATGATAATATTGTTTATTAGTTTAGATGACCAAAACACGTTTTAGTGGAAAGGGTGAAAGGGGTAGTGGTTTGTTGGATATCATAAACAGTGATGTGTATAGACCAATAAATAGACAAAAAATGGTGGTTTTAGGCACTTAATTACTTTTACACATTAATTTAGTCAGTATGGTTATGTGATTTAGATGATAAATTAGTATGGAACTTTTGAAAAGTTCAAAGAGTTTTAGAATTAAGTATAGAATAAATTGGGAAAAATTATTATGATTCTCCAATAAGATCAGAGTGGTGAATACTTGCACCATGAATTTACTAATCATATAAGAGATTGTGGAATTGTTAAACAACTCACTCCTCCTAGAAAACCACAGTGGAATAGTGTGTTTGAGTGGAGGAATCATACATTTTTGGACATGATTCAATCGATGATGATTTAGTATGACCTTCCTATTTAATTCTGGGGTTAGGAACCAGAGACTACAATATTATTAATTAGTCTAATTCTATATAAATAATTAATAAAGACACTATATGAGATTGAATTGGTAAATTTACCAATATTTCTTTTATGAGAATTTTTAGTTTTGAATCATACATATGAAATTTGAATTATGATAAATTGACCCTAAGTATGAAAAATTATTATTTATTGGTTATCCCATGTAAACTAAGAGAAATTATTTCTATAATACCAATGAGTAAAAAGTGTATGTGGCCCTATTTTAAATATTTATTAAGAAGGAATATATAAATTAAGTTATTAGTGGAATGAAATTTGAACTCAAAGACATCCCAGACCAACAAAAAAGAAGTGTTCCAGAGATATATGTTGAGATAATTCCAAAAAGAGTTATGGATGAAGAACTGACTCAAGTTACACAAGAACCTATAAGGTTCGGTAGGATTCATCAGTATCCTAATAGATATGAATTTATTATTACAAATGATGAGGAATTAATGTACATAGGATATGAACCTCCTACCAATCAAGTAGCCATTGATATTTCTATTTTTAATAAATGTTTAAAATCCATGGAATCTAAAATGGAATCTACATACACTAACCAAGTTTGTAATTTAGTGGATTCACCTTATGAGGTAATACCCATAGAGTTTAGCCAGGGTTTCCCAAAAAAAGAATGACATTGATGGCATAGTGTCTACTTATAAATCATGCTTCATGGAAAACTGTTAAAAGAAAGTCAATGTTATTGACCATAAAGAGACATTTTTACCCATTATGATGATATAGTCCATTAGAATTTTTCATGATATAAAATATAATTTTGATTATGATATATATCAAATGGATGAAAAAACCTCTTTCCTTAATGGGAATTTAGTTGAGGACATTCATATGATATAACCTAAAAGTTTTGAAGTGATAAATGAGACTCCTAAGGTATGAAATTTTCAACGATCTATTTAAGGATTCAAGAAATAATGTCAGTGTTAGAATATTAAATTTTATGATTCAATAATAGAGTTTGGTTTCATTAATAATTCTATATGATTCCTATAAATATAAGAGAACTAGTGAGTGTGCTATAGTTTTTTGGATATTGTATGTATATTATGTACTTCTTATTAGAAATTACATCATGAATTTATATTCTATAAAGATGTGGTTGGGTAAATTATATTCTAAGAAATACATGGGTGAAGAAACCTATTAATTGGGTACAAATATTTATAAATACAAATATAATAGGTTCCTTAGACTTATTCAAGACACATAAATTGGTAAATTGGTAAAGTTTTTTGGCAAGGAGAACAAAAAAAAGTGGTCTTTATTAGTGTTACATGGAATAAATCTTATTAATATTTAAAATCCTTCAAAGGAGTTAGAGAGTTTGGATATATTTCCCTATGAATATTCCATAAGGTGTGTCATTCATGCTTTGCTTTTTTCTCAACCTGAAATTTCCTATGCTATTAGAATAATTAGTAAATACCAATCCAATCCTGGTGAGAGTCATTGGATTAATGTGAATAATATTCCAAATCACTTAAGAAGGAATAAATATATATTATTAGAATTTTTAGGATGAGCTCTATGAAAAGGTTTATATAGATTATACTTTCCATTCTGATAAATAAGACATGATATCTCAATTTGGGATCATATTTCTCTATAATGATGGTTCTATCAGTTGGAATAGTTCCAAAAAATCTACCATGGAAAACTCAATAACAGAGGAAGAGTACATTGTTGTATCAGATGTTGTAAAGGAAGTTATTTAGATCAAGGAGTTATTTTCCAAACATGTGGTGGTTTCTTGAATCAAGGGATAAATTGAGATTTACAGTGACAATAATGGATCCATTTATTAGTTAAAGGAACCCTATTCTCACCAAAGGACCAAGCACATCCTTCAAAAATACCATATCATACAATAAATCATTGAGAGGAGTGATGATATGATCTATTGGGTTGTTATAGAGGATAATGTAATATATCCATTGATAAATACATTACTGTAGGGTAACATAGGAGTCATGTTAAATATTTTTTATGAAATTCATAAGATATTGAATGAAATGGTTGAATGATGTATCATGATTTTATAAGAAAATAAAAAACATTTAGGCCAATGGAGCACTTGCATCCTGAAAATAATGTGCCTCATAAACCCAATCAAATTTAAAACCTCTCATACATTGAGAAAGATTACTTTCCAAAAATGTGAAAGGTTATTCCTCTAGTTCTGGTGGTTTATTCCTTGGAGGTCCTCAAATCAGCGTTGCATATATCATCTGCACCTATCAAGTTTGTTTGAGAGCCTGTTCTTTGCTCCATCAAAAAGGTTTTGGATAGTTCTTATGGAATGGTTGATCTAATTAGGATCCCATTCACTCCAGGGATTAACATAGATCTCCATTTCATAGTGATGGTGTAAGGGTTTCTTGTGGATGATCTTTCGATGGTGGATCTAGGGGAGGCTGAAGCTTATCATAAATGGTCATTGCTAGTGAGATTTAGATGAGAGTGGCTGATGATATATAAGGACCATACATTACATACATATATATTAATTATAAATATAAGAATATTTCTTAAAAAAATAGAAAAACCATGCCAATACCATATATATTTCTTGTCTTTCGAAAATGGGAAACATAAACAAATGGTTCATAAAAAATCTACATCATCTCACACTTATTCTTTCATATCTAGAACCCTTTCTGACATATCTTAATTAATAACTTTATTCGTATCCTAGGGAAATGAAACATAATAAAGTGTGATCTTAGATTCTTAGTAAGTGAAATATAAATCATATCATAATCATAATTCATAAGAACATAACATTTAAATATCTTATCCTCTATATCAAATATCATGAAATCATGTTATGGGATAAATAATATAATTTAATAAAAAATAAATGAACATATTCTGAGAGGTCATAACATACAAAATGGAATTCATGGCATACACATAAGAATATAAAATAATTTCCATATTAGTCAAGGCATATTGACAAGACCATCATAGTGGACAAATTCATTTACTGAAATGAGTTCACTCCTGGTTCCAACCCTATGTTAATAAACTGGGTTTACTTCCTATTCCAGCTTTGTATTACTAAACCAAGATCATTTCACATTATATCCTTGTATATATAACGAGTTATAAATCTTTACCCAATGCATTGGAAGGATATATATGTACCAACTATCACATAATGAAAACCACACACATGCATTCTAGAAGAACATAAATCATTCATTATATCTGATCACATGAAAAGAAATAGGATTCATAAACATAAATCAATCATAACATAACCCATGGAATGAAATGGGTTTCATAAATATCATTATATAAAAACATAAAACAACCATATGCATCATAGGGATAACATACTTGAAAAATATCCCCATTCAAAGATAATTAACATTTGAGATGTCATTTGAAAATAATTCTTGAGGAAAGAATAATTTATTCTTTGAAAATGTTTTCTTTTCTTAAAATGACACAATTTGAAAAGAAAAATGTTTCTCTTAAAATAACCTTGTAATATTATGAGGTAATATTTAAGGAATTATGAAATCATGGAAGTGGAAAAAATCCATTCATGACATATAAATTAAAAAAAACATTCTTCTCATACTTTTTATGGATAAGTTAAATAGTACCTCATATAGAAAATGACAAAATATTACTTTCATATCATTTAGTAAAAATTAATACATGCCTAAAGATGAATTTAAATTTTTTTGGTATAATAGGAAAAATATTCTGGAAAACATTTTTAAGAAACATGTACATGGAAGATAAATATTCCCTAGTAGATACTTATATACAAATAATCCCAAATAAAATGAGATTGTGAATTTAACCCTTAACTTAGTTCTAATTTACTTCATACATTTTAGAAAATTATTTATAATGGATTAAATAATATTATTAACTTATTATAGAACCATATTATTTTTTATGATATCATATATGATCATATTTTCACTTATTTGTTAATAATACTTCATTATTATTCTTCTCTTGGGTGTCAATTGATTTATTTTCTTATGCATTTTTTGTCATATAAGTCCATATTATTGTGAATAGGATATAGTTACATAATTTACATAATTATTTAAGGTAATATATATCATATTTATTCATTATATACATTTATTTAATCATTCTTTAATGGTGATCATGGAGAATGAATTTCATTGCATCGTGGAGATGGTAGGCCATACATACGCACGAGCGATGATATCACTCCTTAATGGTTAAATGGTATGGAATTGGATGGTATATGTACATTTAAAGAATCAATATCATGTTATAATATTCATATTTAATCCTTATTTCTATAATTATACCCATCCAAGTAAATTTGTGATGAAAAATAGATTACACCACAATGTGGAGACGGTAGATCGTACGTACGTACGCATGGTGATTTCATTTTTTTGGATGGATAAAAGGTGGAGTAAAGTTGTTACATAATAATAATAACATATCATAATATAGGTGATAATGTAATTTTTACTTTATAAGGTAAAACACACATGATGAGGATATAGAATAATAAGTACCCCTGAGAGAGTCGGTAAAAGAGATTACATCTTCTTCGGAGAAATCCCTCTAGATATTCTCTTTGGGACACTAGAGTTGGTCTTTTGAGAAGAACATAACTTATAGAATGTGACCAGGGGAGTTTATAAAGTAAATTTTCAAGGTATGATCGAGTTTTAAGGCCCAATTTGATGTGAATAATTGTGGGAGGAGGTTCCCTTTTATAAAATAGATGAGGGTCACTTTTGGAATTTCAAAAAATATTAAATTATAATAAATTCAATATTAATAAAAATAAATAAAAAAGGTCATTCATTCAAATATAATATGAGGTAATGTTTTAATATTATAAAAAATATATTTTTTACAAGTGTTTTCATTGTTTAATCCTTATCATTTTGATTAACCCTTAGTTAACATATTTTAATTTTAAATAAGGTAACAATTTGTTTTATATTAATAGAGTGTAATTTTTATTTATTTGATTAAAATTAGATCATAAATGAAATATTTAGAACAATTAAGACCATATAATAATTATTTGATATTTTTAAAAATGTTTTATTATTTTTAAATAAATTAATAAAACATTATTTTTGTAACGCCCCGACCCCAGTTACCCAGAGTCGGTGCATTATTACATAAAATTGGCATGATCACAAGAAAGACCAAATCTTGAAAGACCGATTGGTTTAGTAGCCTTGGAAATACTAGATACATTCATAAAGTTTTACATTACATAAATAAACATCTTTTCTTCATATCCTTTCATACTATCCATACAGTTCATTCATAAATTAATTCTTCATAATCCTAGGAAAAATAAAACATTGAAAGGGGTGAGCTCAGATGCCCAGTGAGGATAACATTATAGTAGAAGCTTTTATAGATAAACATAAACACTTAAGGCAGTTTATAACTAAAACAAAAGCCTTTTAAACTTTAACTTCAGCATAAAATGGCAAAGATAAAATAAAATAATGCCATTTACTTACTCACATGGATATTCTAATAGTCGAATGATCACATGCAATATCAATAACCACTTTCATAATGATGGAATGCATAATTCCAGCCTATCATAACCACAAAGCCAAGGTCTCGTGCCAAGACTACAAATAAGATTTTGTCAAGGCCTTATGCCAAGACACTAGTTTGTCTCATGAGACCTACCGATGCATCGAGAAGCTATAGCGGGCTCCACCCGTCACTTATTAATTCCAATGAATTCCTCATATGAACATGTTTAAACATAACATAAACATTCGTATTTAAACTAGCATACGAAATGTCAATACTTTAACCACAAACCACGAATGGTATAAAAATAGCACATCCACAGTCAAACATAACTCATTCAATACAATATGGAAGATTGTATTTTACCTCAATCGATAATAATGAATGATATAAACATAGATGAAAATAACCATCAAAACTATTTGAGATAAATATCCCCCTTTTCTTGAAAACATTTAAAAGTCACACTATTTGTTAAGAAGCCATTTAAAAATAGATTTTTGAATCAAAGTGTCCCATACCACTTTGAAACTTTTAAAAGGAGTTTTAATTTTAAAACTTTAATGTCCATATAAATAAATCCTTAAAACCATTTTTAAAACATGGACATTAATGAGCAAGATTTATAAGAATAAGTCTTTAAAACATTTAAAAATGGTATTTTAGTTAGAGTTTATAACCAAAAGAGAGACACTTGAATACAAATAATTTAGGTAATAAAAACTTTGTAATATCATGAGAATAAAGGGATTCATGATATACTAGGTCAAAGTACATTATATACACCACATAAAAGTGATTTGGTGTATAACAAAAAAGAAGTTTCAATGGAATGTAAATTGAGATGAAATCTCTCATAAAGGTCGTATCCTTAGGTTAAGGATAAATAAACGACATAATTATGTGTGACAAATATAAATACACTAAATATGATTGGATATTCAGTGTAAAACAATCAAGGTACATTCACACATATTCTAGTAAAAACAACACCAATGAATTGGATGTTTATCTCAACAAATCGAGATTGAGTAAAAATTACTCTTATCAAGTTCATACCGATGACTTGAGAATTTATCAATGGAGTGATTATGTGTATACAAAGTATATCCACAGAAAGGGGAGTATAAATTATGACATAATCAAATGAATAGTGATTCCACACATAATCTTGGAGTAAAATAATCAATGAAGTATGCGTAAAGCCGAATGAGTAGAAATTGAAATTTCAAATTCCCTTATCGATTTGGTAACATACAAAAGATACACCCATGAAAGAAGGATCATACAATGATGATGTAAATATACATGAATTAAATTATATTACATAATGAATACAAACATGGGTAGTACACACACCACATGTAATAAATAAGTGGTGAACAATGAAATTCTCACGGAATTAAAAGTGAGATAAGAAACCCCTTACCACGTTGTAATCAACTGAGTAGTATGACCAAAAGTTAATAACCACCAAATTATTTACATAATAACATGAATATAAAGAGAATAATGATAATATATATCAAATGGCAGTACAAAATATACCACTTTCAATAAATTAGTGGCAAACAATGGGAATCTCATGGAATTGAAAGTGAGATAAGAAAATCCCTTACCTTGTACTTTTCCTTGGTTGGGGGTAGGTTAAACTCTTGTATAATGTTGAAATAATTGTTATTAAATTATTCATGAATCATATTCATTAATATGATATCATATATGATCTTTTAACATTTCTTTGTTAATAATATCTTAGAATTATCTTCGTTTCGGGTGTTAACTTACTCGTTTTCTTTTATATGTTTTGTTACGTAAGCCATGTTTTTCATGGATAGGTTGTATCTTATTCATATCCAGAATGATATAAAGTTCTTAAACATTATTTTTAAATCATCAAATGATAATTATACTTGAATGGATATGATGGAGAATGAATCTCATCGCGTTCGTGGAGACGGTAGTCCGTACGTATGCACGAGCGACAATATCATTCTTTTGATATTAAAATAATATATAATTGGATGATATATCATATATACAGAATCATTATCATGTTATATTTATTATTTAAATGAGTTACACATCATTATTATACCCACCCAAATAATAATATATTGAATAAAAATTACACCACGATGTGGAGACGGTAAGCCGTACGTACGCACGCATGGTGACATGTTATTCAAAGGGTGGATAGAATACTGAATATGGTTGTACCATATTTATAATAACATCACAGTATATATAAGATACTGGAGTTATTATTTTAGAATGGTAATAACAAAGAAAGAAGAAGTGGAAGAAGAAAGGAACTTGAAAAGGGGTGGTGAAAACATTACCTTTTCTCCAGGTTCTTCCTTTTGATTTGATCAAAAGGGCTCCTTAGGTTGGCTTTCTGATCAAAATAATGCCTTTATGTTGTAGTGAGGGAAGTTGAGAGAGTATTTTGTCAGGGGTTGGACGAACAAAAAGGCTTTGAAGGTGTGAAGAAATGAGAAGGAGGAGTGCCCTTTTATAAGAGGGGTGAGGGGCACCTTTGGAAAATCTAGAAATATTAATTTATAATAAATTCATATTCGGTTTCTAATGGCTCAAAAGTTGATTCTTCAAAGGTTAAGGTGGGGATAGGTCGAAAAAAATTCAACCAATAGAATTTAGACATGTTTGAGTTACTATATTAACCTTATCTTTTAGTTTTAACTCTTAGTTAATTAGTTTGACATTTACCATGTCACTTTGTATTTTTATATTATATAATTAATAAACTTACTATATACATCCAAGCGACCCCCAAGTGGTCCATTAATGATATAAACATCATGATATAAGTCTCTTGGCTGAACCTTAGATTTTTAGGAATTTAATATCAATTAATAATATAATATTTGTTTTAAAAACTCTTTTATGTCAATTTTGACACTATTCAATAGTTGATTTTTGTGAAACTCATAACAGAATTATTACTTAGAAAAAAGTAAATTAAATCAATCATAATATGTCATATTATCCTAGAAAATTAGTTTAAGTCATTAAAAGTCTTGAATTATATTTATTTGGGTATTTATAATATCAATTATTTTAATTGTTCACTATTATGGTAATTACTGCATCATCATTGTGTCATAAATATATTAAATTATTTAATTTCTAAAAATTATAAATAAAATATCATTATTTAGGAAATATTATTATATTTCTAATGAATATTTACAATTGAATATATCTTTTGTATAATCCTATATTAAAAATGTTTTAGTAAATAAACTTTGATTTTAACTCTTTTAACTCTTCTTTGAATTAAATAATAATAAATGTCCTAATCTAATCCAAGTGGACCTAAATGATAATATTTTATTCCTAAGGTTGTTTTTGGTAGATATAAACTTGTCCAATAGAATTAGGACATGTTTTAGGGTAATATTAATATCATTTTTACCCTTAATTACCCTATTTACTTTTAACCGTGGTAAATAAAAGTAAAAAGTTACTATTCACCAAAAATTCTTTTCATCTCATTGAACCAAATTTTACTTCTTGATATTAACCGTGTCTCTCGGATTTTTGAAATTCCATTCACAGAAGCGGTAAAATTAAGTTTTATGAAAAATTCAGTTTTTTTTAACTACCACTTAGTAGTTTCACTATTCATCAAAAATTGAAGTTTTTCAGAACAATGCCAAAATTTAACCCTAAGCTATAATTGATATTCCGAATTCAAAAATGATGTCTATTTTACAAAATTCTAAACATATAAGTTGAATTAATTAATTTTATAATTAATTCCTGTTGTCACAACAAATAACGTGTTTTTAAGAAACAATATATATCAAAAGATTGACAATTGTTTAGGTCCAATTTCAAAGTGAAATTAATTCTAATGAACACCATTGGATAAAATGGTAAAAATACATTCTAATTATACTTTAAAACCACTCAATAATATAATTTATCACTATAAATTATTTTGATTTAAAAATTTGTTTTTAATTAAAATTTAGTATTTTTCACTATTCATCAAAATATAAGTGTTATCCGAAAAGTTCCAAAATTTCACCCTAGGATAAATTCGATATTACGAATCCAAAAATGAAGTCCATTTTGAGAGATAGAATTTATAAAATTTCAAAAAGTAGGTATTACTATTCATAACGGCTAGTTTGATTGGTTGTGGTGTGTTATAATATCGAAGTTGCGTACAATGCACACCATTGCATTATTCGAAGGAAAACGTACCGTGGAATATTGGGGTGTTACATTCTCCCCTCTTTCAATAAATTTCATCCTCACAATTTTTAAAATTGTGCTTTGGAATATAATGGAATGTCCCAAATCAGAAAAAGAGCAATAAAACTATCACTTTAAAAGAAAGAAAGAGAGGTATAAAGGTCAACCAAGATAACCCATACCCAGATTCCATGTAGGAAAACATGGATATGAATTATAAACTAAGTGTCAAGTTCTGATGGAGAGGGATAGAAATCATGATCAGGAGAAAGTTAACAATAAGAAAACCACAAACTTGTGTTGGGACAAATGGCCATTAGTCTCCTAGTAGGAAAGTAAACGGACAACATTTTTTTGTTTTAAGTTACATTACATAAGGATGAGGAATTTATTTATGAT
The DNA here is from genome assembly GCA_963277665.1 of Viscum album. Lineage (NCBI taxonomy): Eukaryota > Viridiplantae > Streptophyta > Magnoliopsida > Santalales > Viscaceae > Viscum > Viscum album. The sequence goes on along the minus strand of OY728125.1, from coordinate 1,473,013,294 downwards.
ATTGACTAAGAATATAAAGATATATATACTTACATTTAAAGTAGAGTTTCATTCTTTAATAAATTTCCATGACTAACTCATTTTTTTTAAACGATGAGTATTCAAGAAGACTTGGTCACACTGGAAGAGCTAGAATAAACTTCTATAGAATCACATGATCCATGCAGGATGAACTATATATTTACATTGTCTTTAGAGATTAATCAAAACCAAAATGGTTAGTACAAGATCTAATGATCCCCCAAAAAGATATTCCTTGAGAGAAATAAACACTAATCTTAATTTCCAAAATTAAACCAACAATACCCCAAAGTTAAATAAATACCATTCAATATTCAATTGTCCTTAAAATCCTTTAATATAATCAAAACTAATATTTAAAACCAAAACTTATTAAGAATTTAGTATTCCACGTTAAATTGTATCTCCAAATGAAATTAATTACTCTTAAAGTCACATACTTAAACGTAATTAACCTAATCATTTCCATAAATAACCCAAATCATTATAAATCCACAATAAAAACATAGATAAAAATCCACCATTACTCCTCAAATGAAATCCCATACTACTTTATTTTCCTTTGGCATATAGTGTTCTCAACAAAGCGAACAACTTACAAAATAACATTTATCACTTAATCACCAAATCATTTTCCTATACTAAGGGTATTCATTTGATAAGATATAAGATCCCAAATCAACTTATTATTGATCAATAAAATCATTTAACTAAAAATAATTAGTCACACTATCTAGGGAATTCACGTAGTCCAGTGGTAGGCGATAAATACCAATCGCACTTTGGTTGTGGGTTCAATTCCCACAGCTTTGTCCGACGCGATGGGTTGTCACGCGGTCTGCGTGTTGTCCTTTTCAAAAACTATGTTTTATAACATTACCAAAATGAGATAAATTCCTCAAAATAACCATAACATAATTTAACCACAAATCTTATCTCATACCTTGCATTTTCATCCCAAATTATAATAACTTATAATTCTATCAAACCCCAATGATCATATAATACCAAATGTCTATTTATACTATATCCACAAGAGAAAAGATAATTCTTCCATAAATATCATTCTCACATGGCAAACATTAGGGTTACAAATACAAGAGAAAATTATTCCAAAGTAAACCCTTCAACAAGGATCACTAATAATTTTTAAACATTTATCCAACCATTTATTTCAACATAGCTTCTTCTCTGACCAGGAAAATATCCTATAGAATAGGACATTCACTCGGGTAATGGCCAGGTCCCCTACATTTACGGCAAATGACTATAAATGGACTCTTGGGACCATTTTTATCTACTTCCATAGTACTCTTCATTTTTCTTCGGCAATTCTTCAATTTATGTCCTTCCTTCCCGCACGTAAAGCATTTATTTGTCCCATTGAGACACTTTCCTGGGTGTCTCCTTCCACATTTCATGCATGATGGAAATTGAGGATTTCTTTCTCCATGGTCTCCACTTCTGGAGCTCTTATCATTCATCACCTTTCTCTTCTTTGTTGAGTCCGGTAATTGGTTAATATATATATTGTTGATCATATTTTTGGAAAACTGATTTGGCATAAAGACGATATCTTTTATGCCTATCAACATTCCATTTTTTTGCTCATTTCCACCACCGTTCCCACCTTGTACATCATTCTCAAAGTCACTATGACTTCCTTGGAATCCAGCCATTGACTAAAACCAGAAAGCATTGTGTGAGTAATAGTAGTCATACAATCATTTAGAGATTAAAATGTCACCATATTCTCAATTTGAAACACATTATTATTAACCAAGGTCATTTACTCTCATCTTATATATATATAATAATTTAAATCGGTTTGTAAAGAAAATGTAAATTATCCTAAGCATATCCCCCGGGAGTGTCGTAACCAAGAGTGCAACAAGACCCGTTTTCATGCACCAGTTCCCATTCGAGTCTAGCTCAAAGCAGTGTTTTCGGGTTTTACCCCTAGGTACATCTGTTCCAGAGCTGCCTTTACCTGCTCGTATCCAGACAGGGATGTATTGCTCAGAAAACTCACAAAATCTCTACAATACCAAAATTCTAGGATGTTCTTCTATACTAATCCTCAAAGTTTATCTTAGGTCTACGTGCTCTAATAAGAGTTTATCTAAATATAGTTTCCAAGGTTTGTACTAAACTTCCTCTGATACCAACTGTAACATTCCCACCCCAGTTACCCAAAGTCGGTGCATTATTACATAACATTGGCATGATCACAAGAAAGATCAAATCTCGAAAGACCGATTGGTTTAGTAGCCTTGGAAATACTAGATACATTAATAAAGTTTTACATTACATAAAAAAACATATTTTCTTCATATCCCCTCATACTATCCCTGCAGGTCATTCATAAATTACTTCATCATAATCCTGGGAAAAATAAAACATTGAAAGAGGTGAGCTCAGATGCTCAGTAAGGATAACATTATAGCAGAAGCTTTCATAGATAAGCATAAACACTTAAGGCAGTTTATAACTAAAACGAAAGCCTTTTAAACTTGAACTTCAGCATAAAATGGAAAAGATAAAATAAAATAATTCCATTTACTTACTCACATGGATATTCTACTAGTCGAATGATCACATGCAATATCAATAACCACTTTCATAATGATGGAATGCATAATGCCAGACTATAATAACCAAATAGCCAAGGCCTCGTGCCAAGACTACAAATAAGATTTTGTCAAGGCCTTGTGCCAAGACACTAGTTTGTCTCATGAGACCTACCGATGCATCGAGGAGCTATAGCAGGCTCCACCCGTCACTTATTAAGTCCAATGCATCCCTCATACGAACATGTTTAAACATAACATAAACATTCGTATTTAAACTAGCATACGAAATGTCAATACTTTAACCACAAACCATGAATGGTATAAAAATAGAACATCCACAATCAAACATAACTCATTCAATACAATATGGAATATTGTATTGTTCCTCAATCGATAATAATGAATGATATTGACATAGATAAAAATAACCATCAAAACTATTTGAGATAAATATCCCTCTTTTCTTGAAAACATTTAAAAGTCACACTATTTGTCAAGAAGCCATTTAAAAATAGATTTTTGAATCAAAGTGTCCCATACCACTTTGAAACTTTTAAGAGGAGTTTTAATTTTAAAACTTTAATGTCCATATAAATAAATCCTTAAAACCCTTTTTAAAACATGGACATTAATGAGTAAGATTTAGAAGAATAAGTCTTTAAAACATTTAAAAATGGTATTTTAGTTAGAGTTTCTAACCAAAAGAGAGACACTTGAATACAAATAATTGAGGTAATCAAAACTTTGTAATATCATGAGAATAAAGGGATTCATGATATAATATGTCAAAGTACATTATATACACCAGATAAAAGTGATTTGGTGTATAACAACAAAGAAGTTTCAATGGAATGTAAATTGAGATGAAATCTCTCATAAAGGTCGTATCCTTAGGTTAAGGATAAATAAACGACATAATTATGTGTGAAAAATATAAATACATTAAATATGATTGGATATTCATTGTAAAACAATCAAGGGACATTAACACATATTCTAGTAAAAACAACACCAATGAATTGGATGTTTATCTCAACAAATCGAGATTGAGTAAAAATTACTTTTATCAAGTTCATACCGATGAATTGAGAATTTATCAATGGAGAGATTATGTGTATAAAAAGTATATCCACATAAAGGGGAGTATAAATTATGACATAATCAAATGAATAGTTATTCCACACATAATCTTGGAGTAAAATAATCAATGAAGTATGCGTAAAGCCGAATGAGTAGAAATTGAAATTTCAAATTCCCTTATCGATTTGGTAACATACAAAACATACACCCATGAAATAAGGATCATACAATGATGATGTAAATAAAAATGAATTAAAGTATATTACATAATGAATACAAACATGGGCAGTACACACACCACATGTAATAAATAAGTGGTGAACAATGGAATTCTCACGGAATTAAAAGTGAGATAAGAAACCCCTTACCACGTTGTAATCAACTGAGTCGTATGACCAAAAGTTAATAACCACCAAATTATTTACATAATAACATGAATATAAAGATAATAATGATAATATATATCAAATGGAAGTACACAATATACCACTTTCAATAAATTAGTGGCGAACAATGGAAATCTCACGGAATTGAAAGTGAGATAAGAAAATCCCTTACCTTGTACTTTTCCTTGGTTAGGGGTAGGTTAACCTCCGGTATAATGTTGAAATAATTTTTATTAAATTATTCATGAATAATATACATTAATATGATATCATATATGATCTTTTAACATTTCTTTGTTAATAATATCTTAGAATTATCGTCGTTTCGGGTGTTAACTTACTCATTTTCTTTTATATGTTTTGTTACGTAAGGGATGTTTTTCATGGATAGGTTGTATCTTATTCATATCAATAATTATATAAAGTTCTTAAACATTATTTTTAAATCATCAAATGATAATTATACTTGAATGGATATGATGGAGAATGAATCTCATTGCGTTCGTGGAGACGGCAGTCTGTACGCACGCACGAGCGACAATATCATTCTTTTGATATTAAAATAATATATAATTGGATGTTATATAATATATACAGAATCATTATAATTTTATATTTATTATTTAAATGAATTACACATCATTATTATACCCACCCAAATAATAATATATTGAATAACAATTACACCACGACGTGGAGACGGTAAGCCATACGTACGCACGTATGGTGACATGTTATTCAAAGGGTGGATAGAATACTGAATATGGTTGTACCATATTTATAATAACATCAAAATATATATAAGATACTGGAGTTATTATTTTAGAATGGTAATAACAAATAAGAAGAAGTGGAAGAAGAAAGGAACTTGAAAAGGGGTGGTGAAAACATTACCTCTTCTTCGGGTTCTTCCTTTTGATTTGATCAAAAGGGCTCCTTAGGTTGGCTTTCTGATCAAAATAAGGCCTATAGGTTGTAGTGAGAGAAGTTGAGAGAGTATTTGGGCAGGTTTTGGCCAAGCCAAAAGGCTTTGAATGTGTGAATAAATGAGAAGGAGGAGTGCCCTTTTATAAGAGGGGTGATGAGCACCTTTGGAAAAGCTAGAAATATTAATTTATAATAAATTCATATTCGGTTTCTAATGGATAAAAAGTTGATTATTCAATGGTTAAGGTGGGGATAGGTCGAAAAAAATTCAACCAATAGTATTTAGACAGGTTTGGGTTACTATATTAACCTTATCTTTTAGTTTTAACTCTTAGTTAATTAGTTTGACATTTACCATGTCACTTTGAATTTTTATATTATATAATTAATATACTTACTATATAAATCCAAGAGACCCCCAAGTGTTCCATTAATGATATAAATATCATGATATAAGTCTCTTTGCCGAACCTTAGATTTTTAGGAATTTAATATCAATTAATACTATAATATTTGTTTTAAAAACTCTTTTATGTCAATTTTGACACTATTCAATAGTTGATTTTTGTGAAACTAATAACAGAATTATTACTTCTAAAAAAGTCAATTAAATCAATAATAATATGTCATAGTATCCTAGAAAATTAGTGTAATTCATTAAAAGTCTTAAATTATATTTATTTGGGTATTTATAATATCAATTATTTTAATTTTTCACTATTATGGTAATTACTGCATCATCATTGTGTCATAACTATATTAAATAATTTAATGTCTAAAAATTCTAGATAAAATATAATTATGTAGGAAATATTATTATCTTTCTAATGAATATTTACAATCGAATATATCTTATGTATAACTGTATATTAAAATTGTTTTAGTAAATAAACTTTGATTTTAACTCTTTTAACTCTTCTTTGAATTAAATAATAATAAATGTTCTAATCTAATCCAAGTGGACCTAAATGATAATATTTTATTCCTAAGGTTGTTTGGGGTCGAGATAATTTTTTCCAATAGAATTAGGACATGTGTTAGGGTAATATTAATATCATTTTTACCCTTAATTACCCTATTGACTTTTAACCGTGGTAAATAAAAGTAAAAAGTTACTATTCACCAAAAATTCTTTTCATCTCATTGAACCATATTTTACTTCTTGATATTAACCGTGTCTCTCGGATTTTCGAAATTCTATTCACAGAAGCGGTAAAATTAAGTTTTATGAAAAATTCAGTTTTTTTTAACTACCACTTAGTAGTTTCACTATTCATCAAAAATTGAAGTTTTTCAGAACAATGCCAAAATTTCACCCTAAGATATAATTGATATTCTGAATTCAAAAATGATTTCTATTTTAAAAAATGATAAACATATAAGTTGCATTAATTAATTTTATAATTAATTCCCGCTGTCACAACAAATAGCGTGTTTTTAAGAAACAATATATATCAAAAGATTGACAATTGTTTAGGTCCAATTTCAAAGTGAAATTAATTCTAATGAACACCATTGGATAAAATGGTAAAAATATATTCTAATTATACTTTAAAACCACTCAATAATATAATTTATCACTATAAATTATTTTGATTTAAAAAGTTTTTTTTAATTAAAATTTAGTAATTTTCACTATTCATCAAAATATAAGTGTTATCCGAAAATTTCCAAAATTTTACCCTAGGATAAATTCTATATTACGAATCCAAAAATGAAGTCCATTTTGAGAGATAGAATTTATAAAATTTAAGAAAGTAGGTATTACTATTCATAACGGCTAGTTTGATTAGTTGTGGTGTGTTATAATCTCGAAGTTGCGTACAATGCATGCCATTGCATTATTCGAAGGGAAACGTACCATGGAAGCTTGGGGTGTTACAATTTTGATAAAATATCAATTGTGTCAATTTTGACACTATTCATTTCATGGGTTTTAAAAATATCATGAGAAAAATTTAACTTCAAATAAAATATTTTATTTTATCCATATATGGTCACGTTCATCTATAAAATTCCTTGATCACATTAATTATCTCAAATTAAATTTATTTTAATATTTTTAATAACATTTATTTGACAATTCCATTAATAAAATAATTACTACATCATCATTGTATAAGCCTTTAAGGCAAATATTTATTTACTAAAAATTTAAAATAAATTTAAATGATAAATAAAAAAATTTATATTTACAATTAATATTTATTATCAAATTTAACTTATGCATAACCTTATTTTAAAAATGACAGATTTATTGAAAATATGAGTATGACATCTTTAACTTTTATTTAAATTAAATATAATAAATTTCATACTCTCATCTAAGTGGCTTACAAAGGATATAATTTCATCCCAAGTATGATTTTGGTTAAATAAAACTCATCCAATTAAATTAGGACAAGTTTTAGGTTATTTTTATAATATCATTTTTACCCTTAGTTTGCCAATTTACCTTTTACTATATTAATAAAACTTTACTAAAGTTACTATTTATAATGCCCAAAAATTAAATAAACCTAGTTACAAAATTTATACCCAATGATTTGAAATATGGAATCAATTTTTTAAAATTCAAAACACATAAGTTTTGGTAATTAATTCAAAAAATAATCCCATTGATGGTGTGAGGAAACATGTTATTAAAGTTAAAACATACAAAAGATTGAAACTTTTTTATATCTAAATTCAATGTAAAATTCATGAAAAATACCTAAATTAGATTAAATGATAAAAAATTTATCTAATTATACTTTAAAATTAACGAAAAATATAATTTATCACTATAAATTATTTCAATGAAAAAATATTTTTTTCAATTAAAATTTAGTATTTTTTAACAATTCATCAAAACATGAAACATATCAGAAAATACCCAAATTTATACCAAAGTAAATTTTTATTTTCTACTTTAAAATAATAAGTTTATTTTTTTAATAAAAACTATAAAAGTGTCAATTTTTTTAAAATGTGTTTTCTATTAAAAGGTGTTAAAATTACCCTTTTAAAAAATATGTTTTATCTATAAAACTATGTTTGTTCATATATTATGACTATAAAATCTATCAGATGATATCAAAAATATTTTATTGAATATGCAACATATATATTTCTTTAATTTTAATTATTTGAATGCATTAAGAAAAAACGACTTTGGGAGCATAAAATAGGAATATTTCATTTACATTCAATTGGTTTATATTTTTGTTTCTAATTAACTAATGAATTCATAATATATTTTAATAAGTTATTTATTCATATTTTTTACACTAATTTAATGGAAAGGTTATAATGGTCATTTTATACTGTCTCGGGATTTGTTTAAAATCATGATTTCATACAATGAAAACTATTGAATAATTAAAATTATTTAAAGAGAACTATTTATTAAAATATCAGAGTGTTACATTCTATCCCCCTTAAAAATTAATTTCATAGATATAAATTGACGATGATACCACTACTTCATCGCATTGTCATGTTCCTACGTAGTTTCCTCAAATAAGTGATTCCTCTATAAAACATTAACTAGACGAGTGGTCTTATTTCATAGAACTTTTTCATTATGATCCAGAATCTCTATCGGTTGTCCTTCATAAGAAAGATCTTTCTTTACTGGTATGACTTATGAGTTTAGTACATTTGAAGGATCAGGTATGTACTTCCTCAGGAGAGATATATTGAACACATCATGAACTTGAGAGAGAGTTGGTGGAAGTTCCAATCTATAATCTACCTTTCCAACATGATCAAGAATTTCAAAATGACCGATATACCTAGGGATCAGATTACCCTTATTTCCAATCATCATTACTCATTTCTAGGGAGATATTCATAGGATTTCATTATCACCCGACTCAAACTATAGGTCATTTCATCGATTATCAGCATAACTTTTTTTCGACTCTGAGATGCTGTTATGTGCTATTGAATAGATATAACCTTCTCCGCCCTTTCCTCAACAAGATCAAGTCCCAATAAGTTTCTTTCCCCAAATTCATACCAACATGTTGTAGTTATGCAATTCCGACTATATAGGACTTTATAAGGATCCACCTGAATATTCTAGTGAAATATATTATTGTAAGAAAATTTTACCAAAGGTATGTGTTGATCCCAAACACCTTTTAAATCCATAGAGAAATCACTCAACATGCCTTCTAGTGTTTGAATTTTCTTCTTAGACTGGCTATATCTCTGAGGATGATAAGAAGTGATGAAACTTAACAATGTATCTACAGCCTACCGAAGACCTCTCTAGAACTTCGAGGTAAACCTCAGATTCTAATCAAATATACAAGAAAGTGGTACACATTTAAATCTTATAACTTCATTTATATATATAATGTAAAGTTGATCAATAAATAAATATTATCTAATAGAAATGAAGTGTGTTCAATTTGTAAGGTGGTCAACTATAACCAATATAACATTATGGCCTATAGACATTTTGGGAAGTCTAACAAGAAATTCTATGGTGATTTTTCCCATTTCCATTCTGGTATGGGTAATGGTTGCAACATCCCCTTATACTTCTATCTCTCAGCCTTAACATGCTGACAAACCAATCACCGAGGAACATACCCCGAATGTTCGAGAGCCAGGTGAAGACCTGCTCCCATAAGATTAAATAAAGAAGATTTAAAATAGTACAAACCACTCAAAGAAGGGGAGCTTTACAAAACCTTGTAAACACAGTACCAATTCTATCATTGTGAGCAAGGTCATTGCAATAACTAGGAAGAACGAAGGACCAGCTAGAGCTCACCTCCATGATTTCCCTTTTTGAGAGCGCATTCGCCACTTGATTTGCTTCTCTGTAGACATGAGAAACCTCAAGAGAAATTAATTCTGCAAGCTTTAATGATCCGACCCAAGCCAGAAGCATCCTCCATGGGACACTCCTGGACCGCTCTTTGAGAATCTGCAGGACAAAAGAAGATTCCGATTCTAACCAGATCCTCTTCCAGCCATAACGAGTAGCATACCTTATTGCCTTAATCATAGCCCATAACTCCGCCTCAATAACATGACAGTTCCAATATAGTGAAAGAAACATCCTTTTACAAAGCCTCAACAGGTCCTGAAAACACCACCACATCCAGCAGGTCCCGGCGCACCAGAGGCTGCCCCATCCACATTCACCTTTATATAATCATTGATTGGAGGAATCCAACGAATATATTTTAGCACCTTGGGCTTTCTCTCCATGCCACTTACACCAAGAGTTTTCAATAATAGGAAATCAGACATGTTATTGTTCATAAAGCCAGGCTGCTTTACCGAAGCAGATTTAATACTTCGATGAATCAGCATCATCCCCTCCTTGAAGGAGGGCTTGCCACCATTGAAAACCATCTCGTTCCGTGCATGCCAAATATAAGAAATAACAGAAAGAGCAGCAACAATGAGCAAGGAGTAAACCTGCTCACTGTTTTCTTCATGCATGATAGAATTGAACAGGGCAACAACAGAATTGAAGACCATTTGAAAATGAAAAATATCCATTAAATACCTCCAGAACAGAATAGAAAAGGAGCAGGTAATGAAAATATGATCAATAGATTCATCCACATCAAGACAAAAGAAGCAGACCGGGGCTATATTCCAACCTTTTCTTTGTAGAGTAGATTGAATTGGCATTCTGCCTTTCCAGATATGCCATATAAGAAGAGCATCAGCTAGAGGAATGAAAGCCTTCCTCACCTCCATCAACCAAGTAGGAATTGGGTGCACAATCCCACACTGCATGGCACAAAACAGTCGGCTGGAGAATAATCCATTCAAAGCAGGTTCCAAAATCAGAGTGTCTGGATCCATATATTCATAAGTAGCAATTTCAGATTGAAGATGAGCAGGAAAAACTACAAGAGCCTATTCATTCCCATGCAAATCAGAGACAATAGTATTCCACAAAGACAGAGGAATATTAGTTGTATCATCAATAGGAAAGGACAACCACTGTGTTGTCTAGCAATTCAACTGGGAACTGGAGCAGACCATCCATTTAGAATGTGACATAAGAGCAATATAATTGCTCCTGATTGATGCCCAGATAGAGGAACGCAGGTACACCTTCTGCCTCCTATGTAATCTGTCACCAAATCTATGAGAAAGAAACTCCAAGGCAAAGTTAGTACCAGCAAGAAGTCTCCATGTAAATTTTTGGAGCAAAGCATCATTAAAAACCCTGACATCCTTGACTCCCATTCCACCACTTGAGAGAGGCTTGATGCAATCCATCCATTTAATAGTAACCAATTTCCTCTGTTGTGTTGAACCAGTCCAAATAAAATTTCTGATCATGCCATCAAGTTACTTGATCAAAGCAGTAGGCCACTTGTAAAGTGAGAAGGAGTACACAAACATTGAGGTGATTACTGAGTTCACAAGACAAATCCTACCAGCCTGGGACATTGATTTCCCTTTCCAGCTGGCCAATTGATTAAGGATTTTAAGGGAAATACCCTCCATGTAAGCCCTCTTCACTCTTCCCCAGAACATAGGTAGGCCAAGATAAATAAAGGGTAAGGAACCCCTTACCCTCCTTAATCTTTACTTGTATAGATAGTTGAACATTCATTTGAAAAATATGGGATTCCCTCCCTTCCTTTAAAATTTCTAGATCTATCCTTTGTAAATCCAAAAATATTAGATCTTTTTTTATCCTTATCAAGGATAGTCTAGCATGATCCGTTTGACTCAAAGCATCTTCCACCTTGTTCACTTTCCTAGGGTGGTAATGTATTGAGAAGTCGTAATCTTGAGTCAACTAAAACTATCTCATTTGACACATATTCAGTTCATTTTGAGTGAAAATATACTTTAAAATTTTATGATTAGTATATATATCACACATTTATCTATAAAAATAATGCCTCTATATATTTAATACAAATATTACCATAGATAACTCCAAATCATGAGTTGGGTAATTTTTCTAATTGATTTTCAATTATCATGAGGCATAAGATATCACCATATCATTTTTCATGAGAACACATCCCATCCCATTATCGGATGAATCACTATAGATCACAAACCTATCTCCACTATAGGTTAGTGTGAGAATATGTGCACTGACTAACCTTCTTTTCAGCTCTTTGAAATTCTCTTCACATTCCTCCATCCATATTAACTTAACTCTTTTCTGAGTCAAATTGGCGAGTGGATTAGATAATCGTTAAAAATAATTCATGAAATGACGATAATATCATGCTAAACCTTGAAAACTTCAGAACTTAGTTACTATTTTTGGCCTAAGACAACATTCAATAACTTCTGTCTTTTTTAGATCCATAGATATCCTCTCTATTGAGATTACGTGACCCAAACATGAAACTTTTTAAATCTAAAATTCATGCTTGTTAAAATTTTCATAAATATTCTTCTTTCTCAGGTTCTTCTATTCAATCCTCAAGAGATCTTCATGTTCTTCCTTTCTCTTCAAATATACAATAATATAATCTATAAAGACTACCCAACATGGATCAAGATATTCTCTAAAGTCTCTATTCATTAAATCCAGGAAGATAAGAGGGGAATTCATAAGAAAAAAAGGCCTTAATATAAAATCATAGTTTCCATACCTTGTATGAAATTACATCTTGGGTATATCCTTATTCATAACCCTTAATTGATGATATGCAGAACAATGATCAATATTGTAAAAGTATTGAGCTCTGGGTAGTTGTTTTAATAATTCATCAATACGGGGTAGAGGATATTTGTTCTTGATAGTGATCTTGTTATGTTCTTGATAATCAATGTAGAGTCTCATTGATCCATGTTTATTCTTAACAAACAGAATAGGTGCACCCCCAGGTGACACAATTAGGTGTATAAATCCCTTTTCATGATTCTCTTGGAGTTTCTTCTTCAATTCCTACAAATCAATTGAGGTTATTCTATAAGGAGTATTTGCAATAGGCATAGAACCTGATTTGAGTTCTATTGAAAACTCAACTTCATGATTATATGAAAGACCTAGAAATTATACCTGAAATACATCAACAAACCCCTATACAATAGGTGTATCCTGAATGGTGAGTTTCTCCCTAACCATTTAAGATAGATAAACTTCATTTATAGGAATCAAGACCCATTAAGGAGTAATTTCCACTAGATTTTCATATTAATACTTGCATTGATAGATGATCATAGATTCATTTAGAATATTAAATTTGAATTCCCTTACTTGGAAATCGATATGATATCCATACAAATAAATCGAATCCATTCCAACAATCACATTGAATTATTATAAAGGAAGGATTATGAGATTTGTAGGAAGCACTTTCCCACTAACTTCAACTAGAGAATAATTATAAACTTGGGATGCAACTATTGTTCCATTAAGAGTTTTCAAAACAAACCAATATCTAATTGTTCAGTTAAAACAATGAAACCCTTATAAAATTATTTAGAAATAAAAGAGTTAGTGGATCTAGAATCAAATAAAACATTTTATACTTTAGAGTGGATGTTAAGTGTATATTTTATCACTTTATTTTTGTACTCGACATAGAAAATAGTGATTGGATGTGATTTTACTTTTTCTTTGGCCTTAAGAGGTTTCTGATGTTAATCATCATTGATAACCCTTAAATGAGGGAATTAGATAACATGATTTCCCATTTACTTGTACTTGTAACATTGAAGTGTCGAAGGTTCATTTTGTATATCATTTTCTCTATTCGCAACATTTGATATCTTTTTTCCCATCACTTTAGAAGTCAATTACCCGATGGCCTTATTTCCCACACTTAAAACATTTACCCTCCCCCTTAAAGAAAATTTCCTCCATGTTTCTTTCCACACTTTGGGTATAAAGGAAAGCTCATCTTCTTTTCATTATGGTTTTTATATTTTCCCATGAATTCCATTTTTATCTTTTCATCAAACCCATAGGACAGATGGGTAACTCCAATCTTCATATCAACCTTGAGAGCACATCGAACAATTTCCTCATAGCTATTGAAGTACCTATGGATAATTCCCTTCAGAGACTTGGTTTTAAGACACTAAAGAATTGATCAACCCTACTCTCAGTTTGGATGATAATTCTATAAGTCTACCTTGCATGTCTTGTACAATTTTCTTAATAGGTGCCAATGGATTCATCATCCTTTTGATTAAGATCAAGGAAATACTTCACCGTCTTCATTTGAATAATACGAGGAAAAAATTATTGAAAAATAAGTTCTTGAACTCATCCCAATTCATAATGTTTATTTAAAATATTTTCCTCGTAATCTTATTAATAGTACACCATTTATCATCTTCACCTTCCAAATTATATACCATGAAGATGAATTTATCATGTTTTTAAAATTAGATAACTGAAAATATCTTTTTATTGGTATTTATCCATTGTTCATCTACTAGTAGACTGAAATACCCACTGAAAGAAGGTGGACTCTTCCATATAAAGGACTCAATAGAATGTTGTTCCATCCTTCTCTAATTTATAAGTCCTGAATGATTCATAGCCTGATAAAGTTGTGTGAGATTGGAAACAAGTTTTTTAATTCTAGATCCAATAACATTTGGTTGCTCAGGAGGACAATCATTTAATTTTCGGTCATATTTAACATTGATGTGGTTCCTTATGGTTCCATCCATTAACTAAAACCAAGAAGCGTAGTGTGAGAAACACTAATCATAATGGGAAACCCACATAATCAAGAGAAATTACATATAAAATTTCAATTCATGACACCTTAGGTTTTTATCCAAGGTTATTCATGACCATTACCAATAAACTAGTATTGTAACCTATAATTAGACTTATCCTTAGGGTTATTACTAATGTTTTCTCATCCTATTTTTCAAAGTTTAACTAAAACTTTTCTCTGATACCAACTATAATGACCCATAATTTATAGGCATAGATATTAATTCTAAATAGAATAATATTGATTACACAACATTACAAAACCATACTAGGACTGTATAGATTTAATGTCTTTAGAAACTAGGAAACATAAACAACTGGTTCATAAAACATGTACATCGTCTCCCGCTTATTCCTTTATATATAGAACCATTTTTGACACATATTAATTAATAACATTTTCATATCCTAGGGAAAAGAAACATAAGAAATGTTGAGCTCAGATTCTTAGTAATGAATCTATCAATCATATCATAATCATAAATCATAAGAACATAACATTTGAAAATCTTATCTTTCATATCAAATATCATGATATCATATCATGGGATAAATCATAGAAGTTTATAAATTATCAATGAACTTTTTACTAGAGGTCATATCATAGACATGGAATTTTTGTCATACACATAAGCATATAAAATAATTTCCATATTAGTTAAGGATCATTTACAAGAACATCATAGTGGAGAAAGTATTTTATTAAAATGAGTTCAATCCTCATTCAATCCCTGTGTTACTGAAATGAGTTTAATTTTTGTTCCAACCCTGTATTACTAAACTAAGATCATTTCTCATTCCAGAACTATCTATCTCATGAGTTATAAATATTTACCTAATGAATTGGATGGAGATATAGGCCTCACCTATCAAATAATGAAAACCATACATAAGTGTTCCATAAGAACAAAAATCATTCATCATATCAAAACCTGTGAAAAGAAATTGGTTTCATAAATACAATTCAATCATAACATAACCTATGGAAAGAAATGGGTTTCATAAATATCATTAAATCATAAACATAAAATAACTATATGAATATTTGGGACAATATCCTTGAAAAATATCCCTATTAAAACATAAGTGACATTTGATATATCATTAAAAAATAATTCATGAGGAATATATCCTTTCTTATTTAAATTTTTTTTCTTCTCTTAAAATCCCATGCAATTTTAAAAGAAAATATTTTATTTCAAAATAAAAATATAAGCCTATAAAGGAATATTCAAGGCATTAGGGCATCATGGAAGTGAAAAAATCCATTAATGTCGTATAAGTTAAAAAACTCTTCTCATACTTTTTTCGGATAATTCAAAAAGTACCTCATATGGAAAATGAAAAAATATTCCTTTCATACCATTTAGTAATGATTAATTCAAGGGTAAAAATGAATTTAATTTTTTTTGGAGAAATATTAAAAATGTTTTGGATTTTTTAAGAAACATCGACATAGAAGATAAATATTCCCTAGTATATACAAATATATAAACAATCTCGAATAAAATGAGATTGTGAATTTGACCCTTACATTAGGTATGATTTCCTTTGCATGTATTAGAAACTCATGTATAATGGATTATAGAATATTATTAACTTATTCCATAACCGTATTCATTTTTATTATTTCAAATATGATCATATTTTCACTTTTTTGTTAATAATATTTCATCATTACTCTTCTTTCAGGTGTTAACAAATTTATTTTATTATGCATGTTTTTTTCATACAAGTCACAATTCTTGTTCATAGGATATAGTTCCATCATCTAAAGAATGATATTATGGTAATATATATCATATTTATTCAACATATAAATTTATATAATCATTATTTAATGGTGATCATAGAGAATGAATCACATTGCATCATGGGGACAGTAGGTTGTACCTACAAACGAGCGACGATATAATTAATTAATGGTTAAATGGTATAGAAGTGGATGGTATATTTATATTTAAATAATTAATATCATGTTATAATCTTTATATATATTACTTATTTCAATAATTTTACCCATAAAAGTAAATTGGGGATGAAAAAAAGATTACACCATAGCGTAGAGATGATAGGTTCGTACGTACGCATGTGTAATGATTTATTTTTTTCGTAGGATAGATTAAAGGTGGGATTTGATTATTCCATTATCATAATAACATCTTATAATATAGGCAATACTTTATTTATTACTTTAAAATCTAAACAACACATGAAGAGTAAGTAGAAAAACAAATTCTATTGAGAGAGTTGTTAAATAAGATTACCTCTTCTTCGGTGAGCTCCCTCTAGATCTTCTCTTTGGGAAACTAGAGTTGGTCTTTTGAGAAGACCAGAACCTCTAGAATGTGACTATGAAAGTTTTTTATGAAAATTTTCAGGGTATTTATAATATTTAAGGATCAATTTTATGTGAATAAGTGAAGGATGAGGTGGTTTTTTATAATTAAGGTGAGGGGTACTTTTGGAATTTCAAAAAATATTAATTTATCATAAATTATATCACAATTAAGATACCTAAAAAATTCTATTTATTCAAATATAATATGATATAATGTTGTAATATCATCAACTTATATATTTTTGACTTGTTTTGTTATTGTTTTAAACTTACATTTTGATTAAACCTTAGTTAACATATTTTAATTTTAATTAAGGTAACAATTTGTTCTATATTAAAAGAGTGTAATTTTTATTTATTTGATATAAAATAGAACATAGATGAAAAATTTAAAAAAACATAAACCTTTTCATAATTATTTTATATTTTTAAAAATGTTTTTTTATTTTTAAATAATTTTATAAATCATTATTTTGATAAAATATCAATAGGGTCAATTTTGACACTATTCAATTCTTGGGTTTTTAAAAATATCAAGAGAACAAGTTAACTTTAAAAAAAATATTTTATCATATCCCCAAGAGGTAAAAGTAATCTATAAAATTATTTTATCACATTAATTATCTCAAATTGAATCTATTTTAGTATTTATATTAACATTTATTTGATATGTCTATTAATAAAATAATTACAACATTATCATTATATAAGCCTTTAAGGTAAATATTTATTTCCTAAAAATTAAAAATAAATTACCATAGTAAAGAAAAATACTTTATATTTCAAATGAATACTTTTAATCAAATTTATCTTTTGTATAACCTTATTGTATAAATGATATAGTTTTTAAAAATATGAGTATGGAAACTTTAACTTTTCTTTAAATAAAATATAATAAATTTCATACTCTCATCCAAGTGGCATTCGAAGGATATAATTTCATCCCAATGATGATTTTGGTAGAAAATAAATCAACCAATGACAAGTGTTAGGGTAATTTTATATTATTATTTTTACCCTTAATTACCTGATTTACCTTTTATCGTATTTTTTTACTAAAGTTACTATTCATAATACCAAAAAATATAAGAAACATAATTAAATAATTTAGAACCATTGATTTCAAATATTGAATCCAATTTTAAAAATTGAAAACATATAATTTACAGTAATTAATTTAAAATTAATCCTGTTGACTGGGTGAGAAAATAGGTTATTAAAGTTAAAACATGAAAAAGATTGAAAAACTTTTATATCTAAATTCAATGTAAAATTAATGGAAATGAAATAAAGTAGATTAAATGAAAAAATTGATCTAATTATAATTTAAAACCAATAAAAAAATATAATTTAACACTATTTTTTATGAAAAAAGTTGTTTTCAATTGAAATTTAGTATTTTATAACTATTAATCAAACCATGAAACTTATCAGAAAAATAAAAAAATTCAACAAAAGTAAATGTTTATATTCTAATTTAAAATAATAATTTTATTCTTTGAAATAAAATATATAAAAGTTTCAAAATTGTAATTTAAAATGGGTTCTTCATTAAAATTACCCTTTTGAAAAAATATATTTTATGCATAAAATTGAGTTTGTTCATATCTTATGAAAATAAAATCTATTATATGAATATCAAAAATATTTTAATGAATATATAACATATATATTTCACTAATTGTAATTAATTTAATATATTAAGACAAAATTCCTTTGGGAGAATAATATAGGAATATTTACTTTACATTCAACTGGTTTATATTTTGATTTCTAATTATCCAATGAATTCATAATAAATTTTCATATGTTTTTTATTCATATTTATTCCTACTAATTTAATATCTATGTTATAATTTTCATTATATACTATCTCACGGTTCTTTTAAACTCACGATTGCATGCAATTAAATCTATTGAGGAATTAAAATTATTTGAAGAGAAATATTTATTAAAATATTGGGGTGTTATAAGATATATTTCTTCTAAGAATTCATTTTTCCTAGAATATAAGTTATCTAACTATAGTGTCTTCCATCTCGCGTAACACCTTTTCTATACACTACTTATCTTATGAGTATTTTGTGAATTCATGGCCGCAGGAGGGGAGAGTGTGTGGAAGATGGATATTTTATCTTAGAGATTGTACTGGGATGTACATAAAGGAAAGGACTTGATATTGGTGGTATTTTGGGTGAAGCTACATTGGATTCCTATCCCTTTTATTAATTATTAGATCTTTCAAAGCATGGGTGATACCTTAGGTGGGTTTTTGTGTTTCGAGGTTGAAACCAAAAGCATTCATCCTTATTTAGCACCCCAAGTTTGTGTGGAGGTGGACCTAGATAATTCTATTGTGGAATGAATTATAATTTATGTACGAGAACAATTATCTAGGTGGTAGTGAATTTCCTTTTAGTCTCCCCCATGTTATGTGAGTTATGTCATTTATAGGGTCATTTGGTTTTTTATTTTTGGTGAAAAGTTAAGGAGAAAGGGAAGTCTCCTTTGTAAGGAGATCGAGATGTAAATGTATTAAATGATACAACTGCCTATGGGTTTTATTATTTTATATTAATTAAGGATTACTATATTTCTACTAGTCTCATAGTCCATGATCGTGTTGTAGGCTCTTCGTGTGAGGGTCTTATTTGTGATTTGAGTAAATCAACTACTGGTACAAGTGACAATTTTTAGAATATTGCTGTTTCTTTAGTCCATGTGTCTTATAAGGAGTTATGGGATGAATAATAGGTTTTTGACACTATTTTTTTTAGTGTTGTGAATTCTACCTCTCTTCTCCTAGTGAATTCCTCGATGGAGTTCTCTGCTTCCTTGTCTGATCTCTCTGGTCCTGACCATCTTAATGACTCATCGGGGGATGATGCTAGTTTTTTATTTTCCTACTAAGGAGCATGTCTCAAAGGATCCTTTTCCTTAAGGTGCTTTAGTTTCAAATGAGTCTAGTTGTTCTTCATTCAAATTTGGTGCTAAGACTTATCTTAAAAAGTTATTGATGCTTGTTTTAATGGATATGTTTTCTAATCCCTTAGAGGTCATAGGTGGGAGAGTTTCAGGTGGCCAGATCTAGTTACACTACTCTCCCAATATCTTTGAGGTCTTATTGTATTCTATTGATAAAGATGATATAGCTACTTGTAAGGGGTTTGAACTTGATGCTTTCTCTAGAGATCATTAAGTCTTTGATCCTGAAGGTAGACCCACCTGTTCTATGTCTAGAGTGGTATCCCAAGTCTTCACAATCATTTTATCCTTATAATAGGTAGAAGGGAAAGAAGGCTATAGTTTTATTTATTTAATGTCTTCTATTATTGTAGAGAATTCTAAGGGCTTGGGTGCTCAAACCAAAAGTTATTTCATGGTTGATGAGGTTAGAAATCCCCAAGTTTCCATCTTGGCCATTTTTAACCAACGTATAAGGAGGATTCTTTATCCTTATTTACAAGGAGTCATGTATTTTCACATGTCATGCACGTGATCCCATGAAACACTCATGTTTGGATCTTTTAGAAGAGTAATGTCACTATTAAAAAAGTGGAAACATCTCCCCAACACATAAAAACAAAATATATACATGACAAGATGATTTTTATTCTTCTCCTTTATATATTCCAATTGTTATAGGACAAAGAGAAAATATTTGTGGTAACATCTGGCCTCCTTTGAACCAGCTAATCTTTCTTAGTTTTTGGGTGGATACGTTAACACTATTTTTGATAAGATAGAAAATAAAGGAGGTGTAAAGTAATTCTCTAAATCGATGTAATACTTTAATGGATTTTTGGACTTAGTAAGTATTATGTATATGGGTTATTATGGAGATTCATTTTTGTGGTGCAATAATAAAATTGAAGACAAAGAATATGGTGTAGGTTGGATAGGTGATTATTGAATTTCTAAGGTGTTTAATCCCTTACTCAATATTTAGTCATGCATTTATCATGTGTTATTTATAATCATCCCCCCTACTTGTTCGCATCAATAGGGATAATGGAATATTTCCTAATGTTGTATTGTCAGCTAGATGAACTCAGAAAGAGGGTTTTCTTCATATTGTAAAACAATTGTGGGACCAGTCTATGAGTGGAAGGGGCTGAGATGGACTTGTTGACTGATTGAAAAAAATTAGAGGTCACTTGAAGGATATGATCACTACTAATCCCAAAAATAATTTCACATTAGAAGATATAAAACAGAAAATTTAAGGGATGGATGAGAAGCTATAGGAGAGTGGGATGATGATGTGCTTTCTTTGACCAAGGAGATACAAAATACTCTTTCTAAGAAGCTTTAGAAGATAGAGAGAATTTGAAGAGATAAATCAAGGGCTCTTTGGCTATGGAAAGGGGATAGAAACATAGGGTAATTCCATGTATAATTTATTTTGAGGACTTCTTTTAAGAATATCAATACTTTGTTAGAGGATGGGACTTATATAGGGGATTTGGATGTGGCTGGAAAGATAGTTGAAAAGAATTTTGAGAATCACTTGTTGGGGCCTTGTTTATCTGGTGATAAATTCATATTGAGGGGCATATGTGATGAATTTTTTCTAAGAACCATACTGAGGTTAGTTAAAGATATAGATAATGATCAATTTGAGTATATTCTAAATGAGGGAGAGATTAGACAAGCTATATTTTCTCTAAATGTGGAGAGTGCACCAGGGTCGAATGGATTTTCAGGGTCTTTCTATGTTTCCTCTTAGGAAATAATATCCTACCAATTTAATGAAATAGTGAAATATTTTTTAATATGGTTTCACCTTCTAAGATATTTTTTTGGCTTCCAAGATAGTTCTTATCCCTAAATTAGAGGATCTGGTTAATATCAATCAATATTGTCCATTTTTTCTTTGTAATTTCTCTTAAAAAATTCTTAGTAGTATCATAAATAGGAGTCTGTTCTGGGTGTTACCTAGGATAATATCAAAAGAGAAATATAGTTTCATTCAGGGAAGGGGTATTTAAAGCATAATTGTTATTGTGAAAGAGATGGTGGATCATATCAATACGAAATATATTGGTTCTAATATCATGATTATGGTGGACATGGACAAGGATTTTTATAGGATGAAGTGGGGTTTAATATTTTAATTTATGAGTATCTTTGGTTTCAGAGGTTGGGAATTTGATCTTTTGTTCAATTTTTATTCTTGGACATGGATTTCTATTTCTACTCTGGGCCATAATTTTAGTTTTTTAAATTAGTTAGGGGACTTCTTTATAAGGATCCAGTTTAACCTAGTTTCTTCATTATAGCATTGGAATCTCTTTCAAGGAAATTTAAACATGGGATAGCTTGTGGGGAGGTCATACCATTCAATAATAGGACTTTAATATAAATAATTTCCCAAATTATGTTTATTGATGACATGATCTTTTTTACTAATAGTAGAAACAACTCCATAGAGGGATTCAACAAAATTAATCAAAAGTATAGTGTTTGGAGTGGGAAAAAATCAATCTTCAGAAGAGTAGTATCTATATGTCAAAATCCCACTTGAATCATTATGAAAGTTACATTCAAGAGATACTTGGAATCCAAATAAGACACATGCTGATGATTTATCTTGGTGCCCTTATTTCAGATGGAAAATCTAAAAGGTGATATTTGAGGATTTGGTTAAATGTGTGACATGCCACATATATGATTTAAAAAATAAAATGTTTCTTTTTGGGGGTAGGACAACGATTGTTAATTGCATTCTAAATTCCATGAATATTTATATTCTATCTATTATAAAATTCCCAAAAGGAACTATTGTGGGGATGAGAAATATTATGAATTCATTTTTCTAGGACTTTAAACAAGAGGGTAAAAATCATTGGGCCTCATGGAAAAGAATGGTGAGGACCTTCGCAGTGGTTGGAGTTTACCTATGTAATTTGGAAATGATAATTCATGGAATTGAAGGAAAAATGAAATGAGACATTATTAAGGTATGATCGTTTTGGTCCAGATTCATGAAGGATAGGTATGAAGAAGATTGGAGAAAGTTGGATGATCCACCTGGTAAACTACTAGCCTAGAAATATGCATGTTCAATATTTTTGAAAAGTTTATGGATAGTGTTTGGTGGGTGTTTGGGAGAGGTGACATCAATTATTAGAAGGAAAACCAGCCAGGCTCCCCTATATTCTTTCCTAGATGTACAGTTCCCTAAATTACATTTCATCATGCCATTTTACATCTGAGACTTATCTCAACCACTATGGACAAGGAGAAAAAGATTCTATTTGATATTATAATTTTGATGGATGAGATGGACTCATGTGCATGCAATTTTTCATCTTATACAACTTCTTCGCTTGGGATTAATGTTTGAGGAGGAAAGTTGAAAGGGAGTCTGTTGGAAGGGAGACTAAACTATGGTGAAATAAAATCTGAGTGAAAATGAACTATCTAGTTTGGAGAGTCTAAAATAGATAAATTCCCACTAAGGAAAATATTTAGTGGAAAGAAGTGTTACAGGATTCCTATTGAATGTGTTGTGATAGGAACAACATTGAAAAAATAAGGAATATATTTTTTGAGAGTTAATGTGCTGCATTTTCCTAGAATCTTATTAGGATAAATTTGATTATTTCTATTTTGGGTGATGATATGTGCATGTTTTTTTCCTCCTAGTTCCACAGGATCAAGTAGCGATAATATCCGTTTGAATTCAGGGTATGGCCTTTACTTTGTAATGATGGGTTCTATGGGATACTCGTAATAGGATAAGGAAAGTTATGCAATTCTCTTTTCTGTTCCATAATGTTTATAGTTTAACATTGATAGAATAATTGAGTGTCCCTCTTCATGGGGGAGAAGAAACAGTTTCTAGTAGCATGCTTCTCTTTAGGTAGGTGACAATGTTAGAAGGAAAGGATCTCATGTCACATGGAAATGGGTCATGTGTAGGACCCTACAAGTTGGTTTTAAGATGAATGTGGAAAGATCATTCAACCATGGTGTCATGCGGGGAGGAGGCTTGGTTTAGGATAACACGGGTTCGATGTTTCTCAGCTCTACTAATTACTTTGGGCTGAGTAATTCCTTGGAAGCAGAAGTTAAATCCATTCATAGTGGCCTCTCTATTTCTAGATTATAAAATATTTAAATTACCTCAATTGAGTCAGAATACAAACTTCTTGTCAATTTTTTGAGTGGAAATGATAATGTCTCATGATCAATGGTGTATGAAATTTAGAAGTGTAGGTCCATTCTATGCAACGACATGGAGATTTCTCATACTTGGAGATAGGGGAACTTCACTATAGACAAGCCTGCAAGTAAGGGATAACCTATTGGTACTCTCATTATTTCCCATAATATAGGCTATCTTCTAAATGATTGTAATTTAATTTTCATTAGTGATGCCAAAGGGATTCATCACTTTGAACCTCCCCAACTTCAATCTTTGAATAAAAAGTAATTTGTGAGTGAGTAAGAAAAGAAAATATCTTTTACCATTCATTCATGTGTGTTGTAATTTATTTTACATGAATAGTTGAATAATAATATCCCCTCAATGTAAGAATTTTTTTTATCCCAAATCAATGATCATCATAGAGTATTGTGATTTGTGATGATATGTTAAGGTTTACATGAGTATAATATTTTACTCGATACAAGAGTTGAATTTGAGATTCAAATAATAGACTCATGATGTAATAATTCGAGACTTATTACTTAGACTAACCCACCAAATTATATCTCATGGAATGTCATACAATCATATATATAATTATGAGTGTATTCTTATTAACAATCCCTATCACCTAGGGTTGGAGAGATTCCAATCATGATAACCATTATACTTTGATACCTTTTTCATTCAAGCCTTAAGGATTAGATAATTAGAAGGTGGTTGGGTATATTATTGATCTTTTCATCAATTGAAGATCAACCAAGATAAGATTTTCCACTCATATAACGAGAAAAGACACCCAAGGCCATGATTGAATTAGATTGAGGATGTTCTTGGCCCCAATTAGTAGAGTCACATATGATGTGTTCAGATACTTGGATGAGGGACATGTGATGTTCCCATCTTCTAGATGAATGACATGTGATTTTGTAACTAACTTGTATAGTCTATTTTAGAGAATCATGAATGAATGAGATGACCAATACTATATTGACAATTTATATGTCTAGTGGTCACTTGATTCCATAGAAAAAAGGATTATAAAGGTATACATATGATGTATATGATACATTTTTGGGTGTAAATGTTCATATGAAGATATGAGTATGTTTGATAATGATTACACCAGACCCCTTAGTACTTTGAGTTACACTGATGATTTTCTAGAGTTCAATATTTACATATATTTAAGAAATTAGGATTTCATATTTTTTCAACACTACTAAGGCCCATAAGGTCACATGGTTAGGAAATAGAAGAAATATTAAATTTTGAATAGAGTGTTTGTTCCAACATGAATAGATTTTGATAAAACAATATCCAAAAGAGTTTTGAATAGATTAACAAAGAGTTGAGAATTTTTTCATTAATACCTTAATATATTTAGTGAAAATGAGAGATTTTGGATATGCACTAAAAGGGTATATTAAAGAGATCCAAGCTAATCATGACTATAATTTACAATAAATCCCTTATTTTGACATTATATCTCACAAATACTTGCAAAAACCAAGAACCCAAAGGTTTAGTATCTTTATAGACTAACTACATGAAAATATTATTTCACGTAGTTTCTTAAACATTTATCACAATATATTTATGAAAGAATTATTTGTACACATAATACTATATATAATTTCCTAGGGGAACAAGAAAAAAAAGAAGGGATGAGCTCTAACACTTAGTAAGGAAAAACTTATCAATAATAAATAAAGGGTTAGAGGATAATCATATGAGAAAACATGAGCATGGAAGAAATATATTATTAAAATGATCATGGAATAAAATGATTTTTCTATAAATAATGATATAAGGACATGTAATAACAAATGAAAAAACATATACAATAGTATACGAGTGTAGAAACATGAGATAATGTAACAACCCCAACCCTAGTATCCCATAGAAGGTGTCAACTATATTACATTAACATAATATACAAGGGATGAAATAACCAAATATTGATCTATTTAATAGACTTAAATGATTATATAT
The DNA here is from genome assembly GCA_963277665.1 of Viscum album. Lineage (NCBI taxonomy): Eukaryota > Viridiplantae > Streptophyta > Magnoliopsida > Santalales > Viscaceae > Viscum > Viscum album. Next base: position 1,472,987,139 of record OY728125.1, on the reverse strand, counting down.
AAATATTATTCCCATATTTCATTATAAATAAAATATAAAACACAGTGGAAGTAAATATTATACATCCTTAAACTCATTCAAAGATTCCTTCTACATATCCCAGGGAAAGGAAATAAGATAAGGGTGAGCTCAAATGATCAATAAGGGTTATGTACAATAGAATATATCTTGATTAAATAAAACATAATGAATATAATAAGGTAAATAATTGAAAACAAATTCCATTTAATCAGTAACTTGAGCATAAATAATAATATAGTATGAATAAATGATGAAGAAAATCTATATAAATAATCACATGAAATTGAAACTTATCCATGGATATCATAACTATTCAAACAATAACATGAATATCAATAACTAATTTTATAATGATGAAATGTATAATTTTATGCATCTTAAACTTACCATCGAGACTCTATTCCAAGAAATATTACATAAATGGGTTATTCCTCATCCAAATAACCATCCTATTTTGTCTAATGAGATATACTGATCCATCAAGGGGATATGAAATTCTGGGACCCACTCATCACATAATAATTTCATTTCATTATTCATATGAATAAATAATACAACATAATCAATATGCATAAATAATCATCAATTTCCCATATTAGAATAACCAGTATATGTAATGTCAATAATTTATCAGTCAAACTAATCATAAACCATCCAGAGAAAGAATAAGGATGATATCACTACATTATATACCAATTGGAGCATACGAAAAATAAATTTATTTATTTATTGATGAATATAAATACCACAAAAAGACCATTAAAAACATAATTTAAGAAAATACCATTTTCACTTTGAGAATTATTTTGAAAAACTAAATATTTCTAGAATACTTAGAAAAAAAATTTATTTGAAAATAACCGTGTAAAATTGTGAATTAATCTTCAATGTGTTGAGTGTTCATGATTTTTTGAAATTATATTCATGTCGTAGTTGTTAAAAAATATTTTATTCATACCTTCAGTAAAAGTAACATATTCAAAAAACAACAAGAGGATTATTTTTATTTTTTTTATATAAAAAAAATGTGTATAAATTTATTTAATCAATTATTGGATAATAGTAAAAAAAATTTTAAAACTTTTTAAAGAAAATATATACATGGAAGAAAAATATTCCTGACTAAAAATAAAATAAAGGCAATTTTTCTTAAAAATCTTCTTTCTTTCTCTTGAGTACATAAAGAGAGGAAAAATGGACGGAAAATTTGTTTTTAGAAATAACCATATGAGAATAAAATATATAGGGTTTAAGATATAAATATCAAATAGTTATCCCAGTCGATACTTAAACTTAAAAAATCCCAGATAATGATGAGATTATGAAATAAACACTTTCCACTTTGGTAAATTTCGAATAAAAACCTCATGAGAAAGAGAACCTTATATAGATTTTTAAAACCCAATAATTTTCATGATAATAATCATAATATTTATTAATTTATATTATATACAAAATAAAAATTAAATAAGTGGTGAATATGGCATATTCCTCATAGAAATAAAAGTGAGATGGGAAACCCTTACATCAAGTTTGACTTGATTTTAAATTTATATAACCTTATGTAAAATGGTTTTAAACTTCTTATTAATTTGTACCATAACCATATTAATATTTAAAATATCATGTATGATCCAATTATAACATATTATCACTTGTTCAATAATAATATTTCATTATTATCATTGTTTTTTGTGTTAATTGCTTAGTTTTATTATCAATGTTTCATCATGGATGTTCTTGTTCTCATGAATAGGTTTTAGTTTAATAATCATTATAATGATATTAATTTTATAAATATCATATTTATTCATTATATACATTTTTATAATCATTCTGTAAAGGTGGAGATAGAAAAATGAATTACACCATTCCTTAAGAGGGTAGGTCGTACGTTCGCATGAATGTTGTTTTCACTTTTTGAAGGATGGAACAAAACAAAGGTAAATAATAATTAACCTTTACAGATTGATTATTATATCATATTTTTCATACAAATTCATTAAATCTATCCTTATTACCATCCATGTAAATTGGAGACAAAAAACGAATCACATCAATTTATGGAGGTGGTAGTCCACACGTATGCATGAGTGACATTATTGTCTTCCAATGTATGATAAGGTAAGATGGAAGATATTATATTATAATTATATATAGATAATTATGTCATAAGTAAAATATATAAACTTTAAACCCATCATAATAACCATCCATGAAATATGGTGATGGAAAATTAATTGTATCACTATGTGGATGTGGTAGTCCCCACACACATACGGGCGATACTTTCATTTCCCACTCAATAGAATAGAGGGTGGATAATAGTAGTTTCATAATCATAATAAAATTTAACTATATTTAGTATACTTAATTTATTATTATAGTATGGGTACAACAGATTTATATTAAGTAGAAGTAGAAATAATCTTGAAATAACCTGTAAAGGTGATTACCTATTCTTCTGTAAAATTACATTAGATACATTATTAAGAACCCTTGGAAAGGTATATATAGTAGTAAACACCTATAATTAATTTATATATAAATTTATTGTAGAAATTGTTAGGGTTTTTTTATCTATGTTGCTCAAAGTGGTGTAAAGAAGAGAGGTAACGGGTGTCCTTTTATAATTGTGGTGAGTGGTATTCTTATAATTTTTCAAAGTTTTAAAATATTATTAAGTCAATTAATTGGGAGAATGGATCCAAAATTACTCACATTAAAATTTGATATGGCTAAGGTAGAAATAAAACAAACTAATTATGTTTAAGAAAATGTTTAGATCATTTTATCACTTATCTTTCAGTTTAACGCATTCATTAAGCATTTTTAACCTTAACCGTGGTAACAACATTTTCAATGTTAAAGGGTCATAATTTTTATTATAAGGAAACAATTGACTCATAAACGACCAAGGAATGATATTTTATACCATTTTTAATATTAATTTTTATTTTTCATGAATTTTTTGATTTTTAAATAATTTAATAAAATATTATTTTCATAAAATATCAATAATGTCATTTTTAACACTATTCATTTAATTAGATTTTAAATAAATTAATATAGTAATGGAATTAAAATTTAAACATTTAACACATTAATAATATTCAATATTTATCTAAATAATTTTTAAATTAATAATCTATCCAAATCATATTACTTTTAATGTTTTTAAAATCATTTATTTGATTTGATTCTACTGCCTGCACAAGCACTGTATCAACATTGCATAAGGGGTTAAGGTAATTATATATTAAATAATAATTATAAATAAGTTAAAATCATAAATAGGATTTTAATATTCTCTAAATAACATTTAATATTCATTCAAAAATTATTTTTATGCTTTTTTGAACATACAAAAAAATTTAAAAGCTAGAGAGTGATATTTTTTATTTTTTTTATTTAAAATAATATAAATGTAATTATCAAGGAAAAATGGAACAAAATTCCATATATTAAACTTTGTGATGTATGTTTTAAAATTAATATTATAAAATAAAATTAAGTCAAGTGTTGGGTTTATTTTGGGACATTATATCACTGTTTTGACCACATTTTACCAATTTTAACCTTATCGAGGTAATTTTTTTACCACGATTACAATTCAAAATTATAAAAAATAAAAGGGAAATTTTTAAAAAATACAATCCTTAAAATTAAAAATATGTTATCCAATTTTTTAGATTCAATATCTATAAGTTTTATAAATAAATTTTAAAATAAATATGTAAAAAACAATGAAAAACAGTTTATAAAAACATGCCTTTTTAAGAAAAAATTAACTTGTATCAAAATAAGAAATATTTCTGATTGAAATGGAATTAATTTTATTACTATAAATATTACTGGTTATATATAACTTTAATACTAAATCTAAAATATAATTATACTTTTAAATTACTTAATTTTATAAAGGTAAATGAGAGTATTTGAAAAATGAAAATTTACTATTCACTATGAAATTAATCATTTCAGAAAAATCCCAATATTTCACCATGAGTTAATGTTGATATTATAATTTTAAAAATTATTTTAATTTTATAAAATACAATTTGAAAAGGTTTAATAAATTAATTACAAATTCTACACACAAAAATGAAATAATATTACTTTTGAAGAAATTACATTCTTGAAGCATAAAAAGACATCACAAAAAATCAAATTATTATCCCCTAATAATAAATAAATAAATTGGTATTAAATAGGATCATTATAAATATATTTCATAATTTAGTTAATAATATTTTTACTCAGCAATTCAACGACTAGGTTTGTAACGTCCCGGATCTGGGTGGCGCCCAAAGGTGCCCCAAACCCCGGTCACATAACCTCAAGATCATTTCCCAAAATTCCAGGGGCTACCGAATAGTAGTGAAAGCCAAGGTGTGATAATGGGGAAACTATTACCTCATTGGAAGAGTATACCCAACAGAAAACAAATAATAAACAATAGGGGAAGCAGTAATACCATACAACAGAAGTAAACATCGGAAAACTAATAGAAATAAAACTACTAGAGCATTTATATATACATTTAAAGGATGTGTGTCACATGTTTCTAGAAAATTATACAAACAAGACACAATACTAGAAATATAATATAGAAACCAAAGTATAATAAATCAAGTAATCCCCAATATCATCGCAAGCCTCATCTTGGTCCCATGCTCTCCAACTCCAACATCAATCAAGTACCTAATGAAGAAAGGAACTTTCGATTATCTATACCTGAAATCATATAATCTGTTTTGTTCCAAAAAATGACCCAAATAGAGTGTGAGATGAATATCAGTATTCAAACACCAAAATATCTATTCCCAACTAATAGTAAATTTATACAATAGACAATATGCAAAAGTGAAGTAATAAACTATGAAGTAATCAAAAGTAAACAATCCTAAAGTTTTAAATTACATTCATTTACATTTATTATTCAATCCATTGAATCATGTAAACCTTGGGATCTAGCCTAAGATCTATATAACTTATAAAAGTAACAAAACAGATGTCCCATAAGACTATCTAGACAATCAAGTAATACTGAGTCCAAGCATAGGCTTTGGCATGGCAGAATCATCACAGTCATTCAATTATTCACAAACGACCCTTTGGGGAAACTCTCACAGTATAACCCATTTGGTCTAACATAGCACTAATTCATCAAAGAAAAAACCTCTGGGATTCTCTCAGGGTCTAACCCCTTTGGTTCCACATAGTATAGATCAATTACAAATGACCACCTAGGCAGCTCTCACGGTCAATACACCTTGGTCAACATAGATCAATAAATTATAAAAGACCACCTGTGCAGCTTTCATGGTCAATACCCCAAGATCAATCATCTACACCAAGGATCTCATGGTCCTATATTAATAATTTGGAAGTCCCCTTAGTCTTCCAGGTCTAAGGCTGTCATGGTCCATTAGAAAAATAGTGCACAAACAGTATCAAAGCATCTCATGTAATCTATAACTAATACATGGCTAAACATTTTCAAAGAATGTGACATGCGTTTCATATATACAACAACTTCATCCTAATAAGACAAGGCATGGAAAACATGGAAATCCTAATAGGCATCCAAGACCAAACGGTCATAAACAATCAATCAAGGGAAACACACCCATGGGGTGTCCCATAAACAATGTATCCAACCTTACACATAAGAAACAACCATTTATCAATCAATCAAACCATAACAGGTAATAAACAAGGTTAAATTACAAATCATGCAATATCCAAAACATGGATATACAGAACGTTTTGCATATATAATCCAAATAAAAACCATGAAAGGCACAAACCACCAATCTTGATGTTGTATGATCAATATACTTGAACGTCGACCCTTGAATTGTCGTAGATTGACATAGATATACAAAAAGGTAAAAAAATTCCCAACCTTGAATAACCCATAAGAGAGAAGAAATGAGGAAAAAGGATCTAGGGGTTTTGAGAACCCACCGATGGGATTCCAATGCACCCGATAATGTCTCAATTAGATTTCTAATGGAGAATCAGGGGTCGATCTTCATTTTTCATTCTGAAGTGCTCCGGTACAAAACATGGGAAGAAGATGGTGTTTTTAAACATGATACGTGACCCTACAAGGATATATCAAATAAAAAGAAATATATATGGCGTGTTCATTAACACTACATGACATATATTAGCCTCAACCCACCCCTAACTTAAGTGGTCATTCAGGTCACCACACGTCCATGTACTAGGCCATTACACAACCAATACATGGTTGTATGTGGCAACCGAGTACACATCATGTACATATAAGTACAAAGTGTGTACTTAGAAAAAAAATAATTTCTTCCTTTTTCCGAAAAAACAACCCTGAAATCAATATACATACATGGAAAGAAGATCCGGGTTCTTACAAACATTCCCCCTTAAAGAAATTCATCCCCAAACTGCCCTTACATGGGTGTTGAAGAGATATCTATGACCAACTCCATCTACTACAATCGTACATCAACCTCCCTCTCCCAAGTCATGTCCAACACTTGCCCATGCTTCCATAACACCTGTAATAGAGAAACATAACAGTCATAGAGAACCTTCATGTTATGATCCACAATCCGAATAGGGTGATCCTCAAAGGATGAATCCACCTCTAACTCAACCTCCTAGGGTTGAAAAACATGATATTGGTCTGAAAAGTAATGTGATAGCTGAGAAACCTGAAAGATGTCATGCATATCCCAGTACCTCTGAGGTAACTGAAACCGATAGGAAACCTTCTCGACTCAATCCAAAACCTCAAACGGCCTGACGTATCTTGGTGAAAGCTTCCCCTATCTCCTAATCCTCTTGTGTCCCAACCTCGGTGTGATACGCAAGAAAACCTGATCTCCGACCTCGAACTCCAAAGGTCTTCTTCGCTGATAAACATAAGATTTATGTCGAGATTGTGCAGTAGAAATCCTCTTCGGAATCAACTTCACCTACTCAGTGGTCTCCTAGACAAGATGAGGTCCCAATATAGCTGCCTCTCCTGCCTCCAGCTGACATAGGGGTTATTGGGATGGCCTACCATACAAAGTCTCATAAGGTGCCATCTAAATCCTTGCCTAAAAACTAATATTGTAAGAAAAATCCACCAGGGGTATGATACTCTCCCAAGAGCCCTGGAAATCCAAGACGCATACTCGAAGCATGTCCTCCAAAACCTAAACCGTGAACTCGGACTATCCATCTATCTGGGGATGATAAGCTATACTCAGAAGTACCCATGTACCTGAAGCCCTCTTTAGTCCCTTCCAAACATGAGAAGTGAACTAGGAATCCCTGTCTGAAACGATATTGTGTGCACCCTCATACAAATATACTATCTGTCATATGTAAAACCTTCTAAGATCATCAACACTGAAGGTTTCCTTAATTGACTAGAAATGTTCAACCTTCGTGAGCCAGTCGATGACAACCCAAACTGCATTATTCCCTCGAGGAGACCTCAGTAAACCCATCACAAAATCCATCACGAAATCATTCCACTTCAACTGAGGAATGGGTAACTATTGTAATATCCCTATTAGCAGCTGATGCTCCACCTTCACCTACTGGTAGGTGTAACATATCATAAAAAAACCAACTACACCCCTCTTCATACCTGGCCACCAATACTTACAATGTAAATATCAATATATTTTAGTGACACTAGGATTAACTTCACAAAATGATGAATGAAAATCTTACAACAGCTCCTCACGTATGTATGTTGACACCCATACGCGCCCACAAAAACACAAATCCTCATCCTCTTCTATGGTCCACCCAGGAGTAGGGTCCTCGCCTAACACACTCTCCCACAAGACTAAGACTTCATAATCTGTTAGCTACCTCATTCTCACTCGATCCAATAGAGTAGAGGTAATAACTATAGAGGAAATAAATGTATGATCTTGTTTATCATGAACCTACAAATGCATCTCATAGAACAGAGCCATGAGCTGCCACTCACTATTGGCCTCCTCTACTACCTGTATCTGAGTCCTCCTGCTCAATGCATCAGCCACTGCATTGCCTTTCCCAGGTCTGCAGGAAAGCTCACAATAAAAATAGTGAAGGTACTCAACCCACATTTGCTGTGTCAAATTTATATATCCTTTTGTAAAGATATGCTTGAGGATTTTGTGGTCAGTGTACACCACAAAATTCTCTCCTAAAAGATAATATCTCCAACAATGAAAAGCATGCACCACTAAAGCAAAATAGTGATCATGCATCAGGTAATTCCTCTCATGTAGCCTCAACAACTGAGACCCATACACAACAACTCCTCCCCCTTCAAAATCAATAATCCTAGCCCGATACCTGATGCATTGTAGTAAATGGGGTAACTATTGATCAGTTCTGAAAAAATCAGTATCGGTACAGAAGCCAACTTCCCTTTTAGCTCCTGAAATGATGAATCACATGAATCAATCCACGAGTACATTAAACCATTCTTAGTCAGACTCGTCAGTAGTGCTGCTAACTGTGAAAAGTCCTGAATAAAGCATCTGTAGTAACCATCCATCGCTAAAAAAACATGTACCTCAAATACATTTTTCATATGCTCCCAGGAAGCTACTGTTATCACCATCTCTAGGTCTACTTATACTCCTTTCTCTGAGATGAAATGACCCAAAAAGTGAATCTAATCCATCCAAAAATGGAATTTTTTTATCTTAGCATATTACTGATTCTCTATCAGTGTACTCAATATGATCTCAATATGGATAGCATGGTCATGTCAAGTGTGATAGTACACCAAGATATCATGCACGAAGAGTACCACAAAATAATCCAAGTAAGGATGGAAAACTTGGTTCATCAGTGCCATGAAAACTGTTGGGGCTTTAGTTAGACCAAATGGCATAACCAAATACTCATATAGACCATACCTGATCTAAAAGGTTGTAAGAGGTATATCTGATGGTCTAACGTGCAGCTGATGATTACTCCATCACAAGTCAATCTTTAAGAACACCCAAGTTCTTAAAAGTTGATCAAAGAGATCATCAATCCATTGAAATGGATATCGGTTATTGACTGTCAACTAGTTTAGCTTCTGATAATCCACACAAAGTCTAAGGGTATTGCCCTCCTTCTTCACAAAAGGACAAGTGAACCCCAAGGAGAAGTACGGGTTCAGATTAAACCCCTTGTCTCGACCTCCTCCAACTATTTCTTGAGCTCCTGAAACACTGGTGTATCCATCTTATATGGAGGAATGGACACTGGTGCCACTCCTGGCACAAGATCAACAGAGAATTCAATCTCTCTCACTAGAGGTAAACCTAAAAATTCATTAGAAAATACATATTTTAAAAATGATCCACCACTGGAGGAAAGTCCATATGTAAAGTCCCCTGGTCATCCAAATTTAAACTTGAAATCTGGGTCATGATTCCTCCCATCCCATGATGCTCAGGTCCAACTCTACTTTCCTAGACATCCCATTCACCCTTGTGTAGAAAATATTCACCCTCTGGTGATGTGAAACTCACTCTATCATGATATCAGTCAAAAAAGGCCCGAAAAGAGACCAAGCAGTCTATTCTTAGAATGATATCAAAGCCTTTAATCTCCAAGACATAGAGGTACCACAAGAAGTGACATCCACCAATATCAATAGGGAACTCCTTGCAATGATGTACACTAGCCATCCTAATCCCCAACGGAGTGTCTAACTTAATAACATCATTAGAAGTAAATATGAAAATCCTAATTCTATTCAAAATGGAAACTGATATAAAACTATGGGAATACCCTTTATCAAAAAGAGAAGAAGATAAAATTGAGGCCACTATAATCATACCTCTAACTGTAGAGGGTCCGAGATCCTTCTTATGCTAGGTCTGTTCAATCGAAAAAGTTTGACCTATATCGTGGACTTACAACCATGTGTGTCTACCCTCAGCCGGTCCACCCTTCTATTATGGAGAACTTGTCATCTGGATACCATGGTTATGACCACCTCCTCAGCCTGACAAGCCCCAATTCCCCGACTGATGAGAAATGAGTGGTCCTACTTCTGAAAATGGAGTCATAACAGATCACATCTCACTAGATACTGGTGATAACTTCCTACAAAAATGATGAAGATAACCCATCTTTCCGTAAGATCATCACTCAACTGGGTCCTTTGGGCATTGCGGTCTCATGTTCCCACTCTTCCTGTACTAGAAGAACCACACCTAGAAACCTGAATAAGCATCACGTGAAAGATCCCTGAGGCGCTTTCCGCTATCGATCAAAGGAGTACCAGCACTAGATGATGAACCACCATAGATCGTACCTCTAAACTCCCTCAGATTTTGCTCAGTAATTAACACATGGTTTACAATATCATTCATCAAAGACAACCTAAAAATCTTCATCAGCGATCAGATGTCATACTTGATACCATCCTCAAATTGCCTAGCCAGTGATAACTCGTCACCTCCCAAAAACAGGTGTGAAGCACTGAAGCTCTGTAATGCGAGAAGAATAATCCATCAATGAAAGAGCGCCCTACTCCAAATGCATAAACTCCTAGTCTTGGTCATCCCTCAATGTATTTGGGTATACATAATTATTGAAGGTCCTCTAAAATCATTCCAAGCCATACCCTGATGACATCCCTCTTATGAGATAACATCACACCATCTCATAGCATAATCACTAGCATATAAGTCTTGTGTTTCATCCTTCTCTCAGGAGGTGTCTCCAGATGCTCAAAGATAGAAATCATGGACTCCAACCCTGACTCTATATCCTGTGGTTCTCTATTCTTTAAAAAAATGGGAGGATACTGCTTCTAGAACACCTGCATAAACTCTTCCATAGTAAGGGCAAGATGTGGTGCTCCCTGAAAAGTCTGCATCATTATCAAAAATCCTTCAAAGATCTATGCATCATCACTTGTTTCCGGTATACCAATTGGTACCAAGACGGGCATTATGGGAGGATCTGCTGGTAGTCCATGATCTACCATTTCCAGTTTTTATTCATCGCCCTGTACCTGGAATACAATTGGAGGACGTCTTGGTGGAATGACTCTGCAAGTTCAAGCACACACCTTAGTATAAGATTAACAAAACTAAAACTTAGAAGTGAGAGAATGAAATAAGAGAAGAAGAAAATCCATGTTTTACAAAATTGGATTAAATGGTGTGTAAAACCACTACATTATGTGTTCCCTTAAGCCTTAACATGGGAATGTACCTATGCCAACCTGGTCGTGTAACATCCCATACACATGTTGTGTTCCTCATGAGACATGACGTGTACTTGAATATCCCCTCCTGCCTAGGTACTTCTACCTGGCTAGAACTATATGGACCTAATGGTGTAATACTATATGGGATATTCATCCTAGACAAGGCGTGTACGTAAAAGTTCTATTTACCTGTGTCGTTAGGCACACAACCAGATACACAATCGACTATAACATGGTGTGTACTCCCAGTACACGACATGTTCTACCAAGAGTTTTCCAACCCCATATCTTCTCACATAGTCTGTCAAACAGTCAAAAAATACATGGTGTGTACATACATTACATGGTGTGTACTTAAGAAAATTCATTTCTTCCATAATAGAAGAAGACATGGCATGTGTTCATAACATCACAAACCATGTTTTCTGGGTTTTCTGGATAGTAAGACTCTGGAACATCTCTAAAACCCCAAAATATTAAAATTTATCCAAGGCATGCCATGTTACGAAATGTGAGAGCCTGTAATCCTTAAAAATCAATGTTTGGAATCCATATTCATTTAATATATTAATAGAATTCAATTAATGTTCAAATATGATCCACCAAATTCTGATCCAAGAGGGCCCATAACATCTCAGGGACCAAATCATGGAGTTCATCCAATGAAACTTTAAATATACCAACAACCTATCAAAATATAAGGTATTCTGTCACAACATCTATCACAACAACATGCATAACCAACACAACATCTATCACAACAACAAGCAATCAGTAATGCAACCTATATGGCTTGCCAAGAATGCTTGACATGTGATCCGTATCAAGTGCCTATTTGATGCATGAAATATCATACCCTAATCTCATCGGGTTTTAACAGAAATATAACCTTAGTGATATCAATTATAATAACACCATACATGTGTATCACCCAACAGTGAAATCAAATCAACTGTAACAATTGCAAAACTAGAAAAATTGCAATATTTGAGGTAACTTGGATTTTCCCTTTACACAAGTTAGCTACTCTCAGGCATAGCTAATTAACAAATTTTTTTTCCTTACTATCCCTTTATAATGTCCCCAAATAGTAATACAAGGTATAAAAGAAAACCTTCACTCTGATACCACTTTACAATGTCCCGGATCCAGGCTCTGCCCAAAGGTGCCCCAAACACGGTTGGTCACATAACCTCAAGCTCATTTTCCCAAATTCCAGAGGCTTCCTACTAGAAGCGAGGTCCAATGTGTGATAATGGGGAAACTATGACCTCATTGATAGAGTATACACAGTGTAAAACAAATAGTAAACAATAGCTTAAGAAATAATACCATACAATGGAAGTAAACAATAGAAGAATGATGGTAATAAAACAACTGGAGAATATGTATAAATGATGCATGTCACATGTGTCTATTAAAAAAATCCAAACAAGTCACAATTCTATAAATACAATACCGAAACCTAAGTAAAAAAATAATGTAAACTCCAACAACACCTCAAGCCACATCTTGGTCCCATGCTCACCAGCACAAAAAACAATCAAGTACCTGATTAAGAAGGGAACTTTACCTTATATGTACCAACAATAATTTAATCTGTTTGGTTCCAAAACATGACCCAAATAGGGTGTGAGATGAATCCTAGTAGGCAACCACAAAAAGATCTATGCCTAACTTTCAGTGAATATATATAACAGGTAATATGCAAAAGTGAAGCAATAAACTAAGAAGTACTCAAAATTAAACAATCCTAAAGATTTCAATTAAACTAAATTAAATTTATTATTAAATCCATTGAATCATGTAAAACTTTGGATCTATCCTCAGATCTATACCCCCTATGAAAGTTAAAAAATAGATGTCTCAAAAGATCATCTAAAAATTCTGGTAAGATCGAGTCTAAGCTTGTGTTTTGGTTTGGTAGAATTGTCAAAATCATTCAATTATTCACAAACAACACTATAGGAAAGCTCTCACAGTCTAACTATTTTTTTCTAACATAGAAACAATTTATTAAAGAATGACCCTCTGGGAAGCTCTCACGGTCTAACCCCTTTGTTTCCACATAGTATAGATCAATTACAAATGACCACCTGGGCAGCTCTCATGGTCAATACCCCTTGGTCAACATAGCATCATTAAATTATAAATGACCACCTGGGCAGCTCTCACGGTCAATACCTTGGGTTCAATCATCTACACCGAGGCTCTCACAGTCCAATGTAAATAATATGAAAGTCCCCTCAGTCTTCTTGGTCCAAGGCTCTCATGGTCCATTGGAAAAAGAGCGCGTATACCATATTAAAGAAATTCTTGTAATCTCTAAATATTTCATGGATAAACATTCAAAAATTGTATCACATGGATTTCATATAAACAACAACTCCATCCTAACAAGACAAGGCATGGAAAACAAGACAATCCAAATAAGCATCCTAGACCAAATAGTCATAAACAATCCATAAAGGGAAACTCACTAATGTGGTGTCCCATAAATAAGGTATCCAACCTTACACATAAGCAAAAACCCTTTATCAATCACTTAAACCATAGCAGGTAATAAACATGGTTAAATTCCAAATCACGTAATACCCAAAACATGGATACACGACAATTTTAGCATATATAATCCAAATATAAACAAAAAAAGGCACAAAACACCTACCTTGATGTCATACTATTGATATACTTGAATGCAGACCCTTGAATCAGCCTAGATTGGCATAGATCTATAAAAGGTAAAAAAACTCCCAACCTTGAATAACTCACAATAGAGAAGGAATTAGGAATAAAGTTTATAGTTGTTTTGTGAACACACCTGTGGGATTCCATGTCACCTGACATTGTCTCAATCAGAGTTCGGACAGAGAATAAAGGGTTTAATCGTTTTTCATCGTTTTGGAGTGCTCCTGTATGAATCACAAGAAGAAGAAGGTTTTTTCGTACATGAGATGTGACCCTACTCCGATATATCAAATAAAAATAAAAGTACATGTAATTTTCATTAACACTACACGCCGTGTATTAGCCTCAACCTGCCTCTGACTTAAGTGGTATGTTAGGTCACCACATGACCATGTACTAAGCCGTTACATGGCTAGTACAAGGCTACAAGCGAAAACCGAGTACACAATGCGTACATACAAGTACATGGCGTGTACTTAGAGAAAAAATATTTCTTCATTTTTCCTAAAACATAACCCAAAATCAAGATCCATACCTGAAAAAAATATTTGGGTTCTTACAAGGTTATAATGGTCACATTTAAAAAATATATTTTTTATAATACATCACAATCCATTTAAAGCATGATGTTTTGTCTTAAGAAAGCTATGAAGATTATTAATCTTTTAAACTAATTTTTTGATGTGTTATTTTATACATTATTAAATAAATCACACTCTCACAATTTTATCTTGGTCATAAAAAGTTTCAATATTTAAAAATACCATTATTGAAAATACACATCATACAAAGGGATAATAAAACAACTTTTAAAAAGGATAAGTGGGAAGGGTAAAGGTTACTTTAAATAACTCATAATTAGGTTCTCAGATAAGGATAACATTGATGGGAAGTTAAAATATATACATAGAGCAGATAACTGCCATCCAAGTACTAATATATATTGATAAAGAACATGGTCTTGAGAATGATAATGACCAAAAAACCATAAATTAGTGAGGGGTAAAAATACCACCAATTCATTAGAAATGAAGGGAAACAGATACAATTTTTATTTAAATACCCTTTTCGTAAATATGATATATTATTTTACTATTAAAATATAGAATACTATAAAAAGTATTTACTTTATTCATTACCATTTTATATGTATAATTTCATCCATTGGTTGTGATTCGATGAATTTCCACTTTATCTCTTATTCCAAGTAGTGAATATTCAAGATGGATTTTTCAGGTAGTAAGAAAAAAATTAATGGTTAATGGATCTCAATATTCCTAAAATAATGTTAATTCATCCCTTATTTCTCAAAACATTCACCAAAACAAAAAATGGTTGGAACATGTTATTCAATATGAAGAATATAGCACATCAATCTCTAAAACCTCAACAATGACACCTAATGTTAAAATCAATCCATTCCATAAATAGTTAACTTCAATAATCCTTCAAAATATATATGAATAAATTCAAAACCCAAAAAACTAAAATATTTGGTCAAGAATTTATCCCTATACAAGAAAAAGTAGCTCATAATGTCACATAACAAACATTTGAATACATTGATCATATATTCTATTAAAATATACTAACAAACCTAATCACCATGCAGACTCAATGAAAACATATATGTTTCAAAAAAATTAACACAATACATATTACTCAAATAAAATGATATACTATTGAATATATTTCATAAATCCATAAAATGAAATAAACTTCATCAAAGATGACATAAATCACCTTGTTATCAAATTACTAACCAATTTCATGGTCACCAATACTATCCCATTTACTTCATTAATGTCAATCATCTCTTTATCCCAAATAAACACTATTAAATCAATATTAGGAACATATTAAGGTTTATCCTTCCCTTAATCACGTGTTCTCCAAAAATATCACCTTACTACTAAATCACTTTTTTTAGTTATTAGTACCATTCACCATGTGTTTTAAAATGATTAGAGAAAAACTAATTTGGAACATTACATAGATTTTTTATGATACTTATAACCATAATATAATTTATATAACACTTATACAACATAATTCATGAATCCCAATACATAAAATCATCAAGCCTTTCACTTCAATACTTGGAATAACACATACCCTTCCTTAAGCTAAGAGTTAACTCTTGGATTAGGGAATTGAATTAGATAATTACCATATTCCCCACACAGAAGACATTGAACTATAAGTGGAACCTTATGATGAAACTAATATCCATTTTCAATGTTTTTATTTTTCATAAATAATTACTTACTCTATGACCTTCTTTTCCACATCAAAAACATCTCCTCATTGCTATGCAACATTTCCCTAGGTGCTTCTTCCCACATTCTCAACACATTGAAAGATAAATATTATTCCTTCCATGGTATTCATGAAACTCCATTTTTAACTTATTATGCGTGTTGGGAAAGTCACCAAAGTGGATATTGTTAATTATATAATGTAATTGTCGATTAGGAATTATCACAAGGGTTCACCTTCCAGCTCTTATTTTTTGGTTTATTATGAGGATAATCCTTCCATTTTCCCTCACATTCAACATTAACATAGTTCCATCTAGTTATAACTATAAAAAGAATCCAAAAATCATAGTATGAGATACTATAATTAGTGTAAAAATACATAATTCTGAAAATTATTTATAGGATTTCTAAATTATGACACCTTCTATTCAATCCAATACACTTTAGTTTTAACCTAGGAAATTCATTATTATTATATATTCAAATCCTTTATAATGGTTTAGAAATAAAATATGAGTTAATCCATGAATATCTCCTTAGAGTGTCAAACCAGGTGCGCAGTAAGGCCACATTCACCGTGCAATAGGATGATGGTTGAGATATATTCATGTAACAAATTAAAATTTTATAAATGAAATTCCCTTTATGATTGAATTAAATTCCAAATTATGTAATATGTTTATAGAAAACAAATGAACTTATTTGGTTATATCCTATTAAAATTAAAATACTATTAATAATAATGATTGTTGAAAATATAACCACTAAATAGTGATCATATAATTAGTATATATTAAGGGTTATGATAAATCTAATTGACATAAAATAAATAAGCGATGACCTCAAATAGTAGGATTTTACCTTATGAAGCCCATTTAGTAGAGGTTCAAAGAGAGATAATATCTCTAGGATTTTATCCTTACCATTCCAATCCGAGATCCAATAACTAAATCATGAGTGAAATCCTTTATGGGAGAAGTTCAATCTCATGAAGATCATGACCCAAACCATGTTCATCAAACTAACCGAAGAAAATATCACCATCATGCACCTTACCCATAAGGAATTCACTAGTGTAGTAAGGGGTTATGTATCTAAAACCTAATTGTATGAATATGTATATTTTATTTTCAATAAAATAATTATTATATTTATTACATGATGTTTTTAATTTATAAATGATTAAGTAACGAGTTTGATAAAAATTATATTTTAATACAAAAAAACTTGAATTGTATTTTTGGGTAATATACAATTTCAATTAAGACATTTATTTTGATTAATTCATGAATTTTTGAAATAAATTCAATTTTAATAAAATATTACTATTAAATATTATATATTAAATATAGATGATAATATAATTTTATGATGGGAAAATGTAATTTTTATAAGTGTCAAAAAAAATATTATTTTACCCCTAATGGCCTAAAGGAATTCATTTTTATAGATTTTTGATAACCCCCCTTTCATGGGATGAGGGGTAACCCTTACAAGGCCCATAGGCTGAGTGATTACATGGCCCATAGGTTTAAGCAACATTACAAGACCCGAATGTCTTAGGGAATTCAACCAGACTACAACTATAAGGAACTACCCCTCCCTAGCATCTACATCGTTATGGCGGCTCTCCACCTTTGCATGGACGTCTGGCTAAGCATCCCGTGCAAGCACATGCTGGTTCTGATGGCATATCCATACCCTCTCATTCTTCCAAATCCATTGGTTCTGCTCTGGTGAGTGTGCCTGCTTTGAATCCTCCTATGAGGATGCTTCTTTTTTGTAGAGTCTATCGGGGGAAACTGCGTGTGGCCCGAAGGCCTTGAGTTGGCCCGAAGGCCTTGAGGTGGACTGAAGACATTAAATATGGCCTGAAATCTCTACTGACCCAAAGGCCTAGGTGGCCCGAAGGCCTTAAGGACTGTAAGCCCAAACCGGTGGACTAAGGTGAATAGTTCCGGCTGCTACAATATCGAATAGTACCTTTTACAGTTACTGCTATAGTACCACACAATGTACATTATTACTAAAGTACCCTAAAAATATGCCTCCTCCTAGTTTTGAACCTAGGTCTCGTGGATTCATTTAAGGATACCTCATCAACTGGGTTGAGGCTCATGTTACAAAAACTATTATTTTAAACAACCAGTATTTTCAATAAAATGGGATTTTAATTTTAAAGTTCAATTTATAATATTTATAGAACTATTTTTATAAAAAAATATTACTATTGAAATCAACATATCAAAATTATCCAATGATTAATTTTTCATAATTTTCTAAGATAGAAGAATTTTCAGGTTAAAATCAAATATGGTATAATTACATGATATGTAATATGACATCATAATGATCCAAAATTGATTTAATATGTTCCATAAAATGTATCCACAAAAAAATATATATTACCATTTAAAATAAATTGTTTTTGAAATTATTTGATTAATTTTATAAGCCCATTATGAATCCCCCTTAACTGATATTATATTTTACGGTTTTAAAATAAATTCTTTGTAAATATGACTCACTTCCACATCAACAAGGTTATAATTTTAATGTGATCGGTCCATGAAATTATAAAAAAATAAAAAATTACATTTTGGTAAAAAACATGTGTAAAAACCATGGGAGGATTTTTGGTTTTGACAAATTTATTATATAGAGGTCAAAACCTAACTTTGAAAAATAATAAAGAACTCCCCTCTCTTTTTCTATATAATCTCACAAAATATCCCATTTATCTTCACTGAAAATCCTGGGATATTGACTATACACTTCTATTTCCTCTATATCAATCCCAAGGTTCCGAAAATCACTCAAGAATATCATCCCAAGATTTTGAAAACACCCTCTCAGGGTAGGGGATTCTCTCCATCTCCACTTAATTCATGTAACACCCCAAGCTTCCATGGTACACTTCTTCTTAATAATTCAATAGCTTGCGCTACACACAACAATGAGTTTGAGTGCACTATAATCTATCAAATTAGTAATTTAAAAAGTGGTTATGAATATTATTAACCACATTTTTAATCTTATGGATATCCCATATAATTTTAACATTCATCTTATGTGTTTCTTAGACATAATATAAGGACAAATTCAATTTTTTAGATAAGAATTATTTTTCAAAAAATACAGTTTTTTCCTCCTTTTAAAGGAGAACCCTTTTTAAATACAATATTTGACACTTATATATTCAGTTTGATTAAATTAAATTCTTATTTATAAGTAAAACAAAAAAATTTAGTTTGGATGAATTTTTGGTAATTTTCTGATAACTTTTATATTTTAATGAATAGAGAAAAAATACTGAATTTTAATTGAAAACAACTTTATTAATCAAAATAATTTATAGTGTAAAATTATGAATTTTAGTGGTTTTAAATTATAATTAGATTATATTTTTATATTTTAATATAATTTAAGTCATTGGAATTAATTTCACATTTAAATTGAACATAATAACATGTCAATCTTTTGATACTTTTTACTTCTTAAAAACCCGCTTTCTGGTTTTGACAATGGGAATTAATTTTAAATTAATTTCTACAAATTATGTGTTTTGAATTTAGAAAAATATATTCCATATTTGGGATATTAAGGTCCAAATTTTTTAGATAGGTACCTTTTATTTTTGGACATTATGAATAGTAACTTCAGTAATTATTTTTATTTGCCATGGTTAAAGGGTAAATCAGGTAAATAAGGGTAACAAATAATATTATAATAATATAAAAATACACTAACCCATGTCCTAATACTATTTTATGAGATATATTCGACCATTATCATCCTTAGGCCTAACATTTATCATTTTAAAACCACTTGGGTTTGAAAATGACATTTTAGAATATTTAATTTAAAGAAAAAGGAAATATAACATAAACATATATCTTTTACTAAATAAATTTTAATATAGGGTTATATAATTTATATCTATGTATATAAATAATAATTAGAAAAATAAAAATATTTTCTACATCAAGGTAATTTATTTATAATTTTTAGACATTAGATAAATATATTTATTTATGACACAATTATGATGCAGTGATTACCTCATTAATTAAAGACTCAAATACATAAATTTATAAATACTAAAATAAATTTAATTGGAAAATTTTGATGCCATAAAATAATTTTCTTGATGAAATTGACATTTTAGGGATGATTTAATTCATTTTTTCAAAGGAATAAAATTTTATGACTTTAACAAAAAATCAATTACTAAATAGTGTCAAAATTGACATAAATGAGATTTTAACTTAAATACTATTTTATTAAATAATATAAAAATCCTAAAAATATAAAGTTAGGAAAAATAAATTTTATAGTAATAAAAATTTCACAAATTATTCACTTTAGGTTATCTTGGCATTTTATAGTAAAGATATTAACCATGTAGTATAAAATACAAGAGGACATTGTAAGAGTTAATTTATTTTACAATGGGTTAAATCTAAAGTATAAGGTTAATTTTATGACATAAACATGTATAAAACCTATTTATTGAGAGTATTTAGACCAATAATTATCTTATAATTTAAATAAATCAATTTGGAGCTATTAGAAACTGACAATCCTTTTATAATAAATTAATATTTCAATATTTTTCCAAAAGTGCCTCTCGTCTCTCTTATAAAAGGGAACCCCCCCTTTCTCTTTAACTCACACCTCTATAGCCTTTTGGTAAGGCCAAACCTAGAACATTTATCCTCCCAACCTCCCTCACTTCATCCTAGTGGCCTAAATTTGGACATAGAGCCATAATAAGAAGCTATTTTGTTCAAATCAAATGGAAACACCTGAAAAAGAGGTAATTGTTTTATCCCTTCTTTCAAAGTTCCTTTATTATTGTACTTCTTCTCTATATATTGTTTCCATAATAATGTCATAAATAAAGTATCATATATATAATAAGATGTTAATATAATCCGAGGACAACTATATTCATCATTTTATCCATACTATGAATAATAATATCACCATGCGTGCATACGCACGACTTACCGTCTCCACGATGTGCTGTAATTTGTTATTCCACATTAAATCAATTGGATGGGTATAATTATGAATATAATAGACATAAATAATAAATATTACATGATTATTATTATTTATTATTAATATACCATCTAATTCCATATCATTTAATCATTAAAGGAATGATATCGTCGCTTATTCCTACGTACGACCTACCATCTACATGACGCGATGAAATTCATTCTCCACTTTAACCATCCAAGAATGATTATAAAAAATATATATTATTCATAATGATGAAATATATGACATAATAATTCTACTGTAATGATATGTATATATATATGTATGTACATATATTTCATTCACTTACTTCCATTCAATATGATAAGAAAACAGAAACAACGTTCATGCGTACGTACGACCTACCGTCTCCATGAAAAGTGTATTCTATTTTATATATCTATCTATTATATATATTTATATTATGAATATATATAATATATAAATCATATTATATATCCTATAAGTAATTAAATCATGATATAAGTAATAATATCAAGAATAACAAGTCCAAACACATACGACAAAAAAAAACGATTATTACCCAAAATGTTGCATAAACTTGGAATTGTTAATTAATGGGTAATATAAAGTCATAAAATAATAATATATGATATCATAAATATTACTATTATTCTGATATAAGTTAATAATATGTTTAAAAACATTATACAGGAGTTTCAGACATGTATAGAGAGTATCATACCTAAGGTAAGGGTTAATTCCTCAATATCATTATTATCCAAGACTATTTATGTGAAAGTATTTACTAGGACATATTTATCATCCATGTCAATGTTTCATAAAAATGTTTTCTAAAGGAATATTTTAAGTATTTACTAAATTAAATCTTTAACTATATCATCATTTTAAATGTTTTAAAGATTTATTTTTCTAAATCTATTTAATTAATGTCCATGTTTTCAAAACGATTTAAAGGATTTATTTTTATGGACATGATTGTTTTAAAATTTTAATTAATTTCAAAATTTTTAAAGTGGTATGGAACAATTTGATTCAAAAATATCTTTTGAATTACATCCTTTATAAATTGTGTGACTTTTAAATTATTTCATGAAAATTGGATATTTCTCTCAAAGAGTTCTACTAATAATTTTCAACTATGTCAACATCCTTTACTAGATATTATTCTTGATTGAGGTTGATTTATTATAATACAATGTTTCATATTGTATTGAATGAGCTATGACATGTTTGACTGTGGACGTGCTATTTTTATTCCATTCATGGTTTATGGTTAAATTATTGACATTTCGTATGCTAGTTTTAATACAAATGATTATATTATGCTTTACCCTTTCCATAGGAATGATTAATTTATGACACAATTATAATGTAGTGATTACCTCATTAATGAAAGATTCAAATAAATGAATTAATAAATATTAAAATAAATATAATTTGAACATTTTGAGGACATACAAGAATTTTATGGATGAAAATGACACATGAGGGATGATTTAATGCCTTTTTTGAAGGAATAATGTTGTTTTGACTTTAAAAAAAATCAATTATTAAATAGTGTCAAAATTGACATAAATGAGATTTTAAAATAAATAATATTTTATTAAATGATATAAAAATCATAAAAATCTAAAGTTTGACCAAATAACTTTGATAGTGATAAAAAGTTCATAAATGATCCAATTTAGGTTCTCTTGGAATTTTAAGTAAACATATTAACCATGTAGTATAAAAATATAAGTGGACATGGTAAGAGTTAATTTATTATACAAAGGGTTAAATCTAAAAGATAAGGTTAATTGTATGAACTAAACATGTCTAAAACTTATTTTTTGAGTGTATTTAGACTAATAATCATCTTATTATATAAATAATTCAATTTGGAGCTATTAAAAACCGAAAATAATTTTATAATAAATTAAAATTTCATGATTTTCCCTAAAGTGCCCCTCACCTCTCTTATAAAAGGGAACCTCCCTTTTTCTTTAACTCACACCTCTAAATCCTTTTGTTTTGTCCAAAACCTACCCCTTTATCATCCCAAACTCACTCACTACATCCCACAGGCCTAACTTTGGGAAGAGAGCCATCCTAAGGATCCATTTTGTTCAAATCAAAAGGAATCACTGAAAGAAGAGGTAATCATTTTTCCCTTCTTTCAAAGTTCTTTTCTTCTTATACTTATTATATATATTGTTTCCATACCAAAGTAATAAATCAAGTATAATATATATAATAATATGTTAATATAATCATCGGAAAACAATATTCATCATTTTATCTATCCGATGAATAATAATATCACCATGCGTGCGTGCGTACGGCTTACCGTCTCCACGACGTGATGTAATTTTTTATTCCACATTACTTTATTTGGATAGGAATAATGATGAGTATAATAGACATAAATACTGAATATTAAATTTTTAGGATTATTTATAATTAATATACAACCCAGTTCCATATCATTTAATCATTAAAGGAATGATATCATCGCTCGTGTGTACGTACGACCTATCCTCTCCACGACGCGATGAGATTCATTCTCCACTTTAAACATCCAAGAATGATTACAAAAAATATATATTATTAATAATTATAAAATATATGAAATAATAAGTCTACTTTAATGATATATATATTTATGTATTTATGTACATATAAGTCATTCACTTACTTCCATTCAATACGATAAGAAAATAGAAACAACATTCATGCGTATGTACAACCTACCGTCTCCATGAATGATGTATTACATTTTATGTATCTATCTATTATATTTATATATATTATGAATATTTATGATATATAAATCATATTATACATTCTTCAATTAATTAAATCATGATCTAAGTAATACGATCAAGAATAACAAGTGAAAACACATACGGTAAACAAAGCGATTATTACCCAAAATGTTGCATTAACTTGGAATCGTTAATAAATGGGTAATATAAAGTGATAAAAGAATCATATATAATATCATAAATGTTATTATGATTCTGATATAAGTTAATAATATGATAAAATACATTATATAGGTGTTTCAGACACGTACATAGAGTATCAGAACTAAGGTAAGGGTTAATTCCTTAATCTCATTATTATATGAGATTGTTCATGTGTAAGTATTTATTGGAATATTTCTCATACATTTCCATGTTTCATAAAAATGTTTTCAAAAGGAATATTTTAAGATTTTACATAAGGTAATCTTTAACTATATCATCATTTTAAATATTTTAAAATATTTATTTTTCTAAATCAATTTAATTAATGTCCTTGTTTTGAAAATGATTTTAAGGATGTATTTATATGGACATGATTGTTTTAAAATGTTAATTCCTTTAAAAAGTTTCAAAGTCGTATGATACAATTTTATTCAAAAATCTATTTTGAATTAAATCCTTTATAAATTATGTTACTTTCAAATGATTTCATGAAAAATCAATATTTTTCTCAAAGAGTTTTACTAATCATTTTCAACCATGTCAACATCCTTTACTAGATGTTATTCTTAATTGAGGTTTATTTATTATAATAGAATCCTCCATATTATATTTAATTATTTATGATATTTTTGACTATGGATGTACTATTGTTTTTACTATTCATGGATTATGGTTAAATTATTGACATTTCGTATTCTAGTTTTAATATGAATGATTATATTATGTTTCACCCTTTTCATATGAGGAATGCATTGGACATAACAAGTGATGTGTAGGGCCCACTGTATCCCCTCGATGCATAGGTAGGTCTCATGAGACAAACTAGTGTATTGGAACAAGACCTTGATAGAATTTTTGTGAATGTTCTTGGCAGAAGGCGTTGACGTAGTGGTTATGATGTTCAACATTATGCATTCCCTCGTTATGAGATTAGTTATTGATTTTACATGTGATTATTTGACTAGTAGAATGTCCCTGTGAATTTTTATATATTAATGTTTGATTTATTCTTTCCAAATTATGCTGAAGATAATGTTTAAAAGGCTCTAGTTTCAATTTTGTACATTTCCTTACAAGTTTATGCTTATTTATGATAGCTTATGCTATATTGTTTATCCTTACTGAGCCTCTGAGATCGCCCCTTTCTAATGTTTTATTTTCCCAGGATTCCATGAAGTGTTTTATGATTTATATGTAGGGTTAATCTAGGAGGATAATGGCATTCATGAAGAAGTATCTATGTTTTGTTTTATGTTATAAATTTTAATGTAAAGTTCATGTATGTAATCTATTTTCTAAGACTACTAAACTAATCGGTCCTTCAGGACATGATTCCTTGTATCATGATAATGTATTAAAATAATTCACTGGCTCTAGGATTCTAGGTTGGGGCATTATAGTTCGTATCCAAGGAATTTTAGAAAAAACCTTGGAAATAGATTTAGAAATATTAGATTTGGGATCATAACCCTAAGATAGACTTTGAAGATAAGAATAGAAGAACCCCCTAGAATTTTGGTAACGATCATGGAAAACATAAGATTAAACCTAACATTTTTTAGATTGAATGTACCTTCCCTTGATTATGTGGTTTTCTTCAATGATATGTGTTTCTCACCCTATGATTTATGGTCATATTATATGGAGGAAACCAGAAGGAATTGGATTAACATTGAGTTTGATGGAAAATCTGGTGATTTTGAGCAACAATAATGACTGGATAGAAATATATTGTGATTATGCCAAATCAGTTATCACAATATATAATTAACAATGTGATATTTTATTACTTTCGTAACTCATTGAGTAATAGGAAAATAAATGACTATAAATGTTCAATTTTTTAGAAGCATAGAGGAAAGATGTAACTCTCCAACCCCAGAAGCTCAGAGCTAGTGCATTATTTTAATACATTGTCATGATTACAAGGAATCAAGGCTAGAAGGACTGACCAGTTTAGAAGTCCTGGAAAATAGATTACATACATGAAATTCACATTTCAGTTTATAACATAAAACAGAACATAAATAGTCCTTTTAGAATTCCATTATTCTCCTAGATTAACCATTCTTATCAATCATAATACACTTCTTGGTATCCGGAGAAAATAAAACATAAGAAGGGGTGAGCTCAGAAGCTCAGTAATAGTAAATAATTCATCAGAAGCTATAAAAATTTAAGGAAAGACGTATAATAAATACATTATCCTTTTAAACAATAAATTTGAACATAATATAGAAAAAATAAATCAAACATTACCATATAAAAATGCACATGGACATTCTAATAGTATAATAATCCCATGTAATAACTAATTTTATAATGAGGGAATGAATAATATGAGAAATAATAACTACTATGTCAAGTCCTTGTGCCAAGACCATTCAAAAATATTCTATCAAGGCCCTGTGGCAAGATTATAGTTTTTATCATGAGACCTATCGATGCATCAAGGGGTTATAGTGGGCCCCACCAATCAGTTACTAAGTCCAATTCATTCTTCATATGAAAAGGGTGAAACATAACATAAACATTCGTATTAAAACTAGCATACAAAATGTCAATACATTAACTGTAAACCATGAATGGTATAAAAATAGAAAATCCATAGTCAAAAATATCAAAAATCATTCAATACAATAGGAAAGATTTATTATAATAAATCAATCTCAATCAAGAATAATATATAGTAAAGGATGTTGACAGAGTTGAAGAAGTTTAGTAAAACTATTTGAGAGAAATATCCCCTTTTCATAAAATCATTTAAAAGTCACATAATTTATAAAGGAAGACATTTAAAAGTTATTTTTGAATCAAAGTGTCCCACACCACTATGAAACTTTTTAAAGGAATTAACATTTTAAAACATTCATGTCCATAAAAATAAATCCTTAAAAACATTTTGAAAACACAAACCTTAATGAGAAATATTTAGAAGAATAAATATTTAAAACATTTAAAATGATGTTTTAGTTAAAGAGTACGTTAAAAATAATCCTTTTGAAAACTCTTTTATGAAACATAGACATGGATGATAAATATGTGCTAGTAAATACTTATACATAAAAAATCTCAGATAATATTGAGATTGATGAATTAACCCTTACCTTAAGTATAATACTCTCCGTATGAGTCTGAAACTCCTGTATAATGTTTTAAACATATTATTAAATTATATGAGAATCAAAATAACATTTATTATATCATATATAATTCTTTTATGACTTTATATTACCCATTTATTAACAATTCCATGTTAAGGAAACATTTTGGGTAATATCGCTTTGTTTACCATACGTGTTTTGACTTATTATTCTTAGTCATATTACTTATATCCTTATTTAAATACTTCCAGAATGTATAATACGATTTATAGATATTATATATTCATAATATAAATATATATAATAGATAGATACATAAAATGGAATACATCATTCATGGAGACGGTATGTCGTATGTACGCATTAAAGTTGTTTCCATTTTCTTATCGTATTGAATGAAAGTAAGTGAATGACATATATGTACACACACACACACACAAACACACACACACACACACATATATATATATCATTCAATAACACTTATTATATCATATATTTCATAATTATGAATAATATATTTTTTATAATCATTCTTGGATAGTGAACATGGAAGATGAGTTTCATCGCGTTGTGGAGACGGTAAGCCGTACATACGCACGAACGATGGCATCATTTACTTAATGGTTAAATGGTATGGAATTGTGTGGAATATTATTTTTTTTGAAGAAATATCATTTCATATTTATTATATACATCCATTATTTTAATCATTATACCCATAGAAATAAAGTGTAAATGATAAACAATTTATACCATGGCGTAGAGATGGCAATCCGTACGTACGCATGAGTGGTGGTATTGTTTTTCATAAGATGTGTAAGAATAGGAATATGGTTGTCCCATAATCTTAAATTTTTTATAACATATTATATTATTGAGTTATTATTTTTGTATGGTAACAACATATTAAGAGAAAGTAGAAGAAGGAATGAACTTTGAAAGAAGGGATAAAATGATTACCTCTTCTTCAGGTGTCTCCTTTTGATTTTCACAAAAGCACTAATTAATATGAATTTATTCCCAAATTTTTCCTCTAGGTTAAATTTAAGGAATTTGGGAGGTGATTTGGTCAGGGTTTTTCCAATCCAAATGGATTTGGAGTTGTGAATTAAATAGAAAAGGAGGTTCCCTTTCATAAGAGATGTGAGGGTCACTTTAGGAAAATCATGAAATATTAATTTATTATAAAGTGATTTTCGGATTATAATAGCTCAAAATTTATTTATATTTAGGATAAGATGTGTATGGGTCGAAATAAACTCAACCAATTGGTTTTAGATATGTGTAGGTTATAAAATTAACCTTTTATTTTAGATCTAACACTTTGTAAAATAAGTTAACTCTTACCACGTCCTCTTGTATTTTTATACTACATGGTTAATATATTTACTATAAAATGACAAGGGAACCAGAAATGGACCATGTATGACATTTTTATCACTATAAAATTTATTTGGCCAAACTATAGATTTTTTGGATTTTTATATCATTTAATAAAATAGTATTTGTTTTAAAAACTCATTTATGTAAATTTTGACACTTTTTAGTAATTGATTTTTGTTATAGTCATAAAAACTTGGTTCCTTATAACCAAAAAAATTAACTCATACCTCATATGTCAATTCCTTATGGAAAATTCTTGTATGGAATCAGAAGTTTCAATTTACATTTATATTATTATTCATAATATCATTAAATTTAATCATTCATTAATAATGTAATTATGGTATCATCATTATATCATAAATAAATTCAATTATTTAATGTCCATAATTTATAAATAAAATACAATTATGTATGAAATATTTTTATATTTCTAATTAATATTTATAGTCTAATTTATCTTATGTATACCCATATATTATAAATGGTTTAGTTTAATAAAATTTTAATATTACATTTTTATATCTACTCTAAATAAAAAATAATAAATTCCCTAATCTAATCCAAGTGGATCAAAAAGGATAATATTTTTTTCCTAAGGTTTATTTTGGTCAAAACAAACTTATCCAATTGAATTAGTACTTGTGTTGGGGTAATTTTATGTTATTATAATATTATTTTTACCTTTAATTAACCTATTTACTTTTAACTGTGGTAAATAAAATTCAAAAGTTACTATTCAAAAAAATTATTTCCATCCTATTGAACACCATTTTACTTACTAATAACAATAGTTTCTGTCATATTTTTAAAATTCAATTCACAAAAGTGGTATAATTATGTTTTATGAAAATTTTCAAACGTGTCTATAAGATGGGTAAAAGACGTTAAAAAGTTCAATAAAATTTTATATATCTAATCTTATTATAAAATGACTAAAATTAATTAAATTGGACTAATACATGTATTATGTATATTTTTTCACTTTAAGATAAATTACAAATAATTATTTAAATGAAAAGTCAGTTTTTATTTACTATGCAGTATTTTTCACTATTCATCAAAAAACAAATGTTTTCAGAAAAATACCAAAAAATAACCCTAAGACAATTTTGGTATTTCGAATTCAAAAATGAAGTCTATTTTTACCAAATAAAATTTTTAGGAGTGTCTAAAATTAATTTTATTGTCGTTCACAAAAGGATATAAAAAGTAGTTATTTTAAGAAAATAGTTTTTCTAAATATATGACTATTTTATAAAAACTTATAAATTACATTATAAATATGTTTTATTTATGTGAAAACATTATAAATAAAATTTAAATTTTATTTGTTACTATTAATATTACAATATTTAATTGATAAATAATATAACATTTAAATGATTATAATACTAATGTGATGTTTTGTAGAAACTCAATCTAGCGTATAACACAAGCCAAGTTGGTGTTCTATGAAATATAAGTTATTAAATTAATTTAAAGAGATAACATAATATAAAATCTTTGGGTGTTACATTCTACCATCCTTTAATAAATTACATCCTCACAATTTGAAATTTTTCTTAAAAAATAAAAGGTTGAAAATAGAAAATATCTTTGTGGAAAACCCACATCGGAAATAGGATTAGTAAAATTTAGTCTTAATAAGAGGGAAATGGAAATGAAAAAGTCACCACAAAATTAGGATTTCAAATAGGATAACATTGATGGAAATTATAGACACATAATTTGAGTAAAAATGTAAATATTTATAGGGAGTGATTTAGGTCATCAATCACAAAAAAGTAATAAATAAATGGAAAATTGAGGGCCTCAAAGCCATAGATCTATGATGATTTAAAATATCATCGACAAAACATATGGTATTAGGATAACACATTTTTTAGATACTTTTTTTTGAATAGGATGGATTAATTTACTATCAAGATAATAACTCAAGAAAATGTACTTGATTTCATTACCTACCATAGTCATAATCTCATCATTTGGTTGTGGTTAGATCTATTTTCACTTCATCCCTTACACTAGGAAATTAATGTTCAAAATAATTTTTTTAATGCATGAAGCACATTTTATAAATCATAAGGCCCACAAGTATTTCATTACTCCACTATATGTTTTCTAAAATCCAAAAGGTTAGGTCAAAGTATCCAATAAATTATACTTTAACCTCAAACAAAATATCCAGTGCTCAACTTACTCCATTCCAACCTTTAGACTTATCCAAAATACTTGTATCCAAACTCAAAGTGTAAAAATTTATATGCAAGGTAAACATAATGAAGATCTCTTTTTCCACATAATAAAAAATGAATACCTTTATCATATATTTTCATAAAACATGGTAACATCCTGAATTACCATAAAACCTTATTGAATATGTTCATGCTCCCTTATTCCTTATAGAATACTAGATATACTTCTTAAATCCAAAAAATATGTAAACTCAAATAATGATGGAATAAACAAACAATTAATTAGTTCTAAGGTAGTCAATAATATCCAATATAATTTATCCAAATAAATCATATCTTATTCCAAAATCACTACCTCAGTATCAGGACCATATTAAGGTTTATCTTTCCCTAAACCATGTATTTTCAAAAAAGTTAAACTTGTTATTGAGTCACTATTATTAGTACCATACAATCTCAAATATTTAATTAAATAGTACTGCAATACTATCATTATTTATTTACATAAATCATATAACTAGTACATCATTGATACAACACTCAAATGACATAATTATTCAATTTGAAAACACAAATACATTAATTATTCCACATCGACTATAGTAATAGCTTATGCTTGACCTTGATCCCTTTGATTCTTATTAAATATATTTACCTAACTCTTAGGAAATTTATTTTCATAATTCCCCATTTCACTGTAGTTGAAACACTGAATATTACTCTTTTCTTTCTTCCCTTTGCTTTCTTTTTCCCGATGAATCCTTTTCTCCACACTTATAATAAACACCTAGTCCTTTCAAGCACTTCCAAGGGTGTTTCTTTCCACAGTTATCATATATGGGAAAAATCATTTTTCTCCTTTTCCCTTTATTCATCTTTTTCTCTACTATCCTCTTCTTATCTGGCTTCCCTTCAAAGCCATAAGAATCAAAAAATTCTTTACTTATCTTATTAACAAATGATACTATTTTCTCATATTATGAGAATACATGAGAGGCTATATCACTTCTAAATTTTGGATTAGGTTCATGAAAGATAGGATCCTTCTTACTCTTTAGAACATGTGCATTGGTGGGGTAGTCATTCCTGCTACTAGGTGCCATTACTAAACAATTTCATACACTACATTAGGTTATGAAATATTATTCATGATTCTAAACTAGTGAAATTCTTAACATAAATTGAAAATTTACACACATCTAATCTCATAATCATAAAAAAGGATTCCTTGTAGACATATTTAATCATAAATACTTAATAATGATCTGTAATGAAAATGTGAATTATTCTAAGCATATCCCACAGGAGTGTCAAACCTGGTGCGCAGTAAGGCCTGTTGTCATGTACGAGGTTACCCAGAGTCAGGAACGGAACACCTTGTCATAGTTTTCACCCCCGGGTACATCCGTTCTAGAACCACGTCCACTTATAGTATCCATATAGGGATGTATTTCTTGGAAGAACCACATGATATCTACATTACCAAAATTTAAGGTAGTACCTATATACTAATCCTCAAATTCTATCTTATGGTAATGATCTCTAATCAGAGTTTATCTAAATCTAAGTTCCAAGTTTATTTCTAAACTTCATATGATACCAACTGTAATGCCCCAACCCTAGAAGCCCAGAGCCATTGCATTATTTTAATACATTGGCATGATTAAAAGGAATCAAGTCCTGAAGGACCGTTCAGTTTAGAAGTCTTGGAAAATAGATTACATACATGAAATTCACATTGAAGTTTATAAAATAAAACAAAACATAAATAATCATTTCACAATGCCATTATTCTCCTAGATTAACCCTACATATCAATCATAATACACTTCTTGGTATCCTAGGAAAATAAAACATAAGAAGGGGTGAGCTCAAATGCTCAGTAATGGTAAATAATTAAGCAGAAGCTATAAACTTTTAAGGAAAGATGTATAATAAAAACATCATCCTTTTAAACAATAAAGTTGAAAATAATATGGAAAAACTAAATCAAACATTACCATATAAACATTCACATGGACATTCTACTAGTCGAATAATCACATGTAATAACTAATTTCATAACGAGGTAATGAATAATTCTGAACATAATAACTACTACATCAAGGCCTTGTGCCAAGACCATTCACAAATATTCTATCAAGGGCTTTTTCAAAGATTCTGGTTTTTCTAATGAGACCTACCAATGAATAAAAGGGCTATAGCAGGCCCTGTCTGTCACTTACTAAGTCCAATGCATTCCTCATATGAAAAGGGTAAAACATAACATAAACATTCATATTAAAACCAGCATACGGAATGCCAATATATTAACTATAAACCATGAATGGTATAAAAATAGCACATCCATAGTCAAACATATTATAACTCATTCAGTACAATATGGAAGATTTTATTATAATAAATCAACCTCAATCAAGAATAAAATCCAGTAAAGTATGTTGACATAGTTTAAAATGTTCAATAAAAATCTTTGAGAGAAATATACATTTTTCATGAAATCATTTAAAAGTAACACAATTTATAAAGGAATACATTTAAAATATATTTTTGAATTAATGTGTCCCATAACTCTTTGAAACTTTTGAAAGGAATTAACATTTTAAAACGTTCATGTCCATATAAATAAATCATTAAAATTATCTTGAAAACATGGACATTAATGAGAACGATTTAGAAGAATAAATATTTAAAACATTTAAAATGACGTTTTAGTTAAATTTTACCTTAAAAAAATTCTTTTGAAAAAACTTTTATTAAAAATGTACATGGATGATAAATATGTCCCAGTAAATACTTATACAAAAATAATCACAAATAATAATGAGATTGAGGAATTAACCCTTACCTTAAGTCTAATACTCTCAGTACGAGTCTAAAACTCCTGTATAATGTTTTAAACAAATTATTAACTTATATTAGAATCATAATAATATTTATTATATCATACATAATTCTTTTATTACTTTATATTACCCATTTATTAACAATTTCAAGTTAATGCAACATTTCGGGTAAGATCGCTTTGTTTATCGTACGTGTTTTGACTTGTTATTCTTGATCATATTACTTAGATCATGATTTAATTAATTCCATAATGTATAATACGATTTATATATCATATATATTCATAATATAAATATATATAATAGATAGATATATAAAATGGAATACACCATTCGTAGAGAAGGTAGGTCGTACGTACACATGAAAGCTATTTCCATTTTCTTAACATGTTGAATGAAAGTAAGTGAATGAAATATATATACATATATATCATTATAGAAAAAACATGATGTCATATATTTCATAATTATTAATAATATATTTTTTATAATCATTCTTGGATGGTGAACATGGAAGATGAGTCTCATCGCGTTGTGGAGACAACAAGCCGTACGTACACATGAGCAATTGTATCATTTTTAACGGTTAAATGGTATGGAATTGGATGGAATATGAATTTTAAAAAATAAATATACATGTTATATTTATTATATAAATCCATTATATTCATTGTTATACCCATATAAATAAAGTGTAAATGAGAAGCAATTTACACCATGGCGTGGAGACATTAAGCTGTACGCACGCATGCATAGTGGTATTCTTTTTCATAGTAGGGGTAAAAAGAGGAATATGGTTGTCCCATAATCTTAAAAATTTCTAAGAATATATTATATTCTTGAGTTATTTTGTTTTTATGGTAACAACTTAGTAAGAGAAAGTAGAAGAAGGAATGAATTTTGAAAGAAGAGATAAAACGACTACCTCTTCTTTAGGTGTCTCCTTTTGATTTGAAAAAAAGGACTCCTTAAGATGGATTTAGGCCCAAATTTCTGCCTCTAGGTTTAAGTTAGGGAAGTTTGTAGGTGCTTTTGGCATGGTTTGGCCGAGCCAAAGGGATTTGGAGTTGTGAATTAAAGAGAAAAGGAGGTTCCCTTTTATAAGAGAGGTAAGGGGCACTTTTGGAAAATCTTGAAATATTAATTTATTATAAAATGGTTTTCAGATTATAATAGCTCCAAATTGATTTATATAGAGGATAATATGAGTATGGGTCGAAATAAACTCAGACAATATGTTTTATAAATGTTTAAATAATAAAATCAACCTTATCTTTTAGATTTAACCCATTGTAAAATAAGTTAACTCTTACCATGTCATCCTATATTTTTATACTACATGGTTAATATCTTTACAATAAAATGAAAAGAGAACCTAAAATGGATGATTTATGACACTATTATCACTATACATATTATTTGTATTAAATATATATTTTTAGGATTTTTATATCATTTAAGATAATAGTATTTGTTTTAAAAACTTATTTGTGCCAATTTTGACACTATTTAGTAATTGATTTTTGTTATAGTCATAAAAACTTGATTCCTCCAAAACAAACAAATTAAATGATACCTCATATGTCATTGTAATCTATAAAATTAGTGTATGGAGTCAAATGTTTCAATTTACATTTATTTTATTATTTATAATATCATTAATTTTAATCATTCATTAATAAGGTAATTACTGTATCATCAGTGGGTCATAAATGAATATAATTAATTAATGTATAAAATTTAAAAATAAAATACCATGATGTATGAAATCTTTTCATATTTATAATTAATATTTATAGTTTAATTTATCTCATGTATAAACCTATATTAGAAATGGTTAGGTTTAATAAAGGTTGAATATGACATTTTTAACTCTTCTTTAAATAAAATAAAATAAATGTCCTAATATAATACAAGTGGATAAAAAGGATAATATATTTTTTCCTAAGGTTGATTTTGGTCTAAAAAATCTTATCCAATAGAATTAGGACACGTTTTGGGGTAATTTTATATTATTATAATATTATTTTTACCTTTAATTACCCTATTTATTTTTAACTGTGGTAAATAAAATTCAAAATTTACTATTCAATTTTTAAATTCCTATTGAAACAAATTTTACGCACCTATGAAAACCATGTATTTAATATTTTTTAAATTCAATTCAAAGATGCGGTAAAATTAAGTTTTATACAAATTTGAAAATGTGTCTATAGGGTGGGTAAAAGACGTTAAAAAGTTCAATAAAATTTTATACATCTAATCTAATTATAAAATGACTGAAATTAATTAAATTAAACTTATATATGTATTATATATATATTTTTGACTTTAATATAAATTAAAAAATTTTATTTAAATGAAAAGTCAATTTTTATGTACTATGTAGTATTTTTCACTATTCATCAAAAATTGAATGTTTTCAGAAAAATAAAAAAAATCACCCTAAGCTAATTTTGATATTCTGAATTCAAAAATGAAGTCTATTTTACCAAATTAAATTTTTATGAGTGTCTAAAATTAATTTTATTATTTTTTACAAAAGTACATAAAAAGTAGTTCTTTTAAGAAAATAGATTTTCTAAATATATGACTATTTTAATAAAAGTTATAAATTACATTAAAAATATGTTTTATTTATGTGAAAACATTATAAATAACATTTAAAATTTATTTTTTACTATTCTTATTACAATATTTAATTGATAAATAAATATATCATTTAAATAATTATAATACTAATGTCTTGTTTCGCAGAAACTCAATCTTATGTATAACGCAAACCAAGTCGATGTTGTATGAAATATAAGTTATTAAATTACTTTAAAGAGATAACATAATATAAAATCTTGAGGTATTACAAAATAATATTTGGCTTCCAATGCCACGACCCGACCCTAACAGGGCTCAAGCCACAACTACCCCAAGCACGCCTCCATTGGCCAGGGGCTGGCGACAAGCGCCGAAGGCTAAACAACTCAGGGAGGCATTTTCCTGAGTACCTGTACAGACACACACAACCCAATCAATGAAGAAGTGTAGAGTAAAAGGAAAAGTAAAGTACTAACTGCTATAAACAACCACAAAAGTGCATCGACATCTAAATAGTATAAATCAAGTGCTAAAGGTAACCTGAAAAGAAAATGATCAAACATGCGCCCAACCAGAAAAGTGTCAAAACCCGGCAAAAGGTAAACAAAAGAAAAATAGCTGGAAGGGTCCCACACCTGGAACCCAGCTATGACCACTGCACACGGTCCAGGCTCCCGAACCCCTAAGCTCCGCTGAAGTCACGACCAACCTGTCCGTCATCTAAAAGGGCACACCAAGTGCGGGCAAAGCCCAATTAGGGGTGAGTATAAAAATAATCAGTAGGATACCCCAAAGTCTCTAGGGAGCAACAAAGGAGGTACTGAAGAGGTGATCAGTAGATTGAACAAGGTACAGTAAAGAAGTACAACAAAGAATGAAAAAGAGTAATAATAAAGAGTCTAGCTCAACCCATCAAGAGAAAGGAAGTAGACTCGTCCAAACACAAGGAGTTGGAAATGGTGAGAAGATAAACTTCTCGTCGAGTCTTCGCTACATATATTAGGAGAGTAGACTCGTCCAACCGTGAGAAGTGAGACATGGAAATCACGTGGTATACCCCGCGTGTCTTCGCCTCTACTGGAATGAGAGTAACCAAAACCCAAAGAGTGGGTAATGGAACAAGGTATACATATATATATGCTCTGCCAAGAAACCCGAAAAATATTGTAAGGGGTTCTCCGTCCCGTAGCTCAGCCCATGAAAGGTGAGTATCCAACAGTTCCAGAAGTAAACACCATTGATGCCCATCATCCTGCACGTCTGCCCCAAACTGCAAGTAAAGGGGCTCAAATCACCACACCTTGACACTATCCTATTTGGGCGGCACTGACTCGCCCACATGATTTTAGGTCACATCTCAAGGACGCGTCTCGGTGGGGAAAGTGCCCCTCCTACTTGAGTGTTCTGGGGAACGTCAAACCACACCTCATCACTGCCCCTCAGTCGAGAGGTTTCCTCAAACTCGATAGGAGACCATCTACCCAGCCCCGCTGGAGGGTAATCCATGGAAGTCGATGGGTTCCCACTAGAGGGAGACCCAACAAAAGTCGACGGGTGGCACACTGCCCAGTCCCGTAAAAGTGTAATCCACTGGAGGGAGACCCGACAAAATTTTACGGGTCCCAAAGCCCAGACCTGTGAAAGCTATCCGCTAGAGGGAGGCCTGAAATCGCCAACGGGGACCACTTCCCAGCCCATTTGGAGGTAAACCCATCATCGGGGACCACTTCTCAGCCCCACTGGAGGTAAACCCAGAATCGATTTGGCCATCCCTGCTGGATGGTACAACGCTGGCCATCCCTACTGGATGGTAACCCACTAGCCATCCCTGCTGGATGGTACCCCACTGGCCATCCCTGCTGAATGGTACCTCACTGGCCAGCCATGCTGGAAACAACCTCCTGGGTAGAGTATCGGTGCCCACATAATGTGTTGGTCACACCGATTCCACAAGAACTCTACCAGGGAACATGAAAAAACTCTACCGACTAAACCATCGAGAACAGAACCAGGGGAAAACCACTCAACCCTGTTGGTAAAATAAACGAGAACAAAACCAGGGGAAACTCAACCTTTCTGGTCAAACAAACGAGAACACAACCAGGGGAAACTCAACCCTACTAGTCAAACAAACAAGAACAAAACCATGGGAAACTCAACCCTGCTGGTCAAACAAACGAGAACAGAGGAACCCTCTACGTTGCAAGAGGTCAAAGTTATGCAAAGAAGAACACGACACGCACATGGGGCCCACATGACCTGTGGCCCCAAGTCAACTCCAACTTTGCGCACAAATGTTCTCAGGTACAAACAACCACAAGTACCTCCAAGCATTCCCGTATACTCCCAGAGTATACCACGTTTCTAGCCCAAAGGCTATCGTGCACATGACACCCAATGTCTACATGAAGGGAATAAATGTAACAACTCCAACTTTCCACCTCATCAGCCTAGGCATGTCCAACTACATCTCTTCAAACATTTACTTCACTCACACGGGAGTGCACGCCCCGAATAGACGTCCGATGAAAAAGTTACAAAACGCTGCTCAAAGCTTAAAAGACGGGTCGTAGGGCCCATGCCTCAACTCCAGATTCAACACCCGAAAACCACCTTGAAATTTTAGTCTCAACACCAGGGTCACAACACCACTGACGACGCTCAAAACGGACATCAGATGTGTCCGCACTGCTCAAAACACAAACCCCCGAAAAAAACGTCAATCTACATAACGTACGCGTCGTGCCACCGAGCCCCTCATCTCAGAAATTAAAAATCCTCAAGACCATCTCAAAATATTATTCTTGTTCTAAGGAATGCGTTGCCGTAGATGGAGCCCAAATCGGACGCCCTGTGAATGATTTATTAATTATAAATCATTTTCTAATAATAATAATAATAAAATTATTATTATTATTATAAACTTATTATTATTTTATTTTTATATTTTTTTCCCACATTCCTGCCACATTTTTTTCCCTTTCCACCCATTTTTTTTCTTTTTTTGTCTTACTCCTCCAGAACAGGACCTGCGGGATGCAGGTCCTTCTTCCTCCAACCGGCGACCTCAGTCGCCTCCCGCACGCCGGCGCCTCCACTGCTCCCCGCTAGCACCGACGCCCTGACGCGTGCTCGCCTCAGCCGGCGCCTCCTACTCAGACCGGCCAAAGACCACCCAGATGACCGCCCTACTGAGTTTCCATGCCGCCACTATGAACCCTCACTAGACCTCCGTCCCAGCTCACCGGAGAACCCAAAAACCACCAGAAAAACACCAAAAACCCGCTAACCTTCGGCGGACAACCGCGAACGCCTCAAGACTCAGATTTTCAAACCGAAATAGGTGTTGGAAAGACCAGAACATATACTACATGATTATGGGATTTTCTCAACAATTTAAAAGTTATTTGATGCATAAAAATAAATTCAAAGCGGGATGTAAGAATTGAAATATGAAGAAAGAACCCTACCTCGTGGTCGTAGCCCGAAGATTCACGAGAGATCCGCTGGTGCCAGATTTACCTCTGCCTTAGAGAGGAAGGTTGGAGGAGGGTTGGTGAGGGCTCTCCTTGGTTGAGATCTCTCCCGCAAGGAGAAGCAATGTGAGGAGGAGAGGGGTGAGTTTGGACTTAATTAAAGAATAAAATGAAATTTTAATTAATTCTTTTTAATCCAACGGTAGGCCCATTCCCAAACCCACAATGGGGTCGAGGTTAAGCCTCACCTAGGGTAAAAACAACCTCCCAAACACAACAGTGTTATCAAAATTTTATTCCGAGCTTCCGTTTGAAAGTTATAAAACATAACGCAGGAGGTCTCCAAATTACGAAAACACCCCTGGGTCCATTTTCCATAGAAGGGCCGCGCCTGCGAAAATTACACCCCTCCAAGGGTAAATGGCATGCTCTGGACTCAACAGTGACCTCAGTTTTCCCGTACGAGCAACCGTTTAGGAGTTATTCTATTTATTTGGAGTTCACAGCACAAAAGCACTAAAAATTTAATTTCGGCAACACCGTGGCTCAGAATCATACGTCGTCTGAAGGTGATGCTCTGGAATAACATCAAGAATATTCCAAAGTCTTTTATAGCAAAAACAGGGTTCTTATATCATTCCCTACTTCAATATTTTCATCCTAAAAAAGCAAAACCAGGGAACAACTTCGGGTACTAAGCCCACACTTGGCTCTACCGTACCCAGAAGAACTCTTGCACAGTCCTGCATCACCGCATAGAGATCAAAGAGTTTGATATGTTCATGTGAGGTCTACCCTTTCTGATGAATTGCTTAGGATCTCACACACCTTTTCTCAGGTAAGCCACGCGATAGACGTCGTGAACCCACTCCCGACCATGGGGTTAGGGCAATGTGGTAGGGAACCTCTCCATCCCTTCACATGGTCTCAAACGGTCCGAAGGCCCTCTAGGGTAGCTCACCTCCCCAGCTGAACTCCTACATCACACGTCGCAACTGGAATCACCATTTGGACCTAGGAAAAAGCCCGATGATTCCCTCCTTCATAATATCCATATCGTGAAACACCCAAGGATATCTAATAATGCAAGATTTCACAGTCGATGTCTCACAACCAAGACTCTCTTACACGCTCGGAGAGTGATTGAGTCGACACCATCGACTAAAGAGGAAGGTTCCATGCCTTATACTCTAACAACACAGGGTTACACCCAACGACCTGTGTCACCCTGGTAACACCTCAAACGAGGAGAAGGGAGAAAATCATTTCACACATAGGGTCTAACAATTCTAATACAAAAAGTAGAAGTGCTGTAGAGCGTACCTCTTGCCACCTCATGCTCTGAAGGATCGTAGACATCCAAAGCTTGTGCCTATCTACGGTCCCAACTGTCAGCTCCCAGAGCCTGACATGGACCACCTGGTGGTGATGGGAAGACCTCGTAAGGTCATCCTCCACTTACATCTCCTCCCGCTCCTCTACAAGCACGACTTATTTGGGAGCTAATCCAATCACGACGCTACCTCTGCTGCGGTGGTGCACTTGGTGCCTGCCCGATATTCTCCGTATGCCTGGTCAGGAAGTCTCGTGCCAAGTGACCTTTCCTGTCGCAAGCATAGCACCAGCTCTCCTCGGGATTCCTTGGTGCCCTCCGGAGCCACTGTGGCATACGACCATGCCCCTGAGTCCGGTTATCGGAAAGACACCTGCGTCGAGGTTCTGTCTATTGATGCCTGCTAGCTGCGACAGACGTCTCGGCTCCATCGTGCCTACTACCACAACCAACTGTAGAGCATGACATGAAGCTCTCTGTCACCAGCGCCTACTCTAGCACCCCGACATAAGTGAGAATTCCCAAGGGTACTATGATAGCATGAATCTATCTGCGGAGACCCTGATCAAACTTCCGCGCTCGGAATTTTCCGTCATGGACCAAGTTTGGGTAAAAGCATGCACGGTCTGCAAAACTAGTTACATACTCAGCCGCCGTCATTCGTCCCTGCTGAAAATGCAGGAGCTCCTAGATTCAAACAGAGCGTAAGCATTATGGGTAAAACTCCTCATGAAACTGCAGCTGAAATTCACCCCATGAAAGCGACAACTCGTCAAGAAACTGAGTCACCAGACTCCACCAACGCCAAGATGCTCCGCAGAAAAGGTTGGCGACCAAAGCCACCATCTGATCTACCGGCGTCTGCACAAGACAGAAAAGGTGAAACACTTTCTCTAGCCAAACCTCTGCTACCTGAGGGTCTGGATCACCACTGAACCCCATCGGTCTCTATCACTGGAACTCACAGAGCGCGCTCAACCTGCGCTCAAGCTCAGTCTGCTCTGCTGAAGTTGTCTACTTCTCACCGGGTGGGGGTGTTGCTACCGGCCCACCCAGAGAAAGGGGATCACATGATAGGTCCTGGGCTGAGGCCTCATATCTCACAGGGTCATCGTCACAAACCAAAGCTGGTATCCTGGCTGGATGTCTTTGCGGAGACATCCTGAATGTTATCAAGGAGTGTCGCGATCAGATGAGCATATATGTATATCAAAACAACAACAACTATGGGGAGATAACTCAAGAAGGAAAGTCAAAGACTCAATCCTATGTGATGTACAAAAAATTTCCCTACAACCAGTGTCTCATCATGGAAGGTAGAAAAGAGGGTTATCAAGGTCCTGGTGAATGGATACGTTGGCTACCCGCACCATCACTGGACTCCCTAGCCTGAGAGCCGCTCCTAAGACATGTCGAAAATGTTGCCCTAGATCCCAAACAATTCCTTTTTAGGGACGTATGAACAACGTCCCAACGAATGAACCATCTATGATACCAATTTGTCACGATCCAAACCTACCCGGGCTCGAGCCACAACTACCCCAAGCCCGCCTCCATAGGCCTGGGGATGGCGACAAGCGCTGAATGCTAAACAACTTGGGGAGGCCTTTGCCTGAGTACCTGTACACACAAACGCAACCCAATCAATGAAGAAGTGCAGAGTAAAAGGAAAAGTAAAGTACTAACTACTATAAACAACCACAAAAGTGCATCGACCTCTAAACAGTACAAAGTAAGTGCTGAAGGTAACCTGAAAAGAAAAGGGGCAAACACCTGCCCAACCAGAAAAGTGCCACAACCCTGCAACAGGTAAACCAAAGCAAAACAGTAGGAAGGGTGCCACACCTGGAACCCAGCTATGACCACTGCATGCGGTCTAAGCTCCCGAACTCCTAAGCTCTACTGAATTCACAACCAACCTATCTGTCTTCTACAAGGGAACACCAAGTGTGGGAAAATCCCAAGTAGGGGTGAGTATAAAAATACTCAGTAGGATACCCTGAAGGATTGAGGGAGCAACAAAGGATGTACTGAAGAGGTGAGCAGTAGATCAAATAAGGTACAGTAAATAAGTACAAAAGAGTGTGAAAAAGAGTAACAGTAGAGAGTCCAGCTCAACCGATCAAGAGAAATGAAGTATACTTGTCCAGAAACAAGGATCTGGAAATGGTGAAAAGATGATCTTCTTGTCGGGTCTTCACTACCTATAGTAGGAGAGTAGACTCATCCAACTGTGAGAAGCTAGACACGGAAAGCACGTGGCATACCCCGCGTGTCTTCGCCTCTCCTGGAAGGAGAGTAACGAAAACCCAAAGAGTGGGCACTGGAACAAGGTATACATATATATATGCTCTCCCAAGAAACCCAAAAAAGACTGCAAGGGGATCTCTGTGCCGTAGCTCAGAACAAGAAAGGTGAGTATCCAATAGTCCTAGAAGTAAACACCATAGATTCCTAGCATCCCGCACGTCTGCCCCGAACAGCAATTCAAGGGGATCAAATCACCACACCTTGACACTATCCGCTTTGGGCGGCACTGACTTGTCCGCACGGTTTTAGGTCGCGTATCAAGGATGCGTCTCGGTGGGGAA
The DNA here is from genome assembly GCA_963277665.1 of Viscum album. Taxonomy (NCBI): domain Eukaryota; kingdom Viridiplantae; phylum Streptophyta; class Magnoliopsida; order Santalales; family Viscaceae; genus Viscum; species Viscum album. The sequence continues at coordinate 1,472,943,449 of OY728125.1, read as the reverse complement.
AGTGCCCCTTGTACTTGAGAGTTCTGGGGAACATCAAACCACACCTCGTCACTACCCCATAGTCGAGAGGTCTCTTTAAAGTCGATAGGTGACCCCCTTCCCAGCCCCGCTGGAGGGTAATACCTGGAAGTCGACGAGTTCCCACTGGAGGGAGACCCGAAAAAAGTTGACGGGTCCCAATGCCCCAACCCGTGAGATGTATCCGATAGAGGGAGGCCCAGAATCGCTAACGTGGACCACTTCCCAGCCCATTTGGAGGTAAACCCGTCATCGGGGACCACTTCCCAGCCCCACTAGAGGTAAACCTGGAACTCCTCTAGCCATCCCTGCTGGATGGTACAACACTGGCCATCCCTGCTGGATGGTAACCCCCTGGCCATCCCTACTGGATGGTACCCCACTGACCATCCCTGCGGAATGGTACCTCAACAACCAGCCCTACTGGAAACAACCTCCTGGGTAGAGGATCGGTGCCCGCGTAATATGTTGGTCACACCAATTCCACAAGAAATCTACCAGGGAACATGAAGTAACTCTACCGGCTAAACCATTGAGAACAGAACTAGGGGAAAACCAGTCAACCCTGCTGGTCAAACAAACGAGAACAGAACCAGGGGAAAATCAACCCTACCTGTCAAACAAACGAGAACAGAACCAGGGGAAACTCAACCCTGCTGGTCAAACAAATGCGAATAGAACCAGGGGAAACTCAACCCTGCTGTTCAAATATACGAGAACAGAACAAGGGGAAACTCAACCCTACTGGTAAAACAAACAAGAAAATTGGGACCCTCTATGTCATGAGAGGTCAAAGGTATGCAAACAGAACACGGCACACACATGGGGCCCACACGATGTGTGGCCCCAAGTCAACTCCAACCAAGAGCACAAATGTTCTTAGGTACAAACAACCACAAGTACCTCCAAGAATTCCCATATACTCCCAGAGTATACAATGTTTCCCGCCCAAATTCTATCGTGCACACGACACCCAATGTCAACACGATGGTCATAAACTTAACAACTCCAACTTGCCACCTCATTGGACCAGGCACGACCAACTACATCTCTTCAAACATTTACTTCACTCACACGGGAGTGCACGCGATCACACACCAAGGGTTCTCTGCAAACACCACGGAAGGAACCACCACCGGTACACCTTTCATGCTCCCACATTAAATGAATTCTCTAAGGAGTATCCGTACATCTAAACGGATCATACCATTGTTATCCTCATGAGAAAAAATTCAAGATAGACTATTTAATCACCTCCAACATATATCCGACAGAAAAGTTGCCAACACCATTTTACGCCCAAACGACGTCCCGTGATCCCGAGCCTCGGTCCCGAAAACAGTCGGGCGCATCGCACCATTGTGATCACCTATGAAAAGCACATAAAAAGGACTACTCACTTGAGTGGAATATATATCTGGAGAAAAAGATGCATTTCACCATACCTCACACGAGCGGTGCTTCGTGGGACCCGCATCCCAGTGCTGAAGCACAATGAATGGATCACACCATTGCGATCCTCTCTAAAAAGTACACAATATTGACTATTCAATTGCCCACAATGGACACCCAGTGATGAAGATGGAAATCACCACCAACTCCCAAAACAGACCTCATGGGACCCGCACCATCATGTGGAATTAAGCGGGCAAACTGAACCATTGCAATGCCCTCGGAAAAACACTCAGAATCGACTGCTCTCATGCCCCGAATGGACGTCCGATGAAAAAGTTACAAAACACTGTTCATAGATTAAAAGACGGGCCATGGGTCCCATGCCTCAACTCCGAATTCAACGCTTGAAAACCCCCTGGAAATCCTCATCTCGATGCCAAGGTCACAACGCCGCTGGCAACGCTCGAAACGGACATCAGATTTGTCAGCGCCGCTCAAAAGATGAACTCCGTGAAAAACATCAATCTACTTAACGTACGCGTCGTGCCACCAAGCCCCTCGTCTCGGAAATTAAAAATCCCCAAGACCATCTCAAAATATTTGTCTCCTACCAAGGAACACGTCGCCGCAGATGGTGCCCAAATCGGACACCCTACGAATGATTTATTAATTATAAATCATTTTCATAATAATAATAATAATAAATTTATTATTATTATTATAAACTTATTTTTATTTTATTTTTATCTTTTTTTTCACATTACCGTCATGTTTTTTTCCTTTACCCCTTTTTTTCTTTTGCTGTCTTCCTCCTCTAGAATAGGACCCGCAGGATGTGGGTCCTTCTTCCTCCAACCGGCGACCTAGGTCGCCTCCCGCACGCCGGCACCTCCGCTGCTCCCTCCTCGCGCCGATGCCCTGCCGCATGGTCGCCTCATCCAGTGCCTCCTACTCGGACCGGTCGAAGACCACCCGGCCAACCGCCCTACTAAGTTGCCGCACCGCCTCTGTGAACCCTCGCCAGACCGTCGTCCCAACACACCGGAAAACCCAAAACCACCAGAAAAACACCAAAACCCACTGACCTTCGGCGGACAACCGCGAATGGCTCGGGACTCAGATTTTCAAAAAAAAATAGGCATTGAAAAGAACAGAACATATGCTACGTGATTATGGGATTCACTCAACAATTTAAAATATATTAGATGCATAAAATGCAATTAGAAGAGGGATGTATGAATTGAAATATGAAGCAAGAACCCTACCTCGTGGGCGTAGCCCGAAGCTTCGCGAGAGATCCGCTGGTGCCAGATTTAGCTCTTCCTTGGAGAGGAAGGTTGGAGTAGGGTTGGTGAGGGATCTCCTTGGTTGAGAGATCTTCCTCAAGGAGAAGAAAAGTGAGGAGGAGAGGGGTGATTTTGGACTTAAGTAAAGAATTAAATGAAATTTTATTTAATTCTTTTTAATCCAACGATAGGCCCATTCCTGAACCCACAGTGGGGTCGAGGTTAAGCATCCCCTAGGGTAAAAACCACCTCCCGAGAACAACAAATGTCTTTAAATTTTATTCTGAGATTCCGTTTGAAAGTTATAAAACTTAACGCTTGAGGCTGCCAAATTACGAAAACGCCCCTAGGGCCATTTTCCACAGAAGGGCCACACCCGCGAAAATTACACCCCTCCTAGGGTAAACAGCAAGCTCTGGACTCAATGGTGACCTCATGTTTCCCATACGAGCTACCATTTAGGATTTATTCCTTTTATTTGGCGTTCCCAACGTGAACAAACTGAAAATTTAATTCTGGCCACACCGGGGCTCAGAATCGTACGCCGTCTGAAGGCGCTGTTCTGGAATAACATCAAGAATATTGCAATGTCTTTTATAGAAAAAACTGGGTTCTTACATCCTATATATCAAGAGTAAAGGACTAATAACCTTAAGGAATACCTCAAATGGAGGGGAAAATGTTATCTCTGTGGAAACAAAGTGTCATAGAATGAACAATTGTTATGGAGGTCAATGTCTCATATGTGGAAATCATGGGAATTACCCCAATCAATTTCAAAACATAAGAATCTACCTCTAAAACAAGGAAGGACATATTCTATTCCAACCATTAAATTGGAAGTATTGAAGTATTTATGTATTTGGATCAAAGAATTATGAATAGTGAATTATATAAGAAGTATTCAGTTTATATTTTTCACTAGGGATTTTCAAAAATATGTTGAATAGTTATATTGGATATGAAAATTGATTTACGGGTAAGATTTTATTTGGAGAAAATATGATTGTGGTTAATATAACCCTTGATATATTCCTTATGTTAAGATAATTATATTTGGATAAAGATATATTGTATTGGAATAAGTAAATGGGATGATGCTAGTTTCTTGAGACCTAATTATGGATGTTTCGACATGAGGGTTATGCTATTGTGGATGATGTATAGAAATTTTTGGGACTTAAGGAATAATTCACTTTGTTTTGGAAGAAGGAAACATGTATCTTTTCTGTAATGATATCTGATAACACAGGTTGTTACTATGAATCAATAGAATACATGATGAAGGTGTTCACATGCTTGGAATGTGATAACCATGAACTTCCCTTTGAGATATGGGAGATAAATTCTAAGACTATTTGGTTCACCTCTTTCTAAAGATGTAGATTTTCAGTTCTTGGAAGGATTGTAAGGTTATCCATTTATGGATAGTATATGTTATACTCCAATTGATGTTTTTTGATTAATGCATTATCTTAGTATAGGTGGACTTATTCATATTTGATAACCCGTGCTAAATTTTTTTTGACAGATGAAATGACCTATCATTCTATTTATGGATCTCATGATCTTCCAACACCTCAGAAATGAAAAATTCAACTTCATTTCCTTGAATAAGAGATGAAGTGGAAACTGTTTAAGGCATGACTAGTGCTGATATTGTATTGAAATCAAGTAATAATTTATTCTTCTGTTCTTCAACTTTAGGGGAAGGATATTTAAAACCAAAAATGTTTTCCTAGTTCTTTCTTTTGAGATGATTCAAATACTACCTTGGGTCATCACAGATTTATGGCTTTTAGATTGTTAACTTTATCTTAATAATAATCTCTATCACTCACGATCAAAACTTTATGGTTAGTTTTCTATTCCATATCCATTTTTTCTTACATGGAACCCTAGTATGTGTTATTTTTGGTAAATTTCATACTTACCTTTCTTTATTTTAAAATAGAGGCCTCATTAATCCATTTTTTGATGTGGGATTTCAACTAAGAAATTTTGAAATGTCAAACCCATAGATTTCAATCTCAAGATTAATTTTTGAGGATGAAATTTATTAAATGAGGGGATAATGTAACAACCCAAGCTTCCACATTACACTTTGTCTTAATAATTCAATAGCTTGCGGTACACGCAACATCGAGTTCGAGCACACCATGACCTATCAAACAAACCGTTTAAAAAGAGGTTATAAATATAATTAACCACATTTTGAATTATATATATATCCCATATAATTTTAACATTAAACTTATTTGTTTCTTAGACATAATATAAGGAAAAATTCAATTTTTCAGATAAAAGAATTATTTTTCAAAAAATGCAGTTTTTTGCCTTTTAATGGTGACCCATTTTCAAATACAATATTTGAAGCTTTTATATATTAAATTTGATGAAATTAAAGTATTATTTAGAAGTAGGATATAAAGAATTAGTTTGGATGATTTTTTGGTACTTTGATTAAAACTTTCATATTTTGATGAATAATAAAAAATACTAAATTTTAATTGAAAACAACTTTTTTAATCAAAATAAGTTATTGTGTTAAATTAAAAATTTTAGTGGGTTTAATGTATAATTAGATTATATTTTTATCATCTAATATATTTTAGGTCATTCGAAGTAATTTCACATTTAAATTGGAAAAAAACACATGTCAATATTTTGATTGTTTTTATTTCTTAAAAACCCGCTTTCTGGTTTTGACAACAGGAATTAATTTTAAATTAATTTCTTCCAATTCTCTGTTTTTAATTTGGAAAAATGGATTCCATATTTGGAATAATAAGGTCAAAATTGTGTATATAGGAAACCTTTATTTTAGGACTTTATGAATAGAAACTTCTGTAATTATTTTTATTTTCGATGGTTAAAGGATAAATCAGGTAAATAAGGGTAAAAAATAATATTATAATAATATAAAACTATCGTAACATTTGTAATAATACTATTGGATGAGATATATTATATCATGATCATTCTTAGGATTAACCTTTGGCATTTGGGATCCACTTGGGTGTGAAAATGACATTTTATAATTTTTAATTTAAATAAAAGGGAAACATAACATAAACATATATATTTTACAAAACAAATTTTAATATAGGTTTATATAACTGATATCTATGCCTATAAATAGTTATTAGAAATCAAAAAAAATTTCCAACAGCATGGTAATTTATTTATAATTTTTGGACATTAGATAAATATATTTATTTATGACACAATTATGATGCAGTTATTACATCATTAATGAAAGATTTAAATAAATGAATTTATAAATATTAAAATAAATAGAATTTGTACATTTTGATACCATAAACAAATTATTTGGATGAAATATACTTATTAGAGATGATTTAAGGACTTTTTTTGTTGAATTAATCAAGTTGTTATGACTTTAAAAAAAATCAATTACTAAATCATGTCAAAATTGACATAAATGAGATTTTAAAATTAATACTATTTTATTAAATTATATAAAAATACTAAAAATATAAATTTTGGAAAAATAACTTTTAAAGTGATAAAAATGTCATAAACTATCCAATTTATGTTCTCTTTTAATTTTATATTAAAGATATTAACCATTTAGTATAAAAATACAAGAGGACCTCGTAAGAGTTAATTTATTTTACAAAGTGTTAAATCTAAAAGATATGGTTAATTTTATGACTTAACATGTATAAAAACAATTGTTTGAGATTATTTAGACCCATACCCATTTTAGACTCTAAATAAATTAATTTTTATCTATTAGGAACTGAAAATATTTTTATATAAATTAATATTTCATGATTTTTCCTAAAGTGCTCCTCAGCTCTCTTATAAAAGGGCACCTCCCTTTCTCTTTAATTCACACCTCTAAAGAATTTTGGATCCATAAAAACCTTCCTATGTCTCCTACAATACTTCATAAATTCATCCTATATGCCTAGATTTGGTAGAGAGCTATCCTAAGGAAACTGTTTGTTTAAATAAAAAGGGAACACCCGAAGAAGAGGTAATCGTTTTATCCCTTCATTCAAAGTTCTTTTCTTCTTCTACTTCTTATATCTATATTTTTTCCATACCAAAGTAATAAATAAATTTTAATATATATACTTATATGTTAATATAATAATGTTACAACTATATTCATCATTTTACCCCTCCTACAAATAATAATATCACTATGCGTGCGTACGTACGACTTACCATCTCCACGCTGTGGTGTAATTTGTTATTCCAAATTACATTATCTGGATGGTTATAATGATGAGTATAATAGACATAAATAATGATTATAAAATGATTATTATTATTTATAATTAATATACCATCTAGTTCCATATAATTTTATCATTAAAGGAATGATATCATCACTCGTGTGTACGTACGACCTATCGTCTCCACGACGCAATGAGATTCATTCTCCACTTCAACCATCCATGAATGATTATAAAATATATATATTATTCATATTTTTGGAATATATGACATTATATGTCTAATTTAATGATATATATATATATATTTGTGTATGTATGTACATATATGTCATTCACTTCCATTCAATATGATAAGAAAATGGAAACAACGTTCATGCGTACGTACGGCGGACCGTCTCCATGATCGGTGTATTCCAGTATATATATATATATACCTATAATATATATTTATATTATGAATATATATGATAGATAAATCATATTATACATTCTATAAGTAATTAAATCATGATCTTTTTAATACGATCAAGAATGACAAGTCAAAACACATATGATAAACAAAGTGATTATTACCCGAAATGTTGCATTAACATGGAATTATTAATAAATGGGTAATATAAAGTCATAAAATAATAAAATATGATATAATAAATATTATTATTAATCTGATATAAGTTAAATACATGTTTAAAACCATTATACAAGAGTTTCAGACACATATGGAGAGTATCAAACCTAAGGTAAGGGTTAATTCCTCCATCTCATTATTATCCGAAATTATTTATGTATAAGTATATAAAAGGAAATATTTATCATCCATGTCCAAATCTCATGAAAAATGTTTTTGAAAGGAATATTTTACATTTTTATGGAAGAGGTTATTTGACTAGATCATAATTTTAAATATTTTAAATATTTATTTTTCTAAATCTATTTAATTAATGTCTATGTTCTCAAAAGGATTTTAAGGATTTATTTATATGGACATGATTGTTTTAAAATGTTGATTACTTTCACAAGTTTCAAATTGGTATGGGACATTTTTATTCAAAAATATCTTTTGAATGAAATCAGTTAAAAATTATGTGACTTTTAAATGATTTCATGAAAAATGGATATTTCTCTCAAAGAGTTTTACTGATCATTTTGAACTGTGTCAACATCATTTACTAGATATTATTCTAGATTAAGGTTGATGTATTATAATACAATATTCCACATTGTATTTAATGAGTTATGATACATTTGACCGTGGATGTCCTATTTTTATACCATTCATGGTTTATGGTTAAAGTATTGACATTTTTTATACTAGTTTTAATGCGAATGATTATTTTATGTTTCAACCTTTTCATATGAGGAATGCATTGAGCTTAGAAAGTCATGGGTGGGGCCCACTATAGCCCCTCTATTCATCTGTAGGTCTCATGATATAAACTAGTGTCTTAGCATAAGGATTTGAAAAAATATTTGTGAATGATCTTGGAACAAGGCTTTTATGTAGTGGTTATGATGTCCATAATTATGCATTCCCTCATTATGAGATTAGTTATTGACTTTACATGTGATTATTTGACTGTTAGAATATCCATGTGCATTTTTATATGGTAATTTTTGATTTATTCTTGCCATATTATGCTGAATATAATGTTTTAAAAGGCTTGTGTTTCTATGTTTTACCTTGCCTTAAAATTTTATGCTTATTTATGATAGCTTCTGCTATATTTTTTATCCTTAATGAGCATATGAGGTCACCCCTTTCTTATGTTTTATTTTCCCAGGATGCCAATAAGTGTTTTGTGGTTGATATGTAGGGTTAATCTAGGGGAATAGTGGAATTAATGAAGGATTATCTATGTTGTATTTTATGTTATAAATTTTAATGTAAATTTCATGTATGTAATCTATTTTCCAGGACTTCTAAACTAACTGTTCCTTTAGGATATGATTCCTTGTATCATGCCAATGTATTAAAATAAAGCATCAAATCCGGGCTTTTTGGGGTCGATGCGTTACAATTGAAGCACCGACTTTGTGTTTTGCCTTTTGTTTTCCATTTTTTCATATTGGGGTATGTTTTCAAACACAAATATTACTTTCCTTATGATTTCCATGTGATGATATACACATTTCACTCTCTTTAATCCCTCTCATCATTCATCATGTATACATATTATGCTGACAAAATTGTCCTATGATTTTTTCATGTCAAACATTTATTGAAGCACCCTTTTTTTCTTATGCCTTTTAATTCACACTTTTTCATGTTGGATTATGTTCCTAAATATCCATATTAATACCCTTATTATTTCAAATTTACTTTATTCCCCTTTTACTCTCATTAATACCTCCAACGATTCATTATGTACCCTTATTATGCTATTGAAATTATCCAATGATTTTCTATGCCAAACCTTTATATTGTGAATTCCATCACAATTTCCACTCAAGGGTTTTCACCTAGAAATAACTGTCCTTATTTTATTAGGGACTTTAATATATATATATTCCACACTCCTCAATCATGGTATTAAATATTTTTAAATATAATGATATGTTCAATAGTCTATGTGGAACACTAATGCATGTACATGATATAAATGTGACGGGTGCACCCAGAATTATATAGCACTCTAGTTAATTGGGTAATTTTTTAGTCTCATGAGACATCATGTATGGGATTAAGGAGTAAACATAATCTATTATGGGGATTTTACACCATTTTATGATGTCTTAGGGGTCATCCTTGAACAATGTTTATAATTTCATGTTTAATATTGTTTCCACATTCCCATGTTTCCTTTATGTTATCATCATATATTATACTTTGATGTTCTTGTTTATGATTCTAAAAAAACTTATTTACCATTTAAATGACTATTTACTAACATGTAATACTTTCATAATGTAATGCCTTTTATATTCCATTACTAGGATTTCTAGATCACCCCTTTATTATGTATGACCCTAGGTTATCCCATGTTATTTTAAGAGAAATTAAATTTTAGAATAATGTTAAAAAGGTATTCAATAATATCATGGTATCCATGTGTAAATTTGATGTGCTATGTACAAAATATCCCAAAAAAACTAGGCTTCTTGATCTTCTAGGTTGTACTAAGTGTGATTTTATATAGTAAATCATGAAATAAATTTTATTAATGATTTGGTTTATCATAGTTGGTATTAATTGAATGTCTTTTTTTGGGATTATGATTTGAAAAATCTAGTGAAATCCATATGGATAATACTAAACTTAAGAAAACATCCCTAAATTTTTGTTAAGTATAGATTAATTGGTTAATAAGAAAATACATCCCTATCTGGAAACTAAATGTGGATATGCCTCTATCATAGATGTACCTAGGGGTAGCAACCCCCCAAAAATTGTATTGATATAGGATTTATCGTGAACTAGTACATGAAAAAAGGAATTTATACACACCTATTTTTACACTCCCAGGAAATATACATTGGTAAATTCAAAATATCACCATGAACCATTATTATGGGAACAAAAATTCCTATAAGATTTTATATTATGAAATAGATCATGGATAATGTAGATTGAATCCTATAAATTCACTGGTTAATGAATATATATTTTTCTGGAGTCATACCTTTAATGTTTATAGTTTCACTTTTATTTGTTTAATGATTTAATAATTATCATCCCTAATTTTCCATTTATTCTCGTCAATGGTCAGAAATAGTAGGAACCAAGTCAACCACCAATGTGATGGGAAATGTGATAACTCTAAAAAAGTGATTACTAACATGGTTGGAGATCAAGTATGTCATCTTGTGATTATGTTAAACAACTATCAAAAATCATGATTAAGAACCATCAAATAGTTGAATTCACAAACATTTCAAAGAATAAAATGATGGTGTTTCAAGGTAGTTCAACTAATAAAGATGATAAAGGAAAGAATAACCAAATTAATATGTGTAAAAAATGTGGAAAGTGTCACTGAGGGAATTTTACAAAGGTTATAGGAGATGATTTTATTGTGAAAAAATAGGGCATAAATTAGCCAATTTCCATGAAAAAATTGAATAATGTGATGGAGGGAAATAAAGTTTAATCTAATGTACCATTTACAGTTCTATTTCATAAATATGGAGATGTTGGGAATTGTACAAGACAATTTTCAGTTCCAAGGGTTAAAAATCATATGAGCACCAACAATCTCTAAGACTAAGGGAACAAGGAAATTTATCTGCTGAGATAGATAATGATGATTGAATTACATGTAAACTCTACTCTAGAGTTTTGTTTGTCATGTTTTATTTAAATTCATTCAATTTTATAATATTTTTTATGTTTTCCAAGAACATAGAGACACCACCCAAAATTATTTGATATCATCAGGAAAAAGAAAACTTATATGATTATTGTATCCCAAGTTGAAGATTGTGGGAATTTTCATCTTGAAAACCTTATCAATAACACTTTTATAGAATATGATGTTATTATATTTATGAAATGATTTTACTTTTATAAAGACAACATAAATTGATGGGATAATGATTTACCATCCTTATCTTAAATTTCACTCTGATTCTATACAATTACAAGGAGGAGGATGCATCTTCTTTTTTACTAATATCTCAATAACAGATATTATTACCTTATGAGTAAGCGTATCTACCTCAAATGATTGACACTAAGGAAAATACCAACCTTGATGAAATGTGATTATAGGAGAATATATTGATGTTTTTCCTAAATAATTTTTTGGTATTCCTCCTAAACGAGTGGTAAAGTTATTGATCAAAATTATTATAGACTAACTAACATTCCCAGGACATGTCATCACCAGAAAATAGATCTATGTGGATACTTAAAAAATTTATATGATTAAATGTTGGTGTAGAAAAACCTCTATAACAAAAATCTAAAGCTTCCTTGGATTATATGTGTATTATATCTGATTTTTTAGAAACTTCTCCTGATATTCAAGCCCCCTAAACAAAATAACTTGGAAAAGAGTCATGTTTTTTTGGAAATATAAATGTGAATAATGTTTTAAATACATGAAGAAGATGCCAATCACTACACCTATGTGCATACTACCCACTAGTGGGGATGAATTTGTGATCTAAAGTGATGCATCTAAAAAGGGATTGGGTTGTGTACTCATGAAAAATAAAAAAGTGATATCTTATACCTCCTAACAAATAATGAACCATAAAAAATAAATACATAACTCATGATCTAGAGTTGGCTGCAGTGATCTTTATATTGAATTTTTGGTGACATTATCACTATGTGGAGAAGTGTAATATATATGCATACAATAAAAGGATCAAGTATATATTAACACAAACGGAGAATAATATACACAAATGGATGTGGTTAAAGATGATATAGGATTATGATTGTTCAATCTACTACCATTATGGGAAGGAAAACAAAGTGGAAGATTCTCTGAGTAAAAAGGATCCCACAACTCTATCAATGATGATGATTGTAAGGGATCCAATTTTCTTGGATATGAAAAGGATGTATATGAGAATAATAAAAGTATATTTATCCTAAATTTCTAAAATAAATTCTCAACCATATATTATTAAGAGGATTGAAGAGGCTTAGAAAGATGATTAGGTGCTACATAAGAAGTTAAGGAATATTCTAGAGTTCAACATTATTGAATATAGAGATATATGGTTTGGAATCCAGATATATATTCCATCAAAACCAAAACTAAAGAGGTAAATTTTGGATGATGAAGAAAACTCGTCCTTCTCTATTCATTTGGGAAGCACCAAGAGGTAAATGGATTTTAAGAAAAATTTCTCATAGGATAACATGAACATAGATATTACAAAGTTCATACCTAAATTATTTGTATTCCAACATGTCAAGGAGGAATGAAAAAAGTCTAAGGGTATGTGGTAACCATTTCCCATATGAGTATGGAAATGGGAAATCATAACCATGCATTTCATCATATAACTCCCCATGGCACATAAAGGAAATAACACCATCTAGGTGGTAGTCTATCACCTTACCAAGTCAGCACATTTCATTATTATCAAATAATATTTATTTCTTGATGAAATTTCAAAAATATACATAAGAAAAGTGGTAAGACTAAAGATATTGAAAATATCTATTATGTACTATCAAGATCTTATGTTTAACTCGAGGCTTTTGAGAAGATTTCAGTATGCGTTGAATACAAAATGGAGCTTCAGCACTTCTTATCACCATCATATGGATGGTCAGTCTAGAATGACTATTAAAACTCAAGAATATATACTGAGATAATGTTTAATGTATTTATAAGGATATTGAGATCAACATCTTCCCCTAGTGAAGTTTTAATATAAAAAAATTTCCAATCTAGAATTCAAATGACACCTTATAAGGCTATTTAATAGAAGAGGTGTTGGAATCTAATATGTTAATGATAAAGTTTTTGAGTGGAAACTATGAGACCCGATCTTATCCTATAGGTGATAGAAAAGGTTCAGACCATTCAGGGTCCCATGAAATCTACACAATGTCACCATAAAATCTATACAATCAATATTCATTCAGACCCAAATTCTGGGGTCAGTGATAAAGTTTTACTTTATATATCTTCGTGGAATATAGTTATAAGTTTTTGGAAAATGGAAATCTTAGCACTAGATGCATTGACCCATTTAAGATCCTCAATCACATTAGATCAGTGACCTATTGACTAGCACTACCACCTAAACTATCTTATGTACATGATGTGTTAAATGTGTCCCTATTAAGAAAGTACACACCATCCCTATCATATGTAATGAATATATAAGTGTCACCTTTAGATAATTTTCTTTCATATGAGGAGAAACCAATGAAGACCTTAGATCATAGAGAAACATTTATACAAAATAAGAAAAATAACTTCGTCAAAGTGTTGTGGTAGAACCAAAATTTTGAGGAATAGACCTAAGAACCAGAAGAGGTGATGAAACAAAATTACCATCATCTAGTTTATTGTAAAAAATAAAAATTTATAGGAAAATATTTCTTAAGGGGGGAAAAATGTAATGACCCAAACTTTTATAAATGAAATTACCTTTGTGATTGAATTAAATGACCTAGTATGTAATATGGTTATAAAAACACATGAACTTCTATAGTTATATCATATCAGATTAAAAATAATATTAAACATCATGAACATTGGTAATATAACCATTCAAAAATGATCATATTATTAGTATATATTAATGGTTATGATAAATCCAATTGAAACTAATGAAATAATCGAGGGACTTGACCAGTAGTATCATACACAATGAATCCCATTCATCAAAGCTTCTGAGAGAGATAACATCTCTAGGGTTTTCAATTGACCAATCCCAATATGAGATCCAAAAAATAAAGCATGATCAAAACTGTTTTGTGATATATTCAAGCTCCTTGAGATTATGGACCAAACCATGTTCATCGAACCGCCCCAAGAAAATCTCATCATTGCACACCTTACCCTTAGGGTATTCATTGGTGTAATGAGGGGTTATGTATCTTGAACTTAATAGTATGAATATGTATATTTTATTTTTAATAAAATAATGATTATATTTATTCTTTATTGTGTTTACTTTATAAATTATTAAGTAATGAGTTTGATAAAAATTATATTGTAATACAGCAAAACTCGAATTGTATTTTTTTGGGTAATATGAAATTTCAATTAAGACATTCCTTTTGATGAATTGATGGATTTTTTAAATAAATAATATTTTAATAAAATATTGTTAACAAATAGTATATATTAAATATATATATGATAATATAATTTTATGATGTGAAAAAGTAATTTTCAAATGTGTCAAAAAACAATTATTGTCAAAAAATTAGTATTTTTCAATAAATAGGGATTTTAATTTAAAAGGTTAATTAATTATATATAGATAATGTTTTTAAAGAATAAATATTATTTGTTGAATCAACACATTAAAATTATACAATAGTGATTTTTTCACAAGTTTCTAAGACAATTGAATTTTCAGGTAAAAATTAAATACAACATAAATATATAGTATATGTTATGACATCATAATGTCCCAAAAGTGATGCAATACATTTCATAAAATGTATTTATGACCAAATATATATTTATCCTTTAAAAAAATTGTTTTTAGGTTATTTTATTTGGTTTATAAACCCTTTATGCATTTTGTAAAACCAACATTGCATTTTAAGGTTTTAAAATCAATTCTTTATAAACTTGAATCACTTCTACATAATCAAGGGTATTATTTAAATGTGATAGGTTCATGGATATATTAAATAATGAAAACCACTCCTTTTTGGTGGAAATAATGATAAAAAACAATTGGAAGTTTTATGGTTGTTTTTCGGAGTGAGTAACTCAAGAGGGGGGGGGGGGTGAATTGAGTTATCGATAAACATTTATATTTTAAAAATAATTGAAAACATAATCCCTCAATTTAATAAAAATACACAGTTAATCGAAAAATTATAAATATATAAATTTTATCTTTTATATAATTTCTCATAAGTGCGATTAAGGCTCAGTTAAGATATATTATAAATACTTTATGTTTTGAAACTAAGTTACACGATCAAACACTTTATATAAACAAAAATTAAAACTAAATATCAAAGTAACTTTTTGTTTATATATTTCAAAATGGAAATCGATTTTTAGTTTTAAGCAATAAAAATTAATAAAATTCATAATGCAAATAAAACAAGGGGTTTGGTATCAAATCGAGACTTAATCACCTCCAATTGAAAATCACCTACTGTCAAGCAGTTTATTATAACAATATATAGATCCAGAACCTAAATTAGGTTTTACAATCAACAGAACACAAGGCTTTCTAGATACAAACACCCTTCCACAGTTCTATGTGGGGTGAAAACATTACCAGATCACATAGGACCTCATCCATAGTAATTCATTGGATGAAAACAATAAAAGTGTTTTGAGAGAATGTGTCGAGAACACTCTAGTTTAATCATAGGAGACATTGTGTACTGATAAATAGAGTACTTCAATAAACTGTTCAAAATTAATGTATTAAATCAAAATAATAAAATATAGATAGATAGAAAGTGTGATAAATCTTGATCTATGATGATTTAGTTATTATGAGTCGTAGAGTTTGTATTTAGACGGAGCTCGAACATGTTTTGAAATAAGTCCAAATAAATAGAGTGTTGTATAAAGCGAACTTGTAGAAATCCTTTATTATTCTCTATGAGATATCCAATTTTTTCTATAGTGCATCATCACTTATCTCCTCATGATCAAATAAATATATTTGAAGATATATCCATCAAAAGTCGTTGTTGGAGAATAATCGTCTATTATTAAATGTATTGACATTTCAGTTAATGCATAAAAAAACTATCCATTAATGATTTAAAATGATCCAATGCTTATTTAGACATGGTAATATTTCTCCACATGAAGTATTGCCAACTGATCTCACAAAAAATTGACATAGATAACTGATTTGGTAAGGTGATGTAGCCAATTCATTTCTTTATGTGGTCAACTCAATTACACATGTGGTAAGTTGATGACTTTATGAAATAATCTTATCCTCTATAGAGTCACTATATTAGAAAAAATAATAATTTTAGTATATTAAATTATGAAAATTTATATACCTTTGCATGATAAGGTGATTTCTACATGAAGTAGGTAGTTTTCTTCATGTGGTAAGGTGATTTAATTTTTGTGGTGAGGTGGTTTCCTTCACTCGGTAAGGTGCACTGATTTGCATGATAGGTTGATTGATCAATGTGTAGTAGACTCATTAATTTGATGGATTTTGTTCAAGTGTATCATGGTATGCTATTTATGTGCATAAGTTAAGGTGAAACATAATTCACGGTTAGGTGATACAGTCACTTGACCTTCACATGGTAAGGTGTCATGGTAAACACTATACCAAGCCATTTTCTCAGTTTTTCCAGAAAAACTTTTTCTAACAGAAAACATAAAAACCATTAATTAGAATATAAAAATGATTAAGATCATTAAAATAAGGAGTTTCTAGTGTAAACCAACAATCTTCCACCTTTTTATGATAACAAATCATGACATGTAAATTGAAATGAATTGAATAAATCAAAATTCTATTATCAAATGATTGAAATATTTTGGTAATAAGTTTCTGAAATCAATTAAAATGGTTTCCACTAAATTCAAGTAATTGAAATTTATCATAGTAATCTCATTTCACATTATTCTTTCCCTTTTTAGACAGTAAGAAATAAAAAAATATGAAATAGAAGAAAATAAAAAAAAGAATGAAATAGAGAATGAAATTTATATAGAAAAATATATTACAATAGAAGAGTACAAATAGATTATAGAAAATATATATCAAAAATAAAAATATGAATATGACTGAGGTTCATCTCTCATATTTATAGAAAATATAGGTTCCTTTTCCTTTGGAAGGAGAGGCAGAATCCAAATTAGTCTCAAGAGCATATGAGGAGGCATGGGCTCTAATAAATATAGACTTGGAAACTATTCTAAGCTACTAAAAGGATTAAAAAAGAGTTGGGAAAAATAATTGATTATAGATTTGGTAGCAGCTTAAGAAAAAGTAATGGATTAAGGAGTTAGGATAATAATATGAGAGGTATAAAGGTAAGGTTCCATCAACTAGCTAAACTCACTAACATCATGGGAACCATGCTCCAAATATTGAAAGAATCCATCTTGATTATCCATGAAATATTCCAAAATTGGATTCATAGTTCTAATATTCTCAACTTGAGACTTAAAATATTGAGTTAGTTGTGGAATCTTCAATTCCAAAAAATGAGTTTGAAACATCAACTTAAAAAATGACTTTTTAAAGATATTTCTTAGATAATAATCAATTTCACTTTGGATTGTTTATCAGTCTTGACTAGCTTTCATGGAATACACAAAAAATAAAGAGAGGGTATTAACATCATGGGTATTAAACCCATAATACCTAAAATCCCAATTATTTTTGAATTATTCAAAAAGAACTTGTATCTCATCCTAAATAAACTGTTTGATCTTATCTTCATCAACTAGAGGAGTGGAAGATACCTGATCCAGATGAAACACAACATTCATGAACCTCTAGTCTAACTAAATCATCATATAATTTATATTTTCTTTTCAAAGAAATTATTTAATATCTTCAATTTCATTTTTCATCATTTATATTATGAAATTAAATATGTACTTGTGATGATTAATGACCATGTTAATAGATTCGGAAATATTCTCTTATCTTACTTTGTTTAAAGAGTATCAAAAGTTATCAAATGCATGTTTAAGTATCTAAAAAATATTTGATTTAAATAAAACCAAGTAATCTTTAGTGACATATGGGTATGAATGAATAAAAGGTGCATGCATAAAAGGAGGTGGATCACTAGTATAATGCCTACCATCCACCTCATATAAATCCTCCATCGAACTATCTCTCATAGTCTGATCCTCAACTATGGTAGAAACATCAACTTCAATAATATCAAAATCTTCAATAATTTCCTCATGATAAAAAAATTGATAACTTTTAATTATCTCAAAAATATCAACTTCAGCAATCAAATACCCTTCCAAGGATCTTTTAACAGAAAGAGTGGTAGGTCCACCATGTCCATGTGGGATGCCTGTATGATCTTTATCATTTGTACTAGGATATTCTAAGCATAATCCAAAAGGTTTAGGGGATTTCTCCTTTAGGAAAGTTCATTTGGTATAGGATGTCTTGGGGTAATCCCAATAATATGAGATCCCTCTGATCTATACTTATCTGTATCATATCAATTTGATTTATCCCACACCGACTCATCTCCATAACCTAATCGACCTTCATCATTAAGATAAACAAATTTTCTTCTTATTCTTCTTTATTAACTTATTTTTCATTACCTTCTTCCTCTTCTTCTTCACATACTTCATCTTCTTATTCATTTGGTTAAAAAACATCAACATCATACTATAACATTTCATCATGCTAAAGACCTGGATCTATCAGATTCCTTAGTCTAAGTGGATACTTAACTAGATCAAATAGTTCAAACAATTTCTCTAGTTCAAATACAATTTATTATTTCCCAGGATTCCGATAAACTTTCATCTACTAAAAAATATTTTATGTAACAAAAAATCAATCAGAAGTAGTTACATTATCTTCTTATTGAGGAATGAGTCCCTTGTACTCTTAAAATTTATAAATCAAATTAGGATTTGATAAGGAACTAAACATTGAAGATGGTTTACACAACTCATCCATATTCCTCGTAAAAAAATCAGGAAGAATTCTTTTGAACACCATTATTCATCAAAAATAGGAAAAACATATCCCGATGCCTTAGAATACTAAAGTCTCCTTTACTCAGGTATATAAAATATTGAATAAACTTAACTAGGAGCCTACATTGACCATGCAACTCAATAGAAGTGGGTCTTCTAAGAGTTCAATTCCCAATGAGTTTTTATAATTCATCCTTAAAATTGAATTCATGATGATTAACATGATACAAACTTTGATAATCTTTATACACTCCACTCTATGGCACACCAAAAACATTTCCCAGCTCTTTGATGAGAATTTTAAAATTTCACCATTAATTATCAATTTTACTTTATCTCTCTTTTATCCTAGAAAAAACTCATGATTAACATAAAATTCCTTGACATGGTTTTAATATAAGGGTCTACAATTTTACTTAAACCATTTATCTCAAACTTGTTTTGGAATTGTGTTCCAAAATAGCAATCATCTTGACTTTAACCATTGAGAATCAACTTCCTTCTCCTCTAAAACCAGATGATTAAAGAGATGTAGGTTCTTTAACTCAACTAATTCACTTGATCTAGATTTTGTCTTGTTTGACTTCGTCAAAGAAGGTGAATAAACTAGAAAAGAAGTTTCCAATATATTCTTTATCCTAAATATTATTATTCAATTCAAGATCTCTAAAGGATAGAAAATGAGAGGTAAAATAGAGAGGTTTGAGATAATAGATGGAGAGAGGTTTGAGATGGTAGAAAATTATATAGTAGATATATTTTGAAAGGATAGTTGAAATACAAAGGAATATATAGGTTATAGTTTCAATTCAATATCAAATTTTATCTTCAATCATTTAGGGTTTAAAATAATATTAAAATAAAAATAAATCCAGCCAATATATTTTCACCATAAATTGAAAGTAAAAATAGACATGGTAAGTCTGACGACCATAGATTTGTAAATAACATAAGCATGGTAGGTATGCTAACTGTAATTTACAGTAGGTGTGTTAACCTTACTACCAAGATGTTTAGGACAAATACATATTAATCATATGAAAAAACATTCACGTTATGCATAGTGACCACATGAGAATATATGATATAATAATAAGTGTTCATGGTAGGTATGTTGACCGTAGGAACAAAAGAAAACTCATGATCATCTGACTGAACATGTGAATTATACTTTATAGCTACTATTGGTCAGAGTAGAGTACTAAAGAGGGGGGGGGGGGTGGATTGAGTATCTATAAAAATTTCTTTTAAAAATTGTATAATTAAAAAGTTCCCCTAATTAAAAATATAATCTATGTCAGTTTTTAGTGAATTTATAAGAGTCCGGAATGTTTAGTTACTTTCTCAAAATATTGATTAGTTCTCAACTATACTAATATAAAAGATTAATACAACTTTTGAAACTAACCTACTAGTTAAAAATAGTTAAAAAAATTTACTAAACTAAATATCAAAGTTCAATTTAGTTTTATGAAATATGTGATAAAAAATATTAAAAACTAAAATTTAAAATCACAGTGGATATAAACAAGAGTTTCAGTATCAAGCTGAGACTTAGTCCTCTCCACTTGGTGATCAGCTATCACCAAGTAGTTTAAATTAATAAATAGTTTGTTCCATACCCTGTATTGGGGTTCAGAACAACACACAAAGCTATCCAGGTCACACTTGTCCTCTACCACAATTATTCATAGGAAAAACAAAAAATAGGCCACATTTGACCTCTTTCAATGTTCTATGTGGGATACAAAGAATAATATTGAGAGTGAGTTTGAGGATATCAAGTATCCTTTAGTTATGAACAGGAGTCAGTGTGTGTGTAATAGAAAGATACACACACTGCTCAAAAAATTTAATAAAAGAACACAACAGAGCTAAATAAGTAGAATAAGGTTTAGAAGTCTCTATGTGTTATTCAGTGTAGCTCTGGACTCGTTTGATGTAGTGTAAATGAAGTTTGAGTCCTCTTCTAGACGTTAGCTCCAAAACATTGTATCGTAGTGTCTTGTGCTCTAGCTTTCTTGAGTATGAAGTGTTCAGCTTCTTGTTGTTAGGATGTCCAAGTCACCTCAACAGCTTTAGATTGTCTTGTTGATCTCCCTGTATGTTCTTCCTTTGGAGTTCTTGGAATCTTGAAAAATTGTTCAAGAGTTGTGGGTTTTTATTTCCTTGATACTTTCACATGTGTTCCCTATCTCTTTATTTATCCATCTTGTAAGTCTTTTATACATCGAGGTCCAGTAGACCTAAATATCTCTCCATGTGCATGTACCTCATACTGTCTACTAAATGTCCTATAGAAAACATTAAATATTGTTAGAAACATTAATTTCTCTAAATATGATAGTTAGATATAAATTTGAATTAATAAATTAAAAATAGTTTTTATGACTATCAGTGAGTTATATATATCGGTGACTCATTTTCATCTATCTGTCATCATCGGCCTATTAGTATCGGTCAGTCGTCATCGGTGACTCTCTGTATCGACAGGTCATTTCTATTGGTATCGGTGATTTTGGGCATTAGTGAGTCATTTGTGCTATCGGTCTGTCCGAGCATCGGTGAGTCAACATCAGTGACTCATTTAGAACTATCAATGTGTCGCCCATCGCCGAGTCGTCCAAAGGTGAGTCGTTTGAACTATCTGTGTGACCGATCATCGGTGATTTGTACATTGTTGTGATTTTTGTTCTATCAGTGAGTCGAGTATTGATGTCTTCTTTGATCGGTGACTTCCTCGATTGGTGAATTCCTCGATCAGTGAGTTAGCATCGTTGAGTCCTCATCGGTGAGTCATCTATTGGGGAATCCAATGAGCTATCGGTGTTAGGGACTCTGAAAGACATACAAAGTGTAAGTCTTATACAGAAAAATATCAGATTAAGTGAAATTCATAAATACATGTAAACATACACTTGTAAATATATTAAGACACAAATATATAACATATATTGAATAATTGAAATGTATTATACTATGTGACATAATGTATTCATTTATAAATATACATTGACATGAGTGACTTGAGTTATTACTTAATATATGAATTAATAGGATTTGTAGATTGGCATGATTTGTGATTATGAAAACAACTATATTACAATGGGTCTAAAATATACCACTTTTTGATAATCACAAATTATGGAATTAATGAGTTATACAAAATGTTAAGGAATAAAAATTACTTGACTTAGCATACCAGCAGTGAATGTGAATTCTCAATATGACTAAGGTATTTCCCTTTTAAATCTCCCCCTCAATTATTGTATCAGAGGAAAGATATATAATGTTTCTTTATATCAGATCATTTTCATTCTCATCCCCTTTTGTATTAGAATAGTCTGAGTGATTTGTATCAGAGGTGGGATATATATATATATATATATATATATTATATTGATTACATGTCATATTTCCTACTCCATAGTTCTCCCCCTTAGTTTAATAATTTATTCCACCCCTCCATATCTTTCTCCCCCTTTTAGGATTAGTAGAAAGTTAAAAAGAAAAGGAATAAAGAAAAATAACACAAAGAAAATTGGAAACACATTTAATGAAAAATTGATATTAATTAAGGTTCAAAGAGTAAAATCATCAAAAGAAAAGTACAGAGTAAAAATCCCTATAAAATAAATAATCCACAGCTAAGGATTTGGCTTTTGAGGTAATTTACCTTTGGCTGAAGGTTCAATTGGTGGTGTAGGAGGTGGTGTTGTGGTTTTAGGAAGGGCTGGTCGAATGACAACACCAGGTAAGGCAACACCTGTAGGAACCTTACCTACAAGTCTTGGTAAACTCTCAGATAAAAAACGACTTTGAGGTTTCTCCTAAATCATTGGCGGAATTTGGGAGAAGGATTGAGGCACAAACATCTAAGAAGGAGGCAAAGAACTTGTTCCAATGGAAGAAGTAGCTGGGACCACTATTTCCCCGTCTTTCACATGCAAGAAGGGCTTCAAAACCTTGATGAAATAATTGATGATTTCACCTTCATATTTCATTTCCTTCTCAAAATCATCCTTTCTCTCCATGAACTTTTCAAAGGTGGGAGTAAACTCCATAAATTGACCCACTTTCCTTTTAAAGTCCTTGATCACTGGTGGTATGTTAGGATTCTCAGACAAGTACATGAAGTTATTAATCAGATCATAATTGGTATAGATTTTTTAGAAATACTTGTCCACCTTTGCTTTGTTTTCATTATGAGCAGAAGATGCTTCATTGGTTCACTGTCTAACCGTGTTATAAACATGATCAGTGTTTCTGTGATCTTTGGAAAAGGGTCTCCTTATCAGATTCAATCTAAATACCCTTGATCTCTTATCTCATCACAACCCCGAGGGACTCCGTATCAGCTACAGGTCTGGTAGATCTCAAACTGAATGCACTATAGATATTTTTTCTAATATCCTCCTTTAACTTCTTCAAATATACACTTAGAAGATGTGTAACCAGGATCCTCCGAACCTCCATAACACGACCAATAGTGGTCTTGAAATCAGTGGTCAGAGATTCCAACTCATTACTCATTCTCTCTACTTCCTCTCTTAGCATTGTATTGTTTCTAATAATGGTATTAGCTATAGTGATTAAGTTAGGATGAATCTCTAGAATCACCATTCTTGTAATCTTAGTACCATCTGCCTCTGAAATACTCATGGAAGTGGATGCTTCATTTCTAAATCCAATAGAATATCTCACTGACTCACATATATCAGTCTTGAAAAGCTGTAGATCATCCTTGGTGATATAGTCACTAGGCACTGGATGTGCAATAGGCTCATCAACATGAGGTAGTATATGTGAATTTGGAGCATTAAGTTCCACTTCATCTTGTGGAGTATAAGGAGGAGCTACCATCTCCTCATTAGAGGCATAATACAAACCAAATAGAATGAAACCAAGATTCCTATTCCACTCACAGGAATAGCTCCAGTCTCTAGGATCCCTTTTATCAATCATGACTCTTCTTCCCTAAGGCTCAGGTCCAATCTCAGCTTCATCTTCTTCTTATTGTTCCTTTAATCTATCCAAAACAACATTTATAGGCACTGGAACTAACTGATCTTGAGGTTCTACTTGAACTCCAACCACTACAGCTCCTTGAGGCTCTTCCTCAATCTGAGGCATAGGTGCAATTTGATCCTTAGTCTATACTTCTTGGCCTCCAGCCATAATATCATTCAGCTCCCGAATGATTCCTTGAGCATCAACATCAGGTTGGTCATGTATGTCTTCATTATTAGTATCTTCAACATCATCTCTATCATCATCCTATCCAATAGGATCAACATCACCCTAACTATCAGCCTCAACATCCTATCTATGTATAGAGTCCTCACCAGAACTGCCTCCATCTTGTCTAGATTTTAATGAGTCACTAACATTATCACCATCCTCCTCCTCCTCCTCCTCATAATCCTCATCATAATCATCATCATCATATTTTTTTACATATCCTTCTACTTCAAAGACTTCAGTATCCTCCTCATCTTCATCACCTAACAAAGGATCTCGAGAGGGTAACACCAATGGTGGAATGGAAGGTCCATATGACATTTCCATAGAGATTTCAGCTATATCAGAGTCACTTCTGTCATCTATAAGAGACCCATCTTCCCTTGGTAGCTCAGGCTCTACCTATTCATCTTCATCGGAATAAACCACATGTTCTCCAGGTTTAGGACTTGGATCAACTCGATCCCTTTGTCTAGTAGGATGATCAATAGGATTGTAATCCTTATATATTTTCTACTCTTCAGCTACCCAACATATTTTCAACTGGTTCCAAAAAATATTTATCCTCTTGAATATTTCCTTGTGTATGAAGAAGCTGCTACAGGCAGTGATTACCTCCTCTCCATCCTCTACACAACCTAGTTTCTTCAGCATTACAGATATCGTCCTAGGTTAGTATAAACAAGTATCTTTCTTGGATGGTTTTATCATATCAGATATGTGTACCATGAGGTACCTACATATGTTTACCTTCACCCCATTCTTTAGAAAATAAATTAGGAAGCCATTCTGATACTTCACAACTGCAAAATCTCCCTTCCTTGGGTAGATTTGATGTTGAATAAACATGAAAAGCAATCTTTCATATCCATATAACTCAGGGTTGTATCTCTCATAAACTCTTCATTTGGCATCAAATCATTTAAATCATTTTCATAAGAAAATAAGTCTGAGGCTGTAGGAATGTTACACTAGTAATCAGGATAAATACCCTCATGTGGCATTAAATAAATCTCTTTGTCCTTCACTACTAACTTCGTCTTAGCCTCCTAGGATTCTTCCAAAGAAACTTTCAAGTTACGGTATAAATCGTGTACCAAATTATGATAAAATGGTCTCTCATTATTGGAAAACCAACTAATCCATCCCTAAGACTCAAATACATTCAACAAGAGATACTTTCTGGTCAAAAAACACTTTTTAGATACTTCCTTCTTAGTAGTTACCACTCTACTTCCCAAACTTGGCTTCCCAAAACCTACATCACTGCTCGACTCTTCTTTATGTTGCTTGGACGCTGTTGATTCACTCATTCCTTCCACTGCTCACTCTGTTCTAGACATTCTGAATGTTTGGGTTCAATGGGAGTCGAAAAGTCAAAGGTTATAAAGGTAGAGTGAGGGAGTTGTAAGGTCTAAGGGTAGAAGGTTCGAAGGTAGTGAGGGTAGTGATGAGTTGTTGATCGAATTAAATTTATCATTTAGGGATTTCAACTCGTAAAATAGAAAAATAGTATAACATTAAAAAAAACTACGTATTTTATTTTAAAATAGATAGACAAGATTATATTTTAAAAAAACTTTATCGATATCAATTTCATACTAATTTTACCGGTCTCACTTGATCAACTTCACAAGATTATTTTCACGTGAACGGTCTTAGTAGAATGGTTTCACAGATCAGTTTCACATATTGGTTTGACAGATTCGTTTCACCTGATTGGTTTGACAGATCGGTTTCACCTGATTGGTTTGACAGATTTATTTCACATAATCGGATTGACAGATCAGTTTCACGAACAAACAAAATTTTAATAAGGAGATAAGGTTGAATAGTCTTAAGAGATTTATCATTCCTAATTCATTTATTATGTAGAAAAATATCTCATAGTTTAAGGGTTTGGTGAAAATGTCATCAAGTTGATTCTCAGTCCCAATAAACTCAAGAGTTATATCATCTTTTTTGTCAGTGATCTCTCAAGAAGTGATGTATTACATCAATATGTTTTGTTATAGAACGAGAAATCGTATTTTTATAATCTTTAACAGAAATTTTATTATCACAATTTATAGGGATATGAATGAATTGAAATCCATAGTTAATAAATTATGTTTCATTCACAAAATTTGTGCCCAACAACTACCAGTAGCAATGTATTCAGCTTTAGTAGTTGATAATGCAACTGAATTTTTCTTTTTTACCACACCATAAAATTAGATACTTTACCAAAAAGTGACATGTTCCATAGGTTCTTTTTCTATCTAACTTACATCCACCAAATTCAGCATTAGAATAACAGACCAAATCAAATGGTTTCCTTCTTGGGTAGAACAATCCTAAATTAGTTTTATATTTGAGGTATTTGAAAACTCTTTTAACCGCATTTAAATGTGACTCTTTTAGGCTATCTTGAAATATTTCACACATACACACAATAAACATGATATATATCCTACTAGAAGCTAAGAAAAGAAAACTCCCAATCATTCCTCTGTAAGCAGTTTGATCAACAGATTTCCCATTTTCATCAAGATCTAGATTACATGTAGAACTCATAGGTGTTTCACTAATATTAATGATATCAAATCCATATCTTCTCAAAACATCTTCAGTATATTTATCAAGATTTATAATAAAACATTCTTTGTTTTGAAATATTTGAAATCCAAGAAAATATTTAAGTTCACCCCTCAAAATCATTTCAAATTCACTTTTCATCATTTTAGAAAAATCATTACATAAAGAATTTTTAGAAGGTCCAAGGATAATATCATCTACATATATTTGAGCTATTAAAACTTCTTAAAATTATTTTTATAAATAAATTTTGATATAAAACTCATATTATAAAACCTTTAGAAATAATAATGTTATTTAACCTTTCATACCAAGATCTTGGAGCATGTTTCAAACCATATAAATCTTTAGATAATTTGAAAACATGATTTGGAAAATGTGGATTTGTAAAACTTGGGGATTTTTTAAAAAAACATCCTCCATTATATAACCATTTAAGAATTCACTTTGGACATCCATTTGATAAATTATGAAATACAAGTGTGCTTCATATGCAAGTAAGATTCTAATAGCTTCTAGCATAGCTATTGGTGAAAATGTCTCTTCATAATCAATTCTTTCTTCTTGATTATAGCCTTGTGAAACCAATCTAGCTTTGTTTCTGATTATATTTCCAGCTTCATATACTTTATTCTTACACACCCATTTAGTTCCTATGGTCATATATCTTTTGGTCTATCAACAAGATTCCAGACTTTATTTCTCTCAAACTCGTTAAGCTCTTCTTGCATAGCCATCACCCCAAATTCATCATTGATTGCATCATTTATATTTTTAGGTTCAAGTTGTGACAATAATTGTAACATCCCAATTTGGTAAAGAATAATAAATTTTCATATCTACATCTATTTATCAATTATATAGTGTTTTAGAGGCTTAAAATGAGAATAAATCCAATCTTAAGCATCGAATACTCTAATATTTTTAAAACATTTTTTTACCACCTTTTGAAGGAAAACCATTTTTAAATATAACTTTTGATAATTTTATAAGCTCTATTTGTCAAAATAATCTTTTTCTATAGAATTTGTACATTTAAATTTAATTTGGATAAATTTTTTGTATTTTTCTAACAATGTTCATTTTTAATGAATAGTGAAAAATACTGCATTTTACTTCAAAACTATTTTTTCATATAATTTAATTATATAGTTAGATTAATATTTTTTTTAAAAGTGTAATTACAATATATTTTTACCATTTAATCCAATGGTGGTAATTATAATTAATTTCACTTTGAAATTGGACATAAACAATTGTCAATCTTTTGATAGATATTGTTTCTTAAAAACACGCTATTTGTTTTGACAACGTGAATTATTTTTAAATTAATTACTGTAATTTCTGTGTTTGGAATTTGGTAAAATGGATCCCATATTTAGAATCATAAGGTCCAAATTATGTAATTAAAACTTTTTTGTTCTTGGACATTATGAATAGTAATGACGGTAATTATCTTTAATTATCGTGATTAATTAGTAATCAGGTAGTTAAGGGTAATAAAATAATATCATAATAATTTAAAACGACCACAACATGTGCCCAAATCCTCTTTTTTGAGTCATGGCCGACCATGGGAATATTTTTACCGAACTTGAGGGCCCATGGAGTCACATGGGTGTAATAGTGACATTTATGACATTATTTTTAAAAAGAAGAGAAATATAACAAAGGTTTCTATATCCTAAGTAAAATAATTTTAATTTTGTTTACATAAATGATATAATAGACTATAAATAGTCATTGGAAAGATAAAAATATTTCCTACATCATGGTATTTATATATATATTTTTTATTCATTAAATAAATAAATTTATTTATGACACCATGATGATGCAATGATTACCTCATTAATGAACGATTCAAAAAAAATGAAAAGATAAGGCAAAATCTACGACATAAAGTTGTCGAAAACCTATTGGATGGGTGGATTCCACACCCTTATCACCTTATCCTCGAAATATATCATCGTGGGACCTTTAAAATCGAAAAACCATTTTATAATAAAGTAACATTTCAAGACATTCCAAAAGTGACCCTCCTCC
Organism: Viscum album; assembly: GCA_963277665.1. Taxonomy (NCBI): domain Eukaryota; kingdom Viridiplantae; phylum Streptophyta; class Magnoliopsida; order Santalales; family Viscaceae; genus Viscum; species Viscum album. Next base: position 1,472,914,391 of record OY728125.1, on the reverse strand, counting down.
CTCTTATAAAAGGCCCCCACATATACCCCCTTACCCACACCTATCAATCCCTTGTATCATCAAACCTCTGCTCATGTTATCTCTCCAAAACCCTCTATTATTCCTAGAAGCCTCACTTTGTGAAGAAGTCTTTCCAAGGAAGCCTTTGGCTCAAATCAAAAAGAGTTACCCGATTTAGAGGTAATGCCTTCTCTCGAGTTTCTTCGTTTTATTTTCCTTTTTCACTCACAAAAATCTTCTTATTATTTAATCCGATAATAACAACAGTATCCTCAATATACTAGTATGTTTTTATGATATGGATTTTACCTACACTCACACACATCTCCGTCTAATGGTTAAAGAACATACTGTTTCTGTGGGTGGTGAATTACTGCCTCACGAAACGATGATTGTTCAATCTTCTTTTAACACCTTTCATGGTGGAAATTATGATACCACTATAATTATATATGATATATATTATATTTATTTCCTCTCTATTCTTCTGTATTTTATATTTAAAACATACCTTTATGGTTTTCATGTTTCACAAATGCGATAACTTCATATGAGGAAGTGTGGACTACCGCCCCCTCAAGTGATGTGACTCGTTCATGACAAACATGGAATTTATAAATAATGTAATTAATGAACTTATGTTACCTATATAACATATATATTATAAATTAGTTATAATATATCTATGTCTAATTTAGTTTTAAAGTCCATTAATATGACCAAAAAATGAAAGTAGCGTTCAGTCGTACGTACGGCTTACCGTCTCCATGAATGGTATATTTCATTTCATATCTCCAAACATTATGGAATTTTATTGAATATATATATATATACACTATATATATATGATATTTAAATCAATAACACCATTCTAGAGATGATGTACTTATAACTACATGGACAATTCTCATTAAACAAGTTTATTTTTGACTCATGTACCGAACATCGACAAAACGTATGATATGAACTCACATAATTAACTAATTATTATTACATGATAATATGTGATGTGAATTGAATAATAAACTTTAAAGGAAGTTCTTAAGAAATTATAAGTTGACCAAAGTTTATTATTCAGGAATATAAAGAAAAGAACGAGAACAAGTCAGACTTGAGGTAAGGGACTTTGACTCAATCTCCTTTCATTGAGGCATACTTCAATTTATATATGATCTTATTTTATTAGTTGTATAATAAAACCTTTTGACTTTTAATTTCATTCAAAAGGAATCTTTTTACATGAATCGTTTTACTAAAAGATAAAAGGAATGTTTTTGTCTTACGTATGTGGCGACAATGACTTCTCCGCCGCCATGAGCATTATTTGAGTTTTGGCTTCCTCTACAAGCCATAATTTTTTTTAAATGAAAAATAAACACCATGTTTTACTTTTATTTTATTTTGGTATTGAAAATGGTTTTGATAATGTTTTGATTATATCAATGTGTTGTATTGATATCTTGGGATTGAAATGTGGAAATGTTATGTTTCCTTTATGCATGTTTTAAGTGATACAATTATGTTATGGTTCTTGGGAATTGTTTATGAAGTCGGGTGGTTCCATGATAAACTAAGGGCGGGTGATCCTGAGATATCTCTCTAATGCATTGGGTAATGCGAAGGAGTTAAAATCTAAGGTTTATCCAAAGAGATTTAGGGAATATACTGTGATGGGTATTCCAAACGTAACTGTGAGGGTTACTCCCTATTTAAGAATGTTTTGAATGACTCAAGTTACCTTCATGTCTTATGATTTCTATGAGTTATTCAAAAATCTTATGATTTCATGAGGTATGTTAAAGTGATTATGTTTTATGAGTAAAGTATGATTTTATTGATTCTTATGTATACATGGACTAATGTTTTCATTACATATTTTTATATCCCTTACTGAGCTTTTTATGCTCATCCCACGTTTTTGAAATGTTTTTCACAGGTCAAGGGAAAATTACATGATGCCATGATAGTGTCGAGGAAGTGTCAAGAAACAATCCATGTTTTATTTTAAATATGTTTCCTTTGATGGAAAAAAAGAATACTGTCTTTTATGTAGCCACCTTGTTTTAAATGTGGAATGTGATGCAAGATTTATGATATAATTCTCTAAAAATCTAAACATGAAAAGATCCTCTATTTGAATTCTTGAAATAACCCAATATTAAGTAATGTTTAAGGCTGGGGCCTTATAGTTGGTATCACAGGGAGGCTTAGATAACTTTAGAAGTTAGAATTCTCTTAAATGATTATCCAAAAATATTTTTTTACACATTATGGTAAAATTGAAATGATATAGCTTTTGAATATTAACATGTTGCTTCATATAAGACATGTTTGTTCAAAATCATTTTCCACAGAGGAAACAGGGAAGCAGTGCTAGGAAGGCATACAGAAGGAAATGAGCTTCCAAATCAGCATCCTGAGATGGTCGGAATTGGAACTGAATAGTTTTCTATATAAATGGTGCAGTTGACTCAAGCGATAAATGGTGGTGGTATCCATGCACGAGATCAGCCAGAGAAATCGCAGAGGAACATGTCAGTGGTGGAACATTTCATGAGGTAACACCCCCATCACTTAGAGGATCATCTAAAACTGTTCTAACTGAAGGGTGGATTAAAGAACTAGATAATATTTTTTATGCCATGGGGTGTTCAGACAATCAAAAGGATAGTCGTGCTATTTACCATTTGGAGGGTGAAGCAGATCAGTGGTGGTCGATGGTTAAAAATATCAGGGATGCTGATGATATTGATGCTCTTAACAAGGATGAATTCAAAGGGATGTTTCATGAGAAATATTTTCCTAAGGCTATTAGACATAGGATAGAAACATTTCTTTCAAATTGAGGGAAGAGGATGACTTAGTGGCTTCTTATGAAGAAAAGATCCCTCGATTGGCAAGGTATGCTCAAAATTTTATCAGAGACCTTGATAGTAAAATCAATCATTTTTAATTAGGATTAAAGACAATATAACTAAGGGAATTAGCTTCTCGTGAGTTAAAAAGTTATAAAAAGCATGTTCGATGTACTGAGAAGGTGGAAATGGAATTTTCCAATGAGCATGTGTTCTATGACAACCAATAGAAGAAGAGACCGAGGTGGCATGATAAAGGTAATAATCCTTCAAAAAGGTTTGATGGTAAGAAAAATAAATTTCTAGTTTGTGATAAATGTGGAAAAAAGCATGTTGGGGAATGTATTTTGAATTATGGAAAGTGCTTCTGATGTGGTGATATGGGAAATAAGTCTGGTGATTTCACTGAAAAGGATCAGGGTAATGGTAAAACCGAATTTGATTTACAGTTAGTAAAATGTTTCAAGTGCAATGAGATGGGTTATTATGCAAATGAGTGTTTGAAAAAGAGATTTAATGATGGGAAGCAGTCAGACTACAAGCAGAAAGGTGTGGTGAAATCCTTTGCAACTACTTCAGTAGATGTAGGGCCATCAAATGAAGTGGTATCAGGTTTTTTTTTTCAGATTATGCCAATGTGTTGTTTGATTCAGGGTATACACATTCCTTCATCTCTGAAAATTTTTCTAGTAAATTGGGAATTCCATCTCAAGAAATGACTCCTGAACTTGTGGTAAAAACACCTGGGGGGAAATGTTGAGGCTAAAAAAATTTATAAGAATCTTCCTATACTTATCTGTGGAATGAACCTACTTGAAAACCTTATTGATTTACCTCTAGTTGAGTTTGATGTTATCCTGGGTATGGATTGGCTCTCTGTTTACCATGCTAAGATTGAATGTAGAGCTAAAGAAGTTTCTTTTCATAAAGACTTTCAGTTTGTGTACAAGAATGAACCCTTACTGTTGATAAAATATCAAGAGGCTAAGAAACTTGTAAAAGATGAAAATTAATGTTACCTTAAACATATTGGTGAAAATAAAGGAACCGTTCAGATTAATGATGTGCCAATGGTAAATGAGTTTCCAGATGTTTTTCCTGATGAGTTTCCTGGAATAATACCATATCGGGAAGTTGAATTTACTATTGAATTAGTTCATGACACTAATCCAATTTCAAAACCCCCTTATCAAATGTCTCAAATTTAACTTTTAGATTTGAAGGAGCAATTGAAAGATTTATTATAGAAATGTTTCATTTGACCTAGAACATCACCATGGGGCACACGTGTCTTATTTGTTAAAAAGAAAGATGGTTTAATGAGACTTTTCATTGATTATAGAGCCTTGAATAACATCACTGTTAAGAAAAAATATCCTTTACCTCATATCGATGATTTGTTTGATCATATCTATGGAGCTCAGTATTTTTCAAAGATTGACTTGAGATCGGGGTACCATAAGTTGAAGGTAAAGGAAGTAGATATTTCGAAGACTACATTTCGTACAAGATATGACCATTATGAATTTTTAGTTATTCCTTTTGGGTTAACCAATGAACCTGCTTTATTCATGGACCTTATGAATATAATTTTCTATGAGTTCTTGAATGAGTTTGTGGTTGTTTTCATTGGTGATATTTTGGTTTTTTCTAAATGTAAATAGGATCATGAAAGTCATTTAAGGGTTATTTTTCAAACCTTAAAAGAAAAGAAATTATATGGGAAATTCAGCAAGTGTGAGTTTTGGTTGCAACAAATTTCATTCCTTGGTCACATTTTTTCTAAAGATGGAATAACTATTGATCCTGCAAAAACAAAGGTTGTTGAAGAATGGCCAAGACCCAAAAATGTAACTAAGATTCATAGTTTTCTTGGTTTGGCAGGCTATTACCAAAGGTTTTTAAAATTTTTGCACGGTTGTCTAGCCCATTGACAAAGCTAACTCATAAGGGTGTTAAGTTTATATAGACAAAAGAATTTGATGATTGTTTTCAGGAATTGAAAAGAAGATTGTTGAATGCTCCAGTATTGGTACTACCTTCCAGGAATGGTGAGTTTGTTATCTACAGTGATGCTTCATTGAAAGGACTTGGTTGTGTCCTAATGCATAATGATCAGGTAATTTCTTATGCTTCACGTCATTTGAAAACTCATGAGATAAATTACCCTATACATGATTTGGAATTAGCTACTGTTGTTTTCTCTTTAAAAATTTGGAGGCATCATTTTTATGCTGTAAATTGTGAAATATATATTGATCACAAAAGTTTAAAGTATATATTTACTCAGAAAGAATTGAACACGAGACATAGGAGGTGGCTAGAATTAATCAAGGATTATGATTGCACGATTCACTACCACCCAGGAAAAGCAAATAAAGTGGCAGATTCTTTGAGTCAACAAGTAATGCTTCATTAACAATGTTATATTTGGAACGTGATCCTTTGGTTAAATATTTGATGAATTTTGTCTTGGAAGTTATTGGTACATGAAATTATTCTATTTTGTTTCAAGTATCAGTGAAATATTATCTATCAGAAAGGATTAAGCAAGCACATAAGAAAGGCAGTGAGTTGCAGAAAAAGATAGAGATGGTTCAGAAGGGTATGTTACCTGAATTCAACATTGATAATGATTGTGTTTTGAGATTTGGGAAGAGATTGTGTGTGCCTTGTGATTCACAATTGAAGAGAGTGTTGTTATGTGAATCTCATAGTTCTCCATTTTTAGTTCATCCAGGCAGTACTAAGATGTACATAGATCTTCAAGAGTATTACTGGTGGTATGGAATGAAAAGAGATATTGATGATTTTACTGTGAACTATTTGACTTGCCAACATGTTAAAGCAGAGCAACATTTACCAAAAGGGATGCTTCAGCCATTACCAGTTCCAGATTGGAAATGGGAAAATATATCCATGGACTTCATTGTGGGTTTACCAAAGACACCTCGAGGTAATAATGCAATCTGGGTTATTATTGATCGTTTACCTAAATCTGTTAATTTCCTTGCTATACGAGATACTTTTTCCCTAGATTAACTTTCTAGATTGTATCTTAAAGAGATAGTTAGGTTACACGGAGTTCCACTCTCCATTGTATCTGATCGTGATCCCAGGTTCACTTCTAACTTTTGGAAAGGCCTTTAGAAGTCGTTGGGTACTGAATTAAATTCTAGTTCAGCTTTTCTTCCTCAATCAGATGGGAAGTCAGAGGGAAAAATTTATACATTGAAGGATATTCTACATACTTGTTCAATTGATTATCATGGAATTTGGGAAAAACATCTTTCATTGGTTGAGTTTTCTTATAATAACAGTTTCCATTCCAGTATATAGATGACACCATTTGAGGCATTATATGGGAAGCAGTGTCGAACTCTATATTTTTGGGTTGAAGTAGGTGAGAGGAAGTTGATGGGACCAGAATTGGTAGAAGAGTTGGCAGAAAAAGTTCAGTTGATACAGAAACACATGAGAATAGCTCGGGGCGGGAATAAAATTTATGCGGACAACATGAGGAAGGATCTCTCTTTTGAGGTAGGTGATCATGTTTTCCTCAAAGTTTCACCATGGAGAAGTGTGATGCAATTTGGTAAGAAAATAAAGCTAAGTCCAAGGTTCATTAGACCATATAAAATTCTGGATAATGTTGGATTAGTTGCGTACCGAGTGGATTTACCTCCGAATTTATCTCATATACATAATGGTTTTCATGTTTCAATGTTAAGGAAGTACATGCCAGATACATCTCATGTTTTGAGTCCAGAGGTAGTTCAGCTGGAAGAGAATCTATCTTATGAGGAATAACCAGTCCAGATTCTTGACCAAAGGGAGAAATTGTTGCAGAATATGTTCTTTCATCAAGTAAAGGTTCTATTGAAAAACCATATAGTTTATGAGGTAACATGGGAATCTGAAAATGCAATGAGGGATAAATACCCCCACTTATTCGATAAGTAAATAAATTGCAGGGACACAATTTCCTAAATGGGGAAGGATGTAACATACCAAGTAAGTAAAGAATAATATATTTTCAAATCTATGTCTATTTATGAATTAGATAGTGGTTTAGAGGCTTAAAATGAGAATAAATCTAATCTTAATCATAGAATACTCTAATATTTTTAAAAGATTATTTTACCACCATTTAATGGAAAACCATTTTCTAAATCTAATTTTTGAAAATTTTATAATCAATATTTTTCAAAATAAACTTATTCTTTAGAATAGGGACATTGAAATTTACTTTGTATAATTTTTTGGTAATTTGCTGACAATGTTCATTTTTAATGAATAGTGAAAAATACTGCATTTTACTTCAAAAGTGATTTTTCATCTAATTTAATTATAAAGTTAGATTATATTTTTAATTTTTTTAAATTTTAATTAGAATATATATTTTCCATTTAATCCAATGGTGGTCATTATAATTAATTTCACTTTCAATTTGGACATCAACAATTTTCAATCTTTTGATAGATATTGTTTCTTAAAAACACGCTATTTGTTTTGACAACATGAATTTTGTTTAAATTAATTATTGCAATTTCTGTGTTTAGAATTTGGTAAAATGGATTCCATATTTGGAATCAGAAGGTCCAAATTATTCAATTAAGACTCTTTTGTTTTTGGACATTATGAATTGTAACGACGGTAATTATCTTTAATCATGGTGATTAATTAGTAATCGGGTAGTTAAGTGTAATAAAATATTATCAAAATAATATAAAATGACCCCAACATGTGTCCAAATCCTCTTTTTTGAGTCATTTCCGACCATGGGAATATTTTTACCAAACTTGAGGGCCCATGTAGTCACATGGGTGTAATAGTCACATTTATGACATTATTTTTAAAAAGAAGAGAAATATAACAAAGGGTTGTATATCCTAAGTAAAACAATTTTAATTTTGTTTACATAAATGATATATTAAACTATAAATATTCATTGTAAAGAAAAAAATATTTCCTACATTTTTTTATTTTTTTATATAGTTTTTAGACATTAAATAAATAAATTTTTTTATGACACCATGATGATGCACTGATTACCTCATTAATGAATGATTTAAATAAAATGAAAAGATAAGGAAAAATATAAGACTTAAACTTGTCTAAACCTATTGGATGGTTTTATTTAGAACCCTATCACCTTATCCTCAAAATATATCATTGTGGGACCTTTAAAATCCGAAAACCATTTTATAATAAAGTAACATTTCAAGACATTCCAAAAGTGACCCTCCTCCCACTTATAAAAGGCCACCACCTCTACCCCCATACCCACACCTCTAAAGCCCTTGGATCATCCAACATATGATCCTATTATCTCTCCACATCCCTCTCTTACTCCTAGAAGCCTCACTTTGGACAGAAGTCTTTCCAAGGAAGCCTTTGGATCAAATCAAAAAGAGTTACCCGATTTAGAGGTAATGTCTTCTCTCAAGTTTCTTCCATTTATTTTCCTTGTTCACTTAACAATATCTTCTTATTATTTCATCCCATAATAAAACCAGTATCATAAATATACTAGTATTTTTTTAGGATAAGTATTCTACCTACACTCATACAGACCTCCGTCTAATGGTTAAAGAACATACTATTTCTGTGGGTGGTGAATTACTGCCTCACGAAACGATGATTGTTAAATATTTTTTTAACACATTTAATGGTGTCCATTATGATGGAAATATATTTATATATGATATATATTATATTTATTTCCTCTCTATTCTTCTGTATTTTATATTTAAAACATACCTTTATGCTTTCCATGTTGTGCAAATGCGATAACTTCATATGAGGAAGTGTGGACTACCGCCCCTCAAGTGATGTGACTCATTCATTCCAAACATGGAATTTATAAATAATGTAATTAATTAACTTAAGTTACCTATATAACATACATATTATAATGGAATTATAACATATCTATGTATAATTTAGTTTTAAAGTCGATTAATATGGTAAAAAAATGAAATTAGCGTTTATGCGTACGTACGACTTACCGTCTCCATGAACGGTACATTTCATTTATTATATCCAAAAATAATGGAATATTATTGAATACATATATACTGGATATATATGATATTTAAATCATGAACACAATTCCGGAGATGATGTAATTATTACTACATGGACAATTCACTTCAAACAAGTTTATTTTAGACTCATGTACCAAACATCGACAAAAAATATGATATGAACTCACATAATTAACTAATTATTATAACATGATAATATGTGATATGAATTGAATAATATAATTTAAAGGAAGTCCTTAAGAAATTATAAATTTACTAGAGTTTATTATTCAGGAATATAAAGAAATAAATGAGAACAAGTCACACTTGAGGTAATGGACTTTGTCTCAATCTCCTTTTATTGAGGCATACACAAATTTATATACGACCTTATTTTATTAGTTGTACAATAAACCCTTTTGAATTTTAATTTCATTAAGAAGGAATCTTTTTACACAAAGCGTTTTACTAAACGTTAAAAGGAATGTTTTTGTCTTACGTATGCGGCGACAACGACTTCTCCACCACCGTGACCATTATTTGAGTTTCAAATTCTTCTACAAGTCATAACTTTTTTTAAATGAAAAATACATACCGTGTTTTACTTTTATTTAATTTTGGTATTGAAAATGGTTCTGATAATGTTTTGATTATATCAATGTGTTGTATTGATATCTTGTGATTGATATGTGGAAATGTTATGTTTCCTTTATACATGTTTTATGTGATACGATTATGTTATGGTTCTTGGGAATTGTTTATGAAGTCGGGTGGTTCTGTGATAAACTAAGGGTGGGTGAGACTTAGATATCTCTCTAATGTATTGGGTAACACAAATTAGTTAAACTCTAAGGTTTATCTGAAGAGATTTAGGGAATATACTGTGATGGGTATTCAAAATGTAACCATGAGGGTTACTCCCTACGTAAGAATGTTATGAATGACTCAAGTTACCTTTATGTCTTATGAATTCTACGAGTTATTCATAAATCTTATGATTTCATGAGGTTTGTTAAAGTGATTATTTTTTATGAGTAAAGTATGATTTCATTTATTCTTATGTATACATGGACTAATGTTTTCTTTCCATATTTTTATATCCCTTACTGAGCTTTTTATGCTCATCCCAAGTTTTTGAAATGTTTTTCACAGGTCAAGGGAAAAGTACATGATGTTATGATAGTGTCGAGGAAGTTTCAAGAAAGAATCCATGTTTTATTTTAAATATGTTTCCTTTGATGGAAAAAAGAATACTATCTTTGATGTAGCCACCTTATTTTAAATGTGGAATGCAATGAATGATTTATGATCTAATTCTCTAAAATTCTAAACCTGAAAAATCCTCAATGTGAATCTTGAAATAACCAAAGATTATGTAATGCTTAAGTATGGGGCCTTATAGTTGGTATCAGAGGGAGGTTTAGATAACTTTATGAGTTAGAATTCTATTAAATGATTATCCAAAATTATTTTTTTACACATTATGGTCAAATTGAAATGATATAGAATTTAAAGATTACCATGTTACTTCATCTAAGACATGTTTTTTCAGAATGGTTTTCTGTATAAGAAAACTGGGAAGCAGTGCTAGGAAGGCATATAGAAGGAAATGACCTTACAAACCAGCATCCTGAGATGGTTGGAATTGGAACAAAATAGTTTGTTGCAGTAATGGCACAGTTGACTCAAGAGATAAATGGTAGTGGTATCCATGGACGAGATCATCCAGAGCAACCATAGAGGAACATGTCAGTGTTGGAACATTTCATGAGGCAACATAAACCATCATTTAGAGGATTATCTGACCCCATGCAAGCTGAAGGGTGTATTAAATCACTGGAGAATATTTTCAATGTCATGGGGTTTTCAGACAATCAAAATGTTAGTCTTGCTATTTACCGTTTGGAGGGTGAAGCAGATCAGTGGTGGTCGATGGTTAAGATTATCAGGGATGCTGATGAGATTGATGCTCTTGAATTGGATGAATCCAAATGTATGTTTCTTGAGAAATATTTTCCTAAGGCTGTTCGACTACGGATGGAAAACCAATTCTTAAAATTGAGGTAAGAGGACGACTTGGTGGCTTCTTATGAAGAAACTTTCACTCGATTGGCAAGGTATGCTTCAAATTTTATCAGAGACCTTGATAGTAAAATCAATCATTTTTACTCAGGATTAAATCCAAAATATCAAAGGGCATTAGCTTCTTGTGAGATAAAAGGTTATGAAAATCTTTTTTGATGTGCTGAGAAGGTGGAAATGGAGTTTTCTAATGAGAAAGTTTTTTATGACAACCAATAAAAGAAGATACCGAGGTGTCAGGATAAAGGGAAGAATCCTTCAAAAGGGTTGATGGTAAGAAAACTAAGCTTGCAGTTTGTGATAAATGAGGTAAAAAGAATAATGGGGGATTTCTTTTGAATTCTAGAAAGTGATTCCGATGTGGTAAGATGAGACATAAGGCTCGTGATTGCACTGGAAAGGATCAGGGTAATGGTAATACCAAATTCTATTTATAGTTCGTAAAATGTTTCAAGTGAAATGAGATGGGTCATTATGCAAATGAGTGTTCAACAAAGAGCTTGAATGATTGGAAGCAGTCAGACAACAAGCAGGAAGGTGTGGTGAAATCCTTTGCAACTACTTCAGTAGATGTTGGGCCATCAAATTAAGTGGTATCAGGTATATTGTTTGTTTTTTCAGATTTTTCCAATGTGTTGTTTGATTCAGGGTCTACACATTCTTTCATATCTGAAAATTTTCCAGTAAATTGGGAATTCCATCTCAAGAAATGACTTCTGAACTTGTGGTAAAAACACCTGGGATAAATGTTGAGGAAAAAATAATTTATTAGAATCTTCCTATACTTATCCGTGGAAAGAACCTACTTGAATACCTTATTGTTTTACCTCTAGTAGAGTTTGATATTTTCCTAGGTATGGATTGGCTCTCTGTTTACCATGATAAGATTGACGGTAGAGCTAAAGAAGTTTCTTTTCAGATAGACTTGTAGTTTGTGTACAAGAATGAACTCTTAATGTTGATAACATATCAACAGGCTGAGAAACTTGTAAAAGATGGAAATAAATGTTACCTTGCACATATTGTTGAAAACAAAGGAACCATTCAGATTAATGATGTGCCAGTGGTAAATGAGTATCCAGATTTTTTTGTTGATGAGTTTCCTGGAATAATACCAGATCGAGAATTTGAATTTATTGTTGACTTAGTTCTTGATGCTAATCAAATTTCAAAACCCCCTATCAAATGGATGAAATTGAACTTTTAGAGTTGAAGGAGAAATTGCATGATTTATTAGAGAAAGTTTTCATTAGACCTAGCACTTCACCATGGGGTGCTCCTATCTTATTTGTTAAAAAGAAAGATGGTTCAATGTGACTTTGCATTGATTATAGATCCTTGAATAACATCACTATTAAGAAAAAATATCCTTTGCCTCATATCGATGATTTGTTTGATCAGATCCAGGGAGATCAGTATTTTTCAAAGATTGACTTGATATCGTGGTAACATCAGTTAAAAGTAAAGGAAACAGATATTCCAAAGACCACGTTTCATATATGATATGGCCATTATGAATTTGTAGTTATGCCTTTTGAATTAACCAATGCACCTGCTGTATTCATGGACCTTATGAATAGAATTTTCTATGAGTTCTTGGATAATTTTGTGGGTTTTTTCATTGATGATATTTTGGTGTTTTCTAAAAGTAAAGAGGAACATGAAAGTCATTTAAGGGTAATTTTGAAAACCTTAAAATAAATGAAATTTTATGGGAAATTCAGCAAGTGTGAGTTTTGGTTGCAACAAATTTCTTTCCTTGGTCACATTGTTTCCAAAGATGGAATAACTATTGATCCTGAAAAAACAAAGGTTGTTGAAGAATGGTCAAGATGCACAAATGTAACTGAGATTCATAGTTTTCATTGTTTGGCAGGCTATTACTAAAGATTTGTTAAACATTTTTCATGGTTGTCCAGCCCATTGACTAAGCTAACTTGGAAGGGTGTTAAGTTTATCTGGATAAAAGAATTTGATGATTGTTTTCATGAATTGAAAAGAGGATTGGTGACTTCTCTAGTATTGGAACTACCTTCCAGGAATGGTGAGTTTTTTATCTAAAGTGATGCTTAATTAAAAGGACTTGGTTGCATCCTAATGAAAAATGATCAGGTAATTTCTTATGCTTCACTTCAGTTGAAAACTGATGATATAAATTACACTACACATGATTTGGAATTAGCTACTGTTGTTTTAACTTCAAAATTTTGGTGGCATCATTTGTATAGTGTAAAGTGTGAAATATATACTGATCACAAAAGTTTAAAGTATATATTCACTCAGAAAGAATTGAACATGAGACAGAGGAGATATATAGAATTAATCAAGGATTATTATTTCCCAATTCACTACCACCCCGGAATAGAAAATAAAGTAGAAGATGCTTTGAGTCAAAAAAGTAATTCTTCATTAACCATGTTACATTTGGAACGTGATCCTTCAGTTAAAGGTTTTATGAATTTTGGCTTGGAAGTTGTTGGTGTAAGAAATTCTTCTATTTTGTTCCAGGTATCAGGGAAATCTTCTCTATCAGATGGGATTAAGCAATCACAGAATCAAGATAGTGAGTTTCAGAAAAAGGTAGAGATGGTTCAGAAGGGTATGTTACCCGAATTCAACATTGATAATGATTTTGTTTTGAGATTTGGTAAGAGATTGTGTGTGCCTTGTGATTCAAAGTTGAAGAGAGAGTTGTTATGTGAAGTTCATAGTTCTCCATTTTCAGTTCATCCAGGCAGTAATAAGATGTACAAAGATCTTCAGGAGTATTACTGGTGGGATGGAATGAAATGTGATATTGCTGATTTTACTGTGAACTGTTTTACTTGTCCACAAGTTAAAGCAGCGTGACAGTTACCAAAAGGGATGCTTCAGACATTACCAGTTCTAGAGGGTAAATGGGAGAATATATCCATGGAATTCATTGTGGGATTACAGAAGACACCTGAAGGTAATAATGCAATCTGGGTTATTATTGATCGTTTGACTAAATCTGCTCATTTCCTTTCTATACGATATACTTTTTACCTAGATCAACTTTCTCGATTGTATCTTAAAGAGATATTCAGGTTACACAGAGTTCCACTCTCCATTGTATTTGATCGTGATCCCAGGTTCACCTCTAACTTTTGGAAAGGCCTTCAGAAGTCGTTGGGTACTGAATTAAATTTTAGTACAACTTTTCATCCTCAATCATATGGGAAGTCAGAATGAACAATTCAGAGTTTGGAGGATATGATATGTTCTTATTCGATGGATTATCAGGGAATTTGGGACCAAAATCTTTCATTGGTTGAGTTTTCATATAATAATAGTTTTCATTCCAGTATACAAATGGAACCATTTGAGGCATTATATGGGAAGTGGTGTCAAACTCCAGCTTTTTGGGATGAAGTAGGTGAGAGGAAGTTGATGGAACTAGAATTGGTAGAAGAGTTGGTAGAAAAAGTTCAGCTGATACAGAAACACATGAGAACATCTCAGAGCAGGTATAAAATTTATGCAGACAACAGGAGGAAGGATCTCTCTTTTGAGGTAGGTGACCATGTCTTCCTCAAAGTTTCACCATGGAAAAGTGTGATACGATTTGTTAAGAAAGGAAAGTTGAGTCCAAGAATCATTAGACCCTATTAAATTCTAGTGAAAGTTGGATCAATTGCCTACCGAGTGGCTTTACCTCTGAATTTATCTTAGGTACATAATTTTTTTCATGTTTCAATGCTAAGGAAGTACATTCCAGATCCATCTCATATTTTGAGTCCAGAGGTAGTTCAGCTGGATGAGAATATATATTATGAGGAACAACTGGTACAGATTCTTGACCATAGGGCGAAAGTGTTGCAGAATAAGTTTATTCATCAAGTGAAGTTTCTATGAAAAAAACCATATAGTTGAAGAGGAAACATGGGAATCTAAAAATGCAATGAGGGATAAATACACCCACTTATTCGATAAGTAAATAAATTGTGGGGATGAAATTTCCTAAAGGGGGAAGGATGTAACATCCTAAGTAAGTAAAGAATAATATATTTTCATATATATGTCTATTTATGAATTAGATAGTTTTTTAGAGGCTTAAAATGGGAATAAATCCAACCTTAAGCATTGAATACTCTAATATTTTTAAAAGATTGTTTTAGCGCCTTTTGATGGAAACCATTTTTAAATCTAACTTTTGACAATTTAATAAGATCTATTTGTCCAAATAAACTTCTTCTTTAGAATTGGGACATTGGAATTTACTTTGGATAAATTTTTGGTATTTTTCTGACAATGTTCATTTATAATGAATAGTGAAAAATACTGCATTTTACTTCAAAACTGCTTTTTCATCTAATTTAATTATATATCTAGATTATCTTTTTAATTGGTTTTAAAATTTAATTAGAATTTATTTTTACCATTTAATCCAATTGTGGTCATTATAATGAAATTCGACATAAACAATTGTCAATCTTTTGATAGATATTGTTTCTTAAAAACACGCTATTTGTTTTGACCACGAGAATTATTTTTAAATTAATTTCTGCAATTTCTGTGTTTGGAATTCGGTAAAATGGATTCCATATTTTGAATCAGAAGGTCCAAATTATGTAATTAATACTCTTTTGTTTTTGTAAATTTTGAATAGTAATGACGATAATTATCTTTAATTATGGTGATTAATTAGTAATCAGATAGTTAAGGGTAATAAAATAATATCATAATAAAAAAAGACCCCAAATGGTGTCCAAATCCTCTTTTTTGAGTCATGTTCGACCATGGGAAGCTTTTTAACAAACTTGAGGGCCCATGGAGTCACATGGGTGTAATAGTGACATTTATGAAATTATTTTTAAAAAGAAGAGAAATATAACAAAGGTTTGTATATCCTAAGTAAAAAAAATTAATTTTGTTTACATAAATGATCTCTTAGACTATAAATAGTCAATGGAAAGATGAAAATATTTCTTACATCATGGTATTTTTTTTGTATAATTTTTAGAAATTAAATAAATAAATTTGTTTATGACACCATGATAATGCAATGATTACCTCCTTAATGAAATATTTAAATAAAATGAAAAGATAAGGAAAAATATAAGACTTAAACTAGTCAAAATCCTATTTTATGGGTGTATTTAGAACTATTATCACCTTATCCTAGAAATATATCATTGTGGGACCTTCAAAATCTGAAAACCATTTTATAATAAAGTAACATTTCAAGACTTTCCAAAAGTGACCCTCCTCCCTCTTATAAAAGGCCCACACCTATACCCCCTTACCCACACCTCTCAAGCCCATGGATTGTCCAAAATCTACTCATATTATCTCTCCACATCCCTCTATTACTCCTAGAATCATCACTTTGGGCAGAAGGCTTTCAAGGAATCCTTTGGCTCAAATCAAAATGAGTTACCCGATTTTGAGGTAATGTCTTCTCTCGAGTTTCTTCCTTTTATTTTCCTTCTCCACTCAACACTATCTTATTATTATTTTTTCCCATAATAACACTATTATACTCAATATACTAAGATATTTTTATGATAAGGATTATAACTACACTCACACACACCTCCGTTTAATGGTTTAAGAACATACTATTTCTCTGGGTGGCGAATTACTACCTCACGAAACGATGATTCTTCAATCTTCTTTTAAAACCTTTCATGGTGAACATTTTTATGAAAATATATTTATATATGATATATATTATATTTATGTCCTCTATATGCTTCTGTATTTTATATTTAAAATATACCTTTATGCTTTCCATGTTGTGAAAATGCGATAACTTCATATGAGGAAGTGTGGACTGCCGCCCCCTCAAGTGATGTGACTCGTTCATGACAAACATGTAATTTATAAATAATGTAATTAATGAAATATGTTACCTATATAACATATATATTATACTGGAATTATAATATATCTATGTCTAATTTAGTATTAATGTCCATTAATATGACAAAAAAATGAAAGTAGCGTTCATGCGTACGTACGGCTTACCGTCTCCGTGAACGATACATTTCATTTATTATCTCCAAACATTATGGAATATTATTTAATACATATATACTAGAAATATATGATATTTAAATCATGAACACCACTCTGGAGATGATGTACTTATAACTACATGGACAATTCTCTTCAAACAAGTTTATTTTTGACTCATGTACCGAACATCGACAAAATGTATGATATGAACTCACATAATTAACAAATTATTATAACATGATAATATTTGATATTAATTGAATAATAAAATTTAACTTAATTCTTTAATCAATTATAAATTGGCCAATGTTTATTATTTAGGAATAAAATAAACGAACGAGAACAAGTCGGTCTTGAGGTAAGGGACTTCGTCTCAATCTCCTTTCGTTGAGGCATACTTCAATTTATATACAACCTTCTTTTATTAGTTGTATAATAAACCCTTTTTAATTTTAATTTCATTAAAAAGGAACCTTTTTACATGATGTGTTTTACTAAACGACAAAAGGAATGTTTTTGTCTTACGTATGTGGCGACAAAGACTTCTCCGCCGCTGTGACCATTATTTGAGTTTCGACTTCCTCTACAAGCCACAAATTTTTTTAAATGAAAAATAAATTCCATGTTTTACTTTTATTTTATTTTGGTATTGAAAATGGTTTAGATAATGTTTTGATTATATCAATGTGTTGTATTGATATCTTGTGATTAAAATTTGGAAATGATATGTTTCCTTTATACATGTTTTATGCGATACAATTATGTTATGGTTCTTGGAAATTGTTTATGAAGTCGGGTGGTTCCGTGATAAACTAAGGGTGGGTGAGTCCGAGATATCTCTCTAATGCATTGGTTAATGCAAATTTGTTAAACACTAAGGTTTATCTGAAGAGATTTAGGGAATATACTGTGATGGGTATTGCAAACTTAACCATGAGGGTTACTCCCTACGTAAGAATGTTATGAATGCCTCAAGTTAATTTTATATCTTATGATTTCTATGATTTATTCATAAATCATATGATTTCATGAGGTATGTTAAAGTTATTATATTTTATGAGTAAAGTATGGTTTCATTGATTCTTATGTATACATGGACTAATGTTTTCTTTCTGTATTTTTATATCCCTAAATGATCTTTTTATGCTCATCCCAAATTTTTGAAATTGTTTTCACAGGTCAAGGGAAAATTACATGATCTTATGATAGTGTTGAGGAAGCTTCAAGAAAGGATCCATATTTTATTTTAAATATGTTTCCTTTTATGGGAAAAACTAATACTATCTTTGATGTAGCCACCTTGTTTTAAATGTGGAATGTAATGCATGATTAATGATCTAATTCTCTAAAACTCTAAACCTGAAAAGATCCTTAATGTGAATTCTTAAAATAAACCAAGATTAAGTAATGTTTATGGCTGGGGACTTATAATAATACTTGATGTTCGACCTGATTTCCCCAATAAGCTCCAGTTTTTTTCCCTCTGTCTAAATCTCCATATACAACCTCTAAGGGACGGTTTTTAAGGGTCTTAGTTGGTCTAGTAAAAGTTGGACTATTTATTTATGGTCCATCATTTTGTTCAGGTTCGTTATGGATATATTCTAGAGAATTTCTAGAACTGGATGTTTTTATAGATTCTATTATAGGATGGTATGAAGTTTTAGCATTAATGTTCAGATTAGACATATCATGTTATAGATTTCCTAGTGAGGTCCTAGGTTCATGTGGATTTATTTCATCAAACTTGGCATCTACATATTTCGCCACACATTTAGTTCTTTTATTAAATACTCTATAAGATTTTATTGATGTTGAATATCCCTGGAATATTCCTTCATCACTTTTAGAGAAACATTTATCTAGATTGCCTTTAGTGTTCAGTATATAAACTTTGCATCCAAACACTTTAAAATAATTTACATTGGGTTTCCGATTATTCCACATCTCATAAAGAGTTTTCTTAAGGATAGGTCTGATTAAGACTCTATTTATTATATAACAAGATATATTAACAGCTTTAGCCCAAAAATAAATTGGTAGGTCATATTCATTAAGTATAGTTCAAGAAAGTTTCTATAGGATTCTATTTCTTCTTTATACCACACCATTGTATTGATGTGACCTAGGGGAAAAGAAGTTATGACTATAGCCATTTTGTGAGAAAAAAGATTCAAAATATTTATTTTCAAACTCACAACTATGATCACTTCTTTATGATTTAATTTTAAGTCCACTAAGATTTTCTAAAGTCCTAGCATACTTGGTAAAATGAGATCAAGCTTCACTTTTGTGAGCTAAGAAAAAGGTCCAAGTATACCTTGATAACTCATCTATAAGAACATAGACAAAATTTATCCCCCATATATTTGAAACTATATATCATCCAAACAATTATATGTGAATCAACTCGAGAGGTTGAGAAGTTGTAAATTATTTCTTTGTTTTGAAATAGATTTTGTGTTGCTTTACTTTTTGAGAAGGATTTCACACTCTATTTTCTTCAAACTCTAGTTTGGGAAGGTCTTTAACTAAACCTTTTCTGGTCAATTTCTTAAGGGATTGTACACTACAACATCCTAGTCTTCTGTTCCATAGCCTAAACACTTTTTGAAAGGAACTTAGAGAAGAAAAATTATGTGATGCTAGTGTGTCTATATTTACAGTATATACATTATCATTTCTAAGAGCAGTGAATACTAAGTTAATTTTGGCATAAATAACATAGAATAAATCATTTTTGAATTTAACATTAAATCCATCATCTCATAGTTGAGATATTCTAAGGAAGTTAAAATTTAATCCATCAACATAAAGTACTTTAGAAATTGAAATAGAGTTAGGGTTACCAATCTGGCTTAAGATGATGATTTTTCCATTACCATTATCACCAAATGTGACATTTCCTTTATCAATTTTGATGAGACTCTTGAAGCTTGAGTAGTCCCCTATTATGTGTCTTGAAAAGCCACTGTCCAAGTACCAAAGTTTTCTACAAGAACTCTTAAGGTAGTTTACCTACAAAATAATTCATCCAAGAAAAGATTTTGGTACCCATATTTTTATAGGTCAGAAACATTAGTAATAAAATATATAAGAACCCACACTGGTATTATGGGATTCTTATATGTAGAATAAAGATTATTTAAAAAATAAAACTTGTTTGGTCCTGAAAAACATGAGGCAGCAAAAGATTTTGTAGAACTAGAACTTGTTGAAAAATCATGATTTTGGGGCAAGGAAGCAGATTTTCTAGATTTGGGTATAAAATGTGTTTTTGATAAATTCCTTTGTCATGGCTAATATCCTATACCAAAAGTGTACCTGAAAGCTAAATTTTTACCAAGCATTTGAATAATATTATCTTTCCCATTGGTAAACTTTTATAAGTCTTTCTTCAACTTCTTATTAGACATTTTTAATTCATTGTTTTCCTTGGGAAGTTGAAAATTATTTTCCTTTTTAGTAGTAAGTACAGACTTAATAGTTACAATAAGAGCATGTTGTTTCTTTAGAGATTTATATTTATCTTTTAGTTCATTACAATTTTCATCCAGCATGTTATAGTATTCAAATAATTCATCATTTTTCATATTCTCAAATACAAATTCGTTTTCAGAATAATAGTCATTAGGTATAGAAGAGTTTAAGAGTACCTATGAGGTATTTTTTATAAAGCAGATGTTTTCTATATCTTCTTTCTCATTATGAGAAGAAAAAGATTCACTAAACCTATCCTCGAATGCACTCTTGGTAGAATTCATAGCTTTCTTATATTTCCTATATTTATTTTTATAAAGTTATGTCTTAAACAAATATTTTTTATTCTAGAATGATATATAGGATTATTAAAAATATATATAGAACTTAGTTAGAAAAATTTATAGGGACATATATGAATTGATATCCATGGTCTAGAAATGTGTGTTTCATCTACATAATCTGTGCACAATAATTTCTTGCATCTATGGGCTCAGATTTAGTAGTGGATAATCCATGGATTTATTTTTTTTACTACAAAATGATACTGGAGACTTTCCCAAAAAGTGACATGTTCCAAAACTTATTTTTCAATCTAACTTACAACCACTAAAATTTACATCTAAATAACTAACCAAATATAATTCTTGTCTTATGGAGTAAAATAATCCAAAGATGGTGGTATTGTTAAGGTATTCTAAAATTCTTTTCACAGCTAATAGATGTTATTATTTTGGGTTTTCTGAAAAACAATCACACATACACACACGAAACATAAGATCTAAACAACTAGAAGTTAAGTATAGTAATATTCCAATCATACATTTATAAGTGGTTTGATAAACTATTTTCCTAACATCATCAAAATCCAACTTATAGTCAGTACTCATGGGAGTATCACTACCTTTAGTACTATCCATACAAAAAACATTTATAATATCTTTTACGTACTTTATTTGATTTAAAATATTTCATTACTTATTTTAAAAAAATTGAAAGCTAATAAAGAATTCAAGTTCACGCATTAAAATAATTTTAAATTCAGTTTGTATCATTTTTAAAAATTCTATACCCCAAGAATTTATGGAAGATCTAAAAATTATATAATCAATATAAATTTGTAAAACTAAAACATCATTTTAAATACTTTTAATAAATAATATAGGGTTAGTTATACCTTTATTAAACCCTTTTGAAATTAGAAAAGAGCCAAGCTTATCATACCAAGCTCTAGGATCTTATTTTAAACCATAAAAAACTTTAGGCAATTTAAAATCATGATTTTGATAATGAATATTTTGAGATCTAGGGTTTCTTTTCTAATAAAACATCCTCAATAATATAACCATTTAATAATTCACTCTTGATATCTATTTGATATAGTTTAAAATATAAATGTGATTCATAGGAAAGTGAAATTATAATGGATTCAAGTACAACTATTGGTGAAAAGGTTTCCTCAAAATCAATACCTTCTTCTTGACTATATCCTTGTGAAACCAATATTTCCTTAATTATAACAATAGTTCCTGACTCATGAAACTTATTTCTAAACACCCATTTAGTTCCAATAGTTAGGTTGTATTTAGGTCTATCCAATAGTTCCCAGACTTTGTTCCCTTTAACTTGATTAAGATTTTATTGCATTTCCATTACCAAGAATTCATTATTAATTGCATCGTAAATGTTTTTAAGTTAAAGCCATGACAAGAATTGTTGATGTTCAACCTGATTTATTAGAGAATATATAGTTTTTGTTCCTCTATTTAGGTCTCTAGCTATAACATCTAATGGATAATATCTATGAGTCCTAATAGTTCTATGAAAAGAAAGGATGAGTATCTCATTATTATCTATAGGTTGGAGTTCAGGTAGTTCATCAGAACTGGTTGAGTTCTTTACAGAAGGTATGATAGAATTATATACAAGTTTAATATTCATGTCCATACTATAAAGTTCATTCTCTATATTTTATAAATAAGTATTAGGTTCATGTAGATTCATTTCATCAAATTTGACATGTACAGATTCTCCCAAAATCTTAGTCCTTTTTCTAAACACCCTATATAACTTATTGGTTATTGAATAAATGACCCGTTGTAGAAAACTCTGTCGCAAATACATTATCCGGGTTAAAAAAAATATTTTGCAATGAGCCCGTAGAAAAAACTAAAAAAAATAAAAAAAATATAATTAATAAAATTTAGGAAAATAATAATAATAATAATATAATATAAAAAAATAGTAAAAAATAATAAAAATAATAAAAATAATAAAAAACATGATATTCATAATAATATTAAATAATAATTAAAAAAATAAAAAAATAAAAAATAATAAAAAAATAGTAAAAATAATAAATAAATAATAAAATAATAAAATAATAAATAAAAAGAATAATAAAAAAAGTTCACAATAATATAAAAAACATGGCATATAGAAATGTAAAAATATTTCATTCAAATGTTTATCATAAAAAGTATATAAATAGATGGGGGTCATCTAGAGAAGTTGGAAGAGGTGGTGGAAGAAACTCCATTCCTAAATCATGAGTCAGATGTCACATGTACTCCATTGTATGCTTGTGTTACTACTGCTGCCATCGACGCATCTCCTCCTACTACTTCTACTATCGATGGAGCTCTTCCTGCTCCCTATACATGGTCTCTATATGCTCACCATGATCTCAAAGCTTCTCCTCATACTTTGCAAAATATGATGATGAATCTCCATGAGCTCCTCTTGAGCTACACGACAACATCACAAGGATACCATAATAACTCATACGCATTAATCGAGATATGATACCAACAAATCGGCCTTTCTCAAAGGCATACTAAGTCACCTACATACCTGCTACATCATCAAATCCTACTACACTAGATGTTTGATACTTGGTCTCAGTCTAAATCTCAGCCTATGTTTGAGATGTCGCTGACTCATATGACTCCTTTAATTGAAAATTAAAATTAAAATTGTTAAAATATTATTTTCAGTTAATTTTAAAACTCAAAAAGAAATTATACTGACCACAATATGACGCTGATGATCACCTATAATATCTCTAGTGACAGAATTTCCATACAACCTCCTATAAACATCAAACTCTATAATATGGGGTTGTTCAAATTTATATATGAATATAAAATAAATAGTTTACATTTAAAGTTATATAAATTATTAACAAAAAGTACTTAACAAATGATGTCAATGCATATTGAATGTATGACTACCATCTCGACGTGTCACCTCATGTCTCCCCCAATTCTATTGATCTAATGATGCTCTCTTATGAAAATTATATCCTATCCAATATGAACATAATCCATCCCAAACCTGAGATGAGATATAATCTAGTTAGTGGACATAGTAAGACTAATCAAATTCATTGAATATCACTTCCCACATTGTTTTACTCCTTAGATTATGAAAAATTGATAACAACACTCACACATACAGTCTAGCCATGCCTCCTAGATAGATTCATGCATTCTATCATTGATGAGATACCATAAAACAAACAAATAATTAATAATATCAAGTTATTCATTAAATAATTTTCAAAATAACTATTATTTATTTACATACCATCCAATGATCAAACATGTGGTGTTGATCATCAAAGGTAATCTAATCTCATGTAACCCATACTCTAGAAAAATAATTCCTCAATATAGCACTTCCATATCCAACTGATATATACGAAAAGCTATTAAAAAAGAAAACAAATAATCAAACAATTATTAAATAAATAAATTAATGAAAATAATGAAAACTAAATAAAATACACAAATGAACATACCTTTGCATGCATGGATAGAAATGAATACATGGATGTCTCTCATGGATAGGGTCAGGAATCATCAATCTCACAAGACCACGACCCCTCCAATGCATCACTAAACTACCAGTAGTCTAAGGGTCAGATGATCCAATATCAGGATATTCACTAGGTAGAACGTCCTCCTCAAACTCACAAAACATATTTGATTCCATATAAAACATGAAATGACTATTAGAAAATAGTTAAAAACAACTATTATATATAGATATAAATTATATATGATTATATCGGGCATTTAATTATGTCAATATTAATATTCATCCTTTGCATTGTATATGAAGGTGTCAATATCTTTGATTTCCTCCTAAGTATGATCAATTTCTATAGGAGTTTCAATTTCATCATATCTTTCCATTTCAAACTCATTTGTTACATCAATAATATCATTTTCCCCATTGAACCTTAACTAAAAAGTTCTATAATCAATATTCGTGTCTCTGTGGAAAATATGGATTTGAAGTAGTCTCTTAAAAAATTTCAATTCCTTGCACTTCATCAATACTAAATTCATTTTGAATAAATTTCTTTTCTCGAGATTTAATTTTTATTATGCTCCACCAATCACTTAACTCTCTTGAAGCAACACAATAATTTTCATAATAATTTTGATGTCTTTGATGAGACACTAAAAATGGTTCATTTACAACAAGAAGGATTTTAAATTTAATATCAATGATTCCATAGTGCATATGAACAAAAAATACTCTCTCAGTATCAAACCACTGACATTTAAACATCGTTACATAATTTTGTACCAAATAACCCAATTCAATTATTCCTTCCAAAATTTCATAAAAGTAAACTTAAATTTATCTATAATGAGATCCTCTCAATAAAACATCACTAATCATTATTTTTTTGATTCCCCATATGCAAGTGTATGAAATCAAAAACCATTCTCCACATATATATTATAAGATTTAACCATTTTGGATGGTGGGTTACTCAATTCAAACAATCAATTATCAATGTTATCAGCATGTTGAGATACCTAAAAATTTGTAAAACCATTCTCAATATCACATGTAATAAATTGATTTTATTTGTTAAACCATAAATAATTTATTTTACCAGTTTTTTGAAACTTGTAAGAAAAATTATTTTGTTAACGTTCTTTAAGAGAAACTGCTATAATTTGTAGAAACTGTTTCTTGATATGATTATTATAAAATCTAAAAATAAAATAATATTAATTTACTATAACAAATATTATAGAATAATGGATAGTAGTACTGATAGTAGAAATGGTATTATTCTTCATAGTTGAGCATAACATATGTATGAGGCATGTGATGTTCATCATCTGAAAGTCATCATTCATGAACTCCACCAAATCCAATTTAGAACTGATTAAAAATTGATAATTGATTTCTCAATTCATCAACAATATTTTCCTTATTACGCCCCATGTGGTTTTTTGAGGGATATTCAGAATTAAAATAAGGATAGGAGTAAAAAGAAATTTCCTCCTACAAATAAGTTTCTTTAATTGATCGGTCAACCAATTATTTGTTTTGTACCTTTTTATTCAATTTTTGCATGAATATCTGGAATGGGTACATCCATCAGAACTGTACCAGACCTCCACATTTTTCTTCATGTGGAAAATGTAATATCAAATATTCCATTAAATGATAGATAGTCAGCAGGATGATATTTTTAGTTTATATAAAATTAAAACCAAATATTATTGCAGTCTACTTAGTGCATCATAGTCTGTTGTCACCACAAAAATGTCTTGAAAAAATATGATATTTTTTTAAGCACATCCCAAATAATAGAATTCAAAAAACCTATAAATCCAATCAGTATAAGTCTTTCCATTATAACATGACAATCAAGACTTTTTAATTCGATAAGATAACCATTTCTGACACATCTAGCCAAATTGGAAACATAACCATCTAGAAGTATCAAATCTATAATCCACTGACAAAATAATAAATTATTTTCTTTGGAAACTATATAAGTTGCTTCTTTCTTCATGAAATTTTGTGATCTGTCATTTTTTAATAGTTCAAGTTCTGGTGGCCTGAAAATTTGGGAACGATCTAAGCATACCTTTAATTTATCATTGCTCTTACCTAGTGTGTACAAAAAATGTATAAAATATATTATCAGAATAATTCTTCTCAATATTAATGACATCCAACATGTGAAAAACAAAAAAATAATACCAATATGATAGATCCCAAAAAATGATTTCTTTTATCCAATTGTGTTCTTCCCCAAAGCCATCAGTTTTCTATAGTTGTATAGTCGGTCCAAATGTAAAGGGAGGTAATGAATAGGAAATGGATTTTAACTCAATACATGAGATCACTGTTGGATGTCCATCTCTTTCAATTGTTCCTTTTATGAAATGATATTTATTCCTCCGAAAAGGATGGTCATTTGGAAGAAATATTTAATTATAATAAAAGAAAAAAGGTTTTCTTCCATTGAAGAGAATAAATGCTTTTTTTTTCTGTCATATAGTAAGGAAATTTTTTTTGACTATGTGTGCACCGACCAGATAATGTGACATTTCTGGGAAGCCACTAATTTTCTACATCAATGCAGCCTTCAGTAGGAAATTCTGTTTCACAACAACATCATACGTACTGACATCATTACTCCACAATAAATTTAACTCATCAATCAATGGATTCAAATAAACATAAAGATTATTTTTTTGTATGTCCTAGAATTAATAAGTTCAAAAATATATATGTCTCATTCATCAACATCCAAGGAGGTAAATTGTATGGAGTTATAAAGATGGGGAAACAAGAATATAGGCTATCATAAGAACCTAATGGATAGAAACCATCAGTACAAAGAACCAATCATAAATTTGGATCTTCTAAACAAAAATTAGGATGTAATTGGTCAAAATGCTTCCATGAATCTCCATCAGTTGGATGGTTTAAGCCTTTATCAGTTAAAATATTAGTTTTGTTCCATGGGATCAATGATGTCGTGTTATGAGACAAAAATAACTCTCCAATCTGGGTTTAATTGGGAAATAATTTAATTGTTTCACATTAATCAATCCGTACGTCCCTAGGAGAGCCCATTTGTTCCTCAATTTCCCATATGTAGGATAACTAACTAACAAATCATTTTCATTATAATATAAGATTAAATCATTTGAACATGCATGAATATTCTGATAACCAAGACCCAAATTATGTAAAAGCATATTGACCTCATAGAAATTTGTAGGCAATACATTTTATTCATGTAATGGTGCTTTAACCAAAGAGTATATCAGATCAAAACAACTATTTGAAATTCCATTATTTGATTTAATAGCCTTAAATTTTTCAATCGCTTCAAATTTTCTTATCTTGAAACCTGGATAAAAGGATTCCTCATAAGACTTCGACACCTCATAAAGTTGGTATGATTTAAACTATGGAGTTAAATCAATATCATCATGATTTTCAGTTTTTTGAAAAGACGGACCATGCACCTCATGTACTAAATTTTTAAACTGTGATGGATCTGGAACCAAATTATTAGTATCTTCTCCGGAACTATGTTCACTATGTTGATATAAAAAACATAATATTTTTGAAAACCAAAACATAATAGATGACCCACAATGTTATCAAATGAGTCAAACATCATCAGATCACATTTTTTACATGGACCCTTAATTGTACCTTCTGAAACAAATTCCAGTTTTGATATGGAAAATGATAAAAAAGATTCAACACTCTCAATATATACAAGATTTATATTAGAACTGTTTAGATTCTTGTGATGGTTTATTCAACCATGCTCATGTAATAAAGACTATTTTCAACTTCATTATACCATATTTCTCTAAAAAAAATAAAATAAATAATTTTTTATGATTATTTTGATATAAGAAAAACATGATCTAAAAAAGAGTAGAAAAATTAAAAATTACAATTAAGTTGTTATTACAAGTAATTATTACTAATTACCACTAATTCTCACTAATTACAATTAATTATCAATAATTTCCACTAATTAATTCTAATTACTACAAGTTACCTCTAATTGCCGCTAGTTACCATTAGTTATCGCTAATTACCACTAATTATCACTAATTATCACTAATTTTTAGTAATTAACCCAAATTTTTACTAATTACCACTAATATTTTCTAATTATCACTAGTTTTACTAATTACCACTAATTATGATGATTTGTTACTAATTATGATGATTTATTACTAATTATGACTATTTATTACTAATTAATGATATTTATTACTAATTACCGCTATTTATTACTAATTACCACTACTTGTTACTAATTTGTATTACTAATTACTGTGAATTACTGCTAATTATCACTAATTACTACTAACTACAGCTAGTTACCGCTAGTTTCCACTTTTAACTGCTATTTACCGCTAGTTTCCACTAGTAATCACTATTTACTGCTAATTACTTCTAATTACCTCTAATTGCCGCTAATTACCACTAATTACTGCTAATTACCACTAATTATTACTAATTACCACTATTTTTTTTACTAATTACTGCTATTTTTTATTAATTACCTCTAATTTTTAATAATTATCACTATTTTTTTCCTAATTACTGCTAATTATGACAATTTATTACTAATTATTCCTATTTATTACTAATTACCACTATCTATTACTAACAAATGATATTTATTACAAATTATTTCTATTTATTAATAATTATCGCAATTTATTACTAATTACCACTGTTTGTTACTAATTACCACTATTTTTTACTAATTATCGCTATTTATTACCAAATAAAACTATTTATTACTAATTAATTCTATTTTTTACTAATTGCAACTATTTTTAACTAATTAATACTATTTAATCATATTTTTACTAATTACCTTTATTTATTCTGATTTATTACTAATTACAGCTGTTTATTCTGATTTATTACTATTTATTACTATTTAGTACTAATTACCACTATTTATTCCAATTTATTACTATTTATTACTAATTATTAGAAATTATTACTAACTATTTCTAATTATTACTAATTATTACTAGTTATTACTATTTATTACTATTTTTTACTATTTATAGCTATTTATTACTATTTATTACTAATTATTATTAATTATTACTAATTATTACTATTTATTAATATTTATTACTATTTATACTATATATAACTATTTAATACTTTTTATTACTAATTATTATAAATTTTTACTATTTAATACTAATTATTACTAATTATTACCATTTATTACTAACTATTACTAATTATTAATAATTATTACTATTTATTACAACTTATTTTTATTTATTAATATTTATTACTAATTTCTACTAATTATTACAAATCATTACTAATTATTATTAATTATTACTAATTATTACTAATTATTGCTAATTATATCTAATTATTACTAATTATTGCTAATTATTATTAATTATTACTAATTATTACTAATTATTTCTCTTTAATACTAATCATTACTAATTGTTACTATTTATTATTAATTATTACTAATTATTACTACTTATTACTAATTATTACTAATCATTATAAATTATAACTGGTTATTCCTATTTATTGCTATTTATTATTATTTACCACTAATTACTACTAATTATTACTAATTATTACTAATTACTACTAATTATTACTATTGATTACTAATTAATACTAATTATTACTATTTATTACCAATTATTTCTATTTATTACCAATTATTTCTATTTATTACCAATTATTTCTATTTATTACCAATTATGACTAATTGTTACTAATAGTTACTAATTATCAATAATTATTATTATTTATCACTAATTATTACTGATTCTTACTAATTATTACTGATTAATACAAATTATTACTGATTATTACTTATTATTACTAATTATTACTAATTATTACTACTTATTACTAGTTATTACTAATTAGTTTTAATTAGTACCAGTTACTACTAATTACTACTAATTACAACTAGATAATACTAATTAGTACTAATTACTACTTTTTATTAACAATTACTACTATTTATTAACAATTACTACCATTTATTACTAATTATTAGTATTTATTACTATTTATAATAAGTTTTTACTAATTGTTACTAATTATTATTATTTAATACAATTTGTTAGTAATTATTTCTATTTAGTACTAATTATTACTATTTTTTACTAATTATTATTATTTAGAAGTAATTATTACTATTTTGTACTAATTACTACTATTTATTAAAATTTACCACTGTTTATTCCTAATTATTCCTAATTATTATTAATTATTACTATTTATTACTAGTTGGTACTATTTATTACTAATTACATCTATTTTTTAATAATTATTACTATTTAGTAGTATCCTCCAAAGTAACTTTTTTATTTTCAAACACTTTTAAAGGGAAAAGTGAGAACCCAAACAGACAACTAGTTCAAACACAAAAAGAGACAACTGACATGTTAAAGAAAAGTATAAGCCGATTTAAATCCATATCTTTAAATAACTTCCAGGGAAGAGAATTTACTTGACTGTCCAGATCATCCTTTAAGACGTCTTCATAGTGATCCTCTAGGTAGTCCTGTGATGGCATGCATTCCTCCTTGCTAATCTTCCCCTTGTTGAAACCTTTAACCAAAATGCGATCTTGCTTGTCAATCCAGTCGACTTGTTCCTTAGTGATGTCTACTCGCATCAATCTTCCCATCATTTGGTCAACCACTTCCTTTGTCGCCTTAATCGTCAGGATGTCCTCCACCATTTCTTCACCCGAATGCATGAGCAGTTTCGTGTTTCCCACAACAAAAGCATCCTATTATTGAGGGCATGAGGGAAAGCCTTCCTGACGCTGAATAAATACCTCTAAAAAGAATCTTTCATTATATGCGAATCTTAAAAATTTCTCCTCTGAGAAATCTAATACTTTGAAAAAATGAAAACAGGAAAACATGAGACCCGAAAATGAGAGGGGAGTTGAGAGAAGAGTGAAATGAGAAAAAATCAAAGGGGCATATATGTAAGTTAGATCATTTGCGATGAGAGTATTTGTGATGGTACTCCCATCGCAAATACTATTATTTGTGATGAGAGTCGTCGTAAATGTTTCTCGTATATTAATTACAGTGGCTGTAAAAAGAAAGTATTTGTGATGGGTCCCGTCAAAAATACTTTTTTGCCAAAATAATATTTTCTAAAGGGGGTGTAGTCCCATCGCAAATAATTAAAATCCATAGATACTATTTGCGCTGGGTGTAGACACCTATCACAAATAGCCTTCCTATGTTTTTGGCACACAACACGAGCCAAAGCCTTTTGCGATGAGGTGTAATTTCCCATCACAAATTCCTATTTACAACCAACTAATTGTGACGAGAATAAGGGCCCAACACAAACAGTCTTCGGCGACAAAATATTTGCGACGGGTCATCTGCCCATTGAAAATGACCCATCACAAAAAATGGTTTTCCCCATAGTGACTACACAATTCTGATTTAGGTTTCTAGGAGAAGAAAATTTATAATTATAGCCATGTTGTGTGAATAATGATTCAAAATTGTGATTATAAAACTCATAGTCATGATCACTTAATGTTTTATTTATGAGCCCACTATGATTTTCTATAGATTTAGTATACTTAGAAAAATAGGTACCAAATTCACATTTGTGACCTAGAAAGAATACCCATGTGTATCTAGAAAATTTGTCTACTATAATGTAAACAAAGTGCTTCCCAATTAAGCTATAAACTTGAGATTTTACAAGAAAATCCATTTGAATTAACACTAGGGGCTGAGAGGTTGAAACATATTCCCTTGATTTAAAATATATTTTGTGTTGTTTCCCTTTCTAACATGAGTTACAAAATTTATCGTATATGAATTCTTATTTAGGAAGAACCTTGACTAACCCTCTCCTAGTTATATTTCTAAGTGAATCAATATTACATTGGCTTAGTATCATATGAAAAAACCATGATTCTCTGTGAAAATTACTCAAGGAGGAATTTTTTTGAGAAAAAAACGAATCTAAATTAACGGCATAAACATTTTCATTTCTAAAAGCAGAAAAAACTAAATAATTTTTAGAATAAAAAACTTTTATAGAATTATTTTTAAATTTAACTTGAAAACCATCATCACATAATTGAGAAATTATACACAGATTAAATTTCAATCTATATACAAAAAAAATATAAATTAAAATGTATTAGAGTTACCAATTTGACCAAGAACAATTATCTTACCTTTGTAATTTTCACTGAATGTGACATGTCCACCATCCACCTTGATTAGTTTATTGAAGCTTGAATAATCCCAAGACATGTGTCTGGAGTAACCAATGTCTAGATACCATAGTTGTTTAATAGAACTCTTCATACAGGTTTCCTACAAAATAGATTTAAACTAAAATTTTACTTTGGTACACATATTTGTTTCGGTCTAGAAATTCTAGTAATAAGAGATTTTGGAATCCATAATTATTTCATTGGTTTCCTATAAGAATACCTTAAAATTTCAGAAATAAAAGCCTTTTTTGTTCTAGTATAAAAATAATTGTTAACAAAAGTAGTAGAACTGGATCTGGTAACAAATTTATTTTAAATAATACTTCCCTATCTAGGTTGATACATTATTCCAATAGTAAATTTAGGAGTTGTTTTCTTTACAAGAAATTGGGTAAGAGTTTTTCATCCATTGGTAAATTTATCCATATCCTTCTTTTATTATTCATTGGATAACATCAACTCATTATTTTTTGTAAACAATTGAGAATTTTTAACCTTCTTTATAGTAATAATGGATTTAAACGAAGCAGACGAGGTATGATACTTCCATAAACAATGTATTTATCTTTTAACTCTTTAAATGTTGCCCCAAACGTATTATAATATTCAATAATTTCATCACTAGAAATATTTTCTTCATTATCAGATATGTTTGAATTGTGAGTAGGAGATTCAGGAAAAGCATTTAATACCTATGTTGTGTTTGTCATAAAACACATATTGACTTTATCATGTTTATCCCCACTGCACGAATTTGATTCACTTGAACAATATTTTGAAGAACTCCAAGTTTCTTTCATATCCTTTTTATATCTTCTTTCCTTATCCTTATATATTTTCCTATAATTTAGATTAGGATATTTAGTTTTGACATGTCCTTTTCTCTTACATTCATAATAAACTATTTCATTGGATGACTCATTATTCTTCTAACCTTTTCTCTTATTTACATTGTCATACTTACCTCTATAATTGTATTTTTGAAAGGAATTATTCCTTTTGTTGAATATTTTCACACGTCTAGCCAAAATGTTCTGTTTCCTCTTTAATGTTAGTAGGAAACTCTTCATTTCTTGATCTATCAGCTTTGACCTTATCTTTTTTTTTGTTTCAAAGTTGTAGTTTTTAAATCTAGATATTTTCATTTTGGTTAATCCAAATCTTCAATGTTTACTTTCAATTCTTTTTCAGACATCATTATATTTTCAATGAGTTAATTTATGAGAAGTATACTAATATCACATGATTCTACTATTGACACAGATGTTCCCATACATCTTTTTGGTAAGCACCTAAGAATCCATATGACTTGATCTTTGTTAGTGACTTTATTTCCTAGTTCATTCATCATGTTCACTATGTCATTAATATTGAGAAACATGTCAAATATAGATTCGTTAGGATTCATCTAAAATGTATAATATTGAATAGTGTAGGTGTTTAAGCACATTTCTTTAACATTAGATGTTCCTTCATGAGAAATGGATTGTTTATCCCAAATTTCAAATGCTGTAACAGCTACATATATTCTGTTAAAATCATCTTCACTTAAAACACAATAAAAATCATTTATAGCTTTTCTATTATTTTCATATATAGTTTTAGTAGCTTCACTCCAAGTAGCTCTATAATTTTGAGGTTTTTAATATTTATCTTCAATTATTGTATAAATATTAAAACCCATACTCTCTAAATGAATTTTCCTTTTCATCTTCTATTGAGTATAATTAGTTTCCTAAAAATAAGGAGGATGAATATTTGTAGTTTTTTCTTATCTATTATTATCTATAAAGAATTAAATTTAGAAATGACCTAAATTTAAGATCATTAAAATAATATTAAATGATAGTTAAAAAGATGTTTAAAATCCTTTCATACTAAATTTTTGTCATATTGAGTAACTCAATAGGGGGAGTGAAATGATTAACCAATAAATTTTATTTTGTTTTAAAAATAATTTAAAACCTAAATACTAAATTTAATAAAAACATCCAGTTAATAAAAAGATTAGAAATATATAAATTTGATCTTTCAAATAATTTCTTAGACAAATTATTATAGATTAGTTTTAATATATTATAAATAATTTATGTTTAGAAACTAAGTTACTTGATAAAACACTTTATATAAACACAAATTACGACTAACTGTCAAAGTAATTTTTTTTAAAGTTTTAAAAATTGATATCAATTTGAAGTTTAAAGAAACAAAAATTTAAAAAATACATAGAGGAAATAAAATACAAGGTTTGGTCTCAAGCTGAAAATTAATCCACTCCACTTGGAAATAAACTACTACCAAGAAGTTTACTATAAAAATAAATAGAAGCACAAAATGGATTGGGTTTTCCAATCAATAGTGCACAAGAAATTCCTGGAACAAAGCCTCTTCCTCAGTTCTATGTGGGATGAAAATAATACCAGGTCACACATGAACTCTTAAAATATTATTAATGGGATGAAAAAAGTAAAAGAGTTTTGAGTGAATGTGTCAATAAAACTTTAGTTTAAGAATAAATGACGGTGTTTACAAATAAACAATGTACTTCAACAAACTGCTTAAAAGTAAAGTATAAAATGGAAATAAAAAAGGGTAAATAGAGAGAAATGTGATGCAGATCAATCTGTGATGATATAGTTGTTATGAATCCTTGAGTTTTTCTTTGGATGGAGATTAAATAAGTTTTGCAGAAAGTCCATGAAATAGAGTGTCTTAAAATACAATCTTATATAAATATTTTGTTATTATCTATGTTCCATATAATGTTTTTAGCAGTGCATCATCACTTATCTTCTCATGATCAAATAAATATCTTTAAAGAGTTCTTCTTCATAATAATCCATTAAAAAATAATTATCTTTCATTAAATACACTAACATTAAATTAATGCATAAAAAACTAGTCATTGGAGATTTTAAATTCACTACATCAAAGTTAGAGTTGATAATCTATATTTACTTGAATTATCGTTAGCTGAGATCACATCAACTTGAAACAGTTAGTTGATCCAGCAAGTTGACATGGTTAGTTCATTTATTCATGTGGTTATATCATTTTCACATGTGGTAAGTTGATGAATTTACGTGGTAATATTGTCCTTATTGTGGTCAATACATTATAAAAAAATACTATTAGAATATTACTTTATGAAAATTTACATACCTTGGAATGTTAAGGTGATTTCATCATGTAGTAGGTAGTTTCTTTTATTCGGAAAGGCGATTTCCTTCATGCGGTAAGGTGGTTTCCTTCATGTGGTAAGGTGAACTAATTTTCAAGGTAGTTTTATTATTAAATGTATGATCAGATCATGAATTAGATGTATTTTGTTCAACCGTACCACAATAAGCTATTTTTGTGGATATGTTAAGGTGAAACATAACTTGTAGTAAAGTGATATGATCACTTGACCTTAATATAGTGTGGTGTAACAATAATCTATATACTTATCAATTTTTGATTTTTTATAGTAAACTATTTTCTAAAAAAAATAAAAACCATTAATAACAAGATAAAAATGATTTGATATAATTAAAATAAGGAGGTTATGGTCTAATCGAACAATTGTTTTTATTACTTTATTGTATAAAGTCCAAAACCTATGTTTGGAAAATAATAAAGAACTCCCCACTTTTTCCTATATAAATCCAAAAAAGATCACATTTCCCTTGAATAAAAATACATGGATCATGAATATCTATCATTTTGTCTTTTTATCCCTCCCATGGTTCCCCCAAGCTCTCAATAACTCCTCCCAATCTTATGGAACTACCCTATCAAGGTAAGGGGTTCTCTCGTTCTCCTATTTATTCAAGAACCCCCTTTGTGCCTTGACTTTTGTTTTCTATTTGTTCATGTTGGGATATGTTCTCACAAACCCATATTACTATGCTTACTATTTCTAAGTGATGAGATATTCCTTTCACTTTCACAAATGCCTTCCATGATTAATCATGTTCCCCTATTATGCTGTCAAAATTATCCTACGATTTTCCATGCAAAAATTTTATTCAAGAACACTTTTTGTATTATACATTTCAATCCCCAATTTTTCATGTTGGATTATGTTATTATATATCCCTCTTGTATAAGATAAAATTTAAAAGTGATTATATACCCCTTTCACTCTCATTATTCCCTCCCATGATTCATTATATACCCACATTATGCTTCCAAAATTATCCTATGATTTTTTCATGCCAAACCTTTGTATTTTTATTACCATCACCATTTACCCTCAAGGGTATTCACCTATATAAACCTACAATTATTTTATTTGGTACTTCCATGTTTCTATTACAAAATCCTTAATCATGGGATTAAATGTGGAAAAATATGATCATATTTTGAATGATCTATGTGGAACACTTATGCATGTACATGATATGAAAGCGATGAGTGCACCCAAAATTATATAGCACTCCAGTGAATTGGGTAATGTTTTATTTTCATAATATGACATGTAGGTTATTAAGAATTAAACCTAATCCATTATGGAACCTTTTATAGAATTTCATGATTTATTTGTGGTTATCCATGAACTATATTTATGATGACATGTTTAATGTTGTTTTTACATTCCCATGTTTCCTTTTATGTTATCATTATATATCATGACTTGATGTTCATGTTTATTATTATCAAAAATTTTATGTCCCATTGAAATTATTATCGACTAAAATGTAATAAGTTCATCATGTTAGGCCTTGTTTATTCCCGTACTAGGCTTTTTATCTCACCCCTTTCTGATTTATGTCCCCAAGTCATCCCGTGAAATTTTCAAAGATATGTAATTTTATATGAATGTTAAGGAATTTTAAAATTATATAGTTGTATCCATGTATTAAGTTGATGTTCTATATACCTAATATCCAAAATAAACTAGTATTATCAATCTTATTTGCTGTACTGAGTGTGATTTTATGTAATAAATCATGAAATAAATTGTACGACAGATATGGGTTTTCATAATTTAACCAACCCTTTTCATGGTTAATACCCCTAGATGAATCTGTGCTAAAACCATGTCCAATTGTAGTATCTGGACATGTATGCATCATTAGAAAATCCACATAATCTAAACCATACTAAAAACATTATGAATTTACTCTACAACTGGACATATCCTCAAAGTATTTTATAGAGTTATATTCCCTAATATATGTTTAACAAAATATAATTCCCAAGGATTCTACTAAATTTTATTTGATACCAAATATAAAAATCCCAACCCTAGTATCTTAAATCTAGTGTCTATATTATTATATTGACACGGGATACAAGGGATCATGTCACCAAGGATTGATCAGTTTAGTAGAACTAAAGAAATGGATACAAACATACTTCCTATATCACATTATAAATAAAGAATAAAACATAGTGAAAGTAGATATGATAAATCCTTGAAATCATTTAATGATTCCTTCTTCATATACTATTGAAAGGAAAAAAATAAATATGAGATCATATTATTATTAAGGGTTACATATAGTGTAATATATATTAATAAATTAAGGAATAATTAATATAGAAAGTCAAATAACCAAAAACACTTTCCATTTAATAAATAACTTGAGAACAAAGAATAATACGGTAGGAATAAATAATGATAAAATAATTCCATATAAATAATCACATGAGATTTAATGTCATCCATGGATATAATAAATATTAAAATAATCACATGGACATCAATAACTAATTTCATAATGATGTAATTCATAATGCTAGATATTTAAAACATACCATAGAGGCCTCATGCCAAGCCATATTACATAAATAGGTAAGGTCTCATCCAAATACCGAACCGATTTTATCTCATGAGACCTACTAATGAATAAATGGGCTATTTAATTCTGATCCCCACCCATTTTTTACTAATTCCAATGCATTAATTATGTGAATAAACAATAAAACTTAATAAAGATTCCTTAATAATAAATAATTGTCCTTATTGGAAGAACTGGGATATTGAATGTTAATAATTTCATATTTAAATAGATCATAAACCATCTATAGAAAGAATAAGGATGGTATCATTTCAATATATATCTAGTAGATCATAAGTAAAATACATGTTTTGTTAATTGATGAATATAAATAATACAATAAATATCATTAAAAACATTCTTGAGGGAAATAACCTCTCCACTTTGAAATTAAGTTTTTTAAAATAAAAAATTATAGAATACATGGAATAACATTTTATTTTAAAGGAACCATGGAAAATTGTAATGTAATATTCAATTCATTGAGTGGTTATGATGGTGGGAAATTTTGATTACACAGTAATTGTTAAAAGAAATATAATGTTCATACCTTTGATAAAAGTACCTTATTCTGAAAATGAAAAGAAGATTCTTTTTAAACATTTTATAAAAATTCAAAAATATGTAAAAATGTATTTAAATAATCATTTCAGAGTACTAAAATAATTTTTAAAACATTTTAATGGAAATATGGACATATAAGAAATGTATTCCCAACCAAATAGAAAATAAAGTAGGTTTTCCTTATAAACATTATTTCAATCTCTTGAGTATGAAAATGGAGGGAAAATGGAAGGAAAACTTATAATTTTTAGAAATAGCCAAGGAGAATAAAATATATTTGTTTTAAGATAAAATTATTATACAATTCTTCCAATAGATACTTAAACGTAAACAATATCAAATAATGATGTGATTATGAAATAAACCTTTACACTTTAGTAACTTTCGAATAAAAACCTAATGAAATAGAGAAACATATATGGATTTTTGAATAATAATAATTTTTATTATAATAATAATAATATACATTTATGACCCTTATATATACCTTATAAATGAAAAAAGTAGTTAATATGACATATGTCTCAAATAAGTGAAAGTTAGATGAGAAACCCTTACCTTAATTTTTACTTTTTCCAAAACACTATAACCTCATGTATAATGGTTTTAAACATGTTATTAATTTATAAAAGAAAATTATTGATATTTATAATATCATATATTATCCACTTATAATATTTTATCATTCATTCAACTTCAGTCTTTCATGATTATCTTTGTTTTTAGTGTTAACTACTTAGTTTTCTCATGCATGTTTCATCACAAATGTTTTAGTTATTTTGAATAAGTTATATATTAATCATATAAATAATTATATTAATTTTATAAATTTAATTTATATTCATTATATAAATTTTTGTAGTCATAATTGAAATGTGTAGATAGAAAAATTAATTACACAGTCCATGAAGATGGCAGGTCATACGTGCAAATGAACACTATTTTCAATTTTCAAAAGATTGAAAAAAATAAAGGTAAATAATAATTCAAATTTATAGAATCATTTTTATATCATATATGTCCTATATATTCATTAAATATATCCTTATTACCATACATATAAATAAAAAATGAAAAATGAATCACGTCATTTCGTGGTGGTGGTAGTCCACATATTTTCACTAGCGTTGCTATCGTCTTCCAACGAATGCGAAGGAAAAAGGAAGATATGTTATTATAATTATGGAAGAATAAGTATTTAATAAATATAATATATAAATTTTTAACCCATAATAATGACCATCAATTAAATATGGTGATAGAAAATGAATTATATCACTACGTGGAGGTGGTAGTCCACCCATACACACAAATGACACTTTCACTTCCCACTCAATGGAAAAGTGGGAGAATAATGGTTATTCCATAATCATAATAAAATTTCAGTATTTTTATTATAATTTATTTGTTATATTATTATAGTTAAAACATATTTAGAGTAATTATATGAAGAAATAATCTGGAAAGATTCTATAAAAATGATTACATCTTCTTCGTTAGAATTCCTTTAGATACCTTATTAATGATCCTTGGAATGGTATTTTAAGAATTAAATAACCTTTAATTCAGGGTTATATAATTTTATATGATAATTTACTAGGGTTTTTTAGATTTATTTTTCTCAAATATGAATAAATAAGAGAAGTGAGGGCTGTCCTTTTAAATTGTGGTGAGAAGCACATTTGTAATTTTTCAATGTTTTAAAATATTATTAAGGAAATTTTAGGAAAACATTGCTCTCAAATGACTCATATTTTAATGTGGTATGGTTAAGGTCTAAATAAAAACAACCAATGAGGTATAATATTTTTTAGGCCATTTTAAACCATATCATTTGGTTTTACCCTTTTGTTAACCATTTTAAACCTTAATCACGACGACTAACTTTTTCAATCTCAAAGGGTTATAATTTTAATTATATGGGAAAAATTGACTCATAAATAAAAAAGGTACTATATTTATATCATTTATGATCCAACTTTTCCGCTGAAAATATTTTTATGAATTTTTAATAATTTAATAAAATTTTATTTTTCATAAAATATCGTTAATGTCATTTTTGACAATATTAATTAAATTTGAGTTTAATGACCAGAAGATGTAAAGTAAATTTTAATATAATATATTAACACATGAATAATATTTAATATTAGCCTAAATAGTTTTTTTAAATCAATTATTTATCCAAATTATATTATTTTAATCCTTTTAAAATTATTTACCTGATTTTTCCAGTACTTACACCAACACTGTATCAATGTTGTATAATAATTTAAGATTATTATATATTAAATGAAAATTATAAACAAATTACCATAATAAATATAATATTATTATTTTCAAAATAACCATTAATAATCATTCACAAATTATTTTTATCCTAATGTGAACATATAAAATAAATTTCAAAGCAAGAGTGTGACAGTATGTATTTTTCTTTACTTCAAATAATATAAATATCAATATCAAGGAAAATTGGAACCAAAATGACATATATATATTAATTTTTTATGTATATTGTTGAATTAATCTCGAAAAATAAAATAATGGTATGTTTTGGGTTGATTGTGAGACTTTATCTCATAGTTTTAACTCTGTTTTACTCATTTTACCCATACTGAGGTGACAAATGTTTATCACAGCAACTATTCATAATAAAAAAATAAAAGGGAAATATCTAACAAATTTAAACATCATGATTCCAAATATTGTATGAATTT
Source organism: Viscum album (assembly GCA_963277665.1). Taxonomy (NCBI): domain Eukaryota; kingdom Viridiplantae; phylum Streptophyta; class Magnoliopsida; order Santalales; family Viscaceae; genus Viscum; species Viscum album. Next base: position 1,472,872,829 of record OY728125.1, on the reverse strand, counting down.
TTTAATATTTAATCACAAGAATTTGTAGAAATCAATTATAATACGTATTTGCAAAATACAGTGAAAAATAGGTTTTAGTAAAATTCATTTTTAGGCATGAATATTTACTTATATAAAAATCATGAATATTTCTAATTAAAATGGAATTAATTTGATTATTATTAATAAAATGGGTTATATATTAATTTATTAATAAATAAAAAATATATCAAGACATTTAAATTACTTTATTTAATTTAAATATATGAGATTATTTGAAAAAATGGTATTTTTAATTATTCACATCAAAATCAATCATTTTAGAAAAATCACAAAATTTAATCCTTATATAATATCGATATGATGATATTAAAAAATAATTTTTATTTAAAAATATACAATTTGTTAAATTTTTATAAATTAATTATACTTTCTACATACAAATTTCAATAAAATCATTGAAAAAATACTTTTTGGAAGCATAAAATTACTTCACTAAAAATGAGTTCCTATTTACTAATCATTCATAAATACATTTGCATTGAGTATGAAAATTATAAATATATTTCATAATATTGTTACTCATATTTATACCCTCCAATTCAATGACTTGGTTATAATGGTCACATTTAAATAATAATATTTTTTTATAATATATATCAATCCATTCAAAGATTGGTGTTTCATGTTAAGGAGCCTATCAATACTGTTATTATTTTAAACTAAATTTTTGGATTGTTATGAACAATAAAAATGATTCATGGATCATAATCATAAGAATATGACATAAACATATAGATTTTTATGGATACGTAGCATAACAAAGAAATATATCACAAACGTAAGAACATGTAATCATTATATTATGAGAAAACCTAATACTATCCACCCTTTAAGTTATGAACAAATCTAAGTATATCCACCCTTTAAGTTATGAGAAAATAAAATTATATACACACTATACTATCTAATGATATATAAATCCTTAACCGATTAATTGGAGGGTGATATAGGATACCCAACCATCAACATACATATAAATGTGTTCCATATGAAAGCAGTCATTCATCATATCATATTGAACCCATGGAATGAAAATGGGTTTTGTAACATTTCTAAATAGTATAACATAAAACAAATTAATGAATTAGATCGATTGATATTGAAAATTAAATCACATGTCACGACCCGTCCCCCTAGGGCCTATGCCATGACTACCCCAGGCCCGCCTTCCATAGGCCAGGGGCTGGAGACTAGCACCAAAGGTGTAAATCCTTAAAATGGGAAGTAATTGCCTTTAAAACATGAAAATGCACACAACAGAGTATGAGTTGGAAGTAAAACACTAAATAAAAACTGTATACAAAAGGAGAGATGAAAAGAAAAAGGGGCCGGAAATACAAGACCAATAGGAAAGTACAAGTACAACTGACAAACAAGTAGAACAGCTGTTGGGTCGTCCTCCGGGATTCCTACCTGAATGGTAGGTTCATATAGCCTCCTCAGCACTCCACATCCGTCAGTCTCCTCCGTGTACCGACACTTCGTAAGGTCCACCTCCGGGTACCATCCAATCCTGCTACTCTCGACCTCAGTCAGCATTGTCCGTCGTCTGCAACCAACACAACGAGGTGCATGAATAGCCCGTACAGGGGTGAGTATAACGATACTCAGTAGGGACCCCAAGACCCTTAAGGTATCACAAAATCCAACAAGGATAATTCACAGAGTATGAAATCAACAAACGACCCCACTTAGGAATATGCCCATACATATACCTAAGTTATCAAGTAATCCATCTCAATCATGAGGTAAACACAAAAGTCACTCACTCAACTCCTCCAGGATTTTTATTCACATTATCAGAACCACGACTACTAGAGAACTCCTCCTCTATCGAGTACAGTGGGCCTGCCATGACACCAAGGCACTTCCCAATAACCTTTGATTTCTGAGGTACTCCTCCTGTCGACTACTGTGGGTCTTCTGCATCACCAAGGTACTCCCAACCGTGGGTCTGCCGCATCACCAAGGTGCTCCCCTCGTATCCTGATGAGGTACTACTCCGGTCGAGTACCGTGGGTCTGACGCGACACCAAGTCACTCCCCACTGCGGGTCTATCGCGACACCATGGCGCTCCCCGGTGGGCTATTAGAGTCACTCCGAGTCAAAACAGTCACCAGTCGTTAGGTCTCAGCCAACTACTAGGTCTCTATACTATGCAAGATTTTCTCCAAGAGGATCCGCTCCACGAGATACTGGTCGATACTGAAACTGTCACGAATTACCACAATAAAGTATCTCAAAGGTCTGCTATGTCAAAGGGGTGTCACCGCAACTGACGATGCATCAATCAGACGCCCGGTCTGTGAGTTATTAGTCGTTTAGTCTCGGGGACCCGGTTGGATTCGTGTACGATCCAACCTGACTGTATCTCAACTATACCCCGAACTCTAGTGGGGTATACTCAAAGGGACCGTCTCTCTTCAAGATTACCAGTTCCACTGACGGTTCATCAAACGGTCGTCCGGTGCCAAAGATATGGCCAAATAAAGTAAAGGTTCGGTAGTGGACCCGGGTCCGGTCCGACCCGGTAGGACCGACCCGATCCGACCCAGTCTCAGCCAACCCAGTCTGGGTCGACCCAGTTAGACCTGTTGGGTCTGGCTTGGCCCATTGGGTGGGCCAACCTGTTAGGTTCAGTCTGGCCTGCTGGGCCCAGCACAGTAGGCCGCATGGGTTGTTCAGCCCGGGCTCGGGACCGGTTCTGTTGGGAGCATCGCGAGGGCGCGGCCGGGTCGGTTCGGCCAGGGGGCTATGAGTGGGTCCACATGAGGCATGGGGTGCGCTGGGTTCATGGGGCACGCGGGCTGGCGCGGTTCAGCCAGGCACACGGGAGGCGGCCGGGCAGGCCATGAGGCGGCCAGGCAAGACACGACCAGGCCGGCAGGCGAACGGGCAGGGCGCCAAGTGGGCCGGCGGGGAGACGAGTAGGGCAGGGCCAGGCTGGCATGTGGTCTTGCAGGGTTCCAGGCTAGTCGACAGGCCGGCGGGCAGCCGGGTAGGGCGCGGCCAGCGCGGGCCAGTGGGTTCGGTCGAGGCGCACTGGGGGCACAAGCGGTCGGGAGACCGGGAGGCCGGGCCAGCACGGTTCGGCGTGGCTCAGGCCGGTGCGGGCCGACTGTGTTTAGAGGGGGTATATAGGAGGCCGGCGGCTTCCGGGAGCCGGAGCACCGTGGGGGCGGCGTGGTTTGCGGGGGCCGCGGGTAGCGTGGACTTTGTCATCACCACCTTCATCATTCCGTCGCCTCATCAACATACCGAAAATGATCACAGACAAGAATGGTGGAGGGGTCAGGCCATGTTGGTTTGGCCTGCACCCTCTGCATTTAGGGTGGTAACAATTGGCTCATCAATAAGTAATATGATTAACAACAACTCACCTACACACAATTCCTTTCCAACCATTGAAGAAGATTCAAGGAAAACATCAACATGTAAAAACCCCCTACCTTTATTCGTCATTCATCATTAATTGATGGAGTCACGAAAATTGGATGAAGAAGATCATCGTTCTTTGTGTCCACTGCAGGCTTCCAATCCCGAGCTGCGTCAGCTTGTTGATGATGATGCGGGGGGACGTTCGGTTGAAGACATCCCACGTCGGTAGAAACTCCGAGGAAGAAGTCGAAGAAGGCCGACGTTCTTTGTTCTTCATTGGGAGAGTTCTTCCCTCTTCTCCCAAGTTTCTATCAAGATGCCAAAGAAAATAATAATAGATAGGTTTATCTATTATTTCGTTGGCAGATAATTCAAAATGGTGAAATAAATTAATTGGCTCCACCTAATTAATGTGGAGGATTCTCACAAGTTAATTTGGGGAGTTGGAACAATTTAATTAAAGGGAAGGTGGCACCATAAAGGAGGGAGGGTGTAGAGAAACTCTCCCACATTAATGAGGGGGGTTGAGAGGTTTTCCGTTCCTACCATTAATATGGGAGTTTAGCCCCGTGTGGTCCCCATGTCATAACCTATCGCGGGAGGTTAGGTTCGGGTGGGCCCCACCACCATAACCTCTCATGGGAAGTTATGGTGTGGTGGTACTACCTCTAACTTCCATGAGAAGATTTTAACTGTCAAATAAAAATAAATCCACACACTTTTTTTTATTTAATTCAATCTCTAAAAACCCCAAAAACTATCTTTTATTCTCGAACAACTTCCGTTGAGGTGAAAGTCTCTCTAAGCGAATACCAGTGCTGCAAGTTCAATGGTGCCCTCAGATTTCAATTCAGAGAACTAGTTCAAAAGTTATAAAAACCCACTCATATGTTTACTAAACGTACCTGAACAAAATTTCAGAAATTTATTTCGGTTACACCGGGCCTCGGAATCATACGCCGTAAATTTTCACAGACTCGTAAAATTCCCATGTAATTAAGAAAAAATATTTCCACAGAATTTTCGTGTTATTACATCATATAAGAGGATTATTTCATAAAGTATTTTATAGGATGATTCATAAAACATGAATATATAGGAGATAAATCCTTTAGAAATAAAGAGGAAAATTGAAGTGAAACCGTAAAATGAGTTTTTGTAAAACATTTCTTAATATTATCATAAAGGAAAAATTAATGAGTCTATTTTAAAAGTTACTTTTGAGATTTTGACATAAAGATGCTTTTTAAAAATTATTTAAAATGATATAACAAAAATTTAACCTTTAAGAAAAGTAAAATTTATGTTAAAAAATGCGATGTGGATGATAAAATATATAATCAGCAACAATAAATCCATTTAAATATTTAAAAAATATATACCTTTATTGAAACCCACATAATTAAAATAATAATAAATATTATTATTTAAAAAATTAAGATAAATAAAAATATCATAATAAATAATACATATTTAGAGTTTAAAATAATAATGGAGAACATTTTGGGGAATAAAAAAATTAGACATGGAAGATATAAATATTATTGAAAAGGATAACAACATTACAATTTTATGGGAAAGAAATTCACACAGAATGAGTTTTTAATTGAAAAATTAATTTTTCCTAGAGAATAATTAAATTTTACACATAATAAAATCTTATGCTGGAAGAACCCAATCATGAAATCAATAAGTTAAATAAGAAACATTATAACTCAAAGAAATAAGGTTTGAGTTTTCAAAATCCCTTACCATTAATCTTGGCTTCCATGAAATTACATTAACCTTCTATATAATAAACAAAAATATCAGAATAACTTATTTAATAATATTATTCATGTATATTTTACTTTTTTTCTTTAACTATAATAATTCATTATAAATTAATTAGCCTGTCAATGATCATTTCCATCATTGGAGTTTAGTGATTTTGATTGTTTGACACATGTTTCATAATGAAGATATCTGACCATATTATTTGATACAAATTTCATCATTACCATATTATAGAAGAAATTTAAATTATTTTTTTTCAATTATTTATGCATTCCAATGTTTATTTTATTTAAATTATGGGCATGGTCTCTGAGAATAGGATCCATGATGAACCAATTTCAGTTAATTTACCAATATCAAAAAATTTACTTTATAACCATCATAAATTCTTATGATATACATAAAAATAATATATAAAAAATATATCATTCATTAATATAACATATATTCATTAAATCTATCTTTATATCCATACATGTGAGATGATAATGAAAAAACAAATATGTCATTTATGGAGGCGGTGGTCCGCACGTACTCATAAGTTACATTTTCATTTTCCAAAGGATTAAAATGAGGTGTAAAATATTTATTACTTAAACTTAAATATATTTAAGTATACTAATGACATTTATTTTTATAGATCATGATTCTTATATAATATTTTATTAAGGTGGAAGAAGAAATAAATCTTGAAATAAAGAGGTTGACATGATTACCTCTTCCTTGGATACCCTCCTTTGGATATCTCCTTAAGCATTCTTAGATTAATATTTTAGTTAGAATAGAACCTTAATGGATTATGGTGTTGTGAAGTGATTCATGTAGTTCTTGATCAATCTTCGGTGATCAAGGTGTGTGGAGAGTGCGGGGGAGAAGTGATCCTTTTATAAGTTAGGGGAGTGACACTCTGGTAAATACTTATAAATTTTAAATAAAATAAAGATATTTTTAAGGTAAAGTGGAAATAAACCTGAAAAATTTATAATATAAGAATATTTAGGGTAAAAATAAACTCAACTAATTGAATTAGAACTTGTGTTGGTGATAATTGTGTCCTTATCTCATTGGTTAACCTCATTTAACCCTTTTAACTTTTATTAGAGTGGAAAACTTTTACCAGGGTAACTCATTTCTATGTATAGAAATTAAAATGATCTTATTTACAAATATTTTATATAAAAATTCTAAATATTAATTCCATTTTAATGAAATATTTTTCTAAAGGTGATAAAAATAATATTCAATGTTAGTACACTTTATATAATAAAAACCATTTTCTTATTACTCATTAAAAAATAGTTTTTTAGAAAATTTAAAAAAATGCACCTTAATCTAATTTTGATAGGATTAATTTATAAATGAATACCCTTTTATCAAATTAAATATCTAAAGGTGATAAAAAATAATTCTAATATAACAATTCAAAATGTGGGAAAAAAATTTCTAGAAGAATATGTTTAGGCATAAAATGAATCAAAGAATAATTTTTTATGAAAATAACAATGTATTAGTTTAATAATTATATGTTTATATCACACTATATCCTAATTAAAAATAATTATGATATATATTCATAATATATAAGGGTAAGATAATTAGTGATATAAATCATGGATGGGGGTTCAACTGGCATGGATCTTATAACGATTTCAATGAGCCAAAACTTATTTCACATAGGATTTCTCTCAATCAATACCTATTGATGTTTAACTTGGATTGGTCTATGTAAAACCCTAGAAACACTAACTTTTTTCTAATCATTTAACAATGAGCTTCATAATTAAGACTCGTGCTTCTTGATACCATTTCATCTCCATTCTATATAAATTTTTTAATTCAATCATCTCTATTTATACTTACCAATTCAATGGACATGCTATAACAATAATATTTTATTATTTTATTAATATATAATGGTTCATTTTAGTTTAATGTTTCATTATAATCAATATAATATTCACACAAAATTTATTTAAAGATAATTTTATACAGAAATCTTAGGATGTTACATTCTACCCCCTTAAAACAATTTCACCCTAAAAATTCCATTACTTAGATAAAAATATGTGAGGGTAATTTTTTTAATACATAATTTGGTTCGAAAATATCTTCTTAAAACTTATGATTTCATCATATAAGTTTTACTAGATGGGTAGACTTATTCAATGACACTTATCTCTTTGATCGAGGATCTCCATTTTTTATTCCCCAAATGGGAGATCACATTACAATTACATAGATTCCCAGTTTAGTATATATAAAGGGTCTGATATGTGCTTATTGAAAATACATATATAGATACATCCTATATTTAAAAAATATGTGGAGGAAATTATAAGACATAATATACAACCCGAAATAGATAATGGATCTTAAAGGGACCGATGTATCTACGGATCAAATTCCCCCTTTTACTAGATCTCATAACATAACCCACTTCTAAAGAGATATCCATTGGAATAATTTATCAATCACTTAAAATAATAAATTTCCTAAAAGTATATTTACTTATATTTTCTTTTCAATTTATACCACTTTCACATGTCATTGAATGGTTTGAACCTCTTCAATCATTTCTTGGACAAGATTAGGTCCTCTCAGTTTCCTCTTTCTAACTTATTCCCAACATGTTGGGCTTATACACCTCTTACCATACAAAGTCTCATATGGATCCATTTGAATAATATAATAGAAAATATTATTATATGATAACTCTATCAAAGGGAGGTTTTGATCCCAATATCCTTTTAAATCTATGGAATAAGATTTTAACATATCCTTTAGAGTTTTAATGGTCTATTCTGATCGACCATTTTGTAAGGGTGATAAGAAATTCTGGAACTATAAAAATTTAGATAATGTTGATAATAGATCAATTTAATTAATTATAAATATTCATGAATTAGATTTTATATAGTTATATTCACTAATAAAATATTAACTAATTTTCCAATCAAAAAGAAAATAATTTTATTCTAAATAAATTGGTTTTCATTCATTATATGGTTTTATTGAAAATTTTAATTTCTAAATATTAGAATTTTAGTTTGAAAAAATGGACTTAAATTTGGATACCATAAATTCAAAATTATATTACAGTGATTTTTTTGGGTATTTTCTAAAATGATTTATTTTTATGTGAATATTTTATGATACCGATTTTTCATAAAATTGTTATTTATTTTTATTAAATTAATTAATATAAAAGTACCATTATATTTTTAATTTTATATTAAATTAACATTAGTATAATTTAATTATAAAAAATATAATTAATTACCTAGGAATCGACATTATACCTAATTTTTTATAAGTTTACTTTTGATAATAAAATTGATTTTTTTTCTAAAAACTCTTTTTCATTTTGTCTTAAAAATTTATATTAGAATTGATTTCGTTCACCTATATAAATTAAATTAGGAAAAATGGATTTCATATTTAGAATCATTAGATTAAAATTTGGAAAAAATGTCCCTTTTTATCATTATTAATAGTAACTGTAGTAAATATTTATCATCTCCGTAAGGGTAAAACGGGTTAAAAATTTGTGTTTTGACCATAGCCATACAAGGTTAAAATATGTGTCAAATTCTTTCCAAATGATTTTGATAAGGACCTTAATATGATTTTAAGAAAATAATAAATAAAGTCAATCTCTTTGTTTTAACATCTCAATTTTTTTTTCATAAAGATAAAAACATGTTATGTTCAATTATAAATGTTTATTTTAAATATGAAGGATTTTTTAATCATTTTTTTTAATTTTTAGTGATGTAATAATTGAATTAAGTGCTTTCTAAATACATAAAAAGTGTTTGTTCAAGTAATAGAAAAATCAAGAAAATGAATTATAAAAACATTAAAAGTAATTTTTTTGATAAATTATTGTGTTATAAGAATTTTGAAGATATTTATAATATATTAGTGATGTGTTATAATTTAATATTCTAATTTAATTACTATATTTATGTCATTAAATTAAAACTATATGAGTAGTCCTGAAAATTAATTTAATGGAATTTTATATAAAATAATATTTTATTTAATTATTTAAAATTTGTAAATATATTATCTTTGGCCAAGTGAATGGTATACGGTCAAGAATATAAACAATTATAAAATTATGGGTCACTTTTAATTTTATAGTAACTTTATTGGTCACTAAATAGAAAAAAACTTTTATATCACTGTAATTATCATAAGGGTTAACGTGGGTTAAAACTAAGATATAAGAGTTAAAAATATCCTAAATTTTTTCTAATTTTATTTTATAAGAGGATTATTACTTATCCTTATCATAAATTCTAAAAATTACAATTTTGTTTTCTACTTATACATGAAAATTAATTTATATTGATTTAATAATTTAAGTAATTCCAAGGGTGCCCCTCTTCTCACTTATAAAAGGGAACCTCAAATCCTCTCTAACTCACAACTTTTGTGAACACTAGTTCATCCAATAACTAACTAAATATCTTTAAAACTCCTCAGTACACGTATTAGTGGCGTTATCCTTGCCGAAAGACCAAACCAGGATGACTTAATGTGTAATCCAAAGAGGTTATCTGAGGATAAGGTATACATCATAAGCAACCTATTTTAAGTTTATTTCTTATTCTACCTCATTAAAAAATTCTTTAACCATGTTGAAATAATAAAATTAGTATCTTAAATATTCTAAAATATTATTATTATTATTATTATGGTACAACCCTTATTGTTCTCTTTTTCCATACTATGGGAAATGAAATCACCGTTAGTGTGTACATGTGGATTACCACCTCCAAGAAGTGACATGTTTTGTTTTCCACTACCAACTTATAAGGATGGTTATTTTTATGGATTTAATTAATATATATTAACTTAATGACAAAATTATCTATCTATAAATATAATTTATCATTTATTTTCTTACATTTTTTACATTGAAAACTGATAATGTCATTCGAGAATATGTGTGGACTACCATTTTCAAAAAGTGACGTGATTCGTTTTTTTGTATGTATTTTATGTATGGTTATAAAATTGAATTAACTTTATGAAAATTTCATTATTATTATGGATTTAATGTAACCATAACACTTTTTAAAATTTTCAACACACCAATGATATTTTTTGGTTATAAATCAAATGTCCTCAAAACATCCAACGTGAACTTAACATTTTTTGTGACTAAATAAAACATGGTAAAAAATGAAATAAATTGAATAACAATAATGAAATGAAATGAAATTTTTTATTAAATAATTAAATAACTAACAAAAATTAAGTTTTTCATAATATAAAGAACGTACTTGAAAATTTAGACATGAGGTTAGTGATTCTCCTTAACAAATATTTTAAACATTTTTGTGTATTCTTTCCAAACATTTTTCTTCAATATCCATATTTAAGATTATTTCAGAGAGGAAATTACTTACCCATAAATTTTTTATAATATTATTTTTAATTTTTATGTTCTTAAAAATGGATCAAAAAAAGAATCAACCTTTCATTTTTGGAATGAGGTACTTTTTACCAAAGGTGTAAAAATAATATTTATTACATATACAACATGAATGGATTTTAACACTTTCACAGAAATTATTTTTTAAGAATATTTATTTAAATGATTCCATGTTTATTTTAAAATAAAATAGTTTTCTAATATTTAGGTCTTTTTTAAAATATTATCAAAATAAATAGATTTTTTTCTATTTTATGTGAAGACTAAAAATGATTTTTCATATGGGTTCAAAAGAATATTCAATTAGTTTTTATTATTGAAATTAAAGATTCTATGTGATTTATATATGTTATAGTACTTTTAACTTGTTTATTATGATGATTTATCCTTATATATCTCTCAAATTCATTGGGTAATGATAATGTTATTCAACGAATTATGTTGGAATTAATTGTGTATGTTATTCCATTCATAAGGGATATTGTAAGGGTTCTTGAAACTATTTTATGAATATGATATCCCAATGAACCTATATAATTTTTCTATACATTTTAATGATTTTTCAAAGAAACATTTTTATTTCATAAGTTATGCTAATGATCTTTTGTTTAAAGGAATGATTTTTCCCTTTAACGGGGAAAATGTATATTTTTAAGAAAATGTTTTTTATGGGTTATCATATTTTATAAGAAACACTCATGATTTTGATTTTTCCATTATTTTTATTATAAGTTATTTTATGAAAAACTTTGGGAATTAAAACTAATTTCATGGGTTATTAAACAATTATTTGAGCACAAATTTTATCTTGTTAAAGGAAAACTCTCTTGTATGCTCTCATGGTTTTGAAATTGAATAATGAGTTTATTTTATTCCCTTTTTAGGTATATTACAAAGCTTTTTTGAGTTAATCATAAATTTTCAAATGTTTTTCACATGGTTTTAAGGATTATTAGGAATAATGATTATGTCAAGTTAAAAATTGTGAGGATTTTTCATGAAAAAAATGTGTTTCAATTTAAAAGTTCTATATTAAGAAAAAATGGATAATGAGATGAAGTGTCTACTTTGTAATGTATGAGTTTATTATGTAATATTTATGATCTAATTCTATAAAACTATAAATCTAAAAGGACCTTGGTAATGTAATAAAATGAATTCTTTATTTTAAACTCAATATTATCTAATGTTTTAAGGATGGGTCCTTATAATTGGTATCAAAAGTGGGTTTAGATAATTTTAGATGTTAGGATAATGAAATAAATTACCATTAAGAGATTATAATTCATGGTTATCATTATATATCATTTAAAAATTACCATGTTTATTTATATAAACTATATCTATTCAGAATGTTGTTCCATAGAAGAAACTAGAAAGCTGAAGTATGAAGGAATCCAGGGGACAATATCCTTCCAAACCAGCAATCTGGAATTGTTGGAATTAGAATATAACAATTTTTTTATTATGATGGATTAATTAACATATGATATAAATGGTGGTTGTATCTTTGTGATGGAGAAAAAACATTCAACATAGGGAAATATATCCATTTTAGATTATTTAATAAAACAACACCCTCCAATATTAGTGGATCATATGACCCCATGATATCTATAGGATGGGTTATATACATGGAGAATATATTTTAATTTATGTGTGTTTTTCAACATGAAAAATAAACTCTTATTACCTACCATTTTAAAGGTAAATCTGAATAGTTGGGGTTAATAATTAAGAATATCAGAGAAAGAGAAGATATTGATGACTTGGAATCAGATTAATGAAAAAATATTTTCCTTGAGAAGTATTTTCCTAATGTTATTTTAAATAAAATGGAAAATTTATTTTTGTAATTGAGGAAATAGGAGGAAGATTAAGTATCCACATATGAAACAAACTTCACTCGAATGGAAAAGTACACACTAAATTGTGTTTGGGATCATAATAGTAAAATCAATTGTTTTTTCTTAGGATTGATGCCCATATATAAAAGGGAACTAGATTATCATGAATTCAAAATCTATGAGAATTTTTTATTAACTAATGAGAAGGAAAAAATAAAGTTTCTCGTTGATACTATATTCTATAACAATGAGCAGAAATATAAGTCTAGGTGGTAGGAAATGGGGAATCACCCATCAAAGAAATTTAAATATAAGAAAATAAAGTTTCCAAATTGTGATAAGCGTGAAAAAAATTACCCTAGAAAATATATTATAAAATACGGGAATTATTTATGATGTGGTAAGTTTGTACATCTAACTTGTGAATATAAAGAAAAGGATCATAATATTGATTAGAAAAATAATGAAAATATGAAATCAAGATTTTTTTAATTGTAATGAAATGGGTTATTATGTGAGTAATTTCCTAAATATAAGAATAGACGATGAAATTAATCACGATAACAAATATAATGGTGTTTCTAAATACTTTGTAAATACATTAGGTGATGTTGGATCGTCCAACTTTTTGGTGTCTGGTACAATAATTATTTGTTCAGATTATGCCAATGTATTGTTTGATTGAGGTTCTACAGATTCTTTCATTTTTAAGAAATTTACTGATAAATTTGAAATTTCACATTAATAAATGAATCCATACATTTTTCTAAAAATACCTTATGGTAGTATTATAGTAAAATAGAAACAAAAATAATATTCCTACTATCATTTGTGGAAGGGATTTACCTGGAAACCATATTGTATCACCTATTTTAGAGTTTTATTCTATTTTTGGTATATATTGAATTTATATCTATCATGCTAAGAAAAATTATATATCTTAATATGTTGTTTTTTTAAATGCATTTTTTGTATATAAGAATGACTTAATATCTCAGATAATATATCAATAAGATGAGAAATTAATTAAAGATAGAAATATATGTTATCTTGTGTATATTATTAAGAAGAATAAAACTTCTAAAATTAGTGATATTCCTCTAGTAAATGAATATAAAGATGTATTTCTTGAAGAATTAACTGTTATTATACCTTATTGGGATATTGAATTTACTATTGAATTAATATATTATACTAAGCCAATTTAAAAACTATTTTATTGAATGGATCAAGTCTAAATTTTGAAATTGAAAAAAATTACAAGATATTCTTGAGGTTATATTCATCCTAGAAATTCATCTTGGAGTGAGCCTATTTTGTTTTTTAAAAAGAAATATAGTTATGTGAGGCTTTTAATTGATTATAGAACTTTGAATAACATAACTATTAAGGATAAATATCCATTGCCTTCTATTTATGACTTGTTTGGTTAGCTTTAGGTATGTCATTATTTTTTGAGGGTTGATATCAAGTTTGGGTACCATTAGCTAAAGACGAATGAGGATGAAATTCCTAAGATAAAATTTCATACTAGGTATGAACATTATGAGATTTTGGTTATTCCATTTGGGTTTAAAAATGCAACAAATATATTAAAGAACATTATGAATTGAGTTTTCCATAAGTTCTTGATAAATTTGTGGTTTTTTTATTTTTGAAATTCTAATATATTATAAATGTTATGAGGATCATGAAAAACACCCAAGGATTTTTCTAGAAACCTTGGAAGAAAATAAGTTATATGGAAAATTTAGTAAATGTGAATTTTGGTTGCAATCGATTTATTTCATTGAATATATTATAAATAAATATATAATGGCTATTGATATAGTTAAAACTAAAGTTGTTGATGAGTGGCCAATACCAATAAATTTCATTTAAATTTTTAGTTTTCTTAGATTAGTAGGTTACTATTGTTGATTTATTGAAACTTTTCTTGGTCATATAACCCACTAAATAAGTTATCTTTAAAATGATTTAAATTTATCTTTGAAAAATAATGTGATGAATTATCATAGGAATTGAAAAATAGATTAGTAACTTCTCTATTTTTGGCCTTAACATCAAAAAATGGTGATTTTTTCATCAAAAAAAAATGCTTCTTTGAAGGGAATTATTTTTTGATAAAAAATAATTAGGTAATTGATTATACTTCATGACATTTAAAACCTCATGAGCTAAATTATCCAATACATGTGCTATAACTAGCTGTTGTGGCTTATTTACTTTAAAAATATAGAGACATAATTTATGTGGAGTAAAATATGAAATATATTCTGATCATAGAAGTTGAATGAAAATATTAACTCATAAAGAGTTGAACATGAGGAATAGAATATAGATGCAACTTATTAAGGATTATGACTAAAAGATTAATTATCAACTAGGAAATAAATAGGGTAGATGACGTTTTAAGTTCAAAATATCAAGTTTAATTTACTATTATGCATTTTAAATATAATCCTTTGGTAAATTAATTGACGACTTATAGTCTATAAATTATGCATATAGTAACTTCCTATTTTTTTCAGGTGTTAGTGTAGTAATCATTGTAAAATAGATTTTTGAAATCTTAGAAGTAGGATTTTTTTATACACGAAAAGGTAAAATTTTCCTAGAAAGAAATGTTTCCAAAATTTAATAGAAAAATTTGTTTTTTTAGATTCTGAAAAAGATAATACGTGCCTTGTGATTTCTAGTCGAAGAAATAATTATTTAGTGAAGCTTATAACTCAATATTTTTTTTCATCCTGGTAGCACTAGAATTTATAGACCTTTGGGAACATTTCTATTTGGTTTGAATGAAAATAAATATTTTTGAATTTACTATTAAATGTTTTACTTTTCAATAAATTAAAACAAAATGACAACTAAAAAAGGGAATGCTCTAGTTTTTTTAGTGTCAGAATGGAAATAAGAAAATATATACATTGACTTTTTGGTTATATTACCAAAGGCATCTTGAGGTATTAATCCAATATGGGTTATTATTGATCATTCAACTAAATATATGAATTTTGTTTCTATTTGATATAATATGCCACTAAATTATCTTTATAAAATTTATATTAAAGAGATGATAATTTTTATTGAGTACCTATTTCTTCTGTATCTGATTATGATCCCATATTTACCTCTAATTTTTAGAAAATCCATTATAAGTATTTGGGTACTGAATTAAAATTTATTATTACTTTTCATCCTCAATCCAATGGACAATCAAAATGAAAAATTA
This sequence comes from Viscum album, assembly GCA_963277665.1. Taxonomy (NCBI): domain Eukaryota; kingdom Viridiplantae; phylum Streptophyta; class Magnoliopsida; order Santalales; family Viscaceae; genus Viscum; species Viscum album. The sequence goes on along the minus strand of OY728125.1, from coordinate 1,472,857,104 downwards.
ATACATTTAACGATATGATTTGGTATTGTTCTATGAATTACTAGGGATGTTAGGAACAAAATTTTTATTTTTATTTTTAATTTTCTTATAATAAATTTTTTCATTCCAGTATACTTATAGAACCTCTTGGAGAATTATATGAAAATTGGAATTAAACTTTGACTTGTTAGAAGAAAATAGGGAAGGAATGTTATAGGGAACATAATTGGTAGAATAAATTGTTGAGAAGGTTATGATGATTCAAAATGATATTAAGATATCAAAGAGAAGGAAAAAAGTTATGTGGATAACTATAGAAAGGATCTTTTATTCGAGGTAGGTGATCATGATTTTCTTAAAGTATCTCTAAGGAAAAGTGTTTTGTATTTTTGTAATATGGGAAAGTTAATTCTGTAGTTAATTAGCCTATATGAAATATTGGAGAAAGTTATATTTTCTTCTTAAAAGTGGCCTTAATTCCTTATTTATTCTAGGTATATGACGTATTTCATGTTTCATTGTAAATAAAATATATACCAGACGCGTCTCATGTTTTGATTCCTAAATTAGTTTAGTTAGAATAAAAAATTTATTATGAGGAATAAACCATTCATATTATGGGATATAGAGATTATGTGGTAAAAAATAATGAAATTCACCAGGTTATGGTTTTTTGGAAAAAACATATGATTGAATAAGTAACAAGGGAATCATAAAATTCTATGAAGGAAAAATATATCCAAATGTTTAAGTAATGAATAAAAATAGGTGGACATAATTTCCAAACATGGAGAAGAATGTAACAGCCCAGGTAAAGTTGATATTATATCAATTTAATTCCATATAAATATTCATGAATTTTATTTTATAGATTTATATTTCATTACAAAAAATATTATGAAATTTTTCAATAAAAAAGAAAATATTTTTGTTCTAACTAAATTGAATTTCTTACATTATACAGTTTTATTAAATAATCTAATTTCAAAATTTTAGAATGTAAATATTTAAAAATGAAAAAAATGACATAAAAATGTAAAAATTATTTTAGAGTTATTTTGTTTGTAATTTTATGAAAATATTTTTCTTCATATGAATAGTGAACATTATCAATTTCTTGGTTGTACTATCCTTTATTTTAATTGAATACAATAATATAAAAGTACCCTTATGTTTTAATTATATTTTAATGTAAACTATGTATCATTTAATTATCATTAATCTAATTATTTATATAGTAATGAGAATTATTCCTGATTTTTTGTATGAGTTCATTATTGGACTTAAAAAAACATTTAAAAAAAAATTCATTGTGTTTTACACACTTATATTAAAATTTATTTCTGCCAATTATTGAAATGGTATCTTTATAAAAGATTCAATATTTTTAATTTTGAGGTTCAAATTTTGTAAATGGGCCCCTTTTATTTTTAGTCATTATGAATAGTAACCATAGTAAATATTTGTCATCTCGGTAAGGGTAAAACATGTAAAAGAAGGTTAAAACTATGAGATAAGGCTTAAAAATATCTTTAAAACTTGTATTTGTTTTATAAGATATGTTTTTTACAATAAAAATACAAGGTTATAAAATGTGTTAATTTATTTCCAATTTCCTTTGACAATTACCTTAATATGATTTTAAGTAAAGAACATAAACAAAATATCACTATCTTTGTTTTAATACTTTTTCATAGGGATAAAAAGTGGTTTGGTTGAGTTATAAATGTTTATTTGAAATATGAATGATTTTTCTTATCATTGTAATTTATTTTTAATTTTTAGTTATGTAATAATTACCTAAGTTCTTACGCAATGCCGACACAATGCTTGTTCAAATAATAGAAAAATAAAGAAAATGGTTTTTTAAAATATTAAAATTAAAAAAATTCGAATAAATTATTTTTTCCATGATTTTTTAGATATATATAACATATTAGTAATGTTTTAAAAGTTTATATTCAAATTCCATTACTATATTGATACCATGAATATCAAACTATAATAATAGTCTCCAAAATGTCTTTAGTAATATACTATGTTAATTAACATTTTATTTAATGATTTAAAATTCATAAAAATATTATCATTTAAAAAGTGAATGATATATAGTCTATAATATAACCATTTTCCACTAATGGGTTACCTGTTCTTTTATAATAACAATATTGACCCATATAGATTAACAAACTTTGATATCACGATAATCGTGAAAATGTTTAATGAGGGGTTGAAACTAAGATATATGGATCAAAATATCACCTAAAATTATCCAAATATTATTATATGAAATTATTTTAAATTATCATCATAATATATTTGAAATATTAAAATTTTATTCCACTTTAGCATGAAAATTAATTTATATTAATTTAACACTTTAAGAAATTCCAATAGTACCCCTCCCCTCACTTATAAAAGAGAACCTCCTCCACTCACTTCCCCACACATTTTGAGAACTCTAGTTTAGAAAATCCCTAATAAAATTTCTAAAAACAATGCCTCTACACATCTTGTAGGTCCTAGTCTCACAAAAAATATCAATTCTATAAGGAGTAAGGTGTAATCCTAAGAAGTTATCCGAGGAGAAGGTATACGTCATAAACGAACAATTTAAAATTTATTTCTTCTTCTAACTCCTTCAAAAATTCATTAACCATGATGAAATAATAAAATCTATGTCTTCTATATACTAAAATGATATTTTTATTTTGGTATAACCCTTACTCATCTTCTTTTTCATCCTTTGAGAAATGAAAACATTGCTCATGCATACATGTGTATTACCACCTCCACAAAGTGATGTGTTTCATTTTTCCTCACTACCCCACAAGGATGGTGATTATAAAGGATTTAATTAATATATAAGATATTTATGACATAATTATAATTCTTTAAATATAATATGTTATCTATTTTTACCTTTCCATCCACTGAAAAATGATAACGTTGTTTGTGTGTACATATGGACTACTACCTCCATGAAGTGATGTGATTCATTTGTAATGTATTCCTTTCACATATGGTTATAAAATTTTATTTAATTCATAAAAATGATAATAATTTCATGATTAATATTCTATAGTTAATTTAATAATAATCTCTTTGACCACGAACAACACACCGATGTTATTTTGGGGTTATAAATCGAATTTCCTCAAAATATCCAACCCAAATTTAAAATTATTAATAAATAATTAAATCATGGTAAACATTAAATAAATAGAATAATGATAATTGAATAAACATGATTTTTTTTAATAATAAACTTCATAATGAGGATAAATTTATTACTCTTTAAGACTAGGAATATACGTGAAAATGCAGAGTCGAGGTAAGATATTTTCCTTCAAAACTATTTTAAAAGTTCTTAAGTATTCCTTCAAATTATTTTTCTTCTATATCAATGTTTTTATTAAATTTTTTTATAGAATATTTTAATTAATCATATATGATTTTTAATTTCTATTTCTGTTACCATTGAAAATTTTTATAATGTTTAAAATAGGGGATGTTCTTTTCATTTTCTTAATAAGGTACTTTTTATCAAATGTGTGAAAAGAATGTTTTTTACAGATACAAAACGAATATATTTTACCACCATCATGACCATTATTATTTAATAAAATTCATATATAATTTTTCTTTTTTATTTTCAATGAAAGTTGTTCTCCCAATATTTTTGAATTTTTTATTTAATATTATCAAAAGAAAAGGATATTTTCCTATATTATGTGAAGAATAAAAATTATTTTGTATAGAGTTCATAAGAATATATTTTTTAGTTTGTATGATTTAAATAAAATATTATTTGAGATTTATCTATACTATGTTTCTTATAAATTGTTTAAGATGATGGGTGAGACTAATATAGCTCTCTAATTCAATGGGAAATGATTATGTTCTCCAGAGAATTATTTGTAATTAACTAAGAAGGTTATTCCATTTGTAAGAGATCCTAGAAGGGTTCTATTAAGATGATTTACCAATGCACGTACATGAATTTTCTATTTTTTTAACTATTTTTCATTTAAATATTATAATTTTAGAGGGTAAACTAATGATATTCTTTTAAATGAATAACTTTTCCATTTAAGGGTAAAAGTTATGTTTTTAAGAATTTTTTAATGGATTACCTTGTTTTTCAAAGAAATATTTATGATTATGATTTTTACTTTTTGTTTTTTAGAAGGTTTTTTATGAAATACATGTGTATAAAATATAATTTCAACTATAATTAAATGATTATTCAGTCATAAAGTTTGTTATGTTAAAGGAAAACTCTTATATGATATTGTTGTTCTGAAATAGACTAATTAGTTTATTTAATTTTTTTATTTACATTATTGATATTGTTTTATCCTATGTTTCCAAATTTTTTCATAGGGGTTTAAGGATGAGTAGGAACTGTGATAAAGTTAAGTAGAAAATTGCAAATATTTTCATGAAAATATTAAATGTTTCTTTTTAATGTATTTTATTAAGAAAAAATGGATACTAAGTGGTCATTTTCAATTTTTAATGTATGGTTTTATTATATAAAATTTATGACCTAATTCACTAAAAATATAAACCTGAAAAGGTCCTAGGGATTCCAATAAAATTAATTCTTGATTTAAAACACTATATTATGATATGTATTAAGGATGGGTCCTTATAAAAAATCATCTCTTTCTCCAATTATTTTTGAATACTTCTCAATAAACTTATGTAAAACCTAAAACATTGGTTAAATACAATAGAGAGTGGTACACTATGTAGACTTACCACTTCCATATATATATCCATGGGGATTTGGTGAGGAGAAAATTTTTTTTTGATGGAAAAAAGATTCACTGACTTTGTAAGGTTATATAATACTTCCCAAACGGACTTATTACCTTTAGATGTCCTAGGTAGTCATATAATGAAATGATGATTTTCCCCATTCATATATTATTAATGGTATCATTTTTATCATCCCATTATAATTTTATTATTCATCATATGTTTGTTGACTTAATACGCATTAAGAAATGTAATATGAAATTTCCCAATTATTTTTATCTGACTGATTTTTTTCTTTATATCTCTATATATATTATTTATTTTTTGATGAATATATAAGGAAGAGTTATATGCATCATAAAAAATATACCTCTTTATTTTTGGGTGTTATGGGATGAATATCTAGGTTCCCAACCTTATAACTCCATATTTATCAAAGTTGTAATCTAAAATACCTGTTACCCTTTCCAATAGTGACATATCACCTTTATAGACCTAATTAATTTTCACATGGACAGTTAGTTAAGTATTAATTTGGGAAAGATAATATTTATCCCTTTTCCTTATGTATTTAAGATTAATTCTTTTAAAATCCAAGAGTATTAAGCCTCTTTCAATCCTCATTATGGATAAGGTCGCACGATCTTTCCTGTTCAGATCACCAACCACTTTTTTTGCCTTCACTAGGTGGAAATATATTGTGAAATCACAGTGTTTTATCAAATTATTAAAACCACAATATAAAATGTTCATCTCCTTTTGTTTGAATATATATTTCAATATTTTTTGATTAGTATATTTATCACACTTTTCACCACAGAGATAATGCTTCAAAATACTCAATGTAATAATAAATCCTGTTGGCTCCAAATCATGCATAGAGTAATATTTTATCATGATTTTTTAATTAATGCGAGTAATAAGAAATTACCTCTTCATTTTTCCTGAGTAAACATAAAAAAACCTTCTTTGAATCATTACTTTATATTGAAAACCCTTCCCCACTATAGGATAATATATGTATAAGTGTGGCTACTAACCTCTACTTTATTTTTTTAAACCCTCTTTACATTTCTTCATCCTAATGAATTTCAATCCATTTAATATTAACTTGGTTATTGGATTTTATATCTATGATAAATTTCACACAAATAATATATAGTATCCAACGAACCAAAAAAACAACATATCTCTATTATTGTGGTCGGTCAAGGCCATTACTCGATAACTACCATCTTTTAAGGATGTAAAGATATACTATTACATGTGATTACATAACCCAAGAATGATAATTTCTCTAGATATAATTCACACTTTATAAGTTTGACATATAGTTTCTCCTTTATCAAGGCCTTCAACACAATCCTCAAATAACATTCATGCTCTTCCTTAGTCCTAGAGTATATGAGAATATCATTTATAAAGACTACAAAAAATTGATCAAGGTAATTTCTAAATATTCTATTCATAATATCCTTGAATATTTAATGGGAATTTGTAATTACAAATTGAATTACTATAAACTCATTGGGTCCATACCACTTATAGAAGGCTATATTGGGTAGATCCTCCATTTTGACCCTTTTTCATGATATACAAATTGAAGGCGAATTATTGAGAAATATTGATCACCTCTAAGTTGATTGAAAATTTCATCAATAAAATGTCTAAAATATATATTATTGATCATGATTTTATTATTTAATTATAATCAACATATATATCCATTGATCTATAATTTTTTTAACAAATAGGAATAATTTAAGACATTGTGAACCAATAGGGCATATAAACCCTTATTTATATTTTATAAAAGTCAATTCTTTAATTATTCTGATTAAATGAGGAATATTATACAAGGTGTCTTTGATATAGGTTAATAACCTTTCATGGGTTCAATTGAAAACTCAACCTCAAGTTCTAGGGGAAGTATAAATAGTTCTTTGGAAAATATATTGATATAGTCCTGTAAAATTGGTATATCTCCAATGTTGAGTTCCTCCCCAACCGATTAATATAAAATTACCACGTTATTGGGTATCAATACCTATATTATTAAATTCACTTATAAAGGGAGTTTATAATCATTAATGCATTGATATTTGATAATTGGATGATTATGGATATAAAATGATATTTCCTTATCCTAAATATTTATACAAGATCTATGTAGAGGATGAAAACCAATGCCCAATATCACATAAAATTCTACTAGTAGAAGTAGAACAAGATCTATAATATGTGCCTTCTGATAAATATTGATCAGAGAAGAGTTTTATATCTTGGATATAATCTTATTTCAACAAAGTTTTTTCATAGATAGTTCAATATCAAACATTAGATATGTTGAATCAATATTCTTAACAAACATGTGTGATATAAAAGAATGTGAAGAAATCAAATCAAATATGATATTCATATATCTAGAGTAAATAATATGCATACCTTTCACCACTTCATGATATACTTCATCCATAGTGATTGTGTTAGATCCTCCTTATTCTCTAGGTCTAGGAGGTTGCAGATGCATACGTTACTCACTAAATTTAAGGCTAGGGATTCATTTTCATAATGCCCAAACACCATGAACTTTAAACATTGTAGTATGGGTGGTGAATTAGTTGGGGACTTGTTCTCATCCATTTTTTTCATTGGCCTCTTTGCATTAATATAGTAATTATGTTCTTGGTGATCTGATTTTCCACATGTAAATAATTTTATAGATCCTATTATATAATTAACTAGGTGATTCCTCCCAAATTTTTACCCTATAGGTAGTTGAAATTTCATTCTAATATCAATTGATCTTTCATTAAACTCTATTTTCTTTTCTTTTCCTCAGAATAAATATAGTCCTTGGTTTCCATCTTCCACATAAGCATACATCAAACAATTTATTCATAGCTTCCAAAGTCTCTTATGAATAATTCCCTTTTAAGAAATGGTTTTAGGCCACTAAATAATCGATCAATCTTACTTTAAATGTTATTAATAAATCTAATGGTGTACCTTTCAGGTCATTTGAAGTTATCCTCATAAGTACAAATGGATTCATCCTCCTTTTGTTTGTAACCTAGAATGTCCCATTTAATTTCATGGGAAGAGTTTTGGGAACATATTTTGTGAATAACATTTTCTCAAACTACTATTATCCCATAGAGCTAACCTTTTCCTATTGTTTTGTATTCTAAATATGGGTCCACCATTGGTTAGCCTCTCTTTCCAAATGATAGAATATTATAAAAACCATTTCATGGTTGAACAACAAGAGAGTATAAAATATTTTCTATATTAAATTAATCCATTTCACATAAATTATTGGGTTATGAGAACCATTAAAGGAGGGTGGTTGTTGTATCATAAAATACTTGATAGAAAGTTACTCCTTCCGTGGCGTGTTTGGTATCCAAACATGGTTCATATTGTTTTTCATAGATTGAAAAATTTGGGTGAAAAGTGTCAGCACATTTTCACCCATCTCCCATATAACATGGTTTCTCATTAGGGGAATCACCACATTATTCTTTTCACCCATAATTAACTCGGTTCCTCGTAATTCTATCCATTTTACTAAAATAAGGGAATCACAGGGATGAGAATACTTATAAATGTAAAATTTTAAACATATAAGAAATAACTCATAAATAATGTGTATACCCAAATGTAGGGATTTCTATGTTTCAATCTAGGTTATCCATGGTTATTTTCCTTTGAGGTTTTATAACCTAATTAAATTTCATAATATTATTTAATTCTTCATAATTGTTCATAAAAATTATGTGAATTAATAAAAATAAACCCCCAAAAGTGTCAAAATACGTTTTCAGTTAGGCCAGTTTGTTGTTCACTGAGTGAAGATCGAGTTAATACCACACCAACCTTTTTTAGAGTTATTACCCTTAGTTTCATCTATGAAAAATCTTATATTCACATGTATGTATTCATAGATGTATGTTATTGATAGGAATCCACACACTCCATACTTTAAAAAAACTTTAGTACATATAGTATATTTATATTTATCCTAGAGTTCTCACTAATGTTTTCTAATCCAAATCCATAAAAATAACTAAACCTTACACTGATACCATCTGAAGAGACCTAATATCAACATGAATATAATATACAAAAATTCCATTATTTGAACATTGCTTCTCAAAAATACTAGTACAACCCACAAACCCAAATGTTTAGTATATTTGGATATTATCTATATAAAACTCTTTTTTTCACAAAATTTATTCCACATTTCTCAAAATATATTTATGAAATACTTCTTTCTACAAAAAATCCTACATATAATTCCCTTGGTAAATGTTAAAAAAATAACGGGTGATCCCAAATTCTTAGTAAGGGAATAATTATCAATGAGTCATAAAGTGTAAGAGTATAATAATATAATAAAACATGAGATTATGAGAAATATAAAATTAAAAATAATAAATAATAATAATATTTTTCTATAAGTCATGATAAAAGGATATTTAATCTCAAATGAACAAACATATACCATGAAATAGTAGTGTAGAAATATGATATAATAAACATAATCTAAAGAGCATATCAATATAAATATGAAATAAACATGTGACTTGTCATGGATATGTATAATAATAAGGAAATATTGATTAAACATAAGTACAAATAATCATTATATTATAAGAGAACCCAATCACTCACACCCTTTAAGTTAGGAACAAATCCAAGTATACCACCCTTTAAGTTGTGAAAAAATACAAGTATTTACATAGTCCATTCTCTCATGAGATATAGAACCATAACCAAGGAATTAAAGGGAGATATAGGACCCCACCCAAAACATACACACACATATGTTCTATATGAAATTAACCATTGATCATATCATAAAGAAACCATGGAAATAAAATGTCTTTCATAATATTTTTAAATGGAATCACATAAAATGACTTTAAGAATTAGATAGATTAACACCAAAAACTAAATAACCCTAAAAGTTTATTTTATAAATTAATTTATATAGTGATTCATAAAACATGACTCTATATGATATATATCCCTTACAAACAAATTGAAAAATGGAAGCAAAATTGTGAAAGGATATTTTGTTAAACATTTCATAACACTTTCATAAAATAAAAAGTTATGAGTAGAATTCAAAAATAACATTTGAGAAGTTAACATGCAAATATTTTCAAAAATTATTTATAAATATATCCTAATAATGGTACCTTTTAGTGAAATAAAGTTTAATTCATCACGTTTGGAGTGGATGATAAAATATTTAATCATGAAAAAATCATTTTTAATATTTGAAAAAATATACCTTTATTGAAACCTGTATCATTAAAAGAGTAATAAAGCTTCCTCTAAAAAATTAAGGGAAATATGAATATCATTGAAAATAATAAATATTTATATTTAAAAATAGTAAAGGTTGATGTTTACAGGAAGAAATAATATGGACATGGAAGAGAAATGGATTATCAGAAAAAATGAGATTTATTCTTAACAATGTTATACTTTTCTGAGAAAGAAATTTACCATGGAAGGAGTTATTAATTAAAAATTTATTTTACTAATATTGTAAGATAAAGTTCCATATAATAAAATCTTAGGTTAGAAGTACACAATATTATACTAAATAATTCCAATAAGAAACATTATAACTTAATGAAAAGAGATTTGTGTTATCAATATCCAATACCTTTAATCTCAACTTCCACAGAATTTATTTAACCTCATGTATATTAAATACAACAACATTAATATCTTACTTAATAAAATTATTAATATATATTACGTTTTTATTATTTAATTATAATCATTAAATATACTTTAATGAACTAATTAATGCTTATTTTTATCATCGGATGATAATAGTTTTGATTGTTTTTCACATGTTTTATAACGGAAACATAAAACTCCATTATTTTATATGAATTTCATCATTCATAGATTTAATAACACATTTAAATCATTTTTATGATTTATTTATCCCCATTTTCATTTCATGAAAATTATGGGCATGGTTTGTGAGAACGAGATCCATGGTATGCTTGGTTTAGAAATTTATTAATATTAATGAAATTACTTTTTATTGATAATTAATTATTATTTTATACATATAGAATCATAATCAAGAAATATATTAATCCTTAATATAAAATATATTCATTAAATATATCCTTATAACCAACCATTTGATATGGTGATGAAAAATGAAATACGTCGATCATGGAGGAAGTAGTCAACATGTACGCACAATCGATATTTTCATTTTCAAATGGATGGAAAGGAAGTAGAAAATGGTTTTTATATACATATAATGAAATTTTAGTATACTAATGATACCTATTTAATTATATCATGAATATTATAGAATATTTAAATGATATGAATGAAGAAATAATACTTGAAAGAATTTGGTTGACATGATTACCTCTTCCTTGGATATCCTCCTTTGGATCTCTCCTTAAGGCTTATTATGTTGGACTTTTTATGTGTATAGAATCTCTAGGAAATTTATAAGGGATTTGGTAAGTTATTTTGGTATATATCGGTTGAGATAAGGTTCTCAAGTCTTGTGGATAAGTGAGTGGTGAAGGTCTTCTTTTACACGTGAGAGGAGTGACACTCTTGTAAATACTTTTAACTTTAAAATAAACTTAAGTAATTATCAATGGAAAGTGGAAAAAATAAGAAAAATATAAATAATAATGTTAGGTAGGTTCTAAATACAATCAAAATATCAAATTAGGAAATTATTTAGTGATAACAAAGGCTTTATCTCTATTGTTAACCCCCCTTCTAACCTGTATAACCTTTATCATGGTGACAAACTGTTACCATGGTAACTTATTTAGTATCCAAAAATTATGAAGAAATTATTACCAAATATTTATTATGATAATTAAAAATATTAAATCCATTATAATTATTTCAATTTCTAAAGGTGATAAAAATTGAATTAAATGCATGTAAGTATTGCATAATAAAAATAATATTTTTATTATTCACTCAAATCAATTTTTCTAGAAAATTCCCAGAAAAATAAACTTAAGATAATTTTTATATTATGAATTTAAAAATGATTTCTTTTTTATCAAATTAAAACACTAATGTTTATAAAAAATAATTTTATTATAAGAACAACTAATGTGGAAATAAAATTTATAGAAGAATATTTTTAATCAAAAAATGAATCAAATAACTATTTATTATGAAAATGAAAATTTATTATGTTAATAGTTGAATTTTTATATAAAAACAAATCCTACATAAAAAACCCCTTAATATCTACACCTAATATCTAATTGTAAGATAGGAAGCAGTGATAGTTAAAGGTGGTGGTTCAGCTAGGATGGATTTCTTAGCGATTTCCATGAGCTTGATTTTTTTCCTACAATTGATTTCTCTCAAGCCATACTTATTGAAGTTCATAATGGGTTTGGTGTAGGTAAAACCTAGTGATGCTACCTTCTTTCTAATCTCAAAATATAATATTTATAAGGAATAATCAAACCACTTTACACCATTTCTTCTCCTTTCAATAAAAATTTCTTAATTTTTTAATCTCTATTTATACCTAAGAAATAAAGTAATATGATATAAAGTTCATATTAATTATTTTATTAATATATCATGGTTTATTTAGTTCAATGTTTCATGAGTAATAAGCCATTGATCACACAAAATTTCTTTAAAGAGAGTTATATATTGAATTTTTGTGATATTATAGATATCACATTGTATGATATCCTCATTTTTTGTAGTCCATAATACACATATGATACACATTGATATTGAGGATACATTTTCACTTAACATATCCTTAAATAAGAGCTTAATAATAAACTTACCTAAACATAATTTCATGTGAATCAGATGTACATATTGACATCACATTGTCTCAACATATGATGGGATAAAGATGTAGATTTTATAGTATTACTATATCTCCCTCATATAGTTTATTCAATGATAAATAAATAATATTGATTCAATAAATGTATAAACATGAAAAAAAATTAGAATGGTTTAAATGGTTATAAATATTTATTGAAGAATTTAATGAATGATACACTAATGGGCAGTAACATTGTGATGTCATGCAATAGTACCATACAATCCATCTCTTAATTTAATAAAGAGCATCAAGAGTACCTATAAAAGGTATGTGATCTATTTGATAGTGTAGTGTGTTTGATATTGTATTTTTAAGTTGAAAATATCTTCATCCTTGATCATCATTCATCTCCACAAAGAAGGGGCTTGTACGCCTTCGGTGATCCGAAATCCTATCATAATAAATTAGGATCCTAAGGATGGTGTAAATCACTCATATTTAGGAGGCATATGGATGCTAATTAGGTGATCACTATAAATTATACATTAAAGAGTAAAATATTAATCACTTGGTAGTAAAGTTGTAATATATATTCTTCATATTCTTTTATATTGATAAGATTAAAGATAGATTAGGCATTTAAAGGATTTTCTTATACTCCAATGGTTAATTGATTAAAACCTTAAAACCAATCACATATAATGTATTATGTAAATATAATATTATCTTATTAAGGGATATCATAAATCATGTAATCATGTGACTGTATTCGGCTGATTATATGGATTTATCGGCTGTATCATATCATAGTTTTATAAGTTGAATTGTATGGAATAATATACTATAACACACTATTATTGATGGGTAGTTTAATGATAATAGTTATTATTTGAGAATATCCTCCCCATAATCTATCATTTAGGAAATGTTTCATATAATTAAATAGTAAAGAGTTCAATATGTTCATGAAAATGTTATATGAACTAGCTAAATGACTTTTACATATGTGTTATAATGCATGAGTAAATACAATTTCTCTCAAAGAGTGTCCTTGAGAGATTTATAAAATATCCTACTACCATGAAATGGTTCTGATATCACTTTTTCATTCTTGGTTGAAGATCCCTCATTCTCATAGATCTCTTCCTCTTCACCCTTTTCACTCACAAGGCACTAAATTGCCGTGGGTGATGGGAGGATCCCACTCAAGGATAAGCGATTCAGCCCAACCCATGGATACCTCTAGAGGATGGATGTATTTTGGATTCATTTTTTATAATATTCATCAAGAATGTGCAAAGATAAATGTGACTACCATTTATGGTTTAAGGTACACAAGTATTTTATTTATAATATGCATGATTTCATTTATGTAGCGTGGTTAGTCTTGGAATTTCGGTTTATTTATTTCATTCACTATATTTAATAAATATTTTTAGAACCTTTGAAACATAGTATTTTATCAAACTAGACCTTATAGTCACCCTTGATATGGTTTAGATTCTTAAAAGATCAGTTCGGAGTCGCCATTGAGTCATCGAAGAATCCACATTATCAAAAAACTCAAAAATTATATTTTAGCACCACTCATCATGTGACCTTGTAAATCTCAATGTGATCGTGATATTTAATTAATATACTAATGCAATATTTCATGGTAATATTTTTATCCCCCATATTATTTAAAAAATGACTCTTCATTGCGGATGAACTTTCTCTATTATAGTGTAACCTATGAAAACCTACAAAAAATAGTAGAGCACCAATTATTCAAAACCTTCAATATTGTGGTGTGATATTATAATTCATAGTGAAATATCCTTCTTCATGGTGTACAAACATTTTTCCTATTACAATTTATTCTTCATCTTGGAACCACTATAGCATAACCATCTCTTTTACAAAATGACCAAACATTCTAGAGAAAATAAAAAATCTCATGGACATAAGAATTTTGGCATAGTTAAGGTCTTCATGGAACAACCTTATTAACCACAATATAATCCTCTTATATCACTAAAATAAACTAAACAAAAAAAGGGATTCAGGTTGATATTTGATCTTCACATTATGAGGGACCATCTCAAGCATAATTATGTTTATAAACCAAATCGTAGAATACACCATAGAATTGGGGGGGGGGTGATTTATTTCAATATAATAAAATATTAATCACGCATAAGACCATTACATAATTATGAATTACCTTATAACATGATTACTTCCTTATGATGTGATTTCCTCTTCAATACTAAAACTTATCCAAAACATCATTTACTAAATAAAAACCTATTCCAAGTGATTCCAAAATTATAAATGGCCTTAAACTTATCTAAATATACTAAATATATTTGAGTTTAAATGTGGTTTATAAATTTACAATGTTTTGAAAAATGTTTTTATGTGTTGAAAAAAAAAATTAAACACCAAAATCTCACATCACATCCACTTATCCATCAGCCATCTATCTCCTGCTTCGACACAAACACCTCAAGGGTCACCTTAACTCAAAAAAGACTTTTCGGTGACAATATTAGCCCCTTTGGATTTTATTATAATATATCTAACATAAATAATCCATCCAAACAAGTAATGAATCACTATTAAATTGTTCTAACCATACATGAACAAACTCGATGTATAAAACGAGAACTATGAATAATAGTGACAAAGTTTTCCATTAGTGTAACTCATATTAACTTCAGGAAACTGTCTTACACTTATCACTATAATTAGATTATTTAGAAACAATAAATTTATATCTATAACATAAAATTCTGGTACACATACTCAATAAACACATTCAAATAGTTCATGCATTTCACCAATACATGCACACAAACACATACACACACACACACACACAAACACACACACACACACACACTTTTGAATTCACAATTTCCCCATTTTAAAATAATATCTTTAAATATATTATCCCCATTATGTAAAAACATATTATTTGAGTTTATGGTGTTATAATCCCCTTGATAAAAAACTAAATACTATGTGAGAGGGTATGATACAAAATATCATATACTTTGAATGATGAATGTTGAATTTTCTTTTTCATCTTCTATGGTTTGGTAGCCAACTTCCCAATTGAATAATGATGTAATTGATTATAAAAGTACTAATTTAACTCACACTTCATATTAGGCAAACTATTCTTATTTTTAACAATAACAATATATCATTCTAAAGATCCCATTAGAATATTTGGACTATAATACTTTTTTAACCACGAGTTAAAAATAAATTGAGGTTGCTGAGAATGTGTGGAAGATATTTAGAATATTTTTAACTAATTTTAGAATATATAAGGTGAATGATGTTATTTTGGAATAATTTGGAGTGATTTTGGATTTTTTTCCTTTTGGATTAAGAATTGGTTAAGTTCATAATCTTATTAATATTTCATAAAATATTGGGGTTTCATAAAATAGTTTCTCTTTTAGTAATATATATGAGTTTTTGTATTACATTTTATGATTCCATAAGATATTCTAAACAATACTTTTGATATTTATGTTAGCATAATATATTTTAGAAAATGTGTAAAATATTTTTCAATTCCGAAGATATTTTTTTGTTTCTTTAAGATACATGATTTCTGTATAAGATATTATGACCAATGCATATGACATTCTATCTGTATAAGATATTTGAGAAAGTAAGATATTATGATCACATGATATATTCTAAATACATCTAATATATTGAGCCAACAAAATATTCCCTTTCATTATGTTAGATACCTAAATATCATTAATTATTTTACTTGGTAAAAAAACTACAAAATGGGAAATATTTGAAGATAATTTTTAAATAAATCTATCAATTATTGTATTGTTTTTTAGTGGGTTAAAAATCATATATAGTTTTGTGATTAAATATAAATAAATGTGAAATGGGATATTAAAACTATAGTGAAAAAGATCAATACATGATGAAATTGTGAGAAATTAAAAAACATGAAATGATAAAATTCTAAAAGTAATGATTCTAGAAAATTAAATGGGTTGATATTGTGCTAATATTAAATTTAAAAAGTAACAATAAAATCATTATAATACGATTCAATAATAATTTTTTGAATGATTCATCATGGTCAGTTGTCTCATTCTATGAATATGATTAAGCAAATTATCAGAAAAGATGTTCCAATTTCTTTAAGAGAGTTGATCTCCACATGAACCTTTTGTAATTCACAAATACGTATATTTTTGAATTATTTATAGGTGATCAATAAAGTAGAAATTCATGAATGTTTTATTTAATTACATTATATCAGAAGAAAAGAGAAGAAGGGTATAACTGGAATATAATATAAGAGAAACATTTTATGGGAAAAGAATATTCAGCGATCATTAGAGAATTACCACATGAACAACCAATTTAGGAAACATGTAATGGATATAATTATGTCATTATTTTATAGGAATTATCTAGAAGATAAATTGGAATTGAATTATAGAATTAATTAATTTTGGAATATTAATATTATATGGTCATGGGAAGTATTTTTTAAATATATTTTGTGAGTAATAAACGATATTGAGAATTATTTAGAAAAATAGAGGGTTGATAAAAGAGTCCAAGAAAGAGAATAAAATTATAAATATTGAGTATTCAGTGATCTAATATTGAGAAGAATATCATAAAATATTTCGATATAGATGAAGAAGATCATAAAATGGTTTTGTATGAGGATTTAATACAATGATCTTATCATCTTAAAGGATCATAGAGTAAAATCATAATTGTTACCGAAGAATCCTAGAGTGAATGTGATCCAAATCATTTTATTATTGGGTGATCTTTGAAAAACTATAGTCATCCAGTATAAAAATTATTTAAACCTATTAATTAAAAATATATTATCCTAGTTAATTGGATTTCATAAATTATATTTGGTTACCTATAGAGTAAAATATAACATTGTAGGTGTTGAGTAAATGATGGTACCTTCTCAATCGAAATTGTATCCACTTATATACACTGGTGGAAAATTTCTTGACTTTGACTATCTTGATAACAAAAAAGATAAGGTTTCCCATCTTGGGTTCGTACCTTGTAAAAATTTATTATGCTATATTTTATTTATTTTTAGTTATTATTAGGTAAGTTTGTGAGTTATATTTTTTTGATTGGATCAAATCCTAATAGATCACATAGTTTAATTTCATGAGAATGATATTAAAACATAAATCACTACTAATTAAACCCTAATCTATAATGGAGAAAACCATTCTTAGGGTACATAAATTGGTATCAGAGCATACCTAGGATCTCTCTATATGATCCTCAAGTCAATGGATATAGATAATCTAAATTTATTTGATAGTAGAGTTACACCTACTTTTGATGACAAAAACTATTATGGATGGAATAACATGATGTTACTCTATCTATTATCTCTTGTTAAAGAGATATTTAATATAAACATACTGGATTTAAATCAATTAAATTAATTTATAAAATTCTTTTTTATGTTAATAATAATTTGGATGTTAATGGGAAATATATGAATTATACAATCATGTCTTTATCAGAATATTTTTAATCCAATGTTATTGGACTTGAAACAGTAAAGGAAATATTAGAAAATGTGGAATGAAGTTTTAAATGAAATTTGGATGTCAAATAAGATAGGTTGGAAATGTATAGAAACAAATTTAAAGATTTCAAAAATGGATGAAGATGAAAAAATTGATGACTACTTTAAAAAAATCAATGAGATAGTCAGAAACATCATTGGTTGTAGAGAAAATTTGGAATATAACATCTTAGATATATTAGAATATTACTTTTTGTGGATTCTAGTGATAGAGACAGTAGGTGGGGTTTTGATAAAGGATATTGATGTTTTGAGATAAAATCCAAACTGAAGTAGGAGGATGCATTGTTGATCTATAGGTTGTGGATTAGTATAGGACCTTATGGAATAGTCAAGTCCTTGATGCATATATTATTAGGGTGATGATTATTGGTGCCTCTATTAACGTTAGACTAGCTTTGTAATGGAGGTTTACTATGACATAGGGTAATGTATAGGTGAGTTTTAGTGTTTCTATTTATTTTGAGGTTGTTGTGATATAGTAACTTCGCTGCACTGTAGTGTGGTTTTGGAGTCAAGTGTATACGGATTAAGCTAGGGATACACTATAGGGAAACTAGGGGTAAAGATCCCCTATCCTTATTGATTTAAGGGTAGTTATGGTGTAGTGTCTGGGGATATGTTATTTCCTTTCCCAAATATTATAGGATTTGGCCATTGACCACATAATAAATTTCAAAGAAGGCTAGACTAGGACCCCATTGTGCTATAACATTCCATATTGTGTCTTAGTTATCTTTGGAAACCTATTCAATATGAGGTAGCTTGTTTTGAAACACTATGTTCCTTCAAAATTTTCTAGGTGTAAATCCAAAAATACAATTGAAATTCTTTGTCCTTCCACTTTCTTTTTCAATTATTGGGTAACCTAGAAGAGATTTTGAGAGGTCGTTTGGCCCCTCTTATATGCCTATAACCCTTGACTTTGGGATATTTATTCTTGGTGGTATAAGTTGAATACCTTATTATTTTTATTCATTATTTATTCATTTTCTTCATATAGAGAAGTTTTAGTCAAGGGAATGGTTTATTTGAGTTATTTGTGGTGTGATATTGATAAGGTAAACCATGATTGAGGTCAATGAAGTTCACTTGGTCTGATCCTTATCTTGTAGACATATCTTCCTCTCATGGATCTTGCTCATAAATTTTCAAGTGTTCTAATTGGGGTAGGAATTTGAGCACTCTCCATTATTTATGTGAATTTTTTAAATTAGTATGATTTTGTATCTAGGTTCCATGGTAATAATTAATCAAATAAGATAATGAACCAGATCAAATGAAATTAAATGGGAAGTATGAATTCACATGTTTTTACAAGTTTCCTTATTATTTCTGCTTGATCTCTCTTTAAAACATAAATTCTATAGTGACGTGTGTATCATCGATGTGGTGAATTATGTGCTATTACTATGGTTTATTGTTTGAAATCACCTCACATAAGAGGATAAGCAACCAAATGGAAATTGTGACATCAGTTAAAACAAATTTCATACTATGTATTTATGGTGTACTTGATAATATCCTTGTATTTGTGTGGATCTTGTAAGGATTGTGCGGTGATGACTGTGGCTAGTTTGGGTAAAAAATATATTGGGAAGTAGGGACACAAATGGTTGGTATGGGATACATTGAGGGCCAGTTTGTGAAGTGGTTGGGTTGTTGTGTTGTGGTGGAATTTCCATAGTTTCTTGATATTTATGATATATTTATGGTAATGATGAACTTGTGATGGAATGTAATGGAATTGAATGGTAATGTTTGTTAATTATTACAATTTATTAAATGAATAGGCAAGGGATACACTTAAACATAGGATACGTTCGGAGTGGGTTGTCATTAAATTTGAAATCAGATGGCTAAGTAAATAGAACGTGGTTGGTAATAAGTAAATATGGAAGTGGTTGAATATATGAATAAATAATTCAATTTTGGGTTTTTTGTAATTGTTTTGTGAGATGGATAACATTATATAAGATGCATCTATTGGTGGTATATTTCATAGGGTGCTATGGTAACATGGTGAGCCATAATAGGGATGATTAATGTGAACCCATGGGTTAGGATTTTGTGTGACTAATATCCTTTTATTTTAATATTATTTATATATGAACACCAACTTAGTTGAGCATTTAGTATCATCATGCAAAGGTTTTGTTTTCGAGGTTATTTACATAACATCCTGGTTTGTGAGGGGAGATGGATAGCTACACCCTCTCCCATATCTCCATTGATCTTTGGTAATTAGTGATGATGAAATTAGTTATTGGAAATTCATTGTTATAATATATATGTTAGTGTAAAACCCTAGTGAATATGGATTATTTGTTGGTGATACCAATAGAAAATGGATTATCAATCTGTGGTATTATTTGGATTCTATGTGTGGCGGGGGTCTTTTATGGTAGTAGGAGGGCACATGATTGGTGTATATCACATTGATGACACCCTACTTACCTATATTTATGATTTTTATATAGGGAAGGTATATAAGCATAAGAAATTTGACATTGGGGAATGAGAGTAAAAACCCTATGGGGAAGTGGTTTTAGGGTACCTTATAAATATTCATTGAATTTATTTTACTACATTGGATGCATTACTTAGAAAGTGAGCCTTGGTTGGGAATGGGTTTAGTTTATATGTTTTATGTGCATGTTAATTATTTCATTCATAAACTAGATCATTAATATTATCTTCACATATTTGAATGAGATACCTTGGGTATCATCCTAGTGAGTATACATGTTATGCTCACCCTTATTTTATAAATTACATTTCAGGGTTGTAAGATTGTTTCAGAGATTGAGTTGGACAACACTAGCAATGATGTTGGAGCTGTTGTGGATTTTATACCACTGGCTTTCCCCTAGAATTTGATTTTGGAGATTCTTATTTGTATTTTTTTGACATTAATTATAGGTTGAAGGTTATTTTATATTTAACACTTTGTATTTATGGGTGGTTTTGTATTATATTACGGGGATTATTAAGGGCAGTACCTCCCATTGTGATTTTTATACCCTCGGTATAGTCACCAACATAGGTCTTATTGGATATAGGTTGTTACGAATTGAAATTTTATAAATGAAATTCCATTTGTGATTGAATTAAATTCCCTATTATGTAATGTGGTTATAGAAAACACATGCACTTATCTGGTTATATACTATTATATTTAAAATACCATTAAGCATCATGACCATTGATAATATAACCATTGAAAAACTATCATATGATTAATATATATTATGTTTTATGATAAAATTTAGTTAACCATATTGACCATTAATAATAAATACATTGAATAGTGATCATATGATTAATATATATTAAGGGTTATGATGAATACAATTGACACATACAAAAGAAGTGATGAACTCAACTAGTAAGATCATACCCTATGAAACCCATATAATGGAGATTCCAAGGGAGATAAAAACTATTGGATTTTCTCTTAACCAATCCCAATCCAATATCCAACAACTAAAGCATGAGTGAAACTATTTATGGGATAATTTTAAGTGCATCTAGATCATGACCGAAACCATGTTCACCGAACCACCACAAAAAAATATCACCAACACAAACCTTACCCTTAGAAAATTCACTGGTTTAATATGGTGTTATGTCTATCAACCCTAAAATTATGAATATTTATATTTTATTTTCAATAAAATAATTATTACATTTATTATTTATTGTTTTTACTCTTTAAATGACTAAATAATGAGTTTGATGAAAATTATATTTGAATACGACAAAACACAAATTCTATTTTTGGGTAATACAAAAATTAAATTAATACATTCCATTTGATGAATTCATGAATTTTTAAATTTAATTATATTTTAATGCAACATTATTTTTAAATATTATATATTAAATATAAATGATAATGTATTTTTAGGAAGTGAAAATGAAATTTTTATAAGGGTTGGGAAACTAATAATTTCAAAAAATTATATTTTTCAATATGTGGGGATTTCAATTGAAAAGTTTAGTTTTTAATATTTAGATATTTTTTAATAAAATGAATTTTATTGGAATAATTACATTGAAATTATCTAATGGTGAATTTTTCATAATTTTCAAAGACAATCGATTTTTTGGATAAATATTTTATAAAGGTATAAATATATGGTATATATTATGAAATAATAATGACCGAAAAGAGATGTAATATATTATATTATAGGTATAAATGACCACATATATATTTTAAATTTATAATAATTTGTTTTTTAGTTTATTTAATTAATTTTATAAACCCTTTAAGAATCCTTCAATACCTATATTATATTTTAAGGATTTAAATCAATTCTTTATAAACCTGACTCACTTCCACATCACCATGGGTATTATTATAATATTATTGGTTCATGGACATATAAAATAATGAAATTAAATATTATTTTTAAAAAACCAAGGGAGAATACCATGATAAGGTTTGTAGTTTCGATTAATGTATTTCATAGAGTCCAAAAACTATGTTATGGAAAAAAATAAAGAATTCACCTTTTTTTCATATATAAACACAACAAAAATCCCATTTATCATCTCTAAAAATCCTTATATCATGAATATACTCTGAAATTTTCTCTTTATATCCTCTAAAGGTTCTCCTAAGCTCCCAAACATATCCATTCATGCTTTTGGAAGCAGCCTCTCAAGGTAAAGGATCCTATTCATCTCCTCTTTATTCAAGAAACTTCTTTGTGTTATGCCTTTTTTTCATTTTTTACTATTGGGGTATGTTCTGAAACATCTATAATAACTACCTTTTAATTTCAATGTGATGATGGATTCCTTTAACTATCATTAATCCCTTTCATGATTTATTATGTACACCCATTACGTTTCCATAATTATCCTGTGATTTTCCATGCTAAACTTTTATTCAAGAAACCTTTTTGTATTATTCCTTCTAATTACCAATTATTCATTTTGGATTATATTTTTATATATCTTTATTACTTCCCTAATTATTTTCAATTGATGTTATACCCCTTCCAATATCATTAATCCCTCCAATGACTCATTATGTACCACCATTATGCTGTCGAAATTCTCCTATGTTTTTTCCCATGCCAAACCTTAGTATTGTGAATACCATCACCATTAAAACTCATGGGTATTCACCTTGACATAACTATTATTCTTTTATTGGGTGTTTCTATGTATGTATAACACAGTTTTAGTCATGGGATTAAATGTGATTAGGTATGATCATATGTTGAATGATATATGTGGCACACTTATGCGTGTATATGATATGAAAATGACAGGTGATCCCATAATTATATAATGATCCAATCAATTGGGTAATGTTTTAGTCTCATGAGACATCATGTATGAGATTAGGGATTAAACATATTCCATTATGGGACGTTTTCTACCATGTTATGATGTATTGGTAGTTATCAATGACCTATGTTTATGATTTCATGTCTATTATTGTTGCAACATTTCCTTATTGACTTTGTATTATCATAATATATCATGATTTTATGTTCATGTATATGATTACACTCCTTTTATTTCCCGTTAAAATTATTATTTAATAACATATAATAATTTCATCATGTTATGCCCAATTTATTCTCTTACTCGGCTTTATACCTTATACCTTTATTATGCATGTCCCCAGGTTATCACATGATATTTTAAAAAAGATATGGAATTTTAGAAGCATGTTAATGAATCTTTCAATAATGTTGTTGTATCCATTTATAATGTTGATGTTCTATGCACCTAATCTTTCAAATATAGTAGTATACTAAATGATCTTGGTTTTACTAAGTGTGCTTTTATGTAATAAATCATGAAATAAGTTTAATTAGATGTATGTGTTTTCATTGTTGTTATCAAAGGAAAGTCTAGTTATTTTTAGTATTAGGTTTCGAAAACAACAGAGAAAGCCTTATGTATAATACTAAGCATATAAAAATATCAAGAAATATTTGTAAAGTATAGAGTAAGTGCTTTGCAAGAAAATAAACCCTAGTCTGAATACTATAAGTAGATGTAGATCTAGCACACATGTAACTAGGGGAAAAACCTAAAAAATAGTGTATTGAGCTAAAATTGATCATGAACTGGTGTACAAAAATAGATCCCACTGCCAGCTGGTTTGAAACACCCATGGGAAATGCTTTGGTAAATTCACAAGCACATTATGATATACTATTAAGGGAATACAAATTCTAATAATATTTTATGTTAGGAAATTGATCATGGATGACTTAGGTTGAAGCCTTTAAATTCATAGGTTATGGAATATATTTTATTTATGAGTTATCAATTTAATGTTAATATATTTCATTATATGTTTCTAATAATTTTAAACCAATTATCATCACTTATTTTCCATTTATTGTAGTCATTGGCCACAAATAGGAGGAACCAAGTCAGCAACCAATGTGAGGGGAAATATGAAGACTACCCAAACACGGTTCCTTACCTAATAGGAGAAGAAATAGTGAACTTTGTGACTATAATTTCTCAGTTGAAACAAGTTTTCATCCAAAAAACTGAATAAGGATAATTCCCAAATCCCCCTAATAAAGAGAAAGTTTTAATTGAGACCTTTATGAGACAAATTCATTCAACTTTAAGAGGATCTCCTGATCCATTAATTTCAGAAAAATGGATCGGCTCCATTCAAAAGATCTTATTCATCCTTCAATTATCTGAGAAAGTGAATGTCATGGTAGAAATTTATTTTACGCAAGTAGAAGATTATCAATGATGGAATTTGGTAAATAATAAGAAGTATGAAGAGGATATCTAAGCAATGGAGTGGAGTTGATTTTAGAAAAAAAATTTCGATAAATATTTTCCTTACACTCTTTGATTGAAAATGGAGAAGGAATTCTTTAGCCTTAATAAAAAGGACATTGAATCCATTAGGGAGCATGAGGAAAACTTCACAATACTTTCATGATAAGCCTATGTATTTTTCGTTACCCTCGAATGTAAAGTTGACTACTTCTTTGGTTGACTAAATCCAAGTCTACTAAAATCCTTAACCATTAAGGAAATTTAATGTTCTGAGGAATTTTTTTGATGTGCTCTCATAGTCAAAATGGAGATCTTAAAATCTCAAGGGTCTCATAGAGATAAGAAGAATAAAGTGGATTTTTAATTATATTAGTTATATGAATAAATATAATGGTGGAAATAAATTTCAATATCCCACTTTTCAAAGGTGTGGGAGGAAGCACCCAGGAAATTTCCTGAAGGGTATGAGGAAATGTTTTAGGTTCGAGAAGGAAGGGAACGTAGTTAGCGATTTCCAATAGGAGAAACCAACCAATGTGTTGGAAGAAAAGAATGATCTGGAAAACCCTTATCCCATGGTCCAATGTCTCAACTACAAGGAATAAGGACAATATGTGAGTCAATTAACTAATCCAAGGGTTATTGATGACAACCAATGAACGTAACCCCCAAGGCCTAGCAAGAAATGGTGAGATTATTCCCTCAAAATGTAGAGATGGATCATGATAATTAAGCAGTGAAAGGTACACTAGTTATTCATTCAAAAATAGAAAACATGACTTTTCATTATGGTTCTATGAATTTTTTTTAAATCTCAAATACTGATTATAAATATTCAAACACCACCAAAAATCATGGAAGTAGAGTTATTAATGAAAAAAGAAAATAGAAAAATTATTACATCCCATTTATATAACTCATCACTGTTGTAGTTGGTGAACTAGAGAAAAATTATTCTTACTTTATGATAAACATTTATTCATGGTTTTTAATATTAATAAAATCTATATCACTACATTATTATTCTTTTTCACAATATAGTATGTGATAATGTCCTAAGAGTAGTTTCCACACTAAAAGCTCATAGAAGTTCCCCGCTATGATGAGAAACCGGAAGTGTTATGAAACTATTCTTAAATATATGTTCTATAGCCAGACGATATAATTTTAAGGAAAAAAAAGATACCATATATCTAGTGTGGAGACTCATAGGACTTTGAGGCACCTACTCATGGTGTACTCCGTTGGTAATATCCAATAATGATATTATGAGAACGAGACCCTCCAGTAGGAAATGCACATTTATATGTGTCATTGTATGTTCCTATCCATGGATGTGTGTATTGTTCCTTATATTTAAATATTATTATTATTGAGTATTATGATTTGCACACTTAGATGTATTAACAAAAACCGTGATGACATATGTTCACAGTGAGGTAGGATATGTTGGGTGTTTCATGAGTAATATTGCATTAATGAATAATCTGAGAAAGGATTTGTCCCTTCTTTTCTTTAATGATTGTTGATACCTCATTACCTTTGATGTAAATGATATATACTAAATAAATCCATGTACATTGTGATCTATAGGCAAATTTTAGTTTCGTAACATGAACGAAAGAGATATCGAGCATATATGTTGATAGAACTAGCATGCAACTAACTCAATTTGAGATATTGTGATAAAGGGATTATATTACATAGTAATAATTCATATGAGGTGAAATGTAATTGTGGAATTAACATATTTCTCTTTGGGTGAATGGACATGATTCTAGATACTAACCTTGGACTTCAGGATACTTTGCCTAATGCCATTGAGAAAGAGGCCTAGAGGGTCACTCGCTATGTGTACCCAGAATACTAGTTAAATAATATATTATTATCTATTATTTAACATGTTGAATAAATATTATTACCATACGTGGTTTAACAATTATTCATGTATTCTTGATATTATATAAATATTTATTTAATGTTTAGTAAATATAATATTTATTTATTTTGTGGTGAAAAATGAAGTGATATTTATTAAATAAATAAATAGACATTATTCGAGGTCTGATAAATATTTTTTAGGAATGGAGGACTAAGTATAATGGTCTAGTGTGAAATAAAAGAATTGAATATTATTCATTAAATAATATTTAATTATAATTCCCATGTTAAGCGCATGTCGAGAAATAATAGTAATAATATTATTTGACATAGGGATTTGCTAGTATTAAATAAATAATTAAGGGAACTTGTGTAATTATTTAATTTTAACCATAGCAATATAAATACCCAGTTATGTTATTTTCTCATGATCCTATTCATTTTATTGGTTGTGCACTACAAGCTTGGTCAATCCTCCCAAGACTATAGATCTCCCTTTGACAAATAACAACCCCAAGAACAGTGAGTAATCCTCCTCCACCGGATCAAGGAGAACGCTTTGGAAGTGATTCGTGAGGCTATCATGGAGGATGATGAAATCACAGTGATATTCTATGTAAGGACCCAGATAATCCTTCGATAATGTCTAGAGATTCCTAGAATATTTGTGGATCACTGCTAGAGGAAATCTACACTAGGTTTCGACAGTGCAAAGATGTTTCACCACCGATTCGTCGCTGGATTCATCACTGAAGAAAGAATTACTTATAGGTAATTATTATTTAATTAAATTGATTACATATAGTTTATGATGATGCTATCTCTTTGGTTTTGATGTGATTAGTGTTGTATATATTTGATTCAATTCCATTGATCACAATGATTAAACATCATATATATCTTGGATTAATCATAAATGGAAAAAATAAATGTTGGGCATTGTCCAACGCATGATTCCAATGAACTGGGATCCTACAAGTGGTATCAGAGTGGTTCAATAATTATTTATAATTATATATAGATCGTTGGTAATTTACACATTTTTAATTTAGTTTTTTCAATTAAACTTTAATCATTATTTTTATATAAATAGTGAGATCTTATTATTCATATATTAATTATAGATCTAATTGTGACGATTAATTTTATGATTAAAATAAAATTTTGAAAATCATCCAGAGGTGCCAAGGTTTCTAGACAGACAACACCAGACTACACACCATGTAATCACAGTTACACAATGTGTAATAACCTTCAACGCATCGAGATTTGATTCGGAAATAAATTTGAGATTATGCATTAATTTCACCATTTAATGCACTATGTGTTGAACATAATTAAATGGAACATGGTCATCCAGACTACACATTGTGTAGCCAATGTAAATGGTGTGTAGTCCCTTTGGGTCAGATACTGGAAGTGTATTCCATACATGGAATACCTATCTGGTGACCATGTAACATAGAGTGAACATGGCGTGTGGCCCATTGGACACATAATGTAATCCAAATTTTTGCTGTACATTTTAAAAATCGACTCCCTAGCTGTGTACCTTGGATATAAGGTGAAAGGTGTACATGCAGTTTAGATCGAATCCACACGCCATGCTCTTATTCCAAGTTACACAAAATTAAAAGCTATTTATTTTAATATATAAACCTTGAAACATGTACTTGCAGGTGGTCATAAATGTAATACATCCATGTGATAGGTTTTAATATACATAAATATTTAAATGTTTAATTAATATCTGTGTAATTTTTAGATTTTAATATCATGTTTGATTTGTATTACAAGTTGTTACTCTACGTGCATTTTAGCATAACACATGACTAAAAAAATCATGTAATTCGTGTAATAATCTGTAAAGTATATTTTGTGAATGTACGTGATTATTCATGTATTCCATATGTCAAAAGAGTAAAACATTACACGAATATAATACATGTTGGGAAGAATCAGACGGTTATTCACCGTGTTTCCTCCAAGGTACATTTATGTCGAAAGTTAATTTTCAATGAATTTATTTGATTTATTTAAAATTATAATGGATGAAAATATCAAGGAAATTATGATAAGAATTAAGATAAAAGGATTGATTAATTAAGGATAATAATTAATTGATTCGAGCATGATTTATCTTAAATAAAAATGATTAAGAATTTAATGTTATTTTTATTAAATTCATAATTCGTTGTATCAGTGTGGATTATCATGAGATAGTCCAAAAAATTTTCACGTAATTGGTTTCATTTAATTTATTAGTAAATTAAATTGTTTTTTTACGCATCTTCTATCCTTTTATTATGTAAGGCCTGCTTGCCCATGGTTTCTTTTAAATAAAACCTATTTTCCCCTCACCTCCATGTGAGTAAAAGGAATATATAATGGATGGAGGTCCCAAGCTAGTGGAGGTGGTTCAATTTTAGAGCTGAGGTGAAAAAAATCCAAAGTGATTGATAGGTTGATAGGTGGAAAGTTTCAACATGAACCTTAATTGGTCTAAGTTATTTTCCCCTAGGTCAACATTTAGTTTTTCAACCGCTAGATAAACTGGCCAATAGTAAGATCCCATGGTCACAAAACATCATTATTTTATTTTTGTTAGTTGTATGGTTATATCATTATGGATGTCTTGTTGCGATAACATAATTAATGAATTAACAAGAATGAAAGATAAAACTAAAACAAACCAACTTATGCGTAAATATTATCTAAGACATGGTTAATCACTTAAGTAATCCAACGTAGTATTAACCAAAATATAAAAATGATAATAATTATGAACTTTTCATAAAGTAATAAAATACCTCAATAAAATATTAATTCTATATAACTTTCCATTACTTTGGTTAAAATCAAACCATAGTTCAAAGTAGTTGACCAACCAATTTTGGGGTGCTTTCAATTATTGGGGAATTCTAATATGAGTTTTTGGATTGACTTAACTTGGTTCACATCAAGGGTTGACTACTAATGTAGGACTTGGTGTAACTGAGAGACAAAGGTTGAGGAAATTTAATAAAGGATTTCAGGATTGAGGAGTCGACTCAGCGGATCAAAGAACTATTTGTTAATGTAGTTGTCATTTTGAATCCCTACCTAAAACCATTCATGTTTCTTGACTAACCAAATATTGGGTGATGATAAGGGGAATATGGATCCTTTCTACTTTAATTTCCAAGAAATAACATATTCTAATGGCAATGGTGAAGGCCATTGGGTTTCAATAAAATAGTGGGAGACTAATAAATATAGTATTTATTTATTTTTCTAAATTTTATTAGATAAAGTACTAAAATTCTACTTATATTATTTTTTATAAACAACAATAAAATTAAATCAAATGTATCATTGTGATCCATACATGAGAATGAAAATGTTCTAATCAGAAAAAATTTCCAAAAGTGAAAAAATGATCTTATGTGTCATCCTTCTCCATGTAAAGAAATTATATGTGTTAAAAGAACCTTTACCAGTTACACTTGGAAATGAGGCTAGTGAAGAAGAAAATATCTCTATAGGAAACATTTGAATAATGCTGCAGTTGTTCAGTGCTTCATGTTTTCATCCATGTCCAATTATATTTTGATGCAACATGAGGATATTGATGCCTATTGCATGATGTCTCACCTTTGGGATCTCTATAATGATAAAGAGAGAAAATAGAGGTATGATATATCTAATGATTTCTTCACAACTAATCTTGGAGATTCTACACCATATGGGCCTCATGTAGTCAATCTCTTTAGCTACATTGAATGCTTGGACATATTAGGGATTAAATTCATAGATGAGTTGCATATAAATGTCATACTTTCATCACTAACCAAGATCTTCTCTATATTTATTTTGAATTATAAAATGAGAAATAATGAGAAGAGTATTTCTAAACATCTAAAATTAATTCTCCAAGTGGATAAGGACATGAGGCATGATAAACCTGAGATAATTATGGAGAATAAGAAAAGGAAGAACAAAGAAAAGGGGATAAGACCTAAAATCAGTTAAAAGATCCTGAGAAATATCCTTCCCTGAAGGGGATTATCCAGAGGTAGGAGAAAGAAAAGAAGGTATTATGTTTTTCCTGTGGAAATCTAGGCTACTATACGAGTAACTACACCCAAAATAAAGGGGAAGTGAAATGTGTGTTCGTTATCGAGTTAAATCTTTCCATGTATACACATTTTATATTAGATATAGCTTGTGGTTCTCACATCTATATCAAAATGTAGAAACCAAGTATATTCCTAAATATTTCTAGAGGAGAGGTGTATTTATGAGCTGCTAATGGGGTGAGGCTGGCTACTCTAGCCCAAAGTGACTACCTCCTTTAATTTCCATCAGAAATGTTTTTGCTTTTAAGAGATTGTTATTATATACCTATAGTTACCAGGAACATAATTTCAGTGTCATGTTTATATACAAATGGGTTTATTTTCAAATTTGGAAATTAAAATTGATTCTTTTGTAAGGAAAAAATTTGTTATGGTATGAGAAATTTAAATAATGGTATTTAGTTCTTAAATTATGATAACCATGTTTTGGAAATTGATAAAAAATCATGTTCACATGACTCATATAACACCAATTTGTAGAATCATCATCTTATTCATGTAAATTAGAATCGTTTAAAAAATCACCATCAAAATGGTTATTTAGACTCTTATAAGATAAAACCACTTGATAGTTGTCATTCTTGTTTACAAGAAAAAATTACCAAACCACCATTCAGTGGATAGGGTGAAAGGGCCAAAGAAATTCTAGGACTGGTACACACTGTTGTGTGTTGATCATTTCGAATATAAGCTAGATTTATATATTCTTACTACATAAATTTTACAGATTGATTGAGTAGATATGGATATATTTACTTAATGAGGTATTTTTCCAAGTAATTTGATAAATTAAAGGAATTAAATAGTTAAGTAGAGAATAAAATTGGTAAGAAGAAAAAGAATCTTCGATTAGATCAAGGTAGAAAATATCTTAACCAAGAGTTCATCAAAATTCTATGGGAGCTGGAGATTCATTCAAAACTCACTCCACCTTATACACCACAGTGGAATAATGTTAGTGATAAGAGGAACCCTACCTTTTTAGACATGGAAAGTTATATGATGAGTAATATAGATCTACCATTTAAATTTTAGGGATATGCATTACAAAATGCAGAATACACATTAAACCGAGTAAAAGAAAAGTGTAAAATGGAATTCCCTTCGATTTATAGAGTGGAAAGAAACCCATTTTATCACATATATGTTTATGGGGTAGCGTGGTGTTTTTAAGGCCCTCTTAGTAAATAAACTAGGACCCCAGGTAATTAAGGGTATATTTATAGGGTATCCCAAGGAAACAAAGGAATACTACCTATACAAAACCTTAGACAAGAAAGTGAATGTCACCAGAAAAGATGTCTTTCTTGAGAGGGAGTACATCCCCAAAAAGCATACTGGGAGAAAGATTGAATTTTAAGAAATTAATGCTCAATATACACAAGAGTTGGTATATGAATAGATTCCACAGATCCCCATGGAATAAGTAGTTCCTAAAACAGAAGTACTATGTAGGAGTGTAAGAGAGGTAGGAGAATTAGAGACATATGGTTTTCTAGTCACCAAATATGGTGATTCATTATTGGTTCAAAATGATGAACCTACCTCCTAAAAGGAAGTATTAGGGAGTTCAAAAGCTCTACGATCGTAAGAATCCATGAATTCTAAAATGGATTACATGTATCAAAATGAAGTTTGGGTTCTAGTCGATGCGCCAATTGATGTAAATACTGTTAGATACAAATGGGTAATATAGAGGAAACTGAACATGTAAGGTAATATAAGTACCTATAAATAATGTTTAGTGGATAATGTTTTCAAACAACATCAAAGTATTAACAATGATGAAACTTTTTCTCTAGTTTCCATGTTTAAATTTATTAGAAACGTACTTTCTATAACAGCTTACCATGACTATACGATTCAGCAGATGGATGTCCAAACTATATTACTTAATGGTAACCTTCATGAAGAAGTCTATATGATAGAACTAAAAGGGTTTGTGACTCTAGGTGATTCCAAAATGATATAAAGGATATAGAGATCCATTTATGGATTGGAGTAAGAATACAAGTCACGAAACATTCGATTTGATGAAGCTATAAAATAATTTTGTTTCATTAATAATGAAAGTGAGACGTGTTTTTAGAAGAGTTTTAATGGGAATGTGTCCGTTATCCAAGTTGTAACATCCTAATATTCTATGGTACACTTCTTCTTAATAAATCAATAGCATGCGATGTACACATCACCGAGTTTAAGCACACAACGACCTATCAAACAAGCCTTTTAAAAAGAGTTTATGAATAGTATTAACCAAAATTTGAATTTTATATATCCAATATAATTTAAACATTCATCATTTTTGTTTCTTAGACATTATATAAGGTAAAATTCAATTTTTCAGGTAAAAGAAGTATTTTTTAAAAATGCAGTTTTTCCGCCTATTAATAGAGAACCATTTTAAATATAATATTTGAGACATTTATATATTAAATTTGATGAAGTTAAATTTTTATTTATAATAGGTACAAAAAAATTTAGTTTGGATAAATTCTTGTAACTTTTCCGATAACTTTCATATTTTGATGAATAATGAAAATACTAAATTCTAATAGAAAACAACTTTTTCAATCAAAATAATTTATAGTGTTCAATTATGAACTTCAGTGGTCTTAAAGTATATTTCGATTATATTTTTATCATTTAATAAAATTTAGGCCATTATAATTATTTTTACACTTAAATTGGACATAAAAACAAGTCAATATTTTGATAGTTTTTACTTCATAAAAACTCACTTTTTGGTTTTGACAACGAGAATTAATTTTTAATCAATTTATGCCAACTCTGTGATTTGAATTAGTAAAAATGGATTTCATATTTGGAATCAGAAGGTCCAAATTATATAAATAGTTACCTTTTATTTTTTGACATTATGAATAGTAACTTCTATAATTATTTTTATTTACCACGGTTAAAGGGTAAATTAGTTAAATAAGAGTAAAAAAAATAATATTATAATAATATAAAACTACCCTAACAGATGTCCTAATACTATTGGATGATATATATTCTTCCATGAGAATACTTAGGACGAAATTTTGGAATTTTGGGACCACTTGGGTGTGATAATGACATGCTATAAGAATTAATTTAATGTAAAGATAATTATAACATAAACATATATCTTTTACTAAAAAAAATTAATATAGGGTTATATGACAGATCTATTTGACTATAAATATTCATTATAAATATAAAATAATTTACTATATCATGGTATTTTATTTATAATTTTTTGACATAAAATGATGCAGTATTTTCCTTATTAATGAAGGAATGAAATAAATGATATTATAAATATTAAAATAAATATTATTTGATAGTTTTGATGCCATACAAAATTTTTTTGGATCAAATTGAAATATTAGGTATGATTTAATACCTTTGTTTTTTAAGGAATAAACTATTTATAACTTAACAAAAATCAATTACTAAATACTGTCAAAATTGACATAAATGAGTTAAAAAATGATATTTTATTAAATGATATAAAAATCCTAAAAAGCTAAGATTCATCTAAATGACTTAGATAAAGATAAACCGTTCATTAATAATCCACTTGAGCCCCTATTTGTATTTTATAGTATCTAAATGAACCCTGTAGTATAAAAATACCAGAAGACATGGTAAGAGATAAACTGTTTAACTAAGGTTTAATCCCAAAAGATAAGAATACTTTTATGAACTAAAATTGTCTAAAACCTATTTTTTGAAAGGATTAAGAACATTAAACATATTATACTCTAAATAAATAAATTCCTAGCTATTAGAATCCTAAAATAATTCTATAATAAATTAATATTTCATGATTTTCTAAAAAGTTCTCCTCACATATCTTATAAAAGGGCACCTCCATTTCTATTTAATTCACATCTCTAAATCCATTTGGATCAGAAAAACCCTACTGAAATATCCTCCAAAATTCCCTAAGTTCATCTTAGAGGAAAAACATTAGGCATAAATCCAACTTAAGTTATCCTTTTGTGAAAATCAAATGGAGACACCAGAAGAAGAGGTAATCGTTTTATCCCTTATTTCAAAGTTCATTTCTTCTTCAAATTACTCATACTAAGTTTTTACCACAATAAATTAATAAAAACATCATATAATATATGATTATATGTTTTTATGATTATGAGATAACCATATTCCACTTTCCACCCATCCTATGAAAAACAATACTACCATGCATGCGTACGTACGACTTATCATTTCTACGCCATGGTGTAATTTTTTTTTTTCATATACACTATATTTTTATTGGTATAATGATGAATATAATAGACTTACATAATAAATATAAAATGATATTTTATATTTAAAATTCACAATCCATCCAATTTCATACCATTTAACCATTAAGGAAATGATACTATTGCTTGTGCAAATGTATGACTTACCGTCTCCACAACGCGATGAGACTCATCTTCTATGTTCTCCATCCAAGAATGACTATAAGAATAAGTATTCTTAATAATTATGAAATATATGACATAATAATTCTACTGGTATATATATATATATATTTTTGATACACTTTTTCTATACGATACAAAAACAGAAACATTGTTCATGCATACATGTGGCCTACCATCTCCATGAACGGTGTATTACATTTCAAATATCTATTTATATTTATATGTGATATATAAATTATATTATACATTCTTCAAGTAATAAATAATGATCTAATTAATATGATCAAGAATAAAAAGTCAAAACACGTTCGATAAATAAAGCGATTATTACTCGAAATGTTGTATTAACATGGAATAGTTAATAAACGGGTAATATAATATCATAAAATAATCATATATGATATCATAAATATTATTATGATTCTAATATAAGTTAATAATATGATTAAACACATTATACTTGAGTTTAAGACATGTATGAGGAGTATCAGACCTAAGGTAAGGGTTAATGCCTTAATATCATTATTATCCAAGATTGTTTATGTGTAAGTATTTAGTGGTAAATATTTATCATCCATGTACATGTTTCATAAAAATGTTTTCAAAATAAATACATTAAGGTTTTTTGGAAGGGACTCTTTAGCAAGGTCAACATTTTAAATGTTTCAATGATTTAATTTTCTAAATCTTTTTATTTAATGTCTATGTTTTCAAAATGATTTTTATGGATTTATTTATATAGACATGATTATTTTAAAATGCTAATTACTTTAAAAACTTTTAAATAGTTATTGGAAAATTTGATTCAAAAACATATTTTAAAATAATTTCTTTATAAATTGTTTACTTTTAAATGATTTCATGAAATGGGATATTTCTCTCAAAGAGTTTTGCTAATCATTTTCAACAATGTCAACATTCTTTACTAGATATTATTCTTGATTAAGGATGATTTATTATAATAAAATATTTCATATTGTATTGAATGAGTTATGATATCTTTGACTATGTATGAGTTATTTTTATACCATTCATGGTCTATGGTTAAAGTACTGACATTTCGTATGCTTGTTTTTATACAAATGTTTATGTTATGTTTCAATATTTTCTTATGAGGAATGCATTAGACTTATTAAGTGATGGGTGGGGCCTGCTATAGCCCCTAGATGCATCGATAGGTCTAATGAGACAAACTATGTCTTGGAACAAGGTCTTGAAAAAATATTCATGAATGGTCTTGGCACAAGGCCTTGACATAGTAGTTATTATTTTTGGTATTATGAATTCAATCATTATAAAATTAGTTATCACATGTGATTATTCAACTAGCAGAATATCCATGTGTATGTTTATATGTTAATTTTTGATTTATTCTTTCCATATTATGCTCAATTTTATGTTTTAAAAGGCTGATGTATTTATTATACATCTTTCCTTAAAAGTTTATAGTTTCTGCTAAATTATTTACCGTTATTGAGCATTTGAGCTCACCCCTTTCTTATATTTTATTTTCCCAGGATGCCAAGAAGTGTATTATGATTGATATGAAGGGTTAATATAAATGAATAATGGCATTCTCAAAGGATTTTTTATACTTTGATTTATGTTATAAAGTGTAAATTATCATTCATTTATGTAATCTATTTTCCCAGACTGCTAAATTGATCAGTCCTTCAGGACTTGATCCCTTGTAATCATGAAAATGTATTAAAATGATGAACCAGCTCTGGGATTCTAGGGTCGGGGTGTTACAGTTGGTATCATAGGAAGATAAGAAACAACCTTGGAAATAGATTTAGAAGACTAAGATTAGGGATTATAACTCTAAGATAGAATTTTAGGAAAAGTGTTGAAGAGAATACTAGAATTTTAAAATAGATATTAGGTGGGTATTCCTAGAAAATACATTAATGTCTAGATAATAAAAGTGAATATGGTCCTATCACATATGTACCTAGGGGGTAAAAACTCCGAAACGATGTTCCAAGCTTGACTCAGGGTAACCTGGTACATAACAGCGGGCCTTACTGCACACCACGTTGGACACTCTTAGGGGATATGCTTAGGATAATTCATATTTAAATTACAAACCATTATGAAGGATTTATGGTTAAATATGTTCTCAATGGAACCATGTTAATGATTATGGATTATAAATGAATAAAATTTTCAATTTATATTAAGTATTTTACTAGTTTGGAGTTATTAATTATGATCTATAACCTAATCTAGTGTATTCCATTATTTAGAAATGACACCTAGTTGAAGAAATAGATATCATATCAAAAAACGTAATACATGTAGGGATTTCACTCCTATTAATGATAATGATAGTGGAGTTGGTGACAAAACTGGTACTAAATAACTTATAACCATACTGGGACAAATGACTCAGTTTATGAATAATAGCCTTACCCGTATGGAGCATCATGATCCACAACTTGGAGGATCAATTTTAGACTGCTTTATGAGACAAAAAACCATCAACATTCAAGGTGTCTACAAATCCTTTTATATTTGAGTAGTGGATAAGTTCCTTAGAGAAAATATTTCATTCTTTGGGAAGTAATGAAAGGGAAAAGGTTGTCATGGAATTTTATCATCTCTTAGGAGATGCGGATTAACGTTGGTCTTTAATTCAAAACACAAAGGAGGATGAAGAAGTAGGAAATATGGAATTGATGGAGTTTAAAAAACTTTTTCTTGAGAAATAATTTCCTCTTGAACAATGAGTTGATATAGAAAGATAATTTCTAAGCCTGAGGAAAAAGGAGGGTGAGAATGATGCAAAGTAAGATGTTCACTTCACAAGGTTATCAAGGCATGCTATATACTAGAAATGTAACCTAATAAGTAATATCGATCGATTATTTGATGGGTTAAACCCTTTCCTCTGATGGGCATCGGTCTCACAATCTTTCACATCATTCGAAGATATAGACTCATGTGATATCAAGACAGAAAAGGAATTATCTAGGTCTTATGACATTAAAGAAATGAAAGAGAAGAAGAGAATGGTGGAGAAAGAGACAGATAAAGGGAAAAGGGAAATAAATATTTTCCCTTATGTTATAATTGTGGGAAGTAACACCCAGGTACTTACCTAAAAGGAATGGGAGTTTGTTACAAATGTGGAGAAAAAGGTCACTAGGATCATGATTGTATGGGAAAGAAGAAAGATGTTAAATGTTATAATTGTAAAGATATGGGACATTATGTAGATGATTTTATAATGTTTCAAGGAAATATAGCTCAGAAAAAGAAAATGGATCAAGGTCAAGCTTATGTTCTTACTACAGTTTAAGTGGAATAATTAATGTATTTGCATTTTTTGATTCACGAATTATATTCTGGTTATAATAATAATGTGATATATATTAGGATTGTATTATAATACTTTTTGATTTCATTCTAGTTTTAATATTATTAAGGTAATCATATATTTATTATGTGATAATAAGAGTAACATTACATTGTTTGGGGAATATGATGTTACAATTGATTTTGGAAATTTAGAGACCTTTTAGACAGGGATTGGATAGAAGTATTTTGAAAAAATCTAAAGGTTGGAATGGTTTTGGTTGAAAATTGGATAATATTATTTAAAGTAAAACATTTCATAAGATTATTTTTGGAATGTTATAATACTATAGTTTTAGAAAAAGTACAACATGCAAGTCGGGTGATAACCCATTGTGTCAGATAAAGCTGTGGGAATCGAACCCATAACTAAAGTGCGACAAGGATTTATTGCTACCACTAGACTACAATAAGTCCCTAGTTATTATAAAATAGTTTTCTTCATTTCAATGGTATATTATTATATTTTGAACCTTATACGATTGAGATAAATAGAATATTTTTGAGTTTTATCTTTTGAAGAGAAATATGTGTTGTGGTAGGAATTAATTAAAGGATGAAACTATACATGTTAATTAAGTATTATTCCTTGTGTTCTTCGAATATTAATTAAATTAATTCAACAACATTAGTGAAATGATCATAAAACCAAAATTTTTTTCCTAGTACTTTCTTTTGCAATGAATCAAATGGTTCCTTATATTATCATAGATTTATAGCTTCCTGGTTGTTAAATTTTTCCTCGTAATATTCTCTATCACACTCCATCAGAACATTATGGTTTTGTTATCTTCCATATATATGTTTTCATACATGGAACCCTAGTATGTGTTATTTCCGGTAACCTTTATACTTACCTTTATTTATTTTAAAATAGAGGCCTCATTAATCCATTTAACAATATGGGATTGCAACTATGATATTTTGAAATTTCAAACCCCTAGTTTTCAATCATGAGTTTAAATTGTGAATAAACAATTTATTTAAGGGGGGGGGGATAATTTAACACCCCAATCTTCCATGATATGCTTTTTCTTAATAATTCTATAGCGTGTAATGTATGCAACAACGAGTTCAAGCACACCACGACCTATCAAACTAGCCATTTAAAAAGTGTTTAGGAATATTATTAATCAAATTTTGATTTTTATATATCCCATATAATTTTAACATTCATATTTTGTGTTTCTTAGACATAATATAAGGAGAAATTCAATTTTTTAGATAAAAGAAGTATTTCTCAAAAAAGCAGTTTTCCCGCCTTTTAATAGAGACCTGTTTTTAAATCCTATATTTGAAAATTTTATATATTAAATTTTATGAAACTAAATTTTTATTTATAATAAGTAAATAAAAATTTAGTTTTGATAAATTCTTGGTACTTTTCCGATAACATTCATATTTCGACGAATAGTGATAATACTAAATATTAATTGAAAACAACATTTTTAATAAAAATAATTTATAGTTTTCAATTATCCATATGAGGGGTATTAAAGTATATTTATATTATATTTTTTTCATTTAATATAATTTAGGTCATTGTAATTATTTTTACACTTATATTGGACATAAACACATGTCAATATTTTGATAGTTTTTACTTTTTAAAGAACTCGCTTTTTGGTTTTGACAATGAGAATTAATTTTAAATCAATTTATTCAAACTCTATGATCTGAATTTGGAAAAATTGATTCCCTATTTGTAATTAAAAGGTCTAAATTGTGTAAATTGGTACCTTTTAGTTTTTTACATTATGAATAGTATCTTCAATAATTATTTTTATTTACCATGGTTAAAGGGTAAATCATGTAAAAAAGAGTAAACATAATATTATAATAATATAAAACTACACTAAAATATGTCATAATCATATTAGATGAGATATATTATAGCATGAACATCCTTCGGCTGAATGTCTGGAATTTGGGGACCACTTGGGTGTGATAATGAAATGTTATAAGAATTAATTTAAAGTAAAGATAATTAAAACATAATCATATATCTTTTACTAAATAAATTTTAATATAGTGTTATATGACTGATATATTTGACTTTAAATATTAATTATAAATATAAAGACATTTCTTACATCATGATATTTTCTTTAAAATTTTTAGGCAGTAAATAATTAAATTTATGTTTGACACAACAATGATGTAGTATTTTTCTTATCAATGATGAAATCGAATAAATGATATTATAAATATTAATATAAATATAATTTAAAAGTTTTTATTCCATCCATGAATTTTTTAGATGAAATTTACATATTATTTTTGAGGTAATGCCTTTTTTTATGTAATCAAGTTTTTATGACTTAACAAAAATCAATTACTAAATAGTGTCAAAATTGACATAAATGAGTTTTTTTTAAAAGCTCTGTTTTTAAATGATATCAAGGTCTTAAAAATATAATATTCATAATAATGACTTATATAATGATATCAATGTCATTAATTATCCACTTTAGGTCCCCTTGTCATTTTATAATAAAACATTAACCCTATAGTATAAAAATACAAGAAGACATGGTAAGAGATAAATTGTTTAACTAAGGGTTAATCCCAAAAGATAAGGATAATTTTATGACCTAAACATATCTAAAAACTATTAGTTGAGGGAATTTATACCCATACTCATATTATCCTCGAAATAAGTGTTTTTAACTATTAAAAACCGAAATTCCTTTTATAATAAATTAACATTTCAAGCTTTTCCTAAAGTGCCCCTCACCTCTCTTATAAACGGGCACCACCCTTTCTCTTTAATTAACATCTAAAAATACATTTGGGTCAGACAAAACCTTCCCAAATATCCTAAAAAATTCCCTACATTCATCTTGGAGGAAGAAATTGGGCATAAATCTAACTTAAGTATTACTTTTGTGAAAATCAAAAGGAGACACCCGAAGAAGAGGTAATTGTTTTATCACTTCATTCAAAGTTCATTTCTTCTTATACTTCCTATTACTAAGTTGTTACCATAATAAAATAATAACTACATAATATAATATATTATGATACGTTTTTAAGATTATGGGATAACCATATTCTTATTTTTACACATCCTATGAAAAACAATACCACCATGTGTGCGTACGTACGGCTTACCGTCTCCACGTCGTGGTTTAAATTGTGTTTCATGTAAAAATTATTTCTATGGGTATAAATATGAATATAATAGACATAAATAATAAATATAAAATGATATTGTTTCTTTAAAACTCATATTCCTCCAATTTCATACCATTTAACCATTAAGAAAATGATACCATCGCTCGTGCGTACGTACAACTTACCATCTCCACCACGGGATGACTCATCATCCATGTTCAACATCCAAGAATGATTATAAGAATAAATATTATTAATAATTATGAAATATATTACATAATAATGCTATTTGGATGATATAAATTTATATATATGTACTCACATATATGTCATTCACTTACTTCTATATGATACGAAAACAGAAACAACGTTCATGCGTACGTAAAACCTACCAACTCCATGAATGGTGTATTCCATTTCAAATATCTATTAATATTTATATGTTACATATAAATCAAATTATACATTCTTTAAGTAATTAAATCATGATCTAAGTAATATGATGAAGAACAACAAGTCAAAACATATACGATAAACAAATTGATTAGGACCTGAAATGTTGTATTAACGTGGAATTGTTAATAAATAGGTGATATAAAGTCATAAAACAATAATATATGATATCATAAGTATTATTAGGATTCTAAAATAATTTAATAATATGTTTAAATACATTATACAAGAGTTTAGTACACGTACAGAGAGTATCGGACCTAATGTAATGGTTAATTCCTCAATCTCATTATTAACCATGATTTTTTATGCATAAGTATTTACTGGGACATATTTATCATCCATGTACATGTTTCATAAAAAAAATTTCAAAAATAATAATTTAAGGTTTTTTGGAAGGCACTCTTTAGAAATATCATCATTTTAAATGTTTTAATGATTTATTTTTCTAAATCTTTTTTTTTAATGTTCATGTTTTCAAAATAATTTTTAAGGATTAATTTATATGGAAATGATTATTTTAAAATGTTAATTTCTTTCAAAAGTTTCAAATTGGTATAGGGAAATTTTATTAAAAAACCCTTTTAAATGTCTTCCTTTATAAATTTTTTTACTTTTAAATGATTTCATGAAAAGAGATATTTCTCTCAAAGAGTTTTACTATTCATTTTCGACTCTGTCAACATCCTTTACTGGATATTATTCTTGATTGAGGATGATTTATTATAATAAATTCTTCCATATTGTATTGAATGAGTTATGATATTTTTGACTGTGGATGTGATATTTTTATACCATTCATGTTTAATGGTTAAATTATTAACATTTCATATGCATGTTTTAAAATGAATGTTTATGTTATGTTTCAACATTTTCATATGAGGAATACATTGGATTTATTAAGTGATGGGTGGGGACCACTATAGCCCCTCAATGCATCGGTAGGTCTCATGAGACAAACTAGTCTCTTGGAATAAGGCCATGACAAAATATTCATGAATGGTCTTGGAACAAGGCCTTGACGTAGTAGTTATTATGTCCGACATTATGCATTCACTAGTTATGAAATTTGTTAGTACATGTGATTATTTGACTAGTAGAATATCCATGTGCATGTTTATATGGTACTATTTTTTTTTTTTTCATATTATATTCATGTTTATGTTCTAAAAGATGCTATTTTTATTATACATCTTGCCTTAAAAGTTTATAGTTTCCACTGAATTATTTTCCCTTACTGAGCATCTGAGCTCACCACTTTCTTATGTTTTATTTTTCCCATGATGCCAAAAAGTGTATTATGATTGATATGAAGGGTTAATATAGGGTAATAATGGTGTTCTGAAAGGATTATTTATGCATTTTTTATGTTATAAAGTGTGATGTATAGTTCATGTATGTAATTTATTTTCCAAGACTGCTAAATTGATCGATCATTCAAGACTTGATTCCTTGTCATCATGCCAATTTATTAAAATAATGCACTGGATCTAGGATTCTGGGGTCGGGGCATTACACAAGTAGTGTATGTTTATGTCATATTACTTATTGGAAATAGAATACTTGTCTTACAACATGTTAAGGACTAGTTAAACAAGTGTTTCTTCATTAAGGACCTATGCGAAACATGATATATTCATAGGATCAAGATTAGTTGTAATAGATAAAATAGGATACTTAGACAAATTAAAAAT
This sequence comes from Viscum album, assembly GCA_963277665.1. Taxonomy (NCBI): domain Eukaryota; kingdom Viridiplantae; phylum Streptophyta; class Magnoliopsida; order Santalales; family Viscaceae; genus Viscum; species Viscum album. The sequence goes on along the minus strand of OY728125.1, from coordinate 1,472,813,080 downwards.
AAATATATTGACTAGAAAATAAATATATTTAATATGTAACAACACAATAGGGGATTGGTTCTAGCATCACATGGTTTAAATATTTTTGTGAAAATGTTTCATCACACATAACATGAGATAGAGAGATTGAGTAAAACCATCAATCATGTATGACATGTTATGTACTATAATTGATATTACCTATGCACTTAGCATGGTAGGAAAACAAGATTTGACTACTGTAAAGGATATCCTTAAGTATCTATGAAGAACTAAGTATATATTCCTGGTGTATGGAAGATATGAGGAGACAATTATTAGAGGTTATACTGATTATAGTTTTTAGATAGATCAGAATGATCTGATGTCACAATTAGGATATGTTTTCTAAATAAACAGAGGATCTATGAGCTATAAGATTTCAAAGAAAGAAATTTTTGCTAATTATAAACTAGATTCCATGTATATAACATCTTTTTATGTAGTCATGGAATCTTTTTGGATTCTGAACATTGTCAAGGATGATTGATGTAGTACCTAGCAGTAAATTCCATATCATATTTTATTGTGATAAAACTGCAACAGTGTATCTTATAAAAGATACAAGGTCACACCAATAGAAAAAGTATATACTATGGAAGTATCACCTTTTAAGGGATTTCTATCAAAGGGGTGAAGTTGTAGTGAGCAGAGTACCCACAAATGTGAAGATGGAGGAACCCTTGACTGAAGGACAATTTTAGTAGAAGAATGAGTATCATATGAGATATAGAAGACTTAATGTTGTTAGAAATTTGATCTAGTGCATGTGGAAGTCTGTTTGAGTTGGTGACCATGAACCAACTTCTTTTTACTTTTTGATGAACTTTTATTCATGGTTTTTAATTTTAATAAACTCTTTATGACATCATGATTATTCTTATTCATAACGTAGTATGTGATAATGTCCAAAGAGTAGCTATCACACTAAAATTTCATAAATGTTCTCCACTATGATGATAACCAAGACATACTATGAGACTATTCTTGAATATATGTTATATAGTCCTACGATATCATTTGAGGTACAAAAATGATAAAGGCTATCTAGGCTGGAGACTCAAATGACTTTGAGCCACCTTCTCATGTTGTAAATCATTGGTAATCTCCAGTATGGATATTATGAGAAAAAGACCTTCCAGTAGGAAATCCACATTTATATTTGTCATTTTACGTTCCTATCTGTGGACATGTGTATTGGTTCTTAGACTTTAAGATTATTATTTATGAGTATTATGAGTTAATCACTTATAATTATTGATGAAACCCGTGATTACAAATGTTCATAGTGAAGTAGGATATGTTGGGTGTGTCACGAGAAATATTACATTAATGAATAATGAGAGAATGGTTTCCCCCTCTATTCTTTAACAAAAGTTGATATTGTAGACCCTTTGATGAAAATTATATAGCCTAAATAAATCCATGTTCATTGTGATCTATAGAAATGTTCTATTTATGTAATTTCAAAGAAAGAGATATCGAGTATACATGTTGATGGAACTAGCATCAAGCCTGCTCGATTTGAGATACTAAGATAAAGGGATTATACTACACAATAAGCCTTTGTATGAGGTGACATGTCATTGCATCATAAACATAATTCTCTATGGGTTCCTTGTAATGTCTCCAGATTATAACCTTGGAATTTAGATATATTTTTCTAATGCCACAATGAAAGAGGCCTAGAGGGTCACACACTAAGTGTATCCAGAATCTTAGTTAAATAATATATTATTATTCATTATTTAAAAGGTTAAATAAATATTATTCCCATATGTGGTTTAATAATTATTCATGTATGCCTGATTGCATATAAATTTTTTTTTTAGAAAATATTATATTATATTAATTTATTGGCGAATAATGCAGTGATATTTATTTAATAAACAAATAGACATTATTCAAGGTCTGATAAATTTTTTGGAGGAATGGAAGACTGAGTTTAATGGTCCATTCATAAATAATAACATTGAATATTTTTTTTAAATAATATTTAATTATAATTTTAAAGTTAAGTGCATGTCGATAAATAATAAGATTAATATTATTATTTGACATAAGTATTTTATGAGATTAAATAAATTATTAAGGAGACTTGTGAAATTATATTATTTTAACCCAAGAAATATAATTACCCAGTTACATTATTTTCTCATGAGCTAATTAATTTTGTTGGTTGTGCACAACAATCTATGAGAATCCTCTCATACACAGAGATCTCCCTTATCCCAGAATGCTCCTAGGAATGGTGATCAATCCTCCTCCCTCAGATCAAGGAGAATGCTCTAGAAGTGATTCTCAAGGGGATGAAGGTGGATGATGGAAGCACACAGATCTTCTGTTCTTGCACCCATAGACTCCTTCAACGATGTCTGAAGATTCCTTGAACACATTTGGATCACCGCTAGAGGAAATCTACACTTGGTTTCAACAATTCAATGATGGTGCACCACAGATCTATCACCAGATTCATCAATGAATATAGAATTACTTAGAGGTAATTCTTTTTTAACTAAATTGATTTCAAATAATGTGTCATGATCCTCTCTATCTAGTTTTTCATGATTAATTTTGTCTATATTTGATTAAATTCCATTTATAATATCGATTAAAATTTATATTGATCTTATATTGATCATTGATCACCACCAAAAAAAATGTTGGGCACCACCCATTACACGCTTCCATTGTTCCCAGAACCTACAGTCGCCTGCAAAAATTTATGGGCTGAACTTCCTAGTAAGCCTTATTATACCACCTTTAGTGAAATTAGATGCTATTCTAGGTATGAATTGGATATCCATATAGATATCCAACATAAATTACTGATAGTAGAAAATCACCCTCCATATCATGAATCACCCTCTAATTTTATACAAGTGCAAGGAGGAGGATGAATATTCTTTAGTACCAGTACCTTAATTGTGGATATTATTTACTTGTGATTAAGCATATCTGGATAAAATTATTGAGAATAAGTAAAATATAACCCTTTAATAAAGTCCCATTGTTAGGGAATATGCTGATGTGTTTCCCAAATAATTTTTTGTCTTCTCCTAGCCAAGAGGTTGAATTTTCAATTGATCTTTTACCTAGGGAATTTTTAATATCCAAGACTAAATATATAATGGATTTTTATAAGTAAAGTAGCTAAATAAAAACTACAATATAATATGGATAAAGGTATTATACACTCAAGTTATTCACCATGGGGTGCACCAATCCCCTTTGTCAAGGAGAATAATGGGTCAGTACACCTCTGAATTGATTATTGTGAGCTCAATAAGATCATGATAAATAATAAGTATACTCTTCCATATATTGATAACTTGTTCAATCAACTATGTTTAGCCCAATATTTTGTTAATATATATATATATTTGGTTAATATATTATCATGTAAACGTGAAGAAGGAGTATGTACCCAAGAATACATTTCATACAAGGTATATATACTAAAAGTTCAAAGTGATGCCATTTGGACTCACTAATTCTCAAAAAATATTTTTTGATTTGATGAATAATTTATTTAGAGATTACCTCGATAAATTTGTGGATGTCTTTATTTATGATATTCTAATCTACTTCAAAATCAAGGAGGAACATGGGAAGCATTTTACTACTATACTGAGGACCTTGAGGAAAGAAAAAATGTATTAAAAGTAAAATAAATGTGAATTTTGTTTGAAAAAATTAACATTATTGGGAAATTTCATCACTAGAAAACAGATATTTTTTATCCTTAAAAAAATGATTGAAGGGTGTCCTATAACATCCTATCTGATGGAAATTTGTTCTTTCCATGGATTAATTGGTTATTATTGGCGATTTTTGAGAAAATTTTCATCATTTACACGCCCCATAACAAAGATAAATTGGAATGGTGTCAATTTTTTCTAGAATGATGAATGATAGGAATGTTTTAAAGAGCCAAAGAGGAGTCTAATAAATGCACCTGTGCTTACACTACCTACCATTGGGATGGATTTGTGATGTACAATGATGCATCCAAAAAGGGATTGGGTTGTGTACTCATGAAAAATGAAAAAGTGATAACCTATTCCTCCTGCCAACTAATGTTCCATGAGAAGAACTACCCAAATCATGATCTATAATAATTTTAATTTATCTTCACATTGAATATTTTACAACATTATCTCTATAGGGATAAGTGTGATATATATACATACAAAAAATCCTCAAGTATATATTCACACAAAATGAGCTTAATATGAACCAACATAGGTGGTTATAGAGGATAAAGGATTATGATTTTTCAGTCCAATACCATCTTGGGAAGGAAAACAAAGTTGTATATTCCTTGAGTATAAAGGATCCCATAACTCTATCCATGATGATGAATGTAAGATATCCAAAATTATTGGACCTGAAAAGGATGTGTATGATAATAATAAAAGGATCTTAGTCATACCTTCCTCAAATAAATTCTCAAAAACCCTTTCTTGAGGGGATCTAGGAGGCTCAAAATTATTATGAGATACTATGGAGGAATGTAGCAAATATTTAAGATTTAAACTTTAAAAAGTTGAATTTATAAGGATTGGAACCCAAATATGCATCCCATCAAAACCAAAACTAAAGAGGGAACTTCTTAATGGTGTGCATATCTCATACATATATATATTTATCTAGGAAACAAAAATATGTATATATATTTGAAGAAAAATTTATAGTGGGATAACATGAAGAGAGAGATTGAAGAGATTGTATCTTGATGATTAGTATGAAAACAATCCAATGTATAATGATAGAAGTTTATGGGTATAAAGTAACCATTTCCCATACCATTATGGAAAAGGGAAATCATAACCAGGTATTTCATCCTAGTTATCCCCCAGACACCTAAAGGAAATAACTCTATCTGGTTGGTATTCGATCGAATTTCCAAGTTAGTTAATTTCATTTCTATCAAGGAAGATTATTCCCTTGTGTAACTCACCAATATATACATAATAGAAGTAGCAAGATTTCATGGAGTTCCATTCTCTATTGTATCTAATTGAGATCCAAGGTTTACCTCACGGTTTTGAAGAAGCCTTTAGAAAGTTTTGAATATAGAATTGAGATTCAACACTGCTTATCACCCTCATATGGATGGTCATTTTTAAAGGATAATTCAAACACGAAAAGTTGTATTAAGATCATGTTAAATGGGTTTCCAAGGATTTTGGGAGCATCACCTTCACCCATTGGAGTTCTCATAGAAGAATAGTTTCCATTTTTATATTCAAATGACATATTATAAGGCTATTTATGTGAAGAGGCGTCGTACTACAACATGTTGGAATGAAGTGGTAGAGATAAAGCTAATGAGACCTAATCTTATACAAGAGATAATAGAAAAGGTTCAAATCATTCAACATCACATGAAATCTTCACAAAGTCAACATAAAATATTTGAATAAAATCATTGATGAAATCTATATTTTGAGGTTAGTGATAAATATTTCCTTCATATATCACCATGGAATAATCTCTTGAGTTTTGGGAATAAGATAAATCTTATTCCAAGATACATTTACCCCTTTAAGATCCTTAACCATATTAGAGTGGTAACCTATCAACTAGAACTCCCACATATATTATATCAAGTACATAATTTGTTCCATCTATATCTCATGAGAAAGGACTTATAATGCCTCTCACATGTACTGAATCTAGATTTGGTACCATTAGAGATTGATCTTTCATATGATAATAACCCAGTGAAGATCTTATATTGTAAAGACAAAGTTATATGAAACAAGACAACACACCTGGTCATTGTATTTTGGTCGAACCACAAGTTTGAGGAAGTTACATGGGAACCAGAAGAGGCGAAGAAATAAAAGTACCCTCACCTATTTTAGTGTATGAAATGAAAATTTTGAGTGCGGAATTTCTGAAGGGGTAATAATGTAATGACAAAAATTTTAAAAATGAAATTCTCTTTTGATTGAATTAAATTATCTATTATATATTACGGTTATAGAAAAAACATTCACTTATTTGGTTATATACTAGGAGATTTTAAAATGTGTTATGTATTATAACCATTGAAATTATAGACATTGAATAGTAGTCATAGTATTATCATATATTAAGGGTCATGATAAATACAATTGATACAGATGAAAGAAGTGATGGCCTCGACCAGCAGGATCAGACCCTATGAATACAATTTATCAAAGCTTCTAAGGGAGATAGAATCTCTAGGATTTTTCCTTGACTAATCCCAGGCTAATATCTAATAACTAAACAACTAGGGAAACTATCTATAGGATAAGTTCAAGCTTATTAATATCACAACCCAAACCATGTTCCACAAACCACCCCAATCAAATATCAACGTCACCCACCTTACCCTTAGGGAATTTGCTAGAGTAATTAGGGGTTAAATATCTTATCCATAAAAGTATAAATATTTATATTTTATTTTCAATAAAATAGTGGTTATATTTATTATTTATTGTTTTTAATTTATAAATGATTAAGTAATGATTTTGAAAAAAATTAGATTTAAATATGACACAACTCGAATTGTATTTTTGGGTAATATAAAATTTCAAATAAGACATTCATTTTGATGAATTAATGATTTTTTAAATAAAATATATTTTAATAAAATTTTATTACTAAATTTTATAAACTAAATATAAATGATAATATAATTTTAGAATGTGAAAATGTCATTTTTATAAGGGTCGAAAAACTTATATTTTCAAGAATCATTATTTTTAAATTAAAAAAAAATTTAATTTAAAAGTGTAATTAATTATATTTTGAGAATTATTTTGATAAAAATAATATTATTTGTTGAATCAACACATAAAAATGATAAAATGGTGATTTTTCAATATTTTACTGAGATAGTCAAATTTTTAGTAAAAATTAAATATGGTATAAATATACGTTACATATTATTACATCATAACAACCCAAAAGTGATGTAATATATGAAATAAAATGTATATATGACCAAATATATATTTATCCTTTAAATTAATGTTTTTTAGGTTATTTTATTAATTTTATAAACCCTTTATGAATCATGTAAAACCTAAATTATATTTAAAGGTGTTAAAATCAATTCTTTGTAAACATGACTCACTTCGACATCCCCAAGGGTATTATTTTAATGTGAGAGATTCATGAAAATATAAAATAATTAAAACCAATCCTATTTTTTAGATACCATCAAAAAAATCAAAGGGAAGGTTTTTAGTTTTGATTAATTTATTATATAGAGTCCAAAATCTATGTTTGGAAAAACATAATGAACTCCCCTCTATTTTCCTATATAAAAACACAAAAGATCCCATTTATCTTAACAAAAAATAACTATATCCGGACTATACACTTAAATTTCCTCTATATAGGCTGCCCAATGTTCAAAAATATCTCAAGAATCTTCTCTCAAGCTTTTAGAAACACCCTCTCAAGGTAAAAGATCATCTCCTTCTCCTCTTTATTCAAGTACCTCCACTATGTTATGCCTTTTATTTTCCATTTTTTCATGTTTGGGTATGTTATCACACATACATATTAATTTTATTATTATTAAAAATTAATCATATATCCATTTCAATCTCATTAATACATTCCATGATTTATTACATACCCCTATTATACTAATGAAATTATCCTGTGATTTTTCCATGCCAAACTTTTATTGAAACACCCTTTTTTATTATGACTTTTAATTCGAAATTGTCCATGTTTTATTATGTACTTAAATATACGTCCAACTATCCTAATGTTTTAAAACTACTGAGATACACCTATCACCCTCATTGAACCCTACTATGATTCGTTATACACCCTATTATGCTGTAGAAATTATCCTATGATTTTCTAATGCCAAACCATTGTATTGTGAATACCATCACCATTTCCAATCAAGCGTATTAACATAGACATTAATATACATATTTTATTGGGAAATTCAATGTATTTAACCTACACTCCCTAATAATTATAATAAATTTTATTAAGTAGGATCCTATATTGAATAATCTATGTGGCAGAATTATGCATGTACATGATATGAATGTGACTGGTGTGCCTGAAATTATATAGAACTCCATTGAATTGGGTAATGTTTTAGTCTCATGAGATTCCATTTAGAGTATTAGGGTGTAAAAATAATCCATTATGGGACTTTATCCACCATTTTATAATGTCTGTTATGTTATCCTTAACCTATGTTTATGATATCATGTTTAATGTTGTTTCTACATTCCCATGTTCCCTTTATGTTATCATCATATATCATGATTTGATGATCATGTTTATGACTTTCACTCATTTTATGTACCATTTAAATTATTAATAACTAAAATTTAATATTGTCATCATGTTATGCCTTTTTTACTACCTTATTAGCCATTATAGCTCACCCTTTTCTTATGTATGTCCCCAAGTTAACCCGTAATATTTTAAAAGCAATTGAATTTTAGAAGAATGTTAAAAAAGTTTTCAATAATGATATAGTAACCCTGTACCATGTTGATTTGATATATAACTAATCTTCTAAATACACTAGGATTCATAATATTGTAGGTTCTACTATGTGTGATTTTACTTAATAAATCTTGAAATAAATTTTATTAAATATTTGGGTTGTTATAAAGGATTTTGAGGGTCACTACCACTCTTTATTATGGACCTAAGAGTATCACCAATAGAGGGGAGGGGGGGGGCACTAGTGCAGAAAACGTTTTTTACGTCACCATTTTTTACGTCGGTTATATAAAACCGACGTCATAATATGTAAAACGAGGTTTTTTACGTCGGTTATTTAATAACGGACGTAAAAACCTGTGTTTAGTACACCTTTAACGTCAGTTATTTTTATAACTGACGTTATTAATCGCGCGGCTTCGTTTTTTACGTCGGTTATACATTAACCGCCATAAAAAACAGAAGCGGGGGGTGTTTGTTACGTCGGTTATTCAATAACCGACGTAACAAATCGACATATGTACGAGTTATTACGTCGGTTATTCAATAACCGATGTAAAAAACGTAGTTTTTGAAGGCCTTTTTACGTCGGTTATAAAATAACCGATGTAAAAAAAGAATCCGCAGATGTTTTTGACGTCGGTTATGGAATAACCGACGTAAAAAAACGCGGATTTTGAGCCCTTTATAACGTCGGTTATAAAATAACCAACGTAAAAAAAGAATCGGAGGAAGGTTTTTACGTCGGTTATTGAATAACCGACGTTATAAATGTTTTTAAAAAACTTATAATGTCGGTTATTGAATAACCGACGTGATAACTCATTTAAAAATTTACCCAGACCCGTGGATTGTCATTCACAAGTTTACCTTCGACAGTCGCGACTCGTCTCTCTCGCGCATAAACCCGAATCGGTTCGTCCATTTCGTTGGTTTAGATTCGTTTTGCGATCATCGTTTCTCATATTTAATCTCCTCGGATCAATCATCTAAACTCGCAGCACTCAGGTAATCCTCCCACTCGTTCGTTTTTTTTTCGCAGATAGTATATATATATGTGTTGTGATTTTTTTGTTGAAACTAGCTAAGATTCTTCGACTGCGAACCCTTTTAACTCGTTTTGGCACCATAATCTTATTTATCATCCCTAGATCTATTAGTTAGACAAGAAAAATTGACTAATTTTATGATTTCACTAATTTTTCATCGTTTTCTATAAATCCCCGAGAGGGTTGGGGCGTGTCCATTTGGATGGGTTGCCCTTTTACAGTTGTTACTACTTTATTCACACACAACCATGGCATAGGTGCATGGATTTGGGATCACATCACCATTTTCACCCCCTGCAAACAAAGTTTCACGAGGAGGACTCGCCAGATTTCCCCTCGGCATGTTAAAAATTTTAGATACCCTCTTTTCAGCAAGTAAAAAATTAACTAGTTTTTTCTTCACTACTTATCCTAAACAAATAAAACCACCATTCTTTCTAGAACCTCTACTAGATACATTGCATCCATCAACATACATATTTGGATCTGAAAGCATCCCTTAAGCCTTATGTTCGATGCTAACATCCTTTACTGATCTATAGAAAATATGATGGTCTGCTAATCTCTCCATTTAAAAGTCAAACCCCACCAATTATTCATCCTCATCATGAGAAAATGGCCCAACATCTGAATTTCTGATTCAATCTCTTGGGTCACTGAACAAACATTAACTCCTTCAAATCCACACCTGGAATAGACAACCAAATGTCAAGTTCCTTCTCTATCTATTGAAACCCAGTTCTTCCTCCACACCTAAAAACATTCTTTGAATGGCCCAACTTCTTGTTATGGTAAATTTTCAGTGATTCCAGGGGGGTGGGAGGGCTATCAAGAGGGTTGGGGGGTGTCCAGGGGGTGTCCAAGGGGGTAGGGTGTGGGGGGTGGTGTCTAGGAGGGGTGGGGGGCTGTCCAGAGGGGTCGGGGGGTGTCCAGGGGGGTTTACAAGGGGGTGGGTGGGTGTGGGGGGCTGTCCAAGGGTGTGGGTGGGTGTTGGGGGGTGTCCAGGGGGGTGTCCAAGAGGGTAGGGGGTGGGGGTGGTGTTTAGGAGGGGTGGGGGGGGGGGGTGTCCAGAGGGTTGGGGGGTGTCCAGGGGGGTGTCCAAGCAGGTCGGGGGTGGGGGGTTGTGTCCAGGAGGGGTGGGGGTGCTTTCTAGAGGGGTCGGGGGGTGTCCAGAGGGGTCGGGGGGTGTCCAGGGTGGTGTCCAAGGGGATGGGTGGGTGTGGGGGGCTTTCCAAGGGGGTGGCGGCCTGTCCAGAGGGGTCGGTGGGGTGTCCAGGGGGGTGTCCAAGGGGTTGGATGGGTGTGGGGGGCTGTCCAAGTGGGTGGCGGCCTCTCCAGAGGGTATTTGGGGTTGTCTGGGTGGGTGGGGGGGTTTTCCAGAGGGTTGGGGGATGTCCAGGGGGGTGTCCAAGGGGGTAGGGGGTGGGGGGTGGTGTCCAGGAGGGGCGGGGGGCTGTCCAGAGGGGTCGGGGGGTGTCCAGGGTGGTTTACAAGGGGGTGGGTGGGTGTGGGGGGCTGTCCAAGGGTGTGGGTGAGTGTTGGGGGTGTCCAGGGGGGTGTCCAAGGGGGTAGGGGGTGGGGGGTGGTGTTTAGGAGGGGTGGGGGGCTGTCCAGAGGGTTGGGGGGTGTCCATGGGGGTGTCCAAGCAGGTCGGGGGTGGGGGGTTGTGTCCAGGAGGGGTGGGGGTGCTTTCTAGAGGGGTCGGGGGCTGTCCAGAGGGGTCGGGGGGTGTCCTGGGTGGTGTCCAAGGGGATGGGTGGGTGTGGGGGGGCTGTCCAAGGGGGTGGCGGCCTGTCCAGAGGGGTCGGTGGGGTGTCCAGGGGGGTGTCCAAGGGGGTGGATGGGTTTGGGGGGCTTTCCAAGTGGGTGGCGGCCTCTCCAGAGGGTATTTGGGGTTGTCCGGGTGGGTGGGGGGGGGGGGGGGGTTGTCCAGAGGGTTGGGGGATGTCCAGGAAGGTGTCCAAGGGGGTAGGGGGTGGGGGGTGGTGTCCAGGAGGGGCGGGGGGCTGTCCAGAGGGGTCGGGGGGTGTCCAGGGGGGTGTTATATCTTACTATATTTTGTTTAAAAAATAATATTCAAGCATATTTTTTTAAATACACATCGATTTGTTTTATATTTCAAAATTGTTTACATTCAAATTATGATTTTTTTCATATAAACATATATTTGTCTTATCTAAAAAATATATATATTTTTGCTATTTTTTATAGGTAATAATGAGTCGAAGTTGGATTACGGCACATCGAATGAGCAATGAATATGAGGAAGGTGTTGATGCCTTTTTGGAATTTGCTAAACAAAATGTTCCAAGTAGTGACATTTTTTTCTGTCCATGCCTGAAATGTCTGAATATGAAGAAGTTGAAAAGTAGAGAGATAAAAGATCATCTGATTTGTCATGGTTTTAATCCGAGTTACAACCCTTGGATTTGGCATGGCGAAACTGGACAGAATGTCACTGATGATAATAAATCGCAAGATGGTAACTCCGATGGAATTGAAGAAATGATTCGCGATATTGTAGCAGAAGAAATTGAGATAGAACCGACAGTTGCACGTCTATATGGTGATGTCGAAAAACCATTATATCCTGGTTGTACAGATTTTATGGTTTTTTCGGCGGTGTTAAGATTGATTAACCTGAAGGCGAAACATGGATGGAGTGACAGAAGTTTTACAGAGCTGCTACAATTGATGAAAGACATTCTTCTAAAAGATAACGATCTTCCAGATTCACATTATAAGGCCAAAAAAATATTATGCCCGATGGGATTGGGATATAGGAAAATACATGCCTGTCCGAATGAATGCATTATATATAGGAAGGAATATGAATTTCTGAAAGAGTGTCCTAAATGTGGGACATCATGGTATAAGGTGAAAGAAAAATCACAAGCTGATGTAGAGATTACGAAGCTCCCTTCAAAGGTATTTTGGTATCTTTCTGTAATTCCTCGTTTCAAACATTTATTTGATAATTCACATGATGCAAAAAGGTTAAGATGGCATGCTGATGAGCGGGTATGTGATGGAAAAATATGTCATCCAGCTGATTGTCCACAATGGAAGAAAATTGATGCATAGTACCCTACATTTGGAAATGAAATTAGAAATCTGAGACTAGGCTTGTGCACAGATGGAATGAATCCATACCGAACCCTCAGTAGGACACATAGTTCATGGCCTGTTTTATTGGTAATTTACAACATCTCTCCTAAAGTTTTTATGAAGCGCAAATATGTCATGTTGAGTATCATGATCTCTGGTCCAAACCAACCCGGCAATGATATCGATGTATACTTTTCACCGCTGATTGATGATTTGAAACTGTTATGGGCTGATGGTATTAGGGTGTATGATTCTTATAAAATGGAATATTTTCAACTGCATGTAGTGCTTCTATTCACTATAAATGACTTCCCAGCATATGGAAATTTGTCTGGATACAGTGTTAAAGGGCATAAAGCATGTCCAATTTGCGAACAACAGACGTCATATTGTCAATTGCATCATGGGAGGAAAACAGTGTACATGGGTCATCGAAAGTTTTTGCCTATGGATCACCCTTTTAGAAGACTAAAAAAGGCATTCAATGGCTCACAAGAATTTGATACTGCTCCAAAACCTTTATCCCCAGATTTTTATTTTGAGAGGGTGAAAAACCTTGATGTGACATTGGGAAAGACACAAAAATCTGGTAATGATAGACATATTTGGAAGAAAAGGTCAATATTTTTTGAGCTACCATATTATAGGTATCATGAAGTCAAACATAATATTGATGTCATGCACGTGGAGAAGAATAGCTGTGATTCTTTGATCGGAACATTGCTAGATATTAAAGGAAAGACAAAAGATGGGTGGAATGCAAGGTTAGACCTACTATCAATGGGAATACGTTCGGAGTTAGCTCCCACTCCTAAAGGAAGACGAACATTTCTTCCCCCGACTTGTCATACATTATCGAAGAGGGAGAAAAGTAGCTTCTGTCAGTGTCTTCATGATATCAAAGTGCCTCAAGGTTATTCTTTAAATGTAAAATTTTTTGTCTCATTGAAAGACTTGAAGTTGATAGGTATGAAATCACATGATTGTCACGTCATGATGCAAAAAATTCTACCAGTTGCACTACGTGGAATATTGCCCATCAGTGTCAGAAAGACTATAATGAGGTTGTGTTATTTTTTCAATTCAATTTGTAACAAGGCGATTGATGTGAATGCTTTGAACATTTTGGAAAAGGATGCAATTTTTATACTTTGTCATTTGGAAATGTATTTTCCTCCAACTTTTTTTGATATGATGGTGCATTTAATGATTCATCTGGTTCGAGAAATAAAGCTTTGTGGACCTGTATATCTTCGTTGGATGTATCCTTTTGAAAGGTATATGAAAATATTAAAGGGATATGTTAAAAATCCATATCGACCTGAAGCCTCCATTATTGAAAAGTATATTTCTGAGGAGGTAGCAGAGTTTTGTACGAGCTACTTGGCTACGGCGCAACACATAGGTTTGCCTCCATCTCGCCATGAACGGATTAATAATGAGGGAAATGAGATTCGTGGCTTGAAAGTCAAATCACTGTCAGTTGAACTGATGAAGAAGTTAGAATCATACATCTTGAATAACATAGCGGATGTTCAACCGTATATCACATTGCATATTAATGAGTTGAAACAATGTCATCCAAAGAAAAAAGAAATGTGGATTTTGAATGAGCACAACAAAACTTTTTTGCCATGGTTTAAAAAGACCTTGCTTGGTAGATCAGATGTATCAGATACATTAAAATGGATAGTGGGTGGTCCATCTTTAAATGTGATAACATGGTCCGCTTATGACATTAATGGCTATACATTTCATACGAAAGCTCAGGACAATAGAAGTGCAGTTCATAATAGTGGTGTATTGGTGTTTGCAGAAGCAATGCATTTTTCGAGTGCTAAGGATAGAAACCCAATTTCGGCATCAAGTGCATATTATGGAGTGATTGAAGACATATGGGAGGCTGATTACTTTAAAATTAAAGTTCCTATTTTTAACTGTAAATGGTTTATCGGTAACAACAGTGTCAGACACGATGAATTTGGAATGACACTTGTTAATCTGAATAGATTGGAAGACACATCTGATTCTTTTATAATGGCAACACATGCCAAACAAATTTTCTATGTAGTAGATCAATCAGATATGCAGTGGGCTGTTGTTTTACAAGGGAAAATACAATATGTTGGTGAGGATGAATTTGATGAAGATGCTGATTTATGTGAGATCCCTACTTCCATGGAAAGATTAACAGAACATAATGATGAGTATGTTGAATACATGGTTTGTGCCATAAGGAACGATCACGACGAAGGAATTTGGGAAAACAATCCAACTGTACATTCCTAAAATTACAGGTAACACATGTTTATTTCTTGTTTACATTTAGTTTTTTCATATAATGTTAGATATTGTAATTTTTTTACTTATTAAAACATGTATCAAACCAAAATAATAAAACAATAAAAACCGTAAAGAGGAGAAGTCCTGGGCGCACCGGCTGGCCGGTGGTGGATCACCGGTTGGCCGGTGGTCCAGACAGCAAAGCTCTGTCTGGTCCACCGGCCGGCCGGTGGTGATCCAGCGGCCGGCCGGTGGTCCAGAAAGAGAGGAAGGCTGTCTGGTCCACCGGCCGGCCGGTGGTGATCCAGCGGCCGGCCGGTGGTCCAGACAGAGAGTAAGGCTCTCTGTCTAGTCCACCGGCCGGCCGGTGACACCAGGAAGTGGGCAAGTCGACTGCCTGGGTCCTCCGGCTGGCCGGTGAGCTCACACCGGCTCACCGGTGGACTTAGTGAGTCCACTTTTCAGCTTTCTTGGGCCAACTCCTTGACAACCTTTTGCCTATCAACAAAAACACTTGAAAACAAGTTAGAACATAATAAGAGTGATTGTGATCATTAAAATCCAAGAGAGAGGGGTACAAAAGACTGTGTTTACCATGTTTATCATTGTTTAACATGCTTACCATATTACAAATGTTTACTATTCTGTAATTTAGTAAACTTTTCTATTTTCTGATTAAGTAGTATTACAATATTTGAATTTGTATATTTGTGAACTAATGTTTGTTTTTTTGATTTGAAGGAAAATGACAGATCAATTAGTTGATCAGCCACATGATTCTGGAGATGAGCATATTGGTCATACATCTGGGGAGGAACATTCACATGCTCCTATTACGAAAAAGAGTTCAAAGGTTGGTAAGCGTGGGTGCACACGTTTACCAAAATTATCACTTGCCCGTACGAAGGAGGAGAGGATAGTCGTGGAGTTTGATGATGATGATCTTCCTAGAGGTCCAAATGCTAAAGATTTTAAGGGTTTTGTAGCAACTCAGGCTAAGAGCAAAGTAAGCATTCTCTATGATGATTGGAGAAGTGTGGATAAGGCGATAATTTCTCAGCTGTGGGAGACCATTTTGGTAATATCTTTTGCTATTGTTTGATTGTTCTTTAAATTTTTCTAGTATATATAATATTTTTAACCTCTTTTTTATCAGATGACATTTGATATTCCTGACACTGGAGGAGTCAGGAAGAAATGCTTATCGTTGGCTGCTAGGAGATGGAGGGATTTCAAATCAACCCTCTCATCTGATTTCATTTATGGTCATAGGAGTCGTGAGAATCCATTTCGTATATATCCTTTTATAGATGAAGACACATGGAGAAAATTTTTTGAAAGTAGAAGAAAAGAATCATTTTTGGTAAGGGAAATGTAAACTTTTATAAGATTTCTTATATAAATGATCTTATTATTGTTTTGTTAATGATTACTTATTCTTAATTTACAGCAAACAAGGAAAGCTCATCAAGAGATCCAATCTAAAAATGTATACCCTCATAGTTTATCTCGGGGAGGGTATGCATTATTGGAAGAACAAATGATGGTAGAAAAATTTCAACAACTAAGAGCTGAGTCTTCAAGCTCTGGAGAGGTGGCCCCTCCATCCCCTCCATCTAGACATGAGAAATGGAAAAGAGCTCGGAAGGGCAAAAAAGGACAATATCTTTTGGAAGAATCGAGACTCGTAGTTGAGAGGATTGTAAGATATGTATTTTATTTATTTAAGTTTACAATTTTCGTCATATATTTCCAATCATTAAAGAAATGTTCAATTAATTATTATAGGACTCTCTTGAGGAGCAGAGTTCACAGGGGACATTTACACCATCTGGGAGGGAAGATATTTTATCTGTGGCATTGGGAAAGCCCGAACATCCTGGCCGTGTAAGAGGATATCCGGCAGGTGTATCGGTAAGAAAAGTGTTGCCATGTTCCTCAACTTCTAAAGTTGAGGGAGTTTATAAAAAAAAATAGAATCCTTGTAGGCTGAATTCCATAATATTAATGCAACAATGGAGGAAAAGATTAGAGAATCGGTGCAGTTTATGTTTGTAGACTTGCAAAGACAATTTCAGGGTGCAGCTCCCACTCCACCTCTCCCAGTAGCTCCCACTCCCCCACCTCAGCCTGCGGACCCCATTTTTGATCCTCCTCCTCCGCCGCAGCTACCTACTTATTGTGAGTTGTATGTTGATGATCCTCAACATCATATAGTTGCATATGGGATGGTATATTGTATAGGAGATACAGTTCATCATCAACAGTTAGAGGTAGAGAATCAGAGGGTCACTGTACATGATATTATAGATAGATCAGCTCGGATACCATTACCTGCAGATGAGGTGACGACAGTTGGACATAGTATCGCCCATTTTTTACTTTGGCCATCCAGACTTCTTCGACTCATTACCATAGAGGTATGGATGTTATATCTTTTATTTTATATTTTTATTAATGTTTTATCATTTGAAAACTAATATATTTTTCAATTTATTTTTACAGGAATACTTCAAAGGTAAAGAAATACTGTATAGACAACAACAAAGACAGATAGCTATGACATCAGATGCAGATACTAGCAGTCTTGAGAAATTGTCAAGATATTCAAATTTGTTGGCGGATCATTATGACTTTACAATGGAAGCTCATGTCTGTGGACGTGAACTAAGTGTGGGGATTATGAAAACTAATATCATGGAGTTTGTCACTGGAGATAAGTTGGGCATCAACGTGGTGCAAATTTTTATCATGTAAGTCTTAACACCTTTTCCTTGCGTTATATTTATTAAAAATGTATACTTATGTATGCTTTGTATTAGTTATCTGTATAAAATTTGTGAGAGGAATGAGCTGACAGATGTGTATGGATTCGTGGACCCACAATTGATTTCCCCTGAAGCATGTGCATCGGATGAGGAACAAAGAATGATTTATAT
The DNA here is from genome assembly GCA_963277665.1 of Viscum album. Lineage (NCBI taxonomy): Eukaryota > Viridiplantae > Streptophyta > Magnoliopsida > Santalales > Viscaceae > Viscum > Viscum album. Next base: position 1,472,795,217 of record OY728125.1, on the reverse strand, counting down.
TGCTGATAGATTTGAAAAGAATGTAATCACACAGTGTTGGATGATGCCTTTTTGTGAGAGGTATGAAACACATCCCTCTCAAAGAGTTAATTATCTTTTAACATAAAAAACCACTAACGTTAAATTTCCTTTTATCAGGGATCATTGGATGTTAGGGGTTTTTTGCCCTAGGGAGAAAGCACTTTATTGGATATGCTCTCTCCATGATGATGTGCGAGAAAGTTTTAAGAATATATTGGAAACGTAAGTTTCAATTTCACAATAGTTTTATATATTATAATGAATTTTAAATTTACCCCATTCGTATTATTTTCTAACAGGGCATGGGTCCACTTTCGAAAAAGCGCAAAGAAAAGGAATTTCAAGATCAAATATGTACATGCGAAGGTAAATATCCATTTATAATTTGTACATTTTGATTTATTACATAAAAATAATATATTGAATTTACACTCATTCAAACAGAAATGTCATGAGCAACAAGGCATCATCGAATGCGGATATTACATCTTAAGATTTATGTATGAAATAATAACAACTGGGACAGTTCTGAGTTTTGACCTGGTAAGATTTCCTCTTTCTCATAATATTTCAATTTGATTTATTCATTATACACGTTGACTACTATCCTTTTCCTTTTTAGCTTTTTGATGACCCTCAACCCTTTACTGCTGAAGATATCAAACACTTACAAGTGGAGTGGTCAAATTATTTTACAGGTTTGATTGAGTTTTAGTTGTTTGTAATGTAAAATGTAATTTTGAATATTGTCAATGTAATTGTGTATTTCGTAGTCGTTTAGGTTGGATTTAGTTTTTTTGAAGTTGACAGTGTAAGTTTTGAATGATATATAAGTGAATGTTTAATTTTTCTCTACTTCTTGTTTTGGTCTACTGTTGATGGTTTTTCTGGTCTGGATTTTGGTATGGGGGGAGAGGTTCCAAGGGGGTGGGTGGGTGTTTGGGGGGTGTCCAAGGGATATGGGAGGGGTGTCCAAGGTGTGTTTGGGGCTGTCCTAGGGGTCGGGGGGGGGGGTGTAAATGAGGGTGGGGGGGGTGTCCAAGGGGTGGGGGGTGTCCAAGGGATATGGGAGGGGTGTCCAAGGTGTGTTTGGGGCTGTCCAAGGGGTCGGTTGGGTGTAAATGAGGGTGGGGGGGGGGGGTGTCCAAGTGGTGGGGGGGGGGGGTGTCCAAGTGGTGGGGGGGTGTCTAAGGGATATAGGAGGGGTGTCCAAGGGGATGGGGGGGGGGGGGGTTTCCAAGGGGTCGGGGGGGTGTCCAGGGGGTGGGGGGGCTGTCCAAGGGGTGGGGGGGTGTCCAAGGGGTGGGGGGGGGGGTGTCCAAGGGATATGGGAGGGTTGTCCAAGGGGTGTTTGGGGCTATCCTAGTGTTCGGGGGGGGGGGGTGTAAATGAGGGTGGGGGGGGGGGGGGGCTGTCGAAGGGGTGGGGGGGGGGTGTCCAAGGGGTGGGGGGGTGTCCAAGGGATATGGGAGTGGTGTCCAAGGTGTATGGGAGTTCTGTCCAAGGGGCCGGTTGGGTGTAAATGAGGGTGGGGGGGCTGTCCAAGGGGTGGGGGGGGGTGTGTCCAAGGGATATGGGAGGGGTGTCCAAGGGGTTTTTGGGGCTGTCCAAGGGCTCGGGGGGGGGGGGTGTCCAGGGCTCGGGGGGGGGGGGGGGGGGTGTCCAAGGGGTCTGGGAGGGCTGTCAAGGTGTGGGGGGGTGTCTAATGGGTGTTTGAGGCTGTACTAGGGGTCTTGGGGGTGTAAATGAGGGTGGGGGGCTGTCCAAGGGGTGGGGGGGTGTCCAAGGGGTGGGGGTGTCCAAGGGATATGGGAGGGGTGTCCAATGGGTGTTTGAGGCTGTACTAGGGGTCGTGGGGGTGTAAATGAGGGTGGGGGGGGGGGGGCTGTCCAAGGGGTGGGGGTGTCCAAGGGTTGTGGTGGGCTCCAATGTGGTGGGGGAGGGCTGGCCAGGTTGTTAGGTGGGTATAGATGAGGGTGGGGTTCAGTTGGGGCTTGGGGGAGGGCTGGCATGTTTATTTTTGTTGTTTGGTTTCTGGTTGCTTTTTGGTGAGAGCAGTGCAATTATTTTAAAAAACAAATATCGCTTTCACGTCGGTTGGCTTGGGGGAGGGCTGGCATGGTTATTTTTGTTGTTTGGTTTCTGGTTGCTTTTTGGTGAGAGAAGTGCAATTATTTTTAAAAAAAAATATCGCTTTCACGTCGGTTATTTTATAACCGACGTGGTAAATAAATCGGTAGGGGTTTATCACGTCGGTTTTTTCGATAACCGACGTGATAAACCATACCCGGGCCTTTTAGCACGTCGGTTCTTAATATAACCGACGTGCTAAAAGGCCTGGGAATCGATTTTCCACGTCGGTTATTGGATAACCGACGTGCTAAAACGTTTCCCAGGCCTTTTTATCACTTCGGTTATTTAAGAAACCGATGTGATAATAGGCCCGAGGAAGGGTTAATCACGTCGGTTATGTCATAACCGATGTGATAAACGATATCCCAGGCATTTTATCACGTCAGTTTAGAAATAACCGACATGATAACCCCCCCCCCCCCTGCGCATATTTATCACGTCGGTTATTATATAACCGACGTGCTAACCCCCCCCCCCCCCGCGGTTTATCACGGCGGTTATATAATAACCGCCGTTATAAATCCCCATCCCCCATCATTTTTCACGTCGGTTATTAATGAACCGACGTGATAAACACCGTGATGTTAGGGATGTTACTTCGGGTTTTAAATAACCGACGTAAAAAACGTTATTTATAACGTCGTCCGTATTAACGTCGCCTAAAAACCGACGTAAATAATGAAAAATAACCGACGTAAATTGTTTTTTCTGCACTAGTGGGGGGGAGTGAAAAATTGGTATCAACATTTTTGGTTGATAGATAAGATCAATCTTGGGATTTAGCAATTGTGAGTCTTGTATAGGTTGGTAGGGAAACAATATCGACTGAGCTTAGCTCATGAAATAATCCAGGTATGTTGGATATGGCATTAGATTTTATATCACATTGTGGTCTGACTCAAGGACCTCAAGAATCATCATTGTGGAAAGAAAGGTGAGAATTATTTTAGGGTAAAGACATAGGATAAGTATACACATCACAATTTTTTTACTTTTGATTAAATTGGATGATTTTGGGATATTAAAATAAAATTAATTGAATAAATATAAATAAATTCCATGTTATCATGATTAGGATTCCTTTGTGTTTTTATAGAAGGATTATCATCTTCATCTATGTACGATTCAAGGAGGAGAGGTTCAATAGTCTGATTTAGTCAATCAACAAAGGATCAACCTGATTGAAGATAATGAAATGTGGTATAAGTCATTATGTTCTTTCCATCATCATATTTTGGAGAATTATGAGGGTAGAATCTATAATTTTGTATACAAAACACCAATTTTAGGATCTTGATATTGCCTTAAGTTTTATTTGAGTTAAAGTTTATTATTGGGATCTATTGGTAGTTAGTCTGCATAGTGAGTAAATATATTAATGGTGCAATCTGTATTTTAAAGATTATAAGGTGTCATATAATTAACAGGTAGATTCTAAAAGGAGCTTCATTGGTAGTTATTATCATCAATGATGAAGGTGGTGAAGAGGTAATAGATTTTTACCCTTCAACAAGGAATCATGAGCATGGGTGATATCAGGTTTTGGTTTAAGGACCATCTTTGCTTCACTCTTAACCATTTTATACATGAGGTGTCTAGAGTGTGGTGTATTGAGGAGTCATTCAATCCAGTGATTTGATATAAAATAACCACATTTACATTACCAATGTACATGGAGGTGTAGATAGAGGAATAAGTAATTATGGGGATGAATTTTACGGGAGTCTTTCCACAAGAAGGATTCTGGTAAAATATTTTAAGGAGTAGAGCTTTGGGAGAGGGATCATTTATGTTGGGGTAGTTAGGGTTCAGAACGATAAGGATCCAACCACTTCAGTCTATTTTTCACTATTCTAGGGAAAATAGTTCCTACACCTCTACCACCCCCATGTTTGTGTGTTACACTTATAGAGGTCATGGTCACTATCAATATCAATGCCTAACCACTTAGGTATACCAGTATGGTATGGGTGTTCAAGGCCCTTTCCATCCGTCATAGTATAAGATATTCCTAAGGCCATATTAGTAGTAAGGGCCACCAAAATATGTTTTATAGTTTATAAAAAAGGCTTATACCCAGCTGAAGAGTGATGGAGAATGTAGGGTCCAACCACATGATGGTTCTCTTCTTTAGTGGCCTACACCAAAGCTTGGTTCTGGAGTCCATCAGTAGTGTAACATATGAGATAGGAATAGTTAGATTCATACTATGGAGGTGATAACATGGAGGGGCCCGTGGTTGTCTGAGGTAAGATCAATTTATTATCTACCTTAGTTTATTCCTTGTTTTATTTTGATGATTCACAATCCTTTGTTTTATACACCATATTCTATGCAATGGGACTAAATGTTGAGCTACTTCTACTACCCATAGTGTTATCCACACTATTCAAAGGTCAAGATATGTATTTTGATGTGTAATGATGGTATAAAATGATGGTGGGAAATAATAATTTGCTGAGGGATTTATTATTTTGGTACATACATATATATTATTTCATAGATATCATAAATTGCATATAATCTATGTTTGAAGTATTTTTATTTCATATATATGAGAGTTATTTTTTTATGTTGAGGTCCAATGAGTGGTGTTTGTTAGAGAGAAGAAATATTAGATGGATAATGGTCATCTAAATCTAATTTTATTTTAGTTGGTAGTGGTGACAGTGGAAAACTAGAAAATGGAGGTTCCCAAAGTTGAAAATGAGTTTTTAAATGTATTACTTGATGAATTTGTGGATCTACCCCCATATGTGTTGCTTAGTTTGGTATAGAGTTACAATCATACACATTTTCAATTTTGATGGACCCTTATTATATGAAATCCTCATAACAACATGAGTTGAGAATCCAAATTGATGATTTAATATAGAAGGGATTCATTTATACTCATGTATATCCTTGAGATGGTCTATTGTTATTTATTAAGAACTAGAATGGAAATATTATGTTGTTTGTGGAATACCAATTGTTGATCTAATTAATTGACAAGAACCATTATCTACTTATGATGATAGATGATATGTTTGTCCAAATAATGGGATCCTATTGGTTTTCAAAGATCAATTTATAGTTTGGATATCATTAGATAAGGTTAATTTAGGATGATATTCATAAGAATTACATTCAGTGTATATATAGGATCTTTGAGTTCATATTCATGTTGTTTAGTGCTACGAACGTACCAGATGTGTTCATGGTACTCATGAACTCCATGTTCTATGAGTTCCTATATTAGTTCATTGTTGTGTTCATTGATGACATCCTCATATACTTAGAGTTTAAAGAGGAGAATTATGGGCACCTTATATATATTTTTAGGTTCTTTTACACCATCAAATATATGGGAAGCTATCCAAGTACAAGTTTTAAAAGTGGGATGTTTACTTAATTGGACATGTGGTATCTAAATAAGGAATGTTAGTGGATCTATTAATGATTTATGTTGTTGTTTCTTAGGTATAACCCAATAAAATTTAATATCTTCACAATTTCCTCAGTTTTAAAGGATTTTATCAAAGGTTTGTGTCCAACTTATCTCATATTTTACCTCTATAAATGATATTGACTAGGAAGAAAAAATTGTAACACCCTAATATTTTATGACATACATTAATTTTAATTTATTTTATGTCTTGTGTTGTAGGATACTCCTATATTAGCTTTATCTATATGCAACACAGTATTAGATTACAGTATATTCAACACTATTCTTGGCTTGTGTTACACAAAATTTCAATTTATTTTGATAGAATTCATTTCACCCAATAATGAGTATAGATTTTGATCAATGTATAAAAGAAATATGTTTTTATTATGTTATACACAACACCAAATGAAGACTTCACTAAATGAAACACTAACTTCTCTTGTGTTACACGCAAGAGAGACCTTCCTTGATAGCCTGCATTGTACGCAATACCGAGTTTCACTAAACAATGATATATTATTAAAATATTAATACTATGGGATATAAACGAGCCGTTATGAATATTATTAACCACATTTTCAATTTTATATAACATTAACATTAATATTATGTATTTTCTATATATGATATAAGAAGAAGTTCATTTTTTAATAAAAGAAGTATTTTTCAAAAAATAATGTTTTGCCACCTTTTAATGGAACACCCATTTTAAATCTAGTTTTTAATACTTTTATATATTATATTCGACAAAAAAACATCATTATTTGGAAGCGGGACAAAAAAATTTACTTATTTTGAATTTTTGGTATTTTTCATATAAAAATCATATTTTAATGAATATTGAAAAAATACTGCATTTTAATTCAAAAATGCATTATTATCTAATTTATTTATATTGTTAGATTGTACTTTTAATTGGTTTTAAAGTTTAATAGGATTATATTTTTAACATTTAATCAAATTTTTTTCATTGGAAGTAATTTTTCTTTTAAATAGGATATAAACACATGTCAATCTTTTGATAATTATTATTTCTTTAAAACCTGCTTTTTTGGTTTTGACAACAGGAATTAATTTTAAATTAATTACTGCAACTTCTTTGTTTTGAATTTGGAAACATTTATTCCATATTTTGAATCAAAAGGTCCAAATTCTATGAATAGGTACCTTTTATTTTTGGAAATTATGAATAGTAACTCCACTAACTATTTTTATTTATCATGGTTAAAGGGTAAATATGGAAAATAGGGATTAAAAATAACAATTTAATAGTATAAAACTACACTAAATCGTGTACTAATCCTATTTAATGAGTTATTTTCTACCATTTAAATCCTTGGGTAGATTTTGGGACCCCATGGATTCACTTGCATGTGAAAATGAAATTTTATAAGAATTAATTTAAAGTAAAGATAATTATAACATAAACATATATATTTTACTAAATTGATTGTAATATAGGGTTATATAAATGATATCTATGTATATAAATAGTCATTATGAATCTAAAAATATTCCATACATCATGATATTTTATTTATAATTTTTAGACATTAGATAAATATATTTATTTATGACACAATTATGATGCAGTGATTACCTCATTAATGAAATATTCAAATAAATAAATTTATAAATAATACAATAAATATAATGTGAACATTTTTTTGCCATCCAAAAATTTTATGGACGAAATCGACATATTAGGGATAATTTAATTCCTTGGGTCTGAAAAATCAAGTTTTTATGAATTTAACAAAAATCAATTACTAAACAGTGTCAAAATTGACATAAATGTGTCTAAAAAAATACTGTTTTATTACGTGATATAAAAATCCTAAAAATATAAAGTTTTTCTAAATAACATGGAAAGTGATTAAAATTTCATAAATTATCCACTTTAGGTTATCTAGGAATTTTTTAGTAAAGATATTAACTATGTAGTATAAAAATACAAGAGGACATGGAAAGAGTTAACTTATTTTACAAAGGGTTAAATCTAAAAGATAAGGTTAATTTTATGACCTAAACATGTCTAAAATTTATTTGATGAGATTATTTTGACTCATACTCATATTATCCTATAAATAAATTAATTTGGTGCTATTATAAACCAAAAATAGTTTTATAATAAATTCATATTTCACGATTTTTAGTAAAGTGCCCCTCACCTCTCTTATAAAAGGTGTAGGATCAAAATAACGATGTATATGCTCAATATACAAGAGGGGGGGGGGGGGTGAATTGTACACTGTAAAAATTTCTTTAAACAAGGAAAGATCTAAGTTTTAAAAAGTTAAACTAAGAAAATTCACAAAACCTCTAACACCAATTGGAGAATTGGAACAAGGTATGAAGTTATAAACTTCTAGTTCTACACACTTGCTTAAATATGGATAGAGATTCCGAAAAACCGGTTCCAGAAATATGTATCTGGAAAGATAGATCTAAAAAACTGAAGCTTAACCAAAGTTTACAATATGATATTCTACCTTAAAGCGTATAGAATCTAAATGAATCAGAGTACAAATGTAAGGAAATATATAAAGGTTATACTTTCCTTACAATACAAAATACAGCAGAAAAAACAGGTAGTAAAACTAAAAGTAACAAGATATAAGTATTTTAACCCAAAGAGAAGGGTATCAAAAAACCTTAGATAAAGGTCCCAAGATTTATACTTTCAAGAAAGTCTGTCTTACCCACACCCAAGTAAGCCCTCGATACGAAGATAAGAGTCTCTATCTTGCTATCCCCGCAAGCCCTCAACTTCAAGGTAGTTGGAACCTCTGTCTTCCTCAGTAAGGAAGCCCTCAACTTCAAGGTGTTGGAACCTATATCTTCTTATCCCTAGAATCTCTCAAATGTAATCACCAACGTTCAGAGTCGCACGAAGAAAATTGCACAAGGAAAAGTTTGAAACAGGTAGTTCAAACTTTATGCACAAAAGTTTGAGAGTTTATAAGAGCCTATCTCTCTAGAAATCACTTCAACAGCATATAAGAACAGATGTCAAAGTTGTTGAAGATCAGTATGGAGATTTTCCAAAAGTGCTCTTATTTATAGGTGAAACTCCAACGGTCAGCTCCCTCCTCCAACGATCATATTTCTCCTTGAATTTCATAGGTACCTGTACACGTGTCACTCAACTAATAGTTAGTTATAAATGGAATGGACGACATTGTTTTATAACAAAACATATGTAACTGAAAGCACAACATCGTTTTATAACATACTTAACAAATCAGAGTGTAAGTAAAAAGTTCGTAATGTAAGAAAAATAAAAGTTCGGAGTCTAACCATAATGGAATTCAGATACTATAATAGAGAGATATTTAGATTCTGTTTTATTGGAATTCGGAACCTGAATTCTATAGAAATATGGAATCTGAATTTCAAGGAAATTCGGAGTCTGATTTCATCTGAATTCGGAACTAGAACATACAAGGTTCGGAGTCAGAGTTCAAAGGAATTCGGAGTCTAACACATAAGAGTTTGGAGTCTGAATTCCGAGAACTCAGATTTAGAACTTAGATAAGTTCATAATCAGAATTTGGAGTCAAACTATATGAGAAATTGTATCCATAATTCGGAGTGAAACTATTTGAGAATTCGTATCCAGAATTCGGAGTTGAATTATATGAGAGTTCGTTTCCATAATTTGGAGTGGAACTTCATTACAGTTCTCATCCAGAATTCAGAGTGGAACTTAATTACAGTTCTCATCCAGAATTCGAAGTGGGACTTCATTACAGTTCTCATCCAGAATTCAGAGTGGAACTTCATTACAGTTCTCATCCAGAATTCGGAGTGGAACTTCATTACAGTTCTTATCCAGAATTCGGAGTGGAACTTAATTACAGTTCTCATCCAGAATTCGGAGTGGAACTTCATTACAGTTCTCATCCAAAATTCGGATCCTAAAATAGAATGCTTCATATCTAAGTATTTATAGGTTTCCAGGGTTACAAATATGAATCTGAATTTTATACTTAGTCAAAATATGAACAATGAAAAATATGGTAATGATGAATTTCCTTAGAGACAAAAATTTTCCTTATAAAATCAAAGCATAGAATAAAAATGATTTTATTAAAGATAAGGTGTTTGTGATTTTCAAAACAAGAAGGAATGGACAAGCCATAAGGAAAACCTTATTTACTCAATAATCTCCCCCTTTTTAGAAAGCACAAACATCCTTAGGAAAAAGAATATGAGAGATTTGGAATAAATTTCTAGACATTGAAATTAAAGCTTATCTCCCTTTGTTTATGGATAATAGTGAATACAACTAACTCCCCCTTAGGATTTGAAACTATAAGGATTTTATTCTAAATTTCCAGAATGGACTTTTCATTAGAATGAAGGAATCGTAATGAGAACTCCCCATTACATAAGGATAGTTCGTCTTAGTTTAGAAATTTTTCTTCTCCCCCTTAAGAGTAGTTCTTTTTTCCTTCTCCCCCTTTGTGATTTTCAAAAAGAGTTTGAGGGAATGGAAAAGAAATTTGGTACCTAAAATATTAGTAAAGACAACCAACCAAAATACAAGTAACCGAAATTTCATTATTATTGAAAAGAAATTATACAAGGAAAAACTCTACAAAAAAAGATCGGGTTTGACTCTATTTGGATTATTTTTTCCTTAGATAACATGATTTTCAGAATGGTATTCATTTTCTTTAGATCTTTATGATCTTCCTCATATTTATTATCTAAATCAAAGATTATTATATTTTGAGCCTCTATTTCCATTACCTGAGCTTTAAGTGTTTCCTCTTGCTTTAAAACCTTTTCTTCCAACTGAATCTGAAGATTGTTTTCTTCCCTCTAGTACTGGTCAAGAGAACTTATCTTCACATTCAAATCTTTAACTTCATGCATCTGGACATCATGTTCAAGAGTCAACTTCTTCTCAAAATAACTTGTAAGGTCGTTGATTCTAGAATCTTCAGCATCAAAAGAATCTTTAACATCTACTTGGAACTGATCAAGATCTGCCATTTACTGAACCACTTTCTTAGACCACTTGGTTATCTTCTTGAAAGAAAATCTATGAGCATCATAATTGATAAGAAAGTTTTTATGATCAGCCTCAATATTAGCACACTTTTCCATCACCATGGATACTGAGTCCAATTTGTGATTCATGCTATGCTGAAGCATCTGGCATCTAGATTCTATTGCTCGAAAAATCAGAATGATGTCCACCAGCTTCTTTAAGGACTGTTCCAAAAAGTCATGTCCAAAGACATATGACTCTGAATCTGATAGATTGGTATGATATGGTTCTTCCTCTATCTCATCCATCTTTCTTTTAGATGAACCAACAACTGCCTTCTTTTTTACAAAAAGCTTTCTAGGTGTAAGCGAAATCACCTTTTTCCCTTTGTCAAATTTCCGAACGTCTTCCTCATTTGAAGATTCTTTCTCACTGTCAGACACTTGAACAATTTTATCTTCATCAAAATTTTCTTTTTCAGCTCATTCTTCAAGGAAATCATGATGAAAACTTTCTTCCTCAGAAGGCTTGCTGACTTCTTCTCCTTTCTCATCATCTACAGGAGTGGCTAACTTGGAAGATCTGGCATGAGAATTCTGGAGTGATATTTTCTCGGACGGAGTTCCCTTATCATGATAATCTTCTATTTTCCTTATTATATCATCAGAACCTCCACTCCCTTCAGCTTGTTGAACTTCTTTCATAACATGTTGAACTATTGCATCTATTCCAACATCCCTTTCTTCATGAGCTATTTCTTTAGAAATTTCTAGAGTCTTATTTCCCAAAGTGACAGGCAAATCTTCAATCGGAAAACATTTCAGAATGGGAATATTCTCTGAAGCGATTTCAGTGAATTTTAGAAGAGTTTGAACAACCTCAGCTTCAGACATCTTCTTCTTCAATTTCATCTCTTTAACATGCTTTTCAAGTTCTTTACTAGATTTTTTCTTAAGGGCCTTAGCCTGAGCAGGGTCCAAGACAAACTGTGGATCCATTTCTTCCTTTTCTATTTGTCCTCCCTCTACTTGGAAATGACATCATCTAGATAGGACTTTTGTTTCCTTGGCTTGGGAGGTGTTAAATGGATTTCCTTAGACTTGGGAGTTTTTCAGCACCAACTACTTTCTTTAACTTCCCTTTCTTCTCATCTTTCTTAGATGATTCCAGAACTTCTTTCTCCTTCTCAGAAATTTCAACCTCTTCCTCAAATAAAAGATAGAATTCTCCAGATTCAGCTGAAAAACCCATTTTCATCCTTTTTAATGTGTCATCGATGATGAGGATTACCATAAAATTCCTTGGCTTGGAGGAGCAAGAAATCATGAATGAATCAAGAATTCGAACAATCATCTTTGAGAGAAAAGCTGGATACAAGATGATTTGATACTTCAGATTCCCTTCTTTAATATTCTTAACTGTAATAAGAATATGCCTCATCAGATTTATCTTCCTTAGATTTACCAAGAAACATAGGACATAAATTTCACTCTTCTTGAGATTATCCTTGTCCCCCCTTCACGAAACAAGGAACCCTTGCACCCAATGTTGTAGAATCTGATTATTTGGAGAGAGATGAGAAATATTTGCTGTAACATCATCTGAAAGTCCAAGGAATTCCATTGCCTTTTCTTTGTTGAAACTTCCTTTCTCATCAGGTAGCTTGTGGGAGCAAAACTCAGCTTCTCCCTCATATGATAAACCAACCAATCTTGAAGCCTTGGTGTAACAAAGCATGTAGGTCTTACCATGAGACTTAAACAAAAAAGTCTCTCTACCATCTTCCTCACAGAAGGAAACAGATTCATAGAACTCAATAAGAAAATCTGAATAGACCGGATCCTAATCCCCTGGCTTGGATATACAAATATCTCCTCATCCATTGAGCTTGATGTTCTTGGAAATAAGATAATTAAAATTATAAAAATTCAGATTCACCAACCTTTCCCTCTAAACCAACCATTTGGAGATAAGCTTTGAAGAATACATATCTTGAGAGGTAGCTTCTATAGAAATTTAGACTTGAAAGCTTCTAAAGAAATTAGAATTGACTTGAAACAAATGGGAACTACCTTAAAAAAAGATGGAGAGATTCGAGACGCGAGATCTTGAAGAAAAACCGATGTGGGATGACCCTTGGGGGTCCCCTTTATATAGACGTTGAGACGGTGGTTCAACTTCCATGGTTGATCGAACGATTGAGATTCATTGAGATCTGATTTGACGGTTGAGAACAAAGCCATATGGAAAACTTGACTCCGATCTTTTGAGGTTTTAAGAAAAAAATTTGGATTTGAGAAAACTAGAATCCGAAATTTTTTAAAACACATAAGAAAATACCAGTAAGTAAAATATGATTTCAAGAACTTGAGTAAGGTAATCAAACCTTTCAGATTAGCTTGGAAGAATGTTCGCAACAGTTTACAATCTTCTTGATGAAAAATTGACTATGAAAAACTTACAACAACAAACATGAGTATGAAAAAGTTCAGTACGAAAGTTCCAGTATGAAAATCTCATTACAAAAGTTTTAGTACGAAAATCTCATTATGAATGTTTGAGTACAAAAATTTCATTATGAAAGTTTCAGTATGAAAATTTCATTACGAAATTTTCCGTACGAAAATCTCATTATGAAAGTTTCAGTACGAAAATTTCATTACGAAAGTTTCAGTACAAAAATCTCATTACAAAAGTTTCATTATGAAAATCTCATTACGAAAGTTTCAGTACAAAAATTTCATTACGAAAGTTTCAGTACGAAAATTTCATTATGAAAGTTTCAGTACAAAAATCTCATTACGAAAGTTTCAGTACGAAAATTTCATTAGGAAAGTTTCAGTATGAAAATCTCATTACGAAAGTTTCAATACGAAAATCTCATTACGAAAGTTTCAGTACAAAAATTTCATTACGAAAGTTTCAGTATGAAAATTTCATTAAGAAAGTTTCAGTACAAAAATCTCATTACGAAAGTTTCAGTACGAAAATTTTATTATGAAAAAAAAATTTGTTTATGAAGGTTTGAAAAACTGAGTAAAAAAAATTATTACAAAAGAAAATGTACTCCCCCTATGGAGAGGAGTTTATTACTATAATGAGAATCGTTCAACAAGAAGTTAATGAAGAAATTTTACCTTATGGTTATCATTCCTAACATTTGTTTAATGTATTCAAATCTATCAGAGGGTGAATATTTTTGAAAATGTCAGCAAGTTGATCTTGCGTTCTGATAAACTGAAGAATAATGTATCCTTTAAGTGTGTGATCCCTAAGAAAGTGATGCCTAATATCTATGAGCTTTGCACGGGAGTGATGTGCAGGGTTTTTACTAAGGGAAATGGCACTTGTGTTATCACACAAAATTTGAGTCTTAGTAAAGCTCAAGCCATAATCTGTGAGTGTGTGTTGCATCCACAACACATGGGCACATCAACTTCCAGCTTCTACATATTCAGCTTCAGTAGTGGAGAGTGCTACTGAGTGTTGCTTCTGGCATGACCAAGAAACTAACGAATCTCCTAAGAAATGACAAGTTCCAGATGTACGTTTTCTATCCATTCTACACCCACCAAAGTCAGAATCCAAAAATCTTTTTAAAACAAAATCATTTCCAGAAGTATAAAAGAGTCAGGAATCCATGGTTCCCTTTAAGTAGCGAAAAATTATTTTCACTACTTTTAAATGAGATTACTTAATATTGGATTGATATCTAGCACATAAGCATATTGAATACATTATTTCTGGATGACTAGTTTTCAAGTATAGTAAACTTCCTATCATACCTCTAAAAGATGTTTGATCTATTGGTTTCCCAGCTTCATCAATATCAAGTGTGTTTGAGTTACCAATGGGAATACTAATACTTTTAGTGTTTTCATATCCATATTTTTTAAAAAGATCTTCAATATAATTATGTTGTGATATATAGGTTCCTTCTAGTTTTTGAGAAATTTGAAAACCAAGGAAAAATGTTAACTCACCCATTATACTCATTTCAAACTCAGATTTCATTAGATTTGCAAATGAATCAGTTAATGATTGCTGAGTTGAACCAAATATAATGTCATCAACATAAATTTGAACAATTAAAACATTTTTCTTATCTTTCTCTATAAAAAGAGTTGGATCTTCATTTCCCTTAACATAGTTATTTTGAAACAAAAAACCTGTAAGTCTATCATACCATGCTCGTGGGGCTTGTTTAAGGTCATACAAAGCTTTGGTAAGTCTAAAAACATAATCAAGATGTTTTGTGTCTTCAAAGCCAAGAGGTTGTTCAAATAAAACTTCCTCTTGAACATAACCGTTAAGAAAATCACATTTCACATCCATTTGGAAAAGTTTAAAATTAAAGAATGCTGCAAAGGCAAGTAAGATACGAATAGATTCAAGTCCAGCTACTGGAGTATAGGTTTCTTCATAGTTTATTCCCTCTTTCTGATTATAGCCTTTAGCAACTAGTCTAGCTTTATTTCTAACAATGACTCCATTTTCGTCACACTTATTTTTGAAGACCCACTTTACACCAATAACCGAAGTTTACTTAGGTCTTTCAACCAAGGTCCAGACTTTATTCCTTTCGAATTCATTTAGTTAATCTTGCATGGAATTAATCCAATCATCATCACCTAAAGCTTCATCGGTGCTTTTTATTTCTAATTGGGAAAGAAATGCTAGATGTTCTACTTCATTACTCAAGGAACTTCTAGTCCTTATAGGTTGATTGACATAACCAATGATACTATCACTGGGATGATTCTTTAGAAACACCTGACTTGGGTTTTGTAAAACCTGTTCATCAATATAAGGTAGAAAGTCTTGTGGGGTAAATGTTTTAGAAGTATCTTCTTGAAAATTTTCCTTATCAGAAGGGTCTTCTATCAAAGGTTGATAATTAGTTTTTTAAAACACATCTGAGGATATAGGTTGGGATGTTTTAAAAACAAAAGGATCTGATTCATCAAATTTTACATGCACTGTTTCTTCAACAGTACAATTGTTTTTATTGAAAACTCTATAGGCCTTAGAAGTTGTGGAATAGCCTAAGAAAATTCCTTTATCATATTTTGGTGCGAATTTGTTTAAATTATCTTTGGTGTTCAGGATGAATACCTTGCAACCAAAAACCTTAAAGTAGGAAAGTCTAGGGTTTCTACCATTCCATAAATCATAAGGAGTTTTATTAAGAAAAGGTCTAATCAAAACTCGATTTATAGTATAACAAGAAATACTTATAGCTTCAGCCCAAAAAAATTTAGCTACCAAATACTCACTCAACATGGTTCTAGTTATCTCTTGAAGAATTCTATTTCTTATTTCAATAACACTATTTTTTTGAGGTGTCTTGGGTGCTGAAAAGTTGTGATTAATACCTTTTCTACTACAAAAAGTTTCAAAATCAGAATTTTGAAATCCTCCTCCATGATCACTATGAATAGTTTTAAATGGAAGGTTTTTCTCTGTTTTTACTTGGGATATAAAACATTTGAAATAATATAAATCTTCAGACTTATTTTCTAGAAAATAGATCCATGTAAATCTAGTGTAATCATCAACTAATACAAACACATAGTATTCTTCACTAATGCTTCCAGTTTGTGTTGGACAAAATAGATTCATGTGCACTAACTGTATTGCATCAGTTTGTTGGGGCTTCACTGATTGATTTAAAACTACATTTATGTTGCTTTCCGTATTGAAAAGGATCAACAAACTTTAGAAGAATCAAATCTAAGCTCTGGTAGATCGTTAACTAGTTTCTTCTTAGAGAGTTTACATAAGTTCCTAAGGTTACAGTGACCTAATCTTCTATTCCATAACCAAGAGTGATCTTCCATTGCACTTAGGCAAGGTAAGTCTTGGATCCTAAGGTCTTATAAGTTCAAAGTATAAAAATTATCTTGCCTATTGGTAGAAAGAATAAATTCTTTCTTGGAATTGTGTACTAAGCACTTATCATTCCTAAAATTTACAAGGTACCCTTCATCACATAACTGACTTATGCTAATGAGGTTATGCTTAAGACCATTAAAAAAACTTTTGAAATAAAAGTTTTACCAAGAATAACAATGTTACCTATACCAATAATTTCTCTCTGAGCATTATCTCTGAAAGTTACTTTTCCTACTTTCATCTTGATAATCTTTTCAAAATTGTTTTTATTACCAGTCATATGCCAGGAACATCCACTATCCATGTACCAAGTATTGATGTTGGTACTTCCTTTATCATTCTGAAAATAAGAAATGAATTATACTTTTAGAATCCAAACTTGTTTGGATCCGATATTTTCAGATAACAATATTTTGGGCACCCACATATTCTTAAAAAAATAAGCCTTATGAAAAACTAAAGATTGGGTTTTGTTTATAGAACAATTCTTTGCCTAGTGACCACCACATTAACACTTATTACAAAATGGGGCACTTTTTGGAACAAAATAATTGTTACTAAAAATTCGTTTTGCATGGGTATAACCAAATCCAGATTTGATTCTTAAAGGTCGTATTTATGAGTACATCTTATCAAAAATATCTTTACCATGAGTAAAGTTTGACAAACATTTATTTAAGGAAAAAATTTCGGATTTGAGTTTTATAACCAAGTTTTTATCTTCAAAATCATTAGATTTGGAACTAGATCCAGGCTCAAAAACACTCATCTTAGAAATTAATTTTTCTAGATCTTTAGAAAGTTTATCCTTTTTAGAATTCACTTCTTCAAGATTTTTTGAAATACTTATAAAATCAGAATTTTTCCTATCAATATCTTTAGAAAGATCTGATATTTCTTTTATAAGAATAGTATTACTAGAGTTTACCTTATCAAGCGTTTTATTGAGTTTAGAATTCTCAATCTCAAGTAGTTCAAAAAACCTAGAAACTTCTTCATAGGTAGGTAAAGTATTTTTTTCATGAGAAGAGGATTCTTCTTCTGAAGAGTTATAATATTTACTATAATTATAATTTAAGGAAACATTGGTCAATGATTCAACATTGTGTACCTTATCCATAAAGCAATGGTTGTTAATAGGTACTCTGGCTATAAGACCAAGATTCTTCTATACTGAAGATACATAATCAGAAGATTCATCTGAAGAGTCACCACCCTGGGTACTCCAGGTGTCATTGGCATTCAGAACTTTCTTAGCTTTGGATTTGTAATACTTATTTCTGTTCTTTTCAGAATGTCTCTCTTTTCTTTCATTCTTTTTGAACAAAGGAAAATATGGTCTAATATGTCCGGATCTCTTGCATTCATAACAAGTTACTTCTCCATCTTTCCTATCTTTCCTTTCCTTTTTCTTATACTTGGATTGGAAATTTCTATGACCAGCTTTCTGGTTCATCCTTCGATCAAGATTTGATAACTAATTCTCTAATACTTCACTATTTCTAGATTTAGATTGGATAATAGCATTCTTAGACTTGGATCTAGTTACTCTCTCAGGAGTCTTAGCTTTCATATGATTTGATGTTGTAGTAAAAGAAACAGTACCATTTCCATTATTATTTGTGATGTTGTCAGCATCTCTTTTCATCCTTGTTTCACGTTGAAGAAGAGTTCCAAATAATTCATCAAGAGTAATATGAGAAACCTTCATATTCTCATCAATATCAGTTCTCTTGGATTCCCACTCATTGGGCATAATATCTATGATTTTGTCCACAAGAGCATTATCATCTAGACCATTATCACCCATAGATTGTAAACTATCCAAAATAGTCATAAATCTTTGTTTTCACTTTGCATATGGGTTCTTCATAAGGAAAATTGAAACCATGATACTCAGTCCTTAGTATAGCTATCCTTGTCTCAATTACTTTAGACGTACCAAAATGAGTAACTTCAAGTTTCATCCAAATACAGTTAGCTTCTTAACAAGAAGAAATTTGGCTATATATATTCAGTCATTGAACAAAGTAAAGTGTTGTGTACCTTGTAGTTGAGTTGATAATCATGCTTCTCTTGGTTTGTGAAATTAATGACTTCATTATTAGGAATTTGATAACCACCAGTAAGCATAACAAAATTTTCCAACTCCAGTATTGATAACGAATGTCTTCATTCGGTATCTCCAACACTCATAATCATTACCATCAAAAATTGGTGGTCTTGTAGGATTTAAGTTGTCGATCGAACCAATATTCATACCTGCCATCTATAAGAAAAATTTCTTTCCACACAAACTTGTTAATAACAAAAGTTTAGAATGAAGGAAAATATTCCTAATCAAGGAAAATATAAAACAATGAAAATCTGAGCAAGAAAAAATTATATGTGAGTATAAGTGTTTCAGAAACCTCCTCTGACACCAATTGTTGGATTGAAATAACGATGTAGATGCTCAATATACAAGAGGGGGTGAATTGTACACTTTAAAAATTTATTTAAACAAGGAAAGATCTATGTCTAACAAACTTAAACTAAGCAAATTCACAAAACCTCTAACACCAATTGGATAATTGGAACAATGTATAAAGTTATAAACTTCTAGTTCTACACACTTGCTTAAATATGGAAAGAGATTCCGAAAAACCAGTTCCAGAAATATTGATCTGGAAAAATGAAGCTTAACCAATGTTTACAATATGATATTCTACCTTAAAGTGTATAGAATCTAAATGAATCAGAGTACAAGTGTAAGGAAATATAAGAAGGTTATACTTTCCTTACAATACAAAATACAGCTGAAAAAACACGTAGTAAAACTACAAGTAACATGATATAAGTCTTTTAACCCAAATATAAGTGTATCCATCTACCTTGGATAAAGGTCCCTTGATTTATACATTCAATATATTTTGTCTTACCCACACCCGGGTAAGCCCTTGATACGAAGATCAGAGTCTCTATCTTACTATCCCCACAAGCCCTCAACTTCAAGGTAGTTAGAACCTCTGTCTTCCTCAGCAAGGAAGCCCTAAACTTCAAGGTGTTGGAACCTCTGTCTTCCTATCCCCAGAAGCCCTCAAAGGTAATCACCAACACTCAGAGTCGCACGAAGCAAACTGCACAAGGAAACGTTTTAACAGTTAGTTCAAACTTTTTTCAAAAAGCTTGAGAGTTAATAAGAGCCCTCTCTCTAGAAATCACTTTAACAGCGTATAAGCAAAGATGTCAAAGGTGTCAAAGATAAGTACGGAGCTTTTCAAAAGTGCTCCTATTAATAGAAGAAACTCCAACAGTCAGCTCCCTCCTCCCACGATCATATTTCTCATTGAATTTCAGAGGGACCTCTACACATGTCACTCAACCAACGATTAGTTAGAAACAGAATGGGTGACATCATTTTATAACAAAACATATGTAACTGAAAGTATGACATCATTTAATAACAGACTTAACAAATCAGAGTGTAAGTAAAAAGTTTGTAATGTAAGCAAAATAAAAGTTTAGAGTCTAACCAAAATGGAATTCGGATTCTATAATAAAGAGATATTCGGATTCTATTTTATTGGATTTTAGAACCTGATTTCTATAGAAATTCGGAATCTGAATTTCAAGGAAATTCGGAATCTGATTTCATCTGAATTCAGAAATAGAACTTACAAGGTTCAGAGTCATAGTTAATAGGAATTTGGAGTCAGAACTCATAAGAGTTTGGAGTCTGAATTCAGAGAACTTAGATTCAAAACATAGATAAGTTCGTAATCAGAATTCAGAGTCCAACTATATGAGAATTCGTATCCAAAATTCGGAGTGAAACTATATGAGAATTGAAATCCATAATTCAGAGTTCAATTATATGAGAGTTAATTTCCATAATTCGGAGTGGAACTTCATTAAAGTTCTCATCCAGAATTCAGAGTGGAACTTCATTATAGTTCTCATCCAGAATTCAGAGTGGAACTTCATTACAGTTCTCATCCAGAATTTGGAGTGGAACTTCATTACAGTTCTCATACAGAATTCGGAGTGGAACTTCATTACAGTTCTTATCCAAGATTCACAGTGAAACTTCATTACAGTTCTCATCCAGAGTTCAAAGTGGAACTTCATTACAGTTCTCATCCATAATTCAGATCCTAAAATAGAATGCTTCATATCTAAGTATTTATATCTTTCCAAGGTTACAAATATGAATCCGAATTTTATACTTAGTCAAAATATGAACAATGAAAAATATGGTAAGGATGAATTTTCTTAGAGAAGGAAATTTTCCTTATAATAGAAAATCATAGAATAAATATTATTTTCCAAAAGATAAGGTGCTTGTGATTTTCAAAACAATAAGGAATGAAAAAGTCATAAGGAAAACCTTATTGACTCATCAAAAGGGAACATCCCTTTCTCTTTAACTCACACCTATAAAGCCCTTTTGTTTGGACCAAACATGGCCATTTAATCTCCCAACATCTCTCATATCATCTTAGAGGAATGAATTTTTGTATATATCCATCCTAAGGATCCATTTTGTTTAAATCAAAAGGAAACACCCGATGAAGTGATAATCGTTTTATCACTTCTTTCAAAGTTCTTTTCGTCTTCTACTTCTTATTTCTATGTTGTTTACATAACAAAGTAATAAATCCTATAACATAAATATAATGATATGTTAATATAATTGTGGGACAACTATACTCGTTATTTTATCCATCATACTAATAATAATATCACCATGCATGCATACATACTGCTTACCGTCTCCACGCCGGGGTGTAATTTGTTATTCTACATTACTTTATTTGGATGAGTATAATTATGAGTATAATATACATAAATAATGAATATGACATGATTATTATTATTTATAATTAATATAACTTTTTGTCCATATCATTTAATCACTAAAGGAATGATATCACCACTCGTGCGTATGTATGACCTACCCCACCACAACGCGGTGAGATTAATTCTCCACTTTAATCATCAAAAAATGATTATAAATAAATATATATTATTCATAATTATGAAATATATGAAATAATAAGTCTAATTTGATGATATATATATATATGTATTCATGTACATATATTT
This sequence comes from Viscum album, assembly GCA_963277665.1. Classification (NCBI taxonomy): domain Eukaryota; kingdom Viridiplantae; phylum Streptophyta; class Magnoliopsida; order Santalales; family Viscaceae; genus Viscum; species Viscum album. The sequence continues at coordinate 1,472,773,645 of OY728125.1, read as the reverse complement.
CATTCACTTACTTCCATTCAATACGATAAGAAAACAGAAACAACGTTCATGCGTACGTAAGACCTACCGTCTCCAAGAACGATGTATTTCATTATATATATATATATATATATTATATATATTTATATTATGCATATATATGATATAAAAATCATATTATACATTCTGGAAGTATTTAAACCATGATATAAGTAATATGATAAAGAATAACAAGTCAAAACATGTACAATAAACAATGCGATACTGCCCGAAATGTTGCATTAACTTCGAATTGTTAACAAACAGGTAATATAAAGTCATAAAATAATAATATATGACATCTTAAATATTATTATGATTCGGATATAAGTTAATAATATTTTTAAAACATTTTACAGGAGTTTTGGACTTTTACAGAGAGTATCAGACATAAGGTAAGAGATAATTTTATAATCTCATTTTTATCTTAGATTGTTTATTCATAAGTATTTACTGGGATATATTTATCATCCACGTCCATTTTTTCTAAATTTTTATTTATAAATTTTTTAATTTTATTCTATCTCTGTTTAAATTAATTTTTTCCCATTTATAAATTTTACCACATGGTATGGGAGGAATCTTTATTTTGTTTACTATATGAGGTACTTTTTTACTTTTCTGGAAGAATTGTGAGGAGAATGTTTTTTAACTTATACAGGATGGACCGATTTTTATGCCTTATTTCCATGAAGCTTATTTTACATGATTAAAATTTTATTTTCAACAAAATTTTTACTTTTAAAATTTTGTGGCATTTTGAGAAAGGAAAACATTTTTGAAGAAGAGAGTATATTTTCCTCAAAAATTAAGTTCAAGTGTTTTATCAAAATTATTTTCCAACTAAGTTGATTCTCTTTAAATAGGGTAATGTTTCTATACCTATTATTACTATGACTTGATTATGTTAATGATGGAATATTATTTTATATGGATTATGTTATGAAGGAATGATGTTTAAGAAACTCATTTTATTTATTTTGTTATGCTATGCTGATTGATTTTTGTTTTTGTGAAATATGTAAGAATGATTTCATAATGAGATGGGTGGGACCTATATCTCCATAAAATTAATTTGGTAATGATTTATATCTCAAGATATAGATATGACTAGAATTTAATGTAAATATAGTTCAGTAATACATGGCTGGAATGGAAAGTAAACCCTGTTCAGTAATGGACTTTGTCCACTATGATGGTCTTGGCAGCAATGCCTTGGATACTATGGAAATAATATTATGTTATTAGTTTTACACAATTACATGTTTTATGAAAATGTTATTCTATCATGGTTAATGTTCCTTTATGATCTATGCATTATGTATTTTCCATGATTCATTTCATGACTCATGATTTTGATGTTTAAACTTTATGTTCATGTTTTTACTTTCAAATGTTTATGGTTCTTTTATGTTCTCCATTTTTACCCTTACTAAGCATTTAATCTCACCCTTTATATGTTTTCATTACCCGATGATATAGATAAAGGTTTTAGGTAGGAAAACAAAAGGGGAATATCTTTATGAGAGATGTTGAAGATCTTTCACCAAGTTAGAAGATTATATTCCAAGTTTCCAAAGACACTAAACTAATACTGTCCTTAGGAATCTGTTTTTGTCATGTATTAAGTATTCAACAAAATAAATTTAATGTTCTGGTACACCAAGACTGGGGTTGTTAGAGATGGTATTAGAGTGAATTATTATTTAACCTTTGGAAACTATGATGCAAAAACTTCAGTGAGATCCCTAGAGATATTTCTGAGGTATGTCTAGGGATGTCTCTACGGGTAAGTCTAACTATAGGATACCGTCATAGAATTATAGTAATGATCATAAATAACCTAGAATTAAACCTATTATGATATACATTTAAATTAATCCCCCTTTATTATGTTTTTATTTCAAGTATGATATTTGCATCTCACATTATTCTTTTTTAGTTATAGACAATGGATGGAACCCAAAGGAACCACATTAATGCTGGATGCAATGGGAAATTCAATGATTGTCCTCATAAACAACTAAATGTTATGGGAGCTTAAATAAATAATCTTTTTTATATGACCACAAATCCTAGTAGGCATTGAAATGAACAAAAGTGGGAACAACTTTCTCTTGAATCTTTCTTAAGGAAACATCCACCTTATTTTAGTGGAATAATCGATCCACTAGTTGCAGAGAAATGTATTTTTATAGTTGAAAATATATTTTTCATTATTTTTTGTTCAAAACATGAAAGGGATAAGTTGGGAACTTATTTCATGGAAGGTAAAGTGAATTTGTAGTGGAAATTTATCAATAATACGAGGCAAAAAGAAAAAATTGACTTCATGGATTGGGATGAGTTTAAAAAATTATTTTTTAGAATGTACCTTCCTCATATTCTTCATACTAAAAGGAAGATTGAGGTTTCTCATCTATCTCATGGTTATGATAAGAAAAGAAGGATATAATTCAAAGTAAACCATAAAAATTATGGAGACAATAAGATTATATTTTCTTTATGCACAAAGTGTGGAAAGACACATTGAGAAAATGGTCATAAGGGGACTGATAAATTTTTAAGCGTGGGAACGAAGGTCATTGAGAATTTTACTACCGAAGTAATGGGAATAAACAAGAATCTCAAAAGAGTGAAACTCCCCCAAATTAGGGTTATAAGTGCAATGAAATGGGTAATTATGCTAACCAATTCCCAAATTCAAGGGTTATGGATGATTATCGATGTCACCAACCTCGTAAGGCCAAAGACAAAGGAAAATCACATGCGATCACTATTGGTGATGTTGAGTATGACACTGAAGTGGTGGAATGATTAAGCGTTTATGTAATGGGATTCCAAAAATAGTGTAGTCGAATCTCTTTTATAATATTATATAATATTAGAATATATATGTATCGGTCCATTGTGTTTTTCCATAAGTATTTGGTACCAGTAACCATGAAAAGTGATTAAAATATTTTTTGAAATCATATGATATGCACATAAAGAAGGTATAATAAGATAATGATATGTTTGATAGCATTAATGAGATCATGAATGATAGAAGGAAAAAGTGATATCATGGTTTGAGTAAATAGAATTTTTGGTATATTTGGTGTGCAGAAAGAGTTAATTTTGACAGAATGCATGTTTTCACTAAGGTTATTTGGTAATTCATGTTATTGTCATGTTTCAAGAGAATACATGATTAAGATATTCAAATACTTGGAATGTCACAACCAATAAATTTCAAATGAGACATGTGAGACAACTGTTAAGTTGATTTAGTTCACATATTTCTAAAGTTTTATAGTTTTAGTTTTTGGAAGGATTTTAATGTTATCAATTTATGGATAGTATAAGTTATATTCCTATTTAAGTTTTTATTATCTAATTATAGGTGGCCTTATGTATATTTGATTACCTATGCTAACATTTTTATTAAGACATATGGAACGACCTCTCATTCTATCGCATGACCTACTAACACTTAAATAATGACAAATTTAACTTCATTTTGTTAAATAAGAGATGAAGTGGAAATTTTTTAAGGCATGAACAAGGGTGATATTTTACCAAAATCAATTATGTATTTATTCTCATGCGAAATTATTCAACTTTAGGGAAAAGATATTGACAACCAAAAATATTACCCTTGTAAATTCTTATCTAATGAATCATATGGTCCCTTAAATCATCACATATTTGCAGCTTTCTGGTTGTTAACTTTCTCCAAACCTTGTTCTCAATCACTATCCATCAGAACTTGATGGTTATATTTTTCTCCCATATCCATGTGTTCACTTCCCACCGATGTTCTCCTATGAGGAAACCTAGTGATGAGTTAACTTGGGTAACCATTATTTTTCTAACCTTCCTTTTTAAAATGAAGTTTTAGTATCCCTTTTTATGATGTGGATTTCTATGAAAGAAAATTTCAAATAGAAAACCATTTATAACCCTAATGAATTTAAGGGGGAAATTCATTTTAAGGGGGGTTGAATGTAACACCCCGAGATTTTATGAGATATATTATTTTTAATTTTTTTGATGTCTTGTTCTATATTATAAACCAAGAATAACTTGCGCTATACACAAAACCCTATTAGCTTGCAGTATACGCAACACTATTCTTGGATTTTGTTACACACAATTAAAAGTTATTTTGATAGAATTCATTTTTCCAATAGTGTGTATAGATTTTTATCAATGTATAAAATATATATGTTTCTATTATATTATAAGAAACACCAAAGGAATATTTCACTAAACGCGACACTAACATGGCTTGTGTTACATGCAAGATAGACCTTCCTCGATAGCTTGCGTTGTACGCAATACCTAGTTTTACTAAACAACGATATATTATTAAAATATTATTATTATGGGATATAAACTAGCCATAATGAATATTATTAACCCAAATTTGAATTTTATATAACATTAAAATTCAACTTATTTATTTTAAAGACATGATTTAAGAACAAGTTCATTTTTGGATAAAAAAATAATTTTTCAAAAAAGGCAGTTTTGCCACCTTTTGATAACACACCCATTTTAAATCAATGTTTTAACAATTTTATATATTATATTTGAAAAAATAAACTTTTTATTTTGAATAGGGACATAAAAATTTACTTATGTTGATTTTTTGTTTTTTTTTCTGATAAAATTCACAATTTCATGAATACTGAAAAATTTGGTATTTTAATTCAAAAATGCCTTTTCATCTAATTTATTCATATTTATAGATTGAACTTTTCATTGATTTAAAAGTGTAATTGGATTATATTTTCCTCATTTAATCCAATTTTGTTCATTGGAAGTAATTTCACTCTTAAATTGTATATAAACACATGTCAATCTTTTGATAATTATTACTTCATAAAAACCCGCTTTTTGGTTTTGACAACATGAATTAATTTCAAATTAATTATAGAAACTTCTGCTTTTTGAATTTTTAAAAATAGATTCTATATTTTCAATCTGAAGGTCAAATTTTTTTTAATGGTTACCTTTTATTTTTGGATATTATGAATACTAATTTCAGTAATTATTTTTATTAACCATGGTTAAATGGTAAATCTGGTAAATAAGGGTAAATAATAATAATTTAATAGTGTAAAACTACCCTAAAAAGTGTCCTAATCCTAATGGATGATATATTTCCAACCATTTTCATCCTTGGGTATATTTTGGGACCCCATGGATTCACAAGGATGTGAAAATGACATTTTATAAGAATTAATTTAAAGTAATGATAATTATAACATTAACATATATCTTTTACTAAATTAATTTTAATATAGGGTAATGTAACTGATATTTATTTCTATAAATAGTCATTAAAGAGATTAAAATATTTCCAACATAAATATATTTTATTTATAATTTTTAGACATTAGATAAATATATCTATTTATGACACAATTATAATGTAGTGTTTACCTCATTAATGAAAGATTCAAATGAATGAATTTATAAATAATAAAATAAATATAATTATTACATTTTGATTCCATAAACTAATTTTCTGGATGAAATTGAAATATTAAAGATTATTTAATGTCTTTTGTTCGATGTAATCAATTTTATATTACTTAAAAAAAAACAATTACTTAATAGTTTCAAAATTGACATTAATGAGTTTTTAAAACCAATAGTATTTTATTAAATCATATAAAAATCATAAAAATTTAATGTTCGACCAAATAACTTTTATAGTGATAAAATTTTTATAAATGATAATTTTTAGGTTATCTTAGAATTTTATAGTAATGATATTAACCATTTCGTATAAAAATACAAGAGGACATGGTAAGAGTTAACTTATTTTACAAAGGGTTAAATATAAAAGATAAGGTTACTTTTATGACCTAAACATGTCTAAAACCTACTGGTTGTAATTTTTTTGACCCATAATAATATTATCCTCGCAATAAATCAATTTGGAGATATTATAAACCAAAATTAATTTTATAATAAATTAACATTTCACGTTTTTTCCTCAATTGCCCCTCAACTCTCTTATAAAAGGGAACCTCTCTTTCTCTTTAACTCACACCTCTAAAGCCATTTGGTTCAGCCAAAACCTACCAATTTAATATCCCAAAATCCCTCATATCATTATAGAGGTATAAACTTGTGAAGAGAGCTATCCTAAAGATCCCTTTTATTCAAATCAAAAGAAAACACCCCAAGAAGAGATAATCATTTTATCCATTCTTTCAAGGTTCTTTTCTTCTTCAACTTCTTCTCTCTAAATTGTTTCCATACCAAAGTAATAAATATGGTATCATATATATAATTATATGTTAATAAAATCATTTTAAAATTATATTCATCATTTTATCTATCCTAAAAATATTAAAATCACCATGCATGCATACGTACGACTTACCATCTCCACGTCGTGGTGTAATTTGTTATTCCGCTTTAATTTATTTGAATGAGTATAATGATGAGTATAATATACATAAATATTGAATATTAAATTATTTTCATTCTTTATAATTAATATACCATCCAGTTACATATCATTTAATCATTAATTGAATGATATCATCACTTGTGCGCATGTACGACCTACTGTCTCCATGACACGATGATATTCATTATTCACATTAATCATCCCAGAATGATTATATATATATATATTTCATAATTATGAAATATATCAAATAATAATTCTAATGGAATTATATATATATATATATATGTATGTACATATATGTCATTCACTAACTTCAATTCAATACGATAAGAAAACAGAAACAACTTTCATGCGTACATACGACCTACCATCTCCATGAATAGAGTATTTCATTTTATATATATTCATATTATATATATTTATATTATGAATATATATTATATATAAATCATATTATACATTCTGGAAGTATGTAAATCATGATCTAAGTAATATGATCAAGAATAACAAGTCAAAACACACAAGATAAACAATGCGATACTGCCCAAAATGTTTCATTAACATGGAATTGTTAAAAAAAGGGTAATATAAAGTCATAAAAGGATAATGTATGATATGATAAATATTATTATGATTCTGATATAAGGTAATAATTTGTTTAAAAACATTTTATAGGAGTTTTGGACTCCTATAGAGAGTATCAGACCTAATGTAAAGGATAATTTTACAATCTCATTTTTATCTGAGATTGTTTATTCATAAGTATTTATTGGGAATATATTTATAATCAATGTTAATGTTTTCTAAAAATGTATTCATAAAATTTTTTCTATTATTTGACGTATGTTTAAATTCATTTTACACATTTCTGACTTGTACTACATGGTATGGAATAAATCTTTATTTTGTTTACCATACACGGTACTATTTTTCATTTTTAGAAAAAGTATGAGGATAATGTTTTTTTAACTTATAAAACATGGATATATTTTTACACCTTATTTAAAAGAAGTTACTTTTACATTATTAAAAGTTTATATTCAACTAAATTATTTTCTTTTCAAATTGTGTAGAATTTTGAGAAAAGAAAACGTTTTTGAAGAAGAATGGATATTTTCCTCAAGAATTAAGTTCTATTATTTTATCAAAATTATTTTCCGTCTAAGATTATGCTCTTTAAATTGGGTTGTATTTCTATCCCTATTATTACTATTATTAGAATATGTTAATGATGGAATAATATTTTATATGGATTATGTTATGATGGAATGATGTTTAAGAAAATCATTTTATTTCTTGGGTTATGCTATGCTGAATGGTTTATGTTTTTTTGGAACATGTTAGAATGATTTCATTATGATATGGGTTGGACCTATATCTCCCTCCAATTCATTGGGTAAATATTTATATCTCATGAGATAGACATGAATATAATGAAAAATAAATCTAGTTGAGTAATACATGGCTGGAATGGTAAGTAAACACAGTTTAGTAATGGACTTTTTCCACTATGATGATCTTGGAAGCAAAGCCATGGCTACTATAGAAATCATATTATGTGCTTATTAGTTTTCCATAATTACATGTTTTATGACAATTATATTTTATCATAGTTAATGTTCCTTTATGATCTATTCCTTACATACTGCCAATATTTATTTCATGACTCAAGATTTTATTATTTAAACTTTATATTCATGTTTTTACATTCAAATTTTTATGGTTTGTTTTATATTATCCATGTTTACCCTTACTGAGCATTTGAGATCACCCTTTTTATGTTTTCTTTTCCCCATGGTATAAAAAAAGGTTTTTGGTAGGAAAAAAAGGGAAGATTTTTATGGGAGATGTTGAAGATCTTTCACCAAGTTAGAATATTATGTTCCGAGTTTCCAAATACACTAAAATAATATGGTCTTTGGGCATATGTTTGTGTCTTGTATTAAGTATTTCGAAAAATAAATGTAATTTAATTGTACGCCAGGCTTGGGGTCATTAGAAAAATTCCTTTATCTAGATCGATCTGTGATAGGAAACACTTTAATACCTGAAGGAGTGGTTGATAAGTTATCCCATCTTTCTGATTTTAGAGGAGCGAGTGATGTTTGAGGTATTTTTTGGCACTTAACACACGGTATTGGGATGTATCTTAATATAGTGGAGGGTGGTAATATTTTATGGGTCCAGGAAGTTACTCCCCCATGAGTGAATATATGCAAGAAATGACTTGAAGTCAGTAGAAATGATGTTTTCCCTGATGCTATAGAGATATTACCACATATGAGAGCACTTTTTGGTCATTAACAACCAAAAATATATGCTATGATTTCTCTCGGAGGTAATTTTAACGTATGTTATTGGATATAGTTGAATTTTTTCTTATTCCATGACTTTGAGATCTACTACACCCTAGGTAAAAGTAATGTTATGTATTATTTGTTGAGAATAAAGTTTTGATGATCTATTCAAGAATTCTAGGATCCTTAAAGGGTGATTGAGAAGTTAGTGGTCCATCATATTAGAGTAAAGGAGGATGATAACAGGTGATTCCTATGTTAGATATCAGTGGAATATTTTTTTTATACAATGTGGAAGAGTCATAGTGGGGATACTTAGAGGTAGAGGTGATGTAGGATCATTTCTATCTTCATGATACTTCAAAGGGATGGTTAGAGGATGGTCAAAATCAATTTATATTTTAAGGGAGGTTGTATGTTTCATTGGATACGTGTGAGGGTTTTCTCTATGAGTTTCATATATTAACATTAGAAGTGAATCTGAGTGTGTCTAATAAGTTCTTTGTTTTTAGGATCCAACTTGGGGGGATCGAGGTAAAGTAGTTAGTAATAAAGTTCATGGGATTTTATTTAGTCTATTAGTAGGTTAATGTAGAAAACCATGCCCCTAAAATATTATTTTATATTTTGGATATTCCTATGTGGAAGTGAGAGAAAATATAAATGGATTTAATCACTAGGTTACCCAAGTTTCATGAAGGATATGATGCCTTTTATGTGATTATCGACTAACTGATGAAGTCATCTCTCTTTCTAGAAATAGTGGAGCCATGTTCCATGGATGTTCTGGTGAGTCAATATATGGATGAACATGTGATGATATATGGGATGTTTTTGAGAATCATATTTGATAAGAACCCTAATTTTACCTAGAGAATCCAGAGGATATTATAGTATTCTATTTTCTCTTAACTACATCTTAACACTTCTTTTCATCCCTAGATTAACAACCAAATAAAGTGGACCATCTAAACACTGGAGGATTTATTAAGGGCGTGCATCTTGGATTTTGGTGGATCATGGGTGAAACCCCGAACATTGTTTGAGTTTTAATACAATAATAGTTTTCACTCATCCATCAGTATGGCTACATTTGAGGCATTGTATGGACAACCATTTTAATCTTCTTTATGTTAGACTAATGTTTTAGAGTCTACAATTTTTTTCCATATTTGGTGAAGAATATGAAAGGTAAGATCTAGATAGTCTAGAAGACGATGAAGGTTGTTTTATAACACCATAAGGTTGATGTTGTTTTTAGCTAGAGACCCCTATAGTATGATGAATTAGAACATGTGTTCTTGAGGGTTTCCCATCATCTGAGGTAGAATAGGGTTTTTCAGGGGGAAATATCTACCCTTAGTTTTTCAGTCCTTTCAAGGAGTTGGAGAATATTGGTGAGGTGCTATATCAGTTGGAACTTATTTCATGATTAGAAAAAATCCATGACATCTTACACATGTCCCATCTTAATTGATATCTTCATGATGACTCCCATGTCATTAAATGGGTAGAGTTGGATATTGATGGAGATGAAGAATTCATGGAGTAGTTGGTTGAGATTCAATATCACCAAGAGAAGGTTATTTTTGGCCATTTCATTCCCTTGGTTTGTGTACAATGGGGTAACGATGGTTTAGAAGAGACTACATAAGACATTTAGACACTTAATCATTCCCATTATCTAGAGTTATTTTGAATTTTTTTCTATGTGATATTCTTCTTAAATTGTTACTAGTTTATAAAATCTATCGATTCATCTTATTGAATATGTAAAGTTGGTGGTTTCATTACCGTTTGAGAGGTATCTCACCCAAGAGTGTGGTTTTGGATGCTGTTGTAGCATGTTTAAGCACATCATTATTCTTATATGGTGGTCATATTTTAGTTGTGATGAGATTTATAAGAGGTATATCATGGGGTGATCATTTATAATTTCCCGTTATTCCCTCCTTTTGGGGTTTTTTATTCTAAAAAATATGAATTATTTAAGAGGTATATAATATAACGGTCTTGATCATCAGTCCAATAATTTTTTTTGTATTTGAGAGATAGAGGTGTCATGAGGATCCTTGGGGAAGGGGATGGGTGGGTTGAGTTGAAATCCGAACTAGAGGATATAACATGAGTCTATAGGTAACAATGTTGTGGAGGCCCTTGCAACATAGATAAGGACTTATAGTGTAGATACTCGAAACAATATGTTTTGGTGGATCAACTTATTTTGACCTAGATATGATGTATAAGTTATCTGTGGTGTAATGTAATGGATATGTGGAGTGTAGTGTTTCAGTTTATTTCTTCATCCCTACACCATAAAGACTTCATTATGTCATATCATGGTATGGGAGTCAAGTGTCTACGACATAATTTGGAGGTATGTCAGAGGGTTACCAAGATCCAAGACCCCCCATCCCTTTTAATTTTAGGGTAGATACAATTTAGCACATTGGTCTATTCTGTATCCTTTTCCCCCTGATTAAAGGATGTGGTTGCTGATTATGGTGTGAATTCCAGATGAGGTTAGACTGAGATCCCTTTGCTGCATAACATTCTACGTTATATTATAGTTTTGGGTAGATGAATATTTATTACGGTATAACATGTGGTTTTGATCTATGGTACTTTAAAATTATGCTAGGTATAAATTTATAAACTCATTATAAACTATTTATTCCTCAAATTTCTATCTAGATACATGCTAATACTAGGAGATGTTTTGGGAGGTCTTTCCATCCCTCTTCAGTGGATCAAACCCTCATTCTAGAGATATTTATTATTGAATATATGAAGTGATTACCTTCCCTATTTTACTTCATGATATTTAATTAACATTTATTTAAAGACTGTTTGGTTATGGGAATGACTAATTTGGGTGAAATTAAGAATGATTTATGGTGGAAACTATGATTTCGGTTGTTGAATTTCCCTTAGCATGATCATAATCTTGTAAACATGTCTTCCTCACTTGGATGATGTGTAATGATTATAAATGCTTTTTATTGAGGTTAGGAATCCAATCTCTCTCCTTTCTTTATGTGAAAAATTGAAATTAGTATGGTTTATTCTCTATGGGTAGATGGTAAAAGATAATTAACTGATATAATTAATTGGATAAAATAAATTTTGAGGAACATGATGAATTCACATGTGTTTACTATTTTCTTTGTTATTGTTGCTCAATCTTTCTTTGAAACCTGAAATATATTGTAATGTGTCTATTGTGGATGCTGTGAATTGTGTTCTATTTCTATGATTGATTGGAATAAATCTACTTTCATAAAAGGATAAGAACATAATAATGAAATGAATAAGTTGTTTGTAAATATGGAAATTATTTGACAGAACCTATGCAATAGATGATGAAGTATTAAAAAAAATCCATAGTTGAATGGAAATTATGAAAGTAGTCAAATTTAAAATATACTATTATATATTTATGGTGTGGTTTCCATTATCCTCATATTTGTTTGGATATTTTGGGGATTTTACAGTGGTAACTACATCTAGTTACGATGTGGAATAAGTGGGTACGTAGTTTAGTTGGCATGGGATATGTTGAGGGATGGTTTTAAAGTTGGTTGGGTTTTTTTGTTGTGGGGAATTTTCATAGTTTCCAAGTAGTTATAGAATATGGATGGTAATGATGAACTTAAGATGGAATGATATGGATTTGAATTGGAATGGTTGGTGATGATATAAATTTATAAAATTAATGTGAATGGGATGAACTTAAACCCATGATATGTTTAGTGTGGTTTATATTTAAATATTGAACCAGAATACAATGTAAATGGAAATTTTTTGGAAATTATTAAAACTAAAAATGGTTGAATCTATGAATAAAGAAGGTGATTGTGGGTTTTTATGTATTTTTTCATGTGGTGGATAGAATTATAGAAGTCTAAGGAGTTGGTGGCAGTTTTCATCGGGTGATATGATAATGTGGTGAGATGAATTAGTCCTGGTTGATGTAAACCCAATGGTTAGGATTTTTTTGAAGATTATACTAATATTTTCATATGATTTTTTATGTACCCCACCTGAGTCGAGTATAAAGTACTAATTACCAAAGGTTTTGGGTTCCATGTGTTTTCCCTAACATCCAAGTTAACGAGGGTAGATGTATGACTACCCCCTCTCTCACTCTCTCCCTTTAGTTGTGGTTCCTATTACTAATGGATTAGTAGGTTTTGATTCATAGTGATTGTGGATCAATTAGTGGAGAAGTCTATAGATTATGTTTTAGTTGGAGACGATTCCCAATGATGATGAATTATTAGTTAGTGGTATTATTTTTATGTGATGTGTAGTGGGGGTCATGCATGATAAAAGGAGGGAATGAGGTTGATTTCCTTCATTTTCATGACACCCAACTTCCCTAGATTTATTATTGGTATATATGGAAGGGATAAAAACAGAATACATTTAGTGCTGGATAGTGATAGTGGAAAAACAATGGTGAAGTGGTTACAATGGGCCTTTTTAATATTATTTTATATTATTTTACTTCTTTGGATGCATTACTTGCTGAGTGATCCTTGAGAATTTCGGGATTGGGTTTAATTGACATGTTTTAGGAGAATTATAGTTCCATCATTCGTTCACTAGATAATTAGAACACTCTTTTCATATTTTCATATGAGACCTTGGGTATGAACCTACCGAGTATACATTTTAGGATCACCCATATTATATAAATTTAATTTTTGGGTTTTATGAGGGTGTTAGAGACTGAGTTGGACATCAATAACTCAATGTTTGGAGTGTCTACCTTAGTTTTTTTTGGTATTTTATTTTGTATTTTGTTATTTGAATTTATTGAAATGAAATATGAAATGATGGTTATTTTAAATTTATGACATGGTGTTAAGTGAGGTTTTTGTATCATATTCATAGGATTATTAAGGGAACTTCCTCCCATTGTGTGTTTTATACCCTTGGTTCTAGTCACTATCCCAAGGTTTATTAGAGGTGGGATTCTGGGGAGACTCCCTCTATTAATTATAGGCTCAGGAGGGTCACCATTAGAGGGGGTTTCAAAATATTAAATATTCTAAAATTTTCAAGAAGTTGATGATAAAGATTCTACATAGGTTTGATCCTATGATTTCTGCTCTAAAAGATATAGAGGATCTAACTCATAATACTCTCATTGATTATAAGATAAGAATGAAACTAACTTGTAAAAATAAGATCAAGTATGAGATGTATTATGAATCACAGAGAAAAGTGAAGATTAAATATTAGGAATTTGAAGATTAAAGTGATCTAAAAATAAGGAAGATATTGAAAAATATAAGAGAGTTATGTATCTTATTTCAGGAAATTTCAAAAACTTCAAAGGAATTTATAAAGGAAAAATACCACTTAAATGATTTAATTGTGGAGGAATTGGGAATTTTGAAATGAAATGTCCCAATAATAAAGGTTGTAAGTCTAAGACAAATGAACAAGTGCAAAAAAATCCTAAAAGAAATAGGGTAAAAAAATCATAGACTGGTTTGAAATATGATAAAATACAAAAAAATTTCCTAAAAGGATGAACACAAGTGCAATGAAATAAGAAAAAGAGGGACACTCCACTTAATGTATCCAATCAGAAGAATAAGATGATAAAAAATTCACCAATATCATGGATCATGTAGAAATACACAATGAATCTATAAATAATGAAGAAGAAGAATGTCGCATAACAATTATGGATCATCTATTTAAATCATAAATTGAAGCCTATATTGAGATGAACACCAAAATCAATAAGTAAATAATGTTGTTAAAGAATTAAGATGACAATGATATTGATTAAATTGAAGATTATATAAAGTAAGATAATATTATATTTATGAAATCAAAAAAATTCAAATTGGAAATTATCGATTAAGAAAAAATGGTGAAATATCTTAATAAAAAATAGATTTTAAAGGAATAAGTGTTAAATAATATACAATCAATGTTTATTGAAGCTCTTAAAACTCAAAATAATATGAATAAAGATTACCATAATGTTGTGGATGTTTATTATGAGTCATCAAAATCTTCAAAGAATAAATTCCCAAATGTATAGTTTAGATATAATCATGTTGAAATCAAAATAAAATATGTTATTTCGAATAGTGTAGGCTCAAATTCAAATTCTATACCAATGTGGGATAGTAAACAAGAGGATAAAACATCTTCTACATCAAATTAAGATAAGAATATCTCAAGAACATCCATTCCCCCAAGACAAAAACAAGCACATCTTGTAGAAAGGAAACAACAACAATATTATGGATATAACTATTATCAATATGAAAAATTAAGGTTTAGTGGATAATACTAGTGTTGTAGAGTATTTGGGTAGAAAAAATATTTGTATTAGTTCAATATGTCACTATTTGGTAAGTAGAAAGAATCAAGGTAGTGTAACTATGAAAAGATAAGAAGTGATTCACAAAGGAATCAAGCTATGATCATAAATACACCAGGTCTTCCCATACATAACATATTTGAATGATTAGAAGAGATATTTGGTATATGTGACCAATATGGTCATTTTATGGAAGATTTCATGATCGATTAACTTGGAGAGTTTTCCAACAGTGATAAAGGTAAAAAATTTAGATTACTATGAAGGGGGATAATTTATTCTTTACCGAAGTCACTATGAATGATTGAATAATAAAAAATTCATGGATTCCTAATAGCACTTATTCCACAAATATGAATAGTGACATAAAAATATTAATGATTATTTATGGATAATAAGGTTGATTAGTGACTTTTGGAAATGATAATTCTCTAAAAATTAGAGGATTTGGTTATATTATTTTTATTAATGAGAGATAAAATACAAAGATTTACTCCCTATGAATGGGATCAAACACAATATTTGAGTATTATCTCACTATATGATGATGTAAATGAATTTATTTTCAAGAAAAATTGATATATCATAAAAATCTGAAAGTATGGAAGGATCACCACCGAATGTAGAAAAAATAAGTAATCTATATTAAATTAGTGATCCTACAAACTCTCTATTTGAGGGACAAAGATGAAAACATGCTATGTCATAAAAGTCTCAGTCACCTTGGATATATAATTTTATAAAAAATCGTAATTAATAGTTTGGTAAAATATATTATTAAACTAAAGAGATAGAAGTGATGTTTTTAAATTTTTTTAGAAACGGACATTGGTTCAAGGCACTAATAAGATAATAGATATTCAATCCCCTAGAGTACTTGATTTTATTCATGCTAACTGATGTGGATTTATGAGATAAAAGTATACCATGGGTGATTTTTTATTTTGATACCTGCATTGATGATTTTATGCATATGACTAATGTCATGTTTATAAATAAGATGTCCAATGTAGTAGATATGTTAAATATATTCTGAAGAAAAACTGAAAAAGAAATGGGAGTTTACTTCAAAAAAGATGAGATATGATAATTGATGAGAATAAAGATGTGGTTATTTTTAAATTAATCTTGAAAATAATGGGATCAAGAATCATTATAGTTCAACCTACACTCCCTAGAAGAATGAAGTAGAGAAAAGGAAAAATACAAGTTTTTGTAAGATGAATATAACAATTATTCCTAAGAAAAAGCATTCATAAAATATCTATAGGGAAGATATGTGTACTACTGTGGACATCAAAAATAGATTAACGTTAATAATTGAGAAATTTTTTGACATAATATGAAATGTAGTATAAGAAAAAGCCTATAGTAAAGGACTATAATATTTTGGTAGTCCATATTTCATGATGATCACAAACACCAATCTAGAAAAATTTGAAGATAAATACAAAGAAGGGATCTTTATGGGATACTTATCAAAAGGTTGAGGTTACAAATGCAGAAATAAAAATCTATAAAAATTGGATGATACTTATATTAATGTTATTGATAATGATAAAAAAATATTATGTGATAAGTGAAGTAGTGACAAAAAATTACGATTCTAATATATTTTTTATTTTTGATAAATAAAGTAAAGAATAATATTTAAATTTATTGAATTAAATTAATTTTAATTATTAGAAAAACATGGATAAATATGTAATATTTGGAAGTGAGAAATAAAATAATCAGATATTGAAGAAGCATATTTATTCAAGAAATATCATTAGTAATAAAGAAGCTTATGTAGAGACAATTAGTAAATTAATTCATGAAAATAAAAATGTTCCTATTTTATAGATTTATCCTAAAAAAATTTATTAGATAGTTAATAATAAGGATTTTATTAATCAAATAAATAAAAAACTAGATTAGATTGATAACAATTTTAATTGGGAAGATGTACTAATATTTAAAATGTCAAATATTATAGGCGTGATGTGTGTATTAACAATTAAACTAAATGAAAAATGTTTGTGTCAAGAAACAAATCATGTCAAGTATGAAAGGATTATTCACATGTTGAAGGAATTTATGTTAAAGAGACTCTTAAACTAGTTTAAATACTAGATACTATTATAATTTTTTTTATAGTGGAATCACATATACACTACATGGTGTATCAGAAGGATATGAAGTATACCTTTTAAAATAGTGATATAGAAAAAGAAGTTTTAATTGAGAAGCATAAATGTTTTATACATTACAATGAAAGTAATAGGGTATGTAAACTGAATAAATACTTTTATAGTTTAAATCATCTCCTTACATCCTAGTACTCCAAGTCGAACACTTTCTTGAAAATTCTGAAATTTACTATGTGAAAAATTGATAGAAACTTTTATATAAAATTTATTTCTATAGGTACTCCAATTTTGATCATATATGTTGAGAATAATATATTTTCAATTAAAAAAGTGTATATCTATAATGAATTTGAAAATTAGATGAAGATGAATTTTGATATTTCCATGATTGGTGAAATGAGCTATTATTTGGGGCAATCGATTGCATAAAAATATAATAATATTTTTCTATCCCCAAATAAATATCCCAAATAATTATTGAATAATTTTGGAATGGATGATAAAATATAAATTTCCACTCCCAATGCTATAGAAATGAAATTGGTCCAGGATTATGTAGGAATTATCGTGAATCAAAAAAAAATTAGGAAAATTATTGGGTGTCTTCTTTACCTAATAGTTTCAATACAAGACATAGTGTATTGTATAACTTTTTCTGCTAGATATCAGTGTGATCATAAAGAGTCTCATACACTGACAACAAAAATAATCATGAGATATACCAATGGAACTCTGAGTTATGTTATTCTATATAGAATAATAATTTTTTTTGAATATTTTGGGATATACAAATATAGACTGGGCCTATGATTTTACAGATAGAAAATATAGTTTAGGTGTAACCTTCTTTTTAGGTAGATGTTATATAATTCTGTATAAAAAAAGTTGAGTTAGTTTCATATAGAACAAATAAGGAATTGTTTATTGAAGTAATACAATCTTGTACATAAATATTGTGGATGAATATATATTTTTCTGCTCTGAATGTAACATTTTGAGATTTTGAAAGGAAACACTATTCTCTATAGAGTATGAGATATGCCACATAAAGCATAAATGAACAACTAAATTCTATTATTTAAATATAACCGATATAACCAAGCTGTTAAATTAGCAGGAATGAAAAAGAATAACCTATTTATTATATAAATAAAAATTTCCAAAATAATATTTTTTTGGTTATTTCAGATAAAATAATCCCACATTTTTTAGTAAAGTCATTTTATTCTTAAAAAAATATATTTTCTTCAAAAAATGATTTTATTACATTTTATATACAAATAATATAATAAATATCTGGATCATTTAGATTATATATTGGATAAAAATTAATTTATTTTTCAAACAAAAATACTAAAATTACTCTGTGGTGAAATTTCGTGAATTTGTTTAAAAAAATAAACTTTTTAGTGAATTGTAAATAAATAATTTTTTAATACAGTATTTTTGAGGCATAATCAATACATAATTATTACATAAAATTTATTCAACTTATGTAATGAATAAATTAATAAATTATAACACAAATATTTTACAATAAATAATTATTATCATGAAAATTAAATTTTTTTTCATGATAAGTAAAGAAATCATTATCAGTGTCGATGTATTACCTTCAAAACATTGAAAAAGTAAAAAGTGGTTCCTTATATATAAAAATTGAGTTCAAAAAATTATTTTAATGAATTTTTTATTAATTATTATATGAAATTTATATTTTTGGTTGATAGTTTCAAATTTTAGAGTTATGTATCATGAATCTTATTGAAATTCTTGTGCAATTCTATCAAAAGAAAAAAATTCAAATTAACATATTAAATAAGTTTTCATGACAAGGATATGAGTAAATACATATAATGGAATAATATAAAATATTATATTAAACCCAATTAGGTTATTTTTCTGATAGTAATTTATTTTTAATATTTATATATGGAATAATTAACATTAATGCTTATGCAATGCTGATGCATTGCTTGTGCAAGTAGAAGAAAAATCATTAAAATGATTTTAATTAAAATTATAAGAACCATTAACTGACATTAAAATTTGAAGAAAACTTTTTAGATTAGTAATTATCAGAAATTATGTTTTTTTCTAAATTTGGGACATTTTTGATTAACTTGGATCACTTTAAGCCACATATAATATTTTATTTAATAGAATGTCAAATTGTTCACACTATGGTTTTTTGTTTCTATTAATTTTTAATTTTTGGTTTCCCAGGAGATATATTCAACCAAAATTATTATTTAGAAATATAAAAGATTTAAATTTATCATGATAATTTATTTTTAATTTTTATGAAACTAATAAAAACATTAAAGACATTCACAATGATGATGCAGTAATTGTAATTTTAGTATAAATATAAAATAAATGATATTAAAAAATATTAAAATAAATATAATATGAGATAATTAATATGATATATGAATTATCTAGAGAACTATGTCATGTTTAAGATATAATAAAATATTCTATTTGAATTTTAATTTTTTAACATTTTTAAAGTCATAGTTATGAATAGTTATAAATTTTAAAAATAGTATATTTCATGAATAAAATATTTTAACAAATTATTTAAAAATCAAAAAATATTTAATAAGTCCAAATTTCATAATATTGGATCCAAAATGTAACACCCTTTAGCTTTTTAGGTCTTTTGGAAGTCTTTAACCATATAATAGCCTTATTATATTTTAATATTTTATGTAATTCCTAAATTACCCCTCACCTAAATTATAAATGGGGACTCATTACATCACTTAATTTCATCTTCTTGAGCCTCTTTGATCGAATATAATATATCAAATTTTCTTCTACCCATCATTTTCCACATTCAAGTGTAGCTATCCTCACAAAAAGACCAATTCTAAGTGCCATAAAGTGGTTCTCAAGGAGAAAATATTCAAGAGGTAAATTCCTCCTACTCTCTTAAATTCTTTCTCAAATATACCTTTTCATTACCCCATATATAAAGTTTAATGACAACTTTAGTATCATATATATAAAGAAATTTAATTGTGTCAATGTTATATCAATCCTCAAATATCTTATTTTATACTTTTATTATTAAAAATGAAACCGTCTTACATGGTGTGTCAATTCACCACATTCTGGGATGATGAGTTTTTATTTCCAAATACTGCACTCATGGAAATTTTAAATTAAGTTATAATTGTTTAAAATTACCATAACATATATTTTATATATGGTCTCACTTTCTGGAATTAATGTATGACCATAGTATTAAACAAAATGTAACAAGTTCATGACGGTCGAAAAAACCACAAAAATATACTAAATTTTTATCAATAACATTTTGTCTAGTGAATCATCCTTATCTTAGGAAGAAAAATGATATATTGGATAATTTATAATTCTGGAGGTGTATTAATTCCATTTATTTTCACTTCTAGTATATTATTTCCATTTGAAAATAATATTCATAATGAGGTGACCACATAACCAGGAAACGAACTTACCCGAAATAGTGGTAATAAAAAAAATATTATTAATAACTGGGTGGAAATATGTTATAAGAATATCATATAAAGTATTATATGTCACAAAACAACGTGTTTTGGGGCTCAAGCTACAACTATCCCATGCCCACCTCCGTAGGCCAGGGGGTGGTGACAAGCACTGAACGAACAACTAACTCGGTGAGGCCTTTGCCTAAGTACTTGTACACACACACAACCATCATGATGCAAAAGTTCAAAGGGAAAGATTAAAGTATGAAACAATTCTATAAAATAAACTAAGAATACATAAATCCATAGACAATACAAAATTATGGTAGTGTATGCTTAAAGTAATGGGAAAAAATACACAACGAATCAGAAATGTGTCCCAACCTGATAGAAAACTGGAAAAGTAAACAGCTGAAGAGATCCCTACTATTGAATCCCAATCTATAACCATTTTATGTGATCCACGAACCCATTTTCTATAAGCTCCTCTATATTCATGGTCAACCTGTCTGCCATCTTCATAATACACAATGCATACAAGAAACTCACATGTAGGGGTGATCATATACATACCTAGTAGAACTCCCTGAAAGAAGGGGGGGGGAGAGGTAGAAGATAAAAATGAAGAGAAAGACATCAGAAACACAAGGTATAGTGAAAGAGTACATCTGAACCCAATAAATTATCAAATTAATCTATTCAAAGAATAAGGGGCTAAACACGGTGAGTAGTTGAACTACCTATTGAGTCTTTCTTCACATATAACAGGAGAGTAGACTCATCCAATGACAAGAATTTAGAAACTAAATGCATATGGAATACACCGTGCGTCTTTGAATCTCCTATAATGAGAGTAACCAAACCCTCGGAGTGGGTAAAATGAATATATATATATGTATGTATGTATGTATATATGTTCAGTCAAAATAATCCCAAATGAGAGAGTAAGGGGATCTTCATCTCAAAAATCCACATAAGAAGAAGAGTACCCACCAGTTCCAAAAGTCCAAAAATAATGCCCAGTATCCCACATGTCTTCCCTGAACACCCAAGTCAAAGGTTCTTATTCACTATAGCTAGGTATTATCTGATTCAGGTGGCACTGATTCACCCACATGGTTTTGGTCACATCACAAAAATGCATCTCAGTGGGGGAAGCATCCCTTTTCCTTATGATTACAAAGATATGTCAATCCACATATCTTCACTGTACCGTAAAGTCAAGGTGCAACAAATTCTAGGTGGAGCACCCATTCCCTTGTACAATAGGAGGGTTCCACTCTGGTGGTTGAGGACCCATGCCTAGCCAGGCTGGAGGGTTCTACTCTGATTCATCTAGGAACCATGCCCATCATTGCAAGATGGTTCCACTCAAAAGGTTGAGGACCCATGCCCATCTTAGCTTGATGTTTCAACTCTAATAGTCATCGATGACCCATGCCCATTCCATCTCGAGGGTTCCACTCTGAATGTCAAGGATGCATACTAAGCCCAGTAGGAGGGTTCCAGTCAGAAGCCTGTAGAGGACCCATTCCCATCCCAACAAGAGTGTTCCACTCTAGAAGCCATTTAGGAACCATTCCCATACTAGCTGGATGGTTCCACATGGTAATAATCCTATGGTCATCCTACCTAATCACTATAATTATCATGAATCACCTTAGATGGTACCGTTCTGGGAATATTCCACACCATATCTCTAAATCCACAATATATGGCACTATCGCGTTTTATGCAGAAAAAAACTCAGGATAGGCTACTTGTGGGTCAAAATCCCAGTTCAAATAAAGGATATATGAATGATCAAATCGTGATTAGAGGATCTAAAGGGGTACACAGTGGTTGAGGGGACTCACACAACATGTGTTCTCACTTCACAGCCTGGCCGTGTCCTTGGAGGACAGATGGATCTATCCCATGTAGTAGTACATGCTGTGTAGGTGGACTACACGACATGTCCTGGCTAACTAGGACTAGGGCCTTGTGATTCATTTCATTTCCATGTACCATAGTTCATGTGTGTGTACCTGACCTCATGTACCTCCACATGGGTTCCCATCCGTGTGACGTGTCACATAGGTTGTCCATATAGGACGGTGGTACACGACGTGCGAGTGAGACTACACACCGTATCATTCGTAACATTAAAAAACCCTAGCCACCTCTGCGAATAGGGGCTTCATGCTATGTGATCATCATTGAACACGATGTGTAGTTGTAATTTTCATAGAATTTATAGATATGATCTCAACACCAGGATCTTTTCTTCCAGCTTCAATTTCATCATCCAATCTACCTAAAATTGATGGATCTAGTTGAGAATGATGAATCTAGGTCATCTCTCACTTGAAAATGGACATTTGAGGTTATTCAGGTTTCACCATCAATTCCACATGCCACCATGGATTCCAAGTCAGATTTTAGGATCTTAAACAACCAAAATGATCATCCTCATCCCATAAGCATTCTATATCTAGGCTTCTCTCATCATTATATTCTCATTTCATCAATACCCCATGAATTCAAGGGTCTGATCAAGCTCATTACCTCTTAACAATGTCGAACTGGGACCACTAGGGTCCAACAGGTGAATAACGCGAAGAAACAAATGGGGGAAAAGTACAAGAAGAAATGTAAATTGATCAAGGACAAGAATTAATTCCCAATTGATGAAGAATGAGGATTTCATATTATAAAATAAAAGAAATAAACATATATTTAAGTACATGGGAACATGTAGAGGCTGCAAAGGGTTGTAGATCGAAAAAAATATCAATCTACTGAAAATATTTAATCAAAGTAATAAAAACACTAGTTTATGATCCCAATATCGATCTCAGATCGATCGATAATAATGAAAGCATTCTCTAATGATTTGGAAGGAGTCGTTACGTTTGCTGCGTCCTAATCAAATCTGATTCAGAGTTCCTTCATCATTCATTGTGATTTTCCATCAAAAGGGGGAAAGGATCTCTCAACAATGATTGTAGAATTATAAGTCTAACCCTGAAAAGAATTCCATGATGACTTATTTGTAATATATCATTTAGGAAAAAAAAGAAAGAAATAAAGAATTAATTAATCAATTAATCCACTTAAACGTTCCTCTAATGAAAAAGGTGTCTGAACGTCCTGCTCTGACTCATTTTATGTTGTGCCTATGGTAAACATCACATTCTAGACCCAACTATGGTATATAATTTATGATATGATCAAACATTTAAGAGTCATACCATTTTCTATAAGAAGTCGTGTGTGTGCAATATAGAAGTATAATTAATATTTTTATAAAATTAATTCCTGGCACACCGAACCGTGTAATCCCACACCATCTAAGATCCTAACTTTAGAAATATATATAGAAATTTTTCAAAGTCTTACAAGGAAAAACAGTCTCTAAAAATTCCATCCTTCAATAATTTCATCCTTGAAAAGAAAAAAAAATAAGAAAAAAACATGGGGTACTTATCCCGTACATGGATCTCCCTCTCACAGGAACTCTTTTGCATGTTTCTGTGCTGCTACATCACACAAAACAGAGGGATTTTTCCCACACTTGGTATACTCCTACCAATCGTTGATCGTCATAGGGCACTCTGCAATTGTGGATCTATCCTCTATGTCCAACTCACCCATATTGATGACGTGATTTGGTTCATGCATGTATCTCCTCAAATACAGAATGTGGAAGACGTCATGAACCCACTCTAGCTGTTGGGGTAGGGATATGTAGTAGGAAACCTCGCCAACCCTCTGTGTGATCTGGAATGGACTGATGAACCTTGTAGATTGCTTAACATTATGGTCAATTCTCGACAATCATTATTGAGGATAGTCTGTTAGGAAAACATTTTCTCCCATCTCAAACTCCAATGTTCTACGATGAAGATCTCTATAAGATTTCTATTTACAATGAGCCATCCTCATCTGCTCACAGATGGACTGAACTTTCTCCGTTGTTTCCTGCACCATCTATGGGCCCACAATAGGTGAATCTCCAATCACTATCCACTATTAGTGTGACCTAAAGGGTATCCTATATAGGGCCTCAAAAGGTTCCATGTCGATGGTATAGTTATAGCTTTTTTTGTCCTCAAACTCTACCTAGGGAAGGTGATCCTACCAACTTAGGCTGAAGTCCAACACATAGAATCTCAACATATCCTCTATCACCTAGATATTGTACTTGATATGGGCATCAGTCTTGGGGTGAAAGGCTGTACTCATCCACATTTTGGTCCTAAATTCATCCTACAGGCCTCTCCACAATCGTAATATAAATTGTGGCATCATGATCGAAGATAATCATCAAGGTAACCCCATGAAGGAGAATGATCTCCCATATATACAAATGCCCCAAAATCCCTATTGAAATATACTCCCTAATGGAAATGAAGTGTGTCGAATTTTTGAGTTAGTCAAATTTCACCATGATGGAATCATAACCCATTTATTTTTTTTGGAAGTCCTATGATGAAGTCCATGGATATTACATTTCTCTTCCACTCCATGATCTCAAGGGGATACATTAAACCTGTCAAAACATGTTTCTCAGCCTTTACCTACTTAAATTTGACGCACCAAGAGACAAAATAAGCTATGATTTACCACATGTTGTACAACCAAAAATATCATCGAAGGGATCTATACACATTTTCCACACCGATATGTACAACTTGACGATAAGTGTGGAACTACTGCATCACCCACCCATAATATGATTTGAACAACTATTCTCCCCTAGATTAAGTTGATAATATTCCCACCTTCATAATATCTATATGGTGAGTAAACTTTAGATATCTGATCTTGTAAGACCTGATATTTTATGTCTCCCAACAGAGGCTCTCACACACGCTCAAGAAGACAAGGAGTCAACACCATCGATTGAAGAAAAGTTGCACCCTCCTGATCTACCATGGTCAGCCATAGGGAAACTAATTACTCTAAAGCTTCATGCACTAGGCAAGACTAGGATTTCCATATAAGGTAATATTTTAGAATATTTCACTCTCTTTAAATATATACTATCTTGAAGTCATAGTTCTGTAGGAGCTCCAACCATCATCATTGCGTCAGGTTCGGGTCTCTCTGCATGAAGATGTACCTATGACTCTGGTGGTTTGAGTAAACCATAAAACCCTCCCCTTGAAGGTAATGTCTTCAAATCCTTAGGGAAAATACTGTAAATTCAAGATCCATGTCATTATTTTCATATTTATTCTTATGGGGTATCAAATTCGTTGACCTATATGCGATAATTGAATGTCTCTACAACAACATGTAGCCAGGACCATATCCTGAGGCATAGAAATAAACTACAAACTCCATAGCCTCCCCTGGTAGAATCAACCCTAAAGAACTCTTCAACCTCTTACTTAACTTTTGAAAGTTCTTCTAGCACTACTCATACTAAGTAAATTTCTTCCATTTTTTACATCAGGGTGGTTAGTGGGACTACAGTTCTAAAGAATTTTTCTATAATCCTCCGGTAGTACCCTACCAAACCAAGGAAGCTTCGCACCTATGACTCATTCTTAGGTAGCTTTCAAGAAATAACTACATCGATATTTGCAGGATCCATGAATAAACTATGATCATAAATGATATTCCATAGAAATTGAACCTCATGTATCCATAACTGGAACTTAGATATATTTATTTAAAGTTAGTGCTCTCAAAGCAAGTCAAGAACCATCATCAAGTTCCCTGCATGCTCCTCATTTGATGCAGAGTAGATGAGTATGTCATCGATGAAAACAATGAAAAACTAGTCCATGTATGGTTGGAAAACCTATTTCATGAAATCTATAAACATGGTGGGGGAATTTTTCACACCAAATAGAAACACCAGGGAATCATAGTGTCAGTAGAAACATCAGAATGCCAGATTTAGAATATCAGCCTCACGAACCTGCAAATGGTGGTAGCTGGACCTAAGATCAATCTTTTAGAACCATACCGTAACTTTATATTAGAAAAGAGGCTTTCAATCTTAAAAAATTCTTACTTTTTATTTATAGTGGCCTATTTCAGGTGATGATAACCCATGGAAATACGCAACCTCCCATTCACCTTATTTAGGAAAAGGACTGGACATACCTAAGGGGACAAACTGGGTCTGATGAAACCTTTCTCACAAAGGTCCTCCAACTGAAATTGTATCTACTTAATTTCAGTAGGTGCCATCTGATATTCAATAAAAGATATTAGAGTTGTCTGAATATGAAAGTAAATGAAAAACTCCATCGCCCACCATAGAGGTAGTCCCGAAATGTCCTTGGGGAAGACGCCCATATAATCCTCCATAACTGAAGGAATGAAGATGAATACTAAAACTAATACTCCAAGGGATAGAATCCCTAGATGATGGGTTATGGGATGTAACCTCAAGCAAACAGAACTCACTTTCCCTACAACGAGATCATTATTGCTGGAAAATAAGAATCTCATCCCATTAGTTTGTTGGCATCTAACTTTTCTATGGCGATAGTCGATCTGGACTTAGACTATGGATAACCAATCAATTCCCAATATGACATCATAGGGTTCCATCATAACAACCAAAAGGTCCTACATGAACCTCTATCTACCAAGTGATAACTCAAACTTCTAGTAGATGAATGATATGGAAGAAGCATTCCCAGTCGGAACCTCAATATAATGAGTTTGTTCTAGTGTACTAACTTGGAGATCTATATCTTTCACCAAGATTCTGGAGATGAAGGAATAAATGGAAATAATGTCTAATAATACTGTGGAAAGAGTAGTATAATCACAGATCATACCTTGAATCATCTAGTGTGCTTCGGGGTTATAAGCCCCTAAAGCCTTTAGCTATCCGTGACCATGACCGCCGGCTCCCTGAACATGAAGTGGGCCTCTTGGTGGTGGTGGTGGAAGGATCTCATAATGGCTTCCAAAACCCATAACTCCACCTACTCCTATTCCCACTCCACTCCCTAGGGACCACTCTGTCCACACTTGGTAGATCCTTGATCATGATGCTACCTCTTCTATTGCTATCCGTCATCCATCTTACTAGGATACTCTGCATACCTAGTGAAGAAGTCTTGTGCCACATGACCTCTCTCATCAAAATCAAGGCACCACCACTCTTTAGGATTCCCTAAAGATCCATGCTTCCTTTCACCATGCGCCTAAGTCTGATCATGGATGGATCTCTTAAAGAGAGATCACGGTGCTTGGAATTTTCTATATGTTGTAGACGATTTGGATTTTTGGAACTCACTAGCAACTCTTGGTGTCTATAACCCCTCATACAAGAAACTCTCTATCACTAGTTCTCGCTCCAACACACTGAAATTGGTGGGGATGCACAGGGGAACAATCCTGGCACAGATCACTCTATAGAGTAATTTTTCAAACTTTTATGCTCAGAAGTAGCCAACCCCCATCATGTCGTGGGAGTAGAGAGTAAGGTCTGTGAACATCACTATATACTCATCCACCATCATCCTACCCTGCTTCATCTCCAGAACATCATGGATCTCGATTGAGTGTAAGTAGGAGGAGTAGTACTCCTCACGAAACAACTACTGGGATTCATCCCATGATAGTTTAGACTCATCATGAATCTGTGTAACAAAGCTTCAAAAACACCCAACTACTCTACAGAAAATTATGGATACTAGCGCCACCACCTAATCCGTCGAGGTACAAACAAGCCTGAAGATATAGACCATCAACTCTATCCTATCCTCTATTTCTTGTGGGTCTAGCTCATTGAGGAACCTCCATGGCCTCTGATGCTGGAACTCACTGAGTATGTTAATCCTATACACATCCTCATCCTGCTTAGTTGGGATGATATGTTACTCGATAGGTGGAGGATCTACTTCCTACCCACAAAGAGGAAGGGGGTCACTAGATGGACACTGAATGGAGGCCTCATCGCTCAATGGATTGTCGTCACGAACCAGAGTTGGTATCCTGGAAAGCTGTCATCACGGAGGCATCTTGGAAGTTATCAGGGAGTAACACAGCCACATGAGCATATATATATATATATATAAATATAAATATATATCAACAACAATAGTGACCTTACACAAGAAGGATGGTCAAATAATCAATCCTATATGATGCATGTACCATTAATCTATACAATAAATGTCTCGATATACAGAGTCAACAAACAGATAGTCAAGGTGATGTTGAATGGATATGTCGGCCTCTGCACAATCACTAGATTCCCTATCCTAAGAGCCACACTCAAGACACCTTGACACTACTTACATAAACCCAACAATTCTTTTAAGGGTATAAGTCTGAATAACATACTATAGAATGAATTTTCTCTGATACCAATCTATCAAGACCCGACCCGTGATGGGGCTCAAGCCATAACTACCTCAATCCAGCCTCCATAGGCTAGGGGTGGTGACTAGCGATAAAGGCACAACTTACTTTGGGAGGCATTTTCCTAAATATTTGTACACACACACATATCCATATTGATGTAAAAGTGTAGACGTAAAGGGTAAAAGATGAAAAACTACTATTAAATAAACTAATTATGCACAAACCCTTAGAAAATACAAAAATATGCTAGTCTAAGATGAAAGTAAAGTGAAAAAATACACACCCAACCAAAAATGTGTCCCAAACTGATAGAAAACATGAAAATAAAATAGATGAAGAGATACCTACTCCTAAATCCAAAGTTATGACCACTGTATGTGGTCAAAACACCCAGTATCCCTAAGCTCATATATAGTCACGATCAACCTATCTGTCATTTTCATAAGACACAACACGTATGGGAAAATCCTATGCAGTGGTGAGTATATACATATCATACAGAATGCCACAAAAGATTAGGTGGGGTGGGGGGGAGTAGTAATAGATACAAAAGGAATAGTAGGACAATATATATACAAGGTACCGTGAAATATTACAGGTCAACCAAAATAAGTGTGAAAGTAAGCTCATCCAACTATAAGGGGATAAATGTTGTGAGTAGATGAACTACCCATTTATACTTTTCCACCTATAGTAGGAGAGTAGACTCATCCAACCCCGAGAAGCTAGACACGAAAAGCACATGGTATACCCCACATGTTCTTACCTCTCTTGGAAGAGAGTAACAAATCACAAGGAGTGGGAAAGAGGATATATATAAATATGTTCAGAAAAAATAATCCAAAATGGGAGAGTAAGGGGATCTATATCTCATAGATCAGACAAAGAAAAAGAGTATAAAATTGTTCCAAAAGTCAAAAAATGATTCCCAGCATCTCACATATCTATCTTGGACACAAAAGTACAAGGAAATCATTCACTACACCTTTATGCTATCTTCCTTGGGTGACACTGAATCTCCAACATAGTTTTGGACACATCAAAAAAATGAGTCTCAGTGGGGAAAGCATCCCACTTCCTTGTGAGTCCAAAGCTATATCAAACCATGTCTTGTCATTGTTTCGTATAGTTGAGGGGCCAAAAATTCTTGGTATAAGACTTTTGAGTTGGTAAAATATGAGGGCTACACTATGGTGGTCAAGGACTCATGCCCAACTCGGTTGGAGGGTTCCACTCTAGGTCATCGAGGACCCATGCCCTTCTATATAAGAGGATTCCACTTAGAAGGGTGAGGACTCATTCCCAATATAGATGGAAGTTTCCACTCTAATAGTCATCAAGGATCCACTCCCATACCACCTAGAGTATTCCACTAGGAAGTTCAATGAATCATGTCTAGCCTACCTATAGGGTTCCACTCAAAAGTGTGTAGAGGACCCATTCCTAGCCTGGATGGAGGGTTCCACTCTAGAAGCCATTGTGGATCCATGTCCAACCTAGCTAGATGGTTCCACTTAGAAATAATCCATTGGTGATCCTTTTCTTGATCACCTATGTAATTAAGCATCACCACAGAAGGTATCATGCTTGGAATATTCCACATCAAATCTCAAAATCCACAAATGATGTAACCATCAGTTTCTACGTTGAAATACACTTAGGATATACTACTCATGGGTTAAAATTCAAGTGCAATTGAAGGAGATACAAATTATCAAAGATTTCTTAGAAGATTTCAAGGGGTACATGGCATGTGAGGGGACCTACAGGGAATGTGGACCCGCTTTACAACTTGGTCGTGTCCCTAGCTGACACATATATCCATCCCATGTAGTAGTACACACCGTGTAGGTGTACTACAGAATGTGTCCTAGCTAACCGGGACTAGGGCTGTGTGTTGCATGTCGTGTCCATGTACTATAGAACACGAGCATGTACATGACCCCGTGTACGTCAACACATGTTCCCATCCTTGTGAATCATCACATGGGTTATCCATCTTAGAAGTGGGTACACAATATGTTAGTGGGACTACAAGCCATGTCATATTTAACGTTCTTAAACCCTATTCACCACCACAAAAGGGGCTACACACCATGTGTCCTTAATTAAACAAGTTTTGTAGTCGGGATTTACACAAAACTTTCAGATCTAATCTCTATGCCTAGATATGGTCTTCTTAATTCAATTTCAGAATATATTCTCCTCAAAGTTGACGGATCTAGTAAATAATTACGGATCTCAGTCATAGTTCATTGGAAAATGGACTCAAGTGGTTTGTTGATGTTTCACCGTCCATTTCGCATGCCGCCATGACTTCTAGGTTCAATTTCAGGATATCAAACCACCAAAACGATATTCATCTTCCCACAATATTTCCATATCTAGGAATTTCTCACCTTTCCATTCTTGTTTCATCGATCCACCATGGATATAGGGGTCTGATAAAGCATGGTACCTCTCGAAAAATTCAAACTGGGACCACGAGGATCCAACCGCTGAAGAGAGAAAAGAAACAAAGGGGGAAAATGCATAAGAAAAAAGGTCAATTGATTAAAGTCCAAGTGTTCTTGGGAAATTGATCAATAATTGGGATTCCATATTATGAAAAAAAGAAATAAACAAAGATTGCAGTATATGAGAACATGAAGAGAATGTACATGGGTTTAGATAAAAGAACAACTATCAATCTACTCAAAATATTTAATCAATGTCGTAAGAATTTTTTTTGAAGATTCTTACCTCAATTTTGGTTTGATCTCTATTGAAGAACGTGTTTTCCAATGATTTAGAAGTAGATATTTCATTTGCTTCATCTTGATGCAATCTGATTTAGAGTTCTGTTGTTGTTCATTGCAATTTTCTAACAGAGGGGGGAAGGAAGCTCTTGTTGGTGATCAAGGAATTACGAGGATAACCCTATGGAAGTTTCCATGATGACATATTTATAATATATTATTTAATTCATAAAGGAATTAGTTAATTAATTAATTAGTTAATCCACTTA
Source organism: Viscum album (assembly GCA_963277665.1). Taxonomy (NCBI): domain Eukaryota; kingdom Viridiplantae; phylum Streptophyta; class Magnoliopsida; order Santalales; family Viscaceae; genus Viscum; species Viscum album. The sequence goes on along the minus strand of OY728125.1, from coordinate 1,472,741,617 downwards.
AACACACCGCCAATGTGTGAGGGTTTTGAACGTCCAGTTCCAACTCATTTTATGTCAGACATAAGGTAACCAATGCATTCCAGACCCAATCACCGTCTCATATTTATAATCTTATCAAAATTTTAAGATTTATCCCTTTTTATTTAAAAATACACACACAAACAATATAAAAATATATTTAATATTTTTATAAAATTAATTTTTGTAACTCCAATCCTCAGAATAGAACGCCGTCTCAGCGCCTTGATTTGGAAATATATATAAAATATTTCAAAGTATTATGAGGAAAAACTGGGTCTCTAAATCATAAATATTAATATATTCTTGTAACAAATTAATAACACTCAATAAACCATTATACATGACTTCTGAACATGTTTGGAGGAAGTCAAACATGAGTTAAGGGACTCTTTAATGAAAACATAGTTTTAAATGTTTTGAAGATTTATTTTTATAGTTATTTTGATTCATGTCCTTTTTTTTATAATTATATTTAGGAATGTATTTATATAGAAGTAATTTTTTTAAAATTTGGATTTTATAATTTTTCTCAATTTTTTTAAAAAGGGATCTTTTATAGGTTTTATGTAAATGACTTTCTTTTAAATCCTCGATAATGTGTCTTTTTAAATTATTCAAAAAGAATGTTTTTTAACTTATATAAAAAGAGTGTATTTTCTGTTTTCATGGAACCTTATTGTTTTGAAGCCTCTTTTACATTATTAAATATTTATATTCAAAAAACATCCTTTCTATGTGCACAACATTCTTTTAAAATAAGTGATTTTCCTCAAGGAATGTTTTTATGATGCAAGTATTCATGTTTTATGATTATATTCTTGTTCTTGGGAATTATTTATAATGATTAGTGGTTATGTTATAAACCAAATACATGTGGTTATATAACATCCCTTCAGTGCATTGGGTGTGTTGTAAGTTTACCGTGATGGATATTCCAAGTGTAGTTACGATGGTTACATCATAAGGTAGATGTGAGAGTTACATTATAAGGAACCCATGAGATTTAAAGATCATATTATTTCCATGGGGGTTACAACCATTAGTTAGTATGGAAATAAAATGATTCCCCAAGTTACCTAAATAGTTTATTTATGCATCCTATGTTTTATGGAAACCTCATGTTTTCAAAAAGTAAGTATATATTAGTTTTAATGGTGAAAAGTTTATCTTTTATGTGTTTTCAAGTATTCATAGATTAATTGTTTTTTAATGTTCATTAATAATATTTTTTTCTCATCCCTTGTTTTGAAATGTTTTTCCTAGGGTTTATGGATGGGTAAAAGAAAGGAATAATTTATGTTTAAAGTCATCAAGATTGTTACGGAAAGAAAGAATGTTTTTTTAAAAGTTTCTTATTGTGAAAAAATGGATATTGAGTTGAAGTGTATACTTTGTAATATACTAGTTTCTATGTATACTTCATGAACTAATTCTCTAACACACTAAACCTAAAATATCTTTGGGAATGAAAGAAAATGAATTGTAGTCAAAGTCACTGGAATAAGTAGTAGTTAAGGTTGGGTCCTTACAGTTGGTATCAGAGTAGGGTTTAGATAAATGTAGAGGTTATGATGTTATTTGAGCGTATGTTAAAGAAAATTTATAACCACAAGGGTTATTATAATATGTAAAATTTTAGCGGTTTATTGTAATTTAGGTATATTGGATAAAAACATAAATCAACCATGATATAACAAGTTGATGGATTAGTATATTATAAAATTTTTATGGAATTACCTTTACCTTATAGAGTATTTTTATTTCAATAATTCATTTTGTGTTTTAGTGATATTATTCTTTACAGATTATGGATTGTTTTTTCAGGATGGAAGGAAAAAGATTTTTCACAACCTTATTATCTCGCCTCGATGATTTGATTATCTATATTGTTTTAAAATAATTCTCAAATATTTTGACAACTTATTGAGTATTCAAATCACCTCAATGAATTATTTTGAGTTATCCCACTTATACACATTTTTACAAAAACATTGTGGGTCATGGTATTTTTTTCATATGATTTCAAGATCTCAACTCTTATAACTCAACTGAAAAGTGAAATAATAGAAGTGGCATGAACATTTACTTTATAAAATTATGTCAACATAATGAAAGGGAAAAGAAAAATCAAGAAGATCTTGAAATCTAGATTTAAAGTATGAATTATTTTCTTATCCATAAATTATGAAACATGATTGGATTGATATTTATGAATCATGAGGATATAATTTATATACTTGATTTTTAGGAGTGATTTATTAGGAAATAAGGTGGAAATGCACAATTAATGAATTATTAATAATGTTGAATGATTAAGATGTCTACATATAAAGGATTTAAGAGTTATGGTATAATTAAGGATTATGAAATGTTTAAAAGTACTAGTAGAATTTTGATGATGTGAGTAATTTGGGAGACTTTTTTTGAGTTGGTGTTATATGTTTAGAATTTTTTTAAGGAATATATTATAAATTGTATTTTGGTGGAAAATATAATTTTATAATGGCATTATGGTTATTAATATAAATGACATGAATATCATAGAGATTATATGTTTCGGGAATATGCATTGTACAATGAGACTTTAAGAGTTGTTGATATTATTTGGTGACAAATGTTAATACTATCATGGAAGTATATGTGACCAAATCCTTCATATTTTTGGGTTTTAATCTTAGTTTATAATATCTTTGTAGAATTTTAATGATAGTTATTTTTGGAATGATCTATGTTGAACTTTGGGAATTAATATTTAATTTTGAAGGTTAATTATTTTCAAGAATTAGCTTATATTATCCAAAGATTTTTTGTTTTTGTTAATGCCTAAATGTTGTAGGAATATATATTTTTTCCTTTTAAATATTTATAGATCCATACAATTTGATTCTAGTGCTTTAATATTGAAAGCTTTATAGTCCTAATTTGGAGATAATTATGATATTGTGGTGAAACATTTATTAAAGGATGACACTAAACATCTAAAGTAAGTAAGCATCCTTATGTTCTTAGTATATATTTAAATGGAATTTCACAACTCTAGGGAAAAAGGTCTTGAAATAAAAAATTTATTCATTTACTGTTTTTATAAAGAAATTAATATCCTTTAAAACAACCATAGATTTATGGTTTTTTAATGGTTAACATCACAATGATCATGATCTTTATCAATCTAAATCAAAACATGATAGTTATTTTTCTCTTCCATGTACATGTCTTACTATATGGAATCCTTGTACATGTTATCTCAGGTGACCATCTTACTTGCCTTTATTTCTTTTTAAGTGGATTTTTTAATACTTTTTATGATGATGGTTTTCGATGAATGTATTTTGATTTTTTAACCCTTAGTTACCAATCCAGAGTTCAAATTTTGATGACACAATTTCTAAATGGGGGAGAATGTAACTTCCCAATATTTCAAAATGAAACACTATGCTCAATAGTGTTTGAGATACAATACATAAAGCTTAAACGAACAAGTAAATTTTATTATTTAAATGTGACCATTATAACACAGCCGTTAAATTGGAATAAATGGAAAGGAATATTTGATTTTTTAAATAAATAAAAATTTTCAAATCAATAATATTTTTTTGAAATTTCTTATAAAATAATAAAATTATTTTTAGTAAAGTCATTTTTTTTCAAAAAAATATATTTTCATTAAAAAATAATTTTTATTGTAATTTATGTACAAATAATATAATTATTTTTTGGATATTTCAGAATATTTAATTGATAAAATGAACTAAATTTTGGAAATCATCATACCAAAATTATTCTATTCTGAAATTTTGAGAATTTTATGAAAAATAATAATTTTTTTTGTATATAGTAAACAATATTGTTTTTTGTAAAAATAAATTATTTTTGTGACATCATCAATAAATAATTATGATATAAAATTTATTAAACTTATGGAATGACTAAATTATAAATTTATAATATAATTATTTTACAATTAATAATTCAGAACATGAAAATTAATATTTATTTTATGATAAGTATAAAAATCATTGTTGGTGCTGACACGGTGCATGCGCAACATTAACAATGTCAAATTAGGTTCCATAGAGATAATAATTGTGTGATTAAAATTATTTTTATGAATTGTTTTCTTAATTATTATGTATAATTTAGGTTTTTGGATCATATTTTAGAAATTTAGAGTTATATAACATGAATCTTATACAAATTCTTGTGTAATGCTTACAGAAGGTAAGAAAAGTCAAATTAACAAATTAAAGATGTTTTATTGAAATGGATATGATTAAATATACATAATGAATAAATATATAACATTATATTTCAACTAATTAAGTTAATTTTTATGATAATAATTTATTTTTAATTTTTATACATGAAATATTTAACTTTAATGCCTATGAAATGTTTATGTAGTGCTTGTGCAAGCAGAAGAAAAATAAATAAAATGAATTTAATTAAAATTATAAGAACTATTAAATTACCTAAACATTTGAATACATGTTTTTGTATGATTAAGTGTTGGAGATAATATTATTTACCTCAAATTTGGGGACTTTTAGATCCAATTAGATCACTTTAATCAACTTATAATATTTTATTTAAAAGAATGTCAAGTTGTTCATACTATGGTGTTTAATTGGCATAACTATTTAATATATGTTTTTCTATGAGATATTTTATCTACCAAAAATATTATTTGAAAATATAAAATAAATATCTAAATCATGATTTTTTGTAATTTTTTATGAAAAAAAATACGTTAAAGGCTTTCACAACGATGATGCAGTAATTTTTAATTTAATTCAAAAATAAAATAAGTGATATTAAAAATATTCAAATAAATATAATATGAGATAATTAAGCTGATATAAGAATTATATATATAATAATTTCATATTAATGATATAATAAAATATTTTATTATAAATTTTAATCTTTGTTTTTATTTTTTCTAATGTCAGAGTTATGAATAATGTTAAATGTGAAAAAAATATTTTTCATGAATAAAATATTTTACAAAATTATTTAAAAATAAAAAAATATTTAATAAGGACAAATGTGATAATATTTTGTCTAAAATGTAATCCCCTTTACCTTTTTTGTCATTTTGTAAGCCATTAACCCTACAATAACCTTATTATATTTTAATATTTTAGTTTATTCCTAAATTTCACGTCACCTCAATTATAAAAGGGAATAGATTTCTTCTTTTTATTTCATCACAATGAACCTTATTAATAAACTAACATCTACCAAATTCTATTTTAATCATATTTTTCCTTATTCTAGGGTTGTATTCCTCATAAACAGACCAATTCCAATAGCCTTAAGTAGGTTCTCAAGGAGATAATATTCAAGAGGTAAATTCATTCTCCTTCAATTTTAAATTATTTCTCACTTCTACCTTATCTTCACCCCAATAAAATTGTTCATGATAAATTTATTATGATATATATACTATAATTGTATGGTATTAATGATATATCCATCATAAAATCACTTATTTTCTCCTTTTATTCTTAAAAATGAAATCGTAGTCCATGGTGTGTCAATTCACCACCTTCTTAGATGATGAGTTTTTGTTTCTAAATACCTCATTCATGGAAAGTTTAAATTCACTAAATAATTTTTTAAAATGGAATATATATATATACATTATATTTTGTAACATTCTGGATGTGATGTATTACTATAATATTTAGAAAACAAAACCAGTTTGTGAAGGTCGGAAAAACCACCAAAATTGACTAAATTACTATCAATAACATTTTATCAAATAAACCTTCCTAATGTTAGAATGAAAAATGATATATGATAGAATTTAAAATTCAAGAGTTTTATTAGTAACATTTATTTTGTCTTCTGTAGTATTATTTATATTTGAAAAGAAAATCTATAATGAACCGACCAAGAAACCATGAAACGAACACACTTGAAACAATGGAAATAACAAAATATTATTAATATTTGGGTGGAAATATGAAATATAAAAACCATATGAAATATTATAAATCTTAATATATATCTTTAATAAATTAAAAACAATCATTAAACCATTATAGAAGAGGTTTGAACATGTTTGGAGGAAGTTGAACCTAATGTAAGAGACTCCTTGACTAAAACATTATTTTAACTTTTTTAAATATTTATTCTTCTAAATATTTCTATTGCATGTACTTGTTTTCAAGATGTTTTTATGAATATTTATATCTTTAAATAAAGGTTTTAAAATTGTTATTTTTAAATTTTTCTCTAATGTTTTAAAAAATCAATTTTTTTTTCAGGTTTTATGTAAATGAATTTCTTTTAAATCATATTTCATGTATATTTTTACAAGATTAAAAAAGAATTTTTTAACACATATGGCATGAGATAATTTTCCAGTATTCATTATTTCTTATTGTTTTTAATCCTTCTTTACAATATTATATATTTATTTTCAATGAAAATTTTATCCTTTGTACATGTGCAGTATGCTTTGAAAATAAGTGATTTCCCCCTAGGAATGTTTTTATGTTGAAAGTATTTATGTTTTATGATTATGTTATGGTTCTTGATAATTGTTTATAATGATGGGTGGTAACATTATAAACCAAATATTGGTGTGTCCATGATATCCCTCAAATTAATTGAGTTTGTTGGAAGTTAACTGTAATGGTTATTCCAAGTGTATCTACAGTAGTTACATCATAAGCTAGCTTCAAAGGTTGCATTGTAAGGTATTAGTGAGGGTTACAAATGAAATGGTATCCATTAGGGTTACAATCAGGAGTAATTATTCTAATGAAATGATCCCCAAAGTTACCTAAATGGTTAGTTTAGGCTTTCTATGTTTTAATGAAACCTCATGTTTCTTAAAAGTAAGTATATGTTACTTTTAACAATGAGAAGTTTATCATTCTTGTGTTTATAAGTATTCGTAGACTAATGTATTTTTTTAATGTTACTTAATATTATTTTTAATGATTATCCCATGTTTTGAAATGTTTTTCATAGGGTTTATGGATAGGTAAAGGAAAGAAAAAAAATTAATTTTACCTTCATGAAGTTTTTTATGGGAATAAATCATGTTTTGTATTTAAAGTTTCATATTGTGAAAAAATGGATATTGAGTAGAATTTTATACTTTTTAATATAATTTTTTTATATTTATATGTCATGAACTAATTCTCTGAAACAATAAACCTAAAATATATTTGGGAATGAAAGAAAGGGAGTTGTAGTCTAAAGTCATTCGAATATATAATAGTTAATGTCAATTCCTCACACCAAAGGTAGACTTAGATAATCCATTTACAATTACATATAATAATTAGATGGATATTGATCTATCAAATAATCCTATGAAACAATCAAGATCAAATAATATTGATACCAGATTTAATATTATCAAATAAAAAGCGGAAAATAGATATGTAAAACTAAAATATATTTCTACACAGGATTAGATTCCTGGTATATTCATAATGGAAATTACTGTATAGATATTTGAATAATTGAGGTAGAAAAATCATTTTCATCCTTCACCCACTCACTTGAGGATATATAATATAACCCACACTAGGCATGGGATTATATTTTAAACAGGGGATAGATAGTGGTAAACCTCTTTATCAAAGAGGGAATTTGTGAAACACTTTTCATTATATATTTTAAATCTAGTGATTTGGTTATTTTTGAATGGGGGATTAGAATTATTATAGATTAATAATCAATTGTAATAACATCTTTATCACTTTTCCAAAAATTCATTATCATCCAGAGATATAATTATCTAAAAAGTATTTCCTTATTTGATAATGTTGTTCAAGACACTTCTCATTTAAGAAAGGATGTGATTGTATGATTATTATGTTATTTTTTGAGTTACTTAAAAGAGTTTAATAGAGATAAAAAAGTTAAATAGATTTAAAAATGAATACAATGTCGGAGATTGAAGAGCCCATTGGAATTTTTGAAATGTTGTATTTAATGTAACCTATGATTTAAACATAAATTTAGGATGCATTGAATGTGTGTATGATATTTAGAATGGATTGGAGATGATTTTAGAATACATTGGAAGAATTTAAGTCGTTTTGGAATGATTTAGAGAGCTTCTATAATTTTTTTTGGATGAGAAAATGGTTATGTTCATTATCTTATGAAAATTGCATTTCTATTTGGTTTTCATAAGATTATTGGTCTTTTCATATGAAATCTAAGTTTTTAAAGACCTTTAGTGATTTTGTAAAATATTATAGGTAGTTCACATGATATTTTAGTTCACATAAAATATAATTATAGACATTTAATATATTTTATATTTTTGAATATATTTTATTTTTTCATAAGATACTTTAGTGCGGTATAAGATATTTGGGCCAGAACATATGTTATTCAACATGCATAAGATATTTTAGTGAATAAGATTTTTTAGTGTATAATATATTCTAAATCCCTATATTATATGTATACCATGTAAGAAAATTTTCTATTAAATAATATATTTGAATATAATAAGATATTTTACTTCATAACAAATAATAAAAAATGGGATCTTTTATAAGATACTTTTCAAAAAATACACCGATGTTCAAATTTATCTTCAATGGATTAAACATCACAAATTGGTTTATGATTAAAGTTGAATAAATTAGAAATATATCCTTTATATCATTGAGAAAAAGATCAATGGAGCATTAAATTATGATAAATAAAACAAATATGAAATGAATAAATTAAAAAATAAATGACCCCGAAAATCAAAAGGGATGAAGTTGTATTGATCATTAATTTGAAAAATCACATTAAAATCACTGTACTATGATTCAATCTATATTATTTGAATGTTTTTGTGATAATTTGTGTCATTATGTGAATTATATTAAGGTAATTATCAACAATAGATGATATACTAAATCTAATAGAGGTAATCATTATAAGAACCTTCATGAATTCAAAAATTCACACACAGAACCACACACACATATAAAATTATTTTTTGGTGATCATTGCTATAAAAATGCAAATTTATTTTTATTTAATCAGGTAAAATTAAAAGAAAAATAATAAGGGATAACATTAATATCACAATAGATAATGGTTTTATGATAAAATAATATTTTATGATTGTAGGAACATGAACACATGAATAACAAAATGAGGAAAGGTGTATATGATCTTAATATACCATAAGGATGTGGTAAATCTATAAAATATGAGCTAGATTTTATTTTTATAATTTAATTAATTATAGAATATAAATATTTCCTTATTATGGGGATATTTTTTAAGAGATATTATGTGAGTGAGAATTGTGAATAATAAATATTGTAAAAAATAAAGACATAATCTAGAGCCAAATTATTTAGCGATTCAAGATTGAGAAGCTGATCATCATCACTTTTTTTCATGAAATAAGTAGATCAACAAATGGTTCTACATAAAGTGATTATACTTTGATTATACCATCTTGAATGATATAAGAGAAAACTTATCGTTGTTACTAAATAATCCTTGAGTGGAAATGATCTCACACATTTAGCTTGTGGATGATATTTTAAGAACTGGAGTGATCTAGTATAAATATGATTTGAACCTATAAATTGAAATTCATTTATCCTTGGGTAGTAGATATAAAACCATACCATTGGTTTTCTCTGGAGAAAAATATATCAGTTTAGGTGGTGAGTAGAGGATGATACCTTCTTAACCCAAACTATAACCACATATATAAAGTAGTGAAAATTATATGATATAAGCTTATTATGAAAACAACAAGGATTTGGTTTCCCATCTTGGGGACAAACCTTATAAAAATTTAATCTACCTTATGTTATTTATTTCTAGTTATTCTCATGTAAGGGTGAGATTTTATATTTTTTAAGTGTGTTGGATCCTAACAGATCCCAAAGATTAATTTTAAGAGAAAGGAATGTTAAAATAAAGGGCCACTGATTAGGCATCGCCTTTTTAGTGGTACAAACCTTTCACATGGAACCATACATGATAATGACTCTTCATTCTCATCACAATTCAGTTCCTTATCTTTTTTTGTAACTTTTAAAATACTATCATGAAATAAAAACATGTTATTTAAATTTTTATCTAGTAAATATTATTTAATAATATTTCATTGATACAACTATTTCATCGCTTTTCATGAATATAATTGTTTTCCATTACATTTTAGAGTCACCATTTTCAAAGGGATTCACATTAAATAAATTAGTCTTCAAATAAGAAAACTCTTTCTTCACTAAATTTATTCTCTTATCAATTTTCTAAAATATTCATATATAATGTTATTTAATATTTTGATCTGAAAATATTATGAGACACTTCTTAACAATGTGAATATATTATTCACATCTTCGATAAACATTTATTCAAGTATTCAAATGATTCTTTAACTTGGAATCCCTATCTTGAATAACATTCTACTTGATTTTAAACTGTTGTAGAAGTATTCTCTACTTATATGTGCATATTAAATTTCTTCTCATATAATGAAATTTCCATCATTTGAACCATGAATATCACATAATGTGCTTGTATCCTATGAAAAATAATAAATGTCCATAAAATTCAAAACTTCTATGTTATCAATGAATTTTTCTATAATTAAAACTATTCTAAAATTTATTATTTAAAAAACTTATAACTTCCATTTGATGAACTAGAACACCAAGATTCTATACACACATCCCACATTATTATAGAAACTTTTCATCAACTTTTATTTTTCACACAAAATAGTAAATTACATTTCAAATCCAAAATTTTTGTAAGAAACAAAATTATGAGTTGTCTTATTTTATGTTCCTTTCTTCAATGTTCTATTCTTCTGTTATTAGACTTCATAATTTTCATATAAAATTTTAAGATATTTATTGATCATTGATTGTGATCCTTATTTATTTAAACAATCTTCATGTCTTAATTCAGTAGCAACATAATTCCCATCCTTCTTGGCCAAGTAAATGGAATTTTTAGTGTCTTATATTTAAAATATGTTTCCGATTTCCCACTATAGACTACGGGAAAAATGGCGTTTCGCGACGGTTTTATAAACCGTCGATAAATAAATTTTGGGCCGCTATTTTGCGGTGATTTTTAAACTGCCGTGAAATGTGTTAAATTTTTTTATAATTTTTATAATTTTTTCAAGGATTAGCCGCAGTTTTTTGAAAAAACCACTGTGAAATTATGGCGGTTTGGGTAAAACCACCATGAAATGAAAGGGAAAAAACAAAAAAAAACATTAGAAACCTTGAAATCACTAAAACGACCATAAATTTTGATCTGGGCATCCATTGGAGCGCCACGACCAGTCAAAACGAATCTCATGAAGAGATATAAAGGCATGTAAAATCAAAACCCTGAGACGGTTTAAGGTGAAAATGATATGATAGTTATAATAAAGATGAAAAAAGTTCTCCAACTTCAAACGACCATAACTTTCGCTCTGGGTGTCAGTTTGAGCTCTGCCACATATCAAATCGAAACCAGCGATGAGAGATACACACCAATTTGATGCAAACAATATTATGTTGAGTTTTTAAACCCTAATAACTCATCCAAAGGACTATAAAACCCTATTTCCTTCACCGGTGTCCTGTCGAACTTGTCTTCAAACAGACCTAACGTTCGATCTGTGTGTCAGTCCAGAATCCTCCACCTTCCAGATCGTAGTTCATTTCATGAGCTTCTGTTTGACTAGTTGCGGCACCCACATAGACTCCTAGATCATATGTTATGGCCTTTTAGTGGGTATTGGGTTTGTTATGTTTTTCGATTCCTGGTTTCTAGCACCTGTTCCCCGCCAGCTTTTCTTAAACGGCCGTAACTTCTGATCTGCCTGTCCATTCAATCACTTTCACCTATTAGGTCGAAGATCGTTTCATGATCTTTGATTTTATTGATCACGGATCTGGAATAGACTCTCAGATCATAAGTTATCTTCGTTAACGTGAGTCCAATGTTTTTGTCACTTTTTGACCGTTTTGACGGGCTTTAATGGTTGTTCAATTTATTACTGTTTATTTGGGTTTCCATGACTTGTTATCTTTATCAATGGTTTTTGGGAATTATTATGTTGATTATGTTGAATTCTCAAGGGGTTTTTCCAGAGTTGTCATGAATTTTCATGCGTTCTCATGCTTTATAATGGTTCTTCGTGCTTTTTCATCCGTTTTCATGCGTTTTCATGATTTTTCATCCCTTATCACACCTTTTCATACTTTTTCATGTGTTTCATTTATTATTTATTATTCATTATTTATAATATACTTTAATTTATTTATTATCTATTATTTGTTATTGGTTATTTATTATTTATTATTTAATATTTAATATTTAATATTTAATATTTAATATTTAATATTTATTTATTATTTATTATTTATTATATATTATATATTATATATTATATATTATATATTATATATTATATATAATATATTATACATTATATATTATATATTATATAATATATATTATATATTATATATTATTAGTATTTATTTATTATTAATATTTATTATTTATTTTTTTGTTTATTATTTATTATTTATTATTTATTATTTTATTAATTATTATTTAATATTTATTATTATTATTTATTATTATTATTTATTATTAATTATTAATTATTTTTTTATATTTATTTATTATGTGTTATTTATTATTATTATTATTTATTATTTACCATTTATTATTTATTATTTATTGTTTTTTATTATTTATTATTTATTATTTATTATTTATTTATATTTATTTATTATAATTTATTTATTATGTGTTATTTATTATTTAATATTTAATATTTAATATTTAATATTTTTTATTGAGTATTTATTTTTTATTTTTATTAATTATTCATTATTAATTAGTACTTATTAATTATTAATTATTAATTATTATTTGTTGTTTATTATTATTTATTGTTTATTATTTAATATTTATTATATATTATTGTTTATTATTCATTATTTATTATTTATTATTTGTTTATTATTATTTATTATTATTTATTATTATTGATTATTATTTATTGTTTATTATTTATTATTTATTGTTTATTATTTATTATTTATTGTTTATTATTTATTATTTATTATTTATTATTTACGGTTTATTATTTTTTGTTTATTATTTATTATTATTATTATTTATTATTTATTTATGTTTAATTATTTATTATGTGTTATTTATTATTATTATTATTATTATTTATTATTTATCATTTATTTTTTATTATTTACAGTTTTTTGTTTTTTATTTATTATTTATTATTTATGATTTATATTTATTTGTTATAATTTATTTATTATGTGTTATTTATTATTTATTATTTCATATTTAATATTTATTATTATTTTATTTAGTATTTAGTATTTATTTTTATTTATTATGAATTATGAATTATGAATTATGAATTGTTATTTTTTATTGTTTATTTTTTATTGTTTATTGTTTATTATTTATTATTCTTTATTGTTTATTATTTATTATTATTTATTATTATTTATTATTTATCATTTATTATTTATCATTTATTATTTGTTTATTATTATTTATTATTATTTATTGCTGATCATTTATTGTTTATTATTTATTATTTATTATTATTATTATTTATTATTATTATTCATTATTTATTTATTTATAATTATTTTTTTGCATTATTTATTATTATTATTTTCAATTATTTATCATTTATTATTTATTATTTACTGTTTTTTGTTTTTCATTTATTATTTATTATTTGTATTTTTTATTATAATTTATTTATTATGTGTTGTTTATTATTTAATATTTAATGTTTAATATATAATATTTTTTTATTTAGTATTTATGATTTCTTATTATTTATTATTAATTATTTATTATTAATTATTTTGAATTATTTCTTATTTCTTATTTATTATTATTTATTATTATTTATTTATTATTATTTATTGTTTATTATTTATTATTTATTATTATTATTTGTTATTTGTTATTTATTATTTGTTTATTATTATTTATTATTATTTATTATTTATTGTTTATTGTTTATTATTGTTTATTTATTGTTTATTATTTATTATTTATTATTTATTTTTTATTTTTTATTATTTATTATTTATTGATTATTGTTTACTATTTATTATTTAATATTTATTGTATTATTATTTTATTATATTATTATTTTAATTCGTAATTTTATTATTTTATTATTTTATTTTCATAATTTTATAATTTATGTATTTATTATTATAATTTATTTGTTATTTATTATAATAAACAATAATAAATACAAAAATAAAAAAATAAATAACTCAATAAATAACTAATAGATCAATAATTATTTGTTATTTATTATTGATTATTACTTATTGATTATTGCTTATTGTATAATTATTATTGAGTTTATATCTATTAGTTATGTATTATTTGTTTTTTCAATTAGTATATATAAGTATATTAAATTTTGTTTATTAACCATATGACGAGCCAGCTGGAGTGGTAAAGTCTTTGGAAAATATGCAAGTGGTTAGGGGTTCAAATCTCACAAAACACCGAATGTCTTTATATTGCATGGGCATGAGCATGGGCATGGGCATGGGCATGGGCATGGGCATGGGCATGGGCATGGGAATGGGCATGGACATGGGAATGGTCATGGGCATGGGCATGGGCATGGGCATGGGTGGTTTTGAAAACCATTGTAGAACGATTCAGTGGCGGTTTAAAACACAGTGAAACGGAAAAAAACCGCCGCTAAATACGCATTTTTCCATAGTGATACTTGAGTCACAACACATCCATCGTTAAATATCATCACCATATATCCTTCTATAAAAAAAATCTATTCCTTTTCTTTATCATATAGATGAGATACACTTTTGATGTTGTGTTTAAAACCATCAACAAAGAGAGTACTCATAGACCTAATTATTTTCTCTAAAGTCCCTTTATCCAACCTCGTTGATTTTAAGTATTCCACCATTTCCAAATGTGACGAGTATTTTTTAAAACTTTTTGAAATCCTTTAACAAATATCTTCTCTCGTAACATATGTGACGAACACCCACTTTAAAATGTCCATAGGCAATTATTTTGAGATGATTTTAAAGAAACTTCCACCACATGATATTTCTTCTTTATTTCATATTTATATTTATAAAATCGTTGAACATTGTTCAAACACAATTTTACTACATTTTTAGTAATTCTTCATTGAAGTGACCATATGATCACATTTTCCATAGGCTTCATTCAAATACTTGAAACTAATTATTAACATGAACTTATAAATTTTAAATTCTTTCTAAACAAATTTTCATTTAGTTGATTAAAAAACCCTAAAATATTATATACCAAAAATTATATAATTATATAAATATATTATATTAAAAAAGTAATTCTATTCCATGTGTTCCTAGCCACCAAAAAATCTACAATAAAAAAATTGAAATGTTCTAGCAGGAACTACTTGCTATTTACACTATTAAAATTCTATTTATTTACCTCTTAAAACAATAATTTTAGATTTTTTGGGGGGAACTAAAACTTTTAATAATTCCTAAAATATTTTCCTTCATGTTAGAATTATTCTTTTATCTTTACTCTTGTATAATTGTATCAAATTACAGCTTCAATTCAGCACTTCCAAATTTTGAAAAATTCCAGGATTCACTATATGAAACAATTTTATTCTTCTTCCTTGTCGATGAATTACTTTTAGTATTATTCTTAGTATATTCATGAATTTATGAAATCATGAAGTGATATTTTTTATTATTAAGGTGATCATTAAAACTCTTGTGTGATTCAACATTCTTCTTACCACTCATTCAACTCTCACTATCATCATGTATAGTTATATTGAAATTGAACTTGGATTTATTTAGTTAATCATCAGCCTCAAGATAATTCTAAAAATAATAAATAAGTTCATTTTTATACAATAATTTCATCATTAAATGGATCATAAAACTTCTTTTCCTTAGTAAGTGAGAAACCCATACTCTCCACTTCTTTCACCAATGATAACTTTATTTATTCATAGGTTTTTATCAATATCATTTTATATTTGAGATACTTTACATAAATTTTTATGCTTCTCATATAGTATATATATTTTAACAAGGAACTACTAATATCTCTCTTTATTATGAATTCCATTCCGGTATAAACCTAACCCCCATCACTAGAGATACTACTTCATTTACCTTAGAAACTAACAACTTCTCACCATGATCGCTAGATAATGAATTACCTTAACTTTCATTTTTATCCAATTTTCCATCATATTTGAAAAATAATTATTCATTTTCAATTTAAAAAAGTTCTTTTATATTCCCTTAGTACGAAACTTCCTCTTACCGGGGTTTGGAGTCTTCTTCCTAGATAAATTCCCTGATGAAATATCATGATATTCATTCTCATCATCATTAAACATTTAGAAATTTGTTTAAAAATTTATAACTCCTTAGCAGTTGAAAAAATTTAAATAAAGTTTACCAAAATACACACATTTTTCTTTTTGGACATTCCCTTAGGTAAATGACATGAAAATTTTAAAATTCACATCAACATCTTAATTCGAAACTGACTCAGCACTTTCTTACTTGAACTCCTTATAAATTATCCCATTTTATAAGTATTTGAAAGATATTTATTTATCATGTTTACTCATATTCTAATAAGAAACATCTTTCATTATTCCATATTCCACCAAGGCATTTTTAAAGTATTCCAGTAGAAAGGTTCAAGTCATGATATTAAAAACAAGAAACCTTAACATCAAACTTGGTCGACAATACATGAACCAAATTATTGAATATCATTAAATCCTTTGGAGTTTATATATAACCAATTATTGAGATAAAAATCTCATTAGGACTAGTGAATAAGTATTCTACTGAGTATCTATTAAGAAAACTAATTTATTTAAATTGAGAATTATATATTTTATGCATTTATTTCTTCACACTAGCATTCCTCTCATTAATATTTCATCACATAACCTATATTTATTTTACATTCTTTAACCCTAAAACCTTTATGAAATCTTTCTATAAAAGTGAGGCTAAGATAACATTTCTTTCATTAAAATAAAAATTGATCTTTTTAATATCAGTTGGATTTATGATTACATATTATTTTATTGGAGTAAAACCTTAGGTTATAATACAAATCAATTATATAATTTGAGAGAGTAAGTATGACAACATCCCTTCATTCAAAAAATTATAATTTTTATCATAAAATGTGGGAATACATTTTCTATTGAAATAATAAGTGTAATCCATGATGAAAAAAATTCAAAATTAACACAATAAAGAAGAATAATATAAATATTATTATAATATATTCATCCAACCTTAATATCTGTAAATGGAACCCACTATATTGATACCAATTTTAGGAGAAACAACCACTAATGTCAGGTGGTACAACAACATGTATTCATTGGGGAGGGGGTGAATCTATGAATAAGAATAATTTATTATTCATCCACCAATCAACATTTTCAATCGGTAGAAGGATAAAATAAACTATCACTAATCTTTATTCTTCACCACCAAAACTTGTTATCTCAATAAATTTATTTTACTGATTTAATCTACACATCCTCACAATCAAATATAAAGATAGTGAGGTACAATATTCACTATTTAAAATAAATGACTACAAATATGGAATGATTTGGAATTATCTATCTTTATATGATCCACTAGAATCATTAAATGCATTAAAATGATAAGGTGCAATTAATAAAAATGTGTGTTTACAAATATCAATCGATAATTATAATGTTCCCATGAATTCTTTGTGAAATATTTTCCATTAAATAGTAGCAACAGTCTTCTTGAATCACTAAGAGTATCTAGATCTATAATTAATCGAGTATCTCTCCATATTCTCTTATTATAACACTAAAACCACGAAATTCAATAATATGACACCTCCTTTAGACCAAAAACTATATTTTTCATTCTCTTGTAACACATATTGATGTATATAAAAACCATAATCATCAAATAAGATGATCAAACTTAGGAACCCACAGTAAAACCTCAGTAAAGAATCTTCATCAAAATCAAGCCATAGATCTTAATTTTTTGAAAAATCCTCTTAAAAAATTAGTAATAATCAATATATATCCTTCCTCGTAGGTATTTATCCATTAATCTCAATATAACACACCGAACCTAGTTACTCAGAGTCGGTGAATTATTACATAACATTGGCATGACCTCAAGAGATCATGCCTCGAAAGCTTGATTAGTTTAGTATCCTTGGAAGTACTGGATACATAAATTAATTTTACATTACATCATGAAATCAAGAAAAACAACATTATTCCCCCTTATAAAACACTCATATCCATTGTCTTATCCCTATAGGATAAACATAATATACTTCTTCACATCCTGGGAAAATAAAACAGAATAAAGGGTAGAGCTTAGATGCTCAGTAAGGAAAAATATATAACGGAGACTATCATAAATAATCATAAAAATTTAAGGCAATGTATAAGACTAAAACACAAGCCTTTTAAACTAAAAATTCAGCATAATATGGTGAAGATAAATTGAATAATTCTATTTACTTATTCACATGTATATTCTTCTAGTAAAATAATCACATGCAATAACAATAGCCAATTTCATAATGATGGAATGAATAATTCCAGACATCCTAACTATATTGTCAAGGCCTCGTGCCAAGAATACAAATAAGATTTTTTCAAGGCCTTGTGCCAAGAAACTAGTTTGTCTCATGAGTCCTACCGATGCATCGAGGAGATATAGCGGGCTCCACCCGTCACTTATTAGGTCCAATTCAATCCTTATATGAAAAGGATGAAACATAATCTAAACATTTTTATTAAAACTAGCATATGAAATGTCAACATTTTAACCACAAACCATGCATGGTATAAAAATAGAAAATCCAGAGTAAAAAATAACTCATTAAATACAATACGGAAGATTGTATTATAATAAATTAACCTCAATTGAGAATAATTAAGGATATTGACATAGATGAAAATAATCTTTAAAAATATTTGAGAGAAATATCACCTTTTTCTTGAAAACATTTAAAAGTCTCACGATTTATCAAGAAGCTGTTTAAAATATATTTTTGAATAAAAGGTTCTCATACCATTTTCAATATTTTAAAAGGAATTTGAATTTTAAAACATTAATTACCATATAAATAAATACTTAAAACAATTTTTAAAACATGGACATTAATGAGAAATATTTAAAAGAATAAATCTTTATAACATTTAAAATGATATTTTAGTTAGAGTTCTAACCAAACGAGAGATGCTTGAATAAAAATAATTGAGGTAATAAAAACTTTAAAATATCATGAGAATATAGTTATTCATGATATACTATGATAAAGTACAGTATATACACCATATAAAAGTGAATTGGTGCATAACATCAAAGAAGTCTCAATGGAATGTAAATTGAGATGAAATCCCTTATAAAGACCGTATCCTTAGGTTAAGGATTAATCAATGAAATAATTATATGTGAAAAATATAAATACACTAAATATGATTGGATATTCAATGTTAATCAATTAGATAATATTCACACATATTCTTGTAAAAACAACACCAATGACTTGTATGTTTAACTCAATGAATAGAAATTGAGTTAAAATTACTCTTATCAAGTTCATATCAATGTCTTGAGAATTTATCAGCGGGGTTATTATCTGTATCAAAATTATATCCCAAAAAAGGGGAGTATAAATTACTACATAAGTGAATAAATAGTGATTTCACACATAATATTAGAGAATAAATAATCAATGAAGTTTGCGTAAAACCCAAGGAGTGGAAATTGAAATTTGAAATTCTCTTACTGATTTGATAACTTATGAAACATACACCCTATGAAATAAGGATCATACAATGATGATGTAAATACCCAAATACTAAAGTATATTACACAAATAATACAATCATGGGTAGTACATACACTGCACAAAAAGCAATAGTGGAAAATATAACGTCAATCCCACGAGAATAAAAGTGAGATAAAATCCCATTACCTTATAATTTTCCTTAGTATAGGGTAGGTTAAAATCCAGTATAATGGTTAAATCATTGTTATTAAATTATACAAAAACCAAATTCATAAATATGATATCATACATGATCTTCTAATATTTCTTTGTTAATGATATTTCAGTAGTATCATTGTTTCGGGTGTTAACTGATTCGTTTTCCTTTCTATGTTTTGTTACGTAAGTCATGTTTTTTATGTATAAGATTAATTTGATTCTTATCCAGAATAATATTATGTTCTTAAAAATTATTTTTAAATCATCAAATGACAATTATTCTTTAATGGTTAAGACGGGGAATGAAGCTTATCACGTTTGTGGAGACGGTCATCCGTACGTACGAACGAGGGACAATATCATTCAATTGACGGTAAAATCATTTTTAAATGGATTTTATATCATATAAAAATAATCAATAACATTTTATATTTATTATTTACATGAATTTTACGTATTATTATACTCATTCTAATAATGAAGTGTTGAATAAAAAACTACACCACGACGTGGAGACGGTAAGCCGTATGTACGCACGTATAGTGACTTTGTGATTCATAGGATAGATAGAATAATGATTATGGTTGTACCATATTTATAATAAAATAATAGTATGTATAAGGTACTGGAGTTATAATTTTTTAATGGAAACAGCAAAGAAGGAGGAAGTGGAAGAAGAAAAGAACTTTGAAAGAGGTGGTGAAATTATTACCTCTTCTTCGACTGCTTCCTTTTGATTTGATCAAAAGGGATCCATAGGTTGGATTTATCATCAAATTAATGCATATAGGTTGAATTTAGGGTAGTTGGGAGGATATTTGATCAGGCTTTGTCTGAGCCAAATGGCTTTGGAGGTGTGAAATTAAGAGAAGGGGAAGTACCCTTTTATAAGAGAGGTGAGGGTCGCTTTAAGAAAAGTTTGAAATATTTTTTTATTATAGAATTATATTCGGTTAATAATGGCTATAAATGAATTTATTTCAAGGATAAGGTGGCTATATATAGAAATAACTTCATAAAATATGTTTTAGACATGTTTGGGTAATTATATTAAATTATCTTTTAGACTGAACTCTTAGTTAATTAGTTTAACTTTTACCATGTCTTCTTGTATTCTTACAATATATGGTTAATAAACTTACTATAAACTACCAAGAAAACCTCAATTGGTATATTAATGATATATATATCATTATATAATCCATTTGGACTAACAATAGATTTTTATGAATATTATATCATTTGATAATATAATATTTGTTTTAAAAACTAATTTATTTCAATTTTGACTATATTTTGTATTTTGTTTTTGAGAAAGTCATAACATAGTGATTACTTCGAACAAAATTCACTTAATGAACCCAAAAATATCATATTAATCTATAAAATTCTTGTAATGCATCAAAAGCATCAATTTATATTTATATTTATATTTATATTATCAATTATTTTAATCTTTCATTAATATGGTATTTATTGCATCATCATTGTGTCAAAGATAAATTTAATTATATAATGTCTAAAAATTATAAATTAAATTCCTTGATGTAGGAAATTGTTTTATTTTTCTAATGAATATTTATAGTCGAATTTATCTTATACATAATCCTATATTAAAAATGTTTTAGTTATGAAAATTTGAATTTAATACTTTTGACTCTTCTCTAAATAAAATAATAATAAATGCCTTAATATAATCCAAGTGGACCAAAGAGGATCATATTTTATTAATAATGTTTATTTTGGTATAAAAACCCTTATCCAAAAGAATTAATACATGGGGTAGCGTAATTTTAATATCATTTTTACCTTTAATTACCCTATTTACTTTTAACCTTGGTAAATAAAAGTCAAAAGTTACGATTCATCAAAAATTATTTTCATCTTATTGAACCATATTTTACTTACTAATTTAAACTGTGTCTCTTGGATTTTTTGTAAATTCAATTCAAAGAAACGTTAAAATTATGTTTTATGAAAATTTGCTAACATGCCAAGAAGGTGGGTAAAAAAACGGAAAAAAATTAAATAAAATTTTATATATCTAATTTTATTATAAAAGGACTCCAATGAACTACATTGAAATAATATAGGTATTATGAATATATTTTTTAAATAAAATTAATTTAAATAAAAAAAATATTTATTTAAATAAAAAGTCATTTTTTAAACAATTAAGGAGTGTTTTTCACTATTCATCAAAAATTGAATGTTTTCAAAAAAATACAAAAAATTCACCCTAAGCTAATTTTGATATTATGAATCCAAAAAAGATGTCTATTTTTCCAAATTAAAAACATAGAATCTGGATTAATTAATTTAAATTAATTCTCGTTGTAAAAACTAGAAATAAGGTTTTTGAGAAGTAAAAACTTTCAAAAGATTGATATGTGTTTATTTCCAATTTAAAAGTGAAATTACATTAAATGATGAACATTGGATTAAATGATAAAAATATAATCCAATTATACCTAAAAACTATTAAAACGTATAATTTAACACTATAAAGTATTTTGATTAAAAAATTTGTTTTCAATTAAAATTTAGTGTCTTTCACTATTCATCAAAATATGAAAGTTATCAGAAAAAAACCAAAAAAATTTCCAAACTAAATTTTTATGTTCTGATTATAAAGAAGAATTTAACTTCATCAAATTTAATACATAAAAGTGTCAAATATTGGATTAGAAAGGGTTATCCATTAGATGGTGTAAAAGCTACATTTTTTATAGAAATACTCCTTTTATCTGAAAAATTGAATTTGTCGTTATATTATGTATTTGAAACACAAAAGGTGAACACCAAAATTATATGGGATATATATAAAATTCAAAATGTGGTTATTAGTATTCATAACCAATTTTTAAATGACTAGTTTGATAGGTCGTGGTTCCCTTGAATCTGGTGTTGCGTACATCACACACTATTGTATTATTTAATGAGAAGCGTACCATGGAAGTTTGGGGTGTTACATTCTTCCATCCTTGAATAAATTGCATCCTCGCAATTTGAAATTGTTCTTTGGAAATAAAAGGTAAAAAAATAGAATATAATTTTGTTGAAAACCCACATCAGAAATAGGGTTAATAAATTTTAGCCTTGATAAGAGGGATTGAGAAATGAAAAAGTCACCAACAAATTAGGATTTCGAATAGGAGAACATTGATGCCAATTATAATTGGAGGAAAAATTTAATTATTTATAACTATTGATTGAGGCCATCAATCACACACAAGTGAATGGAAAACGCAGGGCCTCAAATCTATAAATCTATGATGAATAACGTAAGGTATTAGGATAAATTTTTTTTGGGTTTAATATCCTTTCCATAAATTTTAAGAATTAATTTCTTCATAGAATATGAAAAAAATTCATGATAAGTAGAGTTCCATCCTTTAACTAATTTCTACCAAAAACTCATCTTTTACTCCAAATGATGAGTATTCAAGATAAATTGGTCACACCATAAGTGTAAGAATCAAATTACAAAGAATCACATAATCCACAGAGGATGAACTTTATATTTCCTCTGTCTTTAGAGATTAACCAAAACCAAAATGGTTAGTGAAATTTCAGATGATCCCCCAAAAGGATAATCCTTTAGAGAAAGAAATACTAATCTTAATTTCTAAATTTAAACAAACAATACCCAAAGTTTAATAAATACCATTCAATTAAAAATTGTCCTTAAAATACTTCAATATAATCCAAACTATGATTGAAACCCAAAATTTAGTTATGTATTCTTCCACGTTAAATTGTATCTCCAAATAACGTCAATTACTCTTAATGTCACATACTTAAAAGTAATTAAACTAATCACATATTCTCTATGATAAGTTAATAATTTCCATAAATAACCTAAATCGCTATAAGTCCATAATAAAAACATAGATTAAATTCCACCATTACTCCTCAAATAAAATCCCATAGTATTCTATTTTCCTTAGGCATATAGTGTTCCCAATAGAGCAAACACCTTCCAAAATAACATTTATCACTTAATCACAAAATCATTTTACTATACTAAGGATATCCATTTGATAAACATAAGACCCCAAATCAACTTATTATTGGTCAATATAATTATTTAACTAAAAAAATTATCCACACTAACCTCGGACTTGACGTAGTATAGTGGTAGGTGATAAATCCCAGTTTCACTTTGGTTGTGGGTTCGATTCCCATAGTTTTTTCCCACACGACGGGTTGTCACATGGTATACATGTAGTCCTTTTTTAAAAACTATATTTTATAACATTCCAAAAATTAGATAAATTCCTCAGAATAACCATAACATAATTTAACACAAATGTTATCTCATACCTCACATTTTCATCCCAAAATTTAATAACTTGTAATTGCCTCAAATTCAAGGATCATATAAGCCCAAATGGTTATTTATAACTATATCCAAAATAGAAAAGATAATTATTTTTCAAATATAATTTTCAGATAACAAACTAGAGGGTTACACATATAAGAGAAAAGTATTCCTAAGTACTACAATCAACAAAGAACACTAATACTTTTAAACATTTTTCCATCAATTTACTTACAAATAGGTTCTTCTTTGACCAAGAGGTTATCTTATAGAATAGGGAATTCACTAGGGTAATGCCCAGGTCCCCTAAATTTATGGAAAATAACTGTAAATAGATTCTTGGGATCATTTTTCTTTTCTTCCATAGTACTCTTCATTTTTTTTCGAAGATTAATTAATTTATGTCCTTCTTTTCCACACATAAAGAATTTTTTTCCATTGAGACACTTTACTATGTGTCTCCTTCCACATTTCCTGTATGATAGAAATTGAGATTTCTTTTCTCCATGGTCTCCACTACTGGGGATATTATCATTCACCACCTTTATCTTCTTTTTTGAGTCCAAGAGTTGGTTAATATATTTGTTGTCGATCATATTTTTGGAAAACTAATTCAGCACGAACATGATATCTTTTATGTCTACCAACATTTCATTTAGTTGCTCATTTCCACCAATGTTCCCACTTTATAAATCAGGTTTAATGTTACTATGAATTCCTTGTAATCCATCCATTGACTAAAACCAGAAAGCATTGTGTGAGTAATAATAGTCATAAAATAATATAGAGAATATCATGACACCATATTTTCAATCTAAAAAACATTAGGATTAACCAAGGTTATTTATTCTCATATGATATTAAAATCATTAAAATTGGTTCGTAAAGAAAATGTAAATTATCCTAAGCATATCTCATGGGAGTGTCTAAACCAAGAGCGCATCAAGGCCCGTTGTCGTACAGCAGTTCCCATTAGAGTCTTTCTCAAAGCGGTGTTTTAATGTTTTACCCCAAGGTACATCTGTACTAAATCCACCTCTACCTGCTTGTGTCCATACAGGGATGTATTGATTTGCAAACCCACATAATATTTACATTACCAAATGTTTTGGATTTTATTCTACACTGATCCTCATAGTCTATATTAGGGTAATGTTCTCTAATCAATGTTTTTATAAATCTATATTCCACGGTCTGTACTAAACATCCATTGGTACCAACTGTAACACCCCAAACCTAGTTACCCAGAGTTGGTGCATTATTACATAACATTTACATGATCTAAAGAGATCATGTCTCGAAAGGCCGATTAGTTTAGTAGCTTTGTAATTACTAGATACATACATAAATTTTAAATTACATAATGAAATAAAGAAAAACAACATTGTGACCCATTTGAACACACTAATATACATTACCCTATCCCAACATGTTATACAAATTATACTTCTACACATTCTTGGAAAAGAAAACATAAGAAAAGGGTGAGCTCAAATGATTAGTATGGATAATAATATAGCGAAAGCTATCATAAATAATCATAAACATTTAAAAAAATTTATAAGACTAAAACAAAAGCCTTTCAAACTAGAACTTCAACATAATGTGGAAAAGATAAATCGAATAATTATATTTACTTATTCACATGGATATTATAGTAGTCAAATAATCAAATTCAATATAAATATCCAATTTCATAATTATGGAACACATAATGTCGGACATCATAACCACATAGTCTAGGCCTCATGCTAAGACTATAAATAATAAATTTTCAAGGCCTTTTGCCAAGATACTAGTTTGTCTCATGAGTCCAACCGATGGATCACAGAGCTATAGCAGGCTCCACCAGTCACTTACTACGTCCAATGCATTCCTCATATGAAAAGGTTGAAACATAATCTAAGCATTCGTATTAAAACTAGCATACACAATGTCAATATTTTAACCACAAACCATGAATAGCAAAAAAAGAACATCCACAGTAAAACATTATGCATTCAATACAATATAGAAGATTTTATTATAATAAATTATCCTCAATTGAGAATAATTAAGGATATTGACATAGATGAAAATAATCATTAAAACTATTTGAGGGAAATATCCCATTTTTCTTGAAAACATTTAAAAGTCTCAATATTTATCAAGAATCCATTTAAAATAGATTTTTGAGTAAAAGTACCCCATACCACTTTGAAACTTTTAAAAGTAATTTTAATTTTAAAACATTATTGTCCATATAAATAAATCCTTAAAACCATTTTAAGACATGGACATTAATGAGAAATATTTAGAACAATAAATCTTTAAAACATTTAAAATGATATTTAAGTTAGAGTTCCTAACCAAATGAGAGACACTTGAATAAAAATAATTAAAGGAAATAAAAACTTTATAATATCATGAGAATAATGTTATTCATGATATACTATGTCAAAGTACAGTATATACACCATATAAAAGTGAATTGGTGCATAACAATAAAGAAGTCTCAATGGAATGTAAATTGAGATGAAATAAATTATAAAGACCGTATCCTTAGGTTAAGGATAAATAAGTCACATAATTATATGTAAAAAATATAAATACACTCAATATTATTGGATATATATTTTAAATAAATCAGAGTATATTCATACATATTCTGGTAAAAACAACACCAATGACTTGGATGTTTAACTCAATGAATAGAAATTGAGTTAAAATTACTCTTACCAAGTTCATATCGATTATTTGAGAATTTATAAATGGAGTTTTTATTCATATCAAAATTATATCTACACAATTGGGAGTGGAAATTACTACATAAGTAAATAAATAGAGATTTCACACATAATCTTGGAGTAAAATAATCAATGAAGTTTTCGTAAAACCCAATCAGTGGAAATTGAAATATGAAATTCCCTTAATGATTTGATAACTTATGAAACATACCAACCATGAAATAATGATTAATCAATGATGATTTAAATACCCATAAATTAATTTATATTACAAAAAATAATACAATCATGGGCAGTACATACACCACACAAAAGGTAATAGTAGAAAATATAGCCTGAATCTAATGGGAATAAAAGTGAGATAAAAACCCCTTACCCTGTAATTTTCCTTAGTAAATGGTATGTTAAACTCATGTATAATGGTGAAATAATTGTTATTAAATTATAGAATAACCAAATACATAAATATGATATCATATATTATCTTTTAATATTGCTTTGTTAATGTTATTTCTATAGTATCACGGTTTTGTGTGTTAACTAATTCGTTTTCCTTTATATGTTTTGTTACGTAAGACATGTTTGTTATGTATAGGATGTATTTGATTCATATACAGAATGACATTATTTTCTTAAATATTATTTTTAAATTATCAATTGAAAATTATTCTTGAATGGTTATGATGGTGAATGAATCTTATCACGTTTGTGGAGAGGGTAATCCACACATACGCACGAGCGACAATGTCATTCAATTAATGGTAAAATTGTTTGTAATTGGATGGTATATCATATATAAATAATCATTAAAATATTATATTATTTATTTCCATCAATTGTACTCATTATTATACCCATCCCAATAATGAAGTGTTGAATAACAAACTACACCACGACGTGGATACGGTAAGCCGTACGTACGCATGTATGGTGACTTTGTCATTCCTAGGATGGATAGAACAATGAATATGGTCATTGCATATTTATAATAACAAAAAATGTGTATAAGGTACTGGAGTAATTATTTTGGTATGGAAACAACAATTAAAGAGGAAGTGGTAGAAGAAAAGAACTTTGAAAGATGTGGTCAAATTATTACCTCTTCTTCAGGTTCTTCCTTTTGATTAGATCAAAAGGGATCCATAGGTTGGATTTTTGGTCAAATTAAAGAATCTAGATTGATTTGAGGGTGGTTGGGAGAATATTTGAGTAGGGTTTGGCCAAGCAAAATGGATTTGGAGGTTTGAAATTAAGAGAAGTGGAAGTACCTTTTTATAAGAGAGGTGAGGGTCACTTTAGGAAAAGTTTGAAATATTATTTTATTATATAATATTTTTCAGGTTATAATGGATCAAAATGGATTTATTTGGAGGATAAGTTGGGGATGGGTAGAAATAACTTCAACCTATAGGTTTTGGACATGTTTAGGTCACCATATTAAACTCATCTTTTAGATTTAACTCTTAGTTAATTAGTTTAACTTTTACCATGTCTTCTTGTATTCTTACACTATATGGTAAATAAACATACTATAAACTACCAAGAGAACATAATGTGGTTTAATAATGATATATATATCATTTTATAAGTCCTTTGACCAAACCTTATATTTTTATATATATTCATTCATTTAATAATATTATATTTGTTTTAAAAACTCATTTATGTCAATTTTGACACTATTTAGTATTTGGTTTTTGTAAAAGTCATAACAACATGATTACATAGAAAAAAATTCACTCAATAAACCCTAACATGACATATTAATCTAAAAAATTCGTTGAATGTATCAAAAGTATCAATTTACTTTTATTTTTATATTTATATTATCAATTATTTTAATCTTTTATTAATAAGGTAATTACAACATCATCATTGTGTCATAAATAAATTTAATTATTTAACATCAAATTTATTTAAATAAAATACAATGATGTAGGAAATCTTTTTATCTTTATAATGAATATTCATACTCTAATTTATCTTATGCATAACCCTATATTAAAAATGTTATAGTTAAGAATCTTTGAATTTAACACTTTTAACTCTTCGTTAAATAAAATAATAATAATTGTCCTAATATAATCCAAGTGGAGAAAATAGGGTAATATTTTATTATTAAGGTTGATTTTGGTCAAAATAAACTTATCCAATATAATTATGTCATGTGTTAGGGTAATTTTATTATCATTTTTACCTTTAATTACCCTATTTACTTTTAACCATAGTAAATAAGTATAAAAGTAACTATTCACCAAAAATTATTTTCATCTTATTAAACCAAATTTTACATACTAATGTCAGCATTTTCTCTTGTATTTTTGAAATTAAATTTCAAGATGCGGTAAAATTACGTTTTATGAAAATTTTCTAACGTGCCTAGAAGGTGGGTAAAAAAACGTTAAAAAATTCAACAATATTTTATACATCTAATTTTATTATAAAACGAAACCAATGATTAAAATTGAACTAATATAGGTATTATGTGTCTATTTTTACTTAAAATTAATTTAAATAAAATTAATTATTATTTAAATAAAAAGTCAGTTTTAAACAATAATGCGTTGTTTTTCACTATTAATAAAAAAATGAATGTTTTCAAAAAAATACCAAAAAATCACTCTAAGATAATTTTGATATTAAGAATCCAAAAATTATTTCTACTTTACCAAATTAAAAACATATAAGTTTCATTAATTAATTTAAAATTAATTATCGTGGTCAAAACCTGAAAGCGGGTTTTTGAGATGTAAAAACTATCAAAAGATTTATGTGTTTATGTCCAATTTAAAAGTAAAATTACTTCCAATGACCAAAATTGAATTAAATGATAGTATTATAATCTAATTATACTTCAAAACCATTCAACTTTATAATTTAACACTATACATTATTTTCATTAAAAAAGTTGTTTTCAATTAGATATTAGTATCTTTCACTATTCATAAAAATTTGAAATTTATCAGAAAAACACCAAAAATTTATCCAAACTAAATTTTTATGTCCTTATTCTAAAGAATAATTTCATTTAATCAAATTTAATATATAAAAGTTTCAAATATTGTATCAGAAAGGGCTCGCCACTAAAAGGTGGAAAAACATCATTTTTTGAAAAATAATTCTTTTATCTGAAAAATTGAATTTGTCATTATATTATATATAAGAAACAAGAAAGATGAATATTAAAATTATATTGGATATATATAAAATTTAAAATTTGGTTATTACTATTCATAACTTCTTTTTAAACGGATAGTTTGATAGGTCATGGTGAGCTTGAACTCAGTGTTGCGTACATCACACACTATTGTATTATTCAAAGAGAAGCATACCGTGGAATCTTGGGGTTTTACACTCACATATCCTTGTCTAATTTGAGAAAACCTCCACTAACTCTTCTTTCTCCATATCATTTCGATTGTCCTTCAAAGAAGCCCCGTGACCACTTTCAACGTTAATTGAATTTCAAACTCCTAATAAAAATATAAAATCCATTATCAACTTATAATTATTTAATTCAATACTTTAGATCAATATAGACCTTCTATTTTCACTCAATATTTTTTGGGGACTTAATATATTCCTTTAGAGTATCCTTTAAGTCATCTAATAACTAGATTTTTATACAAATCATGGAATAACCATGCAAAATGTGGCATAAAACAAGAGAATTATGATATAGCCCTATGAACTATAACTTATCCATTATCTATAATAAAAACTAAGTCTTCATTATAATGTTACATTCTCTATTATGGAGTGACTTCTGATAACCTCTAAAAAATAGGTGAGAACCAATTATTCATGGACTTCAAGATTATGGTGTGAAATTATTATTCATAGAACAACATCGTACTTCATAGAACAATGAAATTTTACCTATAAAATCTTATTATTTATCCAATAACCACCATGGCATGATGACCACTATTACAGTTTTACCAAAATTTAAAATAAAAACAAAAATTATCGAGGACATAGGCATTGTAACTTGGTAATGGTCTTCATGGAACAACCTATTTCCTTATGGTTAAAAACTCCTCTCAACAAAATATTCAGAATATGAAATATAATGGTATTTGGGGTGTGAAATGATATTTATTTCAAGAGGGATCATATCAGGCATCATCATATATTTAAACCTAAACATATTGTGGACCTTGGAATTATAGCATGATTAGTTTTCACTTAATTTTTTTCATAATTTGAAAAAACATTATGATTTGATAACTTCCTTTATGGAATGATGTTCTATTAAAACCCAAAACATCTCTATAACTTTTCATTATAATTCCAAACCATTTTATAATCTCTTTTAAAAATCTAAATAGTTTTTACCTCATTTTAGTCATCTTAATCCATTTGACATTGAATATGATTTATGTATTAAAATTGTGTTTAAAAATGTTCCAATGGGATAAAAATAAAATAAAACACCAATATAACACAACATATCCACTTCTCCATCAACTAATAATACCCCTGACATAAACACCTTAGGGTAACCTTCAATAAAAAAACATTCTGGTAAAAAAACCCACATCTATAATAAAAAATTATTAGAAAAATATTATATTGAACATCAAGGAAGATAAATATACTATGGAATTGATGATATATTTTACAAAACTCTATGAAAATCCTTTTACATGAAATAAGATGTTTCAACTGTGTAGACTATTTCACCTAAATATAGAGTAAATTATGTTTATCATATATCTTATTAATGAATTTATTATTTGTATAATCCAGTTTTTTTTTGGTGAAGATTTATTTTGTAGATGAAATCTTTTTTTCTTCACTTATTTTCATTATCGATGAGTTGATATGTGATGACCACAATGATGAGTAGTTCATGTGTAATATCTTAACTGAAATTAAATGATGATCATGGTCTAATACTAAGTAGATATATTCATATAAGTGAATCGATATATTTTTATGGATATAATATAATTTTTCAAGGAAAATAAATATTTATTAATTGGTTAAACTCTGGAGTAAAATTAATATGAAGATGATATATTTGTGATAAATCCGAATTAGAAGGTCTAGCATGTTGGAGCTATGGGGAAAAAGGGACATTTCAAACATGACTATGATGAATAGAAATTGTATTTTAGTAGAGAATTAGTGACCACTAATATATATTTCAATGATTATTAACTAGTTCATAGTGTTGATAGTCCTATGGAGTCATATATATTGGACACTTGTGCTTTCTTTCAATTGACTTTAGAGAAGGAATTTGTATGGAATATTATTTATGAATTTTTAGGGAGGTAAATCTTATGGATAATGAACCTTATAATATTTTTGGAAAATGTGATGTAAAAATTAAAAACCAACATGTATATATATATTGTATATTTTTAGATATATTAAAAAATTTTGAAGAAATTTATTATCCATTTGGAAACATGATGATATTAGATATTGTGCCACATTTTTTAACAAATCCTGAAAAATCAAAAAATGTTCTATGTTTATATCATGAGAAGTAAAGAACTCAACAATTTATAAGGATAATTATTCTAATAATATGATGTCATATTTTAAATCAGAAATATCTTTCGAAATATAGCATTGCAGATGGGGTCATGTGAGTGAAAATTGAATAGAGTTTTTAGTTAACTACTAAATATAAATTTGATTGATATTGTATTCGATGAAGATTTTATCCTTAGATTATATAATAATGTATCCTTTATAAAAGGAAAAATAATATCAATGTAAAAAAACATAGAACTTATACATTTTTATGTTTGGAGATCCATGCTAGGTCATTCAATTGGTAGTGAAGTGTCTGAGATTTGATTATGGTAACAAGTACCACAGTTGGGAGTTTATGGAGTTATGAGTATAAAATGAAATTAATATAGAGAAATAATTCATGGAAAAAAATGGTGTGACAAAACACATGAACATAATATTGGTTAAGCCTGCAATTAGTATGAGGTTTCATGCTAGATTACCGAATGGATTTTAGGTTAAATCTATTAATATAGAAACATACCTAATAAATCAAGGTTTGTTTGTAATATTGGAAGATAACACACCTTAGGAAGTATGGGATATAAATGAGATAAATATAACCCATTTTAAAGTCTTTATTTACATATCTCATGTTTAGGTTGAATTAGATTATAGGTATCGGTTGAATTCTATGTCCCAAAAACATTTTCGTATTCGATATAGTAAAAAAGAGTTTGGTTACTACTTCTAGGATGATTAAAATAAATATATAATTATAATTATAAATTTATTATTTCATTTACATATTATTTG
The DNA here is from genome assembly GCA_963277665.1 of Viscum album. NCBI lineage: Eukaryota > Viridiplantae > Streptophyta > Magnoliopsida > Santalales > Viscaceae > Viscum > Viscum album. The sequence goes on along the minus strand of OY728125.1, from coordinate 1,472,708,203 downwards.
TAAGTATTGACATACTATTGAATCTAATAGAGGGATAAAGGTAGTCTTATCTCCTGACGAGGCTGAGATTATAGGTATAATAGAAAAAATAAATTGTGGAAACTAAGAATTAATCATGTAACCCTAGTATATAGATAACTCTTAGATATTCGATAAGGGCACACATATTAGTGAAAAATTATAAATCTTATATGAATTATTTATTATTGAATGATGACAGAGAACCTAAGTGCTATGAATATAAAAGGCAGGTGAATGATTCAATTAAACATGACGTGTTAATAAGTGTTGAAATTTCATTATAGCATGAAAATAAAACATGGGAACTTAATACTTTACTATAAGTTAAGATAGAATAGAATATAAAATGTGTATTATATACCAAGTTAAAACATGAAAATAGTATAATTTTTAAGGAGATATAGGTTATAAAGTGTTTTCAATATATTGATGGTGTAGATTAAAGTTAGAAATGTTCTCATGTTGTTAAGTTAACCAATTTTATATTTCTGTTGGGTATGATAAATAAAGAGGGTTCATAATTATAGTAGGTTGAGATAAATAATTACTTTAATCAAAGAGATTTAGAGGATGATATCCATGTGTTGGAACGAGAGGGTTCATTACGTCAAGGACATAATATATTTTCTATAAATATAACATGAGTCTCTATTGACAAAATTCAAAAATAATGTAGTGAAATAAACGAATTTATATATTCATTAGAAATAATTAATATAAAAGATGTGATATGGGTTAATATTTATATTTCAAAAAATTTAATAATTTCTATGTCATATTTTTATTTTATATGTATGATATTCTCATTTCCGGGTCAAGTGAGAAATGGATGAATTAGTTGAAGATGCATTTATCAATAAAATTTGAAATGAAGGATATTGAAAAGGGTAAAATGATTCATGGGATAATTATTATTCGAGACCAAGATAATAGATTATTGGATTTATAAAAAAAATATGTAAATAAGGTTTTGAGAAGTTTCAATATATTTGAGTAAAAACTTGTTTTTATTCCTCTTATGAGTAACTTCAAGTAATCAAAAGAGCGGCCACTGAAGTATGACGATGAACATGAATACTTGGAAAAATAACTAATGCATATAATGTTTGGAGTTTTATGTATTATATTTTTTACTTTAATTTACATAACACATTCAATGGGATTTTTAGTTGGTATATGGAAATTCCTAAAAGACAACATCTGGTGGCTGTAAAGTTGGTGCTAAGATACTTTGAGGTAAGCAATGATATGTCTCTCTATTTTTAAGGTGTGATTTACTGTGTAGGGACCTATTGATATAGATTTGGGTTGTGTTATAGATAATAAAATTGGTACTATAAGTTATATTTATACTTTTAGTGTCATAATATTTAGTTGGGAGTCACAATTATAGAAGAATGTGGCATTGTAAACTATAGATGTTGAATATGTTACAAATATTGAAGAAAGAAATGATATAATATGCTTAGAGAGTATGTTGAACGAGTTATTTATAAATAATGGATAGAACAAATTATTTTATAATAGTCAAAGTGTAATACATATTTTAAAGTACCAAATATTCTATTCAAATATGATCCATGTTCAATACAAATCTCATTTTATCAACAAATTTTTAAAGGATGGATCATTATACATGAGGAATATTTATAAGAGACTTAATGAAAATGATATGATTAAAATGAAATAATCATTAATAAAATATGGAATTATTGTTCCTCAATTAGGCTTCAAAGATAATGAAGGTTTTAGGGGAGTAATGCAATAAGGTATTTTGAAGGAGAAGAGTATCTCTTGTATCAAAATTAAAGTGGGAGATTATTGATAAATTATTTGATCCTCATTTAATGTGTTCTGGACTATTAACTAAGATCCTAATTCTACCACTAAACATTAGAGTTTTGGTCCTTGGGGTGTGAGTGTATCATCCAACTACATCGAAGGATGGTGATTTGGTTTTTGGAGGCCCCAATTTTTTTATGGAAAAAAATATGGTGTAAAAGTGAAACTTTGAGTTTCTGATAAAAATTTCACAATGGGTTTGAATGAAAATTATAATTATAATTTTTTATTTCTCATGGTATTCAAATAGAATTTCATAAATAAATTTTCTAATGATATATATATGGAGTGAAAAAAATCAAAATTTTCATTGTTGTGAACATGATTATACAGGAAAATTTATTTCATGTTGAAATCAATTTTAATTCATACATTTAATACTCAATAATTTTCCTATCCTTAAATATTCACATGGTCACTATATTGTTTTTGAATTTCTGGTACTAAAAATTCTTCTAAATCTCTTTAGAAATAGTGAACTGTCACTCCCCTTCATAAATATAGGTTATTTTACTCAATCCATATAAATCATAGTGTTTAATTTATTTTAAATATCTACTATTTTATCTAATTTTTGTAGCATCAATCACCATTTCATGATGGTTTTTTGTTCACATGAAGGTACATGATTAATTGTTTCAAATTATAGTAATTGTTAAAGCTAAATATCTAAATTTAATTCTACACCATTAATTATTTTGATCGTTCTTATTTATTCATTAATAATTTTGGATGATTTTTTCAATCACCATTGTTATAATTTATGTGACTACCTCTTTATGACAACATATTTTATCTTGAATCAATATCGTCAAGATAAATTTGTGTAGTATTATGATAAACCTCGTAATGAATTCATTATATAATTTGGGGGATCCTATAGAATATTTGTGTTAACTTTTTTTGATGGTGTACCATCATAATAGTTAACTTTTAGAATATAGTAAAGAGATATAATCATTATTTCAAAAGAAAATCATCACATTCTCTCACTTTTCATATTTCATGTTAGGGGCCTAAAATTTTAATGTCTGTATTAGAGAATTATAGAAAATTAATCATTTAGAAATGGTATTTAAAATATCTTTATGGGGGTACATGGGAAAAATATATATCATTATATTAGAGTCAACTCACATTAGTGGGGCATGGGTTACAATTTCATCAGAAAGAGTGATTACATCCACATTGACCCCAACAGGTTTAAACAAAGGGAGTGTGGACATTGGTTTGTGGTGGTGGTTTGGACGGTATAATGACTCAGTTGAGGAAGAGGAATAACTCTAGTTGGTCACATACTTAATACTCATGGTCACATAGTGAATTTAACGAAATCTTCTATGAATTTTATCATATTTAACCCATTACAAGGGTAAGTGTTAGGATTAATTTACAAGGAAATCAAGGTAATAGTTGACTCACATATGTGGACATCATGTCACATAAAAGGTGATCCTTGTAGAATTCAATAGAGAAGGTAATGTTACATTGATTTGTGTTCTTGAATTCCCCAACCAATCTAATTTACCCAAATTTTTTTAGTAAAGGATGAGGTTTCATTTTTATGTGGAGCTTCTCAACTATTTCTTTAGAGATAAAGTTCACCTAGCTTCCCCCATCAATACTTAATACATGTATATCCTTGTTAAATCAACTGTGAATTTATAATTGATTATATCATTAAAAACATCCCACCTACCACTCGATGTTCAACATGAGTCTATTCTCAGTGGTTTGAATTATGGAGTAGTGGGATATTTATAGTGGGATGCCCAAGCATTTATATTTGTGGGAGAATGTAACTCCCTGAGATTTTATGATATATATTATTTCTAATTTATTTTATCTTCTATTATACACTACACCAAGATTATATTGTACTATACGCAACACCTCATTAGCTTGTAGTATACGCAACACTATTATTGGCTTGCATTACACGCAATCGCGACCTACCTCAATAGCGTGTGTAGTACGCAGTACCGGGTTTCACTAAACAATGATATATTGTTATAATATTATTATGGACTAGACTTTATGAATATAATTAACTAAATTTTTAATTTTATAACATTATTATTCATCTTACACATGGTATGAGAGAAAAATAAATTTTTCGTGTAAAATATGTATTTTTCAAAAATTGCAGTTTTCCTGCCTTTTGATGGCGCACCTACCTTAAATATTGTTTTGACATGTCTATAAGTTCAATTTGACAAAATAAAATTCTTCTTTGGAATCAAGATATAAATATTTACTTTGGATAACACTTTCATATTATTCTGATAACTTTCATATTTTAATGAATAGTAAAAACACGCTATATTTTAATTAAAAACAACTTTTTTCATCGCAATAATTTATATGGTTATATTATCTTTTTAATTGGTTTTAAAGTTTAATTAGAATATATTTTTACCATTTAATCCAATTTTGTTCATTGGAATTAATTTGACTTTGAAATTGGATATAAACAAGTATCAATCTTTTTATAGTTTTTGTTTTTTAAAAACACGCTATTTGTTTTGATAACGGGAATTAATTTTAAAATTATTTAATTCCAATTCTGTGTTTTGAATTTGAAAAAATAGACATAAATTTTGAATTCGGAATATCAAATAATTCTTAGGCTGAATTTTTGGTATTTTTTTGGAAAACTTCAATTTTCGATGAATAGTGAAACCACTTAGTGGTAGTTACAAAACTAAATTTTTCATTTAAATGAAATTTTACCACTTCTGTGAATTGAATTTCAAAAATCCGAGAGACATAGTTAATATAAATGACTAAAATGTGGTTCAATGAGATGAAAATAATTTTTTGTGAATAATAACTTTTTACTTTTATTTACCACGGTTAAAAGTAAATAGGGTAATTAAGAGTACAAATGATATTCATATTACCCTAACACATGTCCTAATTCTATTAGATAAGTATAATTAGACCAAAAACAACCATAGTAATAAAATATGACCATTTAGGTCCACTTGGATTAGATTAGGACATTTATTGTTAATTTATTTAAAAAAGGGTTAAAATTGTTAAAATTAATGTTTAATAACTAATTAATTTTTAATATAGGGTTATAAATAAGATAAATTTGACTATAAATATTCATTATAAAGCTAAAAATATTTCCTACCTAATGGTATTTTATTTATAATTTTTAGACATTAAATAAGTTATGTTATTTATGATACAATGGTGATGTAGTAATTACCTAAATAATGAAATATTAAAATAATTGATATTATAGATACCCAAATAAATGTAATTTGAGACTTTTTTATGAATTCCACTAATTTAGTAGGTTAATATGACATGTTAGTATTTATTTAATTAACTTCTTTCGAACTAATAATTCTATTATGATTTTCACAAAAATCAATTACCAAATAGTGTCAAAATTGATATAAAATAGTTTTTTAAACAAATATTATATTATTAATTGTTATTTTATTCCTAAAAATCTAAGGTTCGGCCAAATGACTTAGATAAGGTTATATATATTAATAATAGACAACTTGGGGTTTGTTTGGATTTTTATGGTAAGTTTATTAACCTTATAGTGTAAGAAAACAGGAAGACCTGGTAAAAGTCAAATTATTTAACTTAAAGTTAAATTTAAATGATAAGGTTAAATAAAAACTTAAACTTGTATAAATTCTATTGTATGAGATTATTTCGACCCATCCCCACATTAGCTTCTAAATAAATCAATTTGGAGCTATTAAAAACCAAATATGACTTTATAATAAAATAATATTTTTAGTTTTTCCAAAGGTGCCCCTCTCCTCCCTTATAAAAGGGCACCCCTTCCCTCTTCTCTTCACACCATTTTGAGACTTGATGCTCGGACAAACCCTGACAATTTCTCTTCTCCACTTCCATAAAAACATCCTAGAGATTCTGGTCTTCTTAAAAGACCATCTTTGGTGTCCTAAGATGAGGTTAAGAAGAGACGCTTCAAAGAAGAGGTAATATCCATTACCGATTCTTTCAACTTTATTTCTTCTTCTACTTCTTATTCTTTAGTTGTTTCATTATGATGTAATAACATCAGTGTCAATCATATACTTATATGTTATTATAAGTATGAAACAACCATATTTCACCATCTATCCATCCTACGGAAAACAAAATCACCGCGCGTACGTACGTACGGAATACCGTCTCCACGCCGCGGTGTAATCTGTTTTCGACCACCACCTTACTTGGATGGGTATAATGGTGTAAATAAATAACTATATAGGATTATTGTAAAGTGATATTTATTATGAAATATTATACATACACTTCAATATAATTCCACGATCATGGGAATGATATCATCGCTCGTGCGTACGTACGGACTACCGTCTCCACGACATGATGAGATCCATTCTCCATGTTAACCATTCATGAATGATTATAAAGTATATATAATAACTAATAATGAAATTTATGACATAATAATGATATAGGATTTATGTATATATATATATATATTTATGTCATCTACTTAATTCCATTCAATTCAATAAGGAAACAAAAACAACGTTCATGCGTATGTACGGCCTACCGTCTCCATGAACGGTGTATTTCATTCCATTTATCTATCTATCATATATATATGTATATGATGAATATATATTACATATAAATCATGTTTTACATTATATAATTAAGTAAATCAGGATATAAGTAATAATATCAAGAACAACAAGTCCAAACATGTACGATAAATAAAACGATTTTACCCAAAACACTGCTTTAACATGGAACTTACAAAAGAACGGGTAATATAAAGCCATAAGTGAACCATATATGATATCATAACAATGAATATGATTTTGTAATAAGTCAATGAAATTATTTAAATCATTATACAGGAGCTTCAGATACGTATGAAGCATATCAGACCTAAGGTAAGGGATAACTATTTCAATCTTGTTCTTATCCAAGATTGTTTATTCGTAAGTATTTACTGGGGTTATTGTTATAATCCATGTCCATGCTTCCAAAAAATGGTCTCATGTATGTTTAAAGTCCTTTTAAACCATTTTTTTACTTTTAATACATGGTATGTAAGGAATATTTCTGTTTTTACCATACGAGGTACTTTTTGACTTTTCCGACAAAAGTACAAGGAGAATGTTATTTTTAACTTATACGGCGTGAACGGATCTTTACGGAATGACTCATTTTCATGAAGATTCATATACAATATTGCATGATTATTTTCAACAAAAACCCTTTTATTTTAAAATTTCAAGGAATTTTGTGAAAATAAAATTATTTTGAAGAAGAAAGGATATTTTTCTCAATATTTCTTTTCAAATGTTTTATCAATAATATTTTCCATCTAAAATGAAATTATTTAATATGTTTATGTTTCAAGTATAATGTATCCATTATTTATATGATTTGATTATTCTTATGATGAAATGATATCCATTTTTTTTATATGTATTATGTTATGATGGCATGATGTTTAAGAATCCCATTCTATTACATGGGTTATGCTATGATGTATGATTTATGATTTTGTGACACACGTAAGAATGATTTCATTATGAGATGGTTGGGACCTATATCTCCCTCCAATGCATTGGGTAAAGATTTATATCTCATGAGATATACATGGCTGGAACGGTAAGTTAATCCGGTTCAGTAATACAGGACTGGAACGAGGAGTGAACTTGATTCAGAAAGGGACGTTTTCCACTAAGATAGTCTTGGAAGCAATGACTTGGCTACTATGGAAATCATATCATGTGCTTAATGTTTTTCCTCAATTAAAAGTTTTATTTACAAGCAATTTTATCATGATTGATGTTCTATTTTTATATATGCCTTACGTACTGCCATGTTTTATGTCATTGCCCAAGATTTTGATGTTTAAACATTATGTTCGTGTTTGTATGTTCAAATGTATTTGGTTTGTTTTATTTTCTCCATGCTTACCCTTACTGAGAATTTGAGATCACTCTTTTTATGTTTTCTTTTCCCCAGAATATAAAGAAAGGTTTTAGGTAAGAAAAAAGGGGGATGATCTTTATGGGAGATGTTGAAGATCTTTCACCATGATTAGAGGATTACGTTCCAAGTTTCCAAAGACACTAAACTATTACGGCCCTTCTGTGTCTATTTTTGTTATGTACTAAGTATTCCACAAAAGTGATGTAATGTCCATGTACGTCAAGATTTGGGTCTCTACAGTTGGTATCAGAGGATAGGTTTAGTTAACCTTTATAAACTAGGATGCGAAAACTTTAGTGAAATCCCTAGATATATTTCTAAGGTATGTCTAGGGATTTCCCTAAGGTTAAGTATACGTATAGGTTATAGTCCTATAATTGCGCTAGAGATATTATAATTAAACCTAAGATGTTAAATATTGAAGGTACTCCCCCTCTATTATGTTGTTTTGCTAGTATGATTTTTGCCTCTCACACTATTCTTTTTGGGTTTTAGAAAATGGCTGGAAATAGGAAGATTCACGATAATGGAGGATATGATGGACAATGGAATGATATTCTTCATGAGAAACGAAATGAAATTTGATCTGGAGGTCCACAAATCGTTATTATACATAATCAGCAATCTCATAATGTTATCAATAATCTCAACTTTGGTAAGTTTCCGGACTCAGCTAATTAGAGAAAGATGGAGTTTAATAATGATCATAGAGGAAAGAAAGCTCAATTCCCCTCATGTAAATCATGTGGGAAGAGGCATCAGGGAGAATGTTTCAAGGGAACAGGAAGATTCTTTGGGTGTGGAAAAGGACACAAAGCCAGTAATTGCAAAGGAAAAGGTTTAGTTAACACCATGGACAAGGATAATGGTATTTATAAGGCATCAAAAACGGTTAAATGTTTTAAATGTGGAATGTACGGGCATTATGCAAACGAATTCCCTAAGGGAAAATCTCATGAAGAGAATCAGCATGGTTATATGGGTAGTATTTATGTGGTTGATGATGAGGAGACTACAAATGATATATGAGATGAAATAAGTGTTGAAGCTCAGTCAGTTGTTTAAGAAGGTAGTGGAATGATTGTATGTTTATCAAGAGTTATGTTGTATATTTAATGGTACTATGGAATAAAGAATCATCTAAGGATTGTTACACTATTGTTTTTCCTAAAGTATTTGAAAGTATATGTTGAATGGTACCGGTAACCATGAAAGGTTATTCAGATATTTTTGGAAAGTATATGATATGCCCATAATGAAGGGATAATAAGATAATGAGATGTTTGATTGTATTCATGACCTCATGACTGATATAAGGACTAAGTAATATTATGGTTTGAGTATACAGAATTTTTGGGATTTTGGTATGTGGAAAGTGTTAAAATTTAACAACATTCATGTTTTCACTAAGGTTTGATGGGTATTAATTCTTAAAGAGAATACATGATTAAGGTATTGACATGTTTGTAATTTGACAAAAAGCATATATCTTATGATATATGGGGAATAAATGATGGCATTCATGTGATTGTTATGTGACATTTCAAGTAATCATTTTCTTTATACTATGAGCTTGGACCGAAGTATTTTAGATAAGACTAAATATTGGAATGGATAATGTTGGATATAAGATAGTATTATTTAAGGATATAACTTTTTTCGATATTATTGATGGGATGTTATAGTAATTAAGTTTTAGAAAAAGGACAACCTGCAGGATGGGCGACAACCATTCACGTCGGACAAGGATGTGGGAATAAAACCCACAAATAAAGTGAGACAGGACTTTATCACCTACCACTATCCTCCAGGAAGCCCATGTTTAGTAGAAACAAGTTTTATTTTATTAAGTGGTATGATAGATGAAGTATAAGTCCATTTTTGGAATCATATACGATTAACCACACTCTAGATGGACTTATGTATATTTGAGAACTTTTTCTAACATTTTGTTTGAGAGAGATGGAATGACCCATCATTCTATCACATGATCTGCTAACACTTCACGAATGACAAATTCAACTTAATTTCTTTAAGAGATGAAGCGGAAATTGTCCAAGGAACGACCAACGGTGAGACTGTACCAAAATCAAGAACGTATTTCTTCTAATTCCAATTTCTTCAACATTAGGGAAATGATCTTGAAAACCAAAAATGTTTTCCTAGTTCCCTTATATCCGATGAATAAGATGGTACCTTATATCATAAAAAATCTATGGCTTTGTGATTGTTGGATTTTTTAAAGCCATGTTCTCTACCACTCTCCATCAGAACTTGATGGTTAGATTTCTCTTCCATATCCATATTTTCACCTATGTTTTTCTATGTGGAATCCCAGTGATTAGTTAATTTGGGGAACCATTACGTTTCATACTTTAGTTTTTAAAGTCAAGTTTTTGTATTCCTTTTTATGATGTGAGTTTCTATTAAAGAAATTTTCAAGTAGTAAACCATTTATAACCCCGACAAATTTCGAGGGTGAAATTCATTTTAAGGGGGGGTAGAATGTAACACCCCAATATTTTCTGAGATATATTATTTTTAATTTATTTTATCTTCAACTATACACTACACCAAGATTATATTGTACTATACACAACATCGCATTAGCTTGTAGTATACACAACACTATTCTGGGCTTTCATTACACGCAATCACGAACTACCTCGATAGCCTGTGTAGTACGCAATATCGGGTTTCATTAAACAACGATATATTGTTATAATATTTTTATGGACTAGCCATTATGAATATTATTAACTAAATTTTAAATTTTATAACATTATTATTCATCTTACACATGGTATGAGAGCAAAAAAAATTTTTCGTGTAAAATATGTATTTTCAAAAATTGTAGTTTCCCTGCCTTTTGATGGCGCACCCACCTTAAATCTTGTTTTTGAAATGTCTATAAGTTAAATTTTACAAAATAAAATTCTTCTTTGGAATCAGGATATAAAAATTTTCTTTGGATAAAATTTTCATATTATTCTGAAAACTTTCATATTTTAATGAATAGTAAAAACATGCTATATTTTAATTAAAAACAACTTTTTTCATCGCAATAATTTATATTGTTAGATTATATATTTAAAAAGTTTTAATGTGTAATTAGAATATATTTTTACCATTTAATACAATTTTGTTCATTGGAATTAATTTCACTTTGAAATTGGATATAAACAAGTATCAATCTTTTGATAGTTTTTGTTTCTTAAAAACACACTATTTGTTTTGATAACGGGAATTAATTTTAAAATTAATTAATTCAACTTCTATGTTTTTAATTTGGAAAAATAGACATCAATTTTGAATTCGGAATATCAAATAATGCTTAGGCTGAATTTTTGGTATTTTTCTGAAAAACTTCAATTTTCGATGAATAGTGAAACCACTTAGTGGTAGTTAAAAAACCGACTTTTTCATTAAAATGAAAATTTACCACTTCTGTGAATTGAATTTCAAAAATCCGAGATACATGGTTAATATAAAGGACTTAAATTTCATTCAATGAGATGAAAATATTTTTTTGTGAATAATAACTTTTTACTTTTATTTACCACGGTTAAAAGTAAATAGGGTAATTAAGTGTACAAATGATATTAATATTACCCTAAAACATGCCGTAATTCTATTTTATAAGTATAATTCGATCAAAAACAACCATAGGAATAAAATATGACCATTTAGGTCCACTTGGATTAGATTAGGACATTTATTATTAATTTATTTAAAGAAGGGTTAAAATAGTTCAAATCAAAGTTTAATAACTAATTCATTTTTAATATTGGGATAAAATAAGATACATTCAACTATAAATATTAATTAGAAATATAAAAAGATTTCCTACCTAATGGTATTTTATTTATAATTTTTAGACATTAAATAAGTTATGGTATTTATGACACAATGGTGATGCAGTAATTACCTAAATAATGAAATATTAAAATAATTGATATTATAAATACCCAAATAAATGTAATTTGAGACTTTTTATGAATTAAAATAATTTCCTAGGTCAATATGACTTATTATTAGTGATGTAATAAACTTTTTTATAACTAATAATTTTGTTATAATTTTCATAAAAATCAATTACCAAATAGTGTCAAAATTGACATAAAATAGTTTTTAAAACAAATAATATATTATTAGTTATTATTTTATTCCTAAAAATCTAAGGTTTGGAAACATTACTTAGATAAGGTTATATATATTAATAATAAACAACTTGGGGTTCTTTTGTCTTGTTATAGTATGTTTATTAACCTTATAGCTTTAGGAAACAAGAAGACATGGTAAAAGTTAATTTATTTAACTTAAAGTTAAAATTAAATGATAAGGTTTAAATAAATACCTAAAGTTTTATAAATTCTATTGGATGAGATGATTTTGACCCATCCCCACCTTAGATTCTAAATAAATCAATTTGGAGCAATTAAAAACCGAATATGACTTTATAATAAAATAATATTTTTTGTTTTTCCAAAGGTGCCCCTCTCCTCCCTTATAAAAGGGCACCCATTCCCTCTTCTCTTCACACCATTTTGAGCCTTGATGCTCTGCCAAACCCTTCCAATTTCTCTTCTACACTTCTCTAGAAACATCCTAGAGGTTATGGTCTTCTTAAAAGACCATATTTAGTGCCTTAAGAGGAGGTTAAGAAGAGGCTCTTCAAAGAAGAGGTAATGTCCGTTACCGATTCTTCCAACTCTATTTCTTCTTCTACTTCTTCTTATTTAGTTGTTTAATTATGGAGTAATAACATCAGTGTCACTCATATACTGATATACTATTATAAGTGTGAAATGACCATATTTCACCATCTATCCATCCTATGGAAAACAAAATCACCGCGTGTACGTACGTACGGAATAACGTCTCCATGCTGTGGTGTAATCTGTTTTCGACCACCACCTTACTTGGATAGGTATAATGGTGTAAATAAATAAATATATATGACTATTGTAAAGTGATATTTATTCTGAAATATTATAAATACACTTCAATACAATTCCACTATCATGTGAATGATATCATCGCTCGTGCGTACGTACGGACTACCGTCTCCCCGACGTGATGAGATTCATTCTCTATGTTAACCATTCATGAATGATAATAAAGTATATATAATATGTAATAATGAAATATATGACATAATAATGATACTGGATTTATGTATATATATATGTATTTCATCTACTTAATTCCATTCAGTTCAATAAGGAAACGAAAATAGCGTTCATGCGTACGTACGACCTACCGTCTCCATGAATGGTGTATTACATTCCATTTATCGATCTATCATATATATATATATATGTATATTCTGTATATATATTACATATAAATCATGTTTTATATTCTGGAATTAAGTAAATCAGGATATAAGTAATAATATCAAGAACAACAAGTCCAAACATGTATGATAAATAAAACGAATTTACCCAAAATGCTGCTTTAACATGGAACATACAAAAGAATGGTTAATATAAAGTCATAAGTGAACCATATATGATATCATAACAATGAATATGATTCTGCAATAAGTCAATGACATTATTTAAATCATTATACAGGAGGTTCAAATATGTATGAATCATATCGGACCTAAGGTAAGGGATACCTATTCCAATCTCGTTCTTATCTGAGATTATTTATTCGTAAGTATTTACTGGGGTAATTGTTATCATCCATGTACATGTTTCCTAAAAATGGTTTCATTTATGTTTAAAGTCCTTTTTAACCATTTTTGACTTTTAATACTTGGTAAGTAAGGAATATTTCTTTTTAAACCATACGAGGTACTTTTTGACTTTTCTGACAAAAGTACGAGGAGAATGTTATTTTTTACTTATATGGAGTGAATAGATTTTTACTGAATGCCTCATTTTCATGAATCTTACTATAAAAGATTTCTTGATTATTTTCAACAAAACCCATTTATTTTAAAATTTCAAGGCATTTTGTGAAAAGAAAATGATTTTGAAGAAGAAAGGATATTTTCTTCATGATTTCATTTCAAGTGTTTTATCAAAAATATTTTCCATCTAAAATTATTTTATTTAATATGTTTATGTTTCAAGTATAATGTCTCCATTATTTACATGATTTGATTATTCTTATGATGAAACGATATCCATTTTTTATTTTTATTATGTTATGATGGCATGATGTTTAAGAATCCCATTCTATTACATGGGTTATACTATGATGTGTGATTTATGATTTTGTGGAACATGAAAGAATGATTTCATTATGAGATGGGTGGAACCTATATCTCCCTACAATGCATTGGGTAATGATTTATATTTCATGAGATAGACATGGCTGTAATGGTATGTTAATCTGGTTCAGTAATACAGGACTAGAACGAGGAGTGAACTCGATTCAGAAAGGGAATTTGTCCACTAAGATGGTCTTGGCAGCAATGCCTTGGCTACTATGGAAATCATATCATGTGCATAATGTTTTTCTAAAATTACAAGTTTTATTTACAATATATTTTATCATGATTGATGTTCTATTTTGATCTATGCCTTACGTACTGCCATGTTTTATGTCATTTCTCAATATTTTGATGATTAAACATTATGTTCATGTTTTTATGTTCAAATGTATATAGTTTGTTTTATTTTCTCCATACTTACCCTTACTGAGCATTTGAGATCACCATTTTTGTGTTTTCTTTTCCCCAGGATATAAAGAAAGGTTTCAGGTAAGAAAAAAGGGGGAAGATCTTTATGAGAGATGTTATAGATCTTTCACCATGATTAGAAGATTACGTTCCAAATTTCCAAAGACACTAAACTATTACGGTCCTTGTGTGTCTGTTTTTATTATGTACTAAGTATTCCGCAAAATAATGTAATGTCCATGTACATCAAGATTTGGGTCTCTATAGAGAAGGTCTAGGTATAGTAGGGAAATCAGGATAATTACAAATCATTTGTGGAGAATGAGGAAGGGTCTCTCTCTAATATCATATTATGTAGCGTAGAATAAAATAGAATCCTTACCATGAGTTATTCAAAGAGAAAAAATAGAACGAGTCTTAAAATATATCAAACGACTAAATTCAATAATAATGAGGAATAAATTACAAGGATTATATAAATAAATATTAATAAGTACCTACCATTATAACTATCTCCAAAATAAAATTAAAATTAAAATAAATTAATTAATAAAAAATATAAAAAATAAATAATATTAAATAAAATAAATGATAAAATAGTAATAAAACCAAAATTGGATTAAAAATGAATAAATTGAAAAATAAATAAAATTAATGGTGATATTATGCTTCTTTGATATCAATTGATGTAACATGAAAGAAAATTTAATACTTACCAAGTGGAGTTCGAGGAGAGAAAATGAGAACGAGTTTTAAAATATGTCAAAATAGAAAATTCAATAATATTCAATAATGAGTTAAAATATTTCCATCAAGGAAGCTGAATAGGCACCTCCAATTAAAATTTACTTCAAAATAAAAACAAAATTTAGAAACAATAAAAAAGTGAAAAAGTTAATAAAATTAATTAAAATAGAAAAATATAATAATGAAACCAGAATAGAAATGAAAATGAGTGAATTGAAAAATAAATAGAATTAAAGTTGGTATAATAAAGTATCATATAAAATTTTCGGGAGATTTATTTTTCAATTATGAATTTTACAATATCATTTTCATGAGGTGAAAAAAATCATGGACTAAAAAAGAAATTTTAAAAAGTTGATCTAGTGGATGGTTGGGTTTTCATATTGGTCGAATATTAAGTTGGATTAAAAAGTATCTTCGTAATCTTAATTATCCCCCAAACCTAGGATCATTCAGCCATCAAATAAAGGTTCATAATTTGATTTCAGAGGGAGAATTGTAGTTTTTACTTTTTGATGGGTTTCTACAGATCATATTACTATTGTTCTAAATAATGAATGACATTATAAACCATAATAATAATGTCACCATGAATTAATATTGAAACCATAAATATTTTATAAATAAAGAACATGTAACTTAAATTTAAGGTAACAGTTGTTGTGATCTTCAATAGGTGTTTGATAGAGTTTACTAAGAACAACTAATATACTCATTACTCTATTATGTATCCATTTATTTATCTGAATTACCTGATGTCGGGACCTGATTCTCCTCACAACCATTGCTTTCTAGTACCTTAGTTGACAAATTATGGAGGAGGAGAGATATTTGAGAGAATTGGAATAAATATTGGGCAAGGATCAATTAAAAGAACACACCCATCCTAATTCATTGGTATTATTATGTAGACATTGAGGATTCTACCTAAGTACAAATGAATTTACTTAATCATTATAAAATATGTAAGTAAATGGAAAAAATTATAATTCTCATAACCATTATCCAAATTCATTCCCCCAATATGTATCATCATTTTTAATGTTATCTATCATTGACAGTCATGTAAAAAGATTGAATGTTAACATTTTAATATCTTAATAAATCATAGGGTGTTTATGTTAATCATGCAATATTTTTTACCACATAACATAACCTTACAATATGGACTATTCCCTAAACAATGACTAGCCTAGGCCACTTCGATATGATATTATCATATTGTAAATAATTATATGATCGAAAGAAAATTTTATGCATGGATATAGTACCATATGATATCCTCATATCAGCAAATTAGGTATGGAAAATACAAATCATATGTATATAGGATTTACGTAATATCTTCCTTAATCACCCACTTGTACTAAACTTACATAAACATTGTGTAATTTTACATTATATTGTATCATTTACAATAACTTTTTGAACCATATCCGAAACATCATTTTTGATATTTTGAAAATAATTTGGGAAATTTATTATAAAATTCACCATGTATTATATAATATGTAATACATTGTAAATATACATCCATATTTTTATTATTATTGAATAAACTCTAAGACATTTTTAGAGTATCTCTACGAGTTTCAAAAAATTCAATCCTTTTTGGGCCAACTACTAAAGTGTGTCCCAATTGGATTTTTATGCACTAACAACAAATATGAATTCCTAAATTAATAAATTTAAGAAAATAAAAAACTTTAGGAATGCATTAGTGCTACTCAATCTATAATGGGACTTGGTGCAATCTCCATCAAGTATATGTATCTCTATACCCGTTTCCACTCTCTATATCATATACTAGTATACATAATCATATAATACCTTATTCTCAGAAATAAAGTAACAATAGGATGCATAGTATGTCAGTATCATATAACTACTCATACATTATTTATTATATAAGCATAGAATAACCAGATCAACGACCTCATCACAATATTCATCTAAATGTATCGGCACATCACATGACCCTCATCCAAGTAGATAAGAAGATCACATATACCTTATCTAAGTATGTCCATAAATTTCCTTATTTAATCTCAATTGAGGTCCTAGATGTAAAACATTTCATATAAGAAGAAAAATATCATATCTTTGAATCCTCAACAGAAGACATGATCAACAACATACCCAACCACTCCCTGATTAGATAAGCCTTAAGGATTTAAAAATAAAGGTTTCAAAATATGAAGGTTCTATAACTAGGTATTTTTCCAACCTTATATTGGGGATTAAATATGAAACATATACCCTTAACATACCAAAGATATAGTGTATACAACTCTATGAGGTATACTTGGCGGGTCATCCAACACACAAAACTCCTTTTATTCCTCATAACATATACTATATCTTTATATAAAATCATACCCATTCCAATCTTAACACTTCATCACAATATATAATACTCATTGATGAATACCATTAATGGATAATTCAAAGTTTTACTTATATAGTTAAATTATCATTTCACTTCAGATAATATTTACAAACAAAATGAATGAATGATAAAGTGGGGACTAAATTTTATACAACATAATACATTTTATATTCTTAATCTCATTTAATATCATTAATAAAACTATACATAAGTGATTTTTTAATCATATCCTATATTCTAGAAAACTATAGAGGTATTATGTCCATTGTATTTTTTGGGTTTTGTTAAACTCATTACGTCTCTATGTAAAACCTTCCACATCTCTATGTGACCATATAATAAAACTCTTTAGCTATAACTCTTTTAGTAAGTAATATATATGATGAATGTTTTTTAAAAAATAGTGATAAATTAGAAATTATATTCTTAATTTTCAACTCATTTAATAAGTATTATAACCTCGTACTTCACATTATATAATGTTACGATGTTAATAACTCATACCATTTACTTATAACTATTTATAAGTTCACCATCATTGTTATTATTGTAATATTTCTATCAAAAAATTTCTTTGAGATCATTTTAGTAACAAAATGAAACTCTTTATAATGTTATTTATCAATGAATCCTCAACTCATTTAGGATATAAATGGACATTAAATTTATATTTTAACTACTATTATCTTTATATTTATTTTTCTAGAATTTTTTTAAGTCCAAATAAACTCTCACTAGCCTCTTTAAAACTATATTTTTTTCATAATATCATGATAAGATGCAAAGAATTATTTTTATTTAGAAAATAACACTTATTCCCTTTTAATGTCAATATTTAACAAATAAATAATTAAGAAGAATATATTATATAGTATTCTATATGTTTGGAATGGTATTATGAACTGAAGATTTTATTATTTGAAATATGCTACTAATGGGTGGGGGGATCACATCCCAAGTACTTTAATAAACATCTAGATGGAATCTTTTATCAGGGATTAAACTAATTGTATCATTACCATATTCATAAATATTTCATATAGTTTGAAGAATCATAGACCATTTCAATCATCTCATGTCATATTTTTCATAATAATGATTTTATAAAAAATAAATTTCTTTATCATATAAGATAATATAATATGATAAAAATATTATTTATAATGATTCATTTTGGCATAATCCATTGCATTATAGTTCTCAATAAAGAAAATTCTCAATTATTTTAATACAAACATTAATTTCCATCAATACTTACAATGATTGTTAACTCTCACATACTTATAACACTTTTAATGTATCCATTTGGACTCACATAACCTTAAAAATTAAATTTTTGATTCTATAATATTGATACCCAACATGGAGTTTACATGAAGTTTCACAAACCCCATTAGGTATCTTTGGATAATACCATATCAAATGGAACTATTTATCTTCTATCCCAACACTACCATTAGGTTTCAATGACTAAGGATAACTTTACACAAATTCAATCTTCATTACTAGCTTAAACATTTACCCTAATTCAATAACAACACAAATACATAGCCTTGACATCATATTTCTTGATAACCTACACTAAAAAATTCAAGGGTAAAGTATTATTAAATTTATCAAAATTTTTATAACATTTTCAAGGATGTTTTAAGATTCAACAACTTGACCAAACCTTAATGAAAACCTACTATCTCTCTAAGTCATGAACTTACCCAATTATATTGAGTGTGTGAGCAGGTTCTAAGGTTGTTTATACCCTTTTCATATAATTCCTTTGTAGCCTTATGAAAATTCATCCATTCTTATCATAATCCTATAGGTTAAATTATTTAACTACATAATTTTTTGGTTACTCTAGAAGGTTTTTCTGAAACACATAATTTTTTTATCTCTTACAATAGAAATTTTTTCAAGTCTTTTCACATGATTAAGAATTTTTTTACATTAATATTATTCTTTATCTATTATTGATCCGAAATTAACATTTCATTTTGATGATAATATTTATCTACTATAGAATCTTTTGTTAGATATGTATTAATTTATATATTTATTTAATAATGGTTTTTATTATACATGCTTTTAATAAAACAGTGACCCATTTTAATCCCATCATTTCTCTTTATGGTAGAAGATCAATATTTCACTAAGTATTGAGTCTTTTTTGATGATTCTATAAAAACATATCTATTTAGGTAGGTCATCTGGCCAATCATACCATCTATTACATTTAGATGATTGAGTTGAAAAATCATTTCCAAATCCATCACATGGATAAACTCAACACAGTTAGTTTAATATCCCATCTCATAGGGTTTCACAACTACATGTAACACAAATAATGAAAAAAACGAGTCACCTAAAAAATATGGTCAACTCATTACTTTCATTCCTTATACAAGATAATCTAAAGGCCCCTTTGGGGAAAACTACCAATTTAGATGATCAAAGTCTTGAAAAGTGCTTTATTTAAATATAATTTAACAATTAGTATTTTTTAATAGAGATTTAATCTCATAATATTATCCCATGTTATTAAAATTACATTTATTCATTCTTTTTATGATTTAGTATGGAATCCCTTTTCATTACACAAAATCAATATGTTTAAATTATATTAATGTGCAACTCTTTACACAACTCATAGCTTGTGTTACTAACCCAAGTTAAAATCTTATATTAATTTATATCCAAATTCATCTCATGAATAAGGTATATGAAAACCATTCATGTATATTCTAATAATAATATGAAATTAATAATCTATATAAGAGTAATATTGGAGTGATATATATCCAACCCCCTTTTTTTAGACAAGGCATAAGCCTCCAGGTCAGTGATTAGTCTACCACAATGTCCCGTTACACAAAGGTATGTTACACAAGAGTGGTCTCAATTACATCTTAACATTAACACATAATATGTATAAACTATAATCTACCATTAAATCTATGTTAATAATCTAGTACAACACATCATCCAAGTATAAGAAAACCAAATCAATTATACTACCTGAATGTTCTAGGGTATAGAGAAGGTGGTGGTTCAGTGCCCAAATTTGATTTTGTTTTCATTTTTATAGTATAATATCGAAATACCTTGATAAATTAATCATTATAATCTCATATATAGGATCTTTCACATTTAATTTCAACTAATTTGAAATAATATTTACCTCGAATGCGATAATTCCCCATGATCAATTTCAGTTTTTCTCCTATCATTTCAAAATTATTATAGGGAATCCAAGAGAGGATTCCACTAATTTTATCCAAACATGATCCAAAAATCATTGAACAATGATCATGGTATCTTGGTTGCTATAATGGAGGAACCTAATTCTCTATATTGTTCACCGTTAATCGCAATATGAAATTTATTCTTATTTTATCTAGGTTATCGAGAGGGATGGGGATTTCTCTATTGGGAATGTGATCATTTCATGACTCTAACTATTCATCACAATAACTATAATCATCTAAAATGATAATTTGGAATAAATAAAAAACAGTAAATTTTTTGAAAAGTACACAAAGACCATTTATCAAAAATTATTTCCAACTAATTTCCCATGTCCAATAATAATAAAAATATTATTATTATAGTTCATAATATACACATATTTAAATTTTATTTGTGAAATAAATAAATAAATATTTATTTATATTATATTAAATAATTTATTTCATTTCTAGTAATTCATTAAATCGGCCTGTCAATCCTCTTTGGAATTTATCAAAACTTGAATAATAAAATATTTATTCAAATAAAAAAATATTATTAATTAAATAAATAAACCGGCATTATATTCACTAAATAGAGAAATAAATATTTATTTTAATATGAATTCAACTAAATAAATATTTATATATCAATCCATTCAATAAATTGGTGATAAAATAAATATTTATTTATTACCTTATGAATAATAAACAAGAGATAAAATCTGACTCACAAATTCTATACTCAAATATCTTTTAATTGAATTTATAAAATAGATGATACTTAAATAATTATTATTCAAAAATAATTGAATAATATATATTATAAATATTAAATTATATTGAATTTAATGAGATTCTGGATACACTTAGTGTGTCACCTTCTAGGCCTCTTTTTCAATGGAATTTGGTGAACTTACATATAGTCTAAGACCAGTGTCTAGAAAAATGTCATGACACCCATAGAAAAAAAACCTAATTTTATAGTGAAAAATAACTTCCTATTAATTCTAGTATAAAATATAAAACCTTCATACTGATATCTCATCAAACATAATGCATACTTGTTTCATTATCCTATATAATTGATTTATCGTTCATTGAAATTCTAAAATGAACATTTTAATGAAAAACTATGGCCTTGAATTTAATCAAATTGTTTTATTTCAATAAAAAGTCTTTAAATATGTTCTTCCATTAATTCAAAAGTTATGAAACTTTTATTTAATTATTCAATTAATTCCATATCACTTATGATGCACCATGCATATTCTACCTCACTACAAGCATATATAATTGTAGTTTTCATCCATACATAAAAGTATTCAATTCATGATATAAATTAATAATAATATCAAGTATATGGACCAATAAACATTCTTTTAGATAGTAACATCTAGTGACATTTAAATATGTGTTATTACTATTGGTGAGTCTATTTTCCTAACCCCCCTTCTTGGAGATTACCGAGTGGAAACTTCAAGGAAAGAAGTATCGATGTTTAATGAGAACTCAAAACCTAAAAATTAAACATCATTTGTGTACCATCAAGCACATATTATCTAAACTATATGAAATTGGATTTATAATATCTTTATAGAGTCTCTAGGTTCTCATTATTAAAGGTAACTGATATAACCTTTTAATGGAATAGATACAATAATAAAATTATCTCATTGATGTTATATAAAAGAAACATCATCATGTGATATGATATTTATTAATATTATGTTGGATAAAGGTAAAACTTTAGTTGGTTCTAGGGAACCACCTCCAACAGACTGTTACATACACTAGATTCAATAATAACAAATTTAATTTTTCTATCTCTCTCATGATATTCACCCTTGTGTCGAGATAAGGATTTGGTAATTAGGTTTTCCACATTCTATTCTATGGAAACTCTCTTTACTATAACTTCAACTCTTTCAGAAACATCCCTAAAGATGTGATACTGCCACAATATATTTTTCTTCCATCGATGTGATTCGGGATCCATATCATGAACTATTTCTACAGTATTATAACAACAAAAAGTGATAACATCTTTACTACTAGTCACAACACCATGTTCCTAGATGAAGTTTTACATCCAGAATACTTTTTTAACTACATCAGAGGCCATAATATACCCAAACTCTACTTTAGAACTAGTGATCACTAGTGAATTATAATTATTCCATCTAATAGATCCTCTATCAAGATAAAACACATACCCTGATTGTGATTTTATATCATTATGATCTTTTTTTGAAACCTGAATCCATGAATTCCCTCACACCTAGTTCCTCATATCCTCCATAAACCAAGAATATATACTTTATATCCCTTAGGTTCTTCTAGATAGTATTTATAACCAACAAATGTGACTATCCATTGTCTACTTGATATCTTCCTACCATTCTCTAGGTATAGACAACAAAAATCCCAGTACAAATCCGAGAATACATAATAGATCCTATCACATGAGTGTAATGGATTTTACTTATTATCTCTCTCTCTATCCCCCGGTGTATAAGGATAAATTTTCCTTGATATATATATATACCATGATACATTAGTAATAATACCCTCTATGATTTATACATGTTGAATCTCTTGAAAACCAAGATAAAATATTTACCATGTTATAGAGAAATTATCCTTTTAGATATATCTATATGGATCTTGATCACAGAGATATCGGATGATTCACCTCAGTCATTTAGGGAGGTGAATTTGTTAAATGATTTATTTATTAACTATAACTTTGGTATCTGATTTTCCATCAGTAATATATCATCAAAATATAATATAATATAAACTAATTAACTCTCACTAATCCTCTAATAGAAATAGGGCTCACATTCATTATTTATGAAACCAAATTCACTTATAGCTTCATAAAAAAAATATTATATTACCTTGATGCTTTCTTTAACCCCTAAATAGATATCTATAACTTGAAAAACTTATTGAGATCATTTGGTGACATAAACCCATCGGGTTGTGTCATATAGACAACTTTTGCAGCGTTTCAATTAAAGAATGTGGGCTTGACATCCATTTACCAAATCTTGTAATCTCGGTAAGATATTAGGTCAAGTAGAATTCTAATGTATTTCAAAAAAATTACTTTTGAAAAGGTTTTTTAATATTCCATTAATTGATGTTTTTTAAACCCTTCAGTAACAAGTCATTCCTCATATGCACCAATATTACCATCTATATATAGTTTCTTCTTAAATACCCACTTACACCCAACATGATTTATATTAACTAGTGGATCTATTGAAACTGAAAATTTACTTTGGTACATAGAATCCAATTCAAAATTTATAGATTCTTACCACTTTGAAACTTATGAGATTTTAACTACCTCTATTGGTGAAAGGTTCATTATTTTCAAGTAATAATGTTTCAATTTCCACAATGACTAGAAAACAATATCTCTCTGCTTCTAAAACTTTTCTAGTTGTGAAATAAAATAATTTTGTCTCTTAAAAATATATATTTTATGTGTTTTATGGACTTTATTCCCATTCCAAATCTTGGGTATCATGATCCTTGACATCATTGAAGTCTGCCTTTCTCCCACCATATCCTTTAGATATGTTTTCCCTTTTTAGAAATATCAATCATATTACCACAAAAGTTTCTATTCATGGGACCAAATATGTTATATCCCATTATTTTCTCATGATATCCTATAAATATATAGTTATTACCTCAATATGTAAGTTTATTTCTTAGAGTGTCCATAAAATAATGCTTCACATCGCTACACACAAATATGTGACAAAACCTACTTCATCCCATACCATAACTCATGTGGAATTTTTCTTTCTACTTTACTTTTAACCCAATTTAGTGTTCATGTTGTAGTATGTATTATATTTCCTGAAAAGGATAAAGAATTATTTACATGAATCATCATTGATCTCACCATATCTAACAAGGTGTGGTTCCTTATTTTACAAACACCATTACACGTCAGTGTATAAGGAGTATTGAGTTGGGATAATATCCCAATATATTTTAGATAATTGATGAAATATTGGTTAAGATACTCCAATCCTCTGTTTGAGTGAGAATTCATGATATTATTACAAATATTATTCTCAACTTCATTCTTGTATTACTTAAATTTATCAAATGAAACATACTTATACCTCATAATGTAAATTATTCATATATACTAAAGTTATTATTAAAAGTTATTAAATAATAGTATCCACATATAACTTCTTCTAGAAAAGGTCCACACACATCCATATGAACTAATTCTAGAAGATCTATAGCTCTTTCACCTTTTCCAATAAATAATAATTTGATCCATTTTCCTTTCCAACAAGTAAAGAATATATCTATGTATTTTATTTTGAAATAATAAAAATAAGCTTCTTGTTATATTTTTTTCAAATTATTCTCATTTACATGAACAAGATAGTGGTTCAAAAATATGTGTGAAATGAGTAATGTGAACATGTTTCGTTATCTATTAGAAATACTTGATTTTAAAATTGTATTCTATAAATACCCTTATTTAAATGTTCCATCCCATAACATATGTTATTTTTATAAAGGTAGAAACAATTATTTCAAATTTTAAAATAAAATCATCCATATCGACATTGGAAATAGATATAATGTTATTTGTTACACTAGGAATATACTAGGAATTATTTAAAATTAGAATCAATACAGTCAGTAATTTGAAATGGTAGTATCCAATAGCAAGTGTAGTAAGTATCACCCTATTAGTAGCTCTAATATCCACCTTACCTCTAGTAATCTTATAAAATATAATCCTTTCCTATATTTGTATACAAAGGTGAGAACCAAAAGTTGTATTTAATACCTAGTTTGTAGAAATGTAATGATTATACTCAATAATGAACATACATGGGTATTCCTTTACATCATTACAGATGAAATTTTTTTTCTTCTAGTGGAATCACTTACCACAAGAAAAGAATAGTGCATTTTGATCCTTATCCTCTCTCTGAATCTTTATTTTTTTGTAAGGGTGGTGGAAAGGAAATATATACTTGGAATTTATCTTAAAACTTTTATCATTACATTCATATTATTGACAATAACTAAGGTAAATATGATCTTTGTGAATAATTACTTAGGTAACATTAATCCTAGAGTTTTTAAGTGCTCAATGTGGCCAATTATCTTAACTACTTTTGGAGTTTGTGTCCTAGAACCAACTAGTTTGTACTTTTTATTTCTGAATATATTCCAATAAGTGAATGTTAATTATTTATATATTACCACAATATGGATAATTATTATACATAAATTTATGGTGAAAATTCCATAGTGTATCTGTCACATCATAACAAGTCTTGGAAGTTTCACATTGTTATGAGAACCCTGAGATGCTATGATGAAATCTCATTAATATTTTCCCTACAATTAGTATGGTAAACAATAATTGGGTGAATAGTTTAATTAAAATTAGGTGTGAGTTCTTATAATAAGATGAGGTTTCATCTCATGAATTTCATACTTGGTGATTTATAAGATGAGATATTATGAGGATAGACCTGTTGATAGGAATTCCACATTTTTGTGTGTCATCTGATATTCCTATCCATGAGTGTGTATAATGGTACTTAGACTTTAATATTAGTATCAATACATATTTCAACTCATGTAAATATATGTATTGATGAAACCTATGATGCATTATGTTCTCACTAAGTAGGATACTTTGTGCACATCATGATTAATATGTTATTAATGAATAAATCAAGATAGGATTTATCCCTTTAATTTTTAAAATTTAATATCTTGGCCCTTTAATTAGAGGGGATTTTTTAAAACAAATTACAAGGTCATGGATATGTACACATGTTCATTCCAGATAATCAATTAAAAATATATCAGGAATTAGGGTTGATGACACAAATATGAAACCTACTTGATTAGATGTCAAGGAATAGAGATTATATTACAAAGTCTGGGACCATATGTGGTTATCGATGTTGTGGCATTAACTTCTTCCTCATGGTTTCTGGGACCCATTTCTGGATAGTGGTATTGGAATTTAAGCAATATTACCTAATTGAATTGAGGAAGAAGCCTATATGGCAACACACTATGTGTTTCCCTTTATTGAAATTAAATTCTATGTGAATATAATTACAAGAATTGACATTATTAATAAGTATGAGGAAACATTTTATTTTGGATTTATTTCTCACATAAACTAAATAAATATTTACTCAGAAGGTAATTATTTAATTACATTGATATATAATATTTATTTATTTATTGAATAAATATTTAATTACATATTTATTTGGGTATTTGATAAATTAAATGGAGATTGTGTAGTGATAAATATTAATTTTCATGAATTTAAAATAATTTTCATTTGTGCCAATTAGTGAAAACTATAATAAAAAAATAAAAAAATTATTATTACATGGAATTTGGTCATTAAAATGTTTAATAGTTTATTAAGGGACTATATAAAATTAAATAATATTTAACCCCACCCAATAACTCTATAAAAAGACTACAATGACAACTATGAAGAGTTATTTGAATTGGACAATTATTGTGCACACCGAAATCTAGAGCTCTCTCTATCAATACAAAAGAATGATCTAGAGTTTCTCCTCTCAAGCCAGAGAGATTCTCCTCCCATATCCATCTTCTTAAGAATGATATTTTAATGATAATTTTCAATCCCATAGGAACCATCATAGCGATCAAGGTAAACATCGTAGGATGCCTGATCTACTGCTCTAGCACCTGACAATCCATCGAATTTGTTCAAAGATCAAAGGAGCATGTGTGGATCACCTCCAATGGGATATTACACATGGATCCAACAAGAATAATGATAGTGGACTAAAATGGTTCTAGATAATCAAAAAATTCATTGAGGAAATATATCATGTCCAAGGTATTCTTTTATCCTATCCATTTAAATTAATTATAAATTTAACATGAAATATCTTCTTGGTTATAATGTTTCTTTCATGTTTCATTAGAAAATATTCATTTGTAATGGATCCCATTTCATGTAACTAATGGAATATCAATCAAATATTATAATTATTTAGTTAGGCCTGACCCTAATAATCACTTTTGATACACCCATATCCTTCAATTTACATCAGAGTAATAAAATTTAAATTTAAATTTATTTATTTTATTATTTATAATTTCACAATTAAATGTAAAATTTTAATTCAAAATTTAATTTATTCTTAATCCTTCATTGTTTCCTATTCATTATACTATTCATCTCTTACTCACTTAACCAATATCAGTTGATAATTAACAAACAATGTATATGAATAACCCATATGGAGGTGCTGAGAACTCGGGCCAAATAACATTGGGTTAAATGGAGTGTACTCTTAGTTACATGTTTTGTATCCTTGTTCACGACACTAGGATACCCACGTGGGCTCTTGATGGATGTGTAATAAATACACAACACATGTGTTAAATACACCATGGTAGACCAGCCAGGGTGGCCCGCAGTTCTACCAAATTACATGCCATGTTGACTTTCTATATATCATGAAGTCCATGTGTTTTCATGGTGTAAAAACATAGGGTCAATATGTGTCATGTAGTTAATACATGAGGTGTATTTAATGTATGAATCATACAAGATAGTAGTTGTGTAACTCAAAGTGCACACCATGTATCCTTAATAAAGATTGAGTACGTCATAAATGTATGTGAGAAGTACATGTCAAGTCCCTAGGCATGTACTGCGGACATCAAATTAATAAAATTACACACTATGTGGCCAACCAATACACACTGTGTACTTTACCTATTTATGAAAAAATATTTAATTCAATGAATTCCTCCATTAAGCCTCATCAAACCGATATCAGTGATAAATTTAATTAATAGTACATTCGGCCTTTAGGTATTGTATTATATTAAATGATTAATTAATTCGGTGTAATTTTCTAAACTATAAGTCATGTATGGTCATTGTATACTAAAGAATCTACATGTATTTATTCATACAAGCAATGCAATTTTCATGTCTTTCACATTTCATTAATTCAACAATACACACCAAGAAATTATGACACATACCATGTACATAATATGTCATGTCAGTGCATTGAAGACAACAAGGACCATAATGAGTAGTTTAGAAAGTTACTTGCTGAGTTTGTTCCAAGTACAAAGCTATGTACTATTTTTATTAAACATTAAATAAAATAAAATAATTTATTTTATTTAAAATCATAGAGGATGGAAATATCTATGAATATTGGATGGAATAAGATAAAATAAAATAATTTATTAATAAGATAATTAATTTAATTAATTCATACACATTTTATCCTTTAGAATTAAAAATTGAAATGGATGATAGATAATGATTTTAAATTCATAGTTCGTGAATGTGTATCAATGATCATAATATTTGAATAGACCTATGTATGTGTTGATTTTATTTTATTTTATTTTATGGGGTTTCAATTATTTATTATTAAATTAAAAATAGCTGCCTATATTCCATCCCTCCCTCTTTATTATGAAAGGCCTGCATGTCCAAGGTTATTTTATATAATTCCATTGAACTAATTGTTAGTGCCCGTCATCTGTGTTCATGTTATAAAATATATGTATAAAATGAGTAACCTAATAAACATAGATTTAGTTCATGATAGAGTCAATTTAATGGCAGTTCAAGATGGAACTGATGTAACGACCCAAACTTTTTAAATAGTATATTAACTTACTCTTATCGATTTAATAGAGATGTTAATGGTTAATGCAGAAAGAGGAGTCGATGGCTTCATACAGTAGAATCAAAACTTATGAAGCCCACTTATTAGAGCTTGGGAAGGAGGTGGCATCATTGGGATTCACTTGGGACCAAGCCCAAGGAAAACTCCAGCGTGTCAAGATTGAACGAAAACGCCTGGAGGAGAAGTTCAAGTTAGTAGAGATTACTATTAGGGAAATGTTAACTGAGCCTCCCTCAGATTGTCTCACCATATCACACCTTACATTTAGGTCATATGCTGGTGTTATAAGGGGCTATGTGATGAGACCTTAGCTTCTTTGTGTAATCCTTTGGGATGAATAAATTGAGATTTCTTCCTTTAGTGATTTTTGTGAAATTTCAAATGTTCGGATAATTTTAGGATGTATTTTATTGATGAATTTTGGAGAAAAGAATATTTTAAAATATTTATGTAAACCTTAAATAATTAATGATGTGTAATTATTTTCAAAAAATGGTCTTCAAAAAAGTGTTCAGTAAGTAATTTGGAGTCTAATAAGATCAACTAAATTTTTGATGAATAATAAATTATGAATTGTGATTTTATGCTTAGGATTAGTAATGTGAGCAAACAGATTAGTAATCTCACTTAAAGAAAGTTTTAATATAATTTAGACACCTTGATTATGTAATGTGATTCAATAAAATGGTTAAATAACGGTTTCATAAATTATTAATAAAGTATTAGTTTTTTTTTGGGTGAATAGTTTTTTTATTTAAAAATTTAATTAAAAATATTTAGAAAAGTATTTTTATATAATGGACATTATTTTTGAACTCAGAGCATCGATATTATGTTATGGTATTTTTTTTGGATTTTTCTGAGAAAGATGAATTTTCAGTGAATAGTAAAAATGCAGTTTTAGGGTTTCGGTATGTTAAATGAAATCATAACTGTGTCATGATGATGTCATGAGATATTTTAAGGGATGTTCGACTAAAGGGGATGAATTATTGTGTGAGGTGTCCCTTGTCCATTAATGCCTTTTCCCCTCACTTTCCCTATAAATACCAAGCCCTCCTCTCATCCATTCAACTCCAAAACCATCGTCAATGAAGTTCTGGTCTCCTTACCTCCCAAGGAGTCCTCCCAAGGTACCCCCAAGCCCTCAAGGTCCAAACCTTTTTAGTTTTAAGAGTTACGTTTTAAGGTAAGGGATCTGACCTCTCTCTTTCTTTTCAAGTAACCTCTTTTATGTGATTTCTTTTAGGCTCCATGTTATTATGTTGGAGGATGTTCTTATATATTCCTCTTACTGCCATTTTCATGTTCATGTGATGATATACCCCCTCTTTATCTCATCAATTAGTTTTAAGAATGTTTAAGTGGCGCCTTTAGGCTGCCAAATTTTTAAGGGATTCTTTCACCCTTCTCATTTTTCAAAGTTCTACTTTCATGTCAAGTCTTTCAAGTTCCTTTTTAATTATATTGGGGGTATGATCTCTATAACTATCATACTGAACTCTTATGTTCATATGATGAGGGACCCTATTTTATCTTTTCTATTCATTTTTGTTGAAGTTTAAGTGACACCGTTAGGCTGCCGAATTTTCATAAGAGAAATCTAATTTTTGTCTTCCTTCCATGTTTTTCATTTCAAATGGTATGTCCTTCAAATTTCATTACCATGTTCATATATTCTTCATATTCGGTCCCTATACTGTTTTATGGGTCATTTATGATTGTTTGAACCATGTCCCCTCTCTTTTCAATGTTTTATAAAACCTCGTAACATAGCCATTATGCTGCAGAATTTCCGTCTCAAAATGTCTCTCTCTTTTTCTAAAGTTATTTTATTTTATTAAGTGAATAATCAAAGATATTTCTTCTAAAGGGATATTCACATATATACCAAAATGTTCTATTTTAAATTCTGGGATTTACATACATGAGACCCACCTTCCTTTTCTGTGGGTTTTAAAGTGACATAAAGATCATGTCTTTAAAGCAGTTTTAAAACGTTATGATTATGAAATGAAACCCATTTCTTTTATTCTATATGGGTTGTTTATGAAATTATTGATGATGATATATGTGGATCACATGATAACAAAGTAAAATTTATGTGTGCACCCTGATAGCGCTCCAATGCATTGGGTAAAGACTTAATCTCTAGAGATGACCATTTAGACTGATACCTTGGTGAATAACCTTGGTAATTTTTATTGACACCTTGGGGATGGACCTTGGTGAAATGAAAATGATTATCTTTGTAAAATGTTGTAGCCACATATTCAAGTTATGAAAAATGTTATTTTTATTATGATATGTCTCATGATTTCTTTCTCATGCCTTAAAGTTCTTTTCATGACCTTATTGAAGTATCTCAAGTTCACATGTAAAATGTTCCTCTTGTTTCCCTTACCAGGCCTTCTGCTCTCCCTTTCTTTTGATGTATGTACCCAGGTTATGAGATGTAGTAATGAACCTAGGATGAACTTAAGGAGAATCCTTTAAAGTGTTTAAGAAGAATGTTTTATGTTGTTTTCATGTATTATGTTCCTGGTTTCCAAGACACTAAACCTTAAAGATCCTCAGTTTTGTGTAATGTAATGAATGGTTATGTTATAAAAAGGAAGGATGCCACAGTTGGTATCAAAGGATGGTTTAGTTATTTGTGGAAATTAGGATATAAAAACTTTAGGAAGAACCCTATAGAAAAGTTTAAATATAGGAAAACTTCCTGGTATTTTGGTAAGTATTGAGTAAGTGGTTTATCAAACAAATACATCTCTATCTGGATACGAGAAGGTAGAGGCGGCTCTGGCACAGATGTACATAAGGGTAAAACCTGAAAACACCGCTTTGAGCTAGACTCGAACGGGAACTGGTGTACGGTAACGGGCCTTGCTGCACTCTTGGTTACGAAACTCCTGGGGGATATGTTTGGTTAATCACAAGATTTTTATGAATCATTATGAAGGAACTATAAAGAAATGTAATTGTTTAAGAATGATGTCTTAGTTAAAAGATTCATAAGTGAAATAAGTTTGTCACTAAGGTTTTATTCTTTTAGAAAATGGAAGGAAATAGGAGGAACCATGCAGATGGTGACCGCAACGCACCATGTGCTGACGACCCTCTGATGGAAGACAGAATGGAAACATTCATGTGAATGATGAACCGACTGACTCAAGTTATGAGTAATAACTTTAATCAAGATGAGATTCCGATCTCACCATGAAGGGAACAACATTCTGTTGAGTCCTTCATGCGTCAACGACCACCAACATTTAGTGGATCTACTGACCCATTGGTTGTGGAACAATGGATAAGCTCCATTGAAAAGATATTTTCTGTACTTCATTGTTTGGAACAAGAAAAAGTCACCCTTGCTGTTTACCGCCTAGAGGGGGAAGATGATCAGTGGTTGTCACTGATCAAAACACGAATCCATGAGGAGAGATGTAAGCTATAGAGTGGGAAGAGTTCTAGGGACTATTCTTTAATAAGTATTTCCATCGTTCCATGAGAACGAGAATGGAGAAAGAGTTTCTCGAGCGGAAGCAGAAGGAGAACAAATCTGTCGGAAGCTATGAGATGAAATTCACCCGACCTTTACGATATACCTCTATATTTTTCATGGATCAAAGTGGGAAGGTTGATAGATTTTTCGGTGGACTGCGACCTCATCTGCGGAAGAATCTAGCCAACTAGGACTATGATAGCTTTGAGGAGATCGTGCTGAGTGAAATGAAAGTTGAGCTAGAGTTTAGTGAGACACAGTGGTCTCATAAATCAAATGACAAGAAGAGATCGTTGGAGCACAGTCTAGGGAAGACTTTTGATCAGGGAAGAGGTGGAAAGCAAATGCAACTTACCACATGTAATAAATGTGGGAAGAAGCATCCGGGGAACTGCTTGGTCGGATGTGGAAAGTGTTACAAGTGTGGAAGAGAATTCCATATTGCTCAAAATTGTCATAGTGAGGTGAAGCCTCAACTTCCCAACACTAACGATAGAGGAAAGATGGTTCCAGCCCTACCTGAAGTCAAATTCTTCAAGTGTGGACAGCTTTGGCACTTTTCTAATCACTGTACAAATCCGAGGTTAGGGCAGGGGAATCACCATCAACCTCAGCAAAGGCCAAGGGAGCAAGTTCGTGCTTTGGATATCACAACAACTGAAGTTGAAGTTCCGAATGAAGTGGTAGCAGGTACTCTTGTTGTCCTCTCAAAACAAGCAAGTACATTGTTTGATTCTGGTTCAACACATTCCTTTATTTCCTCCAAGTTTGCAAAGAATATAGAATCAATCCCTGAACTGATTGAGGTAGAATTGTCAGTCAAGACTCTAAGTGGGATTATCCATGGATCAACAGTGTTTAGAGACTCTAGTGTTTACTTCAGTGAGCACAATCTTATCGCAAATATAGTAGTCATTACCATGTTGGAATTTGATGTTATACTAGGGATGTACTGGCTCTCAAAGTATAATGCTAAGATCAAATGCAGAAGTAAGGAAATCACAGTAGTCTTGAATGAACGACTTACAATTATCTTTCAAGGAGAGATATCCCGAACTGATCCCTATCTAGAAGCACCTCCTATAGCTTTCTTTATGGAGTTAATTAGTGATGATGAAGAAGGAAAAGGGAGTGTAAAAATAGAAGATGTTACGATTGTTTAGGAATACATGGATGTATTTCCTGAGGAGTTACCTGAACCTCCCCCAGAAAGAGAGGTAGATTTCTCCATTGAACTCATACCTCGGTCTCAACCGATATCAAGAACCCCATATTGAATGGAAAATGTGGAGCTAGAAGAGTTAATGAAACAACTCCAAGACTTGTTGGAGAAGGGGTTTATCCGACCGAGTGTGTCTCCTTAGGGAGAAACAGTTCTCTTTGTGAAGAAGAAGGATGGATCAATGTGGCTATGCATTGATTATAGAGAACTGAACAGGATCACAGTGAAGAATAGATACCCTCTTCTGAGTATTGATGATTTATTTGACCAACTTCGTGGGGCTCAATTCTTCTCCAAGATTAACCTTCGATCTGGTTATCATCAACTGAGGGTGAAGAAGGAAGATATTCCAAAGACTGCCTTCCGATCAAGATATGGGCATTATGAGTTTACTGTTATGCCCTTTGGCTTGACTAATTCACCTGCTATTTTCATGGATTTTATGAATAGAGTCTTTAAGGA
This sequence comes from Viscum album, assembly GCA_963277665.1. Taxonomy (NCBI): domain Eukaryota; kingdom Viridiplantae; phylum Streptophyta; class Magnoliopsida; order Santalales; family Viscaceae; genus Viscum; species Viscum album. The sequence continues at coordinate 1,472,673,461 of OY728125.1, read as the reverse complement.
CTACCTTGATAACATTGTGGTAGTTTTTATTGATGATATTTTGATTTATTTAAAATGTCGTGAGGAGTATGAAGATCATCTGAGGGTTATTTTGAAAACTCTGCGGAAGGAGAGGATCTTTGGAAAGTTCAGCAAGTGTGATTTTTGGTTACAACAAGTGGCTTTCTTGGGGCGCATCGTAACCAATGAAAGAATCTCGGTTGAACCTGTAAAGACAATGGTCGTGGAGGAGTGGCCTCAACCCACAACAGCAACTGAGATTCGTAGTTTCAGTAGGATATTATAGGAGGTTTGTGAAAAAAATTTCACGGCTTTCTAATCTTCTAACCAAGTTGACTCAAAAAGGGGTTAAGTTCATCTGGACAAAGGAATGTGAGGAAAGTTTCCAAGAGCTGAAGAAGAGATTGGTTACTGCACCAATGTTAAAACTACCCTCTATCAGAGAAGGATTTGTTATTTTTTAGCGATGCATCTCTGAAAGGGCCTGGGTGCGTCCTCATGCAAGATGACAATGTAATTGCTTATGCATCTCGACAGTTGAAGATTCATGAGAAGAATTATCCTATGCATGATCTAGAGCTAGCGGCAGTTGTTTTTTCTCTAAAGATATGGAGGCACTATCTTTATGGGGACAAATGTGATATATACACCGACCACCAGAGTTTAAAGTATATTTTCACGCAGAAAGAATTGAACATGAGACAAAGGAGATGGTTGGAGCTTATTAAAGACTATGATTGTTCAATTCATTATCACCCTGGAAGAGCAAACAAAGTCGCAGATGCGTTAAGCTGGAAAGATCCTGTTGTTCTGGAAATAATGAGGATCCTAGGAGATCCCTTGATTTAAGATCTAGTAAAACTGGACATGAGAATTGTAAGGTAAGGGACATCATCAAACTTATCCCAAATGATTTCTCAACCTTCGTTACTATAGAAGATCATGAAGGCTCAAAAAGAAGATCCATTGCTACAGGAGAAGTTTGAGGCTGTAAAGGATGTGAAGTTCCCTGATTTAAATATTGATCAAGAAGGTGTATTGAAATTTCATACAAGACTATGTGTTCCATCTATTCCGGAGATAAAGAAAGAACTGGTGGATGAAGCTCATAGCTCTACTTTCTCTTTACATCTGAGAAGCACTAAAATGTATAGAGACCTTCGTGATAATTATTGGTGGGATAACATGAAGAGGGAGATTGCTGATTACACTACAAGGTTCCTGGTGTGTCAGCAAGTAAAGGCAGAATGACAACTTCCAAAGGGGGTATTACAACCACTACCCATACCAGTATGGAAGTGGGATAATATCACTATGGACTTTGTAACTGGTCTCCCGAAAACATCCAAAGGAAACAATGCGATATCAGTGATTGTGGACCATCTCACCAAGACCGCCAATTTTATCTCTATTTGGGAAGAATTATCTCTGGATCAACTTGCCAAGATATACATAAAGAAAGTGGTAAGGCTGCATGGGGTACCACTATCCATCGTGTCTGATCGTGATCCAAGTTTTACATCAAAATTCTGGAGAAGTCTTTAACATGCTCTGAATACTGAATTGAATTTTAGTACGGCCTATCATCCTCAAACTGATGGCCAATCTGAAAGGACTATTCAGACACTCGAAGACATGCTGAGATAATGCTCAAAGGAATTAAAAGGTGGATGGGATCAACACCTCCCATTAGTTCAGTTCTCCTATAACAACAGCTTCCATTCGAGTATTCTGATGGCACCCTATGAAGCTCTGTATGGAAAGTGTTGTAGAACTCCTACTTGTTTGGATGAAACTGGTGAGAGAAATCTTCTTGGGCCTGATCTTGTGCAAGAGATGACAGAACAGGTTCATGCCATCCAACAACACATAAAGGATGCCCCGAGTCAGCAGAAGAGCTATGCTGACAACCGTCGAAGGGACATGGATTTTGGTGTTGGTGACAAAGTCTTCCTTCGAATTTCTCCATGGAAGAGAGTCATGTGGTTTGGGAAGAAAGGAAAGCTGAGCCCTAGGTACATTGGCCCCTATTAAATCCTTGATCGCATAGCAGCAGTGGCCTATCATCTAGCACTTCCACTGAACCTAGCTCAAGTTCACTATGTCTTCCATGTATCTCTCTTGAGGAAGTACATACACGACCCTTCGCATGTACTGAACCCATAGGTGGTAAAACTGGAACATGACCTCTCTTATGAGGAGCATCCAGTGGAGATCTTATACCGTAGAGACAAGGTTCTACGAAACAAGACTACCCACCTTGTGAAAGTGTTGTGGAGGAATCATAAATATAAAGAAGTGACTTGGGAGCCTGAGGAAACAATGAAGCAAAAGTACCCTCAAATTTTCGACTAGGCCTCAAGTATAAAATTTCGGGGATGAAATTTCTTAATGGGGGAAGAATGTAACCACCCAAACTTTTTAAATAGTATATTAACTTACTCTTAATGATTTAATAGAGATGTTAATGGTTAATGCAGAAAGTGGAGTCGATGGCTTCATCTAGTAGTCTCGAAACTTATGAAGCCCACTTATCAGAGCTTAGGAAGGAGGTGGCGTCTTTGGGCTTCACTTTGGACCAAGCCCAAGCCGAACTCCAGCGTGTCAAGCATGAACGAAAATGCATGCGGGAGAAGATCAAGTTAGTAGAGATTACTACTAGGGCAATGTAATCTGATCCTCCCTCAGATTCTCTCACCATAGCACACCTTACACTTAGGTTATATGCTGTTGTTATAAGGGGCTATGTGACGATACCGTGTCTTCTTTATGTAATCCTTTGGGATTAATCAATTGATATTTCTTCCATTAGTGATGTTTGTGAAATTTCAAATATCTGGATAATTTTAGGATGTATTTTATTGATGAATTTTGAAAAAAAGGATATTTTAAAATATTTATGTAAACCATAAATAATTATTGATGTGTAATGATTTTCAAAAAATGGTCTTCTGCAAAAGTGTTCAGTAAGGAATTTAGAGTCTAACAAGATCAACTTAATTTTTGATGAATAGTAAATTATGAATAGTTATTTTATGCTTTGGATTAGTAATGTGACCAAATGGATTAGTAATCTCACTTAAATAAAGTTTTAATATAATTTAGACACCTTGATTATGTAATGTGATTCAATAAAATGGTTAAATAACGATTTCATAAATTATTAATCAAGTATTAGTTTTTTTGGGTGAATAGTGTTTTTTATTTAAAAATTTAATTAAAAATATTTAGAATTTTTTTTTATAAAATGGACTTTATTTTTGAACTCAGAGCATTGATATTATGTTATGGAAAGTTTTTTGGATTTTTCTGAGAAATATGAATTTTCCGTGAATAGTAAAAATGTAGTTTTAGGGTTTCGGTATGTTAAATGACATCATAACTGTGTCATGATGATGTCAGGAGATATTTTAAGGGATTTTCAACTAAAGGGGATGAATTATTTTGTGAGGTGTCCCTTGTTCATTAATTCCTTGTCCCCTCAACTTCCCTATAAATACCAAGCCCTCCTCTCATCCATTCGACTCCAAAACTATCCTCAACGAAGTTCTAGTATCCTTACCTCCCAAGGAGTCCTACCAAGGTTCCCCCAAGCCCTCAAGGACCAAACCTTTGTGTTTTAAGAGTTACGTTTTAAAGTAAGGGATCCAACCTCTCTCTTTCTTTTCATGTAATCTCTTTTATGTCATTTCTTTTATGCTCAATGTTCTTATGTTGGAGGATGTTATTCTATATTCATCTTACTAAACTTTTCATGTTCATATGATGAGAGACCCCCTCTTTCTCTCATCAATTCATTTTAAGAATTTTTAAGTGGTGCTGTTAGGCTGCCGAATTTTTAAGGGATTCATTCACCCTTCTCATTTTTCAAAGTTCTACTTTCATGTCAAGTCTTTCAAGTTCCTTTTTAATTATGTTGGGGTATGATCTCTATATCTATCATACTGAAATCTCATGTTAATATGATGGGGGACCCTATTTGATCTTTTCAATTCATTTTTGTTGATGTTTAAGTGATGCTGTTAGGCTGCCGAATTTTCATAAGAGAAATCTAATTTTTGTCTTCCTTCCATTTTTTTTCATTTCAAATGATATATCCTTAAAATTTCATTACCATGCTCATATATTTTTCATATTTTGTCCCTCTACAATTTTATGGGTCATTTATGATTGTTTGACCCATTTCCCCTCTCTTTTCAATGTTTTCTGTAACCTCGTAACACAACCCTTATGCTGCAGAAATTCCGTCTCAAAATGCGTCTCTCTTTTTCTAATGTTCTTTTATTTTATTAAGTGAATACTCAAATATCTTTCTTCTAAAGGGGTATTCACATATATACCAAAATGTGCTATTTTAAATTCTGGGATTTACATACATGAGACCCACCTTCTTTTTCTATGGGTTTTAAAGTGACATAAAGATCATGTCTTTAAAGCAGTTTTAAAACGTTATGATTATGAAATGAAAACCATTTCTTTTATGCTATATTGGTTGTTTATTAAATGATTGATGATGATATATGTGGCTCACATGATAAAAAATGAAAATTTAAGGGTTCTCCTTGACAGCACTCCAATTCATTGGGTAAAGACTTACTCTCTAGAGATGGTCATTTAGACTGATACCTTGGTGAATAACCTTGGTAATTTTTATTGACACCTTGGGGATGGACCTTGGTAAAATGGAAATTATTGTCTTTGTAAAATTTTGTACCCACATATTCAGGTTATGAAAAATGTTATTTTTATTATGATATGCCTCATGATTTCTTTCTCATGCCTTAAAGTTATTTTCATGACCTTATTGAAGTATCTCAAGTTCACATGTAAAATGTTTCTCTTGTTTCCATTACTGGGCCTTCTGCTCACCCTTTATTTTGATGTATTTCCCCAGGTTATGAGATGGAGTAATGAACCTAGGATGAACTTAAGGAGAATCCTTTATAGTGTTAAGAAGAATGTTTTATGTTGTTTTCATGTATTATGTTCCTGGTTTCCAAGACACTAAACCTTAAATATCCTCAGTTTTGTGTAATGTAATGAATGTTTATGTTATAAAAAGGAGGGATGCCACAGCTGAGGTGAAACCAACATGAGAAATACATAAGTATAGAGGTTGGATAATTCATTCCATTACAAGACCAGTACAAGGGGTTATTCTATAGTATCATAGGTTGATTTATTTCCCACTCAATAAATAAACCATTAAATAAAGCTAATGATCATGTTATTTTTTTTTCTAATATAGAATATATTTTATGGATGAAAAATCCGATCACATAAATAAATGAACTAATATAGAAAGATATTATTAAAATAAATGGATAATTCGTTAATTTTCTTATCATTTCATGGTTAATCCCTAAATAAAATATACTTAATATTAACAATTTGTGTAAATGATAATTGTTTTATGCATAACAAATAAAATACCTCAACTTAATATTATGTTAGGATAATCCTTCCATTACTTGATTTAAAATGAATATATATAACTAAGTGTTGGTCCAAACCCATTTGGGGCAATTTTTTTTCATAGATTTATTATCAAAGTTATTGGTTGACTCAACCATTTTACATCAAGAGGAGTAACTCTGGATATAATTTATGTAACATAGATTCATGTATCTAGGAAACCAAAGAGAGGGTTTTGGATTGAGGAGTCCACTCAAAATATCAAGTAGTTGAAATCTTGTAGTTGGAAAAAAATCCTACATAAATAACTTTGAGTAGTTAATATAGCCATTTATTGGGTTATTAAAAGGGTAATATAGATCCTTTCCACTTGAATGTACATGAAAATGGGCATTCTGAGTCTAATGGAGAGTGATTTTAGGACTTGATAAAATATTGGGAGATATATAATTAAATTTATTACAACTCATTTCTTGTAGTCAGATAAATAACTAATAATCTACACTAAATTAATTCTAAATAAAATGATAAGTTCAACAACCACAACAATATCCCTAATAACTATCTTGGATAAAGAAAATATCATTACCAACATAAACGTCTATGAATGGTAAAATTCTTGCGCATCATATTGTGCTAGGAATAAAAGTTATATGTTCTAGGTTACAAATTCCTTATTCACCCACTATAATGATGAGTGAGGCAAAGTTACATTTCTACGAGAAACACATAGATGATGCACTAGATGTATATTTTTTAATTCTATATTACATTTCTAGTGAACTATATAAATATCAAGAGACCATGGATGCATATTTAATTAGCAGTCATCTTAATGATCTTTATCAGGAGAGATAAATACAATAATGGTTTGAGATCTCCATGAAACTCTTCATTTTAAATCTTGGAGAAGTCACGCCATTTGTACCTCATGTAGTAAAAAGTATTGGATACATCGATCATCTATAAATTCAAGCGTTTAAACAACCTAATGAAATGTATAGAAATCTCATTCTCATATCACTTCCATAAAGACTATCTAATTAGATTGTACATTTCAAGATGATCGATATAAATAATTCACACCCAGATCTCCTAAAATTAATTCTCTAGACTAATAAGGAAGTACAACCTAAAGAGTATTCTATCCTTATGGTTAATAATTGTTAAGTTAAGGAAAATATCTACAAGTCTATTTCCAATTGTAAGGCTACTATAAAAACCCTTCATAGAAGTGGATGATCTAATGGTAAGCGAGGGAGAAGGATGTTTTCAATTTCTAGTGTGTCAATAAGGGATACTCAAAGAAAAACTACATAGGTGGAAGGAAGAAATGAAATTATTTAGGTATGTTCACCCTGAAGCATAACCTTTAAATTTCAATAAATTGGGTATTCGATACCACATGTGGTTCTCAAATTTTTAAACAAATGTACGATCCTATTATATTTTGAAAAGTTGTGTAGGGTGAGGTGGATTTGTAGGTTGAAATTAGATCTATTTTTTCCATCATGGCCCATATTTTTCACAAATAGAGGTCACATATTAATAGATTAATATTCTTTACATTACATAATGATCCATTACATAATCATATAGGTCTAGTATCTTTGAAAACATTGACACATAACAACAAATTTATAAGTGTCTCCCATTAAGTTCTTCATAAATAGAACTCTTCTTATATATATAATACTTAGTACCATTCTTCATAACTTAGGGAAAAGAAACATAAGAAAGGCAAAAATTAGCTACTCAGTAAGGGTAAAAAGAGATATATCAATGATCACTTAAACACAACATAAATATAAGGGTATAGGAACATGAAAATCACATTTGAAAATCATACCCTGCATATCAAATATTATAATCTTGTTTTTATGGAAGTTCATAAAATATGAATCATAAATGAATCAAAGAACATGAGCCATTAGATCATATAATTTCCATAATACATGGAATTTTTTCATACTCATAATCATATAAAATCATTTCCATAGTATTCAAGAATCATTTCCAAGTATAATATAGTGTAATTAGTTCACTCCATAAACCACTGTATTAGTGAAGGTTCATTTCTAAGCCTATCATAGTATACATATTTCCTTACTGAACTAGGTTCACCCTCATTACAATTCATTTTATATCTTGGGATATGAATCATTACCCAATGAATTGGAGGGATTTATAATTCTAGGTCTGCCCATCTTTGGTTATAACATAACCACCACCCTTGGTTAGAATGTAACCATCATCCTTGGTTATAACGTAACCACCGTACTTGGTTATAATATAACAAATATCCTTAGTTGTAACATAACCACCATCTGTGGTTATAACTTAGACCCATTAAATTAATTAAAAACATACATTTCTATTCCATAAGATCATAAACCATTCACCATATCATCACATCATAACCTTTATAAAGAAAATGAGTTTCATAAAAATTTAATCCATTCATCATAGCATGAACTAAGGAAAATAAATGGGTTTTATAAAAATCTCATCATCTAGATAATCATTAACCATTAATATAATGATAAATAATGGTATCAATGGATCATATCCACAATAAATTAAATTTAACATCAAAGGAAATTATCATATAAGAAAAATCACTTTAAAAGATCACTGAAACATTTCATGAGGAAAATAACCATTCCATTTTAAAAATTACATTTAAAATTAAAATATTTCCAAAATATTATGGGAATTTTTTTTGTAGAAAACCATGGAATATTTAATGATAAGATTCAAAAAATTGAGTGTTCATGATGGCATAAAATTACATTCATTTCGTATAATTTAAAAGAAAACATTCCTCTCAAATATTTGGTAAAAGTCAAAAGTACCTTGTTCATAGAATGAAAATGAGATTAATTTTATACCATTTTTTTAAAAATTACTTCATGGTTAAGAACGACTTTATAATTTCATAGTATAATTTTAAAAAACTCATTTATTTTTTTATAAAACATATATATAGAAGAAAAACAATTTCTACTAAAGAGTGAAATAAAGTTGATTTTCCTTAAAACCAAATTATCAGTATCTTGATTAATTATGGTGAGGAAAATGAATTGAAAAAATTTATTTTATATAAATAACCAGTGGATAATAAGATTCAAGGGATAATTGAGATACAAACAATAATATTTCATCATCATAGTATAACTACAAACAATTCTAATAAACAATGAGATTGTAATATAAAAACCTTACCACTTTTCTAACTTTTGATTCATAAGACCCATTAAAAAAGTAAAAATCAATTTATATTTAAATACCTAATAGATTTATAATAATAATTATAAACATAATTCATGGGAATTATATACACCACATAAAATTATTAAGTGGTGAATATGGCATGTGTCTCAAAGAATTAAAATTTTGACAAAAATACATTACCTCAAATTCAAATTCCTTCACACATGTTCTGAAAACATGTATAATAAATATAAATCTATTATAAATGTATTACCAACCCATTATATTACCATTTATGATCTACTTATAACTTTTTATCACCCGTTCGTTAATAATTATTTATTAAATTAAAAATTTTGGGAGATAACTGCTTTGTTTTTCATATTTATTTTGGTTCACTAGTTGTTGTCCTTTTGATTATATTAGGAAAAAATAATACTTATAATGTTAATAATGGATTAAATATCAAATATATTACTTATATAAATATTTAGAGTCATCCATGGAAGTCATAGATAGAAAAACAAATTACACAATTCATAGAGATGGTAGGTTATCCATCAGCATGAACATTATTTCCATTTTTCAACAGATGAAAACAAAGAAAGTTAAATAATAAATAACATTTGAATAATAATTATTATATCATATATTTCATATATATTCATTAAATAAATTCTTACCACCATCCAAGTAAAATAGAAATGATACACAAATCACATCACTTCGTGGAGGTGGTAGTCCACACGTACACACAAATAACGTATCATTTTACAGAAGTTTGGAATAAGGGAATGTAGATATGATATTATAATTATAAAAGAATAATTATTTCATAAATATCATTTATAAACATTAAATCCATAATAATATCCATTCTTGAAATATGGTGATGGATGATAAATTGTATCACTGCATGAAGACGGTAATTCGTACTTGCGCATGTGTGATACTTTCACCACCCATTTGATGGAAAAAGGGGAGTAAAGGTGATTTAATAATAATAATAAAATTTAAGTATATTTATGACACTTAATTTATTATCATATCAATAATATAACAAATTTAGAGGCGGTAAAATAATATTTAAAAGGAAAGTGATCGGTTAAGGTGATTACCTCTTTTGGAATCAACTCCCTTAGATCTCCTCTTAATAGATCTAGGGTAGAATTTTGAGAATATAAAAACATATATAATTTTTCAATAGGAGTGTAGAATATAAATTAATATATTTAGATCAATATATAATGTTTAAAGTGGTTTGAAGAAGGGAATGGAGGGGTTCCCTTTTATAATTGAGGGGAGGGGAACTCTTGAAATTTCATAAAAGATTGTAATATATTAAAGTCACTATAAATTAAATTGGTTCCTAATTGTCACTACCCACCTTCTCCAAGATGAGTCAAGGGACATCAAACTTGAATAACCATACTTCTTCAAGTTGAAGGAGAGATAATGACCCTAGTGTCCCGCCTTCAATAGGCCCCAGAGTGGCGAATAACACCAAGGGTAGAGAATGCCATGTAAAAATGGAAGGCATTAACCTTTTTTTAATATGATCAGAAGATAAGAATGTAAATACCAAAAAAATCAAAAGACTGAAATAAAAGTAATTCCCCAATTCCATTCCCATATTCATGTCCAAAATAAAGAGATACAAAGTAAAATAAACTTTGATGGAAAGTACCAAAAGAAAGAAAACAAGTAATGACAACGGTCCCAACATTCGAGCTAATAAGGTCTGGAAAGGTCCTCAAAGTCCTCCAGGAAACCTGAAAGTTGTTTTATATACATATGCTTAGTATATAGGTATAATCAGTAGGGAAACCAAAATATCTAATGCACAAGTGGGGATACATCCTAATGCCCCGTGAGAAATAAAGATAACCAAAACACCTAACAAGGAAACTATCCACCCAGCCCCACCAAGGTACAATCCCCAAATAACATAAGTTAAGTAAAGTAATAGTAATATCAAATCGATATTTGGGAACCCCACCCCACTTACCCACTGGTTATACAGAAAATCATACGCATCAGGCCTCCCCCATAGATCCCACTGCAGTCCCACTGCCGCTCCAACCACAACCCCATGGGCCATCCCAACTGCACCTCTATCAAACATGCAAACACCTAGGCCACTACAACCACACTTAACCATGCCTGTAGACACCTAGTCCACAACAACCATTGCCACACCTGATGAAACCAGGTCCACAACAACCACTACCACTGCCGAAGACACTTAGGCCTTATCTCGAATAAACTTGGTAAAAAATCATCCCGCACACACCTATGCCAACAACCACAACACACCATGCCCGAAGTTTCTTTGTCCATAATGAACCTTAGTCCATTACAACTTTCCAGATGAGTCTTGGGATGCCTGGGAGAGGAAGAAAAAGGGAGATAATAACCAGACATTTATAGAAATGTTATGAAAAACACCCTTCCCCATGAAATGGGAGAGTTTGTCACAAAGTGTACAACATGGGTGGGGTGCGTATAAGAAACACAAGAACTAAATTTTATACATATATGTAAACAAGAAAAAATCATAGACTAAGGGTCTCAAAACTAATAACTATCCCACACACAACCACTATTACTACTACCTATACATGAACAAATATAGAACATCCACAACTAGAGCACAATCCATTTCTGAAAAACAATTTCCCATTGTACCAGTGCCCATTATCATGTTCAAATTATTTCATTTAAATATCCCATCACTAGAGGACAACTAATAGGCATAACCATAATCCAAAACAACAATTGGGAGAAAAATATCCAAGAAAGCCTTTAAGCATTCACTTTTAGTTCTCTCATAAGCAAAAACATCAAAAGGGATATGTGAGATGCCTTGAATTACTGGAACCAAACCGAGCCCCAACCTAATGGATCCATAACATTTAATGCCATCTCCACACGACCCCAGATTCACAAGCCAACAAATTCTCAATCAGAGATTCCATTACTCATTATATTACCCCATGAACATTAAACAAAACAACCAAGCATATCACTAGAACAGAGAAGGGATGTTTTTATGTTTAACAAACACTATTCATTAAGTTCCTTCTTTCAGTTGGGTTAACTGGGGGGATCACACAAGGGATTGTATTCATCAGGAATCCATTTAATCAAAAACATTTACATGATTAATCAGTTTCTATGTTTCATCCACTCAATTACAAGATTATTCAGAAAAAATAGCTTCATTAGTGCGTAAAAAAGGACCACCAACGACCACAATTTTCAGTGGACAAGAGATCATATGATTCATAACAAAAAAAATTAAGGTAAAACACAGCAACATAATAATAATTCCCACCCCTTAATTCATTAAAAGTCCATTTATTATCTTTGTTGAGGTTGATTTCATGTATTTTCTGAGGGGACATCATCACACCCCACCGTACGATGCACAATAAAGAGAGATGAAGTAAAAACCCCTACTTGGATGAGCAAGGATCATAGTTTTCTACTCAAACCAAGGGCTGGGGAAGTGAGACTTTAAGGAAGAACTCCATGGGTGAATAAAAAAGATCCATCATAGGTGTATGATTTTTCTCTGGAGGATGTTTCAAGGCGCACATAGAGAAACAAAAAAGGAATAAGGAACAGAGGATCTTGACTTATGAAGAGGCTAGATCCTAAAATCAGGGAGACCATTTTGAATTACTTAAAATTTCGATCAGGGCATAACCACACAACTCAGTGGTTTCACACATTAGAATTAATTATGATTTAATAATTCTCCTTAGAGACGGTGGATATTGACCAGTGGATGTATATGAGTTTATATATTTCATTTTAATAGAGAAAAACACCTAACAAGGGGTAAACTACAAAATATCGGAGGCTGGAAAACACGACAATGGGTGTGACACCAATGAAAAGGCCACACATTCTAGAATATAAAGGGTCTCCAGACACTAGGTAATTTAAAACTTCTTTTACAGGACATAAATAACTTTGAAATGGGTATTAAAACACTTTTTCATTAAAAGATATATTATTGGGGTGAAACATGAAAGTCCAGGAAAAATTGGAAATGACTCACAAATGGGTGAGTCACCATCACCCTGACACCATCGCCATGGCATCGTTGCCCTGGCACCTTCGCCCTAACACCATCTCACTAGAACTGTTTCCATCGCACCGTCGCCCATTGGTGGCTCTGATTCCCATCAATGCCATCATTCAACCAACCTGAAATTTGAAAAAATCCTCAATGAGTCACTGATGATCCCTAGGATGCCTCAAACATCAGGATTTGGAAAAGTAATGTACTAGGAGGGTATGGTCCATTACATCAGATACCTATCAAAATATTCTAGCCCTCGATAATTCAAGAGTAAACCAGAAGAAAAAAGAGGGTTTAAACAACCACCTTGTAAGATACATTTCAGGGACAATCCACCCTAGAGTTGGTCAAAAGATGGGATAAAACCTCAATATCTAGGGAAATTTCTTTCACATCTATCTCCTGAACAATTGTAGAAACACTACCACTCACCACCCCCAAGTAACCACCCAAACACAAAAGGGCCACACTGTCTAGACATATGGATTAGTGAGTTTCTCCCTCATTGTCAAGATACTATCTTCTTTGGGCGGAACTAACTTACTTACACAGATTTAATCACATCCCCATTAATGTGACTTTATTAGGGATCATTTTCTCTCTTCCCAATAGTCAGAACATTTCACATAAATTCAAAGAACAAGGAAAACATCACATCTTATAGCACAAAAAGTCAAGAATTACATCACAACAAAGTACAAAGAACAATATCAAAACTCAGAATAGCTCTGGGTATTGGGAATGAATTTGTGCCTCCCATTCCTCGGTACTCTCCTGGAGGCCAGCATGCCTCCACAACACACAAACAAAGGGAATGGACTATCCATGAAGCACCTTCTTCTTACGATCCTTGATTATCACTGATCACTCCATGAACGTCACATCCTCCTCGACATCCAACTCTCCCCAGTCAAGGATGTGGTAGTTATCATGTAGATACTGATGGAGTGGAGATACATGAAAGACGTTCTACATTATCTCTAGTAGTAGTGGTAGAACCGGCTGATACACCACATCTCCAACTAATCCCAATAACTCGATTGGTTCGATGAACCTGAGAGAAATCTTACCCCCCTAGAAAACCTCCACTACCCATGTCAAGTGTAAACATTCAAGGAAACATGATATCTAACCTGGAACTCCAATGGTCTAATCCTATGATTTACATACAACATTTTATTGTCCGGATCCACCTTCATCCTCTCACACACAAGTTGAACCTTCTTTGCAGTTCTCCACACCATCTCTAGGACAAGAACACCTGCTACCCCAACCTATTTCTAGCACATGGGTGAACGACACAGTCTCTCATACAAGGCTTCGAATGGTGCCATGCCAATGGTAGAGTAATAGATATTTTTTTGAAAACTCTACCAAAGGAAAGTGTTTTACCCATGATCCTACAATTTCCATAACACATGCCCACAATATATCCTTCAATGTCCAGATGGTTCTCTATTCCTACCCATCCGTCTGAGGGTGGAAAATAGTACTAAGGCCTAGCTAGGTGCCAAAATCCCGCTGTAATACCTTCCAAACTCGTGAAGTAAAGCATTTCTCCAAATTCAAAATGTTGGTTCTGGGAACTCTGTGCATCTGCACAACTTCACCCATGTAATTCTATGCTGAGGAACCCACTTCGCTCGACTCATTAACTTCTATAAAGTGAGCCGATTTCACCAACCGGTCCACCACTACCCTGATGGTATCACGACCTCCCTCATCTCTAGGTATTACTGTGAAAAATTCCATCAAGACATCATCCCACTTCTACCTAATAACTTCCAATGGCCGCAACAGACTTCCAGGAACACGGTGTTTAGCCTTCACCTACTAACACATGAGAAACTTTTCAACAAACTCTTCCACTTCCAGCTTTACTTCGAGCAACCAAAACTGGTCTCTCAATCCTCGGTACATCTTAAAGGTTCCTGGATGTACCTTTAGGGGTGAGTTAGGGAACTTACTGAGAACTCCCTCATGTATTTCCACTCGGATAAACAAATTACCTCAGAATAATATCCTATTCTCACTATCCTCTGATCATCCCTCCGGGTCATCACTCTAGCTAACGTGATCACACATCACTTCAAACTCTGATTCCACACACTTAGACTCATCCACCTTTCATACCAAGTAAAAATTTACTTTAATTTAAAATAAAAAACCTCTACTACCCTCCACTCTCATACCTAGATGATAAGCTTCCAACTCATCCATTGTCTTCCAAGCATCTGTTGACTCCTGAACCGCATCCTTCTGTGACTTCTGGGTTAAGGTATCAGCTATCACATTCTCTTTTCCTCAGGTGTAGGAGATATCAAAGTCGTAGTCCTGGAGGAACTCCATCGACCTCTGCTACTACAGATTTAGGTCTCACTGGGAGAAGATATACCTAAGGCTCTTGTGATATATGAAGATCACGAAGCGTTCTCCAATGAGGTAATGCTGCCACAACTACAACACGAACACAACCACTGAAAGTTCCAGATCATGGGTGGCATAGTTACATTCATGGGGACATAACTTCCTAGACCAATAAGAGATCACCCCTCACTACTACATTGGTACACACCACAAGCCTAGATCGAAATCATTACAGAGAACTTCAAATGTTACCCATTCCTCTAGAAACCTAAGCACTGGGGAACTGACTAGATTCCCTTTCAGATAACGAAAATATTTCTATAATTGCTCACTCCATATGAAATCTTAGTCTTTTTTGGTCAAGACTATCAATGATGCTACAACTCGAGAGAAGTCAGGTACGAACCTAAAATAGTAACATGTCGGTCCTAATAAAATATGAACCTTAGCAACATTCTTGGGAGCTTCCCAAGAAGAAACTACTTCAACCTTCAATGGGTCCACTAATATTCCCTGCTGGGACACCACATGTCCATGGAAGTTCACCTCTTGTGTCCAGATAATTCACTTGGACAACTTCTTGTAGAGTTGGTGGTGTTGGGGGACCTTTAAAACTATCCTCAGATGCTCATAATGATCCTCCTCTAATCTGGAGTAGATCGAGATTTCGTCAATGAACACAACCATGAACCAATCCAGATACTCATGGAAAATATAGTTCATGATTCCCATGAACATAGATGCTGCATTCGTAACACCAAACGACATGACCACAAACTCAAATTTCCCATATCTTCACCTAAACTAAGTCTTCATGATATCACCCTCCTTCACCCTCAACTAGTGATATCCAGACCATAGGTTGATCTTATTGAAAATACCTTCCCCCTTTAACTAGGAAAGAAGTTCGTAAATTCTTGGGAGGGTTTAACTGTTATTTACTATCGCCTGATTTAGTCTTTAGTAGTCTTTGCACAGCCTGAGACCACTGTCAGCCTTCTTTGTGAACAAGATTGGAGCACCCCATAGAGACACACTTGGTTGAATAAAACCCTTATTCACCAGGTCATCAACCTGAATCTTTAATTCCCATAACTTAGAAGGTTCCATCTGATAGGGAACCATTGAAATTATACAGACAATGAGTTGTAAGTCTATCACGAACTCAACATAGCGTTGAGGCGGTAGAGTCACAACCTCTTTGGGAAGATGTCCAAGAACTCACTGAAAATCCCCATAACTTCCACCATCTCTAAGTCTACAGACTCCACTAATAGATTGGTGAACAAGGAAAGAAGGGGAACCATTAATTGAAAGCCCTCCTGGAAACCCCACTCCCCAATATAATCTACACAGAAGCCTCCCATATATGATAACACGACCCTTATCTAGAAGCAGTTGATAATAAAATGCACAAAAAATAGCCATTCGATGCCTAGGATGACATCGTATAGCTACATTTGCAGTATAATGAGATCCCCAATGGACTGATGCAGCCCCAACATCAATCCGCATCATCTAAAAACATCAAACATGCTGGTCTGACCTCCAACAGGCGTGATCAACACCATGGGCATGGAAAGCCACTCTCCTTCTAGACCCAAGGCGTGGGCTAGGCGGGGTGAAACAAAGGAGTGAAAATCTCTTGAATCAAATGAGGCACAAGAAATTGTACTAAACAGACTGATCGTAACTCAAAGGACCTCTAGCCATACTGGAAGTACTACCTATGAGGCATGAAACATCCCACACCTAAGTCCTCTTCCACTCAGTTGTCGGCCGCCTCTCCGACCATGCCCTGGTTGAGGTCTTTGAGGAGCGCCCTGAGGTCACCATCCTCTGACACTATCTTCCCTCGTTGGAGGAGGAGATTGCTATCCCTACTACTAATACTAAAAAGGTCTAGCTAAAAACTGCTACATCTGAGGTGGGTACTGGACATGCCCACCCCCACCATACTGCACTCGGTTAGGGAACTGATTTCGAAGATTCCCACAGCTTCCACAAATAAAGAACCTCGTTCCCAGGCCCGTAGTGAAAGGGCGAGGACAGGGAGCTCGAAACTGGAACTGATGAGGCCTTCTCCCCATCGACTGAAACATAGAAGGCCCTGATTTTGGAGGTCTATTACTGATGGCCTTCTCCTTTTAGAAGATCTACTATTACCCCTCTCATGACACACCTCCCAGGGTGTGCATCTTATCTACTACATCAGCCTTCTTCTAAACCTCCATGTATATCGGTAGAGTAAAAAGAGTAACAACATACTAGAGAGATGGTTGGAGTGCCTCCTCTAAGAATAATTCCCTTGACTCCTCATCCGGGAAGAGTTTTGGAGTGAAACGAAGGAGATCCATGAACTTGATCCCCAACTCCCTTACCGACATACTCCCTTTCTGTAGGGAGATCATTTCTTTCCTTTTTTCAGCCTTCATTGTAGAATAAAGGAATTCAGCCCGAAACTCCTTCTCAAAGTCGGTCCACAAAACATCAGTCTTCATCCTCTCTCTTAGGTAGAGCATCCACCACTGATGCACCACTCCCATCATATGACTAACTATAAATGGAACCCAGTAATCCCTTAGAGCACGGATCAAGGTATAGGTGATTTCCAGCTCCTCAAGCCAGCCCTCTATCTCCATGTCGGAAAAGATACCCTCGTAATTCCTAAGGTTCTGCTGCTAGAAAGAACACAAAGTCTTCTTCCACTTGTCATCCTCTTCCACTCTGTTAATACTCTACTGTTTAATCAATTCGGCTTGCTAGGCCTCGACTACTCGCACTACTCAAGGATGTCGTCCCGGATCCATAACTGAAAAATTCATGCAAAGAATTCCTATGCCCAAGTAGTGTAGAAGGTTCCTTTTACATTTTTTTTAATTTATATTTATTTATTTTAAATTAGAAAAACACCCAAGACACACAAGAACACATGTAATTATGATGCATGTAGATTTTCCCGGGGTCTCTACCCTGCAATCAGTGTATCCTCACTTGGTCGTTAAGTAGGTCCATACTCCTTGCATCGGATCATGAGGGACCCTAAAATATCATGTCCTAACCAGTCTTCCCTGGTCTAATTTACACACCAAGATTTACTGACACTTTTTCCCTACCATCCCATGAAATATTTATTATGAAAAACCCTGAACACCATTTTATCTCTCAACCATCACCTTTGATACCATTCTATCATGACCCGCCTTCTCCAAGATGAGAGAAGGGACATCAAACTGCTATACCCTTCCCTCTTCAAGTTGATGGAGAGATAAGGAACCCCCAGAGTCTTGGATTCAATGGGCCTTAGAGTGTCTACTAGAACCAAATATAGAGAATATCACATAAAAATGGAAGGAATTACCATTTTTATTTAATAAGATTTGGAGATAAGACCATAAATCCTAAACAACTCCAAAGACTAAAATAAAATTAAAGCACAAAATCCATTCCTATATGCATGTCCAAAATAAAGAGATAAAATGTACATGGATCTCTAAAGGAAGGTACAAATGAAAGAAAAGAAAAAATGAAAACTATCCCTACATTTGAGCTAGTAAGGTCTGACATGGTTCTCAAATTCCTCCTGGAAACCTGAAAGTAGTTTTATATACGTAGGGTGAGTATACAGGTATAATCATTAAGGAAAACAAAATCTCTCATGTGCAAATGGGGAGACATTCTAATGCCCTGTGAGAAACAGAGGTAACTAAAACACCTTGAAATGAAACTATACACCCATCCTCACCAAGGCACACTTCCGAAATAATGCAAGTCAGGTAAAGTAATAGTAATAGAACATCGATATTTGGGTACCCCATACCTCTTTCCCATTGGTTATTTACAACATCTTATGCATCAATCCTCCCCCACAGATCCCAATGTAGTCCCACTTCCTCCCCAACCACAACCCTAGGCTATATCCCAACCACATGTCTATCCCACACTCAAACACCTGAGCCACCATTACCAAACATAACCACGCCCGCAAACACCTGGGCCAGAACAACCACTTCTATGCTCAATGACACCTAGGCCATAATAACCACTGCCACACCCAAAGACACCTACGCCTCGTCCCAAAGACACTTGGGAATCAAACCTTCCTGCACACACCTGGGCCAACCACCACAATAAATCCTACCCAAATATTCTTGGCCCATAATGAACCTTAGGCCATCACAGCCTACCCAAAGTATCTCAGGATTCATAGAAAATGGAGAACAAAGGAGTTAATAACCAACCACTTATATGAATTCTGGGAAAAATACCATCCCCCATGAAATGGGTGTTTTCAGAATGAAGCTCTCAACATGGGTGGGGTGCATATAAGAAAAACAAGTAATAAATTTTATACTTATTGGTAAAAAAGAACTCATCCCAACCTAAGGATTCCAAAACTAACAACTAGGCCATACACAACCACTATTTCTAATACCCATACATGCACAAGTATAGAACAACCACAACCAGAGCAGAACACATTTCTAGAAAACAGTTCCCTGTTGAACCAGTTCCCATTATCATCTTCAAATGATTTCATTTAAATATCTCATCCCTACCGAGAAACTAACAGGCATAACCATAAGCCAAAACAACAATTAGAATAAAAATAGCCAAGAAATCCTTTAAGAATTCACTCCTAGTTCTATTGTAAGTTACAAGATCAAAAGGGATACATGAGATCCCTCAAAGTACTAGAACCAAACCAATCCCCAAACTACTATCTCCACAACATTTACTTCCGTCTCCAAATGACCCTAGATTCAAAATCCAACAACCTATCAACTAGTGATTCAATTCCTCTTTACATTACCCCACTAACATTAAACAGATCCACCAAGAATTTCACTAGAAAAGAGAAAGAAGTTTTTCAAATTTATCCAACATAATTCATTACGTTATTTCTTTCTGTTTGGTTAACTGGGCTGATCAGATAAGGGATATTATTAATAGAGCATCCATTTAATCAACCATCTTTACGTTATTAATCAGTTTCAACGTTTTATCCATTTAATCAAAAGATTATTAAAAAAAACAGAGCTTCATTAGTTCGTATGAAAGGACCACCAATGAAAAATATTTTCAGTGGATAAGAGCTCATACAGTTTACAACATAAAAATTAAGTTAAAACACAGAAACATCATCATCATTCCCACCCCTTAATTCATTAAAAGTCAATTTATTTTCTTCATTATGGTTGGTTTCATCTACGTCCTAAGGGGAAATCATCACACCCACACTGTATGATGCACAGTAAAGAGAGACAAAGGAAAAAAGCCTACTTAGATGATGTAGGATCAAAGTTTTCTCCTCATGCTAAGAACTTGGGAAGTGTGACTTGCAAGACGAACTCTAAGGGTGAGAAAAATAGCTCCAACACATGTTCACAATTTGTCTCAGGAGGAAGTCTTGAGTCTCACTTTCAGAAATGAAAAAGGAAGAAGGAAGATATGATATCAGTTTAAGAAGAGCCTAGATCCTAAAATTAGGGAGACCATTTTAATGTACATAAAAAATAGATCAGGTCTTGACCACACGGCTTGGTAGTTTCACATGTTGGAATTAATTTAGATTTAATAATTCTCTTTTGAGATGGTGGTGACAGAACAATGGAAGGCTATGAGTTGATATATTTCATTTAAATGGAGAGAAACTGGAAATCACAGGAGGCTATAAAATGAGACAAAGGGAGTTACAACAATGAAAAGGCCACATGTTTTGTAAAATCAAGGGTTTCCCAACTCTAGGGGATTTAAAACATCTTTTATAGGCCTCAAATAGCTTTGAAATGGGTATTAAAACACTTTTACGTTAAAAGATATGTTACAAGGGAAAAACTGAAAAGTCCTAGAAAATTAGGAAATGACTCCTTGATGGGTGAGTCATAGTCTCCCTAGCATCGTCGACCTGACACTGTTGCCCTAGCATCGTCTCCCATCGGTGCCACCATTCATCCAACCTGAGATTTGGAAAACTCTTTAATGAGTCATCGACGGTCCCCAAGATGCCTATAACATCCAGATTTGTCCAAGTAATAGACCATGACGATCTAGTCCATTACAAAAATGGATTATATATTGTAAAGGGATGAAATTTTAAATCATATATTTCCCCAATGTCAAATTTGAATCTTTTTATAATTTTTATGTAATTTAATAAAATAATATTTTCATAAAATGACATTATTTCCAATTTAGAAAATATTCATTTAATTTGACTTGAAATACAAATAGAAAAGTTCAATGTAAAATATAATCATTTAAAATAACAAAAATATTTTATATTCATCTAAAAAATTACATTAACACATTAAATCACTCAAATTATCTAACTTATAACATTTTTAAAATCATTTAACATATATTTTTATTAATTGGAGAAATATTGCATCGACATTGCATTAGAACTTAAGGTCATTATATAATTTTAGAAAATTAAAAATAAATTTATATCCTTAATATAATTTAATTATTCTCTAAATATAAATTTATATTTGTTAATAAATTTTATTTTATCCCTATTTGGACATAGAATATTTATTTAAATCAAAGAGGGTGACATTTTGTAACCATATATTATTTAAATATTATATAGGTCATTTTCATTGATAAGTGTCCCTTAAAAATTAAATTTCAAGACTAAAGTGAATAGATTCAATTAACTTAGTAAAATAATAATTATTATGAAAAATAATGGCCCTATAACTTTGTTTTAACCTAGGTTAATATGATTCACCGTTTATTGGGGTGACTAATATTATTATGGTTACTCTTTATATAGATCAAAAATAAAAGGGAACTATTTACCAAATTTTGAAATACTAATTAATAATGTAGAATCAATTTCAATAAATTCAATACCTATTAGTTTTATAAATTAATTTTAAAATAATATCACAATACAAGACCAAACTTCTTTTTAGAGAAATACATTTTTAATAATAAAAATTGGTTTATTCTTATCCCATGAATAGAAAAATGTTAAATGAATTTTAAAACATGTAATTAAATATATAATAAATATATTTAATTAAAATAATTCAAAATAGTAAATAATCTAATTTATTAAGATAAAAATACATTGTTTGTAAAAAAAGAGTTTTTTAGAAAAATATTTCTTTTACTTTCAAATAATTTTTATTTTCATTCCTAATTAATCTATATTCAAAGAATTAATTTTATTCATATGAAAATAATATGTTTTTTATAATTTATTTAGTCCTATTCATACCTAAAAATCCAATGTATAGTTGATAACTACAAAATAATAATATTTTAATAGTATCTCAGAGTATGTTTAAACTCGATGTTATGTGTAATGCAAGCTCTCCAAAAAACATCATTTGAGAAAATATTTCATAAAATCTAGAGGTGTTACATTATACCCCCATTAAAATGAATTTGACCCTAAAAATTTATCACTGTGATATAAACAAATAAGAATATCATTATTGCATTATATCTATAAGTTTCAATGTTGTTTCATAAAATTTGTGATTTCTCCAATGAACCATAACCAGGTTACTAGTCTAATTATATTGCACATTATCACTATGATCTAAAATTTCTAACAGTTTTTCTTCATAAGAAGTATCAAGTTAAAATGGTGTGACTTATGAGTTTCGTACATGTGATGGATCAGGTATGTACTTTATCTGGAGAGATATATGGAACACATCATAAACTTGAGAGATGCTCGGTGGAATCCCCAATTGATAAGCTATTATCCCTACTCAATAATGATTAATGAAAGGGAAAATATACATAGGAATTCAATATGGCTTATTTATGAATCTCATAACCTTATTCCATCAAGAAATTCAAAGGAAAACCTACTCACCAATATCAAATTTCAGGTCAGACCATCGATTTTTAGAATTTCTTTCTATTGACTCTAAGGTTCCTTGATGAGATAATAAATGGGTTTGAATTTATATTATTTTTATTTAGATTTATAAAGTACAAATATATTTATTTGTCAAACTTCATCTCTAAACATTGGAGTTATGTACCCTCTTATATATAGGGATTTATAAATTATCAAGTGAAAGCTATTGTTATAAGAAAACTCAACCAAAAGATGGTGTTAATTCCATACAACATTGAAATACATAGAACATGATCTTAGAATACAATATTAAGTTTGAATGGTTCTATCAAACTAACCATCTTTCCAAGGAATATATTCTATACCATAACTCAGCACTATATCTAAATATTGTGGAAGACTTCACCAAATCTTTGAGGTAAACCTCAGATCCTAATTAGATAGAATGGAATATGGTAATAAATGAAACCTTACCACTTATTTAATTCATATACAAAATTATTTTATAGATAAAAATATTCTCTAATAGAAAATAAGTGTTCTGAATTTATAAGGTGATAAACTAAATCCCAAATAATACTGTATCCAATTAGATTTTTGGAGAGACCAACACCAAAAATCTAGGGTGATGTTTTTTCAATTCCATTCTCGTATAATTAATGGTCGTAAAATAACCTTATAATTATATCTCTTATCCTTGAATTACTAAAATACCATGAAATTATAAACATTCTTTGAAATATCTATCTTCATATCACCCCACAAAAAATACTCTTTAAAATATCTATACATCATCATACATCCAAAATAAATAGAGAATAAAGAACTATGAGAATACTCCAATAGATCATTCTTTAAATATGGTATAGATATGATAAATTTATAATTTCTGAATCTTATCATTCCACCATAATAAAGGTTATACTCATGAAAATTTCTCACCAACTTCTACAGTTCCACATATTCCTTTTATGCCTCTTCAACATTCACTTGGATAGATGGTCAAACACTCATTTGATAAAAATAATATTTCTCCTATTACTTCATGATTTACAAATACATTATATAAAAATCTATAAATATTGTATCCTTTCTGATCCTTATCATAGATAGTCTAGGAGGATCCTTTTGACTCAGTGCATTTGCCACCTTGATTGCTTTCCCAGGTTTATAGTGTATTGGGCAGTCATAATCATTAACCAGCTCAAACCATCTTCTCTAGAGAATATTTAACAATTTATATGTGAAAATATACTTTAAAATTTTATGATCAGTATATATATATAACACCTTTCTCTGAAAAGGTAATACCTCAATTTTCTTAATGAAAAAATTACCACTACTATCTCTAAATCATGAGTTGGGTAATTCTGGTCATGAAACTTCAATTAACTTGAGTCATAAAATATCACCATATCATTCTTAATGAGAATATATCCTAGTCGCTTCTTGGATTCATCATTGTAGATTACAAACCCTTCTCCACAATAGGGTGGTGTGAGGATAGGTGCACCGACCAACCTTGCCTTCTGCTACTTGAAATTATCCTCACATTCATCCATCCAAATGAACATGGATCCTTTTTGAGTTAGCCTAGATAGTTGATTAGGTATCCATGATAAATTATCCCTAAGGTATTGAAAATATGAAGCCAAACCAAGATAAAACAGATCATAGTCACAGTGGTTAGTCTAGTACAATGTTTAATAACTTATGTCTTTAAAGATCAATTTGGATAACCTCACTTGAGATTATATGACCCAAGAAAAAATATTTACAACTATAAACTTCAAACATGGTAAATTTTTCATAAATAATCTCCTTACTTAGGGCTTTTAACTCAATACTCAAGCAATCTCCACCTTCTTCATTACTCTAAGAATATTTAAGAGTATCATCTATAAAGACTGCCACAATTTGATCAAAGTAATCCCTAAATACTTTTTTCATTAAAAAAATGATTATAGATGGGGAATTTTATGACCAAATTGGATAAATAAATGTTATTAATGTCCATACCTTTTATGGAATTACATCTTAGGTATATACCCCTTCTTGACCCTCAATTGATGATATCTATAATGATGGTCAATTCTAGAAAAGTATTGAGCTCTGTGTAGTTGATCAAACAAGTCAGAAAAATGTGGTAGAGGATATTTGTTTTTGATTGTGATATTGTTAAGTTATAAATAATAAATTAAGAGTCTCATTTATCTATCATTTTTCTTAATAAAAAGAATAGGTGCGCCATAAGGTGACACACTTGGACAAATAAATCCGTTATCATGATTTTATTAGAGTTACTTCTTCAATCACTTAAAATAAATTGAGTAGAAGCTATCAAAACTCACATCCTTATACATAAACCATATATAATGAGTTTTAAGGGTGTTTTTAGGGAAAACTACATCACAATGTCCATAAAGAATTCATATTCCTAAGGGACTAGGTTATTTTTCATGGCCTAATTTTTCTACCTTATTTATCCAGATGGTTTGCTGAAAAAAATAGAGAAAATGTCTCAAATTAGGTATATATATATTCCATTGAGTTATCTATACATGTGATGTGGAATCCAATAAATTATAGGTTAGATTCTAGAGTTATTTCCCAAATACAAATTGGTGGTCCAATCGTCATCGCCCAAAATTGTATCACATTTTGAGCCTATTTTGGCACTCAAAATGGATAAATTGGGATGCATGATCTTCTAGAGAAATGTAACCCACATAGTTTTACAATCTTCAAAGAATTTTAATCGTAATTTAATTCAATTACTATCCATATTAAAATTTGAGTTTCACATGTTTTCTCAGGCTCTCATGTAGTTTGGCCCATTTTTTACGAATTTCATCTTTTCCTCTCTAAATCACCTCCTCAAATAGTGTATTCATTAAAAAAACTAAAATTATCCTATTTAATAGTGATAAGAAATAATTTATTCAATAAAAAATTAAGTGAAATTTTTTATTATATTTGGAATTTTAAATAAAAAACCATTTTAATATAGTGGTGTAAGGGTGGAAATGATTAGTGAATCATTATGCAAGAACAACCCCATACCTAAAAATTTTCAATCATGGGAAAAGAAACATTTCAAAAAAATCACACATGTATATATTCCCAAATTGATGAATATTTAACATTCAATGAAATTTTAATTCATTATAGCAATGTGAAAAAAGAAAAAACCACAACAAGGAGTAATTCCTAGTGATCATGGAATAAATATCTCAAAAATTGTATCAGAACAAAATTAAAGGAGATGAATGATATACATTTGATTAAGGAATTAAAAATTAAACCATACCACTAACTCTTCACATTGTGTGTTTGAAAAACATTTCATTCTATTATGTCTTCTTTATATCCAGTAAATATTGGTTAGTTTAAAAATTTTCTTCCTAACTGATTTTTTTCACTAAACCTGCCCTACATCCTTTGAAATAAAATTTGAAGACCCATTCACATATGAATTCCTAGAAGTCAAACATTAATCTCCCAAAATATGAAATATAATTGAAATTAGGATTTATGGGCCCATAAGGGGCGACGCAATGCTAGATTTCCCCCCGTCACCGCTTGTCTTCCTCTACCACAAATTGGCTATAGATTTTACCCCTGGTGCTACTTCTGGGCATCCTTATGGCGTCATCGTTCTTCATCTCGGCTGTTCACCCCGTCCTGGTTTGGGATTTCTCGGCGGCTCGGTGATGCTCCTGCGGTCAGGATCTGCGGTCTGAGGATACGACTTCTTCTTCTTTGTCGGCTGGGAGTCTGTGGGGTGGTCTGCTATGGTCTCCGTGTGAGGAAAGATAGTGGAGACAGGTATGCATTTCTTATCTGTGACATTCAGTGATATTCACAGCTCAAGGTGAGTTTTTGGGGTTTTGCTGTTTGTGTTATGGAAATTGGGGTGTCATTGTCATCGAGGTACCCTGCTTTGGTCTCATGGAGGAAGTGGGTGTCTCGGGGATCGTCTGATGAACATGTTTTTGGATGAATTCTCTTCGGTGGAGGTTTTGTGGCTGGCCTGTGGTGATAGTTTTTGCGCTTTGATGTTTCATATGCTTGGATATGGTTTAGTTGTGATGTTTATTATTTCTTTGATTCTTATTATTGTGGTGAATCTGATGTGCGAATCTGGTTGATTTTGGGTGGGTGGGTTTTCTCATATGCAGTCATAGGTGAAAGGGTCTATAATTCCATATCTGCTTCAGGGGCTGCTTCAGATGAGGTATAGAGATGATGTTTTCATCTGATCATGGCTATTTTGAATCGGACGTTTGAGAGGGTATGGCTTTTTCCATCGGTACTAGGCCCATGCATCACTACATGAGACAGGTAGCCGAATAGCGATAAGAAGGTGGAAGCTAGACTAATTGTTTTATGCTGGGGAGGGGATGAACTTGTTGATTTGATTTGGTTTTATGGATTTTTATCCTTTGGAGAATAGTTTTATGTCTTATGTCCTTGAAGTCATGTCTGGTTACCCTTCATCCCTTAAAAGGGGTTTATGACATAATAAAAAAATAATTTTCAGTCAGTAATCTCCCAACATTAATATACCCATAAGTTGTAAATTTCATCACCCAATCATTATTATTATTTATTTTTGTTATTATTTCTATTATTTTTCATTTATTTTTTTTATTTGTTTTCGGGTGTACAACTTTCAGATAATAGGTACACATGTATAGGTCAATCTATTATAGTTATGAAACATATCTTATAAGGAACGAACACATATAAACATAATTTTAGAAATAAAAAAATTATTAACTTAACTTATATTTACAGTCTATTAAGAAAACAATATTCACACTTCATAGTTTGGTGAAAATATGTGCGGAGATATTAATTGACACAATTTTCCCATAAACTACTCACAAAAAATGGTATCAATCATATCCAAGTATTCATAGAGATAAATCCATTTATATCATTTAATGCAACCAGTTTCAGAAAATCACACCCCAATGTTAAATTCATGCTAAAATTCACATTCTATAAGTGATAAATTTTTTCATTAAATGTTAAAACAACATGGAATCAAAAATTTCAACATGAATTTGTAGTAATTTCAATGATTTGGTGAGAATAAGAGAGGGGATAGATAAAAATACTATATAAGAAGCGAAAAATAAAATAATAAATTAAATGATGAAGATCCTACTAAACTTAGGAAGGTGGTGAAAATTAAAAACACTATGCAGTAAGAAAGAAAGATAATAAATTAGAAATAAGGTGAAAATACTAATAAAACAAAGAATATACCCACCCTCACTCCTATGGTGTGCACTCTTCTCACTATAATAAAATATAATTTTTTAAGGAATGAAAATATTTGATGATTTTCACAGGTATATTTCTTCTTGAAGTTGTATTTCCTCAACTATATACTTTTGGAAAATCCTTGTAAAGGTGTTTAAGTCTCTACCCAATTACGGAAACACTTCGACCACTATACTCATAAAAAAATATATTTAACCAAAAGTGTAAACATTTATAAGTGTAAGGAATGATCCATTGGTAACAAGGATTGTCTGTGCATAGATTTAGCATAGAATTTTACATGGGGAACTTCTCACCAATTTGAAAATTCCTCTTATGAATCATATCATCATGAATATCCTCTCTATTCTCTTTATAGATTCAGGAGTTCTCATATGGATCAGAGTGATTTTCTTCTAACATCTAAATTTTCAACTTTCTATGCTCACTGGAATATGAAAGATTCATATTATATTATTTAATATCCCAATATGCATGGATCCATAACTTTATAAAGAGGTGAAAATCCCTTCCAAACATAATCATATATGGTGAAATTTTGATTGGGGTTTTAAAAGTAGTAAGGTATACCCAAAGTGCATCATCCAAGCACAAAGTACAATATTTCTTATTGGGTTGTACATATTTTACCAATATTCTATTAACATACAATCAGTTAGTTTGGATGTAAAATGAAGTGGATAATTTATAAACAAACCCATACTTACAGAGAATGTTTCTCATGTTATGATTGAAAAAATGTTAACCCTAATCACAAATGATTAATCATGGAATACTAAACCTACTGAAAATATGAGACCTCACAAAATCAATGACCAATTGAGAGTTATTGATCCCAACATAATTTTCTTCCACCAATTTATAAACATATTCAAGAGTTAGTAACATGTACATAAAGATAAATGAATATAAAAAAAGCCCCATGAATTCAATTCTCCGTGCATCAATGATATGAAAAAATAACATGGGTTATTGAGGAATTTTATTACTCTTAGAGATATTCCCTGTGAATTGACGTCCCCAAGATGCCAAAGGATTGTAATAAATGATGAAGGGTTTTAAATAAAAGTGTGGGATAATTTACCCTTTAATAAATAAACCAATAAACTAACCAACCATAACCAAACATTCACTATATGATTCATGAACCAATGAAATACAACTCAACAACTTAATTTATCTCAAAACCACATCAAAGTGTGAAAAAATTGAAAACCAAACCAGTATCAAAGTAAACAGTGGATAAACTACCAAAGACTCTCAAGAGACCACAATACTCCATGATCCACATGATCCAAGCTCCCCAATCACCAAACATCCCAAATATCATGAGGTAGTGCTAAAAACTTGGGAAATGTTACCTTTACCCCTGTCCTGGAAAATAGCATATGAAAAAGAACAAATGTGCCAAAGTAGGGGTGAGTATAAAACTATGTCATTTTCCCCAATGAATTCACTACTCATGCCACTAGGATAGAATAGTTGGAAACAATTATACAAATTTTTTAATATAAAACAATTTCTAAAAAATAGTTTATAACTAAATATAAACAAGTTTCCGAAACCATTCATATCCAAAACCATATTAGTGTAATTGAAACCAATTTTCCCATAATTGAATTTTCCAAAAAAATAACTAAAAAAAGCATTGAAACAATTTTACAAGATCCCTTTTGGAATACTCGAACCATTCCACACACCCACGCAACCAACCATGCATGCTATATTATGACAGTTCCATACTCTTCAGTGGTTTCTCGTCGATCTACCAAGTGGTCACAAGGTAATTGTTTCCCATGTTCCATTTAACCCTTGGTACTGAGCACAAGGTCATATTTCAACCAAGCCTTAGAAATAAAATATGAACTTTATATACCATGTGCATTTTGAACTTTGGCCCAGAGAACAAGGTCATATATCAACCAAGCCCCAGAAATGAAATATGAACTCACACACCAATATACCCAAGGATCATGCCAAACCACCTTTTCAATAAAAGCACCTTTTTTTATTGAAAACCATTTCCATAAAATTACTTCAATGACAAACCATTTTAATAAAACACCCTTTTTATTGAAATCACTTTTTTCATCAAACCATTTAACAATTTTATAAAAATTCAAAATTTAAAATCACTATTTAAAATTCAATAACTAAAACAATTTTCACACAATTCAATGAGATTACACAATTCCACAAAAATTATAAATCCACACTAAAAAATATTTATTACTTGCATTCAACCATGATTTATAAATAAATTCCATTAAATTTAATAAATTGTAAACTAATCCAATCAATTCTAGCTAGATGAGTTGATAGAGAAGCCTCATACCTCAAAGATTTTGATGAAAACCCTAACAAATGAAGAACACAAAAGAAAAACGGGTCGATTCTCCAATAAACCACCTTATATCTCTTCACCTAGAAAGATCAAGACCAAATATCATCATATTTGGAATCTAAACTCTTATATCTACCCATAATAGGTATATATCTACGAAGCTGAGAGAAGAGGAGGAGTAGATCGAAGTAGATCTATGAAACCGATAAAGAACGGCCAAGATTGATCACAGACCTCAAGAATTCATTTTTGATTCCCCTTGGGAAGCCTTCATATCACCTCTGGATCGATGGTAGATCATTATTTGGCCTTAGGAGAAGAAAAATCACAAGTTATGGACAATTAGTTTCAAAACCAAGCCACTTAGAGGCAAAAAATTGTGAGATCCAACTTTTATGGATCTCACTTAAACGTCTGCACGATTAGTTCACATGGTTAGACAAACCATGCACTAACCGTGTGTTAGCTAATGCATAGGCATACCTTCACATGACTCCCTCACATGATCTATCTAACCATGCTCCAACTATGAAAGATATAATTCCTCAAGAGGACAAAAAACACACGGTTTGGCTTCACAGTTAGACAAACCATGCACCGCCCGTGTGACTTAAATTTTTCATTAAAACTACTTCCAATGTTCTCCCAAATCTCACAACCATCACCTATAAATATTATAACCATGAAAAGCATCATTTAAGGGTTACATACCAGAAACCAAGGGCACTACATTGTCCCCACCATTTGTATTTCCATCCTTATAAAGTAAAAAACCCTCACCGAAATGAAAGAGTTCCAGCCACTCCTCATTCACTTCTCTTTTCATATTCCTGAGTTTCTTCCTAAATGTAACCATGATGCCATAAAACCCATACTAGACCGATGCTTTTTCCACTCAAGACTTTATCTTGCCTATCCATAATTAGCACCAGGATATGTATCAATTAAGCATCCGGCTCGTGTTCAACCTGATCCCATATGATCACATAGTTTGGATCAGGCTGATACTTTTTCAACTAAGATAAATGGAACACATTACACACTGAACTGAACCATGGTGATAACGAAAATTGATATTCCACCTCCTTAACCCATTCCAATATCTCTAATGGGCCTATATATCTAAGATATATATTTTCATACTTACTGAAATAACAATTTCAAAGCCTTGGAGATATCCTCAAGAAGAAATGATAACCCATAGCGAATGAAATCAATTGCATCTTCTCTATTGTTTCATTGAAAAGGCTCGACCCAACTCGGGAAGTTTCACCTATTCCACCTAGAATAGTGGAGAACGATATGGACGCCCATACAATGCTTCAAACGTAGCCATATGTATTGAGGCCTAATTGCTTTTATTGTATGAGAACTTCACCAAGTGTATATGATCTTCCCATGAGCCACCAAAATACATTACACAAGCCTGCAACATGTCTTCCAATGTTTGTATGGTCCTCTCAGACTAGCCATCTGTCTGAGGATGATATGTCGTACTCATAGTCAACTGAGTCCCAAGGGCTTGATGTAAGGATTTCCAGAAATGAGACGTAAACCTTGGATATCTATCTTTTACTATTGAAACCAATATTCCATTCATCTGTACCACTTCTCAGATATATATTTTTAACAGATCCCCCACCGTATGAGTTTCATAAATAGGGATGAAAGGGGTCAACTTGGTAAAATGATCCACTATCACCCATATCACATCATGTTTCCGAACCATTCATGGAAGACCTGTAACAAAATTCATTACTATCTACTCCCATTTCCAAACTAGGATAGGTAAAGACTGCAACATACACGATGGTCTCTGACGCATTGCCTTAACTTGATAACAAGTTAATAATGGTAAGATGAACTCAACCACCTTTCTTTTTATTCTGCTCCATCAAAACTGTGCCTTCAACACCTTATACATCTTCTGTTTACCTAGATGTAATTCCCATCTTGAATGGTGGAAATCATGAAGGTGTTGTTCCGGGAAAGCCATAGGTACAAACATCTGTTCTCTAAAGAAAAAAACTGAACTCCCATCATGTTTTCTGACCTCAATGGTTTTCCCACCATTGAGTTTTGGACTTATATCCAAACATTTGGCATGAGATTATTGTGTCTCTTTGGCCATTTTTTCCAAATCAGGAAGTAGCGCTGCTAAAACAAGAACCGCAACATCACCCTGGTCTTCACATTCCACATGCATGTCGAATAGGACCGACATCAAATTCCATTCATCTAAAGATTATTTTTCCAACTGAGCATATGAATTTCTACTTTATGTATCAGCCACTAAATTCCGTTTTCCGGGTGTATACATCAAGTCAAATTCAAACATCTGAAGATACTTCATCCATCTCTTTTGACTCATATTCAAATCTCATTGTGAGAAAATGTGTTTCAAGCTTTTGTGGTCCATGAATATAGTAAATTTCTCACCAAGGAGATAATGTCTCTATGTTTTCAAAGCATGGATGCCTTCAGCTAACTCCAAATCTTGTGTTGGGTAGTTCTTATCATAAACTATTAACTACCTTGAACCATAAGAAACCAAATGGTCTAATTTCATGAGAACATATCTGAAACCTGATCCCGAAGCATCACAGTACACCACATACTCCTGTCCTGATTTTGGTAAAATGAAGATACGTGCCGATGTAATCTGATCTTTCAACTCCTTGAATGACTTCTGGCATTCCTATGTCCATTGGAATGGAGCATTATTCTTTTTCAGATCTGTCATTGGTGAAGCTAGTAATGATAAATCATACACAATGCGTTGGTAATAACTAGATAGACCATGAAAACTTCGTATGTCGAAGACATTCTTCGGTGGTTGCCACAAGATAATAGCTTCTGTATTTTCAGGATCCACAAAACCGCCTTTTTCTGAAGTGACATGGCCAAGGAAACATACTTCCTATATCCAAAAATCACAGTTTGATAATTTGGCATACAAATGGTGATATCTCAAGATTTGTGACACTGTTTCCAAATGCCCCTCACGATCAGTCCAAGACTTTGAATACACAAAGATGTCATCCAAAAAACCACAAAAAATGAAGCCATATATCTCTGAAATATTTAATTAATCAAATCCTTGAAGACAATTGGTGCATATGTTAGATCGAAAGTCAGGACTACAAATTCATAATGTCCATATCATCTTATAGAAGCTTTCATTAGAATATCCTCCTTCTGAACTCGCAATTGGTGATATCCAAATTGCAAGTCAATTTTTGAGAACCATTGAGCTCCCCTTAATTGATTGAATAGATAATCAATGCATGGAAGTAGATATCTATTCTTTATCGTAACTTGTTTAATCTTATGATAATCCACACACATACAAAGAGTTACATTGGATTTCTTCCCGAAAACAGTGGTGCTACCCACAGGGTTGTACTTGGCCTATTAAAACCATGTTTTCCAGCTCCTACAACTATACTTTCAATTCCTGTAACTCTATTGGTTCCATCCTATAATATAGAAGGGAAATAGGAATAGTCCTTAGAAAGAGATCAATCATAAACTCCACTTCCCTTAGATATGGTAACCCTGATAAGTTTTTGTGAAAAAAATCTGGAATTTTTTCCAAAACTACTAGAAAACTATATCCCGCAGTCTCTTACAATGATGCCAAAGTCAATGACGCCAACTGGTAAGAGATCATTCCCACCATTGATGCCAACAATCTCTTTTCACCTTTCATTATCATTCTATCTCTTTTGAAGAGATGCTCTATGCCATCCTCAGTTGTGAAACTGGATATTCTCATATAATAGTTGATGTGATCCTTAAACATTGTCAACTAATCCATACACATGATTCCATCATAGAAATCCATGTCGAACATCAATAAATACCATTTCAGCTCAACTCCATCAATATTAAATACGTATTCTCTACACACAAAGGCTTGACATTCTCTTTCACTGAGACGAGTTTTCTATTTTTAAATAGAAGGCATCATTTCCAACTTTAAACATAGCATGTCAACATCATGAGAAGAATTGAAATAATGTGATGCACCAGTATTGAAGATCAATTTCACAAGGGTATAATTCAAAAGAATTGTACCTCTCACCATAGATGGTCCAACTAGATCATCGACCATCATCTTCTTAGCAACATACAATTGCTTCATCACTGCACTGTTCTCTTTGTTTATTTGCTAAGCTTTCCCTGGTAGAGGTGTCATGGTATTTTGAGAAT
The DNA here is from genome assembly GCA_963277665.1 of Viscum album. NCBI lineage: Eukaryota > Viridiplantae > Streptophyta > Magnoliopsida > Santalales > Viscaceae > Viscum > Viscum album. The sequence goes on along the minus strand of OY728125.1, from coordinate 1,472,638,691 downwards.
CACCATGGATAGCTCATTCATGCTGACAATACTGATTCTATTGTCATCTCTCTATCGAGTCATACAATTCTTGCAACGCCAAAGATGTGTCTCGATCACTAGACCTTGGAGAACTATGAAAATAGTATTGAAGATTTCCCATCTTATTGAAATTATGAAATGCTCTAGGTTGTGTCAGACGCTCTTTCAATATGTGACTTAGTGAACCACAATAAAAACATCCAAGCTTACTCTTGTGTCTTGGAGGAAGGTTAGTTTCTCATGTGGTCTGATTCTGATATGTTCCACCCTCTTGATAAAAGGTATCCCAATTTTTCTTCATCTTAGTGAAAAAGTTATTATCTCCTCTAGTGGAGAAAACTGTACTTCTTCCACTTGGGTTTTTAGCAGTGATAGATATTGTACACAGGGTATCAGTTTGTAGCCCCAAATAAATGGTTTGAAAAGTCTGAGTGATGATTTGGACCAACTATTGGTTTATTTGTGGCTCAGCTGCAACCACACTCTCGACGGATTCTTCGGGTTGGTTTCGACGATGCATATCGGGTGCCATTTTCTAAACCAACATCAGACTCCATCAATATCACACTGTAGAAACTGATGGCTTATAATTTCAAATTCTATCACATAAAATACCAAAACATTGTATTCAAAAAACAACCTTTTCCATGTTCAAGAATTTTTGAAACATTCATTTGCGCTTTTGAAAACCAAACCATTTTCAAAATACACCAAATATCCTTGTTTCAAAAACATTCATTTTAAATCAAATTCTAAATTTTTCAAAAATTTACACCTTGAAAAAAATAATAAATACTTACTCAAAATGAAATATGCAATCCAAGTGGGAAGTCATTCCTCTACCATGCATGTCATGCTCATATCATTGGCTAAACCCATGACAATGAGATTATAAGATTCTAGAACTGTCTCTAAAAACTTGTTTACCCAACTCCCTAGTAACTTGTAGTTCATTGTAAAAGGGTTAGCTATGTCCTTTTATGGTATACATACCTAGTTCTGACAATCCAACTCCTTTCTAAGATTCCAAACCATGGAATTGATATAAAGTAATTTCAACTCCAAGACCAAGAACATTGATGACTACTTGTTAGTCAAGGGCCGAACAAGATGATAACATTTTTACCACAAAGGAAGGACCAAACTGATACCATTTGTAATGACCCACCAATTATCATTGGCTTGAAATTACAACGAGTCATTACTAGGACTTAAGAGACATCCCCAAAACGCCAAAGGCTGGTAATAAAACCTAAAGGGTTTCAAATACAAGTTGGGTACGATTTAATCTTTATGAAATAAACCAATAAAACAACCATCCATAACCAAACATTCATATATAATACATGAACAAATGAAAGACAACTCAGTAACTTCATGTATCTCAAAACCACATCAAAGTGTGCAACAACGGAAGACCAAACCAGTATCAAAGTAAACAATGGATAAGATACTAAAGACTCTCAAGAGACCACAAGACTCCATGATCAACATTCTCTAAGATCCACAATCACCGAACATCCCAAATCTCATGAGGTAGTGTTAAAAACATGGGAACAATTACCTTTTCCCCTATCCCAAAAAATAGCATCTGTAAAAGCACTAAAGTGCCAATGAAGGGGTGAGTATAAAACTCAGTATGTTTTACCCCAATGACATCCCTACTCTTTCCACTAGGATAGAAGAGTTAGGATCAATTATATAAAACAATTTTTATAAAAATATCTCAAAAAAATTATAACTAAGTATGAAAAAGTTTCCAAAACCATTCATTACTAAATAATACAAGTGCAATAGAAACCAATTTTCCCAAAAGTTATTTTTCCAGAAAAATAACTAAACAAAGCTTTGAAACCATTTCACAAGATCTATTTTGGCATACTTGAAGCATTCCAAATATCAATACAACCAACCATGCATGCTATGTTATGACAGTTCCATACTCATGAGTAGTTTATCATCGATCTACTATGTCATCACAAGGTAATTGTTTCCCATGTGCCATTTAACCATTGGAACTAAGCACAAGGTCATATTTCAACCAAGCCCCAGAAATGCAATATGAACTTTATATCCCATGTGCCATTTGACCTTTTGGAACAAACTACAAGTTAATATTTTAATCAAGCCCTAGAAATGAAATTTGAACTCATACACCAATATGCCTAATGATCATTCCAAAACACCTTGTCAATAAAAACAACATTTTTATTGAAAACCAATTCCATCAAATACATTTCAAAGGAAAACCATTTCAATAAAGAACCATTTTTATTGAAAAACCATTATTAATAAAACAATTTAACAATTCCAGAAAAATCCATAATTTACAATCACTATTTTAAATTCATGAACTAAAACAATTTGCACACAATTCACCGGGATTCCAAAATTCCACAAAAATGATAAATCATTACTAAAAAAGATCTACTCCATGAATTGAAACAAGATTTCACAATAAATTCCCTTCAATTTAAAAACTTTGAAACTAATACAATCAATTATAGCAAGAGGAGTCAATATAGAAGCCTCCTACCTCAATATGTTTGATGAAAACACCAACAAACGAAGAACACACAAGAAAAACGGGTCGATTCTTGAAAAAGCTTCCTTTGATATCTTCTCCTAGAAATAAAAAGACCAAATATTATAATATTTTTCGTCCACACAGTTAGATATACCCATTACAAGCATAAATCTAAAAAACTGATAGAAGATGAGTAATGGATCTAAGTAGATCTATGAAACTAATCAAGAACGATGAAGAACAATCACATACTTCAAGAACGTGGCTTCGATTTTCCAAGGGAATCCTTCTGATCACCTCTGGATTGATGGGAGAACCTTCTTTGTCCTTAGAAAAAGAAAAATCCCATGTTATGACCAATTAGAAGAAAAAACATGTCACTTAGAGGCAAAAATGTGTGAGATACACTCTTTTAGGATCTTACTTAAATGCCTCCATGGTTAGTTTGCATAGTTAGAAAAACTATGTGCTAACCATGAGTTAGATACTACCTAGGAAGAACCTATCATGGGATCCTCACATGGTCTCCCTAACTGTTCTCTAACCATGCAGGATCCACTACCTCAAGAGGACAAAGACACATGGTTTGACCACACGGTTATACAAACTGTGTGTCACCCATGTGACTTCCATTTTCCTTTAAAACTAATTCCAAAGTTCTCCCAACTCTCCCAACCATCACCTTGAAAAATAATAACCATGAAAACCATCAACTAAGGGTTACATACTAGAAATTGGGGGTACTACAGTCAAGGACCATTGAAGAAGTAAATTGAGATCCAAATTGGCCCCTATAAGACAAAGTGTGAAAGAAGCTCAATACACAGGTGAACTCATGGTCTAGGACACACAGATGAACTAATTGGTCCCTAAAATTCTCTAAAAACATGGTACATCCATGATGTACCATTGTGAAACATTCTCATGTCTATGGGACTATAAAGTGCGGAAAATAGTGGTTGCCTGAGATACAACATGAGTATTCACAATGTCCACATAATATGGTGTAGGGCCCACAACATAAAAATGGTTCTCGTGAGGAACAAATTCTCTAATGGGGGGAGATTATTCAACATGGTGGTCCAATGGTGGGGAAATCTTAATAATGTGTTCAGCTACCACATTTTCCACTCTTCTATTATCTCGAATATCATGGTCAAAATCCTGGAATAAGAGCATCCACCATATGATGTGGGGCTTAGCTTTGGCTTTATTATGGAGAAATTGAAGGGAATAATGGTCAAACTCATAATGAATTTTGACACAAGAAGAGATGAATGGAATTATTCCTAGGAAGACACAATAGAAATAAGTTATTATTTCTGATTTTTTAGTCATCTTAGGAAGGGTAAAGGGTGCGCAAGGAATATGCAATGGCATGAGGATATTTCTCAACCATTTGTGATAGAACTACCCCAATAGTTGTGTTAGAGGAACCACACATAAGTTAAATGGAGAGACTCCACATTAGTGTTTGGATGATGGGAGGTTATGTGAGACTCATTTTTAGTGAATTTAATTCATCCAAACAATTTTTATCTATTGAAAACATAAGATCCTTTTATAATAACTGGGACATGGGAAGTGTGATCTTACTATAGTCTTTAATGAATTAGTGGAAAAAACTATCATGACCCAAGAAAGATCACACCTCATGAACACATCTTTTATATTAAAGGGTTGAAATTAATTTAATTTTTTGTTTATTCACTTGAATTCCCTCATTTGAAATAATATTCCAAATAACTATCCCTTAGTCAACCATGAAATGAAATTTCTCGTAATTTATTATATGAACTTTTTTCAATGCAATGGTGGAGGAAAAAACCTAGGTTTTCTAAATATTAATAAATGGAAGATCCATATATCCTGAAATTGTACATAAAAACTTCCATAAAAATTTTAAGCTACTCATAAAATATACACAACATACATTACTAAAAAAATTACCCAGAGCCTTACTGGGACTAAAATTCATCATTCTATATATAGATGTGATGAATGGATAGGTAAAAGTTTTCTTTCTATTGATCCTCTGGGACTGTATGGATTTTAAAATAACCCGAATATCCATCAAGGAAACAATAATGAGACTTACTTGCCAATATTTATAACATTTGTTCAACGAATGGTAGAGTAAATTGGTTCTTTTTTCTGTCTTGATTCAGTCACTGGTAGTCAATGTTGACTCACCAAAGGTTTTTCACATGTGTTGGAACCAATTAATTCCATTCAGTTGACACTACTGTTATTCTAGTTCTTAGGAACAAATTTTACTAGTATAACCCATTTACTATCGTATATGGGATAGATAATCCAAACATCAGTTATTTTACGAAATTACAATTTTATAACATCAAGGAGGGATGGATTCAACTGGTGTTGAGATTGACTTAGGTTTTTATCCTCATTAATTATTTTCATATAGAATTCCCTAACTCCCTTTATTGTATCCCTATATATTAGTAGAAAAATATTTATTGGTATGCTAGGAAAAAATAAAACATAAGAATGGGGTGAGGTATGATGATTAGTAAGGGTATGCATACCATAGAAGGTATCATGAATAATTAAGCATAATAAATACGGAAATGTAAATAACTAAATCATAATCCATATAATTATTACTTGAAATTAATATGGACTGAATAAAGGATGATAAAATAAATTCATACAAATAATTACATGATCTTGAAACTTATCCGTTGATATTTTAACTAATCTAATAATCACACCAACATCAGTAATTGATCATATAATGATTGAATCCATAATTTTGGACATATTAAACATTCTTCCAAGACCATTCAGGAGACAATTTAAATATATTGGTAGAAAACCATCTAATTTGGACAAATGATTTTTCTCAAGAGACATATAGATGCAATGAGGGTCTATCAATAACCTATAACCACCTTTATCTTCATGTATAATGCATTAATAATTTATCTAATGATAAATTTAGTTTATAAACAATATTCCTTATCAACAAATTACTGTATCATGTAAGGAACACAAACTAATAATAATTTCCCCAGTCAATCATATAACATTCAAATTAAAATAACATATATGGAAATCATATATGGTTTAACTAATAAATTTATCCATAATAAATAATATAGATATTAAGGGGAGTATAATTTCTAATGATACCATGAAGGTGATTTACTCTATGGAAATTTAACAAATACAAACAAATTAATCAATAAAGTGAATGTTAATAACTTCACTAGTCAAATACACTGTAAACCATCTAGAGAAATTATAAGGATGGTATAAATACAACATATCATTAATTTATCTTAAGTAAAATAACGTTTTTATGTCATTGATTAATAAAAACACCATAAATATTTCATTAAAACATCCTTGATGAAAATAACCTTTTTAATTTAAAAATCCACTTTAGAACTAAAAGTTCACAAAATATTTTTGAAATAATTTCATTTGAAAAATAACCTTTGAAACTTATAAATGAATCTTCAAAACATTTATTGGTCATGAATTTATGAAATTATATACATTCCATACACGTGAAAACAAATATTCCTTTCACATTTTTGGTAAAATAAAAACAATCCTTATTTGGAAAACAACATAAAGATTCCTTTCAATACATATTTTAAAAAGTCAAACATAGTTAAAATGAATTTAATAAATATTTTTGATAATGTTATAAATATTCTTTATTACATTTTTAGATAACATTGTTCTGCAATAAAAAGTATTTTGGACCGATAAGAGAAATGATTCCATATTTTATTAAAAACAATTCTTCAATAATTTTAAGTAACATATGGTGGAGTATGGTAGTGTTATACAAAAACATCATGAATAAATAGAATAGAATAAAATGAAATGGTTTTAATTGAAAATTATAAAATATCATCCTTCAATGGAAATTCAAGAATAAATAATCTTGATTAAAATGATATTGTGAAATAAACCCTTATAATGATCATAAAATTGAAGTCAGAATTAATCAATGAATAAATAATGTATGTAAAATATAAATCCACATATAACAAGTGTATATATAAAATAATACATTAAAATTTATTAATAGATATAATATTATAATGTCAAAGTCAATTAATAGGTAATATAACCCAATAAAAAGAAATTGAGTTATGAAATTCTTTGTCACTTGGTAATTTTAAAGTCAAATCCCATTAGATGAAATCATTCAAATTAAAACAAAAATTACACTGAAGTATGAAGTTTTCATTATATTAATTGAAAATGGGAAATATATCAAACATGTAAAATAAATTAGGTGCATAACATTTTAATTGGCCACAATGAGGGTAAATTGAGATGAATTCCCATATTTTTACCATTTTTATATTTCAGTATATTAAGTAGTCATTTTAACATAGGTAATTTATCCATTAAGCATAAAATAAAATTAAACCTATTATATAACTCTAACTAACTAATTCAACATATGAAATATAACTAATCAAATGAATATCCAATGTGCTTTGAACATTAATTTTAACACAAGCGCATGTGACTTGAAAATTGTTCAATATATTAACTATTAAAGAAAAATTAATACATGAATATAATATAGTTTATATTTTTAAACATTTAAAAATAACTTTACAGAAGATAATATTTTTTTCAATTTTAAATCATTTAATAAAATATAATTTATTATAAATTTAAATGAATGTCAATTTTGACATGATTAAATTAATTTTAATTTAAAAAATATAAAGACAATGATTTAATTGAAACATATTATTTTAACACATATATTAAATGACATATTTTTCAACATATTTAATTGAACAAAATAATTCATTCAATATATTTTACTTTTAATATTTTTATAATCATTTATTTTATTTTTCTAATAATTAAATAATTAATGCATTATTGTTTCTTAAGAATTTAATTTAATTATATGATAACTAAAAACTATAAAACAAATATCCTCATGAAATTAATTTAATTATTCTAAAAATTACCATCATATTCATTCAAATCTATCCATTTTCCCTATATGAACACATAATTGAAATTTAAAAGAAAGAGGGTGAATTTTTTTCATTTTTTATGTAAATTACTATATAGGTAAATTTCATATAAATGTTTCCCAAAAACTCATAAAAATTGAATAATATTATAAGGGTCTTACTATGTCCATACAATTGGAATTAGATAAGTTTTTAGGTCATTTTATCCCCTATTGTTTTTATTTTAACCACATAGTAAACAAGTTTTAACCTTAACTTTGGTTATTAGATTTTTATATTTTTTATATTAATTAAGTGAAAAAACTTAGTTTAACACATTATATTATATTAATTATCTATATTCTAAATAAGGAATCCATTTTATTAATTTCAAGTCACAAAAGTGGAAATATATTATAGAAAGTTTTAATATCAAAATTAAATATGACATTGATTCCCATGAATTAAATTGTATTTATTATAATAAAATTGAAATAATTTTTTTTAAAAAAATTTACATTAAAATTGAACCCCTAAATAATTTAAACAAAAAGGAAAATTTCAATAAAAACTTGTATTTTTCATTATTCATTGAAAATGATCATTTTCAGAAAAATCTAAAAAATAAACTCTAAGGAAATATTAATATTATGATTTAAAAAATTAATTTCATTTTATAAAATAAATTTTCTAAAATTGGTAAAAAGTAGTATTAAAATATATTCACAAGGCATGATAAACCATCTTTTAGAAAAATATAGTCTTTTCAGAATTGTTTTTGTTTCAAATGTTTTTGATTTTATTTAAAATTAATATATAACCATTTAATTTATTTTATATATTTGTAAAACATATAATTTTCTTAATTTATTCAATCATATTAATACTCTCCAATTTGACGTCATGTTTATAATGGTCATGTTTAAATAATAATATTTTAAAAGGGTATTGTGTTTTGTTTAAACCCGGTGTTGCATGCATCACATGATAACTATGAGATTGAAGTTAATTAAAAAATATATATAAAAAATTCTTAGGGTGTTACATTTTCTTCTATTTTTAGTGTTTCATGTCATATAAGCTATCTTAGAGGATGTTCCTCTTTTAGAATATTATGGTGTTACATTATACCCCGTTAAATAAATTGCATCCTCATAATTTAATCTTGATCTCAGTATAATGTGTTTGAAATTTGAAAATATATTGATTGTAAACCCAAATCATAAAAAGGATTAATAAGACTTCCTCTTCATAAGATATAATGGAAATTATGAAGGTCATACTAAATAATAAGTTACTATGTCTCTAAGTAGAAAAGTATTGTCGGGGAGTGAAGATATGGACACAAAATAAAGGAATAAATAATTATGGAGAGTAATTGACATCATAGATCACAAGAAACTGAATGATCTAGAAAATTTAATGAACAACAAGACATAAATCCACAATGAGTGAAAATACCATCAATTCATCAGAAATAATGGTATTAGGATAACATTTTTGAATAAATATAATTTTCCTCGAGTTGAGGAATAATTTTACCATCTTGAATATGGAAATAATGAAAAATAATTACTTGAAAAGTATGATTTAATAATTTAATCAATTATAACCAGAATATCATATTTTACTATAAATAATGAGTAATAATGTTCTATTTTTCATGGAAAAATCACTAAAATTAACTTTTAACAGGTAATAAGATCAATAAAATAATGAAAATTCCATCATCCAATATTTTACAAGACCAAAATGGTTATAAAGAGTTTTCCAAATACCCCAAAATTTAAACATAATCCACTATGTTAACATGAATTCATTTTTAATATATTTATAACCAAATTCAAACTCCAAAAATTTAGAAGGGATGTCATAAAATTTCTAAAATAATTATATTCCCCAAATAGAATAATGTACCCTTTAATTCCACATACAAAATATATAAATACCTTGAGAAAATTTGAATCAGAATTAAAAAATGAGTCATTCAAAAAATAAAATCTCAGGTTGTCGAATATTTTCTATAAGTCTAAACATTTAGAAAGCTCAAAAAAAGATAACATAAATTTCGATCAATTTCATTGTTTACAAAAATATCACATAAATAGATCTTTATCATTATTTTCTCAACATCAAATAAAAATTAAGGGTTATCCTCAGTCAATAATATGTTTTTGAAAAATATAGACATTCCATTATTTAATTTTTATAGTCGTTGGTTCCACACAATATAAGTCTTTAAATCGTTATAGAAAAACTACTCTAGTGCAATCATTGTACATTTTATGATTCTTATCATTGATAAAATACTTGTAAAAAAATTATTGAATGAAAATAGACAATAAATTTAATTATTACACATCATTCTTTATAATAACACAATCTGGACATTGATCCCTTATATTCTTCTAAGGTATATTCTCTTTATGATTGGGGAATATGTTTAAATAGTGCCCCATCTACTTAAAATTGAAAAATTGAACATAAAAGAATAATTTATTACCCTTTCAATCATGAACATGGTGTACTTTCTCTCAAAAATTATAGAGAATCCACATTCCCTTCAAGAAATTACCAAGGTGTTTCTTTCAACAATTATCACATGGGGGAAATCATTCTTTCCCTTCTTCCCTTTATCCGTAATTAGATATTCCTTAATTTTCTTATCTTACTTCCTTTAGAATGAATAAGACTTGGTGAATTCACTCTCTATCATGATATAACATGATACTATGTCCGAATATAATGAGAATGTTTTGGAGACTATTTCTCTTTGGAGGATTGGATTAATCCAATAAATGAAATGATCATTCTTACTATTTATATTTTTTCCTTTGATAAATATATCATTCCTTCTCCTAAATGCCATTTTTAAATAATTACATACACTAGATTATATCGTAACATTATGAAACATAATTTATAATCCCAAAAATAGTGAAACAATTAGAATAAATTGAAAATTTTATGCATGAATAATTTTAAAATCATAAACATGGTTTCTTTTTTGAAATGTTTTCATATCCTAAAAATATTTTCAAATCCATAAAAATGGTTTGTAAATAAAATTTGAAATATACAAAGAATATCCCCTAGGAGTGTCAAACTAGGTGTAGAATATTTGATATTTTTTTTACCAAGAAACACTCAAGTCAAGTCTGACACACATTATTCAAAGATATTATCCCTAGGTTAATCTGTGCCAAAACCACATCCTATTATAGTATCTAGAAAAATATATAAGGCTATAAAAAACCTCATAATATCTACCTTAACAAAAAAATTAATATTTTTCTATACTTATCCTCAATTTCAATTATATAGTTAAGGTCCCTAGTCTATGTTTTTCTAAATCCAATTCCAACAGTTTATACTAATCATCCATTGATACCAATTATAAAGACCCAGACCCTAGTGACCCAGAGCCAGTGTCTACTTTATCACATTTTCACTAGATATAAGGAATTTCATCTTGAAGGAACACATATTTTAGTATTCTTGATAAACTAAATAGATACTTGAATTCATATTATATTTTAACACATAAAATACATAAAGTATTTTCTTTGAGAATTCCATTATTCCCATTAGTGTATACTAGAATATAAATCAAAAAACAATTCCTGGTATCCTTGGAATAAATAAAACATAATTAATGGATGATCTTATATTCTTAGTAAGAGTATGTGTACAATGAATTATATTATAAATAAATAAGTATAATCAATATGAAATGGTGAATAACTAAAACACTAGACATTTAAATAATAACTAGAGAATAATATGGAATAAATAAATGATTATAAAATAAATCCATAAAAATAATCACATGATATTGAAACTTACACATGGATATTATAATTAATTTAATAATAACATGTAAATCAATAATTGGTCTCATAATGAGGAAATACATAATGTAAGACATCTGAAACATACTATTAAAACATTTCACAAGACAATTTAAATATGTGGGTAGAAACCCATCAAATTTGGCCAATTGATTTGTCTCATGATACCTATCAATGCATCAATTGTCTATATATAACTGATACCCAACTGTATTTGTATTTAAAACATATTCCTCATATATTGAATGGTAGATTTATTTAATGAATAAGATGCCTTTTCAATTTTTTTTGGTACCAAGTAAGTAATACATATTAACAACAATTCCCCCTGTCAATTATATAACTTCCAAAGTAAAATAACATACGTAAAAATGATATATAGTTTAAGTAATGAATATATCCATAATAAATGATTTAGATATTTATTATATTATAATGCCTAATTTTCGGAAGAAGGTGAATATTTCATGGGAAAGTTAATGAATATAATAATTAATCATGAAAGTTAATGTTAATACTTTCCCAAGTCAAAACGATCAAAAACCATCCAGATAACTAATAAGGATGATATAAAAACAATATATACCCATAGTATCATAATTATAATAAATAGTAGATGTCATTAATTAATAGAAATACCATTAATATTTCATTAAAATATTCTGGAGTAAAATAACCCTTTATCTATGGAAATCCTTTCTAAAACTAAAATTTCATGAAGTATTTTGTAAATAATTTTCATTGAAAAGAACCTATAAAAATTATAATGTAATGTTTAAAACATTTAGTGGTCACAATGGTGGGAAATTTCCAATATGTCATACAAGTTAAAACAAATATTATTTTCACATTTTGGGTAAAATAAAAATAGGCCTTGTTTGGAAAATGGTAAAAATAATCCATTGAAAAATTTTAAAAATTAGAACATCAGTAAACTATATTTAAAAAATTATTTAGACAATGCTAAAAACATTTTTTGAAAATAATTTTTAGAAAACAACATTTTATAATAAAAAATATTTCCTACCGAATAGAGAAATGATGTTATATTTTATTAAATTTTTTTTTTAATAATTTTATGTACCAAAGAGAGGAATACAGTACTATTAATTGGGAGAATCGTGAATAACAATATGATAAGAAAATTAATTTTTTTTAATTTAAAAGTATCAAATAATTTTCTTCAATGTAAATTTATGTATAAGTAATCCCGATTAAAATAATATTGCAAAATAAAAACTTACAAAGATCATAATGTTGAAGTGAGAATTAATCAATGAATAAATTATTTGTGAGACATATAAATCCACCTAAAACATATTAAAATAATTCATAAGATAGAAAACATGTATTTACCCAAAAAATATTTTAATATCAATGACAATGAATAGGTAATATAATACGATGAAAATAAATCGAGTTATGATATTATTTACCTCTTGGTAATATTCAATTGAAATCCACTTAAATGAAATAATTAAGATTATAACATAAAATAACATGATGTATGAAGGGTTAATTATATTAAATTAAAATGGTCAATATATACACCATATAAAATAAATCTGGATGCATAAAATTATAATATTATTCAAAGAAGGGAAATTGAGATGAAGTCCCTTACTTTTACTGTTATAATTTTTACTACAATTATTAGTATTTTTAAACTATAATAATTATACTTTAATCCCAAAATAAAATGAAACTTCTTAGATAATTTATACCCAGAAATTCTAAATATGAAATATAAATTTTCAAATAAAAATTTAATTCGTGTTGAAAGTAATTTTAAAACAAATTCATGTAATTTGAAAATGCAATGCTTTAACTATAACCACCATAACAATGTTTTTACAATTTTGGGGTCAAAATAATAACTGTAAAAGAAAAATTGGTCCCTGAATAGATCATGATTTTTATTTTTAAATATTTAAAAATCACTTGGTTGAGGGTATTATTCTTAGTAATTTTAAATTATTTAATAAATTATCTTTTATTATATAATAATATTGAGGTCAATTTTTACATTATTCATTTAATTTGAATTTAAAAAATACAAGGAAAATGTTGGAATTATAATATATTATGTTTAAAATTATATAAAGTGATATATTTATCTAAAAAATTAATGGAACACAATAATTTATTCATTTTATTTTACTTTTAATGTCATAAGAATCATTTATATTAATTATATAATCATTGTTTTGGCATTTCATATGAATTTAAAGTAATTGTATAATTAATAAAATTTTAAAAATAAATAATCTACATGAAATTAATTTCATAATGCTAAAAATTACTATCCATATTCATTCACAAATTTATTTTTCAATATGTCAATACATAATTGAAATTTAAAACCAAGAGGGTGACATTTTGTCTTTTTCATTACATAAATTATTATATAGGACACATTCATGTATAATTGTTCCAAAAACTCATAAATATATATCATATGTTGATAATGGTATAAATATTTCTATAAAATAGAAATTGGATAAGTTTTTATGGAATTTTAATCCTTATCTTTTTAGTTTAACCTCACAATAAACTCGTTTTAACCTTAATCGTGATAAATAATTTCTACTATTAATTAAGAGAAAAAATTAATTATACCATATTATATAATATTTATTATTTTTATTCCAAATATATATTCCATATTATCAAATTCAACTCAAAAAAGTGGAAATATTTAATTAAAAAGTAAACCCACAAGCGTGACGAAAAAGCGGGTTTCCAAAGAGAAAATTCTCATCAGTATAAGACATTTTAATATTAAAATTCAAGATTAATTTTATTCTACTAACCTAAATTATATTTTTTATAGTATAATTGAACTCATTTTACTTTAAAAAATTTAAATATATTTTTAACTTTTAACTAATGTAAATGAAAATTCAGTTTTTAATAAAAACCAGTATTTTTCACTATTCATCAAAAAAATTTACCCTTTCATAAAAATCCAAAAAACATCACCATAATATAATATTTACAAGATGATTTAAAAAATTATGTTTTTTTATGAATTAAATTTTCTAAATATGAAAAAAATTAATTTTAAAATATGTCTGCAAGGAGCGATAAAACCACCCTTAAAAACATACTGTTTTTTAGATTACATTTATGTTTCCTCAAAATGTTATTTATTTTATTTATAAATAATATATAACCATTGAGATTGTTTTATACAATTAAAAAATATATAATATTTATAATTTAGTTATAATTATTCATACCGACCAATTTAACGGCTGTGTTGTAAGTTTCTTGTTTAAATAATAATATTTTAATAGGGCATTGCATTTCATTTAAAACCAGTGTTGTGCGAATCACAATCTATAAATGGGATTGAATTTATATAAAAATATTTGTATCATAAAGTCTCTAGGTATTATATTTTCATATAATATTGTGTTTTTAAGTCATGTACACTATCAAACAAGATGCTCCTCTTTTTGAATCTGGGGGTGTTACACTTTTCATGTTTGAAGAAATGGAGAAAAGTAAATATATTCTCAATGGTGTTTATCCATTTATCAACTATTGTTGGATCAAAATACTAACTAAAAGAGGGTGGATGTTGTCTCATGAAGGATTAAACATATAATTTTTCCCTCATTTGATCATTTTTAATCTCATAATGATTCATGACTTGAGAAAGATGCGTGATCATAACAATAAATTTCTATATCATAGCTATTATTGAATTTAGTTTTTTCAGGTGGAAAATAATTTCATTTTACCTCACATTAATCATCAACATAGTTCCTTTTTGTTCCAACCATTGACCGAAATAAAAAATCATAGTGTAAGTGGAAATAATCATAGTTAGAAAACACATAGTCAAGAATAATCATTTATAAGTTGTTGAAATCTAGACAACTTCTTATAAAAATATAACCCCTTGTGTTTAAATTGGGTCATCCATGATCATAATATATTAAAATAATTCATAATGGTTCATAATGAAAATGGGAATCAACATAATCATATCCACTAAGAGTGTCAAACTAGGTGTGTAATAAGGCCCGTTATCTTGTATATGGTAATAATCGAGTAAATACCAATGAATATTTTTTGAAGTCATTACCCCTTGGTACATTTTATCAAAAACCATCTACAAATGTATTATCTAGAAATGGATGTATCCCCAGGTAAAATACATAATATATTCATTAACACAACATTAGGATGTTATGATATACATAGGTCTATCCTAAGGGTTATCACTAAAGGGTTCTCATCATAGTTTCTAAAGTTTAATTGAACCCTTATTTAATACCAATAATAATAACACATTATTTTTAAACTTAAATACCACATATTTTAAGATAAATATTCAATATATTTCATAAATACATTTATAAAGACCATAATGGATTACCATATTTTGAAACTAAGTACAAAATCTTCTTATTGAAAGAAATATCTTCAACATATCCCATAAAGACCTTCCCCTGTTTTACTTTCCATAACCATACCCTACATACAAGCTTTCACAAAAACCTGGGGAAAGGAAACAAAAAAAGGTTATATCAGATTCTTAGTATTTTTAAACCTAAGAGATATCATTCTATGATCATATAAAATCATAAAATAAGAACAATGGTATTAAATCATGGACATAAATTATAAAGTTCAATCATGCCATGTTATAGATGATAAAAATGATTCATGGAATTAATAATTATAATTCCAACATAGGTATGTAAACCATTTAATTTTTAAAGGTTTAATACCAAGACCATTAAACATAGTGGAATATGCCTCATCACACATTTACCATTATGGATCAATCCCATGGTTCTGTTTCCAAATGTGGAACAAGCTAGTAAACTTATTTCTCATTAATATATCTTGAGATATAATGCTTTACCCAATTAAATAGAGGGATCTATAGTTCCCTCCTGTCACATAATGAATTTCATACATATTTGGGCCACAATATCATATATCATTCCTCATATTAGAACCCATGAATAGAAATGAGCTTCATAAATCATTTCATCATAGCATAACCCAGGGAAAATAATCATGTGTCATAAATATATGATCATCATAAGAGTAAACCATATAGAGAAAGAATAAATATTATTCCATTGTATTATATCCCTAGTTAATATTTGGTAACATCAAAGGGTGTCATCTTAGACAAGAAATTATTTTCAAAGAAAATCACTTGGAATATTTCATGAAGAAAATAACGTTTCTGTGAAAATATCATTTTTAAATTATAAATTAATAAAATATTGTGGAAATCCATTTTATTTGAAAATAACCTTTAAAAATTATAAATAATTCTTAAAGGAACATAATAGTTTTGATGGTGGGAAATTTCATTCATGTAGTACACATTTAAAAAACGATTCATTTCATATATTTTGTAAAATCTAAATGGGCATTGTTTGTAAATAGTCATGAATATTAATTTTAGAAAAATTTTAAAAATTAAAAAATGGGTTATAATATCTTTAACAAATCCTTTGATTAATTTTAAAAATATTAATTTTTTTATAAAACATGGATATGGAAGAAACAGGGTTTTCGACTAAAGAGAGAAATAAAGTCTATTTTCCTTAAAAATATTATTTTGGAATATTGAGTACATAAAGAGAGTAAAATTAAGGTAAAAATTTATTCTCAATATATACAAATAGTTGAATAGAATACATGTGTTTATTGAGATATAGATCATTATATTTCAGCTTCAAAATCAGAAACATAAACAATCTTGATAAATGATGAGATTTTATCACAAAACCTTTACCACTTTGGTATCTTTTTAATAGTAATCCCCATTACTGAATAATGTAAAATGAAACATTAAATGTAATTAAAATAAGGATTTTAATTATATAAAATTTTAGTGGGGTAGTATATACACCTTATAAAATAAGATAGGTTCATAACATAACTTATGTCCCAAAGATAGTAATTTGAGACAAAAATCCAATACCTTAAGTACCAAATTACTTTTTTCACATTCATACCTACTGTATAATAAATATAATTTTATTCTAAATGTATTAAAGAAACATAAAATTATTTATCATACAATATATTATTTATTTATGAACTTTTATTACTCATTTATTAATATTTCATTGTTAAAATCACGTTTCGAGTAATAACTGCTTCAATTGTTTGCATATGTTTTGGTCAGGTATTTTTAGTCAATTTACATTTATTAGGGTTAAATCATATAAATATTTTTAAAAATGATATAAATTTCATATATATTGAATTATATTATTATTTATAGTAATCCATTAATGTTAGAGATAGAAAATTTAATACACCATACAAGGAGATGGTAGGTCATACGTACGTTTGAATGTTGTTTCCATTTTCTAAATGAATAAAATATGATAAAGGTAAATAATATATCACCTTTAAAAAATATCTTTTGTTTTAATTATATATTTAATATTTTCATTAAACACATCCTTATTACCTTCCATGTAAAAGATGAATTAATCACCTCACTTCCCGAGCCAATAGTCCACTGTACACATGAGCGACGTTATCGCATTCCCATGGAATGAAAATTGAGAAGGTATATGTGATATTATAATTAAAAATGTATAATAATTTCATAAATATCATATAAATATTTCAAGTCAATCATTATATCCATATGAGATAGGTGGTGATGGAAAACGAACTACATCGATTTTCGAGACATTACTATGCCTTACACAGAATCGATGGTTTTGTTTCGAACTAGATGGAAGTGGATACGGATGTAAGTAATAAAATTAACATAATAAAATATCAGTATATGTAATATATTTATTTTATTATATCATTGTGGTTTAATATAATTTTAATGTTGTGGAAGATGAAGTAATACAAAAATAGAATTTTAAGTATTTTACCCCTTCTTCGAATAAAATCCTTAGGATTATACCTAAATCCTTTACAAGAATGGGTAGTAATACAAAAAAGGACTCTAGTATGAGTTTAGAGAAGTGAGGAATATATTATGTTAGGTATTTTCTGATCCAAAGAGTTTTGTAATTGTAAATTGGAGAGGATAGGGTGTGGCCTTTTATAAGATGGGGAGAGGAAAAAAAGGAATACTTGAAATAGAAACAGTGTTACCATGTTTTTCACATGAAAAAGAATAAAAATGGGTCATTATAATGGATTATATGATATAATTTAGAAATATGGCCATAAAATGGGTTTTTACATGTTTATAGGTCATACACACCTTATCATTTTAGTTTAACCCCTAGAAACCCCGTTTTAACCTTAACCTTGGTAATAATTTTTTTACTATTTTCACTATTAATTTTGAACAAAAGTTAAGTTAAAATTATTATAAAATATAAAATATGATTATTAAAAATATGTAATCCATTTTTCTTAATTCAATTCAAATCAATATGAAAATTTAATTTAAAATTAATCTCGTAGACTCGAAGATGAAGTAGTTTTCCAAAGAGAAACTTTTCAAAAGTTAAAAAGGGTTATATATAAAAATTCATCATGAAATCTATGAAAATTAATTAAATTGGATTAATTATAATATAATTGATCTAAATTTACTCATAAAACATTTTTAATCAATACACGACTTCATAAATTATTTAAATGAAAAATATGTATTTAATGAAAATCAGTATTTCTATGTTTACTGGAAAATTAATCTTTTCAAAAGATTATTAAAAAATAACCCTAATATAATTTTGAACAGAATATTTTAAAAATGAATTTTATTTTTTCAAATAAATTTTAAAAAATTACTTTTATCATTTGTTCAAAAATTAAATAAAACATTCTTTTTGAGAAAGTAGTATTTTCAAAATATATAAAGACTTTACTAAAAATTAATTACTTTTTATGAATATTTTTTATTAATATTAAACCATAATACAAAATTTTTAAAATGTTTCTATTATTATTCATACTTCTATGGTTAATGGATATTTCATAACAACTATGTTAAATAGAAATATAAATAGTATATTGTGGTTCAATAAAACTCAGTGTTATTTGTAGTGAAAGATATAAAAGAAATTGAATTTATTCTAAAAGAACAAAATAAAATCTCAGGGTGTTACACCCTAAAAATTTAACACCACCTCAATGAATTTTAAGAGAAACACCAAGAAGTGTGCATGGTTAGAGTTGAATAATTTGTGTATGATGACGAGGTATACTTGGACCTCACTGGAATTCTTGAAAATGAAGTATAATGGGACTCATTCCTCCAATTACAAGAAATAGAGGAGAATACTATGATTAATCTCATCATAGAAATAGTGGATGAATGATAGAAGAAATACTAAGGTCAAAAAAGCTTGGAAGAGGAGCATCTAGGGGTAGAGGATTCTAAATTTTGAAAATTCATCAAAACAATGAATTTTTTTTTGAAGAAATAGAGGAATATTAAATGAGAATTACTGGACTTTTGTGGAAAATAACAGTTGACACATAGTAAATAAGAAAAATTTAATGAAACCACTAGTTCCATGGACAATGAGTTACTCACAACAGCTATAAAGGAGGAAAAACAATAATAAAATTTAAAAATACCTGAAAATAATTAAAGAATAAATTTAATATTAAGTGATGAAGGGAAATATGAAAGTCGAGCTTGTTAAAATTATCATAGAAGAAACACCTATAGAACTTAAAAACAATAACATAGATACTTCAATTCCTAATTTTATCAAAACCTCTAAGGATGAGAAAAATCAAGCTGTTTCTATATAGGATGATTCTTGGGAGTTTGTTGAATTTTTTGAAGTATTACACACTCATGAGAAAGAAGATAAATCAAGAAAGACCTAAAAAAGACATTATTAAACATTAATATGTTCATAAAAATGTGTTAATGGTGGATTATTTCTGATAATTTTAAAAATAATATATTCTATAAGGGGGTTCATTTTGTAGACATGCTATATTAATGGAAGAAGATGTACCTTGAACACATGTAAAGGAAGAGAAATTCATTGATATTTAAATTTTAGGTGAATATTTCTACTACAACAATAAGTATTAGGGGGTGGATAAAAATGATACAAAATTTGGCCTGACTTATTATGTATTTATTCATTCATAAATCTTTCAAACTAATGGATCCACCAAAAATCAGGGATTAGAAGATGACATAGAGGAGAATGATCAGAATTAGTCTGAATGTTTAACAACTCAAGTAATTTATCAATCCAGACTGGGAAAAATATATAAAACTCTAATTATGTGATACCCAACATAAACATTCTAGCTTAATGACATACAATAATCAACTTATGGGAGGAAACCAAATTATTTACTACTTTATTGAATTTAATTTTAATTTTAATTTTATCTTGAATTCTAATTTTTCATTTTAGTTATAAGAAATCTATTGGTGGTTTATATTTACTCTAAATTATTATATAACTTAAATGTTATGGATATATTATCTTTTACTTGATTAATTTGTTTTTATAGTTCTAAATATTCTCTAACATGATGAAAAAAAGAGATGAATAAGGTATTTTATGGGAGGAATGGAAGATCTAAGAACGAAAGAGGAAGGAGTAAAAAATACTTGCATTTCAATGCTAAATTGATTAATTTAAGGAATCAAGGAAAATAAGATGATTAAAAAGGAATAATTTTGTTTATTTTATCATTTATTATCTATTTGGGACATTCCTTTTACTAAATGATTTTTTAAATATTGCACCCCTATCACCTTGTTTGAATATTGGAGATGATTTTTTGTTTATATATGGGTGATGAATCCTTGGATACCCCACATTTGGATTTTGTTTCTTTTTGATTTAAATTAAGAGACATCCTCAATTAGGATATATTTTTCTACCTATTTAATTTTTTTTAATTTTTCATTCCTATAAATTGAAATGATGTAGGTGGACATTTATGAATGTCCTATGCTTATTCCAATTTTGATTTATTATAAAATTATTACTAATATGATATTAACTCCTAAATTTCATTCTTATAAGTTTTCATTTATTATACCAATTATTCATGTTCAAGGAAATAATTTATTGTTCAAAAATTTTAATGCACATTTATGAGAGGATTTTGAGACAGTTTTGTAATTTTCTTTCTCATATCCTTTCTTGAGAGAGCTTGGTATGCATGCTAATACTATAAATTGAATATTTTTCTTATTAAAACATGATGATTTTAAAAACTAAAACATGATTTAAGAATCTATTTATATATTTTAATCCCAATTACCATGATACATACCCTATATTTATCTTTTTTGAAACCGGTAGATACCACTAAATACTTTGATATGAAGGTACATTAAAATCCATTTCATCCTTCCTACATTATTTCTTTGAGTATTAATCCATGACGATTCTTGTGATATTAAAAGTGGATTTAAGAATTTATATGGATATTTATGTGAATAAATGAAAAGTGGGGTTTGGGTCTCTTAGGATATTAGATACATGAATTTTTACAATATTAATTAAGCTCTAATTTAATCCTCTATATAATAAAAAAAGAAAGAGAAAAAGTGATCATGTGGAATATCTAGAATTGAGGCATAGATAGAAAAAACTTCCCCCTGTTTTACTTACCATTCCAATTAGTGTCAGCTTGATATTGAATGTGGGGGTCAACATGCTTGATTTGTTTATATTATAGGTTGTGAGACTTTATTCTCTCACATAATCCACTAAAAATAATTGATAAAAAAAGAAAAAAATAAATTCTATGAGAAAAAGTGGATGATTTTACATTATTTTTTATTTTCAAGAAATTGACCTTAGTTGTGACAAAGATAAAATAAGTGGTATGTTTTGTTAAGAAGTGGAGTTGAAAGAGGAAAGGATTTTATTGATCTATGCTTGAATATCATGAATTGTTCTTTAAGAATTTTACCCTTAGTTTTAGCCTCTAATTTTTTATTTTTATATCACTACCTACCAACCATGAACCTTATAGAAATTAAAACCACACTGAAAAATAAATAATGATTTTTATTGTTTAACTTCTTGGTGGAGTGTAACACCCTGAGATTTTATAAAATATTATTTTTCAAATTAATTTAATATTTTTGATATTTTTTATCTCACAAAACTCTGAAATATAGTTTTTTTTGAAATCAATAACTTTTTCATGGATTATATGCTACATAAAGTTAAGCTTTCATTACACAGAACACCTATTTGGCTTGCTTTACACGAAACAATGAGTTTCTACGAAACAAAATTTCATTATTATAATTTTTTAAATGAGACAGTTATAACATAACCATTAAACATAGTAATACAAATAGTAATATTTAATTTTTAAATATTATTTATAAAATATTTTATATATATTAAATATAATGTTGATAAAACATTTACTTTTTTCTAACATATATATATGTTTTGAAATACTATTTTCTCAAATAAACTATTTTTCATTCCCTTTGTGAATAATAATAAAATTAAATTTTTTAAATTTTATTAATTTAATAATATAAAATATATATCATATTTGAATTCATATTTTAAAAATTATCTTGTGGTGAATTTTTGAGATTTTTTTTGAAATATTTCATTTTTGGATGAATAGTGAAAAATACTAAAATTTAATTGAAAATTACATTTTCATCTAATTTATTAATATAGTTAAATAATATTTTATTTTTATTTTAAATTTTAATTATATAAATTTTACATCAATAAATACAATTTAGTTTATTGGAACCAATTTCACATTGAAATTAGATATAAAAACAATTCATTCTTTTGAACTTTTCCCTTCAAAAACCCACTATCTCACAACATCTGTGGGATTAGCATTAAACATAATTTCCCAAAATCTTTGAATGGAATTTGGAAAAACAAACATAAATTATTTAAATCATTATTATATTTATAGTCTCACAATATTGACATAGTTTTTTAACAAAATGATTAGTGAATGTAATTAAAATAATTTCCATGATTAATGTAAAATTAACCTTAACAAGAGACTAAACCTTAAAATTAGGGCCAAAATGATCTAGAAACTTGTCCAAAATCCATTTTATGCCTATATATACTAGGTTCCCTATTTTTTCTAATTTTATTATTATTGGGACACATGTTTATAAAAGTGACCCATATAATAATTTAAGTAAGGAAAAATAATAAAAATAACCTTCCTTACCTTTAACATTTATAAAGATTTAGAGTATGAAAGAATATACATAGTTTTGGTTACAAAAATTATTTATAAATTTAATTTTTTTATAATGATAATTTATCTGTAATTTTTATAGATGAATTAGTCCCATTAAATTCTTAATAAATGCTCACACATGGATTATTTAGTTAATAATTAAGTAAAATAGTTGATGTAAAAAACTTTAGAAGGGAAGTAAATATAATGAATTATTGTGTCCCATTATTTTTTTACATGAATATATAATGTTTTAAAAACCATTAAGATAATATATATCAATTGAAATTTGTTTTTTATATCATTAAATTAAAATTAAATAAATAATGCCAAAATTGACATTATTGTTATTTTATAATAAAGGATATTTTAATAAATTATTCAAAATTAATAAAAACCTATATTATGAAAAGTTATTTGTATGTGTTATTAAATATAAAATATTGTACATTCTTGGACCAAATTATCTTGTATAATTAACATATTTACCCATAGATTGTTAAAACATTGTTAGCACGGTTCAGGATAAAGTAGTGTTTTTGCGCCTTACATGCGCTGGATTCAAAATTATTTCCCAAAAAACATGGGATTTATATTTTTTAAGTTATATATAATTTTTATAATTAAATGGGTATATATTTTATAATAAATATTACTTTAATTTATGATTATTGGTTAAATTACATAGGATAGAAAACTAGTTACTTTAATAAAAACAAAAATTATAAAAATAAGGGAAATTAGATGTAATGGACAAAAATTATACAAACACACATATTTTTTTTGGTGGAGGTGTTTATAGATCATAATTCCACTTTAATACATTAATTTTATATTTGGGAGGCACATTAGGTAAGGGAGACCTCCCAATAGTGTTTACCTTTTGGTATTTACAAGAATACCACTCCTCTTCCTCTATAAAAAGGCATTCAATATTCCCTTTCCTTATACCTGTAAAGAAACTTTTTTTTAATTAAACCCCTATCCAAATAATCTACACACATCCCTAACATCAACCTAAAATCCAAACTTTGGGAATAAATCTATTCAAGGAATCCCTTTGGTGAAATCAAAGTGGAGTTACACAAATAAGATGTAACATTATTCCTTAAGCTAATTTGTTTTATTTTCATTCTTCACCCCCTAAAATATTATTATTCCATGATTATATAATAGGATCAGTATCCTCAACATACTATCTTTTTTAATTATAAGGGTTACAACTAAACCAACACACATTTCCATCAAATGGGTAATGACCTTTCAGTTCTTCTGTACGACGAGCAATCACCACATAAAATGATACTGTTATTTTTCCCTTTACCACATCTCATGGGTAGGAATAATGATGCACAATTTATTTTTATATGATATATATGATATATATGATTTATTTATGCTTATGGAATTATTATATAAAACATACCATCATGCTTTCCATTTTTAATAAGTGTGTTAACTTTGTTTGTGGAGGTGTGGACTACCGACTACACAAAGTGATGTGATTCGTTCACGCTTTACATAGAATGTAGTGTTGTGATTCGATCACAATTTACATGGAATGTGTTAAATATGATTATATTGAACTTATATGATATATAAATGAAATAATAATTCTACTTTAATGAATATATATATATATATATATATATGTCATTTACTTTTTTTCTTTCAATACGACAATAAAATGAAATCAATGTTCATGCATACGTATCTCCCACCATCTCCATGAACAGTGTATTCCATTCCATATTTATATATTTTATAAATTATCATAAATATATATAATGAATATATATGATATTTATATCATTTTTATACTCTTTAATTAAGTAAATCTCAGTCTATGTAAGAGGATCAAGAATAACAAGCCAAAAAAATACGCAAAAAAGCAGATATTACCTAAAACTTAACATTAACATGGAGTTGTTAATAAATGGGTAATATAAAGTAATAAAAAACAGATATGGTATTAAATATAATAATATGGTTATGTGGTAGATGTATAATGATCTTATATTTATTATATAGTAGGTTTGAACATGTATGAATAAAGTCAAGACTTAAGGGAAGAGAATTTCATATCATTTTTATTTCCATTATATACAGGCCATATTAACCACTTTCTTATTTTTTGTTGTTGTATATACTACCATATTAAATTTTATATCATTAATTTATTTTATTTAATGATGTTAAATTATTTAATTGATGTTATTATTTCATGGGTATCATGATTCAAAAGTTACTCAAGTCATAAATGAATTTCAATTCTCTTTTTATTTCTGGCATATTTATGCCTTATTCACCACTTGTTTATCTTTTATGGTGTATATAATTTCCATGAATATATTATATTATTATTATACTTAAATTTATGGGTATTTACATATCCATTTTATGATCTACCTTTCATGGGGTTTATGTTTCAAAAGCTAGCAAACTAGGAAGAATTTTTTGCCTCATATTTCCTTATTTGAGATGCATGTTATGTTATGCATCATTATTCATTTATGAGATATATATAATTACATTATATATGTTATATTAGGAATATATATTCATAATATTGTAAGATTTATTTAAGGTCATTATTTTACATGGACTATCATTTAAATGTTTCAAATTGGTATGTGAGACTATGAAATGTTTAAATATTATCTTCCTCAAAGAAATATTTTAAATGATCCTTTAAAAATTATTTTCCATATATGATGAAATAATTTTCTATATTTAAGATTTATTGGGTACATGATCCAATAATACCATTTATATTATTTCTTAAATGGTTTATGTTTTTGTGGAATAATATTTATGAAACCCTTCTCTCTTCTATGAGTTATATGCTTTAGAAACCTGCTTCTTTTCATGGGTTATGCTTCCATAAATTGATTATGAAACCTATCTAATTTACATAGTTTATTTTATGAGGAAATTTTAATGATACCCATTTCATTTATTGGGTTATGATATGATGTTTATATATATCCCATATCATTTTATGTGTCATAAAATGATGAATATTAAATTACCTTGAGGCCCACAAATGTATGATTTCATTATGTGATGGTGGGACCTATTTCTCCCTCCAATGCATTAGGAAAATGTTTATATATCATGAGTATGATATGGGTTAAATGAGGGGTGAACTTGGTTCAGCATAACGGGTTGTAATAAGAAGTTAATTTGATTTAGTATCATAGGGATGGAATGAGGAGTGAAATCGGTTTAGTAATACAGGGCTGGAATGGGAAGTGTACTTGGTTCGGTAATACATTGAAAGAATAGGAAGTGAACCTAGTACAATAATATAGGGCTAGAATGAGTAGTGAAATCAGTTTAGTAGTGTAGTGATGAAATTGAAGGTGAACCCAGTTCGTAAATATAGGGCTAGAAGAGGGAGGGAACCTTGTTTCGTAAAGGAATTTGTCCACTAAGATGATATTGGGTGTGAAACTTGAATACTATGATGGTTTGGGGAGTGAACCCATTCCACTAATACAAAGCTAACAACAATCATTGACTACTATGTAAATAATTTTCTATGTTTATGTGTCTTCCAAAATCACTTGTATTATGATTATGTTATGATATCATGGATTATGATCTAGATTTCCTTATGATTCATGCCTTATAAACTACTAATATTTATGCCATGACTGTTGATTATGATCTTTGATATTTTCATGACCCTCTACCTCCAAATATTCTCCTCCTAAGATGACAGTGATGAAAGGAAGATAATGAACCCCCGAGTCCATCCTCCTATAGGCCTTTGGTGGGTAAATAGCACCAAGGCTATACATATCTCACTACATGGGTGTCATTACCCATTTTTTAAAAAAGACTAGTAGATATGATGGATAATCAAGAAAAAATCTCTGGGAAATATATAAAATAAATCCAAAAACAGTCACACATGAATGTTTTAAAATAGGGTTATTAAAATTACAAAAGTTTCCAACTAAATAACAAAATTAAAGCTAAGCAGCGACACAAAAATTGTCCCAAGAACAAACTAGTAAGGTCCAACATATCTGAAAAATACTCATGGAAAATTAAAAATAGTTTTATATACAAAGGATGAGCATACATGTATACTCCTTAGGGAAATAAAATCCTCTTTGGCATAAGTGAAAGAAGCATACTAGTGACCATTTGTGAAAACAATAGATCCAAACAACACCTAACATATATTCTAACCATCCCAACCTCACTAAGGAATTATCACCAAATAAAATAAGCCATGTAATGTAATATATTGCACCTTGATGATAGGGTACCCTGCACCACTTCCCACTGATTAGTCACTCTTGCCTAATGGAAAACTTCCTCGTGCTCCGACCTCTTACAAAAGTACCATGTCACAACTTTACTGCACACACTTGGGACACAAATAACATCACATCCCACCCGCAGACACCTGGGCCAGAAACCACATCACATCCCACCTGCAGACTCTTGGAACACAAAACTCACCACATCCTATTCATAGACACGTCAGCCACAAACCACATCACATCCTGCCCTCAGAAACCTAGGACACAAACCACATCACATCCTGCCTACAGATACCTAAGCCACAAATGACACCTCATCCCAAAGACATGTGGGCAAGAACAAAACATATCATCCTGAAGACTCCTGGGAAATCAAAACTTGATCGTACACACCTGGGAATCACAAACCACAACCTACCTGAATAATCATGGGCTAACACCACCTAGAAGAGGGAGTAGGGAAGAGTGGGTGGCTATCCATCCATCCTCCCACCAAAATGTTTATGAAAGACACCCTCCCCCATGATGATTGGGGTGTTCGTCACATAGTGCTAAACTAGGGTGGGTTCATATATAAATCACAAGGAAAATACAAGTATATACATATATGATAGAAACCACTCAATCCCAACCTATGTGTTCCCAAGAAGCGAACATTTCCCAGCTACCACCTTTGCTACCACCTCAAAATCAATGACACAATACAACAAGCCAAAAAACCTGATTCACATTCCTAACCAATTTATTTTAAAAAATTCATTCCTTATTAACAAGGTCATTTATCCATTCCACCACTACCCTTACATCTAATAATCACAACACACAAAAAGAAACAGAGTTATCAAAAGGTGAAGAGCCCTGATAATATGAAGGGAATTTACATTTTCTCTACATTTAAAAACCATTCATGATATATCATATATCAATATTTGGATATGGGGTGAAGATTTATGCATGTTACCCATGGAGAAAAATCAGATGCACAACCCATACCAACCTTCACCATCCTTATTCAAAGTCAACCCTCTTTATTCATTGAGGCACAACCACATTTGGAAACATATCAACCCACAACTAGATTCATATCCCTGCTGCACAACCCTTCTCATCCATCCCATAATCAATCAATTTATCATTCGGAGATTCCATTCCACCACCCAAGCCATTCCGCATCACGCAACCATGCCAACAACTGAACCTCAATAAAAAACAAAACAAACCCACACACACATCACATCACTACACATACAGGGGATTAAAAAAAATTCCCGATTTAATATGGAATACCTTTTTTTGTTTCATTTTTTAATTCTGGGGTTATCACAGAAGTATTGTGATCCTAGGGAATCCATTCATTAGCTTAAAATACTTGATTAATCAATTTCATATATATGAGTGTCCAATATGAACCAAACAAAATACCTTACATAATTTTTATAGTGTGAATAAAAAACCACCAACGACCACCATTTTTAGTGTGGCATGAATCCCAAACAATCACAAGATCACAACACAATATCAAATCTATAAAATCATGTGAAAAAACCCCATTTACTGATAAATTTCAATTAACCGATTATTTATCTTCAATTAGAATGAAAAAATATAATTAAATGGTAAACATAAGTAAAACCCCATCACTATGCTTCACAAAAATGTGAAAAAAACGAAATCCTACCTTGGATGAGTTTCAACATTCTTCGAACAAGAAAAAATCACATAATGGACCTCCGATCACCTCTCCTGCATGATCTGCATCCATATAAAGATACTGCAACTCCACCAAACCAATAATAACCAAGAGAAACTCCATTAAGAACATGGGTAAGAAAACTACATAGCATGATGAGGAGATATGGGAGAAAACAATGTTGAGATAAGAGAAGCTTCTAGAAAACAAACTGATAATGTACCTTGGATCGCCACATGTCATCAACGAACAAACACAGAGATCAACAGATTTAAGAAGGAGGAAGAGGGATCAAAGAACCCCTTAGGGTGCCTAGAGTTCTTCTAAAATGAGAGGAATATAGAGAATCGCAGAATAGACGAATCTTCAGCAAAAAATAAATTTTATAACAAAATTGGATCAGGGTATAACACAATCTGTAATACCCTTTAACATCATTTAGTACCCAGGGTTCAGTTTCCACCGAAAAATGCATCATTGCTCAATTTATTTTATTTTTTAAACCCCAAAACATTCCACATTGTGAAAACCTATTTCATAGCATGTAAAATGTCCATAAATCATGAAACCTCCAATACAAGCCGTCAAACCAAACTTCACATCATGTGATTCAGTTACATGACATGTAATCCTATTAATTCTATCTTTGAGTAACATAACTTCTCCAAACACCTATGATCCTCCTCTAAATGCCTCTAATGACCAAAATTCGTAATGTAAAGGACCATGAGGGCATGAACTGTTATATCAAATGCCTCTCAAATGAATATCTCCTGAGAGAATCCAAATCCAAATCTAGAAGAAAAGGGGTCTAAACAACCACCCCATGATATACCTCTCAAGGATCTCTTCTTACCTCAGATGTTTCTACAAGGCAAACATACCACTCTAGACAACCACAACCACAATACACATCCTCACCACCACAACCCCAATTATTTCCTATCTCACAACCACACTGCTACGCAACCATCGCAGAATGATCTCAACCACTACAAAACCCAAACCAACTACTGCTATGACCAACGAACTGCACTACCCTGAATACAGGAATCAAGGAATTCCATCCTCTATGTCTAGATACTATCAACTATGGGAGACACTAACTTTCCCACACAAGATTAATCGCATCACAGTTAATGCGTGTCGATTAGGAATTTGGTCCCCTCCTCTTTGAATGTTAGTAATTTATCAGATATAACACCATATAGACATCACAAACTAGAGGAAAAATAGATCATATTATAAAAAAGGTTTAAACATTAAATTTAGAACAAAAAAGATCAAGGAAAATATCAAAAAAAGATCAGGAACTAGAAGCATATTTGCATTTCTCACTCCCAAGTACTCTTCTCCTTACCATCATGCCTTAATAACACATAAATCAAAGGAATGGTCCTCATATGTATCACTTTCTCTTGAAAATCCTAGATTTTTACTAGCCTCTCGACAAACATAACATCTTCTTTCATATCCAGCTCTCCCCAGTCAAGTACATGGGATTCATCATGTAGATACTGATGAAGCTGAGAGATGTGGAAGAAATCATGGATTCTATCCAATTGTGGTGGAAACACCAATAGGTATTTCACCTTGCCAACTTGTACAAACAACTCAAAGGGTACAAAAAACTGTGCATAAAGATTACTCCCTATTCCAAAACTCTGTTACACACATCAATGGGAAACCTTCAAGAACACGTGGTCTCCAACCTCAAACTCCAATGGCCTCCTTCTGCATTCAATATACATCTTATGCTGGTCCTGTGATGCCTTCATCTTCTCACAAACAAACTGAACCGTCTCTGTCATGCTATGAACTACCTTGGGACCAAGAATAGTTATCTCCCCAACTTATGTCTAGAACAACAGTGAACGATATAATATTCTATTCAAAGATTAAAAATGGTCCTTTGAAATATAATATTGATAACTATTGTTATAAAAAAACTCTACCAAGGGTATGTTCTATACCCAAGATCTTACAATGTTAGAGACGCATACTCATAACATATCCTCCAACATATGGATAGTCCACTTTGTCTGTCCATCTGTTTGTGGGTGGAATGTAGTTATAAGACATAATTGGGGTTGAAATGCATTCTACAATCCCCTCCAGACATGGGAGGTAATGTGTTATTCTCGATCTAAGACAATTGATCTTAGAACTCCATGTATCCACTCTACTTTATCAACGTACCTTCTTGCTAAGGAATCCACTGTGCTCGACTAATTGATCTCTAAAAAGTGGGCCAATTTCATTAGTCGATCCATTACCACCAAGATAGCATCGAAAAATCCTTGAGATCTAGGTAAACTTATAATGAAATCCATTGATATATCATCTTATGACCATTTGGGAACATCCAATGGTTGCAACAAGCCACATAGAACATGATGCTCGACCATCACCTATTGGAAAACCAAGAACTTCTCCACAAACTTTGCCACTTCTTATTTCTTAGAAGGCCACCAAAAATAAATCCTTAAGACACAATACATCTTGGAAACTCTTATATGCACCACCGAGGGTGAGTTATGGAACTCAATAAGGACTCCCTCACACACCACCACTGGAAGGGACAACTTGCTTCCAAATAAAATCCATATATGAATGTCCTCCAAACATCCCTCTGCAGTATCACTATGGACAAAAAGATCACACAAAAACTCTTCATCTGTGTCTCCCCACTGAGTCTCCCCACTGAGACTCATCCAAATTCTACATCAAGGAATATTTCAATTTCATCTGAAATAAACATCCTCTACCTCCATCCACTCCTAAAACCATGTGAAAAGATGCCAACCCCCCATCACTCTCCAAGCATCTGTAGATTCATGAAGAACCTCATTTTGACTTTCTACTAAAAGGATTGGCCATGACATTACGTTTTCTTGAGGTGAAAGAGATCTCAAAACCATAGTCCTAAAGAAAATCCATCCACCTCCGCTATTGTAAGGTCAAATTTCACTAGTAAAAGATATACCTCAAACTCTTGTAGTTTTTGATGACAAAAAGAGCTCCCCACTGGGGTAATGTGACAAAACATTCAGTGAAAAAAACCATTTCTGCCAACTCTAGATCAGGTGTGTCAAAGTTATGCTTGTGGGGAGATAACTTCATGGACCCTTAAGAGATCATTTATCACTACTGCATTAATACGCGTCCCAAGCCCAAATGAGAAGCATCATAGAACACCTCAAAGACAACCCCTTATTTAGGAAACCAGAGAACTATAGAAGTATCCAACTTCCCTTTTAGGTACCAAATACTTCTTGAAACCTCTCACTCCAAACAAAATATTGGTCCTTCTAGGTTAAAGATATCAACGAGGCTACAACTCAAGGGAAATTGGGTAAAAAACTGTGATAATGTCATGTAAGACCAAGGAAACTATGAACCTCTACCACATTTGAGGGTTCTTCTCAAGAATAAACTACTTAAACCTTTTATGGGTCTACTGCTGCACTTCAATGGGACACCACATGACTGAGGAAAATCACCACACATGTCCAAAACATACACTTGTAAAACCTTTTATAGATATGTTGGTGTTGAAAAACCTACAAGACTGTTCTGAGATGATCGATGTGCTCCTCCACTGACTTTGAGTATATTAAGATATCATCAATGAGAATGATAAAAAACTAATCTAGGAACTCATAGAACTCTGCATTCATAAGCCTCGTGAACACAGCTGGTGCATTCATAACACTGAACAACATGATTACAAACTCGAAGTTCCCATACCTACACAAAAAAGAAGTCTTCAGGATATCTCTCTCCATCAACCTCAACTAGTTCTATACAGACCATAGAATAATCTTGGAAATCCAAATCACCCCTCTCAGCTGGTTTAAAAGATCTTCTATCTCTAGAAGATGAAAATAATTCTTGATTGTTACTTGATTCAACCTCTGGTAGTCTATACATAGCCTTAGACTACCATCCACATTTTGGGCGAAGAACATCAGAGCACCTAAAGGGGACAAACTAGTCTAGATAAAACCTATCTTCATTTGATCATTTATCGGAATCCTTATCTCCAACCACTTAGAAGGTGACATCCTATAAGGGTCCATCGAAATAAGAGAAGCACTGAGATGCAAGCCTATCTCGAACTCAACATCATGTCGAGGGGGAAACATCACTACCTCCTCATGGAAAACGTCTAGGAACTCCCTAATGACCCTGGGACCCTCCACCATATCAGCGTCCATTGATTATACTGACAACTCATCCAACAAAGAAGAAGAGGATCCACACCCTTACTTCCCACCTGACAACTCCACTTACTAATGAAAACCTCAGACTCACCATCTATGCTTGAAAACATGAGAATACTCAAGAAACAGTCAATAAAGGATTGAATGGAATATAACCAGCTGATGCTAAGGATTACATTGTATGGTCGCATCTGAATCGAGAAGAGATCACCACAGGACTGATGTTGTCCCATCATTAGTCTATATTCTCACCAGACATCAAACAAACTAGTCAGGCCTTAGACTAGAAGACTCAACATCCGGGGAATGGGAAGATAAACTATGTCTAGTCCTAGAGCATGGTCTAGAGAGGGTGGGGTAATGGAGTGTAAAGCTCTGTATTAAAAAAAATCACATGCAAGTGTACTGAACAAACTAATCATAACTCTGATAATCTCTATCCCTACTAGAACTATCACATATGATGTGTGCAACTAACCATGACCGAATCACCTACCTCTCTGCTAATGACCACCTCCAGGACCATTCCTAGTTAGAGGTCCCATAACCCAAGGAACATCCTAAAGTTGGAATTTACCTAATCCATCTCCTCTCGGTAGAGAGAAAAAGCTTTCTATCCCTACTCCTGAAACTGTCTCACTGGAAAATTATACTAAGGCTAGCCCTAAACCTATCCACCTCCACCATACTGAGATTCAATAGATGTTGGTTACTAGTTCTGAATATGGTTTTGAACTCCATAAAAATATTTCTCAGTCCCAATCCCATAGGAATGGAATGAGGACCAGAAGGTCTAAAAGGGAAATATTGAGGTTATCACCCTGTTAGTCAAAACCTCGATGGTATTGGTTCTTGAGACCTACTACTAATAACCCTATCTCTCTAAGAACTCTCCTCACCCCTCTCATGTTAAATCCCTCTCAAGTTCATCATATTCATCACCTCTTCGTTTTTCTAAACCTCATTGTACGTTGGAAACATAAAAGGAGTAACCACGTACTAGATTGAACGAAAGAGAGCCTCCTAGAGATGTCTCACATGAGAATCCTCATTTGGAAAGATATCTAAGAAAAATAAAAGGGGGTCCTTGAACTTGATTACAAGCTCATGAACTGACATACTTCTCTGCTGAAGGAAGACTGACTTCTATATATTCTTAGTGTTCATGGTCGATGAATGGAACTATGCTTGGAAATAATTCTCAAAACTAACCCATAAAACTTATGATTCCTTCCTCTCCCACAAATAAAGCTTCCACCACTAACTCACAACTCCTCTCATCTAGCTGACAGGAAAAGGAACCCGGTACTCTGTCAAGGCTCAAATAAAACTAAAGTGGATCTCAAGGTCCTCGATCCATCTTTCAGTCTCCTTATCTGAAATATAAAACTCATAATTTCCCAAAGCTTGATGCTAGAAATCACACAACATACTCTACCACTAGTCATCTTCCTCAACTATATCAACCATACATTGATCAACCCGATCATCATGCTGAGCCTCAATGGCCTGAACCACATGAAAACGACAACCCAGAGCCATAACAGAAAGGTAAAGAAAGATTTCCTAAGCATGAGTATTATGGAATTTTTAATTAAGATTCATTTTAACTCATTTAACTAATTTTTTTATTCATTCCATATTTTCCAAAACAATCTAATCCAAACAAGAACACAATTCAATATGATTCTTGTACCTTTCGTAGGGTCTTTACCCTAAAAATGGTGTAGTCACACATGGATATTTTTTAGGCTCATAGTTCTTGCACCAGATCATAGGGGGACCCAAAATCCTATGTCTTAGGCAGTCGTCCCTAGCCCATGTCACACACCAAGTTCACCTAACATTGTTTCCCTACCAACCCATGAAATCCTCACTGTACCTAACTCCAACTCCATCATATATCTTAACCATAACCTCTAATATCATTCTTTCATGACCCCTCCCTCCAAAGAATCCTCCCTTGGGATGGAAATTTAGAAAGGTAGATAATGACCGCCATGAGTCCCACCTCCGATAGGCCCAATATTAGCGACTAAAACCAAGGGTATACAAATCTCACAATATGAAACAAATTACCTTTTTTTGAAAAAAGACCAGGAGATACGATGTATCATCCAAAACAAACTCTAGGGATTATATAAAATAAGTCCAAAAACCATACCATATGCATGTTTTTAAATAGAATTGTTACAAGTATAATAGTCCTTATGTAAATACAAAAAGTCAATCTACGCAGTGACATAAAAACTATCCAAAACCCAAACTAGTAAGGTCCAACATGGTCCATGAAATTCTCCTAGAAGCCTGAAAATAGTTTTTTATACATAGGGTGATCATATAGGTATAATAAATTAGAAAACAAAATTCTCTCGTGCACAAGTGAAAGAAGCATACTAATGCCCCTGTGAGAAAACATTAGAACAAAATAGAACCTTGGATGTCACTAACCTTCTCAACCTCTCAAAGGAATGATCACCAAATAATGTAAGTCATGCAATGTAATATAATGCACATAGATGATAGGGTGCCTCAAACCACTTCCCACTGATTATCCAATCATGCTTAACGATAAATGTCATCGTCCTCCCACCTATTTCGAAAGTACCACATCACAACATGCCCACACACACACATGGGCCACAAACCACATGAAATCCTTACCAAAGAAACCTATGACACAATCGACTCCTTTAAGTAGACACCTGGTCCAAAAATAACATCCCACCCACCCGCAGAATCCTGGCCCACAAACCATATCACATCCAACCCACAGACACCTCAGCCATAAACCACATCTCATCCGGCCTGCAGAAACCAAGGATACAAACCAAACCACATCCTAAAGACACCTAGGAAAGCAAAAAAAATATCATCCTAAAGACACATGGGAAAGAAAAACTCACCCAAAAATATCTGGGACTCACAAACCACAACCTTCCTGAAGAATCTTGGGATAACATTGCCTAGAAGAGGGGGCATGTAAGAGCGGTTTTCCATCCATCCATCCTCCCACTGGGATGTATAGTTAAGGCAACATCTTGTGTGATGATGGGGGTGTTTGCCACATAGTTCTCAACTAGGGTGGGGGTGTGAATATAAATTCCAAGGAAAATATAAGTATATACATATATGATACCAACCACTCAAGCCCAACCTATGGGTTCCCAAGAAGAGAACACCTCACAAATGCCACCTTTACTGCCACCTCTAAAAGCACAACACCATACAATGAGCCACCAAACTAGATTCACATTCCCAACCAATTTATTTAACCATTTTCATTCTTTATTTAACAAGTCATTTACCTATTACAAAACTTCCCAAGAAACTATTGAGAAAAACACACAACATGAAACACATTTCTCAAAAGGTGAAGAGCCTGGATAAACTATAAGGACCCCACATTTCCTCTTTGTTTAACAACCTTTCATGATATATCATATATCAATATCTAGATATGGGGTGATTCTTTATGCATGTTACTCATGGAGAAGATCTAGGTGAACTACCCATACAATCCATCACCATCCTTTTTCAAAGTCATCCCACCTAGTACATCTACACACAACCACATCCGACACCTTATCAACCCACAACCAGTTTCACAACCTTACTATACAACACTTCTTATCCATCCCAAAATCAATCATTCTCTCAACCTGAGATTCCATTTCACCCCCAATCCATTCCACAAAACACTAATTTTCTAACAACTGAATGATAACACAAACAAGAACAAAGGCATGCACACATCACATCACCACACATACCAAGGAAGAATATAAATTAAAAATATAATAAGGTGTACCTTATTTAGTGTGACTTGTTAATTTAGGGGTTATAATAGAAAAATTTTGTTCCTGGGGAATTAATTAATTAACTAAAAATATATGGTTAATCAATTTCATATATATATATATGTGTCTAATAGGAACTAAACAACATGCATTCAATAATTTTTTAGTGTACAAAAAAACCACCAATGACCACAATTTTCAATGGGGCATGAATCCTGAACAATCACAAGATCACAACACAATATCAAAGCTGTAAAATCCTATGAAAAATCTCCATATACCCCTCAATTTCAATTAACAAATTATTTATATTCAATTAGGATGTCTTAACCATAATTCAAAGGTAAATAGAAGTAAAAAACCATCTTCATGATGTACAAAAAGGGTAATAAAGGAAATACTACCTCAAAAGAGTGCCAATGTTCTTCTCTTGAGAACAGATCACATAACGGACCTCCAATCACCTCTTCCTCATGGTATGCATCCTCCCAAATATTCCATGACACCACCACACCAACAACAACTGAGAGAAACCCCATTAAGAACATGTGTAAGAAAACACCAAAGAACGATGAGAAGATATAGAAAAAAACAATATCAATCCAAGAAAAACTGTTAGAAAATGAATGGAATATGCACCTTGGATCACCACTGATTTCCAATGAACAAACAATGAGGTCAACAGATCGATGAGGGTGGAAGAGGGCTTGCAGAACCCCTTAGTGTTCCATGGTTTTGTCTGAAACGAGAGGAAGAGATGGAATGGCCGAATGAATGAAAGTTCAATAGAAAAGAACATTTAAAAAACAAACATTATTAGTGTATTACATGATGTATAATACCCTTTCACATTTTGTAGTACCTAAGGTTCAGTTTCCACAAAAAAATGTGTCACCTCCCGATTGATTTTATTTTTCAAACCGAAAACTTTTCACATCACAAACCCTCTTTAACAGTGTGTCAAACGTCTGCATATCATGAAACATCCAAGATAAGATGCTAAATCAAACTATAAATCATGTAATTTAGTTACATGATGTTTAATTCTCTTTATTATGTCTTTTAGAAACTAAAATTCTTCAAACTCCTACAAGCCTCCTATGAACACCTCCAACAACCAAAACATGAAATATAATGAATCAGGAGGGAAAAACTGTTAAAAATATGTAAGGTATGATATTATAATGTTAATATCATGTTATAATACCCTTATTCTCAAGTTATATTTTCATATATCTTTTTTTACCCTTACTGAGCATCTGAGCTCACCCCTTTCTTATGTTTCCTTTCCCCATGTTATGAACAAAGGTTTTAAGTAAGATTACTAAAGGGGAAGATCATAAATAGAGATATTAAAGATATTTCCCCTGCTTATAGGTTTATGTTTTTATTTTTCCAAGGACACTAAAATATTATAGTCCATAGGCATATATTTTTGAAATGTGTTGAATATTCATCTAAAATAGCGTAATATCCTTGTATGATACGTCTGGGTTACTATAGTTGGTATCAAAGGAAAGGTTTAGTCAACATTTGGAAACTAGGATGACAGAAATTTTGCGATATCCCTAGTAATATTTATAAGGATGAGTCTAAGATTATATTTAAGGATAAGCCAAAGGTGTAATATAATTAAATGTATTAATCATGATAAAGGATTCCTGTAAGTAATTTTTTAAGATTTTGTGGTATTTTCTATGATAAATTTATCTCACCATATGAATTTTGGTTTTATAAAATGGAGGAAAATAGATGGAACATGGTTAACATTGAATGTTTTATATGGGGAAATAATAAAAAATTTATAAACAGATTTCCCAAGTGGAAATATTATAAAGAGAAAGAGGAAGGTGGTACATGTATTGGTTATACTGATGGGTATAAAGGGACGATAAATGAAATGTGAATGGTATAGGATATTCTACCAATATTTTTTACATTAAATGCAAGAACCAAGATTACATTAAGGCTGATGAACCCTATGACATGATCCATATTATATTTTTTACAAAAGAAGAATTAATGAATATTTTTATGAATCCTGAGTAATGGTTTAGGAATAATGTTAGATGATTTAAATATATATGTGTTATAATTAAATGAATATTTTATATGAATCATGAAGTATATAAGGACTGTTTGTATATTTTTTTCATTAATTATATTCAATAATGTGTTAAATAATACTAAAAAATTAGAAAATTGATTTAATAGAATTGTTATATTAAGTGAAAATAACCCTTAACATGATCTTGTGGATGATATAATGAATTTTTTATTGCTAAAGAGATGATGATATGGATAAAGTAAATTGGATAGTATTTATGACATGAAAACTGATAAAGTATTTGTCGATAAAGTAGTCTAGGTCATCAAAGATGTTGTTTAAAACTTATTGGATTTAAGAAATATATATAGTAATCTTTGGAACAAGGAATCATGTATGTTTTCAAAGGGTATTTATGGTAATTCATATTATTACCATGTCTCAAGAGAATATGTGATGAGGGTATTAAAATGTTTGGAATGTGTCAACCAAGAGATACTTTATTATATATGCGGGTTCAATGATTTGTTGATTTAGTGACCATATTACTAATGTATGAGATTTCCATATTTTGTATAGGTTACAATGTAAACCATTTATGGAATTGAATAAGTTAAAATTCAAATTATGTTTGTGAGATTAAAGTATTATCTCACCATATGTGATTTTTTTCATGTTTGGTAATTTGTTATAACCCTTTTGTTTTGATTCTAATAAAGGATATATGTAATAAATAATCATTATATTTATGGATATCATGATCTTATAATTCTTTAGGAATAAAAAATTGAACTTCATTTCTTGGAGTATGAGTTGAAGTGGAAATAGAGCAAAGAAAAATCAAAGGGTGATATTGTACGTATGAAAAGGAATAAAATCATTTAAGGATACTTTATTATATACATAGATCGTAAAATAATTCATTTTTGAAAAGGGTATTGGAAAATATTTATCCTAATAACCTCATTTATATTGAACTAATGGTATTATAAATCATTAATAATATATGATTTTGAGGTCCATAACTTTCTAGTAACTTTTCACATGCTAATGATCAGTGAACATTATCACTCTTTATATATATTTACGATTTTATTCCATGCCCAATCATTACTACCAACCAATGTTCTCGTATATGGAGACTGAGTGATGAGTTACTTTGGGATACCATTGTGGTTCTAAATTTTCTTTTTCAATAAAGTTTTAGTATTCATTTTTATGATGCAGGTTTCTTTGAATTTAACTTTCAAGTATTAAACCATTATTGAAC
Source organism: Viscum album (assembly GCA_963277665.1). NCBI lineage: Eukaryota > Viridiplantae > Streptophyta > Magnoliopsida > Santalales > Viscaceae > Viscum > Viscum album. The sequence continues at coordinate 1,472,597,865 of OY728125.1, read as the reverse complement.
TAGAAAAACTTCAAGGGTGAAATTTATTTTAAGGGGGTATAATGTACAAGCTGAGATTTTGTGAAATATATTTTTATCAAACTTATTTAATCTTTGAGAAATTTTCATTTTACAAAACATTGAAATATTTTTTTTTTATTAAACTAAAAAATTCATATTGGAATTTATGCTATACTATGATAATGTGGCACTACACACAATACCGACTTGGCTTGCGTTACATGCAACACTATGTTTCTTAGAAACAAAATTTGATTATTATATTTATATAAAAAATATAGTTTTAAGATAACAATAAAACATAGTAATATATATAGAAATATTTTTTTTAAATATTATTTATAATTTTTTTATATAAATAAAATATATTGATGATAAAACCAACAATTTTTTGCTAACGTCTTTATATGTTTGGAAATACTATTTTCTCAAATGAACTATTTTTATGCCCTTATGTGAACAAAAATAAAATTATTTTTATATATATTTAGATATTTATTTAGGTAAAATAAATATAATATTTTAATTAATAATTTCATATTTATTTTAGGGTTAATATTTGATTTTTTTCTAAAATATTGCATTTTTTGATGAATAGTGAAAATTAGTAAATTTTAATTGAAAACTGTATTTTGTGTCAAATTTTTTATATAGTTAAATAATATTCTAATTTAAATTTAAATATTAATTATATAATTTTTATTTAAATTAATAAAATTTTATTGATTGAAACCAATTTAACATTGAAATTGTATATAGAAACAATTCAAACTTTTTAAATTTACCCCTTAAAACCTACTGTATTACAGCGTCTAAAGGATTAGCTTTAAACTTAATTTTTCCACTTCTGTGAATTAAATTTGAAAAAATTGAAACATAATGTTTTAATAAATATAATATTTATATCTTAATAAGATCAACTTAATTTTTGACCAAAAATATTTTTGAAAGTAATTAAAATTAATTATAGTGATTAAGGTAAAATTAAGATTAATAAGAGACTAGAAAATAAATATAAGTGCCCAAATGACCTATAAACAGTTCCAAAATCCATTTAATTCCCATATATTGACCATATAACCTCTTGGTTTAAAATATATGAATTAGTGGGACATATGTTCATCAAAGTGACCCCTATAATAAGTTAAGTAAAGAAAAGGACAAAAAAGGAACCTTCCTTACCTTTAACTTTTCTAAAGAATTATAATATGGATGAATCTACATAGTTTGGATTATAAAAATTATTTTCAAATTTAAATATTTTTTTAATTATAATAATTTAACTATATTTTTTGGGTGATTAATTAGTTACATTAAACGCTTAACAAACGCTAACACGTGGATTATTTCGTTAATAGTTAAATAAAATAAAGGATGTTAAAAAAATTTGAAGGAAAGAAAATTTAATGAATTATTATTTTAAATTATTATTTTTATATGAATATATCTTGTTAGAAAATAGTTAACTTAATATATTTTAATTACAATATTTTTTTATATCATGAAATTAAAAAAAATAATAATCCCAAAATTGACAATAATATTGTTCTATAATGAATGATATTTTATTATATGATTTTAAATTAGTAAAAATAATATCTTATTAAAAATTATTTTTATGTGTTATTAAATATAAAACATGTTCCATTAATGTCTCAAATTTTCTTTTACAATTAACAAATTAACCCATAGATATTTAAAACATTGTTAGCATGGTTCAGGTTAATGTAGCGTTTTTGCGCAGTATAAGCGCATGTTTTAAAAAATTTTCCCATCACAAGTAAGTTTTTTATTTTTTCAATTAAATATAATATTTAGAATTTATTGGGTCTATATTTTCTAATAAATCTATCTTTAATTTAGTCTTAATGATTAAATTATGTTGGATTGAAAACTAGTTACATTAATAAAAAATGATAAAAATAATGAAACGTAGAAGATAAGGGAAAAATTATAAACATACAATAATATTTTTGTGTTGGGGGTTTTTATAGACCATAATTACACTTTAATATATTATATTTCTATTTTGGAAGAACATGAGTTAAGTTGGAACACACAATAGTGTTTACCTTTTGGTATCCACAATAATGCCACTCCTCACCCTCTACAAAACAGAATTAATTATATCCATTCCTTACACCTATCAAGACACATTGGGTCATCCCAAACCTTACCAAAAAGACTTACAACGTCCCTAATCACAACCTAAAAGAATAAAGTTTGGAATAAATCTAACCATGGAATCCGTTTGGTGAAATACAAGAAGAGTTACGTAAAGATGCGGTAATACACTTCCTCAAGCTCCTTTGTTTTATTTTCACTCTCCACCTCCTAAAATATTATTATTACAAGATCATATAATAAAATAAGTATCATCAATATAATTATATATTTTTATTATAATTATTATAAATTAAAATATACAAATTCCATGAAATGGGTAATGAACTTAACATTCTTGTGTACGGTGAACTACCACCTCACGAAATGATGTAGTTCGTTTTTTCTTATACCACCGGTCATGGGTGGGAATTTTGATGGAAAATATGTTTTTAAATGGTACATATTATATTTATTATTTATTAATTCTTCTTTAATTGTTATATAAATCATTACTTCATGATTACCATTTTTTGTAAGTGTGATAACTTCATTTGTGGATGTGTAGACTACCACATCCTCAAAGTGATGTGATTCGTTCAAACATTAAATAGAATATATTAAAAATGGGTTTAGTGAAATTATATGATAGATATGAAATATTATTAATAATATAATTATATTATATATATATATACTCCATTTAATTTTTTTCTTTCAATACGATAATAAAAATGAAATAGTATTCATGCGTACGTACGACCAACCGTCTCCATGAACGGTGTATTCTATTTAATATTTATATATTTTAAAGATTTTTATAAATAAATATATAGTAAATATATATTATATTTATATCATGTTTTCAATTTTTGAAATAATTAAATCATGATCTATGTAATAGGATCAAGAATAATAATCCAAAATTTATATGGAAAGCAAAGAAGATATTATAAAAAATGTAACATTAATATGGAGTTGTTAATTAATGGGTAATACAAAGTCATAAAAAATAATATATGGTATTATATGTAATAATATGATTTTTTGGTTGATATATAATAAAAAATATGTATTATACATGATGTTTTAATGGGTTTGAAGAAAGTCAAGACTTAAGGTAAGATAATTTCATCTATCTTTTTATTTCCATGGTATACATGCCATATTTATAACATTCTTGTTCTGTGTGGTGTATATAAATCCAAATGAAATTTAATATAATTAATTTAATTTATTTAATGATATTAAAAATTTAAATTTATTCTATTTGTTCATGGGGATCACGATTCAAAATTAACTTAATTTGTAAGGGGATTTTGTGTCTCACTTTTATTTATATGAGATATATTCCTTATTCACCACTTTTTTCTTTTGTGTGGTGTATATAATTACCATGAATATATTCAATGATTATTTTCCTTCAATTTATTGGTATTTACATATCTATTTCATTATCTCTCTTTTAGGGGGTTTTTGTTTCAAAATTTACCAAATCAGTATGGTTATTTTATCTCAATTTTCCAAATTTGAGATGCATGTTACATTTTGCATCATTATTCATTTAAATTATATATATAATAACCTTATACATGTTATATCATGAATATATTTATTTTAATGATACTATAAGCTACATTTAATTTTATTATTTCATGGGGATTTTGATTTACACATTTCAATGTGGCATGGGACACTATAAAAGGAATAAATATTATCTTCCTCAAGAAAATTTTTAAATGGTCCGTTAAAAATTATTTTTCATATTAGATAAAATAATTTTTTATAGTTATGATTTATTGGAGAAAATATACCAAAATACCATTCATATTATTTCTTTAATGATATATGTTTTGGTAGAATGATTACTATGACACATGTCTCTCTTCTACGAGTTATATGCTTTAGAAACCTGCTTCTTTTCATAGGTTATGCTTTGATGAAATGATTATGAAACCTATCCATTTTCCATAGGTTATAATGTGAGGAAATGTTAATGATACCCATTTCCTTTCATTTTTTATGCTATTATATTCATAAAACACATCTATTTTCATGGGTGATCATATGATGAAAGTTTTATTATCCTGTGGACAACATATGTATGATTTCATTTTTGGATGGGCGGAAAATATATATCTCCCCATTGTAGTGGGTAAATATTTATATCTCATGACTATTATTGGGATAGAACAAGGAGTGAACTAGATTTAGTATTTCAAGACTATAATTAAGAGTGAATTCGATTCAGTATGATAGATCTGAAATAAGTAGGGACCTCGATTTAGTAATACATGGGTCGAATAAGAAGTGAACCTTGTTTAGTATTACTAGTCTAGAATGGGAAGTGGACCCAATTTAGTAATCCAGAGATGGAATGTTGAGTGAAATAAGTTCAGTAGTACATGGATTAAATGAGAGGTGAAATTAGTTTAGTAATATAGGGATGGAACAGGTAGTGCACCAGGTTTAGTAAAGAAATTTTCCACGAAGATGATATTGGGAATGAACATTGACTACTATGATGGATTGGGGAGTGAATCCATTATAGTAATATGGCCCTGCCATTAATCATTGACTACTATCAAATCATTTTATATGTTTATGTTTCTACCACAATCACATGTCTTTTACTTATGTTATGATATCATGGATTATGCTCTTTATTTCCTTATGATTCATCTCTTATAAACATGCAATATGTATTCCATGACTCTAGATTATGAAATTTCATATAAAGGGCATGATATTATAATTTTAATATCATTTTATCATAGCCTTATGATCATGATATACTTAAATATATCCCTTTCTTACACTCACTAAGCATATAAGCTCACCCCTTTTTTATGTCTCATTTCCCTAGGTTATAAATAAATGTTTTAATTAGGATTACTAAAGGGGGATACCTTTAAGGGTGATTTTCAGGATCTTTCAGCAAGTTATGAGTACAAGGACCGGGCCCTATTACATTACATAATCTTTAATTTAGTTAAAAATTCCCTTCCTTTCACAATGAGGATCTTTTCAAGTTTAGATAATTAGAGAATTGGGACACAAAATATTTATAAAATTAGACATTATTATAGAGTGGATAATATAAAAAAAATATTCTTTTCTTGGAAAAATATAAAACTTTTCACATAAAACAAGATTTATTTGACTAATCTTTAAACATTTAACATGGATTACTTCTTTGTCTTACACATCCTTTTAACTTTTGAAAATAATTTCAAAACATGGGATGATCACAAATGATTAGTAAGGGATATAAAAGAAAAGAACACATTAGTCCCTAAAAACTTGTAACGTATGAAATCATTTTCAAATGACATAATTTTCACAGGTATATTTATACTTAATTTGTGAAACATGAGATTTCCAAAAGATTACCACAATACATAATAACATATGTAGAACCATAAAGGTATCATGGTGCATTACTTTCCTAATCTTGTAACCCTCTCGACAACCTTATAATTTCTAACCCTCACGGCTACCTTACAATTTGTATAACCATCACAATTACACTTGGAGTAATCATACAGACAACCTCCAACTTACAAATAGCCAATGCATTGGAGGTAGATGTTGGTCCTACCTTTCATCATAAAAAATTCCCAAGAACTAGTAAATAAACATATCACATGTGTAATTTCATAAAAACATTACATTTGAATTTTGAAAAACTGAATTTTAAAAGAGGATTTTAAAAGCAAACCCCCTTACATAAATCATATAATTGAAGAGAGACTTAATAGAGTATATGGAATATGTATATACACCATAAATAAACCTAATTAAACATAATATAAACAAAACCCACCACACAAACAATTATAATACCACATAAATAATGAATTATTAAGTTGACCCAAAGAATGGAAATCAAGTTAGGAATTCCCTTACGTCAAGTTTGTCTTAATTTAAACATTCTTAAACCACTTGTATAATGGTTAAAAGAGTGTTACTAGTATTTTACATAAACATGTTCATGATTATAACATCTTATATGATTATTTAACAACCTCATTTCACACTTTAATTGTAGGTATTTTGTTCCTTGCATTGTTTAGGGATGGTTCATTACATGATTTCCATGATTGGTTCACAATGGATGTTCTTGTCGATTGGATGTGAAACTATAGAATTGGAATGTTATGGTATTTATATATTACTAGTACAAAATATTATACCATTTATCATTTTTAATTCTTACATGAGGATCATTCATAAGTTAAAACATTAATGATCTTTGGTAAGATCATTTTAGTGGTTCTTTGATATTAACGACCTAATTTTGTTTTATAATTTAAAACCATGTATAAAAAATAATTTTAGAACCATGGATGATACATAATAAATATATTAAAACTTGGTTGAACCAAAAAAATGGTTTTTTGACAATATATGAAGGATTTAAGGAATATTGAAATCACATCGTCCACGATGTCGGTAATTTAAGACATCACAAACAATGTTTTTAATTCCTTGAATAAGCGTGGGAGGAGAATAAGATTGATGATGAATTTTACATGATCCTGAGAACATACAAGAATATAAAATATTCTAGAGATTTCATGCCTCTTTTATAAGCGGAGGTGAGGAAAGAAGAAGAAAATAAACTAACTCAAAATAATAGAAAATTTGAGAAATTCCTTACGAAAATTCGACAGCCTAACAACGTGGTTTAAATTTTCATAAAATAATTTGATGAGAGAAAATGGATCTCTCATAATTAATAAATAATATGGTCAATAAGTGGGATATGGAATGAAATATCCCAATATAATCCAAAGGAAATGAAAAATAATAACATAAAATGAAAGGATAGAAAGAAAATGAAAGGGGGTGTTTACCTCTTGATCTCTTCTCCTTGAGATCCCCCTTAAGGCCTTTCGTTTTGGCATTTTGGTTAGACCGGATAATCTAAGATTCAGAGAAGAGACATGGTAGGAGTATTGGGTATAACATAGGTATGGATCAAGGCAAGAGAGGTGTGGGAGGAAGAGGGGAATGAGGGTGGTATTTATAGTGGAGGAGAGGGAGTATTTTTCTTTATTTTAATCATTATTATGATATTTTTCTCAAGATTATTAATGATCACAATTCATGTGACCTGAAATAGTAATAATGGATTGTGAGTTCAAATAAACTTGTCTTACATCACTTATTATGTCATAAATCGTGTATTTTTCTGACAATTTGAATATACGGTATTTTACCGCATTTCACTATTCATCAAAAATTTAAGAATTTTAGAAAAATCCCAGAAATTCACCCTTATCATTTATAAATGTTTAGAACTCACAAATGAAGTCCATTTTTTGAAAATAAGTTTCTAAATATTATTAATTTAATTTTTAAATAAAATCATACATAACTCAAAAATTAACAATTTGAAAACTACAATTGCTTTTATATCACATTAAAAAATTAACCAAAATGTAATTATCTTCAAGCCTTAAGAAAATAAAATAATATTACAATTTACTATTCATTAGGGTCATATTACTATTACTATTAATATTTATAATTTTATATTACAATTCACAAAAAAACTAGTTGGTTCCATTATGCTCTTAATAACTCACTGAACACAATTGTAGATGATCGTTTTTCGAAATTCAAAACATATAAGTGGAAAAAATATTTTTAAAGGATAGTTATAAATATCTACATAAAACAAAGTTTCATTCATTTCCATTTATTTTTAGAAAACCTTGGGGTGTTACATTATCCCCACCTTCTGGAAATTGCGTCCTCACAATTTTATTTACTTATTAAACAAGTGAGGGTACCTTTCTCTCATAGATTTTTCAGATTCCCATGTTTCTTATTCTAACATGTGGTTTCTCCGCAAAACCTTTACCTGGTGGATTACCTTATTATGCAATACCAATTATATTTGATCAAGAATCTAAACTGGTTTCTCTTCATAAGAAAGGTTCTCTTCCAGCTGAACTGCTTCCGGGATCGAGGCATGTGATGAATCGGGAACACACTTCCTCAACATCAAAACATGAAAAACATTATGTACCGGAGACAAACTCAGAGAAAAAGCTACTCAGTATGCAACTGGACCAACTTTCTCTAGGATTTCAAAATGATTGATGAACTGTGGACTTATTTTCCCTTTCTTAATGAAACACATCACACTTTTCTAAGGAGAGATTTTATGGAAAACATGGTCGCCTACCTGGAAAGATAAGTCTTTCCTTCTATTATATGTATAATTTTTCTTCCTACTATGATCTATCCTCATGTTCTTCTTCATTATCATCACTTTCTCAGCAACTTCCTCTACTAATTCTAGCCCCATCAACTTTATTTGACTGACTTCATCTCAAAATGATGGAGTCCAACACTGATTTCCATTAAATGCCTCCAAAGGTTCCATCTGTATACTAGAATAAAAACTGTTATGATAAGAAAATTCAAGTAAAGAAAGAGGTTGATACCAACTTCCCTAATAGTCCATTGAACAAGATTGAAGCATATCCTCAAAATTCTGAATCGTTTGTTTTGATTGGACATTTGATTGAGGATGAAAAGATGTACTGAAATTTAATTCTGTTCCTAACGACTTTTGGAGTCCCTTATAAAATTTAGAAGTGAACCTGGGATCCTTGTCATATATAATGTAAAGTGGTAATCCATGTATCCTGACAATATCTTCGAGGTATGGCCGAGAAATATGATCCAAAGACATTAAATCTCCAATAGAAAGAAAATGAAAAAAATTTGTTAGCTGGTCAACAATAACACAAATCACATTGTTACCTCGAGTATTCTTTGGTAGCCCCACCAATAAGTCCATGGATACATTCTCCCATTTCCACTCTAGCACTGGAAAAGGCTGAAGCATCCCCTTCAGTAACTTCCACTCTGCTTTAACCTGTTGACATGTCCAACATTTTACAGTAAAATCAGAATTATCTCTTTTTATTCCATCCCACCAATAATACTCTTGAAGGTCTCTGTACATCATAGTACTATCAGGATGACCTGAAATTTGAGAACTATAAGCTTCACACAACAATTCATTCTTCAACTGGGAATCAAAAGGCACACACAATCTTTTACCAAATATTAAAACACAATATTTATCAAGGTTAAATTCCGAAATCATTCCCAATTTTAGTAATTCTACTTGTTTTTTAGCTCATGGTATTCCTTCTATGCTTGATTAATTCTGTAGGATAACGATGATGGTACTGAAACCTGATAAAAAACAAAGGTATTTCTTGCACCAAAAACTTTTAATCCAAAATTCATCAAATCATATATCAATGGATCATGTTCCAAATGTTACGTGGTTAATTATGAATGATGTTTTTGACTCAAGGAATCTTCCACTTTGTTTTCTTTTATAGGATGTTAATTGATCATGAAATCATAATCCTTTATCAGTTCAAACCTTCTTCTCTGCCTCATGTTTAATTCCTTATATGTAAATATATACTTCAGACTTTTATGGTCCGTATATATTTGACATTTGGATTCATATAAATGATTCCTCAAAATTTTCAAAGAAAAAAACCACTACATCCAATTCAAAATCATGTGTGGGATAATTTAAATCACAAGTTTTAAGTTGTCTTGAAGCATAAGTAATTAACCGGTCATTCTTCCAAAAAAACTAGGTCCCCTCAAAGAAGCATAATTGCAGATGAAAAACTCAACATTTCAAGAAGGGAATGCCAAAACAGGATCATTCACCAATCTCTTCTTTAGTTCATGAAAATAAAATCAAATTCTTCTGTCCAAACAAATTTAACCCATTTCTATGTTAACTTAGTTATTGGGCTAGATAACCTTGCAATGTTCTTAAAAAAATCTCTGTAATAACCTAGTAATCCAATAAAACTACGAATCTTCATAACATTTTTGAGTCTTGTCCATTCATCAACCAATCTAGTTTTGGCTAGATTAATTGTTATTCCGTACTTATTTACAATTTTACAATGAAAATAAATCTATTGTAACCAAAAAGCACACTTGCTAAATTTTCCATACAGTTTTGTTTCATTTAAGGTTTGTAGAATAACCCTTAGATGTTTTTCATGATCCTATTTATTTTTAGAAAATACCATAATGTCATCAATAAATACAAACACTAACTTATTCAAGAACTCATGAAATTTTATTTTCATAAGATTCATTATTACATCAGGTGCATTAGTTAACCCAAATGGCATAATAAAAAGTGCATAATGCCCATATATAGTACGAAAGGCTGTTTTTGGGAAATCAACCTCCTTCACCTTTAGTTGATGGTATCTAGATCTCAGGTCAATCTTGGAAAAGTACTGAGTTTCCTGGAGCTGATCAAAAAAGTCATCAATGTGTGGAAAATGATACTTTTGTTAACAGCGGTGTTATTCAGAGCTCTATAATCAATACAAAGTCTCATGGAACCATCAATATTTTTAATCAAACAAAATAGGTTCACCCTGTGGTGAAGTGCTAGGACGAATAAATCCTTTATCATGAAAATCCTATAACTTATTTTTCAATTCATGATTGTTCTATGTGAGCCAAACGATATGGGGTTTTTAAAATTGGCTTATCATTAGGAACTAATACAATTGTGAATTCAACTTCTTGATCCGGTATGACACCAGGTAATTCATTAGGAAAAACGTCAAGGTATTCATTTACCACTGACACATCATTAATCTGAATATATCCCTTGTTAGAAACAATATGAGGAAGATTACTTCCATTTCCATCTTTCAACAGTTTCTCAGCTTCTTGATATTTTATCAATTGTATGGGTTCATTCTTGTATAAAATTGAGACACTTCCTGAAAAAAAACTTCTTTAGCTCTACAGTCAATATTAGCAAGATAAAAATAAAGACAATCCTTTCCCAGAATAACATCAAACTTGACAAAGAAAATAAACAAGGTTCACAGGTAAATTATTTCCACATACCACAATATAAAGATTCTTATAATTCATATCTGAAATAATATTTTCCACTGGGGTTTTGACAATAAGTTATGGTTTCATTTCTTGAGGTGATATTTCCAATTTACCTAAAAATTTCTTAGTGATGAAGGATTGTGTAGGCCCCATATCAAACAAAACATTAGTAAAATCTAAGTGGGAAAACAAAGTAGCTGATACAACATTATTTGGTTAGATCAAAATATATTGACATAGTTGTAAAATATCTCACTACACCTTTCTGCTTATAGTCTAGATTCTTTGCATCATTTGGATCTCTATTTGGGAAGACATTTTCATAGTGACACATCTCACCAAATTTAAAACACTTTTCATTTTTCTTATTAGGATTAGACTTTGGATCAGTTTCATTAAAATATTGGGCCATTTTTTCAAACATACACATTTAAAACACTTCCCAGTTTTTGTAAGACATTACCCATGGTGCTTCTTGCCACACTTTTCATAAACTGGAAACTGGATTTTTTTACCATCATATTTCTTTTGTTGATTATTACCCATTTATTTCCATCTGAACCGCTTATTATCATTGTTTCCAAAGTGATCATGACCATCAGAAAACTCCATCTCTACCCTCTCATCCCATTTTACATGTTTCCCATAACTTTTGAATTCATGGGAGGACAACACCCTTTGATACCTTGGCTTCAGTATAGAGTAAAAGTAGCTGATTTTTCTATAGAGATCCAGAAAAATATATAGATCATACCTCACCAGCCGGGTGAAGTTTTCTTCATACACGGCCACTGAATATTCCTCCTTCTATTTCAATTCAAGGAATATCTTCTCCATCCTATGTCGCACCACCATTGGAAAATATTTTTCAAGGAAAAGACTTTTAAATTCAGCCAACTCTAAGGCAACAATATCCTCTATATCCTTGATATTCTTTACCATTGACCACCACTGATCAGCTTCACCTTCAAAATAATAAATGGAAAGGCTTACCTTTTGATTTTCATAACATCCCATAACATCGAATATATTTTCAAGGGATTTAATCCATCCTTTAGCCGATACTAGGTCAGAAGATCCATTGAAAGAAAGAGGTTGTTATCTCATAAAATATTTCACTATTTTCATGTTTTGTTGTGGTACCTCTGGTTTTTCTCTTGCATTTTTGTCACCAACATTTTTTCCCTACATCAACTGATCCATTACCGTCACAAACTGCTCGGTTCTAATCCCTACCATTCCGGGGTGCAGATTCAGAAGGATGTCATTCTGTCAGTGTCTCTCCTCTTAAGCTTCCCTATATCTTCCGCAGACAACTATTTTGAACAAAAATATCTTAGATGAAGAAACATGGTATTCTCTAAATTCTATATCATTTCAAATTGAACCTAGAGTAAAAAAATTTATGATAATATATTAACTTCATATGAATCCCTAAAGTTATCTAAACCATCCTATGATACAAACTATAAGGACCAGACCTTATTACATTAAATAATCATGAATTTATTCAATAATTCACTTCCTTTCACATTGAGGTTCTTTTCATGTTTATAGATCTAGAGAATTGGGACACAAAACATTCATAACATTACACATTATTACAGAGTGGATACCATAAAAATAGTATTCCTTTCTTGAAAAAATATAAAACTTTTCACATAAAACATGATTTTTTTTACGAATATTAAACATTTAACATGGTTTATTTATTAGTATTATGCTTCGTTATAACTTGTGAAAATATTTTAAAAACATGGTATGAGAATAAAAGATCAGTAAGGGATATAAAAGGAAAGAAAACATTAGTCCATGAATACTTTTAACGTATGAAATCATTTTCAAAAGTCATACTTATCACCTGTATATATATAATTACTTTTTGAAACATGATATTTCCAAAAGATTCCCACAATAAATAAGATCATATGTAATATCATAAAGGTATCTTGCAGCATTACATACATAATCTTGTAACCATCTTGGCTACCTTATAATTTATAACCCTCACAACTACCTTAAAATTTGTGTAACTATCACAGTTACACTTTGAGTAACCATACGGCCGACCTCCAACATACACATACCCAAATAATTGGAGGGAGATATAAGTCCCACCCTTCATCATAAAAAAATCCCAATAACCAGAACATAATCATACAACATGAATAATTGCACAAAACATTACATTTGAATTTTGTAAAATTGAATTTTAAAAGAGGATTTTAAATGAAAATCCCCTTACATAAATCATATAATTGAAGAGAGACTTAATAGAGTTGATGGAATTGGTATATACACTGTAAATAAAAATAATTCAACATAATATAAACAAAACCCATCAAAAAAACCATTCTAATACCACATAAATAATGAAGTATAATGTTAACCCAAATAATGGGAACCAGGTTAAGAATACCCCTACCTGGAGTTTTTCTTACTTAAAACTTGTTTAATCCTCATGTATAACTGTTAAAAGATTATTATTAGTATTTTAAAGAAACATTTTCATGTTTATAACATCTTATATGATCATTTCATTACCTCATTTCACCTTTTAATTATTGGTATTTTGTTCCCTGTAATGTTTAGGGATCATTCTTTACTTGATTTCCATGATTGGTTCATGATGGATGTTCTTGTCGATTGGAAGTGAAAGTACAGAATTAGAATGGATTGGTATTTATATATTTCCAGTACCATAAATTATACCATTTATTATTTTGAATTCTATCATGAGGATGATTCATAAGTTAATACATTAAATATGTTCGTTTAGATAATTTTAGTGGTTCTTTGATAATAACAACCACGTTTTGTTTAATAATTTAAAACCATGTATAAAAAAAATCCAGAACCATGGATGAGATATAATAAATTAATTAAATCCTATTTTAAACAATGAAATTGTATCATTACCATAATTGATGTAATTAAAGAAAATTAAAATCACATCATCCACGATGTTAGTAATTTGTTAATTCATGAGCAATGTTTTTATTTCATTGAATAAGAAGGGGAGGAGAAAAACACTATTTATGAATTTTCTATGAACATGGGAACATCTAGAATATAAAATAATCTAGATAATTCATGCCTCTTGGATAAGATTTGGTGAGGAAAGAAGAAGAAAAGAAAGGAACTCAATATAAAATAAAATTTGAGAAATTCCTTATGAAAATTCATCAACCTAACGACGTCGTTTAAATTTTCATATAATGATTTGATGAGAGAAAAGGGGTCCTCATCATTATTACATAATATGGGTATTAAGGGGGTTATGGAATGATATATACCAACATAATACACAGGAAATGAAAAGGAATAACATAAAATGAAAGGAAAGAAAGAAAATGAAAGAGGATGTTTACTTCTTGATCTCTTCTCCGTGAGATCCCTCGTAAGGCCTTCGGTTTTGGCCTTTTGATGAGACTAGTATCTCTAAGACATGGGAAGAGATTTGGGAGGAGTATTGGATAGAAAATAGGTAAGGCTAAAGGCTTGAGAGGTTTGGGAGGAAGAGGAGAATGAGGGTGGTATTTATAGTGTAGGAGAGGGGGTATTTTTCATTATCTTAATCATTTTTATAATATTTTTCTCATGACTATGAATAATCTTAATTCATGTGACCCAAAATAGTAATAATGGAATGTGAGTTCGAACCAAGTGGTAATACATCACTTATTATGTCATAAATTGTGTATTTTACTGATAATTGGAATATACAATATTTTACCGTATTTCACAATTCATCGAATATTTAATAATTTCACAAAACTCCCAAAAATTCACCCTTACCATTTCACAATGTGTAGAAATCAAAAATGATGTCCATTTTTTGAAAATAATTTTCTAAATATTATAAATTTAATTTTAAAATAAAATCATAATTAATTAAAAAATTAACAAATTTAAAACTATAATTACTTTTATATGACATTGAATAATTAACCAAAATCTCATTATTTTTAATCCTAAAGAAAATAAAATAAAATTACAATTTACTATTTATTAGGTTCATATTACTATTCATATTACTTTTCATAATGGTATGTTACTATTCAACAGAAAACAAGTTGGTTCCATTAGGCTCTAAATAACTAACTGAACACAATTGTTGGTGACCATTTTTCGAAATTCAAAAAATAGAAGTGAAAAAATTATTTTTAAAGGATAGTTATAAATATATACGTAAAAAAAAGTTTCATGCATTTCCATTTATTTTTGGAAAACCTTGGGGTGTTACAATAAGATTATGTTCCCATGTTTCCAAAGACACTAAACTATTATGGTCCTCAAGCATGTATTTTTGTAATGTAATGAATATTCATATAAAATGATTTAATATCCATGTATGTTATTCCTGGGTCACTATATCGATATTCATAGAACATTCATGTTTATGTATAGTGCACACATATTTGAGTTTGAGAGTGACATTATTTTAAATGTTCTTGAGTGATGGGTGAAATAAATTTGGGTGTGGTACATCACTATTGACATGGATATTTAATAAATGGTTAAATGATGTGAGTGAAAGAGAAATTAATATCTTGAATCTTAAATTTTCATAGAAGCATGATTTCAACACCTTTTTAGTTGAGCATTATTCATTTTAAAATCATCATTTGTAGCTTTGTTTTTTGAGCATGATGTTTTTGATATTTTATCTTTCAGAGTTTTGACCCATTCAATTTGATTTTTAGTTTTTCTTGAGGATGAGTAAAGGATTATGTTTGGGGGTGTGTGATTACTTTAATTTATGTATTCAATTTCTTCATTTATTATTGTGATTCAATTTTGATGTATGCATAATTATAATTTTTTAAAATTTTATGGAATAAAAAGAAGTTTGTTATTGATATATAGATTTTGTGTTATTTTAGGTGAAATGATGATTAATATGCTAAAATTGGTAATTTTAGGTGATATTGGAATTATGATATTTAGGGAGATGATTTGTTTTTCAAAAACGATGGCTATAAATTGGACAATCCTCAACCAAGTGTCCAGACACATAGATAGCTCAAAGCGCAGCTGACCATGACCCATCGAAAGGATGAAAAAGTGAAGAAAGACCCCAGCCTAATTGGTGAAGGGGAAGGTGTGAACATTGAGATAAACAACATACCAACATTTGAGAGGAGAATCTGTGTGGTTGGGGAAGGATAGACTCATTGATGTTGGGCAGCAGCGAAAGTTTTAGACATCCTCCAAAACCCATCCAACCAAAATCTCGACTAATTTATAGTGTTTATTTATTAATAAATCATAAATTTCCAAGATAAAAAATGTGGTATTAGGTAATTTTGGATACTATTCATAAACTAGTGAAACACCATTGCTTCTAACTGTAGACAATGTCTCTTTCATCAACAATAATCCGCCACTACTTACTTCAATACCCAATGCCCGAACACTGCTAAAATGCCTCCAGAACTACCATTGATACAACTTTACTACTTGAGTCACCACACCAAGACACCAGTACTCACCATAGATGGACCTATAGAACTCAAGAGACATTTTTTTAAGACACTTTGAATATAGTGAGGCTCCATGGAAACTTGTGAATAAGAAAATATTAGAGGATCTCAAGGCCAACATGAAGGAGATTATACTATGGATGCCCTGGCTATGTCATAGATAGATCTAACTTGAGTATATTTTTGCTTGAGATAATCATATATGTCGTAGGAAGAAGAGATATTGGGTTTATTTATGGAGTTTAGAAAGCTACACCATAGGGTTTCACCTATGTCATTGAGGTTTTGTTTGTGAGTTTCTCAATTTTTCTTATTATAGGATTTTATGGCGTCATCCCTTTACTATTTTACATCCCAGTTCAATGAAATATGGAGGGAGTCCATCGATCCCAAGATCTACTGGGGGAAGTTTGGATGCAGTGTGATTTTAGGGTTTTTAAAAATGAACACGAATCGAGTTTGGGAGATTCACCAGGGAGATTCGATTTTTTCCATAGGGAGATTGGGATTGGATTTAGAAGGAAATCCTATGGTGTAGTTCTCTTTACCATGTTGAAGAAGGATCCATAATTTTTTGTTTTATATTTAAAACTCCTTTTTTTCTTAGAGATTGAGTAGGACTTTTTGGGGCAAGTTGGATCGGATTGGGGAAGATTTTTCTTGGAAACAATTTCTCCTAGAGAAAGAGGTAGGAGGACAATAATAAATGGCCAAAAAAACCTTAAATAAGAGGAACAACCCAAGGATGGAGGAGAATAAAATTTTTATTGATACTAAGATATGTTGCATACTTAGGTTTAATTTTCATTTTTTTCATTATGTAATACTAATATGTGTATTTTGATTGCGAACATAAATTAAAGTAAGTATTTTTTTACATTGCACAAAATGATTATTTTATATTACTTCTTCTATGATTTCTAGCTCAATAAAGGATGAAAAACCATCGACCATGAATGAATGCATTCATAGAAGAGGGTTCTATTTATTTTAAAGGGATGTGTATGACCTGATTTTCATTTGGTTTCACTTATGAATTCTTCTAAATTAAATTGTGTTGTATTGTTCATAATTTTTATTCTATCACTTAATCACCCAGTGATAGTAATAATGATTAATGGTCAACACCTAATGCAATTAAGGTAAGTGAAAAGAAAGAGTTTACAAAACATTACCTTTTTTTTAAAGATTGAATATATTACACTTTGGTTAGTTATACAACCTTGATAACGGTGCTGAATATTCTAGGTAGTCTAGTCTATGCCAAGAGGTTGTACTAGTCGATTCGAAGTGTCTCATGATGTTTGATTTGATTTAATTTATAAGTGATGTTGAATGATTTTAAATTAAGGAAAACCATCTGTTAACATGATTTCCCCTATTTTAATCCTTTGTAACCTAGACTAAGTCTAGTTTAAGATTATCTTAATTTTGTTTTATATTTAGTTCATCTTTAATAATGTTAAATCAATATAGTTTAGATTCATAATTCAGCGATAAAATTAAGGATACATAACAATTAGTTAAAAGTTTATCATTTAGCTTACCGCTTCCTCGTGGGATCAACCCTACAGTTGCTACTACACAATAATTATTTAGTTAGTGTAGGTTGGGTTAAAACTAATATTATAATTTTACTCCATTTAAGAAAATTAAACTATTAGATTTATTAACCCACCACTTACATAAGTTGATACATAAGTCCATCATATCCTACTACTAACTCGGGTGGTGCCAAAAGGCCATCACACCCATGCCACTACCTTGGGACACTCCACAAGGATTTCACACCCCAGTCCTATTCTCAGTCCATTGTTGTCATCACCACATTTCACACATGCTCTCCCTCTAGGGTATAACCAAGACAAGATAGTCCACATGTCACATTCTATTATAATAATAACCTTCATTTTCCATAGACACACACACAACAAGATATACAACATATATGCACAAGAATAGAACATCAAGACTGATTCTCATTTTCCACACACACACACACACACAAGTGATCATGATCAGACATGAGTCTCATGGGTTACCCATGCACACACATGTGATCAATATCAATCCTAGGTCTCACAGTTTACACATGCACATGAAGATGATAAATTTCAAGGAAAATATTTATACAAGGGATCTATATTGTAATTATCTTCCTACCTCAAGTGTGTTAATGTCAATTTCATAGATTTTCAGGATCCAAATCCCAAATCATGACCACACACTATCTAGATTAATCCCACACACCAAGGATCCTACAACCAATTTCACTTCACCATTCACTCACCATCACAATAAAAAACCACAAATCCCTCTCTATAACACCACACCACAACCACCCTCTATAGCACAAAAAATATCAAATTTGGTAAAAATTCCTGAAAAACACCTTATAGTTATTCAATTCACAACCAAATCTCCACAAAAAACAAATAATGACAACCAAAACCATTAAAAATGACTATAATTCCACAGTTCCCCAACTACTCTATAGACACAACCTTTAAGATGCAAAACATTTACCCTACATGGAACCGAGTTCCATATAAAAAATATATTCAACATCCACCTTTATCCTCCTAAAAACTATATTTTATTCATTAAAATATTAGTTTATTATAAATATCTCCCTCTAATAAATTCTGATACTTGAGAAGTGTGTCTAGTGGTCCTTCTCAAACAAATCATGCCATTAAGCCTACACATAAGACTCATTCTACCATGTCTCTTTGTGGACTTGTCCAAGCTGTCAAAAGACTACAATAAGTTGTAAAAACTTCCCCTTCAATGCCTTTTTACATTATTCTATAATTCAAACGAAGTGTATAATAAAAAAAGAATCTAGTTCTAACTCAATTTCCTCATAGTTGATCACATGAATAGGATTGGGCTCATACCACTCAATATGAGATGCTTGGATCATATTATGCATACCTCGATATCAATGTGGAATTTACAGTTGGTAAACAACTAATATTATATGGTATTTAATATAAAATAGTCCCAAAAACATTTATTTATCTTCTTGTGTCTTCACAAACGACGATGACCCAACCAACGCCACACTGGCAAGAAAACCCGATATCCCATAGAGAAATCCAATGGTCATATCCTCTGATTGGTATATGATCATTGTCTACTTTGAGGGGTAACCAACCATTTATTTGTAAAATAATACCTCTAGAAGGTAACATGAAATATTATTGTTCCAAAAATATCATCCTCAATTTCTTCATGCCAACATTATGGTGTGAAACATGGCCCACCATAAAGCACATTAAAATGTTCAATGTTAATCAACGCATAGAAATTGTTATTTTAAGTGAAATCCACCAAGGATGTGTGATCATATTATGCTCCACTGATTTCTAGGATACATGCTCAATGAATATCCTCATAGATGAAGATTGTTCTCTTTGACTACTCATCATTCAACATCTAATAAATCAAACTCAATTTTAACTGATTCCACAAATCCTTATGCAAGAAGTACTAAAACAATGATATAAAATCTACATCACTATATGATATGATTCTAGAAATAACTAGATGAAATTTTATAATATCTTAGAATTTAAGCATTTCCAACTTATATATAGAGATATTTTCTCATATAGATAAGAAATGTTCCACTTTCATCATCTAATCAACATTTACAAAAATACATTTAGATTTCTTAGGGTTTCAGGAAAACCCATCATGAAGTCCATACTAACCTTAGCCCACATCATACAGGCATAAGAAGTGGACGAATCAATCCCCCTAGTCAATTATTCTCCACATAGATCCCTTAATAGTTTAGGCAATGATAGGATAATCCCATGACATCACTCTTCTTCTTTACCACCAGAAGTGTCACCTAATATGCCGATACATCTTCGTCAAAACTAAGTGTACTTACCATTGATATGTTTGGGAGTCCTCAAATTATCTTCGGTCATGGAATTAGAAACCACAACTTTCCCATGATTGTAGATCACATTTTCACTATCCATCAACTATCCTAGAACCTGGATATTTCCTGGTAATCATTCCTTCATTTTTAAGAGTTCAAGACCCTCTCTTGGAAGGTATTTACCTAGTCAGCCAATGTTAATGTGATAACCAAAGGATCAAATTTCATCCCTATTATTCTTTAAATTCATCCTACAACCATTCATCTAATAATACCATCCTCCGAAATTCCTACTAATAATGTTTCTCTCCATGATCCTATATTTTCATGTTTAGATCCCTGGAAACGACATTACTGTTCCTTGCAACATAAGCCATCCCAAAATAAAATGTATATAGATACTCCACCCAATTAATCTAACATATATTCAAGTCTCATTAAGAGAAGATGTAATTTAATATCTTGTGGTCAGTGTATATGAAAAATCTCTCACCAAAGAGATAATGTTTCCAACACTTCAAAGAATAGACCACAATTTGAAACTCCAAGTCATGTGATGGGTATTTACTCTTATGGGGTTATAGCTAGAGAGACCTATAAGAAACTACTTGATCCCTATATATTATAAGAAAACTTAAAATAACACCCAAGACATCACATTAAACCATATATCCAATCCTTGGATTGAGTAATGTTAGGATCAAAGCTATCATTAATTCATTTTAGTTCTAAGAAGGAATACTCATATTGATCAATACATTGAAACTTAACCTACTTATTTGAAGGAATATTCAAAGGCATTCAAATATGGGAGAATCATGAATGACTTATTTGTAATACTTGAGTAAAAAAGTAAATCTTCTAATCGTGGTCACATTTCTAGTTTGTTCCCAATAAATCACTGACTGAACCTTATTTTATCCCATTTAAATTCATGATTCAAATATAAATGGGATAATAAAACGTTCTTACTGGATCCAGAATTATTGTTTTGAATTCTTGGATTAGTTCTTTTATGATTAAAGTATACACAATATAATCTCTAGGTGTAAAGCATGAATCTCTAAGGCCTGTGAGAATATGAGGATATCATTAACAAACACTAAATTAAAGGATTATATATATGGATGTGAGATATTTTTTCCTGATATCCATGAACACCACTAGTGAATCTATCAACAAAAAATCCATGAAAAGATACTCACACAATCCTCATCTACTCTTAAACATTATCTTAGTAATATCCTCCTCTTTGAACCATAGTTGGTGGTATGTAGATTGTAGGTTAATATTAGATAACCACCAGGATCCCCAAAACTAATTAAATAAGTCATCGATTCTAAAAAAGGAGTATCCTTTATTCAAAAGAAGCTAGTAAAACTTCTTATAGTCCACCCATAACAGATGAGTGTGATCTTTTTTATTTGTGAACAACCCTGGATATCCCTAGGGAGATTTGATTAATTTGATAATGTCCTTATCCTCTAAATCATCTAGCTACAACTTATGTTCATTCGGCTTTGATTGTTCCATAAGATATGAATGAATCAATATAGTTTTCACTCCTGGAATGAGTTTGATGAAAAAGTCAACTCATCTATCAGGAGGGATTCTTGAGAATTATTTTGGAAAAACATCCAGATATATGTCCACTATAGGTGGAAAGGATGATGAATCCATTGTACGTTTTTCCGAAAGAATCATGTCCACTACCTACACTATAATATCTACAAACTAACTCAGGTTCAAACCCATTCTCCATTTTCCAATATCTAATTCATTTGTTGAAAAAATATTCTCTCTTATAGACATAGTAAAGGATACTCATCTCTTGAAGCAGACAATGTGGGATTGATAATTGGTCAACCTGTCCATACCAAAGATCACATAGAAACTAGTGATCTCAAGAGTCATGAAATCTTATAAATACTCATATCCATCAATAAATACTAGAAATACTATTAACATTTGGGGACATTCAACATTCTTTCCCAAGGGTGTATCAATATATAGTAACTCAAAAGAAAACGTGACTCGAAGTTCTAATCTAGAAATAACATGAGAAGATATAATTGAATATTAATCTCCTATATCAAATAAATTAGATGATACCATAGATTTGATCATGAATATACCACAAAAATTCAATTTTCCCTATCCACCATCAGTTGGTACCTGGAATACATCATAAATTCTACCTTCCTTATCTCTACAGTATTTCCCCTAAGGTGCATAATTCACCTAGGTTTCCATATTTTGTGCGCTCAGTGTCTGCTACTAAAGACCTCATTTAGATCCATGGTTCATAGCCTGTGTATTCTCAACAACCCTAAGAGAACCTATATGTAACTCCCTCAAATAGAACTATTCAAGGTGACCCATCGTTCCACACTGATGAAATGTTATCTGAGGTCTTGATAATTTTCTATGATAAGACCCACTTTTCCCATATATAAATCACCATAGACCTTCTCCTCTCAAAAATAGAGATCAATAAACCCTTCCATACTCTAATTTACTACCAACTCCCTACATAAACACCCCATTCATCCTATTCTTTCTACTATTAGAGGCTCCCATTTAAGTACTAAAAATTCCTCTATCCATTACACTTTGATCTTGAAAGAGGTATATTACTATGGCCTCCTTCAAACCATTCTATATCAAGAAGGACTTGTGAAGAACCTCTAGATATATCATCAAATCAAATGTCTTGACCTAATGACTCAACTCCGATCGAAGGAAAATCTAAACTTTTCAGGCCTTCTATGCCTCATTCCCCACCAAGTGAGGAGTGGAGAGAAGAAAATCCATGAATAGAGTCTAGTAAGAATAAAAAACCAACATCCCATTATGAAGCTCTATAAGATCCTATGTGTGATCTGGCTTCAGCACATATACGATGAACTCCTTAAAGAAGATATTCTTAAATCTCTCTCAAGATAGCCCCTCAAATAATCCAACCTAGTTCTTAACACCCCACCATATCATAGTGGGTCCCTGAAGCATGAAGGCATCTAGCTTTACCCATCGGTCCTATAGAGTCTCTACTAGGTCAAAGATCTTATCAATGATGTCAATATAGATATCAAAATTCCAAGGCCCTCCAGTTTCCTGGAAGGATTAAGGATACTATATATGGATGTCCTGGGCATAGTCAAATGTTTTATTTGGAACTCCTCCACACTGAATGAGAAGAATGCAAAAGTCTCTTAGCTGTATCGTTTCCACAGCCTGAACTACTAGAGCAGTTATAAGAGTATGTTCAGTAGTATCCTCCCATAAATATGAAGTTATAACAAAGGTTTTTCTTTATAGAGTTATCATTCTAACCAAATTCTATTATTGACCCTTTCATACATCTCCTAGGTGTCATTATAATGGGGTTCTATACGAATCCCTAACCTAGGAGGCTTCCCTCTATGATAAGGCATAACCCTCCTAGCATTACCCAAGGCTAAAGAATGGTTCTTCATACCCTCACATTAGTCATAATCACACACACACACACAGATATATATATATATATATATATATATTATTTCTAATGTTAAATAATCCAAATTTCACTCTAGTATATCACATAATCACAACCATAGATCAAGACATTTAATTAAATGAACTACCATTAATAAAAAGAAACATGTACATATAATATATGATCCTATATTCCTAGTCATGATCCATGAATTCACCCAAATCACATTAACTATAATACCATGACATATTTAGGATTAGTATGAAACCATAAAGCCACAACTATAACAAAAATTCCATCACTGGTAAATTGAAGTTCCATCACAAAATAGTTTTCCAGATAATTACGAGACTCCCCTGCCCATGTTTTATAAAGACTAGATCCCTTATACCTTTCCCCTAACATAGTAAAGAAGATAAGAAAAGGAAAACCTCCTTTGATACCACTTGGTAATTCCTATAACTGAATTACCTGATATGTGATAGTGATATACATAACCCCAGGTGTTCCTCCCCATACAAACGAGGTTTCTAACTAGTAAAAATGGTCCAAATGGTGTAGTGGGGAGACTATACAAGTAGTATCAAAATCCATATATTAGAATAATAAAATATAATATAACAACCAGATAAAATGAAATACAAAACTAAATAATAATAATTCTATAATAGATGACATTTCAGGCATCTGAAAGCCATATTATGTAATAAACCAAGGACCCCCAAATGTGGAAGGTCAAACCAGAGTATAAGTAAGAAATATTAAATTAAATAGACATTATGGTATCACTTTAGAGTCTTTTCTAATACCACATCCAAAAAACAAGATCAATATTTTTAGATCTATGATTTTGGGCCCTTTCCCTTTCATAGATAATTGATAATGAAGATTTCACATTCATAGAGATGACTATGAAGGATATGAGTATAATCCCTATAAGAAAAAACAAATTCATCCGTGGTATAAGTGAA
This sequence comes from Viscum album, assembly GCA_963277665.1. Classification (NCBI taxonomy): domain Eukaryota; kingdom Viridiplantae; phylum Streptophyta; class Magnoliopsida; order Santalales; family Viscaceae; genus Viscum; species Viscum album. The sequence goes on along the minus strand of OY728125.1, from coordinate 1,472,572,998 downwards.
CAATAATAAGAGGTGTATAATATCATAATAGGTAAATGTATAAGCAAGTAATAATCAACCATATACTAATCGATCACTCACTAACCTATTCGTCACAAATACAGGTTGTACATGCTTGATCTCCAAGGTGAAAGAATATTTATAATGCAAGTTAGGATCAGGGGTCGACCAAAACAAAAACCTAAATCTCTAATAACACGCATGGAAAATGATCCTTCGGTCAAACTACAAGGTTTTTGTTCCCCATATCAGTCACAATATAAGCCATAAGGAAATCATAACCAATATTTACCTCATGTGAATACACAAGGTCATCATCTCACACCTTAGAATTAACTATCTTGGTACCACCTTCAAATACCAAGTTACATATCCTAACCGCCCTATCATTGGTCCCTCCCTCTTTCATGGATACTTATTTATGAAGTGTGCATGTTCATTGAGATAACCATGAATTGTGTGAGTGTAAACATAGTACAAAACCCACAATAGAACCATAACATAGATGTAATAATATACACAAAATTTCATTCCTGGAAAATAAAGTGTATTCATAAATAAATAAATAAACATGTTTCAAGTATTCATGAAATAATCAAGCCACCATGAATCCCAACTCTAATAACTTTACTAAATTGCTATAAATATAGTTAAAATAAAATTTTAATGAATAAAACCATGCCAGGTGAATCAAACATCAGCTCTAAAATCTCATCCAACTTTTATGAATCTGTACTCCACCTTAAAGGAACAATTACTCACTCACCTTTAAGGTAAATTCACGATGTCTAAATGTTGATTCATTTTTCAGATCTAGGGAATGTCATGCTAATTCATGTGGTCCCAATATCTGACACTATGGAAATAAATTTCACACACATGTCAAATAGATATTTTTTTGATGGAAATACACGTTTGAGATGTCATCTCTGATGGTGAATTCAAAAAATTTAAACCACAACAACATTACTCCCCCACTAAGGGGGAAGCCTTATAAAGTATGTCAGAAATGATGCATTGAAACCAATTACAAATTAACCAAACATGAATCTATATGGAAGACACAATATAGAATGTAATAAGTATGAAAAAAGAAGAAAGGGTCTCAAAGTTACACATGTACACACAAGCATGTCATAGCATAAAATTATTATATAAAGGCCATAACATGGTATGTATTTCCTACCTCAAGTGTGTCAATGTAAATGTCCAATATTTTTAAGATGCAAACACCAAATCACACCCATGGACTAACTAGATAATACCCACACACCAAGGATCCTAGAACTACTTTCCTTTCATGAGTCACTCATTATAGACTGTATGGTTCATATTCAATTCATGACCACATCTTGTTCATGAGTGAAGTGTGAATTGAAAACCCCAAAAGGGAGGAAAAATAAATATATTCGGAGAGTAAATCACTTATAATATATAATATTTAGTCCTCTAAGGTTGGGGATAAATCCATGATTTTTGGAGTTGGAAGATCTCTTGAAAATTCCCTAGATTCACCCAAGGTCCGAGAGGAATGGCTGAGAAAAGGGAGGGTTTAAGGGGACTCAAGAATTTATAGGTAAATTGGGAAAACATGAGTCATGATGCTGCACATTGGACAATTCCATAATGGGTCCCATATAAATAAAAATTAATGCTCAAAGGATATTTCCACATCATAATGGTTCATGGTCCCAAGAATGTCTGTAGTCAATGTTGTAATCAATGATAAGATCTTATAAACAAGAGAAATGAACTATGAAATAATTTTCATCACCATGATATAATCACTAAAACCACACTATAACTCCATTCTATAGCCACTCTATAATGTAAAATTATACTAAATTTGATATATTTACTCAAACTCTACCTTTCAAGCCTTTACGCCGCAACCAACACTCTATAGTGTAGTTATTCCAAAACAACATGAACCATCAAAATTGACTATTGTATTGTAGTTCCAAAACCATGCCACAACCATGACCTCCATAACATTGAATATACATCAAATCATGGAATCTTATTCCATCTTAAAATCCAAGGATATCATAAATCTATCCCTTTCACTCCTCATTCTCGAGAACTGCCTCTAGAGATCTTGGTCAAATAAATTAGATCATTGGTCTTGAATATAAGACTCCCTCTTACATGTATCTTGTTAGATCCATATATGATAGAAAAATACTCAAAGAAGTGGTTTTATCTTTCTCATCAACACCTTTTCACTCTATAATATAATTCCCACAAGGTGTTTCATAAATAATGCATTAAGTTCTAACTCAATGCCTTCATAGTCAAATAAATGAATAGGATGGGATTGTACCTCCAAATATATAACATATGGAAATACTATGATTTCCTATATATCAGGATGAAATGTACAGTTGGTAGGAAAATACATTGATATTCTCTATGATCTCAAATGGTCCAACAAACCATGACATCGACTTCCCTTTCCTCATAAAATGATGATTCCCCAACTGAGGTGTCACTTGGACAAAAGCCCGGTTACCCAATATGAACTCCAAATTGCATATCCATTGGACGATATATAATTATAATATATTTTAAGTGTTAAAAAACTAAACCATGATCAACTACACTCTCTTAGAGGTCTCTTACTCTATACTCTTCCGAATAACAAGTGTCTCTCCCACCATATAGCAACATAGCAGTGAGCAATAGAAATAACTATAAAGATCCTAAAAAAGATAGAAATGTAATCATACAAAACTTTATTATACAAGAAATTCTTCAAGGATAGATTATCACCCTATATTCCATCAATGTGTAGGATGCATTCCTGAACTGTATCCTCCAAGTCATGGATCATCCCATTTGATTTTAAATCAGTTTGTGGATAATACTTTTTACATAGTTTTTAGTAGTTTTCCAAAGAATTCTAAAAACCCTTCCAAATACATGACATAACACAAGCATCTGTGTTTGATAAAATACTGAAAGGAACTCTATACAATAATATAATCTCTTAGAAATTAAGCATCCCAAATCATCAATAGAGTGAGTATCTCAAATTGAAAATAAATATTCCGCTTTATCATCCAATCAACTATCACCCAATAAACATATAAAAATTTAATGGTCCTAGGAAACCCTATGACTAAGTCCATATTCACCTGCTCCCACTTCTACATAGGCCTAAAAAGTGGATTATTCAACCCAACTAGTTGATGATTCTTTTCCTTGACTCTATAACAGGCTAGAAAATGAGAAATAAAGCCCTTGACATATCTATTTATTCATATACTACAAAATATTTTCCTTATATCATGATTTATCCTCATAAGAACATGGGTACACTTCCCACTAAGTGTAATGAGAGTCCCTCACTATCTCTTCCCTCATAGAAATAGTAACCACACCTCTCCCAATGAAAAATAAAACACCATCACAATTCATTGACTGTCCGAGAACTAGGTCCCTTCCCACTAAAAATTCCCATATCATTAAGCGTTCAGAGTCCAACACTTCTAAGGTATTTAACCAATCCACCAATATCTATGTGATAACTAAGGGATCACATGTGGTCACCCCTTGGTCCTCTAATGCATCCACCTACCATTCAGCCAACAATCTCATCAACCTCCATTCCTATTCTGAAGGTATCTCTCTATGATCCTGCATTTTTCAAATTAGAGGATCTATAAGAACATTATATTCTACAAAAAAATAATCCATATCCAAATCAGGGGTCTGTAGATACTCTGTCCAACACCTCTATCAATGATCTAAGCCCTTCTGAGAGAATATATACCATAATCTCTTGTGGTCCATGTATATAAAAACATACCTCTGAATACATAATACCAACAACACATTAGTGTATGGAAAACAATTTATGGTTCTAATTCATGTGTATTATAGTTCATCTTGTGGGGCAGTAGTTGATTAGACCCATAAGCCATCACCTGGTCCCTCAACAATAGAAAATCTCCCAAAATAACACCCAATGCATCACAGTAAATTGAATAACCAATCATAGGGTATAGAAAATTTTGGATTATAGTTGTTTTTAATCTCTTATTCAGTTCCAAGAGGGCCTCTTCACACTGATCTATTCCCAAAAACTTCATCCCTTTTTTGTAATCTCAATCATATTTACTTCCAGATGGGATAATTACTGAATGAATCATTAATAATACTAAGATAAACTATGTAATCTAAAAATATTGAATACATTTCTAGGTCATGTTCAAGGAATAACCACTTCCACCTTCTCAAGGCCTAAATAAATTTAATCCTTAGAGATTTCATGTCAAATAAAAAATAACTGCTAAAATCAGAAGTGAAACTATTAATGTTTAATATAGATTCAGTTTACTTGAAGTGTACAAAAAAATCTACAGGTGTATAACATTCATTATCGAGGTCTATGTGTATATTATGATATCATCAAAAAAACACCACAATGAATGAGTTTAGATATGGATGGATGATTCTATTTATGAGATCCATGAACATAATTGGTGAATATTTCAACACAAAAGGCATAAAATGATACTCATATAGTCTATATCTCCGCCTGAAAATTGTCTTAGTAATATCATCCTATCTCAGCCAAGGATGCTGGTACCTTGATCATAGGTCAGTCATGAAGAAACACCAGGCACCTCACAACTGATCAAATAATTCATAAACCAACTTGAATGGGTATCTATTATCTACAATCGCATATTTTAGCTTCCTTTAGTCAACATATTACCAAATAATACCATCCAAATTATTTTCTAACAACACCAGAGAACCCTAGGGATATGTGCTCAGTATGATAAGGACCTTCACCTCCAAATACATGACCTACACCTTATCTTCCTTCAAATTTTTCGATTCCAAATAATATGGTAGATAGATAAATCTTGTTCTCCCAGAAAGACTTTGATCTCAACGTCAAATCCTTTATCAAGAGAAAGTCTGGATAATTCATCAATGAATACATATTCATAAAGGTACACTATAGGAGGAAAATAGGATAGAGTTATTGTATTATCCACCACAATAACCATGTCTACTATCAGTGCTATAATAGCTCCAAATGGACTCAGGTATAGACTCGTTCAAATTGATCCAACATCCCATTCACTATTTAAAACAAGAAACTCTCCGACGGGTTTAATAAATGATAATCATCTCTTGCAGTAGTGGATGTGCACTTGGTAACTAGTCAAAAGTCTATGATGAAAGCTATATCAAAGATATTCATTTACAAGATCCTGATATCCCACATATATCCATAACCATAAAATATTATAGGAAAATTTAGACATATCTAGAGATGGTTTACCATTTTCTCTAAGTAAGTATCAAGAGTTAGTAATTCAGAATTAAATTTAACTAGACATTCTAAACCCATAATTCTTTGTGTATATATAAAATAATGAGAAGCTCATATATTAAAAAAGTAGGTTGAAAGTGTATAGGAAATTAGAATCATACCATGAACAATCAATGGTCCATATCTTATATTATCTAGAACCCAATCCAATATGTAAACTATTCATATATTAGATCCATGTCCCTACCCTCCATTACCATGTGTCTCTTCTTAGTTAGATTAAGGTTGATAATGGTTAAGGGTTATATAAAATTAACATTAGAAATGAAATCATTTACATAATAAAGGTGGGGGATGGTACACAAATAATCATATTTCATTTAATAATAAAATTTTTAAAAAAAATCTCGAAATAAATAATTAAATTAAATAAACCCCATTCATACACAAGTTTGTCAAGATCTTCATCAATCATAATTTGATATGAATATGCATTTAAACTTACTAATATTCATTTCAATTCATTTATGTTAAAATAAATTTACTCAAATTGTTAAAGTAATCTCTAAGTTATTTAATTAATTCATTATCTTAATAATATGGCAGATATTATTTGAGACATGAAAGGATTCATATCATATATAAATTTAATTTAATTTAATAAATTCAATTGTTTTGTTGAAATATTTAAGCACATGATGTATACTAATGGGGATAGACAATTTATATCCTATGAGTTAGTTAAATTCATTAATGGAATTTAATACACACATGGTGTGTACATTGGAAGTGTCATGATGTGTACATTACGCATTTGATTAAATATAATTCTATATTTTAATTTTTACAAGATGTATTATTTCACCCAACACATTGTGGGACTTATACTGTATATAATCCTTATTGTTTACTGTATACATACATGGTATGTATTCCCACATAGCATGTTCTCCCATGGTCCAAACTATATAGTCTTTATAGTGTTTATGACCACATTTCATTCAAAAAATACATGTGAAGTGTACCAATAGAAATGAAGGATAATTTCAAAGTGTGCATAATTATCATTACATGACTTTTTTCTAGAATTACATAAATAATTATTTTTATGAATTTATATCATGTCACACAAAAAATTATTTGACCTATAATGGGTGTAGAATGAAAATGTTATAATGTTTTTATAGATAGCTACATGTCTTTTAGTTTACATATTTCTTAAGTTATCCATGTTTCGACCCACACAACATGCATATATCAACATGTACCTTGCATGAGTTATCATGTGTTACACTATCTGTACTACCTATTACACATCATGTAATCTTATCTACCAACATGATATTATTATGTTTTTAGTGTGTGTCTTGTGTGTGTTTTAATGTGTCACATTGTTTTTATATCTAGCTATAAATAATGTAATTCACATCAAGCTATGTCGCTTTCTTGGAAGTCAATATGCGGCATGTAATGATGTCGTGTAGTTGACCACTCGACATGCCATAATTTACATGGGGCCAATTTAGTGTGGGGTAACATGGTGTATATAAAAACTATATGATACATAATCCATGTAAAACTATGTTTCATTATGGTGGTCAATAGGTGGTATTTAAGGACACAATGTACCAACCCACACTACAAGTCATTATTTCTATAGCCTGCACATTTTTTTGATTTTTTGAGGGTACACAATGTGTAATTTACTATTACATTCCACGTATCCATGTCAGGCATCTAGTGAATCTAGCACCTCTGAATGATATATTTGAACCTACGTCATTTTTTTGGCAAGTTAATTTACATATGAATTGAAAATAATGTGTTAACTCTACTTTCGTAATAAGAAAAAAAATTATCAAAATGAAAAGAATGTAAAAAAATGTTAAAATTGATCAAATAAATAAAAAATAATTATAAATTATAGTGTGACCTCTTTGATACAACTTTAATGCTCTAGGGTGCAATATAAGAGGTGGTTTGGTTCCCAAATTTGAATTTCCATCAATTTCAATTGATAAAATTTAAATAATGATAAAAGAAACCTCAAAATATCATAGAGATGATCTTTCTCACTGCATTTATATTTAATAAAAATAGAAAATAACATGAACAAGATAATTTCTCTTGATTAATTTCAGTTCCTACTCTTGTAATTTCAATATTGAGATGAACAATACTATCATGTATTCCTTTATTTGTATACATACATTCTTCAGGAATATCCAAAAAAAGCTCTACGTATTATGAGTTCTAAAATAGAGGAACCTAATTCATTTTATTTCTCACCACTGATCATAACAAGGAACTTATTCTTTTTCTCTCATAGTTCATGAGAATTAGGGCGAAAGATTTTTTCTCTACAACATGAGAGAATTTCTAGAGTCTCAATGTTTCATATAACTCCAATCCACTAAAATGATATAAGTTGAAATATATAATTAATGTTAATATGTGATAATTGTGCTAAGGTCCTTTATCAAATATTATTTCTATGTAATTCATTATTTGTAATAATAATAATATTTTTATTATTATTATTATTATAAATCATGATATTCACATAATTTAATATCTTTTGTGGAACAATTAAATCTATATTTATTTAAATGATATTAATAAAATATATCATTTCCTTAATACCATTAACATATCTCATAAATCCTCCTCATAATTTTTGAAACCTATATTTATTTAAATTAATAAATATTATTCATTTAAAAAATAAATAAATATGATATTCACCGAACACATGAATTTATATTTATTTAAATATACCTATTACTAAATAATTATTTATATTTTAATCCATTCACTGAACTGAAGTATAAAAAATATTTATTTATTACCTTATGAATGATAAACAAGTGAAAAATTTCAATTGACATATTTTGAACTTTTATATCTAATGATTAAATTTATATGATCAATGATACCATAATAATAATTATTCCAATATTGAGAATAATATTTATTATTAATATAAAATTAAATAGAATTTGAGATTATATATACACTTAGTGTGGGACTCTCGAGGCCACTTTATCGATGAAATTAGGTGAACTTACTCAAAGTCTAAGATTTCATGCCTATTAACATGCGAAGACACCCATAGAGAATGAAGATAATTTCACAATGAAAAAAAACAATCTTACGATAATTTTTTCCAATATAGTACATTTATCTATATTGACACTCCCTTTTTGACTTGAGGATAAAAGTGTCTCAAAAAAGGAAACCTTAAAGAGTATAGATAAGAGAAACGTGAAAGAAGACCCAAATTTTCCAAAATTAATCTGTATAGATGAAGTTCTTACGTAGTTCTAAGCTATGAAAGCCTCATGGGAAGCTCACTGAATCACATAGCTTCACCCTATGTGGTTCACCTGTGAAGGCCCTCCACAGTGTTACTGACACGCATGAAAGACACGTGCCTTCACCCTGCATGAATTACCAACTTTTCCCATGGTCCTGATATTTCCTATGAATAGTTCCCTTATGCTCCTCATTTGAGGGGAAAAATGATTGAATGTCAGAGAAAACCTCTTGAAGCTCTCTCCATGATATTACTTTGACTAGGACTTTAAAATACCCCAGGTAGCTCTCCAAGACCTAAAATAAGAGGTAATTAATGGGTTTATAAGGACTAAACTCCATCCATGGCCTAAAATTCCAAATACCTGCATGAGGATTCACATCCCCCTAGTACAAATGTATTAGGATGAATCAACTCTTTCAAAGATCAATCTTACATGAGGTCCTCCTAGAAGAACCTAGAAAGACCCTTGGAGCTTAGGTGAAGGTATTCCTCAAGTGTTTCTTCCTAGGTTTTTCATCTCTCAAGGGTAATCTCTAGCTCACATAGGTTTACTGTATAAGAAACATCTCCATCTATCCCATGTCTAGCCTACATTAAGCATCCTTAGTCTTCCAAAACCCTACCAGGGAAAAACAACTCTAGATTTCTCAGTTTCACCCTATGTGAGTCACCATTTTTCTTTCCTAGATTCATCTTATGTGATCCACCCTTCAAGCTCTCGTTCATATCACCAATGGTAGGGAACCTATTTCCTTGTATCACTCCCCTATCGGGGTCCAAGAAAATGCATACTCTAAAGACTCTAGATATGTATAATTAGATTACAAGGAACAACATCATGTCCTCTAAATTATAAATTCATGGGGTAATGGAAGTCCCACATTTAACCTACCTAATAGGTACGATTCTCAATGCTTTCCCAATTACACATTCTCATGGTAACTTATCACACTATAACCCTAAAATATTAATTGTTTTTAATTATTTAAACATTTATAGCCTCAATTTTCTTTTTGGTCCAAATAATATTAAATTTTTTTAAATTTTGGGTTTTTATTATAAGTGCATGGTTGATCCATGGTGAGTATAAACTATGAACAACCCATGGAAATTGTCTACAGTTTTTGGAAGAGTGGATCTCATGGTCAACACATAGTTTTCTTAATCATTCACCTTGACCATGTGGGTTTTCTGGAGTCCCAGAGAGGGGTATGCTTTTGGAAGACTATTTGTAAATGGTGCACCCAAACCGTACACATTTCCCAACCTTTAAAAAAGAAAAAAGAATTTTTTTTAAAATAATAATAATAATAATGATAATTATTTTATTGTTATTAAAATTAATATTATTATTATTCATATTATTATTATGTTTTTATTTTTTTACCCCTCTTGTCAAATGACCCCCTCCAATTCCCTCTTTATTATCTGTGTTGCAAGACACCCCTCACCCTGGAGGGATCCCTCACATGCCACAACCTCCTATCCTTCCTTGGTTTGGGGATGTTTTTAATCCTGGTAATTGGTGAGATCAACTCTGTTAATATTATCCTCTTATCCTCTTCTTTTCTTCTTATATTATTTTAGGTTTCCCTCCCATTCAGTGTGGTGCATGCACCATGGGTAGACCCTACCCTAAAATGGGTATTTATTTTCTTTTTTTCTTGATGTTTAGGGCTCTTGAGTCCTATTTTTTCTAGTTCTAGACACCATCATCAATGAAAGTTTGTTTTCAATGGGTTTTAGGTAGGTCTTCCTTGGTTCATTAGTTTTTCATAATTTGTAATTTGGGATTTAATAATTTTTATTCTTTATTTTATTATTTAGTGAATCTTGTTGCTCTTTGAATGTGAAATTCATGTGTATACTTAGGTAATAACACACACACACACATCATCCTTTTTCATATTCACTCATAGAAAAGGGAATATGTACATTGGGTCAAAGGGTATATATATATGTGAAGGTGTATATATATGTAACCATGAAGAGGTTTTGAGTTTCTAGAGTCAAAAGAAGCATGTTTTGAAGTAGGTTCCCTCTACAAGTCATTAATTTGGAAACTATAATTGATATATTTTTTTATTGGGAATTTTTTTATTTCAAGGTGAGTATAATATGAAAAATGATTATGATGGATGAAATTCAACCCTTTGGTTTTTTAAAATTTTTTTTATGCTTTAGCTTTGGGTTTTCTATGATGAAGTGTGTTTTAATTATTCTTGTTTCAAAAGGTGAAGCACACATTCTCTTGATTTAACTTCTAAAATATTTTTATAATTTTTTTAAATTATCATGGTTGTTTTGGCCCTTCAACTGGTGTTTTTCAAAAAACTAAAATGATGTGTTAATTTTCCAAAATGATTAAGAAAACGTTTTTCAAATGGTAAAAGGTTGTTTTCAAATGATGAGGTCAGATTGGTACCTTCAAATGTTTTCTTGAAAAGGGGGATCCCCCAAGGATACACTCCATTCTTGGGGGAATTTTCAAGGATGGGTTTGTGAGGTGGGACTTAGCATATATAGTGTCTTTCCTTGTGTTTATGCTTACTTACTCGCATCCCACATTTCCTAATGCGATGTGATATTAGGTGTTAGAGTGAGAGTCAATATAATATTTTTATTTAATCCAAATTAGACTGACACAATTCCCATAGACTATCCATGTGGGAAACACCATTGGTGAGGTTAGTTGAGAGCATCTGGGTTGGTTTTTGAAGTTGGATCGCATCGATAGACCAGAACATGAATCCTAAACCAATTAAGTATAACATATTTTCACTTTGTGTCTAGGTATATCCCATGATAACTATTTCACAAGTCTTATAATTTCCCCCATCTTTTTATGTTTTAATAAAATAATTTCAACAATTATGTTTCCATTAAAAATTATTATATCAACACTTATTCACTTGTACTCTATTTACCACTTCTTTTTTTCACTGAAATATTTTCTTTCACTATACATTTCTAATTAACAAAATGATTTATTGGAAAATCCTTCATTCTTTGGACACCATTTTTGAAAATTGATGGGGAAATGGTTATTTTGAAATTATTACCATGTTACTTGTTTTTAAGGAAATGAAAAAAATCTATTTTAAATAAATGTAATTTCCAACTAGCATGAAATGGTTTTATTTTAAAAGGTATTTAATAGAGAATGGTTCTTCTTTTGGAATCCATATTGACAATACTAGTTCTCACGCAAACATTATTTATCATTTTATTAGTTCCAGGTTCTCTTAGATCTGATCACTCATAGTGAATGTATGGATTTATTGATGGTGGTGATCCTAGAGGTTAGATGGAGGTACATACAATGTTAATTTTTTATTAATTTTCTAGTTCTCGCGTTTATTTTTATTCATGATATTTAAATTTATTTATCTAATTTTCATGGGAAAATCATTCCCAACTAAGTTATACCTGTTTCTTGACACTATTTTTCTGTCTTGTTTGATCAAGAATGCTTCTTGGTCCATGTGGTGGGCCAAACCATGTGACCAGTTTGGGTATGACCTAGGTTGGATTGTGAAATAACGAGGATCCCGACCATAGGAATAAATAAGGGTCCTAAAGGTTTAAAATAAGACAGGTGACATGAATATCTAAGCCTCATATCTCTTCTTGTCTACCCGACCATTACTCCATCCTCATATACAGGCAAACAAGGATAAAAGGAATCTTTAGGTAACCTCTCTTGGATTAATCCCCTTATATTTCATGTGTAGAATTCCCCTACCTCCCACATCTTCACCCTCATCCAACATCAGATGAATTAGATCACGCAGATTGTTGGATCTTCCACCTCATCTCATTTCTCACATCAAGCATGACTAATTTGGGCTTAGAGGATAGTGACGATCATGTCATCAACATGATCAAATACCATATTTTGGCATCCTACAAGGCATAAGCCCCAAAACATTGTTACAGTCCCCTAAAAAAGTGTCATACTCTATGAAATACAAACTGTAAAAGATTCATATTCCACATGAATCCATCTTAGGTCCTCCAATTAGTTGTAATTCCCAAAACATATGAACTATGTCGGAATTTATTATTTTATTCACCAAATACATAAGAATCATCCTCATGCTCGAAACCCAACAATTTCAAACAATCATCATCTTTATTGGGAAACATTCCCAGTAAGATCATACACAAAATCATAAGGCTATATTCCTTTTATTCCTCCTTATTTCATTATTATCACCCCATATTTTTGATGAAGGTATCCTAGATATATGGCCATATTCCCTAATAGATTGACCACCATGGCTGCTTCAGTATAAGTCCCACACCATCCCTTAGTTGAGAAAAGTTTTCCAAGATATCCCCACTGCATGCTGTTAATCATTGTGGGAAAATCCATTTCAAATGACATTAAATGGTATAATGTGTCCCATTAAGTAGCACCAAACTACATGGGTTCAGATTCCTCTCACATTGATACATAGGAAGCCCCTGTCATGGGCTCGATCTCTATGTCGAAACAACCATTATCTCCCTAGATGATGATAAATTCTAGAGTGCTGAACAAAATTGCTTGAAACTATTATCACAAAATAATAAATTTAATGACCCAGACTGCAGTAGCCCAGAGTCGGTGCCTTACTTTATTACATTGTCGTAATATAGAATAAATCACATCCCAAAGGACTAACTAGTTATTTAGTATTTTTAAAAATTTTACATATTTGAAATAAAGCATTCATTTTAAAAATAAAATAAAAAAAATCTTCGAGGACATTATTATTTCCCTAAGTGAAACCCTTTACATTAGTCATAATATACTTCTTGAAATCTTTGGGAATGACGAAGAATAGAAAGGGATATGATTAGATGCTCAGTAAGGGTATACGTACAATAGAATTTATCATAAACAAGGATAAAAAATTATGGAAAGGTGATTAACTAGAACAAATTCAATTTAATCAATAAACTGTGAATATTATGGATGGAATAAAAGATCATAAAATAATTCCATATAAATAATCACTTGGGAATGAAACTTAACCATCGATATTTTACTGGTCTAATAATCACATGGAATATTAATAAAAAATATAACAATAAGGGAATTCATAATGTGGGATGTCATAAATATACATTCATGGTTTAGGTCAAGACAACATACATAAATGCATAAGGCCTCAAAAATACCCTAACTAGTTTGTCTCATGATACCTACAAATGAATTTATGGGCTATATCAGGCCTCACCCATCACTTACTAAGACAAATATATTCCTCATATGAAAGTGGTGAAGCATAATCAACAAATACATTTTTATTGGAACTGGAATAAAAAATGTAAATAACTTCCATTAAGTATACATAATTACAAACCATCAATATCAATATGGGAAATGATATCCAAAACGATTAACACTTCTTCGACAGAATCCATTTAGTTCTCTTGTTAAGGGATCTAGTGTTTGTATTTTTGGATGACCAGGATATCTAGTACATGGATAAGGATAGTAGGATGATAAATGGGAAGGGTTTGGTTGAGCTAGATAGATCAATGTAGTGTGAATAATCGAGGAAGGAGGTTCCCTTTTATAATTGAGGTGATGGTATATTTAGGAAACTCTACAAATATTAATTAAATATTTATTAATTTTCAATCCCAAATAGCTACAATGTGATTTATTTCAAATATCAGATGATGATGGGTCAAAATACTCTCATAAAATAATTTTTAGACATGTGTAAGTCACATTATAACGCTTTTATTTTTTCTTTAACAATTTTTTATCATCTTTAACTCGTACCATGAAAACATGTGTTTTTACTCTTTGAAGGTTAATATTGTTATAATAAAATTTTAAAAGAACCATAATTGAATCATTGATGACTAGTTAAAACTTATATCCACCATTTTACTAAATTTTAGTCTTTATGAATTTTATATCAATTAATAAAATATAATTAATTTTAAAACATTATTAATGTCAATTTTGACACTATTCATTATATGATTTTTTTTAAAAATACCATAAAAATAAGAAAAATTAGAACCAATTAATCTAAGACAACAGTAACATATAAAATTAATATATAAAAACCAAGGATAACATTAATTATTTCATGTTATATTTATTTTAGTATTTGTAATATCGTTTATTTAATATTTCCATTAATTAAACAATTATTGCATCATCATTTTGTTAGTATTTAAGGAAATTATTTATTTCATAAAAATAAAAAATAAATTATAATGATGAATATAAACATTTTATATTCGAAATAACTATTATTGTGTAAGATATGTTCTAAATAACAATATATTTAAAATGTAATATTACTAAAAACATGAGTATGACATATATGAGTTTTCATAAAATAAAATACTATAAAAACATTAACGTTATTAAAGTGGCTACAAGAGGCCATGAAATAATACGAAGGATGATTTTAGTTGAAAATCAGACATCCAATAAAGTTAGGATAGGTTTTATTGTAATTTTATAATATTTATAATATTATTTGTTCCCTTAATTACTTGATTTACCCTTAACTATGGTAATAAAAATGAGTGAAGTTACTATATATATTATCCAAAAATAAAAGGGACATATTTACTAAATTTAAAAATTATGATTCCAAATATAGAAATAATTTTTCAAAAATTAGAACAAATAAGTGTCTAAAATTAATTTAATATTAATCCCATTGATGAGGGTGAGAAAATGAGTTATGAATGTGAAAACATTCAAAATATTGTAATGTTTTTATAACCATATTCAATGTAAAATTTATTTTCATGACCTAAATGGGATTAAATGATATAAAATTTATCTAATTATACATTATAAATGATAAAAATATATTTTAACACTATAAATTATTTAAGAGAAAAAGCTATTTTAAATTAAAATCCAATATTTTTCACAGTTCATCAAAACATGAAACATATAAAAAAATAAAAAAATAAACGAAAAGTAAATGTTGATATTACTATTTCATTTAAGAAGTTTTTTTCAAATATTATCTACAAATGTGTCAAAATTTAGTTTTCAAACAACTGCTCCATCAAAATTTGACAAAACTCCCTTTAGAAAATACATCTTTTTAAATATAAAAGTGGAATTATTTTTATATTATTTTATAAAATAAATAATATGAATATTAGAAATTATAATTAATATATATTTCCTTAATATAATACAAAAATAGTGATTTTATTATTTTATAAACACAATTATTTATGTTTAAATATTTTTTTAGAAAAACATTTCTGTTTATTTTAAAAATCATTTTATTTTCATTTATAATAAATTGGGCACCAAAAAATTAATTCTACATACATGTTTAAACCATATTTTCTTAATTTAGTTAATCCTATTCATACCATCCATTCTAATGTCTAGGTTATAATAGTATCATTTAAATAATAATATTTAGTTTTTCATTTATTCTCTATGTGGAATATATTGTATGATATCGATTATAGTCAATCTTTAAAAAAATATGGGATGTTACATTCCACCCTTTTATAAATTTCATCCTCAAAATTTGAACTCGGTCTTGGTAACCTGGGTTATTTTATTCAAAATAAATTTATTGAAAACCTACATCAAAATAAGGGTTGCTAAAACATTCACTTTAAAAGAACGAAAGGGAAGTATAAAGGTCAACTGATATAACACAAACTATGGTTCAATATAGGAAAACATGGATATGGAAGAGAAAAATAACTATCAAGTTCTGATGTAAAGTGATATAGAACATAGTCATGAGAAAACTAACAATCAAAAAACCAGAAATCTATGACGAGTTAGAAGACTATCGATTTCTTAGTAAGAAATGTAAACAGATATTGTTTTTGTTTCGAAATAATTTTCCTATGGTTATGGAATTAATTTTCTTCAAATAACCAGAACATAATGAGACATACTTACATGAAAATTTTTGTTTCATCCTTTAATAATTTTTCACCAAAAACACATCTTTTTCTCTAAACGATTAGTACTTATGATGAATTTTTATTCCTGATGAATTTAAATAATCATCTATGGATCAAAATATCCAAAATTGTATAAATATCTACTCACATATTTTTTATAAATTAAACAAAACCAAAATGGTTTGGATAAGATAATATAATTCACCAAAAATTATAAACCTTTTTTACGATGGAAAACAACTTTAATCTCTAAAATTATAATGTAATACTCAAAATTCAACATAGTTAATTTAGAAAATTACTATCATTCGTAAAAAATATTCTAGATAAATATTGAGACTCAAAAATTAAAAGTATTTGATTATATAGTTTTCAAAATAACATCAATCACTCTTAATGTCTTATAAAGAAAAATTAATTTCTTAAATAACATAATCTGCATGATATTCTAACAATTTCAATAAATTATCTGAATCATGATAAGTCTACTATAAAACCATATGTGACTATAAAAATACAATTCAACCATTATTCCACAAAATATTCCATTTACCTTAATATCATAGGATTCCAAAAATAGTGAAGTTATTCTAAAATAAGATTAAGCACTTAATTACCAAATCAGTTTCCAATCGTTCGGTTATAAATCTGATAAAATAAATGTCTTTAAATATAATTAACTATTATATATGAGATATTTTACCTAAAAATATTTCACTCTAACCAGGACTTCACATAGACTAGAAGTATGTGATACACCATTGTCTCCCTTCAGATGTGGGTTAAAACCTTTTAGTCCTCCATGATGGGACGAGTTGTCACCCGACCTACAGGTTTTCCTCTATCTAAAAATATATAAATATTATCTGAACATTTGATAAGAATACTAAAAAATGACATAAATTTATTTAAAATTAATGAAAATTTTTAACCATAAAGGTTATATTAGAAGTTTCATTTTATATTCCCAATAATAGAGGAACGCATAATTACCTTAAATACAATGATGAAATAAACCATAATGGTTATAATTACCTTTAAACATAGGTCCATAAACTGAAAAGGGATTTTTCCTTAAATAATTTTATCACACATATTAAACCAATGAGTTGTGTTCCCCAATCTATTTTTTCCTAAATATAATTCTCAAGGATTGTACTAAACTTTCTCTAATACCAAATTTAAAGACCTCGAATCTAGTATCCCAAACCCAGTGTGTTACTTAATTACATTGTCATAAGATACAATAAATCACATCCCAAAGAAAAAAATAGTTCAGTATTATTGGTAAAAAAGAGAAATATTTGAAATATAAATGAAATTTTAATCAAAAAAGACAAAAATTATTTTATTTAAGAACACTATAATTCCCATTAGTGTAACCCTGCATACGAGTCTTAATATACTTCCTATAATCCTAGGGAACAATGAATCATAAGAAAGGACTGATATCAGATGATCAGTAAGGGTATACATATAATGAAAACTATCATAAACAAGAATAAAGATTTATGTAAATGTGATCAACTGAAACACATTCCATTTGATCAATAACCTGACCATAATATGGTAGGAATAAAATGACATCAAATAATTCTATATAAATAATCACATGGGATTGAAAATTAACCCTGGATATTATAATAGTCTAGAAATCACATGGAATATCAATAACTAATCTCATAATAATGGAATTCATAATGTGGTACATCATAATCACACCATCAAGGCTTTTCCCAAGACACCATAAATAAACAGGTAACGCCTCGGCCAATACCCAAATTAGTTTATTACGCAAGACATAATGATACATAGAAGGGCTATATCAGACACCTCCTATAACATAATAATTTTAATAAATACCTCATATGAAATTGGTGAAACATAATCAACTTAATAATTTTTATTGAAAATGCAATACAAAATGTAAATAACTTTCATTCAGTAGACATAATCATAAACCATCTAAGGAAATATGGAAAATGGTATTAAAATAGTATATCCCCAGTCAAAATAATAAATTTTTTTTTAATATAATATGGTATATGGTATCATATTAGATCAACATAAATGAATTATAAGGTTCAAAAAAGGATGATGACATAGATGAATATACTTTTAAATGATACCATTGAAAATTTCTTGAAGAAAATAATATTTTAACATTCTAATGTGTTCCATACCACCTTGGAACATTTAAATAATAATAAGGAATAGAATTAAATTAATATTATAATATAATGATAATAAAAAGATTCGTGATATGATAAGGGTTGTACATACACTGTACATAGGGAATAAGTGACGAATAAGGCATATATGTCACAGAAGTGAAAGTGAGAGAAGAAAACCCTTACCACTTTACAATAAGATGAATCATATGCCCCATAACATAAAATGAAACATAAAATATTGTAAATATAATTATACTCATGATATTATATTAAAGGGATGGTATATACACCACACAAAAAGAAATAAGTGGTGACTAAAATATGTATTTCACCAAAATAAAAGTTAGATGAAAATTCGTTATATTACGTTTATTTTAGTCGAATGTGGTTTAACATCCTGAATAATGGTTTTAAATAAGTTCTGAACTTATATAAAATCTTATTCATATTTATAATATCATATATTATATTATTGTATTATTTTATAACCAGTTTATTGATAATATTTCATTATTAACCTTATTTAAGGTGTTAAGTGCTTCATTTTCTTATGTATGTTTTATCATGAATGTCTCGGTTCTTTTGCATATGATATAGATAAACCATATAAATAATGATTTTATTTTTATAAATATCATAATTAGTCATTAAATAAATTTTTAAACCACTCTTGATGTTTAATCATAGATAATGAATTACATCGATTCGTGGAGATAGTAAGTCGTATGTATGCACGACCGACGATATCATTCACTTAATGGTAAAAGGATAAATATTTGAGGGTATATTAATTTTAAAGAACCAATATAATGTCATAATAACTACATATATACGTTATTTACATAATTAAACCCATCTGATTAATGTGGTAATGAAAAAAATTACACCATGACTTGGAGACGGTAAGTTGCACACACAGTGCTTTCATTTTTAATAGGTTGCATAAATCATAAAATATGGTTGTCTCATAAGCCTCATTACATCTCAGAATATATAATATAGCATATTTATTAATTTACTATAGAAACTACTCATTAATATTATTTGTAAGAATAAATTTACTTGGATGTGTTGGTAAAAACAATTACCTCTTCTTCGATGGAATCCCTTTAGATATCTTTCTAAGAGATCTGGGGATTCTCTTTTTTGAAGGCCAGGAACACGAAAAAAAGGATAAGGATGTTTCTAAGAGAAAATTTCTAGAGGTTTATCAATATATAAGGCTCAATGGGGTGTGAATAATTGAGGAAGGAGGTGCCATTTTATAATTGATACGAGTGACACGTTAGAAAACCTTCAAAATATTAAATTTATATAAATTAATTTTCTATTAAAAAATATAGAATCTAATTTATTTATTATTTAAAATAATAATAGGTCAAAATAATCTCAAAAAATAATTTTTAGAGAAGTATCTGCCATAATATTACCTATATATTTTGGCTTTATCATGGAAACATGTGTTTTTATTCTTTGAAGGATAACATAGTTACTATAAAATTCCAAAAGGACCATAATTGAATCAAAGATGATTAATTAAACCATATCTCAATAATTGGTATAAATTCTATACTTATATTAATTTTATGTCATTTAAATAAAAATATTTATATTAAAATATTATTCATTTCAATTCTGAAACTATTCATTACTAGACTCTTTAAAAATATTATAAAAACAAGATAAATTCGATTTTTTTTCAAAACATCAATAACATGTAAAAATAACCTATAAAAGTATTTTATGTCATTAATTATTTCAAATTATATTCAATTTAATATTTTTATATCATTTAATTGATATTTCTATTTATGAAATAATTACTACAACATCATTGTTTGAGAATTAAAGTTAATTATTTATTTCTTGAAAAATAAAAGTAAATTATCATGAGGAATATAAAAAATTTATATTTTAATGTAATATTTTAAAGTTAAAGATATGTTCTTAACAACCACATATTAAAATTTTAATACTTATTAAAAACATGAGTATGAAATATTTCACTTTTCTTAAAATAAAATACGATAAAATTATTAAATTCATTAAAGAGGATAAAAGAGGCTATAAAATAATTGTAAGGTTGGTTTTGGTAGAAATTAACTCATAAAATAAAATTAGTACATGTGTTATGGAAATTTATTAATATTTATAATATTTTTTTACTGTTAATTACTTGAATTACCCTTAACTATGGAAATAAAAATACTAAAGTTACTATTCATATTGTCAAAAAATAAAATGGAATTGTTACTTTGGACCTTATAATAACAAATATGTGATTAATTTTTCAAATTTAAAAAATGTTAATTGGATAAAATTAATTTAAAATTAATCCCATTGATGGGGTGATAAAATAGGCTATTAAAGTGAAAAACGTTCAAAATATTAAAATGTTTTTAAATCCAAATAAATTTAAAAGTTTATTATAAAAGAATAAATTTAATTACATGATATAAAAGTTATTTAAATATATTTTAAAACCAATAATATATAGATTTTTATACTACAAAATATTTATAAGAAAAATATGTTTTGAATTAAAATCTAGTATTTTATACTATTCATCAAAACATGAAACTTATTTGAAAAATAATAGAAATGAAGAAATGTAAATTTTTAAATTAGTTTTTCAAATAAGTAATATATTTTGTTAAATTTATTTTATATAGGTGCCAAAATTTAGTTTCAAAACAATTTCTCCATCAAAAGGTAGCAAAACAACCTTTACATAAATAATGTTTTTTATGCTTAAAAGTAGAATTATTTTTATATCATGTCTAGACAAAAATAAAATGAAAATAAAAAAATATATTTAAAATATATTTCATTAATATAATCCAATAAGAGTGATTTAATCACTTTATAGGAATAATTTTTAACAATTAAATATTTTTTAGAAAAACATTTCATTTTTTTCAAAATGGTTTTATTTTCCTTCATAATTAATTAGTCCCCAAAGAATAAATTAAATATACATGTTTCAACTATATTTTCATAATTTATCTAATAAAATTATTACCCATAAATATAAAGTCTATATTCTAATTTTTAAATTTAAAAAATAATTTTTAGTTCTTTTAAACTCGATGTGGAGTATAATATACGCTATCCAACATAGTCATTCTTTTTTTTAAAAACTCCCGATGTTACAAAAAACACAGCCATGATAGAGAACCTATGATACATGAATATGGTCTACCATGCTTGGGGGAGACCAGTTCAATGCATGGAATTTAAAAAAGGGATTCATGAACATGTCTCAAATCTATAAGAGATACCTGAAGTATGCTATAATTCCCCCCAAATGCTTAACATGAACCTGACCTCCCACCCTATCAACCAATGTGAGTTAGTAAGTGCTCTTGTTAGGGTTACCCAATTATCACCTACCGTGGAAAATAAATACAATGAGTCATCATGTATATGAGATCTGTCTGATGTTTCTGGTTCAAAAAACAAACCTCATTGGAAGACAACCCATAAAAAATATGAGTACGAAACAAAAATGGTTAACTTGATATGAATCCTTAACCAAAATTACAATGTCACCAACATGTTAGGACCCTTTTCCTCTCTCAAAAAATGAAAGTGTTTCAATCATGGATTTAAAACAATTGATTATGTATGTGTTCATTTTTTAATATGATACTTTCGTGGCGGGTTTTTTTATGTTCTTCATTCATACCCACACACAATCATTATAACTCTATTAGATCCAAATGGAATCCTTCCAACCAATACAGAATTTTGAATTAGCCACCACTCAAGAATAATCCTCATCTAATCAAATGATCTCATCACATGCCCAGTGTCCTTAGTATTAGTTACCAAATGCACTAATCAGGGAGTACCAACTCAATGATAGTTTCTTTATACTAGAGGTTTCACTTGAAGCCCTCAAGGAATGAAGCTCCACCATTCCTCCACCAAAAAACGGTTGGTGGAAAATAAGAAAGTGGAACCCGTGGTTGTTTCAAACCATTTCGGTGGATTCCACCTAGAATTAAGTAATATATTCCACCATTATCTTACGGAGGTAGATTAAGAGGTCACCAATGACCTCATTCCATCAAAGTAGGGGTTTCACCAAGTGAATCCCACCAGCAGTCACCACCGTCAATTCCATATAGCACAAAGTACTCAACATAGTGAGTAAACCACCCCACAGGTTACAAACCTAGGAAAAAGGGAATCCCTTCAAGGGTTGGAACAAAAAACTAGGGATAAGATCACTTCATTATCCCTACTAAATAATCCACCAATAAAGCATCATGTCAAATTATTAGTAGATTCAAATTATTTCATGTACCCTCAAACCTTATAACAATTTTTAGAAGCAACCAACTGAACCCATCAACAAAATGAGATGGAAACCAATGAGAATATTTAAATCCCTTATTGTGCATATCAAGCCTTCTGACATGATATAGTAGTACTCAGAGAAACTAACAGGAAAATTACTGTAAAACTGAGTGTAAACCTATATCTCTAACCCCACACATAAGGACTATAGGAATACACCAATAAGAAATGGAGGATAGGAGTGTGGATTTATCCCTTATCCAACCATAGAATGGTAATATATACCTATTCCATCTACTGATGTCATTCAACATATAGTGAATACGATGAAATTTAAAATCAAAATCCTTTACCACATCCTACATCATTCCATGATTTCATGACAACAACAGTAGTGGATGTAGGGTGGAAGCACAACCCCACCCCCACAATTGGGGTTACCCATAAATATATTGTGAGGGTCACTCTAGATTAGATGCATATCCCTATTTCCATACAGGCGGTTCATTGAAAAAATATCATGATAAAATAACAATCAGATCGACCCCATATCCCCATTGTAACTGGAGGACATCGATCCATCCCAGTGGCCACTCGAGGGCAGTCATATATCCTTACCAATAATCCAAAAATATATCATAAAATTTCAGTAGTAAAAAAGAATATACTTAAATGGGATTGTATAAATGAAAGCTGTTATCATCAACAGGCTCCCTAAGTCACCCGTAAGAGAGTATCCAAAAAGGATCCTCAACAAAGGTGATTAGAAAATAAAGATTCGGTCTAAAATCTTGATCTGTTCAATGCTAGTGTTCTGGAATCCCTCAAAAATTTATTAATGGTAGCTCAAGATCATACTAAACATTTTAAAAATTATAGAGATATTAGATACAATTGAGATGGTCCTCCCCACAAACTTGTTTCTAGTTATATGTACACTCCCCATCCATCTTACCATGAAGGCTTACTAAATGTCAATAATCTGATCAATCACATGAGCTCATCTCCTGATGAGTGACACCAAATCCCTTACCATGGACATAATATCAAATAGAAATAATGCCCTCCCCTTACTATAGTACACCTTAAAGGTCCTCCCTTGTGTATATTCTGTGGAAATATTTCTTATAGTTAGACGGCAAGCAATGAAGGAAGTCCTCCCCATGACGGCATTCACTATGATGTTCCTCCACACGGTGACACTTAATTTCATCATGAAGGTCCTCCACTTGATTAATCAAATATTATAGATCCATCCTATCATTAGTCACTTGGAAAAATGAGGCCAATCATTCATGATTTCTCATTTTTGACAAGTGAGTTTTTTTCTCCACCAAAATTCAACCCAAGGATATAATCATTCTTTAAAGAACCCTTAGATCACATTCTTTCCAATATGATAGAGAAAATACCTTCAACCCTACTTTTTATAGTAAATAAATGGAGAAACTTCTACTTTATTCATATTAGGTTGAGAATCCTCTTGTAAAATAAGCAGATGATATATTTCTCATGAGGATACAGTTGACTAAACACAATATACAAGTCATGTTTGGGCCTTTAGCCACTGTCAATATATTATTTAAAAGGAGTTGTTAGAAAAATGTGTGTATGAAATCCACCTAAATTTATGGACCATTCTTCATCACTTAATAACAAAAGTATTAACTTATGATGGATATCTATGCCACATCAAGGTAATGTAAGAGATACGTCATCATATTGACTCAGTAGCCCTTCTAGATATTCCATACCCATGATTTGGATGATAGAAAGGAGCCCAACAATGCACATGTAGTTATGAATTAAAATAATTATGTCAGATGATCACAGATGCCCCATCCATTGTTCACATCAAAGATGGTGTGAACACATGGAATTAAATTTTACATCGCTCCATAATCAGAAAATCTCACCTAAAGTGACATCATGTAACATCATTACCTCAAGCCATATTTTAGAAATACAAACTTCTCAAAATATATGGTATGATAAAAAATTTGGCCCTAAATAACTCATAGGTATATTAGTCTAGAGGAGAGAGAGTCATCGAAAGACTCTTGCATCAAGGGTTTGTAAATATTGAGAAAACGTAACATTTTAGAGATTTTTATCATCAGGAACAAACAATATAATTGGAATTAGGTGGATTAGTTGAAAATCATAAAATTCACCGAGACCATGTCAAAATAATGCTCTGTAAAATCAATAGATAAGCCACGCTAGTTTAGGAGAAACCCCAACCCATGGGGCTGGGGGAATTTTTAACATAACATTTAATGCTAACAAAAAAACATGAATGGTTGGGAAAACAGAATATAATAAGCCCCATATCACAAGGATGGGAGAAATTTTACCTCAATATCCTCCTCAATAGAAGTCAGTATTTTCCCATTTAGGGGGAGCACCAAAAAATGAATCTTCTTAGTTCACACTATCTCATGACCCAGTTTACTCCTTAGGGATTCAAACAAATGAATTATCCATATATTTCCTTTGGTTCACCCTTTATCAAATGATTCCAATAGAAGTAGTGAATTAGAGGGATATGCCCCTTGAAAGGAATAAAAGAAAGTAATATCTCAAGGATATTAATGTGACACCTACAATGCAATGTACATCAGTGAAAGTCATTTGAACCACCCCTGAAGATGCTACAGAACATAAGGCTGATATAGTAGAATATGAGGAGGAGGATTATATTCCTAATATTTTCCACACTAAAATAATTGAATAAGGTGTGCATACCTAAAACCAGAGTCTTTCCATGAATTTTGGGATTCCCCCAACTTCTCCACTACCACTTCCTCAGAGAGAATTAGCTAAGGAAATGGGTCACGGTCTGGTAGTATCTCATTCACCGCCCAAAGAGGTTGAACCCCTCACACTTGAGTAAATATTTGCTCATTAATAGGAAGAGAAAATATAATGGAGAAAATTCAATTTTGAAATAATCCAACGAAAAATCCTTGATGGATATGTTCTGCAAGAAGGGACTAATCTCTCACTCCAAGTAGATGTTCCTAAAAAAAGATGGTTTCTTGCATCAACTGAAATAGTGACAGAATATCCACTCAATGTGGGATATAGAAAACAAATATATTTAGACCCCACAGAAGAAAAATATTAGGAGTTACCTGTATCAGGATTATAACTAGAGCTAGGTCAGATGCAGCCTCATAGTCCATCCCCTATAGGGTACCCATCGTGGGTACATGAAAATCCACCATAGCAGGTTTAACCTGTTGTTCCCCTTGGTTAGAATTATGATAATTTGGTTGTTCCTCCGCAACTCATCAACACTATTGATAGATTGGTGGATCTATTAGATGTTGTGGAAGGTTTATATACACCTATAAAGCCAGAAAAAAATATTTTACCTGATTGGGTGGATGCGACGATTCCCCCTTGAATCTTTGGGAATCTTGTATTCCAAACATTTAATAGTTCTGGGGATCCATAATGACATCTAAGGCACTTTGTGTCTCCATGAAACCCCATTATGGGAACCTTCATGCACCAAGTGGGAGATAAGATTATATTTTTTATATAACACTTATCCCAGTAAAGTATCCATGTGTATATAATGATCTAGTCTCATTAGTAAAATGGTTGAAGATTCTATTTTTTGAACTAAGGATAACTCACATTCCATGCTGGCATCTCAATGAAAAGGATGGGTAGAGTGGAAACTTCAACATATACATTAAAATCAACCTCTATGTCCACCTTAACTTATATACCTGAACCTCTTCACATGACACCTCTTCCTAAATGGTAGTGTCAGTTGTAGTATCCCTATTAAGATGAGAGAAACCAACTTAAACATTTATAGTTTGAGGATGGGAAGAATAATGTTTATTCATTATAATATTAGAATGTTACAAGTTAATTATTAGTAACCATGGAAGGTAACTTGAAAAAAATCAGAGCCCAAAATACCAATTTAGGTTGGCCTTGATGATTTCCCATATTTATGCTTCTATCATCAAATTTTGGGGTACACCATCTAGGGCTATTTAATTTTCAAATATATCGTATAACGGATGGTTGATTTCAGGAAATGGAAGATGGGAAAACACATAGCATAGGTACTGTGTGTCTCCTATACCACTCCAAAAGAAGAATGTGCATGGTAATAATTTATTAGTGAGATGGAACATAAGTTCATTTATTAGATGACAAAAAATAACAATCAACTGAACTCATCATATCCTCATAAAATAGTTAGAACAACCAATTATGCCCCCAGTCAATTCTGCAATGGAATTGCCAACTCTGTCAAAGCTAAAGCCCTCCAAAGGTCAGTCTTATAAGAAACAACATTTCTAAAGGAGAAGTAAAAAAAATTAAGAGGATGAAATCACCTCGAGTCCAAATATAGACATAACTCTCATAGGCATCATGCCTTCAACCCTAAAAGTGTGAGGGCTACCCCACAAAAAGAGCATAATAATAACCATCCCAAAAAGAGAACTCAATAAAAAACCATCTATATATAATACTAATCGGAATAAAATATAAATTTTGTTAATATTTACATCATTCACTTAATGGATCAATTTTCTAATGACAAGTGTGATTAAAAGCTAATATTCCCTATTCGGAAACCATAGGTAGAGGTCGTAGAAGCAAGGGAGGAAGGAGAAGATGCAGTCATGGTTAGAACCAATATCCCAACCACATCCTCTTCATGGTTGTTTATGTTATCAAGTCTTAGAGAAGAGTCATTTTGTTAGAAAAAAGATAGCATAAAAGTCAAGTAAACTTCACAAAGATACATCATGGACCAATCATTTTAGAAGATCAACAGGAAGGGGTGAATAAGTCTCACCATCCCCTATAGGAAGGAAATCCAACACAGTCCAATGCAGTAGCAGAAATTCCTTAAAAATATCTGTAACCAACCAACTCATATACCCATGGAATGCTAGTTTTGATAATATATGTACTCAATATGTCAAAGGATATAAGAGAATAAATTGTAGAGTTTCTTCCGAACCCTCAAGAATTTGATGCAGAATTCACTGGAAGTGAGGTATATCGTGTTGAGGTGGACCATGCATAATTTCATGTGGTTATATATTTCATATAACATGATATAGATGATGTAGTATAAGAGAACACCTTGCCCCCATATGTATGTGGAAGATTATATGACATTGAAATCTATCAATCATTTATTGATAATGGATCAGGGGTCAAACTACTGTCTGTTAGAATAATCCATAAATTTGGATATGTGGAAGGTAATATATTCCCTTCTACTCTAATGCTTAAATGTTTTTATAAAAGTGATAAGGAACCCCTCTGTCACATTAATTTCATAGCACAATTTGGGGATTTAGTGTCCAACTCTAATTTCTTGGTCATCCAACAAGATGCAAATTTCAATGTATTGCTAAGAAGGAATTGGTTGAACTATAATTCGTCAATCCCTTCATCATATCATAAATTCCTCAAATACTATAACAATAGATCGATTAGAATGTTACACAGTGAAAAAACATCATTTGAATCTTGGTAACCTCAACATATTGATGCATGATTCATCCAAAGAGAGGTGAAATAACACATGACTGATGGTGCTGCTCAAGTTACCTCCAAAAATAGTCTATAAATGACCCCATATAACCCATTAAAAGACCTTAGTGATGAATATGTGTTTCCTATTAGTCAGTTAGAAGAAATAACTTAGATTCAAGGATGTATTCCCCAACCTTCATGATATCTACCAATTTAGTTGAATCTGAGACCATTGAAGAAGTATTTTATTTCTCCATCGGTGGTGATACCTCAACTGATATTTCGAAAACATCACCCCCATTACTTCAATAGGTGGAAACTTCATTACAAAAATCTAAGGAGATTATTATTTCACAAAATTAATATGACTCTTAAATTACCGACCTCCCTCCTAACCTCAATGATTTACCTTTTTCTCACATCTATCCCAACCTACAAATAGAGGAAGTTGAGGGGGAAGAGAAAGGGGAAGGATATTAAGAAGAAAACCTCATAGATGATCCTCCAGCATTCAAAGATGTAGATTCCATAGCTGTTGATGACTTATTATAGATAAATCTTGGTATATAGGAGGACCTATGACTGATGTTGATCAGTGAAGCTAATTCCATCATTGAGTAGAATATTTACACATATTTTTCGAAATAACAATGACATGTAATTTTCAGGAATTAAAATGAAATTATAGTCCTTGGTCTAATCATGGCTATCCAACACATAGGATTACAAATAGATCACCTCAGTTAAAAATAGGTAGCTAGAAGGAAACATCTGGCTTATTCCACTAAATTACAAGATTGAATTTGTAATCTCTTGAAATAAAAATTCATTTGAAAAGTCCAATAACCAAAATTTATTGTCTACATTATCCTATTACAAAACGAGGATGGGCATGTCATGGTTTATATCAATTTTAGAGACCTCAACTAGTGATTTCTGAAATATGACTTCCTGGTTCCAATTACAGAACATTGGATTGTTGCAATAGATGGATATCAATCCCTCTGTTTCATGGATGTAAATTTAGGGTAAACCAAATCTGAATGGCCCTAGAAGATGAATAATTTAATTCCTTTAGGTCCCCTAAGGAGTAGTTTTATAAATAGTGATTCACTTTATTTTAAAGATTGTTGGTGCAACATATAAACATGCCAGGGATCACATCTTTAAACCTTTCCTAGGAAAATTATTCAAGAGTTACATTGAAAATTTGGTTGAAAATCATAGGAATGTTCTTGATCCCCTTTCCAAGTTGGAAATAATTTTTGATAAATTGCAACAACACAGTCTGGAGGTAAACTCCCTGAAATATTCTTTCGAAATTACCTTTGGAATATTTCTTAGCTTCATTGTACAAATTGATGGAATTGAAGTATACCCTGAGAAAACGAAAGAAATCCTTGGTATTTCACCTCATAAAAAACTCAATGATATGAGAGAGATATAGGTACACATTTACGTCATACGATGTTTCATAGAAAACATCACGTGTAAGTGTTTTACATTTACCATTTTGATAAAGAATGGGATCATATTTAAGTGGACTGATGACTGTAAAGAATCATTCAAAATCCTGAAAAATATCATCTTATCCCACCGGGTTTGATGTCTCCAGTAGAAGGAAGGTATCTCCTCTTATATGTGATAGCTTTGGAATAGTCATTAAGGGACTTCCTCACACATAAAAATGACACTAGTAGTGAAAAAACATGTATTATCTTAATCTTACCATGATTGACACTGAGAGTTTGAGTTTAGATATCGAGAAGAACTACTCGGAACTAATTTTTGCAGTTAACAAATTAAGGCACTATTTGTAGCACCATGAGGTATATTTGATATTTCTATATGACCCACTCAAATATATCCTCAATCCTCAAAACTGGAAAATATATTTGGTGATATGGGAAGTCATTCTGCAATAGTTCGAAATTTGGTTCATACTGTAGAAAGTGATAAAAGGGAAGAGTTAGAAAATTTATTATCCAAACACCCCTCTGTGGAAGTGATTCTGGTGAGTACTTAACTACCATATAAGGAGATATTATACATTCAAGACTCTACCAAAATGTTGGAAATGTACTTTGATGGTGTGTCTAGATGCCGAACCAGAAATAGGATGGAAGACCCCATGCACAAAAAGCTAGGTTCGGAGTAATTCTTTGTTCTCTAGAAATGTTAGTTCTACACTACTCCTTCCCTCTATCAAAAGGCTTCACATAAAATATGACTGAATACTAATCCATAATTTTGGTTTTGGAATTGGATTTTCATGTACTAGTGAGTCACTTGAGAATCAACGGTGACCCTGAGTTAGTGATTAAGTTGATCAATGGCTATTATGCAATAAAAAAATAAAATATGATCCCCGTACTTAGTTATGTGTGAGGGTTTCTTTCAGAATTCCCCTATAAACCAACACTAACTCACATACCATGTTCAAAAAATTCTTAAGAAGATTCATTATAAAATGAAGCTAAAACATTGGCAGATCCATATAGACACAAAATAGTAATCAACACTACACATCACGTAATGGTATCATCATTTTTATATAAAATCATGGAAGATATAATTATGGTAAATTATACCACTAATCTTGATAATACTGCAGATTTTTGGATGACACCCATCCTAGAAGACATAAAAAATGAGACACTTATGTCATATAAAGTTGGAATAGAATAGATCTGATGATGGGATGTCAATTTCACTCAATATAAAAACCCAGTTCATTAAAGGGTTCTATAAAAGAGAAACCTTAATGAATTTCTCCTCATATCCATTGACATAGAGGAGAAAACTAGCACCATCAAGAATGTTTATAATGGCACTTTTGGTTCACACGAGTTAGGAACCAATATTAATCACCAAATTACGAGGTTTGTATATTTCTAGCCTTTAATTATGCATGATTTCACACAATTAATTAAAAAGATTCATTCATGCCATGTTCATGATTACTTTATCTATCAACCCCTAGAGATTTTACACATAGATAAATACTTATAGACATTAACTGTAAGGAGAATAGATGTTTTATGGTCATACCCTCTAGAAACAAACAAGAAGTTAAAATAAATCCTTACCACTGCCAAATTATTATCAAAATTGGATAAGGAAATACCTCTTAAAGAAGTCTGGAGAAACAGTATCCTCAATTTCATGAATTGAGACATAATCACACGATTTGGTGTCCCTCATATAATATTGATGGAAAATGAAGCCAACTTATATTTATCACAATTAAATAGGTTGTACCTATAATATAACACCGAGCCTAACCATTCATTCCGCTATCATGTAGTGGAAAATGGAAAAATAAAGGATCTCAAAAAAATCCCTATCAAACATACTCTAGAAAAATGTGGACATGGATAATAAGTCTTGGCCCAATAGTCTCTTTTACACCTTGTGGGACTACCACACTACAACCTGTATTGTAACTTAGGTAACCCTATATTCACTTGTTTATATAATAGAGGTAGTGTGACCCATTGAGGCCCAATTTACCTCAATCTAAATAGATATATATGGAAAAATCACATATGATGAGAATAAAAAATTTGTTAGGATTAGATAGAGTGAGTCAATGATAAAAGTATTCATACCTTATACCACTTGGTATATAATGAAAATTAGATACCTTTATCCTTCAACAAGAGAGTTTGTCTCCATTCATTTCTTCAAAGAGAACTAGTTTTATATCTTAAAACCTCAATGATACTTGGGAATAAACCTCAAAATATTGAAACAATGTGGGAAGGACCTTACATCATACATAAGGTCTATCCTAATGGAGCTTAATCACTAATAACATTGGATGGGGAATACACTATTCCCCAACTAATTGATGGTTTCTCATGAAATACTTCATGTGATCAACCATGTTCTTCATTATAAGACCTAAAATTTAAAGACATTATGGTCCTAGTCATACAAACAATAACTAAAGACACCATAGTTCAATAAATAATAAATTAAACTACATAACCTAATGTAATATTTAAAAAATGTTTTACTATGTGAAAATTTCCATGGATCATGATGTAAAATTCCATGGTTCACATCCCTATTATATTATGTACAACTGTGTAATAATTTAGTCTTTGCTTGAGTGGACTCCAATGATTGGTGTTGGTCTCCTACTACCCCACCAACCTATCATTATTAATAACTATGTGTGAATTTATTCTTATTTCAATGGGATATTTAGTGACACCTATGCCTTATGTTGTGGGTCCAATGATGAAATAAGGATAATTCCCCCTCTCCTTCATATAATAAAATTAATATAGTGAATTCCAATAGTGTCCCTTTAATTTGGAAGCTCATTTTAAGTAAAATGATGTATCTCTATATATGAGTTAGATATATGTGGGGAATCATATTAAAAACTATGTGTGACTTGATTCTCGCTTTGATGATATATGTAGAAACACCTAGGTCATCTACCTTAGGCCTAGCCCCAAATATACCCCTTTATAAGATTATTTTCACCAACACTTGGACCTTGAGGCCTCTCTTAATACTATGTTGGTATATTTTAGACTGAAGATGAAATCTTTGCACCATAATGATAGTCAAATCTCTATAACCTTAAATAATACTAACCCCATAGTGGTAGTCATAAGAATCTAAACTAGAGGGTACTATAGTCTTTTCTGTGTGACTAAAAAATACATAATGGTACTTTTGATGTGACCCTGAAAGGTAAACTTGATTTAATCTAGTTGTATGACATTAAAATACATGGAAAAATAATTTTTTCATGACATTAAACCACATGATTCATTTGTCCATCACTATAGAAAATGCCTCTCTTGTAGTGTCTCTTATGTACTAAACTATGTTTTTGAAACACATAAATCTTGATTCTCATCCAATGATATACATGGAAATTACTATATAATATATCTTATCCCAACCATTATATAGTAAAAATTCACCAATCCTTTATTTTAATCACCACTATTTTGTGAAATAAACCTTTACCATTCCTTGTCTCTCACACCGAACACAGCTCATATGAGCATATTAATTCTAGTAAGGGATTCTATATATGATTGAGACATATTTGTTCACATAAGAATAAGCATGGTCCTAGATGCAAGACATTAAAAGGAAAACAAAATTTATTTTCTACATAACATTAAATTTCATAGTTGAAATATCTTTTATAACATAACACTGCACACCTCCATGACCCTGACCCAAAAGGACCACTATCCTGGGTATAGTTCTCCCACGACACCTCCATCCAAGAACTATACATGGCATGATTCTCATTATAATGGGATACATATTTACTCAAAGATCCAATATCTTGGTCCATAAACAATATATAAAATGTACGTAATATCCTATGTACAATTTAAATCTTCATACGATAGTCGAAATTGGTTCTCACCCCGTTCAAGAGCCCATATTCAAAAAAAATTCTCCTACTTGCCTAAAAACCTAACATGTGTGTGAATTTTTCCATCTATAAATATTAATTTCGTTATTCTTGGTACCACATGATATTTAGTGATTATCATAATCCTGGTTCTGACTGTAAATTTTCCCTTCATTATATAAAAGTTAGAAATCAAACGATTGAAAGGAAAACTCTCCCATTTATGGTCAATTTTGGCCTAAATGCTCCCTTCATATTCAGGAATACTCCTTTCACAAATCATACTTTGTTCTATGGGGAATTCAAATCTTCATAATCTTTCCTCAGATATCAGTGATGAAATAATTCAACGTTGATGTACACATTTCATTCCATGTGTTATATGCCTAAAAAATGAATTTTCATGATATTCCTCCAAATTTGGCTTGTCAATCATAAGAATTTTTATCTCTTAAGAGGAGAGTTATTTTTTATTGTTATGCCTAAAAAACATAGCAATGGAAGTCACTTTTTGAACTTGTTCCATGATCATCCCTTGCACACTTTTCCCATATCATTTTCTCATATCTGTGAACCCTAAGGTCATGAATTACAACCTTCACTCTTTACACTCATATAATTATTAATTTTTATTTTCCAAATCACCATAAAATGTGTGGCCCTAGCTATAAGAACCGAAATATTAATACATTTGGTCCTAGTCATTACACCCTAAACTCCAAGACACTAGGATTCTAGTTCCATGGCAATTAATGGCATAGAAAATGTCTTTATAATAAGACATTAAATTTCACAAAAAAATTCCTTTCTATATGATATAAAACTACTTCGCATCCCTATCTCATGACGTAAAACCTCATAACACTTTGGTAATAACATGATAGGTCACCAATATCAGTGTTGGTCTCATACCGTACCACTAATATATATATCCATCAGAACTGCATGTGGAAATATTCTTTCTTAAATGAGATATATAGTGATTCTAGAGTCCCTCAAACATGGCCCAATCATAGGAAAAAAGAGTATCACGTGTGCCTTCTATCCTACACATGACCACAGTTCATCCAAGTGATTTTAATTAATGTTCCCTCATTCAAGAACCCATTATGAAAACAAAAGTGTTCTCTTCCCCAAATGTGAGTTAGATTTGTGCATGGAACTTCTCACTCCATGGCCAATTCTGGTTGAAACACTTTCTTTGTTCATGGATATATCACCTCCACACATCATACCCCATGTGTTGGGGGGGGGGGGGCTCGAATCATCATAATATTTCATTTTTCTATCAAGGATGATAATGCTTAAATATGATGGACACATTTTCTTTGAATATGTAAAATATTCCTCAAATTATCTTTACATAATGAGTAACCCAAAATATCCCATCAACTAGAGGAACCTTCATCCTTAGGAGAAAATTATTTTTTCTTCATATGCTTTTACAACCACATAAATGAAGAAAATTTTTGAACATTGTTTGTAGTCATTCAATATTCTCTTGTCCCACATCATTCCTCTTATTCAAAAATCCAAAAATTCCATGGTTTATAACATCCCCTATCAAATCTAGGTATACTGGGACATAATTTTCGGCATGATAGATCCATTTTTACTCATTATCCACAATCCGTTTGGTCAACTCTTTTCAACCTTAATCTATAGCAACTATAGGTCATAGTTTTATGACATTAAACTGAAATATGACCATGTCCGAGTCATGTGAACTTAAAAGAAATGAAAGGGTTCCTAATTATATTACATTCAACTACAATTTAGCTTCCTCACCATGTGATATAAAATTGTGTAACACTTTTTTCCTCACTTGAGAGGTCCCAAATTTTAGTGTAAGTCTAATAACCACCATCACACTAGTGCAGAAAACATTTTTTACGTCACCATTTTTTACGTCAGTTATATAAAACCGACGTCATAATATGTAAAACGAGGTTTTTTACGTCAGTTATTTAATAACCGACGTAAAAACCTGTGTTTAGTACACCTTTAACGTCGGTTATTTTTATAACCGACGTTATTAATCGCGCGGCTTCGTTTTTTACGTCGGTTATACATTAACCGCCGTAAAAAACAGAAGCGGGGGGTGTTTGTTACGTCGGTTATTCAATAACCGACGTAACAAATCGACATATGTACGAGTTATTACGTCGGTTATTCAATAACTGACGTAAAAAACTCGGTTTTTGAAGGCCTTTTTATGGCGATTATTTTATAACCGATGTAAAAAAAGAATCCGCAGATGTTTTTGACGTCGGTTATGGAATAACCGACGTAAAAAAATGCGGATTTTGAGCCCTTTATAACGTCAGTTATAAAATAACCGACGTAAAAAAAGAATCGGAGGAAGGTTATAATGTCGGTTATTGAATAACCGACGTTATAAATGTTTTTAAAAAAATTATAACGTCGGTTATTGAATAACCGACGTGATAACTCATTTAAAAATTTACCCAGACCCGTGGATTGTCATTCGTGAGTTTACCTTCGACAGTCGTGACTCGTCTCTCTCGCGCGTAAACCTGAATCGGCTCGTCCATTTCGTTGGTTTAGATTCATTTTGCGATCATCGTTTCTCATATTTAATCTCCTCGGATCAATCATCTAAACTCGCAGCACTCAGGTAATCCTCCCACTCGTTCGTTTTTTTCGCGGATAGTATATATATATGTGTTGTGATTTTTTGTTGAAACTAGCTAAGATTCTTCGATTACGAACCCTTTTAACTCGTTTTGGCACCATAATCTTATTTATCATCCCTAGATCTATTAGTTCGACTTGCAATATTGACTAATTTTATGATTTCACTAATTTTTCATCGTTTTCTATAAATCCCCGAGAGGGTTGGGGCGTGTCCATTTGGATGGGTTGCCCTTTTACAGTTGTTACTACTTTATTCACACACAACCATGGCATAGGTGCATGGATTTGGGATCACATCACCATTTTCACCCCCTGCAAACAAAGTTTCACGAGGAGGACTCGCCAGATTTCCCCTCGGCATGTTAAAATTTTTAGATACCCTCTTTTCAGCAAGTAAAAAATTAACTAGTTTTTTCTTCACTACTTATCCTAAACAAATAAAACCACTATTCTTTATAGAACCTCTACTAGATCCATTGCATCCATCTACATACATATTTGGATCTGAAAGCATCCCTTATGCCTTATGTTCGATGCTAACATCCTTTACTGATCTATAGAAAATATGATGGTCTGCTAAGCTCTCCATTTAAAAGTCAAACCCCACCAATTATTCATCCTCATCATGAGAAAGTGGCACAACATCTGAATTTCTGATTCAATCTCTTGGGTCACTGAACAAACATTAACTCCTTCAAATCCACACCTGGAATAGACAACCTAATGTCGAGTTCCTTCTCTATCTATTGAAACTCAGTTCTTCCTCCACACCGAAAAACATTCTTTGAATGGCCCAACTTCTTGTTATGGTAAATTTTCAGTGATTCCTGGGGGGTGGGAGGGCTATCAAGAGGGTTGGGGGTGTCCAGGGGGGTGTCCAAGGGGGTAGGGTGTGGGGGGTGGTGTCCAGGAGGGGTGGGGGGCTGTCCAGAGGGGTCGGGGGGTGTCCAGGGGGGTTTACAAGGGGGTGGGTGGGTGTGGGGGGCTGTCCAAGGGTGTGGGTGGGTGTTGGGGGGTGTCCAGGGGGGTGTCCAAGGGGGTAGGGGGTGGGGGTGGTGTTTAGGAGGGGTGGGGGGCTGTCCAGAGGGTTGGGGGGTGTTCAGGGGGGTGTCCAAGCAGGTCGGGGGGTGGGGGGGTTGTGTCCAGGAGGGGTGGGGGTGCTTTCTTGAGGGGTCGGGGGCTGTCCAGAGGGGTCGGGGGGTGTCCAGGGTGGTGTCCAAGGGGATGGGTGGGTGTAGGGGGCTGTCCAAGGGGATGGCAGCCTGTCCAGAGGGGTCGGTGGGGTGTCCAGGGGGGTGTCAAAGGGGTTGGATGGGTGTGGGGGGCTGTCCAAGTGGGTGGCGGCCTCTCCAGAGGGTATTTGGGGTTGTCCGGGTGGGTGGGGGGCTGTCCAGAGGGTTGGAGGATGTCCAAGGGGGTGTCCAAGGGGGTAGGGGGTGGGGGGTGGTGTCCAGGAGGGGCGGGGGGCTGTCCAGAGGGGTCGGGGGGTGTCCAGGGTGGTTTACAAGGGGGTGGGTGGGTGTGGGGGGCTGTCCAAGGGTGTGGGTGGGTGTTGGGGGGTGTCCAGGGGGGTGTCCAAGGGGGTAGGGGGTGGGGGTGGTGTTTAGGAGGGGTGGGGGGGGGGGCTGTCCAGAGGGTTGGGGAGTGTCCAGGGGGGTGTCCAAGCAGGTCGGGGGTGGGGGGTTGTGTCCAGGAGGGGTGGGGGTGCTTTCTAGAGGGGTCGGGGGTTGTCCAGAGGGGTCGGGGGGGTGTCCAGGGTGGTGTCCAAGGGGATGGGTGGGTGTGGGGGGCTGTCCAAGGGGGTGGCGGCCTGTCCAGAGGGGTCGGTGGGGTGTCTAGGGGGGTGTCCAAGGGGGTGGATGGGTGTGGGGGGCTGTCCAAGTGGGTGGCGGCCTCTCCAGAGGGTATTTGGGGTTGTCCGGGTGGGTGGGGGGGGGGGGGCTGTCCAGAGAGTTGGGGGATGTCCAGGGGGGTGACCAAGGGGGTAGGGGGTGGGGGTGGTGTCCAGGAGGGGCGGGGGGCTGTCCAGAGGGGTCGGGGGGTGTCTAGGGGGGGTGTTATATCTTACTATATTTTGTTTAAAAAATAATATTCAAGCATATTTTTTTAAATACACATCGATTTGTTTTATATTTCCAAATTGTTTACATTCAAATTATGATTTTTTTCATATAAACATATATTTGTCTTATCTAAAAAATATATATATATTTTTGCTATATGTTATAGGTAATAATGAGTCGAAGTTGGATTACGGCACATCGAATGAGCAATGAATTTGAGGAAGGTGTTGATGCCTTTTTGGAATTTTCTAAACGAAATGTTCCAAGTAGTGACATTTTTTTCTGTCCATGCCTGAAATGTCTGAATATGAAGAAGTTGAAAAGTAGAGAGATAAAAGATCATCTGATTTGTCATGGTTTCAATCCGAGTTACAACCCTTGGATTTGGCATGGCGAAACTGGACAGAATGTCACTGATGATAATGAATCGCAAGATGGTAACTCTGAGGGAATTGAAGAAATGATTCGCGATATTGTAGCAGAAGAAATTGAGATAGAACCGACAGTTGCACGTCTATATGGTGATGTCGAAAAACCATTATATCCTGGTTGTACAGATTTTACGATTTTGTCGGCGGTGTTATGATTGATTAACCTGAAGGAGAAACATGGATGGAGTGACAGAAGTTTTACAGAGCTGCTACAATTGATGAAAGACATTCTTCCAAAAGATAACGATCTTCCAGATTCACATTATAAGGCCAAAAAAATATTATGCCCGATGGGATTGGGATACAAGAATATTCATGCCTGTCCGAATGACTGCATTATATATAGGAAGGAATATGAATTTCTGAAAGAGTGTCCTAAATGTGGGACATCACGGTATAAGGTGAAAGAAAAATCACAAGCTGATGTAGAGATTACAAAGCTCCCTTCAAAGGTATTTTGGTATCTTTCTATAATTCCTCGTTTCAAACGTTTATTTTCTAATTCACATGATGCAAAAAGGTTAAGATGGCATGCTGATGAGCGGGTATGTGATGGAAAAATACGTCATCCAGCTGATTGTCCACAATGGAAGAAAATTGATGCCCAGTACCCTACATTTGGAAATGAAATTAGAAATCTGAGACTAGGCTTGTGCACAGATGGAATGAATCCATACCGAACCCTCAGTAGCACACATAGTTCATGGCCTGTTTTATTGGTAATTTAAAACCTCTCTCCTGATGTTTTTATGAAGCGCAAATATGTCATGTTGAGTATCATGATCTCTGGTCCAAAGCAACCCGGCAATGATATTGATGTATACTTGTCACCGCTGATTGATGATTTGAAACTGTTATGGGCTGATGGTATTAGGGTGTATGATTCTTATAAAATGGAATATTTTCAACTGCATGCAGTGCTTCTATTCACTATAAATGACTTCCCAGCATATGGAAATTTTTCTGGATACAGTGTTAAAGGGCATAAAGCATGTCCAATTTGCGAACAACAGACGTCATATTGTCAATTGCATCATGGGAGGAAAACAGTGTACATGGGTCATCGAAAGTTTTTGCCTATGGATCACCCTTATAGAAGACTAAAAAAGGCATTCAATGGCTCACAAGAATTTTATACTGCTCCAAAACCTTTATCCCCAGATTTGTATTTTGAGAGGGTGAAAAACCTTGATGTGACATTGGGAAAGACACAGAAATCTGGTAATGATAGACATATTTGGAAGAAAAGGTCAATATTTTTTGAGCTACCATATTGGAGGTATAATGAAGTG
This sequence comes from Viscum album, assembly GCA_963277665.1. NCBI lineage: Eukaryota > Viridiplantae > Streptophyta > Magnoliopsida > Santalales > Viscaceae > Viscum > Viscum album. The sequence continues at coordinate 1,472,532,622 of OY728125.1, read as the reverse complement.
AAACATAATATTGATGTCATGCACGTGGAGAAGAATATCTATGATTCTTTGATCGGAACATTTCTAGATATTAAAGGAAATACAAAAGATGGGTTGAATGCAAGGTTAGACCTACTATCAATGGGAATATGTTTGGAGTTAGCTCCCACTCTTAAAGGAAGACGAACATTTCTTCCCCCGGCTTGTCATACATTATCGAAGAGGGAGAAAAGTAGCTTCTGTCAGTGTCTTCATGATATCAAAGTGCCTCAAGGTTATTCTTCAAATGTAAAAAATTTTGTCTCATTGAAAGACTTGAAGTTGATAGGTATGAAATCACATGATTGTCACGTCATGATGCAACAAATTCTACCAGTTGCACTGCGTGGAATATTGCCCATCCGTGTCAGAAAGACTATAATGAGGTTGTGTTATTTTTTCAATTCAATTTGTAACAAGGCGATTGATGTGAATGCTTTGAACATTTTGGAAAAGGATGCAATTTTTATACTTTGTCATTTGGAAATGTATTTTCCTCCAACTTTTTTTGATATGATGGTGCATTTAATGATTCATCTGGTTCGAGAAATAAAGCTTTGTGGACCTGTATATCTTCGTTGGATGTATCCTTTTGAAAGGTATATGAAAATATTAAAGGGATATGTTAAAAATCCATATCGACCTGAAGCCTCCATTATTGAAAAGTATATTTCTGAGGAGGTAGCAGAGTTTTGTACGAGCTACTTGGCTACGGCGCAACACATAGGTTTGCCTCCATCTCGCCATGAACGGGTTAATAATGAGCGAAAGGGGATTCGTGGCTTGAAAGTCAAATCACTGTCAGCTGAACAGATGAAGAAGTTAGAATCAAACATCTTGAATAACATAGCTGATGTTCTACCGTATATCACATTGCATATTAATGAGTTGAAATAATGTCATCCAAAGAAGAAATAAATGTGGATTTTGAATGAGCACAACAAAACCTTTTTTCCATGGGTTTAAAAAGACCTTTCTTGGTAGATCAGATGTATCAGAGACATTAAAATGGATAGTGGGTGGTCCATCTTTAAATGTGATAACATGGTCCGCTTATGACATTAATGGCTATACATTTCATACGAAAGCTCAAGACAACAGAAGTGCAGTTCAGAATAGTGGTGTATTGGTGTTTCAGAAGCAATGCATTTTTCGAGTGCTAAGGACAGAAACCCAATTTCGGCATCAAGTGCATATTATGGAGTGATTGAAGACATATGGGAGGCTGATTACTTTAAAATTAAAGTTCCTATTTTTTACTGTAAATGGTTTATCGGTAACAACAGTGTCAGACACGATGAATTTGGAATGACACTTGTTAATCTGAATAGATTGGAAGACACAACTGATTCTTTTATAATGGCAACACATTCCAAACAAATTTTCTATGTAGTAGATCAATCAGATATGCAGTGGGCTGTTGTTTTACAAGGGAAAAAACAATATGTTGGTGAGGATGAATTTGATGAAGATACTGATTTATGTGAGATCCCTACTTCCATGGAAAGATTAACAGAACATAATGATGAGTATGTTGAAGACATGGTTTGTGCCATAAGGAACGATCACGACGAAGGAATTTGGGAAAACAATCCAACTGTACATTCCTAAAATTACAGGTAACACATGTTTATTTCTTGTTTACATTTAGTTTTTTCATATAATGTTAGATATTGTAAATTTTTTACTTACTAAAACATGTATGAAACCAAAATGATAAAACAATAAAAACCATAAAGAGGAGGAGTCCTGGGCGCACCGGCCGGCCGGTGGTGGATCACCGGTCGGCCGGTGGTCCAGACAGAGAGGAAGGCTCTCTCTCTGGTCCACCGGTCGGCCGGTGGTGATCCAGCGGCCGGCCGGTGGTCCAGACAGAGAGGAAGGCTGTCTGGTCCACCAGCCGGCCGGTGGTGATCCAGCGGCCGGCCGGTGGTCCAGACAGAGCAAGGCTGTCTGGTCCACCGGCCGGCCGGTGACACCAGGCAGTGGGCAAGTCTACTGCCTGGGTCCTCCGGCTGGCCGGTGAGCTCACACCGGCTGACCGGTGGACTCAGTGAGTCCACTTTTCAGCTTTCATGGGCCAACTCCTTGGCAACCTTTTTCCTATCAACAAAAACACTTGAAAACAAGTTAGAACATAATAAGAGTGATTGTGATCATTAAAATCCAAGAGAGAGGGGTACAACAGACTGTGTTTACCATGTTTATCATTGTTTAACATGCTTACCATATTACCAATGTTTATTATTATGTAATTTAGCACACTTTTCTATTTTCTGATTAAGTAGTATTACAATATTTGAATTTGTATATTTGTGAACTAATGTTTGTTTTTTTGATTTGAAGGAAAATGACAGATCAATCAGTTGATCAGCCACATGATTCTGGAGATGAGCATATTGGTCATACATCTGGGGAGGAACATTCACATGCTCCTATTACGAAAAAGAGTTCAAAGGTTGGTAAGCGTGGGTGCACACGTTTACCAAAATTATCACTTGCCCGTACGAAGGAGGAGAGGATAGTCATGGAGTTTGATGATGATCTTCTAGAGGTCCAAATGCTAAATATTTTAAGGGTTTTGTAGCAACTCAGGCTAAGAGTAAAGTAAGCATTCTCTATGATGATTGGAGAAGTGTGGATAAGGCGATAATTCTCAGCTGTGGGAGGACCATTTTGGTAAGATCTTTTGCTATTGTTTGACTGTTCTTTAAATGTTTCTAGTATATATAATATTTTTAACCTCTTTTTTATCAGATGACATTTGATATTCCTGACACTGGAGGAGTCAGGAAGAAATGCTATCGTTGGCTGCTAGGAGATGGAGGGATTTCAAATCAACCCTCTCATCTGATTTCATTTATGGTCATAGGAGTCGTGAGAATCCATGTTGTATATATCCTTTTATAGATGAAGACACATGGAGACAATTTTTTGAAAGTAGAAGAAAAGAATCATTTTTGGTAAGGGCAATGTAAACTTTTATAAGTTTTCTTATATAAATGATCTTATTATTGTTTTTGTTAATGATTACTTATTCTTAATTTACAGCAAACAAGGATAGCTCATCAAGAGATCCAATCTAAAAATGTATACCTCATAGTTTATCTCGGGGAGGGTATGCATTATTGGAAGAACAAATGATGGCAGAAAAATTTCAACAACTAAGAGCTGAGTCTTCAAGCTCTGGAGAGGTGGCCCCTCCATCCCCTCCATCTAGACATGAGAAATGGAAAAAGAGTCTCGGAAGGTCAAAAAAGGACAATATCTTTCGGAAGAATCGAGACTCGTAGTTGAGAGGATTGTAAGATATCTATTTTATTTATTTAAGTTTACTATTTTCGTCATATATTTCCAATCATTATAGAAATGTTCAATTAATTATTATAGGACTCTCTTGAGGAGCAGAGTTCACAGGGGACATTTACACCATCTGGGAGGGAAGATATTTTATCTGTGGCATTGGGAAAGCCGCGAACATCCTGGCCGTGTAAGAGGATATCCGGAAGGTGTATCGGTAAGAAAAGTGTTGCCACGTTCCTCAACTTCTAACGTTGAGGGAGTTTATAAAAAAAATAGAATACTTGGAGGTTGAAGTCCATAATATTAATGCGACAATGGAGGACAAGATTAGACCATCGGTGCAGTTTATGTTTGCAGACTTGCAAAGACCATTTCAGGGTGCAGCTCCACTCACCTCTCCCAGTAAGCTCCCACTCCCCCACCTCAGCCTGCGGACCCCATATTTGATCCTCTTCCTCCGCCGCAGCTACCTACTTATTGTGAGTTGTATGTTGATGATCCTCAACATCATATAGTTGCATATGGGATGGTATATTGTATAGGAGATACAGTTCATCATCAATAGTAAGAGGTAGAGAATCAGAGGGTCACTGTACAGGATATTATAGATAGATCAGCTCGGATACCATTACCTACAAATGAGGGTGACGACAGTTGGACATAGTATCGGCCATTTTTTACTTTTGTCCATCCAGACTTCTTAGACTCATTACCATAGAGGTATGGATGTTATATCTTTTATTTTATATTTTATTAATGTTTTATCATTTGAAAACTAATATATTTTTCAATTTATTTTTACAGGAATACTTCAAAGGTAAAGAAAATACTGTATAGGACAACAACAAAGACAGATAGCTATGACATCAGATGCAGATACTAGAAGTCTTGACAAATTGTCAAGATATTCAAATTTGTTGGCGGATCATTATGACTTTACAATGGAAGCTCATGTTTGTGGACGTGAACTAAGTGTGGGGATTATGAAAACTGATATCATGGAGTTTGTCACTGGAGATAAGTTAGGCATCAACGTAGTGCAATATTTTTTCAAGTAAGTCTTAACACCTTTTCCTTGCGTATATTTATTAAAAATGTATACTTATGTCTGATTTGTATTAGGTATCTGTATAAAATTTGTGAGAGGAATGAGGCTGACAGATGTGTATGGATTCGTGGACCCACAATTGATTTCCCCTGAAGCATGTGCATTGGATGAGGAACAAAGAATGATTTATATTGCTGATAGATTTGAAAAGAATGTAATCACACCAGTGTTGGATGATGCCTTTTTGTGAGAGGTATGAAACACATCCCTCTCAAAGAGTTAATTATCTTTTAACATAAAAAACCCACCTAACGTTAAATTTCCTTTTATCAGGGATCATTGGATGTTAGGGGTTTTTTTGCCCTAGGGAGGAAAGCACTTTATTGGATATGCTCTCTCCATGATGATGTGCAAGAAAGTTTTAAGAATATATTGGAAACGTAAGTTTCAATTTCACAATAGTTTTATATATTATAATGAATTTTAAATTTACCCCATTCGTATTATTTTCTAACAGGGCATGGGTCCACTTTCGAAAAAGCGCAAAGAAAAGGAATTTCAAGATCAAATATGTACATGCGAAGGTAAATATCCATTTATAATTTGTACATTTTGATTTATTACATAAAAATAATATATTGAATTTACACTCATTCAAACAGAAATGTCATGAGCAACAAGGCATCATCGAATGCGGATATTACATGTTAAGATTTATGTATGAAATAATAACAACTGGGGCAGTTATGAGTTTTGACCTGGTAAGATTACTCTTTCTCATAATATTTCAATTTGATTTATTCATTATACATGTTGAATACTATCCTTTTCTTTGTAGCTTTTTGATGACCCTCAACCCTTTACTACTAAAGATATCAAACACTTACAAGTGGAAGTGGTCAAATTATTTTACAGGTTTGATTGACTTTTAGTTGTTTGTAATGTAAAATGTAATTTTGAATATTGTCAATGTAATTGTGTATTTCGTAGTCGTTTAGGTTGGATTTAGTTTATTTTTTGAAGTTGACAGTGTATGTTTTGAATGTTATATAAGTGAATATTTAATTTTTCTCTACTTCTTGTTTTGGTCTACTGTTGATGGTTTTTCTGGTCTGGATTTTGGTATGGGGGAGAGGTTTCCAAGGGGGTGGGTGGGTGTTTGGGGGTGTCCAAGGGATATGGGAGGGGGTGGTCCAAGGTGTGTTGTGGCTGTCCTAGGGGTTGGGGGGTGTAAATGAGGGCGGGGGGTGTCCAAGGGATATGGGAGGGGTGTCCAAGGTGTGTTTGGGGCTGTCCAAGGGGTCGGTTGGGTGTAAATGAGGGTGGGGGGGGGGGCTGTCCAAGGGGTGGGGGGGGGGTCCAAGTGGTGGGGAGGGGGGGGTGTCCAAGGGGTGTTTGGGCTGTCCAAGGGGATGTGGGGGGGTTTCCAAGGGGTCGGGGGGGGGGGGGGGGGGTTTCCAAGGGGTCGGGGGGGTGTCCTGGGGGTGGGGGGGGCTGTCCAAGGGGTGGGGGGGTGTCCAAGGGGTGGCGGGGTGTCCAAGGGATATGGAGGGGTGTCCAAGGGGTGTTTGGGGCTGTCCTAGTGTTCGGGGGGTGTAAATGAGGGTGGGGGGTGGGGGGGGGGCTGTCGAAGGGGGTGGGGGTGTCCAAGGGGTGGGGGGTGTCCAACGGATATGGGAGTGGTGTCCAAGGTGTCTGGGAGTTCTGTCCAAGGGGCCGGTTGGGTGTAAATGAGGGTGGGGGGCTGTCCAAGGGGTGGAGGGGTGTCCAAGGGATATGGGAGGGGTGTCCAAGGGGTGTTTGGGGCTGTCCAAGGGCTCAGGGGGGTGTCCAGGGGTCGGGGGGGGGGGGGGGGGTGTCCAAGGGGTCTGGGAGGGCTGTCAAGGTGTGGGGGGGGGGGGGGGTGTCCAATGGGTGTTTGAGGCTGTACTAGGGGTCTTGGGGGTGTAAATGAGGGTGGGGGGCTGTCCAAGGGGTGGGGGGTGTCCAAGGGGTGGGGGTGTCCATGGGATATGGGAGGGGTGTCCAATGGGGGTTTGAGGATGTACTAGGGGTCGTGGGGGTGTAAATGAGGGTGGGGGCTATCCAAGGGGTGGGGGGGTGTCCAAGGGTTGTGGTGGGGCTCCAATGTGGTGGGGGAGGGCTGTCCAGGTTGTTAGGTGGGTATAGATGAGGGTGGGGTTCAGTTGGGGCTTGGGGGAGGGCTGGCATGGTTATTTTTGTTGTTTGGTTTCTGGTTGCTTTTTGGTGAGAGCAGTGTAATTATTTTTTAAAAAAATATCCCTTTCACGTCGGTTGGCTTGGGGGAGGGCTGGCATGGTTATTTTTGTTGTTTGGATTCTGGTTGCTTTTTGGTGAGAGCAGTGCAATTATTTTTAAAAAAAAATATCGCTTTCACGTCGGTTATTTTATAACCAACGTGGTAAATAAATCGGTAGGGGTTTATCACGTCGGTTTTTTCGAGAACCGACGTGGTAAACCGTTCCCGGGCCTTTTAGCACGTCGGTTCTTAATATAACCGACGTGCTAAAAGGCCTGGGAATCGATTTACCACGTCGGTTATTGGATAACCGACGTGCTAAAACGTTTCCCAGGCCTTTTTATCACGTCTGTTATTTAAGAAACCGACGTGATAATAGGACCGGGGAAGGGTTAATCACGTCGGTTATGTCATAACCGACGTGATAAAAGATATCCCAGGAATTTTATCACGTCGGTTTAGAAATAACCGATGTGATAAACCCCCCACCCCCCCCCCCCCCTCACGCATATTTATCACGTCGGTTATTATATAACCGACGTGCTAACCCCCCCCCCCCACCCGCGGTTTATCACGGCGGTTATATAATAACCGCCGTTATAAATCCCCATCCCCCATCATTTTTCACGTCGGTTATTAATGAACCGACGTGATAAACACCGTGATGTTAGGGATGTTACGTCGGGTTTTAAATAACCGACGTAAAAAACGTTATTTATAACGTCGTCTGTATTAACGTCGCCTAAAAACCGACGTAAATAATGAAAAATAACCGACGTAAAAAATGTTTTCTGCACTAGTGTCAACCTATATATCCTTAGAACTACATGTGGATTTATTCCCATTTCAATGAGATATGTAGTGATGCTATGATCCTTTATAATGGACCCATATATAAAAAGGAATTTGATTAAATAAAAATGATTTTTCGCCTAAGTACCTCATTCATATTCCATGCACAATCATAATTCCATCATCCATACTCCACGATAAGTAACCTTTAGATCATCACAAACTTCCTCATCTGTCGGCATTAAGAATGACGGGTTCTGGTGGATACCGTTGTTTTGATTATGCATAATATGACTTAGTCTAGATTTTCATATATTATATATTTGTAGGTATTTTCAACTATTTGCTCTTTCATCTTCAGGAGAAATCTCTTATATCTCTGTACGCCTCCACATAATTATAGTAGAAAACCACTTTCTGCAACTAATCCATTGTCATTCCTTACATGATTTTCCCATATCATCCTCATATCAAAGAATCCCAAGATAGTGGTTTATAATTCTTCTATTCATAACCAACATATTTTTGAAAATTTCAAGAGTGACAAAAAATGGGAGGGAGGCTCTTTCACCTTGAAATAAAATTCATATGGAACTCATTGAGGATAATCCTAGACCAGTTCTCCCATACACTATGGATGAACACTAATTTTATCTTGTTTCTCACACCGAGCATGACTAACATGAGTTTAGAGTTTTAGGGCCATTATCCCAGTTTTCATGGTTATATCATGCCATAACATCAGTTTCAAAATCATTAGTTCTGAATGAAAGACTCTAAATGGAACATTACTAGTCAGAGCTATGAAACCACAAACTCAAGACACTTACTAGTTTGAACACTATGTTAATAAACTAAGTGCACACACTTGAGAGACCCTCTATACCATCACCAGACTCTCTATTCACATAATGTTTATCTTTCCTTATACTATGTATATTGTCTCACTAACAAAGATGATCAACGCTATATGACCTTAAATTCCATCAACTTTATAACCTTACCACATGAAGTTAAACTGTAGGACATGAGATCCCACTTGAGGAATCAAAAAAATTACACCCATTATAGGTGTCCAATCCCAATCTAGGATATCACTCCACTGAAAATTCATGTTTCCCTAGACCCTATATGAGGGCCATATCTACATAAAGAACAACATGTTATAACTACATGTGGATTTATTCTCTCTTTGACGAGATACAATGTGATTCATGAATCCTATGTCCAAGAATAGCTTCAATTTAAAAAAATCTGTCCCCTACCCTGTATGGGTCATACCTATGAAGAACAAAATTTTCCCATTCTTGGTTGGTTTTGAATTAAAACAATCCTTCCATACTCAGTCACCTTCCTTATAGAAATCAAACTCTTTGTCTGGGGAAATTTAGATCTCCATAATCCTTCCCCATGTATCAGTGATTGAGATTACCAAATATGAAGGATTCATTTTCTTTGAATATTAATAATATAACATAGTCTATCATTGCATAAATTCACCCCTAGTAAGGCCTGTCATCTAGAGGAAACTATATTCTTGGAGTCAAATTCTTCTATAATCATACACCCCAACAACATTTTGATGGATGACATTACTCAAACATTGTTTATGGTCACTCCATACATACATATCCCATATCATTTCTTTAGATCCATAAATCAGAAGACCATAAAGTAAAACATACCTCTACTTGGAGAATGTTAGAGTAGTCTTGACCTGGAAACGACATTAGAATCATTACTCCAATAACCCATGGTCAATCCTGTTAAACCCAAAACACCAGTTTTATTGTTCAATATTACAAGAGATTAATCTACCAATTAAATGATATGTAAAATTAATCTGGCTAAATCCCGAAAAAAGGATAACCCTACTTGACTCCCTTTCATGACATCTCTATCCAGCATATCAATTCAGTCATCCCTTCCATGGTACTCAAGAATGAATTCTTTACAAGAATTAATGTAAATAAAAATATAAAAATAGAGGCCAATGTGTGAAGGATCAACCATTAGCCATATTTTTTCTTTTCTTCAGGATCCAACCCTTTTCTTGAGAGCAGATCCATTCCTAAGGGGGGAATTTATTGACACTCCCATTTTCACATGAGGATAAAAGGGTCTAAATGAATATCACATTAAGGAATATAATGAATAGAATGTTTCAACAGGGACCAAATTCAACCAAATAATGTTTCATGGAAAAATTTCTCACTCAGGTCTAAGTTATATGATCCACATGGGCGGCCAATGGAATTGTGCAGGTGCACCCTATTTGTTCACCAGTGAATCCCCCCACACCAAGGATAAAATGCACAAAATACCTATACCTCCACCCTACGTGGACTATCACTTTCACCTAATGTGCCAATATTTCATATAAATAGGGCCATTGGGCTCCTCATTCGAGGGAAATATGACTAAAAGTTAGAGGAAAAATCCTAAATCTATCATCGTCATAGGCATTCTCCTAGGTCTTTAAAACCCTTAGGTAGCTCTTGAATCCCTAAATGAGGAGGGAATTAATGAGGGTCTATAGACTAGAATCCCTACATGGAAAAAAATTCCCAATACCTACATGATGATTCACACCCCCCTAATACAAGGGTGAAGAACCCTTTCCAAGTTCAAACCTACATGTGATCCTCTTAGAATAACTTTAGGAGACACTTGGATCCTAGAGAAAGGTCTCACCCAAGTTCCATTTCCTGAGTTGTTCATCTATCAAGGGGAATCAATAGATTTCTTAGGTTCACCCTTCCTGAAACATATCCATCTCCCCAAGTCCATCATGTGAGAACCACCCTTAGTCTACCCAGACTCTACCTAGATAAAGCCCCTTTATCTCTCCCTGGCCCACTATACATGAGACACTCTTTAGCTCACCCAAATCCATTATTAATGATCCAAAATTTGAGTTATCTTTTATATATCAAATGGAAGGGGACCTCTTTCCTTGGATCTCTCATTTTAGGGGGACCAAGATATGACCTCTTCAAAAGCCTCTAGATATGTATGATCAGAGAATAGGGAACACCATCATGACTCTCAATTATAAATTCCTATGGTAATAGAAGTCCCACATTTGTAATACCTAATAGGTAGGATCCTATGAGTGTTATCAATTATAAATTCCCATGGTAATGAGGATCCCAAAATTATGGATAATGATGAGTCCATAGGGATTGAAAAAAGAGAGTATACAAACACTTCTAAGCCTTGTCTGTCGTCCTTAATTCCCCTCCATGACTCCATATTCATATAATACAAGACAATAAGAAAATTCATCATTTGGGAATCCCTCTAGGAATAATCTATTAGCCTTGATTATTGGAAATTCACACCCTCTTCCACCAAAAGATGAAGTAGATCACCCAGATTTTCAGATCTTCCACTTCCTCTTGTTCCTTAAATTGAGCATGACTCATTGGGATTATAGATTAGTGAATACCATGTCCCTTTGGGACACCTAGTATGTTTAAGACCCACAACCATGTTACCATCCTCTCAAAAAGGGTCATATCCCCTACAAGACAAACCATCAAAATGTCATATTCTTAATGATGTTATCTTAGAGCCTCCTACTAGGTGTAAGACCTAAACAATCCAAACTACATGGGATTTGATTCATATATTAATGGGAAATGTAAGAAGCCTCCTTGAGGTCCAAACCCAACACTTTCAAACCATCATCATCCTTATTGGGAAAAATTCCTATTAGGATCATTCCCCCAACTCAGAAAGAAATATTTCTTCTGGGTCCTCCGTATTTTATATTTATTGATCCAAATTCCTAATTTAGGTCACCTAGAAACATTTATATATTCTTTTCCAGATCAAACAGTAGGGAAACATTGACATGACTGCCTCACTAGCCCTTATCGTGGATCCTTTTACCCAGATGTCCCTGCCACATGACATTTAACTATGTGGTCTGGTCATTATCACATAACCTTAAAATTTATGATGTTTCACATTAAGTGGTAAAAAATTTTTGTGGGTTAAAATTCATCTCACAAGGACTCATAGGAAGAACCTAACTTGTTCCAGATCAAAACATCAAAACAACCACAATCTCCCGGGATGGTGATAAATTATAGGGAACCCAACTGTGTGGCTTGAAACCAGTATCAAAAAATGAAGAATGAAATAGAGATGGAGAGAATATAATATATAAAAAATGTATTCCCATCAATACATGTTCATAATTGACTATTTATATAGAGGGTTTACTAGTTCCATTCTTGTAATTCAAAAAATGAATTGATGAATATGTCTTAAATCAATACGAGAGTCCTAGAGTAAGAACTAATTCCCCTACAACTTGTGAGATTAGCCCAAACACCCATCCTCTCAACCAATATGATTTATTAAGTTTCATTGGTAATGTTACACTATGATATCTAGCCTTTTTAAATAAGGAACAAGAGTCTTCATGGATATATGAGTCATTGGGTGTTTCCGTTTCCACAAACAAAACCTATTAAAAAATGACTGATCACAAATATAAGAACTAAATAGTATCAATATATTATAATGAAGGATGAATACTTTTTAATCATCATATATGGTTGTTTATCTTCATCTGACTATATTAAATGATCCAATCAATGAACTAACATGGACATAGATTTAATCAAACAATTCCATTTAATTTAAAGGGGAAAAACTATCTTTTTCCATTAACATGGAATGGATAAATACTTTATAGACTTAATCAATTAATTTCATATCACATAAAGTGATCCCAACATATGCTACCTCATTAAGAAAATATTCCAAAACATTTTTCATCCATACATCAAATTACATGGTTCATGATACAAATTAATAATAGTCACAAGTCTAAGGAACAATACACACATTTTTAGATAGACATATCCAATTACACATAAATATGTGGTATTCTTGTTGATTATTCATTAAACATAGATACTCTTCTTGTATATTACCAAGTAATAATGTCATGAGAAGAATTTTCAATTTCTCCTGAGCCTCCAACACTTGATATTCAAACCTCATCCATGTCTCGCCAGGAATATGTTATCTAAACCATGAGACATATGTTTAAGAATATTGTTAGATAATTTATAGGTTATTATTATAATATGTATCTACAATAACATTTCGATGCAGAAGATACCCTAAGGATACTGTTACATTAATGTCATGTAGAATAACAATCATCAAGTGATAAGATATTTATCGATATTTTTCTAATTGAAATTATAAATTCAGTTGGTGTTTGGGGGATAATCCAATAATACCTAGCATGTAACTCCTTATAGGAATGTATATAAATTTATATAACTAGTTTTAGAATATCCCACATTATATATGAGTTGTATTTTTGTCAATTCATGTTATTGGTTTTCAATATTGATCAATGAAATGGGATGATTTCATTGAGGTCAATATGTTGAAGATGTTTTTAAGAAATAAGTTTATAGAAAAGAGGTATTCAAGATATCCATTCTTGATATCAAAGTGAATAGAACATGGATGAATTCTTGATGGTGATACTACCCATTTTTTTTATTATCTTACGATTTTTATTTGGAATAACTTTATTATATAACTCTCATGATTTTTGAACTGATATTTATGTCAAAGACTTGCGCTAATAGTGAAACCATGTTTACAATAAAGAATAAGGATGATTTGATATTGAAGAATTTATTTATAATTTAATGAAAAATTAATATACGAAGAGGAATTAAAGAACCACCCTATAATTACTTATTTTATGTAGATTTTTTTTGAAAAAGTTCATACAAATATTTATTTTCATGGACAAGAGGCCCAAAATATCTTTTTATTTAAAGTTTTTGAGGAACTGCCATATTTCACTTGGATTTTATTTTAAGTGTTTAGAAAATTATATGGCCAACCCACTAAGCTTTTGACGACACACAACAATGGGAACATGTGGGTCTCAGAGGTCAAGAATACCCAATAGTGTAGTCATGGAAATCCCATGGGTGGAAGAAGAAGCATTGTTCCAATAATAGATAGTCATTAGCATGTATAAGGCCCACAGAACACAAGACCAATGGTGTATATAGGTTGTGTATGAAGTCCATAGGGACATAGCTCAGGTGTTCTGTATCTGTGAAGGTGTATAGGAATAAATTCCTCGCCTCCCGCACAGACCACAAATGGCACTTCCTAGAAAATATAATGGAGTAGAGTGAACTGGGGAATAAAATTTGGGACATGTCGTGTTGGGGTAATATTTCTATACAATAAAAAATTGATATAACCATATCTATCTAATTAGTTAAACTGAGCAGTTCGATTTCTCACACATATCATCTTCTAGCTCGAGCCTTTGAGTGTAGGATATTGCATGCACCAGAAGTGTAGTTCATCAGAGCTCTTATCTGCCCTTAAAGAGATCAAACCGAGCTTCAGTAATCATGACATTTGATCATATTTGAAAAACTAACATGATCATAAGTTTCATTAAACTATGTCTACATGATTAAATATATATATATTCTTCATCCAACGACTAAATTAATTTTCCTACGATTTAAATTTTCGTAAAATAGTTTGAGATTTAAAAGCGTATACATTTACAATCACATTCATGTGAGGATACAACTGTAAGGTTGAAATGGAAAGTCATCAAAATTTGTGGCATTATATAACCCTCATTGGAATAATTCAAATATTGAGTCCTTCAAGCACTCAATGAGTTGATTATCACAACATAATATCAAGGATTTCAGTTCAGTGATTGAATGTGTGGCATTGAAATGGATGTGTGATCCTCACCTATAGAAGGAGATGCACTGATCTAAGAAGTTGCGATTTTAATTCACAATTTTAATTGAGATATATCATTTCCAAAAATAGAGACTCTATGTGCTTCATATTATGTGAAAGACAAGATATCTGTGAGCCTCCTAGGATACATCACGTTGGGAGTTCCATGTATTCTTTTACATGAAGTAGAATCCTGTACTATATGAAGAAGATCCATGAACACGCGACTGGTGTTGACACGACATCATTTTCATGAAAAGGTGATTGATTTGTTCACTCACATTGTGTTATGAAAAGATAAAATCATGCACGTACTCTGTTGATATATGATGTCCAGTAAATAATTTGTGAACAGTTGTGTTGTACAAAGAAGGAGGCTTCCATGTATATAACATTACAAAAATGACTTGTATGAATAACATAAGAGATATCATGATCATGTTTGAATGATTAATAGCTACACTATTTATGGTTTTCATGAAGGAGAATAGGGAATTAAGGTAGGGTGTAGTGTATGTATTCATGAATCACATATAGTCTTTTGAATGATTTGAAATACTTGAATCTATTTTTTGAAAATGAAGCATGACTACATGAAGGTGTTGTATGAGGAACTTGATAATGTGTTATTTGTTTGAATGAAGGGAGTATCAAGAAGAAGACATGCATGCATGCTACATGGATGCACATGTATAATTGGTTAATGAAATGATTTATAAAAAACATTTTAATAAATAAAAAAATGAAAAAATATAAGAAATATCATAAGATATTGTAGAAGATGATAATTAAATAACACGGAATAATGATATTAATATATTTTCCTTGTTTTATAGACAACACATCCATCATTCTTTATTCATGTAGTGATTTTAAATAAACCATGTTTAGACTGAAGCGAGGAAGAATATATGAATACTTCATATCTGATTTTCCAGTATATTAAGTTTTTGAAATATCATTCCAATATAAAGTGATGTTTGATTTAGTTTCAATAAGTATTGGTTGCACCATGGAAGAAAAGAAGTGAACTGATACACTCATTGGTTGATATTGAGTATCAAAGAAAGAGAATTTGACACTACTTCAAAATTCAATTTTATTGTACGTCAAAGAAGAATAGAGTGGCCAATATATATTAATTTGATTAATATTTGAACCATAAAAATTGTGATGATTATTAGGTGAGTTGAGTTTTGTTGTTTAAATAATCACAATCGATGTTGGTGAAGTAGCAATATTGGTAGTAGGAGATTCCGTGCTTCCTATTTTTCACTAAAGAAGAAAGAGATCAAGATAGCGCTATACACTATTACATATAATTATGTGTCAAAGATTAGAGGTAGAAGATGTGAATGACTGATATATATTCAATTGATTATCATTTTGTTTTGGGATAATATTTTTTCTCATTCCACAACATATTCTTATCACTGTGAATTATTGAGGAAGATGAAATTGCAGCTTATAGATTACTACTGTGAAGAAGAAGAAGGGTTTCATTCCTTCTAATATACTATTATCCAACTAAATAATAAGCCATTGAATGAACTAATAAGAACTATAACATACAATCGAATTCTCAAAAGTAAATGAATTTATTGGTGTTATAAAGTACCTTATCAAGAAGTTGATTAATTCCTTTAGAGGTAGTATAATGAACCATTGAGGAAATAAAAGTTTCACCAGGTCATCCCCAATAGAGGGAAGAAGAATTTATTCATTCCACCTTCTTAAATTATAGGGCATCACAATTGGATTAGAACTATTCCTTAGCCACACCATTATAAGCTGATTCTACATTATAGTGGAGAATCTATGTACTGGTCATTACTATACACGAAAAGGAATAGATACTCTTATTGAGTAATGAAGAAAGTAAAAATATCATGTTATATCTTTTAATACATTTATATACATACACGAGAAATGAAAAATATAATTATATAATATAGATCCTAACAGGTCATAGTGGTAAAGGAATAAAAAATTGTAAAAGATTAAAAAGTCCCCAACACCAAATTACCCACCTCTTAGCATTAGTCATATCCCTAATGGTTCCTTTCCAGTGGTATCAAAGGGATAGTTCAACACTATTGTATTATTTATGTGGAAGATATTTTATTTTGACGATTTTAGTTTATTTCCAATTTTAACAATTAAATTCAGTATTGGTGAATATTTAGTCATCTCTGAGCATAATTCCATTTCTACCAATACTATGATGGAAAATATAAACAAAGAGGAATTAAAGATGAAGGAGAACTCATTATAGTGTAATGAATAGGAAGTATATGTTTCTCCATGTCTTATTAACAATGAATACATATCAATCTTTTAATGTAAAGAGATGGTGGCTCATTTTTTGACCAATGAGAAGGGAAACTGTTTCACCTCATGTAAATTAAGAGATTCAAGTGATCATGAGGCATGTGTTAGTACCTTTGAAAATTTTCCCCAAGATGAATATTAAATCACAAGTGGTGATGATCAATCTATAACTTATCAATAAATTTCAGTTAATAGATTATAATATATTCTAAATGGTATTCCCAAAGAAATATACACTTTTTTATGAACTCTTTCAATCTATATATGAAGATATAACCCCACAAGAAAAATAATATTTTTTTGAAGAAATGATTTAAATGAAAAATAATTTAATGTTTAAAGCTCTACTAACATGTTGGATCCTTTGAACCAATAAATTTAGAACCAGAAATATGTTCCTCAAAATAGATAAAAAATGTTAAAGAGAAAGAGGGAATCATAAGACTCTTGAAGAACATATCCTAACACTTGAATAAGTATAGAAAAAAACAATGATGTAAATGATTCAAAATTTGGTGTAACACCTATCAAGATCAAGGAACTTGGCTCTTTGATTCTGATTAGATTTAAACTACATGAAGATTAGGTTAAAATAATGACCAAATATTTTTATGAGAATAGGATTATGATTGAATATCCTAAAATAATGTTCAATAAAAAAGTCTTGAATTGGAAGTTTAGCTCACCATTCTTGAAAAGAGAAAGTTGGTCTGCAAAAAAAGAGACAATTGTTTCTATTACTCATTTCTCACTCGAGGATTATAATTTAAAAATATATCTTATATGTGAAAATAATACCATGACATCATTTGATGCTCTATCTCAAGTAGATATAAAGAAATAAGTACCATACGTACCAAATTATATTAATCTTTCTAAATATGTTTCCATTAATACTGCAGGTTGGAAAAAATTATGAAAAATTATGGATGAATAAAATTTATAAGAAACATACCACCATGTCTAGGCTATATTGTAAAAAGAGTGATAATGTTGGCTCTCCAAAAAGATCAGAACAATCATGAAGAAGATCGAACAACCTTATATAGAAGATATTAGGAAATCAAGACTTCTGGGTTAATTTTGGTGTTGAAACAAATTTAGGAATTTTTCATTAGATTGTGGGTACAATCATATAAATGAAAAAGCACATAGGAATCCCATCTCTATGGGAACCAATTCATTGAAGAAGAAGAAGAAAAATTCATTGGTTATGAAAAAATTGTATATTGTAAAAAAAATTGAAACACATGAAAATATTTGAGTTATATTCAATGGTAGTGGACACAAGGTTGGTAAATTCTCATCTCAATATGTATCCAAAACTTATGAGAAAAGAAGACCACGAACGTTGGTTAAGAAAGAAGAAGTTACCTTAGGAAGGAATCCGATGAATATTGTCAATAAAAAATATCCCAAGAAGGTTTTATGTATGGAATCTAAGAAGATATTGGATTCTGAATCAAAGATATTTATGGAATGTTCTTCATCAAAAATAGAAAATAAAATATGACACTCAAAATAAAACATGTAGAAGATATAAACATTTTTTCACAGTTCCTAATGACATGTTAGTTATATAGACATAATAATTGTAATGAATGAGGAAAATGGAAGATAAACATGATAAGTCAAGTGAAAAACTAAAATAATAGATCCATTATGATGAATAAAATGTTTTTGAGATTTTTTCTAAAAAAAGAAAATATTGCATTAATGAATTTATTTGAGAGAGATGTAAGAAATATGTTCATATTAAAAATGTTTTTTAACCATTCTAACAGAATAAGAGTAGTCATTAAGTGGATTAAAAATGTATCATACATGAACACAAGTCATAATTTAATGTGATGAGATCCATGAAATCCCAATATAAATCAAAATAGAGGTTCATATGTGCAAGCATGAAGACTATAGAAAATGAAGAATCTTGGTTGAGAAAACTATCTCAACAATTCTGTTGAAATTGAGAATAAAGGAAGGATCCACCTTAGTAACTTAATATAATTTGCATTTTATTTGTGCTTATAATGTATGGAATTTGATTTGTAGCGAGTTATCAGGGAGACAACCTAAGAAGTAGTTAGTACTGGTGAGTCTTGGTAGATAGGTTGAATAAGTCACCATCCATGAATGTTTCATTAATTGATATTCAAATAAAAATATGATACATGATCATATTTGATTATGTTTAAGAATATGATTTTATATAATTTTAAACAAGGATAATGGAGATGTCATATTGGTTTGATCTTATGTTTGATACTCAGGCATCAAGTATTGGAGAAATCATCCTTGTTGAATTTGATACTGTTGTCAATATGGAAAGTCACAAGTTGAAGATCCATTATGGTGTATTCATCATAATTTGGAAACATGAAATCCATTATTGAATAGATTCACCATTATAATTATTTTCAGTTGTATTTCCCTTTAGGGGAAATAAAAAAAATAATGATAAAGAAGCTTCCAGAATCATTATTTCAATTGGTAACAAATATTATTACTCTAGAAATTTTTTTAAAGATCATGTCATTTGAAATGGTATGTTTATCATAACATATAATCCTTGGTTTCTAAAGATAAAGAAAATTTTATAAATGGAGAGTAATTGAGTTAATCAATTACATAATAATAATGAAAATTTTCCAAGTCTACTTATCTTTATTGTCACACTTAAATGTTTTTTATATGTTTTTTGATGTGAGTAAATGAGTTTTAAGTTGATGTTACTTAAAGAATTTTCATATATTATATATGTATCTTAATCCTAAAATGAAATTAGAAAACCCGTAATGAAAATTATACAAGTTATCATTTCATGAGGTACCATGATCAGTTGGAAATGGATTGATTTGTTATCTAAATCAAGTCTTATAACTTTCTAAACCGAGTATGACTCGAGTAGACATAGAGTGAAATGATGGATGAAACATTTATTATGTATGAACTGATACCATTTTCCCCTTGAACATTTTATTTGTTTTCAAAAAGGGAGAGAAAAATTGGATTGAAAGCTTTTAAATTTAAAGGGTAGAGAAACATATTTACACATTAATTGAGAAAGAACATTGAAGATATTTCAAAAAAGACAAAGGGGAGATTGTAGAGCCCACTTTGTCTATGAGTTTTATTTTTTGTCAATGGTTTTTATTGGTTTTCAATGTTAATAAATGAAATAGGAATAATTCATTTATGAAAATTTGTTGAAGATGTTTGAAAGAAATAATTTTCTAGAAAATAAATATCCAAGATATCCAAGAGTAATATGAAAGTGAATAAAACCTGGAAAATTCATACTGGTGATGATACACAAGTATTATCATCTTAAGAAAGCTCTTTCTAAGACCATGATTTTATTACATAGGTAATTATTGAAATGATCATCATGTCAAATACTTGGGTATATAGTGACACCTTGTTTATAATAAATAATAAGTATGATTTGATATTGAATAAGTTCTTTTGAATTTATTACTAAAATAATAGAAGAGGATGAATTTAATAAAGACCATAAATTTTTTTATTTTATGAGGGTTTTAATTGATGATGACCATGAAAATATTTATTTTTTATGAATAAGAGGGATATAATAACTTTTTATTTCATTTATTTGAGGAAGTGGCATATTTCATATAGATTTTATTATTATTGTGGAAAACTTTTGGCCAGCCCACTGAACTTCCTAGGCCACTCAACTAAGGGACCATGTGTCACTCAAAGGTTAACCAAGCCCAAAAGAGTAGACCTATAATGCCTGGGGGTGTCAGAGGGTGCATAACACTCACAAGAGATAGTTGGGCCCATGTATAATGCCTATGTAGCGCAATCCTGAAGGTTCACAAAAGTTGGGATAAAAGATCATAGGGCCATAGCCTGGGTGGTGAGTGAGATTATGTGTATGGGTGATGATACCTCATAGCTAGCTCATACCGCTGATGGCACCACTTAGCTAATATTCCATAGATAAGAATGCTAGTGAATTCGATGTGAGATGTGTGGGTATGAGATATTGGTCACCTTCCCTTAAACTGATGGACATAACTAAGTCCATCTAATTAGTTAATCTGATCCATTTTATTGATCCCTCATATCGTCTTCTACCTCAAACATCATTGTGTAGGTTATTCCACATGAAAAAGGTGAATTTTATTGGAGCTCTTGGTTTCACCATGTACTATCAAAATAATATTCTGTATTATTGACATTTTATCATCTTAGAAAATCAAATACGAACAAAATTATCACAAAACTTCATTTTAATGATTAAATATAATGATTCCTCATCTGAAGAAAAAATGAAGATATAAAAGTATCTAATCTTTACAGAAAATGTTGTGGGGGGGGATGACAGTGGAAAAAAACCACAACAAATAATATGAAGGACCACTAAATGAATAAAATGATTTAATTTAATGATCCAAAATAGAAAATTGAAATTTATTATAATACAAATTAATCATTTTCAATAAAGGCTATGGTGAATAATAAAAAAGTTAGAAAATAATAGAATACCTGAATTTATGTGGTTTAAAACCCTTTTGGGCCCTAATCCATGACATGAACACTACACTACTCTATTTAGTTATTAATTCTCAAAAAAAGGAAAAATAGCTTACAATGTGTATAAATTTTAGAAAATAGACAACACAAAGAATAAAACTTCTAGAACAGAACTGAAAAATTGAGAAACTGAAAGATATCAAAAACTCACAGAACCAGAAAATGTCTGATAGTCTAGATCTCTCGATGTTATGTTAATCATACTATCGATGCTTCTCTGCATGGACCCTTCATTGGAGCACACCACAAGATCATAATCCGGCAGTTGGAAACCACATATCTAGAGTCACTACAATAAAATAGTGGATCTGGAGTTTCGTGGGAACCCAAAAACACCATATCTGGAGTCTTTCCATTGTAAACCACAGATCTAGAGTAGTGTGGCTAGAGAACACTAGATCTGGAGTAGCATAGTCCATATGTTGGTATTTAAGGAATACCACATAGTGAACAATATCAGATCTCAAAATGAAAAACATGATAAAATTCCAGGGAGTGAGTGGAACCCTAAAACCTACTCAATGTACCTAATTGAATGCAACCCACTCCCTGGAAGTTATATTGAGGCCAACCAACTACTTCAATCAGTCCATGAAGAATGAACCAAACAGAAGTGTGCACAACCACTCAAGCTTGATGGATGGAGATGTTTGTAAGGGAATATTCCTAGATCAACATCTAGTAATGGAAGATCATAGATCACTTAGATTTCCACATTTTCATCGGAGTTGATAAGAAAAAAGATAATAATAAAAAAAAGAAAAATGAAATGTTTTATATGGAAAAAGAAAATTAAAAAATATCCAGCATTTTCCTATAAAATTTGTGATGTTCTTGAACTTAATGTTATTCAAGGGGATCCATGTTTTTTTGCACCCAAATTTACCCTACTGGTAACTACCATCGATGTAGTACATGTAGGGGTCGAATCCATAGGGACCGAAGAGGTAACCTTGAGATGCTATGATTTGGTGGAGGATAAGCTATGAAGTGGCCAACTTTGATTTTTATTTTGGATTGTTTTAAAGAAAACTAAGAAACCTAAGTGAACTCAATTCAATGAAAATGGGTTGATTTTAGGATTATGCTCGGGGTGGATTGAATAAATTTTACTTCTTTAGACTATTTTGGTTTTATTAATTCTTGATGAATCCATTCTTCAAAAATAACACTAACTTTATCATTTTCTGGTTTGGTGCTTACTAAAAACAATTAATAATCCCCTATACACTTAGATAACAAAATTCATGATCTCTCCAAGGTATATGGTCATTTGGTTATTGAATTTAGCTTGCTCAAACACAGTGAAGATGAAGAGTATAAATAACTAAAGAATGAAAGTCTTAAATTAATTATCCAATTAACAATAATTCGTTCATAAAATAACATCCAATCCAGCCTTTGCATCCTCTTAAGATCAAAGCATTAAAGTTTTATCCCTCCATTGATGGTATACTCTCAATGGTTGGAGGAATATGGCAAACACGAATTGGATTGAATAAATTAAAACCGCAGAAATAACGAGCACTCCTTCGTGTGTGTGAATGAAATTCACACCTATGTGTAAACAAATTCACAACAACACACAAATATAACTATGATTTATTATAATAAAGTTTTAATATAATAAATGGAAAATATAGAAGACAAAGAAGTTTATTAAGAACATAAAGATACAGAAAAGAAACTTACATGGAAATGGAAAACATTACAAAGGAAATTTGGAAGCATAACCTTACAATGAAACAAGCAACACAAGATGATAAGAAAAATATCCCCTCCTATTCCCTTAACCACCATCTCTTTATATAGGAATATTAGGAGCCTTAGGTCCACTCCCAAAAATTTATTTACCCCCCAAGAATTAAGAGAGTCAAAAGGATGGCGAAGAATTAAAAGGAAATTGATGTTACAAAGTTGACCACAAAACCATCCAGATTCGTCCACCATTTTGACATGTAAATTTGTAATAGAAGAATTCGGAATCTAGAGGGTATGAAGAAAAGAAATATGTGCGTCCTTCTGTCTTCTATGAGCTATAAAAAGTCCAAGAAATTTGATGCAGCCGTTTGGATGATATGATCAAAATGGCGGGACGACATTATGTGCATTCATGTTGGGCCCACCATTTAAATCTCAACATCAGATCCCTTTATCGTAATGAAAACTTCAGAATAAGTTCTAGACACAGTTTAATAAAATTATCCTCATGTTTTTATCTTTCTATTTTAAAACTTTTAGCTTCATTAGGTTTGGTTTGTGGGCCCCACATTTCTTTGATTGGCCTTAGGCCCATTATGCGTTTTCCAACAAATTTCTGCATTCAGGCGCAAAATTCTCCATCTTCCCTTGGGATTAATCCATCGTACCTAAAAGATAAAATTTTCCAAATAAATTTTTAAATAACCTAAAAAAAATAAAATTAAAATGTTGAATTTTTTTTCACAAGCCATTTATTGAGTGGGCCCAAATTGACACTTTAAGCATGAAATTTACAATGATGGGAAATTAAGTTCAATTTCTGAATTGGACTAAAATTGTTGTTTATGAACGTTGAGAAGCATTAATATTAAGATATTAAAAATGAATATTATCCACTTTCAGTGACTAATCACACCCCCCAACCTCAGTTTTTCTAGTCCCGAGCAAAATATATTACAAATATGAAATTTGAATCCCCTTTTCCAAAAACTTTTTAATACACATTTCTCACCCAAAGAGCTCATAGAAAAAAAATTATGAAACCCATAAAAATCATTTAAAACAAGATAGTTCCATAAGCATATCCCAAGGCCAAGCCCATTTCTTTGTTCAAATTCATTGCCATATTTCATCCAATTTCAATTAAGCATGATAAAGTGTAGTGCATCACAAAAGATATGGGGCCCATTTTATTGTTCAAGGAGAAAAAATGGAAGCGCTAGGTGGGAATCACATTAAACCTTATGATGAGTATCCATTTTGTTTTTGATTTTTTTGTGTGTTTTTTAACCATAATAGATATGAAAAGACTAACTCTGGGTAAGAAAACTATGGAGTCACAATCCCCAAGTGTCGGATGCCACACATATTGTCAATTACATGCTCTACAATAAATATATAAATCCTAACTCTGGGCAAGAAAACTATGGAGTCACGATCCCTAAGTTCCAGAAGCCATACATTTGGACAAAACATTCCTCTATGTAGTCATCATTTTTTTAATTTTTTTTGTTTTTTGTTTTTTTGGATACTCAAATTAAACTAAAAGTGACCCAAGAACCCTATGCTATAATGAAAGGGACCTAAGAACTCAAATTTACACCCACGATCTACTAGACGTGCATTGTGGAATTTTAATTAAGAGGATGAAAATGTAAACATTGAAAAATCACATCGGACAATCTCACTTTCCAAAAACTATGCTCACGAACTTAAACATGCATTAAAATCAGAATCGAGGCATGATAAATTATTTGATATCCAATTTTAGAGTTTGAAATGTGTGTTATCATGTTTGAGGTTAATAGAATTTTTCTTTACATGCAAGTTCTTATATAAAAAAATAATTTTTTATTTCATCTCCCCCCAACATAGAATAACACTATCTCTAGTGTTTAAAGAAAAACATAGAAGGGGAATGAAAGAGGTGTTAAAAGAGGGAATTGAAAATGAAAATAATGGAATGATGTCACCTGGTGGTTGATGATGAAAGCTCGTGCCACAGTCCCCCTTCAATGCTGGGTTTGAGTCTCAGCGGCTTGGATGGTTGTGATGGGATTTTTTCCACGACCTACAATGTGTCCTTTTATTTTTTTATTTTTTTATTTTTAACCGATAAAAATATAAAAATAAAATAAAACAAAATAAACTGATGATACATTGTCTTATTTTTAAATTTCTGGGTAAGGAATTACTCAGAGATCACGCCACGTGACACAGATGAATATGGTGCTCCCCTTTCATACCCATCCTTACTCATAAAAGAAGAATAATTCAATAGTCTATGGTAATTTATTATATGAAAAAATTATTCAAAATGATTGGAAACATGAAAAACATTGGTTGCCTCCCATACAACACTTTTTTTTAATGTCGTTTGCTCGACATGAACCCCCAAAATTATCCACTACCAACTTTCAGCATTTTTAGGACCCCATTTTTATCCACCTCAACAAGATTTAGATTAATTATTTTTTTAGAATTTTTTTCATGTGAAATACAATTCTTAACAATGAGTGTGAAAGTCCAAGGAATTTTGATAATTATTGATTGTGTTTTATCTAGAGTATTTCCTAATATTTCAAGGTTCATTCCTAAATTGTGAGATTCTTGATGAAATTGGATGATAATTGAATGGTCTTGGATATCATAAATAGAGGGATTCATGAGTAGGGAAGGAAGGATCACATCTTTGAGTTCAGTTTGATTTTATTTTCCCAAAGAAGAATTTAAATTTGAATCCAAATTTGTTTCTTCTACAAAATGTTTTGAAAGAATTGGTTCCTTTTGAAAATATGATTCATCTTGAAAATTGTCTAGTTGAATATCAAGAATGGGTATGGACTCATTTGTTTGATCTCTCTTATTGGTTCAATTATTGGTGCTTCTAAAAATTTATCAATGGAGTTATATTCAGGAAACTCAATCCATGATGTCAAATTTTCCTCTTTTGAGTCCAAAAAATCAATTTCTTCCTGATTTAATGACCCTTCAACATGTCGTTGATATTATTAAATTATACCATATCCAAAGTTTAGTTCCTTTTTAAAATCATGAGTGGTTTTTGGGATAAAATATTCTTCTATCAGTGATGAGGAAGGGACATCCTGAGTGGTAATGGGTTCCTCATAAGTCTCAATGCTTTGTATTTATAATCTCAGTGATGAAACTTCTAAATTCATTTTAACCATTTTTTCACACAAATGTTCATGAATTTTTTCATGATTGGGATTGATAGATGTTTGGAAATAATGAATGTAATTAATTTTGATCTCTTAAATAATCTTCGAGAGGTATGGAATTTGATCCTTTAAACAATCAGCATCCTATTGATTGTACATCTCATCTGGTGTGGTGTATTCAATCAAGGTTGGGTCAATGAAATTCCCTATGTAAGGTGATTAAAAATATTGATTTTCTAGTTGATTATTTCCTTGGTATATCAATGGGTATTGTTGAAGATAATCAATTGGAGTTGATTGAAAATTGGTTTCTGGATTCAGTGGACACACAGAAACAGAATGGGGAATAGAGAAGAGAAATTAGGGTGAGAATAGAGAATTTGGGGTGAGAAAAGAAGAAGAGGGTCTAAGGTGACTTACTTGGTCCCCATCAACGACACCAAATTTTGGTTGTGCCCAAATTTACCCTACTGGTAATAGCGGTTTATGTAGTACATGTAGGGGTCGAATCCACAGGGTCCGAAGAAGTAACCTTGAGACGCTATGATTTGGTGGAGGATGGGCTGTAAAGTGTCCAACTTTGATTTTGATTTCGGATGGTTTTAAACAACACTAATAAACCTAAGTGAATTGAATTCCATAAAAATGGGTTTATCTTAGGATTATTCTCCACGTGTATGGATGATTTTTACGTCTTTAGACAATTTTGGTTTTATAAATTCTTGATGAATCCATTATTCAAAAATAACACTACCTTCATCTTTTTCTGGTTTGGTGCTTACTAGACACAATTAATAATCACCTATACACATAGAGAACCAAATACATGATCTATCCAAGGTATATGGTCATTTAGTACTTGAATTTAGCTTTCTCAAACATAGTGAAGATGAAGAGTAGAAATAACCGAAGAATGGAAGTCTGAAATTAATTAGCCAATTAACAACAATTCGTACATAAAATAACATTCAATCCAGCCATTGCATCCTCCTATGATTAACCCATTAAATGGTTATCCCTCAATTGATTGTATACTATCAATTGTGGGTGGAATATGGATAATAATAATTGGATTGAAGAAATTAAAACCGCGGAAATAATGAGGACTTCTCTATGCGTGTAAATGAAATTCACACCTATTTGTGAACTAATTCACAACAACACAGAGATATCATTGTAATTTGTGATAATAATGTTTTAATAAAATAAATGGAAAATATAGATGAGAAATAATTTGATTAATAACATAAAAAGACAAAAAAGAAACTTACATGGAAATGGAAAACATTACAAAAGAAATTTGGAAGCATAACCTTACAATGAAACAAGCAACATAAGATGTAAAGAAAAATATCTCCTCCTATTACCTTCACCACCATCTCTTTATATAAGAATATTAGGATCCTTAAGTCCACCCCCAACAATTAATTTACCCCCAAACAATTAATTTAGTGAAAAGGAGGGTGAAGAATTAAAATGAAATTGACGTTACACGGTTGACCACAAAACCAGCCAAATTCGTCCATCGTATTGACATGTGAATTTGTAATTGAAAAAGATTAATCCAGAGGGCTCGAATAAGAGAAATATGTGCTTCAATATATCCCTTATGAGCTGTAAATTTTCCAGGAAATTTGGCACAGCCGTTTGGATGATATAGTCTAAATATTGGGACGACTTTATGTGCATTCATGTCGGGCCCACAATTTAAATCTCAACTTCAGATCCCTTTATCATCATGAAAACATCAGAATTAGCTCTGTCCATAGTTGAATAAAATAATTCTCATATTTTTATATTTCTAATGTAAACATTTGAGCTTCATTGGGTTTGTTTTATGGGCCCCACATTTCTTTGATGGGCCTTAGGCCCATTATGATTTTTCCAGGAAATTTCTACATTCAGGCAAAACATTCTCCATCTTCCCTTGGGATTAATCCATAATACCTAAAAGATAAAATGTTCCAAATAAAGTTATGAATAATATACCAAAATATCAAATTAAAATGATGAGAAATGTATTTTTCACAAGCAATTTATTTATTATTCCCAAATTTACACTTTAAGCATGAATTTTACAATGATGATAAATGAAGTTCAATTTCTGAATTGGACTATAATTGATGTTTATGAACATTGAAACAAATTAATATTAAGATATTAAAAATGAATATTATCCACTTCCAGTGACTAATCAATGTTCAATATATCTAATAAATGATTGAATTTGGACAAAGTTACAACCTTAGTCAAACTATTGACTGGATTTTCTTCTATGTTTATCAAAGTGACACACACTACTTGAAATTCAATAACATATCTAATAAAATGAAGCCTAATATATTTTTTCTTAGACCAACCATTACATACAAAAAATTTTAGATAGATAAAGTTTAGAATGAGAATCACAATGTACAGTAATAATGGAATTACTAATACTAAGCTCATAAATCTAACCCATTTGCCATATGGCTTCTATGACAACTTCTGTCACCGTAATGTAGTTAGATTTAGTGGTCAACAGTACCACCACCGATTTCATATTCCACTTCAATGATATAGGTCCTCCACATACAATAAAAACATTAATAGTTAATGATTTCCTAGTATCAACATTTCTGTTATAGTCAGAATCAACATAACCAGTCAGTAATTTAGATGAAGTAACATTCTTAACAAAAAAATTGAAAGAGTTCATGTAGAATAAATTTACCATAACAACCATTTAAGAACATGTCATTGTGTCTTTCCTGTATTTTCTATAAACCTACTCAATGTACAAATAGAAAAAGAAATGTCTTATCAAGTTCAAATCAAAGAATATATAATACTTCCCACTACATTAGCATACAAGATTCTACTCATATATTCATTATCAGAAGCTGTGGAAGGTGAATTAGTTAAAGATAATTTAAAATGATTACCTAATTGAACACTAATAGGCTTAAAAGCAAACAAATATATCTTAATCACTTTAAGGATGTAGGAACGTTGAGATACATATAGAAGGCTATGATTCATATCCCTAAAATTTTCCATGCCGAGAATTTCATAGGACAACCTAGATATTTCATTTCAAAAGCTTAACTCAAGTTAATTTTAATATGGGTGGTTAATTTTAGGTCACTAAATAGAAGTAAGATTCCATCATTAGAAAGTAATAAATAAATCATGTATTTTTAACAGATTTAAAATAAACACATGCATCAAACTGACTCCTGCTGAAACCATTTTCAAACATGAATGGATCAATATTTTTATACAATTGTCTCGAAGAATTTTTTAATGAATATAAATATTTATTATGAAAAAAACTGAGTTAGTGTTAAATTCATGTTCCAAACCAACAGGAGGCCTCTTGTATAATTTTTCAATTAAATCACCATGCAATAAATTTTTTTGACATATAGATGTTCTATATGAAAATATAAATTGGTAGAAAATGCAAGAAGAATTATTATAGAATAATGTTTCACTATAGGAGAAAAAATTTCTGAGTAATACATTCCTTCTCTTGAAGGAATATTTTGGCAATAAGTCTCTCTTTAAAATTAATTTTATTCCCTGTAGTATTTTACTCTTTAGTTTTATATATCCCTTTACAACCAATCACCTTGGTCGTAGGTGGTTTATTGATAATGGACCTATTATGGTTAATTCTTAGGTATTTAGTATCATCTTCCATAGAGGAAATATAGTTCTTAGAGTTGGTGTCATTGACGACTAGATTATTTCTTTATATATCTTCTCCTCTAAGATCCACTGCCACATTCAAGTAGAAGGAAACGATATGAGCATGGTTGTACCTAGGAAGAGGTCTTAGGACTCTCCTCTACCTATACCTAGTTAGATGATACCCCCTAAATCCACTAGAAGATCTATCATCTGGAGAATCATCAAAATCAAACCCAGATTTTGGATCAGGTTGAGAAAGGGGCACCTGAGTAGTAGAGGGAGTCTCAAAAGAAGACACACTAACACTGGGCGGATCAACCTCAAGTCCCCTCTTCAGAGAAGGATAATAAATTAAAACAGTGGGAGGATGAAATATAGTGGGGATACACTCTTGAAAGACCAAATCTTGACTAATAATACACTTCCAAAATCTAGTTTTATCTACCCAAAGCTTATACCTCTTCACCCTTAAAGGTACCCTATGAAAATGAACATGACAGCCCTAGGCTCATGTTTATCATCACTAAAATGATCATAAGTAGTGCAAAAAAACCCCTAATATATTCATAGGATTGGGGTTATTTTTCCAAAATCCAATATGAGTCTTAAAATCATTGTCACCTGAGGGACACATATTTATTATGTAAACTGTCATAGTGATAACTTTTTTCCAAAAGGATTTGGGCAGGCCTGAGTGTGCTAGAATTCTATGAATCCACTCTAGAATGGTATAATTCATATGATAAGCTGGACCATTCTGTTGAGGATTAGCACTCACAGTTCTTTGTCTCAAAATTCCTTCATTTTCACAAAATATGATAAAGTTGGTAGAAAGGTATTCAAGGCCATTATCAGTCCTCCACACCTTTTAATTCGTAATAGATTGATTTTCAATAGATTTTTTCCATGTTTCAAACACCTCAAAGACATAAGATTTATTTCTCAAAATATAGACCAAGAATTTCAATGAACATTCATATATAAAAGTGGCAATATAGGAGCCTCCACCTTGAGAGGTAGTCCTAGAAGGTCCACATAAATCAGAGTGAATATACTCAAGTGGGAGACCACATTTAATGCTGTATCCATGAAAACTAACTCTTTTATCCTTTCCCATGACACAGTATTCACAAAAGGGTATACTACTCAGTGTAACTTGAGCGAGCAGCCATTACTTGCTCAATTACTCTTAGCCTTTATCCCTCATATGTACTAGTAACCTATGCCAAAGGATAGTGTTTTCATTGTTAGTGACATAGGTGTTTCCCAACTACATGACTTGGGTTCTTCCATCCAACACATATAACACATACCGAAATGATCCTTTAAGAAGTATACAACTCCCTTGGAGATTCTATGACAACTATAATTAGATTTAAAGGTAAAAACCATCTGATCTAAGATACCTAATGAGATCAGATTTTAGTGTACACTTGGTACCCATCTCACATCCAATATGGTGAAAAGAGAACAGTTTGATAGGTCTAGCATAACAGAACGTCTACCCATGATGCAATACATCCTTTTGTTTCCTATAAAAAACCTCACCTTTAACTACCATGGTTAAACTAGAAAAGTAACTCATATCTAGGAACATGTGGAATGAACATGTAACACCCAATGCTTCTATGGTACATTACCCTTTGAATAATACAATATCTTGTGTAGTATGCAACTTCGAGTTCAAACACACCACAACCAATCAAACTAGCCGTTATGAATAGTAATACCCACTTGTTGAAATTTTAAAAATTTTATCTTTCAAAATGGACTTCATTTATGGATTTGGAATATTGAAAATAGCTTAGAGTTAATTTTTGGTATTTTTATGAAAACTTTCAATTTTTGATGAATTGTGAAAAAAACAATGCGCTATTGGTTAAAACAGTCTTTTTATTTAAATAAATAGTTATTTTATTTTAATTTATTTTAGGACAAAATAGATTCATAATACCTATATATGTGCAACTTAATTCATTTGGGTCATTTTATAATATGTATAGATATATGAAATTTTATCGAACTTTTTACCGTCCTTTACCAACCTCATAGGAGAATTTGCAAAATTGTATAAAACTTAATTTTAGCAATTTTGTGAGATGAATTTCAAAAATCCGAGAGACACAGTTAATATTAGTATGTAAAATTTGGTTCAATAAGATGAAAACAATTTTTTTTCAAATAGTAACTTTTGACTTTTATTTACCACGTTAAAAAGTAAATAGGGTAATTAAGGGTAAAAATGATATCATAATCGTCACGAACCAACCTGGGTCGACCTTGAACCGGTCACCCGATCCGGCCTGCGACAGTACCCGAGGGGCATTACCGATCCCCACGGGCTGGTAACCAATGTCGAGCATCAAAGTTAAATAGGTGGGAACGATTTGGCCCAAAAAAAACTAAGTAGCAGAAAATAAATAGAAAAAAATATAAATAAAATAATAAAAAACAACCAACAACGCTACAAACCTGACTATGACAAGAACACCACATGACCTCGTGGGTCACTTTCCAATACCACAACCAATGTCGCTCAAGGTGAACAACGAAAGCTGGAACCTGCAACAGAACTAAAAACAAGAAAACACTATAGGCGTGAGTATTAAAACTCAGTAGGCTAGCCCGATAAATCTATTCCCAATGAACTACCTTTAAAATAAAAGAGACACCATTTCAAGTTTGAACTAAAATTTATAAAAGTATGTTTTTATAAATATTTTACTTAAAAAAAAGTACGAACCATTGCCCTAAACCATTTCCAAACTTTGGTTCATTTCATTAGTTTCAACGGATTTTTAGAAAGGGAATGTGATGTTTACATTTTTTAAATTTTCACAAAGAGGATTAAACACTTTCATTTGCAAACCATTTTTAGAAACCTAATCAAAAGAAATTTCCCACATCCAAGGAAAACAATACACCAGAAATGCACAAAGTAAAACACACAACAAGGGCAATGTAGGTATACATATGAGCATCATAATCACTACTGCAAGCAACAAAAGACGAATAGACATGGGTGAACCTAGGAGATCGAGAATAAACCATAAGACACCAATACATGCAAAATCATCCTTGTCGACATGTCATGATGAAATCAAAATGCACAATACGCTCGACCATCCTCCCTCGGGAAGGTCGAGGGAAAATTTGATAGTAATAAACCCAATATATCCACCTACTATGGGCCACTAGTTAGTACCATAACCTACCAGTGCAGCAATCATTCTTAGAATATTCTCTCAATATGCCAGATTCCCATGTCTTAAGTGTTTGAAAAGCGGGTGAGCCAACCGATGCCAACCGAGCATCCAATCATATATATATATATATATATATATGTAAAGCACAATAGGCATCACCCCGAGACACTCCATGGAACAACCTATTTCCTTTAGACTAATCAAGTACCCGGGAGCCTCTAAGAGTGGCCTCCCAAACAATCAATTGCAACCAAGGCTGGAGAGTTGTCCTAGGAGGGTTTTAATCAAAACGTTTTCATCGCTCTTCCATAATGTTCCAAACATGCATTAAATAAATTTCACAATCACTACTCTAAAAAGAACCAAAACACTTGTTCATGCTTGGGATGAAATCATTTATCATTAAAACCAGAACGTCATTTGACATTCTGTGAATTATGATAAAAGGCCAAATGAGCATTTTTTCAAAACTGGGTGTCCACTTGTCAGGAAAATGTTTAAAGTGTCGTGTATAAAATAAATGGCTCTTTTTTACACAAAATAATAATTTAAAAATTAATTGTATTATATTAAAAACTAATTATATTATATTATCTCACATTTATTAAAGTTAATAAAATATTTAATTTGAACAATTAGTGTGCAAAAACAGCAAGAAATAATGTAGCTTAAATTTTAAAAAGCAGTGAAATGGGAACATACCTCGACTCGTAGCTCGAACACGACAACGCGAAACGCCACGAACAGGCGCACAATCATGCACAGGCTGACGATCGCATGAGTGTGGAAAAATAAATCTTGTCAACGCGTTGCAACCGTAATGATAAATAAAATACATAAACACAGACTTAAAATAATTCAAATGAACAAACAGCGCAAAAGAACCACCTCGACACATTTTCAAAACACAACTCGCATCATCTGTACCGCATAATAAACCACTTTAAATTTTATAAAACAAATTCCAAATAGTATCCCACGGCTTATGCAACCAATAACCCCTTCAAAACCCTCTTTTATGACCAAACATATGCAACGCCGCATCAAAAACACAATTAACCCCACTTGCGCAGATTAATAAACTAACTACACAATTAAATAAATCATTTTCACAACTAACCAAACCACTAAGAAGATTTATTAAATGAATTCAAAATGTGTCGCATGACTCAAAA
This sequence comes from Viscum album, assembly GCA_963277665.1. Lineage (NCBI taxonomy): Eukaryota > Viridiplantae > Streptophyta > Magnoliopsida > Santalales > Viscaceae > Viscum > Viscum album. The sequence goes on along the minus strand of OY728125.1, from coordinate 1,472,498,597 downwards.
TATCAAGATATCACTCAAAACTTCTTTTATATCTAAAAGCACAGTGGAATCACACCAAAACAAAACTGCAACCCTTGAACATTTTAATAAACCAACGACACCATTTATAAAACACTGAAAATGGTTCAACATGGGGTTCTAAAGAAAAAAACTCTCGTATCACATAAAAACATTACTAAACACTTTGAAATAATATTTTAACATCAATAAAAACCATATTCTCACAATTTAGATTAATCACATGACATACTAAAATGACTAAACAAGAAAAATAAAACACCAAAAAATAGAGAAATATTCCTCGACCAGGAGAGGAGTCGGTTTTGGGTGCTGCGGGTGCAGACCGGAGGTCGCTGGCCGGTGACGGGCTTGTCCGAAAAAGGTTGGAGGTTGCCAGAACAGGGCAGGGGGCACCAGAACAGTGCAAAATAGGAGAGGTGGGTTGTGCGGGGGTGTGGGAGAAGGGCGCCGGAGGCCGGGTCGCTGGAGGAGGCGGCCGACGGGCAGGCGGGGTCATCAGAGGTCGGGAGGCTAGAACGAGGGGACGCCAGAGGCGGCGAGATGGCGCGGCGGGGTCGCCGGAGCAGGAGGGGAGCGGTGGAGACCGGGGGTCGCGCGGAGGCCAGGCATCATGTGGAGGCCAGGAGGAGGCATGTGCGGGAGTAGGGGAAGCAAGAGGTCGTGCGGTCAGGCAGGGAGTAGCGAAGGCTGGGGCGAGCGGAGTCGGGAGGTGAGCGGTGGAGGCCGGGGGTCGCGTAGAGGCTGTCGGTCGTGCGGAGGCCGGGAGGAGGCCAGTACGGGAGCGGGGGACGCTAGAGGTCGTGTAGGAAGGCGGGGAGTGGCGAAGACCGAGGCGAGCGGAGTCAGGAGGGGAGCTCGGTGCGGAGGCCTGTCGGCTTGGCAGGGGAAAACCAAGGAGGGAGGGGGGTCGCGGCTACAGCACTGCGCGTAAGAGAAGGAGAAGGGGGGGGGGGGGGGTGCAGCCCGCAGTAGAACTGGAAAAAGGGGGGGTGCACCTTGGGTTTAGGTTTGTATTTATTATTTTTTCATCCAATTAGATTAATAAAAATTAGTATTAGTGATATTAATAATATTAATAATAATATTAATATTATAACTAGAATGATAATAATAATAATGATACAAATAATAAGAATAAAAATATAAAGAATAAAGGTAATATTAATAAAATGCATTAACCACAAAAATAATAAGAAGAAGAATAATAATAGTAGCACAAGAATAAAAATAATAAATACAACTAAATGAAGACTAATAAAAATAAAAAAATAATGTTAATTACAGCATATTATAAAAAATAATAAAAATAATAATGAAGGGGAAAATGCCAGACACTTGGGCCGACTGCGCGACAGCTACACACGAGTCCAAAACCCAGTAAAGGCATTAAGCGACAATAAATTTTAATCTGGGCTCAGCCCAGACCTTGGTACAAACACTTGGAACCAAGAAATTATAAAAATAACATAACCAGAAAGGGCGGCTGTGACAATTCTCCACACCACAGACACCTTTTTCCCCCAGAAAGTCACCCATCCGAACGATGGACCAAACAAGAATCCATGTCCAAATAAAACTAGATGAAACCACAACATAAGTGAATGGGAGAACACAAGAGGGTTCTCCCCACCATAAGAACACAACTAGTGTGGAAATTTTAACACTCTAACATACCACCTCGGGAGGGGGGGGGGGCGATGCGAGAACTCCCAACTGATCCAAACTATCTTCTATAGCACGAGCGAAACAACACCTCCACTAAAACCTCGAACTCTTGACCAAGACCAAAAACTCCCAAAACTAGGGGAAAACCTTCGAGTGGAACATACCCCATGTAGTTAACTAGAGCACAAACACAACATCGGCACTTTCATATGCACTTACATCTCCAAACGAACACAACTAAACCAAAATTAACCCGCGTAAGGTCCAAGAAAACTTTTAAGAAAAATGAATGATCTATAACACCATAATAAGACGAATGAGACAATTTGGATTAAAAATGAACATGTTCATACCAACATCACAATGAAATAATGAACCTAAAACAATGCCAAAACTGTAATAGTGGAATGATGAGAACAGAAGGACTGTAAATGTTTCGTTTCCAAAGCATGTAACATGAAACCTGAACTAAGGTGTCACACCCCTGACAACTCCTTACTACGCACGAGCTTCACCACAAGACTTGTGGTTGGGGCTCTGATGGTTGAAGCATCTCCTGCCTCACAGTCAGGCCCTAGAATCTTTCATGTCACAGTGTCTTCCTTAGGAGACACTTTCTACATAGCATCTCTATATTGTCCAGACACCAGAAATGATGGAACCTCTTCAGAGGGGTGTGACATGACGACTTGTATGCTCTAACCGTCCCAACTGGTGGTACACCACTGAAAGGTCTGACAAAATGGAAACCAAAACCACTATAGAGGACCCTTTAGAGACAGATCCCTCCAACAAAATCTTCTCGCAAGATGGGGGACCTTCATGAGCCACTAGATTCGGTGGACTTCCAAGCGTTTGTGCTCCGAGGACCATCTCAGCTAAGAACACATCATCCACTAGTTTCATGGAACAATGGCCCTACAAAGGGAGGACCTTCTCCTTGATCTCTGGACGAAGAACCCTGATGAAGAGGGAAGTCTTTATCCAGTCTTGTGACACTACCCTTGGATAAAGAGATGCAAGATACTTGAAATGGTCAACATACACTTTCACCGTCTACTGGTCATGTTGAACATGCATGAGGTCTTCCATTTTCTTTGTCTTCACCCCCACAAGAATAAACCATAAAATTAAGACGACTTTAAGGAAATACCACATCATCACAACTTGCAGTAATGATGGGGAGAACAACTCTCATTAGTCCAGAGCCGGACCTTCAAACAGACCCAAAACAACACTCACTATGACAACTTTGGTAGTTTCCAATACCCTGAAGATGTGCTTGACCTCTTCAAGCCACTCCACTGTCTTTAACAAAATCCAATCACCATGAAGGATAGACAACGTCCGAGAAAGACCAAAAAATGGGCATGACTCATCAAAACTCTGGGGACCTTTCTGGGTGACTTTTCTAAACAAAATATATAACACTAAGCTGAAACCAATATCAATCGAAGAAACATCAATAAATCACCCTAATCCATAAACAACCAGCTCAAAAAAACCAAACAACCAAAAACAAAACCCAAAATTCCCTATCCAAAAATCCCGTTCCATTTTAGGATTCCAAAACCACCTTTTTTTTATATTTCAAAACCACTTTCTTTCAAGACCACTTTCCAAATACCAAATCCACTTTTAAAACCAAAATCACTATCCAGAACCATTTTCCTCTTTAAAAGAAAATTTAGAAAATGAGGTCATGCCTTTAATTTCCAACACATCGTGCAAATCCCATGAACTGTTGCACATGTCTTCATCCACTTTCATTCAAACGCACCAACACGCACTGCCCACACATCCTCTCTATTGTGAAAACATTCATAAGGGGTACCTGAGGCTTCACCCAAACCATTCGCGACAAATTTCCAAGCAAACACTAGTTTTTCAAACCAAAGTCTTTCAGTTTTAAAACCCATTTAATAAATTTAAATTCATTTAAATAAAAATATTCTAATTTCAAAAAACCTTTTTTTCATTTCCAAAAAACGCACTTACACCAACCAGAACGAAAATGACACTCAACTTGCATCAAACCACTAGAGGAACTAGCATCCACACTTAACCTGGCGACATGGTAGTGGGTCATGACCCAAGTAAGTGAAAAAAACTAGGAGGAATTAAAACCGTGTACCCGGACTCCACATGGGTCACTACTCCATGTGATATCACCATGTTGCATAGGATTACCTCCGTTGTCACCCCTCAATCTAAAACAAACTAGAACGAACCAAATACTGAATTCCCAGACTACCCCTGGTGACTCGAGGTGCGGAACGGGAGATGGTTCAAGACGTACTTCTCGTACCTACCTATCGAGTCCCGACAATCCTAATCTCTATCTAACCGACACCCCAAATAACAAGGGCCTCCTCTGATACCATTTTGTCATGAACCAACCAGGGTCGACCCTGAACCTGTCACTCGAGCAGGCCCATGACCTGACCCGAGGGGCATACCCAATCCCCACGGGCTGGCAACCAGTGCCAGACATCAAAATTAAACAGGTGGGAATGACTTGGCCCAAAAGAAAAAAAACTAAGTAGCATAAAATAAATAGAACAAAGGATTATAAATAAAATAAAAAAACCAACAACGCTACTAACCTAACTACGACTAAAACTCCACGTGACCCCGTGGGTCACTCTCTAATACCACAACTAACGTCGGTCAAGGAGAACAACTAAATAAGGAACCTACAACAGAAATAAAAATAATAAAACACTGTAGGAGTGAGTATTAAAAATTAGTAGGCTTGCCAGATAAATATATTCCCAATGCACTACCTTTAAAATAAAAGAAACACCATTTCATGTTTGAACTACAATTTATAAAAGATTGTTTTCTTAAATATTTTACTTAGTTGGTTCATGAAAAAACCCTAGGGGCGTTCTCGATCCCTACAGGATGGAAACCAGTGTCGGGCATCAAAATTAAAGAGGTGGGAACAATTTGGCCCAAAAGAAAAAAAAACTAAGCAGTGGAAAATAAATAGAACAAAATCATATAAATAAAATAAAAAAATAACCAACAACGCTACTAACATGACTACGACCAGAACTCCACGTGATCCCATGGGTCACTCTCCAATAACACATCCAACGTCACTCAAGGTTAACAACTAAAGCTAGAACCTCCAACAGAACTAAAAACAAGAAAACACTATAGCCATGAGTATTAAAACTCAGTAGTCTAGCCCGATAAATATATTCCCAATGAACTACCTTTAAAATAGAAGAAACAACATTTCAAGTTTGAACTACAATTTATAAAAGTATGTTTCTCTAAATATTTTACTTAAAAAAAAAGTACGAACCATTGCCCTGAACCATTTCCAAACATTGGTTCATTTCATTAGTGTCAATGGCTTTTTAGAAAGGGAAAGTGATGTTTACATTTTGTAAATTTTCATAATGTGGATTAAACACTTTCATTTGGAAACCATTTTTAAAAACCAAATCAAAAGAAATTTCCCACTTTACAAAGAAAACAATACACCATAAATGCAAAAAGTAAATCAAACAGCAAGGGAAATGTAGGTATAAATATGAGCATCATAATCACTACTACAAGCAACAAAATCCGAATAGACATGGGTGAACCTAGGAGATCGAGAATAAACCAGAAGACACCAATACATGTGAAATCATCCTTGTTGACATGTCATGATGAAATAAAAATATACAATACGCTCGACCATCCTATCTCATGAAGGTCGAGGGAAAATCCCCTAGTAATAAACCCAATATATCCACATACTATGGGCCACTGGTCAGTACCATAACCTACTAGTGCAACAATCATTCTTATAATATTCTCTCAATATTCCAGATTCCAATGTCTCAAGTGTTTGAAAAGCGGGTGAGCCAACTGACGCTAACCGAGCATCCAATAATATATATATATATATATATATATATAAAGCACAACATGCATCACCCTGATCCACTCCAAGGAACAACCTATTGCCTTTAAACTACTCAAGTACCTAGGAGCCTCTACGCACACCCTCCCCAACAATCAATTGCAACTAATTCAATAGAGTTGTCCTAGGAGGGTTTTTTTCAAAACATTTTCATCGCTTTGCCATAAAGTTCCAAAAGGGCAATAAATACATTTCACAATAACTACTCTAAAAAAACCAAAACGCTGGTTCATGCTTGAGAGGAAATCATTTATCATTAAAACCAGAACTACATTTGAAATTCCATGAATTATGTTTAAAGGCAAAACATGCATTCTTTCAACACTGTGTGTCCGATCATCAAGAAAATGTTTCAAGTGTCATGTATAAAATAAAAAACTCTTTTTTACACCAAATAATCATTAAAAAATTAATTGTCTTATATTAAAAATTAATTATCTTATATTATCTCAAATTTATTAAAATTAATAAAATATTTAATTTGAATAATTAGTGTGCACAAACAGAAAGAAATAATGTAATTTAAATTTTAAAAAGCAGTGCAATGGGAGACTACCTCGACTCGCAGCTAGAACGCGACAACGCGACACGCCACAGACAAGCGCACAAGAATGCACAAGATGACGATCACATGAGTGTGGAAAAAGAAACATTTTCAATGCGCTACAACTGCAATGATAAATAAAAAACATAAACACAGACTTAAAATAATTCAAACGAACAAACAGTGCAAAAGAACCACCTCGACACATTTTCAAAACAAAACTCGCATCATCTATACCATTTAATAAACCACTTTAAATTTTATAAAACAAATTCCAAATAGTAACCCACAGCTTACACACCTAATAACCCCTTCAAAACCCTCTTTTATGACCAAACGTATGCAACGCCGCATTAAAACCACAATTAACCCCACATGCACAGATTAATAAACTAACTATACAATTAAATAAACCATTTTCACAACTAACCAAACCACTAAGAGGATTTATTAAACAAATTCAAAATGGGTCGCATGAATCAAAATATCATGAACTCACTCAAAACATCTTTTATAACTAACCGCACAGTGGTATCACACAAAACCACAACTAAAACACTTGAACATTTTAATAAACCAACGACACCATTTATAAAACCCTGAAAATGGATCAACATGGGTTTCCAAAGAACAAAGCACTCATATCACATAAAAACATTACTAAACACTTCAAAAGCATATTTAAACATCATGAAAAACCATATTCACACAAAGTAGAGTAATCACATGACATACTAAATTGACTAAACAAGAAAAATAAAACACCAAAAATAAACTGAAATATAGCACGACCAGAAGAGGAGAGGTTTTCAGGTGGTGTGGGTGGAGACTGTAGATTGCTGGTCGGCGACAGGCTCATCGGAAAATAGTGGGAGGTCGCCGGAACAAGGCAGGGGGCACCGGAACGATGCCGGGTAGTGGAGGTGGGTCGTACGGGGGTGCGAGAGCAGGGTGCAGGAGCAGGGCGCCGGAGGCCGGGTCACCGGAGGAGGCGTCCGGCGGGCAAGAAGGGTCGCTAGATGTCGGGAGGCTGGGACGAGGGGACACCGGAGGTGGTGGGATGGCGTAGCTGGGTTCCCGTAGTGGGAGGGGAGCGGTGGAGGCCGACGGTCGTGTGGAGGCTGGTGGTCACACGGAGGCCAAGAGGAGGCTAGTGCTGGAGTGGGGGACATCGGAGGTCGTGCGATTAGGCGGGGAGTGGCCAAGGCCAGGGTGAGGGGAGTCGGGACGGGAATGATGGAGACTGGGGGTCGCACGGAGGCCGGGAGGAGGCCGGTGTGGGAGCGGGGGATGCCAGTGGTCGTGCGGGCAGACATAGAGCGGCGAAGGCTAGGGCGAGTGGAATCGGGAGGGGAGCCCATTCCGGAGGCTTGTCGGCTAGGCAGGGGAGAACCAGGGAGGATGGGGGTCGCGACTGCTGCGTTGTGCGCAGGAGAAGGAGAAGGGGGGGGGGGGGGTGGTGCGGCCCGCGGTAGAACCGGAAGGGGGGGGGGCTAGACCTAGGGTTTAGGTTTGTATTTATTTATTTTTCATCCAATTAGATTAATGAAAATTAGTATTAGTGATATTAATAATATTAATAATATTAATAATATTAAAACTAGAATTACAATAATAATAATGATACAAATAATAAGAATACAAATATCAATAATAAAGGTAGTATTAATAAAATGTATTAACAATACAAATAATAATAAGAAAAATAATAATATTAGCAAAAGAATAAAAATAATAAATACAATGAATTTAAGACTAATAAAAAAAATAATGTTAATTACACCATATTATCAAAAATAATAAAATTAATAAAGAAGGGGAAAATGCCCGACACCTGGGCCGACTACATGGCGACCTCCAACCACGCGGCGGCTGCGCACAGGTCGAAAACCCAGTAATGGCATTTAACAACAATAGATTTAAATCAGGGCTCAGCCCGGACCACGGTGCGAACACTCGGAACCAAGAAATAATAAAAATAAAATAACCAGAAAGTGCGGCTGTGAAAATAATTACACTAAAACATGTCGTAATTTTATTGAATAATTATAATTTGACCAAAAACAACCTTAGGAATAAATTATGATCCCATTTTGTCTGCTTGGATTAGATTCAGACATTTATTATAATTTTATTTAAAGAAGAGTTAAAAGAGTTAAATTCCACATTTAATAACTAATCAATTTTCAATATAGGGTTATACATAAAATAAATTAGACTATAAATATTAATTAGAAATATAACAACATTTCCTACATAATTGTATTTTATTTAAAATTTTTATACATTAAATAATATAATTTATTTATGACACAATGATGATGCAGTAATTATCATATTAATGAAAGATTAAAATAATTAATATTATAAATAAACAAATAAATAAAATTTGATACTTATGATGAATTAATATAATTTTAGTGGTTAATACGACATGTTAGGGTTGGTTACATAAATTTTATTCTAACTTATAAAGTTATTGTGGCTTTCAAAAAAAATCAAATACTAAATAGTGTCAAAATTGACATAATTGAGAATTTAAAAAAAATATTATATTATTAATTGATATAATATTCCTAAAAATCTAAGGTTCTATAAAAGGACTTAGATAAAGATATATATATTATTATTGAAACACATGGGGTTCTCTTGTCTTGTTATAGTATGTTTATTATCTATATAATATAAAAATACAGAGCGACATGGAAAATGCCGAACTATTTTTCTATGAGTTAAATCTAAAAGATAAGGTTAATATGATGAACTATACCTGTCTAAAACCTATTTATTGAGAGGTTTTAGACCAATACCCATATTATCCTTCAAATAATTCATTTTGGAGCATTTAGAAACTGAAAATGATTTTATTATAAAATAATATTTCAAGCGTTTCCTAAAGTGACCCTCACCACTCTTATAAAAGGGAACTACCCCTTCTCTTAATTTCACACCTACAACTCCTTTTGGAACGGAAAAAACCTACCCAAATTTCCTCCCTTCATCATAGAGGCCTTCCTTTGGTCCGAAATCCAACCTATGGAGCCATTTTGATCAAATCAAAAAGAAAAACATGAAGATGAGTTAAATATTTCACCACCTCTTTCATGTTTATTTCTTCTTCCACTTTATCTTTATTTGTTGTTTCTATTCTAAAATAATAAATACAGTATATTCTATATACTGTGTTGTTATTATAAAAATTTTACAACCGTATTCATTATTCTATCCATCTTATAAATGACAATGTCACCATACTTGCGTATGTACAGATTACCATCTCCACGTTGCGGTGTAGTTTGTTATTCAAACACTTCATTATTTTGATGGGTATAATATTGAGTATAACTAATGTAAATAATAAATATAACATATTAATGAATCTTTATATATGATATAACTTCAAATTACATACTATTTCTCCATCAATATAATGATATCGTTGCTCGTGTGTACGTATGGATTACCGTCTCCACGAACGTGATGACATTCATTCCCCATCGTAATCATTCAAGAATAATATTGATTTTATGATAAAAAATAATGTTTATGTACATAATATAATTCTATATATGAATCAAATAAATCATATCCATAACAAAAATGGCATCTGTAACCATGAATATAAAGGAAACCAAATCAGTTAACACCAGAAACGATTATACTACTAAAATATTAATAACAAAGAAATATTTTAAGATCATATATGATATCATATTTATCTATATAGTTCTTGTATAATTTAATAACAATTTTTTGACTTTTATATTAGAGGTTAACATACCATTTACTAAGGAAAATTAAAAGTTAAGGGTTAATTTCACAATCTCTTTATTATCCGAGGTTGTTTTTACGTAAGTATCTACTGGGAAATCTTTATCATCCACATCCGTGTTTTCATAAAAATGTACATCAGTTTTTTTCTATTTACTTGAAAATGGGTTAAAGCCATTTATACCCTTATTTGTCTATATTTTTTTAAATTAATCACTCCATCATTTTCCTAAAAAGGTTCTTTATGACCTTTTCCACAAAATTAATGTAAGAATGGTTTTTAACTTATACGGCAGGTGTGGCTATTTTCGGCCGTTATAACATCATCGAAGCATTCCTTATAGGAATATAATAATATTTCCAAAATAAATGTTTCATTTATAATTATATGACTTTTAAATTATTTCAAAATAGAAAGAGTTATTTCTCTAACAGAAGTTTTGATTTCATCTATGTCAACATCCTTTGATGGATTTTAATGTTTTTTGAAGTAGATTTATTATGATACAAAACATCCATATTGTATTGAAGCTTTTGTGATATTTTTGACTATAGATGTGTTATTTTTACACCATTAATGGTTTATGGATATTGTGTTGAGATTTTGTATGCTATTTTTAATACGAATGTTTAGGTTATGTTTAAAGCTTTTCATACAAGGAATGCATTGGACATAGTAAGTGACAGGTGGAGCCCACTATAGCTCCTCGATGCGTCGGTTGGTCTCATGAGACAAACTAGTGTCTTGGAAGAAGCCCTAAAAAAATATTATTTCTATTCTTGGCATAAGGCCTTGTCTATGAGGTTATGAAGTCTGGCATTATGCACTCCATATTTATGAAGGTGGCTATTGATATTGCATGTGATTATTCGACTAGTAGAATATACTTGTTAATATGTAAATGGAATTATTTGATTTTATCTTTTTCATATAATACTGAAGTTAAAGTTTAAAAGTCTTTTGTTTTAGTCATATAAATTTCCTTAAATGTTTATGCTTATTTACGATAGTTTCTTATATATTGTTATCCTTACTGAGCATCTGAGATCACCCCTCTATATGTTTTATTTTTCGCAGGATGTGAAGAAGTATTTTATGGTTAACCTATAGGGATAGGATAAGGATATAAGTGTGTTAAAAAGGGTAAAAAATTTTGATGATTTTTTTATTTATTGATGTAATGTAAAACATATGAATGTATCTAGTACTTCGAAGGCTACTAAACGGATCTGTCCTTTGAGACATGATTCCTTGTACCATGACAATGTTATATAATAATGTACCGACTCTGGGTAACTGGGTTCTGGGTGTTATAGAACATACTGATTCTAGGAAGCACTAGACTTCAAGAGTATCTTAGGAAACAAACAAATCCTCATCACATTCATATCCATAGAAGTAAATGAGGGAATTATCACAACATGATCTATAAGGTTTACCAGATTTCCAATCTGACATTAGAGTATAGTATTAAATGGTTTCCCATAATTGAAATAGTTAAACTCCTTCTAATTGATATTATATTGACTTTTATTTGCAAGAAACAACTCCCACTACCATTTATACCATTAATTTGTTTACTTCCCGTAAACATGGAACGACCCCTCACATTTACACACTCAGATTCAGTTTTAACCATATCCTTGATATGAAAATCACATAAAATAAAGGTAGAATTTAATTAATATAAGTTCAATGAATCTATTCTATACACCATAAAATCTATAATACTTTCATATAAATAATCTAATCAAATTAAAATTATGATGGCTTGGTCCTCATCATCAATATTGACATTTATATTAGCCAGTTACAATAAGATTTTTTAAACTCATCAAGGTGTGTCTGGATGGTTGTCCCTTGTCACATATTAAAGGTATATAATTTCAAATTCTTATGTAGATGACCAATTAGATATGTTATCATATAAAAAATTTTATATTGGACCAAATACATGCTTCATAAGTCACATAAGAGACTTCCTGCAAGACATTGTCACCTAAATAAAATTTCAAAGAACTATTTTATTTCACAAAAATTTCAAGTGGGAAATCAAAATAGGCCGTAACTTTCTAAACATAAGTAGACGTAATCACGTGGGGTTACTTAGGTATAAAAAGGACATCTTAAATCCCTTGTTGTAATAGAATGGAAACTATTTTAAATTCCACAATGAAAATACACTGCACCCATCATAATTTTCAATTTCATTTTTTTCAAATGCCATTATTTATTTTTGTCCCTTTAATACCACTTTGTTTTGGGGTAACAGTGGAAAACAACCCAAAGAAATAATGAAATGGGCCACCAAATGAATAAAATGGTTCAATTTAATTTTCACAGTAGAAAACTAAAATTAATTATACTAAAATGAATCAAATTGAAACAAAGGATTCAAAGAATAAGAGAAACAAAATAGAAAACAAAATATCACTTGGATTTACATGGTTAATAACCATTTTGGGCCATACTATATGATAAGAACACCACTATACCTCATTTAATTATTAATTCTCCAAAAATAAATTGAATAAAATCTTAAAACATGTACTTATTTATGTAATAAAAAACATCAAGAATAATACATGAAAAAAACTGAAAAATTGAGAAATCGAAAGAAATCAAAAATTCACTGTGCTAAACCAAGTGTAGTTATCCAGATCCATCTGTGTTATGTAAATCACACCGTGTAAACTTCTCTACATGGAACCATCATAGGAGGACACCACTGAATCTAGAATCCCATAGTTAGAAACTATAGATCTAGAGTCACCGCGACCAAAAAACAGTGGATCTATAGTTTCACGGGACTAGAAAACCCCATATCTGGAGCCGTACCATAGGAAACCACATATCTGGAGTAACGTGGATGGGGAACACTATATATAGAGTGGCCTGATCAGTATATGGTGATTTTAGGAATAACACTCAGTGAATTATCCAATATCTCAAAATTCAAAACATGAAGAAACTTTAGGGAGAGAGAAGAACCCAAAAACATGCTCTATCTAACAAATCTAACCTGAACCTCTCGCCAAAAGTTACAATGTGGACAACTAATTTCTTGCATGAGTCCATGATGAACAAAACAAATATCATTATGTGCAACCACTCTGGCCAGATGGATGGAGAGGATTGGAAGGGTGACTTCCTAGATCAACGACCAACAAGGGAAAATCATAGATCACTCGGATTTCCACATTGGCATCGGTGTTAATAAAAAAATAAAAAAAAAATTTATATAGAAAATGAAAGTTAACAAAATAGTAAGAGAATTATAAGGTCATTGTTTATGGTTACATTCACGAGGGGATATCACCACAAGGGTGAAATGTGAAGGCTCCATGATTTATGGAATTACTTAACCCACATTGGAAGAATTAAAATACTGAGTCCCTTGGGAATTAATAGAGGTAATTATCATGATATATTTTTTTGAATTTTATGTTCATGATTGAATGTGAGGTGGTGAAAATGTTTTGTGATCCTCACCTATACATAGAGATTCCCTAAGCTAAGAAGATGTTGTTGTAATTTTCAATTTCAACTGAGAGCTCTCTTTTCCAAAAATAGATACTCTCAATGCATCCATTTATGCAAAGGTTCATAGATATGTGAGCCTCATAGTATAGAAAAAGTTGGGAGTTCTATGTAATATTTTTCATGAAGAAGAACCATGCACTACACGAATAAGAGACACAGACATGTAGATGGTGTTTATACACACTTGTCATGCTTTTTGAATATAAATATAGTTTTGAAACATTGTTTGAGTTGTTTACTCACACTGTGTTATGGAAATATACAACTGTGCACGTAGTATTTTGACACATGATGGTCTGTAAGGAGTTCACAAATAGTTTTTTTGTGCGAAGAAGGAGGAATCCATGCATATAATCTTATGAGAAGGACTTGAGTGAAGAAAATATGAGATATCATGATCCTATTTTAATGATTGAGAACTACACCTTATGTGGTTTTGTTGAAGAAAAATAGAACATGAAGGAAGTGTTAACACATGTATACATGAAGCACTTTCACTCATGTGTAGGATTTGAAATACTCGATTTTTTTTCAAAAGAAGCATGATTATGTGAAGGTGTTTCGAGGGGGAATGAGATAGCGAGTATCTAGTTTTCACAATGGTGGATGCACGAAGAAGACATGAATTAGTTCATACATGGATTCAAATGCATAAATGGTTCGTGAACAGATTTTTCTAAACCATTTAATAAAAGAAGAACTGAAAAAATAACATATCTCTTATAGGGAAGTAAATATGAAGATAATTAAAGCACATGGAATAATGATAAGAATATAAGTGCCAATTTTTATACCTAACACATGCATCATTCTTTATGCATAAATTGATTTTAAATAAATCATGTTGATATTGAATATAATAAGAACATAATAATAGTTCATATCTGATTTTTCAATGTATTATGTTTTTGAAAGATCATTCTTTCATTAAAAGTGTGGGACGATGCAGTTTCATTTAATATTATATCTTATAAATAATAACTTAAGTTAAATGATACACTCATTAGATGATATTGGTTAATGAATTTTTTTTGACACTGTCGCATAATTTGATATTATTGCATTTCAATGAAGTAGAGATTGCCCAATATATATTCAATTGATTATTATTTTGGCCAAATAAATTATGATCATGCTAAGGTGATATGAGATTTCATTTTAAGATAATTCCAATGGATATGTGTGATTATTAAATAATTAGTACACAGTGATTCAGTGGAAACTATTTTTCACTGAAAAAGAGAGATATCAAGACATTAATATACACTATTGAATATTATTGTGTGTCAATGGTCAAAGGTAGAAGAATATGTGACTCAAAAATAATTTTTCATTTAATTATCAGTTGGGTTAGGGAGGATTCTACTTTTAATTCCACAACTTATTCATATTGTTGTGATTAATAGAATAAGAATAAAGTGTAGAAAATAATTTGCTACTGTGAAAAATAAGAAGGGTTTATTTCATTCTAATGTGCATGTTACCAAGTGAAGAAGATGTTTATAGAAGAAAAAAGAAGCACTGTAACATCCAACCACATTTCTAATAGGTGGAAAACATTATTGGTGGTATAAATAACCTTATGAAGAAGGTGAATACTATCTTCAATGACATTATAAAGAACTATCTGGGAGATGCAAAATAGAGAAGGTCTTCACCAATCCAGAGAAGAATGATTGTTTTATTCCCCATCTTAAAGTATAGAGACTCACACTTGAATAATTATTTTTTGTATAAATAGTAATGTAATCTGATCTTACATTATAGTGGAGTATCCATGTACTATTCATTACAATACATGACAATGACTAGCTACTCTCATTGAGTAGTATACCTTGTAAAAATATTCTTTTTTATCTCATAATACTTTCATATACCTACATGCGATTGGAAAAAGAGACTAAGAGAATCAATATCATAACAGGTCAAAGAGGTAAAGGAATACAAATTTGTAAAGGGTTAAAATGTCCCCAATAATGATTAACCCCCTCTCAGTTTTAGGAATACCCCAAACCAGTTCTTTCATTTTAAAACATTTAAATAAATCATACAAAAATTGATAATATAAAAGTTATATTCATGAATAAAGAATATACTAAATTATATAAGTGAAAAATTAATATATTTAAACATGAGTAATCAATTTCCGAACAATTCATAAATAAATTGTAAACACTTAATAAATTAACCATGCATGATGGACATCTTATAATTAAATAAATATAATCATTTTATATTTATTTCCATTATGAACTAATTCATATTGAAATTCATATGGAATTTAACTTAAACAGATGATATGTATAACATAAGAATTATATATACATGAACTATTCAAGTTTTATATAATTATTCAAAATATCATATATTTAATATTATTTAAACCATAATCTTATCAATTATAAAAAATAAATTTGATAAGGTCTAAATAATTCACCAAATAACGAGTTTTAATTTGAACAAATCAAATTTAATAATTATTAATAATTCAAAATTTCAAATATAAATTTATTTAATTTTTTAATATCTTATAATTTATAATTGTTTTCTAAATTAACCTTATAATTTTCATATAGATACTTTATATCAAAATTATAAGTCACAATATATATTTCAAAAGGTATTTTAATGTTATTAATTTATATTATAGAAAATTTATTTATTAAATGTCTCATAAACATTTAAAAATTAATCATAAAATTTTATAATTAATTAATTATAAACATTTTATAAACTTGATAAATATCCCAAAATACATTTTTTACTTTCTTATAAATAATTTATAAATTCTATTATTCAATTTTTAATTTTAATTTAGGAAAAATAAAAATGTTCATGTATATCATATTATACAATACAGATCATATTGTAATCCAAAATACAATTATTATAGCTTATGATTAGATTGTTGAAGAATGTGATAAATAATTCTAAACTATCAATTGTATTTTATAGCAGGCATAAAATATCATAATTCATCACCCAAGAGCTGTATTTATTATACATCAACATCACATTGATGATACAAGGCTCTGTTTGACATATGAGGATCATCTCCATCATATTTAATAGAACCATAAATCATACACTATGATGTAGTTAAAGATAATGGATTTAAACTTCATATCCTATTACGACATCACATATCTTATCAGGTGACACTATCATGAATTATGATATCTGATATCATAATAGAAGGCATAATAAATTTTTAGAATATTTAACAATATCTAATTAGACATCTATATGATATAAAATTTATTCATTTTATTGAATGATTTAATGAATTAGGAATCATGGTGTGGCATGTTACCATAGATGAGTTTCAAAGTACTGAAAAAACACTTGTTATAAGTAGCAGAAGGCATTAAAAGCCTCAATAATAAATCACTATTCATTAAAAATCAAAACCATTTATAATATAAATGAATAAGGTATACATTACACACAATATGACTCCTACTACTATGTTAGATCAATGTTTATTGAATATCACATAGAATAAAAAATGAATCTTTCCTTTATGATGTATCCATGAATTGTTTAGAATCACACAATTCATGAGAAGTATTCTACACTCAAACACGATATGCTAGTACCTCCAGTGGAAAAGTATGGAAGAGGAGAGAGATTCAAAATAATAGATTGAAATATTGGGAATAGATCAAGAAAATGAACACGCACATCTCAATTCCTTTTCATTTTTATATTTTCCTCAGAGATTCTCTTCAAGTATACATGTAATTTCTTATATATTATGAAATGTGTGAGTAAATGGAAATGGTTACAATTACTACAACCATCAACCAAGTTTCATCTCCCAATATGTTAAATTATATGAAATATTATCTATTTAGGATAGTTTTAGCAGATTATTCAACACTATTATTTGATATTTGAAATAATTAAATAATCATAGGGTGGTTATTTGAACATACAATATAGTTTAATACATAATAAAAACCTATAATATGGCATCTATCATACACTATGAATCACCTAAGAAACTTCAATATGATTTCATCGTATCATAAATAATGATAATCCAAGAAATCATACTATATTTATAAATTTCATACCATTTGATATCCTCATATCATCACATATTATATACAAAATCATATAAAAATATATTTTCATTAAGTAATATTTCCATAACATTTTTTGAAATTAGGTTATTAAATTAATAAAATAGTAAAATCTACTTATAATGTCAAATAAAATTCAGAATTATATTCCCATAATTAAGAAATTAAACCACAAAACATATATTTCTAAATATAGATTATAATATAATATAAAACCACTAATTTTTTTTTTCGGATATTGTATAATATTCAAAAATAATAATTTATGAATTATTAGTAAAACATTAATAGATCATATAGTCACATAATAAATCATATAATATGTGAAAATGAAAAGAGAAAAATTAATTTTGTTCATAAAAAATAAATTAATGGATTTAACTAATTTAAATATTTGAATATAATCATAATAATTAATTAATATATATTCAGGGTAACAACAAATCTTCCAAACATAAAAAGAATGTTAGGGTCTAACTAGAATGGTCAAGTTGTTAGCAGGTGAATTTTCCTTTTTAATTATTTTTAATCACTTATCATGGTTATGTTAGTGAAGTGGAAATATAAAGATAAATGAACATTGAAATTTTTATAGTATTTTAGGTATAAATGATAATTTACCCCTCTCAAACCCAGAGAGAGATAGAAGCCACTAACTATGGAATCTCTAAATTTTTAAGGGATTCACAACCCATTACAACTATCCTCTTAACCCTTATAACCATAACCCAAGAAAATATTTTTTAACACTTGGAATCATATCCTAATAACTATTCCTTTTTAACACCTGGAGGGACAAACCATAATATAACATTTTAATTAGAGGTTAAATGAAACCTTACATTTTTCTTAGACCAAGGTAGAATTGATTCTCTTGCCTTTTATCGGTTATGGTTGAACTCAAACATTTTTTATGGGGTAGTATAACCCAAACCTTGCTAATTATGGGAAGTGTCACCTGATAGTACTAAATACAGATATGAATATAATGAATTAAGAAAAAAGAAACCAGATGAAAAATAAATAATCTGAGTGTAAAGGAAGAAATATTCTCTCCAAAAAAGATGG
The DNA here is from genome assembly GCA_963277665.1 of Viscum album. Taxonomy (NCBI): domain Eukaryota; kingdom Viridiplantae; phylum Streptophyta; class Magnoliopsida; order Santalales; family Viscaceae; genus Viscum; species Viscum album. The sequence goes on along the minus strand of OY728125.1, from coordinate 1,472,479,971 downwards.
ATCAAATAATTGAAGTTTAGAATATTCTAGTATTTGGTTATTAAAGTGTATAAAATGGTATAGTTCAAGAATATCCTCATCCTCATTCAATTTATTTTGATCCATAAAATACAATATTGAGTTATTTCATACACAAAAATCACAAAGCATTATGTCTGTTGTATTTCATCCTTTCTAAAGAAACATTTGTTTCCGTAATTAAATGTGATTTAAAATTTCCCCAATGTGGGTTTACTTCGATTCTTGTTAAAAATAAAATATCATAGACAAAAAAATATTATATACCATTTATAACATTCGAAACAAAACCCATAAAAACCAATATAAATGTTCTAGGAAAATTTCTAAAACACATGAGAGAATGTCTTTTCATATTTCAAATAAGTCAAATTTAAACAGTGTATGCCCCAAGAAAAAAAATTAATTATTAATATATATATATGATCAAATTTAATTGAGTTTAAATATATTGTAAAATTTGTCCAAAAAAAGTTCCATAGAATCGAAATAATTATTGAGTTTTTAAGGTATAATGAAAAAAGGAGAAACATATGAAATGAACATGAAGTAAATCTTAATATAAAATAATAAGTAAATGAGAGCATGTTTAAAGCTAAAAATTGAAAAATTCATTAAGTGACCATAGGTTATAAGGTAGTTTTATGATTTTTTCTAAACTTTCACTCAAGGTAGGTCATAAGGTATGTTCAAAACATTTCTTAATTTCAAATTCCTAAGGTAGGTTAAAAAAATATCTAAATTTTGACTTTATAAGGCAGTTCCAATACTTTTACAAATTTCCACTTATGGTAGGTTTATTTTTATTCTTGGGTTAGGTTCATTTTTCTTCATGTGGTTTGTTATTTTTTATTCATATTGTAAATTCATTTCTCTTATTTTGCAATGTTCAATTTTTATTCTTATGATCATTTGATTTTTCTTTTTGTTGTTAGTTAATTTTCATTCTTACAGTCACATAATTTTAATTCCCATGTCCAGTTCCAGACATCTCTTAATTTTCACTCATGGTGAGTTCTATACTTGTCCAAATTTTCAAGAGTATACTAATAAAAGACTTTTTATATATGTGACGTATGCCTCAAATACATTTGATAGATATTGTTACAGGAAATAATATATTGAAATAAAATTTACGTGGAATTATAATTATATAATAAAAAATTATTTTAATTATGAAAACATATATAAAGAGAGTGGATTAACAAGGAACTTGAAAATTCTCCCATTTTTTAATAATTAAAAAAATGTAAATACCAAAATTTTCCCCCATTTTCAAATTGATAAAAAATATTAAATTGATTTCTCTTTAAATAAACCAACATCTTATTGGGAATGAAACTAACCGTTTTAATTAAATTTGAATAAATAAAATAAAATTTAGTATAATATTATAAATTAAATTAGACCAATATTTTAGAAGCCTTAAGAATCCATAAAATAATTTCTAGATATTCAAAGAATGATATTTATTTATTTTAATGAATTAAATGGTAACAAACTAAAATAGAACAAGCCAGTGATAAGAATGTAAATTTATAATGAAAAGGAAAATAATTATCAAATTATCACAAAACACAGTTTAACTCCCCCTAAAAAAATTCTATAAATTTAAATTTCCATCATTCCAAGTTAAAATTTGATTTTAGAAAACTAATCTAAATCTATGGGTTTAGTAAAAATGTCATCATATTTATCTTCTATAGAAAAATTCACAAAATAAAATTTTCGTTTTGAAAATGATCTTTAAGACTGTGATAGTTGACATCAATGTGTTTAGTTCTAGTGCACTGTAATGTATTTTTAGAGATAAAAATTGGATAATTATTATTATAATAAATTGGGATCTTCTCAAAATTAAAACCAAAATTAGAAAGTGTTTTCTAATCTATAAATAATATAAACAATATTTAGTAATGAGAACATAATCACTCGAAGAAGTTCATTAAGCCACTGAATTTTGTTTATTATAACTCTATGTAACTAAAATTTTACCAATAAAGTGACAGATACATGTTGTGATTATTAATTTATTTTTCAACAACATAAATCAGAATCTAAAAAAACTAGTCATTTTAAATGAATTATGAACAATAGGAAATATTCATATATATATATATATATCTATATATCCTTTAACATAATTAATTACTATATTTACTAAATTTAGATAAATTTTTCTAGGATAATTTTGAAATATAGAAAATATACGCACTAAAAACATAAAATTTGTTCTAGATCATAATCATGTAACATACATATCATTTATCTAAACAAAATACTATCGATAGGTTTTACAAATTCAACATAATTTTGCATACAAGAAGTAATAATTGGAATATTTTTTCATTTACACCCATCAATACCAAACCTTTTAATAAATTATTTTGTATATTTTGATTGATTTACAAAGATTCCATCATTCCTTTGTAATATTCCCTAACCAAAAAAAAACATAAGTCCACTCATAAGGGTCATATCAAATAGTTATGACATTATATTTGAAAATTCATTACAATTTAAGTAACTTGAGAATATAAATATAATATAATAAACATATATTTTAATAATTAAACTATCTTTTGAATCAATTTTAATAAATAAAGATGGATCAAATTTTCTATTTTCAAAATCATTATTCAAAATAAATAATGACAACCTATCATACCAAGCTCATGAATCTTATTTCAAACCAGAAAGTTATTTTGAATTTTTCAAAACATGGTTAGGTTTTTATTCTTTATCAAACCCCCAAGGTTTATTTACAAAATCATTTTCAGAAACATATCCCTTAAAAATGAACTTTTTTTATCTATTTGAAAAAGATTAATTTCACGATGTTATTCCTATACCAATAGAATTATTATGGGTTAGAATCTAGTAATTAAGAAAATGTATTCTTCAAAACAAGATCTTGCACCTTAATTTTAACCTTTAGACTTTAATCTCTATTTGATTATACTTATTTTTCCTGAATAATTTCAGTTATTTTTAAAGATCCATTTGGTTCCAATTTTATTTTTATTATCGAGGTGTTAAAACATGTTCCATACTTTATTACTATAATAATAATTTAATTATTTATGAATTACCATAATCAAATTTCAATTAGATAATTCTTCATCAATATTTAGAGACACAAAATAAGAAATGAAATCTTAAAAAGAACAAAATTTTTTATGGAATTTTTTTTGTTTTAACAGCAAAAGTTATATGACCAATTACATTTTCAATCAGATGATCCATATGAATTTTCAATGTTTTTTCATGAGAAACACTCATCCCGCAAAATATTCATTAAATTATGAATTTTTAGGTTTTAAAATGTTAAATTCTATAAACTCTTCCTTTATCTTTTATAAATCATATTTTATATCATTTTGAGTATTTTTATAAAATTTAACACAAATAGATTCTTTACCAACTAATGTTCTCCTGTCATAAAATCTATATTCCTGACCATAATTAGAATATCCTAGAAAGATACCCGCCTCAAATTTCGAGTTGAATTTTTCTATTGGTTATTTGGTATTAAGAATAAAAACATAACATGCAACTATTCCAAAGTAACCAATTTTAGGCTTCCCCCCTTACAGATTTCGTAATGACTTTTCTTGAAGAACGGATTTAGAATAATGTGATTTAAAACATGATATTTAGTGTTAACAGCTTATACCAAGAAATATTTTGGAAAAGGGAACTCATTTAACATTATCATATCAATTTATTATAAAGTTGTATTTTTTCCTTTATACTAAACCATTTTGTTGCAGAGTATATGGGGATAAAAAATTATAAACATACCCATTATTTTCCTAGAATGTATCAAATTCCTTATTTTATAACTTTACAAATCTATTACTTCTAATCGATAAAATCATATACCATTTTTAATTTTGATTCTTATTACTTTGGGTAATAAATTTAAACAAAGCCACATATTTATATGCAAGAACATAAGCCCATGTAAATCTTCTATAGTCATCAACAATAATAAACATGTACCATTTTCCTCCATGAATAGTAATTTTAATAGGGCCAAATAAATACAAATGTAATAGTTAAAGGAGTTTGAAGGTCTATTCCTCAAGAATATATTAAAATGAATCTTTATATTGATTACTTTTTAACAATGTAACACATAAACATGTATTATCTAGTTTTGACTAGGGTATATCCAACACCTTTTTATTTTTGGAAAGATTACAAAATAAACAAAAATTTGAATGGACCAATCCTCTATGCCCCAAGACATTTTCACATGATACAACATTTAAGCAATGGGTATTCTATTCAGATATCTCAGAAAAATTAATGAATAAGTATTATCAGGTCTTTTTTCATTAAAAAATACATTTTAAATTTTCAAATTTCATTTCCATATTATAAATAAAGTGTTTTGAAATAATTATTAAATAATAATTTAATTTTTTAGTAAATTAAACCTTTGAAACTACCACTCAATTTTAAATTCCAATTTCTGCAAAACATTTTACTTTACCTTTTGAGTTATCACCAAATGTAACACTACCACCAGCACACTTATTAAATGATTTAAATTTAGTGATATTAATTTCATGAACACCCACTATCCATGTACAAAACATAATTTTTTATTCATCCATGACATGTTTCCTATAAAAATAGATTTTTGATTAGTTTGGTGCCCATACAAACTTGGGTCCTATAGGATTAGTATATAAATTTTTGGAAACCCATTTAGATTTCAAGCATGTGTTTATAGGTAAAAGAGAAGATTTTTTTTTTAAATAAATAATTTGGTGTGACCTAGAGACTATGTAAATATTAAGCAACATTTATTTTCATAATATCCCATCATGTGACATACAATGCATGTGACACTAAAAACAGTTCACCTTGATGAAAGAAGGTTTTATACTTATTTGATAAAGTATTATCATATCCAAGACCAGTTTTGTTTTGTTTATTTTATTTAAGCTAATCATTTTATCATATCATTGCCTCCCTTGAACAAATTTGGTCAAGTAAAATTTCAATATGCCAATTTCAAATCTATGAATATAATATTATTCAAAAAAAATCAAAAATAATTATTTGAGATTCATCACATTTAGAATTGTAATCCTTAATCTTAAGATTCTCATATTTAGAACTTTTTGTATTAACATATAATTTTCATTAGTGCTCGAAGGAGTATTTTTCAATTTTCTATTTTTGTAAGAATCTATTTAGGTGTATTCTTAATATCGTTGAATAATCTGGAATGCTTGTGAATTATATTGTTCAGTCTACTAACATCTTCATGAAAATAATTTTTATATGTATTAGAATCAAAATTAAATGAGAATGAATAATCAGATTAACTTATCTATTTTGATGATTCCATTAAGGGTAGACTTTATGATTGTTTTCCTATACTATCTTCTTCACTCGAATCTGAATATAAAGTGTAACTCAAATAAGCTCCCATTAATTTGCTTTAAATTTTTATATTTTTCACAATTATTATTATTATCATTTTTATGTCTTAGGAATTTAGGTTTTATGTTCTCTCTTTGTTTTCATTCATAACAGATGACTTCATTATTATAATTAACCATTTTCTTTTATTACATAATGGGTAATTTCTTTTACTTCATCTTATGTATCATTTTCATTATTCTTACATATAAAAAATATACCACTTTTTCTCTTTCACTATTTTGAAATTCAGTGTTATAATACTATGTGGTAATAAGAATTTCCCATTTAGAACAATAATATTAACATCATGGATTTTTTGAGGGTCTAAATTCTTCTAATTGTTTCAATTATTTGTGATTATTGAGTGGTAAAAATTATTTTTTTGACTTTAGAACCTAAATTTGAGCATTTTATTTTCCCAATGACTAATTTATATAATGGGTTTATATCCCAAAACTTTAATAAGGTTTTTTCATCTAATGGGCCCATAAAATCTATTTTTGGAAGCCCAAATAGAGGATTGTGGTTTGGAAAAACCATTTGGGCTCCCAAGAGTAACTGTGCAGATATCCAATAGAACTAGACATGGTTTGTAAAATCATATAGGTGGGGAAATCATCTATGTGAATCCTCTGTAATTTTTAATAGAGGGATTTCACATAGCTTTCACATGGTTTGGAAAACTATGAACCTAGCTCAAGCATGTGTGGTGCTTTTGCTGTGAGCACCGCATTGTTAGAGCAAGATTATCCAAAATATGTAGCCAAACCACGTATCTCATTTATTTTATAAAAATTATCAAAATACCCCTCCTGAATTATTTTTTTCTGATCCCTTTCATCTTCATTCCACTACATGCATAGGAAGGCTCCTCCATTTTTCTATCACCTAAGCTTTAAGCCAATCCTTCCATAAAAACTCTAATATTTGATCTATTAGTGTCTATGCGTTTTTCTTAGTAAGTCCTTAAATCCTATAGTTGATTTACACAATTTATATCACCACATATAACAATAAATATATGGAATCCATTTTCCATATTTTCAGGGAGCTTGTCTAAAATGTAATTTTATTATGATTCGGCTTGAGTTAGAGGCTGATATCAAATGATCACCTGCCTACCAGTACAAAGTAGGTGGTGAATAGATTTCCCCTTGATTTTGAGGTTATTTCAGGGGTGAATTCATATATTCTTTTGGGTTAGTCTATGATATATCCCTTATAATTAAATTCCTTTATTTAAATTATTAACTCAATGAGATGAGATGCATATGGGAATGCTATTTATCCACTATAAATTGTCAATATGGGTTAGGGGTTTGGACCAACATGAGATGTTTAGGTTATTCATATGATACGTATTAAATTGGTTGCATGAATTATAAGGAAACATGATGAGCTTGTCTTGAGGATTGAGGTGATGCTGACCAACATGTCAAGGTGACATGGTCATCAGGATTTGAGGAGACAAGGTCAACAGGATAAGGTTATGGGTCTCGGTATAAGAGATGGTGTTGACCATCATGACCTTAGAGATTTGGTCACAGGGGCACGAGGTACTGGATGATGTGGAATAGGTTTTTTTAGTGATTTCCACTTATTTTTTTTTCAACGTTCCATTAGAGTCATTTACGCATAAATAAGACTCGAAGGAGGAGGTTTTGACCACTTGATGTGCGTAGAATAACCCATATACTATTCATATTAGGTGATTGTTTTAACCATTAGTTATGTTTGGGGGTCATCATCATAGAGAGACATGTGGATGGTGATAGACCATCGTTTGATGGTGTTGATACCATCAGTTGGGAACTGGGGATACCCATGATACATGAGGTCGTGGGACATGATAATGAGGGGACTAATATTACTGTTACACAGGACATCATATGTTGAGATGACAATGATTATTATTTGTATGAAATAAATTGTTGTTCCTCGGGATGTCAAGCTTAGAGCTGACTGTGATTTTATAAGTTGTAGTTTGAGGGACCAAGGAATAATTTGAACATGCCATTTAGATGATAGATACTTGAATGACTACACAAGGTTATAGGTGACATGATTTTAGGTGCAACTTTACGGTTCACCTAGGATGAATTTCATCTGTGGAAGCCTTGGGCGTTAAGACAAAAACACCTTCCACTAAAATTATATATATGGAGATAGGTTTTTTCTGAAATATATATAATTAGGGGCACATATTTAGAGAGTCTATTGATTTCTAAAAGAGGTGATCGTGTCCTTGCGGCTTCTGAAGATAAGAGAAGAGGGTTATTATTAAATGTTCATGTGTTTTCTTTTATTTGTATTTAATATACACCTACATACTCATGGATGTAAGACAAAATCGTGTTGGTGGTGACTTACTGAGATTATTATCATTCCCTATATGGGACATTCAGAATGCGTGTTGTATTTATGTGTATTTGGATAGGTAAGGGAATGAGCTTTGATTCTATCCCTTAGTGGTGAAGTTGGAAATTTTCTATGGGATGGATGGTAAGGGTCTGATTTGGTTCCTAAATTAGATAGATTTACAGTTTTCTTTTTCAATATGCCAATATATGTACAGACTAATTTTCATCAATGTGTAAAACTATTTTTTTATTTACTATTTTTATGGCCTGTTATGACATGTGTTGTCTAGAAATGGTATTGGGTTATACTGTAACTTTTTATATGGTTCTGCTGAGTTTTTTTCTTCCACTGATTTATGGTTTTATTCAACTTCTATATTTTTATGGACCATTATCTTTAATACTAATAGAGGGTATAATAACCCCACTATCAACTCTTAGACCCTCTATACTAGTAAGTAGCCTTTTGTGTATATGGAGGTTTGCCTAAGGCCTCATGGTCAACTGACCTAGAGCAATGTTTCGGTGAAAAAATGGGTTGGGGTGCTATAAATGGTATTAAAGTAGTTTTCTTCTCAAGGATTGGGAAGCATCATTCAGATGGATACTAATTGTATTAAATGAATTTTTCTTTCCTTATATGGTCTTACTATTTAGGTTTTCATTGGTTAGAGACTAGAATGTAGTAGGAACATGGTATAGAGCTCTCTTTTGGGTTCTTGAATCCCCATTCATGGGGGACATAACATATTTCCAGGGGTGGGAATTATTTTCTTTTATATATTTAAATTAATTTTATTTCCACCTTTAATAGCACACCTGGGTGTGATAGTTATCTGTAATGTGGATTATGACTATCATAATGGTGTGGAAAGAGACATTAGTTTACAAATCATGATAGGCAATTAGGTTCATATGATTTTCTTTCTTTTGATTTTCATTAGGGATATGGATTATGTTATGAGGGGTTTGGATATTTAAAGTTTCAACAAATAATATAAACAATGATTTCCTACTTGGCCTCTTTGGTGGAATTATACTCAGCCAACATAGGAATATGGTTCTAATGAGATTTTTTTGTGATGGAATGTGATACAATATATATGTGACATGTTGACCAAGCCCTAATAAGGGTAGTAAGTAATGGTTATATGGGTTTTTTGTTTAATGTTTCAATAAATAACCTAAATAGAATCTTCTTATATAGCGTATTTAGTGGAATTATACCTAAATAACCTAGATTGATACATGATATGTGATCCCTAAATCTGATGTTGGTAGGTAGTGGGCTATGAGGCCTAATTAGATGTGTTACCTGACCATAATATGTAAAGGTATGGGGTCATGAGGTCAGATGATACATGATACGTGAACCTAATATTGGTAGGTAAGGGGCCTTGAGGCTAGATGTCACCAGACAAGGTGCGATTAGAGAATATATGGATGGTGGTATCCACAACCTATTATAACATTTCCTATCTTATATATATATATATATATGCACACTATTATAGTTTTTTTATCCATCATGGTTGGTATTTAGTGGGATTCCACATAGACAGTTTCTAGTGGAGTGTTAGGAGGGATGTGACATAATGTCACATGAAAATGTACTTGATGATGCCCCTAAGGGTTTGGATAAGGCCCCATAGGGTCTAGATAGTCATGAGCTATAGGTAGAGGATCATTTATAGGAAATAAAGTCACAGATGGAATACATTGGTACATAGATTGATAATTAGCGCAAGGAAAGCTTGGTTTGAGTTATATAGGGTATCGATAGTGTAGATCATGGAGCTGATAAATATAGGGAGTACCTGTCTCATGAGTTCCAGTCTAAAAAACCAACACTATTTTAGGGTATTAGTGTAATGGAGGTGGAAATGAACTGGATATAGTTGGTCTAGACCGTCTTCGACCAGCTTGAGACACCCCAAGGAGTATATTGAAGATGGATACATATATTCTCATAGGATCACGAAAACATTGGTAAGATTTAGAGGTCTAGGAGAGAACACATGAGGAACTGGAATGGAAGTATTTGGAAGGTATATTATTCAGGAACTACTTCTCAAAGATTCTGAGGCTTGATAGATCGTATGTCTTCATGAATCACTAGTATGGGGAAACTTTTGTCTTGGACTATGCTTCGAACTTCATAGACCTGCCAAGATTTTTAAAATCTATTATGGGTGATGGAATAGCTGGGGTTCAGTGCATTTAGGATGGATTTCATCATGCCATCAAGTTGTAGGTCAATATTTTCTTGCTGACCTAATTCTCAGTGTTATTCAATCATGAACTGATGGTTGAGGGAAACTTATCAAACCAATCATATATGAGTTGGGTAAAAAAATTATATAATCTATGTAGTGATTCATCATTTAATAGTAAAAAATTCTATGACGAGTATTATTAGGTAATTCAGTCCAAATATTTTGAAAGATCACAAAGGAGTGGGTCTTCCGCTTTATACATCCAATGTAGACAACGAAGGAAAATTCAGACCCAGTTTGATCTCGTTTTGAAGGAGTGCCGGGTGTGAAGCTGGATGGGTCATTTAGAAAGGTGCAGAAGGAATCCTTGTTGAACATATGGAAGTTAGGACCAGGGTAGACTCAGGGATATGAGGTTATACCGAGATATGTACCCGAATTTGATAGACAAGACTCAACTCCCTGTGAATGTAGTGGCAGAGAAAAAGGGACCCTTTAGGGGGGTTAGTGGCTAGTACCTGGTGAATATTTATTGTGAGACCATGCCTCATCTAGTCAGGCTTCTGTCCATGTTCACATGATGGAGCTTCCAGGTGTAGATACATTCTAGGAGATGACTATAGTTAGAGGTATGATGTAGTTACTGGCATGAATGTGTTTTACTTTTTTTTATATTACCTCTATTTTTATGCAAGAGATTCATATATATTGTTTACGAGCCAACCCGGTTTTGGTTAGTATATTAGCATCAATTATGATGCAATATATATATATGAGGTGTTCATGCACCATGTATTACTATGGAAGTTAATACTATTAAGGTTATATTTAAGGTATTTAGACAACTGGGAACCAACACAATGTTGGTTACACATGAGGCCCATGAGCATCAAGATTTTGATAGCCCTGCACATGTATATATAAGGTGGGATTATTTTGTCGAATTTTGAGATAAAAGATCTCTTTTCACCTGATGTGGCATATGTTTTGATGAGTGTCATGTATGGAATAGTTACATAGAGGAATCTGATGAGATGCATGACTCTAGGGGAATCAAATATGAAATGAGTATGATTTGAGAACCTATGAAGGATCATGAGTGATGTTAAATCATTGTAGTAATTTTGAGTTTGGGTATGTGTGATGGGCCATTAGCTGTTTAGTTTTGGTTTCGGGAAGTGACCGGGTAGGTAACTCCTAGGGTGGGGAGCACCTTTAGGATATTTGACCTATGAATTAATGAACATGGTAGACCATGATTATTTTGATTACATGGGTATATTTGGTACCATATCTAGAAAATTATGGATAGATTTTGGATGAGCTATGCTAAGGTGAAGATATTGTAACATACTGTGTTATTGAGCGGGTTAAAAATTGCCTACTTGTTTGAATTTTTCATGTTTGGCGAGTGGGAAAAAATGAATTCAGGACTTCAAAACCAAATTATGAGAGTTTTATTAACCTAAGGATTTTATTAAACAAGTTTTAAGGACTAGAAATTTCCTCAGGGTTTCAGGTGTGGTTTGGACTGAAAACTTAGTTTCAAGAAGCGCTGATAGAGGCACATAGTTTGGACAAACCATGTACCCTCCCATGAGTAACCATGTATCCCTCTAGTAGAACATGACAAGGTGTGTAAAACTATATAGGTTGGGGAACCTGACCATGTGATACCTCTAAATTGTTTATTGAGGTCTTTCACATGGTTTGTGTATGATTTGGAAAACTATGATCCATGTATATGCATTTCTGGTGCTTAGGTTGTAAGAGCAACACAGTTGGTTCATGATTATAAAAATCACGTGTCCAAACCACGAGTTTCATTTATTTGGGAAAATTTACCCAAATTATCCTCCTTAAGTATTTTTATCCCCACATTCTTCATCATTCCAACACACACAGAAAAGGGATCCTCAATTTTCCTCTCACGTAGGCTTTGAGCTAATACTTCAGTCTAAACTACGATGCCAGATCTGTTGGTGGCTATTAATTTATCTTAGTAATGAATTTGATCTACTAGATTATTTTCCTTGTTTATATCACCACATAGAATTCTAATTATGTGGAATAAATTTCCCACTATTTTTATTTCCTTCATCTAAAAAACTATTTTCTTCCATTTCTTCTTGATTAAGAAGATGATGTTAGATGAATGTGCACCTACTAGTACAATGATAGTGGTTCCATGATTTATCCTTGTTTTTAGTCATTTTTAGGTTGTATTCACATTGAACTTGTGGGTAGTCTAACATAGAAAACTTATAATTAAATTCTTTTATTTAAGTTATTAACTATATGATATTATATTCCTATGAGAATGCACTTTCTCTAATATAAACGGTCCAGATTTGAAAGTTGATTATACCATCTTTGGTATATAGTTCAGGTAGATAATTTAAAATAAATTGATTGTATGAGTTTCATGGGAATGTGATGGTCTTGGATCGATGATTGAGGTGATGCTGATCACCTTGATTAAGTCGATATTTTTCTTCAAGATGGGTTTGGCCCAAATGCTCACGGTGATGATGATCACTAGGTCGAGGTGATTGGGTCTTTAATATTTGAGGAAATGATTTCATCAGGGTGATTTCATTGATATTGGGACATTATATGGTCTTGACCATCTGGATCTTAGATACATGTTCATAGGGTCATGAGGTGCTTGATGATGTGTCTTAGGTTGTTTGATGAATTCCGCTCACCGTTTCTTGGATGACACATTTTTGGAGTCGTGTGCATGTATATTAGACTTTGATGGGGTGGTGTTGACCACATGATCTGCATGGTGACCTCTATAGGCTATACAACTTAGGTGATGGTGTTGACCATTAGTTATGTTTGGGGGGTTCTCACTATGAAAAGCCACATGGGTGGTTATAGTCCCTTAGTTTATGGTGTAGAGACCATCATTTGGGGGAGGAGGCTCACCATGATACTTGAGGCAATGAGACATGATATTGAGGGGATGAATATCATCATTCTCAGGGACAACATCTATTTATTTTATTATTATTATTATTTTTAGGATTGAAATTTTTGTTACTAGAGATATTGGGGTTTGAGAAGATGTTGATTTTATGAGTTGAGGTCTGAGGGACCATGGTCTTGTTTGGGCATGCCATTTGGACTCCAGATATTTGATAGATGACATGAGGTTTTGGGGAACATAATTTTAGGTGTAAATTGAGGGTTCACCTTTGATGTATTTCCTCAGGGGATGCCTATGGTGTTGAACCATGGATTCTCACCACTGAAATTATATATATACAGACATGTGTTTTATGATATATATATATATAATTCAGGGTATGTATTAAGAGATTCTGATAATGGATGAAGTAGGTAATCGCTTCCTTGTGGATATTGAGAAAAAGGTAAGTGGGTTATTATTAAATGTGCATGTTCAAACATTTATTTAAATTTCACCTAAACTTACATATGCATGGATGCAAGATATTAACAAGTTGTTGGTGACCTACCAAGATTATTCTAACACCCTACACAAGCCCTTCACAATCCATTTATATTTTATGTCTCTATAATCAGGTAAGGTACGAGCTAGAGAGATAGACCTTACTCTTTTTGTTATACTTTTTTCATGGGTTGGATGGTAAGGATCCAGAGTGGTTATTACATCGAATGGAGTATAATTTTGGTTTTAGAATGAATATGTAACTACATATGATAGTTATCTAGGAACCACCCTATATGTTTATCTACAATTAGTATGACTTGAATTGAAATGTGTTATCTAAAAATGGTATTGTGTTCTAATACTGCTTCTAATATGATTCCAGAGAGTTTTGTTTGTTTGGACATTTTATTTTGTTACTATACTTTTATATTTGTATAGAACATTATCATTATCAACACCATAGGGTATATTCCTCCCACTATCCCCTCTCAAACAATTGCTTGTACTCATCATCCTTTGGCATAACATAGGTGAACCTATGTCATAGTGGTCAAGCGGCCCAGAGCAATGTTCGGGGAGAAAACCAAGTCAGGGTAATTCAATACCTTTATTTCTCAAATTCTCCTCATTGGAAATTTTTTTCCATTCTAATTCATATTACATTAAATATTTGGTAGTCTCATATAATTCATATTCCTTGATTTGTTTTTGTTTTATCAATAAATACCCTTTTTACATTCCATTTATTCTGTAATACTATTTAAACCCTTTCAACTAGAATAGAATTATCTATTATTTCTCCCAAATCACTAATTCCATGAGAAATAATTTTGTATTTATGAAACATATGAAAAATTGTCCCCTTTTATCCAAATTTTAATTCCGTATACTTTTCTCTTAATATGCCTAATTTAGTTATTGTTAACTTATTAAAAAAGTCATGAGTAAATTAAATTGTTTTTCATATTTCATCTGATATTTTTAATTTAGGAATGTTACTATAAAAATTAATACTAATTTCATAGTAAAAAAATATCCACCATTTTGTAATTTAGAAAATAATTTAACATATCATTACAAAATAATATATTATGATCAAATTATGTTGTTTTCATGGTTTTAACATAACTGTTAAACTATCAATTCTCATGTGTCAATAAAATCCACCATATTTGGATTTAAATATCATTAATAATTTCTATAAAATATTGATGTAATTTTAAGTGTCCATCCATGTCACGAACTGAATCTGGTTGCCACCAAAACAGACACCAAACCCAGCATGTGACAAGGCCCGAAGGGCGTTCCCAATCTCCACGGGCTGGCACAGGTTCCTGGGTATCATATAATGATAATTGGGAACGATTTACCCGATTTTATAAAAATTATACAACAAACAAACTCAATAAAACAAATTTGTAATTTTCAACTAAAACCATCTTTCACAAAATTTCAGAACTGAATTCCATAAGTTAAAACTATTTTTAAATACCATTACAAAGGTAAAAAAATAAGGAGAGCCCAAGAACCATCATGGAAAGGGGCATCGCCCTTAAGCCATCTCCACAAGACTTCACCACCATGGACCTCCCAGAATCATAAACCACTGGAACTAAAAACTATAACCAACCTGCGACAAAAAAATAACCAAGTCTACTTACACTCAAGGGTGTAAGTATGGTGTGAGCCAAAGACCAATAAAATACCACCACTAATAGATTCCATGTGATAAATATTTAATGACGAAAAGCATGCAAGTTTTCAAAAACATGATATGCTAGTTAAAATTTCTAAAAGATGCAAAATTAAATAATAACAGTTTTCAGGTGGGATAATTTAAAGTATAAAAACATTTAAAATAAATACCATAGATACTGAATTTTCCGGCCTCTCATACCGTATGCCGATGGTAAGAACAAAATATCCAGTGAGCACAAGCAATGAGAAATAACCCCTAGGCACTAGCTAGCTGTGGGTCCCTGGTACCTCATATCTCGGTGAGAGTAACCATCACAAATATCTGTTCTCATGCACGAGCCACTAGTAGGGAACATACCCACAACCTAGTGGTCCCCAATAATCATCATCATAGTTTATTTAGAGTTTTAAGATTTAATCTTGCTAAGTGAAACTGAGGCCAAACCCCTCGGATTCACTAGAATACTAGTACACGTCCACCCACTTAGATACTCGGGTTTTCCCTTTGTGCTCAAACAAGTTCAACAAGTCAAGATATATAATTTTCACATGATAATATCATTTCCATATAAAAAATTCACCAAACAGACTACATGTATACCGCACAAGTCACAAAAGTACAATTTTCATTCAAATTGATTTTGAAATCTGACTCATACAAAAATAGCCAACAACACTCTTCACATTACATTGACACTTCCAAAAATCCTTTAAAAACATTTTATAAACCATTCCAAAAAATTCTAACTCACATAACATCCCACTCAAATAACATATAATACCACTTTCATCAACAAAATTCAATTTTCACAACACACTCACACAAAAAAGCCCATAACCATGTTTTCCAGCTCTCTTTCCATTTTCTAAAACATTTCAGCACTTTATAAAACAATCAAAAAAAATATTTGAAATCTTAAATAACCCCCATACCTTTCCAAAACCCATATTAGGTGAACTCCCCCCCCCAAACAGTACATATACACCCTTTTATCCACTTTTTTTAACCAAACAAAACATTCGCAATTTTCATAAAACAACTCAAGGGGTGTAACTATGTCTTGCACACAAAACCCATTTCAAAACCCCCATTTAAGACCAAAACCATACAAATTCCTATCAAAAATAGATTTTTAATCCCTAGATACATTTATAAAAACACATTCAAGTGTTATAAAATAACCTTGAATAATACCACAAAAGATACAAATGAAAACACACATTTTTCTAAAATGACCTCAAGAAGTATAACAATGTTTTACACATCAAACCTATTAAAAACCTCCTTTTTAGGACCAAATGACACTAGTAAATTACTGAAATAGAATTTTCAGGCCAAACAAGATTTAATAAACCAATTTCATAAGTTATAAACCACACCCAAATAAAACCCCATGAGTTACACATGAAAACACCCAATTTCATGTTAAAAAGCGACTATAAAATATAACATGTAACCAAATCAATCATAAACAGTTTTCACACCACAACCAACATATGAAGAATATGAAAAATTGTCAAATACAGCAAGCTAACTCATCAATAATTGTTTATACATGGAACCACCAACTTTTTGAGTCAAAACCCTTGAATCTTGGTGCGAAACCTCAACCACACCTCCGCCGCACCACAAGGATGTGAAAACAAACCCTAAACCATAATATTTTACCAAAAATACCAAAAATAAAACCCTAGGTATGAATTCTAACTTCAGAACACTCTATAAATTTATGAAAGTGGGAGGAAACCCTAAAGAGAAGGAAGGAATTGAAGAGAGAAACACATACCCAAAATAATCTTGAAGAAAACGACCCAAATTCCACTAGCATCTGAATTTGAAAACATCCAACCATTCATGGTAGGTTCTAAAAAAGATTAGGAGATATTTTAGGAACATTAATGGGGGAAAAAGAGTAAAAATAGAAGAAGTTATTAAAGGATCAATTTACCTCTCCAAATCTGGACGATTTCTGAAATCCTTTGACGTTTCGACCAGTTTCGCGATTCTATTGAGCTCCAAATTAAGGGAGGAGGGAATGGGGTCTCGCCTTTGGTATTTGGGCTCGGGTGAGAGTTGGAATCACCGAAAAAACGCAAATAGTGAAGGATATAGTAAATTATTAATATTTATTTTTAATGTAGAAAATGGGCTTTCGAGCAGGCCCAATCCCTTACATAAAAACACATATCCACCATGATTATGGATTTATAAATGGTCTAAATTTATATGGTGGTGTTAATAAGTCAGGTTATGACAATTAGGAATTGGAATGGATGAAAAATCTTTAAAAATTAAGGAGTTATAAAGGAATCAAAATTTATTTTTAAATCTGGAATTTGGCTCACGGTTTGGCCCAATTCATAAAAACTCCCCCATTCCTCCATAAATGCTTGGGAAACCCTCAAAACAAATCATAAATGGAAATTAAATAAAATTTAACTTTAAAATAAGTCATTTATGTGAAAATTATCCCCACCATGAAAACATTCCACCCCGAAAAGTCACATCATGGCCAAAACAAAAACAAACCCCAACTGAGAAACCAAGAGGTACTCTCTTGCCAGGTTTCACCCCCAAAGTCCAAAACACCTCCAGTGATCAATTAAGGATTACTCCCACAACCAAAAAATACACCACTTTCCTGAAATGATCAATCATGTTCATACTTAATCCCAAAAGAAAACTCCTCAAACACTATCCGAACAAGACTCAAGCAATTCAACCAAACGAACAACAACATCGAACTAGGTTTCACTTACCTTTAACTAAACCATTGGGCACTCTCCAATCCTAACATTTACTCAAGCAATATGATGGTATCTAGATAGTTCCTAATAATACTACCTACTACCAAGACAAGACCTTGGATAAATCTGAGTTATTGGTACGGGGTGGACACAAATAGGCTCCCTGCCAGAAGAGACAACCTATATTTTTTAAGACAGAATCAGGACACTAACAGGGGAGGTATGAACAGACTCCTCAGTACAAAGGGTTTAATTCCCTTTAATGTTTGTGAAGGAATGTACATGAGAATCATAGTGGGTTTCCCCACCATAATAACAAACCATCTTAACTGACCAGCATGGGCCGACACAGACAGACCCAATTGTTTTTAACGATTTGGGAAGGGCATAAGGTTAGTCTGCACGATTTGGGAAACCGTGCGCTAGCTGTGAAGATCATTCTTTCTGCATGGCTTCCTTGAACATGGTAACTACTAATCGTGCACAAACTGTGTCCTCAGTATTTCTATCAAAATTTCCAACCATTCTCTAATGACTCCATGGAAACCAAAGTGGGAGGGAATGACATTACGTGAAGTCGTGGGTAAAAGGCCCACCACCTATTTCCACCGAACGGGAACAAAAAAGAAAAGATGATGACACCAGAGGTTTAAAATCTTCCTATCATTAATCATGAGGATAAGACATTTTACCAGGGTTTAAACAGCCCTCAGATTTCCCCTGACTATGAGCCAGCTTCTCTCCAAGACCAATGGCTGGAGCTCAAATGATTGAAGCATGTTCAGCCTCGAAGTTGGGCTTTGGAAACCCCTTGGATGATAATTATTCTTTTGATGCAACCAACTACTACACCGCAATCCTCTATATGTTTTCCATGACAAAACACATTCCAAACTCACATTACCCTAACCCGATATTTCACTAAAACAAGGTCTTCGAAAATGCACACACAACAATCCTTGTTTGTTCGGGTGAGAAACAATAGAAGTAAAGAACACCTAAACTATCCTTCCTTTAAAATGGATTATTTTGAAGTTTTTCCAAGGGAGACATTCTCCCAACATAACATGTTCTCTCAGAGGATTTCACGACTTCACCTATACGGTAAATCGAGCACATGAGATCATAAGGAATCACCGAACATGACCATTTCAACTGATATAAACAATGCCTGGAGTGGGACCTTATACGACCTCCCCAAACAACATAAAATTCTAGAAAGTGGCTACAATATCCTATCATGACAATATTTCTCACACCAGTGGTTTAACTTGAACTCATGATTCATAGAAACTTTGAAGAACCCAAAGGCCCTCTTAGACACCATCGAGACACTCATCCACACTAAAAACCGTAGACCACATCCACCTTCAATGAATCAGGAAACTTAAGAAACTAAGGTCTCTTTCAACCTTCCACGAGCACTCTCCCATTACAAGAGGATCTAAAAATAAAAGAAAGTAATGGATGTAGACTCGATCTACAGATCTCGAGAAAAAAATATATTCCTTATATTGATCAACTGGAGGATTTTTGAATGGAAAAACAATCTGGGTTGCACTTCAGTTATGCATTAACCCTCAATGGGAGAATACCTTATCCAAAAAGAGAACCTATAGACCCAACCAAGCTGGTCCATTGGTAAAAAAAGTGCCACTATCCAGATCCAAACACATTAAGGGATCCACCATAAAGGTGTCCCGAAACATATCTCAGAGGAGACTACTAACCAGTCCTTCTACCCAGCTTACCGACCAAAGAAAAACTCAAAACACA
This sequence comes from Viscum album, assembly GCA_963277665.1. Classification (NCBI taxonomy): domain Eukaryota; kingdom Viridiplantae; phylum Streptophyta; class Magnoliopsida; order Santalales; family Viscaceae; genus Viscum; species Viscum album. The sequence continues at coordinate 1,472,460,289 of OY728125.1, read as the reverse complement.
GTTTGAACAGGAGGGGTTCTTGGACTCAAAACATAACACAACATCAAAATTTTCCAAAAACACATAATATGTAGAGACCTGAAACTTGACTTACATGGACATTACATTAATTTTGTGGAATACTTAGTATATAACAAAAACACACACACAAGGATCGTAATATTTTAGTGTCTTTGGAAACGCGGAATATAATCTTCTAATCATGGTGAAAGATCTTCAACATCTCCCATAAAGATCTTCCTTTTTTTACCTAAAACCTTTCTTTTTATCCTGGGGAAAAGAAAACAAAAAAGGGTGAGCTCAAATGCTCAGTAAGGGTAAACAAAAGAAATATCAATCACATCATATTCATAAGAACATAACATTTTTCAAATCTTAACCGGCAAAAGAGAGCATAATTTCATAACATGGGATAAATCATAGTAGTGAAATGAAATCCCAATAATCATAACATAAAACATGAAACTTTGTGGCATACACACATAATAATATAGAATCATATCTTATTAGTCAAGACTCATTGGCAAGACTATCTTAGTGGACAAAGTCCATTTTTGAACCGAGTCACCATCGTTTTAGTCATGTTTCACTGAACCGGTATAAACTACCATTCCAGCCATGTCTATCTCATGAGATATAAAATCTTTACCCAATGAATTGGAGGGAGATATAGGTCCCACCCATCTCATAATGATACCATTCTTATGTGTTCCACAAAATCAGAAACCATACATCATAGCATAACCCATGTAATAAAAATGGGAATCTTAAACATCATGACATCATAAAAAAATTCATATAAGATAAAGGATTTCATAAAAATATTTCAATCACAATATAATCAAATCAATGTAATAATAGGGATAGACACAGATTCCTATATTATCTTAGATGGAAAATAATTTTTATAAAACACTTCAACTCCATTCTTGAGGAAAATATCCTTTATACTTCAAAAACAATTTTCCTTTCTTAACATGTCGTACAATTCTTAACTAAAAGAAGTTGATTAAAAATAAACATGGAAACTTTTAAAGGAAACTTCTTGGAAATAATGTTTTAAAAATCCATTCATGCCGTATAAGTTAAAAAACATTCTTCTCGTACTTTTGTCGGAAAAGTCAAAAAGTACCTCATACGAAAAACGACAAAAGATTCCTTTCATATCCTTTACTAAAAACTCACTGAAGGGTAAAATTGGATTTAAACAATTGTATGTGGATGGAAATAATATTACATATTGAGGAAACATGGATGTGGATGATAAAATACACCCCAGTAAATACCAAAGTATAAACAATCTCAGATAAAAATGAGATTGTGATATTTCCCTTACCTTAGGTCCGATTTGCTTCGTATGTGTCTGAACCTCCTGTATAATGATTTAAATAATGTAATTGACTTATTACAGAATCATATTCACTATTATTATATCATATATGGTTCACTTATGAATTCATATTACCTGTTCTTTTGTAAATTCATGTTAAAGTAGTGTTTTGGGTAAAATCATCTCATTTGTCGTTCGTGTTTTAACTTGTAATTATTAATATGATTACTTAGATAATGATTAGTTAATTACAGAATATAAAACATTATTTATATATAATATATTAAGAATATACATATATATAATGGATCGATAAATGGAAAGAAATACACCGTTCATGGAGACGGTAGGCCATACGTACGCATGAACGCTGTTTTCGTTTCCTTATTGAATTGAGTGGAATTAAGTAGATGACATAAATATATATATACATAAATCCAGTAGTATTATTATGTCATATATTTCATGACTACTTATTATATATACTTTATAATCATTCATGAATGGTTAACATGGAGAATGAATCTCATTGCGTCGTGGAGACGGTAGTCCGTACGTACGCACGAGCAATGATATCGTTCTCATGATCGTTGAATTGTATTGTAGTGTACGTATACTATTTAAGAATCAATATCACTTTACAATAATCATATATAGTTATTATTTACACCATTATACCCATCCAAGTAAGGTGGTGGTGGAAAATAGATTACACCGCGGTGTGGAGACGGTATTCTGTACATACACACGTGCAATGATTTCATTTTCCGTAGGATGGATAAATGGTGAAATAGGGTTGTTTCATACTTATAATGAAATATCAGTATATTATTGATACTTATGTTATTACTTCATAATGAAACAAACTAAGAAGAAGAAGTGGAAGAAGAAATAAAGTTGAAAGAATCGGTAACGGACATTACCTCTTCTTTGAAGCGCCTCTTCGAGTCCTCCTCTTAGGGTACTAAAATTGGTCTTTGAGGTAGAACAGAACCTCTAGGATGTTTCTAGGGAAGTGGAGAAGATAATATGGTAGGGTTTGGCCGAGCTTGAAGGCTCAAAGTGGTGTGAGGAAGAGAGGGAGGGGGTGCCCTTTTATAAGGGAGGAGAGGGGCACCTTTGGAATAACAAAAAATATTATTTATTATAAATCCAATTTCTATTTTAAATAGCTCCAAATTGATTTATTTAGAAGCTAAGATGGGGATGGGTCGAAATAATTTCATCCAATAAAATTTATAAAAGTTTAGGTTCCTATTTTAACCTTATCATTTATATTTAACTTTAAGTTAGATAATTTTACTTTTACCGTGTCTTCTTGTTTTCTTACACTATAAGGTTAATAATCTTACTATATCAAGCCAAAAGAATCCCAAGTTGTTTATTATTAATATATATAACCTTATCTAAGTAAGTTTTCAAAACCTTAGATTTTTATGAATAAAATAACAATTAATAATATAATATTTATTTTAAAAAATATTTTATGTCAATTTTGACACTATTTAGTAATTGATTTTTGTGAAACTCATAACAGAATGATTAGTTCGAAAAAAGTTAATTAAATCAATAATAACATGTCATATTAACCTATAAAATTAGTGGAATTCATAAAAAGTCTTAAATTACATTTATATGGGTATATATAACATCAATTATGTCAATATTTCATTAATAAGACAATTACTACATCATCTTTGTGTCATAATAAATGATTATTATTTAATCCCTAAAAATTATAAATAAATTCCTATGATGTAGATAATTGTACTATATTCCTGGAGAATATTCATGTTCGAAGTTTCATGAATTTTATCACTAAATTAAAATTATTATACTTATAATATTTAAGAAAGTGACATGTTGTCACATTCTTTGGTTTTAATAATAATTAAATTATTTTCATGGAAAAAGTCCATTAAATGAATCTAATACGACCCTTAGGTGATATGGGTCGACTTTTAGTAATCCCATAGGATTTTTACATGTGTTAGTGTAATTTTATAATATTATATTTACCCCTAATTACTCGATTTACCTTTAACTATGGTAAATAAAATTTACTGTAGTTACTATTCATAATTCCCAAAAATAAAAAGTAGCTTATTAACATAATTTGGATCCACTGATTCCAAATATGGAATCCATTTTTCCAAATTCAATAAACAAATTTTTCAGAAATTAAATTAAAATTAATCCAGTTGTTGAAAGAAAACGGGTTTTTCTTTACAACATTGCAAAAGATTGAATTGATTTATCCTATGAATTCAAGGTAGAATCAATGATAATGACATACATTATATTAAATGGTAAAAATATATTCTATTCATACTTTAAAACCATTAAATATTATAATTTAACCATATAAATTATTGCGATGAAAAAAGTTGTTTTTAATTAAAATATAGCGTGTTTTAACTATTCATCAAAATATGAAAGTTACCAGAATAATATGAAAAATTTATCCAATGTAAATTTTTTTTTCATGATTCCAAAGAAGAATTTTATTTTGTCAAATTGTACTTATAAAAATGTCAAAAACTAGATTTAAAGTGGGTGCGCCATCAAAAGGCGGCAAAACTGCATTTTTTTAAAAATAATTATTTTACCCGAAAAATTTATTTTGTTCTTATACCATGTTTTAGAAAATGTGTAAGACTGATAATAATGTTATAAGATTCCAAATTTAGTTAATACTATTCATAACGGCTAGTTCATAATAATATTATAATAATATATTTTTGTTTAGTAAAATCTGGTATTGCGTACAACACACGCTATCGAGGAAGGTCGCGATTGCGTGTAATGCAATCCAAGTCAGGGTTGCGTGCTGTGCAAGAATCCTTCATTGTTTTGTATATCATAATCCAACCATATTTCATTTATACATTTAATATATATATATATACTCAATGTTGTGTCGAATAACTATTATCAAATTTTTGTGTAACACGATCCAAGAATAGTGTTGCGTATACTACAAGATAATACGGTGTTGCGTATAGAGCAAGGTAATCGTGGTATAGCATAAAACACAAGAAATTAATGAAATTAAAAGATTATTTTTCATAAAATCTTGGGTTGTTACATTCTACCCCCCTTAAAATGAATTTTTCCCTCGAAATTCGTCGGGGTTATAAACGGTTTACTATTTGAAAACTTCTTTAATAGAAACCCACATCGTAAAAAGGAATACCAAAACCAATCTTTAAAAACAAAAGTATGAAATGTAACGGTTACCCAAATAAACTAATCACCGGGTTTCCACATAGGCAAAAATATGGATATGGAACAGAAATCTAACCATCATGTTCTGATGGAGTGTGGTAGAGAACATGGCTATGGAAAAGAAAACAATCACAAAGCCATAAATTTGTGATGATCTAAGGTAACATCTGATTCATCAGATATAAGAGCACTGGGACAACATTTTTGGTTTTCAAGATCATTTCCCTAAAGTTGATGAAATTGGAATTAGAATAAATACTTTCGTGATTTTGGTATAGTCTCACCGTTTGTCGTTCTTTGGACAATTTCCACTTCATATATTAATGAAATGAAGTTGAATTTGTCATTCGTGATGTGTTATCAGAAAAGATTAGAAAAGTTATCAAAAAATACATAAGTCCATCTATAGTGAGATTAATCATATATGGTTCCTAAAATGAACTTATACTTCATATATCATACCGCTTAATAAAATAAAACTAGTTTCTACTAACCAGGGACTTGCTGTAGGCTAGTGGTAGGCGATAAAGGCCAGTCGCACTTCGGTTGTGGGTTCGATTCCTATGACCTTGTCCGATGCGATGGGCTGTCACCCATCCTGCAGGTTGTCCTTTTTCTGAAACTATATTACTATAACATCCCATCAATAATATCGAAAAAAACTTCTATCCTTAAACAATACTAACTTATGTCCAACATAATCCACTCCAATCTTTAGGATTATCCATAATACTGCAGTACATTCTCATAATATAGTGAAAATGATTAACAAAGATTTAATACCATCGTTGATCCCCATATATTATAAGATATGTCTTTTTGGTCACATTCCAAACATTCAAAGGCCTTAATCATGTATTCTCTTGAATACCCATTGAACCTTAGTGAAAACATGAATGTAGTTAAAAGTTAACACTTTACACATACCAAAATACTCAAAATTCTATATACTCAAACCATGATATCACTTAGTCCTTATATCAATCATGAGCTCATGAATACTATCAAACATATTAGATTATCTTTATCCCTTTGTTATGTGCATATCATCTTCTTTCCAAAAATATTTCAATCACTTTTCATGGTTACCGATGCCATAAAATTATTGAAAACCGAAATAGACCAAGACATAAATATTCCAATATTCCACGATACTATATACAACATTATTTTTGAATCCCATTACATAAACACTTAATCATTCCACCACATCATTGTCATATTCAACATCGCCAATGGTGATCGCATGTGACTTCCATTTTTCCTTTGCCTTAATTGGTTTCTCATGTCGATCATCACTAACCCTTGGATTAGGGAATTTATTAGCATAATTCCCCATTTCCATGCACTTGAAGCATTGAATTGTAGTAGGTTCATTCTGTGTATCCCTTCCTTTGTTTGCATCATTAGATATCTTCTTCCCATCATTGCGGCATTCAAATGCCTAATGACCTTCCATTCCACATTTGAAACATTTACTTGTCCCTCTAAGACAATCTCTACCATGCTTCTTTCCACACTTTGAGCATAAGGAAACAATCATCTTCTTTTCACCATTATTCTGAGATTTCTCCTTGAACTCCATATTTCGTTTCATGTCAAAACTATGAGATGGATAAGTAACACCAACTTACATTTCTACCTTGATAGCACAACGCACAATTTATTCATAGCTACTGAAGTCTCTTATAGCTAATGTCCTTTGAAGATTTGGTTTTAAGCCACTGAAGAATCGATCAACTTTACTTTCAGGTTGGATGATAAATCCAGATGCATAAATTGCAAGCCTTGTAAAATTCACTTCATATATACCAACATATTCATCATCATTTTGCATTAGTTCAAGAAACTCCTTCTCTATCTTTGATCGAAGAATACGAGGGAAGTACTTATTGAAAAATAAGTTCTTGAACTCATCCCATTCCATGGACTCAATTTAATCTCTTTGCCTCATATTCTTGATAAGATTCCACCATTCTTTAGCTTCACCTTCCAAATGATATACTACTAAGATGACTTTATCATGTTCAGAACATTGAAGAACTGAAAATATCCTTTCAGTGGTACTGATCTATTGTTCACCAAAAAGTGGATCAGAAGACCCACTGAAAGAAGGTGGACGTTGCCTCATGAAGGACTCAATAGAATATTGTTCCCTTCTCTGCTCATTTGGAAGTCTAGAATGATTCATAGCTTGTGTAAGTATAGCAATAAGATTTTGCACTCCATCTTCCATAACATTTGTATGTTCAGGATGAAAATCATTGCATTGTCCATTGCATTGATCAACACGGTTCCTTTGGGTTCCAGCCATCATCTAAAACCCAAAAAGAATAGTGCGAGAGACAAAAATCATGCTAGGGAAAACAACATAATAAAGGGGGAGTACCTTCAATATCTAACATCTTAGGTTTAATTCTATGATCGTTAGTGTAATTCTATTACTATAACCTATACGTATACTTAACCTTAGGGACATCCCTAGACATACTTTAAAAATATTTCTAGGGATCTCACTAACGTTTTCGCATCCTAGTTTCCAAAGGTTGACTAAACTTTTCCTCTGATACCAACTGTAGAGACCCGAAGCTTGACGTACATGGACATTACATTACTTTTGAGTAATACTTAGTACATAACAAAAACACACACAAAAGGATTGTAATAGTTTAGTGTCTTTGGAAACTCAGAATATAATCTTCTAATCATGGTGAAAGATCTTCAACATATCCCATAAAGATCTTCCTTTTTTTACCTAAAACCTTTCTTTATATCCTGGGGAAAATAAAACATAAAAGGGTGATCTCAAAATCTCAGTAGGGGTAAACAAAAGAAATATCAATCACATCATATTCATAAGAACATAACATTTTGGAAATCTTAACCTGCAAAAGAGAGAATAATTTCATAACATGGGATAAATCATTGTAGTGAAATGAAATCCCAATAATCATAACATAAAACACGAAACTTTGTGTCATACACACATAATCATATAGAATTATATCTTATTAGTCAAGACTCATTGTCAAGACTATCTTAGTGGACAAAGTCCATTTCTGAACCTAGCCACCCTCATTTCAGTGCTGTTTCACTGAACCGGTATAACCTACCGTTCCATCCATGTCTATCTCATGAGATATAAAATCTTTACCCAATGCATTGGATGGAGATATAGGTCCCACCCATCTCATAATGATACCATTCTTATGTGTGCCACAAAATCAAGAACCATACATAATAGCATAACCCATGTAATAAAAATGGAAATCTTAAACATCATGACATCATAAAACAGTTCATATAAGATAAAGGATTTCATAAAAATATTTCAATCACAACATAATTAAATCAATGTAATAATAGGGATAGAAACAGATTCCTATATTATCTTAGATGGAAAATAATTTTTATAAAACACTTGAACTCCATTCTAGAGGAAAATATCCTTTCTGCTTCAAAAACACTTTTCCTTTCTTAACATGTCGTACAATTCTAAAGTAAAAGAAGTTGGTTAAAAATAAACATGAAAACATGTAAAGGAAGATTATTGGAAATAATTTTTTTAAAATCCATTCATTCCATATAAGTTAAAAAAACATTCTTCTCGTACTTTTGTTGGAAAAGTCAAAAAGTACCTCATACGAAAAACGACAAAAGATTCGTTTCATATCTTTTACTAAAAACTCACCGAAGGGTAAAATTGGATTTAAACAATTATAGGTGGATGGAAATGATATTAAATATTGAGGAAACATGGATGTGAATGATAAAATACACCCCAGTAAATACCAAAGTATAAACAATCTCAGATAAAAATGAGATTGTGATATTTCCCTTAACTTAAGTCCGATTTGCTTCGTATGTGTCCGAACCTCCTGTATAATGATTTACATAATGTCATTGACTTATTACAGAATCCTATTCACTGTTATTATATCATATATGGTTCAATTATGACTTTATATTACCCGTTCTTTTGTAAATTCATGTTAAATTAGCGTTTTGGGTAAAATCGTCTCATTTGTCATTCGTGTTTTAACTTGTAATTATTCATATGATTACTTAGATCATGATTACTTAATTCCAGAATATAAAACATGATTTATATATAATATATATTCAGAATATACATATATATAATGGATCGATAAATGGAAAGAAATACACCGTTCATGGAGACGGTAGGCCGTACGTACACATGAACGCTGTTTTCGTTTCCTTATTGAATTGAGTGGAATTAAGTAGATGAAATAAATATATATATACATAAATCCAGTAGTATTATTATGTCATATATTTCATGAATACTTATTACATATACTTTATAATCATTCATGAATGGTTAACGTGGAGAATGAATCTCATCGCGTCGTGGAGACGGTAGTCCGTACGTACGCACGAGCGACGATATCGTTCTCATGATCGTTGAATTGTATTGTAGTGTGTGTATACTATTTAAGAATCAATATCACATTAAAATAATCATATATAGTTATTATTTACACCATTATACCCATCCAAGTAAGGTGGTGGTGGAAAATAGATTACACCACGGCGTGGAGACGGTATTCCGTACGTACGCACGCGCGGTGATTTCATTTTCCGTACGATGGCTAGATGGTGAAATAGGGTTGTTTCATACTTATAATAACATATCAGTATATTATTGATACTAATTTTATTACTTCATAATGAAACAACCTAAGAAGAAGAATTGGAAGAAGAAATAAAGTTGAAAGAATCGGCAACAGACATTACCTCTTCTTTGAAGCACCTCTTTGAGTCCTCCTCTTATGGTACTAAAATTGGTCTTTGAGGAAGACCAGAACCTCTAGGATGTTTCTAGGGAAGTGGAGAAGATAATTTATCAGGGTTTTTCAGAGATTTAATGCTCAATGTGGTGTGCGGAAGAGAGGGAGGGGTGCCCTTTTATAAGGGAGGAGAGGGGCACCTTTGGAATAACTAAAAATATTATTTTATTATAAATCCAAATTCGGTTTTAAATAGCTCCAAATTGATTTATTTTGAAGCTAAGGTGGGAATGGGTCGAAATAATTTCATCCAATAGAATTTAGACAAGTTTAGGTTCCTATTTTAACCTTATCATTTATATTTAACTTTAAGTTAGATAATTTTACTTTTACCGTGTCTTCTTGTTTTCTTACACTATAAGGTTAATAAACTTACTATATCAAGCCAAAAGAAGCCCAAGTTGTTTATTATTAATATATATAACCTTATCTAAGTCATTTGGCCAATCATTAGAATTTTTGGAAAAAAATAAAAATTAATAATATAATATTTGTTTTAAAAACTATTTTATGTCAATTTTGACACTATTTAGTAATTGATTTTTGTGAAAATCATAACAGAATTATTATTTAGAACAATGTTAATTAAATCAATACTAACATGTCATATTAACCTATAAAATTAGTGTAATTCATAAAAAGTCTTAAATTACATTTATTTAGGTATTTATAACATCAATTATGTCAATATTTCATTATTAAGACAATTACTGCATCATCTTTGTGTCATAATAAATGATAATTATTTAATCCCTAAAAATTCTAAATAAATTCCTATGATGTAGATAATTGTATTAGATTTGTGGAGATTATTCGGTTTCGATGTTTCATGAAGTTTATACCTAAATTAAAATTATTATACTTATAAGATTTAATAAAGTGATATGTTGTCACATTCTTTGGTTTTAATAATAATGAAATTATTTTCATGGAAAAAAGTCCATTAAATGAATCTAATCCGACCCTTAGGTGATATGGGTTGACCTTTAGTCATCCAATAGGATTTTTACATGTGTTAGGTTAATTTTATAATATTATATTTACCCTTAATTACCCGATTTACCTTTAACTATGGTAAATAAAATTTACCGTAGTTACTATTCATAATTCCCAAAAATAAAAAGTAGCTTATTAACATAATTTGGATCCACTGATTACAAATATGGAATCCATTTTTCCAAATTCAATAAACAAAAGTTTCAGAAATTAAATTAAAATTAATCCCGTTGTCGAAAGAAAACGGGTTTTTCTTTAAAACATTGCAAAAGATTGAATTGATTTATCCCATGAATTCATGGTAGAATCAATGATAATGACATATATTATATTAAATGGTAAAAATATATTCTATTTATACTTTAAAACAATCCAATATTATAATTTAACCATATAAATTATTGCAATGAAAAAAGTTGTTTTTAATTAAAATATAGTGTGTTTTTACTATTCATCAAAATATGAAAGTTACCAGAATAATATGAAAAATTTATCCAAAGTAAATTTTTATTTCATTATTCTAAATAAGAATTTTATTTTGTCATATTGAACTTATAAACATTTCAAAAACTATATTTAAAGTGGGTGTTCCATCAAAATGTGGCAAAACTGCATTTTTTGAAAAATACTTATTTTACCCGAAAAATTTATTTTGTTCTTATACCATGTTTTTTAAAATCTGTAAGATGAATAATAATGTTATAAGATTCAATATTTAATTAATACTATTCATAACGGCTAGTTCATAATAATATTATAATAATATATCGTTGTTTAGTAAAATCTGGTATTGCGTACAACACACGCTATCGAGGAAGGTCGCGATTGCGTGTAATGCAAGCCAAGTCAGGGTTGCGTGCTGTGAAAGAATCTTTCGTTGTTTCGTATATCATAATCCAACCATATTTCATTTATACATTGAATATATATATATATATACTCAATGTTGTGTAGAATAACTATTATCAAAATTGTGTGTAACACGATCCAAGAATAGTGTTGCGTATACTGCAAGCTAATACGGTGTTGCGTATAGCGCAAGGTAATCTTGGTGAAGCATACAACACAAGACATTAATGAAATTAAAAGAATATTTTTCATAAAATCTTGGGGTGTTACATAATATAAACTATCTCAAACAGTTCATCAAGACATCATGTTTCTCTTTAAAAACCTTTCTTTGAAAAAACATGGTTCAGTGGTTAGCGCATCCACCAATGGTACCCCACAGGCCTTACACATGCATGTTTCTGTGCCACACATGGAACCCTCCTCAAATCCTTCTCGACACTCATCCATTCATGTCATCAACCATCCATCTTCCCATATAACCCCATTCATGTGGTTTCTCATGGAAATACCAGAGGTTAAAACAAAAATTCTTTCCACTTTTAAAAACCAAAATGGTCAACCAAGACATCCTTTTTCTCAAAATCGCTAACCACGAGATCATAATCCCAACTAACATATTACGAAACGTTTCATTAAGACACAACCATTTAGAAAATAACCCTCTTTCAAGATATTCACATCAATTTCAAAACATCTCATCCCATTAAAACACCCTTGGATTGTTTAGAAAACTCTATTGGAAACACTTTTCAAAACCAACTTCAATATAGTTCCTGCTTTCAAAAGAGGTGTTAGCACACCGTTTTCAATTTCAAAACAATTCTAAAAATTCAGTTCCACCATTTAATAAATCAAACCATTCCCTCTTTATTTGAAAATCATTTCATAAAAACTTTACACTTTTTAAACCAAAGTGTCAAGATTTCAAAACCTATGAACAAAACAAGGTGAGAGGAAACTAGTTTCAGTGGGTGATTTGGGCATATGGTTGGAATCCATAGTACAATCACTTCAATATCCTAGAGAGTGTTCTAGGTAATATCCTTGGCTCCACATGGATTTCCAGGCCCTGCGAGCTCACTGGGACCATTAACCCAACTCTCTTTTCATTTCCCCTAATCATCATCGAACTAAGAAAATCGAAGGAATTAGATAAATCACGACTTCTCTGGGAAACTTGAATCCCATTATGAGGTTTGGTCATCAGGCACACTACCCATAATAGGAATTCCATGTCCCAACAAACCTAACTCCAGAATATCTTGACTCTTCCCCAAATAACATGACTCAAAGAGTTAACCTGAACCTCCTCTGATACCATTTTTGTCACGAACCGAATCTGGTCGCCGCCAAAACCGTCACCAAACCCAGCCTGTGACAAGGCCCAAAGGGCGTTCCTGATCCCCATGGTCTGGGACATGTTCCCGTGTATCATATAATGAAAATTGGGAACGATTTACCTAATTTTATAAACATTAAACAGCAAACAAAGTCAATAAAACAAATCTGGTTTTTTCAACTAAAACCATGTTTTACAAAATTTCAGAGCTGAATTACATAAGTTAAAACAATGTTTAATGACCATTACAAAGGTAAAAAAAAAATACAGACATCCCAAGAACCCTCATGGCAAGGGGCACTGCCCTTAAGCCATCTCCACAAGACTTCACCACCAAGGACCTGCCAGAAACCCGAACCACTAAAACTAAAAACTGTACCCAACCTGCGACAACACAAATAACCATTTCTACTTACACCCAAGGGTGTAAGTAGGGTGTTAGAAAAATCCCAATAGGATACCACCACTAATATATTCCACATGATAAACAATAAATGACGAAAAGCATGTCAGTTTTCAAAAACATGAGATGCTAGTTAAAATTTCTAGAAGATGGAACATTAAATAAAAACAGTTTTCAGGTGGGCTAATTTAAAGAATAAAAACATTTAAAATAAATACCATAGATACTAAATTTTCTAGCCTCTCATACCTTATACCGACAATGAGAACAAAATATCCATTGAGCACAAGAAATGGGAAATAACTCCTAGACAGTAGCTAGTTGTGGGACCCAGGTACCTCGTATCTCGGTGAGAGTAACCATCACAAATATTTGTTCTCATGCACGAACCAATATTAGGGAACATACCCATAACCTAGTGGTCCCCAATAATCATCATCATAGTTTAGTTATATTTGTAAGCATCAATCTTTCTAATTGAAACTGAGTCCAAACCCCACGGATTCACTAGCATACTAGTACACGTACATCCACCTAGATACCCGAGTTTTCCCATTGTGCTCAAACAAGTTCAACGAGTCAAGATATATACTTTTCACATGAAAATATCATTTATATATAAAAACTTCACCAAAAAAGCCCACATTTATACCACACAAGTCACAAAATTACACTTTTCCTTCAAATTGATTTTGAAATCCGACTCATACAAAAATAGCCCATAACACTCTTCACATTACATTGACACTTCCACAAATCCTTTAAAAAAATTTTATAAACCATTCCAAGACATTATATCTCACATAACAGCCCACTAAAATAACATATAATACCTCTTTCATCAACCAAATTCAATTTTCACAGCACACCCACACAAAACAGCCCACAACCATGTTTTGTAGCTCTCTTTCCATTTTCTAAAACATTTCAGCACTTTATAAAACATTCAAAAAAAATATTTGAAATCTAAAATAACCACAAAACTTTTCAAAAACCTATATTATGTGAACAAACCCCCCAAACAGTACACATACACCCTTTTATCCACTTTTTTTATCCAAACAAAACATTCAAAATTTTCATAAAACAACTCAAGGGGTGTGACTATGTCTTGGACAAAAAACCCATTTCAAAACCCCCATTAAAGACCAAAACCATACCAATTCCTATCAAAAATATAATTTTCAGCCCTAGATACATTTATAAAAACACATTCATGTGTTATAAAATAACCTTGAATAATACCGCAAAAGATACAAATGAAGACACACATTTTCCAAAAATGACCTTAAGAAGTATTACAATGTTTTACACATCAAACCAATTCAAAAACCTTCTTTTTTGGACCACATGACACTAGTAAATTACCAAACCAGAATTGTTAGGCCAAACAATATTTAATAAACCAATTTTTCAAGTTATAAACCACACCAAAATAAACCTCCATGAGTTAAACATGAAAACACCCAATTTCATGTTAAAAAGCGACTATAAAATTTAACACATAACCAAATCAATCATAAATATTTTTTTCACCACACCCAACATATGAGTAATATGAAAAATTGTAAAATACAGCAATATAACTCATCAATAATTGTTTACACATGGAACCACCAACCTTTTGAGTCAAAACCCTTGAATCTTGGTGTGAAACCTCAACCGCACCTCTGCCGCACCACAATGATGTGAAAACAAACCGTAAACCATAATATTTAACCTAAAATACCCCAAAGAAAACCCTAGGTATGAACCCTAACTTCTTGACACTCTATAAATTTATGAAAGTGGGAGGAAACCCTGAAGAGAAGGAAAGAATTGAATAGAGATACACATACCGAAAATAATCTTGAAGAAAATGACCCATAATCCACCAGAATATAAATTTTAAAACATCCAACCATTCATGGGAGGTTCGAACAAAGATTAGGAGATCTTTTAGGAACTATAATGGGGGAAAAAGAGTAAAAATAGAAGAATTTATTATAAGATCAATTTACCTCTCAAAATCTAGATGATTTCTGAAATCTAGTGATGTTTTGACAAGTTTCGCGATTCTATTGAGCTCTAAATTGTGGGAGGAGAGAATGGGGTCACACCTTACATACGTGGTCTTGGGTGAGAGTTGGAATCACCAAAACAATGCAAATAGTGAAGGATATATTAAAGAATTAAAATTTATTTTTAATGCAGAAAATGGGATTTCGGGTAAGCCCAATCCCTTACATAAAAACCCATATCCACCATGATTATGGATTTCTTAATGGTTCAAATTTATATGGTGGTGTTAATAGGCCAGGGGATGACAATTAGGAATTTGAATGGATGATAAATGTTGAAAAATGTAGGTGTTATAAAGGAATCAAAATTTATTTTTAAATCTGGAATTGGACTCACGGTTTGACCCAATTCATAAAAACTCCCCCATTCCTCTATAAATGCTTGGGAAACACTCAAAACAAAGCATGAATGGTAATTAAATGGAATTTAACTTTAGAATAAGTCATTTATGTGACAATTCTCCCCACCATGAAAACTTTCCACCCTGGAAAGTCACTTCAAGTCCAAAACAAGAACCAAACCCAACTGAGAAACCAAGAGGTACTCCCTTGCTAGGTTTCACTCCCAAAGGCCAAAACACCTCTAGTGATCAATTGAGAATGAATCTAACAACAAAAAAATATACCACTTTTCAGTAATGATCAATCATATTCAGAATTTATCCCACAAGAATACTTCTCAAACACTATCCGAACCAGACTCAAGAAATTCTCCCAAACGAACATCAACATCGAACAAGGTTACACTTACCTTTAACTAAACCATTGGGCACTCTCAAATCCCAATATTTAATAAAGGAATATGTTGGTAGCTAGATAGTTCAGAATAATACTACCTACTTCCAAGCTAAGACGATGGATAAATCTGAGTTATTGGTACATGGTGGACACAAATAAGCTCCCCGCTAAAAGAGACAAACAATATTTTTATGAGAAAGAATCAAGACACTAATAGGGGAGGCCTGAACGGACTCCTTAGTACGAAGGGTAGAATTACATTTAATGTTTGTGAAGGAAGGTACATGAGAATCATAGTGGGTCTCCCCACAATTAAAAGTAACCATCTTTACTGACCAGCATGGGCCGACACAGACAGGCCCAGTTTTTTTTAAAGATTTGGGAAGGGCATAGGGTTAGTCTGCACGATTTGGGAAACCATGCACTAGCGGTACAGATCATTATTTCTTCATGGCTTCCTGGAACACGATCACTACTAATCGTGCACAAACTGTGTCCTCAGTATTTCTATCCAAATTTCCAACCATTCTCTAATGAATCCATGGAAACCAAAGTGGGAGGGAAGGACATTACGCGAAGTCATGGGTACATGGCCCTCCACCTATTTCCACCGAACTAGAAAAAAAATAAAAGATGATGACACCAGAATTTTAAAATCTTCGTATCTTTAATGACGAGGAAGGAAAATTGTACAAGGGTTTAAATGGCCCTGGGATTTCCCTTGACTACGAGCCAGCTTCTCTCCGAGACCTATGACTAGAGCTAAAATGATTGAACCATCTTCGGCCTCGCAGTTAGGCTTTGGAAACCCCTCGGATGATAATTAGTCTTTTGATGAAACCAAAAACTACACCTCAATCCACGATATGTTTTCCATGAAATAACACATTCCAAACTCACATTACCCTAACCTGATATTTCACTGAAACAAGGGCTTAAAAAATCTACACACAACAATCCTTGTCTATTCGGGTGAGAAATAATAAAAGTAATGAACACCTAAACTCTCCTTCCTCTAAAATTGAATATTTTGAAGTTTTTCCAAGGAAGACATTCTCCCAACATAACAGGGACTCTCAGAGGATTTCACGACTTTCACCTATACGGTCAATCGAGCACATGACATCATAAGGCATCACCGAACATGACCATTGCAACTGATATAAACAATGCATGGAGAGGGACCTTATACAACATCCCCAAACACCACACAATTCTACAAAGTGGATACAATATCCTATCATGACAATATTTCCCACACTGTTGTTTTAACATGAATTCATGCTTCATAGAAACTTTGAAGAACCCAATGGCCCTCTTAGAGACCATCGAGACACTCATCTACACTAACAACCCTAGACCACATCCACCATCAACGAATTCGAAAACTTAAGAAACTAAGGTCTCTTTAAACCTTCCACGAGCACTCTCCCATTACAAAAGGATCTAAAAATCAAAGAAAGGAATGGGTGTATACTCAATCTACAGATCTCAAGAAAAACAATATTCCTTATATTGATCAACTTGAGGATTTTCGAATGGAAAAACAATCTAGGTTGCACTTCAGTTATTCATTAACCCTTAATGGGGGCATACCTTATCCAACAAGAGAACCTAAAGACCCAACAAAGCTGGTCCATTGGTCAAAAAGTGCCACAAAACAGATCCAAAAACATGAAAGTATCCACCATCAAGGTGTCCCAAAACATATCTCAGAGGAGACTACTAACCAGTCCTTCTACCTAGCTTACCGACCAAACAGAAACTCTAAACACAGTTCGAACAGGAGGGGTTCTTTGACTGAAAACATCCCACAACATCAAAATTTTCCAAAAACACCTAATATAAACTATCTCAAAATATTCATCAGGACATCATGTTTCTCTTTAAAAAACTTTCTTTGAAAAAAGATGGTTTAACGGTTAGCGCATCCACCAATGGTACACCATGGGCCTTACACATGCATGTTTCTGTGCCACACATGGAACCCTCCACATATCCATCCCGACACTCATCCAGTCATGTAATCAACCATCCATCTTCCCATATAACCCCATGAATGTTGTTGCTTATGAAAATACCCAAGGTTAAAACAAATGTTTTTTTTCCACTTTTCAAAACCAAAATGGTCAACCAACACATCCTTTTTCTCAAAACCGCTAACCACGAGATCAAAATACCAACTCACATCTTAAAAAAAGTTTCAGAAATACACAACCATTTAGTAAATAACTCACTTTCAAGATATTAATATCAATTTCAAAACATCTCATCCCATTAAAACACCCTTTGATTGTTTAGAAAACTCTATTGGAAACACTTTTCAAAACCAACTTCAATACAGTTCCTGCTTTCAAAAGATGTGTTAGCATAGAATTTTCCATATCAAAACAATTCTAAAAATTCAGTTCCACCACTTCATAAACCAAACCAATCCCTCTTTATTTGAAAATCATTTCAGAAAAACTTTACACTTCTTAAAACTGAAGTTCCAAGATTTCAAAACCTAAGAACAAAACAATATGAGAGGAAACTAGTTTCAGTGGGTGATTTGGGCATATGGTTGGCATCCATACTCCAATCACTTCACTGTCATAGAGAGTGTCCTAGGGAATATCCTTGGATACACATGGCTTGCCAGGCCCTGTAAGCTCACTCAGACTATTAACCCAACTCTCTTTTCATTTCCCCTAATCATCATTGAACCATGAAAACCAAAAGACATAGATAAATCCCAACTTCTCCTAGAAACTTGAATCCAATAATGAGGTGTGGTGATCAGGCACACTACCCATAATAATAATTCCATGTCCCAACAAACCTAACTCCAAACTAGCCTGACTCTTCTTCAAATAACATGACTCAAAGAGTTAACCTGAACCTCCTTTGATACCAATTTTGTCATGAACCAAATCTGGTCACCACCAAAACCGACACCAAACCCAGCCCGTGACAAGGCCCAAAGGACGTTCCTGATCCCCAAGGGATAGAAAAAGTGCCCGGGTATCATATAATTCAAATTGGGAAGGATTTACCAGATTTTATAAACAGTAAACAACAAACAATCTCAATAAAACAAATCAGGATTTTTCAACTAAAACCATCTTTTAAAAAATTTCAGAACTGAATTAAATAAGTTAAAACTATGTTTAAAGACCATTAGAAAGGTAAAAAAATAAGGACATCCCAAGAACCCTCATGGAAAGGGGCACCACCCATAATCCATCTCCACAAGACTTCACCACCAAGGACCTGCAAGAAACCCGAACCACTGGAACTAAAAACTGTACCCAACCCGCGACAACAAAAAAAACCAAATATACTTAAACCCAAGGGTGTAAGTAGGGTGTGATCCAAATCCAAATAGGATACCATCACTAATAGATTCCATGTGATAAACATTTAATGACGAAAAGCAAGCTAGTTTTCAAAAACATGATATGCTAGTTAAAATTTCTGAAAGATGCAACATTAAATAAAAACAGTTGTCAAGTGGGATAATTTAAAGAATAAAAACATTTAAAATAAATACTATAGCTACTTAATTCTCCATCCTTTCATACCATATGCTGACGGGAAGAAAAAAATATCCAGTGAGCACAAGCAATGGGAAATAACCCCTAGGCACTAGCTATCTGTGGGTCCCAGGTACCTCATATCTCAATGAGAGTAACCATCACAAATATTCATTCTCATGCATGATCCACTAGTAGGGAACATACCCATAACCTAGTTGTCCCCAATAATCATAATAATAGTTTAGTTATAGTTGTAAGCATTAATCTTACTAATTGAAACTGAGGCCAAACCCCACGGATTCACTAGCATACTAGTACACGTCCACCCACCTAGAAACCCAGATTTTCCCTTTGTGCTCAAACAAGTTCAACAAGTCAAGATATATACTTTCCACATGAAAATATCATTTACATATCAAAAAATCACCAAATAGACCACATGTATACCACACAAGTTACAAAAGCACACTTTTCATTCAAATTGATTTTGAAATCTGAGTCATACAAAAATATCCCACAACACTATTCATATTACATTGACACTTCCACAAATCCATTAAACAATTTTCATAAACCATTCCAATACATTATAACTCACATAACATCCCACTAAAATAACATATAATACCACTTTCATCAACCAAATTCAATTTTCACGACAAACTCACACAAAAAATCCCACAACCATGTTTTGCAGCTCTCTTTCCATTTTCAAAAACATTTCAGCACTTTATAAAACATTCTAAAAAAATATTTGAAATCATAAATAAACAAAATACCTTTAAAAAAACCATATTAGGTGAACATGCCCCCCAAACAGTACATATACATCCTTTTATCCACTTTTTTTAACCAAAAAAAACATTCACAATTTTCATAAAACAACTCAAGGGGTGTAACTATGTCTTGCACACAAAACCCATTTCAAAACCCCCATTTAAGACCAAAACCATACCTATTCCTATCCAAAATATAATTTTCAGCCCTAGATACATTTATAAAAACACATTCAAGTGTTATAAAATAACCTTGAATAATACCACAAAAGATATAAATGAAAACACTCATTTTTCTAAAATGTCCTCAAGAAGTATAACAATGTTTTACACATCAAACCTATTCAAAACCTTATTTTTAGGACACATGACACTAGTAAATTACCAAACCATAATTGGCATGCCAAACAAGATTTAATAAACCAATTTCATAAGTTATAAACCACACCCAAATAAAACTCCATGAGTTACATATGAAAACACCCAATTTCATGTTAAAAAGCGACTATACTATTTAACACATAACCAAATCAATCATAAATAGTTTTATCACCACACCCAATAAATGAGGAATATGAAAAATTGTTAAATACAACAAGCTAACTCATCAATAATTGTTTACACATGGAACTGCCTACCTTTTGAGTCAAAACCCTTGAATCTTGGTGCGAAACCTCAACTGCACCTCCGCCGCACCACAAGGATGTGAAAACAAACCCTAAACTATAATATTTCACAAAAAATACCCCAAATCAAACCCTAGGTATGAAACCTATTTTCTGGACACTATATAAATTCATGAAAGTGGGAGGAAACCCTAAAGAGAAGGAATGAATTCAAGAGAGAAACACATACCCAAAATAATCTTGAAGAAAACAACCCAAAATCCACTAGCATATGAATTTTAAAACATGCAATCATTCATGGGAGGATCTAAAAAAGATTAAGAGATCCTTTAGAAACTGGAATGGGGGAAAATAGTAAAAATAGAAGAATTTATTGAAGGATCAATTTACCTCTCCAAATATAGACAATTTCTAAAATCCAGTGAAGTTTCGACTAGTTTCGTGATTATATATAGATCCAAATTGTGGGAGGAGGGAATGGTGTCTCGGCTTAGGTATGTGGGCTTGGGTGACAGTTAGAATAACTGAACAAACACAAATAGTTAAGGAGATATTAAAGAATTTAAATTTATTTTTAATGCAGAAAATGAGATTTCGGGCAGGCCCAATCCCTTACATAAAAACTCATATCCACCGTGATTATGTATTTATAAATGGTCAAAATTAATATTTTGGTGTTAATAGGTCAGGGTATGACAATTAGGAATTGGAATAGATGAAAAATTTTGAAAAATGAAGGAGTTATAAAGGAATAAAAATTTATTTTTAAATCTGGAATTGGGCTCACGGTTTGGCCCAATTCATAAAAACTCCCCCATTCCTCCATAAATGCTTGGGAAACCCTAAAAACAAATCTTGTATGAAAATTAAATGGAATTTAACTTTAAAATAAATCATTTATGTGACAATGCATCATTACCATTCATTCCTACTATCTCAAAAAAGATCTTTTCCCTTAACTATTTAAGTATGCATTTGGTAATTACAAATAATATAATAATATGATAAATCTTGGGAAACCTATTTAATAATAACTATTAGGTATTAATTATAATTTGTTAATGGTCAAGAGGGGGGGGGGTAAATTATCATATTTAAATATTTTTAACCACTTATCAAAGTTATGTCAATACAGAGGAAATATAAAGTGAAATGAATAGAATTATTTTTATAGTTTTTCAAATATAAATTATCTTAATAAACCATTAACCTATCATAAATGATGAGTGATATGAAACCCACTAAATATGGAATATATTACCTTTTAACGGAGTCAGAACCCTTTATAACTTCCTATTTAAAACCTATAGGCACAACCCAAGACAATATTTTTACACACTCTGTGGCTTAACATGATAACTCTGTATTTTTCACACATGGAGGGATAAACCATAAGCTACCATTTTAATTGGATGTAGATATAAACCCTAAATTTTAGTTGGACCAAGGAACAAATGATCCCCTTTCCTTTTACTAGTTATGGTAGAGATCATAACATTTTTATAAGGTCTTTTAACAAAACACTTGCATTCTATGGGTAGTATAACCTGACATGATTAAGTATAAATAAAAAAATAAATAAGTAATATCTATATACACCAAATGTATAATAATGTATCTAAGTTTCAAGGAAACAATGTTCCCTCTAGCAGTGATGGATCAAATTATTGATGTTTAGTGGAGAGAAATATTTGATCCCCAAGGTATATCATATAGTACAAAGAATGAATATCGTCAATCTATTTCACTTGGTTTGAATATATTGAACTCAAATATAGAGATCATTCATGAAACAAAAATTCAAATCATGAATCCCATTAAATTTAATCCTTTCCAATGAAACATGTTATTTTTTCATGGAATGAACATGAAAATTATTCCCACTTGGTTTTATTATGATAATATGTAAAATTATAATAGTGCATACAACAAAACATGTTTTAAAATTTAATTAAACAATAAATGAGCTCAGAAAATCCAATATAAGTATTTTTGGAAACATCCCATAACACATGTAAGACAATGTTTTGATCTTTAAAATAATTTAAATGTAAAAATTTCATGTTCAAAGAAAACGATGTGGCTATTAATACACATACACTCACATTTAATTTAACTAAAATATACTATAAAATATATCTACATAAATTTCCATAGGATCAAAATATTTATTGAGTATTCAATGAATAATTTAATGAATATAAATATTAGAAACAAATATATAGTAATTCATAAAATAAAAGAAAAATTAAAACTGAGCATGTTTTGAGCTACAATATGAAAAATTCATTATGTGACTATATGTGTTATGGTAGGTTCAAGAATTATCTAAAATTTCACTCAAGGTAGGTTATAAGGTATGGTTAACAGTTTCTAACTTTCAACATCACAAGATAGGTTCAACACATTTCTAAATTTGGACTCTATATGTTTTTTTCAATAATTTTCAAAATTTTCACTTACGGTACATTGATTTTGCTTCTTACAGTTGGTTGATTCTTCTTCTTATGTTAGGTTAATTTTTCTTTTTATAGTTTGCTTATTTTTATTTTAGTGCTATGTTCATTTTTCTTTTTATGTTTAGTTAATTTTTTATTCTTTGGGTAAGTTAATTTTTCTTTTATGGTCATATACCTTTTCTTCTTGTGACCTCTACATTTTTCTTATTGTGGTAAAATCTATATTTTTCAAAAGATTATTCGAGGTTAGTTCCAAAAGTATCTAAATATTTAAGAATAAATTAAAACAAGACTCACTATATATGTGATGTAATAATGAAATACTTTTGTTAACTCATGTTATATGGAATACATTATTTAAATAAATGATGTGAGAAATTATTATTATGAAATATAAAATTTTAATTATAAAAAAAATAGAAAAGGAAAATAAATGATCCAATTCAATAAATAATAAATAAAATTTACAAGGTTTAGAATTATAATTCATACTAAAAAATGAATTTACCCATAAAATGTGGTATTAAACATAATAATAAATAAACTACTAGAGATCTATATATAGTTTCATAGTGAACTAACATTTTTTACTCCATCAAAACTCTATATTGACATTCAAATATTATCCAAAATGAATACACTGAAAAAATTAATATTTAATAATAATATAAATGATATAAAATAATATTATAATATATTAAATATAAAATAATGAGCAGTGGAGAATAAACTGAACATGTATATTAACTAGAAAATAACAACGGGAGAGTTTTAATTTTAGAAATACCATTAAGCCAACAATATAGGATCACACCTTACTCACTTTTTATTATATCTAAATCCCTATGATATATATTTTTATCACTTATTTTATCCATTTTCGTTTACAATTTCACAAACAAAATACTAATATGATTAGGAATAAATATTATTATAACCCAGAATGAGTTTGAGGAGAGTCATGTGCCCTATAAGGTGTTTGATATAAAAGTGGACACTGTTGGTTAAAAGTGAGTGGAGTGAAAAATATGAAATATTGGTGTTTTATATTGATGTCAAACTATCTAAGAAAAATCAAGTAATTTATATCATTTTAGGTTTATTGATTTCTAAAATAATACTTTGAAGATTGTCTTAAGGAGGTTTGGGTGTAATGACCCTGACCCCAGTAGCCCATAACCACTATCTAAAATTATTACATTGGCATAGATAAAAGATTATAAACCAACATTAATGATTATTTTAGCAATTTTGGAAGCCATATTATATACTTTAAACATACATGAAAAATTAAAACAGAAAATACGAAAAAATATCCTTTCAGGATTCCATTATTATCCTAGCTTAACCCATCATATCATTCATAATACACATTGTTCCATCCTAGAAAAATTAAAAAATAATAATAGGGTGAGCTCAAATTCTTCGTAAGGGTAAGAATACAAAATAGATATTGTGAATAATAATAATAAGCACTAAGGCCGCATGTATAACTAAAACACAAGTCATTAAACATAGTCTTCAACAAAATTTGAAAACAATAAGAAATACCATATAAAATAATCACTTGATCAAGAAAAAATAACTATAGATATTATAAGAATCTAATAATAACCTAGAATATCAATAACTAATCTCATAACGAGTGAATTCATAATTTATTACATCTAAACATACTGTAAATTATTCAACCAAGATACTATACATAAATGAGTAATACATTAGTCAATACCCAAAATATTTTGTCTCATGATTCCTACCAATGCATCTAGGGGATATAGAGGGACCCACATGTCATTTACTATGTCCAATTAATTCATCATATAAAATGTGTGAAACATAAACAACATAAACATTCGTATTGACAAACTAGAACACGAAATGTGAATGTTTTAACCATAAACCTTAAATGGTAACAAAATTGAACTTCTATAGTAAAAGTGATCATAATATCTTTAATAAAATATGGTAGATGGTATCATAAGATATCATTGTAAGTTAATCATCAATTTCAAAAAAGGATGCTACCATAGATGAAAATAGTCTAATAAAATCATTAAAATTTTGTTGAGGGAAATACCCCTTTTTTAACATTGAAATCATTAATTTTAAAAGTAATGTAGTTATAAGAGAAAAAAATTTCATAGAAAAGAATCTTGTAATATTATAAAGTAATATTCAAAAACATTAATGTGTCATGATATTGGTAAATTCCCCTCATTATATATAATTTAAAAAAACATTCATTCCATTTTTTTTGTCGAAATGGTCATAAAGCACCTCGTTTTGAAAACAAAAAAAAAGATTCATTTGAAACCATTTTATAAAAATTCAAAAATTGATAAAAGATAGTAAATTTTATTAGGTTAATAATAAAAATATTTTTGAAAAATTTATAAGAATCATGGAAATTAATGATAAATTTTCCCTAGTAGATTCTTACATATAAACAATCCTGAATAATAATGAGATTGTGAAAGTACAGTAACCTTGTAATTTCCATTAGTTGAATGTTATTTAACATTATGTATGTTGGTTTAAAAAATGTTATTTACTTATAAAAGAACCATATATATATATATTATATCATATATGATCCTATTATATTATCTTATCACCTGTTTGTTAATAATATTTTGTTATTACCCTTGTTTTGGGTGTTAAATGCTTCATTATCCTATGCATTTTTGACATGTAAGTCATTTCTATTATAAAAAATATATATTTATTTCATATCCATAATGATATTAAGTATGTAAATATTATATTTAGTCATTATATACATCCTTATAATCATTATTTAATGGTTAGCGTGGAAAATTAATCACATCACATCGTGGAGACGGTAAGCCGTACGTACGCACGAGTGATGATATCATTCCATTAATGGTGACAAGGTAAAAAATTTAATGATATATTAATTATAAAGATTAAATATCATACCATATATATTATGTATATACCTTAAAGCCATCATTATAACCATATACATAAAGTAGTGATGAAAAACAAATTACAACACGACATGGTGGTAGTAGGTTGTACGTACGCACAAGCGATGATTAGTTTTTTGTTGGATGAATAAAAGGTGGAATATGGTTTTTCCATAATCATTAAAAAATCCCAGAATATATGTGATATTGAATTTATTACATTGGTATCTAAAAACAAGAATATGAAGTAGAAGATGAAATAGTCTTGAAGGAGTCGGTAAAGACGATTACCACTTCTTTAGAGGACCTCCTGTGGATATCCTCTTAGGGATAGTAAGGTTGGCCTTCTGAGTAGATAAGAACCTATAAGATATGGATAAGTAATGTTTTAAAATAAATGGCTAGGGTTTTGTCGACTTATAAGGCTCAATGTGATGAAATTATATGAGGGATGATATTTCTTTTTATAATTCGGGTGAGGGGCACTTTTGGAAATTCAAAAATATTATATTATAAAAAATTAAATCTCAATGAAAATACAAATGAGATGTCTTGTATTCAAATATATGTTGTGATAATTTTTTAATCACATAAAACAATAGATTTTATGCATGTTTTGTTATAGTTTTAAACCTTATCATTTTGATTAATCATTAACTAACCAATTTTAATTATAAATAAGGTAACAACTTTTTTGATATTAAATTTTTTAAATTTTAACTTATTTAAATTAAAATAGACCATAAATAAAAAATCTATAACATTTAGACCATATAATAATAATTTTTTATTTTTAAATATGTTTCATGATGTTTAAATAATTTAAGAAAATATTATTTTGATAAAATAACATTAGAGTCATTTTTGACACTATTTGTCATTTGTATTTTTAAAAATAACATTAAAACATTATATCTGAGAATAAAATATATTAAATCATTACCAAAATTTCCATGTGATCCATAAAATTCTTGGTTGACATTAATTACATAAACTTATGTTTATTATAATGTTTTTAATATCATTTATTTTATATTTTGATTAATGAAACAATTATTGCATCATCATTGTATAAGCCTTTAAGGTAATTATTTATTACCTAAAAATTAGAGATAAATTACCTTGAAAAGTAAAAAATTATATTTAAATTTACATTTTATAGTTTAATTTATCTTATGTATAACCCTATAATAAAAATAGTATAGTTATTAAAATATGAGTATGAAAATTTTTACTTTTCATTAAATCAAACATAACAAATCTCATACACTCTCCAAAGTGGATTAAATTTTTTTATAAATTGATCTGATAGATTATTTAGCTCTGAAACCACCAATACAATGAAATGAGGACAAGTTTTTGGGTAATGGTTTAGTATTTAAAATATTAATTTTAGCATTAATTACCAGATTTACCTTTTACCATGTTAATAAAAAATTACCAAATTTACTATTAATAAAGCCCATAAATAGAAGAAATATATTTAAATAAGTTTTAATCACTAATTAATAACATGGAAACCATTTTTAAAAATTAGAAATATATAACTTGTAGTAACTAAATTAAAATTAACCTCATAGACAGAACATGAAAACAAGTTTTTAAAGTAAAAACCATTAAAAGTTTGAAATATTGTTATATCTTAATTAAATCTTAAATAGATTCTAATGACCTAAATTTGACTAAATGTTTAAAACATGATCATATTATACTTTAAAATAAATCAAAAATATAATTTAACACCCTAAATAGTTTATAACAATAAGTTGTTTCTAATTAAAATGCAATATTTGCCTCTCTATTCATCAATAAATGAATTTTATAAGAAAAATACTAAACATTACACAAAATTAAATTTTGATTCTAAAATTTCAAATAATAATTATATTATTTCAAATATAAAATTTAAAATTATAAAAAAATTATTTAAAATAGGTCTGCTATCAAAAGGTGACAAAACTGACTTATTGAAAAATATATGTTTTTATGTGTAATATTGGGTTTGTTATTTTATTATTCATTTAAAATATATTTTATTATTGTAAAAAATATATTATTTAATATATAGAATATATATATCATTATTATATTTTATTAATTGTAATTAATTTAATTTATTAAGAAAAAATGCATTTGGGAGTATAATAATAATTATATTTCATTTATATTCAATTGGTTTTTATTTTCATTTATAAATATTTGGTAACCAATGAATTAATTTTATAAGAAAATGTAATATATATTTTCATAATTTTTTTTATCCTATTCATAATCTTCACTTAATGTATAGTGTTCAAATAATAATATTTAATTTTATATCATGATTCTTCTAAGCCCAATGTTGCATTCAATGCAAGATATCAATGAAATTTAAAAAGAAAAATATTATAAAATCACAGGGTGTTATATTATATCTTCCTTTAATAAATTACAACCTCAAAATATCTCAATCATGGTTCATTAATCATGATTTGACTATTAAAAATAATTTTATTGAAATCCAAAATCGGAACAAGGGTCGATAAAACTTCCACATTAAAATAAAGAAATGGAAGTATGAAGGTCACCGAAGATACCTCATACAAGGGTTACATGTTAGAAAACATGGACATAGAAGAGAAATATAACCATCATGTTCTGATGTAGAGTGATAGAGAACATGGTCTAGAGAAATTTTACAATAACAAAGCTATTATTATATGATGATCTACATGATCATTTGATTCTTCGGAAAAAAGGTACTAGGATAACATTTTTTTTCAAGATCCTTTCCCTAGAGTTGAAGAATTTATTTACATTGTTGAATAATAAAAAACGAAATGTACTTACTTGAAACGTATAGTTTCATCCTTTAATCAATTTACACCCCAAAATCATTTTTTTTCTTCAAATTATGGGTATTAAAGTTTAGTTTTTCATGCCTAATGATATCGAATTAACTTCTATCGAACAAAAAATCAATAAAAGTATAGGTATATATTCCTCCTGTCATTATTCATTAAAACATTTTTTGGAATACGTGATGAAAATTCCACAAAAATAATCTCTAAAGTTTACTAGTAAAACCCAATGATCAATAAGGCCATTCAGAAAGTAATTATCATTCTCAAAAGAATTATAGGATATTGCCTAAAAATCAGAAGTATTTTTTCATGTAAATAACATCAATCACACTTAATTTATAATATAAAAAAATTAATTTTCCCTATCACATAATCTCCGAGATATACTAACCATTTATATAAATAACCTAAATCTGTAGAAGTCCACAATAAAATCACATTCAACTAAAAATACACATTAATTAGGCCTCAAAATCATCTATTTACTTTATGTTAACAACTTTAGAAATAATATTGATAACATAATCACCAAATAATTTTCCAATACCAAGGTTATATATTTGATAAACCAAATTTCCATAAAATTAAAATAACCATTGTCCATTAGAAATTTAACTGAACAAAATTGAAATGATAACCAAGACTTCAGATAAGCTAGTGGTAAGTGATAGACCCTTATCCCCATTCGGTTATGTGTTCAAACCCAACATCCTTATAATACATGATGAGTTTTTAGAAGGCCTATGTGTTGACCTTTTTTAGAACTATATTAATATAACTTTAAAAATAAATATAAAGGGAATTTTTGAAATATGTTTAATCACTAAATATATGTTAAACTAATATTTTCAAAGAAACCCCAATACAGAAGTATATGATCAATTTATTTCAACATAGGTCCTTCCTTGGCCTAGCCTTTATCCTATATAAGAGTTTAATGAATCGAGTAATGCCTAGTTTCCCCACATGTAATGAAATGAACTAATAAAGGATCCTTAGGATCAGATTTATTATCTTACATTATACTATTCATTTTTCTTTGGTAATTGTTTAATTATTATCATTCTTTCCCACACATAAATCATTCATCAATTATATTGAGACACTTTCCTTGTTTTATCCTCTCAAATGTCTTTCATGATAGAAATTGTGCCTTATTTTATTCATGGACTCTACCACCGGAGCTCTTTGAAAGCATTGTCCATCACTTCTTTGCTAAGTTCAGAAGTTGGTTAAGGTATATTTTATTAATAATATTTCATGAAAACTAATTAGGAATTAACAAGGTATCATTCAATTATATGAACATTCCATTTAGTTTCTCATCACCACCACCTTTTCCATCATGTTCAATTTTAACACAACTCCTTTGGGTTTTACCCATTGACTAAAATGAAAAATCATAGTGTGGGAAATAATAGTCACAGTGAGAAAAATGTATACTCATCTATAGAATATCAAGAAACCATATTTTCAATCTAAAAAACATTAGGTTTAATATATGTTATTCATTTTCAACATATATTCAAATCCTTCATAATGATTTGTAAATTAAATTTAATTTTACAAAGCACATCCCCCAGCAGTGCCAAACCAAGTGAGAAGTAAGGCCCATTGTCTTATACCAGATTATGTAGAGTTTGTATTGCTACACCTTGTTAGAGTTGTTAACACAAGGTACATCTGTACGAGAACCACATTCACTAGTAGTATACATAAAGGTATTAATTTATATGAAGAACCTCATAATATTTACATTAACAAAATTCTAGGATGTTCATATATACTTAACCTCAAAGTCTTTCTTATGATTATGTTCCATAATCCTTTTTTTAAATCTAGTGTCCATTGTTTCTACTAAACTTTCTCTAATACAAACTGTAATGACCCTGAACCCAGTAGCCTAGATTGGGTGCCTCAATTTATTAAATTGTCATAGATAATGTATTCGAATATAAATGACTAATTAGTTTAGCAGTTTCTTAGGTCATATTACATACTTTAACTATAAATTATAAACTTTTTTCATAAAATACAAAAAAGTTAATAATTTGATAATGCAATTATTCTCCTTGCTTAACCCTTAATATCAGTCATAATATACATATCGGAATCTTGGAAAAAATAAAACACAAGAAAGGGGTGAGCTAAGATGCTAAATAAGGGAATGTGTACAAAATAAGGTATTATGAATAATAAGCATTAACATTAAGGAAATGTGTATAACAAAAACACATCCCATTAAACATATTCTTGATCATAATATGGAAGGAATAAATAATACCATATAAAATAATCACATGAGCTTGAAAGCACAACCATAGATATTCTACTAGTCTAATAATCAAATGTAATATCAATAACTAATCTTAAAATGAGGGAATGCAAAATTTCATACATAATAAACATACCGTCATGGTTTAGACAAAGACATAATATATAAACAAGTAATACATTTTCCAATACCCAAAATAATTTGTCTAATGAGGCTGACCGATGGATCAAGAGGATATATCCACCCCGACCAATCAATTAATATGTCCGATGAATTCATTATATAAAATTGTATAATCATAAACAATAAAAACATTCATATTGAAAAACTATCATAAAAAATGTGAATAATTTAACCATAAACCATGAATGGTAACCAAATAGAAAATCCACAGTTAAACTAATCATAAAACTTTTAATAAAATTTATTTAATGGTATCATAAGATATCAACCACAATTAATCATAAGATTCAACAAGGTTGTTGATATAGATGAAAATAGTCTAATAAAGTCACTAAAAATATCTTGAGAGAAATACCCATTTTTTACTTCTAAATAATTAATATAAAAATTCATATAATTTTTAAATAAAACATTTTAATTGAAAATAATCTTTTAATATTGTGAATTAATCTTCAAAACACTAAGGCATTAGGATTGTGGTAAAATAAACTCCTACCATATATGTAAAAAACTTTCCTTTTGTATTTTTGTTGAAAAGGTCAAAATGTACCTTATTTAGAAATCACCAAAAAGATTCATTTCAAACCTAATTTTAAAAAATAAAAAACTGTTAAAAATAATTTAAACATTATTATGACAAAATTATAAATATTTTGGAAAACATTTATAAGAATCATGGACTAGGATTATTTTTTTTTCCAACAAATACTTATAGATAAATAATCCCGAAAAATAATGAGATTATGAAATAACACATGACAAGTACTTTCCTATAGTTTAATGTTATTTATGCTCATATATAATGATTTAAATTTTTTATTAATTTATATCAGAACCATATACATATTTATTATGTCACGTATTATCATCTTATATTATCTTATCACCCATTTGTTAATAATATTTCGTTATTTCCCTTGTTTCAAGTGTTAACTACTTCATTTTATTATGCATATTTTGTCATGTAATTCATATTTCTTATGAATAGGATATATTTTTTTCATATAAGGAATGATATTATGTTCATAGATATTATATTAAATAATTATACACTTGTTTATAATCAGTCGTTAATGGTTACCATGGAAAAATTAATCGAATCACCTCATTGAGACGGTATGTTGTGCGTACACACAAAAGATCGATATCATTCGGTTAATGGTGAGAAAGTAAATAATATATTGGTATATTAAATATAATTAATATATATCATGTAATATATATTATTTATATGAATTATATCTACAATTTTACCAATCTAATTAATGCAGTGATGAAAATTTTATTACACTATGGCGTAGAGATGGTCGACAGTACGTACACACGCGTGGTGATTTAGTTTTTCATAGGATGGAGAAAAGGAGAAATATGGTTGTTCCATAATAATAATATAATATCAAAATATATATTATACTATATTTATAACCTTATTATATAAAAAATTCATGAAGAGGATGTTGAAAAAGAAATAATCTTAAAAGAGTTGGTAAGACGATTTTTCTCTTCTTTAGAAAACCTCCTTTGGATCTCCTCTTAGAGACCCTAGGGTTGTTATTTTGATAAGAACATCACCTATAGTATTTGGATAGGTATGTTTATAAGATAAATGTCATGGGGTTTTTTGAGCTATAAGGCTCAAAGTGATGAAATGAGATGAGAGAGGAGTTTCCATTTTATAATTGAGGTGAGGGGATCTTTTGATATTACAAAATATATTAATTTATAATAAAATAAATATCAACAAAAATAACACAAAAATTTAATTTATTAGATTATAATATGAAATAAGGTTTTAATATAATAAATCAATATATTTTAGATATGTTTTTGAATTTTTTTAAACCATATCATTTTGATTAACCTTTTGGTAACCTATTTTAGGTTTAAATAAGGTAACATTGTTTTTGATATTGAAATATTGTAATTATAACTTATTTGATGTCAATTAGAACATAAATGAACAATTTATAACATTTATACCATTTAATAATAATTATTTTTAATTTTTGAATATGTTTTATGATTTTTAAATAATTTAATATAATTTTATTTTTATTAAATAACATTAGTATCAATTTTAACAGTATTCCTTATATGCCTTTTTAAAAATATCATGAAAACATGATATCTTTAAAAAATAATATTAAATAATCCTTAAATTGTAATATTAATCCATAAAATTATTTTATTACATTAACTATATTAAATTATATTTAATTTAAAATTTTAATATCATTTATTTGATATTTTTGTTAATTAAAAAACTACTACATCATCATTGTAAAGGCCTTTCTGTTAATTATTTATTTCTTAAAAATAATAGAAAATTTTTTTTCTTAAAGGAAAAAAAATTATCCTTCAAATGAAAATTTATATTCTAATTTTTCTTCTTCAAAACCCAATACTAAATATTTTGTAGTTGTTACTATATCAGTATGACATATTTAACTATTCTTTAAATTCAATATAATAAATTTCATACTCTCACCGAAGTGGCTTAAAAATGTTATATTTTCAAAACAAGGATAACCTATGTCTAAAATCACACACAAAATAGAATTAGTACAATTTATAGGGATATTTTATAATGTTTATTATATTATTTTTACTCTTAATTACACGATTTACCTTTTTTTGTGTTACTAAAAAAATTAATACTCTTTCTATTCATATTGGAAAAAATTAAATAATTTAAATAAAATTTAATAACTAATTATAATTATGTAATAGAATTTTCAAAATTAAAAACACATAATTTTATATAATTAAATTTAAATTAATCTCATTGGCAGAACGAGAAAACGAGTTTTTTAAGTAAAAACCATCAAAAGATTGAAATAATTTTGTATCTATATTCAAGGTTAAAATAATTTCAGTGAAATAAATTTTCTTAAATGTTAAAAAATTTATCTAATTATACATTAAAATTTAACCAAAATATAATTTAACACAATAAATTATTTATATGAATTAGTTGATTTCAATTAAAACACAATATATGTTAAACTAATCATCAAAAGATGAATCTTGTCAGAAAAATACCAAAAATTACACCAATTGAAATTTTGATAGTCTGATTTCAAATAAGATGTTTATTTTTTAAAATAAAATATATAAAATTCTAAAAAAATTTATTTAAATAGGTTCACCACAAAAAAGAGGAAAAAATATTTTTTATGTGTAATATCTGGTTTATTATTATCTTATTCCTATCAAATATATTGTATGAATATAAAAAATATTTTATTGAATATATAACATATATATTTTTTAATATCATTTATTTATTGTAATTAATTTAATTTATTATGACAAAAATCCTTTGGATCATAAAAATAAGAATATTTTTTTTATATTCAATTGGTTTAAATTTTAATTGATAATTAGGTGGTAACTAATGAATTCATTTTATAAAAATATTGAAACTAAATTTTCATAACTTAGTTAATCCTATTCACAACTTCCAACTTTACAATTGATGTTAAAATAAGATTATTTAATAGTATATAGAGCTTCATTTATGCTCGGTTTTGCGTGTAATTTATGATATCAAAAAAAATTCAAAAGATAAAAATAATAAAATCTTGGTGTGTGACATTGGGACTATTTTAGTGTGTCGAGAATGTGTTTGTTGAATTTTTTGGTTATTTAGAATAAATCATTGCATAATAGTTAGTTATTACCCTCCGATTTCTTTCATAGTGGAGATGATGCTTATACTAGTCATTATGACATATGTGTCATGACACAATGCTAAGGTCATAATTAATCTTGTTCTTATTATATGTTTTAAGTATATTATTATGTCATAAGGATGGGGTTTCATTATGAAGCTCAAAAAAATCACTTTAATATTTTAGTGTAATAAAATTAATGTTCCACTGGTCATTGTAGGATGGATATTGCACCATGTTTTCTAGACATAATTTTAGATTTGATAGGATTAAGTCACTATATTATTTTAATAAGTTGTGATACTTCTAAAGGATATTTTTTTTCAAGAGTAGTTGTCATCCTCCCCTCCAATGATACCACAATGAGTGGAGAGAGATAATAACCCTCAATTATCACTTCCAGTAGGCCCTAGGATGGCAACTAGCTCTGATGGTATAAAAATCTAATGTATGGGTGGAATAACCCTATATAATATAAATAGGTTCATGAGATAAGATGAATATTCCACATCTAACACCACGAAAAATATAAAATAATAGAAAAACCATCCCACAATTCATTTATAAATTAAATTGATACAAATAAATGTGTCCAAAGTAAATAACCAAAAGGAAGCTGAATCAGTGACATAGAAACTATATAGAGATTAAAGCTAGTAATTCCCTACATGGTCTACTATGTAATCCTATATACCTAAAAATGTTCTATATACATAGGGTTAGCATAAAATTATACGCAATAAAAAAAGTATTTCATGTACATGTAAAAGATCACGCTAATACATCCATGATAAAATAGTATAACCAGACAGAACCTATAGAGGTATACTAACCAACCCATCTTCGTTAAGGCTTACTCACCAAATAAAACAACCAAGTATAATAATGTAATATGAAGGATATCAATAAAGGGTAACCTGATCCACTTTCCCACTAATTTTCTACTCTCACACCCCAACGTTGTACACTATAAAAATACCACCTCTTCCAAATAACATCACATAAAATCACATCCCTCCAATATAAACCTACACCATCACAACACATCAGATCTCACCTACAAACACCTGGGCCACCAAATCACATCTCATAACCATTATAGTGGGGTATCATGATCATGGAGGACATAAAACTTAGGAAATCCTCTTACCATGCATGACCCCCACCATAATCCATCTCATGACATCTCACCCAGAGACACCTAGGTGATCAAACCTCATCACATCACATGTATACATCATCACATTTGACTTTAGTCCATCACAAACCATGCATATCAATTACACCGGGAAGAGGGATTGGGGAATAACGTGTAGCCATCCATCCATCCTCCCACAATTATGTTAGGAGAAACACCCCCAAATATATATATATATATATATAAGGGTGTCAGAACATAGTGCGCAAAATGGGTGAGGTGCATAAAGAAATCACATGGATATACAATGTATATATAATAGTTACACACAATCATTTCCTAGGGGTTCACAAGAAAGATACCTACCATCTCACAACTTTCCCTCACGTTACTACTACCTCTAAATTCACAAAACCCAAAAACACTCCCTAATACACAAACCAACTTTAATTAATGCCTAAATTCTAGATTATCTATTATCAACCCATTTCAAATAGAATAATCAATTCATTAATTACTTTCTATACCCATAATTTATTTTTAAAATCCCACCAATTAAAAAACACAACATGTCAAAGTTCATTCTCTCATGATAAAATCTAGGTTATTTCCAAAAATACTCCTGAAACTATTGCAACACAACACATGAAAAGAATCATAACTCTACATCCTAACAACCACATCAAATTTCCACCTTCCATCGCATTGAATCCACATCAACATCCCTAATAGGCAGCCAAACTACAACCACCATCATAACCATTATGCACAACCACATCAAATCCACTTCCCTACACACATCACAACAAATCCATCGACCATTCATCACATCAACACAACCAAGTCACAACACACAACACACATATTCATCCAATTTTTTGTTTACAATAGACAAATAGAATTATCTAGATTATGAATAGGGTTGTTCATTGGTGATCTTCTATCAAAATGATATACCACTGGTAATATACCACCAGAGATCTATCGTTGGTAATATACTGCCAGAATGATCTACCATTGGTTATCTATAGAGAGAGATCTACCTTTGGTGATCTTCTATCAAAATGATATACCACAGGTAATCTTCCACCAGAGATCTACCATTGGTGATATACTTCCACAATGATCTACCATTGGTTATCTATAGAGAGAGATCTACCTTTGGTGATCTAATACTAGAACGATCTACCATTGGTGATCTACCACAAGATATCTATAGTTAGTTATCTACCACCAGAATGATCTACAATTGGTAATCTACCACCAGAGAGATACAATTAATGTTATACCATCAGAATGATCTACCATTGGTGATCTATGTATAGAGATATACAATTGGCGATCTACCACTAGAATGATCTACCATTGAAGGTCTACTACTAGGATCTTACATAATCAACTAAAACACATATTTTCATCCAAATTCCCTAAAAAAAGTTCCCTTCATTAACCAAACACATATGAAAGTTCCCTATAAACCTGAACCACCTTATTTAAAAAATATTAATGGGACTAAAGGGCTGAGATTTTACATCAAATACCTCTCAAACAAATATTTACCAAAAAAATTTAAGTCTATCCTAGAAGAATAGATAAAAATGTTCTGAAAAACCATCCCTTGAGATACCTCTCAAAGATTTCATTACATCCGAAACACCTCTAAAAACCAAACATTCCAAACCATGAAACAGAAATATTTGATGAAACTACACTTCCCCAAATATATTAATAAGGAAATTTCATCCACAATGTCAACATACTATCCTCTCTAGGAGGAACTGACTATCCTGCATTGGTTTTATCACATCATAGTATAATATATCTAGATCATGAATCATGTCCTCCCATTTTCATATGTCGTAGCATTAAAACATTATATGAGAAAGGAAGAAGCACATATCATAAAAAAAAATAAAGGTCTATACACCATATAAAATCATAAAGAAGAAAGATGAATCATCAAATGACTCAAAACAACTATGGGTACTGGGCATGCATCTACGTGTCACATTCCAAAGTACTCTCCATTCTGCCGCCATACCTCTATAGTATATAAACCAAAATAATCTTCCATACTCAAAGAACCTTATTTCAATTTTATTTGATATTTTTTAGATGATCCTTGGACATCACGTCATCCTTGATATCCAAATTTCCTAAGTCAATGACATGGGTGTAGTAATGAAGATACAAGTGAAACTGAGGTAACTGAATGCTTCCTGACACTAGTAAGTCCACAATAAATATTGATCCTTCCTAGTCAATGATTTAAGTGCGGATAAAACTCAAGATAAATCTAGAAAAAACCTTCGATAATAGCCTTTGATACAAAGGAATATTTGAAACTCTAACACGCTCTTAGGTTCTTCCCATGAAACAACTACCTTGATCTTTGACAAGTCCACTTCCATATGCTACTGGGACCCCACATGCAAGAGTAAATGAATCTTCCATGTTCAACAATTACAAATGGAAAACATCCCATAGATATAGTGGTATCAGAGAACCTAAAAAATATCTCTATGATGCTCGTCACGCTTCTCCTCTGAGTTTGGGAAGATAAAAATGTCATCGCTGAACACAACTATGAACTTTACCAAGTATTCATGGATGAATGAGTTCATGAGCCCCATGAAAAATTTGGCATGTGAGTGAAACCAAAAAGAATTTCTATGAACTCAATGTGCTCATACCTACATCTAAAGTATGTATTAGGAATATCTATATCCTTCACCCTCAATTGGTGATATCTAGGCCACATATCGATCATAGAGAACCAACCTGATCCTTTAAACTAGTTGAAATGATCATTGATCCTTAGAAGATGATAGTGATTCTTTATCATCATTTGGATCGAACTACAATAGTCTATGCACAACCTTAAAGTACATCTTGCCTTTTGGGAGAATAATACTAGAGAACCCCATGGTAAAACACTGGGATGAATAAAAACATTATACATGAGATCATCTATCTGAATCCTCATATCCTGAAACTTAAAAGGCTCCATATGATAAGGATCCATAAAAATTTAATAATCACCAATCTTCAATTATATCCCAAACTCAACATCACCTCAAGGGGTTAGTGTCAAAAAAAAATTGCTCTGGTAAAACATCCAGGGATTCTTCCATAACCATAGGGACATCCATTGACCCATCACACACTAAATCCACCAAAACATTAGCCATAAAAGAAATAATGGGCTCCACATACCAACTTCCCACTAAATAACCCTGGTCCCCAATGAAAACCACTCACTGGCCATCCACTTCTGAAAGCATGAATCGCTTTTGAAAGCATTCGATTAAAAACTATATAGAATGAAAATTGTACATGTAGAGGATGTCATCATTTGAATACATCTAAATCTAAAATAGGTCTCAATGGGACTGATGTGTCCCCATCATCAATCTGCACCCCCGGTATACATCAAAAAAGTTGGTATGGCCTCTAATTAGCATAGTCAACACATGGGGCACAGGAAGACACTCTAAATCTAGTCCTAGAGCATATAATAGAGTCAGTGGAAAAAGGTGTGAGAATATACCAAATCAAATAAGGAAAAAATAGGGGTACATGATAAACTAACCATACCTCTAATTATATCTATCTCATCTGGTGTTGCTGCATGCACTGCCTATAAATGGCTATGCCCTACACCACTACCAATCTATTGATGGCCACATCTATGATTTATTTGGTTAAGGTTTCTAATGGAAATGTACATTTTAAGGTTTCCCTCTACCCTCAACATCTACTCTTGATGGAATAGAAGTCTACTGACCCTGCTACTAGAAAGCCTGCGATGTACCCTACCACTAATCATCATCCTCAATTAGATCAACTGTCCTCCAATAAAATAGTTTAGCCTAATGAACCTCCACTGGATGATCCACACATAAAATCCAACTAGGATCCATATATGAAAAGGGAAACAATATCTTCCTAAGCTTGGTAGTATGGATTTTTTTATTTAGTTACATTTTAATTTACTCTATTCATATTAACCCTCTGAAAACAATTAAACTCAAACAAGAACACAAGTTATCATGATGCATGTCCATATCCGAGGTATCTACCCTACAAATAAGTCAACCTCACTTAATCTTAGAGTCCGTGCATTGAATTAGGGGAGGCCCTAAAATCCCATTTACTAGCTAGTATCCATAGTGAATGAAACTCACTAAGGTTAAATGGAACTCTTTCTATACGAAACTATGCTATGATAATAGTTATTAACTCCAAAATCCATCATATTTATCAACCATTAGCCTTTGATACCAATCTTTCATGACCCACCTCTAAAGATACCACAATTGAGGGGAGAGAGATAATAACCCCCAAGTTCCACCACTAGAAGGCCCCAGGTTAGCGACTGTCACTGAGGGAATAAAAAAACTATGTATGGGATGCATTTCACTAAATAATATAAAATAATATCAGGAGATAAGATGAATTATCCAAAATAAACATCATGAAATAATATAAAACAAACAAAAAACTATCCTATAATGCATTTATAAATAAAGTTGATACCGAAAATGCCTTAAAAGTATATACCCAAAAAAATTGAAGTAGCAACACAATAATTATCCAGAGGTCTGAGCTAGTAACACCTATCATGGTCCATGAAGTTATCATAGAAACATGAAAACAATTTTATATACTTTGGGTGTGCATAAAAGTATACTATGTAGGAAAAAAAATTTATCATGCACATTTGAAAGAGAATACTAATGTATCATTGTTAAAACTATATAACCAAACTGCACCTATATAGTTATACTTACCCATCATCAACAAAGATCACTCACCAAATAATGCATAGAAGTATAGTTACGTAACATGAATCATATCGATAAGGGGTACATCACACCACTTTCCCTCTGATTTTCCATTCTCAAAACCCAATTTCATATGTACTAGAACTACCACATCTTTCAAATAACGTCACGACACATCACATCCCACCTGCAGAAACCTTGTCTATCATAACACATTAAATTTCACTAACAGACACATAGGACATCACATCACATCATATGTCAAAACCAGTGTAGTAGGGTATCTTGAATATAAAGTACATGAACCTTGATCTCTCATCCTACCATGAACGACCTCCAAAACAATCTACCTCATCACATATCTCATGAATAATCTCGGTTCATCAAATCACATCACATCACTTGTATAGACTTAAAATTTTGTATTATAGCTATCACAACCCATGCATATCACTAACTACTAGAAGAGGGAACTGGGAAGTGTGGGTATCCAATAATCCCTCCCCACTAAACATCCACACTACCCCCACCATTCTAGCCCAACTACACAACAACATTACATCTGATACCCCCACAGACATCACAAAAAATTGACTTCCCATGCATCACATCAACAAAATAAAATCACAACACACATCCATATCCAAAAAAAGGTTACAACATACATATAGAATTTAATAGATTGGGAATATGGGATTTCATTCAGTTACAATTATTTATTTAAAGGTGTTGTCACAGAAGACATATATGCTAGTGAAACCAATCAATTAGATTAGTATAAGTGGTTAACTATTCATTTACGATAGTGTTAGAAAAATCCCAAAAAATGGTTATCACATCATATTTAAAAACCAAAAAATGGTCTACGAATGACCTTGATTTTTAATGATACAACAATTTAGATAGATCAATAATAAAATTATC
Organism: Viscum album; assembly: GCA_963277665.1. NCBI lineage: Eukaryota > Viridiplantae > Streptophyta > Magnoliopsida > Santalales > Viscaceae > Viscum > Viscum album. The sequence continues at coordinate 1,472,418,393 of OY728125.1, read as the reverse complement.
AATAATCTATAAAGGAATGTAAAACATCCCCTTCCCATTAAAAAATTGGTTAAACTCATAAATTTATATTTATTAATTTAGATACAACCATTTCCACATACATAGACATAATCACCCTCCCCACATGATACACATAGAAGGAAAATAGAGGAATAAACAACAAGAAAAAACTAATCATTACACCAACTTGATGTAATAGAAACTGGGGGTGTGTGCACAGGAGGGAACCAAATTTTAGAAAGAAATTTATCATTAATGAAAAATAGGGATCCATGAATCCTTGGGAAAAGCCTCCAGAAAAAATTATCTCAAGAGATGTGAAGATGGAATGAAAAAGGAAAGGATATTTGATTTAGAAAGATCAGATCCAAAATTAGTGGGATTAGATATGATTTTTATTTGGCCATTAAAGGATTATATCACTGAAACCATGTGGTTAAAACATTTGAAAGGTCCCTGGGATTTGGATAAAAAGAGGATAAAATAATACTACATTAAAACAGTTTTAAAATTTATTAATTAAGGCACTAAAATCATTTTTCATCAAAGAATCATCAAAAAGGAAAAATCTATAAATTTATAGACAACTGGAAACACTGTTGAGATATACCATGAGAGATATAATTTTGGAGACCTATCATTGGTTCAAAGATCTACTAGCTAAATGATATAACATTGGTGATCTACTATCAGAGATCTACCATTGGTGATATACTTGAAGAATGATCTACCATTGGTAACCAGTGATGATCTAATGCCATAATGATCTACCATTGGTAATTTAACTGAAGTGATCTACCATTGGTTATTTATCTCCATAATGATCTACCATTGGTGATATATGACTAGAATGATATACCATTGGTGATCTACTACTAGATATCTAAAACTGGTGATCTATCACCAGAATAATCTACCAGTAGTGATCTATCTCCATAGATCTTCCATTGATGATCTACTACTAGAACGATCTACTAATAGTAATCCACCACCAGAGATCTACTATTGGTGATCTACTAGAGGAATGTTTTGCCATTGGTAATTTATTGACAAATATCTATTGTTCGTGATCTACTGTCAGAATCATATACTATTGGGGATTAACCAACAAGATCTTCCACCATCCTTTAAAAACACAATTCCATCCAAAACACATAAAAAATCCTCCCTTCCTTCTCCCAACACCTCTAGAAATTCCCTAGACACCTCAATATCCTTATTTTTCACAAAGTAACTAGCTAGAAGAATTGAACCATTATCTTAGTTCAATATGACCATTTGGTAACTATATTCTTTACACCATAACACATATCATCACACAATGTTTTTATTATTATTTATAGATGTCTTCCGAATAAATTAATTATTATTTGATCCTCATCATATATTTAACATTATAAGGATGTTTTTGAAGTCAATATTGATCTAATGACTAAGAAATATGTTAAAAAATATGGTATTTAAAATGTTCATTGGATTTTGAATTTGAAATTTAAAACACCATGAAAGTTGAAAGATTTTTGTTTCCATGATTATTGATTGAAGGTGAAATGAATTTTACAGTGCATAAAAAATATATAGAATGGGAATGTCATATATGATAGCGTATGTTTTTTGAGTATCTTTAGAAAATAATTTCATGAAATTTAAATACATTAACTTAATGATTGAAGTCACTATTGAATGTGGATAGGACCACTATAGTGTGTAAAGTGATGTTTTGAGTTTATTAATATTGATTGATGTGATGAATCTTATCATTTAGAATGATTTCTCAATGAAGTAGTTTATGAAGGAACTAGGGGGGTCTAAATGATTCCTTGGGTTTTTTAATTCCATAGATTCATTAATAAATGATTAGAAGAAGACGTGATATTTCGTTAAAAGTGTTTTGGTTACTCTCCTCAAAATTTAATAACACTAAATTATTTCTCATCTTGAAGGATCATTTTTATTTAATGGGATAATGATACATTAATTTGGAGATAGTTTTATTTAATATGGGAGTTTGAGGATAAACCATTCTCTTTGTATCCATGATGTATATAGTTGATTGTGTGATCATGTTTTTTTATGATCATTCCTAGTATATAGTAATCTATATTGAATAGTAAACCTCATAATATAGTGACCCCAATACGTATACTATGTTTTTAGTGTGTATTGTTTGGATTAAGTGATTAAACTCACTAAAATTTAACAGATAAGAAGTAATAAAATCAATACATTAAGAAAATAAACCATCTTAAGTAGTGATAATGGTTACTTGTTTATGTAATTTAAAAGAAATTGATTATCTAATTCACCCCCTCTCCATGATTCCGTAGGTATCCTATTTTCAATTGGAATTTATTTATCAAAAATTGATACCAAAACTTATTTTTTTCTGTTTTCTACATAAATATCAATGATGCTTGAATTTGGAAGTAAAATGTGTTCCATGTATTGAATTTGAGTTAGTTTAATTTTTTTTGTCCATTATGGACTACATTAATATAATGAATATAAAGGGTATTCCAGCATCTAACAAAATTGCTATTATATCTATATGGTTAAAATGATGGAATCCCTATTATATATTATCCTTTATGTTCATGATTTTTTAAAAAATAGGAATGTTATTCATTTAGAAGGCACTATAATGATTGCAGATGATATGTAAGAATATTGATAATGATGGTTATTCTTGAAATGAAAATTTTTCACCTATTTTAAAGAAATAAATCTTTAAAGTCTTGGGGATTAAGTTAAAATGCATTACATGATAATTTGGAAAACATCTATGAAGGAAATGTAAAAAATGGATGTTTCCTTATACTTTTGTTGGAGAAACTTATATCCATGAATTCCTGACCGATAACTATAACTATAATATCAAATTCGAAACATTTTGGTAGCCATCGATAATTGGAGGTATGACTAATGATCATGGGTAGCGGAAAAATAGTTCTTCATATTATCGAGCTAATATATTTTACTATAAGGTGACAATTCTGTGTATGACGAAGGAATATTATTATATAATGAAGGGTATTTCCACTTCAATCCCCAATTATGTTCACAGAAAAGGGATTATATATGGGAATATTTTATTTTATTGGTTCCATTTGTTTTATTTTATATTCTAGTAAAAAATATATATTAAAGTCATTTTTTATATTTAAATTTGTTTATTTAGTTTATGTTAATGTAGGAAATATAATAAACATATTTTTAACCTAATTTATTAAAACTAATATTAAAATAATTATTTTAAAATACATTTTACATTTTATATTTAACAACCGGCAGAAAAGTGACTATTAATTAAAAGATAATTCAATGTTGATTACTACCTTAAAAAATATACATGATCGATAAAGTAGAAATTTTTATATTATATATGAAATTAGGAAAAAAGAAACATAATTATTTGGCATAATTTACATGATTGTTTTTCTCTACATAAAATTAATTTTTTTAGTGGAAATAGCTCATGAGGCAACCAATATGCATCATGGAAGGTATTTTAGATATCTTCATTTAAATATCATGAAGATGATTCATATTCTTAAGTTGATCTAAAAAATTATTCTTCATCATGAACAATTGAATCATAAAAAATTATATTGATTATGAAAACTAATCCTCAATAAATTAGACAAAAGATAATAATTATGAACACCATATAGAAATTTATGAATGAAAAACTAGTGGAACAAGGATAAAAATGAATGGATTAATATGAAATGAATAAATGCGGATGGTGAAATCATACATATCACGCCTATAAAAGTGAAAAGTGAAATTATAATTTTATTAATAAAATTTAAAATCTAACCATGTTCTCTAAAAAAATTTAAGTGTCACTTCTCCATGATTTGATATTTTATTTTTTAGCATCGATTTTTGAAAAACAAATGTGGAAAATCCTTTCAAAAAATTATTTAACCTATATTTGTAAAGCTAACATTATCATTGGTTATTAAATAACCAATGTTAAAACCCTAATGTGAATGGTATTTTTTTGGATCAAATTAATAGGAAGTAGCAACCTTCATCATAGGATATGACACTTTTGGATATCTCAATGATTATATTATCTAACGATGTAGAAGAACTAGTTGAAAGAGGCATAATTTTATTCCCATAGATATATTTATTTGACGTGATGATAGATTATCAAAATCTAATTCTCCCCACAAAATTTTTTAGGGATCACATTATACAAGAAATGTTTGAGTGATTCATCAAATCATGGAATATTTCAACCCTATCAGTAGTATTGATTCTTAACTGGAATTTCACATGCATCTAGATTTTTTCTAGGATGATTTTATGTTAGCATGGGTAGTAGATTATCGAGGTTGTGAAAATCATGAGTCATTAATATTATAAGGGTCTATGAAGCTTCATAATGGGGAAGATTCTATGAATCTGGTATCCTTGGTCTAGATTATTTGATTTTCTATTCTATTTCTCAGTTTATTGATATATAAATGGTTTGGTAATTATCATGAAAAATTTATTTACAATGAAATATTCACTAAATACGTGAAACACACAATGGAGGATCACATATGTGTGGAGATTAATCACACTAATCCTTTCCCCAAAGAGTATCGTTCATTATTTAAGGACCTCCATCTCATTTTGGTAGAGGCTATTCTTTTAGAACTTAGTGGGATATTTCATGAATTTTTATTCATTAGGGAATGAATCTTCCAATTATTGGAGACTTGAATCACCCTCTCACATCACCCTATATTTTTATTTCCAGAGGGTTTGTAGATATCATGTTTCTTCATTATGGTCATCATTAAGGGCCTCTGGCCACTTCTCATAGAGTGTATGAGGTATAAACTATAGATTTTCTACATCCAGTGACCACATAAGTCCCCATGTTTGAGGATATTCTAGTAAAGAATATATTCTTTATTTTTGAAGTGGAATTTCTGGGTGAGATGATGGAGAATATATCAAAAAATGAGTAAAAAATAGATAAGAAAGTTGTTACTTTAGGGATACTATGTGGTGGGTTAGTAATGGTCTCTAATAGCTAACAATATACACGGATCTTATTTAAAGAGAATAAAATATCTAATCATGAACATTTTATTAGGATAGAAGGAGTCTAGGTGTTTTCTAATTTTCTATCTATGGAAAATTCAATGGATTTATCTTATGGTTCTAATTATAATGAAGCTCCAACCCTACCATGTATTTTATAAGTTGTTAGAAATCAATACATATTGATAGATAACCTCTATGGGTTCGGTTGAGTAGAAATATTTTAATTCCTTTTAAACTCTAAATGAGAAGTATATTCCTACCCTTTCTATATAGAGGATACATAAGAGGTTGAGTGTGGAAATTTATAAAGAGAATAATGGGGTTTACAATTGATCCAAATCAAAAAATCAAAAAAGAGGTGACAAATATTTCCCATGGGAGAATATCCCTATAACCATTAAAGTACCAACATGGTACTAATCATGCTCTCATTGATTTTATGGATTTATAGGGGCACTAGAGCCCTGACTAAGTGAGTGTTTATTGATTCTGATGTTAATTCAAATCACATTTCTATTTTGGATATTCTTGAGCTAAAAAAAAAAATCTGAATCAATCAAATATTGAAAACATAAATTATGTATAAACCATTTTTTCATGTGCATCTTGAAAAAAACCATGTATGGATATTTTTTTAAGGTTAAAATATAATTGGAGAAGATTAAATCTTCGTAACCATACATCAATGTCTAGTTTACATTGGAAACTAGACGTATTTCTTTACCAACATTTACATTAAATGTGACTTGATAGGGAAAATGTTTTGTGGACAAACCAAACGAAGTTAAAACTAGGGAAAACACCATAGTTTATAGGTGATGAATTTAACACGAATTTGGATCAGTATTAGAAGAAATGTGGTTTCCCTTTCTCAAGGAATGCTAAGAAGGATTTCAATACTTTCGTTATGGACATTTATTTGATGGATATTGAGTACTCATGTGACCGTTTTATCTTGTGTAATAAAATGAGGTCTATAATAGTTAGATTTGGTTAGATAATATCCACTAAATCTAAAAATGATATCTAAGTTTGTAAATATCCTAGTAACCAACCTGGCTTAGGTTAGGTTGGATTATACCCCATACTCATTAAAATGGTATCCTATACTTTCAACGATTCACATTTTTTTTCAATGTATGGATACTAGAGAAATATTTCTTATGGATAGTGAATAACTCAAAAAAAATTCGATGGAATGATAAACATGAGATATTTACAAAAAAACTAATAATATTTAATGAATTTCTAAAAACAAGGAAATATTTTAATTCAACACAGATAGATGAGAGATACAAAATAGATATATCTTATCGATAAAATATTTCATGAATATTGGGATAAATATTTATTGAATTTTTCTCCATCAAATGAAAACAACTAACAAAAATATATATAAAAGAAGAGTTTATAGTGCAGGAAATATACCGGAATTTATGGTTCATAACGGGGGATATGAATAAAAAGTACATTCCTGTTTTCATAAGAGGTAGATATATTATATGAAATATGAATTTATAGCTTGAAGATGGATCCTTCACCATAGATGGTAACATCATAGTTCCCCTCACAGATGAAAATTTCAAAACCTTCATAATTGAGAGGGTGAAATCTGGGGTAGGGGTATCTCAAGAGTTAGCCAAGGGGGAGTATTTTTTAATTCTATTACTCAAATTACCAGTGACCATAATAACACCATAATTCATTCCATCTTATATGAATATGATATTATTAAAGATATCATTGAAATTAACGCTGGAATCTCTCTAGAACCCGTTGATTTCATTGGATAATTTTTTGTAACTTATTGGAACGTAATCAAAATATAATTAATAGAGGTGATCAAAATTAATTTATATGGGGATCATTTCCTTGGGTAGTGTGTGAAACTGAATTTTTTATTATCCCAAAGTTGAATCTTTCACACTCATTCTAACAATACCCTCCCATTAACATGTGAAATTTCATGTATAAAGTGCTGGAAAAAATACTTAATTATAAGATCACCCCTTCATCCTAATTTTATTTTGAAGGAACTACATAATTTTTTTAAGGGAATATAATCCAGAGGGGGATATTTATCTTTCCCAATGGATGGTGACTAACAATTATAGGAATGTTTTTCAAGGAAACAACATGTTTGAATTTGATATAGAAAACTTCTATGATAAGATGGAATGGAAATTTATCCTTAGGTTATAACATTTTTTTTCTGTATAGGGATTAATTATTTATTATATAAATTATATTTTCTCATGGGATGAATATTCAGTTTCTCCCAGTCCATACACTATGAAAATGATATCCATTGATTCCTAGTACTTTCATCCTCATGCTAGATGACTTTAAAAATATTAACTTAGTAGTGTAATAGGGAAATGTGGAAACATACATAGGTAGGTATGAGATACATGGAAACCCACCTATCATTTTTAGGTGGTATGATAATATTTATTAATAGGAAACAAGAATCCATTAAAATTATTAAAGTGACAATGAACACTTATGAATTTTGGAACATCCAAAAGTATAAACCTATAAAAATTTGTTATTTTTTTCTCATAAATGATAGAGAGGTGGATATAGATAATATAGAGATGGTGGGGAATCTCAGTAAAATTCATCTTAGTTAAATTAATTAGAACATCCCTATTAAATAGAATACATAGACCAAGATATTAAATATATTTCTTAACCAAATTTATGGATGTATTAATAATTAAACCAATTGGTTCCTATCTCTCAGTTGGATAATTGTTTTAATTAACAATGTCATATCCTACATTCTATTTCACATTCATCAAGAAAAAAATGAAAATAATATCCTAAAAATCAATGAAAATATGCATAAAAATTCTTTTTACGACATGTAAGAGGATGTGAAATGTCACCGGGCTAGTTATAAAAATCTATAGAGGCCTTTAAATGAAGGTAGAATCGACCTTTGAAGATTATAATGCCGAATTCTGGAAATGTATGTAAAGTGGAGGGAAACGCGGAGCCTCTAAGCACCATCGCTTCTCCCCCTCCAGCGCTAGGGTTTTAGCCTACGTTCTCATCCCCTCCTCTCCTCTGCTCCTCTGGTGGCTTGTAGTTTATCCTTAGTTTCTGGTCTCGGCGTAGGCATGATTCGGTGTGTAGGGCTTCTAGCTTCTCTAGATCTGACAATCTGTTGGTCCATGGTGTGTCTCGGTGGCCGACGACTTAGGAGTCTGCAATGACTCAGCATATGGTGGGTGAAGGCTTTGAGGTGTGCGTGCAAAGGAATTTCAGTGTTGGATCTTGGTCCTGCATCGGCGATGAAGGTGTTGTGGCAGGAGAACCTATCTATGGGTTGGAGTCGGCTCTAGAGTACTGCATAGGGGAGGGGGGAATTTGGATTCCAGTGGTCCTTCATTTCTTCCAAAAAGACTGACTGTAACACCCCATGGTTTTCTAAAAATAAATTGAAATTCATGAAATTTAGTTTCAAGTAGATATTTATAACTATCCGTTAAAAATAATTTTACTGCTTCTAGGTTTTGAATTTTGAAAAATGGTCATCTATAATTGTGTTTAGTAAGTTATTTCATATCTAATTGAACAAAGTTGTTTTTTGGTGAATAGTAACATACCCTTATGAATATTAATATGAATAGTAATATGACTATAATGAATATTAAATTTTATTATTATTTTTTTAAGGCTTGAAGATAATGGTATTTTGGTTAAATTTTCAATGTGATATAAAAGTAGTTATAGATTTGAAATTGTTAATTTTTAAATTAAGTGTGATTTTATTTTAAATTTATATTAATTATATTTAGAAAATTATTTTCAAAAAATGGTTTTAATTTTTTAAATCTACTCATAAATAAATAGTTTGGGATAATTTTGGGGATTTTTTTGGAAACAATTGATTTTTCAGCGAATAGTAAAAAATACAGTTTTGAGTTTCAGTGTGTTAATGACATCATTAATGATGTAATGATGATGTAAAAAATCCAGTTGACTTTCTTTATAGTTAAATAAGATTTGATGTGTCCCATGTGGAAAATAACATGGGAGGATACCATGGGAAAGCCCATGGTTTTGCAAATACCACTAATGAGGTGTCCCTTAAAAATTATTAAAATAATCCCTCAATTTTTCAATAAATACCAATGCATTCCTTCATTAAATTCATTCCAATTTCTTCCTCAACGAAGATTTGGCCTCCTAACCAAGATACAATTCCTCCCAATGGTTCTTAAAGCCTCCAAGGTCACAACCTTCATGCTCTAGTAGTTACTCTACAAGGCAAGAAAATTTTCAATTTATTTTTTTCCATTCAAGTTCTCTTTTATATGGTATAACATTCAAGTTTCAATACCATGTTCTTATTTAATTCCTATTATTCATCTATTATGTATTATGATTTATTTATCTATGGGTGAAACTTGTCCCCTAAATTTTTAATATTTTCTAAAACCATGTTGCATAGCTGTTAGGCTGCCGAATTTTTGTAAGGTATTTCACAATTATTCTTTTATTTTGAGTTCCATTCTTTTCTCATTATTTCATCATATCCTCTTACCCAAGAGGAATAAAAGCTCCATAAATCATGTATATTCTATATATTCTCATGTTCATGGAAAATTCATCATCATTTTTCTTCTCATATCTCACTTATTCATGGAATTAAAAACATTGTTTGTGATGTGTCCAATTACCGACATTGTGGACGATGTGATTTCAATTTACAATAATTCCTTAAAGTCTGGTCATGAAACCATTTTTATGGTTGAAACTGGTTATTATATATATATATTATTTCTCATACATGTTTCTGGAATTATTTTGAATACATGGTTTCAAATTACAAAACAAAATGAGGTCGTTATTATCAAAGAACAACTAAAATGATCTAAACAAACATCATTTATGTTTTAACTTATGCATCATCCTCAAATAAAACATCAACATGATAAATGTTATAAATTATGGTACTAGAAATATGTAAATACATCTAAATTTCAATTCTGGAGTTTTACTTCCAATAGACAAGAACAATCCATCATGAACCGATCATGAAAATCTTGTAATGAAATCACACAAAACAGTTCAAGTAACAAAATAAAAACAATTAAAGGGTGAAATGATGTAATGAAATGATCATATATGGTAATATAAAGATGTATATGATTTTTTAATATATTAATAACACTCTTTTAAATATTATACCGGAGGTTCAAATGAGTTTGAAGAAAGGGAAACTCGAGGTAAGGGAATTCTTTACCCGATTTCCATCCTTTGGGTTAACTATATACTTCATTATTTAGGTGGTATTAAAATCGATTGCATGATGATTTTTGTTTATATTATATTTAATTTTGTCTAATTATAGTGTATATACATATTCAATCCACTATATTATGTCTCACTTCAGTTATATGATTTATGTAAGGGGATTTTCTTTTAAAATTCTCTTTTAAAATTCTATTATAAAAAATTCAAAAGAAATGTTTTTATGATATTATTCATGTTGTATGATTATGTTCTGGTTCTTGTGAATTTTTTATAATGAAGGTTGGGACTTATATCTCTCTCGAATTAATTTTTTATGTGTATGTTGGAGGTCATCCATATAGTTACTCCAAGTGTAACTAGAATGGTTACCCAAATTGTACGGTAGCCGCAAGGGTTACAAATTATATGGTTGCCGAGAGGGTACATGATTACGTAATTAATGACCCAAGATAGTTTTATGATTATTTTTAAGTTCTCATGTTTCAAAAATTATGTATATATGGGTGACTAGCATGTCATTTCAAAATGTTTTCATACGTTACAAGTATTCATGGACTAATGTGCTCTTTCGTTCTTTTACATCCCTTACTGAGCTTTTTGTGCACATCCCAATTTTTTTAAATGATTTTCATAGGTCATTTGGATGTGTAAGAAAAAAAAGGGATCCATGTTAAATGTTTGAAGAATTGTCAGTGAAATCATGTTTTGAGATTTAATGTTTTATATTTTGAAAAAAAATGTGAACTATTTTTATGGTATCCACTCTGTAACATTGTCCAAGGTTATGAATGTATTATCTCCCAATTCTCTAAAGCTATAAAATTAAAAAGATCCTCAATGTAAAAGGAAACTATTTATAGTCTTAAATCCATACTATACAATGTAATAAGGTCAGGCCCTTATAGTTGGTATCTGAGGATGGTTCAGATAACTTTAGGGGTTAGGATGATGTTAAAAGAATAATATAAATGATTTTAACTCTATGATTAATTTGAAATGTTATAGCATTTAAATATTACCATGTTTTTTTCCTCCATGTAATGTTTGTTCACAATGGTTATCCACAAAAGAAATAAGGAAGCTAAAGAGGATGGGAAGTAAGAGAACAAAATCCTTCCAAATCTATAGCCCGGAATGGTAGGGATTGGAACTGACCAATTTGTGACAGGTAAAGGCTCATATAATGAAAGAAATAAACGTTGGTGGCATCCATGCAAGAGAATAAATAGAGGTACCACAATAGAACATGACAATAGTTGAACATTTTATGAGACAACACCCTCCTGCTTTCAATGGATCTTCTGACCTAGTAGCAGTTGAAGGATGGATTAAAGCCCTTGAAAATACATTTGATGTTGTGGGATGTTCAGACAATCAAATGGTAAGTCTTTCCATTTATCATTTTGAAGGTGAAGTTGATCAGTGGTGGTCAATGGTAAAAACATATCAGGTATATACATGAAATTGATGCTTTAGAGTGGGATTACATTAGAATTCTTTTTCATAAAAAATATTTTCCTAAGGTAGTGAGACATAGGATGGAGAAGCAATTCCTTTAATTGAAGCAAAAGGAGGAAGATTCAGTGGCTGTGTATGAAGAAAAATTCACCGGACTAGTGAGGTATGTTCCAAATCTTATTCTGGATCTTGATAGCAAAATAAACCTCTTTATGTCAGGATTGAATCAAAGGTATCAAAGGGCATTGGCCTCCTGTGAATTAAAAAGTTACGAGAAACTTGTCTGATGGGCTAAGAGGGTAGAGATGGAGTTTTCTAAGGGTCACATGAATTATGAAAATAAGGAGAAGAACAGTTCTAGATGGAAAGCGATGGGGAAGAATCAAAAAAATAAATCTGATCGTAAGAAAATCCAATTTTCAGTTTGGGAAATGTGTGGCAAGAATTACCTTGGGGAATGTATTCCCAAAATAGGAAAGTGTTTTAAATCTGGTACGTTTTGACATATGGTCTGAGATTTCAATGAAAATGATCCTAAGACTAATCATGATAAGAAAACTATGATTTTTTATAAATGTTGTGAGATTGGTCATTATGAAAATGCCTGCCCAAAGAGAGATGTGAATGATGCAATGAACCAAGACTATAAGGAGAAATGTGTAGTGAGATCCTTTGCGACAATGTAAACTGATGTCGATCTATCCAAATAATTTGTATCAGGTACTTTGTTTGTTCCCTCAACTTTTACTAATGTTTTGATTGATATGAGGTCTTCACATTCCTTCAGTTCTAATAAAGTTTATGGTAATTTAGAAATATCATCTCAATAAATGAGACATGAACTTGTTGTTAAAAAACCAGGGGGAAATATTATAGAAAATCAGAATTATAAGAATCTTTCTATGGTGGTGTGTGGAAATAATTTACCTGTGAACCTTATTGTTTTGACCTTGGTTGAGTTTGATGTTATTTTGTGAATGGAATGGATTTCTATTTATCATGATAAGATTGACTGTAGAGCTAAATAAGTTGTTTTTTAGAATGTGTTTTAGCCTGTATACAAGAATGAGCCCATAAAATTGATAACATATCAGGAATATGAGAATCTGTTGAAAGATTGAAATGAAAGTTATCTTGCTCATATTTTTGAAAACAAGGGAAATGTTCATATTAATGATGTCCCAGTGGTTAATTAATACATTTATGTTTTTCTTGATGAGTTACCCGGTGTCATAGCTGATCGAGAAGTTGAATTCACTATTGACTTAGGTCTTGATTCTAAGCTAATTTCCAAAACCCCCATATTGTATGATTCAAATATAACATCTTGAATTGAAAATTCAGTTGTAGGATTTTCTAGATAAAGTCTTCATTCATCCTAGCACTTCAGCATGGGGTACTCCTATTTTGTTTGGTAAAAAGAATGATGGTTCCATGAGACTTTTCATTGATTATAGAGATTTGAATAACATCACTATTAAAACAAGTATCCTTGGCCTCACATCGATGAATTGTTTGATCAGATCCATGGAGCTCAGTATTTTTCCTAGATTGACTTGAGATCTGGATACCATCAGCTGAAGGATAAGGAGAATAACATCCCAAAAACAGACTTTTGTACTAGATATGGGCATTATGAATTTGTGGTTATGTTGTTTGGGTTAAAAAATGAACATACTTTATTCATGAATCTTATGAATAAAATATTTTAGGACATCTTGGATAAGTTTATGGTTGTGTTTATTGATGACATCCTGGTATTCTCTATAAATAAAATAGATCATGAAAAATATATAAGGGTTGTTCTACAAACCTTAAATAAAAAGAAACTGTTCGGAAAATTCATCAAGTGTAATTTTTTGTTGCAACATATTTCTTTTCTTGGGCATATTGTAAATAAAGATGGAATAACAGTTGATCTAACCAAAACAAGAGTGGTTGATAAATGGCCATGACCAACAAATGTTACAAATATGTATAGTTTTGTTGGGTTAGTAGGTTATTACCGATGTTTTGTTAAGAACTTTTCATTATTATCTAGCTCAATAACTATGTTATCACAAAAGGGGTTAAATTTATTTGGATAGAAGAATGTGATGTCTTTTTTCAGGAACTGAAGAAGATATTAGTGAATGCTCCAGTTTTGGCATTGCCTTCCTGAAATGGTGAGTTTTTCATCTACATTGATGATTTTTTGAAGGGACAAGGTTGTGTTTTGATGAACAATGATTAGATAATTTATTATGCTTCAATAAAACTTAAACCTCATGAGTTTAATTATCCCACCCATGATTTTGAATTGGCAGTTGTGGTTTTTTCTTTGAAAATTTGGAGGCAACACTTATAAAGATCCATATGTAAAATATATAATGACCATAAAATTTTGAAATATATTCACTCATAAGGAAATAAACATGAGGCCATGAAGATGGATAAAATTGATAAAGGATTATGATTTCACACTCAATTACCATCTGGGAAAAGAAAATAATGTGGGAGATGCCTTGAGTCAAAAACATCATGCATAATTAACCATGTTATGTTTGGAACATGTTCCCATGATTAATGATTTGATGAATTTTGGATTAGAAGTTGTTGGTGTATGAAATACCTTTGTTTCATCTCAAGTTTCAGTGTAGTCATCGTTATCAGATAGAATTAAGAAAGTCCAAAAGGAAGACCGTGAGCTACAAAAAAGGTATAATTGGTTAAAATGGGTATGTTTCTAGAATTTAACCTTGATAAAGATTGTGTTTTAAGATTTGGTAATAGGTTCTGTGTACCTTGTGATTCTCAATTGAAGAAGGATGTTTTTTGTAAAGCTCAGATTTCTCCATTTTCAGTTTATCATAAACATACTAAAATGTACAGAGACCTTTGGGAGTATTACTGGTGGGATGGAATGAAAAGGGATATTGCTGATTTTTCCAGGAAATACTTAACATGTCAACAAGTTAACACAGAGTAGTAGTTAATGAAGGGGATGCTTCAGCCTTTTCTAGTTCTAGAGTGGTAGTGTGATAATGTATCCATGGACTTTGTGGTGGGACTAACTAAGAAATCTCGAGTTAACAATGCAATTTGGGTTGTTATTGATCGACTGAAAAAATTTGCACATTTTATTTCAATTCGAGATACAATGTATTTAGATTAGCTTTCATGACTGTACCTCAAAGTGATTATCAGGCTATATGGAGTTCCTCATTCCATTGTATCTGACCAGTATCCTTGGTTCACTTATAACTTTTAGAAGGGAATTTAGAAGTCGTTGTTCAGAGAGTTAAATTTCAGTACAACTTTTCATCCTCAATCAGATGGGTAGTGAAAACAAACAATTCAGAATTTGGAGGATATGCTATGAGCTTATTCAATGGACTATCAGGGAAGTTGGGATCATCATATTTCTTTAGTTGAGTTTTCTTATAATAACAGTTTTCATTCAAGTATACAGATGGCACCTTTTGAGGCATTGTATGGAATGTGGTGTCAGACTCCAAGTGTTGGGATGAAGTCATTGAAAAAATGTTTATGGGGCCAGAATTCGTAGAGGAAGTGGCTGAGAATGTGAAGATGATCTAGCAGTACATGAGGAATGCTCGGAGCAGGCAGAAAAGTTATGTAGATAACATAAGGAAATAATTCTCTTTCGCTGTATGTTACCATGTTTTCCTTAAAATAACTCCTTGGAAATGTGTGATGAATTTAGGTAAGAACGGGAATCTAAGTCCACGGTTCATCAGTCCTTTTGAAATCCGGGAGAAAGTTGGAGCAGTTTCATACCGAGTAGCATTTCCCTGGAGTTTTTCTCAAGTACACAATGTTTTTGATGTTTTGATGTTGATAAAGTATTTTCCAGATTCATCACATGTCTTGAGCCTAGAAGCAGGTCAACATATAGAGAACATTTATTATGAAGAAAAACCAATTCAGATTCTTGAGTGAAGGGAACATGTATTGGGGAATAAGGTAATACTCTATGTAAAGGATTTGTGGAGAAACCATATGGTAGAAGAAGCAACAAGGGAGTCTAAAAATGCAATGAGGGAAAGTTACCCTCACTTGTTTAATAAGTAAATGAAATTCTGATGACACAATTCCATGAAGGTGAGGATAATGTAACGCCCAAAGGTTATATAAAAATAAACTGAAATGCATGATTTTTTTAAATTAGATAGTTATAACAAGTCTTTAAAGATATTTTTACTACTTCTTTGTTTTGAATTTTGAAAAATTGTCATCTACAATTGTGTTCAGTATCTTATTTGGAGTCTAATTGAAACAATTTTTTTTGGTGAATAGTAACATTCCCTTAAAATACCCTTATGAATAGTACTATGACCATAATGAATATTAAATTTTATTATTATTTTATTTTCATAAGGCTTGAGGATAATGACATTTTGGTTATTTTTTCAATGTTATTTAAAAGTAGTTATAATTTTAAAATTGAAATTTTTTTAATTATGAATGATTTAATATGAAAATTAAATTAATGATATTTAGAAAATTATTTTCAAAAAATTATTTTAATTTATTAATTCTACACATCAATAAATGTTTTGGGTGCATTTTGGGGATTTTTCTAAAATAGTTGATTTTTCAATGAATAGTAAAAAAATACAGTTTTGAGTTTCGGTATGTTAATTACATATTTAATGATGTAATAATGCTGTAATAAATCTGGTCAACTTTTGTACAGTTAAATAATATGTGATGTGTCCCAAGTGGCTAATACCATGGCCAAATACCACGGGTAATCCCATGGATTTTCAATTACCACTAATGAGGTGTCACTTGAATATTATTAGAACAATCCCTCACTTTTGCTATAAATACCAACCCATTAATTCATTAAATTCATTCCCAATTTTTCCTCAACAAAACTCTAGCCTCCTTAACTCCCTAGTTGTCTTCCCATGGTTTACTCAAGCCTCTAAAGTCTGAACTGTCATGTTCTATGAGTTGCTCTAGAAGGTAATAAAATTCTCAATTTCTTTTTTTCCATTGAAGTTCCCTTTTATGTGGTATAACATTATAGTATCCAAAACATGTTCTAATTTCCTTAATATTCTTGATATATTTTTTATTATGATTCATTTATGGATGGGTGACCCCTATCCCTTCTGTTTTTAATATTTTCTAAAACCATGTTGCATAGCCGTAAGGCTGCCGAATTTTTGTACGGGATTTCTCAATATTTCTTTTATTTTGAGTTCTAATATTTTCTTAGTCTTTCCACACATCCTCTTACCCAAGAAGCATGAAAGCTCATGAAATCATGTATATTTTAGATTTTCTCATGATCATGGGAAATTCATCATTATTCTTCTTCTCCTATCCCACTTATTCAAGGAATTAAAAACATTGTCCGTGATGTGTCGAATTACAGACATTATGGACAATGTGATTTCAATTTAATTTAATTTCTTCAAGTCTGGTCATAAAACAATTATTATGGTTGAACTAGGTTATAATATCTATATTATGTATCATTCATTGTTTTCAAAGTGTTTTGAATACATGGTTTTATATTATAAAACAAAATGAGTATGTTATTATCAAAGAACCACTAAAATGATCTAAACAAACATCATTAATGTTTTAATTTATGAATCATAATCATATCAGAAATCAAAATGATAAATGGTATAAATCATGGTACTAGAAATATTTAAATACCTTTCCATTCCAATTCTAGAGTTTGACTTCTAATCGACAAGAACAATCCATCCTGAACCGATCATGAAAATCATGTAAAGAACTCACCCAAAGCAGTGAAAAGAACAAAATACAAACAATTAAAGGGTTAAATGATGTAATGAAATGATCATATATGATATTATAAATATTTATATGATTCTGTAATATATTAATAACACTATTTTAACTGTTATACAGGAGGTATAAATGAGTTTTAAGTAAGAGAAACCCTAGGCAAGGTAAATCTTAACCTGATTTCCATCCATCGTGTTAACCTTATACTTCGTTATTTATATGGTATTAAAATTGATTGTTTTATAGGTTTTGTTTATATAATATTTAATTATGTCTAATTAAAGTTTATATACATATTCCATCCAATCTATTAAGTATATCTTCAATTATATGATTTATGTAAGGGGGTTTTCTTTTAAAATCCTCTTTTAAAAATCCGTTTTAAAAAATTCAAATGAAATGTTTTTATGAAATTATTTCTGTAGTATGATTATGTTCTGGTTATCTGGAATTTTTTATGATGAAGGGTGGGAAGTATATATCCATCCAATTCATTGGGTATGTGTATGTTGGAGGTCGGACGTATGGTTACTCCAAGTGTAACTGCGATGGTTACATTAATTATAAGGTAGCCGTGAGGGTTACAAATTATAAGGTAGCCAAGAGGGTTACAAGATTATGTAAGTAATGCCCCAAGATAAATTTATTATTATGTTTATGTTCTCATTTTTTTTGATCTTGTGTAAATATCATTTTTCACAAAGTATATATGGGTAAAAATCAACTATTTTGAAAATGGTTTCATACATTACAAGTATTCATAGACTAATGTTCTCTTTCCTTCTTTGACATCCCTTACTGACCTTTTTTTTATAATACCATGTCTTTTAAATGAATTTAATAGGTTATAAATATGTGTATGATAAATAAGGAAGCCATGTTATATATTTGAAGAATTGTCAAAGAAATCATGTTTTATGCTTTAATGTTTTATATTTTGAAAAAAATGGAAAACATTTTTATGGTACCAACTCTGTAATAATGTGTATGGTTATGAATTTATTATGTCCCAATTATATAAAGAAGAAATCCTGAAAAGATAATCAATGTAAAAGGAAATGATTTCTTGTCTAAAATCAAGATTATGTAATGTAATAAGGCCGAGACCTTATATTGACTTATTGTTTCTGATTTTTTTTATTGCGTTGAATATGTGGATTAGTTGATGTGTCATGGCTCGGTGATTCTGCATTCTTTTATCTATTTTGAAACTGTGTATCTGGTGTTGTGCGGCAGTTGTCTTTCTACCACTCTTCGTGCTTTGTCCCCCTACGGTATGCGTGCACTGGATTCTGCTGAGGGTGTGTCTGTGGTCCTATTATGAGCGGATCCATACCCAGAGCGGCACTGGTAGTTAAGAGCGGCCCAGATCCCTTCCCTAGTGATGTACCCTTGGTGTGGTGTTGGAACATGCAGTCTTGGTGATGATATCCTAACTTCACGTTCTTTGGATTGTCTTTCGGTTGGTCTGGTGACTACTGTGGTGAATGGGAGTTAGAGGAGTGAGGCAGGGTAGATGCTAACTCATGAAGCGATTTGTGATGATGCTGAACTTTTTAATCGTTGTGCTCAATGTTTGAGGAATTGAAATTTTTATTGGTTTGATCCTGAAGGTGATAAGTCATTGCATCCAAACTCAACCAATTGGAATACGCCATAATGGAGCATCTAGAGCTGGAGGTTCATCTTTGCAGTTCTTTTCAAATTTGGTTATTGAGAGGGTATGGATTCTTCCATCGGACTGGTCCTATGCTTTGACATAGGACACATGCTTGCCGAATAGCCCTAAAATGGTGGGGAGCTTCATCATGATCAAATTATAGGGAGGGAAAGTTCCTTGTAGTCAGTATGGTTTTAGTCTTTTTGTAATTCTGGTGTGATTTTTCATATGTCCATGGAGTCTGTTACAGTTTCCCCCCTCTTCCCTTAAAAGTCTGCTGTATCATTGGATGTTATTCCTTTAATTGGAAAGTTCAATTAATCTATATGATGTAGACATATCATGATTTTATATTATCTTCTGTATTAGTTACGGTCAATCGTTAGAAAGATGGATATCTTCTTCTAGTAAGAGAATTGGAATGGGATTATGTTTTTATACCTCGTATTCCTGAATCGAAATATGATCATTAAGATGGTCATGGTCCATCGGAATTTTTCCATCGTAACATTGGATAATAACTAGATGTAATTGCTCAGTGAAGTCTATCTTAGATATAAAAAGGACTATTTCATAGTCATTCCCTCATAAACTAGGATGTTCTCTAAAAAAGAGTTATATATATAGTGTTACAATATACAATGTGAAGACCCATGGAAAAATCTATATGGAATGATGGAATCCAAATGAAGTTTAGTTTTATATTTCAAAATGTTTTTTATGAGTAATTTTAGAGAGATAATGAAATTTAGAGAAGTGGCATCACCGTGAGCTCCAAATACACGTGATTCACCAACATGAAGGTGAAAATGACTTGTATATTTTTATTAATGGTTAATAGGAATATTTTATCTGGAAATTAGTCACTAGACTAAATGATTCCCATTTAAATCTGACCACTTTTGATTTGATAGTTTATTCTTGTTTTCAAAATACCACAGAGCAATAACATAAAGGTTGTTTTGGGGAATGGTCTTAATGGGATCATTTGGAATTTATGGGAGGTGCTGAAAATTGTGAGCTACGAAGCAATTCCCTTGTATATACACTATTAGTGCATAAATTCTTGGTCAAAATATTACTATTTTCATTATATACTTTAAGGCATTGAGGATAGGTACCATATGGGAGGTAACGATATGGGAAAAAGTGGGATCACATGGTTGAAAGGGGGGATAGATAAATAGATCATCTATCATCCTACCATATATAAATTCAAATTTAAAACTAATGGATTCTATAAAAATGGTTTCATTCCTAGTGGAACAATCATCAATGATTAAAGGGGGTTTTTAGTCCTAGATTTTAGTGACTTCTTTAGGGATGGTAATACACTCATTACAAAAGATAGAGAAATTATATTTAGGCTCACAATATATAATGACATAGATATTCAATTGTCTTGAATATAAAAAGATTTGGATTTGATCATCAATTAACTCTCTTATATACAACTATCCCACATGCCCATATCATACATTATGAAGAAATATAGGATGCATATTTCACAAATCCCTATGATACAACACACATTAAATTAAGTAAATATGGTAGTTGGAAAACATGATTTAGACGGGGTGCTTTTGATATCCTGAGGATTTATTTAGGCCACGATTCCCTTTCATTGAGCTATAAAGATGCGGTGTGTGGTGAAACACTTGGCCTTTACTGCTTTATACCTCTATGATTGTTCCTTGTGGTGTTTTTTTCTATATTCATTTCTATAAAAACAATACTAATGATAATTGAATAATAATTACAGATTTGGATCCTAATGATTGAATAAAATGAAATATTTTATGATGAATTTATTGATGGATTATTTATAAGTTTCAATGAAGTAGTCTAACTATTATATGTTTTTTACGAGACTCTTAAATATTACATAGTGGTCAAAAAGTTAATTGGTATATTTCTGAAATGATTTGATATGAAGGTATTGACACATGAATATCACAATATTTATACATTTATATAGGATTATTTATATATCATTTTTATTAATAATGGGATTTAAATTAATTACACTTAATAAAAAGAGAATTTTTTAAAATAAGTTTCATTTTAATCATTGAAGTATGAAAAGATTCAGAAAGAAGCAATGGAATAAGTAGGGAATTGAGTGGTTGATGAGTTTTTTCCATTTACCTAATTAAGTATTTGAAATGAAAAGGAATGCATTTCAATTGGACCTTATTGAAAGAAAATACATCCTACCTTAATGTAGTTATCGGGTCCAAGCCTACCATGAACCACTAGTTTCCCCAAAGACATGTGGTCCCCTACCTGAGACCCACCCATGTGCCCGAACGAGTCATCTGACAAATGAACGTCCATATAGGCCAACACATGTTCTTTTTAGTGTGATATTTTTTCACACCAAAAAACCTTGGGAAACATCCCAGAATGTTAGCCTTCATGATCACTACTCCAATACAGTCATGCCTAGATATGGAGGTTAAACCAGGTAGGGTACTGAAATGATATGTGAACCTTAGGGACATAATCCATAACATTTAGTCATTTAAACCTTTATCATTCTAGTGTGTTATAATCACCCCCTCTTGAGCACAAATTCTAGATGCCCTAAAGGGTCATCAGACTAATGATTATCCCTAAAGACCATCATATGTTTTTCTAATGTTATTTTTTCTCACTCCGACACACCCTTGGAAACTTCCTAGAAGGTCACCCATCCTGATCACTACCCCAGGAAAAAAATTCTTAACTGTGGATGTCTAATCAGGAAGGGTCCTAAAAAGAGAGGTTCACCTTATAAAGACGATCCACATCATTTAGTCATTTAATACTTTATCATTCTAGAGTGTTATAATCACCCCCTTTAGAGCACACCATCCTCGTTGTGGACCCTACATCTCAACCCAGGTAGTTCCACTGCACCTAAGGCTGGGTTCCTCCTCTAATACCAATGTATCAACATGCCAATAATGATATAATAGATACCCTAACTTAAATTAGGCATCTAGTCCTCTCCCTCTAGGTACCACCAGTTTCCCCACTGACAAAAGGTTCCCTCCTAAGGTCTCACCCACGTGAATGAACATGTAATTAGACTAATGAATGTCCCCACATTCCAACACATGTTCTTTCCATTGTGCCTTTTCCTCACTCACAAACACCCTTAATAACATCCTAGAAGGTCACACATACTGATCAATACTCTGGTCCAAGAATGATTAACTATATAGTGCTAATTAGGAATGCTCATGAAAAGAAAGGTGTACCTTTTTGACATGAGCCATATCATTTATTTATTCAACATTTTACCATTTTGGGGTGTTTCAAAAAGTGGTGATAATTTTTTTCCATTTAAGTGCTTAAAATTTTGATCCATTGAATAATTTTATCATAGTAATCCAAAATTTAAGGGATAATATAGTAATGATGAAGATGAGACATTAATAATTTCATCAAAGAAGAAAATTTCAATGATCCATAGGAAAAATTTTACCTTTAAGGGAAAGGATAAGAATTTATAAATATTTAGAAACAAATTTACTATCTACATTGGAGGATGAATTATGTAATTAAGATGAAAATTATGTTGAAACATAAACTAATGTAGAGGATAAATTATTTATCACTGAATTAAATGATGAAACATTCACTAGTAATGAATATGGAGAGGATTAGAAGCATGACAAAGATGAAATATATTTATTTATGAATTTAGTGTTAAAAATATTGTTTTAAAGGATATTAATGTTATGAAAAGATAATAAAGACTTGAATAAAGGATCTATAGGTTCAAACAACATTTATTCTAATCATATTGAGAAACAAATCTAATAATGGAAAATTATGATTTAAATATATTACTCAATGAAGAGATGAATTTGAAGGTGTATATGTAAGAGAAGATTAAATATAAGGAAAATTAACTTGATCATGTTCATAAAAAGAATCTTGAAGTTGGAAATCATCTAAAAATATTTAGGTTTAACTTTTATAATTCAATTCATGATGCTAGAGAATGCTCGAAGGGAAAATTCATGGTTATTTATTTCTTAAAGAAGTGTGATGATTATTTCAATTAGTAAATACATTAGTTAAACAGTTCACAAGATAGTGAATACATGGAAAGAAATTTCTAATTTCATTTTAAGTTAATTGAAATGATGTCTGTAGTGACTAATGAAAAACTCCAAAAATATGTTTTTTTTGAAATATCAATTTTAATTAAACATATGATTTAAATGGAATTTCAATATATTAAGTGCATAAGTTAATTTGATGGCGAATGTCTTATTATTATACCATAAATTTTTTTCAACAAAATGATTTAAAATTATATGTAAAATAAACAATGGACAACATATGACATAGTATAGACATCATGTTAGTTGAAAAAGAAAATTTCTATTTTATGGATGTTGTTAGTTCTGCAGAAACATTTGAAATTTGGTAAGAAGATTTTAGTTTAATATAATATATTTGTATAAACCTAAAATATCAGGAAGGAATTTTTTAGGGGCATTCATTCCACTCAAATGAGAGAAGTTACAAAGAAATATGCAATCCCAAAATTGAACATGGAAGAAAATATATGATATTTGGAAGAATATATGGTAGGAGTGAACAACCTAGTCCTGATATTGAGAATTATATTTCCATATTTCTAACATAGTCAAGAATTTATTTTAATACTCAAAATATTTTGAAAGAAAACAATAAAGTAAAAGATAAAGGACTTGTTTTGGAACTTTTATTTAAATTTTGACCAAAGTAATATTCAGGTATTGAGTACAATGATTTTTCATCTCATGTGATGGAATATTTTAATATTCTAAAAGTTTATAAAATGTGAAATAAATGGTAAGTTATTTTTGGGAATGTTGTTTCTATCAGAATAAAAGTTTTTATCTCAACAAAGATTATAGGGAACCAGTTGAAATCGAAGAGAATACTTTATATTAGTTTGTTAAATCAAAATTAACAAAGTGTCTCTTAACTTTGTAACGAATGGAATTAAGTTATTTTTAGAAAGGATGAATGATTAGTGAATATTACTAATGATGTCCATGATATTAATTGAGGAAAATAAAAAAGAAATAAATTGTTTCAAGTGTGTGATGATAGATACTATTATTATTTGAGTTTGAAAGAAGAGAATGAGTTGTGGAATCCTAGACTTGAACATTTGGATAAAAAAGAATGACCATTATTACAAAAGGACAAAATTCATGTTATGTTCTTATGATAGTGTGATAGAGGGGGGTCTTTATTTGTTACACATTCTAAAAATGAATATTTTTATTTCATCACATAATAAGGTGGGAATTCAAACATTTAAACAATTAGAGCTTATTCATTTTGATAGTTGTGGTCCTGTGAGAAAGAATTAAATGGATAGAGATTAGTAATTTTAGTATAATGGTAGTGGATTACGTAGTTAGAACTTAAGAAATATTTAATTGATGTGTATGATGAGTCAATTATAAGGTATGATTATTGAGGTGAAGTTACCATTACTCATGGGCCCTGAAAATCAGTGTTCAATAAGCCTTTCTATAAATAAAAAATAATATTCACAATTAAGGAACATAGGTATAATGTATTACTTTTAAAATGAAATGGTTCAGTAATGTGTGATGATGCTGGAGTTTTTTTGTTTTTAAGGGTTAATTGGTGAATTTATTTAACAAACTATTACCAAAGTATAAATTTAAAATATTTAGGATTATGATTGTAGTTTATCGTCATTCTTCTAGAAAATAAGGTATGTTATATCATTCCCTATATCAATTTTTATTTTTATTTTTTTAAAGAGAGATAAATATAAACACACACAAACATATATATATATATATATATATATTCCATAATTGGGGGTCATTTATTTAGGGTTTATATATTTTTTGTAAGTTTCAATGAAAAAGGAAAGTAGTTACGTCAATATACACATGTTGTGTATGTATTTGATGTTATGAATTCAGTGTTGTTTGTTACTTATTGTTTTAGCTGTTTTAATTGTTTATTCAGTGTGTGTTGATTTAACTGGAGAATTTATATGTATACTTTAGTAAATAAGAGATGATTATTAATGTGAGGACACTATGATGGAAGACATATAAATTATTATTCGTTATTCACATTTTCTATATCAAGTTCACATACATAGGATTAAAATTATTAATTGATGAACCATTTATATGATTAAGGGATATTTTTGTCTATTTGGTTGATAATAAAATCCAAAGGGGGGATTATTATTTCCAAGAAGGTTTTTGAGGAGAGTATTGTGGCCTATGAGATGTTTTATATGAATGAGTAGATTTTTGGATGAAATAGTGCTTGGAAACATGTTAAAGACATCCAAAAGGTATTTTGGGACTATTTGGATGTGTTAAAAAAGTGTTTGGATAAGGTTTTGGTGAAGTATAGGAAATAAAACTATAATGATTTAATATTAAGCTTTGATTTACTTCCTAGAATATATTATTCCTGAATAGATTGTCCAAAAATATATTCCATGGTTCATTGATGAGGCAATGATTCAGAATTTTTCTTAAGGGATATTATGGGAAAATTATTATTTTGTGAAGGATAGTGTCACATTATGAATCTCAAAGTCACACTATATTGTAATTGTATAATGAAAATGGTTGTTCCACATGTCATTATTATCTAGAGATTACATTTAGTTTTCATCACACAAATGTTTAATTAAATATATTATTTTTTATTATTGTTTTGCAACACTTCAATTTTTTTGAAAGAGAATAAATTTCAAGAGTAGTCTAAAGGAAAAAATTTGGAAAATACATTACTTAGTTCACAACACATATGATTATTAAGGGATTTTTTTGTTCTAGTTTTTGGTTATTTTTATGTTGTTTCATGATGTGTTCTATAGGGATTTTTTTCAATAATCAAGATACATTTAACATTATAAAGGATTTTCGGAGGTCAATATTGATCCATTTACTAAGAAATATATAGGATAAATTTGATGTTAAATTGTTTATTGTAAATTAAATTTGAAATTAAAAATATAATAAAAGTGGAATGTCTGTTGCTTCCATGATTATTTATAAAAGGAAGCATGAATTTGATAGAGTTTATTTCAAATATAAACATAGATGTTCCATAATTCAACACTAATTTTTAGTTGGATAGACATTCTTTTAAAGGAAGGGAATCACTAGGAATTTTATAGAAACACATTAGTATGATAATTGGATGATATGGTGGGAGGTCAGACTCATCATAACCTTTTATGTGTAATGATACATACTATTGGACTCTCTCATAGATTTAAATGTTTTTCATTAATCCTTCCCAAATACTAGTGTGAGACAGGTAACCCTTGTGCTAATGATATGATTTAAACAATACATATAAGTGGAAATATTATAATATTATAGGTTTTTCATATTTCTCTTATTATTTTTTGATGAGATGATTTAATTCCATAGTTGGAAACTATGGAAATTTATCATAATATTGGGAGGGGTTGTTTGCGGTAGAGTTGGGATCATGCATATGAGAGGGATTCCCATGTATTCTTGTGAAGGGAACCAGAACCCACCTACTTCGATTTAAATTAACGAGGAAAATAATACCTCTTAAGGTTATATGAAAAGAACATATCAATGATTTTTAACACCATTTGTTTAATAGTAATAGGTGAAAGGTGTCTAGGAATGGATAATGTGGGGTTATCCATGATAAACCCCTTTTGGTTTGTCCTTCTTGGTAGTAACTAAATAAGAGAAGGTATATATCATAATTGTATAATCACCAGGGGTATCCCTAGATCATCACCAGTGATGGATGATTCACTTTATACTCATCAATATAAAGAGTTCATATTCCCATCACATAGGAGGTAGCGAGCTCAGGATGGGTCTTCCATTAAATAGGAGTCCCGTATATTTGAACCAAGTGGAATATCTCAACATGGGGTATATTAGTTAACCAAAATGAGAATCTAAACTAAAGGTTTATTAAATAATGATGAGGAGAAAATCAACTCAAGGAGTATATGAGGATACTAGGGGGAGTATATAGACTCAAGGTACAAATAGGTTATCTTATTCTCATCTCATAAGAGAAAAGGAATATTTTAGGATTTTGGGACTGAATATAAGAGAGGTATCTTATGCATAATGTTTAACTAAAATAAATGTCCACCTATTTAGAGTGCCATGTTTTAATATTATATGTGGGGATAATTCCATGATGTTTAACATCATGAGGTAAGTATGCGTGCTTTGTCGTTTAAAGACATGGAGCTCATAATTGAAGGTGATTCTAATTAAGTATCTAAATAATTCTAATCGAATGATCATGTAAACCACTAAGCCCATGTAAGTCATGCTTGGTGTAGGAAATAAATGATAGATGGTCATTTGTATTTCATTGTTGAAAAATATAGGGGATTGACCATGCCTTACATATTGGTGGTACCCTGATATTCTTAACTCCACAAGTGAATCTGGTAAAGGAATGATATATTGGGTCTTAAATATAGTACAAGGCCCATATTAAATCAATGTTTCACAAAAGGGGTGACAATTGGAGGATGAGTGGTTATAATTGATCAGATACATTTTTAATTAGAGTTGTGTCTTTTACCAAGGAGGATGACCATATATGATAATTGTGAGGAGTATTTCGACTCAAATAAAGTTTGAAGACAAAAAAGGAATATCTATACTCATTGTGATGATGGAACTGAGGGAACTAACTCAAATTAAGGTAAATAAATAAGCTCAAGGTAGTACCTCTAATCAAGGTGTTTTTTAAAGTCATTAGGAGTATCTTGACTCTATTCATTATTATAGGAACAATATTAGGGTGATCGGTATTTCATCACAAAAATATAATTCGCACAATCTTGAAATTTTGTTACATGAATCTAGATTTTTCATGGGAGTTAGTGACAGAAATGAAAGGACTGAGTTGAGGGGTTGGAAAAAATACTGTCATTGACCTCATATTGTGGTGTGGGGGTAGATCCCCCATGGTATGTACCAATGAGATTAGGGTGTAAATATTATTTTGTGAAGGAGAATATTCCTACATAGTATACTCACATAGAACTAGAGACGTCTCACATGCTGCACAAGGTTTTCCATAAAGCATTTTCCACACATTTGACTTCATAGGTCTAACTATATAGTGTGATACACATAGTGTAATCTTCGTAGAACTTGACATGTATCAATATTCATAGAGGTGGTTCTCATTATGAAGGGACTTCATGAGATTAATTCACTAAGGCTCCATATATCGCAATTCTTTATTAGGATTACATGAAGAGTATCTTGAAGTCCATTTCACCCAATTTTTCTCTATATGGACTATCTATGTTTCTCTTAATCCTCTTATGTTTGTTACAGTATTTATAGGAAGCAATCACTAACATCCTTACATAATGGGATATTTTATAACACTTCACAGTGGAGGGGAATCTAGGTAGAATTGTTCACCTAATTATTTAAACATAAAACTTTTTGAAGGGAAATATACATATTATTCATGAAAAACTATCATGGGATTCATTTTCTATGTGGGAAGATATAAAATAACACCTCAGATAGTAACTAAAAAACCCTTTGCAACAAGATTTAAATTTACGAGTCACCACTGCAAATGAAATTTCATCATGGGAGATAGTTGTTCTTCATAGAGAGTGTTCTTATTCACATAGAATATATGAAAATTCACAATGATCCTATTGTGTAATGATAAATTCTACCCTCTCTGAAATTTGGAAAATGAAATCATATCTGGTAGGGTCAAAAATGATTTCTTTTAACAAAAATGTCTTTATAATGTGGGACGAAATGTTCTTCATGAATTAATTCAGTTTCTTGTGAAGAAATAAATGTACTTTTTGAATAGAGAGAAGTGTATCATAGATGTAGTGAAATGATTCATAGATAAACATAAACACTTCATATGAATTTCCCCTTTTCAAATTTACTTTCATAGAAAAGATTATTTGTAACATATAATGATCATAAATTCGGATATGTAAGCCTTTTAGGATCTATGAATAGTCAATTTGATGTCTATAAATGAAATATTCTTTTATCTAGGAGTTATATCCCTTAATAGAATATTTTATAAGGCCAAAAATTCACAAAAGATCTTTAAATTTTGGTTTTAAGGTTTCAACATCCATCTTAATTAGTGATGGGTGTAGTCCACGACCTACTTCGAAAGGGAGGTTGTCCACACTATGTTACCAGATTGAGAAACATTTTTAATGTATATCTATCTCAAGATATGTTAGAAGTCACACGATACATGGAAATCATATTCTCTTATTCTTTGGGCATGGATATACTTTTCAATTCAATCTGAAATTATGTTTTCTGAGTGGGTATTACATCTTGGATTCCATGAAAAAGATAATGACATATAGTTTCCAGTTCCGAAAGAGTTAAAAACAAATAAATAAGAATAAATACACCCATGGGAGTGGATATTTTCAAATTAACTTAATTAAATAATTTTCTAAACATGAAACAAATTGAATTGAAGAATTAAGCCACTCTTAAAGAATGTAATGACTATTATGATGATTACAGTAGAATTTTTGTGTATTATTATTGATCTATATTCAGATAATTTTATTTCAACAAAAATGTGTTATTAAATAAGATGAAGAATATATTGGGTGGTCTAGGGGACATTTCAGTCAATGAATATTAGAGATTAAATAATCAAATAAAAAACAATACATAATATACAGTTGATAAATGTTTGAAGACTCTCATAAAAAGTTGAAGACTAAATATTTCTATTCATATTAAAGAATAATTTTCATTAAATGAGAGAATTTTACATCAGAGGTGAATTTCTTTAAATAAAATGAGTGATTAAGGATAAACCTTGATCTTTGTATCAATGATGATTATACTGGATTGTGTAATACTATGTTTTTTTGTAATTCTCATGATGTATCCTTAAAATTGAATTGTAAACCATGAAAGTCATTGTTCTTACTATGTTTATTGTGTTTAGAGTGTTTAATTTATGAAAGAAGTTATTAAATTTATTATCCTTTAATAAATTTGAAGTAAAAAAATCAATATAGTAAAAAAGTATTTCATTTTAACAAGAAATGAGGGTTTTTTATTTTTTTGACAAGAAAGAAATTGATTCAGTTATTTGACCCCCTCTTAGTGAATCATTGGTGGATGCTAATTATAATTCAAATATTGGTATCCATTAAATATTGTTCATAATAGATCATAATTCCATGTCTAAATGCATGAAAAAAAACCAATAGTACCTCCAACACTCAAAAAAACATGTAATAAATAATGATTTGAAAAATGGTGTGATAATTATTGAAACATTAATATTATTAAAGTGACAAAATAAAATAAAAAACACATCAATTGAAGTATAAATAAGAAAGTATTATGGTTAGGTCCATACTATAATTTTTTCCTTAGAATGAGGTAAAATTTTGAAAAGTAAGAAATCATAGGTTGTGGGTTGTAAAGGGAGTATGAAAAATATGATTCCTGAAAAAATACAAGGGAGAGACTATATATATCCCAATAAATAATTATAGAGTATATGATCTAGAAAAATGTATAGGTAATGGATCATGTATATGATTCAAACATATAACACAAATAGAGAGGCCCATATGAGCCCATGAAAATGAAATGTCCCATGTATGAGGAAATTACCTTAGGAAAGTGTATGAAAAAAATTGGGAAGGCTGTGTTGAATCAATATTTTTATTTATAATATTTTTTATATATATAAACTCTATATTTATTATAGTTGATGAATGTACTTAAAATATCTCAATCTACACACATTTTATACTGAGATTATGGAAAAAAACCAAGAACATAATATTTTTACATGTTCAATAACATAATTTAAAATATTAGTTTTGTAGAGACCTGAATTTTCTTATTCATTCAATTTATGGATTTTGAGATCTTTAAAATTGTTGAAGGGGTTTTGGAGGTGAATTTTGAGTGTCAAGTTAAGAATATTAGTTTTGAAAAAAAAACTATACCATCAGGGAGTCCTCATTATATCGTGGTGTTCTAGTATCATCATGGGTGAGACCTATAAAATGGTTTACATTTCAAGATATTGGAGAGGAATTATAGGAGTTTAGGTCAGTCATTTTATGAATGAAAAATTTCATGATTGTACTCGCTATGATGTGGTTTCAGTAAAATGGTTTTTTAGTGGGGTTTGATGATGATTTTTTATGGAACTTATGTTTGAAATATGTGACATATATGAAGTTATAGATTTCCATTTTCATTGGAAATTTAATGGTTTATAAAGTAGTCTATTTCAGTTTGATTTGATGATTAATGGAAAAATGAAACAAATTATGGTTTAATCAATCATTTAAAAATTATAGTAAAAGTTTAGTTTTTTAATAGAAATGACAGATGATATTTGAGGGCTTCAAGTTTCAATTCACTGTGGATTTTGAATCATCATTGGCTAAGCTAAACCATGATTTAGTTTAGGTACACAATTTTATTGTTTTTTCCACCCGAATTTCATTATAAATTTGAGTATCTCTTCTCCTATCATTCAGTTCTTTCATTATTATTTTGACCAAGATGGATGATTGATATTATTTTCTGTTACATAAGTACCCTTGGTGGATATTTAGGTCCTTAATATCATGATATCAAATATTCATAATCTAAGGAATTTTCTTCCTCTTTTTTATCATTTCACTTATTCTTTTATAATATATACGAGTATGTAGTGGTGTAATATAGTGGTGTTTATGAAGGATTGGATTTTATGTGGTGGTCATGTGATTCCAAAAATTTTATAGGTATGTTAGTTCATGAGTTTTAGTGATTATCTTAGTCAAATTGGGTGTTTGAAGCCTTTGGGGACATTTTGGAGACTTGGGAACCATTTTGATGAAATTTAGAGTCTTTGGGAATAATTGAAAGAAAACATGGTTAGTAGCATGAATAACTACTAAGTGAGACTCTATGAATGAGGAATTCACAACATATAAGCATGGATAGAAATAGTGGTTAGTGATAAACATCCATTCCAACCATGGTTAGTGTTTTTCTTAGCATAATAGAGGTATCATAAGCTTAACCATGCATCTTAACTATACACATTGGGGAAAGTATCCAAAACCAATCTTTAATGATAAAATTAACTTCCTAAGACCCAATTAACACCCCAATTAAACCATTAATGGACATTGGTATTTCATGCTATATTTTGAGTTTTCTCTACTAAACAAAATAATTAATTTTGGGATCAGTCATATAATTATGGAATCAAAGGTTAGAGTTCTATTATTTTTATATTTCATGAATCTATTTCTCTATGCCATGGTTATTCTAGAACATAGGGATGTCGATGATGTTTTTTTTAATTATTTGGGTAGATAATAGAGAATATTCCTTCATTATCATTAGATATTGAAATATTCAACCTCATTTGAGTGATTTATGGGGTTATGAATTTTGGAGTTTCATAAAATAACATAATTAAGCTAGTGGATTTGATATCTTATATTAATTAGATAATTTTATATGTGTTGTTGACTGATTATGATTTATTAATGAATTATTTGAATCCCTTCCTATTAATTTCTTGATTTGATCAAAATAGAGATTTTAAAATAGTTGTTCTTTATAGAAAATTTATTGTTTTTATAATAAATTAGTTTTGAAATAAAATAGGAGTATTGAAGTATTAAATTTGAAATATGTGAATTGATCTTATCTTTGATTTTGAAAATAGATTTTTTCAAAATAGAGTTGATATAATTAAATTAGAATTGAAATGGTATTTTCAATGAGAAATTTTGACTTCGATGTGAATTTTTAATTTCTGAAATTAATCATTTTTTTTCTATTTTAAGTGGTATAAATTTGGTTTTAAGGGAATTGATAAATTTTTAGATTGAAAATAATGATTTTATAATAATATAGATTTAATTTTCATTGGATTTGGAAATTGTTTTTTAAAGTGGTTACTGTGTTTATGTTATAATTGAAATATAATTATTTGTTAGAAATTAGTTTTTTCAGGATAGATTGATTTTGATTCAAATTATAGAAATTTGTGTCAAATTATTTTTCCTAATTTTACCTTGAAATTTGAATGGATTGAAATGTGTGGGTTTTGAATTGGGATTTGGGTTGGGAATTAATACTAAGTGTATGTGTGTGTGTTAAAATGGTTTAGAGAACTTTGTTTAAAACCACAATATTTCACCCATGGAAATAAGGTTTACAATGTTTTATTGAATGAGTGACTTAGGGATTATAGGTTAAGTTGAAAAAAAGGAATTACTTGAACTAGAGTGAGTTAGGAGGTGTACCGATTGATGTACCATTTACATTTTCGACGTTATCTAGAAATTGATATTGGGAATGAGATGTCCCCACTTGTGAAAACCAAAAAATCATAAAAACAATGTATTTTGGGAAATGGGGGAGGATAGATAGTATTTGGGAAACATGTGAGCTTTCATTGGATTTTTGGAAATATGGGAGCTACCATTGGATATTGGGAAAATAATATTTTTTCATTATAAAGTGATGTATTTTCCCAAGAATTAAATGTAGGGAGTTTTCAGTAAATTAATGGAAAACATGTATTTTCTAATTGGTTTTAAAAAGGGTGTACTATATGAGATTAAAAAAATGAAACTTTTAGGAATATACGTTTTGAGGGAGAAATATTGTATGTGTGATAATTTTTGAATGTTGTATCGATAGATTATTTCAAAATCACTAAATTAACTGTAATAAAATGTTTGGTTTTAAAATTATTTTTTTTATTTGTAATGATTTATACATTATATTTAATATATATTTTTTCATGGAAGCGTATTGGAGTCTTGAATAAATCCTATTGAGATAAATATTCACCCATACTTGTAAAATTCAGTGAACTTTTAATTGTTATTATATATGATGAAGTTATGTAAAATATATTATTATTCATTAGTAGGGAGACATAGTCCACTTTGGAGTTTTGGCTGAGGATATGGTAACTTAATGTATAAGAATTGTTTCTCTAGTGTCAATATATATCCTTCATTTTATTTGAAACAATGGATTAGGTTTGTATGTAAAACAAATTGTTTTTCTATTATAATTTATTTTTTAAATGTGTTTTATTTAATTTTTTTTTCAAATGTAATTTCATGTTTTTTGGATTATATTTAGGGGAAACTAATTCCCACTATTTTCTTTTATTCATAATGAGTTTTCAAAAACATACAGAAATAAGGGTATGCACTTGAGGTAATATTGAGACCCTGATCAGGACTCGATATTTGGTCTCAAGGTTGATGTACTTGAAAATGGTGTCAGAGTAGGGTTTTTATGTTAAAATTTTGGAGATATGGAAGGAATAGATAATATGATGCTTAAGATTTATTACTTACCCATATACTTATATTGGTAACATTCTTATGAGGAACATCAAGTCATCTGGATGTTTGAGTAAATAAGAGATCAGGGAAAAAATGTAGGATTCATGTTTCCTATTAACCCACATTAGGTTAGAAATAGAAAGAGTTCATTGATCATGGTAGGAATTAAAAAAACATTATCACAATCCATTTTTTTGAATGAAATGTTGTTTCCCTGTATGAAAAATGGTTTTCTTATATGAATGTTTATTCCCAATGGATCTAGGGTTTGGATCTTTATTAAAGGATTTTGAAATGAAAGTTGGATAAAGATTGGATTGAATTGTTTTTTTAAGGTTGGGTCCGAAGCCTCATTTTATTATTAAAGAAAAGCAAAGACCACCTTAACTGGGTAGAGGGAGACCCATTACATATCCTGAAGGCCTTTTGGGAATTTTTCCATTTACATGGCCTGTATGACCATTTTTTTGGCCCAAAGCCCATTATGTGAATAGTACTGTTATAGTTCACGCGCTGTTACAGTACTGCACAATAGGATTGAATTGTTTTGAAACATGATTTAACAATTGAGATTAATGGTTGGGATTAAAATTATCAAAATTTTTGGGATGATACATATTTTTTGATTGAAATACAAAATTTATTATGATGATGAACAATTATGTAATTTTTTAGTTTAAAGAGAAATATTTTTTGTTTGTAGAATACAAAACCTATGGTAGTTTTAAATATGTAGTGCAAAATGTTTAAAAGTTTTTAAGGACAGTTTTGTTAGGTGGTATTATATTTTTTATTGTTTTGAAATTATATATTGAGGATCATGCACTAGTTTGGTAATTGATGTGGATTTTCTATATTTAGGGAAGTTATCTCCCACTTTCCATGAGATCAAGTGAGTGGGAATTACATGATGTTTGATGGACACATGATTGAATGACACAAGATGAGTAGTGTTGATGAATGAGGTTATAAATTATGATTTATTGGAATATGATTAGATGCTCAGTTTGGCATAGTAATTCCCAGGGTTTGTTTGGGAAAGAAAGAATATTTATTGATTCGTGAGGGTTATGTTGAGAATATGAGAAATGCATGGTCTCATTGTGAGGTGTGAGGGTTTAGGTTTTCAAGAATATGAATTATTGAGACAAGAAAATATCTGTATAGAGGGGGTATCATTATGTTTTTACCCTCAAGGAAATAAATAAAGGTGATACATAAAATGATCAATAACCATTAAGTAAATGGGTTTCTAGGAATCTCTCACTTTAAGAGAAAGATAGTGGGTTTTACTGTGAATGTTAATGTAAGTCACTAGAATAGTGACTGTGTATATTATATGTCATATTATTTGACATGAGGGAGTACTAGTGGGATAAAATTATATTTAGGCCTCTATTAGGTTTCTGATAACACAAGAATATGTTTTTGGACTCCTGTGGGTATTAATAGGGGATCACATTTAGAAATGTGAATGGTGTAAAAGATGAATTTTTTTTTGTGAAATTACAGGATGATCATGTATAATATGATTTCAAAATATTGAGTTTAAAAATGAATATTCCCCATATTAAATTTCAAAAATTGAGTGAGGTAACTAAAAAATTTGTTTGGAAATAAATTGTTAATTGATTATATTCAATGATTTCCCATAGAACTGGGTGAATTGCATAGTTTTGAGAAGATACAAGTTATATATTAGTTATTATATTCATAGTATTTTAGATATATCCATTGATAATAAATGTTTATGGTATAATCCTCTTATAGTTTTGGGTGGTAGTTGATTAGGATGCCTCTACATTCTTATAATCCCTTATGAAGTGTGTGGTGAGTCTTTAGAATGGAGTGAGTTTATCTTTTGATTGGTGGTGTTCCAAAAATAATGATAAGGGTATTAATATAGTAGTGGGAACATCGTTTTGTATCTAGGGGTGAGACCCTCAAAGTAGGGAATGTTACAACATAAAGGGTGAATTGTTGGGTAGATATTAGTTGGTGGGAGTTATAGTTTTTATTAATGGCCAAATGTGAGCTGGTAGGTTGTACTTGTTTAATGTGTTTGGTAGAATTATAGAAAAAAGTATTAAAATGATCATCTTATATACTATATGATTTAAAAATTCATCATACTAGTAATAATTGATACAGATTTTAGAGTTTGATCCAAATGTATTTTCTGAATGGCAGATGCTCAACTATTAGCATACAGTGGTTGCCGGGAGCACTATATTAATATCCAACATCATAATGAGGCTTGTAGAATTGGTTAGTATATATATCTATGCATAAAATTTGTGATATGGTATTTAAATTACTCTGTAATATTCATGAGTTTAAGTCCCTATGTCATGTTTATTGTAATGAAGGGATATCTGTTGATCTACCATAAGATAGTGAAGGCAGTGATGCCATGGGAAATAATGAAGATTGTGCTTGAAATATGGAGTTTTCTTAGAAAATATGAATATTATAAAAATTTCATTAAATACATCTCAAAATTTATTATTATAGGAAATACTTGATTCATAATGGAGTAAATTTTAATAGAATGGGAAATGAAAAGATCTATATGGGGAGTTGAAAATGGGGAAAACTTCATCACCGATTTTGATTCTCCTTGAATCATGAAATTGTAGGGAGGATTATTTTAACACATAAATATTATTCATGTATTGTTTCATGATGAATGGAATTAATGTTATGAAATATTTTTTGAGTATGTTGAGGAATTATAATAATAATTACCCTATGCATGTCTTTGAGTTAGTTATTACAGTTCATGTCATAAAGATTTGGATTTGATTCCTATTTGGTGAGAAAATAACATTGTACATGGATCATAAGAATCAAAAGTATAATTTCATATAGTGTCAAATCTACTTGAGACAATGTATAACTATATAATATTTTTAGAAATTTGATTTTTATCTTCTGTATACATCAGGGAAATAGAATGTAGCGATATATACGTCAATAATAAAAACTCCAATGTTGGATTTGATAGAAGATAAGTATCACTGTCAGTTGAAGGGATTTATATTATTATTTCACATGTATGTAATGAAGATTATGTATTCATCTTGACATATAGTATCAATTTGATTTAAACGTTTCTTCAGTGGTTGAAAGTAAATAAATATTCTAATGGGGACTAAAATAGGTTGAAGGACAATAGAAATAGTTGAGAGACCATCGTAGGGTGGTCAATTTTGGCATTTTTGATCCACTATTTTTTAGGATGGATGGTTGTAACTACGGAGCTTAAGAGGTATGTTTTGGAATACTTTCATGATTTTAATTGAGTATTACATATTAGGAAGAAAAAATGTATCAAAATATCATATTCTAGTTTAAAGGTTGTGAATGAAGAAATATGTCATTTATTATGTTCCTCATTATCATGTTTAAACACATGTAAAGTAAAAAACCCAACTAATGGTGGGATTGTTACAAAATATATTGATTATGAATTTGAAATAAAGGGAAACAAAATAATCTTAATGGTTTGATTACAAAGGTAACCATAGAAACAAAAGTTTGTTTGAGTTATAATGGACCGACTCATGAAGTTAGTGTATACATGAAGAATTGTTCTGATCAGATTTTGAACCATTATGTGAATGAGGTAGAATTTCTGGGGTTTTAATGTTTTAAATATAAGATAGAGTCCCTTGGTTTAAATAGTTAATATAGAGAGTAATATGGTTTGTTATGGGGATGAAATTAAAGAATAATTACATGTGATCCTTAAATGGAAGGGTAGATAGAGAAAATTATCAAGATTTTAAAAGTTTTGATCATATCATGTGTTATTGATTCTAGGGGATCTTTGGATAATCATATCGTTTTGAATTTTTATGAGTAAAAATAATAATTTGTTGATTTATATGGTAATTTTTTAGGAATTTTATATTTATCAATGTTTATCACCTCTATTTTGGACTAAGGATGGAAGTGGAACTCTTAAAAAGCCAAGTTTGGTGAATGAGATAACTAAACATGATATGAATCATCAATTATAAACCTTGAG
This sequence comes from Viscum album, assembly GCA_963277665.1. NCBI lineage: Eukaryota > Viridiplantae > Streptophyta > Magnoliopsida > Santalales > Viscaceae > Viscum > Viscum album. Next base: position 1,472,379,750 of record OY728125.1, on the reverse strand, counting down.
ATTGTATGTTGGTGATTCTTATATAATTGATAAGTTTGAGGAACTGTATTATAAGCTAACATGTGAATGTTTTATGTGAGAGTTTATAATGTTACCATGCATCTCAATTAGAAAATTTTCCACTAGACCTATCAAATTCATTATAATATGGGAAAGTTAAGATGGAAGTAATGAATCTAATATGAAGTTTTTGATTCATATTGTGGATCAATAAGAGAAAATATTTCATGGATGATTCATTTAGTTCGAGTGTTATGAAAACATGGGATGAATTCAGAATTAATTTTAGAGGGAGAGAGAAAACATGATGTAATAAAAATTATCAGAGTTTTTTGGAGAATGTTTCCAAGTTAATTTTTAGTAATGAAAATTACTATGGTGCGGAAGATTATAATTCCATATATTTTACTTGAATATTTCCCATTGTGTTTTGGTGGTTCTCTTTAGTATTTCTTTTGTAATTATTTACGTAAAATTTGGAGTTTTTTAGAAGAATTGAGAGGAAGAATGGTTAGTTACTAAGTGAATAGAATGTACTACTTCTAAGAATTGATATAAGGAATAATTATTGTTCACCATGAATATTGATATTTAAATGTGGTTTTTATGTAGAATGAAGTCATGTGTTAGAGCGTGGTTAACCTAACCATACAACCTAAATGTACACATTATAAAAATTCCCAAAAACAAAATTTTAATGGCTTGATTAACTCTCTAAGGCCCTATTAAAACCCACATTTTAACTTTAATAAATCAATATATTTTTTTGGAAATTTTTATGCTTCACCATCTTCATATAATGGAATTCTTTTGAGGATTCATGGACATTAAATAAATGTTTATTCCTATAAGTTCATCGTAGTTCATTAATTTCAATCTCCAAGTCACATTTTTTCTTTAATAAAGGGTATTTAATGATAGATTTGTGAATTATTCAGACAAATAACTAAATATTATTGTATATCATCTTTAGGAATTAAAATATTCAACCTCATTGGTGTGATTTGTATAGTTATGCATTTAAAAAATTTGGAAAATCACCCCACTAGGTTGGTGGCTCTGATATCTTATATGAATTAGATAATTCCATATATATTATTGGTTTATTGTTATCAATTTTGGACTAATTTTATTTTTTTCTATGTAATCATATATTTATGAAAAGAGATAATTTTTAAAAATTTAATTTTATGAACAAATTAGGGGGTTTTAAAACCATTTATTTTGGAAGGACACTGAGAATGAGAAAAAAACGATATTCAAAATATGTGAATTTATGTTATCTTGGATTATGAGAAATATTGATTTTAAAAGAGATATGAAATTATTATTTTGAAATTGAATTGGGTTTTCAATGGGAAATTATTTCATTGTTGTGAATTTCAAATCTATGTAATTGAAGAAAATATTGGTTTTTTTAATTTGAATTAACTATATTTTAATGGAATGGAAAATTTTAAAATTTGAAAAAATAGATTTATAATTTAATTGGACTTTATTTTTCATGTGTTTGAAAATAAAATTTTCAAAGTGGTTAATTTTTTTATTTTGGAATTGAAATGGAATTTTCAGTAAATAAATAATTTTTTACAAGGTTATTTGATTTTGATTCTAATTATTTAATATTATATTATATTAATTTACATTTTTTTAAACATGAAATTGGGATGGATTGAAATTTGTGGTTTGGACTTTGGTTTTGGGATTCAGATTCACATGGAGTCAGTGCATGTTTATTAAAATTGGTTCATCATACCTTATTATATTCCTTCAAATTTCACCCATGGAAGTACTATTTTTTTAAATTAATGGATTAGTTAGGGAGTGCATGTTAAAGTTGAAAATAGTGTTTGATACACTAGAGTGAACCAGTAGGTGTAATGGGAAATAAATCATTTACACCATAGATGTTATCTGGCTATAGATAGTGGGATCAAGACATCACCACTTCCAGATATCTTGTAAGCCTCAACACATTAGATTTTGGGAAATGGGGAAGTTTCCATTGAATTTATGAAAACAGATATTTTCCCAAGGATTTTGATAAATGATAGAGTTATTATTGGATTTGTGGAATATGAGATGTTTTCATTAGAAAATGGGAAATTATCTAATGAAATTTGATAATAGAGAGTTTTCATAGATTTTTTGGAAAATGGGGATTTTCCACCAGGTTTTGAAACTGAGGGGTTTCATTGAAATAATAAAAAATAATGTTTTTTAAAAAATTATTTTTTGAAGAGAAAGATTTAATTTGTTATAAAATTCTTGAATGATTTATTAATCTATTATTTTAAAAATACTTAAATATATATAATAAATGATTTTATTTTATAAATGAATAAAAATATTTTTTTTATAATTATTTTCCATTTATTATGATTTTGTCATTAAATTTGATATGTATTTTTCATGGTTATTTAATGGAATCTTGGAGAAATCGTATTGAGTTTTATACTCACCCTTACATATGCATTTTAGTGAACTTATAAATGCTACCAGACATAACAAATGTAAGTTGATGATTCTGGTCATTGTCAGTGTTGAGTTAAAGTTACACATTATAGTTATGGTAGAAGAGATGGTAGATAATGGTTTGAGCATTTTGAATTTAGTTTTGAAGTAATATTTTCTTTTATTTAGCATAAAATATTTTTTTATAAGAAAAATGATATCTTTTGTTGTAGTTTATTTAAAAAAAATTATTTAGCTAATTTTATTAAGATAATGAATGTTTTATAGTATGTAATTTAAGGAAAATAAACCCCTATTGGTTTATTTTAAACCTAAATATTTTTCATTATCCTCTAATTACAATGATATTTTCTTGATTCCATGTTGAACCCGAAGTCATGACTCGAGATTAAAGTCTCCAGGTCAAGGTGTTACAAGTTCTATGGTGGAGGTGATCTGGTTAAATCATTGAGTATAGTTGTTCTTTGGATGTGAAAGGTGAAATTAATTAATTTTTGAATATAATAATGACTATGTATTAAAATATACTGATAATGTTATGAGTAAATAAAGTGATATATTAATTTATTGATGTAATGATTATTAAATAAGTTTTAGGTGTTCAAGTGATCTTTTCAAAATGGCCGCTTGAAGATGGCTGCAATCGTGGGAGTTTACCCTTTTCAAATTTACAATGTAGTTATTTCATTCTGCAAATATTCTAATTGATTCATGGATTCATTTCAATCACAACGGGAAACATTGTACAAATATGAGGTTAAATACTCTTATGTAATAGAAGACTCAACATATTTATACCTTTAAGGGAATGTTGGTGTGAATGGAACTTACATTATGAACTATAAAGGTATATCTCTTTTAGAAGTTCCTGCGGGGCTGAAATCTGATATGAATGATTTTGGAAATCCTCCCATCATAAGAAAATTGGTCTATAGTTCTTTTTCAGATGTTTCTGATCCGGATGCTTTGGGAAAGGCCTGAGCTATGTATGTTCTTGATCCTCAATAGTATATCTTATGTGAAAGGTCAAAAACCCAGGTCCATCTCATATCTCAAATCTATAGTTTCACACTAATGTAATTTAAAAAAATAAAGGATTATCCTGATTGGAATGGGGTACTATCACATCGTCATTAAGAAACAAGAATATTTTAATGTGCTCTGAAACATTGAGAACATAAATCTAAATACATGAATCATGTATATTTCTAAATGGGAATCCCACATTAATCCCGTTAACCAATAGCATACAAATTTCCATGACTAGGCCAAGATGAATGGTATTCCTTTGGTCTTCCTATATTCCATGTCCCTAATGATTTAGCATCATGTTTTGGTAATCCATTGAAAATTGATCACCGTACCCTTAATTGGGATCTAGGTCTCTATGTAAGAGTTATCATTGATAACAAACTAGAAGTAAGTACACCAAAGATGACTTCTCTCATTGTATATAACCAAAAATTTGAGGTTAAGGTTGAGTATGTTAATATTCCCCTATACTATAATGTTTCTTAGGACATGTAATTAAAAATTGAATGGTGGTTTATAAATAGGTCAAGCAGAGACATAACACCAAGACATGGAATGAGGTTTAAAAAATTAATAAGAATAAACTAGTTTAGACTAAAAGGGGTGAATCATCGCATCAATGAAATACTATTAAATGGTCCCAGACTATTAGTAATGTTACCTCATGGGAAGCCATTTGTTGATGAAGAAGAGAACCAATAACTTCTCCAGTACTCAACTGAGAATCCTTAAAATAAAATAAACACTAATGGATCTCTTAAGGATTTCATTCCTTTAGAGGAGGATCCAGGATATTACTTCATTCATTCAAGGGACATTTTCAATCTTGAATTATCAATATATTCTAAGGAACATCTATTTTACATGATCAAATGTGTCACATATGTGTATATTCAATTGGATCAAAATGGATTAAAGATTCCCATTGATTAGAAGAAACTAGGTTCTATAGTAGGACAATCACTGAATCTACTAGAAACTCAAGGTAATAATGGTACATTTTCGGAAGATATACCTATCATATAACTTAAATATGATGTAGGGTTGGTATTACCAGATTTAATTCTTTCTTATAATGACCACAAGGAATCAAAATCTCATTCCAAATCTATGAAGGAAGGAATAATGAGAAAATAAGAAAGAATAAGTAACATTGAAGAAAAAGAAATGGGGGAATGCACCAACAAAACTAGTTTAAAATGAATCTTTTTTGGAAGTTCTAGGGTAAAGTCAATCCTAGTACAATGAGTTCTATCAGGATTCTTTTAAAGAAACATAATCCAGATTTGATTGGTATGTCTAAGGCAAAAAGTTGTTTTTTTATTATAAGGTTCATCCCCTCATAACGGGGGATATTTTTATTGGTTAAAACTAGACCTTTTCTAATATTGAAATTTTATGAATACTAGATCATAGAAGTGTTGATAATACTTTCATTATTTGTGAAAATGAATATTTTACCACATTCCATTTTTAAGATATGGAAAAAAATATTTTCGTTAAGGGGTTTATACATTCAACAGTTACATTGATAGAAGGTCACTTCAGATGAAATTCTGATATCTCCCTAATCCCATTAATGATCTCAGATCATTACTGGATATTTTAATTAAATCTTACACTCTAATGAGAAGAGTGGTATAATATCTCGTTCTATTTCTATTAAGGCATTCAGATCTTGTACCGAGGAATTCAATCTAATTGAGATAAATCTTATTGGAGCCAAATTTAATTACTAGAAAAAGCACATAATTTTTTTGAAGGAGAGTATAATTGAAAGATCCTTCATAAATTTTGTCTCACTATACATTTATAGATCTATATCATGTGTCGCTTTCGAAAGATATAATTCAAATCCCCACCCCATCATTCTGAATTTTCTGGAAAAATAAGTGATACCACCACTTACTTTTATGTTCAATAATTCTTGGATTTCCCACCTAGAATGTGGTAAAATTATACCTGATATGTAGAACTTGATTGATTGTATAGACAATGCTATAGAATTAATTTTGAAGCATAAATTTCTAAAAATGAGATTGAAATATTGAAGTAGAATGTGTTACAACTATTTCGACAAAGAGAATTAATCTCTTAAAAACTCCCTTCACCTTATTTAATACTCCATTACCAAGAATCACTTCTTTGGTAACCTTAATCAAGAATATAAAATGTATTTTTTTAAAGGTGGGGCCTCAATGAAGGACCAAAGCACAATTTTTAGAATAGAGAAAAAAGAGTTACATGAGCCTGAAAGATTGAATCTTATTACAATATTTATTGTAAAGAGGGTGTAAATCAACTCGTAGGTCATCCTTTCAAGTTATAACCCTGTTGAATCTATTATTGGCAAGCCCATCTACAACCATGTTCACTTAATGAATGGAATGAGTGACAATATAGATGATCTCTAGAAGTGAAGCGAGACAATTCATCCAACGGGTAGTAAGTTTCCAGATAAGATGCACCACAATATTCCAAATATCCTAGACAATAGTGGTTGAATCACCTTCAATCAAAATATTGTTCCAACCATTTTTCTTGGAAAAGTCCACATCATAGATCACACCCATAATTTATGCTTGTAGAGACGATGCAGTACCCCAACTTCCAAAGAAGCATCCATGACACTGACCAAGAAATTATTTAAAAATAGAACCATAACCCGCATGTACTGAGTTTCCTTTAGAAGCACCATCAACATTTACATTGATCTATCATGGGAGTAGGGCTCGCTAGAACACCTCAAAAGTATGTCTAGGTCGTATGTAGAGAACATCAATATTAATTCGATGGAAGATCTCAAACTCCAATAATGTTGTCACAATAAGATTTCTGAATAGAGGGAACATCCCGAATGGAAATGAGAATCTAAGTTCGACCTACATTAATACTGAATGAGTAGTTATTATGAAGAATAACATTTATATCATACTATAATGTGCAGATCAGATCCAAAACAATAGTTACAAAATGAATCTTGTTTTTCTTAGAGGTTTCAAAATCAATACAACACTTTAGTTGGGAGCTGATTGAATGAAGGAGTAACCATCGACAATAAAAAAATGTCACAAATATAGTTCTAAAGGTAGGAATCCGTAGAACAAGACAAAAAAAATATGGTTATTATATTCTCTATGTTAATTATAAAGATGAAACTTTTAGAATAGTTGAATCCCAAAAGATTGAAGACTATCCTCATTGGGAACTCTGTTGTGAGAAATACACCAAACAAGAGTAAGCCTTGAGAGTTTAATGTAAGGTTTGACAAATGACTTCTACCAATAAAAGTTAAGATGAGAATTTAAAAAATCGTGTTTTAATATGTTTTTGGAATCATGGATTCCATTATGAGGAGGTTCCCAGATAAGGAAATCATCAGAATTAGAGTAGGGATAATTATCAATAACATAAATGATGTTATATTAAAGGTTGATTTTATGAGAATGAATAACATCCCTTATAGTGCAGTTGGTTTTCTCTTGAATAGAATTGGGAGGCAACATGGAGATTAAAGGAGTACTAGTCAAATTGTCAAACCAAAATTTCATTGTGGAATCCGCACAGACCATCTATATCAAATTCTTCATGATGTTGGAAATGTATTGTTTAATAGATAGTAAGATGGAAGAGGTGATATAAATTAAATTACCTTTCTTTAAATTAGTAAGATATTTTTTTGAGAAAAGAAATTGCGTCAGTGTTTTTGTGAATTAACCTCCAAGGGATTCTATCTTGAAAAGAATCATTAAAAATTCAATATTTTTGATACCAAGACCACCCTTCTCTAATGGTTTACAACAAGTAGCCCAGGGAATTATCATATGTTTCATTTAAATAGTGATTTAGGTCCATATTTGTTTTGTAAACATTAATTTTTTATATAGACTAACTGGACATCTGTAGACCATCAATGAGTATACCATTTTAGAGACAATTGTAGATTTAACAAGGCAGATTCTTTCAGACATAGAGAGGGATTTACCTTTCCAAGAAGAATTTTGATTGATGATTTGGTCAACAATGGTGGAAAAGAAACTAGATATAGGCCTTCCTCGAAATATAGGTACACCAAGATAAGTGAAAGGGAAGGATCCTTCTTTGATGCCTAAATTGTTGATGATATTACCTTATGTATGTGAAGAAAATATTTTCACAAAGAAAATAAAGGATTTTTTACAGCTTATAGTTTTAATAGAGATTTATTCATAATGAGACAAAGAATTTTTTATAATTTTAACATTGCTTTTATCACCTTGTGAGAACAAGATGATGTCATCAACATATTAGAGATGTGTGGGAACATTTACGTTTCTGGAAACCTAAATAGGTTTATTCTTTTTTTGATCAGAAAGGCAAGTGCATAATCTACTTATGTAATCTTCTACAAGAGAAAAAATAGTGGGAGATAGTGGATCCCCTTTTCTAACACCCTTGGTGCATTTACAGTATCCCATAGGGGAACCATTAACCAGGATTGATAAGGAGGCCAATTTAAATAGGGAGTTTAATCTTATGGTGAAATTATCATTAAAACCAAAGATATGAATCACTTTGAAGATGAAATTATAATCAATGGTATCAAATAATTTTCCAATATTAACTTTAATGGAAATATTTCCACCTCTGATGGATTTGTTTAAGATGTTGGTGCATTCTGTGGCAAGGCGGAAAAAATCTTGTATAGGCCTACCCCTGATAAAACTAAATTGGTTCAAGAAACTATCTTATTGCATATAGAAGTATGTTTATTAGAAATAAGTTTCGTAATAATTTTATAAATAGTTTTAATAAGAGAAATAAGTCAGAAGATATGAATCTTAGAGGCATATCCCACGTTAGGTACTAAAGTAATAAATAGCAAATTTCGGCCATGGGGGAGAACGATCTTTGGAAAGAAGTATTCGACTAGTTTGAAAACATCTAATTGAATACCCTCCCAGTAGTGTTGAAAAAAAACATTATTGAAATCATTGGGACCCAGGGAACTATCAGGATTAAGGATAAAAATAGTGTCTTTGATTTCATGATCAAGAGGGGTGCTTAAGAGATACGTGTTGCCTTACTCATTCACCATAGTTTGAATTACATCAGGAAGGAAGTCATTGTTGACATCTGATACACTGAAAATATTATCAATGTAAGAGGCAAAATGATTAAAAATGGCATCCTCAGTATCAATGAGGGTGTCTTCATCTCTAAGAAAGGTGAGAGGTCTACAAATATTTCTAATTCATTAGAGAGAGTTGAAAACCATAGTGTTTATATCACCATCGAAAGAAATTTAGTTTTTAAAATTTGATTACTCATGTTGTATTTGAGGAAGTGTAAAGTTTTACTTTTTTAGATGTATTGATTTCAAATTGCTGATCCATAAAAAATCAGAACAAGTAGTGGTGTTTTGAATTTGGAAAAGATCATTCTCATGATAAGAGAAGTCTTTGTAAATTTGGATAACTTCGGAACTACACCAACCATTAAGACCCTAATTAAGGTGTTTTAATTTGGTGATGCATGCAAAAGCATCATAATGATGATTGATTAGATCCCAATTTTTTATGAAGTTAGAACAGTCAGATTCCATGGATGAAGAATTATTAAATCTAAAAGGTGGAGTGGGTTTAATATTTTTGGTGACGATACTGAAAAGAATGGTATGATGATCTGAGTTAAGCTTAGTTGGAGTTATACTAGAGATGGTGTCCCATTTGTATAGAGTGGAGATATTTATGAGAGCCATATCTTGATTTCTAAGAACTAAATTGTTGTAGTGTATTCTATACCATTTGTACTTGGATCCAGTGAGGTTGATTTTGACGAAATTACAATCCTCAATAGAAGTTTTAAATTCTATTAAAGAGATAGTAGAGTGGTATAAGCCAATTTTTTCAAGGGAGGTGAGAATCATATTAATGCTTCTCATCATTAACCAGGGATCATGAATATTGTTAAATAAAACATAGAGATAATACTAAAGAGGCCTTCATTCTTGGTATCCATTCTAAGAATAAATCATAATAAAAATTTTTTCAATCCATCAATGGAAAAATAACAAGTAAAACTTTTCTCTATGAAATTGAAAAAATTAACATTATGCAATGTTTCATGATAAAAAACCCAAAGAGAACAGCAAGACCATCTTTGGAATATAGGTATTCCCTTTCCAATCATGTTGTATCATTTTTCATGAATCTGTTTAATGGATCTACAACCCATATAGATATCATGGAAGTAATCATTTTTAGAATTAATAGAGATGAATAAAATCTCATGCTCACCTAAATTCCTTTAGATTTTGAAATTAAGGAGGAAATTGGTTTTCTTTAATAAGGGGAGCTCCCGTAGAGTGAATGGTTTCTCCAATCATTTTTCTAATACTAAAAATATGTTATTCATCATGATGATTGTAATTTGGTCAAAATTTATTTAAGGATGGATCTCTCACATATGTAATCAATTCTAAATTACTTACCTTGGTTTCAAAAGTGTAAAATTCTAGTGATACTAGTCAGTTTCAGCTGATTTCTCTTGACGAAACCATCAATAAAATAGTGGAAAAAAATATTTCTAATATGATTTCTAGAGTTTCAAAAAACAAATTTTATAGAATAAATTTGGATTCATCAAAGGTAGAAGTATTCAATATTTCTTCATTTCTACTTCCTAATCTACTCAGGAAGACCATCAAGGGAGGTAAAATTTCTTTAAAACATGATGTTGAAAAATCCATTGATACAATGTATTAGGGTATTATCAGTATAGTATTGAAATGTTCTTCCTTTTATATAAGGTTTATTTTTTTAATTAAATCCATTTTTGAATCCGGCTACATCTTAGTTCTCATAAATGGATCTCCATGATTTTATTTCACATATTCTATGGTGGTTAGGAAAGGTGACTCCTTTTCTACCATTATTTTTTCTATCATATAAGACTATCTTAATAGGATTCTTCTTTATATTATTGAAAAGGATTATTTAAAGACCATCAAATATGAATGAGGTATATCCACTCCTTTAAAAATATTTTATACTAATGATATCATTCTTTTTACCTAGGGTGATAAAAGAAAAATCATAATCATTAAAAAATATCTTTCCCATTATGATGAATTTTCGGGTCCGGAGATTTTTGGGAGAAATTCATTCATTTATTTTAGTAAAAACATCACTTCCACCATGAAATTGAGTATGATGAATGATTTTCTTCTTAGATAACAAACCCCCTTTCATATATTTATGTTTTCATATTTTGTTGGTAAGACCTCATCCAACACAATTCAATCATATTTTGAGATAGATTAGAATAACCTTGGCCTCATGGAATGTTAAATCCCTATCAAAGGCAGGAAGAATTTTCGTTTTCAAGCATGTGGTTGTATCTAAATTTGTATGTTATTTTATGTTTTATAAATGGAATGCATCCTTCATTAAAGGATTTAATGCCTAAATGTGGAATTTTACTCGATCAGAAGCATTTTGGAAAGAATGGTTATTATCGTACCTTGGAAGATGTGTTGTAACCTATATCCACTTAGGGGTTTGAGCATCAAAAAATATTGCAAGACTAATATGTATCTCAAAGAAAAACTTATTTAGTGACTTGTCAAAAATAAATCGAAATCCCTGGGATTTATCAAGTCTAGAATCTTGGAATGAATGAAATATTTCAATTAAAATTACATTGACTCCTCCATTTCGATTGAAATTAATGACTACTATTGTAAAATCCATATAAAATCACAGTGGTTGGATAAAATTAATTCTAGTATTTGATTATGAATTGATAATAGGACATGTACACCATTAGTGAATATGTTGAACTCCTTTTAATCAAGTATAATATATCAACATATAATCAGGGATCAAATAGAATTCCTCAAATCCTTCTCAGATGACGTTAGATCAATAGTATGTAATTATAATTTCATGAACCAAAAATATATTTTGATATGAGAACCGGATATAAATGGCCTACTTGACTCAAAGTTATTTTACAAAAATGAGATGCAAGATACTTCCAATTTGATCATATCCCTCAATAATAAATGGATCTTTCCATCTAGATTTAACATATTAGGGAGTATTTCCTTATGTAAAATTACCGTTGATTCTAACCTTCAAAAATACGGCATCTCCCTCTACTCGGGATGTACCCTATGTCACCAGTATAGTGAATACATGGATAATATATTTTTATGCTATCAAATAGCTGAGACACTCTGGAATGGAGTGTTTGATATTTTTGAGATACATCCCCAGCATGTTGTACTGATCATAGACCACTTGAAGGCCTTCTTCAACCTCTCGATTTATTGAAAATAGATGAATTTTTCATGCTACCCTATCTGAAACTTTTCCAAACCCTCTATCATGGATGTAATAAGATGATCCATGATCAGATCCACTTTAACCTTCATTCGTGCATTGGTTATGTTATTGTGGTAGTGAAAAATGCTTACTCACTGCCAAATAGAAGATGAAATATTTTTATTTATGTCTTCTCAGTGTTGAAGTTCCTAAAAATTCTAGGTATCTTTCCTCTCCTATTGTGAACATTTCAGGTGTTTTAAAATTCACCATTTTTTGGTTTGTATAAATGTAATCCTGATAGGGATTATAGAGAAAATAATGGACCTATTGGATTTAAGGTTGTTAATATAGATCATAATAGAAATTTCATTGTGTTTATTTATATCCCTGGAAATGTTTCCACTTCATTGGAAACCAAAATTCAATGTTAGATAAATGATGTTTACATGGAGAATTAAAGGAGTTTGAATAATATATGGTTTGGATGTGATTATAAAATGATTTTTCATGCTATTAGATCTGGTAAAATTCACCTATCTTGGAATTTGACTGAAATATTGTCCAATTTATTGGAAAAGCTCTCTTCAATGAATTATATTATCAGACATGTGTTTTTTGAAACCAACTCTCCTGCTTATGGACTTGATAGAAAAGGGGCGAATGGTGATGCTTTCATTTTTACTAATATTATTCCTATTGAATTGATATCTCTTTTTAAAAGAGAAAAATTAAAAATACATTCCTTTAAACTATTGTAATTTTTTATAATCTGCAGGAGGTCAGTCACATAGAATTGGTCTCATCTTTTAAAAAATTAAATAATTTGTAAATGAAATTTTGAATGAATAAACAAGATTGAGGACTTATGTGATAAGTGAAAGGTGGTTTGTGTGAAATTTTCAATTAATATATCAATGTTATTGTAGTTAAATGAATAGAAGTATGTGGTGTGAAATGAGTTAATAAGAAGTTGGAAATTAAATCATGTAATGTAAAAAAAAGATATGAAATGATAAATAATTAAGAATTGATAATTGTTTTCAAGCAGAATAAATTAATTGTTTTATTTTTAGAAGTGGTAGTGGTAGTTATGTTGGTAATAATATGAGAAATGGGATTCCATTCGTTTCTTGATTGGATTTAAAACCTATTATTTGAAATTACCCATCCTAGTATGACAGTGATGCTGAGGAAAAACACCACATAACCTTAAGTACACTCCCCGGTTTCCAGAGTCTTGTGAATAACACCAAGGGAAGTAAGTATTTCTTAGGGAGATATATAACTTCTCTATATAATTTCATAAATAAAAAAAATATATCAAACTAAAATAAATATAAATAGGTAAAATAAGTACTAACATCAAAAATATACACTAAACTATTTTCCAAAAAATCCTAATGAACACATAAATTCAAATTATGTACTATTCATATTAAACATAAAATTATTATACAATAAAACAAAAAGAACCAAGAAATGTAATTAATAAAACCGCTCTAGAGAAAATTACAATGATAAGAAAAATTATCTCAATGATGTTATCTGACATCAACACCATCAATATTGGTCCCCCAACATTGTCTATAGTTTCAGGAATATAATACACACACAGATGAGTTTTGTACATATATTGAGTGAGATAAAATCCATATATAAATCAATGTGACCCAAACATTACCCAGAGTTTAATACGTTCTTATGTGGGTGGTTAAAACCATTAAATAATCCTAACAATCCATAAAAAAAATATTTAATAGATTATTTTCTAAAAAAACACCAACGAATTTATAAGTACCTACTTCAGTCATTATCATAGTATTATTTAAATGAAAGCTACAACATTAAAATACCAAATTTTTAGCTTTATAATGTCCCTACCAAACACATGGAATGTATATCCCTTATATTTTCTAAAACTATGAAAAATATAAACATGGCCTAACATAAGGATTATCGAACAACATAATGAATCCCATGATTATAAAATAGATTAACTCAAGGATATCCATTATATTAGTAAAACTAAAAAAATCATTATAATAGTATATATGTCACATCATCATAAACCACATCCTAGAATTCTACATAATAACCAATATGCAAACAATAGTCAAAATAATCTGTTGGAAGAATACTTAAAATAAATGAATGTGATGCATGTATCTTATCCATAATATTTATCATGATTTAAAAATAAATCTTGGTTTAATGTGATGCAATCCAATCATATATATAACAATACAAGATAAATCAAGAAATTCTTAGTCTCCTTCAACTAGCCTGGATACCATTTCATCCTTGTATGGTTTTCCCTTACTTTTAATCCATGGAATTGATTGCCTAAAGGATTTATAAAATTCATTCTAGTATTTCAATGAATTACGCATCTATCGCTAGTAACATATGGAATTACTAATGATGATTCTCTGTGAGGAACAATACTAAGATGCCACCTGGACTGACACCTGACCCAGTTTGAAACTAGCACAATGGGTGTTTCCAATCCCAAAGGGATAGAAACTAGTTCATGCAAATCAAATAACAATGTAATAATAATTACTTTTCATATAAAAATAAATTTAATAATCAATGAAATATTACAAAAAACTCATATTTTTATAAATGTAATTTTAGAGAGATGGGAGACCGTATCTCTCTGAAACCCTTTCCTGTTTAGGACTCCTCACCCGATTTTTGTGTTCTTTAATTCCATGGAGAACTTCCTTGTGCCTAGACGTTTTGATTCAAAAAAAATTTTGATGCCTTAGATGATATAGGTTCCCCTATCCACAATCATATATTGGATATGTGAAATGAGGATTCACCAAATGAAGACTATCGTAATTGTTTATTTTTAGGTAGATCCCAAGGGATATTGTTCTTGGATGCGATTAAAAGCTCTAACCTCTGAAATGAATCCAAGATGAATCCTCCCCTTGTCATGTGATTGGATGATGGTGGATACTAGGTGGAAGAAAACCGAAATTCCCTTCAACAACATGTATAACTGTACAAATTCTCTATGATGGGTCGCATATCCTACCATGAAGGTAACCAGCCTTGGCCCTTAACTGAACTTCTCTCACTTATTTCATAATTATGGAATTCTGAAAACTGGAAATTAATACCATAAGGAAAATGATATTTTAACATCATGTCAAAATCACAAGATGATTTAGAAAGAGTTTGGAAGAATGGTAATCTTAATCTCAAGCCGAGTTTAATTATAATTTCAGAGAGGGAGTCCATTTTCAACCCAGAAACACAAATAAACACATTGAAACAAGTCTGGATTAAATTCCATGGAATTAACTGGTTGTTTTGGCACACAAAAAACCTTAATGATATTGTCTCTTGCATGGTAACTCCTCTCCAAATTGATCACAAGACCTTAAATGCTGACTTGGGTCTCCTTACTATTGTTATGGAAGAATAAACCTTTTACTTAAAGCTACCCAACTCAATTAACTTCAATGATAATGATAACACAACTAAACTTAGAGTGGAATATTTGTAGAAATTCCCCTCTTGTGATCATTGTAAAATCATTGGACACACTATCTACAACTATAGGGTGATTAGGAATCAAGTAATCAAACTAACTGAGAATGATTGGAAGGAAATAAGGAGAACTAAAAAGATAAAATCCCTATGATGGACATACCTAAACTACTTAAATTGAAATCTGATGTTTAAAAAACACATTTTGACACACATATGGGATATTTTGTGTACTAACTGTGTATATGATGTTATAGAAGTATACCAATCTATTAATGATCAAGGCCCTTAAATTGATACTACAAACCTGATCCTAGACATTATTATGTTATTCAATCAGAAGGAAAATGTTTATTACTATCAACCTGAACAAGTATCATGTCATAATCTCCGGAATTAAATCTTGGATATAGGGAACTTTCCACATGATAAATATATGATACTTTCCTACAATACATGTACTACCACAAAAAATTATGGTTTCTACCCTAAATTTTTTCTGTTCAAGCAGTGGTTGACACCCCAACCTTAGGCATTAGGCAGACCCAACCCCCCTCGAAAGATACTACAGATTCTAAATTAGGTACTCAGAAGGAATAAAAAACAATTCATCTTGATTCTCAACCACAAAATCAAACTACATCGGTTGATGTTAAAACAATATAGTTTCTACGAGGAAAACATTAGAAACTGAAAAAATGTATGATCAACAGGAAGGGTATTTAGGAAACTCCCCAGTCTACTATTTCCAAGGTGAATACACCTTCCCAATGGATCTAGATAATGTCTTAAATTTCGAAGGAATTACACCCTCGACACAGGCCCCTATCCAACAACAGCATCTTAGTGGCTCCACCAACTAGTTTCTACCCATGGTAAAAGTTGGTATGGAGATGATAAAGAACTTAGAACTTATCTTACATGATAATTTATCTTCGGTTCTAGTACCCAAGCATATGCAGGTTAACAAAGATCCCTCAGAGCAGAAGGAGAGTTAATTTCTGAACCCTGTCAAACAGTATTCTGTATTGGACCCACTATCCCATAACCTGTTTCACATGATAATATAATTGTTATTCCAGAACCAAATGAATATCTTTTTTTTGGAATTTTCAGGGCATCACCATCTCTAACACCCTCAATGTTTTGAAATGAATGGTTATCATGAATCAACTTATTCTTTTTTCATTTGCAGAACCAAAAAACATTTTCCCCAATAAATATTATCACTTTTTTCAAGAAAATTTTATTTTTTCTAGTGAAATCAATAATAATCTCAAAGATGATTCTTTATGTATTTTTGCACATTCTTCTTTAAATGATTTTAGTGTTTTTAGTATCACTTATCAGATTCTCACTAGCACCTTTACTATTGATGGTACTCAATTTTCTGGTCCTTTGTTTATGATAAGAATATATACCAAGAAAAAAATATTAATTGGAATGAAATCTCTTATTTAGGCACTAACACAATTTCCCTAGGTTTCTCAGGGGATACATTAATGCAATTCTTAACTCTTGTGAATTTTTTCCCAAATCACACTTCTATATCCACGAGAGAATTTAAATCCTCAATGGAGGACAATAATATTTTTGAAATTAATCTCACTAGTGTGAAATAAACTTGATATAGAAGAAATTACAATATGTTGGTTGCTTCCAAATAGGATTGAGCCTTTACGAATGTCCCTGCTTTAGATCACTGGGATAATATCTCCAACATCACTGTTCAGAAACTGAACTCACATCATCACCCTACCCTGGTAAACATTTCCTCCAAAGACATGAAACATCGATTACGATTAAATTTCAACAATTTTTTTCTCTATGATGAAGAGTGAAATAATTTCATCCAAAACTTTTGGTTCTCAATATCTCATAGCAATTATGCCTTTACTTGCAACATCAAACTAAAACACCTCAAACAGACTCTCAAATCCTTGTGAAACTCCAAATTCAAACAAGTTAACGATGACATTACCATTTTTGAGAAAGAACTAAATGATATGCAATACAAAAACACCAACTCTAACCTACACAGTGTTCCTAATCAAGAAATAAACATTGTGGTCAAACTCAATTCCTTACTCACTTTTAAGGAAAATAAGAGAAATTAATCTAATAATGTTAAATGGTTACCTAGAGGTGAAAGAAATACCAAATTCTATAACTCTCTCAAAAGAATCAAGAAGGCCTATAGAACTCTAACCTTTCTAAGGGATGTGGATAACATTCTTTACAAGGAATATGACATAGCACAACATATAGTCTCTTACTATGAAACTATCTTCAATGGCACTAATAGAAACAAAGACCTCCTTCCTAAGGTCATTCCTTTAGTGATCACCGATGCAGACAATGCCTTCATTCTTAACCCTCCAATAGATCATGAAATTAAAGACACAATCTTTAGTCTGAATCTCAATAGTGCTCCGGGTCCTAATAGATTTATGAATGTTTTCTTGAAACCATATTGTTATGTGGTTCATATCGATGTTTGTTATCTTGTTAATGCCATTTTAACCAATGGGGTGCTTCCTCATTTTATTACTGCTCAATTACTCACCATGATTCCTAAATTGGACAATACCTCTGAGATTCACCATTTTAGACTTATTTCTCATATCAAAACTCTTTACAAAATCACCACCAAAATCATTTGAAATAGGCTCTCAAATTTTACTGAAAAAATTGTCTCTTGGAACCAATTTGGATTTGTAAAGTGTTGATATATTCATGAATATATATGTATTGCCTCTGAATGTATTAATAACTTGAATAAAACTAATGGAGGAGGAAAAATAGCTACTAATCATGACATCAGAAAAGATTTTGTCACCATGGATTGGAGTTTAATCTTCAATGTCCTTCAAAGTATTGGTTTTAGTTCCCTTTTATCACTGCTATCATAACCCTCTTCAACACGACCACTATATCGATTTTAATCAATGGATATCCCAAATGATACCTTAGATGCACCAATGGTGTCATAAAAGGTGACCCCCTCATTGAAATTATCTTCTAAATAGCAGAAGAAAACCTCAGTCATCTGATCAATCGTCTGGTAGATCAAAATAAGCTGAAATCCATTCATGTCTCCAGGAATGTATATACTCCAACTGACATATTTTTTGATTATGAAATCATCCTTTTCATCCAAGGTAACAAAATAAAAATTCTTAACCTCATGACTTCTCTATCTCACTATGAGGAGGTTTTTGGAAAAAAAATATGATGGAAAAAATCTTGCATCTTCGTTGGGAGGAAATTTTCCCTCAATATAAAATGTTATATTATCAGTGAATTAGGTCTGAAAGAAGGCTCTCTACCCTTCACATACATTGGTGTCCCCATATTTTGGGGTATACCCAAGTCTTTCCATTTTGTGACTATTTTTAATCAAGTTCTAATCCATAATTCATCTTGGATGGGTAAATATCTCTATATGGTAGGTAGGACTTGCCTTGTTAAAACCACTATTGTCTCCAAGATGGTCTACTCCATGATGGTCTAATAGTGGATTATTGGTTTGATCAAAAAAATGAACACAATAATTAAAAATAACATCTTGTCCGTCAGTATTTTAGAAATAAATCTAGTGATGGCCCCTTGGTCAATTTGTTTCAATCCTATTGAGAATTGTGGCATTGGAATAAAAAAATTAATGTACATTAATTAAGGTTTTCAACCTCAGCTTACTTGGAATCTTTTTCACAATTCTTCTAAATATATCACCTTTCTGAGAAATAGATTTATTGTCAAACATAAGACTGAAAATTCAAGCATTATTAATTCTTCCATATGACCGTCCATCATGTAATTCTTTTCCAACATTATGGATAATTCAGATGGATGGTCTCTAGAGATTCCTCCATGAAATTATGGTTAGATAACTTGACTGTAACTCCTTTAGTCTCTATGATTTCTCATAATCAAACTCTTAAAAACACCAACAGATCTATCAAAGATACCTTAAATATTCAACAAGATCATCTTGGAGATAATATTTTGAATCTCATTGAAAACTATCCATTTTCATACAACAATGATTTCTTAATTTGGGATCCTACTCAAAATGTTATGCTTACCACAAAAAATTAGTACAATAATATTTGATGTAACACTGAGAATTATTACAACATGATTAAACACTTCAACAAACCTTGGATAAATACCTCAAGATTCAGTCTCATCAAGCGCCTTGATCACAATAAAGTTCCCATTGATACTTGCCTTCAATCATTTGTAATTCAGTATTTCTCTAAATGTAAAATTTGTAATCAACATAGAGAATATGTTAACCAAATCTTCCTTTCTTGTTCTACCGATTCTTATATTTGGAACTTTATTTTTGACATATTTTATTATAGATGGTTGATACATAAATCTTTTAAAAATAAGTTTATGAAATGTGCAGAGATGGAAGGCTCTCACCAAATCATGAACCGTTTCCTGGCTGCAATTGATGAACTCCACCATGCAATCTAGTATGATCGAAATAAAATTATTCATAACAACTACTCACTCAATATTAATTCAGGTTGGATCTATATACTCATTTCCATACAGGAAACTTCTTTAATACAAAAAGGACATTTCCATAACATCGTTCATGACTTTGGAATCTTGAAACATCTACAAATCACCCGAAACATCTACCATCCGCATCACACGCTGGAGGTGTTCTGGAGATCTCCTCTCACTGGATGGATCAAAATCAACATTTATGGTACCTCTAATGGAAATCTAGTACCTTCAGGGTGTGTTGATGTATTCAGGAATCACCTCTGCCAGATTCTATGTTGCATCATGTGCCATTGTGGCATTGCCACCTCCGTTGAAGCTGAGATGATGGGTTTGATTCGTGCGATTAAATTTTCCTGGGTTTTTGGTTGGAACAACATATGGATTGAAAGTGGCTTTATTACCATCGTATAAGTAATTTGGAATTGCGTAACTCATCTATATTGGCCAATTACTACCCATTGGATAGAATGCATCAATTTTCCCACTGATCTTCCCTACATCATCACACTTGTTTATCGGGAATAAAACATGGTTTCATACGACTTGTCCAACTTATGTTTTAATCAAGACATAACTTAGTGTGAAGACCTCCCCACCACTCTTATTCCCTTTCATGAAGAATATTTTAATATGATCACATACTTTAGAAATTTTTAAAAATTCATATAATAAATTTTGTGATTTGGCCATTTAGATCAAGGCATCACCTTTTATTAATAATAATAATAATAATAAATTACAAAATAATTTCTCATGAACCACCTATAAGATAGATATCCATGAAAAAAATAAATAGAAATGATGTTGTATAAAAAATTTAAACAATTTTCATAAAAATAAATACTATAACTCACCTTCAACTCCCCCACACAAAACATCCACTTTTATTCAACATCCATTACTCCATATATATAATGAATTTCCAATTAAAGAAATTAAATGGAATAGTGATGGATGATTTTTCTTGTGATGTAATGAAATGAAATGAAATTGAATATTAACTAACTTCCATATAATCCTAAGGGACTAACCAATTCTGACACTAAACATGCCCCATAAGCACAAAAATGATGAACTAATAATTTTAAAATAAAATATAATATGTGAGAGTACACATGCTTATTATGCCACCACCCACTTTTTTCATAAACCTAATATTTAATTATAAAACCACTATAATAAATTCTTAATTACATGTGTAAAATATATTATTTCATTTTAACTGAAATAGTGTAGATAATATTTCCTAAAATATTTACAAAACATTCCCTTAATTTTTTCATGAATGAAAACAATAAATATAAAAAATTTCAATTTTTAAAAAAGTAAGATACAAAATAATAACCATTTTAAAGAACTATATTCTTAAAAATGATTTCAAAAATTACTTTAGAGAACCAACACACGTTTTATTGATATAAAGAATACACCAAATGGCCCAACATTACTAAATGAAAAAATTACCATTAATAAAATCATTCAGCCAAAGGTTCCACATAAGTAAAAAAATTAGTGGATGTAATAGAAAGGTATAGAAATATCATATATTAAACAACTAACTAAAGAATGGGTGTCATGTGTGAACCTTAGGTTCTATCTAGAATGGTGTTGGTCCTGATTCCCAAATTCAATAGGACATTGTGTGCATCCTAAGAAAATATCCCATCCACTATCTCCCTAAGGGAGTGTGAAGGACCTACCAATACCAAACCTTAGGAGGGTAAAAATCTCCTATAGAACTATACATTTATCACCCACTAGATTAGTGAAATAGACATCCAAAAATTTATTAGTTACATAATGTTCTCATGATAGCAATAAAAAATAGAGGTGAGTGAGAAGACATGTAATGATTAAAGGAAATCAAAAATCATAATCAATATCTCACCCTCACCTTCATATAACTCCAAAGATACCACCCTAGGTATTTTAAATATAATCTCCATTTATATCAAACACCACCCTTTAAAGGGTAATATGTACAAGGTTACACAAGTAGGGTCTCACACACCCACACTATTTGAAATTGTTTTAATGTTCTAATCAATCCATTCAAAAAAGTGACTCAGAGTGAAATGTTATCTATTTGTATGGTTTGAAATTTCATTTCAGAAAATTCTTTTTAAAATAATTTAGAAATATCCACACTTAAAATAAATTCATTTTTTTATAAAGAGACACACTTAATAGTATTTGGATGTTAGTTTTGAGAATCAACCCACATTCATTAAAAAACTCTATGTGTCTAAAGCACCACACATCAAATCATTTCATGACCCAAACATGGTCATTTAATTTTTAAACCACACATTTTATATTAAATATTTTTGAATCCTTTTAAAAATACATTTAATTTAAATTATAACTTGAAATTCCAAGAAAAACCTTTTGAAAAGTTGATTTCAAAGGCCAAAATACCTTTATAAATTTCAAATGAAATTTTTAATGTTAATCTGGGAAATATTATAAGTAGTTGGTGTACATGGTTTTGAAAAATCAAATATTAACCAACCTTTAAAATAATAATTCATTTATATTTATTTTTAAACCAATATAGGAACCAATGATTCTTCCATTAATTCATTAAACACATGTAATACAGTGATTAAAAAAATTAATAAATAATTTAGAACCCAATATATCAATATATCTAATATTAAAAGTTAGGACACAGGGAAAACCTATGTTGAATTGAATTGAAATGGTCAGAAACATCAAATATTGGGAAAGCGAAGTCTGAAAAATGAATCACACCCCTCGAGAATAAGAACTCGAATGTAAAAATGTCAAAACCATACCTTTGGGTTTGACCAAGAGTGGGGAATAATGATGGAATAAAAATACAACAAGAGGAAATGAAGGGAGAAGATGAAGAGAGGCCTTACATTGTATATCTAAGATTAAACCATGAATAAACCATCATGAATTTTCATGAAGGAATGGAGAATCGATGATGGGTATAGAGAAATCACTATGGTGACCATGGCTACCAATTGTACGAGTGAAAGAGAGAGGGAAGATAAGATGAAATCCAGAAATAAAATATGAAAAAAAGGATGCATTGAAAATGATGAAAATATAAAATATATAGAGGATAAATCATGGTATAAGGAACATTAAACATCACTACATGGGGAGGCCATGTGACGACATAGCTTAATGACCATGATGTAGCCGGTCTGGAAGAGGCAGAGTGGCCTTTTCCAGTTTCCACAACCCACATTGGCATGGAATTAATTCCCGGATATAGCGATTCTAAAAATTGTAGAGGGAATAATACCTCACCCTAATACCACCAAACAAAAAGTCACTTTGTTGCGACACAATATTTTATCCATGTACGCACATGAAATTATAGAGACCTTGTCTGCGGTGTGGTCTGCATCCTACAACATACACATGAATCCTCATGAAAAATCTAGGTAACCTGAGCTACATGAAACACATAGAATCACAAGTAAGACACCAAGAAACTATAAATAACCAATAGTAAAACAATCATTCACAATATTAACTTGGGGGTATTAATATTCTCCAAACGATTCAAATTTCTTTCATCTGAATTTCTTTAGTCATGGTAAAAGTCATTAGTACACTAAAGAAATTATATTTTGATTCATGAGGTGGGTGGTCTAGGAATCAAATTTTAGAGTGATCAAATAAAAGAGATCCACTCAACATGTTCCATTAACCAATATATCCATCCAAATTCCCAAAAATAACTAAACCGATTTTCTAAACTCAAAAGACCTTTCCAAGTACCACACTACCTAAGAAAGATACCTCAAAATACTAAGAGAATGGATATTGATTATAGATATAGAAACTATTTATATTCTCTCTAAATAGTGATACAAATAATGATGAATAAAAGACAAGGAAAAATAATCATATAAGAAATAGCTCCCCAAAATAACCACAAGTATACATTTACTAGAAACCAATAAATCTCTAAGAGAGGAACTTCCCAACGGAACACCAATAATCTCACAAAAAAAGTATATAATAATATTATGATAATAGATAAAACCAAATAATGAAATGATATTTAACCATTGGTTACTATAAACAAGAGTGATTTAGGGTCTCAATGATAGTACATAGTCTCACAGTGAACTTGATAAAACTAGATGAAACACTAGAAAGTATATCATTTGGACAACTTTCATCCACACCCAATCAACCCAAGAAGACACCCAAGGTTTTTACCAAATCTGTCTATTGATATGTAATCCTTATCACCTTATTAAAATAAAAAAACCTTATGAAATTAAACTATAAAATGAAACATAAATAAACTATAAGAAAACTGACATCCTATAAGAACTGATCAAATATATATCAAAGGAAAAAATAACCATAATGTAACTCAAAATCCATAATTTTATTCAAATACTCATAATAAATACAATAAAAACAGAAAGCAATCAATAATTCACTTGATAACTCAATCCAGTCTAGAAAATATGCTCCCAATAACTCTCAATTGTGATGATCCATGAGTGTTAATAGAATTGATAATTTACCTTAACTCTTCTGAATCATTCCATAACCTAAGATAAACCTTTATAACAACTAAAATAAGGTATTTAATAATACAATAGGTGATAATATAAGAACTGAGAGTAAAATTTTCGTAGTACACCACTCTTTCTAGATCCTTGGTAGTGATAAGAAAATAATAAATTTCCTACAAATGGAAAAGAACTCACGAAGAGGATTTTACAAAGAGAATATACTTATACTATATTACTTGATCACTCTAGGTGGAATATGTGAAATAAATTGAGGTATAAAAATATTCAATTCAAGCCTCAAAATTCCACCCATTATTCCCATCATAAATGGACACATCTAAAATATATATTTCGTAAAAAACAAAACACATGACACACATGCACACAAAAATCCATTTGATTTTTAAAACAACCAAATTATAATTAAGAATTATAAAACACCACACAAAATTTGAAAACCAAATATAAACTTTTTTTAAATTATATGGATTCTTTTTAAATAATTTCCATAAAATTAAACTTTCTTTATAAATAGATTTAAAAAAAACCTGAATGAAATCAACAAATTTTTAAAAATTGTTTTAAGGAAAAATAATCCCCTTTGATGAAAACCACTAAAATATATTTTTTACCAAGAATTACATAGGAAATAATAGAAAATTTTTTCACCCAAAATAAAAATTTAAAATTACCAATGAAAAAAAATTCCTAACAGAAAACACCACATAAAATCCATTCCAATAACATCAAACCACACTAATCCCTCTTTAATTCTCGTCTTACAAGTGAGAATTCACATTAGGAGTGATTCAGTAATTAAGGTAGGCCAGAAAAATTTCAACATTAAATATAAGACCACTTGTGTGTTTAGTGGTGTCCCTAAAACCATCTACACGGGTGTCACATAGTTGTCTAGAATATTTATGCTTTCCGTGTAGCTATAGATCATCATCCACAGTCACTAAAATCTCCTAGAAACCCAAAAAATCAATAAATCATTTTCAATTAAAATATAATTTACTTATGTAAAGCATTGAAGTGATCACAATTAAAATCATAATTGAATACTAGAACCTGTAATAGCCCTTGCAACTTGAGGTTTCAAATATTAATTCGAAATCTAAACTATCTCTAGAACCTACTTATTGAGTTCAGACCTCCCTATCACCATAATACCATTAAAATCCTAAATAATAGAAGGGTTCAACTGAAGCATAGGTCCCTATTATAAAAAATAGGCTATGATACCATTTTGTAAATAATCGTCTGAGGTTTCCACTAGAACATGTACCCAAGGCAGTTCATCATTGGCAAAAAAGAAATGCTTGACCACCACAGGCTAGAAACTAATGCCTAGTAATTAGAGAAAACCTCATTGGGAATGATTTCGTAAATTAAATGTATATATTAACTAAAAATAATATCATTAACCATATTAAATTTTTACACCCATGCCAAAAAAAGTAATAAAAAAGAAGTAAAATAAACAATTTTATCAATTTTAATTATAAGAAACACACAACTCATCACTAACTCCCTCACAAGAAAACAAATTTTATTAAATGGGCACAGGTCTGCATATTTAATGCACCACTAATTTAATGAAGGATAATTAATAAGGATGGATGATTTAGATGGTGAAATAAGAATACTAAATAATATATAATAAACACTAACCATTACGTGACCTCAAGGTACCAACCCACCCCGATGAAAAACACATCCCATGGGAGGATAAGGGATGGAATAATAACCAAAAATTAATATATAATAATCATGAACATTCACATGTACAATAAGCCACCACCCACCTTACTAAAATCATAAAAAATAATTATAAACCAATTTAATTCAATTTTGAATTAAATTAAATATTTTTTATATATATAACTGTACTAAAGTAGATGAAAATTCATAATAGATTCAAACACCATTCCTTTTCATATTTATTAAATGAACAAATTAGTATTAATGCCTTCCATTTTTATAAAACACTTTCCCTACAAAAAATCCCCTTTTGGTTTATGAAATCTTTTATTAAATATAAATTCCAAAAAATATTCAGAAAACCAAAAAAAGCTATATGAATAAAAATATCTACTAAATGGAACATTACGACTAAATGAAACAATAAATAAAAATAAAATAAAAAAACCAAATATTACACACAGATCAATCAATCAGGGGATACAACAAAAATTCAGTTAAATCCCTTACATCAAACCACAAACCCATGAATGGGTGTTATAGGATACCCTTTGGTTCTAACTAGAATATTACTGAACCAAGATTATAGATTCAGCAGGACACTTTAAATATCCTAAAAAAATTTAATTTTATCTTCTCCATTAGGGAGTTCTAGGGACCTTCAAATATCAACACCCAAGAGGGAACACCTCTCTTAGAGAACGAGGTGGTTTAAACACACTAGATTAGCGAAACACATATCTTGACTTCTATTGGTTACCGAAATTTCCCATCACATTAATAAAAAAATAGGCAGGGAAGTTAACATGAAATGATCAGTGAAGGAATTAAAAATCACAATCTATATGTCACCCTCACCACCATATCCCTCTTAAAAAACAACCACTCAGATCTATTAACCTATCTCCAAATACATCAAAACTACCCACTAATGATTAATAAACACAAGGTGTGAAAATAGTTTTCCATATACCCACACCATTTTAAAACCATTTAATGTTCTTAATTTTCCTTTCAAAAATAGGGAATAAGAGTGTAAAGTCATCTATTTGTATGGATTCAAATTTTTTTTCCAATAATTCCTTAAAAAAAAAATTTTTTAAGACACAAACTTAAAATTATTTCAAAACATTATTTTAAGGTGACACAATTAACACCATTTATAAATTATTTTGTATAATCAACCAACATCCATTGATGGTCTTCAAAGATCCCAAAAACCAAAATATAATTTATTTCACTTCCCAAATGAGTCTAATTCAATTGTAATCCTAACATTTTAAAAAGAAATTATTGAAACCTTTTAACACTTGTTGGAATGTCAAGTACCATTTGATATTTTAAGTGATTTTTTTGAAAAAATAATTTAATAGTATAAATAATATTTTTATATTTCAAATACTTCTTTTAAATTTATTTAAGAAATATTATAAGAAGTTGATGTGCATGGTTAAGAAAAATAATTTTTGAACCAACCCTTAAAAGTGTAAAACCATTATCTTTCTTTGGAAACCAAGATAAAGAAAACAATTTCTCCTAGAAATTCATTAAAACCATTTGATACTATCATTAGAATTTAAACATTATAGTTCCCTAATTCAAATGAATATTATGGGGTGAATCAATAGTTTTATTTAATTAATTCTTCATATTCTATTATTTAATCCCTTAAACCAAATAAAATTCATAATCCTCTTAATAATATATCAAAACTTCACCACATATGTCGTATTAATAATAAAGAGAAAACCCAACAATATTTCCAAGGTTTTGTATAAAATAATACTCCTTAACATATTTGATAGATTCTCCAAAATGGATTCTCTAATAAATCAGTTAATAGATTCAACATGAATTATTTTTACACCCCAATCCCACAATTGTAGAAATGTTTTATACACCTCAACTAAAATCCTATCGAAACTTGTTATACACCCCAGCCACATACTCATATTATGATCCAATGATCAAAATACCATAATTATCTCTGGGTTACTTCTAAGTTGTTTTTATTTAATATTTGTATACCAGTAGGATACAAAGATATGTGTTATTGTATACTATTATTAAGAAAACTTATTTCACTGATGGTCTTGAGAAACTTCTCAATATCTCTATTAATTTAGGTTATCCAATTATTTCACTTCACTCAATACAAGTATTGTATCATATATCAAAATTATTTAAAGGTTATTCATGAGTTCTCTCAAAATATTCTAAAGGTTCTAATATCTCTATTAAACCTATAGATTTAATTATATTAAAACAATAACAATATCAGTTTTATTTTTTATTAATTATTCCTTAATATTATTTCATGTTTAATATTACAAAAATATCAAAATGTTTCCTTGTAGGTTCTACTTATTATTAAATCCTTAAATATCTAGTTTTTTCTTGTTTTTTTACCACTGATAGATTCATCAATTTATTCTCATGTGGTATTTGAATTCTTGTTGCCTTATTATCTACTCAGCTCATTATTCTATTAAATCCATTTAAATCCTCATTTATATAGGGTTTTTTAACTCCAAGATATAACTAAATATCAAAAATAATTTTTCTCTACAAAATGTAAACCTTTAAATTCATTTTATTCATTTAAATATTTTCACATGCAATGATGAATGTTTTTTTGTGACATAGAACCTATAGGTTTTAGGGAAGAACTCAAATCTAAATACATTCAATATAGATCGATCATATATTTGGATTGAACATATGAATAACTATATTGACCATATGAAAAAATCTAGATCAACAGTATGTACAGATCTAGATAGACCATATGAAACATCCATATTGACAACATGAAAAATTTAGATCGACCACATGAAAAATTCAGATCGACCATATAAAAAAATTTCTAGATCAACCAGATGTCTTACTACCCCCATGAAGCCTCAACCTTTACCCTTATATTTCCATAAAAACACTATGGTTACCATTATGTCAGTCATTTAAATCATAAATGACCATTACATAGCTTAGTTCAAGCTCGTCTTACCTTTCTATAGGAAACTCATTATCTTTCTACATCATTAAAAAATATTAGTCTTCCCTTAAATGGCTAGTGTAACTCTATGTTTACCGTTCTATAATAGGTTTTTGTCGTAGGTTTCCTTTTAATATTTTACTTATATTCCACATTACCTTTACATAACTATTGCAAATCCTATTACTAATTTTATGTACTTATTATTGTACCTTTATGTAAATATTAGGATTCCATAAATACCATAACAAAGGTATTTGATTATTATTTTATCCTTTACACAACATGAGATAATACCATTATATAGATAATGAAAATCATAGATTGAGTTTATGAAGTATTTAAAAACTCAATTTTACCTTTAAGTAGCTAGTAAATTCATCTAAAAATCATTTAAGCCTTTATCAATCTTTTCAAAAGACTTTAAAACTTCCATCCAATGTTCTATAAAGGTTTCCATAAATCATAAACACTATTATTTTACATGAAATCTAGTTAAACCATCATAAAATGTATGTTAAATATTTTTCATGAATATATCCCCTTAAGTTCTTTATTAAGTATCCTTAAACAACTTAGTGAATTCGATGTATTATCAATCATGACAAACTGTTACAACTCTTGAATCTACAATAATTATTTAATAATCATCACCACATTAATTTACTAAACAAATATTGACATATTAATTGAAATCCAACCATTACATGGGAACTTCACCCCTCCTTTGAATTTTTTAACAATACAAAAACTCAACACTCTCAATAGGTGTGATTGTATAGATTTTTTGTTCTCCAAATTATTAAAAATAAATACAAAGATAAATTGAAGAGATATTCTAACCACCTATTATTCCTTTTAAGAAAATAAAAAAATGACTTACCTTCTAAATTTTTATAACAAAATAATATCTTATAGCTACCTGATAGAAGGATCCCACCACATGTTTTTCTTAGAAAATATCCTTTAACATGACAACTCTAATTCTACATGAAAAAACACTTTATAGAAAACATCATTTTATAACAAAGGTGATAATTTTTGTCATTAAATCAACCAACATGTGATACCTTGATCAAAACTCATTAATGGGTCTATTTCACACAGACTTAACAAGAAACCTATACCCATCTCAAGAAACCATCAAAATATTTCATATACAAGTCAAATAACTCCCCCTTTTATTATATTAACATCAACCAACATCCCTACAATATATGTTTAATAAAATAATGAATGATGATTGGGGGTGTGTTCATAATACAATTTTATCTAGATATCATATGGCTTCCTAAAAATATATATTGCAATTAATATTTTTTCCTATAATCCTTCTCAAAATTTCACCCCCACTAGGGAGTAAACTAACTTCATATATTAATGGTAGATGAAATAAACCATGAATAATGAACTATTGTTAATGCTGAGTGAATTATACTCATTATACTCCTTCAATTCAATAAATTTTGGAAAAAAATAGTTATAAAAGGGAATATTGAGAGACCTCTTGGTTCATAAGATGAAACACTTAGGGTAACAGTTTCCTCACAAACCGATCCAATATATTTTTTCACACTCATCAAATTTCTTATTTTCATAAAACCAAATAGGTTTTGTGAGAATTTATAACTTCTTATATATTTACATTTTTAATAGATCTTTATTTACCTCATAGATCGAGGAAAAAATATTCCCTTAATATTGTATCATCTTTCACATTGGATCATTTTAGTCTGAGAAGATTGTCATAAAATATTTTTTGGCATTCCTAGAATAACCATAGAATTCACAAAATATTGTTTTAACATTTAAATAATGATTTTTGTAAATATTATCATGAATTAAAATTTCATTATGTGTAAAAACGTTTTTTCCTTTTTCTTTTGCATCCATCACTTGTTTCTCCATTCTCCTTTCTATTTACAATTAATCTAGCCAAATTTCTTGGCACCCATTCATGAATTTATTAGCATATTTGGGATTATATATATTATTCCATTTTATGAAATTTTTAATCTATCCTACTAGTCTAGTCATGAACTCATCATCTTGGTGACCTTCCTATCCACGTCTACCACATATTCTTCTAAAGACTCAAATCTATTTTGAGTGGATCAAACTGGTATATACATGGTCACAAAATAATATATCTAATTTTTTATCCTTGTTCTATCACCAAAACACCACCGTGGTTCTTTCCTATTTATTATAAAAATATATATTATACAAAAATAAGAAATATTTGTATCCATACCTTCAACAAAAACAATAGAACCCTTGAAAATATATTCTCCAAGATTAATTCCAGATCTATCCAGTATTATGTTTTTGATGTCCTAATATAATGTAATCTTTCTTTTTCTTAAAAAATTTTAATTCATGGAATTTTTTCATCAATTGGTCTAGAATAATGTCTCTCATAATAATTTTTGATTCCAATTGGTTCTGTTTTTTTCACCATCACTGTGAGATCTGGCCAATTTATCACGGGACATATTAAGTGCTGATTTTCCTTACATACTAAACCCCTTAAACTCACTAACATTAGATGAATCTACCTTAATATTAGTATCCTTTGATTAATATTATCTCATTTTTTACATAAAAGTTTATAAAAAAATAAAAATAGATTATTTTCCATCCATTTATTCTTCAAATGTAGCTAAATGTTCTTTAAGATCAAATATCATCTTTTCTTATAGTGTCGACTACAACTTCCTTGTTCTGATCTCATCATCAATGGATGTTAATTTATTATTCAGGTCTAACTTTTATTCAATTTTTTTCAGAATTTATAAATATTTTACATTTTTTATTTCTTCAGCTTTCTAATATACTCACTAAATGATTCCAAGTCATGTTTAAATTTCTATTACAACAATATCCATTATTCTATACCATCACCACTACTTGATGAATCAAACTCTTGTTCAAAATTATGAAATGAAATTAACCTCATCATATAAACGTATTCTTAAATAAGAATAAATCTTCTAATGATTCCTCATCAAAATAAATTTCACACTGTTGTAATTTTTCTTCAACTTATAATTTTTTATTTTCCTCACCTTATTTATAGAATTAAGATACAATAGTTTTTTCCTTGTGGGTTTCCTTGTGTTTGATTTCTCTAGAGCTGGGCAGGTGTGTCTTGTAGGGTTAAAATTTCACACCAAGGCTCATGGTTTCATTTGACTTCATATAGATTCGTGTTTTTCTTTTTATTTCTCATCTGGTTGAATTCATTATAGAGGCAGAGTGTTTTTATGGAGGGGATAATTGTCACACCAAAACCTAGGAATTTAAATTACTTTAATTAATTATGTATTTTTAGCCTCGGTTTTGAGGTTTGGTATTTGGTGGTGGTCAAATTATAAATTTTTTGGAATCTTTTTAACTATTCCAATGTTAATAGAAACTGTTCAGTGCCTATGCATGAGCCCAAGTGGGGAAGTAGTCTGGCACATGTCATGTTCATGGTCTCTTAAACCATGTGAAAAGTGTGTGAAATGAATCTATTAAATTAATTAGATGCGTTGTACAGTTGACACACGATTTCTTAACCATGGGGACAGTCCGTGTGTGTGACCCTTCTCTCTAGCAGGGCATGCATTGTCAGTGCACGGTCTAGAGGACCACACAGTTGTACTATGCATCCTTCCCAATGTTTAATAATGTAATAAATAATAAAATAAAATAAAATCAAAATATAATGAGATAAATGTAAAAAAGATAAAACTAAAATGTTTTCAAAAAAATAATATTATCAATTTGAATAATAACAATATTATTATTATGAATAATAATAATATTATTATGTTAATTATGATTACTATTTTATTTATTGTAATTGTTATTAATATTAATATTATAATATGTTTAGGGTTTTATCAATCCCCGCAACGGGATTTCCCGTTTCCCTTTCCACCTTCGCCGTGAACCACCAACCCCTTATTCCTCTAGCATAACATAACCAACTGGGAGAGCTCCAGCATTCCACCCCCTTCCCCTCCTACTCACATAACCTGACCAAATGGGGGAGCTTCAGTTCACCAACCCCTTCCCCTAATTCTCACATGACCCGCCCAACTGGGAGACCTCAGACACACCACCTGCCACCCCTCATACAATCATCTTTCCTCTAATTTTTTGATACATACACATTTAGTATGTCTCTCATCCCCTCCACTTCTTTCATTTTTTGGTTTTCATCTCTTTAGATTGGTGTTCGTGGTTTGGAATACCTCTAACTCATTTGGGGGAATTTATTTTGGTCGATTAATGATGAGTAGGATTTGTTGGGTCCAATCGAGGCTAGTTCTAGCCACCGCCTTCATGGCAAGTGTGTTCTATATGCGCTCTGAGTAGGTTTTCCTTTATTTATATATATTTATCAATTTATTATTGGGGGTTTTTAGTTTTTGATTTTATTTTAAATTTTTATTAGTGGGGTTTGATCCGTCATTCATAAGGATGAATTACAAACACGTATAGGGTTAGGTAATAGACATATATATGTGCCCTATTTATATATATATTCCCACACGGTGAGTGGAATATGTGAAATGAAGATAAGTGTATATATATCTATAAATTCATGTGTGTGTATTTGTAAAGACCAGATATGAGTTTCCGTCATCAAATTAATCAAGAGAAAAATTGTTTAGGCTTGGTCCACTACATTTTGAGGTAGGTTACCAATTCCCACGATTTTAATTTGAACTCCTTAATTTCCTAGCCTTTTAGAAGAGTTTTTTTCATATTTATGTGGTACATATATACATATATATGGGTTTTTTTAAATTGATTTCACCTCTTGGAATTGGTTTCAAATTTATTTACATAACTTTTCTAATCCTTTTACACATTTCTTTTAAAGGTGTAGTATCCTATGTGTTTTATAACGATTTTATAAAATTTTCCTCGCTTGTGAATTGTGTTTTGTTGAACTTAATGGCTTTGGTTAATTTTTTTATGTAACACTTGGCTTGTTTGGAACCTCTAAGCGTATTTTAGTGATTAAATTACATGAAGGACCACTTGGAACCTTTTTAGTGTGTTGCGTATTTTAAAATGGATTTGGAAATGGAATTAGAATGTAAATTTAGGTTGGAAAATGAAAAGTCCCAGTTGGTACCTTGAGGTGATTTGGAAAATGGTTTGAAACTCATGTGATGTTAGGACCTAGTTAGTATTTAGTAATGATCATGAAAGAAATTACTTTTGATGTGAGTTATGATGCTTATCATATATATGTAAACTACTTGAACATTGGATGATATCCTCTCCAGTGTATTTTAAACAATGTTTCCTGCATGATAATGATGTTGGTTGTGATTTCTATTCCACGTTAAGCCATGTTTTATTATTATTATTATTATTATTATTATTATTATTATTATTATGGGATTCATGGGCGTAATCTAGATGATCGAGTGATAGTTACCCACTGACCCCGATTATACAGGTTGGTTCTCCCTAGATTAGTTGAGAGTTCAGGTGATATGTTTTATTAGATTTGATAGTTTAGAGTATTTAGTTTGTTATAAACTATAGATATACTCCATATGCTGGATGGTCAGTCCGTACCGAGTGCATTGAGGGAATTATTCTAGATATTTCTAGGAAACACCCATGATTACATACTTGTATTTTCCTATTTGTTTTTGTGGAACCCTTCGTTACTTTATCTAATTACACATTTACATTAATTCTTATATTAAAACACCTGTTCAATAACAAGTTATTTTTTAAAGGGATTGATTGAAATTAATTTCATTCTTTGGAAGGTGTTTTAGAAAATGAAATAAAAAGGGTTTTTTCTTGAAAATAGAATCGTGTTACTTATTTTGATAGAATAGTGAATTTTTTCATATATCCTATTCTCAAACTAAAATGAATAGATTTAACAATATAGGTGGGGAATAGTGATTTTTGTATCATTGTCATTCTTTCTGGGTATTTTAGTGACCACTCCTACTATATCTTTCCATTTTTAGGTTCTTCCGGTTCTAGATCTCTCGTAAAACAAGCATGGTTCTGTTTTTGGGGGTGACCCATGAGGTCAAATGGAGGTACATCTAATAGTTTTTTAATTTTTTATGTGAGTGTTTATTTATATTGGTCAATTTAATTTTCATTTATTTATCTTTTTTATGGTATAAGATCCCATAATGGTGGTTACCAAGTGAAAACATAATTAGAAAAAGGAATATATTCATATGAGTAATCGTACCAGATAGTCAACATTCTACGAGTCCCATCATAGTATTTTATTCAACCATAGAACAGTATTTTAGAATATCAACATGGAATTTCAAGGTTCACATCATATCAGGGGACCAATATAACCTTATCAGTGTGAGAAATACTCTAGAAAAATATTATGTCAACGTTATGATGAATAATTAACAATATGCAACAAGATATTTTATAAATATTCAAATATTTGAATATTCTTGTATTCCAAATCATAAATAGTTTGTTCAAGAACAAAAAATAAAAAAATAAATTCCTATAATACTCTTTTATTTTTCATTTTATTCATTTGATTAAGTGTTAAGGAGTGGTTATTAATTATGGTAGGGATGTTTTCACTGAGAAGAAAATGTTAGGTGCCTTCATGAGATATCGGGGAAAAGTTTCATGATTACTTGATTTTTTATTATTTATAAAACATGTTAAAAATATAAATGAAAATGATGGTTGTGTCTTCAGAGAGTTAAGAGTCACCATTCCGGGACCAATGATCTTGATTATTTGGGGTTCGTCAGTGGTTATAATACTTATCCCAAGCATAAATTTTGATAAAAATTTAAAAATGAAGATAAATAGAAAAATAAAAACCATACATGAGGGAGTATCTTTAATTATATTCAATACTTCATGAAATTGATTTTTGTTTGGGGTGAAGGGAAGATATCACTATTGTGAGGGTAATTTCATTGAAAATTAAATTATTAATTATCATGCATTGTACTTAAGAGAATGACTCATTTTTTAGACTTAATGTTCGTTACATCATTTACTTAACTACCTTAAAGACTCTGGGTAATATTAAACTAAATATCTGAGACCGAATAAGTTTTTTATTTTTCTTTTTCTCCATAGGGAAGAGATTCAAGATTCATTTCAAGCTTATAGTAAGAAGCATGAAATTTGGTAGAAGTAAAAAACTCCATTTACATCTATACCTTGATCGATGAGTTAAAATATATCAAAATGAGGTAAATTATAATTAGTGTCCCTATTAATGATGAATTTAGAAATTTTTAGGGATGTTAGTAGAGGAATACTGAATTCAAAAGACAAAAATTAAAATAAATTTGTGACATATTTTATGGAAAATTAATGCAGAAAATTTTCCATGTGATGCTCAAAAATTTACTCTCATATTAAAAAAAATTAATTTTATTAATATTGATATATGATTCATGGTAGTGTGAGATTACCTAGTAAATATGTTTATATTCAATAATTGAGGAAAAAATGGGTCTATTTATGGGTGGATTTGATAAGTACAATTCATGCAAACATTTTTTGTTATTTAGATTAATTAATTTGTAATTTTTTCACAATTATTAATTGTTTTAATTATTTAAGGTTATATATTAATTTTGAAATGATTTTCATAAATGAAATAAAAAAGGCATCAATTTAATTTTATTTTGAGAAACAGTTTCATTTTAGATTCTTTTAATGAAATTTTAATAAAATATTCTTTTTGTTTCGGGTTGAAAAATGTAAGATAACATTAAATTAGGAATTCAAAGAATGGATAGTATGAGAAACGTTAAGCATCACAGATCCATCAAAGATCACATATAGTATGTTTTTGGATAAATCCTAGTGTGTATTATGCATTGGTCCCATGTGGGTCGACATAGTTTGGAGGAAGCTACACATAATGTGGTATGTATTTGACTATTAAAATTTATCATTCCACATCTTGGTTGATATAGTGCTTCACCAATACAACAAAATATGATGTTGTACATGGTCATTTTTTAGAGAACTATGCACTTGAGTGGAATGATTTTCCCCACTATAAAGTCTTGATCCCCTACTCAAACAGATCTTTACCGCCTCCACAACCCATGTTCATCAAACCACCGCTGTAAGTCACAAGATAACACCATTTCAACTACTTTCTAAAGCCCATGGTTTGACTAGGAACAAACTATGTAGGTTAGAACCATCATTGTTTGAACCATGAATCTTAGGTGACCCCTTTAATCCAATTATGATGTATATGATACCACTTCCAGAAATAATTAATGAAACAATATGTGCTACACTAATGTTGAAGATACCATGGTTAACATCGAAGCTCAACTGATGAAATGGACAAAGAAATGAGATGGTTCATTTGGTGAATGTCAGGGTAAGGATGAATTTATTAGATTATACTATATCACTGATAAAGGATGAATTTATTAGTGATTTCTCTAGAACCAATAAAGGGAGACTTTATCAGCACTTTTTATAGCACTTCTAATGTCTATAAAAGCTACTGCACAATTGTATCCCAGAAGAATCCCTATAAAAACAAACCTAATTAGAATAAATAAGCATGAATGAAAATAAATAAAAAATTTAATTGGAAAACATATATCTCTCTACACTAACATCTCAATTCATAATGTACATTAAAAACAATTAGATTGATTTTATATTTACAATTAATCAAAAAATATACAACCTGTAGTGAAAATCAAAATGTGAATACTTTTTCCAATGATCAAAATCCATATAAATTATAGTCCCTACAAAAAAGGTAATGTATAATTTAGTAACAATAAATAAAATAATAAAAAAAATAAATTTCTAATTTTATAGAATCCACATAAAATAAATTATATTGTTCATTAATATATAAATAAATGATATTATCAGTTAATCTTGTGTCATATATGTGTGGTCAATTAGTACACATCAAAAATGAATTATGGATCATTTTCAAAAAGTTTTTAAAAAATTAAATATCATTTTATCATTTTGGATGTATAGTATGCACATTAAACTAAAATGACAATTTAATATTAAAAAATTCACTTATAGTTTTACCAAACACATATTGTGTTATATTGACATAAGGTCAATTCCAACACATCAAAAATGAATTGGTGATAATTATATTATGGTCTAAAATGAATCAGATATTGTTTATTTAGTTTCTTCTACATTACACATGTTTTAAACTAAAATGAAACTTTTTCATTGGAAATGTGAACTTAGAGTCACACAAAATATATCATGTGTTGGATTGATATGCGGTTGAATCCTATATATAAAAAATTAATTATAGATTCTTTTATAATTGTCTAAAAACTATTTAAGATATTTTTATAATTTTTTTCTAGCTATAGTCATTTTGAAGTGAAATGATACTTTAATATTGATAAAGTGAACATCTAGTTATACCTGGAACATCTTTCATTAGATTGACATGTAGTAGATTCCTATATGTAAAAAATGAAATATGGATGATTTTCATAATGTTTGAAAATAATATGATCTTGTTTGAAGAGTCTTGGTTTTGGGATGTGGATTTTAAACTAAAATGGATCTTTTATATTGAAAATAAGAACATTGTCTAATACCAGTCACATCTTGTGTTGTATTTATGTGTATCCATTTCACACACATAATAAATTAAATATGGAGTGTTATACCAATTATTTAAAATAGTCCAAGCTCATATTCTCAATTTTGGCTACTGAAATGTGTTTTAAAAAAATAACACTTTTTTATTTAAAACATGTACATGGATTAATAATAGAAAAATATGGAATTGGATTGAATTTTTTTATATTTCTAAATGTAAAAAATGAATTATGTATCATTTTCTTAATGTTTGAATGAAATGGGATCTTTTTTTCTTGGGTTTTGGCTATGTGAGGCATGTTTTAAACTAAAATGACTATTTTTATTGAAAACATGCACTTTGTGTCATACCAACTATATCAAGTGTCAGTTTGATATGTGGTAAATTCCTACATTTGAAAATGAATAGTGGATTTTATTCCTAAATTTTTTAAACAATCTGAGAATTTTTTTACTTTTTTAATGGGATACGTGTTTTCAAGTAAAATGACCATTTTATATTGAAAACACATATTTTAAGTCATATTACCCACATAGTGGGTTGGATTAATGTGTATAAAATTCATATATGTAAACATTGAATTTTAGAAAAGTTTAATAAAATTTGAAAACAATATGATATTTTTTACTTGGTTTTGGATATGTTATACATGTGTTAAACTAAAAAACACTTTTATATTAAAAACACACACTTAAACTCATACCTACCACATCATCTATCAGATTAACATATGGTTAATTGAAAAATGTCAAAAACAATTATGGATTGTAATCCTAAAGTTTTATAATTATATGAGCTTTTATTCTTAGATCTATAAATGTGGTAAGTTTTAAAGTAAAATAAAACATTTATATTAAATGTTTGTTATTCGAGTCATACTAACCACACCATGTTTCATATTGATGTTACGTCAATTTGTACATGTCACAAATGAATTAAGGATTATTTCCCCAATGTTTGAAAAAATTCCAAGATCATATTAGTAGTTTGGGCTATATGAAATGTTTTTTAAACATAGATGGAACATATATATTTAAAACACACACTTCATGTCATATCATCCACATCATGTGTCATATTGATGTGTGGTTAATTGCTACACATTATAAATGACTTTTGGAACATTTTTATAATTTATTAAAACAATCTAAGTGTTTTTACATATATTTGAGTATGTAACACATGTCTTGAATTAAATGTCAATTTTAAACCAAAATCAAAAATTTCATGTAATAATGGTCACATTGTATATCATATTGTGGTGTGGATAATTCTTACACATCAAAAATTACTTATGGTTCATTTTCATAATGTACCAAAACAACTAGAATTCATTTTACTAGTTTGGAGTTTGTACCATATATTTTGGACTAAAATTTTAATTATAAATTAGGAACATACAATTAAAGTCATATTGGTAACATTGTGCATTATATTGAGTAGTTTTTTATTCCTACACATCAAAAAATAATTATGGATATTTTTCTTAAAGAGTAAAAATAATATTATTGGGGTTTATTTATTTATAGAAAGTGATGTGTATTTTGATATAAAATATCAATTTTAAACCGAAGATATACAATTCAAGTCATACTGGGTACACCATATATTTAATTGATATGAAATTAATTCTTAAAAACCAAAAATGAATTATGGATTATTATCATAAAATATCAAAATAATGAAAATTTGTTTTCTTAGTTTCGATTATGTCACATTTTTTTGAACTAAAGTGTCAATTTTAACCTACAGTCATATAGTTTGATTCATACCTAGCATATCGAGTACTGGATTGAGTTGAAGTTGATTCATAAATTTCAAAAAAATTATTATTGTTCTTGAAATATGGTTCTCTATAAATGGATGACATCCATGGTGATAAGAAATAGTCACCATGGATGAGAGAAAATAAAAGAGCATGCGATTTTGATGTAAAAAACCCTTCAACCATCACTCCATTTCATGTTCATCTTAAGGAATCGTGTATTTGAAAATTAACTTAAAATGTATTATAAAATAAACTCTTCATGATTTATGTTTAAATTATTGACCAATTTCCTTATCACATTATCTATGTTGTAGCTTGAAAGTCCAATCTCTCACGAGCATGAGAAACTTCATACATGTTACTAGATTTTCTGTAATCTGTAGAGCACATTACTCTATAATAACTATCCTAGAGAAACTTATCAAAAAAATAATATCTAATCATTATGATACTAATAAGTCACATCCCAAATTCATTTATAAAGTCATATAACATACTAGATCATAAAAATAATAGTTAATCACCAAAATTTGATGTCAGAAAACATTCAAACCTCATGTATTCTGCATACTCATCTGTGAAAAAATTTACTTCTTATTTTTAGTACATATATTGTTGTAAATCATAGTATTACTAAGAAAACGTAGACAAGTTATAGATTAAAAAATATTTTAATGAAATTTTAATTACCTTTAAAAAATACATGTTTGGGGATTCTTGTTTTTTGATTATATATGCTATCTTTCATGAATTCTCAAATATAAAATCAATAATCATTGATGTTATTTTTCATTGGGAATAATAGAAATATTTTGAAAAATAATTAAAATATTTTGATATATGTTTTTATAGTTAAATATGAGTATTCATACATTGATCTATTTCTATTTGTTTAAATATATAGGCTTATTATATTCAATCTCTAACCACATACAATTAATTTGCCTATATTTACAGATCTCTTGAGAAGAAAAAAAATATATTTAAAACAAAAACAAAAACTTATATTTCAATGTTTAATAGTAAAATAATGATTATTTAGAATTAAAAATTGACAATATACACAAATTGTGGTCATTTTGATGGAAATCCATGTATTGTTTCGCAAAAATAAACATTTGGGATATCCAAATTATTTATTATGGGCATTCGATGATTTATAAAAAACATTAATATATAATTAATTAAAAAATAAAAATAAATTATATATATATATATAAATATATATTAGAGTTTTACCCATGTATTATTGTAATCAAATAGAGTTTTTCATCAATTATTTTCCTCTCAAATGCCTCACTTAGTGCATCTTTTATATTTTCAATTTCTATAAATTAGAAATAAAATTTTGGTATAGAATTGATACTCGGATTAATTTATCCAAATCTTGATTCATAGGGGTGTCAATTTATATAGTAATAACATATACACGTATAGAAAATATGAAATGTTTTTAACTATAATGAACATATTTGATCATTTTTTGGACAGACAGAATATGAAAATGTACCTCATTTATATATTCACTACTGAGACTCTTATCCATTCAAACCTAATAATCTCCTTTATACTCTCTAGTCCAATCATGTCTATAATGAAATATCCAATATATTTATTAGTTGTATTTAATGAATGATATATATTCAATATTTAATTTTGTGTCTCTAAGAACTTGTAACATTAATATATGAGGCAATGTAACTGCTGTGGAGATAGTACTCCTAGAAGGCCCTTTTGATTTCTGAATTTATTCACCAGATTACCCTGACCTGACCTTTCATTTCCCCATGATTCTATCCATCTATAAAACCATACCTCATTTTAGATATTTTTATATAAACTATTAAAGGCTCTTCATTTGAAAAACATAGTTATGAACATTTATAATGTATCTTTATATGATAAGACAACCGTGAAATGAATGTTACAATAGCATTATCAACTATAGTAACATCTAGACCAGTAAGCGGAACATGTAGAATAAATCTCAGCTCATGAGAAACTTCAATCCCCCATTGACATGTGATATTTTGGTATTTTTTATTATATATCATATTCCATGGATATTATACACCACAGAACATGAAACAAGGTAATTTCTGGGTGTTGATAGGTATAAATAACATAAAACATCACCATGCATAATTTTTGTGAAATAATTTTACCAGAAGTTGATTGATTTATAATTAAGTGAAAGAGTAATGAATAAATTGATTACCTTAGGTATTGTATGTGGGTGAGGGGAATGGATAACATAAAATATAGTGGGGTCATTTGGATCCTCATTTTCTAATCTTAGTTCAAATATAGGTTCACTTTTCTCCTTTATCATATATTAGTCCACTAAACAAGAAAAAATAATAATATCTTTTAAATTGTCTATCTATTCGTGTAGTCATTTACTCATCTTATATGTATCTCCTTTTGTATTAATCTTCTAAAAATATATTCGTTGTTAAAATCCAAAACCAACAACTATAATGAAGTTATATTGTTAAAGCCACTTCAATGATACAAGAAGTATCTTTTCTTTAGGTACTATTTGTGATGAATCTTGGCCCTAAATTGTATGAAAAATAAACAAACAAAAAAATATATTTTTATGTAATAAAATTATAAATAATAACGAATTAACATTGTAACACCCCAAGATTTCATAGTATTTACTTCTTCAAAACAAGTCAATAACTTGCACTACACGCATCACCGAGTTCAAGCGCACCATGACTTACCAAACAAGCCGTTCAAAAGAGGTTATGAATAGTACTAACTAAATTTTATTCTTTATATAATCCTTATAATTTTAGATCCATATTATGAGTTTAATAGACATAATTTAATAACAAATTAATTTTTTTCAGATAAAATAAGCATTTTTCAAAAATGCACTTTTACCAACTTTTAATAGTGAACCCTTTTTAAATCGAATATTTTAAACTTTTGTATATTCAATTTGACTAAATAAATTTATTCTTTAGAATGTGGACATCAAAAATTTACAATGTAACACCCCAAGCTTCAATGATACATTTCCCTTTTAGTAATGCAATAGCGTGTGTTGTACGCAACTTCGAGTTCTAACACACACCACAACCAATCAAACTAGCTGTTATGAATAGTAATACCTAATATTTGAAATTTTATAAATTTTATCTCTCAAAGTGGACTTCATTTTTGGATTCATAATATCGAATTATCCTAGGGTGAAATTTTGCTACTTTTTGGATAACTTTTATATTTTGATGAATAGTGAAAATTAATAAATTTTAATTAGAAACAACTTTTTTAATCAAAATAATTAATAGTGATAAATTATTAATTTGAGTGGTTGTAATGTATATCTAGAATATATTGTTACCATTTAATACAATTTTAGTCTTTGGAAAAAAATTTACAATTAAACCAGACATAAACAAGTGTCTATCTTTTGATAGTTATTATCTCTTAAAAA
This sequence comes from Viscum album, assembly GCA_963277665.1. Classification (NCBI taxonomy): domain Eukaryota; kingdom Viridiplantae; phylum Streptophyta; class Magnoliopsida; order Santalales; family Viscaceae; genus Viscum; species Viscum album. Next base: position 1,472,335,855 of record OY728125.1, on the reverse strand, counting down.
CACGTTTTTTGTTTTAACAACGGGAATTAATTTGAAATTAATTTCTTCCACTTCTGTGTTTTGAATTCGGAAAAAATGATTCCATATTTTGAATCAGGATGTACAAATTATGTAAATAGGTAACTTTTATTTTTAGACATTTTGAATAATTAATTCGGTAAAAATTTTATTTACCATGGTTAAAGGGTAAATCCGGTAAATAAGGGTTAAAAATAATATTATAATAATAATAAATTACCATAAAACGTGTCCTAACCCTATTGGTCGATATATTTCCGACCATGGGCATCTTTGGGTCGATTTGGGGACCCCATGGAGCCACTTGTAGGTGATAGGGACACTTTATTTTAATTAAGTTAAAATAAATACAAAAATGACATAAGCATATATCTTTTGGAAAAAAAAATTTTATATAGGGTTATATATGTTTGATTTTCGACTATAAATATTCATTAGAAATATAAAACTATTTCCTACCTAATGGTATTTTATTTATAATTTTTCGACATTAAATAATTTAATTTATTTACGACAAAATGGTGATGTAGTAATTACCTAATTAATGAAAAATTAGAATAATTGATATTATAAATACCCAAATAAATGTAATTTGAGGCTTTTTATAAATACCTATAATTTTATAGGTTAATATGACTTGTTAGGATTGATTTAATTAACGTTTTTTGAATTAATAATTCTGTTATGAATTTTACAAAAATCAATTATTGAATATTGTCAAAATTGACATAAAAGAGTTTTTAAAACAATTATTATAGTATTAATTGATATTAAATTCCTAAAAATATAAGGTTCGGTCAAGAGACTTATATCATGATAGGGGTATCATTAATGGACCACTTGGGGGTCGCTTGGAGGTATATAGTATGTTTATTGACCATATAATATAAAAATACAAAGACTCATTATAAAAGTGTAACAAATTAACTAAGAGTTAATACTTAAAGATAAGGTTAATATGGTAACCCCAACCTATCTAAATCCTATTTTTTGAGTGGTTTATGACATATCCCCACCTTAAACTTTAAATAATTCACTTTGGAGCCATTAGAAACCGAATATGAATTTATTATAAAATAATATTTCTAGCCTTTCCTAACCAGCCCCTGACCCCTCTTATAAAAGGGTACTCACCCTTCTCATTAATTCACACTTTCAAAGCCCTTTGGTTCGGCCAAACCCTGCCCAAATACTCTCTCAAAATCCCTCAATTCGTCATAGAGGCCTTCATTTAGTCAGAAAGCCAATATAAGGAGCCCTTTTGATCGAATCAAAAGGAAGAACCCAAAGAAGAGGTAATGATTTCACTACCATTTTTCAAGTTCCTTTCTTCTTCCACTTCTCTTTCTTTGTTATTACCATTATAAAATAATAAATCTGGTATATTATATATACCTTTATGTTATTATAAATATGTTACAACCATATTTCAGTATTCTATACTTCCTTTGAATGACATGTCACCATACGTTTGTACGTACGACTTACCGACTCCACGTCGTGGTGTAATTGTTATTCAAAACATTATTATTTGGATAGGTATAATAAGGATTTTTAATTCATGTAAATAATAAATATAACATGATAATTATTCATTATATATTATATACCATCCAATTAAATATTATTTTAATATCAAAAGAATGATATTTTCGTTCGTGTGTACGTACGGATTACCGTCTCCATGACGCAATGAGATTCATTTCCAAGTTCACCATTTATCGACGATTATAAAAATCTATATTACTAATATGAATGTAATATATGAAATAATAATTCTACTAGATATATATATATATATATTTATATATATAATTATTTATATACCTAAATATATCTTATTCACTTACTTCCGTTCAATACTATATTAAAACAGAAACACATTTTATGCGTACGTACAGACTACCGTCTCCATAAACAGTGATTTCCATTTCATGTATATGTCTATTATAAATATTTATATTCTAAATATATATGATGTATTTTTCATGTTTTATATTCTATAATTTTTTAAATCATGATCTAGGTGATACAACCAAGAGTAACAAGTTAAAACACATACGATAAAGAAAGCGATTATTACCCAAAATATTAATTTGATATAGAAATTATTATTAAATTGGTAATATAAAGTCATAAATGAATCATTTATGATATAATTAATATTCATATGGTTCCGGTATAATTTAATAACATACTACGATCTTTTTACAAGAGTTTAAACGTACCCTCGACAAAAGGAAAGAGCAAGGTAAGAGTTTTTCGTCTCACTCCTTATTCCCGTGAGATTCATGCCATATTGCCAGTATTACATTTTGTGTGGTGTATATACTGACCATAATTGTATTCTTTGTGTAATACACTTTGATTTATGTGTATTTACATATTCATTGTATGATCCCTCTTTCATGGGTTGTATGTTTCGTAAGTTACCAAATTGGTAAGGGTTAATTCCTCAATCTCATTATTACCCGAGATTGTTTATGTGTAAGTATTTATTGGGACATTTTTATCATCCATGTCCTTTTTTCATTAAAATGACTTCAAAATGAAGTTTTATAGGATTTTGAAAGGCACTCTTTATCAAGATCAGAATTTCAAATGTTTTAAATATTTATCTTTCTAAATCATTTTAATTAATGCCCATGTTTTCAAAATGATTTTAAGGATTTATTTATATGGACATGAATGTTTTGAAATGATAATTTTTTTTCAAAAGTTTAAAAGTGGTATGGGACACTTTGATTCAAAAATCTCTTTTAAATTACTTCCTTTACAAATTTGTGACTATTAAATGATTTTACAAATAGGATATTTCTCTCAAAAAGTTTTACTCATCATTTTCATCTATGTCAACATCCTTTGATGGATTTTAAGCTCATTTGAAGTTGATTTATTATAAAAAAATCCATTGAAGGTTTTGTGATATGTTTTACTATGGATGTGTTATTTTTATACCATTCATGGTTTATGGAGAAAGTATTAACATTTCGTATGCTAGTTTTAATATGAATGTTTATGTTATGTTTGAACCTATTCATATGAGGAATGCATTGGACTTATTATGTGACGGGTGGAGCCCTCAATAGATCCTCGATGCATCGGTAGGTCTCATGAGACAAACTAGTGTCTTGGCATGAGGCCTTAACAAAATATTATTTGAAGTCTTGGCACGATGCCTTGGCTAGGTGGTTATGATAGTCTGGCATTATGCATTTCATCATTATGAAAGTGGTTATTGACATTGCATGTGATTATTCGATTAGTAAAATATCCATGTGAATAAGTAAATGGATTTATTTCATTTTATTTTTTCCATATTATTCTAAATTTCAAGCTTAAAAGGCTTTTTTTAGTTATACATTGCCTTAAATGTTTATGATTATTTATGAAAGTTTCTGTTGTATTTCTTACCCTTACGGAGCGTTTAAGCTCACCCCTTTCTATGTTTTATTTTTCCCAAGATTCCAAGAAGTGTATTCTGATTGATATAAAGGGTTAAAACAAGGGAATAATGGCCTTTATAAAGGAGAATTTATGTTTTTATTTATGTTATTAAGTGTAATGTAACATTCATGTTTGTAATCTATTTTCCAAGACTGCTAAACTGATCAGTCCTTTGGGACTTGGTTCCTTGTAATCATGCCAATGTATTAAAATAATGCACCGACTTTGGGTAAATAGGGTCGGGGTGTTACATTTGGTATCAGAGGATGTTTAGAAATAAACTTGGAATCTATATTTAGATAAACTCTGATTAGAGCACATATCCCTATGATAGACATTGGGTATTAGTGTAGAAGAACTTCCTAGAATTTTGGTACTGTAGAGATTTTGTGAGTTTTCCAAGCAATACATCCCTATCTGGATACGAGCATGTAGAGGTGGCTCTGGTACAGATGTATCTAGGGGTAAAACCTGAAAACACCGCTTTGATCTAGACTCGAACAGGAACTGGTGCACGACAATGGGCCTTGCTGCACTCTTGGTTACGACACTCCCGGGTGATATGCTTAGGATAATTCTCATTTTCTTTACAACCCATTATGAAGGGTTTATGAGTATATACTTCCTAAAAGGAGACATTTTTATGACTATGGATTATATCCATAAACTATTCAATTTATGTTAGGTATTTTACATGTTTGGAATTATTCATTGCAATTCATAAACTGACCTAGTTTATGCTATTGTATAGAAATGGCACCCAGTAGAAGGAATGTGAACTCCAGCAATACGTATGATCCATAGAGTAAGAAAGATCGTATCTTTCATATTATCAAGCCATCATTTAGAAGGGAAATAGTCTCCCATGTATTAGCATCATATGAATAAATAGTATCATGTGTTGATAAGATAAGTAAAGATTTTACTGAGTCCTATGTATTTGAAGGGAAGCAAGTGAAGAAAAGGATGGGAGAGAGAAAGATGGATAATGGGAAGAGGGAAAAGAAGAAGTTTCCCATATATGATAATTGTGGGAAGAAACACCTTGGAACTTTCCTGGACGGAATGGGATTTTTTTATAAGTGTGGAGGAAAAGGGAACTAAGTACGTGATTGCAAGGGCAAGAAAATGGTTTCAAATGTACAATGCTTCATTTGCAAGGAGTTTGGACACTACGGGAACCTATGTACCAGTCATCATACTATGATGAAAATGATGCTATTGGATAATAATCATGTTATAATACTACCACAGATGAAGAGGAATGATTAGAGTTCTTATGTTGATTATGTCATTTGAGTGTTGTATCAACAATGTACTTGTTATAATAATTATGGAGTATATAAGGATTGTACTACATTACTATTTAATTGAGGATTTGAGATTTTATGGTACTAAGAAAAGTTACTCTATAGCGAGTTAAACATTTTGGACATTACATGGTTGAAGGAAAGATAAACCTTAATATGGTCATAATATTGAGGTACTAGTTTTGGAATAAGATATGGTTGATTAGGGTAAATTATATTGGATATTCTTGACTGCCTTGAAACTGATTAAAGATTTTTATATTCCATCATTGTTGGAGTTTTCAACATTTTTGGATGAATAAAGTATATCCAACATTCTATATGGAATAAGGGAGCATAAATGTAATCAATAAGAATTATGGTAATTCAGGATGTTTCGGTGTTTTAAAAGAATACATGATGAAGGTATTCACATGCTATTACGGGGTAAAAAGGATCTACATTATCTTTACCTTCTTTATAAATGATTGACTGTGAGTTTGGACAGAAGTATTTTGGATAATTCTATTTGGAGATTATTTTTGGATTTCCATAAAAGGACAACCCAGAGGTCGGGCGACAACCCATCACGACCGGCAAGGCCACGAGACTTGAACCCGCAACTGAAGGGCGACAAGGGTATATCACCTACCACTGGCCCACGAGATTTAATGGATTAAATAATGTAGTTCATTTTAAGAAGGTCTAGTAGATGAATTATAAATTAATTTTTTTAACCCCAAACTAATAGGATAAATAGAATATTTTTTAAGTTCTATTATCTTTTAGAGTGAAAGATGAGTTTGTGGTAGAAATTAGTTAAAAGATGGAAGTCTACTTTTCAAGTATATATTTTTCTTCTCCTCTTATTCTATGATGAAATTAATTCTTATACTTCAATAAAGGGATCTTAAAACCAAAAATGTGTTCTCATAATACCTTATGTTTTGTTGAACTGAGGGAATTTTAAATCATCATAGATTGATGAATTTAAGGGCCTCAATTTTAAACTTGTTTATGATTAATGACCTTAATCACTACCTATAAATATTTTCATTTTTACTCCAATTAAATGTCTCTAATTTCCACCAATTTTCTCATAATAGAGATCACAATTTTGTGGTGACCCTTTCATTTCTCTTTTACTCTTATTAAGAGAAAATTTTATTAACCAAATTTTCGATGTGGGTTTTCCCACAAAGTTATTTTCTATTTTCAACCTTTATTTTCGAAGAAAAATATCAAATTGCGAAGACACAATTTATTAAAGGAGGGAAGAATGAAACACCCCAAGATTTCATAGTATTTACTTCTTCAAAACAAGTCAATAACTTGTACTACATGCAACACCGAGTTCAAGCGCACCATGACTTACCAAACAAGTCGTTCAAAAGAGGTTAAGAATAGTATTAACTAACATTTGAAATTTATATAATCCTTATAATTTTAGAATCCATATTATGAGTTTATTAGACATAATTAAAGAACAAATTAATTTTTTTTGAGATAAAATAAGTATTTTTCAAAAATGCACTTTTACCAACTTTTAATAGTGAACCCTTTTAAATCCAATATTTTAGACATTTATATATATTCAATTTGACTAAATAAATTTATTCTTTAGAATGGGGACATAAAAAATTTACAATGTAACAACCCAAGCTTCCATGGTACATTTCCCTTTTAGTGATTCAATAGCGTTTGTTGTACACAACTTCGAGTTCTAACACACACCACAACTAATCAAACAAGCTGTTATAAATAGTAATACCTAATTTTTAAAATTTTATAATTTTTATCTCTAAAAATGGAATTCATTTTTGGATTCGGAATTTAGAATTTATCCTAGGGTGAAATTTTGTTACTTTTTGGATAACTTTTATATTTTGATGAATAGTGAAAATTAATAAATTTTAATTCAGAACAACTTTTTAATCAAAATAATTAATAGTGATAAATTGTTAAATTTAGTGTTTTTAATTTATATTTAGAATATTGTTTTACCATTTAATACAATTTTGGTCATTGGACCAAATTTTACAATTAAACCGGACATAAACAAGTGTCAATCTTTGGTAGTTATTATCTCTTAAAAACACACTTTTTGTTTTAACAACGAGAATTAATTTTAAATTAATTTCTGCAACTTATGTGTTTTCAATTTGGAAAAATATATTATATATTTGGAATCAGGATTTCCAAATTGTGTAAATAGGTAATTTTTATTTTTAGACATTTTGAATAATTACTTCTGTAAAAATTTTATTTACCATGGTTAAAGGGTCAATCCGGTAAATAAGGGTTAAAAAATAATATTATAATAATACAAAAATACCCTAAAACGTGTCCTAACCATATTGGTGGATACATGTCCGACCATGGGTATATTTGGGTCAATTTTGAGACCCCGTGAAGCCACTTTTATGTGATAGGGACACATTATTTTAATGAAGTTAAAATAAATACAAAAATGACATAAGCATATATCTTTTAACAAAACAACTTTTACATTGGGTTATATATTTTGGATTTTCGACTATAAATAATAATTTGAAAGCTAAAACGATTTCCTACCTAATGGTATTTTATTTATAATTTTTAGATATTAAATAATATAATTTTTTACTAAACAATGGTGATGCAGTAATTACCAAATTAATGAAAAATTAGAACAATTGATATTATAAATGGCCAATTAAATGTAATTTGAGACTTTTTATTAATACCAATCATTTTATATTTTAATATGACATGTTAGTATTGATTTAATTAACTTTTTCTGAAGTAATAATTCTATTATAAATTTTAAAAATATCAATTATTGAATAGTGTCAAAATTGACCTAAAAGAGTTTTTAAAACAAATATTATATTATTAATTGATATTTAATTCATAAAAATCTAAGTCTCTGCAAAGAGACTTATATAATTATATTTGTATCATTAATGTACCACATGGGGGTCTCTTGGATGTATATAATTAGTTTATTAATCATATAATATAATAATACAAAGTGTCATTGTAAAAATGAAAGTAATTAACTAAGAGTTAATACTTAAAGATAAGGTTAATATAGTAACCCAAACCTATCTAAATACTATTGGTTGAGTGTTTTTCGACCTATCCCCACCTTAACCTATAAATAATATACTTTAGAGCCATTATAAACCGAATATGAATTTATTATTAAATAATATTTCTAGATTTTCCTAAAGAGCCCCTCACCCCTCTTATAAAAGGCTACTCCCCCTTATCATTAATTCACACTTTCAAAGCCTTTTGGGTTGGCCAAACCCTACCCAAATACTCTATAAACTTCCCTCAATACATCTTAGAGGCCTTACCTTAGTCAGAAATCCAACCTATGGATCCCTTTTGATCAAATCAAAAGGAATAACCTGAAGAAGAGGTAATGATTTCACCACCCTTTTTCAAGTTCCTTTCTTCTTCCACTTCTTCTTCCTTTGTTATTACCATTATAAAATAATAAATCCAGTATATTATATAAACTTTCATGTTATTATAAACCTGGTACAACCATATTTCAGTATTCTATCCGTCTGTTGAATGACATGTCACCATACGTGCATACGTATGGCTTACCGTCTCCACGTCGTGGTGTAATTGTTATTCAAAACATTATTATTTGGATTGTTATAATAATGATGTGTAATTCAGGTAAATAATAAATATTACATGATAATTATTCTGTATATATGATATAAAATCCCATTAAATATTATTTTAATATCAAAAGAATGATATTGTCGCTCGTGCGTACGTACGGATTACCGTCTCCACGACGTGATGAGATTCATTTCCAAGTTCACCATTCATCGATGATTATAAAAATATATATTAATAATAAAAATTTAATATATGAAATAATAATTCAACTTTAGATATATATATTTTTATATATAATGATTTATGTACTTACATATATCTTATTCACTTACACTCGTTCAATACTATATGAAAACAGAAACAACGTTTATGCATACGTACGGACTACCGTCTCCATAAACGGTGTTTTCCATTTCATATATATGTCTGTTATAAATATTTATATTCTAAATATATATGATATATTTAACATGTTTTATATTCTGGAAGTATTTAAATCATGATGTAAGTGATACAACCAAGAGTAACAAGTTAAAACATTTACGATAAAGAAAGCGATTATTACCCAAAATATTAATTTGACATGGAAATTATTATTAAATGGGAAATATAAAGTCATAAATGAATCATGTATGATATCATTATTATTAATATGGTTCTGGTATAATTTAATAACATACTATGATATTCGTACAGGAGGTTAAACATACCCTCGACTAAAGGAAAGTGCAAGGTAAGGGGTTTTCATCTCACTCCTTATTCCTGTGAGATTCATGCCATATTGCCACTATTACCTTTTGTGTGGTGTATGTACTGCCCATAATAGTATTATTTGTGTAATAAACTTGTATTTATGTGTATTTACATATTCATTGTATGATACAACTTTCATGGGTTGTATGTTTCGTAAGTTACCAAATTGGTAAGGGTTAATTCTTAAATCTCATTATTCCCCGAGATTGTTTATGTGTAACTATTTACTGGGTTATTTTTATCATCCATGTCCATTTTTCATAAAAATGACCTCAAAATGAAGTTTTTTAGGATTTTGAAAGGTACTCTTTATCAAGATCAGAATTTCAAATGTTTTAAAGATTTATCTTTCTAAATATTTTTAATTAATGTCCATGTTTTAAAAATGATTTTAAGGAGTTATTTATATGGACATGAATGTTTTGAAAAGATAATTATTTTCAAAGGTTTCATAGTGGTATGGGACACTTTGATTAAAAAATCTCTTTTAAATTACTTGCTTTATAAATGTGTGACATTTAAATGATTTTACAAAAAGGATATTTCTCCCGAAATATTTTACTCATCATTTTCATCTATGTCAACATCCTTTGATGGTTTTAAGCTCATTTGAATTTGATTTATTATACAAAACTTCCATTTAAGGTTTTGTGATATGTTTGAATGTGGATGTGTTATTTTTATTCCATCATGGTTTATGGTGAATGTATTGACATTTTGTATGCTAGTTTTTATATGAATGTTTATGTTATGTTTGAACCTATTCATATGAGGAATGCATTGGACTTAGTAAGTGATGGGTGGAGCCCGCTATAGCTCCTCGATGCATCGGTTGGTCTCCTGAGACAAACCTGTGTCTTGGCACGAGGCCTTGACAAAATCATATTTGTAGTCTTGGCATGAGGCCTTGGCTACGTGGTTATGATAGTATGGCATTATGCCTTCCATCATTATGAAAGTGGATAGTGACATTGCATGTGATTATTCAATTAGTTGAATATCCATGTTAAACTGTAAATGGATTTATTTCATTTTATTTTTTCCATATTATTCTAAAGTTCATGTTTAAAAGGATTTTTTTTAGATATACATTACCTTAAATGTTTCGGCTTATTTATGAAGGTTTCTGCTGTATTTCTTACCCTTACGAAGCGTTTGAGCTCACCCCTTTCTATGTTTTATTTTTCCCAGGATTCCAAGTAGTGTATTCTGATTGATATCAGGGTTAATACAAGGTAAAAGTGGAATTCATACAGGATTATTTATGTTGTTTTGTATGTTATGAAGTGTAATGTAACATTCATGTATGTAATCTATTTTCCAAGACTGCTAAACTGATTAGTCCTTTGGGACTTGATTCCTTGTAATCATGCCAATGTATTAAAATAATTCACCGAATCTGGGTAACTGGGTTTGGGGTGTTACAACCATTATGTCATACATACACATGATTCCAATAATTCTTGTGTGCTTTAATCACCTAGTTTACTTTCTTTATTTATATAGGACACCCTCCATAGAACATGACATTGGATGGATGTGACTTCAATGTTTTATTAATAAATCTATATATAGTCAAAATAATATATGTTGTTTCTTGTCACAAAAATATTTTATTATTAATTTAAAATACATACCATTTTTTTCAAATGAATCTTACTCCATCCTTGATTTATAGTAGGGGTACAATTGTTTTTTTACCCATTTTTTAATTTCATAACCCCTTTTCAATATAATAAATTATCATCTTTTAACCAAAGAAGATAAAATAAATAATAGAAAATGAAATATTATTGAATAAATTATACCTGAAATGATTTATCACAATGATGAATAGTAAAATATTTCCAGGTATCCTATTTTATAGTGTGTACATACGTAATTAGTTGGTGGGGGTTTTCTATCCCCTCTAGATACTTGAGATAATTATTTATAAGAAGATTCTATAAGACTCTATGATATTTTCCTGTGACAATTATAAGATATATCTTAGAAAAATAATCTAATATAAACAATCACTATAAGGGAGAATGAAAATTAAATCAATAATTAATTTTAAAATTTTTTGATAAAATAGAGAAATTATATTATTACTGTAACACCAAAAGATTAAATGAAATCTATAATTTTCAAATAATTTTAATATTTCTGATTTCACGCGCCACACGCAACATTGTGTTTTAAAAAAACACAACACACTATTAATATACTATTATTTAGTATGATTATTATCATCAAATTATTGTAATGGTGGGTATAAATAGGATTAATTAATTATAAATATATATGGTTTGAACTTGTATATAAAATGAATTCTTTGTGGACTGATTAATTATAAATGAAAATAATAATCACTACAAAATAAATAAAATATTTTTATGAAAAACTATATTTTGATGCACAAACACGGTTTACCTCAACAAATTTAAAAAATAAATTATAGTGAATGGTGTTATGTAAATTTATATTTGATATATGAAATAAAATTTTAAAAATTAAAATTATTTTTTTTCTAGGGAAGAGATATAAATAAATCTAATTTTAAACTCAAAAACTGTATTTTTCTAAAAGTATGTTTTGTCACATTTTTATTACTTATTTTAATTTTTTTTTTCAAATTTTATAATATTTAATTTTAAAAAGTAAGATATTTTTTTAAATCACAATTTCATAATTTTCCTTGGGTTAATTTTCGAGTTTTTGTTTCAAACATAATATTTTCATTGAATTTTGAAAATAATGGTTTGTATTAAAAAATGACCATTCATTCAATGTATTTACAATATAATTTTTTTAATATCTGTTTAAAAGTAAATTTATATATTTATATATCTATAAATACAATTTATGTAATTGGATTCAATCTCATATTGAATTTTTATATAAAACCCTTTGAAACATGTATCTTAGGAAAATCATTTTTTCTTTGCATCTTAATGATTATTATTATATTAAACTTTTTAATGCTTCTAAATTTAATTTTCAAAAATGGTTCCTATATATTGAATATTGATAATTTATATAATGTAATGAGGAAAAATTAAAATTTTTACATAACTAATAGAAAAACAATTAAATATTATTTACCATAATAAACGTTAAAACTTGTTTACTGAGGGTTATATTATAAATATAAGTGGTAAAATGACCAAGAAACTTGTCTAACACCATTTTATGGTCATATTTAGACATTATGGCATATAATTTTCACTAATTAACCATCATTAACTATTTTTATTGAAATAAATGTTGTTACACAATTTAATTTTCAAATATTTCTAGCGTTCCACTCACCTTACTTATAAGAGGTCACACACATCCCCTCCTATAATCAATTAAAAACACCTTTGGTTAGGAAAATATATACTAAATGTTATTAAATAATTATATCCCCACATCTTAAAATATTGTTGGAGATCATAAATCAAATTTATGGAGGCTTGGAGTTATACATAAATACGTTGTCCGAAGAAGAGGTAGATTTTTATCTATGTGTCTTTGTTTTCCTATTCTAACTCATTCAAATATTTTACAACTATGATAAAATAATAAAATAAATTTATCATACATAAATATATGATAATATGTTAGTGGATAAACATAAATCCATCTCCTCTTACATAAAATGGGATACGAAATCATTATTGGTGTGTAAGCCAGACTACCGCCTCATGAACAGATGTTATTCGTTTTCCATCACCACCTCTCAGGATGGATAAAATGATGGATAAAATGAAGGATATAACGATGGATATAATAATGGATTTAATGATTATATATGATATTAATTATATAATAATACCTGTTTAATTATAATACCATCTGTAGCATTGTACTTCTAAACCTATTTGAAAATAATAATGTTGCTCGTGTGTAATGCAGACTATCGCCTCATGCTGTGATGTATTTTTCATTTAGGTAATACATGGATGGTAATAAGGATTTATGAAAAAATATATATATGATATTTTAAAATAATTAGAATTATATAATTATTATATAATATATACCTTTTTACATTCCATTCCATGGGGGATTTGATAATTTCATTTGCGTGTACGGCGAACTACCTCCTCATGAAGTGATGTGATTAATTTTTAAGTAATGAATTTCATGGAAGGTAATAAGGATAAATTTAATGAATATATATTATATATACGAAATAAAAATTAATATATGAATTTTATTTATTATTTACCTTCATTTCATTCCATTCATGGAGAAAATGGAAACAATAGTCATGTGTACCTAAGACCTACCATCTCTATGAATAATGCATTTCATTTTCTATCTCTAAATTTTATGGATTACTCTAAATATGTATATAATGAATATATAATATATTTATATCATGGTAATGTTTTTTTGAGATTATGTAAACATGATCAAATTAATATAACTGAAATTAACAAATCAAAACATACACGAAAAACAAATCAATTATTTCTGAAATTGTGATTTTAACAAGGAATAGTTAATAAATGGGTAAAAAATATTATAAGTAAATCATATATGGTATGATATATAAAATTATGGGTCTTAAATTTATTTATAATAAATATATAATATTTATAGAAGAGTTTATAATGTTTACAAAAGAATTTGGGACTTATGGTATGGGGGTTATTATATCTCTTTAATTTCTGGGAGACATATTTCATATTCACAACTCATTTCTTTGGTTTTCTGTATATACTACCCATATAAAATGTTGTATCATGAATATAATTATTTTAATGAAATTTAATTTTTAATTAAATGATATTATTTAATGGTTCTTATGATTATAAAGTTTCCAAATTGGTTAGGGGATTTCATCTCACTTTTATTTTCTGTGAGTGATATGTCATATTCACTATGTGCTTCTTTTATTGGGTGTATATAATACCCATGAATGTATTTTAGGAATACTGGAATGAAAATTCTGGATATTAACATATTATTATTTTTATCTCTTTCATGGGGCTTATAATTCAATATTACAAAAGTGGTAATGGTTTTATGATACAATCTGATCATTTATCAGAATTGGTTATGTTTATGCTTAAAATGATGAAAACATATGATAAAATTCTCCAAAAACACATTAATTTTATTCTCCAATTATTATATAATTATTATACATATCTCCCTTAATTTTCATCCATTTATTCACTCAACAGTATTAATGAATGTATTTTAAGAAAACAAACTTTATTTTTCTCTTTGTTGGGATACCCTTTTTCTTCCATGTCCATGTTTTCTAAAATTTGTTTAAATAACGTTTTTAATATTACATAAATATTTTATAACATAAATTTTACCTATTTTTTCTTTATAAATAATTCTTTAAAAGGGATATTTTTTTCTAAAACAAGGTAGATTTTGATTTTACAAATCATGTGAATGGAATAATTGTTATTAACATGTACGACATGTATGGAATTTTCATGATATAATGGATAATCAATGTTTTATAGATTAATTTATAGGTTTTTATGATTATTTTCATATACATTAATTTTTAAAACGTTTTATGTTTTAATTTTTGAATAGAAAATGATATTTTCCTCAAGGAAATGTTTTAGATTATATTTACAGCTTCCTTTATAAATTTACTAGATTATTTTCAAATAAATGGATTATATTAATGTGTTATGATATAAAAAAATGTTTTTCAATGTGGAAATTACATTATCCTAAATTTGTTTTAAATTATATTTAAATATTCCTTTTTAATTATCTAAGTGTATTTTAAAATACAAACTTTCATGTTTTGAATAGTGATTTTTAAAGTGTAATGGATATTTTCCATAAGAAATGTTCCGAATTTTATTTTAAAATAATATTCCATATAATATTACTTCCATTTATTTTAATTATTATTTATTGGGGATATTATTAGACGACACCATTTTTTTTCTTTCTCAAAAGGGTATATGTTATTTTGAAAAAGATGTTTATGAAACACATTTCTCTAGCATGGGTTATACTGCTCTAAAATTATTATGAAACCTAATTATTTTTCATTGTATTATGATATTATGAAATGATGAAATGATTATTAATCCAATATATTTTCAACATGTTAGTCTATAAATAACTATTTATTCCACAAACTGTGTTTTGAGCCAGATGAAAATTCAATGGATATTGATCTTTTGTTTTTAATGAACACACAAGTTTTATAACTAAGCTTTAGTGTTAAATTCATTGAGTTGGACCACTTCAAGGTGATGTTTTTAGATTTTTGTTATGGACCATTATATTTAACAGGTTTCTAGAGGATTTTCCGGAGCATCCAACCTAGGAATGTTAGGTCTTAAAGGACCCATGAAGGACACACATTTTTTCTAAAATCTTGCGGCCTATAGAAAGAATCCGTGTGGATCACTTATATTGGAAAAAGGTTGTGGCATTTGATGCACATGATTTTACAAACAACAGACTTATACCACATTCTTAGATGCATTATACTATACCTAATAAGTATTCACCATATTATTTTCACACAATTAGTAAAACCATACAGGAAAAATCGTGCGGGGTGCTCCAGGTGTTTGTTGGACGGTGCACGATTGGCACATGGTTTTCCAAATTTTTTGGCCTAAACCATTTGTGGAACAATAATTTTAGAATTCTAATTATTTTAATTTAAATAAAATTAAATTAAAAACATAAAACCTACATTACTCTCTACCCTCACCTCACTTGTATGCCCCCTCCCCTTATAGGAGCCATTGGCGTGATTCAACCATCTCCTCAAGATCCTCCTTTGACCACTAATTCCTCCTAATTATATATTTATTTCTATCCAAAACATAAATTTAATCCTGTCCTCCTCATTTTGCTACTTCATTTTGGATGATTTTAGTCTCCCTGTCTCCCTATATGGTTTGGCCAAAACCCTGGGTCAAGGGAAGATGCGTATTTCAATTTTTCTCTAATGATAGGTTATGTGAAGGGTCTCCCAGTACCACATAATTCATTCTTCTAAATCCACCACTGAAGGAAAAGCAATTTTCTTCAGTTCAGGGTTTCAATTCCATCCAAGGTGTGGTTTTCTTTCCATTATTTGTTTCATAGTTTATTTCTAGACCTTTAGTGATTTACAGTGCCCATTTTTTTGTTGTAGTGTGTTTTGGTATGCTTTAAAGGAGGAAGAACATATGAATAAATAGGTATATATATATATATATCCAAAATAAGAATCCCCTCACAGCGTAGGGAATACATGCATTTTGATAAGTGATATAAATAGACAGGTATGTGCGTGCATGTGTGTATCAGTTCTGAGTGATCTCCAATAAAACATTCAAGTGATGGTTGTTGTCCTGTTTCCACAATGAGGATTTTGTCTTTTCCATTTCCCTTAATTTATTAATTACTAAAATTTCATTGGTTTACTTCTTCAGATATATATGAATTAGTTTCCTACTTATTGATGCCTTGATAAAGTTATTTTTTCTTTGAATGAGTTGTTTGGTTATGATATATGTTTTTTTGATAAATACTCAATGGTGTTATAATAAAACCCTTCCAATAGAGGTGTGATATTTATGAAAACTCATTGTGATAGTTTATGATTTTAATTAGGTTTGGCATAGCGCATTGGTCTTACTTTATGCTTTTTTATTTTGTTATGAAAGTGTTGTATCATGCTTCAAATAGGACCCTTATGGATGTTCCTAAATGAGTTTCCCATTATGGTCAAACACTTATTTCTAAAACACCTAATTAGTTCCGGTGTAATATTTAAATGTAACTACCCTCAAGATATGAGGATTTAATAGAGTTTATTGGGAAAAGTAAAATGAGACAGTTGCATCCTTCAAATGAAATGACCATGAAACTTATACCTTAAACCAATATTCAATGTCAAGGAAAATTTAGTGTGATAACCTTAAATAGGATGGATCACACAAAATGGCCTTCCTTGATTAAATTGATTAGTAATAGTGAATTTCTTTCCATGTATTAAAAGGTTAAAATGAAATTACTCATTGAAATGGAAAATGAATGTGTCTATTGATTTTCATATGAGGTATTTCCTCAGGTATTTTAATATAAATGTAAATAATTGTTTAATGAATGGAATAACACCTGTATATGGGTTCATTAATGAGGTACATGAGAGGTTTATTCTTCATGTGATGAATTAAATATGAATGTGACTAAGCCTATAAAAATGTTTAAATTGAAATAAATATGATATTTTTCCTAATGTATGATTCTAATAAATGAATATTCCACTTATTTTGATATGGCCCAATAAGATAATGTGAGGTTTATGCTTCATATCAAATTATATAAATAACATGTGCTAATGAGAAGCATGAGAGGTCAATTCCTCATGAATTATTTATTGTGAATGATTATTTCCTATAGTCAATGGAGCAAAGGGACTATGAAATCCCTTTGGGTAAGAAAGATGATGAGGGATATCTTGTGGATTGAAAAGGGACCATGAGAGCCCTTGATAGTGGAAACTTTGAGAGCTTCTCAATATAAGCATGGGGATTGATCAAAAGATCTCCCCTGGTGATGGATGATAGTGGGTTACATCACAGTCCTTTCAAAACGTGTATCCCAAGAGACTATAAGAGCTCTGGGTGTTGGGCCAGGGATTTGTCCGTGAATAATTTCCGTGGTATTGTATGTCTGTGGTTTAGGTAATTGTCCATAAAAACATATATAACATTTATGTAAAAACATAATATATATATATATATACAATGTGACATGTTCATACATACATTCTGTCCATCAGCCTAAGGAGGTATTTCCATCTGGTGAACCTTAAGAACTTAGATTGGTGGGTTTTTAGTTATTTTGTTTTCATAATTATTTTTCTATACCTTCACACTAGTAAATATATGTTTCATTGTCAAGACTGGGCTAAAAACCTTTGGTTCTATCCTACTGTGATTTATATATCCGACTCTACATGGGATTCCATTTCACTAGGGTACCAGAGTAGACATTTATTTATCATAGGGCTATTGGACCTTGCTTGTTGATGTGTGATTTTACCTGGGAGTTAGGTACACAATACTGAACTGGAGCCCATGATTCTCATGAAGTTCCCCTTTTTCATTTTTAATTATATTATTTACATGAGTCATATTTTTTACTATATTTTAATGCATACTATTTTTTATAGTTTTGTCTTATGTATCATCCTCAATTCATACATTATATAAACTAGAAATGGCTACATTTATTTATTTTTATGTAATCTTTCTTTTGTCGATTTTTTCATTCCATACATACTTCTTCCACTACTATCTTCTCTGTATTATCCATTATTACCATTGTGCATGTCTAATAAGAGGGTATAGTCTCCACAAAATCACCACCCAATACCCTCATTGCTAGTCGGTGACCTCTAGCATACGGGGAGACACACTTGAGGCTATGTGACCCACCAGTCTGGAAACCCGTTTGATGGAAATATAGGACAGGAAGTTACAAAGTTGTATCATATTATAATTTTTCCTTTTTCTAACTATTTTGGGTGGCTAGATCAAAGACTAGGAATGTGAAAACACTTCGTTAGTATTAATTCTTGGGAATGATCACCCCACCTACAAGAAATGACCATGTTTCTAGGGATGAGAATGGTTATATATTGTTCACTGCTATATTTGAAGGTGATTTCACCTTGAGTGAATGGTGTATTTTCCACAACATATTGATTTTAGGAATTTTATGGGATATTAATCCTATCCCGGTATGACACGGATGAATCATTTCATGTATCATTATAAGAACATTAAAATTACCACATCATGAATTTTCCATGAAATGTAGTTGCATTAGTAGGTTACATGTTAGTTCTCAGTGTGTACTTGAATGTTATTCCAGGATCTTGTTTTCTCTAGAAGACCTAATGTGTTTGTATATTATTAAAACATGATTATGTGATTAGTATTCCATGCTTTGGTGCTTCATATCATGGTTCTCTATGTAAGCTGGTTGTAATGACAAGAATAGTATTTTTTTATATCTAAATGGTTTCATGGGAAAAATTTACTAGTTGTTATTATGAAGGGAGATTGTTTTCAGTTGTAAGGTATATGGGAGCCTTATAGCTGGTAAAAGGTAACCCCTATAATCAAAACATTGAGAAATGCTGTGAAAATTAAGATGCTAAATAAATTAGTTTTGACTAATGGGATCCAAATGAAAAACTATAATGTGTATGGGTTCTTTACAGGTTGGTATATTGCCACCCATTTAGCTATAACATTATATTTTATCATTTTATACTTTGAAATGATATTGGTTTCAATTAATTAAAGCCAATATTAAATTCATTAAGTGTATGGGCACTTCATGAATTGGGAAATTAAAACCTATATTAAATGTAATAGAATGCTATGTTGTGAAATCATTATAAATGTTAAATTTTCTTGGTTTTTAATATTCAATGAAATTGGATACCTAATAAAATGTGAAAATGGAACCAACTAGGTCATTTGGAAACTGAAACTTTTGAGATGACAGAGAATGGGTTTTTGAAACTTTTAAATTTGAGCAACTGCCATTGGGTTTCTTTCTAGAGAACCTAGGTTGGCTTTATGGGACTATCGTAGGTTTCCTTTTCTATTAAAATGAATTTAAATGTTAAATTTACTAAAAGATATGGAACTTTAGTAAATTATTAATGTTTTAAAAGGAATTTGTATACAAATTTTAATTTTCCCCTAATGGTGTTAGTTAAAATATTTTACCATGTGTTACAGTTTTGAAAAATGGTACCTGATGTTTGGATTAAATATTTTATTAATTATATATTAAATGTGATAAAATATAAAGGTATTTGGAATGGAACCTATAGTGATGTCCTCTATTTAATATGAAATTATATGGTTAGTTTGGACTTCACATTGAGTTACCTTGGAACATAAGCATTAGAATTTTCCACAGGAATTTTTTTCTTTAGCAATGCCCTGATGAATAGATCTTGTGCATAACGACTATTGTTTCTCATGACCAAGTGATATGATCAACACTTGTACATTCTAAGGGGCTATCCAATGGTAGGTATCACCCTTAAAGTTTCAGTTTCATGATAATCTTGTGATATTTTTAATGGTTCATGTAATTAAGTTTCCATTTTCCCTTTTAGGAAACATTATTTCAAAAGGAACCCCTCGCATAGATAGGTTGGAATGGTATCATTGTTCCTCGATATATGCATGACCATTAGGTAATGCTCTGTTTCAATAGGTAAGACATGACTCAGACATGGTTGGCTACTTCAATGGTTTTTTAACGCTTTCTTCTTTTTAGTGTTGGATTATTGGTTATGGTGTCATCCAGGATAATGGTTATACAAGGCAATACAAGTCCAAAATAAATCTCTTATGTTGTTAAGTGTGGTCTCGGTTCATATACATAGTAGAGTGAAATGTGAGTTAAGGAATAAATTTCATCAAAATTCTTGGGATGACTTTATGGAGACTTGGGTGTTTTAACATGAAATCCGGTTTGGTTTTGGATCTCCTTCAAAAATCTATGATGTAATTAGTGTGAATCCGATGGGTATCACATGTACGTTTAATGTTAATGTGATCAAGTATTCTTCTAAGCAACTAGTATTTTTTTATTTTGATGATGCTGACACTCCTAAGGTCTAGAGCATCACCTTGATTTTGTTAAACACGTTTCCTTCTTGGTAGAAAAAGGATAACCAAGAAGGACCATTTTGGAATGGTCAGGGTTTTATTGAACTCCTTTGAGGTTGGTGAGTTTTAAATCGTGCTGGTTCTTTCTTGGTAGCATTATATTCTTGTAGTTTTGGTGTATGAAACCCTGCTGAAGCACTATCAGTCTTCAATGAAATTCAGTGGGTAATTTTGAATGATCAAAAATTGTTATCGAGTGGTAAATGCTTGTGTTCATTTAATGTTGGTGTGTCAAAATGTGAGGAAAAGTCCATTTATTTAATTTAATGTTTTGTGGTTTGAAAATCCTATTTTCTAATGTTTGAGTGTGTTTGACTGGAAATGATTTTCTCCTCGTATTGTATTCTTCGATGTGACAAGCATGTCCCTTATGTAGACATTGTCCTTGATGGGATAAGAGAGCATCAGTCTTACTCCATGATGAAGTTTTATATTCTGTAGAGAATTTTGGGTGGTTCTATTTCGGTGTTGCATGATAGATGTGTGGTTTCTTTTGTGGTGTGCTCAGGAACATCACCTAAAGTCATGTATGGATTTTGGTGGATGTATTCGTTGTAAATGTGAGGTGCCTTGGAAGATGGAGTCCGAGTTGAGTTTATAAAATGCCGAAATTCTAATCCTGGAATCTCCTTGACTGGTAACCCAGAGTGACTCAGTTTGTTATCTCTCCTGGTTTAGTGTAGATAGTAACAAGAAATCCTTCTAGTGCATGCCTCCTGGTTAAAATGGGCGATGTTTATATAGTCATCTTTGTACTCCATATAGAGCATGCACGAATGATTTTGATTTATTGATTGAGTTTCAATTGTCCCTTTTAATGACACCCATGTTCTTGTCTTGGGTTTTATTGGAATATGCATGTTAAAAAACACCTCAGGAGTGTCGTTAGAATTCATAGAATGTGTCTTGTAAAGAAATCAATATTTCGTGTTGAACCATGTTTTTGAATTGGCTACTTAACGTTAATGCCTAATGTGGGAAGTGCCTTTTTCCAGATTCTAGATGAGAGGATGAAGTGATCATGACTCTGTTTAAACGGGATGGGGTAAGATCCATCTTGGTGATTGGGTTGGAAAATGTGAATTTTCTTGTATCTAAGTTGTTTAAGTGTCGCTTGTTCAAAATAATTCTTGGCGATGTGTTGGGAATTTGGAAATGAAATGCAACCATTTGAATGAATCTTCATGACCCTTATAGGTTGACTAATGTTTACATTGTTTTTAAATGCTTATTGGAGAAAATAATTTCAATGGTGGGAAGGTTGTAATGATCTATTTTTTCAATCGGATGATAATATGATGGATGTAGAACATTTATGTCTACTAAATGGTCTGATCAAAAAATAGAGTATTGGAATTGAATTATGGGAGTGAGATCACATCAAGGTGTTGTTTTTGAAGCTGAGTGAAGGACTGTTAGATTTCATAGGTGTTTCAAGGAGTTTGGGTAGCACTATATGCATAAAGTTAAAGTTTTAATGGACTTTCACATGGCGCACTATTTGTCTAAAACTGTGCGGACCAAATTATGGAACTGTGAGGCTTATTTCTAGTGGATAGAGGCTCTTTCAAGGGATCTAATGATTTTCATAACCATTTTCTAGGCATACACATTTAGTGTCATTAGAGAGTACCTAAGAAATATTCACAACATTATTTGTGCATGGTTTGGAAAACTCTGCTAAACAAACTATGTGAGGTGCACCAGGTGCCCAGTGGAGGTTGCACAGTTGGCACATGAATTTCCTAATCGTGCGACCTAAACAATGTATGTAACACTATTTTATAAATTTTATTATTTTAATTAATTAAAAACTAAATAAAAAACGTACAATTGTACACTACCCTCCTCGCTCACTTCACTCACGCAACCCCCTTCAAGGAGTTGTAGGAGTGATGCACCCCTCTTTTCTAGCTCCCCCTTCGAGCAATGATTCCATTAGATTTTTGTAAACTTTCTCTCCGAAACTTTTATATTTTCCTCTCTTCCTCCATCTCCTCCTTCATTTTGGCCTATTTTGGTCTCCCCATCACCCAATATGGTTTAGCCAAAACCCAAGCTCAAGTGTTGATGCATTTTTCAGTTTTTCTCCAATGATAGGTTGTGAGAATCTTCTCTCAGGACCCATTTGTTTGTGTTAGAACAAATTCCACTGAATTCAAAGAATTTATCTTTGATTCAGGCCACCACATCCATCCGAGGTGGGGTTTTCTTTATGCTATTTTTTCCTAGTTTATTTTGGGTCCTTTGGTGATTTTGGGTGCCCAGTTTTTTGTTTTGTTGAGTTTTATTCTTATTTGAAGGCACACACACATATACATAGGTATATATATATATATATATCTCCCATGTATTAATTCACTCATGGATCAGGGAATACATGCATTCATTTATGGTATATATATATATATATGAAGGTATGTGCATGCACATGTGGAGAAGTATTGAGTGGTCACTAATAAATCTATAATGTGCCGAGTGTAGGCTTGGTTCCTCAATGAGATAGGATCCCTTTCCAATGATTTTAATTTAAGAATTACATAAATTACATTGGTATAATACTTGAGGATAATATTCTTTACTTTCCTACATAATGATGCCTTGATAAATGGATGTTTTCCATCGTTTGAGCTGTTTTCTTACGGTAGGTGTTTTTTGGATAAACAAACCAAGGTTTTAAAATAATACCCCTCCACTGGTGGTGAATTGTCTGTGAAAAATCAAAGTGATAGTTTATGATTTCATCTAGAATATTCTTATCACAATGGTCTATATTTATTATTGATTCCATTGTTATTTAAGTTTTGTATCATGTTTATTCCATGACCTTTATTGATGTTGAAAAAATGAGTTTCCCTTAATGGTCAAACTCTTATTTCCAGAACACCTAAAGGATAACATTTAAATGTACCTTCCCTTTAGATATAAGGATTTAATGGACCTTATTGGGATAGAATAAATGAGACAGTGTAGTCCTTAATATGAAATAACCATGAAATTTTCACCGTAAATAAATTTTATATGTTTAGGAAAATTGGGTGTTATGAACTTAAATAAGATGGATCACATAAAATGGCCTTCCATGATTAAATGTATTATTCATGGGGAATTTATTTCCTTGTATAAAATGTTTTAAATGAAATATCTCATGGAAATAGAAAATGAACATGGATATTGATATGCAAAATAAGAATTTCATTATGCATTATAATAGAAATGAAAAAATGGTTTAATGAATGGGATAAAAACATTATATGGGTTGATTAATGATGTGTATTAGAGGTGTATGCATCATGTGGTGAATTGTTTATGAATGTGACTAAGCCTATGATTTTTTTTGAATTGAAATACTCAATATGTTTTTCCTTAAGTGCAAATTTGATAAATGAGTATTATAGCGAACCAAACTTTATCACATGACTATTACATCATTATGAAGATAAAAAAATAACAGTATGTCACCATGAGGATCTAGAGGTTTAGTGTATTGGGAAAACTAAAACCATACATAAAATTTACAAAATCAAACATAATCATTTATTTAATTCATTTTTTCCAGCTTCTTATTGACCCTTGAAATGTCCTTAGTAAACATAATCACCTGAGGATATACATAAAAAATGGGTGAGCTAAAATCCCAGTAAGAGGATAGAAACGAACAATATAAAAATGGGTGAGTATAATCATAAAATATGAAAAGGATCATGAATATGAGATTAAGAATTAATATAAGACTTGAAATGTGTTAATGCATAGAAAATTAAACATCATGTCTTAGTAGTTAACTACCACACATAGTTGTGAAAAATTCTAGCATCATGTTCACACGTAATTTACATTTAACTCAGGATATTAATAACTTTAAAAAATGAGTTTTATCTTTGTATAATTCTTTGAGTTCTCATAACTTCATAACATTCATATTACACTATATAATCCTGGGGGCACCCGTCTTGTGATAACATTTATATGATCATGCATGCCACATTATAAATATGTAAAACATTAACATAAAATAATAATCTAGGGAAATAAATGGATTTAACGTCATAAATCATAAAATAATAATCATTTGGTTTCAAAAATAAACCAGGAATGTCATTCTTGACATATAAATATTAACCTTGAGTGAAGAGTGAAACAATATTCGATGAGTAAAAAAGGTGTGTTTATTTGAAAGAAATGTTCTTTTAGAAAACATTAGGTTTGTAATAAATTAAATTATAAAACATTTATATCCTTGAATAGAAAATATAATGATGGTAAAATGGATTTTAAGGTATTACCATACAATAAAAATAAGTGAATGTGGGAGAACCCAAAGAAAGATAGTTAAGTTCGAGAATTTCCCCTTACCTTGTATCTTAATGGTTTCTTCACTTTCATGTTCAATATAACAATATAAGATTCATTAATTAAAAATTAAAGAACATTTTATACATTAATAATATCCATTAAGGTTTTATTATGTTCATTTATGTGATTTTTGATGAGTTATATTGTTTAAATTCATTATTCAGGAATGTTCATTTTTATATTTTTCTTGAACGGTTCAATTGTACTCATTAATGAAAGTTCATTCAAAACATGGATAAACATATAGAATTGTAATTATATGTCATTTATAATGGTTAATAAATTTAAATTATATTAAAAATAACTTTTTTACATTCCATGAGAATGAGTTATTAGATAAGAATTTAATGAGGATCGTTTGTGTTAATATGGGCGGTTTTTAGACCAAAATGAACTTGTTTTGTTTAATAATTTACTAATATGTACATAAGATAGTTAAAAAACATTAAATAAGATATAATACATATAATATAATATTTTTAAACAATAAAAATGTTTTCATGACTAGATATGAAGGTGGTAAAGGGAAATGAAAGCTTGTCGTTATAGAAGGTGATAAATTAACACCTCACGAACAACGTTTTCCATTCTAAAAAAAATAATATGAAAGGGGGTTGGATGATATATTATCACATTAGTATCATGAAATTACATTATATTTAAGATAATATAGTTACCATACCATGTGTATGAGGACAGGTGGGGAGATATTACGAAAAGTACTTGAAATTGAAAAGAAATTAAAGGAATGAAGAGAGAGAGGAATTACCTCTTGAATCCGCCTTAAGGCACCTTGAATTGGTCTTTTGATGAGACCAAAAGCTACTAGTCCTGAGGGAGGAGATAGGGAAGAATTTTGGATATATTTTAGAAAATTATTTATTATTTAAAAATGTGGTTGGACAAGGGGAGGGAGAGGGGTTATTTATACATGAGGAGGGGGTGTATTTAGAATAAAATATAAAATAAAACAACATATCAAATGATAGATTTGTAATATTATTTTTTTTGACTACATAGAACATATATTCATATATTATAATTAATTTTAGAGTTTAAATCATCTTTATAATTCTAATTCATTAATTTATTAAAAGGAAAGAGAAAAGAATGAGAAATTGATATTTTAAGGAATCACTTTTGGACTTTAGGTTTTGGAATGTTCTTTTTAGGTTTGGAAATTATGTTTATTGTATTTTCAGAAACCATATATTAAATTAAATAGATCCTAGACGAATCATAATTTTTAGAAATTTTACGTCAAAATTACATCATTAATGATTCAATTTATGATATACTAGTTATGTGAAAAACTGTATTACTACTATTCACTTGAAAATTGATGTATTTCAAAAAGTTAAACAAATAACCATAACCATTTTTCGACCTTTAGAATAAGAAAATGAACTCCATTTTTCAAAAAAAATATTTTTTTTTAAATTTTTCTAATTTTACTTTTATTTAAAATCATAATTTACATGAAAAATACAGTATTTAAAATTAAAATTAATTTCATAATGATTTAAAAAATTACATAAGTTATTATAAAATTATCTTTAAACTAGAAGAAATTAAATTATTAATTTATGAACACATTTTATGGGAATAATATTTCTAAATAATTAATTAATTAATTATAATAAAATATTTATGACTTACAAAAATACCAATACATTTACTATGGTCTTATTATAACTTATAAGATGCCTAAATATTATTTAATCATTCATGGGTGAGGTGTCTATTATTTTGGATGATTTACTATTCCTAAGGGTTATATTACTATTCATAAGGGTATTTTACTCTTCATAAAGATATGTTATTGTACCTAGGTGTAGGTTACTATTCACGAAAAATTATGTTTGTTCTATTAGACTCCAAAAAACACCCTGTACGCAACATTGTATGTCAGATTTTCAAATTTCAAAACATAGGGGTGGAAGAATTATGTTTAATGATCACATAGTATGTAGTATCATGATACTTCATTGTGATTCCTAATGTGATTATGTTATAAGGCATAATAATAAGATGTGAATTCCATTGATAAATCTTCGGTCAGTACATTCTTCCCCTCTTATGAAATTTTTCCCTCAAAATTTTGTTTTACACAAACATGTGAGGGTAATTCTCATTCATCACCACTTCTTGTTCCCAATTTTCTTCTTCAAACTTGTGGTTCCTCTGCCACACATTAAAAAAACTGGTTTTCTTGCTCCGTAGGGCCTTATCTCTATATTACATAATCATTACTAGTTGGTCCCCATAAAAGAGATCATCTTTCAGCTATACCACCTATGAGTTCAGTACATGTGAGGGATCTGGCATGTACTTCCTCAGGAGAGATATGTGAAACACATCATTAACATGAGCCATTTTTTTGTAAGTGAAAGATGGTAGGCCATGGGTCCACTGTGGTCAAGGATCTCAAAGGGGCCAATGTACCTTGGGCTTATCTTCACTTTCTTTCCAAACCGTTTGACTCTCTTCCATAGTGATATTCTAAGGAAGACATTATATCCAATGTAAAAAAATCCAAGTCCCTCAGACAGTTGTCAGTATAGATCTTTTTCCAAATCTAAGTAGATTTGATGTGTTTATGGATGACTTTATCCTTCTCCATTATCTCTTGCACAAGATCAGGTCCAACTAGCTTTCTTTATTCAACTTCATCCCAACAACTTGGAGTTCTACATCGCTTTCTATACAAAGCATCATATAGATCCATCTAAATTATTAGGTGGAAGCTATTTTTTTTATAAGAACTCAA
Source organism: Viscum album (assembly GCA_963277665.1). Lineage (NCBI taxonomy): Eukaryota > Viridiplantae > Streptophyta > Magnoliopsida > Santalales > Viscaceae > Viscum > Viscum album. The sequence continues at coordinate 1,472,307,923 of OY728125.1, read as the reverse complement.
CCAATTTGTGATACTGATCCCATTAAATTTTTAATTCTAAAGAGAAGGATCTTAGCATGTATTCAAGCTACTGAATAGTCCTTTCATATTAGCCATCAAATTGGGGGTGATAGGTCATGATGATATTTAATTCAGTACTCAAATCATGTTGAAGTCTTTTATAGAAGTTAGACGTAAACCTTGGATCATGTTCAGAGACAATCGAGAGTGGAACACCATGTAGTCTCACCACTTACTTCACAAATATATTTGTAATCTATTCAAGATAGACATCTTCAAAAAGAGTGAAAAATGGGTAGTCCTGGTGAGTCAGTCAACCACAACCCATATCACATTATTTCCCTTGGACATGTTCAAGAGACCCGTGGAAAAGTCCATAGTGATTTCATCATATTTCCACATGGTTATAGTTAATGGTTTCATCATCCCTTTGGAAATTTTTCCACTCTTATTTACCTTACTGACATATCGAACACCTTGAGATATATTCCAAAATCTCTTTCTTCATGTTATCCAACCAGACTTATTCTCCGATATCTTAGTATATTTTAGTGCTACCATGATGGATAGAGAATGTTAAGATTTGAGAATTTTCTAATAGATCCTTCTTTATCCTGGGCGATGAAGGAACACAAAGCTGCATTCCAAACTGAATCACACCATCATCATTAATATGTTACTCTTTCACATTCCCTTCCTTTACTGCATTCACCCTATTTTGTAAATCCATATCATCCCTTTGTTCCTCTTAAAACATCTATTGGATATATGGTTGCAAAATCATTTGGGAAAGGTATTATATATCCCAAGACCTTATGATTTCCAAATCTATCCTATGAATATCCAAGAAGATAGGTTCTTTCACGATCCATACTATAGATAGAGTAGTAGGTGCTTTTCTTCTTATAGAATTAGCTACCTTGTTCACCATTCCAAGATGGTAGTGAGTAGAGAAATCATAGTCCCTGATTTTCTCTAACCATCTCCTTTGATGATTGTTGAGATCCTTTTGTGTGAATATATACTTTAGGCTCATGTTGTTAGTGTATATGTCACACTTCTTACCATAAAGTTAGTGCCTCCATATTTTCAAGGAAAAAAATCATGGCTTCTTTCTCTAGATCATGAATCATATAGTTCTACTCATGGATCTTCAACTATCGTGAGGTGTAGGATATCACATTATCAATTTTCATGATTACACAACCCACACCATTGTTTGAATCCTCAAAATATATCAAAATACATTCTCTAGTTTTTGGTAATTTTAGTACAAGTTAAATTATCAAACTTCTCTTTATCTTTTTGATGTTTCCTTCACATTCCTCTGTCTAGACATACTTTACCCATTTCCTTGTTAACATAGTTAGCAGACTTAACAATCGTGAAAAATTTCTCACAAAATGTTGGTTGTACCTAGATAATACAAGAAAACTATAGATTTTTGTGACACAAGTGGGTCTGGTCCATTCCTCAATTGTTTTAGTTTTTGAAGGGTCCACCAAAATTACATCACTTGTGATTAAAAGTCCCATGAATGTGATTTTCTTCATCCAAAATTCACACTTTTTGAAATTGGCATACAACTAATCCATTCACAATGTCTCCAACACAAGTATTAGTTGTTCTTAATGTTCCTCACTACTCATGGAGTACATTATAATATCATCGATAAACACTTCCATAAATTTTTCAAGGTAATACCTAATGACTTTATTCATCAAATCCAGGAAGACTATTGGGGAATTAGTAAGTCCGAAGGGAATCACCAGAAACTCATAATTCTCATAACTTGTACTAAAGACAGTCTTATAAATAACTTCCTTATTCACCTTCTTCTGATGATATATAAAACAAAGATCCACCTTTGATATGTATTGAGATCCTTCTAGCTAATTGAAAAATTTATCTATCCTTGGAAGATGATACTTGTTCTTCATAGTGATCTTGATGAGTTCCCGATAATCGATACACAACCACATTGATCCATCCTTTTTATTCACAAAGATCACTAGCACACCCCCAAGGTGAGGCACTAGGGTGTATGAACCGTTTCTCCAAATTCTCTTATAGATTCTTCTTTATCTACTCTAGTTTGATATGAGCCATGCTACTGGGACACTTTGATATTGGAGTAGTTCTGAGTACGAGTTCTATGGGGAACTCTACCTCATGATCTGGGGGAATTCGGGGTAACTCATTAGAAAATAAATCACTATATTCCCACATAATGGGTTTTTCTATATGGTAAACAATTTCCTTTTACCCAACCATTTGGGAATGGTTTCCTTCTTCATTGGGTATCAACACCCACACCATTGAATGAATTTTAAAAAGATATTCATGCTCTTCCTTGAATTTTCATAGGTGTTTGGGATTATTAAGAATATGGAAAAATATTTTCTTTTTCCAACAGTTGATAGGTGATCTATATAACGAGATCCAATCTATTCCCATTATAGCGTCAAATTCCACCAAGGGATGTATTACAAGATTCTCAAGACGAATCTTCCCACATACACCAACATGAAAAGATTCAAACAATTAGGTTGCAGTGATTTTACTACTTTGGGTTATTATAGATATATCTACTTAAAGGTTTCATGGGTTTGAATCTAAAGTTCTAGTAAACATTCATTTTATAAAGGAATGCATTGAACCATAATCAAATAATATTTTTTCTATTCTTGAGTAAATAGAAAGTGTACCTTGTAAAAATAAATTATCGTTCTCCACTTCCACAGTAGTGATGGCATAAGCCTTCCCTTGGTCCATTGGTTTTGGTGTCTGCTAACGCTGATAACCCTCAAGGAATCGAATTTGAGTGTACTGGCTTTCATAGTTCCCTTGATCCCTAAAATTTCAGCATTGAACTATGGGTGGGGCTCCCCTTTCTTCCGTTACATTCACCTTTCCTCTCACGTCCTTTTGAATCTCTTGATCATGGTGGAATTCTTTCCCATAATTAATGTATTTTCAGATCTCTTTGAGGAAGTTACCATGAGGAAACTTCCCATATATTTTGCATATGGGTCATTGAGTTTTCTTCCCACCTTTATCATTAGATCCTCCAACTTAAAACTACATATTTTGTTTATTATCACCATAGGGATGGGACAATTATCCAAACTCTATATCTACATGAGGTAATACTAAACAAATTCTTCATAACACCCAATGTCATGAATTGAAAGAGTAGTTTGATGGTTTTGTTTTAATCCACTAAAGATTCTATCAATTTGTCTATCATTGTTGATAACAAAACCCAATGTGTGCATTTAAAGCCTAGTGAAACATCCTTCATAGGTTGTGACAGATTCTCCGTATTTTTTCACTATCTCTATGAATTCTCTCTCCATCTTCATGAGAATAGTTCTTGGAAAATAATTGTGAAGAAACATAATCTTAAAGTCTTCACATTCAATCTCTTCTATTTTGCCACCTGGCTTGGTGTTCTTAATTAAATCCCACTATTGATCATCCTATCCCTCTAGAGGATAAATGACTAGTGTCACCTTTTTTATCTCAGAATATTGAAGCAAAAAAAGATATTTTCTATCGATTTGAACCAATTTTCCCCAACTAGTGGATCCGAAGATCCAATAAACATCGGTGGTCATTGCCTTATAAAACACTCGACAGCCAATTATTCCTTCTTAGGTGAAGGAGGAAGTTTCACAATATTCTTATTATTGTTAATAACCTGAAATTGTTGGTTAAGAATCCCTAGGAGGTTTTTAAATCCACCCTCAAATAATTTGGGATGTCATTCAGTCAATCATTTCATTTAACCACACACGAGTTGTTGGCCTGGTTTCTCCTGGTTCCCAGTATTTTCTATAATAGAAAAGGTAAGAACAAAACAAAATTCAACATGTAAGGAATAAATTACATATTCATATGTACAATCTGTACTAATATAATATCTTATGGGATCTATATGTGAAGCTTCTTGTGTGACTATTTTTACTTAGTCTCATACTAGAGGTTTTCTTTTTTGTTCACTAATCCTAATTCCCAAATTAACTAAATCTTTCCTCTGATTCCTACTATAGGCACCTAGACATTCTTACATTACTATTACATCATTATGAATAATAAAACATAATAGTATTACACCATGAGGATTCATAGGTTTAGTGTCCTGGGAAAACTAGGACCACACATAACATTTACAATATCAATCATAAACATTTATTTAATTCATTCTTCTCTAAATTCGAATTTTCCCTTGAAATATCCTTAGTACACAGAATCACCGGAGGATATAAATAAAAAAGGGGTGAGCTAAAATCCCAATAATACGATATATATGAACAATATAACATTGGGTGATTACAATCATATCATAGTAAAAGGATCATGAACATGAGAGGAAGCATTAAAAGAAGACTTTAAATGTCTTAATGCATAAAAAAATGAAACGTCAGGTCTTGGTGGTTAACAAGAACATGTAATTGTAAACAATGCTTGCATCATTTTCAAGCTTTATTTCCATTTAACTCATGAGATTAATCAAATTACCCAGTTCATTGGAGCACTGTATATTTTTTGTCACACCCATCACATCATAACATTTACAATGCGCTATATAATTGCGGGCGCACACATCTAATCATAACATTTAAATTATAATGCATGCCACATTGGAAATATGTCGAACATAATTATAAAAAAAACCAATGGTAAGAAATGTGATTTAAATTATAAATAATAAATTCATAATCATTTTGTTCCCAAAATATAGAGGGAATATAATTATTGATATTGAATTAATAACCCTGAGTGAAGAGTGAAACAATATTTGTGGAGTAAAAAAGGTGTGTTTATTTGATAGAAGAGTTCTTTTGGAAAAAAATGGGTTTGACAAAAATTTAGTTCGAAAATTTTTATATACCATAATTAATAATATAATGACAGGAAAATGACTTTTAAGGAGTTAACATACCAAAAATGGAGTGAAAGAGGGAGAACATGAAGAAAGAAAGTTGGGTTTGAGAATTTCCCCTTACCTTGTATCCGAACACTTTATTCACATTAATGTCCTATATAACCACATTAGATTAGTTAATTAACAATTAAATAACATTTTATACATTAATATTATGGTTTTATTATGTTCATTTATGGGCATTTTTATGAGTTGTAGAGTTTAAATTCATTGTTTGGGAATGTTCATTTTTTATAGTTTTCTTAAATGGTTCATTTGTATTTATGAATGGAAGTTCACTTAAAATGAGCATAATCATATATAATTGTAATTTTATGTTATTGATAATTTTACCGAACTTGAAATTACCTTATAAATAATTTTTCTATATACCATGGGAATGAAATATTAGATAAGAATTTAATGATGATCATTTGGGTAAATTCGGGTGGTTTTTCGACCACAATGAACTTGTTTTATTTAATCATTTAGTAACATGTACAAGGGTTAGTTCCAAAAAAATTAAACAGGATATAAGAAATATAACATAATCTGGTTCAACCATAAAAATTGTTTCATTACCATATATGAAAGTAGTAATGGAAAATGAAAACATGTCGTTCTTGAAGGTGATAAATTAACACCTCACAAACAATGTTTTCCTTTCTAAAATAAAAAGAAGAATAGAAGAGGGTTGGATGATATATTATCCCATTAGTATCATATAATTACATTATATGTAATATATTTGAGTTATCATCCCATGTAGATGAGGATAGGTGGGGAGAGATTTAGAAAATAACATGAAATTGAAAGGAAATTAAAAGAAAGGAGAGAGGAATTACCTCTTGAATCCTCCTTAAGGCACCTTGGATTGGTATTTTGATGAGTTCAGAAGATCTTTTGATGTATGGAAGGGGATATGGAAGATTTTTGGACATAGTTTATAAAATTATTGATGCTTGATAAGTTTTTTTTGACAAGGGGAGTGAGATGGGTTATTTATACATGCGGGGGGGGGGGGGGGGGATTAGAATAAAATATTAAATAAAATAATATATCAAATGTTAGACTTGTAATATTAGTTTTTTAACAAAATAAATCATATATTAATATAATAAAAAACATTTTCTACTTTAACTAATCTTTATAATTAGAATTATTTTGATTATTTAATGGAAATTGAAGAGAAAGAGAAAATGACATTTTAAGGAATCACTAATTGATTTTAGGTTTTGGAATGTTCTTTTTTAGGTTTAAAAATTACGTTTATTGTATTTTAAGGAACCATTTATGAAATTAAATATAACATGGACGAATATAATGTTCTATAAAGTTTATTTCATCATTAGTTCATACGTGATGCAATTTTATATATACCAATTATGTGAAATACTATATTTTTACTATTCACTTGAAAATTGAAGTATTTTATAAAATTATAAAAAAATCACCCTAATAATTATTTGATGTGTAGAATCCAAAAATGAACTCAATTTTTTAAAATAATTCTCTAAATATTATTAATTAAATTTTTAAATAAAATCATAAATTACTTGAAAAATATAAGTTTTATAATTAAAAAGGACTTCATATTGCTTTCAAAAATTACATACGTTCTTATAAAATTATCTTAATACTAATAGAAATAGGATTGTTAATTTATGAACACGTTTTAGAAGAATAAATTTTCTATTAAATTTATTAATTAATAAAAATTAATTATTTTTGTGTTACAAAAATAAAAATACTTTTACTATGGTCATATTATCATTTATAAGATGCCTAAATATTATTTAATCATTCATGGGTGATGTTAGTATTATTTTGTATGATTTACTTTTCATAAGGGTCATATTACTATTCATAAAGGTCATATTACTATTCATAATGGTATGTCACTATTCATAAGGGTAGGTTACTATTCACAAATAATTATGTTTGTTCTAATAGACTCCAAAAATAACCTTGAACACTACCGTGTATGTCAGATTTTTGAAATTCCAAATATAGAAGTAGAAACATTATGTTTAATGAACACATAGTATTTTGTATCAGGATATTTCATTGTACTTCCTAATGTGATTATACAATAAGGCATAATTATAAGAAAGGAATTCCATTGATAAAAAATTGGGTGGTTATAAGTATGCCTCTAATTTTGATATGGAATAATAAGAGCATAAGAAGTTTATACTTCATTACTTATGATATAAATGAAATGGGATAATGAGACGAATGAGAGGTTAATGCCTCATGAAATAAGTATTGTGAATTATTACACCATATAGGTTGCAGCGCCAAGGGAATATGAGATCTCTTTGGGTAAGAAAGACGGTGAGGGATTTCTTGTGGATGAAAAGGGACTCTAAGATCCCTTGGGGGTGTTGATTGTGTGATCTTCCCAACAAGAGCTAGGGGATCAACTACAAGAGATCCCCTGGTTATGGATCCTAGTGGGTTACATCCTAGTCCAAACAACATGTGTATCCCAAGAGACTATGAGAGCTGATAGAGTTGGGCTAGGAATTAATATGTGAGAACATTTCCTAGTATTGGATGTATGTGGTCTACATCCTAGTCAATACAAACAAATATAAATGTATTATAAACATATTATATATATACATATACTTCTGTTTATATATATGTATATATAGTGACTTGTTCAGACTGAATTTCTGGTTATGATCTGAAGCAGATATTGCAATCAGGTGTCCCTTAGGAACCTAAACATGTGGCTGTCTACATATTCATTTTTCTATAATATTTATATATAAATACTTACACCTAAATATATATTGCACTATCTAGATTAGGATAGACAATGGTTTTACTGGTTTACTTGAATTTATATCTCAAAACCTACTAGGGATGCCATTGCAATGGAGTACCAATGTAGACCTCTCTTGATCAGGGGCTATGGACCTTAGATGTTGATGTGTTCTTCTACCCGGGAGTTATGATCACATGAATGAGTTATAGCGCAAGATGCACGTGGAGTTCACCTTTTGTATTTTTAGTTCTTTTCTACATTGAGTCCTAATTTTTATTTTATTGTGAATCATAATGTTTATTTACTATGTGGATTTGGTATCATCCTTCATCCATGCATTGTATAAATTGGAATCGGACACATTTATTCACACCCATAAAATATGATTTACTACCTTTTTTCCTTATATACTGATTACGATACTATCTACAATTTATTGACTGAAATTACCATTTTGAATCATTTTTAAGAGGTCATAGTCTCTAGTATATCACCTCCCAAGACCCTCGCTGATATTTGATGGCCTCTATCATACTGGGAGATGCGCTGAAGGCTATATGACCCACCAGTCTGGGTAATGGTTTGATGGAAACCTGAGTCAGGATGTTATAATTTATGAAAGCCACTTATTTTCTTGGGTAATGATACAAATGTTATTTTATGATCTTATTGTACAAAAATGTATATATTATGTGATGGGTGAGAACTATATCTGTCTTTAATGAATTGTGTAATGAATAATGTTTTATAAGAACGTGAATGGTTATTCTAATCCTTGAAAGGGTGTAATTGGTAGGTTATCCCAAGACCAAAATTTGGTACACATGAGGTTATCCCAAGAACAAAGATAGTATATGGTTGTTTAGAGAAAGCCTAAAATTGTATAACTATCTTGGTGGGAAGACTTCACATAAGATTATATATGATTATATGTATACCATAATCAATGTATGATTATAATATTATGATCTCATAGGCCATGTTATTTGATTCTATTATGATTCATGTCTTATGAAGTTCAATGATTTATGCCATGACTCAAGTTTACAATCTATGATATGCAGGGTACAGTTTTTCAAATGTTATTCCCATATTCTCAGTAACTTATTCTCATGTTATGTTTACATATCTCCCTTGATTACCTTTAAAGGGTATCTGAGCTCACCCATTCTTATGTTTCCTTTATCCATGTTGTCAATAATTCTTTTAAGTAGGGTATGTATAAGAATAATTCAACATGGGAAAATATTTATATGATATGTTATAGGTCTTTAACTAAATAATAATTTTGTGTACCATGTATCCAATGGAAATAAACTATTATAGTCATTGGGTGTGTATTAATGAAATGTATTGAATATAAATCGAAAATGATATTATATATTTATTTATTAAAATCCTATGTATCTACACTTTGATTCATATGAATGGATTAGTTAACATTTGGAAACTAGTATAAGAGAATATTTGTGATATCCTTAGGGATATTTCTAAAGATATGTCTAGAGATACGACTAAGGATACATCAAAGGATAGATCTAAGTATATGGAAATATCCTTGAATATTAGTGAAGAATAGAGTGAGTGGATTCCTAGAAATACACACATTTCAGGATAATACTAGTGGAAATGGATTTTGAACAAATGTATCTAGGGATAATAACTACAAAAATGTGTTTCGTTCCAGACTCGAGCATTCCATGGTACAAAAAATAGGCCTTACTTTGCACTTTGTTTGACAATCTTGGAGAATATTTTTTTAAAATAAAAAAATTGATTAAGAAACATGATAGACTTGAATAATGAATAAGAATAACCTAGGTTAATCCTAGAATTTAATTAATTGAAAATTAAATGTCTTTATTTATTCATCCTATATAGGTTTTTTTAATGATTATGCAGTTTTGCCACTATGATTATAGTATCTCAAAATATATTATTTGGTTTTAGAAAATGCATAGAATGAGAAAAAACTATGTAATAATTGAATGTGATAGAGAATGTGTTGATGAGAAACCAAATGTAATGATGACTGGAGTGAAGGATATTTTGATTATGCCTAAATATTTATCATGATATATTATTAACAACACGAACCTTAAGAATTATCCAAATAACCATTGAACTTATGGATATATTTTCTTGATTGTTCGGATGGTGGAGATCATAAATGAATGAATATTTAGTATCCTATATTTCATGAATGTGTGAAAATCTCTCAATTGAATGTCTTAAAAGAATGCGAAGATGTTTTATGTGTTGAGAATAATGACATAGATTATGGGATTTGTATAATAAAATGAAATTTTTAGTTAATATAAAAGATGATTATTATGGTTTCCCGAATTCATAAAAAATGGTTAAATGTTTTAAATTTTGAAATTATAGGAATTATTCAAATCTATTCTCTAGGGGGAAATCTCAAAAGATGATAAAAATGTTGTTACATGTAAGGGTTTTGTGGAAGACTATTAAGAGACTACAAATGTTATATGAAATGAAAAAGGTATTAATGATTAAAATTATAAAAACTATGAATGAAGTATAATGATTAATGTATTTATTTATGGGAATTCAAGAATTATGAAATATATATAAAAAAGTTATATGTAATATTTTCATTAAATATGTGAAAAAATAAGTTGAATGGTATTTATTACCCAAAAAATTGATTTTATATATAAGTGATATTTAATGTAAAAACGTGATTTAGGGAAGATAACCCTTAATATTTCACTAATATTGAGAAAATGGTGTTTACTTTGTATAAAGAGATGATTTATATAGATAAAGTAAATTGGATGCTATTGATTACCTTATAAATGATTAACGATATGATGTTTTTTTGTTACCATTAATGGAGTTTATAAAATTCTTGGATTTATGGAATATATTAAGTTATTTTTTGTTTAATGAGGAATGTGTTATTTTTGAAATCATGTATTATTTCAATATTGTTTCATAGTAATACAATATATTACCATGTTTTCTGAGAATTAATGATGAATGATTTCACATATTTGTTATGTGACATTAAGATCTGCTTCATTTTTTTTGGGGGATTAATGATAAGTTGATTTTGGAAATTTAGTGACCTTATTTCTATTGTTTTCCAACTTTTTTAGTCACTAAGGATACATGAGGTTAACAATTCATGGAATGGATTAATTTTAACTTTGGATGTTATTATATAACATGTGTTAAAAATTCTTATTTTGATAACAAATAGATAATAGAGTAATGCATTATCACTCTTTTATAGATCATATGTCCCACTAGGGATTCATGAATAAAAAATAATATTTATTTATTAAAGTAAGAATTGAATTGGAAATTGATCTAAGAACAAAAAAATATGATATTTGTTTTATGAAATGTAATTAAATAAAATAATTTTATCTTATTATAAAAATAATTCAATATAAAATAGAATATATTGAAATAAAATTTTATAACTTTACCTTCATTTTTGATGAATTAATTGTATTTTCACATATCAATGATTTATTTCTTTGTGGTTGATAAATATCTCCTAACTATATTATCTATCAATCTATATCTGTATTTGGGTGTTATTTTTCAATTATATGTCCATGTTTTCACATAATTTTTTTACTATATATAAACCAATTTATATGTAATTCTAGTGGGACTTTTCACATACCTCTCCCACTTTTAAAGAGAATTTTTATTAACACTTTTTACAATATGGGATTCCCATAATGGGATTTTGAAATGTTAAAAGATTATTTATTGAGAAGAAGATAAAATTTGAAGGATGAAATTTATTTAATGGGGGTCAAATTTAACACCCCTATATATTTTCAAAATTTTTTTTGAAAATAATTTAAATTTCATTGATAATATATTGTATACACATCACCATTTTTTTAATGAAACATGAAATATTATTAAAATATTATTATCCAATATGATAATCATTACATAGTTGTTACAATGATATATATATATAGGAACAAATAAAGTACGAAAATAAATGATTTTCACATTTATATAAAATTAATTCTTTTTTGAACAATTAATTATAAATTAAAATAATAACCATTTGAAAATAATGAAAATATTTTTTAGGAAAAATATTTTTCAATGAAAAAATGAGTTTTACCTCATTAAATTAAGAATATAAATATTGGTTAAGGATTTTAATTATTTTTTTATATTATATATTCAATTAAATGTCTAAAATTAATCTTATTGGTTTTTATATAGGATATAATAATAAATCTAATATTTCCTTAAAAAAGGAATTTTTTTTGAAAACATAATTTTTTCACATTTTGTGGACTTATATGAAAATTTATTTTTTAAAATTTTGGAAAAATGCATTTAAAAAAAATTAAATTAATTTATGAAATAATAATTTCATAATTATTTTTTGGATAAGTTTTGTTAATTTTGTGAAAAGGTAATTTTTTTAGAAAATAGTTAAAAATATTGGGTTTTATTAAAAAATTCCCTTTTATTCAAGGAATTTACAAGATAAGTTTTATTTAAATATGATTCTAAAATGATAATTAGTTAAATTATATATCTATTAATACTATTTAAATCATTAGAATAAATTTCATTTTTAATTTTTATATGGACACTTTTTATACTTTTTAAACGTTTCCTTATGGAAAAACACTTTTTTCATCGTGTCTATGGGAATATTTTAAAATGAATATTCTCGAATTCTGGGAATAAAATTCTTAAAAATGAATTTTATATTATTAATCAGAATAATTTATATTATCTAATAAATGAAAAATAGTTTTTACCATGATAAATAGTAAAAATACTAAAAATGAATTACCGTGGTTAAGGTTAAAACATGTTTATTGATAGTTAACCTAAAATGAAATGGGGTAAAATGGCCTATAAACTTTAAGGAAATATATTTTATTTCCATATTAAGATCTTATGACCTATAATTTTATATAATGTCCCATTTTGTCATTTTGGATTTGAAAAATATAGGCACACCTTTTTCTTTTCAAAAATTACAATTGTGCCACTCACCTCACCTATAAAATACCACCCCATCACTACTCTTATCGACACTTCCAAATTCATTTGGTTTGGAAAATAACTAGAAGATGTATTATTTAATTCACTACCCATATATTCTTTGATTTTCATATCATAAATCCAATATAGTAAGTATTTAGGTTAAACCGAATGAGCATGTCTAAAGAAGACATAATGTTTTAAACTATGCGTCTTTGTTTTACCTCATATAATAAATCTTTAAATAATTTAAAACTATGATAAAATAATAATTAAAATATGTTCTATATACTCATAAGTTATTATTTTTATTTAATAACCTAAATACATATCCTCTTTAATCCAATGGGATATAACATCAATATTCATGTGTACAGTGGACTACCATATCTCAAAACAATGCTATTTGTTTTCAATCACTACCTCTCAATCCTGGACATAAATATTGATTTAATGTTAATATCTGATATTTATGACATTATTATAACTATATAATTATAATACCACATATAACATCTTATATCCTAACCCATTGAAAAAAAATTGTTGTGTATACGATGATCTACCGGCTAGCGAACCTATGTCATGGGTTTTTCATTTTTATTTTTCTTTGATAGTAGTAAGGATACATTAAATGAATATATATAAAAATTTTAACATAAAAATACTTCTAGAAATAATATATCACATATACCTCTTTAATTTCCATTCCATGCAGATATTATAACAAGTTCGTGTGTACGATATACAACCTCCTCGCAATGCGATTGGATTCGTTTTCACTAATGCTCTGCATGGATGGTAATAAGGATACATTTATTGAATATATGTGATATATATGAACTAATATGGAATATATTATGGTGAATTATAATTTTCCTTCATTTTGTTTCATTCTTTGAGAAAAAGGAAGCATTTTTCATGGGTAGGTTTGACCCATCATCTCCAAGAATATTGTATTTCATTTTTTATATCTATGTTTTATGGATTATTATGAATACATATATAGTTAATATATATTATATTTATATAATGGTTAAAATTTGATATATTATTTAACCATGAATAAAATAAGGGTACTAAAAATTGAAAATCAAATTAAACATTAAAAACAAAGAATTTTTAACTTAAAATATGATTTTAAGATGGAAGATTTAATAAACAGGTAAGAAAAGGTGACATGTAAATAATATATGGTATGATATATAAAAATATGGGTCTATAATAGATTTACCATAAACATATATTAATTATATAGTGGCTCCAAACTTGTATTAAGAATATCAAGACTTAAGGAAAAGGATTTATAGTCTCTCTTCTATTTATGGGAGATATATGCGATATTCACAAATACTTTTTATGTGGTTTATATACTACCAAATTTACATGTTATAACATGAATATACTTATTATAATTATATTTAATGATTCATTTATTTTTATTCTTTATTGGGGATAATGATTTGAATGATTCAAAAGTGATATGGGGTTTTCATCTCGTTTTTATTTTCTGTGAGACACATTCCATATTCCACACATGTTTATTTTATGAGGTGTATACACATACCCTGATTTTATTTTATGAAAATTATATTTATAATTATGGGGATTTTCTTATTTATGTTCTGATCCATCTTTCATGGGGAATATAATTCTATGCTACCAAAGTGGGAATGGTTCTATGATACAACCCCGCCATTATTTAGGATTGTTTATATTTATTCTTTTGATGATTTAATATTATGATCCATATATTAAGAAAATAATAAATTTTATTTGTAACACCCCAAGAATCCACAGTACAATTCTCTTTGAATAATACAGTGCCGTGTGTTGTACGCAACTTTGAGATTCTAACACACTGCGACCAATCAATGAAGCCATTATGAATAGTAATTCCCATTTTTAAAATTTTATAAATTTTATCTCTCAAAATGGACAACATTTTTGGATTTTCAATATCAAAATTATCCTAGGGTAAAATTTTTGTACTTTTCGGATAACTTTTATATTTTGGTGAAGAGTGAAAATTATTAAATTTTAATTAAAAACAACTTTTTTAATCAAAATAATTAATAGTGATAAATTATAAATCCGAGTGGTTTTAAAGTATATTTAGAATATATATTTACCATTTAATACAATTTTGGTCATTGGACATAATTTCAAATTTAAACTAGACATAAACTAGTGTCAATCTTTTGATAGTTATTATCTCTTAAAAACACGCATTTTGTTTTAACAACAAGAATTAATTTTAAATTAATTTCTACCACTTATGTAATTTGAATTTATAAAAATAGATTCCATATTCATAATCAGGTGGTCCAAATTGTGTAAATAGGTAACTTTTATTTTTAGACATATTGAATAATTACATCAGTAAATATTTTATTTACCATGGTTAAAGGGTAAATCCGGTAAATAAGGGTAAAAAATAAAATTATAATAATACTAAATTACCCTAAAACGTTTCCTAAACCTATTGGTTGATACATTTCCGACCATGGGCATCTTTGGGTCAATTTTGGGACTCCATGGATTTTCATGTAAGTGATAATGACACTTTATATTAATTAAGTTAAAGTAAATACAAAAATCACATAAGCATATATCTTTTAGAAAAACTATTTTTACATAGGGTTAAATAATTTATATTATTGACTATAAATATTTATTAGATATCTAAAAATATTTCCAACATAATTGTATTTTATTTATAATGTTTAGATATTGAATAATTAAATTTATTTATGACACAATAATGATGCAGTAATTTCTTTATTAATGAATGAATCAAAAAATTAGTATTATAATGTTAAAATAAATATAATTTGAAAGTTTTGAAGAAATAAAAGAATTTTATTGGTTAATATGACATTTTAGGATTTATTAAATGAATTTTTTTAGAAATAATAAAGCTGTTAAGACTTTAACAAAAATCAATTATTAAATATTATCAAAATTGACATAAATGAGTTCTCCAAAAAAAATATTTTATTATTAATTGATATTATATTCCTAAAAATATATGGTTCAGCCAAAGGACTTATATAATGATAGGTGTATCATTAATGGACCACTTGGGGGGTCTCTTGGATGTATATAGTATGTTTAGTAACTATATAACATAAAAATACAAAGTGACATAGTAAATGTCAAACTAATTAACTAAGAGTTAAAACTAAATGATAAGGTTAATATAATGACCCAAACCTGTCTAAAATATATTATTTGAAATTATTTCGACCCATTCCCACCTTATACATTTAATATTAAACTTTGGAACCATTATAAACCAAATGTGAATTTTTATAAATTAATACTTTAAGTTTTTCCTAAAGCGCCCCTCCCCCCCCCTTATAAAAGGACATGACTTATAACAAATTATTCACACCTTCAAAGCATTTTGGTTCCACCAATACCTGCCCAAATACTCTCTAAAATTACTTCAATTCAACCTAGAGGCCTTATTTTGATCATAAATCTAACCATAGGAGCCTTTTTGATCAAATCAAAAGGAAGAACCCGAAGAAGAGGTAATGTTTTCACCCACCCTCTTTCAAGTTCTTTTCTTCTTCAAATTATTATTTATTTGTTATTTCCATTCTAAATAATAACTCCAATATCTACTATATACTTTTATGTTATTATAAATATGGTACAACCATATTCATTATTCTATCCATCCCTTGAATGACATTTCACCATACGTGTTTACGTACGGCTTACCGTCTCCACGTCGTGGTGTAATTGTTATTCAATAAAATTATTATTTGTATGGGTATAATAATAATGTGTAACTCATATAAATAATAAATATAACATGATAATGATTTTTTATATATGATACAACATCCAATTATATGTTATTTTATTATCAAAAGAATGATACTATCGCTCATGCATACGTACAGACTACTGTCTCCACGAACGCAATGTGATTAATTCCCCAGCGTATCCATTCAAGAATAATTTTCATTTTATGGTTAAAAATAAAGTTTAAATACTTAATATCATTCTGGATATTAATAAGATACAATCTATCCATAACAAATATGGCTTACGTAACAAATCATATAAAGGAAAACAAATTTGTTAACACCCGAAATGATGAAAATACTAAGATATTATAAACATAAAAATATTTAAAGATCATATATGATATCATATTAATGTATATGATTCATGTATAATTTATTAACAATTATTTCACCATTATACAGGAGGTTAACCTACCTTTATCCAAGGAAAATTACAAGGTAAACTTTTATTTCACAATATCTTCATTATCCGAGGTTGTTTATACGTAATTATCTTCTATGACCACTTTATCATCCACATCCATGTTTCGTAAAAATGTATTTCAAAATATTCTTACTATTTTATAGAATATGGGTTAATGTCATTTATACCTTTGTTTTATTTTTATAATATTTTTATAATGGAATCTTTCTGCCGTTTTCTAAACAAGGTCCTTTTAACCTTTTCGGCAAAATTAAGGTAAGAATGTCTTTTTTTAACTTATACGGGGGGTGTGGATTTTTTCTACCATTATAAACTTGTAGAAGATTCCCTTAAAATATTTTAAGAATATTTTCAAAGTAATGGTTTTATTTTATAATTATGTGTCTCTTAAATGATTTCAAAATAGAAATAGTTATTTCTTTAAAAAGGGTTTTGATTTCATTTATGTCAACATCCTTGATGAATTTTTAGTATATTTGAAGTTTATTTATTATGATACAAAACTTTCATATTGTATTAAAGGTTTTGTGATATGTTTGAATGTGGATGTGCTATTTTTATACCATTCATGGTTTATGGTTAAAGTATTGACATTTTTTATGCTAGTTTTAATACGAATGTTTATGATATGTTTAAACCATTTCATATGAAGAATGTATTGGACTTAGTAAGTGATGGATGGAGCCCATTATAGCTCTCGATGCATCGGTAGGTCTCATGAGACAACTAGACGTGGAATTGGCCGAGGCCCTTTACCAATTTGATTTATGGTTTTGGCGAGGCCTTAATCATTATTAGACGTCTTGGTCGAGGCCATTAAAAAATGTTTCAGAATGTCCGACATTATACATTACCTCATTATAAAAATAATATTGACGGTTCATGTGTTCATTAAACTAGTAGAATACCAAAGATTATGTTTTATTATGGCATTATTTACTCAGCTCATAGTCCGGCCATAAAATTATTAATGTTTATTATTGGTAAAGGCATGTGTTTTCAATTATTCACCATGCTTAATATTTATGTTATCTTCCACTGTATTGCTTACCCTTACTGAGCATTTGAGCTCACCCATTTCTTATGTTACATTTTCCCAGGATTTGAAGAAGTTAGTTATGAGTTACTTGTAGTAATTATTTAGGAGGCTTGGATGTATCTAATTAAATAAATTTTTGTTGTATTTCTTTTCAATTTGTAATGTTGAACTTATGTATGAATCTTGTTTCCAATAATACTAAACTGATCGGTCTTTCGAGACATGATTTCCATCTGATCATGCCAATATTATGTAATAATGCACCGACTCTGTGTAACAGGGGTCAGGGCGTTACAGTTGGTATCAGAGGAAGTTTAGTAGAAACCTTGAAAACTAGATTTAGATAAACTCTGATTAGAGCACATAGCCCTATGATAAACTTTGAGGATTAGTATAGAAGAACTTCTCAGAATATTGGTATTTTTGAGATTTTGTGAGTTTTCCGAGAAATACATCCCTATCTAGATATGAGTAGGTAGAGGGGGCTCTGGCACAAATGTACCTAGGGGTAAACCCCAAAAACACCACTTTGAGCTAGACTCTAATGGGAACTTGTGCCCGACAATGGGCCTTGCTGCACTCTTGGTTACGGCACTCTCGGGGGATATGCTTAGGATCATTCTCATTTTCTTTACAGACGATTATGAAGGGTTTAGGATTATATACTTCTTCAAAGAAAACATTTTTTATGATTATGGATTATATCCATAAATAGTCAATTTATGTTAAGTGTTTTACAAGTATGGAATTATGTATTTTGATTCATAAACTGATCTAGTTTATGCCCTTGTTTAGATATTGCACCTAATGGAAGGAATGGAAACCATATCAATGCATGCACTCCATTTAGGGATTTCCCTCCCGCTCAAGATAATTATAGTGGATATGGTGATGCAACTGGTGCTGATCAGCTAATCACCATACTGGGACATCTCACTCAGGTTATGAATAATAACCTTACCCGTATGGAGCACCCAGATCCACAGCATAGAGGATCAATGTTAGATCGCTTCATGAGGAAACAACCACCTATATTCAATGGGAGTACAAATCCATTAGTTTCTGAGTAATGGATAAATTCCTTAGAGAAAATATTCCATGCCTTGGGGAGTAGTGAAAGGGAAAAGGTTATCATGGCAGTTTACCGCCTCATTGGAGATTCTGATCAATGGTGGTCACAGATTCAAAACACAAAGGAAGATAATGAAGTATCCAATATGGAATGGAGGGAGTTGAAAGAGATTTTCTTAGAAAAATACTTTCCTTTTGACCATCGAGCAGATATGGAAAGGAAATTTCTAAGTTTGATACAAAAGGAGGATGAGAATGTCACAAAGTATGAGGATAACTTTACATCGTTAGCAAGGTATGATGCATAATATATATATAACCCAATAAGTAAGATTGATCGTTTCTTTGATGGGTTAAAACCATTTTTCCGATGAGTATTAGTATCACAATACATCTCATCATATGAAGATATTTTCTTGTGTGCTATTAAGACAGAAAAGGATTTCCCTAAGTCTTATGACTTTAAATCAATGTAAGAGAAGAAGAGATCTGTTGAACACTCTGGGAATGGAAATTAGGAATCAGGGAAGATGGGAATAATTTAATTTTCACCCTACGATAATTGCGAAAGAACCACCCTGGTGCCTGTTTAAAAGGAAAAAGAGGTATTCTACAAATGTGGACAGAAAGGTCATCTAGATGGTGATTGTAAAGGATAGAAATATTTTACCAATGTTCAATACTACAATTGTTTAGATATGGGACATTATGAAAAATAATTTCCTAAGTGTCAGGGAAACTTACCTCAGAAAAGGCCAGGGTATCAAGGCCAGTCTTATGCTATCACTACTGCCGAGGTAGATGCTCCGAAAGATGTGGTGGTAGGTAATTTAATGGTTTCCTAAAGTTTAGAAAATACATTATTTGATTCTGGATCATCAAATTGTTTCATATAGTTCCAGTTTACTAAGAAAATAAGATATTTTCAGTTGGATTTAACAAGGGAGTTGTCAGTCAAAACTCCTAATGGAGGTATCATTGCTACAAAGTTCTGTGAATCAATTCCTATTAGAGAATATAAATGTTCTTTATATACAGATCTCATCATCATACCTATGACTGATATTGATATAATCCTTGGTATGGATTTGCTTTTAGACCATTATGAGATGATTTATTATAAGATGAATGAGGTTACAATTTTTGATGATGATGATAAGGAACACCTTATCTTTAGAGCAGAATCGTCACCACATGATTCTTATCTAGATCCACCCCCAGTAGCTCAACTAAATTCAATTATCAGGGAGGAAGAGAATGAAATAACTGTGGCTGAGAAAAGAAATTTTCAAATAGAGGATGTACCTATTGTGAAATAATACGTAGATGTGTTTCCAGATGATTTACTTGGACATCCTCCAGAATGAGAAATTGAGTTTTCCATTGATTTAATTCCCTGTTCAAGGCCCATATCGAAGACCCCTTATAGAATGGCCACTGTAGAGTTAGTTGAACTAAATAAACTACTAGATTAATTAAGTAATAAGGGATTTATTCTCCCTATTGTTTCTCCATGGGGAGCCCCTGTCCTTTTTGTTAGAAATAAAGATGGATCTATGAGGTTGTGCATTGACTACGGGGAGATCAATGCTATAACAATAAAAAACAAGTATCCCCTACCTCACATTGATTATTTATTTGACCAAATACATGGAGTTCAATACTTTTCTAAGATTGACCTTCGATATGGATACCATCAGTTGTGTGTGAATAAGGAAGACATTCCGAAGACAGCATTTCGAACCAGGTACGGGCATTACAAGTTTACAGTAATGCCTTTTGGGATGACTAATGCACCCTTTGTTTTCATAGATCTAATGAATAGAGTTTTCAAGGAATATATTGATGACTTTGTAGTGGTATTTATTGATGATATCTTGGTATACTCCAAAATCTACAAAGATCACAAAAGTCACTTGCGCATTTTATTGAAGACTCTGAGAATACATGAATTATATGGGAATTTTAGCAAGTGTGAATTCTAGATACTCGAGATTTCTTTTCTTAGACATATTGTCTCTAACAATGGAATCTCTGTTGATCCTTCTAAGACAAGAGTAATCCCTGAATGGCCAGCACCTACAATTATAACCGAGATACACAGTTTTATTGGTTTAGCATGTTATTATCGACATTTCTTCTAGAATTTTTCACGATTGGATAACCCATTAACGAAGCTAGCATGTAAAGGGGTTAAATTTGTTTGGACAAAAGAGTGGGAAGAATGTTTTGAAGAACTGAAGAGAAGATTATTCAATTCTCATATTGAATATACCATCAGGGATTGACGGGTTTGTTATTTATAGTGATGCATCGAATAAAGGACTTGGTTGTGTCCTTATACATAATGATAGAGTTGTTGCCTATGCATCCCGACAGTTGAAAATTCATGAGAAAAATTATCCTACACATGATCTCAAGTTAGAAGCTGTTATATTTACTTTGAATAAATGGAGACAGTATCACTATGGTGAGAAATGTGAGATTTATACTGATCACAAGAGTTCGAAGTATATTTTCTCATAGAAAGAACTCAACATGAGGCAAAGGATATGGCTTTAACTACTCAAGGATTATGATTTCACAATACACTACCACCTAGGGAAGGAAAATAAGGTTGCAGATGCTTGGAGTAGAAAGGATCATAGAGTTTTGAACAAGATGAGAGTTGAAAGGATCCAATTTTCATGGATCTAGTAATGATGTATATGGTAATCACCATGGAAGATGAAAAATAAATACTTTTTAAAATGGTTACCAAACCATCTTTACTAGAAAGGACACAGAGTTCTCAGACCAATGATGAAGAGTTTCAAAAGAAGATTAAAGATGTGAATGATGGGAGATTGAGCGACATTGTGTATGAAACCTGGGAGCACCAAAATGTATAGATATTTTAAGGAACATTTTTGGTGGGACAACATGAAGAGGGAGATTGCTGATTTTGTGTCAAGATGTATTGTTTGTCAATAAGTGAAAGCTGGAAGGAAACAACTTAGAGGAGTCATGCAACCTCTTCCCATACCAGAGTGGAAATGGGATAATATCATGATGGATTTGTCATTAGACTACCAAAGACTCTTAGAAGAAAAAATGAAATATGGGTCACTATTGATCGTCTAACCAAGTCAGCACATTTTTTTGCTATAAGTGAAGATTTACCAGTTTAATGTATAGAAAAATTATAAATTAATGAATTTCTGAGACATAATGGAGTACCCCTATCAATTGTTTTGGATCGTGATCCCCATTTTACATCAAGATTATGGAAAATTTTTCAGAAATCCCTAGATACTGAAATCCATCTGAGCACTGCTTACCACCCTAAAATATATGGACAATATGAATGGAATATTAAAACCTTATAAGACATGTTGAGATCATGCTCACTTGACATTCAGGGTATGTGGGATCAATACTTACCTCTGGTGGAATTTTCCTATAACAATAGCTTCCATTAAAGTATTCAGATGGCACCATATGAAGCGTTATACAGAAAGAGATGTCACAAACCAAACTGTTGAGATGATGTTGGTGAAATAAAACTTGTATGCCCAGAACTGGTGGAGGAAACGATGGAAAATGTGAAGTTAATCCAAAACCACATCGAAGCAGCTCAAAGTAGGCAGAAGAGCTATGCCGATAACTGAAGGAAGGATTTGGAATTTCAAGTAGGAGATCATGTTTTCTTGAAGGTATCTCCATAGAAGGGAGTTATACATTTTTTCAAGAAGGGAAAATTGTGTCCCAGGTACATCGGATCTTTCAAAATTCTAGAACGAATTGGGGTTTTAACTTACCGTTTGGAAATGCTGCCAAATCTCTCCAAAGTTCACGATGTGTTCCACGTATCACTGTAGAGAAAATACATGCCTGACCCAATGCATGTAATCACTTACGAGGAATTAGAACTGGAACCTGATATATCTTATTGAGAAGATCCCTTCAGGATTCTTTATACGAGAGAACAAGTGTTGAGAAATGGGACGACTCATTTGGTAAAAGTTCTATGGAGGAACCGTAAGATGGAAGATGCAACATGGGAACCTGGGGAACTTATGATGAAGAACCACCCAAGTCTATTTATAATATAATTTTATAGAAATTTCAAGGACTAAATTATTTAAAGAGGTGATAATGTAACATCCCAAGATTCTACGGTACGATTCTCTTTGAATAATACAATAGTGTGTGTTGTACGCAACTTCGAGATTCCAACACATTGCGACCAATCAAAGTAGCCATTATAAATAGTAATAAACACTTTTTGAAATTTTAAAAATTTTATCTCTCAAAATGGACTTCATTTATGGATTTGGAATATCGAAATTATCCTAGGGTAAAATTTTGGTACTTTTCAGATAACTTTTATATTTTGGTGAATAGTGAAAATTACCAAATTTTAATTAAATTTTTTTAACCAAAATAATTAATAGTGATAAATTATGAATTTGAGTGATTCTAAATTATATTTAGAATATATTTATACAATATAATAAAATCTTGGTCATTGGACATAATTTCACATTTAATCCGAACATAAACTAGTGTCAATCTTTTGACGGTTATTATCTTTTAAAAGACCCTTTTTGTTTTAATAACGAGAATTAATTTTAAATTAATTTCTGCCACTTCTGTGTTTTAAATTTAGAAAAATGGATTCCATATTTACAATCATGAGGTCCAAATTGTGTAAATATTTAACTTTATTTTTTAAATTTTTTGAATAATTACTTCGGTAAATATTTTATTTACCATGGTTAAAGGGTAAATCTGGTAAATATGGGTAAAAAATAATATTATAATAACACTAAATTACCCTAATACGTGTCCTAACACTATTGGTTGATACATTTACGACCATGGGAATCTTTGGGTTTATTTGTGGAACCCATGGATCCACTTGTAAGTGATAATGACAGTTTATATTAATTAAGTTAAAGTAAATACAAAAATGACATAATCATATATCTTTAAAGAAAACAATTTTTACATAGGGTTATATATGTTATATGTTCTACTATAAATATTTATTAGAAAGATAAAAATATTTCCTACATAATGGTATTTTATTTATAATTTTTATACATTGAATAATTAAATTTATTTATGACACAATAATGATGAAGTATTTTCCTTATTAATGAAAGATTCAAATAATTAGTATTATAAATTATAAAATAAATATAATTTTAAATTTTTGATGCCATACACGAATTTTATTGGTTAATATGACATGTTATTATTTATTAAATTATCTTTTTGATAATTAATAATGTTGTTATGATTTAAACAAAAATTAATTATTAAATATTGTCAAAAATTTACATAAATGGATTTTTAAAACAAATATTATATTATTAATTGATATTATATTCCTAAATAACTAAGGTTCGGACAAAGGACTTATATCATGATAGGTGTATCATTAATGGACCACTTGTTAGTATCTTGGATGTATATAGTATGTTTATTAACTATATAATATAAAAATACAAAGTGACATGGTAAATGTCAAACTAATTAACTAAGAGTTAAAACTAAAAGATATGGTTAATATAATGACCCAAACCTGTCTAAAATCTATTAGTTGAAAGGATTTCGAACGCTTCACACCTTATACTCTTAATAGTCCACTTTGGAGCCATTATTAACTGAATTTGAATTTATTATAAATTAATACTTTAAGTTTTCCCTAAAGAACCCCTCCTCCCCCTTATAAAAGGACACCACTTCTAACAAATTATTCACACCTTAAAATCCTTTTGGTTCGGCCAACCCCTGCCCAAAAACTCTCTCAACTTCCCTAAATTCATCCTAGTGGCCTTATCTTGATTAGAAATGCAACCTAAGGATCCCTTTTGATCAAATCAAAAGGAAGAACACGAAGAAGAGGTAATGTTTTCACCCCCCTCTTTCAAGTTATTTTCTTCTTCAACTTCTTCATTATTTTTTATTTCCATTATAAAAGATTAACTCCATTATATTATATATACTTTGATGTTATAATAAATATGGTACAACCATATTCAGTATTCTATCCATCACATGAATGACATGTCACCATACATGCGTACGTACATCTTACCGTCTCCACATCGTGGGGTAATTGTTATTCAATAAATTATTATTTGGATGGGTATAATAATGATTTGTAATTATTGTAAATAATTAATATAACATGATAATGATTCTTTATATATCATACACCATCCAATTATATATTATTTTAATATAAAAAAATGATATTGTCGCTCGTGCATACGTACGGACTACCGTCTCCACAAACGCGATGAGATTCATTCCCCATCGTATCCATTCAAGAATAATTTTCCATTTATGGTTAAAAATAAGGTTTAAAGACTTAATATCATTATGGAAATGAATAATATACAACCTATCCATAACAAACATGACTTATGTAACAAATCATATAAAGGATAATGAATTCCTTAACACCTAAAATGACGATAATACTAAGATATTATTAATATAACAATGTTAAAAGATCATATATGATATCATATTAATGTATATTATTATTGTATAATTTAACAAAAATTACTTCACAATTATATGGGAGGTTAACCTACCCTCAACCAAGGAAAAGTACAAGGTAAGGGTTTATTTCACAATATCTTCCTTATCCGAGGTTGTTTATACGTAATTATTTACTGGGACCTCTTTATCATCCACATCCATGTTTCTTAAAAATGTATTTCAAAAAATTCTTACTATTTTACAGAATATGGGATAAAGTAATTTATACCCTTGTTGAATTTTAATAAGATGTTTATAAATGAATATTTCTGTCATTTTCCAAACAAGTCCCTTTTAACCTTTTCGACAAAATTAAGGTCAGAATGTATTTTTTCAACTTATACGGCGGGTGCAGCTTTTTTCCACCGTTATAAACTCGTCAAATCTTCCATTACAAGATTATAAGAATATTTTCAAAGTAAAGTTTTTATTTTATAACATTGTGACTCTTAAATGATTTCAAAATAGAAAGAGATATTTCTTTAGAAAGGGTTTTTATTTCATCTATATCAACATTTTTTATGGATTTTAATTATATTTGAAGTTGATTTATTATGATACAAAACTTCTATATTGTATTGAAGGTTTTGTGATATGTTTGACTGTGGATGTGCTATTTTTATACCATTCATGGTTTATGGTTAAAGTATTGAAATTTCGTATTCTAGTGTGAATATGAATGTTTATGAAATGTTTAAACCTTTTCATGTAAGGAATGTATTGGACTTAGTAAGTGATAGGTGGATCCCTCTATATCTCCTCGATGCATCGGTAGGTCTCATGAGACAACTAGACGTGGAATTGGACAAGGCCCTTTCCCAATTTGATTTATGGTTTTGGCCGAGGCCTTAATCATTTTTGGACGTCTTGGTCGAGGCCTTTACAAAATGATTCAGAATATCCGGCATTATATATTCCCTCATTATAAAAATAATATTGATGGTTCATGTGGTCATTTGACTAGTAGAATACCAATGATTATGTTTTATTATGGCATTATTTACTTAGCTCATATTCCTTCCATAAAAGTATTCATGTTTATTATAGGTAAAGGCATGTGTTTTCTATTATTCACCATGCTTAATATTTATGCCATCTTCCATTGTATTGCTTACCCTTACTGAGAATTTGAGCTCACCCCTTTCTTATGTTTAATTTTTCTAGGATATGAAGTAGTTAGTTATGAGTGACATGTAGGCATTATTTAGGAGGCTTGGATGTTTCCAATGGAATAAATTCGTGTTGTATTTCTTTTAAAGTGGTAAAGTTGAACTTAAGTATGAATCTTGTTTCCAATAATACTAAATTGATCGGTCTTTTGAGACATGATTTCCTTATGATCATGCCAAAGTTATGTAATAATGCATCGACTCTGCGTAATTGAGGTCGGGGTGTTACATTATTATTATTATGTTGTTTCATGATAATAAATATTTTTCATTTATTATACAATCCTTATGAACTCAATATTTAAAAATAATGTTTTTAATAAATCCCTCTTCAATTTTCTCTTTTACGAGAAACCAGTTTTCCTCGATGTCTATGTTTTCTAAAAACCTTTTAATAAATGTTATTAATTATCTCTAAAATTTTTTAAATTACTTTTTTAAATTTTTTAATTTTTTTTAAAATGTTTTAAATCTAATAAAAATGTAATTTTAAAAAATAAGACCCATTTTTATTTTTCATAAAATGTGAATGGAATCATTTTTTTTAAAAATTATTACAAGAAAGATATTTTATTATTATCCTAACCACTCATTGTTTTAAATTTTCTATTATAAATTTACAATATTATTTTCAAGGAAAAGGTTGTTGAAAGTGTTTTAAAATTTAATTTTTTTTCATACTAGAAAGGATATTATTCTAAATGAAATACTTTTATTGTTTTTAAAATTTCTGATAATAAGATTTGAATATTACTTTGAAATAAAATTATTTTAAAAATGTTTTATGTTTTACAAAATGCTTTTCAAAGAGTAAAGGATATTTTTCGCAAGAAATATTTTAAATGATCCTTAAATCTTAGCTTATAATTTTCCATTGTTATTTTTAAAAAAAATCATTTTGAAAATGTTTTATGATTTGAAAATTGATATTTAATGTTGAAAGGCTATTTTCCTCAAGATTTTATGCACGTGATATTGGAAAATAATTTTCCATATATGATGGAATCCTTTTATGTTACTTATGATTTAATGGGGATATTATCCAGTGATAACATTATTTTTCTTTTTCTCATTTATTTATTCTTATAAAATAATGAAATTATTAGGAAACAAATTTCATTTTCATAGGTTATTATATAATGAATTGTTTATGAAACACATTTATTTTCAACATTTCAATTATGATGAATGATTTATGATATTAAGGTACACACATTTATGGATTATGTGATATGGGGACCAATATCTCCTTCCAATTCATTGGGTAATGATTAAGGTTATATGATATAAAAGGATACATGGTAGGCTATCCCAATCCCAAAGAGGTTAATGGGGTATTATAAAAAGCTCGAAATATCGTACATAATAGGTGCATGGGTGGTAAGCCCAAGTCTAAAATTTTATGAATTTCTTGGGGGGTAGCCTTCATATATGGTTTTACATGATTACGTGTTTGACACAGTCAATGTGTTATGGAAATATTATGACATCATGGATCTTTTCCTTTGATTCATTTTTTATTAATGTCATATGAACCACCATGATTTATGCAAGACTAAAGTCTATGATAAATGGTATATAGAGTATGGTTTTTGAAATGTTACTCTTATGTTCTCATACCCATTTTCTAAAATTATGTTTACATATATCCCTTTATTAACCTTATTGATCCCCTGAGCTCACCCTTTATTATTATTGCTTTCCCCTTGTTATAAATTAATGTTTTAAGTAGTGTATGTCTAAGATAAATACAATACGGGAAGATATTTATCAGAGATGATGAATATATTTCACCAAATCACTTGATTCTATACTTAGTATCCAAAGTTACTAAACCATTGCGATCCATGAGAATTCATTTGTGATTTTTTTTTTAATATTCATTAAATTAGATGTGATATTTATGTATAAAAATCATAGGTCACTAGAGTTGGTATCAAAATACTGTTTTAGTTAACCTATTGAAATTAGGATGTGAAAACGTCAGTGATATCCCAAGGGATATTTATATGGATATTTCTAGGGATATATCTAAGAATGTGTCTATGGATAATTCTATATATAAGAAAGTATCCACAAATATTGGTGAAGGATAGAGAGATTGGTTTCCTAGAAATATATCTTTTTATGGATAATATATGTGGATGTGGTTCTAGAATAAATGTACTTATGATTAATTACTATGAAATGGAATGTTTGGATTGACTCGAGTGTTACCTAGTATATGATAATGGGATTTGTGAACAAGTGATTTAACACTCTTGGGGGGATATGTTTTTTAATTTCACAACCTCTTTAAAAATCATCAAGAAGGATTTTAATAATTACCTCAAATAACTATGGATAATCCCAAAGATTCTTATATTTAAAATACGGTCTCATGATTTAGTCATATTATAAATGAATTTTTACGATTATGTGGTTTACCACTAAGAATATTGTTTCTCACCCTATTTTTTTTTGTTTTTGTCCATTCCATGAATTATACGGATCTAGGTTCATGTTCAATGTGATAGACAATGTGTTGATGAGAAACCAAATGGGATGATGTCTAGAGTGAAGTATATTGGGATAATGACTAATCAGTTATCATGATATATAAATAACAACATGCAACTTAACAAACTCTTAGACTCACCAAATATGAAAACGATAGTGTTTTCTTTGTTTTCATATGGTGGAGACATGGAGGAAGGAATATTCAGTTTCCAATTATTCATGAATGTGGGATGAATCACGTGAAATAATTTCTTGATGGAATGAGAAGATAATTTATGGGTATAGAAGGGCACAATATAATAGACTAATTGGGCAAAATGAAATGTTCATTTAATGCAACGGATGAGAAAAATGTGTTTACCAATGAATCATCAATGGCTGAATATTATTAATTTCAAAAAAATGGGCTTTATAAAAATCATTATCTTAGGGATAAAGTTGAAAGATAAGATCAATAATGTGGTACAAGAAAAGGTTTTTTTATAATGAATAGACTACAAATTTTATATGAAAGGGAATAGGTATTATGGAATAAGATGATAAATTCTAACAATTAAAAGTAATGATTGAAGTTTTTATGTGATAAAATTCAAGAAAAATGAAAAGTATAAAAAAATTTAGGTCTGAGTTTATCATTAAGGATGTGAAAGAATACATTGAATGGTACTGATGACCTAGAAATTTGATTCAATGGAATTGTGATATTTTATTGAAAACACGTGATTAAGGGAAGATAACACTTAATATGATCCCAATTATGAGAAAAAGGGTGTTCACATTGGATAAACAGATGATTTATATGGATAATATAAATTGGATTTTATTGATTACATTGGAAATGATTAATAATTTGATAACAATGTGTTTTATGTTATCATTGATATATTTTATAAAAAATTTTATTTATGGAATATATTCAATCATAGTTGATTTTATGAAGAATGAGTTAATTTTTGATGTATGTATATTTTCATTAAGGTTTGTTTGTAATTCAGGATATTACCATATTCTAGGAGAATATATGTTGATTTTATTCACATATTTGGAATGTGACATTATGATATACATCATATTTTTTGTTGTATTAATGATAAGTTTATTTTGGAAATTCATATTCATTATTTATATTTTTTTATTTCAATTTTGGTCACATATAGAAGAGAATTATAGTTAACTATTAATGAAATAGATTAAGTTAAGATTTTGATGTTAATGGTTAACATCTGATAGAAATTATATTTTTTATAATAACAAGAAAAATAAGTAATGTCATATCATTCCTTTATAGATCCTATGATCAATTAGTTCCTCAAGCATAAAATATTTCTTCTTCATAGCTTAAAGTAAGATATGAAGTGGAAATTGATAAATTTACAATAAAAGGACCAGATTATTATTATAAAATAGAATGAAATAATGTAAGTGTATATTCTCATGAAAATAATTCAACATTATGAAAAGAATTTGAAATAAAATATTATACATTTACATTCATTTCTATTGAATGAATAGTCTTTTGGAATATCACAAATATTTGGCATTGTGGTCATTAACTTTCTCTAAGACATGACCTCTATCACTACTCATCAGTATTTGGGTGTTATATTTGTATTCTATGTTATTTATATTAGCTACCACAAATTTTTACAATATTTAAACAAATATATATTTTATTCTAGGTAAACTTTTCACATCCCATTCTCCTTTTTAAATAAGAAGTTTTGTTTACCATTTTTTTTATGTTGATTTCCCATAGTGGATTTTCCAAATAATAAACTATTATTTTTCTTAAACAATTTAATATTAATAATATTATATTTATTTACTGGGGTATAATGTAACACCCAAATATTTTATGAGATATATATTTTTCGAATTATTTTAATTTCATTGATAGCTTCTTCGTAACACAACACTGAGTATTAATACAACAACACATATTATCAAGATAATAATATTCAATATGATAGTCATATCCTTTCCATTGGATTGGTGGGTATGAGTATGATTAAATAAATTATTGAAATATTTGTTTTAAACAATAATATATAATTAATTATTCGTCTACCAATTAATTATAAATGAAAATAAGAACTCTATGAAAAAAGAAAATCCTTTTCTAAGAAACTATTTTTTTATTTATAAACATGTTTGACATTAATAAATAAAAAATATTATTGTTGGTTAATTATTTTAATTAAATTTATAAATGATATATTAAATAAAATATTTAACATTCATTTAATGTTTTTTCTAGTTTGGAGATAATTATAAATTCTATTTTACACTTACAACATTGTTTTGTTTAAATGACTTTTGTCACTTATTTCCCAGTTATTTTATTTTATTTTTCTCAATTATATAAAAATTATTTTCAAAAATGAAAATAATTTTTGAAATCATCATGTCAGAATTACAATGGGGTGAATGTTTGCGAATTTTCAAAAAAGATAAATTTTTCTGTGAAAAGTGAGAAATACTAGTTTTTAATAAAAAAATGTCATTTCATTTAAATAATTTTAAAGATAAATTTTATTTTAATATGGTTTTAAATGTAACCTTAGTTAAATTATATATATTAATCCATTATATGTTATTTTAGTGAGATTTTTATTTTGATTTTAAAATTGTTATGCATCTTAAAATTTTCGCTTCGGAAACGGTTTTTTTCGCCGCTCCTGTGGGATTTTTTAAAATTAAAATTTTCAAATATTGTGAATGGAATTTGTAAAAGTGTATTTAAAATGTTAAATAATAACACTTCATGTTATCTAATAGTTTCAAAATAAATTTTCCCATAAATAATAATAAAAACAGTGATAATTAATTACCATGTTTAAGGTTAAAATTGGTTTAATGGGGGTTAAAATAAAATGTTAAGGGGTATAATGAACTACAATATTTTAAAAAACCAATTTTATGGACGTATATTTATCTAATAAAATATAATGTTCTATAATTTCTTATTTGATTTATTTTTATTAATTTAAAAAAATACGGGTAGCCATTTTTCTTTTAAAAAATTCCATGTGTCCCACTCACCTCAATTGTAAAATGCCACCCCTCACCTCTCCCCAAAATAGATACAAACCCAATTGTTTTATCAAATAAATTACATATTTTATTACTCAATTCCCTACCAACATCATAAAAATTATATTTTTGATCATAAATACCATCTATGATGGATTTAGGTTAAACCTGAAGAGGTTTTCCAAATAAGTGGTACATATTTTTAACTATGAATCTTTATTTTACTTCTTCTTATAACTCCTTGAAATATTTTAAAAATATGATTAAAAAAATTATATAATATATATTTATAAGTGATTATATTAATCGAATATCCTAAATCCATAACCAATTTCATCAAATGGGATATAAAATCATCATTCGTTTTTACAGCGGACTACTGCCTCACGAACCGATGTTATTATTTTTCCACCGATACCTATCAAAACTAGATAAAATAATGGAATTAATGATTATATGATATTTATAATATTATTAAACCTCTTTAATAAAAATAAAACATACAACTTCTTACCTAGGAACCCATTGGAAGATAACAATGTCGCTTGTGTGTATGGAAAACTACCACCTCAAAAATTGATGTGATCTGTTTTTCATTTCTGTTTTAATTGGATGTTAATAAGGATATATTAGATGAATATATATTATATATATAACATAAATATATTTATTTATTTATTATATCACATATAACTTCTTAAATTCCATTTTTTTGGGTGATACAATAACGCCATTCGTGTCTATGGCGGACTACGACCTTGCGAAGCAATGCGATTCATTTTTCACTAATGCTTTTCATGTAAGGTAATAAGAATTAATTAAATTATTATATGAGATATATATGATATCATAATAGCTATGATATGTTTAATTATTATCTACTTTAATTATTTATCTATCTTTTGAGAAAATTGAAAGAGTGTTCATGCGTATATACGACCAACTATCTCTATGAATAATATTTATCATTTTTTATCACTAAATTTTTTAGATTAATATAAATAAATAAATAATGAGTATATATATATATATATTAATATCCTTTTAATAATTATGTATATTATGGAACCATGATCAAAGTAAGAGTACGAAAAGTAAAAAATAACAACATATGAAAACACATACAGTATTTACCGAAAGGTGATTTTAACATAGAATTATTAGTAAATGGGTAATAAAAGTCATAAGTAAATCATATATGGTAAGATGTATATAAGTATGGTTATGTGATATATCTATATCAAAATTATATTTATTACATAGGATGTTTGTACATGTATTATGGCAGTCTATACATTATGTAAGATATTTCGAGTCTCTTTTTTTATTTATTTGTAACATATATTATAATCACTTCTAGTTTATTTTGTGTGGTAAATATACATACACCTTGAAATATTATATCATTAATATACTTATTTATTTATATTTTATGTTTAATATATCTTAATTCTTTAATGGGGCTATGATTCAAATGTTTTCAACATTGTAATAGTGTTCCGTCTCACTTTTATTTTCTGTGTGACACATGTCATATTAACATGGTGTTTATTTTATGTGGTGTATATACATCCCATGTTTTTATGTTATGGTGCTTCACCATAAAATTATAGGTATTTAAAAATTCATTTTAGGATCAATAATTTATAGTTTATATAATTCAATTATATCAAATTAGTACGTTTTTTATGATACAATCCCATCATGTATTGAGATTGTTTTTGTTTATGCTTATGATGATGAAATATTATGATGAATCTCTAAACAATATAAGTAATTTTATTCCTTTATAGTTATTTCATGAGAATTAATATTTTGTGTTAATTTTACTCTTTTTATACATCCATTATTCCAATATAGGGGTTTTAAGAAAACTAATATTATTTCTCTATTTGGGTGAGTGCATTTTTTCTTCCATGTCCATGATTTCTAAATATGTTTTAAAGAAAGTATTTAGTAATATATAAATATTTTTTAAATTAATTTTTATCCATGAATTATTTTTTATATTTTTTTAAAAAGGATATTAATGTTTTTTTAAAAACGAGTCCCATTTCTCTTTAACCACAAATGTTAAAGGAATATTTTTATTTAATGTTTAGAACATGAATGGTATTTTCCCACCATCATGGGCACTCGATATTTTAAATAATTGTTAAAATGTTCCAAGAATACTTTCCAAATAAAGTATTTCGAATTGTTTATATGTTTTATAATGTGTTTTTCCTTGTGGAAATTAGATTTTCATAAATGAAAAGTTTTAACTGAATTTTAAATATTCTGTTATAAGTTTCCAAGTAACTTTTCAAAGAAAATGTATGTTAAAATTTTGAATGTATTAAAAAAATGTGTTTAAAAGAAGAAAGAATATTTTTATCAATATTTTTTATAATTTATCTATAATTATTCCTTTATAAGTTTCCATGTTTTATTAAAATAAATTGTCTTTGAAAATATATTATGTTTTGAAAAGTATTATATAAAGTGGAAACAGTTTTTTCCTCAATAAATGTTTCATGTGATCTTTAAAAATTATTTTCCATCTAAGATGACATCATTTTTTATTACATATGCTTCAATGGGGATATAATCCTAGGATAACGTTCTTGTTTTTTATCAAAATAGGTCTTGTTTCTGATAACAAGATTCTTATGAAACCTGATTCTTATCCATAGGTTATACCATGATTAAATGGTTAAAAAACCCACATATTTTTCCATGAGTTATGGTATAAATAATGATGAAGTGATTATGAAACCTATTTCTTTATTCATGTTACTCTATGAAGAAATTTTTATAATTCCCAATTATTATTAGGGGTTCTGATATAATGAATGCTTTATGACCTTGGGGTATATAAATTTATGGATTATATGAGTGGTGGGACCAATATCTCACTCTAATGCTTTAGGTAATTATTAATGTTATATGATCTCAAAGGTTTCATGGGATTTTATCCCAATCCCAAAATAGGGTATGTAAGAGGTTATCCCAATCCCAAGAGAGAGTACGTGGGAGGTTATTCCATTCCCGAAGTAGGTACACATGCTATCATCCCGAACCTAACATGTTATAAATGTTTTAGTGGGTAGCCTTTTCATATGGTTCTCCGTGATTACTTGTATTCCACAATTAATGAATTATGGGAATTTTATGATCTCATGGATCATATTCTTTGATTCATTTATAATTCGTGTATAATGAACTACTATGATTAAATTTTATGACCTATGATATGCAGGGTATGGTTGTTAAAATTTTATTATCATGTTATCATACCCTTATGATAATGTTATGTTTACATATCTCCCTTGTATACCATCACGGAGCATCTGATCACACCCTTTCTTGTATTCCTTTGACCTAGGTTATAATGAAATTTGTTTTGTAGGGTATTTCTAAGAATAATATATATTGGAATATCTTTATGGGATAAGTTGAATATATTTTACTAAGTAGGAATATTTTGTACCTAGCCTCTAAACTCAATAACCACTGAGGTCCTTATACATGTATTTATGAAATTTATAGAATATTCATCTAAAAATATGAGATATTTATATATGAAAATACTAGGTAGATATAGTAACATTACCTTAATATATTTCTAAAGGGTTTTCCTCAATACATGAATGACACTATGAAACTTATCTATATCAATTGGAACATGAATTCTTATTGTGAGACCAATATAACTAATGAACATTGACTCATTAAGGTTAATAGTTCGGCTGAATTGAATCTATCAAACCTAAAACATTATAATATTTGTTATTTCTATGATAATTCTATTTAACATAGTGATTTTATGTCTTTATTGTTTTCTCATCAAGATGTTGTCGATCCTGGAATATTTCCACAGTTTCAACACTAATACATTGTTCTTCCTCAGGATTGGTA
Organism: Viscum album; assembly: GCA_963277665.1. Lineage (NCBI taxonomy): Eukaryota > Viridiplantae > Streptophyta > Magnoliopsida > Santalales > Viscaceae > Viscum > Viscum album. Next base: position 1,472,271,708 of record OY728125.1, on the reverse strand, counting down.
ACATCATATTTTGTAAAATTCATTATCTACATGTTTACTCAGACATTTAATTTAGATTATGTAAATGCAGTTGAGATCATATGATGTTGTGATGAAAATAATATTTCATTAAAAACACATTATGTTTCTAATTAAACTCCTTGTTTTTTAATGGTTCAAGGGATTTGGATCCTCTATCGAGTATAAGAATATCATCATTGTGGTCCCTTTTAACATATAATAAATATTCTAAATTAGGACCTATATGAAGTGGTTGTGATATTATAATGAAAGGATCATCCTAAATTTAATTTTCATCTGATCCTATATTTGTTTTAGTCACCAACCTATGAATTGACTAATTCTAATTTATAGGATCTAAGACATAAAATACCAACACTACTAGTGATGCCATTATGAATGACTCATCCTTATAACCATTAACACTGAAATTCGCCTTCATGAAGCCCAATTCATTTACTTTTTCTACAATAATATTATTAAACTATTTTCACCATAAAAACAGGGTTTTGAAATACTATATAATCCAAACTGTATTTACATTTGAGGATTCCAAAATATGAAATATATGAGTGAATTTGATATCTATCCTTAAAACAATACATGTGCATCAATTACACCAAAAACATAAGTCTACATTTTTTTACTAAGATCTACATTAATCATGTCCCGTTTTAGATAACTTACACACATTAATTACAAAACCGATGTATGATATAACATTTATATTTTTCCCCTATCTATCCATAAAAGTAATTCAAAAATCGAAATCATATTTCTGATAACTCCTTATAAATATGATCTCAAAAGCATTATATAAACTATTTTTTATGTGTATTTGATATCCATCCTTCATCCCTTGATTGATTAAATTTTCAAATAATCATATAATGGGATTCAATGTATGGAGAAAAATATATATTATTATTTAAAATATAAATGTGATCCTTCTCCCACCATGTGATGGTAATTATAAAAGGAATTCCTTCAAAAATATCTTCTCTCATAAGGCATCCATCTGGAAGAGACATTGGGAGACTGATGCAGTCAAAATCTGATAGGTAATTAGAATATAATTTAATAGATTCTTTAAAAACATATCATGATACAATATAACCATCCATATGTCTTCAATTCTTGACACATGCTTTCAAAATCTTCATATATTGTTAAATGGGATACATACATATGTAATGGAAATTACTGAATAGTTGAACCTCTCTAAGCAAGTGAACCATAAAGAAATCCGTTATATGAAATAATAATTCATGGATTAACACCTATAATTTATATAATATGATTTTAATATCCTTATTTATTAATGGAAACATCATCAGTTCTATAAATTCACTACGAATTAATTTGAAAAATAAGTAGAGTGTGGTTAATGTATGCCATGTGTTTTTACATATAATGCACTGTAAATTGATGGACATAAAATATTACATCAAAAAATCACATTCATTTAATTTTATACTTCATAACATCAAATTATTCATTGAAACTATAATCATAATATTTTATAAATACATATTTATAACTTTTACGCCATTAAGAAAATTGAAAATTTGAAACTTTTCTTGTCTAGCCATACTATAATCTATTAGAGGATGAAAAGTACACTTTTCATCCCTCATTGAAGAAAACTATTTCATTATCCTCATGTTAATAATATGTACCCTAGCCTTGATTCCATCTATTTTTTTGGAACTATTAGTAACGTGATAATAATAGTATCAAATCCATTTTTTTCTACAAGGATGACATCAAGAAAAATACTGATGTATAAAAAATTCTAGTAAGGAAATTCAAAGAAAATTGTTATCTTTTTTCAATAATATTTTTAATTGTTTTTTAAATGGTTTATTAAAAATAATGTAAATATAATTTATGTTCTCAAATAGTTGATCTCCCATTAGTGGAGAAAATGATTTACCTTGTTCTATATTCCCCTAAAATTATGTTGTCCATGATTAATATTTATTACATTGAGGTAAAAAATTTTGATGTCCTAAAAAAATAGTCTTCAGGGAATGTTTTAACCAAACCATGTGTGTTCATTATTCACAAATGGGAAAACCCAACATTCCATTAATGATAAAGTCATGAAAATTTTCATAAGTATGAAATTAAATTATCATCTAATAAAACATGGATCTCAATATGAATTATTCACTACTATTAGAATCATACAATGTAACACCTTTTTCCCACATCAGTTTCATCATGTCGATTAATAGAGACAAATAGGCATAAATATCATTATCGGGTTGTTTCGGTCTACGTATAAGAAGAGACAACTTTTTTTATTTTCACTTCATTCATAACCATAGTGAAAAGTAATAATTTTATATCATAACTAGACATCAACTATGATTACTACTATGTAAAAAAAATGACTTATATATAGATAATACATGATGGTGGAATTCATGATGCTGATAATCAATATTCATCTATCAAGGAGAGTTTGATAGGAAACATAGTTTCCTATCATCAATTATTATATTAACATTCTATATAAATGATTTAGTGATGTCTTGAAATCTATATAGTCATATAAATGATGTAATTATAGTAAATTACCACACATATATTTATTGACTTGATTCTTTATTCTTGCATCGATTCACGACAAACATAGGGCATTTTTAAGTGATTCATGGTCTTTGCGATACAATATGAAATCATTTAGACATGCATTTATTTGTTCTGAGATCAATCCCATTGAAAAGATAATTCATTTTGCATCATATGTTAAAAAAATAATGTCATCTTATTTTGGTAACATATCATTTATGAGATCAAGTATTTTTGTAAAGCTGTCATTCCTCTATCCACTACCAGCATTTATATTAAATAAGTTCAATAATTCTGAAAATGTTGTGTACTTAGTAAAAAAGTTATAAAATGGTTTCTTAGAACACTATTTAACTTAACAAAAAAATTTCTTTAATAAAAAAATTCATCTTAAATTTCCATTTCCATTTATTATATGTGATCTCTATCAAAATTTACAATAGTCTTCATATAAAATGATAGAAAATCACAGTATTATCAATATCAGTATGTACATTCAGTTTCTCCCTATGTTTCATCTAACAATTATTTATTTGATCTATTCTTTAAAAAATCCATTGTTCTGCAAACTCTTAAAGAGATTTATTTATTGAATAATAATAATTGAAACATTAATAAAGGATTTGAGGAGGGTTGTATGCAAACTCCAATGAAAACTTGATGAAATATTCCAGTCAACCCTTATAATATATTATCATGTTATTAGGGACCATCCATTTTCAATTCATTTACATTCTATTAGGTTGCTAAAATATTATTTGTTTATAAAAAATAGACAACTACACATAATTTAGTTGTGGTTTGGCTTAGTGGTAAGCACCCGTAATACTACATTGAAAATGGGGGTTCAAAACCCATGGGGCGTAGGTACTGTAGCAGTACTGTAGCGGCACTGTAGCAGCGGCGACACTGTTCATCAGCGGGTACTGTAGCGGCGGTGGTACTGTGCAGGTACTGTAGCAGTAGGTTAATATTCACAGAATGTGAATTTGGCATAAAATTTGGGCCAACGGGCTATGTAATGGGCTACAAGCCCACTGGGCCTTCGGGCTATGTAATGGGTTTCCCTCTACCCAGTTAAAAAGAGGTATTTGCTTTGAATTAATAATAAAAATGAGGCTTCGTCCCCAACCTTTAAAAAATAATAGACAACTACACATAATGTACTCATAATAAAATGATACCATTATATATATTTTTAATAAGGGAAAATTAAAATTTGAATATTAGTTGTAATGATTCTTAACAAGTTATAATTTACACAAGGGTTACATAAAGGGAATCAAAATTGGGTAAACATGTATTTTTTGGTCCAAGTTCATGATTTGATTATTTGTGGGACACAAATGTGGTAATTCTTGTATGGTTTCTATATTTTTTATAGGAGGAAGACCCACAAGAGGTAAGAGTTGATTTTTATTCAATTATACACATGGTATGTGGTGGATCAGGTGATGTTTTAGTGAAAAAGTTCTTAGGAAACAATGTTTATGATATTATCAGATGATGAAATAATCAACTTAAACAAATGATGAAAATCTATCCTAGTGGGATCAACAGAGAGACTCATATCAAATTAATGATAGAGTATAATACAAACTACTTGGGATCACCTAATAAACTCAACCTCAGTGGAACCAATAGAGAGAATCAAATCTAAAAAAAATTCTATATTGGAAATTCAGAGTATAGATTAAACAATATGAAAGTTAGTAAGGATATTTTGAATGGGGTGTGTAGGGAAATTCCGAAACTATGAGTGAAAATTTATATAAAGTGGGAACTACGATTGAAAAAATGGTTAGTTAACACACATAATAATGACATGAAACTTTATAATTTTGGTGATCATTTTTTGTATCATTCTTAAAAGAAGGTATTATTTACCTTAACAAGTTTTTAGCGGGTCTTATTTCAAAATTACAATCAAATATGTTTAAAAAAATCCAAATATTAAAATTATTTTTGATTTTTATTCCTATTAATATAAGAAAATGGGAACAATTTTGGTTATTTTAATTTATGATTAGAGGAAGGATATCCAGAACTAGGATTCATATCCATTATTTTTTATGTTCGATCCAAGTCCTCACTCCAAAATTACCTCAGGAAGTGGAAGGTGTGGGAATGTTTAGGTGACCAATAGTTTCCAGTGGGAAAATATCTCATATGATTAATTCAAAAATATCTCATATGATTTTAAATTAATGATACAAAAAATTAGTTATAAATTGAAATCATACATGAAATTTTTTAGCAACCAGACCATAGAGAGTCCATAGAAGGTGATTACTACTATTACATTAGCATGATTATAAGGAATGAAATCCTAAAGGATCGATAAGAATAATAGTCTTGGTAAATCATATACATAAATGAGTCATGTATTACAATTTAATACACTAATTAAAACATATTATTTATTTTTTGGGGGGATAATAACATTAATCCATCTAGTATATCCCCAGATGTCTTTTAATGTATGCTTCTTGGATTCTTGGCAAAAGGGAAAAAATAATGGTGAGATCAAATGGACAGTAAGGGTTATATATAATGGAAAAAATATGGAATTAATGAGAATAAAACTTATGCGAAGATAAATAGCTGAACTGAGAAGGAAGTGTATAAATTTTTTTTAAGGTAATAACTAGAACACATGACATTCAAATAAAAAGATACGGAAAATTTAATATGGAATAGTAAGAAAGGGAAATACAAGTCCTTTAATCAATGAACTAAAAAAGAAATGAATCCATTGATATATCGACGCAAAATCTCATGGATGAATAATAACTAAAACCAAAGGCGGAAAATTCTTAATTATTAGATGTCATGTTTCTTCATTAGATACTACCATTACAATCAAGACCTTTCACAAGATGGTTTATAACATATTGGGTACAAACCAATTTGGTTTAGACAACCTCATATATACTATCATGACCTTACAGAAGATAGTTTATAACATATTAGTTACAAACATGATGGGTTTTTTCAACCTAATTTAATCCCATAAGACTACCGATGCATCAAGGAGGTTTTTTTAAATGTTTGTCAACCCATGTCATACCATGCCTAAAAATTAAAATTTTATAAAATAATAAATTTAATAAATAAACAGAGTGTGTAATGGCTTAGACATCCCTTATCCATTACATTGTCAAAATCCAGTGTTTGGGGTGTTCTGATAGGAAATGGTAGCCCATTTCAAGAGTTTTCCAAAAAAATTATCCATTAGTATGTCAAATTAGTTACCCATCATCGGTAGGTATCATCAGTGAATCAATGTTTGTTGGTTTCGTCGGTAGGTGGTATCGGTAGATCGCATCGATAGCTTAGCATAAGTGGATCAATGTTAGTATGATGGCCGTCAGTAGTACATGCATCAGTTGGTTGGGTGATGGTAGGTCGGGCATTGATAGGTCGGGCCTCAGTAGGTCGGGCATCAGTAGGTCGGGTGTCAGTGAGCTAGGTGTCAGTGATTCATTTCGATGACTTGCTGTCGGTGGTTCATGTTAGTGACTTGCTGTGAGAGAGTCACTATTGGTGACTCGCATCAGGGACTCATCCACCAGTGAGTTATTTCTAACTTTTTCTACTTTTTGAGTTTCTCCCATCTATAATTTTATTTGACATAAACCAAGTTTAAAAATTTATCTGAGAATTTGTAAAGGTATTTCAATGGATATTAATTATATATTTAATATCATAATGTTCCCATAGATTTGAAATAGTTAAACCACGTAATCATGACACGATCAAATATTTATAGACCTTGAAACCGTTTCTCTTATATTGATATATGATCTAGCTCTTCTAAGATGTTATTTTCTATTCCCTGTGTGTTTCTACGTTTTTCTCTGGGTTCACCTAGATCCTTTCTTCCTCTTGGGTTCATGTGCTGTGCTAAGGCCTTCAGATTCAATTGTCCTTGGAGTCTCCAGCTTCTTGCATGACCCCTTGTTTTTGGTGCAAGGAGGAGTGTCTAATCATATAATTTTCATGGTAGTATTTCCTTCATATCTATTTTTATTATCTATCATATGAGGTGGAAAAAACATGTCACATTGAGAATATGGTTGAATACAAATCCAAATTAAGGGTGATGTGGAGATGAATAGTCCAGTTACGATAACTGGTTTTTCTACATTAGTAATAAATGACGGGTGGGATAGAAGAAGATGATTTTTGTTTTATTTTATCTTTTATCGTTGATCTATGTTGGGAATTGTGTTTGTTTTACACCCTCTAAAAATCATGACAGTTTGTGGTCTCTGTTTGCACACGAGACACATGAATACTTACTTTTAATATTCTGGTGAACAACTGTGAACATGAAATATTGATTAATCACATATATCAAGTAAATTAAATGGATTCCTCGTGATCAAAATTTTTATGTGATGACCCCTAATTTATAAAATTGGAATTAACGAATAAGTTTATTAAATATGAATACACCTTGCTATGTTGTGTGGCTGTGTATGGTTTTGTTCAACCCTGTGATTTGTGTTGGTTGTGTGGTGATGTGGCTAGGATTGTGGCTATGTGTATGGTGTGGCACGAGTGTCATAATTTTATCCCAGGATGAGATATTGATTGATTGTGGAATGGATGAACTTGTTGAATATTGGGTCTACAGCTGGGTTGTGTTTTGGCTGTTGAGCATGGCCATTTTGTGTTGTGGGACTACAACTAGGTTTTGTTTCTTTATATATGGTATGTTGTTCTTTTCATGCAATGGGGATACCAAGGATTGTTTGGGAGGGATAATTATTTAGAAGGATAGTGTTACAATACATGGGCCTTTTTTCCTGGTGTTTCGAAAGAGGTTTCTGAAGTATGTATGGGTTATGATGTTACGTGGGGTGTGTTGTGTTTGGTAGTCACCCGGGTAGGGATGGAATAAATGAATGACTGAATTTCATAATGCATAGTGTTTTTTGGTTTAATGAATTTTCTGGTGTTATGAATTAAGTCTTTGGAAGGCTTTGTGGTTATGCATTAGAGGTGGAAGAATGGGATGTTTTTTGTGGGTAGGTTTTTTGTTTGAGAACCCATAGGTTGGGGTGAGTGTTTGGAATATATATACTTGTAGTTCCTTGTGTTTTCTATGCACACCCCACCCCAGTTGAGAACAATGTTCTGAACACACCAATTACATGTAGGGGGTGGGGTTGTTTTTCAAACATCACAGTAGGAGGATGGATAGATGGTTATTGGCTCTCCTGTGATCCCTCTTATAGGCAATGGAATACCAAGAATCTTCGGGCAGGTTGTGGTGCAGTTTAGAGGCCTAGGTGTCTATGGGTGAGGTGTGAATTCCTAGGTGTCTTCAGGATGAGATGTGTTGTGCATTCCCAGGTGTCTTCGGTATGAGGTTGTGGTTTTGTGGACATGGTGTCTACATTTGTGTTGTGATGTTTTTGTGGAATAGGTGTTTTGAGGATGATGTGGAATGTGGCGCGGGTGTCTGCAGGAATGTTGTGGCAGTGGGGATTGAGGAAGAACGTGGTAGTACTAGAATGTTCACCATTAAGTATGAGCAGTTAACCAGGGGGATGTGGTGTAGGGTACCCTATCATCTATGAGATTATTGTATTACATTACATGACTTGCAATATATGAGGACTCTACCTTGGTGAGATTTGGGATGGATAGTACACCATGTTATGTGCTTTGTGATTTTTCATTTTTCTCATAAGGTCATTAGTATTCTTCTCCACTTATTCCTGTGAGACTTTGTTTTTCCCTTACGAGTTTACATTTATGCTCACCCTACATATACATAACTATTTGCAGGTTTACATGAGGTCTATAGAGACCCTTCTCGGCATCACTAGCTCATACGTTGAGATAGTTTTCGTGCTACTTTTTTTGGGTATTTACATTGCAGTTTTCATTGTATTTCCAGCATTTTTACTTTAAACATGCATGTGGGATGAATTCATGATTATTATATATATATATATACACGTTTTGGAGTTTTTTTTGAAGTAGATACATATTTTCACCTGATCATGGTTACAATAAAAAGGGTAATTCCTTCCATTTTGTGGGATTTGTATACCCTTGATGATGGTGTCCACCTCAGGGCCTACTGGAGGTGGGAATCAAGATTCATTCCCTATTTTTCATCTGGATGAAATAAGGTCATGACACTATTACATCCATTCCCTCATATTGACGAAGGAGGGTCATGACCAAATGGTATCAGAGGTGATGGTTGAGAGATAGGATGAAATTTGGAATTAGGGATTATGTAGATTGCATGGGATGGTACGGAAACAAGGTTAGGGTATATTGGTGTGTGACAAAAAACATGGAAGACCAACAATGACATGATATTTTAGGGTCCCTCGTGATCTGATGCTAGGATCTTGGGAAAACTGAATGACCAAGTGAGGCTACACCATTTATAGGGTAGAGACCTTAGGATAGGTACATGCTTCATGATGATTTTTTTTTCTTTTTTGTTTTGGGAGATATTGGGAAATTAAAATAAACAGTGAGTTAAAAATAATATCCAATAAATTCCATACTATTCTAGATTATGAGTTCCCAGTTTACTTTTTTAGTTATAGAACCCAGTCATCGTTTGTGTGTGGTATGAGTAGTGGAGGCTCAAAGGGCAGACCCGATCGACTGAGGTGGGGTTGAAACAGTGGGGGTAGACGAATAGTTGAAGAAGAAACTTTGTGGTTTCCCATAGAAGAATCTAGGAAAATACAAAGGAAGTGTTTTATATAAAAATATAGAGAGCTAGAGTGGGGATCTTGATATCACATTCAGTATGATCCGTGCTCCGACAGAGTATTGGGTTCGATTGGTGGTAAGTCAGATGAGTGGAGTTGTGCGTTAGTGATGGAAGTTACACCAGGTGGATGTAGAGGAGTTTGATGTTTTGTGGGTCGTTTTTGAAAAGGATATCCAAGAATAATTATTTTCTTCAACTGTGAATGCTGAGAAGAGACATAAGCTACTCTCCCTCTAGTTAGTATGTATCTCAGTTCTTGAATTGGCGATTATGTTCAAGGATCTCCTTTTATTTTCTTTGGATATCTTTCTGGTTGAGGATCCTAGGGCAAGATGCTTAGAGGAGGAACTTCTTCCTTTTCTCTAGTACCTAGTTACTCCCTTTACCTTTCCGACATAACTAGAGGTCTAGAGGAAAGCAGAGGGAGTTTATAAAATTCACTTATTAAGAGGTCTACCAAGTGAGGGGAGCCAACATGGTTCTTCAAAGGGAAAGGCTACCATATATAGGTATCAAGACCTAGGGCATTAGAGTTTTTGGCTAGTGGGGATTCTACCTCAATAGTTTCAATTTCAACCTTCTGGTCCTCGTGATTTTCCAATAGGCATAGGACTGAGTTGTTTCACTTTTAGATGATGCATGACCATTCAGAGTCAGTTCCCAGTTGAAGCTTAGTATGGTGGTGGTGGGTAGGTTCAACACCCACTTCAGTAATGGTTGTTAGCCAGGATGTTCTTGCAATAGGTACAACAGGCTCCTGCTACACCAAGGGGAGATAAAGAATGTTGAGGCCGAGCTCAGGGCATTCCTCAGGGACCAAAACATGGATATGGTCAAGGAGACGGTCGATAGTAGAGAGGTAGAGGAACTAGGTGTGGTCATTTTCATGCTATAGAGGCATCGATTCTATTGGGGACATAGGTAATTAGATATATAATCATCTTGTTCAGTACTATTGTTTGCACCTTGTTTTATTTAGGAGCTACACAATACTTTTTGCACCCGATCATGCCCATGATCTAGGGTAAGAAATAGAAAGGATTTCTATGAACATACTATTTAATAATATATTTAGAGGTTAGACCAGCTTTCTTGATGCTTTTTGGGGATGTAGAATGATGTTGGGGCCACATCAATACTGTGGGGATATTTTCCTATTATAGATGAAACTGTAAAATGTAATCCTTGGAATCTAATGTTTGTACTATGTGCATTCTATTATTTAATTTTTCTGAAGAAGAATCATTTTTTCAGACATGGATGGACAATGTGTGGAATTCATTAGTTAGTGGAGTTGTCTGATGGGCAGTCGGCATGCAGAGCCTCTTATTTCATTATTGGTTTAGTTATCAGTGTAATCAGTGGATGTTAAGATGGTGTGGGTTCCCAAGGTAGATCATGAGTTTTTTGGATGTTATTGCTGTGGAGGTTGTGACTCTACCCCCTCAACATGACATTGAGTTTGGGATAGGATTGCAGCCCAGTGCCTCTCTAATTTTGATGGCTCCTTATTGGATGACGCCTTCTATGTTGTAGGAGTTTTGGATGCAGATTGAAGATCTTATGAAGAAGGTATTTATCTGTCCCACTTTGTCATGGTGGAGTGCTTCCGTCTTGTTTGTGAAGAAGTTAGATGGCGGTCTAAGTTTGCATATAGTCTACGGATGGCTGAATCAGGTGATGAAGAAGAATAGTTACCCCCTTACGAGGATATAAATTCTTCTACACTAGCTGAGGGGAGCAAGTTGGTTCTCTAAGATCGATATACGATCTGGATATCACTACTTTAGGGTTATGGAGGATGATATCATATGGAATTCATTCAGGTGAAGGTATGGGAACATCATGTTTTTGGTTATGTTGTTCATTGTTATGAATTCACTAGCTATGTTCATGGGGATTATGAACTCTTTCTAGTGAGAGTTCCTAGATAGTATGTCATCATATTCATTGATGACCTCTTGATCTACTAATGGTTAGAGGAGTGGCATTCCCAATGCCTTGGGACTATCTTGGATGTTCTTTGATGCGACCGTCTCTATGAGAAGTTGATCAAGTGTATGTTATGGACTAAAGTGGTACACTTCCTTGGGTATGTGGTGTCTCAGTAGTTTGTAGCAGTGGACTAGTCAATGATTGAGGCAATTTTCTCTTAGGTAGCACCCCAGAATGTGGTGGATGCTCACATATTCCTTGGTATGACGGTATATTATCAGAGATTTGTACCTGATTTCTCTCGAGTTATAGATATATTTAAGGCTTTGACTAAGAATTAATGGTTGTTTTAATGGAGTGAGAAGTTTCAGGAATCTTTTAGGTATCTTAATGGAAAGTTGGTCAGTGCTCTTGTGCTCCAGTTTCCAAAGGAAGGGGTGATGTTCGAGGTGTTTTGTGACGCTTTCTATCTAGGATTAGGGTGTGTGCTCATGTAGCAACTGGGAGGGATATCTTATGGGTCTAGGTAGTTAAATCCCCATGAAGTTAACTATTTCACCCTTGATATAGAGTTACTGGCATTCATGATCGCGTGAAATATGTGGCAACATTACCTCATTGGGGAGAACATTGTGGATTTCACGGATCACAAGAGTTTGAGGTATATCATTTCTCAGTGAGATATGAACTTTCAGTTGTATAGGTCTGCGGTTTTTCTTCTATAATTTGATTTTGAGATCTCCTACACCTTAGAAAAGGTTAATTTTGTTGTTGATGCCATGATTATGAAGTCATAGAATGAGGTAGTCCAATAATATTCGAGTGCTTAATGGGTGATGGAGGTGTTGAGTTCCATGCACTTAGATTCATGAATGAATGGTGGTAGAGGATTTATATTTCTGTTGATGGGGAAGTAATCTATGTGGTAGAAGGTGGAGGTGTCATAGTGGGGAGACTCGGAGGTGGAGGTGATCTGTAATCGCATTGACTAGGGTTATGCTCTGGAGTGAAGATTAGAGGATGGTCAAAATCAGATGTTGTTCTGTGAGAAGTTCTTCATTCAACTGGTGATGTGCAAGGACGTTCTCCATGATTTTCATAGATCACCAATATTGGTAAACTTAGGAGTTTCCATGATGTATTATGGCATGAGGGAACAATTATGGTGTCCCATAATGATGTGGGAAGTTGCAGAGTTTGGTGCAAAGTACCTAGTGTGCCAGTAAGTGAAGGATGAGAGATGTGTTCCTGGCAGATTGTTTCAACATATCGATGTCCCTAAGTGGAAGTGGGATGACATATCAGTGTATTTAATCATAGGATTACCCCATGATTAGGGAGGATGCGATTCAATTTGGTTAATAGTGGATTGGCTGATGAAATAGTGTCACTTAATAGCGATTAAGGAGTCAAGAAGAGTGAGTGCCTTGACGTGGAGGTATATGAAGGAGGTGGTGCATATAACACCCCGAGATTTTATGAAAAATATTATTTTTATTTTCATTGATGTCTTGTTTTTTATGCTACACCAAAATGAGCCTGCACTACATGTATCCTTGACTTGGCTTGCATTACATTCAATTGCAACCATCCACGATAGCATATGTTGTACGCAATACAATTTTTCACTAAAAAATGATATGTTATATAAACTAGCCATTATGAATAGTAATACCCACTTTTTGAAATTATATTTTTCAAAATGGACTTCATTTTTGGATTCGGAATATCTAAATTATCCTAGGGTGAAATTTTGGTATTTTTCTGAAAACTTTCAATTTTTGATGAATAGTAAAACACTAGGTTAGTATTTAAAAACCAACATTTTTTTTAAAATAATTATATTAATTTATTTATATTTTTTTTAGGTAGAAATTGATACACAATGCCTATATATGTTCAATTTAATTCATTGGAGACATTTTATAATAATTTTAGGTATATAAAAATTTTATTGAACTTTTCACCATCTTTTACATACCTCCTAGGATCTTTTTGAAAACTTACATAAAACATAATTTTACCGCTTCTGTGAGTGGATTTTTGAAAATCCATGAGACATAGTTAATATCAAGGAGTAAAATTTGGTTCAATAAGATAAAAATAATTTTTTATGAATGGTAACTTTTTACTTTTATTTACCCCGATTAAAATTAAATAGGGTAATTAAGGGTAAAAATGATATTACTATTACCCTAACACATGTAATAATTCTATTGGATAAGTTTAAATCGACCAAAATCAACCTTAGGAATAAAATATTACCATTTAGGTCCACTTGGATTAGATTAGGACATTTATTGTTATATTATTTAAAGAAGAGTTAAAATAGTTAAAATCAATGTTTAATAAATAAAAACATTTTTAATATAGTGTTATACCTTATATAAATTCGACTATAAATATTCATTAGAAAGATAAAATTATTTCATACATAATGGTATTTTATTTATAATTTTTAGACATTAAATAATGTAATTTATTTATGAGACAATGATGATGCAGTAATTACCTTATTAATGAAATATTAACATAATTGAGGTTATAAATATCCAAATAAATGAAATTTTAGACTTTTTATGAATTAAAATAATTTTATAGGTTAATAAGACTTGTTAGTATTGATTTAAATAATGTTTTTTCGAAATAATCATGCTGTTATGATTTTCACAAAAATCAACTACCAAATAGTGTCAAAATTGACATAAAATAGTTTTTAAAACAAATATTATATTATTTATTGTTATTTTATTCCTAAAAATCTAAAGAGTAGACAAATGACTTAAATAATGATATATATATTAATAATTAACCACTTGGGGTTCTTTTGGCATGTTATAGTAATTTTATTAACCATATAGTGTAAGAAAACAAAAAGACACGGTAAAAGTTAAATTATTTAACATAGAGTTAAATCTAAATGATAAAGATAAAATAGTAACCTAAACTTATCTAAAACCTATTTTTTGAGATTATTTAGAACCATAACCACCTTATATTTTAAATTAATCGATTAGGATCTATTAAAAAACGAATATGACTGCATTATAAAGTAATATTTTAAGTTTTCATACGGTGCCCCTCTCCTCCCTTATAAAAAGGGAACCCCTTCCCTCTTCACTTCACACCATTTTGAGCCTTGAAGCTTGGACAACCCCTGAAAATTACTCTTCTCAACCTATCAATTTAATCATATAGGTTCTTGTCTTCTCAAAATACCAACTCTAGTGCCCATAGAAGAAGGTTAAAGGAGGTGCGTCGAGGAAGAGGTAATCTCTTCTACCGACTCTTTCTAGTTTCCTTCTTCTTATACCTCCTCTTATTTATTTGTTTCATTATAAAGTAATAAAATCTGTATTAATTATATAATTATGTTATTATAAATATTAAACAAACTTATTTCAACTTCTATCCATCCTACGAAAAACGAAATCACCGCGCGTGTGTACGTACGGAATACCATCTCCACGTCGTGGTGTAATCTGTTTTCGACCACCACCTTACTTGGATGGGTGTAATGGTGTAAATAAATAACTATATATTATTATTTTAAAGTGATATTTATTCTAAAATATTATACATACACTTCAATACAATTCTATGATCATGGTAATGATATCATCGCTCATGCGTGTGTACGGACTACCGTCTCCACGACGCGATGAGATTCATTCTCCATGTTAACCATTCATGAATGATTATAAAGTATATATAATGAAAAATAATGAAATATATGACATAATAATGATACTGTATTTTTGTATATATATATTTATGTCATCTACGTAATTCCATTCAATTCAATAAGGAAACAAAAACAGCATTCATGCATACATACGACCTACGGTCTCCAAAAACAGGGTATTTCATTTAATTCATCTATATTATATTATATATATATATATACTGAATATATATGATATATAAATCATGATTTACATTCTGGAAGTAAGTAAATCATGATATAAGTAATAATAATATCAAGCACAACAAATCGAAACACGTACGAGAAATGAAATGATTTTACCCAAAACTCTGCTTTAACATTGAATTTATAAAAGAACGGTTATTATAAAGTCATTATTGAACCATATATGATATTATAAAAATGAATATGATTATGTAATTAGTAAATTACAATATTTAAATCATTATACAGGATGTCCGGATACATACGAATCATATCAGACATAAAGTAAGGGATAATTTATCAAATCTCATTTTTATCCGAGATTGTTTATTCGTAAGTATATACTAGGGTTATATTTATTATCCATGTACCTTTTTTCTAAAAGTGGTTTTATGTATTTTAAAATCTTTTTTACCCATTTTTTCCTTTTACTACATGGTATGTAAGTAATCTTTCTTTTTATTACCATATGAGGTACTTTTTGACTTTTCCAACAAAAGTATGAGAAGAATGTTATTTTTAACTTATTCGGCGTGAATGGTTTTTTACTATTTCATAACGAATTATTTCAATGAAGTTTACTCTACAAAATTTTATGACTATTTTCAATAGAATACTTTTCTTTTAATATTGCATGGCATTTTGTGAAAAGAAAATGATTTTCAAGAAGAAAGGATATTTTCATTAGGAATTCATTTCAAGTGTTTTATCAAAACCATTTTCCATCTAAGATGACATTATTTCATATGTGTATCTATATGATTTACATGGTTTAAATTTTCTTATGATGAAATGATATCCATTTGTTTTAAATAGATTATTTTATCATGGGATGATGTTTATGAAACCCATTTTTATTCTTTGGGTTATGATGAATGATTTATGCTTATGTTGTGGCACAAGTCAGAATGATTTCATTATGAGATGGGTGGGACCTATATCTCACTCCAATGTATTGGGTAATGATTTATATCTCATGAGATAAACATGGTTGGAATGGTAAGTTAATCTGGTTCAGTGATACAGGACTGGAACGAGGAGTGAACTCAATTCAGAAAGGGACTTTGTCAACTAAGATGGTATTGGAAGCAATGCATTGGCTACTATGGAAATCATATCATGTGATTAATTTTTTTCCACAATTAACTGTTTTATTTCCAAGCTATTTTATCCTGATTGATATTCCATTATGTTCTTTTCCTTATGCACTGCCATGTTTTATGTCATTGCTCAAGAATTCGATGTTTAAACATTATGTTCATGTTTTTATGTTCAAATGTATATGGTTTGTTTTATTTTCTCCATGCATACCCTTTCTGAGCATTTGAGCTCACCCTTTATTTGTTTTCTTTTCCCCAGGATATAAATAAAGGTTTTTGGTAAGAAAAAAAGGGGAAGTTCTTTATGGGAGATGTTGAAGATCTTTCACCACGATTAGAAGATTATGTCCTGAGTTTCAAAAGAAACTAAACTATTGAGGTCCTTTGGTGTTTGTTTTTGTTATGTATTAATTATTCCACAAAAGTAATGTAATTTCTATGTACATCAAGCTTTGGGTCTCCATAGTTGGTATCAGAGGTTCGGTTTAGTCAACCTCTGGAAACGAGGATGCGAGAACTTTAGTGAGATCCCTAGAGATATTTCTAAGGTATGTCTAGGGATGTCCCTAAGATTAAGTATAAGTATAGGTTATAACCCTAGAATTATGGAAACGATATTATAATTAAACCTAAGCTGTTAGATATTGAAGGTAATCCCCCTTTATTATGATTTTTTCCTCTCACACTATTCTTTTTGGGTTTTAGAAAATGGCTGGAAATAGGAATATTCACGATAATGGAGGATATAATGGACAATGGAATGATATTATTCATGAGAAACCAAATGAAATGGGATATGGAAGTCCAAACATCGTTATTATGCCTAATCAGAAATCTCATAATATGGTCAATAATAACAACTTTGGTCAGTTTCCTGACTCAGATAATAAGAGAAAGATAGAGTTTCATGATGATCATAGAGGAAAGAAATTTCAATTTCCCTCATGAAAATCATGCAGGGAGAGGCATCAGGGAGAATGTTTCAAAGGAACAAGAAGATGCTTTGGGTGTGGAAAATAAGGACACAAATCTAGTAATTGTAAAGGAAAAGGTTCAGTTAACCCCATGGACATGGATAATGGTATTGCTAAGACATCAACAACGGTTAAGTGTTTTAAATGTGTAATGTACGGGATTATGCAAACCAATGCCCTAAGGGAAAATCTCATAAAGAGAATCTGCATGGTCATATGGGTAATATTTATTTGGATGATGATGAAGAGACTACAAATGATATATGCGATGAAAGAAATGATGAAACTTAGTTAGTTGATTAAGAAGGTTGTGTAATGATTGTATGTTTATCTAGAATAATGTATGGTACTATGGAATAAAGAAAAATATAAGTATTGTTACACTATTTCCTTTGCTTGAGTTTTGAATGTATATTTTGAATAGTACCGGTAACCATGAAAGGTTATTCAGATAATTTTGGAAGGCACCTAATATGCGCATAAATAAGGGATAAAAAGATAATGAAATGTTTGATAGTATTAATGTGATCATGAATAATATATGGAAAAAGTGATATCATGGTTTGAGTATATAGAATTTTTGGGATTTTGGTATATGGAAAGAGTTACCTTGTGACAAAATTCATGTTTTCACTATGGTTCAAGAGAATACTCTCTATTCAATAACTGTCCCAGAAGATGAGTGAGTAAAGTGGAACAAGGCCTGAGTATTCTCATAAGATACTTCTCTTTTGACTACCTTGGTTTACTGATATCTTCTTCCAGTCTCAAGGTCCATCATTTTGAAAAGGGTGTGTATAAAATCTATGATCATATTTCCGACTAGAAAAAAAGATTTCTCTCTTTCGGTGGTAGGATTACTCTAGTTAATCATGTTCTTTCTTTGATTCTGATTCATGTTCTTTCTTGTCTCAATCTCCCAAAGGGCGTCTTACATAATATTGAAAATATATTAAACTCTTTTATATGGGACACACACTTTGATGAGAGACTTCATTGGGAATCCTTGCAGAGACTGGAAAGACCTGCTCAAGAGGGATGCATTAATGTGAAAGATCTGGCTACTACTATGAAATGAATTCTTAGGAAACTGGCGTGGGAGGCCATCGTGGGGGATAATCTATGGGGCCAATACATTCAAAACAAGAATGGTAAGAATCTGGATGCGGTTAGGGGGACTTGATCTCCTCTATGGAGTACTATCTAGATGAACATTGCTACTATAATGGTGCACAATAGATGGATTATTGATAGGGGTGAAATTAGTTTATGGCATCAGAACTGGGCTGGAACCAAACTATCCATCCACAGGTGCCCAGTCCCATATATCTCTTTCAAGTAGGCCCGCATCTACCCTCAGTTTATCAATGTGATTCTAGATGACACGCAGTGAAAATTATTTGAGTCCGTTGTTCTGAATGAGGACCCAGACTATTGTATTTTTGATGCTTTACTGGCGGGTTTTTTCTCTATCAAAGTATACCAACCATTTCTGGGAAATGCCTCAGCAATAGATGAGTGGGGAGATCTTCTACGGTGTTAGGAAGTCCCAGCCAAGCTGAACTTCCTTCTATGGTGCGTTCAGAACCGGGCCATCTCCACCGATTATAATGTCAAGAGACATGGATTTTTACTGGTTTCTACATGTTCTTGTTGTTCTGATATCCCGGAAGAATCTGGTACCCACCTATTCTTTAAAGGCGCATGGGCTCGGGCGGTATGGGAGGTCTTCAGTGCTTTTAGAAGCTGGTCAGTCTTTAGCAGCACTAACTTCCTAGAATCATGGTTTGAGGGGGTTAATACTATCACAAGAAAATGAAAAGGGTGGAAATTCTATTGGCAGTGCGGTGGAACATCTGGAAGGCCCAGAATCGTGGGAGGCATGAGGGTATCATCACATCAAAGGTGGCTCTCCTCTTCAGAACGAAGTCTATGATTGTTGATCTTGCTAAACTATTCTAGAGTGGAGAAGGGGTGCCCTCTTTTAGGAACCTATCGGTGGCCAAACATCCCATTCCCAGAACCCTGCAAGGTCACTAGGTGGGTCGGATCCCACCTCGCACCAGCTTCAAGCTCAATTCGGACGGCGCCTATGGGATGGGGGTCATGCAAGGTGAAGGTATTGTCAGGGACCATAATGGGTCTACAATCATAGCTTTTTCAACCTTTTATGGGAGCGGTAATTCCCTTCAGGCAGAGGTGAAAGCAATTCTCACCGGACTTATTCTCTGCGGTGAGAGGAATATCACCCTCTCGGCCATTGATACTGATTCCACATCCCTTCACAGAGCTCTTCAAGGAAGTGTCATTACCCCATGTTTCATCACATATACTATCTGTAAGTGTCATTTTCTCATTTCCTCCAATTTGGAGATTCTTCACACATGGAGGGATGGCAATAGAGTCGCAGATTGTCTAGCCTCTATGGTGGGCCCCAGTGAAGAGCTCACATGTTACTATAATCCTGGATCCCTTCCACCCAGGAGCATGGCTCTTGTCCTTGGGGATGCCCTCGGTCTCCATTAATTTATAACCCGATGACTTATCTTTTGTGTTGTGTATCTCATTCTTCCTATATGTTTCCATTTTTTAATAAAAAAAATTATTGGGTGGTAAATTCCATCATCTCTCTTTTAATTGTGTATCATGCATGGTGGGTAAACTCATGTCTCTTTGAGAACACGATCAAATGAAAATCTAAATTAAGGTTGATGTGAAGAGGAACAAACATATTATTATAATGGGTTTGGCTACCTTAGTAATAAATGAGTGGCATGGAAGATGATGATGATGTCTATTTTATTTTATCAATTATCTATTTTCTATGTTGTTAATGGTGTTGGGTATATGCCCTATGAAAATCAAGGTCATTGGTGGTATCCATTTTAACACCACACTCATGAATACATGTTTTCAATCGTATTTTGAATGGTTGTGAACATGAAAACATGATTAATCGCATATATTGTAGGTCCTGGGTGCGATATAAGAGCATTTGGAATGAAAGCCAACTTTAATTTTTACATTGATCAATGATTTTTCTGGGATAAATAGGGTGATGAATGCCAGTCTCCACATAATAGGATCAATGTTTCAGATAAAGAAGGAAGAGGCCTGAAACCTTTAGAAAGGATCTTTCACATCATGCTTATAATTAATTTAATTAATTTCATAAAGAAAAAAAAATATTTTCCTTCATTATTTTCATTATTTATGATGTTGATATTTCATAATGACCCTTTTGGATTATCTCGTTGTTCTTGTTTGGATCCCAACTAGATTCCCTCTATCCATGATCCACAAGTGCTTCAGTGACATTTGATCAACACCTATTGTTCTCCAAGTGCTAGCGCGGCGAAGCGA
The DNA here is from genome assembly GCA_963277665.1 of Viscum album. Classification (NCBI taxonomy): domain Eukaryota; kingdom Viridiplantae; phylum Streptophyta; class Magnoliopsida; order Santalales; family Viscaceae; genus Viscum; species Viscum album. Next base: position 1,472,251,089 of record OY728125.1, on the reverse strand, counting down.
GTTTCTTATGTCAGTCATTATAGCTCTCTTGTTCTTCATCCATGAATAATGTATCTCATTCTTGAGAGGTGTTAGAAGATGATTCGAGAGAAAAATTGTTTTTCTACACAATTCTCAATTCACCAAGCATCTTGTTTGGTACAAGGCACAATAGGCATATGTTTCTATTTATTTACATGGGGCTTCAGTTACAATATTTAATGAAGTGACAAAAATTAAATACACTCATAACCTTAGAGAAAACCCATTCTTTTAATAATTATACCACGTCATTATTTATGGTTTTCCAACATGTGTAAAACGGAATTATAAATAAAATCCTGCATCACTAATTAATAGTAGCACTATTTTAATTTGTTTCAAATAGTTAAATAATTATTTCTCATCTTGAAAATAATCATTTAACTTCTAGACTGACCTTGGTCCACTCGAACTCCACTTCCATTTGTTGAACACCTGAATAAATGTATAAAAAATATAATCCCTTAAATAAATATTTGAGTCAGAAACTAAAAAATAAATATTTGCTAAATGTTCAATAAAATAAATAAATATATTTTACCCACAATGCAGTGAATAAATATTTATTTAATTTACGAAACAACTTTGACTTGAATAAAATTATTACATTGTCATTAAGAATAAAATTTATTGATTAAATTCAAATGGAATTTAACCAAAACCACCAAAAACACTTATTGTGTGACCCTCTAGAATTATTTCTCACTAGCATTATGCTGGCTTGCCTAAAGTCCAAGAGTACTATCTAGAAATGGGTCAAGGAACCAAATAGAAAGAACGTAAAGTCACAAAAACGAAATCCACATACAAATGCTAAATGTGTAATATAATCCCTTTGTCTTAATATCTTATCAAGTAGGTTTCATTATAGTGTAATAAAATTTTATACTTGATACGTCGTTCTTTAACTACCTGAAATAAACATGCCATTACACCATGGCCATGGAATTTCTCAAAATAATTCTACTTCAATCCAACACCTGAGATATAAACTTCCATAAATCGAAGGGATAAATCCTTCCTCCACTTATCCATTAATGACATGCCACATGTGACACACCAAACGTACCCTACTTCCCTCCAACTGTCTGTGTGACTGTTGTTGTCACTAAATGAAAGTGCGCGTCTCATGACACTTATTAATGATAATCTTAAATTCTAAGGATCATTACAGAAGCTCATAGATAGAAATATAAAAATACACCAAAACATGTGGAACACTTACTAGCAAGTATGTTCTCATAATCTCCTATCATGGATATTACTAAGTACGAACTTCAAGAGAGGATGTCTCATCTACTTATCAGTACTCGTACCTGATGACCTGCATGCTATGTGTCCCATCATAATATTTCATCCAACCATATAACTATATTTAAGAATATTGTTATTCCATTTCAGGGTTCTCATTATAGCAGGGAACCAGAATGACCTTATCAATGCAACAAATACTCTAGGGCATTATTACATCATAGTCATCCATAACAATAAACAATATGTAGTAAGATTTTAAATATTTAAATAGATTAAATATCCATGTAATCAAAGTACAACAATTTAGTTATAGGAAACCAACTCTTACAAAAATCCACCTAGAATAGATCCAACTGCCAATGAATTTTAGTCTGCTAGACCTCAAATGGTGATCATGTTCCTACTAGGTTAAGTATTTAGTCAAGTGGTCCACCAAGTTTTCTTTTGTAGAAATAATTCTCACCACAACTTCACCTCTCTTAGAAATATCCCTAATGGAATGATACATGTAAAGTATGGGCTTTGTTTGCTGATGTGGCCTTGGATCTTTTGTGTGAGCCACCACTGCAGTATTATCACAGTACAATGTTATGGGATCTTTACTACTAGTTATCACATCCTGCTCCTGGATGAAGTTTCTCATCCCAAATGAATCTATAGGTGCCTCAAAAAATCTATAATATACTCAGACTCTAATCTAGAATCTACGTACACACTCTGCTTTGAGCTCTTCTTGCTCAGTGCACCTCCATTCAATGTGAAGATGTATCCCTTTTGTGGCTTCATTTCATATCGATTAGTCTAGAAACTACACTATGCACATCCTATGATGACTAGTCTCTCATATCCTCCATAAACAAGAGAAATATCCTCATTACGCCTCATATACATTAGGATAGTATTGACTTCCATCCAATAGTGGACCCCAGGGTCAACTTGATACCTTCCTACGACACTCAATACGTAGGATAAATCAAACCTAGTACATAGCATGACATAAATGATATACCCAATCACTGATGCGTATGGAGTCTATGCCATTATCTTTGATTCCACATTTTTTGTGGACAAATTTTCTTGGAAAGATGAATTTCATGTGACATTGGCAATAATACCCTATTGGATTGATCCATACTAATTCTATTTAGTATCATATCAATGTATGTACTTTGACTTAGGACCTTCAATCTCTTGGATCTATCACAGTGGATCTTGATCCCAAGAATATATACTACCTCACCCATGTCCTTATAGGATAAGAATCGACTCAACCATGCCTTAATGGACAGCAAGACTGGTATCTGGTTTCCAAAACGTAACATGTCATTAAAATCTACTATTAATAAAATGACTGAACTCCCACCAAATCGTTTTTAGACACAAGGCTCACATTCATTCTTAATAAAACAACATTTAATTATGGATTCATCAAAAATGAATGTTCCATGACTTGGATTCTTGATTTAATCCATAAATGGTTTTTTGCAACATGGAAACCTTATTAGCATCCTTTGGAGTCATAAACCCATCAGATTATGTCATGTAGACATCTTGATGAAAGTTCCTGTGAAGGAAGGCTATTTTGAAATCCACTTTCCAAATATCATTGTCATAGTATGTGGTAATAGACAATATAATTATGATGTATTTCAACATTGCAACTCCGGAAAAGTTTTCATCCTAGTCCATTCTATGACGCAGTTTTAACCCTTTTGCAACCACTTGTGCCTTATACGTATATAATTGTCCTTCCATATCCCGTTTCTTCTTGAATTACCATTTTTAAAAAACATGATTTACATCAAATAGAGGATATACCCAAATATAGACTCAGTTTTGATACATGGAATCCATTTCAGAATTCATGGCTTCTTGCCACTTGGCCACATCTGTGCCACTTACTGCTTCCTTGTTTGTTAGAGGATCATTATTATCAACTAATAATGAGTCCCCATCACCGGTAACTAGTAAACTATACCATTTTGGTTCTATAACATCTCTTGTACTCCTACGCAGTTCGTATGTCTCGGGAATAGTTATTTCATCCATGGGGATTTGTGGAATCTGATCATGTACCAACTCTTGTGTACTTTGAGCCTCAACTTCATCGAAGACTATCTCGGTCCCACTATCTCTTTTAAAGATGTGATCCCTTTCAAGGAATATGGTGTGTATTTCCACTATAACCTTTTTTAATATGGGGTTTTATAGTTAATATCCACATGATTCCTTAGGTTATCCTATTAAGGTACACTTTGTATCTTGGGGTGAAAGTGTGTTACCTGAAGAGGTCTTAACAAACTTATCGCTTCCCCAAATATGTAAATTCGATAACATGTGTTTATTTCGACTCCAGACCACATATGGAATACAATTTTCAAATTAGTTGGTACTTGGTTTAGTATATGTTCTGTTTCTTGTAATGCATATCCCCAAAATGATAATAGAAGACTCACATGACTCATCATTGATCTCACCATATCCAATAGGGTGCGTTTCCTCCTTTCTCTCACACCATTTCCCTTGGGCGTGTTAGGAAGAGTGAGATGGGATAGGATCCCAAACACCCGTAAGTAATCAATGATGTCTTGATTAATTTATTCTCGACCTCGGTCTAGAAAAATTTTCTTAATCTTCTTACCATGCTGATTATCAACTTAATTATTGTATTATATGAACTTATCAAAACAATCTGACTTATACCTCATTAATTAGATATATCCATAAGTACTAAAATCATTAGTAAAAGTTATGAAGTATGATTACCCTTCCCTAACTTCAACTGGAAATGGTACACACACATCGGTATGAACCAATTCAAGAAGCTCTTTAGCCCTTTCACATTTCCCACTAAATTGGGATTTGGTCATTTTTTCTTGAAAACATGCATGACATACTCCAAGTGGGTTTAGTTCGAATGAATCTAAATATCCATCTTGATGTATCTTTGTCAGGAATTTCTCATTTACATGACCTACCCGGTGATGACAAAGTTGGGTGTTGTGTGAGTCATGTGAAGTATCATAGTTATCCATTTACATTACCTTGTTTGTGTAATCCAACATGCAAAGACTATAGTATAAATGTTCACAACAAAAAGATTGTTATCTTTGTAAAAGAAGAATCATTCCTTTCCAAACATGAAAACAAATCCATATTTATCTAATATGGATAGAGAAATAATATTATTAGTAACAGATATAACAAAATAAGAACCCTTTGACACCAAGATTATCCTAGTTGGAAACAAGAGGTGGTAGTCCCCGATAGCTACCATAGAAAGTTTGGCTTCGTTTGCTTCTTGTAGATCTAACTCCCCTATGTCAATCATATTGAATATTATTATTTCATGTATTTGGATACATAAGTGAGTACTGAATGCTATATCCAATACCCAATGTGTTGAAATACATAGATTTGATTTGATAACAAATTCACCTAAAGATTCCACTTGCTTCTTAGGCTGTGTGCAGTTCTTCTTCTACTAGCCTTTCTTGCCACCTGTGAAACATACAGCCTCATGTTCCCTTACCATGCCTTTGATCATCCTTTTCTTAGAAGGTTGTGAAGAAGATTTGGGCATAAATCACTTTTCATTCCCTTTCATCTTATTCACCATAAGGAAAAAATGATTCTCACTCTTCATATCTTTGTCCAATTGGAGAATGAAGATAAGAAGATTAGATAAAGTCTTAGAAATGTTTCTGAGGATGAAATTGAAAAAAAATGTTGAAGAATATCTGAGGGGGTGATGCGAGAATGATATAGGTGCCCAATTCATCGTGGAGTTTAAACCCTATAACCTCTAGGCGATCATTGTAGCTAATGAGCTTGACTACATGAGGTTCAACTAGGGCACCCTCTCCAATGTTACTCTTAAAGAGTTCCATGGAGACCTCAAACCTTTCCTGTATTTTTCTCTCCTGGTAAGGACCACTGAGGTGCTTGAGCATGCTATAAGCATCCATATTTTCGTGAGAATTCATGAGATCACTAGAAATTGATGATGAAATCAAACATTGAACACCAAATGTGTCATTCATTTCATTCACATAGACTTCGAAATCCCCATCACCCACCTCGTTGGCAGGAAAATCAGGTAATGCTGACTCCAACATGTATGGCTTCCATTCATGGTGTCAGATAACCCAAAGGCGTCTAAACCATTCCTAGAACATACTAATGGTGAGGATGTTGTCATTATCTAGAATTTATCACAGGGATAATGTGGTTGATGTGATTTTCATTTTTATTCTACAATTAAATGATAATATCATTTGAACATTCATGATTAATTTATTATGAGAAATAATAAATCAATTTTATTATGTCTCTCACTAATTTATCAAGTCCCAATGTCCCTCTCCATTGAACTCAGAATGTGAAGTTGTCATGAAAAACAAGTGTAATGGATCCATATTACACTTCACATAACCCCAAAAAAGGATTGTAAAGGTATTTTAAGGTATTTAGGTAGGAAGGTCTTTTCCAACTGTGGGCTTGCAGCTCCATGATCTATTGAGTGGACTCCCCAATATAGAAATCACGACTTTCGATTTCCTCAACTCTTGCATCCAATATTACTCTAAGTCTAGCAAGGGATACTCCTCTTGATGTAATATGGTTATGTCAGCACAAAAAATTTCATAAGTGCTTCATGTATAAATGTATTCGTCCCAATAAGGGTTGTTCATACAAATAGTTTTATTGAGTTTTCACCTTAATCAATTAAAGAATGGATTTGTCTGACTTAATATCTTATTTAAGGGACTTTTATCTCCAATGTATGAATTTTTTATTATCATTATCACATGATTGTTAATATTAAGTGGAAATTACGTAAGTGATTAACCATGTCTTGATAATATTTACACATAACCCTGGTTTATTTTAGTTCTATCTTGGATTCTTGTTTAATACATTAGTAATGTGATTGTTACAATGCATCAATAATGATAAACCATACAACTTACAGAAATAAAAAAATAAAAAGGGAATTATTATGATATTTTCTAAAAGTTAGTTTATATAGAGGTTTATAAACTAACCCTAACCTAGGGGAGAAACACCTTGATCCTTTTGGGTTAGTTTGTATAGCTTTCCAACAGTCCACCTCTACATCTCCTGGGATTGGTTTCATCTCGTCTCCAGTTTGAACCACCTCCTCTAGATTGGGAGTTCGATCAATTAAATATTCTTTTAAACTCCCTTGTAGATGAGGGGTAAAAGGGGGGGTTTACATAAAATAATACATGGGCATGCAAACCCTACATATTAATGTGGAGAGATGGCTCATAAAACCACAATTAATTTAATAAATAAATTAAACAGAACCAATCATATACAAATGTCTTGGTCTAGGTCATGATAATCTATAATTCAAAGATATTTACACATAAATACAAATATCACTCAATTCATTAATCATTCTTGTTTAAGATAAATGAGGCTCAAATCAATTAATTATCATCTTTAATTAATCAATCCTTTTATCTTAAACCCTTTTCTGAATTTCCTTGAGATTATCATCCATCATAATTTTAATCAAATAAATTTATTTAAAAGTATCTTTATACGTAACTTATACTTTGGAGGAATCTAGGACAATTTCTATTCATAACTACCCAATGAGTAGAACTTAACATTACACATATGTTAAATTAAACACATATATATAAAACAACTACCACATGTTGTGCCTCAGTTTTACACCTACATGATGGTTCACGTCTCAAGGGTTTGTATAATATAACAATACATTTTAACAAATCATCATAATTTGGATGAGTACATAGTGTGTAGTTCCATCTAAATGATGTGTACTACTTTTCACCATCCATCCAAATTACACACTTGGGGAAATGATGTGTTAGTATACTTTTGAAATATTTGGAGTGCACAATGTGTCCAGTGGGCCACACGCCATGTTGTTCCTCATTACAAGGTCACTAGCCTAACAAGCTGTGTATGGGGTACATGGTCTAACCCTAACCCGAAGGGACTAATAACCGTGTCCAGTGGGCAACATGGTATGTAATCTGGAAACTGTGTGCCATATGTTCCTAGTCATAACACGACGTCAGGAAGATGTATACAAACTCCAATGAAACAACATGGTTTTTTGGACAAGACCCAGTGCTTTGAACCTTGAATGCACGATGTGTACTGACAAATACAAAACATGTGTTTTGGTGTTGTATGGACAAGAACCTCTGGAACCTCCAGATGAGATACTCTATTTTATTTTAATCAAAATTAAAATCAAAGATCGTTTTTGTACGGTGAAGGTAAAATAAATAGGAGGAACAAATCTCAAGATTCCGAATTGTAGAATGATTAATCGTGAATTGAAATGAATAAATTATTAAATGCAAAAATCATGAATGGAATATTTAAATAATTAAAAACTATGATGTAACTGCTCTCATACAACTTGTAGGTTCCAGTCGCAGTAGAAGCATGGTTGAAATGACACCAAACATTAATTTTTTACAATGAGAAATGATTATTTTTGGATCAATATAACAATGAACGTCAGTCTACATAGAATAGAATCATTGATTTAGATAAAAAACAAAATATCCTTGGAACCTTTAGAGAAGATTTTTCACATCATGTTTATAATTAATTTAATTAATTTAATAAAGAAAATAATACCTAGATCTTCGGTATTTTCTTCATTGATGATGCTGATTTTCCGGAATGGCACTTTTAGATTATCATGTTATGCTTACGAGGACCCAAACTAGAATCACTCTAGTAGTGATCCACACATGCTTTGATGGCCTCTAATTAACACCTCTCGATCTTTGGGTGCTGGTGTGGTGAAACGAGTGTCTAATTTCGGTCGTTTTGAGTTCATGTTCTTTGGACTTGAAGAACATATCTCATTCCTAAATGGGGTAGGATGAAGATTCGAGAGAGAATTTTTTTTACAAAAAAATTCTCAATTCACTAGTCGTGCAGTTCACTAAATAGAACAATAGAAATATGTGTCTATTTATTAAAATGGGGATTCAGTTACAAAATTTAATTATGTAACAGCAATTAAATACATTCATAACCTTAGAGAAAAAAATTCTAGTAATAGTAATGCAACATCATTTTTTATGGTGCAGTAACTCGTACAATACAGAATTATAAATAAAATTCTGCATCACAAAATAATAGCAACATTATTTTAATTTGTGCCAACTTGTTAAATACTTATTTATCATTTTCCAAATAATCAATTTACTACCGGACCGACCTTGGTCCACTTAAAAATTACTTCAATTTTTATAACACCCAAATAAATAAATAAATATTTTAGTTACAAACTAATAAATGATTATTTATTAAATTTCCATCAAAATTATTAAATATATTTTACCCACAATCTGGTGAATAAATATTTATTTAATTTATGAAATAATTTAGACTTGAATAAAATTATTCAACTATCTTGAGAATAATATCTATTAATTAAATTCAAATAGAATTTAACCAAGACCACCAAAACACTTAGGGTGTGACCCTAAAGGATTTTTTTCTCATTTGCATTAGGTGGGAATGCCTATAGTCCAAGTGTTCTATCTAGAAATTGGTCAAGGGACACAATAGAAAGAATATAAAGTCGCAAAAACGACGTCCACATACAAACGATCACTGTGTAATACGATCTCTTTATCGCAATATCTCATCAAGAAGGTTTCATGATAGCGTCATTAACTTTTATTCTTTATACGTCATTATTTGAATACCTGAAATAAATTTTCCATTACACCATGGACATGGAATTTCGCATGATGGTTCTATTTCAATCAATGAGCTGACATTTAAACATCTATAAATGGAAGTTACAAATCCTTACTCGACTTATCCATTAATAACATGCCACTCGTGACACATCCAACGTACCCTGCTTTCCGCTAACTATCTGTGTAATGGTTTTCATCAGTAAATGAATGTGCTGAGTCATGACACATATTAATGATAATATTAAAGTATAAAGATCATTTCAGATTCTCACAGATAGAAATATCTAATAACACCAAAAAATCAAGGCTTCCATACTGGCGGTGTTGTTCTCATAATCTCGTGTCTTGGAGATTACCAAGTGTGAACTTAATGAGAGAAATTCACATCTACTTACAAGTACTCACACCTAACAAACTGGATTCTATATGTCCCATCATAGTATGTCATCTAACCATAGAACTATATTTAAGAATATTTTTATATCCTTTCAAGGTTCTCATCATAGTGGTGAAATTCCATTACCTTGTCAATGCAACAAATACTATAGGAAATTATAAAATCATAGTCATGTAGAACAATAAAATATATACAATAAGATGTTTAATATTTAAATAGTTTAAATATCCATGCAATCAAAGTTCAAACAATTAGTTCTAGGACACCAACTCTTACAAACTCCCACTTAGACTAGAGTCAACTGGAAAAAACATTTCGTAAACTAGACCGCACATGGTGATCATGTTCCTATTGAGTCAAGGCTTTAGTCAAGGGGTCCGTAATGTTTTATTTCGTGGAAATACTTCTCATTGAAAATTAACCTATCTGAGAAACATCCCTCAAGATATGATACTTCCAAAGTATTTACTTCATTCGCTGATGAGACCTTGCCTCTTTTGTGAGATCCACCGCCGTAGTATTATCACTATATATTGTTAGGAGATCATTAATACTAGGTATCAAATCTAGCTCCTGGACAAAGCTTCTCATCCAAAATGATTCTATAACTACCCTAGAAGCTGCAATATATTAGCCCTCTACTATAGAATCAGCGACCACACTCGGCTTTGAGCTCTTCCAACTCACTACACCTCCATTAAAAGTGAATATGTATCCCGTTTGTGACTTCACGTCATCTTGATCAGTCTAGAAACTGGAATATGTATATCTTTTCATAACTAGTTCCACATCTCTTCCATAAACCAGGAATAGATCCAAATTACTCCGCAAATACTTTAGGACAGTCTTGACTATCATCTAATGGCGGTCACCTGGGTCAAATTGATATCTTCCTACCACAATCAATGTGTAGGAAAAATCTAACCCAGCACATAGCATTTCATACATGATAGACCCAATCGCTGATACATATGGAGTCCTTTCCATTAGGTTTATTTCCTCATTTCTCTGAAGTCACATTTTCTTTGAAAGATTAATGCGATGTGATGCTATAAAAATCCCCTCTTGGTTTGATCCCAACTGAATCCCTTTAGTATCTTATAAATCCATGTACATTGACTTAGGCTCTATAATATCTTGGATCTATCACAATGGATCTTGATCCCAGTAATATATACTACCTCACCCTAGTATACCTTATGTATGAGTGCCCTCCCCTTACTTCAACTGGAAATGGTCCATACACATTGGTATAAACCAATTCAAGAAGCTCCTTTTCCCTTTCACCTTTCCCTCTAAATGGGGATTTGGTCATTTTACCTTTTAAACATGCATGACATATGCCAATTGGTTTTAGTTTTAATGAATCTAGATATCCATCTTGTTGTAACATTGTCCAGTGTTTCTAGTTTACATGACCTAGATGGTGATGACAATTGTGGGTGTGGTATGTGTCATTTGAAGGATCATTGTTATCTATTTCCATTACTTTGAATGTGTAATCCAACACACAAAGGCTGTTCTATACATATTCCCTACCAAAACAAATGATATATTTGTAAAAGAAGAAACATTCATTTCCAAACATGAAAAAAATATATTTGTATCTAATCTGGATAAAAAATAATGTTTATAGTTACAAATAGAACATAATAAAAACCCTTTAACACCAAGATTATCCCAGTTGGAAACGTGAGGTTGTAGTCCCTGATAGCTACTGTTGCATGTCTGGCTCCATTGACTACTCGTAGATCAACCTACCCTCAGTCAATCTTCTTGAATCTACTTGGTTCTTATATATGGATACATATGTTATAAGGCCCCAGCCTTAAACCTTACTTAATCTTGAGTTATTACAAGATTACACATTGAGGATCTTTTCAGGTTTAGAGTTTTAGAGAATTAGATCATGAAACTTGCATTACATTCCACATTTAAACAAAGTGGTTACATAAAAGACAGTATTCATTCTTCCCATCAACGAGAACATATTTAAAAATATAACACAGATTCTTTCTTGACACATCCTTGACAATATCATCACATCATGTACCTTTCCCTTGACCTGTGAAAAACATTTCAAAAACATGGGATGAGAATAAAAAGCTCAGTAAGAGTTATAAAAATATGGAAAGGAAACATGAGTTCATATATACATAAGAATGAAATCATACTTTACCCATAAAACAAAGGCACTTTAACATACCTCATCAAACCATGAATAAATCATAGAAATCATAAGAAATAAAGGTAACTTGAGGCATTCATAACATTCTTACGTAGGGAGTAACCCTCTTGGTTACGTTTGGAATACCCATCACAGTATATTCCCTAAATCTCTTCGGAGAAACCTTAACGTTTCACTCCTTCACGTTACCCAATGCATTGGAGAGCTATATCGGGCTCACCCGCCCTTAGTTTATCACGGAACCACCCGTTTTCATAACAATGCCCAAGAACCATAACATAATCGTATCACATAAAACATGAATAAAGGAAACATAACATTTCCACATTTCAATCACAATATAACATTTTAGGATATTGAAATAATGAATCCAATAAAAACCATTTTCAAAACCATTTAATACATTTAATAAGGAGAATTTTGAATCAAAGTGTCCCATACCACCTTGAAGCTTTTAACATTTTAAACCATTAATATCCATATAAATAAATCCTTAAAACCATTTTTAAAACATGGATATTAATAAGAACAAATCATTAAAACATTTGAAGCGATATTTTGGTCAAAAGGGTTTTTACCAAAATTAGAGACACTTGAATACAATAATTGAGGAATAACATTTAATAAGAACTTTATAATATCATGAGAATAAATGGATTCATGATATAATATTCCAATGGACAGTATATACACCATATAAGAGTGAATTGGTGCATAACAACAATGAAGTCTCAATAAGGATGTAAAATGTGATGAAATCCCTTATAAAGAAGGTATCCTTAAGTTAAGGATAAATCAATATCAAAATTATGTGTGAAAAATATAAATACACCCAATATAATTGGATATTAAGTGTAAAACAATAAAAGGTCATTCACACATATTCAAAGGATGACATATTCAATAACTACATGTTGAACCCAAAGAAATCGAAATTGGGTTAAGAAGTTCCCTTGACAGCCTAACAGCGTCACATCAAAATGAGTTGATGAGAGATAAAAAGAGTATCTCATCAATTGGACACAAAATTTACATCAGTAAGGATATATGAGAACATATCCCAACATAACAATATGTAAATTAAAAGACCCAATAAAATAAGTCTTTTAAAAAAGAGGAGGGTGAAAGGTTCCCTTACCGACTTGGGTGTCTTTCAAAACATACACCCCATGAAAGAAGGGAAATAAATCATTGATGTAAATACTCATAAACGAAAGTATATTACACAAAGAGTAGAATAATGGGCAGTACATACACCACTCAAAGGAAATTGTGGCAAATGTAGCATAAATCTCACGGGGATAAAAGTGAGATGAAAAATCCCTTACGAAAACTCGGCAGCCTAACGACACCACATAAAACTTCCAAAAGGATTGATGAGAGAGAATAGGGTCTCTCATCACATGAACATAAAAATTATAGTAGGAGTAATATAAAATAACATCCCAATCATAAGAAAGATGAGCTTAAAAGAAATTACATAAAAGAGTGTACTTAAAAAGAAAGAGAGTTGTAGGATCCCTTACCTCAGGTCCGACTTGACTCGATCGTTCTTTAATCTCCTAAATAATAAACTTGAGTTAATTTCTAATTCCTTAAGAACCCTTTTTCAAGTTCATTATTACTTTTATACCACTTATTACCATGTCACAAACATTATGTAATCATTTAAGTTAATAATATTTGTTTTTCCGATATTTGGTTCTTAAGTCGAAAGTGGTCTTCTTACAATTACATGTTGTTCGTGTGGCCAAATGTTTATTATATCCAGAATTGTATTCATTATGTAGATATCATATATGTCATAAATATCCAGTACATTCATGCATTTATAACATTACATAATCATTTAGAGGTAAGAAATGAAATGCAACGTTCATGGAGACGGTAAGTCGTACGTACGCATGAATGCTACTTTCATTTCTATTTCGTATTTTATAGAATGGAATAATAATGATATAAAGGTATATTATAATTCGAGTATAATATCATATATAATATCATATTTCCATCCTTTATACATCCCACATATGGTATTTAACGAATCAAATCACTTTGAGGGGGCGGTAGTCCGCACTTCCTTAAATGAAGATATCGCGTATTCCCATAATGGAAGCCATAAAGGTAAGACAAAAATGAAAAATACAGAAGCATAAATAAAACATAAACATATTATATATCATATATAAAAATAGTTACATCATAATGGCCACCTTTGAAGGTGTTAAATGAGTATTGAACAATCATCGTTTCGGGAGGCAGAATTTCATCATCCACGGAAACCGTATGTTCTTTAACCATATGATGTAGTTGTGTGAGAGTGTAGCTCGAATAAATATTATAAAAACATCCTAGTATATTTAAGATACTGGTGTTGTTACAAAAGAAGTAAATAAAAAGAGTTTAGGGGGTTGGAGAAGCAAAATAAAACAAATGAACATGAGAGAATGAATTACCTTTAAAAGTGTAACTCCTTTTGATTTAAGCCTAAAGGCTTCCTTTGAAAGGATTCTGCCCAAAGGGAGTACTCTAGGATGAGGATAGGGATGTGGAGAGAGTAAATGGGCAGGGGTTGGCCGAGCCAAAGTCTTGAGGAGTGTGTTAAATGAGGTAGAGGTGGGGGCCTTTTATAAGAGGAGAGGAGGGGCACTTTTGGAAAGTAAAGAGATATTACTTTATTTGAAAATGTGTTTCGGTTTCAAATGGTCCCACATTGATATAATTCGTGGATAAGGTTATAAGGGTTCTAAATCCACTCATCCAATTGGTTTTGGACATGTGTAGTTTATATATTTTTCATTATCTTTCCATTTTATTTTAATCGTCAAATAATGATGTCATCGCTGCATCATTATTATGTCATAAAAATTTAATTTCATTAATGTCTAAAAATTATAAAAAAACTAATATGATGTAGGAAATCGTTTTAGCTTTCCAATGACTATTTATAATCAAATATCGGATCTTTATAACCCCATGTAAAAATTGTTTTTGTAAACCATCTCTTGTTTGTGTCATTTTTACTTTAACATTTAATAAAAAGTTATTTATGTCATTTCCCAACAAAAGTGGATCCATGGAATCCCCAAGTTGACCCATGGCTTATCTTGGTCGGCCATGACACAACTAATAAGGTTGGGAAATGTGTCTAGGTCATTTCATATCATTAAATCATTATTTATACCTTAAACTACACTAATTACCACTAATCGCGATTAAAAACTTAATAAGTTACTATTTACCAAAAAATTATTTTAATCTCATTGAACCACATTTTACTTCTTAATGAAAACCATGTATGTCGGATTTTAAAAATTCAAAACACATTAGTGGTAAACTTTCATTTAACTAAAAAATCAGTTTGCTTGATTACCACTTAGTGGTTTCACTATTCATCAAAAATTGAAGTTTTTCAGAAAATTACCAAAAATTCACCCTAAGCTATATTTGATATTCCGAATTCAAAAATGAAGTCTATTTTACAAAATTCAAAACATATTAGTCACATTAATTAATTTAATAATTAATTCCCGCTGTCAGAGCAAATAGTGTGTTTTTATAAAACAATAAGTATCAAAAGATTGACACTAGTTTAAGTCTGATTTCAAAGTGAAATTAATTCCAATGACCACTATTGGATTTAATGGTAAAAATATTTTCTAATTTCACTTTAAAACCAATTAAAAATATTATCTAATCATATAAATAAATTAGATTAAAAAGTTGTTACAACATTTTACACTATTCATTAAAAAAAGAACTTTATCAGAAAGATACCAAAAATTTACACAAAGTAAATTTTGATGTCCCGATTCTTAATAAGAGTTTTATTTGGTCCAAAAGAATGTTTAAGAGTAAACAAAAATATATTTAATGACGGTTCTCCATCAAAAGGTGATAAGTGAACCTTTAGTGAAAACTAGGGCATATACGCCAAAAATTGAATTCTTTCCGTATTTTAAGCCTTTATCTTTTAT
Organism: Viscum album; assembly: GCA_963277665.1. Lineage (NCBI taxonomy): Eukaryota > Viridiplantae > Streptophyta > Magnoliopsida > Santalales > Viscaceae > Viscum > Viscum album. Next base: position 1,472,235,513 of record OY728125.1, on the reverse strand, counting down.
TGTATAAATGTAAAAATATTTAAGAACATATATAATCATATTGTAATTATTTATATCCATTCCCGCCAATACAATGGCTACATGTTAACTACCATTTAAAATAATATTATTTTATTATTAGAGTGCAACGTAAGATTCCCAAGAAACTCATTGTTGCGTGTTGGGTACGCCATCGAGCATAGCGTCCCCTTTAAAGTCATATTAATATTTTATTCACAAATATGGACAAATATGAAATTTTCATATTCATTATTTACCTGGGGTGTTACATATGTGATCACAACAAGATGTATCCAATACCCAAATTTTAGAAATAGATTGATTGAATTTGATAACAAAATCACCAAATGCTTTCACTTACTTCTTAGGTTGGTTGTATTCATTCTTCCAGTGGGATTTGTTGCCACATGAGAAACAAACAACCACCTATTTCCTTGCCCCCCCCCCTTGATCTTACTTTTCTTGGAAGGTTGTTAAGATGATTTGGGATTAAATATCTTCACCTTCCCTTTCCTCTTATTCCCTATAAGGACATAAGGCATTTCATGATTCAAATCTTTGTCCACTTTGAGAATGAGGATAGGAAGATAGGATAGAGACATCTCAATGTTGTTCACGATGAAATTTACAAAAACAGTTGTATAATCTCTTAAAGAGTTTTGTAAGAATGATATCATTTCACAGTTATTTAGAGAGTTCAGACCCTAGAACCTCCAGGAGATCAATATAGCCAATGAGCTTGACTACAAGATGCCTACCTAGGTCACCCTCTCCAAGATTACCCTTAAAGAGTTCCTTGGAGATCTCAAACCTTTCTTGTCTTTATCGCTCCTAGTAAAGACCATGTAGATGATCGAGCATGCATTAAGAATCCATGTTTTCGTGAGACTTCATAAACTCACTAGACATTGATGATATCATCAAACATTGAACGCTGGCCACTTGTTTTAGATTTTTCTCATAGACTTGGAAATCCTCATCTCTCACCTAGTTGGCAGGATGATTAGGTAATGCATAGTCCAAAATTTAAGACTTCTATTCATGGAATATGATAACCTGAAGGTGTCTAAACCATTCCTAGAAGTTATTGCTGGTGAGGATGTTGTCTTTATCATGAATTGATCACAGGGATATTGTGGCTGATGATATTTTTATTTCTATTCTATAATTAAAAGATAATATCATTAGTAATTTCACGATTGAATTATTAGGATAAATAATAAATCAATTTTGATATGTCTCCCACTATTTTATCATGTCCCAAAGGCCCTTACCATTGAACTCAAAAAGTCATGTTTCCATGATATACTAGTGGAAAGGATCCATATCACACTTTTCATAAAACCAATAAGGGGTTTTCAAGCTATTTGAAGGTATTTAGGTAGGTAGGTCTTTGCTACCATTGGGATTTCACCTCCTTTATCTGTTTAGTGGACTCCCCAATCCAGAAATCATATCTTTGGATTTCCTCAACTCTTGCTTCCAATATTACACTATGTATAGAAAGGGATACTCCTCTTGATGTAATATGGTAAAGTCTACTTGAAAACTTTCATAAGGGATTCATGTATAAAAGTAAGTGTCCCAATAAAGGTTATTCAAATGCATAGTTTTATTGAGTATTTCTATTAATCAAGTAACGGAAGGCTTGGCCTGACTTTAAATTTTATTTGAGGGATTTTTATCTATTATGCATAAATTTATTATTATCAATATTACATTCTTGTTAATACTAATTAAAGCTTACTTAAGTGATTAAAAATGACTTGATAATATTTACATATGGGTCTGGTGTATTTTAGTTCCATCTTGCATGATTTTTAAAAAAATTAATTATGTGATTGTGACAATACATCCATAATGATAAAACAGAAAAATAATAGAAATAAATTAAATAAAAGGGTATTATCATAATATTTTCTCATGGTTAGTTTATCTATTGGTTGATAAACCAACCCTGACCTAGGGGATAAATACCCTGAACGTTTTGGGTTCATGTTTATATATGTCCAGCTTTCCACCTCTGCATATCCTGAGATTTTTTTCGTCTCGGATCCATCCTGAACCACCTCCTCTTGCTTGGGAGTTCCATCGATTACATATGTTTTTAAAATTCCACATAGGTGAGGGGTAGAAAGAGGGGTTTACATAAAATAAACCATGGGCATGCATACGTTACATATTAATGAAGACAAATGGCTCACCAAACAACAATTAATTTAATAAATAAATTAAAAGGAATCCAAACACATAAAAAGGTCTTGGTCTTGCTCATGGTCATACATAAATGAAATTATATTTACACATAATTAAAACTAGCATTTAATTCTTTAATAGTTCTTTTTTTAAGATAAATCATTCTCAAATCAATTAATTATCATCTTTATTCAATCAATCCTTTTATCTTAAACCCTTTTATGAATTTCCTTGATATTATCATCCATCATAATTTTATACATATAAATTCATTTTAAATTATATTTGTACATTACTAATACCTTGGAGGAAACTAAAAGAATTCATATTCATAACTACCCAATGAGTAGAAATGAACATTTCACGGATGTTAAATTAAACACATATATATTAAACACCTATCACATGATGTTCCTCTTCTTTACACCTACATGATGGTACACATCTCTACGGTTTGTATAACATAACAATAAATTTTAATAAATCTATGTAATTTGGATGAGTACACAGCGTGTAGTTCCAATTAAACAGTGTGTACTATTTTTCATCGTCCATTTGAAGTACACTTCTGGGGAACCGTTGGGGGAGTTTACATCGGAAATCTTCGAAGTAAAAAAATTTGTCCAGTGGGCCACATGTCTTGTAGTTACTCGTGACATGGTCTCCAGCCCGACAAGCAGTTTACGTGGTACACGATCCAACCCTAACCCAAAGGGACTGCACACAATGTCCAGTGGGCCACATGGCTTGTAATCTGTATATCATGTGCCACTTGTTCCTGGTCAACACACAGAGTCAATAAATCTTAGACAAACTCCAATGACATGACATGGATTGGCGGACTAGACCCGGTGTGTTGAAACTTGAATACACAATGTATACTACTGAACACACATTGTGTGTTCTAGTGTTGTATGGCCAAGAGCCTTTGGCACCTCCATATGAGCTCCTCTATTTTATTTTAATCAAAATTAAAAGAAAGGATCATTTCTTTAAGGTGAATGAGAAACAAAAGAGGGGGAACAAATCTCAAGATTCAGATTTTCAGAATAATTAATCTTGTATAGAAATAACAAAATTATAAATGTGTAAATCATCAATGAAATATTTAAATAATTTAAAACTATGATGTAAACGCACTGATACCACTTGTAGGTTCTGGGTGCAACGGAAGAACGATTGAAACGACACCCAAGTTTAATTTTTACCATGATCAATGATTATTCGTGGATCAATACGATGATCAATACCAGTCTTCACAGAATAGAATAAATTATTTCGATAAAAAAGGAAGATCACCAAAATATTTTGATATTATCTTTCCCATCATGTTTATAATTAGTTTAATTAATTTCATGATGAAAATAAAACATGGATACTTGCTATTTTCTTCATTGATGATGTTGATTGTCCATAATGAACCTTCTATATTATCCCATTGTGCTTGCGAGGACCCAAAATAGAATCACTCTAGAGGTGATTCACATGTGATTCGATGGACTCCAATCGACACCTCTTGTTCTTTGGGTGCTACTGTTGTGAAGTGAGTGTCTTCTGTCGGTTATTCTTGATCACTTGTTCTTCGGTTTTGAAGAACGTCTCTTGTTCTTGAATGGGGCGAGAAGATAATTCGAGAGATAAATTTTTGAGCTAAAAAATTCAAAATTCAACGAGCGTACAGTTCAATAAATGAGACAATAGATGTATGTGTCTATTTATTTACATGGGGCTTCAGTTACAATATTTAATTAAGTAACAAGAATTAAAGACATTCATAACCTTAGAGAAAACATATGCTATTAATAATAATACCACATCATTGTTTACGGTGCTCCAACTTTCACTAAACAGAATTATAAATCAAATTCCGCGTCAAAAAATAATAGCAGTGTCAATTTAATTTGTGCTAACTAGTAAAATAATTATTTCTCATCTAGGAAATAATTATTTAACTACTAAATCATCCTTGGTCATCTCAAACTTCACATTCATTTACTGAACACCTGATTAATTAAATAAATAATTTATTCTATTAAATAATTTTTTTTTTGACAAAATAGAAAATAAATATTTATAAAATGTTCAATAAAATACATAAATATATTTTACCCACAATCCGGCTAAAAAATATTTATTTTATTTATGAAATCATTTTAACTTGAAATAATTTTATATTATTTCCTTGAGAGAAATATTTATTAATTAAATTCAAATTGAATTTAACGGAGACCCCCAGAAAAACATAGTGTGTGAACCTCTATGATTCATTCCCATTGGAATTGGGCAGGATTGCCTATAGTCCAAGAGTACTGTCTTGGAACGAGTCAATGAACCCAAGAAAAATAACTTAAAGTCACAACAACGACATGCACATAAGAACGCTCCCTGTATAATATAATCCATTTGTCACAACATCTCATCAAGAATGTTTCATGATAGTTTCATCAACTTTTTTACTTGATATTTCATTCTTTTACTACCTGAAATAAACTCATTGTTACACCAAGGATATGTAATTTTACCCATGGTTTTATTTCAATCATTGGGTAGAGATATAAACTTACATAAACGGAATGGAAAAATCCTTCCTCAACTTATGCATTAATAACATGACACTCGTGATGCACCCAATGTACCCAACTACCTTCCAACTGTCTACCTGACATTTTTCGTCAGTAAATCATAGTGTGCGAGTCGTGAGACGTATAAATGACAATCATAAAGTCTTTGGATCATTAAACACACTCGTAGATAGAAATATCCAATGACACAAAAACATGTGGAATTTCTACTAGTGGGTCTATTCTCATAATCTCTTTCCTTAGAGAATACCAGGTGATATCTTGATTAGAGGAAGTCACATCTGCTTACGTGTACTCGAACCTAATAGCCTGCATGATATGTGTCCTATAACAGTATGTCATCCAACCATAGAACTATATTTAAGAATATTTTTATGGAATTTCAACGTTTTTCTCACTGTAGGGAACTGCCATGTCCTTATCAATACAACAAATAATCTAGGAAATTATTATATTATTATCATGTAGAAAAATTAACAATATGTAATAAGATGTTTAAAATTTAAATATAACAAGTATCCATGTAATAAAAATACATCCAGTTTGTTCTAGGAGAAAAACTCTTACATATATCTGATTAAATAAATATATCCCCGAGATCAAACTTATTCTGTTATAACCCTTGATTTATCAAATCAAAATTAATGAATGAGTGTGTTAAATATGAATACAGCTTTTTTGTTTGGTGTGGTTGTGTGTTGTGTGTGGTTCTGTTTGACCATTTGTTTTCTGTTGGTCAAGTGGTGTAGTGGATGTGAGTGTGGTTGTGTGTATGCGGTGATACATATGGCGTAATGGTATCTCAGTTTGAGATATTAATTGATTATAAAATGTATTAACATGTTGAACAATGGGTCTATATCTGGGTTGTGTTTTTGTTATTGATTATGGTCTGTTTGTGTAGTGGGACTGTAACCTGGTTGAGTTTTTTTTGGGATGTATTCTGTTTTTCCAGTGGGGCTATAGAGGAAGGTTTGGGAGGGATAATTTTTAATAAGAATGGTGTTACCTTACAGGGGTCTTTCAATTTTATTTTCTAGTGATTTTTGTGAATTATGTGTGGGGTATGATGTTATTTTTGGTGTGATATGTTTGGTAGTTTCCCATGTAGGGATGGAATAAATAAATAAATCAATAATTTAATTCAATGTGATAGTTGGTTAAATTAATTGGATGAGGTTATGAATTAAGACTATAGATGGCTCTATGATTATGAATTAGAGGTGTAATCAAGGGTAGTTTTGTGTAGGAAGATTGTTTGTTTGAGAGCCCATCGGTTTGAATGAGTGGTTTGTACATATATAAATATACTTGTAGTTCCTTTTGATTTCTATACGCACCCCAACCTAATTGAGAACTATGTTATGAACACCCCCATCCCATGGGGGATGGTTTTTCCCCTACATCGTGATGGGAAGATTGATGTATGGTTATTGGATGTTCTCTGCTCCCTCATCTAGAAATTGGTAGCCCAAGACTCTTTTGTAGGTTGTGGTGCGGTTTTAAGGCGCATGTGTCTACAGGCGGGGTGTTTTTTCGCATGTTTCTTCAGGATGAGACATGTTGTTCTTTCCCAAGCATCTTCAGTATGAGTTTGTGGTTTTGTGTCCCAAGTGTTTGTGGTAATGATGTGATGTGGTTTTGTACCAAATTTTTTCCGGTATGATGTGGCATGTGGCCTAGGTGTGTGCGGGAATGTTGTGGCTACACTGCTTGTGGAAGAGTGTGTTAGTGTCAAGATGTTCATTATTAGGGATGAGTAGTTAACCAGTGGTAAGTGGTGTGGGGTACCCTATCATCTATGTTATTATTAAATCACTTTATTTGAATTGTGTTACTTTGTGAGTATAACTTGGTGAGGTTTGGGATGGATTGTATACCTTGTTAGGTGCTTCTGGATTTTGTTGTTTTCTCATGGGGAAATTTGTTTGATTCTCCACTTGTGCATGAGAGAATTTGGTTTTCCATATTAATTCTACATTAATGCTCCCCCTATGTGTATAAAATTATTTTCAGGTTCCCAGGAGGACTATAGGGATTGTGCTAGGAATCACTTTCTCGAACGTTGGGACAGTTTCCATAACACTTCTAAGTTTTGTTCTTTTGGTATTTACATTGGGGTATTTCATTGTATTTCCAGCAGTTTTACATTAAACATGCATCTGGGATGTATTTTGGATTCTTATATATATTTACACGTTTTAGAGTTGTTTTGAGGTGGATACAACTTATCTCCCAATGTTGGTTACTATAAAAATGGTAATTCCTCCCATTTTGTGATATTTATATACCCTTAGTGTTGGTCACCACCCCGATACCTAATGAATGTGGGACTTATGGGTCATTATATTTATTTATCTTGAGGAAGTAAGGTCACAACACTTTTTCATCCCTTCCATTACCTTGACAAAGGAGGGTTGGGACAATATCCCTTATCATCAAATGCTTATATTGAATAAAATATATATATTTATCAATACATAAAAAAATAATAAATCAATTTTCAAAGTGAATGCTATAAGGAAAATGGTACATGGGTCAAGCAATAATAATATTAATGAAAAAGGATATGAATACTCAGGAGAAATTCAATGTCAAATGATCATAGGAAATTGAATATTTCAATGGGACAAAATGGAATCAAGGAAGTGAATAGGAATATTATCATTGTAAAATAAATCATAGACAATCTAGAGCTAGAATAAGGATGGTATCAATATAACATATCCCAGGTGGAGTAAAAATTTATCTGATGAAGAGAAATATTATAAAAAGATATTTTAAAAACATTATGGAGGAAAATTTACTTTTAATTTTTTTTTGAAAATCATTTTCTATGGAAATTAATTTTTGAACGAATTTTCTTAAAAAAATTAATCATTACAATTGCAAAGGAATTTTAGACGAATTGAAGTCTAGTAAATCCATACAAACCATACATGGTTAAAATAACAGTCCTTTTTCATGGTAAACGCTATAAAAATGCATTGTTTGGGAAGTGAAAAAATGATTCATTTGAAAACATGTTAAAAGATAAAAAAGGTAAAAATGACTTTACTAAATTATTTTGAAAAGGATAAAAACGTTTTTTAATTTTCTTAATAAATCACGGTTTTAAGAAGAAAATAAGTTTTTCAACACAATAGATAAATGAAGATGGATTTTATAAAAAACATTTTCTAAAACATTTTTAGTACCAAAGAGTGGATAATTGGTAATAATACTGTAAAAAGGTCACTATTAACCCCTGGAGAAGAAAGTGAAAGGGTTTGATTTATAATGATCATATGATTTCATATTATTTAAATTCACGTGTAAAAAATTCTGAACAAAATGAGGCTGTAACCAAAATCCTTGAATATATTATAATGATGGAGTGAGAATCATTCAATAAGTAGATTATGTGTATCAATTTTAAGTCCACATATAGAGGTAGAAATAAATCAATAGATAGTAAAATTATATATATACATAATGATATAATATTAAATACAATGTGGAGGTAATATAACCCAATAAAAACAAATTTAATTATGAAATTTTTTCCACATGGTATATTTTAACTCGAATCCCGTTAGATGAGATAATTCATATTCAAACTCAAAATGTTATGAAGAATGAATGAATCATGATATTATATAAAAATGTGGTAGTATATACACCATATATAAGAAATTATGTGTACCACAACAATGTTATAATCTCAAGAGAAATTTAACAATCAAAAAAATAATTGAGATTACAATGATAACAATTAAAAACATTCATGAGGATAATAAACATTAAAAATATATAAGTGTCCCATACAACTTTGAATCATTTGAATCAAAATGTATATGATTTATTAATATTAAATTAAACTTATAGTTTCATGTAAATAAAGATATTCATGATTCATCATGTGAAAGGTTTGTATAGAAACCATATAAAAGAAACTTGGTGCATAAAAACAAATAAGTCTCAATGATAGGTAATTTGAGATGAAGTCTCTCACCTTGGATTTTATTTTGTGTTAATAACATTTAACCTACTTAGAATGGTATTAATATTTTTACTAAATTATTAAATTACCGTATTAATGTTTATAATATCTTATTACCTATTTGATAACAATCTTTTATTATTTTAAGTATTTTGGGTGTCGGTGGCCTAGTTTCTCTAGTAAGTATTTACTTGTAATTTGTTATTACTATTAATAAGATCCTAGTTTCATTATCTCATGAATTTAAACCATTATTTCAGTATAATATATTTCCATTAAATATTTATATAGAATAATCTATAATATTCAGGGATAAAAAAATGAAATGCACTATTCATGGAGACGGTAGGCCATACGTACGCATGAACACTACATTCACTTATTTTCCTTAAGAAAATAAATAAAATTAAATGATACATATGTATATTATAATTTCATTATAATATATATTTTATATATTATATATACTTTTATTCAGATAATCCTTAATTTTTTTCCATGTATAATGTGAACGAACCGCATCACTTTGAGGAGCGGTCGTCCACGCTTCAACAAATGATGTTATCATATTTACAAAAAATGGAAAGTATAAAGGTATGCATAATAAAGGAATAATAAAATAATAAAGAAATAAAAAATATCACTTTTATCATATATTATAAATGTTTCCATCATAATTCCCACCATGAGAGGTGGTAACAGAAGACCAAACAACAACATTTTGCTAGGTGAAAGTTCACCGCACACATAAATGGTAAGTTTATTACCCTTAGATGAAAGTGTGTGTATGTGTAGGTCAAAAACATAAACTAAAAACATATCAATATATTTAGGAAACTATTATTATTACATAATCATATAATAAGAATATATGAGGGGGTGGATAATAGGAATAAAACTAAAGATCATGAGGAAGTTTGTTACCTCTTATTTAGGTAATTCCTTTTTTTCAAAAAAGGGATTCATTGGATGGATTTATTCACATGGAAAGGATTCTTGGATGAGTATAGTTATCTTGAGTAGCTATATGGGAAGATATTTTTTGAGTCATTGTGGATTGATATGTGTGAGGTAGTGGGAGGGATTAGTTTTTTTATAGTGGAATTGGAGTGGCACTCTTATAAATTTTTGGAAATGAGAATTAAACCCACGTTTTTTACATTTAGTGTGCCAACAATAATGAATAAAATTAGATCCCAGGGTGGATATGCTCGAAATATGACCATACAATGGATTTTGGACTTTTTTATTGGTCATTTTTTCCTTTATGATTAATTTTTTTCCTTTATTAATCTCAATTTCACCCTAATTGATGCAATTAATTTTTACCAATTTCACTATGATTTTAGTAAAAAATATATTTAACTTATTAGAAAATTAAAATTATTCTGATTCCAAATATGGAATACATTTTTCTAAATTCTAATAATATAAGTGAATAAATTAATTTAAATCTAATCCTACAGATTAGATGACAATGTGGGGTTTTAAAGTAAAAACATCCAAAAGATTACTATATTTTTATATTTAATTTCAAAGCGAAATTTATTCCAACGATGAATATTGGATTAATTAAAAAATGTTTTTATAATTAAAATTTTATACCAACTTAAAAATAAATTATCATTATAAATAAGTTAGATGAAAAATCAGTTTTGATTTAAAATTCAGTACATTTCACTATTCATTAAAAAATTTAAACATGTTAAAAAAATACCAAGAATTCTCCCAAATTCAATTTTAATGATTTTATTTAAAATATGATTTGTATTTTGTAATATAAAATATATAAAAGTTTTAATATTTGGATATAAAATAGATTCCCCATTAAAAGGCTAAAATAGTCCCTTTAAAGAAATAATGGATTTTATGTGTAATATTGGGTTTGTTCTTATATTATGACTATAAAATATATTGGATTATTGTTAAAAATATTTGATTGAATATATAATATATACATTACATTAATATCACTCACTAATCTTAATTAATTTAATCTTTTAGGATAAAATAACTTTGTGATCTTAAAAATTGTTTTCTATTAAAATATTACTTTTTATATTTAATTGGTTATTATATTAATTTCTAATTAATTTTTAACCAATGAATTAGATTTATATTTTTGAAAACCTTATATTATAATAATTTAGTTAATACTATTCATAACTTCTAATAGAAAATATAGTGATATCTTATTATATTATATAATAATTGTTTAATAATATATTATTGTTTAGTAAAACATGGTATTGGGTGTAATGAATGTTATCAAATAAAGTATTTCATAAATGAAATGTATTCTAACATAGTACCAGATTAATTTAAATATATTTAATATATTGAAAATAGTAAATATATTTAAAATTCATGGGATATTTTATTCCCTTACATGCTTGGTGTTGCGTGTCAAAAATTTTGTCAACTAAAATGTTCCCAATTTATATTTTTTGTTCCTTATATTCGCCACTCATTTATTAAATTTCAAATTCAAAATTTAAACTCGGCCTAGGTTGTTGAATTTTTTATATTTCCTATGTTTGAAATATCAAATCATGATAAGGGTTCGTAAGAAATCATCTACAGTTGCGATAATGGCAAGGACAAAGGTCGCATGGAATAATTTAAAACCAGGTCTCTATGTAGGAGAAAATTAGTGGGAAGTAGAGATACATACATAGAGAAAAAGAGTATATATTTATTGGGAGTGATTAAGGACATCAATTAAAAATAAGTGAATAGTGAATGTAAATTTGAGGGCCTCAAAGCCATAAATATGTGATGATTTATAAGAAAACTAGTTCAAAAAAATAAGTTATTTGGGAAAAATTTATAAGATCATTTTCCTAATAAATAGTAATTATTTTACTACACAAGTGTATAAGGAAATATACTTACTTGATAAATTTATACGAACAAAATTCCATCCTTTGTGTTTTCTTTAATCAATTTCAAATTCATTCGTTAAATCATGAAGTGGATAAGGAATAAATTACTTTTATTCATGTAGAACTAAAATAAACATTTAATGGATCATAAGGCCCATAAAAGAGTGAAAAATATCTACATTTGTTCCTAACTATTCTACAAAGACAATAAGATTAAAATATTATTCTATAAACCTAAAATGTTTCTCTACTGGTTCATCATTAGTATTTGTGCATCACATTGTTCAACTAAAAAAATTACATAGTAACCTGGACACTGCGTAGGTCAGTGGTTATCGTTTAACCATTATCATACATCATCCATGGGTTCTAGACTCACATCCTTTCTATATTTGATATGTTGTCACATGGGATAAAAGATTTCATTTTCTAAATCAATATTAATTTCCAAAATAACTATAATGGACACCCTTAAAATAAGGTTAATCACTAAATAGCCATTTAACTACTATTTTCAATACAACCACAATACAAAAATTCTTTATCTATTTTATTTCATCATAATTCATTCCTTGGTCTATGGATTAACCTAATTAATTCATTGTCACTATATATATAAATACATCATAATGGGTTTTAATGAAACTGTGAATTATCTTAATCATATCCATTAGGAGAGTCTAACCAGGTGCGCAGTAAGGCACGTTGTTGTGTACCGGGTTATGCTGAGTCAGGCCCTACACACCTTTTCAGAGTTGTTACTCCTTTTCACATGTATCATCCAGATGGGGATTTATTTATAGAAATAAAAACAATATCCATCTAACCAAATCATTAGGATGTTCTTATATACATATCTTAAAATTATACCTTTAGGATATGTTCTGACATATATGATTTCCTAAATATAGTATCCAACGTTACTACTAAACCTACATTTGATAACAAATGCTGAATTTTGACCCTAGATATCGTAGATCCAATACCTACTACCATTACATTGAATTGATTATAATGAATAAAATCACGAATGACCTATCATTGTACTAGTCTTATTAAACCAGATGTATAAATTAGACTTTTATTACAAATGAATAAACCAATTAAAACAAAATTATTTTTTATTTCATGTATAATAACATTAATAGATCTATTATATCCATGAATGTGTTTTATAGTATAGTTATAGGATTCTTGGGTATAGGAAACAAAATAACTGTGAGCTTATATTCTCAATAAGGGTAATGTATAGCGGAATAAATAATTAATTAATTAGAATAATAGTTATGGAAAGGTAAATAACTGAACAAACATTCCATGAAATCAAAAATCAGAGAAAGATGTCCATAAAAAATATTGTAAGGTAATAATTATAACACATTCCATTCCAATAACTAGAAAATGCAAAGTCAATAGGTAAAGGTAATAAATTGAAACCTATTCCATTTAATCAATGAACTAAAAATAAAATGTATCCATAGATATGATGACACCAAATCTCATGGATAAATAATAACTGAATGTAAATAAGGGGAATATTTAACTATTGGACACCATAGTTTCATGGTACATGGTACCTTTACCGTGAAGACCATTCACAAGATGATTTATAACATACTAGGTAAAAACCTTTTTGGATTGGCCACCTTATCCTTACAATAAAAACCTTTCACAATATATTATATAACATACTAGTTAAAAATGTGAAGGGTTTTTTCTAACCTAATTTCTTCACATGATATTACTAATGCATCAAGGATTTTACTTTTAATGGTCCCCAACCAATGTTATACTAGTCAAATGAAATCCTTATATATAGAATGATTGATTTAATAAATTAACAATGTTCTTTACCATCAAATGTCTGTATTTAAGAAAATACATATTTATCAATATTTTCTAAAAAAATAAAATAAGATCCAAAGTGAAAACCATATAAATAATGTTATATGGTTCAAGAAATAATCATCTCTATGAAAAATGATAAGGATACGTAAGGAAAATTCAATGTAAAATGATCATAGGAAATTGAATATTTAATGGGGGCTAAAAATAATCAAGTATGTGATTCCAAATACTATCCTTGGAAAAATAAATCATATTCCATCTAGAGGAATAATAAGGAGGGTATCACTAGTCGTGCAGTTTGCTAAATAGATCAATAGATATATGTGTCTATTTATTGAAATGGGGATTCAGTTACAAAATTTAATTATGTAACAGCAATTAAATACATTCATAACCTTAGAGAAAAAAATTCTATTAATAGTAATACAACATCATTTTTTATGGTGTAGTAACTTGTACAATACAGAATTATAAATAAAATTCTGCATCACAAAATAATAGCAGCATTATTTTAATTTGTGCCAACTTGTTAAATAATTATTTATCATTTTCCAAATAATCAATTTACTACCGGACCGACCTTGGTCCCCTTAAAAATTACTTCAATTTTTCTAACAACCAAATAAATAAATAAATAATTTCATCTCTTAAATAAATATTTTAGTTACAAACTATTAAATGATTATTTATTAAATGTCCAACAAAATTATTAAATATATTTTACCCACAATCTGGTGAATAAATATTTATTTAATTTATGAAATAATTTAGACTTGAATAAAATTATTCAACTATCTTGAGAATAATATCTATTAATTAAATTCAAATAGAATTTAACCAAGACCACGAAAAACACTTAGTGTGTGACCCTCAAGGATTTTTTCTCATTATCATTAGGTGGGAATGCCTATAGTCCAAGTGTTCTATCTAGAAATTGGTCAAGGAACACAATAGAAAGAATATAAAGTCGCAACAATGACGTCCACATACAAACGATCACTGTGTAATACAATCCCTTTGTCGCAATATCTCATCAAGAAGGTTTCATGATAGCGTCATTAGCTTTTATTATTTATACGTCATTATTTGACTACCTGAAATAAATTTTAAATTACACCATGGACATGGAATTTTGCATGATGGTTCTATTTCAATCAAAGGGCTGACATTTAAACTTCTATAAATGGAAGGTACAAATCCTTTCTCGACTTATCCATTAATAACATGCAACTCGTGACACATCCAACGTACCCTACTTTCCGCTAACTATCTGTGTAATGGTTTTCATCAGTAAATGAATGTGCTGAGTCATGACACATATTAATGATAATATTAAAGTATAAAGATCATTTCAGATTCTCACAGATATAAATATCTAATAACACCAAAAAAATGAAGGCTTCCATACTGGCGGTGTTGTTCTCATAATCTCGTGTCTTGGAGATTACCAAGTGTGAACTTAATGAGAGAAAGTCACATCTACAGATGAGTACTCACACCTGACAAACTGGATTCTATATGTCCCATCATAGTATGTCATCTAACCATATGACTATATTTAATAATATTTTTATAACCTTTCAAGGTTCTCATCATAGTGGTGAAATGCCATTACCTTGTCAATGCAACAAATACTCTAGGAAATTATTAAATCATAGTCATGTATAACAATAAAAAATATATAATAAGATGTTTAATATTTAAATAGTTAAAATATCCATGAAATCAATGTTAAAACAATTGGTTCTAGGACACCAACTCTTACAAACTCCCACTTAGACTAGAGTCAACTGGAAACAACTTTTTGTAAACTAGACCGCACATGGTGCTCATGTTCCTATTGAGTCAGGGCTTTAGTCAAGGGGTCCGTAATTTTTTATTTCATGGAAATACTTCTCATTGCAAATTAACCTATCTGAGAAACATCCCTCAAGAGATGATACTTCCAAAGTATTTACTTCATTCGCTGATGAGACCTTGCCTCTTTTGTGAGAGCCACCGCTGTAGTATTATCACTATACAGTGTTATGAGATCATTACTACTAGGTATCAAATCTATCTCCTGGACAAAGATTCTCATCGAAAATGATTCTATAGCTACCTCAGAAGATACAATATATTAACCCTCTACTTTAGAATCAGCGACCACACTCGGCTTTGAGCTCTTCCAACTCACTACACCTCCATTAAAAGTGAATATGTATCCCGTTTGTGACATCATGTCATCTTGATCAGTCTAGAATCTGGAATATGTATATCTTTTCATAACTAGTTCCACATCTCTTCCATAAACTAGTAATAGATCCAAATTACTCCGCAAATACTTTAGGGCAGTCTTGACTATCATCTAATGGCGGTCACCTGGGTCAAATTGATATCTTCCTACCACACTCAATATGTAGGCAAAATCTAACCCAGTACATAGCATATCATACATGATAGACCAAATCGCTGATACATATATATTCATTTCCATTATGTTTCTTTCCTCATTTGTCTGAAGACACATTTTCTTTGAATGATTAATGCGATGTGATGCTATAAAAATCCCCTCTTGGTTTGTTCCCAACTGAATCCCTTCAGTATCTTATAAATGCATGTACATTAAGTTAGGCTCTACAATATCTTGGATTTATCACAATGGATCTTGATTCCAGAAATATATACTACCTCACCCTAGTATACCTTATTGACAAGGATGCTTACATTAATCCATAAATGGATTTGTGAAACCTGTATACCTTATTTGCATCATTTGTTGTCATAAACCTTTCAAGTTGTGTCATATAGAATTTTCTTGAAGGTTCCCATTAAGGAAATATGTTTTGAGAACCATTTTACAATTATCATAATCATGGTAATCAGAATTAGCCAATAGGTTTCTGATGGATTTTGGCATTGAAACTGGTGAAAAGGTTTTGGTGTTGTCAATGACTTGATGCTGTTTGAACCCTTTTGCCACAACTCATGCCTTATAGGTACAGAATATTCATTCCATATCCAGTATCTTCTTGAATATCCATTTGTAACCAATATGATTTACATCAACTAGAAGATCTACCAAAATATGGACTCCATTTTGGTAAATGGAATCCATTTTAGAATTCATGGCTTCTTTCCACTTATTAAAATTTGTTCTACTTACTGATTCCCTGTAGGTTATATGAAAATTATTATCAACTAATAATGAGTCACCATCCTCATTATCTAGAAAACCATACAATTATGGTTCTCTAACCACT
Organism: Viscum album; assembly: GCA_963277665.1. Classification (NCBI taxonomy): domain Eukaryota; kingdom Viridiplantae; phylum Streptophyta; class Magnoliopsida; order Santalales; family Viscaceae; genus Viscum; species Viscum album. Next base: position 1,472,218,778 of record OY728125.1, on the reverse strand, counting down.
ACTTTTCTCCTACATAGTTCTTATGACTCTATATTAATTAATTCTTCCATGTGGCTTTTTGGAATCTGATCATGTAGCAACTCTTGTGTATATTGATCCTCCAATTCATCAAATTCAATATCTCTCCTAGCATCTCTTTGGGATATCTTCTCCCTCTAAAGTAATATGGAATGTATTGCCACTATCACATTTTACACTGAGGGGTTATATAGGAAATATCCCCTTGTTTCCTTAGGTTATCCTATACAGGTACACTTTGTGCCTTGGGGTGCAGTTTTGTTAGTTGAAGAGGCCATAACAATCGTATCACTTCCCCACATATGTAAATTTGATAACATGTATTTCTTTCCACTCAAAAACATGTATGGAATACCATTTATCAATTTAGTTGGTACTTGGTTTAGTATGTGTGCCACTGTTGCTAACACATATCCCAAAAATGAAAATGAAGGACTCACATGACTCATCATTGATCTCACCATTTCCAAAAGGGTGTAGTTCCTCCTTTCACTCACACCATTCCACTGGGGTGTGCAAGGAGGAGTGAGTTGGGAAAGGATCTCAACCTCCTGTAAGTAATCAATGAAGTCCTGATTAAGATATTATTGACCTCGGTATGAGAAGAGTTTCTTAATCTTCTTACCTAGATGATTCTCAACATCATTCTTGTATTCTTTGAACTTTTCAAGATAATACTACTTATACCTCATTAAGTAGATATATCCATATCTATTAAATCATCAGTAAAAGTAATGAAGTATTAGTTCCCTCCCCTTACTTAAACTGGAAATGGTCCATACACATTGGTATGAACCAATTCAAGAAGCTCTATTTACCTTTAAAATTTTCCTCTAAATGGGGATTTGGTCATTTTACCTTTTAAACATTCATGACATATGCCAATTGGTTTATGTTTGAATGAATATAGATATCCATCTTGTTGTAACATTGTCCAGCTATTCGAGTTTACATGACCTAGATGGTGATGACAATTGTGGGTGTGGTATGTGTCATGTGAAGTATCATTTTTATCTATTTCCATTACTTTGATTGTGTAATCCAACAGACAATGGTTGTTCTATACATATTCCCTACCAAAAAAATGATATATTTGTAAAAGAAGAAACATTCATTTCCAGAAAAGAAAATAATATATCTGTATCTAATCTGGATAAAAAAATAATGTTTATAGTTACAAATAGAACATAATAACAACCCTTTAACACCATGATTATCCCAGTTGAAAACTTGAGGTTGTAGTCCCTGATAGCTACTGTTGCATGTCTGGCTCCGTTGACTACTGGTAGATCAACCTCCCCTCAGTCGATCTTCTTGAATCTACTTGGTTCTTATATATGGATACATATGTGATCACAATAAGATGTATCCAATACCCAATTTTTAGAAATAGATAGATTGAATTTGATAACAAAAGCACCTAATGCTTTCACTTACTTCTTAGGTTGGTTGTATTTATTCATCCAGTGGGATTTGTTGCCACATGAGAAACAAACAACCACCTATTTCCTTACCCCCCCCCTTGATCTTCCTTTTCTTGGAAGGCTGTTAAGATGATTTGGGATTAAATATCTTCACCTTCCCTTTCCTCTTATTCCCCATAAGGACATAAGGCATTTCATGATTCAAATCTTTGTCCACTTTGAGAATGAGGATAGGAAGATAGGATAGAGACATCTCAATGTTGTTCATGATGAAGTTTACAAAAAAAGTTGTATAATCTCTTAAAGAGTTTTGTAAGAATGATATCATTTCACAGTTATTTAGAGAGTTCAGACCCTAGAACCTCTAGGAGATCAATATAGCCAATGAGCATTACTACAAGATGCCTACCTAGGTCACCCTCTCCAAGATTACTCTTAAAGAGTTCCTTGGAGATCTCAAACCTTTCTTGTCTTTATCGCTCCTAGTAAAGGCCATGTAGGTGATCAAGCATGCATTAAGAATCCATGTTTTCATGAGACTTCATGAACTCACTAGACATTGATGATATCATCAAACATTGAATGCTGGCCACTTGTTTCAGATTTTTCTCATAGACTTGGAAATCCTCATCTCTCACCTAGTTTGCAGGATGATTAGGTAATTCATAATCCAACATTTAAGACTTCTATTCATGGAATAGGATAACCTGAAAGTGTCTAAACCATTCCTAGAAGTTATTGCTGGTGAGGATTTTGTCTTTATCAAGAATTGATCACATGGATATTGTGGCTGATGATATTTTCATTTCTATTCTATAATTAAAAGATAATATCATTAGTAATTTCACAATTAAATTATTAGGATAAATAATAAATCAATTATGATATGTCTCCCACTATTTTATCATGTCCCAAAGGCCCTCACCATTGAACTCAAAATGTCATGTTTCCATGATATACTAGTAGGAAGGATCCATATCAGACTTTTCATAAAACCAATAAGCGGTTTTCAAGCTATTTGAAGGTATTTAGGTAGGTAGGTCTTTTCTACCATTGGGATTTCACCTCCTTTATCTATTGAGTGGACTCCCCAATCCGAAAATCCTATCTTTGGATTTCCTCAACTCTTGATTCCAATATTACACTATGTATAGAAAGGGATACTCCACATTATGTAATATGGTAAAGTCTACTTGAAAACTTTCATAAGGGATTCATGTATTAAAGTATGTGTCCCAATAAAGGTTATTCAAATGCATAGTTTTATTGAGTATTTTTATTAATCAAGTAACGGAAGGCTTGGCCTGTCTTTAAATCTTATTTGAGGGATTTTTATCCCTTATGCATAAATTTATTATTATCAATATTACATTCTTGTTAATACTAATTAAAGCATACTTAAGTGATTAAAAATGACTTGATAATATTTACATATAGGTCTTGTTTATTTTAGTTCCATCTTGCATGATTTTTTAAAAAATTAATTATGTGATTGCGACAATACATCCATAATGATAAAACAGATAAATAGTAGAAATAAATTAAAGAAAAGGGTATTATCATAATATTTTCTAATGGTTAGTTTATCTAGTGGTTAATAAACGAACCCTGACCTAGGGGATAAATACCCTGAACGTTTTGGGTTCATGTTTATATATGTCCATCTTTCCACCTCTGCATATCCTGAGATTGTTTTCATCTCGGATCTATCCTGAACCACCTCCTATTGCATGGGAGTTTCATTTATTACATATGTTTTTAAAATTCCACATAGGTGCGGGGTAGAAAGGGGGGATTACATAAAATAAACCATGGGCATGCATACCTTACATATTAATGAGGACAAATGGCTCACCAAACAACAATTAATTTAATAAATAAATTAAAAGGAAACCAAACACATAAGAAGGTATTGGTCTTGCTCATGGTCATCCATAAATGCAATTATATTTACACATAAATAAAACTAGCATTTAATTATTTAATAGTTATTTTTTTAAGATAAATCATTCTCGAATCAATTAATTATCATCTTTATTTAATCAATCCTTTTATCTTAAACCATTTTATGAATTTCCGTGATATTATCATCCATTATATTTTTATACATATAAATTCATTTTAAATTATATTTGTACATTACTAATACCTTGGAGGAAACTAAAAGAATTCATAATCATAACTACCCAATGAGTAGAAATGAACATTTCACGGATGTTAAATTAAACACATATATATTAAACAACTATCACATGATGTTCCTCTTCTTTAAACCTACACGATGGTACACATCTCTACGGTTTTTATAACATAGCAATAAATTTTAATAAATCTATGTAATTTGGATGAGTACACGACGTGTAGTTCCAATTAAACAGTGTGTACTATTTTTTACCATCAATTTGAAGTACACTTTTGGGGAACCGTTGTGGGGGTTTACATTGGAAATCTTCTAAGTAAAAAAGTGTGTCCAGTGGGCCACATGCCTTGTAGTTCCTCATTACATGGTCTCCAGCCCGACAAGCAGCTTACGTGGTACACGATCCAACCCTAACCCAAAGGGTCTGCACACAATGTCCACTGGGCCACATGGCTTGTAATCTGTATATCGTGTGCCACCTGTTCCTGGTCAACACACAGAGTCATTAAATCTTAGACAAACTCCAATGACATGACTTTAATTAGTGGACAAGACCCGGTGTGTTGAAACTTGAATACACAATGTATACTACCGAACAAAAATTGTGTGTTCTAGTGTTGTATATCCAAGAGCCTTTGGAACATCCATATGAGCTCCTCTATTTTATTTTAATCAAAATTAAAAGAAAGGATCATTTCATTAAGGTGAATTAGAAACAAAAGAGGGGGAACAAATCTCAAGATTCAGATTTTCAAAATGATTAATCTTGTATAGAACTAAAAAAATTATAAATGTGTAAATCATCAATTAAATATTTAAATAATTTAAAACTATGATGTAAACACACTGATACCACTTCTAGGTTATGCGTGCAAAGGAAGCACGATTGAAACGACACCCATGTTTAATTTTTACCATGATCAATGATTATTTGTGGATCAATACGATGATCAATGCCAGTCTTCACAGAATAGAATCAATGATTTCGATAAAAAAGGAAGATCCCCAAAATATTTTGACAGTATCATTCCCATCATGTTTATAATTAGTTTAATTAATTTCATGATGAAAATAAAACATGGATACTCGGTATTTTCTTCATTGATGATGTTGATTTTCCATAATGAACATTCTATATTATCTCATTGTGCTTGCGAGGACCCAAACTAGAATCACTCTAGAGGTGATTCACATGTGCTTCGATGGCCTCCAATTGACACCTCTTGTTCTTTGGGTGCTAGTGCTGTGAAGTGAGTGTCTTCTGTCGGTCATTCTTGATCACTTGTTCTTCGGTTTTGAAGAACGTCTCTTGTTCTTGAATGGGGCGAGAAGATAATTTGAGAGAGAAATTTTTTCACTAAAAAATTCAAAATTCAACGAGCGTACAGTTTGATAAATGAGACAATAGACGTATGTGTCTACTTATTTACATGGGGCTTCAGTTACAATATTTAATTAAGTAACAATAATTAAATACATTCATAACCTTAGAGAAAAAATATGCTATTAATAATAATACCACATCATTGTTTACGGTGCTCCAACTTTCACTAAAAAGAATTATAAATCAAATTCCGTGTCAAAAAATAATAGCAGTGTCAATTTAATTTGTGCTAACTAGTAAAATAATTATTTCTCATCTATGAAATAATTATTTTACTACTAAATAATCCTTGGTCATCTCAAACTCCACATCCATTTATTGAACACCTGATTAATTAAATAATTAATTTATTCTATTAAATAAATGTTTTTTTGATAAACTAGAAAATAAATATTTATAAAATGTTCAATAAAATACATAAATATATTTTACCCACAATCCGGCTAATAAATATTTATTTTATTTATGAAATCATTTTAACTTGAATTAATTTTATATTATTGCCTTGAGAGAAATATTTATTAATTAAATTCAAATTGAATTTAACTAAGACCCCCAGAAAAATAGTGTGTGACCCTCTAGGATTCGTTCCCATTGGCATTGGGCAGGATTTCCTATAGTCCAAGAGTACTGTCTAGGAACGAGTCAATGCACCCAAGACAAATAACTTAAAGTCACAACAACGACATCCACATAAGAATGCTCCCAGTATAATATAATCCATTTGTCACAACATCTCATCAAGAAGGTTTCAGGATAGTGTCATCAACTTTTATACTTGATATGTCATTCTTTTACTACCTAAAATAAACTCATCATTACACCAAGGATATGTAATTTTACCCCCAGGTTCTATTTCAATCAATGGGCAGAGATATAAACTTATATAAATGGAATGGAAAAATCCTTCCTCAACTTATGCATTATTAACATGACACTCATGATGCACCCAATGTACCCAACTACCTTCCAACTGTCTACGTGACATTTTTAATCAATAAATCATAGTGTGCGAGTCATGAGAGATATTAATGACAATCTTAAAGTCTTTGGATCATTACACACGCTCGTAGATAGAAATATCCAATGACACAAAAACATGTGGAATTTCTACTAGTGGGTCTATTCTCATAATCTCATTCCATAGAGAATACCAGGTGATATCTTGATTAGAGGAAGTCTCATCTGCTTATGTGTACTCACACCTAACAACATGCATGATATGTGTCCCATAATAGTATGTCATCCAACCATAGAACTATATTTAAGCATATTTTTATGGAATTTCAACGTTCTTATCACTGTAGGGAACTGCCATGACCTTATCAATACAACAAATACTCTAGAACATTATTACATTATTGTCATGTAGAAAAATGAACAATATGTAATAGGATGTTTAAAATTTAAATATAACAAGTATCCATGTAATCAAAATACATCCAATTTGTTCTAGGACAAAAACTATTACATATATCCGATTAAATAAATATATCCCAGAACTCAAACTTATTCTGTTATAACCCTTGATTTATCAAATCAAAATTAATGAATGAGTGTGTTAAATATGAATAAACCTTTTTTGTTTGGTGTGGTTGTGTGTTGTGTGTGGTCTGTTCAACCATTTGTTTTCTGTTGGTCAACTGGTGTAGTGGATGTGAGTGTGGTTGTGTGTATGCGGTGATATATATGGCATAATGGTATCTCAGTTTGAGATATTAATTGATTATAAAATGTATTTACATGTTGAACAATGGGTCTATATCTGGGTTGTGTTTTTGTTATTGATCATGGTCTGTTTGTGAAGTGGGACTGTAACCTGGATTTGTTTTTTTGGGATGTATTCAGTTTGTCCAGTGGGGCTATAGAGGATAGTTTGGGAGGGATAATTTTTAATAAGAATGGTGTTACCTTACAGGGGTCTTTCAATTTTATTTTCTAGTGATTTTTGTGAATTATGTATGGGGTATGAAGTTATTTATGGTGTGATATGTTTGGTAGTTTCCCATGTAGGTATGGTATAAATTTATAAATGAATAATTTAATGCAATGTGATAGTTGGTTAAATTAATTGGATGAGGTTATGAATTAAGACTATGGATGGCTCTATGATTATGCATTTGAGGTGGAAGCAAGGGTAGTTTTGTGTAGGAAGATTGTTTGTTTGAGAGCCCATAGGTTGGAATGAGTGGTTTGTACATATATAAATATACTTGTAGTTCCTTTTGATTTCTATACGCACCCCAACCTAATTGAGAACTATGTTATGAACACCCCCATCCCATAGGGGATGGTTTTTCCCCTGCATCATGATGGGAAGATTGATGTATGGTTATTGGATGTTCTTTGCTCCCTCATCTAGAAATTGGTAGCCCAAGACTCTTTAGTAGGTTGTGGTGCGGTTTTAAGGCCCATGTGTCTACAGGCGGGGTTTTTTTTCCCATGTTTCTTCCGGATGAGACATTTTGTTCTTTCCCAAGCAACTTCAGTATGTGTTTGTGGTTTTGTGGCCCAATTGTTTGTGGTAATGATGTGATGTGGTTGTGTACCAACTTTTTTCCGGTATGATGTGGCATGTGGCCTAGGTGTGTGCGGGAAAGTTGTGGCTACACGGCTTGTGGAAGAGTGTGTTAGTGTCAAGATGTTCATTATTAGGGATGAGTAGTTAACCAGTGGTAAGTGGTGTGGGGTACCCAATCATCTATGTGATTATTAAATCACTTTATTTGAATTGTGTTAATTTTTGAGTGTAACTTGGTGAGGTTTGGGATGGATTGTATACCTTGTTACGTGCTTTTGGATTTTTTTGTTTTCTCATGGGGAAATTTGTTTGATTCTCCACTTGTGCATGAGAGACTTTGGTTTTCCATATTAAGTCTACATGAATGCTCCCCCTATGTGTATAAAATTATTTTCAGGTTCCCAAGAGGACTATAGGGACTGTGCTAGGAATCACTGGAGTGAACGTTGGGACAGTTTCCATGTCACTTCTAAGTTTTGTTCTTTTGGGATTTACATTGGGGTATTTCATTGTATTTCCAGCAGTTTTACATTAAACATGCATCTGGGATGGATTTTGGATTCTTATATATATTTACACGTTTTAGAGTTGTTTTGAGGTGGATACAACTTATCTCCCAATGTTGGTTACTATAAAATGGTAATTCCTCCCATTTTGTGATATTTATATACCCTTAATGCTGGTCACCACCCCGGTACCTAATGAATGTGGGACTTAGGGGTCATTATCTTTTTTTATCTTGAAGAAGTAAGGTCACAACACTTTTTCATCCCTTCTATTACCTTGACAAAGGAGGGATGGGACAATATCCCTTATCATCAAATGCTTGTATTGAATAATATATATATATATATCAATACATATAAAAATAATAAATCAATTTTCAAAATGAATGATATATGGAAAATGGTACACGGGTCATGAAATAATAATATTAATAAAAAATGATATGAATACTTATGAGAAATTCAATGTCAAATGATCATAGGAAATTGAATATTTCAAGGGGACAAAATGGAATCAAGGAAGTGAATAGGAATATTATCATTGTAAAATAAATCATAGACAATCTAGAGCAGAAATAAGGATGGTATCAATATAACATATCCCAGGTGGAGTAAAAATGTATCTGATGAAGAGAAATATTATAAAATAATATTTTAAAAACATTATGGAGGAAAATTTACTTTTAATTTTTAATTTTTATTTGAAAATCATTTTCTATGGAAATTAATTTTTGAACGAATTTTCTTAAAAAAAATTAATCATTATAATTGCAAAAGAATTTTAGAAGAATTGATGTCTATTAAATCCATACACACCATACATGGTTAAAATAACATTCCTTTTTCATGGTAAATTCTATAAAAATGCATTGTTTGGGAAGTGAAAAAATGATTCCTTTGAAAACATGTTAATAGAGAAGAAAGGTAAATATGACTTTACTAAATTATTTTGAAAAGGATAAAAACGTTTTTTAATTTTCTTAATAAATCATGGTTTTAAGAAGAAAATAAGTTTTTCAACACAATAGATAAATGAAGATGGATTTTATAAAAAACATTTTCTAAAACATTTTTAGTACCAAAGAGTGGATAATTGGTAATAATACTGTAAAAAGGTCACTATTAACCCTTGGAGAATAAAGTGAAAGGGTTTGATTGAAAATGATCATATAATTTCATATTATTTAAATTCATGTGTAAAAAATTCTGAATAAAATGAGACTGTAACCAAAATCCTTGAATATATTATAATGATGGAGTGAGAATCATTCAATGAGTAGATTATGTGTATCAATTTTAAGTCCACTTATAGAGGTAAAAATACATCAATAGATAGAAAAATTATATATATATATAGTAATATAATATTAAGTACAATGTGGAGGTAATATAACCCAATAAAAACAAATTGAATTATGAAATTATTTTCCAAATGGTATATTTTAACTCGAACCCCGTTAGATGAGATAATTCATATTCAAACTCAAAATTTTATGAAGAATGAATGAATCATGATATTATATAAAAATTTGGTAGTATATACACCATATATAAAAAATTATTTGTACCACAATAAATTTATAATTTCAATAGAAATTTAACAATCAAATAAAGAATTGAGATTACAATGATAATAATTAAAAACATTCATGAGGATAATAAACATTAAAATTATATAAGTGTCCCATACAAATTTGAATCATTTGAATCAAAATGTATATGATTTAATAATATGAAATGAAACTTATAATTTCATGTAAATAAGATATTCATGATTCATCGTGTGAAAGGTTTGTATAGACACCATATAAAAGAAACTTGGTGCATAAAAACAAATAAGTCTCAATGATAGGTAATTTGAGATGAAGTCTCTCACCTTGGATTTTATTTTGTGTTAATAACATTTAACTTACTTAGAATGGTATTAATATTTTTACTAAAATATTAAATTACTGTATTCATGATTATAATATCCTATTACCTGTTTGATAACAATCTTTTATTATTTTAAGTATTTTGGGTGTCGGTGGCCTAGTTTCTCTAGTAAGTATTTACTTGTTATTTGTTGTTACTATTAATAAGATCTCGGTTTCATTATCTCATGAATATAAAACATTATTTCAGTATAATATATTTTCATTAAATATTTATATAGAATAATCTATAATATTCAGGGATAAAAAATGAAATGCACTATTCATGGACACGGTAGGCCATACGTACGCATGAACACTACATTCACTTATTTTTTTTAAGAAAATAAATAAAAGTAAATGATACATATGTATATTATAATTTCATTGTAATATATATTTTATATATTATATATACTTTTATTCAGATAATCCTTAATTTTTTTCCATGTATAGCGTGAACAAACCGCATCACTTTGAGGAGGCGGTCGTCCACGCTTCAACAAATGATGTTATCATATTTACAAAAAATGGAAAGTATAAAGGTATGCATAATAAAGGAATAATAAAATAATAAAGAAATAATAAATATCACATTTATCATATATAATAAATTTTTCCATCATAATTCCCACCATGAGAGGTGGTAACGAAAGACCAAACAACAACATTTTGCGAGGTGAAAGTTCACCGCACACATAAATGGTTAGTTTATTACCCCTTAGATGAAAGTGTGTGTATGTGTAGGTCAAAAACATAAACTAAAAACATATCAATATATTTAGGAAACTATTATTATTACATAATCATATAATAAGAATATATGAGGGGGTGGACAATAGGAATAAAACTAAAGATCATGAGGAAGTTTGTTACCTCTTATTTAGGTAATTCCTTTTTTTTCACAAAAGGGATTCATTGGATGGATTTATTCACATGGTAAGGATTATTGGATGAGTAGAGTTATCTTGAGTAGCTATATGGGAAGATATTTTTTGAGTCATTGTGGATTGATATGTGTGAGGTAGTGGGAGGGATTAGTTTTTTTATAGTGGAACTGGAGTGGCACTCTTATAAATTTTTGGAAATGAGAATTAAACCCATGTTTTTTACATTTAGTGTGCCAACAATAATGAATATAAATATATCCCAGGGTGGATATGCTCGAAATATGACCATACAATGGATTTAGGACTTTTTATTGGTCATTTTTTCCTTTATGATTAATTTTTTTCCTTTATTAATCTCAATTTCACCTTAATTGATGCAATTAATTTTTACCACTTTCACTATGATTTTACTAAAAAATATATTAAACTTATTAGAAAATAAAAATTATTCTGATTCCAAATATGGAATACATTTTTCTAAATTATAATAATATAAGTGAATAAATTAATTTAAATCTAATCCTACAGATGAGACGACAATGTGGGTTTTTAAAGTAAAAAACATCCAAAAGATTGCTATGTTTTTATATTTAATTTCAAAGTGAAATTTATTCCAATGATGAATATTGGGTTAATTAAAAAATATTTTTATAATTAAAATTTTATACCAACTTAAAAATAATTTATCATTATAAATAAATTAGATAAAAAATCAGTTTTGATTTAAAATTCACAACATTTCACTATTCATTAAAAAATTAAACATGATAGAAAAATACCAAGAATTCTCCCAAATTCAATTTTAATGATTTTCTTTAAAATATGATTTGTATTTTGTAATATAAAATTTATAAAAGTTTCAATAATTGGTTATAAAATAGATTCCCCATTAAAAGGCTGAAATAGTCCCTTTAAAGAAATAATGGATTTTATGTGTAATATTGGGTTTATTCTTATATTATGACTATAAAATATATTGGATTATTGTAAATAATATTTGATTGAATATATAATATATAAATTACATTAATATCACTCACTAACTTAATTAATTTAATCTTTTAGGACAAAATAACTTTGTGATCTTAAAAATTGTTTTCTATTAAAATATTACTTTTTATATTTAATTTGTTATTATATTAATTTCTAATTAATTTTTAACCAATGAATTAGATTTATATTTTTGAAAACATTATATTATAATAATTTAGTTAATACTATTCATAACTTCTAATAGAAAATATAGTGATATCTTATTATATTATATAATAATTGATTAATAAAATATTATTGTTTAGTAAAACATGGTATTGGGTGTAATGAATGTTATCAAATAAAGTATTTTATAAATTAAATGTATTCTAACATAGTACCAGATTAATTTAAATATATTTAATATATTTAAAATAGTAAATATATTTAAAATTCATGGGATATTTTATTCCCTTACATGCTTGGTGTTGCGTGTCAAAAATGTTGTCAACTACAATGTTCTCAATTTATATTTTTAGTTCCTTATATTCCCCACTCATTTATTAAATTTCAAATTCAAAATTTAAACTCGGCCTAGGTTGTTGAATTTTTTATATTTCCTATGTTTGAAATATCAAATCACGATAAGGGTTCGTAAGAAATCATCTACAGTTGAGATAATGGCAAGGACAAAGGTCGCATGGAATAATATATAACCAGGTCTCTATGTAGGATAAAATTAGTGTGAAGTAGAGATACATACATAGAGAAAAAGAGTATATATTTATTGGGAGTGATTAAGGACATCAATTAAAATGAAGTGAATGGTGAATGTAAATTTGAGGGCCTCAAAGCCATAAATATTTGATGATTTATAAGACAACTAGTTCAAAAAAATAAGTTATTTGTGAAAAAATTATAAGATCATTTTCCTTAAAATTGTAATTATTTTACTACATAAGTGTATAAGGAAATATACTTACTTGATAAATTTATACGAACAAAATTTCATCCTTTGTGTTTTCTTTAATCAATTTCCAATTCATTCGTTAAATCATGAAGTGGATAAGGAAAAAAATTACTTTTATTCATGAAGAACTAAAATAAACATTTAATGGATCATAAAACCCATAAAAGAGTGAAAAATATCTACATTTTTCCCTAAATATTCTACAAAGACAATAAGATTAAAATATTAATCTATAAACCTAAAATGTTTCTCTACTGGTACATCATTAGTATTTATGCATCACATTGTTCAACTAAAAAAATTACATAGTAACCTGGACACTGCGTAGGTCAGTGGTTGTCGTTCAACCATTATCATCCATCATCCATGGGTTCTAGACTCACATCCTTTCTATATTTGATATGTTGTCACATGGGATAAAATATTTCATTTTCTAAATCAATATTAATTTCCAAAATAACTATTCTGGACACCCTTGAAATATGGTTAATCACTAAATAGCCTTTTAACTACTATTTTCAATACAACCACAATACAGAAATTCTTTATCTATTTTATTTCATCATAATTCATTCCTTGGTCTATGGATTAACCTAATTAATTCATTGTCACTATATATATAAATCCTTCATGATGGGTTTTAATGAAACTGTGAATTATCTTAATCATATCCATTAGGAGAGTCTAACCAGGTGCGTAGTAAGGCCCGTTGTTGTGTACCGTGTTATGCTGAGTTTGGCCCTACACACCTTTTCAGAGTTGTTACTCCTTTTCAAATGTAGTATCCAGATGGGGATTTATTTATAGAAATAAAAACAATATCCATCTAACCAAATCATTAGGATGTTCATATATACATATCTTAAAATTATAACTTTAGGATATGTTATGAAATATATTATTTCCTAAATATAGTATCCAACGTTACTACTAAACCTACATTTGATAAAAAATGCTGAATTCTGACCCTAGATATCATAGATCCAATACCTACTACCATTAAATTGAATTGATTATAATGAATAAAATCACGAATGACCTATCATTGTACTAGTCTTATTAAACCAGATATATAAATTAGACTTGTATTTCAAATGAATAAACCAATTACAACAAAATTATTTTTTATTTCATGTATAATAACATTAATAGATCTATTATATCCATGAATTTGTTTTATAGTATAGTTATAGGATTTTTGGGTATAGGAAACAAAATAACTGTGAGCTTATATTCTCAATAAGGGTAATGTATAGCGGAATAAATAATGAATTAATTAGAATAATAGTTATGTAAAGGTAAATAACTGAACACACATTCCATGAAATCAAAAATCGGAGAAATAAGTCCATAAAAAATATTGTAAGGTAATAATTATTACACATTCCATTCAAATGACTAGAAAACGCAAAGTCAGTAGGTAAAGGTAATAAACTGAAACCTAGTCCATTTAATCAATGAACTAAAAATAAAATGTATCCATAGATATGATGACACAAAATCTCATGGATAAATAATAACTGAATTTAAATAAGGGGAATGGATAACTATTGGACACCATGATTTCATGGTACATGGTACCTTTACCGTGTAGACTATTCACATGATGATTTATAACATACTAGGTAAAAACCTTTTTGGATTGACCACCTTATCCATACAATAAAAACCTTTCACAATATATTATATAACATACTAGTTAAAAATGTAAAGGGTTTTTTCTAACCTAATTTATTCACATGAGATTACTAATGCATCATGGATTTTACATTTAATGGTCCCCAACCAATGTTATACTAGTCAAATGAATTCCTCATATATAGAATGATTGATTTAATAAATTAACAATGTTCTTTACCATCAAATGTCCGTATTTAAGAAAATACATATTTATCAATAGTTTCTAAAATAATAAAATAATATCCAAAGTGAAAACCATATAAATAATGTTATATGGTTCCAGAAATAATCATCTCTATGGAAAATGATAAGGATACTTAAGTAAAATTCAATGTAAAATGATCATAGGAAATTTAATATTTAATGGGGGCTAAAAAGAATCAAGGAAGTGATTCTAAATACTATCCTTGGAAAAATAAATCATATTCCTTCTAGAGGAATAATAAGAATGGTATCAACATAACATATAATTAATGGAGTAGAAAATGTTGTTTATGAATAGAAATACTATAAATAGAGCTTTTAAAAACAGTCTCTAGTATAATATCCTTTTTATTTTCAAAAACATTTTGAAAATCTTTTTTCCTTGAAAATTAACTTTCAAAAACATTTTATTTAAAAAGGATACATTTAAAAATTAAAATAGATCTTAAAAAAATTGACGGTGGGTAAATTCATACATGATGTATGGGGTAAAAAGATCATTCATTTTTTATAGTAAATGTTTTAATAAATTCATTGTTCAGAAAGTGATAAGAAGATTCCTTTGAAAACATAGTAAAAGACAGAATGTGTAAAAATGTCTTTAACAATTCAATTATAAAATGATAAAAATATTTCTTAATTTTTTCTAAAAAATATGGGTTTTAAAAGATAACAGGTTCCTTGACTAAAGAGATAAATAATGTCCGGTTTTCTTAAAAACATTTTCTAAAACATTTTGAGTACTAAAAGTAAAAAAATTATACTATTACTTGAAAAGGTCATGAATAAGTAGAGGATAAGAATATAAAAGGTTTTATTAGGAAATAATCAAATAACTTACTCTGATGTAAATTCATGTAAAACAATCTAAAAAAATTATGTTTTAATGTAAACCCTTGAAAATATTATCATATGGAAGTGGGAATCAATTAATGAGTTGAATATGAGTATCAAAATTAAATCCACATATAGAAGTGGAAATATATCAATATTTATTAACATTATTTATATTCATAATCATAGTATCTTAAAGACAACTTCGAGGTAATATAACCAAATTAAAAGAAATTAGGTTATGTAATTATTTTCTACTGGGTAAATTTTATCATGAATCCCCTTAGATGAAATATTTCAAATCAAAACTCAAAATAACATGAAGAATTAAGTAATCATGATATTTTATGAAAAAGAGTTATTATATACAACATATATAAAAAACTTATTTTCATAACAACAAAATAATTATTTCAAGAGATAGTTAACATTCACAAAATGAAGTGAGATTGAATATACAGTCATTAATAACATTTTTCAGGAAAATAATCATAAAACATTCCAAAGTGTCCCATACAACATTAAAAAAATTGAATAATAATATATATGAAGCAATAAAATTAATTGAAACTTATAATATCATGATAATAATGATAATAATGACATATAATGTCAAAGGGTGGTATATACACCATATAAAAGAAATTAGGTGCATAAAAAATAAGTCTGAATGAAATGTAAATTTAGAACAAATCCACTACCTTGAAATAAATTATATATTAACATCATTTAAAATCCTTTATAAGTGTTTTATGATTTTTAATAACTTTTTTCAGAACCATATTCATGTTAATAATATCTTATTACCCATTTTATAACAGTCTCTATGTATTTTAACAATCTTAAGTGTTAATTACATTGTTTCTCGAGTAAGTTTTGAATTGTTATTTGTTATTACTATTAATTAAATAATTTTTTCAAAATATAAATAATTTAAAAAATTATTTTAATATCATACATATCCAGTATATAAGAATTTGTAATAATTCATAATATTTGGAGATAATAAAATAAATGCACCGTTCATGGGGACGATAGGTCTTACGTATACGTGAACGCTACTTTCATTTTGTTATTATATGAAAAGAATGAAAAGTTAATGATACATATGTATATTATAATTCGTGTATAATATATATTTCATATATGATATATATGTTTATTAAAATAACACTTAATACTTCACATGTATAACGTTAATGAATATCATCGATTTGAGGAGTCAGTAGCCCCCACTTCCACAAACAATGTTGTCATATTTACAAAAAATGGAAATTATAAAGGTATGTGTTGTAAGAGAATTAAGGAAAAATAAATACATAATAAATAAAATATATGTCAAATATATAAAAAAATTCCCTCAAAATATCCCACATGATAGGAGATAAAGGAATAATGAATAGTACTTTTTTGCAAGGCGGTAGGTCGCCTTACACATAAACAGTAAGTTTGTTACCCATTAGATGGAAGTGGGTGTAAGTGTAAATAATACCTTATAAAAAAATATCTGTATACTGAGGATAATTTTATTATTATATAATCATGAAATAAGAATAATTTACGGTGTATAGAATAGAAATAAAACAAAATGACTTGACGAAATTTGTTACCACTTATTCGGGTAATTTCTTTTCATTTTCACCAAAGGGATTCTTTGGATGGAACTCTACACAAGGTGAGGATTCTAGGATTAAGGGAGAGATTTGGGGGAGAAATTTTGGTGGATATGGGTTGATAAAAATTGGATTGAGTGGTGTGAGGAAGTGGGGGGGGGGGACAAGTGTTTTTTATATTAGAGGAGTGGTAGTCTTGTAAATTTTTGGATAAAGGGAATTCAACCCACATTATTTTCCAATGAATGTGGAACAAAAAATGGATACAATTAGATAAAAGGGTGGATAAAGTTGAATCATGACCATAAAAATGATTGCGGATAATCTTACAGGTCATTTGATCCCTCGTGGTTAGGTTAAGTCCATTGTCAAGCTAAATTTCACCATATTCATTGTAATTAATTTCAGTCACTTTCACTAATAATTTTGGAGTAAAAATATATTTTAATTATTAAAAAATATAAATTATTCTTATTTGAAATATGGAATCCATTTTTTCAGTATTCCATAACATAAGTGGTAGGAATTAATTTAATTTAATCCTACATACAGGATGATAAAACTGGTTTTTAAAGTAAAAATGTTTAAAATTTGTCTATGATTTTATATTAAATTTAATAGTGAAATTTATTTATTTACCAAAATTGGATTAACTTAAAAACATTATTCTAATTAAAATTTAATACCAATTCAAAAAACAATTTATCCTTATAAATAAATAAAATGAAAAGGTAGTTTTGAGATAAAAGTCAGTATTTTTCACTATCAATTAACAAAAGGAATGTTCAATGAAAAATATTAACAAGTCACCCTAATTTTTTTTATTTTAATATATCCAAGATGAATTATATTTTTACATATAATATTTTGAAAAATTCCAAAAATTGTATTTGAAACTGGGTCTTCATTAAAAGGATGTAAAAGTTCCCTTAAAAAATTAGGAATTTTGTGTAATATTTTCTTTATTATTATCGATTTCCTATCAAATAAATTTGATGAATATAAATTTTTTTATTTAATATAATATATATGTATATATATATCATTAATATATATCAAGAATTTTAAATAATTACATTTATTGAATAAAAAAATATTTTTTAGAATAAAAAAATTATTCTATAAAAATAATCTCTTTAAATACAATTAGTTCTTGTATTAATTTATAATTAATGTGTTACCAATTTATTAGTTTTATATTTGTGTAAACTATTGATTTTCTTATAATATTTAACACTATTCATTTGCGTGTAGTGAAATATATCAAAGAATGTTATTATTGCACCTGATGGATGCTACCTTAGTATCGTGTGTATTGCATGCTATAAAATATATTTAATTTATTTAAAATTGTAAATATACTGTAAATTTTCAGGATGTTATATTCCCTAACATGAATGGTGTTTCATGTCATACACACTATCAAATATAATGTTCATAATTTAGATTTTGGTGTATTTATACATTTGTCCAATGATAAGTATTAGTCACTAGAATATGAAATAAAAAGAAAATAGTGAGGCTGAGTAGAATCAAGTAGACCAGCAAAATCATAAGTTTGGTGGTGAGTTGGGTGATATCCCGACATGATTAAGATATTGTTATGACTACATGAATTATTGTGTGATGGTGGTTTCGTATGAGGTATGCCTGAGGGCGATGATGTGAATCAAGGAGAATATCACAAGGATAAAGAAACTGATAAAGGATAACATTTGATGTCGACCAATGATATATATTTTTATATAAAGCGTGTCATGGCATCTAGTGGAGATAAAACACCAGCTTTCGTGGTTGAGCAGCATGCAGCGATGGCATCAGGTCATGATGTTGGTGACCTCGAGGCAACGAATGGAGGAACGACATCGATTGATGTTATTCGAGCTGTTAAAGGCAACCTCGCGATAACATCTGATGGAGTCGGGGCATCGGCTTATGTAGTTGTAAGGCGTGCGATGACAGTAGCTGATGATTTGGGTTGCGATGATGGTGACCTAGCGGTGAACAGATTTTTTTTTGGGACGGACTAGATCTTTGGGTGAGCAAGGAGCAATGAAATCAGTGGTAGCAACAGATCGATTGCCTGACGCATGTGCTACTACAAGACTGGACCAAAATTTGGATGCGGAAATTGCAGTCAATCTCCAGCAGCCCAAATTTGCTGGAGTGGTCGGGGGAAATACCAAGCTGACCTTTGATTTGACAGCAAAACTAGAGAACGAGACTCATGCACAAAAAGCTTATGTGAAAGGGACTTCTTTGAATCAATCCTTTGTATGCTTCAGAGGTGTACCTGGCTCTCTTATTCGAAGAAAGGGGAACATTGCACACATCAAAGCAGATCCCAACACTATTTCTGAGCAGCTTAAAATGGGTGAGTTCTCAATCATTCTTCTATTATTTCTTCCTAAAGGTTCTCAACCATTGAAAATTGATGAACTTAACAACTGTATCTTGTCAATTTGGGTCGTTACATCCTGGAAATGTGTCTCTCTAGGAAGAGGATACTTTCATATGCTCTTCCCCATGGGGGAAATGAAAATTCGAGCTTGGGGCATTGGTTCCAATGTGCTCAAACCGTGAATTGTTCACCTTAGAGAATGGGATAACAAATTCAATCCATTTGAGGTTGGTAACACCGCCACAAAAATTTGAGTAAGAGTGTATGGGTTGAATTGGATTATTTGGCACCCAAAAATTTTTTATGATATTTCTTTGTCAATTGGGATTCCTATCAAAATTGAAAAGGAAACAGAAGTTCCTTGATTTGGTCACTACACCTAGTTTTAGTTGAGGTTGAATTGAGATCAACGCTAGTTGATAAGTTTATGCTTGCAACTGATGATGACATTATTGAATTGAAGATCACTTATGAAAAAATGCCAATGTTCTGCAAAAATTGTTGAATTATTGGTCATGACTCATCTAAATGTAGGCTCTCAACTGTTTGCAACTATTGTGCTTCGTGTGGACATGAAATGAGAAATTGTCCAAAAAATAGTAAAAGTACACATGTTCAGAATCCCGATGATGGACCTGCAATTCATGTTGATAAGAAAAAAGTTCAAGGGGGTGTTCTTGAGGATGTTTTACATCCTACAGTTGAGGAGAAAGGTCACATTTATGCCTCTACTTCTGAGAACAAACTAAAATCTTGGGCATCCATCTTCTTTGAAGAAGTGAATCTACAAAATGTTGATACTCAATATCAAGTTAAATTTGTTGATTCGGAGAAAATTAGAATTTCTTCATCTCCTCAATTGTTAGGGCATGTTGATAACTCCAAAGTTGGAAAAGAGACTAAAGATGTCACTCAAAAAGAAGCTCACCATCCTCCTTAGAATTATGAGATGGTTGATTCAGATATCCAAAAGGGTAAGAAAATATTAGGAACTGACTCCCCCATTGTTTCTAATCCTGGCCATGCTTCCTCAAAACTTACTGTGGATAGTGAAGGATTTTAGATAGTTCCTTTCAAGAAGTTAAAGTCTTCAGTTGTATTTACTACAGGTAACCCCACCTATGGTCAACATATTGGTAATGCTTCTATGATGCAGGATACCAATCAGGGCTCTCCCAATTAGACTCCGGAGATTCTTGACCAGGATACTTCAGTTGAGGGGGTTTCTTCTCCTAGAAAACACAAAGAGCAAGAAGATATCTCTGATTCTGACAGCACCGATGCTGAAATACTTTTAGAAAGGGTACAAGAACTTCCTTCTAGTAGAGGAAGATCAAGAGGTCAGGGTCTAGGTTATGGAAGGGCAGAATGACATGCAATTGAAGAAGAAGAATGGATGCTAGCTGCCAGATTAATGAAAAAGATAGGTAGATAGTTTTATACCTTGGGCATTTCCATGTTTCCTGTTTTCTTTTTGGGTACTCTCTTTTGGTTACTTTTAATTTAAGAGGCACATCCTCCACCTTTTTTTAATAAGTAAATGTTTTATATTATAAAATAATTCCATATACACTTCTAATTAAATCAATAAATATGATTTTTTAAAAATAATATTTATCTTATTTAATGGTAAACTAAATCTAAATTCAAAAAATTATAATTATAATTTATTTTTTATGTTGAAGAAACCCACCAAATTTTTAAAGAAAAAAAACCATTTTATACAAAACACATTTCAATTTAACATCAGAAGATACATTTATTGTTATTTATATAACATCAAACACTCTGAAAAATTTATTGATTATCATTTTTCTTTTTAAATTATGCACAACCATATCTAGAATAATACATAGGTATTCCTAATTAGACTTAAATATATTAATTTAAAATTTTGAACTAATAATAATTGAAAGATAAAAACACAACCATTTTTAAACCATGAATATATTTATACTTTTAGAAAATATACTCGAAAGATCAAATAAACATAGGTTTATGCACATCATAACTAGATAGATTGAAGACATGAATAAAATTGAATAAAAAATCAAAATAGCCTTATTTAAGAATAACAATTAAAAAATGTGAGGATAGGGGAGAGGGTGAAGTAATTGTGGATCAGGGTGAGGGATATTGGGTTGGGAATCAGAGAGGGAGATCAAGAAAAAATCACTTGCACACACTATTCAAATCCACTGGTAGAATTAAAAACGTCCAAAGAAGAACTAAAGATGAATAAACAATGAAAGAGATTGAATAATAGATCATAAGTTACATATCATGGGTTAGGAATGTGTAGATAATCTGAGGTGTTTGATGGAGAGTGGTGGTGATGTTTAGTTCTGCAAGAGCTTGAATGAAGGGACAGATCAATTACTCTCTCAGAGTTCTTTTTAAAAGATCATGAATAATTTAACAATCTTATTAAAAAGTACACCTAAAGACCATTATTTAAAAGCACTGAAATAAAAAAGTGATATTAAAGGTCACTCTTTATCAACATTACCACTTAGCATTGACAAAACTGATCATTATCAACACTGTCCAACAATTATTTATACAGATAGATTTGGTCAATACATTATTTTTAGCTCTAACAAAACCTATATATATTAATAATGGATAAATAATAAAGAAGGTAAAATTTAATTTACATTATTAATGAATAGATGTTCTTAAAAGCATGAATTCTATCAATGAGTGAAATTTAATAACTATAAATGAATAGAATTCAAAGATATTAAAAAAATGAATGAGTTTTATTAGAAACATAAATTATTAGACATATTAAAAATATTATATATTTAAATGAAATAAATAGACATAAAATATTTACATTATAACCACATTGATGAAATTAAATTTTAATGAATGAATATATGTAAATAAATATTAAAATTGATTAAATTTAAAAAATATAAAAAAAATTATTAAAAGTAAATAGTTATAATGAAAGGTAAAAAATAGGTGACATCATTAGTGAATAATTATTACCAAAATAAATTAAATGAAAAAATGTTAAGAAATATTGAAATTTAATAATTACAAAATTATGAGTTCATAAAAATACAAAAAAAATGAACAAGTGTTATTAATTATATATAATTTTAAAAAAAGTAAAAACGAATATATGTTAAAATGAAAATATAATCATATTAATATATAAATTACATCCATATTAGAAACATTAAATGTTAATTTATAAACATGTATAAATAAAAATATGAAATGTATAAAATTACAAAAACATTAAACAATGAAAATTTTAAATTGAACAAATTTAAAATATACTAAAAAATAGTTATGTTTTTAAATGAATAAATAATTTTTAAAAATGAGTACATTTGAAAAAAAACAGTAAAATGTAACAAAAAATTTATATTGAATAAAAATATAAAAAATGAATAAAATTTACCAGTTAAAAATAAAATATATTTTAAATATATTATGTTAAAAAATATAATGCAAATATTAATATTAAAAATTGAATAAAATATATAAATATTATGAGTGTGTGCATGTTCTATATAAAAATGTATCAATTACGTATATGTATGTGTGAAATTGATTGAACATGGATTTGGTATATGTTAAATTGTAAAAAATGACATTTAATTAAAAATTCATTACTCAATTCTATTAGTATATATTTTTAATAAAAATTAATTTTTTATTATAAACATTTTTTTAACCAATATATGACTTATTTAATTGAAATATACGTATTTATTATTATATAAATCATATTTAAGGAAATATTTTATGCATTAATATATATATATATGAATATATTTCTATCATAAAAATATTAATGAATATTTATGTATAAAAAACCAATAAAAATGAATAAATTACAAAAAATATTTAATGAAGAAGTTTTCAAAAACTATAAATTATAAAAAGGTAAAAAACAATTGAAATTATTAATGAATAAATAATATTAAATTAATTTATGTAAAAAATTAGTGAAATTTAATTTAAAGATTAATAGATTGAAAAAATATAACAAATCACTAAGAGATTAATTATATATATATTTTTTAAAAAATGAAAATGAATATAAGTTACAATTAAAATGAATATATTTTAATAATTTAAATTACAACTATAATTACAATATTAAAAAATAATTACTAAATATAGATAAATATTAAGAATGAATAAAATTAATTAAATATTAAACAAATAAAAATTAAAAATGAATAAATTACAAAAATTATTAAAAAATTTATTAATGATATATTTTTTCATAAAATGAATAAAGATATTTTATATATTATTAATATTAATAAAAAAATATATTAAATATAAATATAGGAAATAAATAAAATAATGTAATTAAAAAATAT
Organism: Viscum album; assembly: GCA_963277665.1. NCBI lineage: Eukaryota > Viridiplantae > Streptophyta > Magnoliopsida > Santalales > Viscaceae > Viscum > Viscum album. The sequence continues at coordinate 1,472,194,956 of OY728125.1, read as the reverse complement.
TATTATAAATATTAAATTATTCCTATTAATAAATAAAAAAAATGATAATATGAAAAGGATATATTTTTTTTGTATATTTGTCTCTATAAAATTGAATTAATTTCATAAATGTATATGTGATAAATTATTGAATGGAATATTAAGTGTAACATCTTTGGTAAATTTTTAATTAATAATTAAATATTTATTATTTGATATATACTTCAAATTGAAAAAATTACATTGATAAAAAAATTTTAATTAGTGAATAATTTTTAAATAATATTAAATATTTTTAATTAAATTAATAAACCATTTTCACAAAATTTATGATATATAAATTTATACAATTTATAATAAAAAAATATGTATTATATAAATAATATTTATGATATATATATATATAATATTTATTTTGTATGAAATTTTAAATTAAATATCATATATATAAATTGGATATATATATTTAGTCATAAAAAAGAATATTTAATAAAATAAGATATATTTATATCAATATTATATATATATATATATATATTAATATATGATTTTAATAATTTAATTTTTTTAAATGTAATAAACCCTTTATCATAACTTTTATCTAACACTGATAAAGGCTATGACTTTTTATTGTATATTTTTTTATTAGTTACACCTAATCCAAAACTATCCTATCTCGTTGATATTTATAAAGATATAATTTCTACAAGAGATTTTTGGACTTTGTGGAATGATTTTGACAACATTAATGGGAAATGAGAGATATAGGATTTAAACACAAGAAAAATGGAGAAGGTTCGATTGATTCAAATAATTTAAAGATTGATATGAATGAGCTTCTGAGATTTTAGGGGGAACTGGTGATGAATAACCATGATCAATTAGGCGCCTACGGAGGAGTATTTTTTTGGAGGACTGGAGCATATTAGAAGGAAGCTGCCACTAGGCTTCAGTTTTACTGATGATTTTTAACTTAGGATTTTTATTTATCTACCCCTCATGATAGCGAAGAGGAGGTTTAATTTATTAATGCAATTAAAAGGAATTGGGGATTAATAATTTTGAGTGATTTTATATTATAATGAAATTCATGAGGCTCCTTTATGCTCACATTCAGTTCTAAATTCTCTTATTTTCATTAGTCATGCATGACCATTGTGTGATTGATGAGGTAGTGATACTTTTTATCAAATGACTAGTAGATGACCTGCACAATGACAATTGGTTTGGGTGTTCACTATGTTTAAATATGGTTTTAATTCACCCAATCACTCCAAGAACAAATGTAACATGTCCTTTGATTAAAATGGAATTCGGTAGTCGGAAAGTATTTAACATTACCATTGGATTCAATTTTACTTAATTATAAAAACTCATGGTTTCCACTTAATCATTTACTTTATTAATACTTCATGAACATGGATATGCAATTTATTTGAACTTTCCCTTTCTCTTGAACATCCATGTTTATCATAATTATGTCATTTATTTTCATCAATGTAACATAGCTACATTATTCATAGCATAAGTCTTTACTGTTAGATTATCTTATTATCCACCTCATCCTCATAAGATCATCCTCAAACATAAAATTACAACACTATCAAATAGTTTACTCTATTATTTGTTTAATTATTTATAAATTTCTAAATTTGAAATCCCCATTGGAATTAATTACTCTCTATGGAAGTATCATATATCCTCAACCAAAATTAATAATTTTCCAATGTACTACACCCCATAATATTTTATAATTAATAATATGAACCTTTGATATATAATAATTCATATTATATTATAATAATTTCTCGTCCAATAAATCTTTTTCCATTAAATGTCTTAATAAATTTCTTTTTCACTAAATCCAAACATACAAAAATAATATACCTCATTGAAATATATAATAGAAGTGTATTACATGAGACATAATAAAATGTTCATTTTACTAAACATCTCAAACAATAGGTTCTCTAATAGTCAATGTAGTCAATAAACTCATAATCAACTTTCAATGGTATTTGGAATTATACTGTTTCTTATTTTTTGAAAAATTATCACACTAATTATATGAAATTATATGATTCATTCTATATGTCTATTAATGTAGACTATAATAATCACCCCTGTAACAATATATTCTATTCTCATTTAGAAGTAAATTTAATGGAACAAATATTATTCTATGATTTTGAGTCCCCAAATTCTGATCTTACTAGTCAATTCTCATGATAAGAAACATGATTATATAATTACAATTTTCTCCAATGTTTTCATATTTATAAACATATATTCAACGTAATACACTACAATACACCCATGAAATCTAAATCCAAAAACATACAATAAATATACAATCAAAATATTAATGGAATAAAAAAAATAGGATTAATAGTAAGGTTCAATTCGTTCTTACAAAATAGCAATATAGGAAGTGATTTAATAAATATATAAATAACATGATCATTAATTAAAACATACTCTGGATTTATTAAATTTTCATCAACATTTATCTTGATAAAATGAAATTTTTATTTTGATACATTCCATATATGAGTGTTTTTAAAAAATCATACTCCAATTTATTATACTATTTTTATCACATGAGATCGATATGGGAAGCTACAACTTCTATCCCATGTTAGTGTGCTTCTACATAATTTAAAAAATTAATGTGGAAGAATTAGTGGAAATATATATTTTTCATTGGATGTGATTAAAGATACACATTCATGTTTCCTACAAAAATATGAAACATATTTAATATCTGAGTATAATTCACCCCTATGTAGAATTATTTACATCAACTAGTTCAACCTGGTTAATTTTTTAAATGAAATATGTTTTATTTTTTCAATCCATTTTTAATAAACTAATTGTTTATTATTAATATTATGAAAGAAAAAATTAATTTCACTTCAATAATATATGTCCCACTAAGATCAATCATATATATGGTTGAAAAAAATATTGAATATAAAATTTTAGACCCCAAGTAAGTCAAATATAACAATATCCTCACTACATTTGTTTATTTAATGACATACACTTGTTTTCCTTTATCACCCTTCATATATTTATTACCTTAAAAATATTTTTTTCTAGTTTATTATATTTCATGTGAAATTTTTTTTAGTATATGTTTGTAATATTTATATTTTTAGAGGAATGTGCCTTCATTATTTTGGGGGTGTGCACTCATGATCCACTAGAAGATACACTGTTAGATTCTTTAGGAACATCTAAAAAAGAACCACAACTTCCATGACCATAATTTATCCATTAAACATTCAATATACTATAATATATGAAGAAAAACCTTAACATACTCACAACACTAATTCAAACCTTACACATAGTCAAGGAAAATCCCCAATAAGAATTCATGAAAAAAATAAGGGAAAATGGACACTTAGTATTAATGGGGATTGAACATGAGTCCTATATCCATGGGAGAACACTGATAGCATTCTCATTATAATTTTATGTTATAGAGTTACCAATCAAAATCATTAATTACCATCAATATAATATCACTTTTCATTCCATTCCTATAAACATGTGAACATGGGGTCCTACCCAACCTATATAGTGTGTCCCGAGTAATCATTTTGATGTACTAACCTATAATGTTTTTGTGGAATCCACTTTTAGATTAGGTGATCATTAATTACATATAGAATCAACATCCATTATAGCTAAATGTTATTTCACAGTGAATTTCACTCTTATATAAAAACCAATGAATCTTACATTACAACATTTTTCAAAAATCCATAAGGAATGATCCTAATGAAAGTCCATCCAAAAAAATATACGCAAGTCCATAACTCAAATTGGTAAAAATTCTGGGTAGTTGAAAAATAATCTCACATAAAAGGATAATATCATTTAAACTATTTGACTCAAATTCATTTTTAACAACTTCTTCATTGAACAATCAATGCTAATCTATCTTCCAATGTTTCTTCTTTTGATTGATTTAGTCAAAACCTGAATAGTATACACCTTATAAACAACAAACCACTTGAATTAATCTTTAAGGAATCCATAGAAACTCTTAAACACTTATTAAAAACAATTATACGACATCCACAACACATAATGTCTTTATTTACATTCGTTCATCAAAGTAATATTGAGGAAAAAAAATTCCTCAGTATTTCATGGATTAACATCTAGGTGAACATGTCCATTGTATTTTTATTCCAAGATATATTTTTTATATCTTGTACCATTTCCAATAATATATTTTATATGAATTGGTATTTTAGGTATTTTTTTTATCCATGAATGAAACATTATATTTCAAGACAGATGGAATTAACCATTATTATCAAATAATAACAACCCATCCTCATAAATTCTTAGGACATCCTTCAATAACCACATCAAACAAATTAATTTTTCCATAGATTTAATTTTTTCCACATGATCAAATTATATTTTGATCAAAGCAATAATTAGTGGTAGCCAAAACATCCATCGATCTATTTTTCCTCTGTAAGTGAATATAAAACATATAGTGCTCTTCTATGTTTTTTTTAATCCCATGTGAATTCAGCACTAGTATAACCCTATAATGGATCATCCATACTAAAGAAAGGAGTTATACCTTGTAATCCCTTTAGATACCAGATGATCCACTTCATAGCCTCGCAATGTTCGTTCCTTGGATTTGATATAAAATAACTCCCAATTAAAACAATAAATGCAATGTTAAGAAAAGTAAACACCATGCGGCATATCATATTTCCCAAAAATAATAAAAATGGTACTTTATTTATAAACTTCATCTCATCATCCATTTTTGCCTTTTTCTCCATAGATAATTTTAAGTTTCCCCCAATAGATATGAGACTTTATTATATCCAATCATTCCAAATACTTTAATAATCATTCATATATATTAGTTAGAACTGAAGTACCAACATCTATTTTTCAATCATTATTTGTCCCCAATATTTTATTGGATAGAATTATATCTTCCAGCATTAATCTTATAGATAAATAATCCTTCAACTTCTAAATACCTTTAATTTTTGGTCCTTCCAAGAGCATTCCATCCAATTATAGGACAAGAATTATGGGACTCCCATAATTTCACATCTTTATATAGAAAAATTGATTTATGTTTCATATAGTGGAACCATACTCATCCATGAATGCATAGTTTTTTTCTTCCAATTTAATAAAGCCTATGTTAAACCATATAGGATTCTCCTTAGCATACACCTAAATTGTTTGTTATACTAGTCCACTAAACCCACCAGCTACTTCATGTAAATATATTCACTTAAATTTTTATAAAGAAATTCCATATTTACATCCGTCTACACTAATCGTATATTATCACTAGGGACCATGCCCAATAATATATGGATGGTAGCATGCATAACTACCTATATAAATATTTAAGAGAATTCAATAATTTATAAATGTTGAAATCTCTTAACCACCATTATTTTTTTATAAATATTTATACAATTAGACCCCTCTTTCAAAAAGAAAATCCACTTATTATCTAGTTACTTCTTCCATTGTGGTAACTCAATCGGATTCTATGTTCTATTAGAATCATATAAATTCATTTTTTTCATTCATCGTTGTCTAACACTATCTGTAGTCATTGACAATGGCATCCTATTTATAGATTTCTATTTCTCCACCATCCATCAGAAATAATAATTTCATGTCAACTCCAATACATTGAAACAATTTATTGACTCCAGTACATATACATAATTTTCTTACAAATCAACTCTTTTCTACAGTATGTTATTTGGATTCAAAACTCTTGGGGCCCTTCATTTCACATTATATTTCATATAGTATTAATGGAAATCTTTAGAATGTCAATTCTCTAAACATTTGGTTCTACCATCCAAAAACTTGCTCCTTATCATCCATGTTACGGTCTTTCCAAAAGTCCTTCTCATTGAAGATAACATCCTAACTCCAGATAATCTATTTATTTCCTTCATCCTAGAGTTCGAATCTGAAATTTTCATTTCCATACCTCACAAATAAACAAATATTATAATTTTCATAGAATTTATCCATTTTATTATCATTGACATGGAAATACATGATACTCCCAAAAAATTTGAAGCTCCTAAATATTGTAGGTTTTCCAGAATAAAGTTATTTTTTGAAACTCTTATCCCAATAGAGAAGATATAATTTGGTTATCCAAATACATTTCCTCGTTCATTGAATCTTTATAAATTTCCTTAGTTATACCCGAGTGTAACCTCATACTCTACATCATATATATTAATGATTGATTCATTCACTCTGCCAAACTATTATGTTGAGGTGTATCGAGAATAGTGTTCTTTATCTGAATCCCCCTCTTTCAACAGAATTATTAGATGTCCCTTTTACCATACTCAAAGCCACTTTTAAATCTGAGGAACTTTAGAATTTAACAAGTTTCCATTAACACCATAGTCTTTCATTGAATGAACATTATAAATACACAAACATGTGTTTTTAAAAGTGAAAACATACTTTAATTAATTAGTTATTATTGAAATTAATGATGTAAAGTGACCATTCATGAGACTAGGATGGGGATGGTCCCCAAAAATTCAAGTGAACATGTTGAAACTTCTAAGACAAGGGATTCCCAACAGTAATGTTGAAGGAATCCTTTTTCAACATTACAATAACACAACTCTCACATGATTTAAACATTGTGTGATAAATATTAAATATGAATATTGTTTCATTAAAACCGTCATTTTATTCTCACTAAGGTATCACATTCAGCATCTATAGACTCTTAGATGTTAAAACTACAAAAATTATCTCTTCATCTTCTATTTTGGTAAGATATCGGGTAACATCCATAACACCCCATGACACCACCATAAATCTTTGAGAAATATTCCAAAATTATTAGTAATTATTATAATAAAACCCAAATCCTAAAGATTTCTGATAGATGCTAGATTCTAATGTATCACTAGGATGTGTCTCACTCATTTAGAATTCCTAAAGAAAACATTTCCCATGAAATTGATAACCGAAAATTTACCCACAAATTTAATGACCTTTTCACGAACAAAATTGAATTTTCCAAATACTATAGATATAAAATCAACCATTGATCCTTTCACTACTGTCGATTTAAATGATACACTAGAATCAATCACCCCCAATTCAACTAGAGCGTGGATAATTAAAAACATGTATATATTCCTTCTAGCTAAATAAACATAACTTAAACATCTATAAGAATTTATTATAGATTTCTCCTTGGGATTCATGTAATACTTTTTTCTTCTTACACTATGAACACATTGGGTTGAGACCAATAGATTTTCCTTTTCTCCTTTCTCATGAACTATCCTTTTATTTTTTCTAAATTTTCTTATGAGGTGACTATTATATTTCATCCGTATTTAGTGAATTCTATAAAGGTTAGTAGACATGCCTCCATTATATTGATTCTCTTAGGTTTAGATTCTTAACATCCTAAAATGCAAAGTCATTTTTACTATAATAATTTCTCATGCAAGTAACAATTGAATCCCATAATTTTGGTAACTATGACATTAGTAAAAGAGCTTATAAATCATCAATTAAATTTAATTTTAGTAATTTGAGCTACCCTAGAATCATATTGAATTTATTCATGCGATCATTCATAAGAATACCTTCCAATAATCTTATACCCAAACACCTCTACACCAAAAACACCTAATTCAATGAACTAGACTTATCATACATATCAGTTATAGATTTTATTATATATTTTTATTTTCCTTATAATATATTTTAAAAGCTACATTTTGATCCAATTATATCATAAAAATCCTCTGATATTTTCTATACATTCTTAATTATCCTTATTTCTATATATTGTATAGTTTAATCCCCATCAATTGAACTTACATACCCAATTTAATGAGACAATATTCTTCATGCATTATTTATAATCCAAACTATATCCCATCAAATATATCTATCTATGGATTAACTTCTGTCAATGTCATACCTATTGATAAACATAAACATTAATTGAATATAAAACATTCATGGAAATGTAATGAAAAATATACATGAGATTGTTAATGAGTATGCAATGTTTATTCTTAATCCAAATGTCCTGATAACACTTGCTTGTGGTTTTGAAAAACCAATCCACCAAATGATTTATAGTAAGATTCATTACAAACAATAGAAAAAATAAATATAACTTCCTTGACTTAAATTTTCAACATCAACATTTAATGTTCCAAAATTAGGTTGAAACATTTCACCCTAGTCACCAAACTAAGTCAAAACTTGTACACATTCATGAAAAACACACATAAAGTATTGAAAAAAAATAATGGAAGATAAACATTTCAATTTACATGGTTTATATATGAGTCTTAAATCCATTGGATAACATTATTACCATTATTATTATATTTAAATGTTATGTGGTTTACACTCACAATCAGTAATTAAAACTTATATAAAATCAGTTCTTTCCTACCAAATAACACAAGTACAAGTGGTCATGTACTACCTATATAGTATAGCCTAGTTGATATTCCATTTTCATCGACCTCATATGTTTTTATGGGAACCCACAATTAAACATGGTGACCTCTAATTCCATATAGCAACTTCATCCATGGATTCCAACATTAAATGTATTGTGAATATTACTTTTACATTACAATTAACGCCTTTTATATTCCACCCATACCATCAAAACCAAAGGTAATGATCTTAATGAAATTCTATTAGAAGACCCTCGTTGTGTAATAACTTATTTTCACATAAATTTCATACCACGGAACAAAAAATTTCAATTATAAGATGACATATTTTGAATGGTCTTCATTGGCTATGTATTTTTATTTCCAATACACTAAACTATAAGGACATGTTATATTCAAGAGTTTATAATTTTTTTGATTGAATTAGAAAATTAACAAGAATAAAGTCCCTAAAACTTTCCTTAATAAATTATATAATACCAAGAAGAAGGTTAAATCTCTTATTAAATTAATTGCTATCTCTCTACAGATAAGGATACAAATATGATCACAATGACCTTTTTTTGATACTAAAAAATTATATATCATTTACATACACCAAAACCATCATTTTACATTCAAAATACATTCATATGTAGTTAATATAACCCAATACTCCTATAATTAACTTTAATTTCTTCAAAAATGAATGAGGCCATGAGTACTAAGATCTTGGGTCTTATTGTTATATATATATATGTTTCCTCAACCTAAAAACCTTGGTGTAATAAAAATAAATATAGTTTAACTTTTTCTTGTTATGTATTCTACCTCTTAATAATTTCTTAATAAATGAATATATTTCCACTATGTAGAGTAAATTAAAATATTATTAAATAATTTTGGAAATAATAAATTTTCCTCCAGCCTTTACAATAGAGAAAATGAATCATCAATAAAAAATCATAATAAACACAAATTACCATGAAATTTTTAGACACTATAATGAACATCCATGTTTAATTATTATATATTTTTAATTCTAATTGATTATATATTTATCCCCTTTCTTATCTGTATGATCCTCATTATAACTCTCTCTCTTAATATTTGATAACAATGTAGTAACTTGAATATATTTCATAACAATAATTTAAAAAATTTAAGTTCTTTCTCCTAAAATATTCTGTAAAAACATTTTTTCCCATAGGAAAGTTATTTTGAGTGTATAATGAATTTATATTCCATCATATTTTTATCTCCATCATCATAATCAATAGTAAAGCCTCCACCATCACATAAAAAATCAAAAAAATTATGTATATGTTCATATTGATCATCATTATCATTCAATTATTTAATAAAGCTATATTATCATAAAATTATCGCCATGATCAAGGTGGACCATGAATATAAAACATAATAAAAACCCCATAGTCATGATAGAGATAAATCCTAGTCAAAGGGGTCTACTATGGGCACATTATTTGATTAATCTTATATGGTACAATAAAATTCCCAGTCACCCGCACCCCTTTCCATTTTACCAAAATATTACTTTCTACTAAAACATGTCTCTTCTTCATAAACATTTTGAAATTCTTACCTATGGCATCTCAAATCCGGTTTACATATATTTAAATGAACTCGGTTGGCCAAATAGCCCCATGCATGCATCCCCATATACCATAGGATATCGACTACCAGTGAGGGTATATGATGATTTAGTGTCGATACTATACACTAATATTATATTATTGAAAAATGGTAGATAATTGAAAAATATGTTGATGAAATATATTATATCATAATAATCACAACATCTAGAATAATAATAATCAGCAAGACAACACAACACAAAATTAATAAATCTATATCCAATAACATATACAAAAAATTTATAAATTATGTATTCTATATAAAATTTAATAAAATTATATATATCCATATAAAGATACATTATACTATAAAAATCAATGAAATACCTAAAAAATTAAATCCAATACCATCACAAGCATAAGTTCAATCCTCCACTTCAATACTCTGTCCTACTATAGAAAAAAATTCCAAAGATGGACCCTTTATCTTATTCTTAAATTCTTCCAGGAAGTATATATATGCATTAAATGACACCAAAAATAGGGTTTGAGATAACATAAGTTAGAAAATACCAACAGTTTCTATAATAAACACAATCTGTGTATATAAAGTGCATATATATAATTATAACAATGTTGTAAATGATAATGTTTTTGAGGTTTGTGACATATAAATTTTTTATACATTATGATAACTTATATTCGTTGTTTGGAATATTATTAAACTCTTTCTCCCACCATGATTGTTCTTCTATATAACATATTATGTGATAATGTCCTTAGACTAGTTGTGGCATTAAAAGGTCATAGAAATTCCCCTCTATGATGAGATCACAGAAGTTCTAAAAAACTTTTCTTAAATATAATTTCTATATCCAGATGAAATCATTTGATAGACACAAATGATATAAGATATCATGGGTGGAGACTAATAGGACAATGATGAACCTTCTCATTGTGTACTCCCTTAATAATATCCAATATAGGATATTATGAGATTGAGACCGCTAGTAGGAAGTTCTTATTTATATGTGGAATTGTATGTTCCTATATGTGAACATGCATATTAATCCTTAGACATTATTATTATTATTGATGAGAATTATAAGTTGTACTCTTTGATTCATTGACAATTTTTTACGAAATATGTTTTTTATCAGGTAGGATACGTTGGGTGCATCATAAGTAATATTGAATTAATGAATAATGTGAGAAATTAATTTTCCATTCAATTAATTAAAAATAAGTTGACATCTCAAGACCTTTGATGGAATTTATAAATAGTAAATAATTTCACGTCCTCGGTGATCTATAGGAAATATTTATTTCATAGACTTCAAAGAAAGAGACATCACGTAGATAGGTTGATTACACCAGCGTTCAACATTCTTGATTAGATATATGATGATAAAGTGAGATTATTTGAATTTAAGAGTCCATCTAAGTTATTATGTCATTATGACACTAAATTCTTTCTCTATGGGTTCCTTTTCATGTTTCCAGATGCTAAAATTGGAAATTAGGCTACTTCGTCTAATTTCAACATGAAAGTTTCCAATATGGTCACACACTAAGTGTATCCATAATCTGTGTTAAATAATATATATTATTATTTATTATTTAACAAGATATGTAAATATTCATCTCACACATGGTTTAATAACCATCCATGTTTGCTTTATCACATATCTCTTCTCACCAGTTATTCGAGAGATTATAATTTGAGTAGAATATTTAATAAATATTTATTTTATATTTAGTCCTTATAATATTTAATTACATTAAGGGGTTATTTTAGTGATATTTACTTGTAAAATTAATATTAATTTATCAATGCACAAAATATATTGTGGAGGAATGGTGGAACAAAACATTTAGGTCTAGTGGTAAATAATATATATTGAATATTATTTTATTAAATAATATTTAATTTAATTCTCACGTTAATCACATATCGAGAAAATAATAATATTATTATTATTTTAAAAATGGGTTTCCACAAGGTATTAAATAAATATTAAAGGTAACATTTATAGATATTTATTTCTAAAACATTGTTGTATATAAAACTAATTATGTAATTTTCAAAGAGATCCAATTCATTTTTTGTTGTGCATAACGAAAAGCAAAGAGAATCCCCTCCTTCCCTAGGGAGATCCTTATCCTAGAATTCTCCCAAGAAAAGGGAGATATTGTCCCCCACTATCCACTATCATGTCTAGAGAGATCCTGGAGAATGATTTGGAAGTTATTCTCATGGAGATCAATCGAAGATGCCGCATGTTATAGGATATACCATGTTAGCACCAAAAGATTCCAACAACGACATTGGGAGACTTATGGAACATGTTTGTATCACCGCTAGAGGGAATATCCTCTTGATTTCAATAATGAAACGATATTACAATGTAGATCTATTGTCAGATCAATAAATAGAGTAGTAATTCATTAAAGGTAACTCTTTAACTGGTTAAATTAGTTATAAATAATATGTGATGATCCTCCATCTAGATCCAAAGTTTTATTCATTTTCTATTTTAACTGATTTAATTATATTTATCACAACATTTATCTTCATGTAGATCATATATTGATCATTGATAATGAAAAAATAAGTTAGGCATAACATATCACACTCTGTAGCTATGACCAAAACATACTAGTTGTATAAGAGTGGTAACATCATTATTTATAATTACTTAAATATTATTGATTGATTTACGAAATTATGATATAGTTTTCAGTTCATGTTCAACAATTAATTTATGCTGAATTATGATATATGGATATTACACTTTTATTTCTCATAGATCTAATATAATTTATTATTTTTATGAAGGATATAAAATTAGAGATCTCATCAGGAGGTGATGAGGATTCTGGATAGATAACACAAGAGTACAAAACATATAACCTGTGAAACATGTCATGTACAAGTGTTAAAGGCAGCGATAATTAATTTGGAGTTAATTAAAACCATGTTCATTGATTACATGTGGTACATTTAGTCTCTTACGCCATATATTGACCAGGATAACCTATTATACAGTCAACCATAGTACATACCATGTATCCCACATACACGGTGTGTAGTCCTTGAAGTCATACACAGTTCATGTATTTCCATAAATGATCTACCTGACTAATTACTTTGTATATTAGAGGCCACAAGCCATGTAGCCCATCATACATGTCGTGTAGTCCGATTTTTCCAAGGAACGATTTACACACTAAGTCCCTAAGAATGAGCCTTGGATAGACTTTGAGATATGTACATTCCATGTACATCCCTTGTAAAAATTGTGTACTTATTACAAATTACAAAGAAGTAAAATCAATCTATTATATCATGTAAACCTTATAAACATGTGTTTCATTTGGTCATTAAGTTTATAGGACATTCATTTTGATGGGTTTTAATATATATATATATATATATAATTTTTTTAATTAATTTCTTTTTAACGTTCATATCATCATATCATGTTTGATTCACATGACAAATATTACTCAACATTCATTGAAGCATAACACATCATAGGAAAATCATGTAATTATTTTAATCATTAATTTTATAGTACATTTCATTAAAGTAAATGATAATTCACAAATTCCAAATATCATGAGTAAATAGTATACAATTACAATACACATGGGGTATATTTTTGAGAGTATTCATGATATTTCATCAATGTTAAATTTATGTACACATATAATTTTAAATCAATTTATTCAATTTTATTAAAATTATGATGGAAAATAATATCAATGAATATGAGATGATAATAAAGATAAATTAATTGATTAATTAATGATGATAATTAACAGATTTTAGCATGATTAATCTTAAATAATAATGATATTGATTATTATTCTAGATTATTATAATGTTTAATTTTTTTCATGAATTTCTATGATCCTGAGAATATATTTGACATGTTTATGTGATTGTTTTTTAATTTATTATCAAATAAAATTGTTTTCCTATGTGTTATCTCTCCTATTACAATGTAAGGTCATCTATTCTTATGGTTTATTTTTTGTAAGCCTTTTCCCCTAACCTGTGTGTGAGTAAAAGAATATGTAATGGATGGAGCCCCCAGACAAGTGGATGCTATTCAAGTTTGTAGCTGAGGAATAACAAATCAAAAAGAGATACATAAGTGGACAGGTGGAAAGATATAGAACAAACCTGAATTTGTTCAAGGACTTTCTCCCCAAGGTCAATGGATATTTTATCAATGACTTGATAAACTAACCATTAGTAAAATATCGTGATCTTACCACTTTATAACTTTAGTTCTTTCAATTTAAATGGTTATTTAATTAGTGATGTTTTTTCATGATCACATGAATTAATAAATTAAGAATAATGTGAGATAGAACTAAAATAAATTGGATTATGCATAAATATTATCTATGACATGGTTATTAACTCTATTATATACACTTAATATTAACAAGATTTTAATAAATATAATAACTGAAAATTTATGCATAGATGGAAAAAATAACTCAATTATATATATTAATTCTATATATTCTTCCACTAATTCAATTACAATTGAATAATTGTTCAAAGTGCTTAACCTTCCAACATCGGGGTGCTTCCAATTATCATGGAATTATAATAAGAAATATTGGGGTTTCATAACTTAGTTATCACCAAGGGTTGACTCATAAATTATGACTTCCTATTACTGATAGGAAAGGGTTGAGGAAATTTGATTTAAAGATTTTAGGATTTGTGCGTCCACCCAACTAATCAAGGAACTATAACTTAATGTCATTGTCATTTGGAATTCCAGCCAAAAACCATTATAATTTCTTGACCATCCAATGATGGGGAAATGAGGAGGGTAAAATGGATTCTTGACTCTATAATGTCCAAGAAATAGGATATTTCAAATAAAATGGTGAGGGGTATTAGTTTTTCATAAAATATTAATAGATTAATAAATATAAAATATAATTATTTGTCTAAATATATTCAAATAATATATTAAATATCTTCTCCTATTAATTTTATAAAAAACAATAAAATTACCTCAAAAATTTCATTTAGATCTATACAAGATAAAAAGAACCTTCTCACATGCATGAATTTCCATTATTGGGAATAGTGTTAATGCTTTCTCCTTCTCCATGAAAACAAATTATATGTGTTAGAAGAAACTATTCATGATTCCCATGAAAACGAGGCTAGTCATGAAGAGTTGTGTCTATGAGAAAAATTTTAATGATGATACCAATGTTCAAAGTTTTATTTTTATAATAAATTTCCAATGATCTTTTGAATAGTTATTAGGACATGAATGTGTATAGAATGATGTCTCACCATCAGTACCTCTATTAAGAGAAAGAGAGAAAATAGAGATATGAGATCTCAAATTATTTTTAAAAAAATAAACATCGAGAGTCTATAATAGCTAGGCCTCATATATTTAAACTTCTTGGATACATTGAGCTTTTCAAAATATTAGGGATTACATTTAAAAAATGAGTTTCATTTTTATCTAATAATTCCATCACTACAAAATGAAATCTCTTGTTTTATTATTAATTAAAATATGATAAATAATAAGAAGATTCTTCCATAACATTTACTTTGATTAGCCACGTGTATAAGAACAAGGTGCATTATAAACCCATAGTCCCTATAAAGAATAAGAAAAGGAATAACAAGAAAAAGGGTCCCATGAATCCTAATAAATATAAAGTTCCCAAGCTCCATCCATCTATGAATATGATGATCCAACAGTTGGGAAAGGGAAAAGAGGTAGTATGTTTTTCTTGTGTTAGTAAAGGATACTAGATGGTGATTTGGGACCAAAAGAAAGAGAATCTAAAGGTGTGTTCGTTATCGAATGAAATCATTACATATATACACATTGGGTATCATATATATCTTGTGGTTCTTAGATATATATATATATATATATATATATATATATATATGAATGTAATAACCAATAAGTTTATAAAACATTTTGGAGGAGATGTAGATATGTGAGCTACTAATGGTGTGAGGTTGGCTGAACTATCCAATGATGACTACAACCTTTCATTTCTAGAAAGAATGATATTTCTTTTAGAATAATGTCATTATGTACAAATTATCACCAAGAACCTAATTTCTGTATCATTACTAGATGAATATGGGTTTATTTTCATGTTTTTAAATATATGTATTTCATTTTATGAAGAAAACATATATTATGGAATGAAACAATTAAATAATTGTCTTTATGTATAAAATTAAAAATACAAGTTATTTGAAATTGAAATTGATTCATGTTCACATGAATCATATAACATGCATCTATGGAATCACCAACATGTTTATATAAATGAGAATAATTTGAGCAAGCTCTATCAAGATGGTTATTTAGAATCTTCGGAAGTAAAACCACTTGAATGCTGAAATTCTTGTTTTCAAGGTAAAACGACGAAGCCGCCATTTTTTGGGTAGGGTGGAAGTTCTATAGAGCTTAAATAATTACTAATCACTGATGTGTGTGGACCATGTTTAGTTGAATCTAGAGGTGGTTATTCTTACTTCATAATGTTTACTGATGACTTGAGTATATATTGTTATGTGTCATTGATGAAGTATAAGTTTGAGTCCTTTGAGGAATTCAAGGAATTCAAGAATGATGTAGATAATGAACTTAAAAAAACGTTAATGAAGCTTCAATCATATCTAGGTGGTGATTATATTAACATACCATTTATCGAATTTCTACAGAATTTTGGGATTATATCTCATGTCCCTCCACGTTAAAAACCATAGTTAAATAGTGTCATTGAAAAGAGGAATGATACATTGTTAGACATGATGAGGTCGATAATGAGGGATGCATATCTTCTATTATCCTTTTGGGGATATTCATTACTAAATGAGGCACAAAATTTAACCAGACCACCAAATAATGTTGTAAAGGGAATTACCTTCAAGTTATGGAGTGGAAAGAATTTTTTTTTCTTACATGTGTTTGGTGATATGAAGAGATTTTCAAGGCCTTATAAAGTAAAAAACAAGCATCATAGGGAAAAAATGTATCTTCATAGGGTATGAGAAGGAAACAAAGGGATATTACCAATAAAACCCCTTAGAAAAGAAATTTATTATCTCAAGAAAATACATCATTATTTAGAGGGAGAAAATACTCAAAAATAATCGTTGGAGAATGATTCACTATGATAAAGTAGATTCCCATGATATATAATATTTGGTATAGAAAAAAACCATATTTCCCCATAGAAGAAATAGTTCCTAAATCATAAGTAATGTGGTGGTTCACAAGAGTTTTAAGGAAACTATAGAGATATGATTTTCTGGATACCGAAGGTAACGACTCATTATTGTTTGAAAATGATAAATCTATCCCCTAAAAAAGGAGTAGAGAGATTAAATTCTACATGATGGAAAAATATATGAATTCTGAAATATATTACATTTATCAGAACTAAGTGTGTGTTCTGGTCGATGTGTCGATTGATGTAAACCCCATATGATTTAATTGGATATTTAGTAGAAAATCGGAAATGGAAGGTAATGTAAAATCATATTACGTAAGGATTGTTTCTAAAGGATTTAAATAATCTAAAATAATTGACTCTAAATAAACCTTTTCACTAGTTTCCATGTTTAATTTCATTAAAATTTTACTTTATATAGTATCTTACCATGACTATGTAGTTTGGAAGATAGATTTCAAAACCAAATATCTTTAATAGAAACATTCAGGAAAATTTATTTTTGAAATAGTAATAAAGGTTTCTATTTCCAAGTGATTCCAAAACAATTTCTAAGTTACAGAGATCAATTTATGGATTGAAGAAATAATCCAGATCATTGAACATTCGATCCAATGAAGTGATAAATGATTTTTTTTTCATTATGAACGAATGTCAGACATGTATTTAAAAAATGATTAGTGGAAATGAAATCATTATACTATAAGTATTTGTTTTTGACATATTACTTATTTGAAATAATATACGAGTATTACAGTCTGTCAAAGACTAGAAAAAAAATGTTTCTCTATGAATGAATTAGGTGAAGCATTATATATTCTAGGGATCAATATCATTCCTGATTTATCCAATATACTTCTTGGACTAAGTCAAAGCATATATATTAACATAGCATTTATCTAATATGGGTTTATTTTCATGTTTTTAAATATATGTATTTCATTTTATGAAGAAAACATATATTATGGAATGAAACAATTAAATAATTGTCTTTATGTATAAAATTAAAAATACAAGTTATTTGAAATTGAAATTGATTCATGTTCACATGAATCATATAACATGCATCTATGGAATCACCAACATGTTTATATAAATGAGAATAATTTGAGCAAGCTCTATCAAGATGGTTATTTAGAATCTTCGGAAGTAAAACCACTTGAATGCAGAAATTATTGTTTTCAAGGTAAAACGACGAAGCCACCATTTTTTGGGTAGGGTGGAAGTTCTATAGAGCTTAAAGAATTACTAATCACTGATGTGTGTGGACCATGTTTAGTTGAATCTAGAGGTGGTTATTCTTACTTCATAATGTTTACTGATGACTTGAGTATATATTGTTATGTATCATTGATGAAGTATAAGATTGAGTCCTTTGACGAAATCAAGGAATTCAAGAATGATGTAGAGAATGAACTTAAAAAAACGTTAATGAAGCTTCAATCATATCTAGGTGGTGATTATATTAACATAGCATTTATCGAATTTCTACAGAATTTTGGGATTATATCTCATGTCCCTCCACATTAAAAACCATAGTTAAATAGTGTCATTGAAAAGAGGAATGATACATTGTTAGACATGATGAGGTTGATAATGAGGGATGCATATCTTCTATTATCCTTTTGGGGATATTCATTACTAAATGAGGCACAAAATTTAACCCGACCACCAAATAATGTTGTAAAGGGAATTACCTTCAAGTTATGGAGTGGAAAGAATTTTTTTTTTCTTACATGTGTTTGGTGATATGAAGAGATTTTCAAGGCCTTATAAAGTAAAAAACTAGCATCATAGGGAAAAAATGTATCTTCATAGGGTATGAGAAGGAAACAAAGGGATATTACAAATAAAACCCCTTAGAAAAGAAATTTATTATCTCAAGAAAATACATCCTTATTTAGAGGGAGAAAATACTCAAAAATAATTGTTGGAGAATGATTGACTATGATAAAGTAGATTCCCATGATATATAATATTTGGTATAGAAAAAAACCATATTTCCCCATAGAATAAATAGTTCCTAAATCAAAAGTAATGTGGTGGTTCACAAGAGTTTTAAGGAAACTATAGAGATATGATTTTCTGGATACCGAAGGTAACGACTCATTATTGTTTGAAAATGATAAATCTATCCCCTAAAAAAGGAGTAGAGAGATTAAATTCTAAATGATGGAAAAATATATGAATTCTGAAATATATTACATTTATCAGAACCAAGTGTGTGTTCTGGTCGATTTGTCGATTGATGTAAACCCCATATAATTTAATTGGATATTTAGTAGAAAATCGGAAATGGAAGGTAATGTAAAATCATATTACGTAAGGATTGTTTCTAAAGGATTTAAATAATCTAAAATAATTGACTCTAAATAAACCTTTTCACTAGTTTCCATGTTTAATTTCAATAAAATTTTACTTTATATAGTATCTTTCCATAACTATGTAGTTTGGAAGATAGATTTCAAAACCAAATATCTTTAATAGAAACATTCAGGAAAATTTATTTTTGAAATAGTAATAAAGGTTTCTATTTCCAAGTGATTCCAAAATAATTTCTAAGTTACAGAGATCAATTTATGGATTGAAGAAATAATCCAGATCATTGAACATTCGATCCAATGAAGTGATAAAAGATTTTTTTTTCATTATGAACGAATGTCAGACATGTCTTTAAAAAAGGATTAGTGGAAATGAAATCATTATACTATAAGTATATGTTTTTGACATATTACTTATTTGAAATAATATACGAGTATTACAGTCTGTCAAAGACTAGAAAAAAAATGTTTCTCTATGAATGAATTAGGTGAAGCATTATATATTCTAGGGATCAATATCATTCCTGATTTATCCAATATACTTCTTGGACTAAGTCAAAGAATATATATTTACCAGATGGGAAAGATATTTAGTATGGAAAAATCTACAAGGGTGTTGGTTCTAGTGTAACATGGTTTAAATCTTTTTATGAGAATGTGTCCTTGGACACAATATGAGAAAGATAGAATGAGTAAGATACCACATGTGTTAGAAATATGATCAATCATGTATGTTATGTTATGTACTTGATTTTATGTTTCCTACACATTGATTAGGGTAGGCAGATATCAAGCTGATCAAAGAGAACAACATTGTTCTACTGTTAAGTCTATACTTAAGAATATGAGGTGAACTAAGGAAATTTTCGTAGTTTTTAGAGGGTATGAGGAGGTAGACATTATAGGTTATACTGATTATAGTTTTTAGATAGATCATAATGAACTAAAGTCATAGGCATGATATGTTTTCTATCTCAATAGAGGTTTCTTGAGCTGGGAGAGATCAAAGCAGCATGTTGCCGCTGATTATAAATTGTATTTTGAGTATATAGTGGCTTCTAATGAAGCAAAGAAATCCATTTTAATATCAAACATTGTCTAAGATATTTATTTGGTTTCTACTAGTAAATACCCTGTCACATTTTCTAGTGATAATATTTCATTTTTGGATCTTGGAAAAGATACTAAATATTAACAATAGACAAAGCACATAATTTAGAAGTATCACCTCTTGGGGTATATTTATCAGAGGGGATTGTTGAATTTAGAAGATTACCCATGAAAGGGAACGTGGTGGACCCCTTGGCTAAAGGCCTATACCAGCAAAAGTAAGAGTATTATGTGAGAGCTAGCATACCAAAGTTTTTTAGTAGTTAGCTTTAGTATAAATGGGAGACTAATGAACATGGTTCCCTGTAACCATCCTCTGTGTACATTATGACATCTTATATTCCTAGTTTTTAATTTTAATAAACTCTTTATCACATCATGATTGTTATTTTGTATAAAAGTTTTTGTGACAATGTTCTATGTGTAGTTGTATTACTAAATTTTCATAGTAGTTCCCCATTATAACAAAATCCCAAAAAATCTAATACTCTATTATTAAATATATGTTCTATATCTAGATGATATCATTTTAAGGACATAACAGATACAGACTATCAATGGTGGAGACTCACCTTACTTTGAGGAACCTTCTCATTGTATATACCCTTGTTAATATCCAATGTAGGATAATATGAGAATGAGACCCACCAATAGGAAATCCACATTTATATGTGTCATTAGATGTTCCTATATGAATATGTGAGTATTGATCTTCCTAAATAACTACTACAATGGATTAGTCTTATAAGTCTCGTAACTTGATGTATTAATGAAAACCATGAAAAACATTCATTGGGGTGAGGTGGGATACATTGGTTTTTTCATGAGAAATATTACAATAATGAATAATGCAAGAAAGGATTTTTCACTTCTATTCCTTAAATTGAAGATGATATCTCAGGCCATTTTATAGAAATTATATAGCTAGTTAAATAATTATTCATGGTTATCTGGAGACAAGTTCAATTTCTGATAAGTAAAATAAAGAGACATCAAGCACATAAGTAGATGGTGCAAGAATGAAACCTTCTTGATTAGAGATGTCATGAAAATGGGATTACATTACACAGTAAGAGTTCGTATGAGAAATTTTTTCATTAAGACATTAACTTCATTCTCTAGGGGTTCCTTGATGTGTTTCTAGATAGTAACCATGGATGTTAGGCTAAATCACCTAATTCCACTGATAAAGAGGCATAAAGGGTCACACCATAAGTGTATCAATAATTTCAATTAAAAAATATATATTATTATCTATTAGTTTACAAGTTGACTAAATATTATTTCTCACATGGTTTGATAATATTTCATGTTTTACTAGTCATATATATTTGATAACTAATTATTCGAGAGAATATGTTGTGAGCAGAATATTCAAAAAATATTTATATTTTATTTAGTGAATATAATATTTATTTATTTATTGGTAAATAATACAGTGATATCTATTTATCAAATAAATATTCATTACTAATGGCCCGATTAATATTGTGGAGGAATAAAAGACTGATTTTATTAGGTTAATTGAGAAATAATATTTATTGAATATAATTTGGTAAAATAATACTTACTTTTATTTTGAAGTGAATCACATTTTGAGAAAATAATTATAATTTTTTTATATTACCCATGGGGTTCCGAAAGGGATTAAATAAATTTTAAAGGTAAATTTAGGATATATTTATTTCTAAACCCTAGAGGTTTTTAAACCCAATTATATTATTTTATAAGAGGGAAAATTCATTTTGTGTTGTGAAAGATGATAGCTGGAGAGAATAATCATAAGAACTAGAGGGATCACTATCCAAGAAAGCTCCCATGAATGATAAGAATTCTCCCTCCACAATCAACTCCCATGTCTTGAGATATAATTGAAAATGATTTCGAAGTGATTCTCAAGGTGATAAAAGGAGGACAACACAAGCAATAGGATCTACCATGCTAGCACATGTAGATTTATATGGAGACATTCATAGATTTGTGGAATACATGTGGATCATCGCTATATGTAATATTATCTTGATTCCTTCAATTAAATGATAATAAGACACAGATATATTGTCATATCCATCATTGAAGAAATAATTCACACAAGGTTATTCATTAATCGATTAAATTAATTACTATTAATTTGTGATGATCCTACCTCTGGTTCCATCATTTTACGCATTTTGTATTTTCTTGGGTTCAATTTCATTGATAGAAATATGTATTATCCATTAGATATTAGATATATTATCAAACAGGACAAAGTCAAGTTGAGAATAAACCATCACATGCATCAGCTGCACCCGAAACCTACAAATAAAAAACAACCCAGATCAACTTATATAAACTTTGTCAAAGGAATTATATTAATTTAATCTATCTATTTACCAAGTAAAGAATCTTATAGAACATAAATTGATTGTGTCAACTATTAGAAATATGTTTTCCAAGAATCAATTACATTGACTAAGGAACCCTCTTCTAGTCGAATGAGATTTTCCAAGGAAGATTAAATATAATACAGAACTACATAGCCTCGGTAACTAGGTCCCATGGTCATGTTATCCTATTATATTTGGAGGATAAAGTACAAAAATAATTGGTAATGTATTGGGTGGTTCCTAAGGACAATGTTTGAGGTGGTCCCTGAAATTTAGATCCAACATTTAAACTAAAACAAACAATGTAAATGAATTTTATGTTCCATACCTGATTTTTGTTCTATAACAAAGTATCCATTGTAATCATTTATTATATGGGATATGGGGTCCATGTTAGTGTACATTCCCTTTTCAATTTAATTCACCCCATATATTTTATATATCAATTCAATCACAAGTGATGAAAAGAGGTTCCATGTTAGTGTTATTGACACCATAAAAACCGTTTATGTTAATATTTATAATTCAAGATATCATCCATATCATTTTAAATTTTCATTTATTCCATTTCACATATAATTGAACATTGAAAATGATTTAATCAACATTTAACATCCCAAATAAATTATTATATTAATTTCGTTCATGGTTGGAAATCTCAACACTTCCAAAGGGGTGGTATAATTCTAGGACATTAAATGAACCCACCTAAAGGGGTGGTTTGAGTTGAAGTTGCAAATCTTCAACCATTTTAAGGAGACAATATACCATTAAAACATGTTTTAAAAAATTTTATTTATGGTTTTAGTCATTTTAGAAGCAATTCACGATGGTCTCAAAATGAGGCACTACGTCGTATGCTATAAACTTCATGAATTTAAGACAAAATGTATAGAATAACTATCATAGATGGGTAGTTTAATCCTTATAGCTTATTGGATTATAAATCAATCTTTAATGAAATATATTAGTGAAACAATCCATTACCATAAAAATAGAGCATATTATCTCAGAAAGATTTAACATCACATATGGTGAAATAAATGAATAATTGAAGGAAGATGATTGAATAGACTATCGATACAAATCCAATATGATGGATGTTACTTGACTTTAAGATCAAAAAAAGGAGATAACAAATAAATAGGAGGGGAAGAGGATGATTCCAATATGAGGGAGGAGTGGTTACGTATAGGAGATATAAGTGAGTATGAGGGAATGAATTAAAATAAAGGGGGTATGGTAAAATGGGAATTTAAAAGATTTTTAATGTGTGTATTGTTGGAAAAATAGTGCACCAACCATGGTCCACCACAATTTAAGTGGAACAAAACCTTGCACAGTTAGATACATGGTCTACCTGACTGTGCATATCCCATGAAGATCTCCTCACCATCACACCAATTCCATTATTTCTGGCTATTAGTCCTCCATCACATTATTTATCAAACTGTTATCCTTTTTTAATTATCTTATTGTTAAGCCACACAGTTCCCACTAACCACACACCAACCATACCCCTCTTCCCAATTACTATACAATTAGATTTATAGGATCCAAACAAGCCTAAGATGCTTTCATTCAATTGATTTACTCTTAAAAAATACCAATAGAGTAAAAAATGTTGTTCAATATGTAATTTAAATAATCCATACTGATATGAAATATTGGTATATTTCAAATTCCCTTCCTTAAATCATATCATCCCCAGTTTTCCCTTATGAGGGTAGTAAATAATCATCAAAGAACAATTCTAGAAATAGAGAACATAGTTCTACCTCTTTCTCCCAGGTTTCATTATACACCTGGCTGGGATTCTATAACACTCATTATAAATGAAATAACCTACCTCAAAGAGCCTTCATGCTCTGATCAATAATATGAATAGGTTTGTCCTCAAAACAAATATCAACATCCAATATAATCTCATTAGGCTTAAGAACATTAGAATGTTTGAATCGTAATGGTAATGATTTGACATATGGAAGATGTTGTGCATGTCCATGTACATTTGAGGTAATTTCATCTGATAGGCTATAAGCATGGATCTCCCCAATAGCGTGAAATCCATAAAAAATATAGGCACAATCTTCCCCTTCCTCTAAATATATCAATTCCCCTTCCTAGAAAAAAAATCATGGGAACATGATATCCCACCTAAAACTATACAGGTCGATGATGAATACTAGTATACTATTTCATCCTAGACTGAGTAGTGGCTATAATATTTCTAATATGTTTTACCTACACTTATGTCTCTTAAATGATATGTGGTCTATATAGAACTACATATCATAACTCTATCTAGTATAGGGCTGGATGAACTAACTTATCATATAATGACCTAAAAGGACCCATCTTTATAGTCACATGGAATATTTTATCAATGGAAAAATCATGAAGAGGTAATTGTTTCTCCAAGAACATAAAAAATAAATGATTTATTCTCATAGAAGTTTCTCTAGTACCTGTATAATAATCATGGACTACTTGACTTTCTGAGGGTGATAGGTTCAACTTAGAAGCACTGCTTTACAAGGAGGTATCCCAATCCCTATCAGAAATGTAATATAAAATGATAATACATGTCCAAGATAACGGTATGTGGAACTTGATGATGAAATATGATCTCCTTGAAACCAATCCTCCAGAGATCATCCATTAAAAAAATATCTATTATAGGAAATTAGTGGGAAACATTCATTATATGGTTAATGGTAATCCATACAAAATCATTAAGTTGAGGGGACCTAGGTAAACCCATCAAAAAATCTATGGTGATGTCATCCCATTTCCACACAAGATTAAGTAATGGATGAAAAGGTTCATCTTGTCACTGGTGTTTCTTATTCTACTACTTACAGGTGGAACATTGAGTATCAAAACTTACTATCTTCCCTTTCATACCAAGCCACCAATACTGATGGCATAGATTACGATAGATCTTGGGGAGACCAAAATGTGTTTTCCATGTATAAGCCTAAGAATCTCATATAAAATCCTCTCTTATTCTATATTCTCCTAGATAGACCAATGAATTCATAATTCCTCATCCCCTTCAAAGACCCATCCATGATGTGGGTTATCATCTACCATTTTCTCTCGTATGATAAGAACCTCATGATCAGAAAGCTTCCCCATCTACACTCTATCTAGAAGTGAAGAGGTTGCTAAAACATTTGTATGAATAGAATTCCCACATTGATCCTGAAACTATAATTTCATATTAGAAAAAAATACAATAACTACAACTCACTACTAGCCTCCTGAACCACATGTGTCTGAGTTTTCTAGTCCATAGCATCCACCACTAAATTTTTTTTATGAGGAATAGAAGAAAGTTCCAAGTCATGTGGCTATAGGTAATCAACCCACATTCATTCATGATATCCAATCCAAATTGTTTAAATATATATTTGAGGATTTTATGATCCTTGTATATATTGAATCATTCCCCAAATAAATAGTACCTCCAACAACCCAAATCAAGAACAACAAATTCTAACTCGAGATTGTGCATCGGGTAATTTCTTTCAGGGGTTATCAATTAATTAGACCTGTATTCCATGAATTGGTCTCCATGCACCATAATGACTCACATCCAAACTACTAAATAATTAAAATATATATTATATCTTATTCCCAACTCTGGAAGAATCAGGATCAATTCTAAAGTTATCCTTGCTTTTAACTCTTTAAAGGATTTATTATATAATTTAAACCACATGAATTTGAAAACCTTCTTGGTCAAGCCAATGATAGGTGATGAAATTAATGAATAAAGAATAACAATAAACTTATAGTATATATCTAGTCCCAAGAAATTTTACATGTCAAGGATTTTTTTGGATTTACAAAGAAACCACATCTCTCACCTTCTATGGGTCTATAGCTACATCTACCTTTGAGGGGATGTTACCGTGGAAGTTAATTTTTTCAATATAAAGGTGTATTTTTGTTACCATAGAATATAATTAGTGTTCTCTTACTATATTTTTTATGATCTAAAGTTCTTTGGAATGGTCATGTTAAGTGTGCGAATACACCAAGATGTAGTCCATAAGGACTACCATGAATGTATCTAAATATGGGTGGAAAATTTTATTTATTAGATCCATGAAATCATCCATCAAGTTCATGAGATGTAATGACATTATTAGATACTCTTAAAATTTATATCTAATATGGAATATTGTAAATGGTATATCAGATAGTCTAACATTCTCTTGATGGTCACCCAACCTCAAATCAATCTTTGAGAAAACCCTTGCTCCTAGGATCTAGTCAAAGTGTTCATCTATAGGTGGTAATAGATATGATTATTAACTATAATCTAGTTCAACTTGATATAATATATGAAAATGCTAATGGTATCACGCACATTCTTAGTGAAAATCATTGGTGAAACCCACATCGAAGTATTTGTTCACATATACTCATCATCTTCTATGTCCTTTAGCCACCTCTAGAGGTCCTAAAACTATGTAGTAGTCATCCTACAAGAAGGAATGGATACATAAACCACATATATAACTAGAAACTGTGTAAAATCCACATCTCTCTTAAGTGGTAGGCTATAAAATTATTTAGGTCTAAAGTCCCTCAAATGATCCACATTAGGAGGGAAATATAAACCTCACATTCCATAATAATCTAGACAAAGTCTAGTAATCTAGGCCATCACTCCACCTTGAACATAATGATCAGGTCTAGTATGAATCGCCTGGAAATATAACTCACCCTTTTGAATATAATTATGAAACTTAGGTGATGTGAAGGAAAACCTCTTGAAATGAATGTTAATTTGATAATGGAAAGTAACTAACCAACCCATACAAATAATGATGATAGAAATTTCATCTCGAGGATGAATAGTTTCCATATAAAATGACATATTCCTACCTCAAAGAGAAATTAATCGAATTCACATACACATTATTGTAAAATATATAAAGGGATATGGAGTGTCATAATCGAATATAAATTCTAATTCTTGAGCCTAAGACACTCTAAAATTGCCACAAATATTAATGAGTGGAAAGGTATTGTGTCAAACAAAATATACTCTAATGTAGAGGCTACTAAACTCAAACCTCAAATTATAGAATTACCTTTTATTTTATCCTTGAGTATTGTCTATACTGAATATATCTATCCTAATCCATAGTCCTGTGATTTAGGTTGTATTCCCTGGTCATGAATTCTCTATTGGGGTAGTACATTTGGTGTATGGAACCCTCAGCCAAAACCACCTCCTCATCCTGTATGGCCCATAGTGATCCAACCCCCTTCTTGCCAAGGATCCACCAATCCCACTCTTGATGTTAGTGCTTCTGTTGATAATATTTTATAAGATATAGGTGGAAAGGTCTCAAAAAACCTATAATGAATCTCCATTATACCATAATATCTACACTCTACTGGGGATTTATTGTAATTGGGACTCATATGATCATAATTTCTAGATTGATGAATGATTTCGTGGTCACCTAAGTGTATACCTTAATTACTACTACCTTTGGGTGAAGTCTAAAAATGATTTTTTTGACTAGTAGATTAATTGTTTCCCTTTTGGGTAACCAAACTGACCTAGACCACACCATTATTATCTCTATGTTTATGCTTCATGGTGACGGATATGTTCATTATCTGATTAATGATAGTCAAACAAAAGTCATTTTTTGGGACCAAGTTGGATGGTAGTTGTTTCCCGATGCTGCAATAATTTTGTGCTCAATGATTTTTACTTTTTTATTAGTATTAAAAATCAATTCAATTCACATGTTTTTATGATCTAATGCCGGATAACTGTAATCAAAAGATTGGACATAAAGTTTTTATGAAAATACATCAATTTTTTCTTTTCTAGAAACTTTTTCGTGGAGAAGTGTTTTTTGATTCTCAAATTAGATCTAGAATGATGTTTCTAATTGGATTTAGAAGTTTTTATAAAGTATGAATGTCTCCATATTAAATATGATGATTCTTTTCTGTTATCAATATTTTCAATATCATAAGTTGTATGTGAACTTATGATAAAATATTTTTTAAATGATGGGATAAAATATATCTGATTCATTCTATGTGGTGACAATCAGATTGAGTTTTAGGTGGAAAGATAAAAGGTGATAGGATACTGGGAAGTCATAGACCATTCTAATGTAAGTCAGATGGTGATTTTTTTATCTTAATGTCCTAAATTCCAGGAGGAAGTCATGATTAAAATATAGAGTTCCTGTAAGAAGAATGAATAAAAATAAAAAAACCTTCTAGTATATGTTCATCAGTGTGAGAATCATCAAAAGGTGACTTTATTATAAAGTCTTAGAATATTGATGTTTCATGTGTATTGATTGACTGATCCATTATATTAGACAATAAATTAGGTTTTCTAATTCAACTATTGAATATATTCGAAGGATTAATCCGATGTTATAATGGTTTTGGAAGAAAGTTGTCCCTGTTGACACAGGTCAATCAGATGTAGTGTGCTGCTGATCTATCATAGAAGTTCAAACATTGATCCACTAGACACAATGTTCTCATAAAAAGGGAATAAGATATAGACTCCTATTATAGGAAGATAAGTACTGGTCTATTTACACAAATTAGTAACTAGTAATTTATGGGACCAATGAATAAGAAATATAGATTTTTTAGGACTAATGAGAAAGGATATCATAGACCGAACAACAATAAGATGATAAAAAATGCAGTCATACATGTTTTAAAAATTGTTGGTTGTCTTAAATTTGGTCAAGAATCACCAGAAAAGTCATGAAGTTGATGCATTTGAATGAGAACTCAAGTTGTGTTGTTTTTAGTAGGTCATGATCAAAAGACTCTGAATTGTTTTTTAAAATTCGATCATGATTCATCAGACAAGGATTGATTCTGATCCATTATAATAAATCAATGATCGATTCATTATATTCATGAAAATTCTTCATAATCTAGAATATATTGGTTGAGGTTGGAGGAATTGTCAAATGATTGAAGAAAATGGGTTTTTTTGTAGTTTTGGTCAAACGTTTTTTGAGGGATTTTTTAATGCTATAGACGTTGCAATGATGTATATGGTCGAATAGTTTCATAATGTAATGTATTCATGTTGAATAAGAATATGAAGTCATTCATTTTTAAAAAAAATTCATAGTTTTATATCATTATATTGATATGAAGTATCAGAATGAGGAATATTTATATCTACATATGTTTCATTGTAATGAGAAACAATTTTGGAACATCATTTGGTATTGTACTAATGGATGGATAGAAAGACTACATAATCAAAATTTGTGATAATTTTTACAAGTTTTGAGAAGAATCAATAAGTGTTAATATGTTATTAAAGATTAAATGATAGAGTCAAAAATTAATGGAAAATTCATTCTCATGGAAACATGCTTGAGTGGGAAAATATTTTCAAATTCCTACCGATTTCAATTCTAGAACACCTATAAATATAAGGAAGTAAATTTTACATTATAACAATGGAAATTTTTTCATGTGTGGATATAAAGGATAATAATTGAGGTGTTGAGTAGGGAGAAGAAGGTTTTCAGCTCGAGTTTTCTTGAGTAAGTTTTTTGGATAGAAGAAGAAAAAGGAATAGGTTAACGAATCTGACTGAGAAAATAGAATGAGGTTTCTGGGAATGAAATAAAAATTTAAGAAATTTTTAAAGAGTATATTTTATTTTCATTTATTAGTAATGAAGTTTTATATTATGTAATATGATTGAACCATCAGACTGAGTTTTCGTATGAAGTCCAAAAGTGATGTTCTTACTTGCTATTGAGTGGGAAAGTGAGGATTTTTTTGAAGAATTATAAAATTTGAATATGATAAGAAATCACAATCACATGTTTTGAACCATCTAGGTAAGGTTTATTATCTTTTTAGACAAATTTTTTTTACATAATTCGTTCTAGAAGAAGAACATGAAATGTTGTATTGACCATTGTTCTATTGAAGTGCAAAGGTATATCCTACTTGTTGTATTGACACAATTATTATTTATTTATTGTTTTGGTATTGGATTAGTTCCAACCCACACCAAGGACTAGATTCTGTTATTCAATAGTGAAAATTGTAAATACTTGTCTTTCTATGGATGTGTGAATTATAATTTTTTTAAATTGGTAAAACTTTAATAGTAGGCGAAGGTTGTTATATAATAAATATTATATAAAATAAAAAGATTAGCCGATTCACTGCCTCCATCTATCAGTGACACATTGATGATGGTTGGGATCTTCGATTAGTATCAGAGTGATGGTTCCATTTAATTACCCTTTTTTGATGTTTTTTAGGAGAAGTTGTTTGGGAAAATCAGAATTTTGTCAACAGTAATGGGATTCTACTCTTCTGTGGAATGAACTATCATATCTGAAATGATAAATTTTTCCTTATATTATGTATCGTGGATATGATGTTTTGGAATCAAATATATATATATATGTATATGTATATATATTTCCTCATCTTGTTGAGAATGTTCCACTTACATATGTGGATATGAAAAATTGCCAGATGATATATGAGAGAAGAATGATTTACTCTCGTCACTTTCTCAAATATTGTTTCTAATATTGGAGAAAGATTCAACTTCGAAATGAATCTGAGAAACATTGAAGAACATTGATGAGGTAAATACAAATTTGAAGAAATAAAAGTTACAAATATGGATGATGAATTATAAATATCTCATAATGGGTGCATTTTAATCTTTTGGTGACTTATTTACAAAGGTGAATGATATTATTTTCACCATAATATGAATTGGTGAGAATATGTAATATTCAACTGTTATTGAGAATATATTGATAATAAATTTGATGAATTTTGATGATAAATTTTTATATTTGGAAGATATAGATATTGAAACTCTATCATTGGATGATGATAAGAGTACTCTGAGTACTTATGAAATGAGAAGGGAGATTGATATTAAAGAGGGAAAAGCTGATTGGGAAATGTACATCAAAGCTACCAAGAATGGAAATTATAGAATTATTCTGAAGGAATAAGAAATTTTTGACACTAAATATTAAAATTATTTATGTATCAATCTTGGTGAATTATTATCCATGTCTTCTAAAAATTTGAAATGACATAAAAGAATGTTAAAGGGGACAATTTACTTGAATTGTTTAGAATTTGGATTTATAGAAATCTATTATGGAATTAATGGTTGAGAATTATCTTTCAAAAAAATGGAATGATATCATAGTGAGGGAATGTTCATGGTATTCCTAAAATTTCAATAAGAGGAGTTATGTTCTATAGAATTTTTTAGATGGGGGATATCACAATGTTTTATTATTATAATGTTCATATTAATTCAAATCGAACCATGAAACTTATTCATTATGATATTGTTTATGACACTTTCACTGGGGCATGCATCCATCTATGAGGATACCCTGATTGTTTCCCTACATTCCCACTTTCTGAAGAAGGGAATCATTCATCATTTATTTAGGGAAATTTTCTCTTTCACCGAAATAGGATGATGGGATTACAGTCTCACCTTTTGTGGATTCCTCATCATAATATTTTCCCTAGTCTGGGACTCCCTTCTAGAATTAATATGTTGTTTGTGAAACTCATTGCTAGTGCCATATCCTTGTGGATTTCATTTAATAAAACTGCTTCTATTAGGTCATTCCAAGGGGTCAAGTAAAGGCAGCATCCTTCAGTCAGTGAAGTAGTCATGTTGGACATCGCTGGCGAGTCTGGAAGCTGAAACACTAGTACATGTGGATTTATTTCCACTATGATAGGGATTTTTAAGGGTGCGTATTCCCAATGCATCCCATGTTGAGTGCAGGGAATTTTATTCAAGAGGCATGTATCTCATAATTTCCTCGGTTTCACATGTTTATCATGGGGCATACTTCTACTTTAACATCTAACGGAGACGAATCAGATTTATTAGAAAAATGATGGGAGAGGAACATATGGGCACATCCCTGGGATGGAGCACCTAGGAGACTTACTATATTGGTGGATCATGTTTCCCAATAGGGAAGGATCTGAGGATGATTGGGTCCCGACAACGGATACAACATGGTCTAACATTAGCAGGGATTATACCTCATGGAGGCCTCTTATGTACCCTGTGTAGATGAAAAAGATCAAAACCCACATAGTATAAAGGGTGAGACATGGAATCAGGGTGTATATAATGGAAAATGACCCAGAGATATTCTAGGTATTACGAATACATATCATCCCTGGTACTTATTGAAGTAGTGAGGAAGTGGATAAAATTATCTCATCAGGATGTGGGGGCCCAGGTAAAACTAGGATATATGATGGATGATTTTATGACATGGAAGAGTTTAATAGGAAAAAACTGATGTGAAGATTATGGTAATGTTGGGATTGAACCTTAAAGGGGATTCATATGTATCCATGTTCCTAGAAATCAAAGTCCATGTAGCTCAGTGGAGTGGTGGGACACATGGGGAGGCGGCCCATGAGAATGGAGCGGATGTATGAAGACCCTAAAGGAATAGAACCCCTAGGACAGGGAATAACCTTCCTGAAACACAAAGGCTCAAGGGAGAGACCAATATGGGATATGAGTGATTGTCTTGAACCCCATGGAGTCTTTTATGTATCCCCATTGTAGAGAATCAAAGTCCATGTAGTTCAGAAATGGGGTATATAATTAGTGTGTACACAAAGGAAAATGACCTAGAGAAATACTGAGGCTTATGCTTGGATATTAGCCCATCATAAGAGGGACACTCTTGGTTAGGAGAGTGTGGGTTTATTTTAGGTATTATGAATGTTTAGCTACCCGAGAACTGGTTTGACGACACTAAGGGGCGGACCAAGGATGTGGGTCCCAACAAAAGGGACATTAAAGTTTAATAGAGATTGGTGTTGATCCTCAGGGTGGATTCTTATTTAACATATCTATAAAATAGGGATCAAA
The DNA here is from genome assembly GCA_963277665.1 of Viscum album. NCBI lineage: Eukaryota > Viridiplantae > Streptophyta > Magnoliopsida > Santalales > Viscaceae > Viscum > Viscum album. The sequence continues at coordinate 1,472,160,891 of OY728125.1, read as the reverse complement.
ATCCACGTAGTTCTAAATAATACAGTTTACCTTCTTGTGGGAGGAAAGGGGTATACAGTTTAATATCATGCGAGACAAGCAGTGAACTTTTTTTAAATGGCCAGGATAGGGGGATAGTGGGCGTGAACATCATAGAGCATTCTTACATACGTTTCCTATATAAGGAAAGGATAAAAGTCGATGTAGTTCATAAAAAGGGGCATGGGGATTACACACTAAGATGGACCAAAGAGTATCTCATGGTCACTATTTACTCTATGCTCACGTGAGTCATGCTCTGTGTGAGAAACAAGAGGAAACAACAGACCTAACAATTGTGGCACAAAGGTGCATCCACGATGGGTGGTGAATGGAGAATACGTATGGAATCAGACCAGGTTCCACTAATTAGTGGTAATAATTGATGGGGATTATGCATGGAATCTCCCAGAGTGCGAGAAATGAGTGGTAATGAAGGCTGGGGATTATACATGGAAGTCGCTCGGGTGCTGCTAATGAGAAGAAATGATTGATGGAGTTTACGCATGGAAGATGATCGGGTGCCATTAATGAGGGACAATGATGGATAAGGCTTACACATATAAGCTTCCTGGGTTCCACTAAGGAGCGTAAATTTTGAATGGGGATTACACATGGAATCTACCTAGGTGACACTATCGATTAACAGTGGTGGATGGGGATTACACGTGGGTGCTTCCCTGGTGCTGCTATGGAGCAGTAATGGTGGATGGAACTTATGCATGGAAGCTAACCGAGTGCCTCTATGGAGAAACATGGATGGATGGGGTTTACACATGGTAGTTGTCTGGGTGCCACAATAGAGTAGAAATGGGGGATGGGGCTTACAAATCGAAGCTTCTTGGATGTTTCTATGGAGCGGCAATGGTTGATGGGGATTACGCATGGAAGTTGCCTATGTGTCAGTATGGAGGCAATGGTGGATGGGGATTACACTTGAAATATGTCTATAATGTCTTCCTCAGGTCAGTCCATGAGGTCATCCCAACTTACTGGTGTGTTGAGGTATAGAATAGGTGTCTACATATACGCACTAGTGCAAAATTAAGATAATTCCAAGGGCATTGGAATCAGTCCGAACAAAAGGAGATGAAATGTTTGAATCACATGTCCTTAATTCAGAACACAATGGTTGAAACATGACAAAGAGAGATAACTAATGACTATATTCAAATCACCACATCCACATTGCATTGTCCTAAGATGGAAATTAAAAACGAGGGCCAACCGCTGATTGTATTTGAAACATAGGGCAAAAAACAAAGTATCGTAAAAAAATTTCTAGGGTGTTGTCCTAGAATGGTAGGTGATACAATGAGGCATGGTACTTGGCCATTAGAGGGTCCCATCTAAAATAAATGAGGATAATGATCCAAATGAAAGAAACACGAAGAATGATGTGGAGTGATGGAATTCTCAAATAGATTCTATTAACCTTGAAATTACGCCAATGTAATCATAGAATAAGGCATCCTATAGTTGTTTCATATGGCATATTTTATATAGAATATGATTCATACTATTATTGATTGATAGGGAAAGCTATAGTTTAAAGTTATCTAATTAGGACTATTGACATATTATCTTTGACACAGAAGGCATCTATTTTTTGGAGTAAGAGGCATCCTATATTTTCTATATAGGGTATACTACAGTTTATAGTTATGTAGAGAGGAATATTGGGAATAATTATCAATGTAATGGTTGGAATGGGAATTGTTCAAGAGGAAACCTTTCTGGTGGATCCTAGAATATGATCCAGGTGATGGGGTTTGGAAAAGTTACTTGAGTAATGATTTTACTCAAGGTACTTGGGGAATTGATGTTGAGAATCTCTACCCACAATGTGAAGACCCAGACCCCCCTTGGTCCCTTCCTTTGCCAAAAATCCGGTTTCCTTGCGGGGTACCGATCGGTGAGACCGATCGGCGAGACCGATCGGTGAGACCGATCGGCGAGACCGATCGGTGAGACCGATCGGCGAGACCGATCGGTGAGACCGACCGGTGACACCGATCGGTGAGACCGACCGGTGACACCGATCGGTGAGACCGATCGGTGACACCGATCGGTGACACCGATCGGTGAGACGGATCGGTGACACCGATCGGTGGGACCGATCGGTGGGACCGATCGGTGGGACCGATCGGTGGGACCGATCGGTGGGACCGATCGGTGAGACCGATCGGTGAGACCGGCCCTGCCAAGTTGTTCCAGTAATGTTCCTTTTTCGCAAATAGGGTTTTAAACCCTATTCTTCCTTGCTAAAAATATCTTAGAAATCCGAAACGCGCGCAAAGGTCTTAATTAAATGCTTCATTAATTCATGGGTCAGTTAAAACCACCCAGCGCCATTAATGATGAGTCAAGCCACGTGGTCAACCCACGACTCCCTCGTCTTCCGTGGTTTTGTGTTTTCATCTCAACCGTCCCCAGCCCTTATAATTAAGGGTTAGGCCGTGGTTTTCCCCCTTCTTCGATCGTGGCCCTTCTGGTGCATCGGGACCGCCGCGTCGTTATCCGTAAAGTTCTGCGCCCCCGGCCTAAACGTCGATCATCCATCAACAAGTAGGGAATTTCTCTCGTCTCTCACCTTTGTGTATCATGCGGGGTGGGCGTTACTTTTGTTCCTATGGAATTGGTTGAACCAAACCCTAATGAAGATACTAAACGAAGTTCTAAAGAAAGAAGGGGAAGGGGTTGTGATCGTTGTTTATGCTTTATCTTGTGATCATCCCTTTTGTTGTACTGGTCTATGTTTTCTGAAAATTGAGGCCGTTGGTGGTCGTGTGTGTGCACTTGAATCCCCTCGTGATGTTTTAAATGGGTTGCTGAAATTGTGAACTCCTGCTGTGAAATTGGTTAATCACGTATACCCGGCTGAATAATTGAAAGCACCAGGATCAACCCTTTTGTGATAACTAACGGATAGAACACATGGAATTTTGAAATCATGGAGTGTGTTAAGTCGTTTAAATCTGAAAATCCCTGACTCGTGTTGGTAGTGGTTGTTGGTTGTTTTCCCTTCGGGCCGTTTGCTGGAAATGTGGGAGGGGATGGGATCCCCCGTTCTTTTTATACTCTCGGTGGCTGTGTGAATTTGGGGGATGGGATCTCCTGTTGGCATGGTTTCAGTGGTTGTGGGTTTTTATCACAAACTGGGGAGAGATCCTCTGTTGGCAGAACCGGGTGTGAGTGTTTTGGTTGATCTATGCTTGACGTTTTCCTTGGTTATGCTTATGGTAGTTGCCCAGTAGTGCTTAAAATTAATTGAACATTTGACTGAACGTGAAACAAGAATGGGACAAATGGTTTTGTGGGCAAGGGTCGTGAATTGTGACTCGGGCGTTGTGGTATTGTGTTCTGTAGGTTGGCTAGGAAAACCTAAGTTTTGGGTGAGTGTTTGTTACCTATATCTATACTTGTAGCTTTGTGTTTCTTATTCGCGCCCCACCCCAGTGGAGCACTTAGTGCCGAACACCCCCATTTATGGGGGAAGGGTGTTTTTCCCAACACTATACTTAGTGGCTGGTTATTAGCTCCTTTTCTGCTCCCTTTCCCGGATAGCCCAAGTACCTTCGGGCAGGCTGTGATGGCCTGAAGTCCATTATTAGCCCAAGAACCATCGGGCAGGGTGTTGTGGTGGTTGGCCAGGTGTGTGCGGCAGGTGGTTTCCCAAGTGTCTTCGGGATGAGGCCCAGGTGTTTTCGGGTGTGGCAGTGGATTCTTTACCCCAGGTGTCTTCGGGCGTAGCGGTGGTTGTTCTGGCCTAGGTGTTTGCAGGCATGGTTACTTGTGACAGTTGTGGCCCAGGTGTGTGCGGGCGGGATTTGGCAGTGGGACTGCGTGTGGTTGTGGCCCAGGTGTGTGCGGGCGGGATTTGGCAGTGGGACTGCGTGTGGTTGTGGCCCAGGTGTGTGCGGGCGGGTGTGGCAGTGGGACTGCGGTGAGAATGGCGGGATTGGTCCGATGCGTAGGATGTCTCAATAACCAGTGGGAAAGTGGCGCGGGGTACCCAAACATCGATGTGCTCTTATATATATATTACTTGACTTGCGTTATTTGGGGAGCGAACCTTGGTGAGGCTTGGGATGGATAGTTGCCTTGTTAGGTGTTTGGTTTACTCTTTCTCACGGGACTTTAGTACGTTTCCCCCACTTGTGCACGAGAGTCTTGGTTTTCCCTACTGAGTGTACTTGTATGCTCACCCTACGTTTACTTTCAGGTTTCCAGGAGGACTACCAGGGCTGCGCGGGACCCTATTAGTCGGACAGTTGGAGTTGTCGGTGTTGTCGTACCTTTGTTTTCTTTTGGTATTGTACTTGAGAGCTTCTTTTTCTTTTGTACTTGTACCTTGTTGTAAACTGTTTAAACATGCATGTGGGAATGGTTTACTTTTGGCTTTACTTTTCTTTCTATCTTGGTGTTGTTGGGTTTTCTCCTCCTTATCTTTCGATCCTATAAAATAAAAAGGGTAATGCCTTCCATTTGCGAGAACTTCCCATACCCTTGGTGCTAGTCGCCACTCCGGGACCTATTGAAGGCGGGTTTCGGGGGTCATTATCTCTCCTTCAACTCAAAGAAGGAAGGGCCTGGCAATCTGCTGACCCTTCCCTCCTTTTGATGAAGGCGGGTCGTGACACACAACATTGGAAATAGACCAAGAGGAATATTTCAACTCAAGGTGTTTCATGGATTTTAGAGGAGTATCTCAAATCATGGTATTTAATAGGTGGATTTGCATAATGGTGAAATGTGATATATCTACAACCCGACCTAAAATGTTTGTGGTGTGACTATCTATTTGTCCTATAGGTCAGTGATGGTAGAAAATCCACCATTCTGAAGGGCTGTGATTGTAGCAAATCACTATGTCGGACTGGGGGTGTGGGGGTGCAGCCCCCAAAGTATAGACCAGTGGTGACACTCCTGAGAATGATTTCATGTATGGCAGGAATCATACAGGATGTACTACGCGCATTATTGGGTGGTGCAGTATAGGTGCACGAATGATGTGAGCATTGGCATTGTAGCATATAAGATTGATGTTTTGTGTGAATGATTGAAATTTTTTCTTGCAAGAATGGAATCTTACATAGAAAATCATTTCTTGTGTGCACATGTCTAAGGTAGAAAAGAGGTCATGCAAGGATGAAACCACTGTGGTCCTGTGTGAAGGCTGACCCATATAGGACCTGCCATGAAATATATCACATGGAGGGTTCCATTCATCTACATGAGAATGAAATAAATGGTCTTATTCATAGTAGAGGAGTGAAAGAACTCTAGAGACTTAACCCGAGGGAAGGGGTTGAAAATGTATTTATAGGAGAAACTATGAGCAGCGGCGCATGTGAATCCAGGCGTGGAAGAGATATTACGATCACCTTATAGTGACTTCAACCACAAAGGGGAATTTGACATCATATTAGGTGTGTTAGAATATTTCACGTGGATGTTGATCTTTCATTAAAATCTCGAAACATTCACACACCTTACTAGGACGTTTTTCGAGTGGCTGTGGTGGAAGATGAAATCGCATTGGGCGTGTAAAAGGTTTGTGTGATAGGTTGCACACACGACTTCATTTTTGCATTGAATATTCCATTATTGTGCATAAATCAACCATTATTGCATGCCAAATATCCATTATTACTCACAAAATAATTCTTTTCCCCAATCTCATGCTAAGTGTCCATTTTTAGTAGTATCACATTGAACAGAAATAACTTAGGATCTGTTACTCTGTTTGGGCTCTACAAAGAGTCAAATCAAATATTTCAGAATGAGGAATGATCCGCGATCATGTTTGGAATAATTTGGTCAGTTAAATGGATGAGTTTTCCAGTTCCAACAGATATCTATGTCCAATGAGATAACAATAAACTTTGAAAGAAAAGTAGTTTATTTATTTCAGGGATAATTTAACTCTCAATAATTTTTTTATGTATTTAAAACATATTTAATATTCTCTAAAGATGTTTAAATGTTTCACGAGAATAGATGATAAATAATTTTGGTATTATATTAAGAATATGATAATGAAAAATGGTGGTGATTACAATAATTAAGAGTATAAAATTTATCATGAAAAATAAAAAATTTAGCATGAGTTTAGTACACCATAGAACCCACAACAAAATGGTGATACTGAAAGGTGAAATAGAAGTTTGGTTGAAATGGGGAACAATATGTTACCTGAAAATTGTCTTTCTCAGTATATATAGAGGTAAACATTTATTATAATTTTTATATTCAAAACCTATCTTTCTATAGGCAATTTTCTAATATGAATCCTTCTAAAATGATCTATGAACAATCTCTATGTTTGGAATATCTAAGAGTTTATGGTAGTCCATATATCATAAAGAAAAATTGTGGAAACATCAAAATTTTAATTAAATAGGATAATATGGAATATTTATTGAATACTCAAAAGATGGAAGAGGATATATATGTTTCAAAAAAGACACAAGATAAATAGTGGATTTATTGATGTAAAATTTCTTAAAATGACATAGAATATGTGTTTCAATCTCATGGAGAATAGAAAGATGGATATGATAAAAAAATACTTGTTAAGAATCGTTAAGGGGATTCCATTAGTTGGATTCCCATAGAAGAATAATAATTAGACTTATATTTTTATAGTGGTGAGGAATAATTTTGTACATATAATCATAGAATTAGGAAACATGTGAAAGATCAAAACATTATAGTTGATAAACATATGAAGGATCAAACATGAACAATATCAAATGTTATAAAACATACTTCTCTGTATTCAAATGTTGAGATAAAATTTGTTAAATAATTATCTGAGCATATAGAATGGATTCAGGATATGAATGAATAGTTGGAACAAATTGGGAAAAAGGATAATTGGGATCTCACCCTTAAGAAAATGAAAAAAAAATGTTATTTTGACAAAGTGGGTGTTATGGAACACGCTAAATGAATATGGTGAAGTGATAATAAACAATGACATATTATTGTGAAAGTGTTACACACAAATTGAAGTTGTTGATTTTTATGAGACATTTGATCTATTTGAAAGGATTGAATCAATTAGAATCTTTACTTCAAAATTAAGTTATAAATTTTTTAAATGGATGTGAATTAATCATTTCTAAATAGATAAATTGTTGAAGAAAATTATGTTCAACAAACATTAGTGTTTTTTTATTATAAAGGATGAAAGTTATGTGTGAATGATGAATAAATCCTTCTATCGGGTAAAGAAATATCCAAGGGAATGGTCGTAAAAATTGTATACATTCTTAAGAAAGTTAAATTATAAAAAAGGAAGTGTTGATAGTAATCTATATATAAAATAAATTTATGATATTTACCTCATTTCTATCATATATGTTGTTGACATTATCATTGCTGGGCATGATGAATTATGTTGTTAAATTTTTTCTGAAGATATGAAGATTTTGTTTGAAATGTATATGCTCTATGAAATAAACAACTTTATTGCATTAAAAATCTCATAAAAAAAGAAAAACATATTCATTTCTCAAGAAAATTATGATAAGAGAATTATTAATTAGTTTATAATATAATAATATAATCTTATTTACACACCAATTTCAATGGGAAACAAATTGACTTGTAATGGGGAGGTTAAGGAAGTTGACTCTAAAGTGTTTAAGAGGCTGATAAGAAGTCTATTATATCTGTTTACCTCAAGACTATACATTGTTTATACTGTTACATTATATGTAATATTCCAAATACTACAATGAAAATAACATCTATTGTATGGAAAAATTATTATTATATATATAAAATACACAAAAGATTTCAGAATTTCGTACAGTAGCTCAGAAAGTATTAATTTGTTTGGTTATATAGATTTTGATTGGGAAGGAAGTATAGATGATAGAGGATCCACATCAAGAATTTTTTACTTTTTGGGTGAATGTTGTGTATGTTCCAATACTATGAATCAAAAATAAATAACTCTTCATATGAATGAAGCTAAGTATGTTGCTACACTCAAGACACAACACATCTTATGTGGATGATGACTCTGATGGAAGACATACTTGTTGAAGTGAAGTTACTTCTTCTCTTAGGTAGTGATAATTAAAGTATTATAGACATTTAAATAAATCTTATATAGAAATCATGATAAAAACATATTTATTACAAATATCAATTTATGAAAGAGCATTTGAAGATAAATGAACTCAACCTAGAGTATGTTCATAAATTTGAACAAGTTGAAAAATTTTCCACAAAAACTTTATCAAATGTGGAGTTTTTCAAATATATCTTGTACATGGGAATCCAAACACCATCTATCCATGGTTGATATATGTTTTTATATTACCAATATCATCTAGTATTTGTATGTTTTTTTCAAGTGGGATAAAAATAATGTTTTATAAATCTATATGTGCTAAATCTCTTAAGAAAGCATATATATAGGGGTGCTTAGGGTATGCTGTGAAATCTACATGTATGTTTCTGAAAAATCATAATAGTTCATTGATATGGTTGTAATAATTTATTTATAGTTAGAAAGATATAAGGGAAGTTTTGAAGATGAATAAGGTTTGATTTATGAATATGTTTCATAAGTCACTACTTTTAGACAACATTGCATTTCAATTTATTATTCTATGTTCCCACAATGAGTTCACCCAAGTAGAAATAAATTTTTTGATAAGAGATACATATCATGGGGGTATAAATTTTAGTGGTTAATGAAACATAGTTGAAAAAAATCCAAAGGGAGATATTTTTGGCACTAAGTAGACAAGAATATTTTTTGGATGCTTGAGGATGTTTGTGTTGAATGTTTTGTATTTTTTTGTCACAATGAAAAATCAATTCGAATTGTATATTTTTATGATCACATGATGAAGATCCAAACATAGAATGTAAAATTTTATGTTCTTCAAAAAATCCATTAGTTTTGGTTTTCTGTGGTGGAAAATGTTTCTGAGAGAAGTGTTTTTCGAACTCACCATGGGTCCTGAATGACGTTTCCGATCGGACTGAGAAGTTATTATAATGTATAAATGTCTCCACATTAAATCTGATGATGATTTTATGTTTTATAATTTTTTAATATCATATGTTGCCTATAAAATTGTTATACATGATAGGTTAAAGAATTGAAGAGAATAAATTTGAGTCATTCTAAGTGGTTAAAATCAGATTGAGTTTTTTTTTTGGAAAGAAAAAAGGTGATCGGATACTTGGAAGACATAGAACATTCCCATGTAACTTAAATAATGTTTTTCTAATTTTAATTTTCTCAATTTAATTAGTAATTCATGATCACAAGTAGGGTTTTTTATAAGTACATATATAAATTGAATGCTTTCTAGTCTTAATTCATGGGTGTGAGAATCAATGGATGGAGAATTTGGCATAATAGTGGGTAATTTTGATGTTAATAAAGTACGAATCAAATGATCCATCATAAATGAAGATATGTAAGACTTTCCAATTAACCAAATGAAGAATTCAAAGGATCAATAACTAGTTGTTGTGAATCTAAATGAATATAGTCGTTTCTAAGATGGTTCCATCAAACACGGTGTTATACTAATCTATTGTAGAAAATTTTACCATGTTCTATCTAATATAGTTTTGGTATCAAATGTGAATTAGATGAAGAATTCTATTGGAGGATAAAAATAGAGTTTTTGGAGATGATGAGAAATGAAATCAAAGACCTATCAACCGCTGAATGATGAAAAATATATTCAGCCATTTTCATAAAACAAAATAAATGTTGGTTCTACTCAAGTGGGTCAAGAATCATTAGAAAGTTCATGATTTTGAGACATTGGAATCTAAATTCAGGTTGAGTTTTTTTCTGGTTCTTGATCAAAAGGTAATGATATTTTTCTAAAATTATTTCAAGTGTCATAAAAAAAGTAATGAAATCGATCCATCAGAAGTAATTAGAGATAGATTTATTAGACTAATGCTAAGTCATTAGCTGGTGGATATTATTAGGAGTGGTCTATGGATTTATTGAATTATTTATGTAAAAAATAAATGTTTTGATGGGTTTTTTAAAATTATTTTCAATGGATTTTTGAAAGATACAGATTTTGAATCATTGTTTATGGAAAAAAAATGTTTCAAAATGTCAAGTTTTTATGGAGTGTTAGAATGAGAAGTCATTAATTTTTAAAATTGTTTCAATTTTTTTGTATTTTATTTTATATAGAGATTCAGAACAGGGAACCTTCAGTATAAAATTGTTTCCATATATTTAGAAATAATATCAGAACATCATTTGGTACTAGAATAATGATTTTTTAGAAATCGTACTCTAGATGATGTTGTGATAATATTTAAGAAGTGTCAAGAAGAATTCAGAAGCTTTGAGAATCAGTGAAAGAGTCAAATATGAAATCAAAATGGAAGGAAACTTCATGTTAAAGGAAATTTGGTTGATTGAGAAAACATTTTTAAATTCCCTCCCATTCCTCTCCTAGAACACCTATAAATAGAAGGAAGTACATTGTACTTTCTCACGACAGAACACTGTTCACATATAGGAGATAGAAAAAGTGATAATGTATTGTGTAGAGAGAAGAAGGTTTGTAAACTATGTTTTCTAGAGAAAGTATTATGAATAGAAGAAGAAGAGTATAGAGGTTACCATATTGGAAAGAGTAAGAAAACTGATGTTTCCAAGACGGAAAGAAGTTGTTTATAATTATTTTGAAAGTATCTTTTCCTATCACTTTTTTGGAGTGATGTTTTATACAGTGGAATCAGACTGATTTATCATTCTGAGTTTTCATATGAGGTACAAAATTTCTGATCTTACATAATTCTAGGTAGGTAATTGAAAAATTGTGTTTTTATGAATTATGAAAGGTGACGCTTACAAGGAAGCATAGTAACGTCTTTTGGAAAAATTGGAATGGTTTTCTAACTTGTTTCAAAAACATGTTTACATTATTCGTGTTAGAATAATCACTTGCACTCTTGTAATGATCATCATGTTATACAAGTGTGTATATAATACTTGTTTTTTCCACCCAAAAGGATTTCTTTATAGGGTTTTTTTGGTATTGGATTACTTATAAACCATGGCAATGTCTAGCTACTCTTATTGAGGAGTCAACCATGTAAATACATGTGTTCCTATAGATATGAGAAGGTTTTGTTTCCAAAAAATTAGTAAATATACAAAAAAAGGTGAAGGTTGTTATACATGAAAGATAACATAAAAGAAAAATATATCAATGATTCACCCTATACCCCTAAGTGTGATATGTTGATCATGGTTAGGCATTTTCAACATTCAACAATGATTAGATGGTGTATACAGGACCATACTCAAATTGTAAAGCACGATATAGATCATCATAATGGATAGAATGAAAAAAATGGTGATTATTTATGAAAAAGGCTATATAATAAATAACATATAGATTTCCAATACACTATATGTTTAAAATATCAGAATTGATCATCTATTAGTTTATCAAGAAATAAATAACTGTAAAATCCCATCTATAAATCCCTCCATTTCATAAACTGATACTGACCAGACATAGTCAAAACATACCACTATCACTTGGATGACCCTTAAATCTTGTACTCTACAAGATGGACCCTCCTCTTGATAGGTCTCACTAGATGGTGAATTATAGATTACATTTAATATAACCATGAATCAAAAACATAAGGACCACCATATTATTAAAACACATGTGAATGATGATTTTGAAATTTCCACACCAACTCAGCCATAGTAGGGGTAGTTCATGGGGCTCCATGAACGTTCTATATGTTTCATAAGAAACCCTCTTGACATTTGGAATCAGTGACCAGCTCGCGTATAAGAGGAGGTACCACAGGTGGAACTATAGGAGGCAATGTTGATGGATTATGGACAACCACATCTATAGAATGGTCATCACCACCTTCATAGTGTTTTACTTGAATCCATCATGGTGGAATATCTCTACAAGTCCCATTGGATGACTCAAAAAAATATTTTATAACAAAACAGATAACTGATAAAATAATTTTATAGTTAAAATCATGTTCATTAAATTGTCTACAATACTATTAAAACTCCTAAATTGTCATATAGGTGATACATCATGTCATAAAAAACATGAGGGATATTACCATTTTTCCATTACTATGGTTGGGTCATGGGAATTTTTTCTATTATGTATCAGAGGTTCTGGTATATGGATTGTTAACAGGATGTTATAGAGGAAAACACTGTTAAAATTTTAATTAGGTCACCCATTTAGTGACAACCATTTTACATAAAAATTCCATGAGTATCCAATTTCTCATAAATATATTTATATCATAGTATAGTTAGTTGAGTCACTATTCCTAATTTATAGTGTATGTGCTTTAAAAATTACAATTGGAACATCACGTAACAACAAGCTAGAATGGTATATTCAATCCTAGGATATAATAATCCATATACAATGATTATATTAAATAAAATTTTCTTCCTAATTTATAGAAGCAATTAATTTATAAATTTTAATTTTAATTCATGTAATCAAAATAAACTAATGTTTCACTCTATATAACACCTGATACATGGCTAGAACATGTAATAATTGTATAATTGAGTTGAAACCATTACGTTATGTAGAAAAACACCATTTATGTTGAGTAAGACACCTTTATAACCAATTATTTACCTAACTCATCTCACATTAATGTTAGTCAATGCTAGATATATCACTCAATGTACATACAAAATGTTGTAGATAGTGCATGAAATAAAGTTAATTTGACATGGAATATGTATGAAAATAGAATCTATATGCACTTATAATAATACAAGAAACTAAAACTCCTTTATATAATATCCTAGGTAGTAATAAATCTATAATAATAATGATAATGAATTACAAAATTCTTGTGCAACACCCAACAATAAAATCAATACAGCTATAATAAGCATAATCCATAAAAACATGTCCCATCCTAGGTAACTAAGATTTTTCCATATATTTGTGTTAACTACTCCTAAACAAATGATCATTAAAAAATTATAACACATTCCAAGTATCTACTGTAAAAACTAAAATAGATAGAAAATATGAAAAAATAGAGCTCTACTACCAATTTATGACATCTCGGACCTAGTTCACTCATATTTAACCAAACTTGGTTTTCCACTTCGTCTCAAGACAAAACACCCCATATGATAGAGGCTTCTGAATAGTTTCGAGGGTCTATGATGGTATGTTGGGGAGACTATAAACTCATTTTAGAGCATATAAAACTGGTAGATAATTGAAAAATAAGTGGAAGAATCATATTACATAATCATAAGCATAGCAAATAGAATAATAATAATCAGTAGGAAACCATCACATATAGTACAAAAATCCATATCCAGTAAAATATATGAAATGAGGTCATTAATATATTCTATAAATAATGAAATACTATAAAAAGTGCATCAAGAACATAGAAAATACTATATATAATTAACAATAGACACAAAAGCTATATCTAAATGCATCATGAGCATAAGCTTGGTTCTCTGCTCCTGTAATACATCAGAGTATGGAAAATTGTGCATATAAAGCTAAAACCATTCTCTTGTTCTTACATATATATAAGAAGTATATATTTGTACTAGATGAATCCTCAAACAGGGTGCGAGATAACCTCAGTAGACCACCCCCAACGTTGTCTATAACAAACTCAGTCACTGTATGTAAGTTGTAGTAGTGTGAAAGTATAACTTTAATAAAGATTTAAATGATAATTTAAGACAATCATAATGAACATCATTTAAGAAACGTATATGAATGTAATGTAACTATATACGAAGTAAATAATCATCCACGGAAACACCATATGTTTCATGAATCAGACCTACATGATCTAGTACCCAAGGCCACTAACCAAGGCATTATTTTAGAGTCTAAGGATATCCTTTAATGGGGATTCAGTATAATGTAAACCTAAATTGGTTAGGAACTCGGGGACCACAAACAAGGTATCCTACTCACGTTTGAAGAGAACCTCCAATTGTACTAGGTAAATACATGAGCGGATCCTATGGATATAGTTTGAGTCGGTCTAAGAAAGCTAGGTCCTTGATAATAATCTAAGGCATAAAATGTAAATGAATTGTTGGCGTGACACCACAATATTAGTTTTATATCAGAGTATCCATCATTGGACATTTTATATAAGTGATCAAGAAGAAATTTTAATGTCCATTCCACTATAATGTTAATTAATCCCATTCATTTCATAATTAAATTAACTCACATGTGATTAAAACAGGGGCGATGTTTGTTTCCATTTCACATTACCATCCATTTATGATAATATTCATAATCCATGAGATCATCCATCTCATTAAAAATTACTATTCATTCCATTCCACACACAAATAAACACATGAAAAGAGGCATTCAAACTTCAATATCCAAATACATTTCTTATATGAATTTCACTCATGGGTTGCAACCTCAACAAAACCAAAGGTGTGGAATAATCATAGTATGTGAAATGAACCCACCTCAAGGGGTGACTAATGTTGAATTTGGAGACCTTCAACCATGTTAAATAGGAAATAGGACATCCAATCATGGTTTAAGACATTTAATTTATGTCATTAATAAATGTAGAAGCAATACATAGAGGTTCTGGAATGAGACACTATGGTGTGATCTATTAACATAAATACAATAAAGGAAAGGAATTGACCACATACCATAGATGGGTAGTTAATTTATCATCTGTTATTAGCCTATAAAACATCTCCTAATTGATGAAATCAGTGAATGATATAGATACACTAAAAATAGGGAATATTATATCACACATATTTATTATCCAATACATTAAAAATCCAAGAAAAGAAAGAAGAGGAATTGAGACATTTCAAATATGAATCCAATATAGAGAACAACATATTATTCTTGGATCAAATGAAAGAGATACCAAAATACATAGGAGGATTAGATGAGGATAACACTGTGAGGGAGGATTGGAAGTGAATATGAAAAAATTAGAGAGGAATATGGAATGAATTTTCATAACGGGGGGGGGGGGTGTGGAATGGGAATTTCACCCTCTGTTAATGGGCACATGGTTTGGCAGTATAGTAGGTCCAACTATGTGCCAACCATTTTCTATCCCTATCTATGTGAAAAACCCCTTCCTAAGGATAGGGCCACAGTTTATATACCATGTGGATCACCTATAAATCAATCTTTTACCATTTCTCATGGACATGAAACTTCCATCACATAGTTTGTCAAACCATACTCACTCATTATTGGTCAATATGATTGAACTGCATTCTTAACAGTAACTATGTTCATGTTCCCTCTTCTCAAAAAACAAAATCTTTGTGCTCTTAATAATACATGGATTCTCCCATGCCTTTCCTTAACTCTTAAAAAATATTATTAGAGTACAAATAACTTGTTTAAATGGTAATTAAAAGAAAATATACCTATATGAAAATATGAGGACATACACTACCTCACACGCCCTCATATGGATGAATATCCTCTATCGAGACCCTCTCAAATATGTTAAATTCCTCCATCAATGTCCCTTTTAGACGTTGACTAACCACCTTGAATAACATCCTTGTCTGATTCCACCAACCCTCCCTATACTGCATTGAATTTCTTATTCTATTACCAGAAACGAATTTTTTTTCAGGTATGTTTTTTTATATTACTATCAAGAATTATGATATAATATAATCAAATTTTTTATGGAATGAATATTTAATAACAATTTTAAAATATGTTAAACTATTTTGTTTTAGATTTTGTAAATAATTAATTTTTTATGGTTTGAGTAGTGGTCATCGGTATGTTCTTATGTTAATGTTAATTTAAAATATTTTAGTTTCTATATAATTGACATAGAATATTAAATATATGGTTACCATTTGTTGGTTTATAAAAATACATAATATTAAAAATAAAAACATTTAAAATATAAATATTTGAATTAGGAATAACATAAAAAGTTTTATCAATAAATAGAGTGGAATTTTTATATATAAATTAACATTAATATATTAAATTTTATAAATATATATTTTAATATCATAATATGTTATTTATCTATTTAATTTTAAATTTCATTTAGTCATTAATATAATAAAACACACATAGTATTGTGTGTTCATAAAGTTTTATTTTGAATTTATTTTTATTTAAATTATTATTAAATTCTTGATTGAGTTAAAATCAATTGTAATACTCAATTTGTTTTACAGAAAACGTAAATTTATGTTATCTATGATATTAAATTTCTTTAACTAAATTATAAAACTATATTAGTGGGAACCACTAAATTAGATTTTTAAAATCAGTATGTTGGTGACCATAATCATCATCAAATAATATAATACTTATAATAAATATATAATTAACATAAAATCATAATATTTTCAAAAAATATATATATAATTTAAAATAATTCTAATGTTTTAATGGAAATATTGCTTATACCATGATTTTTAATGTACTAGTCATAGTATTGATATTCATAGCATAATTACTTATACAAGTATCAAATACAATTTTTATATGTTTTATTTGATATATATTTAATAAATCTTGGAAAATAAAAAAAATTCAAACAAAAAAACATTATATATTTTTTATAAATAGAAATATTTCTAAAAAAATGTTTAACATGTGTCTTATTTTTTAAAAATTAAATAAAATTGACGGTATTATCTTAATTATTTATAGTAAAAACCTAAAAAATATACAATTAATTCATTATATAATGATATTTAAAAAATATATTAATTTCTTTTTTGAAACAGATAAATAATTTAATATTAGTAAAAAACATAAATTTTTAATGAATAATATTCATAATTTATGATTATATTAATGTTTTGAAGCATATTTTTTATTTACCTATTTAATGAGTTAATTTATTAATTTTATTTGAATTTTAATTTATAAACATTCCTTATATTTAATAAAAATATAAATTTTTTATTTTATAAAGGATATAAGTTTGATTTAAAATGGTGAATGGTTCCCAAATGAGTATACAAATGAGTTGAAACTATTTGTTTTTGTAACAACCCGCCCATTTTGACCAAGGTAGATATCATTTGTTTTCCCCATTGAATCTAACTTTTATGAATGGTAATGCTGTGATATGACCTATGGAAGGTCCAAGGAGCATCTGGGACTTGTTTGGAATATGGAGTTCTATAATAGAGGCTAATAGGAAGGAGCACATGGTTAGTTTTTACTTTACATCCCAGTCGCACGGTTTGTCTGAAACTATTCAGACGTAGAAAAAATCACCAGTAGGTTGTACGGTTTTCCTACAACTATGTGCACCAAGTAGCTTACACGTGCAGCCAATTAGAGATGTTTGAAAAGCCTTTGATCATTGATTCCACATGGTTTTCAATCCTTGTGCCTAAATAGTTTGCCACCAAAATTTGGGGTGAAGTCACTCTTTTAACCTTTTTTTTCAAAAACACTTTTCCCTTTTTCTCTTACTTTCTCCAATAGTTTGTAGTGGGATCTCTTCCCATGGATCATGTCTCCCAGATGCATGGATATCCCTTATCTCTGCCATCCATCAAACAATATTTCATCCAAAAGTATCATCACATGGAAAAAGGTAATTCTAACCTCATACATACATACTATCATGGATTTTATTCTAATATCTCATTTTATTTATATATAGGATAATATTTCATATTTTCCTAGTAAATGTCTTTTTCAGTGATTTATTCAAATGTGCTTCGAATCAAAGAATGATATTGAGCAGGGAATCATCTATGACCTTAAGGTAGGCAGTCACATTATTTTCCTTTTGAGTATTAGCTATTTCATAATTTTTTTCTATTGTTCCACATGCTTACCTCTTTCAATAATCAAAATCACATATGTTACTTCTTGTATAAATAACCCCAGAGCTCTAATAGGATTTAATTGGTTCTTTTTTTGTGATTTAGAGACCATTCATGCCTTATACATCCACCACATGGGTGTGCCTTTGAAATTTGTTATTTTTGTAAATATGGTCAATGTGCCTAGATCTCCCAATTTGATTTTGGAATTTATTTCAATTGTAATATATCTTCACCCACGTGTAATTCATTGAGCCTAAAACACCATACTGATTTTTGTTCTTATTAAACATGAAATTACCCTTGTGGTCATGTGTATCCTTGAATATGACACCACCCTTTTGATCCTTGAGCTTTATAATTTTCTTGTCATTCGTGGATGAACCTACTGAGTTAGTTCCCATAGAATGTCGAATTTATAATGATTTATTCTTTTTTTATGAAATATTATTAAATGGAATGGATCAAACGGATGGCATGGCATTTCCCTTGATAATGTTTTATTAAAAAGGAACTATATGATATTTTTTAATAGTGGTAAATGGACTTGATCAATGGATGGTGAACCCATGCCTTTGTAATAGTTTTTAATTGACATTCTTATGATGTTATGCCTAATGTAAAATTATTTTTAATTAATGTGACTCTTGTATATAAATGTATTAGTAATTCAATGAGTGGTTTATGCCACATTACTTACAATATAAATGGAGTGGATTAATAATGGAAGGAATGGTATGTGCCTCATGAATTCAATATTATAAATATCAAACCTTATTGGCTATGGAGTCCACGAGACTGTGAAAGCCATTGGGTATGGAATATAGTTTGAGCTTCCTTGAGGAGTCCAAAGGGTCACATGATAATTTTGGTATGGATGACCATGAGAGCTTCCTAGTAGATTGATAAGAGACCATGAGAGATCTGGGAATGGTCCAGGGGTTATAACATGAGAGATTCCCTTTGTATTGGATGTTTGAGGGTTACATTATGGTCCATCAAAAAACTATATATATATATATATAATTATTCTATATATATATTGTAATAAGATTTGACAAACATACCATCTATGATATGAATTAGGTAGACCATACAAGTGTCCTTTAGCATCCTGTATGGGAGGGTGTTTATTTATTCTGTATTTTTTTATATGCCAACTTATAATCGAACATTGTTTGGATACATGTAGCTACTTGTATTACATGTAGACACCTTTAGTGGTGGCCTATTAAAATTTTATCTCACATGTTACTCTGGCATCCATTGGAACCAGATAAGACTGTTTTAACACAAGTATGGATTGGGAAAAGTTCCCTTTCATAGGATACTGTGTTATATTTATTTAGATGGAGGTTAGGATTTGAGGTTATAACATGAGTTCACGATTCTATAGAGAACATTTTGTCTTTTTTTTTCTCTTTGTATTTTTTGTATACTATGATTGAATTCCCGTCACCTTGTTCCCTTTGTGTATTAGAATGCCATACATCATGTATTGACATTGACATTGAGGATTTTATTATATTTATTAGTTGATTAGTTTTTCTCTCTTCTATTTCTTACCTTCACTTGTCTGTTATTACTATTTCTCAATTTATGCTTCCACAGTTAGTTGATTATGTCTACTCTTATATTATTCCACTATTGTTTCTTATTTATTATATCTATTGTGTCACTCATGAATGATGGTATAGTCTCCCCACTATACCACCATTACAATCTCTCTCAGAGATGGTATCCTTTAGAACACAGGGAGGCATGCCTAAGGCCTTGTGACACACTGGGCTTGTGGCACTGGTTATGTGGAATTTAGGTCTGAGGTATCGCAATGTAATATCAAAGGATGTTTCATTCTTGAATTAAATTTTGGAGACAATATAATTGAGATTGGTAACACTTGGAACTTGGTCTTAAGTCATAATTGGGGATCCTGAACCCATATATGAGGTAAATTCTGTGTTTCCTTAATTATGATTCTTAAAGATTCTGCTATTTTTTTGATACTGTTTCATTGTTGGGTGATACAGAAGACTTGTGATACTACTAATATTGATGTAATTGAAATTATGATTTCATTGGTATTTTTCAATGAAATGTGGTAATTTTATTAGATCATGCATCTTTATAGGCATAGTATGATAAATAGGCCATGCATGTTTCCCATATCATGATTAATTTTTAGATAAAATTTCTAGTTACATAGTCATTGTTCCTCATAATATTTTTATATATATTATATTGTGAAGACACCCTCTATAGTTTTTGGATCATGTTATTGTGTGGGCTAGTGGGAACTAAATTTTTATTCATAAGGTGTAGGGGGCCTTATGAATTGGAAAAAGGGATTCTATCTAGATGAACGATTTTAATGAAAGTTTTAATGTTTGAACAAAAAAATTTTAAATGAAAATGACAACCAATTGAATTAAATGTTTTGGTTCATAAAAAGTATGTGCACTTATGGATTGGAAGATGGAAAAAAAACATAGTTCAGTCTTTTTAATGTGTTTTTAAATGCTTTAACATGTACAAGTTCAAATTGGATATGACCATTAAATTGAAAACAACCATCTTATATCTGTCTAACCATGAAAATATACATAAACCAGATGTTAGCAGTGGGTATTGGATTTTTAATCATTCATATGGTCATTGTGGTCTGATCTAATGTTTATAAATATATTTTTAAGTAAGAATAAAAGAGTGTTCTTCTTTATAGGAAGGATTTTTTAATGTTATTATTTCTTAAGTGCAATCTTATGAATTTATATTATCACTTCTGTGATGTTTTTAGTTTTTTTGAGGCATTATACTTCAAAGTAATCCTTGATTCCCACGCCCTAAAGGCAGCGATGATCATGTTCTTTAGATGGTGGGCCATGTTCCCCCAGTCATTCAACTAGTAGATCCACCTATGGATCCTCTTATAGTTCCATATGTGGGTGTTGATTCCAAGAATCAAGATAGTTTTCTATGTATTCTTTAGGGAATGAAAGGAGGCATTATACCTTCCCTGAGTAAGGAATATTTGACTCATGAGTTTTAAGAGCATCATCCTCCCACCTTTTAGGTAGATGGAGGACCTCATTTTATAGAGTCTTGGCTCGAGGTGATCATATATATATATATATATATATATATATTAAATTATCTTCAGATGCCTCCAGAGTGGAGGGACAAGCTAGAAACCTATATGATATAAGACACAACTAAGGGGTGGTGGGATGTTTTCACCTAGGAAGATCAGAAACAAGAGATGGTTTGTGATGAATTTTAGACTTTATTCTATAAATAATAATTTCCCAAGACTCTTAGGGATAAAATATATAGATAAAATATGGATCTATAGCAGGGAAATTTGTAAGTTAGGGAATATTCTTCTCATTTCACTGAGCTAGAATGGTTTTTTCACCCTCTAGTTGTTGATGGTCTGACAACTACTAGGCGATTCGAGGATGGGTTGGGTTACTGCATACGATCACAAGTCAATGTATTCATATTGATGAAACTTTTATAATTATTAAACCATTACATAATCATATAGCATAATTTCAGAGATGATGAAGGTGGGAGCAAGGGTTGTTCGGCGCCTAGGGCTTATAGTGGTTCATCTTCTGGGATAACGTGGTTCCTTGAGGTCACTCATGGAAGTAACAAAAGTTTGGATCCTCTTATGGATATATCTCTTATCTATTACCAATGAGGATTGTAGGGGCACATCAGGTTTTCGGTTTTTTGGGATCTAGTGCAGTGTAAAGGAAATGGTATGATGGGCCGTATTCATCGTTTCCGCAAAACGTTTTTTATAGTGCCTAACAAGCAGGGATATGCACCTACACCTTAATCAGGAGTGGCTGTAAGAGTATCATGACAATCAGGTAGCTGGAATACCACTAGTTTATTAAGATGAGGAGGTGGTCATGGTAGTGGTATCCATACATATGATTCTCAGAACCAGTAGAAAATGTCTAATTAGGGCAGTCATGCAGTGTCTCAGGGCCGTAGTACAGGCCACCTACATGTTTTCTAGCCGATTCTATAAGAGTAGAGTGCCAGAACATCAACTATATGTGGTACTATTTTAGTATTCTTAACATTTGTGTCTTCTTTTTTTGATATAATCTCCTCTCACTCATTTGTTTCATATAAAACTACTTAGAGTCTGGGCCTCTACCTCAAGTACTATCATTGAATCATGACTCGAGATAAACAATTAGGTATCTGTTCAGAGGGTGTTTGCTACAATCAAAATTTTCCTCTCGAAATGTGTGGCTACATATTCATTTGGAGTCTATATGCCCACAAAATTATGTGTTTTGATATAATTGTTAGGATGGATTGGTTAGTTCCATAAAGATCTCATATTGGCTACTATCTTTGATGGGTGACATTTACATCCCCATAAGGTATTACACATGTGCATCATGGAGAATTGGATGTTATGGATTATGAGTAGGACTTTAGTGGAAGAGTATAGGTAATGTGAAAAAGTAGGTTACATGTCTTTTTCTCAATGAACAAGGGTTATAACCCGATGTCTTTCCTACCATGGTGGAGTATTTCAAAAAAAAAATCATGAAGTATTTGTTGGTATACCATTGGTGAGAGATGTATAGTTCAAAATTGATCTTGTTCATGGAGAAGAACCTGTGACTAGTCATCCTTATCAGATGGAATCAAAGGATCTTCTAAAGATCAAGAAGAAATTCTAGGATCTGGAGGAAAAAAGTATGTATATGAACTAGTGCATTGGATTAGGATTAACCAGCCCTTTTCTCCAAGAATGTGGATGGTACCCTTAGGATTTGTGGAGATTATAATTGATTGAATCAGCTTATGATCATGAAATGGTTTCCAAAGTCCATAATTGACAAAATATTTGATCATCTATGAGGAGATATGGTGTTTTCAATGATATATATGTGTTCGGGATATCATCATGTGAGTTTCAAGACTTTATACATACCTCAAGCAACTTTCAGAAGTAGGTATGTTCCCTTGAGTACTTGGTTATGCCATTCAGACGCACAAATTCACCTATAATCTTCATGGATATTATGATTCGAGGTTTCCAATCTTATCTGGATTCATTTTTTGTTGTCTTCATTGATGATATCTTATTGTATTCGCACTCTATACATGACCATCAAAACCATATTGAGATGATATTGAATAATTTTGGAGAGAATCAGATCTATGTTAAGATTATTAAATTCCACTTCTAAAAAAATAATGTTAATTTTATGGTTTATATCATCTCCAGGTTAAGAGTATTAGTTGTCCTAGAGAATGTGAGAGATTTATTATATTGGGATCATACCAAGAGAATCATTAACATTTTGTGTTTCTTGGGGATTGTTGGATATTCCAGATCCTTACTCCAAGATTTCTCACACCATGGAGTTCCATTTATAGGCTTGATAAATATGGGTGTGAAATTTGAATGGCCAATATGTTGTGATGTAGAATTTTAGGAGTTTGATGGATGAATGATTTTAGCATCGATAATGATTCTTAAAAATCTAGGAAGGACTTATAAAGAATACTATGGCACATCATAGATCATGTTTGGAGTTGTTCTGGTATAGGATGAGTAAGTCATTGCATATGGTTCTCGTCAGTTGAGGACTCAATAACGGAATTACCTGAGGTATGAACTCGAAGTCAATATTATAATTTATACACTAGATTTTGAATAAACTATTTAATGGGATAGTGTTTTGTGTCATTCACAAACCACAAAATCCTTAATTAATTCTTCACACAACAGGATCTGAATCATAGGCAGTGTAGGTGGGTCGAGTACCTAAAAATGTTTGATTGTGAACATGACTACAAACCTAAGAAGTGGAATTTAGTCGCTAATGATATGAGTATAAATACTTATAATATGGTAGACCAGGGTCCCAGTGATGCATGGAAGATTATTGCGTTATTCTCATAGATTCATGTCTTTGATTAGGAGGATAGTGGTTAGACTATTCTCTCAGCCATAGTAGTGACATATACTATTATGGAATGGGTAAGTTAGAGACAACTATATGTTTTCTAAGGCATTGTCTTACCAAAAAGTTTCTCTGAAGAAAATACTTCTTCTGTGAGGACTATGAATGGGGATGATACCTTATTGTTTTGTGGGTGTGTATGGTTCCCAACAAACATCATAAATGAGCTAGTGAAAGAATTTCACACCTTATCATGGGAGGTTCTCCCCTACATCACCATAATGTAATGAGATCTATGCCCTTTATTCTTGATTCCAAGAATAAAATGTGAGATAGCCAATTTCATCACTATATGTTCCTCCTATCACTAGGTAAAGGTAGATCATCATCTTCTGGTATGACTTCCATTGTCATTTTCCATTACCAATTGGAAATGGGATGATGTTTCGATTGATTTTGTGATTGGTCTATCAAGGTCACCTAAAGGAAATGACATGATATTTGATTTGGTTGAGCATTTGACAAAGTACACACACTTCCTATCTATTCAAGGGACATTCACGATAGATGAGATAGGAAGAATGTATATTAGAGAGTTGGTATGTCTTCATGGGGTTCCTCATTCTATATTTTTTGATAGAGATTCTCATTTCATATCATCGTTCTAGTAGTTGTTGCAGAAGGCCATGGGTACATAGGTACTTTTTAGGACGACATATCACATATAGATTGATGGAAAGAAGGAGTGTACAGTCAGGTTCTGGAAGACCTGCTTCGTGCTTGTGTCCTTGACTTGGACGTTCGTGGGAAAAGATCATCCATATGGTGTATTTTTCCTATGAAAATAAGTTTCAGGATTCCATAAAGATGGATCCCTATGAATACTTATACGGTAAGCCTTTTCTCTCACATATGAGATGGAAATATACTATGAAATATGGTTTTATTGGCCCTCATATTGTTCAGGATACTACAAAGTAGGTCTATTTGATTTGAGAGAATATGTTGATTGCTCATTCCAAATTGAAGTTTTATGAAAAAAATGTCAGTGACCTATTCCGTTAAATGTTAGAGACCAGGTATTCTTGATTGTATCAACTATTTTGGGGCACAGATTAGCTCGGAACAAGGGAAATCTCTCACCGATGTTCATTGGATCCTTTGAGAATTTAAAGTGGATCAGACCAATGGATTACCAGTTGGAACTTCCTCATAGATACCAGTCTATGCATGATGACATTTACGATTCTCTACATCACCGATACTGTCTAGACCTGTATCATTCCATTCTTCCTGATGAGTTTGAGATAGATATGGATTCTTCAGTGGAAGAGTATCCAGTGCGTATAGTGGATCAGAGAGTGAAGAAAATATGTAGAAGGTCCTTTCATCATGAAAGTGTTCTATGGAAGAATGGTTGGATACATGAAGAGACCTAGGAGTGGGAATATGACATATAATCTCACTGGTTGTTACTATTGGCTAACAAAACCTATTTTATCTCAAATGACCAACTCAAGGATGAGTTTCTGAAAGTAGGGGAGTTTGGAATGACTAACCCTTTTCATCCATGGTGTGGATAATTTATTTTTCCTCTTTGAATATATCATTTATGATTGGTAATAGTGTTATATAACCTAATAAAGGTCTGAGGAGTGTCCAGGGATTGTTTAGAGCCTGGATTTCTAGAATCGTTTGTAACAAGCATGGGTGCACATTTCGTTTTAACTATGAATCCTAGTTGCATTGGTTATCTGAAACCATGTGGTTGTAAATAGAAGAACCTATAGGCTACATGGGTTGTATGAAATGGTGTAGGCAAAGAATCATGACTAGGAAGAAAATTTCAGATGTGGGATAGGGCCTTACAACATGGTTAACAAACCTTATGGCTAAACCAGTGACCCCAAATTTTTTGATGAAATGACTCTTTGCCACTCAATTTTTAAAAACCATTTGTCTCTTTACTTCTACTTTCTATATTAGTTTGCAATGGGGTTTTCCCCCATGGATAATGTATTCTCCATTCATGGATCTCCTTTATCTCCTCCATTCGGAAAATGATCTTGGATTCAAAAGAAGTGTGAGATAGAAAAATGTAAGTCTAACCACATAAATTGATTTTATCTTTCATTTTATTCGAATACATCACACTATATAGATGTAGGCTCAATTTTTGAATTTTTATGGAAACCATCAATTTACCAAATTTCAAACAACTTGCTTTGAATTTGAAGATGTTATTGAGAGAGGTGTCATCTTTGACATTAATGTTGGTAGTCATGTTGTATTCCTTATGATTTTTGTAAATTTTTCTCAATTGTGCCACATAATGGACTTTTTAAAGAATTTAAATAACCTAGGTTCCATCATGTCTAAATGAACCTTGATTCTTGATATGAGTTAACTGGATCCTTTTTAGTGTTTTAGAGACCATTCATTCCTCAAATAGACACCCCATGGGCGTGCCACTGAAATTCGAAATTTATGCCAATCTGTTCAAAGTTCCCGGAACTCCCAATTTGACTTTGGATTCTTTGTTAAATGTAATACCTCTTGACTCATGTGTAATTCATTAAACCCATAACACTCTATTTTTCTTTGGACTAATTATAATTAATATTTCTCAAGTGAAAATGTGTATTTGTTACCATGAAACTACCCTTTTGATCCATGAGTATAATAATTGGGTTTTCAGGATTTGATGAAGATATTGATTTAGATGAAATGTAATGGAAAATGTAAGATGGTTTCTTCCTTTAAAAGACTTTGTTTTATATGGAATGGATTCAAGGTATAGAATTTCCATTCCCTAGAACATTTTTTAAAAAAAGGCACCACATGAAATGTTTTTCTACTGGTAAATAGACTTGATCAACAGAAGGCGAACCCATACCATTGTAATTGTTTTTAATTGAAATTATTAAGTTTTCATGACTTATGGAAAATTGTGATTAATTCATTTTAATATAGTATAGATATATATTATTACTCTAATGAGAGGTTTAGTTCTTATTCCTTAAAATATAAATGGATTAAATTGACAAGGTAATGGGTGGTATATGCCTTATGACTTGTATAATATAAATATCACACCTTATTTGATATAGAGTGCATGGGAATATGAGATCCCATGGGTAAGGAATACTGTGTAAGAATCCTTGAATAGTATAGAAGACAATGAGAGCCTTTGGTTAAGGAATATTGTCAAAGATTCCCAGTAGATTTCGTAGGGAAGGTGAGCACTCATTGATTTGGGAAAGGGGTTATATTGTGAGAGCTTCCCCTGGTACTGGATGATTGAGAGTTACATACTAGTACATACCAATGATATATATATATGTATTTAATTATATTATTTATAATATTATATATATATATATATATATAGTAACATGATCACAAAGACATACCGCCCCTAAACTGAAGCTGGTAGACCCTCCAGGAGTCCTCTATGAACCAGAGTGGGAGGGTATTGATTTATTCTATATTACTTTACTTTATTTCTTATACATACACACTATTTAGTTACGAGAACCTAATCAGATTACACATAGACATCGTTTGTTTTTTCCAACATAGATTTTATCTCACACCCTACTCGGACCACCTTTGGAACCTGAAAAGTCTACTTTAATTTAGGTATGTATAGGGAAAAGTGTCCATCTGTAGGTTTTTAATTTATATTTCCTTAGATTGATATTATTATAATATGTTTGATAATGTTAATTGGATGATATGGATATGTTTTTTTTCATTTGATCTATTTTTAAATTTTATTTTGTATAACTTCAAGCATTTTCCCTTATTCCCTTTTGGAATCATCATGCTATGTATCATGTATTGAAAATGCCTTGGAGGATTTTTTTTTATATTTATTATTTGATCAGTTTGGTTATCTTCAGTTAATTACCTTGTTAGTTAATACTATTTGTCTATTTTCAATTCTACATTCAGTTGATTGTATCAGTTATAATATAATTCAACTACTTTTTCTTATTTATTGTATCAACTATTCCACTTTGACGTGAGATTATATTCCCTCCATTATACAACCTTTACACACTCACTACTAGTCAGCAGACTTTGGCATTAAGGGATGCATGCCTGAGGCAATGTGACACATTTTTCTCATGGAATGGGTTAAGTGGCAACTAACTCTATGCCATCAATTTTTTTCCTTTTAATAATTCGTTTGATAGAGGAATGATTCTATTCCCTCTATTATGAGTTTTATTCAGAATAATTTCATTAACTCATGATGATGTGGATTTCCATATAAAAAATATGATTTATAAATTAACTATCACGTGTGATGACATAATGGATAAAAAGTTCAACTTGATAATAAAAATGACACAATAAAGATGATTGGTATAGATAATTTTATATATTCTTTATTTAGATTAAATTATAAATATTAAATTATATTTTTAAATACTCAATAATAAATTAATATATGTTTTAAATTTAAATTTTATATTAATAAGATGATCTTAAAAATGTTTGAAATTTGATGGAATACACAAGGACCCTAACATATTAGGCATGCAGTAAAATGATAAAACATGAGTTTTTAATGATATTGTACCATGGGAAAACTATGTATGGATGTACTATTATGGAGAAAGATTATATCCTCAAATTTTTATGTACTTACTACCCAATGATGGGAATCTTCTTTGATATGATAATACGAAACTACAGATACTTTATGAGTTTCAGTATTTATCTACTAAAATTCAGGCATGAATTATGATTTCAGTTAATTTTAATAGGAAAATTAAAAGTTTTATGGGTTTTAAAATCAGTATATTAAGAAGAAATTATCCTAATGATTGGAAATAATATCTTTTAAAAAAATGAAATTAAACACCTTCATTTGACTTTGATTATTCTAAAAATGTGAATATAAAATAAATTGTAGTAAATATAATATGGATTGAGTATGTAAAAAATAAGAATTTAATAAAATTAGTGCATCATATATATGTATTATCCTAAAAAAATTGTATACGATATATAACTTTTTTTGTAATTGAACAAAATAATTTTCAAATTGGATTATTATGTGATAAATTGAAAATATTTTTACATATTCATGCTTCAAAATACACTCAACCTAATTTTATTCACATTTATAACAATCCACGAGGGACTTGTATAGAAAATAAATTTACTATCATGATTATAATAATATATTAACACACCGATTTAGGAAAAGACATTTAATACACCTAACCAATAATAAATAATTTAATGGAGTTGTGGAATATGGGTTTGAAAGAATATGATTTATCTAGAAGGAATTAATTTATGACATTGTGAAATTTTTTTCAACAAAAAATGATTTTTTTCTTATGGAAAAGGGTTTTCTTGGATTATAAAGTGAAAATTTTCTTATAATATTTTTCTAAAAAACTAAATATTTTAAGAATAATTTTTTTTTCGAAAATTATAGTTTCTTCATCCATATATGATTCGTATTTACGGACCATCAATATTTTTTAAAATTTAATAATATTTTAGAGAAGGATTATTTAAATCAACATTTTTTGTGGGAGGACATCATTAAATAATTTGAATATTTGGAGTTTTATTTATGAAAGTTCATGTTTGTCTAGAAAAAGGAAGATTGTTCCTATCTGTTTTGATAATAATTAAATAATAAATTATATTCATTTATTTAAAATATTAGTTATCTAATTTGTTAAATTATTATTCATATTTAATTCCAATTAGGAATAATGTGTGTGGAATGATACTTGTAAATCTTATAAATTTCATGAAAAACACAATTGATGATTTAGACTCACATTGAAACATAATTGATTGAGGTATAAATTATATACTCCATCCTAATTTTATTATTAAAAATTTATGTAAATTTTTATCTTCTATATTAGTTAATGAATCATTTGGGGAAACAAATTTCTTAATGCGATAGAAAGCGTAATGTTCTTATATATTTATACAAGTGAAATTTAAAATCAGTTAAATATAAGATATTTTAAACAAAAACATCCAAAACATTATGATTATCATTAAATTTTAAAATAATTGATTCCAAAAAAAATCTGCATTAACTCCTATATAATATAAATATTTTTGAATGATGATGTTACTTTTACAATGGTTTTTTTGTATAATCATGGGAAAGAATGTTTATGAAGTTTCCATACCCTATTTGTATTGATTATGATTTTCCTCACTTTGGGTGAGATGGGATCATTTGGATTTCTTTGGGTGTATATTAAAAAATAATTGGATGGGTGGTTAAATAATCCCATGAAGTAGCTTATTTTCCATTCAATACTCACTGAAAAATTTAAGATGTGTTTTTAAACAACTTCTCAATCATAATACATGTTTATTTTATATAGATTTACATCTTAGTGGGGAGAAAACTAGTTATGGATGGGATTATTATATATATAGATTAAATTTAAGTGATAGTAAATTAAATAAAACAAACCTATGATTTATGGAAAACTTCATCTCATTATTATTACATAAGTACATATATGTCTATGGTTACAATATAAATTAAATCCATATTGGTAGTCCCTATCGAATTTAATTCCATCTAGGAATCTATGAAAGGGTGAATTCCCTAGTTTATATAATAGTGAGAATCCATGAGGATTTAATGAGCAAGATCATCATGCTAAAAAATCATGATTTTATTTACTATTATCATAGAAAATTTATTTTATGTTTGGTTTCGTCATCACACATGAAGACTAATTGGGTTACCCTAAGAATCTTAGTCCCTTAAGAAGGTTTAAGTGTTAAAGAAAGATTAAATGTACCCCAGGATTATTTTATGTTTCTGCTAGAGTTTCAACTCATCTAGGAAATAAAATTAAGGTATGAAGGGATTTAAGGTCTCCTAGGAGGAGTAATGGGTAATTTGGGGACTTAAAGTTCCCACATAATACTTCAAGGCTACATTAGATTTTAGTTACATTTTTTAAAGTAAATTTAATTAAATAAGGATTTATGATATACTAAGAGGACTTAAGGGTACACTAGAGTCTTATGTTTTCTTTGAAGTCTGAAGGGTTCACTATATTTTAAAATCATCTAGGATGTAAAAATAGTTTATTCGTGGATTTTTAGTATCCAAGGTTTAATTATAGTATTATAGATTTTTATACGGTTATGTATGGTGAATTGGATCATGTTGGGATTTATCATCATCCATAAAGACTTAAGGGTCCATAAATATTTAATTATATCCACTAAATATTAAGGGATGAATGGGTGAAAAGATCCATAATATTGGGATTGGTCTTACAGAGACCGACCTATATATCCTCTATGAGAAATCAAAATCATCCTTGTTCTATTTAATAAATTAAATCCAAATGAAAATTCTTGGAAGTTATCCTTAGGGGCATGGTTTGGAAATTATTTTTCATCAAGAAGGTATAAAACTTTTTTGACAAAAAAAACCTTGGCAATACCGCGTCATTTTAAAAGTATGTAATGGGGAAGACTTTTTCACATTTCAATTTTGATCAACTAAGATAAAATGATTTTTGTTTAAGTCCATACGACTAAGAATTCTATATCATAAAATTCAAGGTAAGATGTCTAGGACCACTAGACTAAAGGTTCTTATAAATGATCTAAGTATGGGATGCTTTCATGAGAATTTCAAATAGTTTATTTCAATTAATGCATTTTTTGAAGATATAGGATTTATTGTAATGAGGAAAAAAATAGTGTGTACATTATTAGATAAATTTTATGATGGTGTGTGGATTACATTTTAATTATAACCCAAATGAAATCAGTTTCTATCCATAGAGGATGAATACGGAAAGGAAGAGTGAAACCAAAAAAAGTGGGAACAATTAGGACAAAACATAGTATTATTCCATGGAAGGATAAAAATTAAATGGAATTTACTTGATTGTTAGGAGATCAATAAATATAGAAAATTACATAAATCTAATTTAATTTGATATTTCTTATAAAGAATCTACCAAAACTATATTAGAACATAATTAAACTGTTGTGGTTGATAATAAATCAGATAAGAGAAGAATATAAAATGTGTTGGATTATAAAAAACAACCCATGGTTTTGGGGATTTATGATGAGGTAGAGGAGGTAGCTAGACACTACAAAGGAATCCCATAATGGACCTTGGTCAATTGTTGATAAACAAGTGTAAAAGAGAACCATGGGGACAAAATCACATGACAAAGGGGGAATTGTTTTTGAAAACAAATGATTTTCAATGCACTCCATATAATATGTGAGTCCTATATAGGAAGAAATTAATGCTCAAAATTTATTAAAATAGAACTTGTTGGTTATGAAATCTTTGTTCATAGTTTATGATTCTCCACATTTCAGAGAATTTATACACATTTTATAAAAGTTTTACTTTGGTTTTTTCATGTGGGAGAGAAGAAAAAAGATTAAGTATTGTATAAATCACAATAACATTAGATCTTTGGGTGTCCTACGAATAATTATGTGATTACATATAGGGAATTGTTAATTCATTTGGGGTGCCAGTTTTAAAATTTTTAATTACAATTATTTGAAATAAAACAAAAATATTTAAATACATCTGACGTATATGGTCACACCAAAGGAGACAATGATCCTTATCATGAAGCCCATAATTCTAATGGTAATATGAATTAATTAAAAAAAATACGGAATTGAATTAAATTTAGAAGAATATTTAATTGATAATGTTTTACCAGGAATAGTTTATAAAATATCATGATATAGTGAAGAAAAAAGAATATCCTATTAAGAAAGTTGTTTTGAAAATAGGGTTTAAGTAGTTATTAATCTTAAAATTCACTCTTTAAATAATAATATTCTATTTTATATTAAGATAAAATTTTTATTAAACTAAAACT
Organism: Viscum album; assembly: GCA_963277665.1. Lineage (NCBI taxonomy): Eukaryota > Viridiplantae > Streptophyta > Magnoliopsida > Santalales > Viscaceae > Viscum > Viscum album. Next base: position 1,472,128,177 of record OY728125.1, on the reverse strand, counting down.
AGGTAACCCAAAACTATATTTAAACGTAATTAATATAACTCATACAATAGAAATTTGTGACTTAATTTAATTAATTAATTAACTAAAAAATTATTCATCTACCAATATAGCATGATCAATGATAAATAAGTAATAAACATTAAAGAAGAAAATGTAAATTCAAAATACAATAATATTATATTTTTGAAAAATATATTCATTATAATAATAATCCTTAAATACAAATATTGGAATAATTGAAATTATACCCTCATGAAAATCGTGAGTCGTCAGATAAAACAAAAAAAATCCAAGTCTAAACACTTTAGAAAGGTACAAATCCATACGAGTGATCTTCCAACTAATGAATTAATTACACCCAGGTGTGAAACAAAAACCTATATTTCTTAAATTAAATGTATACTGAACTATTCTATTGTATCTCAATATTTTTTTTATTTTTTATTTTAAACTGAAACTACATTAAGAAATCTCAAAAAAATTGAGTCATGTGCCTCCCAAACCTGTAACACCTCCAGATTCTGAAAGAGGAACATCATGTTTAACACCATATATGACACAAACACCAAGATTATAAGATAATAGGACACCCTGAGTCTTTATGATATATTTATTATTAAATAAAATAAATATCATTGATATCTTCTGTTACATGCAATGCATGGTTTAAACAAAACTCAACACTCTATTAAAATATGAAAATTTAAATATAACTATTATAACCTAGCTGTTAAGTCAGAGAGCATTAATAGTAATAAATAAATTATTAAAATTATATCTTTTACACATGTATAATATAAATTCAATGTTTATCTAAATATTATAAAGAAAATTAAAATCATTTGAAAGAAAAAAAGAATGGTTTTCTGAAAAATCATTATTTTTATGAAAGGAGGATTAGTCACACATTTCATAGATAATTTAAACTAATTTTAAAATTTTATTCGAAAAAAAATTTAAATCTACATCTAAAAATTAAATTTGGGGTGGTTTAGAGAATTTTTTGAATATAATAATTTGTGATGAATATTGAAAAATACTAATCTATTTTTGATAACTACACATTCGCTTAAATTATTAATATATATAAATAATATTTTAAATTACATATTATGTAATAATAGTAAAATTATATAAAAATTCATCTAATTTAGGTCATTTTAATCAATATCTTTTTGAATTTTGATATTACAACTTTCTATACTTTTCAAATTTTTTTCTTTGGAAAAACATTTTTTCATCACATCTTCGGGATTAGTTATAAATATATATCTTAATATTATGATATTTTAATTTAATAAAATTGATTAAATATTTTGATTAATTATAATATATGATATATGATATGTTAAAATTATCTTATGGTCATAATGATAAATAAAAACAATAAAAATTAATTACAGCAATTAAGGATAAAACGATGTTTTTCTCATTACATTCAATTATATTAATACTTTTTTTCCACAAATATTGATATTTACTGAATAAATTATATTTAATATATATAATAATTGGTTACTCATTATATACTAATTTTCATTGTAATTTTATTCTTAAAGGATAATTTACCTATGTAAATAAAAAGATACAAGTTACAATGATGAAAACTAAAATGGTAAAATTCAGTAAACCGAAATGATAAAGAATAATATGTTTAAAAATGTGTTTTTTTCTTGTGATATATGTGTTTATAAAATATATCCTCCATAAAAAATGTTATTTATATTATTTTTATGAATTTTGGGTGAGAGTGAGTTCTTATTATTGAATAGTTTTGGGTATTTACAAAAATACCACTCCTCAATTATTAAAGTGAACTCACTTCCCTCTATCATTCACACACATAAAGACATTTTTATTTCCAAAAAAACATAAAAACATACCTAATCTCTATAAAAACATTCTATTTCTACTGTTATTCAAAAAATAGCTACCCCAGTATCCGTAAAAAGAGATTTAAAGGGGGATTCTCTAAGAGATTGTAATTGTCTCCAGTATGATATCTCTCTTCCTTTAAAATTTGAAAACATGCAATTATATATTGAAAGTTAAAATATAATAAAATCATTATATAACATATAATTATTATTTATTAAGTAAATTTAATAGTTTTTATCTATATACCCTTCCATCAAATGGGAAATGAAATAATCAATCGTGTGTTCGATGAACTATTGCCTCACGAATAGATGTAACTCATTTTCTATCGAAACATTTTGTGGTTGGATATAATTATAGATTTAATATATAAATAAAATTTATTATATAATTATTATTATTCAGTTATAAGATAACATATATTTTCTTTAGTAAAATTCTGTTAAAAATATTATAATGTCACTCATTTATACAGAGCACTACCACCTCAAGAAGCAATGTGATTCATTTTTCACATAAAAATGATGTGGAATGTAATGTGGAAACATTTAATGAATAAATCTGATATAAATTAAATTATAATTTTTTTTAAAAATTTAAATATCATTGATTTCATTACCATCACACTTGTTAAGCGAATGATATCGTGTCTCATGTGCACGTACAACCTACCGTCTCTACGAAGCGATGCGATTCATTTTCTATATCAAATTTTAAATAATGGTTATGAAGATGTATCTAATTAGGAAATAATATTAATAATATTAATAAAAATTTTATATTACTTGACAATATCCTATGTAAAATAACTACAAATTTCATGAATAAACATGCATGAGAAAACAAGGTAATTAAAACATGAAATAGTGAAAGTGATGAATTTTTATAGAACAATGGATGGTAAAATGTTATAAAAGGATTATACATGGTATAAGATATATTAATATGGTTCTATAAGATATTTATAATAAATATATTATTATTATTCAGGAGTTTTATACACATATTAAGTAAGTCAGACCCTAAGTAAGGGTTTCTCCTCTCAATTTTATTCCATGAGACAGATGCCATATTTACAAATTATTCCTTTATGTGTTGTACATAATCCCACTATTGATATGTTATATAATTAATCTATTTATATTCATGTTATTGAACGTTTCATTTGATTTTACTTATTTCATGGGTATTATGATTCAAAAGTTACCCATGTGGTATGGATTTAATAAGAATATAATATTTATTTGATATTGTTTATGTTAAAGTCTCCATTAGGGAAATTATTTTGTGTATATATATTAAACATAATATATTTTGTTATTCTATAATTAGTCATTAAATTTTAATATAATACTACCATATTAAACTCTTATGTTCATAAAATTAATAAGAAAATGTTTTTAATAAAATTGGTATTCATTTATCTCTTCGGTTGAAGATCACCATTCATCCATATCCATATTTTGATAAATGTATTCAAAATTGTTTTTAAAATTTTCAAATTGATTTAGTAAATAAATTTTTTAACATGTTTTAATTTTTACAAATTTCATTTAAATGAATATTTATGTCATTTTAGAAACAAGTCATTTTTGTATATTTATAAAAAATGTGGAAGGAATCATTGTTTTACATGTACGGCATGAAAAAATTTCTTCCATCATGAACAATAAATGTTTTAAAGATTCCTTTAAAAATTTTAAAGTTTATTTTCTGAGAAATAAATTCAATTTTTTTTATATTTATGTTTAAAAAATCTATTTTTAAATATATTTTTCATCATGAATTTTTTTCTTGAAATTAATAGGGTATTTCTATTAATCAACGACATTATACTATTATTATAATTATGATCCAATGATGAAATGTTTTATTGATATCTCCATTATTTATTTATTGTTTTCTTTATGATAATTTTTCTGAGTATGTAAAAATATATTACAATTCAACATATTACTCTTGAGGGATTATAATTCGGCTAATTTTATTGGGGTAAGTATTAAAAATTAATTCGTTAACCTTTAAATATGAATGTACCTATTTGTTTTGTTTCACCCCTTTTATATTATGAATGCATTAGAATTTTTTATGACGTGTGGGAATTGGTTATAGATATCGTCTCGATACATAAATAGGTATCATGAGACAAATAAATTAGAGAAATTAGATGGACTTTTACCCACGCATTTAAAATACATTGATAAAGGTATCTACAATATGTTTTAGATGATAAAAATTATGAATTCCCGCATTATGATTTTAGTTAATCGCATTCTATGTTATTAGTATGTTTCTTATAACTTCCATGGTTATGTATAAAGCTCATGTGATTATTTATATGGTGTTACATGATCATTATTTAGTTCTCCCATATTATACTCAATTAATTGATTGAATGAAAAGTGTTTCAGTTATTTAACAACCCGTATTGATTATGAATATTTATTAATGATATATTTCATTATACGTGTACCCTTTCTCAGCATATGAGCTCTCCCATTTGTTATGTTTTTTTCCTAGGATACCAGGAATCATTTTATGATCAATATATTGGGATATTTTATGGGGAAAATGGAATTCTAAAATAAAATATTTATTGTATTTTATTTTTACAAATGTATAAGAAATTAAATTACATATTTACATTACCATCATTAATAAAATTTTAAATTCTTTGGGATGGGATACCTTGTAACTAGTAATAATTTAATAATGTTACCATGGACTCTAGGATACCAGGTTTTGTGTTTTTATAGTTGGTATTAGAGAATGATTAGAATAATCCTTAGGAACACGATTTTGGAAAACAACGATTAGAGAAAAAAAATCCTAAGATTGAATTTTAGGATATTTATAGAAGAACCTTAAACTGTTTTTGTGAGGAATATATTATGTAGATTTTCATAGAAATATATAACTATATGGATACTACAGGTGGATTCAGATTTGGAATAAATTTACCTACTACTAATAACCTTGAAAAATAATCACTTGGCTTGACAAAAGTATTACATGGTACATGAAAATATGGTTTAACACTCGTACCTGAAATTTTTGGGTTAATTTAAATTTTATTTATAAAACCTTATAAAGGGTTTGTAATATTTTTGATGATTTTAAAACATTCCAAAAGAACCATTTTATAAATGAAATTATCCATGAATAAATTTTTTAATTTATGTTATGTTTTTCACTTGTTTTGGTAATATACATGATGTTTCATCATATATTGATCTAATATAGTGACTTCAATTGTTTTGAAATAGTTCATCATGGTTGGAATGGAAACTATATCAATCAACATACCACATGTAGGGACTTCCATCCTAGGAAACATAATAAATATATAGGCTGAGATACTGTTGGAACTAATATTATTGAAACAATATTTGGGAAACTGACTCAGGTTATAAGAAACAACCTTGAACATATAGAGAATCCTCCTGATCCACCATGAATCATTAAAATGTTAGTCCAATTTACTCACCAACAACCTCAATCACTCAATAAGACTAGATATCAATTTATAGTTATCAAATTGATATGTTACTTGTAGAAGATATTTATTTCTTTGGAAAAAAAATGAAGAAATATTTCATGTAATTTTATCATCTATCAGGATATGTGGGTCAATGGGTGTCATTGATTCAAAACAATAAGCATGAATCCGAAATGATAAACATGGGATGGAAGGATTTATGATACTCTTCATAGAAAAGTATTTTCCTCATGATCAATGAGAGTATATGGAAAGAAAATTTTTAAGGATAATAAAAAAGGAATATAAAATAAAGAAAAGTATTAATCTAAATTTACAAGGATAGTAAAGAATAATTTAGACTATATATGTAACCCAATGAAAAAAATTAATTGTATCTTGGAGGGTTTTAAGACAACTCTTTGAAGGAAACAAGTCACCCAAACAATCTCATTATATGAGAACTTAATATCTTGTGGTATAAAGATAGATAAATAATTATAAATTTCATATGTATTTAAAGGGACGAAAAATAATAAGAGTATATAAGAGGAAAATATCGATAATGGGAATAAGGGAAAGATAGCTTTTCCCAAATGTAAAAATTGTGGAAATACACACTTGAGTTCATACTAAAGGGAATGTGAGATTTATAAACATGTTGGGATATTATCCACCATGATCATGATTTAATGTAAAAGAAAATAGTATATAATGTTCAATTCTTCTACTATAATGTTATTAGTAAATTTACATTCAAATTTCCGAAGTGTCATGGGAACATACCCCGGAAATATATAGGGGGTCAAGGTCAATATTACGATATTATTACGTCCAAAAAGGAATGATCAAATTAAATATATTTTTGGATTCAGGAGTTATATTTTAGAATACATTTATCAATCATATTATTTTTATAAGAATCTTTCAACATAACATTATTTTATTTCAATAGTGTTTCTTTAAGGATTTGAAGGCATATGTTGAATGGTGTCGATGACGGAGAAAAGTGATTCAGTGGAATGTTAATTTTTTTTAAACACATGATTGAAGGAAGATAACCATTAATGTTTTCATGACTTTGAGATAAAAATGATAAATATATGTTTATGGGATATTATAAATAAAATTGAAATTTCAATGTGATTTTATGGTTTGTGTCGTCTTTGATAGAGTTTAATACATTTTTGGATTTATAGATATATTCAACAACATGAGATTTTATTTTTAGAAGCACTCATATTTTCATTAATGTTTTATATTGATCATGTTATTTACATATTTTTTAGGTTACATCAATAGGTATATTATTTTTTTTGGGAATCTAAGTCTATGTTTATTTTGGAAACTTAGTGATATTCCTTCTCAATTGGGTCAGACATATTTCGGTTGATTCGTAAAGTTAACTATTTATGGAATGGATTAAGTTAAACATTGGGGTTATTGTTAACGTATTAGAGATTAATGTATTATATAGAATGAATTGAGATAATAATTTTGGTTTCAATAAAGAAAAGAGGAATATCTTGTTACTCTTATATGGATCTTTAGATATTTCAAAAGATAATTTTAGTGCATCAGGCATAAAAATTAATATTCGATATTCACTCATTTGAGTAAGAAATAATGTTTAAATTTATCAAAGTATAACTTACAGATAAAATTTTTTCAATGAAATAGAAATATATCAAGTGAATACATTTCCTTATGTTAATAGTCTATATGTTAAACAAATTCATTAATATTAGGAAAAAGATATTGAAGTAATTATTTTACCATATTACATTCATATATGAAAAATAAAATGGTATTTTTATAACATATTCACGGTTTTGAGGTACGTAACATGCCATTTATCTTTCAATTTTATGTGATCAATGATCTCTATCACTCAATAATTATTTATGTTTTCCTTTCATGTCCATATCGTAACCTTCTAACTAATATTCTATTATTTGGAAAGACAGTTATGTAACTATTGTACTTACCTTTATATCTTATATTGTGTAATTTTTATTATCCCTTTTTATGATTTGGGTTACCCAAAATGTTATTTTCAAACCTAAAACCCAACATTATCTCGATGAAGAAAAAATTGTGAGGACCAGATTTATTTAAGGGGGGTTAGAATGTAACACTATAATATTTTAAAATATGAACGCCATGTCTGATAGAGTACATGAAACAAAACAATATGTTTAGAGGGGAATATATTTACTTGAGAATTTATGATATATTTCATTTTAAATTAATAAAATCTATTTGATATCCTACATTATATGAAATTATGGGTTAAAATAATACCCAACACTCTATTAAAATATTATTATTTAAACATGGTTATAATATATTGCATGTTATATTGGTGGGTTTCAATAGGTATAAACATAATATGAAAATTATATAGTTTAAATATATATAAAAACTTTTTAATGTTTATCTACAAATTATAAATAAAAAAATAATATTGTTAAAGAAAAAAAAATTAGAAAAAAATACATTTTTATAAAATATTTATTAGTTTCTCTTTGGAAACATAATTTAAATAAATATTTAACAGCTTTAGAAAATTTAAAGGAATAATAAAACCTAATTTTAAATATCTACGTTTTGAAATTATCTATCGGTGAATGTTTGAGATTTTATGAAAATATTAATTTTTTATAATTGTGAAATATAATGATTTTTTAAAACATCATCTTTCTTTAAATTATTTACAAATAAAATAAATAGTTAATTTAGGTTAAATGTAAAATTAGTTCATTTATATTACAATTTAACAAATTTTGATAATTTTATTCAATTTCATTTTTAATTCTGTTATTTAAACATTCTATAGTTTTAATAAATATCTCTTTAGAAAATAGTGTTTTCATCGCATCATTGTTATTAATATTAAATTAAATTATATGACTTATATGAATCAAATTTGTTAAAATGGATTATATGTTTTTAAAATAATAATTTATAATTTATAAAAATTTGAATTTTTTTGGGTCATAAATATTAATAAATGTAACAAAAATTAATTATTGTGAATAAGGTTAAGACATGGGTACTCTCATTACATGTGATTGTATTAATATTAATTTTCCACCTATATAGATTTTTTTTGATAAATTGAATTTAATATTTATAATAATTGGTTCTAATTTATATAATATGTATCTTTTGATATTATTCTTAATGGATAGTTTACTTTGGTAAATAAAAATATACAAGTTACTTTGGAGAAAACTAAAATGGTAAAATTCAATAAACAGAAATATAAGGAATTAAATGTTTAAAAATAGGTGTTTTTTATTGTGGTAAAGGTATGGATCGACCAAATCATCCCTAAAATTATTTATTTTTCAATTTTGGAGGCATTTGGGTGGATATTGACTTCCCATTATTGAATAGTTTTTTTATTTACAAAAATTCCAATCCTCCACAATTATTAAAGGGCAGTCACTCCCCTTACATATTCACACCTATAAATCCATTTGTTTTCCCAAAACCTACCAAATTCCATCACCAACATACTTATATACAATATATGGCTACTTTTATTCCCCAAAAGGAAATTCTAGGGTCCTCATGAATAGATCCAAATGAGGATTCTCTAAGAGAAGGTAATTGTCTTCACCATGATCTTTATCTTTATTTCTTATTTTACAACATAAATTGTAACACCCTAACCCCAGAATCTAGGAGCCAGTGCATTATTTTAATACATTCTCATGATTACATTGAATCAAGTCCCTAAAGGACCGATCAGTTTAATAGTACTATAAACAGGATAGATACATAAGTTCAACACTACAACTTGAAAAGAAAAACAACATTAATTTATTCCATTAGAAACATCCAATCATTCAAGATTATTCCTTTAAGTCACTCATAACTAACTTCTTCATATCCTGGGAAAATGAAATATGAGAAAGGGGTGAGCTAAAACACTCAGTAAGAGTAAGAAATATTGCGAAAGATAACACAAACATTAGGCATGGTGAATAATTGAAAACCCATGAATTTACCAATAATAAACATGAACACTTTATGGAAGGAATATGAGTTGAGTAAATAATTCAATAATAAAATATAGTCATGAGTATTCTGCTAGTTGAATAACCACATGAAATATCAATATATAATCTCATAATGATGGAATCCATAATGCTAGACATCATAACCACATAGTCAAGGCCATGTCCCAAGACTAGAAATATGATTTTGTCAAGGCCTTGTGCCAAGACACTAGTTTGTCCCCGGAGATCTACCGATGCATTGAGGAGATATAGCGGGCTCCACTCATCACTCACAATGTACAATGCATTCCCCATCAGAAAAAGTTTAAAATAGAACATAAAAATTCGTATTAAAACTATCATACGAAATGTCAATACTTTATCAAAAAACTATGAATGGTATAAAAATTTCACATCCAAAGTCAAACAAAACTCATTCAATACAATATGGGAGATTTTATTGTAATATATTAACCTCAATCTAGAATAATGAAGGATATTGACATAGTTGAAAATAATCATCAAAAATATTTGATAGAAATACCCCATTTTCTTGAAAACATTTAAAAGTCACACTATTTGTCAAGAGGCCATTTTAAAAATTTGTTTTTGAATAAAAGTTTACCATAACACTTTGAAGCTTTTAATAGGAAATTTAATTTTAAAACATTAATGTCTATATAAATAAATCCTTAAAACCATTTTAAAGCATGGACATAAATGAAAATGATTTAGAAGAATAAATATTTAATAAATTTAAAATGAAATTTTAGTTAGAGTTCCTAACAAAATGAGAGATGATTGAATACAAATAATTGAGGTAACCAAAACATTATAATACCTTGATAATAAATGATTTCATTATTTAATATGTCAAAGGTAAGTATATACAACATATAAAAGTGAACTGTTGCATACCAACAATGAAGTCTCAAAGGAATGTAAATTGAGATAAAAACCTTATAAAGACAGTATCTTTAGGTAAAGGATAAATCAATGACATAATTTTGTGTGAAAAATATAAATAAACTCAATATGATTGCATATTATATTAAAATAAATCAGTGTACATTCGCACATATTCTTTTAAAAACAATACCAATGACTTGGATGTATAACTCAATGGATGAAAATTGTGTTAAGATCAAGTTTATAGCATTGTCTTGAGAAATTATCAATGGAGTGATTATGTGAATAAAAAGTATATCCACATAAAGGGGAGTTTAAATTACTATATAAAAAATAAATAGTGATTCCACACATAATATTGGTGTAAAATAATCAATGAAGTATGTGTGAATCCCACTTAGTAGAAATTGAAATTTGAAATTCCTTTACCAATTTGGTAACTTATGAAACGTACATCCCATGAAAGAAGGATCATACAATAAAGATGTAAATACCTATAATTTATTGTATATTACACCAATAATACAATCATTTATAGTACATATTCCACACAAAAGGAAATAGTGGCCAATATAGCATGAATCTCACGGGAGTAAAAAGTGTGATGAAAAAACCTTACTTCGTTGTAATCAATCGAGTCGTATGACCAAAAGTTAATAACCACCAAATTAATCATATAATACCATTAATATAAATAGAATAATGATAATATATATCTTATGGAAGTACACAAAACTTCACATACAATAAATAAGTGGCGAACAATGGAAAGCTTACAAGAATTAAAAGTGAGATAAGAAACCCCTTACCTGAAGTCCAACATGTCTTGTATGTTCCTTGTTCTTCTTGAATAATAAACATAAGTTAATTTATACTTGATTAAGAAATTTTTTCAAGTTTATTATTCCTTTTATATCACTTATTACCTTACTATAATAATTATTTAATTATTTGAGTTCATATTGGATATTGTATCGATGTTCAGAACATGAGTAAAAAATGAACTAGTTGTAATTACAATTTTTCCATGTGGTCAAAAGTACATTATCTCCAGAATGATATACATGATTTAGATATCACATATATATATATATTATATATCCATTATATATATATATATATATATCTATTTATAACATTACATAACATTTAGTGATAAGAAATGAAATGAACTGTTCATGGTGATAGTAAGTCGTACATACGCATGAACGCTACTTTCATTTCTATTTTGTTTTTTAAGGGAATTAAAACATAATAATGCATAGGTAAATGTTAATTATAGTATAAAATCATATATAATATCATTATGATCATCCTTTATACATCCCACATAAGGAATTTATGAGTCATATCATTTTGAGGGGGCAGTAGTCCGCACTTACTAAAATGAAATTATCGGGTTTTTGCCATAATGGAAACCATAAAATAATGATATAAATGGAAAATATAGAAGCATAAAGAAAACATAAACATAATATAAATATCATATATAAATATAGTTCCATATTAATCTCCACCATGAGAGGCATTAAAAGATAATCGAACAATCATCGTTTCGTGAGGCGTTAGTTTTCCATCCATAGAAACAATATGCTCTTCACCCATTAGATGGAGGTGTGGGTAAGTGTTGTTTGAATCCTTCTCATAAAAACATAATATTATATCGAGCATACTGGGTTGGTTATAAAATAATGTCATAAAAATTATTTATGTTGTTGGAGAAGTAAAATAAAACAAAATAAAATAAAATAATTTAAGAGAAAGCGTTACATTTAATTTGGGTAACTTCCTTTGGTTTGAACCAAAAGGACTTCTTGAAGTGCCTTATGCCTATAGTAAGGCTTCTAGGAGTAAGAGGGAGATATTGAGAGAATATTTTGGCAGGGTTTGAATGAGACAAGGGGCTTGAGAGGTGTGTGGAAAGAGTTTTAATCGGTGTCCTTTCATAAGGGGAGGAGGGTCTCTTTAGGAACGTGTGAAAATATTATTTTATTATACTTTGATATTCAGTTTCTAAAGGTCCAAAACTGATTAAACTCAAATATAATATGACTCATGGTTGAAATAAAATCATAAAATAATGATTGGACAGGTTTTGGATATTATTTTAATATTAATAATCATATTTATTTAAATCATTTATTAATGAGGTAAATAATACATCATTATTGTGTCATAATGAATTTAATTTATTTGATGTATATAAATTATTAAAAAATTACCATAATGTAGGGAATATTTTTATCTTTCCAATGATTATTTATATTTGAAGATATGGCTTATATAACCCCATGTAAAAATTGATATACAAAAAGATATTTTTTATAATCATTTTTGTTGTTACATTAAGTTAATTAAAATAAACTCTCATTATCATTTGTAAGTAGCTCTATGGGGTCCCCAAATCGTCCCAAGGATTCCCATGGTTGGCGATGACTCGTCGAATAAGGTTAGGACAAGTGTTAAGTTAATTTTGTATTAATATAATATTCTTTTTACCTTGAATTACCATATTTACCTTGAACTGCGGTAAATAAAAGTCAAATGTTACTATTCCTCAAAAATTATTTTCATCTTATTGAACCAAATTTTACTTACTAATAACAACCATGTATTTTGGACTCTCGATATTAAATTCATAGAAGTGGTAAAATTACATTTAAATTTTAATGCCCCGACCCCAGTTACCTAGAGTCGGTGCATTATTACATAACATTGGCATGATCACAAGAAAGATCAAATCTCGAAAGACTAATAGGTTTAGTAGCCTTAGAAACACTAGATATATTCATAACTCGTACATTACATCATAAAGTGAAAAACGACAATAACAAAATATTTTCTCCATATTCCACACTCATATCCCCACATAATATCCCTGTAGGTCATTCATAATTTACTTCTTCACTTCCTGGGAAAAATAAAACATAGAAAGGGGGTGATATCAAATGCCCAGTAAGGATACCAATAGACCAGAAACATTTATAAATAAGAACAAACATTTAAGGCAATGTATAACTAAAACAAAAACCTTTTAAACTTGAACTTCAACATAGTATAACAAAAGTAAAATGAAATAATGCCATTTAATTATTCACATGGATATTCCACCAATCAAATAATCACATGCAATATCAATAACCACATTCATAATGATGGAATTCATAATGCCAGACTATCATAACCACATAGCCAAGGCCACGTGCCAAGACTACAAATACAATTTTTCCAAGGCCTTGTGCCAAGACCCTAGTTTGTCTCATGAGACCTACCGATGCATCGAGGAGCTATAGCGGGCTCCACCCATCACTTACTAAGTCCAATGCATTCTCATATGAAAATGTTTAAATATAACATAAACATTCGTATTAAAACTAGCATACGAAATGTCAATACTTTCTCCATAAACCATGAATGGTATAAAAATAACACATCCACAGTAAAACATATCATAAAACCTTCAATACAATAAAAAAGTTTTGTATCATAATAAATCAACTTCAAATAAGCTTAAAATCCATCAGAGGATGTTGAAATAGATGAAATCAAAACTATTTGAGAGAAATATCTCTTTTCTCGAAATCATTGAAAAGTCACACATTTATAAAGGAAGTAATTTAAAAGAGATTTTTGAGTAAAAGTGTCCCATACCACTTTGAAACTTTTGAAAAGAAATATCATTTCAAAACATTCATGTTCATATAAATAAATCCTTAAAATCATTTTGAAAACATGGAAATTAATTAAAAATATAATGAAAGATAAATCATTAAAACATTTAAAATTATGATCTTCATAAAGAGTACCTTTCGAAAATTCATAAAATAATCATTTTGAAATCATTTAAAAGTCGCATAATTATAAAATAAAACATTTAATTTTAAAATATTCTTATAAGCTTTTAAGGGAAGCTTTGACGATTTTATAATGGCGGTAAATACCCGCACCCGCCGTATAAGTTTAAAAAAACATTCTTACATTAAATTTGTCGAATGGTTAAAAGTGCCTTGTTTGGAAAACAACGGAAATATTCCTTTATAAAACTCTTATAAAATTTCAAACAAGGGTATAAATGACTTTAACACATATTGTTTTAAATATTAAAAGTGTTTTGAAATACATTTTTATGAAACATGGATGTGGATGATAAAGAGATCCCAGTACATTTTTACATATAAACAACCTCAGATAATGAAGAGATTGTGAAATAACCCTTACCTTGTAATTTTCCTTGGTTTGGGGTAGGTTAACCTCATGTATAATGTTAAAACAATTGTTATTAAATTATACAAGAATCATATACATTCATATGATATCATATATGATTTTTAACATTGCTTTGTTAATAATATCTTAGAATTATCGTTGTTTCGGGTGTTGACTTACTCGTTTTCTTTTATATGTTTTGTTACGTAAGACATGTTTTTCATGTATAGTTTGTATCTTATTCATATCCAGAATGATATCAAGTCCTTAAAAATTATTTTTAAATCATAAAATGATAATTATACTTGAATGGATATGATGGAGAATGAATCTCATCGCGTTCGTGGAGACGGTAGTCCGTACGTACACACGAGCGATAATATCATTCTTTTGATATTAAAATAATATATAATTGGATAGTATATCATATATAAAGAATCGTTATCATGTTATATTTATTATTTACATGAGTTACACATCATTTTTGTACCCATCCAAATAATAATATATTGAATAACAATTTCACTACGACGTGGAGACGGTAAGTCGTACGTACGCACCTATGGTGACATGTTATTCAAAGGGTGGATAGAATACTGAATATGGTTATACCATATTTATAATAACATCACAGTATGTATAAGATACTGGAGTTATTATTTTAGAATGGTAATAACAAAGAAAGAAGAAGTGGAAGAAGAAATGAATTTGAAAAAGGGTGGTGAAAACATTACCTCTTCTTCGGGTTCTTCCTTTTGATTTGATAAAAAGGGATCCTTAGGTTGGATTTATGATCAAAATAAGGCCTCTAGGTTATATTTAGGGAAGTTGGGAGAGTATTTGGGAAGAGTTTGGACGAAAACAAAGGCTTTGAAGGTGTGAAGTAATGAGAAGGCGGAGTGCCCTTTTATAAGAGGGGTGAGGGGCACCTTTGGAAAAGCTAGAAATATTAATTTATAATAAATTCATATTCGGTTTAAAATGCCTCCAAAGATGACTATTTAAAGTTTAAGGTGTGGATAGGTCGAAAACCATTCAACCAATATAATTTAGACCGGTTTGGGTTACTATATTAACCTTATCTTTTAGTTTTAACTCTTAGTTAATTAGTTTGACATTTACCATGTCACTTTGTATTTTTTTATTATATAGTTAATAAACTTACTATATACATCTAAGAGACCCCCAAGTGGTCCATTAATGATACACCTATCATGATACAAGTCTCTTGGACAATCCTTAGATTTTTAAGAATTTAATATCAATTAATAATATAATATTTATTTTAAAAATGCTTTATGTCAATTTTGACACAATTCAATAGTTGATTTTTGTGAAACTCATAACAGAATTATTACTTCGACCAAAGTTAATTAAATCAATCCTAACATGTCATATTAACCTATAAAATTATTTTAATTCATAAAAAGACTCAAATTATATTTATTTGGGGATTTATAATATCAATTATTCTAATTTTTAACTATTATGGTAATCACTGCATCATCATTGTGTCATAAATAAAATAAATTATTTAATGTATAAAATTATAAATAAAATATAATTATATAGGAAGTAGTATTATATTTCTAATGAATATTTACAATCGAATTTATATTATGTATAACCCTATATTAAAAATGTTTTAGTAAATAAACATTGATTTTAACTCTTTTAACTCTTCTTTGAATTAAACAATAATAAATGTCCAAATCTAAACCAAGTGGACCTAAATGATAATATTTTATTCATAAGGTTATTTTTGGTCGATATACACTTTTCCAATATAATTAGGATATGTGTTAGGGTAATATTAATATCATTTTTACCCTTAATCACCCTATTTACTTTTAACCGTGGTAAATAAAAGTAAAAAGTTACTATTCACCAAACTTTATTTTCATCTCATTGAAAAAAAATTTACTTCTTGATATTAACTGTGTCTCTCGAATTTTCTAAATTCCATTCACAGAAGCGGTAAAATTATGTTTTATGAAAAATTCAGTTTTTTTTAACTACCACTCAGTAATTTCACTATTCATCAAAAATTGAAGTTTTTCAGAACACTGCCAAAAGTTCATCCTAAGATATAATTGATTTTCCGAATTCAAAAATGATTTCTATTTTACGAAATTCCAGACATATAAGTTGCATTAATTAATTTTATAATTAATTCCCACGGTCACAACAAATAGCGTGTTTTTAAGAAACAATATATATCAAAAGATTGAGACTTGTTTATGTCTGGTTTAATTGTAAAATTATGTACAACGACCAAAATTGTACTAAAAGGTAAAAATTTATTCTAAATATAATTTAAAACCACTCAAATTCATAATTGATCAATATAAATTATTTCGATTAAAAAAGTTGTTTTTAATTAAAATTTAGTAATTTGCACTATTCATCAAAATATAAGTGTTATCCGAAAAGTTCCAAAATTTCACCATAGGCTAAATTTGATTTTCCGAATCCAAAAATGAAGTCCATTTTGAGAGATAAAATTTATAAAATTTCAAAAAGTATGTATTACTATTCATCACGGCTAGTTTGATTGGTTGTGGTGTGTGTTAGAACTCGAAGTTGCGTGCAAGACACGCTACTGTATTATTCAAAGGAAAGCGTACTGTGGAAGCTTGGGATGTTTCATTTTATATTTTTTTGATGTCCCCATTTAGTAAAAAGATTATAATATATTATTTAAAAAGGGTTCACTATTAAAAGTTGGTAAAAGTGCAATACTGAAAATGAATTTGTTCTAACATTATGACTATGAAACTCATAATATGGAGTATAAAATTATGAGGATTATATAAAGTTTAATATTTAGTTAATATTATTCATAACCTATTTTTAACGGCTTTTTTGGTAAATCATGGTGCGCTGGAACTCAGTGTTGCGTGTAGAGAAAATTATTGAATTATTTTGAAGAAATAACACACTATGAAATCTTGGGGTGTTACATTCTTCCCCCCTTAAATAAATTGCATCCTCACAATTTGAAATTGTTCTTCAAAAATAAAAGGTTGAATATAGAAAATATCTTTGTGGGAAAACCCGCATCGGAAATTGGGTTACTAAAATTTTGTCTTAATATGAGGAAAAGTGAAATGAAAGGGTCACCACAAAATTATGATTTCAATTAGAAGAACATTGGTGGAAATTAGAGACATATAATTGGAGGAAAATGTAAATATTTATAGGTATTGATTGAGGTCATCAATTACAAACAAGTGTAAAATTGAGGTCCTTAAATTCATCAATCTATGATGATTTGAAATACCATAGGTTCAAAAAAAACATAGGTTATTAAGATAACACATTTTTGGTTTTAGGATTCCTTAAATAAAGTATAAGAATTAATTTCTTCATAGAATAAGAGAAGAAGAAAAATATATTCTTGACAAGTAGAGTTCCATCCTTTACCTAATTTCTACCACAGACTCATCTTTCACTCTAAAAGATTATAGAACTTGAAAATAATATTCTATTTATCCAATTCGTATAGGGTTAAAAAATTGAATTTATAATTCATCTCGCAGAACCATTAAAAAAATGACATTATTCAATCTAGGACATCACGTGGGTCAGTGGTAGGTGATACACCCTTGTCGCCCTTCGGTTGTGGGTTCAAGTCTCGCGGCCTTGCCGGACACGATGGGTTGCCGCCCGACCTCCGGGTTGTCCATTTATGGAAATCCAAAATAATCCAAACTAGAACTATACACAATAATTCCATCCAAAATTTATAAGGAAGGTAAACACAATAAAGGATCTTTTTTCCACATAGTAACATGTGAACACCTTCATCATGTATTCTATTAAAACACTGCAACATCCTAAATTATCATAAAACCTTATTGATTAAATTCATGATCCCTTATTCCTTATAGAATAATAGATATACTCCTTCAATCCAAAAATGTTGTAAACCCCAACAATGATGGAATATACAAATCATTAATCAGTTTCAAGGTAGTCAAGAATATCCAATATAATTTTTCCAAATCAATCATGTATTATTCCAAAATCACTACCTCAGTATCAAAATTATATTATGGTTTATCATTCTCTCAACCATATATTTTCCAAAAATTTATCCTGCTATTGAGTCACTTTTCTTAGTCCACACAATCTCAAGTCCTTAATGAAATAGTACTACAGTACAATCCTTATATACTCCATAATTATTATAACAATTACATTGTTGATACAAAACTCAAATGACATAATCAACATAAGAACTATAATCATTACTCTTCATATGTGGTGGTATCATAACTTGATTATTATCCAATAGTATCATTTGCGGCATAGTCTAATGACTGGGACATAGGTTCGTGTAGTGTCCAAACTCTTTGCAAATGAATCATTGTACATTTGAAACCATTTTCTTACCCTTGCA
Source organism: Viscum album (assembly GCA_963277665.1). Taxonomy (NCBI): domain Eukaryota; kingdom Viridiplantae; phylum Streptophyta; class Magnoliopsida; order Santalales; family Viscaceae; genus Viscum; species Viscum album. Next base: position 1,472,109,291 of record OY728125.1, on the reverse strand, counting down.
GTCACGTACTTTGTGCCCTTTTCCTCCACACTTATAACAAACTCCCATTCCTTTCAGGCAAGTTCCAGGGTGTTTCTTCCCACAGTTATCACATATGGGAAAATTCTTCTTTTCCCTCTTCCCTTTATCCATCTTTCATTCTTCCATCCTTTTCTTCTCTTGCTTCCCTTCAAATACATATGACTCAGTACACTCTTTACTTATTTTATCAACACATGATCTTATTTATTCATATGATGATAATACTTGCGAGACTATTTCTATTATAAATTCTGGATTAAGGCCATGAAATATATGATCCTTCTTTCTCTTTGTATCATGTGCATTGCTAGAGTTCTCATTCCTTCTACTGGGCACCATTTCTAAACAATGGCATGCACTAGATTAATTTATGAATAACAATACCTAATCCCAAACTTGTAAAACACATAACATAAATTAAATAGTTTATAGATATAATCCATAATCATAAAAATGTCTCCTTTGAGGAAGTATATACTCATAAACACTTCATAATAGTTTATAATGAAAATGAGAATTATCCTAAGAATATCCCCCAGGAGTGTCATAACCAAGAGTGAAGCAAGGTCCGTTGTCATGCACCAGTTCCTATTTGAGTCCAGCTCAAAGCGGTGTTTTCGGGTTTTACCCCTAGGTACATCTGTGCCAGAGCAGCCTCTACCTGCTTGTATCCAGACAGGGATGTATTGCTCGGAAAACTCACAAAATCTCTACAATACCAAAATTATAGAAAGTTCTTCTATACTAATCTTCAAAGTCCATCTTAAATCTATGTGCTCTAATCAAAGTTTATCTAAATCTATCTCCCATGGTTTGTACTAAACTTCCTCTGATACCAACTGTTACGTCCCGACCCCAGTTACCTAGAGTCGGTGCATTATTACATAACATTGTCATGATCACAAGAAAGATCAAATCTCGAAAGACCGATTGGTTTAGTAGCCTTGGAAACACTAGATATATTCATAAGTCTTACATTACATCATAAAGTGAAAAAATACAGCAACAACATATTGTCTACATATTCCACACCCATATCCCCACATAATATCCCTACAGGTCATTCATAATTTACTTTTTCAATTCCTGGGAAAAATAAAACATATAAAAGGGGTGATCTCAATTTCCCAGTAAGGATAACAATATAGCAAAAACATTCATAAATAAGAATAACCATTTAAGGAAATGTATAACTAAAAAAAAGCCTTTTAAACTTGAACATCAACATAGTATGGCAAAAGTAAAATGAAATAATGCCATTTACTTATTCACGTGGATATTCTACTAATCGAATAATCACATGAAATATCAATAACCACTTTCATAATGATGGAATGCATAATTCCAGACTATCATAACCACATAGCCAAGGACTCATGCCAAGACTACAAATAATAATTTGCCGAGGCCTTGTTCCAAGACCCTAGTTTGTCTCATGAGACCTACCGATGCATCGATGAGCTATAGCGGGCTCCACCCATCACTTACTAAGTCCAATGCATTCCCATATGAAAAGTTTTAAACATAACATAAACATTCATATTAAAACGAGTGTATGAAATGTCAATACTTTCTCCATAAACCATGAATGGTATAAAAATAACACATCCATAGTAAAACATATCACAAAACCATCAATACAGTACAAAAGTTTTGTATCATAATAAATCAACTTCAAATAAGCTTAAAATCCATCAAAGGATGTTAACATAGATGAAATCAAAACTATTTGAGAGAAATATCTCTTTTCTCGAAATCATTGAAAAGTCACACATTTATAAAGGAAGTAATTTAAAAGAGATTTTTGAGTCAAAGTATCCCATACCACTTTGAAACTTTTGAAAAGAAATATCATTTCAAAACCTTCATGTTCATATAAATAAATCCTTAAAATCATTTTTAAAACATGGACATTAATTAAAATATTTAGAAAGATAAATCTTTAAAACATTTAAAATTATGATCTTGATAAAGAGTGCCTTTCAAAAATTCTTAAAATATTCATTTTGAAATCATTTAAAAGTCACATAATTATAAAATAAAACATTTACTTTGAAAATATTCTTATAAGCTTGTAAGGGAAGCTTTGACAATTTTATAATAGCGGTAAATAGCCGCACCCGCCGTATAAGTTAAAAAAACATTCTAACCTTAAATTTGTCGAAAAGTTAAAATTTCCTTGGTTGGAAAATGATGGAATGATTCCTTTATAAATCTCTTAAAAAAATTCAATAAAGGGTATAAATGACTTTAGCCTATATTCTTTTAAATAGTAAAAATGTTTTGAAATACATTTTTAAGAAACATGGATGTGGATGATAAAGAGATCCCAGTAGATTATTACGTATAAACAACCTCAGAAAATGAAGAGATTGTGAAATAACACTTACCTTGTACTTTTCCTTGGTTGGGGGTAGGTTAACCTCCTGTATAATGGTGAAATAATTGTTATTAAATTATACAAGAATCATATACATTCATATGATATCATATATTATCTTTTAACATTGCTTTGTTAATAATATCGTAGAATTATCGTTGTTTCGGGTGTTAACTTACTCGTTTTCTTTTATATATTTTGTTACGTAAGCCATGTTTGTCATGTATAGGTTGTATCATATTCATATCCAGAATGATATAAAGTCCTTAAACATTATTTTTAAATCATAAAATGATAATTATACTTGAATGGATATGATGTAGAATGAATCTCATCGCGTTCGTGGAGACAGTAGTCCTTACGTACGCACGAGCAACAATATAATTCTTTTGATATTAAAATAGTATATAATTGGATATTATATCATATATAAAGAATAATTATCAAGTTATATTTATTATTTACATGAGTTACACATCATTATTATACCCATCCAAATAATAATATATTGAATAACAATTCCACCACGATGTGGAGATGGTAAGCTGTACGTACGCATGTATGGTGACATGTTATTCAATGGGTGGATAGAATATTGAATATGGTTGTACTATATTTATAATAACATCAAAGTATATATAAGATACTGGAGTTATTATTTTATAATGGTAATAACAAAGAAAGAAGAAGTGGAAGAAGAAATGAATTTGAAAATGGGTGGTGAAAACATTACCTCTTCTTCGGGCTCTTCCTTTTGATTTGATCAAAAGGGATCCTTAGGTTGGATTTTAGATCAAACTAAGGCCTCTAGGTTGTAGTGAGGGAAGTTGGAGAGTATTTGGGCATATTTTGGCCGAACCAAAAGGCTTTGAATGTGTGAAGTAATGAGAAGGGGGAGTGCCCTTTTATAAGAGGGGTGAGGGGCACTTTTGGAAAAGCTAGAAATATTAATTTATAATAAATTCATATTAGGTTTTTAATGGCTCAAAAGTTGATTATTTAAAGGTTACGGTTTGGATTGGTAGAAAAAAATTCAAAAAATATAATTTAGATAGGTTTGGGTTACTATATTAACCTTATCTTTTTGTTTTAACTCTTAGTTAATTAGTTTGACATTTACCATGTCACTTTGTATTTTTATAATATAGTTAATAAACTTACTATATACATCTAAGAGACCCCCAAGTGGTCCATTAATGATACACCTATCATGATATAAGTATCTTGGCCGAGTCTTAGATTTTTAAGAATCTAATATCAATTAATAATATAATATTTTTTTTAAAAACTCTTGTATGTCAATTTTGACACTATTCAATAGTTGATTTTTCTGAAACTCATAACAGAATTATTACTTCAAACAAGGTTTCTTAAATCAATCCTAACATGTCATATTAACCTAGAAAATTAGTTTAATTCATAAAAAGTATAACATTATTTTTATTTTGATATTTATAATATCAATTATTCTAATTTTTCACTATTATGGTAATTATTGCATCATCATTGTGTCATAAATAAATTAAATTATTTAATGTCTAAAATTATAAATAAAATATCATTATGTATGAAATATTATTATCTTTCTAATGAATATTTAAAATATAATTTATATTATGTATAACCTTATATTAAAAATGTTTTTGTAAATAAACATTGATTTTAACTCTTTTAACTCTTCTTTGAATTAAACAATAATAAATGTCCTAATCTAATCCAAGTGGACCTAAATGATAAAATTTTATTCCTAAGGTTGTTTTTGGTCGAGATACACTTTTATAATAGAATTAGGACATGTTTTAGGGTAATATTAATATCATTTTTACCCTTAATTACCCTATTTACTTTTAACCGTGGTAAATAAAAGTAAAAAGTTACTATTCACCAAAAATTGTTTTCATCTCATTGAACCACATTTTACTTCTTGATATTCACGGTGTCTCTCAGATTTTCGAAATTACATTCACAGAAGCGGTAAAATTATGTTTTATGAAAAATTCTGTTTTTTAACAACCACTTAGTAGTTTCACTATTCATCAAAAATTGATGTTTTTCAGAACAATGCCAAAATTTCATCCCAAGATATAATTGATATTACAAATTCAAAAATGATTACTATTTTACAAAATTCCAAACATTTAAGTTGCATTAATTAATTTTATAATTAATTCCCACTGTCACAACAAATAGCTTGTTTTTAAGAAACTGTATATATCAAAAGATTGACACTTGTTTATGTCCAGTTTAATTGTCAAATTATGTACAATGACCAAAATTTTATTAAATGGTAAAAATATATTCTAAATATAATTTAAAACCACTCAAATTCATAATTTATCAATATAAATTATTTAAATTAAAAAAAATATTTTTTAATTAAAATTTAGTAATTTTCACTATTCATCAAAATATACGTGTTATCCGAAAGGTTCCAAAATTTCACCCTAGGCTAAATTCAATATTCCGAATCCAAGAATGAAGTCCATTTTAAGAGAAAAAATTTATAAAATTTCAAAAAGTAGGTATTACTATTCATAACGGATAGTTTGATTGGTTGTGGTGTGTGTTAGAACTCGAAGTTGTGTACAACACACGCTACTGTACTATTCAAAGGAAAGCGTACCGTGGAAGCTTGTGATGATTCATTTTAAATTTTTTTGATGTCCCAATTTAGTCAAAAGTTTAAAATATTGAATTTAAAAAGGGGTCACTATTAAAATTTGTTAAAAGTGCAATAGTGAAAATGAATTTCTTCTTACATTATGTCTAAGAAACTCATAATATGGATTCTAAAATTATAAGGATTATATAAAGTTTAAAATTTAGTTAATACAATTCATAACCTCTTTTTAATGGCTTGTTTGGTAAATCATGGTGCGCTGGAACTCGGTGTTGCGTGTAGTGCAAGTTATTGAATTATTTTGAAGAAATAACACACTATAAAATATTGGGGTGTTACACAAATGAAAAAGTTGGATTATTAACTTCTACATAGTGGTTTATCTATTCATCAAAAATTGAGGTTTTTCAGAAAAAAACAAAAAATTCATCATTAGCTATATTTGATATTCCAAATTAAAACATGATGTCTATTTTACCAAATTCAAAACACAGTAGTTTTATTAATTAATTTAAAATTAGTTCCCATTGTCAAAACCTATATCATGTTTTTAAGAAACAATAACTATCAAAAGATTGACACTTGTTTATGTATAATTTCAGAGTGAAATTAATTCCAATTTCAACATTGGATTAAAGGGTAAAAATATAATCTAATTACACTTCAAAACCAATTTAAAATATAATCTAACTAAATAAATAAATTAGATTAAAAGGGAGTTTTGAATTAATGTACATTATTTCTCACTATTCATAGAAAAATGTATATTTTTAGAGAAATACAAAAATTTCATCCAAATTAAATTTTGATGTCCAAATTATTAAAAAGAAATTTAATTTTTCAAAATTAATATGTAAAAGTGTCAAATATTGGATATAAAAAGGGTTCTCAATTAAAATGTGGTAAAATTGATTTTTTTTAAAATACATTTTTATCTGAAAAATTGATTTTGATTTTATAATTTTTCTAAGAAACGCATAATACATAATTTAATATTATATGAAGTATATAACATTAAAAATTCAGTAAATACTATTGATTACTTATTTTGAATGGTTAGTTTACTATGTCGTGGTGCGCTCGAACTCGGTGTTGCGTGTAGTGAAAGATATTAAATTTAATGAAAATAACTTACTATGAAATATTGGGGTGTTATATTCTCCCCTCGTTCAATAAATTGAATACTTGATAATTGAAATTGTTTTCAAAAATAAAAGGTTAAAATAGAAAAATAAATTTGTGGAAAACCCACATCAGAAATTGGGTTAATAAAATTTAGTCTTAATAATGGGGAAACGGATATGGAAAAGTCCCCACTAAATTATGATCTTTATTATAAGAACATTGGTAAAAATTAGAGCTACATTATTGGAAGGAAAAAGTAAATATTTATAGGGAATGATTGAGGTCATCAATCACAAACAATTGTAAAATTGAGGGCCTCAAAGCCATCAATCTATGACGATTTAAAATATCATTGGTTCAATAAAACATAAAGCATTAGGTTAACACATTTTTGGTTTTAAGATCCCTTTCCTAAAGTGTAATAATTAATTTATTAATAGAATAAGAAATCAAAAATATACTTTACAACTTGAGTTTCATCCTTTATCTAATTCTTACCACAAACTCATATTTCACTCCAAATGATGAGTATTAAAGATGACTTTGTCACATGTAAAGTGCAATAATAAACTTATAAAGAATCACATAATCCACAATGCATTTTTCCCAAATTTTAAAATTTCATCTTCACATTTGAATTCAATTAATCCCCAATCATTAATAGCTTTAATTTTCTTTTGAAACTCCTCACCATCAATCTAAGAACTCTTTATCCTTTATTGTAAAGATTACATGGAAATAGTTTGAAAATGTATTGATGTTTCACCTTCCATGATTATTTCCATATCCATCATTACAAGACCCTTAAACATATGATCCCTTCTAAGTCTCATCTTGTTTAGAACTCCAGGATCATTTCTGTTCAAAGCATCTTCCACATTATTTGGCTTCCCCAGTGGAAGTGTATATTGAAATCATAATTTTTTGTAGTTCAAGCCATCTCTTTTGCCTAATGTTGAATTATTTCTGTGTGAAAATATACATAAAACTCTTTTGATCATTATATATATCACTTTTTTCACCATAGAGATAGTGTCTCTATATATTCAATGCAATTATTTCATCTGATAACTCAATATCGTGTGTAGGATAGTTTTGTTACTTATTTTTTAGCTACTGTGATGCATAGGTAATAACTCTATCATTCTGCATAAGGACACAACTGAGTCCTTTCTTTGATGAATCACTATAATTAAAAAACCCATCATTCAATGATGGTAGAGTCAAGATAGAATCATTGACTAATATTTTCTTCAATTATTAAAAACATTCTTCACACTCTTTTTTCCAAACAAATTTAACCCCTTTATGTGTGATCTTCGTTAATGGATTAGCCAATCGGGAAAAAATTTGGACAAAATGCCGATAATAACCTGCTAAACCAACAAAACTACATACCTCAGTTATACTCATCAATGTTGGAAATTCTTGTATTTCTCTTTTATTAGAAGGATCAATAGAGATTCCATCCATAGAGACAATATGGCTATGAAAATAAATCTACTGAAGCCAGAATTCACACTTTCTAAACATGAAATATAATTCATTTCTTCTAAGAGTCTTTAGAATAGTGAGAAAGTGATTTTCATGTTCTTCGTAGCTTTTTGAGTATATGAAGATATCATCAATATATACCACTACAATTTATTCAACATATTCCTTGAAAACTATATTCATTAGATAATTGAAAATAGAGGATGCATTAGTCAGTCCAAAAGGAATTACTGTAAACTATTAATTCTCGTACCTAGTTTGAAATTCTATCTTTTGAATGTCTTCCTTCTTTAGGCACAACTGATGGTGTCTACATCGAAGGTCAGTCTTTGAAAAATATTGAACTCCATAATGTTGATCGAATAAATCATCAATGCTAGTTAGGGGATACGTATTCTTTATTGTTATAGAATTTATCTTCCAATAGTCAATACACAACCTCATAGATCCATATTTCTTCTCAACAAAATGAATAGGGGCTCCCCATGGAGAAACACTAGGGAGAATAAATAATTTACTACTCAATTCCCCTAGTTGTTTTTTTATTTCAACTAATTCTACAGTGGCCATTCTATAAGGGGTCTTCAATATATTCCTTGAACTAGGAATTAAGTCAATGGAAAATTCAATTTTCGATTCTAGAGGATGTCGAGGTGAATACTCTGGACCCACATCAACATATTCTTGAAAAATAGTTACATAATCTATTTGAATATTCATTTCCTCATGCATAGTTATTTTTCTCCCTTCCTCCCCAAAAACTAAATTTAGTAGAGCTACTGGGCTGGATCTTGATAAGAATCAAATGGTGACATTTCTGCTCTAAAGAGAAGGTATTAATTATCATCATAATTAATTGTAACCTCCTCCTTCTTATAATAAATTTTTGCATCATCGTCTGAAAGTCAGCCCATACTGAGGATTATATCAAATTCAATCATGGGTATGACAATGAGATCAGTAGATGAATCATGATTATATGCCATAATGGTAACTGATTCACAAAACATTGTTGCAATGATACATCACTTAAGAGTTTTGACTGGAATATCCCTTGTCAAGTCAAATTGGAAATATTTAGTTTTCTTGGAAAACTGGGAAGATATGAAAGAATTCGATTATCCAAAAATAAAATAAATAATTTTCTAAATTTGAGTAAATGATTAATGTACATACCACCACATAATTTGGATCATCAACCTCGGTAGTAGTGATCTCATAAGCTTTTCCTTGCTCCCTTTGATTTTTCTGAGGTAAATTTCCATGATGCTTAAGTCATTCATTTTTATAATGCCTCATTTCTTTACAATTATAGAATTCAACATCGGTAGCCTTTTTTTCTTCCCTTGCAATCATGTTTTTGGTGGCCATTTTTATCTTACACATAACTAACTCCATTTCTATTCAGGAAAGTACTATGGTGTTTCTTCTGACATTTACTAAAGGATGTAAATTCAAATTTTCATATCTTGCTCTTATTTCCATCTTCGATTTTTTCAGTAGATCTCTCATTCTATTTCTTTGTTTTAATGTCATTAGACATAGTGAATTCATTGTCTGTCTTGATAGAACATGATACTATATCTTCATATGATGATAAGTATTGTGAGACTAATACTCAACGGAGAAATGGATTTAACCCAACAATGAATCGATCAATCTTACATCTTAGGTTACGTATATAATTTGATTAATGCCTTGATATCATTGTAAATACAGCCTCATACTTTGTGACATTCACATCCTCAGTTTTCCTCAGACTCAAGAAATTGCTTTTCTATATCATGTCTATGACAATGAAGAATGTATTTTTCTATGAAACGATCATTAAACTCACTCTATTTCATATTTGATACTACATTTTCTGTATTTGTGTTTTGAATCAATGACCACCATTGATCTGCATATCCATTGAGGCGATGTACTTCTATGATAACTTTTTCCCTTTCGCTACTCCCCAAAGAATGAAATATTTTCTCTAAGACACTTATCCATTTCCCCCCTTCAAATTGTTTAGTAATCCCATTGAATATTGGCAGTTGTTTCCTCATGAATCAGTCTAACATTGATCCTCCGCGTTGTTGATTAGATTTCTCTATATGGGTAAGGTTATTATTCATAAACTGTAAGTGCTATCCTAGTATGGTTATAAGATGTTCAGCCCTGGTTGAATCACCAATTCCACTATAATTATCTTGAGCAGGAGGGAAATCTCTACATGGATTACATGCATTCATACAGTTTCCATTACATTCACAAGGAACCATTTCCAAACAATGTCATACACCTGATTAATTTATGAATCACAATATATAATTTCAAACTAGTAAAATACCTAACATAAATTGAAAATTTAATGAATATAATATATAATCATAAAACAAATTTTTTTAGTGAAAAATTTACTCAAAAATCCTTCATAATGGTTTTTAACAAAAATGTAAATTATCATAAGCATATCCCTAGGGAGTGTTGTAACCAAGAGTACATTAAGGCTCATTTTCATGCACTAGTTCCCGTTTGAGCCTTTCTCAAAGTGGTGTTTTTAGATTTTAGCCCAAGATACATCTATGTCAGAGCTTCCTCTACCTGCTCATATCCACGCAGGGATGTATTGATAGGAAAATTCAAAAAATCTCAACATTACAAAATTTCTATGAAGTTATTATATACTAATCCTCAAATCTTATCTTAGGGTATTGTTCTCTAATCAATATTTTTCTAAATATAGTTTCTATGGATTATAATAAACTACCTCTGATACCAACTGTAGCGCCCCATTCCTAGTTACCTAGAGTCAGTGCATTACTATATAACATTAGCATGACCAGAAGAGATTACGTCTCAAAAGACCTATCAATTTAGTATCCTTGGATGTTCTAGATACATACATATGTTTTACATTATGTTATGAAATTAAAAACAACAACATTGTGTCTCCTTTGAATAGACTAATATCCCATAGAATATCCATTCAAGTCATTCATAATATACATCTTCACATCAAGGGAAAAATAAAACATACAAAGGGGTCAGTTCAGATTCCCAGTAAGGATAACAATATAGCGAAAAGTATCATAAATAAGCATAAACATTTAAGGCAATGGATAAAACTAAAACATAAGCCTTTTAAACATAAACTACAAAATAATATGGAAAAAATAAATCAGATAATTCTATTTACTTATTCACATGGTTATTCTACTAGTCAAATAGTTACATGTAATATCATTAACAAATTTTCTAATGATTTAATGGAAAATGTCGGACATCAAAACCACATAGTGAAGGCCTTGTTCCAAGGCTAAAAATAAGATTTTTTATGGCCTTGTTCCAGGACACTAGTTTGTCTCATTATACCTACTAATTCATCGAGGAGATATAGCGGGATCCTCTAATTACTTAATATGTCCAATGAATTCTTTGTATGAAAATGTTGAAACATAACAGAAACATTCGTATTAAAACTAGCCTACGAAATCTTAATAAATTCTAAAAAAACCATTAAGGGTATAAAAATAACACATCCATAGTCAAACATATCACAAAACCTTCAATACAATATAGAAGATTGTATCATAATAAATCAAATTCAAACAAGTGTAAAATCCATCAAAGGATGTTGACATAGATGAAATCAGAACTATTTGAGAGAAATATGTCTTTCTATTTGAAAATAATTTAAAGGAAACCTAATTCAAAAATAAAAAAATTATTTTGAAAACACTATTATAATATTTTAAGGTAGGATTTGAAAGTGTTATAACATCAAAACATAACCTCACCCGTCGTATAACTTAAAACACAATAATACCTTAATTTGTTGAAAATTTCATAAAGTACCTTATTTGGAAAATGATGGAATGATTGTTTTATATTTTTTTTTAAAAAGTTAAAAAATGGAATTAATATATTTGACCCATATTATAGGAATTTTTAAAACTATTTTTAAATACATTTTTATGAAAAAGTGATGAGGATGATAAATAATTCCTAATATATGCTTATGTATAAAAAACCTCAGATAATAAAGGGATTGTAAAATTGACACCAACTGTGTAATTTTACTCAGTATAGGGTAATTTAACCTCATATATAATAGTTCAAACATTGTTATTAAATTATACAAGAACCACATACATAATACGATATCATATATTATCTTATAATCTTTCTTTATTAATAATATTTTAGTAGTTCCATTGTTTCGTGTGTTAACTAATTCATTTTCATTAATATGTTTTGTTATATATGTCAGGTTTGTTATGAATATGATATATTTGATTTATATACATAATTGTAAAATGTTCTTAAAAAATATTTTTAAATCATCAAATGAAAATTATTCTTGAATGGTTACGACGGGAAATGAATCTTATCGTGTTCGTGGAGACAGTAAGTCGTACACATGCACGATCAACAATATAATTATATTGATGGTAAAATAATAAGTAATAGGAAGTTATGTAATATATAAATAATACTTAACATGTTATATTTCATATTTAAATCAATTATACTCATTCTTATACCCATCAAAATAATGAAGAGTTGAATAACAAACAACACCACGATGTGGAGATGGTAAGTCATACATACACAAGTATGGTAACATTTTCATTAATAGGATGGATAGAATAATGAATATTTTTGTTCCATATTTACAATAAAAATAATGGTTTAATAAGGTACTGTATTTATTATTTTGGTATGGAAAAAACAAATAATGTGAAAGTTGAATGTGAAAAGAACTTTGAAAGAGGCGATGGAATTATAACCTCTTCTTCGAGCGCTTCCTTTTGATATGATAGAAAGGGCACCATAGGTTGGATTTAAGATTAATTTATGTCTTCAAGGTATAAGTGATGGTATGTTGGAAGATATTTGATAAGGGTTTCTATGAATAAAATGGCTTTGGAGGTGTGATATTGAGATAAGGTGTGGTACCCTTTTATAGGAGAGGTGCGGGTCCCTTTAAGAAAAGCATGAAATATTATTTTATTATAAAATAATTTTCAGTTACTAATGGATCAAAATGGTATTTTTTTGAGGGTATGTTAGGGATGGGTCGCAATACTCTCAACCCATTGTTTTTAGGAAAGTTTATGTCACCATATTATCCTTATCTTTTAGATTTAACTCTTAGTTAAATAGTTTAACTTTTACAATATCTTCTTCTATTTTTATATTAAATGGTTAATAAAAATACTATAAAATTCCAAGAAAACACCAAGTTGTTAATTAATGACATATATAAAATTATATAAGTCCTTTTTTTGAGCCTTATATTTTTATGAATATTATATCATTTAATAATATAGTGTTTGTTTTAAAAACTAATTTATGTCAATTTGACACTATTTAGTATTTGTTTTTATTTTGATAGTCATAAAAACATTATTAATATGAAAAAATTACATAACATCAATCCTAAAATTTCATATTAACCTTGAAAATCAGTTTAATGTATCAAAACTCTAAATTTATATTTATTTGTATATTTATAATATCAATTATTTTATTCTTTTATAATTAAGGTAATTAATGCATCATCATTGTGTCATATATAATTTTAATAATTTAATTTATAAAAATAATAAGTAAAATACCATGATATAGATAATAGTTTTAAATGTATAATGAATATTTATAGTCGAATTTAACTTATGTATATCATTATATTAAAAATGGTTTAGTTACTAAATTTTGAATTTAATACTCTTAACTCTTCTTAAAATAAAATAATAATAAATTTGGTTATCTAATCCAAGTGCATAAAAAGGATCCTGTTTTATTCCTAAGGTTGATATTGGTCGAAATACACTTATCCCATAGAATTAGGACATGTTTTAGGGTAATTATAATATCATTTTACCATTAATTACTATATTTACATTTAACTGTGGTAAATTAAATTCAAAAGTTATTATTCATAAAAAATTATTTTCATCATATTGAACAACATTTTACTTAAAAATTTCAACTTTGTATCCTAGTTTTTGGAAATTAAATTCACAGAAGTGGTAAAACTACATTTTATGCAAATTTTCAAATGTGCCTAGAACGTGGGTAAAAAGGGTTAAGTAGTTCAATAATTTTTTATATATAATATTATTATAAAAATACTCAAATGATTTATGTTGAACTAATATAGGTATTATTAATCTATTTTTACTTTAAGATAAATTTATGTAAAAATAATAATTATTTATATAAATATTCATTTTAAACAATAACGCTGTGTTTTTCACTGTTCATAAAATATTGAATTTTTTCAGAAAAAAAAATCTCTCCTAAGATAATATTGATTTTACAAATCCAAAAATAAATTCCATTTTGAAAAATATAATTAATATAATTTCAAAAGTTGGGTATTAATATTCATAACTAGTTTTAAAATATCTAGTTTGATTTGTTGTGTTGTGGTAGAACTCGAAGTTGCGTACATCAAAAGATATTGTATTATTAAAAGGGAAATTTAGTGTGGAAGATTGGGGTGTTTCATTTCAAATATATGAAACCCCACATTAAAATATTGAAAGGTGTTTAGATTCTAATGTTGTTCCATGTAGAAGACTAAGAGTACGTCAGAAAACCAAAATAGCGTATAAACCCCATACATGATAGAAATACCCATAAAATTACCAACTATTCCAATACATTGTTTTTTGATCAATAAAATGACATATAATTATATTCTTATGGTGACTAATCATATCCATGAATCCATGCCTCATAATATTTGATGATACATTGAATCCTCATAACTTAATTTAGTATCAATTTTCATAACAACACTATGTCATAAAAAATACCCACATACCATTAGTTTAATAGTACTTCCTCTTGAGCAACCCTAATATTATGTTATCTATCATGTTACCATACATTGATCAATTAACATTCATTAAAACATTGATCACCCATGATGTACCTTTTATTAATGAATTATCTCCACATGTATGGGAGATTAACAAAGTGTATAGAAGATATAACGATATCCATTTAGAACATCTATAGTTGTAATAATTATTTTGTATAACCTGAGGTAGATAATAATATTCCTTATTTTTTTCATATAAAGATATAATAAAGAAAAAAACAAACATCCATATAGAGGAATATATAAGATAGATGAGACTTTTTAAGATTTTCAGATCGAGTTTTAATGTCAATGCTTTAATAATATGAATCAATATTTCCATATGGAATTAACCCAATGAATAATTTATACAAATAATGATAAAAAATTTTAGTGTGATAATTAAACTCATTCCAATGGTAGGAAGAAACATATTAAAGGATGAAATTTTGGAATTAGTGGATGTAGTATATAGGATATGGAAAGATATCATTTGTTTACTACGTAGTTATCTACCTTTCATTGTATTTCATATATTTAATCAACATTTAACTCAATGTATGGTATTATATGTGTGTGTGTGTGTCTGTTTTTGGGGGTTGTTTTTAATTAATCTTACATATTTATGTTTTCTATAAATTCTTTTTTATGATTCTTACCTTCACATTAATTCTTATTCCACACTTAGAATAGGTAGATAGATGTTTTAAGAACCTAGGATTTTGTATGAGGTAGGAATCCTTTATTTTCAGTTTTAATGTATTTTATGGACTTACATAAATACCCATTTTGATCCCTATAGTTTTGGAGTTGTATGTGGCTCATTTAGAGTCCAGATCAGGTTTTTAAGAGTGTTTTAGGCCTAACACGTGGTTTGGCAAACCTTGCGGGGGGAGGTAGTAGTTTCCACATCTTAGGAGATACCATGAAGTATGAGATGAAAAGTTATGTGGAATGTTTTAAAGTTATAGAATTTTTATATTGAGTTGTCACACGGTTACCACATGATTAGTCAGACTGTGTAGTGTAACCGTGCGAACCCCCTTGTCACTAGTAGTGACCATGAAAATCAGCGCAATATTAGTCAAATGGTGCACCTTAACCATGTGACCCAGAACGGAAGGTAATAATGAACCATTTTCCCTAAAAAATATTTAATCCCAATTGTTTTTTTCCTGCTATCATTCACATAGCAGTAAGGCCATGCGTGAGAGCTCCCCTTTGAGGTGCCTAACCAAGGCTTTGATCCCAGATCTCCATTCGTTATCGATTTTGACCATCATTCATCCCAAAATATATATAATAGTAATGACACTATTCATTTCAATCCATATTCAAATCTTCTGATTATTAGTTTTTGTATTTGTATTTAGGATCCTATGCCATAATATCATGTTGTTCGTATGTTCATCAGATATCTCCCAAACCCAGAAGAATCAGAGCTAGATATTGGATGAGCTATCTACAAAGGGTATAAGGTAGGTGGTCTCATGATTTTCATTGATTGTCAAGTAGAATACATATGTTGGAGCCTCATGCACCCATTTTGTGGTGTCTCATTAACTTTTACATAATTATTATTGTTATATATTTTCATTTTGGTAATTAATTAAGTGTTTCAGGTCATGTTAATGTTTGTTTAACCTGATTAAGGACCACCCCATGGGAGAGTGCCTGTTTTGAAAACATTATAGTTGTTTGGCCTTCGATACCTATGTGGTATTCCTTTAATCCCATTTATGTAATATTTAAAATGAAATTTGTATTTAAGTGGATTATTCCATACAATTAGATGGGTACCTTTTTGTCTAGTGGGTGGGATGGTTGACTTTCCCCTTGACCCATGTTTATGTATATGCTTGATAAATCGTGTTTTGTACTGTTTAGTCCAAACCAAGAAACTGCCCTCATGAGTAGGTAGTGTTAATGAATTATAATGGATTAGATTTTGTTATAGGCTTGTGATATTAATCATTCCCATGTGAGAAATTATAGGCTAGTCCTTTGAGGATAGTCCTAGTTGAGACATCCTTAGTAGTAAAATGAATATTAGATTCTTTTGGTGTTGAACCTAGCATATCTAATTAAATTATTAAAAGAACCTATTTTAGTTAAATACTAAATTGAAATAGGTAGATCATGGATTATGATGTAATTCCATGGATGGATTAATATGTCAATTTTACCTTGGTCCCTTTATTAAATCTTGGATTCTCTCTAATGACTTGGATGATCTCAATGTGTTTGTTAATTAATATTGATATGTCAGCGAACCATGGACGCCATAGACTGGCTCACGGAGGCTATGTAAATGATGAGTGAATCATGGATCCTTATAAGATTGAATGGATATGCACAAGAGGCATGGGTTATATAATGAGTGATACTTGGGATCTGTTTAAGACATTCCATCATGGGCTCAGTAACATTGGTTATACCGAACCTAGAGTGATATTGAGTTTTTTATGAGGTTCTCTAGGGATAGGCTTGTAGGAGTTGGTGGATTTTCATCTAGAGTGATACTTGAATAACCCATTAGGAATTTAAAGGATGGGATCAAGGTTATTTTGATATTGAATGTTTTATGACTCATATTCTAAGGTAATGAACAATCTTGGTATTAGTCATTGCTAATACATTCCTAGATGGCCTACTGAGGCATCTACGGTGCTTACTACTATACATGGAATCATCGGGCCTTGTAAGGATCTCAAGACATTTAAAATTCTATATAATTAAAATATAAATTGAATTTAAATGAAAACTTGTGATTTTTGGACTTTTTTCTTTTGAGTAAATCCTAGCTTACTACTTTAACTATTTACACTGTATGTTATATATATTCGATGACAGATTGACACAAAACTGGGGTGGTTGCCTACCAGGATTTAGTCTCAAACCCTGTTTGTTTCATACATTGGGCCCAATTAGATTGTATGATTAGAGGTGTCGTTAAGGGAATGTTTCCTCCTACAGGTACATGATATGCTACTTAGGAGTAGGATATCATAGGACTGGGCTGGGGATTGTGAGGATTCTATTATTCTTTCTACCTTTTGAACTTTTGTTACTTGTATTGTATATGACTGTAGTGTAATATATTTTGGATGTTTTCTAGAAAATGCAGCTTATATCATCATCTATTTTATGATATGACTCTGGGTTAATTCTATTTTCTGTCTTCTATTATTTACTTCTATTTTATGGCATTACTGCTTCCACTATTTTCTGTTATTTCATTGTGTTACACTCTGCTAATGATGGAATATTATCCCCAATATCACTACCAGGCCCTCAATACTAGTCATAAGCCTCTGGCTTTTGGGGAGATAAGCATGAGGTTATGTGGCTAACTAGGATCGTATCACTATTAAGTGGAATCTAGACCAGGGACATTACAAAGTGGTATTAGAGGAGGTTTCACAGTGTAGAATCAACTTAAATCCATTAATGGATGTGAAAAGAAAGTGAAATGAAATTTATTTTTATTGATAACATGACCAAACATGTCATTAGTACTAGTATTTTTGTAGTGATTCTTATTGTTTTACACCTAGACCTAACCCATTAGCCAAGCAGAGGGGTGAGTTCTTAGATGAAGGTTTTGAGTTGTTCTATTTTGTTTTGAGATTTTGAGATGTGACTTATTTTTTATCTATTAATAATGTTATTGATTGACCTTGTAGAGTCATTACACCATGAATACCTCTAGTAGTATGCCAAGAGGGTGGTGATGATCATTCCCTAGAGGCCGTAGGACCTCAGATACTAGTTGATCCTCTAGTTTTGCTAGTTGGAGCACCAGATGTTATACCAGATGTAGGTGTTGAGGTAGAGTTACAAAAAAGATTTATAAGGTTCATGAAAACCTTCCAGGGAGCAACACAACCATCCATACCTATGGATGAGTTGACATGGTTCCTCCAGCACTAGCATCCTCCCACATTTTCTAGGGATGGAGGACCACATGATATAGAATGATTGCTAGAATCCATGTTTTCTATCTTTGATAATTTGAAGAGGCCTCCTAAGAGGTGGTTAAATCTCGCAACTGATTATCTCCGTAATTCTGCAATGTTATGGTGGGACATGAATAAAAAGATGGATAATAATTGGGATATAGCTTGGGAAGATTTAAAGATAGTATTTTTGGACTAGTACTTTCCCAAGAAGCAGAGGGATGATAATGCTCGAGAGTTTATGCATCTAGAGTAGGGTGATTTGTCACTGATGGACTACTCTACTTGTTTTACTGAGATCATGTAGTTAAAACCATTTTTGATGTGTAAAAATTTATCGAAGGCTAGGAGGTTTGAAGATGGTCTCAGGTATGACATCTGATCGAAGTTGAATGTTTTCAGGTTGACTATAGTTTCTACTATAGTGAAACTGGCACTGATAACATAGTGTAACAGGAGAGAACCTCGAGTTGAAATCCATGGAGGTTTGACACCTTGACCTAGTACTGTATCGAACGGTAGTAGGAAACAGCTTCTGGAGCTTCCTCAAAGTGATGTGGGTAGTCAAAATGCTTCATCAGGCAGCCCGGTGTGGTGCTACCATTACACCGGGCTGGGGCATGTGAAACCTTAGTGTCCATAGGACTCAGTTGAGTGCCAATATTACAGAAAGATTGGACATATAAAATGTTTTTATAGGATTTTCATGATAGCATATAGTGAGAGAGGGCCTACAACATCTCCACATTTACATGTGGGGGATTAATCTTCTCACCAGTCAGGGAACTGGAATGTATCTGGTCCTTCTAGATGAGGTGGTTGTCATGGATGTGGTATCTAGATGTCATGTTCAAAGAGACTGTATGGTGGAGTAGTTCAGTGTATCCAAGCAATGTCTTAGGGACATGGTACATGCTTGAATTTAATAGTGTAATAGACCAAGCAGGAGTAGGATCCTGGACCTTCTACTATCATAGGTACTGTTCTAGTAGCCTACGTTTTAGCTTCTGTGCTTTTTGATATAGGGGCCTCACATAGTTTCATATCTATGCTCATCAAGGAGATCCTTGGTCTCATTGTCTTTACTTATGATGAAATCATGATTCTAGACATGCTATTAGAGATTGAAATGGTAGGTGTGTTTTATTTCAAGGAGTCCACCTTGAGGTTAGTGGGTGTCACTTCTCATTGTACCTTTATGTACTAGGGAGTATAATCATTGTTCTTCATTACCAGGATGTAATCATTTGTTTTATTTTAGGATATTTTTTATTTCTATCACCATAGAGTGATATTCGTGTCCCCAAATGGATGATTGTTTCTATATAATGTCCAATGGGATGTCCAGGAGAGCTGAGCGAGACCCGAGCATCATGGGATGGGTGGGATGACACCCCAGATTGCATGTTTGTATCTATATGTCTAGGGAACATGTACAATAGATTTACCTATATTAGATTATCATTTAATAATTCCTTCTAAGATTAATTTTCTGGTTTACCACCGGTCATATAGGTAGAGTTTTCTCTAGATCTAGTGACAGGAGTTGCACCGGTATCCATTCCTCCTTACAGGATCACTCTAATGCAGTTCCCAGATCCCAAGAGGTAGCTATAGGATTTGGAGGAAAAAAGTTTCATCTAACCTAGTACTTCCCCATGGGGTTCACTAGTCCTTTTTTGTGATAAAAGAAGATGCAATGCATGAAATATTGGAAATGAACTAGTTGATGGTTAAAAACCAATATATGCTTCCATGAATAGATGATCTCTTTGACTAGATCCCTGGAGCTCGTGTTTTCTAAAAGATCTACCTAAGATCTGTTTATCATCAGGCGACTATTATATCATTAGACATACCTTGCACAAATATTTGGAGCAGGCTTGGTTTGTATGAGTAATTTTTTATGTCATTAAGTCTCATGAATGCACCAATGGTTTTCATTTAATTAATGATCTATGTGTTCCATCCTTATCTCAACTTGTTTTTGGTGGTTTTCAAGGATGATATCATGGTTTATTATCACAATCCACAAGATCATTCCAAGCATCCTATGATCATTTTAATTACACATAAGGAGTATCAGTTATATGATAAGCTCGCTAATTTCCACTTCTGATGGATAAAATTTACTTTTTGGGTCACATAGTCTTATAGATTAGATTATTAGTAGACCTAGAGAATTTTAGAGTAGTAGTTTAATGGGAGAATCCCAAGAACATTTTTTAGGTGCATAGTTTCTTTGGGAAGACTAGTTACTATAGGTGGTCCATACATGACTTCTCACGTTTAGCAGCACCATTGATGAGATCGACTAAAGAGGGTGTGATGAATATATGAATAGATTCCTTCGAGACAGACATTTATGAGATGAAAGAGAGATTGAATTCAGCACTGATAGTAATTATTCTAGATCCATGAAGGATTTACAATGTGTAATGAGACCCATCAGTTATCAGTAGAAGAGTAGTTATTTTGTAGGGGGATCGAGTCATTGCATATTGTTCTGAGTAGTTATGGTCACATGAGAGGAATTAACCAACACACTATCTCATGTTATCTATGGTTGTTCATGAACTATGCTGTTGGAGATATTACTTACTGGGAGAGAAATGTTTGGTGTACACGGTCAACAAAATCCCCATGTATATATTTACTCAGCATGATTTTAATCTGATATAGCGATGGTGGTTGGAATTTCATCTGTATTTTGAAATTGAGCATGCCTATATGCCTGATAAGGGTAATGAAATGGCCAATTCTTTGAATAAGAGGACTCAAGAGAAGGTTTTTCATCATGATATTAGCGACTGAAAACATATGGATTTATTCTCTGAGATCAACTTGGAGGTGCAAGATAGTTAGGGGAATACATTTCGTTTTTTACTTAGTTGATACCTCTACCCTACTGGATAGAGTGAGGATGAGGCAACAATCTAATTCCAAAGGACTAGTTCTATGGGGTAGTATGTTAGGTGAGGACACTCCTCCTGGTTGGAGTATATGCAAGGATAATTTTATGTGTTTTCATGGACGGGTATGGGTTTCAGCAGACATGCATGGGGAGATAATGCACGACTTTCTCACCTCTATATGGGAAATGCATCCTAGTTTCACCCAGATGTATTGGGATTTACACTGTCAGTATTAGTGGCTAGTTATTAAAAGTGATGTAGTCAATTTTTTCATGAGATGTTCTGCCTTTCAGTATGAGAAGGAGGAACACCAGTGACCAGTCAGACTTTTGTAGTAGATACCCATTCATGTATGGGAATAGAATGATGTCATGATGGATTTTGTGATGGGTTTACAAAGTTCAACTATAGTTAATGGTGTCGTTTCAGTTGTTGTTTATAGGATCACAAAGGTGGCACATTTCTTTTTTAACAAGGAAACCTTCAGTATAGATGAAATTGGGATCATTTACCGCTGTGAGATTGTTTTTTACACAGTGTTCCACATTCTATCATTTTATATAGGGATTCCCAGTTTACTTCTCATCTTTAGAAAGGGCTATAGAGGTAGTTGGGTACACAGGTGCTTATGAGCACAGCTTGCCACACATAGATAGATATCCAATATAATCACACAATTTAGGTGCATGGGGACAATTCTTCAAGAATTCATCATGGATATCAGGGATTCTTGGGAGAGTCATATACATTTGGAGGATTTTTCCTTTAATTATAGCTTCCAAGATAATATTGGTATGGTGCCCCTATGAGGCTTTGTATGGTAGTCCATACCGATAACCCTTATGTTGGATGGAGGCAGGATAGGTAGATATGATGGGACATTATCATGTACAACAGACCAATGACCAGGTATAGTTAATTTTGATATAGATGGATATTGTATAGTCTCGTCAGAAATCGTATGTCAATTGCTGTAGACAACCTTTGGAGTTGAAGGTTAAGGATTGTGTTGCACCATGGTTGGAACATAAGAGCTTCAAGAGACTGGTTACTCTTTTTGCGGAGATATGTCGGGACATTTGAGATTCTGGAGAGAGTTGGGATGGTTTCATATTAGTTGTAGTTACCTTATAGGTACAAGAATATTCTTGAAATATTCCACATATCATAGTTATGATGTTACTATTCAGACTTGTCTCGCACCTTTCATCTTGTGGAGGTTTTGTTACAGGTTGATGTGTCCTTTGAGGAGCATCCTAAACGTACTATGGATAATGGCACAATGGTTTTCCAGGGTCAGTCCACTCATTTTGTATGGGTGATATAGTAGCACGACCAGGTATAAGACGAGACTTGGGAGAGGGGGACTGATGTCTGATTTTAGTGTATAGAGTTTCCTCAAATACTTCAACACAAATATTAGAAGGGAAATTCAGGGAAGAATTACTTTAAAGGAGGAATTTTGTAGGAACCCATGTTTTTATGAGGTTTGAATCCTTTTTTTCAGTTATAATGTTTTTTCCTATCCTTACATGTGTACCCCTTTTGAGTACAAGTGTTTGGGAGGTATATGGGGCTCATTCAGATTCCTTAGCCATATTTTTGGGGTGTTTTAGGCTTTGGCGCACAAGTAGGAGAAACTTTTTGGGGTAGGGCATAGGGTTGGGATTACAATTAAAGGGGAGGTAGTAGCTTCAACACAGTCTGTGGATACCATGCGGTAGTATCCACATGTACATGTGGAATGTCTAAAAATTTTCTTACTTTTGATAGAGAACTACCACACGGTTACAATACAGTAAGTCTGACCGTGCATGGTAACTGTGTGATCCCCCTAATCCGTATCAGTGACCATTTGAATTAGTGCCTAGTTATTCAACCCAAGAACTTTAACTTTGTGGCCCAGTCTTGAAGGAAACAATGAAAAATTTTCCCTTGAAATATTTTAATCCCAATTGATTTTCTCCTCCTCTCATTCACACAATAAAAAGTCCATGTGTGGGAGACCCCCTTTGAGGCACCTAACCTAGGATTTTCTTGGATCTCTATCCACAGACTTTTTTGACATATGTGCATCTCTAAGGATGCATAACAGTAAGGCCTTGATTCCTTTTTAGACATACTCTATTCTTCTTCCTATCGATTACACTATTGGGATTTAGGCTCGTATGCCATAATTTCATGTTCTTCATTTTTTCATCAGATTTCTCCCATATGAGGGTGAATCATAGCCTGATACAGGTTGAGCTATCAAGAATCAGTCTAAGGTAGGTGGTCTTCTGATTTTTGTCGAATGATTAGTTGAATATTTATAAAGAAGTGTCATTGGCCCATTTTTGGGTGTCACATTGACTTGTAGATCATTCCAGATGTTACCTATTTTCATCTAAGTAATTAATTAATTATTTAAGGGAATGTTTAACGTCGTTTTACTAGTGTACGGGCCACCCCATGGGTGATTTCCCATTTGGACCAATTTATGGTCGTTTGGACTAGGATACCTATATGGTGTGCCTTGAATCCCATTTATTGATTTTTTAAATGAAATTGGTATTTATATGTATTGTTCCTTGTGATTATTTGGTTTCTGTTTTGGCATGTGGGTGGGATGGTTGACATTCCACTTGACCCATGTTTATGGATATTTATGATAAATCATGTTTGGACTATTTACTTCCAAATGAAAACATTCCCAGTTGAGTAGGTTATGTTAATTCCTTTTAATGGTTTTGATTGTATACTTGGATTGTGATATTAATCATTACCATTTGAGAAATGATAGTCCAATCCTTTGAGATTGGTCCTATTTGATAAACCCTTAGTGGTAAATTGAATATTATATTCTTTTGGTGCTGACCCCATCATGTCTAATGAAATTATTAAATGAACCTGTTACGCTTAAATGGAGAATAGAATTGGATGGATCATGGATTCTGATGGAATTCCATAGATGTGATTATATGTCTATTTTACCTCAGTAACTTTATTTAAATTCAGATTTTATGGAGTTCCTTGGACATTTTCAATGTTATTGTTAATTAATGTTAATCCATGAGTGAACCATGGATGCCATGAACATGCTCACAGAGGCTATGTAAATGTTGAGTGATTCATGGATCCTTATAAGAAGGAATGGAATGTCTCGAGTGGTAGGGGTTATGTCATGAGTGATTCATGGGCTCTTTATAGGACCGCAAAGGATGAGCTTAGTGACAAAGGTTATACCACAACGTGTGTGATACAGGGTTACATTATGAGGTTATCTACGGATGGGATTATAGGGTATTGGTGGATTTTTACCTGTAGTCCTACATGTATTCCACCATAGTTATTTTAATGATAGACATTAGGTTATTTTTATATTGAATGTTTTATGATGTTTTTTTCTGGAAGAAGCATAAGCTTGGTTTTAGTCATTGTACATACTTTGTTAGATGGACTTCTAAGCTCTTTGTGGTGCTTACTACAATGTGGGGAATCAGCAGGCCTATGAAGGATAACAATATAGACAATGTTCAATGTAATTAAACTATAAAATTAATGTAAATGGAAACCAATTATTGTGGGACTGTTTATTTTCAAGTATATCATAGAATAATTCTTTCACTATTATACACTGCCTGTTATATACATCCACCAATTGATTGGAAAAGACCATGGGAGGTTTCCTACTGGGATTTAGTCTCATTTCATGTTTAGGTCATGCATTAGGCCCAAACAAATTATAATATTGTAGGAGTCAATAAGGGAAAGAGCCCTCTTATAGGTATATGATATGTTAATTTGGAGCATGATATCATGGGATGAAGTCGAGGCTTGTGATGCTTCTGAGATTATTTTTTACCTTTTTTACATTTGGTAATTTTTTTATATGATAGTAGTGTAACCTGTTTCTGCTATTTTCTAGAACATGTATCATGTCGCATCATCTCTACAATGATATGACTCCTTTTTATTTTTATTATCAGTATTTAGTTGTTTACTTTTGTTATATGGTATTACTTATTCTACTATTGTATGTTATTTTGTTGTGTTACACTATTATAATGAGAAAATAGTCTTCCCACTATCATAATCATTCCCTCGCTGCTAGTCAGTAGCCTCTGGCGATAGGGGAGATCCACTTGAGGCTGCGTGGCTTAACGGTCTTGGAGAACTCTTATGTTGCAAATGAACCCAAGAGATTAAAAATATGGAGGTTTTAGTTGAGGAGGTTAGAGTGGATACTCACCCCAAGATATGATGTTACAATAATTAAATGAGAAGAATGATAGTGTAAGGGTATTCTATCCTCTACTCTGGTTTATTAATAAATTCCCCTATTGGGATTGACCACTATAGTAAAACCAAAAATATGAGAGAGGGTGGTAGAACATATATCATCATGGAGGGAAACTCAATGATTATAATTATGTTTTAGTAGGAAATCCCATAAATAACTCTATTATGATTAGGAAGTCGTAGGGAGTTACTTGAGAGAGGTTTTATTATAGAAATTTTGTGATAATATGGAATGAGTTATTTAGATTCACTTTCCATGCATGTGGAGACCACACTAATAGATTCCGACTCTTTGGTATTCAAAATATAGGGTGACATACACCTCACTATCTTCTCAGTTATCTCCCAATACACTCTTCTCATATCCCATATGTATACTAACTTTTATTGAACACCAACCAATTACACCTATGATCAACACCCATGGTCATGGATATGACCGAATACTTGCTGGTACGGTTTTGAATAGAATTTATTTAATGTGTTGTTCCATAATATTTTTTTTCACAGTCGACTCTCATTAAAATTGAGGTTATGAAATGAACCATTTACTTGGTTAGTAACCATCAATAAACTAGTTCCAACTACTATCCATTCCATTATTGGCCTATAGACACACCATCCCTTTGATATAACAAATGGGTACTAGACGAATCCTACATAGTACACAGAAGCATCACCTACTACATTTTAGTAAACACTATATCCACTTCAACCATAACTCAAATATTTCTCAATAAATACAAAAAATTATAATATGAAAATCAACTTTGAAATAATGTTTTCTAAAAAAGTAAAATATTCACCTTAAACACAATAAATATTATAAAATTCCCATCACATGGATTATCAACGTAGAGAAAAAACACCATATATCTTTAGTGAATAAATTCATCCATAAATATGTCATATCAAATTTTCATACCAAAGTATCATCTGGTACATGACCATGCTCCCAAAATATGCATAAAAGTGGTAAATTATTTCAATATAAATTATTTTCATAGAGAAAAATGATACACAATAAATTAATCACGATAGAAGAATCCAAAACCACTCTATATCATTATATTGGATCACAATAAATATACCTAACTCAAATTTCCTTAATTGTGACTAATTGAAAACATAATATATTTCATTAAATTTTAAATGTAATGATAGTAGATAATAAATTATTTCCCCTACTCTAGAATCTTAGACAACTATATAAATTAAGGGGCTACCTTCCCTTTCTTACCCAACCACTAATGTCCTAACTTATGTATTACAAAAACAAAAGAACATTTCATAAAAATAAACTCTAGGGAAATTATCTTTTAGAAACATAATATTTTTTAAAACTTTGAGTCATATTTGACTCTTCTTATGTAGAATAACATGGATAGTGTTATATTGCAAAAAATCTATACACAAACAAAGGTGCCTCACTAACCTCAATCGAATATAAGGGTCGCTAACATGAAAAACCATATAATGGATCTAATAAATCTATCTAGATTGATTCATGGTAATTATCGTAATTATATAAAAATCAATAATAGATATATCATATTACTATCCAACACTAAAATCATAAATTGACTCTCATATTACATCATCAAGAATAAAAATATTTCTCTTATATAGACCATCACTCTATGGAAGGTAATGTATTCTCAGTTTCTCCATAATAACAAAGTCCTTCTACAAACCCAACCAAAACAAATATATAAATATTATGTTTTTAGATATAATATTATTAGGAACCTTAAGAAACATAACTATCTCTTATAAATATTTTTTTTGGTAACTAATTAACCACACAAGTTTTCCTGATTTATTAAAATTGGAAACATTATTATGTCGATAAATAGTATCATAGAATATAACATTCCCATTTGATGATTTGAAAATATCACTAAAAACATATGTTTTAACCTCATCCAATTTACACTTCGTAATAGGAAATGATTGAATAAATCATATTGGACTAATATTCTATATGATTACATATAAAATATAAATAACATCAACATAAATCCCTACATATTTCATTTCATCCCTACAAACAAAATTTTTCACTGAACAATACGGTACATATTATCTAGTCCATAATGAAATGATCATTTATTTTTTTTAAATCTCATACCATTTCCTCTCTCACATCTGTTGAAAATACAAGACTTTTTCACACATATAGAAGTAAAACAACTTCTATAATCCATTTAGTTACTAAATTTCCACCATATATTTTTTCCTAAAAACCCAGTCACTAGAAATATGAATTTTGATCTTCCTTCACCTACTCCATAAATGTTGAAGTGATAATCATAATTGTCAAAAAAGATGACCTATACACCCTGATACATCTAAGTAAAATTCTAATAAAAGTGAAATGATATTCTACCCATCATTCAATTTATAATCCACATCAATCTTATAATTATTACTTATATCATTAGAAACAAAATTCTTCTTCCCATGATTGTATTAAATATAGAATTGAACTGATTAGACATACCCCTACTATAAACATTATCTTATATTTATATCCCACTGAGAGAAAATATATTTCAATAGTTTATAATTTGGGTATATGGTAAACATCACACTGAATAAATAATTTCTTCAACTCTTTAGTGAATATTCTATTCTAGATCCAGATTATGGGAAGGATAATTCTTCACGGATTGATTAAGCCTAAATTTAAATTTTATTATTCTTTTCCTCAAAATATATTTTTGTGTGAAGATAATATTTGTCATTTTTTTAATACATGATTATTTCAGAAGAATATGAGGTCAAATTTTTGCTAAAACAAGATTAGTGCCTATATTAGGATACTAATATAGATTTAATATAATTCTTTAAATCCTTCCTAGTAATAATATTCTTATATTAGATGAAAAGGGTTGACTGTAACTAATTTCATTGCAGAGGGGAAAATAAAAAATTTAAATCATTATGTTCTCATTGAAAAATTAATCTTATATTATTCACATTATGATGGGTTTTTTTAATCATTAAATTCATATAGGAGGGATGAACGGAATTTAAGTCCATATAAGAAAGAATAAAGGTAATGGTATTATAATGATGTTGGGATTGAACATGCTGATGGATTCAAATGTATCGCAATTAGTGGAATCAAAATTTATATTGTTTAGATCTAATTTTAAATCCATGTGATTGGTAATGAAATACATATTTGATTAATATTAAATTTTAATTTTTCATATATTCAACACTGTATGATGGAGGGAATCAAATAATCCTTAAAATGAGTATAATTATTTATATCAACATAATATGTCATTCAATGTAGTTTTACATCATACGTCATAGATGGTGTAAGATAAAATTTATGCTCATGTGTAAATCACTGTATTCTATGATTCTTATGGTCATACAATAAGGAAGAACCTATATTGTTTTAGAAGATATTAGATAGACCATTATATTCAATTTAATTTTTTTTGTAATTGACAACTATCATCTGCTTTATAGTCATGGAAACAGACACCTTTTCATGACTATTATATTCTAGAGATAAAAAACAATTTCTTCTAATTTATGGAAAAATTAATATGAACTATGTAAAATTAAATATAATTTATATTCCCATAGTTTTATGTGTTAGTGAATTGAATGGTGGGTGAAATTACAAATTTTTAGTGGATATGTGATATTTAATTTTACGATTCTAGATTAGGGAAAGGGTATTAAAGACCAACCTAGGATACCCCTAATCTGGGCACCTAAGCCAACCCATGGAATTATATGAAGGGATTTAATGAACACGATGGGTCAGAAACTAGTGTCTCACCATCAAAAACATACATTAGGAACAATTTCACACAAATAATAAAGAGTAACCCTACAATCCTAACATAACCACACTATAGGATAAATAGTAATGAAGATAAAATTAGTAGTTTTAAATAAAAACCCAACACAATAAGAAATATTTACAAATAAATTATTACCAAAAATAATGAAAACACAACCCACATAATAAAATAATCACATTAGAATATGAAAACATTTTAACACACAACCTGATATTTCTAAGAGATAAAAAATGTAAAAACCAATATGGAATCATAAATGAAATAAATAAAACATTGAAATAAATGAATGTATATGATCACACATTTTTTATTCCAACAAATACCCTATTCTTAGCACCACTATAGTACCCAATCCTAAATAAAAATACCAATGAACTTTTCCTCATTTAACCTAAACATAACTTCATATATATATAGGCATGATAAATAAGTATATAAGCTTACCTTCCCATATCCCATGAATAATCATTAAAATAAATCTCCTTTTATGATAATATGGAAATGCAAGTATAAAAGGTAATATATTCGTTTTATTTAAAGATAATTCGGATTATACCATTATTAATTTCAATTAAAATTTGATAAAAAATTCACTCATTTTAAAAAAATAGCATTAAAATGTTTTAGGACAAGATAGTATTTATAATATAATAAATGGATTCAAATAATGCTTTTCAACACCCATAGATTAAACATCCCGGAATGAAATCCAATTTTTAACTCCCATTTTTTAAAAATCACTAAAAGATAACATCAAAATAGAAAACAAAACTATTTAATATAAAATAAAATCACAAAAGGTGATGAAAACGAACAGGATAGTCATAAATAAACTCGTATTATAGTATACAATAGTACAAGTAAATCACTGCATAAAAATAAGAATAACTCTCAATAAAATCTCCCCAACCAAAACAATATAATTTAAAACATGTAAAATGCGATTAAAAAACTCTTATGAATTAGTATTAAATTAAAAATACAATCATAAATAATAGTTGAGGGAAACATGGAATAATATATATGAAAATTTTAAAATAAAGAAGTGGGTAATATGAAATAACATATCTCAATAAAATAAAATATAAACAACATAAGAATCTAACATGTCGGTCTAAGGTAACTAGGACTCACTAAAGATAAAACATCCAATATATACGATCCAAAAAATTCTTTGATCTATTGAGGTCTCAATGATGGTAAATTTAATCATTACCCCAAAAAAATCTAACTAGCCCAACATATCTTGGTAGTTCACAATGAACACTAGGTAAGCACCCATATGGGTTACTAACAGACATGAATGGTATCCCATGTGGAAGAAAATAAATATTCATTGAATAATAAAATTTCTTATGAAGAAGAAAATATATGAAAGACATACCCTATATAAGAAAATTAAATCAACTCACATAATATGAACACAATATAAAAAAAATACACAAGGATCCCTTGTTAATATTAATTATTCATTAGAATGTATTTTTCTAAAGTGCTAACCGGGCCTTCAAAAACACCTTTTGAAATGACATGCATTAAATTACTCTCTAAATAATGAAACCATTAAAAGGTATCTTGGAAATCCTTTTACGACAACAATTTTTTTTTATAAACTCACCTAAAACTGATTCAAATCTAAATATGAAAATAATATTAATAAAGATCCCAAAAAACATTCTAATCACAGGTCAACATTAGAAATCAAATAAAATCCTAAATTCATAAACCACTTCTATAAAACAATAGTTTTATCTTAAATCATAAGGACGCGAACAACTATATTTATCAACAATTTTATTCAAAAGGAGACCATAATATTTTTAATAAATAGTAATATATTTAGATTATACCATTTTCATTAAGAAGTACAATGAATATATTTAAAATAGTAAAGTAATAAATGTTTCAATTATTAAGAGTTATGCATTGATATTCCAATGCTAATCAATGGTGTACATCAAAATCCCAAGATTATAGTGATCTCTTATGAGTCCTTCAACACCTTAGTCAACCATAAACATTATAAAATTAATAAATTATAACCCAAAAGAAAAATATTATAATGTAGTAATCATTACTAAACTCCCTAGATGACAGAATAGTGCAGATCCATGACTGGAGGCTATGAGGTCCCTTCCATGACTGACCCAGACCTAATAGACATGAAATCACCAATTAATTCATCCAAAAAAACATTAAATAAAACCAAAATATTAAAAAAAACAATAAATATTTCAATAATGATACATACCCTAATAGAAATTTTGAGTGGAGATATAAACATCCATTTTATGAACCTTCTTTATGATCCACATTCAAAATCCACATTAAGTGAAATGATTCCACTATGACTCAGTGGAATCAGCCCCTCTAAAACCCTAATCGAGATAACAAAAAACTAAAAATAAAAAAAATATAAAATATAAATAGAAGAAAGGAGAATGATAACCTCAAATAAATGTTGCAAAACCTATTCGAACAAACTAAATTATTGGAATATTAAGGGGAAGAAGTGGAGATCCAATGAGGGATCATCCTTCTTATTTGACATAGACTATGTGACCATGAGAGGGGGGTCAAAATATGGTCTAATCTAAAATTAAGAAAATAAAATAGTAAAACATATACCTTCACCTACATTATGACAAAACCTTGACGATTGTAATGCAGTGTTCCCCCACATGGTTAGGTTGTGGCATGGCCATGAAGGGTCACGACGCAACCACCCTTTGGTAGAGAGGACAAACTAATCCAAAAATTCTTCATGGAATGGACCCTATGGATTATGACATGAACGCATCCCTGATGAAGTTTTATCCATCATCCATTGTCCAACACAACATAACCCAAAGGTCCCTGACATGACCAAATATATATAAAGGGATCACCCCTTGAAAAACACCATCCCATCATGACCCATACGGTTCACGGCTCAATGTTATTCTTATAATATAATTTCATACACCAATGTAATATAACTCACTCCGAGATTCATTACACCAGAACACCCCAATTAAAATAGTATAAAAACTATTTAAACTAATTCTTACACTCCCTCTTCTTGATTTCAATCCAAAATTTAATTTTTTCCAAACCATCACCAACCCATAATGTAACAGTTTGTTATAACCTCTTCACTTTAAAATAATTTCATCCCATGAAAGTCCTTTGATATTTATTTTCTAGATATCAGTTATATAAAAGTGGATAATTCACATACATATAATATTTACATAAATATTAGTAAATTATCTTTTTCACCAAAGTAGAAAATATCTCATTAAAAAGTTAACAAAACCAATAAGATATCATCCACAATAAGGGTCTACTTATTAATGTGTCATGACCCTTCACCAAGGGACCATGTCATTACTACCCCCATCCCACCTCACAAAGGCCAAGGGATATTGTGTAGTGCCAAATTCATTATCCTTCAAGTGGGAGGCATTTTCCTGAGTACCTATAAGCATACATACATACATCATCATCCCAAAATGCTTAAACATAAACGTGCATGCCACTAAGACAACCATTGAGTGTAACAGTACAAAAATGAATGAAAAGGGGCCAGATTAGATGCCCAACAAAAGGAAATTACAAGAACCTGAAGTAAATTGGTGGTAAAACCTACATGGAGAGTAGGTGATGGGGGCTTCCTCCAAAATCCGCAGACGTATGCCACATCTATCAGATCTAACTGGAAACCGCCTGCTCCTAGACCACTATGATCTTTCTCAAAATGTCTATCGTCTGTAGAAGACACAACTCATGTGGTCGGAGCCCGTGTAGTGCTGAGTAACACAATACTCAGTAAGGATCCCCGAAAAAAATGGTAATACCACAAAGGAATGTATACAAAATTTATTTTCAGCTCATGTAGTTATAATCTAATGTATGAACATCAAGACTATCGGTCGTAAACATTGAACTCATCGTAACGTTGAGGCCCTCATCCCTCATGAGTCACATAGGCATGTTGGGTCACTAATACCAAATATTCACTTATGACTACTAGGTCACCACAACCCACTCGTTACAAAGGTCTTCGAGGTCACCTAGATCCACTCTCCATGTAATCATGTTGGGTCACCTAGACCCACTCTTCAAAATCTTCTCGTCACATCCATCTGCAGGATTCTCACTTATATAGTGCTTGAATTTGAGATAATCGAATCATCAATCAATGATTTGTATATCAACTTCTACAAAATACCACTTAGGGTATATCAAAAGGACTGCCTTATTGAGAGGGTCCTGACTCTGAAAACAGATCATCAATCATACGTACGATTTAGGAGATATGGGCCTTTTAGTGAAAAGGGGTCTGTTGGGTCTGGTTCAGCCCTATTAGACCAACCCAACACGAACTTCCCTAGGGTCTACTAACTAGACCTAGGTCGGGCCCAGTCCATTGCACCGACCGTATTAATTCTCTAGGCCAAGCCTGGGGATGAACCACATATCCAACCCATCCCACTGGAGCCAGATGTTATGCTTCACATGGTATGCGATGAGCACCATGTCCCAACTGCGGCTGACGCCACAGGTCTCCTCCATTGTCCAAATAGACTAAATAACCTATCCAGGTGACATGTCTTTCATGTGTAATCCACCTTTCAGTGGCCCCTGCACGCCGTTCGTGTTGTTGTTGCGGGCTTCCTCTATTGGCGGGTGTCGCCACCATCCTTCACCGGTGCGTTGGAAGTTTCTTTCGCAGGCCACCAGACTCGATCTGATGGTCCATTTTCTGGTCCAAGAGAACTGTCACAATCCTTAGGTCATCATCTCCACCGCATTGTACTCCATGCCATCTCATCTTCGATCTGGGGGTTCGGCCATGTTCAGAACCTCCCAGTAAGAATCTGACACAACCTTGGGGGTTTGTCAGGGAAGAACGTAGGGGGATATAAAGGTATCACAAATAACACCCAAAATAATAAATGTTGGACTTGTTCATTTTGAATTTACTATTCTTGTTAGAAAAAGGGATACATTTGAACAATCACTGATATATAATCCTCTTTCTTTACTCCTCTCATGAAATTTTCCCATCACATATGAACGATAGATCCGTGGGTAAACATGTTAGTGAGTTGATCCGCATTCATACTTTAGAAAATATGAATGGGGGAAGGTTAACCACATAGAAATAAAGAATCCTTACCTAGGATTGGATCATTTGTCGATGAATAATGGAGTCTCATGTCGTCATTCTTTAATCCTGGATGCACAATCCATTTCTGATGGCGAGATCCTTTGATGAGAAAGGAAGGAAAGAATATTTATTTTGTCATTCGACAATGTTAATTCTCCAAAGTCCCATGAAAACCTCCAAAATTATGTAAATGGTCCCATATTTGTGTTAGAATTTTCATTGACAAAACATGTTTCACTGTTTCTATTACGCTGACTCACATCGATGTAACACTATTTCATTTATGATATTAAACATCATTTATATTAGGATTTAGTTTTAGTTTCAACACTCTATTTAATTTTGGTAATTAAATAACTGATTCTACATTGCATTGTATAAAAACTATATGAATAAAATAAACATTCATAAGTTTATTTTATTTTTCTTTAAAAATCTCAAAAATTAACATTACTCTTTCCCAATTACGATTGAAGTTAGGTCCTTCCATATGTATATTAATCATTCTAGACAAAACGATGACCTCAATTGTTAATAAGGGAACCCATTTTTGAGTTCCCAAAACCATTCATGCAGAAAATATTGAATAAATAAAAAAGTTCAAACATTTATTCCGGGATCACCAGGCCTTGGAATCATGTGCTGTCTGGGCATCTGGCCCAGAAAAAATACAATATAATTTAAAATAAATTATATAGTATTTCAAGGACATTAAATTCTTCATACCTCAGGGATTTATACCCTCTAAATACAAAAAAAGGGCTAAAAACCAATAGGGATACTTGATACAAATCAGAGCCTCATGCTCCCATGTTCTCTCTTAGAGATTCTTGTGATTCCACAAAATGCGTACTAGAGGAATTGAATGCCCCTGAAGGACCCTATGTTGTTGATCCTCTACCTCCACTGAGAACTCCAAAATCATCACCCCATCAACATTTTCTAGATTCCCTAGTCTAAGACGTTTGATGTTCCATACAAGTACTTCTTCAGCTGTGACATGTGACAGAAATTGTGCACCCGATTCATCTGTGGGGGAAGAGCAAGGTGGTACACCAGCATTCAAACACTTCTGAGAATCTGGAAAGGGCTGATGATTCTCGGAGAAAAATGTCCACCCTATCCAAATATTCACAATCATAATTGAGATGAGACCCAAAGGAGAACATAGTCTCCTACCTCAAACTCCAAGGGCCTCTATCTCCTGTCAGCATATGATTTCTACCCAATATGTGCAGTCGTCATCCACTCCTGGATGATCTACCCCTACCCAGTAGTAGCCCATACAAACTCTAGAGCCATAAGTGGTGACTCCCCTTTAAATTTCCATCCTAGCGGGGGTCAACATGGTCTCCCATAATATGCCTCTACAGGTTCCATACCAATGGTGGAGTGGTAGGTGTTGTTGTATGTGAACTCCACTAAGGGATGTTGGTCCTCCCAACTGTGACCAATGTTCATGATGTAAGAACAAATAATGTCCTCTAAAACCTAGATGGTCCTCTCTATTCAGACATCCATCTTAGGATGAAATGATGTTCTCAAACTCAGTTGAGTCTCTCACACCTCATGTAATCCCTTTGACAACCAGAACGTGAAGTGAGAATCATGGTCTAAAACAATAGTCAAAGGAACACCATGAATCTGAAATATCTATTGAACGTAGAGTCATCCCAAGAACTATACTGATCCCTACTCTCCGATGTGGTGGAAGTGGGATGACATTATGAGTCATTCAATGATCACCCAGATGGCATCGTTCCCCCTAGACATGTGTGGTAATCCTGTCATGAAGTCCATCGTGATACCGTCCCACTTCCACTTTGGCACCCTAAGAGGTTGAGCCAAGACTACTGTTACCTGACGCTATTCCTTTAATTGGTGCAAAGTGAGAAAGCAGGAAATGATCATTACTACTTCCTTCACCATTCCTGACCACCAATACTAATGTATGAGATCCTAGAAAATTATTTCACCCCTAGATGCACTGCCAATGGGAAGGTGTGGAACCCCCTCAAAAACTCTTCTCTAAATTCCACTGGTACAATGGTTCACCCTCTGAAAAGGATTACATTCTCCCCACATATAAAATATTCATCAGGGGCTTTCCCTGTGGATAACTGAGAACATCGGGTCTCACAGTAGAAATCCTCATTCTTTGCCTCTCAAACTCATAGTAAGATTGGGGGAGTGACATCCATTGGCTACAGGTAAGTTGCTCCATCACCATCCAAAAACGATATATGCAATGTAGCTAACTTCTCTAACACATCACTCACCAACAACAACCCGATTCTCTTGTTGAGCATGTCTGCCGCCACATTCCCCAACCCAATAGTATATACTATCATGAAGTCACATTTCCAGAGGAAATAATTCCTCTACTTCTACCTCATGTTCATGTCATTCTCGTAGAAGATATACCTATGAATATTGTGGTTGGATTATATGATAAACTGATCACTCAACATGTAGTGCCGCCACTTCTTCAAAGCGGTGACCACAACTACTAGCTCAATATAATGGATCACATAGTTCATCTCATGATTACTCAACTGTTTCCAACCATAGAAAATCACAACTTTCCCATGTATAAGGACATAACCCAGCCATATCCTTGATGCATCACAAAACACTATATATCCAACACCCCCCTCTAGATGTATCAAGATGGGGGCAATCATCAGCCTCTACCTCAACTACTAGAAAATCTATTAGCACTTCCCCATCAATAAGTAGGGATTTACCTCATATTTAAAAGATGATAATGGTGTTTATTTATTGAAAAAATTGGTCATTATCCTTCATTAGTATCTATCCAACCCCAAGAAACTCCTCACATTAGACATGGTCCTTTGGGGCTCACAAGAAATAATTACCGCTATCTTCACCAGATCTACTAAAACTCCAGCCTCTGAAATGATGTGTCTTAGAAAGTGGAAATCATGAATCTGTAATTGAAACATCAAGAGCATCCCATAAACCTGGATCTCTTAGAGTGTATCCAGGACTATCCCCAGGTTGTTCAC
The DNA here is from genome assembly GCA_963277665.1 of Viscum album. NCBI lineage: Eukaryota > Viridiplantae > Streptophyta > Magnoliopsida > Santalales > Viscaceae > Viscum > Viscum album. Next base: position 1,472,071,617 of record OY728125.1, on the reverse strand, counting down.
ATGCTCCCCCTTGGGCGTTGAGTACTCCAGGATGGCCATAAAGAAGGAGATGACAAACCAGTCAAGGAAAGGATGGAAGATCCTATTCAAGATTCCTTTAGACACTAATGGGCATTGGAGACACCAAATGGTCTCATGAAAAACTTATTGTGGCCATACCAATATGATAAAGTTGTCTTCAATACATCTTTATTCCATAAACCACGCTGATGATAGCCGGACTTGTGGTCTATCTTTGAGTACCATATCACTCCCCTTAATGGGTTGAAGAGGCAATGGATTCTCGGTAGTGTATATTATTTCTTCATAGTCACCTGATTTAGTCACTGATAGTCCAAAAAAACCTAAAACATTATTATTCCTTCTGGGAAAATAATATTATGGATGACGCAAGTGGAACATTGGACCATATGAAGCCCTTCCTCTACAGGTCCTCGATCTATACCCTCAACCTCCGAAGCTCTACAAGAGCAATCAGATATGCCAGCATGGATATCGGTGTCATCACAGGGTACATGTCAATGCATAAGTCATCTTATCTACAAGGAGGTAATCCTAGAACATCCTCATGAAATATTCCCTCATACACTTCCACAACTACAGGAAATTGAGGACTCCCGTCATCCACCACACTGAGGGTAAGGCTATCTAACTTGTGAGTGATCAGTTTTACCCTACTCTAAGAAAGTCTATCCTATGCTGTAAGAATTACCTTTTCTCTGGTTTTGGAAAACCTAGTTTAATCACTATGGATACACCACACTCTGCACCTAAAATATAAAAATTGATCATATGATTTGGATAACCAATCTATACCCTGAATGATGTCGTATGTCCTCAATGCTACTACTAGGAGATCCCAACCGAGGCTCTTGACTCTAAGAGTAATCTAACACTTCCTCCACCAGTGTGTGATCATACAATCCCCTTCCGTAAAAGTCTTTAATCATAAGGATTAAGCCAATGGCTCCACTAGAATCTCCACGTACCGAACTAGTAACGTGTTAAATGAAAAGTGACTGGAACCTATGTCTATAAGAAAAAAAACCAGGGTATAAAAGAAATAGATCATACCCTTTATTATATTTGGTAAATTAGGATCATATGCCTCTATCACCTGAAGCTGGGCCCACTCTTGTCTACCGGATCTCGTAGCCCATTGTGGACCTCCTAGGGGTGGTGGTGGTAGTACCTCAAACCTCTTCCCTATTCTTTCCCCCCTTCCACGTCTGCTACCGTATGGAAAACCCTTCACTACCCTTATCCTTGGCCTTAGTGGCCCCAAAACCATCTATTGATTATCTTTATAGAGAGTTAGGAAATCCCAATCCATTTTACCTTAACCTTCACATGAGTAGCACACCTTTCCCTTTGCTGACTCCCTCCACCTTGGGAACCCCATACTACAAACCTTGTGCTTTGGGGTCATCCCCTGTAAGACTTAACCCACTAGGGTCGCCACATCTATTTCCTACTACCCAATATAGATGAATTCACCAACTGGTGTATGCTGGTAGCTCCTACTGCTGGTGCCAGCTCTGTAAGGAAGCTATCCATGTGTAGATCTCACTATAGAAACCCATCCTGAGTAGGGATGCAAAGAGATATTGTGGTTTCCCTGATCTCAAATATTAGACCCTACTAAAAAGCTCAAACCCTGAAGAGCTGGTCTCGCACCATGAATGTGGAGTAACGTGAAAGATAGGTAAGCCTCACCGAGTATGTATATACTATCATGCTACCCTACTATAGGTGCATTAGATCTTACATACGCACAAAGTGTAACATTGACGGAGATAAATCCTTCCTTAAGAGGCACTGAATGTCCTACTATGTGAGGATCACCTCGTTATGCATTTGGATCGTCAAGATCCATGACCTCCTTACTGAGCCCTCAAGAAGGATCATGGGTAATACTACCATATGGCCAAGAGGTTTCCTCATTAGATGGAAGACTCACATTACCACCTCAATACAATCTTCAGCCTCTTGGGTGGTATGTCTCTGCCCTGAACCTGAGAGGTTTTTTCCATTGGAAGTCATTTAAGGAACAGATCCATCACACATCCTCTATCAATAACTCGGGTTGAAAATGATGATCGAAGGGTAGTGGTTACCCCAGTACACCAACTGGTAGGGATACCTCTGGTAGTAGTCTATGAAATGATGCCTCATCACTATGAGTTCCATCCTCATGGAAATTTATCAGAATCCTAGTTGGATGCATACATGGTGGCATCCTATAATAGATCAAGATTAACCACGATCAATAGATTATACCTAGTGAGCTGAATATAACATAAGAAGAAAATGAGAACACCTTAAATTCCTTTATGATGCATGAAACCAGTGTTTTCATATACCAATTTGAAAACCAGAATTCAGAGTCCTGGTGTAAGGATTCGTTGGCTGCCGCACCAACACAAGACTCCCCCAGATTGAATTCTGAACTAAAAAAATTCGGCATTGCTGCACCAAAATAATTCCATAAAATCTCTATCTTTAAGGTAGAACTGGCCTCCTCTGATACCACCCTATCATGATCCATCCCCTGGGGCCCATGTCATGAAAAATGGAAGCCCGACTCCCAAAGGCTAGGGGCTGACGACTCGTTCCAAAGGCATTATCCTACTTGTGGGAGGCATTTTCCTGAGTACATATAGGCACACACACACATGTCCCTTTCCCATAATTCTAAAAAGTAAGCATGCATTCCACTAAAACAACCACTGAGAGTAATGGTAAAAAACTGAAATAAAAGTGGCTAAAATAGAATCCATACAAAATACTAGTACGAATTCTTGAATTCTGTATGTGGTAATCCCTAACTAATGTTTAGTTAGAGGGGGGGCCTCCTGAAGCCCTAGAAGTATGCCTCATCATTGAGATATCACAGGGAACCACCTAGTCACAGACCACGAAGGTATCTATCAAAATGTCTGTCATCCACACAAGACACGACATGTGTGGGCAGAGCCCGTGTAGGGGTGAATAACACAATACATTGTATGGACAGAAAAAAACAAAGGTAACACCAAAAATAAAAATATATATAAAGTTTTTTCATCTCATGTAGGTATAATCTAATGTATGAAAAGTAAGACAATGATTTTTAATCACTGAACACCATGTTCTATTGATGCCCTCAAACTCAATGAGTCACTTAGGCCTGATGGGTCACCAAGACACCCTCATCCCTTTGGCCAGCATGGTCACCTAGACCCGCCCATTAATTATTCCTATAGGGTCAAAATTACCAAATCTTCACTAATTCTAACTAATTCACCATGACCCTCTCATCACAGACATCACATCATATCCAGCTGTAGGATTCCCGCTCATAGCATGCTTGTTTCCAGGTGAATCTAATATTCAATCCATCGGTTATATCTTAACATCCATGAAAATTGAATTATAATATATCAAAAGGACCACCTCATCACTATCGTCCCAATGACACAAACGGATCAACAATCAGACATATGATTTATGAGATATGGGTGTTTTAGTAAAAAGGGGATGGTGGGGTCCAAGACTGGTCCGACCTGGCCGGACAGACCTGACCCGACCCGGGTTTCGCAGACCCGACCTGGCCGAGGTTCCGCCGACCCGACCCGGTCCACTATATCTACCTCGACCACTGCGCTGACCTACATGTCGAACCCGACCTTCTATAGTGGGTTGGTCTGCTATACCTAGATGCAGCGGGCACCACGGTTCCCCTCTATAGTCCTGCTAGACCGCGACCTCCAGATGTGTGATGCTACTCCCCTACCGTGTGTACTACGACCCGCCACCTGCTGCCTGCCGGTGGCCCTCACTCTCCTTCCATGGAACTACCACGTGCTTCCTAAGGCATTGTGGTAGGCCACTAGACTCGTTCTAGTGGTATGTTTTCTTATCCGAGAGAACTATCAGGATCCCTGGGTCGTCGACTCCACTACCGTGTGCTCTAAGATATCTTTCCATAGATACATGGGGCATATCCACGTTCAAAATCTCCCAGAAATAATTATATGCAACCATGGGGGGATATCGGTGAAGAACGTGTGGGGAAAGATAGGGAGGGATCACAAAAAACACCCAAAACAATGAGCTTCATCCTTGTTCAATGGGCCTTCATTTTTCATGTTACAAAAAGAGATATAGTGAAACAATCACTAATATATAATCCCCTATCTTTAATCACTGAATGAAATTTTCCCATCCCGCATGAATTACCAATCCATGGGTCAACTTGTTATTAGTGTGTAGATCAGCGGTTATTATTTAGAAAATAATAATGGAGGAAGGGTAACCACAAAAAAATACCCCTAACAAGGGATTTGATCATTCATCGATGAAGAACACAGTCACATGCCATCCTTCATCGATCCTCGATCCACAATCTGTCACCAATGGCAATATCCTTCAATGAAAAAGGAAGGAAAGAAGATGTCTATTGTCATTACCCAACAGTAATTCTCCAAAGACGCCAAGAAAAACACAAAGAACATGGCAACTATACCAAATTTCTATTAGGATAGTAATTGATGAAACATGTTTAAACATTTATGTTACATAGAGTCGCCACACCATTAATTTGTTTCATTTATGAAATGAAACAACATTTTTTTACGCTTCAGTTTCACGGTCGTTACACTATTTCATTTATGAAATAAAATAGTTGGATTTACCTTTCGTTGTAGCAAGACAATTTGAATAAAATAAAAATTCTTATGTTTATTTTATTTTTCATAAAAATGCTCAAAAATTAAATTTTAACCACATCCCGCACTGGTCGTGGATAGTTCATTCCTTAGGTAATGTCATAGTTTCGGGCATAATTGTGTCCTCTATTTTTTAATCTTAGAACTCAATTAGGAGTTTCCAAAACTATGCATTTGCGCTGTTTTAAATAATTAAAAAAAATATAAAACATTTATTCCAAGCTAATCGGGTTTCAGAATCATGTGTTGTCTAAGCTTCTGTTCTTGAAATTATCCCATATTATTTTTTAGAAAAAAATTCATTGAATTTCGGGGATATTACATAATGAATCAATTCAAACAACAAAATAATTTCATGGTTGAATCAATATAAAATTAAAAAATCTAGAATAAATCTTCCAAATATATAATATAAAATAATCTAATCACAAGTGGGTTATAATATAAAATAAAATAAAAAACATATCCTTTGAAATGAAATATCTATATCATTTTGAAACGAAGCATGACATTACCAATAAAACACCACATCAAAACTAGGATATTTAATATTCACATTAAATGACCAAAAATATTTATATGCACTTAAATTAAGTCAAAATCCACATTTATATCGCAAAATAATTTTTATTTATGAAGGAAACTAAAATAATATGTTATTATTTTAATGGGTATTTGTTACCATTTTAGAAAAAATGATTTTCAGAAAAATGAACCATTTGAAATCTTCACGACCATTATTAATCTTAGGAAGGCCAAAAAGATTATATGTAACAACCTATGATTTTATGAGATAGATTTTTTTAATTTCTTTGATGTCTTATTGTTTACACTACACAAATATTTTCGTTCACTATGTACAACAATGTATTAGCTTGCAGTATACTCTACACTATTCTTGGCTTGTGTTACACACAATTTCATGTTCTTTTGCTAGAATTCATTTCATCAATCACTAAGTAAGGATTTTGTTCAATATATAAATGAACTAATTTTGGATTCTTTTATACACCACTATAATGGAAGCATTCACTATAGGAAACACTAACATGACTTGCGTTACATGAAAGAGCAACCATCCTCGATAGCTTGTGCTGTATGCAATTCTGAGTTTCACTAAACAAAAATATAATAATAATATATTAATATTTAATGGGTCATAAAATTTCCATTATTAATAGTATTAACCATATTTTGAGTTTTATATAACATTATACGTTATCTTACATATTATCTTGAACCTGATATAAGAAAAAAAATCAATTTTTTCAGATAAAAGTCGAATTTTTTCAAAAAAAAATTACATTTAGTGCCTTTTGATGGTGCAACCATTTAACATCTAGTTATTTTGAAACATTTATATGTAAAATTTGAAAAACATAATTCTTATTTGGATGATGAAAATAAAATTTTACTTTGGAATAATTTTTTATATTTTTCTTATCGATTTCATATTTCGATGTATAATAAAAATACACAAAATTTTAATTAAAAACAACATTTTTTCATCAAAATAATTTATATGGTTAATTATATTATTGAATGGTTTTAAACTAAAAATAGAATATATTTTAATAATTTAATACAATTTAAGTCATTTTCAATAATTTTACATTGAACTCGTTTATAAAAACATTTCAATCTTTTGTAATATTTAACTTTTAAATAGAAACCCATTTTTTTATTTCGACAACTATATTAATTTTAAATTAATTACTGAAAAATCTTTGATATGAATTTTGAAAAATATATTTTATATTTCAAATTAGTAAGTCCAAAATATTTTAATAGGTTTCTATTTTTTTGATATTATGAATAATAACTACGATATTTTTTTTAAAGTGGTTGTAGTTTAATCGGGTAAATTAGTGTTAATTTTTTTAAGGATAATAAAATTATCAAAAAACCTAATAAAATCATATTATATGAATATAATTATACCTTTAACATCATATGTTTTAAAAATAGTCATTTAATTTCCACTTGATAATTAAAATGACATATATATTAATAAAACCAATGAATGTGAAAAAATGTCAAACTCAGATTTCTTTAACGTATAAAAATTTTAATATAGGGATAACTAAGTGATATCTTAGAAAATAAATATTAAATTTAAAGATAAAATATTTACCTATATCATGGTAATATATTTTTAATTTTTTGTAAATAAATAATTACTTTAATGTCTTATTCTTTGATGATGTAAAAATTAATTAATCGATCAGAAATAAATGGATTTTTTTATTAAAATTATAATAACCACAAAAATATCCTAACATGTGAAAAAATGTTATTTTTCGAGTATATCATGATCATAATCATCCAAACGTCATGTTATTGTCTATTTAGAGCCTTATAGAATAGACTATGACCATTATATAATTTTATCTAAAGCATTGTTAAAGTTGTCACATTCATACTTTAATAAGTATAACATTTTAATGGTTTAATTTTATAGTATATAAATTCAATTAAATATACTATAATGAAATATTTTAAATTTAAATTCCTTTTAGTATTTTTTATTTAATTTTTACACAAAAAATATGTATTTTAAATGATTACACCAAATAATTATAGTAATTATTTTATTAATGGAGATATCAAACAAATGTTGTTAACAATATTAAAATAAATAGATTTGCAGATAATTTAATTTTTAATGAATTTTATAGGCAAATATAACTCATAGTAATATAATAAAATAGTTTTTTAAAGTAATTTTGTTATATTTATAGTTTTAAAAATCAAAAAATTGAATAATGTCAAAATTGACACTATCGATTGTTTAACAAAATATTGTTTTATTAAATTATTAAAAAATAATAAAACATTTTTAAAAATATATAATAATTTTTATATTTTCTAAAATGTTATAAATTATTTATTTATGATCTAATTGACATCAAATAATTAAATAGTATACCCTTTTAATATTGAAATATGTGTTTCCCAAGATAAAATGAAATCAAATAACTATGTGATAAATTGAAATGATATGGTTAAATTTACATATAAATTTAACTAAAATTTATTTTTTGATGATATTACAACCCTATCTCGTATAATATTTTAAATGGGGACATTTTTGTGGTTTTTGAGCGGGGTTTTATTTAATTATGAATTAATATTTTCGAGGTTTCCAAAAGATCCCCTGACCTCCATTATAAAGTGCACCTTCTCCATCAATTCTCCATAAATAATTGAGCCATAAAGTTATTCCATACTCGACCCATTTCTCTTCTAAACACCCCTAGTTTCATTCTATAAGTTCTATTCATCTCAAAATACTGACTCTAGTTCCATTAAGGGGATATCTAAAGAGAAAAGATAAAAGAAGTGGTAATCCCCTCTACCGATTCATTCATATTTCTTTATACTTATACTTCTACTTCATGAGTTGTTTCTCTATAGAATAATAAATCCAGTAGTCCGTATATAATGGGATATTATTATAATTATGAAACAACCATATTCAACTTTCAATCCATCCTAATAAAGATGAAATAACCAAGCATGTCTATGTATGACTTACCGTCTCCAAGATGTGGTAAAATCTGTTTTTCACCACCATCATACGTATATGGGTATCAAAATGGATTTAATTAGTATATATGATTATTATAAAAATAACTTTATTTTTAATTATATTAAAACATTAAAATAAATACAATTAAACCATCATGGAAAAGATATTGCCGCTCATGCGTACATATAATCTATCATCTCCGTGATGCGATGTGATTTATTCTACAGGATAACCACTCAGGAATGATTATATAAATGTAATGAATGAATAAATATGGTATTTATTATGTTAATATAATTTTAGAATGAAATAAATATGACTTAATAAGGTGATCCCGAACATATTTGAAAAAACATGTGTACTATCAAAAAGATGTTAATACTTGAATAATGAGTAAGAATGAATTATTACAAACAAACAAAGAAAAATATGACCATATATAATGAAGATGATTCTGGAATAAAGTAATAAAATTATCTAAATCATTATACAAGAGGTCTGGACACATAGTAATCACATAATTCCTTTTAAATGGATAATTTTACAATCTCATTTTTTACTGAGATTGTTTCTAAATAACTATTTATAGGGTGTATATTTATCATCAATGTCCATGTTTTCTGAAAAATTGTTTTTATAAGATTTTTAATATTCTTCTATGTATTTCTAAAGTAATTTTTACCCATTTATTATTTTTACTAAATCGTATGGATGGATTCTTTATTTTTTTACTATACGAGGTACTTTAGGACTTTTCCAGATAAAGTGGAAGGAGAATGTTTGTTAACTTATAGGACGTGAACAAATTTTTAACTCTTCATAATTACTTACTTCCATGAAGCTTCATATAAACGCTTTTATGTTTATTTTAAAACAAATTCTTTTTAAAAAAATTCATGGTATTCTGAAAAGATAATATGTTTTTGAAGAAGAGATGATATATTTCTTAGGAATTAAGTTCAAGTGTTTTATCAAAATTATTTTCCATCTAAGATGACACTATTAATATAGGGTATTGTTTCTATCACAACTACTACTATGATTTTATTATTTTAATGATGGAATCATATTTTATATATATTATGATAAGATATAATTATGTTTAAGAAACCCATTTTATTTATTGGGTTATGCTATGATGACTAATTTTTTGGCACATGTAAGAAATATTTCATTATTAAACGGGTGGGACCTATATCTTCCTACAATGAATTGGGTAAATATTTATATCAACTGTGATAAACATACATAGAATAGAATGTAAATACTGTTAAGTAATATATGGTTTGAAAGACAAGTAAATATAGTTCGGTAATACATGGATGAAACGAAAAGTAAACCCGGTTCAGTAATGGACTTCTTCCACTACGATGGTCTTGGAAGAAATGCCTTGGATTCTATGGAAATCATATTATGATCTTATTTATTTCATAAAATTCCATGTTTTATGCCAGTTCTACTTTATCGTTGTGAATTTTTTTTATGATCAATGCCTTATAAACTACCAAGACTTATTTCATGGATCAGTATTTTTATATTTCATCATTATGTTCATGTTTTTATATTCTTATGTTTATGGTTTGTTTTATGTTCTCAATGTTTTCCCTTACTGATCATTTTTGTTCACCATTTTTATGTTTTCTTTTTCCCAGGATATAAAGACATGTTTTATGTAGGAAAATGAAAGTGGAATATCTTTATTGGATTTGTAGAATATCATTCACCAAGTTAGAAGATTATCTTCCATGTTTCCAAAGACACTAAACTAATATGTTCTTGGGGAATCTATTTTTGTCATGTCATAAGTATTCTAAAATAGTAATTTAATGTCAATGTATGTCAATATTGGGTTGTTAGTGTTGGTATCAGAGAAAATGTTTAGTCAAACTTTGGAAAATAGGATTCCAGACTTTTAGTGAGATCCCTGGAGATATTTCTAAGATATGTCTAGGGATGTCCCTATGGTTATGTATAACTATTGGTTAAAATCCTAGAAATATTGTAATGATCATGAATAACCTAGGATTAAACATAAGATTTTAGAGATTGAAAGTGGTCTCCATTGATTATGTTGTTTTACTAGTATGGTTTTCCCTCTCAAACTATTATTTTTTGGTTTGAGAAAATTGTTTGAAACTGAAGGATTCATGTTAATGTAGAATATCATGGGAAATGGAATGATAAAATTTTTGAGAAAGAAAATGAAATGGGAGTTGGATGGAAAAGCATCATTATTATTCATAATTACCACTCTCATAACATGATCAATAATCTCCACTTTGGTGAGTTTCCTAGCCCATCTAATAAGAGAAATATTGAGTTTCATGGTGACCATAGAGGGAAGAAAGATCAATTTTCCTCTTATAAATCATGTGGGAAGAGGAATCAAGGGGAATTATTCAAAGGAACAAGATTATTCTTTGGGTTAAGAAAATAATTACATGAATCTAGTAATTGAAAAGGAAAAGGTTCAGGTAATATAATAGACATAGTGAATGGTATTGCTATGAAATAAAAAATGGATAAATGCTTTAAATGTGGAATGTACTCGCATTATAGAAATCAACTCCCCTATGTAAAATCTCATGAATACAATCAGCATGGTCGTATGGGTAGTATCTATGTTGATGATGATTAAGGGAATAAAAATGGTATATGAGATGAAAGAAGTGTTGAGGAACAAAACAATGAAGCTTAGTCAATTGTTTAAAAAAGATAGTTGAATGATTGCATGTTTATCAAGAATAATGTTGTATAACTAATTTAATGGTTCTATGGGATAAAGAAAAATTTATGGTTGGTTACACTATTTTTTTCCTTAAATATTTCAAAGTATATTTTTAAAGGTATTAGTATCAATGAAATATTATTTTTATATTTTTGGAAAACACTTGATATGTGAATCATGATGTTATAATGTAACGACCTGAACATTTGAGTAATATTTGTTTCATAATGTTTTTTGTTATTTTATTTTATAGTCAACAAAACTATATCCTATAATTAATGTAGTGAGTATAACTTAAATGCGACTGTTGGGTTTTGACTCTTATATGACCGTTGGTCAAAATGACCATTGGAAACTATACTCTAAAAATTATGATTATTGTTTATAAATAAAAATGATCAAGGTTACTTAATATAGAAAGAAGAGTCAATGGCCTGATCCAGTAGACATGTGCCATATGAAGCCCATATGTCGGAGATTGGGAAGCATGTTGTGTCACTAAGCTTTGCTCTAGACAATGCCCAAGCTGAAGTTCAACATGTGAAGTTTGAACAGAATCACCTATGAGAAAATTTCAAAGAGATAAAATTCAACACTCATGCAATGTTTTCCAAGAATCCCCAAGATTCTATCCCCATTGTTTATCTTATAATTAGGTCATATGATGGTGTTATAAGGGGTTATGTAATGAGACATTAGTTACTTTGTGTAATCATTTTGTATAAATAAAATTGTTATTTCTTATAATGGTAACATTTATGAATTTTAAATTTCTGAATAAATATAGAATGAATTTATAGAAGTTCCATATCATTGATGAATTTTTGGTAATGGGTATTTTAAAATATTTCTGTATACTTTAAATAATTAATAATGTGATATGATTTTCAGAAAATGGTCTTTTACTGCTATGACCAGTAAGAAATGTTTTGTTAAATAAGATCAACGTAATTTTTAGTGATTTGTAATGTATGAATAGTAATGTTACCCTTATTAGTTGTAGTGTGACCAATGGAATAGTAACCTCACTAAAAAATGTATAAATATAATTTATGCATCTTGAAATAATAGCATAAGTAAATAACTATTTTGGAACTTCTTATTTAAGAATTAGTATTTATTATGGAAAATAGAATTTTTACATAAAAAATAATTATCTCATAATTAGAAAAATATTTTTATAAAATGGAGTTCAATTATGACTTCAGATCATTGATATTAGGTTAAGAAGAATTTGTGATATTTTTATAAAATGTTTTGTTTTTCAGTGAATAGGAAAAATATAGTATTTAGTTTTTCAGTTTTTAAAGGCATCATTAATGGTGTAATAATTATGTAATAATTTTATTCGACTTTTGAATAGTAATAAATGCAAGGTGGTGTCCCAAGGGGACAATACTAGGTCCATATAACATGTCCAAGCCCATGGTTTTTCAAATACCACCGATGAGGTGCCCCATGGAAATTAATAAAATATTCCCTCAAATTTTTCTATAAATACCAACCGATTAAATCATTAATTTCATTCCAAATTCCATAGTAAGGAAGTTCTGTCCTTTTTACCTCCCAAGGATTCCTCCCAAGGTGACATCAATCCCCCCAAGGTCCCAACCATCGATCTTTCAAAGTCACTTTTCAAGGTAAGGGAACCTTACACCCTCCTCTTTTATGTCATGACATCCATCATGTTCTGTCTTCTAGTTTCCATATTATTATGGTGAGTAGGTTATTATATGTTATTATTTCAGTCCTTTTTAGGTCCAAATTATGATAGTCCCTTTCCACTCTCATAATCATATTTTTTCTGAATTTTATACCATGTCGTTAGGCTGCCGATTTTTTCACAAAAGAAATCATGTCTCCTCACTATTTTTCATGTTTCCTTTTAATATGGAATTTCATTAAAATATCCATAAAATTATCTAATTCAATACCCATAATTTATTATAAATTATTTTTGAGTGGGTGACCCCTATCCCCTATCTTTGCAATGTTTTCTAAAATCATGTTGTATAGCTATAGAATTTTTATATCAAAACCACTCTCTCATTTTCTCAAGAAATTATAATAATTTAATTATGGGAATAAAAAAACCTATTTGAGTTCAAGGGATAATCATCAAGACATAAAAATTTAATATTTTTTTTGGATTTTACATACATAAAACCCATGTTCCTTTTCAATGGGTTATAAATGACATAACAATCATGTTTTTTAGCACTCTTAAGACGTCACGATTTTGAAATTAATCCCATTTCAATTATCCTATATGGGTTATTCCTGAAATGTTTGACTATGATATATGTGGATGACATGGAAATAAAGAGATATTAAGAGACCACCCAGATAGCACTGTAATTCATTGGTAAAATAATTAATATCTAGAGATGACATGTTTCAAGATTCGTTGGTGAATAACCCTTATAATTTTTATGAAACATTTGGGACGAACCTTTGGGATATGTTCATGAATGTATAAATTAAATATTGTAGACACATTTTTATGTTATTATTTATGATATTTTATCTATGATATTCCTCTTTGTCATTCATTTATGATATTCCGAATGTTTTTATTGATATCACTCTGGATCACATGTAAACTGTTAAACATGTTTTCTTTACTGGGCCTTCTGCTTACCCTTTCATTTGATATATGTCTCCAGGTTATGAGATGTAGTAATTTTACTTAGTATGAACTTATTATTATGCCTGAAAAGTATATTAGAATAATGTTTTATGTTTTTTTCATGTGTATTGTTCGTGATTTCCACAATACTAGACTTTAAAGAACCTCTATTGGTAAAATACAATGAAAAATTAGGAAATTAAAATGCAGGATTCCATAGTTGGAATCAAAGGATAGTTTAGTTCTTTATGGAAATTAGGTAATGAAAACTTCAGGAAGAACCATATATAAAATTTTAAATATCGGAAAACTTCTTGTTATTTTGGTGAAATATTAATTAAGTGGTTTCTGAAAGAATAAATCACTATATGGATTCAAATAAGTGGATGTTACACTGGAATGGATGTACTTAGGAGTGAAGACTCTCATAAGGAATTTCAGGCATGACCTAGGGTATCTTTCTACACAGAAATTAGCCTTATTGAACTCTTGGTTTGAAACTCCCTGGGTATATGTTTTGTTAATCATTTTCTTTTTATGAAACAATATGATTGATTTATAGATAAATGTAGTTGTTTAAGCATGATGTTTTAAGACATAAAATCCTTTATAATTAAAAGATTCATAAATGGAATAAGCTTCTCACGAAGGATTTATTCTATTAGAAAATGGCATGAAATAGGAGTAACTATGAAAATGGTGACCGCAATGGACCACGCATTGATGGCCCTCTGATGGAACCGGAAATGGAAAATTTTATGAGAGTGATGAACCAACTGACTAATGTAATGGGAAATAACTTGACTCAAGATGAGAGGTGTATATCAATATGATGGGAACAACATTTTATTGAGTCCTTTATGTGTCAACAACCACCAACCTTGAGTGGTTCTACAGACCCATTGATTGCTGAATAGTGGATCACCTCTATCAAGAAGATATTTTATGTGCTCCATCGTTCGGAACAAGAGAAGATCGCCATGGCTGTCTACTGCTAAGAGGGAAAAGCTTATCAGTTGTGGGAACAGATTAAAAACACTAAGTCAGGAGTTGAGGTTGAATCTATGGATTGGGAATACTTCATAAGGATATTAATCAGTAAGTATTTCCCTCGTTGCATGAGAACATAAATGTAGAAGGTGTTTCTCGAGTTGATTTAGAAGGAGAATGAATCTGTGGGAAGATATGAGATGAATATCATAGGGCTTTCATGATAAACCTATGTCTTTATGATGGATCATGTTGGGAAGGTTGATAGATTATTTGGTGGACTATGACCTCATCTTCATAAGAATCTAACCACCCATGACTGTGACTACAATGAGGAGATCATGCAGAGTGGGATGAAAGTCAATCTGGAGTTCGGTGAGATGTAGTGGTCTCATAAATCCAATGAAAAGAAGAGATCGATGGAGCCATGATTAAGGAGGATATTCAATTAGGAAAGAAGAGGCAAGAAAGTGAAACGCCCCACGTGTAATAAATGTGGGAATAAGAACTTAGGGAATTTTTTTCTTGGGATCGGGAAGTGATACAGGTGTAGAAGATATGGCCATATAATGAGGAATTTTTGTAGTTAGAAGAAGAATCAACTACCAGACACAATTGAAAAAGGCACGATGGTACAGGCCCGACCTAATGTCCAATACTATAACTGTGAAATTCTTTTTAACTTTTCTAATCACATTCCAAATCTGAGGGCAGTGGAGCGGAATCACCATCAGCCATAGCGACAGCCAAGGGAATAAGGTCGTACTATTTAAATCACTACGGCTGAATATGAAGTTCTAAATGTTGTAGTGGAAGTTACACATGTTGTTCTCTCAAAGCTAGCAAGTACATCGATTGATTATTGTCATACACATTAATTTATTTCACCATGATTTCAATGAATTCAGAATCACACCCTGATTTTCTAAAAGTTAATTTATCAGTCAAGACTCCTGGTGGGATTATCTAAGAATCATTTGTATTTAGGAATTCTAGTATTTACATTAGTGAGCACAATCTTATTGAAAATATAGTAGTCATTCCCATGCTGTAATTTGACACTATACTAGGGATAGACTTGCTCTCAAAGTATAATGCTAAGATCTAATTCAAGTCTTGAATTGAAAAACCTACATTTATCTTCCATGTAGAGATATCCCAACCTGATATTTGTCTTGAGGGACATCCTATACTCATATATATGGAGTTCATCTGTGAGGAAGAAGAGGTAAATGAGAGCTTAAGTGTTAAAAATGTCCCCATAGACTACGAATATGTTGATGTATTTCCTATGGAGTTACCCAGACCTCCCCCAGAAAAAGAGGTAGAGTTCGGCATTGAACGCGTACTTGGATCACATTCGATATCAAAGACCCCATATAGGATGTCAAATGTGGAGCAGGTGGAATTAACGAAAAAACTCCTAGATCTTTTAGAGAAGGGGTTTATCTGATTGAGTTTGTGTCCTTGAGGAGAACCTATTATCTTTGTGAAGAAGTAGGATGGATCAATGCGGTTATGTATTGATTATAGAGAAATGAATGGGATCCCTGTAAAGAACAAATACCCTCTTCTAATAATTGATGACTAATTTGACATGCTTCTGGGGCTCAATTCTTCTCAAATATTGATCATCAATCTGGTTATCATCAATTGAGGGTGAAGAAATAAGATATTCCAAAAACATCCTTCTGATCTAGATATGATCATTATGAGTTTGTTCTTATGCCCTTCAAACTGACTAATGAACCTTCTATTTTTATGGATTCGATGGATAGAGTCTTTAATGACTACCTTGATAACACTGTGGTAGTTTTTATTGATGATATTATGATATATTTCAAAAGTCTTGAAGATCATGAGAATCATCTAGGGGTTATTTTGCGAACTATATAGAAGGAGAGGCTTTGGGATGATTAAAAAATGTGAATTTTGTTGACAATAATTTTCTTTCTTGGGAAACTTTTTTACCAAATAAGGAATCATAGTTAAACCTACAATGATAAAAGTTGTAGAGGAGTGGCCTTAGCATACAAAAATAACTAATATTCTTGGTTTCCTTGGATTAGCGGGATGTTATAAGAGTTTTGTGAAAAAAAATTAACAGCTTTCTAATACATTAACCAAGTTAACTAAAAAAGGGTTTAAGTTCATCTGGATAAAGGAGTGTGAGGAATGTTTCCAAGAGCTGAAGAATATATTGGTTACTACATTGGTGTTAAATCTTCCTTCAAGTGGATAAATATTTTTTATTTTTAGCGATGAACCTTGGAAAGGGATTGGGTGTTTCATCGGGAAAAATGAAAAATTCATTGCTTATGCATCCTGAAAGTTAAAGACTCGTGAGCAGAATTATCCTACGCATGATCTGGAGCTAGATGCAGTCATTTTTTCTCAAATGATATGGAGGCACTATTTTTATGTGGAGAAATGTGATATATACACAGACCATCAAAGTTTGAAGTATATTTTCACCAAAAATTAATTGACCATGAGACAAAGGAGATGGTTGGAACATCATAAATACTATGACTTTTCAATTCATTCTCATCCAAGAAGAGCAATCCAAGCCACTGATGCATT
The DNA here is from genome assembly GCA_963277665.1 of Viscum album. Lineage (NCBI taxonomy): Eukaryota > Viridiplantae > Streptophyta > Magnoliopsida > Santalales > Viscaceae > Viscum > Viscum album. The sequence goes on along the minus strand of OY728125.1, from coordinate 1,472,054,446 downwards.
AAGTAGGAAAGACCCAACTATTCTTCCCATGATGTGGATTCAAAGAGATCCTTTGATCAGTGACCTAGTAAAGTTGGACATGGTAATTATAAGGTAAGGGCTATCATCAACCATAACACAAATGATTTATCAACTATTATTACTAGAGAAGACCAAGAAATATCAGAAATAAGATCCTCTGTTACAAAATAAATTTGAGGCTCTGAAGGATGAAAAGATTACTGAGTCCAATATTGATCAATATGGTGTACTGATATTTCATAAAAGACTATGTGTTTCATATTTTCTGGAAATAAAGAAGGATCTGATGGATGAAGCTCATTGCTCTACATTCTCTATACATCTTGGAAGCACATAAAATGTATATGGACCTCCATGATCATTATTGATGGGATAATATGAAAAAGGGAGATTTCTGACTACAATTCAAGGTGCCTAGTATTCCAAAATGTGAATGAAGAGAGACCACTCTCTAATGGGGTATTGAAACCACTACCCATACCAGCATAGAAGTGGGACAAAATCACTATGGACATTGTCACTAGTATTTTGAGAACATCCCAAGGAAACAATGTGATTTGGGTTATTGTGGACCATCTCACCAAGAATACCGATGTTTTCCATTTTGGAATATTTCTCTCATGATCCTCTTTCCATGATTTATGTGAAGGAAGTTTTAAGGCTTCATGGGGATCCACTTTCTATCATATTGAATCGTGATCCAAGGTTTACATCAAAATTATGGAGAAGCCTTCTACATGCTCTATGGACTGAATTGAATTTTAGTACAGCCTATCACCCCAAAAATGATGTATAGTCTGAAAGGAATATTCAAACACTTAAGGACATACTAATAACATGCTCAATGGAATTTAAAGGAACATGGGATCAATGTCTCCCGGTAGTTGATTTCTTTTACAAGAACAGCTTCCAATCGATCATTAAAATGTCACCCTATGAAACTCTATATGGGAGGCGATGTAGAACTCATACTTTTTGGGATGAAGCTAGTGATAGAAAGATTCTTGGGCCTGATCTTGTGCAATTGATGATAGAAAAATACCACGCCATCCAGCAACACATTAACGATGCTCAAAATCTACAAAAGAGTTATGTCAGTAGTAGTTGAAAGGATTTGGAGTTTGATGTTGGTGATAAGGTGTTTCATTTAATTTCACCTTGGAAGAGAGTCATGAGGTTTGGGAAGAGATCGAAACTCATCCCTAGGTACATTGGCCCCTATGAAATCCTTGATCATGTAGTAGCAGTGGCCTATCAGATTGCACTTTCTCTAAATCTAGCACAAGTTCATGATATCTTCCACGTATCTCCCTTGAGGAAGTACATACCTGACCCTTCACATGTACTAAATCCAGACAAGGTACAACTGGAACATGAACTCTATTATGAGGAGTAGCTAGTGGAGATCCTGGATTGTAGAGACAAGGTTCTACGCAACAAGACTACCTACCTTATTAAGGTGTTGTGGAGAAAACAAATGTAAAGATGCCATATGGGAAATAGAGGAGTCTATGAGGTAAAGGTTGCCACAAATTTCTCTTCGGAGAGTATGAGTTTATATTTCAAGGAAACAATTCTTAAGGGGGGAAGAATGTTACAACCCGAACATTTGAATAATATTTTTTACTAATATTAGGTGTTGTTTTATTTTATACTCACTAAAACTATATCCTCAAAATAATTAAGTGATTATAATATAAATGAGACCATTGGGTTTCAATTGTTATATGATCGTTGGTCAAAATGACTATTGGAAACTATACTCTCAACATTATGACTATTTTTTATAAATAAAAATGATCATAGTTACTTAATATAGAAAGAAGAGTCGATGGACTCATGCAATAGACTCGGGACATACGAAGCCCATCCTTCGGAGCTTGGGAAGGAGGTTGCGTCACTAGGCATTGATCTGGACCGAGCCCAAGCATAGTATCAACATGTGAATATTGAATAGAATCGCCTATGGGAGAATTTAAAGATGATATAAATCCCCACTCGAGCAAGGTATTCGAATATTCCATAAGATTTTATCAACATAGCACATCTTACACTTAGGTCATACGCTGGTGTTATAAGGGGATATGTAACGAGACCATACTTACTTTATGTAGTCCTTTTGTATAAATAAAATTGTTATTTATTATTATGGTAATTTTTGTAAATTTCCAATCTCTGGATTAATGTAGGATGAACTTATAAAAGTTCCATATTATTGATGAATTTAAAAATTATGATATTTTAAATTATTTTTGCATACTTTAAATAATTAATAATGTAAAATGATTTTCAAAAAACTGTTTTCTACAATTGTGACTAGTATGAAATTTAGAGTCTAATAAGATCAACTAAATTTTTAGTGAATAGTAAAGTATGAATAATAATATTACCCTTATGAATATTAATATGACTAATGGAATAGAGACCTCACTTAAGAAAGTATAAATATAATTTAGGAATCTTGAATGGAAATGTGATATAATAGCATAAGTAAATAACAGTTTTAGAACTTCTTAGTTAAGTATTTGTATTTATTCGGGTAAATTTTGTTTTTACATAAAAATAAAATATCTCATAAATAGAAAAACAATTTCCAAAAAGGGTCTTCATTTTTGAATTTAGATTATTGATATTAGGTTAGAGGGAATTTATGATATTTTTATAAAATGACTTTTTTTAGTGAATAGTAAAAATAATGTTTTGAGTTTTGTGGTGTTTAATGACATCATTAATGATTTAATAATGATTTAATAATTTGGGTCGACTTTTTAATAGTAAGATATGTTATTAGGTGTCCCAATTGGACAATAGCATGAACAAATACCATGGGTAAGCCCCCGGTTTTGCAAATACCACCGATGAGTTGTCCCTTGAAAATTAATAAAATATTCCTTCAATTGTTTCTAAAAATACTAACCCATTACATCATTAATTTAATTTAAAATTACTTAGAAATGAAGATATAGTCATTTTACCTCCCAAGGAGTCCTCCCAATGTGCCCTCAATCCCCCAAGGTCTCATCCTTCAAGCTTTCTAATTCACTCTTCAAGGTAAGGGATCCTTTCAATCTCCTCTTTTAAGTCATGACTTCCTTTATTTTTTGTCTACTAGATTCCATATTACTATGTTTGGTATGTCCTTCTATGTTACTATTTCTGTCCTTTCTATTTGAAAATGATGAGATACCCCTTCCACTCTCATAAACTTATTTTTTCTGAATTTTAAGTGACACCGTTAGGCTCCCAAATTTCTCGTAAAAGAAATCACGTCTTATCTCTTCTTTCGTGTTTCCTTTTAATGTGGTATGCCATTAAAATATCCATACTATGATCTTATTTTGTACCCATAATATATTATGAAATATTTATGAGTGGGTGACCCTTTTCCCCTCTCTTTTCAATGTTTTCTAAAACCATGTTATATATCAGTTAAGCTGCAGAATTTTCGTCTCAAAACCTCTCTATCTTTTTCTCAATAAATTATCTTATTTTCATTATTTGAATACCCCAAAATATTTTAGTTCTGGGGTATTCACCAAGACATAAAAATTTTATATTTGGTTATGTATTTGACAAAAATAAAACCATTGTTTTTTTTCCATGGGTTATAAATGATCTAATGATCATGTTTTTTAAGCACTCTTAAAACGTTACGATTTTAAAATGAAACACATTTCTTTTATTCTTTATGGGTTATTAACAAAATATTTTATTATGATCTATGTATATCACATGGAAATAAATACATATTAATGGTGCACCCTGATAGTTCTCTAATTCATTGGGTAAAAAATCAATCTCTAGAGTTGACAAGTTTTAGGATACGTTCGTAAATAACCCTGGTAAATTTTATGACACCCTGGGGATGAACCTTAGAGATATGTTCATTATGTATAAATTAAATGTTTTAGACACATTTTAAAGTTATTATAAAAGTTATTGTTTCAATGATAATCCTCTTTATCAATCATTTATTATATACCTCATGTTCTTTTTGATATCGCTCAAGATCACATGTAAACTGTTTCACTTGTTTTCCTTACTAGGTCTTCTAACCACCCATTATTTTGATGTATGTCTCCAAGATATGATATGTAGTAATTATAATTAGGCTTAAATTATGATTAATCCTTAAAAGTGGATTAGAATAATGTTTTATGTATTTTTCATGTATATTGTTCCTGATTTCCAATACACTAGACTTTAATGATCCTCTTTTGTAAAATGTAATGACACGTTATGTAAGTAGAAGGTGGGATGCCATAGATATAGAGATAATGAGATGTTTGATAATATTAATGACCTCAGGACTGATATAAGGACAATGTGATACCATGTTTTGAGTAAATTTAATTTTTTTTATTTTTGGTGTGTAGAAAGAGTTAATTTTGATAGAATGCATGTTTTCAATAAAGTTCTATGGTAATTCATATCATTAACATGGTTAAAAAGAATATATGATTTAGGTATTCACATGTTTGGAATGTGACCAATAAGAACATCCTAAAATAATATGGGAAGAAAATGTTAATTTATTTTAGTTCACCTCTTTCTAAAGTTATATATTTTTAGTTTTTGGATGGATTGTAATATTATCCATTTATGGATATTATAAGTTATATTTAGGTTGATGTTTGATATATTAATGTATCATCTCGCTGTAGGTGGACTTATGCATATTTGAAAACCTATTCTATCCTTTTTTTTGAGATATATGGAATGAACTATAATTTTGTTGCATGAACAACAACACTTAACGAATAAAAAATTTAAATTCATTTCATTAAATAAGAGATGATGTAGAAATTGTTCAAGGAACAACCAATGATGAGATTGTAAAGAAATCAAGTTAGAATTTCTCCTAATAAAAAAATTCATCAACTTTAGTAAAATGATCTTGAAACCAAAAATGTTATCCTATTACCTTCTTAAACAAATTAATTTGATGTCCCCTTAAACCATCTAATATTTATGGATTTCTAGTAGTTAACCTTCCCTAAACCTTATTATCTATCACTATCCATCGAAACGTAATCGTTATATTTCTCTTCCATATCCATGTTTTCACTTCCCACCAATGTTATCCTATGTTGAATTCCAGTGATGTGTTAATTTAGGTAAATATGTTATTTTTCTAAATTTCTATTTTTAAAATGATGTTTTAGTATCCCTTTTTACAATTTAGGTTTCTATGTAGGAAACTTTCATGTAGAAATCCTTTGATAACCGCAATGAATTCTAATGGAGAAACTCATTTGGGGGGGGAGAGTGTAACACCCCAAGATTTTATGAGATAGATTCATTTTAATTTCTTTTATGTATTGTGTTGTACACTACACCAATATTAGAATGTGTTATACGCAACACTATATTAGCTTGCAGTATACACAACACTATTCTTGGCTTATGTTACAAACAATTTCATGTTTTTTTAAAACAATTCATTTCACACAACACTGAGTATAGATTTTGTACAATGTATAAATAAAATAATTTTGGATTATTTTATATCTAACACCAATTAAATATATAACTACATGCAATATAGAGTTGGCTTTCTTTACATGCAAGAGAGACCTTCTTCGATAGCTTGTGTTGTATGAAATCTCAAGATTCACTTAAAAAATTTATATAATTAAAATATTATTATTTAATGGTATATAAACTAGCCATTATGAATATTATTAGCCACATATTTAATTATATGTAACAATATAATTCAACTTAAGTATTTTTCAGAACAAAAGATAATAACAAATTCAATTTTTTCAGATAAAAGAAGTATTTCTTCAAAAAAAATGTAGTTTTACCACCTTTTGAAGGCCCAACCATTTTAATTATATTTTTTTACACTTTCATAAGTTAAATTTGAAAAAAAATATTCTTATTTGGAAAAGGAAAATAAAATTTTACTTTTGATTAATTTTCAATATTTTTCATATAACTTTCTTATTTTGATGAATTGTAAAAATAAGCTAAATTTAAATTGAAAACACCTATTTTCACCAAAACAATTTATATTGTTAAATTATATTATTGAATGGTTTTAATGTATAAATACAATATTTTTTAATATTTTAATACAATTTAATTTATTTTCATTAATTTTAACTTGAATCCAAATTTAAAAACATGTCAATCTTTTGTAATGTTTTATCTTTTAAACAAAACCCCATTTTTTCCTAAAAAAGGATTAATTTTAAATAAATTAATAAAAATTATATTTTTTTAATTTTGAAAAATGGATCTATATTTTTAATTGGTGGTTCAAAATTATTTTAATATGTTACTTTTATTTTTTTTGATATTATGGATAGTAACTATGGTAATTTTTTTTAATGCGGTTAAAGGTAAATTGGGAAAATTAGTGTTACAAAAAATGTTATAAGGAAAATGAAATTATCCAAAACCCTACTAAAATCAAATTTGATTAATATAATTCTACCCTTAATATATTAGGTTCTAAACATAGTCGTTTAATTTCCACTAGACAATGAAAATGACTTTGATAATAATAAAACCAATGAAAGTGACAAAATGTCAAACACACATTTCTTATAAGTATAATAATTTTAATATAGGGATAAATAAGTGATATATTAGAAAAAAAAATAGTCCATAGAAAGATTAAATAATTACCTAAATCAAGGTATATTTTTTTAATTTTAGGGAAATAAATAATTACCTTAATTTATTATTCTTTGATGATGTAAAAATTTATTAATTGATGAGAAATCAAGAAATAATTTTTATTAAAATCCTATAACTATAAAAAGGCCCAGGATTATGAAAATTTATTATTGGTTGAGTTTATCTCTATAATAAGCATACAAATTTCAAGCTAGTGATCATTCTGATCCTTATAAAATATATTATGAACTTTATATTATTTTATTTGAGGTAATATTAATGTTGTCACATTCATACATTAATAAGTACAAAATTTTTAGTGATTGATTTGAAAGTAGATAAATTCGACTATATATATTTTAATGATTGATATTAAATATATCTTAATTATTGTATATTATTTTTTAATATTTACTCAAAAATAAGCATATAAAATAAATACATGAAATCCTTATTGTAATTATTGTATTAATAAAGATATCAAATAAATGTTTTTAAAAAAATTAAAATAAATATATTTTGGGATAATATATTTTTAAAATTAATTTTAAACAAAACTTTAAACTAATAAGAATATAATATAATATTTTGTTTGAAGTTAACTTTTTATGTTTATATTTTTAAAAATAAATAAATTGAATAGTTTCCAAATTGAAATTATATATTGTTTATCAAAATAATGTTTTATTAAATTAATTAAAAATCATCATACATTATTCAAAATATAGAATAACAATTACATGGTCTAATATGTTCTAAATTATTTATTTATGATAAAATTTATATCAAATAAGTAAATTTGTACCCTTTCAATATTGAAATATTTGTTACCAAAGTTAAAATGAAATATAATAACTGGGTGTTAAATTGTAATTAAATACTTTTAATGGATAGAGAATATTGTATAAAATTTATTGGTTGTTGAGATTAAAACCCTACCTCCCATCATATTATAAATTAGGAAATTTTGTAGGTTTCTGATTGAGGATTGATTTTGTTATAAATTAATATTTTTTTGGATCCCAAAAGTGCCCCTCACCTCAATTATAAAAGGGAACCTCATCCCACATTCATATACACCTAATTAAGCATTAATGTTCGTCCATACCCTTAAAATATTTCTTATTAACTTTCCTAGTCACATTCTAGAGGTTCTAGTATTCTCAAAAAACCAAATCTTGTTCAATTAAGTAGAGAACAAATGAGAGCACATCTAGGAAGAGATAATCTCTTCTACCAATTCTTTTATATTTCATTCAAATTCAACATCATGAGTTTTTTAATTACAAAAAATAACTATAGTATAAATTATATACTGATATGTTATTAAAATTATTAAACAATAATATTCAACTTTCTATCCATCTTAAGAAATATGAAATCACCGCGTGTGCATACATATAACTTATCGTCTCCACATCGTAGTGTAATCTTTTTTCACCACCACCTGACTTGGATGGGTATAAAAATGGATTAGAAAACTATATCTGATTTTTATAAAATTATTTTTATTCTTAAATATATTACACAATGAAAATTAATATTATTCGTCAATTGTGGGAATAATATCATTCCTTTCTATGTACGTACGACCTACCGTCTCCACGATGTTATGTGATTCGTTCTATATGATAACTACTCATGAATGATTATATAAATGCAATTAAAGAATAAATATCTTCTTTATTATGTTAAAATTATTTTAAAATTATATAAATATGACCTATTAATGGGTACTGGAACATATTATAAAAAGCATACATATGATCATAAAGTAGTTAAAACCCGAATAACGAGTAACAATGAATTGTTACAATCCAATGAAAGGGAATACAGATATATATAATGGCCATGATTTTGGAGTAATTTAATAACATTTTATATATTATTTTATAGGAGGTTCAGACACATAGGAAGCACATCAGACCTATGGTAAGGGATAATTTTTTAGTCTCATTTTTATCTGATATTGTTTATACACAACTATTTATTGGGGGTATATTTATCATCCATGTCCATGTTTTCTAAAAAATGTTTTCATAAAATGTATACCATTATTCTATGTATGTTTAAGGAAATTTTTAATCATTTTGGACCTTTAATACATGGCATGGAAGGAATTTTTATTTTTTTTACCATACAAGGTACATTTTGACTTTTCTCAACCAAGTATGAGGAGAATATTTTTTAACTTATACGACTTGAATAGATTTTTACCTCTTTATAACACCTTATTTTCATAAAGCTTACTCAATATGGTTTCATTTTTATTATCTTATGAATTCTTTTCTATTGAAATTGTGAGTCATTTTGTGAAACTAAAACATTTTTGAAGAAAAAAGGATATTTTAATAACGAATTAATTTTAAGTGTTTTATCAAAATTATTTTCCATCTAAGATGACCCTATTTGAATATGAATATGTTACTATCCATATTAATAAATTTATTTGATTGTGTTAATGATGGAATAATATTTTATATGGATTATGTTATTGTAGAATTATTTTTAATAATCCCATTTTACTTCTTGGGTTATGGTTTTTTGAATGATTTATGTTTTTGTGGCACATGTAAAAATGATTTCATTATGAGATAGGAGGGACGTATATCTTCCTCTAATTCATTAGTTAAAGATTTATATCTCATGAGATAAATATGGCTTGAATGGAAAGTAAAAATGGTACAGTAAGACATGGACGGAACGACAATTAATCTGGTTCAGTAATACAAGGCTAGAACGACAAGTAAACCTGGTTCAGTAAAGGAATTTTTCCAATATGATGGTCTTCGCAGAAATGCCTTGGATAATATGTAAATCAAATTATGATCTTATTATTTTCCCAAATTCCATGTTTTATACCAATTCTATTTTATCATGTTTAACCTTCGTTTATTATATATTCCTAATGAACTTCCATGATATACTTCACGACTCCTGATTTAGATATTTAAACATTATGTTCAAGTTTTTTATATTATTATGTTTATGGTTTGTTTTATGTTATCAATTTTTACCCTTACTAAATGTTTGAGCTCACCCTTTTTATGTTTTATTTTCTCCATGATATAAATAAGGACTTAGGTAGGAAATCGAATGGGGGAGATATTTTAGGGAGATTTTGAAGATCTTTCACCAAGATAGAAGATTATGTTCCATGTTTCCAAAGACTTTAAACTAATATAGTCTTTGGGCGTCTGTTTTTTTCATGTATTAAGTATTCCGAGAATGTAATTTAATTTCCATTTATATAAATCTTGGTTCATTAGATTATATAACATTGATTTAAAAGATTAAATAACATAAAAATAGAATGATATCCTCTTTTTAATTTTTTTCCGGTAAATTAGGTCATTTATCTGAAATTATGAAAAATATTTTATAATGATTAATTAGATAGAATTCCCACTATATTTTAATTATTTTTAACCAAAAAACTATAAAATATATTTTTAAGACCAACATAGAAGAAAATTAATATTAAACGATAAATAGTTTTATGTTAAAACTATTTAATAAAGTAAAAAATTCCCAATAATAATAATCCATATCTTAGAAAATTCATTACACCACATTAAAACTATAAAATATATTAAAAAATTAAAATAAAAAAAATTAAATTTCAAAATTTCACATATTTAAATATTATCATTTAAATCCTCCAATAAAATAATTATTGTATTATAAAAATTTTAATTCTTCTGAAACCATAAAATATAAAACCCTTCCCTAATATAAAAGAAAACTTTTTTCCTCCATGAAAATCACTCAAAATTTTTAAATGGTTTTGATTTGAAAAGAAAAAACTAATGTTCATTACATAAAAAATTATACCAAACTTAATTTAGTAATATAAAACACCTTACTAAGGGTCTTGAAATTTGGGCACAATCATTATAGTGTGAATTATTATCATTAATCTTATTGGTTCCACTTCCTAGATTCTTAAAATATTAAATAGTACTCATAAATAATGATAAATTAAATTTTTTAAAAGAATATATCATTCCAAATATCCCTTAAAAATAATAGGTATAATATTAAAAATGTTGACCAGAAACATCATTGTACTTATATCTTAAGCATTAATAGTATTATCCCCTTTCTAACCTAAATCCGTTGATAGAATAAATAAAAACCTATAATTAATTATTTCTTATCATAGATCAAACTAGGATACCCTTAATCTTATCACATTATTAGTCATATGAAAAGGCTTGAAGGAAATTGTCAATTCTAATGGGTTGGAATCTAATACTAGGGAATCCTCAAATATAACATGGTAATAGTTTCACCAAAAAATAAATAAGATAATGAGTCTTCTACCCAGGTGTACAACATGGACACATCACTCATTAGATGATAAGGAAGAAAAAAAAGAAACATTTTTTATATAAACAAAAATAAACAAGACATATACATATTACATATCTCACCAACCATAAAATAATACCTAACCATTCAGAACAAAGAATCTGAATAAAACATGAATAAAATTAATATAGAATAAAATATAACCAATAGTGGAAAACAATATGCAAAAAAAATTCATCATATATATGATAGTTAACAACATTTAAATAAAAAATGACATGATCACCACTCTATGAATTAACAAAAATTGTCCATCTTGTTTTCAATATCATTAAACCTGAACTGAAATTGTAATACCAAAAAACATACCATATCATGACCTTAAAACATCATCAAATATATATATATATATGCATGATATGATATAACAATAGGTAACCTCCCCAAATTCCATGCATGATATTTTTAAGTCATTCCCTTTCTGGCTTGTCTAAAAATAGAACTATAGTGTAAATTGTTTTATTTTAATTTAAAAATGTCCCAAGATCATATAACTTAAATTAATTTTTCTTCAAGGAAATCAATTTAACCATTTGATAAAATTATGTTCCCAATATTTTTATAAATATATGATAGTTATAATAAAATAAAAAGTTTCATAGATTTTCTTTCAAACACAATCTTTCAAAATATAATGATAAAAATAATTTTTTCAAACCGTTTCTAAAAAACTAAATAATCATCACTAAAGAATGAATATTCCTTTTTAAAAAACGGAAATTATAGAAGGTGATGGGCAAAAACAAGATAATCATAAATTAACTCACATAAGTATATAAAAAAGTAGTAGTAAATTACTGCATGGAAACAATAATTGGCAACAACAACATCCCCCACACAGATATAAATAGAAATGAATTAATCTAAACAACAACAAAAAAAGTTGAAGGAATGTAAAATGAATAATACAATGATCAATAATAAATAATGGAAAAATTAAATAAACTATATTAAAATTTCCAGACAAGGGAGTATGTGATAGGAAATAAAACATATTAATAAAATATAAAATACGCAACATGGGGATCTATTCTATGGGTCCAAGGTAACAACGAATCACTCACGGAATAGGATATGGAATATGTGAACCAAAAAATTATTGGATATTTTTTTGTCTCATCTAGTTAATATATTTCTTGTTATCTCACTCAGTCTATCTTGGACACCATACCTATCCATCACATAATCTACACAAGGGTATCACTCACCTCAATTACTAACTCACGCTCAAGTCTCCCATGAAAAACCAATAACCATTCATAGAAGAAACCCATATCATAAAAATAATAACATATATGAAATGTATCCCCATTATTTAAAGCTTCCACCAACTAACATAATATCGATTTCACTTGAACAAAAAACTCAATGGACTCATTCTAAGAAAAAAAGCATCATGTTATCCATTTTATAATGATTAAAAGTTGAATTTAGATGCATATTTTGAAAAACCAAAATATAAATTCGACTTTTGAAAATAATATCATGCAACAATTATTTGTAAATAATTTTAAGAGATTATATTATTGTATAATAACTATTCAACCACCATTAAATCCCCAAATGACAAAAATATCAATAAATCACCTTGAATATCTATTTATGCCCAAGGAAAATTTAGAAAACCATTAAAATTATTAGTGCATAAAATTGTTACTAAAATCAAGATTTTTCTCTAAAATTAGAAGGTTGAAAAAAATTTGGAATGTTTTTTATTCAAGTGGTACTCTACCGTCATCCCTATACTGGTAATTTTCATGTTCAAACCCTGATACATTATTCATCTACCCATTTGTGTGTTTGTGGGGGGGAATAATTAATTTTCAGAAAAAATTCTTATGGGATTGAAAATATGTATGATGAGGTATCCAAATGTCTAGAAGGGTAGGCATGGGAGAGGGTCTAATGATCCTTGGAGAATATTGTATGTAGGAATAGGTACAGTTGTATGCGAGGCACAGATTGGGGGCCACATGACATGGCCCCTAGTTCATTTGTAAAAAAGGGAAGATAAAAAAGTAACACATATACATTTTACTATTTTATTGTCTTTTAAACAAATACATTGTGGGATAGATTGTTCTACATGTCACACTAAACTAAAAAAACCATTGTAAATTTTATTAAGATAATATTATAAGTATTAAATGAGACTATTATAATGTTACCATTAAATTGAAGAGTAGAAATATAAGTAACCCTATTATAGAATATTTGTGAGAATAAAATAATTTTCATTTTTAGTGCTAATGGATTGATGGAATTTAATTACTTTTTCTAAATAATCAATATGATCTTTTCATGCTTAAAATGTATTTTTTCTTAAAATCATATTTTTCATATATTTTATTTTATGATAATATTAACAAAATATATTACTTATATGTATAATAGATTTATAATAATTTAAATTGTAATAACTTAAAGAAAAGATAATATTTAAAAATTTAATTTTCTTATAAAAATATGTTTTCATTTTATTTTATGTTCCCATTTAAAAGTCAAATACACAATATTTATAATTTTAATTTCAAAAATAGGCTTCATATTTACATTTTTCATAACAATATTATCATAAGATATATATTTTTTATTTTTATAAATTATGTTTTTTAGATAAATAATAACAATATAGTTTATACATATACTATTTATTTTAGGAAATCATCATCATCAATGTATGAATTTTAAACTTATAAAACTTTTTCATCACCAAAAATGTATTTATAGTGTAAAATGATTCAATTAAAAATACTATGTCGAGTTTAAAAAACCCATTTTATCATTTTGGATCATAAGAAATATTTATTAAATTTTTACTCAATTTATTTTAATTAAGAATCCAAAAGGTGTAATGTTTTATTTTATAGAATTTAAATCCAATAAATAATATATTTTCTTCAATAAAAAATTAAATTAATTTAAAATAAATGAAATTGATAAATTCATCCCAAAATCATTTTTTATGCTTAAAATTACACCTTTCCCAAAAATAGGCTTCTGTGTCCAATGTGTGCTAATACCAAAATTAATTTGTCCCACATATAGAAATTTTATTTGATAACATGGTTTAAATATTTAAATCACATTGTTCTAATTATTGTTAAGTATTTTTCATTTTTATTAATAAAAATTATTTAACGAGATTAAAAATTAAATTACCATTATAAATGAGATTTGAGGGAAAACAGTTTAACCACGTGTTAAAGAAGTAAAACATGTCGTTAAATGAGTTTTGATGGATTGTATTGACTAAAACAATTATCATATCCATTATTTACCACTTTGGAATCCACTTTTTATGAGAATCATTTGTTTATTTTATATTATGATGTAATATTTAAAAAATACCATTTCATCTACTTATAAAATGGGCCTTCCACCACCCCATTTGGGCCACATAAAAAATTATTATTTTTCATGATGGTAGACCATTTCTAATAACCCTAAAATAATTTTCATCATTGATAATTATTTTCCATAATAAGTTGGTTTGTTTCCACCAATTCGACATACTACTTCAAGTGAATCCTTAAATTCTCAATGTAAGAACTAATCACTCTATAATCATTTTATTTTTATATATTTCTCCTCCAAAACTATCTTACCCTTTACAAAATGATTACATATGTATTTTGAATATAATTAAATTTTTTATGTTTTTCTAATCAAAATTATTTACCCTTTCACCTTCCCATAGAAAAATGAAAAAATCATAATGTGTACATGAAAAATACCACCTCCGTGAACAATAAGTTTCATTTTTCATATCCATCTCAAATGGGTGGTTAAAAAGGGTATTTAGTGAACTAATATGGTATTCATAACATGATTAAGTTTCTAAAAATATAAACCATTTTGTATGTCTCTCATATTTTATGGAAAATGAAAAAATCATTTATGTGTATGTGTGTACTACTAACTCAAATTTTAGTGATGTATTTTGACTTTCATAGTCACAATATTTGGATGAATCTAATAAAATATTAAATTAATAAAAATTATAACCCAAATATATTAGGGTTTTGTAATTTTTATATTACTATTTTAATTGTTATTAATATAAAATCCTTCACTTCTAAAATTTAACAAAATAATATCTTCTCTGATTCCATCTTCAAGAATCATTAATAAAAAAAATTCATTTAATGAAATTAGAAATTTATAAATCATCAAAAATAATATATTAATACTATATTAAATAATTTTAGAATTATGATGTTACAAATAAGAGAATAGGGATGAATATCTTCATTACAAAACCCTTTTGAATAAAAACACTACTAACATCTACTGATAAAAATTTATATTAAAAATCCAATAGGAAATAATAATTGATAAAAATTAAATGATAGATATGATATTATATATAAATATGTTTATAAAATAAGTGAACAATATATCTATGTTTGTTGTAACTCCCCTAGATTTTGTTAAAATATATATTTTTCAAATAAATTAAATATTTTAAATATTTTTCATTATATAAAAAATGATTTTATCTTCCATTATGAAAAATAATATTCTTATATTCCGTTACATGTAACACATAGTTAATACAAAAAAATTAATTACTATTAAAAAATTATTTTTTAATGTGATAATTATCACTGAAACATAAAAATAGATGGTTTGAATATTATTAACTAAATAATTAAAATATGTGTTCTACAAAAGTATATATAATCAATTATTTTCTGACCAATTATTTGAAATTAAAATTAAAACTATTTGGAAATAAAGAGAATCATCTACTAAAATACAATTTTTCTGTGCAGACACATATTTATCCTCAATAAATTCAAAAAATTAATTTTAATGAATGATTTTAATGAAATTTATACATTATATATTTATTAAAATGTATAACATTCATCTTACGTATTTCATTAACAAGAGAATAGAATAAATCAATTATTTCTCATAAAAATTATTTTCTCAAAAAATTAGTTGACTCTCGTATTAGAAAATTATTTAAAAACTATTTATTAACAAATTTAGAAATTTTTTCAAAAATTTATTTTCATTTTTTAAATCATCATGTCATAATTATATTAGTGTAAAATTTTATTAATTTTATGAGATTATAAATTTTTTCGATGACAAAATAAAAATATTATTATTCCTTTAGTATTTTCATTTATATTAATAATTTAAAAAAAATAAATTTTTAAGATGGTTTTAAAAGAAATATTAGTTTAATTATATATCTATTAATAAAATGTAGGTCAAGGGAATAATTTTAATATTAAATATATTTATAAACATGTTTTAAACTTTTGTATATTTTCTCATGGAAAAAACATTTTCGCATCGCGTCTACAGGATTAAATTTATTTTAAAATTTCCCAAATAAGTGAATGGAATTTTAAAAAATTATTTCCATATTTTTATTTATAATATTTTATAATATCTAATAATTTCAATGTAATTTTTGAAAATGATAAATAGTAAAAAGAGTAATCATTATTTACCATGATTTTGGTAAAAAATGGTTTATTGTGGGTAAAACAAAAAAATTAAATGGGTTAAAAATGGAAAACATATTTTCAAAACCGAATTAGATGACCATAATTAGAGATTATATATTATTGGTTCCATAATGGCACATTTTTTAGCCTTTTTTTATGTACAAAATTTTGATAATCATTTTTCATTATGAAAATTACAAACGTGTCACTCACCTCACATATAAAAGGACACCACTTCTCATATTCTATATACACAAAAAAACACTTGTTTTGACCAATACATACAATTTCCCCTCCAAGGGTGGTACAAGTGAATGGTTGAGAAAAATGCTAAATGGTCGGATAGGTGACAAGCATTTGTTTATTATTTTAGAAAATTTCACGTCACCATCTTTGTTTCAACCCGATCCATGTCATAATTCATTAAATAAAGACTACAATAAGACTTTTAAGAATTGGTAGTTTATCCATTCATTGGTTTTAGGGAGGTGCTACCGTCAAATGGCTCCAACGGGCGATTGCATGGGGATGAACAATTCTGAAATCAGTCTTATTAGGATATATCTTCTTACGATAGTCTCCAACAGATTTATTCATGCAGACAAAAACACCAAAATGCCCTCGTATCCATGATTCATGGACTTGTGTTCCCAAGGTATGCACTCATTGGATAATGATTTGTCCAATGACACTTAAGGACTCCATTGTTTGAGAGGATGGGAGGCCAAGCTCACCACATCCTTGGGGGGGTATTATTTCATATTCCAGGACTCCCTTATATATTTAAGTCACGTTCATATGTTCTTGAATCCTTGGTTCATTTCTGAGGAGTGTGTCTGAAGGATACCTCTAGTTTGCAGGATCATCATAGGCATACGTGGATTTGTTTCTATGGAGACAATGATGGCTTAAGCCCTACAATAAGGCACTATGGAGTTTATCCTCATCAAAATGTGACGTATGGTGAATTGATTTTTGGATTGGACCCATAAGATTGGATTCTTACGTATCCTTAGGAGAATAATCAGAGCCCATGTAGTTTGGGAAACTTGGGGCATACGCATGGGAGTGACCCATTTGAGTGGAAAAGATTGACTGAACCCTTTTAGAGGGGAACCCTTTTGAGATTGGGTCTTTAAGATGGAATCCTACATATTCTAGTTTTACCAGGAATCAGAGTTCTCATAGTTCTGATGATCTATAGATTATACATGGAAGCTTCCCATTTGAGAGGACATGATTTGGGGTTGCCCTACTGGATGCGAACCCTTTTGTGCTCGGACCTTCAAGTAGGCTTCCAACATATCCTAGTTTGATTAAGAATCAAAGTTCTCATAGTTCATAATTTTGTGGATATTATAATCATCACTAAGCTAAAATAACATGTGATTCATGCTTGGTGTGAGAAACAAGAGGATTTGAGAGATCCAATTAACCACATACCTACTCTCCTGATGATGGGAGAAGGTGGAACTACGATGGAAGAGGCCAGGGTAACCATGGGGGAGAGTGCAGAGCGATTAACGTTTTAATGTGGGATTCCATTTGATTTCATGCGGCATGGACCTCAAAATATTAGGGACATACCTTAGTGGGAGCACTATGGAACACATTCTTGGAAATTGAAGGAATGTTGACTCTCACTTAAAGGAGAAGAGAACATAACTTCATCGACTGATCGATATTCCACACCGAGTGGAAAATAATGTGATCACCCTTAATACCTAGTGCATGGAGGTTCGCATTAGTGTCCCATGGTTGGACTACTGTTTTACAAGGGAATGTTGACTTACAAACATCCCTGGAGTCTGAACTGTTTTTGAGAGAGCCTTCATGACTCAACATCCCCTATGAATGTAGACTCAAAGGGGTGTGGTGATGCACCTGATGATCTGATCATATGGGTCTACTAGCAGTAGAGGAGGCTTTGGCCTAACATTGGGGGACCGGTTTGTAGAGGGACTATGGAGGACTGGATGATAATGAAGGGGTGAGATTGGAGCTAGAGGAATAAATACTAGAAGACACCTCATTTTGTGTACTATTTTCTTATGCAGGATGGGTGGACCTCCGCATACCATAGTGGTATGTGGGTAGAGGGGTCATCCACGTACATAATTAGTATGTCAGCTTGGGCATGGAATACCGCACACTATAATGGTACACATTACGTAATGTGTTTAATCATGATGCTTCGAGTTCCATCAGTATACTGGTGCCATACACTAATCTGGGTTAATCCTCATATCAATATAATATGTGGAAAAAAATATCGAAGGTTTGTCCTGGGGACAATGGTTTGTGGGGATTTTATCCACATTATATATATTTTTCACGATTTCACCAATTAGGTTCATAGTTCTCCCATTATTTTTACTTTCCTAGGTATTATGGTTCGTGACTGGTTATACCTGTGGAAATGTGGTTTGGAATTTGGACTCTGCTAATGATTCGAGATTAAAGCCGGAATCCTCTCAGAATTCTTATTTCTAGCCTCTGGGGTCTCGATTGTGCTTTCTTCGTCTATTACTTCTCAATTCATTATATTCTCCTTTTATAATGCATTGGTGAAATTTTATATATGGGCATGCATCACCATTTTTGGAAGCCCAGGAAGAGATTTATTGAACTGTGAAAGACTCATTCAACCAGGGATTTTGGATGTGTGGGATGCCGCCACCTTCTCCTCATCTATGAACCACATTGTTCATGGGTATGGTCTGCGGGACATACCTCCGTTGGATTATCGATAGTGAAAATGGTTTGTGGCGGCTTCGGTTCATGGGTGGAAATTCATCGCGAACAGTTTCTTTCACTGTCCAACACCTCATAGGCTAGTGCATTTTGGACCATCCTCATACTAGTGGATCGCGGTTTATGCCTTCCATGAACCATTCCTAGTCATAGCTATGCAAAAAGGCTTGGGTCCTTTTCCAATCCTAATTTTTTTTCTCCCTGATTTTTCAATCTAATCATGCATTTCATTTCTTAACCCAAATTGCGGGAGTATTTTCATTCCTGTTGTTCGATTTTTGGGACCCTAAAAATGCCCCACATCAGAATGGGGTCCAATCGGAATGAAGGGGAGGATATTCTGATGCAGAAGAGGTCCCGAATTGAATGCTAAGATAATGCTCTATCTTTTCATAATCTATGTGACTCAATGAGAATAGTTCAACTCTTACTCGGTTCATATGGAACATCTCATGAACTTTTGTGTCTTTTTAATTATCACCATAATTTTTTTCTAATCGTGATTGATACGGTCTTAGTGTGTACATCTTAACTTTTTTTTAGGCCACCATTTTTGAGATTTCAACCTTATAAGATTTATATCTCTTTTGATAGATCATCATTTTTTTCCTAAACCATACACAATATACGTTTAACGAGATGATACTCATCTTTTATTCGGAGGTTCACTTTGCGGATTTTTACTCTAGATAGTTGACATCTTTTTAGGTAGAGGTTCAATATTTGGTTAATCAAATTTATTATTGATGTTCTAGGTTGAACAACATTAACCAACCATTACAGGGTAGGGGCCCAATTCATGTTTTATTATTCGGGAATGTCCTAATAAATTACAGACATGAATGATGGATTTTCATGAAACAAAATTTGTGTGTTTTGAACATATATGATTCTTGGGAGAAGATTCAGGTGTATGGGGGTAGAGATGACTCTCCTGAGGATGAATTTTCCTTTGATTGATGGTCGTTTTGAAGGCACCATATACAGAGCCACCAGGGCATGATTATCATAGTCAAATAAGGGAGTCTATAGGACACAGGTATTCCATCTGTGATGGCCTATGAGGATTTAAAACACATTTAATTTGTTTTGATGATGGTAGAAAGAGTGGGTTTATTTTTTGAGTGATGATGGCCAAATGTATTAGGTAATTCTGTATCAACTATGAGCTGAAAACCTCTCACACATGATTCTTACTTGCCTATGTGAGAGTTGGTGAAAAGTCGGTTCAATTAGAAATCTTTTTAAAGTCGAGGCATTTAAAAAGGGGTGTATATGTATTTTGTTATATAGTGGGGTTTTCCAAATCCGAGGGGGGGGGGATATGGGACATTAAAGTCATCTGATCATACAAAAACATGAAAGGACTCTCATGATGGCTAATTTTCCTTTAACTAATATCCATTTTGTAGGAGATATATATAGAGCCTTCAGGGTATGACGTGCATAGTAAAACAATGGTGCCCACATGACACTGTCCTTAAATCTCCGATGTCTATGAAGGATTATGGAGATTGGTACCTTTTAGAACACGTCATATGACCTTTCATAAGGGGTGTGCATGAGCATGAAAAGGGGCATTTCTTTTAGCTGAACTTCCTAGGAAACCTTGAAATATGTGGGGTTATATTTATTTTGAAATATTTGAATAAAAATTACACATATGGATGGGGTATAATTATATTATAGAAACCTCAATAGAGAAAAGAGTTGAATCAGGAAATCATAATCTAATATATCTAGGATGTGGGTAGGATTGATAATGTAAACCATGTCTTTGAGGCCCCTTGAATCGGGAGGGAGATCATGAGGCTTGGAATCCATTGGGTGTACAGAGATAGGAAAGGAATTTCATGGAAAATTTTTTCCTTTGATTGATTACCATCTTGTATGTATCATATGTAGAGCCACAAATTCATGATGTGCATTGTCAAATAAAGTTATCCATAATACATTGGCCTTCCATCTCCGATGGCCATGGATGGTTATGGGGATTCCGGATCACTCAGAGCATAGAGTTTGTGCTATGGAAAGAGTCTATCCAGATTCATTAGAGACATTTGGGCTATGATTTACTCATGGAATATAGAATCCCTTGAGTTGATATGACTCATACGCAGGGTGAGGCATTCATCCCATCTTTGGGGTACACTATTGTTTGACGTTGTAAGACCATGACATGGGGTTCCTTACGAGGAATGGAACCATGATATTCGTTTTAGGGTCCTGATCTTATGACTAAATACATGCAATGATTTTACATGATTTCATGGTGGATCTCTCTCTGAAATCCCTAAGATCACGCAAACCACCCTCGGTGTAAAAAACAAGTGATTACGAGGATTTCAGATCACAGCTTATGAGTAGTAAAATCAACAACAGGGACCACTTTAGTATTAAACAATTCATATGCAGATTGACATCAAAACAATAAGGATGATATTGGCCTTTAAGTTTAACATTGTGCGGTGAGGACATTATTTTATGAAATTCATAGTCATGCAACTAGGAAATTATACTAACACAAAGATCATTAATAGTATTGATTTCATCGTGATTGGAATTTTTGATCCCTCCTTAGACAAGAGTGATGATAGAAAGTGTAAACCATTGTCCTGGGGGAAACATGGATCCGGAGAAATGACATGGGGCTAAGAATCCATTGGGAACACTGAGGATGCAGAGGACCCTCCTAAGAATGAATATGCCTTTGATCGACAACCATTTTGTAGGTGACATATGCAGAGCCAACGAGGCATGATGTGTATATTCATACAAATGTGTCCACAAGACACTGTCCATCCATATTAGAAGACCATGAATGTTTAAGGAGATCCATGTTTTCCCATAGTTTAGAGTATGAAGAATGGGAAAGATGTGTTTGGGAACATAATAAATACCCCGACTATGATTAGTCATGAACTAGTCGAGCTTCCACATAGATCTAACTCATATATATAGAGAGAATCATGATCTATTGAATCATTATGAGTGGGGGAGCATGTGCGGGGTATCATAAAATTGAGAATCGGGCCGCACGTGACTCTTGATGAATCTCACCTTTTATTGTCTTGTAGTTACCACCTTTGATAGACTCCACGTACAAGTCTGACCTATGCATGGATGAAGAAACGCCTTTTTTATGGTGGTTTATGAGTAGGGATTCCATATCCATGCATCACTATTTATCTTGTATAGGTAGAAATCAAGTTATACATAGTTCTGAATGTTCCTAATAATGGTTTCGTCCATGTGTAGGGACAAGAGATAACATATTTTCTTGGTGGTTGGGCAGGGATGCGAAATCTGGGCATCACCTTGTATCCTATAAGGGAAATAATCATGCCGTACATATTTATAAATGTTCCTTACAATGGTACAGTACAAATGTAAGGACATTAGAGGGATGTTTTGTTGGTGGATGGGCCAGAATGCCAAATATAGGCATCACAACGTATCCTGCGATGGGTAGAAATCAAGCCACACGTAGTTCTGAATATTCCCAGTACCGATCTGGCTCAAACATAGGTGTAGGGGTATTCTGGTTTCATCTTCTATAGATGTTGTTTCTACCATATTTCTGAATATATTTTTTACATAAGGGAATCCATTCAACCAATTCCAAGATCACATGAGTTATACTCGATGTGGGAAACAAGGAGTGACATGGGATTGCCTCGTAAACATTGAGAGATAGAGGAAAATATAGGGGGATTTTTTTATATGGTGGTGGCTGGGCCAAGATCGATGATTTAGGCATCACTATATATCCCACTAAGGAATGGATATCAAGTAGTACATAGTACTATGAGGGATCATGGACTTCATTGTCATGTGATTAAAACAATTTACTCTATTAAATTTAACATCTTGCAGTAGGGATGTAATGCTATGCAATTTAGAGTCATATAGGAAAAAAATAGCATCACAGTTCAGTGTCGTGTTACAGGGACAAGATACATATAGTTTAATGTCATTTAGATTTGACTATAAGTTATAGTTTAGGGCCATAGAGTTTGGACTAGAAATGGTCGTTGTTGTTACATGAATTACATATAAAAAAACCATGCATTTGTGGGTGCCATGATCAATTGTTCATCCATTGATATCAATGAGTATGCTACATTGGTATATACCCTATGTATTACATATGGTCCCTTCCACTTTGGATCAAGCTTTTGGCACTTACTCCGGAGTATCATCAGGGTTCTGAGGACCAACACCATCTCTCCTCTGAGGAAATTATGTAGTTGAACAATTTTGTTGAAGTCTTGTGCGGTCTAAGTTTGGTAGACATCGAAATTATGAAAAGTTTGCAACTTTTTCTCATCTTGATATTCCAACTCATCAAATTGTCTCTAGGAATTCTTTTCCATGGACAATTTATTGAAAATGGCCAAATGATGCGATGAAACTTGAATTTTGATAGGCAAAACCACCTCTACCTTGTATACTAGAGAGTACAATGATACGTGGGTGGCAGTGATGGTTGGGGTCCGTTAAGCCCATAAATCATAATGGAGCCTATCGGGCGATGATTGTTTATCGTTATCTTCCATCTTTTGGTGTATGTTAGAAAAATTATTGTTGAAAGACTTATTATTCCTATTGGACACTATATGGTAGTAGGATGAATGGGTGGATATGATTTAATACACATGGTATAATTTTTACAACTCAGTAGAGAATAATTTGGTGTCGGTTTCCATCAATATTGTATGAGGGACACCAAATATGGTAATGATGTAGGCCTTCATAGAGATAAAAATTCTTTTCACCCCAACTTCTTTAAGGGGAATGGATTCCGCCCATTTGGAATGGTAGTAGGTTGATATGAGAATGAACATGGATTTTCTAGATGTGGTAGGGGATATGGTACCACAAAATCCACACCTAGGTTGAAAATGTCCAGGAGTACTCTGTTGTATGATCTAACTCTGAGGGTTGGTGAATAAATCTATCCTGAAAATGGCAGGAATTTCACATCATGGAGAATATGGAACAATCTTGTATCATATTAGGCCAATAGTATTAAAGCCTATGTATTTTATGAGAGAGAATGGATGCTGATTGGTGTGATCCACATGCTTTGGTGTGCACTTATTTCATGACGACAACAATCTCTTCTCCATCGGTGCACCCGAGAAGGACTCCATCAAGGCCTCATTTGTAATGAATCTTTTCATGGTTTTCCCTATTGTACAAGAAAACATTGACTACTCGTATCCATATATGTTCCCTTCTAGTCCGATCTGGTGGGATTTCCCCCATCTGGAGGTAATATTCAATGGGAGTCATCTAGTAGGTGGTGTGACTATAAGGCCTAGAAATGGGGATAATCTCATCATTCTCCACTATATTGCTCTGAATAAATGAAAAAAACCATAAGATGATGGGAAATTATAATAAAAATGTCATCCCAGTATAGATCATCTAGTTCTATTGATGCATTTTTTAATGCGTTGTATTGATAATTTTGTGATCGGGGGACATAGGTCAATATTGGGTTTGAAAGGAATTCTGCCATCAGTTTTTGAATGTGGTTAATCAAAGGGGTCAATATTTATTTCTAAATGGAATTTTCAACATTGAAATTCATGATTATTAGCTCTGAATCACCTTTTATATTCTGGAGTTTGGATCATGCATGAAGTCCCATCTCTAGGCCCACAATATGTTCCTGGTATTCTACTTCATTATTTGCACATCCTTCCGAAAGCAAGAAGGAGTAATGCCAGACAACCTTTTTGGTGGATTCAAGGATAACTCCCATACCCTATTTATTGAGCTTGGGATCCTCCATAGTTTTCCCTATTGGTTTTCTAGATGAACCATCGAAGTACATTTCTTATGCCTGGGGGTCCTCTTGGATGGACAACACATCTTCATCAAGATGTTTGGCATCCAATGAGGTTTCTTCTTTGGCTGGGTGGTATTCCAGGAAGTTAACTAATGCATGAAATTTAATGGCCTAATGGGGAACGTACCATATTCCATACTATTTTAGGATGACTACCCATCATGATAGGGCTGCAGTTAGCATGGGACAGTTGAGGATATATTTCAGTGGGTTGCAGTGGGAGACCAGGTGGACCTCATGGTGTTGTAGGTAATGCGTGAGTTTGTGAACCCAGAGGATTAGGGCTATGTGGTTCTTTTTTATTCTAGAATATTTTTTTCAGCATTAATCATTGTTAGGATTAGGTAATAGGTATTTTTCTCACTACCTAAATCATTACTTTTTGCAAGGAAGGAAACTAATGACAATTACAAGGTGGGTACATACAAAATGAGTGGTCACCCCTCAACTGGTTGCATCCGTACCAGTGGGATTAGGAGATAAATTTTGAGATTTTTGAACGCTTCTTGAAAATAATTATCCCACTCATACATAGTCCATTTATTGATTAACCTGGTGAAAGTTAATCATTTACCCACCATATTGGATATAATGTGCTAGATATGGGCCATGTGCCCCTAGAGACTTCTCAACTTAGTGAGGATTCATGTTTGGGATATTCCAATGATGGATTTTTTCATCACAATTGACTTCAATGCCATGATGGTGTAATATGAAGAAGAAGAACTTCCCAATGGTAATTTTGAAACCACACTTTAAGAGATTCATCATTAAACTGTGTTGGTGTAGTTTGTTATAGACAGTTTTGAGATCAATCCGGTGGTTTTAGTTCTTGTTGTGATTTATCAACCAGACCGTCGACGTAACAATAAAAAAAATATTCACATTAAGGGCCTGAAGATGTGGTGCATGATGTAATAATATGTAGAAACAACATTTTTTAGACCAAAGGGCATCACCATATTACAGAACACGTCACAAGGATCCTTGTATACAGTGGATCCTTCATCTACTTGGGCCATTCGGAATTGGTTGGATCTAGAATAGAAGTCTATGAAAGAGGGGGACTTATATTCGGTGGTTGCATAGATTAAAAATTCTATCATTGGGACTGTAAAATCATCTCTTGGGTAGTGCCGATTAAGGTCTCTGAAGTTGATACAGATCATAATCTGTATGTTCTTCATTTTGACACAGACTATGTTTTCCAGCTAGATTGGATATTGTACATCTCGTATGAGGTTGGATTTGATCATCATGTTAACTTTAGCCTCTATTTTGGCAGCATGCATTTGGCGGGTCCATTTGGATACCTTTTTATAGCCCTAGTGATCTTTTGGAATACACAGATGGTGAGTGGGGACCTTAGGATCGATGCATCAATTTTTTGTGTTGTTTAGGAAAACACATCCCAATTCTTTTTCAGGATGGAAACATATATCTTATACTCCTAGAAAAAAAAGCCACACTAATTAGAGTGGATCGCGAGTCATCTTCGGTGCCTAGGTTTATCACCTTAAACTCATCGACTGTGGTGGAGACAACATCATTGAATATAGTAGGGGAATCATTGAGGTATTCTTCTTCTTCTTAATAATCATCTTAATTATCTTTTTCCTCTTCTGATGGAGAGAGGATTATCAAGGGGAACTCTCTAATTTTTGGAGAGAAATTATATTTTACCATAGTGAGTAAGGCAGGGATAGTTTGGGGTCCCAAAGATGGGTCGACCTCATCTTTGTTAGGGCTTTTTCTGACATCATAGGAATCATCCCATTCATCTGTGTCTTTGGACTTGGCAGCTATAATGAAAATCATGCAGACCATTGAGAGTGTCTATGTTCTTGAACTAATTCATTCTTCTTGATTGATGGCTAATACATACTCCACCAATCTGTTGGAGGGAGTCGATATGAGCCATTTCCAATCAATTGGGGCTAGTGATCCAGTCAATGTCGTTGAAAAAAGGCTTCTTCCCTGTCAGTTCATAGAACCCTACATCGATGTAATGTGACTTAAATGATTCGAAGAAGGATTTATTAGCATAAAATGTATGATTTTTT
Source organism: Viscum album (assembly GCA_963277665.1). Classification (NCBI taxonomy): domain Eukaryota; kingdom Viridiplantae; phylum Streptophyta; class Magnoliopsida; order Santalales; family Viscaceae; genus Viscum; species Viscum album. The sequence goes on along the minus strand of OY728125.1, from coordinate 1,472,027,273 downwards.
TCATTAGTGCAATATTTGGTGCAATAATAGTATGATTATGGAATTTCGGCTTGATGATGTGTCCATCACTTTCCTAATAGGATGTTGATGGATGTACATTACTGCACTACCAAGAACACAAAATCTAACATAATTTCACCACAAAATGTTTTAATATTGATTCATACCAATGTATTCTTATCTCTTTTTTCATATCCCAACAGAGTTGTTGTGGAGGGTGTCACATATTCTTCATCATAGCCCAGCTGAGTGTTCGTAGTGGGTGGAGGTTGACTCCAAAGCCATTGTTGATGATATTTTTATGGAAATCAATACCATTTATCTTGATGGACACATATAAGGGTTCGATTTTCCATTTCATGATTTCATCTTTATCTTTGTCTTTTAAGGAGATGAAGGCGTGAAATTTTTCGAGATTGGTCTCCATCTGATAGACTTTGGCCACTAATATTTCAGCCTCAAATTTCTAGGGACATAGAAAGGCTTCAATGAGAACCTACCTATGGTCTATGGACAGACTCAAAGCATCCATGATTGATATCAATGATTGTAATAAAGCCATATTCATTAGAATAAAATATTTATACACTAATTGTTTTTCACTTCCTAGCTCATGGTTTCTCTTTTATAGGATATTTAGGGGTATGCGATTTGGAAATAGAGGGTTCGGCCTTTGAGATAGGAGTTGGTGGAACTGTGGTCCTTTCTAGGTTTTTCTGATCTTTTTCGCCTGTATGTTTTTGTAATTTGATTTTTTTTATTCCTATGACGAATACTTGAAGTTGACTAGACTCATATTTCTTTCGTTGGGGGTGTATGAACATTATGGTTCATGTTGTGTCTAGAGAGTGGTCCATCCATGAGTTTCGGCAATGTTAATAGTTTCAGTTAATGTGTGGATGGTAATTTGACTCCATCCATGTTCATGTCTTCCCAGTAACCATTGGCCTCTGTGGCCTCTTCCTTTATCTCAACAGTTTGGCATGGGGAATTCAGGTTTGATTCTATAGTCTTTATTAGTGAAGTGGACAATATTGGAAATGAAATTAATTGATCCAAAGATCAGTTCATGATCTAATAATTTTTATGTATGAATTACTTTTTATGATGGTGCTATCGGGCGGTGCGACACCCATTGTATGTTTTTAAGGGGCAGCGCTCATTGTATTATTTAGCGTGGTGTCACATGTGGTACTTTTTATTGGGATGGTGCCCGTTGTTCCAAATCTTCTGGCATGAAGTCCAAAAGCGTCAACACACACTTCAGCTTGAGTTTCATCCCATATAATTGCTCCTGGTTTCTGCCCTTCTTACCCTTTGTGGAATGCGTGCCTGAGGATGACAGTTGTGTTGCATCAGACTCTATTAGGGGCATGGTTGGTTCAATCAACCATGGCTAGAGGATTCAATGAAACCAGTTGACTATTTTTGAGGTCATCCAATTTTAAAAAAAAATTATCTTTCTTACTACTGACTATTTTCTATTCATCTTCCTCTTTGAGTCTGACGTATAAACTTACACCACTTTTTTGGAAGTGGGCTCGACATGAATTTCCCAGAATCCACTATCCTTTTGTAGGATACTCGTGAACAGGAAGAATACCAAGATTTTGTGTCCCAGTATCCTATGAAAGAGACATTAATTTGGATGGTATTCAAGACCTAATTGATTAGATCGCTTTGGATCTAGTGTTCGGAGTTAGTTTCATGTCATGGTAGTTATGAAATAGCCACTGACATGGTCATATCAGAGTATGTAGAATTTATTTCTTAACTCCTTGAACTGCTTTCTTTTAGTACCCCTTCACTCATCTTTCTGAGGTGGGGGTGACTGTTGGCGTCCAGGGGGTCTCACATGGTTTCGTTGAGGCCTCGCAACTAGAGATGATGTTGAGGGTGGCTCAAGAAAGACAGAAATTGCTTCAGATTTTCCTACTCTTTGTCTTGGGGTTGATGGGGCCAGTAAGGACATAATATTGGTCTATTGTGAGGATTATTCTATCCTTTGGGTAGTGGCAGAAAAATCTCAGAAACCACATGTGTACTTCGCCAGGATTAGAGGTGTTCATAATTTATCATGAAGGGTGTTGATGCACATAGAATTCATTTTATTATCGGGGAGAAGCCGATTTAAGGAATAATTCTGTCCATTCAATCTAGAAATGAAGTTTGAAACCCGTTCATTCACTCACTGCATGCATTTAAAGAGATCACAAACAATTATCTTAGGTAATGTCGAACTGAACTGGAAGAGAAACTACCACTGATAGTCCTCTGAGATTATGAATGAGTTAGGTGGTAAGTTAGTATACCATAAGATGGTCGAACCATGTAGGGTTCGCACGAGGCATCCAAGTTTTACACCTTCTTGATGCTCTATAGTGCCCATCATGGGGTCAAGGTAAGATGAATATTGCATTAGATGTTGTTACAGGTCTCCTAATCCATTTAACATAGAAAATATGGTCTTTTTTAAGTTTAGTGGTGGAAGAACATTTCTCACCCAATCAGGGTAGGGTTTGTGCTCTGGTTGTATCGGAGCATGCCTACCTTCCCTAGATTCTAGTCAAGATGTTTGTTTCTCAACAATATTCAGGATCTCTTGATTAATATCCTACGGGGATTGATCTTGGGATGGTGTGGCAATTGAGAAAAGTGGGAGTGCCGGTGCTACTAGAATTGGGGTGGGTACTCAGTTAGGGGTATCCATTGTGGGATCAAATTAATATGCTCCCGTTGCATTCCCACTGTGGGGATGTATTGATGTCCTTCTATAGCCATATTTATGTTGGTTGACGGTTCAAGTGCCAGGTTTAACATGACTCCCTGCTTGACATCATTCTCAAGGATTAGTGCGTGTCGAATGGGATCCCTTTCTGATAATAACAGTTGACATTCTGTAGGGGGAACACATCCAGCAAGATAGAACCCTTGACACAGATCAATATTAATTTTCCTGGGATCTTTCATTTATTCCTCCTTCTTAGCGAATATTTCCTCAAGAGTGAGGGATAAATTCTCAGAGGGAGTTTGTGGTGGTTCATATATGACCTAGGATTTTCTATTCTCCTAGTTTGCATTTTGTGAGGGACTTAATGACAGATTAACTGAAGGGACTCCTATATTTACAACCAGTCTCTTGATCTGAGTATGCACACCATTAGGCTCAGTGTGAGATGCCTCTGAGAGAGAACCATCTTTCCTTAAAACATCTACCTTTTTATCATTTATTGTGAGATCTGTGGGGTTGACGTTTACCACATTCACTAAATCGTATTGCATTGGTGTGGGGTACCTAGTGCCGAATATTAGGATGGATTTACACATCCTTTTTTGGACTTTCTCCATCCATTCAGTGGTATTCCTTGTGTATCTTGGCGATGATCGACCCGAAGCGAGAATTTATCTTACCTTGTAATGCGACTTGGACTTAAAAGGTGTGAACCACATGAAATGGTGGAATAAGTAACTTCTCTTCTCATCATTCTTCCCAGATGGGAGAATACATAAATCCATTGTGTGGGGACATGCGGTAAAAATTACCCCAACCCTAGGAGCAAGGGTTGTTCCCATTCTTCCATTGGGGTGCTATGACTTGGAATTTTTGGTATTAAAGGGGATTTTTTTGTAAAAAATGTCTCGAACCCTATAGGCAGGGGTTGATCCCTCATTGTGGTAGTATCCGCCGCTATTTCCACCTTTTTGATTTCACACACTCTCGCATGGGTGTGAGGTGGGTAAGGAATTGGGGCTGTATAGGATTTATTGGATTTTGAGGACATGGTCATTTCTTTCATGTTGATTTCCCTTAGGAATGAATCCTATTAGATGTCATCAATTTCCTAGATCAGAATATTTTCGATGGATTGATCGATTCGGTCCTGATGATTTTGAGACTTACTCAATGACGGTTTTTGTTGAGTATCCCATCTTTCCATAGCAAGGATTTCATTTCATTTATTCCATTCAGTAATGAAGATACAAGAAGTCATTTCCAATGAGGTTTTCTTGATGGGAAACATATTGAAATGTAGATATCAATGTCCTCTTCATCCCCAAATATGAACTCCAGTCAGGGAGTAAATAATGAGGCGATGAAACTTGTGTAGTGAATGCATAAAACCCTATTCAAGGATTTTCTTCACCTTTCTGATCATGGATAACATTCAGATGAGAGGGATTCTAGGTCTATTAGATATAGAGTCTCCCCTAACATGATGACATGGTTTTCATAACATTATTTGGGTAGGAACCTTTCTATTAGGTGTATAAGAGTCATCTATATATTGAGGAGAATGGAATGCACACATTCTCCCTAATATTCTACTGAAATATTGAAGTGTGAAGTGGCAGCATGCCAATACATCCCTGGTATATTATCCTAAGATAGTTGTCTTCTCACGAGGAACATAACCTTCTATTGTTCTTTCAGGGACTCTTCTACTTGATATGCCCAGCTTGACTGTTTCTTAATAATTTTGTTCTATGCATCCTGGCTGGTGGGAGCCTCATTTATATTTGAACGACATGGGGGTGGATTAGAAGACGATCATGGCCCCGAACCATTCTCTTATTGAGAAAGGATATTACTTGTCATAGATAGAGTGCCTAATATATCATACAACATATTTTTGAGATCCCCGACATTGGATGGATTTCTCACATTTTTTCTGGTAAGGGGAGGGACTTCTAACAATTATGAATTTTGATTGTGCTGAGCAACTTTGTAATCAGTGCTACAATGGTAAGGGATACCCTTGAAACTTGATTCCTGGCCACAAGGCGGTGTCCCTATGGATGATACCATGGGGAGGACCTTCAAGATGGGAAATAGTAAAGGGAGGACCTTCTTACTTCTTGAAGTCACTAAGGGGAGGACCTTCTCGATGACTACTAAGATTTCAAGGACTACTATCAAAACACGATACATGTATACTTGGAGAATATCTACATTGTACATCCTAGTGAGGGCCTTGAGGATATACTATAATCAGGGTGCATCCTTCTCATTTCTTGATGTTTCTATTGTGAGGGCATTCACAGTAACTGCCATTGCAGGGAAGGACTTCCCAATGACTATCATCAAGGAAAGTACTACCATCATTACCCAATTTCCGACTACAAGTAGACACATATATGCAACGTATACCCTGGGAGGGGCTATCAGGGTGGACGATATCAAGGGGAGGACATTCTGGTTGTCTCATCATTAGATCAAGGGTAGGGATAACCTGACTCAAATTAGGAGATAAGATCTTGTGATCTATTATTCCTAGCCCATGGAGTAAGCACCTATGGGTCCTCTGGGGTGGACCTTCAGAGCTACAGGTAGATTCATTGTGGGGAGGGACTTCAGAACTGCTACTACCACTTCCATAAATTGTTAATGGACTGAATGGTTCTTAATACATTATTGATACATGTTAGATGGTTTCAAGAACCCCATCTTCTACGAGTCCAAGATCATGTGTGTTCTCTTCATTTTTCGGTAGCCTCTCGATTATTTCATTTTTGGGAACTCTCTTAAAAATGGCCGCCGGATGTTGGTAAAGGTAATCATATATGGGTCCCTATCATGGTGGTTCTCGTGATGCCGTTGAGATTCACTGACATGAATCATGAGTTTGGGAAGGGATATATGCCTTCCCTGGAGAATCCACCACGTTGGACCAACATCCCCCAATTGGCACATGTATTTGTTCCTGATCTAGTTTTCCATGTATCATGGTATATTATCATTTAACCTCACATACTTGAGTAGGAAAGAATAACTGCTCTGGAGTAACTGACCCATTTTGTGAGTAAGTCATTTTGTTCGAGGAAACCTGGTCATGGGCCTGGTTTCTCACCTTTTCTGCAGATGCAATTATATCCTGCCATGTATGGAGGATATGGTCTAGAATTGACATCTGGTCTTCTATCATTTCTATGATTTTTTGAGATATATCATTGGATTTAATGAGTAAATATTTCCCATTCTTATTTTAGAGATGAAGTTTCTGTCTCCGCCGGTCCCCTGTGGGTTTCCAGTTGATACTGGTAGTTCTCCTTTTCTAGGATAGAGGAACGGGTCTTCTGCAAGTTTTCTTATTTGGTTGCCACTATATTTGACAAGTGGGATTCATATTCTCAAGAGGGTATTTTCATTTACTCACTTTAAATAATATTTTTATCATAGGATTTGTATACAACCCCAAGAATTTAACTCTACTCATATTTTCTTACTGCCCTATTTGGATGGAAGGCTTGATACGCATCAGTAGGTATTTTTTCCTGCATGTAGCTTGATGCCATCCAATTTTAATGATAGGATTGTTATACATCAATAGTAATTTTGCCTGCTTGTAGCTGAATTCCATCCTCTTTTGATTACAATAATGATATACATTAGTAGGTATCTATGCCTAAATGTAGCTAGGCGTTGTCGTATTTGTATAACAGGATTGATATGCATAAGTAGGTATTTGAACATGCATGTGTCTATATGGCTTCCTATTTGGATGAAGGCATTTATATTCATCAATAGGTATTTTTACCTATGTGTAGAATGATGCCATCATATTTGGATGACAGACTCGATATGCATTGGTAGAGATATGCATCTTCCGGAAGTTTTCATCTCGTTCTGCATGGAGGGACCGACGAGCAATAGTAGGAATTTTCACTTTCTTGTATTATGCCACCCTATTTAGGTGGTGGGATTGAGTGGAAAGGGTAGATTATTATGCCTATCTGTTGAATTCATCCACGTCTGCACATCAGAGATTCTCATTAATAACAAGGACGATAGCATGTTCTTGGTTATATATTTTTCCCCCTTGGCGGGCATCCTGAGGGGCCCCGGTCTTCTATAAATCAGAAAGTTCCCATGGCATAAGGTCTTCATTAGTGTGAGAATACTTAGTATCACAGTGTCTGTGGAGGTTCTCTTAGGTAGGGGCCCTTTGGTATAACCCATGTACAATTGATATGAATTTGTCCGAATTAAATTAATCTACCTCCCTAAGATAATGTATGTACTCGTTGTCACTTTCTAGGGATAGGCTCCCAAAATGGTATGATATGTCCATCAAGGTCACCTTGTGCTGGGGCACCGAACATAGGTTAGGAGGTAGCTGGTGAGCCTTAATAGACTGGAGGGCTTGTCTCATGGCCTCTACAGTGGGGAGAGTATCGTTTCGGTCGTACTCTTTGTTCAGTGTGTTGGATACCCAACGTTGAAGACGTTGTGTAGGCGATGGGGACCTACTCTTTATCGGGGCATCAACCAACTATGGGATCACTAAGGCGCATGTCTTCATTAGACATCAGGATGTCATTTGGTTGGAAGGTTTCTTTTTGGGAACCTGGTATATACATATATGAAATATATAGACCACAAAACCCAATCAATGTAGGATTCTCTTGAACATATTCATATTTGAAGATTTATCATGGCCTCATTTTCCCTTTTATAGGTTTTTAGGTAAAGGGAATAGAGTGGGGTAATACTGCCACCTTGGTTAAGGATTCAACTCGGGTTCAACTTTTTTGTTTTTTCCCTAAGGGTGGCATGGGAGAATGGTTGAGAAAAATTTAAAATGGTCAGACGAGTGACAAGAATTTCTATATTATTATAGACACCTTCACATCACCATCTTTGTTTCAACATGATCTGCATCATTATCCTATAAATGAGGATTGGATTAAACCTACAAGGACTGGGCAGTTTATCCATTCTTTATTGCGAGGGAGGTGCTAAAGTCATATGGTCATAGTGGGCAATTGTAAGGTGTTGAATATTTGTGCAATCAGTTATCTCAGGATATAACTTCCTCAGATGGTCTCGAATAGGTTTATTCACAGATCTAGAATCACCCAATGTCTTTTGTACCCATGATTGATGGAATTTCTTTCCAATGGAAGGCACTCCTTGAATGATGATTTGGCCAAAGACACTTAAGGACTCCATTGGTCGAGAAAATGGGAGGTTGGGCACACCGTACCCTTTGGGCGGTGGGGGGGGAATTATTGCATATTCTGGGACTGTCATATAGATTTAAGTCATTTTCATATGTTTTTTAATGATTGGTTCATACCTAAATATTGTTTCCATGGGCTACCCTTGGTTTTCAGGATCGTCATAGGCATACATGGATTTGATGCAACGGAGGTAATGCTAACTTAAGACATGCAATACAACACTCTAGAGTTTGTTGGCATCCAGGGTGGATGGAACGTGACATGATGTTGTGATAATACCCATAAGATGGGAATCATATGTATCATTGGGGGAGGAATCAGAGCCCATGTAGTTCGGGAAACTTGGGCTTACACATGGGAGAGACCTATTTGACGGGACATGATTGGGAGAACCCTTTTTGATAGGAACCCTATTAAGATCAGGCCATCAAGAAGACATCTGACGTTTTCTGTTTTGACTACGAATCAAGGTTCTCATAGTTTAGTTGAGATGGGGATTATGCATGGAAGATGACCATTTGAGAGGACATAATTCGGTGGGGCCTTTTGGAAGGTCACCCTATTGAGATTAGGGCTTCAAGTAGGAATCTTATGTATCCAGGTTTCATCAGGAATCAGAGTTCTCGTAGTTCATATTTGTTTGGATGTTGTAATCTTCACAAATATATAATCTGATGTGAGTCATTATCAGTGTGAGAAATAAGAGGATGTGAGAGATAAAACTAACCACACACCTCCTCTCCTACTGACGGGAGAGGGAGGACCTATGGAAGAGGAGGCCAGGGCCACCACGGGTGAGGACATAGAGCGATGAACCTTTTAATGTGGGATGACATTAGAGTTCATGCATCTTATCCCTCAGATGATTGGGGATTTACTTCGGTGGGAGTTCCCCAAAACAATTTCTGGGAAACGGGAAAAATGTTGACTCTTATCAAAATGAGAAGAGAACATAACTACTTCACCTGATCACCATTCCTCATTGAATCGAAAAGAAAGAGATCACGTTTAATCCCTAGAGTGGGGAGGTTCACATCAGTGTCCCAAGGTTGGACTCTAGGTTACCATGGGAATGCAGACTTATATACATCTTTGGAGTTTGAACATTTGTGGGGAGAACCTTCTTGAATCTACATACCATGGGTATATAGACTTAAAGGGGCGCATTTATGTGACTAATGATTTGATCAAACGGGTTCAATGGATTTAGAGGAGGATTTTCCCTGTTGTTGGGGGAATTGTTCACAGAGGGACTTTGGATTACTGGATGGTAAAAGAGGGGTGTGATTTGTTCTAGAGGATAGAATATCCGAAGACGCCCAATTTAGCATTTTGTTTTCGTAAGTGGGATGGGGGAGCTCTATATTACCTAGTGGTATGCAGGTAGAGGGTCTATTCACGTACCAAAGTAGTACGTGGTCTTGGTAATGGACCACCATGTACCATAGAGGTATGTGGTCTGGATTGAGAAACATCATGATGGTTCAGGTTCCATCCACATACTGACACAGTACGTGGCATCGGGTAAAATTAGAAAGGTAAGACACTATGCAGAAGACCATAGCGAAGGAGGGTCCTGGGGAAAATCGTTCGTGGGGAGTTCATCTGCAAGGAATATGTGGTTCATGATTTGAAAAATTAGGTTTTCGGTTCTCCAATTATTATTAAGTTCGTTCATTTTATGGTTCACTTCTTTTTATACCTATAGAAATGTTGCTTACAATTTTGGCATCATTGATGATAATGATACTAAATCCAAAATCCTCTCTGAATTCTTACATTCATCCTCTAGGGTCTCTTCCATGCTTTATTCATCCATTCCTTCTCAATTCATTATGTGATTCTTTTATAGAGCATTGGAGAAATAATATCTAGGAGAATGCATCCCCATTTCTGGAAGCCCATGAAAAGATATGTTGACCTAGGGAAGACTCTGTCAAAAGGGGTTTGTACGGGTGAAAATTGATTCTAGATTCTCCTAATCGATGAACCACATCATTTATGGGGATGGTGTGTGGGGTATACCTCTGTTTTATTCTTTCTAGCAAAAACAGTTCACGGCGGCTTTGGTTCGCAGGTGGAAATTCCCCATGAATAGTTTCGTTCAATAACCAATGCCTCGTGGGCCAGCACGTTTTGGGCCACTAACAGACTGGTGTTTAACTTTTTATGCCTTCCAAGAACCATTCATAGTATTATGTTCATAAACATGATTGGGTACTTTTCCAAAGTTAATTTCATTACTTTTATCCTACATTTTACAATCCCATCATGCATTTATTTTCTTCGCCCAAGATGATGGAGTATTTTCCTTCCCTTTCTGGGATTTTCAAGGCCTTAAACATACCCAAATAACGTCCTTAATTCGATCCTATCATCTTATAATCCTTATCTTGGTCATAAATCTATTCTAATAATCCTTTTTTGGCAAACAAATTGATGTTGTCAGAATAAGGGTTAGAACCCTTGACTGAGCATTTTATTTTATTTCTTCTTCCACATTATTAAATTATTTTGAAACCATTATGAGAATATAATATCATTATATTAATTATAATTATATATTATTATGTTATTTTAAGAACATGAATCATTACCCCATTCACTCAAAATGGTTGTGAAATCATTATTCATGTGTACGACGGACTACCGCCTCATCAACTGATGTCATTAGTTTTCCATCACCACCTCTCAAGGATGGATATAATGATATATTTACTATTTATATATGATATTTATGACATTATTATTATTTTTTATTTTTTACATTACAGATACCTTCTTACTTTCCATTTTATGGGTACAAGATAACATCACTCATGTGTATGGAGGACTACTTCCACAGAAAGCGATGTGATTCATTCATGATTTCCATTAATAGTAATAAGGATGTATTTATATAAAATATGTGATATATATAATCTAACTTTTTAATGGTAATAAAGTATTTAACATTCTTTTATTTCCATTGGGTAATGGAAATAATGTTCAAGCGCACGTATGGCCTATCGCCTCTATAAACGGTGCATAACATTTTCAATCTCTAAATTTTATGGATCAATATAAGTACATTTATATTGAATATATATGATGTTTATATCTTTTTAATGTTATGGATGTTATCAAACCATGACCAATGTCAGAGGACTGAAAATAAATAATTAATGCATACGTGAAAAATATAGCAGTTATTGCATGAAGCGTGACTTTAACAAGGAATTGTTAACAAATGTGTATTGAAATGGATTAATTAAATTATATATGGTATGATATATTTATATCTTTATTTTTTAAATATATAAATAATGAAATTATATTTAGAATATTTGAGTTTAATAAATTTATGAAGGATGTTTGGACTTATCGTAAGTGATTTCTCTGTCAATTCATAATTCACAGACTCACATGCCAAATTAACCACATCATTATTTTATGTGGTGTATAAAATTACAAGGAATTTATATTTCTATTAATATCTTTACAATTTCAGGTATTTACATATGAATTTTATTATATATCTTTAATGGAGTTTGTGGTTTAAATGTTATCCAAGTTGTAAGGGATTTTTTATGTTTATATAAAGCCACATTTCCATGAAATATCATCAATTTATTTCATTCTCATGATATTTAAATTTTTATTTAATTTAATTTTTCATATATATTTTAATTTAAAGATAGTAATGTGATAATATTTTTATGATATTACCTCATCATTTATCAGGATTTTTTATGTTTATGATTTTGATGATAAAATATTATGATCTTTTTCTCAAGAAACAAATGAATTTTATTGTAATATTTTTTTAAATATATTAGAATTTTCCCCCATATTTCTCTACCTTTATGTATGAAAGGTTTGAAAAGAATAGTTTTTTGAAAAATCATCTTTATTTCAATCTTTGGCAAAAAATTCGTTTTCTTCCATAATTATGTTTTCAAGAAATATTTTAATTTTTTAAACATTATACAAATGATTTATTATTTAATTTTTAAATTTTTTCTCTTTTTAAAAAAAAGTTTTGAATGGAATCTTCATGTCATTTTCCAAAAAATTATTGTTTGTATTTTGTCAAAAATTTGAAAGGAAAATATTTTTAACCTGTACAAAATGAACATAATATCCAGACATCAAGACCATTATTTTAATTCAATGATTATTTATGTTTTGTTCGTCTTTATTTTAAAATAATATTTTTTCCACAATATTTATTGAATTTTGTTTTTTTAAGTTATTATTTAAAATATATATTTCCCAAAATAAGTTTTTCAATTGTTTATTCTTTCAAAATAATTTTCCATCTAAGATTACATCCTTTGATGTTACATATAATTTAATAGGGATATGAACCAAGGATACCATTATTATTCATTACCTATATAGTTTATATTTATAAAGGCAGTATGTTTATGAAACCCATATCTTTTTAAACATGGGTTATTCTTTGAGGAAATGAAGAAATGGTTATAAAACCCAATTAATTTCTATTGTAATTATATTATGAATTATTTATGATATTTAGGAACATGTATGTATTGTTTTAATCATATTATGGGTGGGACCTATATCTCTCTCTAATTCATTGGAAAACGATTAATGTCATATGAGATCAATGGGTATACGGGAGTTCATTTGAAGACTGAAATAGGGTACATAGAAGGCCATAACAAAAACGAAAGTGGGAACATGGGAACTTATCCAAATCGTAATGTTGGTAAATAGGTGGTTATGTGAATTCAAACATGAGATGAATGTCTTGGTGGGTATATATAGAAAAATATTTTCTATAAATATGTATATTCAACAATTAAATGTCTTATGGAAATGTTATACTCCCATGGATCATGTAGATTGATTCAATTTATGAATCATATGTTTTAAACTTCCAATATTTATCCCAGGCCTCAATATTTTTTTCATTAATATGTTGGGTATGGGTTTAAAATGTTATTCTTTGGTTATCATACCAGCTGTTTCATGTTATGCTTACATGTCTTTTTTTACCAATACTAAGAAAATGATATCACCCTTTCTTATATAGCCATCCCCCATGTTATGAAGAAATGTTTTAAGTAAGGAATTTTCATGAAGTGTACTAACTGGGAATACCAATAAGGGAGATTTTGAAGATCTTTACCAAATTAAAATATTTTTTACCTAGTCTCCAACGAAACTAAACAATTAGATTCTTGAAGCATTTTTTTTTGTCACATATTGAATATTCATAAAAAATAGGAAATATATATGTATTGAAATATTAGGTAACTACATATGTTATCATAGGAACTATTTATATATCCTTGGCAAACAATAATGAGAAACATTTATGGAAATCCCAATGGATATTTGTAACGCCCCGACCCTAGTAACCCAGAGTCGGTGCTTTATTAAATAACATTGGAATTATCACAAAAGATCAAGTCTCGAAAGACTGATTAGTTTAGTATCCTTGGAAACAGAAGATATATTCATAAGTCTTACATTGCATCATAAAGTAAAAAACTACTACAACAACATCTTGTCTTCATATCCCCTCATACTATCCCTACAGGCCATTCATAAATCACTTCTTCACATCCTGTGAAAAATAAAACATTGAAAGGGGGGATCTCAGATTCTTTGTAAGGATAACAATATAGCGGAAACTTTCATAGATAAGCATAAACATTTAAGACAATGTATAACTAAAACAAAATCCTTTTAAACTTGAACATCAGAATAATACGGCAAAGATAAAATGAAATAATTCCATTTACTTATTCACTTTGATATTCCAGTAGTCGAATAACCACATGCAATATCAATAACCACTTTCATAATGATGGAATTCATAATTCCAGACTATCATAACCATGTATCCAAGGCCTCATTCCAAGACATCAAATAAGATTTTTTCAAGGCCTCGTTCCAAGACACTAGTTTGTCTCATGAGACCTACTGATGCATCGATGAGCTATAACGGGCTCCACCCATCACTTAATTAGTCCAATGCATTCCCCATATGAAATTTTTGAAACATAACATAAACATTCATATTAAATCTAGCATACGAAATTTCAATACATTATCCACAAACGATGAATGGTATAAAATAGCACATCCACAGTCAAACATAAATCTTTCGATACAATATAGAAGATTATATTGTATCATATTAACCTCAATCGAGAATGATAAAGGATATTGACATAGAGGAAAATAATCATCAAAACTATTATAGAGAAATATCCCCCTTTTCTTGAAATCATATAAAAGTCACACTATTTGTCAAGAAGCCATTTAAAAATATATTTTTTAATAAAAGTGTCCCATACCACTTTAAATCATTTAAAAGTAATTTTAATATTAAAACTGTAAAGTTCATATAAATATATCCTTAAAACCATTTTTAAAACATGTACATTAATTAGAAAGATTTAGAAGAATAAATCTTCAAAACATTTAAAACTGATATTTTAGTTAGAGTTTCTAACCAAAGGAGAGACACGTGAATAAATATAATTGAGTTAATCAAAACTTTTTAATATCATGAGAATAAAGGGATTCATGATATACTATGTCAAAGTACATTATATACACCATATAAAAGTGATTTTGTGTATGACAACAAAGGAGTCTCAATGGAATGTAATTTGAGATGAAACATCATATAAAGACCGCATCCTTAGATTAAGGATAAATAAATGGCATAATTATGTATGAAAAATATAGATACACTCAATATGATTGGATATTCAGTGTAAATAAATCAGAGGACATTCATACATATTCTTTTAAAGACAACACCAATGAATTGGATATTTAACTCAACAAATGGAGATTGAGTTAAAATCACTATTATCAAGTTCCTATCAATGACTTAAGAAATTATCAATGGAGTGATTATGTGTATAAAAAGTATATCCATAGAATGGGGAGTGGAAATTATGACATAAGAAAATGAATAGTGATTCCATAAATAATCTTGAAGTAAAATATTCAATGTAGTATGTGTAAAGCCGAATGAGTGGAAATTGAAATTTCAAATTCCCTTATCGATTTGGTAACATACAAAACATTCACACATAAAAGAAGGATCATACAATGATGATGTAGATATCCAAAAATTAAAGTATATAACATAATGAATATAATCATGGGAAGTTCACACACCACATGCAATAAATTAGTGGTGAACAATGGAAATCTAAAGAAATTAAAAGTGAGATAAGAAACCCCTTACTTTGTAATTTTTCCTTGGTTGAGGGTAGTTTAGCCTCTTTGAAAATGTTGAAATAATTGTTATTTAATTATACAAAAATAATATACATTAATATGATATCATATATGATCTTTTAACATTGCATTGTTAATAATATCTTAGTATTATCGTCGTTTCGGGTGTTAACTTACTCATTTTCTTTTATATGTTTTGTTAAATAAGTCAGGTTTGTTATGGATGGGTTGTATCTTATTTAAATAAATAATTATATTAAGTCCTTAAACATTATTTTTAATCATAATATTTGAATTATACTTGTATAGATACGATGAGGAATGAATCTCATCGCGTTCATGGAGACGATAGTCCGTACGTACGTACGAGCGATAAGATCTTTCTTTTGATATTAAAATCATATATAATTGGATGTTATATCATATATAAAGAATCAATATAATGTTATATTTATTATTTACATGAATTTCACATCATTATTATACCCATCTAAATAATAATGTTTCGAATAACAATTATACCACGACGTGGAGACGGTAAGCCGTATGTATGCATGTATGGTGACATGTCATTCAAAGGATGGATAGAATACAGAATATGGTTGTACCATATTTATAATAACATAATATCATATATAGGATAATTGAGTTATTATTTTAGAATGGAAATAACAATGAAATAATAAGTTGAAGAAGAAAGGAAGTTGAATGTGGGTGGTGAAAACGTTACATCTTTTACGGGTTCTTCCTTTTGATTTGATCAAAAGGGCTCCATAGAATGGATTTATGATAAAAATTATGTCTCTAGGTTGAAGTGAGGTAAGTTGGGAAGATATTTGGGCCGAGTTTGGCCGAGAAAAAAAGCTTGAGAGGTGTGAGGAATTGGTTAGAAGTGGTGTCCTTTTATAAGGGGGGGAGGGGCTCTTTAGGAAAAACATAAAGTATTAATTTATAATAAATTCATATTAGATTTATAATTGCTCAAAAGTGGATTATTCAAAATCTAAGGTGGGGATGGATCCCAGACCACCCATCCAATAGATTTTCGACAGGTTTGGGTCACTATAGTAACCTTATCTTTTAGATTTAACTCTTAGTTAAATAGTTTGACATTTACCATGTCTCTTTGTATTTTTATATTATATAGTTAATAAACTTACTATATACATCCAAGAGACCCCCAAGTGGTCCATTAATAATACACATATCATTATATTAGTCCTTTCGCAGATCCTTAGATTTTTAGGAATATAATATCAATTAATAATATAATATATTTTTTTAAAACACGTTTATGTCAATTTTGACACTATTGGGTATTTTTTTTTATAAATGCATAAAAGCAATATTACTTCAAATAAAATTCATAGAAACAATAATCATATGTCATATTAACGATGAAAATTATTTTAATTCATTAAAAGTCTCAAATTACATTTATTTTGATATTTATAATATCAATTATTTTAATATTTCATTAATTCGGTAATTACTGCATCACCATTGTGTCCAAAATAAATTAGATTATTTAATATATAAAAATTATAAATAAAATGAAATTATTTAGGATATCTTTTTATCTTTCTAATTAATATTTAAAATCTAATTTATCTTATGTATTACGCTATATTAGAAATGTTATATTAATTAAACTTTGATTTTAACTCTTTTAAGTCATCTTTGAATTAAATAATAATAAATGTCCTGATCTAATCCAAGTTGACCTAAATGATAATATTTTATTCCTAAGGTTTTTTTTGGTCGATATACACTTTTACAATATAATTAATACATGTGTTATGGTAATATTAATATCATTTTTACCCTTAATTACCCTATTTACTTTTAACCATGGTAAATAAAAGTAAAAAGTTACTATTCACCAAAAAAATACTTTTATCTTAATGAACCACATTTTACTCCTTGATATTAACTGTGTCTCTCATATTTTCAAAATTCCACTCACAGAAGCGGTAAAATTATGTTTTACGTGAATTTCCAAATTCTCCTAAGAGGTGGGTAAAAGACGGTGAAAAGTTCCATAAAATTTTTATATATCTATAATTATTCTAAAATAACTCCAATAAATTACATAGAACTTATATAGGTATTATGTATCTATTTTTACCTTAATTAAATTTAAATAAAATACATAATTATTTAAATAAAAATTCGTTTTTAAACTATAAGTTAGTGTTTTTTCACTATTCATCAAAAATTGAAATTTTTCAGAAAAATACCAAAAATTAACCCTAAGACAATTTAGATATTCCGAATCCAAAAATGAGGTCCATTTTGAAAGATAAAATTTATAAATTCCAAAAAGTGGGTATTACTATTCATAATGGCTAGTTTGATTGGTTGTGGTGTGTGTCAGAACTCGAAGTTGCGTACAACACACGCTATTGCATTATTCATAGGGAAACATACTGTGGAAGCCTGGGGTGTTACATTCTACCCTCCTTCAATAAATTGTGTCCTCGCAATTTTTAAAATTGGGCATGGAAATATAATGGAATTCCCACATCAGAAAAAGAGTCAATAAAACTATCACTTTAAAAGAAAGAAAAAGATGTAAAAAGGTCACCCGAGATAACCTATACTAGGATTCCATGTAGAAAAACATGGATATGGATGATAAACTATGTGTCATGTTCTGATGGAGAGGGGTAGAGAACATGATCAGTAGAATTTTAACAATAATAAAACCACAAACTTGTGATGGGAAAAATGGTCATTAGTTTCCCAGTAGGAAAAGTAAACGGACAACATTTTTTTGTTTTAAGTTACATTACATAAAGATGAGGAATTCATTTCTGAGATTGACGAAGAAAATAAAGAGATATACATACTTTTTTAGTAATGTTTCATTCTTTAATAAATTTCTACTACTAACTCATTTTTAAATTATGAGTATCCAATAAGACTTGGCCACACTTGATGAGATAGAATAAATTTCTTATAGAATCACATGATCCAAGATGGATAAACTATATATTTACCTCGTCTTTAGAGATTAATCAAAACCAAAATGGTTAGTATAAGATCTGATGATCCCCGAAAGGATATTCTATTAGAGAAAGAAAAACTAATCTTAATTTCTAAAATTAAACCAACAACACCCCAAGATAAAAAAATACGATTCAATAAACAATTGTCCTTAAAATCCTTTAATAGAATCCAAACTAATATTGAAACACAAAAAATAGAAGAATTTGGTTATGTAGTCTTCCATGTTAAATTGTATCTTCAAATGACATCAACTACTCTGAAAGTCACATACTTAAAAGTAATTAACCTAATCACATATTCTCTATTATAGGTTAATAATTTCCATAAATAACCCAAATCACTATAAATCAACAATAAAAACAAAGATAATAATCCACCATTACTCCTCAAATGAAATCCTATAGTATTCTATTTACCTTGGGCATATAGTGTTCCTACTAAAGTGAAAATCTTCCAAAATTACATTTATCACTTAATCACAATATCATTTTCCTATACTAAGGTTGTTCACTTGATAAGAAATAAGATCCAAAATAAAATTAGTATTGATCAGTAAAATCATTTAACTAAAAAAATTAGTCACACTAACTAGGGACATCACGTAGTCTAGTGGTAGGGGATAAATCCCTATCGCACTTTGGTTGTGGGTTTGATTCCCACAATTTTGTCCGACGCGATGGGTTGTCACACGGTCTGCGTGTTGTCCTTTTTCAAAAGCTATATTTTATAACATTACCTAAATGAGATAACTTTCTATAAATAAACATAACATAATTTAACCACAAATGTTATCTCATACCTTGAATTTTCATCACAAAATATAATAACTTGTAATTTCCTCAAAGCCAATGATCATATAAAACCAAATGGTTATTTTTAACTATATCCACAAGGGAAAAGGTAATTCTTCCCCAAGTTTCATTCTCGCATGGAAAACTGCAGGGTTACAAATACAAGAGAAAACTATTCCAAAGTAATCCCATCAATAAGGAGCACTAATACATTTAAACATTTCTCCAACCATTTATTTACACATAGCTTTTTCTTTGACCAAGAAAATATCCTATAGAATAGGGCATTCACTCAAGTAATGTCCAGGTCCCCTACATTTACGACAAATGACTGTAAATGGATTCTTGGGACCATTTTTATTTCCTTCCATACTACTCTTCATTTATCCTCAGTTATTCTTCACTTTATATCCTTATTTTCTTCACGTAAAGCATTTCTTTGTTCCTTCAAGACCCTTTTCTAGGTGTCTCCTTCCCCATTTCCTGCATGATGGAAATTGAGGATTCTTTTCTCCATGGTCTCCACTGCTGGAGCTCTTATCATTCATCACCATTCTCTTCTTTGTTGAGTCTGGGAATTGGTTAATATATATATTTTGTTGATCATATTTTTGGAAAATTGATTTGGGATGAAGACGATATCTTTTATGCCTATCAACATTCAATTTTCTTTCTCATTTCCACCACTGATCCCACCTTATACATCATTCTCAATGTCACTATGAATTCCTTGGAATCCAGCCGTTGACTAAAACCAGAAAGCATTGTGTGAGTAACAGTAGTCATAAAATCATTTAGATAATATCATGTCATCATATTCTCAATTTGAATCACATTAGGATTAACCAAGGTCATTTACTCCAATAATAATTTAAATCGGTATGTAAATAAAATGTAAATTATCCTAAGCATATCCCATGGTAGTGTCATAACCAAGAGTGAAGCAAGGCCCATTGTCATGCAAAAGTTCCCGTTTGAGTCTAGCTCAAAGTGGTGTTTTTGGTTTTTACCCCTAGGTACATATGTTCCAAAGCCGCCTCTGCCTGCTCGTATCCAGACAGGGGCGTATTTCTTGGAAAAATCACAAAATCTATACAATACCAAAATTCTAGGAAGTTCTTATATACTAATCGTCAAAGTCTTTCTAAGGTATAAGTTCTCAAATCAAAGTTTATCTAAATCTAGCTTCCAAGGATTGTACTAAACTTTCTCTGATACTATGTGTAACGCCCCGACCCCAGTTACCCAGAGTCGGTGCATTATTAAATAACATTGGCATGATCACAAAAGATCAAATCTTGAAAGACTGATTAGTTTAGTAGTCTTGGAAACACTAGCTATATTCATAAGTCTTATATTACATCATAAAGTAAAAAAACTAAAACAACATCTTGTCTTCATATCCCCTCATTCTATCCCTATAGGTTATTCATAAATTACTTCTTCATATCCTGGGAAAAATAAAACGTTGAAAAGGGTGAGCTCCGATGCTCAGTAAGGATAACAATATTTTGGAAACTTTCATAGACAATAATAAACATTTAAGGCAATGTATAACTAAAAAAAATCCTTTTAAACTTGAACTTATGCATAATATTGCAAAGATAATATGAAATAATGCCATTTACATATTAACTTGGATATTCTACTAGTGGAATAACCACATGATATATCAATAACCACTTTCATAATGATGGAATGCATAATTCTAGACTATCATAACCACGTAGCCAAGGCCTCGTGCCAAAAATACAAATAAGATTTTTTCAAGGCCTCGTGCCAAGACACTAGTTTGTCTCATGAGACCTACCGATGCATTGAGGAGCTATAGCAGGCTCCACCTATCACTTACTAATTCCAATGTATTCGTCATATTAAAATATTAAAACATAACATAAATATTCATATTAAATATAGCATATGAAATGTCAATACTTTATCCACAAACCATGAATAGTATAAAAATAGCACATCCACAGTCAAATATAACTCATTCGATACAATATGGAAGATTGTATTGTATCAGATTAACCTTAATCAAGAATGATGAAGGATATTGACATAGATGAAAATAATCATCAAAGATATTAGAGAGAAATATCTCCCTTTTTCATGAAATAATTTAAAAGTCACACTATTTGTCATGAAGCCATTTAAAAATATATTTTTAAATCAAAGTGACTCATACCACTTTGAAACTTTTAAATGTAATTATAATTTTTAAACCTTAATGTCTATATAAATAAATCCTTAAAACCATTTTTAAAAAATGAAAATTAATGAGTAAGATTTAGATGAATAAATCTTCAAAACATTTAAAAATGATATTTCAGTTAGAGTTTCTAACCAACGGAGATATAGTTGAATAAAAATAATTGAGTTAATCAAAACATTGTAATATCATGAGACTAAATGGATTAATGATATACTATGTCAATTTACATTATATACACGATTGTTGAAACTCCATTCCGTCACAAATTCTAAACGAATGAAAAGGGAAATACCATGAACCCAATGTGATTCATTCGTTGAAGAAACATCAAAAATTGACAAAGTCATGAACAAAGATTTAAATGAACTTGGGTCACGCAAGTTCCACCAAGGTCGTACAAGTATACTTGCGCACCGCCCATTGGTCGCGAAGGTGACTTTCGCGCCCTCTTTGAATTTCGCCCAGGGTCTTCTCCAGCCTAGAAATACCCCTGTGTGCCCCCCATTTCAAGAGGAGAAAAATTCCAGAAACTCAGATTTGAGCTCACGGCACCCTAGTATCTTCTCAAACCTTCTGAACACATCTAAGGTAATTTCTTACCTATAACAGAAGATCTAAAGTGGAGGGGGAAGGCCTATGTGTTGAAACTC
The DNA here is from genome assembly GCA_963277665.1 of Viscum album. Classification (NCBI taxonomy): domain Eukaryota; kingdom Viridiplantae; phylum Streptophyta; class Magnoliopsida; order Santalales; family Viscaceae; genus Viscum; species Viscum album. The sequence goes on along the minus strand of OY728125.1, from coordinate 1,472,005,428 downwards.
ATCAACACTTGCGCGCCTAAGTGGCTAGCCCTTAAGGGAAATGGCCACACTTGCACGCCACCTTGATACTTCAATAGAACTTACGTGCCTCTCTTCTACTAGACCCTAGGGAAAATACTAAGGGCTTGAGCCAAGTCTCACCCAAGTAATACCTTAAGGGTTGATAGTCTCACAAGTAACCATGTGTCGTGCAAGTATACATGCGCGACCAGGACTTGCGCGCCCACACAGGACATGTGTGCAACCATCTTTTTGGGTGCCCCTCTTGCCTATTACACCTCTCTTATGCCAATACACCTATCTTCTTCAAGATTAAGCCTTCATAATTCTCTCTAAATCCATCCATGGAATGATTTCCTTGTTGGCTCCTTTATCTGAATGGAATTCTGTGGAACATCTCTTAAAATATAGTGATTTAAATATCTTTATGTCACTAAGGTCATAGATTTCATTCATTCAACCTCACCCTTTAAGATAAGAGAATCCCTAACCTATGCATCCTCCTTACGAGTAATCCTCAGTCCTAAATCTCAAATATGTGCGTCCTCCTCAAGAATATTCCCCAAGTTCCCAAATCTGGGCATCCTCCTCAGGAGTAAGCCCCAAACATGGTTCTCTTAACCTGGGCATCCTTTTCAAGAGAAAGCCCTAGTCTCAATGTCTACAAATCCGGGCATCCTCCTTATGAGTAAGCCCCAAGTCCCTTAACTTGGGCCTCCTCTTTAAGAGTAAGCCCAAGTTCTCAAAACCTTTTAACCTGGGCATCCTTCTCAGAAGTAAGACCCAGTCTTAATTTCTCTTAACGAGTATTAATTTTATTTTGTTTTGGGATTCCTTCTCAAGAGTAAACCCCAATCACATGTCCCCTCCTAATTTGGACATCTTCCTCTGTAGTAAGCCCCATGTTAGTGTATCCAAATCTCTATAAATACATATACTTTTATGAAACTTGTTCCTGGGTTTCTTCCCTGAAGTAAAACACAATATTCATCTATTTTTGGGTAGTCATACAAACATAATCCCCACATCATTGCATATTTCGTGGAAAAATTGTCTGGTTTCACCAATACCTCTTGTTTCTCACACCAAGCATGACTCATGTGAGATTAGAGTGTAAAAGTAATCAAGACATCTTTCTTGGAGCCATCAATCATGCATAAATATCATACTCCCATACTCAAACTACGTGGGGTATGATTCCTTTTCTAAACAAAGGATATGTAGGTAGCCCATCTGCGGGTACGATCCCAATTCTGAAATAATCCATGTCCTTATGAATTAAAATAAACATCAAGTGCCCCTCTTAGTGGATTTAAATCCAGTATGGTCATCATAATGACCAAGAGACTTTTATGTATTGAAGGATACCATTGAGTAAGAATCTCTAACAAATACAGATGATTCTCTATCAATGAAGAACCTCTAATACATATAAAATATTCTCTAAATTTCTTATATATCTAATCATTGATTTTCATATCTAAAGGAAAGCTCATTTTATACATGGTAATGTAATAAGGATTCACGAACATGACTTAAATATATAAATTGAGTCCTAGAGTAGACAATGATTCTCCCAAAAAGGGTGTGACGAGTCCGACCTCCCATCCTCTCAACCAATGCAAACACTTAAGCTTCATCAGTTCAAAACTAATGAGCACCTACCTTTGGAAAGTGAGTCTAAATGGATATGGAATCATTGGATGTTTCCGGTTCTACGAACAAAACTGTTAGAAACCACTTCGAAATTTTGAACCTTAAATTATTGAGGTCATCCCTAATTAAAGAGGATACAAAAAATGGTGAACCCGACGTGAATCCTTAAACAAGTTAAAATGATGTTTTACCTATTTGTTAGGCCCCTATTTAAACTCAATGAGAGGGCCAACAAGACAATCAATAGCATATGTGCTTATCCCAAAGATGTAGTGGCCGGACTTATCTTGATTACGTCTGTTATATCAAACATTCACTCTTTTCCAATATCTTCTACATTATAGAAATGGCTTCTCTTAAGTTAACATCCATGAATACTTCTGATGTGAATACTTCTACTGGGAAGGCCTCTACTACTACTCATGCTGGATCGTCGTCCGCTCTGAGGAAAATATCACCTACTTAGAGTCTTCAACGCTGGGTATGAAATGCACTGGTTAAGGAGTACCATCAAAACGGTACTATTTCGACTCTGGAGGCTGCTCGACAAGCCCTCCAATTCAATAATTCACCCTGGTCGTTCGGACAGCGACGACCATTGATCAAGAAACAGGTGGTTTCAACCACCGTCTCCAACCGTTTTTGGTCATTATCCCCAGAACGCAATCACGATTCACTCCCATATTCTAGGGAGGTGAATGAGAAGGTCCCTCAGGGCCTTAATTCAACGAGACATGAGTCCTTCCTGAGGGCTCCCATCAACAATCGCCACCAGACTCATGTGGTAGTGCACCCTCAACATGATGAGGGTATCGTCTCCAGGAATTCGACTCAGGTTTCTCGAACCCGACCAGGAAAGCCGAACCACCAGAGATTAATTCCAGTCAATAGTGAGAAGGTTATAATCTCTACCATCTCCAGAGAATTCCACCAACCTAACTTGGTGGCAAGCAACGAGCGGGCACACATACCCATCCGTTTTAATTCTGTTGTCCAGTAGACTCATCTAGCAGCAGCATGCCAATCCTTCTAGTCAATTACGGCAGAGTACTATATATAGGAACATACACCAGTTTATAAATCATCAGCTAGACAGTAGTCTTTTATGACTATATATGATGGAGCCCGCCAACCCAATGTGTTGACAACTGGTAAACAGGCACATACACCTGCTTACACTCATCAGTCCTGCTAGCAGCCTTGTCTATCAATATTGAAGGAATATTTTCAACCACATTCGATGGAGTGCAATCAGTTGGCATATACATCTACTAGTATTGATCAAGCCTACCAACATTCTCGTTTGGTAGAATTCGGAGAAGTCAGTCAGAAAGCTCCGATGACAAACTGAAGGCAGACTCAACTCTCTGCCCCCACACTTGAGTACTGTCAGAAATCACTGATAGGAAAAGGAGGAAAGTAGAAGGAACATACACCTACTCCAAGAACGGAATGGACGTATATCCCTATTCTTTCTGCTGAAGTCACCAAGTACAATCTGTCAATGGTGAAAGAGCAGAAGCAGATCCCTGCTCATATTCTGGATGCCTACCAGGATATTATAACAGCTTCCGAATCATCTCAGGGAAAGGCACATAAATATATCCCTACCAGTGGAGTGACACATCAACAGTTCACTCCGGAACAGACACACACATCTGTTCCAGTCCAAGAGGGTTGTGGGGGCGTACTCCCCCACATCAAACGGATAGCCAAGTCAGGCACATACACCTAATCTGAGTGGAGACAAGCAGCCTAACCCAATCATTTCTCCAAAGCAGGCACATACACCTTCCCATAATGACCACTTCCATCAAAAAGTGGTTCCTAAAGAGATTAATAAGGCTTCTAAAATGAAGACCCACCCAACACAGTCAAGAAATCAAGATCCAATCTGTAATAAGTCATTGCTCGATGCTGGAGTTCTTGTGCACTCAGACAATTATCTGTTGCAACTCAAGATTCTACTCCCTCAATTCCCAATAGTGGTAACCTTAATTTCAAAGTTATTTATCAGACACTTCCTCATGAAGGCTTTTATCATGAAAATTCAGTCGATCTCAAAGTTTCATCTTCAGATGGGAGCCACAAGAACCCTCTGTGTGGCCAGAAGTCCAAGAAGAAAAATGTTTCATCTTTTTATATAACCTTCCATGGTGGTCCTCTCCATGATGATGAATTTATCTATGAATGTCCTCTCCGCAGTTATAATGCACATTGCCTAGAAAATGATCTAATGGAAAATGTAGTGACGAGAAAGCCCTCTTATCTTGGGGAATTTGAAAATATGAAGCAAGTCATGTCTGATTCTTTCTCACTAGTAGGTGAAATACATTCTCAATCAGAAGATATCCCAGGGTGTAGGTTATTCTCCGAACCACCCCTGGGTCGTTCATCTTCTAATTTGACTAGTGAATTCTTTACCGATCTTGTTGAGTCCAATTAAGCAACAAAGAATCACCATCTCTGGTCTAATCAGGTAGAAGAAAATTCATTGAATGATAAAGAGGAAGTACTGAATATGAGAAACCAACTCGCGAAAGGTGAAGTTCCAGTCATGTTTTAGCCTTCGGCTGACTCTCAGTATGACATTCCAGAGATGTTGACGGAAGATGTAATTCATGATATTCATCTCAACATATGGAAATCTTTTTGTTAGTTGAAAAAGAAAATATTATCTTATGATAAATAGGAAAATCATGTCAAGATAATAGAAGGGTTACAATGCCAAATTGACTTGGCATTTCTCTCAGTTTCATGATATCCAAATGTTGAAATGCAACAGAAATCCCTTTAGCGTTCATTCCTTGGCGCACTAAAAATATTTTTCCAGTTAATTTCCAATGCCCAATCTGGTATTCATATCAGGGGATGGGGTTTTCATGGAGCACTACATTTCACTGTGCTCTCTAGTTAGCAAAGCCCGCTGAAAATGATCTCATGCAATGTTATTGCCCATGGTCGGCCACATTCAACTGGCTTTGTTTGTAATCAGAGGCTTTCCCAAGAACATGCCACACCTAGTTCTTCTCAAAATCAAGAATACAGAGAATAGGTTTTTGAATTACTCCTATATCAAGCAAACGAGAATATTGAATAGGCCTCTCATTTGGAGAAAGCACCTCATCAAGTGATAGATGTGTCAGAAATCATCCAAAGGTCTTTTGAACTGGGTGATAAGAGTGGATGTAGGTTGATGCATCCAGCTAATTTCCGGAATAAAGTGTGCAAGACCAGGAGAGCATACAAAAAGGTCTCAGATATAGCAAGTCACGAACCACCCCAGCTTTCCAAACTGGGGACTCTTTTAACCCAACCCACAGAATCAAGAAATTGGATTCGAGGAGTTGATCATGAACAACCCCAGTCCACCGGACTGGGGACTTTTTCAAACCCTCAATCCCTCCCTCATAGAAATTCAGTCTTCTCTCGATTACGGAAGAATCCTTGAGAGGAACGAAGATACAAAATATCATGAGATTCCCTCCAAATTACGGTTCGTTAACAAGTTCCTGAGGTATCAAATCAACAAAAGGCAATGACTCATTAGGGACATGGAAAAAGGCATTATCATAGAAATGATGATAAAAGAGATGCAATGAATTTCGCATCAATTAATGTCATTAATGCCATTGTTGCTGATCCACCAAATGAGGTTCTCTCGAATGGATCAGATGAAGAGGTTCCTGCTCAAGAAGTTGTACGCACAGACACAAATGAAGAAGGTGTGCGTACACAAAATCAAAGGCTTACCTAGAATTTGGGTAATCATTCAAGTAACCCACTTCCCCCTCTCCAAAAGGGATCCAACAAGGGGGAAGGAAAGAATCAGGTTACATACCCTTCCTCTGGAGAATTCCAATTGATATTTGTAGAGGAAACAAATTTACAACAAGAGGAAGAAATGAAGGAATTAAGGAGATTGAATGCAGAACTACATCAAGGTAGTCTTCCTCCTAAGAGTGGTGGAGTCAGTCAACCAAGGGAATTTTTTGCGGCTACTGAGATGGATCAAGAATACCATTCTCTACCAGTACACCCTCACAGTTCTAATCCTATGGGTGAAGTGCAACAACAATTGGCACTGCGACCATCAGTTGCAGCACTAGCCACCACATCCGTACAAGCTCCAGTTATTGCACTGGTTCAAGTCCATGCTCAACCAGATGTTTCTCAAAAGTTAATAACTACTATTGAGTCATTAAAAGCTCGGTTGGAATCTATGGAGGGAAAACGAGATCAAATTCAACAAGAAAAGAGAGCTTATCCGGAATGGGTTGATGTCATTCCTAACCCATCAAATTATGCAAGTACCACATTCCCAATATTTAATGGTTCGGGAGACCAAGAGTAACACTTAACACATTTTTTTTCTCATTGCGATCCTATGATGGGAACCCCTCAACAATAAGAAGCAGTTAAGCTAAGGTGTTTTGTACAGACATTACAAGGGCCTGCCTTTGTCTGGTACACAAGCTTGTAATCCCAGTCAATTACCGGATAGGAGGATCTTCGCCAAAGATTCCTTCTGTAATTCATTTCAACGTTGCTAAAGACAACAGTTTTTGATCATAAAAAATTTAATCCAAGGGAAAATGAAAGGGTTTTGGATTTCATTGCTCGTTGGAAGGGATTAACATATTCTCTAAGCTTAGCACTCCCTCAAGAAGAATTATTTCCAATCTATGTGGAAAATCTGCCTGATGAATTACGCACGTCATTGATCCCTATAAAATACATAGGAGCGTTTCAAGACCTTACTTTAATTGCTCAAAAGATTGAATATTCTCTTATGAAGACTAAGGATAAAACTCGTGTAATTCCATCAGCTCCCGGAAGAAGAATGGGTAATGCAGAGACTGCTACAGTTATGCTTAAACTAGCACCTGTACCTGCTTCTACTTCAAAACCTTCATCTTCTCGAAGGGCTCTGCCTCCTAAGTGACAACAAAAGAGGGTGTTTCATCAAGATGATCAAAGAGATCAAAGACGAAAACAATTTAAGGATTTTAAAAGCAATGTTTACTCCTTCGGAAATCAACAAGTTCCTGGTTACTTTATTTCGGCTCTTGAAAATAATTTGTTCAAATTCCCAAGGCCCAAAAGGCCAAACAAGTAAGGAGATGAAGACCGCCCCAATTATTACCCCTTTCATCAGATGTTGGGGAATCCCATTCAAGAATTTTTTGTCTTCATGGACCTCCAGCAAAAAAAGTTCGTCTCGAGACAAGTCAAATTGAATGTTTCTTCAGCTTAGGTAGCATGTGTTACTACTACAAATTTAGAGGAAGAGGGCGAGTGGAAAAAAGTCAAGAACAAAAATGTGCAGAAATATGATGATTGGATGGTCAGAAAAATGATCAACTGAACTCATGCTATTTTGCGAGCACAATTGAAGAAACTAATTGTATCTTCTGCCATTAATACCACAGAAAAACTCTCTTAATCAGTGGGAAAATCCTCAAAGAAATGGCATAATTCAAAGAAATAGGAACAATCAGAAGAAGATGAAATTCTGTCAAATCTCATGTTGTCATTGACTCTGGCAGATTTTATGTCATCTACTTCGAAGCTACGGGCACCACCCAACCAAATGGCCTAGCCTAAATTAGATAGTCTTGCAGAGTCTTCATCGGATGAAGAGTTAATATTCGGTTCTGTTAATATGATTCATTTAACAGATCCTTATGCTAGTTGTAGTTTTGATTTCGATGATCCTGGGTTCCCCGTATCAAATAGAAGAATCAGAGGGAGATCCAGAGGACCATGGTATAAGGGAAGACGTGGATCTTTCAGAGGCCACTATTCCAATTCTACCCCTGATAGAACTATGTATGTGGCAGAAACTCATGGCAAAGCCATTAAACGAGCTCAACAAGAATAAGCAAGTTCTTCCACACAGGGCAGATTCAGTCCTGGCACAGTTATTCTGGAAGATCGGTTGGAGGATCAACCTTCTTCCTCTCAGCATGTAAATACACCTAATCAGTATAATCTTCCAAAGATAGGAGTATTTCCAACTTCTATCCCGGTACAAGATGCATCAACATCCAAAGAATCAACATCTAAGGCACCTGCGAAACCACATGATCCTGTTGGAAAATGTAGACCTTTGGATAAAACATATGATGTATTGAAACACCTGGCCCAAGTACCGGACAAGTAATCATTTTTGGATGCCTTGAATCTATCAAAGGATCTTTGGGTGGCACTCATTGAGGCTTCTTCAAAACCTCGGGAGTTTGGAAATGAAATTACTGCAGCTGAAGCCTACCATGTGGAGAATAATCTTGCAGAATGTCGTGTAGTGATATCTTTCACAGATGAAGATGAAGATGATGTCATTCATGGACATATTAGACTATTTTATTTATCAAGAAAGGTCAATGGTATAGACATCCTAAGAGATTTCATTTATAATGGTTCAGGAGTCAACCTCATCCCCATTCATACACTTCCTTGATTGGGCCTCACAGGATCTGATTTATCTTCTTCTACTATGATGTTTCAAGGATATGATAAAAAAGAACAAGAATAACTGGATGATATTACACTCAGAACTCAGTTTGGATATCGTGTATCCAATTCAGATTTCATGGTTGTTGATCAAGATTCAGCCTTCAACATCTTTCCTGGAAGACCCTGGCTACATCAACATCTGTCTATCCCTTCATCATATCTTCAATGTCTCAAATATTATTTTTATGGTCAAGTTGGGACATTGTATGGTGATAAGGCCTCATTCAAGACATGTGAATCTCAATACTTTGAGGCATCATTCTACTACATTATGGGTAAGGAGAAATCCACAATAAGGGACATTACCAAAGTTAATGATCCATATGGTTTGGAAAAAATTCTAGTAAACACATTTCCTCATGTGAGTACAGATTATGTGTTTCCTATCAGTCAAAGTGACAAGATAGACCCAAATCAAAATACTTTAATGGTAACTTCCATAATGTCAATTACGGAAATCAAGCCAGACAACATGGGAGAAATTGGTGATTCACCAAGCAATGATGAAAGATCAAATGGGGATGTCTTCATTTCATCCACTAAAATTCAGCAAGTCTATACTTCGCCAACTAGGCCAGAGGAATTTATAGAGATGCCAGAGGTGAACAATTATGTCTATTACCAATCCATCATCTCCTATTTAATACCCAGGTAAGACCCTTCATCATCAATTGGGTCAAAAATGGAAGCTTCTTCTTCAAGATGTTCAAATTTTAACATCTCTTATGATCATGAAAATTCTGATTCTTCATCTACTATGCAAGTAGAAACAAAAGAAATTACACATGTTGAAGAAGAAGAAGAATATCTCAGGGATGCTCCTCTAGTATTTGAAGAGGGTATCTCTACCACTTTGGATGAACTTTGAGAAATAAATCTGGGTGAAAAAGAAGATCCATGCCCCACTTTAATTAGTACGGCCATGACTCTTGAAGGGAAAGAGATGTATATTTCTTTTATAAAGAAAAATTGTGATATATTTTCTTAGAACTATATAGAGATTCCAAGGCTTGATCTTGATGTTTCCACTCATCGTTTGGTTTTTCTAGAAGAACATTGATTATTCAAGCAATCTTTTAGAAGAATACACCCAACCTATACTTCCAAAATTGAAGCTAAAGTTCATAAGCTTATCAAAGATAACTTCTTCAAAGAATTTAAATATCCCAAGTGGTTGGATAATATTGTCCCTGTGAAAAAGAATAACGTTAAAATTAGATTTTTCATTGATTTCAGAGATCTTAATCGGCATTGTCCTAATGGTGATTTTCCAGTTTTGATTACAGAACTATTAATTGATGCAACAATTGGCTATGAAGAACATTCATTCTTAGATGGATATTCCGGGTATAATCAAATCTGAATGGCTCCAGAAGATGAAGAATTTACAGCCTTCAAATCCCCTCAGGTTGTGTTTTGATATCGGGTAATGCCATTTGGCCTGAAGAATGCAGGCCAAACATATCAGCGTTCCATGCATCGTATCTTCCAACCCTTTTTAGGGAAGTTTGTTTAATGTTATGTCGACGATTTGGAGGTTAAATCTTGGAAAATTTCTAATCACTTGTATGATATGGAAGTCATGTTCCAAGAACTTCGGTAACATAATTTGAAGATGAATCCCTTAAAATGTGCTTTTGGGGTATCCTCAGGAAAATTTCTCCGCTTTGTTATACACCATCGTGGTATCAAAGTCAATCCTAAGAAGGCAAAGTCAATCCTTGCTATGTCACCTCCTCAAAATTTGAATGAATTGAGAGGACTTCAAGGACACTTATCCTATATTTTGTGTTTCATCGCTAATTTGGAAGGAAAAATTTTACCCTTCACCAAACTAAGAAAGAAGGGAGTCACTTACTAGTGGATTGAAGAATGTCAAGAAGCATTTGATGTTCTCAAGAAGTATCTCTTGAGTCCACTGGTATTAATGCAACCTGTTGAAGGAATTCCACTTATCCTTTATGTGACATCCTTAGAGCGATCATTGGGTGCCTTTATTGCTCAGAAGAATGATGTTGGGCATGAAAATGGCCTCTACTATCTCAGTCGGACTATGATTGAAGCAGAAACCTGATATTCAAGTATTGAGAAGTGCTGCCTAGCATTAATCTTTGTTGTTCAGAAGTTGATACACAACCTGCAATATCACGAGGTCCAATTGGTATCTTGCAATAACCAGCTCAAATTCATCCTTAGCCATCCAATGCTTACAGGACGTCTGGCGAGGTGGGAAGTTATTTTGCAGCAATTTGATATTCAATATGTGTCGCAAAAGGAAATAAAGGTCCAATATCTGGCTGATTTCCTTGCTGAACATCGTTCAGTGGAAGATACATCTCCATATATTGAACTTCTTGATGATGAAGTCATCTTTATTCAAGATAGTCTTCAAAAATGGGAAATTTACTTTGATGGTGCTTCTAGAAGTCTAACAGGATGGAATATGGAAAATCCTAAATTCAAAAAATTTGTCATAGGAATTGTGCTCATTTTTTCAGAAAAGGCAGTGTTACCCTATTTATTTTCATTGTTGGGAGGCGGTACAAATAATGAAGTAGAATACAAAGCTCTCATTGTAGGATTGGAGTTGGCGCTTCAAGAAAAAGTGAATCACATAAAAGTGAAAGGTGATTCAGACCTGGTAATCAAACAAGTAAATGGGGAGTATGCCATCAGAAAAGAAGAACTAATCCCTTTGTATGTTTACATCAGAGAGTTAATGGTGGAATTTCCTACAGAACCGACATTTTCTTATGTCCCGAGATCACAAATTTCCCAAGCTGATGCACTGGCTAATATAGCCACAGCTCTTGCAGATCCAAATCGGGACAAGACAACCATCAGTATTGCCCACCATCGTACAATTTCACCTTATGTTCAAACCAGGATAGAGGAAATCAATTAAATTAGTCCCATTCCTAAACCTTATGTTCATACTACAGGATAGATGACACCTATATGGGAATACCTTCAAAATGGAACTCTTCCACCTGACAGAGCCGAGAAATAAAAAGTCCAGAGACATGTGGTCAATTTTACTATTTATGATAGCCCATATCACCCATAGAAAATTCTCTACAAGCATGGTTTTGATGGAATTATCTTTAGATGCATTGATGGTGAAGAGACAATGGATGCCATGAAAGAAGTGCATGCAGGAGTCTATGGTGCGAATCAGTCTGGACATAGACTATCTGATCAAATCTGAAGGCTTGGATACTTTTGGCCTTCAATGATACAAGATTGTGTTGGTTTCACAAAGAAGTGTTATTCATTCCATTTACATGCCAACATCATTCATCCGACCCCAGAGTTTCTTCAGACAGCTAAATACTTGTGGCCATTTTCCATATGGGGAATGGATGTGGTGGGACCTTACCCTTCAGCTTCAACCGTGCAGTTTAAGTATATTCTTAATGCTACTGAGTTCTTTTCCAAATGGTAAGAGGCAATACCTCTCAAAGAAGTTAGTTCTAAATGCATTGTTAGCTTCATCAAGTCAAACATCATTACCAGATTTAGTGTCCCTCATACCATATTGATGGAAAATGGCACCAAATTTTATTCATCTGAGGTAAGGAAGTTGTATCAAGAATACAACATCAAATCCAACCATTCATATTGGTATCATGCAGTGGCCAATGGCCAGATAGAAGCTTTCAACAACACTCTATCAAATATACTGCAAAAGATGGTGGATAAAGATAAGAATTCATGGCCTGATAAACTCTTTAATGCTTTATGGGCTTATCGTAGCACCACCCGCACTGCAGCACAGTCAACTCCATATTCATTGGTATATGGAACAGAAGCAGTCTTGCCAATTGAGGTTCAATTACCTTCGCTCAGAGTAGCCATTTGCGATCAGTCATCTGCAGATGAACAATCTCAAAAGCGATTGGATAAATTGGAACGGTTAGACGAAAAAATATTATGCACCTTGCACCACTTGGACGTCTATTAGAATCGAATATCACGAGCTTTCAATAAAAAATATCATCTTCATTCATTCATTCCGGGATAATTGGTATTATTTCTCAAAACTCCAATGATACTAGGAAAGAAACCTCCCATGCTTGAGCCAAAATGGGAAGGACATTATTCAATACATATAGTCTACTCCAATGGTGCTTATTCTTTAATATCAATGGAAGGATAACTCATCAATACTCCAACCAATGCCATATTTCTAAAGAAATATTTTTTATGAACACAAAATACACCAAGGGTCCATGCATAGGAATTTAAACTATTGGAACTTATGTCCAACATGACGTTAAACTGTGACGTCCTAACTACATGACGCTAAACTGTATAGAAGTCTCTTACATCCAACAAGATGTTAAACTGCATAACTAATGGTCCATGTAAACGACCATAAACTATTGGTATTTCTCTCATCCTGCAAGACTTTAAACAACATCAACATCCACGGTCCATGCATATGAACTTAAAATATTTGCATCCCTAATACGTCCAACATGACGTTAAACTGTGTCTTCTTTGTCCTTACTACATGACATTAAACTACACAGTCCCCCTTTTAGTCCAACATGACGTTAAACTGTATTGTACCCATCATCTTAGCTACAAGATGCTAAACTATAAATAACCATTATTGTCCAACATGATGCAAAACTGTATTCACATCCAACATGATGTTAAATTGTGTCCCTATATTTGTCCTACATGACGTTAAAATGTATTTTGTCCCTACTTCATGACAATAAACCATGAAGCACCAATAGTCCTCACTACAAGACTTTAAACTACACAGTCCCTTCATATGTCCTACATGACATTAAACTATGCATCATTTGGGTTGTTGCTACCTCTTGTTTCTCACACTGAGTATGACTCATGTGAGTTTAGAGAAAACATCAATGATAACACCCTTTTTGGGCTGCTAACCATGTGTAAGTCCCAACATCATTTTTTTAGGTCGTTGTCCCCAAAAACAACTTGATCACTAACTCATTATTTAATAGAACTACATAGACATTGATCCTTTCCTTTTAGGCTGGGTACGTAGGTAACCTCCCAATGTTCAAGCCCAAAACCAATCTCTTCACATCGGCTCACCTCCATCTCATACGATGTTGATTCGTGAAGCCATCCCCGGAATCAATATCTTTACAATGGTTCACCTTTGTCCTGGCTATATGATGTAAAACTATAAAACACCTTTGTCCTATATGACAATAAACTAAAACATTCTTAAATACCCTTACCTAAGAGTGAATTATTCTTTACATTGATCTCCAATCATGTTATATTCTAAAGACTATGTACATACAGGGAAATGCCCGAACATTTTATTTTGGGTCAAACAATCATTGTACTAATTTCTCCTTTTCACCCTTCACTTTTACGAACAAAATCTGTACAGAAGGTATTTCTAGAACTACGTGGGATTGATTCCCATCATTATGAGATACATAAGAATGTTCAAGTGTCCCTCAAATCCATCCCCATGTCTTTTGGGCCTGAACCAAAATTCCACTTTCAGTCCCCTGGCAGAAAAGTCCCTGTGAAAACACACACTGTGTATTTCTTATAATGGTCTGAGTTCTATGACCCTAAACTAAGATCTCTTACACTTTCATCCCACATGAAGTTAAACTATATTTCAAGAACTATGTATGGCTTGATTCCCATCCTTATGGGATACGTAGTGAAGTCCAACATTTCAATTTAGGACCCAGCCAGAACATGATTATGATTAGCATTGATCTTTGTATCTCTACATACATTGGACAATACCCATTTTTATGTGTCATAATCCTAACCATAAATATTTCCAGATCTTCATAACCCTTTTCTCGACTTCTAGTCACAAAATGTCCAATTTTTTGAGTTCTTTTGCCTGACTATGCAGCACGTGCCCATAGGCGGTGTTGCATAAGTAGTCTACAAAACAGACATGTTATCCAAAAGATGCTATTATTTGACTATGCAGCCAATGCCCTTAAGAGACCCTTCATAATTCAACCCCCTAACGGGTATGTTAAATAATGTTAACTTCATTATTGGGAAGAAAACCTCTTTTTTCTTTAGTTGTATTAACGAAAATGTGTAGGGATCCGCAAACAAATATACATCCTTAATATATTTGTCTCATACGCTTTTTCATTATCTGAAAGTATTCAAGTCTATGGTTTATGTTTCCCTTCCTTACGTTTGGGTTAGACCATCGTAAGAGTGACATTCATCCAGTTATTAGACAATATTGTTTGGAAATATCTTTTCCATATTCATGTACCTCTCTCTATACAGAAAACTCTATTATTTGGAAAATTAGAATCCCAATAAACTTTCACTGGCTTTTTTAGTAGTAGAAAAGTAAATTTCTGAGAGTTCTTTTGCCTGACTACATAGCATGTTCTCTTAGGTGGACTTGCATAAATAGTCTACATAATGGACCTGTTACCCAAAAGATGCTATTATTTGACTTTGCAGCCAATACCCTTAGGTGGCCCTACATAATTCAACCCCCTAACAGGTTTGTTAAATAATGGTAACTTCATTCTCGGGAACTACTTCTTCTAATGACTTTTAGCCTTTGTTCATATCATTCCTCAGATTCATAATTTCTTAAGTCATAGTTTAAATATTTTCCCTCATACTTGGGTGTGGTAATATGTTTCCAGATAAATTATCAAGGAATTGAGTCATTTCTAATCCATTCGGTCAAAGCTATTTCGACCTTAAAAATTAGTCTTTATGTCCGACGTGCATGAATTTAAACTACCCACAAAAGACAAGGGAACTCTGAATAAAAGTCAAGTCCTAGCTCACTCAACATACATTTTTGTATGATTTAGTTAATATTGAGAAATTAAAAGATTCAAAGTTTTTAGGGTTATTTAATAATCCTAGAAAAAATCAAACTATTCTTACTAGGCCCTTCGGCTTAGGTAAAATTTAAAGCAGGTATCAAAGAATACAAGAACAAATGATAGATGATAAAAGTATTCTTCATTGATACATGAGAACTAAAAGGACATCCATTGATTGGAGTCTCTTCTATTTTCCAAGAAATTACAAGAGTCTATCAACATTAGTCTTCACTTGATTTACATCATTTCGAGCTTCATCAGCAGCCACTTGAAGCTCATGCACTCAACCAAATTCACCCTTTTCAGCCTAATGGAGTGCTTTATTGGAATCCTTGATGGCTTTTATCCCATTTGTTTGAGCTCCTTCCAGTGAATTATTGAGTTGGTCAAGTTCCCCAATAACGACATCTAACTATTGCTGATGGTGCATCTGCTGGACGACTTTATCTTTGATCTTATGCTTCAGCTCCTTCATCCTGGCAGTATATTCAGCCTCAGCTCAGGATATCGTAGCCTCAAATTCACTGATATTGGATGACAGCTTCACCCTGGTCATATCTTCATGTCACTTTTTCTCCAGCTCCATCCTTAAGATGACTTGTTTTACCCCAGCATAGATCTTTTGATAATCAAAACATCCAAGTCCCAGCATAACAAACAGGGATAACAGTCATGGTACCTTTGATGAAAGCTCTTTAAGAGGCACTTCAGATATGATTTTACATATATTTTTCCATGCCTTGCATCGTGCAAATTGGAGCACCTTTTGTACTTATGGATCCAACTCAGAATCACTGTCACAGGGGGGAATATAATCTAGGATTAATCCACTTAGGGTAGTGCGCTGTTCTGCTCCTTCCCCCCTGACATGTGCTTCTTCACTGTCAATTCCTGTTGGGGTGGAAGCTAAGGCTTCACCTCCAGATCTAGCCACTGAAATTGATGGCCCTTAATAATCAATTGAAAGCTTTGGTTAGTTTCAAAGGATAAAAAAAAGTTAATTGGTTGTCTTGCAAATTAAGTACAGTCGCAAATATTGTTATCCCTTACCCAACGATAGATTAGTAACTTGAGAAGGATCCTCTCCGTGTTTCCTAGCTTTAACATGATTTTCAGGGTGAGTTTGAGGAATCTCTACGGGTTTAATCTCCACTTAAGCTAATGTCTCTGCAATAGTAGGGTTTTTTATACCCCCTTCAGGAATTAGTAGTTTAGCAGCTTGCTCAGATAGAACTGCATATTTGAACAGATCATGAGTATACATGTAATAAGAAGTTATTTTTAATAGGAGGAAGGATAACACTCACATCCATAATCTTCTAAATTACATGGTAGTTTAACATGATCTAAAAAATATTTAAAAGATGTGCCAAGTCGAATAATTCCATCCAATGTAATATGAAAATCCTGGTTAATCTCACCAGCTGGAGCATTTGGTATGTCTTCTTGTCAACCTTCATCCTGCGGTCCTTGACCCTGGACAGCATCTTTAGATAAATTGGCAGCGTCAGTAGCAATGGACACCAAAATCTATAATGCAGGGGTTGAACCTAAAATATCATAGAGTAGAAGTCAGTTGATGTTTCATTCAAAATTTTATGAAGCATTTTTAACTAACCAGAAGCAGGTTCTTCTCTTCTTGAAATAGCAGCAGGAGGGATACTGGGAACATATGCTGGCTCTTCTCCAGGAGCTGCCAAGTCAACTTGAACATGAGATTGTTCACTAGTACCCTCCGTTGTCGTCAAAGTAGGGTCAGTCCTCTCCCTAATAGGGGAAATTTAATAATCCCATGCAATCCTAAGGAAATTTAGAAATCTTTTCATGGTTTAAGACTCATGATTACCCAAAGGACATACCACTACTAATGAAGAGTTTGGTTGTGGACTTCCTCCTTTGTTTCTTTTGCTTCCATGTATTTTTGGGAGTTTCGGTAGTCTCCCTTATAGGAACTTGAATTGGAGAATGGAAATCCATATCCAACTCCTCATCCATGGCTTTATGGCATGGAGATATCTCGCCCGACTTGTGAGGAGATTTAGTAGTAGCCCCGATGGCAGTACCACTAGGGCTATACAGTGGCGAAGGAACCTCAATAGTTCTTTTCTTTGCATGTTTCGAGATGAAGAAAATAATTTCCTTGAGTAACAAATCTTTGACTGAAATCATGTAACAATGAAAATAAGGAAAGAAACTTACATCTTCAGGAGCCACGTAATCGTGCCACTCCTCATCTCCAGAACCACCAGTCCCCTCAGTGGCACCATGATCAATCATTTCCTTCACCTGCTTGGTGATAGGAATGGAATCATCAGTGGCATATATGAGAATTTACAGCTCTCTGATATAATCCCACACTTCATCGGGGTTATCCTTGTAATGGATATTTGTAGAATCCATAAGATTCCCTATTCTAGGGAGGTGTAGCCCCTCGCACAAATCTATTCAGGCATTTTCGGCACCACAGTATAAACTCTACCATGTCTGGACAGCCTCTGGTCATAGATATTCAGTATGTGTACCAGAAGGCTGCGAGGAAGGTCCTACAACCTTGGACTTCATCTTCTTCCCAGCTCCTGCAACTACAGTTAGAGAATAAAAAAATAAGACTTATTTCACTATAAAGTAATGGTGGTTAAATTGCCATATTGAAGTAACTCATCAGGAGTTGATGGAGTGGTACTTTTGATTCTAATTGGAGGATGATATCAGGAACAAGGCCTCTTTGCCGCTTTTTGTGTCTCATCATCCCCATCTTGGGAATCCTGTGAGTCAGTCCTAGATGAGGAATTCTGCGAATCAGCTTCAGGTGGGGAAGCATCATCTTCATGAGGAAGGGTTTCTTTCTCTATAGTTCTCTTCCTTTACCAAAATAGATAAACTGGTTGATTCAGAACCCCTCTAGGGTATGATGCTATCTAGTTCTCGGCATACCATGTGGTCAAATTATTTGCCTCATTATCAACTGGTAGATCAAATACTTATCCAGTCTTCCCCCTAGATGTCAGAAACCATAGTTGTTGGGAAAACATCTGATGTTTCTCTGACCTGACATGCACTGGGAGAGATACAACAGTCTGTTGCATACACATAAATTGACATTCAAATCTAAATAGAGCATAGGCCCCGCATATAATCTCTCTGTCAATCCTGGAGACCAGCACACCATCTCTGCAGGCCAGCATGTATTCCCTAAATTCCAGACTGGCTATTCCATCATCTACAAACCCCCCGGTTGGCGAATTTCCATAAGGAAAGAAATTAAATTCCTTTTACATGCTCAGCCTCACCTTCATGTCGTACGAATTGAGATCTAGTGAAGAAGTTTTAGAAAATGCTTGCACTGACGGCCAGAAATAACTTCTGGGGATCTGTACTCAATTTTGTACATTATACATCCTGAAGTGAGTGGCGATCCATCCCCAAAACACATGGGATGGTCCCACTATTCTCAAAGTAGAAATACCCATGAAGAAATGGGGTAAGCTCCTATGAATCTTTGCTAATATGGGGGTAGCCAACTCAACCATTTTCCCCTCATCCAATTTAGCTGCGATAATAAAGGTCCCTGCCCTGACGCCTACCTTCGATTCCCTGACTGGCAAGAGATAAAAATTGAGCCACAATGCCAAGAAGCCCTTCAGACGAGTCTTTTATGTGATCCTCTGATTCACCTCATATCCCCACTTCTCAAATTCTCCTGCTTCTAGGGTCAGCTATAATGTTCCAGGAGCACCCCTCTTCTCGGTTTTGGGGTAGGTGGAAGGACGAGTGGGCCTCATCTTCTTCGATCCCTTCTCCTTCGATCCCTTATCCTTTTACTCCTTCTCCTGCTTCTCGACAAGAAACATATTCATCCACTCCTCTGGATGAATATCCTTTCTAGAATGAGTTAAGGAGGTCTCTAAACTCTTGATCTTATGGAATATTTTCAATAATTCACAAGCTAAAGCTGGAGACTTCTCCGAATCATTCCAAGTCACCATGGGAGGAATGAATTCATCATACATATCACCCAAAATTGGATCCCCTGAGATATTGTGTACATTCTACAGACTGATGCCTACTTCTCCATGAGTTATATGGAAAGAATTGGTTTCTGGGCTCCAATGGATGAGTATCTCTGGTACAAATTTATCATTCCTATAAACATATGTTTGCCCAGCCTAGACGACTTCATATATCACAACTCCTTTCAAATCCTCAACAAACTCTGCACAGTTTTGTCGCACCCAGTATGCCCACATCCATGTTGGCATCACACCTCCTCCAGGACGAAAGTCCCAACATCTCTTCCAGCCTTTGGATTGATTTATATGAGAGTTTCGGAAGATTGAAGGATAACAATGTGGTTGCAGCTCGGGCTTGTGAGGTTTTAGATCAGGCATACAAGGGATATGATGCATCATATAGACCTTCTCCATTATTCCATTATTAATAAATGCTCCTCCACATGAGATATTTGCTGAAACAAAATTGGTGTAATTATGAAACCAAGAAATTGGAAGGTAGTTCTTTTCCTCTGGAATAGTAACTTCCCGCAGATGACCATATCTGTACAAAGGAAGATAGAGGATTTTTGGGAAATCAAGATGATACTTCTTCAGGTACATGGCCAAATCCGGAAGATTTCTGTCGCAGATGGTATAATAATCGTGGCCAATGATGCTCATCATATCATCAATTCGTTTTCTAGCCAATTCGTCAGCCGTTCTGATTCTCTTGGGAGCCATTGAATCTGCACAAAAGTTGAATAAATTAACTCTTAAATGGGTTTATTTTTTATAAAATTTGTAAAGAAATTCTAAAAAATGGAAAAGGCATTAAGGCGCGCAAGTCTAATTTTAGCGCGCATGTATGGATGTGTCGTGCAAGTTTTTGGCGCGCAAGATTCACCGCGCAAGTCCAAAAACCTTGACAGCAGCGCGACATCGAAGAAATAGAGAAAAACAGAGAAACTTGCATGGCGAAGACAACTTGCGCGGAGAGAGATCAAAATTCTGAAATTCGGTGCTTTGCGCAAGAAATGACCACATATATATTGGCCAGGCCGCACCCTTGCACACTGAAGCCTGCGCTGCTCAACACTTGCGGGCTACACTCTGTGCACTCAACACTTGCGCGCCGAAGTTTCCTTGGTTTTCATATTTCCTCAGAGCTGCATCCTCATTTATTTCAGATCCAACTCTGAGGGGGGACTTTTTTTTATGCTCCTTTCTGCCACAGAGTCTAAACGAATGAAAAGAGAAATACCTTGAACCCAAAGTGATACATTCTTTGAAGAAACATCAAAAAATTGACAAAGGCATGAACAAAGATTCAAATGCACTTGGGTCTCGTAAGATCCACGAGGGTCATGCAAGTATAGTTGCGTACCACCCATTGGTTGTGCAGGTGACTTGAGATCCCTCTTTGAATTTCACCCAGGGTCTTCTCTAGCCTATAAATACCCCTGTGGAACCCCCATTTCAAGAAGAGAAAAATTCAAAAAACTCAGATTTGAGATCCCGGTGCCCTAGTCTCTTCTCAAAGCTTCCGAACACTTCTAAGGTAATTTCTTACCGAGAACAAAAGATCTAAAGAGGAGGGGGAAGTCCTAAGTGTTGAAACTCATCAACACTTGCGCGCCTATGTGGCCAGCCCTTAAGGGAAATGGCCACACTTGCGCACCGCCTTGATCCTTCAACAAAACATGAGCGCCTCTCTTCTGGAAGCCCCGAGGTATAATACTAAGGGCTTGAGCCAAGTCTCGCCCAAGTAATAACTTAAGGGTTGACAGTTGTGCAAGTACCCATGTGGCGCGCAAGTATACCTGCACGACCATAACTTACGTGCCCACGCAGAACTTGAGCACCACCCTCTTTTTGGGTGCCCCTCCTTCATATTTCACCTCTCCTATGCATATCCATCTATCTTCTTCAAGATTAAGACTTCATAATTCACTCCAAAGCCATCCATGCCATGATTTCCTTATTGGAATTCTTATCTGAAAGGAATTATATGGAACATCTCTTAAAATCTAGTGATTTACATATCTTTATGTCACTAAGGTCAGAGATTTCATTCATTTAACCTCATCCATTAAGATGAGAGAATCTCTAACCTGGGCATCCTCCTTAAAATTAAGCCCCAGTCCTAAATCCCAAATCTGGTCATCCTCCTCAGGAATAAGCCCCAAGTTCCCAAATCTGGGCATCCTCCTCAGGAGTAAGCCCAAACCATTGTTCAATTAACATGGGCTTCTTTTTCCGGTGTAAGCCCCATCCTCAAAGTCTACAAATATGGGCATCCTACTTAGCAGTAAGCCCCAAGTCCCTTAAACTAGGCCTCCTCCTTAAGAGTAAGCCTTAGTTCTCAAAAACTTTTAACCTGGGCCTCCTTCTCAGGAGTAAGCCCCAGTCTTAATTTCTCTTAACCAGTCTTAATTTTCTTTTGATTTGGGCTTCCTTCTCAGTAGTAAAACCCAATCACATGTCCCCTCTTAATTTGGAAATCTTCCTCAGGAGTAAGCCCCAAGTTAGAGTATCTAAATCTCCATAAAGAACATATAGCTTTATGGATCTTGTTCCTGGGTTTCATCCCTGATGTAAAACCCAATATTCATCTATTTTTGGGAAGTCAAACATACATAAGCCCCACATCATTGGATCTTTCGTGGCACAATTATCTTGTTTCACCAATACCTCTTGTTTCTCACACAAAGCATGACTCATGTGAGATTAGAGTGTAAAATTAATCCTTTCATTTTCTTTGAGCCATCAATCATCCATAAACATCACACTCCCTTACTCGAACTACATGGGTTCTGATTCCTTTTCAAAATAAAGGATACATAGGTATCCCATCTGCGGGTATGATCCCAACTCTGAAATAATCCATGTCCTTTTGAATGACAATAAACTTCAAGTACCCCACTGAGTGACTTTAAAACCATTATGATCATCATAATGACCAAGATACATTCATGTATTGAAGGATACCATTGACAAAGAATCTCTAAAAAATACAGATGATTCTCTATCGATGAAGAACCTTGAATACAAATAAAATATTCTCTAAATTTCCTACATATCTAATCATTGACTGTCAGATCTAAAAGAAAACTCATTTTATACTTGGTAATGTAATAAGGATTCACGAACATAACTTAAATATATAAATAGAGTCCTGTAGTAGACAATAATTCCCCCCAAAAGGGTGTGATGTGTCTAACCTCCCATCCTCTCGACCAATGAAAACTCTTAAGCCTCATCAGTTCACAACTAATTAGCACCTAACTTTGGAAAGTAGGTCTGAATGGATATGGAATCATTGAATTTTTCTGGTTCTACGAAAAAACCCATTAGAAACTGCTTGGAATGTTTGAAACTTAAATGAATGAGTTCATCCCTAATTCCAAAGGAAACAACCATATAAAAGTGATTTTGTGTATGAAAACAAAGGAGTCTCAGTGGAATGTAATTTGAGATGAAACTTCTTATACAGACCGTATCATTAGGTTAAGGATAAATAAATGGCATAATTATGTGTGAAAAATATAAATACACACAATATGATTGGATATTCAGTGTAAATCAATCAGAGGACATTCACACATATTCTTGTAAAGACAACACCAATGAATTGGATATTTAACTCAACAAATGGAGATTGAGTTAAAATCACTCTTATCAAGTTCATATCGATGACTTGAGAAATTATCAATGTTGTGATTATGTATATAAAAATTATATTGACTGAAAGGGGAGTTGAAATTATGAAATAAGAAAATGAATAGTGATTCCACACATAATCTTGGAGTAAAATAATCAATGAAGTATGCGTAAAGCTGAATGAGTGGAAATTGAAATTTCAAATTCCATTATCGATTTGGTAACATATGAAACATACACCCATAAAATAAGGATCATACAATGATGATGTAGATATCCAAAAATTAAATTATATTATACAATGAATACAATCATGGGCAGTACACACACCACACGAAATAAATAAGTGGTGAACAATGGAAATCTCATGAAATTAAAAGTGAGATAAGAAACCCATTACATTGTACTTTTAACTTGGTCGAGGGTAGTTTATCCTCCTTTATAATGTTGAAGTAATTTTTATTGAATTAAAAAAGAATAATATACATTAATATGATATCATATATGATCTTTTAACATTGCTTTGTTAATAATATCTTAGTATTATCGTCATTTCAGGTGTTAACTTACACGTTTTCTTTTATATGTTTTATTACATAAGTCATGTTTTTTATGGATAGGTTGTATATTATTCATATACAAAATTATATTAAGCCCTTAGACATTATTTTTAATCATAAAATGAGAATTATACTTGTATAGATATGATGGGGAATGAATCTCATCGCGTTCGTGGAGACGGTAGTTTGTACGTATGCACGAGCGATAATATCATTCGTTTGTTATTAAAGTCATATATAATTGGATGGTATATAATATATACAGATCATTATCATGTTATATTTAATATTTACATGATTTACAAATAATTATTATACCCATCTAAATAATAATGTTTTGAATAACAATTACACCACACCGTGGAGATGGTACGCCGTTCGTACGCATGTATGGTGACAAGTCATTCAAAGGATGGATAGAATAATGAATATGTTTGTACCATATTTATAATAAAATCACAATATATAGAAGATAATGGAGTTATTATTTTAGAATGGAAATAACAAAAAAATAATATGTTGAAGAAGAAAGGAACTTGAAAAAGGGTGGTGAAAATGTTACCTCTTCTTCATGTTCTTTCTTTTGATTTGATCAAAAGGTCAACATAGGTTGGCTTTCTGATCAAAATAAGGCCTCTAGGTTGAAGTGAGGGAATTTGGGAGGATATTTTGGTAGAGGTTTTCCAAGCAAAAAAGCTTGAGAGGTGTGAGGAATTGGTTAGAAGTGGTGTCATTTTATAAGGGGGAGGAGGGGCTCTTTAAGAAAAACTTAAAGTATTAATTTATAATAAATTAATATTCGGTTTACAGTGGATCCAAAGTATATTATTAAATTTATAAAGTGGGGATGGGTCTAAAACCATCCAACCAATAGATTTTAGACAGTTTTGGGTCACTATAGTAAACTTATCTTTTAGATTTAACTCTTAGTTAAATTGTTTGACATTTACCATGTGTCTTTGTATTTTTATATTATATAGTTTATAAAATTACTATATACTTCTACGAGACCCCCAGGTGGTCCATTAATGATAAAAATATCATTATATAAGTCCTTTGGGCGAACCTTAGATTTTTAGTAATATAATATCAATTAATAATATAATATTTGTTTTAAAAACTCTTTTATGTCAATTTTGACACTATTGGTTGTTTTGTTTTTGATAAATTCATAACATAGTTATTACTTCGAATAAAATTCATATAACCAATAATAATATCTCATATTAACCTATAAAATTATTTTAATTCATAAAAACTCTCAAATTACATTTATTTGGATATTTTTAATATAAATTATTTTAATATTTCTTTAATTCGGTAATTAGTGCATCACCATTATGTCATAAATAAATTAAATTATATAATGTCTAAAAATTATAAATAAAATAAAATTATGTAGGAAATCATTATAGATGTATAATGAATATTTTCAATCGAATGTATCTTACTTATAACTCTATATTAAAAATGTTTTAGTAATTAAACTTTGATTTTAACTCTTTTAACTCTTCTTTGTAATAAATAATAATAAATGTCCTAATCTAAACCAAGTGGACCTAAATGATATTATATTATTCCTAAGGTTGTTTATGGTCGAGATACATTTGTCCAATAGAATTAGGACTAGTTTTAGGGTAATATTAATATCATTTTTACCCTTAATTACCCTATTTACTTTTAACCATGGTAAATAAAAGTAAAAAGTTACTATTCACCAAAAATTATTTTTATCTTATTGAACCACATTTTACACCTTGATATTAACCGTGTCTCTCGAATTTTTGAAATTCCACTCACAGAAGCGGTAAAATTAAGTTATACGTGAATTTTCAAATTCTCCTAGGAGGTGGTTAAAAGACGGTTAAAAGTTCCATACAATTTTTATATATCTAAAATTATTCTAAACTAACACAAATGAATTACATTGAACTTATATAGATAATATGTATCTATTTTGACCTTAATTAAATTTGAATAAAATAAAAAATTATTTAAATAGAAATTTTTTTTTTAACTATAACTCAGTGTTTTATCACTATTCATCAAAAATTGAATGTTTTCAGAAAAATACCAAAAATTCACCCTATGCTAATTTCGATATTTCGAATCCAAAAATGAGGTCCATTTTGAATAATAAAATTTATAAAATTTCAAAAAGTGGGTATTACTATTCATAACGGCTAGTTTGATTGGTTGTGGTGTGTGTTAGAACTTGAAGTTGCGTACAATACACGCTATTGCATTATTCAAAGGGAAACGTACCATGGATGCTTGGGGTGTTACAATAATTCTATGGATATGTTTAGGGACGTCTCTAAGAATATGTATATGTTTGAGTGAAATTTTTGGAAAATGTATTAGAATTTTGCTAATGGATATATCGTGCGATTTCTAGGAAATTTAATCCATTTCTAGATACAAAAATTGGATGTAACTCCAGATTAGGGGTACATAAGGGTAATAAATATGAAAAGGGTCCATTTATCAACTATCAATCTTCACTTGGGGCATGGAAAAGGGTCTTGCAGCACATGTGGTTTATAACTCCAAGTGGATATGCTTTGGAAGTTCATAAAATATTTATAAAACATCATAATGGATTTAAATAGATAATGATTATAAATATAATAGGACTAATCTACGGTGTCATATATTGAAAAAATATTTCATAATTTTGAAATTCTATGAGATATATTTCCTGACTATGTGGTTTCCCACTATGATTAATGATGGTTAAAATGTGATTTATTCTTTTAATAAATTTATATAACTGAAAGGAACTATATTAATAATCAATGTCATGAATAATGAAATAATTCTACTCCTTATCAGAAAAAAATTATACTCATTGGAATGAAAAATAACATTGCTACGCTCATATAAGATTCCAAATAAATGAATCATGTTAGAATTCTATACCAGAAAATTAGGGAACACCATTCAAGTTGATTCCTTCATGTAGTAATTTACACATAACATTATTTGGAACATAAATACTATAGTTTGTATGAAATGCATCAGTACCCCTGAAATTATATTTTTCATTATATAGTGTTTGAAAAATAAAAAATTCGTTTTGGCTACCTATCATTTCGAAGGAGAAATGGATCAATGGTGGTCTATCATGGAGAATACAAGGTAATATAATAGAATTGAAACCATGGATTGGATTGAGTTGAAGAAATTATTTTTCAATGATGATGAATCTATTGGTACCTATGAAGAAAATTTTATAAGGATAATGATGTAGAATAAGGGTATTATCTACCAATATGAATGTAAGGTTAATTTATTTTTCAATATATTAAAACCAAGTATCTAAATGGAATTATCCTTAAGAAACATTAGTAGATATGAATATATTTTCCATTGTGCTATCAAGGAGGAACATGATGTTGGAGTTTAATATCACTCACATGATTTCGAAAAGAATGGAAAAATAGAATTTGAAAGAAAATATAAAAATCACAGACAAAAATGATGAGCTATTCTTTATGCTCAATGTTTTAGGAGAAACATAGAATAAATTATATTAATGGTATTTGTAAATGTATTATGTGTATAAGGGAATGTCATTTTGAAATAAAATTACTATGTGATGAGAAATATTTAGCTAATAATTCCAATAGATATAAATCCCCATAGATTGAACCACCCACACTCTATAGTTTCAAGTGAAAAGTGTTTGGAAATTATTTGAATAAATTCCCAAATTTAAAGGTTAATGAGGATGATAAACTATAACAACCTCTGAAGGAAATGGGGAAAAGGGAATGATAGTGAAATCACAATGGATAGAGTGAATCATAATGACTAGGGCACATTATCTCCCCTCCATAGTTGATAATTTCATATTTTATTTGGTATGAATGAACCCTATAAAAATATTATTGTTCATTATTAAGTGAAATTTCATCTAATTTTATGAAATTATTATATCCATATACATGGATTATGGAGTAGTGAAATCCCATTTTATATTATATCTGTACAAGGATGAACTCATGATTCTAAAGAAAAAGTTTTCATATAAAATAAGAGTTTATATAAATCATATCTTCTGAATTTCATATGAAGTGAATATATGTCATTTTGAGTTTAATGATATCTAGATCAAAATTTCCCTAAAATTATATTGATATTTTATTCTCCATATTAGTTTAGGAGTTGTAATTTTTTTGGAGGAAGGTATTAGGGTGTATAGTTAAGTTAAAATGGAACATTTTCAATTACTTTTATTGATTATTTTCACTATAAACAACATCATTGTATTTGTCATTTTTATGGATATTGTGTTAATGGGAAAAATATTGTCTAATTTTTGAATAATATAATTCATATTATTAACTTTCACATGAGAGAACAACAATATACATGGGTCTTTAGATGTTTTTATATGGTTTAATAAGATCTAATATTGAAAAATTCATTCAATGGATCAAAATAATTTGATATTTCTCTAAACCTTTTTCAACCAATATATATTTTGAGAGGATAAAAAATAATTGTGACATTTCAAAATACAATAAAATAATGTAATTATAGAAATATTTTGACTAAATGAAAAATATTTTTTTATCTAACATATTGAAGATATCATGAGGTCAAAAATAACCTTGATTTCAGGAATTTGGAGAAGATTATATGTGGTAGCTTGATTGGAACATTGTTATTTATTAAAAGAAATACTAATGATGGGTTGAATAAAACATTGGACATATTATCAATGAGAATGCATTTGTTGTTATCCCCCACTACTGATTGAAGGTGAACATACCCCACTTCAGCTTGTCAAAAATTAACAAAGAGGGAGAAAATTTGTATTTCTTAGTATCTCTCTGGTATCCAACTACAACAATGTAATTCATGAATTATAAAAAACATTACGTCACTAAATGATCTGAAGTTGATTGGTATGGAATTTTATTATTTTCATGACATGATTCATCATTTTTTTACCAATTTCATTGCACATAATATTGACCATGAGTGTCATAATGACTATAATGAAGGTGTTTTATTTCATTAGTTCAATTTTTAACATCATGGTAGATCAAAATTATTTGATAAATATATATAATGAAGATGTTTTCATACATTTTTAATGTGAAATGTATTTATATCTATATTTTATTGATATTAGGGAGTATTTAATAGTTCCTTTAGTGTGAGAAATACATATTTGTAGACCTATATATTTATGTTGGATAAATCATCTGGAAAGGAATATAATTATATTTAATGAGTATATGAAGAATACATATGGATCTAAAACCTCCATATTCTAGAATTATATTTCTTAGGAGGCAATTGAGTTTTGTAAAAGAAATATGTCTACAATATAGAACATCAGGTTTCCCGTATCTTTTCCATGAAATAATCAATTATTAGGGAAACAAGATCTATGGATTGAATGTAAAATCATTGACATTTTAAAAGATAATTAAGGAATATTTACTCATTTTGAATAAGATTGATTATTCTCAACCATATATTACAATTTATTATTAATTTGTTAAATAAATGTTATCCAATGAACAAATATATTTGGGTTTTAATTGAGAATAATAAAATTCCATTTTTTAAAGATATCATTATTGGTAACTCAGCTGCATCGGAAAAATTGAGATTTTTAAGAGGCATTCAATTTTTAAATTTTATAACACGGTTCATGTTTAACATTAATGGATATAAATTCCATATGAATGATCATATCAATAAAAATGAATTTCATAATAATATTTTTTTGGTTTTCATAGAAGAAATAAATTTTTAGTGGAAAAGACACAAACCGAATCTCTACATCCAGTTCATATTATAAATCCATTGAAGAAATTTGGTTAGATTATTAAATTAAATTTTATGTTCTAGTATTTAAATATAAATGTGTTGTCGGGAAAAACAATGTTAGACATAATGAATTGAGAATGACACTAGTTAATAAAAATATATTGGAAAACATATATGATCCTTTTATCATAGAAGCATTTGAAAAAACAATTATGTGTTGTTGATGAATCCTATATGAATTCATCCATAATTTTAAAATAAAATATATATATATATGTGTGATTAAAAACATCACAATGATGATGATTTATATGGGATCCCAACTTCCATGGAAATATTAAAAGATAATATGTTGTCTACATCAATACATGTTTTGTCCTATACATAATGATCATGGGAAAAAAAATTCGGGAAATGAATCCTTTAGTAATTTTCTAATATTATAGGATAGGCAATTTTTTTCCTATTTAGGTTTTTAAATATAATAAATTTTTATCCATATTAGTTTTATTTTATTTTTAAAAAATATTATAACAAATAAGTAAAATCTTTTTCTGTAATAGTTTTTTCATTTAGTTTACCATCATTAAACTTACATAATTTATTTACTTGTTTATTTGGGAGAAAAATTAATTTTATTCTAATTTTTTAAATAAAAATAATTTTTTATAAAAGATTATGTTCAATGAATATTCATTTTGGTGTAAAAATGGTTTAATTTGTTAAAGAGTCTTTACTATTAAATTACCTTTTGTTTTTTGTATCATTCATTTATTTCATCTCATCTAAAAAAACTTCGTAATCATTTTAGTTAAATACTTTAACATGTATGAATTAAAATATGTTTAGTTTACAATTATTTATCATGGATCATTTATAATTTTTTATTTTAATTCATATGTATGATTTGGATTTGTATATTTGTATAAAAATTGTTTTTCTGTCAGAACGAATTTTATATTTTTGTTAATTTTTATGTCACTTCATATCTCACTAATACTAATATAATTTTAGTTTACTATAAGAAGTACAAATTATTATTTTTCGTTTTGATTTCTTTTTTTCTGATCATTTTTTAATTTTTTTTGTAATAGATGGATTTTTATATTTATGTATGGATTGTTTATTCCCTTTATTTTTAGGTTATTGGAAAATAAAATATATTATGCACCATATACATATGGGTAGGACCATAAACAAGCATTTGGGGTGGACCATACACATACTAATATTATTGAGCCTGCTAAGCCTTCTACACATGATCCATCAACTACCACAAGGGAAAATACACAAGGGTGGTTAAATGTGGAAGAATGCATTAAAAAAATATTAGTTTCCCTTAGATAGGAAAAGGGGATACTAGTTTATATAGATGATAATTATTTTCCTAGGGGTCCCAATTGAAATTATTTATGAATTTTAATGAAGTGTAGGCTAATTGAAATTTTAGTATTTTTATTTTTGATTAGATATGTGTTGAAAAAAAACCAACATATCAATTATGTGGAACAATTTTGGTAAGATAATTTGATATATATTTACATTTCATGAATGTTTTAAACTAATATTGGTTTCCCCCATCATATTATATGAAATATGATATAAATAAAGTTAGAGGAGTCAAGATGAAATGATTAGAATTGAGTGTTTGGTTAAAGAGGGATAATAAATAAACCCTCACATCAGATTTCTTTTTTGTGAATATAAAGTGTCATAATACATATGATATATATCCATTTATTGACATAGATACATAGAAAATATTTGTTGAATATATGTGAGAAAAAGTAGTTTTAGTAAGTTAATGTTATAATTTAGGTGTTTTTATATTAATGATCATACTAATGGTTTAGATATCCTTAATTTATAACTAACATGGTGATCTCATTAGGAAGGAAAATTCAGAAATATATAATGTTATAATTTATCAAACGGTGGGTTTATGATATTAGAATAACCAATGATAGCTGAAAATGTTCAAAAATGATAGTGGAGACTTCCAGATTTGCAATGTTTAACCTTCCTTTCTATGACCTAGATGTGAAAATATAAGAGGGATCATACAAGAAAAAATGGACACTATATTATTGATGAGTTGAGGATTGTAGTTGAGATGACTGTAATAAGTTTTATTTATATATTTATTTATGTTAAATTAATTCTTTATATACTATGAATAAATTATAAATATTTTAAATAATCTATATAATAAAACATTAAGGAGAAAATCACATAGGTGACCTTTATATATAATGGTATGAAATATAGATTAGCTACTTAATTGGAAAAAACCCAAACACCATGGCTATGTACAAGGATAACTGGAAGGTGTATTAGTAAAAAATTGTTTCCACGTATTTAGGATTATTTAATGGGTGTCATTTATAAAATAAAAATAGAATATTTTGGTGTTATGTTTGGGATACTTATAAGATAATGGAGGAAACGATTATTACTTTAGTAAAATCAATGTTTTCGTACATGCAAAGACAATTTGAGGATACTGAAACAATGCCTAAACCTCCCCCTATAGACTCCACTCCTCTACCTCCCCTTACTTATCTAAATCCTACACGTCCTCATCGATAGATTCTGGTTTTTATAATTTATATTTTTATTATCCCCAAAAACATGTTGTTTTATATTGGGTGATATATTTTAGTAGTGATACCCTTCACCATCAATATATAGAGATAGATAATATTAATTTCATTGTACAATATATTATAGATATATCATAAAAATACAATTTCTTAATGATGAACTAAGTACCATTGTACTATCTATCAATATTTATCTTTCCCATCGATACTTGTTTAATAAACTACCATTTAGGTATGTGTATATTGTATCATTTATTTCATATTTTAATTTTTTCCATTTTATAGTTTATATATTTATAAATTTTTTAAGGGAAGACATTGAACGTAAATAGATTCTATATAGATAATAAAAACATTGTAATTTAGGAACTCAAATAAAAATTATTATAATCTTGATTGATTATCATCATATTAAATGTTTTTGTTTGAAATTTTTATAGTTATAGTCAATGCTGAATTTTTTTTCAATAAATGAATATGATGTTTAAAAAAATATAATGGGGTTTGTAACAAGAGATGAGTTAGACTTCATCAATATTGAATTTTTTTTATGTTAGTGTAATGACATATATATTTTAGTTATTTTAATTAATTGAAATGTTATACTTATGTTTCTTAATAGGTATGTTTGTATAATTTTTATATAACATTATATTAATATAGTGTATAGATTTATAGACCCATAATTAAATCACTTATAATGAGGAAATTGAAGGTTACATAACGAACAATTTATATTTATAAAAGACCTTGAAATAATGAAATTATTCAGTGTTGGATGTTTCCTTATCTTCAAGAGTATGAAAAATATATATCATAATGTGATATATATCTCTTAATAGAATATAAACAGACATTATATATTTTTTATATTAGTGGCCATTGGATATTGGGTGTCTTTTTTTCAAGAGAGCTAAAAATTTACTAGCTATCCTCTATCCATGTTATAGTGAGAGAAAATTTTAATAATTTATTGAACCCGTAAGTATGAATATTTAAATACATTTATATATTATTTTTACCTTTATAATTATTTCATACATATAATTTTTAAATAGGAAATGGTAATAATTTAGAAAATCAACAAGAAAAAAGATCATAAGGATCAAAAAAGTAATATGAAATGTGAATTTTCATTTAGAATTACAATATTTTGGCAGTATATAATTTAAATGTTATTTTGAATTAGAAAGTTATTCTTATATAGTAGTTTCACCAACATAAATTATTAATAGAATTTAGATACTAGGTTCTAATATATATGTTGTAAATAGTTTCAATCGGAACTATTACAAAGTTACAAAAAGTTAGTTCTTTATAAATATTTAGTTTAATTGTTTATTTGTTATATTTAGAATCCATGCTAAATGTTTCATTTTTTATTTCTGTCTTTCTGATGACTGTAATGACACAAACTTTTATAATTGGAAACTAACTTTTTATTATTATTTCATATATTATAAACAATATTAAATCACTTTGAAAACACAATACACCCTTTATAAATGGAGAATGAATGAAATAAGAAGTATTTCTAGAATTTAAGGAACTTATACTGATGAAATAGTAATATGTGAAAATATGACAAAATTATATCGTAGTATGAGTAAATAAATATTTTAAAATCTTTTAATCAAGTGTTGGTTTGTTTGTAAGTCATAAATATTTATTAAAATAATATTATTAATCTTATATTTAAAAAGAAGTTTTATTTTGATGAAATTTATTCATAAATTAATATTTTTTGTCTTATTATTATGAGATAATTTTATGAGAGAGTACTTAGTTTTTTAATTTGTTATAAAATCAGTTATAATTTTAAAATATGTATTTTTCTAATAAATGATGATTTTAATTAAAATTAAATTCAGAATATTTAAACATTTATTTTCACAAAATGGAGTTCATTTTTGTATTATACACATTGAATCATGGTTAGGGTGATTTTTTGGGATTTTTTTAAAATACATGAATTTTAGTGAATAGTGAAATATGACAATTTATGATAAATGATAAATACATGAAATATGGAGTCATAAAAATTTGTATGGATAATTAAAGACCAAAATAATAGAGTATACCTCATTATTATAATATATTATTTATAATTCTCAATCTATTCATAGTCTTCAACACAAATAATAAACTTATGACTTAAATAATGAGAAAACACATCTCTCCTCCACTATAAATACCACACCTCACCACCTCTTCTCCTCACACATTTCAAGATTTAATGCTTTCAAAAATTCTTCCCAATACTCTCCCCAACATCATCCACCACTTTATGGTGCTCTTGGTCTCATAAAAAGTCCAAAACATTATCCATAAGGAGGTTTTTAAGGAGGATAAATCAAAGCGGTAAAGTCATATACCCTTTTTGTTTAATTTATTTTCATGTTATTACATTTTTATCTACTAGAAACCCTCATAAAAATTGTATGATAACTCAATTACTTCATATATGATATATTATTATTATTCTAATGGAATATTCAGTCATTAAACAACTCTCCTCTCCATATTATTCTAGAAATGAAAACATTGTCCATAAGGTGTTAATTTATCACTTTCAAGGGAGAAAATTCTTTTCTATTAAAAAATGATAATAAAACCATTTTATGGTTATAAAAGTATATTATATTTTATATATCCTATTTAATATTCTTGAATCATTATATAGACATTTTTTAAAATAATAAAACACAACAAGTTCATTGTAAGCGAAAACGTACCATAATAGTGAAAACAACTAAGATTAACTATTTATCTAATTATTCATCCTCACTAAAACTAACCAATTGAATTATATGATAATTTACCCTCTTTATTTTCATTAATAACTAATTACTTCCATTATGGATTTCTATTTCCATTTTACATGATTTTCCATTCACTTATTCAAGCGAACCGATCATGAAAACTAAAAAAGCAAGTATCACCAATTGATTGACCACAATAACCAATAAAAAAAGAAAATAAATGAACTTATTAAAATAATAATAAATAAATTAAATGTAGAATTTTTTTGGAATTATTAATCAATAAATATAATTTTACTATTCATGAAATTAAGATCAAGTGAAGAACAGTCTCAGACATAATGTTAGGGATTCTACCTGAACCTTCATTTCACATTTAGGTTTCTATTTCTCTCTATTTAATGAAATTTAATGATTACTTATTATTATATACTTCTTTAAATTACATTTATTTGTTCCAAAATCATGTCTCCAGATCATGTCATCCTTCTTTGATGGGGTTATACTGGTTTTTAAAAGTATCTTTTTTTAATTTTTCTCGATAAGCAAGCCTAATTCCAGGGATCATCCAGATTTTTATCCCATTTTAATGTGATCTCTACATTCTGTTTTGGGCTAGCAGTATTTTTATAAAATACCTAACTTTATCATGAATAATTATCATGGCTCGAATATGTTTTTATATAAACTATTTCTCCTTTAACCTCTTTAAACACTCTTTAATATTTCCTTAAAACAGACTTATATTTTTTATTTATATTATTATTAAAACCTTTTTTCTTATATTTTCACTGGAAATTGACATAAAATATCATGATCCATTAATATTTCCATTATTAATGTCCTTATATGTTTTAAATCCATTCTTTCATGGGCTCAATTATGATATTACCTTTGTTAACTTTTGTCACGGTTTTGATATCAAATTATTTCCATGGGTGACCCTTATGATTTTGTTTGTTTCCAAATAAATGATTATTCATGTGGCACACATATTAATGTACATGTTATTATTGGTGTTACTAGATAGATATCAAATTTACTATGTATTGATTAGTCTCATGAGACATTATCTTGGTATAGGGAGTGAACCTTATTCCTTTATATGACTTTATCAACCATTTTATTTAGTCTTAGTGATTATCCTTCAATTATTTTTATGTTATGTTATATATGGTTTAAAATTACTATTATTCCATGATTCTATGTTCTCATGTTAAACATATAATTCTTGTTTATGTATATTCATTTTCCATGACTTTTAGGCTATCATGTTCTTCTGTTTAACCCATGTGCTTCGTTTTATTCTTATGCTTACTCCCTTATTAGGATCTTTAGCTTATCCCATTATTAATGTAATCCCTAGGATATCCAATATATATGTATGATATCAATGTATGTTAAGATCTCAGGATTGAGATTAAATAACAGATGTTTTCATTATAGGTTTCATAATGTCTTATTATGAACCTAACATTCCAAAGACATTAAAATTATGGTCGTTGGCATGTAATTAGTGGTTAATTATCTAATAATATGCGAAAATGGATAGGTTCACTAAATCCGTTATGGGTGAAATATATAG
The DNA here is from genome assembly GCA_963277665.1 of Viscum album. Lineage (NCBI taxonomy): Eukaryota > Viridiplantae > Streptophyta > Magnoliopsida > Santalales > Viscaceae > Viscum > Viscum album. The sequence continues at coordinate 1,471,969,459 of OY728125.1, read as the reverse complement.
ATATTCTTTTTATTATGATGATAAAACTATAGTTAAAACATTTGGGACAATACTAAGTATAGGAAAATGACCCTAAATTTTGGTTATTATAGAGTAAGTGGTTTTTCAAAAAAATAAATCAGTGTCTGGATACTATATTTGGAAATAGTCTATAAATAAATTCACATGGGAGTAGAAACTCTAACATAGTTTTCAATGCTGTACTATGGGAAACTTGTTACACCACAACGATCCATAATTTCAATTTGGTTTGAAAATATTAAAGGATATGCATGGGGACATCCATAATCTCACTAAGAAACATTATTAAAGGAAAAAATACCATATGAATAAATATTAAGAAAAACATCATGGATATCCTGGAAGGAATCTTAGTTAATCACATGTTCATATATGGTTTTCATTTTCATTTTTAACCTTCCTTATTAAATGTTTTCTATTTATATTCGTATTATCTAACAATTAAAACCCACTAATTATACATTCATATTCATAGTTAATGGATGGAAATAGAAGAACCAATTCCAAAAATCAATGTGATTAGAAATGTGAGGATTTCCCTTATGATTGGCCAAATATTAGGGGAATGGATTCTCAAAATATTATGATAGTACTTGCTAAAATGGATTAAGTTATGACTAATAACATGAATAATATGGAACCCCTTCCTTCACCAATGATAGAGAATGTTGTCCTCAAATCCTTCATAAGGAAAAGGCCTCCCATGTTTTGTGGATCTTTCGATATCGTCCCCATATAACAATGGATTAACTCCCTGGAGAAGATATTATCTATCCTATAGTGCTCAGAAGAAGTGAATGTTATACTGGATGTATATCATTTTGATGTGGAAGTTGATCAAAGGTAGACACTGATCAAGAACACAATGTCCAAGGATTAAATTGATTCCATGGTATTGTAATATTTCATGAAACTATTTTCTAATAAATACAATCTACGAACCATCCCATTATAGATGGAGAGGGATTTACTTGGGAAAGTAAAAAAAGGAAGATGAGTCTGAATGGCCTGAAGGCCATCTTTTTTATTTTTATTATGGATAATCCCCCTTTTAACTGTTTAAGGGGAACCCGTACATGACGCGTAGGCCCAAGGCACAAGGCCCGACAAACCCGCAATACATGACCCGAAGGCCCAGAGGCATACCATGCCCAATACATGACACATAGGCACAACCCACTTGAACTGCCCCTCCCCAACTTTCTGCATCATTGATCACCTATCTCTCCACCATGCATTCCTGATCGGCTAGCATTTCCCCATATAAAGCTGCATGGTGCCTAGTCCTGATGGCGGCTGCCATACCCTCTCATTCTTCCAATCCGGTTAACTCTGCATTTGGTGGCTTCTACTTCTGTTGCTTTGATCCTCTTATGGGGCATGTTCGATGTGAACAAGGCTACTCCATGGTCTACGTGACCCGAAGGCCCTGTGGACCGAAGGCCTTTGATGACCCGAAGGCTCTGCAAAACCGTAGGCCCAAACCTGTGGCCCAAAGGCCCAAATCAGGTGAATAGTTCCGGCTGCTATAGTACCAAATAGTAACTGCTACATTGAATGCTATAGTCCTGCTACAGTGCCCTGGAAAATCGCCTCCACCGATTTTTGAACCCGGGTCTCTTGGAATCCAAGTAGAAGCCCTTACCACTCAGGTACGGGCTCGTAGGCAAAAAAGGAAGATATTTCTATCAATGTTTATGAAGTATACTTTACTTGGTTTTCAATATATTCCACCGGCTTCATTGTAAACTCAAATATCAAGGTGGGTCCTTAGTAGAATAATGTTGAGTCTATAAGAGGTGTTGGAAATTTGACACTTCAACAATTATTTCGAGGTTATATATTGTTTCCTAAAGTTTTAATGCGAGATCAGATAATTTTAGTGGTCTTGTCAACACGATGAATAAAAGAGGAAAATGGATTTTAATATGGGTGTTAAAACCACGATAGAAATAAGACCCTATATCCTAGGTACATAAAGTGTCGGAAGAATCATCCTAGAAACCATTAATGGGAACCAATATATGCTTCAAATGTGGAAGAGAATAGAATATAGATAATTACTACCTAATGGATATAAAAATCCCACTAATACAAAATAAGAAAAAAAGGTCTAGATAAACACTCATCTTGTAGTGTAGTTTTTTAACTCTATGAAACATTGGAATTATGAGAAACATTTCTCAAAGACTAGGGTTTTTATAGTCAATGAACGAAAACAACCTCCAAGGCATCAAGGAAGGGCATATATTATCACTATTATTGATATATATCGCAACAATTAGGTGGTTATAGGTAGGCTAGTTACTTTTTTAGGAATAGAAAATGTACAATTTGATTTTGGATATATGAATTAATTCTTGTATTACATGTTTAGTAGAAAACTTCAACCACCATCTCAAAATTTGGATGTTGATTTATATGTGAGTACAACAAATGGGGAAATAATTTCATTGAATATATATAACCCCTCTATGATTAATTTTTGTTGACATAACCTCCAAAAAAATCATGTCATACTTCCTTTTGAAGAGCTTGAATAAATATTGGGCATGAATTGGCTGTTGTTATATAAATCCAACATCATGTATTGGGAAAGAGAGATCACTCTTCACATCCCAAAGAATCCTGTAATTCTATATACATCTAATGAGAAAGATGAATCGCCTTCAAGAATCATCATTTCAATTGTAAATATTATTGACTTATGATTAAGCCTATCTAAGTCATATTATTTATACAATTTAGAAAAAATTTCTCGAATACATTCCCATTGTGATGGAGTACACTAATGTATTTCATGAAACATTCCTTTTCTTTCTATTAATTGAGAGGTTGAGTTCTCAATTGAACTTATTCATATTTTCATTCCTATATAAAATTCATCTTATAGAATTTCCACCATTGATCTGGAAGAACTGAAGAAGCAGTTAAAGGAGAATTTGTATAAGGGTTTTATATGTTTGAGTTATTCACCATAGGGTGAAACAGTCCAATTCATTAAAAATAAGGATGGATCAATTCATCTCTCCATTGATTTTTGTGAGCTCAAAAAATAAAAATAAAGAAAAAATATTGTCTTCAATATATAGAGGACTTGATTGATCCGCTATGTTGGGCCAGTTATATATCTATGGAGGATCTTCGATTGTGATATAACCAATTAATGGTGAGGAAGGAAGATTTTCCCATGACGGACTTTAGAAAAAGGTATAGAAACTATAAGTTCATTGTGATTCCCATTGGACTCAATAATGCTTCAACAATTTTCATGGAATTGATTAATATAGTCTTTCAATATTACTTCGACAAATTAAAGTAGTATTTATCGACGATTTTATGATATAATCTAAAAGTATGGAAGAGCATGGAGAGAATTTGAATACTGTGATGAAGAATTTTAAAAGGGATAAACTGTATGAAAAGTATAGAAAATGTGAGTTCTGGATGGAGGAAGTGTCATTAATAGGGCATGTAATCACCAGAAAATGTATATTAGTGGTCCCTTACAAGATAAGGGAAATTTCTGAGTGGACTAGAACATCATCTGCAATAGATATCTGTAGTTTCCTTGGTCTAGATTAGTATTACATGAAATTATTGAAGAACATAAAAATATTTTCAAACTCACTAACCAAGATAACTTGAAAGGATTAACTTTTTAAACGGACCAGTGAATGTGAAGGCCACTTTGATGAGTTGAAAACGATTTTTAACCCTACATCAACGCTCACACTACCAACAATTGGGGAACCATTTTTCATTTATAGTCATTCCTCAAAGATGTTATAAGAATTTGGGCTAATGTAAAATGATAATGTGATAACCTATGTCTCAAATAAGTTGAAAATCCATGAGTAAAATTATCCCACACATGATTTGGTGTCGGTTGATGTGATTATTTCATTGAAAAAATGTCAGTGTTATATCTATGGGGAGAGGTTTGAGATATATACTAATTATAAGAGAATAAAAAATATATTCACATAGAACGATAAGAATATACAAAAATGAGTATAGTTAGATCTCATTAGGTATTATGACTGAAAAACAACTACCATCATTTTAAGGAAAATAATGTGGCAGATGCTCTAAGAAGAAATGATCGTGCATCTTTATCAATTATGAGAATTGATAAGGATCAATTCATTATTGATTTGAAAAGTATTTACCTGGGAAACATTAAGGAAGGAACATCATCAATCCTATCTCAAATTATTTCTGAATCGTTACATATGGAAAAAATAAAGGATGATCAAAGAAATGATGTGAAAATTCAGAAGAAGGTAGAAGTTCTGAGGAAAGTAAAATTATCAATATTTAAAATGGATGAGGAAGGATTCATGTGATTTGGGTCACGACTATGTGTAAAATCAAATCTAGAGATAAATAATGATATTCTGAAATATGATCATATCTAAACATTACCTATTCACCTAGGGAATATAAAATGCATCAAGATATCCGAGAAAACTATTAGTGGGACAATATCAAAGAGGATATCGCCGAATATACATCATAGTGCCTAGTATTTTACCATGTGAAGATCAAAAGGAAAAAGTCTAAGGGTATGATTCAACCACTACCCATACTATCACGGAAGTGGGATAACATTACAATGGTATTTTTTTACTAGATTTATAATGATATCTTGAGGAAACAATGCTATATGGTTGGTTGTGGATCATCATACAATGAATGCTCACTTTATCTAAATTTTAATGGATTTATAACTAGATAAAATTACATAGATATACATCAGAAAAGGGGTAGGGTTGAAAGGATAACCCATATCGATTGTATTCAATCAATATCTGAGATTCACATCAATGTTCTGGAATATTCTCCAATAATATCTAAGCACTGAGATGAGCTTCATTATGGATTGTCATCCTCACATTGATGGAAAATTTGAGAAGAATATTCATACACTAGAAGACATTTTTAGATCGGGTTCTATGGACATCAAGGTTGGATGGGACCGATATCTACCTCTAGTCTAATTCTCTTATAGCAACAGATTACACTTGATCATCCAAATGGCTCCATACGAATCCCTTTATTAGAAATTATCCATAACACTGACATGCTGGGATGAAATTGGTGAATGTAAGATGCTAGGATCTAAAATAGTAGAAGAAATTGTTCAGAAATTGAAAACCATTCCACACCACATCAAGGAATCCCAATGTCAACAAATGACCGATGTAGAAATTCATCAACAAGAACATGAGTTAAATGTTGGAGACTTGGTATTACTCCACATATCATCATAGAAAAGGATCAGGAGATTTTGGATGAAATGAAAATATATCTTGTAGAGACCCAGAGCTTGACGTACATGGACATTACAATAACTTTTCATAATACTTTAAACAAAAATAGAGACTCAAGGACCGTAATAGTTTAGTGTCTTTGGAAACATAGAATATAAACTTCTAATCATGTTGAATGATCTTAAAAATCTCCCATAATGATATTCCCCTTTTTGTTTCCTTACCTAAAACCTTTCTTTTAATACTGGGGGAAGAGAAAACATAAAAATGGTGAGTTCAATTGCTTAGTAAGGATAAGCATGGAGAAATAAAACAATCCATATACATGTTAACTTCAAAACATGAACATAATATTAAAATATTAAGCAATCACATAAAACATGATAGTAAGTAAGGAATATATCATAATGGATCATCAATCATGATAAAATAGCATGGTAATAAATCATGTAATTGTGGAAAATAGTAAGCACATGTTATGATTTCCATAGTATCCAAGGCATTGCTGCCAAGACCATCTTAGTTGACAAATTTCCTAATTGAACCGGGTTTACTTGTCGTTCCATCCCTGTATTACTGAACCAGATTTACTTGTCATTCCAGCCATGTCAATATCATAACGTATAAATCTTTACATAATTCATTTTAGGGAGATATAGGTCACACCCATCTCATAGTGAAATCATTCTTACGTGTTCCACAAAAGAATCATAAATCATTCATCATAACCCACAGAGTAAATTGGGTTTCATAAACATCATTCCATCATAACTTAATCCATATAAAACAAATGGATATTATTTCATCATAAGAAGGGTGAAACCATATAAATCATAGATACATTATACTTAAAACATACACATATTAAATACTGTCATCTTAGATGGAAAATGGTTTTGATAAAGCACTTGAAATGAATTCTTGAGGAAAATGTCATTTCTTCTTAAAAATCAATTTCTTTTCAAAAAATGCAACCCAATTTTGAAATAAAATAATTTTGTTGGAAATAGTCATGAAATCTTGTAGAGTAAGCTTCATGAAAAAAAGGTGTTATAAAACCGTAAAAATCCGTTCATGCCGTATAAGTTAAAAAAACATTCTTCTCTTACTTTTTCGGGAAAAGTCAAAAAGTACATCGTATGGTAAATAAAAAAAATATTCCTTACATACCATGTAGTAAAAGTAAAAAAAGGGTAAAAAGGAAGTTAAAAATACATGAATTTTTTTTATAAAACATGGACATGGATGATAAATATAACCCCAGTAAATACTTACATATAAGAAATCTCGGATAAGAAAACAATTGAGATTGCAACATTATCCCTTACCTTAGGTCCGATTTGCTTCGTACGTATCTGAAACTATAGTATAATGATTTAAATAATGTCATTTACTTATTACAGAATCATATTCATTGTTATGATATAATATATGGTCATATTCTTATCTTCTTATTAGTAATATTTCGGTGCTAGTTGTTATTCAGGTGTTTATTTCTTTATGTTATTACTCATGTTTTGTTGGATAAATTCTTATACCTCTTTTTAGGTTATAGATACCTAATTTTCAGAATGGTATTAGTGTAATATATATCATATTTATTCATTCAATTCATTTATATAATCATTATTCAATGAAGATCATGTAGAACGAGTCGCATCACATCGTGGAGACGGTAGGCCGTACGTACGAACGTGCGATGATATCGTTCCAATGATTGTGGAATTGTATTGAAGTGTATGTATACTATATTATAATCAATATAAATTTAATATAATCATATATAGTTATTATTTACATCATTATACCCATCCAAGTAAGGTGGTGGTGGAAAAAAGATTACACCACGTCGTGGAGACAGTATTCCGTACGTACGCACGCGCGGTGATTTCGTTTTCCGTTGGATGGATAGAAGGTGAAATAGGGTTATTTAATAATTATAATAACATATCAGTATCTGAGTGATACTGATGTTATTACTTCATAATGAAACAAATAAATAAGAGGAGTTAGAAGAGAAATAAATTTGAATGAATTGGTAACGGATATTACCTCTTCTTCGACAGGCCTCTTTGAAACCTACTCTTAGGGTACTAAAATTGGTCTTTGAAGAAGAAAAAGACCTCTAGTATGTTACTAAGGAAATTTAGAATGGAAATGGGTAGGTTTTTTCCGAGATTTAAGCTCAAAATGGTGTGATGAGGAGAGGGAGGAGGTGCCCTTTTAAAAGGGAGGAGAGGGGCACCTTTGGAATTATAAGATATATTAATTTATAATAATCTCCATCCCCACCTAAAAACCTCCAAAATAACTCAAATACGAATACTAGATTTGAGAGGGTTGTAATCTCATCATCCAATAAAATTTAGACATGTTGGGAATTTATTTTAAACATTATCAACTTGATTTATCCTTATATAATATATTTAATTTTATTTGTGTTAATAATATTCTAAATTTTAAATCATTATAAATAATTACTTATATCTTGTTAATTGTCCATAATTGTATGATTTATTACATTTTAGACCATATAAATTTTAATTTATAAATTTTAAATATTTTATGTCATTTTTAAACAATTTTATAATATGTTATTTTCATAAAATAGCAATAGTGTCAATATTGACACTATCCATTTATTTTAATTTAAATAAAATCCACACAGAGGAAATATTCTAACAAAAATATTTAATATATTCCTAACATGTCAGATATGTCTAGAAAATTTGTGGAGCACATTAAATAGAGCATATAATATTTATTTTAATATTTTTAAAACCATCTATTTGGTATATCTCTTAATAAAATAACCAGTAAAACATTTTTTTTATATTTATTTAAAATACGTATTTGTTGCATAAAAATTAAAAAAAATCCTATGATGAAGATAAATCTCATATATTTAATAATAATACTTTTACTCGAACTTATCATCTTAAAATCACAAAATGTAAATTTTTATATTTATTAAATTATGAAGGTGACAACATTGGAATTATTTAAAATAAAATAATATAAGTGTCATAATCTCCCTTTAAAGGATCCAAAAGATCCAAAATTCGACCAGTGGATGCTTAGGGTTTATATATACACTACCAATTAGTTTTTTTCAGATTTTCGGAGTTTTGATATGTATTACTATATAACTAAAAACTATATTATTTATTTTTCACTAAATAAATAATTTATGCATCATTAATGTATTAGATAATAAGGTAATTAAATAACTCTAAAAATTTACAAATAAATTACGATGACAAAGAAATATTTATTAGCTTTCAAATTAGTATTTATAACTGAATTTATATTCTATATAACCTTATATGAAAAATATATTAGTTATTAAAGTTTGAGTGAGACATATTTAACTTTCTTTTAAATAAAATACATTATAGGTATTAATCACATCCAAGTGAGTTCCAATGGATTCCATTTCGACCAAAATATTTTATATGACGAAATATAATTATCCAATTATATTAATACAAGTGTTAGGGTAATTTTATAATATTATATTTACCCTTAATTACCCGATTTACCTTTAATTATGATAAATAAAATTTACCACAATTACTATTCATAGTGCCCAAAAATAAAAAGTATACTATTAACATAATTTGTAACTACTGATTACAAATATGGATTCCATTTTTCTTAATTCAAATCCCAGAATTTTCAGAAATTAATTTAAACTTAATCTCGTTGTTAAGAAAACAAGGTTTAAAAGTTAAAACATTGCAAAAGATTGAAATGATTTTACCAATGAATTCAATGTAAAATCAATGCTAATGAAATAAGTTATATTAAATGGTAAAAATATATTCTATTTATAATTTAAAACCATTTAATATTATAGTTTAACCATATAAATTATTTTGATGAAAAAAAGTTGTTTTTAATTAAAATATATCGTGTTTTTACTATTCATTAAAATATGATAGTTATCAGAATAATATGAAAACTTTATCCAAAGTAAATTTTTATATCCTGATTCCAAATAATAATTTTATTTTTTAAAATTGAACTTATAAACCCATAAAAACTATATTTAAAGTGGTTTCTCCATCAAAAGGCGGTAAAACTGCATTTTTTTAAAAATACTTATTTTACCCGAAAACTTTATTTTGTTCTCATACCATGTTCTATAAAATGTGTAAGATGAATAATAATGTTATAAAATTAATAATTTAGTTAATACTACTCATAACGTCTATTCCATAATAATATTATTACAATATATAATTTTTTAGTGAAACTCGGTATTGCGTACAACACACCCTATCAAGGAAGGTTGTGATGGCGTGTAATGTAAGCCAAGTCAGAGATGCATGTAGTGAAAGGATCCTTTGTCATTGTGTATAATATAATTCAACCATATTTCATTTATACATTGAATATAAATATATATATACATTCCATGTTTCGTAGAATAACTACTTTTAAATGAACTTGAAATTGTGTGAAACACAATCCAAGAATAGTGTTGCGTATACTGCAAGCTAATATGGTGTTGCGTATAGTGCAAGATAATCATGTTGTAGTGTACAACACAAGACATAAAATAAATTAAAAATAATACTTATCATAAAATCTTGGGGTTTTATATTCTACCCCCCTTAAAATGAATTTCTCCCTCGAAATTCATCTGGGTTATAAATGGTTTACTACTTGAAAGATTCTTTCGTAGAAACCCACATCGTAAAAAGGAATACAAAAACTTGTCATTAAAAACTAAAGTGTGAAATGTAACGGCTACCGAAATTAACTAATCACTGGGTTTCCACATAAGAGAACATAGGTGAAAATATTGATATAGAAAAGAAATATAATCATCAAATTCTGATGGAGAGTGGTCGAGAACATAGCTATAAAAAAAATCCAACAATCACATAGCCATAAATTTGTGATGATTTAAGGTACATTCTGATTCATCAGATATAAGAACACTAGGAAAACATTTTTGGTTTTCAATATCATTTCCCTAAAGTGGAAAATTTTGAATTAGAATAAATACTTACTTGATTTTGGTAAAATATCACTGTTGTTTGTGCCTTGAACAATTTCCACTTCATCTCTTAAAGAAATGAAGTTGAATTTGTTATTCGTGATGTGTTAGCAGATCATATGATAGAATGATGGGTCATTCCATCTGTTTCAAACAAAAGGTTTGCAAAAGTTGTCAAATATACATAAGTCCATCTATGGTGAGGTTAATCGTATATGATTCCAAAAATGAACTTATACTTCTTCTATCATACCACTTAATAAAATAAAACTAGTTTCTACTAACCAGGGACTTCTTGTAGGACAGTGGTAGGTGATAAATTCTCGTCGCACTTCGGTTGTGGGTTAGATTCCCGCAGCCTTATCCGACGCGACGGGTTGTCGCCCGTCCTACAAGTTATCCTTTTTCTAAAAACAACATTATTATAACATCCCATCAATAACATTGAAAAAAAGTTTTATCCTTAAACAGTACTAACTTATGCCCAACATAATCCATTCTAATCTTTAGGCTTATCTAAAATACTTCTTTTCAAAATCATAGTATAAAGAGAAGAATTACTAATAAAATTTATATAACAAGTACGTGAATACCATCATTTATCCCTCATATATCACAAGATATATCTCATTGGTCACATTACAAACATGTGAATACCTTAATCATGTATTCTATTGAAAAATGAATACCTATTGCACCTTAGTGAAAACATGAATGCTATCAAAATTTAACTCTTTCTACATACCAAAATCCCAAAATTTCTATATACTCATTCCATGATATCACTTTGTCTCTATATCAGTCATGAGCTCATGAATACTATTAAACATTTCATTTTCTCTTTATCATATCATCTTCTTTCCAAAATATTTGGATTACTTTTCATGGTTACCAGTACCGTATAATTATTGAAAACCATAATAAAAAAATACATATATATTCCAATATTCCTCAGTACTATAAATTAGATTCCACAAAAATATTTTGTAATCTCATTACATAAACACTTAATCATTCCACTACACCATTTTCATACTCAACATCTCCAATAGTGATCACATGTGACTTCCCTTTTTCCTTTTCCTTAGGAGGTTTCTCACATCGATCATCATTAACCCTTGGAATAGGGCATTGGTTAGAAAAATGCCCCATTTCCTTACACTTGAAGCATTGATGTGTTAGTGGAGCGTTCTCTGCAGTCTTTTCTTTATTCACATCATTAGCAACCCATTTTCCATTACTTCGACACTCAGCACTCGATGACCTTCATTTCCACACTTGAAGCATTTTCTAATATTTTTAAGACAATATCCACCATGCTTCTTTCCACACTTTGAGCATAAAGAATCATTCAACTTCTTTTCACCATTATTTTGAGATTTCTCCTTGAACTCCATCTTTCGTTTCTTTTCAAAATCATGAGATGGATACGTTACACCAACTTCCAGTTCTACCTTCATAGAAAAACGCACAATTTCTTCATAGCTACCTATGTCTCTTATAGGTAATACCCTTCGAAGACTTGGTTTTAAGCCACTGAAGAATCGATCAACTTTACTTTTAGGTTGGATGATAAAGCCAGATGCATACCTTGCAAGTCTTGTAAAATTCGCTTCGTATATACCTACAGATTCATCATCCTTCTGCTTAAGCTCAAGGAACTCCTTTTCCATCTTTGTTCGAAGAATACGAGGGAAGTACTTACTAAAAAACATGTTCTTGAACGCGTCCCATTCCATTCATTCAACTTCATCTTGGGGCCTTGTATTCATAATTAGATTCCACCACTGTTTTGCTTCACCTTCTAAATGGTAAATAGCCAAATTGAATTTTTCATGCTCTGAACTGCGAAGTATGGAAAATATCTTTTCAGTGGTACTGATCCATTGTTCAGCAACAAGTGGATCAGAAAACCCGCTGAATGAAGGTGGGCAATGGCTCATGAAGCATTCAACAGAATTATGCTCTTTTTTTTCTCGTTTGGATGTCCTACATGGTTCATAGCTTGAGAAAGTTGTGTGAGCATGGCTATAATATTTTTCATTCCAGATCCCATAATGTTTGGTTGCTCAGGGGGACAATCATTTCATTTCCCGTCGCATTCAGCATTAACACAGTTCCTTCGGGTTCCAACCATTGACTAAAAACAATAAGAATAGTGTGAGAAACACTAATCATAATATTAAAACCACAACATCAAGAATAAAATTTCACGCTTTAGGACTTATCATAGGTGATTCATGGCCATTTCTAAAACACTAATATTTTTTCCTATGCTTAGACATATCCTTAGGGTTCTTACTAAGGATTTCACATCCTAGTTTCCAAAGGATGACTATACCTTTCCTCTGTTACCAACTATAGAGACCCAAATCTTGACATACATGGACATTAAAATACTTTTGTGGAATTATTTTAACAAAAACAAACACTCAAGGACCGTAATAGTTTAGTGTCTTTGGAAACTTGGAATATTAACTTCTAATCATGTTGAATGATCTTCAACATCTCCCATAACGATCTTCCCCTTTTTGTTTCCTTACCTATAACATTTATTTTAATCTGGGGGGAAAAGAAAACATAAAAGGGGTGAGCTCAAATGCTCAGTAAGGATAAGCATGGAGAAAATAAAACAAACCATATACATTTAAACTTCTAAATATGAACATAATATTAAAATCTTGAGCAATAACATAAAACATGGCAGTACGTAAGGCATAGATCATAATGGATCATCAATCATGATAAAATAGCATGGGAATAAAGCATGTAATTGTGGAAAATATTAAGCACATGTTATGATTTCTATAGTATCCAAGGCATTTCTTCCAAGACCATCTTAGTGGAAAAATTCTCTTACTGAACCGGGTTTACTTGTCGTTCCAGCCCTGTATTTCTGAACCGGATTTACATTCCATTCAAGCCATGTCTATCTCCTGAGATATAAATCTTTACCCAATGCATTAGAGGGAGATATAGGTCCCACCCATCTCATATTGAAATCATTCTTACGTGTGCCACAAAACAATCATAAATCATTCATCATAACCCAAAGAATAAATTGGGTTCCATAGACATCATTCCATCATAACATAATCCATATAAAACAAATGGATATCATTTCATCATAAGAAAAGTGAAACCATATAAATCATCGAGACATTATAATTGAAGCATACACATTTGAAATAATGTAATCATAGATGTAAAATGGTTTTGATAAAGCACTTGAAATGAATTCTTGAGGAAAATATCCTTTCCTCTTAAAAATCATTTTCTTTTCCCAAAATTCCATTAATTTTTAAATGAAAATGATTTTTTTGAAAATATTCATGAAATCTTGTAGATTAAGCTTCATGAAAATAAGGCCTTATGAAACGATAAAAATATGTTCATGCCGTATAACTTAAAAAAACATTCTTCTCGTACTTTTGCAGGAAAAGTCAAAAAGTACCTCATATGGTAAACAAAAAAAGATTCCTTACATACCATGTAGTAAAAGTAAAAAAATGTGAAAAAAGGACTTTAAACATACATGAAAACATTTTTATAAAACTTGGACATGGATGATAAATATAACCCAAGTAAATACTTACTTATAAGCAATCTCGGATAGAAAACAATTGAGATTGCAACATTATCACTTACCTTAGGTCCGATTTGCTTCGTACATATCCGAACCTCTTGTATAATGATTTAAAAAATGTCATTGACTTATTAAAGAATCATATCTATTTTTATTATATCCTATATAGTCATATTCTTATCTTCTTATTAGTAATATTTCTTTGCATCTTGTTATTCGTGTGTTTATTGCTTTATGTTCTTATGCATGTTTGGTCAAATAAATTCTTATTCTTCTTTTTAGGTTATAGATACCTCATTTATAGAATGGTATTAGTGTAATATATATCCTATTTATTCATTCAATTAATTTATATATTCATTATTTAAATACGATTATGTAGAACGAGTCACAACACATCGTGGAGACGGTAGGTCATACGTACGCACGAGTGATGATATAGTTCTCATGATCGTGGAATTGTATTGAAGTGTATGTATACTATTTAAGAATCAATATCAATTTACAATAATTATATATAGTTATTATGTACACAATTATACCCATCCAAGTAAGGTGGTGGTGGAAAAAATATTACACCCCGGCGTGGAGACGGTATTCCGTACATACGCACACGCGGTGATTTCATTTTCCGTAGGATGGATATAAGGTGAAATAGGGTTATTTAATATTTATATTAATATATATGTATATGATTAATACTGATGTTATTAATTTATAAAGAAACAAATAATGAATATGAGGTAGAAGAAGAAATAAATTTGAATGAATCGGTAACGGATTTTACCTCTTCTTCGACACGCCTCTTTAAAACCTCCTCTTAGGGAACTAAAATTGGTCTTTGAAGATAACCAGGACCTCTAGTATGTTTCTAAGGAAGTATAGAAGGAAAATGGGCAGGTTTTGGCCGAGATTGAAGGCTCAAAATGGTGTGAGGAAGAGATGGAGGAGGTGCCCTTTTATAAGGGAGGAGAGGGTCACCTTTGGAATTATAATAAATATTAATTTATAATAAATTCCAACAACACTTAAAAACATCCAAAATGAATCAAATCCTAATATTATATGATATAGGGTTTTAGTGGAATCAGCCAATAAAATTTAGACATTTAGGGAATATATTTTAACCGTTATCAACTTGATTTATCCTTATATAATCTATTTAATTTTATTTGTGGTAATAATATTCTAAATTTTAAATCATTATAAATAATTACTTATATGTCGTTACATTTCCATAATTGTATGATTTATTACATTTTCGACCATATAAATTTTAATTTATAAATTTTAAATATTTTTTGATATTTTTAAACAATTTTATCATATGTTATTTTTATAAAATAACAATAGTATAAATTTTGACACTATTATTTTATTTTAATTCAAATAAAATCCAAACAGAGGATATATTCTAAACAAAATATTTAATAGATTCCTAAAATGTCAAATGTGTCTAGAAAATTCTTGGAGAACATTAAATAGTTCATATAATATTTATTTTAATATTTCAGAACCATATATTTCGTATATCTCTTAATAAAATAATTAGTACAACATTTTTGTATAATTATTTAATATACTTATTTGTTGCAAAAAAATTAAAAATAAAATACTATGATGATGATAAATCTCATAGATATCATAATAATACTTTTAATCAAACTTATCATCTTAAAATCATAACATGTAAATTGTTATATTTATTAAATTATGAAGGTGACAACATTGGAATCATTTAAAATAAAAAAATATAAGTGCCATAATCGCCTTTATAAGGATCCAAAAGGCCAACAATTCGGTCCATGGATGATTAGGGTTTACATATACACTAAAAATAAGATTTGATCGGATTTTTGGGCCTTTTGATATGTATTACTATTTCACTAAAAACTATATTATTGATCTTTCACTAAATATATTACTCTTAAAAATTTCAAATAAATTACCATGATAAAGAATAACATATTATCTTTCAAATGAGTATTTATAAGTGAGTTTATATTCTTTATAACCTTATATTAAAAATAGTTTAATTATTAATGTTTGAGTGAGACATATTTCACTTTCTTTAAAATAAAATACATTAAAGGTCTTAATCACATCAAAGTGGGTTCCAATGGATTCCATTTAGACCAAAATATTCTATAAGAAAAAATATAATCATCCAATTATATTAAGAAAAGTGTTAGGGTAATTCTATAATATTATGTTTACCCCTAATTACCTGATTTACCTTTAACTATGGAAAATAAAATTTACCGTAGTTACTATTCATAGTGCCCAAAAATAAAACGTATCTTATTAACATAACATGGACCTAATGATTCCAAATATGGAATCAATTTTTCCTAATTCAAATCACATAAGTTGTAGAAATTAATTTAAAATTAATCCCGTTATTAAGAAAACAAGTTTTAAAAGTAAAAACATTGCAAAAGATTGAAATGATTTTACCCATAAATTCAATGTAAAATCAATGCTAATGACATACATTTTATTAAATGGAAAAAATATATTCTATTTATAAATTAAAAAAATTCAATATTATAATTTATCCATATAAATTATTATGATTAAAAAAGTTGTTTTTAATTAAAATATAGTGTGTTTTTACTATTCGTTAAAATATGAAAGTTATCAGAATAATATTACCAATTTATCCAAAGTAATTTTTTATATCATGATTCCAAATAATAATTTTATTTTGTCAAATTTCACTTATAAACACATCAAAAACTATATTTAATGTGGGTGCTCTATCAAATGGTAGCAAAACTTCATTTTTTGAAAAATAATTATTTTACCAGAAACATTTATTTTTTTCTAATACCATGTTCTAGAAAATGTGTAAAATGAATAATAATGTTATAAAATTCAAATTTTTTTTAATACTATTCATAACGGCTAGTCCATAATAATATTATAACAATATATCATTGTTTAGTGAAACTTGGTATTTTGTAAAACCCACGCTATCGGGGAAGGTTGCGATGGCGTGTAATGAAAGCCTAGTCAGAGATGCGTGTAGTGCAAGACTCCTTTGTCGTTGCGTACAACAGAATCCAACCATATTTCATTTATACTTTGAATATATATATATATATACATTCAATGTTTTGTAGAATAACTACTATCAAATGAAATTGAAATTGTGTGGAACACAATCCAATAATAGTGTTGTGTATACTGCAAGCTAATATGGTGTTGTGTATATCGCAAGATAGTCATGTTGTAGTGTACAACACAAGACATAAAATAAATTAAAAATAATACTTATCAAAAAATCTAGAGGTTTTATAGTCTACCCCCCTTAAAATTAATTTCTCCCTCGAAATTCGTCGGGGTTATAAATGGTTTACTACTTGAAAGTTTCTTTTGTAAAAACCCACATCGTAAAAAGGAATACAAAAACATATCATTAAAAACTAAAGTGTGAAATGTAATGGTTACCCAAATTAACTAATCACTGTGTTTCCACATAGGAGAACATAGGTGAAAATATGTATATGGAAGAGAAATCTAATCATCAAATTCTAATGGAGAGTGGTAGAGAAAATGGCTATAAAAATGCCAACAATAACAAAGCCATAAATTTGTGATGATTTAAGGTACATTCTAATTCATCAGATAGAAGAACACTAGGAAAACATTTTTGGTTTTCAATATCATTTCCTAAAGTGGAAAATTTTGAATTAGAATAAATACTTACTTGATTTTGGTAAAATATCACTGTTGTTTGTGCCTTGAACAATTTCCACTTCATCTCTTAGAGAAATGAAGTTGAATTTGTTATTTGTGATGTGTTAGAAGATCATGTGATAGAATGATGGTTCATTCCATCTGTTTCAAACAAAAGGTTTGCAAAAGTTGTCAAATATACATAAGTCCATCTATGGTGTGGTTAATCGTATATGATTCCAAAAATGAACTTATACTTCTTATATCATACCACTAAATAAAATAAATCTAGTTTCTTCTAACTAGAGACTTCTTGTAGGCCAGTTGTAGGTGATAAATGCATGTCACACTTCGGTTGTGGGTTAGATTTCCGCAGCCTAGTTCGATGCGATTGGTTGTCGCCCATCCTACAGGTTATCCTTTTTCTAAAACAACATTATTATAACATCCCATCAATAACATTGAAAAAAAGTTCTATCCTTAAACAGTACTAAATTATTTCCAACATAATCTATTCCAATCTTTAGGCAAATCCAAAATACTTCTTTCCAAAATCATAGTATAAAGATAAAAATTCGTAAAAAATTCATATAAAAAGCACGTGAATACCATCATTTATCCCTCATATATCCCAAGATATATCTTGTTGGTCACATTCCAAACATGTGAATACCTTAATCTTGTATTCTATTGAAAAATGAATACCTATTGAACCTTAGTGAAAACATTAATGCTATCAAAATTTAACTCTTTCTACATACCAATATCCCAAAAATTTCTATATACTCAATCCATGATATCACTTTGTCCTTATATTAGTCCTGAGCTCATGAATACTACTAAACATTTCATTTTCTCCTTATCATATCATCTTCTTTTCAAAATATTTGAATTAATTTTCATGGTTACCAGTACTGTATAATTATTGAAAACCATAATAAACAAATACATATATATTCCAATATTCCACAGTACTATAAATTAGATTCCACAACATTATTTTGAAATCTCATTACATAAACACATAATCATTCCACTACATCATTGTCATACTCAACATCGCCAATAGTGATCACGTGTAACTTCCCTTTGTCCATTGCCTTAGGAGGTTGCTCACGTCGATCATCATTAACCCTTGGATTAGGGAATTGGTTAGTATAATGCCCCATTTCCTTGCACTTGAAGCATTGAAGTGTTGGTGGAGCGTTCTATGCAGTCTTTTCTTTATTCACATCATTAGAAACACTTTTTACATTACTTCGACACTCAGCTGCTCGATGACCTTCTTTTCCACACTTAAAACATGTTCTAATATTTTTAAGACAATATCCACCATGCTTCTTTCTAAACTTTGAGCATAAAGAAACATTCATCTTCTTTTCACCATTATTCTGAGATTTCTCCTTTAACTCCATCTTTCGTTTCTTGTCAAAACCATGAGATGGATACGTTACACCAACTTCTTGTTCAACCTTGATAGCACAACACACAATTTCTTCATATATACTTAAGTATCTTATAGTTAATACCCTTTGGGGACTTGTTTTTAATCCACTAAAGAATCCATCAACTTTACTTTTAGGTTGGATGATAAAGCCAGATGCATACCTTGCAAGTCTTGTAAAATTTTCATCGTATATACCAACAGATTAATCATCCTTCTTCTTATGCTCAAGGAACTCCTTTTCTATCTTTGTTCAAAGAATACGAGGGATGTACTTACGGAAAAACATGTTCTTGAAATTTTCCCATTCCATTCATTAAATTTCATCTTGGGACCTTGTATTCATAATTAGAGTCCACCACTGTTCTGCTTCACCTTCTAAATGGTAAATAGCCAAAATGATTTTTCATGCTCTGAATAGCGATGTATGGAAAATATCTTTTCAATAGTAAGGATCCATTGTTCAGCAACAAGTGGATTAGAAAACCCGCTGAATGAAGGTGGGCGCTGCCTCATGAAGGATTCAACAGAATGTTGCTCTTTTTTTCTCGTTTGGATGTCCTGTATGGTTCATAGCTTGAGAAAGTTGTGTGAGAATGGCTACAATATTTTTCATTCCAGCTCCCATAACGTTTGGTTGCTCAGGGGGATAATCATTTCATTTCCCGTCGCATTCAGCATTAACACGGTTCCTTCGGGTTCCAACCATTGACTAGAACCAATAAGCATAGTGTGAGAAACACTAATAATAATATTAAAACCACATCATCATGAATAAAATTTCACGCTTTATGACATATCATAGGTGATTCATGGCCATTTCTAAAACACGAAGATTTTTTCCTATGCTTAGACATATCTTTAGGGTTCTTACTAAGGCTTTCACATCCTAGTTTCCAAAGGTTGACTATACCTTTCCTATGATACCAACTATAGAGACCCAAATCTTGGCGTACATGGACATTAAAATACTTTTGTGGAATAATTTTAACAAAAACAAACACTCAAGGTCTGTAATAGTTTAGTGTCTTTGGAAACATGGAATATAAACTTCTAATCATGTTGAATGATCTTCAACATCTCCCATAACGATATTCCCCTTTTTGTTTCCTTACCTATAACCTTTATTTTAATCTGGGGGAAAAAGAAAACATAAAATTGGTGAGCTCAAATGCTCAGTAAGAATAAGTATGTAGAAAATAATACAAACCATATACATTTGAAATTCTAAACATGAACATAATATTAAAATCTTGAGCAATGACATAAAACATGGCAGTACGTAAGGCATAGATAATAATGGATCATCAATCATGATAAAATAGCATGGGATTAAAGAATGTAAATGTGGAAAACATTAAGCACAAGTTATTATTTATATAGTATCCAAGGCATTGCTTCCAAGACCATCTTAGTGGACAAATTCCCTTACTGAACCGGGTTTACTAGCCGTTCCAGCCCTGTATTACTGAACCAGATTTACATTCCATTCTAGCCATGTCTATCTCCTGAGATATAAATCTTTACCCAATGAATTAGAGGGAGATATAGGTCCCACCAATCTCATATTGAAATCATTCTTAGTTGTGCCACAAAACAATCATAAATCATTCATCATAACCCAAAGAATAAATTGGGTTCCATAAGCATCATTCCATCATAACGTAATCCATATAAAACAAATGGATATCATTTCATCATAAAAAAAAGTGAAACTATATAAATCATAGAGAAATTATACTTTAAACATACACATTTTAAATAATGTCATCTTAGATGGAAAATGGTTTTGATAAAGCACTTGAAATGAATTCTTGAGGAAAATATCCTTTCTTCTTAAAAAACATTTTCTTTTCCCAAAATTCCATTCAATTTTAAATGAAAATGATTTTGTTGAAAATAGTCATGAAATCTTTTAGATTATGCTTCATGAAAATAAGGCGTTATGAAACCATAAAAATCTGTTCATGCCTTATAACATAAAAAACATTCTTCTCGTACTTTTTCCGAAGAAGTCAAAAAGTACCTCGTATGGTAAACAAAAAAAATATTCCTTACATACCATGTAGTAAAAGTAAAAAAATGGGAAAAAGGACTTTAAACATACATGAAAACATTTTTAGAAAACTTGGACATGGATGATAAATATAACCCCAGTAAATACTTACTTATAAGCAATCTCGGATAAAAAACAATTGAGATTGCAACATTATCCCTTACCTTAGGCCCGATTTGCTTCGTATGTATCTGAACCTCTTGTATAATGATTTAAATTATTTCATTGACTTATAACAGAATCATATTCATTGTTATTATATCATATATGGTCATATTCTTATCTTCTTATTAGTAATATTTCATTGCTACTTGTTATTCAAGTGTTTATTTCTTTATGTTCTTATGCATGTTTGGTCGAATAAATTTTTATTCTTATTTTTAGGTTATAGATAACTCATTTACAGAATGTTATTAGTGTAATATATATCCTATTTATTCATTAAATTCATTTATATATTCATTATTCAAATACGATCATTTAGAATGAGTCACAGCACATCGTGGAGACGGTAGGTCATACGTCCGCACGAGCAATGATATCGTTCCCATGATCATGGAATTATATTGAAGTGTATGTATAATATTTAATAATCAATATTCCTTTACAATAATCATATATATATATATATATATATATATATTATTTACACCATTATTCCCATCCATGTAAGGTGGGGGTGGAAAAAAGATTTCACCACGGCGTGGAGACGGTATTCTGTACATACGCACACGCTGTGATTTCGTTTTTCGTAGGATGGATATAAGGTGAAATAGGTTTGTTTCTTATTTATAATAACATATCAGTATATGAGTCATACTTATTTTATTACTTCATAATGAAACAAATAATTAATATTAGGTAGAGGAAGAAATAAATTTGAAAGAATCGGTAACAGATTTTACCTCTTCTTCGACACGCCTCTTTGAAACCTACTCTTAGGGCAGTAAAATTGGTCTTTGAAGAATACCAGGACCTCTATTATGTTTATAAGGAAGTTGGTAAGGAAACTGGGTAGGGTTTCTCCGATATTGAAGGCTCAAAATTGTGTGAGGAGGAGATGGAGGAGGTGCCCTTTTATAAGGGAGGAGAGGGGCACCTTTGGAATTAAAAGAAATATTAATTTATAATAAATTCCAACTACACTTAAAAACATCCAAAATTACTCACATCAAAATATTATATGATATAGGGTTGTAATAGAATCAACCAATAAAATTTAGACATGTTGGGAATTTATTTTAAACATTATCAACTTGATTTATCCTTATATAATCTATTTAATTTTATTTGTGGTAATAATATTCTAAATTTTAAATCATTATAAATAATTACTTATATGTGGTTAATTGTCATTAATTGTATGATATATTAAATTTCTGATCATATAAATTTTAAATATTTTTTGTTATTTTTAAACAATTTTATAATATGTTATTTTTATAAAATAACAATAGTGTCAATTTTGACACTATTAATTTATTTTAATTTAAATAAACTCCACATAGAGGATATATTCTAACAAAAATATTTAATAGATTCCTAACATGTCAAATTTGTCTATAAAATTCTTGGAGCACATTAAATAGTTCATATAATATTTATTTTAATATTTCAAAACCATCTATTTCGTATATATCTTAGTAAAATAATTAGTACAACATTTTTGTATAATTATTTCAAATACTTATTTGTTGCATAAAAATTAAAAATAAAATCCTATGATGAACATAAATCTCATAGATTTCATAATAACACTTTTAATATAACTTATCTTCTTAAAATCACAACATGTAAATTGTTATAATTATTAAATTATGAAGGTGACAACATTGGAATCATTTAAAATAAAACAATATAAGTGTCATAATCACCTTTATAAGGATCCAAAAGGTCAAAAATTAGGTATGTGGATGATTAGGGTTTATATATACACTACCAATAAGTTTTTTTCAGATTTTGGGTCCTTTTGATATGTATTACTATTTCACTAAATACAATATTATTGATTTTTCACTAAATATATAATTTCTGCATCATTAATGTATAAGATAATAACGTAATTAAATAACTCTTAGAAATTACAAATAAATTACCATGATAAAGAAAAACATATTAGCTTTCAAATGAGTATTTATAACTGAATTTATATTCTGTATAACCTTATATTAAAAATATTTTAATTATTAATGTTTGAGTGAGACATATTTCACTTTCATTAAAATAAAATACATTAAAGGTCATAATCACATCAAAGTTGGTTCCAATGGATTCCATTTCGACCACAATATTCCATAAGACGAAATATAATCATCAAATTTTATTAAGACAAGTGTTAGGGTAATTTTATATTATTATATATACCATCAACTACCTGATTTACCTTTAACTATGGCAAATAAAATTTACCTTAGTTACTATTCATAGTTCCCAAAAATAAAAAGTAGCCTATTAACATAACATGGACCTACTGATTCCAAATATGGAATCCATTTTTCCTAATTCAAATCACATAATTTGTAGAAATTAATTTAAAATTAATCCCGTTGTTAAGAAAACGAGTTTTAAAAGTAAAAACATTGCAAAAGATTGAAATGATTTTACCCATGAATTCAATGTAAAATCAATGCTAATGACATAAGTTTTATTAAATGGTAAAAATATATTCTATTTATAATTTAAAACAATTAAATATTATAATTTAACCATATAAAATATTATGATGAAAAATGTTGTTTTTAATTAAAATATAGCGTGTTTTTAATATTCGTTAAAATATGAAAGTTATCATGATAATATTACAAATTTATCCAAAGTAAATTTTTATATCTTGATTCCAAAGAATAATTTTATTTTTTCAAATTGAACTTATAAACAAATCAAAAACTATATGTAATGTGGGTTCTCTATCAAAAGGTAGCAAAACTTCATTTTTTGAAAAATAATTATTTTACCCGAAAAATTTATTTTGTTCTCATACCATGTTCTAGAAAATGTGTAAAATGAATAATAATGTTATAAAATTCATAATTTAGTTAATAATATTCATAACGGATAGTCCATAATAATATTATTATAATATATCATTGTTTAGTGAAACTCGGTATTGCGTACAACACACTCTATCGAGGAAGGTTGCGATGTCATGTAATGCAAGCCAAGTCAGAGATGCGTGTAGTGCAAGACTTCTTTGTTGTTGCGTATAACATAATCCAACCATATTTAATTTATACATTGAATATATATATATATACTCAATATTGCATGGAATAACTACTATCAAATAAACTTGAAATTGTATGTAACACAATTCAAGAATAGTGTTGCGTATATTGCAAGCTAATATGGTGTGGCATATAGTGCAAGATAATCTTGGTGTAGCATACAACACAAGACATCAAATAAATTAAAAATAATACTTCTCATAAAATCTTGGGGTGTTACATATCTCCCATGGACATCGTTCCTTTTGAGATTCATGATCATTTTGGAGTTATGGAATATCAACTATCACTTCCACCAACCTTCTATCAAGTACATGATGTATACTATGTATTCCTTTTGAGGAAGTACATGCTAGATCCTTCACATGTAATTAATTCAGAGGTGGTGTAGTTTTAACATGATCTCTCATACGAGGAGTATAAAGTGAAGATCATAGATCATAGAGATATTATTCTATGAAACAAGTCATCTCACTTAGTGAAATTTATATAGTAGAAGCATAAGTATGAAAATGATATAGAGGAGCTGGAGGAGGAAATTGAGGAGAAGTACCCTCACTTGTATTCACCAAAGTATGTAAGAAGAAAATATTAGGGAGAAATTTCATAAGGGTGAAATAATATAATGACCATAAAATTTTCTTCGAAAAATCCCTTCTTATAATTATTTTTTATATTATGAACAAAATAAAACCCCTTTTAAAATAAAATAAAAATATTTATAAATGAAGAATTAATTATATAAGAAGTATTTCTAGAAGATAAGGAACCAATATCGATGAAATAGTTACTTGACCATTATAATAGTAATATGACACTTATGAATAGTGAACCAGATGATTCAATAGGAACCACACTTAGGAAAGTATTAATAAAATTTATCCATATTATAAGTGACAATATTTTTTTACTATATCATTGTATAAGAAAATAATTATTTTAAAAATTATTAATTATGTTTTTTTATTTTTGTAACTCATAAATATTTAATTACAATTATATGATTAATTTAATAATTCAAATGAAAATTTACTTTAATAAAATGTATTCAAAAATTAATATATTGTTTTTTGTGATTATGATATAATTTAATGAGACCTTATTTAATTTTCCAATGCGATATAAAATCAATTATAATTTTAAAATCTATATTTTTTGAGTAAATGATGATTATAATAAAAAAATTAAATTTCTCATATTTAGAATTTTTTTCATAAAATGAAGTTCATTTTTGAATTATTTATGACTCATAATGGTATGTTTTTTTGTAAAATACATCAATTTTTGTTAAAAACATTTTATGATAATTTACGATAAATTCAAAATACATTAATTATGGGGTCATAGATGATTTATATTTGATGTAAGACCAAAATATCAAAGTATCCATCCTTATTGTAATATATTTATTGGCTATTCAAAGATGATTCATTGTCTTTATCGAAAATAATATACCAGTGAATTTAATAATGGGAAAACACCCCTCTCTTATACTATAAATACTGCCCCACACCACCTCTTCTCCCCACACATTACAAGGTATGATCCTTTTACAAACTATTCACAATACACTTTCAAAGACTATACCCCATAGCCAGAATCTCTTGGTATAATTAAATGACCAAAACCTTTTGCTGTATAGGTTTTCAAGGAGGATAAGTTCAAGAGGAAAATTCCTCTTTCCTTTTATTTTAATTTATTTTCAAGTTCTTTTCCTATTATATTCGCACCTCCCATTATCCAAATATAATATAAAATTTCCTACATCATATAGGTTTTAATTTTATTAATCAATTCTAATAATCCATTATTAAACCCCTATCATCGCCATTTTATTCTAGAAATGAAAAAATCATTCATTAGGTGATAATTTATCAACTTCAAGGAAGAAAATTTTAAATATACAGTTAACACCAACAAGGATGGTCATAAATAAATTTTTATTGTTCAACGAAATTGTACTATATGTATTATAGACTATTTAATGTTATATAATCATTATATACACATTATGTTAAAAAATAAAACAAAACATGTTCGTTGTGAGTGAAAACTGCCCAAAATAATCCAAAATATTATCATTAACAATTTATTTAAGTATTAATCACCACCCAAATTAACCAAATGACTTATATGACAATTTAACATTATTTAAGTTCATTAATAAATTAGAACTTCAATTTTTTATTTCTTCTTCAACTTTACATGAACTTCTACACTCTTATACCAGAAAACCAGTCATGAAAACTAAGAAAATGGGCACTAATGAACGATGAAATTGAATAGTATAACTCATAAAAAAATCCATAAATGAAATTCATAAAATAATAATAAATCTATTAAATGTATAAAATGTTCTATAATTATTAATTGGTTAATCTAATTTGATTATTAAGCACATTACGATGAATTACTGAACCGTTTCGGACATAAGGTAAGGGATTCTACTCAAACTTCCATTTTTTACATGTTACTCTTTTTCTATAATTACTATAATGTAATGACTATATATTTTTAAATAATTATTCAAAAAAAATTATTTATACAAAAATATTTAATCTATATCAGATCATTTCTCTGGTGGGGGCCATTTCAATTCTTCCTGATAAGCAAGCCAGATTCAAGGGAACTTGCGGATTTATAACCCATTTTCTAGTGCTCTCCAAATTATATTTTAAGCCAAAATATTTTTTATAAAATTTTTAATTTTATCATGAAATTATATCTTGATTAAATTCATGTTTCATAATAAATATTATTCCTTTTGCCTCATAAATTAGTTTTTAATATTTTCATTAAAATGCAAAAAAAATGTTTAGATTCAAAAGTTTCATTAACACTCATTTTACAGGTTTTCACTATAGTTTGACATCAATTATAATTATCTATGACTATTTACCATATGAATGTCAATGTTTGATTTAAATCCATTCTTTCATGGATAGAATTACGATATTCCATTTTGTTGTGCCTTTTGACATGGTTATGATACACAATTCCATCCATGGATAACCCATATTTTTATATTTTATTAATTATGTATGATTATTCATATGGAACACATATTCATAAAAAATGTACCATGGGTTCACCCAAATAGTTCTCTAATTAATTGGGTAATGTTTAGTCTCATGATATTTCATGTTCTGACAGAGATAGAACATGATTTCTTTATGGGGTTTTCTCTACCATGTGATATAATCTTGACAGTTTTCCTTGACTCATGTTTATTTCATGTTATATGATATTGCCAAATTCCTGAGATAAAATTATCATATGTTCTCATGCTGTAAGTGTTACTCTTACTTATGTACGTTCATTTTAATTTCCTTTTATGACCTCATTTTTTCCTTATATCCCACATGCTATGTTTTATTTTGATTCTTACTCCCTTACTAGGATATTAGATCATCACATTTTTCATGTATTACCAATTTTAACCAATGTATATGTATGATCTTAATGGATGTTGGGAT
Organism: Viscum album; assembly: GCA_963277665.1. NCBI lineage: Eukaryota > Viridiplantae > Streptophyta > Magnoliopsida > Santalales > Viscaceae > Viscum > Viscum album. The sequence continues at coordinate 1,471,941,687 of OY728125.1, read as the reverse complement.
ATAATTATCGAGATTAAATAAAATATGTTTTAATTTTGGGTTTCATGAATCTTAATTATGTATATAATCTTTCAAATACACAATAATTCACATATTAAGTCTTGTAATTGTTGGTAAAATATGTAATAATATGTGAAAAGGATACAACAACTATAAAAAATATGAATTATACTGAAAAATATAAAAAACATTGGAAATATGAGTGGAAACATTATTTTAATTGTAAAATTAGGATATAGTTTATTTATAATATACATTCTATCAATTAATAATAACAATGTAAATGATCTCACATTTATAGTTTTTTACTAAAGTATTTTTCAATTAATCTCTTTATGATACGTTTATAAACCATTGGGAAGGATGAATTAATTGACCTTTTTTAAATTTAACTTATTAAAATGTAATTTATCAAATTGGATTTTATATAACTGACATGAAAAACATAAATGATATACTTATTCATAATGGTTATATGAAATTTTGACCTGAAAACCATTGTCTGATAACTTTTTCATATCGGTTATGAAAAAATAGCATAATTTATTTTTTAAATTGATTTAATTAAAAACTGATGTTAAAAATAAATTTTCTCATTAATTTTTCATAAATAAAGTGAAAACACATGTATGATATAATTGTTAAGGTCAGTTATGAAACAAACATGTTAATTTAATTTTCACATCGATTTGCTTAAATATTTGATGTTAAAAATACATATCCACACTAATTTTTCATAAATGATTTTAAATTTCTACTAAAAATGTATTTATAATGTTTCTTCTATTATTAAACAAAATTAAAAACATATTTAAAACTTATCTTGAAATAAAATTTATGTGGTAATAGACATTAAAAAAATTCCACATGAAATACCATTTTTCACTCATTTAGTATATATTTAAGTGTCATTGATTTTGAGGAAGGTGAAATTTCTCATTTGTTTAGTGGTTAAGTGCATATTAATTTTCTGATTTTGGATTATAGTAATGGGTTTTTATGAGATTTAATCATTTCGTGGGGTGGAGGTTCGATATAAAAATTATATATAGGAGTTTTAAATGTTTTGTGTAGGAAAAATGGGAGGGTGGTGGAATCTGTGGTCCATAGAGCACCTAGAACAGGTTCATCATGTTCATGATGGAGTGTCCAGTTAGGTATTCCTACCAATCACAACACTAACTGGTTGGTGGTGTTCAACAAGGTATCTAGTTATCTACTATGTATTGTTGGGTGACTATTTATCACCCAATAGGCTCTATTTTTTTATTTTTAATAAAGTTCATATGGTATTTTTTACAAGGGGTCTATTATAACCTAATCTAGTTCTCATTTTTTAGCCAAAAATAAAGAGTGGGGATACCCCTATCGTACATAACCTATCATCCTTTTTCTCCATTGATTTAATATTTTAGGGAGTGAATCATCATATATATTATTGGTAATATGACCTATATATTCCTCTCTCTCCATCCACTCACATTTCATCAAATTTACTGGTATTTGTTCAAGAATTCATGTGTTATTTTATTAGAGAATGTCAGAGTCATTGTGTATTGATGGGTATTTGGTACATACTTCATAGAGGAGGATCAATGATAATAGAGTATAGATGGTATACAAAATATTTTTAGTAATGTCACATAGGTAATTTATTATGATATTTTCAAGATTTGAGATGAAATTGGATATGAATTTCAGTTTTATAAATTGTAAATTTTCATATATTAGGATATAATGTCTGTTGGGATATGTCTACCACCCGTTGGTTGGGGTTTTGATGTCGTAGAGACTCATGGTTAGTATAGAACCTCATTATAAAATATGATAAATTTGTTTGAAATAATTTAATTGTTTATGAATTATTTTTTATGGATGATATAGGTTATAATTGGCTCTATGGAGATCATTATAAACTTAAGTTCAATTGACGGATCACCTTTTAGGTAAAAATAATTTGAATTATTGAGTCTCATTCTCAATTAGTGATATTATGCATGTCTGTCATCATTATTATTAATATTATTGGAATTTTTTATAGAGTTATGTAATCTTCACAATATAGATTTTAATTTACAATTATAGTTCAACCTAGGCATGGAAAAAATGTTGTTGATAAATTGAGTAGGAGGGACCATGGAATTCATACCATAATAAGGTTTAACAAGGATCCTGTATTCAAGGATTCATTAAATATTGATATTATAATTTTTAGGGGTAGGGAGACATAATTCCTTTTCTAAGAAACTTATAAATCATATTTATTGGAAAAGATAGAGAATTCTTAATAGGTTGATAAAAATTTTCCAATAATTATTAAAAAAGTGTATGATGGAAAATTGATATACGTCACCCATAATGATATAATGTTGATGTTTTGAAAAAGGTTATTTTTTCTCTACATACTAGAGATGAAGAGGAAACAACTAGATAAAGCACATACCTCAAATATTTCTACACACCATTTTGGCGTGAAGATGTATAATGATTTAAGAGAATATTTATTGTGGGATGGTATAAAGTTTGAAATTATAAACTATATTATCAGATTCTAAGTGTGTTAGAAGGTACATCCTTAAAGGAAACGTCCTAAGCAATTTATAAAACCTCGTATTATAAAAATATTAAAGTGGGATAATGTTATAATAGATGTTGTCACTAGAATTAATACAATCCAAGAAATAATTATGATATATGGTCAACTATTGATTTCTTTACCATGTCCAAACATTTATTATTAGTAAGGGAAGGTATATCCCTTGTATTCTATACACAGATTTATATCAATGAAACTATTATTCCTTAAAGTTCTCCTCTATAAATAATATTTGATCATGACCATTAGTTCATAATGAAATTCTAGAGGAGTATTCCAAAGTCTCATGACTCTTAGATACATTTACGAACCAACTATCATCCCCATAATGATTTGTTGTTTTAAATGACTATTCAAACAATAAAAGACATGTTGAGGTCATGATATATTTAAATTAACGGAAAATAGGTTTAGTAACTTCTTATGGTGAAATTTTCATACAATAACAGCTTCTATTAAATCGTCCATATATAAATGTATGAATCATTATATGAGAAGAGATATTGTACTCCAAATTTTTTGAATGAAGTTGGAGAAAAGAATCTATAGACTAAAAATATTTTGATGTTATAACTATGACTATACACACTATCCACAATAATATAAAATCAAATCAATGTAGAAACACTATTATATAAATAATCGATCAAATGATTTGGAATTTAATATGGGGGATAATATATTCTTGTCGGTGTCCCCATTTAAGTGATTTATATGATATTGAAAAAAGGGAAGTAAATCCCTTTACAAATTGATATTTTTTATGTTCTATATAGATTTGGAGTTTTAGCATACTGATTGGTGATGCAACCCAACCTCTCTAAAGTACAAGACCTCATCCCTATTTCTATATTGAAGAAATACCGAGAGGATCCAATACATGTACTCACCTAATGGAGAATGGACTTGTAACCTGACCTATATTATATTGAAGTGCTCATCCCGATTCAGGACAACAGAGTTAAAGTGTTATAGAATCATAAAAACATAGTTAGTGAATATACTGTAGAGAAATCAAAATCTATATGAGGAAACATTGTATCCTGAAGAATTTTTAAGGAATCATTAATCAAATTTACATAGTAGCTGACATAAAACCAAATTTCAAGGATGAAATTTTTTAGAGGGTTGGAGGGGTAAAAATAACACAATATATAAATAAAAAATTCACCATTAAATAAAAACTATGTCTAATATCTTATTTTAAATGCAAAACTGAACAAAACTAAATCATCAAAAAAATTATGAATATAAAATTATAAATATTAAATGAGAATTTTGTAATGTTTCTATTGATTTTTTGGGTATAAATAGTGATAAATACATTTTAAAATATATGTGAAAAGAAAATAAAGTTGATTTATAATATTATTTCATTAATTAAATTCATTTACATTATAAATATAAGTAATTAAATAATTATGGTGCCTAAATATATATTTTTTTTTCTAAAATTTGTTCTTTTAGAAATAATTTTAATATATTATAATACCAATTAATTTTATTTTAGTGTTTAATAATTTATTTCCACTAATTTAATTATTAAAAATAGTAAGAACAATTCATTTTTGGAAAATTTAATTTCTTATTAAATTATATTTTCATTATGCTTTATGATTCTATTTTAAATTTATATGCCTAAATTATTGAATTTTATTTGAAAAAATGAACTTCATTTCTTGATTTACCATAAAAAACATATATGAAGTTTATTTTTTTGGTATTTTTATGAAATAGTTGTCTTTTAGGTGAGTAGGGAAAAATACAATTTATACCTATATCTTAACTTTTTTGACATTATCATAAACTAAGTGTTTATTTAAAAAATAGGAGACGTTTTTATTGTAAAAGAATTATTAAATTAGTAAAGTTATTAATTTTAAATAATTCTATGTCAAATATATAAAACCCATGTTTATCAATTGTTAAATATAGCTAATATTTATAAATATTATTTTAACATGTATCTTTTTATTTAGTATTCATAGAATGGAATATGGTATTATACTTCTATTAAATAAAAATGAATCTTATTTGTTAAATAATAGAAAAATTAATAACTCGGGAAACAATTTAATTTTTAATTTCCCCTTAAACATAATTTAAATACTTTAAAATACACTATTTCGGAAAAATTGTATTTACACATAATGTGTGCTAATTTTAAACATAATATTTATCACCACTAGAAATACTCTTTGTTGAAATTTTTTCCATATATAAAATAAAAATTTATAAAATAGGTAAAAAGTGTATTTACATATATTGTAATAAATATTTGTTACCATGTTAAAAAATTTAGTTAGCACAGTAACGGTGAATTAAAGAAAAAATTGTTTGACCATGGGTAAAATAGATAAAAAATGGTAAAAAAATAAATAAAAATCAGTGGTTGAGGTAGAGATCAACCAAAACAACTTGAATATCAATTATTATATAATTTGTGACCAATTTCTATATGACACATGTATTTATTTTATATTAAGGTGTTATATTTACAAAAAATCATTTTTCACAACTTATAATAGGGGCCTTCCTACACCCCTTAAAAGACTCTAAAAAAATTTAATATTCCTTGAATCCAAATTATTTAACTTCACATATAATCCCATTCCACATACCAAAGATTTTGGTCACTATAATTTTTCATAGTTCCTTAATTTCCATGTACCCCTTGTAGAGAAAGTTAAAATTTTCAATGAAGGTATTAATCACTCTATAAATATTTACTTCTATATGTATATATTGAAAAACTATGTTAACCATGAAAAAATTATGAAATAATTGTTACTTATAAATTAAAAAGTTATTAGTTTATGAAATTAACATTATTTACCTTTTCTCATTTCCTTAAAAAATAAAAATTCCATCATTCATATGTCCTGGACAACCCCTTCAGGAGGGGAAGATTTTATTTTTCCTCACTACCATACATTGATAGTTTAAAAATATAATTTAGTTAATTAATTTTTAATTTGTAAATAAATAATTATTTTGAAAATATAAATCATTTAATACGTTGATGTGAGCGTTTTTGTTGTAAAACCCTCAATCAATAATTTCCCTTTTAATGTAGCACAGTGGTGACCACAGGGTTGTCTCTCGAGGAGGTTGCAGTTTGAGTTGTAAAACTGTCACTTTTGTTGTTTTGTTTGTTTTTAATGAAATGAAAATGGGGGTTTGATTAACAATTTGAAAATAAAATTTTAATTAAATTCTAAACTGAAATAATTTTGAAGGAAAGATAATTTGGGTTTGAAATCAAGAATAAAAATAGCAGTCGCAGACAAGCTTCACCCTCTCAGACACTCCCCTCTCCCTTGTATATAAAAAAATATCTCTTATTTTAAATTCCTAAATATACCCCCAAGGACCCCCAGGTTTACACTTAAATTTTAAAAGACACCTTATTTAATACTTCAATATGATTGTTGTCCCACCTATATAAGTGATTCAATTACTTAAATACCTCCAAGTAATTGAACCTAATTGAATTCGCTATGCTCAATGACAAAACCTCACCAAAGAATTTTAAATAGCGAAGTCAATTGTTCTACTTTATAGATGGAACAACGGTCAAAACAAATTTGTTGAAAATATATTTATGAAAGAAAAGAACCAGGTTCATTCAAAAATATAGGTTCAAGAGAAATTCAAAAAAAGATATTACACATTAAAATCCAAACTCGGAAGAGAGTGTTCGTCGGGTGTCGCCGTCCGCAACCACTTGCCGCTTAGCCTTCCATCACTTGAGAATCCTTCATCTTTTCTATTGAATATTAAAATAATTTCATCTTCTTAAGGATCAAAATCTCCACCTTCATCTTTGCTCTCTCAATCCAACCCCCTTTTGTGAGGGATGGTGTGGTAAAAAATAGAATATCTTGAGAGGTAGGAGCTCCCCTCCTTTTATAGGCATATTTTATCTTCACCAAGTTGTCTCGTTTTAGACCTCTTAAATGGCCAATTAACGCGTGGACCTCTTCATCAATATTGTTCATCGATGTCTTGGCCGTCCACCCGCAAATTTTCAGATTAATTGGACGCGTATTGAAGGATTTAGGGGTTTTCTATTAGAAATAGAGTTATCTCGATGAAGCTTCCTGGAAGCTTCCTTCAAAAATCTACCACTAAGCGGTCATCATAAAGGCTTCCAAATGGATTTACATTTATTGAGGAGACGCGCCTTGGAGTCCTCTGTCATATCCAGGTAGAATCGAATCATTTGGAGTAGTGTAAGCCGAAATTTGCTTCCATTACTATGGTGGAGTCAATGCAGTCCGCCCGGAAAAAATTGTCAACTTCATTGATTTTTTTGGGCACCATTAATATCGATTCAACCCCTGGTCTTGAAGACAACGTTGAAGGAAATAAAATAAGGGTTCAAAAAAAATTCAAATAAAAAAATTTGGAAATATATTTTATAATAAATGACCAAAATACCCCTGTGATAAAAAGCTGTTAAAAATCCAGAATTATGAAATTTAAACTTTTTATCCCAAAACACACTATAAATCCAAAATTGTTACAAATAAGATCAAATTGTTAAATTTGTGAGGTTTAAATCATTTAAATAGACATTAAAAATATTGGAAATATTATCTCTATCAATTCCCCCACACTTGGCTCTTGGACTCCAGGACAAGTGAGCACGGTATCAAGAAAAATAAATCACATACCAATGGAGTTTACCAATTTACCACAATGAATTAAAAATATATCATGCCTCATTAAAGAAAAATATTTAAAATTCTAAATTCAAATCATTCAATCCATTTCAACTTATTTTTTCTTCTCATGGACACAACACACTTACCTCACATTCATTTTTTCTCTCAGCACACAATATAGATTTGCAATAAGGCTTTTCTCATCCAACTCATGCAAGAATTACCATAGGCTTGATAAATTTCTACATCTCCACCCGATGTGAACCAAGAACATGTGATTATCATGAGGACTTTACTAGGATTTTCTGTGGCTTGGGGTTGGTAGGTTTCGAATGTGAAAAATTATGTGGCTGAATAAGGAGGGTTTGGCTCTTTTTGAAGCAGAAATGCATGATTCTAATTTTTACTCAAGTATGGTCTCCTACATATTCTCTTAAAATAATTGGCTCTGATCTTCTGTTTTCCACCCCATTCCATCAATATTTCAGTAGAAAGTATGAATTTTTTTTAAAAGCTCCAGATAGGCACAGCTCTCAGAAAAATATATTCCAGCATCACAAATACACCTTCAATGTTTAAATGTTCTCCCAAAGCAACACCAAATGAGGTAGCACATCATGAGTCATCTTCCCCTTCACACTTAAGTTCAACTAGATCATGCATTTATACTTCCAGAGCAGGTTGGAAAGGGAAATTTGGCTTGTAATGTGGCTAACCTAACAGGCTATACATGGCTACTAAGGGCTCACGAAGGATAAAATGTTCAAGGAAGGCCAAAAAAAGGATAATCATGAAAAGGAGGCTCCAATATTCAAACAAATGCCTCAATCATTTTAATCACACGTATCTCAGCCCTCAAGTTTTTATAAAAATAAATCAAGTTCTGGTGTAAAAAAACACGAATTGGTTCTCTCAAGAAAGAGGTAAATGTGAAGAAGATGTAAAAATGGGTCCAGAGGCCTCACAGGAATGAGAATTTCAATCACAATGCCAGTGATATGTGCCATGATATTTAAAAATCAGTGGTCATTTTAAGAATTTTCCAAATTTTTTAACTTAAAACAATGTCGTATTCAGCATTCATTTATCTTTAGTTTCAAAGGATATGTTGGTTCACTCCATGGCATGAGTTTCAAATGAAATTCAAGAAATTCCAAAACCCCTTTTTTTTGAAAAAGAAACCCGAAGAAAGAAGAAAAAAAATGGAAAGAAATTTTGACAAAAAAAAATTTCAAAAAAAAAGTTCGTAAAAAAAAATCTACTCTACCCAGCATTGTGTCCCCCCACACTTATTCTATGCAATGTCCTCATTGTGTAGTTTTTTTAGCATGAAATTCAGGAAATTAAAGACAAAACAAAAATAAATGATAAGGAAAGACACAACCTGGAATCAATTATATTCTGTGTCAGGAAGTTGAATTTCCACCCCTGGAGGATCATGAAAATTTTCTCAAAATAGCTTCAACCGATGCCCATTGATAGTGAATGATGTCTCTTTGTCTGGATCTTTAATCTGTATTGCACCAAAAGGAAAAACATGAGTAACAATGAATGGGCCAGACCATTTGGAACGAAATTTACCTGGGAAGAGTTTCAATCTGGCATCAAATAGCATAACTTTGTCTCCCTCCTTGAAGTTTTTGTTGAGAATCCTCCCATCATGAAAGGCTTTACTTCTCTCTTTGTATAACCTGGAGCTTTCGTATGCATTATTTCTGATCTCCTCCAACTCCTGCAAACAATATTTTCTTTCTTTCCCAGTAGAATATAGGTTCATGTTACATGTTTTTACAGCCCAAAAGGATTTCTGTTCTAACTCAACTGGTAGATGACAAGCCTTTCCATAGACCAATCTAAATGGTGAAATTCCAATGGGGGTCTTGAAAGCAGTTCTATGGGCCCAAAGAGCATCATCAAGTCTCAAACTCCAATCCTTTCTTTTTGGGTTCACTGTTTTTTCTAGGATTTGTTTGATCTCCCTATTAGACAACTCAGCCATTCCATTTGTTTGAGGATGATAGGGCGTAGAGACCCTATGATTAACACCGTATTTCTTCAAAAGTGATTCCAAAGTCCCATTACAAAAATGGGTACCTTGATCTGTAATTAGAAACTTTGGAAATCCAAACCTTGAAAACAAATTTCCTTTCAAAAATTTAGACACAATCTTTGCATCATCAGTTCAGGTGGGGATAGCCTCTACCCACTTGGAAACACAATCAACAGCCAACAAGATGTAGAGATATCCAAATGAATTAGGAAAAGGCCCCATGAAATCCATTCCCCATACATCAAAAACATCACAAAACAAAAGTGGGTTTTGTGGCATCTCATTCCGCTTGGAAATGTTTCCTTGGAATTGACAATTTTTACAGGTTTTGCAGAATTTGAAAGCATCTCTAAAAATGGTGGGCCAATACCATCCAGAATCAAGAACTTTTCTTGCTGTTCTTTGTGGTCCAAAGTGTCCTCCACAGTTTAATGTGTGGCAGAAATGTAGGATGGATTGAAATTCAGAGTTCGGAATTCATCTTCGTATCATTTGATCACTACCAATGTGCCATAAATAAGGATCATCCCAAATGTATTTCTTTGAATCGCTTCGAAGATTATCAATTTGATTTCTGGAAAACCAATGGGGGTGTTCATCAAAAGCCAAATAGTTTACAAGATTAGCGAACAATGGTATTTCACTTTGAGCATCAAATAAATCCTCATCTGGAATGGTTTCCTTAATTGGGGAAAACAACTGAAATTTCCAATTCCCAATAGATGGTATCCTGCTCAAATGATTAGCAACAAGGTTCTCATTTCCTTTATTATCTTTTATTTCAACATCAAACTCCTTTAAAAGTAAAATCCATCTCAGAAGTCTTGGTTTTGCATCATGTTTCTTCATCAAGAATCTGATTGCAGAATGATCAGTAAAAACAATCACCTTGGAGCCCAGCAGATAACTTCTAAATTTGCCTAGAGCAAAGACAACAGCCAGTAGTTCTTTCTCAGTTGTTGTGTAGTTTGATTGGGATTGATCAAGGGTTCGGGAGGCATAGGCAATCACATGAGATTTCTTTTCTATCCTTTGTCTCAATACTGCCCCAAGAGAAAAATCAGATGCATCTGTCATTATTTCAAAGGGAATGTCCCATATAGGAAGTTGAACAATGGGAGGGGTTATCAATATCTGTTTCATATCATCAAACAAATTTATGTAATTCTCATCAAAGACAAATGGGACATCTTTTTGGAGTAATCTGGACAATGGAAGTGCAATCGTACTGAAATCTTTAAAGAATCTCCTATAAAATCCAGCATGCCCGAGGAAGGATCTCACATCTCTGACAGTTTTTGGGTATGGTAATGAAGAAATGACCTCAACTTTGGATTGATCAACTTGAATTCCATCACGGGACACAACATGTCCAAGAACGATCCCTTTAGCAACCATAAAATGGAATTTTTCGTAATTTAGAGCAAGGTTCTTTTCAATGAATGTTTTCAGGACACGTTCCAAGCTTTTCAAACAACTTTCAAAAGATGATCCATACACAGTGAAGTCGTCCATAAAAACATCCATGCAAGTTTCCAAAAATTCAGAGAAGATGCTTATCATACACCTTTGAAAAGTTCCTGGGGCATTACATAAACCGAAGGGCATCCTTCTGTAAGAAAAGGTTCCAAATGGGCATGTGAAAGTGGTTTTCTCTTGATCCTCAGGTAAAATGTGAATCTGAAAATATCCATAGAATCCATCTAGAAAACAGTAGTGGGTTTTTCCAGCTAGTCTTTCAAGGACTTGATCAATGAATGGTAATGGGAAGTGGTCTTTCCTTGTAACCAAATTGAGTTTCCTATAATCAATGCACATTCTCCATTTATTTGGAAGCCTTATGGGGACAAGATCACCAAATTCATTCCTTGAGATTGTAAATCCACTTTTTTTAGGAACAACATGGACTGGACTTACCCATTGACTATCAGATATGGGAAAAATAATTCCAGCAGCCAACAAGGTCGTGACTTCTTTCTTCACAACCTCCAAAAGTGTTGGGTTTAGTCTTCTTCGAAATTGTCTTACCGGTCTAGTGTTCTCCTCTAGTAAAATTCTGTGCATGCAAACCGAGGGGCTGATTCCTGTTAGATTAGAGAGAGTCCACCCTATGGCTTCCTTGTGGGACTTGAGAACTTCCAAAAATTGGTTTTCCTGGACTTCTGACAATTCTTTTGAGATTATTACAGGGAATTGTTCCTTATGACCTAGGAAGGAATACTTGAGGTTATCTGGAAGGGGTTTCAATTCTACCACTGGTGGGTTGGTTTCATTGATAACTGGGAACTCTTCAGAAGTTTGATTGTTTGGTGAAGCTCCATGTTCATCATGGTTATCTATTTCTATGATATCAAGACTTGTTTCATGTGAAAAATTGGAAACCCCTCCTGGAATACCACTAACATATTCAATGGTTTCTAGAAATTCATCTTCATCATTTCTCATATATCCAGTCTCAACATCCCAAGACTCTTCATAGTCTCCAATTTCATCCTCATTTTTATCTGATTTGGTATCATACAAATATCCCTCTTTTTCTACATCAGTTGGTATTTCATCACAGAAAAAATTAGGTAACATGCCAGAGGAAAACCAATCAATCATGTTTACATGGGGAGTTGAATGATCCTCAACTGGGTGTTTCATTGAATGAAAAATGTTGAAATGAACAATATCTCCTCCAAATTCCAGTGAAAGTGTTCCCTGGTGAACATTGATGATCGCTTTTGCCGTTTTTAGAAATGGCCTCCCTCGGATGAGGGGAGCATGTGTTCTGAACCGATCATCTTCCATATCCAAAACATAGAAGTCAACATGAAAAATCATGTCTCTCACTTGAACGAGAACATCCTCTATAACTCCAGCAGGTTTGGTGGTACTTCGGTTTGTGAGTTGAATGACAATTACAGAGGGTTTTAAGTCTCCAACCTGAAGAGATGAGTAGACAGAATGTGGCATGACATTGATGGAGGCCCCTAGATCAAGCATCACATCTTTGAATTCACATTTCCCAATAGTACAGGGAATGTTAAATGTCCCAGGGTCTTTACACTTGACCGAAAGGGCATGTTGAATCAACGATGAGACATTCCTTCCTAAGTTTACTTTTTCACCCCCTTTGAACTTCCTCTTGTTGGTACACATGTCTTTCAGAAACTTAGTGTACCTCGGAATTTGTTTCACAGCATCGAGCAATGGAATATTGAGTTGGACTTTCTTGAATGTTTCCAAAACCTCCTTATCCAATTCTTTATCAGCACTTGACTTTGGTGGTGGTTCACACCTTGGATAAGGCAGTGGAGGTTTGAATTTTTCTGGGGTATTCTGAGTATGTTTTGGAGGAACATAAGGGCCAGAAATCCTCTTCCAATCATTCTTTGTTCTTTCAAACAAGATTTCTTCTCTTGACTTTGATTTTCTATCATCTTCAGATTTTTCATCATTTTTATCAAGGGTAGGATTTTCATCAACAGTATCAGAAGAAGGCTTGATGTTCTCAATCTGAGGATTTTTCAATTTTTTTCCACTCCTATGTTCAACTGTAGTCACATTTTCCTTCCCATTATTCCTCAAATTTACTTGTGGCTGTGAGGGTAAACCACCACTCATTTGATTTGTTATGCAATTAATACCAGAGGCAAGTTGACCCATTTGAGTCATCAAGGTATTCATTTTGTTATCTTGTTGTTTTGTGTATTCTTTTAGTTCCCTCATTTCCTCTTTTTGTTTCATCATTGCTTCTTCAAGGTTCCTATCAGAGTTTTGAGTAGAAGGGGTAGGGTGAAAATTGCTTCCAGAATGAGCATTGGCTTTCTCATTGAAATATCTTGGTTGAGAATTACTTGATTGTCCTTGGAAGAATCCTATTGGTTGTTCAGGTTGATGAAATCTTTCATTTGAGTTGTTGTTCCATCCTTGATTGAAATTTTGGTTGTTTTGAAATGGTCTTTGCTGGTTTGGTTGAAATGGTCTTCTAGAAAAAACTGCATTGCAGTTCTCAGGAGGCTCTTTCATTTGTGGGCATTGGTCACTAACATGTTCATTCGAAGAACAAATCCCACAGTGGACATGTAGTTGGAAAGCCTCTTCAGGTTCGGGTTGGGTTGGTGGGGTGTTAGACAACATTATAGACCTTACCATGGTGGTGAGATCAGATAGTTGACTTGCAATTGTGTTGTTTTTGGGACTAGTAGTAGGGAATTCTTGTGCAACTTTGACACGAAGAAGGCCTCTGGTTCCAAATTGTTGGGCATTCTGGGCCATGTTTGCTATTAAAATCCTAGCAGCAGCTGGTGTCTTATCAACTAAAGCTCCTCCTACAGCAGCATCGATCATACTTCTATTAGTGAGACACAATCCTTTATAAAAGTATTGAATGAGAAGCTGGTCACTGATTTGATGATGGGGGCAACTAAAAAAAAGACGTTTGAACCTTTCCCAGTATTCGTGAAGCGTTTCTCCTTGTGTTTGCCTAATTCCACAAATCTCCTTTCGAATGGAGGCAGTTCTGGACGTAGGGAAAATTTTTTCAACGAAAATCTTTTTTAATTCATTCCAATTTCTAATCAAGGTTGAGTGAGAATAGAAAAAGCATTCCTTAGCAACTCCATCTAGAGAAAAAGGAAATGACCTAAGCTTCATTTGATCGACATCAACTCCAGGAGGTTTCATATTGACACACAGGTAACTAAATTCTTGGAGGTGTTTGTGTGGGTCTTCACCGGGAAACCCATTGAATTTGGGAAGCTGGTGGATGAAACCGGACTTGATTTCAAATCCAGCAGGGGCATCAGGGTACTCAACAAGATTCTCATGATTTTCATCATAGGACGAAGCCATTTTTTTCAAAGTTCTATTTTCAGCCATTTGGATTTCAGTTTCAACTAAGTCTCTCCTAGGTGTATTGGTGGGAGATTCAGAACTTGAAACTTGTGGATTATTACCTCTAACCCTAGTGTGAAAAGTTATATCAATTTCTGAATCTAAAGGTAACAAGTTCGGTTCAGATGTTCGGTTCATGCAAGAGAAAGGAAATATATATATATATATATATATAACTAAAATAAAATCAACTCTAGAAACCTCCTCGGCAACGGCGCCAGTTGATGTGAGCGTTTTTGTCATACAACCCTCAATCAATAATTTCCCTTTTAATGTAGCACAGTGGTGACCACAGGGTTGTCTCTCGAGGAGGTCACAGTTCGAGTTGTAAAACTGTCACTTTTGTTGTTTTGTTTGTTTTTAATGAAATGAAAATGGGGGTTTGATTAACAATTTGAAAATAAAATTTTAATTAAATTCTAAACTGAAATAATTTTAAAGGAAAGATAATGTGGGTTTGAAATCAAGAATAAAAATAGCAGTCGCAGACAAGCTTCACCCTCTCGGACACTCCCCTCTATCTTGTATATAAAAAAATATATCTTATTTTAAATTCCTAAATGTACCCCCAAGGACCCCCAGGTTTACACTCAAATTTTAAAAGACACCATATTTAAGACTTCAATATGATTGTTGTCCCGCCTATAGAAGTGATTCAATTACTTAAATACCTCCAAGTAATTGAACCTAATTGAATTCGCTATGCTCAATGACAAAACCTCGCCAAAGAATTTTAAATAGCGAAGTCAATTGTTCTACTTTATAGATGGAACAATGGTCAAAACAAATTTGTTGAAAATATATTTAAGAAATAAAACAACCATATTCATTCAAAAATATAGGTTCAAGAGAAATTCAAAAAAAGAGATTACACATTAAAATCCAAACTCGGAAGAGAGTGTCCGTCGGGTGTCGCCATCCACAACCACTTGCCGCTTAGCCTTCCATCACTTGAGAAGCCTTCATCTTTTATATTGAATATTCAAAGAATTTCATCTTCTTAAGGATAAAAATCTCCACCTTCCTCTTGGCTCTCTCAAGCCAACTCCTTTTTGTGAGGGATGGTGTGGTAAAAATAGAATATCTTGAGAGGTAGGAGGTCCCCTTGTTTTATAGGCAGATTTTATCTTCACCAAGTTGTCGCGTTTTAGACCCCATAAATGGCCGATTCAAGCGTGTACCTCTTCATCAATATTGTTCATAAATATCTTATCCGTCCACCATAAAAATTTCAGATTAATTGGACGCGTATTGAAGGATTTATGGGTTTTCTATTAAAAATAGATTTCTCTCGATGAAGCTTCCTGGAAGATTCCTTCAACAATCTACCACTAACAGGCCATCATAAAGGCTTCCAAACGGCTTTAAATTTATTGAGGAGAGGCACCTTGGATTCCTCTGTCATATACAGGTAGAAGCTAATCATTTGGAGTAGTGTAGGCCGAAAGTTTATTCCATTACTATGGTGGAGTCAATGCAGTCCGCCCGGAAAGAATTGTCAACTTCATTGATTTTTTTGGGCACCATTAATATCGATTCAACCCCTGTTCCTGAAGACAAAGTTGAAGGAAATAAAATAAGGGTTCAAAAAAAAATCGAATAACAAAATTTGGAAATATATTTTATAAGAAATGACCAAAATACCCCTGTGACAAAAAGCTGTTAAAAATCCAGAATTATGAAATTTAAACTTTTTATCCCAAAACACACTATAAATCCAAAATTGTTACAAATAAGAACAAATTGTTACATTTTTGAGGTTTAAATCATTTAAATAGACATTAAGAATATTGGAAATATTATCTCTATCATACGTCCATCCTTCTTTTTTGAAAATGAATACACCGTCTGTGTATACATGAAAACTACTGTGTCCACTCTCTGATATATTTTGTTTTTCATTTTACTAAAACATTGATGATTATAATAAAACTTTTAATGAATAAAAAATATTTCCACATAATCATTCATGTTATAGAATTGATATATTAATATTTTAATTTTTATCATTTTAATATCTTTCTCTCTTTAAAAAATACTGAAGTAAGCTCATCACCAATTACATATTTATAAATCACAAAATTGAATTTCATAGAATGAAATTATAAATGGTTTAATAATTATAAATCATCAATTATATGTATAAATATTTATATGTAAATGATTAACTTATATGTAATAAAAGGATGTACTAAAGTTTCATTAGATAACTGTTTCCAAAAAAATACAACCACTAACATCTAATGATAACACATTAATAAGCTTATAAATGAATAAATATTGATTATGATTAATGGGTATAAATTTTCTTATTTATGAAAATGTTTAGAATAACTTTTATTATGATATTTATGTTTTCTATATAGGAGGAAAAAGTGATTTCCTAAAATTTTTAAGTAATAGTTTAGGATTTATCACCTCAGTTTTATTTTTTTGAGGCATAATACATATTAACAACATCTTTTATATTGTGTGGCATATATAATACCCTATGAATATTTTTTTTCTTTCATAATTTCAAGATATTAAAGGTATTAAAAAATCTATATCAATTTTTAGCTTTCAATGGGCATATGATTAAGTCATTCCATTTATAGACTGGAGAAATGTATTGACATCTCAAATGATAGTTTTCAAATATGGATATTTATTACTAATTTATGTTTAATATGTATTTTATTTATTATTAAGTCATTTAATATGATGAATTCCTTTAACTAATTCATAGATGGTGGGGTCTGGATATTATATATTCCCTTAATTCATCAGTAGGTCTTATGAGATAACCAATTTTGGGCATTTGGTGTATACTTTATCAATTAAGGAGTGATTTATTTTCATGAGGCCTTGATAGTATGATGATGATTCTCATAATTATGCATTCTATTAATTTGAATCCTGTTATTTCTATCCATGTGATTATTTAGGTTAATATGTTTTACATGGATATATTCATCTTTTGAGGTATTAGTTATATAGGATATTTCATTGTCTATTGTCTATGACATATAATTCATGCCTTATTTATTCTATGACAAATGTCACTATATATATTCCCTTACAGGGCATATGATCTCACAATTAAATTTGTTTACATTTATCAGGACCTCGAGAGGGGAATCTTAAATGAATGTTAGGGTATTCTAGAATATAAAATAAGGTTTTCACATGAATTTATATTGTATCTCATGTTTTTTAAAGTTATGTGGAAATAATGTATATATATAGTCTCTTAAGAATACTAAAATATGTGATATTATGTTATTTGATACCTTAAATGTTATACAAATTTATGGTAGTGACCACTAACTCGGGGTTACTATTATTTTTGTTAATACATTTGGACCATGAAATGACATTTGGCCATTGGACCTTCTAACTATTTAAGAGATCCATCTAAACCCATAAAATAAGAGTTATCATCAAATTAAAATAAAAATATAATTGGAAAGGATAAAAACCCACTTATTATTACAACTTTACTTTGAAAATATCCTTTATTTATTTTTAAATAACAAAAATAGTTTCAAATTATAATGTATATAATTAGAAATTTTAGGGCATGGAAATGAGGAATGAAATAAATTGTTAAAAGTTAATGATTTATTTATGAAACCACTCAACATAATCAGTGTGCTATAAAATGATCTGATGCTTATAATGTCCTTCAACAGGTCCCTGAGCACAAATCTAAACAATAAACACTGCTATATTAATAAAAAGGCACAAAAACCCAAATTTACCTAGTATAAAAATCAATAGAACAACCACTGTATGGAATAAAAGTGATAATATATGAGTAAAGTGGTCTAATTCCCTCTGAAAAATCCCTCAAACATAAGACACTTGAAATCCCTAATTAATTCACCGAAGTTAATGTTTTATTAACAAAAAGTACCAAAACCCTAAATAAATCCATATCGAGACATTCCCCAAGACAAATGATGAAAAAATACAGGAACATCACCTTATGAGACCAAATTTAGGAGCTATACACCAAATCCCCATCAAGTGGAATGATTTCTCCATCGTTTAGAGTAATATTCTCCAAAAAAAACCCTAATCTAGAAGACTAGAATCATGAATGAAAACAAATATGAATAATGATGATATAATGGGAGAATCCCCATCACAAATACTTGGAACACAGAACTTTTTAAGGACTACTATTAAAGGAAACCCAATGGGAGATAATTTGATAGGGAAAGAGGACTTTCCCCTCTCATTAAATTGACCTAGAATAAGTGATCCAGAGTTGGTGTTAGAAATAAAAGATACTCTTAAATTACTATAAATAACTTGTTTAAAAGTGTCGACAACTATTTCATGTCGATAGAATTAGGGTTATTCTAATATGAACCCCTACCTTGGCTGGTCGCAGCACTAATATTTTGGGTTAAAACACAACAACCAAAGGTAGAGTGTCCAATTTTAAATAAAACCCATCATTAAAAACCTACTATGGGTCACGATAGAGATGCATATATAGAGAGGGAATGTATGTAATTAAAGGGCCATTATAACATATCCCACATGGTTATAATGTTACCACCTCCAAGTATAAGTATGTAACCCTAGTAAACCATTTTGTGGAATGAACCCAATAGATTCTAAAACAACATCCTCCCATTTTTTTTCCAAAAATTACTAAGAACATTAAATTATCTCTCATCTACTATAATAACCATCAAAATCATCCCAAATACTATTTAACAGATGGTTGATACTCCATCTTCTCAATATTAATTGAAATTTAAAATTCCTACTAACAGTTACTAACCTATTACAATTTGATTGATTAAAAAATCAATTTTGGATGAGTTTATAATTTTTCAAGAGATGTTTGCATGTCGGGGTTTAACAGAAGAATTATTAATGAGAGATTTTTCAGTGGGTGGAAAATGAAGGGTGGTTGTATTATAATTCCATTAATCACCCTTTATAGGTCCACCAGGTACCTGATGGAGTGTGAAAGTGGATATTATCAAATAAACTAGAAACCGAATGGATGATGGTCTCCCACTATGTTACTAATGAACTTCTAATCACCCAATAGGGGGATACATGATTCTTGTTCATTAAAGTTATTTTAATTGTATTAGACTAATATTATTGTAAGGGTTACCTTTATTTAATCATTGATGTTCTTTGGTGTTGGTTGATTGAAAGATATTGTTATGCCACTTTTTACCATCTCTTCTCTACCTTTTACTCCGCTTATATATGTTTTCTAGGAGAGAATCATCATGTGTGTTATATATAATATATCCTCTTAATTTTCTTATTTATACCTCTTGTTTATATTTAATTGATAATACGGTATTGGTTATGAATGTTAGGTTTGAGTATACTGAATAATTTTATAATTTCTTTTAATTGATGGGGTTCGTTGTATATTATATTGGGTAAGTACAAGGATAATAGAAAATTATCGTTATATACTATTCTTGTTTTGGTTTGTTTCCAATGTAATTTATTTTGGGATTTTAGTGATTTTTGGTGAAATTGGAATTTAATTTGAATTTGATATTTAGGTATTTTTTCCCTTTGGACATAGAATCCATTGGGAGTGGTCTTCAACCATTTTTTATGGTTCAGAAAATATAGATCTACCTAGTGGATATTATTCCTATATTTTAATATGGATTTAAATGGTTAAATTGATTATATATAATTTTTAATGGATGTGATAGTTTCTTGGGGGCTTAGAAGTATTTTGTAAAACCTTGGTGTCAATTAATGGATCTGTACTTTGTTTGGTTTTCTTTGAAATAATGAATCTCTTTCAGATTTTGATATATTATGTTTGTTTCTCACTATGAATGTTTTCCATGGAATTTTATTTGGTCTTGTTGTAGAATCCCACATAAATTAATATGAGTTCACAATTTATTAATTATAATTAATTACAAAACAGTCTTATAAATGTTTTATTTTTGGTGACATGGTTTAATGAGTGATAGTGATCTAATTTAGTAGTTATTTGGAGGTGTGAGTTGGAATTTAAAAAAATCATGTTCCTATTTTTATCTTTTATTTTAAAAGATATTTTTATTCGAAATATAATTTCAATGTAAAATGGAAATATAAGGATATATTTTTTAAACAGGCTTTCAAAATAAAAAAGATTCTAAAATAGGGTTTCATAAAATTTCTACCTAGGACCAAATATGAGTTAATTTGGAATGTAATTAACTTCTAAGATGATTCAACATGATGTCTTGACCTATAATTTAAAGGAAACACATGAGGGATTGTTTTGAAATTTTTTATGTTATATTTAACCTAGCGAGGATTATACCTATTTTTATGAAGATTTAATTAATATTTTTGTACCTTTGGATTATTTTTTACTTAAATATTATTGTTTTTAAAATATGATTTATAATAGGATAGGGAATGTGTGAGAAACCTTAACCTAAGAGGTGGGTTGGTTTGGTCAGATTGAATTTAATATTTAATTTTCATTCATAAATATGTGGGAACTTTCGCATTCCCCTAATAGGAGTATTATTTACTGTTATTGTCTGAGGAATTGGTGAGATGTTTTTTATTTACTTTATAAAATTCACAATGTTCTGAATTTCTTATATTTTTTACTTATCTCCTTGTAATAGATCGACAAAATTCTTTATCAGCGGTTCTAGAGGGAGCCATCCATTAGGTTCTTCGATTTATAGCATAAGACATATTCATGAGTTATGATCAAGATGTTAGGATATCTCATGGAATAGTCCTAATTAGGAGATAATATAGGTGGGATGACGATTTTCTAATATTGAGAGGTTAATAATGATTTTCTATCCTAATTAAAATTATATTATTCCATATGTGACAATACGATAGTGGGAATGTATCCGGAGTGGAATTGCATCCTATGTGATGGTCCTCTTACTGGAGTGTTTATTCCCAAAAGAGGTGAAATCATGGATAAACTGTAGGCTCAATGTTTTTATAATAGAGAATTATTACATTTTTTATAAGATAATTTTTATTATTTATACTCTCAATTGAGATATGAATCATTCTAGGTGTTATATTCCCCCATTGGAATCTATATTTCGAGAGACAACTGATAAAAATATTAGCGTGATAATGTTGGAACCTTATACAACTTAGGAAATATGTATAATATAGGGATAACATATAGAATAATAAGGATTATATATTACTTAAAATAGTGACCATGTAACGCTCCGTGTTTGATTGATATGATGATGTAAAAAATTATTGGTTAGGGTGTAGCCCGAGATCTGTATTATCGTATAGTGGGTGATAACTCATGTGATGATGTGAAATATAACGGATCGAGCATGTGATTATCCATGGTACCCAAGAATATATCATTATTCAGGACCATTAAGATAATATGATGCATATAATTATCACCAAGACTATAATTTCTTTTTTTGTGGCATATTTATTATCTTTTGTATTCCTTTTTATATGATATTTTTATTTTTTGTTATTGGATGCTTTGGGCCCCCATTGATTTTTTATTTATGGTTTTTCATACCCTATTTTATATGATTGATGGGTATTAACTCCTCTATTTAAAGGTATTTTGATTATTTTTTTGGTCATTAAATTAGATAATATTTCATGTTTTTTATTATTTTATTGGGTAGTAAGGGGATTGAAGGGTTATATAGAAAGTTAATGACAAAGTCTTACAGATGTAGTGTGAACTCATTGTTATCACATCAGATGATATGAGAGAGGTTTGTAGCATGAATAATTGGGTCATTATTGTATATGATCTTATAATTATAGGAAGGTTTGTCATATCCTTTTTTGGGTAATTCTAGTATGAGTATTCAGTGTGTGTGTGTCTTCTAGAAATGATTCCAAAAGTATGAATTGCATGTGAAAATAGTTTTATATTTCTTGGTAGGTTGGTTTCACTGATTATTGACTTGGAATACTTATCTATATTTTACAAATTTAACATTAATACTTTAATTCATTGTGTTTACATGAGTGTGGTAATCATACAAGGTCAATGGAATCACAACTACATGCATACATTACATGGGTTTAAATGTTCAGGGGTACATCATCATGTTTCATTCAATGAACCTGTATTAGATTAGAAATTGATACATGGCTCGAAATGGAAATGATATTAGTGTTCCATAATACGGTTAGTGTAATTCACCTATATTTTGAGAATAAAATAAGGGTTTATAGAACACATGATACCCAACACCAAAATTAAGCGAACAATGCAATATTCTTATTTATATACGACTGGTATAATCAAACCGTTGAATTGGTGTGAGACACCAAATTATTTTAAAAGAGGGAAAATATTTGATAGAATATATGACATGAATCACCGATATTAGATGATAAGGTAACACCCTGATACATTATGATATATTTATTTTCAAATAAATTCAATCTATGTGACTACTAACAATGCACACAATAGTAGGTTTGAACAAAACATGATAATCTATTAAAATGTTATTATTTAAACAGGGAAATTATATCAAAGACATTAAGATGGAATGTATGGAAATTATTAAATAAATTATTGAAAATATATGGTTTAAACATGTATAAAATTAATTCAATGGTTTTCTAATTATTAGAAATAAAATTTTATCCATTTGAAAGGGAGAAGTATTTTTTGAAAAACTATATATTTTCAAAAATACAAATTAGTCACACATTGAGAACATAATTTAAATTTATTTTTCAAAAAATTTATAAAAAACATTTGAAATAATAGAAATTATTTTTGAAATATACATTTCAAAATTATCTTTGGTTTAATTTTTTTATAATTTTCTTAAATTAATAATTTTTTTGATGAATGACGAAATATATTGATTTTCACTAAAAAATATTTTTTCTAATTTATAATATAATATAAATTATAAATAAAATTAATTTTAAAGTAAAATTACTCTAATTAAATTAATATTTTATTAATTTTAGTCATTTGAATCCGTTTTATTTTTAATTTTTAAATTTAAAAATTCTATATTTAAGAGAACATTATCTTTGTAAACGCGATCTTTCATCATGTTTCTAGTTTAACATTAAATTGAATGTTTCCAATTATATGTATTTAGTTATTAAAAAATTATTCCATTATTTTAATTATAATAATTTATATTATCTTTGAAATTGAACATATATTTTGTCAATAATTTATAGTAAAAATAGTAAAAATTATTTATAACAGATTTGTTAATATTGGGTATAGAAGGGGAAAACTAAAAAGATAAGTGTTTAAAAAGAGATAAAACATTTCAAACACACATTTTGCGGACATAGTTATACTATATCATCTCTAAGGTTCTACAATGATCCATTTTGGAGGTATTTGGCTTGAAACCATGTGGGTATCACTTTATCTTCTCAAACATTCTATGTGTATCCTCTCTCTAACATACAAAAGGCCACACCCTATCATCCCTTATCCCTAATTAAAAAACACATTTTATCAGACAACACCAAAAAAATTCTTTATTTACTTCCCTATCCACATCCAATAGGACATAATTTTAATTTCAATCTATACCAAGAAGGATTTAGGTACTGACCTAAAGAATGTCTCATAGGAAGAGTTTAAATTAGTAAACATGTTTATTTGTTTTATTAATTCATTAACCAACATAAATAATTAAATAGTTATTATATTATCATAAAAATGTATCTAATATATTAAGAGAATTTATTATGTTAATTTAATAACCTATATCAATCTCCACTACCATAAAATGAGATATAAAACCCTCAATTGTGTGTACAACGGACTACAACCTCATAAACCGGTGTAACTGATTTTATAAAAATGCATTCCAAGGATGAATATATGGATATATTTAACATATGTATATGATATTTATGATATAATTATAATTTTTAATTTAATATATAACATATAACTTCTTACATTCCATTTTTGGTGGATACGATAATGTCAGTCTCGTGGACAATATACTACAACCTCACAAAGAGATGGGATTTGTTTTTCGCCAACACATTACATAGAAGGCAGCAAAGATCGTGTTAATGATTATATTTGATATTTATGATATAAAAATACTTATGGAAATTTAATATTACACCTAGGTTATAAAATTCCATTATATTGGAAATAAATAACGTCGCTAGTGTGTATGTGTGGAAACTACATGAACACAACGATATGAAATGATTTTTTTATGGATGGTAATAAAGATGAATTTTATTATTATAACATCTATATATAATATTATAATGAACCTAAAAAGTTGAAATAATAATTTTTTTAATTTTTTTCTCATTTTTCAAGAAAAATGGAAATAACGTTAATTTCTATGTACAACCTACCTTCTCAAAGAATGGTGAAATCCATTTTATATCTCTATTATTTATAGGTTACTATATATGGGTGTTAGAATTACATATGTAAATCATATCTGGAATGAGATATATTAGTATACTTCTATAATTTATCTATAATAAGTTAATAAATATATACACACATATATATATATATTATAAAATAGGTTCATACACTTATGAAGTGTAGCCCCTCAGTTTTCAGTACTTGATAACGTATTTAATTATTTTAAATATATATAATGATTGGGTAATGTTTTAGGAAGATCAAAGGAATTTTGGATTGATTTGGAGGATTTTATCAAGGTTCATTGTTTTTTAATGGTTAGTATAATTTTTTAACATCCTCCAATAAATAATAAAATGGAATACATAAGGCTCTTGGTAGGTATACAGTTAGCCCATGGTCTGAAAAAACTGTGTGGATGCCTATGAGAAATTGTTCACTTTTAAATAGTGGGGAAATAAAAATTTTGGCTATAGACTTTATAAATTTGTGATCCAAACGTTTGAGGTATTTCTTAAGATAGTTTCTTGTTCATGTTTGGCACACAATTTTTCTAACATTACAATCCAATCATCAAAGGGGTTATCCTGGGATAGTATAACTCAAATGGTTAGCCCACGGTCTTCCAAACCATGCAGCATAAAATTGGACCTCCAAAATTTTGTGATCTAATTATATTGAAATTTTATATGCCTTAGTTAGACCCTAACTCTCCCATGGCATGAATTAATTATCTTCATATGTATGAAAGACATACCCATTTGGTCAGGGATAAATACATATGTTATCCAAAGTGTGTTGGAGGCCCAGATTTGTAGGAAAGTGATAATTCAAGGTCATTATTAATATATCTCTTTTATTTATCATTTTTGGAACCTTTGATCTAATCTTATATGGATATTTCTATGTTCCATGGAAGAATGTTTGTAGTTTTTTTGATGTATATATATAATAAAAAGTGGGTCATGGTCAAATCTAGATAATTGTTGTGTAGTTCTTCATTTTTGACATTGATTATGAGGTAGGTGGATTATATCTTGACTCTAATTAATTTTAACATGAAGTCTTATCTTGAAGTAAATTTTTTGTTTTAAATTATTGTGATATTCTTATTTGATTCTCAATGGAAAACACTTTACCGATGGATTTTGAAATTTGAATAAATTGGATGGTTTTTTAGAAAATAATCATTGAAGATGATTTAAAAATGTTGGTATTAAAATTATAGTTTTTATTTGAAACATAGGAATTTTTTGTTTAAATGATTTGAAGAATTAAATTTTTTTGTGAAATGGATTGGCATGGGGTTTGGCATACATGTTGGCATGTGATAATGTTATATTTTTTGGGTTCATGTCAAATTAAATCATAGTGCTCAGTGAAAAAGGTGTAATGGAATATGGGATTTATCATATTGTGTAAAATTAGTGGATAGAGAATAGAATACCTATGAGTATGATACTTTCAATTGGGAAGGTATTTGTTGATGTGTGGATGTTTTTAATCATAGAATGGTTATGCCAAATGGATTTGGGAATGGTTTTAAAGTCTTGTTTTTTTATTTACATGAGATGTTATTGTGTACTTGATATAAAATATTTTAAATTAATTTATACTATTTTATATAAAATTTTATAACTCGTTATTATAATAGTGGTGTGATTTGGGATGTCAATGGGAAAATCCTAAGGTGTTTAGACTCACCCCCTTCTTGGGAACTACTGTTATTTTTTATATTCTCATTGATCAGGACACATATAAAGGAAAGTTATATCATTTCATTATTGATGGTTAATGAAATCCTAGGTTTTTCTGGTCATGTTGGTGCTTGGAGTAGGTATGGAGTATCTATAATTTTCACATCAATGAATTTGGTTTTTGTTGTATTTGTTTTTCCTTGGCTGTTGTATTTTATTTTCTACTGGTACTATAATATGATTATTGGTTTGGTTTGGGTTTTTTATTTTTTCATTGTTACTCATGCATAATATAATGGTTTGGTTATAATGGTTATCATTATTCAGTTGTTTTAACTTTAATGGAAAAATAACCCCCCCCCCCAATTATTTATGAAGAACATGGAATTTAATTCCAGCCATTTCTGTCTTGGAAATATTACCCAATTCCAGAAAAACCCACTGTCACATCCCAAGATAAAGGGTGAGTAGCCAGATGTTATAAACAGTACTATATTTTTGATTCCATAAAAATTAGTTGTGTTTATTCCTAGAGTTAAAAATTGAATAATTATTGATAATTTCATTTGTTTTATGTGATAAAATCAAGGATTATTATTTTTGTAACATGAAATATAGAGAATAATAATGTCTAGATAACCGATTTATGATAAACTTCACGTTACTAGAGAGTTTATGTACATTAGGTTTTTTAGAAACATATAATAGTGTTTTCAACTCAACATCATGGTTTTAGCTTATGAAAGTTTCTTGAAATGAATTCATAGTATAACTTCCCACTAGTACCACATTGTTTATTGATGAGTTAATGATATATAGAAATTAAAAAATTTAATACATTTAGAGAAGGATTGAAAATGTTAACAAAATGGTGTGATTTTAAATAAGATTGATGGTGGTATATTAAAAATGTTTAATGTGCTTTATCATGGATAAAGATGATAGTGGAACTTTTTTAAATGATAGATGAAATAACTTAGCCTTTATTTTCTAGATAGTGAGACTTAATTGAGTTATTTTTGTTGTAGTGAATGTCAATAGGTATGTGATGTAGGAACTGAACAAAATTGGATGTTATAAATGTGGTTTCAACAAACCCATATTTGAATCAACGATTAGTAAGAGTATTTAATAGTATTTTTTAGGTTGTGGATAAAAGGAAAATAAACGGTGAATCAAGAGAATTAGATCATTAGGTTTAGTTCCAAGATAAGAACCCACCGATCATTTGGTGGGATTCAGAGTTGAAAAATAAAGATGTGTCACTGAATAATAAATAATAATATCAATGATTTATTTAGAACACCATCTATGATTAAGGTGATGTTATAAATCCGATATACTAGATGATCTATCAAGCTAGTGGTGGGATATACTAGTTTTGGATTAATTGGACCAAGAAATAGAATGAAAATATTTTATTCAATTGTTAAAAAAATAATTCAATTATGACACATAAAAAATTTCTAGAAAAATATAATTGATCAATATAAAGTTAGGGAATCATTTGGTAATAGATTAAATGAAAAAATTTATGAATTTGGTTTATTTTTCACAAGAATTTGATGTATACGCATCCTCAAAGAATACATTGTTACGTGAGGGTTGAAATAAAAAATCACTCAAATATTGACTTGATTTATATAATAGAATTTAAAATATTTTCAATATATCTATGGTGTAAGAAAGGGATATATTGAGAAATTTGTTGTTAGTAAATAAGTTTATTACTATTGGAATAGGCGGACACTCCCATGTTAGGAATAATAGGAAGAGGGACATCGACATCCATTGTGGAGGAAACCTCATATTAAAAAATGGCCTCAGTAAATTTTCATGATCAATATAAATGTAGGTCAGTATTTTTTCAATGTGGTTTTTTTGAACAACTTAAAGGGAGTTTGAATGGAACCACCTAGATCATGTCAAAACTACAACAATATTGGACATCTTCTGTGTTGTCATCATAGTTCTCCAAGATCGGGTGCTAGATACACATCTCATGTTTCTAAGGAATCATATGCATCGATTAGTTGAGTGAAGTAGAATATCTTTCATTAGTAGAATAGAGAGACCCAAGGTGATTCTATTAATACCATGACTCATTAACCAATGAAATAGCAGGGGTCCAATAAAGATAAAAGAACATAGAGAATGAAATTTATGGATCTAATAAAGTTATAATGGATGATTAATTGATACCTTTGATAGTGAGAGGTAATATTTATTTGAATTATAACCTTTTCAAATTTTTTATATGGGTTGATCCCATTTTTTTGGATTATTTTGGAATTGAACTTATGGGATTAAATGTTTAGATATTGCCTTATAGTTTTAATCTATATAGATGTTTAGTTTAATGACAGTGTAAATCCTTGAAATTTTCAGCGTGTTTGGCAAAAATTGATGAGGCTGAGTTGGTAAGGTATTTCTCTTTGATAAAGTTGAATTTCCATGACATTATTAAAGAAATGGATTTGCTGATGAACTTTGAGGCCCATATCAAATGTTATGCATGGAAGGAGAGTTTCAAATCATCTAATAGTGTCAGAAATCTCAGTAATGGAGATTTGTTGGTGGATACAAGAAGGGAAAGAAATTTTGTACTAGTATTTGGAAATATCTACTACCATTTTACATCATTTTCTTTGGAATTCTTAGATGATATTGAGAATAGATAATTTCTAACAATAGTGGACATGTTTTTTAATTCTTTTCCAAAGAACTTCTCGGTGTTTCCACACAAAATAAAAGAGAGTTTTACGATTTATCTCTTATAAATTTTAAGTCCCATCTCACATAAATATTATAAAATGATGCCAATAGAATTTTGGGAATTGGTGAATCTGTTGGATGTGTTAGAGGGTCAAGGGTTTGTATGATCGAGAATGTCTGTATGGATATCACTAATTGTTTTTCAAATGAATGTGTATATAAATATTATAATTTTTGTAGATTATAACAATATTAACCAAGTTAAGATGAATAATTTGTTTTCTTTTCCACATTGTGATGATATGTTTGATCAATTTAAAGGAGGTCATTTGTTGTGTAAATGTTAATTACGTTCAAGATATTTACAAACTATGATTCTATAAGTAGGGTATTTTGAATAAATATTTTAGAAGAAGATATGGAAATTATTAGATTATTGTTATCAATTTTAGTCATAATAATCCACTAACTATCTTTATGAAATTGGTGATTAAGATATTACAATGTTATATAGATTCCATTATGGTGGAGTTTTAGGATGATATAATGGGGTATTCTATAACAAAAGTGGACCATGAGAAACACTTTGTCATAGATTTGGGTATCTTATGGGTGCATAGTCTATTTTTTAAGATATCAATTTATGTTTTCTATATTGAAGAGTTACATTTCCTTGGCCAGGTAATTTTTTAAAAATGAATTTCTATAGATTTAATCAATATTGAAGATTTTATCTCTTAGAAACCACCAATGAATGTGTTTGATATACAATAAGCCTTTTTACATGATTTTTCGCATTTAGAAACAATGATAAATGATTTTATGATGAAATGAGTTCCTTTATAGTGTAATGTGGAATTTCATAAATCATTTAATGTTCTTAATGTTTCACATACATCGTCACCCATACAAACTTTTCCCGAGTCAGGATATGGATATGTAGTCCATTGTGATGCATTGGGATATGGGTTGGGATGTGTTTTTAGGAAGGGAGATCATGTTGATTCTTGTAGCTCATTATAGATGTGGTTTCATGAAAAAAAAACCTAATAAATTATTTGGAATTAGATGATTTTTTCAATTATTTGACATCTTGGAGTAATTATGTTCTGAGTGGGAAAAAGTGTGGTGTTTACAGACTATAAGATCTTAAAGATAATTTTCTCAAAAATATATTTCAATCTATGGAAGATAATATTGATTAAATACCATAAAATATTCAACTTCAACTTTATGTATACACTAGGTAATGGAAATTTAGTGGCAGATGAATTAATAAGTAATCCATATAATTAGTTTGGCTAATGTAGCTGTTGATCAATTGATGATAATATCTGTTATAACATTCATGCATCCGGATTTTCTAGACCACAATGATGTTAAGGTTTTCATCCTAATTTTGGTTTTTCATATTTTTTTTGATAATATTAGAAAGGACCAAATTTCATATTCTTAATTTTTACATATGAGTTCAAAACCCAATAATGGGAGACCATTAAGGGATGGAAGCTATATGGATGTTCAGTTTTTTTGGAGATTAGATCATGGAACCTTTGGTTTTTCAAGAAAAAATTATGAAGCATTAACACCATTCTAAATGGGAATTTCAACATGACATTAAAAATACTTATAGAGAGATGAAATATTTTTTTTGATGGGTTGGCATAAAAAGTATAGTGTAAGAGTATCTTTCTAGATGCATTACATATCCGTAGGTTAATGTCGAGAATAAGCAAACTTCTGGTACATTTTAATCTATACCAAATACTTTGTGTGAAAGGGGAATGATGGCTATGTATTTTGTGACATGTCTCCCAATAATAGTTTGAAAACATAATTCTATATGGGTGATAATGTATCAGATGATGAAGTCAAATTATTTTATCCCTACTCATGATTCTAATATGGTGGATGACCATTTAGAAATATATATATGAGAAGTTATAAAGAGGCATGGTGTTTTAGTGTCAATTGTATCTCATCAAAACCCCATTTTTATGTATCATTTTTGATGTCCTTAAAAAATACATTAAGACTCATTTGACTATGAGTATGATGTATCATCCTCAAAAAGAATTAAAATCTAGGAGTATGATACAAATGTTGGGTTATTTTCTTAGGGTATATGTAATAGATTTCAGTGGCTCATGGGTGGATCATTTACCATATTAGAGTTCTTTTACAAAAATAATTATCCGACTTCGATATATGTGGAACTTTTTGAATCATTTTATTAGATTCCATTATGTTCTACACTTTGGGGGATAAGATTATGTTTGACATAACCAGTTGGACCAAGCCTTGTTCTGGCGAGAAAATAGACTATTTGGACTATCAAAAAATTAATGGATATGAATCAGAGTTGTGATAAATGATATGAATATCATCATTAATGACCATTTTAATTTTATGTGAGTGATCATGTGTTTTTTAGAAGCACATAAAGGCACAGAAACCATCATTTTGGTAATACGGTAATGTTTTTTCCTTGATACATATGATATTTCGAGATACTATAAATAGTTTGTGGGTGGTATATTAGTTATCCTTTCCCCGATGTTTTTGTTCTATGTATAATGGATTTTATGTATCTCAATTAAATATGTATAAACCCAATAATTACCATGTGATCTATTTGGATCATGTTGACATAGACCCGAATGATATGTTTATTTTGGTGCCAATATAGATTTTAGATAGTCTAGAGAACGTCTTTCATGGAAAAAATCATCAGTATTATGTTAGATTTATTGAAACATGATAAAATTTTGGATGACATTTGGAAGCATGAAATGGGAATTTTTTGTAGTGGCATGAAATCTTCAGGAGAACTCTATTTTTTTACATTCACGGGACGAAAAGTCTAGTGGTGGAGAGAATTTTTCACCCCAGTTTCAGTTAATTCACCCTTTATTTATGTATTTTAAGTATATAAAAGGATCATGTTATGATTTGGGATGTTCAAATGTATATTTTTACTGATTGGGAGGATTTTTTAAATAAAAAAAATTTGATCATGGTTATTAGAAACCATGTAGAACCTCATGGAAAACATATATGAGAATACATTTGGATATAGGCTATCACATAGTTGGTGCATGGTTTTTATTGCTAGTACAGATTCCCAAGAGAAACCATGTTCTATGAAATAGTGGGGAAACACATGGTTGGAACTTGTTTTGAATAACCATATGAGAAAACCATGTGAGGGATAGATTAAGATAATATCTTGTTCATGGTTAGTTTCTAGTTTGTGTAACCATGCTATAAAACTATGTGAAGGGTTGGATTGGGATAACAATACCCACAAGGTGAGCCAATGGTCTTAAAAAAAATTTGACCTAACCATGTAGCGTATAGTTGTACCTATGAAATTAGGTTATCTAAATCTTATTAAATCCTTTAAGATTCATTTTTTCATTAATTCGCCCATAACACAATCTCATTTTTCTCCCAAGATGTGAGAGAAATTTCCCTTTAGTTTGAGAGCGATCCATAGGTGAATCAATGTTCATTAGAGGCCCAAATTTATGGGTGAATGCTTGTTATTTGTTGTTATTCTTATATATATTCTCCTTGTCTTCATCTTTTCTTTAGATCTAATCCATGTTTGATATATACCATTCCATTTAAGGGAATTAGGATGTTTTTTTGTTGGATCTAAGAATGTAAATGTGGATTGTGATTTAATCTAGATAATTTTAATGGAGTTCATTGTTTTTGTTATGGCCCGGACCCCTCCGGTCCATTCCTTTGTTGAAATCTATGTGGTCAACACAACGTGTGTTATAATGATAATTTTTTAATGTTATGTTGGTGACGGGCAGCGAGGCTGTGATAAATGATATCAAAGGGATGATGATGTATGGGTTTCAGTGTGATAGTGGTTATGGTGGTTGGTATCGGGGCTGCAGGGATGGGTTTGAATGTGAACAAAGTATGGGTTGTGAATAATATATAAAATGTGGAAGAGTTAATAAAAGGTGGGGCTTGGTAATGGAACGGGAATAATAATCAATGGGGTTGGTTGGATAATAAGAAGGGACTTGTTTGTGTTGCTTGTGTTTTCCTAACTTGATTTGTGGATGGAAGGGATATGTTTTATGAACTCTTGATCTAGTTTGGTTGTTGATAGTTTCCCGGTAGATAAAAAACTGATAACTAAAGTGTTGAAACATGAAAACAATAAATGGGGTTTTGGGATTGTTTGTTGTGTGCATACTCTTGAAGTAGCAGTGAAAAGGAATGTGCTCAGAACATTGTGTAGAAGCTTTAAGATGGGATGAGTGGTTGTTATACTTTTATAAATCTGTAATTTTTATGTTTCTTTACACACCAAACCATGTTGATAACTTAGTGCCGAACACCACCATTTCATGGGGGATGGTGTTTTTCCAAACACTTCTATTAGTCACTGGTTATTAGATCCTTTCTACTCCCTTTCCCGGGTAGCCCAAGTATCTTCGGGCAGGCTGTTATGGCCTGAGGTCCATTATTATCCCAATAATATTTGGTCAGGGTAGTGTGGTGGTTGGCCCGTGTGTGTGCGGGCAGGTGGTTTCCCAGGTGTCTTCGGGATGAGGCCCAGGTGTCTTCGGGCGTTGCAGTAGATCTTCTAGCCCAGGTGTCTTTGGGATTGGTGGTGGTTGTTTTGGCCTAGGTGTTTGTAGGCGTGGTTACATGTGACAGTTGTGGCTTAGGTTTTTGCGGGCAGGTTTTGGAAGTGGGACTGCGTGAGGATGTTGCCCAGGTGTGTGCGGGCGGGGTAGGGCAGGGGGACTGCGGTGAGAATGGCGGGATTGGTCCGATGCATAGGATGTCTTCAATAACCAGTGGGAAGGTGGTGCGGGGTACCCATACATTGATAACATTACTAATATACTCTATTGACTTGTGTTACTTGGTGAGTGTGACTGGTGAGGCTGGGTGGATAGATTCCTTGCTAGGTTTTGGTTCTTCTGTTTTCTCACGGGGCATTAGGATGTATCACCACTTGTGCATGAGAGCTTTAGGTTTCCCTACTGAGTATACTTGTATTCTCACCCTACATTTACTTTCAGGTTTCCAGGAGGACTACCAGGGTAGTGCGGGACCCTACTAGTCGGAAAAGTTGGAGTTGTTTTAGTTTTCTGTACTCTTGTTTCTTTTGGTATTGTACTTTTTGAGATTTCTTGTACTTGTACCTTGTTTCAGAACTATTTAAACATGCATGTGGAATTGGTTTGGGTTTATTTCTATACACTTTTTCTTTTCCTTTTTGGTGGTTTACTTTTCATATTTCCCCATCTTAAATAATAAAAAGGCTAATGCCTCCCATATTTGTGAAAACTCATACCCTCGGTGCTAGTCTCCACCCGGGGGCCTACTGGATGTGGGAATCGGGGGTCATTATCTCCCTTTAACCTTTTCCATCTCAGGAGGGGCATCTTTGGTGGGAGGGGGTGTGACCCGTTTGACATTGATAAATGAAACATGCGGTTTATTATTAATTGAGTAATTGTTGAAATTAAATTTGAATATTAATAATGGGTTTTGTGTTATTAATATTATTCATAATATTAATAATAAAGAGAAATTAATGAAATGAGTCATGGTATTTATTACAAAAAAAATGAAGATGCGCAGTGGAAACATGGTGGTGCATTAATAAAATTAAAGGTGTGTTCGTTATTATTATATAATAATAATAGTGGCGTAAAAATATATTGGGTTTATTAAATTGAATGGTTTTAATTTAATAAAAGTGGTTTCAATTTAATCAGCGTGAAATAAAAATAAATAGAATTAAATAATTAAATTGACGGATGTTATGCGAAATTGACGTGTCATGATCAGATTTAGATATCCAATGGGGTGGTTTAACATGGCCAATGCGATGAGCATAAATGTTCTCTTTATTAAAAATAATAATGGTGATGAGTTAATAAAATAAGTTGATGAATTGGTATTATTATTGAAAAAATAATAAATAACAATGATGGGGTAAAACTATGTGCGAGAGGTTAATGAAATTAAAAGTATTAAAAAGGGGTTGAATAGGTATGTTATATTAATTTTGTTTTTTCATTTAATTCAATTAAATTAAATGGTTTTGAGTCATATAGAATAGTTTTAATTTAATATGAGAATAATTATGGTAATCTAATTTAATGGTATTAAATTAGAACATTAATGATGGCTATCATTAATAATAATTTTATTAATAATAACATGGAAGAGTTAGATTAGAGAGAGAATGATATAATAAAAATTGAGAAATAATAAAACAAAAAAAGGGAAAGGCAATCAAGGAGGTGGGGGATGATTGGCATGGAGTATAGGCAAGGCACTACATTTGTGGAGCTTGATAAAATTGTGGAATAAAGATTGAAGATTGGAGAGAGGGAGGTATTATTTGATAATAATGAAAATAAATAAATAAATATAAAATGGAGAGTGATTTGCAGCTTGTGTGTGAAGTGTTCCATGCGTGGAATGAGTTTAATGTTATGAAATAAATAAACAATTAAATAATAATATAATATTGTTATTACTAATTTTGTTAACAAAACACATTTTTTTTCTATAACTTTTCGTACGACCTTGGTTTTACGAACCATCAACGGTAGTGTGACCCTGACTATGAGATGTAAATTATGAGTCCAATATTGGATGTCTTTTTCTGGTTTTCGGATCGGGTACCCGAAACGCTCGTGATTAATATATTTAATATTATTATGAAATCTTCGACCTGCCGTAACTCCCACGTGCGATATCTGATTGACCTACTGTCAGTGGAGATGTGATCCTGTCATTAATATGGTCAATTAAATTCTAATATTGGATATTAAATTATGGTTTGTGGCTCGGGTCCAAGAAACACCCAATAATAATAATATCAATATTATTATGGGATCTTGTATCAAACTTATCTCCCTCATACGGTATCGGATTGATGAACCGTCAGCGGCAGCGTACCCCTGAAATTATGATGGTCATTTTTAGACTAATGACGAATACCTTTTTTATGAATCATGTCTCGGTTCTATTAAACACCTATTATTAATTGAAGTTATTATTATCATTAAACGCATGGAAACCGTGTGACGTGTCGTGTGTTGACCAGTCAAATAGCGTAACAGTTATACAATCACGTGTGTATTCATTAATACATGCTACGTTCCATTCTACGTTTTCATTTCCTATATAAGAGAGGAGCACGTTTTATTTAGGAACCTCTCTTCTTCTACGAATGGCGACGCTCCCGGATGACCTAGAAGCCTTCCTCCTTACTTCTTCATCCATACTTCGATCGTCGATCCGTCCGTGACTGTGGGATCATGTCAATGAGGAGAACATCGTATACCCTATTTTGTTCCCTCCTCTTCGACTTCCCCTCTAGAGTATCCAACCGAGGAGATTGTTGATAATTGACGGGAATGGCGGTCTTTAACAAACTACTCTAAAAAAGCTATGTTAAACCACTATTCTTGTATTCTCTTTCCAATCCTACTTCTCATGTTTTCCTTCCATACTACGGCATGTGATCTCCATGTTGAGGGATTTTCTTGTGTCGTTGATTCGGTGGTGCTGCAACGTCCTTGGTGGGTGCATTCGTTCTAGGAGAAACCTTGTGATCCTGGTGGTCATGTTCGTAGAAGGACATCGGAACCTGTTGAGGTAGGGATCTTACCTTCAACTCTCAAAATTGTGCATCATGTTTGGTGGGTATCCTCTTCTTTACATGAAACACATTTTAACTGGTTTAATAAATTTAATAACTATCTTGTATAACGGGGATGGGAAGTTTGTGAATACAGTTACATTATTTATATCCTATGATATTATGTTGTGAGTTGAATGGGCTTCTGCCTATTGAAAATCATGGTTGTTGGGGGCCTTTTCTTACGTAAAAAAATTTTCACTCTCCTTCTAGATTTTATTATGGATGAAAATTTTATTGAATGTGGAAATTGGTTAATCACGTAAAGTTTTCTGATTAAATACCTCAAACCCTTGTGTGATCACCCGGATTAAAAAAACTGAAATAATAAACATTTGGGTGCTGGTTAGGGTTTATTTATGTGAAGGGGGTGTTTTGTGGGTTGTTGTGGATCGGGTGAGCAGCGGGGATGCAGTTTCCTTGGTTGTGGGTTGGTGTGAATGTTATGTTGGTGAAGGGAATCGGGGCTGTGATAAATGGTATCAAAGGGATAATGATGTACGGGTTTCGGTGTGATTGTGGTTATGGTGGTCGGCAGTGGGGCTGCAGGGATGGGTTTGAATGTGAACGAACTATGGGTTGTGAATAATAAATGAAATTTGTAAGAGTTAATGAATGGTAGGGCTTGGAAATAGAATAGGAATAATAATCGATAGGGTTTGTTGGCTAATAAGAAGGTACTTGTTTGTGTTGCTTGTGTTTTCCTAACTTGATTTGTGGATGGTAGGGATATGTTTTATGAATGCTTGATCCATTTTGGTTGTTGATAGATTCCCGGTAGTTAAGAAACTGATAACATAAGTGTTGAAACATGAAAAAATTAAATGGGGTTTTGGGATTCTTTGTTGTGTGCATACTCTCTAAGTATCAGTGCCAAGACATGTCCTCAGAACTTTGTGTAGAAGCCTTAAGATGGGATGAATGGTTGTTATACATATATAAATCTTTACATTTTTTGTTTCATTATGCACCCCACCCATGTTGAGCACTTAGTTCCGAACACCCCCATTTCATTGGGGAGGGTGTTTTTTCAAACACTTCTATTAGTGGCTGGTTATTAGTTCCTTTCTGCTCCCTTTCTCGAGTATCCCATGTATCTCCGGGTAGGCTATGATGGCCTGAGGTCCATTATTAGCCCATGAATCTTCGGGCAGGATAGTGTGGTGGTTGGCACAGGTGTGTGCGGGCAGGTGGTTTCCCAGGTTTCTTCGGGATGAGTCCCAGGTCTCTTCTGGCGTGGCAGTAGATCTTCTAGACCAATTGTCTTTGGGTGTGGTGGTGGTTGGTCTAGCCTAGGTGTTTTCAGGCGTGGTTACATGTGACAGTTGTGGCTCAGGGTTTTCCGGGCAGGGTTTTCCAGTGGGACTGCGTGAGGATGTGGCGCAGGTGTGTGTGGGTGGGGTGAGGCAGTGGGACTGCGGTGAGAATGGCGGGATTGGTCTGATGCATAGGATGTCTTCAATAACTAGTGGGAAGGTGGTGCGGGGTACCCATACATTGATAACATTACTACTATACTCTATTGACTTGTGTTACTTGGTGAGTGTGACTAGTGAGGCTAGGTGGAATGATTCCTTTCTAGGTTTTGGTTCTTCTGATTTCTCACGGGGCATTAGGATGTATCTGCACTTGTGCACGAGAGCTTTAGGTTTCCCTACTGAGTATACTTGTATGCTCACCCTACGTTTACATTCAGGTTTCCGGGAGGACTTCCAGGGCCGTGCAGGACCCTACTACTCGGGACAGTTGGAGTTTTTACAGTTTTATGTACTCTTGTTTCTTTTAGTATTGTACTTTTTGAGCTTTCTTGTACTTGTACCTTGTTTCAGAACTATTTAAACATGCATGTGGGATTGGTTTGGGTTTATTTATATACACTTCTTCTTTTCCTTTTTGGTGGTTGACTTGTCCTATTTCCCCATCTTAAATAATAAAAAGGGTGATGCCTCCCATATTTGTGAAAACTCATACCCTTGGTTCTAGTCGCCACCCCGGGGCCTACTGAAGGTGGGACTCGGGGGGTCATTATCTCCCTTTCACTATTTCCAGCTCAGGAGGGGCATCTTTGGTGGGAGGGGGTCATGACAGAATGGTATCAGAGGCTGATGGTTGAGAGATAGGATGAACTCTGGAGTTAGGCATAGTGAGGATTTCATGGG
Organism: Viscum album; assembly: GCA_963277665.1. NCBI lineage: Eukaryota > Viridiplantae > Streptophyta > Magnoliopsida > Santalales > Viscaceae > Viscum > Viscum album. The sequence continues at coordinate 1,471,902,869 of OY728125.1, read as the reverse complement.
ATAGTAGGGCAACAATGTTGGCTGATCATGGTGTGTGACATAGGCCAGGGGAGACTAGCTAGGACACAAGATTTTAGGCCCCCCCATGATCTGATGCAAGGACTCTGAGCCTACCAAACGACCAAGTTAGTCTACATTGATTGTAGGGTAGAGACCCTAGGAAAGGTACATGCATCATCATGATTTTTGTTTTACTTGATTTGGGTTTTCTGGGAATGAAATAGAAATAAAATGATAAAATGAAACCTTGAGAAAATTTCCTTTCTACATGGGATTTGGTGTTCTTTGTTTACCGTACAACTATGGCACATGGACGTCAACAGAGAGGCATAGGAGTGGGATGTGGACAGTTGCACGCAATAGAAGCGGAATCTCTAGCAAGGTCAGAGATCGAGAGAGATGTTTTTGGTTTTAATTAAATGCTCTATTTTATGTTTTGTTTAAATACAGGATCATCACACTCCTTTTTTGAACCTCATTCTCACCCATGCTTTGGGCCTAGACCATTTTTTCCATGAGTCTGTAATTCTATGTTGTTTCCCTCTTTCCTGTAAATGTGTGTGATGATTCCGAACATGTGGGGAGAAGAGGACCTGATCCCTAATCGATACGCATTAATGTGGATGCGATTAAACCCGTGAATGTGAGTCAAAGCCACCAAAATGGGATATTATCACGACATGGGAGAAGGAATTCCTCAAGCCATGTGTTCGGGCAATTTATTGTTGTTTTTTATGGTGTTGAGGTTATTGTAAGTTTGGAAAATCCTAATATATGGAAGTTGGAAGACCTAATTTCAAATTGAGACACATTAATGTGGATGCGATTAAACTCATACAGGTGAGTCAGTGCCGCCTAAAGCGAATAATTTCTTAGTATGGGAGAAGGAATTCCTAACTCATATAATTTGGTTTGTTGGTTGTTTTCTGTTATGACAAGATCCCAGAGAGGTATCTTGCGGGGTGGTTGTTTGGATCCATTCTTTTTTCTGGGTTGGTTTTTAAAATTCTTGAGGATGAAAATGTTTCAAGAGGTATCTGATGTAATGGCCTGGACCCCTCTGGTGCATTCCTTTATTGAAATTGATGTGTTCAACACGACGCGTGTTATAATGATAATTTTTAATACTGATGATAACGTAAAAATATGTTAAATAATAATGATGATGACATAAATTGTGTGATTAATTAAACTAAAAAGAGCATAATCATGATAAAATGATTTAGTGGGTGTTATTATTATTAATGATGTGAAGTGGAAAGGTGTGTGACCCATTAGACATTGATAAATGAAACATACGATTTATTATTAGTTGAGTAATTGTTGAAATTAAATTTGAATAATAATAATGGGTGTTGTGTTATTAATATTATTCATAATATTAATAATAAAGAGTAATTAATGAAATCAGACATGGTATTTATTACATACAAATAAATGAAGATGCGCAGTGGAAGCATGCTAGTGCGTTAATAAAATTGATGGTGAGTTATTTATTATTATATAATAATAATGGTGGCGTAAAAATATGTTGGTTTAATTAAATTGAATGGTTTTAATTTAATAAAAGTGGTTTTAATTTAATCAGTGTGAAATAAAAATAAATAGAATTAAATTATTAAATGGACGGATGTTATGCGACATTAACGTGGCATGGTAAGATTCAGATATCCAATGGGGTGGTTTGACATGGTCAATGCAATGAGCGTAAATATTATCATTATTAAAAATAGTAACAGTGATGAGTTAATAAAATAAGTTGATGAATTGTTATTATTATTTAAAAAACAATAAATAACAATGATGGCGTAAAACTATGTTCGATAGGTTAATGAAATTAAATGTATTAAAAAGGGGTTGAATAGGTAAGTTATATTAATTTTTTTTTCATTTAATTCAATTAAATTAAATGGTTTTGAGTCATATGGAATGGTTTTAATTTAATTTGAGAATAATTATGGTAATCTAATTTAATGGGATTAAATTAGAACATTATTGATGGGTGTTATTAGTATTAATTTTATTAACAATAACATGGAAGAATTAGATTGGAGAGAGAATGAGATAATAAAAATTGAGAAATAATAAAAGAAAAAAAGGGAAAGGCAATCAAGGAGGTGTGGTGTGATTGGCATGGAGTATAGGCAAGGCGCTACTTTTTTGGAGCTTGATAAAATTTTGGAATAAAGATTGAAGATTGGAGAGAGGGAGGTATTATATTATATAAATGAAAATAAATAAATAAATATAAAAGGGAGATTGATTTGCAGCTTTTGTATGAAGTGTTCCACACGTGGAATGAGTTTAATGATATGAAATAAATAAACAATTAAATAATAATATAATATTGTTATTATTAATTTTGTTGATAAAACACATTTTTGTCCGTAAAATCTTCATAAGACCTCATTTTTACAAACCGTTAGCGTTAGTGAGACCCTGAATACGAGACAGAAATTATGATTCCAATATTGGATATCATTTTCTGGTTTTCGGATCGGGTACCCGAAACACTCGTGAATTAATAGATTTAATATTATTATTAAATCTTCGACCTGCAGTAACTCCCACGTGCGATATCTGATTGACCTGACATCAGTGGAGATGTGATCCTATCATTAATATAGTCAATTCAATTCTAATGTTGGATATTAAATTATGATTCATGGTTCAGGTCTAAGAAACACCCAATAATAATAATATCATTATTATTATGGGATCTTGTATCCAACTTATCTCCCTCATTCTGTATCAGATTGACGAACCGTCAGCGACAGTGTAACCCTGAAATTATGACGGTCATTTTAAGACTAATGATGAATACCTTTTTATGAATCATGTATCGGGTCAATTAAACACCTATTATTAATTGAAATTATAATTATCATTAAATGCATGGAAACTGTGAGACGTGTCATGTGTTGACCAGTCAAATAGCGTAACAGTTGTAGGGTAACGTGTGTATTCATTAATGCATGCTGTGTACCGTTACAACCTTTCATTTCCTATATAATAGAGGGGAACGTGTTATTTACGGACATCTCTTCTTCGCCGCACGGCGACGCTCCCGGATGACCTTGAATCCTTCTTCCTAACTTCTTCATCTGGACTCCGATCGTCGATCCGTCAGTGACTACGAGATCGTGTCAGTGAGGAGAACATTATGCACCCTATTTCGTTCCCTCTTCTTCGACATCCCTCCAAAATATCCAACTGAGGAGAATATTGATAATTGACGAGAACGACGGTCTTTGACACACGACTCTAAAAAAGGTATGTTAAACCATTGTTCTTGTATTCTCTTTCGAATCCTAATTCTCCCATTTTACTTCCATGCTATGGAATGTGATCTCTGTGTTGAGGGAGTTTCTTGTGTTGTTGATTCGGTGGTGCCGCGACGTCCTTGTTGGGTGCAGTCATTCTGGGAGAAGCCTTGGGATCGTGGTGGTCGTGTTCGTAGAAGGATATCGGAACCTGTTGACGTAGGGATCTTACCTTCGTCTCTCTAAATTGTGCATCATGCAGGGTGGGTGTCCTCTTGTTTACGTGAAACACATTTGAACTGGTTTAATAAAGATAATAACTATCTTGTATAACGGGGATGTGAAGTTTGTGAATACAGTTACATTATTTATATCCGGTGATATTATGGTGTGAGTTGAATGTGCTTCTGACTACTGAAAATCATGGTCTTTGGGGGCCTTTGAATCTGCAATTAAATGTTTCCCTCTCCTTCCAGATTTTCTTATGGATAAAAATTTTATTGAATGTGGAAATTGGTTAATCACGAATAGTTGGCTGATTAAATACCTGGAACCCTTGTGTGATCACCCCAATTAAACAAACTGAAATAATAAACATGTGGGTGGTGGTTAGTGTTTGTTTATGTGAAGGGGGTGTTTTTTTGGTTTTTGTGGATCGGGTGACCAGCGGGGCTACGGTTGGCTTGGTTGTGGGTTGGTGTGAATGTTATGTTGGTGACGAGCAGTGGGGATGCGATAAATGGTATCAAAGGGATGATGATGTATGAGTTTCAGTGTGATTGTGGTTATTATGGTGGTTGGTAATGGGGCTTCAGGGATGGGTTTTAATGTGAACAAACTATGGGTTGTGAATAATAAATAAAATGTGGAAGAGTTAAGAATGGTGGGGCTTGGTAACAGAATGGGAATAATAATCAATGGGGTTGGTTGGCTAATAATAAGGGACTTGTTTGTGTTTCTTGTGTTTTTCTAACTTGATTTGTGGATGGCAGGGATATGTTTTATGAATTCTTGATCTAGTTTAGTTGTTGATAGTTTCCCGGTAGTTAAGAAACTGATAACTAAAGTGTTGAAACATGAAAAAATTAAATGGGGTTTTGGTATTTTTTGTTGTGTGTATACTCTCGAAGTAGTAGTGCTAAGGCATGTGATCAGAACTTTGTGTATAAGCCTTAAGATGGGTTGAGTGGTTGTTATACTTATATAAATGTATACGTTTTATGTTTATTTATATACCCCACTCATGCTGAGTACTTAGTGCCGAACACCACCATTTCCTAGGGGAGGGTGTTTTTCCCAACACTTCTATTAGTGGATGGTTATTAGCCCAAGAATCTTCGGTCAGGGTAGTTTGGTGGTTGGCCCAGGTGTTTACGGGTAGGTGGTTTCCCAAGTGTCTTCGGGATGAGGCCCAAATGTCTTCGAGCGTGGTAGTATATCTTCTAGCCTAGGTTTCTTCAGGCATGGATGTGGTTGTTTGGGCCTAGGTGTTTTCAAGCGTGCCTACATGTGACAGTTGTGGCCTAGTTATTTTCAGGCGGGGTTTGGTAGTGGGACTGCGTGAGGATGTGGCCAAGGTGTGTGCGGGTAGGGTGAGGCAGTGAGACTGTGGTGAGAATGGCGGGATTGGTCTGTTACGTAGGATGTCTTCAATAACCAGTGGGATGGTGGTGTGGGGTACCCATACTTTGATAACATTACTACTATACTCTATTGACTTGTGTTACTTGGTGAGTGTGACTGGGGAGGCTGGGTGGATAGATTCCTTCCTAGGTTTTGGTTCTTCTGTTTTCTCACGGGGCATTAGGCTGTCTCTCCAGTTGTGGATGAGATCTTTAGGTTTCCCTACTGATTATACTTGTATGGTCACCCTATGTTTACTTTCATGTTTCCAGGAGGACTACCAGGGCAGTGCAGGACCCTACTAGTTGGGATAGTTGGAGTTGTTGCAATTTGATGTACTCTTGTTTCTTTTGGTATTGTACTTTTTGAGCTTTCTTGTACATGTACCTTGTTTCAGAACTATATAAACATGCATGTGGGATTGGATTGGGTTTATTTCTATACACTTGTTCTTTTTCGTTTTTTATGGTTTACTTGTCCTATTTCCTGATCTTAAATAATAAAAAGGTTAATGCCTCCCATATTTGTGAAAACTCATACCCTTGGTCCTAGTCGCCACCCCGGGGCCTACTGGAGGTGGGACTCGGGGGGCCATTATCTCCATTTCACCATTTCCAGCTTAAGAGGGCCAACTTTGGTGGGGGGGGGGGGTTGTGACAGTTTTCACCAATTATTTTCATGTGGTGGCTACTCTCTTGGATGTAAAATATTATAACTTTAAGTATTAGAATTAAAAAATGGTTTGGTTAAAAATAATTTTGATAATATTTCTTTATTATAATTAGAAACCTCTTTAGTGATGTTTTTTGAAATTTTTCAAAGTGGATGGTTATATAGAAAAAACACTAGGATGATAATTTTAAAAAAAAAATTATTATAAATAATGATTTTTATTTGATGCATGGGATATATTTATTGAATTGTTTTAAGAAAAGATGGTTTTATGTGAAATAATTTGTTATGGTATTTGGAATACAAGTTGGAATGTGTTCATGGTTCATTTTTTGGGACCTTATTGAAATAAAACATGGTTAATGGTGAAAAATGTCTAATAGAAGATGTTATTTCTCACATTTTGTAAACATTGTTGATGGATGGGAGACCTCTCCTGAGTATAGAACTGTCTCATTAACATGTATGTGTGGATCTGTTGAATCATGTAATGGATATTCCAAATGGATTTAAGAAATTTTTTAATGTCTTGTTTTGTTTCATTCAAAGGATTGTTTTAGAATTAATAATAACCATTTAAAAATATTTTAATCTGTTATATTTAAATTTTGCTAACTGGTTATTTTTTTATTCACATGACTTGAGATGACATTAGAGAAATCCTACTAAGTTTAGACTCACCCACTACTTGGGTACTATTGAAAATATGGAGATATCACCTATTAGGAAACATATAATAGAAAGGAATCTCAGTTATTGTTTGATATCTCTTGATACCTTGATCAAGTATTATTTTTTTGGATCTTGGTGTAGGCTTGTAGTTTCTAGCTTGATAACTTTTTTGTATTTGTGTTTGGTTTTGTTTCGTTTTCCATAGATGTTGTTTTTTGGTTTCTTCTTGTACTCTGATATGGTTGTTGGTTTTGTTTTGTTTTTGTTAGTTTTATTTCCTACTCACGAATCATATATGGACAGATTTTTATGGTTATATTGGTTTGGTTTTTTTTCATCGAATAGAAAATCATACCCATATTTTTTATGATTCCATTGTGATTTATTTCAATTCATTGGTGTCTAGAAGATGTCACATAATTTTAGTAACACCCACCACCCCTTCTGAATACTATGGGTGAGGGGTAGGATGTTAAACAAAAAAAATTATAACTTAAAGAAAGGGATTTACCGTCTCACTTTTTCAACAATTAGAAACATTCCAGGTTCACTAATTATTTATTTTTTTGTGTATATACTTCCCCTTTGATATCTTATATCATGTTTTTATTTAACTAAATCGAATTCAATGAATCATTTAATGTTATTTTTTAATGGGAATTATGATTCTAATGTTACCATTGTGAATATAGTTTATTTAATAATCTCAACTTTATTTAAGATTTTTCTTGTGTCTCCCTTCGGTGAATAATTTTATATTGTTATCTTAGACTAAATATATTGTCTACTAATCTAGTTATTTAATAAATTTTTCATTTAATATTACTATTTTCCCTCTCATTGGTACTTAATGTCATTGATAATATGTTTCAATAAAATATATATTTTTTCACTCTTTGGTCAAAATCCATTTTCATAAAAATGCATTGCTTTATAAAAAATATTTCAATATTTTTTTATCTTTTTAAAAAGATTTAATAAATTCATTATTATCCATTTTTGAATTTTTTATAATATTTTTAGGGGAATATTCTTGTCATTTTGGAAAAATTTATACTTTTTCTTTTAAAGAAAATGTTGTTGAAATTTTTGTTTTATAATTTATGTAATAGATTATATTTTCTAGGATCATGAAAAATCAATTTTCAAAATGTTATTTTATAATTATTCAAGGTTAATTTTTAAATAAATATGTTTTCAAAATATTTATTTAACAATTTGTTTTAAAAATATTTTCAAAGTGAAATGTTTTTATCCTCAACAATTGTTTAATGATATTTTTATTGTATTTCTATTCACCAATGAAATAAACACTATATTTTACATATGCTATACTATGGATATGTGGTATTATTTTCATGCTTATTCCTAATTTATTTTCTTATGGACAATTTGACTAATGATATACAATTTTTTTACCTTCACCATGTCACAATTGATAGTTTGTGATTAAGTTTATTTTATTGGGGTATTATTATCATTTCATATGTTATTTTTTTCAATATTAATCATTCTATTGATTAAATTTCACCCCTTATATACAATGAATCCATTGAAATTATTATATTACGGGTGAATCTTGGTTATATATATCCCATCAACGCATTGAAAATATCAGGAGATATATCAGTTTTCCAAATCACACATGTTTTACCCCAAGATTCTATCAATCATCTAAAAGGCATGGACAATATGATTCATATGCATGACATTAGGAATTCCATCATTATGATATCCATTATTGTTTCCAATGTAATTATTTTATTAGTTATAACGTCAATGGATAAGTTTCATGCTCATGTGATTTTTTAAATGCATTTATTTGATCATAATTTATTCATGGAATATTATGAATATGATATTTTTAAAATGACATGTTTTTCTATTACTAACCTTGAAATATTTATTCGTTTTATTTACTCGTCATAGATTTTGTTGTTTAATTTCCTTTTTTGATCATTTAATATTACTTATTTCTTATGTTTAATATTTTGTAAGATGCTCATAAGTGATATCGAATTAATATGTAGGGATATGCAATGGGGAAAATTGGTATTCTAATTTTTCATTTGTACATTATTTTCTAAAATACAATGAGAAATACAAGTATGTATCTTGTATAACAATACTAATATACAATGTTTCTTCTTTAGGATATAGTTCATTGTTTCTAGTGCCAGTTTAATTAAGTAGAAACTAACATTTTTTTATTGGGGTTTTGGTATTTATAGTTTCCTTCAAAATAATTTTTGTAGAAATAATATGAATTATATTTAAGGAACATATATTTAGGGAAATAACCATATGATTGGGATTGAGGATAAGCATATAAGAACATAATAAATTTTTTATAGGTTAGATATCATCTGGTTTTTCCTAGAAGTATATCCATGTTTGGATACTATAAGTGGATGTTGTTTTGGAAGATATGTAGATATGTGTAATTACTTTGAAAAATAAATATCAATCTTGACTCAAGAATTATCAGGTACAAGAAAACATTGCATACTACACACCATTTTTGACACACCAAGGGGGTTTGAATAGGATAATTCAAATTTTCATTATAAATAATTATGAAGTATTTTAACATATTTTTATGATTTATAGTTTACCCAAAGAAACAGTCTTTAATATAATGAGATTATCTATGCATTATTTTTTTCAATTTATATTATTTTTTAATTAATACTGGGATAATAAATTTTGTTTCATAATATAATAAACCAATATATTATTTTATTTTATATTCAAATGGATCATAGTTGAAGGAATTTGAACCATATGAATCCACATATTCCATATAGGGATTAACCTCGTGTGAATGGTAATAAAGATAGAGATGAATCTGTAGATGTAACTAAAAAAATTATAACCATATTTGGGTAGCTAACTAAGGTAATGAGAAATAAAAATTACCATATTGGGAATCCTGTTGATCCACAACATGGTGTAATAATTATAAACCAAGTTATTTATCAACAACCCCCATAAAAAATGGGACTACAAATCCATTTATATATGATAAATAGATTTGAACCATGAAAAAGACTTTTCATTCTTTAGATGAAATAAAAGGGATAATGTTTTCATTTTTAATTATCATATCTTAGGGGGTGAGGGTAAATGGAGGCTCTAGATTCAAAAAATTATGGATGATGAATAAATAATAGACCTGGAATGTAGGTATTGTAAGTTAATCTTTTTGGAAAATTATTTTCCTCACGAGAAATGAGGAGATATGGATCGAAAATTAAAAAATCTACGATAAAATGAAAATGAATGTATTTCTATGTATGATGCCAAAATTAAAAGGATTGTAAGGCATGAAAAATACTATGTACATAATAAAAAGAATAATATTTACCATTTATTTGATGATATTATGCCAATTCATAGAAGGGAACTAGTCTCCCAACCATTCTCTTCATATTAGTATTTGTTATCTTGTTATATAAAAAAAGTGTGAGTTCAAAAAGTAATATGTATTTCGAGGGAAGTAATAGTAATAGAGGTTGATAGAGAAATAGGTAGATAAATGGAAGAAAGGAAAGTATTTCCCCCATATGATAATAGAGGAAGGAAACACATGTTACTTTATTGAATGGAATTCAAGTTTTATAAAAGTGTGGAGATGAAGGAAATCATGCACGTGATTTCATGGGAAATAAAAAAAGTTTCTAATGTTAAATTATTTTACTATAAGTAGATTGGGCACTATATAAATGAATTCCAAAAGAATCAAGGGAATATACCTTCTAAGAAACAAAGATATCTAGTTTAACCATTTTTTATTACTATAGATTATGTTGAATGATTAATCTACCTGTGTCAAGATTACTATGTTATGTTATAGGACGATTATTATCAATTATATTCTAGATATACTAATTATGAAATTTTTGAGGAATGTACTACAATAATTTTTATATATGGATTTGAGATCATATATTTAAATTTACCAATGAACAAGAATAATTAATCAGTGAAATGTTAAACATCTAAAAAAAGATAATTTAATAAAGATAACAATTAATATGTTATATACGTTGAGTAATAGAGATAAATATATTTTTATTGGATAATATCTTTGATATGTAAGTTGGATATATATTTGAGGATTTATTTTATATTTTTTAGTTTATGTTGCATGTTAGGATTTATGGAATATATTCAAAAAATGATTATTTATTTTTATAATATTTATTTTTTTTTCAATAAGGTTTTATAGTGATAGCTGTGATAAAATATTTGGGATGGGACATTAATAGCCACTTTATAAAATTTGGGGAATGTAATTTTAATTTTGTGAACATCCCTCAATTTTTTTTACATAAAATTTTGTCTTACATATTTTGGATGAGTCTTATGGTTAACTATATATAGAATACATTATGTTTATCTTTGGATGATATTTGATAACTTGAGAAATCCATTTTGGTTTTGGAAAATATCTAGGTACATGAGGAATTACTTATAATTATTTTGTTGATATAACTATTTTTTAAATGTTAATTTTAGTTCATTAGTAATAAAAATTCTCATTTTATATTCATTTCATAATAAATGATTTTGGGATTGATCTAAGAAAAACTGAAGGATGAAATATTATATATATTTTATGGCATTATCTATGAAAATGTTAAAATAATCCCTAAACATTGAGGAATTAAATATAAAGACAAAAATGTAGTCCTATATATTTCATTCCTATTTAATCAATGGTTTTCTAACTCATCATTAATTTATAGTACTTTGTTGGTTAGCTTTCTCATGACCATGTTATCTATCACTATATTAATCCATGGGTTCTATCATTCACCTCCATGTCTATTTTTTCATTTCCCACCAATTTTATCTGACATACAAACATAGAAATATATTCTGACCTTAGTACATACCTTTCGATCTTATCAAGGTGTTGTTTTGTTAACCCCTTTTAGGATGTGGGATTCTATTAAATTAGTTTTAAATATCAAACCATTGATTATTGATATGAAGATTATATTTTGATGATGATTTTTTAAGAGGAGTAAAATGTAACACCCCATTATTTTAAAATTATAACCTCATATTTGATTGCATATAATATATAAAAATAAAGTGTAAAAGAGAAAATAAAACTATATGATATTATTATATATATATATATTTTTTAATATAAATTAAATCTCTTTCATATATTTCAATGGTGAAATCATCGAGTTTCAATGAAAAATTATACGCCATTAAAATATTTTCATTTAAATGTTACCATTATAACCTATCCATTAAAATAGAGGGTATAAATAGTAATAAACAATTATGAAAATTCTATGCTACAAAAAATTATAAAATAAATTCAATGGATAAATATTGATAAGAAATAAAATTAGAACCATTTGAATGAGAGTGAAAAATTTTATAAGAAATAATATTTTAAAAAAAAACATATTAGTCACACATTGAGAACATAATTTAAAATTATTTATTAACATTGTTATAAATTTTATTTGATAAAATATACCTAATTTTTTAAAAAAAATTTAAAAGGTATATTTGGGTGAGTTTTTTAGAATTTTCAGAAAAATTAATTTCTTTTCATGGATAGTAAGAAATTAAGATTTTTATTAAAAATTTCATTTTAATTTAAATTATTCTCAAAGGTAAATTATCATATAAATTTGTTTTAAAGTAAACTTTGTTCAATTATATTAAAAATAACTATTTATGTTCAATGGAGTCAATGGATTCAATTTAAAATCTAATTTTTATATTAAAATATTCTATATTTATGATAATTTTTTCTTTGGAAAACTTCTCTTTCTTAGCATCTATAGTTTCATATTTTATTTAATTCCACCACTTCATTGATTTGTATATGTAAAAATGGATTCCATGTTTTTAAATATAATTATTTATTTTATTTAAAATGTTCAACTTATTAAATGAACATACTTACTAATTAAATCAACAAAAATTAATTACTCTAGTTGTGGTAAAGATGGGTTTTCCTATGGGATAAATTGAAAAAGATAAGGGTTAAAATGAAATAATGCATTTCTAAAAACCATTTATATCCACATTTGTAAACTATATCCTCTAATGTTTTATAATTACCCATACCATAGTGTTTTTATAAGATAATAACATGTGAATTACATTATCTTCTAAAAACATCCATGTGTGTCGTCTCCCCCTTATATAAGAGGCCTCCCCCTCTCGGCTATTGTTTTCAGGACCAATTCAATTTGGTTCAGTCACGACCTACCAAAAATTTTAAATGATAGATATAAGGATGGGTTTATTTTATTTATTTATCCACATACATTAAAATATATTAAAAATTAATAATACACTAAAAAATTTATAATATATAGTTATATGTTGTTTTTTATTTAATAAGACATATATATCACTACTTTCATTAAATGGGAAACAAATCCTTCAATCGTATGTATTACAGACTACTTTCTATAGAACACATGTAATTCATATTATAATAAAACATTGAAATGATAAATATATTGATGGATTTAAACTATTTTTTTGGATATTTATGACATTAACATACATATGGAATTACTATATCACATATACCTTCTTACATTCAAATTCATGTGGATACGATAATGTCACTCGTGTGTATAGTGGTCTACTACCACATGAAGTGATTCGATTCATATTATTCTTAAATTATAAATTAAAGGTTGTAAGGTTAAATATAATTATAATATTTGATATTATTATGTAAATATACATCTATAAATATAATATCAAACCCAACTTTTTACCTTCTAGTACATTTGAAAATATTAACGTTGCTGGTGTGTATTTGTGTACTACCGCCTACATGTAGTAATTTTATCATTTTATTTTTTATGTATTGTTATAATTAGGGATTTTATTAATATAAATTATATACAAAACATAATTTTTTTAAAAAGTTAATTAATATTTATCTTCCTTTCCTTCCAACCTTCATTAAAAATTGAAATAATGTTTACGCCTACATAGAACCTACCATCTCAATGAACGGTGTAATTCATTTTCCATATCAAACATTTATAAATTACTATAAATAAATATATAATCTATAAATATTATATTTATATTCTATTTAATATCATGGATATTATTATAGCATGATCAACTTAAAAGGACCAAAATAATTGAACTAAAACTTACATGAAAAACAAACCAATTAACACTCAAAATAGTGATTTTAATAAAGAGTCTTTAATAAAAGTGTGATAAAAGTCAATATAAAAATAATATATGTAATAAGATATATTATTATAGTTCTATAATATATATATAATTAACAAATATTAATTATAAGGGAGGTTTATACACATTCAATGTTTGAAAAACCTGAAATAATGGTTTTCTTGTCTTACTTTTACTTCCGTGAGAGAAATACCAAACTCACCAATTATTTTTTAATTATATACTAACAATTCTATATGTTATATCATGAATTTATTTATCTTCATGGTATATTAAATATAATTTTTTAATGTGGATTATGATTCAAAATTTACCAAAGTTGTATGAGTGTATTTCCAAATGTCATGATTATTCAAGATTATATTTGTTTATGTCTCCCTTAAAAGAATTATTTGATATTTATATATCAAAATAAATAAATTTTATTCTATTATGGATATTCATGAATTTTTTTTGAGCGTTAGTACTATTTATTCTCTCCATTATATATAAAATGATTGAGATTTTTTAAATAATATCCGACAATATTTTCCTCTTCAGTTGAAAATACATACTTATCAAACTCTATGATTTTTAAAACTATTGTACCAATGTTATTAACCTATTAAATATTATTTATTAATGAAATTTATATACATTTTGAGTTTTTATAATTTGTTTAAAATGAATCTTCATTTCAATATCAAATTATTTCCAATTTGTATTTTGATGAAAATGCTAAAGAGATCTTGGTTTTAACATGTATGACTTGAATGAAATTTTCCTCCATCAAGACGACACAATGTATTAAATAGTATGTTAAAAGTTTTAAATGGTAATTTTCAATGAAAACTATTTTCACAATATTTTGTGAAATGTTATTAAAAAAATATTTCTCATTTGAAAATTTTCTTTCGTCATAAATATTTTTAATGATTTTTTGGGTTTTTCTATTCATTAATGAAAGAAATGATTTTTGAAATTATGATCCACTATGGATATGTTTTACTGATATAATCCTTATTCATTAATTTAATGGTTTATTATTAGTTAGGTTGATGAGGTACAATTTTATTTCTATTCACCATGTTACTCTAGATGGCATATTATTTTGTTTATTTGATTGCGCTAATTAATGATATTAAATTTGTTAGTTTTTTTAATATGAATTTTTATATTGATTAATTATTACTTATTTCATACGAGGAATGAAATAGAATTATTATGTGCTAGATGTGGTCTAGTTATTAATAGTCTTTCATTGCATGGACTGGTCTCAAGATGCAAATTAGTTGGCCAAATTTGGTGGGTTTCTACCAATATATTTTAAATTTCATGGGAAAGGTCTTCACAATATTTTTTTGGTGTATTTAATTTTTAATTCACTCACTATAAGATTAGTTATATATTTTCAAGTTATTAATTGATTAAATAAAATATCCATGTATAAGATTCAATATGAAGTGATTATTTATTTGAATTTTTTTGACCATCAGTTATTCCAACTGTATTATTCTCAACTTATTGTTTAAATGGAATGTGTATCTTTTATTCACCTTCCCATATTGATAATTACTATTTATTCATGATATATTACACTATATTCTTACCCTTACTGAGAATCTGAGATCACCCATTTTTTGATTTTTTTTACAATATACAATGACCTATTTTTTAAATAATATATATGGATACAATAAGAAGAAATATTGTGTTCTAAAATAATAGACTTTTCCAAATTTTATAATTTCACTTTTAATATGAAATTCTAGCATGTATCTAGTCTACCGAGACTTATATAATATTTAGCCTTTTAGGATGTGTTTCCTTACATCTAGTCAAAATGTAATAACGTAAACACTGACTTTGGGTAAATGTAATAAAGTAAAGCTGGGTGCGTCTCTCCATAAGGATGGTCTTGTTGCTCTCAGTCTCCTGGCCCGAAATCATATGGGGAAAATCATTGCTGCACAATATGAATCACATTATGCCTTCTAGGAACCTTTAGTAGCTGAGGCCTCTGTCATTCTTGCAGGTATGATACTCACTATGGAACATGGATGGGTTGATATCATCATTGAGTCTGACTGCCTCACTATTATGGATACTATTAACCCCAACGATGGAAGACTCCAGACATTTGGCTTCATCATCAGAAGAATTCGCTTGCTTCGCTAAGGATTCTCTTTCTTCACCTTCTCCTTTACCAAAATAGAAGGAAACAATGCGGCCTATCAGCCAGCGGCCTGAAGCCCCTTCGAGGACAACCATCTATGGCTAGACAATTTCCCTTCATGGAATTACATAGGTATGTCTACTGATCTTCTTCATTAATGTTATATGTCCTTCTTGTCAAAAACATTACTATTTGTTAGTAATTTTATTTTTTTCTTTTAAAATATTTTTCATCGAATATTTTTTTTATTTTATTATGTGAAGATATTATAATTACTTTTAGAAAGATTATAAATTTTATTTTATAAAAATAAAATCATTTAGGAAATCACCATATCAAAATTATCAAAGAATAAAATGTTCGTATTTTTCTGAAATGATTGATTTTTCAAGTGATTGGTGAAAAATATTTATTTTTTTTGAAAAAAGTATTTCTTTTTATGAATGTAAAAATTTAAATTTTACTTAAAAATATATTATATGTAAAATTAGTTATCTAATATTATAAATAATATAATTATTACATATTGAAGGAATTTTATTATTGAATTTCGTATGAAAGCATTTGACTAAATGAAATTATTTTTTATGAAAAACTATTTTGTATCATTTTTTGTGTGATTACTTTAAAATGAATTTATAGCACTAATAGAAATCTAATTGTATAAAATAGATACCCTATATGTTATTATATAGTTCAAATTTGGTAAATAATATCTTTTTATTTAATAGAATTTGTAATAGTAACTATGGTAAAATGCATCACCTTAATAAAGGGTAAATCATGGTATTCAAGGTTAAAATTAATATTAGGGTCATAATATTTTTTCAAAATTATTTTTGATGAATGCTATCTAAATAATATAACCTTATAATTTTATTTTTTCTAAAATAAAATATTTTCCGGGAATATTAAAAATATAATATTAGAATTAATGAAATTTACAAAATACCACTCTCTTAGTTCTTAATATGTCTCATGTGAACCTACAGGTAAAAAATCATGTTATGAGTTAATATAATTGTATTTTTTTATCATGATGAATTTAATTTTTTAATGAAAATTTATTTATAATATTCTAAAATTACATACTTAGCTTAAATTCATATGAAACACTAATCCAATATTTGTACAATTAATATAAATAAAAATTAAAAAAACTAAAAATTCTAAAATTGATATATTTTGATATATTTATTTTGTTAAAAAAAAAATTTATTGTTAGGAAATATCATTGTTCATTAAATTTATTATATTCAAATTTATACTTCGTCTTTACGTATTTTATGTCTAAATAAACTAATAGTGTCAAAATTTTCATTAATGATATTTTATGAATAAAATATTTTATTACATTAATTAAAAATAATAAAAATAATTTAAAAGGAAAAAAATGGGATAATATAAGATCAAAAAATTAATTACATTTACTTTTATTAGTCAATATTTAAGTTATATTTAAAACTACAATCCATTAAGAGTGAGAAATGTGTTACTGCAATTAGTGTTAAAATAAAGTAGTTATGTGTTTAAACCAAAAACAAGGTTTAATGTACCACATAAACCTATAAAAATTTAACTTGTAAATTAAATTTCAACTATATACAAAATAATATTTGAATCTGTTTACATATTTAGGAATTTTCTAAAAATAATGACTTTATTAAATTTTATTCTTTAAATAAACTCCAGGTGTGCCCCTCAACTCAATTATAAAAGGGAACCCCTTATTTCACATATTTATTCCACATTGAGCCATATATTAGACAAAATTCATCCCATTAATATTATAAGTATCCATATAAAATTTATAGATGTTATTCTCATTACAAAATACACACCCTATTTCCCATAAGAAGAGATCTAAAAGAAGTCTCATGAAAAAGTGGTAACCCTATTTACCATGTCATTAATGATTATTTCTTCTTCTAAATAATCATAATTTATTTTAACCATACCATGATAATAGATCATTTATCATAAATATATTTATATTTTTTTATTATTTATGGAAATCCATATTCCAATAATGATCAATCCTATAAAAAGTGGAAACATCCCTCGTTTATACAAAGGACATACCATATACACGTAGTAGTGTAATTTGTTTTTCACCCCCACTTTACTTGGATGGGTTTAAATATGTAAATAGTTATTATATATGTTGTTATGAAGTATTTATGATTATTTTACTTTAGTATCACATATAACGTTCCAAATTCCAATTTTTTTTTGGAAAATGATAGCGTCATGTGTGCGTTTCTATGGACTAACACCTACATGGGGAAAGTTGATTAGTTTTTCATTTGAGATATACATCAATATTAATAAGGATATATTTAATCAGTATATAAGATATTATAATTATTTTTTAAATGTGAATTATTAATTACCTTTATATCTTTACATCCATTGAAAATTGAAAAAAGTGTTCATGCATATGTATGTCATGTCATCTCGATTAACAATGTAGTAATTATTTATATATCTACATTTACGCATGACATAAAATATGTATATAATGAATATAAATGATATTTATATATTTATTGAAATTATTTTTATAATAGAACCATGTTCAATGTACAAGGACTAAAACTACTCAAACAAAAAAATTAAAAAACGATATAGTTATCACACAGAATTGTGGTTTAATAATGACCTATTAATAAATGGTTGGAATGGTTATAAGTAAATAATATATTTTATTATATATATATTATTACGGTTATTTAATAGATGTATAATGAATATTTATTTATTAAGAAGGATTTCTGGGCATGTATGAAGGAAATAAGACCTAAGGTAATGGTTTCTTATCACAGTTTTACTTCCATTAGAAATATACCGTATTCAAGAGATACTTCCATTGTGAAATGAAAATAAACCATATAAACGTATATTATTATGGTATTCATGAAATTTATTTATATTTAAAAATATATATGAGTTTTCCTATATTAAGTGGTTTTGATTCCCATATTACCAGATCTCTAAGTGATAATTTCATGATCTCATCATTCTTTGAGATTGTTTATGTTTATATAACCCATATATGTATTGTTTGATATCTCTATATTAAATTGAATATTTTTTTACTCCATGGGTTATTGGGGAACATTTTATATTTTAGAAACATTTCTCTTTATTTTTTAATTAAAAATATTGTGAAATTTGTTTTACGAAATGATCACTTAATTTTTGTCTTCAGTGAAGAATTATTTTTCATCCATACCTGTGTTTCATAAAAAGGTTTTATAGAAAGTTTTTACTATTAGAAATTTATTTTTATAGTTGAATCAATATTTTTTTAATATTATATTTTTTTTAAAAACAGTAATCATCTTTTCTTTTTCTAAATGAGGTACTTTTACACATTTTAATAAAATTGTGAATGAAATGATTTTAGCCTACATGGAATGAACAAAATTTCCATCCAACATGACCATTCATTGATTTGAAGATATATTTACAAGAGAAAATGATTATTTTTAAGGAAAATATTTTCCTTAATATTTGGGAATTTTTTATATTTTAACTATGTATTTTCAAAGTGGAAAGGGTATGTTCCTCGAGTAATTTTCCAGTGAACTTTTGAAGGTATATTCATATATGTCAAAATACATTGTTGAACCTTCTGATTTATTGAGTTTATGCTCTTATCATACCATCCAACATATTCATTTTAATTATATATGGTAATATTTTAAAGAGATTTACTATTTTTATATCAATATCCATTTTTATGTAGATGGATTATGATTATTTTTATTGATTAGGGAACCTTTTAATTTTTTTTGTTATTTTTCATTATGAATGTTTAGGACTATTATGTTTCAAACCTTTCATATGTGTAATCCATTGAAATCATTATGTGATGTGTGGGACCCTCTATATCACATTGATGCACCATTAGGTAATATGAAGATAACTAGATTTGGTATGTTCGGAGACATTACCCATTTATACAGATTTATTAGCATAAGGCCTTGATTGTATTTCTAGATGTCTTGGAATAAAGAACACAATGATATGTTTTATATTTCTGTCCTTATGCATTCAATAATTATGAAATTTTTTTTGATGACCATGTGATTATATTAATTTTTATGATATGCATGGATTAGTTTATAGATCATGAGAGTTTTTAGGTGGAATAATTTGATCATCATTTATTATTGTAATATTATTTTTGCCTTATTACGATTTCTCTATAATCATACCCTTACTTAGAATCCGAGCTCACCCCTTTATTATGTTTCACTTCTCTAGGAAATGAATTTGTGTTTTATTATTGAAATATAAGATAATATTAAAGGGAATTATGTTGTAATAAATGAAAATAAAGTTTATTATTTTAATATTTTCAAATGTTATATAAAATCCATGTATGTATCTTGGTTTTAATGTTTATTAAACTATTCAGTACTTTGGGATGTTATTTTCTGTATATGGTGAAAATGTAATAAAGTAATCACTAGCTCTTGGCTAATTAGGTAATGGTTTTTATAGGTCGCATCGAATAACATTTAGTATAATACATGGGTAATGATTTAAGAAAACATATATTATTTAATGTAACTATATGATAGACATTGATAATATTCCCAAATAATCCGAGATTATGATTTTGAATTTTGATATGGATAAATATTAATAACCATTTATATATTTAATAGTCTTGAAAATTTACATTATGGTTTATAATGTTATAATCTAATATAGTTTATCAATTTTTTTATGATGGAACCCATTTGATGGAAATGAAACAATAACAATAAACATACCTCATTTAGGAATTGTTGTAATAGGAATGATAATGAAGTTGGAGATATATTTACCATTAGAAATAAACAAATTATAAATGTTCTGGGGAAACCTACTTATGTTATGACCAATAACCTTTTTCATATGGAGCAACCTACTGATCAAAAACGTGGTTGAAAATATTAGAAAAATTCATGAATAATAAAAACATATCATTCATTTGAACAAAAATACATTTTTATCTTAATAATGGATATGTTCTTTAGAGAAGATATTTTATTCATTGGGAATTAATTAAAGGGAGAAGGTTTCCATGAAAGTTAACTTTCTATCATTGGATTCCAATAAATCAAAATAAATGATTTGGTAAAATGTGGATTAAGAATAGAAAAGAAATACAGAGTGGAATGATATTAAGATACACTTAATGGAAACATAATTTCTTTGAAAGAAACAAGATAATATGGAGATACAATTTCTAATTATACGAAAAAAGGAAGACGAAAATGTTTTGATGTATAAATACAAATTTACAAGGTTAATAAGGCATTTTGTAGACTACATACATAAAACAATGTGTAATACAAGTCATTTTTTTAATGGTATTAAACCAATACTTTGAAGGAAACTATTCTCTTAAACATTATAATCAGGTGAGGTTAGAGTATCATGTGATATCAATAGAGGGAAATTATTTTCAATTTTTTACACCTCTAAAGGAATGAAAGAGATGAAACGTATTGAAAAATTTAATATAAATATGGTGAATAAGAGAAAAATTTATTTTTCACCATGTGATAGTTGTAGAAAAAACACATTAGTTCTTACTTGAAGGAAATGTGAGTCTGTGAAAATATTTTTGAGAAATGTCACCAAAAACATGAATGATACATTAAGAAAGAAACCTCTAATGTTATGTATTTCAATTGTAATGATATGGGGAACTAGAAGAATTAATTCTCTAACCATTATGGAAATATACCTCAGAAATATCTTATAAATCATGGTTAGGCTTATGATATTTCCATTATTGAAGTGGAATGACTAAGGTTCTTGTGTGTTTTAATTCATCAATTATGTTATATAAGTATTTTATCAATGTTGATCTATTTATAATAATGATAAAAATTATAATGATTGTATTATAGTAGTTTTTATTTAATGATTTCATAGAATATACATAATGATATTGGTAACCAAGAAAAGTGATTTAGTTTAATGGTGATAAATTTGTAAAATAAATGAATATGGGAAAGAGAGCCCTTAATATATTCTGGATGTTGAGATAAAAATGATTATTTAGGATAGTATTGCTGACCTTGAAAATTATTAGTCATTTAATTACAATATAATTTAAGATGAAATATTTTTTTAGGTTTTATTAAATATAATTGATAATATGAGATTTTTTTAATGTAATGAAGGGAAATTTTATTTATATAGTCTTGTACGTTTTCATTGAGGATTTATTTTAATTGTCATGTTCGAGAAGAATGTGTTATCATTATATTAAAATACATAATATGTGAAAATTAATAGATAACTTATGGAATAATGTTAAGTTTATTTCTCATTTTGTCAAACATATTTTTGAATTGCATTATGGTTAACCATTTATGGAATAGATTAATGTGAACTTTTGGGGTTACAATGTAGGTTTAAGAGATTAAATAATATTTGAAAATTTTTATAGTCAATTTGGTTTTGTAAAATATATAGTGGCATAAAGAATAATATAGGGATATTTTGATTCATTAAAATATAATTTTAACGCTTCAGGCTCAAAAAAACAGTTTCAAATATTCATTACCTAGAATAAGAGATAAAGCAGAAACAGATTTAAGCATAACCAATGTAAGAGCGTGTGTTTATAAAATGGGATGAAATAAAGTAATTTTATTTTCTTTAGTAAATTATCATGTTATTAAAAGAATACATAAAATTTAGCAAAATTACCTTTAGATTATAATTGTTTCCATTGACATTCCTTTCTAATGAATCAATAATCTTTTAAATCATTTTCTATTTATGGTTTTTGATGGTTAACAATATCATATCCATGTCCTATGTCCCACTATAATATTTCTTGGGATGTATTTTTCTATTCAATGTCCAAATATTCACATCCCACAAATAATAACTTATTTGAAAACCTATTTATGTGTTATTCCATATGACCATCATATTTTTCATTCCCTTTTTCAATAATATGTTATATTATCCTTTTTAATGATTGGGGTGTTCCAATAACGAATTTTATTATGTCCAAACATGATTAATAATACATGTTTAAATAGGGTTGGTTATAATTTAATGAAGGGGGATAGAATTTACCATCCTGAAATTTTTGAAAATAAAATCAAGTTTGATAGATTACAAAATAGATAACAACAATACTAAACGAACCACATAATATTATTATTTAAATGATAATTTTACAACCCATAAATTGATTTTGAGGTCATAAATAATATTTAATGTATAATAATATATATATATAAAGGACCCAATCAATATAAATCCATTGATTATGTATTTGGAAATAGTTACACAATTTTGAGTGAAGTAATTTTATACTTTTGAAGAATATTTTATTAGAAATTATTTTATTGACTTTTGTGAGAAAATATTTTAAGTAAATTCTATAAATAATATAGTTTTTTTACTAAAAACAATAACATTTTTAAAACAGCATATAAAAAATTTCGTATATTGATATTTTTCAATTTTTCAAAAAAACCATTATTTTTCAATGAATAGTGAAAAAATACTGTATTGAAAACTTTATTTTTGATAAAATCATTTCAATATATTTAATTAATTAAAATTTTGTTTCAAGGTATAATTAGTTCTCTTATATAATGAATAATCCAATTAACATCATTGAAATAAATATTTTGATTGAATTTGGAAAAAATAGTTTTTATACATTAACATATATTTTTTGGAAAAATGTTTGTTATCTCGGTTTGGGAGTTTAATTTTAAAAAATTTCCACCATTTATAAAAAATGAATTTGATAAAATTTATCACATTTTCTAAATTGGTATGATTTAATTATATAAATAGTCCCCTATTTTTATTAGGCATTTTGAATATTTACCATGGTAATGTTATCAACTTATTAAAGGTCAAATCGAGTTAATCGAGATTAAAACTAAGTAATAGAGTCATAATTTCAATATAAAATATAACATGATGAATTTAATTATACCATTAGCACATTAGTTTTTAAATTTATTTTTAATGGATAATCTTCATGAAAATGGATAATATTATATTTCAATCAATGAAAGGTACAAAAATTCCACTCTCTTTATTTTTATGATTTCTAACATGTTCATATGCGGAAAAAATAGTTGCATGAATGAATATAAATGTCTAATTTTATCAAAATGAAATTATTTTAAGTAGGATAAATTATATATAATTTATTTTAATTATACAATTACCTTAAATTATTATGCAATATGGTGATGTATTTCTTCTATTAATAGAAAAGTAAAATACATAATTTTAAAATTATTAAATGTGAAGTAATTTGAATTATGTTTTTCATTAAAATAATTTTATAGATTATTAGGACATATTAGTGTATCCTTAATTGATTATATAATTATTAAAACTTTTTTTATGTCTTCTAATTCAAAATTAATATTTAGTTTTAAAATTGACAATAATTATATTTTATGAGAATAATATTTTATTATATTATTTAAAAACCATTAAAATATTGAACGATAAAAAATTGAATAACATATGGTATAAAATTTCATCCCATTTCCATTTATGAATTAATATTTACCTTATATGTAAAATTATAACCCATTAAGAGTGAAACGTATGTTATCATGGTTAATGGTAAAATAATTAAAATAAGGGGTAAATCTGTAAGATATAATTTAAAAAACACATAAGACTATCAAAATATAATTTTTTGAAAATATTTTGGCAACATATTTCATTATATTCTAATCTATGGACATTTAAGTATATTTGGATAGAGAATGACGTTTTTATAATTTAATCATTAACGAACTTACAAGAGTGCCCCTCCGATAAATTATAAAAGGGAACAAATTCACATATTTACACCAAATTTAGAAATATAGATAAACTAACCCTACCAATTACTCTTATAATCATCGTTATACATTTTCGATAACTTTAGGTCATTTCAAAATTCTTACACTTTTTCCCTTAAGAAAAGTTGTAAATCAAGTCTACAAAATAAGGGGTATTCATCTTACCCAAGTCCATCAAGTTTATATTTTATTCTACATCATATTAAAATTATTTAAATATAATAAGTTAATATTTATATTATAACAATTATTCTATGATTTTATTATAACAATGGGAAAATCATATTTCATCTCTGTTCTATCCTATGAAAAGAAAAAACATCAGTCATGCATATGTATGACTTACTATCTCCACACATCAGTATAATTCATTTTTTGACATGATTATATGTGGATAGTTATAAATATATATAATTATTATAAAGGATATTTATTTCATAACATTCATTTGTGAACTATAATATCAAATATACCTTTTTTACCTTCTAATATGTTAGAGAATTATAACTTTTCTCTGTGTATGTGTGGGCTACCACCTCCACACGGTGACGCTATTTGAAATTCATTTAAGTTTTAATTGGATGATAATATAGTAACATTACATTAATATATAATAAATATAATATTAAATATAAAATTTATAAAATTTAATTATTATTTAGTTTTATTTAATTTCACCCTTCAGAAAATAAAAATAATGTTCGTTCATATGTATAAAATTTTATCAACATGAATGGTGTACTTCATTTTTCTATGTCATAATTAATTAATGAATTTAAATATACATATACATATATATTAATATATATGAATATATATTATACTTATATCGTGATTATCATTATTTATATATTGTAACTTTGATCAATTTATAAGTACCAAATCTATCGTAGAAAAATATATATGAAAAAAGATATAGTTATCACCTAGAATAGTTATTTAATAAATACTAGTTAATAAACATGTGATAAAAAGTTATAATTAAATCATATATTTCATGAAATATATTTAATGATGGTTCTTTTAATATATTTATAATATAGTTGGTTCAGACGTGTATGAAGTAAATCATACCTTAGGTAAGAGTTTCTCACCTCACTTTTACTCTCATGAGACATATGGAAAATTCCTCAATTCATTATATTATATGGTGTATATAATTACCACAAATATATTTTATAATTATTTTCAGGAAAATTCTGGTTATTTATAAATCTATATGAGTTTCCCTCTTTAACGAGGCTTTGGTATAGTGATTTCTAAATTCATAAGGGTTTATTTCTCAATCTCATCATTATTCTAGATTATATAAGTTCATCTCTACATTAGGGGAATTTTTGATATATCTATATTAAACCAAATCTATTTTCTTATCCTTTGGAAATTTATGAAATTTTAAATTATTATTAAAAAATTCCTCTCTTGAGTACTTAATATGATTAATAAAATGGTTTAAATAAATGCTGAAATTATTTCTTTCTTCAGTAGAAATTAATTTTTCATCTATATCCATGTTTTAAAAAATGTTTTCAAAAATGTTTTTACTACTCTAATATGATTTCTAAATTCATTTTTACACATTTTTAAATTATTAAAAATGATTTAAAATGAATCAATTTATTGTTTTTAGAACAAGCTACTTTGTGATATTCTTTTTCAAAAATATGAATGGACCCTTTTTATCATATATGGTATGAATGAGACTTACCATCTCCATGAACTCTCATTAATTTGTTTAATAAATTATTAAAATTTAAGGTCATTTTAAATTGCAATGTTTTCCTTATTTTTTTTGGATTTTTTAGATTTTTTATATGTTTTTTTAATTAGAAAATCACATTTCCTCAATAAATTTTCCAGTAAACTTATAAATAATTTTAATATATATCAATATATTTGGTTTAATATTTTGATTTACATAGGGTATAATCTTATGATACCATCCAAAAAAATCATTGGATAGTTTTTAATCAATTTCACTAGGGATATAAAATATTTACAATATTTACCACGTTACTATGTGTAGTTTGTGATTGTGTTTATTAATTCGGTAATATTAATAGTTCATGTGCATGTTTTTTAATATGAATGTTTCTGTTGATTATGTTTCTCTCATTTGAAATGATGAATTAATACGACTTATTATGTAATGAGAGGGGTAAGATATTTCCGATTGATTCATAGTTAGTTCTCATGAGATAAACATGATTGTTTTTGGATTTAGATGTATGAAATTTTTCATTGCATCAATATGAAATTATTTATTGATTTATATGTGATTTTTTTATTTGTTAGGATATCCATTTCTTAGTTTATAGAAAATGTGATTATTTATATAAAATTATTTTAACATTAGTTAGTCTTATCAAAGTAGTTAAGCCTTATTTTGGTTCCACTTTATGCGTACCAATTTGGAGCATTCGTGATAAACCCCTAATTATGGTTATTAACCTTAAGATACTTGTAATTGTATTGTGATTTATATCTAATGTTATACTAAATGGAATTATGGTTTAATCAAATAAAGTATGATGTTTTATTTTAATTATTTCAAAATTCATGTGAAATTCAAGTATATATCATATTTTTTATGACTATTAAATTTTTAAATAAATTATGATTAGGTCAATTGTATCATATGCCAATGTAATATGATAACCACCAACTTTGAGATACTAGAGATGGAGTCATTATAGTTTTATTTTATCATGTTTGTTGGGTTTTAGGATATTATATATTTACTTTCCATTTATTATACCACATATATAATGTTCTTAGAGCCTATAATTTATTTTATTTAATAAATATTGTTATGTATATCTCAACATTGGTTCTATGTTTTTTTTCTCAAAATGTTGATTGTATAATAAATTTTTATTATGGATAATGGGAACCCTATTGGCTCCAGGTTTAATGTATACTGGTTTTTTGGGTTGTTTGTTTTGTTGAAGGGTGCTTCTAAATTTTTATTATAGTCTAAGATGACATTTATGTTTTATTTTGAGAATATTATATACACACAACTTGTTTAGACTCTCAACACAAGTTGTTAGTCTTTGGTATATGATAAAGAATGATAAAAATCATGTTGTTCACCCCATTTTTTTAGGAAATATGGGTTGGTGATTAATAGTGTAAATTTAGATGGTGTTTTTAGTTGGGGTAATATCCATTAGTTGTGGAGATTGGATTTCGGGGATTGGTAGGTAGACTGATAGAATACCTGACCAACAATACATTGATTAAAATTATTTTATATATGGATTCCCCATGATAGAAATAGGAATTGTAGGTTATGTGTCGTTGGACTGATAATCCCAATGTGGGAAGCATGATAATTAAGATGTGTTATAGGGATAATCTTGTAGAGAGAGTAATTTTTTAATCACCATGGTATTAATATTGTTGGGGAACGACACAATAATCTATGTGCAGTTTTGGACATGTTTCTTTATAAGGATCCATTATTAATTTAGGAATCTTGAAATATATTTTATATTTTCAATAATACAATATAATGGGTTATTAGATTAATATAGAAAAATGGGGCTTGGTTGATTACGTCATAATTGTCTTTTTTAGTTTCTTTAGGGATTTTTTTAGAAAACCCATTTTTTAAACCAAAAAAGGTGTGGTGGAACGAAGCATGATTACTTTTTTTTTCATTTATGGGTTTTAATGAATATGGGAAAAAGGTTTTGAATGTTGAATTTGAAAATATGTTTGATAATAGTATCCATTTATATGGAAAAGACTGGCCAGGTAAATGATTTTGATGTTTCAGTTTTGATGAAAACCCAATGGATAAGAAAGGTTATTTTTAAAAAATAATTTATGTATTTTTTTGTGTAAATTTGTTGATATAATTTTATAATATTAAAATTTTGTTTTATAGCTTGTTTTTTTATGAAAATAGATAAAATAAGTGTACTTTGTTGTATTTATAATAGGATAATCATGGTTGTTTTGAGAGAGATTTATAACATAGTATATTTGGATTAGTTTTTGGTCAATGAATTTAATTTCAAAATGTGATATTGAGGAGTTTCATTGTCAAATCACAAAGAATAGGTTTTTGGTAGATTATTCATTTTACAGGGACACCAATTAGTTATAATCAACCAGGGGTAGTTATAACATCTATTGGGGAGTTCTATAATGATGGATTTGGGTTGATTGTTAGCTTTTATTTTTCATGGGTTCCATTCATCAAACAGCTTGAATCTTTTTCATTGGTCTTAAGAAACATGGTCGTGTGATAGGGATTAAAATATAAGAGGGTCATTATATTTCTTATAGATAATTGATTAATGTGTGTTTATGGTGATCATGAAATGGTTGGAGGTAATCTCAATTTGTGGGTAATATAGATTTTAATGAAAATTGTACTTGGATTTTAGGATAGAACATCATTTAGGTAATTAGAGTTGTGATATATAATGTTATGTGTTAGAGATGAAATGATAAAAAATTTATGTTTATATTTTTGGCTAAATAAATATAGTATATTATTATTGATGTGAAATGGTGTAGTGGGGAATATAATTAGCACTAAATTTAAATTTCATTAGATTTGATGGAGGCAAAAATTCAAATAGGTATAGTGGATTGCTATATTTAAAAAATTGGATTCTTGATCAGGTTAAATGTGTTTTATATTTGATTATTTTATTTTATTGGATATTTGGATGCAGATAATTGATGGAAAAATGATTCATGGATGTTGTGCAATGTTTGATGCATTAAAAAGGGGTGGTTTTTGGAATATTTGTGCAATTGGGTACCTTTCCAGTATCATCATGTGCTTGATGTAGTGTCCAGTGGGTTATTCATACTGAACATTCCATAGCGTGTCTAACGGTCTTGAACAGGGTACTTGATTTTTAACTAAGTACCATGAAGATGACTATTTGGTACCCAATAGCCCCAATTTTTTATTTTGAATTAAAAAATTTGTCTTTTTAAATGGGGTCTGTTTAACACCATATTATATTCTTGAGACTAGAATTGCAATATTGGATGGTGCGCCTCTTGAAAATACATTATTCCTTATTGTTCCTCCACAAATATTGATTTTCTAAGAGTGATTCATCACATAAATTCATGGAAATATGACCCCATTTCATATTTATCCTTCCACTATCTTTTCCCCAGATTTTTTTCTTTTCTGTGGATACAATATATGATTATGTTAAAGAATAAAGGAATAAATTGTTATTTATGGGGTTTTGTTATGTAGTTCATAGGGAATGATCAAGGACAATTCTATAGTGTTTTTATATGCCATTTTTCATGAACTATGTCACCTGGTGAAATTAAATGTATATTTTTTTATGTTTTTTTATTAAATTGCACATTAAATTGGGTTTGATATTTGATAATTTGTATTATATTAAGATAGAGACTCTATAGTGATTATTCCAACACCTATTGGTTGTTGTTTCGACATCATATAGACTCCTAGTGGGTATGGAACCTGTTATGGCTCTATGATAATTCAGTTATAAATGGTTCAATGGTTGATGAATGAGTGCTTGGCAATGAGATAGGTTATTGTAGTCTTGATAGAGATTAATTAATATTTACGATAGATTTTTTGATATCCATTAAGGTATGTGGCCTTTATGTTGACTATTTTCTATCTCAATTATTGATATTATGTTTATATATCATCATTATTATTACATTTGGATCTTTTTTATGGAATGGTGTGATATCACCCATAAATTAGGATGGTTGGATATTTTAATAGTAATACAAAAAGAAAATTTGTTCTTATAATTGGTTCATTGGTTGTCCCTTTGTCATAAAATTTCAACTGTTCCACTTTATGGGATATTTGGCAGTGTGAGTTGGATTTAGAAAAGTGACATGGATTTATTTTTGAGAAGTATAAATAAAGGGATTTTTGTTTGATTTATATTTTCAAAGTAAAATGGTGATTTAGGGATATGATTTTGAAATTGACTTTTAGAAAAAAAATATTTTCAAGAGGATTTTCCTCAGTTTTTCTCCCAAGTGTCTACCATTAGTTCTTCAAATATGTAATGGTTTTTTTAAAATGATTAATAATGTGGTGTTTAACTTAAATCTTAATGGAAATCCATGTGGGAAAGTTTGGGTACATTTATTCATCCTTTTAACATTGTGAGGGATATTCCTTGTTTTCAAAAGAACTGATTCTTATGTATATGACTCTTGATTATACTTTTGTTAAATGTTAACTATTTCTTCTTGATGCTGCAGGTAGCATATTGGCCATTAGAAACCAAATGTGGGGGTATATGTTTGTTTTATTATATTGAGATACTATTTGGGTCTCTTTGAGCGTAGGATCATATGAACATTGAGATACACTTGAGGTTAATGAGAGTTAGTTTAATTAACTAGGTAATACATAAGATTTTAAACAATTTAACTTTGGAAACTCTTATCATTCTTGATAAGTTATATGGAATCATAATATAACTATATTAGTGACTCATGATTTGGCCTTGGTGTCTAGTTTTGGATCTATTACATGTTTTATTTGATTGATTTATTATGTTATACTCATGAGTTGAGGACAAATTGATTATATTATCCATTTTATGGTCCAAATAATGTGAGACAAGAGGTAAGATTCCTAATCTATATTACTGAGAGGATGATGTAGTTTTTCATCATGTGTTAAATTAGATTATTCTATCTACAATGAAGTGTGACTATGTACATTTTCTGAAAGGAAATTTGACATGTGTGATAAACCTCTTGAAGAAGATTCTATACCCAAGTGAGGTGATATCATTGCTGAACATGAAGATGAATGTTTTTCTCTTGGATAATACATACATTATTTTTTAGGATTCATGCATTATTGATATTACTAGTTGTCAAATGATTATCTTTGTGTGTGATCATCCCCATTAAAATTCAATCATGTAGTGATTTTTAAAAATGATCCCAAATTTATAGTTTATTGGACATAAGATGGTTCTTTTGGCGTACAAGAACTATATTTTACCGAAAATATCTTATGGTACAACCAAAGGTAATCCCATGAACATTTGACACACAATAGTTTCACACTTGAATAATATGGTTTTTGAATGTAAATAACATAATGAATTCTACCTCTTGTTGTTAAAAACATAGAAAAATTTAGCATTAAAATCATGCATTCCACTTGAAAAATATTGGGAGACTTCACTATGGTGTTGACCTTAGTGAATTTCAAGGGCTTGGGGAAGCAACATGGTTTTCTGAGGAAAACCAGAACCTTAGTGAAAATTACATGGTTTGGAAGAAAATTGAAATGTATACGCTCCATTAATATTTTTAAAATCTTACTCATTGGATGAGCTTGAATAAGGCCGAAATTATTATCTCTGTTGAAGTTGTCCCTCATGATGATACTATAAGAAACCATAGAATATTAAACATTTACCTATCTTTTATTGTGTAGTAAATTTTCTTATTCATATATCATATATGGGTGTTCATTATTTTTTTGATATTGGATTACTTTTAATGTTTTTAGCCCATGATCTCATAGGTTTTAGGACTATTCATCTTTAACACAATTATTATCTATGTTTAATGTGGGATATTTATTGACGCATTCATATAAAAAATATCTATATTAACCATTTCATAACCTTGTTATATGATTATATTTATTTTTATTATATGTTATGCCTATATATAAAAATCAAAACAATTATAACTAAAACTCCCTTTTTAGATGATTAAATTCCTTAGTAAGTAATGTAGATATAAAAAACAATATAGTAATTTGCTTATTTTGGACCATAATAAAATATATAATATCTTAAAAAACCATTATGAATCTTAACCAATGATAATATAGCCATTGTATAGTGACCATTGAGATTAGTATGTTATGTATTGTGATAAATATCAATTTACATAAAAGGAATAAGTGATCACCTCGACAAATATGATCATACCACATGTTCCCCATTTGTCAATGCTTCTGAGGGATTTGGCATCAATTCAATTTTTCCATGACCATACCCATTATGAAATTAAACAATTAAAGCATAAACAAATTAAAGGATATGTTCAATATTATCATGATTGCATTCCGATCCATGTTCATCGAACCACCCTACGAATGCACCACCATTGTACACCGTACACTTAAGACATATTCCAGTGTAATGAGGGATTATGTATCTAGACCCTAATACTATGAAATTTTGTATTTAGTTTTTAATTAAATAATGAGTATATTTATCCTTTGAAATTATATATATATATTTATATAATTATATATGAGTTTATGAAAAATATATTTTGACATGAGGAAAAAATTGTATATTTTAATAAAAAATTATTTTAATTTAAATAATATTTTTGATAAATTCATGAATTTGGAAATAAATTTAATTTTTAGGTAAAATTATTATTAAATACTATTTATTTCTATACAAATGATAATATAATTTAATGAGTTGAAATATAATCTTAATATGGGTTAGAAAACCTTTACTGTCTAAAAACATATATTTTTAATTAAAGGAGGATTTTCATTTAAAAGTGTAAATTATAATATCTATTGGATTTTAATTACTAAAATTGATTTTTGTTATTAAATAATCCCACCAAAATTATCTAATGGTTAATATTTCATAGATTTTTAGATAGTTTAATTTTAGAATAAAATTTAATATGGTATAAATGTAGGATAAGTATTATTACATCCTAATAGATTAAAGATGGTGTAATAAATACTATAAAGTGAATAAATTTACCCAAAAAATAATTTATATTTTAAATAATGCATATATGAATATTTTTAATTAATTTTATAAATACATAATGATTTTTTCAAAATCATACATTATATATAAAGGTCTAAAAATCAATTTTTTTGAACATAACTAATTTCAATATCACTAATGATATAATTTCAATATTTTAAATTCCTTCCAATATTTAATATTAAAAACCAAAACTCTTTTGTATAAATCATGGTAAAAATCCATGTGGAAGTTTGTAGTTTTGATTATTTTATCATAAGTATTCAAAAACCTATGATGAAAATTAATAATTAATTCCCCTCTATTTTTCTGTAAATACCCAGAAATCCTCTCACTCCACTTACCTAAATACCCATTGATTGTGAAATTTATTTCCTTACCCCTCTTTAAATCCATATCATGGTTTTCCTACGATCTTATGAATCACCTCCCATTCTATTTGATGCACCATCTCAAATTATGGAATTTATCTCTGTTATTTTTCATTCATGAACCTTCTTGATATTTATCATATTGATTAATAATTTATAATGTTTTCATGATTTTATAAATATACCATTATTATCCAATTGTCTTTATAACAATAAAAGAATATCCTTCCATTTTCTTTACAACCTTTATCAAAATCGTAACCATGAAGAAGCAAGGGGATTCTATCCTCTCCACTTCCATTAATTCTTGTACTTTATTTTCACTAAACCCTTTTAATTATTAATTATTCATGTGGTATTTTTATTTACAAAACCTTTTTTCCATCCTCATAAAAATTTGTAATAATTGACAAAACATATATGATTAATTCCATCCACCACAATCCATATTTTTTGTATTTTATATTGACACTTTTAAGGGGTAAGTGTAAACTCTAACAAAAAACACAACACAACTTGAAAATTACATTATACAACATTCATATTTCAAATTTAATCACATTGTAGATCCCATACCATTAATACTGCCTTCCTAATCTCCACAACATTCAAAATTCAAAAAAACCAGATGCACCGCGTGTCACGTGCCCGCCTCGATCCACATATAGACTACCATCAAGACTTCACCCTACCAAAGGAGCCTTGATCTTTGAGCACCATATCAGCCGGTCACTTCACCACTTTCCACTGTCAAATTTGGTAAACAACCATCTTTTTCTCTACTATACATCACCGCCAGAGCCAATGATCAGAACACATAGTACTGATACACCACCATCATTGGCCACCACTCAACACCAGTGCCGATCAACACCTCTGTAGACGAGAAAATCACCATCATTCAAAACGTTGTTTGAGAACTTCATCATTGCTATTGTAACCCAGAGCATCACAAAACACTAAAATTCACCATCGATGATTCTGACACCATTGTTACCATCCTCATTTGTTCTACATCGACGTCATCGGTTCCATCGAAATTCATAACTAGATCCAGAAAAACATCCACCAGCGTCTCTGAATGAGATCTCTTATGAAAATAAAAAACCTCCATCAAGAAAGAAGATAAATACTAAATGGAACCCAGAATAAAGCCGAGGATAAAACGCAAAACGAACCTCAAATACCGTAAATCATATAACCAAAAACTATGTGTACCCATCGCTCCAACTCCTACCTGAAGAGAAGAAGAGGAACCCTAGGTCAGAGCTGGTTTCGGTGGCCGATAAAGAAAGACCAACTCGTACAACATCTGGAAACCCAACGACCACCAAACCACAATCCCAATGTCTAAGATGAACACTAAACCATCACCAACCTGAAGAGGCATGAAGAAAATTAAGACCGGAGCTGGTTAAGGCTGCGAAGGGTGACCAAAACACAAACATTTGTTGGAAGAAACAAGAGAACTATGGAAGACAGTCCACAGTGGAAAGCATAAAAGGGGAGGGGGAGAGTAGAGGGGAGATGGTGAGAGTGTAGGGCAGAAGCTGAGGGTGAGATATTAAACCCTAGGAGAAAGAAGAAGATGATCGTGGGGAGGTCCATCCACAGAGAGAGTGAAGAGCTCTCCCCCACCACATCCTAACCAAATAATTCCATCCATGAACTGTAATTTACAGTTGTTATGCTGTAGAAAATATCACATGATATTCTATTCAAGGATTTTGTATCATGAATACAAGACCCTATTTCCAATCATGGGTTTTAAAATATTTTAAAAAATACCTCATAGATTTAGAATTACATATATGTAACCTACAGTTTTTAATCATGGGATTAGAAGTCATGAAAGATTTTATAATGTTGTTGTCATGACCCTTCGTAGTGGGGCCAGAGTCGCAACTCCCCAAACCCAGCTCCAATAGGCCAGGGGCTGGTGACTAGCACCGAGTAGGCACGCTACAAACATGCGAGGCAGTGCCTATAAACCTGTACACATGCACACACATCTCCAAGCCCACAAAGCTGAAAAGCAAAAACTACTAAAGATGTAAAAACATACATACACTAAAAACCCAACCAACAGAGTATGACAGGGAAATAATGTATAGTAAAGTAAAACCCTAGGCCAAAAGTACAATCCCACCAAAAGAAAGTCTGCAACAAAGTCCAACCTGTAGATAAATGTACTAGGACTGCAACCCATCGCCGAAGGAACACACCTCGGCCTGTCTAATCTCACTGAGCACCGTCCGGTCCGGGTCCGCCTAGAATCCCCTCAAAGGCTCACTTGTCTACACAAGACACGACACGTGCGGGCAATGCCCGTGCATGGGTGAGTATGAAAATACCCAGTAGGACACCCCGAAAACCACAAAGGAAAATAAACAAGGAAAACACCACAAAGAAAGGTACAGTCAGCTCCACACAGTATATGTCTACGGAAAATATATCAAGAATATCCAGATATACTCATATACAGATGACCATCGCGAAACCACCACTAAGATTCAGCTTGAAGATTCCACTAGGCGTACAACTGGGAGAACACACTCCTAAGTCTGGAGAGAGAGATATGAAGTACTCGTTCTGGGAGAACACACTCCATGAGTACCTTGAGAACATGATGCTTAGGTGAGGATCACAACCAAGCCATGGGGTGATTCTGATAACTCAGTCTGAGCTAATCCGCTAGGTAGTGGATCAGCGCCTGGGTAAGGTAGGTCATGTCGATACAATGAAATCTACCTAGGGTATCAGGAATGAATAGAGGATCAGGATCTAAGCCTCACAGAGGGGATTCCAACAACTCTATTCAGGAAGTCCTGTTGAAGTGATCATACTCCTATATTTTAGGAAATGATACCGGAAACCTTCAGGAGAAAGGCCAAGGGTACGGACCCTAAGAAGGCTAGTCCAAACCACGGAAGACAAGTGGCTCAAGCCATGAAGAAAAAGGTTACACGAAGTGTAGTATGGTTACACGCCATGTTCCTTGACCCCGGGTACTACCCGTGTAGACGGCCCATGTCGTTCGTTCAAGCAGTGAAAAACCAAAATACACGGCGTGTAGAAAAGTACACGCCGTGTTCCTTGACCCCAGGTACTTCCCGTTTAACTGGCCCATGTCATTCGTCTTGTCGGATTGAAAGAAACTACCCGACATGTAGAAGAATCACATGCCGTGTCCGAGCACCTGGGCTCGCTCCGTGTACGCTGGCCATGTTCCTGTACACGGTCTTTACCCGTGTCCATGTCGCCTGCCCGTGTACCAGTACACGGGGTATCCCGTGTATCTAGCCGGGTCTGGCCGGGGAGGGGTATACATGGTGTTTCCTTGGCCGTGTACCCTTCCTGTGTCCGTGTACTCCCGGAGTACATGCCAGGTCGTTCTCCGATGAAAACATGTCGTGTATCCCATACTACACGACGTGTAGTTAGGATTTTTCCAGAAACGATCTCTTCCTCTGCATGCCTCAGATGATCCTCCGGACATTGATTCAGCCATCTGTTTGCCGCAAAACTCTAGATGTTGGATCGTCTCTTCATCGAGATGCCAAATCCATGGGTTTTGGGCCTTCAATTGGCTCCAAAATCCAATTTCTGTAACCTGTGCAGAAATCGTTCGAAGAATGATTTCTTCCAATCCGCTTTGATCCATCCGTCGCCACCGCAACTGCACCTCCGTAGGGTCGTCCCGATGCCAGATCTTCAATTTGGGACCATTTCATCGCACAACGGGTTCACAACGATCTATTGTTCCTCATCCCGCGAAGAACATGAAGAACACTCACGAAGAACGCGATAAATTTGGGGAAGAGACACAAAAAAATCAAGAGGGATGAACCTCAATCGATGTTCGTGTCAATCTTGGTCTATCACCGTTAGAAGATTGAACTAAACCAAACAATAACAAGAATCAAATCCCCAAAATCCCCGCAAAAGCTCGTCCCACAAGAACGATCGATCTGTGGGCTAATATGTTCATTGATTAGTCCGTGTTCATCGTAGAAATCAAAAAAGGGGAAGAATAAAATCACAATGACATCCTACCTGGATCCCGGTGTTCGTTGGAGAAGATTCAGTCACCACGTCATCCTCACCGACGAAATCCATCAAGAATGTCACCGCCGCGTTGGGGGTTTCCTCCAAAGCTTTCCTAGAGCCTCAAGGGGAAAATCAGGGTTATGGGGATTGTAACCCTGATCCCCTACATAATCTCTATTTAAAATATAAGAGATATTTGATGTAACAAGGTTTAAATAAAATATTTTAATTAAATATTTTATTACTGTTGCGTCCAAAAACCATATTTCACCACCGAACTACACCGGCCGATGTTAGGCCTCGCCTTATGTAAAATTGTTATTCTGAATGCAATGGTGCCCTCAGATTTCGGATCCGAGCACCCGTTTGGGAGTTATTCCACTTTTTCTGGAAAACCACATGCGCGCGTAATTTAATTATTAAATAAAATTCAAAAAAAAATTCCAAGCTCATTGGGCCTCAGAACTACACACCGTCTCAGAGCCTAGTCTTGAATTAATTCCCATATAATAATAAAATAAAACATTAAAAAATCCGGGACATTACATCACACCCACCTTAGGGATTTTACGTCCTCGAAAATCCAAAACAAGGGATACTCAAAAAGATGTGGGTACTACATGCGAATATAAGCCTCCTGCTCCCACGTGCTCTCCTAGAGATTCCCGTGCTAACACCAGACACGCACCAAGGGAATAGCTCTTCCACGAAGGATCTTCTCCTACTGATCCGTGATCTCCACTGGGTACTCAGCAAAGGTCGCTCCATCATCGATGTCCATCTCGCCCCAGCCGATGACGTGTGATGGATCATGCGCGTACCTCTGTAGCTGTGACACATGGAAGACGTTGTGTACCTGGTCCATCAGAGGAGGTAGATCCAAGTGATACGAAACCTCTCCAAATCTACTCAGAATATGAAAAGGGACAACGAACCTCAGAGATAGCTTTCCACCTCGGCCAAATCTCCGCAATCCCCATCGAGGTGAGACCCGAAGGAACACATGGTCTCCTCCCTCGAACTCCAAGGGCCTCCATCTCCAGTTGGCATAAGCCTTTTTCTAACTCTGTTTAGTCTTCATACACTCCTGGATGACCTGCACCTTCTCTGTAGTAGCTCTCCCCATCATTGGGCCCATGAGTGCTGACTCTCTCGGGCCAGTACAACAAAGTGGTGACCTGCAAGCTCACCCGTATAGAGCCTCGAATGGTGCCATACCAATAGTGGAATGATAGCTGTTGTTATAAAAAACATTCCACCAGTGGTAGGTGATCCTCCCAGCTATGACCAAAGTCAAGTATGCAAGCTCGTAGCATATCCTTTAGGACCTGGATGGTCTGCTCTGTCTAACCATCAGTATGGGGATGAAATGCAGTGCTCAAGTGTAACTGAGTCCCAAAAGCTTCCTACAATCCCCTACACAACGGGGATGTGAAACGAGCATCACGATCTGAGACGATTGTGGATGGTACTCCATGAGGTCAAACTATCTCCTGCATGTAGAGGTGTCCCAATCTCTCTACTGAACTCTGCTCCCATATGGCTAGGAAGTGGGCCGACTTGGTGAGTCGATCAACGATCACCCAGAAGGCATCGTGCCCCCTAGACATACATGGTAAACCCGTCACGAAGTCCATAGATATCCCATCCCAATTCCACTCTAGAACCTCAAGGGGCTATGTCAAACCTACTGGAACTTGGTTCTCAGCCTTTACTTACAGACAAGTAAGGCAATGAGAAACAAACGCTGCCACACTCTTCTTCATTCCTAGCCACCAGAATAAACGTCGAAGGTCCTGGTACATCTTTGCCATGCCTAGATGCACTACCAAAGGGGATGTATGGGAATCCCTCAAAACCTCCTCCCACAACATCATGGGTACTACCGTGCACCCTATGAAAAGGACAACATGCTCTCCACCTTCTGAAAATCCATCAGCAGCATCACCTGTGGATATCTGAGCACCTAGAATCTCACAGCTAGCATCCCCGTGTTGTGCTTACCTGACTCACTGTAAGAGTGGAGGTATAACAACCACCAACTGAAGGTAAGATCCCTCATCTCCATCAACTAAGGAAAATTTTAAAGATGCCAACTTCCTTGTCTCCTCATCCAGAAACTGCGAACTGGATTTCCTACTGAGAGCATCTTCCACCACGTTCCCCTTCCCAGCAGTATAAACTATCCAAAAGTCGTCATCCTGGAGGAACTCAGGACATCAACTCTGTCTCAAATTCAGTTCCTTCTGAGAGAAGATATATCTGAGACTCTTGTGATCAGAGTAGATGGTATACCACTCGACCATCAGGTAGTTCCACCACATCTTCAATACAAAGACTAACACTGCCAACTCAAGATCATGGGTCGCATAGTTCTGCTCGTTTGGTCTCAACTGACATGAGCCATAGGAAATCACTTCTTGCCTCTACATCAAAACACAAACAAGCCTGATTCCTGATGCATCGCAGAACACCACGTACTCGATACCCTCCTCCGGTAATCTCAAGAACGGGGCGCTCTTCAGACACTGCTTCAACCGTTGGAAAGCCTGTTGGAACCTCTCGGTCCACACGAAAGGCTTTCCCTTTCAGGTAAAATTTGTCATGGGTGCTGCAATCCTGGAGAAATCATGGATGAATCTCTGATATTAGCCTTCCAACTTAAGGAAACTCCGCACCTCCATCACGCTCCGGGGTGGCTCCCATGCTAGCATTGCCCCCACCATTGTTGGGTCCACTGCTACACCATTCGCTGAGACAACGTGCCCTAGAATGTGGACCTCATGAAACTAGAACTGAAACTTCGAGAGTTTCCCACACAACTGGTGCTCTCAAAGTGTGTCCAGAACCATCCTTAGGTGTCTCGCGTGCTCCTCCTTGGACGCAGAGTACACAAGGATATCATCGATGAAGACCACTACCAACCGGTCTAGATTGGGCTAAAGGATTCGGTTCATGAGTCCCATGAACACTGCCAGGGCGTTCATCACGCCGAAGGGCATCACCAAGTACTCATAGTGACCGTAGCGACATCTGAAAGCCGTCTTCGGTATATCCTCCTCTCATACTCGAAACTGGTGATAGCCGGATCATAGATCAACCTTCGAGAACCATCGTTCCCTTCTCAACATGTCGAATAGGACATCGATCCTCGGTATTGGATATCGATTCTTCACAGTCACCTGATTTATGCGCCGGTAATCCACACAAAACCTCAAGCTACCGTCCGCCTTCTTGGAAAACAACACTGGGGCCACCCAGGGTGAAACGCTGGGTCTCACAAAGCCCTTCTTCTGCAAGTCGTCCACCTGCATCCTCAGCTCACAAAGATCTGCAGGATCCATTTGATAAGATAATGCTGATATCAGGGTCATCTCGGGTTGCAACTCAATGCAGAAATCTATCTTCCGATGGGGAGGTAGCTCGGGGACAACCTCTGGAAGGACCTCCTCGTACTCAGCCACCACTACTAGAAACTGGAATCTCGTAACACCTACCGTGCCAAGGGATACTCTAGCCAACTAATGTGAAATCGGTTGTCCCCTCCTATGCACGAGTCCATCCTGCAATGTATGGGTATCTCTTTCACCAACAAAAGAGAACCTTTTCCCATCACTGCGGACACACCACACCCTTCGCCTAAAACAATCAATCTGGGCATGAACTGTGGATAGAAAATCTATCCCAAGAATGATATTGTATGCCTCGACGATACCATCAAGAGGTTCCAACCGAAACACTCGCCTCTAAGGGTCAGGTCACACTGCCTGCAAAGGTGTGTGATCTCTGAATATTCTCCAGTTGGTGTTTCTAAGCGTAAGGGTCGAGTCAACAGCTCAACATGAATCTCAAGGTCTCGAACAAGATAAGCAGCTAGAAAGGAATGACTAGAACCTGTGTCTATCAATATGACATCCAAAGTAGAGAAGACACAGATTGTAGCTCTAATAATTCCGGGAGTACCTGGGTCATAAGCCTCTACCGCCTGCAGCTGTCCCTGCCTCTGTCCACAAGCTCCATGAGCCTGGGGTGGACCTCCGGGGGTGGTGGTGGTAAAGGGTCGAAATGCCGACCACCTCCCGCTGCTCTCACAGCTCCTATGCCATGTCCTTCGCCTCACGGATCTTCCTACTCCGCACATTGCCTCTGCTTCGGTGGTCCATCCACTGCTCCCGTGTTAGTAGTACGGCGGGTCGGAAAATCTCGAGCGAGATGTCCCATGCCGTCACATTAGTAACATCGCCTCTCTCGAGGCTGGATGAATACACCCTGTGAACCCTATACGACTGATTCACTATCCAGGGATCTTCTCTAGAAACATCTCCCACGCCTGGGTCCCTGACGTCGGCTCCCTGCTGCCGAGGTCTCCACTCCATCTCGCCCACTACTGAAAACTATCAACTATCCCAGCTCCTCCAGGAATATCTCGACCACCAAATCCCACTTGAGAACCCCAGCATAAGTAAGAATACTCATAGGGATGATGCTAACTCGGATATCTCTGCGCAAGCCCCACTCAAAATTCCAAGCTCTGAAGTACTGATCTCTGACCATATCCATCGAGTAATGCGAGAGGTCGATAAACCTCGATGAATAGTCAGCCACCATCATGGTTCCCTGTTGGAGCTGAAGAAGCTCCTGTATGTGTACTGCTCTCATGGTATCAGGCGAAAACTCCTCTCTGAAGAGACGCTCAAACTACGACCATGAAAGTGTCACCTCGTCGTGAGTCTGGACAACTAAACTCCACCATCATCCTGTCGAGCCCTGCAGAAGGCTCGCTACCAAGATCACCATTTGGTCTGCTGGTGTTCTGACCAAATAGAAGACTCTGGTCACTGCCTCAAGCCAGTCCTCTACTGCATGAGGGTCAGGCTCACCTTAAAACTTGAGGGGTCTCTATCTCTGAATCTCGTGGAGTGCGCCCAGCCTACGCTTCTCCTCCACTAGTACAGCAGGCGCTAAACACTTCCCCATATGTGGTGGAATAACTGGCACGCCACCTGGTGGTAGAACTAGGGGATCGGGTCCCTGTATCAAAGCTTCATCACTGAGGGGGTCATCCTCATGATCGAGGTACTGGATCCTAGCGGGTGCGCGTCGCGGAGGCATCCTGTTTAAGAAACAGGATGTATCACAGTCAGTGAGTATATCTGGAGAGATGACTCAAGAAGGACATGGAAACCACAACCCATTCATATATGATTCATGTACCATTATTTTCCCCCATGCAACTGTTGTTTTCATGTTCTGAGTCGAAAAGCAAGTTATCGGAGTCCTGCTGTATGGATATATCGGTTGTCGCACAAACACTGGGGTCCCTAGCCTGAGAGCTGAACTCGAAAAACTTAACACTGTTTCCCCAAACCAACTCATAGACTCTCGGTCTTAAGGTAGAACCGACCCCTTTTATACCACTCTGTCATGACCCTTCTCGGTGGGGCCCTAGCCGCAACTCCCCAAGCCCGCCTCCAATAGGCCAGGGGCTAGTGACTAGCACCGAGTAGGCATGATACTAACATGGGAGGCATTGCTTATAAACCTGTACACACACACACACATCTCAAAGACCACAAAGATGAAAAGTAAAAACTACTAAAGATGGAAAAACACACATACACTAAAATCCCCACCAATAGATTATGACAGGGAAATAAAGTACAGTAATGTAAAACCCTGGGCCAAAAGTACAAGCCCACAAAAAGAATGTTTGCAACAAAGTCCAACCTGTAGATAAAGTTATTGGGACTACAACCCGTCACTGAAGGAACACACCTCGACCTGTATGATCTCACTAAGAACCATCTGGTCCTGGTCTAACTAGAATCCTGTCAATGGCTCGCTCGTCTGCATAAGACACGACACATGCGGGCAAAGCCCGTGCAGGGGTGAGTATAACAATACCCCGTAGGACACCCCGAAAACCACAAAGGAAAAACAAACAAGGAAAACACCACAAAGAAAATTATAGTCAGCACCACATAGTGTATGTTTATGGAACATATATCAAGAATATCCAGATATAATCGTACACAGACGACCATCACGAAACCACCACTAAGAACTAGCTTGAATATTCCACTAAGCATACAACCAGGAGAACACACTCCTAGGTCTAAAGAGAGAGATACAAAGTACTCATTCTGGGAGAACACACTCCACGAGTACCTTGAGAACATGATGCTTAGGTGAGGATAACAACCAAGTCATGGGGTGATTCTGACAACTCAGTCTGAGCAAATCCGCTTGGCAGAGGATCGACGCCCGGGTAAGGTAGGTCACGTTGATACAAAGAACTCTACCTAGGGTATCATGAATGAATAGAGGATCCAGCTCTAAGTCTCATAGAGGGGATTACAACAACTTTATTTAGGAAGTCCTACTGAAGGGATCATACTCCTGTATATTATGAAATGATACCAGAAAACTTCATGAGAAAGGCCAAGGGTATAGACCCTAAGAAGGCTAGTCCAAGACAAGAAAGGCAAGTGGCCCAAGACATGAAGAAAAAGGTTACACAGCGTATAGTATGGTTACACGCCGTGTTCCTTGACCCCGGGTACTGCCTGTGTAGATGGCCCATGTCGTTCGTTCAATCCGTGCAAAACCAAACTACATGGCGTGTAGAAAAGTACATATCGTGTTCTTTGACCCTGGGTACTACCCGTGTAACCGGACCATGTCATTCGAATTGTTAGATATAAAGAAACTACACGGCGTGTAGGAGAATCACACGCCATGTCCGAGCACTTGGGATCGCTCCGTGTACGCTGGCCATGTGCCCGTACACGGTCTCTGCCCGTGTCCGTGTCGCTTGCCCGTGTACTAGTACATGGGGTATCCCGTGTATCTAGCCGAGTCTGGACAGGGAGGGGTATACATGGTGTGTCCTTGGAAGTGTACCCTTCCCGTGTCTGTGTACTCCCGAAGTACACGCCAGGTCATTCGCCGACGAACACATGTTGTGTATCCCATACTACACGGCGTGTAGTCAGGATTTTTTCAGAAACGCCGTCTTCCTCCGCACGCCTCGGCTGATCCTCTGGACATCGATTCAGCTGTCTTTTTGCCACGAAACTCAAGATGTTGGATCGCCTCATCATCGGGATGCCTAATCCATGGGTTTAGGGCTTTTAATCGGCTCCA
Source organism: Viscum album (assembly GCA_963277665.1). NCBI lineage: Eukaryota > Viridiplantae > Streptophyta > Magnoliopsida > Santalales > Viscaceae > Viscum > Viscum album. The sequence goes on along the minus strand of OY728125.1, from coordinate 1,471,858,091 downwards.
AAATACGATTCTGGTCACCCGTGCAGAAACCGTTTGAAGAACGATTTCTTCCAATCTGCTTCGATCCATCAATCGCCACCGCAGCCGCACCTCCGTAGGGTCGTACCGATGCCTGATCTTTAATTTGGGACCATTGCATCGCACAGTGGGTGTGCAACAATCCGTTGTTCCTCGTCCCGTGAAGAACACGAAGAATACTCACAAAGAACGTAATAAATTTGGCGAAGAGACACACACAAATCGAGAGGGACAAACCTTGATCGATGTTTGTGTCGATCTTGGTCCGTCACCATTAGAAGGTTGAATGAAACCAAACAATAACAAGATTCAAATCCCCAAAATCCCCACAAAAGCCCATCCGGCAAGAACGATCAATCGGCAGGCTAATCTATTCGTGGATTAGTCCGCGTTTGTAGTAGAAATCAAAAACGGGGAAGAATAAAATCACAAAGACATCCTACCTGGATCCCGGCATTCATTGGCGATGATTCAGTCGCCGCGTCGTCATCCCTGATGAAATCTGTCATGAATGTCGCCGCCGCGTTCGGGGTTTCCTCCAGAGCTTTCCCAGAGCCTCCAGGGGAAAATCAGGGTTATGGGGATTGTAACCCTGATCCCGTGCGTAATTTCTATTTAAATGATAAAAGATATTTGACATAACAAGGTATAAATAAAATATTTTAATATAAAATTTTATTACTGTTGCGTCCAAAAACCAGATTTCACCACCGACCTGCGCCAGCCAATGTTAGGCCTTTCCTTAGGTAAAATCGATTTTCTGAACGCAAGAGTGCCCTCGAATTTCTTATCCGAGCACCCGTTCGGGAGTTATTCCATGTTTTCAGGAAAACCACACGCACACATAATTTAATTATTAAATTAAATTCAAACATTTGTTACGAGCTCACTGGGCCTCGGAACTGCACGTCGTTTCAGAACCTAGTATAAAATTAATTCCCATATAATATTTAAATAATACATGGAAAAATCTGGGACATTACAGTTGTATAATCTCTACATTTCAAAAATGAATGTATATGAAATCAATGTTATAGGTGGGTGAGAACTTATATATAACTATAAGGAATTAGGAAATGTTTTTATCACATTAGGAGACATTTGTAATGCACATGAGGTTATCCTTAGAACAATATGTTATGGTTTATCTCTTTTTATAATTGACCTATTTTTATGATGATTTGTTCTATATTTTTTCAAAATTCTTATATTTACTCAATTTTATTATATTATATCATGATTCAATGTTTGTGTTTTTCCTTCAAACCATTTATGTCACATTGATATGCCCCTTGACTCAAAGATATTACATTATTCATGTTATGATTTCATTTTTCCCTTACTAGGCTTTATAGCTTACCCACTTCACATGTACATCCCTTGGTTATCTTGTGATGTTTTATAAGTTCAATGTAATATAAGATAATTTTAATAATATCATTGTATTATTGGTTAATGTTATTATTCTATTTAACAAATTCAAAAATAAACTAGGCCTCATGATATTTTCTAACTATATTCAGTATATTTATATAAAATAAACCCTGAATTAATGGATATAAATAATATGGGTTCTCATACTCGATCTTAGAATGTATTTGAATTTCACATTGTTATGAACTAAACCATGATGTTAGCATGGTAATCTATAAGACCAGGTAAATACCCATGATTTTTTACATGATATTGGAAACATTTATTGTTTATATAAATTATATAACAATAATTAGAACTTTTTATGATAAAAGGAATAAAATATTTGAAAAAATATAGGACTTTTGTGTGTTTTTTCTAATTATTTGTATGGTAATTGTTGTGTGGTGACTTTTTTTCCTTTCAAATAGGGATACGACGAAAGGAGTGACCAAATCACCTCAATAAATCCTATTGAAAAATGTCCACCATTTTGATAAAGATTCACAATGGTGTAATGGACATTCATGTTTGATCTGAGTGAGGACATATATTTTTTAGAACTTAAAAAATAGATAATTCACCAAGGGAGTGATATAATTAAATTATTACATTTTTAAAATTTCACTCATTTTCCACTTTCTCGGTGTATATTCTTTTCTTCACACTAAAAATCCCTAAAAGTGTACATGGTTCCTATAACAATTAATCTAGTATGTAACAAGATTAAATTATAAGAACACAATTAAATTAAAAGTTATCTTACATGATTTTATAATACAAAACAATAAAAATATGTAAGATGTTTTTTGTGAGATGGGAAAGAATGTATTGTGAGTGTTCTTATCCACAGAGTAAAAAAAAGTGGTGCCACACCATTATTGGGTTATATTATTTTATACCAATACTACTAAAAATATTATCTATATATATAAACTATATTACCTTGTGATATCAATAAAACTACAATGTTCCATTAAGGATCCTCTATCAATTCATTCCCCATGACTTCCAAATGTAGTCGTAGATATTCTTGACATCTCCCAATAATGTTCACTTTTTAAATATGTGTTAATTTATTTGATGGTTTTGTGATGAATATTATATCTTCTAGATCAATTTTGATTCATGGGTTTTTATACAATTAATTTCTGTTTTATTAGAAAACGTTTTTGCAACATCTTACTTTACAACACTGTTCGTACTATGAGAAGTAGTGATCAAATCCTATTGTGTAGTGTGAAATAATACTCTCATTAAATCTCTCACACACATAAATTATCAATCTAGTTTTGAAATACTAGAGTATAAATAATAATGAGCTATATTTTAATAAAAACCATTAAATAATAAATAAACACAATTAGAACTACAAAGAAAAATTCATAATAAATTTTTTTAGTGGATCCTGAATATGTGAATAATAAAACAAATAATAAAATTAAGGGGATCTGAAAGGGAATTTGATATGAGATAGGTCCTTTATTAATTATCCATCTAATTATTATATATATTCCTCTATCTATATCCTAAATTATAGAATTCCTCTCCCAATTTCAACTCATCTCACACTGAAGCTTGTATGCCTTCTTATCCATTCACTAAGAGGTTATTGATTATGAACCCCTTCCCATATTATTATTCTCTTCTTATATAGGAATATGCAGGTATAAATTTTTGGATTCCTAGGTTCTTTATACACTATAAGAGATATGAAAATGACCATTCTATATAAATGTACTTTCATAAATCTCTATGTTTAATTCTTCATGTATTATAAACTATTTTTTATATATTCCCTGTATCTTTACTCATGATCATGTCACATGGAAATATCATGGTCCTAATTATATATTTTTTGAAGTAAAACATATGGGGATACATCATCTTTTGTATGTGAATCACGTACACATGATATGAACTTGAAAGTTTTCATTCATCCCTTCTTAGAAATTAGAGAACCTTTTTAAATGGATATAAATGCTTCCGGATTTTTGTTTTAATGATTTTATATAATATGAGAACATTTATAAAACACTAAAAATATTAAGATATTTCACATTTTGTGTTCATGGAATATAAAAACATTATCATTACTGGGTATGTTGCCATATATCATTTTTTATAACCTGAATATAGGCTGTGAGAGTATGTGTTCACACACTACACTGATGATTTCTATTTCCATGGATAGAGAATGATTTTTCCATATGTTTTAAAGGGTACTATTCCCCAATCCTCTAAAATGGATAAGTATAATTCATTTTTCATTTGAAAAGATTCACTATAAAAATTGCAGACACATGAATCATTGTAGAGAGTTTATTTTTCTAGGATCAATCCACAGAAATGGTAGTATATTGATGTGGTACTATTAAATTAATACATGGAAATTCAATGAATTAGTTTTTCTTTGATAAAAAAATCCAGAAAACAATGCATTGCTTTTATTATATAAAGGTGACATATTGGACCACCTTTACATTATCTCTCACATGGGGACTAAAAATACAACATTAATTCTCTGATAATTCATTGAATCATGACATAAAAAAAGAAATTTACTCCCACATTTTCTTATCAATATATGAAAAATATATTTTATTGGTTTTTATATCTATATGAATAACTTACTCATATGAAACCCTATTCTACTTCAATTAGTTCTTACCCAACCAGATCACCTTTATATAATTATGTCTAAATTCTTTAGATAATTATCTATAAAAGGAACGTTTCAAAAATGAATATTTTTTTATTTATTTATTCATGAATAATAATAAATATTTAATTAATATTCCCAAAATATCTAAAATTCTAATTATTATTATAGTAATTATATTTTACAAAAAATATGAAAACTATACTGAAATACTATAAGAAAATAGTTATAAAATTATTCCAATCACATTTCCAAATTTTAATAAATTAATTTTCCTATGGTATTTAATATCAATAAAATATAACTGTAATGCCCTGAACCCAGTTACCCAGAGTTGTTACATTATTATATAACATTGGCATGATCACTTGGGATCAAATCCCAGAAAACTGATCAATTTAGTATCCTTGGAAGTACTAGATACATTGATAAGTTTTACAATACATTATAAAATGAAAAAAAAACAAAATTGTCTCCATTGAACACATTCATATTTTATATACTAACCCTCCAGTTCAGTCATAATATACTTCTTTGCTTCCTTGAAAAATAAAACATAGAAAGGGGTGAGCTCGGATGCTCAGTAATGATAACAATATAGCATAAGATTTTATAAATAAGCATAAATATTTAAGGCAATGTATAAGACTAAAACATAAGCCTTTTAAGCATAAACATCAGCATAATGTGGCCAATATAAATCAAATAATTCCATTTACTTATTCACATGGATATTCTACTAGTTGAATAATCACATTCAATATCAATATCCATTTTCATAATGATGGAATGCATAATTTCAAACATCATAACCACATAGTCAAGGCCTTGTTCCAAGAATACAAATAATATTTTTTCAAGGCCCTGTTCCAAGACACTATTTATCTCATGAGACCTACCAATTCATCAAGGAGCTGTAGCGGGCTCCACCCGTCACTTACTAAGTCCAATGCACTCCTCATATGAAAAGGTTTATACATAACAAAAACATTCATATTAAACCTATCATATGAATTGTTAATATATTAGACATAAACCATGAATGGTAAAAGTAACACATCCACAGTCAATCATATCTCAAAACCATCAATATAATATGGATGATTTATATGATAATAAATCAACTTCAAACAAGTTTAAAATCCATGAAAGGATCTTGAAATAAATGAAATAAAGACTATTTGAAATAAATACCACTTTCTATTTTGAATTCATTTAAAAGTACCATAGTTATATAAGAAAAAATTTATTTTTAAAATATTATTATATGATTTTATGGTATGTCTTGATGATTTTATACTGGTGAAAAATAGCTGCACCAGCCTTATAAGTTAAAAAAAACATTCTAACATTAATTTTGTCGTAAAGGTCATAAAGTACATTGTTTGGAAAATAACGAAAAGATTACTTTAAAATATATATATGGTCAAATAAGGGTATAAATGACTTTAACCCATTGTCTAGTAAATAGTAATTAATAATATTGAACAACATTTTTAAGAAAATATGGATGTGGATGATAAAAATGTCCTAGTAGATACTTACGTATTAAGAACCTTGGATAAGTAAAGAGATTGTAGAATTAACCCTTACCATTTACTTTTCCTTGGTCGAGGGTACATTAACCTCCTGTATAATAGTTAAATAATAATTATTAAATTATACAAGAACTATATACATAAATATTATATCATATATGATCCTCTAATATTGCATTGTTAATAAGTTTTCAGCAGTATCATTGTTTCGGGTGTTAACTGATTCATTTTCCTTTCTATGATTTGTTATGTAATCTATGTTTATTTTGGATAGGATTTAATTTATTTATATACATAATTATATTAATTTCATAAACATTATTTTTAATCATAAAATGAAAATTATCCTTCAATGATTATGGTGGGTAATTAATCTCACCGCATTCGTGGAGACAGTAATCCGTTCGTACGGACGACTGACAAAATTATTTTATTGATGGTGAAATAATTTGTAATTGGATGGTATGTGGTATATAAAGAATCATTAAAAATTTATATTTATTAGTTACATCAACTATACTCATTATTATACCAATCCAAATAGTGAAGTGTTGAATGACAAACTACACCACGATGTGGAGACGGTAAGCCGTGCATACGCACGTATGGTGACTTTTTCATTTATAGAATGGATAAAATAACGAATATGGTTGTAAAATATTTATAATAATATCACAATATCCAGGAGGTACTTGAGTTATTATTTTGGTATGCAAACATCAATGATAGAGGAAGTGGAAGAAGAAAAGATCTTGAAAGAGGGTGGTGAAATTATTTCCTCTTATTCGGGTGTTTCCTTTTGAGTTGATCAAAAGGGCTCTATAGGATGGATTTATGATAAATTTAAGGACTCTAGGTTGATTTGAGGGAAGTTTATACGACATTTTGTTTAGGGTTTGGCCAAGTCAAATGGATTTGGAAGTGTGATTTTGAAAGAATGAGAAGTTCCCTTTTATAGGAGAGGTGAGGGACACTTTAGGAAAAGCATGAAATATTATTTTATAATAACATTATTTTCAGTTTATAAAGGATTAAAAATGATTTAATTCGATGATAAAGTGAGGATGGGTCAAAAAATCTCAACCAATACGTTTTAGGCAAGTTTAGGTAACTATATTAACCCTATCTTTTATATATAACTCGAACTTAAAAAGTTTATCTTTTACAATGTCTTCGTGTATTACTATAATAAATGGTTAATAAACATACTATAAAATTCCAAGGTAACCCCATGTTTTTCATTATTGATATATATAACCTTATCTATGTCATTTGGCTGATCCTTAGTTTTTTATGAATATTATATCAATTAACAATATAGTAATTGTTTTAAAAGCTCAATTATGTCAATTTTGACACTATTTAGTATTTGAATTTTTAAAAGCCATAAAAACATTATCACATAGAATTAAAATATATTTAATCAACCCTAACATTTCGTATTATCATATAAATTTAGTGTAATTTATCACAAAGTTTCAATTTACATTTATTTGGATATTTATAATATCAATTATTTAAATATTTATTTAATAAGGTAATTATTGAATCATCAATGTGTCATAAATAAATTAAATTATTTAATGTCTTAAATTTATAAATAAAATAAGATTATTTAGAAAATCTTATTATATTTCTAATTAATATTTATAGTCAAATTTATCTAATATATAACCCTATACTAAAAATGGTTCAGTCATTAATCATTGAATTTAACACTCTTAACTCTTCTTTAAATAAAAAAATAATAAATGTCTTAATCTAATAAAATACAACCAAATAGGATCCTATTTTATTTTTAAGGTTTTTTGTTTTAATTACACTTATCCAATAGAATTAGGACATGTGTTAGGGTAATTATAATATCATTTTACCCTTAATTACCCTATTCACTTTTAACGGTGGTAAATAGAATTCAAAAGTTACTATTCACAAAAAATTATTTTCATCTTATTGATCCAAATTTTACTCACTGATTTCAATAGTGTCTCTCTGAATTTTATCATTCAACTCACAGAAGTGGTAAAAGTAAGTTTTATGCAAATTTTCAAATGCTCCTAGAAGGTGGGTAAAAGACGGTAAAAAGTTCAATAAAATTTTATATATTTAACCTTATTATAAAACAATTCCAATAAATTACATTGAACATATATAGGTATTATGTATATATTTTTACATAAAATAAAATAAAATAAAATAACTAATTACTTAAATAAATATCCATATTTAAAAAAATATAGTGTTTTCCACTATTCATCAAAAATAGTATGTTTTCAGAAAAATACCAAAAATTCACCCTAAGATAATTTTGATATTCCAAATCCAAAAATGAAGTCCATTTTGAAAAATAAATTTTATAAAATTTCAATAAGTGGGTATTACTATTCATACTAGCTAGTTTTATTGGTCATGGTGTGTTAAAACTCCAAGTTGCGTACAACTCAAGATGCTGCATTATTCAAAGGGAAACGTACTGTGGAAACTTGGGGTGTAACATTATCCCATCTATAAAATAATTTTGTCCTCGAGATTTCTAGAATATTATTACATAAAAATATTTGGGTGGTTCTTCATCATATGTTCCTCAGGGATCCCAAGTTGTCAATTCCATCTTATGATTTCTCTATCGAACCTTTACCATATGAGTTGTCCAGTTTCTTAGTACTTGTTCTCTGGTATCAAGATTTTAGATAGGCTCCTAGCAATAAGATATGTTGATTTCTAGTTCAATTTCTTAATAGGTGAGTACATGCGTTGGGTCAGCCATGTATTTTCTTAATACTGATATGTGGAATACATCATGAACTTTGGAGATATTTGCTGGCATTGCGAAACAGTAAGCTGCAGCTCCAATTCATTCTATAATTTCTAATGGTTTGATGTACCTGGAACTCAATTTACCCTTCTGACCAAATCATATAACACCCTTCCATGGATATACCTTCAAGAAAACATGATCACCTATTTGAAATTCCAAATCCTTCCTTCAATTATCGGCATAAATCTTATGCCTACCATGAGCTTCTTTGATGTGTTTTTGGATAATATTTACCTTTTCCATTATTTCCTCAATATGTTCTGGTCCAAAGAGTGTTATTTCCCCAACATCATTACAACAAGTTGGTATGAGACATCTCTTTAAATATAATGCTTCATATGGTGCCATCTGAATACTTTAATAGAAGAAATTGTTATAGGAAAATTCTACCATAGGTAAATATTGATCCCACATACCTTGAAAGTCATGAAAAAATGAGCTCCACATGTCTTCTAAGGTTTGAATAGTTCGTTCTGATTTTCCATCAGTTTGAGGGTGGTCGTTATTGCTCAAACAATGTTCAGTATCCAAGGCCTTCTGATGTCTTTTACAGAATCATGAAGAAAAACGGGGATCACAATATGAAACAATCGATAGGGGTACACCATGGAGAATTACAACTTCAATAATATATAGTCTTTCTAGAAGTTCAAGCGGTAAATCTTCTCTTATAGCATGAAAATGTGCAGACTTGGTATGATGATCAACAATGACCCATATTGCATCAATCCTTCTTGGAGTCTTTGGTATCCCCGTGAAAAAATTCCATCATAATATTATCCCATTGCCACTGGGGTGTGGGAAGTGGTTTCATGACTCCTCCAGGCTATTTCCTTCTAGAGTTCACTTGTTGAAAAACTATACATCTTGACACTAAATCACTGATCCCTCTCTTCATATTGTCCCACAAAAAATGTTACTTCAAATTTCTATACATCTTGGTGCCCCCAGGGTGTATAGAGAAATTAGAGATATGGGCATCATCCAAAAATTCCCTTTTTAGATCAGGTATGGAAGGAACAAAATGCCTCTTACCAAATTTCAAAATTCCATCTTCATATAAGAAGTCGCTCAATCTCCCATCATTCACAACATTAATATTCTTTTGAAACACCTTGCCATCGGTATGAGAACTATTTATCATTTCTAGTAAAGATGTTTTGGAAACCATTTGAAAAAGTATCGATATCTCACCTTCCATGGTTATTCCTATATCCATGTTTACTAGATCCATGAAAATAGTATCCCTTTCAACTCTCATCTTGTTCAAAACTCTGTGACCCTTTATTCTCAAAGAATATACCAACTAATTTTCCTTCCTTGTGTGTTAGTATATAGTGCACTCATAATCCTTGAGTACTTCAAGCCATTTTCTTTGCCTCAGGTTGTGTTATTTCTGTGAGAAAATATACATCAAACTCTTTTGATCTGTATATATCTCACATTTTACACCATAGAGAGTTTCTCCATATCTTCAAAGAAAATATTATAGCTACTAACTGAACATCATGAGTGGGATAGTTTTGTTCAAGAATTTTTAGCTATCGTGATTCATAGGCAATAACTCTATCATTCTACATAAGGACATAACCAAGTCATTTCTTCAAATCATCACTGTAAATAAGAAACCCATCATTCCCCGATGGTAGAGTCAATATAGAATCATTTTCTAATCTTCTCTTCATTTCTTCAAAACATTCTTCGCACTCTTTTGTCCAAAAAAATTAACCCCAATATGTGTGAGCTTGGTTATTGGGTTATCCAACCATGAAATATTCTAGAGAAAACATTGATAATGACCTTCTAAACCAATTAAATTGCATACCTCAGTTATACTCATCGGTGGTGTTCATTATTGTATTTCTCTTGTCTTAGAAGGATCAACATAGATTTCATCCATAGAGATAATATGGCCAAAAAAATAAATCTTTGGAAGCTAGAATTCGCACTTGCTAAACATCCCATATAATACATTTCTTCTAAGCGTTTTTTGAATAATGTGAAAGTGATTTTCATGATCTTCATAGATTTTGGTGTATACCATGATATCACCAATAAATAATACTACAAATTCATCATGATATTATTTGAAAACATTTTTCATTATATCCATGAAAACAGAGGATGCATTAGTCTGCCCCAAAGGCATTACTATAAACTCGTAATGATCGTACCTGGATCAAAATGTTGTCTTCAGAATGACTTCCTTCATCACGCACAACTGATGGTATCTAGATCAAAGGTCAGTCTTTGAAAAATATTGAGCTCCATGAAGATGATCAAATAAATCATCAATGCGGGGTAGGGGATACTTTTTCTTTTTTTTATAGCATTGATCTCCCTGTAGTCAATGCATAACCTCATAGATCCATCATTCTTCTTAACAAAAAGAAAAGGGGATCCCCATGGAGAAACACATGGGAGAATAAATCCATTATTACTCAACTCTAGTTTTTTATTTACATCCACTAATTCTATAGTGGCCATTATATAAGGGGTCTTTGATATATGCCTTGAACCAAGAATTAAATCAATGGAAAACTCAATTTCACATTCTAGAGGATGTCCAGATAAATCCTCTGGAAATAAATCAACATATTCATGTACAATTGGTGAATCCTATATTTGAACATTATTTTCCTCACCCATAGTTATTTCACTATCTCCATCCCCAATAAGGGAATTTAGTAGAGCTATAGGAGGTGGATCTAGATAAGAATCAGATGGTGACATTTGTGCTTTAATGATAAGGTATTCTTTATCATCACTAAAAATTGTAACCTCCTTCTTCTTATAATAAATTTCAGCATCATGGTCGAAAGGAAAATCTATACCGAGGATTATATCAAATTCAATCATGGGTATGATAATGAGATCAGCAGATGATGAACATTTATATTCCCTAATTGGAACTAATTCACAAAACAATGTTGCGATTATACTTCCCGTAAAAGTTTTGACTGAAAAATCCATTGTTATGTAAAATTTATAACATATAATTTTCTTAGGAAATTGGTAATATATGAAACAATGAGATGATCCATAATCAAATAATACATTTTCTAAACATGAGGAAACTATTAAATTACCTACCACTACGTATTTCAGAGCTTCAAACTCAGTAGTAGTGAACGCATAAGCATGTCCTTGGTCCCTTGGCCTTTTATAAGGTATGTTTCCCTGACGCTTAGGACATTAATTTTCATAATGACACTTTTCTCTAAAATTGTAGAACTCAAAATTGACATCCTCTTTATTTCCCTTGCAATCACGAGTTTGGTGGCCATTTTCACCACACATGTAACAGACTCCAATTCCCTTCAGGAAAGTACCGGGGTGTTTCTTCCCACATTTACCACAACAGGGATATTAAACTTTAACCTTCTTCCCCTTATTTCTATTTCCAGAGTGTTCAATATATCTCTTCTTCTCATTCTTTTCATTGAAGTTGTAAGACATAGAGAATTCATTTCATGTCTTGATAGCGCATGAGATAATATCTTCGTACCATGAAAATGATTGTTAGACTAATGCTTGATGGAGAAATTTATTTAACCCATAAAATAATTGATCACTCTTACTCCTTGGGTTACATATATAATCGGTTGCATTCCTTACTATCCCTGTAATGTTAGCCTCATACTTTGCGAAATTCTCATCCTCATTTTGCTTCAGACTCAGAAATTGCCTTCAATATCCTCTCTATGGTCACATGGAGAGTATTTTCTATGAAATTATCTTTAAACTCCATCCATTCCATGTTTGATACTTCTTTATCTGGCATTGTGTTTTGGATTAATGTACACCATTGATCTACTTCTCCCATGAGGTTTTTAAATTTCCATGAAAACTTTTTCCATTTCTCTACTCCCCAAAGCATGAAATATTTTTTCTAAGGAACTTTTCCATTTCTTAGCTACCAATGGATTTTTACTCCCATTGAATGTTAGTGGTTGTTTCCTCATGAAGCGTTCCAACAATGATCCTCCTTGTTGTGGATTGGGGTGATCTATATGGGTAAGGTTATTATTCATAACCTAAGTGAGTTGTCCTAGTATGGTGATAAGACGATCATCACTAGTAGCATCACCAACAACAATATAATTATCTTGAGTGTGAGGGAATTCCCTACATGGATTATGTGTATTGATACAGTTTCTATTCCTTCCACTAGGTATCATTTCTAAAAAATGGCATACATTATATTAGTTTAGGAATCCCAATATATATTTCCAAAATCATTAAACACTTAATATAATTTGAAAAGTTTATGGATATAATCCATAATCATATAAATTTTTTCTCTAAGGAGGTATATACTCATAAATCCTTCATAATGGTTTGTAATGACAATGTGAATTATCCTAAGCATATCCCTCGATAGTATCGTAACCAAGAGTGCATCAAGGCCCATTGTCATGCACCAGTTACCATTCGAGTCTAGATCAAAGTGGTGTTTTCGGGTTTTACCCCTATGTAGATCTTTTTCAGAGCTACCTCTACCTACTCGTATCCAGATAGGGATCTATTTCTTGTAAAACTCAAAAAATCACTACATTACAAAAATTCATGTAAGTTTCCTTATACTATTCCTCAAAGTCTATCTTAGGGTAGTATTCTCAAATCAGAGTTTTTCTAAACCTAGTATCCCCGATTTGTACTAAACATCCTTTGATACCAACTATAACACCCTGACCTCAATTACCTAGAGTTGGTACAGTATTACATAACATTGGCATGGTCACAAGGGATCAAATCCTGAAACACCGATCAGTTTAGTATCCTTGGAAGTGCTGGATACATTCATTATTTTTGCATTACATTATATAATAAAAACAACAACAATATTGTCTCCATTTATCAAATTTATATCCCTTATACTATCCCTGAAGGTCAGTCATAATATATTTCTTCGCATCTGGGAAAAATAAATCATAGAAAGGGGTGAGCTCAGATGCTCAGTAAGGATAACAATATAATGGAATCTTTCATAAATAAGAATAAATATTTAAGATAATGTATATAACTAAAAAATATGCCTTTTAACCATAAAATTATACATAATATGGCCAATATAAATCAAATAATTCAATTTTCTTATTCCCATGGATATTCTACTAGTCAAATAATCACATGCAATATCAATTATGAATTTCATAATGATGGACTACATAATTCCATACATCATAACCACATATTCAAGGCCTTATTCCAAGACTACAAAAAAAATTTGTCAAGGCCTTTTTCCAAGACACTAGTTTGTCTCATAATACCTACCGATGCATTGAGGATCTATAGCTAGCTCCACCCGTCACATACTAAGTCCAATGCATTCCTTATAAGAAAAGATTTAATCATGACATAATCATTAGTATTAAAACTATCCTAAAAAATTATAATACATTAACAATAAACCATTAATTGTATAAAAATAGATCCATAGTCATTTATATCACATTATCGTCAATATAATATGGAATATTTGTATCATAATCAATCAACTTCAATCATGTTTAAAACCCATCAATGGATGTTGACAAAGTTAAAATGATGACTATTTGAAATAAATACCTATTTCTATTTTGAAATCATTTAATAGTCACATTTTTATAAAAGAAAACATTTATTTTAGAAATATTCTTATAAGATTGTATGGGAAGCTTCAACGATGTTATAATAGCGGAAAATAGCTGCACCCTCCGTATAACTTAAAAAAAGTCATTCTTACCTTAATTTTGTCGAAAAAGTCATAAATTACCTTGTTTGGAAAATGACGGAAATATTTCATTGAAAACATATATAGTCAAATAATGATATAAATGACTATAACCCAAGGTCTAGTAAATAGTAAAAATGTTTGAAACTATATTTTTTAGAAAACATAGATGTAGATGATAAAGAGGTCTCAAAAGATACTTACGTATTAACAACCTCATATAAGTAATGAGATTGTATAATTAACACTTACCTTGTACTTTTCGTAGGTAGAGGGTAAGTTAACCACCTGTATAATAGTTAAATAATTTTTATTAAATTATACATGAACTACATACAAATATATGATATCATATATGATCCTCCAATATTTCTTTGTTAATAATATGTCAGTAGTATCATTGTTTTGGGTGTTAACTGATTTATTTTCCTTTATATTTTTGATAACATAACCTATGTTTGTTACAAATATGATATACATGATTCATATCCATAATTATATTAAGTTCTAAAACATTTTTTTTAATCATAAAATGAAAATTATTCTTGAATGATTATGATGGGGAATAAATCTCATCGCGTTCGTGGAGATGGTAATTTGTACGTACGCACGAGCGATAATATCATTATATTGATGGTCAAATCATATGTAATTGGATAGTATATCATATATACAGAATCATTAACATGTTATATTTATTTTTTACATCAATTATACTTATTATTATTCTCATCCAAATAGTGAAGTGTTGAATGACACACTACAATATGACATGGAGATGGTAAGTCGCACGTAAGCGCGTATGGTGATATTGTCATTTATTGGATAGATAGAATAAAAAAATTTGTTTTATAATATTTATAATAACATAAATGTATGTATGAGGTACATGAATAATTATTTTCGTATGGAAAAAGCAAATAAAGAGTAAGTGGAAGAAGAAATAATTTGAAAGAGTGTGGAGAAATTATTACCTTTTCTCTGTGTGTTTTCATTGTAGTTGATCAAAAGGGATCATTAGGTTGGATATATAATCAATGTAAGGACTCTAGGTTTATGTTAGGGAAGTTTGGAGGATATTTGGGTAGTGTTTGGATGAGTCAAATGGTTATGTAGGTGTGATTGTGAGAGAAGGGGAAGTGCCCTTTTATTGGAGAGGTGATGGTCACTTTAGGAAAAGATTGAAATATTATTTTAAAATAATTTTTTTTTCTATTTATAATTGCTAAATATGATTTATTTCTAGGATAATGAGGGTATGGGTCTAGTAAATATCAACCAATAGGTTTTCTACATGTTTAGGTCACCATATTAACCTTATCTTTTATATTTAACTGTAAGTAAAGAAGTTTATATTTACAATGTCTTCTTATATTACTATAATGAATGGTTAAAAAACATAATATAAATTCCAAGTGAACCCCATGTGGTTAATTATTTTTATATATAACCTTATCAATGTTTTTTGTCCAACCATTATATCTTTAGGAATATTATATCAATTAATAATATATTATTTTATTTAAATACTCAATTATGTAAATTTTGACACTATTTAGTATTTGATTTTTTTGAAAGCCAATAAAAATTATCACTTCTAATAAAATATATTTAATTAACCCTAACATGTAATATTAACATATAAAATTAGTGTAATTCATCATAAGTCTCGATTTACATTTATTTGGATATTTATAGTATCAATTATTTTAATATTTCACTAATAAGGTATTTACGACATCATCATTGTGTCATAAATAAATTAACTTATTTAACGTAAAAATATTATAAATAAAATACCATTATGTAGAAAATATTGTTATATTTCTAATGATTATTTATAGTCGAATTTATCTTATGTATAACCTTCAATTATACATGGTTTATTTATTAAACATTTAATTTAACACTTTTAACTTTTCGTTAAATAAAATAATAATAAATGTCACAATATAATCCATGTAGACCAAAAACGATCATATTTTATTACTAAGGTTGTTTTTGGTCGAATTAAACTTATCTAATATAATTAGGACATGTTTTTGTGTAATTATAATATCATTTTTACCCTTAATTACCCTATTTTATTTTTAACCATGGTAAATAAAAGTCAAAATTTACTATTTTCCAAAAATTATGTAATCTTTCTGAACCACATTTTACTTACTGATTTCAACATTGTCTCTTGGATTTTTGAAATTCAACTCATAGAAGTGGTAAAATTATGTTTTATGCAAATTTGCAAATGCTCCAAGGTGGGTAAAATATGGTAAAAAGTTCAATAAAGTTTTATATATATAAACATATTATAAAAAGACTCCAAGGAATTAAATTGAACAAATAGATGTATTATGTATCTATTTTGACCTAAAATAAATAAAAGTAATATATCTAATTAACAAAATATAATGTCAGTTTTAAACAATAACGCAGTGTTTTTCACTATTCTTCAAAAATTGAATGTTTTTAAAAAAATAAAAAAAATCAAACTATGATAATTTTGATACTCTGAATCCAAAAATGAATTCCAATTTGATAAATAAATATTAAAAAATTTCAAAAAGTGGGTATTACTATTCATAACGGCATGTTTGATTGGTCGTGATGTGTTAAAACTCCATGTTGCATACAATGCAAGCTATTACAGTATTCAAAGGGAAATGTATCATGGAAGATTGGGGTGTTACGATAAATCCCAGAATTAAATTCATCATAGATTTGATTACCTAATGAACCAATGATATAGGGTAATATATTAGTTGAATCATTCTTTTCTTATTTAACTTCTTTTTTATCTTCCTCTCACTTAGTTTCCTTATCATTCATCACATGATTCTGATTAGTTATTCATTACTATACTATAACTAGATACCTTCATTCATTTCATTTTAATTTGAGTTCAATATTAAGTAACCCTTCTATCTATCTCAATAACCAGGTATACTGAACACAAATTTCCTTCTATAGCCATTTTTGTGAAATGTAATTACTCAATGAATATAACTAATTTATAACTATGATATTCCAAATATTAGGCATACTGTGAGTTTAATTATAATAACCAAGGCATGTAGTCATGGTTAGAAAACTAGATCTTCGATTATTCTTTTCCCATTTATATGGATTTTCTTTAAACAGATAGACCATATAGAAAAGTACCTTATGATACTTAAATTGTGTTCCCTCCAAATCATACTACTCTAATTTAAATTACTAGTCTTTATTTTGTTAGGGTGAAGTATTTTAGTGTTTATTTAGTACCCCAAATAACTCAACCATTTTTATGTTCAAAAAAATTATTATATTCATGATAAAATCTAGATTCACCAAAAATATTTTGAATTAAACACCATTGAATAGTGTTTTAAAATAAGATACTTCCTATTCCAAAGGTGATTTTTTCATATAGAAAAAATGGATAATATTTACTTGATTAATTTACAAAGACCTGGTTATCCACCAAACTTTATTTCTACAATATGAATTCATTGACCTATTTTGAGAGATGAAATTATTTAGTGGAAAATGAATTCTTGTATATGGGTAGTACAAATTCATGTTAAAATAGATTACCCACTTTGTTATTACTGAAATAAAACTATATTTGTTATTACCATATACAAACGTATGTCTAATTATCATATAGGATTCATTGAAATATAAATTAATCAACTTAGTGTGATTAATGTCAATTATTGTTCATTAAAGAAAATATAACTAAAATATTAAAAATCACATTGTTGGGTTACCTTGTAAGAGCTCTTCCTATTAATAAAATATCTAAGATTACATAAAAACAATCCCTAATATATTAGAGTCTATTCATTAATTAGTATGAATTGAAATATGTTATTTTCTATATTGGTTCATTTTATGAACACATCTCTTCTTATATCTGTGTTCCTTTGGTTATGAAACTAAGTGAAATTATATATGTTTACCTTGTAAGTTCTTTTACCCCATATATAAAAAGACTTTTCCAACTATTTCATAAAAATATATTCATTTTGATAGTACTGGGAAAGTGAGGAAGAAATATGGGGTTGATACTCATCTTTTTCATGAACTTCATATGTAATGGACACTTCGTTTGTGGCTTCCTCTTCATTTTGAGTGTTAAAATCTAAAAAACATTCAAATAAACTTGTGTAAACCTACCTCAAATCAAACTAAAAAACTAGGTGGTCATGATATAAACATTTTCATATGATATGGGGGGTTGTCTCTTCTTCTAATATATAAATAAATTCCAATTATTTCTAGTTTAATTATATTTTCATCTTGATAACATGAATTTTTACCTTACATGTCAAATGATGATTGAAATATATTAAATTTAATTAAACATAGACTTATTATAGTTTATTCATAACTATATTAAAATTTTTATTGTAATTGACCATCCATTTTATCAATATAATTAATTACTATTTGTACAAACAAGTAATAATCATCCCCTATTATCTCTAAATGTTTTTAGATGTAGTGACACCACCTGATTATTCTATCAGATAATGTTCCTTCTAAATCCTCTTGTTGTAGGCTCATTCTGCACAACTAATCCCTTTCATCAAAGTATATTTGATAAATCATTGTATATGTGGATTGAAAGTCTAATATAAATTAATTAACTGACAAACATTCATTATAATATAATTTTATTCAAGAAATGTATATATATAAATGATTTTTTATCATTGGTTGGTGGTTTCTTTAATTATTCCATAGTTTCCTATTTTAAAAAAAAGTTCCCCAAAAAACACATGAAACACAATAGAATATCCACAAAAAATGATTCCAGTATACTTAATGTTAATATTTAATTTATAATATACATTCTCTTATATGTTTATAGGTTCACTACTAAAAATAAATAGGTATGTAATATGATCACTCCATAAGGAACAGTTTAGATCATTAACACTCTAGGATGATTTATGTTGTGAAAATCGTAAACATATTGCTGATTTTATTGTCAAATATGTAGAAATTTATGGTGATTGTACTTATCATAAGAGTAAATAATATAGATATCTAGCCTTCACTGAATTGGGTTCTACTTTTATTGATTTAACACTCAAAATATCTACCAATTATATCAGCCACATTTCCTATGAGCATTGTATAACCACCATTGTGTCCTTAAATATAACCTTTCATGTAATTACTTCTATATTCCAAATACAGTTATATGGCACATTGAGGTTTCCTGATGTGCTCCACCTTAAGGAGTGATGGTGATTGATTAGTGGTATTGTGATTCTTCCACAACCTCTAGATATCTGATTAGTGACATGGGTTTCTTAGACACTGATGTACGGTTTTTTAGACCATATTGTTTTATTGTGTCACTCCATTTTATGTATCATACTACGAGAAGAAAAAAAAAATTCCTAGTGTAAAATTGAAATTTTTTTGTCACTCAACCACATCTATATTCAATATAGTGGATAACTAGAAGACAAATATGAACAAGGATAAAAGATTAAATCACCTATGTTCAAATAAAAAACATAATAAATTAAAAATTCATATATTAGTTATAGTAAAATAATTATAATGGGATTAATAAATATTCAATTGAAATTAAAGGGAAAATAAATATCACAATATTTATACAATTTCCTATGTAAAATCTCAACCAGATTCATAGAAAGGTTCCTCTAACTATATCCCACCACACCAAATATAAATTTTGATTATTAATCCACTTTAAAGAGATGTGGGAAACCGTAGTTCATAAAACATTGATAACACTACATGCTAAATGAACTCACAAATTGATTAAAAAAAGTCTAAGATTATTAGAATCAGAGACTCTATATAATTCCCAGTGCAGAGTACTAACCTAGATGTATGGATCCTTGTTGATAATCTCTTCAAGTTGAGTTACCATTATATCCATTGTCTTAATGAATTCCTCCAAGTTGATTTTACATTGGTTGAACCCTCGAGAAAGGATTCAATCGTGTTTGACTAACCATGCCTCTTTCTCCTCCTTAGAGTCAACATGAAACCTTCTTTCATATATTCTATCGATCTCCTCTTTTGAAGCATTGAACTGAACAACTTTTTCATGAATTTCGTCTGTGGAATGGAGGTTGAGTTTCAAGAACTCCCCTTATTCTTCTTCAACTATACATGATTTCCCACACTATTCTCCACTTTCCCCACTTAGTAAAGATTTTATTTCTTTGTTTCCACCCTTCTAAGAAAACCTAGTATTTAGCAGCATAGGCAAGTGGGAATAGTAAATACGTCCCTTTGATTTTTTATCCCTTTACCACAAAGAATTTTCTTGAATCCCTATTTTCTTTATGGTCTTTAATAATTCTAGGACTATGAAGACCTATTCCTTGAATTATTTTCAAACTATCCACTGATAGTTGGCTATAGATATTTTCACCTAAATCATCTTCTCCTAGAGCCACTGTTGTTTCTTGGACATCCAGACCATCAAAGCGGTTACCCAAAACCATAATTGGGCCTTCATGGAGTGGGCTCTGCCAGTATGAAGATTTCAGAATTCCTTCCTTCTATGCTCGCAGCCTTCAGATGGGATGGAGGTTTTGAAGTGAGAGTGTTTGGGTCTAAGGGACCCAACACATTCACCTCATTCATCCTTCCTTTTTTAATTTGTGATAATGCAGCTAACTCCTCCTGCAATTCTTTTATAGATAGTTCGGCCTCCACATTGATGTCATCCCTAGTGGAAGCATAGCTAGAGGTCCCCCTAATGATTAAGGCTTTTTCCCTTTTCCCCTAGAGGCAGACTTGCTGGGACAGGACCGAAGAAAACAGGCTGCCTAGAAGGTTATGCCTCCATAGAACCTAGTTCCTACACTTGATTGAGGATACCCCAATCCTATTTCAAATGACTCAACACCACATCCACTGGTAGATTTTCCCTCACACCACTAGCCTTGCACACGATAAGAGGAGATGGTGTGTTTGTCCCCCAATTCTACCCCATTGCGGTTGCAATTGCATCACCTCTGTGTGGAAGAACAACAAAGTTTTCTCCCTTCTCCGATTGATTAAAAATTATAGCCCTGAAAACCAGGACCATTCCAACCTCCATAAGATGGGGATGCTCAGTTCGGTAATAACAATGTAAACTATGACGGCATTTGGAATCTTCATGGCCTAAACAATGACAACTAGAATAGAAAGGGATCCAATAATCAAAACATACTGTCTCTTTTCAGTGGATCTCTCCCACGGTCTCAATGGTGATTAATTCTAGTGGGCCTTTTGAAATTTCAGCAGCAATACAGATCCTAGGTGCAACTGGATGGAAAATAACACTGTTCTAGGAGTCGGATCATAGATTGCGGCCTAAAAAATTACCAATCAATCGGAGGATCGTGAAGTTCTAAAATGGCAATGGAAGTCCATGTAGAGAAATCCAGAGTGTTGTGGTCAGAGGGTCACGCCTTAGGAGATAATCAAAGTTCCACTGGTAGAAGGAGAACCTAAATCCTCCCATGGAGCACGGAGCGAAGGCCCAAGTAGCAAACAGGTCTTCTTCATTTTCAAAACAGTCTTGAATGTGTCTCTCATCTAGCTGGACAACGGTCACTCGATCTTGAAAATTCCAAGATGAAAAGGCGAACCAGTCGAATGCATAAATAGAGGTGTTATTCTTTAGGAATTTGGATACCAAGGTGATATCTAGAAATGCTGATGCTTCCGTAAACTTCAAGGGGAAATCTGAACCGAGAGAACTTCATTCGAGAGGGATTGGACCCTAGTTACATCCTCTAATACTGTAAACTAATTTATATATCTTTCCATGTTTCTCATCTTAGTCCCATATTCGAATTTTGAGAAGAATCTTGAATAAAGATGATTCATCATAAACATTACATCTATAAGGACACGACTTGATCATTAAACTTATCCTTAGCCCATTATTAACCTTTACCCATTAATTAAAACATATATATATATATAAATTCTTTTGTTGGATATGTTAATTAATATTATATAGGATACAGACACATAAAAAGTGTGACGAACTTAAATTTAGATTTCTAAGCACCATTTATTTCATCGAAAATGACTATTTGTGTTTCTGGGTTGTGTGGAAATCTCAGGGTATGAATATTGTTGTTCAATTTTGTGCCATGGATGTAGGTAGTTAGATTATGAATTCAACTCTTGTGTTTTTGATGAATGTTTTTTATATGTTTTATGTTTCCTATATTTTATTTAATTATTATCATTTATTGATCCTCTCAAAAAGATTTGAACAACATAGTTTTCATTAGGTATGATTCACTCTTTGGGTTATGGATTGTTTTTTTATTCTTTTAATCAGGGATCACATCTGTGCGGTGATTCAGATTCCTATCCCCTAATAGTGTGTTCCAATCCATGGACTAATTTCATGGCCCATAGAGTTATTTATATTCCCCACATCCCCTCTTTCCTAAGTCATCCATCCTCTATCACCATGGATGATGATTACAGATCTTTAATCAAAATAGGATAATGGGATGTCAGTTCCTCCTTCCATGGATTCCTCCATAGGGTTCATTTCATAGTTCCGATCTCCCTCATAGAATTGATACATGTTCATGATTATCATTCATAGTTGTATCTTGTGGTTGATAGTAGTTAATTATGCTTTGAACTATTACAATAAGGTAGCAACCTACTATTGAAGAGGATGATGATTTTGGACAAGTTAGATCATTATGGACATTTTTTGTGTTGGGAATTTGTAAATTTCTTCCCATTTTTTTAAGTAAAGTAATATCAATTTATAGTAATATTTTATTTTTAACCTATGGAAGACCAATTCTATAATGAGAAAACTAACACCAAGGGTATAATCCATTTAAGGCTAATTTTTTAGGACATCTCATGCTTATCACGCGAGGTAGAGATTTTTATATATTAAGAGGTACCATATGTTTTATGTGTTATGGGAAAATGATTAGTATTTTAAAGTTTCTAGGGAAGGTTATAAAATATTTATACTCTTATGAGGATGTGTTTATAGGATTTATATATTGTGTGGAGGTGGTCATAGATTTAATGTCTTGTGGGGATACACTCATAGGTTTAAAGTATCTTGAGGATGTGGTCACAATTTTAAGGTTTTTAAAGATGTGTTCATACGTATAATGTCTAATGGGGACATGGTTATAGTTTTATCATCTTATGGGTATGTTTCAAAAGTAATATGGTCTTTAACTGGGAAATAATTTGCCTAGTGTCGCAAGTCTATGCATAAGTCCACTATGGGGAATCATGTTTGTATAGTGTGAGGTTTTGTGTGCCCCCCAAATAGTGATGAGAATGATCACACATTGAGGTTGTTTCCTCCCAATTGGAATACAAAAAAAATTTTGATGGGTTTGGGATTGAACCATAGGGAGGGGTCTTATAAACCAAGCTAAGATATAGGGATCAAAACATATGTAGTTTGAGTGCAGAATTTTAAGATATGTAAAAGGACCATTCCATGAAATTTATTGCCATGCGGTAAGGACACTTATGTCACAGAAGGAGCGTAAACAAGGTATGGTTCGAGTCTTACTAGAAGAAAAATCTTGAAAATTTTAGTACACTCTAATTATAATTAAATGGGGAATACAATGATTTTAAAATAGGGTATGTCTACAATTTTGTGTCATGACATGAGGAAGTTTTTAGGTAGTTTAATGTCGTGTGAATATTATGAAGATTTTTTATGTTTAAATTATTACAACATGGACATAGTTGATACATATACTTGTGGTATCCAATTACAAATAAGTAGAGTAAGATAGAATGATACCACACTAGCCCTCATTTAATATTAAATTACATGGTTTTCATGGGTGATTCCACCACTCGAGCTTATGAGTCAACTGTGCATGTGCTTTTATATTCGAATGAGAAATAATATTTCTATATTTGGGTGACATGTAGGGTCTTAATGATAAGGTGATTATTTCTCGTAGAAATATTCTACGTTATTTTCTAGTATTTTATTATAAAAAAGGGACTGAAGACAATGGTTGATGATTTTAGTCATACAGGTATGACAGACACAAATGAACATAATTTTAATAGGGTATGGGGCACTTGAGCACAAAACATGTGAAAACGTATATCTTAAAGAAGGGGGAACTAGGTTGGGTACACAAAAAAAATATATTACAAAACATCATATATGATCAGAACTTTAATGTTTCATGAGAAATATTCTCTAAAAATGGATGGGGTAAGGAATCAGGGAGAAAAGTTGTGCATAATGTTTTGGGTTGACCAAAGATTTTAGTTTCATAAAAGATACTAATATTTTAGAAAACTTTATATCCATATGGAAATTATATTAAGTATATATATAGAATTATCTAAACTATTTTTGGGACTTTTTGGGTTTTTTATTAATGTTAACAATCTATAAGAATCCATGGGGAAGTCAGAGTTTTAAAATTTCATGAATGAAAGGTCTTCATGAATGCTAGTTTAATAATTCAACTTCTAGTGATCCATCATAATAAATAGTTGTGTTTTGGGGTGCCCTATTTATGGGGAAATTGTTGGAAAAAATGATAGGTTATGAAAGTCCAATTGTTTCATGTAACATGGTGTGGGTTCCTGAAACAAAAAGTTTCATGAATCTCTTTCCTTTTACTCTATAAGAGAATCAATGATTTAACATCTCCTTTATTGTGGAAGAGACAGATACAAAAAAATGGCCTACATGCAATTGAAAAAACATGTGACAGACCTTGTAGTTTGTTAATAGATTCCCCATTACCAATACATGTTGTGATTGTTGACGTCTCATTTAATACACAAGTGATTTTCACATTAAAATAAGTTGTTTTGTGCAATGGATCAACGTTTTTCATACCCAATTCCATAGATAAAGGGTGGAAATTCATGCTATGTGGTGTCTTTATATCAGGGAAAATAATATTTTTGGCGGATGAGATGCATTTTCAGCACCAAAAAATTCCCCCACACTAGATAATTGGACATGAGGGGAAGGAGTGTGGTTGAATACTATGGAAGAAATCAAACTTATATATATATTTTTCTATTTCACCAACTCTGAGGACTCATTACATAACACAAAGGGACCCATTCTTATAAATAGTGTGTTTTTATGGGGGGTATATGTTCACCTTACTTCAATGCACAAAAACCCTTCTCTCATGAGTGGTACTCAAACCAATTCAACAAACTCACCAGATTATATGTGTGTGACGATAATGAAAAATATCCTTTTACAAGATAATATTTATCTATTTCAAGACATTATATCATGAATTTGTCTGAAACATGATACACATACATGAATATAGGGGGATTTGTGAAAAAATACCCCAGTTTTGTGATTTATACATGGACAACCCTATGAAATACTTAGAAAAGGAAGAACAAGACGCTCAGACTACCACTATAATAGTTTGTTCTTCCAGAAGGGTTGAAATGGGATAAACCCAAATATAATTCAGGAAATAAGGGTTTTATATGAGTACATGGAATTATTGGATTTACTTATTGATGAATAGAAATGATATATTCTAATTAACTTGTTTAATATCTATTGGTTTATATTACAAGATGATGTAGCCTAATTGACCATAGAGACCAACATATTGAGGTTATTGTTTTCTCATCATGTTATGCTTCGGTGTTGAAACAACATCAATGTAGGTCACACACTAAGGTTTGTTGAATATTGTTTCATATACACCCTAAATGGTAGGATGAGGATAGTCACTGGAGAATAGTTGATAGATGAAGATATCCCCACCCACTATATGAGCATCATCTAAGCCTCAATCATGAAAAATCATATAGGATGGTATGAGGAAAATGAGTTCGTTTTCAACGGGAACATCATAGATGTATGTGAAGAGGTGTATTGGGTATGATACATGTATCAGGAGTATATGTATGATATGTTGTATATTATAATATATGATGAAATGTGGGCAACCAATTTTTACTTCTACTATCATCTAGAGCTACTAGCACAACTCTTCACCAGATGGTCCCCAGACACAAACAAATTCCTCCTTCTCCAAGAGGATGTTAGAATTATTCTATGTTACTTTCACACCTTTAGTAGAATTACTATAATAATCATTGAGCATAATAAGTGAATCTAGACCCACAATTCATAGGGGATTAAGTCTTGATATTTTTAGTTGTGATGATTTTGTTGGTTTACCTGATGTTAATCTATAGGAACCACCCAAACTTTCTCTTGTACATCCAAGTCAAGACATGTATGTGATAGTTCATAAACCCACAAAAAATAAGATTCTAGGTAAAATAAAGAAGTTCCCCATATCCCAACACGACAAAATGTAGTGGTCATATTGGTTGATGCTTGAACATGGACGATATCAAGATTGGGGAAATGTCATGGTATACTGGATCCTTTAAATTTAGTATGTGGTGTTCCAAGATAACTTTTAATAGGATGAATAATTTTGATCTATGATGGTTTAATGGGTATAATATCAGGGACTTTGATGATGGTAACAATAAGGGAATATGGGAAGGATGTAAGACTGGGGGTCTATATCTTGGCTGGGAATAAAAGTGGGAGAATTGGTAAGGTTCATATGTTGTCCAATCTAGTTACTATTGAGATAGATAATGATCATTTTTCAGGGAATTAATTTTTAAATTCCATACCCCCCAATGTCGCTCTTCAGCCATCTATCCTCTACATTTCCAATGATTGACTGGTGATGCTCAGTGATGCCGAGGTGATGGAAAGAATATGAAACATTGGGAACATTATGGTCTTCCACTTCATGACCATTATTAGGGAAATGGTTGAAAATCTAAAGGGGAGTCATGAGTGAAGACATTATTTATAAGCCTTATGCGTTGGGTTGTTTTACACAATTATTTGAAAGATCACATATTATAGCCATAACATAAATTTCACTTTGATTAGAAGTCTTGGTTCATCCAATAGTCAGTGATCAAGGTTCCCCTGGTGGTTCACTTTTAATAAAACCCATGTATCCAATAACCAAATGACCCGAAGGCCTTCATTTTTTTATTATTTTGATAATCCACCTTTCACGACGTGAGGTTAAACACTTTAATCCTATGATTTTTGTGGTGGATATTGATTGTAAAAGTATTCTAGGAGGTTATGATTCTAAGTATAACAAAAAACACATTGTCTGAATCACAAATAATTATGAGAAAAATTGTATGGCAGTGTACTCGTGTGAAGTTTAGAAGAAACAGGTGAAGAGAGTTCCCCCAATATTGGATCTCTTGGAGAATCCAAGTAGAATTAGGGAAGCCCTTCAAAAAATATTATAGGTGTTAAGGAGATATTACGCAAGAGGATATACATGGGGTGTGGGTTCTCAGGAGCATACCATGCCTCAATCTTTTGTAAGGGAAAATGGAGCCTATGTATATAGTTCTATCATGATCCATTATAATGGGAAATTGGAGTAGAATGAAATATACCATGTTCGTAAGATAATTCCCTGGGAAGCTCTTATGAAGAGGTTTTCACCACATGGTGTAGGAAAAAGAAGTTGTTATCTACCAAGAGATCCTAGATGAATGAGGGATTTTTTAGTTTTACCCAACATTATAGAATCTATGATAGAGATTAACCAGTAGAATTATTGATAATCTAGATCTTGGTACCTCTAGATTCACCTCATATGTATTCTATTAGGAAATTCATGCATACCTATTAGATATGTATGTTGAAGCCTGATTGCGCATGGAGGGTGATCCCTTCACTACCTAGTCATGGACTATGTTATGTGAAGAGGTAGATGAGGTAACATCTGATGAAGAAATTACATATGTGGAACCAAATCATGAAATATACCATGAAGGATCCATTAGTGTTAATTTTAGTTTCTGTATCACAAATCATTCAATTCTTCAAGAGAGAGGGGGTGGGTCGTAACTCATAATAACGGTAAATTTCAAAAACTCCACTTTTGTGAGGTATGCTGCCAATTCATAAATTTGATAAAATAATTTCACTTTTATTCCCATTTTTATATCTATTACACTCCTCCAATTATAATACTAATTAGAAAGAGAGGGACATTATAGCTTTGTTAAGGGAAGCAGTAGTGTTTCTATAGGCACCAATGAGACTTTCTTGGAGTCCACTCCTAAATCTTCAATTAGAGAGGCATCCAAAGAGGAGAATGGGGAGGATGATCGTGGATCTCCCACCCTATTGGTTATCTAGGGAGGAAATTTCATTTTTTTCAATGAATACTACTTCTAAAAATGGGGTGGGACACCCAGGACAATTGATCTTCCATGTCCCTATGAACCCCTGAGTGAATTATGAATTCTACTCCATAAAATATCTTTTACTTCCTTTAGTATGGATTAATATTGAAGTACTAACATGTTTTTTGGGTATTTATCAAAAGACTATAACCATGGATGATCAAATTTCGATCATGGTGTGGCTACATGTGTGGATTTTTCTCCAGGGATAGACCCCATATTGTATTCCCCGGTCTAGGAAATGATGTCTTGAGCAGAATCCATTTATGATGTGGTTATCGAGGGGGTGACATTGTGGGAATTTATCCAGGTAATTACTTCATGTATGTTTCCATTCATGTGGATTAATTTTATCTACTTTTTGTAGATCAAGGTGTTCAGTATTCTATTGTGTGAAATAATGTTCAAGGAAATTTTTATACAACTAAGCTTTTATGAGGGTCTTGGGGATTTGGATTCCATATCCGCGGTGGGGTTAGGTCATGAGGATATTACTACTTAAGATGGGTTGGTGCCAATACAGTGGGAGACACATGGTTTTTCGGCAGATTCATCCATGGATCCCATAGAGTAGGAGGCTATTGAGGGTGTAAACATTGGTGTGGTGTCTAGTGGAGTTGATCTCTCCCTCAACATGGAAGCCATTCGATCTATCAAAAAACATGAGGTAGATCCCATTGTTGAAGTTCCTGAATCATTCTTAGAGAACCAACCTAAACCACACAAATACATGTAATACTATGTAAATGATGTCCTCAAGGATAACCATATTTTCTATATCATTGCTTGGATAAGAAATAAAAGCATCGTCACCCACACCCTAGGGGAAGAAATGGTGGCTCAGATGAGATCTCTTCTCTACTAGCTACTGAACCTTGAGATTGGTGAGGTAAATTGCGGTAATCACCCTGAATGGGCTTGATACAGCCTCACCAATTGGGTTTTCATGAAACAGTGATAGTAAAATTCATACTATTATATGGATATTTATTTAATTGTTAAATATCTCTTGGAGGATGAACAATATATAGATTTTTTGGAGGATTAGTTTCATCATTATGAATGAATTGTCACTCTAATGGGAAGAATCATCAGCCAATTGAGGTAACTAATAGTGGTGGCCAAGGAAGAAGTAGATACTGATGAATACTTGGTGTCCAAGTATAGGGATGGTTACAAATATGGGATGAAAAGTTTCACCATAAAGTGAAGTAGGATATGACAGAGCATGCTAAGTGGATGTATGCTCTCGAGGCTATAAGGAAGAGGATGGCCAAGATAGAGCAGTTCCTTGATCAAGCCAATCCATAATGATCCTTTCCTTCTATTTTATTTTTCTTTTCATAAAAGTGGGGATTCATCATAGGTATATCCATCTAAAATGATGGACATACAAATTATTTGTTTCGATTAACTATATATATAATTTTTTACTGTTTCTCAATCACATTAATAAGATGACCAACAGTAAACCTCTAAGATCACATGTGTATTTATTGGGATTATAAAAATTGGTAAATAATGGATTACTATCTTAAATCAGAGTATAACATATATAATTAATTATTAGTGTCTGAATGTTCCATATACTTCTAGGAGTGTGATGAAAATGGAGTATTTTTTTGGAAACAGAGATTCTAATGATCCAACATTATTTCCAAACATGAAGGATAGAATGAGTGGGGTAACACCAGGTGTATTGGATTCTAGACAATCAAATGGGGGAAGTAGAGGATGTGAATAATGATTTATAATGATTTTTATCCATGCTTTGAATGCAGGTTCCATAATTTCACTTCCCTAAGTCGAGAATACAAATGACTGTTGAATTTGGACCATAATAGAATTGTGGAACTCAAAAATTATTTATCTTAATTCCTTTGATGTGTCTTCCCCCAATGGAAGGTGATCAAATTTAGATAGTCAACATCATTATTAGGGGTGCCTATCCAAACATGGATGATGGTGGGGATCCAACTCAAGGAAGCTGGGATGCATTGGGTGAAATGATAAAATGTTCAAATTGATATCAATTCTCAAGGAATTAGACAAAAATGGATTTTGGAACATTGAAAATTACTTTCATCTTGACTAATAGTAATACCCACTTCCCATTGAGAAAATAATCATGGAAATCAAATGAATGTCTAGAAACACATGTGGTGCAGTAGGTGACTGACACTGTAAAAGGGAAATGGTTCTCTCAAGAAAGGGCATGAATGCCTTTAGATTTTTTGTCATGCAATGAGGATAAGAGGAATGTTGTTTTAAATCTTGCAGTTTGGATATAGAATACATAGTATAACATTATATAATGATGATTGTGATGTTTCATGAATTTAATGTCCTATGACCAAGATGTCTATATAATAGTTTAGTATTTCGTGACTAGGAATGTGAACTGATGTGAAAAAATTAACCTTTTCACCATAATGAGATGTCTGATAGGAGGAATACATAGGTTTCCACCACATTGAAGACATTATGAAGGGGGAGAAAAAGGTAGGGAAGGTTTGGTTCTCACGTTTTCAAGAACTAGTGGGTCCAACGAGCCCATCATGGTTTTTTATGGGGATCAATGGTCAGTATTGTAGGGTTTACACCTTTTCCATTAATAACCTCACATTTCCACAAGTCATAGGTATGACTTTGTGGGTGAAATCATGACTTTTTTTGGTTTACCATTATCATTTTTCATCCTGATAAACATTTTTGCCTCTTTCCTTTTGACATTTAGGGACATACCAATCAGACTGAATGGGAAGACACTTAGGTTCATATGTGTATATGATTGCTTATCATTTAAGGTCATTATTCCTAGTCCAAGGATACTATTTTATAGTCAACGGGTTTAGTCCCATGAATGTTGGTATTTAGGATATGATCATATGGAATGGGAGAGTGAACGAACCTAACATGAATGGAGGTTCGAGGTATCTACAAATCAAAATAATTTCCCCAAAATAAGTCGAAAACTGTGTAAGTTATTAATTCTTGGACCATCACTATCTGAGGTACACATTCCCTTTGTACTCATAAAGGTATTAAGATCCAATGTGGGTTGGGTGGTTCCAAAATTAGACATGGGTGTTGTGAGGATTTTTTACTGGTCTCAAGATATGATATCTAGGCATCACTATGCATCCCATTGAATAGAGAATCAATCGGAACATGGGTCTAGAATATATTGATGTAGGGGATAGAAACCATAATATATAGTTCGTTCAATAGAGGAAGAAATTGAAATGTTGCATTAGGATGATGATAAACAATAGGTGATCTGGATAATATTATTATTGGGAATATAGGGGGAAATAAGCACGTAGTTTAAGGTCATGATGCATAGACTAGATGAGTTTAGAGGTAGTTTAATGTTATGGAGACTATAATAAATCATGGGGCTTCTATATGGGGGTACGTTTGGAAATATAGATTTTTAAACTCTATGTGAATAGAGTTACAATGATTCCCTTCACCAATCAATCATATCTAGGGAGAGATGCATATAGTTAAAGGTCATGATGCATGGAACATTGGTGAGGGTGGGATCATTTCTCTAACCATAATTGATTATATTGTTATGAAAAGTGTGATGGGGAGATGAATTCTTATAAATTAAGTCTTTCTTGATAGAGTAATTACTTTCTATACCTAATAAAGGGGGTCTAGGCATCACTATGTATTCCTTGGATATGAGAATCAAGCCACATCATGTTGGAGAATACGGTGTTGAAAAAGAGTGACATCGCAAATGGAGGATAAAATCCTCTCTAGTGATGATGTAATGCTAATTCTATAGTTTAAAATGTCATACAAGAATATTTTTGACAAATAGTATAACAAAATGAAGCTAACACTATGGTAGCTATATAGTTATTTTCCATATGATATCGAAATTGTCTAATAGTTTAACATTATGCGAGTGATTTGTTTTATAGTTTTATGGCATGTGACTAGTATGTGTTTAGCATAGTTTGAATTTATATATATTTAAACAAGGGGATTTTCATTTTTATGGTCATGTTGCTTAGACCAATAGTGGATTCTATTAGTATAATATCATATATTATAGACTAGAAGGATGAGTTTCTATGGGATGTTTGTGTATCAGAAAAATGGTATAATACCACTGTAAATAGAGTCCTATGGAGGTCTAGTAGAACAGTAACGATCACCATGGAATGATTCACATATTTTAATGTCATGATGCATAGACCATAAATGGTTTCTATATGTTTAAATCTATGGATCTTGGACTAAATGGGTGGTGAAATTCTATCTTGTAAAGTTTTTCAATATCAAACATTCTGAGGAAGATCAAACCAAGACTTATAATCCCAAATCATTCATGGTGACTGTGAGACAAAGGGATCAATGATGAGTTACCCTTATCACAATGGATTGATAACTAGTTGAAAAAAGAAGTAGGATTGAGAAAATTCTAATTACATTGAGTAGATTAGTCAACATGTAAAAATACAATGTGGGATAAAATCAATGGTGTTTAGACGCCACATGAACAAACAGAGGAGAAAAGGATGTAAATATAAACTTTGGAAATTTAGACAAAAAATCAGGTAGATTGATGGGTAGGTAATGACTACTGAAAAAGTTCAAAACACAATTGCACAACTGCATCAGTCGAGGCTATTGTGAGAGAATGTCATACCGACCATTGACTATAACAACCATGTCTTAACATTCATGGATATTACATAATTTTTATTATTATTTAGAATATTACAAGAGTACATTCTTGAATAACATAACAGTTTAGTGTCTTAAAAATCATGGAAAAAATATTATAACATGGTGGAGTATCTTTTCCATGTCAACAGTAATGATCTTTCACAACAATACTTCTACATAAAACATTCCTTCATGACCTGGGGAAAGGAAACATAATAAAATGGGTGGGAGTAAATAATCTGTACGGGTACATAAAGGAAATTCTTATGAATAACATGAACATAATGGTATGATAATATGATAATAACATTTGAAGACAATAACTTGCATATCAAAGACCATAATCATGTGACATTGAAAAATGATTGATGTTCATAAGATAATAATCATATGGAAATCAAGATCATAATCCATGATATAATAACATCAAATTTCGACATGTAATTTTGGAATAAACATAATCATATAAAAACCCCATGAAAAGGATTCCTAACATGACCTTCATGACATATTAGGATGGGATACTCACCTGTTTACCTACATCGGGCATAGGATTCTCTCCCATGTAACCTCTTATTTCGGGATTGGGATGCCCTCCCATGTACCCTATTATTTTTAGGTTTGGGATTCCCTCCCATGTACCCTCTGGTTTTGGTCTTGGGATAACATCCCATGAACCCTCATAGTTTTAGGGTAGGGATTTTCTACCACGTAACTTCTTGTTTTGTGCTTTGGTTTCCTTCCCATATAACCATTTATCTAATAAAATATTTATCATTACCCAATTCATTATAGGGAGATATAATTCCAACCAGTCACTTTATAAAATGATACATACATGTTCCACAAAACATTCAACATTTCATGACTCATAAAAAGATATGGGTTTTAGTAACATCAAATCATAACCCAGAAAATTAAATGGGTATCATTAAAATTTCATTACATAATTACCTATAGAAAAGGAAGTAGTTTCATAAACATTTAATTAAAATATAACCCATGAAAAAAGTGGGTTTCCAATGTGTAAATATCATTGAAGAGAAACAGGTGTCCTGACAATGATTCCATCAAAAAAATAAACCATTCAAGAAATAATATGGATGGAATATTTGGATCATTTCCTAAAAGGTCTTGAGTAACATCAGAAGAAGTCATCTTAGATAGATAATAACTTGGAAAGATATTTTGAAACAATTAAATAAGAAAAATATCCTTTCATCATTTGAAAGTTATTTTTAAAACATAAATCATTATGGACTCAGTTTTCATAAAAATAAAATTTAAATCTAATAAATAAATATTGAAAACATTTTAAAAACCATTTTCCTTGAAATATTATAGAAGAATATTGAAAATATTTTTAAAACCATTTTCCCTAAAAAGATATTAAATGCGATTGAAAACTTTCTAAAAACATTTTCCCTGTGAAAACACGTTAAAGAAATATAATGAAATATTGACAACAGTATTGAAACAATTTAATTGAAAATTAATTTTAAAAAATATATGTAAATATTGAAAATGATTATAAAAAAATTTCATTGAAAACACATTGAAAACTTATAATAAAAGCATGAAATAATTTTTTAAAAATTAATTTGAAAATAAATTTGACAATATATAATGAAATAATTGAAATCCCTAAAAACATTTGGAATAATTTTTCCTTGAAATTATCTTCAACAATAATTTGAAAACATTTTTTATAACAATGTTTTTAAATAAAATAGATTTCTGAACAAAAATAGAAATATGGTGAGAATTGTTTTAAAAACATTTTATTAATTATCTTAATACCCAATGAGTAAAAAATTGTACGAATACAAGTAGGTATATTTAATGAATATATGACAAGGAAACTCATGATGTTTTTTGTGATATAGATCAAAATATTTCATCAATGGATGTATAATCAGAAACAATCAGAAAAAATGATCAAGTTGTTTCAACATAATATCACCACATGGTAACTTGGGATCATACTCTCCATTTAATTAAATGGAATTACATGAAATTAAAATATGTCTAAAGTAATTATATTCAATATATAACATGAAAAATGGAATTATATACACCTCAAAATATAATTTAAGAGTATAAAAAAATAATATTCTCAAGGAAGGAAAATTGAGACAAAACAATCTAATCAGTTTCGTAAATTTTGAGTCATAAACCTCATGAAAGTAAGGTCCTATAATGGATATGAAAATTCACATCGCTTTGAAGAGGCAGTTGTACACACTTCTTTAAACAAAATTAAAATAAATATACAAATTATAATGTATGACGATATGTGTTGTACAAGAATTGATAAGATTAAGTAAATACTAGATATAATATATATCATATATAAACTGTGATTCCATCATAATTTCCACCATTAGTGGCGATAAAGGAAGAATGAACAATCATAATTTTGTGTAGTGGTAGTTTACCGTACACCTAAATAATATGGCTATTTCCCATTAGATGGAAGTGTGTCTAAGTGTATGTCAAAAAATTTATAATTAAACATCCAATTATATTTTGGATAACAATTTTCATTTTAAAATCATGGAATAAAAATATTTTATGGAATGGTGAATCAAAATAAGATAAATGAGGTTGAGTAAGGATGGTACATCATCGTTGGGTAACTCTTTTTGGTTTTCACAAAAGGGATTCATTTTATTCAATTCTCTCCAAGGTAGGATTAAAATACTAACATGATATTTTTGAGATGTTTCGTGTGTGGATATTTTCTAAACCTATGCGGATTGAGAAGTGTGAATAATGGAAAGATATATTTCCCTTTAAAAGGGGTTGGAAATTATTCAATTGGTATTTTTGAAAAAAAAAAAGTAAGGTCTACAACATTTTTGTCTAAAAAAAGTCCGAAAAAACATTCCAAAAAATAAATGAATGTGTAAGGAAAATATATTTCCATTAAATGGTGTCTGTGAAATTTTTTAGTTCATATATTCCATTAAGTGTAAGGCTTATTCCTTAATTTTTCCTTAGTCGGGGTAATTAATTTTAATTACTTTAACTAATATTTTTTTTGTAAAAATCTATGTTCACCTTTTTAGAAATTATAAATTATAACAATTACAAATATGGAATCCAAATTTTTTAAATTACAATCACGTAATATTTACAAATTAATTTAAATTCATTCACACAGATCGGACGACAATGCAGGTTTTTAATATAAATATGTTCAAAAGTCTGATTTGTTGTTACATTCAATTTAAATGTGAAATTGATTCCAATGACCTAAATTTTGTTTATTGATAAATATTTTATATAATTTGACTTTAAAAACTAATTAAAATATTATATAAATACATAAATAAATTAATGTAAAAAGTAGCATTAAATTAAAATTCATTATTTTTTAACTTTTCATTAAAAATGAAACTTCATAGAAAAATTCAAAAAATATACCCTAATATAACTTTTTTGTTTTTATTTCAAATAATTTTTTTTTTGAAATATATTAGTTATAACATTTCAAAAAATTGGATTTAAAATAGAGTTTCCATGAAAACGTGGTCAATGCACCTTTATATAATTATTGATTTTTATGTGAAATATTAGTATTCTTCTTATCATATTCATTTAAATTATATTGGATGAATAAAAAAACTTTAGTGGAATATATAAAATATATATTTCCTTAATATAATTATTTAATTTTAATTAATTTAATTTATTAGGATAAAAATTATTTATGAGTATAAAATTGTTTTCTATAAAAAAATCTCTTTATATTCAATTGGTTATTATATTAATTTATAATTAATTTGAAAAAAATTATATAATTATATATTTATTTAATAAAAATATTTTAATAAGTTATTTAATAAGTTAGTTAATAATATTCACAAATTTTAATTAAACAGATATGTTATCACTTATTATTTAAAATAAAAATATTTTTAAAAAATATTATTGTGTGGTA
The DNA here is from genome assembly GCA_963277665.1 of Viscum album. Lineage (NCBI taxonomy): Eukaryota > Viridiplantae > Streptophyta > Magnoliopsida > Santalales > Viscaceae > Viscum > Viscum album. Next base: position 1,471,821,032 of record OY728125.1, on the reverse strand, counting down.
GAACTCGGATGTCCTTGTTACGCAATCCATCAATGGAATTAATATTTCTGTATAATGAAAGATAATCATAGTGTTATGTGTTGGGTATGCTAAAAAATAAATTACAATTAGTTAACTATTTACATGGTTTCGGGTATAAATCAATCCAAACATAATATATTAATATATAAAAAACTATTTTTAGTGTTGCGTGAATTGAATAATATCGAAAATATTATATTAATTCAAAAAATTAATTAAAAAATTATTAGGGTGTTACATTATTACCCACATAAAAATAATTTCCCCATTTAAATTATTATATTATATTAATGGATTAATACATGATAGTTCCACTCATAGAACCCCACTTCATAAAAATAAATACAAAAACATCCATTATGAAATGAACAATAGAACTCTAATAGTTACCTAAATAAACCCATAACTTGATTACCACAAAGGAGAACATAGGTGTGAATTAAAAACATTGACATGGAAGGGAAATCTAACCATCATGTTGTGATAAGGGGTGATAGAAAATAATGTCAATATAAATATAACAATCAAAAGAAATAAATCTATGATGACCAAAAAGATCATCTAATCAATTTGAAATTAAGGAATGATTATAAGATTTTTGTTTTCAAGATCCTTTTCCATAAATTTTCTCTATTTCAATGAAATTATATACTTTCATTATTTCAGGACAACCTCACTCATTGTTGATCCTTGATCAACTTCACCTCTTTCTCCAAAAATGAAGATGAACTTTTCATTTCTGAAGTACTAACAGATCATGAGATCCATCATATGTCATCCCATTTTATATTATTTATCATTACAAAAATTTTATATAATAGGTTATCCAATATTCATAAATCCTCATGTGGTGAGATAATACTTGAATCCCACATACATTATCCTAATTGTAACTCAATCTTTGTATAAATGGCTAACCTTATAACCCATTTGAAAGATGAAAATCCAAAACCTCAGAATGAAAGTAACAAAATTAACTTAACATTGATCACCCATATATCAAAATGTTTAGATTGGTCATGAAATTCCAAACATTTTAATAACCTCATCAAATATTCTCTTGAAACATGGTAATTACCTGAATTACCATAGATCCTTATCGAAAAAATACTTGTTTCTAGTTTACAATGATTACTGGATAAATTCATTAAATCAATGTGGTAAACATCATCCTTGATGAAATACACCACTTTTTCAATAATCCATTCCATGGTAATCTATATCATCCATTCTAATTATTTATATCCAACATATATTTATCTGAATTTAATTTTCTCAACGTCAGAAATTAATTAAGGGTTACCCGTAACATAAATAACTCTTTTATATGAAATAAATATTCAAAATGTACTTTATAGATTTTAATGAAAACTTATACTAAAAAATAAAAATATATTTCATTTTTGATGTAATATAATCGTTGAATTTATAGACATAAATACTTTATTCATTCAACCTTATTCTTAAACCAATACTCATGCTTCATCAACATATTCCTTAAAACCTCATTCCACGAATATATAATATGAATAATGTATTAAGGTTTCTATACTTCAATCTAATCATGATTATTGTGTTTAATGTGAACAATACTAGATAAACACCACACACATTTCATTTTTTGTTTGCGGTCCCACTATCATCATATATATAACAATTACTCATATAACCATCCTAATTCTCTTTTGTTGATTTCTTATTGAGAAATCGACTCACATAATACCCATAAATTCCAAATGTGAAAAATTAAATTTTAACCATGTTCCTTTTATTTATCTCCATTGATGAAAACCATAAATCACATTTTGATAAACACATATCCTAGAAGAAAATGAGATATTCAAGAAACATTACTGATAGTATGTCAAAATAAAAGCACCTAATTTTTAATTGAAAACAATGTAGGTCTATCATAGGTTATTTATAGTCATATTAAATACTGGTCATTTATGGTGATTCGTAATGGTTTTACGAATTTCCCATTCATATCCCTAAGGAGTGTCAAACACAGTGTGCTTCAAGGTCGGTTGTCATGTACATGGTTACATCGTGTCAGGCCTGATAGACCTTTTTGATGATGTTTCCCCTAGGTAAATCTATGTCAGATCCAAATAAAATTTTTGTTTCTATATAGGTATGTTATTCTAGTAAACCACTCACTCAATCCATCACCAAAATTTCAGTTCATTTTCTTAAACATTAACTCATCCTTACACTTATACATAAATATTTCTCTAGACATATGATGTGAAATATCCTTAGGTATCTCATTATCATTTTCTTATACAAATTTACAAAACATGACTAAACCATCCATTTTATAACAAACTATGATAACATTGTCTTAAAATACCTGGATGTTACATAATTTTTTATCAATATTTATCATATTATAAGAGTACATGCATGATGGTTGTAATATTTTAGTTTCTTTGGAAGCATGTAAAAAATACCCTTACTTGGTGAAATATATTCCACAAATCCATTAAATATCTTCCCCTATTTTAATTCTTCATAAAACCATCCATCACCACCTATAGAAAGGAAAGATAAGAAATGGCTGAGCTTGAATGCTCAGTAAGTGTAAATAATCGAAATGTATAATCATAACATGAACATAAGTGTATGAAAATGTGATAATAACATTTGAACATCATACATTTCTTTTCAAAGATCATAATCACAATACATGTAAAAAATATTTTTTTTTCATAATACATGAATAATAATAAAATCCAGAGAATAGGCCCTAAAATCATAACATAAGAATAAATCAGGGAATTATGGAATACATATAATCATATAAAAACCCTATATCAAGGATTCCTACCAATACCTTATTAACTTTTTTGTATTTGGATAATCACATGTGTACCTACTTATAGATTTGGATTCCCTCATACATACCCTCTTATTTCGGTCTTGGGATTCCTTCCTGTACACCCTCATATTTTAGGCTTGGGATTCCCTCTCATGTATACTTCTATTTTAGGCTTGGGATTCCCTCATGTTCACCATATTTTTTTAATGATTGGATTCCCTCTTGTTTACCTTCTTATTTAGGGATTGGGATTCCCTCCTAATGTACCCTTGGACCAAAGAAAACATTTATCATTCCCCAATGCTTTGGGGGAGATATAAATTCTGCCCACACCATAATAAACTAGTACATACCTGTTCCACAAAATAACGATCATATCAAATCCCTTAAAAAGAGAAGGGTTTTATAAACATCACACCATGACGCATGAAATAAAATGGGTATCATTAACATTTCATCACATTATAATCTATGGAAAATAGATTGGTTTCATAACCATTTCATCAAATTAGAACCTGTGAAAATTCATGAGTTTCAAAAGTGTATAACTCATGGAAGGTAAATGGTTTTCATAAGAAATATTCCATAAAAACATTAACCATTCTAGAATTAATTTGAATAGAACCTTTGGATCATTTTTTATATGGATTTTATTAACATCAATGGATTTCATATCAGATAGAGAATAACTTGGATTGTTATTTTGAAAACATTTCATGAAGAAAATATACTTTCTTCATCAGAAAATGATTTATAAAAGATAAATCCTTTTGAAAACCATTTTCATATAAATGAAATGAAAAATTATAAATAAATATATAATACATTTTGAAAACCATTTTCCTAGAAACATATAAATGAAGCTTGAAAACTTTTTGAAAACCATTTCCTAAAAAATATATAAAGTAATCATTAAAAAATTATAAAACATTTTTTCCTTGAAAACACATTGAAAACATATAAATAACTGTTGAAAATATATTAAAAATACCTTATTTTGTTATTATTCTCCATGTTTATAACGAAATATTGAAACCTTTTTGAAAATTATTTCATTGAAAGCTCCTTAAAAACATATAATGAAATCTTGAAAACATTTTTAAAACCTTTTCATTGAAAATAACAATGAAAAAATATAAATAATACAAAAAAACAATAAAAACTTTTTAATATCCATTTTCCTGGAAAATTATCTTCAAGTATAATTTTCAATCATTTTTGAAAACATTGGAATTGAAGTAAAATAGATTTCTAACCAAAGAGAGAAATACAGTTTGTTTTTTATTTTAAAAATTAAATTAACTATATTATGTTCAATAGAGTGTGAAATTCTAAAAATAAAAGTATGTATTTTGAATAAAAATTGAAAAATTAAACTCATGATTTTTCATGAGATTTGGATCATGATATTTGATAAATGTTTGTATAATCACAAATAGTAATGATAATGGATGATATCATTTCACCAAAATCATTCCACATGGTAACATGGGATCATTCACTCCATGGAAGTAAATGAAATTAAATGAATCTTAAAATATTATGAAAAATATTATATTCATGATATAACATATAAAATGGAATTATATACACCTCAAAAAATAATTTAGGTTCACAACAAAACATGAGTCTCATTGAATGAAAATTGATATAAAATTATCTTATCTTTTTGGTAAATTTTGAAACATAAATCCCATGAAAGAAATATCATATTATAGATAATTAAATACCCATAAATTTAAGTATAATAAAAATAGAATACATTAATGTTTAGTATATACACCAAACAACATAAAAAATTGGTGAACATGGATTGTATCTCACAAATATAAAAAACGATATAAAATTCTCTGACCTTGTGTGATGAATTTTATCATACTGATAAAAACCACTTGTATAATAGTTATTATTTTATATAAATCATTTATAAAACCATATTATTTTATATAATACCATTAATGGTTTGGTTATTAATTAATATTACTTTCTTATTTACAATTCCATGTTATGGTTTTTCATCAAGTAATATCTGCATCTTTTTTTGCAAGTGTCTTAATTTGCTATATATATTTTTTTCTCATAAAAATATCATGATTTCCATAAATTAAAATATGATATAAAAATATAATATATTAAGTTCATATGTATTTATAATAATCTATAAAATGAAAAAATGATTAAATGGAGGTTACCGTTCATGGAGACAGTAGGTCGTACATATACATGAACTCTATTTTTTATAACAATGAGTGAAAAAAATAATTGAAATATATAAATATATATTAAAATTATATTTACATTATTATATAATATATATAATATAATATCACTAAACCCTTCTTTTAAACATTCTATGGTGTGTGTGAATGAATCACATCCCTTTGAGGAGGCGGTAGTCCACACATTCTCAAAGGAAATTTCTGTATTTATAAAAAATGGAAGGTATAACAATATGTGTGTAAAAAGTCTTATATAAGTTTAAAAAAATAATTTAAATAATAAATTTAATATATAAGTATAGTTTCCAACATAATTTCCAACATGATTAGTGTTAATGTAAGAATGGACAATCATCATTTTTTGAGGCAGTAGTTCATCGTACACATAAACTGTATATTTGTCACCCAATAGATGGAAGTGTGTTTATGTGTAAGTCTGAACCTTATCATTAAAACATTTTAGTATATTTAGTTTACTAAGGTTTTTTATAATCATGTAATAAGTATATTTTAGTGGGTGGAGAGTGAAAATAAGATAAAGGAGCTCGAGTAAGGATGTTACATCTTCTTTGGGTGACTTCTTATTGTTTAAACTGAAGGGATTCCATAGTTTGATTTTTTAAAAAAGTTGAAGTTTTAATGAATAATTTATGGATCTATTGATGTCTATTCGATAGATCATGGATAATCCTAATTTTTTTGGGAGATGTGAATAATGGGGAGAGGTGGTGGCCTTTTATAGGGGATAAAAAGGACTCATGTGTTATTTTTGAAAACATGTTAGTTGTTACCACGTTTTACCTAAACAAAGTCATCCAAAACCAAAAAAAATTAATAATATAAGTTTTACGGCCGAAATATGGTTATCAAATGGTTGTGGGAAATGTTTCTGGGTCATTTGGTCTCTTATGATTATGTTTTAGTCCTTAATTTTTCCTTAATCAATTTAATTAATTTTAATTACATTCACTATTACTTTTGTCAAAAACTAATTTAAACATATTAGAAATTATTCTGATTCCAAATATGGAATCCATTTTTCCAAATTACAATCTCAAAATTGGTAGAAATAATTTAAAATTTAATCCTGTAGATGAAATGACAATGCAGTTTTTTAAAGTAAAAACACTGAAAATATTTCTATCTAGTTATACTAAATTTAAAATTGAAATTGATTCCAATGACCTAAATTGGATTACTTGAAAAATAATTTATATAATTTTAGTTTAAAAACAAATTAAAATATATTTTAAAACTAAAACAAATTAGTTGAAAAAAGGAGTTTTAAATTAAAATTATGTATTTTTAACTATTCCTTAAAAAATGATATTTCATATAAAAATACAAAAACTTCACCCTAAGATATTTTTTAGGTTTCTATTTCAAAGATGATATTTATTATAATGTATAATATTTATAAAATATCGTAATATTGTATTTAATAATTTTTCTCCATTAAACGATTGTAAGAGTTCCTTTATGAAAATATAGAATTTTTTTAAAATATTAGTATGTCAAATTCATTCGTTTGAAGGAAAGTCATCATTTCCCACATATAATAGGACCCTCATGCTATTTCAAAAAGACTCAAAATGGGAAAATTTTCAATCATTTCTAGGTTATATTTACCCCAAGGCTCTTGACCTCTAAAAATTGAGGATCTCAAGGACTGAATTTCATCATATTGGGGATTCTCCTCCGCGAAATGAGTTTCATTGGGAAAAGGATAATTCTACATGCTTTTTACCACAAAAGAACTCAAAATTAGAGCTTTGGGATTTTGTTCCACTACATTGAAACCCATAATTATTCACATTCATGAATGGAATAATAATTTCAATCCATTTGATGTGGGAAATTCTAAAACTCGTGTTTTGGTTAGAGTTTATGGATTAAATTGGATATGTGGAATACCAAAGATTATATTTTATTGTGATTTTTATTGAAATTCCAATTAAAATTGACATAGAAATGGAAGTACCTCACTTCAAACACTTTTCCATAGTCATGGTTGAAGTTAAATTGGGTTCTACTCTAGTAAAAAAGGTAATTATTACAATAGAGAATGAAATTATTGATTTATAGATCATTTATGAAAAAATTACAAAACTTTTCAAGGATTGTATTGTGATTGGTCATGATCAACCTACATGTAGGCACTCCATTGTTTGCAGCTTCTACGATTTGTGGGTACATGATGTAAATAATTGTTTTAAGAAACACAAAACCACACATGCTCAAAAGGATACTGAGATCAATAAGCTGTTGGATGGAGTGAATGATCCTATACCTATGGAAGTGGAAAAATCAACATTTGGTGAGAAGGGGGGCTGCTCATGCATGAAATCTTGGGATAACATCTTTTCCACATAGATGAATTCTTGCAAGGAAGAAATTGCATTAAACTATGCTGACGATTTTATAGCTGAGAAAATGGTTGGTGATAATATTCAAAGAGATATTGATCTTCAACTTTCATAGGAATTGATGGTTACTTTAGGTAACCAAAATGGAATGAAAATTTTAGAATCTAAGTATCTATTCATTTTAAAAAAAATTCATGAAATTGCAAAACTGTTTGTGGATAAAAATGGGTTTCATCTTGTTTCCAATAAAAAGAAAAAGGCTGAAATTTTTCCTCCATTGGTGAGTTAGAAGGTTACTATAGGCAATATTACTCCCCTTACTGACCAAAATTTCATTGAGGATGATATGTCAAAGGTCTCCATCTTGTTAACAACTGAAGAGTTGATGCATAAAAATATTATTACTCCATCTAAAGCAATAGAAGATAAAAATAAGATGAATGTAGTGGAACATGGAGTCTATCCAAATTAAATTATATAAGACAGATCTGATGATTGAACAGATGTTGAAACATTACTGGAACAACTTTAGTCTCTACCATCAAATATGGGGATAACAAGAGGTCGAGTGTGTGGTCGTTGGAGAGTGGGATGGCTTGTTCTTCAATAGGAAAGAAAACTCACTGAAATACATATGAAAAATATGGGAAGGTAACTATTGTTTTTGGAATTTTTTCATTTTCATTTAGGTACTCTCTTGGAAAGTTATATTACATTTTTTTTAATTTAAGAAGCACAACCACTATCCTTTTCAAAAAAATTGGGTTTCAAATTATATTATGCTTAAAAAATGTATTGGAAGAATATAAAAAAAAATTTATTGAATATATATCATATAAATTTTTTTCATATAATTATATAATAGTAATTAATTTAATTTATAACCATAAAACTTCCTTAAAAGTATAAAATATTTTTCTATAAAAATGATTCCTTTATATTCAATTGGTTATTATATTAATTTATAATTGATTTATAATGAACGAATTATTTTTATATTTGTGTAATCAAAATATTTTCATAATTTTGTAAATAATATTAATAACCACTAATGTAATGGGTAGATTATATTATATAATTTAAATAATAATATTTTTATCAATACATTATTGTGCGATATAACTCTCCCTTCCGTGTTATTAAATCCATCAAAGAAATTCAATGTTACATGTAATGCAAGCTAACTGCAGTGTTTCGTATATGGAAAGAAAAACATTTTGTTATGTGTATTTCTTGATTAACATGGCGTTTCTTATAACGTAATCCAAACATAGTTCTTTAATATATAAAGAAATACATTCACAGTTGCGTGAAATGAATAATATCAAAAATATTAAATAATTTCAAAAATATTAATTCAAAAAATATCAGGGTTTTACATAAACCATGTTCCAAACATAATTACCACCATGTGTTTCCAAAAATATTTTGAGGTGTGGGTCTGGGACAATAGGTGAGCCATATTTCTATGTACCATCACCATTACATGGGGTCTATTTAGATTAGGAGTTGATGTGGATCCAAACTAAAAAAAGGCATGATTTGTGGGAATATGCATGTTGGGATGTTCTGGGGGGGAGTAAAACATAGAAATATATATTCTTATATACACTCTAATACAATAGAATAGTACATTAGTTGGAGTGATTTGAACAGTTTTCCAACCAGGATAACACTAAAATAAATTGGGGGTTCTGTTGGCCCCTGGATTTGAGTTTTGGTAATAAAAACATATTCCATTTGAATCCATAATGAAGTCATATATTGTTCAAGAATATGGAGTGTTTGATATCCCACACACAATGTGGACCCCACCAATGAGGGATCAAATTACCACATTGTTTTTTATCATTACATTGGGACATAGACAATGAAATTTAATGTATTTTGGAATGGATGTTGAACATTCTGTTTAATGAAATATATCCAGTATAGGTTTGATACACTTTATGGTCTCATAAATTTGAATAATGGTGAGAATAGGGTTTAAGGTCATGATTATTTGACTATGGGGTTATGTTTTTGGGGGATGTTTGTGTGGAATAATAGCAGTAACCCAATATGAAGGGCGATCAAAGGTGGCCATGATCCAAAAGAAATATTTTTTGACAAAAGATTCACATAGTTTAAATTCATGATGCTTTGAAAAATACTTCTACATTTCATTGTCACAAAACATGGAAAAAATGAAAAAAAACATGCTTAATGGAGGAGGGATTATAAACCCTACATGAATAGAGTGATTTAGAGGCCCATTACAACACATGTTTACAAATAATTTAATGTCATAATTCTTGTAAATTTTTTGAAGCTATAATATATGGGTGAAACCCCAACAAGAATCCTATTCACACATGAACAATGATCAATGTGAGAAACATGGATTTGCAAGTAGTTGTATCTGTCACATGAGATCACGTGATATGGGAAAAAACCCCCGACATTTAAAGGTCCCAATACCATGAACATTCATCCAAAAACATGTATTAATGCATGTGGTAATAACCCCAAGGATATTAATATTCCAAATGAACAAATGGAGGTGGAAGCAAGGTAATTTTTTACATCATAGATTTTGAACGTGAAAGGTGAGAGGTAAATGGATAGAAATGGTTTATCCCTATGATCAAAACATATGATCCATAACTTCATTGGTCAAGGATGAAGTAATAAATTTCCTAATCAACCATTGACCATGTTCAAAACATGGGAACAGTCATATGTCATAAGGGGCCCTTCATGGACTATACCTCAAATGGGTGGTGATCTGATTTGGTCAGACGCTATTTCAATCAGGGGGCCAATTTGAATTTTCAAGATGATGAGGGTCAACATAAATGAAGACCAATTGTGTGGAAGTGAAACTGTAATTTGTTTCAAGGAGGGGGAGTTAAACACTCTAGGGTCTTTTCTTCCATACACAGTAATTCATTTAATGAGAACATACATTAGAATGAATTCAACATGATTTGGAGGGGAATAACCATAAATTAGGTTTTTAGTTTGTCTAGGCCCATGATGTGAGATCTAGTAATTTATACAAATCATGTTCAAATGGGAATAAATCCTTACATAGTTCTAAAATGTTTCATGGTAAGTGACCATCATTAAAAGTGTGGAATACTCTGTAATGATGAACCAAGGTGTCATGAAGTGTCACATCATGTGATAGGGACATAAATAATGCAGGTTGACATCATAAAATGAGGATAATGGACATATAGATTAACATATTGGAATTGTAATTGGGTATCTTAATGTTAAAATTTTAGAGACAAGGATGTTGTCCTAGATTTTTAGCTCATGTTACTAAGATATTATATTGATTTAGTTTAATGTTTTATATATTTTATCATGTTAATGTACAATTAAATATCATCTAACCATGAGATTTTCTAGAAATGTAGCATAATAGGACATTGATAATTTCATATTGTATTATGTTATATCTTCTGGATGATATCATACAGTTTATCAACTAGTGAATAATACATGATCATGTATTTTAAAATAATATAGCCCTGATGATGTTGTAAAACTTTTCATCCGGTGAATTGGATAATTTAAAATAGGTTAGCTTCATGTGACCAAGACTGGGTGGATGTTCGTGGGATGTATCACCTGAGGAACTTGGTGTTGGAAGGTGGTGTGATATCCTTCTCATTCACGGTGATCAAAGACAATGAAACATTTTAGTATAACTTAGGAATGATATAATATAATTATGATTTGGTTTGTAGATTTTTCATTGTATTCTCATGTATCTTTATTATCCAAAATTCCAATACCATATCACCCCGAATGATTGGAGAAGAATATTTTCCTGAAACACCCACATTACATGATTTTGGTGTCTTTACAGATCTTGTAGTGCTTGGATATTTATTTATTTGGGGAACCTCACTCATCTCGAAAGATCTCAAATATCATATATAGTGACTAATGATTGTAGATTGTTTTAAGAAGTGTTCAGAGCTAAACCACCATAGGAAAAACTACATTGTTCCCATACACTAGGGAGTATAGAGTCACATGGGTGGAATTTTGAGTCATCATCTGATATTACCATTGATAATTTGAGACCATATTAATATAACTAATCTCATTATCAAAATCAAAAAATAACACGATATTGGAGATAGTATTGTTAAATGACTTTATATTCTTAGACAACTTCATTTGATAGAAGGAGGTATGGTTATACCAAATATTGTACCTAGAAAACAACTTCATTATCTCTATGTCATAATAATCTATTTTTGTACATTGATTATTGTTTAAGGGACAACTAATTGATGGAAAATGTGGGACATTCAAAACAAAATCAAATAATGGGTCCTAAATTATTTGAGGGGGATGGATTTTCGAACATTGAGAATATGTAATTTTCATTCAAGATGAACCAACACCATTATGCCCTAATTTTGGGTAGGGTACCACAATATTGAGTCCCCATACAACATAAGGATAACATTACATGGTGGTATAGATTATATATGTCACCTTATGATTTTTTTGGCTTAGATCGAGCATTTATGAATCATCTCCACGAACTAAATGTAGTCATGATCCATTTGGGCCTCAAATACCCCAATATGAAAATATGATGGGAATGATTCAACCCTCCTTGGTCTACCTCATATGACCTAGTGTGTACGTCTTAGGTGTTATGTAGAAACTCCATACCTTGTATGAAACATCGAAGGATTCCATCAAAACCCTACATGTAGGGAGTATACTCTAGTTTGGGACCATCCTAGAGGGAAAATATTATTTCACACTAAAGGATTCAGAAATGTTGTTCTCATTCTGATGGGAGTTCATCGTATCGAAGACAGTCTAGGAAGGGAACCATTTAATCAGGTGATTTTCCAACTACTGGAGTGTTAGAGGGAACCACTCTATAATTTTTGATTCCCTAATGATTTATCAATTTATTTTTATTGTCCCATGTGATGGGGAAGATGACTCTCTAATGTGCCACATCAATGACTAATTCATATTGGATGTGATATTTTTGGGAAATGGTCATGGTATCAAAGGATTTAACTTTGTGAAATTATTAATGGGGAACATTATTCACCTTTAGCAGGGAATAGAACTAGGTCATCGTCTCATTTTTGGGCTCATGTAGGGGTATGTGGTCTCGCTTCCTGATGAAAAAGTCACAACTAATCTACTTGATGGCTACTTCAGAGTCTCTCTTCACATGAAGTTGTGTGAAATGAATTTCAAGATCCAGACCATGTCTAATAATATGATCCATATTGTCATCCTTACTAATATTGGACCTTCTAATAAAAGGAATGAGTATAGAAGGACGACCTGGGAAGGAGTGATAAATACATTCATGAAGCCCACCCTATTGAGTTCGGGGCTGTTAAGCCTTCTCTTAGTCAGTCTTATAGATTCACCTTCAAAGTGATTTTGTGATAATGATAAAATGTGATTCATATAGAACATGAGCTTATTTAGGATTCCAACGTCAATAGATTTATCCTATTGTATCGGATATGTGACCAAAAAATATACAAGTTCATGGACCATGATAATCCTCCATGGGACACACCTAATGTTATGATACTACAGAATTACATCCAAATGTGCCAGTCACCCTATCATCACGGGGAGGTAGAGAATATACATCAGTGCATCAATGTATGATATCATATGTATGTCATGGTTTTATATGTATTGAATCATCTTTTTAACTACTGTGACCCATGCATGGATGATCTTCTAGATGTGGGGATATATCGTCTTCACATTGAGAAGATTGTAGATGAGTTAGTATAGGATATTATCCATATCCTCATTGTTCTTATCATATATAAGGGCCCCAAAACAACAATATAGTAAATTCACATAAAGTACTACAGGATTTCATGAGATGGATGACATTATGACAAAATTATGTCATAGATACTGATCGATATCCTCTAATTTGGTAAAAAAATCTTCATCCCAATGATAGGTGGTCACATTATTAATTATCTTTAAAAAGGATGACATCATAATATCAGATTTATAATAAACCATTGAATGTAGGACATGGGGATTGAGAGACCTTGTAACTAGCGATTGTTTCATAGAGGAGTCATTAGGTAGATAGTATTTTCCTTATATGGATCAATCTGAATGCTTCTATTTCTGATTATGGAGATAATAAATTCTCCAGTGATTACCATGAATGTTAATTTCTAGGGACTAAGATTCAAGTGATGGGATAGGGGGATGTTGGACACTTTTTTAGGATTATTGAGGTGTTTCAATAATTAGAAGGAATTGACCTCCAAATCATCCACATAGTACTCCGACAATGTCCTATGGATCAGTATAAAGATATAGTGTGTCGCACACTAGTACGTAGACCCACTATTCTTCAAACATAATGGAATCACTTTGTCTAAAATGGTTCCATGAGAAACTATTAAGGTAGTGGATTATTCATCCATGGATTCCATATGGATTTGATTATACCTACTGCATATATTCATAAAGGGTAGTGTGTAGAAATCTAATGTTAATTTGATTAATACCTCTATCTCCAAATGGGAAAATTTGACCTTTGGGGAATAGAGGTAGATGTCTTAGATGCCGATACATAATAAAATCTACATGTTATTCTTCATAACTAGGATGATGTCATCCATCCACATGGGGTGATAGACTTCCTCGATGAATATGCATTTGATAAGATTTGGAAATTCATCCTCAGCCATGGCATCATGGGAATGGTTCATTTTTATAGGAGGCGTCTTATACCCATGGTGTCCCACTATGACACCATGGAATTTAATATAGACCTGGGTGTAGGGCTCTGAAATTTTCATATTTCTCTATTAGAATACATTAAAATGATGTTTTAATAAATCCATGTATTGTAAATGGGTCTCTGGGGGAATGGTTTTTCTAGTCATTATCCATCTCAAGGATTCCATAGTGTCATGTTTCAACTGGATCAACTCGTTGATAGTGGTGAAGACACTGTATTTAATTTTAGAAGGGGAATCATCAAAATACTCTTCATTATAATAAACATGAGTTTTGGAGGAAGGAGGAGACTCACATGGGGAAGAAGACCATGAAGTGGTATGACCATCAATATCAACATGGGTGGAATCCTCAACAAGGGATTCTTACTATATGGGGACCATGGGACTGAAATTGATGAGGTAATCCTTTGTGGTTTCTGACTATGAGATCCCCATTTTATGTCAAAACAATAAATATGGGTCAACCTCCATCGAGTCAACCCTACAGATGAAAACATGTGGTCCTATAACAGATCATTGTCCAAGTGGAGCACCTCTCAGTATTCAATAAGAATGGGTATTGTTATAATAAACAATTCCTATAATGTGTATCAATACAATGTAATATTTTAGTATTCCTTCTTCTTTGGGATTATTAAAAAACGCCCAATATGTAGTTTGTTTTGTTCCAACCCTTGGAATTTAAGGATAAATATGAATTCCAAATTCACACAATGATCCATTGAAGTTTCTATAATATCCATAGTGTAATTCCTATACTTGACCTCATCAATCTATATTTTTCTACCTCCATTTTATTGTACCAAACAACATGGTAGTGGTATTCACATGAGTTGAAGAGGGAACAATACCCCTAGAGTACACATACTCAACCATTAAGGGAGTATTTGAGGAATTGATGGTATGAAGGGGATACAACTATTTAAAGAGGATGTAATGGTTGTCCCAAAAAATGTGTAATATGACTTATCCTTTTTGAAAACCATGAACTAAGTATAATCTACCAACTAACTGACCTGAGTATCTAGATGAATCTTTCAACTTGAATTGTTCTTCCTTTTTTCATATCCTCAATTTCTCAAGGTAGAGAGAGTTATATCTTATAACATGATTCAAAGAATGTGGAGACTTTGGGATGGGATAATATTAATCTTATATCTAGGATCAACTTTGTAATAATGGAATTATATGATACTAAATTTTCATGTGACATAGAATGGCCTTATATGATGGTGAATAGTGGAAACTTAATCATCCTCAGAGAATGAAATGATAGTATGATACAATTACTATTTGGATCCAAATGAGATTTATGCTTCATCAGAATATATCATAGTCTAAAATAGGGGAAGAATTTTTAGGACCTCGATAGGAGACTCACAGTACTCTCTGATCGGTGTTTCATGTCATGTATTAAGAAAATTACTGGTATACTGGTGATGTGATTCAACACATCATACATCCATGAAACTGTCTTGTTTCTAACTACCAAGGGTATCTATTTGACATTGAGTGTAATGGGAATAGTTGAATAAGGAAAATGGTCCTAGTAAGTTCTATCCAAGTTTTATAACTAACTAGACAACTATGGATTAACAATAAATGACTGAGATTGGTCCTGGAATGGATTCTTATGGGTTCCAGACTACTATGGACAAGATACACCATCAACTAATATGGTTTGTTTTAGAGGAATTACTAATGAAGTTATATAAGAGAATGATGTCTAATGATACTTATATAGGGATTAATATCTGGGTTTAGTGACATGAACAACCGTTTACAAAGTGCTGACTTTGATATATTACTTGAATGAATGTCATCAACCATTAAATAAATGGCATCAAAAAAAGGTGTTTGAAGTGCCTATGTGGAAATACTCATCATTGTGTACTGCACAATGATCCACCAAACCGATAATGTTCTAAGAAGAATATTCGTATTCCTCTTCTTTGGAATAATTAGTGAATGGATAGATTCTAGGGTCTTCTGTCAATTTATGGAGCATGAAGTGACAGAGGGTACAAACTTGTTTTTGGCACGGATGTGGGGATTATAATTACCCTAACACCATAAATACCCATTATTAAGATATTTTTGAGTAAATGAAGATGATGGGGTGGTTTTAGAATATTATATTACCACAGGGGGTGATTTATTTCTAAAATTGGAATGGATAATTCCATGAGTGTGAGTAACCATTTTACAAGCCATCCAATAATTATAATTCTATGTAACTATGTAAAGAACTTGTTTATATTCACCCAAGTCCTTATAATAAAATTTATTGGTGAAAGATACATAATAAACCCATTTAGTGACATCACAAAACAAGACTATTTCTTGACTTACCATGTCATAGAGTTGTTATTTGAAGATAGAGGACTCTATGATGTAGTTTTAAAGAACTATATGGTATGGGAATTATTTGTAAAGATCAATGTTCATATATTATTTAGGACTTCTAGATTCAGAAAACATTATAATGTCAATTTCTATATAATAGATTATCTACATAGGTACCTGTACTTATTTTATATAGTGTAAAATATTTTTTTCACTGTGGAATTGGAATTCTGGTTGCATTTCACAGACAAGGGGCTTGGGAATAATTCTCATGGAAATGAAACACACGGAGAGTCATATCTCTTGGAGGTTCCAAGAGATGAACCAGACACATGGCCTTAGTCTACATTGTTCTGGTAGTTTCTTCCTTTATAGTATTTTTTTAAGGAGCTAAAAGGGTCAATAAGAAATATTGATTCTTGTTCTACTATAAGTATTCATACAGAATGTGACTTTTTTTAGTGATTTAGAGAAATATTCATGGAAATTATAGGGATATGAATTTAGGGATGATCTCATCTCAGAAATTCTCCACATACATTCCCAATGGTTATTCTAAAAAATGTTTTACATATATGGATTATGTAGTCCCCTTCCATTGATTAATGATATTATTCACTCTCCTACCAGACATATGATTTCATTTAGAGAGGTCAGTGATGTGGCTCTTGTGTATGGGAGAAATGAACTGGTAGTGGAGATACCTATGGATATATTCCTAGTTTAAAATTTATCATAGGGCTAGCTAACTACACCACACAAGGGTTGGCCCCTCTAAGGTATGTTTGAAACATCATATTTGGGAAGCATCCTCCTACTCTGAATTTCCCAATATTATTTCAAACTATAAATAAAAGTGGGCCATATGATACAGCAGGTTTCCCATCCCTTCAAACAAGGTGAAGCTGGGATTAACAGTATCTAGGTGTAGATGAACATGATCAACCCATTCCAAATATATCTTACCTATAGGTTGAATTAATATACTCTGCATCAATAAATCCTCAATGTAGGTAGTGGTAGAATTAATGATGACATCTTTCTGAGAGTTTGTAGTCACTAATTCATTGATCGATGTGTTGGATTGAGGGGAAAAGAGACCATGGTCCAATGGTCGGAATTCATTCTACTCAAGAAGGGTATATGGTTCATATTTTCATCTTTTACCAGATACAAAATCCTCTACCATTATTTAATATGTGGGACCACCATCCCTAACCCTATTTTGATGGATGATAATGAAATGGTATTCCATCGAAGGAGCGGTAGGTTACCCTTCGACATTTTCTAAATGGAAGTTCTTGTTAGTGAGAAACTCAATAATGAGATGATTATCTTCATAATGATATTGCAGGAAATAATCTAATATATAATCTACCTCAGTTTCTAGAATGGATTTAGTTGAGGTTATGACCTCAATAATTCCTTTGGCTTTTGAAAGACATTTATATTAAAGTGGAAGAATCTCAGTGGGTGGACATCCGAGGCCCAATGTCTATCATTGTTTATGAGTTTGAGAATAAATCACAAGGCCTTCCTTATATTGTATCTCCCCTTAGGGAGGGTTTTCTCTATTATACTATTACACATTATATTTGTTTCTCCAATCATCTATGTGATTGATTGTGATAAAATTCAATGGTGGAAGAAGTTGGAGGGGATCTTTAACCGTTACTGGGTGGGCTGACTTGATGAACACTTTTTTTCATGGAAGGGGTATGAAATAGATGGAATAAAACTACCATTGACTTTTATATGTACATGGAGATACCCATCCTTCATGAATCAATATTTAATAATGATTCCCCTCAAGTATTTTCATAGAAAAACCATGTGATACACTTACAAGTAAGGGTTCTGGGCCATTGGGAATGTGGTGTTGTGAACCATCAAGATCTTTTAATAGTTGACCCTGAGATGCTCATGGATTCTTGTTGGGACAAATTTTTGTATAAGGCTGTATTTTTTGTCAATAGTTGTAAATGAATATCAAAATTAAGGATATCAAAAAGTAATCCAATGAAATGGAGGAATGGAAATTCAGATGATTGTTGTACTGATCATAGGTTCAAAGAACATGTGTCAAAGGTGACACATTGTTTACAACAGTGAAGAATGGTGAGGTATAATCTATATGTGGATAATTAAAGAAGAATGGAGATTTGATGAAGACCATGAAATTATTCATGACTATATGAGAACCATGCAATAGACTTCTTAAAGAATAGAATCATATGATTTTCATGAAGTATAGAATGACGGTTGAAGAAGAAGATAGAGTGGAAGGGATTGGAGTTTTGAGATAGCCATGAACATCACATTGTATCAAAATATAATGCTGCTAAAGCTGATCTATAAAATAATATATATCACGATATTAGAGTTTTTGATGAATAAAGAAGAGTTTCTGAACAAGGAAAATCACAGAAAAGATGTTTTTTAGGTGATTGTGCTTGTTGATAAAGAAAACAATGACATACAAATTTGTTGACAAAGGATATTTCATGGTGGCATGTCGAGCTCAAGGGTTGTGTTTAATGATCCAAATTTGATTCAAGAACACCGAAAAAGGAATGGATGATCTAGAGGTGGTAAAAAAAGAATAGATACAAGGTGGCACCGTTTTCTTGTGTTTGAAAAAAAATTTGGCCAAAAAATTGAAAAATGAAGAAATGTGGTTTCTAGAAAAAGGATTTGTGGACCGTGTATTTGAAGGAGAGGAAACTTGTGCGCCATTTTTTTTAAGATCACAACACCAAAATATGGCAAAGGTATAAGGGTCCTGCAAGTTTTAGTTTTGGTCGTGCAAGTATTTTGAAAAGTTTATTTGGGAAAGGTACTTGTGCGCCGATTAATTGGAGGATTGGGAACCTGCGTGCATATTGCTTTTCAAGATCAGAACATAAAAATATTGAAAAGGGAGAATGGCGCCCAAGTTTGGAAGTTGGTCGCGCATGTGACTTACAGGAGCAGAGACTTGCACGTTGAAACTTGCGCGTCGAGGGGAGACATGAGCGTTGTCGCGTATGGTGTCCAATTGCCTATAAATATAGGTTGACCCCTCCACATTCTATTTGAGCTGAACACTTAGAGAAAATCAGAGCTCTCGTCGCACAGGTGGGGTGGTCGCGCAAGTGGTGAGTAGTCACGCAAGTGGCTTGGTGAGACTTGCACGCCAGTTTTTAGATGTTGTGCGCCAGATGTTGGTTGCACGCCCAAGGATTTTTGGGCGAGAAAGGAAGTGAGTCGCGCTGGTTTCAAGCAAAATAAGGTAGTGACGTGCAGCGGGATTGGTGATACTTGCATGCTAGTTTGGACTTGTGCGCCGAAGACTTACACGCTGTATTGGGACTTGTGCGCCGGGCTTGGAGAAGAGCGTCAGGTGTTGTTGGAGCTAGCCCATCTTTTTGGTGCTACACGAAAGATAGAAGATTGGCTGATACCATCGGTGCAACAGATGATGCATTCATTTGAAAAGATGGAATAACAGTGAACAATTTGGTTTTATGAAGAGAAGTGGTACAATACACACATGACTGGTGTTTAATAGCCTCGTTGTTCTTTGCGAAGAGAAGAAGAATGGTTCATGAAACTAAAATTAGATCTGCACAGAAAGAGGGGAATATATCAATACACTCAAGTGTCGGTATTTGGAATCAAAGGAAGAGAAGAATAGGATTTAGTGCATTCAGTTATTTCACTAAAGAAGACGATTAAATACAAAAGAGCATAAACTCAATACTATGATGAAAGAATTTTATCCTTCTGAACAGGAGACAAAGACTTCAATGTAAATCTACTGAATAGACCTTCAAGTATATAAATTTAGTGGGAATTCACCAAAGGCAGTCAGCCAGGGGGAGTCAACGGGAGTGATCCAAGGGACGCAGAGAGATATCCTTGAAATTTTGTAAAGGTAGTGAGCCTGGGAAAGAGTGACTGTGCCCGAACCTTTTTAATCCATAGCTAGTGAAGTTTAGTAGAATTTGGTACGACTGAAAACTTGTTGGTGTATGCTCCTTGGACGTATCCCTTAGTGGTGAACCATGTTAAAAAATTGGTGTCATCGCTTTGCATGTGAATGTTTCATTACTGGTCATTTCCATCATACAGGTTTAACCATTTCCTACCAATGTGGGAATAAGATACTTGGTTTTAAAAGAAAAAATTGACATCCCATTTTTCACCCCTCCCCTCTCAGGGTGTCCTAGGGTCCTACAATTCTTATATTGGACAACTAGAAATCATGAATTCTTTTGAATATATCATAGATATTGAAGTGGAACCATTCTATGAGGTCCTTTGTATAGAACTTTAGGATAGTGAAGACAATATTTTCATGTGTCTATAATGTGAAAAATAATGGTCCAATGATTAGGATTTCCAAAAATACATCATCATACATGTTATACATAGGGTAGACCTACTATTGATCACCCCAATCTCAAATCAAGAATGGATTGAAAATCATTGGAGGAAGTTATGTAGACCTTCTCTACAATAGAGTATTTGGTAAAGGTGGTGACAAATGGGCAAGTCATCCTTGTATTGATAGAGTGATTTATCATAGTTGGGATATTGATACAATCATGTCCATATATGATGGGGTTTCTATAGGCTATTTCTTATTAGGGACGTCATTATGCCTTTTTGGTTTAGTAGACTGTTCACTATCATTCATGAGTTATAATCAAAATAAAGCAGTATCTAATAAATCAAAGGTTGATATAAAGAGGAGGTAATATAATTGAGGTAGGGATAGTTCCATATTGTTTCCCTAAAAGGAACCAAAACATCATCAACATGTAGGTACCCTTAGTGGGACATGGGGACGATGTAGACATAACCCGTGGTGATGGTCAACCTTAACTGATGTGCCTCTACCCCTATCCCTGTTGGGATGGGAGGAGGTATTACCATTATTTAATTTCCTGCTTAGACTATTGTAGGTTGATGGTGATGTGAAATTTCACTCATTCCCACATCAACTAGTATAGGACTTCCTCGACTTTGAACCTATAGGGTTCAAGTGGATTTCTTCCATTAGCATTGTAGATGATGCAATAGGTATAACCCAAATGACTATTGTTTCCCCTATTTCTCATAGCCATTTGTTAAAAGATTGGGAAGTATTTACATGAGTATGACATCGTTATTATTTAATGGGTTTGAAAGGATGGCCTATATGGTGGAATTTTATATCATTATATTCTCCATTATTGTTACTGATGACGGTATTGATCAGGAGAGTGAACACAACATTCTCAGTGGGTAGTTGGAGTATCAATACCTATCAAGAAAGATGTGCCCTTGTATAGAGGTTATTATTTCATGAGGAGGTGATCCAATAATGGAAGGTTTCACTAGAGATATTTTACAAGCCTATTACTTGGTAGGGTTTTTGGCATGGACCGATGTTGGTATTATATATTCTAGATCAAAAATGATAGAGAAGGTATATGTTCAAACATCTCTTCAGAAATGTGAATTAGTTATTATTGTCGATATGGTTGAGTGGGACCCATTTTGGTGTATCTTTGGTAGTCCTAACAGTTGGAATGATCCACGGGTCCCCATCCTCTTATGCATATGAGAATGAGTTCTCATAGCATTCTCAATAGAGGATACCAAAATGGTTTAGAGTTTTTGTTGGGGGTGTTTCCCCCTTGTGTGGTCCCTATGGGCGATGACATTGAAATGGAACAACAACATCTAAATCTGTTATGTCCATTTCCCTATACAGGATGACACATGTATGATAATATCAGTGAAAATGTGCATTGAACACGCCTAATTATTTGATATGAGTGGGGCAGTAGGGGAGAGTGAACCCAGTATCTATGGGTGTGTTAAAATTCATGGTAGTGGTAAGTTCAAGATATATTTTCACACCATCATTCTTTCTTCCCTGATTCTAGTTACAGGTTGTACATGGAGAACTTCCCATGGAATGGTTTCAATGTGAAAAACTATTCAACATGTTAGGAAATGTTTAAATAAGGTGACAGTCAACTTTCACAATGTTATTAAACCTCTCCAAGGTGGAGGAAGGATTGAAATTGATAATGTCTAAAAATAATGATACCCATGTTCTATATTTTCCCCTACGTATAAGAGAAGAGCTTTATATTGTGCTGCAGATTTCTTTAGTGATTCATAAAATTGGATTAACCAGATCTAGTGATATCTAGAGTCGGTGATATCCAATGATCCTCATATACTCATTTTTTAAGGAGAAAATTATCATGTTTGGTTAACCAATTTTTTGGTGAATCATGAGCCAAAATGTGTGGATCTGGTGATGCGATAAACTAGTGATATCCAATGTTACTCATCATTGAAATGTTTAAGGAAAAGAGTTTCATGTTCTGTTAACCATTTCTTTCAAATGAATTTTTTGGGACGTGCATATAGGTGTTTTTGTACTTTTTTGGAATCTCTTCCAGTTGTACACATCCTTGAATTTATTTCTTCCCATCCAGACTATTGTGGTGTTTCCTCATTCATTTTATCTAATAGTTGGTGACCGCAATCCCAATGGTTTATAATTATGGATCCTTGATTAGATAGGGATGATGGAATATTAATTCCACTATCCATGGATCCCCTTTTAGGTTTATTTTATATTTAAATTATACCTCATATATTTTGGACATGTTTATGAAAAACATTCCTAGTACTATCTTATGGTGCACATTGGTAAATTACACTAATTACTATTAAAATATGGTTTCTACTTGAATTTAGAGATGGTGGTTATATTGGAAACTCTGAACATCTGTGGATGTCAGGTGTGTTGGGAACTGTAAAAATGTTCCTCTTATTAAATTGTAGGAATCATATGTTTGAGTCATATTAGGTGAAAAACTCAAACCATCCTATGTTCGTTTTGAATAAACTTACATCGAAGATGTATGGAATTCAAGGCTCCTTTCCTATGACATATCATGATAATTTAATTAGGTATATATTCTAATGTATCAAGAGGTTTCATAAATATATGTCCATGTGGGTACATGGTTATAGGATTAAAATCTTACAGGAACATGGTCACATGAATAAAGACTTATGGTGACATGATCTCATGTTTAAATTATTATGGGAAAATGTTCATAGGTTTAATGACCTTTAGGGATGTGGTAAAAGATTTAATGTCTTGAGGGCTCATGATCACATGTTTAGTGTCTGGTGTTGATGTGGTCACATGCTTTAGTATTATAGGTTTCTATCCTTTTTATGCTTTTCATGCACTTGAATAAATGTTGATTAGCGTCAAATTGTGACACCATGGTCCTTTGGTGAGGCATAAAGTTTGGATGGTGAGAGGTTGAGTGTACCCCCACATGGAAGGAATGATCAAAATCTGAAGTTGTCTCATCCTAGAGGGGAAGATAGAAATATTTGTGATGGGGTCAGGATTAAACCTGAAGGGATTCATCCTATACACCCTATTAAGAGAGATGGATCAAAGACCACATAATCTGACTATAATGTTTAAGTCACGTAGCAGGACCGCTCCATGATGTTCTATATCATGTGGTTTGGAAAGCTTTGTTATAGAAGGATAGACAATAAGGGATGATATAAGGCTTATATAAAGAAGAATTTGAAAATGTGTGGGGTAATCTTATTATTATCACATGATTCAACCTATGATTTTAACACATGGTAGGGCGACAGTTTAATTTCATGCAATATGGAAGATGTAGTTTAGTTTAAAATCATGTTATTGGAAAATGGATTATTTATAGTTTAAATCCATAAAAATCAAACATGGTTGAGACTTATGCATGAGGTATCCTCTTCCCAATATGAGGAGGAGTGTAGAGGGACCCTATAGTATCCCATATTTATTGGAAAATAAAGTTTTTTCCCTGGATGATGTTACTGTTTGGGCTTTCTAACCCACCACACATGTGCCTTTGGATTGTAATGGGATTATAAACATCTCGGTTCGGGTTACATATGCAGTTCTATATGTTAGGGATTCTGTACTTCAAAACATGATTTGAAAATAGATTCAAGTATATGATTGTATAAATTGAATTAAAAATGAGGGTTCCTCAATCCTTTTGTTTGGGTATGGATTATAAAAATGACCCACATTAATACCATTACATGTAACCTAAGAACTCAAGTTTAATAAAACTATATCTAGAGGGTGGAGGTATTGTGTCATAGACTAGAAGGTTGTGTCACACAACATAAATGTTGTGAAAACATTGAATGAATCAAACAAAATGGGCTATATAATAAAGATATGGTGAGGAATCACAGAGAATAGTTGTACAAAATTTTAGGCGTTTTGATGGAGAATGTGGTTGGGAGAAGAATATTCATCTTGTATGAACCCATATATCCATAAAGGTTTTTGTGTGAGTCCACAAATAGAATTAGTTGAAGTGTTTTTTGGAATAGGTGAGGGATTTAATTCTCTACATATAGGAGTCGAATTCAAAGTTAGAGTTTCATCTGTTTTTGAAAGAAAGGGTTGAATGAATGAGAGATTTACAATTCAACATCTTGAGATTCATCTCTTAAAATTATAGTCGGTGATTCTACATCTATTTAATAACTTATCATCCATGAAATATATCACCCAACATTATCCACGTCTCCGAACATGGGGATTTTTATGAAACTATAGTTTGTGAGAGAAAAAATTGTTTTTCAGTAGGAGAGGATCACGAGAGGAAGAAAATTAACTTCACATTTCTCATAAAGGTGACTTATGATCCAAAATTAGGGATGAACATATGTGTAAATAGATTCATGTAGACTTTTCCCTTTTTTGAGGTCCTACCATGTATCCATATAAGAGGGGGTGGTTGAAGTCAACTTTTTAATGAAAGTGATATTATCACCATAATTAAGAGTTACACACAATGAATAAAAGTTTTGCACGTCAAATCCCTCAACTCCAAGATGGTCTATTAGGATATGTAGTTGTCATTGTTCAAGAAAAAACAAGCATTATTGATCTTTAAAACAATTTTCAACACCAAAAAAATGTCAGTAAAATTAAAAATACTTCACTATTTACGGATCCATCACTATGCAACATTATATTTTCACGGTATTCATGTATGTTAATGCATACATAATCTATTAATATATTTTTCTTTAAGAGTAAATGTAAGGGAAACTAATTTTTTAGTGTTGAGATGGGATTATAGATTAAATAAAAAATAATTTAATAGATAAAAGATATTAGAAAACATTTCTTTATCACTTCCTTGTGGTACAACTTAACCTATGTTAGAATTATAATGATTCCTTGATCCTTAACCCCAAATAGATTATATTTTCAAAACATTATAACAATTTTGTGATGAAATTTTTTTCTTTTGAGTTAACTATTTTAAAGTCTATGTTATTTATATATATTACATTTATTATTCATTAAATATTTTGCAACCAAATTTCCAATATGATGTTACAATTGAATTATTCACTGTATTCTATTTAAAGAAAATAATATAAAAGTTATTTTAAATGAATGAATTTTTAATCCCCTCAGGGATGAAAAATACAGAGTGGTTGGGGAATTTGTTAGGATGGTCTCCCACCAGTTCCTAAAACATAACACTAATGGAGCTTGTAGTCAGGGGGACATGTCGGGGGAGTGGCCCGTGATTCCACTGGTTCAATATTATTTTCCATTAGTAGACCCTATGGGGAAGGGGACTCCTTAACAGTGGAATATAAGGCCATACTCAATTGATTTTAATTACTACAATCAAGAATAATATTTTTTACTGTAGTTGAGAAGTACTCAAAATCATTTGGATATCCATTAAAGGTCATTATTACACTCATTTTCATATCATCTATCAGTTTTATAAGTAAACGATCTTTCGCTCCAATGGCATTGACCTCCTCCATACATGGCAGGAAGGTAATAATATTGTTGACTTCTTGGAATCTAATTATTCTTAGGACCTCCCCCATATAGTTTTTTTAAACCCTATGTCACTTCTACCCGGAGTTGTTGACATTGTTATCAGGGACCCCCTTGGGCTTCAATTTTTAGTCCCCCTTTTTAATTTTTTTTTCTCCCTCTTTCATTTCAATAAAAAGATGTATTTATTAGAATAAATAAAAAAATTATCAATAATGGAAAATATTTAATTCATATTCCAAAAAAATAAAAATCATAATTACTAATATATTAACATTTATTTAAAAGATGAAAAAATGAGACAAAAATAAAAATTATATAATAAAAACAAGAAAACATTATTTAAATAACCCCAAAATTTATGTTTAAAACTTTTTTAGATTAATTTAATTAAATAAATGACATCTCATGTTACATGTCTCAATCGAATTGATTTATCCATTTCAAAAATTTAGTTAGTTTCCAATAATAGTGAACCCCAACATGTGTATTATTCTCAAAATCAAATGTAGTCTATTGAAAGGCCATAACATGGATATTATATGACTTTCCATTCTCATATTTCCTAATATTACATGACATTAGTCTTGTAAATGATGCACCAATTCCACCACTTGAATCAGAGACTAATTTATCATGTATCTTTCCAGCAGAAAATCTATAGTGGGTAAATATCAATTATTCTGGATTATATAACATGTAATAACCTAGTAAAGAAAATTATTCCTTATTTGAATCGGCTTACTCCTACAAGTAGACTCAACTTATACCAAATTCTATTATTTAATACCATTTATGAATCTAAAAAAATTGAACAAAAACAAATGTTATTGTCAGAGCATGAGTTGAGACTTATTCTCAGGGAGGATTTAAGTGCGACTAAATATAGACATACTAAGAAGGGAAGGGTTACCCTGAA
Source organism: Viscum album (assembly GCA_963277665.1). Taxonomy (NCBI): domain Eukaryota; kingdom Viridiplantae; phylum Streptophyta; class Magnoliopsida; order Santalales; family Viscaceae; genus Viscum; species Viscum album. The sequence continues at coordinate 1,471,793,663 of OY728125.1, read as the reverse complement.
TTTAAATGGATGATAATAACTATATTGATATAATATATCATTTGTATTATGAAAACATCTATCTACAATATTGTTAATTTCCTTAAAAATACATTATGTAGCTATATCAAACAAATGAACATATATCACATATTTTACTACGTGTTTACAATTATTCAATTGCGTGTATATAAGGATATAAGTTTTACAATAATAGGGGGTATGAATGATAAAATACTCATGTGTTAGTCATCAATGGGGATGAAAAACCTAACCTACTGTTAATATAAGTTCTATATAGGTATGCCTGATAAATTATGGTTTAAATCCATCATGAAGAGTTGATATTAAATTTAAATGTTTGCGTGAACATATTTTTGAAGTGATATAGTCATGTTATGTAATGAATCATGAAAAGGGTTTCTTGGTCACATTATGAGAGGGTTCATGGGTACATATTGGACTTATCTATAGATGGGTTAGTATGGGGAGTGGGAATAGTGGATAATTATTGGGGAATACCCCACACTATTCTAGGTAAAGATCCATTCTCTGTGGTTAAGTTGTTCTTGAACACTAGTTCATGATTTTCATACTAGTGTTACATTAATAACCTTGAATTTGGTAACATAATTGGTATTGGGAAGTGTAATGAAATATGATTTATCATTATAGTCTGAAAGTTACTGATCCTTAATTCATGTATTCCAAGATCATTCCCCATTCTAAAGTTCAATTCTATTTAGATATCTATGGGGTGGGTTAGTAACCACTATTAAAAATATGAATTAAAAAATTATGATAATGATTCTTAGATAATTATTTTAATCATAAATTTAATGTGACTTCAGGATCATGTCACTATCAATGGTCAATCGAGACATATTTTAGAAACTATTAGAAAAATAATAGATTATTTTATCACTATAGTGAAACAACTAATTTATTGTCATGGATGATGTCTCACAGAGTTTTGTGGAAATTTCATTCACGTATTCACTCAATGATTATATTCTCATCATGAATATTGAATCTAAATAAAATATTAATGGAACATAGTCCTACTAATTTTTTCAATACTTTTGAAACTGATAAAGTCTTGGTTTGACCCCAATTTATATAGTAAAGGTTGAGCATGATTTGATGGATTGTTATAAAAAATTCATGCTGATGTGGGAAGATAGTCATTCCCATATCATGATACTATTGGTGGGTATTTTTTTAGAATAGTTGGGGTTATACTGAAGCATGGATTTGATCTTACCCAACAAAAATCTAATGGATATATAGGTTTGAGTTTAAAGCCCTTCACCGATTGAAATGGGAATATATGGGTCATGAAAGATATATAAAGGGACTATCATATTTAAGGAGACACTTTTTTATAGCCATATACATTACTATAATTCCTTATAATGAGGAAGGTGTAAATAAATTCATTATGTGAAAGGATTTGAAAACCATTTTAATGAAAAGAGATAAATAAAAAATTATTCCACTAAATTTAATGTACCAAGAAAATTAAAACTTTTGGGATAATTTATTAGTAAATGTAAAGTCATATGATATATGTAGAATTATTTAGGTGGGAATACATGTCCCTCAAATAAAAAAACATTAAGGTTTTTGGTTATATGAATTGTGTGGGTAATCCTAATATTTACAATTTATAAGAAAGATTTTATGATTACTATGATCAAGGTTCATATAGTGTAGGGGAATCTGTGTGATAAAAAACATAACCAAATATAACTATATTTCCCCACTCTCTTATTTCAAAAAATGTTTGGTGAATATAAATCTCTTTCTGTCTAGTACAAATTTAATTAATGCACTAAGAAAACAAGGAAAACAAGGAAAACATTATTTTTATGGAGGTTCCCATTCTTAAAGGATGAATACATCCATATTGAATAGTTATTATTATCAAAATCATACACAAATTTCATTTTATTATCTACAAATAACCCTAGAAAATTAATATCATGGGACATTTATTCCCAAAACCAACTAGGTGGAATTAGAGGAATGAACATTTTGTTCATGTTTTAGAACCAACCAGTCTTTCCCCTCATGGGTACTGGATAGTATTTCTCTAATATGAAATAATATTGGATGTTAATCCTTAAACATTTTGGAATATATATGTTTGGTCTACTTCCACAAAGTTCCATAATCTTGAGGGACTCTTCAAAATTACATTAGACCGTACTATATATGAATATCATAAGATGGGTTATCACTTTCCATTTTCCCTCTAAGAAAGTCAGTAGTATAAAGGATAACATTTTAATTATTTCCCATATTCATAAATTCACATGAATTTTATCCATATAAAACTATGATTATTTTATTGTCCTTACAAAAAATATCATTAGGTCGGTAGTTCTTTTAGTTCATTCTAACTATCAGAATGTTCCAGATAATCACAGTTCAAAATATCACTTGAAGATTATTCTTATAATACTCATAATATATATTGACAAAATATGGAATATTATTCACAAAATATTCATAAATTATAATTTTAAAAAGTATCATCCTTCAATTATTCATAACCTGCATCCCTCTATTATCTATTTTATTCACACATCAATATAATTTAAAATAATATCACATATATTATCATTTTAATTCCTGTGAAGAATCAGCTATTATGTTCTCATTGTAATATAGATTTTTCACATCTTCCACTATTGAAAATGTCTAAAAATTACCATATTTTTTCAAATTATTTTAACTATATGAATACATCTAGCAAATCAATAATGACTATGGATCCTCTTTTTTTGGAATAATGCTCTATTGTAACATCTATTATCTTTAATGCACTATGGAAATGCAAAATATTCATTGAATTTCTCCCTCATAAACATTAGAGTATCATCTGCACATTTTTTTATTTTTCATGTAGCATCACGATATATCATTATTCTTACAATACACAATATATCCTTCAAAATTATTTGTATCCTAAAACTCAGATAGAATATAAATTATTAAAATATTTTTGATACTTTTTTCATTTATAAATAATATAACATCATCTGGATTTTATCCTCATAATATTGAATTATTAAATAACTTTAATTATCAGAAAAATAAATTTTTCTATAAGTTTATGTCAATAAGTAGGATTAATAATAATATTACATATCATGGTGTATGACTTTTCCTTTTTCATAATTTAGAGAGTCACACTCAAACCCAATTTTATAACATATTTTATGTACATCTATCATTTTATTTAATAATAAAAAGGAATTTTATTATGAATCATAGAAAAAAAACTAATGTATTAATCCCTTTGATAAATTCATCATATTAGATATAGATATTAAAATTATGTATATAAGAAAAACACAACAAAGAATTTACTTTTGGTAATATATATAAACTCATATTACATATTAACTAATAAGATCTTATTTATCACTCCCTTTTTCATTTTTCATGATTTTACCTCAGAATTATAAATTTATTGAAATGACCACATAATACATTTTATCCTTATCTATTATTATTAATAGCTAAAAATAACTTGAAAACATTTCAAGTGACATTAGAACTCATCAGAATGAATCCACTGATCATTATCCTTATTTCTAAGTCTAGTAACATATGAACACGTAAGTTAGAGTTTTTTTTGTAAAATTCACTACATTAATATCAATTAAACAAGATTTATCTATGAATATTTTCAAATAATATTTTCTCTTCAATACTATTTAATTAAAGTATAAATAAATTTACAAAAACATTGATCATAGTGACAAAAAATACAATTGTATCACCCCTCCTTGAAATTTCTCATATTGTTATTTTCTCTAAGTAGTGAATACATAAATATAATATAATATATATATATATATATATTATTGTATTTAAAAAATTTTCCATGGTCAAATCCATAGTATATACATTATCTTGTAGTTTTCAAACCAAATATATTCGTCTTTAGGAAATATAATATTAGGTATAAACACAATTACATCTTAAATATTTTCCATCTAAATAAATCTCAAAAAATAAACAATACTAAAATATCATATTTCATTTTTTTATATAAGTGATTATAGAATCCTATATTACATAAAAGCTTCAAATATTTTTTTTAATATTGATTTATTATTTAAAATTTATAAGACATTACGAATCCATTCATGAGAACACTTTCTTATAAACATGATTTGGAACTCAATTAATCTATCATATTGTTCTTCCCCAATAGATATTGACATCATGCATATAGACATTACACTTATTAAAATAATGATAAAAAGAATGTTGAGTAAATAAAACCCCCCTTGTATTTATTGTCAACAAAAATATAAAAAATGTAATTTGAATATGCTTTTCTCAATTTTTATCATTCACCATATATTCATTTTCTTCTCTCTCCACCTTATTGAAAATAATGAAAAAAAATATAATAGATCATGTTATTAATTTTATTAATAAATTTTTCCTCAATTTTCCCCTTCTATTCCAATATGAGATAATTTAAATATATTTAATTGGAGGGTTAACTATAGATAACATGTTTGTCAATAAATTTACAATATTAGATACTAAACAATATTCCATTCCATTGGGGCTATTAAAATATTTATATGATGCTCCATTTGATTATAATATATGAATATGTTTTCATGAAAATTTTAACCGCATGATATACTATACTAATCTAAAAAATAGGATAATAATTTAATTTTTTAATATATTTTAAATTTTCAAATAAAATTTAAATCATCTATAAAATTACATTATCAAGTTGGTGATTGAATCTATTTCAACCTAGTTATATTATAATTAATTCATAATAATATTTATAATAAAATATAAAAGAGTAAATTTTCAATAATATAATTTGAGAAACATCCAAAAATTCATATTTATATGTTTTTAAATGTTATTATTGATCTATAAGATTCTCAATTTTATACATTTATTTCCATTTAAATAAAAAAATATGATTGAACATTATCTAGAGTGACCTTTTTGTCAAATGATATTTTTATACAAATAGTTTTTAATAAACCATGATGGAAACTTCTAATTTAAAATTAAATTTTTATATCTAAGTCTTTTATATCAAGGATCTACTATTCATACATTTAATCTTTAAGATAACACTGGTTGGAGAATTTCAGGATGTGTACGTTCATAAAGTCTAGAGAAGTTATTCCTATATCTCTAGATTTCAATTTATTCCCTTTATAACTTGCATCCCCTTAAATTATCTCACAATATATCACATAAATAAAATACCACAGAAAATGGAATAAGGTGGAACTCCTTTTATCATTAGTGAGAGAATAATGTTTGATAGATTCATATCAATCAGTATAATCCTTATTTTCTTTATCTATATATTTTCAACAAATTATAAATTATTTTATTTGTATACATTTTTTATTGGGAAACATGGAAGCATTTATCCTTTAGAAACATCTTTCCCTAGAAAACTTTCCTTAACATTATCCATAAAAGTACATAATTCAGATGTTGATTTTTAAAACATCATAAACACATATTCTTTAGTTTTTTTCCATGGTTAAACAGAACTTCAAAATTTTTCATTCCAGCATTAAACTTCCACAAAACACCTCATGAGATCCATATTTTCCAACCTTTGATAACTGCTCATGGAATGTAAGTTCTAGTCATGTTTAGTTTTTAAATTTAGCTTATAAAATCACTTGTTTTTTTATTTTGATCTATTATTCCTCCTAAAATTGGGATGGCCAAAATAACATTCACTCAATAAAATACTGGTTATATTTCTTAGAACATCTATGATAAATTTTAGTAATTCCTTCAACTACATAAATCCCTTAGATTATTTTCAGGATAATTTATTTTCATGGGTTACATATATTAGTATATGGGTGTGACATCTTCTACTAATGTAGATGAAAAATATCATTCAATGTAAATAATCCTTCCCAATAATATATAGAATTATTTGTTAATCCTGTTTATTTTGGTTATTTCTTATAGAAGACCAAACATTACATCAGAAAAACTTCTTATTTTTCAGTATTATTTTTAAATAGTTTTATAAATATTCTTGGTTAATTTATGAAAAAAAAATTATAACTATGACCAATTTTACTACCTTCCCCACATAGATATCCATGATAATCATATATCTCTAACATAAAAAAATTAAATCATTCCTTCTATGGTCTCTACTCCACTTCATCATTTATACCTCTTGATGTAGACACTTATTTTATTCAATAAAATGGCATGATATTCCAATAATACATCTCATAATTACCATAACTACTAAATATTATGTAACACTCAAAAAATATTTATTTCATTCTTTCAAAAATAGTCTATCCATATTTATTTACATCTGTTTTATATTTCATTTTATCCATTTAATGGTATTTAATAAAGGAAAAATTCATTATACACACTTATCCCTTAACTGGAAGAGAAATTGTTGGTTGTTATCAATTTTAATCATCCACATTTGTGCATATTTTTAATTGATAGATGAATTGTTTATGAAATCAATTTTAAAATAATCATAATTTTATAGAATGGATGATAAATTTTACATAGAGCTTGCAAAAAATTGATCAATATATTATTTCTGACTCTTGTTGCCATAATATAGATTTATTTTAATACTAAAATCAACTGTGAAAAAGTTAATACAAAAAAAATTCTCTCAATATCTTGTTAAGACTTTTTTTTTACTTTATTACATATTGACTTATCAAAATTCCAATTGAAAATATTTTAAATTTAGAATATTTTCCACATCCATTGAAGAATTAATTTTTTGTTCACACTCTATTCGGAATTCCACAACATAATTATCAAGAACATAATGTATTATTGAATTATCATCTAATGAGTTTTCAAGCTCTATAATTAAATTTTATTTTCATTCATACAATGTTTTTCTAAAAAACATACAAGGTATAATATGTAGTTTTATTATTTGATCCTTTAGATGGAGTCTTTATTATATTTGATTACTTTTTGAAAATTCACTTGTAAAGTATAGTATTTTTCATCAATATTAAAATTTCTTATGTTTTTGGACTCTATTTGTTATCTCATATTTTTTAACACTAATTCCATTTCATCTAGTGATTTTACATTATTTATTTACTCTTCTATAAGGTGGGTGATCTTGTTCAGAAATTATTTGATTGAACTAATGAAAAATGTTGGGATATTTTTTCTAACTCCCAACTGAATATTAACTATGTAACAATAAGATTAAATATATTGTTGGTGAAATTAATCATTAAATATGTGTTCTTTCAAACATATAAAATATTGATCAATGAAAAAACATTGATAAGGAAAACTGGTTACCTGGACTTTACATTATTATTGTGAATAACTTGAAGTAGAAGTGTTGTTTATATTTTTTTCCATACAATTTATGACCAATCATTTATATTTATGTGAGACCTAGTGTTATCTTGATTTTACCATATATAAATCTATTTTTTTCTAATTTTACAAATAGGGTTATCAAATTCATACTTTTCATATCATTCATCCATATTCCTAAAAGTTTTTGAAGATAAAAAATCTCAGTCAATTATAGAATCATTTTCCTTAAATATTCTCCCCATTGTGAATTTAGAATGTGAAAAAACGATATATAAATATTTATATTTTTTGGAATAAAAGAATTGGTGAAACCTATACTGTGATACCATTGTTTGGGGTCACTAAGATTAGTTCCCACAATAGGGGAGGGGTGCAATAGTCTAATCAAATAATTACCAATTATAACTTATTTTTTTTATATCTCTTACCTCTACATTAGTTGAATGAATGAATCCAGAATTTTCAAACTTTCAGATTTCATGTATACACTTAAACAAAAAATAAATCCATTGAGGCACACATGATTATTTAGTGAGGTTTTACACCATGAAGGCTGATTATATTCCCATTTAGTAGGTCCTTTTATTCCACATTAAGGAATATATTCTTTTATTATCAATAAAAAACTCAAGAAAGATAATATCATTAGCCTTATATTCCTATCACCATCCATGTGCAATAGCAAGAAACAACTTGATATTAAAGCTACAGAACAAACCATCCTTTAATAACCTAAATTCCATATTTTAAAATCATTTGTATAATGATAAATCACTTATGAATATTCATTCTCTCATGGACGATGTAGGATTGATATGTTTACATAATCTATAATAATACTAAGGAATACCATATGATTCCTTTTGACAGTATGATAAAATATTATCGTAATATGGGTTCATACTTTCTTCTTTGGACTGTAATAATATATATTTTTCATTCAAAATCCTTTTTCCTTTATTATTCTACAACATAAAGGAATGTTATCCTTAAAATTAGTATTGGATATTATATTCATTTCATAAAAAAATAAACTCTTTTCAATGGTGGTGTTAGTTATTTCATACTCTCATAATGTGTAGGATAATCATAGATGAAAATATCAATCAATATTTCTTCTTCTACAGCATAGAATATATAATCACACAGCATGTGAATATTATTCCCATGCTATTATGATTTTGTAATTCTCTAAAAATATTAACCAAAAATATTCATAATTCTCAGTCATATATTATTCATTATATTATGTCCACACTATCAATTAAAATAACAATACTAGATATTTTACTTTTAATACATCTGAATAATCTACCTTTAAATAATGATGAGAATAATAAATTTTTTAGTTCTTCTATATCATTAATTTTTATTAAAATTTCAAATTTATTTAATTTAATGTATCTCCATGAATATATGTACTAAATATATAATAATTTTGGGTATTCATGTTGTGGTGAAAGGTTTCCTTGAATTATATCATATTCAGAATGAAAAGATTAATTGTATTCTATTCATGGTGTGATTTCCTTGCATTCTCCAAGACAACTTCACGTTATTTTATATTTTTCATATAGATTAATGGTTTGTAATTATATTTTAATGAATATAATACATCTAAATTCATCCTTTGTTTCTATAAATTTTCTACAATAACAACAAAAAAGGAATCGTGATACATGGATCAGTTATCAATGAAAAAAATAATCCAAATTATATCCTTTCCATTTGGAGAATTTTTTATCTTTATAAGACTCATTCATCTCTATGTGAATGTACATATATAAGATAAATAATTATGTTATGTATCACAGGGTATGTATTTTTATTTACCATGTTTTAGAGACTTTCATATCTAAAAATAAGTTAATATATATTGTCAAATCCACCAAAAACATCATTACATATGGAAATACATTATTTTAAGAATCATAGAAAATTACCTCACAATTAAATCCTTTTTCCAAATTATTTCAATTTGAATGTGATATTTATATTAAATATAAAATGAGAACTAAAATACTTGTTTTATTTCCAATGATCTATAAAAATTATTATATTTATTAATTGAGAGGATCGTACATTACATCCCCTTTTTCATTTTTCAATCATTAACTTCCTAATTATAGATTATACAAAATAATGTTATAAAGTATTATATATTTATCATTAAACTATCACTATCTCAAACTTTGATGAAAAAATATTAATTGACATTATAAATATTTCTAATTATTAAAATGTTATTCATAATTATTACACTAGATTTTGGCATAGAAAAACTTATGTTTTGTTTTTAAATGAAACATCACTATCTCAATATATATTTGGAAAATTTCATCCAAGTATATTTTCATATAATATTTTACTATTCATGAATTTTTAACAACAAGATAAAAAACATAAAAAACACATTCATCATAGATATATATTATGTAATAGCATCAATAGACTATCAAAGTTCCCAGTTTCTTATTTTCTAAAACAAGATAATATAATATTCTTATTTAAAAATCATATTCTATAGGATTATAGAATGATTCATGATCAAAACAAATACATTCAATTTATATTCATATTTAAAAATAAAAAAATTGTATTAATAAATTATAATATTTAGAGAAAAGAACACTTCTACAATCATTTTCATGTTATTGAATCTCTAATAATATCAAATGGAAGCATATCATATTTCCATTCCCATATAAGTGATGATTTAAAGTGACTTCCAATATTTAATTAAGTTATTAAATCATCAAATTATATTCCCAATTAATTAGATATAATAATACCGTATAAACTTATTAATATCAACATGCATTGGAAATATATGCATCATCTACTCTATTATTCAATAATACATTTTGAAATCCTTCTTGTAGTCTTTATAGTTATTTAAAAAATAGATCACAATTGATATCTGTTTCAAAAGGATAATCCATAAACTGAAGGTGAAAGCTCCAACAGGAGTCGGAGATATAACTCATGGATAAGGGTGACCATGAGGACAAGCCAGGTGACAAACTTAGGGACTAGTGGGTCTAGTATATTGATATCATAGATGTAACATGAAAATATCTAGTTCACTAAATTATGTTCCATAACTATGAAAAATGTGTATATGTTTACTATTTAAATTGATAATATATTATATAAGTAACATGAAATACTCAACCATAATAATTTGAGTTTCATGATTTAATTAAAGATATGGTGAAGAAGGGGGTACCAATATAAGATAATTTGATTCTACTATTCATTTTATTCTAGATGAACAAATATTGGACCTGCTACGAATATTATATATTTCATCCTAGGAAGGATCTATAACACCCAAGATATTGGACAACATTCATTTCTAAAGTATTAAAAAAATTGATAGATTTCTCCACACATAGCACTGAACAAAAAATAGCCATGATTTAATTTTTATTAATAATACTTATCAATAACAAAAAATATATTTAATAGAAAAACTATTATAATCAATTAGAAAATTTACGAAACATATATTAAAGAGCCCTTTATGTTTCAAAAAGGAAAATTTTAAATAAAAATAGTTTCTCTATATATATATTGAGTTTTCAATTAAAATATAAAATTATAAATTTGAAAAAATTTAATTTTACAAAAAAACACCATATATTTAGTTGACATATTATAATTAAATTTAATTTAATTTTTAATATTGATTTAAAATGATTTATTTTTATGGGAATGGTAATATGTACATATTTTTCTAATACCATAACTTTTATGAAATATCATCAAACAAAAAATGAATGTGTATTATTTTAATATTTTATAAAATAATATATGTGTTAAAAACCCATTTAAAAATAGAATTTTTAATTTATAAAATCTATGTTTATTATGTTGGAAACTTTAATAAATTTTGTCTCTAAAAATATTTATTCATTTATATTAAAAATATATTTTTTCACCTATAAAAAGTATGTATAACAAAATCAATTTCATATTTTAGGCCTAAATTTTCATATAATGTAATAATCTCAATTTAATTTTTAGTAATCTATTTATGATTACTATGATTAATGCTAATGACCATTATGATTGTAAAATAGTTATTTTAAAATAATTAATTTATTAACATTGAATAATGTTTTTCTAACAAACAAATTATTCTATTATAGAAAAATTAACAAAATTAATTTCTCAATCCTTTATTGAAATATATAACCAGAAATTAAATTGTTTATTAATACAAAATAATATTAAGAACATTAAATAGTGAAAAAAATATTTTCATATAAAATAGTTTTTTCAATATTTTAAATTCTTTAATTAAAAATTAAAAAATATCATTTTTGTAAATTTATTTTAGTTTTATGAGGAATAAATTTATTTTTAGATAACTCAAGTTTTTAATAGAGTATACCTAATATTTTTAACAAAATACAAATTAGTTGGGTAAAATCTAGTTACCATTATAAAAATCATAGATGTTAAAATATAAAAATCAAGTTGAAAATGGATTGAACCATGTTCAAAATAAATGTAAAAAATATTTTTAAATCCTTTATCAATCTTATATAACGTCAGACACTATTATGATTCACTTTTTTAATTATTTTCCCATGAATAGTGTCATTACATATTTAAAAGAATAGATAATTTTCAGAAAAGTGACATTTTGTTTCCATATAAATGGGATCACTTCCACCCATTCAATTTAATACATCCCCTTTTAATATTACATTATTCCCTAAAAAATATCCACTAATATAATTATATTTCATTACTTAAATTGTATAGGAACCATAGGTTATTCAAATACCTTAATTTCGAAGTATAGTTCCAAAAGAAATTTCAAGGTCCCAAAATAAGTAATACATAATCATTAACCATTTCATCATGAAATTTCTCCTCTAAAATTACCATAACCATGGTAATGAATAACATTGGTATCATTATTATACTAAAGTGTTATTATATTAATGTGACAACCACTATTTATTTCTTTCCATGAGATTAAAAAAAATGAATGATGGTCCTTCATTTGTGCAGACTACCGCATTTATTAAGTGATGTCTTTCAGTGTATACCATAGTTTATCATCACTGGATATAGGGATTATATTGAATAATAAATGTGAAATATAAAATATAACTATGTTTATGATGATAAAAATTGTATTACCCAGTACTTCCCTATCATTTATTTGGAAATGATTATGTTAACTATCTATTGTGTGGACTACCACCTCATTCAAATAAATTTCTTTTTGTCCATCATATAAATTTTAATAATTTAAATAATATTATTAAAAGTGGTCTCAAATAGATAAAATAAATCTAAATATAATCATTATTCATATTGAATAATTATATTATTCTGAAATAAAAATCCTTCATAACCATAATAATCCATTAATTGTGGGATGTTCATGTTTGGACTGGTCTTACTACCTACATGATTAATGCTATAAAACTCTGTTCTAGATGAGTATGGGAAAATAAATAAAAAATTTACTGTAATTTAGTAATAATATAATAATTATTATATGGTTCTATAGAGTTCATATTATGTATTTATCTTATTATCAAAATAGCATTTTTAATCGTTAAATTTACCAAAATAAGCTGACATTGATTCTATTCTATCACAAAACAACAAAAAATATATAATGGAATGAGATAATACATTTATAAAATAATATATTTTCTATATTCCACTCCCTTAAATTTTCTATTATTGATGATCATGGTATAAAAAAATTTGCACAGATATTAAAATTATAAAATGTGTGTATAAAAATTAGAGTTACTAACACCATATATTAACAAACGATCTTTTACTAACTAATATATTCATAATAAATTACTAAAAATGCAGTATATAAAAGATAATGCATATATATGACTTTAAAAAATTTAATATTAAGATATTCATTATTATGAATAATAATTTCATACATGGTTTTAATTATTCCATTATTGAATTATTTACACTAATCATTTCCATATAATATTTTGAGGTTTAGTGTCTTGAAAATTTGGAACATAATACAAGACATACATGAATGAATTATGAAAATATAAAAAAATATTATCTAAAAAATATTATTTATTATCCCATCCTAGATCACCTCATTGACTAATGTTTCTTTGGGAAATTTTTCAAATGAAAACTATTAACATAAATCTCAACCAAGGAAAGAAAATGACATCGAAACATAAATAAACTTCATGGGTATGAATTTAGACATAATATAATAAATATAATAATAAAATATGAATAAAATGATAAAATTATCATGAGGGAAAACATTATCATAAATACGTGAGGTATAAAATGAATATATTTATATGAGACACAACATGATCATAATTATATTTGACATATCATGATCGTATGTACATTAAGAATAACATAGAGATGTTGAAACAATAAAATCATGAATTATTATAAATCAAATCACCAATTTTCATCACTAAGGGGTTTTAAAAAAAATATTACAAAGGATATTTTCTAAGGTATAATAAAACACTACCAAATAATGTTTTAATGTAATCAGAACATGTCATCTCTTGAGATTAATTCTCTTCCAAATTAATACTAGTCATATCAATGCGAAATATTTATTTTAGAACCGTTATTCACAAATTATAGTAAAACATTACTAATGTATGATTCTCAGATGTCATAAACCAGTCATCTCTATAGATTAATTCATTATTTTATTCATTTTATTGCTATATGGGCACACTATTCACTTGAATATCCTCATGTGTGACGTTTCAATCAAAGATAATAAGATAATAAAATATAAAACCATGTATAGTGAATATGTGTTATTTAAAAATGGGTAAACAATAAATAAAATAATTAAACACATATATAGACCCCAATAAAAGATATTATAGTTGGTTATTCACAACATAAAAATATAAATTGAAAAAACAATGAATGACTTTAGAGACATGAAAGAAATATAAAAGGGATTATGGAATGGTTCAAATGGGAGATGAAGATAGTGTCTCATAAATAGGAAATAATTTTGGAAATAAAGTGTTTTATTTTAAAAACTTGTAAGAAAAATAAAATGTATTTAAACAATTCATATCATAATAAAAGAAAAGTAATTGAAAAAAGAAAAGTGTGAATCCATGAGTGATTTTAGAAGTATGAGGACTATTAAAAAGGACTATGAAATCTGTTTACTATAAGAGATGGTACTATCTCATTAATAATAAATATTTTGGATTATAATATATTGAACATGAACACATGATGGCCTAATAATATAGAAATAAAATGTGCTTTTCACAAAAGAAGTAATTTAATCAAAAGTAGGAGGATAACCCTTCTAAAGATAAGTAGATTTTGACAGATTGGGAGGGATCCTTATAACCTTTTGAACTATTTGGGAGGTTATTTGAGATATATAGGTAATTTAATTTCTTAATAAATGACTTTGGCTAGATAGGGATGAGATAAAGAGTGGACATGAGCTCCCTTTCACAGTGAAAGTGGGGTTTTTTCATGGGTACTAATAATAGGTATGTAATAAGAATTGAATCCCATTTGTGTAAAGTGGATTAGGTAGGGAATTATTTATGAGACATGAAAGTAGGAATTTCCAATATAATAACGTTATTCTGGAAAGTGTATGTGTAAAATTTATTTAATAAAATTAGGGTTAAAATATATTACCCCTTTTGACACGTATTAATATTGACTAAATATTGATATTTGAAATTATGTTATAAAAATTAATATAAATTTTCCAATCATGAAAGAATTCACTTGGTGAATTAAAATTTGATATCTATTTAATATATAATAATTCCCAAATAGGATAACATTATCATAAAAATCAAAATATATAATGATTAGAATAATAATTTTTTAGAAAAAATGATTCTTGATCATTAATTTTTCATAAAGAATATCCTATTTTATCTTTATAATATGAAAATATGAAGGGGAACAAGACCATAGAGGCCTAAAATGATTATGGGCAAGAGCATCGACCTTGAAAATATCTTGGCAACTAAGAGGGAAGGATCCAAAACTATATAATATAATTATACCATCATCACTAACCATTGAAGAAAAGTTGTTCATTGATTGATTCACTTCTCTCTTGGTGTGATCTATGTTAGTATAGTCATTGATAAGAGCTTTACACAAATGGATATGATGAATTATAGTCTAAGGGATAATGATCCAATCAAGAAGAGATTAGAGGATAAATGTTTATTTAGTCTCAATGTAGGCTGGTTAAATATTATTCTCATAGAAAAATTCATGACCATTGCAAAAAACTCTATCCTCCACTATAAGAGAATCACAGTTTCCATATGATTCACTGAAGGTTAAAATCATATAACTAAATGTGTTATGAAAAAGACCACATCCCTTCATAATATATAAGTAATAGGATCCATCAAAATTGATATGTAAACCATTTTAAGGGGAGTCTAACTGATCCATTTCCCATGTAGATTACCATGATTTCGTGGGAAAGATGTCCCATGGGGATTGAAAATATTCCAATGGGATATGGCCATCTACTATACATAAAGGAATGGAACCAAAAGAGCCACCAAGAATTTTTACCTAAAATATAGTATATGGTTTGTATTAAAAAATACATCATGTCTATATTTTTCCCTAACATCCTAGATACAACAACTACCAAAAACTAGTAGAATCGCCCATTCATTGCCTTCCTATTATTTCTCACTGCCCAATTGAAAAATAAATGAAGAAATTCACCATGGTTATGGACGTGGGAATCATCCCATTTTAATTATCTAAATTTTATCCAGATGAACACTTCATAATAACCCTCAATGAAAAGATGGATAGTGGTTTCATATTTCAGTTTAGAGAATCCCATGCACCAAAATTACAAATTCACATAATTTCTTTTGATTTCTTCATCTAGAGGAAGAGTTTGATTTCATATACTCTATGTTATAAAGTTATATTCCTATGGAATTTACTTGTACTAAATGTTACCACCCCAAGAACAATTCATGACATTTACTTTCAATTCCTAAAAAAATTATTTTCTAAGAATTTACCTGACGACCTTCCTGTAAACACATAAGAGTATATCTCTTCATTACTATGGATACTCTGAAAAAAAAATTATTTTGATGTTGGTTAAGAACTATATAAATGAACATGAGATAGTTTCTACCGATCCTGAAGTAAATTTTTGGTATCAGACTTCATGGAAATATGACTACAGTACCCACCCATTTCAGATTCGAAAAGACAATATCTACACTTCCTATAATCTTGTGGGTTTTATCTAGAAATAGTGGAATGTGTCCCTGAGTATGAATACAGTACATAGATATCCTCCCCCAAAAATCTATTTGATCCTACCCGTATATTTTTACAATTAATATTACCTATTGAGTTCAAAACTAAAAAACATTCCAAACTAGATTTTCATGATGTCTATTAATCATTTTGATGAAATACATCCTATTGGACCTAGCATCCTTGCAAGGTTTCACTATTCTAGTTTACATAACCCAATGACACATTCCTCTAGAGTTTACATTCTAAATTAATAAGACCAAATTTTTCTAAATATTCATGGTGACTACATTTGGCACTTCTCAAATTGATATATCATAAATTGTGATTGATAGGAGAACATTGTTCACTAATGTGATCCTACCACCATATGACATATTGATTTTTTACAGTTATTAATTATATTAGTAATTTTGTCAAATAAATAATCATAATGGTGAATGGGTACTCTTCCATGTGAGATAAGGCCCCCAGATATTCCAATAGAAATCCCCTCCTTTGAAAACGTAGATAATTTTAAATCACCTTAACACATAATAAAGTACAATGATTTGGTACATAGAAACAACTTTTATCATGGTTTATGATTTTTCCACTCCACATATAGTAATATTCCTTGGACTTGTTAAAACCATGAAGAGATATACTACTCCCATTAATGAATAAAATATATCCTTAGTGAAGAGAAGGTGATAGGATCCATTAGAACCACTATTTCTCCAATAAGATATAATATCCCATGTATGGAGTGAGTTGGAAATATATTTTCTAAGAATGTCCTATTTCATTATAAATAGGTTATAAGATAATTTATCATCTTTCCATATCCCCCGACATGATTTCTTTAACCCCCACATCATTCCCATAAATGAAATTGAAAATTCTCAGGATTGTAGCATCAGAATATGAGATAAATTACCTAAGTAGGAGAACCCATGAATTCCATAGCCTTAAAAACGAAATTCCATTCCAATCAGTGATATTTTTTATCCTTTTCGACCCTGATATCAATATTTAAATCTGGTACCTTAATGATTATATTTTCAATCATTTCCTGGGATATACTAATAGATATTTCAATAGTTAACCCCTTGTTAAATCCATGATTCTTCTCAAAGATGTAGTTGGGGTGGAAGGAATATAGTCTTCTATTGGGGATTCTCACCAACAAATTTTAAGGATAATTACACATAATGATTGGTCTAAAATGACTTAGGGATGAAGGATCCATCACTTTTGGTAAAATAACTTGGTTTGTGGAACATGCCACCAGAGGGATCCAAATGCCATTAATGGAGACCTGGATAGCCACAATGAGTTCCTTCTTGACCATATTCCATGATAGTACATAGAATTTCCTATGATATCATTGTTATATTGGGAAAAGTTTTAGATTTTGGGAGTTAACAACCTCCCAAATATCACATTCCAATAGATTTGATCCAAGGATTATGTTGTTATAATTGGTTAAAACATGAAGAATTAAATAAAAGATAGCAACATAGACCCTTTAATATCCACACTTCATATGAGGGTTAACATCCAAAAGTAAGGATTTAAATATGGTAACATCCATACCTCCAACTTCAACTAGATAATTGGTGTAAGACCCATCCTCTAAAAAAATTTAAGCTTTATAGTGCGCCTCTTATCATCAATAAAAGCATGAAAATGTTTATATTATGGTCACACTCATTGAGCCAATAGATCCTAGACTATGGCCTAACCTCCTCCTCATAGTATATAATTCTCTCATACATCTATTCATTCTTGTGAACAATAATTTTTAAAATTTTATTCTCCCAGACATCCTCTAACTGAGACTCATGGTGCGAGATGTCCATCTTCATAGAATAAAGATCATGACAATGAGGTGGTTTATTAGTTTCGATACACTACAAATCACCCTCCAATCATATAATATTATTGTGATGGATGAACCATTAATAACCTTGTGTAGGGTTGTCTCAAGACTCCTAAACCGTCATAAGAAAACAAGAATAAACAGTGTAATGATTAAAGAAGAAGAAGAACTGACCCCCAGAATTACATGTCCCCAATTTGATTGAATGTAGTGAATGAATTGAAATACGATATAAGATGTGGGACATAATAGAGTTCAGGTATGAGGATATAGCTTTAAGGATAGTAAATAATATATCCATCATAATCCAGGTCTGCTTACACCCATTTTATTTGTTACACCAAGAGTACGTATTACCCACAAACCCATGTCTGTGATAGCATTTGTTAAATAAAACTAGAAAAGTATTGAATTTATTTCCTTCTGTAAAACCCTCCCCATTTCTTCTCTAATGAATCCAAAATAACATTAATGTCTCCACTAATAAACCAATATGAGCATCTTGGGTTGAATATCCCATGATCACACCATAGTTACTCCCTCACCGTCGACTCACACTACGAATGTTAGAAATAGAATAAGCATACCATAGAACCAAAATTGATCTTCATAGTAATGAATTGGTTAGAAAAAACGACCCTTTCCATTGAGATACCACTTTTCTAGAAAATCCATATGTGGATGTTCTATGTATTTCCATGCATGCATCCAAGTATAGAGAACTTCTATGAAATTTCTATTAACCTGAATGGATTTGGATTGTTCCTAAGAACCATAACTAAAGAAGCATTATTTATCTAAAAATCACTTGAATGGAAATTAGTTTTTACCCAGTATCCAATGCCTAAATAATATTAAATATAAATGGAGATCATTGAAAAACTAGACACCTATTGATGGGTCATGATGAAATAAGGTTGCTACACTCTAATTTATTTTTGTCCCCAATTTCTAGACTGTGATCAGTTACAGATTCTTCTGGGAGACAATAGTTGTGAACTAGCCTCCAAAATTATTATAAGGACCGAACATAAATACATTACATAATCCCAAGTTTTATACATGAACATACTTTCAAAAAAATTAAGGATCATTCTAGGTTTAGAGAATTAGGTAATTAGGACATAAAACATATATAACATCTCATAACGATACATGTGGATACTATTAAAAAAGAATCCATTTTTTCAAAAAATAAAAAATTTCAAATAAAACATAATTTCTTTCAATAATATTTATGAAATTTAAATTGACTTAATTATTTGTCTTTAAAATCATTATTACCTGTAAAAAACATTTAAAAACCTAGTATGAGAACAAATAAACTCAGTAAGGGATATATGGAAAGAAATTGTTAGTAATGTGATAACATAATAACCAATAAAATGATTTTCATAAAAAATGACTAACATGGATGGAAAATGATGTAGTCTCATTGGACATATTTACCACATCAATCATACAAACACCCTTACACATGGAATATCAATTTGGTCAAATTCCACCTCCAGATTACCCATTGCATTGGAGAGCTATAATGTGGTTGTCCTGTCATATCTTGAGCTATAATGGGTGAAATCAAACATATATTGAGCTATAATGGGATCAAACAAACATGTCATGTGTTATAAAGGGTTCAAAACAACACAACTACGTCCATGGAACAAATCATGGTAATAAAGTATAATTAAAACAGGATAAACCAGTCATTCCATATATATATATAATCCTTTTGAACTTTATTAAACAGAATTTTAAAAGGATTTTAAAAGGAATGTTTATTAACAATATAACGTGAGTGAGAATTAATATAATGGAATGTATTTGTTTATACACTATAAATAAATATAGTAAAACATTAAATAAACAAAAATTCATCCCTATAATAATCTAAATTCCCCATAATGAGTAGATTATAAGGTTAATCAAATGATTGGAAATTGGGTTATGAATTCCCTTACCTTAGGTTCTTCTTATTTCAAATGTGTTTAAACCTTCTATTTAATGTCTAAAATAGAGTTATTAATAAATTAATGAAAAATATTCTTGTTTTTAATGCCTTATATGAGCATTTTACAACATCATTCGACACATTTATTAGTAATATATTGTTATTTACAATTTTTCATGAGCATTCCTTTCAAGGTTTCCTTGATCGATTCATGATGGATATTCTTGTGGAATGGATTTGAAACTACATAGTTTAAATATAATGGAATTTAAATAATTATAGAACCCTAAATTATACAATTTATCCTTCTTAATTCTGACCTGAGGAAGATTCATAAGTTCAAACATTATTGATATTTGTTTAGGTTATTTCGGGGATTTTTCAATCATAATGAAGTCATTTTGTATTATAATTTAATAACGTGTTTAGAAAAGGGTTATGGATCCTTATATAAGTTATAATATATAAATTATAATCTATTTAGACTATAAAAATGGTTTCGTGACTAGTCATGAAGGATGTAAAAGAAATTGAAGTCACATCATCCACAATGTCGGTAAATTGACACATCACAGAGGATGTTTTAATATCTTGAATTAGTTAGAGGAGAAGAAGTATGATGGTGAATCATCCATAAAAATGATAACACACAATATATATATAATTTTTTATCATTCATGCCTTTCAGATAGAGGGTGGTGAGGAATGAATAATAATAATAAATAAAATGAAAATATAAGAATGAAAATAAAAGATGATTTTTACCTCTTGATCTCTTCTCCTTGAGATCCTCATTATGGACTTTGGTATTGGCCTTTTGGTGAGACTAGAGGGTGGTATATATAGTAGAGGAGAGGAGCAGTTTTACATTATTTTAATCATTATTTTATTATTTTCCTACAAGACAATGAATAGTTATGGTTATAAAACCAAAAATAGTAATAATTGCGTGTGATTTCGAATAAAATGTGCTTACAGCAGCAAAACATCATCTATGACTCCATAAATCATGTATTTAGCTTCATTTTTAAATTATATATTTCACTATTAAAAAAATAATGTATTTCTAAAAATTAAAAAAATCCCCCTCAACCACATTTCGATGTATATAATCCAAAAATGAACTCCATTTTTTTAAATTAATTTTCTAAATAGGTTAAATTTAGTTTTAAAAAATAATATTTTATTTAAAAATTAACAATTTAAAAAAATTTATTTACTTATTCCAAGATATGGGTGTATGATAATGTTATTAAATTTATATATATATATATATATATACTATAATAGGTGAGGTTACTATTTATTAGGGTATGTCACAATTCATAAGGGTAACATTACTATTCATAAGGGTATATTACTGTTCAAAAAAAATTCTGCTCACCTTATCAGACTCTAAATAACATACTGATTTGAACCGTGTATGTCCGTTTTTCAAAATTTAGTACACAGAAGTCTAACAATTATGTTTAAAGGATAGTTATAACCATCTACATAAAACAATGTTTCATGATTTTCAATTTTTTTAAACCATCGGGTGTTGCATTATCCCCACCATTTGGAAATTGGGTCCTTGCAATTTTATTTACATAAAAAATAAGTGAGGGTACCTTTCCATCAAAGAATTTTCATATTCCCATGTTGATTCTTCAATTACTTTGATTCTCCATACAACCTTTACCTAGTGAATGAACTTATTCTTCAATAATTTCTTTCTACGATTAGGAATTTAAAAAGATTTATCTTCATAAGAAAGGTACTCTTCTAGATAAATTTCTTCTAGGATCAAGACATGAGATGAATTTGGAATATTCATTCTCAACATCGAATCATGAAAAACCTTGAATGCATATCATAAACTTGAAGGAAAAGCTACTTGGTAGCTATATCAAACAAATGAACATAAATCACATATTTTACTGCGTTTTTACTAAGAAGAGAAGGGTTCACCAAAATTTAAATCTATGATTATAACTATATTTATATAATATAAAATTTTTATTATGAAAACATATGTCTACAATATTATGGATTTCCTTAAAAATACATTATGTAACTATATCAAAAAAATGAACATATATCACATATTTTACTGCGTGTTTACAATTATTTAATTGGATGTATATAAGGTTAGAAGTTTTACAATTATAGGGGGTATGTATGATAAAATAATAATGTTTTAGTCTTCAAGGGGGAGGAAGAACCTAACCTACTGTTAATATAGGTTCTACATAGGGTTGCCTGATAAATTATTGGGGAAATCCATCATGAAGAGTTGATATTAATTTTAAATCTTTTCATGAACATATTTTTGAAGTGATATAGTCATGTTATGTAATGAATCATGAAAAGGGTTTCTTGGTCACATTATGAGAGGGTTCATGAGTACATATTGGACTTATCAATAGATGGGTTAGTATGGGGAGTGGGAATAGTGGATCATTATTGAGTAAGACCCCACACTATTCTAGGTAAAGATCCATTCTGTGTGGTTATGTTGTTCTTGAACAGTAGTTCATGATTTTTATACTAGTGTTAGACTAATAACCTTGAATTTGGTGACATAATTGGTATTGGTAAGTGTAATCAAATATGATTACCTTTTTAGCCTAAAATTTACTGATTTGTAATTCACGTATTCCAAGCACATTCCCCATTCTAAAGTTCAATTCTATTTATATATCTATAGGGTGGGTTTGTAACCACTATTAAAAATATGAATTAAAAAAATATGATAATGATTCTTTAATACTTGTTTTAATCATAAATTTAATGTGTCTTCAGGATCATTTCACTATCAGTGGTCAATCGAGACAAATTTTAGAAACTATTAGAAAAATAATAGATTATTTTATCACAATAGGGAAATACCTAATTTATAGTAATGGATGATGTCTTGAGAAGTTATGTGGAAATTTCATAAAAGGAATCACTCAAGAATTATATTCTCATCATTAAAATTGAATCTAAATAAAGTATTAATGGATCACAGTCCTACTAATTTTTTCATTACTTTTAAAACTGATAAATTCTTGGTTTGACCCCAATTTATATAGTAAGGGTTGAGCATGATTTGATGGATTGTTAAAAAAATTAATACTGATGTGGGAAGATAGTTAGTCCCATATCATGATAATATAGGTGGGTATTGTTGTTAGAATAGTTGGGATTATACTGATGGAAGGATTTGATCTTACCCAACAAAAAATCTAATGGATATAAAGGTTTGAGTTGAAAGACCTTCACCGATTGAAATGGTAATATCTATATCATGAAAGATATATAAAGAGACTATCATATTTAAGGAGCCACTTTTTTAAAGGAATACACATTACTAGAATTCCTTATAATGAGGAAGGTATAAATAAATTCATTATGTGAAAGGATTTTAAAACCATTTCAATGAAAATAGAGAAATAAAAAATCATTCCACGAAATTCAATGTACCAAGAGAATTAAAACTTTTGGGATAATTGATTCGTAAAGGTAATGTCATATGATATATGGAGAATTATTTTGGTGGGAATACATGTCCCTCAAATAAAAAACATCAAGGTTCTTGGTTATATGAATTATATGGGTAATCCTAATATTTACAAATTATAACGTAGATTTTATGATTATTATGATCAAGGTTCATATAATGTGGGGGAGTCAGTGTGATAAAAAAATAACCAAATATAACTATATTTCCCCACTCTCTTATTTCAACAAATGTATGGTGAATATATATCTCTTTCCCTCTAGTAAAAATTTAATTAATGAAGTAAGAAAACAAAAAAACCAGGAACACGTTATTTTTAATGAGATTCCTCTTTTTAAAGGATGAATACATCTATATTGTATAGTTATCGTTATCAAACTCATACACAAATTTCATTTTATTATCTACAAATAACCCTAGAAAATAAATATCATGGGACATTTATTTCCAAAACCAACTAGGTAAAATTACAAGAATGAACATTTTATTCTTGTTTTGGAACCAACCAGTCTTTCCCCTCATGGGTACTAGATAGTATTTCTCCAATATGATGTAATATTGGAACTGAATCCTTAACCATATTGGAATATATATTTTTGGTCTACTTCCACAAAGTACCATAATCTGGAGGGACTCCTCAAAATTCCTTTATACCGTACAATATATGAATATCATAAGATGCGTTATCACTTTCCATTTTCCCACTAAGAAAATTAGTATTAGAAAGGATAGTATTTTAATTATTTCCCATATTCATAAAATCACATGACTTTTCTCCATATAAACCGATGTTTATTTTCTTGTCCTTACAAAAAATATCATTAGGTCAGTAGTGCTTTTAGTTCATTCTAACTATCAGAATGTTCCAGATAATAATAGGTCGAAATATCACATGCAGATTATTCATATAATACTCATAATATATATTCACAAAATATGGAATATTATTCACAAAATATTCATACATTGTAATTTGAAAAAGTATCAGCCTTCAAATATTCCTAACCCAATTCACTCTATTATCTATTTTATTCACACTTCAATATAATTTAAAATAAAATCACATATATTCTCATTTTAATTTCTGTGAATAATCGGTTATTATGTTCTCATGGTAATATAGATTTTTCACATCCTCAACTCTTGAAAATGTCTAAAAAATACCATATTTATTCAATTTATTTTAACTATATGAATACATCCAGGGAATCAATAATGACTATAGATCCTCATTTATTGGAATAATGCTCTATTGTAACATCTAATATCTTTAATGCACTATGGAAAGGCAAAATATTCATTGAATGTATCCTTCATAAACATCAGAGTATCATCTGCACATTTTTTATTTCTCATGTAGCATCACGGTATATCATTATTCTTACACTACACAATAAGTCCTTCTAAATTTTTCGATCCTGAAACTCAGATAGAATATAAATTATTTAAATATTTTTGATAATTTTATCATTTATAAATAATATAACATCATCTGGATTATATCCTTATAATATTGAATTATCAAATCACTTTAATTATTAGAAAATTAAATTTTTCAATAAGTTTAGGTCTATAAGTACGATTAATAATTATATTACATATCATGGTGTATGAATTTTCCTTTTTCATAATTTAGAGAGTCACACTCAAACCCAATTTTATAACATATTTTATGTACATCTATCAATTTATTTAATCATGAAAAGTAATTTTATTATGAATCACAAAAAAAACTAATGTATTAATACCTTTGATAAATTCATCATATTTGTAGTATATATTAACATTATGTATATATGGAAAACACAACACAAAATTTAGTTTTGGTAATCTATATAAAATCATATTATATATTAACTAATAGGATCTTATGTATCACTCCATTTTTCATTTTTCATGATTTTACCACAGAATTATAAATTTATTAAAATAACATCATAATACATTTTCTCCTTCTCATGTTATTATTAATATATAAGAATAACTTGAAAACATTGCATGTGGCAATGGAACTCATCAGAATGAATCCAAAGATCATTATCCTTATTTCCAAGTCTAGTAACATATGAACACATCAGTTAGAGTTTTTTATGTAAAATTCACTAAATTAATATCAATTAAAAAAGATTTATCTATGCATATTTTCAAATAATATTTTCTCTTAAATCTTGTTAAATGAATGTATAAATCAAATTACAAAAATAATGATCATAGTGACAAAAAATACAATTGTATCACCCCTCCTTTGGATTTCTCATATTATTATTCTCTCTAAGTAGTGAATACATAAATATAATATATATATATATATATTATTTTATTTAAAAATATTTACATGGTAAAATCCATAGTATATACATTATCTGGTAGTTTTCAAACAAAATATATTCATCTTTAGGCAATATAATATTAGGTTTAAACACAGTTACATCTTTAATATTTTCCATCAAAATAAATCTCAAAAAATAACCAATTTTATAATATCATATTTCATTTTTCCATATAAGTGATTATAGAATCCTATATTACATACAAGCTTCAAATATTTTTTTAATATTTATATATTATTTTAAATTTACCACACATTACAATTCCATTCATGAGAACATTTTCTTATAAACATGATTTGGAACTATATAAATCTTTCATATTATTCTTCCCCAATAGATATTGACATCATGCATATAGACAATATACTGATTAAAAAAATTATAAAAAAGAATGTGGAGTAAATCATACCCCCTTTGTATTTTTTGTCAACAAAAATATAAAAAGTGTAATGTGAATATGCTTTTCTCAATTTTTATCATTCACCATTTATTCATTTTCTTCTCTCTCCCCCTTATTGAAAATAATGAAAAAAAACATAATAGATCATGTTATTAATTTTATTCATAAATTTTGCCTCAATTTTCCCCCTTTATGCCAATATGAGATAATATCAATATATTTAATTGGAGGGTTAACTATAGATAACTTGTTTGTTAATAAATTTAAAATATTAGATACTAAACAATATTCCATTCCATTGGGGCTGTTTAAATATTTATAAGATGCTCAAATTGATTCTAATATATGAATATGTTTTCATGAAAATTTTAACAACATGATAAACTACACTAATCTAAAAAATAGTATAATAAATTAATTTTTTTTATAGATTTTATATTTTCAAATAAACAATAAATCACCTCTAAAAATACATTTTCATAGTAGTGATTGAATCTATTTCAACCTCGTTATATTAGAATTAATTCTTGATAATATTGATAAGAAAATATAAAACTATAAATATTCAATAATATAATTTGAGAAACATCCAAAAATACATATTTATATGTTTTTACTTGTTATTATTGATCTATAAGCTTCTCAATTTTATACATTTATTTCCATAAAAATAAAACCCTATGATTGAACAATATCTAGTGTTACCAATTTGTCAAATGATATTTTTATACCAAACATTTTTAATAAACCAAGATAGAAACTTCTAATTTACAATTAAATTTTTATATCTTAGTCATCTATATCAAGGCTCTTCTTTTCCAATATATAATCTTTAAGATAACACTAGTTGGAGAATTCCATGATGTGTGCATTCATAAAGCCTAGAGAAGTTATTCCTATATATCAAGATTTCAATTTCTTCCCTTTATAACTTGCATCCCATTAAATTATCTCACAATATATCACATACATAAAATACCATAGAAAATGGAATAAGTTGGAACTCATTTTATCATTAGTGAGATAATAATGTTTGATAGTTTTATATCAATCAGGATAATCCTTATTTTTTAATCTATATATACTTTAAAAAATTATAAATTATTTTATTTGTATCCATTTTTTATTTGGAAACATGAAAACATTTATCCTTTAGAAACATCATTCCATGGAAAAAAATCCTTAACATTATTCATAAAAGTACATAATTCAAATGAATATTTTTAAAACATCATGAACACATATTCATGAGTTTTTTCCATTGTTAAACAGAAAATAAAAATTTTTCATTCCATCATTAAACTTCCAAAAAACACCTCATGAGATCCATATTTCTTACCCTTTGATAACCACTCATGGAATGAATGTTCTATTCATGTTTAGTTTTTTAATTTAGCTAATAAAATCACTTGTGTTTTTTTTGGATCTATTATTCTTCCTAAAATTGGGTTAGACAATAAACCATTCACTCAATAAAATCCTGGTCATATTTCATGGAACATCTATGATGAATTTTAGGAAGTCCTTCAACTACATCAATCCCTTAGTTTATTTTCACGATCATTTATTTTCAAGGGTTACATATATTGGTATATGGTGTGACCTCTTCTACTAAAGTAGACGAAAAATATCATTCAATGTAAATAACTCTTCCTAGTATTCTATATAATTATTTGTTTATCCTATTTTTTTTGGTTATTTCCTAAGGAAGACCTAACTTTACATCAGAAAAACTTCTTATTTTTTAGTATTATTTGTAAATAGTTTTATAAATATTATTGGTTAATTTATGAAAAAAAAATTATAACTACGACCACTCTTACTACATTTCCCACATAGATCTCCAAGAGAATCATATATCTATAAGATAAAAAATTCAATCTTTCCATCTATGGTATCTAATCCACTTCATCATTTCTACCTCTGGATGTAGACACTTATCTTATTCAATAAAATGTCTTGATATTCCAATAATTCATCTCATAATTACCATAACTACTAAATATTAAGTAACACTCAAAAAATATTTATTTCCTTCTTTTAACAATAGTCTATCCATATTTATTTAAATCTGGTTTCTATTTCTTTTTATCCATTTAATGGTATTTAATTAGGGAAAAATTCATTATACACCCTTATCCCTTAACTATAAGAGAAATTGTATGTTGTTCTCAAATTTCATCATCCACTTCTGTGCAAATTTTTATTTGAAAGATGAATTTTTTATGAAATCAAAGTTAAAATAATCATAATTGTATAGAACGGATGATAAATTTTAATTAGATCATGCAAAAAATTGATCAATATATTATTTCTGACACTTGTGGTCATAATATAGTTTTATTTAAATATTTAAATCAACCTTGAAAAGGTTAATACAAAAAAAATTCTCTCAACATCTTGTTAAGACTTTTTTTTACCTTATTACATATTAACATATCAAAATTCCAATTGAAAATATTTTAAATTAAGAATATTTTCCACATCAATAGAAGAATTAATTTTTTATTCACACTCTATCCGTAATTCCACAACATAATTCTCAAGAACATAATGTATTCTTGAATTATCATCTAATGAGTTTTCAAGCTCTATAATTAAATTTTATTTTCAATCATACAGAGTTTTACTAAAAAAACATACAAGGTCCAATATGTAGTTCTATTATTTGATCCTTTTCATGGAGTTTTTATTATATTTGATTACTTTTGGAAAATTCACCTCTAAAATATAGTACTTTTCATCAATATTAAACTTTCTTATGTTTTTGGACTCTATTTTTTATATCATGTTTTTTTCACTAATTCCATTTCATCTAGTGATTTTCCATTATTTATTTACTCTTTTAAAAGGTGGGAGATCTTGTTCAGAAATTATTTGATTGAACTAATGAAAAATGTTGTGATATTTTTTGTAACTCCCACATGAATATTAACTAAGTAACAACCAGATTCGATATATGGTTTGGGACATTAATCATTAAATATGCATTCTTTCAAACTTATACAAGATTGATCAATGAAAATACATTGACAAGGAGTACTGGTTACTTGACCTTCACATTAGTATTGTGAAAAACTTGAAGTAGAAGTGTTGTTTATATTTTTTTCCATTCAATTTTTAACCAATCATTTATATTTATACCAAACCCTGTGTTATCATGATTATACCATATATAAATCTGCTTTGTTTTTAATTTTCCAAATAGGTTTATCAAATTCATACTTTTCATATCTTTTATCCCATATTCCTAAAAGTTTTTGGAGATAAGAAATCCCAGTCAAATATAGATTCCTTTTCCCTAAATATTCTCCTCATTGTGAATTTAGAATGTGAAAAAATATATATAAATATTTATATTTTTTGGAATAAAAGAATTGGTGAAACCAATACTATGATACCATTGTTTAGGGTCACTAATATTAGTTCCTACAATTGGGGAGGGGTGAAATAGTCTGATGAAATAATTACCAATTATAACTTATTTTTCTATATCTCTTACCTCTACACCAGTTCAATGAATGAATCCAAAATTTTCAATCTATCATATTTCATGTATATACAGAAACAAAAAATCAATCCATTGAGGCACACATGATTTTTTTAGTGAGGTTGTCCACCATGAAGGATGATTATATTCCCATTTAGTGGGTCCTTTTATCCCAAATTCTAGAATATATTAATTTATTATCAATAAAAAAATAGAGAAAGATAATATAATTATCATTAAATTCCTATCACCATCAATGTGAAATAGCAAGAAACAACTTTATATTAAATCTAAAGAACCAACCATCATTTAATAACCTAAATTCCATATTTTAAAATCTTCTGTATAATGTAAGATCACTTATGAATATTCATTCTCTCGTGGACTATTTAGGATTGATTTTTTTACATAATCTATAATAATACTAAGGAATACCATAGGATTCCTTTTGATAGTATGATAAAATATTATCATAATATAGGTTCGTACTTTCTTCTTTGGATTGTAATAATATCTATTTTTGCATTCAAAATCCTTTTTCCTTTATTATTATTCAACATAAAGGAATTTTCTTCTTAATATTAGTATTTGATATTATATTCACTTCATAAAAAAAGTAATCTATTGTCAGTGGTGGTGTTAGTTATTTTAGACTCTCAGAATGTATAGAATAATCATTGATCAAAATATCCATCAATATTTCTTCTTCTACAACATAGAATATATAATCACACAGTATGTAAATATTATTCCCATACTATTATGATTTTATAATTCTCTTAAAATATTATCCAAAAAATATTCATAATTATCTGTCATATATTATTCATTATATTATGTCCACACTATCAATTAAAATAATAATCCTAGATATTTTACTTTTAATCGATCTGAAGAATCTACCTTCAAATATTCATAAGAATAAAAAAAAATTAGGTTCTTCTCTACCATTAATTTCTATTAAAATTTCACATTTATTTAATTTAATGTAACTCCATGATTATATGTACTAAATAGATAATAGTTTTGGGTATTCATGTTGTGGTGAAAGGATTCCTTAAATTTTATCTTATTCAGAATGAAAAGAGTAATTGTATTCTATTCATGGGGTGATTTCCATGCATTATCCAAGAAAACTTCATGTTATTTTATATTTTTCATATAGATTAATGGTTTGTAATTATATTTTAATGAATATAATAGATCTAACTTCATCCTTTGTTCCTATAAATTTTCTACATTAAAAACCATAAAAGGGATCGTGATACGTGGATCAGTTATTAATGAACAAAATCATCCAAATTATATCCGTTCTATTTAGAGTATTTTTTATCTTTATAAGACTCATTCATCTCTATGTAAATGTACATATATAATTTAAATAATTATGTCATGTATCACAGGGTATGAATTTTAATTTAATATATTTTAGATCCTTTCATATCTAAAAATATTATAATATTTATTTTCAAATCCTCCAAAAACATCATTACACATGGGAATACATTATTTTAAGAATCATATAAAATTAACTCACTATTAAATCCTTTTTCCAAGTTATTTCAATTTGAATAAGATATTTATATTATATGTAAAAAAAGAGCTAAAATACTTGTTTTATTTCCAATGATCTATAAAAAATTATTATACTTATAAATTGAGAGGATCGTACATTTCATTACCTTTTTCATTTTTCAATCATTTACTTCCAAATTATATATTATACAAAATAACGTTATAAAGTATTATATATTTAGCATTAAACTATCACTATACCAACCTCCCATTATAACATATTAATTGACATTATAAATCTTCCTAATTATTCAAATGTTATTCATACTTATTACATTGGTTTTTTGCATATAAGAACTCATGTTTTGTTTGTAAATAAAACTTCACTATCTCAATATATATTTTAAAATTTTAATCCAAGTATATTTTCATATAATATTTTACTATTCATGAATTTTTAACACAAGGATAAAAATAATAAAAAACACATTCATCATAGATATTTATTATGTATTAGTATCAATAAACTATCGAAGTTCACAGTTTCTTATTTTCTCAAACTAGATAATATAATAGTCTTATTTAAAAACCATATTCTACAGGATTATAGAATCTTTCATGATCAAAACAGAATCATTCAATTTATATTAATATTTAAAAATCAAAAATAATTGTATTCATAAATTATAATTTTTACAGAAAAAACACTTCTACAATCATTTAAATGTGATTGAATCTCCAATAATGTCCAATAGAAGCATATCATATTCCCATTCCCATATAAGTGATGATTGAAAGTGAATTCTAATATTTAATTGAGTTCTTAAATTATCATATTATATTCCCAATTCAATAGATATAATAATACTGTAGGAACTTATTAATATCAACAAGATTTGGAAATACATGCATCATCCACTATATTATTTAAAAATACATATTGAAATCATTCATGTAGTCTTTGTAATTATTTATAAAAAAATATATCAAAATTGATATATGTTTCAAAAGGATAATCCATACAACTGAAGGTGAAAGATCCAACAAGAGTTAGAAATATTACTCATGGATCATGGTGACCATGAGGACATGCTTGGTGATGAAGTTAGGGACTAGTGGGTCTAGTATATTGATATCATGGATGCAACATGGAAATATCCAGTTCATTAAATTATGTTCCATAACTATGAAAAATGTGTATATTTTTACTATTTAAATTGATAAAAGATTATATAAGGAATATGAAAGACTCAACCATAATATTTTGAGTTTCATGATTTAATTATAGATGTGGTGAAGAAGGGGGTACCAATATAAGATAATTTGATTCTACTATTAATTTTAATCTAGATGAAGAAATATTGGACCTTCTATGAATATTATATATTTCATCCTAGGAAGGATCTATAACACCCAATATTTTGGACAATATTTGTTTCTAAAGTATTAAAAAATTTGATAGATTTCTCCACACATAACACTGAACAAAAAGGAGCCATGATTTAGTTTTAATTAATAATACTTATCAATAATAAAAAATATAGTTAATAAAAACAACTATTATAATCAATTAAAAAATTTATGAAACATATTTTTAAGAACCCTTGATGTTTCAAAAAGGAAAATTTTAAATAAAAACAGTTTTTCTATATATATATATATTGAGTTTTCAATTAAAATATAAAATTTTAAATTTTAAAAAATTTAATTTTATAAAAAAACACCATATATTTATTTGACATATTATAATTAAATTTAATTTAATTTTTCATATTTATTTAAAATGATTTATTTTTATGGGAATGGTAATAAGTACATATTTTTATAATACCATAACTTTTATGAAATATCATCAAACAAAAAATGAATTTGCATTATTTTAATATTTTATACAATAATATAAGTGTTAAAAACCCCATTTAAAAATCGAATTTTTATTTTATAAAATCCATGTTTATTATGTTGGAAAATTTAATAAATTTTTTCTCTAAAAAAAATTATTCATTTTTATTAAAAATATATTTTTTCACCTATAAAAAGTATGTATAACATAATCAATTTCATATTTTAGACCTAAATTTTCATATAATGTAATAATCTCAATTTAATTTTTAGTAATCTATTTATGATTACTATGATTAATGTGAATGACCATTATGGTTGTAAAATAGTTATTTGAAAAGAATTAATTTATTTATATTGAATAATTTTTTTCTGACAAATAAATTATTCTATTATAAAAAATTATCAAAATTTATTTCATAATACTTTATTGAAATTTATAATTAGTAATTAAATTGGTTATTAATACTAAATAATATAAAGATCATTAAATAGTGAAAAAAATATTTTCATATAAAATAGTTTTTTCAATATTTTAAATGCTTTAATTGAAAATTAAAAAATATCTTTTTGGTAAATTTATTTTATTTTTATGGGTAATAAATTTATTTTTAGAGAAATGATGTTTTTAATAGAGTATACCTAGTATTTTTAATAAAATAAAAATTAGTTGGGTAAAATCTAGTTACCATTGTAAAAATCCTTGATGGTAAAATATAAAAATCAAGTTGAAAATGGTTTGAACCATGTTCAAAATAAATGTAAAAAATATTTTAAAATCCTTTATAGAGCTTATATAACCCCATACACTATTATGATTCACTTTTTTATTTATTTTCCCATGAATATTGTCATTACATATTTAAAATAATAGATAATGATCAGAAAAGTGACCTTTTGTTTCCATATAAAAGAGATCACTTCCACCCTTTCAATTTGATACATCCCTTTTGAATATTCCATTAATCCCTAAAAAATAACTACTAATATAATTATATTTCATTACCTAAATCCTATAGGAACCATAGGTTCTCCTAATACCTTAATTTCCAAGGATAATTCCAAGAGAAATTTCAAGGTCCCAAAAGTAAGTAATACATAATCATTTACAATTTAATCATGAAATTTCTCTTCCAAAATTACCATAACCTTGGTAATGAAAAAATATTAGTATCATTATTATACTAAAGTGTTATTATATTAATGAAACAACCAATATTTATTTCTTTCCATGAGATTAAAAAAAATAATGATGATCCTTCATTTGTGCAGACTACCGCATTTATTAAGCGATTTCCTTCATTTTATGCCACAGTTTATCATAACTGGATATAGGGATTTGATTGAATAATAAATGTGAAATATAAAGTATAACTATGGTTATGATGATAAAAATTATATTACCCATTACTTCCCTATCATTTATTTGAAAATTATTATGTTAATTGTCTATTGTGTGGACTACCACCTCATTCAAATAACATTTTTTTTTCATCATCTAATTTTAGTATTTTAAATAATATTATTTAAAGTGTACTCAAATAAATAAAATAAATCTAAATATAATCATTATTCATATTCATTATTTATATTATTCAAAAAGAAAAATCCTTTATAAACATAATAATCCATTAATTCTGCGATGTTTATGTTAGGACTGGTCTTACTACCTACATGAATAATGCTATAAAACACTATTCTAGATGAGTATGGGAAAATAAATACTAATATTACTATAATTTAGTAATTAAATAATGATTATTATATGGATCTATAGAATTTATATTATGTATTTATTCTATTATCAAAATAGAATTTTTAATTGATAAATTTACCGAAATAAGCCGACATTGATTCTATTCTATCATAAAACAACAAAAAATATAATTGAATGAGATAATAAATTTATAAATTAATATATTTTATATATTCCCCTACCTTAAATTTTTTATTATTGATGATCATAGTATAAAAAAATTGGCACTGATATTAAAATTATAAAATGTGTGTATAAAAATTATAGTTACTAACACTATATAGTAACAAATGATCTATTATTAACTACTATATTCATAATAAATGATTAAAAATACAGTATAAAAAAGATAATATATATATAACTTTAAAAAAATAATATTAAGATATTCATTATTATGAATCATAATTTCAAACAAGGTTTTAATTATTCCATAATTAAATTATTTACACTAATTATTTCCATAGATGATTTTGAGGTTTAGTGTCTCAAAAATTTGGAACATAATAAAATAAAAACATAAATGAATTATGAAAGAATAAAAAACATTATCTAAAAAATATTCTTTATTATCCCATTCTAGATCACCTCATTGACTAATGTTTCTTGAGGAAATTGTTCAAATGAAAACTGTTAACATAAATCACAACCAAGGACAAAAAAATGACATCGAAACATAAATAAACTTCATGGGTATAAATTTAGACATAATATAATAAATATAATAATAAAAGATGAATAAAATCATAAAATTATCATGAGGGATAACATCATCATACATAAGTTATACATAACATGAATATATTTATATGATTCATAACATTATCATAAGTATATTTGACATATCATGATCATATGTACATTAATCATAACATAGAGATGTTGAAACAACACCATCATGAATAATTATAAATCAAATCACCAATTTTCTTCAATAAGGGGTTTTAAAAAATATATTACAAAGGATATTTACAAAGGTATAATACAACATTACCAAAGCATGTTTTAATGGAATCATGAACATGTCATATCTTGAGATTAATTCACTTCCAAAATAATACTAGTGATATCAATGTGAAATATTTACTTTTAGCAACGTTTTTCACAAATTATAGTAAAAAATTACTAATGTATGATTCATAGATGTCACAAACATGTCATCTTTATAGATTAATTCATTATTTTATTCATTGTACTGCTATATGGGCACACTATTCATATGAATATCCTCATGTGTGACATTTCAATCAAAGATAATAAGATAATATAATTTAAAACCATGTATAAAAAATATGTGTTATGTAAATATTGGTAAACTATAAATAAAATAATTAAACACATATATCAACACCCATAAAAGATATTATAGTTGGTTATTCACAACATAAAAATATAAAATAAAAAAAAGGAATGACTTTACAGACACGAAAGATATATAAAAGGGATTATGGAATGGTTTAAATGGGAGATGAAGATAGTGTCTCATAAATAGGTAATAATTTTGGAAATAAAGTGTTTTTTATAAAAACATGTAAGAAAAATAAAATGTATTTAAACAATTCAAATTATAATAAAAGAAATGGAATTGAAAAAAGAAAATTGTGAATCCATGAGTGATTTTAGAAGTATGATGACTATTAAAAAGGACTATGAGATATGTTTACTAAGAGAGATGATACTATCTCATTAATAGTAAATATTTTGGATTATAATGGATTTAACATAAACACATGAAGGCATAAAAATATATAAATAAAATTTTCTTTTCACAAAAGAAGTAATTGAATCAAAAGTAGGAGGAGATCCCTTATATAGATAAGTAGATTTTAACAAATTTGGTGGGATCCTTAGAACCTTTTGAACTATTTGGTAGGTCATTATAGATATATAGGTAATTTAATTTCTTAATAAATGACTTTGGGTGGATAAGGATGAGATAAAGAGTGGTCATAAGCTCCTTTTCGTGGTGAAAGTTGGGGATTTTTCATGGGTCCTAATAATAGGTACGTAATAAGAATTGAATCCCATGGGTGTAAGTTGGATTAGGTAGGGAATTATTTATGAGACATGAAAGTATGAATTTCTAATCTAATAATGTTATTCTGGAAAGTGTATGTGTAAAATTTATTTAATAAAATTATGGTCAAAATATATTACCCATTTTGACATGTATTAATATTTACTAAATATTTATTGTGGTAATTATATTATAAAAAATAATATAAAATTTCTCAACATGAAAAAATTCACTTGATGAATTAAAATTTGATCTCTATTTAATCTGTATTAATGCCCAAATAGGAGAACATTACCTTAAAAATTAAAATATATAATGATTAGAATAATAATTTTTTAGAAAAAAGGATTCTTGATCATTATGTTTTCATAAAAAATATCCTATTTTATCTTTTTAATATGAAAATATGAATGGTAACAAGACCATGGGGGCCTAAAATGATTCTGGTCAAGAGCATCGACCTTGAAAATATCTAGGCAACTAAGAGGGAAGGATCCAAAAGTAGAGAAAATAATTATACCATCATCACTATCCCTTGAAGAAAAGTTGCCCATTGCTTGATTCACTTCTCTCTTGGTGTGATCTATGTTAGTATAGCTTTTGATAAGGTATTTACACAAATGGATATGATAAATTATAGGCTAAGGGATAATGATTCAATAATGAGATGATTAGAGGATATATGCTGATTTGGTCTCAATGTAGGCTGGATCAATATTATTATCATAGAAAAATTCATGACCATTGCAAAAATCATTAGCCTCCGCTATAAGAGAATCACAGTTTCTATATGATCCACTGAAGGTGAAAATCATATAACAATATTTGTTATAATAAAGACCACATCACTTCATAATATAAAAACTATAGGATCCATCAATATTGAGATTTATACCATTTTAATTGGAGTCCATCACATCTAGTGCCCATATAGATTATCATGATTCCATGGGAAATATGTCCCATGTAGATTTAAAATATTTCAATGTGATATAGCCATCTACTATACATAAAATAATGGAACTAAATGAGGCACCAATAATTTTTTCCTAAAAAATAGTATATGGTTTTTATTAAAAAATAAATCATGTCCGGATTTGTCCCTAACATCCCAGATACAACAACAACCAAAAACTAGTAGAATCACACTTTCATTGCCTTCTTATTATTTCTCAATACCCTATTGAAAAAGAAATGATGAAATTCACCATGGTTATGGATGTGGGAAGCATCCCATTTTAATTATCTAAATGTGATCTAGTTGAAGACATCATAATAACATTCAATGAAAAGATGGATAGTGGTTTCATATTTCAGATTAGAGTAGCCCATGCACCATAATTATAAATTCACATATTTTTATTTTATTTCCTTATCTAGAGGAAGAGTGTGATTTCATATCCTCTATGTTAGAAAGTAAATTTCTAATGGAATTTATTTGTACTAAATGTTACCTCCCCATTCATCATTCATTTCATTTACTTGCAATGCCTAAAAAATTATTTTCTATGAATTTACATGACAACCTACCCATAAACACATAAGAGTATGTCTCTTCATTATTATGGATACTCTGAAAAACAAATCATTTTATTGTTGGTTAAGAACTACATCAATGAATATGGGATAGTTTCTATAGATCCTGAAATAAATTTTTGGTTTCAGACTCCATGGAAATATGATTACAGTACCCACTTAGTTCAGATTCCAAAAGACAATATCTACACTTCCTATAATCTATTGGGTTTTATCCAGAAATAGTGGAATGTGTCCATGAGTATGAATCTAGTACATAGAAATCCTCCCCCAAAAATGTATTTGATCCTACCTGTATTTTTTTACAATTAATATTCCCTACTGAGTTCAACACTAAAAAACATCCTAATCTAGATTTTCATGAAGTCTATTAATCATTCTGAATAAAAACATCCTATTGATCTGAGCATCCCTAAAAGGTTTCACTATTCTAGTCCAGATAAACCCATGATACATTCCTCTAGATTGGATATTCCAAATTAATAAGACCAAAAGTTTCTCAATCTTAATGGTGACTACATTCGGCACTTCTCAAATTGATATATCATAAATTGTGATTGATGGGAGATCAATGTTCACTAATGTGATCCTACCACCATATGACATATTTATTTTTTTACAGTTATTAATTATGTTAATAATATTGTCAAATAAACAATCAAAATGGTAAATGGGTACTCTTCCATGTGAGATAAGTCCCCCAGATATTTCATTAGAAATCCCCTCCTGTGAAAACATAGATAATATTAAATCACCTTAGCACATAATAAAGTACAATCATTTGGTACATAGAAACAACTTTTATCATGGTTTACGATTTAGCCACTCCACCTATAGTACTATTCCTTGGACTTGTTTAAAGCATGAAGAGATATACTACTCCCATTAATGAATAAAATATATCCTTAGTGAAGAGAAGGTGATAGGTTCCATTTGAACCATTATTTCTCCAATAAGATATAATATCCCATGTATGGAGAGAGTGGGAAATATATTTTCTAAGAAAGTCCTACATCATTATAAATAGGTTATGAGATTATTTATCATCTTTCCATATCCCCCAACATGATTTCTTGAACCCCCCATATCATTCCCATAAATGAAATTGAAAATGCGTAGGACTGTAGCATCTGAATATGAGATAAATTACCCTAGTAGGGGAACCCAAGAATTCCAGAGCCTTGAAAAAGAAATTCCATTCCAATCAGTCGTATTTTTTATCCTTTTCGACTATGATATCAATATTTGAACCTGGTACCTTCATGTTTATATTTTCAATCATTTCCTGGGAAATACTAATAGATCCTTAAATAGTTAACCCCTTTTTAGATCCATGATGCTCTTCAAAGATGTAGTTGGGGAGGAAATAATATAGTCCTCTATTGAGGATTCTCACCAACACATTGTAATGATAATTACACATACCGATTGGTCTAAAATGACTTAGGGATGAATGATCCATCACTTTTGGTAAAATAACTAGGTTTGTGGAACATACCACCAGAGGGATCCAACCGCCATTAATGAAGACCTAGATAGCAACAATGTGTTCCTTCTTGACCAGATTACATGATAGTACATAGAATGTCCAACGAAAGCATTATTATATTCAGAAAATATATAAATTTAGGGAGTTAACAGCCTCCCAAATATCACATTCTAATAGATTTGATCCATGGTTTGTGTTGTTATAATTGGTTAAAACACGAGGAATTAGATAAAATATAGAAACACGGACCCATTAATATCCACACTTCATATGAGGGCTAACATCCAAAAGTAATTATTTAAAGATGGTAACATCCATACCTCCAACTGAAACTGGATAATTGGTGTAAGACCCATCCTCTAAAGAAAATTTTAGCTCCATAGTGCGCCTCTTATCATCAATAAAATCATGAAAAATTTCATATTATGGTCACACTCATTGATCCAATAGATCCTATAATGTGGCCTAGCCTCCTCCTCATAGTATATAATTCTCTCAGACATCTAGTCATTCTTGTGATCAGTAATTTTTAAAATTTTATTCTCCTAGTCATCCTCTAACTGAGACTCAAGGTGCTAGATGTCCATCTTCATAGAATAAAGATCAAGCCAATGAGGTGGTTTATTAGTATTAAAACACTACATATCACCTTTCAATCATCTAATATTGTTGTTATGGATGAACCATTAATAACCTTGTGTAAGGTTGTCTCAAGACTTCTAAACCGTCAGAAGAAAACAAGAATCATCAAGGCAATGACCGTCAGAAGAAAACAAGAATCATCAAGGCAATGATTAAACAAGAAGAAGCATCGACCCCCAGAATTATATGTCCCCAATTTGATCTAATTTAGTGAATGACTTGAAAGACTCTATACGATTTGGGACATAATAGAGTTCAGGTATGAGGATATAGCTTTATGGTTAGAAAAAAATATATCCAACATAATCCAGGTTTGGTTACACCCATTTTAGTAGTTACACCAAGAGCATTTATTACCCACAAACCCATGTCTATGATAGCATTTTGAAAAATAAAAATAGAAAAGTATTGAATTTATTTCCTTCTATCAAACCCTCCACATTTATTCTCTAATGAATCCAAATAACATTAATATCTCCACTAATAAACCAATATGAGCTTCTTGGGTTGAATAGCCCATGCTCGCACCATAGTTACTCCCTCGCCGTCCACTCACACTACGAATATTACAAGTATAATAAAATACCATAGAACCAAAAATTGATCTTTATAGTAATGAATTGGTCATAAAAAACCACCCTTTCCATTGAGATACCACTTTTCTAGAAAATCCATATGTGGATGTTCTATGTATTTCTATGCATGCAGCCAAGGATAGAGAACTTCTATGAAATTTCAGTTAACCTGGATGGATTTAGATTGTGCCTAAGAACCATAACTAGAGAAACATTATTTATCTAAAAATCACTAGAATGGAAATTAGTTTTCACCCAGGAATAAATTCCTTAAAAATTTTAAATAAAAAGGGAGATCATTGAAAAACCAGACACCTAGAGATAGGTCATGATGACATAAGGTCGCTACACTCTAATTTATTTCTTTCCACCATTTCTGGACTGTGATCACTTACAGATTCTTCTGGGAGACAAGAACTGTGAACTAGCCTCTTAAATTAGTATAAGGACCGAACATAAATACATTACATAATCCCAAGTTTTATACATGAACATACATTCATAAACATTATGTATCTTTTTAGGTTTATAGTGTTAGGTAATTAGGACATACAACATATATAACATCTCATAACCATACATGTGTATAATATTAAAAAAGAATCCATTTTTTTTAAAAAATAAAACATTTAAAATATACAAAAAAATTCAATAATATTTATTAAATTTAAATTCACATCATTATTTCTCTTTCAAATCATTATTACTTGTAAAAAACATTATAAAACCTGGTATGAGCACACAAAAAACCCATTAAGGGATATATGGAAAGATATTGTTAGTAAAGTGAGAACATAAAAACCAATAAAATGATTTTCATAAAAACTCACTAACATGGATTGAAAATGATGTAGTTTCATTGGGAAATATTTACCATATCAATCATACAAATACCCTTACACATGGAAAGTCAATTTGGTCAAATTCCACCTCCAGATTACTCATTGCATTGGATAGCTATAATGTGGCTCTCTGTCATATCATGATCTATAATGGGTGAAATCAAACATATATTCAGCTATAACGGGCTCAAATAGTCATATCATTTGTTATAAGGGGCTCAAACCAACACAACTATGTCCAAGGATCATATCATTGTAATAAATTATAATTAAAACAGGATAAACTAGTCATGCCATATATATATATATATATAATCCTTTTGAAATATATTTAACATAATTTAAATGGATTTTAAAAGGAATGTTTCTAAATAATATAATGTGAGTGAGAATTAATAGAATGGAAGGGATTTATTTATACACTATAAATAAATATAATAAAACATTATATAAACAAAAATCCATCCCTCCAATAATCTTAATTCCCCATAATGGATAAATTATAAGGTTAATCCAATGATTGGAAATTGGGTTATGAATTCCCTTACCTTAGGTTATTCTTATTTAAAATGTGTTTAAACCTTATATTTAATGTCTAAAATATTGATATTAATAAATAAATTAAATATATTCTTTTT
Organism: Viscum album; assembly: GCA_963277665.1. NCBI lineage: Eukaryota > Viridiplantae > Streptophyta > Magnoliopsida > Santalales > Viscaceae > Viscum > Viscum album. The sequence goes on along the minus strand of OY728125.1, from coordinate 1,471,750,639 downwards.
TTAATGCCTTATATGAGAATTTTATAACATCATTTGACACATTTATTTGTAATATATTGTTATTTACAATTCTTCAGGTGCATTCTTTTCATGGTTTCTAAGATCGATTCATGATGGATATTCTTGTTGAATGGATGTTAAACACCATAGTTGAAATAGAATGGTAATTAAATAATTATAGAACCATAAATTATACCATTTATCATTTTTAATTCTGACCTAAGGATGATTCATAAGATAAAATATTATTGATATTTTTTTAGGTTATTTCGGGGATTTTTCGATCATAATGAAATCATTTTGTATTATAATTTAATAACATGTTTAAAAAAAGATTATATAACATTATATAAGATATAATACATAAATTATAATATATTTAAACTATTAAAATGGTTTCATGACTAGTCATGAAGGAAGTAAATGAAATTGAAGTCACATCATCCATGATGTCGGTAAATTGACACATCATAGAGGATGTTTTAATATCTTGAATTATATAGAGAGGATAAGAATTATAATGTTGAATCTCCCATTAACATGATAACATAAAATATATGTATAAGATTTTGGATCATTCATTCCTCTTATATAGAGGATGGTGGGGAATGTATAAGAATAATAAATAAAATGAAATTAGAAGAATTAAAATAAATGATGATGTTTACCTCTTGATCTCTTCTCCTTGAGATCCTCATTATGGAATTTGGTTTTGGCCTTTTGGTGATACTAGAAGGTTTTGGACATAGGTAAGGGTCTTGGGAGGAGTATTGGGTAGGAATTAGATATAGTCCTAAATGGTCTGGGAGTAATAGGGGGAGAGGGTGGTATATATAGTAGAGGAGAGGAGGAGTTTTACATTATTTTAATCATTATTTTATTATTTTCCCACAAGACAATGAATAGTTATGTTTAAAAAACCAAAAATAGTAATAATGTCTTGTGATTTCGAATGAAGTGTTCTTACATCAGCAAAACATCATCCATGACTCCATAAATCATGTATTTATCTTTATTTTTAAATCAACTTTTTTCACTATTCACAACAAAATCATGTATTTCTAAAAATTAAAAAAACTCCCCCCCAACCACATTTTAATGAATATAATCCAAAAATGAACTCCATTTTATCAAATTAATTTTCTAAATATGTTATATTTATTTTAGAAAAATAAAATTTTATTCAAAAATTAACAATTTTAAAACATTTATTTACTTATTCCAAGATATGGGTTTATGATAATTTTATTAAATTTGTATATATATATATACTATAATAGGTGAGGTTACTATTTATTAGGGTTTTTCACAATTCACAAGGGTAACATTACTATTCATAAGGGTATATTACTGTTCACAAAAAATTTTGTTCGCCTTATCATACTCTAAATAACTTACTGATTTCAACCGTGTATGTCCATTTTTCAAAATTCAGAACACAGAAGTGTGAATATTATGTTTAAAGGCTAGTTATAACCATCTATATAAAACAATATTTCATGATTTTCAATTTTTTTAAACCATCAGGTGTTACATTATCCCCACCATTTAGAAATTGTTCCCTTGGAATTTTATTTACATAAAAAATAAGTGAGGGTACCTTTCCATCATAGCATTTTCATATTCCCTTGTTGCTTCTTCAACCACTTGGATTCTCCAAAAAACCATTACCTAGTGAATGAAATTATTCTTCCATAATTTCTCTCTACGATTAGGAATTTAAAAAGTTTTATCTTCATAAAAAAGGTTCACTTCCAGCTGAATTGCTTCTGGGATAAAGACATGAGATGAATTTGGCATATTCATTCTCAATGTCTAAACAAGAAAAACATTGAGTGCCTATAGTAAACTCGAAGGCAAAGCTACTCGATAGAATACAGGTCCAAAATTATCTAGAATTTCTTAAGTTCCAATGAACCATGGACTTAAATTTCCTTTCATACCAAAATGCATAACACTTTTCCATTGTGAGATTATAAGAAAAACATGATCACCTACCCCAAATTAAATGCCTTTCATCCAATTGTTTGCATAACTTTTTTGCCTGCTCTGACCTATTTGCTTTTGTTTCTGTATCTTCTTCACTTTCTCAGCCACATCCACTACTAATTATGGTTTCATCAACTTCTTTTCCACAACATGAACCCAAAAATCTGGAGTTCCATATTAGTTCCCATACAATGCCTCAAATGGTTCCTTTTGTATACTAGAAATAAAAATTTTATTACAAGAAAAATCAACTAAAGAATGATGTTGATCCTAACATCCATGGTATTCATAGAAAAATATTGCAACATATACTCTAACATATGAATCGTCCATTCAAAAGTCACATCTATTTGAGGATTAAAAGCAATATCAAAATTTTATTTTATGCTAAACAACTTCTGATGGAGTTTCCCACTATTAGAAGTTAACCTAATATCCCAGTCAGATACAATAGAAAGAGGAACTCCATATAACTTGACAATCTATTTGATGTACAATCTGGAAAGTTTATCCAAAGAAATTTTAACTCAAATAAAAAGAGAATGTGCATATTTAGTTAGTAGATCAATAATAAAACAAATATCATTACCACCATAAGAACTATTTGGTAGTCTCACAATGTTGTCCATGAATATATTTTTCTATTTCCACTCTGGTAGTGGTAATGGATGGATAATACCCTTCAATAACTACCACATTTAATTAACCAGTTGACATATCAAACATTTCATAGTAAAATCAGCAATATACCTTTTTATTCCATCCCACTAGTACTACTCCTGGTGTTCATTGTACATCATAGTACTGCTGGGAGGAACTGAAATTGGAGAACTATGAGATTCCCACAAAAATTCATTCTTAAAATGGTTAACACAAGTCACACACAACCTTTTTCAAAATATTAAAACACATTCTTTTTCATGGTTGAATTATGAAAACTTACCCACTTTAACCAATTTTACATATTTCTATACATCACTATCTTGTTTCTATACTTTATTAATTCTGCCAGAAAAAGATGACTAAACAAAAACCTAAAACAAAATAGATGTATTCCTTGTACTAATAACTTCTATGCCAAAATTCATCAAATCATTACCAAAGTCTCATGTTTCAAATGCATCACAGTTATTGTAGTATTACATTTACATCTAAATGCATCAGCCATTCCATTCTATTTCCCCGGATGGTAATGAATCGTGCAATCATAATTCTTGATTAGTTCCAGCCATTTTCTATCTCTCATGTTTAATTCCTTCTGAGGGAATATATACATTAAACATTTATGTTCAGTATATATTTCACATTTGTCTCTATATAAATGATACCTCCAAATTTTTTAAGGAAAACCCATGGATGGAAATTCCAAATCCTATGTAGGATAATTTAACTCATGGGGTTTCAACTGATTTAGAGAATAAAAAATTACATGATTATTCGGCATCATAACAAAAATTAGTCCATGGAATGAAGCATCACTATATATGAAAAATTCACTATTTCTATATGGTTATTCAAAACTAGATCATTAATAAATCTTCTTTTCAATTCCAGAAAACATACATCACATTATTCTATCCAAAAAAATTAACCCCTTTTCATGCAAATATACTTAAAAGGCTAGATAACCATGAAATTATTTTAACAACCCTTTGGTATTAACATTATGATCCAAGAAAACTATGAATCTCTATAACATTTTTTGGTCTTGGCCATTCATCGACCAATTTTGTTTTTGTAGGATCAACAGTTATTCTATTGTTATTTACAGTTTTCATAGGAAAACAAATATATTGAAACCAAAAACACACTTTCATAATTTTCCATAGATTTTATTTTCTTTTAAGGTTTGAAGAACAACCCTTATATGTTTTTCATACTCTTCTTTACTCCCAATTTATAACAGATTTTCATCTATAAATACAACCAGAAACTCATCCAAGAACTCATGAAATATTCTATTCATAAGATCCATGAATACACCAGGTGAATTGGTTAACCCACAAGGAAAAGCTAAAAATTTATAATGACTATATCTTAACACAGACATTAGGATTTATGCATCCTTTAAATTCAAATGATGGTACCTGACCTCCGGTCAACATTCGAACAATACAGTTCTCAATGGAATTGATCAAACAAATAATCGTTATGAATAAAAAGATACTTTTTTTTAATATTAATGTTATGCAGGGATCTATAATAAAGGGAAAGTCTAATTGAACCATATTTATTCTTAATAAAAAATTCATGAGCACCCATGGTGACGTGATAGGTCAGATAAAGCCTTTATCTAATAATTTCTGAAACTGCTTTTTTAATTCTAGAAGTTCTATTTGATCCATTTCATAAGGGGGTTTAGAAATTTTCATGGCATAAGAAACTAAGTTAATAGTAAAGTCAACCTCTCGATCAGTAATAACACAAATAAAATCATTAGTAAAATCATCTAGGTATTCATTTACCGTAGGTAAATCATTAGTATGGATAGTACCATTATATTCAATAATATGAGGAAGATAACTTTCATTTCCATCGTTGATTGGTTTCTAAGAGTCATGATATATTATCAATGGTATGGGTTCATTATTGTACACAAACTAAAACACTTTGTGAAAAAAACTACTTCTTCTCTTCAATCTATCTTAACATGATAAAAAGATAGCTCTTCCATAACTATAATAACATGAAACTACACTAGATTAAATACAATAATGTTTGAAGGCAAACTCTTTCCATAGACAAAGATAGGTAGATTCATTTAATTTATTTTTTCCACAATTATTCTTATTAGAGTTTTTACCCTGATTTATGTTTTTATTTTAATGAGGTTGAATTCCAATTTTTTCCCAAAAAGTTCTCATAAACGAATGAATTTTTAGACCCTAAATCAAACAACGCATTTTGAAAATCTATAAAAAAATGAAATGTACCTAATACCACATCATTTGAAGGCTCAAAATATACTGAAGTGGTTACAATGGTTTTTACCACACCGTTCAACTTCCAATTTTACTGATTCCTTGCTCGAGTGACTAGCTTTAGAAAAACATTAGCAAAACAAACCAACTCCTTACAGTTAAATAATTTCACCATATGCTAGTCCTTAATTTTTGGTTCATTTTTCAGGAACTCATGAGAAATGTGTCCAAACATTCCACATCTGTATCATTTCTCTAAATTTACAAGACATTCACCATGATTCCTTTTACCACACTTTTCACAAGATGGGAAATTGATTTTCTTACCTCTAGATTTCATTGATGAATTATTCCCCCAATCATGCCAACCTGACTACTTCTTATTCATGACATAACGAGACATATACATGTCAGAAAACACCATATCTTCTTTTTTATCACAATGAACATGTTTCTCAAACCTTTTAAACTCTCATGATGCCAAAGCGCTTCGCAAAAATGGTTTCTCGTTAGAGTAAAATCAATTTATTTTAATATAAAAATCATGAGTAAAATCTGTTACATACATGTCCAGTCTTGAAAAATTAGCTTCATATTCTGCTAATGAATCATCATATTTCTACTCCATTTTCATGAATTGTTTCTCAATTTTTATTTGACCAGTTTTAAGAAATTGTTTCTCAAGAAAAAGTCTCTTAAAATCACCTCTTTCCAAACTGTCAAGATCATCTCTTTCTCTCAAATTATTGACTAGAGAACACCATTGATCAGATTATCCTTCCAAATGATAAATTTATAGTATTAACGTTTTTTGTTCTAAACATCTGATGACATCAAATATATTTTCTAGAGAATTGATCCATCCTTCAGTTGTCACTAGATATGTGGCTCCACTGAATGTTGGAGGATGTTTCCTCATAAAATGATACACATAAGACATTTTTACTCATGTTAGACCATGTTACTCTCTATAATAGACACATCCACTATTTATTTCTTTTTTCAACTGATCCATTACTGCCAGAAACCAATCATTTCTCATTCCCATCATTTCAAGATGTAGATTTGAACAAACATCCGCCTCTTGGTGCCTTTGTATATAACTTCCTTGTTTCTTTTGTGGAAAAAAATTCCAAACAGACATATAATAGACAAAGAAACATAGTAATTTTTAAATACTGTAACATTTCAAATTAACCATTGTTTAAAAACCATACATGGTATTCTATTAACATCATCTTAACTTTTATTGTTATCTAAATAGTCATCTGATAACAACTATAAGGAACCAACCTTAATATATTACAAAATCCTATTTTTTTAATAGAACATTTATTATTACACATTGAGTATCCTTTCAGGTTTGGTGTTTTAGTTAATTAGGTCATAAAACATACATAACATCTCATAATCATATATGTGGATACTATAAAAACAATATCATTTTTTTCAAAATATATAACTTTTAAAAAAATCGAATTGAAAAATCTTCATGAAATTTAAATTGACATATTTATTTCTCTTAAAAATCATTATAACATGTGAAAAAAATCTAAAAACATGGGATGAGCAAAAAAATATCTATAAGGGATATATAGAAAACCATCGTCAGTCATGTGATGACATAAAAAACCAATAAAACCCATCTTATTAAATCTCATTAACATGCATGGAAACATCATGTAGTTTCCCTAGGAAATATTTACCATATCACTCTTACAATCACTCTTACACATAGAATTACCATTTGGTTAAATTCCACCTCTTGAGTACCCGAGAAATTTGAGATCTATAATGGGGCTCACCATTCATATCTTGATTAATAATGGTCTCAACGCAATATATCTTGAGGTATATTGGGTTTAAACCAACCTATCAAGAGATATAATGGTCTCATCTAACATAACTATGTAAAAGGATCATATCATGGTAATAAAGTATCCTAAAATTATAATAAACCACTAATTCCATATATATATATATATATATAACAATCCTTTTTAAATTTATTAAAGTGACTTTTAAAAGGATTTTAAATAGAAATTCCCTTAAAAATATAATTGGAGTGAGAATTAATAGAATGGAATGTATATGTGTATAAAATGTAAATACACATAATTAAACATAATATATACAAGAATTAATCACACCAATAATCTTAATACCACATATTAGATAATGTTTATGGTTTACCCAAATATTAGAAATTCGGTTAAGAATCCCCTTCCCTCAGGTTCTTCTTACTTTAAATGTGTTCAAACCTATTGTATAATGGTGATAATAGTGTTATTAATATCTTAATGTGAAATATTATTTCTTATTAAACCTTATATGATCATTTTACAACATCATTTGACACATTATTTAGTAATATTTTGTTATGTACAAAGTTTTAGGTGCATTTTTTACAAGGATTCCATGATCCATTAATGATGGATATTATTATCGATTGGAAGTGAATATCCAGAATTGGAATAGAATGGTATTTAGATATTTCCAAAACCATAAATTATCCCATTTATCATTTTTATTTCTTAAAATATTATGATTCATATGTTAAATCATTATTGATATTTGTTTAGGATATTTTGGTGATTATTTGATAATAATTAAATCATTTTTTATAAATTAGAAACATGTGTAAAAAATGGTCCAATAACCTTATATAAAATATAATAAAAAAATTATAATATTATTAAACCATAAAAATAGATTTATGTACAGTATTGAAGTATATAATAGAAATTGAAAACACATCATCTAGGATGGTGGTAAATCAACACATCATAGATGATGTTTTAATTTCATGAGTAAGTGGGAGAGGAGAAGAAGTATAATGTTTAATATTCCATAAAAATGATAAAATACATAAAATATATGTTATTATAGAACATTCATGACTCTTGGATAAGGAGTTGTGAGGAAATAAGAATAATAGTAAAGAAAATGAAAATAAAAGAAAGAAAATAAAACAGTAGGTTTATCTCTTAATCTCTTCTCATTAAGATCCTCCTTAAGGACTTGAGTATTGAACTTTTGGTGTGACCAGATGGTTTTAGATGTGGGGAAGGGTATTGGTAGAATATTTGGGAGAAACTTTGGAAAGGATCAATTCATGAGAGGTGTTGGAGAAAGGGGGAGTGAGTTGTATTTTTATGGGAGGAGAGGAGGAGTTTTAAATTATTTTAATCATTTTTTATTATTTTTCCAATTGAAAAGAAATATTTATTATTACAAGAACCAAAATAGTCAGAATTTCATTTTATTTCAAACCAATAGTGCTTATATTAGTAGAACATCATCCATGACCCCATAAATCAAGTATTTATCTTAATTTTTGAATTATTGTGTTACCCTATTCATCATAAATTCGTTTATTTTAGAAAATTACAAAAAATTATCCCCAACCATTTTTTAACTTGTCGAATACAAATATTAAATCACTTTTATCAAATTAATTTTCAAATTATAATAAATTTAGTTTTTAAATAAAATAATACTATATTCAAAAAATAAAAATTTAATACATTTATTTACTTATTTTATGATGTTGGTATGTAATACATTTAATTAAATATTATATATATTCGATCGTAGGTGAGGATACTATTCATAATGGTATTCCACTATTCATAATGCTAAAATTATTATTCATCAGGATATGTTACTATTCACCAAAAAAATGTTGACCTTATCAGACTCTAAATAACTTACTAATTTTCAACCATGTTTGTATGTTTTTCGAAATCCAAAACAAAGAAGTATGAAATGTATGTTTAATTTATTTTTATAACTATCTACTTAAAAAAAATTCATGAATTTAGTTTTTTTAAACATGGGGTGTTAAAATAAGAACCACTAGCTCTGATTGTAGAGATGGACTCATAGACAATGCTTCAACGTCATTTTGAGGAGTAAGATGGAGATTCCTAAATTGAAAGGATCCAATGAATTTCCAAATGATAGAGAAGATAATGATAACACCAATAATATTCCACACCAAATAGACTTACCAAGAGGGGAAAAACCTATAATGAACGGGCCATAAAATCCAAAAACAACAATTCACATCTTGGACGGTAAACCACCATGTCCAAATATGCCTCCACCATGTCCATAATAGATGGAATATTGGGGAAGGAAACAGAAGGATGGATATATGGATTTAGAAAAGGTGGATTAACTGAAAGTCTATATCTTCAAATGGATACTATGGAGAGAAGTCATACTAAGTATGGGACATCCTTCACACCTCCCCAAAGACCGTCAACTAGAAGTCAGTATCATGATATGACACAGGGCAGGAAACCTTTAATAAAATGGGACCTCTTGTGGATATAAATTGAGTTCCCATGAAGATATAAATTCAAAAACAAAACGTTGTTGGAGAAACATAGATTATCCTCTTCCACCATGAAATTAAAGAAGCGGTTTGAGGAATATTTGAGGGAGGTGTTGTCATCTCTGATAACGCTAGTGTCGAGGTAACATTCGAAAAAGATTGAATATGTGAAAGCACATGAGTAGAGTTCTATGGGGAAGAAGGGGAAACCATTTATCTATAACATATTTTTTTATACACATATTAATGTCACATAAAAATAAAATGAAACATTGATTTATATTAATTTATTTTCAAAATAAATTTTGGAGACCAAATTTAAAAGACATCAGTATAATATTTTAAATAAAAATTATACAATATATAGAAATATCATTATTCAAAAAATAACGATTTTCCTTGTTAATTTCACTTTAACTAGGGGTATTAAGTTTATGTCAGAAAATGAAATTAAAATTTTTATCTAATTTGAACATTCACATTATAGATATAAATTATTTTTTTGATTACATTTCTATAATTTATTAAAAAACATTTTAAATATACACATGGATAAATTTTCTTAAAATAATTGTGTATTATATGAATGAAATAAATTTATTACTTTTTTATAAATAACTCTAAGTTAGATGTTGTGTTTATATATATATATATATATATATATATATATATATATATTTTAAAATCACCACTAAAAACCTTATTTAATAATAATATATAGAAATTCATTGAATCATAAAGTAAAATTTTTAGAAGGGAAAATATATTTTGATGAATAAAACGATTTATTAGTAATCTAGATATACAAATTGAATTTTATAAATGAATTACCACTATTTTTATTTATATATTAAATTTAAAAATCTAATATCCTTACTTATATCAACATATTATACAACTACATTTAAAATGATTATATTAATTTTAATAAATAGATTCATGATTTGTTTTAATTTTGTGATGCATGTAAAGAATGAATTCATAATCATTAAATTAATTCAAAAGAATGATAAATAGTTATGTCTAGGGGAATCCATTTCTCACGAAATTAGAAAAAATTTACCCATAAATTTAATGTCATAAAAAAAAATATTGATATCTTGCAATCATTACATCCTCATGATCCCAGGATACCTCCTCAATCATTTTATTTCTCTATAAAACATTCAGAAGTTGAATTGTATGTTTAGTCAACACATGTTCCCTTTAATCGAAAATAATAATTGTTCATTATTCATAGTAATGGAAAAGATAAAATTAAACACTATTAATCATATATATGTGTGTGTGTGTGTGTGTTGTTTCTGAAATATACTTCTATAGAAAGGATAAAATTCAAACATCATGGAAGATTAAAATATTTCATGGTAGTCATAACTTGTAAGAAACATCACCAAAATGAACCTATATCAAAATATCTAATGTAACGTCGACACAATTTACCCTTCATTCAATATTTCATGACCACATTCCAAATTGAATATTTGTGGAGTGAATGATCAAAAACAAGGACTTCTATTTCTGTCCATTATTTATCATCATAAATCATTGGAAAACACCATGTAACCTAGATATATATCTGGGTCACTTGAATCATCAATATGGTTTCTTTCACATGTTTTGGCCGTAAGAGTTTTTTATACAATTTCCTCAAAATATGCAGAGTTCATCATGCTTCCCAATAATGTCTTCCATTATGTTCCATTTTATTACCTGAGTGGAAACTATTATTATATGAGAATTATACATGTGGAATATTTTGGTTGCAAATCACACTGAAATCATGTGATATATCCTTTAACATGTCCTAAAATGTTTTAATAGTCTCTCAAAATTCCCATCAATTTGATTTTGATATACTATACATTGGTTAACTTATACACACATAGCCTTTTGGAGCCTCCTACAGAACATAGAAGTAAATATTGCATCATAGATAGAGATAATTGTTAATGAAACTATGTGAAGTCTCAGTACTACTTGAATGTATATATGAGAAATTTTATAAAGTAACAAATCCTCAAATATTTTTATGAAACCTGTAAATGTGGTTAATCTAACAATGGCTAACCATATGATATTATTACTCTTTGACAACAAAGGATGTCCCGCAATAATTTCCTTAGTGATTTTTTACTACTTATAAAAATGAATAGGTTTTGGTTCGAACACTCTATTCGAAAGATGACCCTATAACTTTAATTGATGAAATACAAGACATCTATGCATATAATACAAAATTTTCTTTTTAATTTTATCTTAATAATAATGGTCAAATAGATCTCAATAAATTTGTTCCTTCTTGGATATATATAGAACATAGAGATGTGAGATTAATCAAAGAGTCATTTCTATAATTTTATAATATATGGAATACATATAATTTTTCTAAACCATCATACTTCCTCGTGATTAAGAAAAATTTTATAAAACAACCATTTATTTTATCGTTTTTATCATTATTTTTATCTTCAAATAATATCATTGTTATTTCTTTAACCTTTCAATTAATGATTGTTGTGTAATTACATGGGATTTAATAAAGGATTACCCTATATTAAAACATAAAATTCAATCATTTACATGAAATTTAAACATGTATAACTTTTAATCCACGTCATTTCAAGAACACTACTATTTTTCTTACTATATTGACCAATTAACTAGTCTGCATTACATGGGTGATAATGAATTGAATTACAATAGTCCTTCCGAAATTATAACTATCTTATTATCCTCATATTAATTTCCTTAAGTGTGAATATGTACATAATAATTTGGTGGTATTCGTATATATCAAAATTCTCTCCATATATGTATATTATCCATATATTTTAAAAAAATACACCTGTTAGTAACTACAAATCATGGGTAGGATAATAATTTTTACAAAGCATCATTTCTCAAGAGGCATAAGAAATCATCTGCTCATTCTTCAACATCATAGATCAATGCCTTGGGAATAATGCATCACTATAAATGAAAAAATATTCTCCATTATAATATAATTTTGACAGACCAAGAAATTGAAATATATTTATTATTGAATAATTTTAATTTCATTGATAGTTTTTGATTAAAAAAAACAGGGTTTAGAAGAAACATGATACTCTATTCAAATATTATTTATATATGATCATTGTAATTTAGCCATTAAAATAGTGTGTATGAATATAACTAACTAAATTATAAAAATAATGTGATATATACATTTATATGAAAAATAAAATAGATATATTATGATTATAAGTAAAATGAGAATCATTTGGAATAAAAAGAACTGTTTTTTATAAAAACTATTTTATCAAAAAAAAATATTTTTCTCACTTTGTGTACACATGTGAGAGTTTGTTTTTTTTTATTTTAAGCTAATAAAATTCATAGAATATAATTTATCTTTTAAATCATCATATCATAAATACCTAGGGATTAATTTTTTTATATTTTTCTAAATTGTTTTATATTTCAATGAGTAGTAAAGAATACATATTTTTAATAAAAACATTAATTTCATTTAATATAATTAAAAAGTTGAATTAATTTTTTATTTTTTATTAAAGTATAATTTGTACAATCTTAAATCTATAAATCCAATTCAGTTAATATTAACAAATTTAATATTGAATATTGAGATAAAAACTATAAAAACTATTGAACATATTCTCTTTGAAACCCAGCTTTCCCATAACCTTGGGATTGGTTTTAAATTAGAAAATTATCTTAATGTGAAATCAATTTCAAAAAAATAAATTTATTATTTGGAATCATAATAATTTATATGATATAATATTTTTAACATATATTTTGGAAAAAATGAATTGTGAATATAGTAAAAATTTATTACCACGATTAAGGTAAAAATTGGGTAATGGTTGGGTAAAACTAAGAAGACAAGGTTTAAAATTACTTAAAAAAGTAAAAAGAATATTTTTAGGCCATAATTACACCTTATCCATGTAATTTAAAATCTATATTCCTTTTTAATAATATTTATTATGAATTAGTTTATTGTTTGGGATTCTTTTTGGAACTTTCTATATAATATCCAAGGAGGTCCCCCTTCCCAACTAATATAGGGGTACTTCATCCCCTTCTTTATTCAGACTAAAAAATCCATTGTTCTTGACCAAACCCAAATATATTATCTCGCCAACATCATTATTCGCATTATAGAGCTTCTTTTCATCCTAAGAAACAATCCTTGGGGTCCTTAAGAGAAGATCCAAAGAGTCATTACCTTAGATATTTTAATTGTCTTAACAAAAATTTTCATTTTCATTCTTTGTTTTTAACATTAAATTTATTCCAAAAAATAAAATATAATAAAACTATTATCTCACATAGTCTAAAATTATTATCAATTGTATGGAATAAAATTAATCCATCATCACTTAAATTAAATGTGAAACTAAATCATTGATCACATGTACGGAGGACTACCAACTCATGAACTGATGTAACATATTTTCCATCAAAAACACTCAAAATATGATATAATGATGTAATTAATTTCTATATATAAAATTTATGATATAAATATTCTTTTGGAGATATAATATCAAGGATAAATTCTGATATTCCATTCCATTTAAAAAATGAAAACGTCGCTCGTGTGCACTATAGACTACCTCTTCATGGAATTGATGTGAATTGTTTTTCACATATGCATTAAACAGAATATAATAAGTTTGAAATTAATTAATATATGTGATATATACGAGATGATATTTATTATATAAATTAAATATATCTGAAAATTCATTACCCTATCACCTGTTAAGAGAAAGATTTGTTGCTCGTGAGTATGTACGACCAACCATCTCCACAAATCGATATGATTCATTTTCCATTCCCAACATTTAAGAGTGGTTCTCAAAATATATATACTGAGTAAATATGATATTTATACATTTAATATAATTCTGTATATTATGTAATTATATCATATACCCTAGAACCAAAACATTTATTGAAAAACATGCATTACAAGAAAAGGTAATTAACAACCAAAACCATGAAAATAATGGAAAATTATTAACTAACGGGTGGTAAAAAATTACAAGATGAGAATATATGATATTAAAAATTTTATTTTTATTATGTTATATAATAATCACAAGTATAAAACCATTATATAGGTGAATAAATTAATTTCAATGAAAAACATCATGAGGTATGGTATTTTGTCTCAACTTGTCTTCATCGAGGAATATAGAAATGTTATGCACCTAATTTAATTTATATGGTGTATATTATTAAAATTTGACATATAAAACATTGATTAACTATTAATTCATGGTATCTTTTTTTGACACTTTCGTCGGGGCGCGTGTGTCCTTCTCGTTCGGGGACGAGGGACGCGGTTTTTGTTGCCCTGCATTCCTACTTTCCAAAGGTAGGTGACATCCGCTCTATATTCATGGATGTATGGTCCTTGATCGAAATGGGATGATGGGATGTCGGTTCTTCATTCTGTGGATTGCTCCTCGGAACTAGTCATATAGTTCAGGTCTCCCTCATAGACTTAAGATGTTGTTCATGAACCTCTTCTGGCGCCATATATTCATGGACACCAGTTAATTACGCTACTTCTGTCATGACATTCCAAGGGGTCTGGTTAGGGCAGTAACCTTCGGTTAGAGGAGTAGTCACGCTAGGCATCACTAGCATGTCTGGATGTTGGGGATCTGTGTGTCTGTCTTCTGTCCCTTATTATAGGGCTTCTCGAGGGCGCATAAGCCTAATGAATTCCACATCGAATGTGGGGAATCGTATAACATGGGAATGTATTTGATATTTTCCTTAGCATACCATGTTTAACATAGGGTATGCCACAAGTTTAACATCCAGCCGAGACAGATCAGGCTGATCAGAACACAGACTAGAGGGGATCAGATGGTGGAACCCCCTGCAGGGAACACCGATATTAGGGCCAACGCCTGGTTGACATCCCAGTTATTGTTGAAGGGAATGGGATATTGGGTGGAAGGATCCCACCAGGATTTGGCGGCCCAGGTAAGAATCAGGATGGATGATAAAGCGGTTGAATTAAGTAGAGGGTGAATGGGATGGAATCATCATGAGGATGACGATGGTTTGGGGATTTATCCTCAAAGAGGCTTCCTACATATCCCCATGGTATGGAATTAACGTACAAGTAGTTCATCTGATGATGTCATACCACCAATTGGTGTTCAACGGCTTACCATTGGATGGGGTCACAATGGATTACTGCTGAATGGAGTGACAACGGCTTACTACTGAATGGAGTGACAACGAATTACTACTAAATGGAGTGACAACGGCTTACCACTGAATGGAGTGACAATGAATTACCGCTAAAAGAGGTCCACAGTTTAACATCATGCGGGATGGGGGAGAATCGACGTGAAGGGGAGTTGGAACTGCCGGGTGTTGTACTTCAACATCAGGGAGGCTTCCTACATACCCTACCTTGGTAAGGATCAAATACCACGTAGTTGAGGTGGTGATGTTTGGGGCTTACACTCTAAGGCGGCCCAGGTTGTCAGTGAACCGACGTGGAAGAGGACCTGGGGTCCAATTGTTATTGGGATTGAACCTCATGGAGGGTTCTTACGTACCTTTCCATGGAAAATATAAAAGACCATGTAGTTTAGGGGGTGTCGTCGACCCGACATGAAGATGGTCCTAGGGTCCGATGGGTGGGGGGCTTGGACCTCGTGGAGGCTTCCAATGTACCCTTCCATGGAAAAGATTAAAGTCCTTCTAGTTCGGATGGGTGGGAACTGACGTGAAGGTGTACCTGGGGTCCAGGTGGACGGTGGGATTGAACTTCAGGGAGGCTTCCTACATACGTTTCCTTGGAAAGGATCAAAGACCTTGTAGTTCAGGTGGCAGGGTGTGGGGCTTACACTCTAGGCTTCCATAGATGAGGATGTTAGGGTCGGTGCTTACTCTAAGCCCACATCAGTCATGCTCTGTGTGAGAAAAAAGAGGTAGCAGAGACCTGATGATAACGTCACGGAAGGTGCATCCATGGGAAGTGGAGTGGGGCTTACACGTGGTTAGCGTCGCAAAGAGAAAACAGGGGCTTATATGTGGTTAGCAGCCCGAAGAGGATGGGACTTACTCTAGGATAGAGGCCCGGGGTGGCAAAGCGCGGTAGGATGGGGACTTGGTACTGAAGAAAGGAGAGGCATTGTTTCCCACCACGCCAATCGCTGGCCTTAGGGGCCGAAGATGAAAGGAGGAGCAGGGATGCTGCCTCCGGCAAGAAAATCTAGGGGCTTACATCAAGATGGTTGCCATTTCCCCGCGAAAAAACGCCACTCCCATAAATAGGATATCATCCCCTGTGGAGACTAGTGGGCGTGGATAATTTCCAAGGTGGGGGGACCCCGCGTGTGAGCCATGGGGCAAGGTAACAGTTTAATGTCATGTGCTAAGGATGAATATGCTTGGTAGTTTAACATCATGCAGCTCAGATGAGGTGGGTTTTTTCCACCCCCCTTGGACTTACATAACTGGTACCCTCTTCTCCTTGGTGCAGAGAGGGGACAGTCAAAGCCGTGGTGAGGGGGTGTCACGGAGCAAACCATCATGGGGCCCACATTAGCGTGGCTATGCGAAGAAGCAATATCCATTAGCGGGCCTATGCGAAGAAGCATGTGGTGAAGCAACACAACAGGTGGTATTGTCCAAGGGACTTTGAAATCGCATCGTTCAAACCTGGAGAATAGCATAGGGAAAGGAATTCCCAAGCAGGGGGGTTCATAGGTAAGGGGCCTTATGAAGCTCTGTTGTTCCACATGGTGGAGGGCACTTGAAAAGGGGTGTGCTTCGCGAAGTGGGGTGCCTCAGCCTAAGCATCGGGAAGAGATACATATGGGAGGTTCTTCGTAATGTGGAAAGGAATTCGTGGAGCACTGCCTCACAGAGCAAAGGTGCCTCGCCAAGCAAGGTGTCGTGAAGAAATGTGCTTCATGAAGTATTATGAACCTGCCTTAGCATGGGGATCATGTGTACATGAATAGTGTTTCACAAAGCATAAACGCTCTGTGACGTCCCGGGTCCCCTTGGGGATTCCCTTCCTTCACAGAGACCATCAGGCTTCGTGAACGGTATGACTTTTGTAAGAGGGAATCAAAACAAGAGAAAAGGGATGCACTTCGCGAAGCAGAATTACCTCGCACACCTTATGATTCGCAGAGTAGAAGGATGCTTTGTGATTCAAAACTGGGAAGTCAAACTATTGGACTGTCCTTCCTTTGGGCTCTGGGGGAGCCCAGTATTTATAGGCAAGAGGAACTATGAAGCGGAGCTTAGGCAGCGAGAAAAGGGGCTTTGTTGCTTCTCCGTGGGCTCGCGAACGTCAAATGCGGTCGTGGAGCGTCCCACCTCCTTGCTTGGTGGTGGGTTCATGACCGTCAAATGCATTCATGGAGCATCTTGTCTCCTTGCTTCGTGGCAGGCTCATGAATGTCAAATGTGTTCGTGGTGGTTCTCTCCTCCATGCTTCTTGGTGGGCTCACGAACGTCAAATGCCTTCACAGAGCTTTCTGCATCCATGCTTCACGGCAGGCTCGTGAACGTCAAATGTGTTTATGGAGAATCCCGCCTCCTTCCTTCCCAACGGTCTAGCGAACGTCAAATGAATTCGCGGAGCATCTCTCCTCCTCACTACGTAGTGGACTGGAGAATGTCAAATGTGTTTGCGGAGCATCCCGTCTCCTTGCTTCGCTGTGGCCGTGGAGCTGGGGGGGACTCTGCGAAATGGGTTATCGAGGAAGTCAACGGTACCTTCATTTTGGTTTCTTCTCTATCCCGAATTTTGGCGCCAAAAAATTCCCCCCTTAGACATGGAGCCGCGAAGATATCTTGGTTCGAATTCATAGGGTAATTGCCAAAATCCTCGGCTGTTCGGGATGTTGGATCACGAAGAGGACTCGCAAGGCAGATAGGGGATGTGTGGGCCGAGCGTACCGTGAAGCTCGGCGTGAACTGGATACGTCGCGAAGCTCTGAAGGCCATCGCCTATACATAGGGGGTGGCCGTCTCTTTTTTCCTTTACCTTTCTTCTTGATTTTGTCCTTTTGTGCTCTCGATTTGTGATGCTCCACATACTCCGTGAGTGTTCTCTACGAATCGAGTCTTTTTGGAAAAAAGAGAGTCCTTGAATCCATGTTTGTGCTCCGCGATCTAGCACTTGAAAGCCTAGGTAGCGCTTTCCAGACAGTCTTCTTGAAGAGACTTCACGAATACGCTCTGCGGATGAGCTTCATGAACCAACCCTAAAATCGTCCATGATCTAGAACTGAATGTCCCACCAAGAAGCTGCCCAGGGGGTCTTTGCAGATGCCACCCGGAGGGATGAGATGGTGAATAGTCTGGGGCTAGGAGAGTTAGTCCATAGCCACTCAGACCACAGTTAATTGGTGGAGCTGCTATCAGAGATCCTGAAGAACTAACTATTGTGTAGGAGGTTTCCCTTGTATGGATTCTGGATAAGGGATAACGTCATCATCCCTAAAGAAAGTAGGGACGAGCCAGCTTACTGGTTTAGGAGCACGTCATGCCAGCGCCGACGGTTCACGGCGACTGATGGCCATGCCCAGGAGGATGACACACCCGTCGTTGTTGATTGCTTATACAACCATATGAACAACGTTGACTGGAAGGCATTGAATTCGTATAGGTCCCCTCTTCTATACCGAACTATCCTCAAGGCGGCGCTGGGGAACCCGAAGAAGGGGTGGTCTGTGAAATGGGACCTGGACCAGGAGGCAACGTCATGGATGATTAGGCCTGGGCCTACTAGGTAGGCACTTCGTGTGAGGAGTTCGGAGCAGAGCTGAGAAGAGTGGCCCTATATGAGGCAGCTTGGGATTCCCAGTTTCACATCTACTATCTAAAGTAGCTAATGTTGGAGCTGTTGAGCCGGTGGTCACTGGGGACCAATACCTTCCACCTGCATCATAGGGAGGTCGGCTTCCTCTTATGGGAGATGCATCAAATATCAGGGGTCCCGATACTGGGGGAGATGTACGAAGAATTACTCCCTACTATGGGTGCATGGGAGGATCTGGAGCTGATGTTGCGCCTGGAGATGGCATTGATGGAGATTGTGCTAGGGTAGGATAAGGAAGCGGTGAGGTATTTACACTTCAATAAATGGTTCAAAAATTATCTGAACTTCCCGGTAGACCGTCAGTTCACGGTGAGACCTTGAACTTGCCCAAAGGGGGCTCGGAGTAAGAAACACACTTACTGGAGGCTATTGGAAAATAGCCAGTGGAAGACCTGGGGGTTCAGTGTCATCACTAAGCAACAGCCAATAGTCAGGCTGGCAGCATTTATCGTAGATCTCATATGTGGTTGGATCCTGCCCGTGAAGTATACCAACATGGGAGTGCAACCCAGCACATTCATCATGGCGTCCACATTGGTGACAGGAGGGCGGGTCAACCTTGGGATTCCTATGCTCACCAAGTTTTATAAGATGTTGTGGCACATCAGTGAGGGGAAGAGGCCACAGAGGATATGCGGGCCATACCAACTCCTGTACGGGTTGATAGCGGCACACATCAGGGGGATCTATGAGTGTCCGAACCCCATCTCTTCTCCAGGATCAAACTTCTTCCCCTTGATCCTGAATGTTACAGGGAGTTTTTTGACCATGATAACCACACCATCCATATTAAATAGATTTTGGAAGGTAGAATAGTTCAACTTCCATCTGTTCTTGTTTCTGACGGGGTCCTTCACTGATGATGGTCAGAGAGCAGAAGAGAACCGGGCCTACCTCATGGCCTATCGAGTTGGAGTCTTGGTGGCCAGGGTGGACCATGAGTATCTTTGCGAGCCATACACCCCACACTGCATTGCAAGGAAATTTTGGTGCCTGCAGCGACTGACCCCACAGGCATACTAGGAGGTGCGTCACAAGGAGCACCAGTGTGTGATGAGGCAGACGTGGCTCATGTTCACACAAGAAGATGGGATGATGCGGAATGAACTACCTCCACCGACCGCCGCCCTCGGGCTGGTATTAGAATATGACCAGAGCTGGGAAGCGGCCTACCCAGGGGAGACACTGAAGTGTACAACCATTGTAGTCGGTGATGGTGAGCCTCCCCGACCTCAGGGCCAAGGCCGGAAGGCGAAAAGGGCATCTCGCAGTGGTGGGGCTACTATAGAAGTGACACGCACACTATTTGAGGGTGAGGCAGTGATAGTGGATCCAGCAGCGGCAGTGGAACCGGTGGTCCCAGGAGAACAGATTCATCCGAAGGGGTGGCCACCAAGATGATTCCGTAGGATTTCTACTCATGCCCTGGGGAAATGGTTGCTTCATATTGACATGCCAGAGAATTTAGTCTTTCTGAAGTCCTAGGACATTTGGGAAGTCAACCTGCAATTCCTCGGCCCATCTAAGTTATGGCAGCACCTTAACCACCTCAGGATGGAATTGCCAGAGATTGGCCCTATTAGAGCCGGTTTTATAGTATCCCAGGTGGAGGAGGAACAGTACATGGCTGAACTGGAAGACTTTATCCACTCTTGGGGTGCCCTACACCCGATGATAGATCGGGTCATGGTGTTGTTGGATCATACAGTCCCTCCGCAACTGTCAGTTTTTAACTTGAGGGAGCACTTCCCTCTACCGGAAGAATCTGATGAGTCCTCCTGGGGAGACGAGGCAGGAAGAGGGAGTTCGTTGGAGGAGGGTGAAGTCGGCCATCAGTCCTCGGATATCAAAGATTTCGCGTAGGATTTTGAGGTAAAATTACAAGTTCTTTCCACATGGTCTGCTCTTAGGTTACTCTAGATTCCTTATCAACATCTGCACTATGCAGGAGGACCTTGTGCATAGACGTCGGTCTCTCGCCTCAGTAGGTGCCAACGTGAGACCTTAGGGATCCACACCCATGCCTGCATCAACTTCTTTGTCTGGTGGGGCTCGGATACTTGAGTTTTCTCCCCCGGAGTCTCTAGACCTGCAAACCATATATATGGGACCACGTCTCGGGGTCCCGATGACATCATCCCCAAAGCGAGACCAGGGGTTTGATCTCTATAAGTCTCCTATACAAAATTTATGACTTCCATCCCTTGACCGTGTTAACTGACATTCATGTCCCCATTTTTTAGAGTGTACAGTCCTTCAATTGGCCTGGGCAGCTGCAGCGAAGTTGATCGGGACTTCTAGTAGCACCCTTCCCAGAGGCATGCCAATGGTTGTGGAGGTAGACGTCCAGCCTGACCGAACTGCAACACTCTCAATCACTAAAGAGGATTCCAGTTGGACTTTGCCTGAGGTTATCGAGCTGGGATCCGATGATGAGGATCAACCAGATAGTTTAGGCCCCTCCACGCAGGATCCAACTCTAGACGATGACCTAGCTGGGGAGTTCCTGGGTGCATTTCCTACATATGAGCCTGCCAATCATGCTGACTGGGACTAGATGGCCTCTGACGAGAGGCTGAAGAGGGAATGAATAGAGCCTCTAAGGAGATTTTCATTATACAGACCAGTGTCGAGAAGGCTCGCGTTGTGGACAGCGAACTACGCCCCATCTCTTTCGATGAGGAGCAGGAGGTAAACAGGCGGCAGCAAATCTTGGACACCACCAGCCAGAGGGTGGTGGAGCTACAATGTTCCATTGACGAGGTCAATCCGTCCATGGGGGGAGTCGACCCCTGGGTACTATAATGATTAAAAACCCTTAAAGGTACTTTCCTGATTTTATGGTTTGATTCCATAGTATTCTTGTGTTCTGTTGTTTACATTGGTTTATTGCATCCTCATGATGTTCGCGGATCGTCCAACGATCATTTCTTAAGCTCACGTGGGTCAGGCCTAATGTTAGAAACAAGGGATGACCACCTTATCACCCCATCCAAACATAGGATTGCAAACCAAGCTTCAGAAATCTGGGGTTTGAATAACCAGTACAAATTTTTGAGAGGAAATGGGAGAGACCTGACTAGAGAACGTAGCTCTTAGAACAACTAAATTACCATTTTCCTAGTGTGCTCTTGTGCATGAACGAGGTAATGCTAGGGGTTATGAAATCAATTCGAACTGATGGGAATGGGAGGTGTGAATCATGATACCCAGGATTTAGAACATTGTAGGGGTGGAATGTCAATAATGACAAACTATTGACCGCATTTGAAACATAGTATTCTTACTGTATTAGCCTGGAGTAGGGATAGAAAATGAGGTCCAACCACTGACCATGTTTGAAACATGGGGCCTGACTGAAAATTTCATTCGTTAGTCTTCTGAAACGTTAGACCAGGACAATAGGCGGGCCACAGGTCAAGCATCCATACTGTTAGGGGGTTACCTTAGACATGAAAGAGGACTAGGGTCCAAATAAGGGGGAACTCAAAGCATGGAATGCGGAGTGATGGTTCATTCAATCAAAATATAACACTCTTAAAATTACTCCAGGTGGTGGGAGCACATTAGATGGGTGCATCAGTTTGGTCATGGTTCATTCCTTCATTTAGACAGGGCCTCTCTAGCTAGGGAGTCGTCGCATCCCATTGTCATCATGGGGCATCCCGAACTTGTCCATGGAAAAGCTACAGTTTCATAGCTCCCCACGAGGGGTCATGATAGGGGATGGAAATGGGGAGGAATAGGATTTATGATTCCTGGAGCTGGACCCTAGGCGAAAGACATGGGTGTCTCTACGTTTCTCGTGAGGATGGGAAAAAATCCATGCGTAGTTCTGGAAGCACAGTTTAATGTCATGCGAGATGATGAAAAGCATGGATGTAGCGGTGAAAATCCTACCAAAACTACTAAGCCCACGTGGGTCATGGTCGATGATGGAAACAATAAGTTGTCGTGAGACTTTCCGGACACAGGAAGGAACATGTAATGGAGAAGGGATGCTCGGTGAATGTCAGCCCAATGATGCTAACCCGTCCATGTAGTGCACTTATATGCATGAAGATGTAAAGCTCAGTATGTCAGAATTCCTCTTGAACATGCGGAGGTGGAAATGTGTGAATCATGATGCTTGAAATCTGGATCACAATGAGGGTGACGTGATGATTGGGGGGAAACTGTTGACTGTTTTCAAAAAACAGCATCCATATCGTGTTATCTGAGGATGGGGACAAACAAATGAGGGTCGATCATTGACCATGTTCGAAACATGGTACCTGTCACAAATGTCATCCTAGATTTTAGGGATGTTATCCCGAAATGGTAGGTGAGACGAGGTGGCATAATACCAGGCCATGAAGGGGGTCCCTTTGGATGTGGAGAGGATGATAATCCAAATAGCGAGCTCACAATGCTTGGTCATGGAATGAGGGGAATGTCCCCATGAAAATTACACACTTCTTGCTCTTTGTCAAAACACATCTGAATACGACAATGAGACATATTGGATAGAGGAATTGGAGTTCCTTCCCAAAGGGAGATCTTAGATTAGGGTCATAGAATTCAGACCATGGATGGTAGGAAACATGGGAGACACATGGTGGGGTAATTATAAAAACCCTAAGTGAATGGGAACCGGGGTTCCGACCACCATGTGTTCCTTGGAGAGGTTTTATGTCGAGGGATAGAAAACGAGAGTTAATCTGGGCCCAAGGCAAGATGCACAGACATTCCTATGTACCCCATGAGGATGGGGATCAAGCTGCATGTAGTTATAAGAGGTGTCACGGTAAGGTACCAGTGCCAGAGATAAAAGGGGTGTGCGAGTGTGGCCCTTGAACAAAAAGAAGAAATATTTGATAAATCTTGGTTGTCCTCTAAAGTGAATGGATTTTTTGTGAAGCATCATCACTGGGGTAGAAAGTCCCGGAATCACCACCAGAATCAAGCCATAACAGGTGTTGAAAAATGGTATGGCATGTGACCGATTCCAAACATGGTGTCCCCTTGAGTGAGGACATCACGATGTCGTGACATTTTTCATCATGCAGCCATGATGATAATGTCACAGTTTAGGGTCATGTGATAGGACCGGGCATGCATTTCAACATCGCGTGGCACAGACGTAGTAGATACGATGCTAAATGGGGAATGTGTACGGTGCAAAAAAAACATACCCGTCATGAATGAGTACATAATCCCATACCACACAGTACACCATTTCAATAGAGGATCCTCGGGGAAAGGGTTCTAAATAGAGGTAAGAGGGTAAGGGACAAGAGAAACTAGCTCCTAATTGAGCTAGACCCGAAAACAAGATGTTTGGGTGTTCCTACGTATCCCATGAGGATGGGAATCAGGCTATACATAGTTCTTCAAGAGATCTTAGTTTACAGTCAGAGAGCTCGGACAAGAGAGAAGTGAAAACCTTCCATGTAAGATCAGACCTCAACATGATCCATAATCCCATGTGAGTCAAACTTGTTGTGGGAAAAATGGGTGGAAGATGTTTATTTCAATACCTGTAATGCACTCCAAAGGGAAATCAGTGTGGAGCCATGAATGACGCCCTTATCGCGGCTTCGTCATCCCAACATGAAAATGTGAAAAGAGGGCTATTTCCATGAGTGAAGAGATTTTATTTGGATATGATGAGGTGGAGAAGGATTTGAATCATGTAACTGAAATTTTGGGCTTAATGGGATTGGCGTGACTATAGAGGATGACTGTTGACCATGTTCGAAACACAACATTCATATCATGATAGCCTGAAATGGGGATATTCAAATGAATTTAGACCACTGACCATATTCTAAATGCAGGATTTTTACCGATTTTTTGTTTGCGACCCTCAAGGAAGTTGTCCCGTAATGGTAGGAGAGCCCTTAGGCCTAGCATCCATGCCACTTGGGGGTATCTTTAGTTGTGAAAGGTGAAGGAAGCCCAAATGAAGGGGAACATGATGCCTATGAAATGGTTGAAAGCATGCCCATGTAGAATCTGACATTCTAGGTACTAAACCAGAGTACCCTTAGGCACATTGGTGAATCGCCAAAAAGGGTCGGTGAGGGTGCTCAACATGAGAGTAATAGATTTGAAGGGATGAGTATAGAATAGGGGATAGAGAATCCCTAGGAGGGAGAGGAACGTGGCATGGTCATTAAAAACTCGATGTGAATGAGGAGATAATCTCATACCACACCATATACTCCCCTCCCCGGGAAAGGGTGGGTCAAGGGGCCAAGGCGAAAGGGGGATTTCTGGGAGATTGGGTTGGACCTGAAGTCGGGCAGTCCTACATATCCTATGAAGATGGGAATCAATCCATATGTATTTCTTGAAGTCACATAGGGATAATATACCCTAATGAGGGGTTGTACGACACAACGAGTAACCAGACCTGAATGGGGACATAATCTCATACCACATTGTACAACCCTAAATAGGATGTTGGGCCAGGGGCCCGAAAAGGCCAAGGGGATGGAAGCTGGGCCTCAGACAGGAAGGCCCGACCAATCTGTGGTTTAACATCTTGTGGTGAGGACAAAGAGAAGAGTATGATACCCCAAAGAAGGGAGGTATATGACACGGCGAATAACCCAACATGAATGAGGACATAATCCCATACCACACCACACACACCAGGTAAGAACTTGGGCTAGGGCCCGAGAAGGCTGAGGGGCCAGAGGCTGGGCCGCAGTTGGAAAGGCCCAACCCATTTGTAGTTTAATGTCTTGAAATGAGGACGAAGAGAGGAGTTGGGTATCTCATCCAAGGATGTGTACGACACAATGAGTAACCCTGACGGGAATGAGGACATAATCCCATACCCCAAAACACACTCCTATAAGAGAGAACCTAGGCCGGGGGTCCAAAAAGGCCAAGGGCCCTGAGGTTGGGCCTCAGATGGAAGGCCATATGTCTTGTTTTATGGTTACCGCCTCATCACAGATCCTAAGCCCATGTGAGCAGTGCTAGTTTTGGGAAATAAGGAGCTGGTCTCGGCTCTCCCCATCATATGGGGGACTATGACCTAGCTTATCCCGGAGGGAGTTCATTGTTTGGAGATACAATGGGGCATAATGAACCACTACACTCAATGTTTGGGTCATCATGGAGTGGTTCCAATGTCATAGGACAGCTATTGACCATGTTCGACGCACAGCATTCCTATAGTGACCTGAAATGGGAACAAAAAATGAGCGTCAAATACTGACCATATTCGCAATGCGGGACTTGTATTGGCTTGTTGCTCAACATCCTCGATGGAGTTGGACCAAAGTGGTAAGAGATATCCCTTTTTCCTAGCATTCATACCATTCGGGGGCCCTTCTGAACAGGTATGATGATGGAGTCCCAATCAAAGGAGTGGGTGAAGATTATTTGTACCCAACAATGAAAGAGAGAAACATCTCTAGGGAGCGAGAAGTATGTCCGGATCAAGGTTAGATCAATTTAAATTAGGGAAAAAGACTTCACCCCTACCATATGTCTTGACCCGAGGGGAAGATTCTGGCATTTGGGTCGGGCCAACACACAAAATGTCATGGCGTTCCAATGTATCCCATGGGGTTGGGAATTAATCTACACGTAGTTCTGGAAGGCCATGCAGTTTAACGTCATGTGGTGAGGATATGGGAGGATAGAAGAACGGGAGTGGGAACATGATGTGACCATTATAATCCTATTATGAGTGGGGCTAAGGAATAATACACCATATCATGAAAGTATCATTCAGGAGAACTATACCCAGGTGGGGATAGACAATGAGAAGAGTTTGGGGATGGGCTCAAGATGAGGCGTTTGAGCATTCGTACGTATCCCATGAGGATGGGAATCAAGCCATATGTGGTTATCAAAATGTTGTTTAACATCATGAAATATGATTCACAGTTTAAAGTCATGTGGGATAGGACATTTTAAGGTCATGTGGGAATGGCATGTAGTTTATAGCCATATGGGACTAGCATGCCATTTAGGGTTATGCAGGACCATCATGTTTATGTTAGTGCAGGACCAGTAGGCTCAAGAAAAGTATTTTTGAAGAGCTTGGAATTGGTGGGAGGAGTTATACGCTCACCATCCATGGTCACTAGGGAGTATGCACCATTGGTGTAAACCCTTTGAATTATGTATGGTCCTTCCCATTTGGGCTCAAACTTGCATGGTTTCCTGACATGGATCATTGGCTCCCTGAGGGCCAAAAAATGTCTTCTTATAGAAAATAGCAGAGGCGATTCTTTTTGTTGAGGGCCCTAGATATCTTTTTCTGATGCCTTTCCAGATTGTGCAGGGCACAGAGCCTATTCTTATCAAGGGCTTCCAATTCATCCAGATGAAGTTCGACTACCTTATCTAGTTCTTGCTGGTCATAGACTGCTATGTGTAAAGAGGGAAGCTGAATCTCGATGGGTAGGATGGAAATAACTCCGAACACTAGGGAATAAGGGTTCACCTGGGTGGAATTACAAGTCATCGTCCAATAAGCCCAAAGGGCATTGGGAAGCTTGTTCAAAAAACTCTTTTTGTTCTGCCCAACCATTTTCTTCAAAATTATTGAGAGGTTTTTGTTAAACGCCTCGATTTTTCTATTTTCTTGTGTGTGGTAGCAGGAGGTATGGTTCGAACAGATGTTGTACTTGGCGTACAATGTCTTCAGGTTGGATGCTCGGAAGTTGGTGTCGTTATCAGTGAGGATATTGTTAGGGACTCCAAACAGGTGGATGATGTTGTAGCTCACGAAGTCAAAGATAGAACGGGCCATGACCTCCTTGAGAATAACTGCTTCTTCGCACTTAGAAAAGAAACTTGTGGTGGTCAGTATGAACCTGCACTGGAAAGCTGTCACCGGTGGGTATGGTCCCACAACATCGAGTCCCCACACCGCAAACGGCCTAGATTACTTGGTGGAGTGGAGAGGTTATGGTGGTCGATGCAGGAAGTTATCATGAACTTTACACGCATGACATATCTTGGAGAACTTGATACAATCATGGATCATAGAGGTCCAGAAGTACCCCAGTCTCCGGATCTGATGGGACAACTTCGTCCCATCCTGGTGTTCCCCACAAGAAACTGGAATGAACCTCTTGTATGAACTGAGAAATATTGACTCCTTGGATATAACAGAGGAGAACACCATCATACCATTCTTGTAGAGAATCTGCTCAATACTGGGACCACTTTGGAGGGTAAACTATAGCGCGCGACGTCATATTCACTCGTACTCGGCCCGATCGGCCAGGAGGCAACAAATTTTGGGATACTCAACAAAAGGGGCTCTCTAGTTAGGAGTCACTTAAACCACTGCATCTGGAGAACTCGGGGGTCCTAACGTGGAGGATTCAGTGGTAAGATGGCTTACTCACAAGTTTTCGTCATCATCTGAGGTGATGAGAGAAATGACTCTTAGATGTGCCACGTGTATAATCAGATCATCCTACTCGGGTTCTGCAAGTGATGCAGCCCAACCGGCCAGGGCATCAGCTCGACCGTTTTGAGATCGAGGGACATGAGTAACTTCCGGCCAAAATAAAAATTGGGCCATTAGCTGTAGGGTGCACTCCAACAATGGTACGAGCTCTGGATTTCTGAAAACATATCCACATTTGACTTTCTTGATGACTAGTTTTGAATCCCCTTTCACATGATAATAAGGTACATAGATCTTGAGGTCCAGCTTGAGGCCAATGATAAGAGCCTGATATTCTACATCTTTGTTGGTGCAGCCTTTTGACAATAGTAATGAATACAACATAATGTCTTGTGCCAGGGTAATAAATAAAATACCCAGGCCTGCTGTGTTGAGTCTGGGATCATTGAGTCTCCAGGTGGTGGGGCTCCGGGAGGCGTCGTCAAAGTGCATCCAAAAACACAGGAAAGCATGATCTACCGAGAGGATTTCCTCATCGGGAAAATCCAGGTTCAGGGACTGGTCTGCGGGGGTCGGATGGGCAGTAAGAAAAGCTTCCAATGCTTGTCCCTTGACAGCCTTCTGAGGCACGAACCTGATGTCGAACTACTGGAGGATTACTGCCCACCGTTCTAGATGACCGGTCAATATTGGGCGGTTCATAATGCACTTCAACATGTCAACCCAAGACAACAAATGTACCTCATGGTGCAGCAAGTAGTGTACCAACTCTTGTACTGTGAATACCAGTGAAAAGAAGCTTTTTTCGATAAGGGAGTATTTGGTCTCCGTATCAATGAGCATAAGACTGAGGTAGTAGAGACTTTTTTCCATCCCATCATTGTTCTTCTGGGTGAGAAGTGCAACGAGAGACTTTTCTAGTCACATAGAGGATCAATGGCTTTCCAGAGATGGGTGGCATCAAGACCAGAGGTTGGAGCTAATACAGCCTGATTTCCTTGAATTTGGTCTGGCACTCTTCATCCCACTCATAGGAAGCACCTTTCTTCATGATCCGAGAAAAGGGCTTACACATTTCATCCATATTCACAATTAATTGGCGTATGTAGGCTAAGTGGCCTTGGAAACCACGAAGCTCCCGAATAATGCCCAGGGGAGGCATCTAGATGATTGCCTTGATCTTCTCTGGGTCAGTCTCGATGCCTTGGTACCTGAAAAAAAAGCCAAGAATCTTCCCGGAGGTGACCCCGAAGGCACATATCAGCGGGTTCATATTCAGGTGGCGGTAACGGAGGAAGTCGAACACTTTCTCACCATCCTTGATATGGTCTTGGCGTTGGAAATATTTGACCACAAGATCATCCACAAAGAATTCCACAAATGTCCTGAGGATGGGCTTGAATATGCGGTGCATGGCCCACGGATAGGTGGCACCTGCGTTCTTCAGGCTGAAGGGCATATCCTGGTAACCGAAGGTACATTGGGGCACCCTGAAAGCAGTGGAATCTGCATCCTCAGGGTCCATCTGGATCTTATTATATCCAGAGTAACCATCCATGAAAGAGAGGGCTTGGAACCCAGCCATAGTATCTATCAACAATTCTGTCACTGGAAGGGGAAAATCATCCTTCAGATAGTGACGGTTGAAATCTCGGAAGTCGATACAGAATCAGATATTTCCATTCTTCTTCTTGACTGACACAATGTTGGCTAGCCACTTGGATTACTAGACCTCCTTGATGAAGTTGGCTCAGATTATCTTGTCAACTTAGGCCTCAACCATGGCACGATAGGAAAGGTGCATATTCCTGGGAGGCTTCTCTAACCCGCGATGATTTTTTAGGATACCGAGGTGCTGGATGGCTACTTGAGGATCTAGTCCTAGAATCTCATCATTGCTCCAAGTGAATACATCATGGTGCTGCTTCAGGAAATCCATGTACTGATGTTGCTCCTCGAGGGACATGGAAGCACTGATCAATGTGGGTCTCAGATTTGCCTCACTACCAAGGTTCATCTGTACCATTTCATCGACCTAGGTGGAAACTCATTCTTCAAAGGCTGAGGGACCATCATCTAGATCTCATTCATCTCTTGCAGAGGAGGGATGTTCGACGGGAGGATCTTCCTCTGGGTCGGAAGATCCTGACAGGGGGATGGTACCCGCCTGGACAGCAGAGGATAGTATATCAGGAGATTCACGTGCTGCTAAGACTATATCAATAAAGGCCATTGATCTGATCCTATAGGGTCTTCAGCCCATGGGGACATGCTTGATGATGTCAAAGAAATAGTGGTTTGTCGCCTTGAGCCGGTTAATCCCAACCTAGAGAAACAGACACGTATGATGCACTGTCGTGGCCATGGGGCGGACATCCTGATACCGTACAGGGGTAGGAGACTTTGGGATCACCTGAACCTAGTTTGTGTAGGAGTACGAGGTGATTTTACACCACTGGTTGGACTTGGGAGTATGCCTTCTTCTTGTACTAGAGACAACAAATCATTTCCCCATGTCGGGGGTCGTGGCCTCCAATCGATGGATCGGGAAGACGTAGGCATTATCTAGACCTACCAAGGGCTCAGTTGTGACCGTAGTAGGCTCCATCTCACATGGAAGAATCTATTTATCCTTTCTCTTTTAATAGTCAGTGTTCAGATTGAGGGCTTCACAAGATGCAAAAGGAGATGTGTCACCTTACAGTACGCCAACTTAACCATTCAGGGAGTATTTGAGGCATTGGTGATACGACGAGGGGACCGCCGCGTGCAGGTGGAACCATGGTCTGCCAATCAATGCATTGTACACGGTGTCCTAGGAGACGACCATAAACTCGGTACTGGAAATTAGGCCACCTAACTAGGTTTTCAAATAGATATTGTCTACTGGGGGCTTCTCTATCCTATCATATCCCTGGATACTTAAATTGAATGCAGTCAGGTCATCTTTGAATAACCCTAGGTTTCAAAATGTCTGTGTCAGGATAAGGTTGATCCTGTAGACGGTGTCAATAAGACAATGGCAAACCTCCATGCCGTTAAATTGACTGGTTATGTACAGCGGGCAGATGTGCCCATTTATGGGAGAGCCTTCGTCTTCTCTAGAGAATGAAACGATGGTCTGACATTCGGCGTCCTTGACTGCTTCAGCATGAAAGGCTTCTGCAGCTGCTACCTCCATCTCAAACTGGAGGGGGATTCATAAAGCCTTAGTGAGGACCTCACGCATATCTGACGACATGTGAAGGGCTTCAAGGATGGAGAACCTTGCTGGGATGCTATCGAGGTGCTTCAAAACATCATATTTCCATGCCAAGTGCGCATTTATGCTTATAGGAGGTCGTTCTGTGATTGGGGGCATGGCGGGCCCTGCCGGCTGGACCAGCGACTGGATTATGCTGGGCATATCCCACTGCTCACTAGTCATGGCCTGAAGAGTAGCTTCCAAATAATGATCGGATGACTGAGATCGACCTGTAGCTGGGCGAGGCTGGCCGCAGCTTGGATGAGGTAGCTCCGCCTGATCCAGTAGCACAAATGCTGGTGGAGGCAGTCTTGACGACACCGGATGAAGAGGTTGCGTGTGTTGAGCTCTGCACTGGGCCTACTTTCTAGTCTTAGTAACAAGTACGACCTGGCTGGAGGTGCCAACTGATGTGCCCTGATGACCCATATGGTCACGGATTTGCCGACGTTGGCATCGGCTAGGGATGTTGGGAAGGTTCTCCTGGCTCTCCCCCTCATCAGGAGTCATATAGCGGTTTACCAACTCCACAGTATTAACTGAAGTGTACCCTTGACTGTCACATGAAGATTCATCCACTACTAGGAGGATTCTTGGAGGGATCCCCATCTCTGGGGGCATAAAGTCGTCGAGAGTCTGGGATGACGATGGCATTGGTGGGATGCGTTGTTTCTTCTTATGCCACCAATACTTGCTCTTCTGGGAAGAGGCCGGCTGAGATGATGATGAAAAAGTGGTGTCCGTAGCTTTTGGAGGCTCTGGATGATTCAGGCGTGCCCATATGATACCATGGGCATGAGCAACCATTTTGTGAGCCATCCAATCATCATACTTTTGGGACCCACGGTTGGAAAACTGCTTCCACTCGCCTTCGTTGTCGCTACTCCTATCGGACCTTACAAAGGCACCCACCACTTGTGTTGGGGTTGGGCCCAGTCTAACTATGTTGTTATCAACCTGGTCTAGGAGCCAGTCTTTAAACACATAGCACTGCTTGAGAGTGTGTCCCAGAATCTGATGATAGGTGCATTATTTGGGGAGATCAGTGAGATTCAACTCTTTCGGCCATCTACACTCAGGGAGGCGTACAATCCCCTGCTCTACGACACTTCTAAAATAGACAGGAACCTAATTCTATTTGAATGAGTAAGTCCAATTTCTTATGTCCGGAAAGGGGGCCCTTGGAGACTGGCCCTAGCGATGGGCCAAAGGGTCCTATCGAGGAGACGGACCCTGATTGTCCCGCCTAGGTGGTGGCAGCGCTTTCCACAGGGGCTCTTGCTGATTCTGGGGACGTTGTAGAGTTGGAGGCTGCACTTGAGGAGGACGGCCTCTGTGAGGTTATGGGACCGATGCTAATGGTAGAAATTCTACTAGATTTTGGGATTCTATTTGGGCCACCGTGGTGGGTTTAGCTTTGGCAGCTCTCCTTGCTAGAAATACAGGAGCAACAGACGTGCCTGGATGGCCTATTTTAGGGCTTCTTGAAGGCGTTGGGCCTTGTTGGAGAAGTCTCGAAATCCTCCAGAGTAGTTCTGGGTGATTAGTGAAGGAACCAGTTCTGTCTTGACCTTACCTATGCACATCGTCAGTAGTTTCTCTTGAGTCAGTGGAATTTCAAGCGAGTATGTGAGCCCCTTTCACCGGGCGATAAAGTTTGTGACTCTCTCATCATGCCTTTTCTTTTACATGAAGAGGTATTCATTGATCATTTTACTGGTGGTAGAGCTGAACTGGTAGAGAAATTTCTTACTAAGGTCATCCCAGGTGGTTACGGATCCGATGGGGAGCTAGCTGTAACAGACGAATGTCGGCCCCTCCAATGTCTAAACAAAACAGTGGAGCTTGGCAGCCTCCTTCTGCGCCGGAGTGCCAAACATGGGCCCACACCTTGAGTTGAAGTCTGCCAGGTGATATAGCGAGTCCCTCATCCCATTAAAGGGGTAGAAGGTGTGATTCCTGAAACCTGAAGGCACCGACATATCATCCATCCATGCAGGGTATGGCTTCCCATCTGGTGGGATTGCAACCTGCAGCATTTCCAATGCCTCACGTCAGGCTATAAGTGCAGCTATAAGATGATCTTGGAGGGGGTCCCTTTCTTGATGTGGATCCCTAACCATGAGCGCGTTGGTGGGTTCTTTAACACAGTAGACAGGCTCAGCGTCTCATGGAGCGGCTGGTGGAGTGACCCTTGTGGCTGCTGGGGGATCCCGAGCAGGGTTCCTTGGATTGCTACGCCATTCAGGAGGTTTTATCAAGACGTACCACACCCTCTTGCTGTGAGATCTGGCTTCTGCCCTGTCTGCATGAGCGGCATGATTAGGGTTTCCTGGGGGCATCCCACCGGGGGGTAGTTGTTCCTGCCCCTGCTGCCCCAGGCTAGGATCACCGTAGTTGGGTCATCGCCCTGTAGCACGTTCAGCTAAGAGTTCATCGACTAACCTCTTATGATCAACAATATGTTGGCCGAACATGGCCTTCTCAGACTCTTCCTCTGTCTTCTGTACTGAAGATGACGGGTCAGACTGCTTGACAGCTCTAATGTGCTCTTTTCCCTTACGAGAATTCCTGCATAGTAGTAAATCCTCGATGGGAATAGAGAGACCTAAGATGTTCCTCTACTGATGATTAATCCTCCCATATGGGTCCAACAGTGGTGACACACCCTTAGGGAGTACATATTTATCGTGAAACTCCAGCTTGTCATCCCCATCCACTGTGTCGGACATGTTGATTGTGACCCTTCCTGGGGGCATGTCCTCAATATCGCATAGTGAGTCGAGCTACTGCTAGAAAGGACTGAATATGACGGAACAATAATTCCCCAATCCATGTATTTTCATGTGGGGGGTATCCTCCCTGATAATTTTGCGGAGTACCTTGATACTCTGAATGGATTGTTGCTTGAGGGCCTCATGACGACTTGGTGACTCGGGGCTCTTGGCCACAGGGAGTGCGGCCAGATCGACTAGATGGAACTGCTCGCTAATTTCTTCAAAATTTTCTTGGATCTTTGGATAAACAACACATTTATGACGAAGACTGATGTATGTTTCCCATAGGGTGTAGTAGAAACACTCAACTTCCTCCGGAGTGAGGGACTCTAGTATGCAGAAATTTTGCACTACCACGAGCCAGAACTTCTTGGGGTAGTGGCCACTGCAAGGATTCTCCAGAAGCTACTTGGCTCAAATTCAAGGTCTATCCCATGATTTCCCCACTCGCTAACTGGTTATGGATGAGGAACCAGTAGTGGTACTGAGGCAGATATCTAGGACGGTAGGTTGGCTAGTGGAGAATATGGCGAGTGGGCTGACTGGCCGCCGATTCTCAGGTTGTCCTCCGAAGAGTGTAGTGACCTGGCTACTTTGTCGTGATAAGAGGGGATGATGGCCGCCCTTCCTGGCTTAGGGGATAGGGCTGTTGGTGATGGGTCGTGCTGTTTCTCACCCTCCATTGGTCCCCAGAATAGTTCTTAGTGATCTCTTGGGAAGGTAGAGAGTGCTTCCAATGATGATGGTGGAGATTTCATGACCGTAACCTGTAGGGTCACCAAATTTTCATCCTTCAGGATATACCTATGAGGGGAGGCGGGAATCCTATGGACCTCGCATTCCAAGAGCACCTGGCTGATTTGCCTCATTCATGCCCCTTCCCTTGACTTGGATAAGCGAGGGGAGGGTTCATGAGATGATTTGTACTCAACTTCAGAGTCTGAGAAGTGTAATGTTTTGATCTCTATATGGACCTTCTAATAATTCTTCTTGTGGTGGCGACGACCCGCCTTCTTGCCCCGGGGTGGCTCCTTGGGACAGGGCTGATTTCTGACATGGGGTCCTTTGGCCACACTGGTTCTGGGGCAGAGAGGGTTTCCACCTGGGAAAGCAGGGGTGCGAGGAGAACTGGGACAAATGTCAAAAGGTACATGGGGAGGACCTCCATGGATAGCAATAGAGTGGGAAAAACCTCCACTCGGACTGTTAAGAGCATGGGGAGGACCTCCACGCTTGTTACGTGTGGAGCGAGGCTAGATTTCACCCCTCTAGTTTCCGGGGTAAGAAAGACCTTCACTAGCTACTGATAGGAAGCATGGAGGATCCCCACATTAAAGAGAGAGAGGATGTAAAATTTCCCTGCACCAGAGGTCAGGAGTGGGAGGAACGACTCCATATCCAGTGTAATGGGCATGGGAGAGGCTTCTGCGCAGAGAATCACTACCGCAGGTCAGACCTTCATTCGATTTGGGAGTAGCATGGGCCGAACCTCCATGATGAGCCTCGAAGTGGGGCATGCCCACGCTCTGTGTGGTTGTGGTATGGGGAGGACATCCATACGAGGTGGCATCGCTGCAGGTTGGTTCGCGGTGACCACTATTTGTTCCTACAACCAGGAGAGTCGACCCAGCCTGCCTGTGAGGCGGTTGGGGCCTCGATCCCGGTTGGGCGTATAAGTGTTCCTGCTCAGTGTGTGTAGGGACCTGCTTATATGTGTCAGCGGTGGCTTGGGCAACATTATTCATCAACTTTGAATCCCCTTGGCAGGCGTCCTCCTCAGCTTGCAACCGACGCTAACATTGGGTCAGACGAACCGAGGCTGGTGGTGCAGGTGCATAGCTTACCTACTCCTCGTCCAGCAAGACTAGGCGGTGGCGCAGATGTGACCAGGTGGGAGCCCTTGCTGTGAGCTCCTGGATTGGGAACACTGACCGAGGCAGGGCCAGACGTCACCTACCTTGTCAGCATAAGGTTGGGAGTCGTCGAGGTGCTTCGGGGACAGGCTCGTGAAGCAGTTTTATGTCAGGTTGGGGAGAAATCGCTCCATGTGCGGCCCTCAGGGGTGTCATTGATGGCGAGGTGCAGACGCCTCCTGGTCTAGGTGGGACATATCCCATTTTGGGATGATTACCTCCTCCTTATAATGACGCACGAGGTCGTTAATTACCCTTAGCTGGATAATTTCTGATGGGGAGATGGGGTGTGGGTGCCACACGGTCGTGGGCGTAGAGGTCGTCGTAGAAGCAGTGAAGCCACGTGGACTGGTTGTGTTGGCATTGCTCTAGCTATATGTAGGCGGGCGGGCGGTGATCTCATTCCGGAGGCAGAAACTTGATTCCTGAGAAGAAGGGATATGAACTCGTCAATGCTGAAAGAAAAAGGAACCGACGACCAATGCCCCAGTGCCATCCCATCCTCCGTGATCGGTAAGAGGAATCCACACAGACAACGTTGCAGAATGGGAATTCCAATGTTATACTGCCCCAACTTCTTGTGAGATTCACACCAGGCCTGCTATTTGTTGGAGGGAACCGGCGCTAGATATCTAGATCTGGTGACACGTCAATTCATCGATGCCCCGAGCACTACAAATCTCCATATTGAGGAGAATAAATTCACGTCGGGTTCACCATTTCTATTTATGGTGCTTTCATCGGGGCACACGCGTCTTTCTCATTCAGGGATGAGGGGCGCGGTTTTTGTTTCCCCACATCCCCGGTTTCCAAAGGTGGGTGGCATCCGCTCCTTATTCATGGACTTCTTTCCCATGATTGAAATAGGATGATGGGATGTTGGTTCTTCCTTTCATGGATTCCTCCTTGGAACTCATCACTTAGTATGGGTCTCCCCCATATAATTAAGACATTTTTTGTGAAACTCTTCCTGGCGCCATATCTTCATAGACACCGATTAATTATGCTGCTTTTTTAGGACAATCCATGGGTTTTGGTCAGGGAAGCAACCTTTGGTTAGGGGAGTAGTCCCGCTGGGCATCACTGTCGTGTCTGGACGCTGGGGACTGCTGTGTCTGTCTTTTGTCCCTTATTATAGGTCTTCTCGAGGTCTTAGAATCTAGATGCATCCCACATCGAACGCGGGGAATCGTATGCCATGGGCATGTATCTGAGGTTTTCCACAGCTTCACTTGTTTAACACAGGGTATGCCGCATGTTTAACGTTCAATGGAGATAGATCAGGATGATCAGAACACTGAATATAGTGGATCAGATGGAGGAACCTCCTAGAGGGAACACCGATATTGGGGCCAACACGTGGTTGACTTTTCGGTTACTATTGTAGGGAATTGGATATGGGGTGGCATGATCCCACCGAGATATGGTGGCCCGGGTAAAAATCAGGGTGGATGAGTGATTGGTTGAATGAAGTGGAGGGTGAATGGGATGGAATCGTCATGAGGATGACAATGGTTTTGGGCTTGAGCCACAATGAGGCTTCCTACATATCCTCATGGCAGGGAATCAAAGTCCACATATTTAATCTGGAGAAGAATTACCACCAATTGTGGTTCAACAGCTTACCGCTGGATGGGGATCAGTGGTGTGGTTTTTGTTGCACTGCATTCCCACTTTCCAAAGGCAGGTGACATCCACTCCTTATTCAAGGACGTCTGCTCCTTGATCGAAAGGGGATGATGGGATGTTGGTTCTTCCTTATGTGGATTCTTCCTTAGAACTTGTCACCTAGTCTAGGTCTCCCTCATAGACCTAATACATTTTTCATGAACCTCTTCCTGCTACTATATCTTCATGGACACCAGTTAATTACGCTACTTATATTAGGACATTCCAAGGGGTCCGGTCAGGGCAGCAACGTTCGGTTAGGGGTGTAGTCATGTTGGGCATCACTGGTGTGTCTAGATGTTGGGGATTGGTGTTTCAATCTTCTGTCCCTTATTATAGGGCTTCTTGGGGGTGCTGAAGCCCGAGGCAT
Source organism: Viscum album (assembly GCA_963277665.1). Classification (NCBI taxonomy): domain Eukaryota; kingdom Viridiplantae; phylum Streptophyta; class Magnoliopsida; order Santalales; family Viscaceae; genus Viscum; species Viscum album. Next base: position 1,471,712,156 of record OY728125.1, on the reverse strand, counting down.
CCCACATCCAACGCGGGGAATCGTATTCCACGGTCATGTATCTGAGGTTTTCTTCAGCTTCCCAAGTTTAACATAGGGTATCTTCCAAGTTTAACGTCTAGCAGAGATGGATCTGGCTGATCAGAACACTGACTTGAGTGGATCAGATGGAGGAACCCCCTACAGGTAACACCGATACTGGGGCCAATGCGTGGTTGACATCACTGTTACTGTTGAATGGAATGGGATATGGGGTAGCATGATCTCACTAGGATGTGGCAGCCCGGGTAAGAATCAGGATAGATGATGGAGCGGTAGAATGAAGTGGAGGGTGAATGGGATGGAATCGTCATGAGGATGATGATGGTTTTGGGCATTAGCCTTGTTTATTTCAGAAATGGGGATGACCTTGTTTGTTTAAGGTTCAAACATTCCAATAAGTTTCTAATGGGTTTATTCGTAGAACTGAAAATATCCAATGATTCTATATCCATTTGTACGTACTTTCCAAATATAGGTGCTCATTAGTTGTGGAACGATGAGGCTTAAGATGTTTCATTGGCCGAGATGATGGGAGGTCAGGCTCATCATAAATTTTTTAGGGGAATTATTACCTAATCCGGGACTCTCTTATAGATTTAAGTTATGTTCACTAATCCTTATTAATTTACCAAGCACGAAAATGAGTTTTTCTTTAGATTTGAAAATCAATGATTGATATGTATGAGATTTAGAGAATTTTTAATACGTGTTTGAGGTTCTTTATCGATGAATAATCATTTGTATGTATTGGAGATTCTTAGTCATTGGTATCCATCAATACATTATATATAAATCTCTTGGTCATTATGATGACCATACTAGTTTTAAAGCCACTCAGTGGGGCACCTGAAGTTTTTTGTTGTTCAGAAGGACATGGATTATTTCAGAGTTGGGATCGTACCCGTAGATGGGATAGCTACGTATCCTTGTTAAAGTGTAATCAGAACCCACATAGTTTGGGAATTAAGATATATTTTAACGTCATATGGGACAGATTATAATTAATGGGTGATGGTATTGATCATTAGAAATGCTTCCTATGTACTCTAATTTTATGGTAGATATCAAAGTCCACGTAGTTCGATTAAGAGGTGTCGGGCTTACGTATGATTAATAGCCCAAAGAGATGTTTCATTGTTACTTTTACACTCTAATCTCGCGTGAGTCATGATCTATGTGAGAAAAAAGAGGTATCAGAAAACCTAACAATTTGTGCCACGAAAAATTGCGATCACAATGAATGATATGGGGCTTATGTATGTGTGACTGCCCAAGTAGGTGAAGACTAGGATTTACTTCTGGAAAGAATCCTAGGAACATGGTCCATAAAGATATTTGTTCTTTAAGGATATTTGGATACTCTAACTTGGGACATACTCTTGAGGATGATGCCCAGATTAGGGGGACTTGGGTCTTAATCCTAAGGAAGATTCCCATTAACAGGGTCCATAAAGGTATATGTTCTTTATATAGATTTAGATTCTTAATTTGGGGCTTACTCCTAAGGAGGATTCCCAGATTAAGGGGGAATTTAACTTATGATTGGTGATTACTCTTTATAAGGATGCCCATTTTAAAAGAAAATATGGTTGGGGCTTACTCTTGAAGAAGATACCCATTAACATGGTCCATAACGGTATTTGTGCTTTATGGAGATTTAGATTTTTAATTTGGGGATTACTCCTAAAAAGGATTCCCAGATTAAGGGGACATTAACTTATGATTGGGGCTTAATTCTGAGAAGGATTCCTATTTTAAATGAAAATAAATTTGGGGCTTACTCATGATGAAGATGCCCAATTAAAGGGAACTTACAACTTGGGGCTTACTCCTAAGAAGGATTCCCATTGTTAATGATCTTGTCATCTTAAAGGATGAGTTTCAATGAAGGAAATATCTAACCTTAGGGATATAAAGTTATTTATATCATGAGTTTTTGAGAGATGTTCCACAGAATTCCTTTCAGATAAGGAATCCAACAAAGGAACCTGTCCATAAATGTATTTGAAGAGGGTTTTGAAGGATAAATCATGAAGAAGAGAAGTGGATTTGAGGAAAGGAAGTGAATTGGAAGGAGGCGGACAAGTATTGGTCTGGCATGAAAGTCTTGGTCGTGCAAGTATACTTGTGTGACATGAGTCAACTTGGACGATGAAGAATCCATGAAGTGATACTTTGGTGACATTGAATTGGAGCCCATAGTATCATCCCTAGAGGCTTTCAAATGTGTGGCACACAAGTTTCCTTGAGAGAGAAAGGCGGCTCACAAGTGTCTTCACTTCCCTTAAAAGCTGGACACTTAGGCGTGAAAGTATTGATGAGTTCTAATACTTAGGTCTTATTCTTACTCTTGAGAGATTCCATTCTAGGTAATGAATTACATTAAAAGTGTTCAGAAGACTTCAGACAGAGACTTGGGCAACCAAAGCTTGAATCTGAGTTTGGGATTTTTCATCCATGAAATGGGGGCCCACAGGGGGTATTTTTAGGCCACCTGAGGTTTGGGAAAAATTTCACTTAGGGCATGAAAGTGACTTGTGTGCCTCATATCTTCCGCGCATGTGACTTGCAAACCCAAGGCTAGCGCGCAGGTATACCTGTGCGCCTTAATGCCTTTGCAATTTTTCGATGAATCTTCCCTCTTCTTTTCTCGCGGTATTCCCCTTTATCAAACTTGGGACTTTGTGATGGAACGGAGCATCAACAAAAGTCCTCCATCAGAGTTGAATTCGAAAAAAAAGGAAAGAGGATTTGACTCTGAGGAAAAGGAGCAAACCAAGATACAGTGGCGCACAGGTATGAGGCACGCAGTTTTCTGGATCGCCTATAAATATAGGCGTCACTTCACACAAAGCATCCAGCTTTCGAACACTTCTCGCTCTCATTGCACAAGTGATCTCTCTTCGGGCAAGGTTCTTGGATTTTCACTCATCTGTGCTTTTGTTCATTGTGTTGCGATTCAACAATCTTTTTCTGACTTGCACGCCAGTACTAGCATTGTAAAACTTGCGCGATCGTCTTAGACTTGCGCGCAAATATTAGACTTGCGTTCCATAATTCCTTAGCCATTTTTTCAGATTTCTTCACAAATTTTTTGAAAAAACAACTTATTCAAAAGTTAATTATTTGATCCTTGTGCAGATTCAATGGCTCTTAGAAGAATTGGATCGGCTGATGAATTGGCTAGCAAGAGAATTGATGATATGATGAACATCATTAGCCATGACTACTATGATATTTGCGACAACACTCTCCCATATTTGGCCAAGTACTTGAAGAAGTATCATGTTAATTTCCCACAGAGCATTTACTTGCCTTTATATGTCCATGGTCATCTACAAGTATTCAATGTTCCAGATCCAAAGAACTATCTCCCGCATTGTTGGTTTCAAACTTACACCAACATTTCTTCAGAAAATGTTTCAGTTGAAGGATAATTTGTTAATCCTAGAATAGTGGAGAAGGCCTACATAATGCATCATAGCCTTTGTGCCCCAGATCTGAAACCTCACAAGCCTGAGCTACAGCCGCATTGTTATCCTTCAATATATTTAAATTATCAGATGGATCAATCCAAAGGCTGGAATAAGAGTTGGGACTTCTATCCTGGAGGAGGTGTGAAGCCGACTTGGATGTGGGAATATTGGGTGTGACAAACCTGTGCATAGTTTGTTGAAGATATGAAGGGAGCTGCAATATAAGAAGCCGTCTGGGCTGGGCAGACATATGTCTACAGAAATGATAACTTTGTGCTGGAGCTAATCAGCTGCTGGAGCCCAGAAACTAATTCATTCCATTTGACTCATGGAGAAGTAGGCATCTGTTTGTGGGATGTCTACAAGATCTTGGGTCTCCAATTTTGGGTCATATGTATGATGAATTCATCCCCACCAAGGTGACTCAGAATGATTCAGAGAAGACTCCATCTTTGTCTCGAGAATTATTGTAAATTTTACACAAGATCAAGAATTATAAGTCCACAAAAACTCATTCTAGAAAGAATATTCATCCAAATGAGTGGATGGATATGTTTCTTATCATGAAGAAGGAGAAGGGTCCCAACTATACTCGTCATACCAGCTACCCTAGAACAGTTAGGAGGGGTGCTCTTGGCACATTCTGGCCAACTCTAGAAGCAGGAGAGTTTGAAAAGTGGGGGTATGAAGTGGACCAAATAATCCCAGAGAAGACCTGTCTGGAGGGATTTTTAGCTTTGTGGCTCAGTGTTTATCTTCTTCTAGTTAGGTATTGGAAGGGAGGAATCAGGATAGGGACTTTTTTTGTTGCATCCAAGTTGTATGAGAGGAAAATGGTTGGGTTGGACACCCATAATTTGGAAAATATTCATAGGATCTTACTCCATTTCTATATGGGTAAGTCTCCTTTGAGAATAGTGGGACCATTCCAAGTTTTGTGGGGATGGGTTTCCACTCACATCAAGACATACGCTGTACAGAGTGGAGTACAGGTTCCTGGAAGTTCATTCATGCCATCAGTGCTGGCATATTCTGGAATTTTTCTGTTTTCCCTCAATTCCTATGATATGAAGGTGAGGCTATGCGTGTTCAAGGAATTCCATTTCTTTCATTATGGAAACCCGCCAACCGAGAAGTTTGTTGATGATGTAACTGCTAGCCTGGAATTAAGGTCATACATGCTGGCTTGCAGAGATGGTTTATTGGTCACCAGAATTGACTGAGAGATTTTATGCGAGGCCTGTGCTCTATAGAGATTTACACACCAATTCAAGTGTCTGCAGCCAATTGTTGTATCCCCTCCTTTTCATGTCAGGTCAGAGTAGCTTCCAATGGTTTCCCGACAACTATGGTTGCTGACAGCTATGGAGAAGATAGGCACAGTGTATAATCTACTAGTTGCTGGAGCGGCGAGTCACTTGACTACATGGTATGTCGAGAACTGGGTAGCATCATACCCTGAAGGGGTACTGAATCATCCGGTTCCTCAGGTGGGATAAAAAGAGAGAACTTTCAGGAAAGAAACCCTTCATATGGAAGGTGACTCTTCCTCACCCCGAGCTGATTCACTGGGTTCCTCACCTGAGGCTGATTCTCTGGATTCCCAGGATGGGGATGATGGGGCACGACATGCGTCAAAGTGGCCTCGTGCCATATATAATATTCCAGCCAGAGTTAAGAGACCTACTCCTTAGACTAATTCTGAGTTATATCATTGAGGCAATTTAATCACAACTATTGTATAGAGCAATGAGTTTCATTTTATTATTCTTTATCTCTGATTGTAGGAGATGGGAAGAATTTGAAGTCCAACATTTTAGGCCCCTCCTCGCGGTCTTCTGGCGCACATGCTGAATATTTACGACCACAGGCTGTCCAGAAATGGAAATGTTTATATTGCGATGCTAAAACTGCCTGGTTGGACTTATGTGAAGGGATACATGTCCCTGGAGTAGGGAATATTTGGGTTTCTACTAATATCTGTTTTGAGGATAACCCTGATGAAGTGTGGGATTGCATTAGTGATCTAGAGATGCTCATATATGCCACTGATGATTCCATTTCTATCACCAAGAGGCTGAAGGAAATGATGGATCATGGCACCAGTGAGGGGATTGGTGCTTTAGTAGATGAGGAGTGGCACGATTACGTGGATCCTGAATCTATAAGTCATTTTCCTTACTTTCTTTGCAACTTGATTTCAGTTAAAGCTTTGTTAATAAAGGAAATTACTTTCTTCATCCTGCAGCTTATAAAGAAAGGAATTGTTGAGGTCCCTTCACCACAATACATCCCTAGTGGCACCGCTACCAGAGCTACTGAATCTCCCCATGAACTGGTCGAAGTATCTCCAGGCCATCAGGCCATGGATAAGGAGTTAGAAAAGGCTTTTCATTCTCCAATACCTGTATTTGGAGGTGATGATTCCAAGACACCCCAAAAGTAAAAGAAGCAAAGGCATCAAAGGAATAAGTCCACAAATAAATGCTTCATTAGTGGTGGTAAGTCCTTCGGATAGTCATGAATCCTAACTCATGAAAATATTGCTCATATTTCTTGGGATTGCAGGGGGCTTCCTCGGTTTCCCATTTGAGGGAGAGGACTGACCCTCCTCTAAGGATGACGAAGGGTGCTGGTGAATGGTCGCCAATTCATGATGACCTGTCTACTCCTGTTGTTGCTGCAAGGAGAGAAGAGCGTACTTTTGGTAAATTAACAATACTTTATAGAATGTTTAATTAAAACATCAAATGACTTCCATTCTATGATGCTTTGGGTTCAACACCTGCACAAGAACATTTAGCGGCCATTGAAACAGATTCCATCATTCTCTCTGAAGAAGCCATCCATGGTCAGAGGCCGCAGGATGAGGGTTTCCATGAATACATATCAAGTGATCCCACTAGTGAGACTAACCAGGAATCTGAGATATCATTGGATTAAATGATGAAACATGGCACAAATTTTGAAAAAAATTTATATCATGTTGAATTACCATGTGATTTAGAAGATTTTAGATGTGAGTGTTATCCTTCATCCTATTAAAAATTTATTATTACATCTCTAACCATGATTTGTTGAAATGTCCAGTTCTGTCTGAGAAAGATGTTGACATGTCGATGCCTAAAGTGGGTAGAGATTACCCTATTGATGTAGAGACGATAGCTCAAGTGGAACAAAACCCAGTAGAGCTTCCTAAAACTTGTCCTGAAAATCCTGTTGAGGATAGGAAAGATGGGGAGGAGCCTTCTCATACTACTGATCTTCCGTTGGGTAAGAGATAATAATATTTGTGGCTATACTTAATTTGTAAGATAGATAATCAAATTTTGTTATCCTTTTGAAACTAACCAAAACATTTAATTGACTATGTAGGGACATCAATTTCAGTGGCTAGATATGGAGGTGAAGCCTCAACCTCTGCCCCAACACGTGTAGAAAGTGATGTCTCAAGGGTCAAGGGGAAGGAGCAGAACATGGCACTTCTTTATGTGCATTAATCTCAGACTATATTCCCCCTTGAGATAGTGATGTTGAGTCAGTACTAGAGGTGCAGAAGGCACTCCAATTCTCACGTCGCAAGGCATGGCAGAATATATGGAAGATTATATCTGAAGTGCCTCTTGAAGAGCTGTCTTCGAATATCCCGTGACTGTTATCCTTGTTCTTCATGTTAGGACTTGGCAGTTTTGGATATCAAGAGATCCATGTCGCGGTGAAGGAAGTCATCTTAAGGAGGGAGCATGAGAAAAAGTGCCGTCAAGATCTGACCAGAGCAAGGCTGTTGACCAATATCAGCGAATTCGAGGTTACGGTGTCCCGAGCTGAGGCTAATCATGATGCAAAGTTGAAGAAGATGAAGCATAAGATCAAGGATAAAGTTTTCAATCATATTGACCTTCATCAATAGTTAGATGTTGTTACTGGGGAACTTTACCAGCTTAACAATTCACTGGAAGGTGTTAAAATTAATGGTATGAAAGCCATCGCAGATGCCAAGAAAGCACTCCATCAAGCTGAAATGAGTGAAGCTAGTCGAGTGAATGAAATTCATGTGGATGATGATGAAGCTCAGGATGCTGTAAATCAAATGAAGAGTTATGTTGAAATCCTCTTGTAATTCTTGAAAAATAGAAGAGACTCCAATCTTTAGATGTACTTATAACTCATGTGCATCAATGAAAAACACTTTCATCATCAATCATTTGTGCCTGAATTCTCTTGCTACTTGCTTTAATTAATTTTATTTAAGCCAATGGGCATAGTAAGCATAGTTTGATTTTTTTTCTAGGGTGATACAAACAACCCCACAAACATTGCATCTTTTGTTACTCAATATTGCCCAAATCATACAATATGTACATTTAGCAAGCTGGGACTTGACTTTTATTTAGATTTCATTTTACAAGTTTCCAATTTAATGAGTACCTTGTATTTTGTTGAAAGTTCTAATTCATTCATGTCGGACATAAAAGGCTGATGTTAAAAGGTCCAATAACTTTGACCAATTGGATTAAAAATTGACTAAATTACTTGATAATTTGATTGAAAACATATTACGAAATTCAAGTATGGGGGGAAACATGTAAACTATGACTTAAAGAATTTTTTTGAATATGAGGGATGATATGTAAAAAGGGATAAAAGGCATTAGAGGAAGTATTTTCTAAGAGTGAAGTAACCACTATTTGACAACCCTATTAGGGGGTTGAATTATGCAGAGCCATTTAAGGGCATTGGATTCTTAGTCAAATAATAGAATATTTTGGCTGACAGGTCTGTTATATAGACTACTTATGTAAGGCCACCTAGGGGAACGTGATGCATAGTTAGGAAAAAGAACTCTAAAAAATTTTACTTTTCTATTGCTAAAACATCTAATGGATGTTTATGGAGATTCAAATTTTCCAAAGCACAGAGTCTGATGTATGGAGATGGGTACTTGAATATGGAGAGGATATTCCCAATCATGATTGTCAAAGAATTGGATGAATGTCACTCCTACGAAAGTCTGACCCAAACATTGGGAAAGTAAATTTAAACCATATACTTGAATAATTTCAGATCATGAAAAAGTTATGGGACAAATATGTTAAGGATGGCTATTTTTTACGGATCCCTACATATTGTCATTAAGACAAATAAGGAAAAAAGATGTTTTCCTCACAGGAATGAAATTACCACAATTTTACAAACCTATTAGGGGGTTGAATTATGCAGGGACACTTAAGGGCATTGGATTCATTGTCAAATAATAGCATCTTTTGGCTGACAGGTCCTTTATGTAAACTACATATACAAGGCCGCCTAAGGGCACATGATGCATAGTAAGGTAAATGAATTCTTAGGTATCAAAAATTTTGTGACCAGAAGTCAAGAAAAGTGTTATGGAGATCTAGAAGTATTTAAGGTTTGAAGTATGAAACATCAAAATGGGAATAGTCCAAGGCATGAAGGAGGTACACATACCAATGCTAACCATAATCATGTAGTGGCTGGGTCCTAAATTGAGGTGTTGGACTTCACTACGTATCGCATAAGGATGGGAATCAATCCATGCGTAGTTATTAAAATATAGTTTAACATCATGTGGGACTAGAGTGTAGGAGATCATAGTTTAGGGTCATAGAGCTCAGGACATAATGAAGAATACACGTTGTGTGTTTTGTAAACCTGATGTGAATGAAGACCAGTGTTTTCATTCCACATTCATGTTTTTACAGGTGGACGTTTCCGCCAAGGGACTGAAAGTGGGATTGGGGGTTAGGCCCAATGACTTAGGGATGGATTCTAGGGATGCTCGAACGTTCCTATGTATCCCATAAGGATGGTAATCAAGCCATACATAGTTCTTGAAATACCCTCTGTACAAAATTGGTTCGTACAAGTGAAGGGTGAAAGGGGACTTTAGTGCAATGATGGTTTGACCCAAGATTAAAGGATCAGGCATTGCCATGTATGCAAGTAGTATTTGGAATATAACATGATTGGAGATCAAGGTCAATAATGATTCCCTCTCAGGTGAGGCTGTCAAAGAATGTTGTAGTTTATTATTGTAGAGGACAAAAGTGAGAATAGTTTAAGGTCATATGCATGGACCGGTGCTGCACAGTTTAGCATCATGTATCTAGGATGTATGGATATGAAGTTTAATGTCTTGCATTGAGGACAATGGGGGACTGTATAGTTTAATGTCATATTGTAAGGACGATGGTGCTACACAGTTTAGTGTCATGTAGTAGGGGAAAAAGGGACATACATAGTTTAACATCATGTAGGAAAATGGTGAACCAATGTAGAGATATTGGTTTGGGGGGGGGCTTCACGGATCAACATCATATGATATGGAGGTGAACTAACGTGAAGATATTGGTTTCAGGGGGGATTCATGAATCAACATCATATGAGATGGAGGTGAACCGATGTGAAGACGTTGGTTGGGGTGGCTTCATGGATCAACATCATATGAGATAGAGGTGAACTAATGTGAAGATGTTGGTTTTGGGATTGAACCTCAGGAGTTTGCCTACGTACCCATCCTAGATGTCAAGGATCAATGTCCACATAGTTCAATTGAAAATGAATTGATGATCAAGTATTACTTGAGGAAAATAACATAAAAAATGGTGTTGGGACTTACACATGGTTAGCGGCCCAGAGAGGGTGTTATAGTTGAAGATTACTCTAATCTCATGTGAGTCATGCTCAGTGTAAGAAACAAGAGGTACCAACAACCCTAATAATTTACAGTTTAACATCATGTAGGAAAAAAGGGTGTTGTACAGTTTAGCCTCATGTAGCTAGGATGTATTGTAGTTTAACATCTTGCAGGACATGTGCACAGTTTAATGTCATGTATGACAAAAGGGACACAGTTTAAAGTCATGTTGGATGATAGAGGGACCATGTAGTTTAAAGTCTTACAGTGAGGACTAAAATTTTTATTTGTATTACAAAAAATAATTCTTCAAGAATCTTGGATTGATTGGAGTTGTAATGAGTTCTCTATCCATTGAGATTAAAGAATAATCTCCATTGGAGTAGACCTTATGTATTGAATAAGGTCCTTCCCACTTTGGCTCAAGATTGGGAGGATTCTTTCCTGGTGTCATTGGAGTGCTGAGAGGAAGAAGGTGTGACCTCTAACCGGTCTCCCAAAATAACTGTGTCAGGACCGAATCTACAATGTGTGGAAGAACGTTCCTGTACTTGTTGACCCCACTAAAGGGCTTTTCCATGAGTTCCTACCACATATACAGTTCTAGCAGGGGTAGGATTGAAATAGTGGATTCTGGAATATCCACGTCTTCCCCTGTATCCTAGACCTATGTCTCTTCTTCTAATTCCTCTGTTTGACATAGGGAACTTAGGCTCATCGTGATTGAAATTGATGAACCAATTCAGGTTGTACCATTTGGTGGGTCGGTGCCTATGCTTTTTAAGCAGATGGAATAAAATCTACGAGAGTCAAAGACAATTTAGGCTTTGACTTGGGCTCGTATTCTTCTAAATTCTCTTCTTTCTTCAAATTACGTTGCTTCATTAAAGATTTCCCTTCTAATGAAGGGGGTTTTGATGTGGAATTCATACCAGAAGACATAATTGGTTGATTTAATTGTGTTCGTAAAATGGAATGAGTTTGGTTGATCATTTTCATAACCATCCAATCATCATATTTCTGTACATTTTTACTTTTGACTTCGTGCCACTCACCCTCTTCCTCTAGATCAGTAGTAGTAACACATGCTTCCTGGGATGAAGAACCTTTCAGTTTTTTCTCTCTAAAGTCCACCATCTTTTGTAGGAGGTCATTGAAGACAAAACACTCCTGAATGGGATGCCCCAATATCTGGTGAAATGGGAAATAGTTGGGGAGTTCTTTATCTCCTTCCTTGTTCGGCCTTTTGGGCCTTGGCAACTGAACCAGGTTTTTTTCCAGAGCTGAGATGAAGTAACCCGGAACATGTTCATTTTGGAAAGAATAAAATTTGTTCTTAAAATCTTGGAATTGTTTCCTCCTTCGATATTTTTTATCATCTTGATGAGGCGGCTTTTTTTTACGTTCAGGAGGTGGATCATGTTGATATGATGAAGGTCTTGAAGTAGAAGTATGTACAGGTGCTTGTTTAAATGTAACTGTAGCAGTCTCTGCTTTCCCTATTATCCTTCCTGAAACTGATGGAATTACATGAGTTTTAGCCTTAGTATTCATAAGAGAGTCTTAGATCTACTGAGCAATTTAAGTGAGGTCTTGAAGCCCTCCTGTGTATTTCACAGGGATCAATGGTGTGCATAATTTATCAAGAAAATTTGCCACATAGATTGGAAACAATTCTTCTTGAGGGAGTTCTAAGCTTAAGGAATATGTTAATCCCTTCCAGTGAGCAATGAAATCTAAAACTCTTTCATTTTGCATTTTCATACAATTGGTAAGATCGAAAACTTTTGTCTTTGGAAATGTTCAGCTGAATTGAAGAAGGAACCTTCGACATAGATCTTCCCACCCAGTAATTGATCGGGATTGTAAGCTTGTATACCAAACAAAATCATTCCCTATTAATGACTGTACAAAACACCTGAGCTTAACTGCTTCGTTTTATTGAGGAGTTCACATCATAGGATCAAAAAGAGAAAAAAATATGTCATGTGTTGTTCTGGATCTCCCAAACCATTAAAAATTGGGAATGTGGTGATTGAAAAAATTTATAGGGGAGTAATTTCATCCACCCATTTAGGGTAAGCTCTCTTTTATGGTTGAATTTGTGCATGCTTTCCTTTCATATATTCCAACCATGATGTTAATGACTCAATGGCAGTCATTAATTTTTGAGAAAAATCTGGTTGAGCTTGGACCTGAGCAGGTGCAATAATTGGAGTTTGGACGGGTGTGGCGACCAGGACTTCCACTGATGGTAGTATTGCTAGTTGTTGTTGCATATAACCCATAGGATTGGACATGTGAGGATGTATTAGTAAAGGGGGATATTCTTGATCCATCCCAATAGCTGCAACAAATTCCCTTGATTGATTAACTCCAGCATGCTTAGGAGGAAGTCTTCCTTGAAGTAGTTCTGCATTTAACCACCTTAACTCCTTCATTTCTTCCTCCTACTATGTTAACCATTCCTCTAATGATAGAGATTGGACTTCTCTAGAGGAGGGGTGGAATGTAACCTGAATTTTACCCTTCTCATTGGTATGTTCCTTTGTAAAGTACGGAAGGGCATTACCCAAAGAAATGTCTTGCCCTTGGGAAACCCTCTGTCTTCTGGTACACACACCTCCTTCATTCGTTTATGTGTGCACAACCTCTTGAATAGGAACATCTTCATATGATCCCTCTGATTAAGCCTCATGTTCTGTGGGATTAGTGAAAATGACATTGATGACATTTATCGATGCATAACGCATTACATCCCTTCTGGCAGCGCTTCCGCGATATTGTCTTCTTTTATGTCCTTTATAAGACATTGCCCTTGGTTTAGTTGATCCCTTAGGAAATTATTGATGAACCGTAATTTGGATGGAATCTCCTGATAATTCGGCTCTATGTTCCTCTTGTGGCCTCTTCCCTAATCAAGAGAAGACTAACTTTCATAGAGGAAGAGATTGTAAACTTCAAAAAGTCCCCAGTCCTGTGTACTGGGGAAGTTCCTGTTTTTCCTGCTCAACTTCTCAAATCCTATCTGTTGATCTCATGGGATGGATTAAAAGACTCCCCATTCTAGAAAACTGAGGTGGATCTTGAGATACTACATCTGAAAATTTCTTAAAATCTCACTTGATTGTGCGGACATTAGTCTAGAAATTAGTTGTATGCATCAACCTACATACACTCAAATCACCTAGATCAGATGGCCGTTGGATTATTTTGGATCCTTTGGTCACCTGATGATGTGAATGCTCTAAATGATATGCATGTTTGATATTCTCATTTTCTTGATGGAAGAGTCATTTGACAACTTGTTCTTTATATATCTGACTCTCGGAAGAACTAGTTGGGGCCTGTTCATGGGAAAGCCTTTGATTACACACAAAACCAGGTATATGTGGCTATCCATGGGAAATAACATTATATAAGACCACTTTTGAAGGGCTTTGTTGACTGGAGAGTACAGTGAAATATAGTACACCATGAACACCCCATCCCCTAATATGAATACCAAATGTAGAATTGGTAATTAACTAACACAACCTTTTCAACGTGCCAAGGCATGAACGCTGAAAGGATATCTGCTACTTTTCAACCTTTGGATGTTGAGTAACTGAGAGATATTACAAGTCATTTTGGCATTGCAACCCTTCTATTATCTTAACATGATATTCATATCCATCATAAGATAATATTTTCTCTTTTAAGTGAAAAAGAGTTTTCAATATGTTGAGACGAATATTGTGAATACAATCTTCAGTCAACATTTCTGGAATATCATACTGAGAGTTAGAAAATTCCAAAACTAGACTGGTATTTTACCTTTCGCCAGTTTTTTTCTCATATTCAGTAATTCTTCTTCGTGAATCAATGAAGATTCTTCTACCTGATCAGACCAAAGATGGCACTTCTTTGTTACTTCATCAGATTCAACAAGATTGGTAGATAATTCATTTGTCAAATTAGAAAAAGAATGACCCAGGGGTGGTTTGGAGAATGACCTACACCCCTATTTATCTACTGATTGAGAAAGTATTTCACCTGCTAGCGATAAGAAATCATACATTACTGGCTTCACATTTTCATGTGCTTCAAGATAAGAGGTTTTTCCCATTATTGCATTGTCCTTTAGAGAATTTTCCTGGAAATGTGAATTATTACTGCGGAGAGGACTTTCAAAGCTAAATTCGTCATCATGGGGAGGAACACCATGGTGGGTTAGAATAAAAGATGAAACCATTTGCTCCTTGATCTTCTGGACACGTAGAGGGTTATCGTGGCTCTCATCTGAAGATGATACTTAGAGAACGACCTAATTGTCATGAAGAAACCCTTCATGAGGAAGTGTCTGTTGAATACCTTCGTAATTATTTTTTTCACTTCTAGAATCTAGAAATGAGAGAGTAGAATCTTGGGTTGTAACAGACAATTGTCTGAGCACTTCAAAAACCCCAACATAGAGTAAGGCCTTATTACAGATTGGCTCTTGATTTCTCAACTGTGATGGATGATTATTTTTCTTATATACCTTCTTACTGACTTTGGAAAGCACTTGTTGACAAAAGTGGTTATTATGGGGAGGTTTATGTGCCTGCTCAGGAGAAATGGTTAGGTTAGGCTGATTATCTTCATTTAAATTGGGTGTATGTGGCCAACTTGATGGTCTGTATGACATGGGGGAGTATGCCCCATGACCCTCCTAGACTGGAACAGAGGTGCGTATCAGCTCTGGGGTGACATGTTGAGGAGTCACTACATTGTTAGGGACAGATTTGTATTTCTTTCCTTGTGAGGTCACTGAAGTTGTTATAATATTATGACAGGTATCTAGAATATGGGAAAGGATTTGTTGCTGCTCTTTCACCATTGTCAGAATCTGCTTGGTGACATCAGCTGCCGAAATAGGAATATACGTCCATTCCATGTCTGGAGTAGGTGTATGTGCATGCTTATGTCCTCTATTTCCTGTCAAAAAATTCTAACGGTACGTATACATAGGGATAGAGAGATGAGCCTGCTCCAAATTTTTCATCGAAGCTTTTCAACTGACTTTTATGGGTACTACCAAATGAGACTGTTGGTAGGCTTGATGAACATTGGCAGGGGTATGTTCCTGCTGTGTATTCTTCATCAAGTATGGTTGATGAATTTTCTTCAATACTGTCAGACAATACTACTGACAGAATTGGTGATTGTAAACATCTGCATGTTCCTGCTTATCAGTTTCCACCATATTAGATTGGCAATCTTCTTTGGATGAAGTCAGAAGAGCCTACTGATAGGATGATGAATTATAAACAGGTGTATGTGCCTGCAGATATTATTCCACCGGAATTGCCTAGCAAGATTGATTTGTTACTGCTATAAGAGTCTGTTGGGCAGTGAAATTAGGACGGACTGGTGTATATGTCGGCTCGTTTCTTTCCATCAAGTTACGTTGATGGACTTCTTCGTAGGGGGGAAGAAGTAGGAACCTTCTCCCTATTGGCCAAATTTTGACTCTGGAGATTAGTCTTGTGTGATCGGGTCTGAGGAACCTGAGACGAACCCCTAGAGGTGAGACCCTCATCATGTTGAGATTGCACTACCGCACGAGTCTGGCAGTGATTGTTGGTGGTAGTCCTCAGGAAGGACTTTTTCCTTCATGAACCGATGCCTTGAGTGAACTCTTCATTAACCTCCTTGTAATATGGGAGGGACTGGTTGTTTCATTCCAGGGATAACGACCCGAAACGGTTGGAAATGGTGGTTGGAACCACCTGCTTCTTGACAACTGGTCGTCGCGTTCTGGACAACCAGGGTGAATTGTTAACTTAGAGGGCCTATCAAGCAGCCTCCAAAGTCAAGATGGTACCATCTTGACGGTATTCGCTCACCAATGCATTTGAAACCCAGCGTTACAGACGTTGAGTAGGAGATGTTGTCCTCATAGAAGACGAGGATCCAATAGGAGTAGTGGCCGAGGAATTCACAGGTGTGAATTTTAATGAATCCATTTTGTATTGCAAAGAGATCTTTAAAAATAGTGCCTATTTGATATAGCAGACATAACCAAGATATGTTTGGCCAAACTACATCTTTTGGATGAGCATATATGTTATTGATTACTTTGTTGGCCATCATAATGAGTTTAATAGGGGCCTAACAAATAAGTAAAACATCATTTTAACTTCGTTAAGGATTCAAATCGGGTTCACCATTTTTTGCTTCTTCCAGAAATGGGTATGACCTTGTTTGTTTAAGGTTCAAACTTTCCAATCAGTTTCTAACAGGTTTATTCATAGAACTGGAAACATCCAATGATTCTATATCCATTTGGACCTACTTTCCAAAGGTAGGTACTCATTTTTTGAGGACTGATGAGGCTTAAGAAGTTACATTGGTTGAGAGAATGGGAGGTTAGGCTCATCACACCATTTTGAGGGGAATTATTACCTACTCTGGGACTCTCTTATAGATTTAAGTTATGTTCATGAATCCTTATTAATTTACCAAGAAAGAAAATAAGTTTTCCTTTAGATTTGGAAATCAATGATTGACCTTTATAAGATTTAGAGAATTTTTTATATGTTATTGAGGTTCTTTATTGATGAAGAATCATCCATATGTATTAGAGATTCTTAGTCAATGGTATCTTTCAATACATTATATAGAATCTATTGGTCATTATGATGACAATACTGTTTTTAAAGCCACTCAGTGGGTCACTTGAAGTTTATTGTCATTTATAAGGACATGGATTATTTCATTATTGGGATCGTACTCACAGATGGGCTACCTATGTATCCTTGTTAAAGAGGAATCAGAACCCACGTAGTTCCTGAATTAATATATAGTTTAACGTCATATGGGATGGATGAGAATTAATGGGTGATGGGTTTGAACCTTGGAAATTCTTCCTATGTACTCTACTTTTAAGGCAGAGATCAAAGTCCACATATTTTTATTATGAATTTTGGGGATTACGTATGATTAACAGCCCAAAGAGATGTGTCGTGCTTACTTTTACACTCTAAGTTTACATGATTCATTCTCGGTGTGAGAACATGAGGTATTAGTAAACCCAACGATTTGTGCCACGAAAGATGTGCCCACAAGGAATGATATGGGGCTTATGTATGTGTGACTGACCAAGTAGGTGAAGACTAGGATTTACTTCTGGAAAGAAACCTAGGAACAAGGTCTATAAAGATATTTGTGCTTTATGGAGATTTGGATACTCTAACATGGGGCTTACTCACACTACTGGAAATCGGATCTTTCCCAACACTTCTATACCAACGGTTTGTAAAAACCGTTGGTATAGGCACCCTTTCCCAACGGTTCCCCCAAACCGTTGGGAAAGGGAGCTCAAAACACCCCTTTCCCAACAGTTTTGGAGAACCGTTGGGAAAGGGGTGGGTCTTTCCCAACGGTTCTCCCAAACCGTTGGGAAAGGGGTGGGTCTTTCCCAACGGTTCCACCAAACCGTTGGGAAAGGGAGCTCAAAACACCCCTTTCCCAATGGTTTTGGAGAACCGTTGGGAAAGGGGTGGGTCTTTCCCAACGGTTCCACCAAACCGTTGGGAAAGGGAGCTCAAAACACCCCTTTCCCAACGGTTTTGGAGAACCGTTGGTAAAGACCCAACCCTTTACCAAAGGTTCTCCAATACCATTGGGAAAGGGTGTCCCAAAATCCAGCATACACCCCGAAAAACAAAATATGCACCTATCCCAACGGTTTTGCGAACCGTTGGGATAGGTTCTTCGATTTGTTTTCCAGGTCTACTACCCGAGAACATTATATAAATCTAAATTTTAAATAATTATTATAATACATATATATATTTATGAAATTATGTTCAAAAAAGTCATATTAGGTTAGTGGTTAAGTCGTTCTATTATAAACGAAGGGTTCAGGGATCAAATCACACCGAATGTATTTTTTTTGAAATACATATACCAACGGTTTTATAACCGTTGGAATATATTTTCATATTACCTATGCCAACGGTTTTCAAAACTGTTGGGATAGATCTATACCAACGGTTTTCCCAAAACCATTGGTATAGACCTATCCCAACGGCTTACTTCGCCACGGTTCTCCAAACCGTTGGTATAGGCTATACCAACGGTTTGGAGGCCTATACCAACGGTTCCAAACTGTTGGTATAGGTTAGTTTTCTAGTAGTGTCATTAGGAGGATGCCCAAATTAGGGAGGACGTGGGGCTTACTCCTAAGGAGGATGCTCATTAACATGGACCATAAAGGTATTTTTACTTTATAGAGATTTATATTCTTAATTTGGGGCTCAATCCTAAGAAGGATGCCCAGATTAAGGGGGGAATTAACTTATTATTGGGGCTTACTCTTGAGAAGGATGCCCATTTTAAAAGAAAATATGGTTGGTGCTTACTCCTGAAGAAGATGCCCATTAACAGGTTCCATAAAGGTATTTGTGCTTTATGGAGATTTAGATTCTTAATTTGGGGATTACTCTTAAATAGGATGCCCAGATTAAGGGAGGCATTAAATTATTATTAGGGTTTACTCCTGAGAAGGATGCCCATTTTAAAAGAAAATAAGGTTGGGGATTACTCCTGAAGAGGATTCCTAATTAAAGGGAACATATAACTTGGGGCTTACTCCTAAGGAGGATGCCCAAAGTTAAAGATCTTCTCATCTTAAAGGATGAGGTTGAATGAAGGAAATATATAACCTTAGTGATATAAAGTTATGTAAATAATGAGGTTTTGAGAGATGTTCCACCTAATTCTTTTCAGATAAGGAATCCAACAAAGGAAACATGCAATAAATGTCTTTGAAGAGGGTTTTCAAGGATAAATCAAAAAGATGATAGGTGTATTTGAGGAAAGGAAGTGAATTGGAAGGAGGCGTGCAAGTATTGGTCTGGCGTGCAAGTCCTGGTCGCGCAAGTATACTTGCGTGACATTAGTCAACTTGGGCGATGAAGAATCCATGAAGTGATACTTGGGCGACATTGAATTGGAGCCCTTAGTATCATCCCTAGAGGATTTTATATGTGTGGCGCGCAAGTTTCCTTGAGAGGGAAAGGCGGTGCGCAAGTGTCTTCACTCCCCTTAAGGGCTGGACACTTAGGCGCGCAAGTATTGATGAGTTTTAATACTTAGGCCTTATTATTCCTATTGAGAGCTTCCATTATAGGTAAATAATTAATAAAGAAGTGTTCAGAAGACTTCAGATAGAGACCTAGGTGACCAGAGCATAAATATGAGTTTTAGACTTTTAGTCACTGAAATGGGGGGCCCATAGGGGGTAATTATAGGCCACATGAGGTTTGGGAGAAATTTCACTTAGGTCGTGCAAGTGAATTGCTCTCCTCATATCTGGCACACAAGTGACTTGCGCACCCAAGGCCGGCGCACAGGTATACTTGCGCGCCTTAATTCCTTATCAATTTTTTTTATGAATCTTTCCTCTTCTTTGTTTGAGGTATTACCCTTAGTCAATATTTGGACTCTGTGATGGAATAGAGTGTCAAAAATCCTCGAAAAGGCTTCCTAAGTATACCCATGTGAGGGAATCAAAGTCCACATAGTTCAACTGATGACGAATTAGATTCAATTGGTGTTCAACATATTACCGCTGGATGGGGTCACAACAGCTTACCACTGAATGGAGAGACAGCGGATTATCGCTGAATGGAGTAACAACGGCTTACCAATGAATGGAGTGACAATGGATTACCGCTAAATGGAGTGACAATTACTTACCATTGAATGGAGTGACAATGTATTTCCACTGAAAGAGGTCCACGGTTTAACGTCATGTGGGACGGGGGAGAACCGACGTGAAGGGGGGTTGAAACTGCCGGGTGTTGTGCTTGAACCTCAGGGAAGCTTCCTACGTACCCTACCTTGAAAAGAATCAAAGACCACATAGTTTATGTGGTGATGTTTGCAGCTTACACTCTGAGGTGGCCCAGGGTATTGGTGAACCAACATGAAGGAGGGCCTGGGATCCAATGGTTATTGGGATTTAACCTTTTCAAGGCTTCCTACGCACCTTGCCTTGGTGAAGATCAATGACCACGTGGTTTATGGTGTGTCGGCGAATTGACCTGAAGATGGACCTGGGGTATGATTGGTGGTGGGATTGAACCTCGTGGAGGCTTCCTACATATCCTTCCTTGGAAAAGATCAAAGTCCTCATAGTTCGGATGGGTGGGAACTGAAGTGAAGGTGGACCTAGGGTCTAGGTGGATGGTGGGTTGAACCTCATGGAGGCTTCCTACTACCTTGCCTCGGCAAGGATCAAAGACCACGTAGTTCAGGTGGAAGGGTGTGGGGCTTACACTCTAGGTTGCCCAAGATGAGGATGTCAGGTATGGTGCTTACTCTAAGCCCATGTGAGTCATGCTCGATGTGAGAAACAAGAGGCAGCAGAGACCTGGAAATCACGTCATGAAAGGTGCATTCGTGGGATTTGGAGAGGGGCTTACATGTGGTTAGCAGCCCAAAGAAGAAACAAGGGCTTATGCGTGGTTAGCAGCCCGAAGAGGTTGGGAATGACACCAGGATGGAGGCCTGGGGTGACAAAGAATAGTGAGAGAGGGACTTGGTACCAAAGAAAGGAGAAGCATAGTTTCCCACCATTCCCTTTACTAGCCCTGGGGATCGAAGATGAAAAAAAGATCATGGATGATGCCTCTGGCATGAAAAGATAGGGGCTTACACCAAAATGGTTGCCCATTCCCCATGGAAAAACTCCACTCTCATTAGGAGGATATCATCCCCTATGGAGACCAGTGGGAATTGAGAATTTCCAACGTGGGGGTACCACGCGTGCAAGGCATAGGGCGAGGTCACAGTTTAACGTCATGTGCTGAGGATGAAGATGTTTAGCAGTTTAACATCCTGCAGATCAGATGAAGTGGGTATGCTCCGCACCCCTGGGACATATATAACCGGTACCTTCAACTCCTTTGTGTGGAGAGGGTACAGGAAAATCCGTGGTGAGGGGGTGTCACAAAGCGAACCATCGAGGGGTCCATGTTAGCGTGGCTATGCGAATAAGCAATAGCCATTAGTGTGCCTATGCCAAGAAGAATGAGGAAATGAAATGAAACATGTGGTTTCGTCCAAATGAATTTGAAATCACATCATGAAAACATGGAGGGTCACACGGTGAAATGAATTTCCAAGCAGGGGGGATTCACAGGGAGGGGCCTTATGAAGCTCTGTTTCTCCATGTGGCAGAGGTCACTTGCAAAAGGGTGTGCTTCACAATGTGGGGTGCCTCAGCCTAAGCATAGAGAAGAGGTACATATGGGAGATGCTTTGCAAAGTGGAAAGGAATTTGTGGAGCTCTACCTCACGAATCAAAGGTGCCTCGCGAAGCAAGGTTTCGCATAGAAATATGCTTCGTGAAGTATAGTGACCCTGCCTTATCATGGGGATCATGTGTACCTGAAGGGTGTTTCACAAAGCATAAATGCTATGCGATGACCTGAGTCCCCTTGGGGATCCCTTTCCTTCCCAAAGGCCCTTAGGATTCGCAAAAGGCATCCCTCTCAGAAGAGGGGATCAAAACGAGACAAAGGGGAGGCACTTCGCGGAGTAGAAGTACCTCGCACAGCTCATGGTTCACAGAGCAGAAGGATGCTTCGTGATTCGAAAGCTGGGAAGTCGAAAGGTCGTATTGTCCATCCTTTGGCCTTAGGGGAATCCTGATATTTATAAGCAAGAGGTGCCACAAAGAGGATATTATGCGGCGTGAATAGGGGCTTGGTTGCTTCGTGGTGGTCTCGCAAGTGTCCAATGCGGTCGTGGAGAATCCCGCCTCCTTACTTCATGGAGGGAACATGAACGTTAAATTCATTCATGGAAGGTCTCGCTTCCTAGATTCGTGGTGGGATCACGAATGTCAAATGCGTTTGTGGAGAGTACCACCAATTTTCTTTATGACGGGCTCGCGAACATCAAATGCGTTCGTGGAGCGTCCCACCTCCTTTCTTCGTGGTGGGCTCGCGAACATCAAATGTGTTAGTGGAGTGTCCCGCCTCCTTGATTCGCAGCAGTCACACAAATGTCAAATATGTTGGCGGAGTGTCCTGCCTCCTTGCTTCGTGGTGGGCTCGCAAATGTCAGATGCGTTCGTGTAGTGTCCTGCCTCCTTGCTTCGTTGCAGACTCGCAAAAGTCAAATGCATTCGCGGAGTGTCATGCCTCCTTGCTTCGCAGTGGCCTCACGAATGTCAAATGCATTCATGGAGAATCCCACCTCTTTTCTTCAGGGCGGCCGCAGTGCTAGGGGGACTCCATGAAATGGATTTGCAAGGAAGTCAATGGTTCCTTCGTTTTGGATTCTTCTTTGTCCTGAATTTTAGCACCAAAAATATTTTATGTTAAAATATAAATTATTTTTTCTAAGATGATTTGATTTCAAAATTACTAATTTGTAAAAGTTATTGTTCAATCTCACATTCTTTTGTGATTTTTAACTTTATCTTGAAACAATCACATTATTTTTATACATTTTAGTGTAAAATTTAAATTCTTTTAAATATCCATATTATTAGTATGAAAGATATGATAATTTCCTAATCCATCTATCTTTTTGACATATTCTTTTTTACTTTTAATGTTATTTCATTTACTATGGAAATATCTATAAATTATGATTCATTACTCACAAAAGATATTTAATGATAATAGATATTGATTCATTAATTATATCAATAATTAAATTTGTGAGGAATTATTTGGACCTGAAATGATTGGTAGGGAAAAAAATTATATATCCCATTGATTCATTAGTAGTTCTCATGATAAAAAATAGTTGGAAAATATAATAATTTTTCAACATATATTTTTAAACAATCTTGTGAAATATATTGATAGTGAAATTATAATTTTCATAACATCAGGACATAAAATAAGTAATAACTCTACTCATTACAAATTTATTTGTTATTATCCATCAGGATTTCACAATGATATGATTTCTCGAATCATTTCATTCTTAGGTTATTGATTAAATGGAATGTGTTTGTAGTTATTTACCATACTATATTAATTATTCATGTTTATTCTTGATAACTTATTCTATATTTGAACCTTACTAATCATTTTATCTCACCATTATTTTGTTTTATTACTCATGATATTAAGAATAATTCCTATAATTAGATCTTGGATTCCAATGTTTTCCAATTTCAATTATTTTTATTTTGTATCTCGATATAAAATAGGTAACATGTATATATCTACTTCTCTAAAAACTCTATATTAAAAAGTCATTAGTGATTTTACCACTTGGATCAATGCCTATGTAATAAATCATGCATTTTTTGGGCAACTAGGATTGGGTTCATTATAATTGGTTTTAGGGGATGCTTATTAGAAACCATGGGATATAAAGTATTGAATGCATAGATGAGGGAACAAGACCCTATGATGTAGTTTTAGGATAATCATCGAAGAAAATCCAAATGGACAGGGAAGGAAATGATTTTAGGGGTTTTAAAAGATAAACATCCGTATTGTGATACTACAATAGAATTTGGTTCAAAATATAGGTACATATGGATTAGAAAATGAAAAGGGTGTATTGGGATTTACCTGATCATCAGCTAGTGCATAACAACATGTCTTTCTGTGCACCTATTTTGAAATACCTAGGGTATTTTCTTAGGATAAGAATATGTTCTTTATAAACGTTTATTTAGGCTTTGAGATGAAATATATACCTAAATAAATAATGTTAATGATTATGAGATTAGAAATTCATAAATTTTAGATAATTATTAGTGAGGAAACTTATTTGTAATTATACAATATGATTTAAAATTACAAAAATTATGGGATAATCTAGTATATTCCATATTTTATAATGGGTTTTTAAAAGGAATAAGGGTATAAATACTCATAGAAAATGTATAGATTTAACTACTCAAGAAACTAATATAGTTATTATTGGAAACATATGGTTGTATTTGTTTAGATTAATTAGGTTATTAAAAATATCTTTTCCAAGATGAAGAAACATATCCCACAATATGATTCTTCTATCTTGAATCACCTTATGTGAAGGAATCCACCGTCATTTGGTGGAATTGATGATCCAACGAAATCCAAACAATGGACTAAGTATATAGGGAAGATATTTATAGTGTTAAGAAATTGTAAAATGGAAAAGATTAAACCTGTACTGTATAGTCTCAAATGTGGTGATGATCAATAGTGGTTGTAGATCCACAATAATATAGAGGAATATAAAATATATTTCAAAAAATGGAAGGATTTTAAGGTGAAATACATCAAAAAATATTTCCCTCAAAATTTATAAACTAAAAATAATACAAATTTTACCATCTCAATGAAAAATGAAGAAGAAAATTTTTCTGAGTATGAGGATACATTTACATGGTTTATTGGGTCAGTTTCAGATTATATAAACAACAAAGATTTCATGATTAGCCTTTTCATTGAATATATTAAGTAATTTATCCAAAGGGAAGTAGTCTCTCAATAATATTAATCATATAATGAAATAATTTTAAGTATTATCGAAAAGAGAATAAATTCTATAGATCTTACATATTTTGGTGAAATAAAGAGAAGAATGTATCATTTGAACTCCATGAAAAGGGTAATGCATCAAACCAAAAAATAGGACAAAAAAATTTACACATAGTGAAAACATTGGAATGAACCATCCCAGGAAATTCATGAAGGTCATGGGGAATTTTTTGTATGTGAAAATATAAGGTTCATCTAGATCTTGAATGTAATGAGAAGAAACAATTCAACAATTTCTAATAATTCAATTTAAATGAAATAGGTAATTATTCAAACTAATGTCCTACGCATCAAAAGAATCGACCATATAATATGCCAAGGGGAGAAGTCAAAGCATACACAATCATTATAATATAGGTGGAAGTTCCAAAGGATGTGGTGGAAGGTACATTAATATTATATTAAAATTTAGAAAATAATTTATTTTATTTTTAATCCTATCACTATTTTTTGACTACCTAGATTTTTTTTTTAAATTAGACATTTAAAATTTAATTTAATAAGGGATTTTTTAGTTAGAACTCATAGGGTAAGTCCCCCTGAAACAATGATGTGTCAGACAGTTCCTAGTATAACAAATAAACATCCATTATTTTCTAAATTTATTATCATACCTATAGTTTAATTTTATATAACATGTGGTATGGACTAGATTTCAATGTACGATGAAAAATTTTATCTTTAGAAGAAACAAACCATGATTCATGATGAAAATGTATAATTCCTTATATTTAGAGTAGAGACTTCTTCATCTGTGTCAGATCTATATCCACACCCAGAAGCTCCACTAAATGTGATTCTTAAATAATTAGAGAAAAAAATCATGGATGGTGAAGGAAATTTTCAAATTGATTATATAACTATTTTATATGAATACAATGATATATTTCTGTAGGAATTACAGGGAAAACCCCAAGATCATGATGTTATCTTTTCCATTGATTTATCCCTTTATGGATATAAGGACCCAAACTTAATACATTACATGATACTGATTTTTATACATGAAAATACATTTTTACACATTGAGGGAATTTTTAGGTTTATATTTTTATGTAAGGAGGAAATTAAACATACATAACATATCATAATCATATATCTGGATACTATTAAAATAATATACATTATTTCAAAATGTGAAACTTTTCAAATAAAACATAATTTTATTGAAAAATATTCATGACATTTAAATTGAATTCCTTCATTATCATAAACATACATAAAACCTATAGAAAATATTTAAAAATGTGGGATGAGAAAATAAACCCCAGTAACGTATATAAGGAATTAAATTGTTATTCAAGTGTTAACCTTAAAACCAATAAAACCCATTTCATAAAAAAAAATTCACTTGCATGGAAACATCATTTAGTTTCCTTGGGAAATATTTAACATGTCACCCTTAAAATCACCCTTACACATGGAATAACCATTTGGTCAAATTCCACCTCCACAGTACCCAATGCAATAGAGAGATATAATGGGCCTCACCCATCATATCTTGAGCTATAATGGGCTCAACACAACATATCTTGAGATATAATGGGCTCAACCAAACATATCATGATCTATAATGGGATCAAACCAACATAAATATTTCCAAATAAAATATCATGGTAATAATTAATGATGTAATATGGAGAAACCAATCATTCCATATATATATATATAACAATCATTTTGAAATTTATTAAGGAGTCTTTTAAAAGAATTTTAAAAGGGAAGTCCCTTAAAAATATAATTGGAGTGAGAATTAATTAAATATAATTAATATGTGTATACACTGTAAATACCCATAATACAACAAAATATAAAAAAACTTCATCACACTGATAATCTTAATACCACATAATGGATAAAGTAGAAGGTTAACCCAATGATTGGAAATTATGTTTTGAATTATCTTACCTTGGATTCTTCTTTCTGAAATTTTTTTTAAACATCATTTATAATCTTTAAAAAATTGTTATTAATATCTTTATGAAACACATTCATGTTTATAACACATTATATGATAATTTTACAACATAATTCGACACATTATTTGTAATATTTTGTTATTTAAATTGTTTCAGGTGCGTTCTTTACATGGATTCTGTGATCAGTTCATGATGGACATTCATGTAAATTAGAAGTGAATATCCACAATTGGAATTGAATTGTATTTATATATTTCTAGAAATATAAATTATACCATTTATCATTTTTAATTCTTACATGAGGATGATTCATATGTTAAAACATTATTGATATTTGTTTACATCATTTTGGTGATTGTTCGATCATAATGAACTCATTTTGTTTTATAAATTAACAACATGTTTAAAAAATGATTCCAGAAAATTATATAAGATATAATACAGGAAATAAAATATGTTTCATCAATAAAAATGGTTTCATGAATAGTCTTTAAGGATGTAATGAAATTTAAATTTCATCATCTATGATATCAGTAAATTGACACATTACGGACGTAGTTTTAATTTCTAGAATAATTGGGAGAGGAGAATATCTATAATGGTGAATCGTCCATAAAAAATAAAAATTACAGAATATATATAATATTCTGGATCATTCATGCCTCTTTAATAAGGGTTGGTGAATAAATAAGAATAATAGAAAAGAAAATGAAAATAAGAGAAGGAAAATAAAAGAGGATGTCCACCTCTTAATCTCTTTTCCATGAGATCCTCCTTAATCCATTTGGTATTGGACTTTTCATGAGACTGGAATGTCATGGAAGTGGGGAAGGGTCTTGTTAGGGGTATTGGGTAAAACACAGGCAAGGTTCAATGATTGATAGGTCTGGGAGTAAGAGGGTGGAGTGGGTGGTATTTATAGTAGGGGAGATGATGATTTTTACATTATTTCAATCATTATTTTATAATGTTTCTACAGAACAAGAAATAATTATCATACCATGGACCAAAATATTAATAAGAGATTGTGAGTTTTATCCCCTTATTCCTACAATAGGATAACATCATCCATGAGTCCATAACTCATGTATATAGTATAATTTTTAAATTATCGCATTTCACTATTCATCAAAAAATCAAGTATTTCATAAAATAAAAAAAATTACCCCAACCATTTTTCAACAAGAAGAATCCAAAAATGAAGTCCATTTTATCTAAAAAATCTATTTTTAGGAAATTATGATTTTAAATAAAATAAAATTTTACTAAAAAAATATCAATTTTAAAACATTAATTTACTTATTCCTAGATATGTGTATATCATGCTTTTAATTTAATATTATATATATACAATCATATGTGAGTTTACTATTCATATGGGTATGTCACTATTCATTAAAAAAATTATTATTCATAATGGTATGTTAATAATCATCAAAAATTATGTTGACCTTAGCTGACTCTAAATAACTTACTGATTGCAACTGTGTATGCCCATATTTCGAAATTCAAATCAAGGAAGTGATATTATGCTTAATGTTTAGGTAGAATTATCTTCCTAAGAAAACTTCAATAATTTAAATTAATTGTTTATAAACATTGGGGTGTTATATTATCCCCACCTTCTAGAAAATGCATCCTCGTGATTTTATTTACTTATTAAACCAATGGGGGTAACTTTCCCTCATAGCATTTTAAGATTCCCATGTTGCTTCTTTAACAATGTTGTATCTCCTTAATCTATTACCAAGTGGATTGCCTTATATTTCAATAATTGATATCTATAATTAAGAATATAATAATGTTTTTCTTCATAAGAAAGGTTCTATTCTAGTTGAATTGCTTTTCAAATCAAGAAATGAGATGAATTTGGCACATACATTATCAATATCGAAACCTGAAAACAAAAATTGTGTACCTATGATAAAATAAGATCCAGAGCTGCTATATATGTGACTAGTCCAACATTATCTAGAATTTCATAAGGTCCAATAAAATGTTGACTTATCTTTCCGTTTTTATCAAAACTCATAACACTTTTCTATGATGAGATTCTAAGAAAAACATGATCACCTACCTCAAAAAAGAATACTTTCCTCTAGTTGTCTGCATAACTTTTCAGCATGCTTTGAGCTTTCCACATCTGTTGCTGGATCATCTACACATTCTCAAAAACTTCCACTACTAATTATGGTCCCATGAACTCCATTCCCCAAATTCATCCCAAAAATATGTAGTTCGAAACTGCTTCCCATAAAATACATGAAATAGATCCATCCATATACTCGGATGAAAAATGATATTATAAGAAAACTAAACTAAAGAATGGTGTTGATCCCAACTTCCCTAGTAGTCCATCGAACAAGCTCTATGAATATCGTCCAAAGTATGAATCGTCCATTCTGACTGCCCATCAGATTGAGCATGGAAAGATAAACAAAAATTAAATTTTGTTCCCAACATGTTATGAAGGCCTATCAAAAAAATTATATGTGAACCTGGGATCCCAGTTATATAAAATAGGATGAGTAACTCCATGTAACCAGACATTCTCTTTGATGCACTATTGATAAAGATGAACCAGATACATTGTATCTCGAATATACAAAAAATGTTAAAATTTAGTCAGCCGGTCAACAATGACCCAAATCACTTTGTTACATTGAGAAATATTTGGTTGTCCCACAATGAAGTCCGTTGATATATTTTATCATTTCATCTCTGGAAGTGGTAACAGCTAGAGCATCCCCTTCGGTAACTTCCAATCTTCCTTAACATGTTGACATGTCAAAAATTTCACTATAAACTCAGCCATATCTTTTTTTATTACATCCCACCAGTAATACTACCAAAGGTATCTGAACATCATAGTACTGCCATGATGAACTAGAAATGGAGAACTATGAGCTTCAAACAACAATTCATTCATAAAATGGGAAACACAAGGCACACACAACCCTTTACAAATCATAAAACACAATATTTTTCTGGGTTTAATTATGATAACTTACCAACATTAACCAATTATACCTTTTTTTTGTAGCTCATGGTCTTCCTTCTGCACTTGCTGAATTCTGTCTGACAAAGATGAATGTACTACAACCTGAAACCAAAATGATGTATTTCATGCACCAACAACTTCTATGAAAAAATTCATCAAATCATTTACCAAAGTATCATGTTCTAAACGTGTCATGGTTAATGTATCATTTCTTTTCTGACTCAATGCAACAACCACACTGTTTTATTTCCCAATAATGTAGTGAATCATGCAATCCTAATCATTGATTAGTTCCAGCCATCTTTTCTATCTCATGTTTAATTCCTTCTAACTGAATATATAATTCAAACTATTTTGGTCAGTATATATTTACATTTGGATCCATATAAATGATTCTTCCAAATGATTAAATAAAAAACCAAAGCTACAAATATCAAAACATGTGTAGGGTAATTTAACTCATGGGGTTTCAACTTCCAGGAATCATAATCAATTATCGGACCATTCTGCATTAGAACACAACCAAGTCCATCCAAATAACAATCACTATAGATGAAAAATTCACCATTTCTAGAAGGTATTGTCAGAACAGGATCATTCAAAAAATGTTTTCAATTCATAAAAACAAACATCACATTCCTCTGTCAAAAAAAAATTTAACCCCTTTCCATGTTAATATAGTTAGAAGGCTAGATAACTGTGCAATTTATTTAACAAACAGTCAGTAATAACATACAAATATATTAAAAATATGAATCTATATAATATTTTTAGGTATTTTACATTTATAAACCACATTTTTTTGGCATGATAAACTGTTTTTTCCATCCTCATTTAAAATGTTCCTAAGAAAATAAATTTTTTGCAACCAAAAAACACACTTTATGACTTTTCCATATAGTTTATTTTATTATAATGATTTCAAAAAAACCTGTAGATGTTTTCCATTCTCCTCATTAATTCTATAATAAAACATAATTTCATAAATAAATACAACAACAATCTTTTCCAAGACCCCATGAAATATTCTATTCATAATATCCATGAATTCGGCAGTTGAATTAGTAATCCCAAAAGGCATAACTACAAATTCATAATGACCATATCTAGTACATAACATAGTCTTTAAGATGTATGTATCCATTACATTCAACTCATTGTACCCTTACCTCTAGTCAACCATCGAAAATAATTGTGCTCACTGGAGATGATCAAAAAAATCATCGATATGAAAAAGATGATACTTGTTTTTAACTGTAATATTTATCAAGGCTCAATAATCAAAGACATGTATCATTGAACCATCTTTCATCTTAATAAAAAATATAGTAGCACGCCATGGTGAAGTGATTGGACAGATGAAACATTTATCTCATAATTCATGTAATAGATTTTTAATTACAGATGTTCCATTTCATCAATTTGATAAGGGGGTTTAGAAATTTCCTTCGAATCAAGAATTAAGTGAATAATATGATAAACCTCACAATATAGAATAACACCAGTCAAATCATCAGGGAAAACATCCAGGTATTCATTTACCACTAGTACATCATTAATCTGGATAGTTCCATTATCTTTGTAAATATGAGAAAGATAACATTCATTTCAATATTTTATTAGTTTCTTATCTTCTTGATATGTTATCAATGGTTTGGGTTCATTCTTGAACACAAAATAAATATCCTTTTTAAAAACAATTTTTTTTTCAATGTAACATATCAAGGAATGATAAAATGAAATATAGTCTATATGGAGAATAACATCAAACTCTACTAGAGGCAATACAACAAGGTTTCTAGGTAAAATTCTTCCATAGAAAATAATATGTATATTCTTATGATTTATTTTTCCACAATATTTCGTACATTTTTTTACCATGAGTTATGTTTTAATTTTAGGAATTTGAATTAAAATTTATTTGAAAATTTCTCAAAAGTAAAGGAATTTGTAAATGCTGATTAAAACAACACATTTTAAAAATCTATAAAAACATGAAATTTACTAGATACCCCCTCATTTGATATCTCAACATATAATGAAGCGATTCCAAAGGATTTTACTGCACACTTCATCTTCAAATCTTATTGACTCCCATCTTGGGTTACTAGCTTCGAACAAACATTAGCAAAATGACCAAATTCTTTATAGTTAATGCATCTCACCAAAGGATTCTCATTTATTTTTGGATCATTTTTATTGAAATAATGAGAAACGTGTCCAAAAATTCCACATTTGAATCATTTCCATGAATTTAAAATACATTCCCATGGAAAACTTTTACCACACTTTTTAAAAGACAAGAAATAGATTTTCTTACCTCAAGATTTCTTAAACGAGTTCTTCATCAAAGCCTGCCATCCTGATCTCTTCTTATTCATGTCACCACAAGGAACATACATGTATGAAAACTCCATCATTTCTTTTTCATAAAAATGAACATGTTTCACCTTGTTTCTAAACTCGCATAAAGTTAAATCTCTTAACAAATTTGTTTTTTAACTAATGTAAAATATATTAATTTTACTATCAAAATACTAATGAAAATCAAGTGCGTGCCTGGCCAGTTTTGTAAAATTAGCTTCATATGCTACCACAGAATCATCATATTTCTGATTCAGTTCTAATAATTATTTCCACATTCTAAGTTGAACAGTTTTAGGGAAACATTTTTTGAGAAAATTAATCCTAAAATCATCCCATTCCCAAATATCAAGACCATATATTTATATCATATTCTTAACCAGACACCACTATTGATCATCTTCACCTTCCAAATGATAAATATATTATATTACATTTTTATTTTCTGAACATACCATGAAATCAAATATCATTTATAGATCATTGATCCATCCTTCGGCTATCACTAGATATGTGGTTCCACTAAATTTGGGAGGATTTTGTATCATAAAATGATTCACAAAATACATGTTTTATCATGGTAGATCATGTTCCTCTATAGCATGGATACCTCCACTATTTATTTCTTATTTCAACTGAGCCATTGTTTTCACAAAATACTTGGTTCCAATTCAAACCATTTTAGGTTTTAGATTCGGATAGACATCTGCCTCTTGGTGCCTTATAACTTCATCTTCCCTATTTCATCAATGGAACACCAATTTGGACTGACATATCTTAGACAAAAAAAATATGGTAATCATTAAATGCTATAACATTTAAAATTAACCATAGAGTAAAAATCATTTATGGTATTCTCTTAACATCATCATAACCCCTAATGTTATCTAAACCGTTATCTGATACAAACTCTAAGGACCCAGCCTTAATACATTACATAATACTGATTTTTAGAGAAGAAAATAAATTCTTACACATTGACAATATTTTTAGTATTACAGTTTTATGGAATTAGTAAATAAAACATACATAACATCTCATAATCATACATGTGGACACTATTTAAACAATATCTATTTTTTCAAAATATAAAAATTTTAAAATAATAAATTATTTCATAGATAAATATTCATGAAATTTAAATTTAAATCCTTATATCTCTTACACATCCTTATAACCAGTGAAAAACATTTAAAAACTTTTGATGAGTACAAAAATCTCAGAAAGGGATATAAGGAAAGAAATCGTTAGTCCAGTGATAATATAAAAACCAATAAAACCCATTTCATAAAAACTAGTTAACATGCATGAAAACATCGTGTCATTGGATTGGGACATATTAACCATATCATTCTTAAAATAACCCTTACACATGGAACAACCATTTGGTCAAATTCCACATTCGGAGTACCCAATGCATTGTAGAGCTATAATGGGGCTCGACCATCATATC
The DNA here is from genome assembly GCA_963277665.1 of Viscum album. Lineage (NCBI taxonomy): Eukaryota > Viridiplantae > Streptophyta > Magnoliopsida > Santalales > Viscaceae > Viscum > Viscum album. Next base: position 1,471,678,727 of record OY728125.1, on the reverse strand, counting down.
TTGAGCTCTAATGGGATGAACCCAACATATCGTGAGATATAATGGGATCAACCCAACATAACTATGTCCAAGGAATATATCATGGTAATAAAGTATCATTAATCAGGGGAAAACACTCATTCCCTATATATATATATTAATCATTTTAAAATTTATTAAAAATACATTCAAAAGTATTTTAAAAGGAAAGTACATTAAAAATATAATTGGATTTAGAATTAAAAGAATGTAATAGATACGTGTATACACTATAATTACACATAATAAAACAAAATATAGTCAAAAAAATCCTCACACCAATATTCATAATACCACATAATGGATAAATTAGGAGGTTAACCCTATGATTGGAAATTGGGTTAATAATTCCAATACCTCAGGTCCTTATTAATTAAAATGTGTTTAAAACTCATGTATAATGGTTAAAGGAGGTTTATTAATATCTTATTGAAACATATTTATGTTTATAACACCATACATGAGCATTTTACAACATCATTTGACAAATTTATTAGTAATATTTTGTTATTTACATTGTTTTGGGTGTGATCATGACATGGTTTCCATGATCGGTTCATGATGAATAATCTTTTCGATAGGAATTGAAACACCAGAATTAGAATTTAATAGTATTAATATATTCCCATAACCACAAATTAATCCATTTTTTACATTTAAATCTGACATGAGGATGATTCAAAAGATAAAACATTGCTGATATTTGTTTAGATCATTTTTGCATTTCGTTGATCATAATGAACTCATTTTGTTTAATAAATTAATAAAATGTGTGAAATATGATTCTAGACCATTATATAAGATGTAATAAATAAATTACAATCTAATTTAACAAAAAAATTATTTCATGGCTAGTCTTGAAGGATTTAAAAGAAATTGGAGTCACATCATCCACGATGTTGGAAAATCGACACATTGTGGACGATATTTTAATTTCTAGAATAAGTGGCAGAGGAGAATAAGAATAATGGTGAATATTCCATAAACATGATAAAATCAAGAATATATATCAGAATTTAGGTAATTAATTTCACTAGATAAAGGGTGTCATGGAAAGAAGAAGAATAGGATTGAAAATAAAAATAAAATAATGAATATCAAAGAGGATGTTTACCTTTTGATCTCTTTTCCATGAGATCCTCCTTATAGCCATTTTTTTCGGCCTTTTTGGTGATACTAGATGATTTTGGATGCGAGTTAGGGTCTTGGGAGGAGTATTGGTTAGATCATAAGAAAGGATCATGTTTTGATAGGTGTTGGAGGAAGAGGGGGGAGTAGGTTGCATTTATGGTGGAGAAGAGGAGTTTTACAATATTTTAATCATTATGTTATTATTTCCACACATGATGAGAAATAGTTATGATTAAAAGACCTAAAATAGTAATAAATGCATGAGAGTTCTAAAAAAGTGTTCTTATGTCAGCATAACATCATCCATGACTCCATAAAACATGTATTTAGCTTAATTATTCAATTATCATATTTCACTATTCATAAAAAATTCATGTATTTCAGAAAATTACCAAAATCTCACCCAAACCATTTTTCGAATTTTATAATAAATAAATGAACTCCATTTTATCATAATAACTTTATAAATATGAGAAATTTAGTTTTTAAATAAAATAATTTTTTTTTGAAAATCAACAATTTTAAAACATTTATTTACTTTTTCCTCAATATGGGTATATCATATTTTTAATTAAATCCTCTATATATACTATAATAGGTGAGGTTACTGTTCTTAAGGGTACGTCACTATTAATATGGGTAACATTACTATTCATAATGGTATGGTAATATTGACCAAATATTAAGTTGACCATATCAGAATCTAAATAACTTACTAATTGCAATCGTGTATATCCATTTTTCGAAATTTAAAACACAGATGTGGGAAAATTATGTTTAACGGCCAGTTATAACTATCTACCTATAACAATTTTTCTTTCATTTCAATTATTTTGAATCCCTTGGGTGTTACAATGAAATACCAATTTCAAATATTCCCTATATAATGTTTATTGTGGAATTCTTAGAGTTGGAAAAAACAATAGGAGTTTGAAGATATGGGATTCATTCACCCTATTGTTTTACTATAAAAATCCCATATTCTCTTTATTAAGAATAAAGAAGGATCCATGATTCTGGTCATTGATTATATTGAAAAAATTATATTATAATGAAGAACAAGTATCATATACCCCACATTGATAACTTCTTCAATAATCATCACGGTGCCAAATATATCTCAATGATTTACCTTTGTTTTTGGTATTTTTAATTGTGAGTAAATTAGGAATTCATTTCAAATAAATATTTCGGAATGAGTTATGGACATTAATTTTTTACTATAGTTCTATTTTTTTATTTATTAATGGAACCTTTATTTTTATAGATCGAATATATAGAGTATTTCAGGACTATCTTGAGGATTTTTATGTGGTGTTCATTAATGATATTTTTCTATATTATTAAAGATATAAGACCATGTAATTCACATATAGATCATTTTGCAGAATATTATAAGGAATGTGTTATTTGTTATATTTTATATGTTTGATTTCTGGCATCAAGAAGTTTCTTTTCATGTCCATATTTTCTCCAAATATGGAATCTCAGTTGATTTTTGTGAAGAAAAAGGCATTTAGATAATGGCCAATACCAATGAACATAACTGAGGTACATATTTTCATCAATTTGGTAGGATACTATTCATGATTCGTTTAGAATTTTTACCTTTTGCGTAACCAATTAACCAAGAATTGATGAAATGTGGTTAAGGTTTTTTGGATAATGGAATTTGATTAATATTTTGATGAACTAAATATGACCCTATTTAATTCTTAGATTTTTACTCTACCATCTGGAAATGATGGGTTTTTGAAATATATTAATTCAATTTTTCCTATTAGAAAATGATTAAGTTATTGCATATGAACCAATATAATTGAAGACTCGCAAATAAAACTATGAAACCCATGATATTGATTTGGAAGCTATAATATTTTCATTGAATATATGCAGAGATTACATCTATGGTGAAGTATGTGAGATATATATGAATAACAAAAGCCTCAATTACATATTTTCCCCAAAACTAATTAATATGATTAAAAGGAGATGGATTAAGCTACCCAAGGATTATGATTCCTCAACTAACTTCCACATATGGAATAAAAATAGGGTAGTTGATTCATTGAGTAGGAAAGATCATGCAATTTTGATGAAAATGTTTATTTAGAGGGATCTTATATTCATTGATATAGTAAATACGGATATGGAAATTATTAATGAAAGTGAAAAATCACACATTTTTCAAATGAATGTGAATACGAAATTATTATAAAAGAGAAAATAATCTCAATCTGATGATGAGAAATTTCCAAATAAAATTTAAGATATGATTGATGGGAATTAACAAAAATCTTTTTTACAGATAGGGTTCAGAAAATTGGAAAGGGTTATGTATTAAATATATTCCCGATTTTAAATTTTAATTACTTGATGGTGGTCATAGTTCAAATCTCTCTATATAGCTTGATAGCATCGAGATGTATAGGTATTTGAGGGAAAATAATTTTTGTAATAAAATGAAGTATGAAATTACTAATTATGCGTACAAATGTTTGGTTTTAAAATACATAAATCAATGAGTATGTATCCTAGAGTATTATTGAAAAAAATTAGTATTCACGTCTGGAATTGGTATGAAATTACAGTGTACTTTTTCACTAGACTACTAAGGATTCCTTGAATGAATAATGTAATATGGGTTATAATTTATATGTAAGCCTAATATATACAAATCCCCACTATAATAGAATATTTTCCATCTGATAACCTCACAAAACTCTATATTAATGATTTTTTATGACTTTATGGTGAACAAATTTTGATTTTTTATGATCCTGATCCATGTTTAATGTCGAAATTCCGGAATATTATTTAGAAGCTTATTGATATTGAGCTTAATTTAACCACCACATATAATCATAAAAAAGAATGAAAGTAAAAAAATAAATATTAAAATAATGAAATACATGTTTAGGTGAGGTTTATTTTAATTTCAGGGTTCACGAGATGTGAATTTTCTGTTGTCAGAGTTTTCCTATAAAAATAGTTTCCAATAAAGTATTCAAATGGCAGCGTAAAAATCCTTATATGGAAAGATATGTCATACTAATATAATTTGGGAGGAATTTGGTGACTTGAATCTTCTAGTCCCATAAAATATTTAATAGATAACACCATTTATATATATAATTTAGTCTCATATTATGGTAGTTAAAAGTAATCAAAAGAGTTATTCCCATAATCGAATGAATGATTTGAAATTGTAAGTGGGAGGTCTTGCTTTCTTGAAAGTATATACATATAACGGTATCATAAGATTTAGTAAGAATGGGAAACTAAGCCCTAGATACATCATAACCTTTTAAATAATTAAATGAATTATATTTTTTCTCATTTTTTTGTAAATTTTACCAAACATCTCAAAAGTAATTGATGTGTTCTATATATCATTAGTAAAGATGTACATGCCTAACACAATCCATGTGGTTAGCTATGATGAAGTATAAGGGGAGAAAGATCTATCATAATATGAAGAACCCATCCTGATTCTTTATATTATAGAGAAATTTTTGAGGAATTTGATGAGTTGTCTGGTACAGGTACATTAAAGAAATCAGAAATTGGAAGAAGCAATGTGGGGACTAGAGGATATTGCGAAAAAGAAGGAACCTAATCTATTTAGAAGGTAATATAAATTATTATTTGATAAATGTTTATTCAGGAGGGTATAATGTTACCACATTTTATTTTCTATATATTTATTTTATAATAAATTAAATTTCATCAATATCTTATGATGCATGCAACACTATGTTTAACCGAAACAAGATACTATATTAAAAGTTTATTTAAACCTAACCATTATAACCTCAACATTAACTTACTAAGTATGAATATAAAAAACTATTAAAACATATGTTTTTTATATTTTTAAAATAATTTAATTTGATATAAATTGATTAAAAATTAAATAATAATCATCTAGAAAAAAATTAAGGTTTTCTGAAAGAATATTTTTAGTATACAATTTCATCACATCATTCATGGTTTTGATAAAATACATGTTTTACACTTATAAAAAATTTATTTAATAAAATATAAACTATTTTTTAAATAATCATATCAAAATAAACTTTGGGTTATTTTTTGTGGGATTTTTCTAAAAAGATTTAATTTTTAAGGAATAGTGAAAACTAATTGATATTACTATGAACCACATATTAATTTAAATTAATTAAAAATTTAAATTATATTTTAAATTGGTTTTGAATTTAAATTAGTTAAATTGAATATATATTAATCCAATTTAGGTAATATTAATAAATTACTAATATAATAGTTTTATTAAAACATTGTACGTTTTTGAACATTTTGTCTTTGAAAACTCTCTTTCTCTTCGTGTATTTGAGATTAATTTAAAATTTAAATTTTCTACTACGGTGAATGAAATTTTAAAAAATTCATAACTTATTTGGAATCAAAATAATTTATATAATATAATAATTTTTACTTAATTGTAGAATAAAAGAATAATGAAAATATAATAATTTAATTATTATATTTATGGTAAAAATAATTTTATCATTGAGTTATACAAAGAAAATAAGAATTAATAATAGCCTTTTAACATGTAAAAATGTTATTTTTTTACAAAAATGACCCCATATCCTCCAAAATATCTTATTTAGGCTCATTTGTAATATTTTTTCATGTTAATTACTTTATTATTTTGGATTTTTTTGTGAAATTTCCATGAAATCTCCAAGAAGACCACTTTCCCCAAATATAAAAGTGAAATCACTCTTCAAATATTCACTACTACAAAGGAATTGGCCTAAAAAACAAAAAAAGCACCCCTAAAATCCTTAGGCACATTTGAGTACTGGTGGGGCTCCCAATAGACCATCCCTAGGGTCCTTAAGAGGAGATCCAAATAAGGAATATATTTGAGACTGTAGTTGTATTAAGAATGCTCTTTCGTTTTAATTATTAATTTTCCACAATAAATTATATAATAACACTTAAAATAGAGTAAATCAAATATATAATATATATATATATCTTATTTTGTTTATGTTATAATATTTATCCATCTCCACTTCCTTTAAATGGGAATAAAAATCGCTTATTGTGTGTACGACGGATTATCGCCTCCCGAAACGATGTATGCCAATTTCCATCAACACCTCACTTTTGGATATAAAGATGGAATTAATTTTTATATAATTTATAGGTAATATAAATAATCATATGTAATTATATTACCCAATATACAATCTTACTTTCCATTTTCGTTTAAAATACTATAATGTCGCTCTTGTGTACGGTGGACTATCGCCTCATGAAAGTGATGTGAAATGTTTTTCAACTATGAATTACATGTAATATAATAATGTTTAAATTATTTTATATAAGTTATATATAAGTTATATATAATAAATTATATTTATTTGGGAAATTTAGTATATAACCCACTTCCTAACCCATTAACCTGTTAATGGAATGACATCGTCACTCGTGCGTACATACGACCTACCATATCTATGAAGACATGTGATTAATTTGCCATGAACAACATTTAATATTAGTTATAGTAATGTATATATTTATTAAATATTATATTTATACCATTATTATAATTTGGGAGTCTAATTAATTATATCCTACGATAAAACTATATCTTTCATTACAAAACACAAATGGGAAAATAAGTTAATTAACACCCAAAACAATGAAAATAATGGTATATTCTTAATAGATGGGCAGAAAAAAAATTATTAGATGATTTTATATAATATTTTAAATAATATTATCAATCAGGTATAAATTATTATCATTCTTAAAACCATAAAACCATGGGTAAAAATATTTAACTAATGGAAGGCATAATATATTATAGTTTGTCTCAATTTACATTCATTGTGAAATATTGTCATGTTATGAACCTAATTTAACTACACAGAGTATATAATGAACCATAGACATGTGATATCGTGATTCCATAAAAATTCATTGTATTTTATGTTTCAATTTTAATAACTTCATTCAATGTGATTTGGCATGAAAATTACAAAGTGGTAAAAGTTATTATATAATCTCACATTATATTATGATTATTAGCATTCTCATGAAACCATAACTTTCTTATGATAATTTTTTATTGTAAAACTTTTCTTAAATACAGATGTTATTATATGATGGGTATCTCTATTTCTTAAACAATATACAATTTATACATACAATGTTTACAATGAATGTTATTAATCAATGGGGGAAATATTGATAAATTGGTATTCTTTAAAAAGTATAGATATTTTATGATATAGAATATTTATTCATGATTAAAATGAATCATTCTATATGTGAGGAATATTTTTGAATTGTAGTGATGGGATAATCCCAAAATTATATATCACTTTTTTTCATCCGTTGGCCCCATTAGAGAAATCAAATAGCCAAATTAATCGAGTTTCAAACATTTGTTTTAAGCCATCATGTGAAATGTTTTGATGGAAGAGTAGTAATGATACTGAGAATATTAAGCCCAATAATTAAGCATTTACCTCATTATGAATTAATTTTTTATTATCCATGGGGGTTTCACAATGATATTATCCCTGGATTCACTTCATTATTAGTATATTGATTAAATTGAAGGTGTTTTTAGTTATTTTCTATTAAATGTTGATTATAATTATTGATTCACGATAACATACAGTAAATATAAACCTTAATAAATATTTTTTCATTCCCTTATATTTTTTCCCTTTCACATGATATAAATTAGAATTATTGGAATGAGTTTAAGGGTGCCAAATATTATCTATTTTTATTCTTTGTATTTCATATCCCAATGTAAAATGTGTATCATGTATGTAGATTTTTCTAAAAACCTACTAAATTTATTAGAACATCGGTATTTGAACCATTTTTATCTACTCCAATGTAATAAATAATACACCATATCTGGGCCACTAGTGTTGGGGTAGTTATAGTAATGTTAGCATAAGACCTGCAACAATCCTATTCTTTAGTTTATAGAAGATTTTCTAACACTCATTATTCGATTTGAACATACGTAAAATTTGAGTCAATATCATTAGATGATTATAATGTGATTACAATTTTTAAAAAAACATTTTTAGTATCTAGATAACCCAAAAAAACTATAAATATACATCATTATTGTTATACTAGGCCACTCCTCTACTACCCTAGTCATAACATTATCCAGAAAGGGTCCATCAATAGTTATATTGTGTCCCATAAATTCGACATGTTGTAACATAAAAAATTAATTATTTTTAAAGAAACACTCTTTATTTTGAGTTTTTAATATAAAACTTTGGTGTTATTTATGTTCCTCACAGCTTTTTGAATATATCAAATTATTGTTAATGAAAAAAATAAAAACATTTATAAACATATTCCATAATAAATCTATTATTCATGTCTATAAATACAATGGGAAAATTATTCAAACAAAATTACATAAAAAAATTCATCATGTTTATAAATTTATCAAAATAATATATTTGGGATATATTATTTCCTTACTTATAGTTGTTGATACCTTGATCTTAGGTCAATCATATAAATTAATTTAGATCCATGAAGCTGGTTAAATAAATCAAAAATTATTTTGGTATGGTGTTTTTTTTTCTTTTCTATAACCCCATTTACTTCTCTAAAATTTATGGACATACATATTTATCCATCCATGTTATTTATAAATGGAATACTTTATATAAACAGAGAATGGCATTGAAAAATGAATTCATTTTTTCAAAATATATTATTATTACTTTCACAATTCTTATAACTTTGTGAAATTCATTTTTATGTGGTCTTTGATATTGGTTAACTTCATATTAATTGTTACATTTATTATTAATCCTCTCTTTCTAGGGTATGGTACATATAAATATTCATGAAATATATCAATGTACTTCTAAATAATGGTTATAAACTCTTTCATTTTTACTTTAAATTTATTCCCATTCATTACCAATCATTTCTATAAATATGAATACAGAAATTTGTTCTTCAAAATATCATTGTAGTGGATTCCTATCTACTGAATATATTTTCATGTTTTCCCTCTATGACCATTGAAATTTTTTTTATTAGACAATTGATCATGCAATTCTACTTTGAGATGGAATATATTCATAGAATTATGTTAAATTCCCCTATTTTAATGACTTATAAATTAGTGATAAGGTTCTAGTCATAAAATATAACCTATAATAGTGTAATATATATATAAACACAAAACATGAATAAATGATCCATAATTTTAAACTAAAAATTCTATATCTAATATCTCAATGTTTGTTATGATGTTCTTTGTAAACTTGAGTGACACAAACAAGTGTGTAAAATATGAATCAAAATGTGTACCTACCCCAATGTCATTTGGATCCAATATATTGGTAATTTTTATAGAAAAATCATTCCATTGAGATCGATTATAGTGTTTCTCTATCAGTATATGATTTAAACACTATTTGGAAAAGTTCCCATGCTCACCACACATGAAGCATTATACTAGAGGTATATATTGTAACATAATTAATTTGTCATTTGAATTATGATGTTATGGATTTTCATATCCATGAATCATAAGTTAAATTTTTCCACCTATTACACATGTGTAACCCTTCCCACTTACTTTACGATAAATCCCAGAGTGATTCTTTCCATGCTTGTTTCACATGAGAAGTTTTAGTTTCTTATCTTTCCTTTTATGGTACAATAACTTCCCAAAAAATTTCTCCAACCATCACTTCTTATCATTAATACCATGATATAGCTATGAATTCCAACTTCACATAAATCATTTATATAAGACCACAAAATATATGGAATATTTTCAATGCCTCAAATTTCCAAATATTTATAGAAATATGGTCTCCATCTGTTAAATAATCAATCAATAATTATATTAGAGTCAATGAAAATTCATTAAACATATCAATAAAGCCTTTTATTGTTACTATAATAACTTCACACTAATTAATTACCTTTTTTATTATGTATTTGGAACTATATTTTTTATTTTGGAAATTTTTTTGAGGAAAATACATACTAGAAAACATCTTCTTGAACTCTTTCTACTACAATGTTTTGAATTTAAACTTTAGCTTCATATTATTGATCAATAATAACCACTCATATAATCCCCCCACTATATGATATTTAAAAATAGTAATATTCTCCTTTATAAAAAATTATGTAAGAAATTTATTTCTTCATTGGAATTGATCCAATGTTCTAAGATCAATTCGCTAATAGGTCCACAAAATGTAGGTGGTCATTTTCACTTGAAGGGCACAACAACTAGTTGTTCCCTCCATGGTGAAGCTAGAAATTATACATGAATAATTTTTTTATAAATATATTGAAGTGATTTGAAATTATCATGATGTTTTCATTTCCAAATACCATCATATTTGGAAGGTAATTACAATATTTTCCATTGTATCCACTTTTAAAATGAGGCCCTCTATGTCATGCCATTTTATAAAATGAGAACAATTAAAAGAGAAAATTGATACTAAAATTATAAATGATAGTTTAATCAGGATTTTTTTATAATATTTTGCCTCTAAGATCATGTATTGTATTCTTTTATCTTAAAAGTAATAATTTCATTATCTTAAATTATTTTGTAATTGTTCATAAAAATAATATGATAACCAAAACGTACCCACAAATAGTGTCTATCGTGGAGTAAAATATTAGACCCACTCAGTATGAACTAGATTGAATATATAGTTAATTACAAACTTTAATATTTTGAGGGGATTACAAATAGGTGATTCATTTCCATAGCCACATATAGTTTCCAGTAACCTAAAATGAATGAATTTGTTATAATACTATAAGATCTAATGTTAACCCAATTTTTTGGGGTTTTCCCAAATATAGAATTATCCCTTATGCATAACCCTTGGGTTTTCAATATTATTTTTTAGTTCTAATTCAAAAATATATATTAACCATTATATAATACCAACTATAATGACCCATAATTTATTTAATGGTTTTAATCCTAATTCCTAAATAATTTTTTTACATAAAAATTTTCCTGAAGGATTTATTAGGATTAGGTTCATGGAAACTATGATCACAATACACAACCTAAATGGATCAGATATGAAAATATAAACATAATTTTTATTTTATAACTGGATTATTTTTTAACCCCTCATAGAGTGCTTCATTTTTATGATTTAATAGGGAAATTTATTGAAAGAAAAGAGTTAGCATAAATCCCAATAAGGGATAACAAAATAAACTAAAGAATATATGAACATCATGGGTAAAAATTAATGCTTAATATTGGATCATAAAAATAGTGAAAAGTTGAAAAAAAAGAGCATATTAATGTGTTTAATAACAATATCATAAGTACATGAAGAATAACATTAATATAATGACATAAGGTGTATCATTATCATAAGCTCATGAGTGATAACATGATTATAAGGGCATGAGGGATAAAATTTAAATATATCCATAACACAATCTTGATTAACTAATAATTGTATCAGAAAATTTCATTACTAAACTATTATGAAATCCTATTAATATTTTTACCTACCATGGTATCATAAAACATCACTATGGAGTGATTTCAAGGTATGAAAAACATTTCATCTATGTAGATTCTTTCTTTACCTATTATATTGGAGTTCAATTAGGGAATAACATTAATTTTACCAAGGTTTCTCACCAAGGTATCATAAATAATTATCAAATCATGCTACCAATATATCATAAACATGTCATATCCAGAGGTTATTTTATTACACAATTAATTTGATCACTATCAGTTCACACCCATAATATGTCTACCATTATGTGTTCCACGTCAATTAAAGAGAAAAAGAACATATTATTTTAACCATTTAGTAGGAACTGAGGGTTTAAAATATAATAGAACCCAAACGATAAGAAAATGTTACATTTATATGGATACCATATAATGTTATTAGTTTTTCGTATTCATAACATTAAAATATGACCTATAAAATCAAGGAATAACTTCAATGACTTGAACAATGTACAAGAAGGATTGTGGAATGTGTAAAATGAAGGAGATGAATAATTTCTCATAAATGGGGAATAATTTTTATAATAAATTTCTTTATTATGAACACATAGAAGCATACTTCATAGAAAATCAAGAGCCTTACAATAAATGGAGAGCTTGAATTAAAACGAAGTGGGATAGAATAAAGTAGTGATTTCGATAGTATGATGAAAATACAAAAGGGACTTCAAAATAAGATTAATGATATTTAATGTATGTTTTAAATAAACATCATATATTATTGATATTACATGATTGAATATGAACACATGGACGCATAATAATTTTTAAATCAAAATATATTATTACAAATTAATCACTTGAATCGAAAGGAGGAGGGGGAGAACATTACCATACTTTCAGAATTCATAAACATTGGGAGGGAAATTTAGAAACTTTTAAACTATTTGGAAGGATTATATACATATAGGTAAGGTATGTTATTGATTAATGAATTTTGGATGGATAGTGATAAGATAATGGGTGGGGGAGCACCTTTTATAAGTGAAAAATGGAATTTTTAAGGTAAACTAATGTTAGGTAATGGGTATGGATAAAATCACATCGGTGTTAGGTGAGTTATTAGATTTAGGTGGAGAAATATTGGTAAGATACGTATGTATGAATTTCAAACCTAAAAAATTTATTATATATATTCTATGTGTCATTTTGAATTAGTAAAAATTGAGTCACATTAAATTAGACTCTTTAGTACTTATTAATCCTAATTAATTATTAATCTTGGAAATTATATTTTAACTAAAAAATATTTCATATCTTAAATTTTTTTTGACATTTTAAATCCAAAATGGATCTCCATTTAATCTAAAAAACATTTAATATAGGATAATATCAACCTTTAAATTTAATGATATAATTTCTAGAAATCTGTTTTTCTAGAAAAATTGTTTTTTTATAATTAAATTTTCAAATATATATTAAATTTAATTTTCAATTAAATTATTTTAAATTAAATTACTTTTAATTTATTTTAATTTAAATTCAATCAAAAAAATTAGAGTATTACTTTAACAGAGATAAATTTAATTTATTTAAAACAAATCTATACAATACTTATAATAAAAATTAATTCAAACATTACTGTATTACCATGATAATTTTATTTTAACATGTGTATCATACTTATAGGTTCAAAAATGATATTTAACTTATCAAATATCATCAAAAAGATATTAAAAATATGAAAATAATTTTTTTGATTCAATTTTGAAAAGTGATTAAAATTATATTTAATATATACGTATGTAAAACAATGTTTGCAAACATTTTATCTTCTAATAATTATATACATTTTCAAATTAAAAATTGAAAAATAAGGGATGGTAACTGAATAATTTTATTATTAATATAAGAAAAAAAAATTCCTTATATATGTTATCTAATCATAATATAATATATTAATTACAGTATAAAAATATAATTTTTTGGAAACTATATTTAAATTTTTTTCCTAAAATGATATATTAATTATAATTTAATAAGAATTTAATTTTATCAATGAATTAAGATTATTTTTTTGTTCTATATAAAATTCATAATGTAGTCACACCAATTTATACCCACCAAATCTATGAATACTTTTATGATGATTATATTAATTTTAATAAATCTTTTAATAATTTTTTATTGTTTAGTGATACATGTTGAAAATGCTATATTAATCATTTTATTTAAATAAAGAAAGATAATTTTTAAAATCCTAAGGAGTTACATTTATGTTTGTTAAATTGGAGTTTAATGAGAATTTAATTACATTGGGAGATAAGGTATGAGTTTCTTTGTTCATTTTAAAAACTTTGAGATGTGTTTGATATTATGTATCATTATTTCTCTTATATGGTGTATTCAATTACCCATTTACTTCAAAATAAATTTATATCATTCATTTCATGATATTATATTTCCCATTTAATGGAATCCCTTTTATGTTCTCTGGTTCTAATGTTATTGTTATTGTAAGATATTTTTTTGGTAAAATTTAATTTCTTGAGAAATATATTATAAAATTTAACAAAAATATTTTTGATATGATGTGATTTTGGAATAGTGGATATTCCTTTACATATTAATGATATCTATGTGTCTATAATATCTATATTATTTTGTTTCCTTAAATGGACTTTGATTCAAGAGATTCCCACGTTGTAAATTGTTTTTTTAACTTAACTCTGTTTATTGAGTAATAATGTTTATTATTGAACTTATTTTTTGAAATATTGTTTTATTCCATATAAACATTTTATCTAATTGTACATTCTAACTAAATTTGTGGAAAATGATTCTTCTGATTCAAATATCCCTCTTTGATGAATTTATTCCCCTTAAAATTATGAAATTATTAGGAATAATTCATATCATTTATAAAAGACTCTTTGTCATCATTTTTATACTTTAAAATAGTTTTCCAAAAAAATTTAACCCTAAAATATATATAAATTTTTTTATATTTTTTTAATGTAAATTTTTATATTTAAATTGGAAAATTGATTTTTAATGGGATTTGAAAAGTATGTGCTTTAAGAAATTTTTTTTTCAAAGAATAATTTTAAAGAATACATCACTTATAAAATTTTTTCATGAAAAACTAAATTTTTCTTTTAAATTATTATTTTGATATATTTTATCAAGATCAATTATTTAATTTTAAAGAACATATTTGATGGAATTTTCAAGCCTCTCCAAATGGGGGAATCCCGTTTTATTTTTCTAGTTATTTTACAACAGATATTAAAATGCACTTTTTATTTGTGGAAACATCCTTAATGATCCATATGTTACTCTGGGTGATGTTTTTAAGATACTATGTAACTTATTTATTTTAATGTATTATGTAATTTTCAAGGATTTGTTTTCTAAAACCAGCCGCTTTTTATAGGTTAATTTAGTGATTTTTTATATATAAGTGTTATCTTGTTCTAATAGTACATATATGTATTTATGACTATTATGTGATGGTGTGAAAAACACCATGTCACTATGGTGTTTACATTTTTTTATTCTATGTGTTTGTGGGTTATTTTATGCTTCTAATATGTTTTGAAAAACATTGTAATGTTGAAATATTTGGGTGTATGATTTCGGTGCACAATTTATGGTAAACATTTCTCATACCCATATATGGTTTCAAATAACCATTATTTTTAGTTAATTATGAATGTTTTTATATGGTTTTCATGGATTGTGCTTGGGTTTATCCACACTATGTGATTTATTAGGGGACACTGTGTACCCTCTATGGCAAGGTGTGTGGGTACACGGCTTCAACATTGTATTGTAAACCACGAGAAAAGTGAGACAAATGGAACTAAAATTTGATAGATCCATTTCAAACAATTAGAAAATGGATTTCCCATCCATCGAGAGTCCCAAGTGAATCATGAATGTCTATTTGGTATAGGATATGGATTTTACATAGATAGTTCGTGGTTTTATAAAAATGGTGGCTAAGCAATACGACATCTCCATATTCATTAAATAATGAAATTATGGATCTATCCCCCTTCAATTTAACACACTGACTATGTTTTCTCTCACCCTTTTAGTTGATGGGACTAGAAATGTCCTATTTGGTTTCTTCTCCCTTATCCTCCCATTTTGGTGGACTTCCCTCTTGGATTCATGTAATTTATTCAACAATAAGACCCTCTAAACCCTTTCTTTTATTCGATGTCATATTTTCACTTGATTTATATTCTTCTATAAACCCTAATATGGATGTTGGATAAATTTATAGTTTGGGAAGTTTATAATCATGGGGATTTTAATGTTTATGGAGTTTTAGAGATAATTATTTTTATTGTGAGCGTTTTCATCATCATATATGACGCCATTCGGCCTAATCACCGTTAAACCATGGAAGGTGACTCATTTTTTTCACATTATATTGCATACCTATGAATTTATTATATATTAAAAGTGTTTCCTTATTATTTTTTTTTCCTATATGTGTGTTCATGTGGGATGAATGATGTTTTTGAAATGATTTTTTCCTTCACATGGAATATGATTTCATGCTAAGTGGTTGTAAAAATTCCCAATTATATTTTGAAATCATATTAGTGCCTTACAATGTAGATCATGAGGATAACTATGTTATTTTATTGATCACTCGGTATTTAGTTATTTTAAAACACAGTGTCTGAGTGTTTTAAATAGATTTAAAATTTATAACAAGGACTTCTTATTTGAAAATTTTTTGTTAACCCTTGAGTGTTATATTTGAAAAAATTTGAATTTTTTTGGTGAGTTTTAAATCAATGCATTTAGGTGTTTTAATTTTTTGGGGCTATTTAAACTATGTTTGTTAGTTTTAAATGAGTGTTTCATCTGACAAGAATTATTTTTTAAAATAAAATAGTGTCTTTGAATATTTTCTGAGGTTATTTAAACAGAAGTGTGAATTTCAAATCAATATATAAATGTGTTTTGATAAAATTGATATCAAGAGTGATTAAAGTGTTTTTTGAAAATGGTTTATTGTCTTATAATTCCATGATTTTTTTGGTAAAAAGATATTAAAAACATTATATAAGATTTATTTTAAATATTGATAACCTCTTGATCACCTTGTGATTACCTTTATGCTAGTGGGTTTCGTGTGAACCCATGAGGTGATGTTTTATATTGACACATTTTATATACTAATTATATTTTGATATTGATGGATATATTTATTTTTTATGGTTTAATTGGTGAGGCATGCATTATTCTAAATGCGTCATATTTTTCCATGTAATGCATTCTCTATCCTCACCTCTATTTGATACATCATAATAAAAAATGGTGAATTGGGACTGGTGAATTAGGTGGAAGATTCCATTAAATACATTTTAAATTTAATAAAGGATGTATTCCACGGTGTCTTGGAGCCTATAAGGGGTATTTTTTCCAAGGGACCGAGGGCATCAATGGGTTGTTTGCACCAAGAGAGTCTTTTTGGATAGAGAGATTCTAAGGAATAATGAGTGATATTATAAATTTATTAGGAAATAAACGTGTATTGTAAACATAGTGATATTTTGACTCATGGTACATCCATTTATTTAGATCCCATTGGATAGATCCAATGAAATTAGGATCCTTTTTATGACCACTCTAGGGGATTTTTCTTTAATGTCAATTTCATCCCCTATTTCATTGATTAATTCTTGGAACTGGTGAACTTTTTTTCACTTCTTATTATCATGTTACATTTGAATTGTGGTTCCTATCTTTGTGCTTTCCAACATTGTTTTATGTTTTCTTTCAAAATGTTTTGAAAATAAATTTGTCAACTGTTTTAATGGTTTTATAGTGAATTGATGGTTTTATAGTTTTTTAATCTATCTTTATTTATGATTTTTCAAGGGGTGTTCATTAATCATGAATACTTATTTTCCAAGGGTTTTTTACTTTTTATAAGAAAGTGGAAATGGGTTTTTTATGAAAATTCAATGTGTGTGTGAGTTTTAAAAATGATGTATCATGATGTTATGCCTAGTTTTAAAAAAATAGATTTTTAGATATGTCTTTGATATCCATGTAAAAATGAGAAACCTACATGGATATTCATATGTGCGTTTTAAAAATAGTTTTTTCTAATATGGTTTTAAATAGGGAATTTTAAATAGTGTTTTTGATGAGATATTTTGGTTGGGGAAAAACATTTCCAAGTTATTTTTTAATTAAATATAAGACAAAAATATTAAAAAATTTGTGATGTTTTGATTATTTCCATTTGTAAAGGATTATAGAGAATGTATTTTCTCTTTTTTTCAACTAGCAGTATTTATATCTATTATTAAATTGATTTTTTAGATTTTTTGGGTGGAAAACTTTTGAACTATTTAACTCAAACATATATTTTTTAGGTCTATGTCTCTTCTAGTTTTATTCACCTCAATTGATCTTTTGAGGGAGGTGTTTGTTAGGTTGGTCACCAAGTGTTATGTACTAGATTATTGGGAATGTTTCAAGGGTTTCCATCAGTTATGGTTTTTTTATCTGTTATGATATTTGTATTTTATTTTTCTCCTCTTATGTGTTTTCTTATATTATTAATTCATTATTATAGAAGTCATGTATTATATATTTGATATTCAGTTCTATTTATCCCTTGATTATTTGGTTTCCAATTAATATTTTTTTCTACTTATTTATATTTTTTATGAGGGTGAAATCATTCCCATAGTTCTTCTTGTGATCCACATACATTAGTTTGATATCAGTGGGTATTGGGAATTCTCTTTGGTCCTTATGATGGACTGGTTTGATATCTATGTTAAATGGAAACCTTTGATGGCTCATTAAAAAAATATAGAATAGATTATATTGATACCCTGGTTATATAATACCCACTTTTTATTTGGGAAGTTCGTATTCAGTATATAGGATTTTTAGGATTCAAGATATAGTTTCATGGAGTGTGTCTTAGGCACTTTCACACATGGGGATTTGAGTCACTATGGTTAGTAGAAATTTTTCATGGATTATAAATTTCCATTAACTAATGTTGTTGAATTATGGATTGATTTTTATATAAATGGTGCATTTATCATCAATGTAAAGGTTTATGTTTCCACAATGAATCATATTTAGTTATTATGATAAATATGAAAAAGGGGATCAATGTATGATGTTGGATTAGAGTTTCTAAAAACTCTTTCAGTTACCACAATCATTATGACTGATACATTGTATATAAGAATGAATTACTGTACTGTGTAATTCAACCATGTGAATAAGTAGGTCATGATATCAAAACACCACATTTTCATTTTAGACACCAATATCCATGGAATTTATAGTGTTTTCAGGAAATAGGAACAGATTTAAGGTGGACCTTGTGATATGATATAAATGTTGAATTGAATTTTGGTTTTCTATTATTTGTTTATTTAAGTGATTTTTTGTGTGAAGTGAAATCCATTAATTTGAGTGCGTATTAATTTATTTGTATTATAAGAATTTTTTGTTATTAAAAAAAGGCCTCAAGGACTATTTTTAAAATATGATTTGTTTCCAGGAGTTTTTTGAAATGGTTGATTACATATTGAAACATAGAAAATGATTTATGTTTTCTTTATTTTTGTTATACAGTTCTATTGGTGTTTTTAATGTTGTTTTACTATTCTAAGATAATATTATTATTTTGAAAAAATTAATTTATTTTAGATTTTTGAGATTTTATCCTAAGAATGTATTTAAAATGATTGAGTGATTTGAAATTGAAAAAAATTATGATTTTTTTATAAAATAAAAATGTTAGTTTGTTTTTAAAATCAATTGGTGTCTATTTTGATGTTAGTTTGGATAATTTTTAATTTTATGAAGTCATGTTAGGTATTGGATATGAAATGTTATAATTGGTTCCATTTAGATTTTTGTGGAAATTTTCACAATTATAATTGAGATTTGGTCTTTAGAATGATGTTTGATACCCCTTGTTATGAGGAATATAATTTTAATAGGGGGTATGATTCTAAAAGTATATCGTTGTTATTGTAAATAATGTGATTTTATATGTCCCTTATGTGCCTTTAGATATCTTGAAATGATTTACAAGATGTGAATGGGACGAGCATGTGACCTGTGTGGTTGGATGTAAGCCTCCACAAAATGAATAATATGAATGTATAGTGTTAGTCTTGGGAATTTAACCACCTTTCAGTTTTATCAATGAAAAGGTTATCAGTGTAGTGTAATGTATTATTTTCTACACTATGTGTCTTGCATATGAATTATTCAAGGGAATGTGGGTGTATCAAGGTCTATAAGAATCATGTAGATCATGTAGTTTAGATCCATAATTATTGATTTGGTGGTTGTAATAGTAAGTGTTAGTTTTATTAGAGACTTTATTATAAGTCATTGTTTGGGGATCATTATTTTATACAAGCTAGTATATTTTTTATATGGATGAGGGTATATTGTTATGTATAAAATATTGATGATTGGGATATGTTTCTTTTCGATGATGATCCATTATGGAATTTATGCTTAATGGGTTTTGAGTAGTTTTCCTTCTGGAATTACTTTTCAAGTGCTTTCTTGGGCACCTGTTTGGTATCTCTACATGAGTGGTGGTTCCTTTGTTGAATGGTGTGCCCCATTTTACAGGTAAATCAATTGTTTCTTTTTTTAGTGTGGAACATGTGATGCTTTTTTTAATTTGGACATGGGAAGAACCTAGGTTGCATATATAGATACATGGAAGTAATTTTGTCATACTATAGGTGTCACAAAACCATTTTTTCTATTACAATAAATATGGAAATGTTGCACCACATGATTTTATGGAATTACTAATTTTTAACTTTACTTATTTAATATCATACATTGCATAAAACAATGAGCATTAAAAAATGAATAAATATCATTTTTTAATTGTGATGGTTATCACCAAGACATTGTAATAGAGCGTATGAATGAGAGTAACAAAATAATGAATATATATTTTAAAAATAGTTATAAAATTACTTAATTGGTTATTTTTTAATCATAAATGGAAATAAATACCAATATAATAAAAAGTATGAGTTTTTTATAAGAAACCATTTTTATGCCCCCAAAAGAATTTTATATTAATAAATCAAATTAATTACAATTACTGTAATATATTAATTACAATTACATAATATATGTTGAATAAATTATTTTGAAATGCATCCAATATATTTAATACGAATAAGATAAGAAAGAAATCCATTTTTATGCATAAAATTTATATTTTTTCAAGGTAATTTTTTTGCCTTTTAATGAAACACTTGTTTTAAAACATAAATTTTAAATTTTTATAATTTATATTTGAAAAGATAATATTATTTTTTTGAAATGTATGATAAATAATTATTTTGGTTTAATTTTTGATATTTTTCTCATAGGATTCATTTGTTGATGAAGATTGAAAATGAAACATTTTTTTTAAACTAAAATTTCATCTAAATAATTTAAAATGATAAATTTTAATTTTAATTTTATATCCAGTGAATTTTGATAATTTATATCTTTATTAATTCAATTTATGTCATTCGAATCATTTTTATACTAAATTTGGATAAAGAATATTTCAAACATTGCATCATTTTTACATTAAAAGCATGTTTTATCATCCAATTTATGGGATTAATTTTAAAATTTAAAATAGCCATCTTTTTAATTTTTAAAAAATAATTTCATATTTTTAATCTTAGGATCAAAATTTAATAAAATTTCCATTTTAGTTATAAAATCATAAAAATTACACACTGTACTTTTAATTACCATGGTTATGCATAAATCGAATAATTAAAGGTAAAGATAATATTATAAATATTAGAAAATTACCCGAAAACATGAACTATTTTTATTTGGTTTTTGTGTGTAAACAAAAACCATCCTTATTGAATTTTTATGGCCTCTTTGAACCACTTTTATGACTTTAATCCATTTATAGAATATTGTTATGAAAAGTCAAATATGTCATACATATGTTTTTAATAAGTATGTAATTTTTAATATGTGGTTATTAAAAATATATCTTCGAATGAAAATATTAATTTGAAATATAAAGTGTTTATTATCATCATGGTGATTAATTATATTTTTTAGGAAATAAATAATAATCATAAAGGTTTACACCATGATGATGTAGTAAATTTTTAATTAATGGAAATATCAAATTACATATTATAAAAATATTTAAATAATAATAATTTTAGATAATTAATGTAATACACATATTTTATAGAAACCATAAACATTTTAGCAATGTTATGAAATAGTTGGTTCAAAGATATATTGTTTTATTATTTTTTAAAAAATTAAATTACACAATAGTGTAAAAATTTAGATCAATGTTACACTAAAATGAATAATATTTTATTAATGATAAAAAATTTATAATAATATAAAATTAGTAAAAATTATTCATATATGGTCTAAAATATTATAAATGATTCATTTATTGTTATTTTTTTATTTTATTGTAAAACAATTGACCCTCAAGTAGTAAAAATTCATGTTGTCACTATAAGAGTTAAATGGATTAAATATGTGTTAAAATAAAAGATAATGTTAATAATGTGACCTAATCATGTCTAAAAATTATTGTATGAGAGTTTTTCTACGTGTACTCTTCTCATTTTCTAAATAAATCACTTTCGAGTAATTTTGAGTTGAAAATAAATTTATATTAATCTAATATTTTGAGACTTTCCAAAAGTGTCCCTCGCCTCAATTATAAAATGGAACCTCCACTATCAATTATTTAAACTTTACTGAACCTTATATATTGACCAAATACTACCCATTTATATTATAAAAAACCTTATACAAGACTTATAGACACTGGTATTCCAATAATACTAACTCTAGAACCCTTTAGAAGAGATGTAAAGGAAGTCTTCCACAGAAGAGGTAACCATTTTTTCCAACTAATCCAAGTTAATATCTTATTATACTTCCTCTTCATGAGTTTTTTACATGATAAATAAATAAATAAAGTATCTTATTTGTTTTTATTATCTTATTAATGTTATGTTTAATCCATATTCCACCTTTTATTCATTCTATGAAAAATTAATGCACTGCGCTTGCGTACGTATAACTTACCGTGTACAGGTCATCCTGTAATCCGTTTTTTATCACCACTTTACAAGGATGGGTATAATAATGGAAATAATACATATATATGATAATTATGATATTATATTGATTTAAAATAATGAATATATCATCAACTTCCATACCATATCACCAATAATGTAATGATACCATCACTCGTGCGTATGTACGGCCTACCCTGTCCACAAAGTGATGAGATTCATTTTACATGTTCACCCTTAAACAATGATTATAATGTTTTTAATAATTAATAAAATTAAATAAACATAATCAATATAAATATTTACAAGATGGAACATTGTCTTATTCAAAATAATCATGAACTACAC
Source organism: Viscum album (assembly GCA_963277665.1). Lineage (NCBI taxonomy): Eukaryota > Viridiplantae > Streptophyta > Magnoliopsida > Santalales > Viscaceae > Viscum > Viscum album. The sequence goes on along the minus strand of OY728125.1, from coordinate 1,471,655,600 downwards.
TACGAAACATGCATTGCAAAAAGAATTTGTTGACCCTCGAAACAATGGTAATAAGGAAATATTATAAACAAGGATCATATTTAATACTATAAATATGAATATGGTTCCAGTATAGATTAATAACATGATTTTACTGAATATAAATGATTTTTAAATATGTACAAAGAAAATAATACATAATGTAAGGGCGATTTCACAATCTCATTATTATGTGGAATTCCCTATATTGAAGTCTCCATTGGGAAATATTTTACTTCCATTTACTTATTTTGTAAAAATTTACTAAAAAAGTTTCCAAATATTTTAATGATAATATTTTACTTAGTTTTACCCATGATCAAATTTTTATAAAATAGTTTGAAAGGAAACATTTTTTCTTTCTCCAAATGAGGTAATTTATGAATTTTTCAAAAAAAATTAATGAATGTTTTTTAAACTCATGCAGAATTAATTTATTTTTCCACAATCATGAAAAATTATTGTTTTGAAGAATCATATACAAGTTTAAAAGTTTGTTATCAATGTTATTTTAATTTTTACAGCATTCTAAAAATCATTGATTTCAAAACTCAAAAAAGGGTAATTTTCTAAATAAATATTCAATGATTTTATTAGAGTATTCCCATCAATGATATAAAAATATTTTGAATAATATTCATAATTGAGGATGATTTCTTATTATATCATTTATAATATTAGATTGAATATTTTATGATCAATTTAACTATTGATGTGTTATTTTGATAATATTAATCATATATAGTTAATGTCTTGACATTTGGTATACTATTTTTTAATACGAATGTTTGTGTTTTTCCTGATTCACCACTTTCATATGAGGAATACATTAAACCTAATAATTGATGGTTAGGGACTGCAAAAGCACCTCGATGCATCAGTATGTATCATGAGACAAACTAGTCTGGGGATTGGTCAAGGCCTTACCCGTTTATGTATAGTGTCTTAGTCGTACCCTTGATGGTATATTTATGATGTACTGAATTATTCAATCCTTCCTTATGTTATTAGTAATTGATATTCTAGGTGATTATTCAATTATTAGAATATATATGGTTAAGTTTCATTCTCATGTTACTATTTATATAGAATTATTTGATTATCATATATTATTTCCATATTATTCTCAAGATTATCTTGAAATTGATTTTTTTAGTTATTCACCTAACCTTAAGGAGTTTTCTTATTTTTTCATTATAGATTCCTTTGTATGCTTACCCATACTAATCATTTAACTTCACCAATTTCTTATTTCTTATTTATACTAGGATGTGAATATATATATTATGATTGACATGTAAGGATAATGTTGGAGAATTATGGTGTTCTTAGTGGAAACATTATGTTGTGTTTTTATAATTTCAATTGTAATGTATTTTTCTTGTAATGTCATGAACGGAGTGCAACATGCTGGTGCCCCAAACTAGTCAGTCACGTGACCTCAAGCATGCCTCTCTGTATACTATAGGCTACTGAATAGTAGCAGGGGTCTCATAATTCAATAGTGGGGAGACTATACACTCTTTTATTATAGTAAACACTATAAAAATAACAAGAAACATCACAATAATATATAATCATTAACAAAACCAATATCTCAAGATAATCCATCAAGGAAATTCAATATCCAAAAGATAAAAATAGAAACATGTCACCCTAATGTACATGTCATGTTTCTAAATAGAAAACTAAAAATAACAATGATAAAAAAACCCCAATCTGATATCGAACAATGTTTGGTTCCATCAACAATGCTCTTCCATGACTTAGCCATCTAACATGAGCCGTTTTAATTATCCCATCCTACATCCATGAAATCTATTTGGTTATCAATCAATAATCCCATGTAGGGTGTGATTTTGACTCAGTAGGCCACCACCAATTATTTTTAAAATAAATATACAAAAATAAATTTGTTTATAGTTGTAAAATGAAATAATTACAGTGCAAGAGTAAAAAATTATCAAATTATCAGTTAAACATTACTTATTTACATAAACCCTTGGGTTCCCACGAACACCCGAATCTCAATACCTACTTCGGATCATGTTAGAGTCTGATCCATATAACATAATTAATTTATATTCCATTTTTCTAGAAACTTATCCCCATATTAAATTTCCAATGATTTCAGTGTATAAATCCATGTCTAGTAACCCAGTTCTCAAACATGCATATATCTATATATCTATCACGGGCATTGAATTTCATGTCTTTAATCGTAATTCTCAAACATGGATATATAATATCAGTGTATATAGGCATGGCTAGCACCCAAATTCCCAATTATGCACATGTTTCACTGTCATAGACCATCATGTGTAGCACCTCATTTATCTAGCCTACAGATTGATCTATCATTGGAATAGATCATCTTATTTATCCCCTATTTAAAATATATTCATATATACCATCATCGGACTAGATGGTAATGTAGAGAAACCCATATATTAACCATTAACTAATTCATAAATTTATTAATCCATGATGATTAAATACTTCAACAAGGTATTATTAGAATCATTTTTTATGTAAATCAATTAAAAATTTAATTAACCATTCACATATTGAACATTTAATATTTAATTCACCAATTAATTATTCCCAATTTACAATTACAGAATTTGATAATTATCACAACCATTAATTATTAAATAATTCCCAATTAAATACTTAAATAACAAAATTATCAATTAATTATCCCTATTCAACAATTCCCAATATTCAATCAAATCCATAGTTTCATCAATTCAATCCTTAGTAATTAATTTATCAAATAATTATCCTAATTCCATAATTTAATGAATCTCAAAATTCATTCTCCAATTAATTATCTCATTCATCTATAAAAAAATCTCACAATTTCACCACCATCTAGATTAAGTAATTTAGCACCTTAATTAATTCAATTAAAGATTTCAATTTCTAAAAAAATTTACAAATTCTACAACTATCACATGTGTAAAAATATCAAGAATATGGGAATTGAATTTTAGACCACCTAACTTTAAAAATTGATTTAAAAATTTTTCCAATGGCCAGCGTCCATGAGGAATGATGCGGGCGAATACAGAGTTTCTCCTAGATCATGATTGATCATGATAAAAAACAAGAATGCAATTTTCCATGGGTTTTATTGGAACGGGTGTGAAAAGAAGTAAGCGAAAGAATAAAACCAACAAATAAGTATTACAAGTGATTCACCGAATGAATGGGATATCCATAATGTGGATTATAACATGAAAATTTCCTTGTCAATCTCCCTAGGTCAATAGGAGAAGTGATGTAGCAGGTTCCAAAAACAATCAGCCACTCATCCAATTTAAAACTGCAGGACGAGAATTTACATGGTGTGAAATTCAGTTACACGTCATGTAAATAATTTTATTCATTCTCTTGACAAAATCTATCACCATGAATTTAATTTTTTAAAACCCAAAAAAAATTACAGGAAATGTAATCCCATTAAAAGATGTGTTAATGTTCAGAAGTTTAGTTTTCACCCCATTTTCTTTTTGAAGCCTCTAAACTCACCATGAACCCATTTTTATCACATGCCCCAATTACACGTGTACTCCATTAATTCACAGAATAATACATCTCTTAATATTATGACATTTTTTTACCAAAATATCTTGTTCTTAGAACAGGAGTGGGCCACTAACAAACCATAGAGAGAAAAGTTCCGGAAAAAGAAGGAATGTTACAATATCTCCAGCTTTAACAACTCATCCTTGAGTTACACTTATAATCCTATATATGAATCCAAGTCAGAAATATTAGGACACTATTCCCACATATCTTCTCCCATTTCCCATGTTTCTCCGTATATATAGGCATGATTCCTCAATACAAAAACTATCGACATGGCCTTTCCCTACAACGATTTCTCACTACAATCCAACATACTTTTCCAATTCTCTTAAAATGACTCATCTATCTCAATCTCAAAATCATCCAAATCTATAACATTATAATGATTGTGGTGACTGTACCATATTTGTGATACATAGAAAAAGTTATGCATATAGACGTATTTATATAGAAGATCCAATCAGTACACCAGAAGCCCAATTTTCTCCACAAACTCAAATAGTCCAACAAACCTTGTAGCCAAAACTCATTTCCTTTGTGTCCTATGGTGACCCAACCTTTGAAACACCTAAAGGAATATATTACCTCCCACTATAAACTCTATGGGTCATATCTGTCTATCATAATACAATTTCTTCCTACTGTGATCTGTAAGTATACATTTCCAAATTAGTTGTCCATACTACAATGTCTCTTTCACAAGCCTTGGTCCTTAAAACTATAACTCAACTGCCTCCATCCATAATAGAATTTATCTACATGGACTAACATAAAGATCCTCATATGAAGAAATATTTATAGTTTCTGGATAATTGTTTTTATAGGAAAACTCCACTAATGAAGAATCATTATCCAAAGACACAAAAAATTCAAGAACACATGCCCACAACATGTCCTCAAGAACATGTATAGTACGCTCCAACATCCAATCTATCTATGGGTGGAGGGTCATACATAATAATAAGTACATTCCAAGTGCCTTATAGAAGACCTTATATAAGTTAGCAGTGAATCATGTGTCGTGATATGAAACTAAAATCCATGTCACCCAGTGCATACATATTATCTCCTATATATACAGTTCTCCAAATGACTCAATGGGAAATTTATCCAATACAAGAACGAAATATGCTACATTCTTCAGTTGATACACAATATCCTGGATAGTATAATTATTAATAATCATCTTTGGATGACCCAACACAAAGTCCATGGCCACATTATCCAAATTCTATTTCAGAATGGCCAATAGATGTAGCAAACGTCCATGTCATTGATTGTCTTCCTTTACTCGATGACATGTGTTAAATTATATATTGAACCATACAATCTATTTTTTCATGCACGGCTACCAATGTTGTAGTAGTAGGTCATGGTACATTTTGTTCAAATTTAGATGTACCACCCACTTTGAGGCATGAAATTCTTATATGAGATCCTCCCACATGATCCTAGGCATAGAAACATGATTCCTTATATAGATGATCTCAAATTCATATATTTTCTAATAATAATGTGACTCCCCACCTTTAAGGATTCCTCTTATAGTAAAAAATTCCATATCATCGTATTGACTATTTGAAATCCTTCCCAAAATTGTAGACTCAACAGAAACAGAAATAAGAGTCACCTACTCCTAACATTCCTGAACAACCACATGCATCTCACCCAGTAATTCCATCATCTTAAACTAAGCACTAGACTCATAAACCGTATGAGTCTTAGTTTTCTTCCTCAAGGCATCAGACACACTATTTCCCTTCCTAGAGGTAAAGGATATCTCCAAGTCAAATGACTACATATACTCATCTCATCTCTCCCGTCTAAGATTCAAGTCTTGTGGTGAGAAAATAATCCTTAAGTTGTTGTGATTGGTAAACACTATAAAATTCTCACCCAATATATATTGCTTCCCAGACATCGAAGCATAAATAATAGTTTCCATATAGAGGTCATGTGTAGGGTAGTTCCCTTCATGTGGATTCAGCATCCATGACCCATATGCCACAACTTGATCTCCCTACATCATCAATATTCACTTTAAGATCCTAGAAGCATCACAATACCCCATGTACTCTACACCTGGATCGGGTAGGATCAATATTGGTGTTTATGTCAAATTATTCTTTAACTCTAAAATGCTTCTCACAATCATCAAAAAATTAAAAACATTATCCTCTTTTTTTTCAAACCCCTAAGAGGAACTTATAAATGGAAAATGTCCTACATGAATATCTGATAATATCTAGATAACCTTAAAAAATACATATATTGAAAATTTTCTAGAAATTCCCCCTTGATACCACTTCATGTACCATATATGGGTCCACTAATATAATATCCTTTGATCTGATGTTCCCCTATAAGTGCACCTAGTCAATCCAAAACTAAGTCATAGATATATTGAGTATAGTCAATGTCTCTCATTGTACTCAGGACGATGTCGAGATGTTTGGCATGATCTCCATGAGTCTTTGAGTACAAAAAGATTTCATCCATAAATACTACAACAAACTATTCCAAATATAGTTGAGTGATCTTTTTCTTCATGGTCATAAAAATGATAGTGAGTTCATCAACCCAAATGACATTACAATGAACTCATATATGACATTCTTTCTTCTGAAAGAATTCCTCAGAATATAATTTGTCTGAAATCTCATTTGATGATACCTTGGTCTTAATTCAATCTTCAAGATCCCACAACCTCCACTCAATTGGTTAAAAAGATATTTTATAGGTAGAATAGGATATCATTTCTACATAGTAATCCTATTTAATTTATGGTAATAAACTGACAAGTGAATACTCTCGTTAGTCTTATTTTCATATAACACAGGAGAACCCCATGGTGACATACTAACAAAGATAACCCCTTTATACTAAAATTCAACTAGATTTTCATTGATATTTTAAGATCAATTAGTTCCATTATATATGGTGGAATTGAAACTAGCTTAGTTCCAATCATGATCTTAATAATGAAGCCCAAATCTCTCTCAAAGAGAAGCCTAGAGAGGTATTCTGTAAAATGCATCTAGAAAATATTTCACCGCTGGTTGAAAGATATCATTCTATACTCCACCGTCATCAAACAATAATTTGGTGACCTTGGTTGTGAGCCCTCCCATTTGTTGAGTAATTGGATTTCTTCATCCTTCATAGATATCTCACTCCTCATTTTCTATGAAATGGAACACTTAAAATATTTAAACATCACTATCCTAAGGAAATAATAAAAGTGGGCTCGGTATGCGACTACCATATACAAACACACTACAAAATAAACTGCTGACATGTTGGGAATACATCTATCCCATATAAAATGATAATCCCTAACATAAATAGAATATCCCATTCACAATCAAATATCTCTAGACCACAATCCCATCGGTGTATTTATAGTCATCATCCCGCTCGTGAACAACACCACCAGTATCAAAACATTAATATGTTTTAAATATATAATGGAAAGAGAGGAACTAGTATCAAACAAGGAACTAGATAATATATATACTACAAGAAAATTACCTCTCACTGTTGATGGCCTAGACTCGCTATCCACAGATTTAGGGTGCACGGCACGTAGCTATCCTACCCCTCTTCTACGTGATACTATTTGACTCCCCTATGTTGCACCACTCTACTGATATGGGATCACGTTATCAAAATCACCACATCCAATACATCTAATGGATCGACTAGTATAAATCCATCTTCCAGAATTATATGGTATATAATAACTCCTTCCAACACCCTAGTTCTGTCTAACTCCTCCATCACTAACAGTCTATCTTGGGATACTGAAGAACCTGTGTATTTTCCCCATATTTTCATTGGATTGAAATTATAATAATGGTTAGGGGAAATTCATACAAATGTGTCACAACATACCACACTAGTGGAAAAGAAATTGGGTAAGATCCTGAACGACTGATCCTAATGACTACCCTCATTTATTTCTACTACTCTGGGTAATGTTTTCATAACAATTATTCATGCTCTCAGAAGACATACCTCAAGATCGTGTAGAATAAACAACATTTTTACCACTGGAAGAATATTCAGGTTCCCCTCACAAAGGAGATCCCGAGTCACCACTTTTGAGAACATCATCAAAAAGAAGATATTCACATGGGACATGATTTCACATCTAACTTAATCCTGAAATCATTTTCTTGATTTTGTCTCATCCTCCACCCATTCTAGAGAAAAGAGATAAAAGTATGTAAATAATCCAACATAGTCCATCAATAACATGTTTTCCTCAATCAATCTCATGAACATGGATGCTCAATCCTACCTCAGTGTCTCTAGGTAGAATTACTCCATGAACATCTCTATTAATTCCATCAATAACACATCATCTGTTTGTCATGTCCAAGCCTATAGTTCTCGCCAATGCTTCACTGATCCTCAGAGCATATAAGTATCCAATTTGACCATATTCATAGCTATATTCTCAAAATATTCACGTATTATCTAGATTGACTCAACCCCAAACATAGCAGCCTCCAGTCCACCCTCTCAATTAAAAGTCGGAGGGCGATCTAACTGAAACACCCTAATCAGATTAGATATAATATTCACAACCAACACTTTCTATCATTCCACGAATTACATGAAGTGAGAAATGTTCTCTCGAAACATATACCTTACTTCATCACATAGAGATATCAGTTCCCCAGGCTCCTCTATTGTTAAACCATTTATGGCCATCACCTCCCACCATCCACTCAACATGTGTCATCATTGAGGCATATGTATAAAATTAAATACACATTTCATAGTATAGATAATATAACTATATCACATTTACAATAGGGAAAAAATACAACAATTCAGAAAAAGGATTTTCCCCAAGTCTCTCCACGTAGTCAAAACTAAGGTTCAATTACTACCATAAACCATCCTACACCTAGGACTTGGTTATCAAGGGTATTCACATTGTCATTATCAAGTTTCTCATTTAAACAACCATTTAATAAAAAATTTCATCTTTTAACCACATTCAATTCCTATGATAAAACATTTTTAGGTAAATTTTACAACCATGTAAAAAAGTTTAATTTCAAAAACATACCAAAAACCTTTTTTCCTATGCATGCCTTAAATGATGCCTATTAAAAAATAATATTGAGTTCCCAAAATGATGCATGCAGAATCAAATATCATTCCATTTTGTGCCATGATTCAATTCTATGAAATCTTAATAATAATTATAATGGAACACAAGAATTGTGACACCCAAGGTGAAATAACATTGAATTGTAACAGTAAACAAAAATAATAAAAATAACACCCTATGTACTTGTGTTTTCCCTGGTACATGTGTGTGAAACTCCCATGCACAAGATCATAACAAATCCCCAACTCTTCCGAGTCTCATGTCTAAATTTCCAAAATAGTAATACAAAATAAGAAGGAAATAAAACTATAACTCTTATACATCTCTTTATCATCTAGACCTAGGTTCCCCATACCCATGCCCTGAGTTGGTTGGTCAGATGACATCATGTGCCCCTCCCTATATGCCAGAGGTTGTCGAGTAGCAGTGAGGGTATAATAATACAATCGTGGGGAGACTATACCATCTTTAATGAGAGTAAAACACAGTAGAAATAAAAATCAATAGAGAAATAATGTATAATTATAAATAATACCAATATCTCTATATAATCCATGTAAGAAATAAAATATCCAAATAAAATATAAAACATGTGATGCTAAATTACATTTCAAGTTTCTAAAGTAAAAAACTTAAAATAAAGACACTAACAACTCCCAAATGGGTCCCGAACCATGTATGGTTCCCTCAACCACACTCGATCCCAACTTAAGGAACTAACATGCTCATTTACTTTTATCTAGTACGAAATATAGGAAATCTATTTTGGTATTGACCATGAAGCCTGAGTTGGGTGTCAGTATAAATTAGTAAGCTAGCACCAATAGTGTCTAAAAAAAATATAGTAAAATAATAGTGTATGCATTTGTATAAATATATAATTACAATGCATACATAAGTTTTCATCACATTATCAATTAATCGTTATTTAACTACATAATCTCGTAGGTTTCCATGGATAACCGAATCTCAATACCTACTTCAGCCCATGATAGAGTCTTCTCCATATAAAATAATCAATTAATATTTCATTATTTCTTTCATTTTTCCCATATTCCATTTCTATCATTTTAGGTACAGAACCCTATGTCCAGTACGCCGCATATCAAAATTTCATATATCTATATATCTATCATGTGCATAGAATATCAAGTCTACCATCCCAATTCAGAAATGTCAATATATATACCACTATTGTAGATCGTAATGTCTAGCACAATAATTAAAAATTATGTGTATATATCATTGGTGTAGATCATCATGTCTAGAACTCCATTTATCAACCCTACCAATAGATTTATTAATGGAATAGATCATACTATATAGCCCCCATTTAATAACTATACATGTATAGTATCATCGACCTATATCTTATTGTCTAGAACTCCATCGATCAATCATTAATTAATTTATAACATAATTAATCTAATCCCTTTAATTAATTCATAAAAAATTAATCACATCAATTTTTAGTCAAGCAATTGTATAGTTAATTAAAAATTTATATACTCGACATCTGATAACTAATTCTCCAATCAATTATTCCCCATTAAAAATCAAATAATTCGAAAATTATCTCAACCACTAATTATATCTGAATTCCAAAATATGTTATTTGATAATCAAATTATCAATTAACTTCCCAAATTCCCAAATTCGGAACATTCAGTTGAATCCCAAATTTCCACAATTCAAGCACATATAATTAATCCATCAATTAATTTTCCCATTTCTATAATTTAAATAGACTCATAATTAATTTAACAATTAATTATCTCATTTATATATCCAAAATCTCAAAATTTCACCACTCTCTCGATTAATTAATTTACCACAATAATTAATTCAATTATAAATTTAAAATTCTAAACTAATCTTACAATTATAAAATAAGAATATACATAATCAAAATCATGACTATTGGAATTGAATTCTTGACAACCTACCATTAACTTAAGATTGAAAAATGTTTCCAATGGCAAACATTTAAAAAGAAATATGTGGATTGTTACAAAGAGTCTCCTAGATTAATATTGACCAATATCAAAACTAGCAATGAAATTTTTAAGGGGTTTTAACGCAACAAGAGGTAAAATAAGGAAGGGAAATAATACATCCATCCAAGATGTCTTACTAATGATTTATCATAGGAAATAAGTTTATTAAAGGGGTTTTGAAACCCCAAAATAACAGGTTCCAACAAAAATATGATGAACAACAAATTTAAAACTGTAGGCTGTGAATTTTAACAGAGTGTAATTCAGTTACACATAATATAGATCTATTTAGTTTTATCCCCAATGATTCCATCATATAGGATTTATTTTATTAAAACCCATAAATAATTATATGGAATTTAATCCCATTATATAATGTTTAAATGTTTTACAGTTGAGTTTCCAATCCAATTTTCTTTTAAGGCATCTCAACTCAAAATGAAAACATTTTTACCACATAACCCATTTATACCCATAGTTTATTAATTCAAACAAGAATATGAACCCAAACATTAGGTCATTTCTCCAAAAAAGGCTCTCTATCTCTAATAAATATAGGGACACTACAAAACCCTAGTGAGGATAGAACGAGAAAAAGACATGATTTTACATTTCATGTATGTATCTAGTTTTTCATGAAAAATAAACTATTCTGTTCTTTAGGATGTGATTCCTTGTATTATATGACAATTTAATATTGTATTTATAGACTTTTAGATATTGGGTTTGGGGTGTTTAAAGTTGGTATCAGATGATGTTTAGTAGAATCATTGTAAACTATATATAGGATGTAATATATTGGGTAACATGTCCCTAAGTTAGAAAATCTAGATAAGTATAAAAGAAAATCCAAATGAAACTAATGTTATGTTTTTTATATTATTTATACCTCAATTTTCAATTTGGGATTAGTGTTCCACATGTTTTTGGATTATACATTTTGTTTCTAAATTTTGTGATCTAATATCATGTATTCTATCATTTATAAATGGTTCTTAGAAACAATAATGAGTACTAAATTAATGTACATATTCTAATGAGTAATATTTATAATTTCATGGTGGGTTTTATACCAATATGTTGAAGGGAAATATCAATCCCATAATTCGTATAATTTTAGGAAATAATATCATTTGCTAATATGATAGAGAAATAATTTTCATATTTAGTATGGAATCGAAAGGAATTATAAGAAAAAGGGGATGGTATGGAAAAAGATTGATAAATGGGTTAAGGGAAAGAAATATTTTTCCCACATGTGATAATTTTGGAATGAATAACCCATGTACTTTTTAAAAAGGAATATAAGCTTTCTATAAATTTGGAGATAACGGACACCATGAATGTGATTCCAATGGTAAGAAATAATTTTCCAATGTAAAATTCTTCATCTAAAAATAGAAATGGAAATATGCAAAATAATTTCTCAAAAATCAAATGAAAATAACTGATAAGAAGCTATTGGATCATGCACAAGCTTACTCTACTATTATAGATTAAGAGTAATTAATAATGTGCATATGTTAGTATACATCAATTATTTCATTTAAATATTTTACCAACAATTCCTTGGTTGTTTTAATTATTAAATATACAAGGATAATACTAAAAAATTATTGTTGATATATTTTATATAATATATTGAATTGTAATGATGAACTAAAAAAGTGATTATTTGGAATGTTTATCATTTGAAAAAAATGATTGTGGGGAAAGTAATATTAATATGAAATTGATGTTGAGATAATTATGTTGGTATGTAGAGCTGATTGATGTGGATAAGGTAAATTAGTTATTACTGACCACCTTAGAGCTAATAAATTATTTTTCGAAAAGTGGTTCGTACTATCATTCATTGAGTATAAAAAAATTATGTATTTAATGAAAATATCAAATTAACTATGTTTTACATAATGAATACATTTTCATGGAATTTTTCAATGAGCCTTTATATTATTAAACTTTAATTATATGATTCAAGAGAATACATACGAAGGGTATTATTAACATCATGTTGTTTGAGAGATTAATGATATGTTCATATCATAAATTTAGTAAAATTATTTCTAGTGTTTTGTATAATAACCATTTTCAAGGGTAATATGGTTGTCAATTTATGAAATAGTTTTGTTTTATAGTTGTAAGTGGTTTTAAGAGTATTGTCCTTATTCATAATGTATTAATTTTTAAAAAATTATTGATTTTTTTTAAATAGTTGAGAAAAATGAATTAAGTTTATATTCTTATGGGTAATAAGATCCTCTAAATTTTAATTTTGGTGCTTTGTTCATAACATAAATTTATTTATTGAATGTACACTATGCCATTTATATGTACTCTTTCATTGATTGACCATAGACTCTAAGAAGGAATCCTGTAATATGAGAATGAAAAAAGAAATGTATGAGATAAACCATGAATCTAAAACATTTCCATAATGTTAAATATATTATGGTTAGTTTTTTAATTATTTATAGATTATAATAACATATTTTTTTAAAAAGGTAAAACCACAAGTCGGGAAACAACTCGTTGCATCTGGAAAGTCCATGAGACTTCAACCCATAATCAAATGATTACATGGGTGCATCACCTACCAAAGGAGGAAAAGATATCCTAGATAGTATAAAATAGTTTTACATATTTTATTGGTATGAGAGATAAATTATATGTTCATTTTTAAACACTTCATAATTAATTAAAATATTGTATTTTTATATTATATTATTTTTGGAGATAAATATGAGTTTGAGATGGATATTTTTTAAAAGATAAATCCTTTCCTATCAGGTAATTATAATTAAATATGAATGTAAAATGATTCCTAAAATATAGGACTTGGATTTTGAAATGAAAATGTTATTAGTTTTATTTTATTACTAAGTAATTCATGGCGTTTTTACGAAATAACTGATTGAAAATTTTATTATGGTTAAAATTCTAATGACCATGTTCACTATCACTCCCCATCTGATGTTTATAGTTATTTTTATTTTCTATATCCATGTTTTCTTTTACAACGTGTTATTTCCAACATGGAAACCTAGTTTTTTGTTGACTTTCACTTTTTTTCTTTTCCCACCTTTCATGAGAATGTTTTATTAATCCTTTTTTATGTGGCATTTCCACAAGGGTTTCTTAAATTGAAAACTACAATAATACAAATCAAAAGTTATATTATGAGGATAAAATCTATTTGTGGATGGTAGAATTTAACACCCCCTAATTATAAACTATGTGTCTTTTTAAATTTTACATATTTGTAATCATACGTTACCTAGAACACTAATATTAAAAATTTCATTAAATATTATTATTTAATTGAGACAGTTATTGCATAGATGTTGGAATTGAGCGAATGAATGAGATTAAATAAATTATGAAAATATAGTTTAAATATATTTATAAGCTGAATTTATTGGTTACTAATTAATTATAAATGAATACAAAATCCAATTGGAAATAATGCATGTGTTTTTAGGAAAAAAAAGAAATTATAGGAACATAACCTAATTATTCTTTATAAATAAATTAAATCAATATTAGTGAAATATATTAAATAATGTTATATATTTAATTTTTAATAATATTTTTTAAAATTCGTTCAACATATTTTATAGTCATAAGATAAGAACAATCCTAATGATACACAGAAAATCTATATTTTTCAAGAGGTAATTTTGATGCTTTTTAACAATGTACTTGTTTAAAAACTATTTTTCTTCAATTTTATCTATTATATATGAAAAAATAATATAGTTTTATGAATTTTAATATAAAAATTCTCATTGGTTGAATTTTTTTTATTTTTGGTATCTTTTTCATTTTTGGATGAATTGTGAGAAATAATACATTTTAAATAAAACTGAATATTAATCTAAATAATATATATTGAAAAAATATATTTTAAATTGGTTTTAAATTTAAATAATATAAATTATAAAAATATTAATCTAATTTATGTCATTAGAAATATTTTTTCATTGATGATGGATATAGAAACATTTGAAACTTTTGAACATTTCATCTTTAAAGCCCAATTTTCTCACCCCATCTATAGGATTGATTTTAGATTAATTCTATCCATTTATGTGTTTTGAATTTTGAAAAATGGATTCCATATTTTTTATTTAATATTACAAATTTATTAAATAGGACCCCTTTATTTTTGGAAAATATGAATTAAAACTATGAAAATTTAATTACCACGGTTAAGATTAAATCAGGTAATTGAGGGTAAAAAACATTATAAATATCAAATAATTATCATAAAACATGTCCTCATTTTATTAAGTGTGTGAAAATAGTCCCAAATAATCCTTGGAAATTTTTTATGGAGTTTATGATTCAATTTGATGACTTTGAGCCTTCTATAGTATTATGTTTTTTGAAAAGTAAAATATGTCATGTTATTGTTTTTAAAAAATAATACATTTTAAAATGTGGTTATTCATAATATGTCATATAATATATATATTAATTTCAAATATTAAATTTATATATTCACCCTGGTGATTTATTTTCAATTTTTAGTTGATAAATATTAATTCTAAATTCTTACCCATTGATGATGCATTAATTGTTTAATTAATGGGAATATGAAATAAATGTATATAAAAATATAAAAATTGATATAATTGGAGATAAATTTTGTCATCTATGAATTTTCAAGAAAATATTGGCATTTTGTTAATTTTTTAATGAATTTTTTTAGATGATATCTTATTTATTATTTTTTTTATAAAAGTCAATGTAATGAATAGTGATAAAATTAACAATATAGTTATATTAAAATAACTATTATTTTATTAAATGGTATATAATTTATACAATTTTTAATAATTTATAAAAATAGTTTAGAAAATGTTAAAAATTAAATCCATGATTCATTTATGGTTAGTTTTTCATTTTATTGTAAAAATATTTACCATCAAACAATAACCATCAATATAGTCTTGGTAAGAGTGAAATGTATTAAATAAGGGTTAAAACCAAATGATAAGGGTAAGAATGTGACATAAACTTTCCTTAAAATTATTTTATTAGAGTATTTTGTACCATATTAATCTTATATTATGAATATATAACTTATTTATTCTTTATTTAAAATTAAATGATATAATTTAATATTTTGAGTGTTTCCAAAAGTGACCCTAACTGCAATTATAAAATGTATCCTCATCCCTCACTTCTTCAAAACACATTTAGCCTTCTATCATGAAAAAAACCAAAAACATTCACCTAAAAACATCCTTATAAAAGTTTTTGAGATCACGGTCTACTAAAAATACTACCTATATACCCCTTAAGAAGATATCTAATAGATGTCCATCGAAGAAGAGGTAATAATTTTTACTAACTAATCTGAGTTCATTTCTTCTTCTACTTCCTTTTCATATAATATTTCCATGATAAATTAATAACTATAGTTTTATATATATTAAAATATGTTATTATGATTATTGAAAAAATATATTTAATATTTTATGAATCCTAAGAAAAACAGAAGCACCATGCGTGCGTACATACGACTTACAGTCTCCATGTCGTGGTGTAATCTATTTTTCATAACCAATTTAACTGGATTAGTATTATGATTGAAATAATATCTATATATATATATGATAATAATTACATTATATTAATTCTAGAAAAATTAATATAACATCCACTTACTTACCCTTTCACCAATAAGGGAATGATACCATCGCCGAGGAATACGTATGGCATACTATCTCTACAAGGATATGTGATTCATTTTCCATGTTCACCATTCAATAATGATTACCACTAATAATATACTGAAAAATATATTATATCTATGACCATAATATCATTTTTTATATTATGTAACATATCTTATGAACATGAATCATGAGTTACTTGATTAAACATGTATAAGAAAATGAAGCAGTTAACCAAAAAAAGGTAATAATTAAATATTATATGATAGGATCATATATGACATAATAAATAGGATTATGTTTATGGTATTAATTAATAAAATGATTTAAACCACTATACAGAAGGTTCAGATACATACAAAGGTCGTCTAGCCTGTAGTATGTGTTATTTCACAATCTCAGTATTATTATTTTTTTATGTTTAAGTCTCCATTGGGTAATGTTTTCCTTTGATGTCCATGTTTTATAAAAATGTATTGATTTTTGTTACTATTATCCTCTTAATTTATAAATACATTTTACGCAGATTAAAATTTTTATAAAATGGATTGAAATGAATCTTTTTTTCTTTTTCAAAATGAGGTACATTATGAATATATCAAAAAAATAGAAGGAATGTTTTTTTAACTAAAGATGCTTGAGATGATTTTTCATCCATCAAGATAAAATAATGTTTTTAATCTTCCATTACTTATTTAAAATTTTATTTTCAAAATAAATTTTTCCTTTATTAATATGACTAATTTTAAAAATAAATAATTTCTCAAAGTGAAAAACGATATTTTCCTCAATAAACATTCTATGATTTTATTAGAGTATTTTCATCTATGTCAACAACATCTTCTTAATATTATAATTAATTGAGGGTGATTTATTTTGATATCATTTAAAATATTTAATTTAATGGTTTGTGTTTGGTTTGTCTGTGGTTGTGATATTTTTATACCATTCATAGTATATGGTTAAAGTATTCACATTTTATATGTTGGTTTTTAATACAAGTGTTTTGTTTTTTATGTTTCTCCCCTTTGATTTTAGGAACGTGTTAGACATATTAAGGGAAAAAATGGGACTACTGTAGGCCCTAAATACATCAGTATGTCTCATGAGAAAAACTAGTCCAAGCATTTACTAAGTCCTTACCCATATATTTATGGTGTCTTGGAAGAATCCTTGATTGTTTGTTTTTGATGTCCCATATTATTCAATTATTCGTTACAATATTAGTTATTTATATTCTATGTGATTATTAGATTAGTATAATAACCATGGTTATGTT
Organism: Viscum album; assembly: GCA_963277665.1. Classification (NCBI taxonomy): domain Eukaryota; kingdom Viridiplantae; phylum Streptophyta; class Magnoliopsida; order Santalales; family Viscaceae; genus Viscum; species Viscum album. The sequence continues at coordinate 1,471,637,900 of OY728125.1, read as the reverse complement.
TCAATTTCTAGTGATTATTTATATTTTATTATTTTATTAACATTTAGTTTTTTCATATTATTCTCATGACTAGGGTTAAATATACCAAGTTTTAGTAATTCATCATTCTTTATTTTTTGCTCTTAAGTATTCATGATAGATTCCATTGTATGCTTACCCATTCTAAGAATTTGAGGTCACCCCTTTATTATGTTTTATTTTTCCCTAGATTTGATGATGTATATTATGATTTAAATGTAGGTATATGCTAGGATTACAATCATGTCCCTTGAGGATTCATTATGTATTATTTTATAATTTCAATGATAATGAATGTTTCATGTATGTATCTAGTTTTCTAAAACAACAAAACTATTTGGTCCGTCTTGATGTGTTTACATTAATTATATTCCAATATAATAATGTAAATGCAAACTCTAGGATATTGTGGTTGGGGAAATTATATGAATGATATGTTATGGATTTGGATCTAAATAACCTTATATTATGGTTGGGTAACTATGGTTAGAGTTGTATTTTTTCTTCAATTTTCATGTTTTGAGTTGATGTTCTCCATGGATTATTGATACCATGGGTTTAGTGATCCTTTTTTAGTCCTTCAAAAACTTTTGTGGTCTAGTTCCCTATATTTTATATTAAATCTCAATTGTAATAGTTGGCTATTTTCAGAGGTTCTTTATGATTACCTTTTTATAGATTTTTTGAAATGTGGTTGGTTAGGGACTCCCTATTTTTTGTGGAAGTGATGTCCTCATTTTACCACCATTTTATATTACTTATAAGTAGCGGAGATGACAAAGCTAAGACTCTGCCTCCATTGAGTTTTCTTTTTATTGGTTTTTGGTTGGTTTTTATTGTTAAAATTATGGTTTTAGTGAGTGTTCAATTATTTTTTCGAGGGATTCCCTTTTTCCCTTAAGTATTTTTTTGAGAATCTACATTCCTTATTTCACTACATGTACCTAAGAATTTGGGGCGGATAAATGGTAATTTTAGAAAAACAATTGACACCCAATAAGTCACATTGGTTCTCATTTTATGTTATTCTGTTTTCTTATGGGTTTATTTATAGATCTGACAAATTATTAACAAAATTATAAAATTTTATATTATTGTTCTGGTACACGGTTAGAGAACATGGTTTAGGCGAAATTTTGTCCAGATCCCTACACGATTCATGGAAACCCATATATGTAGTTTATTTTGAATGTATATTATTTTGGGTACTTGAATATTTCATGGTAATGTTCGATCCATGAAATTCAATAGGAAAATGATACATCTTACATTAGGGCTTGGTGTGAGGGTTCATACCCTACACACAGTTTGGTAAACAACAAAAAACCCATACAAAACAACTCTAAAATTTTTGAAGTTCCATTTGGAATAGTTTATTCATTTCTTTTCCGTTCATGTGGAGGCATTAGCGAACCATGGGAGTGGGTTTGTTCTTTTTTGTGGACCATTCATAGCCGGTTCATGGAATTTAATATATTACAGCCAAATCTTTTGACCTTACAAATTAAATTATATGTTTAAATACCTAAAGATCACCTATTATATTTTAATTCTTCAACTTCTTTTATTTCCGTTTCTAGTTCAAAAATTCTAAGCGTTTATCCCTTGGGAATGTTCTCCCTTTCCTATAATATTGGTTCCCTTTCCTCTTAGGTTCAAATGGTTTCTTCAATTTACAGTCCCTTTAAATAATTTCTTCTATTTTTTTCTTATTCAAATTCTATTTCAATGATACCATGAATCCTAATATTTAGGTTGTCATAATTTATAGATGGGGTTGGATCAAATCATGTGGATTTTCTAATATGGTGGGTTGTAGAGTGATCTCTTCATCCTCTGGAAGCATTCCTCACCATATGTGATAATATCCAGATTGATTTCCATTGAACCCATTTATGTATTTCATTTTTGTGAGTTTATATTAAAATAAAATGAATGATTATTTCTAAAAGTTTTTACCTATTAATGTTATCCCAAAATTAGTTTTTTGTGTGGGAAACTGTGTTTTCTAAATGAGGTTTTCTCAGGGAATGGAATGGTATTCTAGGCATTGTGAATGAAATAATTATAAGGCTTCATTTCAAGGATTATTATTGCTTTTAAAATAATCTCATAAGGTCTATTTGATGTTTTAATTGAGGATTAATTATTTAGTGACTTTTAAACCCAGTTTTGGAATGTTTTTAAGGGGTTTAAAATATTTGACATAGAATTTGGAATTTAAAAGGGGTTTTTAACCATTGTTTTGTGTCAATTAAAACCTTTTGACAACCATAAATGTCTTTTATATCAAAATATTGATGTGTTTAATAGTTTTATGATAATTAAAATTGGTTGGTTGGTTTCAATGGGGTGTATTATCTCATGAGAATTATACTTTTATACTAATTGGAGGATTTCAATTATTTCAAAAATTATTCAGTGGGATGTTTGAGTTTTTTGTTAGGTTCCAATGGGATTTTTATAAAGGATTTATTAAGAGAGATTGATATGGGTTTTTAAAATGGAATCGGTGTTTGTAATTCAATTTTTCTTTAGAAAATCCCAATATAGGTCTTTATATTTTTTTCATAAATGGTGAAATACCATATTTATCCAATTATGATGACTGTTACAACCATGGGTGGATTACGATCACGTGAGGGGTTGTTTTACATCGATTAACTATATATGTTTAATTTTTTTATGTAGATGGCTATGTTCCATGATGACGGTGCATCCAGTGATGTGGTCATTATTTCAAATTATTTACATTCATCCATGTGATAGTTTATTTGTTCGCTCCTCCATTTTACATTTCATGGGAAAACTTTTAGAATTACGTAAGTGACATAGGTAGTTTAATCTTGATATATGATGTTTATTTTTTAAAGATAATTTTCCTAGTGGATGTGAGAGCCTATGGAGTTAACGTTCTCCATGAGACCTGGGGATCTCATGGGAGGTTGGGATTCTGAAAGCCTATTGGGATTGAGAGATATAGGGGAATGTAGAGAGAGTTTCCATATTTTTTATTCATGTTATGTGCCTTGTGAACCTATTGTTATTTTATGTCATTATTGATACCTTTGAATAGAATCTGTCACGACTCGTCCTCGGGGCTCATGCTGTGACTACCCCAAGCCCGCCTTCCATAGGCCAGGGGCTGGAGACTAGCACCAAAGGAGTAAATCACGATAACTGGGAAGGAATTTCCTTTATAAAAGTAAACAAAACACCACAGAGAATAAGCGGAAGTAAAACACTAAGTAAAAAAGAGAAGTGCTGAAAGGTAAATAGGCCAGAATACAAACCCAAATTAAAGTACAACTACAACTAAACAAATTACAACAGAAAAAGACAACAGCTCGAAGAACGGAAGTGGCTCCTGGGTTGTCCTCCTCGGATCTTACCTGAAGGGTAGGTACAGATGGCGCAGCTCCTGGATCGTCCACCACAGATCCTACCTGAAGGGAAGGTACAGATAGCCTTCACAACACTCTCGCCCGTCAACCTCCTTAGAGTGTCGTCTCGCCGTGAAGTCCACCTCCAGATACTGACTCGTCGTGTAGTCCACCTTCGGGTACTGACTAATCGTGTAGTCCACCTCCGGGTACCGTCTAGTCCTCGAACACTCGGCCTGTGTCAGCACTGCCCGTCGTCTGCAACCAACACAACGAGGTTCGGGCATAGCCCGTGCAGGGGTGAGTATAACGATACTCTGTAGGGACCCCGAGACCCTCAAGGTCTCACTAAAACCAACATGGATAACCACAAATAAGATCTCAACAGATAACCTCTACTTAGGTATATAACCATGCATATACCTAAGTTATCAAGTAACCCATCTCAATCATGATGAAAACACCAAGATCATGAAATCAACGGATAACCACTACCCAGGTATATGCCCATACATATACCTAAGTTATCAAGTGACCCATCTCAATCATGAGGTTAACACAAAGGTCAAAAGTCTCAGCTCAAACCAGGATTATCATTATCGAAACTGTAATTGCTGAAGAGCTCCGTCTCTAGAGTGTACAGTGGTCCTGTCACGACTCTGAGGTACTGCTCGCTAACCTAAGATTGCTGAGGTACTACTCCTGTCGAGTACCGCGGGTCAGCCACCCAAACACAGTAGTGCTTCCTGCCGGGGTATGCCACCCAAACACAGTAGTGCACACCCCCTATTAGCCTGCTGAGGTACTCTCCGGATGAGTACCGCGGGTCTGCACTGTCACACAGGTAGTGCTCCGTCCGCCATGGGTCTGCACCCAAACGAAGTAGTGCTCCATCAACTAGGCTAGTCGACTCACTCCAAGTCGAGTCGGTCAAACAGTCATCAGGTCTCAGTCGGCTACACGGTCTCCGTACTCTGCACGATCATCTCTGGGAGGGTCCGCTACACAAGCTACAGGTCAATACTCCAAGTATCTCAAAGTCCCATGAAGAAGTATCTCAAAGGACCACCTCGTCATAGGGGTCTCAACACAACAGATGGCACATCAATCGGACGCCCGGTCTGTGAGTTATTAGTCTTTTCGTCTTAGGGGGCCGGTTGGTTTCGTGAGCGAACCAACCCGGTCGTATATCAACTGTACCCCAAACTCTCATAGGGTATACTCATAGGGACCGTTTCTCAACGTGATCACCAACGCCACTGACAGTTCGTCAAACGAACATCCGGTCTGAAATATATCAGCTTTTCCGTTCCAGGGGCCCGGTTGGATTTTAGGTGCAATCCAACCCGGATACTATCCAACTACATTAAAAACTCAGGCGAAGAATGCCAAAAGTTCTGTCTCATCAAGAGGAATTCAACGAGACAGACGGCGCGTCAATCGGACACCCGGTCTGTGAGTTATTGGCTTTTTCGTTATTGGGTCCCGGTTGGTTTCGTGATCGAACCAACCAGACCGCACTTTGACGGCATCCAAATCTCGAGCGGAGTAAGCCAAAAGATCCGTCTCACTTAGAAAAATCCATCAATGTCAACGGCACATCAATCGGACGTCCGAAGCTCAAGATATAAGCGTTTTCGCTCCGAGGGCCCGGTTGGTTTCGTATCCGAACCAACCCGGCCGAACCCAAAGTATTCCAAAACCTTTAGTGTAATATACCGAAACGACCATCTCGATCCAAGGATCACATCTCCGCTTACGGTGCGTCGATCGGAGGTCAACAGCTCAAGATATGGGTGAAAGACCAAAAAGGGTCTGAAAACGAGGGGTCTGGGCCCCGCCCGACCCGGACCAACCCCCCCTGGGTCGGCCCGAAACGGGTCGACCCGACCCGGGTCCGGGTCCGACCCGGACGGCGCGACCCGGCCTGGCCGGGGTGGCCCGCCCGGACTGGGAGCGACCCGACCCGACCGGTGGGTGGGATCGGCAGGTTACGTCCGAGCGGAGCAGAGCGGGGCTCTGCCCCCGCGTGATGAACCGCGGCCCTGCATGGGGCCGCCAGTGCCAGCGGACGCGGCAGCCGGCCGTGTCCCTTCGCCCCCCTCTGGTACCGCACGGTCGCAGGACTGCGCTCCACCGCCGTGGCTTCAACTGCGGCGGATTTTTCCGGCGGCGCTCCGAGCGCCGCCGCCCCCGACCGTCGGCGCCGGTGTGGCACGCCAGCGGGAGCTTCCGCGGACCACCGGACGCGCTCCGGTGGTCCGATTCGCCTGCGGTCATCGCCAGAGATTATCTCAGGACCCAACCTTTGCTTTAAAGACTTCAAAACGCCTTCGCGGCCCGCGTAACCATCGTTCGTCGATCCGCACTTTGACAGCAAACCGTGGGGTCTTCAAATCGCCTTCGCGGCCCCGACTTCGCCCGAAGTTTCGTTCGGCCTCAACGACGCGGCGTGACGGCGCCGCGCTTCTTCGCCGCATTCTTTCTCGTGTCCTCAAGGTGTCGTTGCACTCTGCCGCCTTTGTTCGTGCCGCAATGAATCAAATCAACAAAGGGGGAGGATAGTCGGTCGTGTTCGTGCAGTCCGACCTCCTCCCGTTAAGTCGTTAACAAACGGCCCAAAAGACGAAGAACAACAACGAAAATTTCACGAACAAAAGAGAAACAACCCAAACAGTTTTTCCCTGCAACAGATTATTCCCAACCCGCAAGGAAAATGTTCCCGGATCAACTAGGTAATAAGTTGATCTTTGTTCTTTGTTTTCTTTAGAAAGAAATAAATAAGGGAATAAAATCATTCTCAAACATAATTCCCTACATCAAGCATTGTCGTCGAACACCAGTTCATCACGGAATTAACCGTCGCGGAAGAATTGTCATTGACGTCGCGGTAAACGGCGTCGCATCGTCGATCTCCGAGGGTTTGGTGTTCTTCGTCGTAGATCAGTGTGTTCTACGCGTTCTCCGCGTTCTTCGCGTTCTTCATCGAAGAAGAACGCTTTCCTCCAAATCCTCTCCACGCCACAAGTTCCAACAGAAATAAAATAAGAGTTATCTTATTTTATTAACGCACATGACATGTTTGAATTTCAAAAGAAAAGAAACGAATAATTAATTCAATGAATTAATTGTAAAGATTTAACTGCACAATTAATGAGGCATTTCATAACTAGAAAAATGCACGGTTGACTTTCATTAAAGAGGGGGGTTGCGGGTGCGTTACTTAGAGGAAAAGAAATGATGGGGCTCGTGCGGGCCACACATCACAAATATCCTACCAAGTGGGTAGGATATTTTGGGTTCCACCCTATCCACTTAACATAGCTTAAGTGGATTTTAAGTGGCTTTAAGTGAAATAAAATAAAGTTGTCGCACCACTTTATTTTATTTCTTATCTTATCCCCAAAAATTAAAAACCACACCCGAGCAAATGCAACTCTGGAAAAGGAATTTCTAAGCAAATATCGGCGATGTGATTTCATCGGTGCCCTCGGATTTCAATTTCAAGCACAGGTTTAAATGTTAGAAAAACCCGCTCGTTCGTTCACTGAACGTACCCAATCTAAACTTCGGAAAATGATTCAGGGCACACCGGGCCTCGGAATCAGGCGCCGTCAGAAACTGCTTTCTTGTAAAATTCCAAAGAAAATTAAGAAAAAAAATTCCTTGAAATTTCCAGGTCATTACATTACTCCCACCTTAGGGATTTACGTCCCCGTAAAGCTTCAACACAAACTAGGGTCACAAAAGCGGTATTGAGCACGCATCTGAGCCTTCTGCTCCCATGTGCTCACCTGGAGGTTCCCGTACTGCCAAAGAAAGTGCACCTGAGGAATTGATCGTCCTCGTAGGATCCACTCTTGTCGATCCTCGATCGCCACTGGAACCTCCGTGAAAGACACCCCATCGCCATCGTCCAGCTCCCCATGGTCGATGATATGCAAAGGGTCGAGCACGTTTCTCCTCAGTAGAGATACGTGGAAGTCGTCGTGCACCTGGTGCAACTGAGGTGGATGGGTTAAGCGGTAAACCACCCCGCCTACCTAGCTGAGGACCTAAGAAGGTCCACTGAACCTCGGAGATAACTTGCCACCCTGGCCACATCTCCATAAACCTCGTCGAGGTGAGACCCGTATAAGGTCGTGATCATCATCCTCGAACTCTAGAGGTCTCCAATTCCTGTTAGAACTGAAACTCAAAACGACTGCTGCCACGAGGGTAAGGTTGACCGACTCAAGAGTGATTGGTTGCACCCTCCTGTGCATGAGTTTATCATGTGCTGCCTAGGGTTTCCTTTTTCACCGACCAAGGAGAACCCATTCCGATGTCATAGTTAAACCACAACCTTTTTTCCTAACACCGTCAATTTGTGTATGAACTGTGATTGCCCAATCTATACTCAAACCAATGTCGTAAGGCCTCGAAGCTGCCACCAAGAGATTCCAACCAAAACTCTCGCCTCGAGGGTCTGACTACACTGTCGGCGTAAGTATGATTATCGAGTCTTCTTCCAAGGTATCTCTAGACGTGAGTGTCAAGTCTACGGCTTAACGGAAACTCTAGGTCTGGGACAAGATTTGTGGAAGGAAGTAATGATTCGTATCAACGCCTGTTACTACGGCAGCTAGTAGTGGACATATACGGTCCCTTGAATCATTTTTAGAGCCATTTGGTCACACTCCTTGACTGCATGCAACCTCACTCTTCCTCCGCCCTCCAGCTCCCTGAGCCTGGCGGGGATAACTAAGGTGGGTGGTTGTAGCATGTTAAGATGTACACCACCTCATGCTACTCTCCTAGATCTGCCTCCACATTTGCTGCTTCGCAGACTCATCTCTCCTTAAATCTTCCACTTCTTGAAACATTTAACATGCCCAAGTCTCTAAAACTGGTGCCAGTTTCCTGTTTCTTACTGCACTGTGTAGTCTTCATCCACTCCTGGATGATCTTTACCTTCTTTTACTGCGATATGAAAGAGCTGCTAAAATTTCTCCTTTGCTGAAAAGAGAAACTCAGTCTCATCCCCTGGATGAACCACGCCCATTGCCTAATACAGTCAATCCCGACATGAATGATGCATTCATGCCATGGATGACATCATAAGGCCTCGACGTAACTACCAAGAGATCCAACTGTCACTCTCGCCTCCAAGGGTCGAGTCACACTGTCAGCATCAGTGTGAGGTCACTGGGTCTCCTCCAGTAGAAATCTCGAAAATGAGGGTCAAGTCAACAGTTTTAATCGGGACCACTCAGTATCAACCAAACAAAAGGACAGGAAAGAAAACATCACAAAGATAAGTGTCTTTTTATTATTGCAGCTCATAGTACAAAGACACGAATACAACAGAAACATGGAACTAGAAGTACAAGGGACGTATCCACTAGTTCCTCTCATGTCCACCTGCTCCCGGAGCTCTACTGCCTTGTCCACTGCTTGGCTGTTGCTCAAGAACTCGTCGCTGCTTCTGCCTCGGTGGCTCCTCCAACACCTGCGGATCGACAGTGCGGGGGGTCAGACAGTCACGTGCTAGGGGACCCTTCCTGGAGCATTCATAACACTTCCTGCTCCTCGTACAACTGGCTCTGACCCCACCCCGGGTTCCTCGCACCACCAGTCCTAAAACCCGAGATCTCCCAACTACTGGTCTGGTCCTCCTGGACCTTTTCATCATCTGTCTACTGCCCACAGATGACTCAGCTACTGATCGAAAAACACGCAGCAAAGGCAGCAGCTCCTGAACATGCTCGGGGTGTAGAGCTACTGGCCCAAACTCCACCCTGAAGAAGGTTTCGAAGTCTTACCATGCGAAGGTCATCCCGTCGCAAAACTGGAACAAGTTTCTCCACCACCTGCCTGCTGCTTCCTGAAGAAGGCTTGTAGTAATGATCACCATGAAGTCTGCTGGAGTCCCCACTAGCCTAAAGACTCTCACCACAGCCTCCAGCCAATCCTCAGCCGCCTGCGGGTCCGTCTCTCCCCGGAACCTGGGTGGCCTCTGGCGCTGGAACTCGTGAAGCGCACTCAAGTGGCGTGCATCACCTACTACTGGGGCTGGTGTCATCGGTGGCCCAACGTATGGTAGTACCGCTGGTGCCTCTGCTGGTGCCTCGACTGCAAGAGGGCCCTGTACCGAAGCCTCGTCGCTCGGCAGGCTGTCAGTACGCAAATCCCTCTGGGCTCTAGCTGGTCGTCCGTGAAAAGGCGTCCTGAAAGAAACAACGTGACACGGTCAAACGATTATACCTGGTGAGATGACCTGGTTTGAGCTGTTTTAAGAGAAAACCTTTGAAAACACACACGTAATCAGTGTCTTCGTGCAAAAAGTCAGAAATCAGTTGTCAGGGTCCTGGTGTGTGGATACATCGGCCGCCCACACCAACACTGGACTCCCTGAACTGAAGACCACACTCGGTACCCTTAACAATATTTCTTCACAGAAAGAAAAAAACACAGTTATAATTTCTGCGGTAGAACCGACCCCTCTAATACCAATTTGTCATGACCCATCCTCGGGGCCCATGTTTTGACTACCCCAAGCCTCCCTTCCATAGGCCAGGGGCTGGAGACTAGCACCAAAGGTGTAAATCCCAATAACTGGGAAGGAATTGCCTTTATAAAAGTAAACAAAACACCACAGAGTACAAGCGGAAGTAAAACACTATGTACAAAGAGAAGTGCTGAAAGGTAAATGGGCCAGAATACAAACCCAAATGAAATTACAACTACAACTGAACAAAGTACAACAGAAAACGACAACAGCTGGAAGAACGGAAATGGCTCCTAGGTCGTCCTCCTCGGATCCTACCTGAAGGGTAGGTACAGATGGCGCAGCTCCTAGATCGTCCACCACAGATCCTACCGGAAGGGTAGGTACAGATAGCCTTCACAACGCTCTCGCCCGTCAACCTCCTCAGAGTGTCGTCTCGCCGTGAAGTTCACCTCCAGATACTGACTCATTGTGTAGTCGACCTCCAGGTACTGACTCACCGTGTAGTCCACCTCCGGGTACCGTCCAGTCCTCAAACACTCGGTCTCCGTCAGCACTGCCCATCGTCTGCAACCAACACAACGAGTTACGGGCATAGCCCATGCAGGGGTAAGTATAATGATACTCTGTAGGGACCCAGAGACCCTCAAGGTCTCACTAAAACCAACATGGATAACCACAAAGAAGATCTCAACATATAACCTCTACTTAGGTATATGCCCATGCATATACCGAAGTTATCAAGTAACCCATCTCAATCATGAGGAAAACACCAAGATCATGAAATCAACAGATAACCACTACCCAGGAATATGCCCATACATATACCTAAGTTATCAAGTGACCCATCTCAGTCATGAGGTAAACACAAAGGTCAAAAGTCCCAGCTCAAACTAGGATTTTCATTATCGAAACCGTAATTACTGAAGAGCTCCGTCTCTGGAGTGTACAGTGGTCCTGTCACGACTCCGAGGTACTGCTCACTATCCTAAGACTGGTGAGGTACTCCTCCTGTCGAGTACCGCGGGTCAGCCACCCAAACACAGTAGTGCTTCCCGCCGGGGTATGCCACCCAGACACAGTAGTGCACACCCCCTAGTAGCCTGCTGAGGTACTCTCTGAACGAGTACTGTGGGTCTGCACTGTCACACAGGTAGTGCTCCGTCCGCCATGGGTCTGCACCCAAACAAAGTAGTTCTCCGTCCACTGGGCTAGTTGACTCAGTCCAAGTTGAGTCGGTCAAGTCGTCGTCAGGTCTCAGTCGGCTACACGGTCTCCGTACTCCGCATGCTCGTCTCTAGGAGGGTCCGCTCCACGAGCTATAGGTCGATACTCTAAGTATCTCAAAGTCCCATGAAGAAGTATCTCAAAGGACCGCCTCGTCATAGGGGTCTCAATGCAATAGACGGCGCATCAATCGGACGCCCGGTCTGTGAGTTATTAGCCTTTTCGTCCCAGGGGCCCGGTTGGTTTCGTGAGCAAACCAAACCGGCCGTATCTCAACTGTACCCCAAACTCTCATAGGGTATACTCATAGGGATCGTTTCTCAACGCGATCACCAACGCCGCTGACGGTTCGTCAAACTGACATCCGGTCTCAAAAAGATATCAGCTTTTCCGTTCCATGGGCCCGGTTGGATTTCGGGTGAAATCCAACCCGGCCACTATCCAACTGCATCCAAAAATCAGGTGAAGTATCCCAAAAGTTCTGTCTCATCAAGAGGAATTCAACGAGATAGACGGCGCATCAATCGGATTCCCTGTCTGTGAGTTATTGGCTTTTTCTTTCGAGGGGCCCGGTTGGTTTCGTGAGCGAACCAACCTGACCGCACTCCGACGACATCCAAACCTCGAGCGGAGTAAGCCAAAAGATTTGTCTCACTTAGATGAATCCATCAAAGTTGATGGCACATCAATCGGACGTCCGAAGCTCAAGATATAAGCGTTTCTGCTCCGAGGGCCAGGTTGGTTTCATATCCGAACCAACCCGGCCGAACCCAAATTATTCCGAAACCTTGAGTGTAATATACCAAAACGACCGTCTCGATCCAAGGATCACATCACCACTAACAGTGCATCAATCGGAGGTCTACAGCTCATGATTTGGGCGAAAGACCGAAAAGGATCTGAAAACGGGGGGTCAGGGCCCAGACCGACCCGGCCCAACGCCCCCTGGGTCGGCCCGAACCGGGTCGACCCGGCCTGGCTGGGGTGGCCTGGCCCGTCCTGGGTGCGACCCGGCCCGGTCGGTGGGTCGGCTCGGCTGGTTACGGCCGAGCGGAGCAGAGTGGCGCGCCGCCCCCGCGTGAAGAATTGCGGCCCCACGTGGGGCCGCCCGTGCAAGCCGACGCGGCAGTCGGCCGCGTCTCGTCGCCCCCCTTCAGTCCCACGCGGTCGCGGGACTGCGCTTTGCCGCCGCGGCTTCAGCCGCTGTGAATTTTTCTGCCGGTGCTCCGGGCACCGCCGCCCCCAACCTCCGGCGTCGCCGCACTGGCGGGGCGCGCAGGCGGGGGCTTCCGCGGACAACCAGACGCGCTCCGGTGGTCCGATTCGCCTGTGGTCTTTGCCAGAGATTATCTCAGGACCCAACCTTCACTACAAAGCCTTCAAAACACCTTTTCGGCCCGCCTCACCATCGTCCGTCGATCCACACTTCGACAGCAAACCGCGGGGTCTTCAAGTCGCCTTCGCGGCCCCGACTCCACCCGCGGTTTCGTTCGGCCTCAACGGCGCGGCGCGACGGCGCCGCGCTTCTTCGTCGTGTCCTTTCTCGTGTTTGCACGGTGCCGTTGCACTGTGCCACCTTTGTTCTTGCCGCAATGAATCAAATCAACAAAGGGGGAGGAGAGTCGACTGTGTTCGTGCGGTCCGACCTCCTCTCGTTAAGTCGGTAATAAGCGGCCCAAAAGACGAAGAACAACAAGGAAAATTTCACGAACAAAAGAGAAACAACCCAAACAGTTTTTCCCCACAACAGATTATTCCCAACCCGCAAGGAAAACGTTTGCGGATCAACTAAGTAATAAGTTGATCTGTGTTCTTTGTTTTCTTTAGAAAGAAAGAAACAAGGGAATAAAATCATTCTCAAACATAATTCCCTACCTCAAGCGTTGTCGTCGAACGCGAGTTTGTCGCGGAATTAACCGTCGCAGGAGAAGTGACTTTGACTTTGCAGTACACGTTGTCACGTCATCGATCTCCGAGGGTTTGGCGTTCTTCGTCAGAGGTCAGAGCGTTCTTCGCATTCTTCGCGTTCTTCGTCGAAGAAGAACGCTTTCCTCCAAATCCTCTCCACGGCACAAGTTCCAACAGAAATAAAATAAGAGTTATCTTATTTTATTAACGCACATGAAAAGTTTGAATTTCAAAAGAAAAGAAATGAACAATAAATTCAATTAATTAATTGTAACGATTTAACCACCAAATTAATGAGGCGTTTCTTAACCAGAAAAACGCATGGTTGACTTTCATTAAAGAAGGGGGTTGCAGGTGTGTTACTTAGAGGAAAAGAAACGATGGGGCTCGTGCAGGCCCCACCTCACAAATATCCTACCAAGTGGGTAGGATATTTTGGGTTCCACCCTATCCGCTTAACTTAGCTTAGGTGGCTTTTAAGTGGATTTAAGTGAAATAAAATAACGTTGTCACACAACTTTATTTTATTTCTTAACTTATCCCCAAAAATTAAAAACCACACCTGAGAAAACGCAACTTTGGAAAAGGAATTTCTAAGAAAATATTGGCGTTGTGATTTCATCGGTTCCCTCAGATTTAAATTCCGAGCACCGGTTTAAAAGTTAGAAAAACCCGCTCGTTCGTTCACTGAACGTACCCGAGCTAATCTTCGAAAAATGATTCAGGGCACACGGGGCCTCGGAATCAGGCGCCGTCAGAAACTACGTTCTTTTAAAATTTCAAAGAAAATTAAGAAAAAAATTTCCTTGAAATTTCCGGGTCTTTACAGAATCCATTTGTTAGTTCCCCTGACATTATTTTCCTTTTTAATATCATTCTAAGGGATTTCTCTTTTGTATTGACTACATATCTTTACATTAGGGATTAATACATGGGATATATGCACTAGTTGTTTATTTATTTTTGTTTTCTAGATTTGGTATATATATTCCTCCTTTTTTCATTACTCATTTATGTTGTGTATTTCTTTTCAAAATTTTCAAAATTGCATATTTGAAGAGGTTTAAAAAATATAATTTGAAGTTAATATTTTAATGTTATTTAAAATCATTTTATTTATAGGTTTAGAAGGGTTGTTATTAAATTATAAAAACATATTTTATAAGGAATTTTTGATTGTTTTGATAAGAAAGTGAAAATTCTTTTTTTAAACTCTTATGTGTTTGTGAGTTTTAAAAATGGTATTTAGGCCATCATAACTAGTTTTAAATAGAAATTATTTTTTCAATTTTGTAATGAAATACCATGAAAAAATGGTGATCTTATTTTGATTTTAAAATTAATGTTATAAAAATTTCTGTTTATAAAATGGTTTTAAAGTTGGACATTGAAATGGTGGTTTAGAAAAGAAGTGTTGGACTGGGAAAAGTATTTAGAACTAATTATATTCATTTAATTAAAAAATAAAAATATTTTTAACATAATTTTTATATATTATATTTTTACTTATGAAAAGGATTTTAGATAATTTATGATTTAATATTTTATTTAAAAATCATAGAATTAGTATTTAATATTAAAGAGACTTGTTAGATTTGGTGGTGAATGTCTTATTGGGTGGAAACTATATTTTAAGGTCTAGGATTATTCCAATTTGAATTAACTAAATTGATCATTCATCGGAGTTTCTTAAGTTGATGGAGATCATGGGTCATGTGGTGGCTTGTTAGAGTTAGTTCCCGGATTATCATTAGATTTAGGATATTTATTAGACATTGGAATTGTTTTATTTTTTTATCGATATATGAATATATGTATATTGTTAATTCATTATTATATTAATTTTTTATTCTGTTTTTGATATTCAATTATATTTATCACATGTTTAGTTATTTTTCTATTTTTGTTTTCTAATTCTTATTTATATTTCTCTAAAGGGTGAAATCGTTCCCAATGTTCTTTAAGTGATACCTAGAAATTATTTTCCAACCAAGGGGGACTGGGATTTCCCTTCATGAATTATGATAAACTACATTAGAAGCTGGGTTAGATGGTAACCCCATCTAGTTTTTTATAGATGGATGTGTTCCTATATAACCCAAAAATGTATTTGATGTAAATTTTTATCTCATGGTAAATGGATGTTATGTGTGGAATTTTTTTCAACATAACATATATCATGGAAATTATTTTATTCAAAACATCCACCCTAGGAAATTTTATTGTTCAAAACATATAGGGTGGGTATTTTGTTTGTTCACAACATGAAACATGGGAATTTTGTTTATTTATAACATGAATCGTCGATTTTTTTATAATGAAATTAAGCATGGATTTTTTAGATCACGATTTTATTGTTTCTAGTTGTTAATATTTTTCAATAATTTTAAGTTACCTATCCTTTAAAGCTATGAATCGTTCCATATTTATGCCTATTTAATAATATATTCACAACTTTTATGTTATTCAATACCTTATTCCATGATTTATGATCATTTATTTATTTGGTATTAATTTCTAACATATCTAGATTATACCAATCAAATAATGTTATGAAAGCTTATAATCATTGATTGATGTTGATGATGTTTACCCGTATTGAGTATCTGAGATCCCTCTTTTCTTATGATACCATTTCCCCTGTTTTTGAGGATCACAGTAATGTATAATAAGTATATAAGGGAGTTTAGTATATCTCAATTATTTAGATATTTAAACAATGTCTATAAAATAAGTTTCATATATAGTTACTCCTCAAATACACCACACCAAGAATTAATAGGATTGTGCGATTATTCATGATATTTAATTGGTAGCTTATTTAAATACTATAAATTGATGTTATGGTTGTCTTAGATTTTCATTTTTTCAAGTATGGTAACCCCAATAAAAAATTTCTAAATATAGGGTGTTTTGATAGGTTATCCACTTGCATTTTTCTTGATATGATGTCTTGCCTTTTTATTTTACTGTATTTCTATAGATAAATGTTTTTTTTTGACACAATATCCTGTATGGTTTCTCTGCCTGTATTTTAGAAATTAGGTACCTATTTTACTAAGGTAGTCACTCCTGTTGTGGAAAAATCTTATGTTGTAATTGAATCAGGTAGTAGTTTATAATCATTGATTTCTACAGTGAACACATTTTTGGCACATGTAATAACACCTATAACTATTAAAGAAAAATAAAAAAACTCAATAAAGTCATTTTGTTGGTAGGGTAAAATCATGACCTTTTAAGAAACAAATATAATTAACCCAGGTGGGATCTCTATCTACGATATAGAAAAATATGAGATACATCACTATAGAAGAATTTCCCAAGATAGTGGTAACACTTTTAGATGATTTGTTGAATGAAATTTATAATATTTTGAAATGATTTTGATCATATTTTGATTAATGATTATATAGAGAAAAAAATAATGACATACTAGATGTACTAATTTATATAAGATATGATGATAAACCATGTTGACTACAATATGTCATTAATAAAGAGGTTAAAGATTCCACATTCCTATTCGAAGGATGTGGGTCCCCTTTATATGTGTTTGGGTATTCTAGTTACTTTTTCTTATCATTTCTAACATGAACACTATATTTTTCAAGATTTATTTATGTTAAATATCAGTATATGGATTCAAGAGAGACAATATAAGAATTAAAAATCCTTCTAGGATATTATTGATGTTTTTTATATTTTGATGCATGAATATATTCAGTTGGACTCCACAAAAGTGGCCTTTGAATGACTAAAATTGTTTTTTATGGGATATTATACCATATCAGTCGTTATTTAGGGAAACAATAAAGTGGAAGAATATGTATTAATAAAAGTTATTGGGTAAAAATAACATCATTTAATTATACAATTCATATATATTTATTGATATATATTGTTTTATTATCCATGGATACACCATCCCATGTTAGTATTGGGAGTGAATATGAAATGGTTATCTTAGTGTCACATGTTATAAAGTTTTCAATAGTAATTATAACATAAACTCATGTTTCATTAGTTGTATAAAACAATAAAATTAGTGTATTCCACACATATCATGAGTGATCTATATTTTTTTATCTATATTCCAAATAAATCTACAAATTGAAACATAGAGACTATTATTCTTGATTATTCAATGTGACAAAATGTATGGTGAAACAATCAAAACACAATAACTTAAACTCCATTGGGTGATTTGGGTGAAAATATAAATCCTCTCTGACATTGTTCCATAACCATGTGATTCATCATGTTTGACAACCACACTCTCAATGTTACTAAAAATATGATTATTAATAAATGTGATAAAGTGAATATATATTTCATGAATCTCATGACATAAAAAACTTTGGTATGTTTTGAAAAATCCAAGGATTCAATGATATAATAAAATATTCATCATTGATAAGTTGTTTCAAATTTTAAAAAATTGACTTACATCCATGTTTTTATTCCATAGTCTTCAAACCAATGTATTAAGTTTCTTTTTTCTATAGTTTATTATAACCTTTGAAATAAATAGAGTAATACCGTGGTTTATGGGAAATAGTAATTTAAATTGGTGGTATAACCATGGTTATTAAGAAAGATAGGCTATAAATTGGTTGAAAAAGTCCTAGAAAATAACTCATATTCCACCTCCATGTGCACAGACAATCTCCTATACATGATTCCTATGTATATTTTTTACTACATTTAGTCCTCCATATGTATTTCAAACATTCCACTTTCAACTCTATCACCAACCACTCCTCTCCCATATACACATGTGTTGTTTTTAGTAGTTATAGATGACAATCTCCTAGTCAACTCAATCCTTATATTTGGGTCTAGGATTAAATTTTACCAAATGAATCTACCATTTCTCACCATTTGATCATTTATGTATCTCCTCAACCATATTATAAATCACCCAATTTCCCATCAGTTGGAAAAAATTAGGATAATTTAATTAATTTTATATATCTTTGTTTAAATAAAAATGTTAAATGATTACTAAATCATGATAGTTATATATATATATCATTATTTATTATAATTAATGAATTATAATTTATTAGATATTAGTGGGAATGGAATTATATATCACCTTGAAACATTGGTATGTCTCATGGAAAAAATTAGGTTTCATATTTGGTGTTATCCTAAACCATATATATGTAATGTCCTCAAAATGGAATTGATGATTAGTTTATAATTTCAACCATTATGAATTCCATCACTATGAAATTATTTTTTATTATCCATGTGATTATTTACATTTTCTTTTAATCCATTGATATATTATATGCTCATATTATCCATTATATGTATTTATTTGATTATTATTTATTCATACTACATTATTCATTCTATGTAAATTCTATGTTATATTTTATTGTACACTTCCCCTTATTGTGTATTTGATATTACCCTTACTATTTTTTCCTTTTCATGAGGTTATGTAAGTGATTATTATGTATGATATGTCTTAATGGGTTTCATGTGTAATGAATTTTGTGGTATATGTTGAATACTTATTATTAAATAATGAATCTATGGTTTAATTGCATTAATGAACAATGGATGGATAATATATGTGTTTTGTTAGACAAATTGTTTTCTTATATATATAAAAATTCATACATAAAAGTTCATACATATTTTAGAGACACAATATATGATATTGATCATTTCATTATGAATTTTTATGGTTTTATATTTAGTTTATATCAAACTTGTATTAATAGATTTTTTAGCATCAAAATAGGTTGTTTGGGTCTGGGGGGGTCAAAGTTCGTATCAAATCTGGGTTCAGAAAACATCACATTATAGGACAATATCATATGAGGACATTTTAATAGTTATAGATACTATCATGGGTTTATATATTTAACAATGATTATATGTTTAATGTCATAGATAACCCTTTTTAGGTTTCATATGAATTGATTTTGAGCTGATAAATGATATTTTGGAAGCTATTTAATGGGTTTTAGGAAAAATATTTAATCAAGGTATATATGGACCATAGGGTTGGTAAAAAATTTAGTTTAAAACAAATAAGGTTATTTTGGTAAAATATTAATATATTTTTATTTGTATATTTGTTTAAGGTATATAAAAATATATTTGTTATTAATGTTTTTAGGGATAAAGGTAATGTTTAATTGTGAGAGAATATGTTCTCAAATATTTTGAGTTTAAAATATAATAAGGATTATCTTGATAAATTTAGGTATAATTATTATTTTAAATTACAAAAAAAACCAATTTTTTGAATTCCTAGGGATAAATCTAAATATAGGAAGACATCTTAAAATTATAGTAATGTAAAAAATATGTGGTTTCCTATTAATGAAATCCCTATCTACATATAACCATGTGGAGTTCGGGTATGTCATTGATGAACTATGGGATAATAACTTAAACTTTTTTTGAGGGTATTTACTCAATCATTACTCAGTGCACAACAAAAGTTCCTAACTACATACCCAGTTTGAAAATCCTAGAAAATATTATTTGTATTATTCAAATTATTTTTATAAACTATTAGGAAGTATTGGAATATAATTTTATATCATTATTCGTGACTATATTAAGAGTTCCCTCATCGATTTTCATCGATGATAAATATTTAAATTTTGAGGACACAATTGATATATGGGGTGTAGGTTAAAACACCTAAAGATTTTACTATGTTTTTCCTTTAAATATGTTCTATGTTGAATAGTATGAATCCCATGAAACAAAAAATCTAAAATAAATAATTATATATTTTATAATGCAGTATTAATTTTAATAAATAATTAGAATAAAATGTGAAATATCATTATAAAAGTTATAAAAATAGTAATAACTCAAGTAAAAAAATGACAGTTCAAATAATATTATACAAATTTTTGTTCTGAAGAATAAATTTATGTGTTATTATACCAGTTAATTTAATAAATTTATTGGTAATAAGATATATAATTAAATACAATGGGATGTGATTAAAATCATTTAGTATAAAAATACACATTTTATGATGAATTGAAATTTTAGATATGCAATGTATTTTTATCATAAAAAATTAAATTGAAATATTTTAAAGTATTTGTATAAATTCATTTAATAACTTTAAAACTAATATATTAATACTCATTTAATTATTAAATAATAAAAAATCATATTAAGAGCATATATTTTTTAAAAAGTTATTTTCTTTTATGAAAAACGTGTCATTATATTATATGATTTAATTTGAAAGTTAAATTACTAAATTTTAGAATTTAAATTTGATATAAAGGAAATAATTTTTGGAATAATAATTTTGAATTCACCTTAGTATAATGTTTTCTATTTTTTTCTGAAAAAGTTGATTTTTGGGCTGATAGTAATGTAAAAAAGATGTTTTTTTATAAATATCGATCCTTTTGTGACATAGTCACGATTTAAGTATTGATTAAAAGTATATGAAACTATTTTCTAAACTAAATGTGTATTTAATTATAAAAATAATTTATTTCAAAATATTAATTTGTTTTTAGAAGCTTATATTTGATAATTTAAAACCTAAAAAAATATGTTTACTCTTCTTAATTTGTTTTAGTGACTAAAATGTTGCATCTGGTTAAATTATTATGTAGATAAAAAATAACACTCAGTTATTTAATATTAAACCAAAAAAATTTTATTTTACCATATTCATTCATATTTAGTTGGCCTAAACATTAACATATTGAATAGTTTAATAAATATGCACCTCTCATGTAATAAGAATAACCACATTCCATTCCCTTAAAAAAACACTCACCATTCGATTATGAAAGAACAATATCTAAAATATTATCCTCTTTGATTTCTCATTGATCCCATAGGGTCATTATAGAGTCACATAACTCCAATCATTCAAGGATTTAGTAATGGATTAAATCTTCCATGAAAAGGTAGCCCAGGTTATTTTTTAATATTTTCATGTATTATATATACTCTTCCATTAAATATTCCTTTTTATACACTTATAACCCATTTAATATATAATTATATAATATATTAATTTTATTATAGTACTATTATAACAATTTTAACCAATATATTGTATATATACTCTCTCAATTACCCATGACGCATCTAGATAACTGATTCTTTTCAACTACTTATAAAAAAGTTGTCATTGCTTTTCTTCTAAATTTCAATAGGGATAATAAGTTCATTTATTGTTATATAAGTGTATTTTAATTTATTCTAATCTCATGTAAATTCTTCTACAAAATGAAATTTTATAAATAATCCAAATCATAAAATTGAGAAAAAACATGAAATGGTTAATATAAACATGTATTCATTACAATATCTATTCAAATAAAATTTTAATAAATAAATTTTAATTATTTGTATGGATTATTAAGAATAAAGGAATGTAATTAACTTCTGGATTAATGTTTCAATAAGAATATGTTTACTAGACATAGGGTAAAAATGTGATGAAAGAAAATGTGACATAAAGTAAGGGTTCTTTGACTCAATTTTAATTCTTTGATGCATGTTTCTTATTATAAACCTATTTTATTTTCTACAGAGTAAATATTTACCTATTTAAATATCATATGTTATATAATTTTATATTTTATATTTTTTTCAATTTAATTTAATCTCTCCCTTTTTCTTTTCTGTTTATTCGCATATCACATAAGTCTTAAGGGTTATTGGAAACATAATTTCCTTTAATTAATTCATATCCATTACTATTGAATTATATATTTCTAAAATTTTATTCTTTTATATGATTATATTATATTACACTCCTTATATTATTTCAAGGGTATAAAATTATCATATACATTTCAACTCCCTTTGGTTAATAATCCATCCAAACTATTTCATGTTTTTAGACTCGATCTTATCTCTTCTTTATAGTCCAAAATAATTTTCATCTATATCCAAATTAATTATACAATAACAACAATATTTTTATACCAACATTTTTTATTTATTAAGGTAATTTTCTATTTCCTTTTTCTTTATTTACCAATTTTGGAAAATAGTTTTTTAATATTTCCTCTAAGGATAATTTTTTACATTCATCTAAAAAATTTAAAAATAATCATTTAATTAAATTTCATTATTTTAATGTGTTCTCAATTATCAATATTTTTATCCAAATTATCACTATTTTTTATAAAATTATTATTTCTATTATTTTACAATTTAGTAATATTAAAATTAAAAGATAATGTGTTAGTGGAATAAATAAAGGTATTTTATTCCATAGTGTATTTTTTAACTTATAATCAATATTCTCTATTTTTAAATCATTTCATTTAAAGTTTAAAATAATTATAATTTTTTGGAAATTTGTTTTTTCGATATTCTAATTTTACCACTAGAAATGAAATTTCTTAACATTACATAGATGTTTGTTTTAGATAACCATATACTAAAACATTGATGAAAAATATTTAAAAAATTTGACCTCAATTTTCCTATAAAAATATAAATTATATATATTTTATGGTGTAATTTGTCATGTATTACCCTCTATATTCTCTTTTAAATTTATACTTCATACCATTACTTATTCAAAAGCAGTAATTTCATTGTTACTCTTCATCTATCTCTTGTCATTATTTTCTTATTTCATGTCCATATTTCTTAATATTACGGATATATTATATATAGTGTATAATAATTATTTATTGTGTTTTATATTAATGACTTAACCATATGCCAATAACACTATATGATTTTAGTTTGAAGGTATGAAAACCCAATATATTACCAAAATTATAACATGTTTCTCAAATATAGATAACCATTAATACAGTTCAAGGGTCGTAATGTCTTAGTGTCTTTTAACGACATGATTTTTAGTACCTAAAATATAGAATCATTGTTTTATTTTCCACAGTGAGATCCTAAAATCTAGTAGGTCTCCTAAATCTTCATGGGATAACCTAGGTTAGGGTCTGTATTTCTACATTAGAAAACATTTTTTAGTTTGATCCAAAACCTTCTTATAGTGGATTTCTAACTAGATTAATTATTGTATGATGAGTTGAAAGAATTAAGTAAGTTATTTATTATGTATTTTCCAAATGAATGGGTTTTATAAGTGTGAATAAAAAATGATAGTGGGTGTAATTTTATAATTGAGGTTAGTGGGGAACATGATATTTTCTTAAAAAAAGTTGTAATGATATTATTCACATAGGACATGGATACACAATGAATAATTATAAAAAAGTAAGTTTTTTGTAATAATTATGGCCATATAATTGGTTTTTGATATGTTTTGGGTCATTTTTAACAATTACATTTTTTGGTTTAACCCCATTGTAAACCCACTTTTACCTTAACTACGATAAATATTTTTTATATTTTTTACTATTCCTGAATAACCACATACATCTCACCCAGTAAAGCCATCATCTTAAACAAAGCACAATCCTCTTAAACCGTATGAGTCTTAGTTTTATTCCACAAGGCATCAGACACACTATTTCCTTTCCTAGGGGTAAAGGATATCTCCAAGTCAAATTACTACATATACTCATCCCATCTCTCCCATCTAAGATTCAATTATTGTGGTGAGAAAATAATCCTTAAGCTATTGTGATCGGTAAACACTATAAACCTCTCACCCAATAGATATTTCTACCCAGACATCGAAGCATAAATAGTAGTATCCATATAGATGTCATGTGTAGGGTAGTTCCCTTCATGTGGATTCATCATCCATTGCCCATATGCCACAACTTGATCTCCCTATATCATCACTATTCTGTTTCTGATCCTAGAAGCATCACAATACCCCATGTACTCTACACCTGGATCGGGTAGGATCAATTTTTTTTATTTATGTCAAATTATTCATCAACATGTTAAATGATTCTCAAAATCATCAAAAACTTAAAACATTATCCCCTTTTTGTTCTAGCCCATAAGAGGAACTTATAAATGGAAAATTTCCTACATGAATATCTGATAATATCTAGATAACCTTAGAAAGATAAATATATGGAATATTTTCTAGGAATTACTCCTTGATACCACTTCTTGTACCATATATGGGTCCCCTAATATACTATCCTTTGATATGATGTTCCCCTATAAGTGTACCTAGTCAATACAAAACTAAATCATAGATATCTTGGAGTATAGTCAATGTATCTCGTTGTACTCAGGACGATGTTGAGATGTTTGTCATGATCTCCATGAGTCTTTGAGTATAAAAAGATTTCATCCATAAATACTACAAAAAACTATTCCAAATATAGATGAGTGATCTTTTTCATCATGGTCAGAAAAATTATAGTGAGTTCATCAACCCAAATGACAATACAATGAACTCATATAGGACATTCTTTCTTGTGAAAGAAGTCCTCAGAATATAATTTGTCTAAAATCTCATTTGATGATACCTTGGTCTCAATTCAATCTTCAAGTACCCACAACCTCCACTTAATTGGTTAAAAAGATCATTTTTATGTAGAATAGGATATCAGTTCTTCATAGTAATCCTATTTAATTTCTTGTAATCAACTGACAAGTTAATAATCTCATCAGTCTTATTTTCAAACAACACAGGAGAACCCCATGGTGACTTACTAACACAGATAAACCCTTTATACTAAAATTCATCTAGATTTTCATTGATATTTTAAGATCAATTAGTTTCATTATATATGGTCTAATTGAAACTAGCTTAGTTCCAATCATGATCTTAATAATGAAGCCCAAATATCTCTCAAGGAGAAGCCTAGAGAGGTATTCAGGAAAATGAATCTAGAAGATATTTCACCACTGGTTGAAAGATATCATTCTTTACTCCACCATTATAAAACAATAATTTGGTGACCTTGGTTATGATCCCTACCAATTGTTGAGTTATTGGCTTTCTTCATCCTTCATAGATATCTCACTCCTCATTTTTTATGAAATGGGAACCCTTAAAATATTTAAACTTCACTATCCTAATGAAATAATAAAAGTGGTCTCGGTACGCGACTACCATATACAAACCCACTACAAAATAAACAGCCGACATGTTGGGAATATATCTATCCCATATAAAATGATAATCCCTAACATCAATAGAATATCCCATTCATAATAAAATATTTCTAGACCACAATCCCATCGGTGTATTTATAGTCATCGTCCCACTTGTGAACTCCACCGCCAGTCTCAAAACATTAATATATTTTAAATATATAATAGAAAGAGAGAAACTGGTATAAAACAAGGCACTAGATAATATATATACTACAAGAAAATTACCTCTCACTGTTGATGGCCTAGACTCACTATCCATAGATTTAGGGTGCACGGAAAGTAGCTATCCTACCCCTCTTCCATGTGATACTATTTGACTCCCCTATGTTGCACCACTCTAATGATATGGGATCACACTATAAAAATCACCACATCTAATACATCTAATGCCTCGACTAATATAAATCCATCTGCCAGAATTATATGGTGTATAATAACTCCTTCCAGCACCCTAGCTCTATCTAACTCCTCCATCACTAACAGTCTATCTTGGGTAACTGAAGAACCTATGTATTTTCCCCATATTTTAATTGGATTGAAATTATAATAGTGGTTAGGGGAAATTCATACAAAAGTGTCACAACATACCACACTAGTGGAAAAGAAATTGGGTACGATCCTGAACGACTGATCCTAATGACTACCATCATTTATTTCTACTACTCTGGGTAATGTTTTCATAACAATTCTTCATGCTCTCAGAAGACATACCTCAAGATCATGTATAAGAAGCATCCTTTTTACCACTAGAAGAATCCTTCAGGTTCTCCTCAAAAAAGAGATCCCGAGTCACCACTTTTGAGAACTTCATCAAACAGAAGATATTCACATGGGACATGATTTCACATCTAACTCAATCCTAAAATCATTTTTCTGATGTTGTCCCATCCTCCACCAATTCTAGAGAAAATAGATAAAAGTATGTAAATAATCCAACATAGTCCATCACAAACATGTTTTCCTCAATCAATCTCACGAACATGGATACTCAATCCTACCTCAGTGTCTCTAGGTAGAAGTACTCCAAGAACATCTCTATGAATTCCATCAATAACAAAACATCTGTCTATCATGTCCAAACCTATAGTTCCCGCCAACGCTTCACTAATCCTCAGAGCATATAAGTAGCCTATTTGACCATATTCATAGCTGTATTCTCCAAATATTCATGTATTATCTAGATTGACTCAACACCAAACACAGCAGCCTCTGGTGCACCCTCTCAATTAAAAGTCATAGGGAGATCTAACTCAAACACCCTTATCAAATCAGAGATAATATTCACAACCAACACTGTCTATCATTCCATGAATTGCATGAAGTGATAACTTTTCTCTTGAAACATGTCCCTTACTTCATCACCTAGAGATATCAGTTCCCCATGCTCCTCTATTGGAAAACCATCTATGGCCATCACCTCCCACCATCCTTTCAACATGTGTCATCATTGAGGAATATGTATAAAATTAACAAAACATGTCATAGTAATGATAATATAACGATATCACATTTATAATAGGGAAAAAATACAACAAGTCACAAAAAGGATTTTCCCCAAGTCTCTCTACGTAGTCAAAACCAAGGTTCAATTACTACCATAAACCATCATACACCTAGGCCTTGGTTATCAAGGGTATTCACATTTTCATTATCAAGTTTCTCATTTACACAACCATTTAATAAAAATTTCACCTTTTAACCACATTCAATTCCTATGATAAACCATTTTTAGTTAAATTTTACAACCATGTAAAAAAGTTTAATTTCAAAAACATACCCAAAACATGTTTTACCATGCATGACTTAAATGATGCCTATTAAAAAATAATATTGAGTTCCCAAAATGATGCATGCAGAATCAAATCTCATTCCATTTTGGGCCATGATTCAATTCTATGAAATCTTAATAATAATTATAATGGTACACAAGAAGTGTGACACCCAAGGTGAAATAACATTGAATTGTAACAGAAAACAAAAATAACGAAAATTTCACCCAAATTACTTGGGTTTTCTCTGGTACATGTGTGTGAAACTCCCATGCGCAAGATCATAACAAATCCCCAACTCTTCCAAGTCTCATGTATAAATTTCCAAAATAGTAATACAAAATAATAAGTAAATAAAACTATAACTCTTATACACCTCTTTGTCATCTAGACCTAGGTTCCATATACCCATGACCTGATTTGGTTGGTCAGATGACATCATATGCCCCTCCCTATATGCTAGAGGCTGTCGAGTAGCAGTGAGGGTTTAATAATACAATCGTGGGGAGACTTTACAATCTTTTAAGAGAGTAAAACACAGTAGAAATAAAAATCAATAGAGAAATAAGGTATAATCATAAATAATACCAATAGCTCTATATAATCCATATAGGAAATACAATATCCAAAAAAAATATAAAACATGTGATGCTAAAGTATATTTCCAGTTTCTAAAGTTAAAACTAAAAATAAAGACACTAACAACTCCCAAATAGGTCCCGAACCATGTCTGGTTCCCTCAACCACACTCGATCCCAACTCAAGGAACTAACATGGTCATTTTATATTATCCAGTACGAAATACAGGAAATCTATTTTGGTATTGTCCTTGAATCCTAAGTTGGGTGTGAGTATAAATTAGTAAGCTAGCACCAACAGTGTCTAAAAAAAATCTAGTAAAATAATAGTGTATGCATTTTTATAAATATATAATTACAATGCATACATAAGTTTTCATCACATTATCAATTAATCGTTATTTAACTACATAATCTTGTAGGTTTCCATGGATAACTGAATCTCAATACCTACTTCAGCCCATGATGCAGTCTGCTCCATATAAAATAATCAATTAATATTTCATTATTTCTTCCACTTTCCCTATATTCAATTTCTATCATTTTAGGTGCAGAACCCTATGTCCAGTACCCCGCATATCAAAAATGCATATATCTATATATCTATCATGTTCATAAAACATCAAGTCTACCATCCCAATTCACAAATGTCTATATATATATCATTATTGTAGATCGTAATGTCTAGAAAAATAATTAAAAATTATACGTATATATCATTGGTGTAGATCATCATGTCTAGAACTCCATTTATCAACCATACCAATAGATCTATCAGTGGAATAGATCATACTGTCTAGCCCCCATTTAATAACTATGCATGTATAATATCATTGAACTATATCTTGTTGTATACAACTTCATCCATTAATCATTAATTAATTTGTAACATAATTAATCTAATCCCTTTAATTATTTCAAAAAAAAATTAATCACGTCAATTTTTAGTCAATCAATTGTATAGTTAATTAACAATTCATATACTCGACATCTGATAACTAATTCTCCAATCAATTATTCCCCATTGAAAATTAAACAATTCAAAAATTATCTCCACCACTAATTATACCTAAATTCCAAAATATGTTATTTGATAATCAAATTATCAATTAACTTCCCCAATTCCCAAATTCCGAACATTCAGTTGAATCCCCAATTTCCACAAGTCAAGCACTTATAATTAATCCATCAATTAATTGTCTGATTTCTATAATTTCCATAGACTCATAATTAATTTAACAATTAATTATCTCATTCATTTATCTAAATTATTACAATTTAACCAGTCTCTCGATTAATTAATTTACCTCTTTAATTAATTCAATTATAAATTTCAATTTCTAAACTACTCTTACAATTCTAAAACATGAATTTACTTAATCAAAATCATGACTATTAGAATTGAATTTTGGACAACCTACCATTAACATAAGATTCAAAAACGTTTCCAATAGAGAACATCCAAATGGAAATATGTATATTGCTACAATGAGTCTCCTAGATTAATATTGACCAATATCTAAACCGGTAATGCAATTTTTAAGGGGTTTTACCACAACAAGAGGTAAAATAAGGAAGGGAAATAAGATATCTATCTAAGATGTCTTACTAATGATTTATCATAGGAATAGAGTTTATTAAAGGGGTTTTGAAACCCCCAAAAACACGTAGGGTCATCCTAGTTCATGACGATATGAATTACAACAGGTTCCAACAAAAATTTGATGAACAACAACTTTAAAATGGTAGGCTGTAAAAATTCACGGAGTGTAATTCAGTTACACATCATGTATATCTATTTAGTTTTCTCCCCAATGATTTCATCATATAGGATTTATTTTATTAAAACCCATAAATAATTATATGGAATGTAATCCCATTACACACTGTTTAAATGTTTTACAGTTGAGTTTTCAATCCAATTTTATTTTAAAGCATATCAACTCACAATGAACACATTTTTAACACTTAACCCATTTATACCCATAGTTTATTAATTCAAACAAGAATATGAACCCAAACATTAGGTCATTTCTCCAAAAAAGTCTCTCTATATCTAAAAAATATAGGGACACTACAAAATCCTAGTGAGGATAGTACCAGAAAAAAAGACATGATTTTAAATTTCACGTATGTATCTAGTTTTTCAAGACAACTAAACTATTCGGTTCATCAAGATGTGATTACTTGTATTATATAAAAATTTAATATTGTATTTATAGAATTTGGGATATTGGGGTTAGGGTGTTTACAGTTGGTATCAGATGATTTTTAGTAGAATCATTGTGAACTATATATAGGATTTCACATATTGGGTAACATGTCCCTAAGTTCGAAAATATAGATAAGTATAAAAAAGAATCCAAATGAAACTAATGTAATGTTTTTGATATTATTTATACCTCAATTTTCAATTTGGGTTTAGTGTTCCACATGTTTTTGGATTATATATTTTGTTTCTATATTTTGTGATCTAATATCATTTATTCTATCATTTATAAATGGTTCATAGAAAAAATAATGAGTACCAAATTAATGTACATATTCTAATGAGTAATATTTATAATTTCATGGTTGTTTTTTTCCAATATGTTGAAGGGAAATATCCTTCCAATCATTCTCATGATTTTATGAAATAATATCATTTGCTAATATGATAGAGAAATAATTTTCATATTTAGTATGGAATCAAAAGGAATTATAAGAATAAAAGGATGGTAGGGAAAAAGATTGATAAATAGGATAGGGGAAAGAAATATTTTTCCCACATGTGATAATTGTGGAATGAATCACCCGTGTACTTTTTTAAAAGGAATAAAAGTTTTCTATAAATTTAGAGATAACGGACACCATGCATGTGATTTCAATGGTAAGAAATAATTTTCCAATGTACAATTCTTCATCTACAAATAGATATGGAAATATGCAAAACAATTTCTCAAAAATCAAATGAAAATGCCTGATAAGAAGCTATTGGATCATGCACAAGCTTACCCTACTACTATAGATTAAGAGGAATGAATAATATGCATATGTTAGTATACATCAATTATTTCATTTCAATATTTTACCAACAATTCCTTTGTAGTTTTTATTATTAAATATATAAGGATAATACTAAAAAATTATTCTTGATATATTTTATATAATATATTGAATTGTAATGATGAACCAAAAAAGTGATTATTTGGAATGTTTATAATTTGAAAAAAAAATGATTATGGGGAAAGTAATATTAATATGAAATTGATGTTGAGATAATTATGTTGGTATGTAGAGCTGATTGATGTGGATAAGGTAAATTAGTTATTACTCACCACCTTAGAGATAATAAATTATTTTTTGAAAAGTGTTATATAATATCATTTATAGAGTATAAAGAAATTGTGTATTTAATGAAAATATCAAATTAACTATGTTTTACATAATGAATAAATTTTTGTGGACTTTTTCAATGAGCCTTTATATTATTAAACTTTATTTATATGATTCAATAGAATACATACGAAGGGTATTATTAACATCATGTTTTTTGAGAGATTAATTGTATATTCATATCATAAATTAAGTAAAATTATTCCTATTGTTTTTTATAATGACCATTTTCAAGGGTAATATGGTTATTAATTTATGAAATAGTTTTGTTTTACAGTTGTAAGTGTTTTTAAGAGTATTGTCTTTATTCATAATGTATTAATTTTTAAAAAATTATTGATTTTTGTAAATAGTTGAGAAAAAGGAATTAAGTTTCTATTATTATGGGCAATAAGATCCCTTAAATTTGAATTTTCGTGCTTTTTTCATAATAGAAATTTATTTATTGAATGTACACTATGCCATTTCTATGTACTCTTTCATT
Organism: Viscum album; assembly: GCA_963277665.1. Taxonomy (NCBI): domain Eukaryota; kingdom Viridiplantae; phylum Streptophyta; class Magnoliopsida; order Santalales; family Viscaceae; genus Viscum; species Viscum album. The sequence goes on along the minus strand of OY728125.1, from coordinate 1,471,606,638 downwards.
GATTGACCATAGACTCTAAGAAGGAATCCTATAATATGAAAATGAAAAAAGAAATGTATGAGATAAACATTGAAGCTAAAACATTTCCATAATGTTAAATATATTATGGTTAGGTTTTTAATTATTTATAGATTATAATAACATATTTTTGGAAAAAGGTAAAACCACAATTCGGGAAACAACTCGTTGCATCTGGCAAGTACATGAGACTTCAACCCATATTCAAAGGATTACATGGGTGCATCACCTACTAATGGACGAAAAGATGTCCTAGTTAGTATAAAATAGTTTTAATTATTTTATTAGTATGAGATATAAATTATATGTTCATTTTAAACACTTCATAATTAATAAAAATATTATATTTTTATATTATATTATTTTTGGAGATAAATATGAGTTTGAGATGGAAATTATTTAAAGGATAAATCCTTTCCTGTCAAGTAATTATAATTAAATATGAATGTAAAATGATTCCTAAAATATAGGACTTGGATTTTGAAATGAAAATGTTATTAGTTTTATTTTATTACTAAGTAATTCATGGCGTTTTTATGAAATAACTGATTGAAAATGTTATTATGGTAAACTTTCTAATGACCATGTTCACTATCACTCCCCATCTGATGTTGATAGTTATTTTTCTTTTCTATATCCATGTTTTCTTTTACAACTTGTTATTTACAACATGGAAACCTAGTTTTTTGGTGACTTTCACTTTTTTTCTTTTCCCACCTTTCATGAGAATGTTTTGTTAATCCTTTTTTATGTGGAATTTCCACATGGGTTTTTTAAATTGAAAACTACAATACTACAAATAAAAAGGTAGATTATGAGGATAAAATTTATTTGTGCATGGTAGAATGTAACACCCCCTAGTTATAAACTATTTGTCTTTTTAAATTTTACATATTTGTAATCTTACGTTACCTAGAACACTGATATTAAAAAATTCATTAAATATTATTATTTAATTGAGATAGTTATCGCATAGATGTTGGAATTGAGGGCATTAATTAGATTAAATAAATTATGAAAATATAGTTTAAACATATTTATAAGGTGAATTAATTGGTTACTAATTAATTATAAATGAATACAAAAACTAATTGAAAATAATGCATATGTTTTTTGGAGTAAAAAGAAATTTTAGGAACACAACCTATTTACTATTTATAAACAAATTAAATCACTATTAGTGAAATATATTAGATAATTTTATATATTTAATATTTAATAATATTTTTTTAAATTCGTTCAACATATTTTATAGTCATAAGATAAGAATAAACCTAATGATACACTGAAAATCTATATTTTTCAAGAGGTAGTTTTGATGCCTTTTAACAATGTACTTGTTTAAAAACTATTTTTTTATCAATTTTATCAATTATAAATGAAACAATAATATAGTTTTTTGAATTTTAATATAAAAATTCCCCTTTGTTTAATTTTTTGTATTTTTTCTATCTTTTCCATTTTTGGATGAATTGTGAGAAATAATACATTTTTATTGAAACTGAATATTAATCTAAATAATATATATTGAAAAATTATATTTTAAATTGGTTTTAAATTAAAATAATATAAATTATAAAAATATTAATCTAATTTATGTCATTGGAAATATTTTTTCATTGATGATGGATATAGAAACATTTGAAACATTTAAACATTTTATCTTTAAAGACCAATTTTCTCACCCCATCTATAGGATTTATTTTAGATTAATTCTATCCATTTATGTGTTTTGAATTTTGAAAAATGGATTCCATATTTTTTATTTATGGGTACAAATTTATTAAATAGGACCCTTTTATTTTTTGAAAATATGAATAGAAACTATGAAAAATTAATTACCATGGTTAAGATTAAATCAGGTAATTGAGGGTAAAAAACATTATAAATATCAAAGAATTATCATAAAACTTGTCCTATCTTTATTAAGTGTGTTAAAAGCGTCCCAAATAATGCTTGGAATTTTTTTATGGAGTTTATGATTCAATTTTATGACTTTTATCCTTCTATAGTATTATATTTTTTGAAAAGTAAAATATGTCATGTTATTGTTTTTAAAAAATAATACATTTTAAAATGTTGTTATTCCGAATATATCATATAATATATATATATATTAATTTCAAATATTGAATTTATATATTCATCCTGGTGATTTATTTTCAATTATTAGTTGATAAATATTAATTTTAACTTCTTACCCATTGATGATGCATTAATTTTTTAGTTAATGGGAATATGAAATAAATGTATATAAAAATATAATAATTGATATAATTGGAGATAAATTTTTTCATCCATGAATTTTCAAGAAAATATTGGCATTTTATTAATTTTTTAATTATTTTTTTTAATTGATATCTTATTTATTGTTTTTTTTATAAAAGTCAATGTAATGAATAGTGATAAAATTAACATTATAGTTATAGTAAAATAACTATTATTTTATTAAATGGTATATAATTTATACAATTTTTAATAATTTATAAAAATAGTTTAGAAAATGTTAAAAATTAAATTCATGATTCATTTATTGTTAGTTTTTCATATAATTGTAAAAATATTTACCATTAAACAATAAGCATCAATATAGTCCTGTTAAGAGTGAACTATATTAAATAAGGGTTAAAACCAAATGATAAGGGTAAGAATAAGACATAAAATTTTCTAAAAATTATTTTATTAGAGTATTTTATACCATATTAATATTATATTATGCATAAATAACTTTTTTATTCTTCATTGAAAATTAAATAATATAATTTAATATTTTGAGTGTTTCCGAAACTGACCCTAACTGGAATTATAAAATGTATCCTCATTCCTCACTTCTTCACAACACATTTAGCCTTATATATTGAAAAAAACCAAAAAAATCACCTAAAAACATCCTTATAAATGTTTTTGAGATCACGGTCTACCAAAAATACTACCCATATACCCCTTAAGAAGATATCTAATAGATGTCCATCGAAGAAGAGTCAATGATTTTTACTAACTAACCCGAGTTCATTTCTTCTTCTACTTCTTCATATAATAATTTTCTGATAAATTAATAACTATAGTATTATATATATTCAAATATGTTATTATGATTATTGAAAAAATATATTTAATATTCTATGAATCCTATGAAAAACAGAAGCACCATGTGTGCATACGTACGACTTTTAGTCTCCACGCCATGGTGTAATCTATTTTTCATAACCAATTTAACCGGATTAGTATTATGATTGAAATAATACATATATATATGATAATAATTACATGATATTAATTCTAGAAAAATTAATATAACATCCACTTACTTACCCTTTCACCAATAAGGGAATGATACCATTATCGATGAATATGTATGGCATACTATCTCCACAAGGAGATGTGATTAACTTTCCATGTTCACCATTCAATAATGATTACCATTAATAATATAATGAAAAATGCATTATATCTATGACCTTAATATCATTCCTTATATTATGTAACATATCTTATGAACATGAATCATGAGTTACATGATTAAACATGTATAAGAAAATGAAGCAGTTAAAAAAAGGGAAATAATTAAATATTATATGATAGGATCATATATGATATCATAAATACGATTATGTTTTTGGTATTAATTAATAAAATAATTTAAACCACTATATATAAGGTTTAGATACATACAAAGGTCGGCTGGCCTGTAGTATGTGTTATTTCACAATCTCGATATTATTTTTTTTGTTTCTGTTTAAGTCTCCACTGGGTAATGTTTTTCTTTGATGTCCATGTTTTATAAAAATGTATTTATTTTTTTCACTATTATCCTCTTTATTTATAAATAAATTTTACACATAATAAAATTTTAAAAAAATGGTTTGAAATGAATATTTTTTTAATTTTTCAAAATGAGGTACATTATGAATATATCAAAAAAATGGAAGGAATTTTTTTTAACTAAAGAGGCTTTAAATGATTTTTCATCCATCAAGATATAATAATGTTTTGAAGCTTCTATTACTTGTTTAAAATTTTATTTTCAAAATAAATGTTTTCCGTTATTAATATGATTAATTTTAAAAATAAATAATTTCCAAAGTGAAAAAGGGTATTTTCCTTAATAAACATTCTATGATTTTATTAGAGTATTTTCATCTATTTCAACAACATATTTTTAATATTATGATTAATTTAGGGTGATTTATTTTGATATCATTTAAAATATTTTATTTAATGGTTTGTGATCAGTTTGTCTGTGGCTGTGATATTTTTATATCATTAATAGTATATGGTTAAAGTATTCACATTTTATATGCTAGTTTTTAATACAAGTGTTTTGTTTTTTGTGTTTCACCCCTTTCATTTGAGGAATGTGTTTGACATATTAATGGAAAACATGGGACTATTGTAGGCCCTAAATACATCAGTATGTCTCATGAGAAAAACTAGTTCGAGCATTTACTAAGGCCTTACCCATATATTTATGGTGTCTTGGAAGAAGCCTTGATTGTTTTTTTATGTCCCAAATTATGCACTTCTTCATTGCGAGATTAGTTATTGATATTCCATGTGATTATTCGATTAGTATAATGACCATGGTTATGTTTCAATCTCTAGTGATTATTTATATTTTATTATTTTATTAACATTTATTTTTTTCATATTATTCTCATGACTAGGGTTAAATATACCAGGTTTTAGTAATTCATCTTTCTTTAATTTTTGTTCTTATGTATTCATGATAGATTTCATTTTATGCTTACCCATACTAAGAATTTGTGGTCACCCCTTTATTATGATTTATTTTTCCCCATAATCGATGATGTATAATATGATTTAAATGTAGGTATATTCTAGGTTTACAATCATGTCCCTTGATGATTCATTATTTAGTATTTTATAATTTCAATGATAATTAATGTTTCATGTATGTATCTAGTTTTCTAAAACAAAAAAACTATTTGGTCCATCTTGACGTGTTTATATTAATTATATTGCAATATAACATTGTAAACACAAACTCTAGGATACTGTGGTTGGGGAAATTATATGAATGGTATTTTATGGATTTGGATCTAAATACCCTTATATTCTAGTTGGGTAACTATGGTTATAGTTGGATTTTTTCTTAAATTTTGATGTTTTGAGTTGATGTTCTCCATGGATTATTGATAACATGGGTTTAGTGATCCTTTTTTAGTCCTTCAAAAACTTTTGAGGTCTAGTTACCTATATTTGATATTTAATTTCAATTGTCATAGTTGGCTATTGTCATAGGTTCTTTATGATTACCTTTTTACAGATTTTTAGAAATGTGGTTGTTTAGGGACTCCCTATTTTTTATGGAAGTTATGTCCTCATTTTACCACCATTTTATATTACTTATAAGTAGCGGAGATGACAAAGCTAGGACTCTACCTCCATTGAGTTTTCTTTTGATTGGTTGTTGATTAGTTTTTATTGGGAAAATTATGTGTTGAGTGAGGGTTCAATTATTTTTTGGAGGGATTCCCTTTTTCCCTTAAGGATTTTATTGAGAATATACATTCCCTATTTCACTACATGTAAAGAATTTGGGGGGGATAAATGGTAATATTTGAAAAAACAAATGGACACCCAATATGTCCCATTGGTTCTTATTTTATGTTATTTTGTTTTCTTGTGGGTTGATTTATAGTTCTGACAAATTATTAACGAAAATATGAAATTTTGGATTATTGTTCTGGTACACAGTTAGAGAACATGGTTTAGGGTAAATTTTGTCCAGATCCCTACACGATTCAGGGAAACCCTTATATGTAGTTTATTTTGAATGTATATTATTTTAGGTTCTTGAATATTTCATGGGAATGTTTGATCCATGAAATTCAATAGGAAAACAATACATATTATATTAGGGCTTGGCGTGAGGGTCCATAGCTTGCACACAGTTTGGTAAACAATGAAAAACCCATACAAAACAACTCTAAAATTTTTAAGTTACATTTGGAATAGTTTATTCATTTCTTTTCCATTCATGTGGAGGCATATGTGAACCATGGGAGTGGGTTTGTTCTTGGTCGTGGACCATTCATAGTTGGTTCATAGAATGGAATATATTACCGCCAAATATTTTGACCTTACAAATTAAATTATATGTTTAAATCCCTAAATATTACCTATTATATTTTAATTCTTCAACTTCTTTTATTTCCCTTTCTAGTTCAAAAATTCTAGTCGTGTATCCCTTGGGAATCTTCTCCATTTTCCTCTAATATTTGTGCCCTTTCCTATTAGGTTCAAGTAGTTTCTTCAATTTACAGTCCCTTTAAATAATTTCTTCTCTTTTTTTTATTCAAATTTTATTTCTATGCTACCATGAATCCTAATATTTAGGTTTTCATAATTTATATATGGGTTTGGATCAAATCATGTGGATTTTCTAATATGGTTGGTTGTAGAGGGATCTCTTCATACTTCAGAAGCATTCATCACCATATGTGATAATATCTTGATTGATTTCCACTGAACCCAGTTATGTATTTCATTATTGTGAGTTTATATTAAAATCTTATGAATGATTGTTTCTAAAAGTTTTTACCTATTAATTTTATCCCAAAATTAGTTTTTTGTGTGGGAAACAGTGTTTTATAAATGAGGTTTTCCTTTCGAATGGAATGGGCTTCTAGGCATTGTGAATGAAATATTTATAAGGCTTCATTTCAAGGATTATTATTGTTTTTAAAACAATCTCATAAGGTCTATTGGATATTTTAATTGTGGATTAAGTATTTAGTGACTTTTAAACCCAGTTTTGAAATATTTTTAAGGGGTTGAAAATATTTGACAGAGAATTTTGAATTTAAAAGGGGTTTTTAGCCATTTTTTGTGTTACTTAAAACTTTTTAACAACTATAAATGTCTTTTATATAAAAATATTGATGTGTTTAATAGTTTTATGATAATTAAAATTTGTTGGTTGGTTTAAATGGGGTCTATCATCTCATGAGAATTATACTTTTATACTAATTGGAGGATTTGAATGTTTTCAAAAATGATTTAGTGGGATGTTTGAGTTTTTGGTTAGGTTCTAATGGGATTTTTATAAAGGTTTTATTAAGAGAGATTGAGATGGGTTTTTAAAATGGTATCGGTGTTTGTAATTCAATTTTTCTTTAGAAAATCCCAATATAGATCTTTATATTTTTTCATAAATGGTGAAATACCCTATTTATCCCCTTATGATGTCTGTTATAACCATGGGTGGATTAAGCTCACGTGAGGGGTTGTTTTACATCGATTTACTATATACGTTTTATTTTTTTATGTATATGGATATGTTCCATGATGACAATGCATCAAGTGATGTGGTCATTATTTCAAATTATTTAAATTCATCCATGTGATAGTTTATTTATTCTCTCCTCCATTGTACATTTCATGGGAAAACATTTAAAATCATGTAGGTGACTTTGGTGGTTTAATCTAGATATATGATGTTAATTTTTTAATGATAATTATCCTAGTGGATGTGAGAGCCTATGGAGTTGACGTTCTCCATGAGACCTGGGGAGCTCATGGGAGTTTGGGATTCTGAATGCCTGTTGGGATTGAGAGATATAGGGTAATGTAGAGAGAGTTTCCATATTTTTTATTCATGTTATGTTCCTTGTGAACCTATTGTTATTTTATGTCATTATTGATATCTTTGAATAGAATCCATTTTTTAGTTCCCCTAAAACTAGGTTCCTTTTTAATATCATTCTAAGGGATTTCTCTGTGGTCTTGACTGCATATCGTTAAATTATGGATTAATACATGGGATATATGCACTAGTTGTTCATTTAATATTGTTTTGTTGATTTGGTATAGATATTCCTCCTTTTTTTCATTCTTCATTTATGTTGTGTTTTTCTTTTCAACATTTTCAAAATTATATATGTGAAGAGGATTAAATGATATAATATGAAGTTAATATTTTAATGTTATTTAAAAAAAAATTATTTATAGGTTTAGAAGGGTTGTTATTAAATTATAAAAACATATTTTATAAGGAATTTTTGAGTGTTTTGATAAGAAAGTGAAAATGATTTTTTTAACTCTTGTGTGTTTGTGAGTTTTAAAAATGGGATTTAGGATATCAGAAATAGTTTTAAATAGAAATTATTTTTTCAATTTTGTAATGAAATACCATGAAAAAATGTTAATCCTATTTGGATTTTAAAATGAATGTTATAGAAATTTGTGTTTATAAATTGGTTTTAAAGTGGGACATTGAAATGGTGGTTTAGAAAAGAAGTGATGGACTGGGGAAAGTGTTTAGAACTAATTAAATTCATTTAATTAAAAAATAAAAATATTTTTAACATAATTTTTATGTATTACATGTTTACTTATTAGAAGGATTTTAGAGAATTTATGATTTAATATTTTATTTAAAAATCATAGTATTAGTATTTAATATTAAAGAGACATGGTAGATTTGGTGGTGAATGTCTTATTGGGTGGAAACTATATTTTAAGGTCTAGGATTATTCCAATTTTAATCACCTAAATTGATCATTCATCAGAGTTTCTTAAGTTGATGGATATCATGGGTCATGTGGTGGCTCATTAGAGTTAGTTCCCAGATTATCATCAGCTTTGGGTTATTTATTGGACATTGGAATTGTTTTATTTTTTATCCATATATGAATATATGTATATTGTTAATTCATCATTATATTAATTTTGTATTCTGTTTTTGATATTCGATTATATTTATCACATGCTTAGTTATTTTTCTATTTATTTTTTTGATTCTTATTTATATTTATCTATAGGGTGAAATCATTCCCAATGTTCTTTAAGTTATACCTAGAAATTATTTTCCAACCAAGGGGGACTGGGATTTCCCTTTGTGAATTATGATAAACTATGTTAAAAGTTGGGTTAGATGGTAACCCCATCTTGTTTTTTATAGATGTATGTGTTCCTATATAACCCAAAAATGTATTTGATGTAAATTTTTATCTCATGGTAAATGGATTTTATGTGTGGAATTTTTTTTCAACATAACATATATCATGGGAATTGTTTTATTCAAAACATCCACCCTAGGCGATTTTATTGTTCAAAACATATAGGGTGGGTATTTTGTTTTTTTGCAACATGAAACATGGGAATTTTTTTTATTTATAGCATGAATCGTGGATTTTTTTTATAATGACATTAAGCATGGATTTTGTAGATCATGATTTTATTGTTTTCTAGTTGTTAATATTTTTCAATCATTGTAAGTTACCTATTCTTTAAAGCTATGAATCATTCCATGTTTATGCCTATTTAATAATATATTCATAACATTTGTGTTATTCAATACCTCATTCCATGAATTATGATCATTTATTTATTTGGTAATAATTTTTAACATATCTATATTATACCAATCAGATAATGTTATGAAAACTTATAATAATTGATTTTTGTTGATTATGTTTACCCGTATTGAGTATCTAAGATCCCTCTTTTCTTATGATACCATTTCCCCTATTTTGAAGATCACAGTAATGTATAATAAGTATATAATGGAGTTTAGTCTATCTCAATTATTGAGATATTTAAACAAGGTCTAAAAAATAAGTTTCATATATAGGTACTCCTCAAATACACCACACCAAGAATTAATAGGATTGTGTGATTATTCATGATATGTAATGGGTAGCTTTTTGAAATACTATAAATTGATGTTATGGTAATCTTAGATTTTCATTTTTTTCAATTATGTTAACCCTAATAAAAATTTTCTAAATATAGGGTGTTTTGATAGGTTATCCACTTTCATTTTTCTTGATATGATGTCTTGAGTTTTTATTTAAATCTATTTCTCTGGATAAATGTTTATTTTGACACAATATCTAGTATGGTTTCTCTGCCTGTATTTTAGAAAGTAGGTACCTATTTTACTAAGGTAGTCACTCCTATTGTGGAACCATCCTATATTGCAATTGAATCAGGCAGTAGTGTATAATCATTGATTTCTACAATGAACACCTTTTTGGAACATGTAATAACACCTATAACTATTAAAGAAAAATAAAAAACTCAATCAAGGCATTTTGTTGGTAAGGGAAAATCATGACTTTTTAAGAAACAAATATAATTAACCTAGGTGGGATCTCTATCTATGAAATAGAAAAATATGAGATACATCACTATAGAATAATTTTTCAAGATAGAGGTAACACTTATAGATGATTTTTTTGAATTAAATGTCTAATATTTTGAAATGATTATGATCATATTTTGATTAATGATTATATAGAGAAAAAAAGAATTCCATACTAGATGTACTAATTTATATAAGATGTGATGATAAACCATGTTGACTACCATATTTCATTAATAAAGAGTTTAAAGATTCCACATTCCTATTGGAAGGATGTGAGTCCCCTTTATATGTGTTTGGGTATTCCAGTTACTTTATCTTATCATTTCTAAGATGAACACTATATTTTTCAAGATTTATTTATGTTAAATATTAGTATATGGATTCAAGAGAAAGAATACATGAATTAAAAATCCTTCTAGGATATTATTTATGTTTTTTATATTTTAATGCATGAATCTACTCAGTTGGACTCCACAACAGTGGACTTTGAATGACTAAAAGTGTTTTTTATAGGATATTATACCATATCAGTCGATATTTAGGGAAACTATAAAGTGGAATAATATGTATTAGTGAGAGTTATTGGGTAAAAATAACATCATTTAATTATACAATTCATATATATTTGTTGATATATATTGTTTTATTATCCATGGATACACCATCCCATGTTAGTATTGGGAGTGAATATGAAATGGTTATCTTAGTGTCACATGTTCTACAGTTTTCAATAGTAATTATAACGTAAAATCATGTTTATTTTGTTATATACAACAATACAATTAGTATATTCCACACATATCATGACTGATCTATATTTTGTTTTTATCTATATTCCAAATAAACCTACAAATTGAAACATAGAGACTACTATTCTTGATTATTCAATGTGACAAAAGGTATGGTGAAACAATCAAAACAAAATCACTTAAACTCCATTTGGTGATTTGGGTGAAAATATTCATCCTCTCTGACATTGTTCCATAACCATAGGATTCATCATGTTTGACAACCACAATTTCAATGTTACTAAAAATATGATTATTAATAAATGAGAGAAAGTGAATATACAGTTCATGAATCTTATGACATAAAAAACTATGGTATGTTTTGAAAAATCTAAGGATTCAATGATATAAGAAAATATTCACCATTGATAAGTTGTTTCAAATTGTAAAAAATTGATTTATACCCATGTTTTTATTCCACAGTCTTCAAACCCAAGTATTAAGTTTCTTTTTTTCTATAGTTTATTATAACCTTTGAAATAAATAGAGTAATACCATCGTTTATGGGAGATATTAATTTAAATTGGTGGTATAACCATGGTTATTAAGAAATATAGGCTATAGATTGGTTGAAAAATCCCATAAAATAACTCATATTCCACCTCCATGTGCATAGACACTCGCCTATAAATGTTTCCTATATACATTTTTGACTAAATTTAGTCCTCCCTATGTATTTCAAAATTCCACTTTCAACTCTATCACCTACCACTCTTCTCCCATATACCCATGTGTCCTTTTTAGTAGTTATAGATGACAATCTCCTAGTCAACTCAATCCTTATATTTGAGTCTAGGATTAAATTTTACCAAATGAATCTACCATTTCTCACCATTTGATCATTAATTTATCTCCTCAACCATATAATAAATCAACCAATTTCCCATCAGTAGGAAAAAAATTGGATAATTTAATTAATTTTGTATAACTTTGTTTCAATAAAAATGTTAAATAATTACTAAATCATGCTAGTTATATATATATATATATATCATTATTTATTATAATTAATGAATTATAATTTATTCAATATTAGTGGGAATGGAATTATATATCAGCTTAAAACATTGTTATGTCTCATGGAAAAAACTAGGTTTCATATTTGGTGTTATCCTAAACCATATATATGTAATTTCATCAAAAAGGAATTGATGATTAGTTTATAATTTCAACCATTATGAATTCCATCACTATGAAATTATTTTTTACTATCCATGTGATTGTTTACATTTTCTTATAATCCATTGATATATTACATGCTCATGTTATCTGTTATATGTATTTATTTGATTATTATTTATTCATATTACATTATTCATACTATGTTAATTCTATGATATATTTTATTGTACACTTCCCCTTATTGTGTGTTTGATATTACCCATATTATTTTTTCCTTTTAATGAGGTTATGTAAATGATTATTATATATGATATGTCTTTATGGGTTTCATGTGTAATGAATTTTGTGGTATATATTGAATACTTATTATTAAATAAGGAATCCATGGTTTAATTGCATTAATGAACAATGGATGGATAATATATGTGTTTTGTTAGACAAATTTTATTCCTATATATATAAAACTTCAAACCTAAAAGGTCATACGTATTTTAGAGACACAATATATGATATTGATTGTTTCATTATGAATGTTTATGTTTTTTATATTTAGTTTATATCAAACTTGTATTAATAGATTTTTTAGCATCAGAATAGGTTGTTTGGGTCTGGGGGGTCAAAGTTTGTATCAAACTAGGGTTCAAAAAACATCACATTATAGGACAATATCATATGAGGACATTTTAATAGTTATAAATACTATCATGGGTTTATATATTTAACAATTATTATATGTTTAATGTCATTGATAACCATTTTTAGGTTTTATATGAATTGATTTTGAGATGATTAATGAAATTTTGGTAGATGTTTATTGGGTTTTAGGAAAAATATCTGATCAAGGTATATGTGGACCATAGGGTTGGTAAAAACTTTAGTGTAAAACAAAGAAGGTTATTTTGGTAAAATATCAATATATTTTTATTAGTATATTTGTTTAAGGTATATAAAAATATGTTTGTTATTAATGTTTTTTGGGATAAAGGTAATGTTTAATTATGAGATAATAGGTTCCAAAATATTTTGGGTTTAAAATATAATAATGATTTTCTTGATAAATTTAGGTATAATTATTATTTGAAATTACAAAAAAAACCAATTTTTTGAATTCCTAGGGATAAATCTAAATATAGGAATACATCTTAAAATTATAGTAATGTAAAAAATATGTGGTTTCCTATTAATGAAATCCCTATCTACATATAACCATGTGGAGTTCGGGTATGTCATTGATGAACTATGGGATAATAGCTTAAACTTTTTTTGAGGGTATTTACTCAATCATTACTCAGTTCACAACAAAATATCCTAACTATATACCCAGTTTGAAAATCCTAGAAAATATTATTTTTATTATTCAAATTCTTTTTATAAAATATTACTAAGGATTGGAATATATTTTTATATCATTATTTGTGACTATTTTAAGAATACCCTCATCTATTTTCATCAGTGATAAATATTAAAATTTTGAGGACATAGTTGATTTATGGGGAGTAGGTTAAAACACCTAAAGATTTTACTATGTTTTTCCTTTAAATATGTACTATGTTGAATAGTATGAATCACATAAAATAAAAATACAAAATAAATAATTATATATTTCATAATGGAATATTCATTTTAACAAATAATTGGAATAAAATGTGAAATATCATTATAAAAGTTATAAGAATAGTAATAACTCACGTAAAAAAATGAGAGTTCAAATCATATTGTACACATTTTTGTTCTGAAGAATAAATTTATGTGTTATTGTAACAGTTAATTTAATAATTTTATTGGTAATAAGATATAATATTAAATAGAATGGGATGTGATTAAAATCATTTAGTATAAAAATACACATTTTATGATGAATTGAAATTTTCGATATGCTATGTATTTTTATCATAAAAATTTAAATTGAAATCGTTTAAAGGATTTTTATAAATATATTTAATAACTTTAAAACTAATATAGTAATACACATTTAATTATTAAATAATAAAAAATAATATTAAGAACATATATTTTTTAAAATGTTATATGAAAAATGTTTCATTATATTATATGATTTAATTTGAAAGTTAAATTACTAAATTTTAGAATTTAAATATGATATAAAAGAATTAATTTTTGGAATAATAATTTTGAATTCCCTTTAGTATAATGTTTTCTAATTTTTTTTATGAAAAAGATGATTTTTGGGCTGATAGTAATTTAAAATGATGTTTTTTATATATAATGATCCTTTTGTGACATAGTCACGTTTTAAGTATTGATTAAAAGTATATGAAACTATTTTCTAAACTAAATATTTATTTAATTAGACAAATAATTTATTTCAAAATATTAATTTGTTTTCAAAAACTTATATTTGACAATTTAAAGCCTAAAAAATATGTTTAGTCCTCTTCATTTGTTTTAGTGACTAAAATGTGACATCTGGTTAAATTATTATATAGATAAAAAATTACACTCAGTTATTTAATATTAAACCAAATAATTTTTATTTTACCATATTCATTCATATTTAGTTGGCCTAAACATTAACATACTGAATAGTGCAATAAATATGAACCTCTCCTCTAATAAGACTAACCACTTTCCATTTTCTTAGAAAAACACTCACCATTCACTTATCAAAGAACAATATCTAAAATATTATCATCTTTGATGTCTCATTGATCCCATAGGGTCATTACAGAGTCACATAACGGCAATCCTTCAAGGATTTAGGGTTGGATTAAATCTTCTATGAAAAGGTAGCACATATTATTTTTTAATATTTTCTTGTATTATATATACTCTTCCATTAAATATTCATTTTTATACATTTATAACCCATTTAATATATAATTATATAATATATTAATTTTATTATAGTACTGTTATAACAATTTTAACAAATATATTGTATGTACACTCTCTCAATTACCCATGACGCATCTAGATAAATGATTTTTTCAACTACTTATAGAGAATTTGTCATTGATTTTCTTCTAAATTTCAAGAGGGATAATATGTTCATTTATTGTTATATAAGTGTATTTTAATTTATTCTAATCCCGTGTAAATTCTTCTACAAAATGAAATTTTATAAACAATACAAATCATGAAATTGAGAAAAAACCGGAAAATTTTAATGTAAACATGTATTCATTACATTATCTATTCAAATAAAATATTAATAAATAAATTTTAATTATTTTCACGGATTATAAAGAATAAAGGAATGTAATTCACTTCTGGATTAATGTTCCAATAAGAATACGTTTACAAGACATAGGGTAAAAATGTGATGAAATAAAATGTGACATAAAGTAATGGTTCTTTGACTCAATTTTAATTCTTTAACGCATGTTTCTTATTATAAACCTATATTATTTTCTACAGAGTAAATATTTACCTCTTTAAATCTCATATATTAAATAATTTTTTATTTTTTATTTTTTTCAATTTCATTTAATCTCTCCCTTTTTCTTTTCTATTTATTCACATATCACATAAGTCTTAAGAGTTTTTGGAAACTTAATTTCCTTTAATTAATTCATATCCATTACTATTGAATTATATATTTCTAAAATTCTATTCTTCTATATGATTATATTATATTACACTCTTTATTTTATTTCAAGGGTATAAAATTATCATAAATATTTCAACTCCCTTTGGTTAATAATCCAACCAAACTATTTCATGTATATAGACTCGATCTTATCTCTTCTTTATAGTCCAAAATTCTTTTCATCTATATCCAAATTAATTATACTATAACAATAATATTTTTATAACAACATTTTTTATTTATTATGGTAATTTTTTATTTCTTTTGTCTTTATTTTACAATTTTGGAAAATATTTTTTTAACATTTCCTCTAAGAGTAATTTTTCACATTCATCAAAAAAATTTAAAATAATCATATAATTAAATTTCATTATTTTAATGTGTTCTCCATTATAAATATTTTTATCCAAATTATCACTATTTTTTATGAAATTATTATTTCTATTATTTTACGATTTAGTAATATTAAAATTAAAAGATAATGTGTTAGAGGAATAAATAAAGGTATTTTATTCCGTTGTGTATTTTTTAAACTTATAATAAATATTCCCTATTTTTAATTCATTTCTTTTCAATATTAAAATAATTATAATTGGTTGGATATTTGGTTTTTTGATGTTCTAATTTTACCACTAGAAATTAAATTTCTTAACGTTACATATATGTTTGTTTTAGATAACCATATACTAAAACATTGATGAAAAATATTTATAGAATTTGACCTCAATTTTCCTTTAAAAATATAAATTACATATATCTTATGGTGTAATTTGTCATGTATTACCCTCTATATTCTCTTTTAAATTTATACTTCATACCACTACTTATTCAAAAGCAGTAATTTCATTATTACTCTTCATCTATCTCTTATCATTATATTCCTATTTCATGTCCATATTTCATAATATTACAGATATATTATATATAAGGACTAGTAATTATTTATTGTGTTTTATATTAATGACTAAAACATATGCCAATAACACTAAATTATTTTAGTTTGAAGGTATGAAAACCCAATATTTTACTAAAATTATAACATTTTTCTTAAATATAGATAACCATTAATATAGTTCAAGGGTCATAATGTCTTAGTGTCTTTTAACGACAAGATTTTTAGTACCTAAAATATGGAATCATTGTTTTATTTTCCACAGTGAGATCCTAAAATCTAGTATATCTCCTAAATCTTCATGGGATAACCTAGGTTAGGGGCAGTATTTCTACTTTAGAAAACATCTTTTAGTTTTCTCCAAATCCTTCGTATAGTGGATTTCTTAATAGAATAATTATTATATGATGAGCTGAGTGAATTAATTAAGTTATTTATTATTTATTTTACAAACGAATGGGTTTTAGAAGTGTGAATAGAAAATGATAGTGGGTGGAATTTTATAATTGAGGTTAGTGGGGAACATGAATTTTTTTTAAAAAGGGTTTAATGAAATTATTCACATAGGACATGGATACACAATGAATAATTATAAAAAAGTATGTTTTATGTAATAATTATGGCCATATAATTGGTTTTGGATATGTTTTGGGTCATTTTTAACAATTATATTTTTTGGTTAAACCCCATTGTAAACCCACTTTTACCTCAACTACGATAAATATTTTTTATTATTTTTACTATTGATTTTGTTTTAACAATAATATGGAATTATTAGATAAAATAAATTATTTTGATTAAAAATATGGAATCTATTTTTCCCAAATTCAAATAATATAAGTGGGAACTTAAAATTTAAACCAAAACCTGCAGACGCGATGACAAAATGGTTTTCCAAAGATTAAATCTTCAAAAGTGAAAAATGTTTTTATATCAAAATTAAATATTAAATTGATTATAATGATATTAATTTGATTATTAGATATATAATTTAACTAATTTTACCTTTTAAAAAATTTAATTTAATTATTAATTTTCTAAATGATTTTTAAATAATGATAATTCATTTATAAAAACGAGTATTTCTCACTATTCATTGAAACTATTTTATATTCAAAAAATTTATCAAAAATTCACTCCAATATAATTTTAACTTTATGTTTTAAAAAATAATTTTTAATTTTATCATGTAAATGTATTAAAACTAGAAGAAAATAAATTTAAAATATTTTGTAAATTGTGAAAAAAATATTTATAAAAATATTATTTTAATGGTATGATTGAATTTATTACTATACCATTCCTTGAAAATACATTAGATGAATTTGAAACCTTTAATAGAATATAAAGAAGTTATATTTCATTAAAATAATTTAATAAAGGATTTTTATTTATCTTATTGATACAAAACACCTTGTGAACATGAAAATATTTTTTCAGAAAATGATATCTATTATTTTCAAAAAAAAATATTTTCACTAATAAATTACTCGTTAACAAATAATGTATTTTACATACATATGTAAAACGTATATTTTCATAATTTAATTATTCTTATTCATACCCATGATTTGAATTTCTATGTTATAATTATCATATTAAATAATAAGATTTAATTAATATGTAACATTTTGTTAAAACAAGGTGTTATGTATATGGAGACAACATTAAACATTACATAATATGGAATTAAGTTAATAATTCACATTGAGGATCTATTCAAGTTTAGAGTTTTAGAAAATTAGGCCATAACTATTACATTACATCTCCAATATTACAAAGTAGACACATCTACTCAGTATCCATTTTTTTCATAAAATAAAAACTCTTGAAAAAAGAGACTCAGGTCTAGTTCAATGTTTTATATAGCATGAAATTTCCATGATTCCATCCTTGACCTATTCACGGTTATGTCCTTTGAAAAACTTTTCAAAAAAACTGGGATGAGCATAAAAAGTACATTAAGGATTATGAAATAAATCATGAAAACATTATTCCATAAATTCATATCAAGCATAAGCTCTTTAACATACCTCATGAAATCCAAATATTTATGAATATCAAATAGAAATCATAAATCATAAAGGAAACTTGTGTTATCCATAACATACTTACATTGTAGTCATCACAGCTACATAGGGGGTTACGTTGGAATACTCGTCATAGTATATTCCCTAAATATCTTAGGGGAAACATTAATGTTTACCTCTGTCATGATACCCAATGAATTGGAGAGCTATCTCGGGATCACCCACCCTAGGTTTATCATATAATCACCCATATACATACACAATTCCCAAGAACCATAACATGTTCATAACACATAAAACAAACATAAAGGAAAGTTAACATTTCATCCTTTAATTCAAAATATATCATTTAAAGATACTGAAATAATAAATGCTTTATCAAAACCATTTTCAATACCAAAATATGTAAAAAATGGTATATGGTATTTTTTTTCCATTACGAAAACACTAAGTCTTGTTAAGGAATTCAATGATCAAATAATACTCGTGGAGGTAGAAAGGTCGTTGTCACCACATACATTAAAAAGAAACAGTCCCTTTTGTCATTTAGTAAAACACTTTGTAGAAAAATATTCCCTTTGAATGAAATGAAAAATCAATGGTCTTTATAAACTGTATAAAAGAATTTTGGTTACAAATAATAATATGAATCAATAAAAGGAGTTTGAGACGAAGGACCTAACCTCGTGTCTGACTTGACCTGTTTGTTCCTTAATATCTGGAATAATAAACTAATGTTAATTTCTACATGCTTCAGAACATTTTAAAGGTTTATTATTCTTTTTATATCATTTATTACCATGTTATAAACCTTATATAATCATTTAAGTTAATAAAAGTCATTTTGTTGATATTTGGTACTTGAGTCCAAAATGTACTTATTTTAATTACAAGTTGTCCTTGTGGTCAAAAATCAATTATCTATAGAATAATATTAATGATTTAGATAATATATATATCCAATATATATTGAAAATTGTACATAACATTTGGAGATAAGAAACGAAATACACTGTTCATGGTGACGGTAAGTTGTACGTAAGCATGAAAGCTACATTAATTTCTATTTTTTATTTCAATAGAATGAAAACATAACGATTCATATGTATATTATAATTACAATATACTATCATATATAATTTCATTAACTCTATCCTTTATACTTCCCACATATGGAATGAACGAGTCATATCACACTGATGTGGTGGTAGTCCGCATTTCCTCAAATAAAATTATCATATTTACCCATTATGGAAAACATAAAGGTATGCTATAAATCAAAGATAATGAAGTATAGAGACAATATAAATATAATATATATCATATATAAATAAATTTCCATCTTAATTTCCATACTAAGAGTTGGTAGGAGAATATTGAACAATCATCGTTTCATGAGGTAGTAGTTCACCATCCACAGAAGGAATATGTTTGTATCCATTAAATGGAGGTTTATGGAAGTACAGTTATAATATATCCCATAAAAACAACCTAGTGTATTTAGGATACTAGTTTTGTTATGTAATCAATGAATAATAAGAGCATATAGAGTGGCTAAATAAGGTAAAAGAATATAAATTTAGATAAGACATTACCTTTAAATCAGGTAACTCCCTTTGGTTTGAACAAAAAGGCATATATGAATTGCCTTATGCCTCAGATAAGTATTATATGAGGAAAAGGGGGATGTTGGGAGATTCTTGGAGCAGATTTTGGATGTGCCAAAATGAATGAGAGGTGTGAGTAATGTGTTAGAGTTGGTGGCCTTTTATAAGAGGGAGAAGGGGCTCTTTAGGAAAGTTTCAATGTATTATTTTATTATAAAATTATTTTCGGTTTCAAAAGAAAAAAACATTTTTAATTATAAGATAATATAAATATAAGTTGAAATATAATTATCCGATAATAATTGGATAGGTTTTGGAAAAAATTTACTCCTTATCTTTTTTAGTTAACCCTTTGTTAACTTATTTAACTTTTACAATGTCCTCTTATATATTCATACTATATGGTTAATATTTTTACTATAAAATTCTAAGAGACCTAAACTGGATAATTAGTGATTTTTTAACACCATATATGTCAATTGGCCGAATATTATATTTTTTGGATTATTTAATCATCTAATAAAATAGTATTCATTTTTAAAACTCATTTATGTCAATTTATAACCTATTCATATCAAGACATTTAAAAATCTAAAGAAACTTGATTATTTTTAAAAATAAAACTTGATTAATTCAAAAATAGTAAGTCATTATTATTTAAAAATTTCATAGATGGCATAAAAAATTTCAAAATAAATTTATTTTAATATTTATAATATCATTTATTTGAATCCTTTATTAATGAAACAATTACTACATCACCATTGTGTCACAATAAAATCTATTTATATAATTTATAAAAAGTATAATTTAAATACCAAGATGTTGGAAATTGTTTTATATTTTAAATGAATATTTATAGTCAAAGAGATCAATTATATCACCCCATATGAAATTTTTTGACTAAAATATATATGTTTAGGTTATTTTCCTTACCATAAATTTATTAATTTAAAATGTTATTATCACTCCCAGGTGGGTCCATAGGGTCCCAAAATCGACCCAAGGATGCCTTTGGTCAAAAATATCACATAAATTAGGGTTAGGACATGTGTATTTGTAATTTATAGTTATTATAATATTATTTTTTACCCTTATTTTCATATTAACCATTTAACCGTGGTAAAACAAAATATTTACAGATATAAATATTCATAATGTCTAAAAATAAAAGTTTCCAATTTAAACAATTTGGACCACGTGATTCCAAATTTGGAATCCATTTTCCTAATTTCAAAATACATAAGTTGCAGAAAATAATATAAATTTAATTCCTATTGTCAAAACAAAAAGTGTGTTTTTAAAAAATAATAACTAAAAAATATTGATATGTGTTTTTGTCCAATTTCAAAGTGAAATTAAATCCAGTTACCGAAATTGGATTAAATGGTAATAATATAATCTAATTAAACATTGAAACTAATTAACTATGTAATCTAAACATATAATGAAATTATATTGAATGGGTGTTTTGAATTAAAATATAGTTTTTTTTAATTATTCATTAAAAAATGAACATCATTAGAAAAATAACGAAATTTTATCCAAAGTAAATTTTGATGTCCCATTTCTAAAGAAGAATATTCTTTTTCTCAAATAGACCATATAAAATTGAGAAATACATGATTTAAAAAGTGTTCACCATCAAAAGGTGGTAAATCGATCTATTAAAGAATATTATAATATTTGTGCTTATAATTTGATTCATTAACATTTTAGGCCCCTAACTTTTATTGGACAAATGTAAATACATTTAAAAACCATGAGTAAAAATATTATAGTTAGTTTTTTTCATTCCCTCCCTTACAAAATCTACGCATTAAATATCATTTAAAATAATAATATAATATTATTATTTTTCAGTATAACTCAAAGATGTGTGCAATGTAAGATTTCATATAAATCTGTTGTTATGTGTTGAGTATAATATCAAACATAGAATCCCAATTAAAATAAAATTAATATATAATTCACGAATATTAATAAATATGAAAATATCATTTTCATTATTTACAAAGGATGTTACATAATTCCCCCCTTTGGGGAATTGCATGCTCATAATTTTATTCACTTATCAAATAAATTGGGTTATTGATCTCTTATAGAATTTTTAGATTCTCATGTTGCCTCTTTTGCTATAAGTTTTTTTCCAAAAAAAAACTTTTACCTGATGGATTACCTTATTCCTCAACACTTTCTATCTTTGGTAAATAATTTGGACTGTTTATTTCTAATATGAAAGATTATCTTCCAACTAAACAACCTCTAGACTCAAAATATGAGATGTATCTGGCATATAGTTTCTCAACATTTAAACATGAAAAAAGTTGTGTACCTAAGATTAACATAGTGGTAAATACAATAAATAGGCAACTGATCCAACTTTATCTAGGATTTCATAGGGTCCAATGAAATATGGACTTAGCTTTCCCTTCTTAACAAAACACATCACACTTTCCCATAAAGAAACATTGAGAAATACATGATCAAAAACCACGAAAGAAATAGCCTTCCTCTGTTTATCCACATAACCTTTTTTCATCTTCTAAGCTATTCTCATGTGTTTCTGAATCAACAAAACTTTTTCTACCATCTCTCCTACCAATTATGGTCCCATTAGTTTCCTTTCATCTACTTCATCCCAAAAATTCGGAGTTTGACACCACTTTACATATAATTCCGTTAATGGTTCCATCTATATACAGTAATGAAAAATGTTATTATAATAAAATTCAACCAAAAAATGATCTTGGTACCAACATCCTTGGTAATCTATTGAGCCAACACGTAACCTATCATACAATGTATGAATTCTTCATTCTGACTGCCCATCTGATTGAGGATGAAAAGCAATACTAAAATTTAATCCAGTACCCAAAAACATCTAAATTCCATTCCAAATGTTAGAAGTAAACCTAGGATCATGATATGATAAATTGAAGTTGGTAACTACATGAAACCTAAATATCTCATTAACATAAAACCAAGAATGTTGATCTAAAGACAAAGTCTCTCGAATATGAAGGAAATGAGAAGATTTGGTCAACTGATAAACAATAACTAAAATTGCATTATTACATTGAGATGTATTTGGTAATTCCACAATGATTTCAATGGATATATTTTACCATTTCCACTCTAGCACCGGAAAAGACTGAACCATCCCTTTTGGTAAATGTCGCTCTGCTTTAACCTGTTGAAAAGGAAAACACTTCACAGTGAAGTCAGCAATATCTTGTTTCATTCCATCCGACCAGTAATACTTTTGAAGATCTCGGTATATCATAGTACTGCCAGGATGAACTAAAAACTGAGAACTATGATCTTCACATAACAACTCATTATTTATTTATGAATCACAAGGCACACATAATCTCTTTCCCAATCTAAAAATACACTAATTATCAATGTTAAAATTAGGCAACATACCCTTCTAAACAATCTCAACATTTTTCTACAACTCATAGTCTTCTTTATGCACTTTCTTTATTCTGCCTACTATGGATTCTTTCCCTGACACTTGAAACAAAAAAAGAATTTTTGTCACCAAAAACATATATTCCAAAGTTCTTGAAGTCATTAATCAAAGGATATTATTCCAAACGTAACATGGTTAACGTAACATTACTCTTTCGACTCAAAGAATCAGCCACTTTATTTAACTTTCCTTGATGGTAATGAATCATGCAATTATAATCCTTGATTAATTCAAGATATCTCTTCTGTCTCATTTTTAATTCATGCTGAGTGAATATATACATCAATATTTTTTTAGTATATATTTCACACTTTACTTCATACAAATTATTCCTCGAGATTTAAAAAAACAATAACAACTAATTCCAAATCATGTATTGGTAATTTAACTCATGAGGTTTCAAATGACGTGAAAAATAAGCAACTACTTGATTATTATTCATAAAGACACAAACATGTACTTTAAAAGAAGAATCATTGAAGATAACAAATTCAATATCTCTAGAAGGTAAAGCCAAAACTAGAGCATTCACTAATCTTCTTTTCAATAACTGAAAGCAATCATCACATTATTTTTTCAAGATGAACATATATACTTTTTAAGTTAACATAGTCAGTGGTCTAGATAACCATAAAACATTTTAAAATAACCTCCAGTCATAACATGTAAACCAAAAAAACTATGGATCTCAGATATATTTGTGGGTCTTGTCCATTCTTCAACAACTTTTGTTTTAGCAGGATCAACATTTATGACATTTTTTGAAACAATGTGACCAAGGAATGAAACTTGTTGTAACCAAAACTCAAACTTTCCAAATTTCCCATACATTTTATTTTCTTTTAAGGTATTAAATACAATCCTTAAATGATTTTCATGCTCCTCTTTACATTTATAATAAACAAAAATATCATCAATTAACCAACCACAAACATATCCAAGAACTCATAGAAAATTCTATTCATAAGATCCACGAATACAACAGGTGAATTAGTTAACCCAAAATGCATAACTAAAAATTCATAATTGCCATATCAAGTGTGAAATTTGGTCTTTGGAATGTCTTCTTTCAATAAATTCAATGGATGGTACCCCTGGTTCAAATCAGTCTTTGAAAAATACTAATCTCCCTAGAGCTGATCCACCTAATCATCGATACGATGCAAAAGATACTCGTTCTTAATAGTGATGTTATTCAATGCTCTATAATCAATAAAATGCCTCACTAAACCATCTTTATTTTTAACAAACAAGAAAGTTTCTCCCAATAGTGATGTGCTAGGTTGAATGAAACCTTTATCTAATAACTTCTACAATTGTTTTGTTAACTCTAAAAGATCAATTGGTGCCATCGATAAGGGGGTTTTGAAATTGGATTAGTGTCAGGAACTAATTCACTAGTAAATTAAACTTCCTGATTAGGTATAATACTAGGCAACTCATCAATAAATACATACAGGTACTCAGTAACCACTGACACATCATTAATCTAAATAGTTCCTTTATTTCAACAATATGTTCAATGTAACATTAATTTCTATCTTTTACCCAAAATAACTTCAAACTCTTCTAGAGGAAAAATAATATGGTTGATAGGTAGATTATTTCCACAATCAAATACAGGATGGTTCTTATAAATTCTTTTTGTCTCAACATTTCAACCCGATGTTTTTACTATAAGTTTAGGATTCATATCTTGAGATGGAATTCTCAATTTACTAGAAAACTTCTCAGAAATGAACAAATGTGTAGAACCTAAATCAAACAACACATTTCCATAATCTGAACAAACAAACGGTGAACTAGATACTATTTCATTTGATGGGCCAATATCTTATAAAGTAGTTTCAAAGGATTTCACTAACCCTTTCTGCTTTTACCCTGGTTTCTTTTCCTTGATTTAGTTCTTCGTTGGACAATCATTTGTATCGTGACCAATTTTGTTGCACTTAAAACATTTTACTGAATGTATATCAGATTTTTTTACCATTAACATGATATTTTTCAGTAAAATTACGAGACATACACCCATTTTACCACATCGGTAGCACTTACCATAATTCAACAGAAATTCATAAATTTTATTTTTACAACAATTTCCAAAAATAGTTATCATAATTTTCTTACCATCATACTTTTTGGAAGAATTCTTCCCTTTCATCTGCCACCTCGACCTCTTTTTCAATTGATCGTCAAAGAAAATGGATCATTGGAATTTCCACATTCTCTGTACATCGAATAAGTTTTTCATAAATTTTGGACTCATGAGAATAAAAATACCTTCGATTATTTGTCTTTAATCCTAAATAAAAAATAATTGATTTTAATATCAATATCTCTTATGAAATTTGGAGCATACCTTTCTAGTCAAGTGAATTTTTCTTCATAAGCAGCCACTGAGTCATCCTCCTTCTGCAATTCCATGAATTGTTTTTTTCAATGTAATACAAAACACCTTATTAAAATATTTTTCAAGAAACTTACCTTTGAATTCATCCCAATTAAGTTCATCAATATACTCACTATACCTGATATTTTTCCCCATCAACCACCACTGATTGACTTCACCTTTAAAATGGTAAACAACAAGACTAAAATTTTGAGGTTCTAAAAACCCCATGACATCAAAAATATTCTCCAATGCTTTAATCCACCCTTCATCTAGAATAGGGTTAGATGATCCTCTGAATGTTGGGGGGTTTTCCTCATCAAATTCTCCAATATTGACATGTTCTTATGTGGATGATCTAAATTATCTTGTGCATGGATACCCCACCATTTATAGCCTGAATCAACTATTCCACCACTGCAAAAAACTATTTAGTTCTGATTCTAAAAATATTAGGATTTTGATTTGGATGGTTGTCTTCCTCCTGATGTTGTCCCATCATAGCTACCATGTTTCCTCTGTGGAAAACCATTCAAAACATAGAAATATTTTAGGTGTAGAAACATGGAAATTTGTAAATTCTATATCATTTCAATATTAACATAAAGATAAAATAATTTATGAATATTAATTTAACAATATCCTAACTTTCAAAGTTGTCTAAACTAACCTATGATAGCAACTATAAGGCCCAAACCTTAAACATTACATAATCATGAATTAATTTTACAATTCACATTGAGGATCTTTTTAGGTGTGGAGTTTTAGAGAATTAGGCCATACCAATTACATTAAACCTCAAATATTACATAGTAGGCACTTCTACTCAGTATACATTTATTTGATAAAATAAAAACTCTTGAAAAAAAGATACATGTCTAGTTCCAAGTTTTAGGCAGCATGAATTTTCCATGATTCCATCATTGGCCGCATTCATCTTTAAGTCATGTAAAAAAAATTCAAAAAAACGTGGTAAGTGAATAAAATGCTCAGTAAGGATTAAAAAATAAAGAAATAAACCATTATTCCATCAAAAAATACCATTCATAATCTCTTTAACATTCCTCATGAAATCATATGATTTATGAATAACATATAGAAATCATAAATCATAAAGGTATCTTGTGGAATCTATAACATAATTATATTGTAGCTATCATAACTATATAGGGAGTTATGTTAGAATAACCATCATAGTATATTCCCAAAATCTCCTAGGAGAAACATTAATGTTTACCTCCATCATGTTACCCAATGCATTGGAGAGCTATCTCGGGCTCACTCCCACTAGGTTTATCCCGGAACCACCCATATAGGTAAACAATTCCCAAGAACCGTAACATATTCATAAAACATTAAACAAACATAAAGGAAAGATAACATTTCCACATTTCAATAACAATATATCATTTAAATATATTGAAATAATCAATTATTTATCAAAACCATTTTCAATAAAAAAAATATTTAAAAAGGGTATATGATATTTTTTTCCTTTTAAAAAACACTACGAATTATTAAGGAATCCAAAGATCTTATAATAGTCACAGAAGCACAAAGGTCATTGTCACCACGTACATTAAAAAGATATAATCATTTTTTTGTTTAGTAAAACACTTCATAGAAAAATATTCCATTTGAATGAAATTAAAATTTAATGGTGTTTATACACTGTATAAAAGAATGTTGTATATAAATAAAAATTTGCCTCAATGAAAGGTTATTGAGATGAAGTCCCTTACCTTATGTCTAACTTGACCCATTCATTCCTTAATCTCCTAAATAATAATATAAAGATAATTTATACTTCCTTAAGAACCTTTTTCAGTTTTACTACTTTTTTATATCACTTATTACCATGTTATAAAAATTATTTAATCATTTAAGTTAATATCAGTGATTTTGTTGATATTTGGTACTTGAGTAAAAAATGAACATCTTATAATTACAAGTTGTCCATGTGGTCAAAATATCATTATCTCCATAATTATATTCATGATTTATATATCATATATATCATATATATCTAGTGTGTATATATATATATATATTTATTTATAATAGTACATAACATTTGGAGATAAGAAATTAAATGCACTGTTCATGAAGACGGTAATCCGTACGTACGCATGAACACTACTTTCATTTCTATTTAGTATTTCAATGGATTGAAAACTTTATGATAAATAGGTATATTATAATTGTAGTATAATATCTTATATAATTTCAATAACTCAATCCTTTATAAATCCCATGTATGTCATGAATGAGTCATATCACTTTGAGGGGGCGGTAGTCCGCACTTCCTTAAATGAAATTATCGTATCTGCCCATTTTGGAAACCATAAAGGTGTGATATAAATGAAAAATATAGAATATAGAGAAAATATAAATATAATATACATCACATATAAACATACTTCCATCTTAATTTCCACTATAATAGGTAGTAGGAGAATATTGAACAATCATCATTTTGTGATGTAGTATTTCTCCATCCATAGAAACAATATGTTCAAATAAATTATATGGAGGTGTGTGGAAGTTTAGATTAATAATTATCCTAAAAATAGCCTAGTATATTGAGGATAATTTTCTTTTAATGTAAAAAAATAATAAGAAGTGAATAGGGATTGGAGAATTAAAATAAAAGAAGAGAAGTTGAAAGAAGATGATACATTTAAATCGGGTAACTCCCTTTGGTTTGAACCATAAGGATTTAATGATGTGACTACATCCTAATGTAAGTATTATATGAGGAATGAGGGGATTTTTAGAGATGCTTTTAGTAGATTTTGGATCATCCAAGAGGATTTATAGGTGTGAGTAATGGGTTAGATATGGTGGCCTTTTATAAGAGGGAGGAGGGGCTCTTTAGGAATGTTTGAAAGTATTATTTTATTATAAAATTATTTTTGGTTTCAAAAGGACCAAAAATTATTTAATTTAAATTTAAGGTAAATATAATTCAAAATATAATCCTCCAATAATAATTTTTTTAGGTTTTGGATTATATTTAATGCTTAAATTTTTTTCTCCCTTTTTTAACTTATTTAACATTTACCATGTCCTCTTATATATTGATACTATATGGATAATATATTTTCTATAAAACTCCATGCGACCTAAAATAGAACACTAATGATATTTTTAACATCATATATGTCAGTTTTCTGAATATTAGATTTTGAGGATTATTTTATCATTTAATAAAATTGATTCATTTTAAAAACTCATTTATGTCAATTTATAAACTATTCATATCAAGACATTTACAAATCAATAACAACATGATTCTTTCAAAATAATTCATTAGTTAAAATATAAAAAGTCATTATTATCCCTAAAATTCATGTATGGAATAGAATGTTTCAAAAAAAATTATTTTAATGTGTATAATATCGTTTATTTGAATCCTTTATTAATGAAACAATTACTTCATCACCAGTGTGTCATAATTAATTTTTTTTATTTAATGTCAAAAAAAATATTAATAAAGTACCATGATTTAGGAAATCTTTTGAGATTTCAAATAAATATTTATAGTTTAATAGATCAATTATATAACCCCATATAATATGGTATTACTAAAAGATATATGTTTGTGTTATTTTTTTCCTTACTTTAAATTAATTAATATAAATTGTCATTATCACTCCCAAGTGGCTCCATGGGGTCCCCAAATAGACAAAAAGATTTAATTGGTCATAAATATATCATCCAATAGGTTTAAAAAAGTTAATTGGTAATTTAATATTATTATAATATTATTTTATACCCTTATTTACCATATTTACCCATTAACCATGGAAAATAAAATATCTACTGAAGTAAATATTCATAATTTCTAAAAAATAAATTTCACCTATTTAAACAATTTGGAACTTTTGAATCATAATATAGAATCCATTTTTCCAAATTCAAAACACATATGTTGCAGAAACTAATTTAAAATTAATTCATGTTGTCAAAACAAAAGCCTGTTTTTAAGAAATAATAACTATCAAAAGTTTGACACTTGTTTATGATCAATTCTAAAAAAGAAATTACATACAATGACCCAAATTGGATTAAATGGTAGAAATATCATCTAATTACAATATAAAAATAATTATAATGATAATCTAAATATATAATAAATTATATTAAAAGGCAATTTTGAATTAAAATATGGTATTTTCACTATTCATTAAAAAATGAACATCATCAAAAAATACCAAATTTTCATCCAAAGTAATTTTTATGTAAAAATTATAAATAATAACATTATTATATCAAATAGAATATATAAAAGTGACAAAAACTAGATTAAAAAATGGTTCGCTATCAAAATGACGTAAATCGACCTTTTAAAGTATATTATAGTATTTTTGCTTAAAATTAGATTCATTCACATTTTATGCCTCTGAATTTTATTTAATAAATGTAAAAACATTTAACAATCATCTATAACCATATTGTAGGTAGTTCTTTTCATTCATGCCAACACAACAGCTTTGCGTTAACTACCATTTATAATAATAATAATATATTATTATTTTTCAGTATAACTCAACATTGTGTGAAATGCAAGATTTCAGAGAAATGTGTTGGTGCGTGTTGAGTACACTATCTAACAGAGAATCCCCATTGACATAAAATTAATATTCAATTCACAAATATTAATAAATATTAAAATATCATTTTATTTATTTAAATGGTATGTGACATTATGTGTAGAGAAAATAATCAAATAAGTTAAAATAAATTTATTTTTTTATAAAATCGTAACGTTTTAGATTATTTCCCATTTAATAAATGTAAGACATTAAATTTTAAATTATTATCTATAATAAAAGGATTAAATTTTGAAAATAACATTTTGGGAAACCCACATTGTAAAAATAGTAAATAAAACATCCTACTGAAAAGAGATAAGGATTGTGATATTTATATAGTATAACACATAATAGGCATCAAAATTGCAGATAATATGTGGAAATTGACAATATTATCCTAGAAAAAAAGTTAAATGTCCAAATAATGATGAGGAGTGGATGAGATAATTGATTATAAGAATTTGAATAATCAATAAGAAAAATAAAACTAAAAAACTATAAACCCAAAAGGAGTGATAAATTTCATTGATATCATCGGAGATGATGATAATAGGAAACAATTTTAGTCCAATATTATTTTCCTACAACATGGGTAAATATCACAAGGAGATATAATCAATTTATTACATTCCATTTTATAAGAATAATCTCATCATTTGGTTATGCCATGATCAATTTTCACTTTATCTATTTCTCTAAAAGATGATGTTTTTTATTTCAAAAGAACTAATGGATAATAATATAAATAAAATAATTATAATTCATTTCTTTTATCAGCAGTTATTAAAAAATGGTTAGCATGTGTTATGCATAAATATTTATTTGGAGAAATAATACATCATTCCATAATACATATTTTGTAGTTCAACATAATTCATTCCAAAAATTGTTACCCTTATAAACAATCTAGGATTAAAATTGATAAAGTGTATCACTAAGGATACCAATATAAATGTAACATTAATCCCCAAAATATCGTAAAGTAGATCTTAATGTCACATATAAAATATATGAATACATTGAACAAATATTTTCCTGAAATATGGTTATAGCTAGAATGAAAATAAATCTATAATTCAAACATACTCACTTCCTCATTAAATAAATGAATCCATATATTATTTAGTATATTCTCTCAATTAGAAAATTTAGTAAACTCCATTAGTGATAAAATATTAAAAAAATCTACAAATTTTAAATCATTTCCAAAGTAATTAATACTAACTAATTTATTGTACTAGTATCAATCATCTCTTTATCCCAAAATCATTATCTCAATATTAGGAACATATTAAGGCCTATCTTCCCATAATCATGCAGATTCCAAAAATTGTCAAATTTCAATAAATTTGTTTTTATAGGTCATTGGTGTTATTCCACATATTTTGTAAATCCTTAACAATAATCATACTAAATAAAACTCATATATTTGATAAATCATGAATTATAATACCTAATCACATATATCACTCTAATACATTCATAAACTGTTAAATATTCATCATCAGATTATTCCTTAGTACCTCTTTGTTTTCATATGTAAATTGAAATCTCTTTATCATCAATGGAAAAACCATTACTCATATAACATTGTGGATTATCTTATTTTTTATTTTCCTAAGGATATGGATTTTCATTATCCCCATTATTTCCACACTTAAAACATTCATATATTGATAATTCCTTATAAAAGCATTATTATCATCAATTACATTAACTGAATTTTGTATTTTTCTTTGATAATTTCTTAATTTGTTTCATTCTTATATACTTGAAAAAAATCATCTCATTCCATTGAGAAATTACCTTGAGTGCTACCTTTCACATTCTCAATATATAGGAAACCAAATATTCATTCCTCCATGGTCTTTACATTCCAAACGATTTTCTAACTCTATCATACTCTAAATTGATGAGTTCAAGGGTAGGTTAAAGTGTATGTTTTTAATCAAATTTCATGATAATTGATTAATAAAAATAAAAATACCCTTCACTCTACTCATCACCCAGTTGGTTTCACATAATAAAATTTCTGTCACATTTAATGTCAACCCAGTTTCATTATGTTACCCCATTGACTAAAACCAAAAATAATTGATGATAAATAAAAATCATATTTGGAAACCACATAATCATGAAAAATAATTTATATGATTTATAAATCTTGTCCACATATTTTCAAAATATTACCCATTAGGCTTATCATATTCCATTCATAGACATCATCTTTCCAAATCCTACATGATTGTTCAATAAGAGTTTGTTAATTTCCAAATAATATTTCCTAAGAGTGTAAAACCAGATGTTCTACAATACCCTTTTAATATTGCAGTTGATGATCATGTCTAGATCAATGCACCCTTCTCGGGGTTATTAGAACATGGAACGACTATGTTAATGAAACATGCACATTTCTTTTCTAGACAGGTATGTATGGTCCTGGAAACCACTCACTCTATAATTTACCCAGATTCTAGGATATTTTTCAATTCCTGTTATTATTCTTAGAGTTTTATGTTGGGTTCTCACTAAATTTTTCTCATCCTAGATCCAATGGTTGTGTAAAAATTTCCTATGATACAAACTATGGAATCCCTTTCCTTATACATAGAAAATTAAATGACTAATAAACATAAATAATAATTAATAATACAAAAGGATTTTAAAGGACTAATATCATTGGAATAATAGGCTCTAAATATATAAAACATGTCATCCTTATTTTATTATTTATCGTGATATTATAATATTAATTTGATATACTAAATTTGTGTTTAATTACTTGGGGAATAAATAAAAACTAGGGTGATATAAAAATACCAAAAATAAAAAAACATGTTAATGAATCATATCTTGTGAGTCAAATGTATAACATCATATCATAAAAGAGAAGAATCATTAGTAATTTTAAGGAAGCATATTGTAAATAACAAGGATTATATGATCTTGGAGTCATAGGAAACATGGAAGAAACTTATAACACAACATAATAATGATTCAAAGCTAACAGACTGAAAAATATCACATGTTAGACAATATCCCATTATGGATTCAGTTTAATCCCTATTTCCATACTTGACATGTCATGGGATTATAACATTAACCAATGCATTATAACTCTATCCTGGAACACATATCAAAAAAAAATTATGATATATATCATCCTCATAATGGAAATCAATCATAGGGAAATAAATAATAATTACCATGGGAATAAAATGGGTTTCATAATATTAGTTTATATCATACTGAATGAAAATTTCACAATGAAGGAATTTGAGAAATAACTTGAAGGGATGTATTACCCCATCAAATTAAGAGTGAATAAACTAGTTAAGTATATGATAATCTTATATACAATAATATAGATGTAATACATCACATAAATAGTTTTTTTCCATGACAAAAATACTTTTAGAAATGTTAATTCATTTTTAATAAAATTTCCTTTTCAATTTGTGTAACATAAATAGATTTCATCTTAAAAGTAAAATGATTTTTAAATATATATTTGATCATTTATTAAGGAAAATATTGTTTAATTTTTTTAATATATTTATTTCAAATCTAAAATTTTCTCAATAGTGAAGGAAAACATTTTTTATAGATAATATTTGAAACATAATAATGAATCCTTACATAAATTGACTAGTAATGATAGTGGAAGAGTTCTATTCATGATGAATATGCTAAAAAGAAAGATTCCATTCACTTATTTAGATGAAATATCAATAAGTATATTTTTTACAAATTCATTGGATGTTTACATTTTTTTAAAATAAAATAAAATTAAAGGTAAAAATTACTTTAAAATCATATTAAAACATTTTTGAAATCATTTTATGAAAAGAAGGATTTGGGAGAAAAATGTTTTTCGATCGAAGAAAAAAATAGAGTTTGATTTTATTATAAAATTATAAATAATTTTAACATAATTATGTGGGATAGATAGTACTATAATTTGAATAATTTAGGAGATAATAGAGCAGAATAAATTTTAAAGAGATTATTAGACAATAATTATAAAAGTTATTTCATTAATAATTCATGTATAAAAAATAATGACTATAATGATATTGAAACAAAAACCATTATCTA
The DNA here is from genome assembly GCA_963277665.1 of Viscum album. NCBI lineage: Eukaryota > Viridiplantae > Streptophyta > Magnoliopsida > Santalales > Viscaceae > Viscum > Viscum album. Next base: position 1,471,571,954 of record OY728125.1, on the reverse strand, counting down.
TTTGGTAACTATTGAATCACATATTCCCATGAATTATGTAGAGGAATTATAAATTATTATTAAAATATGTATTAAGGATTGATGATACTGTATTTAAAGTGAATTTATATAATCCTTTCAAAAGAAATATGGTGCATAAAATAACAAGTGCTAAAAGAAGGATGTCTAAGATGAAACCCTTTCAAACTTCAGATCATTGTAGTAAGAGTTAATCAATGGGGTAATTACCTACAAAAAATTTATATCCAAAATAATAAGGTGTAAATAAAACAAAAATAAATTAAAAGTCTTATCATAAATAATATTGGTAGAAAATAATTAGTGAAGTTTATATATAACCCAACAAATGGAAATTGAGATAAGAAAGGCCTTATCTAATAATTCACATTATATAGGTATTATTTTAAGTTATGTATAGATGATTTATACACATAATTAAAATATAAAATTATAAAAATATTATTTACAATATCATATATTATACTTTTGAAACACCTTATTACACATTCCCTAATAATCTTACATTTATAACCATTATTTCAAGTATTAGTTGCCTAATTTTCTCCACTATGATTCATCAAGAATGTTAAAAATATAGAATATAAGTTATACATATGTCATATAAATAAATAATTTAATTTTATAAATATCAATTTTTCATTAGATGTATCTTTATAATCATTAACATTGTTTGAACATGGATAATAAATCACATCATATTGGGATAATGATAGGTCATACGTACGCAAGATCAAGGTTATTGTTTCCTTAACAGCTAAAAGGGTATGTAAGTGCATCTTATATTAATTTTACTTAATTATTAATAAGTTATTAATATCATATATATACATAAAATTAATCTTTATTATCTTCACTATGTGGAATAAGTGGAAAAAATCATATCACTTCGTGAGGTTGTAGTCCACCATATATACAAATGATTTTATAAAATTAAAAATGGAATGTAAGAAGGTATATGTTATTTTAAGAACCTTGTTTTTTCTGATAAAAACTTTAGAATATTCTTGAAAATATTCCAGAGCAGTGCCTTCGGACGGCGTGTGATTCTGAGCCCCGGAGTGGCCGGAATTAAATTTTCAGTGCATTCACACTGGAAATTCCAAATAAATAAAATAACTCCTAAACGGTTATCCAGATCGAATATCCAAGTGTACGGATGGGTCTGGAATGGGGTGTTCACCCTAGGAACGACATAAAGTATGTCGGCGTGGGACGTTTGGATCCCTCGCTCGCTTTCGGAACGTTGAACGGATAAATTAATTAATTAATTTATCCGTTTAATTTTGAAACTCAAATATATATTAAACGGTGGATCGGATTGGAAAACTGAGGGCACCGTTGAGTTTGGAGCGTGTCGTTTACCCTAGGAGGGGTATAATTTTTGTGGGTGCAGCCCGTCTGTGAAAAATGGCCCCATGGGCATTTTTGTAATTTGGCGGCCTCGGGCGCTAAGTTTAATAACTTTTGAACGGGGTCTCAGAATAAAATTCCGAGACCACCGTTGCGCTCAGAGCATGGTTCTTAGCCTAGGAGAGGCTAAATCTCGACCCCGTTGGGAGTTCGGGTACGGGGTCGCGGGAGGGTGTTTAAGTTAATTAATTTATTTAGTTAACCTAAATCCCCGCCCCCTCTTCTCCCTCATTTCCCCCTCCCATGGAAAGCCTCTCCCCTCTCCTAATCCATATCCGGTGAGGAGACTCCGGTGAGGCGGTCCGGAGAGGCGCGGCCACCCCGGCGGGTTGACGGCGAAGCGACGGGTTAGTCCCAAGAGGTAGGTGGTGTTCGTTTCAGTTTTAAATCTCGAACCCACCTTTGAATCCCAATTTTAGCATTGATTTGTTGTTTAATATTCGAAATAATTCCATGTCTGTGTAGTATGCATTTTACTCTTTCCATCACCTCTTTCAGAATTGAAATCGGAGTTCATAGGAACCCGCAGCACCTCGTCGAAGTTTGCAGGTTTTTGATTTTGTTCCGGCCTGTTTTGGGTGGATCCGGAGGGTTTCGGCGGTCCGGCGTTTTCCCAGGGCGGAGCGGCATCGGCGGCGGTCGGCTGGCGGTAGTGCTCTTCGATGGCAGGCGGCCGCCGCCTTTGGCCCTACGGCGGCAGGTCGAGGGCGTCGGCACGGGGCGGCGACCCGGGGTCGCGGAACGACCTTAGCGGACAGAGACCCACGAACCGCGGGTCTCCGCGTGGGGGCAGCGAGACCGGCCGTCAGGGCCGGTCGGGTGTCGGCAGGTCGTGGCCAGCTGGCCGCAGTGATGTCAGTCGGGCCCACGGCCAGGCCGCGGGCCGGCTATGGGCGGACCGGCCGGACCGGGCCAGTCCGGGCCAAGGGGTCCCCCCCCCCACTTTAACTTCCGACGTCCGTAGCTTTTGCTGCGGACGTCCGTTTTGCACGCCGTCTACGGCGGCGCGGACCTGACGCAGAGGCGGACCTATTGAAATGGTTGCGGGAATTTTTAATTCCCAAAACGAGGGGCTGCGGAGGTGCGACATGTCTTTAAGTGGATGAGCGTTTTTCCCGAGATCCTTGTTTTGGGCGGCGCAAAATCGTCTGACGTCCGTTTTGAGTGTCGTCAGCAGTGTTGCACCCCTGGAACCGGGGTGAAGGTTTCTAGGGAAGTTTCGAGTGTTGAGATTGGATTTGAGGCGTGGGCCCCACGGCCCGTCTTTCGAGCCGCGTGCAATGTTTCACGACTTTTTCATCGGATGTCCGTTCGGGGCGTGCGAGCAGTCTTTTCTGGATGTTTTTCCGAGGGGATTGCAATGGTGCAATCCACCCGCTCAAATTCGGCACGATGGTGCGGGGCCCATGAGAGCCATTTGGGCATCGATGGTGATTTTCCATCTTTATCACCAAGTGACCGTTTTGGACAAGTGAGTCATCGATTTCGTGTACTTTTTCAAGAGGATCGCAACGGTGCGATCCGTTCGTTGAGTTTCGGGACCGGGATGCGGGTCCCACGAAGCACCGCTCGTGTGCAGTGCACCAGAACATATATTTTTCTCCGGATATCTGTTGCACTCAAGTGAGTAGTGCCTTTGATGTGTTTTCCTGAGGGGATCGCAATGGTGCGATGCGCCCGACTGTTTTCGGGGCCGAGGGTTGGGATCACGGGACGTCGTTCGGGTGTGAGGCGGTGATGGTGACTTTCCCGTCGGATATCCGTTGGAGGCGAGTAAGTAGTCTAACTCGCGTGTTTTTTTGTAAGGATTACAACGGTGCGATCCATTTGGTTGTGTGGAGCCTATTACACGATCTTGTTAAATGTGGAAATGTTAAAGGCTCCCTGATTGCGATTCCTCTACCGTGTTCATAGCGGACCCTTGGCATGTGATTGCGTGTAATCTTGGGAGAGTGATATAAATGTTTTACAAGATGTGGTTGGCCGTGCCTGGGCCTTTTAGGTGGAGTTGATACGTCACGCCTTCGCGTTGACGCTGGGTGCCGTGTGCACGATAGTCTTTGTGCTGGAATGAGGTATACTCTGGGAGTATACGGGAGCGCTTGGAGGTACGTGTGTTTTGTACCAGAGAACATGTGTGCGATCAGTTGGGGTTGATGTGGGTCCACATGTCGTGTGGGCCCCATGTGTGTGTCGTGATATTCTTTGTGTACTTTGACCTATCGCGACGCAGAGGGTCCCTCGATGTGTTTGTTTGACCATCACGGTGGAGTATTTTCCCTGGCACTATGCTCGTTGTTGACCAGCAGGGTTGAGTGGTCTCCCCCAGGTTTTGTTCTCAATAGATCGGCCAGTAGCGGTGCTAGTGGCACCCCGTGATGGAACAGGCGCTGAACCTATTTTGGGAGAGCTGTTCTGGAGTTGGGTGGTTGCGTGATACACACTCTGTGTTTGGTTGTCCAGTGTTGTACCCACCAGTAGAGATGGGTAGAGCAGTTCTGAGTTTTACCCTCCAGTAGGGCTAGGCAGTGGGTTACTCATCGACTTCTTTGGGTTTTCCCTCCAGCGGGGCTGGGCAGTGGGTTTCTCACAGACTTCTGGGGTTTACCCTCTAGTAGAGACTGGGCAGTGGGTTACCCAACGCACTTAGGGTCTACCCTCCAGTAGAGACTAGGCAGTGGGTCACCCGATGCACTTAGGGTCTACCCTCTAGTAGAGACTGGGCAGTGGCTCACCCGAAGACCTCTTAGGGTCTACCCTCCAGCAGGGCTGGGCAGTGGGTCGTTCGTCGTCTAGTTCCAGGTCTACCCTCCAGCAAGGCTAGGAAATGGGTCACTTGTCAACTTATTCCAGGTCTACCCTCCAGTGGGGCTGGGCAGTGGGCCACCTGATGATGTATTATGGTTTACCCTCCAGCAGAGGCTGGGCAATGGGTCACCTGATGATGTATTATGGTTTACCCTCTAGCAGAGGCTGGATAGTGGGTTACCTGATGATGTATTATGAATTACCCTCCACTGGGGCTGGGTAGTGGGACACCCGTTGATATTCCAGACTCAGTCCTTTCTACTAGGCTAGTCTGTGGCTTTCCTCCATGATTACCGGAGCGGAACCCTTGGTTGTACGGGTCAGGGTTAGAACGACTTTGACTTTGAGCAGACCTCTCGACTGCGGGGCAGTGACGAGTTGTGGTTGATGTTCCCCCAGAACTCTCAAGTACGAGGAGCGCTTTCTACCACCGATACGCATCCTTGTGACGCGACCTAAAACCATGTGGAAGAGTCAGTGCCACCCAAAGCAGATAGTGTCGAGGTGTGGTGATTGATCCCCTTGGATTGTGGTTTGGGGTAGACTTATGGGATGTTGGGCATCAATGGTGTTTCTTCTAGGACTGTTGGCGACTCATTTTCTTGGGCTGAGCTACGGGACGGAGATCCCCTTACGATCTTGTTCGGGCTTCTTGTTGAGAATATGGATATGTATATACCAGGTTACTGTACCCACTTCTTGGGTTTGGTTACTCTCCTTCCAGGGGAGGCGAAGACGCACGAGGTATGCCATGTGCTTTCCGTTTCTAGCTTCTCGTTGTTGGACGAGTCTACTCTCTTGCTATAGGTAGTGAAGACTCGACAAGAAGTCCATCTTCTCACCATTTCCAACTCCTTATGCCTGGAGGAGTCTACCTTCTTTCCTCTTGTTGGGTTGAGATGGACTCTTTACTGTACTCCTTACTACCCTCTCTATTGTGCTCCTTTACTTTTCTCTGTTCGCTCTACTGCTCACCCTTCGGTACCTCCTTTGTTGCTCCCTCGAGCCTTCGGGGTATCCTACTGATTATTTTTATACTCACCCCTTCTTGGGCTTTGCCCGCACTTGGTGTGCCCTTGCAGACGATGGATAGGTTGGTTGTGACTTTAGTGGAGCGTAGGAGCTTGGGACCTTGGACCGCGTGCAGTGGTCATGGTCGGGTTCCAGGTTGGAGACCCGTCAGCTGTTTACTTTTGTTTACCTGTTGCCGGGTTGTGGAACTTTTCTATTTGGGCGTGTGTTTTGCACCTTTTCTTTTCAGTTTACCTTCATCTTTCTTTGTACTTGTAGAGGTCAATGCACTTTGTGGGTTATATATAGAAGTTTCCCTTTTTCTTTTCTTTTTACATTGCACTTTTTCATTGAGTTTGCTGCGTGTGCGTGTACAGGTACTTAGGCAAAGGCCTCCCCGAGTTGTTTTGCCTTCGGCGCTGGTCGCCAGCCCCTGGCCTATGGAGGCGGGCTTGGGGTAGTTGCGGCTCAAGCCCGGGTAGGGTCGGGTCGTGACAAAGTGGTATCAAAGGTGGTTAGTTCCTTGGGACGTTGTGCGGACATCCCTAAAAGAGGAATTGGTTGGGATTTAAGGCAACAGTGTTAACGTGTCTCGAGAGTGTCTCTCAGGCCAGGGAGTCCAGTGATGGTGCGGCGGCCGACGTATCCATTCACCAGGACCTTGATAACCCGCTTGTTAACTTGGGAAACAAAGACACTTGATTAGGGAAAAACTTTCTGTACATCACATATGATTGAGTCTTTGACTGTCCTTCTTGTGTCAACTCCCCATCATTATTATCGGTATATACATATATGCTCATCTGACCGCGGCACTCCTTGATAATATTCAGGATGTCTCCGCGAAGACAGTCTACCAGGATTCCAGCTTTGGTTCATGACGATGACCCTGTGAGCTACGAGGCCACGGTCCAGGACCCATCATGCGAGCCCCTTTCTCCGGGTGGTCCAGTAGCATCACCCCCAATTGTCGAGCAGCAGGCAGTTTCAGCAGAGCAGGCTGAGCTTGAGCGCAGGTTGAGCGTGCTCCGTGAGTTCCAGCGGCAGAGACCGCTGAGGTTCAGTGGTGAGCCAGACCCTCAGGCAGAAGAGGTTTGGCTCGAGGCGGTGGTTAGCCTTTTCAGGCTTATGCAGACGCCGACGGATCAGAGAGTGGCTTTGGTAGCCAGCCCTTTTTCGTGGAGCAGCTTGGCGTTGGTGGAGTCTGGTGACTCAGTTTCTTGACTAGTCATCGCTTCCGTGGGGTGACTTTTAGTTGTTGTTCTGTGAGGAGTTTTTCCCCTCCTTCTTGCGCTCCGTTCAGATTTAGGAGCTCCTGCAGTTTCAGCAGGGAGGGATGACGGTGGCCGAGTACGCGGCTAGTTTTGCAGACCGTGCACGCTTTTACCCGGACATGGTCCATGACGACAACCTCCGAGCGCGGAAGTTTGAGCAGGGTCTCCGCCAAGAGATTCGTGATGTTAAAGTACCCTTGGGAATTTCCACATATGTCGGGGTAATAGAGCAGGCGCTGGTGACAGAGGGCATTCTGTCACGTTCTAGCGTTGGTGGTGGCAGTAGGCACGTCGAAGCCAAGACGTCTGCCATAGCTAGTGGGCGTCGACAAAGACAACATCGACACAGGTGGCTTTCTGACAACCGGACTCAGAGGCGTGGTTGTACACCACAGTGGTGCCATAGGGCACCAGTGTAGCCCAGAGAGAGTCAGTTTTATGCTTGCAATGGCCGAGGTCACCTGGCACGAGACTGCCCGACCTGAGTTGTTGAGAGCCTTGGTCAGGCAGCAGGCGCACCACCACGGCAGAGGCAGCGTGGTGATCAGAGTAGTGCCCAGAGAGGTGGTGCTAGCAGATGAGTGGGAGGAGTTGGTAGTGGGGGACGACTTTACGAGATCTCCCCATCACCACTAGGCGGTCCATGTCAGGCTCCGAGAGCTGACGGTTGGGACCACGGACAGCCGCGAGCTTTGGATGTCTACGATCCTGCAGAGCATGGGATGGTGAGAGGTACCCCTTGTGACTCTTCTAATTTTTGTAGTAGAATTGTTAGGCTCTACGTGTGAAAGGATTTTCTCCCTGCTCCTTGTTTGAGGTGTTACCAGGGTGACGCAGGGCGTCGGGTGTAACCCCATGTAGGTATGGAAAAAGGCATGAGACCTTTTCCTTTAGTCGATGGTGTTGACTCCTTCTCCTTTTGAGCGTGTAAGAGAGCATCGACTGTGGAACCTTGTGTGACCAGATATCCTTGGGTGTTTCACCATATGGATATTCTGAAGGAGGGAATCACCGGGCTTTGTTTCAGGTGCGGGCGGTGATTCCAGTCGCGGCGTGCGACGTAGAGGTTCGTTCGTGGAGGTGAGCTACCCCCGAGACCCTTCAGGTCGTTTGAGACCGTGCAAAGGGATGGCGATGTTGTCTATCGCCTCTCCCTAACCCCAAAGTCTGGAGAGAGTCCACGACATCGGCAAGGGCCGACCTCGCATGAGGAGATCAATCCTTTGGTCTGTGTGCGGAGGCGCAGAGCTGTGTGTGGGTTCTTCTGGGTATGGGAAAGCCAGGTGTGGGCTTAGTACCCTGTGTTGCTCCCTAGTTTTGCTTTTCGGAGATGAAAATATTGAAGGAGGGAATGATGTAAGAACCCGGTTTTTGCTGATATAGACTTTGGAATATTCTTGATAATATTCCAGAGCAGCCCCTTCGGACGGCGTGCGATTCCGAGTCCCGAAGTGGCCGGAATTAAATTTTCAGTGCGATCACACTGGAAATGCCAAATAAATGGGATAACTCCTAAATGGTGATCCAGATCGTAGATCCAAGTGTAGGGATGGGTCCGGAATGGGGTGTTCACTCTAGGAACGACATAAAGTATGTCGGCGCGGGACGTTTGGACCCCTTGATCGCTTTCGGAACGTTGAACGGATAAATTAATTAATTAATTTATTCATTTAATGTTGAAACTCAAGTATATCATAAACAGTGGCTCAGATTGGAAAACTGAGGGCACCTTTGAGGTCGGAGCATTTTGTTTACCCTAGGAGGGGTATAATTTTTTTGGGGCGCGACCCGTCTGAAAAAAATGGCCCTAGGGGCGTTTTCGTAATTTGGCGGCCTTGGGCACTATGTTTAATAACTTTTGAATGGGGTCTCGGAATAAAATTTCAAGATCGTCGTTGCGCTCAGATCGTGGTTCTTAGCCTAGGGGAGGCTAAATCCCGACCCCGTTGGGAGTTCGCGTACGGGGCCGCGAGAGGGTGTTTAAGTTAATTAATTTATTTAATTAACCTAACCCCCCCCCTCTCTTCTCCCTCATTTCCCCCTCCCCTGACAAGCCTCTCCCCTCTCCTCCTCCATCTCCGGTGAGGCGACTCCGGCGAGGCGGTCCGGCGAGGCGCGGCCACCCCGGCGGGTTGACGGCGAAGCGACGGGTTAGTCCCAAGAGGTAGGTGGTGTTCATTTGAGTTTTAAATCCTGAACCCCCTTTTGAACCCCAATTTTAGCATCTATTTGTTGTTTAATCTTCGAACAAATTCCATTTCTGTGTATTATGCATTTTACTCTTTCCATCGCTTCTTTCGGAATTGAAATCGGAGTTTGGAGGAACCCGCAGCACCTCGTCGAAGCTTGCGGGTTTTTTTATTTTGTTCCGGCCGGTTTTGGGGGGATCCGGCGGGTTCCGACGGTCCGGCGTTTTCCCAGGGCGGAGCGGCTTCGGTGGCGGTTGGCTGGCGGCGGCGCTCTTCGACGGCAGGCGGCGGCGGCCTTTGGCTCGACGGCAGCCTTTGGCTCGGCGGCGGCAGGCCGAGGGCGCCGGCACGGGGCGGCGACCCGGGGTCGCGGCGCGACCTCGGCGGACAGAGACTCGCGAACCACGAGTCTCCGTGTGGGGGAATCGAGACCGGCCGTCCGGGCCGATCGGGTGTTATCAGGCCGCAGCGAAGTGAGTCGGGCCCGCGGCCGGGCCGCGGGCCGGCTGTGGGCGGACCGGCCGCACCGGGCCGGTCCGGCCCAAGGGGTTCCCCCACCCCTAACTTCCGACGTCCGTAGCTTTCGCTACGGACGTCCGTTTTGCGTGCCGCCTACAGCAACGCGGACCTGACGCAGAGACGGACCTTTTGAGATAATTGCGGGAATTTTTAATTCCCGAAACAAGGGGCTGCGGAGGCACGGCGTCTCTTTAAGTGGACGAGCATTTTCCCGAGATCCTTGTTTTGGGCGGCGCGGACACGTCCGACGTCCGTTTTGAGCGCCGTCAGTAGCGTTGCGCCCCTGGAACCGGGGCGAAGGTTTCCAGGGCCGTTTTGGGCATTGAGACTGGATTTGAGGCATGGGCCCCACGGCCCGTCTTTCGAGCTGCGTGCAGCGTTTCATGACTTTTTCATCGGACATCCGTTCAGGGCATGTGAGCAGTCATTTCTGGATGTTTTTCCGAGGGGATTGAAATTGTGCAATCCACCCGCTCAAATTCGGCACGATGGTACGGGGCCCACGAGGGTCATTTGGGCGTCGACGGTGATTTTCCATCTTTATCATCGGGCGACCGTTTTGGTCAAGTGAGTAGTCCATTTCGTGTACTTTTTCAAGAGGATCGCAATGGTGCGATCTGTTCGTTGAGTTTCGGGACCGATATGCGGGTCCCATGAAGTACCGCTCATGTGCGGTGCGCCGGAACGTATCTTTTTCTCCGGATATTCGTTGCACTCAAGTGAGTAGTGCCTTTGATGTGTTTTCCCGAGGGGATCGCAATGGTGTGATGCGCCCGACTGTTTTCGGGGCCGAGGATCGGGATCACGAGACGTCGTTCGGGCGTGAGGCGGTATCAGTGACTTTCCCGTCGGATATTTGTTGGAGGTGAGTAATTAGTCTAACTCATGTGTTTTTTCACGAGGATTACAACGGTGCGATCCGTTTGGTTGTGTGGAGCCTCTTGCGTGATCTTATTAAATGTGGAAATGTGAAAGGCGCCCTGATGGCGGTTCCTCTACCATGTTCGTAGCGGACCCTTGGCATGTGATCGCATGTACTCTTGGGAGAGTGATATCAATGTTTTACAAGATGTGGTTGGACATGCCTGGGCCTTTGAGGTGGAGTTGATACGTCACGCCTTCGCCTTGAGTCTGGGTGCCGTGTGCACGATAGTCTTTGGGCTGGAATGAGGTATACTCTGGGAGTATACGGGAGTGCTTAGAGGTACGTGTGGTTTGTACCAGAGAATGTTTGTGTGCTCAGTTGGGGTTAATGTGGGACCACTCGTCGTGTGGGCCCCATGTGCGTGTCGTGATCTGTTTTGCGTACTTTGACCTCTCGCGACGCAGAGGGTCCCTTGATGTGTTTGTTTGACCAGCAGGGAGGAGTTTTTCCCCTGGCTCTATGATCGTTGTTGATCAGCAGGGTTGAGTGGTCACCCCCTGGATTCATTCTTGATGGATCGGCCAGTAGCGGTGCTAGTGGCACCCCGTGATGGAACAGGCACTGAACCTCTTTTGGGAGAGATGTTCTGGAGTTGGGTGGTTGCATGATACCCACTCCGTGTTCGGTTGGATAGTGTTGTACCCTCCAGTAGAGATGGACATAGCAGTTCTGAGTTTTACCCTCCAGCGGGGCTGGACAGTGGGTTACTCATCGACTTCTTCGTGTTAACCCTCCAGCGGGGCTGGGCAGTGGGTTGCTCACTGACTTCTAGGGTTTACCCTCTAGCAGAGACTGGGCAGTGGGTCACCCGACACTCTTAGGGTATACCCTCCAGCAGAGACTGGGCAGTGGGTCACCGGACGCACTTAGGGTCTACCCTCCAGTAGAGACTGGGTAGTGGGTCACCTGACGACCTTTTAGGGTCTACCCTCCAGTAGGGCTGGGCAGTGGGTCGCGCGTCATCTAGTTCTAGGTCTACCCTCCCGCAAGGCTGGGCAGTGGGTCATCTGTCAACTTATTCCAGGTCTACCCTCCAACGGGGCTGGGCAGTGGGTCACCTGATGATGTATTATGGTTTACCCTCTAGCAGAGGCTGGGAAGTGGGTCACCTGATGATGTATTATGGTTTACCCTCCAGCAGAGGCTGGGCAGTGGGTCACCTGATGATGTATTATGAATTACCCTCCAGTAGGGCTGGGCATGGAGACACCCATTGATATTCCAGACTCAGTCCTTTCTACTAGGCTAGTTTGTGGCTTTCCTCTATGATTACCGGAGCGGGACCCTTCGTTGTACGGGTCAGTGTTGGAACGACTTTGACTTTGAGAACACCTCTCGACTGCAGGGCAGTGACGAGTTGTGGTTGACGTTCCCCCGGAACTCTCAAGTACGAGGAGCGCTTTCCCCCACCGAGACGCATCCTTGTGATGCGACCTAAAACTGTGTGGGCGAGTCAGTGCCGCCCAAAGCGGATAGTGTCGAGGTGTGGTGATTGAGCCCCTTGGCTTGCAGTTCGGGGTAGACATACAGGATGCTGGGCATCGATGGTGTTTCTTCTGGGACTGTTGGTGACTCATTTTCTTGGGCTGAGCTACAGGATGGAGAGCCCCTTACGACCTTGTTCGGGCTTCTTGTTGGGCATATGGATATGTATATACCATGTTCCTATACCCACTTCCTGGGTTTGGCTACTCTCCTTCCAGGGGAGGCGAAGACGCACGGGGTATGCCACGTGCTTTCCGTGTCTAGCTTCTTGTGGTTCGACGAGTCTACTCTCTTGCGATAGGTAGTGAATACTCGACAAGAAGTTCATCTTCTCACCATTTCCAACTCCCTGTGCCTGGATGAGTCTACCTTCTTTCCTCTTGTTGGGATGAGCTGGACTCTTTACTGTACTCCTTACTACCCTCTTTGTTGTGATCCTTTACTTTTCCCTGTTCGCTCTACTGCTCACCCTTCGGTACCTCCTTTTTTGCTCCCTCGAGCCTTCGGGGTATCCTAATGAGTATTTTTATACTCACCCGTACATGGGCTTTTCCCGCACTTAGTGTGCCCTTGTAGACGACGGACAAGTTGGTCATGACTTCAGTGGAGCATAGGAGCTTGGGAGCTTGGACCGTGTGCGGTGGTCGTGGCCAGGTTCCAGGTGGGAGACCCGTCAGTTGTTTACTTTTGTTTACTTGTTGCCGGGTTGTGGCACTTTTCTGTTTGGGTGCGTGTTTTGACCCTCTTCTTTTCAGTTTACCTTCAGCTTTCTTTGTACTTGTAGAGGTTGATGCACTTTGTGGTTTATATATAGCAGTTTCCCTTTTTCTTTTCTTTTTACTCTGCACTTTTTCATTGAGTGTGTTGCATGTGTGTGTGTACAGTTACTTAGGCAAAGGCCTCCCCGAGTTGTTGTGCCTTCGGCACTGGTCGCCAGCCCCTAGCCTATGGAGGCGGGCTTGGGTTAGTTGCGGCTTGATCCCGGGTAGGATCGGGTCGTGACAATTATACTATTATTAAATAATAATAATTATATCAAATATATAATAAATAAAAATTACATATAAAATAAATTTTTCTTATGAGACATGGTGATAGAAAATGAATTATGTTTGTTCGTGAGGCTGTAGTCCTTCAAACACACGATCACCAAATTAACTTCCTTTTTGAGGGAGGATGAGATGGTTATTTGTAATTCCACAAAAAACTAAGTATATAAATTATATTTAGAAGGTTTATCAAAATTGTTTAATTATATTTTTATTAGATGTAGTAATAAATAAAATAATACTATCGGTTAGGGATAATACATATTCTTCAGAAATAGTTTTTTGGTTTGCACCAAAAGGCTTCCTAAGATGGATATAAGAACAAAAAAATCTTTATATTATGAGGGGAGGTAACTAGGGAAGTTATTTGGGATGTTATTTTATTATAAAATGTGTTTTTAATTGTGAATAGGATATGATAGGGGTGGCCTTTTATACGTGAGGCGATTGAAAGGCTTGTATGTTTTGAAAATAAAATGGTCTACCGAATTTTTTCACAAGGAAAAAGTATCCATATTTGGTAATTATAGAACATTATTGATGATAAGGTCGATATATTGTGAATAAATTGGTTTTTTACAAGTTCATGATCATATTTTATCAGTTATATTTTTTTACTCCCAGGTAACCCACTTTTACCTTAACCTCGGTATATACCATTTACTAATTTTAATATTAATTATGAATAAAAGATATGTTGAAATTATTATATAAAATAATATTTTCATATTTGAAATATGGAATCAATTTTTACAAATTAAAATCATATAGATGGAAAATTTTAATTTAAAAATAAACTCATTAACGGGATAAAAATCAGTTTTCAAAAGATAAAATCATCAAAAGATTAGACAAATATATTAAAACTAAAAGTTAAATTTATTAAAATGTAGTAAATTGGATGAATAAATATATTATTTAAATAAATTTTCATTTAAATCTATATTATATGAATTTTTATGTTATTAAATTTTTTAGAATAAATGAAAATTATTAATAATAAAAACTACTTATTTATTATTCATCGAAATAATTATCTTTCTATAAAATTATCAAAATTTTACTTCATGATAATTTTGAAATTGTGAATTAAAAATTGAAATTTAATTTAGGAAATAAATTTTAAAAAATGTATATTTAATTATAAAATAAGTGTGGAAATAGCGACATTACTTATTTTTAAGAAAAAACTTTGTAGTGAAATATTGGATTTGTTTTATATATTGTATAGAAAACAAAGAAGATGAATGTTAATAATTTTATTGATTATATATTATATAATAATTTTATTAAAATAATTCACCAAATGGGTTTTTTTAATTTATTTAGATTAACCAAGTTTGCGTTCATAAAATTTGCTGTTTTAGGAAATGATTTATTTATTTTAAAATGGTTTTTTTAATTTCTAAATAATTGGAAACCAAATAATTCATTTTTTATAAATACATAAACCATAAATTTTTAGAGTTTTTTTAATCATTTTCATAACATTCATTGCAACGACTAGATTATAAAAATGATATTAAATAATAATTCTTTAATAGTATGTTGTGTTTTGTTAAAACACCAAATTTCTGGTAGATAAAGCAATCAAAGAATTTAAAATTTATTAAAAAATTATTTCATAAAATCTATGGGTGTTATATAATGATTCTAACTAAGAGATCTATTGTATTAATTTAATGGGGGTAAATATTGAAAATCAGTATACTTTTTATTTAAATATAATGGTTAAATGATTACTAAAGCATATTGGTTATGAATTTTATATTTTATTAAATAATTAATATGACTTAATAATTGTAGTTAATTGGTGATTTGTGGGACCATTAATTTTATATCCCATGTTTCATTTATAGGTATCATGAAGAAAACAATATTGGGTATTTTTTGCATCACTTACCAATATTTTATGATGTCTTAGAACAAGGACATCATATAATGTTTAGATGTCCAATATTATGAATCCTATCACTATGAATTCAATTATTTATATCCATTTGATTATTTAAATTTTTTCTCTATGAATATATTACATGATAATGTAATCCGTTATATTAAATTATTTTATTATTATTTATTCAGTTTATATTATTAATTAATTATTCATTCCGTAATGGATTTTATTGTACTCTACCCCTTACTAAGAATTTGAGTTCACCATTATTTTTTTTCCTTTTTAAATGGATATAATAAAGAGTACTATTTATGAAATTTTTTATGAGTGTTTTTTAGGAATAATTTTGTGAGAGATGATGAATTATTATTATAAAATAATAAATCATTGGTTTAGTGGGGAAATAATTATCGGATGGGAATGGTATGAGTTTTGTATCTAATGGTTTTTTCTATATATATAATACTCAATACCTAAAAATTATTTGGAATTTAAGTGGTTAAATATGTTCTATTCATATTCTATTTGTTGATGTTCAGGGCTATTTTGATCCTATCTATATCAAACCTATATGAAAAAGAATATTTTTGACCCCAAAACTAGGAGTGTGGGTCTGGGGTATCACCCTGGGTATCAATGTAGGTTAAGGATAACATTAGTGTTTAAGATGTTATTATAGGTGGATACTTTAAGAGTCCTGGACAACATAGTGGGTAAATAAGTTTTAGGATGATAGTATTTTTAAATACATAGATAACCCTTTCGATGTATTATGTGATTTTATTTTGAGGTGATTAGTGAAACTTTAGGATATATTTTTTGATACTCTGAAATGATACATGATCATGGTATTGCTAGACCTTAAGGTTAGAATATATTTAAATTTTATGGATATTATAGGTATTTTAAGAAAATATTAATACCATATTAGAACAATATATAATTAAGGTATATACTGATATGTATGTAATTAATGTTATTTATGGAAAGGGGCTATGTTAATTTATTTTATCTTGGGATTTTAGGAAATTTTGCTTTGAAATATAGTAGAAAAAATCTTGATAGATTTAGGATTATTTGTTATTGTAAATTCTGATAAGGACACGATAGTGGAAACTAGAGGGATAAATCAAAATATATAAAAAACGAACAAAAATTTTGGTAATGTAAAGGATTTGTTGTATCCTAATAATGAAATCACTATTAGAATACAAATATATGTATTTAGGCTGAATATCAGATTCCCCTTGGCATAATAAACCCAAAAAAGGTTGTTTGGGTTTTAACTCAATCTCCACCCAGTGCACAACAAAGGAGCCAAACTGACCATATAGATTGTCACTCATGGGGTTTATTATTTTGATCATTCAAAATCTATATATAAAACATTATTAAGTATTTCAATATATTTTTATACAACTATTTTTGACTATACTGGGAATACCCTTAACTATTTTCATTGGACTGAAAAAATAATTTCCAGGGTATAATTTATATGAATGTATTTTTATGAAACAACTTTAGATTTTATTTTATTTTTTATTTATACACATTCTATGTTTAATATCATTTATTATATTCAAAACCTACTTAAAATAAACTATGGTATATTATAAAATGCATTATAAACTTTAAAACATCATGATAATAAAATATGAAATATCATTGTGAAAATTATAGGAATATTAAAACCTAAAGTAAATTAAAGTTGTGTTAAAATGATTCTCTTAAATATTATTATATTAATAAATATTTTTTGTGTGTGTTATATTATTAGTTAATTAACTAAATTTAATGTTTATTAGTAAAATAGTTATATTCAATGAGATACAATTAAAATTATTTATTATTTAAAATATATATTTTTTGATGTATTTTATTTTTATATATATTATGAATTTTTATCTTAATAAATTAAATTGATAAAGGCGATGGTATTTTTCGAATTATTTCTTTCAATATAAAAACTAATTAATTAACAGTCATTAAATTAAGAATTGATAAACAATAAAACTAAGGACACTTAATGTTTTAAATTCTATTTCCTCTTATAAAAAATGGTTTTAATTATATTAATCTATTGCATTTAGAAGGTAAATTCCTGAATTTTATATTGTAAAATTGGTAAAAATGAAATAAAAATATTCATCATGTGTAATTTAACATTATGTGAATTTTTGGTATTTTTCAGAAGAAGTTGACTTTTTTTGTGAATATTAGTAATAAAGTTTTTTCAATTAATGTAATATTTATGACTTCATCATGATGTAAACCTGAAATAAAAATTTTAAAAAATATTTGTTTCAATTATAAAATTATATAAAGAGTTAAATAATGAATTTAAATATATGAAATTGAATTTAGAGACTAAATTTTTTCCAATTGAATCTTGAAAAATATTTTAATCTAATAATAAACTCTATTCGGTTCTATTCATTTTATAGATTGGTTGGAAGGAACCTTTTAGGTGTATATTGATAAAATATCAAATAACCCCCTTTTTTAAATAAAAACATTGTTTGATGGAAGCGTTTCAATTAAAAATTAGATTTCATAACTAATAAATTAATAGATATTTTAACCAAGCAATTTCCCTCCCCTCAAATATAAATACCCCATCGTCATTACCTTAAAAAAAATTCACATTCACCACTAAACTTCCAAGTTGTACAAATTTCTCCTCTACAATGTATCCTATAATCTGTGGGGTTATTATTTAGTTACATAACCCAAGGCCATCAATGATTTATAAATGGACTAAATCATCCATGAAGAGGTAACCATAATTATATTTCATTATTTATGTTATCTTATTCTATCTACTATCCCAATAAAATTTAATTTTCAAACTTGATAAGAATTTTATTATATAAATGAATGTAATTTTAATTTTGTTATGTTACTATTATAACTATTTTAATATATTTTTAGTATATGCACTCTTTTAATCTCTTTTGAAACACAAAGATAATGAATGATTTCATCTTCCCTTGAGGATGTTTTCCATGCTTTACCTATCACTTCCTACTTGAATAGTAAGTTTATATTTTCTAATATAAGTATATTTTAATGTATTCTAAACTTATATAAATTATATTGAAAAATTGTAAATTATAAATAAATAAATGAAAAAGTAAGCATCTGATATCCTTATAACTTTTATTTGTATGAGTTTCATAAATTTGGTGGTATTAATAGGCTGTCCTGAACCTGGAATATCCGCACACATTCCCTTAGCTTGAATTAAAAATAATTCATATGAATTCCTCATGAACTCACTATGGTGTTACAAATTATATACAGAGTAAAGACATATAGTTTTTAAATCTAGATTTATTAAATATCTAGGGAGGTCGAATGAATTTTAGAGTTTTGATCAGTCCCTTGAGAGTGGATTTTTACAAAATATGATAAATATAATATGAAACCACATATTTTGGTGCCACCTATTTGGGAACATCATACCCTTGAAATGTTTTTGTATAATTAATTGTTTCTCACATTAGTTTTGTGTATCCATGGATTCATACATATTTTTTAATTTTAAGTGATATAGAAAATTAGTTGAAGGATTTCATGAAATATATAATGTTGGACTCATACAAGAGAGAGTCTTTATTTATTACTCTATTTGTTAGTAACTAGAGATAATAATGTTTGATGAGATATCAATGGAATTAGTACCATTTAGAGTGAATTATATTGTTAGTAATGGAATATGGATTAGTGGGGAGGAATTATAAGGATCACAAAGAATGTAGATTCGTGAATATATATGCTTCATTTGGATTACAACCTAGTGAATATATTATTTGGGGTATTTATTTTTTTTCCTAAAAGAAGCATCTTATGTACCATAATCTATAAGAATATTATAGCAAATAGACTAACATGAAATGTTTATAGATGTGTGATAGGACCATACCATGTTGTTAAGTATCACATAGTAAGGATGTTGACATTCATTTGTATGATACGAAACAAAGATGTTTGAGATAGAAAATAGATTATGAAAAATGATTAAGTGGATATTACATGTGGTTTCATAAAGAAGATAATATGGTAATTATACCCGATTAGGAATAATAGTATTCTATTTCAAACCAACTGATATTTATTTATGGAGGGATGATATGAATCATTGTATATATAGCCTCCAGAGATAGAGGTTTCTTCTTACACATGGGATTCTTTAAGGTGCATGACCATGTTGGTGAATTAATTTACGGAATATGGAGTTGGGGAATAGACCTAGAAGGGCTCCTAATATTTATGTCTCAAGATAGTTGAAAATTTAATGATATGAAATTCCCAATGAGAACATGGTCACAGAGTATACAAATGGAATCATCCCAAATATGCATTGCCAATTGAGTGGGCTCATTAAGTCAACTTAGCATTTCAGTAAAATATATGTGTAGCATGATCCATTTATGGTTTCACTGGTTTCCTAATGATTGGAACAATCTAATTAATTTGAATTCATATGATTTATTAAATCAAGTATCCTATAAATGGGGGATTATTTATTGAGGGAGCCATGTTATCAAGATAATTCACATTCCAAGGGGTGCTTACTGAAGTACAAAACAAATTCATATACCGTTGGGTGTTGTATAGGAAGAATCATAAGAATGAAATTTTCATGGATTCTACATTTTCTATTGGGTGATAAGAAGATCACATACATGACTTAAACCCATGCAGATGAATTTTGAAGAGAAAAGGATACTAACTACACTCGTTACTCATAAACAGGTTTCATCACGAAGAATCTGAATATAGGTCAAATAATTAATGGTTTACAAAAACTAAAAAAAAGTACTTAACATACCCATAATACCCATTTAATATTATAGGATCAAGGTGATATATAATTAAATACTGTTAAAATGGGGATAATTTCGAAATTTGTTCATAATGTTTCTTATGTGAGTGACCCTCTATATGAAATGGGTTCAACACAAATGGATTGTGACTGAGCTCCTTGATGAGGCTGCACTAACGGAGCACATGAAGGAACCTCATGGATGAGTCCTCGGGATATTAGTTCTAGTAGGAATCTCTTTTAATAATAAAAATGTTTTTTCCCTTTATTTACTATTTTTTGGTGTAGTTACAGATGGATTTCACCAATGATATTTGATAAGGAATGATCATTAAGTGTATTCTAATATTCATGTTGTAGTTTCTCAATGTTATCAATATTATATATTTCATCTCTCTTGGTGTATCCCTATATTTCAAACCTCGTACTTTTAGGAATTGATTAATAACCTCCATCACATGTCATGCAACTAGATATAGAGTAGATAGTCATGCAAGGAGTAATTTTCAATAATGTGAAAGTCAGCCCCAAATTTTGTTCTTAAAAAACAATATTGAGGGTATCAAATGTTTCTAGTGTAGTTATACACTATTGGATTTCATGAGTTGTCCAGAAGATTATCATGAAAACCACACATCACTATCACATTATTTAAATTATAGGAGTTTCTTTAGCATATCATGTGGTCTATGGGAAATATCCACCTCATTTCTATTTACAGCTAATGAGGATCATTTTCATGCCATTCTTCTTCAAGGGAGAGAATAAGATTTTCAATATGGAACCATGCTTCATAAAAAATATAAACATCATGATTGAGTATAGGATATTCTAGGAAGTCATAAATTTATTCATATGAATATTTACATTTTAAAATTTTCTCTAACATTTCCTTAAATAAAATGGAATATTTCATGAGATTGAATAATATTATAGAAAATTCAATCATCACTTTTTCAATATTTCAACATGGTTGCATATATATATATGTGTGTGTGTGTGTAAAATGCAGTGAAATGATAGTCAACCTATGAAAGTATAACTTTTATTTATCCCTAACCAATATTCATCATTGAGGGTTATAGGTTTTTATTATATTTTATTGTTAGTGTGACTAGTATTTTTGTATCAATATATAGAATATTCTCATGTGGGGGAATATGATGTGCTCATCCATAAAGGTGAATTATGTTTGATATACTCATCAAACTAATCAGACTATATTCATAGAATCAATAATGTTATAGTATTTATATAGTATTGAAAACAATTATGTCTCACGGTTATAAGATTTATTGAAAAAAGGTAACATATGAAAATGTAAAATATCATATGATGATTATGGTGGAAAACATATACATAGATACATGTGTTTAATAGAGATCATGTTAGATCCCTTTGTATATTGAGTATCAACAGAACATTTTTAGAGGAAACATTATTCATACATTTATGGATTCAATAATTCATAATATTTTTCATATATTAAAAAACCTAGGGGTAACACACTATGATAACGCGAATGAGGATTAATATTATGAATCATTTAGAGAAACCCAAAAAGTTTTTTATAGTATATTCACAAGACTTTATGGATATATTTTCATATTTTTTCTATATGATTTATTATATAGTGGAAATTAATAATATATATTAAAAAAGTTTTTATGTAAATATATGAAAAGGAGTCTTGGGTATTGTTTTACTAATTATTGCATATGATCTAACATTATCGTGAAGTGGTAAAACACAATGATGATTTTAGACTACGTGGTATATCTATGGAAGTGTTTACTAAAATTATATCCATAACATGGTGGATTAAAACATGTCATGATTTATACTTATGTGAACCATTACATTTAAGATACCATTCCATGATGTTTATATATGAGAATATTTTATTGTGTCATAATTTTTAATTTGACCACCATCTTATTTATCATCCGTCATACTTAGTTTTTTTGTTATATGATGATGAATTCTAATATTTTGAACATGAGATGTGATCATTAGAATGATAAATGGTAATTATGAGGGATGACCCATGTTTCAAGGAATTGAAAGTTTTTTGTGGAACATTTAATCAATATATGGAAAACCAGTCAATTCTTAGTGGCCTATAAAAATAAGTTCAAACATCATGAATTTTTTTGGAATTATGTTTTATTTAAATGATTTCCAGAACTCTTAATAAATTATTCTATCTAGATCTTTTTTCCCTCCCTCCTTTAAAACCTCGGCGCTAGTAGACTGAGGATTGATAGAGATCAATTCTGAGCATTAGTATATTTATGAAATTTATGGAAAACTATAGAGGAAGTAATCTTTTGGCTTATTCCTAATGATTTTGATCAAACACTTGTGATGATATTCAATATCCAATACCAAATTGTGTAATGAAAATCATTCTTATTTTCGTTTGTTTAAATAATCTCCAAATATATTGTTATAGTCGATTTTCAATCAGGTTTTATAGTGGTTCCTCTCTTATGTTTTAAATATAATAAATCCTTTTAAGATCCAAAATAGTCTATGTCCAGGTAAATCCTCTTTCCATAATAACACATATATTAATTTTTATCATTATAAAATACATAAAAATCAGTGATCTCTTATCTCCAGCCCAGCTAAATGTTTTTACACCATTACATTTCACCTATTGTTCTCCAATATCCAAACACTAAGGCATTAAAAATAATTTTTCATTTTATACTATCTACTATCAATTCCACCCGGGTATTTAAAATTGGAGGGTATAGACTAATTTGGCCAGGTTTGTTTTGTCTATACTTATTATGGCTTTATTTTTACATGGGAAAAAATATATAACCCTAAATAATTATTTATATAAGTTGAGAAATCCAAAAGGCACACCCATATAAGTTTATCTTTTTCTATATAAATATGTAAATAATATATATATATATATATTGATAAAATAACTATTAAAGTGGATACACATTTTATGTTCTTCATTGAGGGCTCAGTTGAAAAACCATCTTCAGTGGGTTTCTAAATATCGCCACTCATCTAATTCATTAATTGATTTTCATAAATAAAACAATAAATTTAAATTAATTTATAAAATATAAAACCAATTATATTAATTAAAATAAAATAAAATATAAATTCTAACAGAATATATATGGAACATAAAATCAAAACATCGGGAAAATGGATGGGTTATTTAAATTTTAAAAATAAAATAATAATATAATTGAACCTTATAAGAATATGCGTTAGATCATAGCCATAGAATTTTTACAATATGGATATATAATTTTGTATAAATACCATTTTATACCCTTTTTTAAAACAGGTAAATAATGGAATATCATATAATGTAACTTTTGGTTTTCCAATAAAGATTTTGGGATCGAGACTATTTTGGTATATTTAATACCACCATGGTTTTTGAGTTTCTGTAAAATTATATTGGGTTTGAATCATTTCTCCTATACTAGGTTATATTCCATTTAAATAAAAATATTTTTATGACTCTTTTAATTACAAGAAATGAAAATATGTTTAGGTCTTTTATATTGTTCCCAATCATAACATTTTTTTATGTTAACTATATTAACAAAATTCACTATGTTTCAAAATAAATTTTAACGATTAATATACCTAATATATAACTGTATAATTAAATAATTTTCTACACTAATTTTAAATATATCATTCACCCTTGATACACCTCATGTCCTTAACATATAGATTATCATATATCCTTCAATAATATAGGTAACAAGTTCTTCTAATCATAGAAGTTCACCCCTTTTAAATTGTGATGGAACACGTACCTAGCATATTACCTCCAAATACCTATATAAGGGTATATACATATCTTGAAGAAATATACCTATAATTCCATTCAGCATTGATATTATTTTAATGAAACCATATATTTGAATATGTCTAATTTTTATCTGTGATATATATATATACAAAATATGGTCTATTGTTACTCTATCATGTTAGGTATGATTTCATTATAACTGTTTTGACATCAGTACCTAGGAGGCACTAGACAATTCCTCGAGTTAGTGAATCGCATGGCCTTATGTGAACCTTCTTATACACGTAGGCTACCAACTATAAGGGATGGTCCAAGGTGCTAAAATGTAAATACTATACCCTCATTATCAGAGTAGAAAAGTGGTGAAATAGAATGATAAATAGAAGAAGAAAAATATAAACTAAAAGAGGAATGTAAATCATCCAAAAATAATTAAATAATTGACAAATATCCATTAATATATATAAAATCATGTATTTTATTATATATACACAGAGGAAATAGGATGTCATGACAGAAATAATCATGCACAATACATGTTCAAAAAGAAACAATTAAGATAAAAGTCTACATCCAGTAGCACCATGAGTCATTGCTTGGATTCCCTCTATCCCAAGTCCATGTTATAATCAACTAATCATCCAAAATAGGGTTCTTTCCCTTGTCCCTACCTGAATCCACATTATCTTCTCAAGTACCATCTATGACTTGTATACAGTGGGAGATAAACTCAGTAGGCAACCACCAATGGTGTAAATATATATATTTAATGTTCATATTATATTATAATTTTGATAAAATAATAATTTGAAGTAATAGAATCTATAACAGGACATCTACAGTTCCCAAAGGACACTGGGATGAAACTACTTGTTTCAGCCTAAGAAAGATAATCTATGAATGAGTACCCTTATGTATATATTTGTATTGAAATGAACTAGAATTATATGAATGAAATTTACCTTGTTATAGTTATGTTATATATTATAAATCACATAAATACACATAGGGAAGAAAATTTAAATATAATAAATTAAGAATTAATGAAATATGATTCATTTTTATAAAATAATGAACCTACACCAATAGAATAGTAACATGACCTTTTGAATTTTAATGTGACCCATTTGAATAGTAATCTTACAAATTGAATAATAAAATCACCAATATAAGTAAATATAAAACATATTCATATTATAAATTAGAATATGATATAATTATATCATTGTAGAAGTAATTAAATGGTTTGCAATTTGTTAAATTAAGTATTAATAATTTTTTAAAACATAATTGTTTATTTTAAATTTTATCATTATTATTATTAATTATAAGAAAAATTATTTTAATGAAATAGATTAATGGACTATAATTTTTAATTTATTATTATAAGATAACTTCATGACACCATAACTAATTTATCAAAGTTTTGTAAATTCAGTTATAGATTTAAAAATGGTATTTTTCAAATAAATGATGATTTTATTTAAAAATTAAATGTTTCATATTTAGAAATATATTTTCATAAAA
The DNA here is from genome assembly GCA_963277665.1 of Viscum album. Lineage (NCBI taxonomy): Eukaryota > Viridiplantae > Streptophyta > Magnoliopsida > Santalales > Viscaceae > Viscum > Viscum album. Next base: position 1,471,547,209 of record OY728125.1, on the reverse strand, counting down.
TAGAGTTCATTTTTTTATTTTATAAATCAATAAATTTTTAGGGAAAAATAATGGTATTTTTTCTAAAATAGTTGATTTTTTTATTAGAGAAATAGAGTAATTTACAGTAGAAGTAAATAAATGAATTTTTGAGTTATGTTTCAATAATGTATTATGTAAGTGAACATTATTTTTAACTCACATGCACTAATTTTTTTATTTACATAACATAATCAACACTATTTCTTTTTTCGAGAAAAATAATAAATTCTGAATAAAATAAAATAAATACCCCACTCATCCACTATAAATACCACCACTCTCCTCCTTTTCTTCTCACATCTCAAAATCACTTATGCATTTAAAAATTATTACCAATAATATTCCCATGTTTCACCCACAAATCTAGGACCCTTTGTTGTAAACAACCTAACTAAATTCCCATATGGAGGTTCTTAAGGAAAATAACTCAAGAGGTAGAAACTACATTATTTTTCTTTTATTTTCTTTTCATTTTCATTTTTTTTCTTATTATATCCTCAAATACCTTATTCATGTTACATGATTAATCTATTAAATTTTATATAATTTAAATTTATTTTAATAATGTAACAAACTAATAACATTTCTCTTCCCCTCTTCTTTTATTCTAAAAATTAATTTATCATTCGTGAGGTTTTGATTTACCGCAATCAGGGATGATGTGTTTTTATTTTTCAATTACACCTTTAAGTATGGTGATAAAACAATTTTTATGATTCAAAAGATTAAAATATTTGTATTAAAACCCATTTAATTTTATGTTTCCATTTCATATTCATAATATTAATTAATAAATCAAACCATGTTTCTGATGACCAAAAAATCATCAAAAAATCTTAGTAGTTATCACCAACATCTTATCTAATGATTCACCATCACAAAAATATCACAATTAATTATATAAAAATTTAATAATATTTAATTTCATTAATAAAATATATCTTCAATTATAGAAAACCATTCTAATTTTATGTGGTTTTTCTTATATATATACAAGTAAACCTATTATAAAAACAAAAGAAACAAATGCTCCTAAACAATGAAATTAAATCTCATAACCCATAATAGAGGCCATAAATGAACTTAACAAAGTTATAATAATTAAAATAATAGTGTTAATTATTATTAATTAATTAATTAATTAATTTAATCTAATTATCCAGTACATTATGATCAAGTCAAGAATAGTTTCATAGATATTGTATGTTATTCTACCTGAACATTCATTTTTTCGTTCAGCTTACTCTCTATCTATCTTTATCCTAAATTAATTATTCATTATTATTTTATAATTCATCTAAATTCCATTTATATGTTCCAAAATAATTTATAAATATCAGTTCATACTTCTTTTTTTTGTGTGGAAATTCATGTTTTAAAGAGGTTCACTTCTCAATTCTCCCCAATAAGCATGTCCGATAAAAGGGAACTTCCCAATTTATTACCCAATTTTAAGTTCACTCAATAATCTATTTAAAGATATAATTATTTTTCTAAAATCATTCATTTTATCACAATGAACTTTATTGGTTCATTTTTTTATTTATGAAAATAGTTATTCCTTTTTCTATTTAAAATCCCTATAATATTTTCTATAAACAGTAAAAAATATATTTCATTTCTAAAGCTTCATATAAAATATTTTTACATGTATCCACTTACATTTGACATAATTTATCATGATATATGCATATATTACCTTATTTATTTCCATTTAATCTTTGAATCCATTCTTTTATAGGCTCTTTTATGATACCTCCATTTGTTATGCTATGTGGCATGATTACAATACACATTTATTTAAAAGGGTAACCCTTATGTTTATGTTTGATTATTTTTTTGGAACAAATATGAATTAAAATTCTATGTTGGGGTGCTTATAGATAGTTCTCCATTGCATTATGTAATGTTCGGTCCCATGAGAGATACTGTACAGTGGTCTTGTTGGTTTTCCTTGAATCATTCTCCATATGAGATGGTCTTTGTTGTTATCCTTGACTCATGCTCCATGTGTAGAGATGTAGGTGGTTTTCATTGAATCATGATCATCCATGTTTAGTGACCCTTGAATAATTTTTATTTCATGTATTATTTGGTTTCCACATCTCTAATGATACCATAATTTCATATTTTATTCTTCCTAATCTATATTCATTTTTTGTATGACTTCATGTCATTCCTTCAAATGCATGTGTTATGTAATATTCATATTATTATTCTGTTACAGGGATTTTTAGCTCATCTATTTGGTCATATATTTCCATTGTTATCCTATGTTGATGTAAGGGATCAATGGATGTTAAGATCTCATTATAGAGTTTAAATAAAATACATTTTCCTCATATTTTCAATTTTATATACTTAATCATCCAAATACATTAGATTTTATTTTAATTGGTTTCATTTTATGGTTAATATCATATAATAATATTTTTAAAATTATAGCGTTTATATAGTTTGTATTAATGAATGACGTAGTTTTTTTTGTGATTACGACTAGATCACTTTGGTAAGAACCCTAGGTATAATTCTATAACTAGGGTTAACAGAGATTGAATCCAAGGGAATTAGAATATATGATATAATTTTCACTTATTATTTTACACTTATATTTTTAGTGTTTCCTTTTTATATACTTATTAGATATGTTTTCAAGCCCCTCTAATTATAATTTCATATTTAGTCTATTGCTCGAAATAGGATAACCTGCTACTACAATAAATGTGATTGGAAATGTTAAAATTTTCCCAAAGAAATGCCAAATATTGTGGGAACAGGAGATCAAAAAATAATAAATATACCATCGAAACTAATCATGTTATAGATAATATCATTAATCATGTATAATTCCCTCTTTATCCAAAGGGAGGGAAATTTTTTGTCAAATACTTCAGGTGATAAAGTCATCCCATGTTTAGTGTATCTTATGATCCCTTCATCATGGAACAATGGATTAAATCCATTAAAAATCTATTTTTTATCCTCCGGTTCTCAAAATAAGAGAATGGTGTACTGGAGGTCTATAATTTTGAATGGGAAGCTATTCAGTGGTGGAAAATAATTATGAACATGAATCCCATAGATGAAATTGATTCAATATAATGAGAAGATTCCGTGAAAATATTTTTCAATGAAAAGATTACCTAAACTCTTCTTATAAAGATGAATAGGGACATCCTCAGATTGATGAAATGAGAATATAAGTATATCAAGGAATACAAGGAAAACTTCAAAAATATTTCATGGTATTCCTTCTGATTTTTGATGAACACTGAAATTATGATGTATCTCTTCTTTAACAGACTAAAACCAAGTGTATAAATATCATTTCATATTTGAGACTTTTAATTATATGAAGATATTTTCCATTATTTCTTAGAGTTTGAAAAGGATATCAGATACTCTCAGTGGTAACATGGGACCAGTGTTAAAAAGTAAAAAATAGAGTCTAATATGGTATGATCAAATTTTAAATCCCCAGACTGAATGAAAACACAACATCCCATGTGTAATTATTGTTGGAAGAATCAACATAAGAACTGTCTGAAGGTAATTAGGAGATTATTCAAATGAGGATGAGATGGGAATACGGCTATTAACTATTGAAAAATTATGAATAGCCCCTCAAATGTGGATGAAGAAAGGAAGGATTAGATCAATACTCAGTTTGTACTACTGTGATTCAACTACAATGAGCATTGGCACTTTAAAAAATATTTCCCTACACCTATGGTGGTTAGAGGATATAAAAAAAACTATTAAGGATGCATGGACGGGTATATTCTATAATTTCTACTGAGGTGGATCCCAAAAATAATGTGGTGATAGGTATTCTAGTTATTCATTCATGAATAACGAACATAAAATTTTATTCAAGTTCTCTTCATTCTTTAATATCTTTCATGTTTAGTAGAACTATTTAAACAACACCTCAAAGTATGGATGATGTGAAACATGTGAGAATAAAAAATGTTCTATTTTTTCCATCTAAAGAATATAAATCCTTCCCGACTAATGTTTATGGACTGATCCTCCTAGAATATCTTGTCTCACTTATTTAGTGGATTTTGAAGCTATTTTTTAGAATGGATTGGATATCTTTATACAAATACAACATCAACTGTTTGGAAGGGGAGTTGAGTCTTAAAATCCTGAAGCATCTCCTATTTCATTACAAGTTTATGGATGAATATGAAAATCCATTAGAATAACCATATAAACTCTGGATATTATTTCATTATGATAAATAATATCTAGCTCAGATGATTGAGACAATGGAGGGAATCATGCTCGAATACAAGCCCATAGTGAGGGACTACACGGATTTCTTCCTTGATGACATTCTAGGTGATAATCTATACCAAGAATTTGAGTTATCAATTGAACTTATTCTAGGTTCTCTTCTTATATTAAAAACTTCTATAGAATGTCCAATAGTGAGTTGGAATAACTGAAGAAGTAGTAATAGATGAATCTATAAAATGGTTTTATTTCCCAAGTGCTTCACCATGGGGTGAACTATTCCTCTATGTCACCAAGAATTATGGATCAATGTGCCTCAACATAAATTATATCATTCTCAATAAAACCATTATAAAGAATGAGTATCCTCTCCCATAGATAGATGATATGATCAGTCACCTATGTGGGGCTAGTTATTTTTATAAGGTGGAAATTTTTTCAGGATAACAGCAATTAGAAGTTAAGAAATAAGATATTACCATTAATTAATTTCGAACAAGGTATGGACAATATGTTTTCATAGTGATGCCCTTCAGACTCACTAAATATCTATAAATTTTCTAGGACATAGTGAATATATTATTTATATAGTCATTTTTGATGATATTCTGATATACTAAAAAAGAAAGGGGCATAGAATGAGCATTTGAATACTATGCTGAAGAATATGTGAAGGATGAAACTCAATGAAAAAATATTATTTGAGTTACAGATGGAGGAAGTATCATTATTAAGAAATTTCATCACTAGAAAAGGAATCCATATAGACCCTTCCAAGATAAAGGAAATCGTTGACTATCCTAGGCCAACATTTGTAATGGAGATCCATAGTTTCTTTAGTCTATCTAGTTATTACCAATGATTTTTAATAAAAATAACATGGTTGTAAAACCCACTAATCACGCTAACATGGAATGGAGTATTGTTTGTTTGTACTAGTGAATGTGAAGACTGATTAAAAGACTTGAAAATGAGGCTTATCACTGCACATGTGATCACATTACCAACAAATGGGGAATGATTTTATGGGTAGAATGTTTCTTTAATAAAAATATTAGGTTGTGTACTAATTTATAAAGATAAATTTCTATCATATCCCTCAAGTTAGTTGAAAATTCATGAAAAAAACAATCCTACCCATGAGCTGGAGTTGGTTGTTGTGATATTTTCATTTAAAATTATGTGGAATTATTATATAGGTAGATCTGTGAGATATATACTAATAATAAGAGACTAAAATAAATTTATTCACATAGAAGGAGCTTAATATCCACAAGTTAATGTTGTTATATCTCAACAAATATTATAAATTTCTAATCAACTACAATACTAATAAATAAAATAAGGACCCAGATACTATATGTAGAAAGGATTATGTATTGTTATCCATGATGATTATAGAAAATGATCTAATACTATTAGACCTACAAAATATGGACATGATAATCCATAATTAACATCATCAATCCATTCTAAAATAATTTCTCAACCATCCATTATGGAGAAAATAAATTATTCTCAAATAAAGGGTGTGGAAATTACTAAAAAGGGTGGAAGCTATCAGAAATGGGAGGTCATCCAAGTTCAAGATCAACGAGGATGGTTTTATAATATTTGGGTGATGACTATGTTTACAATCCAATTCATAGATAAGGAAAGATATTCTGAATAAGTTTCATATCTCAACATTGTATTTTAACCCAGGGAGAACCATGATTTATCATGATATCCAATAAAACTATTTGTTGGACAATAAGAAGAAGGTGATAACTGAATATGAATAAGATTTTATGGTATGTTAGCAAGGTATAGATAAAATGAAAAAGTATAAAGTGATTATGTAACCATTACCTATACTAATATGAAATGGGAAAACAACATCATGGAATTTTTCATCAGTCTTCTAAAGACATCCATAAGAATCAATGTAATATGTGTTGTTTTGGATCGTCTTATAAAGACACCTCATGTTATCACAATTCAAGAGGATCTCTCACTAGATCAACTTGCACCGATTTATATCATAGAAATGGTAAGGCTGCATAGATTACCACTATCTATTTTATCCAATCAAGATCAGAGATTCAAATCCATGTTATATAAATGCATCTAAAATTCCACAAACATTGGGATCAATATTAGTATTTCCTACCATCATAAAGTTAATGGAAAATATAAGTGGTCTATTCTTGAATTGGAATATATGTTAAAGGAATGTTATATAGATTTCATGGGAGGGTGACACCAACATATAACTTTGGTTGAGTTCTCTTACAACAGCAACTTCTACTCGATCATCCAAATGAATCCTTATGAATCCATTTATGGGAAATGGTGTTGAACAGTGACATGGTTGGATGAAGTCAGTGAATGTAACATAAAATAACCTAAAATAATTGACAAAATAGCTAAACAGGTGAATACTATTTAGCATCACATCAAGACATACCATATTTGATAGATGAAATATGTATAAAATCATAGCTGGGTTTCATTTTTTATGGTTTGAGACATGGTATTTCTCTACATAACTCCATGGAAAAGGATCATGAGATTATGAAATAAAGTATATGTATGTCCTAGGTACATTGGACCTATTGAAATTATGTATCATGTTGGAGTTTTGGCCTATTGATTAGAAATTCCTCCATCATTGTGTCAAGTATATAATGTATTCTAAGTATCCATCTTGAGAAAATAAATACTGGATCCCTCACATGTTCTGAATTTAGAGGTGGTACAACTATAAAATGAACTCTCATACGAACAGCATCCAATGAAGTTCTTAGACTGTAGAGACAATGTTCTATGCAACAAGAATACTCACATGTTCAATGTATTATGGTGGAACCATAAGTACAAAAAGTCTACATGGGTACTAGATTAATTGATGAAGGGGAATAATGCTTACCTATTTTACCCTTAGTTTGTAAAATGAAATTTTGATGGTGAAATTTCATATGGGGGAAGAATGTAATGACCCAAAATTCAATAAATGAAATTTTCCTTCCAAAAATTATATGATATTGTATTTATCACATAAATACATATAAATAACCTAATATAAACATTATAAATGAATGACTAATGAAATAATTGTCATTTTTAGACATTAGGGAACCTATACTGATGAAATAATAGAATTAACTTTGGAATAGTAATCTGATCCGTAGGAATAATAATCTTACTAATAGAATAATAAACTCACCAAAGAAATTATAAATAAATTATTTTCATCTTATAAATTAAAATATGATATAATTATATCATAATATAAGTAAATAAATGTTTTAAAAAATGTTAAATTAAGTATTGATAATTTTGTAAAACATAAATGTTTATTTATAATTAAATAATTATTATAATGATTTCAAAGAAAATTTATTGTCACATAATAGATTCATGAATTATTGTTTTAATTTCTTATTATTATATGATAATTATATGAGACTTTAATTAACTTTTAAAAGTGTGGTAAATTCTTTTATCATTTTAAAATTGGTATTTTTCTACTAAATGATAATTTTGTATAAAAAATAATTTTCTCATTTAAATAATATTATTTTCATAAAATTGAGTTCATTATTTAATTATACATGTCGGTAAATGGTTAGGGTGAATATTTGGTATTTTTTTGGAAAATGTTGAATTTTTTGTGAATAGTGAAATTGGGTAATTAATAGGACAAGTAAATAACTGAATTTTTTAGTCCTTATTGAGTCATGGATGATGTATGTTTCCATTGGTTTGAACTACTAAGAAATAATTACTCTATATAGTCACAATAATCCACACAATATTTGGTCTTGATAAAAATAATATAATAATGAATAGATTAATCAGAAAACACCCCTCTACTCAACTATAAATACCACCCATAAAATCTTATTTACCTCACACATAAAAACCCTTTAGTCCTTTAAAAATTCTACCAAATCCTCCTCCAATGTATCTCCCCCACGTCTAGGATTATTCTTCCCCAAAAAAATGGAAACTCAATTCCCTTATGGAGGTTCTCACAAATGGAAATTCACAAGGTAAAAACCACTTTATTTTTGTTTTAATTTCTTATCATTTCATTTTATTTTATTATTATCTCATCAACTATACCAATATAAGATTCATGATAAATAAATTAAAATTTATATTGTGTATTTTTATTTTGATAACTCAACAACTTATCATCTTTTCACTTCACATGTTCATTTATTCTAAAAATGAAAGCATCATCCACTAGGTGCTCATTTAGCACCTTTATGGATGACTTGTTTTCTTTTTTAAATTCATCCTTAAAGGATGTCCATAAAACCATTTTTATTTTTAAATAAGATTATTATATATTTATTAAAACCGATTTAGTGTCCCTTAACCATTTTATATTCGTAATATTAATTAATAAAATACTAGTTTGTGATGATCCAAATACCACCAAAATAATCTAAATGATTGTCACTATTGTTATTTTTATTATTCATCATCACCCCAAATTAACAAAATTAATTATATAATAATTTAATGTTATATATGTTCATTAATTACACGTATTTTAAACATTGTAAAACCATTCTAATTTTACATTGTTTTTCATACCTTTATATAAGTAAAGTGGTCATGAGAACCAAGGAATCCAACACTCCCAAATGAAGAAATCGAATCCCAGAACCAATAATAAAGGCCATAAATGAAATTTATAAAATTATAATAAATAAAATACATGTATAAAAGGTTTTTTTTATTTAATAGTGGATTTAATATGATTATTCAAGAAATTATGTGTTATTGTAGAACTGTTTCAAACATAAGGTAAGGGATTCCACCAGAACCTCCATTTTCTCCTTCCGAATACACACATTCCCTATCATTACCCCATTTTAATTCTCATTTATTTTTTTTGTAATTCTTATAAATTCAATGGATATATTCTAAACATATGTATCCAAATTAGTTCAGCCTTCTTTTTCTGGGAAATGAATGTTTTAAAGAGGTTCCCTTCTAAATTATTCTCGATAATCAAGCCTGATTAAAGAGAACGTCCTAATTTATTTCTCATATTCAATGTAACTCCATAATATTTTAAAATCCACAATTATATTTCAAGAATAAATCATTTTATCATGAAAAAAATCTTGGTTCAATTCGGGATTCATGAAAACAATTATGCATTTTCCACTTTAAATGCTCACTAATATTTTCCTTAAGTCACAATAAAATTATTCATTTATAAAGTTTAATAAACAATCCTTTTACATTTTTCGACATAAATTGGTCATAATTTATCATGTTATATTCTGATTTTACCTTATTAATTTAGAATTATTTTTTAAATACATTTTTTCATGGAAAATTTTATGATGTATTCATTTGTTGTGCTCCATGAAATGATTACGATACCCATTTCATTCCAACTGGAATTTTAATATTTATATTTGATTCTTCATGTACCACAAATATGTATGAACATGTTCTGATGGTAGTTATAATATTGTGCTCCATTTCATTAGGTAATTCTTAATCTCATGAGTCGTCAAGTGAAATGGTCTTGGTGGTTAACCTTGACTCATGCTCCATGTGTAACTGTCTTGGTTTTTGGCCTTAACTCATGATCCATGTGCAATGGTCATGGTGGTTAGCTGTAACTCATGCACAACCATGTTCAATGAGCATTGAATCATGTTTATTTCATTTTTTATGCTGTTTCCAAATCTCATATGATTCCATGATTACATATTTTATTCTTTATAATGTACATTCATGTATTTTTACGACATCAAGTTTTGACTTATAACCATTATGGTATGCTTTATTGATATGAAAATTCCCTAACTGTGTTTTTTAGCTCTTCCCATTATTCATGTATTGTTTATGTTATCCTATATAGAGGTAAGGGCTCAAAGTAAGTTAGGATCACATTATGAAGTTTAAATGAATGATTGTTTTCCCATGTATTCAGTTCAATGTTTCTAATATTCCAATGAAAAAATACTCTATAATATATGGTTTAATTTTCTGGTCAATATCAAGTAATAATATACATGGAATTATAGAATCTATATATATATGTTATATATATATAATTATGACTACATCCATATGTATGGATACTACTTATATAATGGACCTAAGGCATGACTTAAGAATCTATAGGTAGTAGCATGATTATTTCATGTATGAAGGGACTCCACACCTAGTCTCATAACAATAGCAACGTCATGACCATGTATCATAATACATAAGTGTCACCATCCCATCCATCCTAATCATTTATGGTAACCATGGACAGTCATCATAATTAATAAGGGTCTCCATGACCAAGCGTCACAAGTGTATGGGACTCCAAACCTATATCCCATTAAATTTTAAGGGATTCCATGTCTGTATATTGGGATTGTCTGGGAATCCATTATTGTATGTCACATCCACATATTGGATGCCATTCCCATATCATGTCTATGGGTCACCATGCCTGCTTGCCATATGAATAAGGGATTCAATTATAATATCATATAAACATTTGGTCTTCATGATCATATATTATAAAGCATATGGGTCATTAGGCCAATTTATCATAACAATTATAAGTATTCAAAGAAATTAATAAGAGGCCATAGATATTTATTTGTTTACTATAAATTTTCAATAAAAAGGGTGTTTCCATTTTTTAATTTAAGAAGCTCACATTGTCATACAAATCACGCTCCATTTTATTCAGTATAGTTTAATAAGTGTGATATCTATGATACACCATTGTGATCAACCATTATAATTCATCATATCATCATATAAAAGTAAAAAAAATAAATTGATGGTTGTTTTGGTAAAATAATGATGAGAGTAAAATAGAAAAAGAACAGCTTCACACAAAAGGGGTGTCTTATGTTGAAGATGATGAACTCGCATGTATTTTGGTAGAAAAATGATTCATTAGGTTCTAGAAAATAAAACCAATTTAATAAAGATAAATTTCCTGGAAATTAAAAATAAAACAATTTTGTGGAAAAATTACACAAAAATATAGATAATTAATACATTGAGAGAAATTTACTAGTACAAATAACTTATTCCTATTGAGGATCTTTCTTCTAATGTCATCCATGGATTATATATATATTATAGGAAAATATAAAAACACATGATACTAAGGAGTGAAAAAAGAGTGATTGAATGATCCTAAGGAGTGATGAACCTACCAATACGAATCTGATGAGTTTATTTGAATTCAAATAAAACTCATGAAGGAGGTGTGATCAACATATATAACTGGAAGGGTAGAGGATCTCAATTCTGAAAAATAATGACCTCATTTCCACAGAACGTTTAAAATAATAATTAGTGTTAAAAATATAATCCATTAAGGAAAATATTGTAATTTTTGCAAAAATATAGGGGTATCAAGGTCTATACAAATGTTTGTCAAATCCATGCACCAATCCAGGTGGGAACATTCATGGTCTATTTCCGGTTTAATGAAAACGGGTGAAGACCATGAATTTTTCCTCTATTAAAAACTATAGCAAGGTTTCACTAGAGGGACACATATTTTACATGTCTTGGGAAAACTGTTTGGGCCATTTCTACTCATTAATAACCCTCACACGGTTAGGAGAAATCATATGGACTAGGATTGACGATTTCTACTAACCTTGTGGTGTGGAATTTTCTTCCACTGAATTGGGTAATGACATGAAATGAAGCCCCTAAAACCCTTTATTTATCCACAAACTCACTATGAGTTATTATTAAAATTAATCCAAGGACATAAAATAAATTTTAAATGTTCAATAGATCATAGAAAAATTTGGTTCTAATAGTCTGCATCCTGAAAAAAAAGTTCTCACCATGTTTCCCATATAAGGGTAGTAAAATTTTGTTTCAGAAAAACTTCATCCAATTAGAATGAATGTTAGCCTCTTGCACTGAAGTATAGTCTTGTGCATGACCATGTATATATAGAAAATATACTAAAGGGACAACATATCTTCATAGATCCTAAATTCATTGATCAATGATGCGTATGAGATACTCCCCAAAAGAAAAATCAAGATATATATCAAAATCCATAAGAAGAAAAGTATAAACGAGGCTGGAATGATAATGGAGAAGAAGTAAAATTTAGAACACATCATTCATGGAATGATACCTCTAAGGTAATAGAAACTGATAGGATACCATCCCAACATTATTCATGATCAAAAAAATCCTGAAAAAATCAGTTGATAAATTCTCTTACCTTAGTATCCATCTATTACCATGTCTGGGTGATACATATAAGAAAAGTCAATCCCCAACCATGAACTCCAGAGGTCATAAATAGTGATTTGAATAAGATTTGTATCTAAAAAGAGGAGTATAAATTATATTTTTTTATCAAATATTACATCTTCGAATTCTCCTATATGAGATTAGCACTGAGTAACACTACATTCCCTACCACTAGCCAGTATACTTGTTAACGGAAAGTCTATCCAAATAAGGCCTCATATAAATGCATCTAAATTGTTTCCTAAAATATATTATTATAGGAAAAATTAATGGGAGGGATATGATTCTCCCATGAACATCTGTAGTAAAAGAAACATTCTTTAGAGAATGTCCATAAAAACCTGCAACATTCATTTCAGTTGGTCATTGCTTTGAATGTGAAAATATATTCTCAGAAACACTGGTGTACCCAAATATTTCTATAAAACATTCCAAAACCTCAATGTGAAATGAGTTTTCCCCTATGAAATTAGAGAGTGAGGGACTCTGTGTTGCTTATAATCTCATTGAAATATAATACTTCTAGATCATTAACTGATAAATACTATCATATAGAAAAGAGGTGGGATACATTCATCAGTTTATCCCTAACTAACCAAAACACATCGCTATCTTGGAGTGACCATGAAAACACAACAAAAAAATACAATGAAATTCCTTATGATTTACATTTCAGGATAGGTATAGGATGTAACAAACTAGTGGCCACTAGTTGTCCACCTTCACCTACTAATAAGCTGAACACGCCATGATAAAACCCACTCTATAACATTTCATCCAAGTTCACCAATACTGGAGACATATATCATGATACATGATGGAGATTCCTAGGTTCATTACAAACAATAAATCATGGGGTGTTCCCACCAGCACCTCATAGTTTTCCATAAGCACATAGATTTACCCATTTATATGTAGGATGCCCTTACCTTCAAGAAACCAATCCAACAACATTTTCTAATCATAAATACATTCTTATAGGCCAAAACCATAAGGATATGAGATCGAATTCATCTTAACACTACTATGGAGTGAAGAGGTAACTGATAAAAATAAGAAAATGGCTACTCATGAATCTCATTAAACTTCTTATGAATATAAAAAAGTGACATCAATTTTTCATCATCATTGTCATCCTGAATGGATTTTTCTTGAGTTTTATGGATAATCGCTTCATCTACATCATTTCCCTTTAGATGTGTATATTCATTTTAAATCTAAAAATCCTGAAGGTATTCAACCCATATTCTCAATCCAGGATACTATATTCCTGATGTGTAATGATATATTTTAGGATCCAATGGTCCTAATACACTAGAAATCAATCACTAATCAGAAATTATCTCTCGTAACATAAGTAATGATGGATTGTTGTATGCTCTAATTCTTGAATTAGGTAATTCCATTAATGAGGCCTTAGCTAGAAAGACCTTCACATAATGAATCAATCATACTAAATGAATAATTCACCTAGTATAATGCATGATGTATCAAAGAACTCTATATAGCCTATTCCATTATCTATAAGAATCTGAACTTGTGCTAATGGAGTCCTTCCTTTTCTCACCTAAAAGTATTTCTAGCATAGTTCATTCCATAATAACTTCACACCCTTATTGGTTAGAAAAGGAAGTGGATCCTCAAGGAGTGAAAATTACTATACGAAATTTCAATAATAGCATGTTTGACACAACAAAATCCATTTATCAAACACATTATTGGGATGATCCAAGGAATAAATGTCACTATCCGTATTTCGGTCAACTGATACACTTGATTCCAATACAATATTACCAATAATGAGAATATAATGATACATAGGTGTCATTTACTAATTTTATTATATAGTTGGTTCTCTATTAATGTATATAGATTGATCCCAATATGATTGGCATGTTCTTTCCATGTATGATAATTCACCAAGATGTAGTCTATTAATATTGCATGAATATATCCAAAATGAGTGGAAAGACTGATTCATTAAATAAATGAAAATGATAGTTGTGTTTGTGAGACTGAATGACATAACTAGGTACACATATAAATTGTACCAAAAATGGAAAGCCATAAATGGTATTTATGAGGTTTTGACTCAAACATAATGATATCTTGATCTCAGGTGAATCTTCAAAAACACTCTAGCTCCTCTAAGCTAGTAAACTAAGTCATATATTTGATGAAAATGATATTTTTTCTTCAATACAAGATAATTAAACTTATTTTAATCCATAAAAAATTCAATGGTTTCCATTCACCTTTTCTATGAAATAAATTGGTGAACGCCATATAGAAGTATTGTTCCATATAAAAGACATAGTTTCCAAATACCATCACTTCCTCTAATTCCATTAAAATTAGATGTAGCCATTTTATAATGAGTAATGGATACCTATGAAGCTCTGGGGACTAGTTTGATTAAAAATTCCACCTATATCTCCCAATATATTCAAGAGAAGTCATCATAGAATACATAACTTAATTGATATAATTCCAAAATGAAATCATCTTAATGAAACCTTTCATCATCCCTATAATGTCTAGAAATTTGGGTGGTCACTCCACCTAGCTCTGGTCTAGCTCTACATTCATGGAAATCTAATTCACCCTTGTGAAGTTAACTACCATCCTTTTCATATTTTAAAAATACCTTACAATGATAAAATTACATATATTGATGATAAGGGTCTACTCAATCTATCTCTATGATGATATTAACACATCTCTTCAAACCATATCAATTTCACTGCCTCATGAGTAGTATTGATAGGTGAAAAGCACTAAAGGTCTGTAAAATTAGATTATTAGTACATAAAGACACATAAAACTATTTTAGGTTTACTAAAACTCTCATACAATCATCCCTCAAGGTTTCAAGGAAGAAATAGTAATAAAATCATGATTTGGAATCCCTCAAAAAAAATTCTCACTATTGACCTACCTTGTTTAGGACCATCCGACCATAATTTGGATGATCCTCAAAGAGGATATATTTAAATACTAACTAACATATCAAGAGGTGTCTCAAGGTTATTAAATATGTATAAGTCAAGATCATGTAAAAACTGTGCTCCCTAGGGCCACCATCCCATGAAAAAAATGGAGGATTCTTCTTCAAAAACTATTTCATCAACTCTCTCATAGAAGCCGCATGTCACGGAGCTCCCTCAAAAGTCTCCAAAAGTTATAAAATCATTACTTAGAACTATTAATAGTCAAGAAAATCATGAATAAAAGTAGGTTCCTATTTTGGTATCACTAGAGGTATCAATTGTAGCTTGGGGCCCACTACATGAGAAACAATTTTGTGTCATAGCTTAAAAAAATTCATAATTCATGGTTAATATAATTTTTACCAATGAGAATGTCATATATAGATGAACATGATTTATACAAGACTTATTATTTAAAAGACAGACACCTCTATATACTCTTAAATCTAGGGTTGGGAGATATGATCGATCAATAATAACACTAGAGAGATTACCTACTTCCTGCTACTATGGTCGGGACTACGTAGCACATTGTGATTCACTATAAGTGTCTTGGTATATAGACTATCAATTTCATGTAATATAGTAATAAAAACATTAATTTTACATTATACTATCCATTTTATAGTGACCATATTTAAATTAATGATTTATTAATTTCTGTATTAAGAAAATAGATCATCTATCTGAAGGACCAATCCCAATTTATACAAGTTCAAGATTTCTCAATTGTGATTCGAAGTTCATTTAATTTCATCCTAATGCTCACATTTGATAAAATAATGTAACAAGTGATATTATATGATTCAACTATATAAATCACCATTCGGAATATAAATAGTTGTATGGACTCTTCAGATAAAAAATTAAATTCATGTATTTCAAATAAAATTATCATACATTCTATGTACCAGAGTTCCATAAGTCAAAAATGTGATAATTGATCAATTAAGGTTCCATCATAAAACAATTTGAGGAAACACCATTTAAGTTAATTTAGACAATTTAGTAACCCATTAATTAACCTCCATTTACATATAGAATCATTAGATGTATAACAAAATATATCACTTAAGAAACATGAAAAAAGTACCACACAATAATGAAATGAATACTACATGGAATGGAATAATTCATGACATATTATTTAAATATGGTTCCAAAAATGATGCATTGACAATGATTCATTTCTGTATTATTGAAAAGATTATATATAATCCTATATTTTATCAATAATACCACCACATATATTGGGTGTCATTCAATAATGGAATCAAATGAACTATAAAAAGTGGAATCCAAAAAAGTATTTACCATCCCTATAATTTGGTCTTTCTATATACTTGGGTCATTGACATCCAAAAACAATCTCATTGCCCAATTCTAAAACATCTTTTTCATCTTTATTCCATCCCTAAATATTAAGGAAAAGAAAAAAATCTCTGATACCACATTCATACGACAATAAAAAATTCCATGATCCAATGGGTCACAAGGCCTTACGTGTGCCTCGCCATACACCAGATGCTATCGACTAGAAGCATAGGTCAAAGGTGATGTAGTTGGTTGAAAGTACCCTCGTGATAATAGTAGGAGAGTGGTGAAATAAATAGGTGTATAATAGAATAATAATATAATCTGAAATCACAAGGTAAAGCATCCAAAAAAATTAAATAACCAGTAATTAAAAAATCTTGTATCATATAAAAAAATCTATTTAATTTGTCTATGAAAAGAAAATAGGTAGTCATGGATGTAGGAATCTCATACAATAGATGTATCAAAATAAAAAAAACACCAAAAATTCTATCTTTTTAGAATCTGGATCAATAAATCTGCCTTGTGCTTTCCTGCACCCATGCTATAATCAATCATAAATAAAAAACTGGGCTCTTTCCCTTCTCCCTACCGACATCGATATAATCTACTAAGGTACAATCAGAAACCATGATATTGTGTGAGATAAACTCAGTATTCCACCACCATCAATGCCTATAAATATATATTGTATTCATATAATATGAGTTGTGTAATGTTATACTATTGAGCAGTAATATATTATGTAAAGGGCTAGCTCTGGTTCCTAAAGTACACAAGGCTGTCACTATATTCTTAAGCATAATCCAGATTATCTATGAAAAAGTAACCATATATGTACATATATATGGTCTATATATGTAGGGACATCTACATCCATATGTATGGATACTACTACCATACTGGAACTAATGTGTAACTCAACCATATATAGGGATTATCACGTGTCTTCGAAGTATCAGAGGACACCATGTCAAGTCTCATTACAGTAGGTATGTCAGGCTTGATTATCATGCTAGTATAGAAAATTCATTACAATATATAATAATCCATAAGGGTATCCATACCCATCCATCATAATCTATAAGTGTAACCATGTCCATTAATCACAATTCATACAGTTCTCTATGCCCATGTTTCACAAGTGTATGGGATTCCATGATTGTATTTCATAAATGTGTAAGGGACACCATGGACACATATCACCAGTATATGGGATACCATGCCCATATGCCCCCATCAATATATGGGATGACATTCCCATATCATATCAGTAGGGTTTCCATGACGAAATGATACAAGTATAAGGGACTCCATGCCAATATATTATAAACAAAGGGTCATCATTCATATATATCATAACGAATAAGGTTATTCATTATCATTTATCATAACAGAGATATGTAGTCATGGGATTTAATAAGTTCCAATAGATAGTTTTTAGTTTTTTATAATTTATATTAATAAAGGTTGTGTCTTATTTTCTATTTAAATAAGTGACAAGGTTGTCCCACTGTATATCTATTTATTTCAGTATAGTCCAATAATTGTTTCACCCATGCTGCACCACTGTGAAAATACATTAACATTTATGATATCATCTTTCAGTACTCTAACCAAACACATTGATGGGTTTTCCAGTTATATAACCACGAAATCAAATATAAATATAAATAGAGCACTAAAAGGTGTGGCTCATATTTAGGCTGATGACCTCCAATGTCTTTAGGTGTCTAGACATTTTTCTCTATAAAGTTCAACTAATTTAAGGAAGATTCATTTTTTGGAAAATAATTAAGAAACTGGCATGTGGAACAATGTAACATAATATAAAGCATCATTAATTTGAAGGATAGTTACTATACCACCTTCCTTATGCATATCAATTAACACTAGATTAGTATGGGTCTTTAGTTTTGTCTATATTAGAAGAAAATGGAAACACAAATGAATAACCTAAAATAGGGCATAAGAGACTTCTCGAAAATATAATCTCTAGTAAAATGAAGTAAGAAAAAAATGAGCCTATGTATTAGAGAAAATTACAAGAGGAATCCAACAAGATTATCAGATGTTGAATCTGTATTTAGATGGATGACTTATCATCAAACTTAGCTGAATGGGAAGAGGAGATCTAATGGGAGAAAGAAAAACCACATGTCTACATTATGAGGAAAATAATAATGGGTGTCAAATATATATGGAATTTAGGAAAAATTTTAATTATAAACAACCTACAGGGGTCCCATGGTTTGGCCACAATGTTATCCCAACCGTAAAACAAACGGGCACCATACACTTCATAAAGAGGGAACATGTAATATTCCTGTGCACAATTTTGGAAACCATGTGAAAACCATAAAAAATTTAATATATTAAAAAAAATGTTCACAAGGGTGTGATTCCTGGGTCACACAATTATGGAATAATTTGAAGCTCAATTCTTCACAGTAAAACACCTTACATTTTTAAGAGAAACCATGTAGATTGGGATTCACTGTTTCTACTAACACTGTGGAAGCACTTTTCATCCAATTTTTAGCGTTTCTGGATATGAAAAATATCCATAGGGCCTATTTTCTTCCATATTATCATTAAGAAATCATATTAGGATCAAAATATGGAATTAAACAAAAATTTAATGGGTTCATGCCTCATAGAAAAACCAGATTCTTATATAAAATTTAAAATTTTTAATCAATGATTTACCTCAACCAACATTCAAATTTTCAAAATAATTTGAAATATAAATTTAATTTCATTCCCCTATTTATTATGAATGATTTAAAAAAATAGGAATTTATTCTATATTGATATTTCTTCTTTTTCCTTATTTTATGTCATTGACAATTTCAAATATCTAATTAATTGGTTATTCCCTCAGTCATTTGATTCAATTTTCATTCACATCATTTTATCTTTATTCGAATATAGTTAATAAATTCACTTTTTCAAGTCATTTTCAATGTCACAATAACATGAACAATATGAAAAAAAAATTCTATTTCATATGAAACTAAACTCTATGTTTAATTTCCCCTATACTATGACAAAGGTTTTTATAACAACTATTTTTCATGATAGGTTAGATTCATTTATTTTGGGTAAACTACCTCATCCATGTGATTTTTAGTTTACCATGGAAATTAACTATGTGACCAGATCATAAACTATACAATAACATTGTATACTATATAAAATCTTGAACCAAAATAACATTCACAATCCTAGATGTAAGACCTAAAATAACATGAAATATACCTTCTATGTTCATTCACTCCAATGATGGATTAAGTCTTCATTCATGACATGTCAACATTATCAACATTAGATAGAAAAATACACCATTTGAACCTAGATCCATGTCACATGAGCATAAACATTATGGCATAATAGACTGGGTTTTAAAAACATAAACTTGGATTCACCCATTTTAGTCGATAGAGTATTACTATAATCTATTAATAATCATTTAGTACATATTGTAAGATAATTAAATTAATATTAAAAAAATAGTTGGTCGAAATCCTAGAATAGGTAGAATATGGAAAATTGTTTGGTTTATTAGGATATCCCTTCATGGTTTACAAAAAAGTTAGAGTATAGAAGTAACCCATTAATGTTTTTAAAGGAAATGTATTTTTATCTAGTGGAAGATAAGATATTCCATATATGTCCACAAATCGTGGGTAAAATTAGAGCTCGTTATTTTTTCATATACAAATTTTCTTAGGTAGTCTACTAATGAAATATTCACACAAGGTTAAGATTTTAAAAATGAATTAATATATAGATCTATAAAGGATACATTATTTTTTAACCATGATAGATTAATATATCACTTTTTCTACAACCTCATGAAATATATCCCTACATACTACTTATAATGTATGATCTTGACCCCAACATGTGGTATATCATGCTTAAAATTTTAGTTAAACCACCTTGTAAAATGTTAATGGAGTGTTTCATTGGAGTAGGATAGGTATTTGGTGTTTCCCAGGGGGTTGAGATATGAAATAATATAAAATATTCCAAGATTTGGAAGTTTTATGGTTAGAGCATAGTTATATTAACCATGTTCCATAAATATGTGGGGGTGGGGGTGCCTATATAGAATTTAGGGCATGACCATCACACAATCTAAAACCTGTGTGATCCATACCAGGTACTTATGTGGTCATGTTATCTTATATAGAGGTGGGAGAATCGATGATACATTGTATTTAAAAACTATGTAAGTTTTTTGAGCCAGACCATGCTGCCTAACCCCTCTTAAATGGTGGGAGATGATTGGTTAGCCTAGGGTTTTTAATAACATATAGCCAAACCATTCACTCTTTAAAAAGTGGAACAATTCCCATTTTCCCTCTAGTAGTTTAAGGTGTACCCCTAATTCTCCCCCTTTAAACCCCAATAGGAATTTGGTGAACCTAGAGCTCTCCCATCCTCTATGGGAGTTTCTCTCTTGAGTCATAGGTGTTTAGAGAGTCATTGGTTGAGAATCAAAGCCATTGGTATGTCTTTGACTCGGTTTCTGTTGATTTTCAGGAATAGGTCAGGTGTGTTATTTCATCTCCTTCCGAATCCATTAACCATTTTTTCTAGGATGTACTTTTTCATGGTGTTTGCAAACATTTTATATCAAGGACTAAGTTTGTTTGAGTGGTTGTCTATGAGAATTAGGTGGGTGGTATAAAAGCTTTTTATAATAGTCTTACTATTTAAAAGGTATATATGATTGTGCATATGTACTTACTCTCTAGGATTTAGTATCCTTTTCTAGGGAATGTAATTTGGGCCTTTGATTGATGTCTGAGATAGTTCATTAACCCCATTTTGTTTGTTGCTGACATGATATAAAACCTAGGTCTACCAATGGGGTCTGCCAATCCCTTGAAAATAGTTAAATGAATTGGAAAACATTGATTTTGGGAAATTTTGAGAGTGATTGGGTATGAGTTCGTACATAAAAAATGGGTATAGTTAAAAGGATGACTGAAATGTTTTTATGATAAATTCATAAGTGGAATTTATTATGGTTTAAATATCATGTTTTGGGTTTTGACCATATTATGGTTTTAATAATGGAAAATTATGTTTGAATGTGGGGAATGTTTTAAAATAGGAGTGGCCCAAAAACTGAATTGATTTTTTTTTACTTATTATATTTTAAATGGTGATTTGGATTGGGGGTGTGGTTTCCATTTTCATTAAAATAATTTTATTTCTCTTTTATGTTGTTATAAATAGAAAATAAATCCTTGGGGAATGGTTTTTTTTTTCAAAGAGAATATCTATGTTTTAATGGTTTACTTCTAGATGATTTTAAAAAGATTTCTTTGGTGTTTAATTCCATAAGAAATGTTTTGGTTTTTATGAATGACATAATTTTGTTTTATGGTATTTTTGAGACATTGGTAAATGATATGGTAATATAGTTAAATGTTATAAATGGTTAAAAAATCATTTAAATTTGATAAGTTGTATGAGTGGGGTATTATACTGGGGATCTACTTGCATGGGTCAGACTGGACAGATGCTCTAGTACCCACTGATGAATTTCCTATTTTACGATGATGAACTGAAGATCTATGCTCCTAAAGATGCAATGGTTTGTTATTTGGAACTGAGGCTCTATTATCCAAAAGTATCCACATGATATGGTAACATGGACTGATTCTCCAAGGTGCATGGTTAAATTGAATTGATTAGTAAATTTCCCTTTAGGACTAAAAGTACATAACCCATTTGTGATATTTAATAGACACTCAAAATTTATAGAGAAGGTTAAGAATTTTGGATTTCTTATTAAAACATAAAGTATTAATTGGTAAACCCAAAAATATTTAGTTTTGAAATATGCATCTTTTGTTTAAATATTTATTTTATTTTTGTTTTATTATATGAATACTTTATTTTAGAGACTTGTAATTTCTTTATACACCATTGGCAGTGGAATAATGAGTTGTACTCACAACCAGATCAAACCACCATGGAATTGGGGTTACCAAAAATTTGTTACATGATTCGTGTAAATGTTAACGGTTTAACCCTCGTGGTTGGTTCAGACATGGGTTGCTGAGTCAAAGCATGAAATTTCAAGACCAAGTTGGGACTCAAAATAGGGTTTGGGATATTTTTTAGTTTCATCTCATGGGATTTTATTTCTATGGATTCCTGACATGTAGTGTATTCATAATATTTTATATCATGGGTTACATGGTTAAATATTGGTTATTTCCATATTCAATCATCTAATTTTCATTATGGTTATTACATATTGTTATTTTTAATAATGTTGTGTATTTACTATGATAAGAAGGTATTGTCTCCCCATGATTGTATTTATAATCCTGATGTTATTCTATAGCCTCTAGAGTACAAGGAGGCATGTTTGAGGTTACGTGGTGATAGAAACAAATGAACCAGTTAATGTAGCTTCTGGGTTATGATGATACAAATTGGTATAATAGGTGGTGTGTTGTTGGCTGATAATTTGGAATGGTCGACATGAGTTATCGATGTTTTTTTACATTGGTAATGATCTCTTTTTTGGGTTCCATTGGCCCCACGTATGACAGAAACACCAGGTGTCCAGGGTATGGAATTGATGTTTTTTTGATCAATTATCATTCACTGATATGTCATCCTCAAGTGGTAAAACCAGATGTGATTTTATATGTTTATGTGGTATTATCTCTTATCTCGGTATTTAAAGAGAGGTATTGTGTTTAAATGCATAATAATAGGAACATAATACTAATAAGAAATATTTATGTTTCTTGTTATTTATATTTACTAGGGAAACATATTCTAGTAGTGTAATTTTCTAAATATGGTTTATGCCTATCAAAATTCACAAGAAACGATTGTTAGTGAAATAATTTTGAAATTTTAATTTGAGTAATGTTGGGGCTTATTAAATTTTGGGTAACTGGAATGTCTCGAAATGTAAATTCTTATATTTTGAAATGGAAAATTTAATTAAATAAGAATTTTTTATGATTGAACTTTTAGGGAAACTAGTATTGAGTATCCATTATATTTTTATCTTACTCTTTGAATAAATGGTTTTGATAGTGATAGTGGTATAGTTTTGGGAAAATGGGATATATTTTGTGATACCTTGATGGTATATGTGTATAAAATAGTGTAATGTTACTTTTTATAACTTCAGAAGTGTTACAACCTTAATGTTGTCATAGTTTGTCTATTAATATGGATGTGGTGACCCGTGTGGGACTATACATTTTGATTTGTGTTTTAGATCCTATAATGGGTGTATGGTTTGGAGCACTATTGTATATATGTGAGTTTAATTGGTGAGGGACCAAGAGTAATTGGTCTCTTTGTATCATATAAATAGTGTATTTCAAAATAGGTAAAGGGTGCCACTCATGAGAAACTTCTTGTTTGAGGTTGCTATATATCGATTACAGAGAGAGTGATCCTACTGAATTTTATTAACCATATAACTTTATTGAGAAGTTGGGTTCATTTAACCTTTGAGGGAGATACATGAGATGGGTTGGCCATGTTGTTAGTTATCTAAGATGTTTATTTAATAAGATGTTGTTTTGGACCTTGAAAGTTGAACACTTCAGGTGTCTCCTTCTGTGGGATTAGTTCTAGAACCACTGGTTTTGGGAAACATGAATTTGGTGGGGTCCACAATAGGGTATCATGAGTAATCATGGGTAACTATTAGCGATTTTTTCACAATTGTTTTTGGATCTTTAGAGTGTGAATCATGTGTGGATGTTTGAGATGAGAAATTGATGCACAATGGATGCAATCCAATTTTGGTAAAAGTTACTGGTCATTCCTTGTTTTCTCTTCATAAAAATCACCTGAGTGATTGTGGTTGGTTATAAGTTTATTTTTTGAAAATTATGAATTGTTTAGGGGTATGAACCATCTATATTGATGGTGATTAATAAATTAATCAGTGTTAAATTTGGGAATACATGGTGAGGGTGACCAAATTATGGGAGAAGATTTTGATTTAGGTGTGACACCTGTTGTGAATGGTGGTCCCATGGATGGGATTGTTTTTGGGAATGGTTGGTTATTTGGAATGTATGGATGAGAATTCATTGACTCGAATGAGGCTGACGGGATGGAAGGCGTTGATAGATGAGAAGGCTTGTGTTTTTTCCAGATTCCCTAATTCATGGATTATATGATCTAGAATTGGGCTCAGTGAGTGGTTTAATGAACATGCATGAAATTTAGAGGTTCTTCTGTTGGTATATTTTGGTGAGTTATAATGCCATTTTGGACATGTGACCAGGTGTCTAGAGATAAAATAATTTTTTTAATGTTTGAAAAATGGGGGTAGAACTAGTTTTCATAGAAAATATAGGGGTTTTGGTTTGTCTGATGGATCATAGGGTTTCTATAGTAAATTTCTGTGGTAATTCTAGAAGATATTTAGTAGTGTAGTTAATTTAGTTCCCCAATGAATGTTGAGTTGATTACTTTTGGTAGAGAGTTGTATGGTAGTTGTGGTTATCATCGACAACATCATGGTGTACTCTATGATTAAGAAATAGTATTCCCAATATCATTAAATCATATAGTGTATAATAAGAGATAATTGTATAGACTCCAAGGTACAAATATATTATTGTTTTGGTCAGATAAATATCCTTTTGGAGTTTATATTTGTGGGGAATTGTGTGGAAAGATGAATGGAAGGTGGTTCACCATCCCTAGTTTTGAATCAGGTCCTCATGATCGATTGGTTGTTGGTGAGTTCCACAGTGTCCATTCCTGGAAGATGTTGGTGGATGATGGATGATTTTTTTTCTTTATCACTCAGTTGAGAGAGATAGATACGGCCACATCCACATTACTTTTTATAAATGGCTATACTAGGGCCATGGTGGTTAGAGTATCTTGGTTGAGGTGTTGATAATCAAACTCTTAAGGTGAGAACCGATTTTCCAGTCATAGATGTGTGGAGAATACAATGGGGTTGTTTTTGGTGGAATTGTTTTAAAAAAAGAAATATATGATGTACATGGTTGGGTTTTACTAGGAACGCATGCAGCCTTTGGATGTCATTGTTGATGAAGACTATCATGGACATTGTGATCTGGGTGGTTCTAAAAGAATTATGTGGTTTCTATGTTATAGATGTTGATGGGAATAATTAAGAATGAAAAAGATTCATGTGAAATCGAGTTTTGGTGTTGCACACTCACAAGGAGTCTAGTATGGAATCTATTAGTGGTGCTTGGGGGATCTCATAATGTATTTCTGTGATAAGTTGTCATGGAAATTTGATGAAGTGACTTACCAAAAGTGGGATTTGTCCATTTTTAGGGTGTGTTGGTTGGGGATCTTCAAACTTGGATTGGTAAAAAGGATGTAAAGTATTTATTTGTTAACTACTTTCAGTTAATGATAAAATTTATATGTGAATTTCTATAATGGAAGTGGTCATTATGTGAGATCCATGATTTTCACATTTCACCTATGGATATGAGAGGTGCATTGAGTCTGGGTGGGTTCAATGGAAAAGATGGAGGTCGATGTTGGTTGGTGTTAATGTAGATGTTTTGACATAGTGATTTAGGATACACATTAGTGATTTATGGAATCATGAGTTAAGGTTATAATGGTACATTTTTGATATTGGAGGTGGAAAACAATGAATGATTATGGTCATGAACTAAAGAATATGGTGGGGAGAACTAAAGAGAGAAAATGGTTGGTTTATGTAGTGATTGATTTTATGATTTTGGTGGATCAGGTATGTTTCAAATTGGTATTTTGGTTTTCAAAATGGGTATTGGCTTTAGTTTGGATTGGTTTACTTCCTTGAGATAAAGGTTGTGGTTTGGTTGTGTTTTGTTTTTTTGGTTGTGGAATGAGGACATTGGACATCAAACTATGGACTGATGTAGTTCAACGAGTGTTGATGGAAAATCATATCAAACTTCTAGTGAATCAATATCTAGTTCATATTCACTTTTTAAAACCATGATAGATTAGTATCATTGACTCCTAAGTTGTTTGGGATTGTGGGGAGAATCGTACTAGAGGTGCACAGATTGAAACTCTTGGAGAGGCGAAGTTTTTTTGAATCATATATTGTGTGGTAGTTTAATTTTTATTTCCCAAAATATTATAAGGTCATTCATGTTGGTAATGTTGTTCATGATGTTATTACATATTTTTAATAGGATCCAATAGGTCTTTTGAATCATAGTGAGAGGGTTTGTGGGGTAAGACCTTTATTTGATTCAAATTTTTTGAAAACAAGGCCACGTTCTGGAAGAAACATGAGAGAGATAACATGGTTGGGGAGCTCTATAGACCATTATTTTTTTGTCATGGATGCTTGGTGATGCCTTAGAATTTATCTCAATGATGGTTTGTTATAAGGTTAAATAATTTTAAGATCCCAGCCCTAAGACAAGGCACATCCAAGTTAATAATTTGGTTAAACAACATTTTAAAATATTAATGGAGTGTTTCATTGGAGTAGGGTGGGTATCAAGGCTATGTTATGGGGTTGGGAAGAAAAATAGAGGAAAATAGGCCATGTGGTGAAAGTTAAACGGTTAGGTTAACCATGCACCATAACCATGTGTCATGGGGGTGCCTCAGACATAACTAATGTAATGTTCCTCACATGATTTGATAACTACATAAACATTCCTAGCTACTCGTGTGGCCATTCCCCCTTGGACAGGGACATGTTAATGTTAACCATATGTTATTTCTAAATCATGATGGTTTCCCTACCAAACCAGGCGCCCTTAGACCCATTTGGATAGAGAGATCCAAGCGTTTCAAACATGATTGTGCCAACTATTTGGACAAACCATGCACCCTTTACAAATTTAGAAAATTCTCATTTCTTCCTCTCCGGAATAATGGTATCTCATTGAATTTTCTTCCGAACATGACCCCGAAAATCAATTGTAAAAACCTAGGAACTCTCCCATCCTCCATAGGAAATTTTCTATCGATTATTTGGTTTTTGTAGAGTCATTGGATGTGAATCGATTCTATTGGTAACTATTTGAGTTCATTTTCTATAATATAATGGATGTGTATTGGTGTGTTTTTTCCTCTCATTATGAATCCCAATCCCAGGGTTTCCTAGGTTTTCTTCATCATGGTGTTTGAGTCCATTTAACTCGAATTAGGGGTCGATTTTGGGTGACTGGTTGTCCACGATCATGGGGTAGATGGTCTATATGTTTTTTCACTTATTATTAATGTCTTATAATTGTATGTTGTTGTGCTTACATACTTCCTTAATAATTTTTTTATGTCCATGACTAGGGAAATAAATTTGGCCCTTATATTGTAGTGAATGACACTTTATAATCCCTATTGGGATTTTTGATGATTTGAGACTAAATATATGGCTACCCTTTGGGTATGAAAAGCCTTTCGAAATTTTGAAATGAATTTCAAAATGTTGTGTTCGGTACATTCTGAGAGTGAATAGGTATGAGATATATCATATAAAATGTGAATGGTTACAACGATTGTTGAAAAGATTATATACTAAATTCAAATGATTTTGAAATGGTTTAAATGAGGTTATTTGGATTTTTACTAGGTTATGGATATAAAGATGATAAAAAATGTTTGAATGTGGGTAATTTTTTAAAGGTATTTTTGACAAAAACGTAGATTGAAAATATAGTTCTTAATATATTTAAAATAATGATTTCAAATGGGGGTGTGGTTACCCTTTTTGTGAAAATGTTTTAATAGACTATTAAAAACCATGTAAATAGAAATGAAGGCCTTGGGAAACACTTTATTTTTTCAATGAAAAGACCCTTGTTTTAAAGTGGTATGTTTATATGACATTGAAAATTGATTTTGGTATTGGGTTTTAATTCAATATAAATGTTTTGGGTTTTATTTAAACAATGATTTGGTTTTATGGTTTGTTAAGACGCTGGTAAATGTGATGATAATGGGAATAAATGTGATAAATTGTTAAAGAAGCATGCCCATGAGACATGTTACCGAACTGGCTTATTGGAATAAGCATATACTCCAATGGGTCAAGCTACAAAAATTATCTACGCCCCGGTGAAGAATTTTTTGAATATAGTTTTTCACTGAGGCTCCTCATTTTTTAGGTCAGTATAGAAGGATTATATTGGACCCACCAATGTTTTCCTAGTTTAGGTTGTCATACAAAGGCTCTAGAAACATAAAGGAAGCATGGGTTGGGATTTTGGACTGAGGCTCTATTCTCTTCATGTATGGACATGATATTGTTACACGGACTAACTCGCAAAGTTGAATTGTTAAATTCAATTGATCAATGAATTCCTCATTGTGACTATAAGTTTTTAACGACTTTATGTTGTGTATTAGACCCCTGAAATTGAAAAATTGTGTTAGCTTGGTTGGATTTATTTATAAAACATATAGGAAAAAATGGTTAACCAATTATGATTTAGATGTGATATATGTTTCTTTTTTATCCTGTTTATTTTATTACACCATTATAATATAAATATAGTTTTCTGTAGATGAATTATCAATTTATATGACATTAGTGGTTTCCTACTGAGTATTACTCACACCCTGCTCATGACATCATTGAATTAGGGTAGTCGAGCCGATGTTACTTATTTTAGGTATAGGTTCTTGGTATGAACTGGTGGTAGGTCTATGTATGGTTTGTTGGGTTCAAGAATTGGATGTTAGGACTGGGTTGGGAAACTAGAGTATTTTCAATATCTTTTTATTGTTTGATCATTGAGGGTTTTATTTGAATGGTTTCATCACATGTAGTGTTTTCATCAGTTAATTATAGTAGGGGTTGCATGGTTACTTGTGTGCTCTTTCCATATATTTTACATTTATTATTCCTTATAGGTATGGAATTAGATAAAGTTAATTATATTTTGAATTTACTATATTAATTGGGTATAGTATACCATTAATTTTCTTTATACCCACACTACTAGTAGGAATCCTCTAGTGTCTGTGGAGGCACGTTTGAGGTTATGTGTTCACCTGGCCTAGGGAATTGATTATATTTCCTTCTGGTATGGGGTGTTACATACTAAAAAAATAAGTGTGTGAATCTATAAATAAATAATAAAATTGTTATAAAATATTTCCATTGTATTTATTAATCATAAAATATTTATGGAATCCATATTCTAGAACATGTTATTATAAATTTCAAAAATAAATTACACAAAGATAAAAATAATAGTTTCCATAATAATTATGATAGAGAATGTTTGACAAATAATAATAGTTGATTTATGTGAGACCATAACTACCTATCAAATATTTTTCGACCTCATGATTACATTATACACCTCAGGTAACCTTTCTTTAGTCCTTATTTTAATCAAATTTATTCCTATATGATCATTTTTAGCAAAGCCTGAGATAAACAACACTTTGGCGTTAACCACTACTAGTTGAAAAATATTATCTTTGATAAATATTTTTTTGGTTTCGACAGATCAATTTAGATACACTATAATAAAATAAGCCTATTTATATAGTTTATAAACTGTGGGAAAATTCCAAAAACTATGTCCATATATTTATAACATTGTTTTTTTGCTATAGATAAATCCCCCACTGAAAAAGATATACTAAAATGGGTTTTTAAAAACACAGTGCCAAACCATATAAATCCATAATTATAAACCATTACAGGAAAATTTAATTTTTTTGAATTATTCAACGGATATAATTATAGCAGAAGGTATATACTACAAAAATGGTTTAAAGGATGGAAATATATTTAAAATACATTTTATTATTTCCATATATTTTTAATTTGAATCATTATTCTATAATAATAATAATACCATAGTTTAAAACAAAGATTTATAGTATTAACTACCATTCATAATGGAAAATATTAAATATTTTGATATTTATAATCAATTGAAACGACATAAATATTAATTATAAAAGGAATCAAAAAATATATTACATTATTAACTATGTAAATATACAAAAAACAATCCCAAATAAAATTAATACACACAATGTTTTTTCATGTCCAATAAACCAAAAATAAAAAAATTAATGATTCATCACTTATAAAATTTCCCTCAGTCATTTAATTCAAAAAATCCATTATAACACACTTCAAATTAGTATAATCATAAAAAAGAGTGAAATTATCACTACAGTCTACAAGTTATATATTATTATCCAAAAATCATAAAATACATTTAATAATGTACTTTAATTAAAGGAAATATCAACAAATATAAAACCTAAAATGACACATAAGGATAACTAAAAATTAATCTAACATGTTTAATATAAATAATTTAAACAAAAAATACATAATAAATATTTCTCCCAATCAAAAATTATATTTAAATATTTTATTTAAATAAATAAATAATGAAATATTAATATAACATACCATTTTATAAATAATTAATTCATCTACACTCGTCCTCAAAAAAATTAATGAAGATAAATGTATTGTGGACATACATTTAAAAAATGATATGTCAATATTTTCATAGATTACATGAAGAGAGGTGGTATTTAGACCCACAATACACTACATCATACAAAAATGAAACATAAACTTTGATCCCAATTTCACTAAATTTATACATATAATATTACTTTTCTATGTTAGAAACATATAATGACATAGAATCCTATTTAAAACTCCCTTAGTTGAGGTATTCGATCTGTACAAGATCACTACCATCACTAAAACATATATATATAAACATATATATTTTTACTAATAAATAAAACATTTTCTATTATCTATTGAATAATACCATGATTAAACATTTTTTACCCAAAATCAATCTATAAAATAGGTGATTGATATAGTCTACAGTATAATGCCCAAAATAATACTAAAAAAATTATTTGGTGTAAAATATAAAAGGTACACCATTAAGATTATAATGATTGTTATTTTAAATTATAAAATTATTCCATTAAGAAATGATATCAATTACATCAATATACAAATAGAAATACAGGTTCATTCTTTTAATTTAATTGTGTGTCTTTTTAAATATACATTTAATAGGCAGTGAGTAGGTTAATGTCATTGTACAATAATCTCTTTCTATCTTAAATACATGCTTCAAAATTCCCCCAATAGTTATGGCACATGAAATTCCTAAAAAAATTATGACGAAGGATATATTCATATTTTAATTACTCCATTAAAGAATATATAATTCTTAATTCTGATTATACCCATTTTCAATAATCCATAACTATGTCATTGAGTAATATATGAAAAATTAAAATAAAATATTATTCCACGGTAGTGGTTGAACCACATTATAATGATATTTCATTTAAAGAACATTTTCCACTACAATTTATTTTAATTTATAAACCATATCATACAATAGAATAAATATCTAATACCTGATGAAAAAATACATTCGAACACAGAATTATAAATTATTATTTAAACCATATAGTATAATAAAATAAATATCCAATACCTTATGAGAATGTCATGAAAAGTCAATATAAGATCCCCAATATCTAATCAACACTAACCAAAAAATATATATAAAATGTACATGTATTTCATTTTTTTTATCTGTTGTAAAAAATAATGTAACAAATAAGTATATTAGAAAATAAAGTGGTACTTTATAGTAGTAAAAAATGAAGAGCAAGATCACCACTAATACAAACACCTCCACCATATCTAGTATCCTCACCACTATCATCTCATGAACATCGTCAACCTCATTTTCCCCATGATGATCACTTATAGGTATATTCAAATGATTGTTTTATATATTATAAATTTCCAAAAATATTTTTACACCTGAATAATATTATCATATTTTTTCTTATGGAACCAATAGATATAAATAGAAATTATTCATTAGAAATTATATAATGAGAATGAACCTATATCACCATTTAGAATAATGTTTATTGAGTACAAGTATGAATTTATCTTATACTTTGGTGTCCTTATCAAGTAATTCATCTAACTGGGCCTCTGTAAATTAGTTGTTGGCTGATGAAACAGTACATGATGAAGACCAATACCTTAATGGAACCAATTTCTTTACTATATCGGCATGTAATTATTATTATGTGATCTCCACCAAACACCTAATTTAAACGATCAATATGATTTAAAACGTATTTTTCTTCTTTATCAAGAGTTTCTAGAAGATTTTATTTATAGGATGTATACAAGTAGTAATAAAAGTTTTTATTTAAACATCAAATAATTAACACTTTATCTTCTAAAATTATGTAAAATTCGATTCGGTATCACATCAATTATATTATTATCATCCTTATTTTTATGGTTGGCTAAAATTTCCATAAAAATTCAATACTTAATTTTACACATTGTTAATAAAAACATAAATAAAGTATTACATAAGAATATTTGAATGCATGTATGTTTGTATCATTGGTCGACTTATATTTTTCATAGCTTAGTTCTTGTACAATCATAGATTTATTCCCTAATTTGTAATTATTTTTCAAAAAGATATTTTATTATTACATTTATAAAAGTCATCTAAAAATTTATAATTAATAAATTTTCCATTAAATATAATAAAAATTTAAATAAAACTATCAAATAATTCTGGAAATTTTTATCATTTTGAAGAAGTGACCAATATATTTTATTGATTTACTTTTTAGTAAATAATGTATGGTAAAATATCAATATCTATATTTTTTCAACTATTCCAAACAATAAAGTGATCATACTTATATAAATTTTATTTCATACCAAACTCCATTAAATATAAACTAAATTTTTTTCAACATTAATAATGTTTTATCAATATTTAATATATTAAACAAATATTTATTTAATTTAATTATAGAATGAATATAATTGTATAAATTAATATTTACCCAAATCTTGACCCCTGATTTATTTTTAATATAATTATTTAATTCCCTCCAACTCAATGGTTTAACATGGATGATACAACCATATTTGAAGAGAGTGAAATTGATGCCATTACATACTACTCTAATCAATCCAATCATTTTGAAATCATAATTGTATTAATATACTATTGTTTTTTTTTGTTTTTATATACCTCATGTATTCATATTTGGGCCCACCCTATATTTATATGACCATATTTGAAAAAATAGAAATTTATAATTATTAGTAGAAGTACCGATGAAATAAATTGGGCCATGAATTCTTAATTTAATATTGTAGAGGTACCAAAATAAGTAAAATAAAAATGGTTAGAATGGACATTAACAATAACTAAATTATGGGCGATAAGAATAGGATTAACCAATATTATATATGATGAACAATATCAAATATTACACATCATGTCATATTGTTGAGTAAGAATATTTTTCCCAATAGGATGAAAATATATTTGTTTAAAAAATATGAAGTCGTGGGTAGTGACATTAAAACTGCACAATAATAATATGGTGACTAAAAAATATAGAAAACAGAAATATATAGTGCATAAAATAATATAATTTTGATTAATCTTTTACAGTGTGGAGACCTTCGCTT
Organism: Viscum album; assembly: GCA_963277665.1. Lineage (NCBI taxonomy): Eukaryota > Viridiplantae > Streptophyta > Magnoliopsida > Santalales > Viscaceae > Viscum > Viscum album. The sequence continues at coordinate 1,471,512,874 of OY728125.1, read as the reverse complement.
CACTGACATCTTTACCTCGTAGATGGAATAGTAAGTGATGGTCAATTATCATGAGATTATTCTATGTAATAAAATATCCTTCTAGATATTGATCCCTAAATGAATAATTAAACATTTTAAATAAAATTAAATTTTATTAAATTAAAATATTATATTCATAGTGAAATTATGCAATCTAATTCTATTGAAATAATCTTAGACTCATTTTCCCACATCTAATTCAATATTAAATCTGTATAACTCATCATGATCTATGAAAACATTTAATAATGTTTTATTCATGCAATGAAATTTTCTATAACATTAGCACTATTAATTAAATAAAAAATATAAAAAATAGTATCATTATTATTTACAAATTTTTCAACACAACACCAGGAACCAAATGTGGTCTAACAATTAAGGAATTCTTATCATCCTATGTGATATTATTTTTAACCTCTACTGAAAAATATATAATATAAATATTATAAGTGACTAACTTAAATATATGATCTGGAATAACATAAACACGATACTACATTTACATTTTAATGGATCTTTTATATAAAAAATTTATTCCTTATGATTCTAAAATACAAGTATCATTAGTTAGGTGTAATCAATTTGTGTTAACTACCTTAAAACCATAATTATCTAAAAAAATTATTTATCATGTTAATGAATCAAAACATTTTCATTTCATCATTGAGATGAGTAAAATATATTAATAAACCAATATTATTATATTCTATATAATGTTATAATAAGAAACATTGGGATATTGATACTCATGCCAGATATACATTCATAATCTTTATTTCATATAATAAAAATGAAATAAAAAATATTTTTTATCATGATGTATAAATAAATTTCTAAAATGAACCTATAATCATTATAAACTATTATTTTAAACTCAAATAGGATAATATTTGGTTGAAATTATAGAACTCTATTCTCACAAGATGTTGTATTTTTCGATGAACTATGAATATATTTTTATCAAACAAAATAATGATTATATAAAAATAATTACATTGAAAAATTATATTTCTTACATGTGATTTGATATACATAGGGAACTCTATGATATGTATCTTCTCATTTATTTGAATAGAAAAAGGAAAATTAGTCTTATTAATTATTTACTTATGTTTCCTAAAAATTATACATCTATAAGATAAAGATATCTATCATATCATATATCAAATGATATGTATTTATAACATATGAATATTATATATATTCTCAAAAAATATAAAAATTGAAAAACAAAATGCAATGTACAATATATAACTCTTCAAGACTCCTTACAAAAAAATTAATATGAACCAAAAATTCCCTTGGGTTGTAGAAGTGTTGATAATGATTGTTTAAATGGATCATATTTCCCATATTAATTTATTATTTTTTTATTAGGCCTTATCAGGTCATAGATACATTTAAAAACTTTATATGAATTATTAAGAAAAATATCATTTAAAAATTGATCCCTTGGTATAATTTTCACTCCTCAAAAATTACTTAACTATATAAAAATTTATTTAAATGAGATATGTGATTATCTAAAACTACACTCCTAGTTTCAATGATGAAGATATTTTCTTTTCATACATGTTTAATATTTATTGAAGTGACTCAAACTGAATACTTCAAAATAATATATGAATTGATATTTGTTAATAACGTACATACCCATGACCTATTAGATTTTAAGATTTTTGAAGTTTTAACTAAAATTTAATTAAAAAAATCTCATATCATTACCATGCAATTGGTATTTGTTCTACTAAACCATGTACTCCCTATGTTTCAATAATTTACTAATCGATCTTGCAAAATTCTTCTTAAACAATACCCATATAAAAAAAATAGTATTATTTATCTTATTCATAACATTGTGAATGGAATCCAAAAGAAGTGTATTCTTAAACACTCAAAAAATGAGAAAGATACAATAAAAGATATTATAGAATGAACAAGAATGAATAATTCAATTGGAAAATATTTTAATCAAATAATTTCAAATAAATGAAAATGATAACGTAATATATACATGGATAAAATAATAAGGTAAAGAATCACGTTGATAATAATGATTGATTTCATAGTAATCGAATGGATAGTTTTTGGAAGCACAAACATCAATTCAATAACACATCAGTTCATATATTATATAAATGGATATGGTTTATACCAAATATTGACATTATTTTTTCTATGAGTCCTACTGATGCATCAGGGGTCTCTATAATGTTTTTTACAACCTATGACTAATTATGTCAAATTTACTCATCCTTTGAAATTATGAATAAACAATGAAATGAATAACAAACAAGCCTTAGTAATAGAAAAACATTCATATTGGTATAATAAGAATATGAATTTTTATTATTTTCCCAATCATTAAATAGAATAAATTTCTTAGTAAGAATATTTAAAACTAGCACCATATAAAGTAATGAATATATGGTTAAATCAATAATAGAAAACAGTATTTATATATACTTAATGAATCATAGAATATATCCATGAAATTAAAGAATATGTACATGAGAGAACATAATTATTTCAAGGTATATATTAAAAGTGATAGAAAATATAACCCTTATGAATAAAGAGGGGTTCGAACTATAAATTCATAATAAAAATTTTATGGTAGTACATGTGACATAACTCCAAAGGGGATTTATTTTTTCCACTAATGATGGTTTGGTTGTAAATTTTTAATATGAACTTATGTTTCCGTATAAAAAAACTATATGGAGAGATTTGAATGAAATATTGTTTATTATTTCTAAACAAATATTTGAGTCATATGATGGTTTACATATAAATAACATAAAAACATGAAATAAATGTTTGTGATTATTTACTTGTTAGTGAATATTATGAATTATTTAAAAGATCTATTTGAATCAATAAAATGTTCAAGAAATGAATTGTTAAAGTAGTAGAAAATCATGTGAGGGGAACTATAAAAGTGACATTTATAATTTTAATAGAAAACGATTAATAGAAAAAGATTTTGTGACTCTCGTGTGATGTTATGTGGTAGTCAGATGAATAATTTTTTACTTCTGATTGCATAAAAGTGCGTGGACATTCCAAACCAAGGATAAATATCCTATAATAATTGATAGAGGAAACTAGTTTAGTGTAATAGATATAGAAACATTTGAAGCATCATCATATTGAAATAATTATGATGTGTAATAGATAGAGAGATATGGTCATCCTCATAAGATGTTCCATTAGAAAAACTCTTGAAAGATTTATCAAATGATGAAATTTATTTCCATTGGAATGTGAATTGTGAAGTCAAAAGAAATTTAGATTTTGAGTCCATGAGAAAAAGGTTTTCTTATTAATAGATATAAAATAGATCCACCTTCATGTTTTTACATCAGACGATGGTTTGAATAGATTGAAAAATATTTGTAAAGTCATTAATTGTGATGATGTTGATATATACATTCAAAATTCATAAATTTATCCAATACATGAGGATGTTTGAAGGATATTTATTACATAAATTTATGAGGAATCATTGTTGATTAAACATGAATATAAATAGATAAAAAAATAATTGAAGTAGATAAAATGAATTTTGAGGTGAGTAGGAAATTTTGAATTGGAACATGTACTTTATCATTAATTCATGGAAGATGTATTATAATAAATGGTTGTGAGATCATTTAGATATATTTTTACTATTTCAATTTTTATATATAGAATGTGTTAACGGTTTTACGAGAGAACAAAATGAGTCTTTATAAAAGATTATTCTTAGTTGATTAAGAGGATATGTGGATGGAAGTGTTATAAAAAATGATCAACTTTATGGATAAGTATTGGATGGAAGAATCATCATATTAAAAGGGGCATCAAACTAAGGATATTTGAAAAAAGAAGCATAAAATATAGGATCACTGGATTAAGAGTATCAGATAGAGGATAATAGACCTTTTAGTACAATATAAATGTTAATTGGTTAGAGAACACCATAATAAGTGTATTATGGAACATACTATTAGATACATTAATAAAGGATGGACCATTACTATGGTGTATGATATTATTTGGGACTTTTGTGATTAAGAGGTATCATCGAGATGAAAATAATTATCAAAGAGATATTGAATATCTTTAAGAAGTTGAACATAGGTAAAAGAAATATAACTTTCTCATGGAGGAAACAAATATGCGAATGCAGACAATTCTAAACATGATAAATATTGAAGAAAGAAGAGATTATAGTTGGGGGTATAACTAGTGTCTTAAGAGGCTCATGGGTGTGGGATATAACTAGTCACAATGTAAAATGATTCAAGAATGATTGTTTGGGGTTATAAACAATTTTCATGGAAGATTTTATTGTTTGGGAATTAACTACAAGAATTACTACCAAGGTGTAAAAATAGTTTTTATAGGTCATAGGTGTAGCAGAATCATTAGATGGGTCATTAAAAACTAATATTTATGTGATGATCAATGATTAATTTTATTAATACATTAAAATTTTAATTTTAATGGAATTGAACCAATTTATGAAAAAATGGATAAATTTTAGAACCAATGAACAAGATCACAACATATTATTTACAAATAATTAATGAAATTAAATAATTTAATTGTTAGAAATTATTTATTTATTGGTGGAAAGACTACACATCAAAATTTTACCATTATTTCATTATATTAATAATGAATATATTTTCTCTAGAAGCGATCCACATGTTTTCTTTAAATCTTATAACGACTTTGTAGGAATCTCCAAGTGATAGCATGGTTGATCTGATCACTTAATTTGTTAACCATTGAACACTATGAGAATAACATCCAATGGATTATCCTCTATCTCTCTAAATTTCTATGACTAGAATGTAAAGGATGATCTATCACCTTTCGCGAGAGCTTCCTGAGAGGGGAATACCTCTAGGGATTGAGTGGATTCTTTTCTGATCTCATTGTGCACAAAACAAATAAGGTGGATCTTTTAATAAAATAATATAATTTGGATTATATACTTCTATGGTCAGAATAAAAAATATAACAAGGAACCCTTTATTATTTATATAATCCCAAAAAACACCATCATTACTAATAATTATAATAATATTTTTCCTAAAATGTGAATCTCACAAATTAATTTAAATATTATTTATTCATATAATATTCAATATATATTATTTTCTATAGTACCATTAATATATGTACATCATTCATCCAAAATGATGATCAAACCTTGAATAAAGACACTGTATTTATTAAATAACTATTACTACATTATTTTCCAGTAAATAAATATTATATCCACTTAATAAAAAATAATTATTTATTAAATATTCTTCACACATAATATTCTCTTGAAAAATCTATTACGTAATATATGAATTTAAAAATATTAATTATTGAACCACTTTTGGGAATAATATTTATTCAATATTTTAATTAATAGACAAATTTATATTATGTAACTCATATTCTTGATACACATAATGTGTGACCCTCATGGAATCCCTATCAATTTCATTAGGCGAGGTAGCCTAATGTCCATAGATATCATCTAAAAACACTCTAATGTACCCATGGAGAAATATTTTAATGTCACAATGACACAATACATCATATAGATTCTTACTATGTAATTTGATCCCAGTATCAAGATATCTCTAACCAAGAAGGTTGCATGCTGGTGTAGTCAATATATGTTCTCAGTTTTTATTTTATTAAATTTATGAATATCAAACATTCCAATAGAACATAACGGATAAGGATTTATTTAGGATATACAATTTCAAACAAAGGGCATATGATGTAAACATCCTTGAATGAACAGAAGGAACAAATCCTTCCTAGATTTGTTCATTAATGAAATATTACTCATAATACAGTCGACATATCCTATATCAACCTAGAAATATTTCATCTTAGATTATATCAATATATCAAAGTACATGACTTATGACACTCATTATTAGTAATCATAATGTCTAAGGATCAATATAAGCATCTTTATGTAGTTACATTCAATGAAATATATAAATATGAATTTCTTTCTTATGGGTATCATTTATAGTATATCATACACTGGATATTAATTATGATGTAGCCCATGAGAAGGAACCTCAATATCCTATGAGTCTCAACCCCAGACATATTATATCATTCTTTCACTTAAACTATTTAATGTTTCTATTGAACATATATTTAAGAATACTATAATAGAACTTCTAGGTTCTAATCATAATGGGGATCTTTTATGACCAATCATTGTAATAGTTATTCTTATGACATTATCGCATACTATGTTACAGAAATAAAAAATCATGATTTAATAAAGTGTTTATTGTTATTCAAAATAATGAATACATTTTATCGTCAAGTAAAAAGAATTAGAATCTGTGGATCTAACTCCAAAATACTATGACATGTAATAGATCAATTTTCTAACAACCGTCACTTTTCTATATCAACATGATACTTATGCTTCTGTTGAGATAAGCCTTTAGTCAAGGTGTCAACCTCATTTTCTTTTGTGGGAACTCTACATATTGAAACATCATGCCTCTAAAAAACCCCTCTAGAGTTTTTACTTTCAGAGTATGTGCTTTATCTGTTGTCGGGACCTTGGTTCTTTTCAAAGATCCACTAAAGTAGTAATATAAAAATTCATTGGGATATGGTATTTATTACTAGGTACCACATCAATCTCCTGGGGAAAGTTTATTATCCAGTGGTTTTCCTTTGATATAATTTAAGAATCTACATATTTACAATCCACTATATAATCAGTGAAACAAACTTCTTAGAACTGTTCAATCTCATAAATTCTTTATTGAGATAGAAAACATATCTTGATTATGACATCAAATCATTCTGATCTAGTGGAAAACTCAGATCAGTATAACCCCTGATGAATAGCTCATTATCTCCTTCATGCACTAGGACCATATAATTAGTTCTTGTTTGTTATTTAAGGATATCCTTAACTTCACAATAGTTATATTCACCTATATCATCTTGATATCTTCCTACCAAAATAAATGCACAAGCAACATAAAGTATTTTACATAACATGGAATACACAATTTATCTTATAATGGAATTGTATGGGATCTTACTCATTCCCCATTTCTCTTATTATGTTTTGGGAAAAAATTTCATAGAATGATTCATACCATGTAGAACTAAGACCAATACCATATAGGATTGTTTAATTCCTATTCTCTTTCATATTTTTTCAATGTATGTACATTAACATAGTCCAAGAAGCCACTTTGATCTATAATGAATGTTCTTAGTCCTTAGAATATAAGCTCATACACCTGTGTTATTCATGAAGAAAAACTTTTTCAAATAGTCCATCACATACTATAATGCTGGTATGTCATTTATAAAAAGTAATATTTCATCAAAATATACTATTAAGATATTGAACACATTCCCACTAATCCTTTTTTTAAACATGGCTAAAATTCATTACTAAGGAAACAAAAATCTTTTTAGATTCATTAAAATGAATTTTCTAGAACATATATTCATACTTAAATCCATAAATGGATCCCTGCAACGTTAAATAATTTAGGAATCACCTAGAGTGACAAACCATTCAATTTATCTCATGTAAACATAATCCAAAAGTTTTACATTAAGTAAATAGGTTTTTATATCCATCTTCAAAAATTAATAGTCATGGTAAGATTATATAGAAAGTTGAATTACAAGAGATTTAAAAATGTAAACTCTTGAGAATGTTTCATAATATACAATTCCATCATGTATTTAGACCCTTTTTATATTATCCATTCCTTATTGGTATTTGCATTATGTTCCATGTCTATTTTTTCCCTTAAATACCCATTTTCACCCTATGATATTTACATCAATTGTTGAATCCACTAGAATCCAAACATTGTTATGATATATAGAATCTATTTTATAATTCAAGTCTTCTAGACATATTGCATATTTTGAGCTCTCAACCTCCTATTTTTAGGAAACAGGTTTATCATTTTCGACATGTAATTATTCACCATCTTCTATAACTATAAAACTCTATCTTCGTAGTTCTCTTACCTATATAGTGATACAATTCATTACATGTTTTTTAAGAATTAATTATTCATTGTGGACCTGTGGAATCTTTCTATATTCAAACTCTTTTTTATCTTGTGCATTATATTTGTCACATTTAGTTTTCATCCCAGTAACATTTTTTAGGTTGATTTACATCTTAAAAAAGAAGGCCCATTTGGAAACTATCAATTTCTTATATAAGGGTTTTTATTGGTAGAATATCTTTGTTTACATAGACTTACATATAAATATACACATTATCCCAAATTTTTCTTGTTTATTTTTTCATATAATTCCTTAGATAATTTCTTTAAACACCATACATGGGTATTTGACAAAACAATATTGTTTATAATCCAGAACTGAATGGGAATTCTATTTTCTACTTTAACTGGTTCAAGTTTTAATGTATATTTTATACCATGTAATTTATATCCCCAAAATGATAATGTAACATCTACATGACTCATCATTAACCTTACCATGTCTAATAAGGTATGGTTCATCCATTCACTAACACCATTCCACTATAGTGTGTGTGGTTGAGTGAGTTGATATAGAATCCCAAACTCCAGTAGAATATTGATAAAATCCTGGTTAAGATGTTCACCACCATGATATGATTTAATCATATTTATCTTAATTACATTTTGGTTTTCTATATTATTCATGAATTATTCCAATTTTTCAAAGGACTAAGACTTATACCTCATTGTTTAGACAAATCTATATCTACTAAATTCATCAGTAAATGTTAAGATGTAAAATTACCCACCTCTAGATTCTAGTAGAATCTGTCCACATGCATCATTGTGTACAAATCCTAATGATATTATGGCCATTCCACCATATCCACCAAATAGTGGTTTGTTCATTTTTCCTTGAAAATATGCATGAAATCATTTATGTTGTTTTATCTCAAAATATATTAAATAACCATCTTGGTAGAACATTATGAAGTTTATATCATTTACACGACAAAGAAGGTGATGACATGGCAATGTATTATATGATACATGTGAACATGATTTGTTATCTATTTCCAATAATAGATTTTCTTAATTTAATACATAAACACCATTATTAAAAAAATTCATACCAAAACATATGTTTTATTTATAAAAGGAAAATATTTTATTTCCATATTAGAAAATGAACCAATATTTATCTTTGCATGATTCCAAATTTTGTTTGGTAACATTTTATATATAATAAATATCTATAGAACCTACTAACATTCTTGTTAGAAATGAAAGTTGGTTGTCTATAATGGCTTGAGAAGTGTGACTTATACAATTGGAAGCCTTAAAATACAACTCTCCTCTATAAATATTTTAGAATGTACTTAGTTAATACATTTTGATGCATATTTGATAAAAACAAGCTATATCACATACTCAGTGTGAAGATATTTAAATATTATACTCTATAACGAACAGAACTTTATCATTCTAATACTTTTGGGTGTATTTTCTCTTATATATTCTTTGTATTCCACATCAAAAACATACTTACTATTTCTCAATGTGCTACCATTAGATATTCATCTTCTTGAAATGATGGTTCTAGGGATATTTATGGTTTTTATGAGTAGTGGAACCCTTCCCCTTTTTTCTTTTCATATTAAACATAATAGATATAGTTTTTTGATGCCATGTTTCCCTATCCACATGGAAAATCATATTAATTTGTTTTGAGAGACTGTTATCATTATATATCTGGTTAAAATTAACAATCAAAGTGGAAAATGTCTTGGGTTGTGGAGAAAGTATTAGATATCTGTGAAAATCATCAAGGAATTTAATCCCTAATATTATTAGTCATTCAATGTAGAAAATATTCCTAACTATTATATGCATATTTTTTGAATACTCTCTAAGAATAAATGTGAAAATGGAATTGTATATATATTATCCCACTTGTCCCTCCCTCTCTTGATAGTGATCCTAAAGGTTAGATATCATGCTATACACATTCATGTCCTCATGTTTCTTAAAAAGATCATTTTTCATGAAAGATATAATGATGTAATTAATATTTGTCTCATTTTTCACATGATTCTTATAGTTAGTAAAGTCCTCATCCCAAGCCTCATTACGAAGCGCATCCGGAAAATGTTCATCTAGCACACAATATTTCTTTTCATGGAATTTCATAATGTGTAATCCCATTTTCCACTCTTATAAATTTGTGACATTATGAAGGTTATCATTCTCTCGAATGGAACATACTAATATATTTAAAGTCATTGTTAATTATTTTTCTATTAATAATATTAGGATAGTTTAGTAATTTGTCCAATGAAATATATAAAATCAAAATAAATATTATATTTATTAATATCCCACTATTTTTTTGAAGCACACTATCCCTCACCAATGGGTTTAATATTTGTTTCGTGTAAATTTCCATGAAAAGAACCCATATTCCATTTTTCAACACCACAAAATTATCCGTTAAATAAATTTTAAGGGTTATATGAATGCATTTGAAATTAAAATTAATTAACTCATAGTTCATTGATCTGGTGAGTGGACTCTCAAATCCCAAAATCCATAAATTGGATTTACTCAACCTTTTCCCCTCATTTACTCAAAATCCAACTTTGGGATTCATCCCCTGATGTGAACAGTGTTATTTAATCCCAAAACATCATGTTGTAATTCCTTGATATTTTAGAGCACCCCAACCATGTCTGGTCAAGATAATTGAACTCTAGTTTGATTTTAATAGACGTATGAGAATGGTATTCTAGATAAATATATATAAATGAGATATTTTATCTTTTATGAATAAATTGATAATTATAATCTTTATTACTTGATTATTAATATTTTTGGGATTTACGTATGAAATTAAACATAGATTATATAATATTTATTCACAAATAAATTTATTTTAGTTTTATTTTACAAGTATGTTAATTAACTAATACATTTGATCATGGAAAACATCCATAATGAAATAAAAATGAAACTTTATTGAAATAAAATAATAAATTGGTATGATCAGGATCATTTTCTATTGGTTTGTTTATCATGTGGATGATACACTAAAATTTATCCTTTGGAAGAATATACCATGAACTATTTAAGGTTCATGTTGATGTTTTCCACATGTCCACATATATATCTCTCTTGGATTTGTTTTCCATGGACTCTAATTTTCAACTACCTTTACTAGCATGTGAGGTATATACATTACATATTCATTAACTCAGATGTATGATAGGTGACATAATTTATTGGTTAATCGGATAAGATAAAAGAAACCATGGGTCCAAAATTGCATATATAATGAGGGTATAAATGATACAAAATCCCAAAATTTAATTTATTAATAAATTAAATGAAACTACTCACATAAATTGGTCTGGTCTAGGATTATAATAATCTACAAACATGCTAAAAATTTAAAATTTAATAAATTTACCATTCAATTCTAAAAATTCTTATTTATGATCAATCACACCTAAATATATTAATTATTATCTTCAATTAATAAGTTATTTTATCATAATTCTCATCCAAATTTTCATGAGATTATCACCCACAAAAATTTTAATCAATTTAATAAATTTATTTTTAATTAACTTTGAACAAAAATGTACCTTGGAGGAAACATAGTGAGTATCCTTTGGAACTACCCGACATATATTATACTCTTATACTATTTCCTTTTGTGCCATGCGGAATACATGAATTTTCATTTAATTCCATGTAACAAAATATCAACATAATGACCACATATAACACATGGTATTTACATTGTGTGTAATAATTCTTGGTGAATACAGAAGTAACAACTACATGACTTATAATTTATTTTTATATCAAAAAATTACATTAAAATTAACTATATATATATATATATCAAATAAATTGGTGTGTACTATCTATTTCAGGACTATAGAAAACACATGTTGTTATGGTTTTGATAGTAATATAAATAATTTTTTTTAATTCTATGTAATTTTGTAATAGTAAAAGTTATGTATATTGATGTTTACATAATGTGTATTATTCTCACCATTTATCCATAGAACATTCAAAAGTACTTGGTCAGTTATTGTGCCATGGAAAAAATTGTAGTGCATAGAATTTACATAGGTTACATGACATTTGGTCGATGATTTACATCACCACTGGTCATGTAGGTTACGTAAGAGAATACATGTTCCATATTTGAATAACGGACTACACATCCCGTAATGAAGATACATGTAGTATACTCCAGCTGACTATGTTCTAGGCTGACCCGATCAACACATGTTCTATAATTAAATTCTACAAATGTAATAAATACACAAGATATGGATTAATTATAAATAAATTATTTATGGCATTGAACAATTTTTCATGGAATGTATATTAGGGTTACATGGAATTTACACTTGGGTTATCCATATAAACTCTTAGACACCTCCAGATGAGATATTCAAATTTAATTTTCACATAAAATTAATAAAATTGATTATATTTTTGACAAAAAAAGGGAATGAAATATTTTATGAAATTCTAGTATATAGAATGATTAAATTTGAATTGAAAACAAACAATATATTCATAAATAATTCAATATTATTTAACTAATTAAAATCAATTATGTGACCACTTTGATACCAATTATAGGTTCTCGGTGTAGCTAAAGCATTAGATGGGTCATGCGTAACTCAGCTTTTTATGATTGATGATTAATATGAGATTTAGACAATGATAAATGTTGTGATCAATTGAATTGAATCAAAGAATATATAAAATTGAAAAATTCTAGAAATAAATCGCAATATCACAACATATTATTTATAATTAATTTAAAAAATTAAAGAATTATATTTTGAGAATTTATTTATTTATTGATGGATCATACAATAGATCTACAACCAACTTTGGTTGTGTTTTAGGGATCCAAATTTTATTCCACATAGTGGTTAACCACACACGTTCCCTAAATCTCCAAACATCATAGTAGGAATATCAAGTTTCTAGAATGCTAGATCCCATTACTTTTATTGTTTTCCTTTGATCACCCTATAAATCTCTTCCAATATATTATCCCTAATATCTCAAAATTTCCAACTGTAGATAGTGGAGGGATATCTCTCCTCATTATTGTGATCATTTAGTGGGAGGAATCTCTTTATGACTTGAGTGGATTATCTCCGGATCTCATTGTAGAAAACAAAAAATGAGTTGGCTCTATTAATAAAATAATGTAATTGTGTTTATATACTGTTAGGGTTTAAATATATAATTTCACATGTTCACTTTTTTATTTATTTAACCTCTATGAAACCCCATATCAACAACAGTAATAATATTATTAATATTTCATGGCATACACTAAACATGAGAGTTGAAATAAATATAATTCATATAAAGAATATTATATATATATATATATATATATATATATATATTTAATGTATAATAAAACTCGACAATATATTACATCAAAATATTTAGCGAGCCTAAAAAATTGATTATTTATTTAATAGATAAATATCACTACATTATTTTATAATAAATAATTATTATATCCCTTAAATAGAAAATATATTTTCATTAAATATTCTTACCACATAATATTCACTTGAATAACTTGTGACTAAATATATATGATCAAGAAAATATGGCTAATTATTAAATGACACCCCACAATAATATTTATTCAAATTTATAATTTATAAAAAAATAATATATTATGTATCTGAGATTATGGATAAATATAGTGTTTGACATGTAGGCCTTCTTCTCAATTATATTAGGAAAAGTATCCTAAAGTCCAAGGTTATCATCTATAAAAATTATAAACCACCTATAGTGATATAGAATAATTTAAAAAATATGTAAGACATTATAAAGATTCTTATTATTTAATGTAATACCTTTATTGTGATATCTCTAATCTAATAGGGTGCATGTTGTTGTCACCAATCTATATGCTTGATATATCATTATTTTAATTTCATGAAATTTGACTTTCCTATAGAGTTCCATGTACATTGATTTATCTAGCAATATCATTTTCTTTAAAGAAAAACATATATCTACTTATATTAAAAATTCTAAAGGAATAATCCTCTCTCGCATTATTCAGTAATGAAATATTACTCAAGATTCCCCCAATGTATCATACCACACCAAGAACATATTTTATCAAAATTTTCATCAATACATAAATTTATGTGACTTATAACACTCTTTAATAATAATCCAAAACTATAAGGATCACCATAGATTCCAACAGGTTATAACATTCAATGACACATATAAATGTGGATTTCCTACTATCGAGTCCAATTATTATAATATCTCATAATAGATATTACCAAGGGTGTATACCATGGGAAGGTTCATCAATGTCCTATGAGTCTCCACACCTGATAGCCAATGTCATTTGTCTCTATAAAATTATTTCATCCACCAAAAAATACGTATTTTTCAATAATATCGTGGAACATCTAGGTTGTCATCGTATTGGGGAACAACTATGAACATTCAGTGTGACATTTATTTTTAGGACATTATCACATACTTGTTTCAGAGAAGAATAGCCATGGATTATTAAATAGTTTAATAATATTAAAAAAATTAATACATTTCACAATAAAAAATATAAATTTTTTTTCTAGGTAACTAAATCCAAGAGTTGATTCATGTTCCTTTTTATTCCTAAAAGATGGAAGTAATTTTTTCCATGTTAGGGGAGATAACCTACATTAATTGGAGTAGATTTTTTTCCAAAACAATTATATGACATGTGTTGATATCTCTATTTTTATTTACTATATTATTTTTGGGTATGAAATATATATTTGTGTGGATCAAAACTCTACCATGTTTTAGGGGTGGAGTACAAAAGAAAAATTCATAAAAGAAAAGGGATCACATATTCACCCCAACCAACTCTCTGTTTTTTCATATTGATATCGGAACTGCATGTGATATCTGAGGGTATGTATCCTATAAAATATCTCACCACCTATGAAGGATCAATATTATAAATTCATTGAACAATATTTGTGTTCTTATATTCTATGACATGAAGTATCACGATTAGAGGAATAGAATATCACCTTATGTTACATCACATGGACTAGAATTCAGTGTTATTTATACAATGGGATTATAATCCCTTAATGTGAACTATATTAAAATTTCAGATAATAGAAAACCACATGTTGAAGGAAAATATAAAAATTAATTTTTTAAATCCCTCATTGAGAATGATTATAAACGTTTTATAGTGTTTTCAACAACTATATAGTTGTGGGATAAGTTGAGGGGAAGATATTAATGAAACAGGAAATTCAAGGAGTCTATGTTACAAAGATAGAGTAATATATTTGAATATATCATGATGGTGGATGATAAATATATAGATATGAACAATACAACGTTTAGTGGAATTTATTCAATATTAGATATTTTTGTGAAAATTTAGAATATTATAATATTGTTAAAAAAACTGATGATAAAATTTCTAGATAGTTTTGATTCAACAGTTTTACCTTTAGAATACTATAAGAACTATGTCTAAATGAACATGAAAATATTGTGTTTCTATACAAATTTATAAAATCAATATTCATTAAGATGAAGGATAAGGAACAAATATATTTAGAATCTTGTTGAAAGGGTTTTTATAAATAAAAAACAATTGATGAAACAATTAATTCAGATGTTGACAATGATGAAAAGGGCATAAAATAATTCAATTAACTTCATTATAACATATAAAATATGAAAAAGTTTAATGTAAAATAAAATCAATATCTTTTCTTATAGAGTTTCAATAGTATTGGACATTTGAAGTGTGTTTTCCTAAGAAGAATATTTATGATTATGGATCATTAGAATACGAAAATTAGTCTTTAAAATAGAAGTTGAAGATGAATGATAAAGGTATCTCTAGAAAGAAGAATAATTATATTAGAAGAATATAGTGTGAAAAATCACCATCCAACAATGAATAAAATTATGAATTTAACTACTTATAATATCTAAAAATGGAAAGTCAATCATCATGAAGTAACGATGATTAAAAAAATAGAATAGAACTGAATTTTATTCTATTTTTGGTAGTGACT
Organism: Viscum album; assembly: GCA_963277665.1. Lineage (NCBI taxonomy): Eukaryota > Viridiplantae > Streptophyta > Magnoliopsida > Santalales > Viscaceae > Viscum > Viscum album. Next base: position 1,471,496,718 of record OY728125.1, on the reverse strand, counting down.
TTAGGGAAATTTTCTAATATCAAGATGGAGAAAAGAAATATCAGAAGGTGAAAAATGATAAAGAATCAAGTGAGGTACCACGCCCCCTCCCACCAATGATTCCTTAAATATCGAAGAGATATAATGACCCCCTAAGTCGCACCTCTAGTAGGCCCTTGGTTGGTGACTGGCTTCAAGGGTATAAAAACCTCATAGAATTAGAGGCATTACCCTATATAAATTAAATAAGATTAGGATATATGATTTAAAATATAAAAAAACTCCATTAGAAAATATAATGGTAAATAAAAAATAATCCCACAAGGAATGATTTAATAAAACTGATACTTAAAACATTATCCAATGTAAATACCAAAAAACAAGTATATGGAAGCAACTAGACTACAACCCCACCCTGGCTAGTAATTTCTAGCTCATTACCCAAATTCCTCCTCGAAACCTAAATTTGTTTTATATATGAAGGGTGAGCATAACTGGTATACATAGTAGGTACATAAAAAAGTCCTTAAGTGCACATGTGAAGGAAGAATGCTAATACACTAGTGAACAAACCCTAGAACCAACAAGAACCTATAAATGTCATCAAACCAAACCCAGCTTCACTAGGTATTTCTAACCAAATCATGCAATGAATATAAGAATATTTCATTATGATTATAAAAAATAAAGAAACCCCACTAAATCTTCCCTACTAATTTGGTTCTCTCACTCCCCAGCATCAAACTTCCTATGCTCCCATCCCTTCAACAAATTTCACATCACATCATATCAAACATGTATAAACTTGGGGTACACATCACAATAATGACCAGAGTAGAATCGTATCATGAACATGAAGGACATCAACCTCATTCTATCCTCCATCCATGTATAACTCCCACCATATATCACATCACACCACATCACATATTTACTATAGACACTAAGGAAAACACATGAAATCTCTCTCATAGACACATGAACTGACACATCACATCTATCCTATATTAACATGGTCTAACACATCACATCTCAGTTGTAGACCCCTTTTACACACTTCACAACATGAGGAAGAGTAGTTAGTGGGAGTATTTAGGAAACATTGTCACTAGCAGTTTGGATGTACAGGAAAACACAAGGATCTCAGAACCTCTTAGTATTGGTAAGGTTATCCAAAATGGGTGGTTAATGTATAAAATAACATTAATATACATGATATAGGTATAAAACGAAATATCCAAACTAAGGGTTCATATCAAAAACAATAGAAAAAACCACATCACCCCCAGGAACCATACATTTAAAGCCATAAATGCTTCCACCACAATATGAAACACACCACAGAACTATTACAAAACACACCGAACATTATCGGCATTCATATTAACATTTTCACAATGATTGTTCAATAATAAATTTACCAATCATAAACATCCATAATAGTATATTCAATTACCAACCCATTCATTAATTCATTTAGAAGCATCCATTATTTCATGGATAGCAATGAAACTAATTGAACCATGCCACTCAACAACTGGACCCACTCACATGACCACCATCATGACACCACCCATCCACCACCATCATCTATCCACATCACCCAAGACACCTCACAACACATAAACCACAAATCTCTACCCATCACACAATCATAGTCGTCACGTACAACCAGATCTATGTTACAACCACTGCACCACATCCTCTGCAACAATACCTCTACTATAGAACTTTTGTTCTATACCAATTTCATCATACCCTCTCTACCATGTTTAATAAATTATTACATTTCATTCATTATAACCAACCATCGCTTCATAGATCCACGTACTACACAACCTATTTGGTCACTAAAATCCCCAAAAAATAACTATAATCCACCCAATGAATCATAATAATAAAAACAAAAAAATAGAAAAAAATATCGATATCACATTTATTTAGGGGCATTATCACATTTATTATTTATATTATCATGGTTATTATATTGAAAAAAGTATTCCATGGGAAACCAATTATTCCCCAAATATACTATCCTTAAACATTTATTTAGCATGCGATCACATAAAAACACAACAGGGGTCATCACATCATAACAAATATAAAGATAAAATGATCCCAACCACCATTATTATTATAATAAGAAAAAACCATGAATAATGAAATCAACAACAAATATGAAAGTTATAAACCACAAGATAACTCCCCATACCCACCAATTTTAGACATGCCAATTAATTATATGACTATGCAAACCCTTACTATCCGCCCAATGGTAAGAAAAAGAATCTAGATATCACAAATAACACATTAAATAATGAGAAAAATGATCTCTCACCTTGAAGAACCTTTTCAATATCACCTTTCACTACAAGGTGAAGAAACAGCATCCTGGAATCCACCGTCGCTCAAGGAACTCATAGATCAACCTACACTGATCAAAAAGAGTTTTCAAAACATGTCCCAAATCACACCTCAATCCAAAAACATGTTGCCAAATTGGATCCTTGATGAAAAATGGAAGTAAACACATGAGAAAGAGATAATTACTCACTATGGTTCCAAGACATGAATCCAAGGATCGACCTCTGATGAAGGAATACTAAGGAGACTGAAGGGATAGTACATAGATCTCCATGGAACAAGATGGGAGTAGTATTTTATGAAAAAACCAACTGTTACAGGCATTAATGATTCATAAATAGTTAATTACATAGCATATAAATTTTACACATCAGGTAAAATTTATGTTACAAGTCCCACTAAAAAACGAGTTGCCTCATCTATTAAATCATGGATTTATTACATGTTATGTAACACCCCATGAAATAAAATTCAAATTCTATGAAGCTTCCTTTATTGATGTGTATAATTCACAGGACATGTATTCCTCCTTACTCCATCCTTTTAAAACCCAACACCCCTGGTCTCACTCTAGTCCTCCATCAGACACTAGGAAACCTCCTCGAGCCTCCCCCAAAACACATCCAACACTTAAAATTATCCATGAAATGGACTGAGAGAACGCAAAGAATTAAATTATACACCTCTCAAATTATTCTTTAAATTGAGAATTAAAAACCTAAAGTAGATTTAAAAGGGCTTAGAACAACCATCGCATGAGATAGAAATCAAGGATCCCATTACTCCTTAATCCTACCACCAACCAAACACACCAAATGAAATAGCCATAAAACATATCACCCAACCTCATTATTACACATCCACATCCCCTTAACATCTGATATCACCTATAAGCCACAGAACACCACACAACCAACTGCACAACCCTCCAACCTCAAGATTGACCAAATCAACAACAATCACAACCAACGAACCACATATCCCCAAATTCATCAATTATGGAATTATATCCTCCATGATATGATAATATCCACTCATGGTAGCATTTAATCAAACACATAGGTTTAATTATATCAAAATTAGTTCATCATGATTAATAATAATCTCATACTATTTCCATATGTGGGGGGGTCATTAGACAACTCACATTAAGGAAAAAACACATATCATAAGATAAAATGATCCAAACATAAAATCATAAGAAAAAATAGAACAAGTAAAAACTCAAAACAGCTCTAGATATTGGGAAATCATCAATGTCTCTAACTCCCATGTAGTCCCCTCGAGGCCACAATGCCTCCATAAATCATTAAAAAATGGAATGGTCTGACCACAAAACACATTCTCTCAATGATCCGAGATCTCTATTGGATGGTCTACAAATGTCTCATCATCCTTCATATCCCTATCTTCTAGTCAATAACATGGTATTGATCATGGAAATATAAATGAAACTAGGACACATGGAAGATTTCGTATATCTTCTCTATCCATCATGGAAACAGAAATTTATTCGACATGCCACCAATTTTTCCCCAACACCTCAAAGGGCCTAAAAAACCTTAGAGAATGATTACTCACCAAAAAAACTCTACATCCCATTATAAGGGAAGACTCTCATGAACACATGGTATCCAACCTCAATATAAATGGGCCTCCACCTACAATCGACATAGGCCTTCTGATAGTACTACACAATGCTCATATACTCATGAACCAACTAGATCATCTTGTTCTTTCTCTACACCACATGAGGACCAAGAACGTCCAACTCTCTCACTTCTATCCAGCATAATAGAGAATGACACCAGAATCAGTACATTTCCTAAAACAGAGCCATACCAATCTTTGATAGATAGTTATTACTATAAAAAAATCTACCAAATGAAGATTTAATACCCCATATTACTTGAATTACATGATGCATATCAAAAATATATCCTCTATCATCTAGATGGTCGACTCCATTTTTCCATTTGTATGGGGGTGGAATGTATTGAGGAGAAAAAATTGGGAGACAAAATAATGATTTTCCGCCCTCTATAATTTCAAGGTAAAATGAGGACACCTATAAAGATGATGGCCTTGGAACCACATGACCCTGACCACATCATCCATGTAACGCCTCACAAAATAATCCATGAAACCCAATTAACAGATCAAAATAAATTGAGTTAATTTCATTAGTCATCCAACTATCACTCAATAGGAATCACAACCTCACAGAGCATTGCTTATCCATATAATGAAATACATTGATATTTCCATGCATTTCCACTTAATAACTTTCAAGGAATACCAAAAACCTCTGAAAACATGGTTCCCTTATTTCTCGCTCCGAATAATCATACATATTTCCACAAACACCGCTACTGACATCTTTATCCCTAACAAATAATGTTATTTCCCCATTCCAGAATACATCTTTCTCATATTGGGTTGTAATTCATCTGGTGATCATTGATAAAAATAGACAACACCCTCACACATAACGTACAATAGAAACACTCTATCATTGAACAACAACTAGTTTGGACCATCCTCTGCACATCCCTATGGATTATCACCATGGCCAAAATAATCATGCATCACTTCTATATCTGAGTCTTACCCCTGATACTCTTCCACCTACTGCATCAAAAATGAATCCACAATACACTAATAAATAAAAATTCATTAACATATCCCTCCAACATAAAGATGAATTTATACAAGTTATCCCATTCCATTCAAGAAATATGTAGAACCACAAGACACATCCTCTTGGGACTTTTGTCTCAATGCATTGGAAAATACATAAACATATAATGGGGTGTAAGAGATCTAAAAATAATAATCCTAAAGAAAACCTATCTTCCTCCATTATCATAGATTATGATCACATTGATACAAATCATATCTCAGTCTCTTGTGCTTTGTGGGAACCAAAAAATGCCAAAAAATGAGGTAATTCCGACACAAATTTATTGTGAACACAACTGGTGAAAACTCCAGAACATGGGTTGATAGGTAGACTCAGGGGGAAGTAATTTCCTGGACTCATAATATATCAACATCCTCTACTACATAAATACAAATCTTCTACCCATACATGATTTTTTGTATAAAACCTCATACAATACACCATCCCTGGTCAACTACATCACTAACCAACCTCTCCATTAGGTATCCATATGCTACATAACACTAATATGTCAACCGAAATACTATTCCTTTCCATTCATCACATTTAACGGGGCTGAAAATCAAGATAAATTTTTTAAAACCATTGACAATATCTCATGAGACCAAATAATCTGCAAACCTCTTACACATTTTTGGGTACCACCAAGAAACATCCACTTCGGCAATTGATTATTCCATTACCGCACCTAGCAAAGACACCACATGTCCAAGTAAATCCACCTATCGCTTCAAAAGATAACACATGGAAAACATACCATAATACTGGTTGTGTAGAAGGACCTAAAAAAAATCTACGATGCTCAGAATTATTCATCTTATACTTTTAGAAGACCATGATATCATTAATTATTACAATAACAATCCAGTCCAAAAACTCAAAAAAAAATGATGTTCATAATCCCCATGATCAATGGTGCTGAATTCCTAACATTGAACAACATCACCAAAATATCAAAGTACACATACCTATATATGAAGGTAGTATTCCAAATTTCCTACTATTTTACCATCAATTACTATCATCCATACTATTGTCTAATCTTTCTGAACCAACTAGATAATTAAAACTAGTATAATAGATCACAGATCATTGAATGTGGATAATGAGTCTATACAATTTCCAAATTAAACCACTGGTAGACTATACATAACCTCATTATATTATCCAACTTCTTAGAGAAAAACACTTGACCGCCCCATGGTGACACCTTGGGTTAGATGAAATTCCACTATATCATATCATCCACATACAGCCTCATCTCACGAAACTCGATGGGATCCATTTGATATGAGGACATGAAAATTGGTGACACATCCGTTTGAAACTCTATCCCACACAAAAAAATTCATCTAAGTGATTGTTTCATAACCTCATCTTGGAAGACATCCTTGAACACCTCTATAACCCTCAGAGAATCCCTAATCTAAGATTATATTTGAAGATTCTCCAACTAAATCCAAAGCAGCTCTTCCTTCCTACAACTAGACTGATAACCTTTCTCTCCAATGGACAAAAGTAATTGGACATCTGAATTAGAAAATGATACTCTTATAAAAATTTAGTCAATGGATACACCCATAGAATACAAAAAATCTGTACCAATATTAATATCATATGAATATATCTGAAATTTAAAGAACTCCCCTGTTGAATTGGGATACCCCATAATCAGTATATATTCAGAGAACACATCAATCAAAAAATCCTATCCTCCCAAAGGTGTATATAACACCATGGGAATTGGATGAATCTCCATATATATTGAAAACATAGACAATAAATAATGGGAACCAATGGAGTGTGAGGCACCTAAATAAAACAAATCACATAATGTTAGAAGATAAATTGACTATACCTCAAACTACTCTTGGATCTACTGACACTGCTAGATCTATCATGTGCATATGAACATGAACATCCCCCCATTCTATTTAATGACAACCTCAATGGTCACACTCTTTCCTAGGTCAATGTGGATATATACTATCATGAAGATACCATTCACAAAATCCCCTGATTTCTACAAATGAAAAACAACATTCATACCATGACACTAGAACTATATGAGAGGAAACCATTACTTCTAAAAAGGTACCTCTCTATCCATTTGAAAATATCCTCCCTATGGGGTTGGAACCTTATCATGGTGGTGACCGTATCTCCCGTAGATATGGGATGGAAACATAAAAATTAAAAAAGTCACTCAAAAAAACACATTCCAATAATTTTTGTAAAAAAATTGTCATAGCCAATTCATTGTTGAATAGAAACCTGACTGCATGAACAATTGCATCCCAATGCCCAAATCCCTAATCCAAAAAACACTATTCTAAACACCCTTAAAATTTTCAACTACCAATTAATTCATCATATCAATATCCAAAACATTTCTTTTAATTATATAAAAGTTAATTATGTAAATTGAGTGACATCATACATTATCACATGATGAAATGTATTTTAAAAACACCACACTATGGACTCCTTATATGGTAAAAAAATCTGGTACAAGGTGTAGGAGGTTCATAAACATAACACCAAGCTCTTTCACATTCATAATTACCTCCTAAAAAGATATTAGATCATACCTCTTGGCTTCCTCCATCATCGATGATAAGAACTCATACTGAAACATGATCTAAAAGTCATGACATAACACAACTTCTTCCTTTTTGCCACTAAGAAATAGTGACCACCACTAAAACACATATACCCTCATCTGAAAAACTACTAGCTTCAACCAAAACCCATATCATGCTCATATTAGACCAAATGTGATCTTGTGATCCTCTATCCAGCACTCCATATCTAGTTCTAAGACACTCCCCAAAAAACTACCAATAGACTTCCACTAAAGGAACATGGTGCTCACTTCCATGCCACATCCTCCTTTGTCATTTTATCCCTCCAAATACCAAATAGATTAGCTGGTTAAACCTCATCATCATGAGTAACTCATGAAAAACTAACATGGTCCATTAATGAAGACAACGAGATCATCCTATGATCGGTAGCATTGAATTTTATCAAATATTGTTTAATTTTTTCATTTTATTTCCCCAAAATATACAATTAAAACATCAACATAATTATTCATTAATAGTGTAACTATACTAGGTCTCTACCTAGAAATCATGTCGACCTCAGTTATTCATTAAATAAGATTAAAGTCTGCACATTGGATCATGGGGGGCTTAAAATCTAGTGTCCTATATAGTCTCCATGACCTATGTCTGGCACGATAATCAATTGTATGTGATACCATAAAACCCAATTAATCACTCAATATTAATAATAATAAACTCTATCATATATATCAACCATAATACATTGATATAACTATATCATGATGCCCTCTCACCAAAGATGTCGCAATGCAAGGAGAGAGATAACGACCCATGATCCATGCCTTCAGTCAGTCCTTGTTTTATGGCTAGCACCCAGGGTTTAAAAATATAACGGTGTGGGAAGAATTACCCTTTAAGAATTAAATTGTATTAGGATATAGGATAAACAATTACCAAACAAATCATAAATAAAATATAGGGGTAAATGAAAAACCACCTCATACTTCATGAATAAATAAAATTGATACAGATAATCATTTCCAATGTAAATACCAAAATGTAATTTCTATGATATAAACTCAACAACCAGTCCATCCTAGCATGAATTGTCTAGATTAGTCAACAAAGTCCTACTGTAAACCTATAAAATATTTATAATTCTGGGGTGAGAACAATAGTTACGCATAGTAGGGACATAAACAAGGCCTCCAGTGTAGATCTAAAAAGTTATTTCTGATGTGCCAGTGAAAAAATGGAATAACTAATAAGTAATGATACATGCCATCTAACCAAACCTAGCCTCACCATAACTCACTCATTAACTCACATATCGAATATAATAATATATCTTCAATATCACAACAAAGAAAGTTGTGCTTATACCTCTCCCCCATGAATTTTCTAATATCACGCCCAAATATCGAATATACAATCCTCCCCTTCCATTAACACATATCACATCACACCACATTATATACCTCTTGTTGAAACCTAGGCCACACATCACCTCACATTACACCTCAACACATCATTAGACACCTGGGCTACACATCCTAACAAAAACCATAGTTGTAGGGTATCATGAACGTGAAGGAAATCAACCTCATTCAATCATATATTCATTCATTAATTTCACTATATATTACATCATACCACATCACATTTTAACTGTAGAATCCAATTCCAAAACATCCCATATCGCTTACAGACACCTGGGCTAACACATCACATCTCTCCCATAGACATCTAGTCCAACACATAACATATCACATGTAGACACCTAGGATACACATCAAATCTATATAAATAGAATGTGAGAGGGGTTTCAAACATATGTATCACTACCATCCTATATATTGGGGAAAACACCTAGAACTTAACACCTATAAGAATTACTAAGGCTATCCAACATCAGTGGGGAACATATTTCATAACATTGAAATAAATGACAAAGAGATAACATAGAATACCCAACCTATGGGTTCACATTGGCAAAACTAGATCACACCACATGAACTCCACATACCACATATCAACTATCAGAACTGTTTCCACCACTTTATGTAATACACCACACAATGACTACAAAATCCACCAAACATTTTCCCCTTTTATCTTTCCATTTTCACCATGTTTGTTTATTAATCCATTTACCTCACATAAAATTCCTTAACATTATATTAAATTACCAACAAATTTATTTTTTCATTTAGAATCATCTTTTATTTTATGGATAACTAGGAAATTGAACCAATCATTCCACACAACAAATGGACCAACTCACAGAGCCACCATCAAATCACATTACACCCAAATTCAATGTCATGAAACATTACTTGATGCATCTAAAAAAATCCACATATCTCCTCAATCCCAGAACCATATATTCTATGTGACACCACAAAAATGAAAATAATACCATGACACAACCTATTTTCCACAACCACTGTACCAAATCCTCTACGCTACAACCTATGCACTACAACATCTATTCCACAACAACTACGCAACATCACAAAAATTTCCACATCAAATACATGCCAACTAATGACTGCATAAATTATTTTAAAACTACTCATCTTATCCAGTCACTAATATCACATCTTAGTAACTACAATCCATACAAATCATTATAATAATCATAACCACGCACAAGAAAAACCCAACCCAGCATCACCTTTATTCAATGAATTTATCATATTTATTCTTTATATTATCATGGGTATTATCACACAAACCAGAATCCATGGGAAACCAATTTAAATCAAAATATACATTCCTTATACATTGATTTTAGGTGGGGTCACTCGACAACACAACAAGGGCCATCACAACATAAAAACTACATTTCAAAAAAGCCTACCAATAAATTTTACATTCATAATTTGTAACTCAGTTGCATAATAACATTAACAACATATATAAAAGTAGTAATGAAAGTATTAACTCCCCATAACAATTAATTTTATACATTTCAATTAATTATATTATTATGCCAACCCTTACTATTCACCCAAGGGTAATAAAAGCATGCACATCTGACACATATCCCGTAAAGAGTGAGAACAAGGATCCCCTACCAAAAAGAATATTTCTAGTGTCACTGTGTTATATAGGGAAAATGAAAAACTGCCATAAAACTAGCACTAGATAAGGAACTCCTGGATCAACCAAAATCTCACGCAAAGGGATGTCAAAACCAATCCCAAGTCACATTCCTAACCAAAACCACATCGCTGCAGCATATCTGAAAATAATTATTGAAGGAAACATAAGATAAATTTATAAGAACACACCATAGGCCAATGATGAGAATCCATGGATTGATCTCTGATGATGGAATCCCAAGGTAGTATGTGGGAGAGCCGTTGTGTCACCTGAAATTCAAAGGGATGTAGGGTTTGAGGAAAAACATATGCAATGCATAATGATTCACTACACACTATAAATGTACATTGTTTAACATTTACACATCATTAATATGTTGGGTTTCATGTTCCACCAAAAAATTTATCACTTCAACCATTAAACACAAAATTATGTACACATCATATAACACCACATGAGACATCCTTCAGAATTCATTGACCTTCATTTTAAATATTTTAAACATTATATGATGTGTTTTCATAATGAATTGATTTATTTAATAGAAATCATATATTGTGTTTCTATATACCTCATTCGTGCACCACATAAAATCATCAATACTCCCATAAAACAAGAACAACACCCAAAATTTGTGAAGTAGATGACATGATAGAGACATTATCTTACATGAGACATGTGATAATCTCAATAATTGCAATAAAGAAAATAAATAGATCATTGTTATTTATCTATAATTAATAAAAAATTCCAAAAATATGGAGGAATAAAAAAACATGCTTAAGAAAAAGGGAATAGAGAGTCTTAGTAAGATAAGAACAATTCTGATACTGATGCATCTATAGATGATGGTTTAAATATTCAGAAAAAAAATTGATAGGTGAAAAAGAATATGGGAATTCTAATAATATTTTATAACAATATTACCATACCTAGAGAATAGAATGAAAAAGATATTAAAAACTCAAGGTAAATAAGATATTTGAAAAATTAAAGAGAAAATGAAAACTAATTTTGAAGACTCAATAGATGATAAAGAGTCAAGTATACAAACTATGATGGATAATCACTAGTAATAAAGAACTTCCAATTCTTTGACATTAAATATGAAGAATTAGTCCTAGTATGAGAGAAGACTCTCAGTCTGAATGATACTTCCATGGAACATTTACATTCATTCTTATTCCAGTTCTTCTTGTTTATTTGAAATAACATTTAGGGATGTGAAGGATAAGAGGTAAATATCTAGATAAGTATTTTAATTTATTTTATATAATGATAATATAGACATCATAGGATATTATGATCATTATGATGAATGATGTTGTACTTACCATCAGGGAGATAATAGACGAGGTATGAGTAATATAATTTCTCAGTTTATTCCAAACTAATCAATCAAGTAAAGGGGGTGATTTTTGATAATGTTGAAATATCACGGGATCTGTGATTATAAAATTGTGTTTTATTGATTTTTTTGGTGGATATGGGTGCATATTTTATCTTAAAGAACATAATAATAATACAATTAATATAAATATGATGGAATGATCTTGAGAAATGTATTACATAAGATAAATTTTATTGATAACATCAATCACCTTGGTTATAGAGTGTTATTTTCTATAATGGTTTTCCGTATAGGATAATAATTGTATAGTTAATGGAACTTTTCATGGGGATATCATGTAATATTAATCTTATCTCAAAGAATGTTATTAGGATTATAAAAATAAAAAAGATGATTTGAGATAACCCATGTATTTCCTTATTCATTTGATTTTCAATAAAGTGGAGAAATAATTGATCACTCGTATTGATTTTGAGGATGGGTATATATGTGTAAGCATATTGATTTAAAAATAAATGGGAGATACTTTTTACCCAGGATGGATTGGTCTCATTTGTTATTAATATATAAATATGTGTTTATAGAAGACATTACCTAGAGAGGTTTCAAAGAAAGGTTGTCTCTCAGTTTAGAGAATATTTTGAGTCTGAAAATGCTTTATTGATATTCATGGTAAAAAATATCATGAAGATTTTAATAATTATATGTATTTTGTTTATTAATATTACTTAATATAATTTTTTAGTTCTTTGATATAATTTTTATGCAATTATGTGGTCATGTTTTAGAAAATCATCATACCAAGAACTGTTCAGGTTTCCAGACTATCTGTAATAGAATCATCCTACTAGAGAGAGACTTTGAAACATCATAGTGATGTTTTGGGGATGTTATATGGGTACATTATAATTCTATCTAAAGGAGTGTTTATAGATGTTTTTTATAGAGGATATATTTTTAATAATATCATATCTAAGAAAACCATATTGATAAAAAAATGGATAAATACATGAAGTTACAGAAGATGGGTTAATGTATAAATTATATTCATTGCAAAGATATAATTATCACAAAATGAAATTCTATAAGCTAATATCTCAAAATAACCCTTAGATAATAAATTGTGATGTCATTTACTAGAGAATTCCAAAGTTGTAGGATAGAGAAATATTGATTCCATATGACATTAGATTTATTATAACGATATATTAGATATATCTCCCTTAATGTCTATATAGTAAATGGATGACTTTAGAGCACTTTTAATCTTTGAAAATTCATTAATTATGATGATGATGAGTTGTTCATTATGAAATCAGAAAAATTATTGAGATTTGATAAGTTGTGAATGATAGTTTTTGTATTCTGATTATTTAGGAAACATTATTGATGAAAACAAACTCCTATTATGCAGGAATATTTTAGAGGGGTTCAAAATGAAGTTTGAATTGATTGTAAAATTCATATTCAACCCCAAAATTCATTCACAATTTATGGACAATTATTTCCTATAAATGTAAGAGAAATACTTAAGAGCCATTTTTTGCTATTGTTATTTTAAAGTTAATTTACCGATTTTTTTTAGTGTAAAGAGTGAGTTGACACCTAAAATACTACACTATTGAAGAAGAGAAGAAGTGGTTGAAATAGATCCAAATAAAGACCAACTAGATCGTGAAATACCAAACGTTCAAAGCACTAGAACAACTGAGTGTTAAACTATGTTCTTCTAATAGAGAATAATCATATCGAGGTTCTCCTGATGGAATGCATCTTATATGATTCATTAGATTGAGGAGTACCAAATGATGGTACATTAGAGATAAAACACTATACTAAGGAGAATAAGTCACTAAATTCTGGACAGAGTACCACTAGATAGATAATTATTGGTGATATTGAGATTATCTCTACCTTCAAGGATCAATAGGAAGTATCAAGACTGATATAGTGATTAGAGTGATGATAAATTTTTAATGAAGTTGGTACTAGGAAAAATTGATCCAACAATCTTGTATAAGATGAACATATGAAAAATAAGATCTTTCTATATTGTATTGAAAAATAATATTGATGATATTATATCCAGGTTTATTACAAATATTTAAAGATGCACATATCTAGGGGTGGTATAAGTAGTCAAGAATTAAAATGAGAGAAGAAGTATTGTTGGGTGGATAAGGAAGTGTTGTAAGAATATTTAATTAATGGTGTCAACTGGATGAATGCATACTAGGATATAAAACCAGTTACTATCCAATTCATTGTAATCCAAGAATATGTATTGAAATAATAAATATTTTGGGGATAACTATCATGTAAAGGGGTATGTATTCGTACTAAACCATGAAAATATAATGTGTTGATCTCTATCATTATATTTATTGCATTCAAGGTGAGTTTGAAAGATATATTAGAATATATCAAAACTCAAACATGTTTTATAGGATTAGTTACAAATAAAAAATTATAAATAATGTGATTATTCCCACTCCCATTTTTAGAGATCTCAAAATGATTTTAGGATAATAATTTTTTTTAGTTTTAGGAAACTATGGAATCAAAATTAATAAAATGATTTCTATAAATATTTGATAATTATTTTCATTAAAAAGTGATCTTATAATTTTGTTTCATAAATTCCAATTCATGTAATGAAAATAGGAAATTGAAATAATTAATTTCAAATGATTTTTAAATAAAGAAACCATGAAAAGAAAAAAATATAAATAATGAAATATAAAGTGGGATATATAGATATTCACAGTGAAGTAAAATCCTTTTATTTATTATTTTAAAATATTATATTTCTTTTTAAAATGAAAAAATTTAATATAAATGGGAATTATTATTTTAATGAAAAACCAAGTAAACATGAATCAAAATCATGATAATTATGAATACACAAGAAAGTAAGAAAAGTAATTTATGAAGAATATTTTAATATAATAATATTTTCCAACATTTTTAATGAATGTAAACAATGACCCATGTGGGAAATGATAGAAATATTCATTTTATCCATGGTAAATAAAGTAAAAAATAAGTAGAAATGATCTTATGAAATTATTTATGTATATATAAAATAATTCTTGTAACAATGTGTTCAATATGGGCAACAAGGAAAAATATTTTTGACCGAAAATACGTAATAAGGTCACGCACATATACTGGAAATTGTTTTGATGAATTGTGATCCAAACGGCAGTAAAATTTCAACATGTATTTTATCCCCCAGAATGAATTAAATAAAATATAACATAAGTATATGATGTAAATAAAAAAATAGAATTATCATGTAAAAGTTTTAATTTTATATATTAATAAATGTGAAATAAGTTAACAAAACATATACCATATGTAATTTATGAATCAACAGTCAAGAAATATAGAGATATTAAATAAAACTGAAATTTACAAGAATAAAAACTAAATAAATATATAATATACCAATATGAAAGTATTTACTTCATATATAATTTTTTTAAATCAAGAAACATGTCTCATGAAATTGAAATTGAGACAAAAAACCCTTACCTAAGGTCCCATTATATTTTAGTATGTCTACATGCACTGTATAATAAAAATATATTAACTAAAACAAGAATATTTCAGTGAATAATTCTTATTTATTTCATTAATTACCTATTATAATCATTATTATATATTTATTTAAAACTTCATTTAAAGATATAATGTGTTGAATAAAACTTTTCTTTTAATTTATCCCATTTTGTTTCAATTTAAATATATTTATTATTAGTAATTTTATATTTTGTAACATTTTTTTAATATTTGAATAAAATAAAATACATATGTTGGTGATAAGTAAATAATTGACATTGCACTCATAGATATATGGAATCATCCCTTAAAGAGAAATTTCAAAGGTGAGGGAGATAAAGAGTATATAATATAAATTGATTTAAATTGCCATAATAGAATCATCATAACAATAATATATTATATAATTGCATATGAAATGGAATATAAATTTATAACAAGGAATTTTTTTTGGGTGAGTAGAGGGAATAAGAAAAAAATTAACCAAAGTGAATCGACTATATGTCATTGTGGAAGAATTACTCCACTGATAAAACCATAATGTATTTGGATTTTTCAACTCCATAATCACCTGATGTTGATAATAGAGTTAGTGTATGTTAAATGGGTAGATAAAGGTCTTTTATTAAATGAAAAATTGTAGGGTGGTATTTTATACTTTTGGAGAAGAGTGTGTAGGGTTAAAATTTGGATTTTTAATCTTTAAGGGACAATAAATTTTATTGGTAATCGTTACCATGAAATTACCTTGTTTATATAAAACATATGGTTATTTGGCATTTATATAAAGATAAAATTGAATGGATCCTTCTAACTAGTTAATTAAATACAAGGAAAAAAACAATTTTTATTGGAATAAAATATAATTATGATCCAAGATGTAAAATACTGGTAACTATATTAAATTTATTATTATTAAATTAAAAATACTTTTCTTTAAATTAATTTTTTATTGTTAAAACTATTTATAAATTTTATATAATTCTTATATAATGAATATTTGACAAAAGATTTTGTATTTGTAAAAACATTATTTTTGACTATTGCACCAAAATAATATTCTATTGAAAAATACAAAAAATTATCTATAAGATAATTTTTATATGGTGATTCCAATAATAATGTACATTTAATAAAATTTAAACTATAATATTTAAGAATTTAATATCTAATTCAAAAATATAATATATTTGAAAACTATTTTCATTAATGGAAAT
This sequence comes from Viscum album, assembly GCA_963277665.1. Lineage (NCBI taxonomy): Eukaryota > Viridiplantae > Streptophyta > Magnoliopsida > Santalales > Viscaceae > Viscum > Viscum album. Next base: position 1,471,479,882 of record OY728125.1, on the reverse strand, counting down.
GACTTCTCATACTATAAGTGTTCCAAACTTATTTTATATCAACTAATGTAACACCCGAGACTTTTATGTTATATAAATCATCAAAGGAATCTTTTTCTACACACAACACTTGCTTGGTTTGCTTTACACGAAATCGCAACCTTCCTCGATAGCTTGCGTCATACGCAATACCGAGGTTCACTAAACAATGATATGCTATTAAAATATTATTAAAACTAGCCATTATGAATAGTAATAACCAATTTTTGAAATTTTATAAATTTTATTTTTCAAAATGGACTTCATTTTTGGATTCGTAATATCGAAATTAGCCTAGGGTGAAATTTTGATATTTTTCTGAAAACATTCAATTTTTGATGAATAGTGAAACCACTAAGTGGTAGTTAAAAAACTGAATTTTTCATAAAACATAATTTTACCGCTTCTATGAGAGTAATTTCAAAAATCCGAGAGACACGGTTGATGTCAGTAAGTAAAATGTGGTTCAATGAGATGAAAATAATTTTTGGTGAATAGTAACTTTTTACTTTTATTTACCACGGTTAAAAGTAAATAGGGTAATTAAGGGTAAAAATGATATTATTATTATCCTAACACATGTCCTAATTATATTGGATAAGTGTAATTCGACCAAAAACAAACTTTGGAATAAAATATGACCATTTAGGCCCACTTGGATTAGATTAGGACATTTATTATTAATTTATTTAAAGAAGGGTTAAAATGGTTAAAATCAAAGTTTAATAAGTAAATAATTTTTAATATAAGGTTATACATTAGATAAATTTGACTATAAATATTCATTAGAAACATAAAAAGAGTTACTACATAATGGTATTTTATATGTAATTTTTAGACATTAACTAATTTAATTTATTTATGACACAAAGATGATGCAGTAATTATCTTACTAATGAAATATTGAAATAATTGATGTTATAAACAACAAAATAAATGTAATTTGAGACTTTTTATGAATTAAAATAATTTTATAGATTAATATGACATGATATTATTGATTTAATTAAATGTTTTCGAACTAATAATTCTGTAATGATTTTTTCAAAAATTAATTACTAAATAGTGTCAAAATTAACATAAAATAGTTTTTAAAACAAATATTATATTAGTAATTGTTATTTTATTCCTAAAAATCTAAGGTTCTGCCAAATGACTTATATAAGGTTATATATATTAATAATAAACAACTTGGGGTTCGTTTGGCTGCTTATAGTACGTTTATTAACCTTATAGTTTAAGAACACAAGAAGACATGGTAAGAGTAAAATTATTTAACTTAATGTTAAATCTAAATGATAAGGTTACAATAGGAACCTAAACTTGTCTAAATTATATTTGATGAGAGGAGTTTGACCCATCCCCACCTTATCTTTGAAATGTATCAATTTGGAGCTATTTAAAACCGAACTTGACTTTATAATAAAATAATATTTTTAGTTTTTCCAAAGGAGCCCCTCTCCTCCCTTATAAAAGGGCACCTCCTCCCCCTCTTCCTCACACCACTTTGAGCCTTCAAGCTCGGCCAAACCCTGTCAATTTCTTCTCTCCACTTACCTAGAAACATCCTAGAGTTTCTGGTCTTCTTCAAAGACCTATTTTAGTGCCCTAAAGGGAGGTCTCAAAGAAGTACTTCAAAGAAGAGGTAATGTCTGTTACCGATTCTTTCATCTTTCTTTCTTCTTCAACTTCTTCTTCTTTAGTTGTTTCATTATGAAGTAATAACATCAGTATCACTCATATACGAATATGTTATTATAAGTATGAAACAACCCTATTTAACCATCTATCCATCCTACGGAAAATGAAATCACTGCGCGTGCGTACGTACGGAATACTGTCTCCAATCCGTGGTGTAATCTATTTTTCACCACCAACTTACTTGGATGGGTATAATGGTGTAAATAATGACTATATATGACTATTATAAATTTATATTGATTCTTAAATAGTATAAATACACTCCAATACAATTCCACGATCATAGGAACGATATCATCACTCGTGCATACGTACGGAATACTGTCTCCATGATGTGATGTGACTCGTTCTAAATGATCTTCATTTCATAATGATTATATAAATGAATTGAATGAATGAATATGATATATATTACACTAATACCATTCTGGGAATGAGGTATCTATAACCTAAAGATAAGAATAAGAATTTATTCGACAAAACACGCATAAGAACAAAAAGTTATAAACACCCGAATAACAAGTAGCAATGAAATATTACTACTAAGAAGCTAAGAATATGACCATATATGATATCATAAAAATAAGTATGATTCTGGAATAATTCAATAACATTATTTAAATCATTATACAGGAGGTTCGGACACGTACAAAGCATATCGGACCTAAGGTAAGGGAAATATCACAATCTCATTTTTATCCGAGATTGTTTATACTTTGGTATTTACTGGGGTGTATTTTATCATCCAAATCCATGTTTCCTCAATATGTAATATTATTTCCATCCACCTACAATTGTTTAAATCCAATTTTACCCTTCAGTGAGTTTTTAGTAAAAGATATGAAAAGAATCTTTTGTCGTTTTTCGTATGAGGTACTTTTTGACTTTTCTGAAAAAAGTACGAGAAGAATGTTTTTTTTAACTTATACGAAATGAATGGATTTTTAAAACATTATTTCAAAGAAGCTTCATTTAAAAGATTTCAAGTTTATTTTTAATCAACTTCTTTTAGTTTAAAATTGTATGACATGTTAAGAAAGGAAAAAAAATTTGAAGTAGAAAGGATATTTTCCTCAAGAATGGAGTTCAAGTGTTTTATCAAAATTATTTTCCATCTAAGATAATAAAGGGTTATGTTTCTATCCCTATTATTACATTGATTTTATTATGTTCTGATGAAATTATATTTATGAATTCCTTTATCTTATATGAATTGTTTTATGATGTCATGATGTTTAAGATTCCCATTTTTATTACATGGGTTATGCAATAATGTATGATTTATGATTTTGTGGAACACATAAGACTGGTATCATTATGAGATGGGTGGGACCTATATCTCCCTCCAATGTATTGGGTAAAGATTTTATATCTCATGAGATAGACATGGCTGGAACGGTAGGTTATACCGGTTCAGTGAAGCAGGACGGAAATGAGGGTAACTCGGTTCAAAAATGGACTTTGTCCACTAAGATAGTCTTGGAAATGAGTCTTGACTAATAAGAAATGATTCTCTATGATTATGTGTGTATTCCACAAAGTTTCATGTTTTATGTTATGATTATTGGGATTACATTTCACTACTATGATTTATCCCATGTTATGAAATTATGATCTCTTTTGCAGGTTAAGATTTCCAAAAGTTATGTGCTTATGTATATGATGTGATTGATATTTATTTTGTTTACCATTACTGAGCATTTGAGCTCACCCTTTTGTATGTTTTATTTCCCCAGGTCATGAAGAAGGTTATTAAGTAGAATATGCCAAAAAGGGACTCCAGATATGATGAAATAAATGAGAGGCAAAGTAGATGCTTTATGAACCAGTTGTTTATGTTTCCCAGTTTCTAAAGACACTATACCTATACGGTCCTTTCTTGGTTTTGTTATATGTTGTAATAAGTGTGCTTCAATTCTAAAGCAATAACAATGTATTTAAAGTATGGGTCGTTATAGTTGGTATCAGAGGAAAGGTATAGTCAACCTTTGGAAACTAGGATGTGAAAGCCTTCGTAAGAACCCTAAGGATAAGTCTAAGCATAGAACAAAATCTTAGTGTTTTAGAAATGACCATGAATAACGTAGGATAAGACCTTAAGTGTGAAATTTTATTCTTGATTATGTGGTTTTCCTATTATAATTAGTGTTTCTCACACTATTCTTCTTGGTTTTAGTCAATGGCTGGAACCCGAAGGAACCGTGTTAATGCGGAATGCGACGGGAAATACAATGATTGTCCCCCGGAGCAACCAAACGTTATGAGAGCTGGAATGAAAAATCTTGTAGCCATGATCACACAACTTTCTCAAGCTATGAATCATGCATGACTTCCAAATGAGCAAAGGAAGGAGCAACATTCTGTTGAATCCTTCATGAGGCAGCGTCCACCTTCTTTCAGCGGGTCTACTGATCCATTAGTTGCTGAACAATGGATTAGTACTACTGAAATGATATTTTCAGTTCTTCAATGTTCTGAACATGATAAAGTCATCCTAGAAGTGTATCGTTTGGAAGGAGATGATGATCAATGTTGGAATCTTATTAAGAATACGAGACAAAGGGATGAAATTGATTCCATGGAATGGGATGAGTTCAAGAACTTATTTTTCAATTAGTACTTCCCTCGTATTCTCCGAACAAAGATGGAGAAAGAGTTTCTTGAACTAAAGCAAAAGAATGATGAATCTGTTGGTACCTATGAAGCAAATTTTACCAGACTTGCAAGGTACGCTTCTGGTATTGTTATCCAACCTGAGAGTAAGATCGATCGATTCTTTAGTGGCTTAAAACCAAGTCTTCTAAGGGCCTTATCCATAAGGGACTTCAATAGCTATGAGGAAATCTTTCGATGTGCTCTCAAAGTTGAGATAGATATTGGAGTAACCCATCAGTCATATGGGTTTGATAAGAAGAGGAAAATGAAATTCAATGGAAAATCTAAAGAGCACACTGAAAAGAAGATGAGCTTTCCCTTTTGCTCAGAGTGTGGAAAGAAACATGGAGGGAGTTGTCTTAAAGGGACAAGTAAATGTTTCAAATGTGGAAAGGAGGGTCATCGGGTATTTGAATGCCGCGATGATGGGAAGAAGATGTCTAATGATGCAAACAAAGGAAGGGATACACAGAATGAACCTACTACACTTCAATGTTTCAAGTGTGAGGAGATGGAAATTTTGCCAATAAATTACCTAATCCAAGGGTTAATGATGATGGTCGACGTCAACAAACTCTTAAGGCTAAAGAAAAAGGAAAGTCCCGTGGAATTTCTATCAGCGATGAGAAGTACGATAACAATGTGGTGAAAGGTACACTTACCATCCACTCTAAAGTAGCAAATGTTTTATTTGATTCTGGATCCACCCACTCCTTTATTTCTGAAGAATTTTCTAAGGGTATCACCATATTACCTCAACAATTAGATGTTGAGTTATCTGTGACAATACCTAATGGCACAACAGTCACATCAAAAGTTTATAATTCTTCTCCGATTGAAGTTTGTGGGAAAGTGCTTCCTGCAAATCTTGTGATCCTTCCTATAGTGAAATTTGATGTGATTCTTGGCATGGATTGGCTTTCTCTACATGGAGCTCATATCAATTTCCAAAGAAGGGAAGTCACATTTCATATTCCAGATCAATCTATGATCGTCTATCGATGCAAGGATGAACATAACCTTCCAGTGGAAATTTATTCCATTTTATGGGTATTGATTCCACAAATGAAGGTTATTTATCTCAAATGGTTGGTGAGAAAATCATGATTAAGAATATTCCCATTGTACGGGAGTTTGATGATGTCTTTCCGGAGGAATTACCGGGTCTTCCACCGAATTGTGAAGTTGAGTTTTCAATAGAACTCATACCGGGTGCTTTGCCTATTTCAAGGACACCTTATAAAATGGCCCTAATTGAGTTACAGGAATTGAAGAAGCAACTCCAAGAGAATCTTGATAAGGGGTTCATACGCCCTAGTGTGTCACCTTGGGGAGCACCAGTTCTGTTTGTTAAGAAGAAATATGGATCAATGAGACTCTGCATTTATTATCGCGAACTTAATAAGATCACTATCAAGAACAAATATCCTCTCCCACGCATTGATGACCTATTTGACCAACTACGCGAAGTTCAATACTTTTCCAAGATTGATCTTCATTCAGGGTATCATCAATTAAGGGTCAAAAGGGAGGATATACCAAAGACGGCTTTCCGTACAAGGTATGGACACTATGAATTTATAGTGATGCCATTTGGTCGTACTAATGCCCCTGCTATCTTCATGGATCTAATGAATAGATTCTTTAGAGACTATATTGATCAGTTTTTGGTAGTCTTTATAGATGATATTCTTGTCTATTCAAAGAGCAAGGAAGAACATGAAGATCACTTGAGAATTATATTGAAGACCTTGAGAAAGGAGAAGCTTTATGCCAAATTTACCAAGTGTGAATTTTGGCTTCAAAAAGTTGCATTTTTGGGTCACATAATCTCAAAAGAGGGGATATCTGTGGATCCAGCAAAAACAGAGGTTATCGAAAGATGGTCGAGACCAACAACAGTAACCGAGATCCGAATTTTTCTTGGTTTGGCTGGATATTATCAACGTTTTGTGAAAGATTTTTCACGATTATCTAATCCACTCACCAAGTTGACTCGGAAAGGAGTTAAGTTTGTTTGGACGGAGGAATGTGAAGAGAATTTCAAGGAGTTGAAAAGAAGTTTATCCAGTGCACCTGTGCTCACACTGCCTTGTAGCGGAGAAAGGTTTATGATCTACAGTGATGCATCCAAGAAGGGATTGGGGTGTGTTCTTATGCAAAATGATATGGTGATATCTTATGCCTCACGACAGTTGAAAATACATGAGAAAAATTACCCAACTCATGATTTGGAGTTAGCTGTGGTAATCTTTGCATTAAATATTTGGAGGCATTACCTTTATGGTGAAAGGTGTGATATTTATACTGATCATAAAAGTTTAAAGTATATTTTCACAAAAAAGGAGCTGAATATGCGTCAAAGAAGATGGTTAAAGCTGATTAAGGATTATGACTGCTCAATCCATTACAACCCTGGGAAAGCAAACAAGGTGGAAGATGCATTAAGTCGACAAGACCATGCCAGTTTATCCATGATGAGGATCACAAAAGATCCAATATTTATGGATTTAAAAAGGATAGATCTTGTAATTATAATGGAAGGGGGAAAATATTATCTTTCTCAAATGAATGTTCAACTATCTATACATGTGAAGATTAAAGAGGCATAGAAAGAAGATGTCGAGTTACAAAAGAAGGTGAGAAATGTTCCTGAATTCAACCTTAATTTTGATGGGATAATAAAGTTCAGGAATCGGGTTTGTGTTCCTCCCATCCCCGAATTAAAGAAGGAGCTGCTGGATGAGGCTCATAGTTCTTCATTCTCTATTCATCCTGGAAGCACGAAGATGTATAGGGACCTGAAAGAGTACTTCTGGTGAGATGCCATGAAAAGAGATGTTGCTGAATATGTCTCTCGATGCTTGGTTTGTCAACAAGTTAAAGCTGAGAGACAGAAGTCTAAGGGGATGTTACAACCATTTCCCATACCTGAATGGAAATGGGAAAACATCACTATGGACTTTGTCATAGGACTTCCTAAAACATCCAAAGGAAATAATTCTATCTGGGTCATAGTTGATCGTCTTACAAAGTCTGCACACTTCATTGATATTAGAGAGGATTTCTCTCTGGATCAGCTTGCCAGGATATATGTAAAGGAAGTGTGAAGATTGCATGGAGTACCACTTTCTGTTATATCTGATCAGGATCCGAGATTTACCTCGAAGTTCTGGCGAAGTCTTCAGCATACTTTGGATACAGAGTTGAGTTTCAGCACTACTTATCATCCTCAGATAGACGGTCAGTCTGAGAGAATAATTCAAACTCTAGAAGATATGTTGAGAGCTTGCTCTATGGATTTCAAAGGTGGTTGGGATCAACACCTACCTTTGGTGGAATTTTCTTATAATAATAGCTTTCACTCCAGTATTTAGATGGATCCTTATGAAGCTCTCTATGGAAAGAAATGTAGGACTCCAACTTGCTGGGATGAAGTTGGGGAAATAAAGCTATTAGGACCTGATCTCGTTGATGAAATGGCAGAAAAGGTCAGATCTATTCAACAACACATAAGAGTAGCTCAGAGTCGACAGAAAAGTTATACCGACAACCGAAGAAAAGACCTAGATTTTGAAGTGGGTGATAAAGTGTTCTTACGAATATCTCCCTGGAAGAGGGTTATGAGATTTGGAAAGAAGGGGAAGTTGAGCCCTAGATATATCGGTCCTTTCGAAATACTAGATCGTGTTGGGAAGGTTGCTTAACGATTGGCGCTTCCACTGAATCTCTCTCAAGTTCACGATGTGTTCCATGTATCTCTCCTGAGAAAGTATATACCTGATCCTTCACATGTACTCAGCTCAGAAGTTGTACCGCTGGAGCAAGATCTTTCTTATGAAGAACAACTGATAGAGATTTTGGATCGTAGCGAAAAATTCCTACGAAACAAGACCACTCGATTGGTGAAAGTTTTATGAAGGAACCACCAATTAGAAGAAGCTACATGGGAGCTTGAGGATATGATGAGGGAGAGGTATCCTCATCTGTTTGTTACAAAGTGACGAATTTTGAGGGCGAAATTCATTTTAAGGGGGGTAGAATGTAACACCCAAGACTTTTATGTTATATAAATTATCAAAGGAATCTTTTACTACACACAACACTTGCTTGGCTTGCTTTAAACGAAATCGCAACCTTCCTCGATAGCTTGCATCGTACGCAATACCGAGTTTCACTAAACAATGATATGCTATTAAAATATTTTTAAAACTAGCCATTATGAATAGTAATAACCACTTTTTGAAATTTTATAAATTTTATTTTTCAAAATGGACTTCATTTTTGGATTTGGAATATCGAAATTAGCCTAGGGTGAAATTTTGGTATTTTTCTGAAAAATTTCAATTTTTGATGAATAGTGAAACCACTAAGTGGTAGTTAAAAAACTGAATTTTTCATAAAACTTAATTTCACCGCTTCTGTGAGTGGAATTTCAAAACTCTGAGAGACACGGTTGACGTCAGTAGGTAAAATGTGGTTCAATGAGATAAATTTTTTTTTGGTGAATAGTAACTTTTTACTTTTATTTACCACGATTAAAATAAATAGGTTAATTAAGGGTAAAAATGATATTATTATTACCCTAACACATGTCCTAATTCTATTGGATAAGTTTAATTCTACCAAAAACAAACTTAGGAATAAAATATGACCATTTAGACCCACTTGGATTAGATTAGGACATTTATTATTAATTTATTTAAACAAGGGTTAAAATAGTTAAAATCAAAGTTTAATAAGTAAATAATTTTTAATATAAGGTTATACATAAGATAAATTCTACTATAAATATTCATTATAAAGATAAAAATATTTCCTACATAATGGTATTTTATATGTAATTTTTATACATTAAATAACTTAATTTATTTATGACACAAAGATGATGCAGTAATTATCTTATTAATGAAATATTGAAATAATTGATGTTATAAACCCCGAAATAAATGTAATTTGAGACTTTTTATGAATTACAATAATTTTCTAGATTAATATTACATGTTAGTATTTATTTAATTAACTTTTCTCAAACTAATAATTCTGTTATGTTTTTTACAAAAATTAATTACTAAATAGTGTCAAAATTGACATAAAATAGTTTTTAAAACAAATATTATATTAGTAATTTTTATTTTATTCCTAAAAATCTAAGGTTTTTTCAAATGACTTATATAAGGTTATATATATTAATAATAAATAACTTGGGGTTCGTTTGGATGATTATAGTAAGTTTATTAATCTTATAGTATAAGAACACAAGAAGACACAGTAAGAGTAAAATTATTTAACTTAATGTTAAATCTAAATGATAAGGTTAAAATAGGAACCTAAACTTGTCTAAATTATATTGGATGAGAGGATTTCGACCCATACCCACTTTAGCTTCTAAATATATCAATTTTTAGCTATTTAAAACCGAACTTGACTTTATAATAAAATAATATTTTTTTGTTTTTCCAAAGGAGCCCCTCTCCTCCCTTATAAAAGGGCACCTCCTCCCCCTCTTCCTCACACCACTTTGAGCCTTCAATCTCGGACAACCCCTACCAATTTATTCTCTCCACTTCCCTAGAAAAATCCTAGAGGTTCTGGTCTTCTTCAAAGACTTATTTTAGTGCCCTAAAAGGAGGTCTCAAAGAAGCACTTCAAAGAAGAGGTAATGTCCGTTACCGATTCTTTCATCTTTCTTTCTTCTTCAACTTCTTATTATTTAGTTGTTTCATTATGAATTAATAACATCATTATCACTCATATACTGATATGTTATTATAAGTATGAAACAACCCTATTTAACCATCTATACATCCTACGGAAAATGAAATCACCGTGCGTGCGTACGTACGGAATACCATCTCCACGCCGTGGTGTAATCTATTTTCCACCACCACCTTACTTGGATGGGTATAATGGTGTAAATAATGACTATATATGACTATTATAAAGTTATATTGATTCTTAAATAGTATAAATACACTCCAATACAATTACACGATCATAGGAACGATATCATCACTCGTGCGTATGTACAGAATACCGTCTCCACGATGTGATGCAACTCGTTCTACATGATCTTCATTTCATAATGATTATATAAATGAATTGAATGAATGAATATGATATATATTACACTAATACAATTCTAGGAATGAGGTATCTATAACCTAAAGAGAAGAATAAGAATTTATTCGACAAAACACGCATAAGAACAAAAAGTTACAAACACCCGAATAACAAGTAGCAATGAAATATTACTACTAAGAAGCTAAGAATATGACCATATATGATATCATAAAAATAATTATGATTCTGGAATAAGTCAATAACATTATTTAAATCATTATACAGGAGGTTCGGACGCGTACAAAGCATATCGGACCTAAGGTAAGGGAAATATCACAATCTCATTTTTATCCGAGATTGTTTATACTTTGGTATTTACTGGGGTGTATTTTATCATCAACATACATGTTTCCTCAATATTTAATATTATTTACATCCACCTACAATTGTTTAAATCCAATTTTACCCTTCAGTGAGTTTTTAGTAAAAGATATGAAAGGAATATTTTGTCGTTTTTCGTACGAGGTGCTTTTTGACTTTTCCGACAAAAGTACGAGAAGAATGTTTTTTTTTAACTTATACGGCATGAATGGATTTTTAAAACATTATTTCCAAGAAGCCTCCTTTAAAAGTTTTCAAGTTTATTTTTAATGAACTTCTTTTAGTTTAAAATTGTATGACATGTTAAGAAAGGAAAATGTTTTTGAAGTAGAAAGGATATTTTCCTCAAGAATGGAGATCAAGTGTTTTATCAAAATTATTTTCCATATAAGATAATAAAGGGTTCTGTTTCTATCCCTATTATTACATTGATTTGATTATGTTCTGATGAAATTATATTTATGAATTCCTTTATCTTATATGAATTGTTTTATGATGTCATGATGTTTAAGATTCCCATTTTTATTACATGGGTTATGCAATGATGTATGATTTATGATTTTGTGGCACACATAAGAATGGTATCATTATGAGATGGGTGGGACCTATATCTCCCTCCAATGCATTGGGTAAATATTTTATATCTCATGAGATAGACATGGCTGGAACGCTAGGTTATACCGGTTCAGTGAAGCAGGACTGAAACAAGGGTAACTCGGTTCAGAAATGGACTTTGTCCACTAAGATAGTCTTGGCAATGAGTCTTGACTAATAAGAAATGATTCTCTATGATTATGTGTGTATGCCACAAAGTTTCATGTTTTAAGTTATGATTATTGGGATTACATTTCACTACTATGATTTATCCCATGTTATGAAATTATGATCTCTTTTGCAGGTTAAGATTTCCAAAAGTTATGTGCTTATGTATATGATGTGATTGATATTTCTTTTGTTTACCCTTACTGAGCATTTGAGCTCACCCTTTTGTATGTTTTATTTCCCCAGGTCAGGAATAAGGTTATTAAGTAGAATATTCCAAAAAGGGACTCTAGATATGATGAAATAAATGGGAGGCAAAGTAGATGCTTTATGAACCAGTTGTTTATGTTTCCCAGTTTCTAAAGACACTATACCTATACGGTCCTTTCTTGGTTTTGTTATATGTTGTAATAAGTGTGCTTCAATTCTGAAGCAATAACAATGTATGTAAAGTATGGGTCGTTATAACTAATAATGAAATTATTATAAATCAATTACTTTAGAAATTTAAATTTTTAATTATAATTATATATTAAATGTGTTCAATTAAATATATTTATCTAAAAATATATAATATATATAATAATACAATTCCTTATAAAATAATCAATTTAATAAAAAATTATTTTAATCGCATATTATATAATTTCATTATTTTTCTCATAAAAATTAAATTTACTAAATTAGTTTTTTTTCATAACACAAAAATGTTTCTTTAAAACAATAACATGAAAAAACAATTTTTTAAACAATTTTTCTCTATAACAGGTTTTACACATCTTTGTAATGATATTTTACATTTTATTATCATGATGTTTTAAATTTAATATTACATTATAACATATATAATAGTTGATCTTTAGTTCAACATTAAGTGTGATATAAGATATTCATCATAATATTTATTTAAATGAAATCAATTACAAAATTCATGTTGTGTTTTATTTTAACCCTTAAATCAATTACATCCGCATAATATAAATTTTTATCACTGATGAAAATAGATTATGGTATTCATAATATAGTCACGAATTATGATATTAAAATTTATTCTAATCCTTCATAATTACTTATAAAAATAATTTTAACGATCCAATTCATATCATCTTGGTGTGTCAAACCAGGTTAGTTGTTAGGTAATTTTTATGTGCACCGAAGGAAGACTGATATAATACCTAACCAATATTTTTTAAGGTTTTACCCCAAGGAGCAGCAGATCTAGAGTCATCATCCACATGTTTATATCCAAAAGGGATTGCATTTCTAGGAAACCACACACTATTTACTTTAACAAAATATTATGATGTTTTCTTATATTTTGATTTATCACTAAGGTTTCAACTAATGTACTATAGTCCAACATTAATTCAATAGTCAAACAAAAATTTATCAATATATTTCTTACTAAATTTTAAACCCCTAATTCATTCAATCATATTCTCTTTTAAATTAACTAATCCATTATCCCCAAAAAACACTAATCACATACTAATCAATATATGTCTTAATCATATATACTTTTATAATGATTATAATATTTTCAAAAAATAAAACAAATTTCCATGATAGTAAATTATAAACCATTGACAATGGATACATACCTATTGATAACTATTCTTCATAAAACCGAAGAAACATATCCTAAAATATCATTAATAACCTCTTATTCCGATCACAGAATGCCTTAAAATGGGTGACTTTGAATTTAAACATGTGATTAACCTTTAATATATTAACCAATGATAGTATCATCAAATCTAATAATATAATCATAAACTAACATCATAACCTATATAGTTACTAAAATCCTTCCATGAAACCAACTGATACAATTCAAACTCACTCTCTGACTTTTAGTGCTAAAAATATATTCTTTTCACATAGGATTGATACATACTAAAGTGATACAAACATAAAAATTCATAAATACAACATCAATAGAAGATATTGAATAACATACATTTAAAATAACTTTTAGTTTTATAGTTTTCAATAGTTATGAAATACCATTTACTAGTAAAATCCATTTCCCTTCAATCCATTGGTAATTGTTTCCAATAAACCAAGGATTACTTATTTTAAAATAAATCTTCAATATATCCCTCACATTTTTCATCACATTACACCCATCTACACATATCATACTTAATTCTCTTATTTATAAGATAGGGAAAAGGAAAACAAGATAAGGGTGATTTAAAATTCTTATTAAGGGGTAAAGTACAACCACATCTATCATGGATTACTCAAGAACAATATAATATCACATAAACAAATATAATAAAATAATTCAATATAAGAGATAACATATGCTTGTAATATATAAAAGGATAGAATAAAAATTAAAATAATCACTTGAATAACAAATAATTAATAAATACTAATTGAATTTTTAATTTCATACATCATAATAACATAATCAAGGGGTTATTCCATGACATCATACATAGACTTTTATGGTATAAGAGAAATACTCAAGCTATATTAACTCACAACAGGCTATCTATTATTCAATGGGATATATAATTTTGATAACCACCCATCATTAATTATGTCTTATTCATTAATCGAATGAATAAATTAATAAAAAATATAATGAGAATTTTACATGATTTAGTATTCATATATCATTATTTTTACAATTACAGGTATAACAATTATCAATATTTTCCTGTAAAATAAATAGAATAGCTTTCTTGATAAAAATATTTCAAAAAAATCTTATAGAGTATATATCATATGAAAAATTCAATACTAGAATCTATAATATAGATATATTAGAAGTGATATAGAATATATCCCTAAAATTAACACATACAGACACGATGATAAAAAATGAAAACACAGGATATAAGAATAGTGATACATAACATAATATTTATGAGAAATGTGAATTATGAACTATAAATTTATATTGGAATCTGGAGGATAATACATGAAATATAACTCTAAATTTTATATATCTTATACTTTTTGTGAAAAAAATAGAAGCAAAATTACAAAAATATATTTCTAAATAGTTTATGCTTTGGTTATAAAAAACTTCAATACAACTTTCAAAAACATCATTTCTAGTGGTAAAAAGTATAATTTTAAATCTCTATAAAAAATATGGAAATATTGAGAGGAAATTAATTAAAATTATAATATGTAGACTAGAAGTTAAAAATTTAGAATATAGAATGAAATCTATTTATTTATTATTCCAAAACATTAAACATTATTAATTTTAAAAATAATAATATAATAATAGGACTTTCATTTTCATTGAAAACCTATATAAAAACCAATAAGAATATTTATAGAAAATACAAAACAATAATGTGGGAATTTTGAGTCATGAGGAAAATGTTAGAAAGAACATTATTTTGAGATTTTTTAAATAAATAAAAAAATGAAAACTGGTGAAAATAATGATAAGATTCTTTCTAAACCGTGGTAAATAAATTTAATGAAAATAGGAAATTATTGAAAGAAATATTTTTTTAGAGATAAAATCATCCTTGTCACAATATAAATATTATGAACATGGAGGAGAATGATTATTCGCTATTAATAATAGATAAGATCAAGTCCAAATAAAAAACCATTTGATTGAATTTTGAAACAATGGGTGGTAAAATTATTGGAAGTATTTTATTACCCATAAAATAAGGATATAATACAATATAGTATAATCATATGGTGTAATAAGAAACATAGAATGTTGATGTTGAAGAATTATTTTTATAATTTAATAAATGTCAATAATGTTAACAACAACCCTTATGACTTAGGTAATGTATGGATCAATGGTTAATTAATAGAGAGAGATTAAAGAAAATTTAAAATAATAGTAATAAAAAATTAGTTATGATAAAAAAAATCTTTAATTTTGTATTTACCTAATATAAAAGAAAACTGGTTTATAATATGAAACACAACTCAATGAATTGAAACTGAGACAAAGAACTCTTACATGAGGTACCATTTATTTTCATCTTTTTTATGCTACCTATGAAATAAAAATATATTTATTCAAAAACATTCTATAAGTTAATTTTATTTATTTTTTATTATTTATTAGTTAAAATAGGTATACTAGTTTCATAATAACATTAAAATTGTATATGATTTTGTAAAATTATATATATAAGCACAGAATTAGTTAAAGATCATATGAATTATTTAATATAAACCTACATTCCATGTACAAAATGATATGTAATGTATTGAAAACATCCTCCTTGGTGGATATAACAAACAATTATCAAATTATGTTAAAGGAGGGGGAGAGATAGTATATACTATCTTTTTATTTTATTATGATTTTATAATATCTATCCCTGTTTTTTGAAATTCCTATATAATGTCTAGTTTCATCTACTATTGAGGACATATTCAATGATATGCATATCACATCCCAAATAGATATTATGTTTATATTAGAAAATACAAGTACTATTTAATATATTCTAATCATCTATAAAATATATAAAAAATTAAAAATAATGAATAATAAAATTAAAAATATTTTTTATGACTTCCTCACAACTTTACTCTTCATGAGTTTACTCTATCTAATATAATTGATATGTTATCCTCTATCTTGTACATCCAAAAACATTACATCATATGTTGATAAAAATTAGTCATCGGAATTCCCATGAACATAAATCTAATGTTACAATGTCTCTATCCACTGTGATCATTCTCTTGCACTCAGTCTGGTAACCTTAACAGTTCTTCATATGATAATTTTCTACAACATAGCCACTTAAATCCTTGATCACTGTATAGATGGAATATGAATATTGTAAAAATAAATATTATGAACAAAAATCAAGAATCCTGAAAATCATCATGATATTTGGAACCATGGAGATTAATAAATAATAATTTAAATCACGATGTATCTCTAAACTATGAAATATCATTTTCTTTTAACATCTCCATATAACTTCTTCTATAAACACATATCAACAAATTTATATGAAATAAAATCAAACCATATTGGGAAGAAATATCCAACTTTGTGTATTATGTTATTATTCTATCACATATTTAAATGTATTCAAAGTTAATATGTGTTCTCAACTATTTCTCCTTAATAATGAAAAAAATACAAAGGAATACATTGAGGTTATATCAACTTAACGTTTTTCTTCTCAGAATCCCGATAACTTTTCTCAATAGAAAAATAGTACCTAAATAATCTCTGAAAAATATAGTTACGATCAAACCTAAAACAACATCAACAAATACATCATGAAATTTCAGGTTTATAAACCATACTCCTCTTTTATATCAATATAATAAACAATAATCAAACCAGTATGAGTGATTAGTTCAATATATCAATGGAATGTACGATACACAAACATATGATGTGCTCCCCCCAAAGGGTAATAAAAAATCTTTTATCATGATCAATGTAAGTTTCATGATGGATATATTGAACTAATTCAAAATCAATTACTTCACTAAACTATATCCATTACTTCTTCTCCGTTAATTCATTGTAAGTTACTCCAAATAAACAAGAACAATGTGAATATATAATAACATCAATTTTCCTCAGAAGTAACATTCAGTTTCAGAGTCTTCTCATCATTTAGAAATCTTCTTCTTATTTTATATAAAATCTTATTTTCTGTCTTTCTGATAATCATTCTTTATATATTTTATAATGAATCAATTATCATATATTGGGTCATTATATGAAGAAATCATGTTATCTTCAATTTTGGAATTTCATTATTCATCTATGTTTGTAAAATCATCTTCATGATTTCCTCTTGGGTTGGTAACATAGTTACACATTCATTACTACTATACACTTCTTTCTCAAAACTCTCACGTTTCATCTAAATCATAAAACCACCATCTATAGATATCTTATAATCAATATTATTCTCATTTCAGAAAACATGTATCTTAACTTTTTCATTATTAGGATTTTGTTCTTCATCTATATTTCTAGCCTTTTCTATTTGATAAGAAAAAGTACATATACACACGTTCATTACATTGTCAATTTTATTGAGATTCTCACAGGCCCCACTTTATTCATTAGCCTTTTTAACCTTATAAACATTCTCATATACTTTAGATTAGTAATTTTATCAAGAGATGTTTCTTTATTTTCGATTAGAATACCCTATAGTTATATTCTCATTTTCCATCATCATCACTACTCAATGGTGAACATTAAATTTTTAGATGGTATAAGAAGTTTAATTCACCATTATATTCATTAGTGGATGATGAATCATCCATCCCTATTCTATATAGATATTTATTTTTAATTATAAAGATTGTTATCTATTTCCTATTCAATGTTTATTTTTTAGACTTATTATCTTCTTTTTCTTAACTATGAATCATTAAAATTATTTTTATGAATTCATCCTACCTAATGGTTACTTTCATCACAATTATTATAAATAAGATATTTTTTACCTTTTACATCCAAATTTATCTTATTAAATTTATTCAATATAAGTGAATTTTTTTTCATTTTTCCATCTTAATATTCCTAAAAACATAATCTACTTAATTTTTCATCAAATTCATTTTCTCCGAACTACCCTTTTAACAAACCTTCAAAAGGAAATTCTTATTTATAATTATTCTCAATGCCCATATATTTTCTAATTTCATATTGCATGATAATATAACATTTTTTATAATGATATATATTAAATTTACATTAAGAGTTTAAACCTTATCCTAAAACATATCTAATAAGTCTCTACTTGATTTCACAACAATAGTAGTATCTTCTAGTTTCTCACATAAAACAATAATGATGTTGAAAATTCTATTGACCCCAGTAATATACTTATAAATATCTGCATCATCATCTATAATGATATCTTCAAATCTACTCCACAAAATTTTTAACATAGCGTCCTTTCCTATCATGTTTCCTTTATAAGTGCTTCTCAACTTATCCCACATCTCATTATCTAATTGGTAACCCATTATATTTTCATATAAATTGTTAAAGAGATCCATCATAATCAAACTCTGTTATTTTCCATAAAAATATAGATATATCATATCAGAAGGATCTATAGAAATATAATTAATAAGTGGAAAAAACAAAATAGTAGGATCTTTCACATTTAGTACAAGAGATAATAGAAATTGTAAAATAAATTACCTCAAACTGTGATTGTTCGTACAATACAATATATAAACTGCCATATTTTTTGCTGAATCTGTATTCTCATTCCTTAGTATGAATGTGGATATTTATCTCACCGTGTATTAAGTAAATATAAATATTATTTTCATCATATTATATTAATAATTTTTTTTATACAAACATATTTCTTAATAGGTTTGGTACACCATCCACTCAACACGAATTATTTACCAACTTCATCTATGATTACAATTATAGAGGAAATACATATTAATACAACCTAGTAATCATACTAAAATTAAAAAATGTTCAACCCCCACCCAAAAATAGTCAACTCCTCTACCATAAATGATTAAACACAAAATTGTTTTTCTTGCATATTTTCCACCAAAATTGATTATACCTCATATGTAAGATCCTCTTCAACAACTGTTTATACCACCCCATCTATAATATCTTGTCACTTTATGTTAATCTTCTATAGAATGATATTCTTATTCAAATGTTCTTCCTGAATGAGAAAGTAAGGTATCCTTTTTATGTGTTCAACTACTCCATGATCATCAATAGATTTTAGATGAGTTTGTTAGTAATTAAACATACTCGTAGTTATGAAAGACCTCTATATTATTTAAATCCCCACCAATGATCAGTTTTGTGGTATGATGTCACGTATTATATACCCAATTCTCTATCTCTTGGGAATGCATATATGATGCAACTTCGTTTCGTACTATGGGGTCCTTGGTTCTCTATCTGGTGCACGTTTCTTGGAGAACCCCAGTTCAATGATTCTTTATTATAATCATGTTTTTATCATTCTTCTTTTTAATATGTTGATTCATCTATTTTCTACTTCTCAATCTAGTGGATATTTTTCTCATGGTCTTCCATCCCCTTTTCATCCACATAAATCAAGTATATTCTTGTTCTGAAACCCACTGTGCTATTAGAAGACCATTAATTGTTTCAATATATAGAAACAATATTTACCTAAAAATCTATAAATGATCTCTTCGTTACTTATTGGAAAACATACTCCATAAATTTAGGTAAAATAAAATCTTTCTATTTGGATTTCTTTCCCAACTCTAACATCATTTATTATGCCATCAAAATCATTAGTATAAACAAATTCAAGATTTATAATCAAATTTTCATAAAAACTATGTATCGATAATATTATTCAAACATCCTAAAATCACATCTATTTTTAGGAATTTGGAAATAATATCTCAACATTATCACAATTAAGGACATTGAAAAAATTTATAAACCTCCATTACCCTCTGTCGTACGTGAAAACACGAAGCTAGCATTATCCAATATGACTCCATAGGAGCTCCTTCATCCTGTAACATCAACAATTACATATTTTATGACTTCATAATTCTCTATCCAAGGAAATAATTTTTTTCCTATAATGGTTATTTTGAGATTTTTTCTTATGGAACTTCATTGGGTGATCATCATGTATCCCAAAAAAGTTGAATTTATAATTTTCCCCATTTGATACAACATAACAGAGTTCTCCATCTAGTTCAAAGCATGGGTTTTATCCATAAAATTGTATTAGGAAGATTTAATTAGTCAGGAATGAATGAGAACCTTCCGAAAACATGTTCATAGATGTGTGACTATTATGGTTGTCTACATGGCCACAAACATGCCTCCGCATATGATAGAGGCTTCTCACTAAATGCAAGGTCATATGGTAGTATAATGGGGAGACAATAACCTCATGTTCAGAGTAAAATATATTAGTATATAACAAATAAAAGTATGTGGATCAATATAATGAGTAAATAGTTGATGTAACTATCCAAATATGAAAAATATATTGAACAGTAAAAGTCATCACCACATAAAAAATGATGTCATTGTTATGATATTATACAAATGACAGAGGCATACATGGCTAATGGAATACATAAAATACATGCTTTTCATAATTAAAAAAGTCCAAAATACTTCTCCAATATCATCACAACAATAATATTAGTATGGTGCTCTAAGATCCCATGATACAATAAAATAAATAATCAATGATGGGGACCATGACATTGACCCAACATGCATCCATGAAATCTATAATGGTACCAATTGGTGTCCTGAACAGGGTGTTGTATATATTCAGTAGTCAACCAGAAATGGTGTCTATAAAAATTCTAGTTTATGAATATAAATTTAACAATGTTGAGGAATAAAATATGTAGTGGAATAATGTGGGTAAAATAATAACTATTTTGGGATTGTTCTCCTCATTGGATGTCAAGATGACCATTCCGACTTCATCCTTAACAAGATGTATTTGGGTAGGTGAGATGTAAGTTTTCAAAGAATAAATAAAAAAATATGGTGGACAAATAGAAGAAATAACAATTGAGGACTCAAGGTGTAACTAAGGAATCCACGATACTGTAATATCAAGACAACTCACAGCTATTAACCCTGAAACCTTCTGGTTGTTATCTATTGGTAATTCTAAGGGTAAACCCTAAGCATTCCCATAGAAAGTTCATGAACCAAGTCCATATAACACCTACATTGTAAACCCTAAGATGAGCCAGACTAGAGCTCAATGAGATAATCCAGGGTGTCATGTGTCTGAGGGAATCAACCAAAATCCAAGTATATAATCCAACTAATTCAAATTTATGAATATTAAGTGGGTGAATCATCAATACTACACTGAGGAATTCACATAATAATTAGACCATGAATGAATTAAAATGTGGGTATCTCCCTTGGAAACCGACTCAATTAATTGGATTGGTGTTCTATGCATGCACACAAAATTTTCATAGGAATCCAAGGATAGATCATGTTTGTACACTCCATTAACAATAAAGATGTCCACATCAATAATATCCTAAAATTTAATAAAAATTGAATGTTTGCATGGAAACTATTCTATATACTATTTTTATTTAATTCAAGACATTTCGTTTTCATTTAATAATGATAATGTTTCATTGCAGTTGTTATAGAATTTAACATTTCATTATAATTTAGTAATATAGATGAAACATACATGCCACATTACAATTCAACAATTCATCTATTTAGATAAATTAAATCCCTTGGGAACATTAACCTCAAATGATAGAAAGGGGTCTATTGGATTTAAAAAAATCGGATTGTTTCCCTAAAAAAGAATGTGCCTCACTTGCCCGTGGATTTTCAAATTCCTCCCCCCATTTTTGCCTCGATGTCTCTCCTTCCAGTGGTGCCTCTGTCACCGTCGTCATTTGATCCAGGAGATGTGGCTCGTCCTGGTGGCTCTTCTCCTCGCTGGGGGACTCCCAATCCGCCTCCTCTTTTGCTGCATCCGGTGCAGTCTTTCAAAGTAGCTCTTTGCGGTCCGGGCTCAAGGGTTTTGGATCCGTTCTATCCAGGGTTCGATCTATTCTCTCACTCAGTGGTTTGGGATGGCTCATATGTTTCTCTATCATCTCCTTCCTCGACTTTCAACGAGGTGATTTTTGGGATCAAATGGTCACTGGTGGTGCATTTCGGTGCTGAGAAAAATTCTCATCTTGTTTTTAAACACTTTGTTGAGTCATGGGGGCTGCAGGGTGAGGATCACATCTCAGTGCTTCACAGGTTCTTGTTTTGCTTGGTTCTTGCTTCAAATGAGGATTTTGTTCAGGCCTAGTGTAATGTTATTTGTGTCTTGGGACGATGGCACTTCAACCTCTCTCGATGGTTGATAACGGTCCATAAGGGGAAGGAAGACCGTTGAGCTGATGTTTAGGTCTATCTTACTGTTTTTCCGCTCCTTTTTAATAATATTGCATTCCTTAGGGCCATCAGTGATTCACTGGGGGGTTTTCTTAGCATGGACGTGCGCACTCGTAGAGGTGAGGAGATGATGGCCTCTCAGATCTATGTTGAATTGGATCTCTCTGTACACATCCCGGAAAAAATTTCTCTGAAGGTGCAAGATTCCATCATCTGGATTCCTGATATTTTTTATCAGGTTTTCCCCAGGTTTTGTTCTGTGTGTCTTCTAAAAGGAAATTTTGTGCTGAAATAAGGAAATGTCGTCATGGAGTGCTGCCTCAAGCTGGGAGGGTTCCCCTGCAAAGAGGCCTGTCTATATCTGCGGGTGGGGAGTCTATCTCATCCTTGGTTCAACTAGCGACCAAAATTTCTTCTTTACCTACAGTTCCCGTTAGTACATTTCTATTCACTTCCTTTCCCAGCCCATAGGATGCCTCAAGTGCATCTCTGGATCCCTTTGTGCCACGTGTTAATCGAATGGCTCCCCTGCTGCTCTCGGCTTGGTCATTCTTGCAGCCCCAGATGATTTAGGAAGGTGATTTTTTGGATACTCTTATTTATTCTGGCTTTCTTTCCTAGGGCCCCCCCTTAGCACTACCAGTTCCTTGCACGTGTGATGAGCTGCTGCCCAAGGAGGATTCAAGACAGGGAGCTAGGATTTCTAGAGTGGATCTTCTTACTGGCTGCAGGTTGTGGGACAGAGCCGGTTGTCTTGATGAAGAAGATTATCATGAAATTTGGCCCCCTTGTGGAAGTTGGTGTGTTGGTCAGTAGTGTCCTTACTGCTGGTGCTCCCTCTTTGAATATTCAGGCCCTCTCAGAATCAAATTCTATGGCTCGTTCTCCACCTCTGGAGGTGATAGGTATTGTATCTAAGCATGCATCAAGGCTTATATCTTCTCCTTCACATCCGGTTGGTACTGGTTCGGGAGTGTGCACGATTTCGTTGGCAAAAAAGCTACAGGATAGGGAGTGCCCTGATTTCCTTCTGAAATATACCGTGTCACCTAGGGAAAAATATGGTCAAATATTGTTTCCATGAATCCACTTCTCATCTGGAACTCTCGAGGTATTGGGGAGAGAGTCAAAATAGATTTCGTTGTTTTGGAAGTAAGGAAACACAAGGTCAAGGAGGTTGCGATCCTCAGGCACAAGCAGAACTCTGCGAAGATCAATGAGTTCACGTGCATGGTGAAGCTACATGTGTCTATGCATGCCGAGCCAATCAATACGTTTATATGGATTTTCTTGCACATGGAAGTTTCAGTGGAGTTAATGAAGGAAGGAGATCAGCATGTAATGAATAAGGTGTCATGCGGTGGATCCTCTTTAATTGTTTCTTTCATTTGTGGTTGTGGTTATACACATAAAAGGGAAGAGTTATGGAGAGACCTGAATACTTTTGACCCAGGGGATCAGCCTTGGGTGATGGGTGGAGATTTTAATATTCTAGCCAACCCTGAAGAGAAGAAGGTGAGAGGAGATTATCCAACGAGGGCAACAAGGTATTTCAGATAGTTTATGGATGGCAAGGGGCTGATGGATTTTGGGTATTAAGGTGACCACTTCACATGGTGTAATAATCAGAGGGGCGGTAGCCTTTGTTGGAGCCGGCTCGACCGGTGCTTAGCCAATGTTCAAGCGATTTCTATATTTTTAGAGGTGAAGGTTGAGAAGATGACCCACAATATCTCTGATCAATCTCTACTAATGATTTCTCTGAATAAGAGAGTGTCCCCACAGTTGGGTTCCAGGTACATGAGCCGCTGGTCGAGAATTCTGGGTAATCACCAGACTGTGAGGACAAGTTGAGAGGAATCGATCCCGGGTCACTCCTGGCTAGCGTTGCACTGCACGTTGAGGCGTCTCCAGAAGGACCTACTTTCATGGGGTAGGAGCATCCTCCCCTTTGAATAAGAGTTGGATGTTCTCAAACAGAAAATTGAACGGCTTGAGGCTAGTGTTGATGAGGTCTTGGATGATGCTATATTTGGTGAGCTCTCATAGAAAAAGAACTCCTTTGTGGTTATGGTCCTCGATCATGAGTGTAGGGAGAGGGATTCTTTCGACAATTAAATGGAAAAAGGAGGTTGATAGGAATACCTCTTTTTTCCATGCATGTGCAATGGAGAGGAGGTGTGTGGCCTAACCAAAGCTGACATTAAAAGTTGGATCTTTCACAAATGATAGTGAAGTGATTGGGGGCTTGGTGTTTTCATACATCACTGACCTTCTTGCAGGACCTAATCTGACCACGCTACAGGTTTATCCTACATGGGGGATGACTATTGGGAGGGGATTCCACATATTTTATCTCCTCATGAAAATGAGTATATGGAGTGAATTCTGGAGGAGGAGATTCTTACTATTGTGGTGAATCTCAATCATGAGAGTGCTGCAGGACCTGATGGATTCCTAGTATATTTCTACAGGAACATGTGGGAGGTGGTGAATGGGGATATAATCAATGACATCTAGGATTTCTTTAGTGTGGGTATCCTACCGTGGATTTCTTCTTCCATGACATTTATCCTTTTACCTAAGATAAAGGACCCCTCTCCCCTTCTTCATTATCATCCAGTGAGTATGTGTAACATTACATATCAGATACTGACGAACATCATTAATAAGAGGTTGTCATGGAATCTTCCTTAGTGGGTCTCCATGGAAAAACATGGGTTTGTGAAAGACTGCTCCATTTATGGAGCTACAACACTGGCCCAGGAGATACTGAGAGATATTAATACAAAGGATCGTGGAGCTAATATGGCTATCAAGCTCGATATGAGTAAGGAATATGAAAAAATCGAGTGGGGTTTTATTAACAGGGTCATGAACAAGATGGGTTTCTCAAGATGATCTTGTGATATTATGTTCAGGTGCTTCAGTTCGTCTTGGATGGCTGTGTCGTTTATGGGGTGATCTCTTGGTTTCATCAAGACAGATCAAGGCCTTCATCAAGGTGACCCTTTATCCTCAAGTATTTTCATTCTTATGGAGGATACCTTATGTAGGCTATTTAACAGAGGCATCTCTAATAGGGACATGATTCCTTACTGAATGAGTTTGTGCCTCGGTTCCATCTCTCTTTAGATGTTTGCTTTTGATACACTCATCTTCATCAATGCATGAAGGTTGTCTGTGCAGAGGACTATCCCGATCCTTGAGAGGTACTGTCACTGGAGTGGTCAATAAATAAATAGGGAGAACAGTGATTTCTATGTGGCTCTAACATGCATCCTGAGTAGGGTGTCAGATATAGAATGTAGTCTGGGCATGAGGCACGGTTTTTTCCCATGGAGTATCTTGGCACCCCTGTGTCTCCACGAAGAATGCACATCAGTGATTTTGACCTAGTGGTGAGAAAAATTACGAGTTGAATTCTCAGTTGGAAGATCCATTTTTTATCAATTGGAGGAGGTATTACTCTAGTGAATAGTATCCTCTTGGCCATTCCGGTACATTCTCACTCATACACAAATGTGTGGAAGGGTTTTATTAGAACCATTGATAGACTTTTGGCCCATTTCATTTGGGATGCATCATTAGAGGGTAATAGACATTGGGTTTCATGGGGGAACATGGCTCGTCCCAATCCTGAGGGAGGGATCAATGTTAAAATCCTTGAGTACACTATAAAATACATGCACATAAAGTTGGCATGGGAGGTAATTGAAGATCGAACATTGTGGGTTAAGATGATGTCTTTCAGGAACTAGGTCAATATTGAATCTTCTGCGGTTAGTGGGTCTCTACTCTGGTCCTTTGTTTGTAGTTTTATTCCAACCATCCTCTATAGATCGCAGTGGATTATTAGGGAGGGGAATATCCAATTCGGGTACCACTACTGGTTGGTAAGGACTCTTGGTTACTCGGGGTGCATGGCTCCTATGATCACATTCAAAGAGGAGAGTCAGTATCCACAATTTTTCAGAACTATCATGGTCATAGTTCAGCATGAGGTTTTTGACTCTGTTATAATAATCTCAGATATTGATCAGTGCATCTTCACCCCCTCCACTATTGGAAGGTTCAACTCGAAGTATTTTTACAAGATTAGTGGCCCACATGGACTACACAGAGGTGGGTTCAGTCTGTCTTGTTTCTAGATGATCCCTGTGAAATTTAACATTCTAACATGGAGGATCTAGAATTGTGCCCTACCAGCCGATGAGAACATCAAGAGACTAAGAGTTACCATGGCTTACTGCTTCCATTGTTGCGTGTTTAAGCATGAAGAGAGAATATCCCATATCTTCTTCGAGGGTGATTAGGCCCACCAGGCTTGGGGTTTTTTTGGGATTTTACAGGGTACTCCCCCACTGTGTAAAACTTCAAAGTCTTCATGGGATGGTGGTTCCAGGGGATGGAGGGTCCAGACATGGAATAGATGGCTAGATCCATCATATTCAACGCGGGTTTTTGGTGTTTATTGAATGCAAGGAATTCTGTCAGGGTTGAGGGGCTCACATCTACAGGGAGATCCATTACTATTAGAGTAAGATGTATTATGGTATACTTGTGCGATATCGATGATGACTGGAAGCATACCCCCTATATTCTCAAGATATACATGACCCAAAACACACCTCTATAGTCATATATCCAGTAATAGGGTCACTTGGTTCGGTGGAGACCTCCTGAAGTTGGCTTTAAATTGAATATTGATGGTTCTTGTGTGCTGTGTGAAATGCGCAGTGTCAGCGTGGTATAAGAATTCAAGGGCAGCATGGCCTTGTAATTCTCAGCGAATTATTTTAATGGAAAATCAATGCGGGTAGAGGTAAAAGTGTTCTATACAGGTATTACCATTTGTAGGCAAAGGGCGCTTAACATCACCCAAGTGGAGGTTGACTCCATGGTTATTCACGATGCCCTGCATGGTAAGGGTATCATCCCCTACTCTATATTATACATAATTAGGAAATGTAATGTACTCCTTGATAGTAGTACCAGAGTAACTCATATGTGGAGGGAGGGAAACAATGTGGCAGATCACTTGGCCTCTATGGAGAACCCTGGTGTCATGGTCATTTGTCTTTCCCATGTTTCTCATTTCAAAACTGAGTGGGGTGAACATGATCTGGTGTGATTCCCTTGGACTTCATTATTTCACCCCCCCCCCTTCACACGGGTTATCTCCCTCTTTGTACATGTTTGTTTGAATAAAAATGGTAATGTTGATGATGATAGAAGAGGGTCTATTAATGAATTTAAATTCTAGGTTAGAGAAAAAAATTTAAGGATGATTAATTTTAGAGGGAAAGTGTCCGTAAAACAAGAACACAATAAAAAAAATGAAAAATAATAATGGTGAGACCTAAAGGAATGTTATATAACACATAAATTTTGGAAGTAGATGAACTGTGGTCCAGTATCTGCTTTGGATTTGGGCTTGGATTTATAAAATGAAAAAAATAGACATAAAACCTAAACAGATGGCATATTATCCAATATGGAAATAATACCATTGATATAGTGTTAAACCAAGAAAGGAAGGTAACATTTCAAATAAGTTAACATTAGATATCCAATGCGATGAACAATGGTCTGATCTGAGCTTAGATGATTGTGAGGATTAAATTCCTAGATTGATGACATGGAATGGATCTCAATAAAGGGAGGAACATTATGTTCAAAAGAAAATAAAATTGGGCTAAGTGTTATAATGGTTAAAGAGAAAATGGTAATTTTTCCCATCATTAATAGGGTGTACGGTTTGGCCACACTATTGGCCAACCCATGTTTCAACCATGCACGAGCACTATCTAAGGGTTCCTCCGCCTAACAAAACTGTTATAAATATTTTGTACTAACTATTCATTTCATATATACAACAAATCTGATTATTATTGTAAAGGTGTTTAAGATACCTTGAAAAGACATTCAAATTGTGAATTATCCTTTTTGGGCCACATAAATAAGCCGTACAGTTTCCACCGACCATGAACAAATGTTTTCTTAATTTTTTTCCATGAAAAACATGAGCTTCGAGATTCAAATATGACTTGAGTGCTCCCATAACCATAATAAATCCAAAGTTACATACATTAGTGGGAAAATAAATATTTTAATGAGAACATTTATTGGTTCTATACCTCATAGAAAACTATTATCTAACATCCTTCCCACTTAAGACAACTCATCCTTATGTTTTCTATCTCTGCATGATAACACATCATTTGGAAAATGTTATGTCCACTAACAATGTGTGTCGACCTCTCACTCAAAAGTCTCATCCTATACATGGTCATTTTGATATATCCAAAGTATTTGAATAACTATCCTACCTCAAAGATAATTCAAGCTCTGATCAACTATACATGGTTGTGTATCATTAATGGAGTTCTATATAATTAGCCACAAGAATAACCCTCACTAAAACATCAATATGTTAAAATGAAACAAGTTGATACCTTAACAAGCCTTTGAATATGTTGATCCACCATCATAGAAAAAACATTCAATAATAGCATAACCCTACAGAAATATGTTAGTGTAAGAGAACTCAGAAATAGGTATGTGTTTCTCCCAAGAACTACCAAATTCAAGTATGAATTCTTATAGACTATCCTTGAAATCCTATATCATATTCTCATATTGTCTGTCAGTCTATGGGGGATTGTATATACATAAAACTACCTATGAAGCCAATTCACTCTGGAATCCATTACAGAAATGAGATGTAAAATGGGAATCCTAGTACGATTCAATAGTATGTGGAGCTCTAGGATGTATTATAATCTATTGGATATATTTTCCCCATATCATCAAATAAAATGGTCTCCCTACTTGGAGTTATGTGAGATACATTTTTCATCTTATAAAATATTACCAATACCGCATCATTTTCTATAGTGGATCTCGGTATGAAAATCTCAAAATCTATGAGGGAATCATTTCATTTCCACATGAAAATGGGAAACAGGTTTTGAAGTACTCTTATTTTCATTTTTTCTTCATTCACATACACAAAGTTAGAACATTGATTAAAAATTATAGTTATCTTTCATTTTATCACTGGCCACATAATACTGAAGAATAAGTCACAATACATATTTGTAATCCTAAGATGTTTTCACAATAAAATCTTCTGATTATCACAAAAATTAATCTCCCATGTGTCCAGAAACCCAAATGTGTTAATGAATGCACATTATCTCATCTCTATCATCAATACAACCTATTGGTGGGTCCCCACATGAAATTCTATCCCTTATGATGATGCAATCATGATTAGATAGTTGTCTCATTTTCACCGTCTTTATAAGTTATGAGGTCTCAACAAATTATACTAGTACATATTTTTCTAAGTTATCATGTACATCCAGATGTATCTTAGAAAATAAATCCATAACATCTATTCACTACTGGAATCCAAAGTTGTATGTGTCTCATTCTTCTAATATAGAGAAAATTCAATGACATTACCTTTCCCAAACATATAAGTAAACTCAACGTCAAATGATTATATGTACTAAACCCATCTTCACTATCTATAGTTTCAGACTTGGTAAGTGTATACAAATTTACGTATCTTGTTATCCATGTATACGATGAACCACTATCCATGAAAATAGGTTCTGAAATAATGAAAATGATAAATCAAACTTGTTAACTATATATTATGTGATGGGTAATTCTACTCATAGGACCTCAGCTAATGAAATCCATACTCCATGAATCGATCTCCCTACATCAAAATGATCCCCAACATGATACCTAATTCACAATAAGAAACCCTATAAAATCATCCATGCTCTAGTAAAATCTTGATCAGTTATGAATTTAATATTCATTTTATCTCCTGAAAGGATTCTTCACAAGCTTTAGGATATATAAATTTAACAACCTTGTTATTTATGAATTTAATATGTTCTTTATGGTGTGAAAATTATTGAATATAACACCTATAATAAATAATTATCCCCAAGAATCGTTTTATGTCAAAAATATTCATTAGATTATCCCAAGATAATATGGATCTCACCACATTTAGGTCTATGGATACTCTCGGTTCAGATATAATATGACCGAAGAAGTGAATCTTGTTGATCTAAAAGTGTAATTTTTTTTGTAAAAAAATAGTTAGTGTTCTCTCACTATACTCAAAATAATATTAATATTTTTGGTATGTTAATCTAAATTATGTGAGTAAATAAATATTTCATCCATGAAATGTACCATAAAAGAATCTAAATATGTTTCTAATAGATAATTAATTAGAGCCACAAAAATTGTGGGGGAATTTGGTAACAGAACATTATTAGGAAACACTAATAAAGGCCACATCAAATTAGAAATGTTGTTCGAGGTTTTTATGATTTCCTAACTCAAACATGATGGAAACCGTACCTCAAAACGTTCTTGATGAAAACCCAGTCATACTAGAGTTGGTTGGAGAGTTCCTCTATTCACGATACGATGTACTGGTTCCTAACTTTTTTTTGTATCAATTTCTATTAATCCACATAATTCATGAGGGTACCATCCACCTTCTTATAAAAAAAATGTTTCCAATACAAGGATATCAACATGGTTTTATAAAAACCTTGGCATATAGCTACTCAAAATTCTTCTTCAGTACCAAAATCTCATTAGATTCCATCTAGTAAGGAGTAATAGAAATTAATTTTGACCGTAGCACAATATCTGTAGTAAACTCTACCTCTCTCTCCAAAGGTAGTCTAGAAAAGATTTCTAGGAAGATTTACCTAAATATATAATATAATAGAGGTAACTCAATTTATCTTGTTCACTGATCATCCAGAAAGAGACCTATAATTTGGATTGCCACACCAATCATCCCAGGATGCCCAGGTTTAGCTAAACTAGAATGGAAATCCTATTATCCCTTATACACATAGCTACATCCCTTGGGTGAAATCAAAGATACCATATGATGATTAACAATGATATAGGAATCATAGGGAACAAAATAGTCTATCTCGACAATGATGTTGAATCCCTTCATGTTAAGGATGAATAGTTCTCATAGGAAGCGTTGGGCGGTAACCTTGAGGGTTCACTCTCTGCATTAGCATACACATTATTACCATACTCCCAATGTACTACCCACAATAATAATTCCAAAAAATATCAAATCATGAACCCAAGAATTTCCCCAATAGGAATAGATATAAAATAAAGTGAAGGTACTATATCAAATAGGAATGATACTAAAGTTGAGGCTACCATGTTCATACCTCATATTATAGACAACCCACACCCATCTCTTCTAGTGTATTCCGTTATTAATATATATGGTTGCATCAATGGCTCTAAGATACTACCTAACTACCCTTAGTTGTTCCACTCAACTATCACATCATATATTGAGTCTAGACTCCTAGGACACACCCACCTCCCCATCATTTATGACTTGTGATAGTACAGATCTAAGCCCCACACGGACCCACAAATCATACTCTGAATAGAAAATATAGTGTACATCCTCTTCAACTATGAATTAGAATAATGGTCTAGAAAAAACTCTAACGATTTCCCATTCTACTGCAATATTTTCACTCAACTAGGTCTCAGTCGTTCTGAGGATTTCTATGATCTTACATTCCATAATAATGTAATTTCACAAAAAAATAATTTTGGATACTCTAGATGACACTAATTAGTCAAGAAACCTCCAAATAAATTTTCCTACAACTTAATAAACTGTAATCCTACCTATGTGTAGAAACACCATGCCCTATACTATCAGAATACGTAAAATTGACCTTAGAGATAATGGTCTCGATCAAAATCCATGAAATGATAGGGAAAAAAATTTACATGAGAGTAGATGGAATATATGATCCAATCCCGAATGTGTGTCTCTCATGAAATCTCATCACCAGTGGAGGAAGGTGAAAAACTCGGATGTTTAGAACTGAAAGTTGAATAATCAATATATGATAGGTATCTTTTCTTGTCTTGTATAAATCCCCATGATTGATTAACTCTAAGTGTCTCTAGAATGAAATATTCAATGTACATAGCATGAAAATATCTCCGAAGAAAATCCTAATGATGGTTTTCATGATTATTAATGCCCACCACTTCTTGGAAGAATCATGAATCATATACTATGCATTATTGACTCTCCTATAAAGTGGAATTTCTAGATTCCCAAAGATGTACAATATGGCTTCGGTCCATGTATCAGCATCATTAGGGACACCATACCCTATGAAATTAGGTCGATCCAACTACTGGAACACTCAAATCACCTCTACCATTGTAAGGGTAGGTCATGAGAATCCCTTCATGGTATGCATGAGTTGTAGAAAACCTTCTTGGAATTGGGAATCAACTACAGATTTAGGTATAATTGGAGGTTTGATAGGCAGACCCACGAGCAAGTTAGTCCATACCACTTCAGGAGCATGGTCATCACCAAATTCATTGAACATTTTACGAGGCTATCATGGAGGAATAAATCAATAATTTATGAGAACATTACAATGTACATAACAATAGGGGAATGTAATATACCATTTTATAAGAATAATAATAATGGATCACTAACCAAAACATACAAACCAAACTTCCTAATATCTAATGTATGAATATTGATTTGTTTCCCAGTCATAGTCATAGGGTTTCTGGGACACGAATTGTCAATTTCAAGTTAGAGAGAAAGACACCCTTAATATTATAATTAACATCACCATTAAATGAAATAAAACTAAATTTTAATATAGAAAATATAATTCCTTATATGAATTTTAATTCATATCCATATATATATATATCACGGTCTATTTAAATGTTTATTTTATCCCCATGTTATAAAGTTATACTCTTTATTTGTCATAATTAGTAATACATATAATTTTTATTATGATATTATGATGATTCAATTATATAGATCCCCATTTCTAATTTGTTGGGGCGTACAAACACTATATATTGAAATTAGAATCCATATGATTGTAAATTACTAATGTTTTATCATGTGATACCAATGGTCCATATCTCAAACACACTGTAATTAAAAAATAATGGTCTCACCATCAATCTATACGAGAAAACACAATTTAGGGTAATTGATGCATGTTAATTAGTCCAATAATTTTATACCTACAATAAATGATAGAATAATATCAAATATAACAATCATGAAACTAATAATATGAATAAGGAAACACATAATGTATGTAAACATGGAATTACATAATACATGACATATCATAACTTCAGTACCTATAATGATGCATGAGAGACTACCTCCTTACCATAATGGGACAAGGGTATTGCTAAAATAGAAAATAGTAATAAATTCTATAATTCATATGCTTCAACCAATGTTGAAATCAATACTTCCATAATAGGAAAAATCCGAAACATCAAATCCCATCCTAGGAAATTGGGATTTTTCCATATACGTGGGTTTGTAACTCTTAGAAATATGCTCATTAAAAAATTCATATATGTCATACTCACATGTATTCCATTCAAAATTTTAAGGTAAGGAAACAACGCTTTGATATCATATTATGACGTCTGCAAAATGGTTCATAGATGTGTGAATAGTTTGGTTAGTGACATGTCCTCATAGAAACCATCCTATATGCAAAAGGCTACCAATTAGTAGCGAGGTTCTATGGTGGAATGGGGAGGAGATATACCATCATGTTTTGAGTGAAACATAGTGGTATATAATAAATAACAATCAACTTATCAATTTAATAATTATTAAACACTAGAAGTAACCACCCAGATAAAATAAATACACTAAACAAATAATAATCAGCAATAAAAATAAAATTATTTCAATGCCAGGATGATATACAAAACAAGAATACATGGAATAAATAATACATAACATACATGTATATCAAAAGGATGAAAGTCCAAATTCAATATCTTATAGAATCTTGACCCTAATCCTAGTCATTTTATCTATTCTCACATGCTATAAAAAGAAGAAAGCATCCATGATAGGGTGCCTTCTGTTGTCCCTACCTGCTTCCATGAAGTCTAAAGGTACTTTCAAGAGGATGGAACAGGTTGTGAGATTTACTCAATAGGTCACAAAAAACAGTTTCTATAACTACTCTATTTTTTCAATAAACATTTAATAATGTACATGTATAAAATAAGTAGTGGAATATCACGCGTGAAATAATAAACATGTTGGGATGAGGCTCCCCACATGATGTCTTGCCAACCATAATTGTTTCTACCTAAGCTGGATGTGTATGAACAAGTGGCCTCTTTGTGGTCAACTTATAATAATATAACCAAGGATTATAATTAAATTCAATAAAAATATTGTAACCATGGTGTCCATGACCTTAGAAGGTCACACCATCTCACAACTATAAACAATAAAGATTGGATTAAGGGGTATAAGTTTAATAGAAGGGGTAAACTATAATAATTCCCCTACAAAAGGGTTAATCCAAGTCCATGTAACCCATCCACAGTAAATATAGGTATAATCATGATAGGATTTCCAAAAGAGAATCCAAGGCCTCGCGTGTCTGAGGAAATCAAGGTTAATCAGAGGAGGTAAACCTAAGCATTTTAATTTTTAGATATCAAGGATATAAATTATCATTACTACCCTAATCCATTCATATACCAACGAGAAAAATACTAACTTTCATGGTGGGTACCTCACATGAAAATCAACACAATAAATCGTAGTGGAATCCTATAAGAGATAAAGGAATTCCTTCAAAAATCCAATGGTCACAAAAAAAATCAACTTCTACTTTAAGAAGAAATATGTCCATATAAATAGACATTATACATTTATTAAAAACTAAAAGGCCATGTTAAAACTATGAAAGTTTCTATTTTTATTTAACTCAAGAGATTCCCTATGAAATTTTAAATGAAAAATTCTTATAGTTGGTTTCATACCATTGAAAATTTCATTAAAATTTAATAATATTGTGGAAACTAACATTACACATTAAAATAAAAAAATTCATCAATTTAAATTATTTTAATTCCTTTTTTAAGTCATTTTAATACTCCGACACATGTTTTAGATAATAATATAAAACGTTAATATGGGAATACACATGGAACACCTATAGAATTGGATCATATTGAGATCATTTACATGGAATGATAGAAGGGAACCTATTAATGAATTTCAAATCTAGGTGAGAATAATAATTTAAGGTGTATTAGTTTTAGGGGAAAAACATAGGTAAACATGGAATGTGGAAAAATGATGAAAATTATATTTCAGGAGACATGAGGTAATTTTATAAACCACCTACATTTTGGCATTAAAAACCCCTCATCCATGGTCAAATTCATATTTTTGGGTAGAATAGA
The DNA here is from genome assembly GCA_963277665.1 of Viscum album. Classification (NCBI taxonomy): domain Eukaryota; kingdom Viridiplantae; phylum Streptophyta; class Magnoliopsida; order Santalales; family Viscaceae; genus Viscum; species Viscum album. Next base: position 1,471,444,088 of record OY728125.1, on the reverse strand, counting down.
AGAAATAGGGAAATAATAAAACCCTTAAAATATGTCATATTATCCTACATGGAAATATCATTGATGTTGGTGAGATTAACCGAGAAAAGAAGGTAATGGATAAAATTACAAAAACTTTTTGAACCAACATGATGAACAAAGTTTTGATCAATTATTAGATAAGGAAGAGGATTCAATGTATAGGTGGGTTTCATAGAAAGAATCTAAATAGAGGTTGGAACTTTGAATTTCTATGAAAATAAAATAGGGATGAGAGATAGAATGGTTGGAGGGAATATTGTGAATTTTAACTATATTTAAATGAGTGAATAGTTTGGCCACATGGTTGTCCAAACCGTTTTCAATCCATGCACTAATCGTGCGCCTCTTGTTTTTCCTCCAAAAATAATATCTATGGGATCTGAACAACCCCCATGAACAATCAAAACCTTTCTCAAATACTTTTTCAATTACATTAGTTTTAAATGAATGATTTAAGGTAAATATTTAATGGGATTTAACATTGTGGGAAAATTGAGATCTTTCACCCATAGTCAGGTAACCATCACAATTCTTCGTTTGATGATTTACTACGACATAACAAAATTATTTCATGAACAATGTAAAAACACAACATTATCAATATATAACATCATCCTATGAGAAAAATCACCTATAATCTTAAATATATTCATGATGTTTGAAATGTTTAATTATCATAAGATAATCATCAGGCTCAAAAAAAATTCTAAACTAATAAACGACCACTATTTGAAACACCTCCATGTATATTTTTCTATAGAAACATTTTGAAATCTTAACAAAAATAGAAATGAAACAATCTCAAGAAAAAAGACATATCTCATTTGGATTTATGTATTAATTAACAAACTCTAAATGATATTTTTAATTTATAGTGAATACTATAACTTTTTTATAAGGGTTTTTTTCTCCATTACTCTTCATCTCCCTCGTGAAATTATTTTTATCCTTCATGTCCATATTATATAAATTTTGGGATATATTCTATATCGCTAATAATATTTCTATATTTTTTTCTAGTTTTTAGTAATGAATATACCCATTACTCTATAAATTGCTAGCTTTATGGTGGTCTACCAACAATTTTATTCCAACCATTGACTGGGGAAAAATTAACCATCCCTATACTAGTTATTTTTCTATGAATGTTTGTTAATTACAAAGGGATGATGGTTATTATGAATGAAATTTTTTATTCATTAATTCTTATAATGACTGCATTTTAAATAATTATTTATGACTGGGGCCCAAAATTATAGAGACCATAGATGCATTGTTAGGCCTCATTAGAGAAACTTTAATGATTATTTGGTGTAAAAATTTCACATTTATGTATGATATCATGGTATGTGGGACTGTAAATATGTTTAATATTTACAGAATTATTCATTCCATCACTATTAAATTCATTGCTGTTATCCATGTGATTATATATATTTTTTATGTTAACCATGTATATATTAAATGATTATGTTATCAGTTATATTAAATTAACTGATTTATATTTAATCTTATCATTATATTAATGTACAATTCATTTCATGATATATTTTTGGATACTAATTATTTAAAGTTTCATATTACACAACTTAGATGTTCATTTCCTTATATTATGAATAAGATAATAAATCATAATATTTCAATATGACTGTAATTTTTCATGAATTTTGTGGAAACTATGTAAGAATTATTGTTAAATAAAGAATCACTGGATTAGTGGTAAAATACTAATTTGATGGTAATGAGATGGTTTTTTTGGTTAAATTTTTTCTGAAAATTTCAAAAAATACAAATATAAATGGAACTGGGTGGGTAAGTGTCTTGTTTTTTTATATATTAATTCTGAAGAATTAATTTTCGGTCATATTGATCTATGTAAAACAAGTATGAAGTGAATATTTATTGAGCCCCATTAACCAATGTGTAGGACTGGGATATATTATATCCCATTAAAAAAAATATGAACACTTATTTCATATTTTAGGAATAGGAACTATCTCAAGGGTAGAATTTTTAATGATTAGTTTTTCAAAGAAAGAATGGTGGTTTTCTACTTCATCTTTTTACAATCAAGGCCTAATAGGACTGTGATAAGTGTTGACATAAAAAATGATCCAATTAAACAATATTTCTCATCACTTCTGCTACTCGAGTGAATTTTTTGTATATATCATTTTGTTTTTTATTCTTAAAGAGTAAGATAGGCGCATTAGATGGATTTTTTCAATTCTGTATCATTTTATAGGAAATAGAATAATATTATTAAAAAAATGAACTATTATTTTACTCTTAGATTGAATGATAAATTACATAAGAAAGAGTTCCCTATAGAGGTCACATCACTTATAATGAATAAAAATTTTCAATGTAGTTATATTTTTGATGTTATTTCTTTTACTCAGTTTAAATATAGATTCATAGTTTTCTATTTTATATAATAACTTATGAGATTAGAGAAATTTCACATAGAACAAATAGTATTGAACATGATTGTAATGTATTAATTTCCAATGAGGACAAGTTCATCATCAATAGTAATTCTATCAAAATGATAAAAAACACGTTTCTATCATGAAATGTATAATAAATAACAATCATGAAATTGTATATGATAGGAGATAAGAAATTTAAAAATGATTCTTACTATAGAATTATAAATAAGATCATAATAACGGTCTATGTGTAACAACCCGATATTTTATGATAAGTATTATTTTTAATTTATTTGATGTCATGTGTTTTATGATACAACAAGATTATCTTGTGCTATACGCAATACCATATTAGGTTGTAGTATACGCAACACTATTCTTAGATTGTGTTACACACAATTTCAAGTTCGTTTGATAATAGTCATTCTACGCAACATTGAGTGTATATATATATATATATATTCATTGTATAAATGAAATATGGTTGGATTTTGTTATATGAAACAACAACGGAGTCTTGCACAACACGCAACCCTAACTTGGCTTTCATTACACGCAATCACGACCTTCCTCGATAGCGTGTGTTGTACGCAATACCGGGTTTTACTAAACAACGATATATTATTATAATATTATTATGAACTAGACATTATGAATAGTATTAACTAAATTTTTAATTTTATAACATTATTATTCATCTTACACATTTTATAGAACATGGTATAATAACAAAATAAAATTTTCAGGTAAAATAAGTATTTTTCAAAAAATGCAGTTTTGCCGCCTTTTGATGGCGCACCCACATTAAATCTAGTTGTTGACATGTTTATAAGTTCAATTTGAAAAAATAAAATTATTCTTTTGAATCAGGATATAAAAATTTACATTGGATAAAGTTTTGATATTTTTCTGATAACTTTCATATTTTAATGAATAGTAAAAACAAGCTATATTTTATTTAAAAACAACTTTTTTCATCGTAATAACTTATGTGGTTAAATTATAATATTGAATGGATTTAAAGTATAAATAGAATATATTTTTACCATTTAATATAATGTTTGTAATTAGCATTGATTTTACATTGAATTCGTAGGTTAAATCAATTCAATCTTTTGCAATGTTTTAATCAAAAACCCGTTTTCATTCGACAACGAGATTAATTTTAATTTAATTTCTGCAACCTCTGTGTATTGAATTTGAAAAAATTGATTCCATATTTGGAATCAGTAGGTCCAAATTATGTTAATAGTATACTTTTTATTTTTGGGAATTATGAATAGTAACTACGGTAAATTTTATTTACCATAGTTAATGGTAAATCGGGTATTTAAGGGTAAATATAATATTATAAAATTACCCTAACACGTGAAAAAATTCTATTGGATGGCTAAAAGTATACCCATATAACCTAAGGGTCGGATTAGATTCATTTTATGGACTTTTGACCATGAAAATAATTTAATTATTATTAAAACCAAAGAAAGTGACAACATGTCACTCTCTTAAATCTTATAAGTATAATAATATTAATTTTGTGATAAACATCATAAAACTTCAAACATGAATAGTATCCAGAAATCTAATAAAATTATCTACATCATGATAATTTATTTAAAATTTTTAGGGATTAAATAATTGTCATTAATGGTGATACATTAATGATGCAGAAATTATTTATTAAGTGAAAAATCAGTAATATAGTTTTTATTGAAATAATAATACCCATTAAAAGGAACAAAAACCTGACCAAAAATTATTGGTAGCGTATATCTACACCTTAATCATCCAATTACGTAATATATAACCGTTTGAAGTCTTATAAAAGTGATTATGCCACTTATATTATTTTATTTTAAATGATGCCAAAGTTATCACCTTCATAATTTAATAAATATAACAACTTAAATATTGTGATTTTAAGGTGATAAATTCGATTAAAATGATTATTGTCAAAGTTAATAGATTTATCTTCATCATATTATTTTCTTTTTAATTTTTATGCAACAAATAAGTATTAAATAATTATACAAAAATTTTGTAGTAATTATTTTATTAAGAGATAAACCAAATTAATGGTTTTAAAAATAATAAATTAAATATTATATAAACTATTTAATGTTCTCCACTAATTTTATAGACATATATGACATTTTATTAATCTATTAAAGCTTTTATTTCGAACATATCTTCTGTATATATTTTATTTAAATTCAAATAAATGAATAGTGTCAAAATTTACACTATTTGTTATTTTATAAAAATAACATATTATGAAATTGTTTAAAAATCACAAAAATATATAAAAATTATAAATTTAAATTTATATGGTCTAAAATGTTATAAAGTATCCAATTATGGACAATTCACAACAAATAAGTAATTATTTATTATAAGTTAAAATTTAGAATGTTATTACCACAAATAAAATTAAATTGATTAAGTAAGGATAAATCAAGTTGATAATGTTTACAATAATTCCCTAACATGTATAAATTTTATTGGTTGATGATATTACAACCCTATATCATCTAATATTCGAATATGAATCATTTTTTGAGGTTTTTAAGTGGGGTTAGATTTATTATAAATTAATATTTTTAAGATTTCCAAAGGTGCCCCTCCCCTCCCTTATAAAAGGGAACCTCCTCCCTCTCTTCCTCACACCAATTTGAGCCTTCAAGATCGGAAAAACCCTGACAAATTATCTTCTACACTTCCCTATAAACATCATAGAGGTACTGGTCTTCTTCAATGACCAATTTTAGTGCCCTAAGAGGAGGTCTCAAAGAGGCGCTTCAAAGAAGAGGTAATGTTCGTTACTGATTCTTTCAACTTTATTTCTTCTTCCACTTCTTCTTATTTAGTTGTTTCATTATGAAGTAATAACATTAGTATCACTCATATACCGATATGTTATTATATATATGAAACAACCCTATTTCACCATCTATCCATCCTACGGAAAACGAACTCACCACGCGTGCGTACGTACGGAATACCGTCTCCACGCCGTGGTGTAATCTATTTTCCACCACCACCTTACTTGGATGGGTATAATGGTGTAAATAATGAATATATATGATTATTGTAAAGTGATATTGATTCTTAAATATTATACATACACTTCAATACAATTCCACGATCATGGGAATGATATCATCACTCGTGCGTACGTACGGACTACCGTCTCCACGACGCGATGAGATTCATTCTCAATGATTAACCATTCATGAATGATTATAAAGTATATATAATAAGTAATCATGAAATATATGACATAATAATGATACTGGATTTATGTGTATATATATGTATGTCATCTACTTAATTCGATTCAATTCAATAAGGAAACGAAAACAGCGTTCATGCGTACGTACGACCTACCGTCTCCATGAACGATGTATTTCTTTCCATTTATCGATCTATTATATATATGTATATTATGAATATATATTATATATAAATCATGTTTTGAATTCTGGATGTAAGTAACCATGATCTAAGTAATCATATGAATAATTACAAGTTAAAACATGAACGACAAATGAAACGATTTTACCCAAAACGCTACTTTAACATTAATTTACAAAAGAATGGGTAATATAAAGTCATAAGTGAACCATATATGATATCATAACAATGAATATGATTCTTTAATAAGTCAATGCCATTATTTGAATCATTATACAGGTGGTTCGGATCCATACGAAGCATATCAGACCTAAGGTAAGGGATAACTTTTCCAATCTCGTTTTTTTATCCGAGATTGTTTATTTGTAAGTATTTACTGGGGTTATTTCTATCATCCATGTCCATGTTTTATAAAAGTGTTTTCATGTCTGTTTAAAGTCATTTTTACCCATTTTTGACTTTTAATACATGGTATGTAAGGAATCTTTTTTTTTACGTTACGAGGTACTTTTTTTATTTTTCCAACAAAAGTACAAGGGGAATGTTATTTTTAACTTATACGACGTGAAAGGATTTTTATGGTTTTATAAAGCCTTATTTTCATGAATATTCCTCCAAAATATTTCATGACTATTTTTATAAAAATCTCTTTCTTTTAAAATTGCATGATGTTTTGTCAAAATAAATTGATTTTGAAGAAGAAATGATATTTTCCTCAAGAATTCATTTCAAGTGTTTTATCAAAACCATTTTCCATCTAAGATGACATTATTTCATATGTGTATGTTTCAAGTATAAAGTCTCTATGATTTACATGGATTCACTTTTCTTATTATGAAATGATATCCATTTCTTTTATATGGATTATGTGATGATTGGATGATGTTTATGAAACCCATTTTATTCTTTGGGTTATGATGAATGATTTATGTTTATGTTGTGGCACAAGTAAGAATGATTTCATTATGAGATGGGTGAGACCTATATCTCCCTACAATGAATTGGGTAAATATTTATATCTCATGAGATAGACATGGCTGGAATGGTAAGTTAATCCGGTTTAGTGTTACAGGACTGAAACGAGGAGTGAACTCGATTCAGAAAGGGACCTTGTCCACTAAGATGGTCATGGAAGTAATGCCTTGGCTACTATGGAAATCATTACATATGCTTAATGGATTCCACAATTACATGCTTTATTCCTATGCTATTTTATCATGATTTATGATCCATTATGATCTATGCCTTATGTACTGCCATGTTTTATGTCATTGGTCAAGATTTTGATGTTTAAATATTATGTTCATGTTTTTAAGTTCAAATGTATACGGTTTGTTTTATTTTCTCCATGATTACCCTTAATGATCATTTGAGCTCACCCTTTTTATGTTTTCTTTTCTCCCAGGATTAAAAGAAAGGTTTTAGGTAAGGAAACAAAAAGTGGAGGATCGTTATGGGAGATGTTGAATATCTTTCAACATGATTAGAAGTTTATATTCCATGTTTCCAAAGACACTAAACTATTAAGGTCCTTGTGTGTCTGTTTTTGTTATGTATTAGATATTCCGCAAAATTAATTTAATGTCTATGAACGTCAAGCTTCGGGTCTCTACAGTTGGTAATAGAGGAAAGGTTTAGTCAACCTTTGGAAACTAGGATGTGAGAACTTTAGTGATATCCCTAGAGATATTTCTAAGGTATGTCTAGGGATGTCCCTAAGGTTAAGTATAAGTATAGGTTATAGTCCTATAATTATGGTAACAATCTTAGAATTAAACCTAAGATGTCAGATATTAAAGTTACTCCTCCTCTATTATGTTGTTTTACCTATCATGATTTTTGCCTCTCACATAATTCTTTTTGTGTTTTAGTCAATGGAGGGAACCAGAAGGAATTCGGTTAACATTGAATCGAATGGACAAATTGGTGACTATGAGCAACGAAATTGTGTAATTCCTAGAGAGAATGATATTGTGATTATGCTGAATCATTCATCGCGATATATGATTAACAAGGTGAAATTTAGTGGTATTCCTAATTCATCAAATAAGAGGAAGATAGACCTTTATGCATGTTCGCATGTTGAGGATCATAAAGAAAGGAAGATTGAGATTTCTAAAGAAGGGAAGAAGAACCTTGAGGAATACCTCAAATGGAGGGGAAGATGTTATATTTGTGGAGAGAAGGGTCATAGAGTGACAGACTGTTATGGAGTTCAATGTCTTATCTGTGGATAACATGGGCATTACCCAACTCAATGCCCTGACCGAAGAGGTTGCTTCTAAATCAAGGAAGGACTTATTCCATGACAATCATTGAAGATGTTGGTTTGAAGTGTTTATGTATTGGTATTCAAGAATAATGTTATTGGGGTACTTTTATAGTATATTGGAATATCTATGTATTGGTCCATTGTGGTTTTCCATAAGAATATGGCATCGGTAACCATGAAAAGTGATTGAAATATTTTGGAGAGAATATGATATGCACATAATGAAGGGATAAAGTGAATCTAATATGTTTGATAGTATTCATGAGCTCATGATTGACATAAGGACTAAGTGGTATCATGGTTTGAGTATATAGAATGTTTGGGATTTTGGAATGTGGAAATAGACAACTTTTGACAGCATTCATGTTTTCAACTAAGGTTCTGTGGTAATTCATGTTGCAATAGAATAAATGATTAAGGAATTCACATGTTTGGAATGTGACCAATAATACATATTGTATGATAAATTATGTTATTCACATTATTGTTATGTGACCTTTCTAGTAATTGTTTTCTTTTTACTATGAGCTTGGACCAAAGTATTTTAGATAAGCCTAAAGATTAGAATGGATTATGTTGGACATAAGTTAGTATTGTTTAAGGATAGAAATTTTTTTCGATATTATTGATGGGATGTTATAGTAATGTAGTTTTAGAAAAAGGACAACCTGGAGGACGGGTGACTACCCATCGCGTCGGACAAGGATGTGGAAATCAAACCCACAACCGAAGTGCGACAAGCCTTTATCTCCTACCACTGGCCTACAGGAAGTCCCTGGTTAGTAGAAACTAGTTTTATTTTATTAAGAGGTATGATATATGAAGTATAAGTTCATTTTTGGAACCATATATGATTAATCTAACCATAATATGGACTTATAACTTTTTCTAACCTTTTGTTTCAATCAGATGGAATGACCCATCATTCTATCACATGATCTGCTAACACTTCACGAATAACAAATTCAACTTCATTTCTTTAAGTGATGAAGTGGAAATTGTTCAAAGAACGAACAACAATGAGATTGTACCAAAATCAAGCAAGTATTTCTTCTAATTCAAATTCTTCAACTTTTGGGAAATGATCTTGAAAACCAAAAATGTTGTCCTAGTGCTCTTATATCCGATGAATCATATGGTACCTTAGATCATCACAAATATATGGCTTTGTGATTGTTGGATTTTTCATAGCCATGTTCTCTACCACTCTCCATTAGAACATGATGGTTAGATTTCTCTTCCATATCCATATTTTCACCTATGTTCTCCTACATGGAAACCCAGTGATGAGTTAATTTGGGTAACTGTTACGTTTCATACTTTAGTTTTGAAATTTATGTTTTGGTATTTCATTTTATGATGTGGGTTTTAATTAAAGAAACTTTCAAGTAGAAAAACATGCATAACCACGACGAATTTCGAGGGTGAAATTTATTTTAAGGGGGGTAGAATGTAACAACCCAATATTTTATGATAATTATTCTTTTTAATTTATTTGATGTCATGTGTTTTATGATACAAAAATATTATCTTGTTCTATATGCAACACCGTATTAGCTTGCAGTATATGCAACACTATTCTTAGATTGTGTTACACACAATTTCAAGTTTGTTTGATAATAGTCATTCTACGCAACATTGAGTATATATATATATATATATATTCAATGTATAAATTAAATATGGTTGGATTATATTATATGAAACAACAAAGGAGTCTTGCACAACATGCAACCCTAACTTGGCTTTCATTACACGCAATCACAACCTTCCTCGATAACGTGTGTTGTACGCAATACCGGGTTTTACTAAACAAAGGTATATTATTATAAATTATTATGAACTAGGAATTATGAATAGTATTAACTAAAATTTGAATTTTATAACATTATTATTCATCTTACACATTTTCTAGAACATGTTATAAGAACAAAATAAATTTTTCGGGTAAAATAAGTATTTTTCAAAAAATACAGTTTGGCTGACTTTTGATGGCGCACCCACATTAAATCTAGTTGTTGACATGTTTATAAGTTTAATTTGAAAAAATAAAATTCTTCTTTTGAATCAGGATATAAAAATTTACATTAGATAAAGTTTGGATATTTTTCTGATAACTTTCATATTTTAATGGATAGTAAAAACACGCTATATTTTAATTAAAAACAACTTTTTTCATCGTAATAACTTATGTGGTTAAATTATAATATTTAATGGTTTTATAGTATAAATAGAATATATTTTTACCATTTAATATAATGTATGTCATTATCATTGATTTTACATTGAATTCGTAGGTTAAATCAATTCAATCTTTTGCAATGTTTTAATCAAAAACCTGTTTTCATTCGACAATGGGATTAATTTTAATTTAATTTCTTCAACTTCTGTGTATTGAATTTGAAAAAATTGATTCCATATTTGGAATCATTGGGTCCAAATTATGTTAATAGGATACTTTTTATTTTTGGGAATTATGAATAGTAACTACGGTAAATTTTATTTAACATAGTTAAAGGTAAATCGGGTAATTAAGGGTAAATATAATATTATAAAATTACCCTAACACATGAAAAAATTCTATTGGATGGCTAAACGTATACCCATATCACCTAAGGGTCGTATTAGATTCATTTTATGGACTTTTGACCATGAAAATAATTTAATTATTATTAAAACCAAAGAAAGTGACAACATGTCACTCTCTTAAATATTATAAGTATAATAATTTTAATTTAGTGATAAACATCATAAAACTTCAAACATGACTAGTATACATAAATCTAATAAAATTATATACATCATGATAATTTATTTAGAATTTTTAGGGATTAAATAATTGTCATTAATGGTGATAAATTAATGATGCAAAAATTATTTATTAAGTAAAAAATCAGTAATATTGTTTTTATTGAAATAATAATACCCATTAAAAGGCCCACAAACCTGAAAAAAACTTATTGGTAGTGTATATCTACACCTTAATCATCCAAGTACCTAATATATAACCGTTTGGAGTCTTATAAAAGGGATTATGACACTTATATTATTTTATTTTAAATGATGCCAAAGTTGTCACCTTCATAATTTAATAAATATAACAATTTAAATATTGTGATTTTAAGATGATAAATTCGAGTAAAAGTATTATTATGAAAGGTAAAAGATTTATATTTATCATAGGATTTTCTTTTTAATTTTAATGCAACAAATAAGTATATTAAATAATTATACAAAAATGTTGTAGTATTTATTTTATTAAGAGATAAACCAAATAAATGGTTTTAAAAATAATAAAATAAATATTATATGAACTATTTAATGTTATAAACTAATTTTCTAGATACATAGGACCTTTTATGAATCTATTAAAGCTTTTAGTTCGAACATATCTTCTGTATATATTTTATTTAAATTCAAATAAATGAATAGCGTCAAAATTGTCACTATTGTTATTTTATAAAAATAACATATTATAAAATTGTTTAAAAATCACAAAAATATATAAAAATTATAAATTTAAATTTATATGGTCTAAAATGTTATAAAGTATCCAATTATGTACAATTCACAAAAAATAAGTAATTATTTGTTAAAATTTAAAATTTAGAATGTTATTACTACAAATAAAATTAAATTGATTAAGTAAGGATAAATCAAGTTGATAATGTTTAAAATAATTTCCTAACATGTCTAAATTTTATTTGTTGATGATATTACAACCCTATCGCATCTAATATTCGAATATGAATCATTTTTGGAAGTTTTTAAGTGGGGTTAGATTTATTATAAATTAATATTTTTAATATTTCCAAAGGTGCCCCTCCCCTCCCTTATAAAAGGGCACCTCCTCCCTCTCTTCCTCACACCAATTTGAGCCTTCAATCTCGGACAACCACTACCAAATTATATTCTAAACTTCCCTAGAAACATTATAGAGGTTCTGGTATTCTTCAAAGACCAATTGTAGTTCCCTAAGAGGATGTTTCAACGAGGCGCTTCAAAGAAGAGGTAATGTTCGTTACTGATTCTTTCAACTTTATTTCTTCTTCCACTTATTATTGTTTAGTTGTTTCATTATGAAGTAATAACATCAGTATCACTCATATACCTATATGTTATTATAAGTATGAAACAACCCTATTTCACCATTTATCCATCCTAGGGAAAACGAAATCACCGCACGTGCGTACGTACAGAATACCGTCTCCACGCCGTGGTGTAATCTATTTTCCACCACCACCTTACCTGGATGGGTATAATGGTGTAAATAATGACTATATATGATTCTTTTAAAGTGATATTGATTCTTAAATATTATACATACACTTCAATACAATTCCACGATCATGGGAATGATATCATCGCTCGTGCGTACGTACGGACTACCGTCTCCACGACGCGATGAGATTCATTCTCAATGATTAACCATTCATGAATGATTATAAAGTATATATAATAAGTAATCATGAAATATATGACATAATAATGATACTGGATTTATGTATATATATATGTATGTCATATGCTTAATTCCATTCAATTCAATAAGGAAACGAAAACAGCGTTCATGCATACGTACGGCCTACCGTCTCCATGAACGGTGTATTTCTTTCCATTTATCGATCTATTATATATATATATATATTCTGAATATATATTATATATGAATCATGTTTTACATTCTGGATGTAAGTAACCATGATCTAAGTAATCATATGAATAATTACAAGTTAAAACACGAACGACAAATGAAACGATTTTACCCAAAACGCTACTTTAACATTAATTCACAAAAGAATGGGTAATATAAAGTCATAAGTGAACCATATATGATATCATAACAATGAATATGATTCTGTAATAAGTCAATGACATTATTTAAATCATTATACATGAGGTTAACATCCATACGAAGCATATCGAACCTAAGGTAAGGGATAACTTTTCCAATCTCGTTTTTTTATCCGAGATTGTTTATTCGTAAGTATTTACTGGGGTTATTTCTATAATCCATGTCCATGTTTTATAAAAGTGTTTTCATGTATTTTTAAAGTCATTTTTACCCATTTTTTACTTTTACTACATGGTATGTAATGAATCTTTCTTTTTTTTACGTTACGAGGTACTTTTTTTTTATTTTTCCGACAAAAGTACGAGGAGAATGTTATTTTTAACTTATACGACGTGAAAGGATTTTTATGGTTTTATAAAGACTTATTTTCATGAATATTCCTCCAAAATATTTCATGACTATTTTAAATAAAATCTTTTTCTTTTAAAATTGCATGATGTTTTTTCAAAAGAAATTGATTTTGAAGAAGAAAGGATATTTTCCTCAAGAATTCATTTCAAGTGTTTTATCAAAACCATTTTCCATCTAAGATGACATTATTTCATATGTGTATGTTTCAAGTATAAAGTATCTATGATTTACATGGATTAACTTTTCTTATTATGAAATGATATCTATTTCTTTTATATGGATTATGTGATGATTGGATGATGTTTATGAAACCCATTTTATTCTTTGGGTTATGATGAATGATTTATGTTTATGTTGTGGCACACGTAAAATGATTTCATTATGAGATGGGTGGGACCTATATCTCCCTCTAATGCATTGGGTAAAGATTTATATCTCATGAGATAGACATGGCTAGAACGGTAAGTTAATCCGGTTTAGTGTTACAGGACTGAAACGAGGAGTAAACTCGATTCAGAAAGGGACCTTGTCCACTAAGATGGTCATGGCAGTAATGCCTTGGCTACTATGGAAATAATTACATTTGCTTAATGGATGACACAATTACATGTTTATTCCTATGCTATTTTATCATGATTGATGATCCATTATGATCTATGCCTTGCGTACTGCCATGTTTTATGTCATTGCTCAGGATTTTGATGTTTAAATATTATGTTCATGTTTTTAAGTTCAAATGTATACAGTTTGTTTTATTTTCTCCATGCTTACCCTTTCTGAGCATTTGAGCTCACCCTTTTTATGTTTTCTTTTCCCCCAGGATTAAATGAAAGGTTTTAGGTAAGGAAACAAATAGGGGAGGATCGTTATGGGAGATGTTGAAGATCTTTCAACATGATTAGAAGTTTATATTCCATGTTTCCAAAGACACTAAACTATTAAGGTCCTTGTGTGACTGTTTTTGTTATATATTAGATATTCCGCAAAATTAATGTAATGTCCGTGAACGTCAAGCTTTGGGTCTCTACACTATGATTCTAATTCCATTCTTATTCTAAAGAAATGAAAATGGTCTTATAAGTTAACATTATAAAGAATGTGTGGAGATAATTGGTGGTTCATGGTAGTTAATATGAATTTACTACACCAAACTGAAGAGACTTATAATTTGGAATCATATGAAATATTTTTTCATTATATATAATAAATATTAATGAATTAATATTTTATTATGGATGTAGTTATCCAAAATCATATATTTTAGGAATAAAATAATAATATTGATATTTAATATTTTTATGTTGGTGATAAAAAAAATACCGCATATGTTGATAATATTACCATAATTGTAAGACCTTATTATAAATATGATGTTTTTTGGATAAAGTGGGACAATAATTATAACATATGTTTTTTTAGAAATTTATTTTTCATTAACTTATTATACAATTGTTATATAATATTGTATTTTCAATATTTTATACCAAAAGTTTTTTCATAGATTATATTGACTAATGAAGTTGTAAAATTAAATCATATATAAGGAAATGAGTGTTGGATATATGTTAAATGATTTAATCCCCTGATTAATACACTATGTATAATATTTTAATTCAATAAAATAAAAATATTATAATGTTTAATCATTTAAAAAATAATAATTATTCGTTCTATGATCATTATTTATAAGAAAATTCTCTTAGTTAAATTAAACTCCATGTCGTTGACCATTACATACTCATCCTTATGTGAGAAATAGTATTCATGGATTGAGAAGGTCCCCAAATAGTACTAGATTTATAATCATGCCATTATATGATACACATTATTTTTTATTTTCCCATATTGTTTTTTCGTGATATAATTTTCCACCAATTTCGATAATGTTACCCCAACTAAATATTTTTTCGTATACAAATATTTTCTCACAATATGCGTAATATATTCTACACCCCAAATGATATAATTACTACTCTTGGAAATAGTTTCTCATCTATGTTACATGATACTCTTATTACTCATTCCCGTGCTATATTTATCACGAATGATGACTCAACACCTTTTTGATATCTTTATTTAGGAAAGTATAAATATGGAATTAAATATTGTTGTCAAAAATTAATTTTTTTTGTAATTTTCCTAATATAATTTATTTATATCTTTTCAAATATTGATCTATATATTGTTGGTGTGGCTAAATGTGAATACATTTGGTATGGAATATAATGAAATATGTAGTTGTTTAATATAACAATGATTTTTAGATGACTGAAATTAAATAAAAGAGTGTAAAAGATTCATGGGAAAACATGTAAAATATTTTGGTATTATCCTATATTAGCCATTGAGGTGAGTGAATTAACTCATTATATTAATGATAAATCAGGGGATAATTGTATGGTTAATATTAATATACAAAATAATATTTATTATGTGACTAACATAGTTAAATATATTATTTATTATATGAAACAATCAAATACCTTTCCTAATACTCCAATAACAAAGATAGTTTAATAGAGGTACAAAATATATATATATATATATATTATAGTTATTAGGTCTATATCTGTTTGTAAAGTTGAAAATATAGAGATCTATATGGTGTACCATATGTTAGGGATAATCGAGTTAATCAAAACTAGATAACGAATACACATTGGAAACGTTCAAAATTTCTTGTATTATTTAATATTATTATTTAATTTATTATTTCATTTAAGGGTGTTAATTTTAATTATAATTTTTTAGAATACTGTTATTAAAGAAATAAAAAAATATGAGTGTTATAAAGAATCATAACACAATGGAGAATAATTCTATGTAAATTCATGAGATAAAGTAGGTGATATATAAATAAAATATGATACAATATTATAAGAACATAGATAATATTATGAAAAACATTTTTTTCACTAACGATGTATATGCATGAATCAATGTCGACCAACCCTTTCCATGTTTCTGAGGCAAGTGGTGCTTGATGGTGGAATGCAAGTGGCCTAGAAGGGTTTGGATGAAAATGTGTATAAGGATAGAGAATTCATGTCTTTCAATGTTATATGATTTGAAAGGGTGTTTTACATCTTTCCATGGATTGATTGCGGCATGTAAATTGTTTTCGAATAAATAATAAAATGTGACAATTTTTTTCTCAAAAATATAACACAAATGCTTAAAGGGTGCCACTGCTCTGGGTTTTCACAGACATTATGGCATGAATTTCCTCCCTCTTCCATTCCATGTGACTATAATCTCACTTTCTTTCTATTATTAGATCCCATCAATGGGAATCAACCCATGGCATTTTGTCTTTGATACGTGGTGATCCAAGGTAAGTTATACCTCCATTTATTATGGTTTATCCTTTGTATGGTCTCATTTGCTTCACATTATTTTTGAAGTGTTATGTTGGATTATGTAAAATGATTCTACTGAAAGTTTTCCTTGTTTTTTTGTTATTGTAGTTTTCGTGCAATTATCTCAGAGGGTTACAGTTTATATGAAAGAGGTGATTGGAGATCCACAACATTGTCCATTATCATGTGGATAACACTAAAAAAAATAATTTAGGGGATTCATTTCTTATCAATTTACATAACTAAAATCATAAATATTCATACTTTTAAAATTTTGATGGAATTGAAATAGACTTATTAATTATTGAACTAGATTAATAATGTGAAATATGATCGCATGTTGACGATGTTTTTTCATTACACATTACTATAGATTTCTCTCTTATGTTTTTAGATAGTGTGATATATATGATGAATACTCTATTATATTGTTGTTAGGATTGGATTAGTATATTAAAATTGATAAAGAATATAAATACATAATTAATTGTAATTGTCCAAGATAGATAAATTAACAAAGATTCTTGATTGAAATCTGATGATAAATAAATTTTTATGATAATCAAATTTATGAAAATTACATATTTAATTAATATTGATCTTCCATATGATTAATGGAATTGATAGATAATGTGAATAAAATTTATTCTTGATGACAATAATTCCAAATGCATGATAATTGGAAAGGGTACTTCTCTAGGTTTTCGAATCTAGAAAAAAATTCTTTGAGTAAGTTTTTCCATTGATATCTTAATATTTCTTAATGCCATAGGTTCCCCATAGTTGGAATATATATTTAAATAATTGTTTAATTCAATATGGAACAATAACAACTTTTGTGATAAATGTTATTTTCTAGGGCATGAGTTTTCCATTTTCTTGATAAGGCTGAGTGCCTTGTTTTAGGGACATGAGAGTTCATTTTCATTAAAAGGTTTAATTCCATGTTTTTGGGGCCCAACTATCTTGTTTTATTCCTATTTTTATTTTCTTCTTTTGTGTTTTTCTTTAGATACGATCCTTGTTTTTTGATCATAATACATCTGAGCATGGAATGGTTGTTATGTGTCTTGGAGGCCCAAATGTGATGTGACCCTAGTATGGATATGATTGGAATGGATGACGTAATATATCAAAATAGGGAGTCCTAGATAATGTGGAAATAGTTGACACATGTGATGTTAACATGCAATGGTATATGCATGTGTTTTTTTGGAAACTATACAAGAGGTGATGGGTTAGGTTAAGGGTGTGATTACCTATCGATGAGATGCTGATTGAAGGTATGATATCTTATGTATATTTTTAACATCCAATGGATGAGTTGCTTTTTTTAACTAAAATAATTTCCCCACATTATGATGGAGATGGATGTTCTTGGTTTCATGTTTCCACTTGGTGGTAGATTAGGATTCATTTTTAAGAGTATAAGGTTTATGGAAAAATGATAATTAGGATTGAATAATTCTTATCCTATGGTTTTGTATGATGATGGAATGAAAATTCATAAATTATATTAATAATTATAAACCATTTAATTTTTTTGATTACTCCTTGAGGGAATCGATTTTACCCTAATGATTAATGTAATGCAATGTAATGTAATGCAGAATAATTTTAATGGTTAATTATGTATAATAAAATAATAAAAAGAATGAAATTCTAAAAAGAAAAGATTAATTAATGTATCTTTTTCATATATTATTTTGTTCTTATTGGATATATTGTCTAGTAATTGGATGTCTGGATTGCAAGGTATGTTATCTACACATGATTGTAAGACTAGGTTATTCCCATCGTGTGGTTCTGAGTAATATTTTATCTTGTGTAATTTTTTATTTAATACACTACCCCACAAATTTCAGTAAGGTAAATTGACAGAGAGTGGACTCTTAGTGCGTGTTTCCCCAATATCTCAGTGGTAGAATGGAATGATGACTACACCCATTGGCCCCACTCTCATCTCATTTTAGATACTCATGATGGTATTCACGGCGGTTAGATTTCCCATATATGTGTGTGTGGAAGGATTTTATGTCTTCTGGTTATATCACACACATGTATTACCTAATATAGATTCCAATGGATTATATTAGTATGACTGGTAGAGGATGTGACATCATGAAGTACTTACTCATCATATGAGTCTTAATTGTTTGAGGTATAATACTCGATGTGTTATATACATCATACAAGATATGGTGGATCTTGTAAAAAACATAGTTAGTAAATAGGGATATTTAGATTGGACAATATGATGATTTGATGCATGAGGTGATTGTTGGGATGTCTACCAAGGTTTTCTTAATCCAGCTTACTTTTGGAGTAAGATGGATCAGGACATGTAACATTGGGGAGGAGAGGAAAACCAGTGGGAAAGAAGGAACAAGTTATCCCTTATGTTTCATTACATTATTTTATGATAACATTTATGAAATAATTAGTAAGAGTTAGCCATGGTGAGGATGATAAATTATTATACATGTTTAGTTGATGATTTAGTGTGATTATGGTTCACTGTGATTTAATTTTATATAATTATCTTTTTTCATGAGGAAATTCAGAGAGGATTATATTGAGTATAATATTATGTTCACCATACATATATATACACAATTAAATAGATTTGATAGAGATGTTTGGATATCGAGCATGATATTACTATCTCATTGTTTGGGGGATCTATTTCGGCTTCGTTGTCACTACCATATTTACCTTTCTGGTACTTATTGTTTTAATTCAGTTTTTTCAGTACTATATAGAGTTTGATGTTAAAACATGTGATTTATTTTATATACAGGTATATATAGATTTTTTTATTTTTTATCATTGCTATATATATCTCTGACATTTTTATTTTAGAAGAATAATGCCTCTCATATGTATGTTTTTTATACCATCAACTATGGGCACTAACCCCAGGCCTACTCGAGGAAGGAATTACAACATAAACAACTTTTTTTACTCATACCTGTATCATTGTGGGAAGGGAATAGTGGCTAGGTTGTATTGACAGTTCATGTTTGAGAGGGATGATGGAGTTTAGAGTTAGGAAATGTTGATGTTGCATGTGTTGGTCAGGCATCAGTGTTAGTTAATTCCAGTAAATGATGTAATGATGTGATAAGGGATGCAGAAAAAGATTATTTAGGGTCCCATGTGATCTGATGGATGAACCAGTGTGTTTTTCGATACTAATAAAAGATGTGATAATGTTTTCAAGAAGTATAACTAGTAAAAGATCATGAATCGTTCTTATTTGAACCTATATTAGAAATATATAGACCTTGGGATAAGTTAAAACCTTGAAAAATAATGAATTGGAAATTAATTAATGATAAAAAATCCATATTCTTGTTTTAGGAGTTCAAAAAAGTTTCTCATTCATAGTAATAGATTAATGTCGATATCCTTGTTAGGATATCTACTATGATGTTCATTAGGATGTTTCGGCCGATCACTGTAGAGAGGAGGTCGATGAAAAAGACAATTAGAGGAGGAAAATATGGGAGTATCAGTGACACAATTTGTAGAGTAATATGGGATCCATTTCAAATTTAGTCATCAAGGATTGGATGAAAGAGGTTATGATAACTTTCACTTCTATTTTTTATTGGATGGATCATTGGGTTTCATTGGTTGTAACGATGTTTCTTGGAGTAGTGAAGCAGTGGAGGTTCCTATTCCTTAGGGATCACGAAGAGTTAGTATTCTCATGGGAGACGATCTGGGACTTGTATATAGTACATTTTCTTTCTTCTATAGTGACTGGGGCCCGTATCTAGTAGATTCATTCCCTTCAACAGGTGAGCTCTCACATGTGGGAGTTCAATATCTGTTTCAGGACCCTTTTGTTATATTATTCTAACATGTTTTTAGATGACTAGGCATTGTAAATACATTTTTAGGGGACTTTGAATCTATAGATATAGAACTAGGTCACCCCATTTATCTTGTATATATATTTCAAGGTGATGGATGGAGAATATGATAATGAGTGGACACTTTCCAGAAGTATGTTTTCATGAGAGTGTAGTCTTCAGGATTCCCCTTGAAGTTGAGTAGTGGTTTGTGGTTCCCAGTTTCCTAGAAATAAATGATTTTGAATTGTAGGAGTAAGATCCCAACCATAATCATCTCATTTATCTAGGGGAGTAAGCTATCGGAGTTACTCCAAAGGATTAGACAAATTTGTTTCCTGTGGAGGATAAGTTAATCAATGGTGATAGTTCCTAATCTTTTTTAGCAGTCAACATGTTCCAGGTGATCTACATTAGGTTTCACTATTGAGTCATTTTCAACCAAAGTAGTAGAATTAGGATTGTCATGTTTGGGATCATCATAGATAATATAGGCTAGGTAGATTATAGCCTTGAGATTCTCCTCATCATTATAGAGTCGAGCGTTCCCATATAGGCGTTCATCCGTAGGGTTAAAGAGTTATTGGGGTCATTTTGTAGTAAAATTCATTCTTTTTTATAGATAGTTTTATGAATTCCATACATCTTTTGAGGTTCAATTTTCTTTTCTTTTTATACATGAGTGAATTGTCATTTTATTTAGGAGAGACACACACCTTTATACCACCTACCCTCATCCTTGATTCTAGACATGTGGTAGAGAGGATTCCAGTGCCCTTTTCATTGACTATGCCGGTTTTAGGCCGATAAGACATGTATAATATTTCTAGATGTTGGGAACTAGTTGTGGTAGTACTTCTCCTAGGGATATATCCTATGTTTTCGAATACAACAATATCAAATTATATATGGGACGTATTATTTTTATTAGTTGCAAGATATCCTAGATTTCATGTGGACATCAGTTGCGTTTTATGATGATGATATAGAGATAGTGGGGCTTTTTTTGAGTTATACACTAGGCTAGGATAGAGGTGTATTCTTTCATTTTATCTTTGATAGATGAAATTATGATGTTCTCTTTAGAGTTTCAAAAATTGATGTTTCCTAGGGTTATGGAAGAGTGACATTTTGACTATCCATTGGAGGTTGCAGCATTACCCCCTCGATAGAAGACCATGTTTGGGATTTAGCTACCCTAATCAATGTCTCTAATGTCATTTAATAATTATAGGATAGAGACATATGATTTATAGGAGAAATGAATTACTCTTGATGCTCTGGTGTAGTGTGGTTTTGTTTAGAATAGTTTATAACCATTGAGTGCATGAGTTTTTTTTGTAAAGAAGGATGATATATGTTTGTGGTTTTGTATCGATTGTCATCAGATGAACCATGTGATAGTGAAGAAATAGTCTCCTCTTCCATGTATTGATGATTTATTAAAACATCTAAAGGGTGGAAATAGTTTTGGAAAATCAATTTTTCTTCATGATATTATTAGATTATAGTGAAGTATGATGATGTTTCAATGAAATGTTTCAATTTTCATTATGTGAATTTGGAGTTTGTTGTGATTTTTTTTTCATTAATGAATATTATAGATATATGCATGTTTTGATTAAAAAATTTATGAATGGGTTCCTGGATAATTTTTTGGAGGATTTCATTAATGACATTTTTGTATACTTTGTGTCTTTAGAGGAACTTGAAGATCATCTATGAGGTTTTTTTGGAGTTATGCATCATGATAAGCTAATTTGGATGTTTTAAAAGTGTGATTTATGGTCTTGTTAAGTCTTTTTTATGGTTCATTTGGGTTTTTGGAATAGATTATTTGTGTATATGTCAATGATAGGGGTAGTAGTGTCTTGAGAATCCCACAATATTGTTGTAGTGGTCAATAGTTTAGTTTTTATTGTAGGCTAATATAGGAAAATAATAGTGGAATTATCATGGGTTGATACTCCCCTAAAAACATCAACTAGAATGGATAAAATGTTCTTATGGACTAACTAGTGTGAGAAAGCATATAATTACCTGAAGGAAAAGTTAGTCAACCCATCAATCCATTGTTTTCCAAAAGTGGGAGTTCAATTTAATGTTTTTTTATTCTTTGTTTCTGGCATTTTTATATGTTATAATATAGTAGAGATTAGTTATTTATTATGGGTCTTGGAAGTTACATCCTCATTAGTGTAACAATTCCACCAAGATCTTGATTTGGTGGCAGTGATGTTTTCATTGATGTTTTTTGACATAACCTCACTGTTGATAATTTTTGGGTTTTTATTTACCATAAGAGCCCAAGGTATGTATTATTCTTCTCTGACATGAAATTTAATCTATGTAAGTGGATGGAATTATATCGCTTTTTCAACTTTGATATTTAGTATCCACTTGGTAAGTGAAATTCTATAGTTGATGTGATAATAAGAAAATCATGTAGTTAGGTCATTCTTGAATCTAGATATTCATCGATGGTTATGAACAAACTCTAATTTTTGCTTCTTGACATGGGTTATTTTGGAGGCATAGTATTTCTTTTCCAGAAGAAAGTAGTTTCACTTTTCTCACATTAGGTGGAAGAGTCCCATTTAGAGAATTATGGGGAAGAATACACGATGGAATGATTTCTATTTTCAATTACCCTAATAGTTTTTCTGAGGATGGACAACATAATGTTTTGTTCTAGGGAAGGCATCTTGTTCCTTCAGTGATGCATGATATGGTTCTTTTGGAGTTCCATAGTTCACTGTTATTGGTACATCCAATTGAGACTAAGAGGTAACATTCATTGAGAAGTCATTTTTGATGGTCTGGGTTGATATTTTTTTTTCAGAGTTTTCATCTCAATGTTTGCTCTGCTAGAAGGTTTCGACAGAGAATAGTGTTCCCAGTGTGTTTCTCCTGTAGTTAGAAGTTCCCCAGTGTAACTGAGAGAACATCATGATGGACCACGTTACAAGTTTACCATTAGCTTAGGGAGGATATGATTCCATATGGGTGATTGTAGATCAATTGATGATATTATCTCACTTTATAGAAATGAGGGAGTCCCAGTCAGTAGATTTATTATCAAGATTGTAACTATAGGAGGTTTTGTGACTCCACATAGTCCTGAGGATGATAATTTCTAATCAAGATCCTAAATTTAACTCAAAGGCTAGGAGATGTAGTCAACATTATTTTGGTTCTCAATGATTCCATATGAATTATTTTTATCCACACATAGATGAATAGAAATATTATACCACCTTGACTCTTGATGAAATTTTTCGTTGTTCTATTTTTCATTTTATAGGTTCATGGATGAGGAACATTCCTATGGTTGGGTTTTAATATAATAATATTTCCATCTCCCCCACTATTATGATGCCTTTTTAATCATTTATGGGAAATAATTCCATTCAATATTGGGATAGAATAGGGTCTGATAGGCTACAATTCTCTATCTGGAACATGTACTAGATACAATAGACATGGTTTGGTTAATTCACAACTGGATTAAGGAAGAAAAAGATCATCATAAATCCAATACCAATCATAGTAGGAGTCATCTAGAGTTTGATGATGGATATCATATATTCCTAAAATTTACTCATCATTTGAGGTAGTGAACATTTGGTTGTTGGAGTAATATTTCTCATTGGTTTTTTGGGGATTTTGAAGAGAAAGATTGTGTTAGAGCCATGATGTATCTGATATCACTCCCCCGATAGATTATCTTGTTACACGATGTTTTCACCCATAATAGCTTCATATTTTTCCTTATCAGAAATATCATTTCATTGATTGTGTAAAGATCAAGGATGAATTTTATGTGACCTTCATGGAGTGGCCAATGGACATACAATACTTGTAGAATAAGTTTTCATGTGGGTGTGATATTCCATTGGTTCATGTCATGTGGAAGAACAATGGTGTGGAGGAGAGTATATGGAAATGCAAGATGTAGATGAATTCTTAGTACCTCGATCTACTTGATTTTTATATGTTCTCTTATTATAGTGTTACCTTGTGTATGTTGAACATTTTTAAATTGAGTTTTTTCTCACATATTGGTCATGGTGGAATTACTATGATTTGAGAGATATCTACCCCAGGAGAGTTTTTATGAGATGGTTGTGGATGATTCATAGTTTTGATCTCTTTTCCTTTGAGTGAGGTGATATATCTACTAACATAGTGAGATATTTAAGAGATATTTCAAGGGGTGTCCATTCTATCTCCACCTCTTCTTTTTCTCTGTGGTTTGGTTTTTGAATCTTGAGGACAATTATTGGTTGAGAGGTATATAATGTAATTTCCTAGGTATATGTGGGCTAACCCTTTTTATTTTTACTAGTATTTTGGTGCTCTAAGAAGGATTGGTAGTGTTTTGGAGGGGTTTAAATGGAAAATTTAAGAAGTTAGAAAAACTCACAACCAACAATGATAAAAGATATAAAATAGTGGTTGGTTGATTGTGCATGGCCAGTTCAAGAAGTGTTTATTTATATGGATAAATAATAAATGGAAAAAAATTCTTCACTGTAATAATATCCCTATGGATTACACGATGTGAAAATAGTTTACACATCACGTATGTGCATTGTGAAGCACACCATTAAATGGTGCATCCTTTCAGGTTTTTCATAAACCGTATGGATTTAAGTTCATCCCTATCTCATTCAAAGTAAATAAAGACTCTCTCACATTGTGTTTTGATATCACTATGTTATGAATTAATAATTGGCCTTTTTCAATTAATTTCTAGTTAAACATGGATACTTATACCTTTAGGTCTTGTGGTTTCTACTTTGTTCGATCTCTTTTTACTCATGTTATTCTTTCCCTGAAATGGGAATTTATCTACCATGATTATAATGGGGTTTTCATAGTTGTTTTTGGGGATATTGTGGTTCCATGTCCTAAGAGGTATGTAGTTATTGAAGGAGTGTTTATCATATATCCACAACATGGTTCTTTATCTTGTGAATAATGTTGACGACTTTTGATTAATGGGATTAATTTATTCTCTATTTATTTACATTCAATCATAAATTGATTAAGCTTTAGCCCTTTGGATGGATATTAACATTACATAATAATTATTGAATCAGTTAAATAAATTGGATATCTATAATATGTTTATGATATTTTCAATTTATACTGTGATAGAGTATTGACAGTTGTTTTGATAAATACTGTGATATATATGTTGTAATATTTTTTATAATTTTTTATTATTGTATTGTCATGTTTAAATTTATAAAGAACAAAAAAAATGATAATTAATTAGATTGAGATATTAATGAAGTGGCTTGTCTGTAATAAAATGATTAATGTAATTTGATGATAATAGAATAGATACATTGTTCATGTTTAATTTAAATTGATCATAAATCTGATTAATGGAATTGATAGATAATTTGAATCACGTCTATTATTGAGGATAACAATTTAAAACTAATATTAATATATAATTGTACTTTTATAAGTTTTTGAAACATGGAATGTATCCAAAGACCATGTTTTTCCTCTGATAGCTTGTAAAAACATGATGAAATAGGTTTACCATAGTTAGAATCTATAGATAATTAAATAGTTAACTCAATATGGAATATGAACTGGTTGATTGATTATGATTATTTTCTTGGGAAATATATTCCCATTTTCTTTAGAATGCCGAGTTCTATGTTTTGGATCCAGGTTAGCTCATTTTCTTGTAAAGGATGATTTCCTTGTTTTAATGAAACAGTTTCCATACTGATTGCTTATTTCTTCTTGATGTTTTTGTTATGTTATTTAAACAATATTCTTATGGTAATAGCATAAAAAGATATACATGGGATGACTGATATAGAAATAGGAGTATACTAAGTGATGTAAACCTTGTATTACGGAGGCTAGGATTTCAGATTTCATATATGTGGGTAGGGAGGCCTGGATGATGTGTTAGTTATTGACACCAACAATGGAACCCTACATATGTATATTTTGGTGGGTGTCAGGGAATGAAACAAAGGTAATGAAATTTGTTAAATATGTCATTACATGTTGATGAGATGCACCAATATTGTATTCCCACGTATGGATCAGTTTAATAGAGGATGGACGAGTTTCTTATAGCATCTGCATTCCTTTACCGACTTCTCAAATAATATGGATGCATTGGGTTTCATTTTTCCTCTTTGTGGATGCTTATTATGGTTTTCCTAAAGAACCTAATTTATAGAATAATTATAATAATGTTTGGATAATTCTTAACCCATGGGGTTGGTTGATTATGTAATGAAAAATATTAAAAGATTAAAATCATGATGAATCATGGACTTGGATTGGATTATTCATAGAGGGAATGGACATTACCATGATGATTAATGAAATTAAATGTAATTTAATGTGTAATAATGTTAATGGTTAGTAAATGGTTAATTAAATAATTAATTGAATGAAATTCCCAAAATAAAATATGTAATTAATGTATCTCTATCATATATTCTTGTGTTCTTATAGGTTAACTGGTCTTACATTGTGATATATGAGTCCAAATGACATTAGTTGTATTTCAGTCTATTACTTTTCTACTCCCATAGTTTAGTTGTGATATATATTATATCATGAATATACTGTGATTTTATATTCTACCCCACACATGGTGGATAGGGAAACTAACACCTAGTGAACTCAAGGATGTTATTATCTCCGAAATCATAGTGGGAATAGAATGGATGACTACCCTATCTGGCCCCACTCCTTTTTTATGTTATTTACCTATGCTGGTATGCACAGTGATTAGTTTTCAAATATATACGTGTGTGTTTTTGTGGAGAGTTTGGATGGATTGGGGTTATTTCAAACACATTTAT
This sequence comes from Viscum album, assembly GCA_963277665.1. Lineage (NCBI taxonomy): Eukaryota > Viridiplantae > Streptophyta > Magnoliopsida > Santalales > Viscaceae > Viscum > Viscum album. The sequence goes on along the minus strand of OY728125.1, from coordinate 1,471,416,670 downwards.
TACCAGATATTGTATCCATAAGATTATTAGAGGTATAAAGGTTATATGTTGTGATGGGATGATTTACATACTCTATGTATTGGTTGTAATCGCTTGGGGTATAATAACTGATATTTCCAATAAGTCATACGAGGTTTGGTATCACTTGGAAACTACTTAATTACATTATATGGATGTTTGGATGAAATTATGTTATGAAGTTATGCATGAGGTGAAATTTGTGATTCCATGACTAGTTGTTTACAGATCAACATACTTTTTGAAGGAGATGGATTTGTCCATTCAATGTTTCGGAAGAGAGGAAATCTAGTGGGGATGTAGGAGTGGGCTATCGTTGATGTTTCATTTCTATATTACATACTCTTTTGTATGTAATACTAAGTGATATTTATCCATGGCGAGGCAAGGAACATAGTATACATGTTTAGGTGATGAGTTGGTTTCACTATTGTTCACCGTTCTTTATCATTATTTCATTAACTTCTACACAAGAGGCTCTATAGAGTACACTACCATGTATACTGTCATGGTCTGCCTATGTACATATAATAATTTCATCAGGTTAGCTATAGAATGATGGTGGTTGGGATGCATACTACTAGATCCTGGTTTTGTAGGAGTGGGTTGGGATTCATGGTCCCTTCAATCATTACCATTATGGTACATGTAGTTTCCATTATTTTTTTGTTATTTTATGGATTTTCATGTATTTAAATGGAAATTATTTTATATCTCGATCTGAGTAGGTGTTGGTTGTTATATCCATAAAATATCTCTCTTCAGCTTGTTTCTCATCAAGGACAATTCCTCCCAAATGCATCTTTATTATACCCCCGGTGTCATTTTTTCATCATGATTCCAACAGGAGGAGAAACTCAGAAACTCACCATCTATCTCCCCTCGTTTTTTATCTTTTTTGGGAGAGATTCATGAGAAAATATGTGTAGAAAGAAGTATTGAAATTTTATGTGATGTTTCTTCAGGATAATTTTTTTTTTCTCTATCCATAAAAAGAAGAATTACACTTCTATAAATAGGGAGCCACAAAATAGAATTTGATTATAATTTTTATAATATTCAGTGAAAATAATTTTCTATTTAAATACATATTTTTATTACTATTCTAATAATTACTATAAAAAAAATTATTTAGAAAATTTTTATATGGAAGAAGAATTCAGTATAAACCCTAATTTTCATTTACATCATATGTTGTGTGAAGATAACCACTAAAGAATTTGATATAGAAATGGAAAATAATTTCTACCATGAAGGTATTTCTCTTCATAATGTACTGTTTCATTAACCCACAACATGTTTATGGAGGTTCCGTTAACGGAAGCTATTGATATATATTCTAGAGAGGAATATAAATACGTACATGTACACCATGTGTTAAAACATAAATGATGATAAATGAAGATTATCTTGCAAAATTTTATTAACAATATATTGTTTTTTAATATAGTGGTTCCATCATAAATAATTTGAAATCGTTATTCTAGTGTGAAAATAGTTTGGGAAAATACTAATATATATCCAAGTGATCTTACTCATCCTATAATTGATCACCGAAATCACAATATGGCTGACAATGTTTTTGAATATGATTGTCGCTGGAACACTAGGGGTGATATATGTGGTATAATCATTGATGCTATTTATCTTTTTTTTTGACTTGATGTACAATCTACCTTTATTTTATAATATAAAAATGTGTCACATTATGTTGATTACAAAAAACAAAAACAATGATATTATATGATATTTTTGTTATATATTAATTTTGTAGGAGAATATTATCTGATGGTGGTTGAATATTGTTCAATTGGAGCATTATCGTCATGTATTGGATATTTATTTTATTAGACGATTTGGTTAAAAAAATTAATTTTTTTAGAGTCATCTATAATTTTTTTTTCTTCAGGAATTATATTTTATTATATTGGTTCATATTGTTTAAAATGATTATATACTATAGTGGACAAAATTCATAAAATAAAATATATAGCACTTGTGGCTCAAGAAATGATAAACGAGCAATGTTTTATTTTCTTTTTCTGTAGACTACAACATGATATAATTGGAGATTAATAAAAATTGATATAGTTAAAATTAAGTATTATGAAATCATTAATTATGTAATTAAAAAACGAATAGATATTTGATAACAATTATTTTTGGATTTTCATGTGCCTTAATGGAAGGAATAATTTGAAAATATCTATGTAAGGTGTATATTGATTTTTAAATATGTAGTACATGTTATAAATTAAGAAAAAAATTTAAGTGATTATTTAACAATAATATAAAAATACTCATCAAGTGGTTCAAAATAGATTAAAAATATTCATAATTAAATACACCAACAGATCTTGTGTTATTATTTTTACATTTATATAATAGAGTTTATTTCATGATTCCATAACATTTTGATGGTATAGAAAAATCATTATAAACCTAATGGAATACCACATTAAATTAGAAAGCATTAATTTACTTTGTATTATTGATTTAATTATATCATAGACCATATAAATTTGATTTAGTCCATTTTGAAGTATCGAAAAAAATGTATTAGTTATAATACTTCTAAATAGATAATCGTATAAGATATGTTGATTAGTAAATAAATATATATGTTTTATATTTGATAGTGATTTTGTATGGATCCAAGAAAATGATCAAGGGATTTTGACATAGATTTCATTTTCATTCTGTAGTTTCCAACTCATATAAAAAATATTCTATTTGTAAATTAATAGAAATTATCATCAATCATTATAGTTACTTTTGAGATTATTTATTTTAATATAATAATGGATACAACATCTATTCATGTAATATAATATAATTTTAACTTATATTTATTATGAATGTATAGTCTAAATACATCGATATTCAAAAATATTGATGAGTATGTGTAATAGATGGACAAATTATTTATAAAATGGTTCCATCAATATGATTTTAATTTATTTACTTAAACCTAACAGATTTTAAGGTTAAACTATTTTTTCAAAGGCTAACCTATCTTGATATACTATTGTAATAAACTAAATATATTAAAATCATTACATTTTATATAATTTTACATTTTTTCATTTTATTCTTGATATATGTGGATGATTATTTATAAATAAAATATTTATTTTTCATTGTTTTTTTATTATTTATATATGTAGATATAACTTGATGGCTGTAGTGATATATTATAAATTTTTTTAAGTTTCTACAATTTAAAAGTGTGGTGGATGGGATTCTTGAATGTATGTTATGGATGGGTTTTTTGGAGGTTTATATTCTTGGTAATTTTTTTATCACTAATATATTGGAATTTGTTTTTGTGTATATTCATTTTTTGAAACAATATTATAAATTTAATATATTAACATTGTAATATTTTAGGATATTGTTTTTAAATTTAATATTTATATTGCTGTAATTTATTATAGTTATAAACTAATTTATTGATTACAAATATTTGTTGAAGGTAATACAATAAATCATTGGTTCAAAACATGGGTGTAGTATTATTATAGAAGGATTATTAAACTTATGTCTAAAGGTAAAAAGTGTATTTTAAGTTTATTTCCATGGTTTCAACATCTTTTTTCCTAAAAATGTAACCGTCAAATTATTACCATGGATGAATTTACCATAATAATATTTTTATAATTTTTATAAATCAGTTTATAGTTTAGTGGGAATTGAATAAATGTCATGCTATGGAGATGATAATTTAAACCCAAAAATCATCCTCATACATACCTTTTGAATCATTATTCTCCCCCTCCGAATCAATGTCTGAACCCGCATATATGAGATCAAATTTGTGGATGATGGAGAGATTGTGAATTCTTCCCAGCCTACCTATCTCCTCCTAAATGCCAAAGACCCTTGAGGAAACAAAGAGGGTTGAAAACTCTCTTACATTACCTTGAATTTTTTGATTCCTTTTTGGTTGATTATCAACGCCAAGTATTTTTAAATTATTTTCGGTGACCACAGGTGCATCCAAATCAGCCTGAACCCACATGCCACTGATCAGTCCGTCCTTAGACATAGAGAGGGTCGTAGTTCCTACAACTAACAATTGTTTAAAATTAGTATAGAAACTCCCTTTGGTTCCATCGACCATTTGGTAACTCTACAACAACGGGGCATCATGTACCCTAGTAGGGTCACCGAACACCAGTTGCAAAACATTTCCATAGAATAATCCAACACCCCCTAAAAACATAGCATTAATGAAATAACGCTTCTTATCACCACCCTGAACCATCGGTACATAGTGTGGATCATGAGCAGTATAACCTGGTAGACTAGAAACAGAAAAGGAGGTTTTCTCATGGAACGATGTGTCTGTACACCGTACGACACCTGAAGGGGAGTAATGGAAACTCAATGCAGATCATGGAATCAAATAGACACTATAAGGAGGAATTATAATAGTATCTTTAGTTATAGTGTGAGAAATTATGACAGTCGGATGGTCCTTAACCCCCTGTGACCTCTCCTTTAATTTAGGGAGCAAAACAATGATATGTGGCTTTGTCGATAGTAAAGAAAACAATATCAAAATATTTCCTTATAATGAATGTTGTTCCAAAAACCAAACACACCTTCCACTTAGAGACAAATAAATTTTAAGAGAGGATCATATAGGTCCATCTTCACGTAGAGGAAAGTAAAAATGAGTTTCTTTAGTAAAATATTATGATCGTCATTCCAAAAACAAATCAATCATATTGGGAAACAACTAGTGGTGGTCATGGATAAAATATTGTGATACATGGGAATGGATAAATAGTTCCTAAAAGAATAAATTAAACTAAAAAATTATGTGAGTAAATATTTCTGGAAGTAGAGTCATGTACCTAGAAATTCCATCTAGAAGCTAAGCTTCTGACCATTTATTAAAAATAAAATAAAAGTTACACAAGAGATGGGCTGGGTCAAACAATGGGAATTTCCCTCATCCGTCGAGAATGAAATTATATATAATAATAATAAATTCCATTCCCATAATCACATTCATTATATTTTTTCCATTAATATTGGGTCTTAACATACTTTAGGGTCTTTAGAATATTAGTATTGATCTTCCCGAACAACTTCGAAGAAGATCAGGTTGTCATAGTGCATGATGTGTTAAAGTTTTTCTTCCCCATCCTTCTCTTCGAGGGAGAAGGAGTAAAGAGAATACAGTAACCATCCTTCCCTTTTCTAGATAAGAGTGCATCTTTTAATGTGGCAGGATCTCCGCTTCTAATTTCCATCCCTTAAAACTCAAAGATGTTACCCCACATCTCAAAAATCCTAGAGGAGTTTAGTAAATTTTGGATCTCTTATTGAAAATCAACATGTCAAGCCTAATGTGGAGGCTTATATCATGAGGGTAAAAAATCATAGATTGGTGGTTATGGTCTCACATCAACCAACTCTAATTATAACTAAAACATTCTCTATAATCCTTATTATGGAAAAATGAATTTTTATCATTGGATTTTTTATATTTTAATTTACATGAAAAGGCTCTACTATATGGATTCCTAAAATATTTTTACATTTAATCTATTAGACGAAGTACTTATGAAAAATTTGTTTACTATAATCAGATTCAGATATGTATTTCTTTTAGAAGTTCGTTTTAGGGATATATTTCAAGGGGTTATAGTTGAAATTAAATATAAAAAATTAAAGATTGAAAAATTTATAACACTTCATAGATATGTGCATTAATTCTTCCTAACATTTTTAGGCCTATGAAAATATGACTTTCATATAAAACTAGAGGTAATTTTTATATGAAACAATAAGGTGATATAATTTTCCCCAATATTTGTGAACCAAGATATTATATCATGTATTTTACTAAGAAAAAATTTGGTTCTTTCATGATTTATTCATCATTCCTTTTATATTTTAACTTTCCACTAATCCATGAAGGGTCATCCTTAGAAACCACAGACTTGAATTTTCCTTATTATACCCATTATAGTTGTTCAACATTGTATTATTTGTGTTGTTTTTCCTATTACATTTATTTTCATTCAATGTGGATAAAATGAGGATTGAATGTTTAAAAAAATACATCATGGACTAGAATGTGTGACTCCTAGTTTAAGGTCATAATAGTCAATATATAATGGAGGGAAGTTAATATGCATGTGACATGTTTCATGGTTGTAAATATAGTTTTCATGCCTAGATTTTCAATTCCATGTTTTGATTAAAACCCCCTTTTGGTTCTTGGCATTCTCTCGGTTTCTAGGTGTTCTGGGTTTGAAATTTTTGTTCCTATTGTGTTAATGATCTATAACCTTAGTCTTGGGGGGTATTGTATGTCAATTTTACTTCTCTTTTCTCAAATGAATTGTATGAGGTTGTTGTGTTTTTGAGTTGTATTGGTGACAATCCTAGTGACACCAATTGTGGGCTACGTTGTTGAGCTGTTATGTACCCATTAGTTGGATGAGTCTTTGGGTGAAAAGGTGGTTTTATTTTGGGTAGTATTTCCCCCATCCTTTTCTTATATACCCCATCAGTTTCCCCCTTGGATCCCCTTGTATTATGAGGATTATTGAAGGTTTTTTGGTGCCCAGAACAGGCTACATGGTTTGGCCGCATTATCCCAAACCGTGCAGGAAAACCATACAGGGTTTTCCAAGTCCTTAAAATCTTTTTGAATTTCCAACATTGCCCTTCCAAAAAATACCCTAATACGCTGCATTCTTCCCCATTTCATGCCCTACCTCCATGGCCATCCTCCAAGATTGTTCCCCTTCCCTTAGACCTCATATTTGAAGGGATATTTGATAGAAGAACTATCAAAATTATGAAATTAAGTCATTCAATCATCAATTTATTCCATTTCTTTAGGTTTTATTCCACTATTTTTTGAGGTTACTCTTTTACAATAACTAGGGCTTCATACCTAGGTTTTTTATTTGTTGTTTGGGGTCAAATATTGAGGTTTTAGGGTGGTTTTTAATCCCTTGTGGTGTGGGGGTGGTGCGGTTGAAGATTTACACCAAGATTTAAGGGTTTCAACACAATAGATATGTGGTTCCATGTGTAAAAATTATTGATGAGTTATCATGATGAATTTAATCATTTTTCATATTCCTCGTATGTTTTGTGTGGTGCGAAAACTATTTATGATTGATTTGGTTTAGTCATTAATTTTATAGCTGCATTTTAGCTTGAAATTGGATGTTTTTTATGTGTTACTCTTGGGGTATTGTTTGGGTGTATTTTATAACATTTGAAATTGGTTTAATAAATAATTTTTGGTCTTAAAATATACTTTGGTAGGGTCTTGGTGTACCATTGGGTTTGAAAGGGTTTTTTTTAATTGGTTTAATGTGTAAAACTATGTTATGCATCTTTAAAGTGTTTTCTAAAAATGTGTGTGTTTTCATGTGCATATTTTTTGTTATTATATGAGGTGATTTTATAATTGTTTCCCTCGGAATTTGGGGATGACCTCCTTGATTGAAGGTTAAAACATTCCAATCGGTTTGTAACGGGTTTTTTTCGTAGAACTGGAAACATCCAATGATTCCACATCCATTTGGACCTACTTTCTAAAGGTAGGCACTCATTAGTTGTGGACTGATGTGGCTTAGGAATTTGCATTGGTCGAGAGTATGGGAGGTCGGACTCATCACACCTTTTTGAGGGGAATTATTTTCTACTCCGGGACTCTCTTTATAGATTTAAGTTATGTTCATGAATCCTTATTACATTACCAAGTATAAAATGAGCTTTCCTTTAGATCTGACAATCAATGATCGATATTTAGGAAATTTAGAGAATCTTATATATGTATTCGAGGTTCTTTATTGATAGAGAATCATATGTATTTTTTAGAGATTCTTAGTCAGTGGTATCCTTTGATACGTAAAAGTCTCTTAGTCATTTTAATGACCATACTATTTTTATATCCACTCAGTGGGGCACTTGAAGTTTATTGTCATTCAGAAGGACATGAATTATTTCAGAGTTGGGATCGAACCTGCAGATGGGATACCTATGTATCCTTTGTTTAGAAAAGGAATCATAACCCACATAGTTCGAGTAATGGAGTATGATGTTTATGATTGATGGCTCAAAGAAAAATGTCATAATTACTTTTACACTCTAAGCTCACGTGAGTCATGATCGGTGTGAGAAACAAGAGGTATTGGTAAAAATCAAACAATTGTTCCATGAAAGATGCAATCATATGAAATAATGTGGGACTTATGTATGTATTACTGCCCAGATAAATGAAGATTAGGATTTACTTCAGGGAAGAAATCCAGGAACAGGGTTCGTAAAGGTATATATGCTCTATGGAGATTTGAATACTATAACCTGGGTCTTACTCCTGAAAAGGAGGCCCAAATTAGGAGAGGAATTATGATTGGGTTTTTACTCCTGATAAGGAATCCCAGATCAAAGGTAAATTAGGACTGGTTAAGAGGAATTAATACTGGGGCATACTCCTGAAAAGGAGGCCTAGGTTAAGAGACTTGAAAAATTAAGGGACTTGGGGCTTAATCCTGAAGAGGATGCCCATATTTATGTCTGGGGATTATTCCTGAAAAGGATTCCCAAGTTAATGATTATGACTGGGGCTTATTCCTGAAAAGGAGGCCTAGGTTAATGATTACGACTGGGTCTTACTCCTAAAAAGGAGGCCCAGGTTAATAGAATTATGGTTGGGGCTTACTCCTGAGGAGGATGCCCAAATTAGGGGACTGGGGCTTATTCCTGAAAAGGAGGCCCATGTTAATGATTATGACTGGGGCTTACTCCTGAAAAGGAGGCCCGGGTTAATAGAATTATGGTTGGGGCTTACCCTTGAGGAGGATGCCCAAATTAGGGGATTGGGGCTTACTCTTGAGGAGGATGCCCATATTTGGAAATTATTACCGGGGATTATTCCTGAAAAGGAGGTCTATGTTAATGATTTCTCTCATCTTAAAGGATGAGGTTGAATGAATTAAATCTCAATCATTAGTGACATAAAGATGTGTAAATCACTAGGTTTTGAGAAATATTCCACCTAATTCCTTTCAAATATGGAATTCAAATCAAGAAATCATGCCATAAATGGATTTGAAGAGTGTCTTGAAGATTGAATCTTGAATAGGAGAGGTGGAATGGCTTAAGAGGGGTGAAATGGGAAAGAAGCGCACCCAAAAAGGCAGGGGTGCACAAGTCCTGACAGGCGCGCAGGTACTGCATGGGAGCGCAAGTATTGGTCACTCAGGTATACCTGCGCGACACATGGGTACTTGCGCATTTGTAAACCAGCATGGTAATACTTGGGTGATCCTTGACCAATGCCTTTAGAATTATACTGAGGTACTTCCAGAATAGAGGCGTGCAAGTTTTGGTGAGGAAGTAAGGTGGCGCACAAGTATGTTCATTTCCGTTAAGGGTAAAACACCTTAGACGTGCAAGTGTTAGTGAATTCTAACACTTATACCTTACTCTTATTGTTTAAACCTTCCATTCTAGGTAAAGAATTACCTTAGAAGTGATCGGAAGACTTGAAGAAGAGACTTGGGCGTTCAGAGCTCTAAATCTGAATTCTGGAAATATTCCTCCCTTAAATGGGGGGCCCACATGGTCTATTTATAGGCTAGAGAAGACCCCGGGCGGTTATCACCTAGGGAGTTCAAGTCACTTGCGCGACCATTAGGGGGAGCACAACTGTACTTGCGCGATAGTGATGAAACTTGCGCGACCCCTGTGCTTTTGAAGCCTTGTTCACACCTTTGTCGATTTTTGATGTTTTTTTCAATAGATGCATCAATTTGTGCTAAGTCATTTACCTTTGCATTCTTTTAGACAATGTGATGAAAAAGGAGCATCAATAAAAGTCCCCCCTCAGAGTTTGTTCTGAAAGAAATGAGGATGTGACTCTGAGGAAAAGAAGAAAACCAAAGGAAAAGCAGTGTGCAAGTGTTGATGGCGCAGAGGGCGGCGTGCAAGTGTGCGTCGCACAGGGCCTGACACGTAGGGGTACGGCCTTTAGTCGCGTAGGGTACTGGCCGCGTCTATAAATAGAGGGTCTCACTTCCGTACAGAGCATACAGATTTCAAACCTTCGAGCTCTCTCCGCGCAGGTCACCTTCGCCGCGCAAGTTGATCTGTTTTCCGATGTTTCTTCACCGTCGCGCTGCTTTCAAGGTAATAGGACTTGCGCGGTGATACTTGCATGACAGAAACTTGCGCGGCACATCTAAAACTTGCGCGAAACATCCATACCTGCACGCCAAGTTTTATACTTGCGCGCCTTAATGCCTTTGTCATTTTTTTCCTGAAATTCCTTCACAAATTTTATGAAAAATCAACTTACTTAAAAGTTAATTTACTCAGCTTCTGTGCAGAATCAATGGCTCTTAGAAACGGAATATCTGATGAACTGTCTAGCAAGCAAATTGATGATATTATGAACATCATTGGCCATGATTATTATACCGTAAAAAGTATCACTCTTCCAGATTTTGCTAAGTATCTGAAGAAATATCATCTTAATTTCCCACAGAGCATCTACCTGCCTCTATATGGTCATGGTCATCTTCCAGGAGTCAATGTTCCAGATGTAAAGAATTATATGCCTGAGATGCAGCTGCACTACTACTCCTCTATTTCGGTTATGCTATGCATTAAGAGAAACAACAATGGTGTGAACTTTCAAATTCTTTTTTCCATGTCATTTCCTTGCAGATATGAAAATGGAAAACCCATGGGCTGAAATGTTTTCCACTGTTGGTTGGTGGAGAGAATACAAACATGGAATTAGAGCAATATCTGAAAAGATTACTCTCTCCAAATGGCTCTTAACTTGTAATGCTTCATTCTCAAATCCATGTATCCATCTTCCAAGCCTCTTAGACAGAAACAGAGTCACTGTTTGATCAGCAGAAAATTTTCTCAAACCGCACTCAAGAACATTCCTTTACAATTGTTCCAAGAAGAGCTAGTATCACTGCATCTCTTATGGTATCCAGTTGAATGAATGAACTCCAGGTGGCTGCTGATGAAGCTCGGGATGCCGTAAATAAAATGAAGAGTTATGTTGAAAGTCTTCTGTAATTCCTTGGAAAAGAGAAGATACTCCAATCTGTGGATGTCCTTCTAATTCTTGTACATAAAATGGAAAGAATTATTTCATCTTCAATCACTTGTGCACGTATTTTCCTGCTATATGCTTTAAATTTTACCTAATCTAATGGGCCTAGTAAGCATAGTTGTATTTTTTACTAGTATTATTATAAATAACCCTACAAACTTTGAATCTTTTAATTACTCAATATTACCTAAATCATACAAAATATATGTTTAGTGAGCTGGAACTTGACTTTTATTCAGAGTTCTCTTGTCTTTTGTGGGCAGTTTAAAGTCATGCACGTCAGACATAAAAAGGTTAATGTTTAAGGTAGAAATAGCTTTGACCAAATGAATTATAATTGACTCAATTCCTTGACAATTCATTTGAAAACATAGTACCATACTCAAGTATGAGGGAAAATATGTAAACTATGACTTAATAATATTAGGATCTGAGGAATGATATGAAAAAGAGGTAAAAGGTATTAGAAGAAGTAGTTCCCAAGAATGAAGTTACCATTATTTAACAAACCCGTTAGGGGGTTGAATTATGTAGGGACACCTAAGGGCATTGGCTGCATAGTCAAATAAATAGCATCTTTTGGCTAACAAGTTTATTATGTGGACTGTTTATGCAAGGCCGCTTAAGGGCACGTGCTGCATAGTCAGGAAAAATAAATCTCAGAAATTTACTTTCCTAGTGCTAAAATCCAGTGGAAGTTTATGGAGATTCAAATTTTCCAAAGTATAGAGTTTGCTGTATGGAAAGAGGTACTTGAATATGGATAAGATATTTCCAAACAAGATTATCAAAGAACTGGATAGATATCACTCCTACGAAGGTCTGACCCAAACGTAAGGAAGGAGAATATAAACCATCGACTTGAATACTTTTCAGATCATGAAAAAGGATATGGGACAAATATGTTAAGGATGGCTATTTTTGCGGATCCTTATATACTGTCATTTAAGACCAATAAGGAAAAAAGAGGCTTTTTCCCAATAATAAAGTTACCATTATTTTACAAACCCATTAGGGGCTGAATTATGCAGGGCCACCGAAGGGCATTGACTACATAGTCAAATAATAGTATCTTTTGGCTGACAAGTCTGTTATGGAGACCGTTTATGCAAGGCCGCCTATGGGAATGTGCTGCATAGTCAGGAAAAAGAACTCTCAAAAGTTTGACATTTTGTGACTAGAAGTCAAGAAATGGGTTATGAAGATCTGAAAATATTTAAGGTTAGGATTATGACACATAAAGACGGGTATTTTCCAATGTATACAAATATAAACAGATCAATGCTAACCATAATCATGTTGTGGCTGGGTCCTAAATTAAAATGTTGGACTTCACTACGTATCCCATAAGGATGAGAATAAAGCCATACGTAGTTCTTAAATTACAGTTTAACGTCATGCGGGACAAAAGTATTAGAGATCTTAGTTTAGGGTCATAGAGCTTGGACCATTATAAGAAATACACAGTGTGTGTTTTCATGGGGACTTTTCAGCGAAGGGACTAAAAGTGGAATTTGGGGTTAGGCTTAAAGACTTGGGGCTGGATTCGAGGGACACTCGAACGTTCCTACGTATCCCATAAGGATGGGAATCAAGCCCACATAGTTCTAGAAATACCCTATGTACAGATTTGGTTCATATATGTGAAGGGTGAAAATGGGACTTTAGTGCAATGATGGTTTAACCCAAGATAAAAGGTTCAGGTATTTCCATGTATGCACGTAGTCTTTGAAATTAAACATGATTGAAAAATCAATGTAAATAATGGTTCCCTCTCAGGTGAGGGTATCAACGAATATTATAGTTTATTGTCATACTGGACAAAACTGTTTTATAGTTTAACGTCGTATAACAAGGATGAAATTGAATCAATGTAAAGATATTGACTCTAGGGGCAGTTTCATGAATCAACATCGTATGAGATGGAGGTGAACCGATGTGAAGAAATTGGTTTTGGGCTTGAACCTTGGGAGGTTGCCTACGTACCCAGCCTGGAAGGCAAGGATCAAAGTCTGCGTAGTTCAGTTAAAGAATGAATTAATGATCAAAATGTTCTTGGGGACAACAACCTAAAAAAATGATGTTGTTGGGACTTACAGATGGTTAGTATCCCAGAGAGAGTGTTATGGTTGAGGTTTTCTCTAAGCTCATGTGAGTCATACTCGGTGTGAGAAACAAGAGGTAACAACAACCTTAACGATGCATAGTTTAATGTCATGTAGGACATATAAAGGGACTATGCAGTTTAAAGTCTTGCAGTTAGGACTATTGGTGCTGCACAGTTTAGTGTCATGTAGCAGGGAAAAAGTACAGTTTAATGTCATGTAGGAAGTATCAAGGACTTTCTGTACAGTTTAGCGTCATGTAGTTAGGACGATGGGGACAATATAGTTTAACGTCATGTTGGATGAAAGGGGGACTGTGCAGTTTAATATCATTCAGTGAGGACAAAAGAGTACACCATTTAATGTCATGTTGGACGTATTAGGGAATTTTTCACAGTTTAACATCATGTTGGACGAAAAAGGGATGATATAGTTTAGCGTCATGTTGGAAGAAAGTGCGAATAGTTTAAGGTCATATGCATGGACCGTTGACGATGCAGTTTAACGTCTTGCTGGACGATGGTGTAGTTTAAGGTCATACAGGACCTTTGATGATTATGTAGTTTAACGTCTTTCCAGACGTAAAGGAATTTTATACAGTTTAGTGTCATGTAGTTAGGACATCACAGTTTAACGTCTTGCTGGACGTAAGGGACTTGCAATTAGTTTAGGGTCATATGCATGGACCGTTGATGGTGCAGTTTAAGGTCATACAGGACCTAGTTGCAGTTTAAGGTCATACTGGACCATTGATGTAGTTTAAGTTCATACAGGTCCTAGTTGCATTTTAAGGTCATACTGGACCATTGATGTAGTTTAAGGTCATACAGGACCTAGTTGCAGTTTAAGGTCATACTGGACCATTGATGTAGTTTAAGGTCATACAGGACCTAGTTGCAGTTTAGTTCATACTGGACCATTGATGTTATATTTTGTGTTTATAAAAAATACTTCTTCAAAAATCTGGCATTGGTTGGAGTAATGATGAGTTCTCCATCCATCGAGATTAATGAATAAGCTCCATTGGAGTAGACCCTGTATATTGAGTAAGGTCCTTCCCATTTTGGCTCAAGCTTGGGAGGTTTCTTTCATAGTATCATTGGAGTTCTGAGAACTAATACCAATTCTCCCTGAGTGAATGAACGAAGATGAACGTTTTGGTTAAAAGCTCGTGCTATTCGATTCTGATAAACTTCCAAGTGGTGCAAAGTGCAGAATCTTTTCTCATCCAACCGTCCCAATTCATTCAATCGCTTTTGAGATTGTTCATCTGTAGATGACTGATCACAAATAGCTACTCTAAGCGAGGGTAGTTGAACTTCAATGGGCAATACTGCTTCCGTTCCATATACCAATGAATATGGAGTTGACCGAGTTGCAGCGCGGGTGGTAGTCTGATAAGCCCATAAAGCATGAAAGAGTTTATCAGGCCATGATTTCTTATCTTTATCCACCATCTTTTGTAGTATATTTGACAGAGTCTTGTTGAAATATTCTATCTGGCCATTGGCCGCTGCATGATACCGAGATGAATGGTTGGATTTGATGTTGTATTCTTGATACAGTTTCTTCATCTCAGATGAACAGAAGTTGGTGCCATTGTCCGTCAATATGGTATGAGGGACACCAAATCTGGTAATGATGTTAGACTTGATGAAGCTAACAACAAATTTAGAACTGACTTTCTTGATAGGTATTGCCTCTACCCATTTGGAAAAGAAGTCAATATCAGTAAGAATGTACTTAAACTGCTTGGCCGTAGCCGAAGGGTAAGGTCCCACCACATCCATTCCCCATGTGGAAAATGGCCATGAGTATTTAGCTGTATGAAGAAACTCTAGAGGTTGATGAATGAAGTTGGCATGTACTTGGCATGAATGACACTTCTTTGGGAAACCAACACAATCTTGTATCATTGAAGGCCAAATGTATCCAATCCTTTGAATCTGATCAGACAGTCTATGTTTTGACTGGTGGGAACCACAGACTCCTGCATGCAATTCTTTCATGACAGTAATTGTCTCTTCACCATCAATGCATCTGAAGAGAACTCCATTAAAACCACGTTTGTAGAGAATTTTCTCTAGGTGATCTGGACTATCATAAAGAGTAAAATTGACCATACGTCGTCAGATTTGTTCTTTCTCAGCTCTATTAGGTGGAAGTGTTCCATTTTAAAGGTATTCCCTGATAGGTGACATCCATCCTGTAGTATGACCATACGGTTCAGGAATGGGACTAATTTCATTAATTTCATCTGTTCTGATTCGAACATAAGGTGAAATTGCACGACGGTGGGCAATAATGATGGTTGTCTCATCCCGATTTGGATCTGCCAGAGCTGTGGCTATATTAGCCAGTGCATCAGCTTGAGCATTTTGTGATCTTGGGACATAAGAAAATGTCGGTTCCGAAGGGAATTCTTCCATTAACTCTCTGACGTAATCATACAAAGGGATTAGTTCTTCTTTTCTGATGGAATAATCCCCATTGACTTGTTTGATTACCAGGTCTGAATCACCTTTCACCTTTATGTGATTCACTCGTGCTTGAAGCGCTAATTACAAGCCTATGATGAGAGCTTGGTATTCTGCTTCATTAGTGGTACCACCTTCCCACAATAAGAAGGAATAAGGTAACACTGCCTTTTCTGGAGAAATGAGCACAATTCCAAAGCCAACTTTGTTGAATTTAGGATTTTCCATTTTCCTCCCTGTTGGACTTCTGGAAGCACCGTCAAAGTACATTTCCTATGCTTGAGGACTTTATTGAATAGAGAAGACTTCCTCATCAGGGATTTCAATATCTAAAGATGTGTCTTCCATGGAAGGGTGTTCAGACAAGAAATCAGCCAGATCTTGGCCCTTTATCACCTTTTGAGACACATACTGAATATCAAATTGCTACAAAATAACTACCCACCTTTCCAGACATCCTGTAAGAATTGGATGACTAAGGATGAATTTGAGCGGGTTATTGCGAGATACCAATTCGACCTCGTGATGTTGAATGTAGTGTCTCAACTTCTGAACTACAAAGATTAATGCCAGGTAACACTTCTCAATACATGAATATCGGGTTTCTTCTTCAAGCATAGTTAAACTGAGATAGTAGAGGCTGTTTTAATTCCCATCATCATTATTTTGAGCAATAAAGACACCCAATGATTTCTCTAGAGCTTTCACGTAGAGGATAAGTGGTCTTCCTTCAACTGGTGGCATTAGTACCGATGGAATCAAGAGGTATTTCTTGAGAATATCGAATGCTTCTTGACATTCTTCAGTCCACTGCTATGTGACTCCCTTCTTCATCAATTTGGTGAAGGGTAAACTTTTTCCTGCCAAATTGGCGATGAAATGCCGAATATAAAATAAGTGTCCTTAAATTCCTCTTAATTCTTTCAAATTTTGAGGAGGTGACATACCAAGTATTGACTTGGTCTTCTCAATATTGACTTCAATACCACGATGGCGTACAACAAAGCCGAGAAATTTTCTTGAGGTTACCCCAAAAGTACATTTTAAGGGGTTCATCTTCAAATTATATTGTCGAAGCTTGCGGAATATGACTTCCAATTCAGCCAAGTGATTAGAACATTGTTTGGATTTAACCACCAAATCTTCTACATAACATTCAACAAACTTCCCTAAGAAGGGTTTGAAGATACGATGCATGGCACACTGATATGTTGCACCTGCATTCTTTAAGACAAAGGGCATTACCCGATATAAAAACACACCCTGAAGGGCTCTGAAGGCTGTGGATTCCTCTTCTTTTAGGGACATTCAGATCTGATTATATCCGGAATATCCATCCATGAAGGAAAGTGCTTCATAGCCAGCTGTTGCATCAATTAAAAGTTCTGTAATCGGAACTGAGAAATCATCCTTAGGATAATGCTGATTAAGATCTCTAAAATCAATGCAAACTCTAATTTTTCCGTTCTTCTTCTTTACAGGGACAATATTATCCAACCACTTTGGATATTGAACTTCTCTGACGAAGTTAGCTTTGATAAGATTATCCACTTCTGCTTCAATTTTGGAAGCATAAGATGGGTGTGTTCTTCCCGCGGCTTGCTTAAATCCTCGATGTTCTTCTGGTAAACCCAAATGATGAGTAGCAACACCAGGATCAAGCACGGGAATTTCTGTATAGTTCCAAGAAAATATATCTCTATTTTGCTTTAGAAAAGAAATATACAACTCTTGATCTTCAAGAGTCATGGACGCACTGATTAAAGTGGGTTGTGGATCTTCTTTTGTACCCTGATTTAGTTCTTTGAGTTCATCCACAGTGGTAGAGATACCCTCTTCAAATGATGGAGGAGCATCTCTGAGATCTTCCTCTTCTTATTCGTCATGTGTTATTTCTTCCGTTTCTACTTGCATAATAGATGATAAAGCAGAATTTTCATGATCAGAAGAGATGTCAAAATTTGTATATCTTGAAGAAGAAGCTTCCATTTCTGACCCGATTGATGATAAAGGGTCTTCTTTGGGTAATAAAGAGGAGATGATGGATTGAGAATCGACATCATTGTTCACTGCCGATGTTGCTATAACTTCTTCTGGCCTAATTGGCAAAGTTTAGACTTGTTGGATTTCAGCAGATGAAATGAAGACGTCACCATTTGTGCTTTCATCACTACTTGGTGGGTTACCAATTTCTCCCATATTGTCTGGCTCGATTTCCATAATTGACATTATGGATCTTTCCATAAGAGTATTTTGATTTGGGTCTATCTTGTCAATTTTACTGATAGGAAACACATAATCTGTACTCACAAGTGTAAATGGATTTACTAGAATCTTCTCCAAACCATATGGAGCATTAACTTTGGTAATCTCCCTGGTTGTGGATTTATCCTTTCCCTTCATGTGATAGAATTCTGCCTCAATGTATTTAGACTCACATGTCTTGAATGGGGCCTTATCACCATACAATGTCCCAACTTGACCATCAAAACAATATTTGAGACATTGATGGTATGATGAAGGGATAGCCGCATGCTGATGTAGCCAGGGACTTCCAAGCAAGATGTTGAAAGGTGAGTCTTGATCAACAACCATGAAATCTGAATTGGATACAAGATCTCCAAAATGAGTTCTGAGTGCAACTTTTCCCAGTGGTTCTTGTTCATTTTTATCATATCCTTGTAACATCATGGTAGAAGGAGATAAATCAGATTCCGTGAGGCCCAATAGACGAAGTGTACGACTGGGAATGAGGTTGACTCCTGAACCATTGTCAATGAAAGCTCTTCGGACGTCTACGCCATTGACCTTTCCAGATAAGTAAAAATGTCTAATATGCCCATGCACAAAATTATTTTCATCTTCATCAGTAAAAGATATTATTGCATGGAATTCAGTAGGATTATTCTCTATGTGATAGACTTCAACTGCAACAATTTCAGTTTCAAACTCCTGAGGAATCGACAAAGCCTCAATGAGTGCTTCCCAAAGATCTTTTGACAGATTCAGAGCATCCAGAATTGATAACTTGACTGGTACTTGGGCCAAGTGTTTCAATACATCATACTTTTGATCTAGAGGTCTATGTTTCCCAACAGGAATATGTGGTTTAGCAGGTACCTTGGAAGAAGATGCTTTGGAAGTTGATACATCTTGTATTGGGATAGGAGTTGGAAATATTCATGGTTTTGGAAGATTAGAATGATTAGATCCACTTACTTGCTGAGAGGAAGACGATGGAACCTTCAACCGGTCTTCCAAAATAACTGTACCAGGACTGAATTTGCTATTGGTAGAAGAACTTTCTTGTTCTTACTGAGCACGCTGAAGGGCTCTACCACGAGTTTCTGCTGCGTACACAGTTCTAGCAGGGGTAGAATTGGAATAGTGGCCTCTGAAAGATCCACGTTTTCCCCTGTATCCTGAGCCTCTAGAACTTACTCTGATTCCCCTGTTTGATATAGGGGATTCAGGCTCATCGAAATCGAAACTGCGGCTGGCATATGGATCTGTTAATTGAATCATATTAATAGAACTGAAGATTAACTCTTCGTCTGATGAAGACTCTTCCTGATTAACATGTTTAGGCTGTTCTGTTTGGTGGGGCGGTGCCCGTGGCTTGGAAGTAGATGGCATGAAGTCTTCCAGAGTCAAAGACAACTTAGGCTTTGACACATACTCATCTTCTTCTAATTATTTTTCTTTCTTTGAATCATGCCATTTCTTTGAGGACTTTCCCTCTGACGAAGAGGGTTTTGACGCAACATTTATGGTAGAAGACACAATCGATTTCTTTAATTGTGTTCGCAAAATAGCATGAGTTCGGTTGATTGTATTTTTGACCATCCAATCATCATACTTATATGCATTTTTTCTTTTTTAGTTCTTTCCATTATCCTTCCTCCTATGGAACTGTAGTAGTAACACATGCTACCTGAGCTGAAGAACCTTTCAGTTTGACTTGTCCCAAGTCGACCATCTTTTGGAGGAGGTCTTTGAAGAAAAAACACTCCTGGATGGGATGACCCAACATTTGATGAAAAGGGAAATAATTGGGACAATTTTCATCTCCTTCCTTGTTTGTCCTCTTAGGCCTTGGAAATTGAACCAGATTATTTTCCAGAGCCAAAATGAAGTAACCAGGAACTTGTTCATTTCGGAAAGAGTATGCTTTGCTCTTCAGATCCTCAAGTTGTTTTATTCTTTGATCTCTTTGATCATCTGGACGAAACTGACTTTGTTGTTGGCGCTCAAGAGGTGGGGCCCTTCGAGAAGATGAAGGTTTTGAAGTAGAAACAGGTACAAGTGCTTGTTTAAGCATAACTGTAGCAGTTTCTGCTTTACCCATTCTTCTTCCTTGAGCTGATGGAATTACACGAGATTTAGCCTTAGCCTCTGTAAGGGAATCTTCAATCTGCTGAGCGATTGAAGTAAGATCTCAAAACCCTCATATGTATTTCACAGGGATCAACGGCGTGCGTAATTCGTCACGCAGATTTTCCACACATATTGGCAACAGTTCCTCTTGAGGGAGTGCTAGGCTCAGGGAATATGTTAACCCCTTCCAGCGAGCAATGAAATCATAGACTCTTTCATTCTCCCTTTGCATACAGTTTGTAAGATCAAAAACTATTGTCTTTGGCAAAGTTGAGCTAAATTGAAGAAGAAATCGTTGATGGAGATCTTCCCATCCAGTAATTGACCAGGATTTCAAGCTTGTATACTAGGAAAAAGATTGTCATTGTAAGGTTCGCACGAAGCATCTGAGTTTCCTTGCTTCTTACTGCTCTGGAGTTCCCATCATAGGATTGCAACAAGACACGTAATGCATCAAATGCTATTCAGGATCACCTGATCCATTGAAAATAGGGAATACAGGGTTACCAAAATTTGATGGGGGAGAGATTGAATCTACCCATTCAGGGTAAGCTTTCTTTTATGGTTGAACCTGCGCACGTTTCCCTTCCATAGTTTCTAACTGATCTTTTAATGACTCAATGGTAGTTATTAACTTTTGAGAAACATATGTTTGAACTTGGACTTGGGTAGGTGAAATGACTGGATTTCGGACAGATGTGGTGGTTGGTGCTGTAACTGATGGTAGCACTGCCAACTGTTGTTGCACTTGACCCGTAGGATTAGACCTGTGAGGGTGTACTGATAGAGGAGAATATTCTTGACCCATCTCTGTAGCTGCAACAAATTCCCTTGGCTGACTGACTCCAGCATGCTTAAGAAGAAGACTACCCTGAAGTCGTTCTGCATTCAACCTCCTTAACTCCTTTATTTCTTCCTCCTATTGTGAAAAACTTTGCTCTAGTGAGAACGATTTGCCTTCTCTAGAGGAAGGATATATAACCTGATTCTTTCCCCTCCCTTTGTTGGATCCTTTTTAGAGAGGAGGAAGTGGGTTACTTGAAGTATTACCTAGGTTCTGAGTAACCCTTTGATTTCGTGTACGCACACCTTCTTCATTTGTGTCGGTGCGTACATCTTATTGAGAAGGAACCTCTTCATCTGAGTCCCCTGAGTGAGCCTCATCTGGTGGATCAGCAACAACGACATTGATGACATTGATTGATGCATAACGCATCACATCCCTTCTATCATCATTTCGATGATATTGTCTTATTCCATGTCTTTGATGAGACATTGCCTTTTGTTGATTCGATCCCTCAGGAACTTCTTGACGATCCGTAATTTGGAGGGAATCTTCTGATAATTTGTCTCTTCGTTCCTCTTGAATCTTCTTTCCCAATCGAGAAAAGACTGACTTTCTATGAGGAGGGGATTGATGATTTGAAAAATTCCCCAGTCTGGTGGACTGGGGCTGTTACTGCTGTTCCCGCTCAACTCCTCGAATCATATTTGTTGATTCTGAGGGTTGGTTTAAAAGAGTCCCTTGTCTAGCAGGCTGGGGTGGCTCTTGACATTCTATGTCTGAGACTTTCTTAAAAGATCTCCTGATCTTGCGAACTTTAGTCCAGAAATTAGCTGGATGCATTAATCTATATCAACTTTCATCACCTGGTTCAAAAGACCGTTGGATAATTTCCGACACTTCTGTCACTTGATGATGTGCTTTCTCCATACTAGAGGCCTGTTCAATATTCTCGTTTGCTTGATGCAGGAGTAATTCAACAACTTTTTCTCTGTATTCTTGATTTTGAGATGAACTAGTTGAGGCCTCTTCTTGGGAAAGCTTTTGATTACAAACAAAGCCCATTGACTGTGGCCGGCCATGGGCAATAACATTGCATGAGACCATTTTCAGCGGGCTTTGCTGACTGGAGAACACCGTGAAATGCAGTTCTCTATGAACACCCCATCCTCTGACACGAATACTAGATGGGGCATTGGCAATTAACTGACACAATCTTCTTAGTGCTCCAAGGCATGAACGTTGAAGCGCTCTCTGCTTCTTTTCAGCCTTCAGATATTGAGAGACTGATAGATATGCCAAATCAATCTGATGTTGTAACCCTTCTACTATCTTAAGATGATTTTCATATTCATCATAAGATAATACTTTCTTTTTCAACTAACAAAGAGTTTTCCATATGTTGAGACGAATATCATGAATTACATCTTCCGTCAACATTTCTGGAATGTAATACTGAGAGTTAGCCAGAGGCCAAAACATGACTGGCACTTCACCTTTCACCAGTTGTTTTCTCATTTTCAGCATTTCCTCTTTATCATTTGATGAAGATTCTTCTACCTATTTTGACCATAGATGGTGATTACTTGTTGCTTTATTAGATTTAACAGGATTGGTAGAGAAATCACTGATTAAACTGGAAGATGCATGACTTAGAAGTGGTTCGGAGAATGACCTACACTATGGGCTATCTTCCTATTGAGAAAGTATTTCACCTGCCAGCGATAAAACATCAGACAGACTGGTTTCGCATTTGCAAGTGCCTCAAGGTAAGAGGGATTTCTCGGCACTACATTTTCCACTGGAGAATTTTCCGGGCAATGTGGATCACTACTGTAGAGAGGACTTTCGCAGTGAAATTCATCATCATGGGGAGGACCACCATAATGGGTTACAACAAAAGATGAGATCTCTTGCTCCTTGGTCTTCTGACCACACATAGGGTTCTTGTGGCTCTAATCTGAAGATGAAACTTCTAGATCGACCGAATTTTCATGAAGCAAGCCTTCACGAGGAAGTGTCTGTTGAAGACCTTCGGAAATAATGTTCCCACTATTGAGAAATGAGGGAGTAGAATCATGAATTCCAACAGATAACTGTCTGAGGGCTTCAAGAACTCCAGCATCGAGCAAGGCCTTGTTACAGATTGGATCTTGATCTCCTGAATGTTCTGGGCAGGTCTTTTTCTTAGACACCTTCTTACTTTCTTTGGAAACTACTTGTTGACGAAAGTGGCTGCTCTGAGCAGGTGTATGTTCCTAATCAGGAAAGATGGCCAGGTTAGGCTGACGATCTCCACTCAAATCAAGTGTATATGCCTTACATGGTTGTCCGTATGATATGGGGGAGTATGCCCGACAACCCTCTTGTACTGGAACAGATGCGTGTGTCTATTCTAGAGTGAACTGTTGATGTGTCACTCCACTTGTAGGGTTAGATTTATGTGTCTTTCCCTGAGATGCCGCTAAAGCTGTTATAATATCCTGGAAAGCATCCAGAATATGAGCATGGATTTTCTTTTGCTCTTTCACCATTGATAAAATATGCTTGGTGACTTTAGCTGCTGGAAAAAGGATATACGTCCATTACATGGTTGGAGTAGGTGTGTGTGCCTGCTCCTGTCCTCATTTTCCTATCAATGAATCCTAACAGTACTCAAGTGTAGGGGAAGAGAGTTGAGTCTGCCTCCTGTTTGTCACCAGAGCTTTCTGACTGACTTCTCCGAATGCTACCAAGTGAGACTGTTGGTAGGCTTGATCAATACTAGCATGTGTATGTTCCTGCTGATTTCACTTCACCGAATGTGGTTGATGAGACCCATCATATGTAGTCAGACGAGCCTGCTGACTAACAGATGACGTATAAACAGGTGTATGTTCCTGTCTATAATACTCCGCCGGAATTGCCTGACGAGACTGGCGTGATGCTGCCAGACGAGTCTGCTGGACAATAGAATTAAAACGGGCAGGTGTGTGTGACCACTCATTGCTTGCCACCAAGTTAGGTTGGTGGACTTCTCCGGAGATGGCAGAGATGAGAACCTGCTCACTGTTAATCGGATTTCGCCTCTGGCGATTCGTCTTGCCTGCTCGGGTTCGAGGAACCTGAGCCGAACTCCTGGAGTCAGTACCCTTATCATGCTGAGGGTGCACTACCACACGAGTCTGACAGAGATTGTTGGTGGGATCCCTCAGGAAGAACTCCTGTCAGCTTGAATTAAGGCCCTGAGGGACCTGCTCATTCACCTCCCCAGAATAAGGGAGCAAATGGTGATTGCGTTCCGGGGATAACGACCCGAAACGGTTGGAGACGGTAGTCAGCACCTCTTGCTTCTTGTTCACTGGTCGTCATTGTCCAGATGACCGGTGTGAGTTGTTCACTTGGAGGGCTTGTCGGGCAGCCTCCAGAGTTGGGATGGTACCGTGTTGATGGTACTCCTTAACCAGCGCATTTGATACCCAGCGTTGAAGATGATTAGTAGGTAATGTCATCCTCGGAGAGGATGATGATCCAGCAGGAGTAGCAGTAGTGGCATTCGCAGCAGCGGTATTCACAGGTGTGAACTTGAGAGCAGCCATTCTGGAAATGCAGAAGATCTTGGAAAAGAGTGCCTTTTTTATATAACAGACGTAATCAAGATAAATTCATCCACTACATCTTTTGGATGAGCACATATGTCAATGATTGTTTTTGTTGGCCCTCTCATTGAGCTTTAAATAGGGGCCTAACAAATAGGTAAAAAATAATTTTAACTTGGTTAAGGATTCACATCGGGTTCACCATTTTTTATTTCCCTCGGAATTTGGGGATGACCTCCTTGATTGAAGTTTCAAACATTCCAATCGGTTTCTAACGGGTTTGTTTGTAGAACTAAAAACATACAATGATTCCAAATCTATTTGGACCTACTTTCCAAAGTTAGGCGCTCATTAGTTGTGGACTGATGAGGCTTAGGAATTTTCATTGGTCAAGAGGATGGGAGGCCGGACTCATCACACCTTTTTGAGGGGAATTATTGTCTACTCCGAGACTCTCTTTATAGATTTAAGTTATGTTCGTGAATCCTTATTACATTACCAAGTATAAAATAAGCTTTCCTTTAGATCTGACAATCAATGATCAATATGTAGGAAATTTAGAGAATATTTTATATGTATTCAAGGTTCTTCATTGATAGAGAATCATCTGTATTTGTTAGAGATTCTTAGTCAATGGTATCATATGATACGTAAAAGTATCTTAGTCATTTTAATGACCATGGTTTTTTTAAAGCCACTCAATGGGGAACTTGAAGTTTATTGTCATTCATAAGGACATGAATTATTTCAATGTTGGGATCGAACCCACAGATGGGATACCTACGTATCCTTTGTTTAGAAAAGGAATCAGAACCCACGTAGTTCGAGTAAGGGAGTATGATGTTTATGATTGATGGCTCAAAGAAGGATGTCATAATTACTTTTACACTCTAATCTCACGTGAGTCATGCTCGGTGTGAGAAATAAGAGGTATTGGTAAAAATCAAACAATTGTGCCATGAAAGATGCAATCATAAGAAATAATGTGGGACTTATGTATGTATGACTGCCCAAATAAATGAATATAAGGATTTACTTCAGGGAATAAATCTAGGAACATGGTCCATAAAGGTATATGTGCTCTATAGAGATTTGAATACTCTAACCTGGGGCTTACTCCTGAAAAGGAGGCCCAAATTAGGAGAGGACTTATGATTGGGTTTTTACTCCTGAGAAGGAATCCCAGATCAAAGGCAAATTAGGACTGGTTAAGAGGAATTAAGACTGGGGCTTACTTCTGAAAAGGAGGCCCAGGTTAAGAGACTTGAAAAATTAAGGGAATTGGGGATAACTCTTGAAGAGGATGCCCATATTTATGACTGGGGATTATTCATGAAAAGGAGGTCCAAGTTAATGATTATGAATGGGGCTTATTCCTGAAAAGGAGGCCTAGGTTAATGATTACGACTGGGGCTTACTCCTAAAAAGGAGTCCGAGGTTAATAGAATTATGGTTGGGGCTTACTCTTGAGGAGGATACCCAAATTAGGGGACTGGGGCTTATTCCTGAAAAGGAGTCCCAGGTTAATGATTATGACTGGGTCTTACTGCTGAAAAGGAGGCCCAGGTTAATAAAATTATGGTTGGGGATTACTCCTAAGGAGGATGCCCAAATTAGGGGATTGGAGCTTACTCATGAGGAGGATGCCCATATTTGGAAATTATGACTGGGGCTTATTCTTGAAAAGGAGGCCCAGGTTAATGATTTCTCTCATCTTAATGGATGATGTTGAATGAATGAAATCTCAATCTTTAGTGACATAAAGATGTGTAAATCACTAGGTTTTGAGAGATATTCCACAGAATTCCTTTAAGATAAGGAATTAAAATCAAGAAATCATGCCATAAATGGCTTTGAAGAGTGTCTTGAAGACTGAATCTTGAATAGGAGAGGTGGAATGGCTTTAGAGGGGTGAAATGGGCAAGAAGGGCCCCCAAAAAGGCAGGGGTGTGCAAGTCCTGATAGGCGCGCAAGTACTGCGTGGGCGCGCAAGTATTGGTCGCGCAGGTATACCTGCGTGACACATGGGTACTTGCGCATTTGTAAACCAGCATGGTAATACTTGGGAGATCCTTGACCAATGCCTTTAGAAATATCCTGATGTACATCCAGAATAGAGGCGCACAAGTTTTGGTGAGGAATTAAGGCGGCGCACAAGTATGTTCATTTCCTTTAAGGGTAAAACACCTTAGGCATGCAAGTGTTAGTGAATTATAACACTTAGACCTTAATCCTCTTGTTTAGACCTTCAATTATAGGTAATGAATTGCCTTAAAAGTGTTCGGAAGACCTGAAGAAGAGACTTGGGCGTTCAGAGGTCTAAATCTGAATTCTGGAAAAATTTCTCCCTTAAATGGGGGGCCCACAGGGTCTATTTATAGGCTGGAGAAGACCCCGGGTGGTTATCACCTAGGGCGCACAAGTCACTTGCACGACCATTAGGGGGCACGCAAGTGTACTTGCGTGATAGTGATGAAACTTGCATGACCCCTGTGCTTTTGAATCCTTGTTCATGCCTTTGTCGATTTTTGATGTTTTTTCAAATGATGCATCAATTTGTGCTAAGACATTTACCTTTCCATTATTTTAGACAATGTGACGAAAAAGGAGCGTCAAAAATAATACTTGAGGGTTTTTTATTAAATATTTATAGGGATGAAAATTTTGTTTTGGATTGGTATTAGTGTGATTTTTTCCTTGAAAGATGGTTTTAAAATGTGTTTTTTGGGAAAAGCTTGGGTAGACTCCTTAGAATTGTTTTATTGTATATTTGAATGGTTTAATGATTTATGAAAGAGGTGAAACCATATTGGAAAACTATTTAGGATTGTGTATATTTTGAAATGGTCCATTTTAAATGTGAAAGGGGATGTGATGTGATGTGTTTCATCTTGTAAATGTTTTAAACATATTTTAACAGATTTAATGAAATGTAAAAGAGATATGAACGCGATGTGGGCTATTTTGACTGAGTGTGATGTGAAAAATGGATTTTGATTATGAAAAGGATTATATGTAAAAAAAATTGGGATGTTATGTGCTGTTTAAAATCTTGGGAATGATTTTATATAATTGTTTAATGATTTTTTGAATTGTGAAAGATATGAAAAATTTGTTGTGCGCTATTTTGGTGGGAGTTGGATTTCAAAATAAATTTGAATGAAAAGAGAGATGATGTTACTTGTGTGATGTACATGTTGTATGTTTGGTTAATGTTTGATGTGGATGTTTTATTTTCAATTGAAAATTATATTTCATGGCTTGTTGAACTTGTTTGAGCACAAGAGGGAAACTTGGGTATCTAGGTTGGTGGATGTGTACTAGTGTGCTAGTGATCATGTGGGGTTTGGCATCAGTTTCACATAGAAAGATTGACGCTTACAATACTAAATAAATTATTATGATGATGATTGGTGAAAAATAGGTTATTAGTATGTTCCATACTAGTGGCTCGTTCACATGAACATATATTTGTGTGGGTTACATTTGCTGAGATACGAGGTTCATGGGACCCAAAACGAGCTAGTGATTAGGGGTTATTTCCCATTTCTTGTGCTCAATAGATACTTTTTTTACACAACATCAGCATACAATATGGTTTTCTGAATATTTCATTATAATTATCATTATTTTTAAAAATATTGAATCTTTAAAATAGACCACTTGGAAACTGTTGTATTTAATGTTGATCCTTTAGAAATTGTAACAAGCATTTCTTATTTACAAAACATGAAAGATTTCTGTATTTGAATATTTATCACATGGAATCTCTTAGTGGTGGTATCTTACTGGGAATTGGGTCAAACCCTAATTACAACTTCGGGTGTATGTATACTTTATTATTTTGTGTCACAGGTTTGGATACATCTTTGGGACAATAGTTCAGGTTTTAGCGGTCCATTGTGATGCAGCGTTTTAGAGATGGCCTAAGGGTGGTGCCTCTTGCCATGTGGAGGTCCTGGGGATGTCCTTTTTGGTTTTTTTTCAATTTTTATAGTCATTAAGAGTTTTTTTAAACCATTTAATTATGTTTTTAAATTTTTTAAATGATGGGTTTCTTTTAAAAATCATGATTTGGATTATTGGGTTTGTCTGACGTTGTATGTTTATAAACTCGGGTAAATTGTTCCCAATTTTCAGTTTATGATACCTGGGCACTTATACCTGCCCATGGGGATCAGGAACACCATTTAGGCCTTTTCAATAGCAGGGTATGGTACTGGTTTTGTTGGTGATTAGATTATGTTCATGACAAAATGGTATCAAATTAGGTTTAGGTTAACTCTTTGGGTAACGTTATTTGGGAAAAAGATGGGATAGATTAGAGTTAGGATTGTCGAGACCTAGAATTCCGGTTATGGGTATTGTGCTTGATCACCACACCTCATTATTGGATTCAAGTTTCTATATGAATTAATTACTTGTCTTGGTATTTTGGTTTTTGTGGTTTGGTGATGATTAGGGGAAATGAAAAGTGAGTTTGGTTAATGGTCTCAGTGAGCTCGCAGGGCCTGGAAATCCATGAGGATCTAAGGATATTTCCCTAAAACAATCTCTAGGATGGTTAGGTGATTGGAATATGGCCTCAAACTATATTACAAAGTCACCCACCGAATCTGGTTTCCCCTCACATTGTCTTGTTTCCTTTAGTTTTGAAATCATCGATGTTCGGTTTTAATGAAAAATTGGCATGGTTTTAAGAATCGTAAAGGTTTTGGGAAATTATTTTATAATAAATTGGAAAATTTTTATTTATGAAATGGTGGAATTGTATTTTCAAAAATTTTTTGGAATGGAAAATGGTGTGCTTACACCTCTTTTGATAGATGGAACTATATTAAAGTTGGTTTTGAAAAAGTGTTTCCAATAGTGTTTTCTAAACAATTAAAGGGTGTTTTATGGGAATGATATGTTTTGAGATTGATGTAAATAACTAGAATTTTATTTCATATATAAATGGTTGTGACTTTTTGAAAATTTTGGTAAGATGTAATTTCAGTTTGATTTCGTGGTTAGCGGTCTCGAGAAAAAGGAAGTATTTGTTGACTGTTTTGGTTTTGAATAGTGGAAATAATTTATGTTTTGACCTTTGGTGTTTATGTGAGTGACCACATGCATGGAGTTATATGGGATGATGGATGGTTGATGGAATGGTTGGATAACTAATGGGATTTACATGAGGAGGGTTCTCGGTATGGCACAGATACATGCATGTGAGAGGCCCATTGGGTACCATTGGTGTATATGCTAACTGCTGAACAATTTTTTTTAAAATGGTACATTTTTAATGGAAAACATGATTTCTTGAGGACTTTTTTCGAATGGTTTGTCTTGTGTGTTTTTCAAAATGATGAGGTTGCGCGATGTTTTGAGTCCAAGATCCACTCCTATTTGAACTATGTTTTGTGTTTGTGTTTGGTCAGAAAGTAGGGTGGAAGGGATGGTTACTGGTCATTTTTTAGAAATGTTTAGGAAGCCTTTATTATTGTTCCCTTATTGTGTTTGGATCAGGTTTCAGTATTTCATTACCAATGGACCAGGTTGATTGGGTCCTTGTGTTCTCTTGATGGATAAGGTATGCCTCAGTAAGGGTTAGTGCACAACTAAAGTGCAACCCAGATTGTTTCACCGTTGGAAAATCCTCCAGTTAATCAAAATAGTGAATCCTTTTCTCAAGATTTGTAGTGAGATTTTACACAATTTCCTATCTTGGATTATCAGATCCTCTTGTATTGAGAGAGTGCTCTTGGGATGTTGAATGATACCATAGTTTCTTGAGCTATCTGATTCATCGAAAAGGGAAGTACTCGAGGTTGTTAGTGTTGATGGAGTCTAAGAGGGCCTCTTAGTCCTTCATAGTCTCTTTGAAGTAGGAGTTCACGTTAAAACACCATTGTGGAAAATATGTCATGAGAGGATAATATGGCCACTTCCTAGAATTTTGTGTTGTTTGGGGACATGGCATAAGGTCCCTCTCCTTTTATTATTCATATTAGTCGTAATGGTCATGTTTAGTGACACCTTGTGATGTCTAGTGCTCTTTTGACTGAAAAAGTGAAGGTTGTGAAATACTATGAGAGTCTTTATTATTTTTGGAGTACGTCTCCATTAGAAAGACATTAAAATCATCTGTTTCAGATTAAGGTGTTTAGATGTGTCCTTTCTTTCTGTCGTTTCTCACATGAAGAAACAAGGTGTGCTTTGTGTGCACCTTCAAAGCCCTTGTATTAGTTAAATTTTGGGTTAGGGTAAATTGAGTGTTGAAGTGTTTTTTGTCTTGGTAAACCCATCGGGGATTGAGGTGTAGTTATTTGTAGCACCAGATGAAGAAGTTTCATTTAGTGGTTTCCAAAGCCTAACTGGGAGGCCGAATATGCTTTAATAATTAGAGCTCGAGCCATAGGTTCCAGAGTGAACTTGGATCATAGTTAATGGGAATCCCATGGTCGTTTAAACACTTATATGAAGTCCAATACTTTTTAAGAAATATGGGAATATTTTAATCCTATGGAGTCATCAGGGTTGAGAATATGGTTTCTGCATGATTATTAGTGACCGTGTTCCAGGAAGCCATGCGGAAAGAATGATCTTCACGGTTAGCACACATAATCCCAAACTGTGTTGACTAACCGCGCAGCCATCCCAAATCTTTATGTTTTGGGATCTTTTCATTAAAAACCATGTTGTTTGGTTAAAATGTTTGGTTTTTATCATGGGGATACCCGCTTTGAATTTTATGTAATTTCTTTTGGAAATTCCAAATTGAATTTTACCCCCTGTACCGAGGAGTTCGTTCAGGAATTCCCTTGTTATTGCCCTTATCCTATCTAGGGAAAATTTTAGTTGTCTCCTATGGTTGGGAGCCCATTTGTGTCTCCAAGAACTAGTATGTTTGATTGGTCCATCGTCTTTTCTAAGAAGTAGGTAGTCTTGTTCAGTACAATCTAACAACTACATATTCCTATGTAAATGTTGGTATTGGAGAATGCCCAATAGTTTGGTTAAAAAATGTTAAGTGTAAATTTTTTCGTCATTGTTGTTCATTTGGATAAGTTGATTGAGTGTTGTTATGATAGAGTATGATATGTTTACTTTTGGGATGATTTCTGAATGTTCTTGATCATTTCAATAATGAGATGTAAGTTTTGGTTTGATAGAGTATTCCTTTCTTAATTGATTAATGGATGTGTCTTGGCCTTTGGGGGTGTAAATTGGAAAGGAAGTGAATCATGGTTTGTCAGTTGGGTATAATTTTTTATTTTGGATATGTTGTGGCTTTTTGGGGGCGGAAATATTTATGATGGGGAGAATTGTGACACCCGGATATTCAATTCCATTCTTTTATTAAAATATTCTTATGGTTCTTGGATTTCTCTTGGTTTCTGGGTGTTCCGTGTTTGAAATTTTTGTTCCTATTGTGCAACTGAACTATGACCTTGGTCTTGGGGTATTTTAGGGTAATTGTAATTCAATTTTTTCAAATTTATGGAATTATGTTGGGGTGTTTTTTATTTTTATTGGTGACACTCCTAGTGACAAAACTTGTGGAGTAAGTTGTTGAGATGGTTTGTACCCATGAGATGGATGAGTATTGGGGTGAAAAAGTGGTTTTTGGGGGTATCATTTCCCTTATACATGGCCTATATTTCCCCAATTGTTTCCCCCTTGGACCACCCTCTGAATTTGGAGGATTATTAGAGGTTTTGGGTTCTTAGAATAGTCTACACGGTTTGGCCTCATGGCTCCAAACCGTGCAGGAAAACCATGCAGGGTTGTTTAGGTCATTAAAATCTTACTAAATTTCCAACATTTCCCTTCCGGAATAAGTCCAAATCCACCCCATTCTTCCCCATTTCGTTCTCTAACTCCATGTAAATCCTTCTTGGTCTCTCCCCCTTCATTGGACATCGTCTTTAAAGGACAATTAATTGGAGGAAACATAAAAATTATGAAAGTGAGACATTCTATCGTCAATTTCATCTATTTATTTAAGTTTTATTCCACTATTTATTGAGGTTACCCTTTTCTATAAACTAGGGATTCGTACCTTGGATTTTTATTTGAAGTTATTGGTATAATATTGAGGTTTTAGGTTGGTTTTCAGTCCCTTGGGGTGCGGCGGTGGTGCGATTGAAGTTTCACACTAGGATTTAAGGGTTTCGACACAAATGGTAGGTGGTTCAATGAGTAAAAAATTATTGATGAGTTAGAATGTTGTGTTTACTCATTATTCATATTCCTCATATGTTTTTTTGGTGTAAAAACTATTTATGATTGATTTGGTTAAGCATTTAATTTTATAGTATCATTTTATCTTGAAATTCGGTGTTTTTCATGTGTAACACTTGGGGTATTATTTTAGTGTATTTTATAACATATGAAATTGGTTTACTAAATTTTTTTTGGGATGGTAATTATTTTTTATTATGGTCATGGTGTTCCATTTGGTTTAAAATAGGTGTTTTTAATGTGTTTTATGTGTGAGACCATGTTATTCCTCTTGAAAGTGTTTTATGAAAATGTGTTTCTTTTCATGTGAATCTTGTGTGGTATTATTTGAAGTGATTTTATAATATTTGAGAGTGGTTTATTAAATTTTTCAAGGGTTTCCAATTATGTTTTGAATTGTTATTGGAGTGATTTTCTCCTTTAATTATGGGTTTGAAATGGTATTTATGTGCAAATCATGGGTATACTCCTTAGAATTGTTTTATGAAAGATTTAAATGATTTAATGATTTATGTAAGAGGTGAAACCATATTAGAAAACTGTTTTGGAATATTTATATTCTGAAATGGTTAATTTTATTTTTGAAAGGGGATTTCATTGATGTGAATCATCTTGGAGATATTTTATAAAAATATTTAACGTATTTACAGAAATGTGAATGAGATTTGAACATGATGTTGGCTGTTTTGTGTGAGTGTGATGTGAAAAATGGATTTTGTAAATGAAAAGGGTATTATGTAACAAGTGTGTGGGATTTTATGTGATTTTTAGCATCTTGGTAAATATTTTATAAAATTGTTAACAGATTTTTTGAATTTTGAATGATATGAAAAATGTGTTGTGGGCTATTTTGGTGTGAGTTGGATTTCCAAGTCAATTTGAATGAAAAGGGGGATGATGGGACATGTGTGATGTACATGTGGGATGTTTGGTGAATTTTTGATGTGGAAGTGTTATTTTCATGTGAAAATTATATTTCATGACTTGTTGAACTTGTTAGAGAACAAGAGGGAAACCTGGGTATCTCAGTGGGTGGATGTGTACTAGTATGCTAGTGATCCTGTAGGGTATGGACTCAGTTTCACGTCGTAAGTTTGACACAAACCACACTAACTAAACTATGATGATGATTATTGGGGGAAAATAGGTTATGGGAATGTTCCCTACTAGTGGATTGTGCAAGAGATTTGATATTTGTGATGGTTACTTTCACAGAGATTCAAGTTACCTGGGACCCACAATAAGATTGTGCCTTGGGGTAATTTTACATTGCTTGTTGTCATTAGATACATTGTGCTTTCCATCAGAATACAATATGGTTTTCTTGAAATTTTAGTAGCATTTTAATTATTTCTAAAAGTTTTGAATCTTTAAAATAACCCAATTGGAAAATGTTTTATTTAACGTTACATCCTTTAGGAATTGTAATTAGAATTTATTATTTACAAAACATGCAATATTTTCATATTTTAATGTTTATAACATGGAATATTTTAGGGGTGGTATCTTACTGGGCTTTGGGTCACACCCTACATACACCATTGGGTGTAAGTAGACTGCCTTATTTTGTGTCACAGGTTTGGGTATAGCCTTGTGCCAGTGGTTCAGTTTTTAGTAGTCCATCGTGATGTGGTGTTTTAGAGATGAAATGAGGTTGGCACCCATTACCAGGTGGAGGTTCTTGGGATGAAATTTTTCATTTTATTTATTTTTTATAGTATTTCAAATTAGTTTTAAACCATGTAATTTATTTCTGAAATTTTCCTGAAGAGGGATTTATTTGAAAAATCCAGATTTGTTTCATTCGGTTTGTTTGAAATTGTATGTTCATAAACTCGAGTAAATCATTACCAAATTTTAGTTTATGATACCTCGGAACTTGTACCAGCCCGTGGGGATTGGGAATTCCCTTCGGGCCTTATCATAGTCCAGGTATGGTGCTAGTTGGGATGGTGACCAGATTCGGTTTGTGACATTAGATTTGTCCACTTGGTGGTGGTGATGTTGACCTAACATGAATGATGAGTGAGTCCCACATGGGAGTGAGAGTCCAAAGAATATGGATTCCACATATTTCAATTTCTTTTATATAGGTTCATGAAAGTTTAGTTATTTAATTTTTATATATATTGGAAAAAAGTATCATAATTCTTATGTTCTTATGACATAGATAATTCCTATGGGAATTTAAACATTTTGTGGATGAGGTAGTTCACCAAACAATAATAAAAATAACACAAAATTAAAATCCCTAGTTAGAAAACCATAGTTTTAGTATATGAAGAAATAAAATTATAGTTTAATTCCATACAACATAGTCCAAAATATCATACTATTCATATTACTATAACATGGTTCATGATTTAAAAATTCGGTTTATAAAATCAATGAGCATGAATTTGGTATGATGTGAATGAAATGTGAATCCAATGTCTATGTGAACAACCAATTGAATAGAGGGATAAAATAAACCTCGATACGAAATAAATAATAAAGAGGAAATATAAATAAAAAATAAATTTCTATTTGTATCAATATCATACATAATACAAAATGATGTGGAAATGAAATGAAATTTCAAATTAATTTGAACATGGAAATATTGGATGATATAAATCATGATTTAAATTTTTGAAAATAGAAATGTTGAGATAATAATGATTAGAATAGATTAACCAAATACCACTTTTGAATGATATATCAAGGATGATCACTAAATATATTCAAATAATGTGTTTCATTGAAATAATATAAAATGTGTATGGTATTAAAGGAAATTTTCTTAAATTTATTTGTATACCCTTATACTGGTATTGGCGGGTATAATTGAAGGCACATGTACCATTACTATTTTAAATGGGTAGTCCTTTCATAAAAGATTCACTTGTTTACTATAGCCATAAATGATTTATGGTAATCTATATAATCATGTAATTAAGTACCTATTAGGGAGAAATAAGTGTTTAAAAGGATTATCGATAATTAATTATTATAACAATATATATTATTTATGTTAATAGAGAAAAATAAAGAAAAAAATTGATATTTTTTAAATGAATGATATTGAGAAATGTTATCATTGGAACCAATAGTGAGGATCTATATATATATCTACATATCATATAAATACATGAGTTATGAAACATATTTTTATTTAAAAGGAAGAAATTATAGTGTAGGATTAATGAGTAAAAATATTATTATTTATTTAAAAACCAACCCAAGGGTGGAATTAGAGATACAGAAATGGTCTAATTCCATGACCTTTTCAGAAATCCAGAAGATATGGTATGTGATAGGGGTATATTTTACCTATTTTTAAAAAGGGAATAAATAGGTATACAAAAATAATGTTATATAAACTAATGATAAATTTTATGGTTATGATCTCACCTACAAGCCTATAGGGTGTAGTTATTTTAGTATTTATATTTCTGAATTTCGATGACCCATCCATGTTCCCTCTTATTTCCATTCATGGGCCATCTATATTCCATATATCTATATTTTTGTTATTTTATTTTAATTAATACAAAAAGTTTAATATTTTAACTTCATTTAAATAAATTAATTTTCCCCT
Source organism: Viscum album (assembly GCA_963277665.1). NCBI lineage: Eukaryota > Viridiplantae > Streptophyta > Magnoliopsida > Santalales > Viscaceae > Viscum > Viscum album. The sequence goes on along the minus strand of OY728125.1, from coordinate 1,471,380,403 downwards.
TTTTTAATATAATATCAATCAATGTAACAGATTAGTGGGGAATCTATGGAAAAATGTGGCCGAAGGTATTCCAAATGAGCCCTCAATGAGGAATTTCAAAATCTTCTGCCACTTTACAGGGGATGTTATCATTTTTATATTTTATGCATATATCAATTAAAATTTTAATCATTTATATAACAATAGTTTACAATAAAATGATATTCTATTTGGAATTATCTTCTCAAAAAATATTGGAATCATATATTTTTTCCATGTAAAAATTAGGTCATCATCAGTTTAACTATAATATGCATGGATGTCTATGTGGAATGGATTGTGGGTAGTTTGGCATGTAAAATATGATGTGTAATTACGTGATGGTTCTCCATTTAAGTATAATGGTTGAAAGGGAATGTTGGAAATACATAAGATTGAGATCAAGATAAGAGGTCCAATAATCAATTTTTATCTTATAAAGATAAAAATGAATCCTTATGTAGTTATGTAAAGAGGACATGCTAGGATTTATAATGTTTTAGTTTTTAATAGATGTATATCATTTAAAATAGAGTATAAAAATAAATATAATACCAAATTAATCATTGAATATTTTTGTGTATTTGGAATGGAGAAAAAAATGAAAATATGAATGATGTACATTAAACTAATCGATTTGGACTGTTGAAGTTATTAATTTTTTTTTGACAAAGGTCACTTTGAAGCACCAAAAATACACCTTCTCCCATTGTTATGCATAGATAACAATAATATTACAATTTCTAGGAAGTATTTCTATCTATCCATAATGGTATAGAACCCTGGGTTTAATGGATGATGACAAATAAGAGCCAGATAGACTCATCTATTAAAAATTCTATGTTGAATTTCAATATAACATAATTCCACTCTAATAAATGATGTTGTAACTAATATATATTGGCCTCCAATAAGGGATTTATTTTCCATATATTTATAATTTGATACAAAAAATGATTAACTCTTTAATTCATTTGATTCATCAATTGTAATGACCATTTAACAATTATATGATCATATAATATGTTTATACTCTACAAAAAATATCATCATATTACCAAAAAATATGATAAAGAAATTCAAGATGTTTGTAAAATCTATTATTATCTTAAATGTGTTCATATAATATATAACCACTATGGAATAGTGACTTATGGTATGCCACTGTGTACATAAGTATAGACCACAACATAGTATGCAAAACCTTTCTAATGTTGTACCTTTATAAAACATATCCATCAATCTCCCAGTTATTCTAAATTCCTAATTGAAAAAGTACATTTCCTTATTATGTTAAATAATATGCATAAATTTTTCAAAGAATATCCAAGTGTCCATTTTTTAGATATTTATGAAACTTATTTTCTAAAATCAATGATTCATTTCCACTACAACTGATATCTTATGAAATAAATTATGATAATATATTGTAAATGTCTTTTGGATATCCTATAAAACAATTTAAGCTTTCTCTCAATATTTCATAATATGGATACTCATTCCCACTATGAAAATTTATTATACCATATTTATTTATATAATTGAAAAAATTTATCAATTAATTAATCCTTAAATGTAAATAATGAGTATCATCTTGGAAAGTGTCAATGAAACTCAAGAAACATAGGGTTCTAATATGATATCTATAGAACACATGTATCGCTATACCCATGTCCAATAACTATAATATATAAATGTATGCAGTTTCATATTATCTCTTTATCTAAGACATTGAGTAACCATAAGACATAAAGTATTTAAATATATTTATCAAATCCTGCATTCTTGAATCATTGAGTATATATTGAATAGTTTGTTAAATGTATCACATCAAATTCATCATTTTGAATAAGAAAATTATATTCCCCTCATATGATAGATAATAAAAAATATATTTTCTACCTTTGTATGTTCAAACACATCCTCAGTCTATCAAAATTAAGGGAAAAAATATTATACTCCTCATGGAGGATGAAAAATTCCATCTTGGTTAAATTCTAACAAATGAAATGATCAAAAACACATCCAACCACCCCATGATTAGATATTGTTCTATAATTCCATAAGAAGGTATCAAATTATGAAGGTTCTTATAATATTTCACTTTCCAAGCTATAACATTATGAACACCACATATTATCCTTGCACACATTGTATACCAAATATATAGTGCAAGACTGTCTATGAGGTAGTCATTATGTGTCGTGTATGGTAAAGAACATATTTTTTTATCTAATTACCATATTCAACATCTAAATAATTGAATCCTACACACAATTAACATTAAATTCAGAAATAAACTATAATATAAAATGATGAACATTGTTTAGGGATAACTAAAAGTTATACATTTTGATGTTTGTTATCATTTTCCTTCATGATATATATATATATATATGAAATGATTTTAAATTAGTGAAAACATGATTAGTTACTTTTTCTATAACATTATTTTGGCTCATTAAAAATAAGATGTCATTCAAGGACAGATCTGATAAAAAATTGACCAATAAATATTCATATGAAGTAATTTATCATTTCATAGGATATCCCATCATCATTCCTAAATTGTCACTATTTTTTGTAAATAAATGAGTCACTTTAAAAAAATCATTGTATCTCATGAAGGATATTGGATCATGAGATCCCCCTATTAAATGTACATTGCAACAAGCATGATTTTTCTGATATTCCATGCTATTTTCTTGTGAACACCTCAAATTATCATGTGTGTGATAATGTGGTGGTGTTTTCTCACCAGATTTGTTTATACACCGCACAGTTTTTAAATAGATAATAGTAAATTATACATTTGATACAAATTATAGTTCATTATTTGGAAATTATGTGATTGGGTTCTCCTTTATAGACATGTACTAGTTATATAATAATACCCACCTTATCAACCTGTATATTATGGGATGGTGGTTATCAATTAATTCCCATAAAAACAAAGAATTAACTATAGGTATACACATAGAGATATGAATATGAGTATCTTGAAAAAATTAGGATAATTCAACAAGAAAACTTAGATACTCTGATCGGTCATTCCTTAATGAGGAACAATGGTAGAATCACTATATAATTAAGAAAAATTAACGAATAGAAAACAAGAAAAAATTATTACAATTAAAAAATAATCCTCTAATAATTGATTTCATGTTGCATTGTCCATGATGTTCCTTCACACGTCCAATTTACGAGGCCTCATATAGAAAGCTCATTCATGATTTATTTCTTAGAAGGCCTTTTCATAAATATTTTTCCACATAATCCCCTTTATAAACAACCTTTTGACCCATAACAATGAAAGATATATTAATTTAAATAACACCTTGATCTTAAATTAGGTAAGGGTCCTTCATGGAATTTGAGAATATCCTATTAATGTCCCACAACCTTGATCCATGTAATATATATTAACTCACTCCATGAAGAAATCATGCTAAGGATAACTGAACATCCATAGAATCCGTTAATATATCAATGTCATCAATATGGGATTAACTCATGTATGTGACCTTATATGATTTCATTAGGAAAGGAAGACTCCCCAGAAATCCGTTTCTAGTGATTTATCCTCAATAGCCTCCTAAGGATCATGAACATTATTGTGAACCCCTTCAACCATGTATTTTATTTATATTTGTCCTCTATTAAAAATAATCCAATCCAATTAGATAATCATGGTAATAATGGACATGTATTCCCATGATAGTTATCGTTACTATTGTGCAGATACTAGTGAATCATCACATGGCTCATGATGCACATCTTTACTGCCAAATTATCAAGTTGACTAACCAGTTCCACTCAATGAGCCATGTATATTTTGGAAAACTACCTATGTATAAACCCCACATATATTCTTGTTGATGATCTCATAAACTTAACTCTTCAATGATCTTATAATCCCAATATTTAGGGTATCCTACAAGGTATAAGCCTTAAATCTAAATGCCTTAACCAATGTTAGTGACCTGGTCAAGAACCTCAACACATAGAATTCATGGGCCCCAAACCCTATCTAATTGAGAAATATCTTCAATGTTTCCTATCAACCGTCCTTCTATAACTATCAATAGATATGAAATAGATTCATTTTCGATCTAATCTGTTATAATCTCCATAAAATCTTATTATGTAAACAACATGTAATCATCACTTAACACTTTTTCATCAACTATTTTGTGATACAAACACCCCTATTGTATAATTTATAACTACATAAAAACATCATTAAAATATTATTTTGAACTACATCATATGGTCCCAACACATTACATTAGAATTTTCATCTTGATCTATGCGGTCTTTTATTTTTATAAACCCGGATACATAAAATTCCCCATCGAGGCACAAAATCAACACCCAAACCAAATCCTCCATAAAATATACTCCATGTGGATCATACATCATCAATAATACATATTTATTATGATCCTTATAACTCTTAATCATTGGTCCATATTCCTGAAAAAACCATATAATTTGTATTAGTAGTTCCATATTCCCATGAGACAATATCACACCTTTTTATGTCCAGTTACTAGAAGACTGAGTAAGCCATAATGGGCTGCTCAAGTATAAGTTCCACAAAAAATATTTATAGGAACCTTTCATTAAATACTCTTTATATATTGACTTTAAATATCATCAAATAATTCAAGGATTAAAATACATAAAAATAACCACACTGACCCTTTCCACTCAAAAGTTAATCGTAATATGTGATGAATTAATTAGCTATTAAATATGTTGTATTTGATTCCCATTAATGTAATGCATAGGATGAACCTTTTATTTGTATTATCCTACTTATAAAAAAGATATTCTAAAACTTGATGAAGATAAACTCTGGATTTCATAACTATGTCATTAAAATAACATCATTATGTAATAAGAGAATGATGAAGAAACTATAATACATAATTACATTCACATTGATACATATAGAGAATTAATTATAGGGATAGTGGTAACTAGTCCCATATTGGTATTTGTGAATTATTCATTAGAATAATTTATATCCCTCAAAGAATATTTCAATTGGTAATAATTCTCTCCCAAATGCGAGATGGGAATGACCACCCATCCTCTTAAAAACCACACATTCCCGAGAGTCATAGTTAAATCCATAACAACTATATGTGTTAAGAAATTTGTTTTAACATGATGTGTTACATTATGAATATGAAAAGACATCAAAAACAAAATTGTGAACCCAACATAAATTCATTAATCGTAAATGTCACTAAATAAATAATATCTTACATAGTTTTAATGGTATATTAATGAGATTAGTTTGTTTGGTCATTGATCCTTTTAAAGTGACAATCATAACCCTAGAGAGAGAACAAATGAATAAAAAGGAATGGATAGATCAAATTAAATGTCATTTTTACGATAATAGGATTGACTGATAGCCACTGCAAATCTTCCCACACCACTTCTCACCGACCAGGAGAACCCTACATATATTTCATCCAATACAAGGGTTGTAGATATAAATACTTTCATGGTGTTGTCACAAAAAAAATTCTAGTGATAGGTGGTGAGTAATCTATAGGTGTTTTACCACCTTAATCTCACTATGAGGAACATAGAGTCAAATAATTAGTACCATCAGGAACTAAATCCTCATGGTCCACGCCAACTGTAGATTACAGAAATGAACGAAGTGGAGCATGTTACAATAAAAAAATATTTTAGGATAAGATGCCTAGTATGTGACAATGCCAACATCCCTCATATATGATATAAATATAAATAAGAAAATCATTTCCTCACCATAGCTCATCATCCTCTTAAATTGGATCCTTTAAAAAATGTATATTTCTGGGAATTTTTGATAACCATTCGCCAATAAAATTGTGGGATGTTTAATTGAAGATTTTGGACCTCCCCATTATTGTTAGGAAAAAATTGGGATTCTCTCAATGTGATTATTGGACCAAAACATTTAGGGAAAACCCATATTATAGTTCTTCTATAAGAATCTCATTGTACTACCCTAATAATAATAATAATCAATTATTATAAATATTTCCATATTCCCACCCATCATGCATTCAATCACACTCTAGCAGTATCAAGAGGATCATAAAATCATATTTAAACACCACCTAGGGAATATGAAAATAATCATTTTCCCTTTTATTAATTATACTAACATTGTTGTATTATATATGGAGAAAAAATATAATATTTCACACAAATATGATTTCTTTTGGGATATTCCCATGGAAATAGAGGCTTAGAGTTGGATCATACCCCTTATCAATCTAAATAGCCATCATATATTCATGTTAAACTAAATGGTTCACACCATAAAATAGTGGTGTAAATTTTAGGTCACTCTTATTTACTTACATGTTTCCTGAATCACTTCTATAATATATTTATAGTGGAAGAAGGGGAACATCATTGGCATATCCTAAAATCAAACTTCTGGAAAACCTATATTCTTCTTCCCATCATCATAGGATCTCATCTATATGATTTTATAGATACTCAACAATTAACACAAATTTCCACTCCTATTTTGGAGTTTTTCTAGTATCCATTTATTATGAGAAAATAAATGTATTGATCTTATATTTTCATTCCAACTATAGTTCACCAAAATGACCATACAGTCACTTTAGGGCATCATCAGATCCAAACTAATATCATAGAATCTCATCATTATATACATATAATAACCCTATAGTGGGACTATATTTTTACTCCCACATAATAATAACAAAAAACATTTTTTGCGTAATTATACCAAGTTCATTATCTAACCCACAAGCATGATGTTCATCACAATATCTTTGTGGATATCATTAAAGAGATGAAAACTATTATTATTCTTACCCAGGATGGCTGTAGTCATATTCCAATAATATAAAAATATAAAAATGAAATTATATCCCCATAAAAGATTATAAATTCAATGTATATAATATTATTGTAATATTATCCATGAAATACGTCATAATATTCCAATTATAGGAAGGAGGTCTCCTAGGAGGTTTCGTACAAATTAGGGTCATTTTCACAAATTTCAATAATCGAAACATTACTCTGGTTCTGGGAAAAGTTTCATTTCTATAATAATTTATAAGAACTCGTCAATGGTGATATAAAAATCATATATTAGATCATACATCTACCCTTATCAATGTTTATATTCATGAAGCACTAAAATTTTTTCATTGGAATATTAAGAATAGTTTTTTATGAATTTTAATCAATAAGAGGAAGTGCAAATGGATGAATTTTTCTTTACCACATTATGTATGTTAGGATATCTATAGGTATTCCCAAGAGTATTAGCCTTATAATTCTTCATGATAGTAATATGAAGTTCATCCATAGAGGTCCTCCTAACCATACCATTATTTGTAGCTCTCGATTCCCTCCCCAAAACACCAATCATGGAGGACCTCCTTGAGATAATATAAAGGCATGTTATGAAGATCCTCCCTATCAAGTTAGTTGTGGATGACTATCTTTGAAAAAGAAGATTGAATCAAAATAATATCCTCCCTTAATTAATTCATTAAATATTGAAAACAATAATTATACCTCTAATAGAAACAATACCTTTCACTATATGTACCCCATGAAAGTATTATTTTTTAGGAATCCTCCCTACAAATTGGATGCAAATACAAATAAAGGTCCTTTATATAATGGAAAATATAAATAAAATCACAGCGGTCCTTCCCATTGTTCTCATTATAGTGGTCCTCCCTGTGGTGAAATATCCATCTAGAATGTAGGTTCTCCCCATGTCAACATTTCTTCAACAATGGCCTCATATCGAGACGCACATGAAATTTTGATGTCGACCATGTCAATTGAATCATTCTACATCAATGATGTTTTAGCAATATCATGATTCAGTGATTCGTGGTAATAGTTATCATTTGTGACTCCATCATATCTTATGATATTTGATGGAGCTATGTATATTTCAATAAATACTTCACCATTATATAAAGAGGTAGGAAAGTTACCACTTTTTTTAAAAATAAAATCAAAGAATAAATATTTATGAATGGGGATAATTCAATATTTTTTAAAAAAATTTGAAAAAAGGAAATATATACATTATGTTTGGGACCATGGAAACTTCCTTGTATGACATTTCAAAGGCATTGAAAGAGGAGTGAAAACATTTTCTACACCAAAATGTCTAGATAAATTTTTGTTATCTCGATAAGAAATATTTTTAATAGAAGTATTATAGTAACTATAACAATATTGTGAGTTAACTATACTTCCATTTTGAATTATCCTCTATCTATATCTGTTATATTACATCCATAGTTGATGAAACAATAAAGAGAACTCCACAATGAATGCCATATTATTTTAAACAGCCTTCACAATCCAATCACTAATTCCCCATCTAAAAAACAGGTCAATGGGTGAGGTGAACATAGAAAATTAAATTTTACATCAAGCAATCTCCACATGGATCCACCATATAATGCTTGATGAAACATCATTTTCTCAGAAAAAATCACAGTATGCGGTTCCACACATGCTAACTAGTTAGTCAAATATAATCATTATATCTACATGGTTATGAAAATATGTACTCAATAAGATTATTCCATCGATAGGTTCTTCCACAAAGATTCAATCAAATAGGATTAGTCCTCTAACCCTTGAGAGGAAATCATTAAATTTCAATTCAATTCTCATAGGTAAGAAGATCACACTAGAAAAATTTGCTAAATATTTCACATAGTTAGGTTAAATCAATTAAATTCAAGAAGGCTGTGATAGCGACCACCTCATTAACACTACTCTAATAGTATTAACCGATAGGGTTGTTTGAAATTTTACCACACCACCATTGAATAGATCATCAAATCGACAGATGACCAACATGTAATAGTTGTGGAATAGTATAAAACATAGTACATAGGAATGGGGGAATTAATACCAAAATGAAAAGTAATTTTGTCTTTTCTAGATTAAGATAGTTTCAATAGGAAAATAATCATATATTCGCTTGCCGAGTAACCCATCAACCTAATTGGGAACATATTTGTTGAATGTTATGGTGGATTTAATGCTGATCACCTTATATAAATTGTTTTTTAGAGTGGAAACTCAAGATGGGGGGGTGAATTGAGTTCATACTTAAACGTTTGGTTAAAAACTTTATGCTAAAGATCCCCCAATTTGGAAATAGCCTAGTTAATTAAGGAAGTAGAGATATTGATGTTTATTTGGTCAACATGTTTCTCAAAGGGTGATTATTCCTCAATTGACTCATTGTACAACACTTATTCAACTTTTGAAATAGGCTTACTAAATTAAACACATACACACACTAACTAGAACTAACTATCAGAGTTAATGTGAAATAGTTTTCTATTTTTTAAATTATATGCAGCGGAAAATAGACAAAACAGTGTATTACTAAATATAGTGCACAACAGAGTTAAACAAGAGGCTCAGTCTCAAGCCGAGACTTAAGCCTCTCCACTTGGTGATCACCTTCCACTAAGAAGTTTATATTATCAATAGTCATGATAAACAACCTGTATTAGGATTTACAACAGTTTTAAAAAACTACCTAGGGCTCACACCCTCTACTACATTTCTTCATAGGAAAAAAACAATTCAGACCACACACAGTCTCTTCGATAGTTACCCATGGGAAACAAATAATAAATAATGATGGATGTGAGGATTTTTAGTATCCTTCTGTTCAAGTAGAGGAGACATTGTGTGTAATAAAAAACAACACACTTTTCATAAAAGTGATAGAAAGAACACAATAGAGCTAAAGTTATAAATATTGAGTTTTGTATGGAGTTCAGCTCTCGACTCCTTGGAGTGAATAATTTTAATTTGAATCTGTTTCTAAATGTTGTCTCTAGAAACAAAGTGTCACAACTCCAGGTTATAGCTTTTAAGTACAGAGTGTTCTGCCTCTTGGGTTGACAGAGATTTGATGAATCACAAAAAATAGTCTCGAATTTGTTCTCCTGAAATGATATTCTCTAGGCTCTTGGGTTAACAGTGAGAATGTTGGTGTTCTTATTTTGTTCTTCAGATATAGCGTTTAATGACTCTCTCTCTCTCTAGAATCCTCTATCATTATTCGCTTCCTTGGTGTTCTATTTTATATTTTAGTTCTGACAATAGGAATAGAGAAACCATGTGCGGTCTTCCTCGAACCTCGTACTGTCTCCAAATACGGTCTCTTGATATGTCCACAATAAGCATTAATTAATTCAAGAAGAATTAAATTTTACATATATGACCCTTGGAATAATCTTCAGAAATTGACAAATTATGGAGTAGAGGAGTGTGTATCAGTAGGCTGGTAATGGTAGACTTCTCAATGGTAGCCTTTATCTATAGCCATCAGCGGTAGCCTTCATCAGTATCTTTCATCTGTAGATTCATCAGTAGACTTTATCGATATGATTCATCGGTAGGCTTCTTAGTAGGCTTCATAGATAGGTTTCATCAGTAGGCTTCATAGGTAGGTTTCAGTGGTAGCCTTCAGCAGTAGGCTTCATCAGTAGGCTTCAACGATAGGCTTCATTAGTTGGCTTCCGCGGTAGCCTCTATTAGTAACTTCTATCGGTAACCTTCCAGCAATAACCTCTATCGGTAACCTCTATCGGTAACCTTACAGCGGTAACCTCTGTCGGTAACCTCTTATGTAGGGAAATTTTGCACTATAAACTTCATCGATAGAATAGTGTGACTAAATATACATAGTTATCACCTGATAGAAACTATAAATATTAATGAAACATGATTATCATAATAAAGAATCATGATTTGGGATTATCAAAACAGGTGAGTCCAAAAATCTCCCCATTATTGATAATCCCAAATTATGTCAGTGAAAATTTAGATTTATGTATTATGGAATCATGGTTAAGCACATTTCTTAATTTCTTCAGAGGTGTGAGCGAACATATATTTTGTATCATTAAAATTGAACTATGTTTATTGTGGAAAATATAAATATAGAAGAGCATATATGAAAGGACTCTTGTCTACTTAAAACATATCCCCCTTTGAGATTAACAAATAGAAAAAAAGGATTTTAATATTAATTAAGAAAAAATTCATTATACAAAAAGATTACAAATATCCGCATCAACTATGAAATCCCACATTCAATCCACATCAGAAATTTCTAATGGAGCTTTTTCATTGGATGTTGAGGAGGTAGGTCAAAAAGATGGAGGGATAGGCTGAGGTATGGTAGTAAACAGTGTAGGAGAAGATACTATAGAAGAATTAGTAGACTGATAATGATTATATCTATGAGGGATCGTAGGGTTCAAGCATGTAATGGCCCATGCATAAGTCATCAAAGGGGTAACACTAGGAGAGCCTGAGGTTGTTGAGGAAAAAGGTAATGTTGGATGAACAATAATGGGAGTGGAGTCCACATAGAAGAAGGAAAAAATAAGATTCCTGAAATCCATAACGTTGATTCCTCCTCTTTTCATGGATGAGATAAAATCATTTTTATTCTCCATGAATTTCTCCAAAGCAAGAGTCAATTATCTACTCTTGCTAACTTGTTCCTTAAAAGCCTAAGTTATTGGTGGGATCCTCAAGTTATCCAACAGTATCTTGAAGTGACCTTTCATCTGATGCTTAGTGTACACCCTTTTATAATAGAAATCAACATTCTCTTTGGTGGCCTTCTGATCTTGAGCAGCCTCTCTTAAGTAATCGGACGAAAGATTATGAACGTCTCTGGTAGTGGAAATGTCTTAAGTTATGGACTGAGGGTTTGAGGTACTTTCATTACAAAACTTCTCCACTTATTCTCTAATAACCAATTTGAAAGCTTCTAGATCAATAGGAGGAGATGATGAAGAGGAAGAAGATGAACATAAAGGTGCCATTATGAAATCCATTATCCCCTTAAAAGACTTGGTCAGAATATTGATCAATCTTTTCACATCATCATCCTGACCAGTCACATGTGCCTCCATAAACATCATAATTTCAACAAACACAATGACCATCTGCGAAACAACACTCTTAACATACTTAAGGTCTTTGACCACATGATCCCTTAAATCCATATAGGAGACTAGATACAAAATTTATTATTTCACAGGTTCCATAGACTCTGCCAAGGTTCTGACTTGATTCTGACATTACTTCACTCCATGTAGCAAATATTAGTGATAGGTAGAAATTAACATTTCTAATGTAGAAGTTACAAGTTCTAGATTCTGTGCCACTGATGTCTCTATACCAATAGATCTCTCATCTATGTGTCTCTTCAAATCAGATTTTAATGATTCAAAATCATCCTTCTTCACATAATCTTGATTTAGAAGCACTACTGGATGCACAATAGTTGTCTTTGAAATAGAAGTAATTGGAGGGATTCTGTTAGGATTGTCATATTCAGAGTCTTTATAGTCTAATCCCATGACCATGAATCCAGAATCTTGGGACCAATCCTCAATTCCCTGAGAAACAAATACTTAACCATTGGAAACAGGTTATGTCCCCTCACTTAGAGCATTATCCTGATCAATTAAACTTACTTCTGCCATTCCAACTTGATCAACAATAACAATAGAAGAGTACACGACTTCTTTTTAAATATAATCTTCAACCACATCCATAGAAATTTCAGCTCCAACAGATTCAACGTTCTCTTCCTCCTCACTCTCTACCACATCTATATATCCTATCAAGTGAATGAGACTCAATAATTCCACTTCACATTCATCAATAGTGGTCTAAAATTCATCAAAATCAGTGTCAGCTTCATCATCCTCCTATGAGGTCTCTCCAACAGTAATGTCTTTTAATACACTCTCTTCTTCTTCTTCTTCTTCTTCTTCTTCATTGGTTTCCACATCATCATTGTCCCATAGGACATCCTCTCTTCTAGGAAATTTCTTTGTTATCTAGGCTCACAAAAGGATTCCAAATTGGCATGAGGACTTGAGGGAAGGTCAGGATCACTCCTATCATCTATATGAGAATCCTCTCTTACTTACATCACATCAGCCTCTTATTATTCATCTAAGTATACTGGCTCCACTTCATCAGGCATTAAACATGGATCTCTCTTATTCATTGTCCTAGTAGGGTTATTAAAAATATTTAATTCCTCATATAGCATAGCCTCATCATTAACCCATTTTCCTTTCTAAGGGTTCCATATTATCTTCATAAACTTGAAAATCATTTTGGAAAAGAAGAATTAGTCCCTTAAAACATCTGTTTCTACATTATTTACAGAAACTCATTTCACTCTCAACATCAAGGATTCAACCCAGTATGAAACAAAACATTTTATTAGGAACTACGATTTTTCATATCCTCTATTTGAATCATCAGCAACCTACAAAGATTTATCTTTTTTCCATGCTTCAAAAAATACAATTGAAATATGTCCCGATACCTCAAGGTGGCAATGTACCCTCTCCTGGGACTCAAAACATGTTGAATTTTTTTAAAATAAACCTATTTTATCCTTCCATTTCAGTAGCAATCTCTTTTCTAGGGATTACATTCCTTGTCAGCCAAATACTATTCATAAAAAAAATACTCACAGGTGGGAGGTACCACTCCATATTAATAATAAAAAATGCCTTCATGTGGGACTCTTAATCATTCCACCCATTCTCTATAAGATAAGCTCACAGTTACACCATTTACCTTTGAAGAAGTTTATATATTATCTTCAGACTGTTCAAACTTCAGAAACTCATAAAATTCCATCACTAGCTTTGGGTAGTATGGTCCATTGTTATTTTCAAAACATTCAACCAAATCATGATCTTTGAGTGCCATCAACACCAGAGACCTACTCGAAAGCATCCTTTCCGAACATAATTCCTTCTCAATCACAATTTCCCGCTTTTTAAAATGTAAATTGACCAGCTTTGCCACTACTTTTCTTCAACTACTAGACCCAGTTCGATGTCTCTTAGGGTTCGGCACATCTCCTTAATCACCAACAATCAGTCTCTTCAATCATTTTATTATGATCTGGAGCGGTTCAAGGGTTTTCTCAAAAATTTAGGTTCCAAGATTATGGAGGAAGAAGTTCAAGAGAGGATTGAATAGGATCTAAATGTAGTTTGAACATTATTTTTATCATTTTGGGATCAAAAAACAAATCGAGTAAAATAAATAAATAATACTAAAAATGTTTCTGATTCCAAAAGAAAAATATGAAGTCCCATACCTGAGGTTGAATAAAGGTAAGGTGCTAATGGTGAGGTCCAATGCTGAGGTCTAACGGTGAGGTCCAATAGTGAGGTCTAATCAGTGAGTTCTAATGGTGAGGTCTTATCGGTGATGTGTAACAATGTGTTTTTACCAGTGAGGTCTAACATTGAGTTCTTATCAGTGAGGTCTAACAATGAGGTCTTATTGGTGAGGTATTAAATTAATACCTTATCATACCTAACTCATGGTTGATGTAATTTAACCTCTAATAATTCAAAGGAGTTGTGAATATATTAGCTAATTTGTGTTCAGTGATAGTGAATTCAAGAGTGATATCACCTCTTTCATAATGATCTCTGAAGAAGTGATGTCTCGCATCAATGTGCTTTGTCCTAGCAAGATATACTGGATTTTTAGAGATTTTAATAGCACTTGTATTGTCACAATTTATAGAGACATGTTTGAATTGATATCCATAGTCTTGAAACATGTGTTTCATCTAGATAATTTGAGCACAACAACTACCAACATCTATATATTCAGCTTTGGCAATGGACAATGCAACATAATTCAATGTTTTACAACACCCTGATTCTAGGAACTAGGAAAAAACATGACATGTTTCTGAAGTGTTGTTTCTATCAAATGTTCAACTAGTAATGTCAGAATCTGAATAAAATATTAAATAAAATGATTTTCCTCTTGGATAAAATAGTCTTAAGTTTTTAGTATGGTTGAGATATTTAAAAATCCTTTTAATAACTGTTAAATGATATTCTTTGGGATTGGATTGAAAACGAGCACACAAGCATACACAAAACATAATATCATGTTAGCTAGCAGTAAGGTAGAGATGACTCCCATTCATACCTCAGTAATTGGTTAGATCCACTTGTTTACTAGTTTCATCAGCATCCAACATACAAGTGGTACTCATAGTTGTATCACTACCTTTGTTACCATCCAAACCAATACATTTCAAAAGATCCTTAGTATATTTACTTTGATATAAAAGTATACCATTTTCATTTTCAAAAATCTTAAATCCAAGGAAAATTTTTTCTTCCCCCATTAAACTCATTTAAAATTCATCTTGCATCATTTTTTAAAAATCAGTACAAAAACAATTTTTATACTATCCAAAAATAATATCATATATATAAATCTGTACAATTAAAACATCTTTGGAAATTCATTTAATAAAAAGAGTATGATCAGATATTCCATTAGTAAAACCTTTTGAAATAAGAAAATAACTAAGTATATCATACCAAGCTCTAGGAGTTTGTTTTAGACCATAAAATGCTTATAAGTGTTTAAAGACATGATTTAAAAAATGGGGACTTGTAAAAATGGGGGGTTTCTCAACAAATAGATCCTCAACTATGTACCCATTTATAAATTCACTTTTGACATAAATTTTATAATGTTAGAAACTTAGATGAGCTGGATAAGCAAGTAGTATCCTAATTGCTTCTAGTTGAGCTACAGGTGCAAGGGTTTCTCCATAGTCTATTCCTTCTTCTTTACTATATCCTTATGCAACTTTTCTATCCTTGTTTTAAACTATGTTTCCATATTCATAAACTTTGTTTCTAAACACCCATTTAGTGCCTATGATCAATGTGTCTTTTGGTCTTTCTACTAATTCCCAAAATTTGTTTCTATCAAACTGATTTAATTTTACTTGCATAGCTAGCACCAACAATTCATAATTGATAGCATTATTATTATTATTGGGTTCAATCTATGAAAGAAAATCTTGATGGTCAACCTGGTTTCTCAGAGAAGCTCTAGTATGTGTTTTTCTATTTAGATCACCTATTACAGCATCTAAAGGACGATTCTTGAGGGTTCTAATACCTCTAGAAAGGGTTGGACTAGTATCTTCATGGTTTTCTATAGCTTCATATTCAACATGCTTAGATTCTGGAAAATTTCTAGAACATGTTGTTTTCAATAAGGGTTCATTTTCTTTATCATTATGGTCCAGAGTTGACATATCTTCTTCAAAATATTCAAGAGAGGTTTTGGGTTCAAGTGTATGAGTCTCATAAAATATGACATGAACTGATTCTTCCACACATCTGGTTATCTTATTGAATACTCTATAATAATTACTAGATACTGTGTAACCATGGAAAATTCCTTCATCACTCTTGGAAGTAAACTTGTCAAGATTATCCTTAGTGTTAAGGATTAACACTTTTCAACCAAAACCTATATTGTAATTAACCATTGGATTCTTATTATTCAAGAGCTCATAAGGTTTCTTCAAAATATCATGTCTAATTAAGACTATATTGATGATGTAACAAGCTGTATTAACAGATTCAGCCCAAAAATAGATAGGCAGGTTATACTCATTTAGAATATTCTAGGAAATCTCTTGAAGTGTACTATTTCTACTTTCTTAAACTCCATTTTGTTGAGGTGTTCTAGGAGCATAGAAATTTTGATTATTGCCATTTTGTGAGAAAAAAGATTTAAGCTCCTGATTTTTAAACTCACAACCATGATCACATCATAGGGTCTCATTTCTATGTCCACTATGATTTTCCACAGACATGGAATATTTAATGATGTGTGAACATGCTTCACTTTAGTGATCTAGAAATTATATCCATGTACATATAGAAAAATCATCTATGAGAAAGTAAATAGAGTACTTCCTATTTAATCTTGAAACTGTTGAGAGTCCAAACAAATCCATGTGAACCAACTCATGCAGTTGGGAAGTGGAAACTTCATTCTTTGAATTGAAAGAATCATTGTGCTGTTTTTCCTTTTAACAAGGATTACAATCTTTTGTTATGTGGGAATTCCAATTTAGGTATCTCTCTAACAAAACCATTACTTGTCAGTTTCCTAAGTGAGTGCACATTGTAGTTTCCTAATCTTCTGTGCCACAACAATGATTCCTTATGAAAATCATTTAAACAAGATTTTTTTTTCTAATATTAAGAGATTAAATCAACACCATATATATTTTCATTAGTAAGAGTAGTGAATATTAAATCATTTTTAGAAATTAAAAACATTTCATGCATCATTTTCAAACGTAACATTAAAATCATCATCAATCAATTGATAGATACTAAGTATATTGAATTTTAACCCATAAACAAAATGTTCATTTGAAATTAATATAGTATTAGGGTTACCAATTTTGACTATGAGGACGATAATACCTTTAGAATTATCCCCAAATGATACATGTCCACCATCAACATTAGTTAGGCTCTTGAAGAATAAATATTATCCCATCATATCTCTTGAACATCCACTGTCCAAATACCGTAGAGTTTTACAGGAGGTCAATAGACAATTTTACTGCAGAACAGATTAAGTATAGGGTAACATTGGTACCTAAATTTTCACGGTTCCAGAGAGGATAACATGTAATACTTTAAGAACACATATATGTATCACATGTTTCATATAGTCAACAGATATGTTTTGAGACATGAACACATTGTTAGGTCCTTTAGAGAATTTGTTTTTAATATATGGTCCAGAACTTGAACTAGCAGTGAACTATCTAGATTTTGGAACAAATTTATTTTTAATAATCCTTCTCTATCCTGGTTGATATCTTAGACTAGTTGTGTATTTTGGAGAAATCTATTTCCCTAGAAATTTAGTCATGGTATCTCTACATACAGTAAAATTTTCAAGATCTATTTCTAATTTCTCATTTGATAATATAAGTTCAGTATTTTCTTTTAACAGCTAATCACTTTTTTATTTCTCAATATCCAATTCAGAAATATAATTTTAATTTAAAGCATATTGTCTTTTCCAAAATTTATATTTATCACTGAGTTCATTAAATTTATCCTCAAAAATTCCAAAATATTCAAATAGTTAATACTTAGTCATATTTTTATCATTAATTGATTCATTTTCATTCCCATAATAGTAAGCATTATGTATTGGATAATTGAGGGTTACCTCAAAAGATTCGGTCCTAAAACACAGGTTAACATGTTTGTTCTTTTCAATGTCGTAAGTTTTATATCCACTAGATCATCCTTCTGAATCAGTCCAAGTGTTATTCATAGCCTTTTTATATCCCTTTCCCTTGTCTTCATATTTATTCTTAAATTTCAACTTGGGTCAATCATCCTTTACATGGCCTTCTCATTTACACTCATAGTAGACTATCTCATTTGTATTATCATTCAATTTTCTGTCCATTATCCATTTTCCTTTACTATCATACCTTCCTATATAATTATATCTTTTAAATAAAATATTATTTTGGTAGAAATTTTTGAATCTCCAATCAAGATGATCCATCTCATCATCACTGTCAGAATCTGAATCTTCACTTGGGAATGTTTCTATAGGAACATAAACTTTTTCATTATCTTTTCCCTTTGAGGTAGTTGTCTTGAATGCTACAGATTTCATTATAAATTCATTATTTTCTTCTTGATTAAAGTTAAGATCTTCTTCGTACGTTATATGTTTTACAATTTGTTGCTTCACTGGTAGCTTGCTTATGCCACATGATTGTAGAAGAGAAATAGAAGTTCCTCTCCATCTATCTAGTAGGAATCGAAGCAACCTCATAGTCTGATCCTTGTTGGCCACTGGTTTCCCATGTAGACTCATTGTATTTACTATTTCATTGAACCTAAGATAAATTATAGATATAAGTTCATCTGAATTCATTTTAATAATATCATATTTAATATCATATGTATTTAATATTATTTAATTAACATTGGTTGTTATCTTATGAGAAATAGCCAAAGTATCCCAGATTTCATAAGTTGTTTTACAGGCAGATATTCATTTGAATTCTTCATCACCTAGAGAATAGTACAATGCATTAATTTCTTTACAGTTATTGTTATATGTATATTTAGTCAACTGACACCATGTATCCCTAGTAGTAACATGCATTGCATGTTGTTCTTCAATTGTTCCCCAGATTTCAGAACCAATGTAATATTGATACATTTTCATTTTTAATTTCAAGTGAGAATAGTTATTACCATTAGATAAAGGGGGCATATTGGTATCTGCACCCACAAATCGGTTGTCCATACTTAAAAAAATTTAAATAATTGAACATTTAGATATGAAATAAATTTTATGATCATTAAGATACAACTAAAATCAAAGATGAAAAGAATTTGAAAACATTCACAACAGTTCAGAAGGTAGCAATAAAAATTTAATCCCTCTTATACAAAATTTTGGTTGGAATGGAAACTCAAGATGGGGGTGAATTGAGTTCATACATAAAATTTCTATTAAAAACATTATGCTAAAGATCCCCCAATTTGGAAAAAAACCTAGTTAATTAAGGTAGTAGATATATAGATGTTAGGTTGGTCAACAAGATTCTCAAAGGGTGGTTAGTCCTTAGTTGAATCAGTGTAAAACAGTAATTAAACTTTTGAAACAGGTTTACTAAATGAAACACATACACACACTAACCAGAACTAACTATCAAAGATAATGTAAAATTGATTTCTATTTTTTAAATTATATGTAGTGGAAAGTGAAAAAAATAGAGTGTTACTAAATATAGTACACATGAGAGTTAAAAAAAATCATTCTCAAGATGAGACTTAATCCTCTCCACCTGGTGATCACCTTCCACCAAACAGTTTATATTATCAATGAACAAGATACACAACCTGTATCCAGCTTTAAAATAGTATTAAAAAACTTTCCAGGGATTACACCCTCAACCACAATTATTCATGGGAAAAAACAAACTATTTAGACCACATATGATCTCTTACACAGTTAAGCATGGGAAACAATGTTTCAATATTGTTTGATGTGGGGATTTTCAGTATCCTCCAGTTCAAGAACAAGTGACAGTGTGTGAAATAGAAAACCACGCACTTCTCAAAAATGTAATAGAAAGAAAACAACAGATATAAAGTTATAAAGAATGATTTTAGAATATTCTCTGTGTGTAGATTTCATCTATTGACTCCTTAGAGTGAATAATTTGTATTTTTATTCTTTTTCTAGATGTTTTCTCAAAAAACATAGTGTTGTAACTCCATGTTCTCACTTTCAAGTGTTGAGTGTTCTGCTTCTTGGGTTGACATAGATTTTATGAAGGATAGAAAACAACCTTGAATTTGTTCTCCTAAAATGATCATCCTGAGGCACTTGGGATCATAGTGAGAGTGTTGGTATTATTCTTTTGTTCTTTATATCTAGCGTGTAATGAATCTCTCTCTAGTGTCCTCTATCTTTATTCACTTCCTTGGTCTTCTATTTTATATTTTCGGTCCAACAGTAGGAATACAGGAACCACACGCGGTCTTCCTTGTACATTATATTTTCCCCAGATATAGTCTCTTGATACATCTACAATCAACATTAATGAATTACAGAAGCATTAAATTTTCCAAATATAACCATTATAATAAAAATAAGAAAATGGAAAAGTATGGAATATAACAGTGGGTATCAGTATACTGGTAACGATAGCCTTGTCAATGGTATCCTTCATCGGTAGCCTTCAGTGGTAGATTTCATAGGTAGCTTTTATCGGTAGCTTCATCAGCAGACTTCATTAGTAGGCTTCATCAGTAGGCTTTATCGGTAGGATTCATCAGTAGGCTTCATCGGTAGGCTTCATTGGTAGGCTTCAGTGGTAGCCTTCAGTGGTAGGCTTCATCGATAGGCTTTAGAAGTAAGCATCATCGGTAGGATTCAACAGTAGCCTCTATCAGTAACTTCTACTGGTAACCTTCCAGCAGTAACCTTTATCGGTAACCTCTATCGGTAACCTCAATCAATAACCTCTATCTGTAACCTTCCAGCGGTAAACTCTATTTGTAACCTCGTACATAGAGAAAATTTTCACTATAATCTTAATCTATAGAACAATGAGATTAAATAAACCTAGTTATCAATTGAAAAAAACTATAAATATTAATTAATGATGATTATCATAACAATGAATCAAGATTTGGGTTTATCAAAATAGTTGAGTCGAACATAAATCACATATTAGACAAAATTGAGCAGACAAGATGAATAATTAGATAGATGTAAGGAAAAAAGTTCACTATGATGGAAAAGTCCAATGAAGATTGTGATATATCCCTTAGAAGATATATGGAAGGTGAAAAATCCCCCACCCTTCTGAAAATGATATGATCCTTTATGTGCACTATGATTCAGTTATTATGATGAACATTTGCCACACTAATCAATCAATACTTGATTTTAATATAGAAGAACACGATGAGGAAGAGTTATCCTGAAATTCAATCCACACCAGAATAGTTGAATAATTAATGCATAGCTGACATGATT
This sequence comes from Viscum album, assembly GCA_963277665.1. NCBI lineage: Eukaryota > Viridiplantae > Streptophyta > Magnoliopsida > Santalales > Viscaceae > Viscum > Viscum album. The sequence continues at coordinate 1,471,358,881 of OY728125.1, read as the reverse complement.
AATAGATTCAAAATTTTGGAGTCTCTGTGAATACTCAGTCACCACATGCTTTCTTATTTTTAGCTAATGAAAAATGCAATGGAGTGCTTGAATATGTAGTCAACCATAAAAAAAATGATGTTAAACCCCTATATATCTTGGAATGTCTCACTATTTTGGAAACTAATCCTGAAGATCCAAATATTCTCAACATCAAATTCCTCATGGGAAATATTCTGGTTGAGTATAACATCCAATTAGAGTCCAATGTATCTCCTCAAATTAATCTTCCCAAACCTTAGAAAACAAATTAAAAAATGTGGATATATTCAAATCAATATAAATAATATAGTTTAAAATATTGGTGTTCCAAAACCCAGTGGAAAAATATTATCAAAGAAATCACTCCATTTGGTGAGCAACCATAGTCATGTTATGCATGATTATCCATGTTGACACCAATTATATGTCAAAAATAATATGGTATAGCTAACTATGTGAGGCTTAGAACACCACATCTTCTTGATTATTTTCCTATTTTATAGTCTATTTATAACTCCTTTATTTCAAGGAGTCCCTGTACATATGAATAAAATCCATGGTAGGGAGATGAGGGATGATCCAGCCAGAAAAAAAGCTATACACTTAGTGGGTGGATGCGACTCCTCTACCGAATATGGGGAATCAATACTTTCCCATATATAATGGAACAATAGTTCCTAAAAAAAATCGAAAATAGTTTTCATCTCATGGTGGCTTATTGATTGAAGCTTTCAAAATAAGAAGTTTCCAAAATCAAATATTTCTTACAGACCATTGAGGGACAACCATTTCATTGGTCAAATAACTAATTTGATGGGTTTGATACAGGATGGACAGATCTTCATCAATATTTCATCTCATTATTTTGGAACATGAATATCCTTGTTCTCTTAAATTATGAGTATCATTAGAACGAGTGTCCTAATATTTCATTTCTAGACACAGGGTTCTAACATATTTCATGAATATGTAACTATTGAAAGAGTAGATATTGGATATATATAAATAAAATCTCTATGATGACTTAAAACCATTAATAATACTATAAAACAATCCTAGCTGATTAAGATATTTTATAGTAGTTTCACAAAGGTTGTTGGATTCTATTAGATGCTTCAAAGATAAATCAAATATGATACTAGAAACACAAGGGAAATTGGTAAGTGAAGTAGAGTCTTCAACCACAAAACTCAAACTAGATCCTACATCAAATCTAACACCCATAACTATGTAATATATTATAGTACCCCACTTTAGTTGAATAATAAACAACCATTTCCTATTTTGTGTTTAGGAAATGATCAAAATAATAACATGTTCATGGAATAAATGGATAAAACATATTTAAAAAAAATAGAGAGTCAAAGGGTACTTTATTTCTATCATGTTGATGAATTTTCTTAATGTCTAAGAGGTCAAAAATTGAATGTTGGTTGTACTAAATGACCAACCAAAATAAAATCTCTTCCCTCAAATAAAAATACATCCTATCATATATATATATATATTTATTCAATGATATCCTCTAGAAGATGATTCAATATATGAAAATAAAATAGGTTAATCCCCCATCCTGGGTGACTTCTTTGTCTACTCTACCATAAGAGAAAAAAGATAATGCTTCGATGTTTTGAACAAAGGAATACAAATTTCAATGACAGGAAGACTCGATAAATGATCAATCGATCACATTATATACTCAAGGATAAACCAAACCAACCTATTGTGGCCCCAAATCCAGCTATGATGTCTGATAATACACCATCATCAATATATTCTCCAAATATTTAGCACAATCATCACTAATATTAGGTGAATCATTATGAAGATGCCTTACATGAACCAAATATGATATAGACCCTCTTGGAAAACCTACCACCAACTTCAAGATGATTAAAACAATCCAATAATATGAGAAAACGTGCATCACACCACAAAATGTAGTATTCTTCTATTGAAGAGTCTCAATATGCTTTTATAATGAGATTAATTTAGTTAAACCATTCCATATTGAATAAGAAATATATAAACATAAATTATGTTCATATAACAGGGGAAAATGTTTTTGATTCTATGGTGGCTGAGGAGGGAAAATTTTCATTGACTCTAGGGTTCATGTAGTGTATCTACTTAAACAATATATGATATAGAAATGTAGATACACGCAATTCAGTTATCTCAAAAAGAGTATGGATCCAATTTTGAATCTTCTAAATCATAATTAGATATAATAATATTGGATGACTAACCAAAGAACTTGAAAATTTCTAGTTAATGCCATAATGTTTGAATAAAAACATATCCCAATCCACATACCATAATGGTCTCCCAAAATGATGTCTAGGAAATGGGACTTCCAACACAATAATATTTAAAATCTAATATTTATACCATAATACAAGAACAATACATGTAGCAAAGACCCATTTCCATGAATATGAATTATTGAAAAAGAAAGATGTTATCATTTCCAAGATCTCAATACTAGATGCACATTGCCTCTTTATAGAGGAAATGGATGAAAAATATTAGGCCCATTTAATCCATTATATGTTTGAGATAGAATTCATTTAGGATGAAACATACTGCATAAAGACTAGCCCAATTGAGTATTGTACATACATCATCTTTATGAAATGATATTGGAGGACTACAATTGAATGACACATAAGGCCCTTGTATATCTATTGTAAAATGGATTATATTTATGTATGAAATAATTTCATTGATAATAGATCTCATATTAATCACATACCAGTTTAAACCATCCATATTTTGGTCTATAATAAGGACAATATGTCCACTTACAACCTTAAAATAAAATACTATGATAATAGTGAGTAGAAAACCCTCAACATAATTAATAAAAAAACATAGTTTGGAGACCACTACTCTAATTCCCTACTTGGGTTATCCCCCATGATAGTGATATCATTGCAATTCTGTGAAGGTTATGGCATAGTATTCTTGGAGTGTTACCCTCATTATATAATTGATGCATCACATTCTCTATAAATGGAAATAGTAGAGTTTCTTAATGGTGATAATTCACCATTAAAGGCATGAAAACTCAATATATAGATAAGTTATTCTATGATAAATACATTGTATTATCATATAAAAATATTTATAAAGATGGCCCTCGACGCGAAAAGCCACTCCTTGAAGACTAATCTTTTGAAAATCTTTGACGATTAGCTTCCTATCTTTGAATCTTCTCCCCATGGCCTCGTTTGATCCCAACTATGAGCTTCCCTTTTTCCCCATGAACAAACACGCGAAAGAGGTGACATTTATAGATAAATATGAAATGTTACATGAAAAGAATATGAGGATCAAAGGGATTTACTTTCTCGATGCATTGACGGGTTCAAATCACCCATCGATGAAGCCACCAAGGATACAAAAAATGAAAGATGGAAGCTTTTCCGTTGAAGCCGACCCAGTTTCTCTACATCAACATACTCAACTCTGTATGTTTTCAATTATGGGTCTAGTTTCCTACCTCAAAGGTGATAAACCCTGGTCCTATTCTGATTTCAAGACTCAAATTGCATTATGCTCTGGATTTGAGAACTATAAACTGATCCTTCTCAGTAAGGTATTCTTCCACATTCTCCTTTCTATGCAAAATGATCCTGAAAGAGTTTGGAAATTAGGTAATCTTTAATTAAAATCAGATTTCCTTCATCATTCTGAATGGGATTTTAATTTCAATCCTATCAACCAAAGGAACACCACAGCTCAGGTATGGGTTAGGCCGCACAACCTTAATTGGTTTTTCTGGCAGCCACAAATTCTAAATGACTTATCTTCCTACATTGGTACCCCCTGAAAATTTATCAAAGAACACTAAACAGAGACCTAGGTATCTTTTCTCAGGTCATGATTGAGGGTAATCTTGAAAGTATGCTCCCACTATCTATAGTTTTCAAGGATAATGAGTATAGGACACTGGTGAAAATTAGGTATGAAATTATTCCCCTCTACTGTGATTACTGAAAAATTGTAGGGCACTCAGTCCTCAACTCTAGGATTGTGCACAAAAAATCCCCTCATCCTTATTATTTTTAATGGACATAAATTAAAATAAACAAGAATAAAGAACCTATTTTTGAGAAACCTATATCATCTATGAGGAAAGAGGGGAAATGGGTTGCTAAAAACAAAATCTAATTTCATTTGGAAGATGGAAATGGGAAATCATGGGCAGACCTTGCTGAGGAACAAGATTATGAATTTATTGAACAGACCAGTATGAAAGACATTGGAACAGAAATATGGGGAATCATGCACTCCCACTCTTATTTTGGTCCCTCCTATACCTCTTTAGAAACCTATGCTCCTCATCTAAACCTCTCTAAAGAACTGATCCCTCCACATTATGCTCTTTGAAGGGGTGAATGCTCACCCAACCCTCTCATACAAAGTGAACCAACCTTGCACTGATCACAACAACCATCTCATCCCTGTTTCTCTGGAATTCATTTCCCCTGATGCTCATATTTCCAGCACTAACCCAAGATCCCCCTAGATGATTAGAAGAATTCGTCTATCCTTTTTTAGGTTGGATCCATCCCGGACCTGCATGACAGCATGGGTAATCAATAGAAAAGTGCTTCTATCCATCATAAATTTTCTTTGCCTCCTAGGGAGATAGAAAGTATGGTTATCCACCTTTCATCTCCTACATGTCATATAGTTCTGGGCAAAGACTCTGCTATTAAGCAGGTCTCTAGCACACCTGTCAAAAATGATCAAAATTTAAATCTGAAAAAAATCCAGGCTCGGCTCCTTACCCTCCAGGTGATGTTGATTCTATTCTAATTATTAGTACAGTTGTAGGTGACACTAACACCTCTTTTTCCTCCTCTGTACAGGTGAACCAAGGTAGAACTAAACAAAATAATCCTTCTCAAATTACTACCAGAGCAATGGCTACTGGTTGCAAAAAGAAAGTGGACAGTCCCACTAAAAATAAGACCAAATGAATCTTTTTTATGGAATTGTCAGGGCATTGCGAACACTAACACCTTTAACGTCTTAAAAATATTTCCTAGCACTCATCGTGTTTATTTTTTCCATTTCTAAACCAAAAATTAACTATGCTTCTCAATTGATGCATATATGTCCTTCAGGATACTCCTTTCTAGGATCCTGTAATAATGTTAAGGCTGTTGAAACCCTCTGGATGTCTTCTCATTCTTCTATGAAAAATGTGAGCATTCATAAAATCCTGAATCAAAGCTTTACTTCTGATTTCATATTTTAACATTATCATATTTTTATTACTTTGGTACATGATAATAATAGATATCAAGATAGGAGGCCCCTCTGGAATGAGCTCACTCAACTTAGTAGCACTATTCAAAATTATTAGTTCATATTTGGGGACTTCAATGCCATTTTATCCCCTAGTGAGAAATTGGGCCCTTCTCACTCCACTATTTCCTATAGAGAATTTAAAATTTTTATTGAATGTAATAATCTCATTGAGTTAAATTTAAACGGTTCCAAATTTACCTGGTATAGACAACATTATAATAGAGTCATGGACAGTAAGCTCGATAGGGATTTACTAATGATCAGTCCGTGGAAAAATGTGACAACATTTCATGCATCACCCTACCAAAAGTTTCCTCTGATCACCACCCTATTTTGATTAATTTTTTCCATAATACCATCAAACCTAGGCTTCCTTTCAAATATAATAATGCCTGGTCCTTTGATCCTGACTATGTGTACATTATCAAAAACTCCTGGACTAATATGTATGGTCATAAAGACCAATTGTTTTGTTCTTTCAAATTGAAAAATCTAAAGCAAGTCTTCAAGAATAGGTGTAAAAAAATATAAATAAATATACAATTAAATTACCATCCATGAGAATGATCTCACTCAAATTCAAAATACTAATACTTCTTCAAAAATCACCACCAATTCCATGCATGAAATCACCATTTCTTCTAAGCTGTTCATGTTACGTAACGTTAAAGATAACCTCAAAAAACAAATCCTTGACACCAAATGGATCAATGATTGAGATAAGAACACTAAGTTCTATAACTATCTTCATAAAGTTAAAAACAATTTTATGCCTATGGCCTATCTTAGAAATGAGAGGCATCTTATTGACACTGATGAAGGTATTTCCAACTTTGTGGTCTCCCACTTCTCTGATATCATCAATGGTCCTAACATTGATAGGTATCTTCTTCAAGATGTAATTCCAACAACGGTATATAGAGATGAAAACTCTTTACTTAATAACATCCCTTTAGCTCATGAAATAAAAGTTACTGTCTTTAGCCTCAACCCTAAAAGTGCTCCTAGACATGATGGTTTTAATAATGGGTTTTATCAGAAGTATTGGGATAATATTCATGACGATGTCTGCCACTTGGTTAAAACATTCTTTTCTAGAGGAATTCTCCATCATGGTTTAAACTCCCAATTTCTTACCCTTATTCCTAAAACGCAGAATTCTGATGAAATTCATCTCTTTAGATACAATGCTCTCATAAATTCTCTTTTCAAAATTATAACTAAAATTCTTGCTAATAGAATCTCTTCCATCAGCAACAGAATTTTCTCTTGGAACCAATTTGGTTTTCTAAAAGGTAGATACATTCAGGACGACATTTTACTTGCCTCTGAATCCACTAACCTTTTAAACAGAAAAAATCACGATGGGAATGTTTCCATAAAGATTGAAATTACAAAGGATTTTGACAACATTTATTGGAACATTATTGTTAAGGTCCGTACGCATTTTTTTTAATGATACCTTTATCAACAGAATTAAAACTCTTTTTAACTTTGCTTATATTTACATTCTAATAAATGGTTCCCCTAGAGGATATTTCAAATTCTCTAAGTGGTTCAATCAAGAAGACCCTCTGTCTGCTATTCTCTTCTCAATCGCTGAAGACTATTTGAGTAGGTTACTCACTCAAACTATGAAGCAAGGAAATATCAATACAATCCATGCCTCTAGAAACCAGAAAGCCCCCTCGCATTTTTATTATGCTGATGACATTATTTTGTTTCTTCAGGGGGACAAAAGAAACATAAATAACCTTAAAAGAATTCTCAATCTCTATGAAGAGGTATCTGGTCACCATGTCAGTTGGCATAAATATTTTATTTATTTTGGAAATGGATACACCCCCAGCATAAAATAAAATATTATCAGTACTTTGGGGATCAAGGAGGGTACTCTACCCTTCACTTATCTTGGATTCCCTATTTTTTGGGGTAGGCCTAAGGCTATCTATTTTTCTCCCATAATTGACTAGACCCTTAATCAAATCTCATCTCAGAAAGGTAAAAACCTCTCCATGGAAGGAAGAATTTTCCTTGTCAAATCCACCATTGTCTCCAAACTAGTCTACTCAATGATAATCTATAAATGGCTGGATGGTCTTATAAAACTCATTAATGTGGCCATTAAAAACATTTTCTGGATAGGGAGAACTCTTGAGAGAAAAATAGTTACAGTTCCTTGGTCCTCTTGTTGCAAACCATTTGAAAATGGTGGCATTGGTATAAAAAACCTCAGCAATATTAATGAATCCCTTCAAGATAAGTTCACTTGGAACCACATCCACAATAATTATCCTTACATTGATTTTATTAGGACTCACATCCTTGTTAAATTAAGAAATAAAAATTTTAATTATTTGAACTCCTCTATCTGGCCCTCCATCGGGAATAATTTCATTTCTATTATGAAAATCTCTATATGGATGGCTAGCAAAGATTTCGCTTAAATTTTTGGATTGATAACTGGACAGGTACTCCCCAAATCTCATTGGAACCTAATACTCAACATCCAGACCATACTAATGATACCATCAAGGAAATTTGACAATTGAAATACCCTTTCTTACCTGACAATATTAGTCATGTTGTTGACAGTTATCCCTTCACTATTACCGATGATCTTCTAATCTGAGAACCTTCTTATAATGGTATGCTTGACTCAAAAAGCTACTACAAAAAATTATTCATCAATGTTGATAATAATTTGAACTCGTTAATTTTTTTTAATAAATCTTTGTTAAATCCCTCAAGATTCACTATCATTTGGCGTATTTCTCATTGTAGGCTTCCTACTGATAACTATTTACAATCTTTTGGGATTAATCTCCATTAAAAAGGTCATATGTGTAATCTGCGTCATGAAGATATTAATCACATTTTCCTTTATTGTGATATGAAAACTTCCCTTTGGCATTACATTTTTGATATTTTTGAGTGCAAATGGCAGCCTTATAGCTCAATAACATCTCAGTTACAATGATATGTGGACTTACCTGAGTCCCCGCAAATCAGGAATCTCTTTATTTCAGCCGCAGCGGAGCTCCAACATGTGATCTGGTATGGCAGATATGATTTTATTTATTCCAATAACACTTTTAAGGTTAATTTAGGTAAAATTAGAATTCTCATTGCTATTTGGGTGGCCTCTTTGCTTCAGAAGGATCATTGCAACAACTCAGTTAGAGATATTGGGATTCTCAGACACATCGGTGTAGATGGGACGTACCCTTGACCAAAATACACCATTGAAGTATTTTGACATGCTCTACCTCCAGGTTATATTAAAATTAACATAGATGGGGATTCTAAAGGCAACCTAGGTCTCGCGGGATGTGGTGCGATCTTCAGAAACCATTTAGACCAGGTTCTAGGCTGTTTCTATAGATCTTGCGGATTCACCTGTTCCTTAGAAGTTGAGATGATGAGTGTGATTCGCACTACTTATTTTGCCAAGATGAATAACTAGAACAACATCTGGATCGAGAGAGACTCAACTACAGTTTTCCAAGCCATCTGGAATGGAATCGTTCACCTAGCTTGGACTCTCACCCCCGCTGGATGGACTGTTTGCACTCTATATCGGATCTCAACTTCATTGTCACCCATACCTATCGAGAAGCAGACAAGCTCACTGATGGAATTTCCTACATGGTAGTTAATCACAAGGTCTCATGGAGGGATGACCATCCTCTTGAGTTACTCCCTCTTTCTGTAAGGGATGTTCAAAAAATTCCCTATTTTTGACTCACGTAATCCTCTCTTGTTCTTCCCTTTTTAATAATTTTTTTTGATTTGGTCTTTGACCAAAACACCACCTTAAAAAATACATTATTCTATAAATAGAATATAAATTATCCAATGGATGATGAATCCATACTAATCATAGCCCCCAATGGTTTGTAAATGGCTTCTACCAACCCATGAAGTGTACTCACTTAAGGATATGTGTTTCCAACCAACAAGATCTAGGTAACTACTCCATATTTGTGTAAATATGTTTTCCTAAAAATTTTAATTGATAGGTTAAAGAATCTAATGATATTATAGCCATGTGGTGATGGTGAGGCAACCCAAAAGAGAAAAAATTACCAGAAAAGTAAATGATGTTTGTTTAGTATATCATAAATAATGATTGTAGGGTCATACAAATTCTATTATGATGGAAATAATTACAAGAGTGGGGGTGAATTGTAGATTAAAAAGAATTGTTTATGAAGTATAAACTAACTAACACACAAGGCATTTTATGTAAGGATATCAGACACGAACATAGCATGATTAATAATATCACAGATTTAAAAAATGGAATAGTCAAATTATATCAGAGTGGAATGTCATATGCATTATGGATCTGATTTATCTGAGATTTTTTATTATCATATTTATAATTACACCAATAAAACTAATTTTATATAAAGATATGTCGGATTACTACCATTAAATTACATCCATAGTAGAAATTAAAACCTTTAAATAAAAAGTAATAAAATATATAACAAGTGTAAGAATGAATGAAATTATATTTAAAAAAATAAACCTATTTTAAAATTAATATTAAGGTAATCAATAACCAGGACTAAAGGTATCCATTATTTTATACGTATAGTAAGGTTTATTTTTTTCTTACCAGGAAAACCCTTAATACGATGATCAGATTATCTCTCTCTTCCTATTCCCAATTCCCTTGATATGATGATCAGTTGTGCCTTACTATACATATAATCCCTCAACCGTATAGACTATACTATCCATCATCCTATCCCCAAATCCACATAATTTTATTAAGTATCAAACATAATTTCAATTAAAAAAGTTCATAATGAGACAACCTGAGAATATTTACATAGAACAGATCTCTCTAAAAAATTATAAAAGACTAAAAACTAGAAATTAAATCAAAGTAAAATTTTGGATACTCAATATAGAATATAATCAATAGAATAAAAAATATTCAAAAGAATTAGTATTTATATCCAACCTCTTAACAGTCGTATTTCTGATTCTGTTGAAACATCCTCATACACCTCACACTTGATATCTCACCATAACGGAATGTCTGACATCGTATTGGTTAACACACTTATAGTGTAAAAAATTTACCCATACAGATATTTTTATTCTGATTATAAGCTTATTCAATATAGTGGACTTAATTAAGAATGTCTATATTATAACAGATATGAGTGTTAATCCAAATGTATCAGTACTAGTATCAGTACAATGGTCAAAACTTGTGTAAGTACGAGAGACATGACTAAAATATAATTGTTGGTCTAAAAATGGTGAGTCTAATAAATTAGACACATACTCATTACAATAATCATAATAGAAAATATTAATTTTATATTCATAATACTATAACACTCTTATTTGTATGGTAAATGGTAATTTATTCCACAAATCATTTATAAAATACTATATAGATTAATAGTTAATAAAACAATTTTTTAGAATGTGTTTGTGATTGAAAATACAAAGGTAATGGTACCGTAAGAACCTGAAATTCTGAGTCAACAATATCCCCCATTTTAGATAGCACAAACCCAAAACATAAATGGAAAAAAATGAAAACATAAAAATCATGTTCTTTTAAGAACATCTTATTCATATTTATCCGTTAATCCTTAACTCCCCACAAGTTTGTAACTATTTTGAATATGATGGATAGTATGATGTTGAATAAAATGAACTCCCCCTTAGGATAATATCCCCCCTAAGGATCATATTCTCCATTCTAATAAAAGTTCTCCCCCCATTGAATAAAGAATTATCATTTTAAAAATAAATATCCCCCATTGATAATATATTATCCCCCAACTTATAAAAGTCTTCTCCTTTTTATTTTCAAACATGAATGGGTAATGATATGATGAATCATAAAAAAGTTATAAAAACAAAAAACAAATTTTTTTTAACAAACTAGTAATCCATATCAGTACGAAAAGACATAAATCCAATTAGAATTGAAAAATCCATAAGGAAAATCAAAATAGAATTAAAAGGTAATTCATTCATAAAAAAATGTAATCAATGTGCTAAAAATATATCTTAAGAAGTACATTAATAGTTCAACAGAAAACCAATTTTTATTTATCAAATACTTCACAAAAGTCTTCATTTAATTAAAATCATTTTGTTTTGTTTCCTATTTTCTATACATTCATCCTAAGATAATTGTCCTTTTAATTCATCTAGTAAATTTATATTCTCCCCTATATAAATAAATGTTCAGTTTTAATAGATAGAAGTCTAGTCGTATCTGACTAAAATTATCATATTTTATTTTTTTGATCATTATCTTCCTCTATTATTTCATGGGAATTTATCTTAAATCTTCCATAAACTTAAATGTGTTATCCATATATTTAGTTAATAAATTGATGGATTTTGGAGATTAAACCATGAGCTTATTCACTTGAGTAAACTATTCTTCATGCATATGAATGTTTGAATCAATTTGGTTCAACCACTTATACATTTTATTACATGACCTATTATGAGTATGAGATATTTCTTGGTGATTATTCAATGCAGATTCTATATGATTAACAAAATCCATGAAAACATTAATAGAATATAATTTCTAACTGATAATTTAATGAATCATTCAACCTCTTACTTCATTCATGGGGAAACATGGTATAGTTCATTATAACACTATAAAATAACAAAAAAATATAATAAAAACCATTATGGTCTATTATTCCAACCCAATCCGATTGATCAAGGTCTAGTTGATGAGGTTTTATTCGGCTCATACCATCATCCATTTCTTTTTTATTTCCCTTTGTCTTTAACTTTTATTGTAACACCTTTTTAAACTTATTTAGATATTTTTTTTATCATATCCCTTATCATTAAATAATTCCATGATCTCCACAACCTCAGTATAGATATTTTTTGAAATTTTTGTCTTTTAGAATTGATATTCTTCTTATTTATTATATGATGTTTCAGATTCCACTTATGATGACTGTTCTTCTTGAGTATTACCAGATTTACTATACTTATCTATATTGGATGGAATGTTTGATGATAATAATAATGATGGTGAATATAATGAATCCTTTTTGGTCCATGTTTCTTCAACATCATTATCTTTATTTCCATCTTTATTTCAATGATGTTCCTACTCTCCTTCTTCCACTTCTTCTACAATTCATGTTTGTACTTCTTCTTATTCTACCGAATATTATTTTTATTCTCCCTTTTCCTATATTCCTTCAAGAACATCATTTAATTATTTATCATGCTCTACCTCAAGATATATATCCAATATCAACACCACTATTTTCAAATTATTTCAGTGGAAATTCATTATCATGAATGACTAGTTATGATTCTCAATGTTGAATTTTTTATCACCATTACTTGTAATAGAAGGAAATTCAACCTAAAAACATATTTTTCTTCAAATAATAACCCTATTCTAGGGATTTCATGATCGGTGTGGGGTTTAGGTAGAACAATAATCCCAAAATACCTATCTACACCCATCAATAATATTTCACATATTTGAGATTCATACAACCTTTTTTTCTTATTGTTCTTATATTATTATTCTTAGACTTTAGTAGCCCATATTTTTGGTGACTCATACTTTTTTAGGATAAATTTTTAATTATTGATCAACTAGGTTTTTCTGAGATTTATTTTTGATCAATTCATTAAAAACATCATCATGTATCTTCTTATATTTCTTCTTACTATGTGAAGGGGATGTTTCCACTTTATTTTTATTTTTATTCTGAAAAATTTCTAATTTCCTTGATAAATGATCCTCTAAAATGGTGCCATAATAATTCTCAAAAATCTTTTTTTAGATTTCATTAAAAAAATCTCATCTTATTTATCACATCATAAATCATAATTGAGATCCTTTCCCTCATAATATATTACTTATTCTCAACATTGAAAACATTCAACCATTCTACAACTATCTTGCTAATCCTATTTGGAAACAATATTATTCTTGAATTAATATTCCTAAATTAATGTTATAAATAGTGATAATGAAAGAATTGATCAAATATATCATCTTCATGTTTACAATAACGTCCAATACAAACAAATATAATACATTGAGAGTATATATACCACCCCCCTTATTGGTATAAGAAAACATTGAAACCATAATGAAACAACTCTATTATCTAGATTGTCAAGGGATAATTTTCATGTATTTTCATACTTTAAAAAAAAATCATTCATTGGCTCTAGTTTTGATAAATGAACCAAGAAAACTAGGAAAAATATTTGAAGAAGAATAGGATTCAACTTCTGTGAGTACTACAACTAGATCCAAAATATTTTTAGAATAAAACAAATATTTTAGTAGTAGAGAGGATATAAATAATAATATTAAAAATAGAAGGATATTATGGAACAACATCATCCATTACCTATATGGAAAACGAGAAGGAGTATTTGGAAGTGTGTATCAAATTTGGGGGTTGATGGATGAAACATTCATGTAATGACATTTTGATAATGTTTTGTGAATTGGGTGAAATTTTGAACCAAGAAGTCTATAAATATCAATGTCACTTAATTTATTGTAGAATATAGTCTCTTAACTAGTGGGAAATAAATTAATTGGTATGGAAATCACACATAATGAAAATTTTATATTATTCATAATTTCATATGAGGATAATTCCATCGATTCATCATTTAAAGTGGGAATTCAGATGACAAGGGAAGTCATAGTTGATGAAGTTGATCACTGTCATCGAATAATCTATTTATTAGGCCTACTTGATGGAATAATACAACTCTGGAGATAATTCATGAGGATTTTATCATTCAATTATTTTTATTATCTACTTCAGGTGTATAATTGACCTCGTTTATATATTTCATCCTACTTTAAACAAATGACTATACCATTCTACAATGTGAAATGACTATGGCTATATCATATCCACCGAGATATAGTAACGTGATATCCACATATTATAATGTTCCTTCCAAAGAGTTGTACGAACACAATATTTGAGGAAATGATAGATTGAAGGGGAAATCTAACATCAACCCTCACAAAAATCATACAGGGGAATTAAAATTTCTTTTCTGATAGTTTAATCACCATTGAAATTAATTTTTACTAGCTCAATGTCACCATTATTGTTTATATGGATTACTGGTATTTTTTTGTGAGTTCTAAGAATTCAACGACGGCCATGTATTTTGTCTCATTATTGGTGTATTATCATGATAATAGGAAATAATTAGGTATTAAAACATTTGTAGGGGAAACAAGAATGTATCTCAATACAACATTGTTGGTCTTAGGGTCATCCATCCTTTTTCAAATATGTATTCTAGAAGTTCCATCAAGATAAATATCTCAGGTTCTGAAGTAGTCTTGACAAATAAATATTTATTCTAATTTGAGTTCGGTATTCATAGGAATTTATTCTAAATAAGGGTTCACTATGAAGAAATCTACCAAATATTTCCCCTTTAATTACTTAATTGGTATGTAATGGATGCTAAAATATAGTAGGCTGATCTCCAACCATTAAAAACATATTTTAAATATAGGATAAATAAGGATGTACTTTAGAGGGTATGCTCTAGAGACAAAATGGAATTCATGATGTTTCATGCAGTGCATCAATTTTTAAACCATAGAAATTAATTCAAGATAGTTCTTATCGATATATGAATATCAAGATTCAATATCAGGCATGGATAGGTTGAGATAATAAAGTCATTATTCATTTTTGGTGTCATTATTTTTCATTAGTGAAACAACCATTGATCACTCCAAGGTTGTCACATATAAAATAAGTATCCTTCCATAAATAGGTGTCATCATCAACGGTGAATTAAAAGAAACTTCTTAATATTATCACATTATTCTATATATTTATGAATCCATGGATATGTAACATATTTTTGAATCAAATAGAAAAAAGGGAAGAACTGACAAGAAAGATTTTATATATTTCATCCAATATATGAAATTTGTACTTGTAGTCCTCTCAACTCATAATGTTTTAGAAGATGTAGCATGTAAATGATATAATTTTTCTTATTTGGATCGATGTTGATTCAATGATGGTGTACTAAGAATCTGAGAAACATTCCTATGTTAACACCAAAATCAAACATCGAGGAATTAATTTTCTATATATTTTGTTGAATATTGATTAAAAAAATATCATGATCCTCCTGATAGTATGAATATTGATGATTTTTACTTTCAGATCATCAACATAGTACTTGATGGAAATTCACATGAAGTGTCTGAAGACATGGTGGATGGAAAACATGTTTTTAGTTCCAAAATTGTTCAAGGTGAATGGAATCAACTGGTATTAGTATAATTATTATGTTTCCTTGAATATAATGTATTTTTAATCATAAAAGGCCATTCAATTTTGGATATACCATTAGTAACAATCCCTGAAGGTGTTTTCATGATATACAATCATTATTTCAATCAAATTTTTTTAAATTGAAAAACAGAAGTCATATTTTGGATAGTAATGGTTAAGATCTCTAAAATCCATGAAAACATTAGTTTTACTAGTTTTATTGTTGATTTGGACTATATTTGAAATCCATTTCATGTATTGAAATTATAAAATTAATTCAGACGTGCTGAGCTTATCAAATTATACTTCAACATTGGTTGTGTGGGTTTTTTGGTCATTCTAGCCACCTACTTGTAGCGAAGATGGTCTTCTAGAAGACCAGAGTCATGGGAGGCCACATTAGGATTGAGGTATGAATCTATATGTAATTCCAATAGAAGAAGTATTTTTTTGGATTTTAGATTTATATGCCTCTTTATCATGATTGGGCATAGATACAGTAATTTTTATTGGGTTTGGATCCTCCTCTGTTTTGTGATTTAGTAATTGGAGTCCATTGAAATTTTTAGAGACACATTCCTAGAATGTTGGAGGATAATCATTGAGATTATCCTCATATTTATCTTCTTCCATGTCAACATTAGGGTGGATGTGTGATGAAGGATAATCTTGATATTCTGTAGGGGGATCAAAATTCTGAGATTTCGAGGCATATATATCTTCTTTCTCCTATGATAATACATAAATTCATTCAAAATTATTTGATGGCATTGAGGTATGATGAATCTCTATAGATGATGTGAGGGAGTCTCCACCAGAAATGTCATTAATGGAATGAAGAATATAGACCTATTTTCTACTATCCAATTTAGGTGTCATGATATAATTAATGAGGATCGATGAGAAGATACCATGTTATGAACCCATATTCTCAGTATGATAAATCAAAAGTAGATACACTTCATCGAAGTCCTTTAGTGTCTTGGACTAGTCTATTTCTAGACTATTTGAGGCAGTCACGTATATGAAACCATTGATGGAGGTTTGATTCTATTTCCCTCAATAATGTTCTAAATCAATGTATTGCGAATTTTAAGATTAAAATCTAGATTTATCACTATATAATGTTTTTCTTTTCCAAATGAAAATTTACCTAATACATTAGTGACATGATGAAGCGATTTATACATGTTGATGTAGCCAAGAAATTCCATGAAAGATATTGAATGATGTATCTTTTTAGATGGATAGAAAATCATAATTGGAAATTATGTTCCCAAATTGAGTTTTGAGTTTGATCCAATCAAGGGGAATTTTACACTCTTTTCGTATACCTAGAGTTTCAACAGGGAAGTGATAGGACAACCCCCTATAACCTAACTAATAAATCATTTTTATTGGAATTAAATTTACCCCTAACCCATTATCAATGATTGTTCATATGAAATAAAGGTGAAATAGATTACATGAAGCATATAAAGACCAAATGTGTCATTATATCACAATATCATTTCCCCTTATAGTAAAAGAGAGAACAATATTAAATTCCATATCTTTGATCTCTTCATGGTATACCTCTATAGTAGTGAACAATTCTTTGACTTCATGAGTTCTTATAAGAGCCTATACAAGTTCTTCATGAATATCCTTTCATAGATTAGGAGTATAAAAAATTGATAGCTTCACTATAATTATAGCCAATTCCTTTAGGTTTTTATACCTCTGATTCAAAATACATATGAATATTTATAAAAAAATGTTCCCTAGTTGGTATATAATATTTTTATCAATATAGGTTAAATGAGTTAGGTGAGTTAGGTGGTTGATCATATATGGAGGGAACTTTTGCTAATATTTGATTAGTCTTACTTTACCTCCCTACTAGCATGGATTGACAATACTACCTCACCCTTTTCTATGGATCATCTAAAATAATTGGTTCGATATGACTTTTAATGATTACAAGTTATTTTTCTAGTTCTTTTTTTATCACGGAAGGAATTTCTCATGATTATCTTCACCAAAAATAGATATGGTGGGTACGTGTCTAGAATATTGGGTTCGACCAAGATTATATCGAACCTACCTCATGAACCACATAAGTATATACATGTGGGTTATTCATTTGGAATAGGAAAAAAGATTCCTATTTTTTATCCTTAGTAGAAAATGGATCACTTAAATGAATAATGTTAATAGAAATAAATATATTTTCATCGTCTGGGAAGAATTCCAACATGTGAGTCAATTATTGTGGTAGCATTTGGTAGGGGTGATTCTCGTTCTCTGCGAAATTGAAGTTCAAAACCAAATAGAGTTAGGTAAAACTTTGGAATCATCATATGTTCATCTTTATGTACTTGATTTTTACACCATCGGGTATACCTCAAACATAAATATCAACTTTAGAAGACTGTGGGGCCAATGAAGCTGGATTTACCATGTAAGAAGTGACTAGGGGAATAGTTTCTTTGATTAAATATCCCTAAAAAATAGAATGAGTCTAAATTATTGTTTTTATGGTCATAAAATCCTTGAATTTTTTTCACCTCATTCATAGCATATTTCTATTCAAATTAATCTTCTTTAATGGAAATATAAACACATTCCACTTATGAAATTTGTTTTTTCAGTTGTACTTTTCCAGAATCAACCTTTTTTTTAAGTATTTACTAAAATAAAAAATTACCCTAGATTTTTTTCCCAATGTTTACTGAAAAGGTAGTAATTTGGGTGATCGTATTGACCAATTTAATCAGGCCCCTTGGTCTTTGGTAGAAGGAATAAATTGTTTTCAATGGATTCTGTGAATTATCTAGGATCTCGATCATCTCTAATGTAACGGAAATTGTTCATCTAGTTTTTTGAATAAGGATAATTTATTCTCCATTTAATCATGCTGAGGATGGTACTATTTCTAATGATTCTATTTAGCTGTAGGAGTTTAGTGAGGAGGTGTAGGTTTCAGAACTAGAGCCATCATAAAGGTCTATCTAAAAGTTGTAATCACATTTTCTTCTCTACATATTCATTTTTTCTTTCCACTAGAGCTACTTTCGATTTAGTTATAGCTCATAAAATATGATCCTATAACCCTTTTGAAATTTTTTAATTATCTTAAAACCCACTCATGTATATTAACAGGATAATTGGTGTTCATATCTCAGGACGAAGGTTTTCATTAATATGATGCAACATATCTTTTTGAGGAATTTTGATGTTCACAAAGTAGGTAAAACCCTTCCACCCTGAGAAAAATCCATGACCCCCTCATTTTCTATCTATTATCAAACTGAGAGGTCGGGGATTTTTGTCTTCTAAGCATAAATATGAATGGAAAATTAAACTATCTATGATGATATTCTCACCCTTTGATTGACCAGGCCTGAAAGCTGGTATAACATATGAATGTAGTTCCCTCTCAGGATTTCATGGAACAACTGTGTTGGATTCCTTTTTATTCGTAAGATTTTCCATCATGGTATTGCATCAAGAAAAATGTGTGTTAGATGTTGTTTTGGGACCCCCAAGCCATTGAACATAGGAATTGTAGGATGCCCCAAATTTGTTAGGAGGTTATTTGCATCAACAAATTTAGGTAAAATAGTCCTCTATTGTTTTACATGATCATGTTGACCTTACACAACATCTAATTGAATGTACAATGTATCAATGATATCGACAAGAATAAGAGGATTATCCCTATGATCGATATCCTAAATAGGAGGAACAACAATTTGGGGCTACATTGTGTGCCCATGCATATTCAAGGGGCAGATGAAATTTATAGGATCTCCTATGATACTTTGTATAATATACCTCCAATTGTATATCTAATGGAGTGAACACTTGGTATTTCACCACTATGGTGTTTAAATCTAGCAGTTTTCAGAATCCCATGCCATGTAGTGCTTCTCTCTATACATTTTTTTGTGTGATGAACTAACTGTAGAGGCTGAAAAGTGCTCAAGTGCCGAAGAAGGTTTTGAAATGACAAAGCGAAGTCATATTCGGACCCGGGGACCTAGTCTGGGGGTCCTCGAGGGGCCGCATAAAATAAATTAAACAGTGTGTGAAAAAAATATGTCACGCGTGGAGTGTTTTAGGATTCGTGAAACTTTTTTGTCTTGGGTGCAAAATATTTCGCACCCTGACTCGCGCAGTCGAAATTTCGCACCCCTGCATACATCACACAATTTTTATGCACTGACCTAGATTCTGCACCCCCAGATTCCTATAAATAGAAGGTGACCCCCTTCCACTTCGAGGATGAAGAATCTGAACCGGCTCTCGTGCGCGAAATTAATCTTCCGTACGTGTAAATGTGGCCTTCAGGTATGGTTCTTTTCGCACCAAGTCGCCCCGGGGTCCGACTTCGCATGAGATCCCCATGGCTTAGACTTAATTCCAATACCTTCATGGTTGGCCCATTGTGAGAAATCCCTTCCATTGCATGCATGAAGACCAATTGTGTGCAACCCCTTCCATTGCGCACACCCCCTGAAATTACGCGTGGTCTCTCCAACTTGTGTGCATTTCCGCACATTACGCGCAATCCTTCTAGTCACGTGCAAAACATCTACTCCAATAAAGAAAAAACATCACAAATTTCATGACAACCCTATGTTTTTTCATGCATGGCTATTATTTCACACGCAAGACTCAAAGGTTGCGCGCCATTACCCGGGACCCCTCACCTCGGTGCTCTCCGGGCGCCCCTTGCACGTGCGCCCGATGCTCTTTTTATGGATTCCATTCGTGGGTGTCTCTCACACCTCGGGCATCCCCATCATGCGCCATCATCCCGTGTGACATTCTAGGCTCATACGAAGTAACTTCAAGGTCCCTTTGATGACACCACCCGTTGCATTGCTTTGCCTCATTCTTCTTCGAATAGGCACGCTAACGGCTATTGCTTCTTCGCATAGCCACGCTAACGTGGACCCCTCGATGGTTCGCTCTGTGACACCCCCGTTCTACGGATTTGCCGATGCCTTCACTCCCACAAGGAGAGGAGGGTAACAATTATTGAAGCCCTAAGGGTGTGAAAAAAACCCCCCCTTGCCCAAGCTACAGGACGTTAAACTGCCAAGAACCTTCGTTCTCAGCACATGACGTTAAACTGTGACCCGACACCATGCCTCGCACACATGTCCCACCATCTTGGAAATTCTCCACAACCCCTCATATCTACAGGGATGTGAACACCCCTCACATGGTATGATATCCTCCTTATTGGAGTGGCGTCAATCCGCAGGAAAGGAAACCACCTTGGTGTAAGCCCCTAGCCTTCCTTGTAGGAGGTATCATCTCTACTCCTCCTCACTTCCTCAGTGCCAAGGACTAAGAGGGGAGATGGGGATAGGGGTTTTTGTGACCCTTTTCCTCTACTACTTGGATTTGTCACCATCGGGCCTCCATCCTAGAGTAAGCCCCGACTTCCCGGGATACGAACCACGCATAAGCCCCTATTTCCTCTCTGAGCCGCTCCACGCGTAAGCCCCACTCCACATCCCATAGACGCATCGTTCGTGACGTGATCGTCAAGCCTATGTTATGTATTGTTTCTCACACCGATCATGTCGCATGTGAGCTTATAGCAAGCACCGACCAATACCAAAACCTTGGGCTGCCTCAGAGTGTAATCCCCAATCCATGTCGAACTACGAGGACTTTGATCAATGTCAAGGCCTGGTACGTAGGAAGCCTCAATGAGGTTCAGGCTTCACAACCCTGGGCTGCCTCAGATCGTAATTCCCAATCCATCCCGAACTACAGGGACTCTGATCCATGTCAAGGCATGGTACGTTGGAAGCCTCCACGAGTATCAAGCCCCACAACCTTGGGCCGCCTTAAAGTATAAGCCATAATCCTTCCTGAACTACGAGGACTTTGATCCCTATCAAGGCATGGTACGTAGGAAGCCTCCACAAGGTTCAAGTCCACCAACCGGTCGCTCTGACCTCCTTTTCATCGGTTCTCCCATGTCCCGCATGACATTATACTATATTCGCTATCTAAACTACATGGTCTTTGATTCCCCATCACAGGGATATGTAGGAATCCTCTATGTGGTTCAGGCCCATTACTCATGTCTCATACTGACCTCTCCCTTTAGCCCATGGGTCTCGGGAAGCTCATTACCTAACCCAGAGGTCCCACTTCCTATGGGTCCCCATCCATGTTTCCATTTTCATGGGTCGCCTCCTCAGGTGTCCCATCACCCCACCGAACTGTTGGGTACCGGGACGGCGCAACGGAAGCTGGTGGGCTGGGAAATTAAAATTTTTCTACATCACCAGAGTGACATAACCATGTATACTCTGATGATATTTTCATGGTTCATTTCGAGGATCACTCAAGATTTAAGCAGAGCACAAAAATAAATTAAACATATACCTTGTTTTGAATTAGCGTGTGAAAGTCCGCCGCAGGATGCCGACGATCATTGCTTGATGACTCCGATGTCTAAGCCCTCTAGATCATCCACACATGCCTCTTCAATCTACTTGTGCACCGTTCGTTAATATCCGGGTGCTAGCATGTATATTTAATGATCACTTCAGTGCAATGATGATCACCGCAAAGGAAGAAGCTTCAATCCGGGAAGGATGAACTTGAAGATCTTCCTTTGCATGAGAGACTCTCTCTCTAAATTCCAGGAAGAGATGGATGCTCTCAATCTTGACACATGAATAGAATCCATGGGTGATCCTATCTCTCACTTATATAGGGAGTGTTTAAAACACGCGGTATAGGTTCCCGACCCGCGTGTAATAGACGTCTGCTATATAAGTGATATAAATAATTATTTACGACAAATAAAATTATTTCATAAATAATATTTATAATTTATCACATACTTATAATATATAAATATATTACATAATAAATTTGAGTCTTCAACTCGATTCATTCCTCCTGCTAATATTAATCGAACCTAGGATATTTAAATCCAATAGAATAATATTAATACTTGTATTTACTATATAACTTGTAAATGCATGTCATAAATAAATCCAACGAATTATTCTAAACTCTAATAATTGATGAAATTATTTATTATTTGGTGATCCATAGAACATTGATAGTACTCAGACCCTTTGGCGGGGCCCACCAAGTTCTATATTCCTATTCCCAGAATAGGGCAGATTCTCAAGGCGCTATGATGTGTGACCCTCTAGGCCCTTACCTCAATAGCTGCAGATAATATCCACCGACCAAGAGAGGGGTCTAGCAACCCATCGAGGCCCCTATAGAGATAAGGCAAAGTCATAGTAATGACTGCCTCCCTATGAACACCGTCTTTGTAATATAATCTCTTAGTCATCGATATCTCAGTAAAGCAGAATGCATAGTAGTGTCATCATTATTTATTTTGCTTAATTTTATTTGTTGATTTGTCCGGACATTCTTACCTTCGACTACCATGGACATGGATTTATTGAAGGTGAAACCATCCTAATCAACCAGGCCAAAGATATCTCTTCCTGAACTCGGAAGCGACAAATCCTTTCTCGATCATTCAATCAATGCCATGCCATTAATGATGTACCTGATACAAACTACCTCACCACAACTTTGTCTCCATGTTTTTAATATTACATCAAATATACGTAATTAAATGACATTCATTGATAATGATCCCAAGTTAGGAGACTATTACACATGTTCGTAGATAAGAACGACCAATGAGACCTGAAACATGTGGTGTTTCTATTAACCGGGTTTGTCCTCATGATCTCAATTACTAGAGATGATCAAGTGCGAACATCATGAGAAGAAGTCTCAATGCTTATGATCCCCTAGCACCTGATGATCACACATAATCTGTGTCCTTTCAAAATTATGTAACTGGACCATAGGAAGTTACTTTAATATTACCTTCATGGCATCTCTGGGTTCTCATTATAGCCTGGGACCCGCTATAACCCTTTGATGCGATAGGTAATCTAAATACATTTCCAAAAATAAAGTGGATGAAAAAGTGTCTACACTATCATAGAAATATAAACAGATGTATAATAACAAACTGAATACATGTAACGGTAATCAAAGTACAATACAAGTTGGGTCTAGGGAACCCACTTTCAACACTCCCACTTGCACTAGAGCCAACTGCTAACAGGTTTCAATCCGATAACTCTCACATGTGAATCATGCTTCTACTGAGTAATGGCTTTAGTCAGGGGGTCTTCCATGTTGTCCTTTGTGGCTACTTTGATAACTGTCACTTCACCTCTTTTAGTAAAATCCCTCAAGAGATGAAACTTCCAAATAATATGCTTTGTCCTCTGGTGAGACCTGGGCTCCTTGGAAATCAACACTACAACAGTATTATCATAATATACTGGAACATGGTCTTCACTGCTAGGTACAACACCAATGTCTGAGATAAATCTACGTATCCAGACTGCTTCCTTTGCTGCATCGGAAGATGCAATATATTTAGACTCTGGTGTAGAATCATCAACAATAACTTTCTTTGAGCTTCTCCAGCTCACTGCACCACCATTCAGGAAAAATATGTAGCCTGACTACAATTTCATATCATCATGATATGTCTGGAAACTAGTAGAAATGTATCCTCTCACAACTAGTTCCTCATATCCACCATACACCAGGAACATATCCTTAGTACGCCTTAAGTACTTTAGGATAGTTTTAACAGTTGTCCAGTGCAGCTCTACTGGATTGTCTTGATATCTACCCACCACGCTTAAAGAAAAAGCAACATCAAACCTAGTACATAGCATGGCATACACGATAGAGCCCACTTTCGAAGCATAAGGGACTCTACTCATTATTTCAATATCCTCCTGTGTTTGAAGACACATTTTCTTGGAGATATTTACACCATGTGACATAAGTAACAATCCTCTCTTGGATTGTTCCATAATGTACCTTTTGAGTACCTTGTCAATATATGTACATTGACTTAAGCCAAGAATCCTTTGAGATATATCTCGATAGATCTTGATCCCTAGAATGTAGGTTGCTTTACTTAAGTACTTCATGGAGAATCATTCATTTAACCATGTTTTAACTGACTGTAAGACTGGCACCTCGTTTCCCATGATTAATATATCATCAACATATAAAACTAGGAAAACGATAGAATTCCCTTTAACCTTTTTATAGACATAAGGCTCACTTTCATTTTTGACAAAACCAAAATCTCTTATGGCCTCATCAAAGTGAACATTCCAAGATCTTGATTCCTTCTTCAATCCATAAATGGATCTCTGCAACTTGCATACTTTATTGGAATTCTATGACTAAAAAGACCCTTCAGGTTGACTCATATAGACGTTTTCAACCAACATCCCATTTAGAAAAGCAGTTTTGACATCCATTTTCCAAATTTCATAATCATGAAAGGCTACTATTTCAAGAAATATTCTGATAGATTTAAGCATTTCCACTAGTGATAAGGTTTCATCACAGTCAATACCTTGACGTTTTCTAAAACCCTTTGCAACCAGTCTTGCTTTAAAGGTATTAACCTCACCATCCATGTCTAGCTTCTTCTGAATACCCATTTTCATCCAATGGGCTTTACATCATCTGGAGGGTCTACCAAAATCCAAACTTGATTTTGGTACATGGGCTCCATCTCAGAATTCATGGCTTCTTGCCATTTAGCAGATTCTTTTCCTTATACTGCTTCCTTGTAGGATAGAGGTTCATCATCCTCAAGGACTATTGTTTCACCTGACTCAGAGACAAGAAAACCATAACACTCTAGTTCTCTAACTTCTCCGATAGACCTACGCAGTATCTGTGTCTCAGGAACAATTTCTTCTTCCACTTTCTCTTGTATAGATTGTTACTCTACAAACTCTTGTTCATTTGGAGCATTAAATTCATCGAAGTCAATCTTTCCCCCACTATTTCCAATATAAATGTGATCCCTTTCTATAAATGTTGCATATCTTTCCACAATTACTTTTCTATCTAAAGGGTTATATATGTAGTATCCTCTAATTTCCATAGGATAACCTATAAAGATTCACTTAGTGCTTCTGGATGCTAATTTTTCACTTGGTAAAGTCTTGAAAAATTCCTCGCACCCCCACACATGAATATGTGTTAGATTGTGTTTCTTTTTATACCATAAATGATATAGAATACCATCTGCATCTTTAGTTGGTACTCAGTTAAGGGTATATGCTGCTGTCTGCAAGGCATATCCCCAAAAGGATAATGGAAGAGTTGTATGACTCATCATTGATCTGACCATGTCAAGAAAGGTCCTATTACTCCTTTCACTAACACCATTCCATTGTGGAGTATAAGGAGGAATGAGTTGGGATACTATCCCACACTCCATCAAGTGATCAACGAAAGCATGGTTATGATATTCTCCACCTCGGTCTTAGCGAAGTGATTTTATCTTCTTACCAAGGTGGTTTTCAACTTCATTTTGGTATTCCTTAAAGAAACGAAATGAATCAGAATAATACCACATTAAGTAGATATATCCATACCTACTATAATCATCGGTAAAATTAATGAAGTATAGAAAACCACCCCTTGCCTCTACTAGAAATGGACCACATACATCAGTATGTATTAATTCCAGCACTGCATTGGCTCTTTCTCCCTTTCCTAAGAAGGGTTCTTTGGTCATCTTTCCTTTTAAACAAGCTTGACATACATCTAAGGGTTCTAAATATACCGAGTCTAGATACCCTTCTTGATGTAATCTTCATAATCGCTTCTTGTTTACATGACCAAGCCTAAAGTGCTATAGGCGGGTGTTATTTGAGTCATGTTGGTTGTTTTTGTCATTGATTTACATTACTGAGTTTTCTAGTTCTAGGATATATAAACCATAGTTAAGATGTTCCATACCATAACATATGTTATCCAGATAAAAGAGAATCTTTTATTTCAAAACATGAAATAAAATACCCATAGTGTCTAAACTTGACACACATATAATGTTCCTGGTAACATACGGTACATAAAAGCAATTGTTTAAAAAAAGAACCAAACCAGTTGGTAAAGTCAATTGGTAGTCTCCCACTGCCAAGGCCTCCAGACTTGCACCATTTGCATCTCGGTGATCCACTTTACCTTTTTAAATATTCTTGAACCTACTTGGTTCTTGTATATGAATACAAATGTGTAAGCCAAATTCCGTATCCAATACCCAACTTGTAGATAAAGATAGATTGCATTAAATGAAAAAAAATACCTGAAGTAGAAGCGTCAGCTTTCTTCTACTTCCCAACTA
The DNA here is from genome assembly GCA_963277665.1 of Viscum album. NCBI lineage: Eukaryota > Viridiplantae > Streptophyta > Magnoliopsida > Santalales > Viscaceae > Viscum > Viscum album. Next base: position 1,471,331,968 of record OY728125.1, on the reverse strand, counting down.
TGCAATTCTTCTTCCAGTGGACTTTCTTTCCATATCCAAAGCATACAACTTCATGCTCATTACATTGCCTCTGAATCTTTGGCTTCTTTTCAAGATGATTCATTGGTGTCATTGGCCATGACTTAGCCTTAGACCCGTTTGACTTGCCCTTGTTTTTCTTGTTCACCATAAGGACAATTGAATTGGTGTTTTTCACGTCCTTATCAGCTTGGCGAACTAAATCCAAGAGATCCGGGAGTGACTTTGTCATATCATTCATATTATAATTGACAATGAATGTCGAGAAGCTTGACTGTAAAGAGGAAAGAATGAGATCCACTGCTAGTTCTTGGTTCTGTTTGAACCCAAGGGATTCAAGCCTCTCAATATACCCAATCATCGTGAGTACATGAGGACCGACTTGGTGCCATTCTGCAAGCCTACATTTATAAAGTGCACTTGAGATCTCATACCTTTCTTTCCTGGCCCTCTCCTCATATAGTTCTTGGAGATGTGAAAGCATCTTGTAGGCGTCCTCTTCCTCATGCATTTTTTGCAATTTTATGAATAGGGATGACAACATGATGCATTTTACATCAAGCGCATCATCTACATGATTTCTCCATTTATATTTTTCCCTCTTGCTTGCTCCCTGAGGAGGCTCAATAGGAATTGGGGATTCCAGCACATATAACTTTATTTCTTGGCGTAATACTATGCGCAAGAACCTGTACCACTCCTGGAAGTTATTGTCGGTCAATATATTTTCTTTATCCATGATCGGTCGTAGTGATATAGTACATGTGGTGTTGGTGATTTCCATTTTGAATCTACATCAGATAAACATTTAGCACTTAGTACTTTGTCTTGATTACCTTTTGACAATTTTTGATTAATAAATTTTTATATCACTTAATGTCTCCTACTATTTTAATGAACCTTAATATCCCTCACTATTACATTCAGAATACTCTATCGCTTGAGAATTATAGTGTAAAGGATCCTTGAAACCTCCCTCGTTGTATAAAAGCTAGGGTTACTCCACTACTTGGTGGGATTCAAGGTAGGCAATATGGTGGCCAACCACTTGTTCTTGTGGTTCCTTATGTTTTTGAGTAATGTCCCAACTTTTGGAATCTGAACTTGATTCCCTCAACCTCTTGCCTTTAAAGTGAAATCAAGTTAGCTAAGGCTAATCCTTGACTACTCAATTTAGTTAAGTTGACCCATTTCTCTCATGAAAATGCCCCGTTAGTAAGAGGCACTTTCAACTAAGGCCGACGAGCACCCAAACAGGCAGTTTTGTTTAGATGTGATAAATGGAAGACATTTAGACCTAATATATATTTGAGGGATTTTTAATATTTAATGACAAATATAATACTTTTCTATATATTATGATCAAACTGGGTTGTCGCGCTCACAACTAAACATTCTATATAATATTATTCGTCACAACTTTATGCGTTTTATCTTGTTTACTATTCTATGTGATCATGAAATAATAATGCAGACACATAAAATAATAAACTATCCATAAAGTAAATCATGAATTCCGACTGGTCTTGAGAATTCTATAATGATCGATCGATAACCAATCAATCATCACCTAGAGGAATCCATACCTGAGTCGATACACGACTCGTGTCGCTGGTTGCCTCAGTACAAAGCGGCCAAATCCTATCTGGACTACCGCCTCATCATGGCGGGGTCTTCCTCTCGGATCGTTGCTGTATAATTATAAATATAATCGCATGCAGGAGAGGGGGTCTGGGGTACAAAATAAAACTAGTGCAATGGACACGCAGACCCTTATACATATTTGAATTAAAAGACGATTCGCAAAACGTCATTTATCTAATTAAATATTACAATCATCGCACACATTGAATAAATAATTAAATAAATAAATAAATGTCAGACATACACATTTCAGTCACTTGCTCAAGACCATTCTGGGTGAAATCGCATTAAAATTATATTGCAATGAATTTTAATATTGCGAGGGTGTTCTATTAAATTAAATTAATTTGATTAAATTCAAATAATTTATTTTATCGGTTCATATGTTTAAGTTAAATTTAATTCTAAAATTAAATCAAATCATTAATTTAATTTTAGTCTTAAATTAAATTAATATTTCAGATTAAAATAAAATTTAAACCCCTAAAATAATTCCAATTAATTTAATTTAAAAAACTTAATTAATTAACATTAATTTAATGCAGGGTTCCTCTAGATAGAGAGGAGTCTGGAAGGACTGCGTACCACCGCGGGGTGTCGTCCTGGAACAGGGTATCACAGCATGACCGCGACATGACTGGGGCGTGACCGCGGCGTGACCGCGGCGTGACCGCGGCGTGACCGCGGCGTGAACGCGGCGTGACCACGGCCTGACAGCGGCGTGACCGCGGCGTGACCGCGGCGTGACCGCGGCGTGACCGCGGCGTGACCACGGCGTGCCGCGGCGTGACCGCGGCGTGACCGCGGCGTGACCGCGGCGTGACCGCGGCGTGACCGCGGCGTGACCGCGGCGTGACCGCGGCGTGACCGCGGCGTGACCGCGGCGTGACCGCGGCGTGACCGCGGCGTGACCACGGCGTGACCGTGACTTGACCGCGGCGTGACCGCGACGTGACCGCGGTGTCCAATGACTACTGCAACGACTTCATCTTCCGACTTGGTCTGAGGGGAGTGGGAGGACATCGGAAAAAAAACCGACCAGCCACTTGGCCGGCAGCCCGGTCCGTCACAGCATGGACTGGCGCGACCAGGACCAGCGGCGACCGGTGCGGTTTGGTCCGGTGTAGTCCGGGGCAGTGAAGGAAAGCGGGAAGGGGACCGGCTCCGATAGGGGCGACTGTTTGAGGCGGCCAGCGAGATCTGGGAGGCGGGTCCGAGGCGGCATGGTGCGCACGTGGCGGCGGGTCCGAGGTAGTGTGGCGTGAGGCAGGAGGTCCGCGGGAGGTGGTGTGGTCCGGCGAGCTCGGGGTGGAGGCGAGGAGGTAGCCCGACGGAGGGGGGGTGGAAAACCCAGCGGCTAGGGTTAGGGGTTTCACCCTCTGTGGGTGCCGCGTGAAGGAAGGAGACCCCTTTGGGGTCTTCCTCCATTTATCTTTTTTTTTTGTTTTTAAATCAAAAAAGAAGACCCCATTTCTTATTTAAAAGCCCCCCATTTTTTTATTTAATAGCAAGAAGACCCCAAATTGTGGTCTTGGTCTTGGTCTTAGTCCCCTTCCCTCTTATTTTTTATTATTAATAATTTTTCCACACACCTTTGTGGAAAAATATTTTATAATAAAATATTTTATAATAAATATTTTATTATATTTTAAAATAATAATAATAAAATATTTTATTTTAATTTTCAATTTGAGATAAACATCAAATAAAATAAAAACATGAGGTTGATCCGATTAAAAAAATTTAAATGATCATAACTTGATCATTTGAAAATGAAACGACGCGTGATGAAATCTGAATAAACCGTTTTAACACCCCACACTTAAATTTAATGCATTTTAATTTTGGTGACTCAGAAAGACCTTTCGCTCCCTCTGATACCATTGTTGGGTACCAGGACAGCGCAATGGAAGCTGGTGGGCCGGGAAATTAAAATTTTTCTGCATCGCCGGAGTGACATAACCATGTCGACTCCGATGATCTTGTCTTGGTTCAGTCTGAGGATCACACAAGATTTAAGTAGAGCACAAAATTAAATTAATCATATATGTTGTTCGGAATTAGCGTGTGCAAGTCCGCTGCAGGATACCAATGATCGTTGCTCGAAGAATCCGATGTCGAAGCCCTATAGATCGTCCACACACTCCTCTCGAATCTACTTGCGCACCGTTCGTCATGATCTGGGTGCTATCACGGATCGTTGACAATCACTTCAGCGTAACGACGATCACCGCAAAGGAAGAAGCTTCAATCTGAGAAGGATGAACTTGAATATCTTCCTTTGCTTGAGAGACTCTCTCTCTAAATTACAGGAGGAGAGAGATGCTCTCAATCTTCACACATGAATAGTATCCATGGGAGAGCCTCTCTCTCACTTATATAGGGAGTGTTTAAACACCCGATAAAGGTTCCCGACCCCCGTGTAATAGACTTCTGGTATATAAGTGATATAAATAATTATTTACGACAAATAAAATTATACCATAAATAATATTTAAAATTTATCACTTACTTATAATATATAAATACATTACATGAAAAATTTGTGTCTTAAACTCGACTCATTCCTCTTGCTAATATTAATCGAACCTAGGATATTAAAATACATTCGAATAATATTAATACTTATTTTTACTATATAACTTCTAATACATGTTATAAATAAATCCAACAAATTATTATAAACTCAAATAATTAATGAATTTATTTATTCTTTGGTGATTCATAGAACTTGGATAGTTCTTGGACCCTTTGGCAGGGCCCACCATGTTCTATATTCCTATTCCCAGAATAGGGCTGATTCTCAAGGCGCTATGATGTGTGACCCTCTAGGCCCTAACCTCAATAGTAGCGGATATCATCCACCAACCAAGAGCGGGGTCTAACAACCCATCGAGGCCCCTATAGAGATAAGGAAATGTCATAGCAATTACTAACTCCCTACGAACACGATCCGTGTAATATAATATCTTCTTCATCGATATCTCAATAAAGCAGAATGCACACCAGTGTCATCATTATTTATTTTGCTTTATTTTATTTGTTTTTTTTTCAGAAGGTCTTACGTTCAACTACCATGGCCATGGATTTATTAAAGGTGCAACAATACTAATCATCCCGGCCCAAGATATCTCTTCCTGAACTCGAAAGCGACAAATCCTTTCTCGATCATTCAATTAATTCCATGCCATTCATGACGTACCCGATACAAACTACCTCACCACAACTTTGTCTCCATGGTTTTCTCATTACATCAAATGTATGTAATTAAATGACATTCATTGATAATGATCTCCAGTCAAGAGACCATTACACAAGTCCGTAGATAGGAACGGCCAATGACACCTGAAACATGTGGTGATCCTATTAAGTGGGTCTGTCCTCATGATCCCAATTACTAGAGATCATCATGTGAGATCATCATGAGAAGAAGTCTCAATGCTTATGATCCCCCAACACCTGATGGTCACACATCATCTCTGTCCTTTCAGAATGATGTTACTGGACTATAGGATGTTACTTTAAGATTATTGTCATGGAATATCAGGGTTCTCATTATATCCTTAGACCTACTATAACCCTTTGATGTGACATGTAATCTAAGGAAATTTCCATAAACAAAGTGGATGTAGATGTATCTACACTATCATGGCATGATAAAAACATGTTTAATAACAAACTGAATACATGTAATAGTAATCAAATAAAATACTAGTTGGGTCTAGGGAACCCACTTTCAACACGAACTATGTGGACTTTGATTCCCCGCCATGAGGATACGTAGGAAGTCTCCTCGAGGCTCAATCCCAAAGCCATCTTTCATCCTGATTTTTACCTGGGCCGCCATATCCTGGTGGAATCATGTCACTCCACTCCCCATTCCATCAGAAAACATTCGGGAATCCACCCACGTGTTGGCCCTAATATCGGTGTTCCCTTTAGGGGTTCTTCTATCTGATCCACTCTAATCAGTGTACCAATCAGTCTGATCTATCACCGCTGGATGGTAAACTTGCAGCATAACCTATGTTAAACATGGGAAGCTAAGGAAAACCTCAGATACATGCCCATGTAATATGATTCCCCGCGTCTGATGTGGGATTCCTCGGGCTTCCGCGCCCTTGAGAATCCCTATAATAAGAGAAAGAAGATAGACTTGTCAATCCCCCAGTGTCAATACATGCCAGTAGTGCCCAACATGTCTACTCCTCTAACTGAAGGTTGCTACCCTGATCGGACCCCTTGGAGAGTCCTGATAGAAGCAGTGTAATTAACTGGGGTCCATGAAGATATGGTGCTGGGAAGAGTTTCACGAACAATTTCTTATATCTATGAGGGAGCCCCGGACTAGGTGAAGAGTTCCGAGAAGGAATCCACGGAAGGAAGAACCAACATCCCATCATCCCATTTCGATCAAGGAGAATACATCCCTAAATAAGAAATAGATACCGCCCGCCTTTGGAAAGTGGGAATGCAGGGCAAGAGCCGCGCGTCCTCTACATGACGGATGTGCGCGCCTCGATGGAAGCGTTGGAAATAGAAATGCTAAACCCAACGTGAAGATCTTCTCCTCATCATGGAGAATAGTAGTTTTTGAGGCAGAAATGGATTAGCTTGTCATTAGACCCAGTCACCTGGCACCAGGTACCCCAAAGCAAACAGCAAGCCTGACGTGAAACTTGCCAGATGTTGGGACAGTCAAGACATTGAGAATTCCGTTCTGTGACACTGTCAGTGTGGATCCCTCTTACCGGCCACTGAAGGTGGAATGGAACTAGGGCATTGGTTGTCGATTTCTTTTCCTAGAAGTGTTAATGAGTTCATCTCCCTGCTTTCAGGAACCATGTTTTTGCATCCGGAGCCCGATCACCTACCCACCGGTGTAGGGGTAGGGGCAATATCGACACAGCTACCCCGTGCAGTTCTGCCTCTTCCATGATGGATTCGACCGCCACAACATCTGGGCACCCACTCCCACTCTCCCCATTGGAAATTATATAATAAAGGGTAATTAATGACCTTGTACGCAGGTATGAGGAGGAGGGGATCATCCCCACCAGGGATATGGCCCACTTGGATCTTGAGGCAGCTATGCATCTCCGTCAACGCCGCCCCCAAGGGCCGCATAGGGAGCCGCTCCACCCCACCCCAACAGTCAATTGTTTCGGGAGCTTGTTCCCGGAATGCCTTGACAACTCCCTCCCCTACACTAACGAGGTATGGGATAACTGGATTGGCCCAATTTGAGCCCCACCTAAAGGGATCCTAGTGAGGGCTCTCACTAGGTCGTGTCATCACCGCCGTTCAGTTCCCCGACCCAAGGAGCAGGTAATCCATGCACCTGCACCACCGGCCCCCGTTCATCTGACCTGGCACCAGTGTCGTGTGCAAATGGAAGATGGTGCCCACCATGGGGGTTCAACATCAGCTACCACTGTGGCCCAAGACACCGCTGACTCATATCACCAACTATAGACATACGTTGAGCAGGGGCAGTTATACTCCTGGCCTCGATCGAGGCCCCCACTGCCCCACGGGTAGGTTTGGTCGACTCTCCCAGTCTCCGACACATGCGATGGCTGCTGCGGACCAATCTGCAGTAATGCCATCTAGCATGGAGGCCCACTCTGTACCTCCACTAAGGAAGGTGCAGGGCCTCCCTGTTTCCAACCTCGACTTGGAGGTCTGCCCTGCGCCCCCTTCAACCCATGTGAGGGTCTTCTCCATGACATCAACACTCTGTACGAGGGTCTCTCCCATGCTCACTACACTGGGTACGAGGTCACTCTCACTACCGCATACCGTGGGTACCGAGACATTGCATGTTCAGTCACTTTCCAGCATGGAGGTCCTCCCCATGTCCCCGTGCCAATTGGAAAAGGTCCTCCTCGCCCAATGGTCGGAGAGGTGGAAGCCGACTTCACTTCACCAACAACCAACACAGATGTCCTCCCTGTGTCCCTTTCGACATTTGTCCTGGTGCTCCTCGCACCCTGATTTTCTTGGGTGGAAACCCTCTCCACCCCAACAGCAGTGCGGCCAGAGGAACCCATGTCTGAAATCGGCCCTGTCCCGAGGAACCACCTACAGGCAATAAGGCGGGTTGTTTCTACCGCAAGTGGAATTCTGGGGAATGCTGGACAGGAATCAGACTAGGAGTGCGACTCAGCACGGGAGCCCTCCCCTCAGTCTTCTGAGTCAAGGGTTGGTGCAGGAATGAGGCACATAAACCTCGTACTCCCAGAATGCGAGGTCCATAGGATCCCCGCCTCTCTCTGAAGGTATATCCTGGAGGACGAGAACCTGGATTTTCCCCTAGGACTGACCACACAGTCGCCACCGTCAACTTCGGAAGTGACCTCTGCCTCGTCTAGGGACCACAAAGAGCTATTTTGGGTCTCAATTGCAGAAGAGCCGCGATGAAGCCCACCCTAAGTAGACACTGATGTTGTGTCAAGAGCCTTGTTCATTGGTCTATACTATCATAATATAATGACCAGGTCACTACAACCCTTAGAGGACAACCCATGATTTAGTGGCCAATCAGCCCCCTCACTGTATTCTCCGCCGACCAGCCCACCGTCCCAGAAGTCTTCCTCAGTGCCTCCACCACTTCCTCATCCACCCTCAGTTGACGAGTGGTGAAATCAAAGGCCATACCCTGAATATGATATGAGGATATTCTGGTCTATCCTTGATGCATGACACATCCCTCAAAAGTTTTGGCCGGTCGCAGGACCGTGTTTTTGTACGCCTGAATCTCTCACCCCGGAAGAGTTTGAATGTTTACTCTAGACCCTCTGGGCAACTCAATTTCATCTTCTCCACCGACGATTGAATTATCCCAAGAACCAAGTGAACCTTGAAGACATAAGTGAACAATGACATCTAGTTGACTTGGCCACACTCCCTGTAGTCTAGCACCCTGAGTCACCTGGTCACCACAAAGCCCTCCAACAATAATGCATTCGGAGTTTCCAAATACTCCGCAAAGTTATTAATGAAGCTACCCCCATGTGAAATTCCATGGCTAGGGGAAGTACGCTTCCCTTCTCTTAAGTGTTATTCACCGGCAGCCCAACTCACTTAGCGACAATGAGGACATGCCCCCAAGGAGAGTCGTGGTCAATATGACTGATCTTTCGGGAGGGGAGAACTAGCTGGAACTTCTTAATGGTAACGTCCTCCCTGAGGATGTGCCACCACTACTGGACCCATCAAAGAGGATCACCCATCAGCAAAAGAACATCCTAGGTCTCCCACCTCCCACCAAGGCATTGATACTCAGCCGAAATTTCAGTAAGGTCAAGGAGCACGTTAGAGCTGTCAAGCACTCCGACCCATCCGCCTCAGTGAAAAAGATGGAGGAGGACCTTGAGAAGGACACATTGTGCCATCATCTTGATGAGCAGAAGAAGTTGGTCGACGAACTTCTGGCTGAGCGCATTGTAGAGTGACAACCTGACTACGGTGATCCTAGGCTAGGGCAGCAGGGGTAGGAACAACTACTCCTTGGCGAACTGCCCCATGGAAACCCTGATCATGCCGCATTCACTGAAAGGGAGGAAGCTGTACCTCATGGAAAGAGGGTGTGGTATGTCTCACCAAACCCTCCTGAACGGCGTGACAATCCAAGAAAACCTGCTCGGGCTCCTCCGGCAGCTCCAAGGTTCGCTCCACCAGCCGCTCCACGAGCAGCTGAGCTTGTCTACCGCATTGAAGAGCCCGGAAACGCACTCATGGTTAGGGAACCCTGTCAAGATAGGGACCCAGGTCTAGAAGATCCCATGGCGGCACTCATCGCCCACCTCGATGCATTGGAAATGTAGCAGGTGGCCATCCCACTGGATGGAAAACCATACCCGGAGTGGGTAGATGATATGCCAGCACCCCCGGGATTTGGAAACCACAAATTCTCCTCCTTTAACTAGACGGGGGACCAACCGCATCACCTGGACCACTTCAACTCAAGGTGTGGGCCTATGCTGGGGACCCCAGTGCAGTAAGAGGTTCCAAATATTTGCTGTTTTGTTCAGACGCTGGAGGGGCCGTCATTCATTTGGTATAGCCAACTCCCCGTTGGATCCGTGACTTGTTGGGAGGACCTTTGTAAGTAGTTCCTTTACCAGTTCATCTCTACCACCCAGAAAATGAAAATCACAGACCTCTTCAATTGCAAGCAAAGGCCTAATGGGAGAGTCACAGACATTGTTACCTGGTGGAAGGGGCTCACATACTCCCTTGACATGCCACTGACTCGGGATAAATTACTGACAATGTGCGTAGGTAATGTCAAGACGGAACTGGTTCCCTCCTTGATTACTCAGAACTATCTCTAAGGGTTCTGAGACTTCTCAGATAAGGCCCAACACCTCGGGGAATCCCTGCAACAGGCTAGCTATGCCTGTCCGCTACCCCCTGTAATCCTAGCAAGGAGGGATGCCAAAGCCAAGCCCGCCGCGGTGGCCCAGGGAGAGGCCCCCAGGTGGCTAGAATTGCTACCGGTGGAGCCAGCTCCACAACCTCATAGAGGTTCACCACCATGGGCGCAACTTCCATCCCAGCAGTGTCCAAATCTATATTGGAAGGTGCCCCCCCCCCCCCCCCCCCGCGTAACGTGCCACCACCACCTAGGCAAGATAATCAAGTTCCGCCTCTTCGGCAGGCTCCTTCAGCCCCTCGCCAGGGTCAGGCTCCTAGAGCCCACTTTACAGACAGAAGAAATCATACCTACTCATTCAATGAGGCCCAGGTCCTTAGTAACGTCCACAACGCCTTATTGTAGAGAATTGTACTACTGCCTGAGTGTAGAAAGCCAGAAGAGGCGAATCTCACTGATCACTCCAACTACTTCCCTTATCATTGGATCTTGGGGTACACCATCAAGAAATCATATGTGTTCAAGGACTGGATCCAAGACTAGACTGAAAACAACATAGTCAGGTTGGTCCGGGCCCTGACACAAGTGGCAAGTGTCTTTGTGATAGACAAATAGTAGTATCGACGACGAAGGTGAGTGGTAGCAGGTTTCTAACAGTGGGTCCCAGAAGTATAACGAATGGATGGCTCGCAAGATGGTCACCCGTGCCCATGGCATCATATGTGCACATTTGAATAATCCATAGCCTTCAGAAGCTGCGACCACTGCTTTTGTGTCATCATCTCAGCCGACTTCTCCTCAGAAGAGAAAGAATCGACAGTGCAAGAAAAAGCAATGTGCCCCACCAATGCCATCGTCATCCCACACTCTCAGTGACTTTATGCCCCTAGAGATGGGGTTTCCCCCCAGGATCCACCCAATGGTGGATGATTCATCAATTGATAGTCAAGGGTATGCTTCAGTTAATACCGTTGAGTTGGTAAACCCCTATATGACTCCCGACGAGGGGGAGCGCCAACCGAACCTCCCCAACGTCCTCTGCTGATGCCAACATCGTCAGAGCTGCGACCATATGGGTCATCGAGGAACATCAGTTAGCGCCTCCAGCCAGTCCGTGCATGCCATTGAGACCAGACAGCAGGCCCAGTGCAGAACTTAGCAAGCGCAACCTCTTAATCCGGTGTCAACAGGCCCACCTCCCCCACCATTTGTGCTATTGGATCAGACAGAACCACTTCGGCTGTGCTGCAACCAGCTTCGCCCCACTATAGGCTGATCTCAGTCATTTGTTCTTCATCCAACAGCTACTCTATGGGCTTCGACCAGTGAGCAACGGGGTATACCTAGTACTAGTCAGCCGTCGGTCCAGCCGGTAGGGCCCTCCGTGCCTTCCGTCACAGAGCGGCTCCCTGCAAGCAGAGGTTCATTCCTGGTAAGGAATTAAGACGTTCTCAAACACCTCACCAGCATCCCAGTGAGGTTTTCCATCCTTGAAGCCCAATGCTTGTCTCCAGAAATGCGTGAAGCACTCGCCGATGATTTATGGAGCCCCCTCTAGTTTGAGATGGAGATAGTAGCTGCAGAAGCTTTTCATGCTGAAACAGTTGAGGATGCCGAATGACAGGATATCATTTCGTTCTCTGGAGAGGAAGAAGGCGCCCCCATACAGGGGCACATCTTCCCCCTGTATATAACTAGCCAATTCAACAGTGTGGAGGTTTTCCACTGTCTCATTGACACTGGCTCCGAGATCAACATTATCCTGACACAGACACTACAGAAACTAGGGTTATTTGAATATGAACTGACCGCCTCCTATTTAAGAATCCAATGGTATTACAGGGCTGAGAAAACCCTGGTCGGCAAGATCTGTTTGATGACCCAGTTCAGTGGCCTAGTTACCAGTACTGAATTTATGGTCATCTATGAGGACACCCGATTGGATGGTCATGGCTCCACCTGCATGCGGCAGTCCCCTCATCATATCACCAATTCCTCAATTACTCCCATAATGGTCATGTGGGAGTACTCCAAGGTGACTCATCCTCTTTCGCCTCTTGTGAATCCCCCTACCTAGACGCTGACTATTACAAGAACAAGGATGAACAAGTCCAGGCAGGTGAAGTTAAGCCCATCACCACTACGATCAACCATTGGGTAAGCCAGAATGATGCCTACGTCTTCTTGATCCATCAGTTGGAGGACATGACCCCCGATATGGGGCATTATTTTGTAATTTCTAGGAAAAGGGGGACTATTCTCCCAAATCCATGCGCCTTCGGATGACCACCTTGTATTCCTATACGAATTTGGATCTAGTGAACCCAGAGCCTCCCACTCCCATCAGCTATCAGGACATCCAACTCATGACAATGGCGACATATCATACTTGTCTGTTTCACTGGGTTGGAATAAGTCGGCTCTGGCCGACGCACTACTAATGCTTTGATATTGTCCAGTGTGGCCCCTTGTGACGGAGACCAGATGGGATCGGGTCGAAAGCCTTCATCACCATGGTCTCGGCAGCGCTGGAGTTCCTCGATGCAGTAACCACTACCACGAAAGCTGGTACAAGCCTCCCATCATGGGCGGGTAACTCAGAAGTAGTTCTCCCTATAGTGGATCACTCCATAAGTGTAAAAGAGGATATAGAGGACGCCCCCTGACATTGACGAAGGCATCTCCACCACGGTTGACGAGTTGGTACAGGTGAACCTCGGAAGCGAGGCGGACCCGGGATCCACATTGATCAACCCCGCTGTGTCCCCTGAGGAGTAGAAACAGTACATAGGCTTCCTTAAACAGCACTGTGATGTATTCACCTAGAGTTATGAGGAGATTCCAGGACTAGATCATCAGGTATCCGTCCACCACTTCCTCCTTCCAGCAAATCATCACGGATTCAAGAATCATCCTAGAAAGATGAACCCCTCTCACATTGCCTTGGTCGAGGCCGAGGTTAACAAGATCATTAGGGATAACTTTGTCAAGGAGGTCTATTACCCCAAGTGGATGGACAACATCATACCAGTCAGGAAGAAAAATAGACAGATCAGAGTCTGTGTCGACTTCTGAGATCTCAACCTCCATTACCTGAAGGATGATTTTCTCCTTCTAGTGACAGAATTGTTGATTGATGCTACAGCAGGGTTCCAAGCACTCTCATTCATGGATGGTTACTCTGGATATAATCAGATCTGGATGGACAATGGGGATGAAGATTCCACCAATTTCAGGGCACCCCAAGGTGTCTTCTGTTAACAGGTTATGCCCTTCGGCCAAAAGAATGCGGGTTCCACCTATCAGTGGGCCATGCATCGCATATTCAAGCCAATACTTGAGACATTGGTGGAGTGCTATGTGGATGATCTGGTGGTCAAATCTCACCAGCTTCAGGACCATCTCAAGGACCTTGGTAATGTGTTAAGCTTCCTCTACTCCCGCCACTTGAAGATGAACCTGTTGAAGTGTGCCTTTGAGGTCATTTCCGGGAAGTTTCTTTGCTTTGTTGTCAGATACAGGGGCATCGAGATCGACCCAAAAAAGATCAAGTCCATTAATCAGATGCCTCCCCTACGCAATATTTGGGAGATTCGTGGTTTTCAAGGCCAGTTGTCTTACATACACTGATTCATTGCGAATCTGGATGGAAAGTGTAAGCCCTTTTTTTCGAGTGATGAAGAAAGGCTCCTCTTATGAATGGGACGTAGAGTGCCAGATCGCCTTTGAGGAAATCATGTAGTATCCGCTTCGGCCTCCGGTCTTGATTCCACCCATCTACGAGAAGCCACTAGTCCTCTATGTCACCGCCCTTGAATGGTCCCTTGGCTCCCTTCTCGCCCAGAAGAACAATGAAGAGAAAGAGAACAACCTATACTACCTCATACTCATGCTTCTCGATACGGAGACCCAGTAATCCGCCATCAAGAAAAGATGCCTTTCCCTCGAATTCGCCATATAGAAATTGCGGCATTACCTACAACACCACGAGGTACAACTGGTCTCTTGATTAGACTCATTGATATACTTCCTAAGTCATCCCATGTTGACTGGACGACTAGAATGGTGGGGGTAATCCTCCAGTAGTTTGACAACAGGTTCATGCCTCAGAAGGATATCAAGGGAAATGCATTGGAATACTTTCTGGCTGCCCATCCAACCATCATAGGCCAGTCCCTGGACATGGATTTTCCCGATGAGGAAATCCTCTCTGTTGATCAAGCCGTCCCATGTTGGCAAATTCAATTTGATGGTGCCTCTTGGAGCCCCACCAGAAGGAGGTTCAATGATCTTAGACTCAATATATTAGGCATGGGCATCGTCATTATCATTCTAGTGCAAGTCGTTCTTCCATACTCATTCCTATTGTCAGAATGATGCACTAACAACGTGGTAGAGTATCCGGCCCTCATTACTGGTCTCGAGTTGGCCCTTGAGATCAACGTGCCCCATTTTCATGTGAAAGGGGACTCCAAGCTAGTTATTAAGCAGGTCAATGGAGACTATGTTATCAGGAATCCAGAGCTCGTACCATTGTTTGAACGCACTCTCCAGCTAATAGACTAGTTCCGTTCTCGGCCAGAGGTTATCCATGTCCCTCGGTCGCAGAATGATTGAGCAGATTCTTTGGCCAGCTTAGCTGCATCACTTGTAGAGCCCGAACATGATGATCTAATTATCCACGTGGCACGTTGGAGATTCATAGCTCCTGTTACCCCGGATGGCGATGACAACCCACAGGTAAGCCATCTTACCCTCAGTGCCTCTGCATTAAGACCCCCGGGTCGTCCGGATACAGTGATCAAAATGGTTGCCGATTGGAGGACACAATTGGTTGAATAACTCCAACACAGTAATCTCCCGTCAGATTGGGCTGAGCATGAGCGAATTCGATGGCATGCGCTACAACCACCCTCCAGAGCGTTCCTAGTATTGACCAGATCCTCTATAAGCACGAGTTTTATGGTGTTCTCCTCTGTTTCATTCAGGGGGTTGAGATTCCACAAGTAATGCTAGAGGTTCAAGCCAGTTCCTATGGTACCGATCAGACTGGGAAAAAACTATCTGACAAGATCTAGAGATTAAGGTATTTTCGGCCCTCCATGATCCACGACTGCATCGAGTTCTCCAAGAATTTCTATGCCTGCCAAGTTCATGCTAACTTTGCGCATCGGCCACCGGAGCCTCTCCACACTCCCATGTACTCTTGGCCCTTTAAAGTCTAGGGATTATATGTCATAGGACCATACCCACCAACAACGGCTTGCCAATGCCGATTCATTCTGACCGCTATGGATTTCATTTCTAATTGGGCAGAGGAAATTCCGATCAAGGGAGTCAAGGCCCGTTCTATTGTTGACTTTGTGGGCTCCAATATCATCCATCGTTTTGGGGTTCCTCACGCTATCCTCCCTGATAACGGCCCCAACTTTCGAGCAGCCGAGTTGAAAAGGTTGTACACCGAGTACAACATCTATTGTAACCATACCTCCCGATATCACGAGCAGGAAAATGGACAGATTGAGGCGTTCAATAAAACCCTCTCTAACATCCTGCGGAAAATGGTTGGTCAGAACAAAAAGAGTTGGACGGATAAGCTCCCCAATGCCCTTTGGGCTTATCAGACGATGACTAGTAATTCCACCCAGGTGACCCCATATTCCCTTGTGTACAGAAATAAGGCTGTTCTGCCCATCGATATTTATTTTCCCTCATTGCGTATAGTGGTCTATTACCAGAAAGCGCCGGATAGAGTGTCTTAAGTCCACCTAGTTGAATTGGAAGCACTGGACGAGAATAGGCTTCGAGCCTTGCACAACCTAGAATGGCATCAGAGTAGGATGACTCGAGATTTCAACAAGAAGGTTCGCCTCCACTCTTTCCTGCAGGGTGACTTGGTACTAGCACTCAGAGCGCCAATGATCGCCGGTAGGAAACCACCCAATATAGAGCCCAAATGTGAAGGACCTTTAATTGTTCATAAGGTTTATCCCAATGGTGCGTACTCGCTGGTGACCCTGGATGGTGAGCGTATAACTCCTCCCACCAATTCCAAGTTCCTTAAAAAATAATTCAACTAACCCATTCGGGTCCTCCATGACCTCAAACTAGATTATGGTCCCGCACTACCTTAAACTATTGGTCATACAAGACCCTAAACTGCACGCTCATCCCACATGATGATAAATTGTATATTGTCCCGCATGACGCTAAACTATATGTCGCCCCGCATGATGTAAAAATGTATCTTCAAGAACTACGTATGGCTTGATACTCATGCTCATGAGATATGTAGGAATGCCCAGACATTTTGTCTCGGGTCCAGCCCTAGGTGTTTTTTTTTCAGGTCCTCCACGACCATAAACTAGATTACGGTCCCGCACAACATTAAACTGTCGGTCCTGCATGACCCTAAACTGCACGCTCATTCCGCATGACATTAAAGTGTATGTCATCCCACATGATTTTAAACTATATGTCATCCCACATGATGTTAAACTATATGTCGTCCCGCATGATGTTAAACTTTATGTCGTCCTGCATGACATTATACTGTATGTCGTCACGCATGACGTTAAACTGTATCTTCAAGAACTATGTGTGGTTTGATTCCCATACTTATGGGATATGTAGGACTGCCTGAACATTTAGATTTCAGGTCCATCTCCATCTCTTAGTGATCTCCTGATCTCCTGGTCACCTAGGCCCCTTGGCATGTTGTTCTCCACGAGTTGGATATATAGGTGTGATTCAGGGTTATGCCCTCCTTCACGTTGGGTTTTTGGCATCATGCCCCCTTCTCCTGGTAATCCTCCATCTCTTGGCCACTCACAACTGAAGCCCCTAAACCTTTTATAGTGGTTCACCAATGTGTCTAAGAGTACTCCGATCTAGGACCTGGAGTGTCAGATTCAACTTGTGAAAGTTTCCATTCACCTGTAAGGCTTCGTGTCCCTTTCATTTTGGGCCCATAGTATCTTTCACACATGATGGGAACCCCAAAAATGGCATGGATACTAGGCCTAAGGGCTCTCCTAAAATTATGGGCCAATTTCCCTGAGGGTTTCAGACAAAAAATTGATACAAATCCCGCGTTGCAAACATAGTCAGCAGTCGATGCTCATATATTTGTCCACATTTCAGGTTAACGTGATAGGATGCTGTGTTCCGAACATGGTCAGCAGTAATCCTCTGTCGTCACGCCAACTCCTTAAGGCCTTGAATGTTGTTTACATGATTCAAATTATTTTCCACCCCATCATGTTCAGGTGGAATATCGACACTCTTGGCACTATCCCTCAATGCACCTCTGCACGTCAAGCGGACGAAGCTGCAATACAATGTTCGTTGTGGGTCCCGTGATCTGAGCACAAAGACCATAAACTGGGATCTTCTCTAAGAGCTATGTGCATCTTGATCCTCATCCTCATGGGATATATAGGGTCACCCAGACATCATGATTCTAGATCCAGCCCAGCTAGGAGCTGGATTCTCCTACCTCTTATCCTATGACCCTCATTGACCTCATGTCCCGAGGCTCCTCTCCTAGAATCGTGTACGGTGGTGATGTGGACATCATCCTCATTCATGTTGGGTATTCTTTATCATGTCATTAGCATTCCCTCAGGTCTAATCCATATGACCTTAAACTGTGCTGTTGGGTCCAATCACATGACCCTAAACTGTGATAGTATCATCCTGGCCGCATGATGAAAAATGGCACTGCATTGTGATGGCCACATCATAGAGGACATCGCGTTGGGTATCAGCCATCCACCATAACATTTTTCAATGCATGTATACGGGTTGATTCTTGTGGTGATATCTGGAATTCCTACCCTAGGCCAATCGCTTCGCAAAAAAAACATTCACCTCAAAGGAAAAACAAGATACATCTAATACTGCTTATTTTGGGGAAAGGGCTAGACCCGCATTCCCCACTCATACATTGCACTGGTTCTTTACCATGATACGTCCCAAAAATACGTATGGATTGATTCTCATGCTTATGAGATATGTAGTAACGCTCGGGCACTTCCCCATGGGCCCAACCATCCATTCGTGTTCAGTCCCTTGACCTAAACACTTCCCCAAGGAACACATGGTAATCTGGACTCAGGTCCTCATTCACGTTGGGTTTCATAAACACCTTACCACATGTGCGTTACTTACCGATCCACGATCTGATTTCTAAGACCTTAAACTAAGCCCTCTTCCAGACCTACGTGTGGTTTGATTCCCATCCTTATAGGATATATAGGAACAACCGAACATTTCATCTCGGGTCCAACCCAAGGAATCAGAAATCTCATCCTATCTCACCATTGGCCCCTTGGACTGCCCCCCGGGGAGTATTGTAACTACAACATTTTCCCTGAACAAGTTAAGGTTGCCCCATAATGACATTGGGAAGTAATCGTTCCCTCACCAAAGAGGTACTGTCTAAAAATAGGGATGATCCATGATCAGATTAATGTGCCTACACAATGTGCTTCCACCACAGTGGCGTAATTTTGGGAGTGTTGGATTCTATTTGGACAAACCACCACTTCACTTTTCACGCTTTGTGTGCCCTTTATTTTGATCCTCATCCTATTTCACATCTGAAAAGACCCCCTAATAGTATGGATGCTCGACCTATGGTTCACCTGATGTTCTGGGCCAATGTTCTAGAATAATGATGAATGATATTTGAGTTAGGTCCTATGATGCGAACATGGTCAGTGGTCGACCTTCATTTGTTGTCCCCATATCAGGATAATGCAATAGGGATGCTATGTTTCAATCAGGTTCAACAGTTTTCCTTTATTTCCACACCCCTCCAGCAGTGTTCTGAATTTGGGGTAACGTGATTCACATTTTATATTCCCCTCTGTTCAGACTGATTCCAATGCCTGTCATTTCCCTGCTTGTGCGCTAGATCACATTGAGAAGATGATACATCTATCGGTCTGAGGTCCTATTTCTTTGATCAGGCCCCCTCTTCTCCTCAGAAATCCAGATTCAAATCCCAAATGTGCGTAAAACAAAGCCTAATCTCGGTAGAATTGCGCGCACCCGGAGCGGTTTTCTCACGCAGGGCCGGATAAATTTTAACGCATGAGAGCTCGGAACATGTTGCGTGAAGAAATTCATATGGAAAATGGGACCCACAGAGGATTTTATAGGCTAATCCTGGGTTCTTCACCTGCATGAAAAGTGAATTCTGCGCCTTTCTTTGTTTTGCACACCACTTCCATTTTTTTCGTTCGTAGACCCCAAGGAGCCCTGCATTTCGTCGTTTCCCTCAGAATCCGACCATTTCAACCACTCACCGATCCCATTCCGAGGGGGGGAATTTGTAGATGCCGAAAAGTGAGGAAGTGCTGAAGAAGGTTTCAAAATGACAAAGAGATGTCATATTCGGACCCAGGGACCCCGTCCGGGGGTCCCAGAGGGGCCACGTGAAATAAATTCTGCGACGTGCGAAAAAAAATATCCCACGTGGAATGTTCCTGGATTTGCAAAACTTTTTTGGATTTGGCACAAAATTTTTCTCTCCCCGACTCGCGTGATCAAAATTTCACGCTGCTGTATATGTCAAACAATTTTTACATGCTGATCTATTTTTCGCACCCTCGGACGCCTATAAAGATAAGGAGACCCCCTTCCACTACAAGGATGAAGAATCTAAACTGGCTCTCGTGCGCAAAATTCATCTTCCGCGTGGGTAAATATGGCCATCAGGTACGGTTCTTTTCACACCAAGTCGCCCCGAGGTCCGCCTTCGCACGAGATCCCCATGGATTATAATGAATTCCAATCCCTTTAGGGTCCTCCCTTTGCGTTCAATCCATTCAATTGCATACAGAATGGAAAATTGCACGGAACCCCTTCCATTGCGCGCAAAACCTTGGCTCCAATTACTCGCAAGCATCACCGATTTCGCGCCAGCCCGATGTTTTTTCATGCAGGGCTATTATTTCACACACAAGTCGCAAATGTTGCATGAAATTCATTAGGACCCCTCACCTCAGTGCTCTTCAGGTGCCCTCTTGCGTGCATGCCCAATGTGCTTCTTAAGGATGCCATTCACGGGTGTCTCTAACACCCCAGGCATCCCCATCACGTGCCTTTTTTTGTGCAACCTTCTAGGCTTGTATAAAGTAACTTCATGGTCCCTTGGATGACGCCACCTATTTCTTTTCTTTTCCTCATGCTTCTTCACATAGGCATACTAACGGCTATTTCTTCTTCGCATAGCCATGTTAATGTGGACTCCTCGATGGTTCTCTCTTCAACACCCCTTTCTACGGGGTTTATGGTGCCTTCACTCCCACATGGAGCGGAGGGTACCAGTTATGTATTCCCTAGGGGTGTGGAGAAAAGACCACTCGTCCGACATGAAGGACGTTAAACTACCAAGAACCTTCATCCTCAGCACATGACGTTAAACTGTAACCTGACCCTATTCCTCGCACGCAGGGTCCCCCAACCATGGAAATTCTCCACACTCACTCATCTCCACGGGGATGTGATCACCCCTCACATGGGATGATATCCTCTTTATTGGAGTGGTTTTTGTCCGCAGGAAAGGGCATCCACCTTGGTGTATGCTCCTAGCCTTCCTTGCATGAGGTAGCATCCCTACTCCTCCTCAAATCCTCAGTGACAAGGACCAAGAGAGGAGATGGGGACATGGGTTTTTGTCACCCTTTCCCTCTCCCACTAGGATATGTCACCATTGGGCCTCCATCCTGGAGTAATCCCCGACATCCCGAGCTGCTAACCACGCATAAGCCCCTATTTCCTCTCAGGGCCGCTCCACACATAAGCCCTAATCAACATCTCATAGACGCACCTTTCGCGACATGATCATCAGGCCTATGCTATATCTTGTTTCTCACACCGAGCATGACTCAAGTGAGCTTAGAGAAAGCACCGACCATGACCACAACCTTTGTCCGCCTTAGAGTGTAAGCCCCAATCCATCCCGAACTACGGGGACGTTGATCCATGTCAAGGCATGGTACGTAGGAAGCCGCCACGAGGTTCAAGCCCCACAACCCTGGGCTCCCTCAGAGCATAAGCCCCAATCCATCCTGAACTACGGGGACTTTTATCCTTGTCAAGGCATGGTATGTAGGAATCCTCCATGAGGTTCAAGCCCGACAACCTTGGGCTGCCTTAGAGTGTAAGCCCCAATCCATCCTGAACTACGGGGACTTTGGTCCATGTCAAGGCATGGTACGTAGGAAGCCTCCACGAGGTTCAAGCCAACCAACCGGTCACTCCAACCACCTTCACATAGGTTCTCCCCCGTCCCTCTTGATGTTAAACATTATTCTCTATCTGAACTATGTAGTCTTTGATTCCCCGTCACAGGGATACGTAGGAATCCTCCATGAGGTTCAATCCCATTACTGAGGTCTCATCCTGAACACTCCCTTGATCCGATGTGTCTTGGGAATCTCATGCCCTAACCTGGAGGTTCCACTTCCTATGGGTCCCATCCATGCGTCCATCTTCACGGGGCGCCTCCTCAGGTGTCCCATCGCCCCACCAAACTATACAGACTTTGATTCCCTACCATGGGGATACGTAGGAAGTCATTTCGAGGCTCAAGCCCAAAGCCATCGTTCATCCTAATTCTTACCCGGGCCGCCACATCCCAGTGGAATCATGCCACTCCTCTCCCCATTCCATCGAACAACATTCGGGAAGCCACCAAAGTCTTGGCCCTAATATCAGTGTTACCTCTAGGGGTTTCTTCAATATGATCCACTGTAATCAGTGTTTCGACTAGTCCAATCCGTCTTTCCTGGACTTTAAACTTGCGGCATACCCTGTGTTAAACATGGGAAGCTAAGGAAAACCTCAGATACATTCCCTTGGAATATTATTCCCCACATCCGATGTCAGATGCCTTGGGAATCCGCGCCCTCGAGAAGCCCTAAAATGAGGGACAGAAAACAGACATGCCAATCCCCCAGGGTCAACACACGCCAGTGGTTCCCAACGTGACTACTCCCCTAACCGAAGGTTGCTTCGCTGATCAGACCCCTTGGAATGTCCTGACAGAAGCAATGTAATTAACTGGTGTCCATGAAGATATGGCGCCAGGAAGAGTTTCACAAAAAATGTCTTAAATCTATGAGGGAGATCCGGACTAGGTGATGAGTTCTGAGGAGGAATCCATGGAAGGAAGAACCGACATCCCATTATCCCATTTCGATTAGCGAGCAGATGTACCTGTATAAAGAACAGATGCTGCCTGCCTTTGGAAAGTGATAATGCGGGGAAACAGCCGCACATCCTCTATGTGACGGATGCACGTGCCTCGGTGGAAGTGTCAGAAACACTCACCTAGCATAGTTATTATAGTTTTGAAAGATAGATTAGGCTTTTATTTAATATCATACCCTCTAGGGATGTTTCCTCTATTAAAAAAAATTATTATTCCTAAAATACTTTATTTCATCTTCATACTGATAATATCATTCCTTAAGCGTAAGAGTTCCATCCCCTTCATGAAGTGAGTAATATGTTGTCACGAATTTAACTTTTCCTTGATTTATCCGTACCAATGAGGTTGTACATTACCATTTGAGGGAATACCAAAATTCAAATTAATAATATGTTTTCTTATATTCAAACCTTATTTAATCATCTCTACATGGACAATGTTTTGGATGCAAACATCCCCCTATTATCCCCATGTTCAATCATTTTGTTCCATATGTCCCTAATGGGTTGTAATAATGAAATTTTACAATGATTAATTCATTATAGGTGACTTATTAGGGCCAAAATTATAGAACAAATAACTGTTATGGGGAAATCATTTTGGATATTTTTTATCTTTGTGAAAAATTGTACTTCAGATGGATAGATTTTTCTTATGACTACAAAGGGGTTTTATCCTTTAATTCATGGATTGCCTTATAGAAATTGAAAAATGGTGACTCCAAGGGAATATAATGAAATCCATATAATACATGTGACCAATATGGATGATGGATCATGAGATAGGATGAACAGGGAGGGTTAAACATGTAGTAGTTATCTCAAATTTGGAAAGACAAATATCCATTAAGGAAGAGGCTGAGGAAAAAATTACCCTAACCCTATAAGATGGGGTACCCATTAATCCATTTTTGGATCACATTGAACATAAATTATTACTCTTGGAGGGGGGGGGGGGGGTTGTGGGTAAAACTCCCAGAGCCCCCATGGGTAGGGTTTAATAGGTATTTTAGAAGATACTACTAATTAATTAGTTGTTTTTAGGTTTTTATGCTTTGTTTGTACATGATTTGGTTGTATTGTGTAATATACCTATGTGATACTTTATTTTTAATGTCATACTATTGTTTCATCTCTATCATTCCTAATTTGAGAATCATTATCAACATTCATAGATGATTTATTCAATAGTCTCTAAATGGCTAGATCTTGGTAGGCTAGACACTTCTATAATTTTTTGAGGGCTATTTATTTCTATGCATTAAACCTTTCATGAATGGATCTTTCTCCTAGTAGTTTAATTTTAGTAATAAAACAATATGTTTACATTTTTGTTGGATTTTTTGATCAGGGAGTGGGGTGAAGTGAAACACTCCTTGCATTATGAATCCCTTAATAAGAAAAAAGGTTTTCATTAAATAAAAATCTACAATATATTTATTAATTATTTAGGACATGAATGTTGGAGACCCACCTACTGATTTTCCAATTTAAGGTATCATAAAACATGAAGGGTTGTTATGAATATTTGATATCATAGTTCTTCAATTTTATTAATATTATTTACCTATCAATCATAAAGAATTAATTTTTCTTTCAAATGAAGAAGTTTTTCCCCTAGTTTTAAGAGAATTGTGTTCACACACTCTTATGATAATTCTAATGGAATGATATATTGAGGTGTAGATAGTGGAAAAAACATGGATGGAACATTATCTCTAGCCAATTGATTCTTTATGATTAATTTTTTGTTTTCTAATTTGATATAAAATCCATCCCCTTAATCTGAAAAAGAGTATATTTATAATCTTCATTGTTGTATGTTGTATTATTAGCAGGAATCTCTTTTCTTGTGTTGGAAGAAAGAAAATCCATGGGTGGTTTAGAGATTTATACTCTCCTTGGGTTATAATTTAGTTGAGAAATGATATCTTTTATCAATAATAAGGAATTAGGAATGACTAGACCCATCTTTAAATAAACCTAATGAAATGATGTATTCCTCATAGCTAATATGAAAATGGGAGATTCTTCTTGATGAAAATAAATTCCTCAACAATGAGGGTGTTATTCACATAAAAGATATACCCTACATAGAACTGGAGGATTCTATGCTGAACCAACACCACCATCCCTAATGATATGGCCATTGAAGAAGGAACCACTACCCACTCTATAAATGATTCTCTTCCAAAGACTCTTTGTAGAACATCATATGAATCCCGCCATAATACAGTGGAGGTGGGGGATTCATGAGTCACTAAGGATGGGAATAATATCTAAAATCTGCCAAAGATGGATCCCATTAGGATACATCAATGGCAAAAAATATCATTTCTCTAGTTTGAGGAATAGGTAGACTAAACCCCTTATCTTAAAAAATAGGTCCACATGACCTTATGCCAATGTCAAGTTTAATATCTAGAGGATTCACAAAAAGGGGAATAGTCTTCCACAACTCTAGTGGATCCTGCCACCTTCAGAAAATTCTTCATGATCCCCACTACTTTAGAGTAAGGACCCCTCAATTCCTAGTTGTGATCAGGATCTCAACCACCCTATAGGAATGTTGGCCAAACTCATCCAATATCAAGCATAACCAACTACAGTTACATCCCGAATCATGATGATGTTATCCACAATGGAGGCCATCCCTGTACTATAAGCCACCAAAGTGGAGGTAATTCCCACTCTCACAATAAGAATAGACATCCTCCTGATGTTCTCATCATTGATAAAATCATATTCCTCCCCGATTAATCAACATCCAGTGCGAAGATCTTCTACATACTTGTGGTTCTAGGTATGGTAGAAAAACCTATTCCACAGACTATCAATGGTAAGGTCCGT
The DNA here is from genome assembly GCA_963277665.1 of Viscum album. Lineage (NCBI taxonomy): Eukaryota > Viridiplantae > Streptophyta > Magnoliopsida > Santalales > Viscaceae > Viscum > Viscum album. Next base: position 1,471,306,851 of record OY728125.1, on the reverse strand, counting down.
CTCCCATTATTGATATATCATGTGATGTCCCTCCCAACTCTAGCACTGATTAATGCATAAGTCCTCCCCACACCATCAAAAATCAACATGAAAGTAATCCACATTATTTAACAACTAACCAATATAGAGGTCCTCCGTATTCTATAACCATCCAATATAAATTTTCTACCAACTCTTTCATCGAAAAATATGTTGGCACTCACCATGTTTTGACTAGATCTACATGATGTCCTCCCCATGCATCCTGAAACTAGTATGAAGGTCCTCCCTATTTTCCATATCCTCAACATGGAGGTCCTACCCATGTACACATTGAGTAGAATGAAATTTCTACTCCCAATGCATACCACCAATATAGAGGTCCTCTCCATGCCACTACTATCATTAATCCTAGAGGTCGAATCCGTGTTCCCGCCGACTGAAGCATAGGTACTCCCTACTACATCAATAGCCAGAGTGTATGTCCTTTACACTTATACAACAGCCAATGCAGAGGTCCTCACCTTCTACATCCCATTCCAACTTGAAGGTCCTCCCCATGGTGAAGAATTTAACTTCCCTAAAGAACCACCCTTGGTAATAAGGGAGAACTATCGATAATAAATGAATAATTATAGGATCATTCATACCATTGATAACCTCAGTCACTTATCATTTTATAATATAGAATCTTATTCAATTATGGATCCATCACCACCATCATCTACATCAATGTCTGGGGATGGATCCTAGTATGTTATTTTCATCCTCTCATAAGTTGACATCCATAAATTTATTGAATCCCATCATAAGTAAATTTAGGAAATGGAATATTTTTTTTACTTTTCTGTGTCTAACGATGTAATAATATATATCATCTCTATTTCCATTCTCTAGCTCTACCTAATATAAGAGAGAATTAAATTAGGATTTAATAGAAATCAAGAATTTTGTAGACCCATTGATGTGTTCCTCAAAACATTAACAAGATTTTGTGTTCAAAACGCAGTCCTAAGGGATGTAATTACATCGCTAATTCAACCATTTAGATAAGACCTAGCGTGCAACAATCATTTAGATCATGCAGTGGATCCTCCACTATCCATCCCACTACAACACCCATCCACATCTATGTTGTCACCAGATTCTCATCCAGAACCAATAAAATAATTAACCAACAAAGATATAGGTTCAAATTCTAGAGAATGAATCTTATGCGACAATATGCATGTGTATCAGTTATCAGTAAATTTATATCCAAATTTAATTCTCAAATTTGACATAACAGAGTCCCTCAGTGAGGAGCAGGTTATGTTCTTTTATTTGAATATTTGGGTGATGTTTTTCCACCTCTGTGACTGACATTTGGTCTATCCAAGAATCTGAGGTCATTTTTACAACATTAATTAACAGTGCCTCATGGTTAAGTTGGCATACTCCAGGTAGCCTGGCATCTTGTGTCACTTGGCTATCAATAGTCACTCTAACAAATATCCATTCATATCTTCAATGATCCCCATAATATCATTAAAGAGACATCCCAACATGCATAGATATGGTTTTGGGGATATTATGATTCACTCTAATTCAGTCTTATCACAAAACATATTAACCTAACAAGTGATATTAAGGACATTCTTCTTGGTATTATTATGGAAAACTTGGTCACCCCTGATATATCAAACATGGACGGGGACACCAGTGTGGAACCAGACTGAGATAACCCAACCACTATGGCAGTGTAGTATTAGGTGGAACATCACATAGGTGTTTGCACTCGATTTCAAAGGAAGACACTCATCCTAGAGGAACCCTCTTAATTATAAAATTTGGTTGAAATAACAATAAAGGTAAAGAGAAGGTTAGTAACTTTAATCCCTTAGATCTATATGATGATTCAAAAATAATAGAAGTTGATCATACAATCACTTCCTTACATCAGAAGATCGTACATTTAGAAATGATTATTATGGATCTCTTTACTGAGTGGTTCCTTGATTATAGAGCTCCTCGACATGATCATTTCCCACATCCCCTGGGGAAGTAGAGGATTCCACAAGTAATTCATGGGTAGACTATCCTAGGGGATCTTAATGGTCCCATGAAATTAAACAGTTAAGAGGATAGGTTTTATTGAAACAACCAGGGTACATATTTCCAAATACACAAGAGAAGAATGATAACCTTCCTCGGGATTGAGATCATGCTGCTCAACATGTATATTCTCAAACCTCTTCATGAGATACTGAGCTTATATAGTGTGTTGATTATTCTATCAATGCACTAGTAGTCATGAATCCTCATCAAGATAGGAACCCCTACCATGAGGAAGTAATATCTACTCTCAAAACTTTCTTGAAATCATTTGAGACACAAAGGGTTGAAATCCCACCTGAAGAAATTACAGATCTGTCCTAGGAGGTTGAAATACAATCACCTCCAGACAATGTGAATATTCCATTTTTCCATTCAATAGGATAATAGACCCATTCCATTATCTGGAAGAATTCATCTCAAGGTGTGGACTGATGTTAGTAACCCTATAGTAGTAGGAGGCGTCCAACCTCCAAATGATCGTTTTAACTTTTTTGAGGCATATGTTATTTTGGTACATGTAGTTAACCGCTAGGTCAATAACTAGTTGAGAAAACCTCTTCAAATTGTTTGGCTTCATGTTTAGTCATACCACATGTGAGAAAAGTATTTAAAACATCATCATGTGTATGCAACCACCCTATGAATGTGTCAGAGACTTCATCGTATAGTGGAATGGTCTCATATATTCACTCAATATGTATCTAAATCAATAAGATATATTGAAGATGTGTGTGGGGAATGGAAAGAATGATCTGGTCCCTACCCTCATCACTCAGAAAAATCCCTTATGGATTAAATTATTTCTTTTACAAGGCCCGGTACCTAGAGGAAACATTGTAGCAAGACACACATGAATATCCATTAACTCCTCCAATACCAACAATAAGTGCCTCCAAATCTAGAGAATACCGACATTGTATAGGTAGAGGGACATAAAACTCTAGTTGTTTTGTCAATAGAAACATATGAAGTGAAGCCTCACTAAATATTGTATCCTCAACAATAACAACATCACCCATCACTGAATCGGTAGGCATCACATCACCAACCACAACTACCTAGAGGAGAGAGTCAATGTTCAATCCCTCATCAAACTCTAGCCCCTTGTCTGATCCAGGATCCTAGATGTCCTTTCATGAATATTAGAAACCATTAAAGTTCTTTTGATGGGGCCCATGTCCCCAGTTATTTCAATGATTCCTTAGAACAAATGATTATAAAGCTTACAGAATCCACAAAACCCATTGATGCCATTCTCAATGATCTTCCTAATAAATTTCCTTATTATAAGATCCTCATACATACCATAATGATATTCCATGGGTTCATGAATTGGATCAATGATTAGGAAAATAATGGAGTGGACATATTGGGTGATTCCCCGACATAGGTGAAACATGTTTACACCTTTCCTGACAAAGACAACGAATGTTCTGTTGAGTGGTAGGAAGTCTCCAACCATGTGATTCAAGATTATGATGGACAAATAGCTAACATACCAGCCGCTCATTCCCATCGAGTAATTTGTGCTTCCTTAGGAAAGGCCAAATCTGTTAAAGATGCCATGTATTCTCAATCTGTGGCTTCTACATCCACATCACATCCCTCTATGTCATCGAATAATATTCAAAAATGGTGAAGGGGAATGAGGATTCTCCCCCTAGTGATGAATACGTCACACATACACAGTGGTTTCATACCTATAGAGTTGGTAATCACCCCTAGGTCAGCCCAACATTGGTATACCCCTATGATGAAGAGTATGAGTATTAAAATTTGAATACCATCATGTTATTGAACCCTTTATTGGTCCTTGATGACAAGTATTACTTCATAGTTTCTACAAGACCCTGCAGTCAACACTATAGCTGGGGATTAAGAGGTACTGAAAATTGTCAGAATTCATAGGCCATTACTTAAATTATTTTCATGAATGCAAATGAGACAAGATAGTAGCCGTTTCATAATGCTCAATAGGCATATTCATCTTTACATGCTTCATCAGACACACTGAAATAGTTTACTTTGCTCTTTTCCTATGATGATTATTCAAAGTCGAATAATGATTAGATGATCCTAACATAATCCATATCTCATTCATAATACATTAGACTATTAGTTGTTTAGATTGATTTAAATAATAAGAATCTGGACATTGTAAAGACCCACTATAATATATTGGTTCACCCGATAGTGTTGGTCACAACTTCTGCCAATGAATGACCCACATTTGGTCAGAAAAGTGTTCCTAGAATATAAGTACACCATTTTGAAGAAAATAATCCAAATAATTATGAAGGTATCAATTCTTAAGGCCTCATGTCTATCATAAGAGATATGAGAATCCCTTATAGAATCCTTAAGAATCCATTTTTAGTTCTAAACATAGGTAAAGTCCACAGAGTATTTCTATATTGAAGAGGCAGAGAATGAAAAAATAAAGGATTCCATATCATTCTCAGGAGATTATGAGATCTCCCACATACAGAGGAACCTTATCCATTTGTACATCACATTATAGCTCATTATCATTGATATTTGATGCTTTCTAGATGATATAGGTTTTGGAATCAACCTTATTCTGAACTGGACACTCTGTAATTTTGAATTGAATGAATTATTTCTAAGTCCCTCTGACCTAAATATTCAAGGATATGATAGGACCAACTAGAGAATGATTGGAATATTTAGGTTCAGTTTTTTGTATGGTATCTTTATAGAAAGCGTCGAGTTTCTTTTTTCCTCATAGGATACATCCTATAATGAATTTATGGTTAGGCCATCCATCCACCTACATAGAGAAGTTCCCTCACCAAATCCCCAATTCCTCATATAACCCCTTAATGGTTGACAAGGAATGATTCAAGGTGATGCATTTGTCTTTGAATCTTGTGAAGAACGATATCTAGATTCCGAATATTAAAAGAGAACTAATAATCATGTTTAGAACAATGAAGTCGAGCACAAAACCACTACGACCAATCCATGGAATGACTAGGATGATGCTTTCATCCTCAAAATTAACTGGTTGGGGGCCACGAAAAAAGAAATTGTAAACTATATCATCATTTCGGAGAGGAAGGTGAGACATGTCCATTGGTGCAAGGAATACATAATATTTTCACATAATCGTACACAAGACTGGATTAGGGAATACAAGAAACCCTGACCCCTATAAATTATAATGACGTTTCTCCAATGGATACCATTTCATGAAACCTATATCTTCTTTTCAGGGTGGGGTTGTGTCCTCAGAAACTGTCTTACCACAATATATTTTACAACAACAATAGACCCCACCATTCATGGTCTAATTTAATTGGATTTATAGTTCCTCTTACAATGGTTTTGGATGAGCAAGAGTCTCGTAGTAAGGATCCCACATCATCCCAAGCTAGCAGCAGTGACACCCCAGAACCAGTCGGCCTATATGATTCTTATCCTCCCATTTATTCCCCTTCCTCATAAGATAAAGGGGATTTAGAATATTCTCCTTCCACATTTGTAGAGGGTATATCTCCCTCTTACAAAGAGATGGTACATGTGATCAAGGGAACTAGGTAGATCAATGGTTAATGTTGATTAGTGCATAAAAATGTGCATAAAAATAGCATTAGTATATGGATTTGTTGAAGCAACATAATGATATATTTTCCTAGAGTTATGGAGATATATTGGGAATACACTTTTAGGTCATCATCCACGGTCTTGGTCCCTCGATGAGTCATCGCGGGTTCAAACATCCTCCATGTAAAATGAACCCTTCTATAGTGCAATGGTCATGGGAGAATTTGATAATCTCATCATGTCCATCTCTATAAAGGATATATAGTACCCAATATGGATATATAAAATTATTCCTTTAAAAAATGGACATATCATATTCTGCATCCATTCTTGAGATCCCTATTTCCACTTTCTAATGGATGATTTTCCACTTTTGGGTACAGATCTATAGATCAATTTCAAAGCTAGGTTCTGAGAAATATTCATCATTGATGGGTAAACTAGGTATAATATGATTCATATGGCCCCCAAATATGAAGAGTATACTTCATTTAGTTATACATTTGGAATTTTTCTATATGATTATTCACTTCGGTGTGAAGAATACCGAAGAATCATATCAACGAACCATGAAACAAATATACAATATATTCCTTGGGATGATAATGAAATGATACATGGAAAATTTGGTGGTTAAATACCTCCAGATTCTATAACATATTAGGGACCATGATAAAGTGTTCAGGTTTTTCCATATCTAGAAGATGATGATTCACCCCTTGAAATTTTCATTCAGGGTTACCTCCTTGATGCTTCTTGGAATCATATTCCAATAAAGAGTCATTGAGATAGACCATGCGCTGATCATGTCCATCATCCAAATTCCTCCACCAAGAAATATAGGGACCTATGAGGCCTCAAAGGTCACTTAGACTACATACTCAGATTCATCGCAATTCTGGATGACAAGTGTAATCCTTTTCTAGGTTAATGAATAAAGGTACCGAATTCCAGTGGGATAAAGAGTTCCAGATAGAATTTGAGAAAATTAATAATTATATACTGTAACATCCTATTTATTATGCCACTCATATCTGAGAATCCTTTATTCCTCTTGGTGACCTCCCATTAATGATATCTCAACACCCTTCCCCCCCATAAGAACAATTAAGGGACACAAAATAGTATATACAATCTCAGTCATATTCTCCTTGACATAGGGACCAAATACACTCCCATCGAGAATAGAATATTCATGATAGTTTTCATGGTGAAGAATATATTACACTATGTGTTGCATCATGAGATATATCTATTATCCCATGAGGACCCACTGACATATATATTGAACCACCCCATGTTGACGAGAAGGGTATCGTAATGGGAGGTGATATTTTTGCAGTTCGACATCAGTTTAATTTCACAAAAATCCATCAAGGGTATGGCATTGGTAGACTTCTAGGGATACCATCCGACCTCTGAATAGAAGCCCCAAGATATTGAATTCCAAAAAGATTCCATCCTTTTAGGGGGCCAAGCTATGAAATTTTTTTATATTCAGTATGATGGTGCCTCCCATAGGACAAAATGTAGAAGGGTGAATAATCCCAAGACCAACAGAGAAGGTTTGGGTAATATATTCATCATCACGAAAATAAATTAGATACATATTAATTCTTCATATTATAAGGATGCACAAAAAATGATTTATAATATTAGGCACCCCTTACTGGTCTTGAGTTAGCTCTCGAGAGTGATGTTCCCCCACATGCATGTGAATGGAGACTCCAAATTAGTCATTATGAAAATAAATGGCGTCTACGTAATCTAAAATATTGAAAGAATTCCCATGTTAAAGCATACTCATCATCTGATGGCCTAATTCCCTCCTTATCCATAGGTCACTCATGTTTCGCGGTCACCAAATGGTCGTGATGATACCTTGCCTATCCTAGCAGCATCTCTAGTAGAGCATGACTAGTTTAACAAACTCATTCAGGTGTAATATCTAAAATTCAGCACTTCTATTACCTTTTATGATGTCTAAAACCCGTGGGATGTAATGATGACCACCAGTGTTTCCACATCTCAAACTCGAGATCCACCCGATATAGAATAAATCCACATTTCATAAACTAAATTTTTCAAGTATTTCTCAATTATGATTCTCCCATCAGACCAAGATGAATGTGAGAATATCTATCAGTATGCAACAAAATTCACCCCCTAGAGTAGTACCAACCCTGAGTAGACTCTTTACATATGTGGGGTCAATGGAATTATCCTTTTTTGCAATAAATGAGGTGATATTACTAGCTTATGCATGATGGTCATGCTAGTTCATATGGTTCCCATCATGCATGGTGAACCTCTCTCACGAAATTCTTTGAATGTGCTACTTCTTTCCTACCATGGTCCATGACTATATCGATTTAAACAAGAGGTTCCCAACATGTCATATCCTTGTCATCTTTCTGTATAGACCATTGGAACCCATTCATACCACTAGGTATTCATGGACCTTCACAGTATGGGGACTCGATGTTGTAGGAACATATCCCACAATAATTTCTCACTAGTGAGGGTTCATTATAAAAGAAAAATATTTTCTCTCCGATTTGGGAGAATATATTTCACTCAGATAAGTAAAGGGCCTATCGGTTGTATAATTCGTTCTCTCTCATATCATCCAACAATTCAGAGTTCCTATCTCCATTATCACTAATAATGGAACCAACTTCTGATCAGATGATATGAAGAATATGTGCACAAATTATAGAATCCCATCCAACCACAATTCTTATAACCACATGAAGTAAAATAAAAATATCAAGGTTATTAATAAGGAACTATTAATAAATTTGAAGAATATGGGGGGGTACAAGATGAGTAGTCTAGAAAGGATCCTCAATTCCCTCTAGGATTATCAAATGATGACTTGCAATTCCACCCAGGTGACCACGTTTTCCATTGTGTTTGGGATAGAGGAATTCACTCCCAAGGAGATTTAGTTTCAATCTCTCCAAAAAATTTACTCTGATTAGATGTTGTTAGAAAAAATAGTTTTATTCAATAAACTTGTACTTTAATACCTTGGTGAGAAGGAGATTTGGGCCTTGTATAATATAGAGAGGCAATATAACATGATATCATGGATAGTTAAAAATATGGATCACCTATACTATTTCCAACATAAAGAAAGTGCATTGTCTCTTAGAATGTTGATGATTCCAAATAGGTTACCACCAATGTTAGATCCCATGTGAGAGGGACCATACCTCATTCCCATGGTCTATCACAATGGTGCATACTCTTTAGTAACCATGGATGGAATGGACATAAATCCTACAACCAATTACAAGTTATTTTTGTATTACTATGTATAATAATTTCATTTCTTAGTTACACCATGTTAAATCAGGCACCTGGTCGATTCTCTATGATCTTAAACTATAAGTACATTTCCAAACATTATTACATTAAATTATGTATAGGTCTTCCATAAGAGTGTAGGGAGTAGCTGATGAATCTTTTGTCCCCATTCACCATAGGTTGTAGGTACCACATCATACACAGTCCTCTAGGTAGAAATATTTCTCTAGTCTCCAATGGATAATAACATGAAATTGCATTACAGCTATCTTCCTAGTCACAAGTAGATAATCTATGTAGCAACTAGCATCCTAATCACATGACATTAAAATGTATAGACTGGCCCCATCACACAACCTATAACTACGGAATCATCGTCATGGATGCAAAATGATAAATTGGATAGAATCCATATCCTAGTAAAATTACATTAAAATTCATAGAAACCAAATTCCTAGATGCATGTTGTTAAATTAATGTATCAATTATCACCCCGACTTCAAGATGAAAAATGACATAAAACCATGATGTTCTCTCTTGATAGGATTCCTCCCTTAGAACACGTCATCTACCATTAAATATTCTTCATATTCATATGGTTGTATTCCTATGTATACTATATATGTAGATATTCATATATTCTACATCTTGGTATAGCCACAAATAAACACACACACAAAAAATACCACTCCATGTTTAACAATTTGACCTACATAGTATTTTTTCCTTCAAGAACTATTTGTGGATTGATTCCCATCTATATGGGATTTGTAAAAATTTGCATACTCTTTTTCATTGGGACCATTTTATAATTCATCACCATTTTTATTTTTCATTCTGTGTCCTCATTTATTTCACACAAAATTCCCAAGTTTCATTCCTATTAGGACTTTATTATATCTTTTATTTATAAGTTTCCATTGCTCTAGCCTCTCAATACCGACTCATTAATATTTATTGTTATGCGAGAATCATTTTCGTTATTCATATTGGATAATTTAATCCACCATGATATATAATTTCATTCGAGGGGATAATGGTCCAAATTTTATTACATAAAACTGTGATCTCATATTTTAAGATTCACTAATTTAAACTATTTTTTGTATTTCTCAATGATGTGTTATGTGGTGTTGAACTACCTTCACCATTTCTCATTCCAATTTAGTCATAACAGCACACAACACATACCCATTAGAGACATTCATCTCTATTTTCTATAAACTTTATAACCATAAACTAAGATCCATCATCCTCAATGCATTATGTTAAACTCGAACCATACGCTAATCATGTTCGGGATGCCCCATGATAATCCTGGGATGCATAAGTTTCTTTCCCCAAAAAGGATTTCAACACTCTATGTTGGTATCCTTCCACAATGTATTGAAGAACAATATTTGGCTTCATTACCATCCATATGGGATATGTAGTGAGGCCCAAACAAATTTATCCAACCATTGGCCCATTATCCTCAATCATGGTCTATGAACATTAACATAAACTATACATAGACTATTTAAAGGAATGTTGGTGGTACTTGAGCCTCATTGGCTTCTTTTATGATGGGTCTTGCCTCCTCCATGCCCCACAAATACCCTAGAATGTGGTTCGTTCCCTGTCTGTACATCATGAATTTAAACTAATTTCCCTTATGGTATATATTGTATGACGTTAAACTATGCTCAATTGGTGTCTGTAGACACCATGAAATATGTTCCATGCCATTTTTCGGAAAATGTCTTCAACTGGGGTCGAATAGTTTGCAGGGAAACTCTGCATTTTTCATGGGGGTCAGTGACGGTAGTGATGGCACTGACCCAAAGGGCTAGGACTGCATCCTGACACTAATCCGAAGAAGGGGTTCTAGGGCACAACCCCTTTTGTATGGAGAAATAAAATTTTCTATGTCCTTAAAGTGGGTTCCAAGGTACCTTCACCCAAACACCTATGCTCCACCATGCAGGAGGAGAGTGAAGAAATTATACGTTCTAATTCACCAAAAGGGCTCCCAAGATTCCTACATGCAAACACCTGTTCCCCAGCATGCTAGAGATGATCAAAGTAATTATTTTTTCTATTTCCTAAATGTTTTTTCCTAGACTTGACAAATCATCGTCGACACATAGGGTACTTGTGTGCAATCCACATGCACGCCCAATCATTTTTGTCCTAGGGTCCTATTTTTTCCTATAAATATACCCTTGGGGCATTCATTTGTGTGGACAAATTTCTCTAAAGTCCAATTGCTACTCTGGTCACCCTTGTGCTTCATCCAAGATTTCTAAAACATTCAATGTAGTTCATTAACACATAAAGTAGAGGAATTGAAGGAGGATCATAGGACATAAGTCATTTTAGTGTTTGAAATCTATAAAACATGCACGCCTAAAGCGCCCAACCTCCCTAAATCAAAAGCACCACCATGCCACCTATTCTTCTCATAGAAACATGAGCGCCCCATTTCTTGGAATACCTATGAATACTCTTGAAGGATTGAGTCACATATCACCCATTTTTTAACGTTTAGGTTGTTCATCACTTAAGTTAACATTATGTCGCCCATGACTACTTGCATTCCCATACATGTATGCTACTATCTACTTGGGTTCCCCCTTTGATTCACCTACTCTCTCTAGTATAAAAGTAATTAGGCCCTTTTAAAATCCATTCATGTAAAGGATTATTCTTCATTGGAGCCCCTGTCTGAAAGGGATTCTGTTGATACCTCCACCGAAACTTATTGACTTATAGTACCATTTGGGAAGGCACATCATAATATCTCATATTTGGGTTTGTATATCCATAGTCAGAGGTTCCCTAAAATCATTTCAAAATGGGGTTATGATTCTTGTAGTGTCTATGGGTTTGTATATCTACAGTTACATGGACCTTTCTCCTAGGAATAATGTTGGGATGTTCCCGGTTCGGAGGATTAGGTTTTGGGTTATGAAATCCCCTTATCATATCTAAAACCTAGTACCTCAAGTCTATTGTTGGGATGGTATGGTTTACACTGTCATTTCCATGCAAGCAAAAGACAAGTCTCTTTCCCCTACTGAGATCCACTACGGCAGCCATCCTGGTGTAAGCCCCTACAATTTAATGTAGGAGGTTGTAGTCTTGCTTCTCTCTATATAATTCACCTTCACTCCTTCCTTAAATTGTACCCTTGTCTAATTTAAATAGAACAGATGGTAGGATCGTCACCTCACCCTCTTCCCCAATCTGCTCGACCTCATCCACCCATTACACTATAGGCATGCCCTCTTCCACCAGAGGATGAGGATATGTGTGGGTACCTTTTTTAAATCTTCCACATCCTCTTGTTTCTCACAAAGAGAATGACTCACATAGTTTTAGAGATTCATGATGATTAAAACATTTGCACAAACACTCACAGTGAATGAACTATGAGAAATATATTTCCCATCATAATTGGGATATGTAGGAATCCTTATCAGGGACCAATCACACTAGCTATCCTCTTAAGGAATCCAAACCTATTTCCCTTAATCTGGGTATCCTCCTTTAAAATAATCCCCAAATTAAACCCCAAAATCATCAAGGAATCATTTTCAAGATGTAAGACCAAACTCATTTCTCTCAAAGTACTATACTCTCCTATGAGACTCATCGAACTATGTGGGATTTGAATCAAATACAAATGGGATATGTAGGAAGTATCCTTTAGGTTCAAATCCAACACTTCAAATCATCCCTGTTCTCCTTGGGCCATATTCCAAATAGGGTCGAGTCTTACTTTGAAACCCATATTATTTCCATGTTCCTTGGGCTGCATATGCATAAGTCCCACACCAAAACATCACTATGAAACTTTGTCTTACAAGTCCTTATCACATAACCATAAAAGTTATAATGTGTCCAATTAAGCAGCCCTGAACTGTGAGGGTTTTGATTTCATTCACAAGGATATGTAGGTATCCCATTATATGGGATTGATCCCAATATCAAAACAAACCATTGTCCCCCTAGAGAACATCAAATTACACAATGCCCCACTGCGTGGTTTAAAAAATAGTATCATCATAATGTTGATTAGTATAATCTCTAAACTGTATATGAGAGGATACCATTAATGGATAACCTCGAATACATTTAGATACCTCCATTAATGAAGAACCTCGAATAGATATGGATTATTCTACATTTCAAACATGTTAATAAGTGATGGAATATTCCAATGGAAACCTATGTTATACATGGTGAATTAATAAGGATTCATGAAAATATCTTAAATCTATAAATAGAGTCCCGGGGTAGACAATAATTCCCCCAAAAAGGGTTTGATGAGTCCGACCTCCCATCCACTCGACCAATGCATGTTCTTAATTATCGTAAAGTTAAAACATAAATAATGTATACCTTTGGAAAGAAGGTCCCTTTTGGATAAAGAACTATTTGATGTTTCCAGTTTCAAGAATAAATCCAATGGAAACTGCCTGGAAGTAGTGATTCTAAACCTAGAACACATATTTCATGGAACTACGAAACCAAAATGGTGAACCCAACATGAATCAATATCCAAGTTAATATTATTACCCACCCATCAGGACCCTATAAATTGATAAAGAAAGGGTTGGAAAGGGAATCAATCACGCATTTATCTATCTAAAAGATGTTGTTTTAGGGAGTTTATTGTTGTTTTAATGTTTTTTCTTAGAACTCCCATCAGTAAAATATGGATTTATCCCAGTCAACACCTACAAATTTCCTAACTGCTGCTCAAGATGGATCCTCATCCATGGGTAGGACGTCATCACTCACTCTGTATCTTTGACGGTGGGAATCTAATGTGAATGTAAAGGAATAATTTCAGCATGGTTTTATCCCATATATAGAGGTTGAAAGACTGGCTGTACAGGTTAATAACAACCCTCAATCGCATGTTCAGTGATGATAGATGGTCAAGAAGAAGACGGTTCCAACCACCATTGTGAACCCTTTTGGGTCCTTCTCCCTAGAACACAACAACTAGTCCCTCATATAAAATAGGTTGGTGGGTCAAGAAATCACTTAGGGTATCAGTTGAAATATGCAGGGGTCCTTTATGAGGACTCCCACCAACAATCACTACCAGTAGAATAGTGAGGAAGTGAACCCCCAACATGATGTTGGTGTTTCCTCTGCACATTTGGCCTAGGTCCCTCAGACCTGGCCACAGAAGAAGAAATGTCAGGGACAATGTCCAACCAATAAGGAGCATTTTCTTAAATTTTTCCCGTCCAGAGAAGACCATCAACCATACTTTATGGAAAACAATAAGTGGGAACATAGACACAACTTCATAATTCCACTGCCCATCAGACTTATCGATAACGAACACCACAATACCACTAGGGAAATCTGGTGGAGTATCATGAACAAGAACACACATCTGTGTACAAATTATCAGCCAGACACTAGACTCATCTAACTGCATTTAAGGAAGACTTCCAATCAAATGTGGTGTCAACTAGTAAACATGAAATACACCTTCTTACAGACACCAATTTCTCCATCAGTCTCGTATTCCAGTATTAAAATAATCTCATCAACCATGCTTTAAAGAAAAAATCCAGCAGGTACATACACCTTCCAGGATTCATCCACCCTGCCAGTTGACTCGTTTGGTAGCACATGGAGATATCAGTTAGAAATCTTCGATGACAAATATGGAGCAGAATCAACTCTCTGCCTCCATACATGAGAACTCCCAATACCCTTTGATAGGAAAAGGATGACATAAGCAGTCACATACACCTACTCTAGATACAGAATAGACGTATATTCCTATTATGACCGCTGAAGTTGCCAAATAGATCTTAGCAATGGTGAAAGGGAATAACAAAATTCTTACCCATATTTGGGATGCATGGATGAATGGCATAACAACAAATTCTGTAGTACTAGTGGAACAGACACACAAATCATTCCCCACACCTGGGATGACACATCAATATGCCACCGCAGAGCAGATACATACATTTATTCATGTCTAAGAGGTTTATGTGGCATACTTCCCTATATCATACGGACAACAGGATCTGGAACATCCACCCTTTCCAATTGGAGGTAATTGGCCCATTCTGATTACCACTCCAAGGTAAGAACATACACCTACCCATGATAATAACTTTTCCTAGCATGTGGCCCCAACTAAGTGTAAGAGGGCATCCTAGAAGAATTCTATCCAAACACAGTTTGAAAATCAAGAGCCAAGCTGCAATCTGGCTCCACTTAATGATGGTGTTCTTGAAGCCTTCAGACTTTCATCTATTGTAGCTCAAGATCCAACCCTCTCATCACCAGTTTATGTGATAATTAGTAGTTATTTTGATGTTCCACATTATACACATCTCTATGAAGGCTTGATTCATGTAAATTAGGTAAATAGAGTGAGCCTATCTATGGATGAGAGCCACACCAACCCTTAGTATGGCCAAAAGACCAAGAAGAAAGAGGATTTATCCATTGTTCTGATCCACCATGGTGGTCATCCTCATGATGTAATTTTATGCAAATGTTCTCTCTATAGTAGTATTTCACATATTCAAGATAATTCTATAATTGAAAATGTAGTAACGAGAAAGCCCTATTACCTTGAAGCACTTGTGAAAACAAGGCCAGTCATGTCTAATTCCTTGTCATTAACGGGTGAAATACATTCTCAACTAGAATACATTGTAAGGGAACAGTCATTATCTAAACCTCCTTGGTTCATTTTCCTTCTAATAAAGTTGTGGAAAAAGTGACTGATTAAATTATTTTTATTAAAAAAATAGAGAAGAATCCACTTTGGTCATACCAAGTGGAGAAGACTCCATTGAATGATAAAGAAGATATGTTAAACATGCAATTTTTTTTTCCTAAAGGAGATGTACCAGTAATGTTTTGGCCTTTGGAAAACTCAAAAATATAACAGTTCAAGAGCCTCCCCATCTTGTAGGGATGATGGTTTGTTTAATTGAACATTTGAATTCAATAAACGATCTTCGATGGTTTGAAGAGGATATAAAAGAATAGACCTATCCAGTAGGGCTAGAGGATTTTTCACATCTACAATACCCTCCCCAATGGAAGTCCATTTTCTCCCGATTAGGGAAAAAACCACAATGAAAGTGCACAACTGAACAATACAAGGATTCGCTTGAGCTAAATGTCCATCAAACAATTCCCAGGAATATATCATATAGGAGAACAGAGTCTCATGGAAGATACAAAAGGATACAGTCTTACAAAGATACTGATAGAATGTCATCAATGGATTATGCGTCAGTAAATGTCATTAACACCATTACAAAAGATCCTCCAGAAAATGAGTATAGTTCAAGGGAATCATAAGATGAAGTTTTTATCCATAACAAGGTACTCACTTAAGCAAATGAAAGAGGTGTGCATACCTGAAATCATAGCCTTACCTAGAATCTATGTATGCCCTCAAATAACCCACTCCCACCCCATAAAAAGGTGTCTAACAAGGGGAAAAGTAACATATCACTTTTCCACTAGATAAGGCCAATCTATTTTACTTTATGCAAGATTTTAACAAAAATAAATTGATATGAAAGAGTTGAAAAGATTCAATACAATTTTACTTCAAAATAGCATTTCGGATAGACATACTCCCCAGGAAGATCCTCAACAGGCACATCCTATAGGATCTCTATAGCAAAGAGCTTTTTCGGTAACTAAAGACAAGGATAATGAATTCTGTCCATTGGGTACATAGTCAGGGAATGATCAAATACATCCATATAGGCCTTTTCCCATTGGTTATCCATGACAAATACTAGCAGTAGCTGCACCAGTGGTTTTTCTATTCGTTGCACCAATTCACTCTCCAGATTCTATACCTGTATAGGTTCCAGCTCATCCGGATATTTCCCATGTCCTCATGAACAAAATGGAGGCATTTACAACTTGATTGGCTGCTATATAAGAACGGTGTGAGACAGTTCATCTGGAAAAGAGAGCTTACCATGAGTCGGTGGATTTGATCCATCCTCCACCAAATTTTGTGAATACTACATTCCCAATAATTAATGGTTTGGGAGATCCAGATCAAAACATAACACATTACTTTTCTTGTTGTGATCCCATGATGGCGAATCCCCATCAACATGAAGTAGTAAAGTATAGGTTCTTTGTGTAGTCATTACAAGGACCAACTTTTGTATGGTATAAAGGAATGAAATATCGATCAATTTCTAGATGGGAAGATCTCCTTCAGAAATTCCTTCTTTAATTCATCTCAAAGCTACCGAAGACAACAATTTTTTATCATACATATTTCAATAAAATGGAAAATTAATGAGTTTCATATTTCATTGATCGATGGAAAGGATTAACATATTCCTTAAATTTGGCACTCCCTTTAAAAGAGTTGGTACCAATTTGTGTGGATAAGTTGCATGATGAGTTATGCACGCCATTGATCGTTGTGAAATAGAATGGAGGGTTTTGAGAACATGATTCAATTTTCCAACAGGTGGAGGATTCCATTCTGGAAACTATAGAAAAAACATGTGTAATTCCATTCGGTCTGGGAAATAGAAAAGGGAATGTAGATGCTGCTACAATCACACTCATGAAATCACATTTACTATCTTCCACTTCAAAAACTTCATCATATCTAAGGGATCCTCTTCCTGAGCGTCAGCAGCATGATTGCCTCATCAAGACGATCAATGAGATAAAAGGAAGAAATAGTTTTAGGAGTTAAAGAACAATGTTTATTATTTTTTGAATGAAAAGGTTGTCAGTTACTTCATCTCAGCTTTGGAAAAAAATTTGGTTCAATTTTCAAGCAAAAAAACTAAACAAAGAAGGAGATGAAGATATTCTGAATTATTTTCCCTTTATCCAGATTTTGGGGAATCTCATTTAGTGGTGTTTTGTTTTCCAATATAGCCTACAAAAAATGGTAGAATTTGGAAAAGTGATGTTGAAAAGTTTATCATCCCAAGTAGAATGTGTTACTGCAACTGATCCAGATGAATAAAGAGAATGGCAGGAATTAAATAGTTAAAATGCGCAGAAATAAGATGAGTGGTTGATCTGGAAAACAATCAACTAAACTCATACCATTCTACGAACAGAGTTGAATCAACCTATTGAGTCTTCTACCAAACCCACCACAAAAAATCCTCCTTCATCAAATCACTAGTCCTCCAAAGGCCTATCCTCAAAGAAGTTATGTGACCAGAAGGAAAAAGAGAAATCCAAATAAGAATATCTTGTATCAAGGCCAAAATTTTCATTGACTCTAGAAGATTTCATTCCATCTATTTTAAAAGAACAGGCACTGCCCCACCAAAAAAAAAACAACCAAAACCATCCTGTCAAGAAGAATCCTCAATAAAAGATTATTGATCTTTGGTTCTATTAAAATTATCCACGTAATAGTTCCCGATTCTGATGGTGATTCTAGTTATAATGAGCTTGTGTTCCCTTTACCTATGAAATAAATAGAGAAAGAAGTCATGGTTGAGGATGCAGGTTAAAACATGGGTATTCTAGAATGAACTATTTCAACTCTACCACTGCACGAACCATATCTGGTACAATATCCCTTGGGAGAGCCCTTCAGCAGGCTCAACAAGAACAAGGAAGTTCTATTACACATGACAGAATTGGTCCGGAAATTATTATTTTGGGAGATATATTAGAGGTTACACCATCATTTTCTCAGCAAATAGATTGACTTAGTTAGTCTAATCAAGCAATGTCAGGAGTATTTTTGGCTTCTTCTCTTATACAAGGTAAATTTACATTGGGAGCATGAAATTCCAAGGCACCTACCAAACCACATCTCCATGATGAGAAACACAGACCACCAGGACCAAAGTACATTGTTTTGAAATAGCTGGCCCATATACCATCCATGTTATCGATTTTGGATTCCATGAATCTTTCAAAAAATCTTCGAGAAGAACTTATTGAGGATTTTTTAAGTCCTCACGAGTTTGAAACTAATATTGTTGGTGCTGAGGTTTACCGTATAGAGAATTATTTTATATAATGTCATGTAGTTATATATTTTATGTATAAATATGAAGATGATGTTGTAGATTGACATATTTGGCCCTTGTATCTATTTGGTTGGGACAATGAAATAAACATCTGACGAGCCTTCTTTGATAATGGATTATGAGTCAACCTCATTCCTATTTGTACACTTCGTCGATAGGGCCTCACTAAATCTCACATATCTCCTAACACTTTAATGTTTCAAGGGTATGAAAAGAATGAGAAAGATCTTCTAGGTGAGATTACACTAAGACCTCAATTTGGGGATACAGTGCCTAATTTAGATTTTATGGTTTTCCATTAGGACATAGACTTTTACATTATTCTTGGTAGGCCTTGGCAACATTAACATGTAGACATAAGTTCTTCATACCACCAATGAATCAAGTACAATTTCAATGGTCAAATTAGAAAATTTTATGGTAATAAGGCTCTATTCAAAATGTGTTAATCTCAAAACATTGATGCCGGATTTTGTCACATGAAGGAAACAAGGTCCGTGATGAAGGGATAACCATAATCAATGATCCAAATGGTCTAGAAAAGGTCATAGGAAACCCATTCAAAAATTTCAGTATAGATTATGTGAATTGTGGTAATCGAGCCTAAAAAAATGGGATAAATTGTTTATTTACCAAGAATTAATGAAAGTGTAAATAGAGATTTATTTATTCCATACAACAAACTTTTGCAGGCCTCTAAATCACCAATAAGACTAGAAGTATTTGTATCAATACTAGAGGAAGACAAGGATGTTGATTCCTATCCCATCATCTCTTATTCAATGCTTTGGGATGACCCTTCATCATCTGTAGGGTCAAAAATGGTTTCTTCTTATTCTTCAAGATGTTTAAATTCTTACTCATCCCATATCATTAAATGACATGCTTCAACATATACTATGAAAGTAGAAATAAAATAAGTAAAACGTAATTAAGAAGAAGAGGGAGATCAAAGGGATGATCTACCATCATTTGAGGAAGGTGTCTCTACCACTATAGATGAGCTCAGAGAAATAAATCTAGGTAGAAAGGAAGATCCATTCCCCACACTAATTATTATGGCCATTAATTCTAAAGATAAAGTGATGATTACCTCATTTCTAATGAAACATCAAGATATATTTTCTTGGAACTATACAAATATTCCATGTCTTAATCCCTATGTAGACACCCATCATTTGGGTTTTCCAGAAGAACATCAAGGATTCAAGAAAGAATCAAGAATAACACACCCAACTCATGCCTCTAAAATTTATGTTGAATTCGATAAGCTTATCAAGGATAACATTGTCAAGGAAGTTCAATTTCACATGTTTCTATCTAACATTTTCTCAGTGAAAAAAGATGAATGGGAAAATCAGAGTTTCCATTGATTTCAGAAATCTTAACCGGAATTGTCATTAAGATGACTTTCTAGTTCTGATCACAGAGTAATTAATTGATGCAACAACCTATTATGAAGCTCTTTTATTCATGGATGGATACTATAAGTACAATAAAATCTACCTAGCCCAAGATGATGAACAATATACAGACATCAGATCCCTTTAAGTTGTGTTTTTCAACCATGTAATTCCCTTTATCTTAAAAAATTCAGGTGGAACATATCAACGCACAATGAACCATATCTTCAAACCCTTCTGAAGAAAATTGGTCAAATGTTATGTATATGGGTTAGTGGTTTAATTAAAAAACCATCTGATCACTTGGCTGACCTAGAGACCATATTCAATAAACATCAACAAAAAAATTTAAAGATGAACCCATTGAAATTTTCTTTCGGCATAACCTCAGGAAAATTCCTCAGCTTCACTGTATGCCATAGTTTCATCGAAGTTGATCCTAAGAAAAAAAATCCTTGGAATGTCACTTCATCAAAACATGAAAGAACTATAAGGACACCAAGGACACTTGGCGTATATTCGGTTCTTTATCGTGAACTTAGTAGGCATTTTTTTTCTATTCACAAGATTAATGATAAATGGAGTAACTAATCAATGTACTAGAGACTTTCAAGAGGCATTTGATACCTTCAAGAAATATATCTTAATTACACCAGTATTAATGGCTCATTTTGAAATAATACCCCTTATTCTCTATGTGACGGCTTTAAAGAGATCTATAGGTGCCTTCCATTCCCACAAGAATGATGCTCGGAATAAAAACAACATTTTTCTATCTTAGTCAAACTATGCCTGATACAAAAACTCGATATTCAAGTATTGAAAAGTGATTCCCAGAATTGATCATTGTAGTTTAGAAATTAAGGCACTACCTGGGACATCATGAGGTCCAATTGGTGTCTCTTAATAACCCAGTCAAATTTATTCTTCATCAACCTATAAGGTATCTATCACATTGGGATGTTATTTTGAAATATTTTGATATCCCTCGAATGGCCCGAAGGCCTTCTTTTCTATTTTATTATAAATAATCCCCCTTTTTAAGGGTTTAAGGGGAACACGTACATGACCCGTAAGACCAAAAAACAAGGCCTGACATGACCCACAATACATGACCCAAAGGCCCAGAGGCATACCATGCCCATTACATGACTCGTGTGCTTTATACGGAAATAAAAATCCAAGTTTGGGACATCTTCATTGTTGGACACCCTTCAACGGAATATATATCATTAAATTCTGAACTTCATGAGGAAGAGGTCTTCTCTATTAATGATAATTCCCAAACATAGGAAATGTAATTTGATGGTGCCTCCAGAAGTCTAACAGGGAAGAAAATGGAAAGCCCTAAACTCAATAAATTTGGGTTATGAATTATACTTATCTCACCAGAAAAGGTAATTATTCGATATTCCTTCTTATTATCAGAAGGTGGTACTAAAAATGATGCAGAATATCAAGCTCTCATCATAGTCCAATAATTGGAACTCTAGGTACTAGTGAGTCACTGGAATGATAAAGGTGATTCGGAGTTAGTAATCGAAAAAATCACTGGGGATTATCCTATCATAAAGGACGATTTAATCCCATTGTATGATTACATCAAAGGGTTAATGTCTGAATTTCCCTAAGAGCCAACATTTTCTTATGTACAATGATCACAAAATGCCAAAGATGATGAACTAGTTAATACAACTACAATCCTGGAAGGTCCATATCAGGATAAGACAATCATTAGTATTTCCCATCATCGTGTGGTCTCACCCATTGTTCAAACAAGAAAGGAGGAAATTAATGAAATTATCCATATTTCTAATCTATATGGTAACTCCATGGGATGGATGACACCTATCCGGGAATACCTTCAAAATGGATTACTTTCACCAGATAGAGATGAAAAGGAACAAATCCGATGATGGGTGGATGATTTTAATCTTTATAATAGTCTAGATTACCAGAATATCCACTAAAAATGATGCTTTGTTGGAATCCACTTCTGATGTATTGATAGAGAAACAAATAAAGTTATCATGAAAAAAGTACATTTAGGAGCTTGTGGTGCTCACAAGTCTATACATATTCTTTTTGATCAAATATGAATGCTTGGATACTTCCAACCATCAATGATGTAGGATTGCATAGATTTCACCAAGAAATGGCATCAATGCCATGTGCATGTCAACTTCATTTGTGAACCCCTGGATTTGTAACATACATCTAAATACTCATGGAAATTTTCTACATGGGTAATTGATGTTGTAAGACCTTATACTCCAGCTACAAATAAGTAGTTCAAGTATACTCTTACAACTACTGACTTCTTCTCCAAATGGGATAAGTAAATACCTCTCAATGAATCCGAATCCAAAATCATTGATCGTTTTCTCAAAACTAACAACATTACCATATTTGGGGTCCCTCATACTATATTGATGAAAAATGGGACCAATTTTTTTTTTCTATTTAGGTGAAGAAGTTATATCAGGAGCACAATATCAAATCCAACCATTAATCTCACTATCATGAAGTGGAAAATGGATAGATAGAGGAATTCAATAAGACTCTATCAAATAAACTCTAGATGATGGTGGATAAAGATAAGAAATCATGGCCTGATAACCTTTTGCATTCTTATTGGCATAGCGAACTACTACCAATACTGCCACCCAAGAAACCCCATATTCATTGGTTTATGGAACAGAAGAACTTTTTCCAATTGAAGTTCAATTTCCTTCACTCTAAGTCACAATATGTGATTAGTTTTCTACAGATGAAATGCCTCTACAATGACTTGATGAGTTGGTACAATTAGGTGAAAAAAGATTGTATACTTTGCATCATTTAGAAGTTTATCAGAATAGAATAGAGTGAGCCTTTAACAAGAAAGTTCACCTTGGTTCATTTCTTCATGGGGAAGTGTTATTGTTCATCCAGACTCCAATGATACCTGGAATGAAACCTCCAATGCTTGATCCAATGTTGTAAGGACATTATTCCATACATAATGTCTGGTCAAATGGATATTTTTCCATAATCTCAATGGAAGGAGATCTTATTACAAATCCAACCAATGTGAGATTCTTGAATATATACTTGTGTAACTACATAAAATGTCCTCGTTGCATGACCCTAAACTTCATAGCATAAAGTCTTAGTTTCCAGACATTAAACTACATAACAACCATAATCGCCCATTCTACATGATGATAAAATGTGTAGCATCTCTTCCCATGTCACACGATATTAAAATGCATGACATCATTTTTCCCCATTACACGATAATAAATTGTACAGTTCATGTATTCTTTATTTTGATGTTAAGAACTCCCATGTTGAAGAATAATTGACATCATTACTACTCTTTATTAGTACATGAGTTCCATTTCCCCCTATGTATGAATCAGATCTTCTTTGCAGCCTTATTGGAGAACTACATTCGACTTGACTCTCATTCATATGAGATACATGGAGATGCCTAGATCTCCAATTGTGGGACCAAATGCAACCCCAATTATTATAATTTCCCTATTTTCCTCCTGTATATGAACTAGATCCATACAGAGTGCTCTTGTAAGATAAATGGTTTGATTTACATACCATCTTGTGTCTTAAATTTAATCATTCTTCTAGAATGAGTTAAAAGCCCACATCTCCCACATTAAACTGAATTGGTGTGGGAAATTATATTTTTAGAACTAATTTTGGCTTGATTATAATTTTTAATTTCATATGAAGACATTCCAAGATCTCCAATCTTGGGCCCAACCACAATAAAAACCCACTTTATTCCATGTGTATGAATAAAACCTACATAGAGAATGTTCAAGAACTATGTATGGCTTGATTCTCATCCATATGATATACATAGTGAAATGTGGATTAAATTCTATAGTCTAGTAGAAATATTCCATTTTTTAATTTAGAATCATTACAAAGTCCTCCTTGGATGACTCTGAAATGAACATCACAACATCCTCGCTGCAAGGCTTTAAACTGCACAACCCAAAGTCCTCACTGCATGACTCTAAACAGCACAACACAAATTCCAAGCATCATGATATTAAAATTCAATGCACATAAAGGACTTCTTTTGGATTGAGTCTCATCCATATGAGATACATAGTGAAGGCTAGGCCACAACTCATAGTCTCGGTCACTAGATACATTTTTTTATCTCCTGGGTTTTCTCCTTAGAGATCCCTCCAAGGAAACATGAATATACCCATTTTAACATATGAGTTAGATCTATCTAAGGGAATCCAAACTCACTTAAAATATTGGTTCCAATATTTCTCTTGTGCATTGAGAATTAACCCCCTTTTTCATATTTCACACTCTTAATCTTGAATATTTTCAGATCATTATAATCTTTCTCACGTTTTTTGGTGAAAAAGTCTCTGATATCTAAGAAATCTTTTTCTTGACTACGCAGTATGTGACCTCAGGTGGCCTTTAATATGTTTCCTATATAATAAGCATGTCACTCAAAAGATACCATTATTTAGCTATGTAGCATTTTCCCAGTTGTACCTGCATAATACAGCCCTTATAACGGGCTTGTCAAACAATGATAATTTCTTTCTTTGTTAAAGTGTATTTCTTCCGATTCAAAATTTGATGACTATATTCAAGAATATATATTTTAAAGTATTCCTTCATATAAATTTACTCCATTACCATACTTCTAATCTGAAAGTATTCAAGATCATGGTTTACACATTTCCCTCTTCATTTGTTAAAAGAAATATGAAACAACCTTCGATCACTTGAACACATATCATATATTGTTTCCATTTTTTGGTTCTAGTCGTATGACCTGAGAACTAAAAACAACATACATCCTAAATTTAGGTCAGACAATTATAGAAGTCATATTACTTTGATTCTTTGGAAATCATGATTGGAAATATTCTCTCTGTATTCAAGTACCATTCTTCATAAAACAAATCCTATGCTTTGGAAAATATGAGTCTCTATAAATATTCTTCAGATTTTTAGCAATAAAATGTTAAACTTTTGAGAGATATTTTTCCGAACTATGTAGTATGTTTCCACAGGGTCCCTGCATAAAATTTTCCTACATAAAAGGACTGTCAATCAAAATATTTCACTATTGGGACATGCATCATATTCTATAGTAGGCCTTCTATAATACAACCCCCATAACAGGTTTGTCAAATAATGGTAATTTTCTACTTAATAATGACGTCCTCTAATGCTATTAGCTCTCTTTCCCATATCATATTTAGATCCAACAATTCCCAAATCATAGTTTACAATTCAACCGTTCCATACATGAACATGGTATTATGTTTCCAAACTAATTATCAAGAAATTTGGAGAGTCTCAAACCTTTGGTCAAAGTTTATGTCCTTAAAATAAATCCACCCAATTTCCTAACTGCATGACATAAAACTGAAAAGTAAAATTTCCTCACTAGATGACATAAAACTGCATAGTAGAATGTTCTCACTACATGGCTTAAAACTACACAGTACAATGTCCTCACTTCATTACTTAAAACTTCATAGTATGATATCATAAATTCACCATTATGAAAAAATTTAACCATTCCTCATAGACCAAATTTGTGAAGAATTGGTTTACCTATTCATGAAATATATCAGAATAGTTATCCCTTTATACTAAAAATACCTTTCCTTGGAAACACCCCCTATTATGTTCTTTATTCACCAAAATCTAATTTTCTCTTGTCTACCGACAGTAAAATGTTAAATTCCTAAGAGATCTTTTTCTTGACTATATAGTACGTTCCCCCAGAGGCCTTGTATAATATTTTTCTACAAAATAAACATTTCAATTAAAAGTTGACATTATTTTTTTATGTAACATATTCCCTAGTCGGCTCTGCATAACACATCACCGATAATTTTTTTTTAAAAAAATTGTTACCTTGTTCTTGGGAGAGACTTGCCTTATGTTTATACAAGTTTTAGATTTGGTGAACACAAAAACCATGACTCAAGATTCCCCTTGGAAAAATTTAAAGAATATTAGAGAAACTATTAGCCACTGACTCTTATTTGGTATCTAATTTCAAAATTTATGGTCAGAGATGTTCGCACATAAACAATATCCCTTTATCGTCCAACATCTGTGATTCTAAACTACCAACAACAAGATATTTCTTAATCACCTGATTGGGAACCCACAAGGGGAACTCTAGAAAAAGTCAAGTTATAGCTCACTAAATATGCAATTTTTATGGTTTAAGCAATATTAAGCCAGAAAAAGTAAAAGGAAATTTTTTTATGGGGTAGCCTTTATAACCCTAGTAAAAATAAAACTATGCTCGCTAGCCCCATCATTTAGGAAAAAATTAGAGAAATCATCCAAACATAAAGTAGTTCAAAATATAATAAAATGATGTTGGAATGAATTAATGTTCCCTAAATTTACCTGAAAATTGTATTCTTTTCATTCTGAACCAATCAAATTCTAAGGGGGGGATTTTCTAGACACAATGTAATGTGTTCCATGAAATAGTTTGCAAACATTCCTCAACTGAGATCGAAAATTTTGCAATGTGACTTCTCATTATTCATGGTGGCAGTAATGGGAGTGAATTCACCAACACAAAGGGATAGGATCGCAGCCTAAAATTGATCATAACTAGGGGTGATGGGGTACAACCCCTATAGTATGGATCAATAAATTTTGCTAAGTCCTTAAAGCGGCTCCCAAGGTACCTGCACGTAAATGAATACACTCCCCAATGCTAGAGGAGAATGAAGAAAATATTTTTGGATATGTCCCCAAATATGTTCATAAGATACCTACGTGAAAACACCTATGTTAAACTATACTAGAGCTAATTAAAGTAATTATTTTTGGATCTATCCTCAATGTGTCGCCCTAGTCTAGACAAAGCACTGTCGGTGCACAAGGTACTTGTGCGCCAAAATTCTAGTGGCAACCCATCTACAGACCCAATATCTTTTCACCCAAGATACTATTTTTCCCAATAAATAGACCCTTGGGACTTCATTTGTATAAGAAGAATTTAAGGAAATCCTAATTTCTTCTCTGGTCTCTCTAGTGCTTCACCAATGTATTCCAAAACATTTGAGGTAGTTCATTGACACCTAAAGCAGATGGATTGAAGGAGGGTCATGGGACTTAAATCCTTTTGGTGTTGGAAATATTTAAAACATGTGCACATAATTCGCCCAAACTTCCTTAATTAGAAACATGTGTGTTCCACTTATTCCTCTCACAAGATCTTGAGAACCCCACTTTTGAGAATACCTATGAATACTCTTGAAGGATTGAGTCAGGTCTCACCCAAGTATTAACATATAGGTTGTTCCTCACATAAGTGATCATTAGGTCACCCAAGCCTCCTTGAGTTCCCATAATTGAAAGGAAATATCTACTTGGGCGCCCCGCTTTGATTCACCCACATTGTTCAGTTTGCAATCCAGTAATTTCTCTTAAATTCCATTCATGGAAATAATTCTTATTCCTTTTCTCCCTTATCTAAAAGTAATTATGTTCAGACCTCCACCAAAACCTCTTAACTTATCAAGCCATTGAGAAATTCATATTATCATGTCTCCTATTTTGGTTTGTATATCATTAGTTAGAGGTTTCACACATATGTTTCACAACAGGGATAGGATTCATGGAGTGACGGTGGGTTTGTATAACCACTGTCACATGGACCTTTTCCCAAGGAATAGTGTTGGGAAGTTCCCAATTTGAAGGATTAGGGTTTGGTTACTTACCTCCCCTGATCATCTTAATAACACAGATCCTCGTATCTTTGGTAGGGAAGGTATGGTTCACACTTTCTTTTCCATGCAAGAAAAGGAGATGCTTCCCTCCCCTGCCGAGATCCACTAGGGAATCCATCCTTGTATAAGCCACTAACCTTTCATGTTGGAAGTTGTAGTCTACTTCCTCTCTACATACTTCACCTTCACTCCTTCCTTAAATTGTACCCTTGTCCAATGTAAGGAAAACAGAGGGGAGGCTTGTCGCCTCAACCACTTCCCCAGTCGCCTTAACCTCATCCACCTTCACTGCCATAGGCTCACCCTCTCCCATCAGAGGATGAGGAATAGTGTGGGTGCCATTGTCAAATATTTCACATCCTCTAGTTTCTCACACTGAGCATGACTTGCGTGGTCTTATAGATTCATGATTATTAAAACATTTGTAAAAACACCCATAGTGAATGAACTTTGAGAACTCTATTCACATCATAATTGGGATACTTTGGAAGCCTTATAAGGGCCCGAGATCACTTGATATCCACTTGAGGAATCCAAACCTAATACCCTTAATATGGGAATCCTCCTTAGGAATAAGCTCCAAGTAAAACCCCTAAATCATCATTTTATCCTTTTCAAGAAGTAAGCCAAAAATCATTTCTTTCAAAGGACTATACTGTCCTATGAGACTCCTAAAACAACGTGAGCTTTGATTACCATCAAAATGGGTTATGTAAGAAGCCTCCATGAGGTTCAAACCCAACACATCAAATCATCCCTGTTCTCCTTGGTCCATATCCCCTAATAAGGTCTAATATTTTGTAGAATCCCATATTCTTTCCATGTTCCCCGGGCTTCCTAGGAATAAGTCTCACACCAAACCTTCACTAAGAAACGTTCTCTTATAGGTCTTTATCACATGACCTTAAAAGGTATGATGAGTCCCATTAAGTAGCACCAAAATATGAGGTTTATGATTACCTTCATAAGGATATGTAGGTAGCCCATTTTATGTGTATGATCCCAATATTAAAACAAACATTTTTCACCCTAGATGACAATAAATTCCAGCACCCCCCACTGGGTGGCTTAAAAACTAGTATCATCAAAATGATGAATAAGAGAACCTCTAAATTGTATATGAGAGGATATCATTGATGGAGAACCTCGAATACATACGAATATCTCATTAATGAAGAACCTCGAATACAT
This sequence comes from Viscum album, assembly GCA_963277665.1. NCBI lineage: Eukaryota > Viridiplantae > Streptophyta > Magnoliopsida > Santalales > Viscaceae > Viscum > Viscum album. Next base: position 1,471,277,511 of record OY728125.1, on the reverse strand, counting down.
ACAAATGATTCTACATTTCATTCATCTTAATAAGTGATGGAAAATTCTATGATAGTCCTATGTTATACTTGGTGAATTAATAAGGATTAATGAAAATATATTAAATATAAAAAGAGTCCCAAAGTAGACAATAATTCCCCTCAAAAGGGTGTGATGAGGCTGACCTCCCATCCACTTGTCCAATACATGTTGTTAAGTATCATAATGTTCAAACTTAACAAACCCCTTCTTTTGAAATGTTGTTCCCTTTTGGATAAATAATCATGGGATGTTTCCAGTTCCATTAATAAATCCAATAGAAACTACTTCTAAGTAGTGAGTCTTAAACTTCAACACACATTTCAAGGAACTATAAAACAGGGTCAGATTCATATAATGTGGTTCATGGCCTCTTTGTCTCACTCATTCATGGTTTTAACTATCGCACCACATAAACATCATTTAATCACCCTTTTATTCCTTATCGAAAATGTATGACTTTAAAAATGGTGTGCATCCATTTTAAGAAAACAATGGTTACTAGATTATATTCCATATGGGATATGTAGTGATTTACAACCTTTTTTTCATTGGGATTAGCCATGAATTCATCATTAATTAAATTATTGGCCTCTATTTCAGTCTAGGAATTACCACCATAAACTGTATGGAAGTCATCTTTGTAAAATGTAGTGTGGTTCCATGAATTATCGATCTTAATTACCATAATTTTTATCATGAGAAATCAAAAAAATTGTACACCTGATACAATCCCCTCTCTTCATGGTCTGGTAAACCTTACATTAAACTATTTCTGCCAGGTCCATTTATTATATCCTTAACTATTTATAGACCCTATAGTCCAATATGTATGAATTTAAAATGTATAATAGAACATCCTCATTGCATGATGTTAAAAAATGTTTTTACCATATCAAACCATGTTTCAGGATATGAAATGTATGGGATGTTTTAAAATTGTTACCCCACACTCAAAACAAGGGATGCCTCTTTATTATCGTGGGATTCCTCAATTTCCCTCATGAGAGAGGATCACCCCTATCAGTGTTGGTATCTCCCCACACTGTGTTCTAGATAAATGCATGGAATGATTCCCATCCTTAGGGAATATGTAGCAATTCGTGGACATTTTTCCTTTGAAACCATCCAAAATTCAATCAATTCTTCAGCCCCATGGCCTCGATTATAGTCCAAGCATTATTTTCTTATACAATATGAAATTTTTCTTGAGTTTTGTATATCAGACAGAAGCCTCCATAGATTCAGTCACATCAGATTTTATCTCTTATGATCCATATACATACCGTAGGAATATACATTTCCCTTCATAGTACAAGAAAATAAAAATTAAACTATTTTCATGGCATGAGAAAAATGATGTTAAACTAATTTTATGACCTAGGTTTGGCTCCCACCAACTCATACAACCCCATTACATACTTCAATTATTTCTCAATTTATATTCCCATCATGTTTCAAATATATACAGACCTCCAAACAATCATGATATCATGAAACTTTTGCGTACCTCCCTCCTCGGTCCATTGCTATAATTGATTCCTAGTAAAACATTTCCTATACAGGGTTTCAAACACTGAAAATAGTCTATATTAATTTTTATCACACCATTACTTACATAAACGGCTATGATCCCTATGTTTTGAACACAGTTAACCATTAATCCCTACCTTCTAGTCACCCCCGATCTAGATCTAGTAGGCCTCAAATTACTTCCATTACACTTATTTATATTATAGTTGGATTCCAGTACCCATAGTGTCTTCATTAACATGTGATTCCATATGCTAGGAAAACCCTTTACTGTTCCTTGTTTCCCACATCAAGTCTGAATATTGTGGGATTAGGAGTTCTTTTATGGTGTGTTCTAATATTGGTAACAAACATAAAGGATCACTATGGTCAAAACTCCTCGACCTTAAACTGGGGGTTCAAGTCTATCTGCCATGACTATAAACTATATAGAAGTTATATCCTGTGCAATGATTAGTGTGGGATGGTTTCAAAAAATATTGGTACTAATTTACATTGTTTTTCATTCCACTTCATCATGCATATCTAATGGGGATACAACATGGTCCATACACTATGAGGTTAAACTAGGAAAAGAATTTATGTCCAAGAAAAATGAATTTAGACTACATTACATGGTTCATTCATTAAAACCTTAAATATATCATGATTTCATGGAACCTTGACATGAAAATATCTAATAACTCATGATCACATGAAATTATTCTATACAATACATCATCCATTCCATACGAGGATAAACTACATGTCTACTATATTCATTATACAAAGTAAACTATAGGAATTTTAGGCCCTTTCCTGAGGGGACCTCCCCTCCATTTTATACCGTCTTCTATATTATTCAAATTTCCATGTTCTACTTGAAATTTGAGAATACACTCACATGGAAGATAGGTTTTATTTTTTAATCAAACCAATGAACTTACACCAATGTTCTCCATGTCCGGATTTTGAAATTCCATGAGTGTTGGAACCCATTCAAACAGTCCATAACTCCATTACAAAGCTTCATGGGACCCTTATATTGATTAGGATCATCTTTTAGGTCTGAATAGAATCCATAATGGTATGGTTTCATGGCACATTTTCTCACCTACCATCCTAGGAAAACATCTTCGAAGACATAGAACAACATCATAAGACAAGATCCATGTTTCAATCAAGGTTAGAGGTTGACTCTAGTTTATTTTCACCCATTCTAGGTTAATGGTTTGGATTAAATGTTTTGAACATGTTTAGTAGTTATCTTATATCTCCATGCCACTCTAATTGAGTTCCATTACTTGGGAATTGTGATTTACACTCCTTTTGGCCATTTGTCAGGATAGAATTCAACGCCCGTAGAATTATAATGTTCATGTGCTAAAGCACATGGGAAAATTAAGCTTTCTTCCCTAAGAGCTTCATCCTCTAGCCAAAACATCTTTAGCCCCAAACACTACATGATTTCATCCAACAGTAGCAGACAATGATATTTCAATGGTTACCTGGCACACTCATACATTGTAAAAAATCATCTAGTCATCCCTTGTTTTTCACACAGGGCAATTACCACATTATCATAGGGATTGTTCATTAGTTCTCTCATAGGAACGAATAAAGGGGGATAACTTATTCAATCAATGAAATGTTTCAAATAATGAATTTTTTTTCAAAAAACAAAAACATGTCAAAGCATGGTAAGGTTCATCCACATACTGGATACCGTCATGAGTCTTGGAAGAGTATCCCCTATGGGTCTACTTCAGCGATCAAGCACTTCAACTCCTCCAACCGTTGGTGAGTGGCCTCTATGATTAGTTTCCTCTCTAAATCTATACTTCAACTTCATTATCCCTCAAAAAAATATCATCATCTCATGACTATACATAGACCCACTCAACCACGATGTTGGAAATTCGAGAGGTTTCCTACCGCATATGGTTTTTATCCTCCTCCAGCTGAGTCATGAATTTTTTAATGACCTCTGATTGAGTTTTGAGGTAGGAAGAATGATTTCCCACCTGATCCTCGAGATGTTGAATCTCCAGGTTTACTTATAAAATAATTTTTATGCTTTAAATATTCTATTGGATATATGGTACATCTATATGTTGACTTTCCCTATGAATATTTTTGATAAGGTAATCGAGAATCAGTCCATGAATACCACGATCATCCACCCCTTTCAGTGCACATGTTGCATATCCAATGCCACAGAGATCAAATATGGGCCACTAACTACCACTATTGAGTCTAGTCAATGAAAAATTGGATGCATATCCATTCCCTACATTGTATGATGTGATTCTCTTCGACCGCATCATCATAAGATTATTCTAGCTCTTCAGGATCTTCAGGTTCATACTCAAGAAAAGTAGCACGATGTTCAGCAATTGGGACAACCTATAGTATCCTATTTTATGGTATGGGTTCCAAGTCATAGGTATAAAAATCCCATCTTGATTCATCATCATCAAACTCATTCCCATCAACTTTGATTTCCACTCCACTAGTGTCATCACTCGCTACAACTATCACTTGCCCACCAAGGGCTAAGGGTGGATCATCATGGAATATCGGCTTTTCAAGAATAGGAATAAACATCAAAAGAGTTAAAATATATTCCACATCCTCATCCTCTTTTCAGGAAATAACTATTCTGATCACTACATGGAATGAGATTGATTTGGTCAATCTAATCATCAAATGGCTGGAACGATATTGTAAATGTTTGCACTTACAGGAGTGGAGCACAACCAAGTTGATCTCCTGAGTCACCACAGGGACATCCACCTCGATAAACCCTTCAATAATAGGTATTTAAATGATCGGTATCAATTATCCTTATGTATTTTTGGTAGATGATACATATAATAGGTTCATGCTCATGAGAAATCTTTGGGAAAATCCAATTTTAACAAGATATTTCATGATTTTCTCTAACTATGATGGGGAAGAATTTTGATAATGATATATCATGGGCATGATACCATGATGATAATAGGAAGTCTCTCCAAATAGATGACAGGAAGGACTTGGGGCTCTGAGGTTTTCGCACTTAACATCCTCATCTGACCCTCAAGTCGCTGCTTCTGCTCCGGCGAACACTCTGGGATGTGTTCATCTATACTTGTTGGAACACCTTCCCCCATAGAGTAGAGACCCCTTGAATAGTATTGAGATTCCCTTTTTCAATAATAGATTACCTTGGAGAATACAGATAGTGAAAGTTAATGTTCAAGGTCATATGTGAGGAAGATAAGATTTATCTCAAGTTACTCCATCAAGTGTTCATTGAGGCCCTGAATCATTCAACTTTCTTAAGGACTCCCTTCATGAGCATCCATCCCCGATATTCCATATCACTAGATTCATCTTTTTGTTCTTGTTTTAATCCTTCATTAATTATTTTTGAGGTGGGTGTTCCTTAAAATCCAGATCATTGAAATGAATAACCTTTACCATGGTAGGAGGTGCTTCGTACTATCCATGTTTAATTGTGTAAATATCCATTGTCATCAAGTACACATGCATTCGATGGAATTTTACCCTGTATTCAAAATAAAGGTGACATAAGTATAGAAACTCTATACAATCTCTCAGTAGATTCTACCAAAAATCCTCTAGTGACATTGATGGTCATAGTGTTCTCCACAAAAACAAATGGTAAGGGAAGATATTTCCATCAGCCGGATGTAGGAGAGGCCAAGAAATTTACATACGAGCCTCATTTTATGGCCCCCAAGGTCTCTTTCGATACCACTCCCCTCCAGGATTTGGTGGTGATATCACACATTATGACATCACCAACATCATGATTCCTGTTTAAGCTACCCTAGATACTTGATTTTCCTCCCGAAGAGTAGCCCATCTGCCTCCCGCTTCTCTAGCTCCATGATCTCCAGTTCCATCACCTGAATACTCTTCCATAGGATAGACTCCTGATATGATTCCACCCCATTATTTTAATATTCAATTAGTAATCCAGCATCATTAGTTGTTGGGGGAAGTATGATAATTTCATCAAATCCAACAACCATTACTATGCACCAAAACTAGAGAAGTGTAATGGGGTTATTCTCTTTATAGAACACCATGTAAATAATATTCTCCACCTTTTGAAGGTAGGAAAGATTTTTGAAAAAACTAGATGGTCTACAAGAGTTTTATAAATCCTTTCCATCAATATGAGATACTAGCACTTCACCCCTGAAACATTACAGTTAATCCTTCTTCTCCCATGAACCTCACAGGTTGTCCACCATTGCACCAAATAGAATTTCTAAGGCGTGGAAGTTAAAGTTTGTGTTGTTTCCAAACTAATGTAAGACCCTAGAATCAGCACGTTTCATAATCTAGAATATATATATATTCATCAATGATCAGCACATAACAGAATTTGAAGAACCAATATCATTCGAGATGTCATAACACCCGAGATGTGATACGATCCAACTATGTAGAAATTTAATTGATTTGTATATCCTTCTAGGTGTTTTACCCTTCAAACACAACACAAAATGTTGTATAGTTTGTTTAGAATGGGCACAGCTTGGGTGACTCCGTTTTTAGATTCTAGGATCGTTTCCATCAACAACATTCTAAGGTGCATCCACATCCATGTATCACTCACTTATAGTAGCCACCCATTAAATAAAGTGACATGGAATAAAGTGTAGCTTACATGTGGGTCCCATCATTCAACCATGTTGTAAACCCATTATAGTAATATTCTTATTCTAGTAAGAAATAGTATGATCTTGAAAATCCCCTCGATAATGAAACTGAACATTGTTTCCCTCAGCTAGACATCCTCACCTTATTTTCCATCCTATGGAAAAAGTGAAACCATGACTGGAATATGATGTCCTTTTTGGAATAGGGTGTGATTTCCATTATTGTGTTCACTGAAAACAAGATATGTTTTCTAGGTTTCAACTCCACTCCTATCCCGCAATGTGTTATATAGAGGGATGTGCTCATAGAAATGAAATCCCTATAGCATGCAATCATTCATACAATGAACATCTTATAGACTAATACATATTTTAAAATTGTTGAGATTAATTTTTTTTTGAATTTGGGGATAATTGTCTAAGGAGCTCTTCAACTAGATCTTGTTGGAAGTAAAAATGGAACTATGATGTCCAAACCACTTCATATAACCTGATGTTTTGAAACTCTACTCCATACTATTGACACGTGTGGAGCACCCAAAATGCATATTCCCATTCTCATGTGAAATTATTACTTGGTTGAAAATCATGATCCTTATGATAGGCTAAGCTATTATGCCTTATCATGCTCCGGACAATGGTAGCATAGTGGGTATGTAATAATTCTACCAATAGCTCATCCCCTATAACCGTCTTCATCCTTTACATCAATACATAGATTAAAATTTCCCTTTAATCCCTAGAAATTTGGCCACACACAATTATGCTCTAGTGTGAGAGATCATCCTCACTTGTGAACCACAATCATCGTGAACCAACTGTGAAAGGTGGAATGGTAACTTTGTCTAAAAGTCTGAAGTTCCACAATGGGTGGTTGTTAGTTAGAGGATAATCCTTTTGTGATTGTGACAACATTACAAAAATAATTTTATTATCAAGTATGACTTTTCATGATCGATATATTTGAGGGTTTAGAGTCCAAATAGCTCTCCTAATAGAAGCAGTAAATTTAGTACGAGTAACGTTTTATTGATCTGATAATTATAATGTGGATAAAACATTCCAAAGCTGATGTGATGAATATTTAATGGTCATTACACATGTATTTATTTTGAGTGAAAGATATGGTTTTGGACACATCAAAAAAATTTATCCCTACAATGTTGATCGTGTAGAAGAAGAAATATCTTGGTTGAAGAAGCGATTGAGGCTTAGTTTTTCACATAAAAATGATGAACATACATGCATGTGAAATAATTTCTTATTTCATTGAATGTGATGTTACTATAAATATCCCCCACCCACTTATTTATAGGGGTGGACCTAGCCTTCCATGGGTGCGTAAGGAGATTTTTTTCACTCCTAAATGAATTTGGCATGCAACCTTTGGAAGTAAACATTATCTTCATATCTTCCTTGTAGAAACAACCTTATAGTTATTTTTCATCTCAAATTATATGGGGGGGGGGATTTTTTGTTCCTAATTATATGTGAGGCCACATTGTTCATCTTTTGACAACCCAAATCTATCATCTAACTCAACAGAACATTCTAGAAAGGCCATGGAAGGTGCATACAGGTTTCGATCCATGCACTCAAGAATACATTCCTTGAAAAAGACACATGAACACCATGTATGATGTATGATGTATCCTTTAAGTGGATCTAATTCAAAATGAAAAATGGCGGCATGTTAAATACGGAACCACTACGTGGAAGAAACCAAATTTCTACGCAAGACTTTTACATGCCAAATACACTATCTACAAGGACCTTGTGCAGTCTCTAAGGAAATTGTTTCATGAAAGAAATGTTCTATGACCCAATAATTGTGTTCTATAATTGAAGTATCCATATATATATTAAATTCCACAACCTTTATTCATTGTTATCCTCTAGAACTCATACCCCATATATGTAGCATGTAAGACTAATCTTCTATAACATCTTAAAAGCATAGAACCCTCAATGTAGAGATCATGCAGGACATGTTCTCTATGGATCCTACCTAGTGTGGGAAAATAATTTTATAATCCTCACCAAAATTTGATTAGCCTTTGTTAGGTGCACAAAAAGGATCCCCCTGCACACAACCTTGATCATGTGTGCAACACTCCAATGTTGTGAACACGATTTTATTTACATGAAGGTACCCTATCTTGAGCACACCCCCTCTTTGATTATACATGGTGTGGAATTTTATCAATACCCATGTGTTTGATCCCCTCTTTCATGAAACCTTATAATCATTCATTCACCTATTACATGCTACCCTCCAGGATTGTATGCAATGATTTCATGGTCCCGCGTGTGTTATCCCCAATGTCCATTGTGCATGTGTTTCCATACCTTTTTTATCTCATCATAATTACAGTAATCCAATATTATTATCAAAATATAGATGATAACATGGATATTTATATGGATCCATTCTCCTCACTGTTACAGCATAGCATTGCCGAAGCCATGCCCCACCTAGGGTTTAATGAGAGAAAGTTATGTAAGCAAAAGTGGAAAGCAATGATTCCACCATGTTTGAGCTACATGATGTAAAACTACATAAAATGATGTCATGAACATAAGAAATTAATATATGGTCACACCCAATAAAGAAAACATTGTATTCTCCATGTGTGAGTGGAATGGGATAGTTTTTACACGACCAACCCTCGAATGGAATGAGATCCGCATCACTTGAAATAATATCCTCATCACAAAGAATGAAATCCCCCACATCGGGAATGATACCCTCCATAGGCATCATTCATGTGTAAGCCACATCCCATATTTCATTGGAGCATCCTTCACAACATGAAAATCCAAAATATTTGTTCCTCTTGTTTCTCACACCAACCACGACTCACAAGGAAATAATGGTTAATAGTGACCATGAAATCTAAACTACACATCCAAGGGATTCTCATATGCATAAGCCCCAATAATATAATTTCCTCTCAAATGGGATTATTTCATTTGCAATCACCAACCATATGCCCCATGGGACTCCTCCTTAGGTGTAAAGTGAATCCATTTTAAACAATGTGGGTTTTTAGTCCCAATTAATTTAGATATATAAGAAGACTCCCCGAGGTCCAAACCCAACATCCACAAGCATACTGATCTCTTACGGTTCAAATAAATTGTATGATCATGACCCTCACCTGAGATACCTTGTCTCCATGGGCCTCCTCCACCCATCTGGTCATCCTTCATAGATAAGCCTAATTTATATCATCACTAATCCTAAAAACACTCACGCACCTCCAATATGTAATTGAAAAAATATGAAACCAATAGAAATCCTCTTGTGAAAGGAAGATTCCACACGTATGCCCCCACAACACCCCTTGATGATGATCCTCTCATGACACGAGCATCCTTACAATATGATGTTAAACTGAATGGATCGGTACTATCATATGACCATAAACTGTGAAATCAAACTATGTGGGTTTTTATCCCTACCCTTTATGACAGGTATGTAAAATGAATCCTTGAGGTTCAATCACATCCAATGGTAAAACCTGGTTCCCCCTATATACCATTGCACCTCTCCAATCACCTCCCCATCCCCAAAATATGTTAAAGTCTCGACTTGACTCACTATTTCCCCTCATTATAAACCAAAGATACTTGAGGTGAAAGCCTTGGAAGATATTATATTAGAGTAAGATTCCTGAATATTGACACGGTTTGTCTTGGTATTCATGCCCAAGATGCCTCTTCGATATTCTATCAAATAAGGAAGAATACGGGTGATGAATGTTCTGAGCCTCAATATATTCCATTGATGCCTAACTTGAATACTATTCTGAAAGATGGATTATTCCCTATAAATACCCTTTGGAATGTCTACACAGAAGAATCATAATTAAGTAGTTTCTACAAAGAGAAGGAACCAGGAATGAATTCCATGAGCATACTTAATTCAGTGAGGGATACCCAAACCAAATGATGATTTTGATGGAGTAAACCAATGAATAAGAAAATGAAATCCCATCATCCAATTTTGATCATGGAGACGAAAACCACATTGAAATTGATGAATTTCTCCAACCATTAGAGAGCTATAATGGGGGGAACATAAAGTGATTCTAGTTTCATAGAATTTTTGGAATAAACATTATCATAAAAATTCTTTTATATTTTTCAAGGATCACTTATAAGTACATCATTCTAGAAAAACTACATTATTGTATCATGTTCAGTCCTCATTTTACTATACCGGGTTCACTCTACATTCTATCCATTTCTATTTATATCAGGATCACTCCCCATTCCATCCAATTTTGTCTCATGAGATATGGAAATACAAACCAAATTCATTGGAATTATAAACAGGTCCCACCCATCACATAATGAAAACCATATTTATGTGTTCTATAATATCAAAAAAACTAATCATATCATAATCCCTAAAATTAAATATGTATCATAAACATATGATTGTATCAAAACCTATGGAAAATATAAATGCTTTATAATAATTTCACCATTGAATAAACCATGAAAATAAGTGGGTTTTATAATCATTTTTTCATGGTATATCCAATGGAAGAGAAATGAGTTTTATAAAAATCATGCCATAAAAATATACATCACTTTTTAAAAGTATATAAATTCTATCATTGGATCATATCCCCATTAAGGAATAGCTAACCCCAATGGATGACATTCATAGAAGGAATTTTTTTTGAAAGATCATTTAAAACATTTCATATGGAAAATATATTTTCATCATTAAAAATTATTTTTAAAACAAAATCCATTTTGGAAGCATCTTTCATTGAAATCATCATTGAATATTTATAAAGGATTCACTGAAAATAATTAAAAACCATTTTTAAAAATAAAATATTTTTGAAATACATATAATTTTAATAGAAAAGAAGACCATTTTCAAAAAATTCTGAAAATATTTATTGAAAACATGTTTTTGGAATAATGTATATTTTACACAAAAAGAGTAACAAAGTCATAATTTCTTAAAAACATTTTATCAACTGAGTTATGTTCCAAATAGTTGAAAAAAATGTTATTACATGGAAACATCTTGTATAACAATAGAAAAATAAACATCATTTTTAATAGAGGGGTAGACCATGATATTCAAATTTTTAGATTTAATCATACTTATTCATGATAAGGATGATATTGTAAAAAAATCATTACACCCTGGGCAATACTAAATCAAAATCCCAATTAATGAATAACATATAATTCAAATAAAAATATCAAGTGGATGAATAAATTCATCATATTACATGTAAAAGGGGATGTATAAACACCACAATGAATGAATATAGATTCATAACATACCATATGTCTTAAAGAAGTTAAATTGATCCAAATATCCCTTACCATATGTCTTGACTTTTGTTGAACTATTTGAAACATCTTATTCTTTATTTATCCTCCTTAGGTTTACTCTAATGGTTGTATTTATGCCCAATATAAGGCATAAATTAAGTGTTGATTGAATTTTAAAAGTGATTTCATAAGGATTTTGGGATCCAAATCCATGTGATGGTCTGAAGAAGATTGTAGATTGAGTACACTTTTATAGTTGGGGAGGAGTGACATTCTTATAAATACTCAAAACTATTAAATATTGGGAGGTATAACTCAGCTAACATTCCTCCAAAATGTAGTAATAATTGATGGGAGGGATGAATTGGAATAAAGAAAACTCCACCACTCAAAACAAACTCCTCTTAATAAGTTATTCTTTAGTCCTTATGTTTACAATATTTCATCCTTTTTATTTTTACCAGGGTAACATGCATGTTTTGATTGACCTAGGTAATTTAACTTTTATAAATAAGATAAAAATTTATTTAATAAGTAATTTATAAATAATTATTCTAAATATAAAATTTAATTTATCAAATAAAAAATGTGTTTGAAAATTAGTTTCAATACAAACACATGTAATGGAAAGAAACCCCATTTTAACATTAATCTTGTTTAATAATTTTAAATGCGCTCCATAATAATTATGGTAGAAAAATTATGTTAAAATTATAAAGTAATATAGATTATGATTATTCATTTTTTTGAATCCATTTTTTCAAATTCAATTCTCAAATTTAGAAGAAATTGATGTAAAATTAATCCCAGACACATGATGAGAAAGGGATTTCATTAAATTTAAAAAGGTCAAATGTTTACATAGTTTTTATATCCAATTTTATCATGAAATTTATTACAATTACATTAATTGGATATTTAGATTTATATATTCATTAATTATACAATAAAAAAAATTTAAATTATAGTTTATCTTTATAAACAATTTAGGTGAAAATATAGTTTAAAATTAAAATTCTGTAATTTTCACTATTAATAAAAAAATTAAGTAATCAAAAAAATGATATAAAATCACCCTAAATAATTTTGAAATTATAAAAAAATATTTTATATTTACAAATATATTTTCTAAAATTTAGATAAAATATTATTTTATTATTGTTCAAAAGAAGATGTAATTTTTTTTGAAAAAAATATTATATTTTAAACAAAGAGACATTACCAAAAAGTAGGTATTATATTATAAATATGCCTTATTTATATAATACCATTATTCATATTATTTAAATAGTATTTTACATTATCCATATGACTATGTTTAATGTCTATGTTATACCATTTATGTTTAAATAACTATATTAATAATATAACATGAATTAGTTAAAATATGGTCTTTTATATAACACAAGATAATACACTATTATGTGTAGATCATGATAAACATGATGATGTGAATAACAGAAGCATAAAATTGTGTATTATGAAACACCTGATATAAAAAAAATATTTTTTTTAAAAAAATGATAAAAAATCAAGGTGTTACAGTCATGTGGCTCATGTAGATTCCATTTTATCTTATTTATGTATAGAAATATGGTTTTCTACATGAACATGACGTTTTTTGACATAATGTGTATTGTATCATGGAATCATGGGAAATATTGATGGATTATTTTTTTAATACATACAAATTCACCCCTTTAACTGATATATAATCAGAATGATATTCAAATGTAATACATGATACTTTATTCAGTTACATGAATATATATTTGGATTATGAAGATAACACATCTGTGGGGGTATATTCACCTATAAGATTATCTAAAATCTAGTTTTTAGGTTTCCTTTACTTATCAATTCGTTATAATATATGACACTGATGATGAGTACTATCATGAAATTGAATTTGCATAAATATTGTTTGGAATGGACTTAGGTTAAATATGATATCCAACTACTTGATAAATTATGGTTTTCCTCTAGGATATATGATCGTTGATAAGTATAAGATTGTGTACCATCATCGTAACACCATATTTATCCTAGTTTGTCATAGAAGATGATTTCCTCTCAAATATGTGCTCACAAATAAGAATATTAATGTGTACCATTATCGTAAAACTAGATTCAGTCTGTTTAGCTAAGGATATAATTTCCTCTCTATAATGTGATCATGACATGATATATGCATTTATACTATCAGCAAAAAATAGATTTTGAGTATTTAGATGACAAATGGGTGGCTAAATATGAAGTGTAAATTTATAGGGTGAATGCAATAAGGATTCCATTGTTCAAGAGAGATCATGTACCCAAATTCAACATCATAGTACATTTCACTTTGTCATATGAACCAACATATGAGAAAATGATAATATGCTTTATCTTTTTTATAGGACAAGGGATCCAATGAATATGGATTGTCATTTACTAGGGTTGTATATTAGGCCTCACAATCCAAATTTATTTTCTATGTTTTTTATTTGTATAATTAGTTTCTATACATAATACGAGGGATAGGTATATGGATAGAACTCAAAACTCATTTAGTCCATCCTTTATGATATTTCAACCTGAAATGTATTGTTCCTCTTCCTTTTCAAGTTCCAAAGTATTCATAAATCTTGGAATGGTCATGTCTTGTGAGAGGAGACTTGAAATTTATAGGGTTATATTTATGGGTTTTCAACAAATAGGGTATGAAAATATTTTTTTTATGTTTAATGTTATGCATTATAAACCAATGTATCTAGAGTTCATAATTAATAAACTTTGAATAAAATGATTGGGAGTTATCATAGAAAAATGGATTAAGGAAACACTCTATGAATGAATATCCAAATTTCATGAATGAAGATGAAATCAATGTTTGGTATAGATAGTTTAAAGTCAAATTTCTTTGAACCAAGATTTTGGATGATTATGGTAAAAGATATTGACCAATGGATGAGATAATAAATCCACCAAGGGTGAGGCAACATGATGTTAATTTATATCTAAAATATATTATTTTGCATCTTACATATTTGTTCGTCTTATTTATGGTAATAGTGTTATGAACAAAATGATAAATGATTTAACTATCATGGTAAATTAGAAAATTAATGTTAATGATATACCTCATTTAGTATAAATCATCTCAAAAGTGAGTTTGCATTATCTAAGGTCAAATTGTTTAGGCAATTTTTTCGAGCTGTTTATGTTTACTAGATTATTTCATGTAATGTTTCTAAAATAGGATGCCATAATAATTTTAAAATGGTAATGATACAATAAATGTGAATCATAAAGGTTATTATAATCCCCTTGATTTTCAACTATATAGTGTGAAAATAAAAACTCTGTAAATTTGAATTGGGAGATAATGTTTTGAAACTAGTACACATGGGATTATTGAAGAGAATATTTTAATAATAGGTTCCATTATATTTATATCAGGGTGTATGGATATAAGAGGGCATTCTATTTATGTTGAACATTCCTCTAGTTTGTATTGCAATGTATGGCCACATGAACATTAACTTGCAGTAGTGTTTCTTATTATTGAATACAATTATCACTGATTACCAATGAAAGATTAATGTACATTCAATCACCTACGTAATGATATTGGATTATGAAGATAGGGATATTAATGAATTGTTTTTGTACTCTATATGCTAATCTATAATTTATAGAACACAAATTTATCATGGATAAATATGATTTTTTTCATAGAATAGTGGGTCCAGTGAGAATAACATAACCTCTAAAAGGAAAACATCAAGGCCCCAAAATATTCATTCCATCTCAAATTTTCACAATTATATATGAATAGTTTATAAAATGTATGAACTATAAATTTTATAAATTAATTTTTCTCAATCCTCTTTTTCTGGTTTTTAACCAAACATGTTTTGTGAAATTTTAATATAAATTTAAATATGACGAGAATTCAGACCATTAAGGGATTGACTTTATTGTCAAATATTTTTGGCCAAATAATTATAGTTATTCTGTTCAATATCATTGAAACTTATAGTGGGATAATATAAAAAATATGGGTGAGTAAGAAGATTACATTAATTTGAGATCCCAATGATAATATAGATGATTTCCAAAAAGGGTGCACACAATATAAGTTCATAAAGATTGAACTAATAATGGGATTCTGATAGGAAAACTGACATGGGACATGAGAACAATGAGCATCTCAATACCTATAAATGGGGAATGGAAATATTTTAAATCACGATATGATGTATTTTAATAAATAATTTTTTCTGGGATAAATATTCCATGGATAATAATGACCATCAACCAAATTTTGGGTTCAATGATAAAGTTTTCTAAATTATATTGGGGTTGGAGGACCTTTTAATTAAAATGCTGGGCCACATGTTCGTCGGTCTGAATATTGTATCACCAATATTAATTTACAAACATAGTTATACATCGGGGCTGTATATACTCTTTGTCGATAGTTTTGTATGGTTTTTCTTGATTTAAAAACATAATGAATTACGTGTGATATATGGAAGGAAACCTCTATGAGGTTTCCAGAATGTACTAATCTATAACAAATCATCATTAATCTATTTTTGGATTATTAAAGTAGAATAGATATGGGTGATTAGTTTATTTATGGTTTGAAATATATGTTTAGACGTCAATATGTATCTTGAAATAATTGTATTTAATCAAAACATTATTCTGGTAAGGTACATGTGTAATAGGAGTTGTAAATACCCGACATAAATGTGATATTCCCAAAATAGTTGGAATATAAGGGAGTTAAATATGATGATGATTTAGGTCTAGGACAAAAAATGAGATCTATGTGTCATTATTTATTATAAGGTAACAAAAATTAATCCACACATTGGTTATATAATACGGGGAATTGGTTATGGTGTAGGTTAGATACACCACAACATCGATAGAATGAAGTGAGATAAAATCTAAAGTTTTATTGATGATAGTGATCATTTGTGATTTAGAGAATCATTATCATAGGTTTATATATGAACACATATATGATGAATATTCATACATAGATATTTTGTTAATGTAGAAGAGGGGGGATATTTTCTTTCACCATGATATCATGGATATGTAACTATCTGATATTGAATTTTATACATTTAGATTATCTTAAAAAGAGAGATTAGACAACATAACTAGAGATTATAAAAGATGTTTATGAACTTGTATGATGGAACACATGTCATGATATTTAAGATCACATGACTTGGAAAATGAGATACATAGTTTAAATTCATACAGATAGGGCTAAGATGTCTTGGAGTTTTATGTCAGATGAATAGGGCCTAAATATTATTGAAATTTTGACTTCAATAATGTTTTATTGTTTTAAAACCAGATGAAGGTGGTATTATGTTGTTCTGAAACATGATTAGTGTAAGATACAATTGTATTAATGAAGGACCCATTAAGAAAAAAACATGTTATTTAAGGATCTAATTCATTTTTCAATATAAAGTATGGATTTTAATGGGATTCATGACTGATTCTTGGATTATTGATCCCATAATCACTATTTATCGTGTATAAATCCACACAAAGTTCTTATAAGGGACCCCTATCTAGATCATTATCTATAAGAGGTGGGGGGAAACTTTTTTCATATATGACCCTAGGTAAAGAATTATATGTATGATATATCATTCATAAATCTATAATGTATATAAGGTAGGTAAATATCACTAATATTCTATCTTGAGTACCTTAGGATGTCACGTATAGTATACCATATTTCATTCATTTTAATGTAATTCAACATGGAATAAGGACTTGTACAGTTTAATTCTATATTAGGTGGACTAGTATGTAATGTGTTTTTGAATATTTGAATTATGTGTACAATGAAAGAAATTTTTTCTAAACACCAACTCTGTAGAGGGAGACCCTACATGAATGAAGATACCCAATCCTTTGAATTAATCATGGGTATTAGGTTGGAATTTATAGAAGGGGGTGAGATAAGTGATATCAACATCAATATATTACCTATATTAATTATAATCATGAAACAAATATTTATTATAATAAGAGACCTCTATATATTTTTAGTCAATGTATATTAAAATAGAACGTAACTGTGTGGGAACATTAGTGATATAAAGATAGATTCATTTTTATATTAATTAGTAAGGATCTCACCACTATAAAATAATCAAGGTTTGTAGAATCTATAGATGGTCCTGGGATAAAATATTCTAGCATCACTAAATATCATGTATTAATGGGAATGGAGTCTCATGTAGTTCTTATATGTGTGGTGGGAGAATATGATCACCCATTATTAATTTCAAGTGAGGATATGGAAGTCAAAATGAATAGGTTACGGGTTATAGAAGCAAGAAAAATTAGGGGGAACAACTAATACAGGGATTATAGTTGGGTCTAATATTTATGATTTCATTAAGTATCACATGTCCTCAAGAATCAAGACCCACATATTTATTGTGATATGATACATTGATCTATTTTTTGATCAGTAAACGAAATAAGAGAGCATTTACTATGAAATATTAGATGCATATGGCTCCCATGTAACGAGAAAAAACATCACATACTCTCCTAAAAATCTTTAGAGGTTATGTATATCTAAAACAAATGTCAATAATTTTTATGTCATACTACAAGGACTGGGTTCCCTATCATTAACCAACATGCTTCTCAATTAGTGTAATCAGATCAGCCAACCTCCATATCTAAGATCACATGATTCATGATTGGTGAGATAAACAAGTGGAAATTGAAAGACTACTCATGTCACATGACTTTACATGGAATGGGTGGATTTCAAATATAAATAATTTAGATTTTTATCTTGTTAAAAGGATATTTCCCTAATATTTTATAACATAAGATATGTACCTATGTTCTATATAGTTTAATATCATGTATCTTTGAAACTATTATATTATATTTAAAATCATGTCACTAGGATGATTATAGACCCAATGTGAATTTATAAAAATTAATTCTATGGAATCAATTCGTTGGTGGAAAATGTGATGTGATATTCATCCATAATGTTGAGGTACTAGGATGCATTAATGTAGAGATTATGTATGGAATATTTTCCCTTCTGTATTGGTTCTTGGTTTGGAGGGTTTCTACTTAAAACAATCCATGTTATGAGAAGATGCATTGATAATCGTTAGAGGAATAAGCAGAAGATAAAATTTATTATTAAATTATCATGTGACGTGGTTCTGATGGAATTATAGGTTGTTTTGCATGAAAGACCATTTTTTATCCATCTATTAAAAATCATCAAGAATATTTGTGTGCTATTAATCATTAAAACAAATTATTACAGATCGAGATATAATGTTATCATATCTGAATATAGATAGGCGGGACTAACTGTATTCCATATAATATAAAATATGATTTCACTTTCATAGTAGAACCGATTGTGGCATGATAATCCCACAATGAATTTAAGATTTTATCTATCACAGAACACATGTTGTTATACACCCTATTTTAAAGCATATTATTTAGGGTTTTATTCAAATCATTTATTTTTCTATTTTATACATCCTAATTGAGGGAGGTGTGGTTTTAGTGAATATTGTATTCTCGATATAATAATTATATTTTTAATGAGTAAAAATTATCTCTAGGGTCTACCAATATTATATGAGGGATGATAAATCATGTGATGATATTTGAGTTCATGATGTTGGTGAAAATCCTTTTTAGAATCCAATGAGTGAAATATTCTTAACCCATTTTGAAAAAACATCCACGATAGTAAGAATGTAATTTAGAATAAAAAATACAAGCTTCCTGATTAGGTTAGAGAGTTTGGATCCTAACTATTGAGAAATATTTGTTCTGAAATAAAATTCATTAATAATTGTGGTGGTCTCTCCACACTCAACGGTATGAGGAAAACTAAATATAAGACTCATTTTAGAGGAATTTTAATGAATTTGGGCTATTATAGAGGGTGACGATAATTTAATACATTCAGATATTCTATCTCTTGGATTAGTCCGATGGAAGAATTACACTGTGTAGGTATCCCCATAAAGGGAAAACCCATCAAATGATAGTATATTTTGGCATGGATATGATCCCTCGTTACATAGGTTAATTTTGTATCTCATTGATTTCATGTATTAAATATTCAATAAAAGGGGACAACTCCCTATTATGTATGATGTGAATGAATATTTCATGTTTTAATTTATTTATCGGGGTTATTGATACATTAACCAATGCATTAGAGTGAAAATTATTTGAATAGAAGACATGAGATAACTTTTTTCATTGGTTAATTATTCCATCAACCCTTATATTTAATCAATTAAATAGATCAATTCCTCCTTAAATCCACACTTGTAATGCCTGAGACCCTACTATAGAAGGTAAACATAATATCATAGGCTATCACACTCTAAAATGACTATTTCTAAGAGCTATTTAAAAATAATTTTTTAGCATTTTAAATTGAACAATCTAATTCCATTATTTACATTCATCATATGCAAGCTACAAAAATATGATTTTTTACTTTATTTGAAAATGAATGGTTTTAGTAAAAAAATATGGATGTCACAAAATAAGTAATTTATTTGAATTTACCATTAAAAGAGAATGAACAAGAAATTTATAAAACAATATAAGTAAGAAAATATTAATTTAAGTAATAACATTATATATTTTATAATATTCAATTAAATTAGAAAACATTGGGAACATATTTAAAAAAAAATAAATATGTTACATTAATAAAAAAATATTTACAATTTTTCCATTGAATCGAGTTTTTTAGGGATTTTTTGTTTTATATTGATTTTAAATCCTATAATCCTTTATTGATTTTTATAAATAATTTTTTTTCATTAAAATATCAACAAAAATAATTTTATCTTATATATAAATTTAAACCCTAAATAACCATCGCTCAAAAAAACTATAACTACATGTTTAATATAATTTATTTTAAAAATATCCTTTCACACCATTATGAATATTATATGATAACATCATTTTAATATATGAAATAATAAGTATAAAATTGGTAAAAAAGTTAAATAATAATTTTTTCCATAAAACTAGTTGTTAGGGGAAGAAATTAATTACAACGTTCAAAGTTAATTAGGGTAATAGAAAATGTTATTATAATAAGATATAAATTAATCTGTTTTGTCTAAAAAAGAAGAATATGAGGTTATTTTAGACTTAATTGTTTTGTAATTTCCTATTTTTTTCAATTTTAATTTCATTTTTCACATTTTAAATAACCTTATATTATTGAAAATATAAGGGTTAATCCTATGTTTAACTTGGGAGAGCCATCCCAAGAGGCAAGGAGTGCACACGAGGGGTCAGAACCATGTATAGGTCCAATGAGGATGTAATCCATGAGCATAGCTACTACTAGGTGTGAGAACCAGAACATTGGATGAAATAGTGTGGTGGAGAGAGGATTGATTTTCCATGGTATGGGTGGTTCATCGAAGATTATAGGATTCCATTGGCTCATGTCCAAAGTCATTGTGCAACTATATCCACAATATGGTTATAAGTACATGTCTTCCCCCATGAATTTCGATGTGGGACAAAAAAATATGCAACTTTTACCAAAAATGAGGAAAATTATAAATATCCTCACCTCTCCCTCCTCAAACACCCAACACCTCCTCTTTCAACATTTTGTTTTCTCTCTCCTTCACTCGACATCACATATCTCTCCCCTTCTACCACTAAGGGACACAATTAGAGCCACCACATGAGATTGGATTGAACTCCATCACCAATGCCAAAACCATATTCCACCTATGATCAACTTCTGGTACTCAGATGAATCACATGAACACCAGTTTGAGACTCATCCATCTAGTGTGAAGGCTATAGGATAAGATGTCTTACCATTCTCACCTACACTTCCATGAATGTATTACGACTACGTCTGGAACCCCTCCAAGATCCCATGCATGCATCGCTGAAGGCTTCCTTATTTGTAATTCATTCCATGCTGAAAATTACTTAAATGCCTAAAACATTTAGGTATATCTAAATTGACAACCGATATATCAAATGAATTAAAATTTGATGATTTTAATATCCACATCTTGGTGTATTTTTATTGATTGAAGGAGACCAAGGCCACATCATTGCTGACTATAACTATCTAAAATCCACTACCATGATGGGAGAACCACACCATGATGGAAGAGACACCAATGAGACTATTCTTTATAATTTTCCAATACATGACTCTTCTTCCAAGTATTCATATTTTTTCCTTTATTTAATTTATTATAACCAATTATAATTATAATTATAATTTATTTTCTAAATAAAATGAATGATTTTTTAAAAAAAACATTTTCCACCAAAAACATATTATCCTTGTTTCTATAATATTATTTTAATTTTTCATCATCTTTTATTATTATTATTATTATATTCTTATTTTTATTTATTTAAATTATTTATTTTCTTATTTTATTATTCGTTCACTCTCACACACTCCCTCTCCCCAATTCAATTTATTTTATTCTTTTCATTTTTATTTCTCTCATCCTCATTATTTTTATCTTCTTCTTCTTCCTTTTATTTTTTTTATTATTATTATCTTCCTCTCCCATTCAACCAATGTGATATCTTACTCTTGATAAAAGGAGGATATCATGAGGGTTATCTTAGGGGAGGACAAGGTGTTTCTGAATTTTTCATAATGTTTATTTCACATTTTTTGTACATATTAATATTTTTAATAGGTGACATGAATGCCCCTAGTGTGGTGAATGTCCCATCATGTAATGAAACAAAATATATTCTTATTCAAATTTATATTATCTTTTTCCCTATATTTATTGGATTTCTCTTCAAATGATGGAGTTTAGAGAATCAATAGATGAAACAACATCCATAGTGTTTGGTCAGGGAATATAGCACACCATAGACCATGGTGTGTCATCATCCTTGTTTACATGAGGATGTGGAATTGTGTTTTCAAAAGCATTAAAATATACCAAAACATATTAATGAAATGAAAAAAATATTCATCATGATATTTCATATGTATATTGTCAAAAATAAAAATAAAAATATAAGGGAGAGTAATGATTGAACATAAAACCGAACCCAAAATCATGTTCTTTCTTCCTTAACTGATTCTATTTAGTACTAAATTAATGTATCTATATTCAATATATCCTTTAACTTAAATATTTATATATGTAATAAAAAACAAAAAAATTCTTCATTTCATCCTTATGATAATAAAAACAACAATAAAATATAGTTTATGCGATTTTGATAAAGTGTGTGATCAAAATTGAAAATCTCTTTATGTGAGATGTCCCTAGGTGGCCATTATACTACACTAGGAAAATAATTATATTTTTCCATTCCCTGTGGTAGGCGTGCACTATATGGATAATAAATTTTAAAATAACATAACTATAAATGTGTACCATAACCCACTCTCATACTCACCAAAGAAGGAAAGTAGACAGTACACTGAGGGTTCAGGTGATGGTAACCATAGAGAAAACAATACTATGTTTCTTATGTGTCGTGAATTTAAAAAAAGAGAGCCCAATGAATGTATCATATAAATGATTAGGTTTATTGAAAATGGAAGTGATGGACCAAAAGTAACTTCAAATGGAAAATAAAGAGTTTATTTAACCTAATAGATGAGAATCTTATTCTACATAAGGTATTATCAATGGATGAATTAACTAATTGTGGAATGTATTAGAATTATGGTGATTTATGTCTTTATTGGAAAGTTTTTTTTGTGATTCAACAAGGTGGTATGAGTAATGTTTTTATTTTAGATGATTAAGAAACTATATATCACTTGTTAATGGAAAATATGTTATGGTATATGGTAAAGAATCTTAGTTAGTTGTTTGAGAAAGAAATGGGGTGAGTGAAATATTTATGTATCAGAATTAAATAATTATGAAAGATATAATAATTATTAATAAATGTTTTTCATTGTGTATTTGAATGAAAATATTGATGGATGCTGATGAACTAGAATCATTATTCAATACCTAGTTGCGATATTCATCAGGGAAAGGTACCCAATAATATGTTCCTAATGTTGAGAAAATTCTATTTATTTTTTATAAAGTGTTGTTTGATATAGATAATGTAAATTGCATTGTGTTAGTGACCTCTTAAGTGATAAGTGATTTTTTAAAATTTGGTTTATGCAATCATTGAAGATGTTTACAACATTTTTGAATTTAATAAGTATAACAAACGATACATGTTCTATATAATGAATAAAGAAGTATGTATTTTTTCATTATGATTTTATATTAATTTAGGTTATTATCATGTATCAATAGAATGCATGTTATAGGCATTAAAAAGTTTGTTATGTGATAATGAAAACCAATTTAACTGAATTTGAGTGATTAATGATATGATAATTTTTAGAAATTTAGGGTAAATCACTTAATTTTTTTTAGATTTTCTTATTTCGAAAGGGTCCAAAATGTTTACCATTTATGAAATTTTTTGCATTGAACAATGATATTAGGATTTAGAAATGAATTTATTTATTCAAAATATGAATATATATTAATATTGGGTAACTGGTGTTAACCCTATAATTGTAATGATAGATTAAATGAATTACCATTGTATTATCCCAACCAGAGGCCTCTAAAATTGTTCAATAATTGGGTTGGTTACGAGGAATCAAGCATGCCTCCATGTATTCTAGAGGTTGTCGACTAGATGTAAGGACATAAACATTGGTAATTTGGAGACATTTACCTCTTATTAGGGCGAGTAAGAAGTGGAAATTGGTAAATATCATACACATATGTAAATAAAAAGAGTGTAGAGGTTGTAAATAAACTGAAATAAAACATTCTATAATAATAATTAAATGTTCAATAAGAGATTTATCAAATATTAAATAAACACATAACCGATCATCCACTGGGCTAACTATATAGTAATAGGATTATAAAAGAAACTGAAATAAATTATAGGGCTCTAAGCTAACTCTGATAAAGACCACATACCTGGTCACTAGGAATTTTTGAATTTTACCATCATGATAAGATGAACCCATATTAGTATTTAGTATAGAATGTGAAACTTATAATCTCATCCCTCTCCACAATGCAACTATTCTCAACATGAAAAGCATTCACAAGGTCTATGGAAACACTAATGTGATCATTTAAGGTGAGAAATAATATTTGTAGGAAAATATAATGATGATGAATGAAAATTCACTTCATCAAGAACATGAAAAATCAATATGCTCAGCCTAAATGAGACACAACATAAAATACATGTAAATCCAACAAACATGAAACCACAGTAGAACCCCTGGTCCGTAATCTTGGTAAACTAGTAAAGCGCCACCATGGATTTTCATATCTATACGCATATACATTTATAGTCCCATAAATAAAAATATATAAATAAAAATGAATATTCATGTGTAGGGTGAATGAAATAACCAAAAAACAATCACCAGTTCATCATTAGGTACGTAATCGCGATCGCATACGCATCCCAATTTAGTGCATTGAGATGCACATAATGACACAATCCATGTATCATTATGTCAATATATAGGTTCGTAATCCCGATTGACATATACCTGCATCGGACAATGCTGGAAGTAACTCTAGGAAAGCTACCTCACCACATGTTTATACTCATCCTATATCTAGGATCACCCGTAGTCATCTCAAATCACATTACCAAAGGATTTTGGGGAATTACATCTAGATATCTTATAAATGTCTAAGATCTATACTCCATGATACTCATTCCATGTATATCCTATCCAATTTATGATCATTAGGACTCATTTTTTAGCTGTGCATCACATTGAGACGCACATGATCCCATAAGGGTCTAACCCTTAGGTGATCTATAAGGATAGGTCATCAGTGTGACATCATTACCACCCCTCAAGATCAAAATGATAAAGTTAATCATAGGTTCATGATAAGGTTCTCAACCACCTTGATAATTAAAATGGTCAATATGCATGGTCCTAATGAGAAAGTCTATAGATCCTAATCATATTTCAAATCAGGGAGAGTGTAATCATCCTCCATAAGTCATAGGCCAATGAGATCATAATCATCCACTATAGAACAATAATCATGGAGATCATAATAACCAACTGATTACCCTAGGTTTATGAGAGGGCAATCATCATCATCGTTAACCCATGATCCAAGGTGAGCGTTATAATACAAATTACATAAAAAAGATGAGAAATGAATCATCCTCATCACTTAAGTTATCAGATTCATCAATGAGAATCATTATTACGGATGATATGATCATATATCGTTGTAGTAGACTCAACAGCTAGATTCTAGAAAGAACCTTTTGAAATATAAATAATACAATAATAATATATATATGGTCAATTTCCACATCCCATATAGTACCTCGGTGTATATAAATAAACATATGAAATAACATTACACCTGACACCTGACACTATCTCTACCAAACCCCAATTTACTAACTTAGGGTATGTCAAACAATGGGGCACCCGTTGGG
This sequence comes from Viscum album, assembly GCA_963277665.1. Taxonomy (NCBI): domain Eukaryota; kingdom Viridiplantae; phylum Streptophyta; class Magnoliopsida; order Santalales; family Viscaceae; genus Viscum; species Viscum album. The sequence goes on along the minus strand of OY728125.1, from coordinate 1,471,251,448 downwards.
TCCCTCAATTCAAAACACAGAAGAGGCATCCTACATGTAATCCTCAAGGTATAAATAAAATAAATTATGTCCTATTAGTGATCCATAACATAAAAGGTAAGTGGTGGAATCTTACATGGGATCCTGGAAAGGCATGTCGTTAGAGGCATCATACATGGGATTCTTAGAATGGTAGAGAAGTTAAGGGATCCTATAAGGGATTAACTTGGTCAAATAATTAATAAAATAAATCCCATAGAGGACCCATGATAATAGGATTAAGATAGAGGTATCATACATGAGATTCAGTAGGATTAAACATAAACAAAGGATTCTTACAAGGGATCCCCATAAACATGTATCACAACCTCAGGGCCAGAAGGGAACATTTGACAAGGGAGAATTCCTCAAAGGAATATATGGAAAGTAATCAACCATGAGAGATAGTTCATGGCTCATATCATAATAACTACCACAAAATATGTTGGTTTGAGACCCCAACCTATCGTTCTCATTTTATGTCTGTCTTTCAACAGATGACTGAATTCGATTACTAGATAAATAATTTCTCCATTCATGAAATTCTATATAGGAGTCCACAAAAACCCCCACTATTCTTACCATTCATATATGTATTATATGATACTCAGAATGGAATAATCATGGGTTTAATTCCAACTCTTATGTAACACCCCAAGATTTTATAATACATTATCTTTTCAATGTAATTCAATAACATGCATTACAGGAAACACCGAGTTTGAGCGCACCATTACTTACCAAACTCACCGTTAAAAAAGCAGTTATGAATATTATTAACTGAATTTTTAATTTAATACACTCCATATAATTTTATAATAAATATTAATTTTTTATTAGACATAATATAAGAACAAATTCATCTTTTTTCAGATAAAAGAAGTATTTTTCAAAAAATGAAAATTTATCTCTTTTTAATAGAAAAAAATTTTAAAAACCAATATTTGACACTTTTATATATTCAATTTAATGAAATTAAATTCTTCTTTAGAATCATGACATAAAAATTTATTTTGTATAAATTTTTGGTACTCTTCTGATAACTTTCATATTTTGATGAATAGTGAAAAATCCTAAATTTTAAATAAAAACAACTTTTTTAATCGTCATAATTTATATTGTTAAATTATACATTTAAATGGGTTTATGTGTAATTAGATTAGATTTTTATCATTTAATATAATTTAGTTCATTATATTTAATTTCCCTTTTTAACTAGACATAAACAAATGTCAATCTTTTCATTATTATTATGTCTTAAAAGCACTCTTTTAGTTTTGGCAAAGAGATTTAATTTTAAATTAATTTCTGTCACTTCTATGTTTTGAATTTAGAAAAATTTATTCCATATTTGGAATCAGGAGGTCCAAATTTTTTAAATATATGTCATTTATTTTTATACATTATGAAAATTTACTTCAATAAATATTTTATTTACCGTAGTTAAAGGGGTAAATCTGATAAATAAGGTTAACAAAAATATATTATAATAATATTAAATTACCCTAAAATGTATTCTATTTCAATTAGATGATACATGTCTGACCCTGGGCATCGTTGGGTCTATTATGGGACCCCATGGAGCCACTTGAGAGTGATAATCAACAATTTTATTAAATAATTTAAAGTATAGACAAAAATGAAAAAAACATATATCTTTTTGTAAAACAATTTTAAAAAGGGGTTATAAAAGTTATCTCTTTGGCTATAAATATTAATTATATATAGAAACATATTTCCTACATAATGGTATTTTATTTATAAATTTTAGACATTAAATTTTTAAATTTATTTATGACACAATGATAATCCAGTAATTACCATATTAATGAGTGATTAAAATAATTAATATTATAAATTTCCAAATTAATAAAATTTGAGACTTTTGATGAGTTAATGTAATGCAATAGGTTAATATGAAATGTTATGGAATATTAAATAATTTTTATTCTAAGTGAAATTTTTTTGATGGCTTTCAAAAAAATAAATTTCTAAATAGTGACAAAATTGACAAAATTGAGTCTTTAAAACAAATACTATATTGTTAATTGATATAATATTACTAAAAATAAAAGGATCAGAAAAAGGACATATATAAGGTTATATATATTAATATTTAACTACTTTGGGTTCTCTTGACTTGTTATAGTATGTTTATTGACCATCTTATATAAAAATACAATGAGACATGGTAAATGTCAAACTATTTAACTAGGAGTTAAATCTAAAAGATAATGTTAATATGGTGACCTAAACCTATCTGAAACCTACTGGTTGAGAGTTATTTGAACCATATCAACCTTATCCTAGAAAAAAATTATTTTGGAGCCATTATAAACTAAAAATAATTTTATTATAAAATAACATTTCAAACTTTTTCTAAAGTGAGCCTCACCTATCTTATAAAATGGTACTTCCCTTTCTCTCAAAATCACACCTCCAAAGCCATTTGGATCGGGCAAACCCTACCGAAATATCCTCCAAAAATCCCTCACTTCAACCTATAATATTTAATTTGATCAGTAATCCTACCTAATAAGTCCTTTTTATCAACTAAAAAGAAAACACCCGAAGAAGAGGTAATAATTTCACTACCCTCTTTCAAGTTCTTTTATTCTTCCACTTACTCTTTATTTTTTGTTTCCTTTATAAAATAATAACTCCAGTATCATATATATAATGTGATTTTATTATAAAATTATTACAACCATATTCATTATTCTATCCATCATATGAATGAATAAGTCACCATACGTGTGTTCGTACAGCTTACCGTCTCCACGTCATGGTGTAGTTTGTTATTCAAACACATCATTGTTTGGATGGGTATAATAATGAGTATATCTGATTTAAATAATAAATATAACATGTTAAGTATTCTATATATATGATATACCCTCTAATTACATACAATTTAACCATCAATATAATGATATTGTCGCTCGTGCGTACATATGGCTTACCGTCTCCACGATGTGATGCGATGTCATTCCCTATCGTAACGATTCAAGAATAATTTTTATTGGATGATTAAAAAGAAAATTTATAGACATAATATAAATCAGGAAATTAATAAAATGAATCCTATCAATAACAAACAAGACTTACGTAACAAAACATGTAAAGGAAAACCAACCAGTTAACAACCTAAACAACAAAAATAGTAAAATATTATTAACAAAGAAAAATTAGAAGATCATATATGAAATCATATTTATGTATATAGTTATTGTATAATTTTATAAAAATTATTTAACTATTATTCAGGAGGTTAACTTACCCTTGACCAAGGAAAATTCCAAGGTTATGGGTTTTCATCTCACTTTTATTCCTATGAGATTAATGCTATATTTTCCCTAATTACCTTTTCTGTGGTGTATGTGCCTCCCATGATTATATTTTTTGCGTAATATAATAAATTTTTTTGGGTATCTACATCATCATTGGATGATACTTCTTTCATGGGGTATAGGTTTCGTATGTTACCAAATCGGTATGGGAATTTCAAATTTCAATTTCCCCTCATTCAATTTTACGCAAACTTCATTGATTACTTTACTCCAAGATTATGTGTGAAATAACTATTTATTTACTTATGTAGTAATTTACACTCCAATTTGTTTGGATATACTTTTGATAAAAATAGTCACTCCATTGATAAATTCTCATGTCATCGATATGAACTTGATGAGAGTAATTTTATCTCAATTTCCATTCATTGAGTTAAACATTCATGTCATTGGTTATGTTTTTACAAGAATATATGTGAATGTAATCTGATTGAATTACACTGAATATCCAATTATATTAAGTGTATCTTTGTTTTTCACACATAATTATTTCATTGATTCATCCTTAATCTAAGGATACAGTCTTTATAATGTATTTATTCTCAATTTACATTCTGTTGAGACCTCTTTATCGTTATGAACCAATTCACTTTTATATGGTGTATATACTATCCTTTGACATATTATATCTTAAATCCCTTTATTCTCATGATATTATAATGTGTTGATTAATGTTATTATTCAATTAATTGTAATCAAGCATGTGTTATTTGGTTATGAACACTTTAACTAAAATATGATTTTAAATGTTTTAAATATTTATTCTTTTAAATCTTTCTCATTAATGACCATGTTTTAAAAATTGTTTCAAGTATTTATTTATATGGACATAAATGTTTTGAAATTAAAATTTCATTTAAAAGAATCAAAGTGGTACGGGAAAGTTTGATTCAAAAATCTATTTTAAACGACTTATTTGATAAATAGTGTGACTTTTAAATGTTTTCATGAAAATGGGATATTTATCTCAAGTAGTTTTAATGAGTATTTTATTCTATTTTAATATCCTTTAGTGTATTTTATTCTTGATTGAGGTTTATTTATCATAACACAATCATCCATATTGTATTGAATGTGTTATGTTTTATTTTGGATGTGTTATTTTCATTCTATTCATGGTTTGTGGTTAAAATATTAACATTTCGTATGATAGTATTAATGATAATGTTTAGATTATATTTCACCCTTTCATATGAGGAAAACATTGGACTTAGTAAGTGATGGGTGGAGCCCGATATAGATCCTTGATGCATCGGTAGGTCTTATGAGACAATCTAGTGTCTTGGCCGAAGGCTTTGAAAAAATATTATTTGTAGTCTTGGCACAAGTCCTTTACTATGTAGTTATGAAGTCTAGAATAATGCATTACATGATTATCAAATTGGCTATTGATATTACCTGTGACTATTAGAATAGTAGAATATACATGTGAATAATTAAATGGAATTCTTTGATTTATCTTTTCCATATTATGATTATGTTTAGGATTAAAAGGATTGTGTTCTAGTCTTATACATTGCCTTAAATTGTTTTTCTTACTTATGAAAGTTTAGTCTATATTATTATCCTTATTGAGAATCTGATCTCACCCCATTCTTATGTTATATTTTTTCCAGGATGCAAATAATTATATTACAATTAACCTACAAGAATAGGCTAAGGGATATAAGAGTGTTCAAAAGGGACACAATTCCTTTTTTGCATGATGTAATGTAAAACTTATGTATGTATCTAGTACTTACATGGATACTAACTGTTTGGTCATTCGGGAAATTATTCCTTGTATCATGCCAATGTTATGTAATAATACACCAATTCTATGTAACTGCGGTCAAGGCATTATAGTTGGTATTAGAGGAATTTTAGTACAAACCTTGGAAGCTGGATTTATAAAAAAACTCTGAATATGAAACACTACCCTAAGATAGACATTGAAGAATAGTATAGAAGAACATCCAAAAATTTTGGAAATGTAAATATTATGTGGGATGTCCACGAAATACATCCCTTTAAGGATACAAGTTGGTAGAGGCGGCTCTGGAACAGATGTACCTAGGAGTGAAAACTCCGACAAGGTGTTTCAGGCTTGACCTGGGGTATCCTAGTACACGACAATAGGCCTTTATGCACTCTTAGTTACGACACTTCTGGGAGATATGCTTAGTATAATTCACATTTTCTTTAAAAATAGATTTGAATGATCTTAATATAATATGATAATAAATAACATTGATATATCCTAAGGTGTTTTAGATTGAAAATATGGGGTTATGATAATATCTAAATGATTTTATGACTCACAATAATCTTTCTTGTGTTAGTCAATGGCTGGAATCCGAGGAAGTCAGAGTAATATTGAACATGATGTACAAGGAGGGAACGATGGTGGAAATAAGCAACAAAATGGAAATTTTATAGGTATAAACAATATCATGATCATTCCGAATCAGTTTTACAAAAATATGATCAACAACATATATATTATCCAACTCCCAGACTCAATAAAAAAGTGAATGGCGGTGAATGATAAGAGCTCTAGTAGTGGAGACCATGGAGAAAATAAAGCTCAATTTCCATCGTGAAAGAAATATGGAAGTAGACACATTTTAAAGTGTCTCAATTAAATAAAGAAATGCTTTATGTGTTGGAAAGAAGGACATAATGTAAATAATTTCTGAGGAAAAATGAAGATTACTATGGAAGAAATTAAAAATGATCCCAAAAATCCATTTACATTAATTTTCTGTAAATGTATGGGACCTAGGAATTACCCGAGTGAATGCCCTATTATATAGGATAACCTCTTGGTTAAGGAAGAAACTATGTGGTAATAAATGGATGGAGAAATGTTTAAAAGTATTTGTTCACTTTGTTTATGGGATAACCTTGGAAGACTTTTCTCTTGTATGCGTAACCTTGCAGTTTGTTATGTGAAAATTCTATTTTAGGAAGAATTATCTTTTCTATTGTTGATATAGTTATAAATAACCATTTGGGTTGAAATGATTCTTGAATTTGAGGCAATTACAAGTTATTAAATTTTTGGATGAAAATGCGAGGTATGAGATGACATTTGTGGTGAAATTATGTTATGGTAATTTTGATAAATTTTCTCATTTTGGGAATTTTATAAAATATGATTTTTGAAAAATAACAACATTCAAACCATGTGACAACCCGTCACGTCGGACAAAGCTGTGGGAATTGAACCCACAACCAGAGTGCGATTGGGATTTATCACCTACCACTAGACCATGTGATGTCCCTGGTTAGTATGACTAATTATTTTTAGTTAAATTATTTTGTTGATCAATAATAAGTTAATTTGGGATCTTTTGGATTATAAAATGGGTTTCTGTAATAGAGGAAAATGATTTTTTGATTATGTGATAAATTTTATTTTGGAAGACGTTTACTCTGTTGGGAATACTATATGCCTTAATAAAATAGAATACTGTGGGATTTCATTTAAGGAGTAATGGGGTATTTTTAAATTTTTTTATTGTATATTTATAGATATTTGGATTAATTGTGGAAATTATTAACATATAATAGAGAATATTTGATTAGGTTAATTAATTTTAAGTATGCGACTTTAAGTGTAGTCGATGTTATTTGGAGATCAAATTAAACGTGGAAGACTATGTAATAAAATTATTCTATGTTTTGGATTTCAATATTATTTTGGATTATATTGAAGGATTTTATGGAAAATTGATTATTTAATGGTATTTATTGAACTTTGGGTTTCTTTGGTTTAATTTTAGAATGTAAGATTAGTATTTTTTTTCTCTAAAGGATTGTACATTTTGGGGATCATCTGATCTTGTACTAACCATTTTAGTTTTGGTTAATCTCAAAATACAAGGTAAATATATTTTTTATCCTTTCTGGATCATGTGATTCTCTAGAAGTTGATTCTAGCACTTCAGGTATGACCAAGTCATCTTAAATAATCATCATTTGAAAAAGATGATATAGTTGTAGAAATTTTTTAAATTATGAAACTATACATAAAAAGTAAGTAATATCTTCATTTTCCTATTCAATTTCATAAATAAATTCCTCAACTTTATGAAATATAACTTAGAATAAAAAAAACATTGTCCGTTTACATTCCCTACTGGGAAACAAATGACCATTTATCTCATCCCAAGTTAGTGGTTTTCTTGTTGTTAACTTTCCCCTGATCATGTTTTCTATCACTCTCCATCAGAACATGACACTTATTTTATCTTCCATATCTATTTTTTCCTATATGGAATGCTAGTATGGGTTATCTCAGGTGACCTTTGTACTTCTCGTTCATTCTTTTAAAGTGATTGTTTTATTGACTCTTATTCCGATGTAGGAATTTCAATGAAGTTCCCAAACCTAGTTTTAAAATTTCAAGGACGAAATTTACAAAAGGGGTTAAGAATGTAATACCCCAAGATTTCATAATATGTTATCTTTTCAAAGTAATTAAATAACTTTCATTACACGCAACAGTGAGTTGTGGCGCACCACGAATTACCAAACTAGTCATTCAAAAAGCTGTTATGAATAGTATTAACTGAATTTTGAATTTAATATACTCCATATAATTTTAGAATCCATATTATCTATTTATTAGATATAATATAAGAAAAAATTCATTTTTTTCAGATAAGAGAAATATTTTTTAAAAAATGCAATTCTACCACTTTATAATGGAAAACCATTTTAAGAACCAATATTTGACCCATTTATTTATTCAATTTAAAGAATCAAAATTTTAATTATAATCCGGACAAAAAAATTTATTCTGGATAAAATTTTGATAAAATTTTGATAATTTTCATATTATGATAAATAGTCAAAAATATTAAATTTTAATTAAAAACAAATTTTTTAATCGACAAAATTTATGGTGATAAATTATAAATTTGAATGGTTTTTAAGTATAATTAGATTATAATTTTATCATTTAATTTAATTAAGGTCATTAGATGTAATTTCACATTTAAAGTAGACATAAACAAGTGTCAATCTTTTGATAGTTGTTATTTCTTAAAAACACGCTTTTTTGTTTTGACAATGGGAATTAATTTTAAATTATTTTCTACCACATATAAGATTTGAATTTGGAAAAATGGATTCCATATTTTGAATTAGAAGGTCCAAATTGTGTAAATATGTAACTTTTATTTTTAGACATTATGAATATTTACTTCAGAAAATATTTTATTTACCGTGGTTAAAGTGGTAAATCTGGTAAATATGGGTAAAAAAATGAATTATAATAATATTAAATTCCCATAAAATGTGTCATATTTATATTTTTTGATAAATATCTAACCATGGTCCTCCTTATGTCAATTTTGGGACCCCATGAAGCCACATGATAGTGATAATGGCACTTTATATTAATTAATTTAAAGTAAAGACAAAAATGACAAAAACATATATCTTTTAGTAAAACACTTTTTACAAGGGGTTATATAAGTTATCTCATCAACAATAAATATTAATTAGAAATATAACATGATTTAATACATAATGGTATTTTATTTATAATTTTTAGACATTATATAAATAAATTTATTTATGATACAATGATGTTTCACTAATTACATTATTAATGAATGATTAAAATAATTGATATTGTAAATATAAAAATAAATGTAATTTGAGAGTTTTAATGAGTTGAACTAATATAATAGGTTAATATGAATTGTTGGGGTTGATTAAATACATTTTATTTGGAATGAAATTTTTTATGGTTTTCAAAAAAATAAAATACTAAATACTATCAAAATTGATATAATTGAGTTTTTAAAACAAATACTATATTATTAATTGATATAAATATTTATAAATATTTATAAAAATTTAAGGATCAGCGAGAGGACATAGATAAGGTTTTATATATTTATAATGAACCACTTGGGGTTCTATTGGATTTTTATAGTTTGTTTATTGACTATATAATATAAAAATACATATAGGAATGGTAAATGTCAAACTATTTAACTAAGAGTTAAATCTAAATGATATGGTTAATATGGTGACCTAAAACAATCTAAAACCTATTTTTTTAAAGGTTTTTGGACCCATCCCCACCTTATCCTAGAATTAAATTATCTCAGATCCATTAAAAACCAAAAATGATTTTATTATAAAATAATTTTTCAAGCTTTTCCTAAAGTGAACCTCACCTCTCTAATAAAAGGGTACATCCCATTCTCTCAAAAGAACACCTCCAAATCCATTTGGCTTGGCCATCCCCAGACCAAATATCCTCTTAACTTCCCTCAATTCAACCTAGATTCCTTTCTTTGATCAGAAATCCAACATAGTGGGACCTTTTGACCAACTCAAAGGGAAACACCTGAAAAAGAGGTAATAATTTCACCAACCTCTTTCAAGTTCATTTCTTCATCCACTTCCTCTTTCTTTGTTTTTTCCATTATAAAATAATAACTCTAGTTTCTTCTATATACTGTGATGTTATTATATAAATATTAAAACCATATTCATTATTCTATCTATCATTTGTATGACAAAGTCATCATACGTGCGTATGTACGGTTACCATCTCCAAGTCGTGGTGTAATTTTTTAATCAAACACTTAATTATTTAGATGGGTATAAAAATGAGTATAACTTAGGTAAATAATAAAAATAAAATGTTAATTATTATGTATAATGATATACCATCAAATTACATATGATTTCACCATCAATATAATGATATTGTCGCTCGTGCGTACGTACGGATTACCGTCTCCACGACACGATGTGATGTTATTCCCCGTCGTAACCATTAAATAATAATTTCTAATTTGATGATTAGAAATAATGTTTAATAATTTAACATAATTAACCAAATTAATCAAATACATCCAATCCATAACAAACATGGATTATGTAACAAAACATATAAATGAAAACGAATCAGTTAACACCCAAAAACGGTGATAATACTAAAAAATTATTATCAATGTAGTATTAGAAGATCATATATGATATAATATTTATATATATGGTTCTTTTATAATTTAATAAAAATTATTTATCTATTATACAGTAGTTTAACGTACCCTCGACCTTGGAAAAGTAAAAGGTAAGGGGTCTTTGTCTCACTTTTATTGTCGTGAGATTCATGCTATATTTGCCACTATAACCTTTTTTTTGGTGTATGTACTTCCCATGATTATATTTTTTTGTAATATAAATTAATTTATGGGTATTTACATCATCATTGTATGATCCTTCTTTCATGGGGTGTATGTTTCTTATGTTAACAAATGGGTAATATAATTTCAAATTTCAATTTCCCCTCATTCAATTTTACGCAATCTTCATTGATTCCTTTTCTCCGAGATTATGTGTGAAATCATTATTTATTTACTTATGTAGTAGTTTACACTCCCATTTTTTTGGATATACTTTTGATACACATAATCACACCATTGATAAATTCTCATGTCGTCGATATGAACATGATAAAAGTAATTTGAACTCAATTTCCATTCACTGAGTTAAACATCCAAGTCATTGGTTTCGTTTTTACAAGAATATGTGTTAATGAAATCTGATTTATTTACACCTAATATCCAATTATATTAAGTGTATTTATATCTTTCACACATACTTATTTCATCGATTCATTCTTAATCTAAGGATACAATCTTTATAAGCTATTTTGTCTCAATTTACATTCCGTTGACACCACTTTGTCGTTATGAACCAAATCACTTTTATATGGTGGATATACTATACTTTGACATATTTTATATGAATACCTTTATTATCTTGATATTATAATGTTTTGATTAATGTTATTCCTCAATTACTTGTATTCAAGTGTCTCTTATTTGGTTAGGAACTCTTTAACTAAAATATTGTATTAAATGATTTGAATATTTATTCTTCTAAATCATTCTCATTAATGTACATGTTTTAAAAATGGATTTAAGTATTGATTTATACAAACATAAATTTTGTGAAATTAAAATTCCTTTTAAATGTTTCAATGTTATATGGGACACTTTGATTCAAAAATATCTTTTAAACTACTTCTTTGATAAATAGTGTGACATTTAAATGTTTTCATGAGAAGGTGGATATTTCTATCAAATATTTTTTATGACTAATTTAATCTATGTCAATATGATTCAGTGTTTTTTATTCTTGATTGAGGTTGATTTATAATTATACAATTGTCCATATTGTATTTAATGAGTTATGTTTGACTGTGGATGTGCTATGTTTCTTCCATTCCTGGTTGGTGGTTAAAATGTTGTCATTTCATATGCTAGTTTTAATACGAATGTTTAGATTATGTTTCACCCTTTAATATTAGGAATATATTGGACATAGTAATTTATGGGTGGAGACTTCTATAGATCCTCTATGCAGCAGTAGGTCTCATGAGACAAACTACTGTCTTGGAATAAGGCTTTGAAAAAATCATATTGGAAGTCTTGGAACAAGGCCTTGACTATGTGGCTATGATGTTTGGCATTATGCATTACATCATTATGAAATTGGCTATTGATATTACATGTGATTATTTGACTTGTTGAATATCCATGTGAATAATTAAATGAAAATATTTGATTTATATTTTCCATATTATGCTGAAGTTTATCTTTAAAAGGCTTGTGTTCTATTCTTATACATGACCATAAATTTTTATTCTTACTTATAACAGTTTCCACTATATTGTTATCATTACTGAGCATCTGAGATCACCTCTTTCTTATTTTTTATTTTTCCTAGGAAGAAAATAATCATATTACGATTAACGTGCAGGAATAGGCTAAGGGATATAAAAATGTTCAAAGGGGACACAATGTTTTTTTCATGATGTAATGTAAAACATATGTATGTATATAGTACTTCCATGGTTACTAAACTGATCGGTATTTTGGGACATTATTCCTTGTATCATGCAAATGTTATGTAATAATGAACCAATTCTAGGTAATTAGGGTCGGGACATTACATCCTAGGAGAAAATGCACTAAATACCCTCAATGTGTAGCAAAGGTGGAGTGCATGATGTGTATAACCTTGTACATGGTGTGTTCCCTCAAGGCACCAACAAGTTGTGTACTTATTATGGTACATGGAATGTGATTCCTAAGTAAATGGAGTGTAAGGTATGTACATATCATATTGCCTACATAGGTTATGTTCTCGTGTCCATCTTATTTCCTGGCCATGTATTTGGTCTGGTTGTGTACTTCTACATGGCGTACAATGCAGATGTGGTATAGGTGTGTACTATACACAACATGTGCCCATTACATAGGAAATCTGAACAGTTACCCATCTACACAACTAATTCCTTTTAAATGGTGATTTTGACCTATACACAACATGTTTTACCTGAACAACGCATTGTGTAGACAAATTTTAATGAGTGGAAAACCTCTGAATCCCACTTGAAACCCTCGTTTTCTCCCCATATTTTATTGATTGGGACCCAAGGGATCCAATAAAATAATGTTTCCGATATAAAACAAGAAAATTACAAAACTAAATTTATTGATGAAACAACAAAAAAAACTTCTTTGGGTGAAATCTATCAAAAATTCACTCATTTCCACAGTCCATAGTTTCCACACAATGATCTTCCAAATCCCGAGCTCCACGGAAGTACCTCTTTATATCACTCTCTATTTAACTCCCCCCCTCACCCACTATTTTAGTTTTGCGATAATGGAATCCAACTAGGGTGATACATGAGAATCCAGTAGTGGAATAAAGAAAAGAAAATGAAATGAATGAGAAAAAGAAAATGAATACAAAAAATGGGCCCTAGTTGGACCTAGTGCCTAACTCATGTTTACGGATCACCTTGGAAGAACTCCCCATTCCATACTCAACAGAGGAGACATAATCTCTATATTATGATCCATCATAAATATAATACCTAATTAACCATTGAAAATAAATTAATACATATTTATTAAAATATTAAATATTAATTATTCCGCTAAAATTTGAATGGCTCAAATCTGCACTGAACTCATTTCCTTGGGTAAACACGTTATTCTGAGACCATAAGAGTTTTAAAAAAAACCATCAAAGATCATCTTCTAATAGAAAATTATATTTTAACAATGAGAAATATTTGGAAGAAATCATTCAAATTTATGCTCAAAATTTCAATATGGAAAAAACACAGGACCATAAAAGCTCACACCTATAAACCTTCTCATCCATGATAATCCTAGTGGTAGGAAAGAAACCATGCTCCCATCCCGAGGATATACACAACGAAGCTATCTAGACTACCCAATCAGAAGCCTCATAGTGCCAACAACAATCTATTATATTGATGACACTTGACTTCCACTAATCTTTTACTCCCTACTATAGGAATACCCATATCGTAATATTACATTTATCTTTGAAACCCAATGACCAACAAAAAATTCTGAATTAAAATTGAATCCAATAGTCAACACATTCCAACACCAAAATCTGCACTCTCCATTGTATGGATTACTTTATACTGCTCCTTATGTGCAACCATATAAGGATTCCTTCCACAATAAGGGAACACATTTAAAATAAATTATGCACAACATCGGGTTGAATCCTGCTGAGCATAATCAAGATGAAACCGATATTGAGAATGATAGTATAGAACCAGGAGTAACCAAAGATACAATATAAATTCATGTAAGGATCCATACAATCCATGCTTACAAAAAAATCATAACTCGCCTTTAACCAACCCCAAACACCATGTGTCCTACCAACGTGTGTCTAGGTAAAACCACATGTTGATCATCTCATGGAACCAAATCATTTTGATGTCACCTCTACTATAGAGGTACAATTATCATTTTACCATTACTCCCAGGAAACAAATCATAATAAAATTTCTGATACCATAATTAATGTACTTGAACTTAGTCACTCCCTGATTACGATTAAATGGTACCTCACAAAACTTTCATGTACCTTTATCACCTGACTCACACTCTAGTGTGTCATCCATTACAAGGTTTAGATGATTTTACCACGCAATAAGTTTTTAATACTAATCTTTAATCTCACTTTGAACTCCTTTTAAAAATATGGAAACTCACTTGTGCAATGATTTATTCAATGATCCATCATCACTTGGCATCATTCCAGTCAGAAGAATCTATCCAAAATCTGACTACATTAGTAACAATGGATACATAGGTCGACTGAGGAAGGAACCCATACTATCCTGCCTATAAAAGATAGTCTTGATACCAAAAAAACCTAGTATTTATCAAAAGAATAATCCATAAACGTTTTAATAACACAAAACATGATCAAATACATTTCCTTGATCAGAAAACAAGTGTAAAAACAATATCACTACCTATAAAGGCATTGAAAATACACATTCCAGCCTCACTAACATGCTTTACGTTGACAAAATAGATGTCATCCTATAGGGTTCCAAGTCAAAATAAGGGCCTATAGGAATCCCACATAGCCCTGCAGATTAATTCTCACAATTGGGTTACATGTTTTAACCATGTATCCCAAATATCGAACCCCTTTAAAAAAGTTAATGTACAACACGACCTATGAGGAAAAAACAACCAACAATTCCTATAATGGCGTGATCCACATTGAGTATCCTCCTAAGGAACTACTCCCTAATGGTCATGATACCAATGAATGAAGAGAGACTAAACTAATAGTCATTAGGTATATATATACAATAATACCCCCTCGATGTCTAGTACATGAGAGAATTCCTAGTATCCATTAGCTTCATACTCTGTGACCATACCATATAACCATGACCATAGAATAAACACCCTAAAATGGTTACAAAAGATGGGAATCACATGCCATATTGACCTTAAAGGATCTATACACCTCCCATACATGAGGCATGTGTCATCAGAGTCACACCAATGCCACAACATTAATCCACATAACCATAAATTAGAATAAAACATACATACATGAATGTAGGACTAATTGAATAGGCCAACGTCGTTAGTAATAATATGAAACTAGAAGGACTATATGATGTTAATCAAATGTTCCAATTATGTTTCATGAGAAACCACTTTCCTTTTTTTTTCAAGAGTAAAAAAACATCTTTGACCTCATTCCAATGGTAATGATTCATATATCCATAATAAATCATACCAACCAAAAAAATTTATGTTTCATAGAAGGATAAAATCATATTCAATTACAACATCGTATATCAAAATAACAATCCCATTCCATAAAAACATAACCTCTTACCAAAAGATGTATTCTTATTGGACATGTCTGGTATCCATTATAGGTTACAAAACATTCCAAATACTACACTCTACCATGTCCCAAATAGTAATGACCTCGAAAAGAAAAAATCTGATACAATTTTATAATGATCTGACATAGATTGCACAAAAATGGAGGTCTGAGTTGGTTGGTTGTGTGGCCTCAAGAATACCTCCCCATACGCTAAGGGCTTCCACCTAGAAGTGAGGGCCTAGGGTGTGACAATGTGGAATAATTTCCCTCAAATCAGAGTGATAAAAAATGAAAAATAAATAATAACCATACAATGAATTAAATAAAAAATGTGTAGAATCAATAAATAAACTAAAATATATTATGGTGTAATAATAAATTAATTTGAAATAAAATACCAAACAAGAATACCATACATAGAACACAAGTCACCCACTAGGCCTAACATAAACATACATGAGTACAAAATATACTAAAATTCAAGTACAAATATCTAATACTATATCTGATCTAGGCATATTCCCTTTCTACAAACACAACCTGAGACTACCATATGCCTTCTTCACGAAGAAGACTGGAGCACCCCATGGTGACATGCTAGGTTGGAAAAAACCATTCTTCATCAATTTTTCAATATGAATCTAGGACTCCTGCAACTCAAAAGGCACCATCTGATAAGTATCCATTGAAATAGGATCGACACCGGGTTGTAAGGATATCCCGAACTCAACATCACGTCGAGGGGATAGAGTCACAACCTCCTTGGAAAGAATGACCAGGAACATTCTAACAGCTCTCAGGACATTCATCTCCTCACCATCTACTGATTCTCTTGGAATCTCGACCAACATAGAAAGAAGAGACTCCGCACATCGTTTCCCCACCTTAAAACTCCATTCACTAATAAAAGCGACATTATTTCCATCCTCATCAGAGAACACGACTCTTCTCTGGAAACAGTTGATAATGGCATGCACAGAAAAGAGCCAGTCGATGCCTAGGATGACATCATATGGATGTATCCGCAACAGTAGGATATCCATGCTAGACTTATGTGGCCCTACCATCAGTTTCCACCCTTGATAAACATAAAAAAATTATGTCTGACATCCAATTTGGGTACTCACCTCCAAGAGAACTGGATGTCTCTTAGCGTCTAAACCCAGAGCACGGGCCAAACCTGGTTTAACAAAGGAGTGAGATTCTGTTTTATCAAACAAGGCATATACATGAGTACTAAACATGCTTATTGTACCTTGAACGACTTCCTCCCCTGTTGGAACTGTTGTCTCTGCTGCGTGCAACTAACCACACCCAGCTCCTCAACCCCTCTACTATCGACCACCTCCCAAACCACGCCCTTGTTGAGGTCCCTGAGGAGCACCCTCTAGCCAACCACCTCCTATAAAATCTTCCCTCAGAGGAGCGGGATCCCGATTTCCCTGCTGCTTTTGCAGCTGAAAAGGCCTGGAAGGAAGTTGTTGCGGTTGAGGTGGGAATTGAACATGCCCACCCCCACTATACTGCACTCGGTCTAGGAACTAATTAAGAAGGTACCCAAGACTCCCACAGATGATTCATCTCAATTCTGGGCCCGCAAGGAAGGGATGAGGACAGGGGGATTAGAACTAGAACTGTTGGGGCCTACTCCCCACCGGTCAAAACATGGAAGGCCCTAATGCGGGAGGCCTACTACTAACAGCCTTCCCCTTTAATGACCTCCAATGGATCCCCACTCGCGGCACACCTCCCAATGTGTTCTTCCTTTATACCACTTCATCCTTCTTCTAGACCTCCATGTATATCAGTAGGGTAAAGGGAGTAACAGCATACTGAAGAGATGGTCGGAGTGCCTCCTCTAGACGTCTCGCCCAAGAAACCTCATTCAAAAAGTGGTCCAGAGAAAAACAAAGGAGATCCTTGACCATGATCCCAAAATCCCTCACTAATATGCCCCCCTACTGGAGGGAGTGAAACTACTGCCTCTTTTCAGCCTTCATCGTGGAAGAGGGGAATTTTTCCCAGAACTCCTTCTCAAAGCTGGTCCATGCAACCTCAACATCCCTCTTCTCCCAAGGTATAATGTACACCTCTGACGAGCTACTCCTCTCATCTAGCTTTCATCCAGAGGCACCCAGTACTCCATCGGAGCCTATATCAAGATGAAAGCTATCTCCAACTCCTCAATCCAGCTCTCTGTCTCCATGTCCGAGATGTTGCCTTCATTCTTCCAGAGGTCCTATCACTGAAAAGAACAAAGCTTCCTCTTACACTAGTCATCCTCCTCCTCTCGATAAGCCCTATGATGATCATCCAAAATAGCCTCCCAGGCCTCGATCACCCACACAACTCATGGTCATCATCCTGGTGCCATAGTTTCACGGTAAATAAAGAATGCATAAGCTAGAGTTGTGTAGAATATTTATTTCAAATTTTTCTATAGACTTATTATTCATTTTAATTACTCAAAATACCCAAGTCACAGAAGAAAAAAATTCATTATGATGCATGTACCTTTCTTAGGGTCTCTACCCTACAATCAGTGTTTCCTCACTTGGTTGTTCGATAGGTCCAGAGTCCTTGCATCAGATCACGGGGGCCCCTAAAATCCAGTGCCCCATCCGGTCTTCCCTAGCCTATTTGAAGAACCAATATTCCCTACCAGTGTTGCCCTACGATCCCATGCAATACTCACTGTGCCTAAACCCAATATCCATCTTATCTCTCAACCTTTCCCTTTGATACCATTCTATAATTACCCGCCTTCACCAAGATGAGAGATGGGACAACTGATTGGCAGACCATTCCTTCTTCAAGTTAGAGGATTGATAATGACCCCAAGACCTGCCTTCTATAGGTCCCAAAGTGGAGACTAGAACCAAGGGTATATAATCACACAAAATATGTATGGCATTACCCTTTTTATTTAATAGGATTGGTAGATAAGATAGAAAATCCCAACAACACCAAAACTGGAGGTAAAAGCAAAGAAAAAAGCAGACCATTCACATATGCATATTCAAAAGTAAATTCTACAAAAGTAAAAGGAAAACTCCAAAGGAAAGTACCAAAGAAAAGAAAAACAACAACAGTAACTGTCACAACATCCGAGCAAGTACGGTTCCACACGATCCCTAATGTCCTCATGGAAACATGAAAGCAGTTTATATATATAGGGTGAGTATACAGATATGCTACGTTGGGAAAACGAAAAGCTCTTGTGAACAAGTGGAAAGAAATTCTAATGCCCCATGAAAAAAATTATAAAACTAAATAATCTATTAATGATTCTATCTACCCAAACCTCTACATGGATCACCCCCTAAATAATGCAAGTCAAGATATGTAATAGTAATAAAACATCGATATTTGGGTACCCCACACCTCTTTCCCACCAGTTATTGAAGACATCCTACACATATGACCTCCCACGCCATTCTCATCAAAGTCCCACTGCCATGACCCTCCCACACACACCTGGGAAATAACGACACTTCCCACCTGCAAACACCTGGGCCAAAACCACACATCCCACCCGTAAACACCTGGTCCACGAAAACCACATGTAACCACGCCCGCAAACACCCAAGACAGAACAACTACAACCATTCCCGAAGACACCTGGGCCTCATCATGATGATACTTGGGAAACAATATGCCCTCACAAACCTAGGCCAATCACCACGACTACCCTTCTCGAAGAAACTTCGGCTATAATGGACCTCAGAATGTCAAATCCTTGCCCGATGGATCTTGGGCTATAATGGACCTCAAGTCATCACATCCATTCCCGAAGGATCTTGGGATACTTTGGAAAAGGAGAAAAGAAAGATATAATAACCAGCCACTCATAGGAGTGTCGGGAAAAAAACCCTCCCCCATGGAATGGGGGTGTTCAACACAGATTACTCAACTTGGTTGGTGCGTGAATAAGAAACATAAGAACTACAATTATATATATAAGTATACAAGCACTCTTCCCAACCTAGGGTTTCAAAACCATCCCAAGCACAAAAACCCTCTTTACGATTCATTCAAAAAAAAGAAGCACCCCCACAACCATGTCACAACTCATTCATGGAAAACAATTCTCCAGTGAATCCATTTTGGTTTTCATATTCAAGTTATTCCATTTAAGTAAAAATTTTGTATTACTGGGAAACTAAAAGGCATAGCCACATGACAAGGAATTGAAAACAACAAAACTACAATTTAATCATTCACACAAGGTTCTCTGGTAATTTCACATCAACAAAAGGGATCCATGAGATCCCTCAATGTACTGGAACCAAACCAAGCCCCACCATATGGCCCCACAGAGCCGCAGATCCAAAAACCAACAACTGCACCACAACAAAGGATCCCATACCCAACCAAGTCACTTCCCAAGAAACCATAAATATCATAGAATAGAGTAAGGGAGGTTTGAAATTTGAAACATTCCATTCATTTAGTTTCATCATCCCATTTGGTAAACCAGGGTGACCACACAAGTATTATTATTCATTGGGTATCCATTTAATCAGCTGAGTTTATGTGATTTACCAGTATCCATGTTACAACCATTCAATCATGAAAACAAATCCTGAAAAATATAGGTTCGTTAGTGCGCAAGAAAATACCACTAATGACAATGATTTTCAGTGGACATAAGCCCATACAATTTAGAACACATAATCAAGGATAAAGAGTAAAACAGAAACATCGATCACACCATCCTTCATTCATTAAAATTCCATTTTTTATCTTCATTAAGGTTTGATTTCATCCATCCCTATAGGAAACATTTTTATACCAACCCCGCATGATACATAGTAAAGAGAGACGACGGAAAACACTACTTGTAATATCAATGATAGACGTTTTTCTCCGTGAATCAAGAATAGGGGATGAGCGACTTGAAGGGGAAGAATGTCGAGGACTCCAAGAATGAGTAGTAGCGGATCCAGCCTAGGTGCATCATGCCTCGAGAATGGGGAACTCCAAATGCACCAAAGGAAAGAACAAACCTGACCAAGAAGAAGAAGAAAATAATTCTACTGTGATATAAAGACGAGATCGCGTAGTTTCAGGATATGATGATCTTGACCACCATTAAAGTAGGATCGTGGTTTTACTACATGGTTGGGTGGTTACACACAATGAGATTAATTGCTACCTAATAATTCCCATCGAAGAGGCGTCCATAGCGGTTGAGTTAAAATATTTTATTTAAAAAGGGAAAAATGCGTAATAGGGACATACAATTTTGGTATGTTGAGGCCTCCATTACAATCCAGACTCTATGGGTTTAGGGTGTCCCAAACACCAGAAATTTTTAAAAGGCATGGACTAGGAGGGTTGGGTCATTACACCACATTAAGAACATTTAACCATTTTTGATGACATAAAAATACCATTACCATTGTCTATAGTGTTAACTGAACCACTTCTTTGAAATTATTGGCATTGTGTCCTTCTTTTCCACCCCCTCAGTATCTTTCAATTCCTTTGAAACATTCTCTTTGATGACTCATCCCAAATGAATTACATGGGGAAAATTGAACATTCATTCATATATGATCACCATGAAACTCTGTCTTTATCTTATTAGGTAGGTTAGGAAACACAAAAAAGTTGAGATTATTGATCATATTATGATATTGAAGATAAGGCATAATAATTATGTTTCTCAATCCAACTCTTATTTAATTCGGATTCCCATGAATAATATCTTTCCATTGTCCATCATATTATCCATTAACATGAATCCTCCTTTTTCTATGCATTTTCTAAAACCCAAAAACAATACTAGGAAAAAAAACATAATCATGGGGGATTACTTTTAATCTTAAACATCTTATGATTAATCCATGGTTATTCATGATCGTTACCATTATTCTAGGATTTTAACCTATAGTTATACTTATCCATAGGGACATCCTTGGGCACACCATAAAAATATCTCTTGGGATCTCACAAATTTTTTTTCATCCAAGATTCCAATGGTTGACATAACCATTGATATGATACCAAATATAATGACCTAATCAGGAAGTACAATAACATTAAGTTACATTAGAATAATAATTACTACATGAAAAAAATAGACACACAGAGACCATATTAGTTTAGTGTCTTTGGAAACATGGAACATGATAGTCTATGTTGGTGAAAGAACTTCAACATCTCCCATAAAGATCATTACCTTTATTTTTTCTACCTAAAACATTTATTTATATATTTGGGAAAAGAAAACATAAAAAGGGTAAGCTCAAATTCTCAGTATTGGTAACCATGGAGAACATAAAACAAACCATAAACATAAGAATGTTAAAACAGTAACATAATGTTTAAATATCAATATCACGAGTCATGAAATAATTCTTGGATGTTTTTAAGGAATAAACCATAAAAGGAACGTTAACCATAATAAATTAGTATTGTAATAAAACATGGAATTGTGGTCACAAAATGATCTCATAAAATGATTTCCATAGTTTCCAAATCATTACTGCCATGATGATCATAGTGGATAAAGTCCTTTACTAAACTCGGTTTACTTTCCATTCCATTCATGTATTACTGAACCGTATTTACAATGTCATTCTAGCCGAGTATTACTATATTTTATTTACTTTCTATTATATCCATTTTTATCTCATGGGATATAAATATTTACCAAATTTATTGAAGAGAGATATAAGTCTCACCCATCTCATAATGAAATCATTCTTACATGTTCCACAAAAACCTAAATCATTTATCATATCATAACCCAAGAAATAAAATGGGTTTCTTAAATATCATTCTATCATAAAATAATCCATATAAAATATCACTCCATAATAAAAAAATCAAATAATATTAGTAATTGGTATAAAAACATAACACTATTTAAAGAGAGTTATCTTAGATGAAAAATAATTTTGATAAAACAATTGTACTTAATTTTTGAGGAAAATATCCTCTATTTTTAAAAAACATTTTCTTTTCTCAAATTGATATAAAATTTTAAAATTAATTATATTAGGTAAAAATAATCTTGAAAGTGTGTATAGGATGCTTCAGGGAAATAAAGTGTTAAGAATTCGTAAAAATCCGTTCGTGTCGTATATGTTAAAAAACATACTTATCGTATTGTTTCCCAAAAATTAGAAAAGTACCTCATATGGAAAATGAATGAAAGATTACTTCCATACCATGTAGTAAAATTTAAATATGCGTAAAAGATACTTTAAACATATATAGAATAATATTAAACATTTTATGAAAAAAATATTATAAAACATTGTCATGGATGATAAATATACCCCTAGAAAATAATTATGTATAAACAATCTCATATAAAAT
The DNA here is from genome assembly GCA_963277665.1 of Viscum album. NCBI lineage: Eukaryota > Viridiplantae > Streptophyta > Magnoliopsida > Santalales > Viscaceae > Viscum > Viscum album. The sequence continues at coordinate 1,471,228,523 of OY728125.1, read as the reverse complement.
TGAGATTGCAAAATCATCCCTTACATTATGTCCAATGTGAATCCTATGTGTCTAAACCACATGTATAATGGTTTAAATAATATTACTGATTTATTCTCTATTCATAACTATTTTTATTATAACATTTATGATAATATTTTAATCTTTTTTTTGTAACATTTCATTTGTACGTGTTATTCAGGTATTAACTACTTTATATTTTTATGCAAGTTCTGTCAGATAAGTTCTTGTTCCTATGTTTATGTTACAGTTATATAATGTATATAATTATATTCGTATAATATATATCATATTTATTCATTCAATTCATGTATATAATCATGTTTAATGAAGCTCGTGTAGAATTAATCACATCGCACCATGGAAAAAATAGACCGTATGTATGCATGAGCAATGATATTATTCCCAAAAATATTGAATGGCATTGAAATGGATGGTGTATGATATTTAATAATTATTATAATGTTATAATAAAAATATATAGTAATTTTTTCCATCATTATACCCATCCAAGTATGGTGTTGGTGAAAAACATATTACATCACGTTGTGGAGATGGTAAGCCATACGTACGTACACGCTGTGATTATGTTTTCCATAGGATGGATAGAAGGTGGAATATGGTTGTTTCATATTTATAATAAATATAATTGTATTATTTGTACTGATGTTATTAATTTATAATTAATCAACTAAAGATGATTAATTATAAGAAGCAATAAGTTTGAAAGAATTGATGGAAGAGATTACTTCTTCCTTGATATGCTTCCTCTAAATATTTTCTTAGCGCACTACAGTTAGTATTTAAAGACAACAAGATCATATATAATGAAAATAAGGGATTTGAGAAGGAACATTTGTAGGGTATGGAAGAACATGATGGCTTAATTAGTTGTGGATAAATGATGGAGGAGGTTCCCTTTTATAATTGAGGTGAGGAGCACTTTTGGAAACCCAAAAATATTAATTTATAATAAAATAAAAACCCACTAGAAAATCACCAAAATGTTCAATTAAAATATGATATGGTATAGGGTTGTAATATCTTCAAATAATAAATTTTATACCAGTTTATAGTTCTATTAAAAACTTATATTTTCATTATAACACAATGTTATTCTATTTCATTTTAACTGGGGTAAAAAATATTTCAAATTTAAAAGGGTAAAATATTTACTTATTTGATCTCAATTAGGTCATAAAAAAATAATTTAGAACATTTTAGATAATTTAATAATTATTATATATTTTTCAAAATGATTATTATTCTTTTATATTTAAATAAAAGACAATTTTGATAAAAAATCAATTGTGTCAATTTTGACACTATTCAGTTTATTGATTTTTTAAAATGTAAATATATCATGATAACTTCAAAAAAATATTTTATTATATTCTTATGTGGTTAGGGGTATCTATAAAATTCATTGGATATATTAATTACTCAGAATTATTTTTATTTTAATATTTTTAATAACATTTATTTGATATCTCAATTAATAAAATAATTACTATAATGATTTTGTGTAATTATTTAATAAAAATATTTATTTTTTAAAAATAAAAAATAAAATACATTACTAAATATAAATTTAATATCTTTCATTATAATATATGTAGTATAACTTATCTTGTATAAAAACAAACATTAAAATTGTTATACTTATAAAAGTATGAATGTGACAACTTTAAAATTACTTTAAATAAACTAATATGAAGATCATAATATATGCTATATGGAACAAAATGGTCACTAGATTGAGTTTTGGATGATTATTGTCGAGATATACTCGTCCAATATATTTTTTTCATATTTTTTGGATATTTTCTCTTTGGTAGGTTTTTAATATTAAGAATTTCGTTGGTTTCTCATAAAATCATTAATTTTTACATCATCAAAGAATAAGACTTTAAGGTAATTTTTTTCCTAAAAATTAAAGAAAATTCCTTAGTGTAGGAAATTATTTAATATTTCCATAGAATATTTAATTACAAACATATAACATGGTCATCCCTATATTAAAATAATTATACTTATAAGAAATGTGAGTTTGACAACTTGTCACCTTCATTGGTTTTATTAATATCTATGGAATTTTCATTATTATGTAGAAATTAAATGGGAATTTTTCAAACCTAATATGGTAATTGTAAAATTATATTCATAAAATAGGAATTTAGTAGGATTTTTTAATACTTTATTGTCCATATAATATTATTTTTTATAGTAATTTACATGATTTACCTTTAACCACGTTAAATAAAAATTACCGTATTTACTATATATAACATCAAAATATAAAACTAACTGATTAAAATAATATGAACAAACTAATTCAAAAAATAGAATCTATTCTTCAAAATTTAAGACACATATATTTCATTGATTAATTTCAAATAAATCATGTTGTGAGAATAAAATAATGGGTTTTTTGTTTAAAAGTTAAAACATTGCAAAATATTGAAATGTCTTTACAAATGAATTCAAGGTAAAATTCTTGAAAATGACCTATATTGTAATGAATTATTAAAATATATTCTATTAATACTTTAAAACCATTAAATAATATTACTTAACCATATAAATTATTGTGATGACCAAAAGTTGTTTTCAATTAAAATTTAGTGTATTCTTACTATTCATCAAAATATGAAAGTTATAGGTAAAATATCAATATTTCATCCAAAATAAAATTTTATATAAAAAATACAAACAAAAAGTTTATTTTTTTAAATGTAACATATTAACATTTCTAAAAATTGATTTAAAATGGACGATCCATCAAATGGAGGTAAAACTACATTTTTTAATGAAATAATTATTTTATCCGAAGAAAGTTAATTTTTTATTATATCTTGTTCTAAAAAATATGTAAGATGAATGCTGATGTTATATAAAATTCAAAATGTGGTTAATAATATTCATAATGGATATATTATATCTAATAAAATAATAATATTTTAATAATATATTATTGTTTACTGAAACTCAGTAATGCGTAGAATGCAAGTTATGGAGGAAGTCCCCTCCTACGTGTTATGTAATCTAAGTCAGTATTGTGTGTAGTGAAAACTTCATTTTCTATTGTATATAAAATAATAAAAACTTAGTTCATCGATACATTGAAAAAAATCTATACTTTGTGATTCGTGAAATGAATTCTATCAAAAGAACTTGAATTTTGTGTAACACAAGCCAAGAATATTGTTGCGTATACTACAAGATAATATGGTGTTGCATATAACACAATCTTATCATGGTGTAGTATAAAACAAAAGAAATAAATTAAATTGAAAAGAATATATCTCATAAAATCTTGGGGTTTAACAATAATTCTTTGGATAGGAATTGATAATTTCATTATTACTATAAATACATCTTATTTGAAATTACAAGTGGAGGTCATTCGTAAATAGGTGTATCGTGGGGTAATAACACTGAAAAAGGATAATTGGGATTTGACATGAACAAAACCTAGTGAACAACAACATTCCTTACTGTGAATCTAATTTGACACTCCCATGCGATATTCATAGGAATATTCAGCTTTTTATTTTAATTCATTATGATGTAATTGAAAATACTTATTTAAACAAATAAACGATGATTATTATTTGGAGATAAAAAATGAAAAACATTGGAATTTATTTTATCTATTAAACCATATTTACAATTCTAAAATATTATTTAAAATTCATAATTTTATGATTTTATTCAGTATATGGTGTTTTGTAGAAATGGACCCATGAAGAATGAAGGGTGTTAGTTTTCATAGCTAATGTAAATATTTCCTTATTAAGAAAGAAAATATATATGTAATTATTAACTGATAATATCATGGTTATATTAGGGAATCATTAACAAGTTATAGAAAATAACATTTCCAGAATGGAGAAATATGTTGTTCAATGGAATTTTTCCCATATAATAGATAACATTATTTGAAAAAATACCTTATCATTTAGTGGGACTAAAAATATCTTGTATTTTTATCAAAGGATTAAGACCGTTGAAATAAAATTTCAACGCGTGGGATGTGATTAAAAATAAAAGTTTATATTAGTGGTATATTATATCATGGATGATGATTAATGGTGATTATTGTTTTAGAATACTATGGTGTAATATTATATAGACTATATGAATTATATACCATTTCATGAGACATTATTCGAAAATATACCCTGTTAATCCATTTAATAAAATGAATATAAAGTTATATTGATAATATTGAAATACAGAAGAAAGTGTTATAGATTGTGAGGTTGCCTTTATATGGCTATCCATGTTTGAAAAAAACTATATTTGAAATATATAATCCAAAATTGATCGTATATTATTTCCACTTATGTAATGAATCTAAAGGAATTTGGTCTCCTAGAAATTTTCCTCATGTGATGAAACAATTTTAGGCACCATAAAAAATGATATATATATATTCTATATGTTAAAGTGAAATCAAGAGAATAATAGGAAATCTAAAAAATAGGAAAAAGCGATGTGAAAAATAATAAGAAAAAGATGAAGCAATTTCCATCAGGAGATAAACTCAGAGAGAATCATCCTAAAAAATTCTTGAAGGGCATCAATGTTTGTTACAATTAAGTTGAAAAGGGTAATTTGAATCATGAATGCAAATGGAAGAAACTAATCATTACCGTTTAGAGATTAAAATATAATTAAAATTTGAAATATTTACACAAATATACAATGTTTTAGGGGAACATACCATAAAATAGTTCATGGGGTGAACTATGATCTTATATGATTACTACAATAGATGTTGAAGTACCGAAAAATTATATAAAAGTTACATTATTCATAACATATATTTTTTTAATTTTATTATTTAATTCTAGATCATCACACACTTTGCTTCTCAAATAACTTCCATGAAAATTTACTATTTACCTTGAACCTTAATAAGGGAGTTATTGGTTAACAATCATAAAGGAAATCTCATTAAAATAAGAATATACTAGGTAGAACTGATTATGTCACTTAAACAAGACCAATTTTGTGAATTCATTATCATTCTTGTGGTTGAATTCAATATAATACTTGGTATATACTGGAATCCAAAATTAGATTCAAAAATTTATTAACTAGAGAAGGAAATTATGATTCCTGATGAATATTTCAAATTAATTATTTTTTAGTAGAGACAATATCATATGAGTCAATTATAGATCCAGTAAGAAAATAAAACAAAATCATTGAGCATAAAATATAATCATATCTTTTAATACATACATATTTTATATAAATAAATTTTCTTATTTCATGAGGAAATCATAGGAATAACACTTGAGCATGAAGATTCATTTTACATTGAACAAATCCATGATGAAAAAAATACCCAAGACTCCCTATAGAATGGCCACTTTGGAATTGGTGGAGTGGAAGAAAAAATAAGAGGATATTTTTGATAAGGGATTTAATTTCCTTAGTTTTTCACCATTGGGATCAGCTTTTTTCATTAAAAAAATATTTATCCATGAGTAAGTTAATTTATTATTAGAAATGAAATACTATTATGATAAAGAAGAAGTATCCTATATCTCACCTAGATGGATTATTCATTCAAATTCAAAAATATCTATATTTTAAAAAGATTTAACTTCATTCATGTTGTCATGGATTGTGAGTAAAGAGGGAAGAAAATCCGAATAAATATTTTTGATCATGGTATTGGTATTATGCAAGTATAATAATTCCATTTATATTGAAAAAATAAACCCCCCATTTTTACAGATATAATGAATTCAATATTGAAGAAATACCATGACTCTTGTGGGGTATTGATTGATGATGTATTGTTGTATTATGAAATATATGAGGACTACAATTATTAATTACGATCATACATTATACTATTAAAAAAATAGTAATATAAAAAATTTAGAAAGTGTGAATTTTATCTTCCATTAGTATCTGTCTATGGAGTTCTCCATTAATGGAATATTTGTTGATCCTACAAAGATAGTGGTAGTCATTTAATGGCCTGCACTAAAGTAAATAACCGAGGTATGTAGTTTCATTATTTTGGTATGTTTCTATCAGTGATTCATACAAAATTGTACCTGATTGGATAACCATCATATAAAGAATACTTATAAAGGGTTTCAGTTCATATGGACACATGGATATTAAAAATGTTTTGATAATTTGGAGAGATTATTGGTCAATGATCTAATGTTGACTATAATATTAGGATATTCATGATTTTTTGTATATAGTGATGCATGAATAAGGGAATATGTTGTGTCCTTATAAAAAATTATAATGTTATTTCATAACCATTTTGGATTAAAAGACTCCGGGAAAGAACTATTCATCCATTGATAATGAGTTGGAAGATGTAATAATTATGTAAATGATATGGAGAAATTACCTCTATGGTGACTAGTGTTAGACATACAATGACCTTAATATCCTAAAATAAATATTTTCCAAACAATATCTCAACATGAGGAAAGTATATTTCTAGATAGACTCTAGTATTACAATTACATAATACACTAGCACCTATAAAATAAAAATAATAAATAAGACACTTTGAGTAAGAATGGTCATTTAGTTAATACCTAAATGAGTCTTGAGAGAGAACCTATTTTCATGTATATAATAACGATGTATATAGGAATTATTAAGGGAGGGGTGACATGAATTTGTTCTCAAATGGTTGTAGAAACCACATTATTATACATTTTAAAAATTTCTTAATCTGTTGATGAGAATATTCAAAATAAAATAAATTTTGTTAGTGAAGTTAACATGGATGAATTTGATTGTGACTACGACATACAAAAATTTGGATTGATATTAGGTGTTCCAAGTATATCTGATATAAATATTGAATTGTTAGATGATTTCAATAGCTTAAATTTATCTATACAACCTTGAAAAAAAACTAATATATATATACTTATTCTGGATTTCTTATTGCCACGTGTCACACTCACTTTCTTCCACATCGATTTTCCCTTACATGCCCTTTATCCAATTCTCTACATCACCCCTCAACATGGTATCTATTCCTTTCTCTACCTCTCTCTCCCGATCCCACTGATTTAATTGTGTATAGAAACATACACTACCCTTTAACATTCACCTCCGTCATCTTGGATTTCCTGGTCAACTAGTGTGACACCCCAAGCTCCCACTGTATGTTTCCCTTTGAATAATACAATAGCGTGTGTTGTACGCAACTTCGAGTTCTAACACACCACAACCAATGAAACTAGATGTTATGAATATTAATACCCATTTTTTGAAATTTTATAAATTTTATATTTCAAAATGGACTTCATTTTTGGATTCGTAATATCGAAATTATCTTAGGGCGAATTTTTGGTATTTTTCTAAAAACATTCAATTTTTGATGAATAGTGAAAAACACTGAGTTATAGTTTAAAACCAAATTTTTATTTAAATAATTATTTATTTAAATTTATTTTAGGTCAAAATAGATACATAATACATATATATGTTCAATGAAATACATTGTTGTCTGTTTATAATAATTTTAGATATATAAAAAATTTATTGAACTTTTCACAGTCTTTTACCCACCTCCTAGGAGATTTTTGCAAATTCCAATAAAACATAATTTTACCACTTATGTGAGTGGAATTTAAAAAATCCTAGATACATGGTTGATATCAGTAAGAAAAATGTGGTTCAATAAGAAGAAAATAATTTTTAGTGAATAGTATCTTTTTACTTTTATTTACCTCACATAAAGTAAATAGGGTATTTAAGGGTAAAAATGATATTATTATTATTATCTTGAAACATGTCCTAATTCTATTGGATATGTATAATTCGACCAAAAAAACCTTAGGAATAAAATATGAACCAAATTGGTCCACTAGGATTATATTAAGACACTTATTATTATGTTATTTAAAGAACAATTAAAAGAGTTAAAATCGAAGTTTAATAACTAAAACATTTTTAATATAGGGTTATACGTTAGATAAATTTAACTATAAATAATAATTAGAAAGAGAAAACTATTTTTTAGATAATTGTATTTTATTTATTGTTTTTAGACATTAAATAATTAAATTTATTTATGACACAATGATGATGCAGTAATTACCTAATTAATGAAATATTAAAATATTTGATAATATAAATATAATAATAAATGTAATTTGAGACTTTATATGAATTCAAATAATTTTCTAGGTTAATATGACATGTTAAGGTTGTTTAAATGAATTTTTTTAGAAGTAATAATGCTATTATGAATTTAGAAAAAACAAAATTCCAAATAGTGTCAAAATTGACATAAAAGAGTTTTTAAAACAAATATTATATTATTAATTTATATTCTATTACTAAAAATATAAGGGTAGGCTAAGGGAATTATATAATGATAGTTGTAACATTAATTAACCACTTGGGGTTCTCTTTAAAATATATAGTAATAATACTAACCATATAATATAAAAATACAACGACACATGGTAAATGTCAAACTATTTAACTAAGAATTAAATCTAGAAGATAAAGTTAATATAGTGACCCAAACCTATCTAAAACCTATTGGTTGAGTGGTTTTCGACCCATCCCCACTTTATAAATTAAATAATTCATTTTGGATCCATTTTAAACACAATATTATTTTATTATAAAATAATATTTCTAGCTTTTCCTATGGTGCCCCTCAACCCATTTATAAAACGACACTCCACTTCTCTTTAATTCACACCTTCAAAGCCATTTGGATCAGATAACCCCTACCCAAATACCATCTAAAATATCATCCCTTTATAATAGAGGCCTTCCCTTAATCATAAATCTAACCTATGGAGCCGTTTTGATCAAATCAAAAGGAATAACCCGAAAAAAGGTAAATATCTCACCACCTCTTCATAGTTCCATTCTTCTTCCACTTCTTTTTCTTTGTTTTCTCTATTATAAAATAATAACTACATTATCTTCTATATACTGTAATGTTATTATAAATATGGTACAACCAAATACATTATTCTATCCATTGTATGAATGACATGTCACCATACGTGCGTATATAGAGCTTACCATCTCCACGTCATGGTGTAATTGATATTAAATACATTATTTTTTGGATGGATATAATAATGATGTGTAATTGATGTAAATAATAAATATATCATGATAATGATTTTATATATATGATATTACATCCAATTATATATTATTTTAATATCAAAAAAATGATATTGTCGCTCGTGCGTACGTACGGATTGCCGTCTCCACGAACGCGATGAGATTAATTCCCCGTCATATCCATTCAATACTAAAATTCATTAGATGATTAAAAATAATGTTTAAATACTTGATATCATTCTGGATATAAATAAGTTACATCCCATCCTTAAAAAATATGACTCACATAAAAAATAATATAAAGGAAAATGAATCCGTTAACACCCAAAACAACGATAATAGTAAGATATTATTAACAAAGAAATGTTAACAGATAATATATGATATCATATTAATGTATATGATTATTTTATAATTTAAGAACAATTATTTAACAATTATACAGGATGTTAGCCTACCCTTGACCAACAAGAAGTACAAGGTAAGGGTTAATTCTATAATCTCTTTATTATCTGAGGTTGTTTATACGTAATTATCAACTCGGGCCTATTTATCATCCACATCCATGTTTCATAAAAAGGTATTTAAAAACATTCTTACTATTTTATATATTATGGGTTAAATTTATTTCTACCCTTTTTTGAGTTTTATAAGATGTTTATAAATGAATCTTTCTGTCGTTTTCCAAACAAGGTAATTTTTTACCGTTTCAACAAATTTAAGGTAAGAACGTGTTTTTAAAATTATACAACGGGTGTGGCTATTTTCTGCCATTATAACATCGTCAAAGATTCCCTTACAAGCTTATAAGAATATTTTAAAATATTAATTTTTTCTTTTATAATTATGCGACCATTAAATGATTTCAAAAAACAAAGAGATATTTCTCTAAAAAGTTTTTGATTTCATCTATGTCAAGATCCTTTGATTGATTTTAAGTTTGTTTGAAGTTGATTTATTATGATACAAAACATACATATTGTATTGAAGGTTTTGTGATATGTTTTGCTGTGGATGTGTTATTTCATACCATTCATGGTTTATGGATAAAGTATTGACATTTTTAGGCCACTTTTAATACGAATGTTTATGTTATGTTTAAACCTTTTCATACGAGGAATGCATTGGACTTAGTAAGTGACGGGTGGAGCCCGTTATAGCTTCTAGAAGCATCGGTAGGTCTAATTAGACAAATTAGTGTCTTGGAACAAGGCCTTGGAAAAAAAGTATTTGTAGTATTGGAACAAGTACTTGACTATGTGGTTATGAATGTCTGGAATTATGCATTCTATCATTATAAAAGTGGCTATTGATATTGCATGTGATTATTCAACTAGTAGAATATCCATGTGAGTAAGTAAATGGAATTATTTTGATTTATATTTTCCATATTATGATGATGTTATGTTTAAAAGGATTTTGTTTTAGTTTTATACATTTCCTTAAATGTTTATTCATATTTATGAATGCTTCTGCTATGTTGTTATCCTCACTGAGCATCTGAGCTCACACCATTCGATGTTTTATTTTTCCCAAGATGTGAAGAGGTATATTATGACTAACCTATAAGGATAGTCTATGGGATTTCAGTATTGTCTATGGAAACAATGATGGTGTAGTGTTCCACTTTATAATATAATGTAAATCTTATTATTGTATATTGTACTTCCAAGGATACTAAACTAATCGTTCTTTCAAGACATGATCTTTTGTGATCATGCCAATGTTATTTAATAATGCACCGACTCTGGGTTATTGGGGTCGAGGTGTTACAATTGGTATCAGAGGAAGTTTAGTACAAACCTTGGAAACTAGATTTAGATAAACTCTGATTAGAACACATATCCCTAAGATAGATTCTGAGATTAGTATAGAAGAACTTACTAGAATTTTGGTATTGAATAGATTTTTTGAGTTTTCCAAACAATACATCTCTATCTAGATACGACCAGGTAGAAGCGGCTCTGGAATAGATGTATCTAGGGGTAAAACCCAAAAACACTTCTTTGAGCTAGACGCGAACCAGAACTCATGCATGACAACAGGCCTTACTGCACTCTTGGTTACGAAACTGATGGTTGATATGCATAATATAATTCTCATTTTCTTTACAAACCATTATGAAGGGTTTATGAGTATATAAATCCTCAATGAAATCAATTTTATGATTACGGGTTATACCCATAAGCTGTTCAATATATGTTAAGTGTTTTACAAGTCTGGATTTATGTATTGCGATTCATAAACTAATCTAGTTTATTCCATTTTTTTAAAATGGCGCCTAGTGGAAGGAATGGAAACCATATCAATGTACACACTACATATAGGGATTTCCCTCCTACTTTAGATAATTATAGTGGAGCTGGTTATGCAACTGGTGCTGGTAAGAAAATCACCATAATGGTATAACTCACTCAGTTTATGAATAATAACCTTACCCGTACGGAGCACCCTGTTCCACAACAGGGAGGATAAATTTTAGATATCTTACTAAGGAAACAACCACTAACATTCAATGGGGTAAAAATACATTAGTAGGTGAGTAATGGATAAATTCCTTAGATAAAATATTCCTTTCTTTGGGGAGTAGTGAAATGGAAAAAATTGTCATGGCATTTTACTACCTCACGGGAGATGCTGATCCATGGTCGTCATTGATTCAAAACACAAAGGAAGATGATGATGTATCACATATGGAATATAGGGATTTTAAAGAGATTTTCATAGAAAAATATTTTCCTCATGACCATCAAGCGGATATTGAAATAAAATTTACGAGAATGAGGAAAAAGGAGGATAAAAATGTCACAAAGTATGAAGCTAACTTTACAAGGTTAGTGAGGCATGCTGCAGATTATATACGTAACCCAAGAAGTAAGATTGATCATTTCTTTGATGGGTTAAAACCACTTTTCTTCTGAGAATTAGTCTCACAGTCCTTCTCGTTGTATGAAGATATTGTCTTATGTGCTATCAAGACAGAAAAAGAATTCTCTAAATCTTATGGCTTTAAAGAAAAGAAATAGAAGAAGAGATCTGCTGAACAGTCTGGAAATGGAAATAAGGAGAAAAAGGGAAAAGATGAACATATATCCTACAGTAAGTGTGGGATGAAACACCCTGGAACTTGCTTGAAGGGAATGTGAGTCTGTTACAAGTGTGGTGAAAATTGGCCTTTAAGCTCGTGATTATAAGGGTATGAAAGAGGCTGTCGAAGTTGAATGCTACTATTGTAGATAAAGAGGGCATTATGCGAATGAATGTCCAAAGCATTAGGGGGAACTTACTTTAGAGAAGGACAAGCTTAAGCTATCACTACTGTAGAGTTTGAAGCTCCGAAAGACACGGTGGAAGTTAATTTAATGGTTTCTTCATGTTTTGAAAATGCTTTATTTGATTCTAGATCATCATATTGTTTCATATCTTCCAAGTTTTCTAATAAAATTAGATATTTTCAATTTTTCTTATCATGGTATTTTTCAGTTAAAACTCTTAAGGGAAGTGTCATTACAATTTTTTTTTGTGAATCAGTTCCCATTAGAGCATATAAATGTTCCTTTTCTGCAGATCTCATCTTCATACCCATGATTTAATTTTATATAATCCTTGGTTTGGATTGGATTTCGGACCATGATGAAAAAAATTTATTATAAGAAGAAGGAGGTTACTATTTTTGATGACAATGATAAAGAACACCTTATCCTTAGAGTAGACTCATCACCGCAAAATTATTATCTAGATCCACCCCAGTAGCTCAAGTAAATTCAATTATTGGGGATGAAGAGAATGAAATAACTATGGGTGAGGAAAGGAATGTTCAAATAGAGGATGTAACTAATTTGAACTAATATTTTGTTGTGATTCCAGAAGATTTACCTCGACTTACTCCAGAATTAGAAATTGAGTTTTCCATTGATTTAATTCTTGGAACAAGTCCCATATCGAAGACCCCTTATAGAATGTCCACTGTGGAATTAGTGGAACTAAAGAAACAACTAGAGGAATTGAGTAATAAGGGATTTATTCTCCCTAGTGTTTCTATACATGGATCCCCTATCATTTTTGTTAAGAAGAAATATAGATCTATGAGGTTGTTCATTGACTACAGGGAGATCAATGCTATAAAAATAAAGACCAAGTATCCCCTACCTTGCATTGATGATTTATTCAACCAACTTCATGGAGGTCAATTCTTTTCAAGGATTGACCTTCGATCTAGATATCATCAGTTGTGTGTGAAGAAGGAAGACATTCTGAAAACATCATTTCGAACCAGGTACAGGCATTATGATTTTACAGTAATGCCTTTTGGATTGACTAATGCACCCTTTGTCTTCATGGATTCGTGAATGGAGTTTTCAAGGATTATCTTAATGACTTTGTAGTGGTATATATTGATAATATCTTGGTATAATCGAAAAGCCACGAAGATCATGAAAATAACATGTGTATTATCCTAAAGACTCTTAGAAGAAATAAATTATATGGGAAGTTTTTCAAGTGTGAATTATGGCGTCATGATATTTCTTTTCTTGGCCATATTACCTCTATTGATGGAATCTCTGTTGATCCTTCTAAGACCAAGAAAATCCATTATTGGCCAGCACTGATGTGTATAACTATCGTAAATAGTTTTATTGGTTTAGTAGTTTATTATCGATGTTTCATCCAGAATTTTGCCCGGTTGGCTAACCCATTAACAAAGCTCACACAAAAAGGGGTTAAATTTTTTTGGAAAAAAAGAGTGTAAAGAATGTTTTGAATAACTAAAAAGAATATTATTCAATGATCCTATATTGACTCTACCATCAGGGAATGATGGGTTTGTTATTTACAGTGATGATTCAATGAAAGGACTTGGTTTTGTACTTATGTAGAATGATAGAGTTATTGCCTATGCATCACTATAGCTGAAAATTCATGAGAAAAACTATCCTACTCATGATATTGAGTTAGAAGCTACAATCTTTGCTTTGAAGATATGGAGACACTATCTCTATGGTGAAAAATCTCAGATTTATACTGATCACAAGATTTTGAAATATATTTTCTCACAGAAAGAATTAAACATGTGGAAAAAAAGATGGCATGAACCACTAAAGGGTTACGATTTCACGATACACTACCACCCGGGGAAGTAAAATAAGGTGGAAGATTCTTTTAGAAGAAAATATCGTGGAGTTTTGAAAAAGATTAGAGTTGAAAAAGATACTATATACATGGATATAGTAAATATAGATATAGTAATATCTATGGAAGGTTAAACATCAATGCTGTTACAAATGGTTGCAAAACTATCTTTACTAGAAAGGATAAAAATTTCTCAGGCTGATGATGAGGAGTTTTAAAGGAAGATTAAAGCTATGATACCGAGTGATTGAGTGACTTCATATGTGAAGATGGAATTTTGAAATTTTGGAATGGAATTTGTGTTCCCGATATACCTGATCTAAAAAAATAATTGTTGGATGATGCTCGTAGCTCCAATTTCTCTATACACCCTGGTAGCACCAAAAGGTATAGAGATTTGAAGGAACATTTTTTGTTTGACAACATTAAGAAGGATATTTATGATTTTGTGTCAGGATGTATGGTTTTTCAACAAGTGAAAGCTAGAAGGAAACAGCCTGGAAGAGTCTTGCAACCTCTTCCCATACCTGAGTGAAAATGGGATAATATTACGATGGACTTTGTCCAAGGACTACCAAAGACTCCTAGATAGAATGATGCAGTATGGGTCATTGTTGATTGTCTTACTAAGTCAGTGCATTTTATTTCAATAAGAGAAGATTTAACACTTAAAAATTTAGCATGATTATATATTAATGAATTTGTAAGACTTCATAGAGTACCAATATCAATTGATTCTGATCATGATCCCCGTTTTACATCAAGATTATAGAAAATTCATCAGAAAGACCTCGATATTTAACCTTCTTTGAGCACTCCCTACCACCCACAGACTAATGGACAATCAGAACAGACTATTCAAATCTTAGAAGACATGTTGAGATCTCGCTCACTTGACATTCAAGTTATGTGGGATCAATATTTACCTCTGGTAGAATATTACTATAACAATAGATTTCATTAATGTATTCAGATGACACCATATGAAGTGTTATATGGAAAGAGCTGTCGCACACCAACCTGTTGGGATGATGTTGGTGAAAAAAACTTTTAGGCCCAAAACATGGGGAGGAAACAATGAAAAAGGTGAAGGTAATTCAAAACCACATCAAAGAATCTCAAAGTAGGTAGAAGAGCTATGCCGATAACTGAAAGAAGGATTTTGAATATCAGGTAGAAGATTAAGTTTTATTGAATGTATCTCCATGGAAGGGTGTAATATGTTTTGTTAAGAAGGGTAAATTGAGTCCTGGGTACATAGATCCTTTCAAAATTCTAGAACGAATTGATGTTGTAGTTTACCGATGGGAAATGCCGCAAAGTCCCTCCAAAGTTCACGATGTGTTCCACGTATCACTGTTGAAAAAATACATGACTGACCAAATGCATGAACTCACCTATGAGGAATTAGAACTGGAACCCGATCTATCTTATTGCGAAGAGCCCGTAAAGTTTATTGATACAAGAGAAGAAGTACTGAGAAACCGAACAACTCGTCTAGTAAAAGTTCTATGGAGAAACCATAAGATGGAAGATGCAACATGGGAACCTGAGGAATTTATTATGAGGAACCACATGAGTCTTTTTATGAAGTAATATTCTAGAAATTTCAAAGATGAAAATATTTGAAGGATGGGAGAATGTAACACCCCAAGCTTCCATGGTATGTTTACCTTTGAATAATACAATAGCGTGTGTTGTACACATCTTCGAGTTCTAACACAACACAACCAATCAAACTAACTGTAATGAATAGTAGTACCCACTTTTTGAAATTTTTTAAATTTTATATTTTAAAACAGACTTCATTTTTGTGTTCAGAAAATCGAAATTAGCTTAGGGGGATTTTGGGTATTTTTTTGAAAACTTTCAAATTTTGATGAATAGTGAAAAAACCGAGTTGTAGTTTAAAACTGAATTTTTATTTAATTAGTTAATTATTTAAATTTATTTTAGGTAAAAATTGATACATAATACCTATATAAGTTCAATGTAATTCATTGGAGTTAGTTTATAATAATTTTATATACATAAAAAATTTATTGAACTTTTTACCGTCTTTTACCCACCTCAAAGGAGAATTTAGAAATTCACATAAAACTTAATTCTACAACTTCTATGAGTGAAATTTCAAAAATCCAAGAGACACAGTTGATATAAGTATGAATTTTTTTTTTCAATAAAATGAAAATAATTTTTCGTCAATAGTAACTTTTTACTTTTATTTACGACGATTAAAAGTAAATAGGGTATTTAAGGGTAAAGATGGTATTATTATTACCCTAAAACATGTCCTAATTCTATTGGATAAGTATAATTCGACCAAAAAAACCTTTGGAATAAAATATTAACCTCTTTGGTCCACTTGTATTAGACTAGGACACTTATTATTATATCATTTAATGAAGAGTTAAAAGAGTTAAAATCAAATTTTAATAACTAAAACATTTTTAATATAGGGGTATAAATAAGATAAATTAGACAATAAGTATTCATTAGAAAGATAAAAACTTTTCCTACATGATGGTATTTTATTTATATTTTTTAGTCCTTAAATAATTTTATTTATTTATGACATAATGATGATACAATAATTACATAATTAATGAAATATTAAAATAATTGATATTATAAATAACCAAATAAAAGTAATTTGAGACTTTTAATGAATTAAACTAATTTTATAGGTTAATATGACATGTTAGGGTTGGTTATATTATATTTCTTTAATTAATAATACTGTTATTAATTTAGCAAAAACAAAATACCAAATAGTGTCATAATTGACATAAAAGAGTATTTAAAACAAATATTATATTATTAATTGATATTCTATTCCTAAAAAATTATGTTTTAGAAAAATTACATATATAATGATATGTGTATTATTAAGGAACCAAATGGGGTTCTCTTGGAAGTATATAGTATGTTTGTTAACCATATAATCTAAAAATACAACGAGACATGGTAAATGTCAAACTATTTAACTAAGAATTAAATAAAAAAGATAAAGTTAATATAGTGACCAAAACCTATCTAAAACCTATTGGTTGAGTGGTTTTAGACCCATACCCACCTTAGAATTTAAGTAATTATTTTTGGAGTAATTATAAATCTAGAATTATTTTATTATAAAATAATATTTCTAGCATTTCCTAAGGTGCCTCTCACCCTCTTTTAAAAGGGAACTCCACCTTCTCTATAATTCACATCTTCAAAGCCATTTGGATCAGCCAAACCCTAACCAAATACCATCTCAACTATCCTCCATTAATCCTAGAGGCCTTTCTTTAGAAAGAAAGCCATCTTAAGAATCCCTTTTGATCAAATCAAAAGGAAGAACCTGAAGAAGAGGTAAATATCTCACCACATCTTTCAAGTTCCATTCTTCTTCCACTTACTTTTTCTTTGTTGTTTCCAATATAAAATAAAAACACCAGTATCTTCTATATAATATGATGTTATTACAAATATGGTAAAACAAAATTAATTATTCTATCCACCATTTGAATGACATGTCACCATACGTCCGTACGCACGACTTACGGTCTCCATGTCATGGGGTAATTGTTATTCAATACATTATTATTTGAATGAGTATAATAATTATGTTTAATTGATTTAAATAATAAATAAAACATGATAATGATTCTGTATATATGATATACCATCCAATTATATATTATTTTAATTTCAAATGAATGATATTGTCCCTCGTGCGTACGTACTGATTACCGTATCTATGAACGCGATGAGATTCATTCCCCGTCGTATCCATTCAAGACTAACTTTCATTATATGATTAAAAATAATGTTTAAAGACTTGATATCATGTTGGATATAAATAAAATACATCCCATCCATAACAAATATTACTCAAATAATAGATTATATAAAGTAAAACGGATCCGTTAACACCCGAGACAACGATAATACTAAGATATTATTAACAAAGCAATGTTAAAAGATCATATATGATATCATATTAATGTATATGATTATTTTATAAATTAATAATAATTATTTCACTATTATATAGGAGGATAACATACCCTCGACCAAGGAAACGTACAAGGTAAGGGTTAGTTCAACAATCTCTTCATTATCTGAGGTTGTTTATACGTAATTATCTACTTGGACCTCTTTATCATCCACATCCATGTTTCTTAAAAATATATTTCAAAAAATTCTTACTATTTTATAGACTGTGCGTTTAATTCATTTAAAACCCTGTTTTACTTTTAGAATTTTTTTATAAAGTAATATTTCCCTCATTTTCCAAACAAGGTACTTTTTGACCTTTTCGACAAATTTAATGTAAGAATGTTTTTTTAACTTATACAGAGGGTGTGGCTATTTTAATCCATTATAACATTGTCGAAGCTTCCCTTAAATGCTTATAAGAATATTTTCAAATATAAATGTTTTATTTTATAATTGCATGACCTTTAAATGATTTCAAAATAGAAAGAGATATTTCTCTAAAAATGTTTTGATTTCATCTATGTCAACATTCATTGATGGATTTTATTTTTGTTTGATGTTGATTTATTATGATACAAAATATTCATATTGTATTGAATGTTTTGTGATATGCTTTACTATGGATGTGTTATTTCATAACATTTGTGGTTTATGGATAAACTATTTACATTTCATATGATAGTTTTAATAGGAATGTTTATGTTATGTTTAAACCTTTTCATACGAGGAATGCACTGGATTTAGTAAGTGACGGTTGGAGCCCGCTATGGCTCCTCGATGCACGGGTAGGTCTCATGAGACAAATTAGTGTCTTGGAAGAAGGCCTTTACAAAATTATATATGTAGTCTTGGCATAAGGACTTGACTAAGTGGTTATGAATGTCTGTAATTATGCATTCTATCATTATGAAAGTGGCTGTTGATATTGCATGTGATTATTCGAATAGTAGAATATCCATGTGAGTAATTAGATAAGATTAAATTGATTTATATTTTCCATATTATGATGAAGTTATGTTGAAAATGATTTTTTTAGTTTTATAGATTGCCTTAAATGTTTATGCTTATTTATGAAATCTTCCACTTTATTGCTATCCTTACTGAGCATTTGATCTCACCCCTTTCTACGTCTTATTTTTCCAAGGATGTGAAGATGTATATAATGAATAACCTGATGGGATAGTGTATGGGATCTCAGTGTTGTATATGGAAACAATGTTTTTGCAGTTTTCCATTTTATGATGTAATGTAAACCTTATGAATGTATCTAGTACTTCTAATGCTATTAAACTAATCGTTCTTTGTAGACTTGATCTTTTATGATCATGCCAATGTTAGGTAATAATGCACCGACTCGGGGTAACTGGGGTTGGGGTGTTACAACTATCACTCAGTCAACCTCTATATCTGACATCCTCCTTCTCGTAGTTTCTAATCTACCCTAAGGTCTTTTATATATCCCACTCATGGTTGGGATTGAGGTCTTTTGGATCTAGGGTTCTAGAAAAATACAGATTCCAGCATCGCCTAGGGATCTCAGTCTCTCTTTCTCCTCTCACATTTCAGTGATTGATCTTCCTCAGGAAAGGTTCCCTCTCTATGCTACTCCTCCTGGATATCCCCCTCAATCTACTTTGGCTAGGTTCCCAATTTGTTCTTCTCCTCACACAAACCACCACCAAATCATATTTATTTTTTGATTCCTCTAGATAACTCGAAAATCATTCAAATATGCCTAATAACTTTGGCAAGAGCTTCAATTTCAACTCCAGTGTCATCATCTATTTCCTACGCTCGACCTAGGGTTTCATCAAAATCATGACGACATTATGATCCGGATACAGGTTCCAATAGAACCACATTGGGGCAAGCTTCGTTTCCTGGTTTCCCTCCAATTTTCCTCTAACTGTGTATTTTCATAAAAGATTACAAATATGTTTTCAATATTCTATATGAAATTCACTTAAATTTGACAGTTTGGAAACATTCATTATGTACAACTATTGATTCATTTGAGTTTCGACACATGTTTTATTTTTTGATTAATTTGAGAAATGTGAATTGTATTCCCTCTTTACTGTCCAAGGAAATTTTGTTATATTATTCATAAAAGACCACAATTTTGAGCAATTTCCGGGGGATATTCTTCTTGCGTTGTGTTACAGGATCCCTTCAATACAGAACCACATCTATCGGCCTTTCTTTCCTCAATTACACTAGAGAATCTATTGTATAAGAGAAATAATGGACCAATCCAACTTGCTGATGATTTGATAAAGGTCATATTGGTTCACCTCAATTACTTTCACAACGTCTAAGAGAATGAAGTAAAGTTGGAATGGAGGTTTGGTATGCCAAATATTTTGTTTTAATCAATGGGTTTCTTGGGGACTAAAAAAGGTTGTATTTGAAAGATATAACATGAAATAATGAATGTAGTGCATTTTGAATCATCTGTGAAATAAGATTTCAACATTTCCTCTAAATTTCTCCTAATGTCCTTGAATTAATAAATTCACTCATTTCATTTGGATCATAGGGAGCATAAAAGATATAATGTTACTGCTATTTTACTTGTTCAAATCATTTTTTATTATGGATATCCCATTCATCAACATGTTATTGTCTTATATATTCATTAATTAGATATTATTGAGATTATTTTATGTTTTTAACTAACAAAATATTATTGATTTAGTCTAGTTTGACTGATTACGTTTTCATGAAGTAGGAGAACTGCCACTAGTTAGAGTATAATGATAAGAGGAGTTGGTTGGGGTGCTTTTTACATTAGGAAATGGTTTGTTTTTTTTTCTGATCCATCTAAGATAAAATTTTAATGGTTAGTGTTTTTTTAATGGAGAAATATACGATATGATCATAATTTCTCCTACTCACAATTTCCATAATATACTCTTATGGATTTTCTCGCAATTAACCTCTGTTTAACTTACGATTCCCGTAGAACTATATTGACATCATTATTCCTCTCCTATTTTTCTTTTCCACTCTAGAATGGATTTTCATAGAGTACATCAGGATTCATACTTTTAAATCCCTGATTTAAAATATTCCCCTTCCATTTCATCCCTCCAATCCCGCTCCCACTCACGATTTCTGTTCACTTTTCCCACACACAAACCCTCTCCACTCATTTTAGGGTTCCCACAGAATAACCTTGGACGTTTCAATGATGCATGCTAAAATTAAATTAATGTGAATGATAAATATTTTCATAGATTTGGATCTATGACATAAATAATGTTATATTCATCCATGTGGGAAGCATGTTTGTAAATATCAATGTTATTTGTGATGAAAGTCGCCTCATATTTTATTGAAAACGGAATTAGAAATGATATAATTTTGTCGATGAAAAAATTACCTTTATTATTTATTAGCATGGAATTAAAAAATGGAAAATGGGGATATATCAATCTGAATCAATGAAATTTTAGATTCTTCTATAGTACTTGAATTAAGAAGTTCACTTTTTTCATTTGGTTCACAGGGATCATTCCAAATATTATTTACTGCTTCTTTGCTAGTTTGGTTCATTTCATATTATTTCATTCCACCACATAAAAATGTTATTGTCTTACATCCACATTTATTAGCAATGATAGAGATGATTTTATGTTTTTAAATAAAACAATATTATTGATCTTTTCTGGTTTGACTAATTATGTGTGCAAGAAATAGGATGACTCCCTTGAGTAGGAGTAAAAAAGTAAGAGGAGCTAGATGGGATGTTTCTGCAATAGGAAATTGTTTTATCATTCCCTAATCCATGTAAGATTAATTTTTAATAGTTATTGTTTTTTTAGTTTATAAAAATATGGTATTATTAAACTCACATGTACTCATAATTTCCATAAGATACTTTTACGGTCATCCCTTGAAATTACACTCTACTCAATCTATGGTTCCCACAGAATAGTACTAACATTGGTCCCCTGCTCCCAGTTTTCTTTTCCACTCCAAAAACGTTTCTCACAGAGTACTTAATGCTTCAATCATCAGAAACCGTCCTTCCGCATCGTTCGCCTTGCATTCCTTCCCTCCAAACCCGATCCATCTCACGATTTCCATCCACTTTTCCCACTCACAAATCATCTCTGCTCATCCTAGTTTTCCCACATAATAATGTTGGAAAGTTTGTAAGTTCATTGTTATGTTCAATTTAAAATGTCCTGCTTATTATCATTGTTTTAATTTTTTTTAAGTTTTCTATTTTGTATAATGTTTTGGAATTTTAGGCACTTAAATTTGAGAGATATGTCAATATTCAATTTGTAGTTGGAAAATAATTGAATATTAGTTTTTCATATACGCACCATAACACAAGAGAGAATCATTTTGAGAAGATGTGTTATGTAATAATATGGACTGGAAATTCTTGTAATCGAGGGCAATGCTACAATATTTCTTCTCGAATTATGTTAAGTCTCTTTAAAAAGAGTTGAAGGGGCTTAATATCAATGTTACTAGTCGAACTAATACTTAAGGGATTCATTTATCATTTTGATCAATCAGTTGTGTTAACATAATGTTACCTATTTTTATATTCTGATGTGTTTCCCAGAACACATCAGTAAAATATTTAATGAATCACATATAAAATTTGTAATTAGAAACCAATATAATGCAAACATTTGTTCAGTTATTCCATAAAATGTGTAATTAAAAACCCATTTAATTAATAAATAGTTTAGTAAAATATTCAATAAATCAGACATAAAATGTGTAATTAAAATATTTGATATTCCATACTGCATTTTTGATAATTTTTTACTGCTTTCGATTCAGTAGTCCATTCATTTGTCGTATTTATCTTATAGTAGACCAATAAGATAGAGGATGAATTTTTTTCCTGTATGAACTCTTCTATGGATTTTTCTTTTTTTGTGTTTTATCTTATTTAAAATATTCATTTATACTATTTATTTTATAATAAATGTTACTTAATTTGTCACGGTGATGCAAAATTGATTGTGCCTTCTAATCCACTGAATAAATACATGCTATATTTTTTACTATTTTTCTTTTAGTATGACCTCAATGCTTTCTCCCATGTAGGCTTTGATTTCTGGTTCTTATATATAGAATTTTTGTAGGATACATGTGTGTTATCATTCACATAAACACACATATATTTTTTATCAGTTGTTTATAATCTACCAATTTACATCTTATTTATATTGAACTTTTTTTACTTTATTGTTGGAAAAAAATATAGCCTTACAAAGAAGAAGAAATATTCAGCCAATGTACTCTTAAGGTACCCTTATACTTGAATGTCACATATTTTATTGTATATTTGATTCTTTGTACCATAAGACAATATGTATTTTGAGAGGTTCCTTTATCTCATCAAGTGTTCATCAGAAATTAGAGTATTTAGGTAATTATTTCTATTCTAATTTATGGATCTTGTAATTTAAATATATTTCTAATGTTTGATCATTTCTTTTTTTTGTAATTTTTATTACAATGAAAATTATAATCTATTTTAAACTGACTTCATTGTACCACCAATTGGAGTATACCGCCAGTTAAAATGGGTAAAGTCTACCAGTATTTGAAAGTTAGTTTTTTTTTATATTCATTTTCTTCTTAATAATAAATATTCCATTATAAATTTGATTTTTTATATTTAGTTATTCAATTTTATATTAATTTTTCATTTTAAAAATTCAGTTATAAAATATATTGTTTCATATTATGCACATGTAGTGAGATATATAAGCTATCAAACAGAGTGTTTCATTAATTTTTTTTGTAGTATAAATGTTTCATCCTAGAGATTTTGATTAATAACAATTCATATAAATTTTTTTATATTTTTTAAGGAAATATAATGTTGTCTTACTATGAATTATCCAGAAATGTCTGCATGGGATTAAAATGGAATAATGGTAGTTAAATATTATGTATGAAAACATCATATTGATATAGAATATCATGGAATTTAATGATGAATATTTAATTTAAAACAAGGTTTAATATATATTACTTCCCATTTATCATCTCGATGTTGATGAAATAACCTAGGAGAAGCATATTTTTTTGGGAATTAAAGAGTTGCAATTTTAATTATATCATAATTTCAAAATGATTAATATTGGACAATTTGATTAGATGTTAATGATTTGGATCAGAAGATAATTGAGATCACAAACAAATTTCCTTACTTTGTTGTATGAAATCTAGAAATTAATGGAATGATTAAGAATTACTAAGTCTAATACAAAGTGCACTCACAATTATATAAATTTTAACCATTTAAAATAATAGACACCTAAAATGGATGACGATACATTGTACATAGGGAATGATTTTATTAGAATCTATAATATGGATTTAATTGATACTATTGTTTGTATGAGACATGAAATAATTAAATTAATAGTTGTATTTTTTAGAATCATAGTGATCATAAAAAGGATCAACATGAGTGTTCCTTTGGATCTCTAATCAACTCAATATATCAGAACATCATGCAATGAGATACACAGTAGTTAAAACCACGAAATTGTTTACATATTGTAAGATTGGTAATGTTAAGAATACTCCAATGAGAACTAATAATTTTATTTTTAAATATGATATTATTTTATGATAACTATGTCACATTTAATACTGATTGTATCACTAATAATGATGGATTATTTGTATATTATTATTACTGAAGAAATGTAATATTTGGTTTAGTTTAAGTGAGTATAAGAATAAATTTTAAAAAATAAAATTTCTTCTTTTTATTATTTGATAGCCTGAGAGTGATTCACTTTAACAAGAAACCCTAATTTTACTCCAAATTAAATCATATTTCAATTAAATAAAACATCATTTGGAATCTTGTGGAGAGTGGGCTACTAGAAAAATAGAATGTGGATGGTATAAAATTATTGTAGTTAATATGAATGACGTACTAGAAATATTGATTATTTTTTAATAATTATTTGGTATTGGATAATAGAGAAGTCATTTGTTATAATAATCCTCTAAAAAGAGAATGAATATAACTTATTTTAATAGTTTTGTTTCATAGTTTTTTAGTTTGATATATCTATTTTATATCGAATGAACACCTTCCAATTTACGTAGCTTTAATTTAAATAGTTTTATGTACATGCAACATAAAAATATTATAGTGTATAAGTTTAGATATAAAAATCACTTTCTAGAGCATATATAAACCAGATCACTATTTACATACTAGCCACCCATTATCATTGGTTTTAATAATTACTGAGAAAACAAACATAATTATATTTTCTAAATCTTAGTTTTTCACATGAGCATGCATAAAAAGATTCAATCATATAATTACACATTTCATCAGTCTTTGTTCCCATTGATCATGTATTTGTCTCTAACTTTACACACTGCTTCATATATTTGTTTCTCTTTCAGTTGGTATGTGTTAGCATTTATGATCAGTACAATGTTTTTACATTATGTTTATTCATGTGAAAGTGTTTTCTTATTGTATTACATGCTTCCAGTACACCAAATATAATCAATACCATGAAATAAAATATTGTTAAATAGTAATATAAGGACTACATTTAAGAAGAAACATTGATGTATTTGTTTTATAGGATTTTGATGTGATCATTTGCAGTTCTATAATAGCATATATTTGTGTTTTGAATAATTATTTTTTAGTTTCTCTTTATTTAAGATCATTCTAAGGGGGTGCATACCGGGAAGAGTTGATGAGAGGTCTTGATGGAAATCATATTGAATTCACTCAAGATGATGTTCAAGAGGAACAATAATCAATACTATATAGAAATAAGATGTGGTGGTTCCTACTCTGATGACCACACCCACTAATGGACTGTGGTTGACCTGCTGGAACTGTCCAGAAGTGGACAAGTTAACTACAACACCTGTTCAAGGATTTAAACCCAAAATTATTGTCCCTTTCCGAATATGTTATTTCCATTAGTTGTATAATAATTTAATAACATTTCGTTTTCATTTCTAGGTAGTAAAAAAGATGGACACCACCTCACAAAACTATTTATGATCGAATAATACTTTTTTTTGAAGTATAAACAAACATCTAAGTTCATGTTTCTACTTTATTTTCAATGTTTTTTATGTTTTACAGCTTCATCATTAATGTGTGTGAAATGCATTCCCCATTTAATGTGCAGATTTATCTAAAAGAAATTTAATGTGCAGCCTTCATTTCACAGTTATCCATGATGTGATTTAGTTCACAATGTATTGGATATTTGTGATACTGTTTAGGTAAATTTGTCCATGGTTTGTGCACTCCACTCCTATTATTGTTACATTTTAGAATAATAATATAAAAACTATTATTCCACTTGAAATTTATTATAAGTAATTCAATATTTTTTTTATGATTTTCTAATTAAAGATGTTTGTTTTTACCATGTATTTAAATAATTTTCTTCGATATATGGTTTCCATGATGATGAGAGATGTTTCATGGTGTTTGGATGGTTGATAGTGGGTGGTTGTAAGCCACGACCACCAGTACGTAGTATGGAAGTGTACCGAAACCTCATCTACTGCTACAATTAGTGGTGGATAATGCTACAAGATTTTAGAAACATATTAAAAATAACTACAATAGTAATGTATTCACTCCACTCCATTCAACGGAATTAGAACCTTAAAGGTATCAAAAAATTAGCTTGACATCAATGAATCAATAATAAGGTGGTGTATTCTGTTATAAATTTCAATTTTTTATTTTAACATGTCCCTTATGAGAATATATCAAACTAACACATCCATTTTGATTGGCTCCAAAACTGACTCAAGTTGGAATATATGATACAAACAATTTCTTTTTATTCTATTTAGCTGATGTTGTAGTGTTCTTGTGTTGCAGCCGATATAGCCATGGTATTATGGCATCAAGAAAAGGGGCCATCGATGGAAATGTGTTATTAAAGGTACAATCTTTATTTATGTGACCCTGGAAGAAAAAAGAATTAATAAAGGGATTTAATCAATGAAATTAAAAGTTATATTTCTTATCTTACCATATTGTTTATTGAAATTTATTCATTTTATTCCCAACAAGGGTGTTAATAAGGATGTTTTAGACTAATCTACATGTGATTCCTCTAGGTATTCAATTTCTTGTGACATGAATTTTGTAGAGAAACTGATGATGAAATCTGATGCAAGGTATATAATCATCGTGAAAAAGGTAACATCTTTATTCAAATGTTCCATGAACAATAACATTATTAATTTTCTTGAACCCACTAAATCTGTTCATTTTTTATTTTGCATTTTATTCATCATGTGATATTCCAATTTTTGGATCCAAACCAAGTATTCAATCAAATCTAGATGCAGGATAACTAGAGAGGGGGGTGAATCGCTATGTGAATATAAGGTTTTCCCCTAATGTCGATATCTCAAGCACATGCTGCTATAACACATCTTTACAGATTATAGATAATCACTTCCCCTACATTTATGCTACAAAAAACCACCTTTATAACTGAAACTCCATTTTATGTAAATGTGCGCATGTCCCCCATTGTCTCTTTCACTATGTATTTCATTGTAACCAATAATGATTTCGTACTCAATAATGTTTTATAAATTCAGTTGAAATTGATTTGAAATCTCCATCCTAAAAAAATTATAAAATCCATTACATCGAATTTATTATATATTTTTTGAACTATTTTAATTATGTCACAATATTTTATTCAATTATATTCCAATTTTATGCACCACTACGTTTTTATTATGATATGTTCAATATTACTATTTTTCAACTTTTACAAATAATATTCTCTTATTAAAAAATAATAATGAAAAAATTTCACCATGTGTATGCACAGGTGAGTACTAGTTACGTATATTGATTAGAGGGAACAATTTTTTTTGGATAACTTGATGAAGGAAATTGATGATTATGTTTATTAATGTTTTTTAATATGTGAAGGGTGAAAGGAATATTCCTAGAGGATCAATTCATCCTATTAATATTCCTATGCATAAATGGGTTGAAATAACTATGATATTTTTTAGAGGAATACCAATGAATCCTATAAGAAATTATTTAATATGGGATATTATATGAAATGTAACCAAATCAACACATTACCTCGTTATAATAGGATATTTTCCTATTTAAATAATAAAAAGTTTCTACATTAATAAAATTTTACTATTTTATGGTTCACCTCTATTAATTGGGAATGATCATGATCCCTATTTTACAAAGTAATTCTAGAAGAGTATTCATAATTATTTTGATACTGATCATCATTTGAGAACTACCTACTACCCAAAAAATCAATGATATTATAAAAGGTCAATTCAAACAATGGAAGACATGTTGTGGTCATGGTCAATTGACATTCATGGTATGTGGGAATAACATTTACCATTGGTATAGTTTTCCACTAATAACAGTTTCAATTCAATTACTCAGATTCATTAATTTGAATCATTATATAGAAATAGATACTGTACTCTAACATGTTGGGATGATGTTTGGGAAAGGAAACATGAAAGAACATTAATTTCTATTGATACTATGAAAATGGTAATGACAATATAAGATCATATAAAATCTTCTCAATGTATGAGAAGGATTAATATCAGTTATCAATGGAAAAATGTGTAATTGCATGTGGGAGACCATGTTTTAAGGAATTTAACTCCATGGAAGTGTATCATAAGGTTGGTTAAGATGTTAAAACTAAGCCCTAGGCACCACAGACACCATGAAATTTGGGAAAGTATTAGAGTTGTGACTTATAGATTATAAATTCTGGAAGTCCTCTCTATAGTACCTGATGTGTTCCATATATCATACCAAGGTTGTACATATCAGACACAATTCATGTGTTCCTATATAAAGAAATTGAGTTAGAACCTGATTTATCTAACAATGAAGAGAATATCGATATCCTAGATAATATAGTGAATGTTTTGATGAATCAAATGAATCAATAACTTAGGGTACTTTGGAGAAATCATAACAAAGAGGCAGAAACCTGGGAACCAGAGGATTTTATAAATAACAACACAAATTTGTTTATAATGTAATATCCATGAAAATTTTGAGAACAAATTTTTTATAAGAGGGAATAATGTAAAAAATAGAGCATTAATTATTGTAAGTGAATTTTTTTAACAAAACTATAATAAAATGAAAATTCATATACTTTATGGAAAAAATATAATTTCATTGGAAGAATATTTATGTTTAACTTACTTCATCAAAATAACACTAGAATGAAATTTTGAAATTTTTCGTTAGAGTTATGCTTTTATGAATAATTGAAAATATAGTTTTTAAATAATACTCCTTTTATTTATAATAATGTGTAAATATATGTATAATTAAAAATTTATTAACTAAAAAAATTATAGAAGAAGATATATGGTCATGAGTATGAAAAATATTTATTTTTTAAAAAGTATGCTTTTCCAGAAAACTATTTTGTTTTAAAGGCATTACTGTCACAAAATTTTAATTAATTAAAGTAATTTTCAATTATTAATTATTTGAATAAAATATAAATATTATATATCTAACTACAATAATATAAACCAATCTAATAATAATTATAAGTCATATAATTAGTATAAGATCAACTAATACTTGAAAAATAAACTTTTTGAGAAATACAATTTTGACACGATTTGCAGGTTTGATTTAAAAACAAATTCATCATCTTCATTTAATTGAATTTAATATAATTTATTCCATATTTGAAAAGAATAATAACAAATAGTAAATAATTTAAACATAATTTTTTTATAATGATTTGTAAACAAATAAAAAAACCAATTAATGCGGTTATGGATAAAATGAGGTTTTTGGACATTATATTCAAAATTTTCCACACAAATATAATTATCATTTGATAAATTTTATTTCATATTTATAGATACTAGTTTATAATTATATAATAATTATCTTTTTTAATATTTAATAATTAATTACCTAGGTGACTAACTTGTAACTGTACTGAATAAAAAAACAATAAAACTAACTAATCATAGAGTATAAGGAAAATAAATGGTAATGATACGATTATATTTATGTATTGGAGGTTTTTATATACTATAAAATCCATAAAATGAATTATTTATCTATTTTTATGACACTTGGTTTGAGGGTTACATCCTATTATTTAACTTCTCTGGGTATTTACAAAAAAACTCACCCATGTTCATTTATAAAAGGACACTCATTCCTCTAACATTTTCACACATACCATGCCACATGGATCGAAAAATAACTAAAATAAACTCCCCCCAAAATCATTTTACTCATTCTATATTATTTTATCTTCCCAAGACACAAAATGTATGATCTTTAAAAAGATATCAAAATGTGTTTTCTCTAAGAGAAGATAATCACCTTAACCCGTCTCTTTGTTTTTTGATACATTAATTTCCACCTTCAATTGTGTGTCTGCACATACAATAAAATAAAAAAAATATCACCCACATAATGATATGTAATATTTTTTAATAACAGTTATGCAACTCTGTGTCTATAAAATAGGAAAAAATCCATTACACATGTGCACGACGGACTACTGCCTCACAAACCAATGTAAGTTATCTTCCATCACTAACTCACATGGATAATAATAATGATGAAAAAATAATAGATATAAATATAATACTTAGGACATTATTTTTATTTTTCAATGTTAATATTTTATACATTTTTTTTATCTTTTCACACATTAATGTAAATATATAGTCACTCATGTGTATATATGAAACAATGAATCCACAAAGCAATTTGATTAAATTTATATATAAAAATATAATGAATTTTCATAAAAATGTACATAATTATGTAATATTATATTTATAACAAACTATATTTCATGATATTATGCATTTATAACCATTAAAATGTTACCAAAACATCCATGATAAAATATGCATGTGAAAACAAGGCAGTTAACACCATAAAAACAACAATAATAAAATAATGTTAATGAATGAGTGGTAAAAGGGTACAAGTGGATAATATAATATTTTATAAATTTGAATATGGTAATGGTATACTTTAATATCATGATTAGAATCATCATACAAATGGTTAATAATGATCATCCAAAAGGGTATCACGTGTTAATGGACTTCGTCTCAATTTCTATTTCAGTTAGACATATTTATTAATATGGACCCATTCACATTTATGAGTTTTATATACTACCCATTTGATTTCTTCTACGTGAAAAATTATTTATTTATGATTGTTAATGTTTCTGTTTATGTTAATTCCTCAATGGGTTAAAAATTGATTGTTACCAAATTGATAAAAATAAATTTTTTAGAATCTCACTTTATTTTGATATTTTTCTACTCCCATTGAAGGAATATAATAATTTATATTTCATATGATCTAATAGATTATTTATCCAATATTTATTTAATTTTTTTAATATTTTATTCCAAATTTTTAAATTTCTAATACTTTAATAAAAAAGGTTTTTTTAAAAGAAAAAAATATATTTCTCTTTAAAATAGATTTATTTTTCTTCAATGTCATTTTTATTTAATGTAAATTTACAAAAACAATTTTATTTTATCATAAATTTTATAAATAAATATTTATGTTATAAATATATTTTAATATTGGAGATAAATTAATATATTTATTGATTTATGGATGTTACATTGTTAATAAAATGTCAAAAGAATATTTTTAACCTATACGCTGAAAGTAGACATACACATTGTCATAACTGTTTTATGAAATGTAGATTATTCAAAATGTTTGTAGTGGTTTCTGAATCAAAACACTTTTATTAAATATTATTTTCAAATTTCAATTTCATTCCCTTTATTCTTCCAAAGGACATGATTTGTTTTTCAAATTCCAATATTCTCAATGAATGTATGGTCACCACTCATCCCATGAGTTATATTTTAATTATTAACTTTATCTATACACAATCACATTATTCTATTCAATATTAATTTGATATTAAATATCTATATTATTTGTTTCATTGATATGATTATTTTCTAAATTAGATACCATATCTACATATTGTTTTTACATTGAATGTTACCTGATTAACTGGGAAATAATTGTTAAATATATATTCTTTAATCAATATAGAAATTTTTTGATAAGTAATTGTGTTCATGAATTATATCAATCATTTGGAAAATGAAGAATACTTTGGAAAATAAGTGATGGGTGGTGAATAAATTTATATACCCCCTTTATGAATTGATAGGTCTCATGGGAAATATCATTTGTCCATGTTAAATGAGTTTTTCCTATAGTTTAAAAATTAATTGTGAAATGTCTCGAAAGTGTAGATATTAGGATATATGAGATCACAAAAACCAAATAAAGAATTTCCTTCACTAATAATACATTTTTTATTATCCATGATATTTTCACAATGATATTATATATGGATGTAATTAGTTATGAAGTTTTTAAATGGGATGTGTTTTTAGTTTTTTACCATCCTAGATTGATTATTCCTTTTCTAATATTTATAGTAAATATATTGATAAATGGGAAAGTGTGTTATGGTAATTACATTGACATATCAATTATTTCATTTTGATTCATGATAAATTCAATTTTATTTAACCCTTACTAACATTTTTATCTCCCCCTTATTTTTTATCCTTTCCATAAGATATGAAGACAAATTATTTGAAGGAGTTCAAGGATTTTGAATTTTTTTCCATTTTTATTTTTATTATTTCAATTATTAATTCAAAATTTGTATCATGTATGTATCTGTTTCATAAAAAATAAAAAAGAGTGTTCCGTTAGTATTTTAACACTTGCTTGATTGCCAATATATTAAATTATACACTAAATCTATGAAAATCAAGTTAGGGGTGTTATAGGTACCGCTAAGGTGTTCGATTATGTCATTTCTTTGGAGTCCTACCTATTTTTTCTAAAGACACTACAATATTTTATTATTTACCGATTCTATTATTGAATATTTTGAAATGCATCATTTTATATTTGTCACTTATATTTTATATGTTCATTTTCAACCATATACTTGAGTATGGTCATGCGTGTTTGTTTAAGGGTAAACCATTCTCCCCTCTCCTTCTTATTTTAAACCGAATAAAATTATTTCCAACATTTTTTGTCTAGGGAATGTCATATAATGTTAGTGGCACCTCTGGCCTATAAAAAGACAATGAGTTGTGTGAGGCTGTTAAATAGGTGACCAATATCTCTTACACCACACCAGAAGATAAAGGATACTGAAATTAATAACTTGAGAGTTATGTGTATAAATTTGACCACTAGATGAATATAAAATTATTCAACCATGTACAATTGATCATCAAGGAATGACTAAATAAACATGGTTTGACTGCAATTCCTTATTTAACACTATAGATTACATATTCAATATCACAGTCTTACAAGAATCAATTTAATATTCCATTATTGGACAAGGAATAGAAATATCATCCCCTTCAGGTACACAATCCAGTTTTCACTATTATTTATTTCATTCCCCCTTATCTATGAGTATTGGAACCACCCACCAAACATAATATTCCTCAGATAAAGAGTTTTGAAATGGACCAATCATTTTTTCACATGACTATACACTAATCTAATGATAAGGGGTCATATAAACTAATGTTCCCCATAAATAATCTATAAACAATCCATAAGGGTGAGGGAAGAGGAATTAATTTTATACCTTGAGGGTGATGTGATTTTTTCATTTAATATGTATATTGTTATTATAACCAATAGAATTGTATTTTATGATCATAGAAGGAGAATTATTTTGAGCATGTATCCCTCATTGATAATCAGGATTTGAGCATACCGATAGATTAATAAATAGAAAAATAATTAGTTGATCTACTCAATGATAAATTGAGTCCAATTCAACCCAACACATGGATAAAAAAGGCACAAGAAATCCATTAAGGTGATGGATTTATCGACACAATTATCATTCACATAGAAGACTTAATATTTGGAGTATCCTCATAGATTGAAGCATAGGTCTATTATACAGAATTTAAAAAATTTAAAGCTTCTTCCCATGATCCTGAAGTATATTTCATTGTAGTTTTCTTGTCACCTTTCATAAGATCTCATGTAATTACTTATCAAGTCTCTTTCGATTCCATAATTGTATGATACCAAAGTTACTTCATTTGTTAAGTGTGACACAATATTTTTTGTAATAGATATAGATAGAGAATATACCATACAGTGGAATATCATGTCTTTTACATGTCTGGAATGAACAATGATATTAATTTTCAGAGATCTCATGTGTATAAAAAATATTGGATCGACCTTATAAAGATCTAAAAACATTGATATCTGGACCATAGTGAAGATGAATTATAACACCCCGACCATTGAACCCCGGTGCCAGTTCCTTATATTATTACATGGACATGATTATAATGAATAAAATACAAAGGGACTGAATAGGTTTTCATTTTTGGAAAATAAGATACATACATTGAACCCATTATACATTGGAAAAAAATAATACATATCAAAACTAAAAGCTCAACATCCTTGAAACTCATTCAAATAATTCATCTTCATATCATAGGGAAAGTAAAAAAATTTAGGGTTATCTAAAATTATCATTAAGGCTTTGTTATGGTAGAAGTAATAATGAATAAATGTGGATAATCAATATTAAATAGTAAATAATAGAAAACACTCTCCATTTAATCATTAAATTGAGAATGAAATTTATCAGCAGATTATATCATAGTGGAAGTCCTATAGAAAAAAAATTCAAATATTGAAAATAGTAAATTATTGGACATAATTTATTTAGCACACGATCCACTATACCATTATGTATTTTTCCTTAAGATACTTCCAATGGGTGTGTAAAACCCTTTGATTCGTCTTAGAAAAAAACTCAAAGGGGTTTTTAGCAACTAATTTAATATCATCAGGCTACCAATGCATTGAGGGGATTATTTTCAATGGTTACCAACACGAGTTGTGTATTTACAAATCCTTCAGTAAATAAAAAATAATTGATTTAATTAATAAAAAATCTGCCCCATCATCAAATATCCATATTTAATATTAGAGATATATTTATCAATAATTTTATAATTAATTAAGTAAGAATAAAAGTATAAAATGTATATAAAAATCGTATAATGTTTAGGAAAAAATCATATCCATATTGAATTATTATTCATATAAAATAAAAATTAATTGTCAATTAAAAATTATAATAATAATATGATAGTTTTAAGATAAAGTTAACGATAAAAAAATGTGAGATTTCAAAACAACCTTCACCACTTGGTAATATTCAAATCAAATCCTCTTGGATGATTCAATACAATCATAATCACAAAATACCACTAATTTTGATTTATTCATTATATAAAATTTATAAATTGAGTTATATACACCACATAATATATAATTATTGAATAAAACAGATCAATATCAATGGAATGGAAATTGAGATGAAATCTCTTACCTTGAAATTATTTTTAGTTCCAAATTATTTAAAATATTATTATTAGTTTTTAGAATGTTATTAACATACAAAATAACTATAATAATATTCATTATATCATATACGATCTTATTATAATATATTATTACCCATTTGATAATAGTCATTTGTTATTTTCACTATTTTGGTTGCTAATTGCCAAGTTTTTTTAGTATCATTTGAATTTTTTTCCCTATTAATTAGTTCATTATTTCATCACCTTCAGAATTTAAACCTTTGTATAAACATATTTTATATTAATTATATATTTATTTATAGTAATCCATAGTGTTAGGAGATAAGAAATGAAATACAATGTTCAAGGATACGGTATGTCATACATACCAATGAACATTGTATGCATTTTAGTTTCATATAAAAAAAGAAATGATATAAACTTATATTGTAATTAATGAATTATATTTATTTCATGTAAATTGAATATATTTATTTAAACCGTTATTAATACATTCCATGTATAGTTTGAAATCATTACATTTCTCTGAGGAGGCAGTAATACACCCATCCCCAAATGATGTTGTCATATTCTCATAAAATTAAAAATATGGAGGTTTGTGATATATAATATTTATAGAAGAATAAATTAATCATAAATATAATTAATAGAATATATAAACTATAAATTCGTCATTATTTCTATTATTTTGAGGTTGTGATTGAAGAAATAATGACCTCGGTGTGTGAGGCGGTAGTCCACGGTACACACGACTTATGACTCTATATAACATCTAATGGATGTTTTTGTAGGTGTAGTTCATACCCTTAAGTTAAAAACATCTCATTATATTTAGGATGCTAATTTAATTATAAAATCATGATAAAATACAACTTTATTATGTGTATAAATAAATACAACAGAAGTTCTCGTTCAAGATCATTACATCTTTTTCAGGTAACTCCATTTCGTTTATTCTTGAAAACATACTTCAATGTGTTTTTTTCCCAACTTCAGTATTATAAAAAGTTATTAGTGAGGCTTCTAGCTTGTTTGGTGAGGTTTTGGAAAAAAAATATCTTGGGAGTGGAGAATTAGTAGGACATTTAGATCTTTTTTATAGAAGAGTAAGAGTGAAATTCTTGTAAATATAAAAAGGTAACCACTTTTAAAATGTCACCATTAAATAATGTTTCTCAAATAATGAACTATATTATAGAAATGTTAGTATTTTTATCTAATATTTCCATCAAATAGTATTTGGATATGATTTCAGATCACTTTTATTATTAAGATCAATGTTTATCCAATATGTAATTTTTTTCACCTTAATTACTATAATTAATTTTCTTTTCCTTCAGTAATATTTTTTCTCAAAATACATGTTTAACATTCCATAAATTATAGTTTATTATTATTACAAATATGTAATCTATTTTTGTAAATTCTAATAAAATAATTAGATAAAATTAATTTAAAATTAGTATCATATATGGAATGAGAAATCATGTTTTTATGGATAAAATGTTCAAAATCATGAAACGTTTTTAGGTAAAATTTCAATATAAAACTAGTACCAACAAACAATATTTGATTACTATATATAAAAATAATATATTTGAACTCTTAAAACATATAAATATATAATATAACTATATAAATTATTTAGTTGAAAATGTTTTTTCCAATTAAAAATGTTTATTTTTAACTTTTCATTAAAAATTGAAACATCATAAAAAAATAATAAAAATTATCCAAATGTAAATTCAGAAATTCATATTTCAATATTTTATTTTATTTTTTCAGATTAAATTAATAATTCTTCCAAATTTCATTTTTAAAATAGGTGTCTCATTAAAAGACAACAATACTACCTTATGAAAAATTTAACTTATTTATGAGTAAAATTTGTATAGTAATAATCCAATGCCTATAAAATTAATTATGTTAATGTCAATTTTTTTTAATATATAATACATTAATATCATAAAATAATAATATTTAATTTAATTTATTATGTTAGAACTCCTTTTCTGTATAAAAATATTTTTTTATAACAATATTTCTTTTATATTCAATTAGATTTAATATTTAATTATAATTTATTGGTTACCATAAAATGATATAAACATGTATTGAATTTTTGTTCCAATAATATTTAATCATTTTCTGTCATTTCATTATATCATATATTAAATGTTTATCATATTAAATAATGGTAATTATACTGTATTTTTGTTTGGTAATACTAGGACATACTTTTAACACAAGCTTTTGAAGGAGATCAATAATGTATATAACACAATACAATATAGTGTTGGGCTGCGATGAAATCTATTATTAGTGTTGAGTGTAGTATAAGAATAAATTTTGGTTTCATATAATGTCAGTTGGAAATAAAATCAAATTTATTATAATATAAAAAAATTTGTAATATATTGAGGTGTTACAATCTCCCCACATTATCATTACAATTAAATATTTGTCTTATTAATATAGGATTTGATATTTGAAAATACTATTGTTGAAAAACCACATCATAAATATGTTTAATGAAACATCTTATTAATATGTGGGGAAGGTAAATGTGAAGGTCACTACAAAACAAGGCAATTGAATATGGGAACATTAGTGAAAAAATGGACATTTAAGAGAAATATAACTATCATGTTTTAATGAAGAGTTATAGAGAACACATTCTTAAGTATGTTGTTGACCAGAAATACCTAAACCGTATGTGTGAAAAATTTAATTTATATCATCAAAAAGGATGATAATAGAACATTTTTTTTCTAGAAAATTTCCTAGAGTTGAGATATTCATTCACTCTCTATGAATATATGTAAATGTATAAGCATGATAAATTTCTAATTCATAAACAAAATACTATCATTTCATTATGCATTTAACTATTTATACTTCATCTCTTATAAATAGTTTCATCTAATTGTGGAGGAATATATTAAACTATAAAACGTTTTCCAATGTTCAACATAAGCCATTTCATAAATGGTTATCATTATGGCCCTTCAATTATATTATTATAAAAAATAATAAGAAATAAATTCACTAAATATACACAATTATATTATCAAGTATTTCAAAAATAACATGAAGTAGTTATTAATCATCACATATCAATATGTGAATACATTCTTCATGTAATCTCTTGAAGCACAGTAATAAATTCAATTACTATAAAACCTAACCGAAAACATAAATGCTTCTTCATTAATTTTGTAAAACATAGATTATTGGATATATTACCTAAATACAAAAATGTTTCCAACTCCATTAATAATGGAATAAACCAATTTTTCAACAATCCATTAATTAGTTCTTAGGTAGTCAGTACTATCAAATGTATGTAATCAAAATTAATCATCTCT
Organism: Viscum album; assembly: GCA_963277665.1. Taxonomy (NCBI): domain Eukaryota; kingdom Viridiplantae; phylum Streptophyta; class Magnoliopsida; order Santalales; family Viscaceae; genus Viscum; species Viscum album. Next base: position 1,471,189,455 of record OY728125.1, on the reverse strand, counting down.
TTACTCTAATATCATTATATTAGTATCCAATAAATATTAATGGTTATCTTTCCCACTACCATGATATATTGGAATTATTCAACGTGGCACTACATCATTTTTTAGTCATCAGTACCATTTCACAAATGATCTCAAATCCTTATTACAATAGTACAACAGTATAATCCTTATATATTCAATAATTCTTATTACAAGCACAAAATTGATAAAATACACAAATGAAGTAATTCTTTATTCCAAAAATATGCATATTAATCATTCCATTTTGTCTATTGTCATACAATATCCTTCGACATGATCGATTAGAATCTTTGGGGGTATATTCCATCGATTCTTGAGACATTGAATTGTGTAGTGTTCCATCTCTAGATTTCTAATCATTGTAAATTAGAAACCTTTTTATTTCCCTTTCATTCAAAATAATAGTAGCCTTTCTCTTCAAACATGAATAAAACTCCAATTACATTTAATTTTTACCGGGGTGTTTTTTCCAGAATTATCACATGTAGCAAAACACTTATTTATCATCATTCCCTTATGTAAAATTTTCCCAAACAGTACACTTTTTCTCACTCCTCTCTCCAAATCCATAATATTTAGATAATTTTTTTGACCAATCCTGTTAGTAAGAAATATTATTTCCTTATATGAGGATTATTATTAAGATACTATTTACCATTTATTTTTCTTATTAATATCATAAAATAGAAGATCCATCTTAGTCATTGGATCACTTGAATTGGTGAGGTACATATTACTTCTACTATACACAATTTCTAAATGATGACATACACTAAAAAAGATCATAACATTATATACCATAATGGTTAAACCAAAATCTAGAAAACAAATTATTTTAAATTTAAAAATTTATGCAAATCTAATCTTGTAATAAAAACATGGTTTCATTTGGGCGTCCTTATATAACATCAAAAAATTATATAATATGGTTATTTTCCCTAATATATGTTTTCCAAATACTATTTTCCTTGGTTCCTACTAAACATCCACTAATACAAACTATAACATGATGACCCCAGAATCCAGAATCCCATTCAATAATTCATGATAATGGAATGATTAAAAGGAATTAAAACCTGAAGTACTGATATGTTTAGTAATTTGGGATAAATAGATATATACATGGAAAAATTTTCTCCTACGGAATAAAAACACAAAATCCCTAAAACAATTAAATCTCAGAATCATTGAAAATCATTCCAAGAATTCATATTTATATCATGGGGGAAGAAAGAAAATAATGTTGAGGTCAAATGCCCAGTATGGGTTAAGTACATAGGAATTAATAATGAATAAATGATAATAATAAATATGGAAATTTAAACAACTGAACACATATCCTATTAAATCAATAAAATATGAATTAAATGTCTCCGTTGATATGTTAATAGTGAAAATAATAATGAAAATAATAAATTAATTCAAGGAAATGATTAATTTTCAAACATCATTTAATTGAAACATGAAGAACTGAAAATTCCTGATCATTCCTCAAGATACATTATGTTTGTTTTCAGAAACTTTTCTGATTCTTCTTAGAAATAGACTAAAAATGTTTTTTTCTATCTAATTTAATCTCATGAGACAATTGATGCATTAAAGAGATTATTTACCATGGTTCCAAATCATTATGATAAATTTCTAAATAATTCATCAAATATCAAATAATTTATTTATTTAATAATCACATTGACTTATAATCAAATGTGTGTACTGAATTATACATATAGACTTATCAATATTTCCCCAGATAATCAAGTATCTGTCAAATTAAAATTTTATGTAATTTTTTTTTAAAATTTTGGAAATATTAATATCCATCATAGAAGAATATGGATATTAAAATAAATTTAATGTTCAATGAAAATTTATTATATGAATATTATGGGTTGAAGATAATTTTAACAACCACCAAATAAATTGATATTTAAAAATAACATTTACCTCTGGGTAGTTATCTAATAAAATTACCTTGGATGAGATAATTCAAATTTATTAATAAAATACCATAAATAATGAAGCATTGATGATATTTAATATCAAAGGGGTATTATATTCGACAAAAAAATTGAATTGGTTTACAATAATAGAGAAGTCTCAGTGGAATATATGTTGAGTTTAAATCTCATACATTGTGTTTCCTTTGGGGTGAACATCCTTTATCCTCATTTATAATAGTTTTATTAATGTTATTAAGTTATACTATAACATTATATATATATATTATTATATATAATATTATTGTAAAATATGAATACTTGTTTTTTAATAAATTTTCATTACTTTCACTATTTCGGATGTTAATTGCCTTGTTTTTCTAGTACGTTTTGATTTGTTATTTTTGTTCCTATTGAATAGATCATGATCACTTCATCTCCAGAATGTAATCCATAATTTAAAAACTATATATATATTCATTATATATAAATATATAACAATCTATAATGTTTGGAGATAGAAAATGAAATACACTGTTCATTTAGATGGTAGGCCACATGTATGCATGGATTGTGTTTCCATTTACTTATAGTATTAAAATAATAGAAATGTAAGTGATTTATACATATATTATAATTATAGTATAATATTTATGTAATATAAATCAAATATGTTTACATAAACCATCCTTAATATATTCCATGAAAATCGTGAACACATCACATCGCTTTGAGGATGTGGAAGTCCATATGTCCACAAATGCTGTTATTGTATTCCCACAAAATGGAACACAATGAGGTATGTTTTATAATATAATTCCAAGAGAATATATTAATTATAAATATAATATAGATCAAATTTTAAATAAAAATTAATCATTACATACAACCTTAAAAGGTGGTAAGGGAAGAATGAATGACATTGGTTAGAGAGGCAGTAGTCCACCATACACATGAATGATGATTGAGTACATTATTTTTATGGAAATGTGTAATGTTTTAGTTTATAAAAATTATATAAAAACCTATAATTATATTTATGATAATTTATTTAATAAAAAATAAATATATAATCTGAAATTAATATGTGGATAATGAAATAAAACAACAATGTTCTCATTGGAGATCATTGCAACATTTTTGGGTAACCCCTCTTAGTTTCTACCGAAAGACATCATTGGATGGATTTATACAAATTTTTAGGATTCTAGGATGATAGGTGATATGTTTAGAGATTATTTGTGTATATTTTATGAGATAATGAGCTTGATAGGTGCGAATCTGTTAAAGGGGTGAATAGTAACTTACAGTGGATAAGGAGTGGCAGTGTTGTAAATATAAAAAGCTAAATAATATTAAGATGTCTCCGTTATATAATGGATCTTAAATAATGAAAAAAATCAATAAAATATAGTATATGGTCTAAATATGGAAATAAAATACTTTTTTACAAGTCTATTGGTTATTTGGCCGTGAAACATTAATGATTTACAACATAGTAAACTAATTTTCTCCTAAACCGATGTAATTATTTTTAATTATAGTCACTAATATTTTATGTCAAATACTAATTTGAACATCGTATAAATTATAAATTATTTCTATTCCAAATATGTAAACAATTTTTTATTATTCAAATTGCATAATTAGTAGATATTAATATAAAAATAATCATACTGATGGAATGAGAAAGAGGGGTTTTAACATGAAAATGTTCAAAATCACGAATTATATTTTATCCAAACTCAATATAATACTTTTCAAAATTACCCAATTCATATTATTATATTTAAAATAGTTCTAATTAATCATTAAAACAAATTACAATAAAATTTATACCCAAAAATTATATATATGAAAAAGAAGTTTTCAATTTAAATTATGCATTATTCACTATTAATAAAAAATAAATCTTCTCAAAAAAATACTACAAATTCCTCCAAAGTATATTTTTATATTAATCATTCTAAAATAAAGTTTATTATGTTATATAAAATTTATAATATTACTAAATTTTTGTTTTCAGATAGGTGCGCCATTAAAAAGTGGAAAAATTACCTTGAGAAAAATATAGCCTGTTGGGCATAAAATTGGATTTGTTATTATCTAATGCATTTTAAATATATTGAATAAATGTTAAATTTTTTTAATATTTTATTTATTAATTAAATAAATTAATATTAATTATTTTAATTTATTAAATACAACCATATTTTCATGAATATTAATTTTAATAAAAACATTTCTATTATATTAAAGTGGTTTCTATATTCATTTTTAATTAAATTTTCATATATAATTGTATAATAATATGTAAAAAACTGTTTTTCATATTAATTTAATCAATTTTTATACTTTTCATTACACCATTTAGTGGATAATTATCATATTAAATAATAATATTAATAGTATAATGTAGTCTGGTAAAACTCAGTATTACGTGTAATGAAACCCATAAAAACAACTTAGTTTTGTGTGTAACACAACAAAACATAGTATTGAAAGTGTCACAAGATAATCATAGTGTTGTGTGTATTGTAATTATAACTTCATGTTCATTATAATGTAATGTATAGAAAAATTAAATTTAATCTAAAATAAAAATAGTGTAATGTCTTGGGGTGTTACATGACATGGCTCTATAGAACATGAAAATATAAAGTCATGTAAAAATTTATTAGATATTAGATAGTATAATTATGATGAGAACCCAATTTTGTGATTTTATGTCTAATTATAAATTCATGTTAGCATGCAGAGAAATGGATTTCAACATCACGCTAGGAAGACCATGGATTAATATCCATATATTAGCGCCCATTGTATATAACCAATGCATGAAATACTCTACTGATGGTAAATTTGAGATACTATATGGTGAGAAATTTTATTTTGAGTCTTATAAGTCAAATAAAATAGATATAGGGTACAATAAAATGGGGGGTAAACAACTAATGGTAAGTAAAACCACACATATGATTAAAAAAAATGTCTATCAAATATGGGTTTAAATCTATGAATTTCATGTGAGAATTATTTTCATTTATTATCAACTATTTTATAGTAAAAATCACAATTTATGAGATCATTAGGTCATATTGGCCAAAGAAATAAACCCTCTAATTTATTTATTTGTATATGATGTCTAAGTTGGTGTATCCATTTATAATTCACCATATATATAGTAATAGAGCTCAGAAAAATCCACATATATCAACCCCCAACATCTTTACTCAAGTACATGTATTAATTATATTTGGATTACATAACCATGGATATTTGAGTGATTGAACATGAATTATATAATTAATATTTTGTGTATAAGCATAATATCAATCATTTTCATGGTGTTTGCTTCATTAGATTGACCTATCTATTCTAAAGAAGGATTTGATCTTGAGGGACGTATCCAAGAACCTATATAACTTCTTATATATCAAGTTATTGGATTATTTAAAATATTTAAAATAATGAATTGTATGTGGAATCAATCATGTATTCTCTATAAAGAATAGTGGAATGTTTTTTTTCTATCTTTGATGAACTCAAGCATGTGAATTTTGAAAAAGAAGAAGATCTATGATGTTAGTTCATTAGTTCCACCATAATTATTAATGAAAAATAGAAATACATCTCCATCCTTATAAATAACAGGTTTTTATTAGTTTAAAATTATTCAAAAATTCTTGAAATAGGCCCCCATGTATCTACCCATCATAAATATATAGTAGATAACCACCATGAATATAAATATTATATAATGTGAATTAATTTTACATATAAATCAGTGGTGGATTCTTAATATAATATGTTTATCAAATACAACATCATTTGGGATGTTTTTGAACCAAAATTGGATCTCTAATATTGTCCCAATCAATAAAAAGAATATAAAAGTATGTATTTTCATTGACTCTTGGTATGTCAAGCATAAATGGACATATGATAATTTCATAGTTCTAATCATGGGTCTACTGATTGATGAAAGGACATGTTTCCATTCCATCCCCTTAATGTATTTTTGTGTGTGAATATAAACAGATTCTAGAGGATCCTAAATTAGAATATGTTTGTTACTTCAATGAACCCGATGTGGTATAATATTTCCATGTACATCCATTTTTATTAAAGATTTCTAGTTCTCCCATTCACTATTATATTCACTAGATTTTCAATAAATTTTTTGGAATATCATAGACTATTTTGTTGCATAATTGGTGTTTTAATCTCAAAAACACTATGATGACCATTCCTATATTGAGGTATTATTTATAAAATTACATGAACATTGGTTTAAGTTTAACTCATTGGAATATATTTTGATTTTAATGTTAGGAATATTTTTCTCTTTCATAGAATGTCATCACAACATTGAATCCATCCTTAATATGAAAAAGGTGATACATGGAATGAATAATCTTTAATACCTAATGGAATTGAGAAAACACTTGGGAGATAAATTCTACATTATTCACTTAATATAAAACCTAATTATTAAGTGATTTCACATTACAATGTTGATGATGAAAAAGGTAACCAACCACCAGGATGAGGTTTTATAGATTTCTATTGACAATAAAAAACAATACATTCTTTTCCGACTAACTTTATTCCATTTGTATAAGGTAATAATCTCAAACTCTCTATTAAAACCCAAAATGATATATTGGGTCCCTCCATTATCTTTGGAATGATATAAGAAATAATAATATTATTCAATATCTCATGAAAATAATTTCAAATTCTACTACCGCACATTATAGCATTAAGAAGAACATCAATGCATTGGATTTCTCCACATAGATATTGATAAATTAATTACAATACAATGATTTATACATTATTTACTATATATAATAAATTATTTAAATTAAATCTAATGAAAAGAATAAAAAATTTCTTCAAAAAATGATTTATCCTAGAGAAGTCATTATTTAGAAATGATATCTTTAATTAAGATGTATTATTCATCCATGAAACCTTGTAAGTGTGGTAGATGTAATTCGATAGTGCTTCTTAGATCCCAAATAGGTAGAGTGATGGAAAAGATAAATCTCAATAGTGTTGGTGTTACGATTTTATTAATCAATACAGTAGAAACAATTCTATATACTACTTAATAACATTTTAGTTGCGTAATAATATTGAAGTATAATAATAGTCTATAATTGTATTCATGGAATTGGATCTCAAAATTCCAATTACCTAATTTAATATTTGGGGAGATAAAAAAAGGTGATTAAGAAATTAGATTTTGACTATTACATCAAAAATGAAGTAATGAATACTTTTTTTGACTTTTTAAGAGGGTATATGATTTAATACCTTATAGATATAATGTTGTCTTACATCCCATGTTCACAAAAAACCTATGATGAAACAATAAAAAACACGGCTATAGCCTTGGAAGATCCAAACTATGTTGAGATAACAATTTTTATAGCACACCATAAGGATCTATCTCTTTCCATTTTTAATGATGTAGTTGAAATATATTTAATGAATGACAAAATATATCACAGAGATCATTTAATATCATCCTATAATGACACAATTGTATGAATATCTCCCTCATTAGAGTACATTTAATATTTTATTCTACTATAAGATCATCATAAGAAGTATCACATTAATTTTTAGATTGAAAAAATCATCCATTATAACTAGAAAAATTCCCAAGTAATCCTATATGGATATGAATTCTATTAAATCCTCCTCATCTAAATTAATGGAGAAAACTATGATTATTTTATAGGAAATTTTTGTTTGTGCATGAATAACCCACTACTCTAGAACCTAGGTCATCCATAAAATTATTAGGCTCGAATGCATTTATCCTTTGATTATAGGGAAACACATGCAGTTGAAGAATAAATTTCATGTCTCTGAGAGACATTATAACTATATTCAATAAAATCACGTGTAATTTCAAAATAAAAAAATATTCCAAGACAATTTCCACTTAGGTGATCGATTCTATTAGTCAGTACCCTCTAGCCACAATCTTAAAGTTAAATTGAATTCTTAGTACAAACAATTTCTTCTTCAAAATGTGTAATGATGAACCACATATGAATGCCAATAAATTTTTTTTCATCAATTTCATAAATCCTAAAATCATTATCATATTTACATTACATTAGAAAATATTAATATAAAACTAATTGAATTTATGTTATTTTAAGTTGAATATGTTATATCAAGAGTATAATATCATACTTAATTATTTCTCCCACTATTATGAAAATAATTAATAAATATGTTCCTTCAAAGATATCTAATATCTTTTATAATTTTGGGTTTAATATAAGATTACTTAAAAAGATAAATTCTTATATACGTTGTGGTTTAAACACACCATTACACATACTAACATGAAAGAAACACCATACATTCTTGTGTGTGGAACAAAGGAATTTCTTCCCATAAATGTTCATTTAAACTCATTTTTTATCATCATCTTTGTTAAACTATGAAAATATGAGTTGTATCAGTTCTAACACAATGAATTTGAGCTGTTATATTATAAATACTTACACATAATTTAAGACCTTGAGATTCATCAAAACTTTGTTACCTATGAATTTAATGCGAATATTAATCGACACACATTCATCTCAGGAGAAAAATTATTATATTTTTGAACTCCTAATATACCCATGAAGAATCCCCATAAGAATGATCCAAAATGGGAATGCAATGATTCCATGTAGATTGTGTAATCTAATGGAACTCACTACCTCATTAAATTGAATATTAAAAATTCATCTCTATTACTTTTTTTTTGTGTTTCTCAATAAATAATTTTAGTATATTCAGATTGGTTTTATGGAATCCATGATACATGACTATAGGTGGAACATAGGCTAACCTCTTTATACAAAATTAAACCCCAAGAAACTATGGTCCTTATCATATGATATTAAACTAAAATACATCATAATCCTTTTTATAATAATTTGAACTAAAATAAATGTGGTGAAATCTACATTACCGTTAGACTCATTTGAGATACCTGATTACAGACTACAGGTACATTGATTTCCATTATCACATGATACATGTTGTTTCATAGAAATTTTTTGAGGTCATGAAAATAATATAATGGAAATTAAATATAGATACTATGACCTTACTTATTGAATTCTAGTCTACAAACATAACCTGGTTTTAGAAATAATTCAAACCAATTTTCCATAATGAATATTCCAAATCTATATAGAGAGTGATTTATATAATAATTTGCAGCATGATTCCTTTTATCTGATGATATGTAGTTATTTCTTGATCACTCGTTTTGAAAATAAGCACACATATAATTACAATAAAATTTATACGAAGTGTCAATGTATGATTACATGTTTTTTATATTGAATCAAAAAAATGATGAAACCATTAGTGTTTGGGAATGATATAAATCATAAAATATACCTTCAGCAATTTCTATGTCACATGATGTTAATCTATATGATACAATGGATATACTGTATAAACATTAAAATATATGTAGAGGTTGTTTTTATATGATGTAATTTTATTAAATGAGACCCATATGTAAATAAGATTCCAAAAAGTATGGTTCTATAAAAAAATAGAGAAAATTTTCCCCATTTCCCAGGATTATATCATAGTGTTTTTGATTACTCAATTCACATCTATATTCCTTTCAAATACCTGATACTAGGATGAGATCATTATAACATTCTCATTCACATATGATATTACTTTATAGATAAATATTTTTAGAACCACCAATGAAATTATTCATATTCCTAAGTGATAATTTTCAATGTTAGAATCTCCCATCATCAGAGCATATATATATATTTTAGTTCTATGTATTCTTCATCCCTAGTGATGATTCCATGACCAATTAAAATTTTGATTTATCATTCATCCACATACCAAGGAACCCATATAATTATCTATATCTATCCTTCACTTGATTGTTATTTGTGAAGATTTTCTATTCAAATAATATATATCGATTTATTTTTTTAATTATATGATATTTGTTTAATCTAAAATATATTATCTTGTGTTCATCCATATGGTATAATTTACATCTAATCCTCCACTCCATTCTAGTGTTTGTTTTGTCCTCATTTACATTATGATTCCTCCAATGTACCTTACAATATGACAAAACCATACTATATTATGATAAAATTCATCAATTATCATTCTATAGTCCTAATAATAATTATCATAAACCAAAAACCATCTCATAGTGTATTGGATATCATTATTAAAATTATTTTTTTATTTTAAAATCTACATAAAAAAGATAATATCATCTTAAGAAAAACATATATTATAACCCTAACCCTAGTAGCATAGATCTGGTGGTTTCTTTATTATGTTGGAACTATATATGCACGATTACATCCTTAAGGATCAATTAGTTTAATTGCATTATTAGAATGTATACATGATTTAATATCACAAAACAATTGAAATAAGAAAATGTTTTTTTTCTTCGAGGTCATCCCTATTGAATATATAATAAAATTTCATATCAATCATAGTACACTTCATAAAATCTTAGGGAAATGAATCATAATAAATTATGATCTTAAATGTTTGAAATGGTAATTCATATAAATGATGTAATTACATAATGAATAATGAATTAATAATATGGAAGGAATAAATTATGATCAATAATTCCATATAAATAATGAAATGAGGTTGAAATGTATTTGTGGATATTATAACCATTTGAATAATCCTTTTGAAATAAATTATTTATTTTTAAATTATGGAATTCATAATGGTATATATAATTAACATACAATTGAGTCCTTAGGCCAATACATCTTACATATAATGTTAACACCAATTCCAAACAACCAACCAATTTTGTATCTTGCGAAACACCAATTTATAATAGAAATTTAATTTTGGTCACCAACCATAACATAAAAATTCTTATTCATTAATTCTAAGAATAAATAAAAAAATAATAATTAGCATTATTTGATAATAAATAACTATCATTATTAGAGGAACCAATATATGATATTTAAATACACTCCCTTATAAAATTAATCATAATAAATCCATAAAAGTATATTAGATCACATAAATATATTTATTACTTACTAAAAAATAATAATCAAATGATATTAAAAAGGATGGATTTACATTAAAAATAACTAGAAAATATACCAATTAATATAAAAAATTTATTTTGAATTAAAATATTGAAAATATATTTTAAAAAAATTTCAGGGGGAAAACGATCTCTAGAAATAACCATGGAATGTTGTAGAGGAATATTTAAGGAAAATAATTCTCCTGATAGTGGGAAAATAATTCATTATAGTAAATATTAAAATATATATTTTGTTTCTTGCTTTGGTAAAATGTACCTTGTTTTGAAAATGACATAAATATTCATTATAAAAATTTTTATATAAAGAAATTATGGGTAGAAAACCTTAATAAATAATTATACAATAGAAAAAATATTATTGAGAACATTTTTTAAAAAAATATTTCCATTGATGAAAATGATTCAATAATGAATAGAAAATAATTGTATGTTTTCCTAAAAAAATTGATACTTTAGAGATCATAGAGAGAAAAAAATTGAAGGAAAACATTTCAAATCAACAAATAACAATATTTTTAGAACATATATGGGGTTTAAGATAAAAATATAATATAATTTCATTAATGGAATCTTAAAAATAAACAATCCTAAATAACGATTAATTTGTTAAATAAACTATTACCTCAAGATTTTATTATTTCAAATGTTATATTAACCACCTATATAAAAGAATAATTTTTTTTTATAAATCTATTATTGTACCATATAATACTTATAATAACATATATAGTTTACTTAAATTATCTCAATACTCATTTATTAATAATTCCCTATTGAAGAATCTTATCTGTGTATAATTTTTATTTTGTTTTTATTTATGATTTTATTAGTTAGTTTAACTCCTTTAATAATTTGTATAGTCCCATTGTTTAATGAAACTTAATCATGAGAAAAATATAATATATACTAATTAAGTATATATTTATAATCATCCATGAATGGTGGTCATATAAAATGAATATCATCAATTCATGGATATGGTCTTCTACACATACTCACACGTGATGTTGTCATTTTTTAATTATAAAAAGGGTAAGAATGAAATTAAAATATTATTTTTTAAAACAATAATTATTTTTTATATATTATATATATTCATTAATTTCATCTTAATAACCTTCAATGTAAAATTTTTATAAAATATGAATTACATTACTACGTGGAGGTGATAATACATACATATACATGCACGATGTTTTTGATTTCCGTAGGATGGAAACATTGTGGGAAAAGTTAATTCCATCAACCTAATAACATAACAATATATTTAAAATACTAATTTTATTATATATTAATGGTTCTGACATAATTGACTAAGGCAATATTACAAGTAAAACGAATGAGATTGGTTAACACGATTACATCCCTTTTCAAGGATATCCATTGGTTTTATTCTAAAGGATCCTAGGGATGGCATTTTGAGGATATAAGTACCTTCATAAAATGTATATGGGTGTTTAGAGGTGTTTTTGGAAGGTTTTTTCCAAGCTAAGTGGCTCAAGGATTTCTAGTGAATAGAATAGGGGTTATGACCATTTACAGTGATGGAAAAGACACACATTGATATAAATAAAATAAATAAATATTTTAAATTATTTTTCATGTGAAGGTGTATCCATGTGGACTTAATGTTTAATATGAGATAGGTTAATGTTTCGATACCTTCCACCGATATTTATTTTAAATTTTTAGGTTGAATTTTAATTTTTATATTCTATTTTAACCCCATAATTAACTGATTTTATCCTTATATGTGGTAAAAATAATTCATTATCGAATGAATATATATTTTATCAAAAGAAAACAAATTTATCAAATTGGTAGAGGGATGAATTTTTTTACCATATATCATCTCCCATATCTTATTTCACTATTTAGTTTTCATTTTTAAATAAATATACGATATATTATTTAGAATAAAATACCATTAAATATATTATAAAATCTTGTCACATATTAGGAAGTTAATTACATCAATAAATGAATTTAATTCTAATATAAACTATTAAAACATCAATTGAAAATATTTATTACATATAAAATTAATGTGAGACCATTATTCAGCCAAAAATATCACATTTTATGTTTTTAAAAATTATTTAAATTGATTTATCTACAACTAAAAAATGTGTTCTATTAGTGTGGTGTAAGTATTTAGGGAATTATACCATCTCAAATAATAAAAAATATATTACCATAATAATAAATAGTTATTTATTTATAATATACAATTTTATATTCATTCATAACATTTTGTTATCCCTATATAAACACATATGTGATATTAATGGCATGATAATGTCATTTAAGAATTTTCATTCACATAATATAATATAAAAACATTATCAAAGAAAAATGCAACCGAAATACCATATATTTATTATATATTGGTGTTTATAAAATTATACTCCTCATATGAAATATATTATAGTGTTGGTGTGATGTTTCAACCTATGTACCACACATCGATTCCTTGAGCCGGACCACCACATGACCTCAAGCACGCCTCCCCATATGCTAGAGGCTACCGACTAGTAGGGAGAGTCTAATAAGTCGATCAAAGGGAGACCATTCCATATTCTATCATATTAATACATAGAAAGAAATTAGTAAAATATAGTGGACTCCTAAATAATCATAAAAATATAAAATATCTCAAGTTAATCAATGTGCGCAATATAATATCCAACTAAAGAATAAAACAAGCCACACAAATGTATGTGTTAAGTGTCTAACATAAAATATGAAAATAAGACAATGATAACTACAAAATTAGTCCTGAAAAATATCTAGTTCCATCATCCAAGGTTCATCCCCAAATCAACAATCTCACTCAAGGTTATTAAGATTAACCTATCATAGAATACAAAATCTTATTCGGGTACCAATTAGGTACCCCAAATAGAGTGTGAGTACAACTCAGTACACCGTTATCAACAGTATTTAAAAAAACTTGTTAATAAATATGTTTGAAGTTTTATAATTGAATAATCATAATTCATAAGTAAATAATTATCACGTTTTCACTTATTCTTTACAAAACCACATTTACTCCTTGGGTTTCTGAGGCCACCCGTGACTCAATACCTAGTTTAAATCATGCCAGATCTTGATGTATTCTTGGTTATTGTATATCCAAATACATGCTTCATCTAAATATGAAGCCTGGAGGATTTTAGGTTATATGAAATCATAAAACCAGATGTTCATAATGCAAAATCCAGATGTATTACTATGTGAGGTCATATCATAAAATTCCATTATTACTGTTCATTAATTAGTACTTGAATTTACATGTTACCATTATTTAATTCATGAACGATGGCCATGTTACCCATCATACATTATACATTAGAAAGATATTGTTCCCATTCATTAATTCAAACTTTAATAACCATGATACCATTTATACATCACACATTATAATTACCATATTACCATTCATTAATTCAAACATGAATGACCATGTTACCATTCATAAATCACAAATTTGAATGACCACGTAACCATTATTTAACACACATTCGAATGACCATGTAACCATTCATAAAAACATAATTAATTTAATAATTAATTATCCACATTAATATTATTCCTAATTCAAAAATCAGTAAGACTGAACAATTACATTAGTCAATTTTAATATTAACCAGTAAAAAAACAATTAATTGAATAAATAATTAATAACTACAATTTCATTAATAATTCAAAAATTATTTTATCACCTAATTTTCCTTAATTAATCCCCTAATTAACTAACTATGTCAATCCCATTAATTAGTTTCAAAATTAATCAATCAATACTGACAACTCAAAATTGAATAATTAATTTTCATAATTTGTTATCTAATTCACAATATCAATTCAATATAATTAATTATAAATTTAATTATATCAATAAATAATATCAATATCACATAATTAACTCCACAAATATTATTCCCAAATACAATAATTTCACAATTCTATATTTAAATATTTTACCAGAATTTATTAATTTGATCTATAACATCAATTACTAAATAACTATAGTGATTTTACATATTGGATACACACAATAAAAATAACTAAAATTAGATTTAAATTCTATTCATCTTACCTTGATTTGTTGATGAATGTTCACCCAAAATAAATTTATGAAATTGGGCTGAAAAATGACATAGATCAAAATCAAGATGAAAAACCCAAAATAAATATTAATTAAAACAAGAACACTTAATTCTAAATCAAGATCCAAAATCCTAGAATTCGATTCATCCAACCTAGATCTAGATCTGGTAAAACAGTTGATAACATCCCACCTAAAGTAATAGAGAAGAATAAAGGATGAATGAGAATGTTTTGTGATATAATCCACTTACTGGAATGCGTAAATATCTTCAATTCAGGCTTTTAATCATCGATAATGGAGGTTTAAATGTCTTGGAATTAATCAGCAGAGCTCTAAAAACACTAAAGAGGACCTAGGGTCGAGTGGGGGTTGATTAGGGATTAAAATGGTGGTTCATGAAATTTTAGAATAAATTTAAGGGATTAATTAGTTCTTGTACATCGTTTTCTAGGTAGGGGTGTAATGTTTTCCCTAACCTTTCACCTAAATGGCATGCCTCATTTATAGTGGTTCACAGTTACTCCTAATCATGTAGACAGTTTGAAAAACCGTGTGCTAACCTTGTAAATCCACATTGTCTAGGGTTTCACAGTTACATGGCTATGGTAATCCAATTTACATAACCATGCACCAAACATGAACAATGCATTTTTCATTTCACATTTCTCAAAATTCAACTCAAAAGCACCACAACTCATAACACAAATAAATTAATAAAATAAGGGAAAAATGATATCTAAATACGGGATCGATAAAACACCAAAAACTTTTGGGATCTTATAATCTACTAACTTATAACAACCCATCCTTGAGATTCACACTAATGAATCTCTGTGATTCTTAGATAAAAAGATCATCCCATTGAGCCCTAACAACTACTTCCATTTCCCATGTTTCCTCCGGCACATTTATATGTTTCATTAATACATGAAATATTGGCACAATCATTCCCAATAACACATTCTCACAAAAATCTCAAAAATGCACCATTTTATCCTCAAAGGATGCATCTATCTCAAGCTTAACATCATCCACTTCAATTAAATTATAATAGTTGGGGTGATATTTTCATAGTTGTGAAACATGAAAAACATCATGAATAACATTGTATATCGGTTGAAGATCCAAATGGTACACAACTGGCATACTTATCTAAATAATGTAGAATGGTCTAATGAATGTGGGTTCCAGCTTTCCATGCATTTGTATCATATAAAGACCCAACCTAGGTGACACCTGAGTGAATACACTATCATCCTCCTTAAATTATATATTTTTTTATATCTATCAACCTATTACATCCATCTAAACTAGGCCATAGCCACATGATTATGGATTAGATATACATGCTTTAGAATCTCCTTTATGAGACTTGTTCCAAACAAATTTTTCTCTTCTACATCCATCATTCATAAAGTTGAACTAAATGGTCTACCATAATTTGCCTCATATGATTCCATCTATATTTCAGCATGATAATAGTTGTAATAGGAAAACTCCAATAAATCCATGTGCCTCTCTAAAGACCCACCAATGTTATGATCAAATTCTAGAATCATATCCTTCATAACCTATATAATATGCTTTGACTGCCCAATTTTATGTGGGTGGATGTTCAAACACAATAATACTTGTGTACCGAGAATCTTCTAGATTCCCTTGTAGATATTTGAACTAAATCGTGAATGATGATTTGAAACTATAGTCCATATAAACCCATGAAGTAAAAATATCTATCGAACATACCATTCTCCCATGTTCTATACTGAGAGAGTTTCCTATATAGGAAAGAAATTTTCTAATTTTTTCAATTGATCCACAATAACCCATATGTCTTTATTACATAAAACAATTATTAGAATAAATACCACAATATCCATGGTCCTGTCATCCCACATGAATTCTAGAATGGGAAATGGCCATATAAAACCTCCAATTCATTGATTATGAAACTTCACTTGCTGATATTTTACCATCACGTCATAGACACTTATACATCTTTTTTTAAGGCCTAAGCACTAAAACTTTTTTCACAGGTCATGGTACATTTGGCCACACTTGGATGTTTCACTGACTTCGAGGCATGAAATTACCGCATCATCTCCAATAGTATGTTATTTTCCACATCAACATGATTGTTGAGATTGATGATATCATCCTCATCTACCCTCCAATCATAAGGTGACTCTCCACCATTAAGGATTTCCCTGAAGGACTTGGATTCTAGAACCTCATACTGCATGTCAATAATCTGGATTAAAAATGTCGACTCTACAAAGGTTGATACAAGATTCATCTCTTTATGACATTCATGAACCACCACAGGCTTTTCATCCAACAAAGACATCATCATTCAATCAACACCATACTCATAAACATCCTGAGGCTATTTTTTCCAGATCAATTCATAAACCACACTATTTTCCTACCCAATCCAAAATTATAGATAAAAATAAAATAGCAACATATACTATACCCATCTCTACAACTGTATATTGAAGTCTCCCTATGAAAAATTAATTTCTAGATCTTGTGATATATATAAATAATAAACTCCACACCCAATTGGAAATGATGGAAAAACATAAGTTTATGAACAACATCTGCTGACTTCATGTCATTCATAGGGTAGTTACAATCATTTTTCCACAGCTACCATGACCTATATTTCGTAACTCAGTGTCCCTACATCATCATGGTTCCATGTCTAATCCTAGAAGAATCACAAAAAACAATGTATTCAACACCTTGATGGGTAGGATCATGATTACTGTTGATTTGAAACACTTCATCAACTACAAGAGGGCCTTCTCACATGATTCTACCCTTTGAAAATTTACCCCCATTTTTTCAAGCCCTAGATCGAAATTTCCAATATGGAAAATTATTGGACGAATCTCTTAAAATATCAATAGAACAATAGAAATCTATAGATATCAAATACATTATTGGGATTATCCCAAGATAAAACTATGTGAACCTTACCTAGATCCACTGACATATCTTCCTCTAAGATGATGTGTCCCAAGAAGTGTGTATAATAGATCAAAAAAAGAAATTTAGATATCTTGGGGTATAATCGATGCTCCCTAAGTGTACTCAAAACGATGAAAAAAGTTGGGAATGATCATCATGAGTCATGGATTACTACACAATATCATTTTTAAATACTATAAAAATTGATTCTTGTATGGGGGATGACTGTATTAATCAAGGCCATAAACACTAATGGTGAGTTAATCAATCCATAGAACATTATGTAGAACTAATATAGGCTATATATTCTACTGAATGTAGTCTTTGGTATATCTTAAGTCCTAACTATTGGTTGATTATACCACGATATCAATTCACTACTTGAGAAAACATAATCTCCTCTCAACTGTTTAAACAGATTGTCGCTACATGGAAGAGTTTATTGGTTATTCACGAGCTTCTGGTTCAAGATCTGGAAATCAAAAGATAAGTGTTGAGTTCCATCATCCATATTTTTCAAAACAAAACCTATGATCCCTTAGGCGATGTACTTGGATAGATAAATCCTTCAACCTAAAACTCATCCAACGGTGTCTTGAGATCTTGAGGCTCCATCATTGTAATTTGTTATGGTAGAAAATAAACTAGCACATCCCCTAAGATGAGTTTAAATAGTGAATTTGATATCTCTCTCTGGTGTCAACCCAAACAAGCCTTAACGAAACACAACATAAAACCTATCCAACATAGTGGGAAGCATATCATGATTTACTACTCTATCATCAACAAATAGTCTAAGAACCTAGGCTATGATCTCTCCCAGTTCCTATGTAATTGGCCATGCGCAACCTTTCTAGATATCCCACTCTCAATGGTGAATATTGATATAACAATTACGAGACATTAAGGTAAATCTCAAATAGTAACAACCAATATGGGATTGGTATGGGACTAGAGATTCCAACCTCTAATTCATTCTATGCTTAAAACTTCATGATTATAGAGACCCTAGAGAAAATGGTACTCCCCAACCTCGAGAGAATATCCACTTTACAGAAACTTTTTTATTGACCGTACTCCCAATGGTGTATCAATAGTATTTACCCCGCTCACAAAATCCACCAATAGATTCAAACCATTAAAAATTATTTCATATATAAATGAATTAAAGGAAGTGGTATCAAATAAGTAACTATATAATTTATATGCTATAAGAATAGTACCTCTCATTATAGAATGTCCAACCTTTCTATCCACAAGTGTGTGTGGCATATCTTGTAGTTGTCTTCTCCCTCATCCCTATGATGATATCTGACTCCCCTACATTGCCTCACTCCGATGATAAGGATGCTCATTCTGAGAAGCACCATGTCTATCACATCTACCTCCACTACTAGTGAAACTCCAAATTCCATACTGATATGGGTATAAGATCCCCTTATTGCATCCATGTTTTTTTCTAGTTCCTCCATCCCTTTTCTTTTGACAAAATTTCCTACATAATATCAATATACTGCCCATATTTCCACATGACTGACACTCTATTGGTGGTTGGGGATATTTTCTATTATAATGGTCTAACTTAATACACTGATGACAGATCACTCTAGTAAGTATTGTGAAACTAGACCTTCTGTGTGACCACTCAACATTCCACTTACCTAGCTAAAGTTCCCATAACATCACTTATTTCTCTTGTAATTTGGAAAAACTGATCATCCCATAGTAACTATCTTTCCATCACTAGAATACGTTTTTTGGTTTAGTTCATCTGTGAGAACATGATCCACCACTTTAGAATACATCTTTAACTGAAATAGGTTATCTAGGAACATAATCTCACATTTATGTCCATCCTCAAAAACGTATCCATGTTGTTGTATCATCTCATTATAATGCTACTGAAAAGAATTGTAGGTCTGTAAAACGAAATTCATAGTCCACCAGAGACATGGTCCCATGATTTAGTCACATTAACTCTTCTTCTTTCTCTTACATCAATGTATCTATGTAGAAGTACTCAACGAAACCCTCCAATAAGTCATTTCACACCAAACCATTATCCAGTCTAGTCTTTTATTGATTTTCCCAACAATTATTCCCTAATCCTTATGTCATATATGCATCCAATGTGACCCTCCTCTCTGTTTTAGCATCATAATTGTCATGTATCATCTCAATTTAATAAACCCCAAAACTCATCTCCCTCAGTTTCACCCTCTCCAACAAAAGTTGGAGGGTTTGGAAACTAAAACTCTCTCATGAGAACACACTTGATCATGTCACCCTACCACAATTCTCTTCTAATTAGTTTCATAAATAATGAAAATTTTACCAAGAACTACTCAACTATTTCCTCACCAAACATTATTGGTTCTTCAGGTTACAATACAAGAAGATCACCTCCAACCATCTCCTCTTGTAATCATCTCAACAAGCTTCATCGTGGAGGAATAATCTTTAAGATTTCAAACATGGATCTTAGTAAATCATTCACAATAATAAAACATTTTAATTAGTGGGAAATCATAATAAGACAAAACAAGTCATTACCCTAAACCACACTACATAGTCAAAACCGATCTACTATAACTACCCTTAACCATCATTATAATGTATTTAATTTCTCATGTATTATTTTTCATATTATATGGATTATTTTCCTGACTGGGAACATAGATGATGTGAAATTTTGATTCCTAGTTTTCCAATCATAAATATTTTAAATAAATTAAATATATTAAATGGATTGCGAGTGCATTTTTTCTAAAAAACATGAGAAACAACTTAATGGGATCCAAGATCATAAATTGGATGGAACTGTTGTGCTTACAATTTATATTTTACACTATGAGTGACATAACATTGGTGGGTGTGGGTCATTTTTGAAAACATTATCACTTTTGTAAAAGTAATACAATGATTTGATAAAATTATTCAATTGTTTATGTTGGTGAAACAAACAATTTCCTCATTAAATTTATCCCTATGTCAGAATTCCACGGTTAGCCACATGACCCTATAAATCCTCTAGACATTTATTGGATAGATATCTCAAGAATCCATCCAGACAATCAATGATGGATCAGGGAACAATGATCAACTCATTTCATCTATCAATGGACCTTGTCTAAGACATCGACACATATTTGTTCTTCATCAAAGACCGATCCAAATCCAGGTAGGGTGTGTGATTTCAATTTAATTTTCCCGGAACCTAATTTCTACGATTAATTTGAATCAATCAGTAAATGGATTGATTCATGAATCATTTGTATTGTGGGATGAGATTAATATTCTGGGGATTTTTCCAGATAATTTTATTTGTTTTAATTTTTTGATAGAGACATTTACTTTTATAATGGGAATGATCCAAGATCGAAACAAACATCGATCAAGGATCATTTCTCTTGAATGATTGTTATTTTGTCCCCCAAATTCCACGTTTCACAATGGGAATTCTTCGTTGTACTAAGGCCTCATAGATCCTAATTAATCAATCATTGCACAAACGATTCATAAAACAATGATATGATATATAGATTTGGGATTTTCACAATACAATGTAGGTTTGATGATGGAGATAGAGAATTTCCAATAGTAGATGATTCTAGATTTTTCATTCTTCGGCATTCTTCAGCATTATTCCACAATTAAATAAGAACATTTATTTGATGCATTTTACGAGAATATATGGTGATAAATATTGTTGATTGGATGGAATAATAGAAAAAAACGAGCCCATATATTCAGTTCTTTGGCATGGTGGTTGACGTATTAGTGGGAGGAAGATCGACCGAGGCTTGTGGAGGAAGATCTCAGATAATGGAAAATCTTTAGAAACACTGCACGTTACTTGGGATTACATTCAACGTGGGGATCTTTAATAAGTGGATACATTTTCAGGATTAAGATAATTATCACACGACGTGTGACAACTATCACATGACTAGTGACCCCTTTTAATAGAATCAACTTGTACTTCAGAAGTACACAAACATAGTTTGGATTGCATAAGAACATACACACCATGTACTCTCACACAGACAAAACTTCACATACAAAAATCAGTACATGGACACAGATTTGGTATACATACCTGAACATGAAACATGGGAAGTATACCGAGTGTCTCTATATGTATTATAGTAATTATACATACCATGTATATACACACTACATGTTATGTGAGGCTCTTCCACATGGACAGGACATGGGATTGCTGGACACACTATGTACACCTTTGGACAGTATATAGATTCCCTTATAGAGTGCTAAGGATATTTTTTTCTTAGATTGTTCTAATAAATGTTGAGTGGATTCCGTTAGTCATTTTCCTCAAGGGTAATGTGTGGCATTGCATGCATATCACTATGTTGTGATCCCCTCTAAATATTTGGCCTCAAATAGAGTTGTCGTGTCCTTATGTGAGATTGGAGTGCAATCATATATCATATCTAGTTAGAGTTTATGGAATCAGTTTGACCCCCTAAGTAGGGTGTTTATCCTCCATCTAGTTGGCTATATTGGTAGGGTTTATATAATCATTGAAATATGATCCAATATATAGAGAGTTTACCCAGACATGTTTTGTGGTGTGCCCCAGTAGTTCCATGCATTACCTCTATCCATGTATCATGGTCCCCTTAAACTAGTGAGCATACTTAGGTAGGGACCAATGACCCAGACCTCATCATTTAGTGTCTTTTATGGTATCATTTCTCGTGGAGAGGGTTCTCCTTGAACATGAATTTTTTTGAATAGAATCTAGTGGATTATAGTTGTATATGACTACATGATGTTATTGCATCTCTCCTAAGTATATTAGGGTCTCTTTATTGTATCCTTTATACATTGTTACATCTTGTATTAAGATTACCATACAAGGTGCTTCATGATTAGTGTTTTAGGGTTTCCCACTCTATATTGTCATACTTACCCCTATAGTTGCTCTTCTAGTATGTGTCATATCTTGTGTAGACTACTAATATTTTCACAGTGTCTTTGTAGGATATGGATTAGGTGGCACATAACTGTAGATTGACAGATTTATGTGTTTTCTAGGAGAAAATTTGACATATTCCCCTCCCTTGGAGTAGGTTAGACTCTTTATAGTTTTGACTGGGTTTGTTTTTATCCCCATATCATTTTTAATACATTATTGTTATACATTATTTATGGATTTTAGATGTATTCATTAATTGTTTTTGTACTTTTACATATCAGTATGGTGTGGTCTTGGAGGTGTGTGTGTGTGTGAAGGTACTGTAGTAAAATTCCCCCCATTTGGGGGATAATCCTACTCGGCCCAGGTCATCAGTCCCTGGAATGTTTGAGGCCGGTTTGGGGTAGTTACAAGTTAGATCTTAGAAGATCTATTCATGAAAGAGTTGTATCATAGGTGGTCAGTTATATCTCAGGACCTAATTCAATGAAATTTTTATATGGAAATGTGTTAGGAACAAGATGATGATTAAGGTTTTTTCTATTCATGTGATGTATTTGTTTTTCAAGGTATGTCTTTAAGAAAGTAAATCACCTTACTTTGTTTTTTGGGAAAAAATTGTTTTGTGTCTGTTTCTGAAAATAATTGGACCTGAGATTTCTAAAAATTGGACTCATGTATTGAAAAATTATGTTCTCAGGATGACAATGAGAAGGAATGAAAGAAACATGGGTGAATGGAATGTCGTGATACAATATGATGAATTGTGACGATGCTTTGCTAATTTTTTCATATAAATCATGAGTTGTATTGAGAACTTGTGATGAAAGATTGATAGAATAAAGGGGGTGTGAAAGAGATGAATTCAATCCCAAAAGAATCGTATTCAGATTTATCATATCATGATTAAAGAGAAAAAGAAGTGGTATTAATTGTTTTCTCAATGAAATCAGAAAAGAATCATATTAAAATTTATCGTATTTGGATTTCAGAGAGAAATAAGTGGTATCAATTGTTTTTCAAAATAATCAGAAAATAATTCCAAAGAGAGAAAAGTGGTAAAAAAAATTTTAAATAAAAAATCAGAAATTATTTATAAGTAGAAATAATTTGTATCAATTTAATTTCATAATAATGAGGAAATAATCGTATTTAAGTTTATCATAACTGGATTGAAGATGAAAAGAAGTTAGACCAATTTTTTTTAAAACAATCATAAAAAAATCTTATCTAGATTGAATAGGTGGAGCTGATTGTGATTCAAAACAATCGAAGTGGTTTTGATAGAAATGTGGTTCCTATGAAAGTAGTATCTAAGGAAATGTGGTATTGATGAAATTTGAACTGATGGAATGGTGGTTGCAATGAAAGAGGTTCTAGATGAAAAGAAGGTGTCGATGAAAAGGCTGATGCCAAAGGGAAATGTGATGTCGATGGAAAGTGATTCCTATCGAAGTGGTGATGATGGAAGAGGTCTAATTGAAGACGAGACACTGATTGTTTTTAAAAAATTGTATTCGGTTAGAGGAAATGGAATGAGATGGTGTCGATTGAGAATTACTCACATTCATATTGTATTGTGTCTTATCCAGGAAGATCTGCATTATCAAATTGTTTTTTTTCATATTTGGGAAGATCTTCGTTATCAGATTATATTGTGTTGTATCCAGGCAGATCATTCTTATAAGATTGTATTGTATTGTATTAGGGAAGGTCATTTTTTTTCAGATTGTATTTTATCATGACTCTAATGATCATAACCAATAATGATCATATTCAGGATTATTTTATCCAAATCATTTGTATTCAGAAAATATCATGCTTCTGTTGAGATGAAAAGAAAGAAACATGAATGAGTGGAAAGTTACAATACATTCTAATTTATGTCAGACGATTCTAAAACTCATCCTCAATTAGTATAATTTCATGAAGGATTTCATTATACAAGCACATTTTGAGGAAGTAAGTATTATTTCTCATGTGGGTCAATATAAAAGAAAAGGGATGGAGATTGTTGAATCTTTTGTTGCGGGGGAGCTAAACATTAAAATATATTATTTTAATTCAACGTGGTTCTTAGAATCGTATTCAACGATCAACATGAGTAATCAAACTCAGGTAATTGTACCCATGTATTCCTAAAAATTGAAATTGGTCTTGGAAATTGAAATGGGAGTCTAAAAAAGAAGAGGTGAAGATTGTGGATGTTTTAAGAAGAATCATGAAGCATTAAGGAATTCATAATTGTTCCAATATTTCAAGAGAAATTCAAATTTTGGGTGAATTTTAGTGAACGAGAATGTGTTTTGGGATTCCAAACTAGATATGTTTTGGGTCACCTATAGTGGGAAATAAGTACATTGTACATAGTATTGGGGTGTACTATACACTACAGAAGAGATAGAAGCTCTGGGATTTTATAGAGAAGAAGAGATCAATTCTGTTCAGATTAAATTTTTTGAGTGGTGCACATTCATTCAAATTCTATAAGTGTTGGAAATTATATTATGGAATTGAAGTGGTTACGATTCTACTCTATTGTTTTCTATCAGAAAATTTGACTTAGAGTATCGTTTTGTAATAATCTAACTAGGAGGAATCAAACTCAGAAAAGATAAGACTTCGTGTTTCGAAAAGAGGTCTAGGTAGTTCTTACCTTTTTTTGGGTAAGGAATTGATCAATTTTATTACAACTTGAACATATTTTTTTAATTTAAAAGAATCACCAGTAACATGACCCGTTATAAAAAATCGTTATTACTCTATTATGATAAGAGGATATACATTCACTAGTTTTATTGTTTCATAGTATTTCACGAGTGATAGCGTACATCATACTCGTTGTAATTCAAGGATTGATTTTTATTGGATTTTATGGTATTTGATCATTTCCAAATCATACCAATGACATAAAAGTTCTTTTTTAATTTAGAACCTTTAAAATATTTCTTTTACTTTGTAATTATCTTGATTTGTTTCTCAGTATGGAATTGAAATCCTTAATAGGTGGAAAATGGTGTTTCAATTGAAAAGAAACATAAAAGAAAATGGGTATCATAGATTCACCCCCTCCTTCTTTTAGTGATACATTTCTCCGACTGGGAACTTTCAATTGGTATCATAGGGAAGTTGTCTTTATTATTATTTATTGATTGAGAACATGAACTATGTGAATAGTAAATTCATTCTTGTCTTCAAAGGAATGAAATATCAACTATGTAATGATAGAATGTTCCATATTTTTTTACTATCAATTATGATGTTCTTGAAGCTGCAACATATGGGTTTCTTCTCATTGATGATAGTGCTCCACTTACACCTTCTGACAAGAAGTTTCAAAAGAATGATGGAAAGAATAATAATTCTATATCATCATCACTTTCTGAAAGTTAATTTTTGATATTGAAATGTTTTTCCATTGAAAAATTTATATGGAATAAATTGAAAACCATTTAGGACAGAAATAAAAAATTGAAGAATGAAAAGTTACAAATATTTAGATTTATGTATTATTATTTGATGATGGGTAAGCATGAATGTGTTGGGGAATTCCATACTAGGGTGAATGACATTGTGACTACTATCAGATGACTTCATGAAAATATAAAAGACTCTATAGTTGTTGAAAATATATTGAGAATCCTACTTGATAAAATTGAGGCAAATAATTCTTCATTAGAAGAAAGAGATCCTAAAACATTATCTCTTGATGATTTATATACCACTCTTATCACCTATGACATGAAAAGATAGGATTAGATGAAGAGAAAAAAAGGTCGATAGAGAAATGTATTTCAGGGAAATCATGAAATAAAATTCAAATAATAATGTTATTGAATATTATGATGGTGATTCTGACACTATATATTATGTATTTTAAAATCTTAATGCAATATTATTCTTGGTTTCTAAAAATGTGAAAAGAGATAAAGTGAAATAAAAAGAAAAACATTACATTAAATGTATTGAATGTAGAGGTGTCGGTCACATTGCAGATAACTGTCCTCTAATAAATAAGGATTAGTATAGTTATATTGAATAAATAAAGGTGACAAGATGATGGAAGGAAAATGGATACAAAAGGGAAAAAATAAATTCTTCAAATCAAAAAGAAGAAGTTTCTTCTCGAATGATGAAGAAGAAGAAGAGAGTGCTGATTAATCCAAAAAACTCATTGATTATGGCAATGAATATAATTTCATGTCAATAGTGATAGAACAAATTTTTTTAAGTATTAGTTCTGAAGAACAAGAAACTCATCTTGAAATGCATTTGAAAAAAGAGTTTAAAAATGAGTGAGATAGATCAGAAGGCATAAAAAGTAAAAAAAAGTTAGAAAATGAATTTCAGGCATTCAATGATGTTATGTTGGAGGGAAAGTAAATATTTTTAAAGAGATTTATGATTTGAAGATGTTTGTTGAAGATTAAAATAATCGTATTATGCATTTTGAAGTGAAGCTGATGGAAGAAGAAGAAGAGTTGGAACTTGTCCAACAAAAACTCACTGAAGCTGAAAAGAAAAGTCTATGTATCAAAAATAAAATGATAATGTTAGTGATTGTTATATTAGTGAGAAATTTGATAAGTTTCAAAAAAATATTCTTTAAAAGGGTGAGAAGAAAAATGGAACTCTTTCTGAAGAGGAGAATATTTGGAATGTAATGTATGTGGTCAATGTGAAGAATTCAGAAGTTACAAATCATCCTATGTCCAAAACGGGTTTATCTGGATCCAGAAAAGTTTCAAATAATTTTGATCATATCAAGTATGAAACTATAAATAAGAATAAAATTTAAAGTTAGAATAATATGGTTGATAAATATTTTCAAAATTCTGATCAGTATAAAGGTTTCAGAGGAAAATACTCCTTCTATGGGTATTGCTGGTATTGTGGAGGATTTAGGCACACAACAAGTACGTGTTGGTTCAATCAACAACATTACTATTATCCCACATGTTATTAATGGAATATATTAAGGGGGATTCAATATTCTTCAAAAAAAGAAAAATTAGAAGGTTGTCATGAAGAAATTTGAAAAGAATGATGTGAAAAAAGGAAAATAGGTTCCAAACATTTGATGCTAGTTGTAAGAGATGTCAATAACCTTGAAACCATAAAAATTATGTCTTGATTTATTACCGGATTAGAAAAAGATTCTCATTTATCAAAATCCAAAGCTGATGAATGAAAATAATGGAGAAAAGACACTTGTTGTTGAACTGACATTAAAATACATTAATGGAGAACAAATCTGGATACATGACAGTGGGTGTTCCTCAAACATGAGAGGATACATCAAATTGTTGAAGGATGTGAATGATTACAAAAAATGAATATTGACATAATTAAATGACGAATCATTGAAATTCTATGGTGTGGGGTTAACCATTATTGGAAAATAAATGATGAAATCTATGAAAACATTGAATGTCAAGGGGAGAAAACACAACCTGCTATGTGTCTCAACATTTTGTGATGAGGGTAACAAGGTTATCTTCAAGAATGATGTATTTGTTGTAATGAGTGGAGACGGATTCAAGATTGTAACAAGAGGCCAACCTACGAAAGTAATTTTTTTTCATGTTGGTGATACACAAAACTCATGTTACATGAGTATGGTGGAAAAGAATCAGTTATCGAATAAAAAGCTTGTAAATATGTGTCAGAGAAACATGAGCATTGCTATTCAAAAATAGACGGTTTATAAAACAATCTTATATTTCTATGATGAATATATTGGTGTTGCGCTATATTCTAGAAGGGATAGATAAATAATGTTGACCATAATAAAGATTATATTTGTTCCAAACACTACTAGAAAAGGGGGCATTGGAGCCCCCCAGACTCGGGCGACCGCCAATGGCGGTCGCTAACCTGGATAAAAAAATTCGGGGGGTTTCTGCGCCCCCCCCCCCCCCCGCGCCCTCGATCTCCATCCGCCCTAGCTACCCCCTCCCTCCCTCGCCGCCCTCACCTCGCGCCGCCCTCCCCTCCCCCGCCGCCCCGGCCTCCCCCCGCCGCCCGACCTCCCCCGCCGCCCGGCCTCCCCGCCGCCCGGCCTCCCCCGCCGCCCGGCCTCCCCCGCCGCCCGGCCTCCCCCGCCGCCAGCCCTCCCCCGCCGCCTGCCATCCGGCCTCTCGGCCGCCGCCCTCTGCCCTCGGGCCTCCGGCCGCCGCCCTCCGGCCTCTCGGACCTCCCCCCCACCCCGGACGGCACCCACACCCCGAAAAGCCCCCCGGCGCGCACTCCGGACCGCCCCCCGCACCCCGGACGCCTCCCCGCACCCCGGACAGCACCCCCCGCGCACTCCGGACCGCCCCCCCGCACCCCGGACGCCTCCCCGCACCCCGGACAGCCCTCCCCCTGCACTCGGACACCCCCCTCCGAACCCGGACAGCCTCCCCGCACCCCGGACAGCCCCCCCTCCCGCACTCGGACACCCCCCCTCCGAACCCGGACAGCCCCCCGCACCCCAGACAGGCCCCCCGCACCCCGGACACCCCACCCCGCACCCCCGACAGCCCCCCTGCACCCCAGACAGCCCCCCTCCCCCGCACCCCGGACACCCCCGCACCCCGAACACCCCTGCCCGCACCCCTTACAGGCCCCCGACACCCCGGACACCCCTCCCCGCACCTCGGACAACCCCCCCCGACCCCGGACACCCCCCCCCCCCTCGCTGCCCGTCCCCCGTCCCCTCACCGACTCCTCTCCTCCAGCTCCCCGCCGCCGCCGCCAGCCCGTCCCCTCCCTTGCCGCATCCGCCTTTGGCTCCTGGCTCCCCTTCGCTGCCTCCTCTCCCTCGCAGCACCGCCTTCGGCTCCCCTCCCTTTCAGGTTTGTAGCTCAATTAGGTAACATGAGCTTTCAGTTACATTCTTATTTTATCAATGGTTCATAAACAAATGGTTAATATTTATTTTGAATATAGTTGATTTGAAAAATGTAAATGTAATAAGTATTGTGTTAATGTTTGTTATACAGATATTATTATGGATAAGAGTTGGATTGATCTTCCAAATCGAACGTCTAGAGAATATTTCAATGGCATTATGCAGTTTATTGACTTCACGAGAGGATTTGAAAGTGACTATATTAGTTGTCCATGTAGAAAATGTGCTAACAGATATCAATTCACACGAGATACTGTGAGGGAGCACCTTTTCTTTAATGGATTTCTGAAAAACTATAAGAGTTGGACTCGTCATGGAGAAGAATATGTTCGTTGTCAAAAATACAGATGCAGCTCAGATGGATGTTGATGCAAGGATGACTGATCCAATGCATGAAATGCTTACTGAAATGGTACGTGGGTTTGATCCTGAAGGCATTGCAAGGATGACTGATCCAATGCATGATATGCTTACTGAAATGGTACGTGGGTTTGATCCTGAAGGCATTGACATCCAGAATCTTGAGACCGGTGAGATAAATCTTCGCTCTCGTGCAGATCGTGATTCGAGGAGGTTTTATGAAGTACTTGATGATGCGAAAACAGAATTATATCCTGGATGTACTTCTTACAATAAACTGTCGTTTATAGTGGAGTTGTTGCATTTGAAGACTTTGAATAATTGGTCAGACACATCATTCGACATGCTTTTGGTTTTATTGAAAAAAGTTCTTCCTGTCGACGCTAAGATTCCTGAGTCGTATTACTATGCTCGTAAGTTGACAGAGAACTTAGGTTTTACATATGAGACTATAGATGCATGTGCAAACAACTGTATGTTGTTTAGAAATGAAAATGCTCATTTGGATATTTGTACGGTTTGTGGCGCTTCCAGGTGGAAAGAGAACAGGGGAAATAAGACTCATCAAAGTCAGATTGCGATACAGGGGAAACTGATTGCCGTAAATCAAATGCGTTACTTTCCCCTTAAACCGAGGTTGAAAATATTTTTTATGTCATCTAAAGTTTCTAATTTAATGAGATGGCATGCAGAAAGAGTTCATGAAAGTGACATGTTAACCCACCTGGCAGACTCTCATGCATGGAAGGATTTTGATAAGAGACATCCCGACTTTGCTAAAGATGTTCGTAATGTCCGATTGGGATTGGCAGCAGATGGTTTCAATCCATTCAAGTCTATGGTTGGTGCAACTCATAGCACATGGCCCGTGGTGTTGGTTCCATATAATCTTCCTCTGTGGCTTTGTATGAAGCAACAATTTATATTACTTTCCACTCTTATTGATGGACCTAAAAGTCCGGGGGATAAGATTGATGTTTACCTTCAGCCATTGATTGATGAGTTGAATGAATTTTGGGGCGATGGTGTGATGACTTATGACTGCGAAACGAATGAAATGTTCAAACTGCATGCTGCTTTATTGTGGACAATCAATGACTTCCCAGCTTATGCAAATTTATCAGGCTGGAGTACGAAAGGGGAATTTTCTTGCCCTTGTTGCAATAAAATTAAAAAATCTGTATGGCTTAAACATTCCAAAAAATGGGCATACATGGGTCAGAGGTGTTTTCTCCCTCCCCAGCACAGGTTCAGAAAGGACAGAGTGGAATTTGATGTTTCTAGAGAGTTCATCCCAGCACCAAAGATCATGACAGGAGTCGAAATATTATCGCAGATTGAGGAAGAAAACATCCGCACGGTATATGAAATTCAGGATTTGGTGGCTCCTCCAGTACGTAATATTCGTGCTGCGGGTAGGCAGCGCAGTCACAATTGGAAAAAGAAAAGTATTTTTTATAGTCTTCCGTATTGGAAAACTAACATGTTGAGGCATAATTTGGATGTCATGCACATTGCAAAAAAATGTTTGTGATAACATATTGTGGACCATTTTAGGTGTCAGTGGAAAGTCAAAGGACCATGTTAATGCACGCCGTGGTTTGGAAGAAATGGGTTTAAGGAAACAGTTGCATTTACAGTTAGCTGAGGGAAACAAGGCATATATGCCTGCTACACAGTATTCGATGACTACAGAGGAGAAAGAGACATTTCTTTCCATTTTGAAGATGGTCAAGGTGCCTGATGGTTACTCTTCTAATATTTCAAAGTGTGTGAATCTGACGAGCAAGACATTGCAGGGGTTGAAAAGTCATGACAATCACATATTACTTCAGCAGTTGATTCCAATCGCAATTTGTGATTGTTTATCCCCCAATGTTGTTCAGCCCTTGATTGAGATGAGTAATTTTTTTAGACAGCTTTGTTTAAGAAATCAACGAATGAGTGATTTAAAAAGTTTGCAGGACCGAATTGTACTTACGCTTTGTCACTTTGAGAAACTTCCCCCCCCCCCCCCTCATTTTTCGATGTTATGGTCCACTTGACAGTGCACCTAACTGATGAAGTAATGGCTGCTGGTCCAGTGCAATTCAGGTGGATGTATCCTATTGAACGGTATTTGAGTACATTGAAAAGATTTGTACGCAACAGAGCTCGTCCAGAGGCATCAATAGCCAATGGTTATTTGATGGATGAGTGTACTACCTTTTGTGCAGAATATCTTACGGATGTTGAAACAAAATTAGATAAGCCCTCTCAGATTCATGATGGTCCAGTTGGAGAAGGAACCACATTTGATATGGACAACATCGAGTGGATACAAGCACATCGATATATCTTGTTCAATACTCCATCAGTTGCACCATTAATGCAGTAAGTATCTTATCAATGTGCTTGTATAACTTTTACATGTTTTCTTTGCATAAGTTGATCTTTTAAACATCGCGTAATCATTTGCATGAAACACATTAATGAGATAAAAGAAGAGATGCATCGTGCGACTGAGTTGCAAATTCAACAATCTCATTATGCGGCATTTCATGATTGGTTCAAGGATTATGTATGTATAAATTGATTTTCATTATGAGTGAAGTATTAAACTAATTCTTTCTGCATATATCAGTATTGATTTTTATAAATTATGTAGGTTCGTAAGCTGAGGGAGTTAGGGGACCCCACGCTACCTGAAGTATTTATCCAACTGGCTGAGGGTCCATCTATAACGGCTCGTCGTTATAAAGCTATTGATGCTAATGGTTTTCGATTTCGCATTAAAGATGTTGACGACAAACGAGCAACACAAAACAGTGGCATCGGTTGTCCCTTTGTCGATTCTGGTTATTACTATGGTCAATTGATAGACATCATTGAAGTTGTATACACACACGGTTTGAAGTACATATTGTTAAAGTGTAATTGGTTTGATCCAATGCGTGGATGTAAAGTCGATCAATATCAGTTTTCATTGGTGAATTTTAACTATATGTTATACAGAAATAATGAACGAGTTGAGAATGAACCTTTCATTTTGACATCACAAGCGGAACAAGTATTCTTCGTTACTTTGCCTTCGGATCCAAGTTGGCAAGTTGTTGTCAAAATGTCTCGGCGAGGAGTGTTTTTATTTGAAGAAGATGAACCCGAGACTGTTCCGTTTGTTTACCAACAACTTGATCAACATACCGTAGTTCAACGTGAAGAAGATATTTATTGGGTCAGAGCGGCTGTTGAAGGAGAAACGGTCGATTTTCATGCTTATATAATTGTTTTCCCGCTATTTAGTAGAATGTCCTAGGATATCATAAATTATCTAATCATTTTATAAATCCTTATAAGTTTTAATCCTCACTTTTTTAAGTTAATTCAGTCATAAATATTTAGGTTGATTAACTTTCTGATTTTTTAAAATTCATTCACAACTAATTATTCAATCCATTTTTTGTTTGATTAACAGTTGTACAAGTTTGATTTATTAAGAACAATCCAATTTATCTTTTAAACACTTTGGACTCATTACTGATATTTTGTATGACTGCAGACATGTCAGGGGAAGAGGCAGAAAATCCACATCATCCATCTAAGGCATCTACGTCTCAGGGTCGAGGTATGTTTGAATGTCATTGTCTATAATTTTTATGTAATTGACATATATATATATATATATATAACATTTGTCAATTTATATATAAAATTGTTTTCAACAGGATCAGACTCGGCTGCTTCTTCCTCTCGCAGGAGAGGCCCTGGTCGTGGCATATTATCATGGAATTTCGACACGACGACAGATGTTTCATTTTATGAGGTATTTCATCCTGTGGGACCGAATGCCCCGGCATTTATTCGTCAGCTGGGTCATATCATACGTGACCCACATCGATTTCCATTGACCACGCGTGATTGTGCTTCTATCCCTCAGGACACATTAGATCGTCTATGGAGGGAGGTTCAGGTAAGAAAATAATTTTACTTTATTTTATATTTATAAATAATACTAATATGTTTGATTATTTTCATTATAGAAAAATTTGAAAGTATGCCCTGAAGAGTTTCGGCCCGTGTGTATGAGCAAATTCCGTAAGCTATGGAAAGATTATAAAGGCAAAGTGAAGAGGGACCACTACGTACCAAATGTGGGTGCCCTTGACATTTTGGAAAAAGTCCCGAGAGGTGTCCTCCCGGATCAGTGGCGTGACTTGGTTGCATATTGGTCTACTGAGGGTGTTGCGGTTTGTATATTAATTATTTTTCTGTATATATATTTTCAAGAATATGTGATTTGTTTGAAATTTGAATGAATTGAATATAGGAGGTGTCAACACGCCATTCGGAGAATCGAGCGTTGCAGGGACCAGCTCACAGGCTCGGGACTCGTCACGTGTCTCAGATCCGACATGAGGTATATATTATTCATTTTTTAATTTATTAATTAATATGGTTTTGTGTTTATATTCTTTTAATATACAGTTGCGAGGGCAAGGTGCAACAACTGATAAAATGTCGGTGTGGATAAGGACTCGTGATCGCAATGATCCAGAGGTTGCAGCATTGATAGTAAGTGTCTGTACTTACCAATAATTACATAAATCTATATATTAACATATATATATTTATATATATTTAAATATTTCACAGGATCAATTTGAAGCTGAGTTAGAACATCTGCCAGAGGACCAGCGACAGCTTCCCATGCGACAGGATGAGATCTTTCATCGCATTATTGGTCGGGACGGGCATGGCTATAGTTTGACCTATGGAGCAGGGATTC
This sequence comes from Viscum album, assembly GCA_963277665.1. Taxonomy (NCBI): domain Eukaryota; kingdom Viridiplantae; phylum Streptophyta; class Magnoliopsida; order Santalales; family Viscaceae; genus Viscum; species Viscum album. The sequence goes on along the minus strand of OY728125.1, from coordinate 1,471,154,327 downwards.
CTCGTTCTGTAGTGTCACGCACTGCGGTTGTCGGTCCTGCTGTTGCTCATATGACACAGCAGATGTCAGATTTTGAGGCACGGCTGCGCGCTTCCGAGGAGACAAATGCGCAATTGACAGCTGAGGTTAGAGCACTGCGGGAATATGTGCGTCGAGCTGATGGTACAGGGGATCATACGACGCAGGTATATACTGTATTTATTTATTTAATTTAAATTATTTTTGTTATTTAAATATTTATAATGTTTATTTGTTGTAGGCACCTGGCCCACCAGAAGGAGGTAGCAGTGATGGCAACGCGTGACGCACCATATATTCACGAGATATGTATTTTGTTTGTACTGGTAGGGTTGACATTGATGTACTGTATTTATTCATTTAAGTAATGCATTATTACCATCCATGGTGGTCTTTTAAATATTTTATACACATATTGAGTTTTTGATCAGATAATCTTGAATGATTCTACAATTGAAAAAGTCGAACTAATTCCAACAGATCAATTAATCTGATATTATAGATTATGTATTATCCAATATATTTTTTATAAATTTCAGTATGGTATCGATAAAAGAAATATGTATTAATTAGATGTTATCACTTTTATTTTTCACTTTTGTAATCAATGGGATGACCTTTGCACCCCCGGAGAGCCCCACGCACCCCCGGAGAGCCCCCCCCCCCCCCCGCACCCCCGTACAGCCCCCCGCACCCCAGTACAGCCCCCCCCCCCCCCCCCCCCGCACCCCCGTACAACCCCCCCGCACCCCCGTACTGCCTCCCGCCACCCCCGTACAGCCCCACGCCACCCCCGTACAGCCCCCCGCACCCCCGTACAGCCCCCCCCCCCCCCTCGCACCCCCGTACAGCCCCCCGCACCCCCGTACAGCCCCCCCGCACCCCCGTATAGCCCCCCCCCCCCCCCCCCCCGCACCCCCGTACTGCCCCCCGCACCCCCGGAGAGCCCCCCGCACCCCCGTACTGCCCCCGCCACCCCCGTACAGGCCCCCGCCACCCCCGTAAAGCCCCCGCACCCCCGTACACCCCCCCCCCCCGCACCCCCGTACATCCCCCCCCCCGCACCCCCGTACATCCCCCCGCACCCCCGTACAGCCCCCCCGCACCCCCGTACAACCCCCCACACCCCCGTACAACCCCACGCCACCCCCGTACAGCCCCCCGCCACCCCCGTACTGCCCCCCGCCACCCCCGTACAGCCCCCCGCCACCCCCCGTACAGCCCCCCGACACCCCCGTACAGCCCCCCGCCACCCCCGTACAGCCCCCCGCACCCCCGTACAGCCCCCCCCCCCGCACCCCCCGTACAGCCCCCCGCACCCCCGTACAGCCCCCCCCCCCCCCCCCCCCCCCGCACCCCCGTACAGCCCCCCGCACCCCCGTAAAGCCCCCCCGCACCCCCGTACAACCCCCCGCACCCCCGTACTGCCCCCCGCCACCCCCGTACAGCCCCCGCCACCACCGTACAGCCCCCCGCACCCCCGTAGAGCCCCCCCCCCCGAACCCCCGTACAGACCCCCGCACCCCCGTACAGACCCCCCCCCCCCCCCGCACCCCCGTACAGCCCCCCGCACCCCCGTACAGCCCCCCGCCACCCCCCGTACAGCCCCCCCGCACCCCCGTACAACCCCCCGATTGTGTCGTTTTCAGCAGCGCGGCGCGCGCTGAAATGGCGCGTTGGGGGGTCAAAACCACCCGAACGACCTCCGAATGCCACGAAACCGTACGACAACATCCGGGGCGTGAATTGTGAAATGGTCGGCCAGACGGCACCTCATCCGGAGGTGCTGTGTGACCGCGGCGGCCGGAAACGCGTTTCCGGCGCCGTTAAACACCAAAACGGCGTGCGGCGGTCCCATTCGGAGCAAACGGGCTCCGAACGACCTGACACCGCACGGGAACGATAGAAATATTATTCCTGAGATGCATGAGGAGGCCGCACGTCCATCGGACGTGCGGTGCGCGCGGCACGTCCGATTGTGTCGTTTTCAGCAGCGCGGCGCGCGCTGAAATGGCGCGTTGGGGGGTCAAAACCACCCGAACGACCTCCGAATGCCACGAAACCGTACGACAACATCCGGGGCGTGAATTGTGAAATGGTCGGCCAGACGGCACCTCATTCGGAGGTGTCGTGTGACCGCGGCGGCCGGAAACGCGTTTCCGGCGCCGTTAAACACCAAAACGGCGTGCGGCGGTCCCATTCGGAGCAAACGTGCTCCCTCCGAACGACCTGAAACCGCACGGGAACGATAGAAATATTATTCCTGAGATGCAGGAGGAGGCCGCACGTCCATCGGACGTGCGGTGCGCGCGGCACGCCCGATTGTGTCGTTTTGAGCAGCGCGGCGCGCGCTGAAATGGCGCGTTGGGGGGTCAAAACCACCCCGAACGACCTCCGAATGCCACGAAACCGTACGATAACATCCGGGGCGTGAATTTTGAAATGGTCGGCTAGACGGAACCTCATTCGGAGGTGCCGTGTGACCGCGGCGGCCGGAAACGCGTTTCCGGCGCCGTTAAACACCAAAACGGCGTGCGGCGGTCCCATTCGGAGCAAACGTGCTCCGAACGACCTGAAACCGCACGGGAACGATAGAAATATTATTCCTGAGATGCAGGAGGAGGCGGCACGTCCATCGGACATGCGGTGCGCGCGGCACGTCCGATTGTGTCGTTTTCAGCAGCGCGGCGCGCGCTGAAATGGCGCGTTGGGGGGTCAAAACCACCCGAACGACCTCCGAATGCCACGAAACCGTACGAAAACATCCGGGGCGTGAATTGTGAAATGGTCGGCCAGACGGCACCTCATTCGGAGGTGCCGTGTGACCGCGGCGGCTGGAAACGCGTTTCCGGCGCCGTTAAACACCAAAACGGCGTTCGGCAGTCCCATTCGGAGCAAACGTGCTCCGAACGACCTGAAACCACACGGGAATGATAGAAATATTTTTCCTGAGATGCAGGAGGAGGCCGCACGTCCATCGGACGTGCGGTGTGCGCGGTACGTCCGATTGTGTCGTTTTCAGCAGCGCGGCGCGCGCTGAAATGGTGCGTTGGGGGGCCAAAACCACCCGAACGACCTCCGAGTGCCACGAACCGTACGACAACATCCGGGGCGTGAATTGTGAAATGGTCGGCCAGACGGAACCTCATTCGGAGGTGCCGTGTGACCGCGGCGGCCGGAAACGCGTTTCCGGCGCCGTTAAAACACCAAACGGCGTGCGGCGGTCCGATTCGGAACAAACGTGCTCCGAACGACCTGAAACCGCACGAGAACGATAGAAATATTATTCCTGAGATGCAGGAGGAGGCCGCATGACCATCGGACGTGCGGTGCGCGCGGCACGTCCGATTGTGTCGTTTTCAGCAGCGCGGCGCGCGCTGAAATGGCGCGTTGGGGGTCAAAACCACCCGAACGACCTCCGAATGCCACGAAACCGTACGACAACATCCGGGGCGTGAATTTTGAAATGGTCTGCCAGACGGCACCTCATTCGGAGGTGCCGTGTGACCGCGGCGGCCGGAAACGCGTTTTCGGCGCCGTTAAACACCAAAACGGCGTGCGGCGGTCCCATTCGGAGCAAACGTGCTCCGAACGACCTGAAACCGCACGGGAACGATAGAAATATTATTCCTGAGATGCAGGAGGAGGCCGCACGTCCATCGGACGTGCGGTGCGCGCGACACGTCCGATTGTGTCGTTTTCAGCAGCACGGCGCGCGCTGAAATGGCGCGTTGGGGGGTCAAAACCACCCGAACGACCTCCGAATGCCACGAAACCGTACGACAACATCCGGGGCGTGAATTGTGAAATGGTCGGCCAGACGGAACCTCATTCGGAGGTGCCGTGTGACCTCGGCGGCCGGAAACGCGTTTCCGGCGCCGTTAAACACCAAAACGGCGTGCAGCGGTCCCCATTCGGAGCAAACGTGCTCTGAACGACCTGAAACCGCACGGGAACGATAGAAATATTATTCCTGAGATGAAGGAGGAGGCCGCACCTCCATCGGACGTGCGGTGCGCGCGGCACGTCCGATTGTGTCGTTTTCAGCAGCGCGGCGCGCGCTGAAATGGCGCGTTGGGGGTTCAAAACCACCCGAACGGCCTCCGAATGCCACTAAACCGTATGACAACATCCGGGGCGTGAATTGTGAAATGGTCGGCCAGACGGCACCTCATTCGGAGGTGCCGTGCGACCGCGGCGGCCAGAAAACGCGTTTCCGGCGCGTTAAACACCAAAACGGCGTGCGGCGGTTCCATTCAGAGCAAACGTGCTCCGAACGACCTGAAAACCGCACGGGAACGATAGAAATATTATTCCTGAGATGCAGGAGGAGGCCGCACGTCCATCGGACGTGCGGTGCGCGCGGCACGTCCGATTGTGTCGTTTTCAGCAGCGCGGCGCGCGCTGAAATGGCGCGTTGGGGGGTCAAAACCACCCGAACGACCTCCGAATGCCACGAAACCATACGACAACATCCAGGGCATGAATTTTGAAATGGTCGGCCAGACGGCACATCATTCGGAGGTGCCGTGTGACCGCGGCGGCCGGAAACACGTTTCCGGCGCCGTTAAACACCAAAACGTCGTGCGGCGGTCCCATTCGGAGCAAAACGTGCTCCGAACGACCTGAAACCGCACGGGAACGATAGAAATATTATTCCTGAGATGCAGGAGGAGGCCGCACGTCCATCGAACGTGCGGTGCGCGCGGCACGTCCGATTGTGTCGTTTTTCAGTAGCGCGGCGCGCGCTGAAATGGCGCGTTGGGGGGTCAAAACCACCCGAACGACCTCCGAATGCCACGAAACCGTACGACAACATCCGGGGCGTGAATTGTGAAATGGTCGGCCAGAAGACACCTCATTCGGAGGTGCCGTGTGACCGCGGCGGCCGGAAACGCGTTTCCGGTGACGTTAAACACCAAAACGTCGTGCGGCGGTCCGATTCGGAGCAAACGTGCTCCGAACGACCTGAAACCGCACGGGAACGATAGAAATATTATTCCTGAGATTCTGGAGGAGGCCGCACGTCCATCGGACGTGCGGTGCGCGCGGCACGTCCGATTGTGTCGTTTTCAGCAGCGCGGCGCGCGCTGAAATGGCGCGTTGGGGGGTCAAAACCACCCGAACGACCTCCGAATGCCACAAAACCGTACGACAACATCCAAGGGCGTGAATTGTGAAATGGTCGGCCAGACGGCACCTCATTCGGAGGTGCCGAGTGACTGTGGCGGCCGGAAACGCGTTTCCGGCGCCGTTTAAACACAAAAACGGCGTGCGGCGGTCCCATTCGGAGCAAACGTGCTCCGAACGACCTGAAACCGCACGGGAACGATAAAAATATTATTCCTGAGATGCAGGAGGAGGCCGCACGTCCATCGGACGTGCGGTGCGCGCGGCACGTCCGATTGTGTCGTTTTCAGCAGCGCGGCGCGCGCTGAAATGGCGCGTTGGGGGGTCAAAACCACCCGAACGACCTCCGAATGCCATGAAACCGTACGACAACATCCGGGGCGTGAATTGTGAAATGGTCGGCCAGACGGCACCTCATTCAGAGGTGCCGAGTGACCGCGGCGGCCGGAAACGCGTTTCCAGCGCCGTTAAACACCAAAACGGCGTGCGGCGGTCCCATTCGGAGCAAACGTGCTCCGAACGACCTGAAACAGCACAGGAACGATAGAAATATTATTCCTGAGATGCAGGAGGAGGCCTCACGTCCATCGGACGTGCGGTGCGCGCGACACGTCCGATTGTGTCGTTTTCAGCAGCGCGGCGCGCGCTGAAATGGCGCGTTGGGGGGTTAAAACCACCCGAACGACCTCCGAATGCCACGAAACCGTACGACAACATCCGGGGAGTAAATTGTGAAATGGTCGGCCAGACGGCACCTCATTCGGAGGTGCCGTGTGACCGCGGCGGCCGGAAACGCGTTTCCGTCGCCGTTAAACACCAAAACGGCGTGCGGCGGTCCCATTCGGAGCAAACGTGCTCCGAACGACCTGAAACCGCACGGGAACGATAGAAATATTATTCCTGAGATACAGGAGGAGGCCGCACGTCCATCGGACGTGCGGTGCGCGCGGCACGTCCGATTGTGTCGTTTTCAGCAGCGCGGCGCGTACTGAAATGGCGCGTTGGGGGGTCAAAACCACCCGTACGACCTCCGAATGCCACGAAACCGTACGACAACATCCGGGGCGTAAATTTTGAAATGGTCGGCCAGACGGCACCTCATTCAGAGGGGCCGTGTGACCGCGGCGGCCGGAAACGCGTTTCCGGCGCCGTTAAACAGCAAAACGGCGTGCGGCGGTCCCATTCGGAGCAAACGTGCTCCGAAAGACCTGAAACCGCACGGGAACGATAGAAATATTATTCCAGAGATGCAGGAGGAGGCCGCACGTCCATCGGACGTGCGGTGCGCGCGGCACGTCCGATTGTGTCGTTTTCAGCAGCGCGGCGCGCGCTGAAATGGCGCGTTGGGGGGTCAAAACCACACGAACGACCTCCGAATGCCACGAAACCGTACGACAAAATCCGGGGCGTGAATTGTGAAATGGTCGGCTAGACGGAACCTCATTCGGAGGTGCCGTGTGACCGCGGCGGCCGGAAACGCGTTTCCGGCGCCGTTAAACACCAAAACGGCGTGCGGCGGTTCCATTCGGAGCAAACGTGCTCCGAACGACCTGAAACCGCACGGGAACGATAGAAATATTATTCCTGAGATGTAGGAGGAGGCCGCACGTCCATCGGACGTGCGGTGTGCGCGGCACGTCCGATTGTGTCATTTTCAGCAGCGCGGCGCGCGCTGAAATGGCGCGTTGTGGGGTCAAAACCACCCGAACGACCTCCGAATGCCACGAAACTGTACGACAACATCCGGGGCGTGAATTGTGAAATGGTCGGCCAGACGGAACCTCATTCGGAGGTGCCGTGTGACCGCGGCGGCCGGAAACGCGTTTCCGGCGCTGTTAAACACCAAAACGGCGTGCGACGGTCCGATTCGAAGCAAACGTGCTCCGAACGACCTGAAACCGCACGGGAACGATAGAAATATTATTCCTGAGATGCAGGAGGAGGCCGCACGTCCATCGGACGTGCGGTGCGCGCGGCACGTCCGATTGTGTCGTTTTCAGCAGCGCGGCGCGCGCTGAAATGACGCGTTGGGGGGTCAAAACCACCCGAGCGACCTCCGAATACCACGAAACCGTACAGCAACATCCGGGGCGTGAATTTTGAAATGGTCTGCTAGACGGAACCTCATTCGAAGGTTCCGTGTGACTGCGGCGGCCGGAAACGCGTTTTCGGGGCCGTTAAACACCAAAACGGCGTGCGGCGGTCCCATTCGGAGCAAACGTGCTTCGAACGACCTGAAACCGCACGAGAACGATAGAAATATTATTCCTGAGATGCAGGAGGAGGCCGCACGTCCATCGGACGTGCGGAGCGCGCGGCACGTCCGATTGTGTCATTTTCAGCAGCGCGGCGCGCGCTGAAATGGCGCGTTGGGGGGTCAAAACCACCCGAACGACCTCCGAATACCACGAAACCGTACGACAACATCCGGGGCGTGAATTGTGAAATGGTCGGCCAGACGGCACCTCATTCGGAGGTGCCGTGTGACCGCGGCGACCGGAAACGCGTTTCCGGCGCCGTTAAACACCAAAACGGCGTGCGGCGGTCCCATTTGGAGAAAACGTGCTCCGAACGACCTGAAACCGCACAGGAACGATAGAAATATAATTCCTGAGATGCAGGAGGAGGCCTCACGTCCATCGGACGTGCGGTGCGCGCGGCACGTCCGATTGTGTCGTTTTCAGTAGCGCGGCGCGCGCTGAAATGACGCGTTGGGGGGTCAAAACCACCCGAACGACCTCCGAATGCCACGAAACCGTACGACACCATCCGTGGCGTGAATTGTGAAATGGTCGGCCAGACGGCACCTCATTCGGAGGTGCCGTGTGACCGGGGCGGCCGGAAACGCGTTTCCGGCGTCGTTAAACACCAAAACGGCGTGCGGCGGTCCCATTCGGAGCAAACGTGCTCCGAACGACCTGAAACCGCACGAGAACGATAGAAATATTATTACTGAGATGCAGGAGGAGGCCGCACGTCCATCGGATGTGCGGTGCGCGCGGCACGTCCGATTGTGTCGTTTTCAGCAGCGCGGCGCGCGCTGAAATGGCGCGTTGGGGGGGTCAAAACCACCCGAACGACCTCCGAATGCCAAGAAACCGTACGACAACATCCGGGGCGTGAATTGTGAAATGGTCGGCCAGACGGCACCTCATTCGGAGGTGCCGTGTGACCGCGGCGGCCGGAAACGCGTTTCTGGCGCCGTTAAACACCAAAACGGCGTGCGGCGGTCCGATTCGGAGCAAACGTGCTCCGAACGACCTGAAATGAGATTATTTCTTAAATCGAAGTTTTTAAATTATTATAGCACAATGATTTGATATTATATATATATATTAAATATATATTAAATATATATTAAAACATTTAAAATATATTATATATATATATATATATTTAAAATATTGTATTTAATAGTATATATATGAATATTTTTACACACATATATATATATATATATTTATATTTATATTCAATTCAATAAAAAAATTTTTAAATTTTTTTTTTAGAATAGCGACCGCCATAGGCGGTCACTAAAGGCCTCTAGCGACGAGGCAACCGCGACCGCCAATGGCGGTCGCTGCGCGGCCGCCAATGGCGGTCGCTAATGGAAATATTTATAGTAGTGAAACCACCCGTAGAGCTGATATGTTCCGATATATGTGGCCCAATGGGTAAACAATCAAGGCATGGAGATAAGTACTTCATTACTTTAATTGAGGATATTATATTCTTTACATGTGTTATGTAGATGAAACACAAATTAGATTATTTGAGAATGTTTAAAATTTTCAAAAGAAATATTGAGAACAAATGTGATTATTCTTTGAAGAAGTTCAGAGTAGTTAATGGTGGTGAATACAGAAGTAACGAATTTTAAGACAACCTTGAGAAGCATGGGATTTAGCATGAGTATAGATCTATACACACTCCCCAACAAAATGGGGTTGCTGAATGAAAAATAGAAGCCTAGTGGAAGTGGGAAAAACCATGTTACATGAGAATGACCTTTCTTATTAATTTTTGGAGGCATTCCATAATTACTGTTGTTTATATTCAGAATTTTTGTTTCTATAGGCCTCAATTAGGTATGACTCCCTATGAATTTGTTTTATAAAAAAAATCATATTTGAATAACTTTATTGATTTTGAGAGTCCTTGTATTATAATAAATAATGGTCTAAAGTATTTTATGTTTTACTAGAATGGTGAGAATGGAATCTTTCATGGATATTCTCTAGAAGGAAGAGGGTACAAATGATTCAAAAAATAAAGAAAAATAATTGTTTATTCATTTTATGTGAAAGTTATTGAATTATATGAGAAATAGAAACATGTTTAGGAGTATAATAAAGTTAAGCAAGTTGAAGAAGATAATTCTGATATGGATACAAATGATTTTATTCCTAATAAAATTAATAAACCACACTTATCTATTTATAGTCATGAGGAAGACAATCAAAAATCTTTTCTAAGGATAAGGATACATATGAAAGAAAATAATATATTTGGTGATCAACATCAGAAGGATCAAACAAGCAGAACAACCAACTTCATTACACGTACTTCTTTGTATTGAAATGTGGAACCGAATGATGTGAAAGAAGTTTTTGAGCATCCAGAAAGGGCTCAAGTGGTGACTGAGGAATTGGATCAGATTAAAAAGAATAATACATGGGAAATCATACCCTAGAAAAAAACATCATTGACATAAAATGGGTTTTCCAAAACAATATGAATGAGAAGGGAAATGTAATATGAATCAAAGAAATATTGGTTTGCCAAGGGTATTCATAGATTGAGGGTATTGGTTTTGATGAAAACTTTGATCTAGTGGAAAGACAAGAAACAAATAGAATCTTTGTTGCTATTGATGCACAATGAGGCTTAAATATTATTCAAATGGATGTTAAATCTACATTCCTAAATGGTGATTTTGAGGAATAAGTTTATATTGAAAAATCTTATTGATTTGTTATTGGAATAGATGAAGGTTTTGTGTGCAGAATGAAAAAGTAATTGTATGGCCTAAAATAAGCTCTGAAGGCATGGTATTCCAAATTGGATACATTCTTATGAAAGATGAATTTTAAAAAATCACGAGTGGATAGAAATCATTATATCCGAGAAAGTCAATAATATTCTCACATTGTAATTGTTTATAGTGATGATATAATCGTTGATGGGAATGATGAAGGAAGATATGAAAATATATTCAAAGAAATAAAGAATGTATTTGAAATTTGTATGCTGGGTGAAATAAAATACTTTCTTGGGATACAAATCCATCAAAATAAATAATACATTTTTCTCTCCTATGTATAGTATGAATAATAAATTCTCAAGAGTTTTTTCATGAAAAATTCAAAACATGATTCCAAACCCATTTAAGATGGAATAAAACAAAGTAGAGAAGGATAAAAAGTGGATTAGAAAGAGTTTCGAAATCTAATTGTAAGTTTGTTGTATTTTATTACCTTAAGACCCAAAACTATTTATTTTGTTACCTTATGTGCATGATTTCTGTATACTTAAATAGAATCACATAGAATTGCTGGAAAAGGATTTCTCAGATACATAAGAGGCACAATTTATTTGGAATTAAGTATTTCAACTCAGATATTATTAATTTATTTGGGTGTTCTGATGTAGATTTGGCATGAAATGTTGATGACCGAAGATCAACATCATGAGGTGTATTCGTTATGGGATGGAATTGTGTTAGAAGGAATTATAAGAAGGAAAACTCAATTACTATATGTATGGATGATTCTTAGTATGTTTCAACTACTAAATCCACTACTCAACTTATGTGGATGAAAACACAATTTGAAAATTTACTTTTTGATGTAAAGTTACCCTTCCTCTTCAGTTGTTAAAATCAAATTGAAATCATTCTCACCCAAAACTTAGTGTAACATTCTCTTTCAAAACATGTGGATTTCTAATTTCATATCATCAAAGGTCAATTTGAGAAAAATAAATTAAATCTGGTGTATCTTCCTACATCAGAACAAGTTGCTGATATTGTCACAAAACCTTTATCATTGGAATTATTCTAAAAAATGAGGTTGAACATGGGTGTCCAACCTATTTCTCTTAGATATTGTGCTATGTGTATCTTTCCCCCTCTCATCTTACCTTGGGATTGTTATTTCATGGGGGGGGGGTGAATTTTTTTGTATCATAAATCTATTGAATGATAGAGATATTTGTGGTTATGTTATGATTTCAACATTGTTTTGTGTGTGATCCATTCTAACTATTTCTGGGAACTATTGTAGGAAATAAAATTTATTTGTTTTCTAGTAATAATGAAGAAAATAAATAGGTTGTCAAGATCAATTCTATGGATAACATGGTTTTTCTATTAATTATTCTTATTCCCAATAATGAGTCATCTCATGTAGGCATAGAATTGTTGATATGTGATCCATTTCTTGAAGTTACAATGTTTAGTGATTTATGAAACATGGTTGACAACAAAATCCAAATAAGATATTTTTAGGACCAAGCTGCTAAGGTAGGTGTTTTGTATTGAAGTGTTTTTTGTTTAAAATCTATGTTTTGATGAAAGGAAATCAAATTACATTATTTTTTAGAAAAAAATGTTTTGGGCTTGTTTTGTAATAGAATTGGGCCCGTGTTTTCTAATAGTTGGACTCTTGTATTCCGAAAGTTTATTCTTAGGATGAGAATGAGAATGAATGAAAGATACTTGGTTGAATGGAAAGTTATGATACATTATGATTTAATTTTGATGATGCTTTTCATATTTGTGTTTCATATAAATCATGAGTTGTATTAAGAACTTTTTATGTAATATTAACAGAAGAAAGGGGGTGAAAGAGATTCTTCCAATAAGAAAAATACCATATTCAGATTTATTGCATCTAATTGGAATATAGAATGAAGATGTATCGATTTTTTTTATAAAAAACTGGAAAAGAATCTTATTCGGATTTATTGTATCTACATTTCATAGAGAATGAAGTGGTATCTATTTTTTTCAAAACAATTGGAAAAGAATTACAGAGAGAAATAAGTGGTCTTTATTGTTTTAAAAACTATATGAAAGGAATTATAGTTAAAAAGAAGTGGTGTCAATTAGTTTTCAAAACAATTATAAATTAATTGTATTCAAATTTATCATATCCAGATGGTAGAGAGAAAAAGTGGTACTAATGTTTTCCAGAACAATCAGAACACAATAATATCTAGATTAAAGAGGCGGTGCCGACTGTGTTTCAAAATAATTCAAGTGGTACCGATGGAATGGTGGTTCCGATTAATGTTGAACCGATGGAAAGCTGGTGCTGATGAAAGTGGTAGCGATGGAAAGGTGGTGCTGGTGAAGGTGGTGCGGTAGGAAAAAGAGGAGATGATGAAAATGGTGAAGATGAAGGGAAAGGTGTTGCCGATGGAATGTGGGGATGATCGATGTGGTGTGAATGGAAGAGGTGATCCCAATGTAAGATTAGAAACCAATTTTTTTTAGAAAAATCATATTTAGTTAGATGAAAAGGAAAAGGATGGTGGTGATTGAGAATGACTCACATTCAGATTGTATTATTTCATATCTGAGTAGATCATTGTTATCAAATTATTTTGTATCATATCTATGCAGATCTCCATTATCATATTGCATTGTATCAAATCTAGGAATATCATCTTTATCAGATTGTATTGTATCATATCAGGGTTGATCATTGTTTTCAGATTTTATTTGATCGTAACCAAAATGACTATGACCAGAAATGATAGTATTCAGGATTATCGTATCAAGACCATTTTTATTTAGAAAAGATCATTCATGGGTAGAGATGAAAAGAAATAAGAAATAATGAATGGAAAGTTTCAATACATTCAAATTGAAGTCATACGATGCTAAATCCAATCCTTAATGAATTCAAATTCCTAATGAAATTCACAATAAAACCAAATGTTGGTGAATGAAATATGGTTTCTCAAGTGGGTGATAATAAAAGGAAAGTGAATAAGATTTCTAAATGATTTGTCGAGGGGTGATGTACATTCAAATACAAGAAATCAATTCAAATTGGTTTTGAGAATAGTATTCAGCAATGGGCATGAGGAATCAGACTTAATTGATTGATACCATTTATTCCTAACAATTGAAATAAGCCTCAGCAATTGAAATTAGAATTTGAAAAATAAGAATAGGTGAATATTGTTAATGTTTAAAGAAGAATCTAGAAGCATTGACGAAGACAAAATTGGTCTGATATTTGAGGTGAAATTTAGATTTGGGTGAATTTATGTGCGTGGGAAAACGTTTTGGGATTCCCTCTTTAACATGTTTTGGGTGAACTATAGTGCTGATAAAAGTACATTGTACGTAGTAGTGGTTTGAACTATTCACTTCAGAATAGAGAGAAGCTTCGGGTTTCTAGAGAGAAGTAGAGATAAATTATTTTCGAATTAAAAATTGTTTTGAGTGGTTTTAATTCATTCGTATTCTATTTGTCTTGAAAATTATATTTTGCAATTATAGTGGTGTTTATTCTGATCTATTGTTTTCTATCAGATAATTGGACTAGGATTATTGTTTTTTAAGAATAAGTGTCATAGGAATCAGACTCAGAAAATATCTGATTCAGTGTTTGATAACAATGTCTAGGTATTTCTTACCTTTTTTCTTGGTAAGTAATTGAGGAATTTTATTACAATTTGAATTAATTTTATGAATTGAAAAGAAGAGAAAGTAACATGAGTGTTTGCAACACAATTGTATTACCCTATTATGCTAAGAAGATTCACATGCCCTAGTTGTATTGTTTCATAGTGCTACTTGAGTGAAAAGGGTACATCATACTTGTTGTAATCCATGGATTTATTTTTATTGTATTATATAGTATTTGATCATTTACAAACCATACGAAGGATGTAGCTATTATTATTGAATAATAATCCTTTTAAATCTTTTTGGTCTTTAAGATGTGTCATGATTTGATTCTCAACATGGAATTGAAATCATTAAGATGAGGTGTTGGTTTTTTCAACTGAAAAGAAAAATAAAAGAAAAATGGTATCACTGATTCACCACCCCCCTCTTTGTGATACATTACTCTTAGTGGGAACTTTCAAAATGTTGTTAAGTGTTTTTAGTTATTATTTCAGGCCAGGGAATCTAGTATTACTGTGGCATATGATATATCTATACACCAGGACTTTGATCACCTTCTTTTCAACTCGTTATATGAGAAAAATAGTTATAAGATAATTAATTGTGCATGCATCATATAAGAGTGGTTGTGTTTTTCATATCATTATTGAGTAATTTGAAAATTTATAATCTTTTAACCAAGGTATATCTTGTTTTATTTTATGATTCCTCAATGTAGACGACTAACTAGGGCCCCAATGTGTCATCACCAAAATAATATTCCTCATGATGAGGCCTTAGTACACGAGATTGTGAAGAAGATATCACCTCTTGGTGGTTTACTAGTAATACCACCACTTGTTGAGCAGCAACTAGCACCACCACAAAAAACTGATGATGAAGGTAGACTGAGTGTGTTTCACAAGTTTCAAATGGAATGGAATCCAATTTTTTGCTAATCCTGACCCCCAGGTGGCTGAGGACTGGCTTGAAAAAGTCAGTCACTTTTTATTCCTTTTGAGGACTCTTACAAACTAGATGTCATTCCACAAGGTGAGACTTCATTAGAGATTTACTGGGCGATGGTGGAAATTTTTGACTCAGTCACATGACTAGATAAATCCCTGTTGGATATAATTTGAGTGTCTCTTCAGAGTGATGTTATTTCCATCCACGTTGTATTTAGTACACATATAGGTTCATCTATATCACCAGTAGGGAAATATGGCCATGTAAGATAATTTAGTGAGGATTATTGATCATTCACATTACTCTATGTAAATGGTATGAGACCAGTTATTTAGGGATTATACCTTTAGGTATTTCTAGTTATGGGACAACAGGGCTTCATTGGCATCTCAAATCATTTCAACCTAAGTTGGGGTACTTGAGAAAACCCTATTGGAAGAATGTTTTTTTCAAGAACAACCACTGTTAGTGATAGAAATTAGTGGGCACTCAGTATCTGAGACCTCAACACCATGTAGCTAATGGGGGTCACAGTGGTCCATGAGGGTGATCAGTTCAGGATGTGATCCCAGGACTCAGGGTCAACGGTGAAGGGATCTCGGGGTTGTTTGAAACTACAAAGGGATACAATATGTTTATCTTCTGATGGTCATGGACATCTGTCATAAGATTGCCCAACTAATAGTAAAACTAATTGAGAGATGGTTCAGGGACCACCGAGACAGAGACATGGTCATCCAAAAGGTGGTCAATAGTGCGGAATATGTGGAATTGGGGGTCACATAAATCATGAGGTGGTTTAAGGTTCGACCTATTACCGCCTCCACCCTCAGGTGTTCCAGTCTAGGCTCATGGAGTAGGTGGGTGGGGATGAGTCCAGTTATAGGATATAGAGGCCTATGACTTCGAGGCCCCAATGGTGAAATGAGGTTCAACATGTTTATATACTACCGTAGCTACAGTATTGATAGATTCATGTGCTAGTCATTCTATTTTCACCACAAAACCTAATCAAGACTCCGAGATTCTAGTTGAACTATTGCCTTTTCCCATACGATTGGATATTCCTACAGGACGAGAATCAATGAACACAAACTAGTGTCAAAACTATGACATGAATCTTGGAGGTTAGAATTTTTTGGGACCTCTTAGTATTGGGGTTGAGGCCTTACGACCTCCTTCTTATCATATACTTGTTAACCATAATTCATGATCAGATTGACTATTTTAGTTGAAGGGTGTGGTGTGCTTGTTGTGATGGAACTAGGTTTTCCGTTTTCTAGTTAAAAGGAAACCTTGGTTGTGAATGATTAAGTGACATATAAGAGGGTTCAATCGATTACTAATCAGTTGGATAGCCTAACCCTCAGTGTAGTAGATGTTATAAGTCCATAGTTCCCTATAGTGGCCGCAGAGTATGAGGATGTCTTTCTTAAATATGTCATGACATTACCTCCCAACCAATATATAGACTTATAGATTGATCTAATCCCCAAGAAGAAAAAATATCTACATCTTCATATCATATAGTTCCCATAAAACTTCATGTGGTGAGGGTACAGTTACAAGGCTTGCAGAAAAAGGGAGTCATTAGACCCAGTGTTTTATCCTAGGCATCCTCAGTTTAGTTTTCCATGAAGGAAGAAAAATATTTAGGTTATGTGTGAATTACTAGTACTTTATTCAAGTGACAATGATGATAATTTATACACTAAAAAGGTTTTTTGACCATTTGGATCAATTAATATGGTGATTGATGGCTCCCAAATATTGAAATCAGATCATTATATCACAAGTTGTTTGTATGAGACAAAAATATACTAAATATGGAAATAAAATGTTTATATGGTCACTATGGGTACATGGTGATTCCATTTGGAGTGAATAATTCCCCAGTACTGTTATTGGTTCTCATTTTCCAAAACAACCAAGATTTCATAGATCGATCAATTGTAGTATTCGTGGATGAAATACTAGTGCATTCGACATCTGAGGAGGAGCACACAAGACACATGAGGATGGTCTTGGACACAATCTGAGAACACTGAGTTTGTGGGAAGATGTTGAATTATAATTTTTTGATGCAAGAGGTCCATCTTCTAATAAACTCCATCTCATAGTCTACATTTTTGTAGAATCCAAAAAATTATTGAGGCATTCCTTACTGGGGAGCCATCTATGTGTGTCAATGAGGCATGAAGTTTCCATGTATTGGTTGGGTACTATCCTAGGTCTCTAACAAGCTTCTCAAAATGGTAAGAACACTTTAAATCCTTTACCAGGAAAGGTTATACTTTCATGTGAGTTGGAAAGTTTTAGAACCACTTTTAGGGGTTAAGGAAAAGGTTGACGAGCACCCCCATCTTCAGGATACTAGATGATGGTGACGAGTACGTACTGTTTTGCAATGCATCTGGGACAATACTAGGTTGTGTTTTGATACAAGGGAAAGTATTTATTCCCTATGGTTCACACAAGTTGAGACCACATTATAATAACTACACGACACATGGACATGAATTTGTAAAAGTAGTTTTCTCATTGAATATTTGGAGACACTACCAGATTAGTGATCCATTCATTGTGCACTCTGACCACAAGTGTATCGAGTATATATTATCTTAGAAGGATATTATATTGAAATATAGAATATGGATAGTTTTTCTCCATGACAATGAAATTGTTATTTACTATAATCTAGATAAAGGGAATGTGGTGGAATATTCTCTTAGTAGGAGATCTATTTCACAGTTTTTGAATTAGGATTCAGAGTAGTTGGACTCATTTTAGTTATCTGTTATAGATGAAGATGGATAATATCTCATCCAGTCGATGGTTTTTACCTGTCCAATCGTACAATAAGTCATGGAGACACAACATGGGTATATCAAATCTGAGGCCCTATTTACTCAGATATCCAATAGAAATTCTCAAGATGGATTTTACAAAGGATGGGGGCACATCGTTCTTTTTAGAGGACGCACGATGGTACCCATGAATTTTTGGAAGTTCGTTCTGATGGTGTTTTGTACATCCCATTTCATGGTACATCCAAGTGTGAAAAATATGTTCCAAGACCTCCAATATTATTTATGGTGACCATTGTTGAATAATGGAGTTGCATGATTTTTCTTCGATGCCTTACTTTATAATAAATTAAGAATGAGAACCATGTTCCGGGGAGTTTAGATCAACGCCTTGATCTTCTAGAATTTATGTGGGTTGTGATGTTTATGGACTTTGTGATGGGATTACCACATATGAATAGAAGGCATGTTTCTATCTAGGAGGTCATTGACTGATACACCAGGTCATAAGACTTCCTTGCTATCCTAGAGAGGACATCAATAGATAGCTCTAGACACCGCTTCATTCAGAAGATAGTTCGACTCTATGGAGTTCCAGTGATGATTGTTACAGATAATTATGCCCACATTATAACCTAGTTGTGGAAGGGATTAAAATATTCTTTAAAGAATTAGTTACACTTGAGAAGAACATTCCACAAACAAAATAATGGCCAGAATGAGCATACCATTCATGTTCTATAGGACATGCTGCAATATTTCATGTTAGACATTGATCATAGTTGGTAGGATCTGCTACCGCTGGTCGAAGTTATGTACGAAAATAGTTACAATTTCACCTTTGGTATGGAACCATTTTAGGCTTTTTATGAGATACCCTACAATAAACCACATTTTTAGGACTGATCCTGGAGATTCAATACTAATGAGACTAGATTTGGGGAAAACTAATATAGAAAACGTTCTAGTAATCTAGGTGTAACATCCCAAGTAAGTAATGAATAATAGATATTTTTATCTATGTGTATTAATGATTAAGATAGTGTTTTAGAGGCTTAAAATGAAAATAAAAACAATCTTATGCATGGAATACACTAATATTCATAAAAGATTGTTTTACTGCCTTTTGATGGAAAACCCTTTTTAAATCAAACTTTTGAAAATTTTATAATCTATATTTTTCAAAATAGACATATTAATTATTATTGGGACATTGAAATTTACATTGGATAAATTTTTGGTATTTTTCTGACAATGTTCATTTTTTAATGAATGGTGAAAAAATACTACATTTTACATCAAAAATGCCTTTTCATTTAATTTAATTATATGTTTAGATTATCCTTTTAATTGGTATTAAAGTGTAATATGAATATATTTTTACCATTTAATCCAATGTTAGTCATTAGGATTAATTTCACATTGGAATTGGTCATAAACTAATGCCAAACTTTTCATAGATATTGTTTCAAAAAAACCCGCTATTCGTTTTGACAACGGGAATTATTTTTAAATCAATTATTGCAATTTATGTGTTTGGAATTTGGTAAAATGGATTACATATTTGGAATCATAAGGTCCAAATTATGTAATTAAGACTCTTTTATTTTTGGACATTATGAATAGTAACGATGGTAATTATCTTTAATTATCTTGATTAATGAGTAATCAGGTAGTTAAAGATAATAAAATGATATCATAATAATACGAAAAGACCACAGAATGTGTCTTAAGGCTACTGGTTGTCTCATGGACGACCCTGGGATGCCTTGTGCCAAACTTGGGGGCCCCATGGAATCAATTTTGTTTGAAAGTGACTTTTTATCTTTTTATTTTTAAAGAATGTTAAATGTGACAAAGAATGTATCACCTAAGTAAAATATTTTTAATTTTGTCTACATAAATTATAATTTGGACTATAAATATTCATTGGAAAGATAAAAATATTTCCTACATCATAGTATTTTTTTCATATTTTTTAGACTTTAAATAAATTAAATTATTTATGACATCATGATGATGCAGCGATTACCTCATTAATAAAGGATTTAAATAAAATGAAATGATAATGTAAAATCTATGACCTACACATGTCCAAAACCAATTGTATGGGTGGATTTCGAACCCTTATCACCTTACCCTAAAATTATATCAATGTGGGACCTTTTGAATCCGAAAAGCATTTTCAAATAAAGTATCATTTCTTTACTTTCCAAGAGTGCCCCTCCTCTCCTCTTATAAAAGGCCCCCACCTCTACCTCCTTACCCACACTCCCAAAGCCTTTGGATCGGCCAAACCCTTCCCTTTTTTTCTCTCCACTTCCCTCTATTACTTCTTAAAGCCTCACTTATGGCAGAAGTCTTCCCAAGGAAGCCTTTGAGCTCAAACCAAAGGGAGTTACCCGATTTTAAGGTAACGTATTCACTTGAGTCCTTTTGTTTTATTTTGCTTCTCCAACCCCCTGAACTCTTTTTATTCTTTTATTTTGTAACAAATACAGTATCTTCAATATACTAGGATGTTGTTCTAAGAAGGATTAGAGCTACACTTACACACACATCCTTCTAATGGTTAAAGAACATACTGTTTCTATGGATGGTGAATTTATGCCTCCCGAAACGATGATTGTTCAAAATTCATTTAACACCTTCAAAGGTGGCCATTAAGATGTCACTATATTTATATATGATATATAATATGTTTATGTTTTCCTTAAGCTTCTGTATTTTTCATTTTGGGCATACCTTTATGGTTTCCATTATGGGTAAACGCGATATCTTCATTTAAGGAAGTGCGGACTACCGCCCCCTCAATGTGATTTGATTCGTTAAATACCATATGTGGGACGTATAAAGGATGGAACTATGATATTATATATGATATTATACTGGAATTATAATATACCTTTATATCATTATGATTCCATTCTATAAAATACGAAATAGAAATGAAAGTAGCGTTCATGCGTACGTACGGCTTACCGTCTCCATGAACGGTGCATTTCATTTCTTACCTCTAAATGATTATGTAATATTATAAATACATGTACATACTGGATATATATTATATATATATCATGATTATAATTCTGGATATAATGGATACATGAACAACTTGTAATTATAAAGGGTTTATTTTTGACTCAAGTACCAATGATCGTTAAAACGACCGTTATTAACTTAAATAATTACATAGTGTTCATGACATGGAAATAAGTGAAATAAAAGGAATAATGAACTTGAAAAAGGTTCTTAAGAAAGTAGAAATTAACTCAAGTTTATTATTCAGGACATTAAAGAATGATCGAGTCATGTCGGACCCGAGGTATGGGACTTCGTCTCAATCTCCTTTCGTTGAGGCATATTTTGTTTTATACACAACCTTCTTTTATACGGTGTATAAACCCCTTTGAATTTTAAGTTTGTTCAAAAAGAATCTTTTTTATACGAAGAATTTAATAAACTAAAAAAGTGAATGTTTTTGTCATACGTATGCAGCGACAATGACTTCTCCGCCACCGTGACCATTATTTGAGTTTTAGCTTCCTCTACAAGCCAAACCTTCTTTTTAAAAGAAAAATAAATACCATGTTTTACTTTTATTTTATTTTGGTATTGAAAATGGTTTTCATAATGGTTTTATATCAATGTGTTGTATTGATATCTTGTGATTGAAAGGTGGGAATGTTATGTTTTCTTTTATGCATGTTTTATGTGATACGATTATGTTGAGGTTCTTGGGCATTATTATGAATACGGGTGGTTCCGTGATAAACTAAGGGTGGGTGAGCCCGATATAGCTCTCCAATTCATTGGGTAATGCGATGGAGTGAAACTTTAAGGTTTCTTCGAAGATATTTAGGTAATATACAGTGATGGGTATTCCAAACGTAACCAAGAGGGTTACTCCCTACGTATGAATGTTATGAATGCCTCAAGTAACCTTTATGTATTATGATTTCTATGATTTATTCATGATTTGATGAGGTATGTTAAAGTGCTTATGTTTTATGGGTGAAGTATGATTTCATTCTTATGTATATATGTACCCATGTTTCCTTTCCATATTTTTATATCCTTTACTAAGCTTTTTATGCTCATCCCAAGTTTTTTGAAATGTTTTTCATAGGTCAAGGGAAAGGTACATGATATGATGATAGTGTCAAGGAAGTGTCAAGAAAGAATCCATGTTTTATTTTAAATATGTTTCCATTGATGGGAAAGAAGAATACTATCTTTATGTAACCACTTTGTTTATATGTGGAATGTAATGCAAGTTTTATGATCTAATTCTCTAAAACTCTAAACCCGAAAAGATCCTCAATGTGTAATCTTGTAATAACTCAAGATTAAGTAAGGTTTAAGGTTGGGGCCTTATAATAGGAGAGGATGAATACTACATAGAGCCATCAAGAGACTTATATTAGAAGGTGGCAGAGGCCACTGGAGTTCACGTAAGGAGGACATGTGTTATTATGTGCTTCACCTCGATGGGGATTACAGAGATTTGGCCGAGGTCGAATGTAATCTTTGTGGTTCGTTGGACCTTTCCATATACATTTTAATGTTGACAAGGTGGAGTACTACTTTTAACTATTTCAGCAATTATATTGGGTATATTAAGTGTTCCACCTGTCACAACTAAGAATGTACATGCATGATTCATTGCACATTATCGATTGGGGTGAGATATACATCGACGACCGAGAAACCATTACTGAGTTCCCAGTGATGATTGAGGATCCATAGGAGAGGATTCTTCATGGGAGATAGATACATTTAGTGCATGTTAGGTGGCAGCACATGAATCATGAGGAGAACACATAGGAGCGGGAGGCTCAAATTCATTTTTAGTACCCACATAACTTTATATAGCCCTTGTTTTGGAATTTCAGGGACATAAACCCTTATGTATGAGAGAATATAAAATCTATAATTTTCCATATATTATTTTTATATAATATATGGATTATTTTTTAGACCATGTGATGAGATGGCATGTGATCCTGGGGCCAATCGTTCTCGGAATAAACATCTAAAATATATTAAATATATTTAATGTCATGCGTGAATGGTATTACTGAAAAAGTGGAATAACTCATAAATGGGGTTTGGGATCAGAAATCTGAGGGAACGGTTGATTCCAGAATGATGGTTTTACCCTAGTTGGAACCTAGCAATTATCAGTGTAGGAATTTTGTGAAAATATTATCATGGTTGTAAACAAAATTAAATAATTTTATAAAATTATTTTTAATAGTTATGTAAACACAATAAACGTTTTCTTATTTAAATGAATACATATTCCATAATTACATGGATAGAACATAACCCTTTAAATACTATTGAGAGACGTTGGAGATAGATCTAGAGAATCCATTTATATGAACAGTGAAGAATTATGGATCGAGGATCGACAAATGTTGATTTTCAAATGATCCTAGCTAATACATCAACATACCAATATTATTAATTAAAAAATGATAAAAATCTTGGGTGGGTTTGTGATTTTTATTTTCTTCTACCTATTCTTTATATATATTATGAACATGAATCAATCCACAAATGGATTATTTCATGGATGATGCATATTGTGAGATGGGATTTATTTTATACGAATTTTATCGAGAGAGGATTATTTGGTTTAATTTTTTGATGGATTAATTCATCATTATAATGGGAATGAACCAAGATCCACATGAAAATTAATTGTGGTTCATTCCACTTTATTGATATTCCTTTTCTCCCCAAAATTTTGTGATTCACCATATGCATTCTTCGTTCTCCTAGGGTTCGACACATCCAGATCTATCGATCGTCATGCACCTGAATCTTGGAATAATGATATGATATGGTAGATTTATGATTTAGATATCATAAAATACGTTCAATGATAGAGATGGAGTGATTCAGATGACATATTATTCCCAATTTTTCATTCTTCGTCATTCTTTGACATGGAAAAAATAATATTGATTCGATCAATTTTGAAAGTATATCTAGTGATAAAATGTCATGATAACATGATAGAATGGGAGAAAAGTTAGGGTCATGGGTTCCATTGAAGGGATGATGAATGATTATTATAATAATTAACGGGTTAGGCATACAGAGGAAGATCTTGGATTCTAGAAATTCCCAAGAAACATAGCGTGTAACTCAGGAATACATGTCGTGTGGGTCCCCTTCGGTAGTGGCTTGGGTTTTAGGGTAAGATAATGATCTCCAGATAAGTGAACCCAATAACAAGACATATTACACATTCTTATTAACATTATGTATACATAAAAAGTAAATGTATAGGGGATGAAGTACACAGGAAAAAACCCACTTTGTACTCCTACAAAAACACGACTTGGCTTAAACAAAGGTGTACACTGACAAGGAATTGGTACACAAACACTATTGGGAGACACGAACAAGATACCATTTTTCTCTACACATTGTGTAGTTATTCTAAATTACATTTATAAGGATACTGCATGTCATGTGAGGCACTTCTACTAAGGTATTATTGAGATACTGGGACATAATTTTTACAACATGGGACACGCCGTGTAGTCCGTTTAATAATGATTAACTCTCTTTGTTTTCATAGATTGTGGTAGTATATGTTAAGTGTGATCCCTAGGTCCTTTTCATCAAATTTATAGTGAGTAATTACATCCAAATATCTGGGTTTTGATCCCTTCTAGAAAAATATTCATAGATAGAGTTGTGGTGTCCCTCTTTGAGACTTGATTATGATCCACTATCCTACATAATTAGAGTTTGTGGAACTAGAATGACCTCCCGGAGTAGAGAGATGATTCTCAATCTAGAAGGCCTTAACATTAGGGGTTTCAAAATCATTGACATGAAATCCCCAACGAAGAGGGTAGATATAGACTAGGTCTGTGGTGTACCACAACGTTTCATGATATGGCACCTTGTCTTTGTATCATGGTCCCCTTAGAATAGTGATCTTCCATCTGTAGGGCCTAGAAAACCAGAACTCATCGTTTAATGTCTCTAATGGTGTCATATCTCGTGGTTTGGGTTCTTCCAAAATGAGCATTTTTATTCAATTAGGGATTCTTATGATTTTTCCATTCCTCTATGTTTTATAAATCAAAAACACTTTATCATAAAAAACATTATCATTCCCTAAGAATTATTTTCGTAATGAAGATTTCCTTTCTCTAAGGAAATTTTTATCCCTACCTTGGATTTCATTATCCCATTTAATGTTCTCTGAAAACCAAGTTAATTTTATAACTATGTATGAAATTTTAATCCTTATTAAAAATCTTAGAATCTTATATTTCATTGAGTATATAGTTCCTTGTTCCTAGACTCTGAATTCTCTGAAATTTAGACTCTGAATTCTATGAAATTAAGACTCCGAATTCTCTGAAATCTAGAGTCAGAATTACTCTGAATACCTTAGAATTCAAACACTGTATTCCTCATAATTCTGACTCCTAATTAGCTGAAATTAAGATTCTGAATTCTCTAAAATTCAGACTTGGAATTCTCTGAAATTCAGACACTGAATTCTCTAAAACTCATACTCTGAAATCTCTAAAAATCAAAATCAAAATTCCATAGAATTTAGACTCTGAATTCATTATAATTCATACTCTAAAATCTATATAATTAAGATTCTAAATTCATTGAAATATATAATATGAATATCTAAGTTTTATAGTATCAGATTATTTATATGATTAGACACCGAATTATATATTTCATTAGACACAAGATTTTCAGATTTGGTTAAGCTAATCCATTTTCTTTACACATGTTATTATTATGAAATGATGACATGAAATATTTTTCTAACTAACCGTTCATTGATTGACACATATAGAGGTCCATCTATAATTTGTGGAAAAATATGATCATTGGAGGGGTAGAAGACCGTTGGAGTTTTTCCAAGATGTAAGAGCACATTTGAACAAATTCAAAATCGATGTTGATCATTCCACGATCGTAGATATTAAATATTGTGAAGTGATTTCTAGTGAGAGAAAGAATCTCAGGCTCTCTGCGTTTCATTAATATCTTTTTTCATCCATGAACTTCATGTTCATGTTGCTTTGTGCAACTCTGATTGTTGTTGAGAAAAATTGAGGGATTATGGGGATAGGAAGAAATAGGTGCCAACTACCATAAATATCGAGGGATTACTAGGATAGCATAAAATATTACAATATTCCAATCAAGGGCTTACCCTTGTGTGGGTTGGAAATACGTTTTTGATAGTATAAATCAAGGTACCTTTATCCAAGGTTGTTGGATTCCTTACTCATTGGGATAAAATATTTCTGACATGTTACTTGTTTTTGTTTAATGTTTTATTTCCACTGTATTTTGGTAAAGAAATAAATTATAACATTTTTATACTTTCTTGTACTATACTTAATTTGATATATAATATTCTATACACACTTATGTAGAATGTTCCTTTATGAAATTTATTATTATGATTCATTTCAAGAATCATATTTTAGGACCCTAAGCATGTTTTTTCATAGAACTAAAAGATGATCTATGAATGTATTTTGTTTCAAATTGATTAAAATAGTTTTCATAATGCTTAAAAATGGATGTTTTTAAACATAAAATACACCACCTCTTGTAATTGAGCATATATATATAATATTTCAATCCTATATTTGGGTTCAGAGGAGGTTTCTAAAATAATTATACTCACATGTATGTTTTATTGATAAATTTTTTCCTATTTATAAATTCTTCTTGATTAAATTTTCTTGTTCAAGTTTTTCATAAATATTGTTATCTTTGTTTATAAACATTTACTACTCATAGATTTTGTGGAACAATATTTTCTTATAGAATGGTAGGTATTAATGTTTGTTCTCTTGGTAATCTAAATCCTACCAGACATCCAATTTTTAATTGTACTGATTATGAGTACTGGATAGGTAATATAATGAATTTTTTTAACATTAGAGTAGACAACATTGTTATGCTTACTAGATATTACAAAATTCCAGACAATGAATTGAAAACATTTTCCAATCAAGAAAAATAATAAATCAACTAAATTACAAGGTATGCAATACTTTGTTCTATTCTATGGCAAAGAATATATATATAGTCACATATCTTCTTAGGAAGCTTCCAACTGCATTTAGATAAAAAATTAAGTTACACATTTTCGGACTTCTAAAGTGATAGAAACTAGAAAATCTATGTTAAGAGCTGAATATCATGGATTATTATTTCATTATAGAGAACATGAATGCATTGTACAACAATGATTTATGACCATTGTCAACATATTCAATCTATATGAGATAAATCTATTTATGATGAAGTTCTTATTGATAAAATAATTGACATCATGCCAAATGAGAGGGAATAAAAAAGGATTGCTATTTATGAGAACATAAAAGTTTCTAACATTACTCATGATGACTTATTTGGAACTCCTCTTCAACATGAACTAGAATGAAGAGATATGCTGATTTCAACAAAAATGAGATTGGTAATGGAAGTTTACCATTAACTAATACATCTAAATCCAAGACTCCAGAAAGGGTAACTAGATCTAAAGCTAAGAAAAAAATTGTTACATCTGAATATAGGGAATGTGAACATTCTGAAAATGATTTATCTAATCTTTATCAAAGGATGAAAAAGATTGGTGGAAATAAATAATTTAAATTCAGGTATGTGATGAATGATTTGATGGACGAGAAGAATTCTGAAGTAACCTATTATGAATGTTAATGGGATGGACATATTATACCAGATTGTCCCATTATTAAATGAAATGACAGAAAGTAAAATCATTCTCAATGTAATAGAATTAAGTATTACAAATATAAAGCCAATAATTTCTTGAAGTCTAATGATACATGGAGTGCCAGTGGTGGTGACTCATCTGATGAATATTTAGAGTATGAATCTTATACTCATAAGAATATTGGTCTATTGGCCAAACTACCCATGGAAAATCATTGTCCAATAGCCATGGTACACAATGAAAAATCAATCATTAATGTATTCTTGAATGAAATTTAAACTAATGATAAATATTATAAGTCTTCAGATGATGAGTCTTTATATGATGAAGATAACACTTTACCTACTTATGAAGAAGAGACTAGGTTTTCCAAAATTCTTGAAAAAGTTAATTCTGAACTCATGAAGAAGTTGGAGATGAAAAATTATCAAATATATATTTTAATTAATGATGTATCAAGATTTTTATAAGGATCTTGATCAGAAAACTCTTGATTATGGAATTGGATCTAAACACCTTAAGGAAGTTATTTTTGAGAAGAATAAAAATTCTAAGGATCTTTAAGATGTTATTTATAAGAAAAATATTTTAGAGGCTAACTCATGATCTAAAGCTAATAACTTTGGGGAAAAGAACATGGTTATTAGAAAATATTCAAAAATACTTTCCTTAATGAAATGTCTGTCAAACGTTACCTCTGGTAAAGAAAACATTGACAAGATGTGTTCCCAAATTCATCTTTTAAGGAATAGTTCTGGATTTGGTTTTACACAATCGAAACATGTTTTTTGTAATAAATATTTTATTCTACAAAGTGCTACATTTTGTACAAAATTTTTTTTGGGTTGACTTTGGGAGAAGAATTTTTCCATAAACAAAACTCAATCATTATATTTTCATAAATATTATTTTTCTTAGAAAATGCGGATTCATAAAATCTTACATTCTGAAATGTTTTGATCCCAGAATGTTTGGATTCTGAAAGTATGACACTTTTATTTTTAGGAAAATAAAGAATGTACCAAGGGAAATACATGGTAGAATGATTGTAGATGTTCCCAGCATATGACTGGTAATAAAAAATTCTTTGAAAAGAATATCAAGACGAAATGTGGGAAAACAACTTTCTGAGATAATGCTCAAGGAGAAATTGTTTGTATAGGTTACATAGTTCATCTAAGAAAAACATTTATTTCAAATGTATTATTTGTGAAGTGTCTTAAGAGCAACCTCATTAGAATATGTAAATCATTTGAATACGGTTACCTTATGATTTTAAGGAATGATAAATACTTAGTAAATAATTCGAAGGAAGTGTTTAATCTTTCATCCTATTGGCATGAGAATGTATACAGACTAAAAATAGAAGATTTTAAGAGCCAATATCTACATTTACTTAGTGCAATGGAAGATCAATCTTGGTTATGTAATAGAAGGTCAGAACATTGTAACCTTAAACCCTATTAAAACTCTCAAAGAAAAGACATGTTAATGATCTACCAGATCATAGATTTTATTCCTCAAATTATTGTGATCTTTGTTAATATGGAAAGAAAAATAAATCATGTTTTAAATTAATTGGTGAAGCCTTAAATTCTGATGCAATACATTTAGTTCATATGGATATTTTTTGGTCCAACACAAGCTGGAAGTATTGGAGGAAAATATTATGTATTTTTTTGAGTTGATGATTATACTTGATTTTCATGGGTTAATTTTCTAGCAATAAAATTTGAAGAATTTTATTATTTAAAAACATTTTGATCCCATGTTAATAATGAGAAAAATCTTCCTTTGATAACTATTCATAATGATTATGGTGGAGAATTTTAAAATTCAGATTTGGAAAATTTTTATTGTAATAAATGAATTACTTATAACTTTTATGGTCCAAGAACTTCTAAAAAATGCTATTGTTGAAAGAAGAAATCAAATTCTTAAAGAGATAACTAGAACCATGTTGAGTGAAGGTTATATTACTAAACACTTTTGGTCTAAAGCTATTAGTACTGCTTTTTATACTATAAATCTTGTTTTAATCATTACTTTTCATAACAAAACACATTATGAATTATGTACCTGTCGAAAACCTAGACTTTATTAAATCACAGTATTTGATTGCAACGTATTCATATTGAATAGTAAAGATAACATACATAAATTTTCACCAAAATATGATAAAGGGATATTCATAGTCTATTCTACTACTTTTGAGTCATATAGTGTTTTTAATAAAAACAGTTGTACTATTGAAGAAATAGTTTATGTTAAATTCTAGAGAACTAATCGTTTTGTTTTTAAACAACCCCATCCTAAATCCTCATATGTATTTTAAAAAATTGATTATCAACCTTTGTTAGAAGATTC
The DNA here is from genome assembly GCA_963277665.1 of Viscum album. Taxonomy (NCBI): domain Eukaryota; kingdom Viridiplantae; phylum Streptophyta; class Magnoliopsida; order Santalales; family Viscaceae; genus Viscum; species Viscum album. Next base: position 1,471,124,653 of record OY728125.1, on the reverse strand, counting down.
TTTTAATAAGGAAAGTTTTCAAGAAAAAATTTCTAAATCATTTCCGCTAGAATATTTTCTACCATATGTTGATGAACATGTTTTACAAAACCCAAATCAGTTGTTTCTTACGAATCATCCCAGTGATAGTATCATTGGTTCTGTAAATCAACAAATAAAGATACGTGGTTCCTTAAGAAATGAAGTAGAACATCAACCATTCCTTTACTAATTAGATCAAAAAAAGTATTGATGATGCGTTAGGTAAACATTATTGGATTAAATCATTCCAAGATAAACTAAATGAATTCTAAAGGAATCAAATTTGGACCTTTTTTGAAATACCTAATGAAACATCTATAATTGGAGTAAAATAGTTCTTTAGAAATAAGTGTGATGAAAATGGAATCATAGAAAGAATTAAATGTAGATTAGTTTTTAAAGGCTATAATCAACATGAAGGAATAGAATATGATGAAACATATTCTCCAGTATCTAGACTTGAATGTATTCTCATTTTACATTCCATTGTAGCATTCTTTAATTTCAAAATTTTTCAAAGGGATGTAAAATGTTATTTCCTTAACGTATATCTTCTAGAGGAAGTTTATGTTGAACAAACTCCTAGTTTTGAATTAAAAAAAACATCATGATCATGGTTTCAAACATACCAAGGATTTATATGTACTTAAACAGACCCTTAGAGCCTAGTATTAAGGACATACATGGTTTTTTTTCAAAACAATTATGCTAAGGGAACTACTGATCCATTCCTTTTATATAAATAATGATAAGAAAAATGTTTTTATTGTTCAAATATATGTTGATGACATTGAATTTGGGTCAACTCATAAGTCATTAACCGATTCGTTTGTGAATCTAATGAAATATTAGTTTGAAATGAGTATGATGGTTGAGTTAATATATTTCCTAGGTTTTCAAATTTCTCAAAAACTAGAAATAAATTATATATCACAACATAATTATATTACATATCTTTATAAAAATATTTTATATAAAAACACTAAATGTATAAGCACTCCAATCAGAACCTCAAATTCTATAGATCTTGAGGAAGCTGGAAAACCAGTAGAAAAAACATAATTTAGATCAATAATAAGAAGTTTACTATACCTAACTGTAGGTTGTCTAGACATAATGTTTTCAGTATGCTTATGTGAATAATATCAATCTAATACAATGAAATCTCAATTAAAAGAATTTAAATTAATATTTCCTCTATTTAATGGGAACCATGGATTTAGGACAAATCTATACATCTAGAAATCATTTTTCTTTAAAATTATTTTTGGAAGCTGATTTTGGTGGATGTGAAGGGATAGAAAATGTTCATCCAAATCTTTTCATTTCTTAGGAGATTAATTAGTTTATTGTTCATGTATGAAGAAACACTCAGTAGCACATTCTACTGCTGAAGCTGAATATGTAGCAGCTGGAGGTTGTTAGGACCACGTGTTGTGGATGCAACACAAACTCAAAAAATATAGCAAGAGTTTTACCAAAACATGAACATTATGTGATAAAAGTAGTGCTATTTCCCTAAGAAATAACCCTGCACATCATTACGGTTCTAAACATAAATATATTAGACATTATATTTTTAGAGATCACACTCCTAAAGGAGATATCATTCTTCAATTAATCATAATGAAAGATCAACATGTTGATATTTTCACAAAATCATTACTCTTTGATTGATTTGAAGACACTAAAATAAAGATATGAATGATAACCATAAAGTAATATTTGATATTAACTTTTTATTGAAACATATATCCTTAAATTAAGATACACAGTATTATTGGTGGAGTACATTTTCTTGCAAAGCCATTTTTTTCGTAACCAACATTTTCCATTAATCAATTTTTTCGTAAACAATTTTTTTCCGTGTTCATTTTTTGGGAACTGAAATGAATAAAAAATTTATTTTCATTAATAAAATTTTCTAGAATCTAATGTTTTTAAAGAAGAATATTATTCATTTTTGAAAATTTTCCTATAAATATGAATGGTATGTTTTTTTACATAAACATGATTAATTGAATTTTTTATTAGCCTTTTAGTATTTAAGAATTTTTTTTTTCATATTCAATTCCCATAAATATGATTTTTTCCTTAAATCCTAAAAAGTTCGGAACCTACCAAATCCTTATTTGTCCTTCATGTAAACCGTTAAGTCATACTGTTCTTGGTTCAACCGTTGGATTAGATTGAGAATTCGAACTGTCACTTCAAAACCTATATAAAGGCCCCCTTATTCCTCATCCCACATTGGTGTTCAAGGTTTTTTGTGCTGATGCTCTACCTTTCTTCAAAAAATCCCATTCCGCTTTTCCATGATATCTTGCACTAGGCATGTCATTGGAAACCTCCACATTGAAATAGATGTATTCAACCAAGGAAGTTAGCGAATGGAAAATATACAGGAATAGGTTAGTTAATCTGAGACTTTTCTCTATGTACAATTCCTTGATTGTGCCAAACACTAAACTAAATGGATGGGGGATCTTTTGCATAGCCATGCTGAAAAGTTAGGATCTGTTTTATCCAGAGTTGCTTATAGAGTTTTATGATACAATAACCTTTTTTAATGAAAGTTGAATAGATAAATTTTACTATAATAGTAATGTGAAAACGTATTCCCTATCTTTTTATATACCGGAAAATATCATTGGAATTCCATATGAATGACAAGTAATTTCCTATACATACAAGATACCAAAATAATTAGGAATTTTTGAGAAGGAAAATTCAATTGAGTTCATTGGACTGAAAGGAGTAAAAACACCGAAGATCAAAAATCCCTCAACAATTTTCTTAATACTTAAATTATAGATGCATGGTTTCCTCATTCAGGGAATTGGAGACAAGGACTCCTTAATGAAAAGTTACATCTTTGTATTGCAATTTTTTGGTTAACCTAAGGAAGATAAACCAATGGATGTATATACGTCTAAAAATCACCAACATTAAGAATGGAAATCTCAAATAATAAATCATCATGTACCTATTAATTTATTCGATGATCATAGTTTTATTCTTATAATTGTTTAAAATTCCTAGTATCTCTATGAAAGGAAATTTCAAGATCTTGCTTCTAAGTGATGAAACCATGAGGATGATGGAAGTCAACTTCAATACCACGTCTGATTAATTTTATTATCTTTTAGAAAGTGAGATTAAATATGTTGATAACAAAGTGGAAGCAGAAGATCCATCCTCGAAACCATAGAAGAAGAGAAAGAAAAAATAACTGAAAACCACAATGATGCCTATAGTTCTGGAATGTCCGTCTTCACCCCCAAAACCGAAGAAGAAAAAAAATTTCCCTGATAATGTCGTAGCAAAATGGAGCGAATAGAAGAAGGATAAAGAAAAAAGGAGATCCGGCATAGATCCCACTAATGCAAAGGCCTTGATGATTAAAACTACATATGAGATAGAAAAACAAGAAAAATAGAAGAAAAAAAAGAAGAAAAATCCTGAAGATGAGATTATTTAAGCACTTCTCAAGGATACCGAGAAATCCTCGAAATAGATTCTAGTGCAAGAATCATTTCTCAATGAATTGGTATTATTAGAGACTCCAGGAAAGATGTTTATTCCAGAACATGACGTGGATAATCAAATAAATATATAAGAAGATACATAAGAAGAATAAGGGGAAAAAGAAGATTTCGGTGATAATATAATAAAGATAGTGGAAGAATACCATGAGAATGAAAATACTTTTGACAAGCTTTCAATCAGGAATTCTCAAGTTCAATAAACTAAATTTTTTTCTCAAGGAAAATAGGATAATGGTTAGGAATAAGGTAATAATCATTCTGATGATGAATTAAGTAATGATGACCTCATTCAACCTGATGATCATAAGGGAGATTCTGAGAAAGAATAGATTGATGAAGATAAAAATGTCCAACCTTTAGATAGCGATAATGAATCTCCCAAGGGTACATATACTATTTTTAAAGTAAACAATGGAAGATATGTGGTCAATAATACACCTAAGAAGGTTGTGGTGGTAATGAAGGATATTGATGGATCATCAAAGAGGAAGGCTATAGATAAAGAAAAACAATATTCACCTAAAAGGGAATCAGATTTCAAATCATCTTCCATGGGATAGAATTTTTTGGTACAGTCTCTGAAGATGTATGTAGACACTAAACCCTTGTTTCTGAGTATGGATTCGATATTCCAGTTGCTTCAACACTCATTTAATCAAAATTTCGATTCAGTAAGTATGCTCATAGAAAAATTCATCAAGTTGAGGATGATTTTAAAACCTTCTATATTGGTTATGATGCTCATAGGAGATCATGTAAGGAAATTAAAAAAATGGTCTAATAGAACAATTGAAGATACTAGAATCTTTGATGATTTTCAAGACTCAGTGAATGATTCTATCAAAAAATTAGTTGACAGGATAAAAAATAATACAACAATTTTTAAAAAGAAGATGAACTTTGGACACATAGGCCAAAATCATGATGATGAAGATTTGAATGGGAAGTTGAATTCAGTTGCTTTAAATTTTAAGAGATAATGGGAACTCGTGGAATAGTTGCAATAGATGTTCAACTAGCAAGAAGAAGTTGTGAAGTATAAGGCATAAATACATAAGTCTGAAGATGAAAAAATCTAGGCTTTGGAAAAGAAAAATGAGAATCATGAATAATTTCTCAAAAGGATTGAGGAGGATCATAAGGAGCTTAAAAGGTTGAATGCTATTGTGAGGAAGATCTTTCCAAAGGAAAAGATGGATGGATAATTTTTCCTCTCAATTCTGATATTTTTTTGTATTTCCCTATATAAATTTTTCCAATCTTAATTAATATTTGGCAGTCCTTCATTTTTTTTTGTTTTTTATAGTTATAATCTTTCATGAACCATTTTTTTCATTACCACATTTCATTTTTTAAAATCAGAAAAGAGGAGAGAGGAATGATCATATGAATACTAAGTATAATGAAGAGAATGACTAATTTAATTAGAGTTTACATAAAGAATATTTTCTTATGCAAGAAAATATAAGATATCTATAAGGAAGTCAAGACCATGATCCTTATGGATTTATAATACCTAAGGGGGTGTTAGTAGTAGTTATCTTGTTTCATAAGTAAAGGGAGATAAGTTTTCTTTTTAAATATCATACTGAAAATTCATATTCCTTATATTCTATTTCAAAATGTTGATTGTTCTTTCTGAAAAGGGAGAGATTGTTGAGTCAATAAGTTTTCCTTATGACTTCTTCATTCCTCTATGTTTTTAAAATAAAAAACACCTTATCTAAAGGAAAATTATCTTTCCCTATGGATTATTTTCAGAATTAATATTTACATTACCTATGGAATTTTTTTTCCTTACCTTGGTTTTCATTTTCTCACATTAGGTTCTCTCAAAAACAAGTTCATTTTATTACTATGTCTAAAATTTGTATCATTATTAAAATCCTTGGACTCTTATAGTTCTCTGAATATAGATTCTTTTGTTTCTAGACTCTAAATTCTCTGAAATTCAGACTCCAAATTCTATAAAATTTAGAATCCAAATTTCTCAGAATGCAGATTCAGAATTCCTAAGAATTCAAACTTCTAATTCAGACATCGAATTCTATGAAATTTAGAGTCCAAATTCACTGAAGTTTGGACTCCGAAATATTTGATATTTAGAAGTCAAATTCATTGAAATTTAGGCTCCAAATTCTCTAAAATTCTGACTTTTAATTGCTCAGAATTCAAACTATAAATTACATAGAATTACGAATCTGAATTTTGAAGAATCCAGACATCGAATTCATTGGAATTCAGACTCTAAAATCTATATATTTTTAATTCTGAATTCCTGAAAAAATAGAATCCAAATATCAATATTTTATTGAATAAAATTGTTTATCTAATTATACTATGAATTTTATTTTTCCTTAGACTCTGGATTTTCAAATTTGGTTAATCAAATCCATTTTCCATACACATGTTATTATTATGAAATCTTATCATGCAATCTGTTTCTAACTAACCACTGGTTGAGTGACACTAGTACAGGTCCCTATAAAATTCTAGTAAAAATATGACTATTAGTGGAGGGAGCCGAGCATTAGAGTTATTCCTATAAATAGGAGCTCATTTTAATGAGCTCAAATTCTATGTTGATCATTCCAAAAATACAAGAGATTAAATGATGTAAATTTATTTATAGAGAGAGAAAGAGTCTTATGCTTTTTCTGTTTCATGAACATGTTGTTCAGCTGTGAAAATATTGTTCATCTTGCTTCGTGTGACTCTGATTGTTGCTGAATAAAATTGAGGGCTTCTGGGGATAGGAAGGAAAAGGTTCCAACTAACCTAATGATCGAAAGGGATAGAAAGAAAAATCAAGATATTCCTATCGAAATCTTACCCTAGTGTGGTTAAAAAATACTTCCTTGAATGTATAAATCACGGGACCTTTACCAAAGGTTGTTGGATACACTACTCTTGGGTTAAATGATTTCCTATTGGTTACTTGTTTTTGGTTCAAGTTTTATTTCCATTGTACTTTGTTAAAGGAAGAAATTAATAATTTCTTATACTTTATTTTATTTTATATAGTATGAAAAATATGATTATATACTCTTTAAGCTAGAATCTTCTTTTTCAGATAGTTGTTCTTAAGATTCATTTCAAGAATAATTTTTTCGGATGCTAAGAAAATGTGTTTAATTAAACTAAAAGAGGATCTATGAATTTACTTTGTTTAACATTGTTAAACATAATTTTACTTAAGGATAAAAAAAATAGTTTTAAACATACAATTCACCCCCACCCTCTTGTAATTGAGAATGAACATATTATATTTCAACCCTACAATCATTTATTCGAATAGATTCCTACGGCTGATAGATGGTTACAACCACCTGATGGCGTGGTGTCTCTACTGAGTATTTTCGGGTTTCTTTATTGTAACTATTTTACATTGTTTAATCATTTATTGAGAAGAACATAATTGGTTATTCAGGTTTAGTGTTTTTAGGGTGTCATAATGGGTATTGTAATACTCACTCCTATATGATAATTTGCTGCATGTGTCGTTTCTTGTACATACAACACCCCTTTTAATGACGTCCTATGAGGATAGGAAAAGGCTGGTGCATAGATTGATCTTGAAACAATGAGGTGTTGTCCTAGAGTGTACATTTTTAGTTTTTCCTAGGTCATGGAGAAGTATGGTCTCTTCATAGTTTTGGATGGGATTCTCCCTTTCAATGTTTTTAGTAATTTACTATCATATTCTATTGTGGGATGTTAGATATATGCATGCATTATTTTAGTGGTTTTAAAATACAACATTGTATGGGAATGGATATGAGTGTGTATGTAAAGGTAATTTTGGAAAATGCATCCCATTTATGGGATATTCCTACTCGATACTATTCATCAGAACCAGACCTATTAGAGGGTGGCATGGGGTGGTCACGGGTCAGAACAGAGCATGTCGAGTTATGAAAATCCTACACATAATTATTTGTTATATAGTGTATCCACATTCTCATAATTCATGTTTCCAAATTAAACACCCAATTATTCTCATTATTTCATCATATGACCACATCATATTTCATATTAGAAATCTTTTTCAATTAAATTTCACAACCAAGGATAAAATATATTATGTTAAACATCATACCAAAAACCCAATTTCCTTTGCATGTCTAAAATGATGCATGTCACATAAAAATCCTAACTACCCTAAAATATGCATGAAAACTGAGCTCTCATGACATTCTAGGCCATGATTAAATAAAAATAAAATCTCTAAAAAAACTCACATCATACAACATGTTCATTACCCAATGTGAAATAATATTCAATTGAAATAAAAAACATCAATAACAACAATACCACCTAGAGTATATGGTTTTATCCATTTATATGGGTTTGAAAGTCACATGAACAATCTCATAACTAATCCTTGACACTTCTTATTCAAATTTCAATATTCCATAAATTATTAGACAAATGAAAGAGGAAATGAAAAATGGGATTTTATACCACTTTTGACCTCCCATCAAGGGTACCACAGTATGGTTTATTGAGTATAACCACTATATGACCTCAAGTGCACCTCCCTGTATGCTAGAGGATTCTGAATAGCAGACACAGAATGATAAGTCGATCATGGGGAGAAAATATCCTAGTTAATCAGTGTAATAAACTAGAAAAAATAAATAAATAATAGATGAAGAATATGTAACAATAAAAAATACAAATATCTATAGATAATCAATGCATTTTATAAAATAAACATATGAAAAAGGAAACATTCTATGCAATTGTATATTTCAGGTTTCTAAAAAATAAAAATAAAAATTAAGACACTGACGACACAGATGTATGTCCCGAACCAAATCCAGTTCCGTCGTACAATCTCCACCCCCAAATTAGCAATATATATTAGTGCCTTCTCTCTTAACCTATCCTACAATAATAAATACTATTCTGGTATTGATCAGTCATCTTTAGTTGGGTGAGAGTACATATTACTATTCTACCACCAATGGTGTCTAAAAAATCTGGTCCATTATACTGTATGCCATTTTGTAAGGGAATTTATACAATTCATAAGTAAAAAGTTAACACATTATCTTGTATTCCTTTCTTAACTATATTAACTCCCTGGGTTCCCAAGGACATTCATGCCTCAATACATGCTTCAACTAATTCCAGATCTCGATGTATTCCAGGTGATAGTATATCTCAATATAATCTTCTCCTCATACCATTGCCCAATGTATTTCCTTGTAATTAAAAATCGTAATTACTTCATTAGCTCATGCTAGATCGAGATTTATTCCCTGGTGAGGTCACATCTCAGAATAAAATTATTACCATTAGTTTATTCATAATTTAATTCTCATGTTACCATTATTTATGTCATACTTGAATGACCATGTTTTCATAATAGATCACACATTAGAGTGAATATGTTCATATTCATTAATTCACACATGAATGACCATGTTACCATTCATACAAGTGACATTAGACTAACCATGATCATATTCGTTAATTCACACTTGAATGGCCATGTTTACATTCTTACATTATAGATTTGATAGGCCATATTTCAATTAATTAATTCATATTTGAATGAGAATGTTTCAATTCATAAACACATAATTAATTCAATAATTAATTATCCACCTATATTCTATTACTAACACAATAATTATTCAATATCAATAATTCCATTAGTTATTCTAACCGTTATCCAATCACACCAATAATAATATTTAACTAAATAATTTATTTTTAACTCCATTTTCAATACCAATTCAAAAATTATTTTATCACTTAATTTCTCTTAATTAATTCCCCAATAAAGTAAGTAATTCAAACACAGTAGTTAATTTAACAATTAAATAGTCAATACTCACAACTCAAAATACCATAATTAATTTTCAAAATTATTTATCCATTTAAAAATCTCAATTATTCATAAGTAATAAAAAAATTAACCACATCAATCTATAATATCAATATCAAAATATTAATCCTAGAATTAATAATTCCTAAAACCCAAAATTTCCAAATTTTTTATTAATTATTTCACACAAATTAATCAATTTAAATTTGAGAATCAATTTCTAAACAAATATGGAAATTAAAAAAATCATTCACAAAATAAAAATATGAGTAATGGTATTAATATCTTTGACCACATTCCTTGGTTAATTGATGAACAATAACCTAATAGAAATCACAAAAATTGAGAAGCATAAAGACGTAGATCATGCTAAAGATCTAAAACCCTAATTCAATTATAATCAAAACAGGAACACTAAATACTAGATCCTAATCCAAAAATATCAATCTGGATTCATCTAATCTAGATATTGATCTCTTGAAACAGAATATAACATTAGGCAAAAAGAAAAATAGTTTAAGGAAGGATGTACTTGAATGAAACAAGATAAGATACACTTATCAGATGAGGTGTGGATCTTTGATCCGGGATTAGAATAACAAATAATAGAGGATGGGAAGTCTTGGAATTATTTTAGAGTGATCCAAAATCAGGAATGAGTACCTAATTTTATGTGGGGAATGAATTGGGATTAAAATGGTTGAATGTGAAGTTTTAGAATAAAACTTCAAGCTTAATTAATTCAGGTGCACTGTTTGTTGGGTAGGGGTGCACAATTTCCAATAACATTTCACATAAACTATGCCCCTAATTTATAGTGGTTCATTGTTACTACTACGATGGTGCATAGTTAGAAAAATCATGCCATGATTGTGAAAATCCCTATTGTCTATGGTTTCGGGGTTTATAGGGATGGGATATATGGTTTTCCCATATAGTCTACAACTTTGCACAACTGCTTTCTCTTTCGTTTTTTCTCAAAAATACACCCAAACCCACACCATTTCATAACCCAAAATGAAAGTGTTCAAATAAGGGAAAAATTATACCTAAAAATTCACCTATAAAAACATCGAGAAAAGATGGGATCTCACAATATGGATGATTTTTGAGGATTCTTCTATTGTTTTAGTCTTATTGTCCCATTTTACCATAAACTATTGTAATAAAATTTTGAATTGATACTATTTACAGTGCCTAAATATAAAAGGTTCATAATTAAAAAAATTAAAACTTTTATTTCAAATTTGTAATATATTTTTCATGATTAAATTTATATTAATAGAAGATATTATTTTTTAAATATGAAAAAATTAAAAACTATTTTTAAATATGGAGTTTTTAACATAAAAATAAACATATAATTATCACATACCTCGTAATAAAACCGAAATAATGATAAATTTTTGTTTAATAAATAATATATATGAATCAGTAATAATATTAGTCTATGGTTATTAATTTATCTAGTTAATATAAAAACACATTCCATGCTTAATTTTTTTTACAAAAACATATATTTGTATCTTTCTGATGAAAATTTTAATGATAACATAAGAATTAATTATATTTACCAATAAAAATACCCTTTTATATTATAGATAGTCATATTAACACCCTCAAATATAATAACTAGGTAATAATATTATTATATTAATTTAATATAATTTAATGGGGTTTTAACCCGATGTTTCATCAAAACCATGCTACCAAAGAAATTATATTTATTTAAATAGAAATATGTCATAGAGTCATGGGTTGTTAATTTAAACCCCCATATAGTAATTTCTCATTTGAAAATTATCACATTGACATAAAAAATGAGGATACATCTACCTCATCACATCTTCAACTAACCACATAGCTTCCTTAAATTTATAGTCTTGATACAAAACCATGACCTGGTGAGTGTCCATGTTTCATTTCACATTTTTCTAGGATCCAGGATTAATACAGGGTTTTCTCATAAGGGCGATATTTATCCAGTGGTACGACATATATGTTAGGTACATGTTTATTATCAAGTATGTAATTCCGCATGAGTTATTCGTGAAACCCATCATGAACATCGGAGAGATTCGGTGGATTCCTCAAGGGATAAGATACCATCCAGATATGATCAAAATTTTAAAAAAGAAAAATATTTTAATGGAATCGATTATACCTTTTAATCCCAAAATGAGAATAAATACCATGAGGGGTGTGAATTAAGTTATTGATATTTTATTCAATATTCATCCTACCCCAATGGATCTTGAACCCTTAGTTATAAGGATCACATCAATTTTTTCATTATTTATGACAATAAAATATTTTCCATCATTATCATATAACGATTCACATTAACTAATTCATGAATTCAAGAATAATGGAACACATATTTTTACATATTTCACCATCATTGGGAAATATCCATGTATTATATAATAGAGATGTGCCAATGTACTCCTTTCACTAAGGCTCAATTTCATAATAAGGTTTGTGCGTGACCACTTCTATGACCAGCCTCACAACCTTTACAATATTTATTGATATATCACTGGTTACTAGGGTTCACTCCATAAATATCTAATATGATGGCTCACAATCATTGTAATGGATGAACTACCTCATATTCCGTTTCTCACTTCCCTAGAATAGATTCACAAAATGTTTATGGAGAAGTATGACATATTTTTCTAAATATTGAATACATCTTTAATTATAGGTAGATGATTTGTTAAAGTCCCACTTTCATAAACATGATGAATATCACCATTCCATAGTATTATTGGGTAATACCTTTTGAATACTTTTGTGATGATAATTTCTTTTTGAAAATATCACATCTTTCATGAAGCTCAATCTACCTTCGTGAAGAACATTCCTGTCATGAATCTCAATCATCCTTCACGAGGAACCTAAATTTCTAAAATCTAAAAATGCATTTGTAAAGAACCATACCATTTCAAATATGAACAAACTTTTATGAAACACCTTACTTTGATGAATCTCAAACAACATTTATAGTGCTCCTTCCTTTTTCTAGTCTCACTTAGCCTCCCCAGAGATCAAAACATTTTCAAAGATCATAAATTTTTTTAATCATATATATCCATCATGAACTTGTATACATTTATCCGGATTTTATAATCTTCCTTAACTTAAACACATTAGGATGAGTTTCATAGCCTTCATGAAAATCCATTTTTGGCATGAATGTTATGAATGATAAAACATTACGATTTTATATTGAAAATTTGAAGAATTTAAATCTTCATTAAGTCATTATCTGTTTATCAGAGGGGGGGTGGGAGACCAATTTCTTGGTGTTTCCTCACCTTCTAGAAGCATTCATCCACATTTTAAATTTTTTATGATGTTCTCCATTATCATTCACAATGCTCCCTTTTTCAAAATACAGCAGGGAAATTTCCCATTCACAATGTTTCAGGTATTCATAGATAATCAGTTTCAAACCTTTATACATTCTTGATGTTGTATCTCCCATTGTTGTTGAGACGTTCCATTTATTTGTCACATGATCATGATTCTCCATACTATGGAGATACCCAACCATCATAAAAATGAATTCCATTTTGAGGAAACTTAGCCTCATGAACCTACAATATGCATGAAAATCATACATTTTCCATACATTTATGAGTATTCAATGAAATTCATCTTTTGTGATGAGTGATCCATCTTACAAATTTTAGACCCCAAAAAATTGGAAAACACTTGGAACAAACTCCATATTTTATATGAAATTTATTATTCCTCTTCAAGGGAATACATTCCTCTATCATGGATATTTGTAATAATACAATGTCAACAGCAAAGCTGGAACTCCAAAACTGTCTCTAGCAACCATATTTGTAAAAAAAAACTATAAGGTTACCTTGAAAGACTTTTTACCATCAATATTTTTCTATATATTAGAACCCTATCCCTTGAAGATATTCATATGAATACCTTCTAACCAACATTATATTCTAGATCTCAATGATTAGAGTGAGACTAAATTTTTTATTAACTCAGAGCTACCCTTATATGTTAAGGAATGTATCCAACCTTATTTACTATTTTCTTATCATTGTATGATCTGAACAGATTTCTTTCTCTATCTTTATCCTAGTATTTTCAGGTTCTATAAAATCAACTATTCATGTATTCATATGGAGAAATATTAAATCTTGATTTAATGTTATTTTTAAAAGAAAATTCCACAAAATGAAGTTGTTGATCCCAACAACCATTAAATTACATAAATATTTATTTCAATACATCTTCATGATTTGGAGTGTCCCTCAAATACTAACATCTAACAAAGGACGATAAAAAAACTAAGAATTATGTTTTTTTCATGATCTAGCTGTATACTTCCCCATAACATCTTGGTAAACCTCAAATATTTATTTGATCCATTTGAGAGTGTCACTCTATGAAATAACACAACTTAATTAACGTATACCCAATTATGTAGATCAAGGAAGAAAAATTATTTAATATAATTTTTTTATTTCATAACGTGAAAAACAATAGCGTATATAGAATCATGGCCTTATGTTGTTTTGGAATGTACAGTGACTAAATCTGTGGAGGTGTTTTCCCATTTCCATTCATTTATGGGTAAGGCTTATTAGATATCCTTATATATTTGTATACTCGCCTTAATACTTGTCATACAATGAAACAAGATACATATAATCCAATATACATTTTAATTTTATCCCATGAAAAATAATCTTTTTGATAACTATAAATATCCATTATTTCATGATGAAAAGAAAATAATGAATTATTAGATATATCCACTAACTCATTCTTCATGTTTTTAAATGATAGGTAACCAAATTGGTTCTTAAACCTTGACATTAAATCATGATCATGGTTGAACACTAGAACATTCCCCAATATCCTTAATAATTACAAAACATGATATTAAGCCTTCTCAAAAATATCATGAATATATGATAGAAGACTCATTTGTGAAAGAAAATATATATCCTATTTCATTTTTATTTCAATAAATTTATTCTGAAAATCAATAAATATTTCATCACATGTGTTCAAAATCATAGAAATAATGACCTGTTTGTTACAACATATATTATCATCTACCTTTCTCCTCTTAACATGGTGGTAATTTAACGAGAAGTCATAATTAGTGATAAAATCCAAAAGTCTTCACAAGAGAATATTCCCCTTTTTCTATATAAAAATATAGATTAACATTTAATCATTAGTATATATATCACACCTTTCAACATATTGATAATTCATCAATATGTTTTATGTGGAAAATTAATGAGGCTAGAACCATATCCTATATGAAGTTATTTTTTTCATGAATTTTTTATTGGTTAGAGGAATAATCAATAACCATATCACAATGTATTTGGTTTCATCCCTTTTAATTGATTGATAAATCATTATATATCACAAAAAAATACCCACTATAGTGAAGTGTAATAGCTATAATGATGACCATCATTCCCTTTAGTTATTTTATATTGGTATCACATTAATTTCACCATAATTAAATACCTCCATTATTGGTAAACATGGATTTTTTATTGGGTTTCGATAAGAAATTTATCAAGAAAAATTAAAATCCATTAAACCCAAGAAAACTATGGATCTCAGTTACCAGGGCCAGTCTTGGCCATTTTTAAATAGCATTCAACACTGAAGGATCCAACAATATTCTATAATATTAAATTATATTACCTAAGAAGGAGATATTTTTATAATGAATTGAAACTTGGTAAATTTTGAATTTAAAATCTCTTTATTCGAGTTCTTTAGAAAAATTCTCATATATTCTTCATAATCTTCCTAGATATTTGAATATATAGGAATATCATTTCAAAAACTATGAGATAATTATAAAGTAATATTTAAATAATCAATTCATTAAATCCCTAAAAATATCATTAGAAATAGTAAGTCTAAATGGAATTACTATAAATTCATAATGACTATACCTCATATGAAAGGAAATAATAGGTTAGTGGTCCTTCTAAAAACATATCTGATGATATCTATATCAAATATTAATTTTTGAAAAATATTTAGCTTCATAAAACTGATTAAATAGATCATTCATATAGGGTACATGATTCTTCATAAATATTGAAATCTTGTTATGTTATTAATAATATATGCAAAAAACAAAATGACCGATTTTTATTCATTAAAAAATTGGTTCCCCCCATAGTAATGCAATAATATGAATGAGTCCCTCATCTATAAAATTTTGAAGTATATTATTCAATTCATGTAAGTCAATTAGTGAATCTCACAATCGAGTCAATGAAATATATGTAGGAATATGTATTAGTTATATTGGAAACTCAACATCATAATTATGAAAAATAAATATAAATTTCATATTAAATATATCATCATATTTCGGAAAAATTGGAAAATTTTAAATATTGAGATTCTACCCAACCATTTTTTGTCAATATACCTCATGAATATTTAGTAAAACCAAAATTAGGATTGTAATTCCCATTTGATGTATAGGTTTATCTTCATCTGGATTTAAGAATGTATAATTATCAGAAGTATCAAATATAATGATCCCTCATCAAAAATTGATATGGGGTCTATACTCGGTGAGCCAATCCATTCAAAAAATTGAATCTAATTTATGTAGAGGAAGGATATCTTCATTTATTAGAAGCAAATTCTCACAAACTTCTATTTTAGTAGAGATATTGACTTGATATGTGATCATAAGAAAGTTTTGAATTTTTACTGTCGACTCAACATCTAATCATTGATGCATTGGAATGATTCCCTTTCAAAATTCATCAAATATAAAATGGTGAAAAAAATATAGATTAAAAAAAATCAATTCCATAGTGGATGATAAGTGTACATTTGACCACATCACTAAGAACTTCAACTTATATAGTAGTAATTGAAAAATATTGGCCTTCTCTATTTGGACCCTTCTGTGGTAATTTTACCTGGATGTCTAGGAAAATAGATGGAGTAATACCCCAAATCCTCATAGTTATGTCATTATATTTTAAGGATTCCCCCTTACCTGAGAATGTTTTATAACATTGGCCTTCATATTCACCCTTTAAGAATACTATTTTTCCCTTAAATAATGTATTGTGTTGTTTCCTTCCACATGTATTAAATGATGAAAATTCTCACTTCCCTTCATAATGATATTTTTTTAACTTCATGAGGTTTTAAACATCATCTTCTTTTATTTTTTTCCTCTATGTCATAATAATTTGGTACTTCATTATTTACCTTAAAGAACTAGTATATAATATTCTTATTTAATGTAATTGTTTTGGAGACTAGTTCTCTTTGATGAGTTGGATTTATCCTATAAAATAATCTATCAATCTTACTTCTTGGATTATATACATAGTTTATAGCATTACTTTTGATGTTTTTAATGTTGGTTCTATACTTATAATCATATTATACTTCCTCATATCATGGACTCAAGAATTATCTCTCTATATCCTAATTTTGTTTTGAGGAAAATATATTTTCTATGAAAAGTACCATAAAAACATTTGATACTACAAACTAAATATCCTAAAAATTCTTTATGTTTTAAATAAATTACCAAAATTGATCAGCATCCCCCATGAAATGAAAAAACTAACATGAAAACATTAACTCAGTTATTATATACCCATGTGAGAAATATCATTTCTAATGAACTTATCCTTTGATTATATAGTATTGGATTTTTTGTTCCACTGATTGAGAGAGGCTATTGTAACTTGAAATTGTACTACATTGAGTCAATATGTTTTGGATCAGTTGTATGATCTATACAATAGAATTTATTGGTCATTACATGAGTCTTCTTACCCATTATAGATATAATATTTTATTCCTAGTATCGTGATCAGGATCTAACTTTATTTCCCTTTCCAAGAGGGAAATACCTATATAGATTACATGTTGTGATACTGCATCTCTTAATTCCTCTAGAATCAATTTTTAAACATTGGAATACAATATATTAGGTTATTATAATTTTAATCGTAATATATAATTTCAAAACATGTGAAATAATAAACATAAATTGAGATTATATGCATAGAAATTCTCAAAATAATAAACTTCTTATATTTTGTAAAATATTCAAATCAAAAATATATTTTAATAATTTTCCTAAAAGTTTATATAGAGAATATGAATCATCTAAATCATATCCATCGCGAGTTTATAGATAGATATACAGTCTTGGGCCACCTCATAGTGAACCATTTATGATTGAATAAATACCACATCCACCTCATTCTTGGTTATTACCCCAAGGAGAATTTGTGTAATAGCCACACCAACATTATAGTATCCATAATTGGAGCCAAAATGTTGAAACAAACATCATGATATTATGATATACATAGACTTATCCCTAGTGTACATCATGGAATTATGATCGCTAATATATATTCCTATATATAGTTCCCATGATTTATACTAATATTTATCTGATACCAACTAAAAATACCCCAATCTTAGTAGTCTTGAGATGTATGTCACTTTATTATGATGGAATAAAATACAAGTGATTGTATCCTGAATGATCAATTATTCTTTTTTTCATGGATATATAAATACATATATAAATCTAACAATACATATTAAAACATAAAATAAAACATAACAATTATATTGAGAAAACAATTATTCTCCATATCATATCCATGATTATAACTCACAATAAAATTCATATAATAAGTGGGAAAATAATCATAAGAAAGGGATGAGATCAAATTCTCAGTATGGGGTTTCAAACATTGAACGATATCATGGAATACAATTAAATTAATAATATATAATAAATAAAATTTGGTAAATTTTTTCTAAATAAATAATCACATGATTTTGAAACATCTGTATGTATATAATAACTATTTTAATAATCATATGGACTTCAATAAAAAATAATAATAATAGAATGAATGATTTCATATATCTTAATAACAAAATAAGTGGCCTATGAGAATATATCCTACATAAATGTGATGTACTGTTCCAAATACCGAAACAATTTTTCTCATTAATCCTACTGATTCATTTAGGGATATTTAATTTTGGCCCCCTATTAATAAATCCAATGCATTAATAATGTAAATATAATATCCAACATAATCAATATTCCTTAATAATCAAGAACTATCTTTATTGGAATAATTGGCATACATAAAGATGATACTTTCTGTAGTAAAAATTATCATAATCCACATAGATAAATATGGTTGATTATTTCATTTAGAGTATATACTATGTAAATCATAAGATTCATTATAGGATTTTGAAATTGATTAAAATTCCATATAATGATCAATGGAAATATCATGAGGAAAATAAACAATTCATTTTGAAATCACATATATAAAATCTAAAAATTTCCATAATAAAAGTGGTAACATTTTCTTTATGATGATCACGTAATATTGTAATAAAATATTAATGGAATTGAATAGTTTTTTTAGTAATAAAATAAATTTATAAGGTACATGATAATATAATTATTCTATTCACACATTTGATAAGAAGTACCTCATTCCCAAATTTCATGAACCATATTTTAAAAAATGATAATATAAAACATTAGTAAATATGGAATTAATAAATCATCATAACATAATAAAAACATTATTGAAAAAATTTAATAATATATATTAACATATAAGTAAATAATTATTGATCGGATAGAAAAATAATATTGGTTTTACATAAAAACATGATTTATAACATTATAGTACATAGATATATAAAAATAAAAGGTAATTATTTAATTTATATAATTGAACATATTAGAAGAATCATTAAGGGGTTCAAGGTAGAAATATTATATAATTCACTTAATGAATTATTATATATAAACAAACCTAATTAATGATTATTTTTTGAAAAAAACCCTGACCTTATAATGGATTTAGTGAAAAAATGTAAAATAATGAATAATATAAAATATATGAAATTATGGGTCAAATTAAAATCAGAAAATGAAATATAGCAAACTTTATGGATTATTTTGAATCCTAATTATACTTTTATAACTTTATTTATCTTATTTTACCCATTATCGAGGTGAGAAAGGTTACCAAAATTAATATAAATAATCTCTAATAAAAAAAGTGACCTATTATAAAATTTTGACCCCCTTTTTCCAAAATTGTAATACAATTTTCAAGATTATATTAATAGAAATGGCACAAATTCATCTTAATGTAATCATTTGAAACCAAACAAAAACTACTTTTTAGAAAAATGTTTTTTATACATAACATTGGATTTATTAATATCCAATCTATAATAGAAAATATTAGATTATTTTTATAACATTATATTTTTTATATAATATCAAATGTTTTTAATAAAATTATAAATAGTTACATCTGGAATTTATTAAAATAAATACGAATTTCATGCATAAATATTACTTTTAGAAAAGAACCCTCTATTTAATTTCCAGATAAATATATCGATAGATAATCACAAATTTTAATCAATACATTTTCTAAAATACAATTTTATTCTTTATATAGTCTTATTTTTTACTTTTTAATCTAATGGTTTGGTGATACCTATAACGTTATAACTAAACAGTATATCATTGTTGGTTTAAACCTGGAATCATAGGTAAAGAAAGCTATCAATGAAATTAAATTTTTTTAAGAGAAATATATCATAGAATCTAAGGGTGTTAGAAAGAATGACTTGATTCCTAGTATCTCGGGATATATAATGATCTCTAAAATATGTATCTTAGACCTAGATGTAAATTTCATTACTATCAAACTCCCACCTAAAACTATTGTCTGAAACATCAGTTCTTGACATCGTGTTATCCCCCATTAACCCTATATTTCAATAAAAAACTCTTTGATTAGACCATTCCTCATGGAAGACAAAAATCAAAATCATTTTATTTTTATATAGAAATAATCTTGTTGGGTATATTGTCTTTCTGACATGATATTAAACTATATATCATGATGGTTCATTATTTACGTCTTAAAATTTATTTGATTTGTCCATTTTATATGACTTGATTCACTTTCAAAAAAACCAATTTCAAAATAATAGTTTCTAATGTATGTAAATACCGATTCATTTTTATTTTTTATAAAATCTACGTATACTAGGAATCTATATAAAAAATTGATTATCAACTAACTTGAGTACAACTGTGAGGCTTCACTTAGTTTTGATCCTGTACCAGGATGGAAATTATCCATCCAAACCGCATTATATCATTATATTTCGTCTTTCAACCCATTAAAGTAGGATATTATCATATCCATTATTTCTGATTGATAAATTACATGATTCCCATATGATTGGTCAGTCACCTTCATTGGGGATGGTGAATTATATTTGACTAAATTATGTGAAATTATAATTAATTTTATAATCATTAACCATATTTGTTTTTTAATGCTCAATTTTATGATAATAAAATTTCACTTGTTTTAATTTAAACTATCAAACATAACATACATTAAATTAAAAAAATAATGTAAATAGAATCCTGTGGTGTTTTTACATGGTTTTTCCCCATCGGGGGAAAATTAAACTTTTCTATTATAGAGGATTAGATGTCAAATATTTTATAATAAAATGATGAATTATAAGTGATGCTTATAAGGACAATCCTACACCAACATTTCCTCATACACTTAAATAAAATACCATTGTGATTCATACTACATCCCATAATGATCAATCTTCCTATAAGGTATTAAATGAATCCTCCATCCATTTAATGTAGATCAATAGTCTTAAAATGTTTTCCCAACATCCACAGGGCATTCCTTATAATAAATGTATTTTAATACATGTATATCATAAATAATGAAAACATACAATCTAGGGTCTATAAATAACCACTCACCAAGATATTGTTACTAATCCGATAGCTGGATTCTGTCACTTGTTGTTTAATTATCTCAAATACAGATTTAAAATCTATAGAACACCCTGGATGTATTCTATCCCACCTAATTAGTAATCCTTTATCTTAAATTTTTTTAAGACTACATATTAAAAAAAATATTATTATATTTTTCATAAATAATCAAGATTATATTCATATATGATATGCTTACCCTCATTCTAAAATATATATAAAATTCCTCTTCATCATCACATAATCATGTTTTATTTTTTACTCCCCCTATATTTTAATATTTTATAGATTTAAAAATAAGTTAATAATTTCTTTATCTGCCTCTATGTTTTTTATATTATCATAAACTGAGGAGTTGTTAATAATTTATTATTATATAATTTCACTATAATTTAATTTTAAAATATATTCCAAAATCATATAACAATCATGGAACCATGTTCTACATTTATTTACAAAAATTATTCATGTCTTTGTTTACACATTATCTCACCTGGTCCTTTTACCTTAATTTTTTTCTCCCTACATTTCAAGGATCAACCGTCATTATTTATGTTAATTTTATTCATTATTATCTTGTCACCATAAATTAAAATAATGATAATAAATTATATGTTATGGCATCGATCATATCTTCATTTCATGAGTGCATATGAAATAATATTATTAACATAAACATTGTTATTTCGGCTACATCATTCATTCCAATTTGATTTAAAACTTTTTAATTCTAAATATCTCCACATTAATTATAAATTACTTAGATATAATTTTTTTGATATTTTAAATATTTATAAATATTTCAACCTTTATCAGACTTTATTTATGGAATTATTAAATTTTTAATTTTTTCATTTTCAAATCACATAATTACTCATTCATTACTCACAATTTATTCTTCCTTTGAATGGTCATGAAGATAATACATTCAATCCTTTTTCTGAATCAATATCACATGATGTTATTTGAGTCACTACTGTTAAGTTTAATCATCTTCAAATTTTAATTATATTCTTCAAAATATTTAATATTTTAGAAATTTTCCACATCATATATTTTACAACGGGTTAAACTTAATGAAGATAGTCTCTGAGATTTTTCAAAAAGGGGTCCTTTTAAATTCCCGAAATATGAAAATTGTGAAGTTACATTTTAAACCATTTTATTTCTTTCTACTCATTATTCATAAATTTATGAATTAATGATCGAGACACTAATAGAACATGTAAATTCTATATCTCGATATTATTGGAAAATTTACACTCAAGTGTCTCTTTATTCTGGATGTCAATTAAAAAATAAATATTGTTAATTTTTAATTAACCAAATTATATTGATTTTCTGAATTAATCATTTTAAAAATAATTTAGTATGTTTTTTTATGAAATGATTTCTTTTTAATAAAAAATATTATTAATATTTTCTCTTAATCATGTATTTTAAAAACATATTTGGTTTTGTATTTCCATCAATGAAGCATAGAATGTATATTTTCATAAAAAATCACTTTTTCAATTAAAATTTTATCTAATATATTTTTATCTTATATATAAATTTAATTGGTAATGATTTTATTTTTGTAATTTTTTTACAAGATTAGGAGTGTTTATTTTAAAATTACCATTTCAGATAACTTGATATTTTATTGAATAATATTTTTATTAAATTCTCAATTAAAATTAAAATTTAATTAAATTGGAAAATAATAATTTTATTCAATAAAATTGATCACTATGCTTAAAAATTAATTATTTACTTAAAAGTTAATAATTGAAAATTTTAATGTGTTAAAATAAAAATCAATAAAATAGTCAAATATATCAAAAAAACAAGTGTTTCATGTTATTATAGACCCAATATCAATTTACCATCTACATTTCTTAGTTTTGGTTCTACACACATTTGAATTGTAACATTATATTATTCAAATTGTATCTGTTACATTCAAAACTAACTTTCCCTTAACATGTAAAAGGGTAACATATCCACCACATCAATAATCACAAATTCATTGTATTTATTTATGATATTGGCCCAAATTCTCTTCATATGAAATTATACCACTTTAAAAATCTTGTGGATTCCATTATTTATCATAATAAATTTTTTTATATGGAGAATTCCATGGAAAATTCATGTCCCATACCTGAGTATTATCAAATCCCTAGCTTTTCTTCTTAATTATATTAATTAAAACTAATTCAAGACACACTAAAATAGTGATATTTTTGTCCTTTATATAAATTTATTTCACAATATTAATGTTATTACTACATTTCGTTAATCTATCCCATCCATTATGAAAATCAAAATCATTATTCATGATACATGAAAACTATAACCACCAAGATGAATGATATAAATTTTTCATCACTAACCTTAATTGATGCTTACCTGAATGGATTCAATGATTAAATTTAATTTGAAAGATAACATTAAGGTTACATTATGAAAAATTGGAGAAACTATAAATGATATGTTTAATAAAAAACATCTTTAATTTAATCTTTTAAAATAGTAGGCTAAGATAAATAATTGTAATTAAAATTTGGAAATATTTTAATTTACATTATCTATTCACATAATCAATTTATAATTATGATATACCATTATAAAAAATATTTAATTAAATTTATATATGTTTGGTAAATTGATATTATAAATATAAATCCTCATAATCATTTATTAAACATGGAATTTTCATGTTTGGGTAGTTTTGAAGACCTACATTAACAATATTATGAATTTATATCATTAATTAATATGGGAAAGTATTTAAAGATATAAAATAATATAAATTTGTATATAATGGTTTCTTTTTTAGATATGTTATTGAAATGTTTAATTAAACACCAAATTAAAAACCTTTTAATCAATATGAATTATTAAAACAAGCTTCTAGTCAATTAAATATTCATGAATAACGTGTAAAGAACTCATGAATGTAATTTTACACATAATAAATAATTTTAGTAATTCCAAAAATAATAATTATATTTACCTAATAAGGATTAAATTTGGATGAACTCTGAATACATACACCAGTATTATAAAAGTAGCGCAAGCAGTCATAACAATAAACAATTGATGTCTAAAATACATATAATTCAGAGAGAAAATTAAAACATATGAAGGCTATAAATGGGAAATAACATGATCAAGGTTATAAATTAACTGATTAAGATATCAATTTTTTTATATGGGTGTTTAAAGTTCATTCCTGGGTTTTGTGACATGAATTAATGGTTTTCTATTTCAAATTACTTTGATTGGGACATGTTTTGACTTTTTTTACCTAATTTTCACTATGTTTTGTTTATACGTTCTATATAAGATTTCATATATATAAATCAACACATTAACCATATTTGTAAATCATTCTAATTTACTTTGTTTTATGATATTTTGGTTTAATTACTAACCAATAAATTATATTGGAATTTCTATACTAAAATTAATTGTCTTGAGAAAATGTTGTATTCATCACAAATTTTATTTTTTGTGGTGCGCACCTTTTCAGGGATGATTTTTATCATAATAATCATGAAATTTACAGGATTTTAATTTATATATTATTATCCTTCTATTATATTCTTTTTAATTTAATAGTTACCAAATCCACTGTAAAGATCAATCATTTAACTGATGGAAAATACCATCCTATGTTTTTTATTGTAAAAGTCTATATTGTGTACTAGAAAATGAATCCATGTCAGCATACTGATAGGTGGATACATTTATAGGACCTATGCACCTAGGTAATCTCCCTGGAGTGGGTTAGTTATGAATTGACACAATCATCTCCTAGATTCATGATGAGTGAGACTAATATTGCCTACATGGATATACACTATTGCTGTAAATTGTTTGTGATATTCAATTTCTTTTAATGATCTAGGATGAAGGATTTATCCTACTATATTTGTTTTCCCCTTCTAATGAAATCTATTCAACCCAATTTAAATATTCCATGGGTAACCAGACATATTTTAAGAGCCCACTCAAATATATTTCTTCAATAAGGGTTCTTCATGTTACTGTGAAAAATGCCCCACAAATTCAAAAAACTTTAATTGATATTCTCATAGACATGATCATTATTCTATTAGATGGGGAATGCATTAGTTTTCCATATTTATCATTATACCTATAACTATGTCATTATTCATCTAAAGGTTCCTTAGGTAATTATATGAATGATATTGTGATCTATTATAGTGAATTCCTTAGAAATAGTGTAATGAAAGGTTGGGTGAATAATTACATAGCCCTTCAATGAATTTACTAGTTTCATATGATAAATTGGATTGAGATTTTGTGTATACATCATCTCATATAACAATATTATCTGAGAATAATGAATTCACATCTTTTTTGACATTTTATTTTATTTAATGCATTATTAAATGATCAATGATTATTTTTTAGATGTTTTTATTTATAGTCATGTATATATCCTGCAGTTAGTTTTAGTCTATTATATATTCGTGTTTTTTTCTTCCATCAATATTATAATATCATTGTTTATGTTATGATAGAATCTTCAGTATGTTACTACTTATAGAGAAACTGAACTCCATAATATAGGATTTATATTAGATATAAATCCTAGAGAAAATATATTTGTAAATTTTAATGTTATAATAGTGGTTCTAATTATATTTTCTATGTGTTTTAATTTTGTATGTTATGATTTCAAAGGAAATTTTTATATTTATATAGAAATATAATAATTCTAATAGGTTGGATCCTTAGATAACTCATTTATTCTATATCTATAATGAAATATAAATATTAGTTATGGGTTTCTAGAGTACATATGGTTACATTTTTGATCAATGGAAGCATAATAAGAATCTCGGGGGAATGATTTAGAATAACCTATATTGATATCCAATGTACAATTGGAGACATCAATATTTCCTTATAACACTCTTGAAAATTTTATAAGAATTTTATTTTATTTTTCAATATCATGTTCTAGTTTTTTGTATGTCATTGTGGAACAATGTTATTTAATTAGAGGAATATGCACCGTATCAATTCCCATGGTCAGTACATGGTTGATCCCCCCAAAAATGTAAATCATTATCTAGATGAAGTTAATTTTTTCAAAATTATACAAGGGTAGTTGACCTAGGTTATGAAATAATAATCTATCATACATAGAGTGACATTATTATGAAAATAATTGTTTATCTATATTGGGACACTTCAAGTGATAAAAATATCCCAAATTAGGTAAACCTAACAATCCACTTATACATGATTAATTGATCAAGTCCATGGTGAAGGTCATTCAAGTATTCAAAATTAGTGAAGAAGGAAAATTGTAGCACAATGTTCAATTTTCTTATGGATGGTGGGAACCAATAGATGTTACGTATTTAAAAAACAAAATATGAAGATAAATAGTGATATCTGGATAAAAAGGTACCAAATAACAATATATTTACCAAGGTAAAACAATTTATATAACTTTTGTATAAGAATTATATAGTCATCACCTATATTTAGAAGTTTAGTTGTCCATTGAAATCATTCATGGTGTAAGAGCAATTTCTAAAACTTCATATAGAATTGAACTGGTGGAGTTGGTCATATTTAAGAAACAACTAATAGAGTTTTCTTATAATGTATTTATATTCCCTAGAATTTCACCATATATAGAACCTAACAAATTATTTAAAAATAACAATGTGAGAATGAAATTTTTTAATTTGTTTATGGAGAACTGTGGTATTTCTATAAATTTTAGGTATCCCCTACAACACGGTGATGATTTATTTGATCAACATTAATTATCATTATTTTTTTCAAAAATTGATCTTCACAATAATTATCATCTCTTAAGTGTAATAAAATATGATATACCAATGATAGCATTTCAAACAACTTATAGACATTATGGGTTTAGGATAATGATTTTTGGGTCTAATAATGTACAATTTATCCTTAGGCAGACTGTGAATATAATATTCAATGATTATCTTGATAGGTTTGTGGTAGTACTCATTAAGAATATCTTGATATACTCTATTATTTATGAAGACCATGATATTTATATGAAAATAATTATTGAGACCCTCAAATTAAATATTATATTTAAAATATTGAAAATTTAAATTTTTATCTCAATGATTTTTTTTCATCACTATATTTTCACGATGGACAACATATATGTTGACCATTCAAATTCATGACTATAAAATAATGGCCTACATAAAAAATATAACCAAGATTTGAATTTTCTTTATATTAGTAGGATAATATTAGAGGTTTGTTCAATATTTTTCTCATTCGTCCAAACCATTAAAAAATTTCACACTTAGAGGGTTTTAATTTAGATATTTTATGGAATATGAGGAAAATTTGGAAGATATTAATTTGATGATGTTTAATGCAAATTTATGGACATTATAGTGACATAAAGATGGATTTGAATTATTTATTAATTTATGGATTGAGATGGCTTGGTTCATTCCTTGTGAATAATGATTGGGTGATTACCTATGCATCAAGTCAATTGAAAATCCTTGAATAAAAGTATCTTACTCATGAATTAGTGTTTGAAGATGTAATCCTTGTTCTAAAAATAGAGAGACAATACATCTATAGAACATGATATGATATATATACAAAGACCATATGTTTTTTAATTATAAATTCTCTCAAAAGAAACTTAACATGAAGAAATAATAATAGTTTTAACTACTGAACGATGTTGATGGATTGATACTCTACCATCATTGGAATAAAATCATGATGGAAAATGTAGTGAGTTAGAGGGCCCATAGAGTTCTTAACATGATTGGGATAAACATGGATTCTATATACAATGACATCATACATATGAAATTTTTTATTTTTAGGATTTGGGAGACATCAATATAATTATATGAAATTGGTAAAACAACATTAAAAGATTTGAATGATAAGTCCTAGTATGATAATGAGGATTTAAAAAGGAATATTAATGAACTAACTAAAATAAATTTATTGAAATCATATATAAATATGGAGTGTTGATATTTTTAAATATGTTATATATTCCATCCATATTAGTGTTGAAGATGGAATTTCAAGATGAAGCACATTTTCCAAATTGTTTCATACACTATGGTTTCACGAATATATATAAGTATTATTGTGAAAATTTATAGTGGGATGATATTAAGTGGGTAATTTTGAAATATGTGTGTAAAAACTTAATATTATTATAGGTAGATATTGAAATAAAGCATCTTATAGGAGTCATATAAGCTATACCAATACCTATATTAAAGCGGGAAAATGTTGTGGGGGAATTTTCCACTAGACCCCCAATGAATCCCTAGACAAATGATGTGATATGGGATGCCATTATTCTTCTTACTATGTTTTCTCATGTTACAGTGATAAGATAATATTGTCCCCATAAAATCCACTAGATTTTATGTATTAATGAAATACTAATTCTTCATATGGAATGTATATAGATTTTAAATTGTCATGAATTGTGTTTAACATAAAAATTTTAGAAGAGTATTCAAAGGTATCTCAACAATTTTATTTATTTATGAATCTACTATCATTCCCATACTGATTGGAAATATAAATGTAATTTACATACATTATAATAAATGATGATATCGTGTTCACTGACTTCAAATTATATTGTTTTGCTATCTGAAATTGTTGAATTTTCATTAAACAATTTATTGCATTCTATAATTCATTTGGAAGTATTTGAGGCACTATATGAGAAGAGGTTTAATAACACAACCTATAGGGAAGAATCTAGAGAATGAATTCTTGTTGGACCATAGCATGTGGAGGAGATGATTATTATTATACTGACTATTTAGAATCATATAAAATATTACCTGATCAAGAAAAAGGGATATACTAATAAAAAACGAATGATAATGAATTTTATGTTGGGGATAATATAATCTTCATGATTTTACAATTGAATGGAGTCGTAAATTTTATAAAATAGGAAATTTAATCACTAGGATTATTAGAGCTATTGAAATACTAAAAAAATTTGTGTTATATCTTATCAATTTTATATTCCTTTCAACGATTATAAATTATATGATGTCTTCCATGATTAATTTATAATGATATATAATTCAAATTAAACACATGTTCTATGATATTATAGAATAAATGTTAATACTAGCATTTCTTATAATGAAGAAGCTTTAATTTTTGACACAGGAGAGAAGAAGTATCATAATTAGAAAACATAGATTATTAAAGTTCGTTAGAGAGATAAAAAATTAGAAGAAGTATCCAAGGACCATTAAAAACTATGTTAAATAAGTACACATACTTTAAATTTTAGATCTTATCTAAAAATGATGGGTTCTACCCAAAAAGAATGATTTTCATGAAAATTATCATTTGAATAAAATTATAATTATATATGAATGGCCTTGAATTTTATAATACCTTCTAATATATAAAATATAAAATTATGGAACAAGATTGTTAATTTAAAAATATTCACTTAACATATAAATCATGTACCAAACTATTTTAGATCCACATAAAATGTTACATTAATAAAAAAATTCCGCAATTTTATTTTAAAAAATAAATTTAAAGGGAGTTTGAATATTTTGTTTATCTAAAATTGTTATATCTTCTTTTTTCCTTATAATTAATCAATTTATGTGATTAATATCACAATCCATGTTAATTTTATTATATATATTGACATAAATCATAAAAAAATTATTTTTCAATAATTTAGTTTTAATGAGTTATGTATGTTAATTTTATAATTTATAGTTGAAATATTTATAAATTTTATTTGATAAATTAATTTTATACTTTTAAATAAAGATGTTAAAAAAAATTATATGGAAATCATAAACATTCCATTAAAATTGATTATTAAATTAAAAAATAATTACTAATGTAAATGTAAATTATGGAAAATTTTATATGTATAAATAAGAATTTCCAGAAACAATGAAAATTTTTTATAAAAGGGGTTTGAGCTATATTACATCCCGAACTCATTATCCCATAATATGTTTTCAACATTTTATCCATTACAATTTTAATAGCAACATTAAATTATTAAAAATCTAACTATAACATTAAAAATAACTATTTTATTCATATATACAAGGGTAAAAACACCATGACTTCATGACTAACCTATATATGAAATTACTTCTTGAAGCACTTTATTTTTTTCTCCCCCTATAACTAAATCACATTTTTAAAAGCTTTTGATCACCATTAATTTGATTAAGGAAATAATTTCTAGTGAAAATAAAAAAGGAAATTCAAGTCCTCGATGTGACAATTATAATTTACATAGCCTTTCTTATTAATTACCTTAATTTTAATTTATTATTGGAAAATAATATAGTTATATTTTTATCAGTTATATTATTTAATATTAATACCATAAGGGGTGTAAATGTTTCTATTCACAAATCAAATCCATTAAGAAAAACAAAATCTCCATTCATTAATATGTGAAGACAACTACTAGCACGAGGAGTAACAATTATATTTCACCACCATCAATAATTTATGGTTCATAGAATATATTTAATTGGGATATATAATGGTTATGATATAATTAACGTTAGGTTATGAAAAATTTGTGACACTATCACTGATATTACTAATAAATATTCATAACTAATTCAACCCTTCTTTAATCTTACTAAGTGGAAAATAATTTATTCAAATAATATAATAATTTCATATATGAAACTTATTTAAATTTATGATTTTCAATAATGATATATAAAACAAATAAAAACATTTTGATATCATTATTATTATTTTTAATTATTTTTCATCAAAACCACCTTATAATGATTCATTAAATTAGGCCATGTTCATCTTTTGGTCTGGTTAACTGCCTAATTGAACGATGTTATGAATTTATATGATGAAAGACTACAAGAAGAAATATAATAGTATAATATACTAGTTTTTTTAAAAAAAATATTTTTTATTCTTAATAATTTATATAAATATTTATTTTATCATCTAAAAACACCATTTGGTCATAATGAATCAATGAAAATTCCTCATTATAAATTTAATGTTCAATAATATAAACTAAGGAAATAATTAATGAAATATTAAAAATCATAAATAATTATAAAAAATACATAATAGGGACTTCAATTGAATATTATGGATAAAAAATGGTAAGATGAATGAATAAATATGCCACTATTATAAATCTAGTACAAATGATCAAAACTATAAGCAGAAAATGTGGAAAATGAAAAGAATTGATATGCAAAATGAATTTTTATGAAGATTATAAATAAAAACAGATCATTCCAAGGTTATGAAATATGTAATTATTATATTTTTTTCTTTAATATAGGTTTTTAATATATGTTCCAATATGTCACTATAAAAGGAATGATTTTCTATCTCAAATTTTTTTATTTGATACAGGTTTTTTACTAAGCACCTAATTACCATTAAGTGGAGTGTATACATCATATTTCAGATGTTATATCATGAAATTATATTATTTCATGTATTTAAGTATCCATTTGAATCCTTATATCTTCAGAAGTTTTTATTGTTTTACTTCCTAATACATAACTTTGTATCTACCTCGCAATTTTTATTCTATTGGACTCACGTTTTATTCAATACATTTTTTCCTTAGGGTTGTGTAAAAATTTACATTGAATAACTTTAATATAATACTCATTTAATTTAATATATTTAAATGTTTAGATTGTTATCCTTCCCTCTTAATATTTTTATTGATTATTTTGAAAAACTTTTATAGAACATAATAATTTCTAATTTGAAAATATCATCCTTTGTTTTTTAAGATATAATTACTATAGTATTGAAGAAAATAATTCCATATGTAAATACTAAAATGAAAATCATACTATGGAAAATATGAAAAAATGGGTAATCGCCCTATAAATAATTTTCAGAGTATTGGCTCCATAATCACATTGAAGCATAAATATAGGGAATAAGACTGTACACAAGACTTCACACACCCAAGGAAAAGATATGGAATATTCGCACACTATTATTTAACCACAATAATGGGTTTTTTACAAAAATTTCAATTGTATCATAATAATTCAGACTGTTGAACCCAATTACCATCTTCCAAGGATAACCTATCACATCGAATGATCACCCAGTTTGATTCACTGATATGTTTACTTCCTATTATGTTGATGAATACCCCATACTCCTATTTGGATTATGGGGTGTTGTCCTAGGAATAATCATTATTCAAATAAATGTGAATGTAATTTCAAATATATTTTTCATTATAAAAATATCAATGTCTTTATTAAAAAAATGTTTCTGTATTGGATATTATTAAATGTATTGTTGACTCTTATGGTGAATGTATTGGATTTAATCAGTCGATGAGATATGGCCCAAAGTTTTACAACCAATATATCCCTTTATTGGTCTCATTTTAATAATCAACATGGGTTCTAGTGTATAAATTTTTCCACATCATTTTAATGTATTGTCTCAAGGACTTAATAGTATATTATTATTTTTTACAATATTCTTTCCTTTACTAATAAATCAATGACAATTTTTATCCATGAATTCATTTATTTCAAGGGATATATCATGCCCGCAAGTTCATTTGATTATAGATTCATTTTATACATTTAGTCAATCAGTATTATTTGTTCAATATTTGTGTAATGAAAAGTTCCATTTTATGCTACATCTTAATGAGTACCGAAGCTCTCTCTATTTTTTCCATTCTAGAAGAATCATATAGGATAACAATGGGTAATTAATATGGAAATGATTGAAAGTATAGTAATGTTTTTAGAATGTGTTCATGTAATATATTGCATTTTAAAATTTATTAAATTTATATATATATATTATTTTACAAGACTTCCATGCTTTTGGATCCTTCATTAACTATTTTATTATCAAATAACATGGTAATATACCTATCGCCTAAGGGTTTTAGAAGTTTTAGTTGTCACAAAATAACCATTATTTATTTTGGGAGTAACCATAAAATGAATAAATTTCCTATTATGTGGTCCATATGTTGTTCTTATTATATCATTGTAAATCTTGGATAAATCCTTATGATATTTGTCTCATTAATTAATACTGAGATATCTTCTCAATGATAAAATAATATGTTCAGGTGGAAATTATAAATTTGGAAAACAACCATAAAAAACTTTTTTGATCCATTTGTTCACTATACTAAGATTTATGATGTATTTAATTATCTATATGATGTTTGGATTTTTTTAAGAAAACTAACTTCTTAGAATCATCATTGTGTTGTTGTGTATCATCCTTATAATGCGACACATTAAAACTAGGTTGAAATAAAATCACATTATGATCTTTTAGATGTTCCAATTTTCAATATTTGACCAAACATTTCAATGACTATTTGAACATTAAGAAATGTTGAAATGCATATTACAAATATTTCAAAACATAGAAACATTTCTATCTGAACATATAATTTCCTATATTCTTATAATTAAATAAAACCTTTTTCAAATCAAGAAATGGCCTTCTTATTCTCTTCAAACACCTCCAAAAATTCAAATAATTATGGTAATTATCAATATAAACTCAGTATTATTTACCTTATTTATAATGTTTTCTATATATTTTAAATACTGAATTTTAAATATTTCAATTTATTACCCCTTGTTCAATATTCCATCATCAAGCTAAATGTCCCCTATTTATCAAAGATAAGGTCATTATTAAAAACAATAACTATTATTCTAAATGAAACAATGATAGATTCTTTAAAACTCATGAAATATTTTGTAACCATTATTAACCAACATTTATAAATACATTAATAATAGCGATTCAAGCTATTTATTTTCAATTTCAATAACCATCTATAAAATACATTGACATTATTATTGAAAAAACTATTCAAATCCATGGATTTAACTTCATTTTAAACTCAAAATTCATTTACATAATGTTCTATTAAATAATTATAAATGTTTCTATATAGAAACTATATTGAATATTCCCATCTTGATATTCAAAGGAAATGTATCCATTAGTCCTTAAAAAAATAAATGAAAATTATATTTAGTATAATTATTGGGTGGACTCTTTCTCTACCATCAAAACACAAAGACATATATTTTTTTACATTAACTTTATTAAAAATTCACTAGGAAAATATATATATATAACCCATTATGTACATATGTCCACTGTTTATGTGTATTATAAATCCCCCTATTTTCTTATAAAATACCTAATGTAAATGTATTTTTATTTTCACTATGTTTTGGTCCTTATCCTCTGTATTGAAAATAAATAAAATATTTTTTTATATAGAAAATCATAGTATGGAAAATGCTTATATCCTTTATTCTTAAAAATTAAAAAACACATTGTCCCATATTTTTCTTACATCATTTTCCCCCATAATAGTAATAGAATTAGTTACTTCATATGAGATATGGGTGAAAAATATTTTTTTTAAAAAAGTGTACCATCAATAAATCATCTTTATTTTAACATGTAATATAATAATATAAAAAATACAAGTAACTAATGAGAGAAAAAATATATCAATATATAATATATAGTTTGATAAAAACTCTTAAATTACATCATATAGGCTATATAACATTATTTTCATGAATTATTTTGAACCTCAATTCAACTTCATGAAAAAAATAAAAACATTTATGTTACATATAAATTTTCATCACTTTTTTATTTTACAATCATCCTGATTATAAAAAATAATTATTATTGTGGGAATAGAAATAGTAAATTGATAGAAATACTAGAAAAATATACATTTTATAGTTATTATGAAATATAGATTTGAATAAATGATTTAAAAATTATAATTTATTCTTTAATTTACATCCCACTCAATGGATTATCTAAAATAATATTTACCATTTTTGGTTTTCACTTCACAAATAAGATCCACATATTTAATATACTATTTGAAATATATTTCAAATGAGATGATGTAATATGATGTGTTGTGGATAGAAAACAGGAAATTAATCTTTATACCACTAGAATTATTCCATGATGAATTGTTATTTTAGGTTTTATAAACATCACAACATATATTTAGTTGTGTATTTTTTATCAACATTAATTCCAATAATTTACATAAAATGGAAGTAGACATAGGAAGAAGTTGAGTTCCCATAATGCCTTTATTGAGAATAAATGGTTAATACCTTTATCTCGATCTAAAAAAATCCATTCTTTTCAAATATAAAGGGTTGACATATCTTCAATATTATTCCTCCCTTTATTTTTCTAATCTATTTATTTTTTGGGAGAATGGTATTATTTCGTGATTTATCATTCTTGTTATATATAATATGATATATTAATCAGGTTAACAAATAATATTGATTATTCTATGTATGAATAATCATTTAAACCTATTAAAATTGTGATGTAAATATATTTAAGAACTATTTTGTAACATACACAACCTTGGTCATGCATGTTGACAACATATTTGTAATAGTTGCCTCAGAACATTGTGTTTTTATTAATTTTTATATTTTCATCAATAACTCATATTATATAGGTATCCATGTCGTGCACCAATAAATATAATTAAATATCCATTTTCAACTTCTAAAAAAAATTTCAATGACTTTTAGTATTACATATTTGGAAACTAATCAAATCAATCCTTTAGGATTTCAACCAATAAAACAAAACAACTAGTTCATTATTAGTATCATTCCCTTTATGATTACTAATTTCAATTTTTTTATATTTTTAATTTCTTGTTTAAAATGGTTAATTATTTTACCCCTCATACTATAAAATGAATTTGTCTTTATTTTTGTGACATGTTTCATTGATTTTTAATTGGGTGTATTTTTTTACAAAATATTCATTGGTTTGTTCTCCAATGACAAATAGTCATTTTTTATTACATTATTATTTTTTGTTCCCTTTATTAATGTAAAAAATAGTCTTTTATAGTATTTATTTACTTTTAATCATCCTATCCCAGACTAATCTTGACCCATTACATAATTGTTTTTTAGAAATCAAATATATTTTTGATAGATAATTGTTTCATTATATATGAAATATTCATTTCAACAATTATGTTTTTTTACCTTCATCTCTAGTACCCCTGTATATAGTCTCATTACCCTTTAAAAAAGACAAAATAATTTTCCAACATCCAATATCATTGTTTTTGAACCTATATCAACAAATAATGATGCCAAAAAATATCCACATGCATCTAGTAGATACAGTTTGTCCTATTTTAATTCTATTCATTTTTGGGAATAAACGCTACTCTTTTGGATTCTACTTGAGGTGATAATCTTCAAATGAAATACTATTTAATTATTTTATAGTGTTGTATAACTCTTTTAATTTTTATCCATAATAAAAATTTCAATATTTTATGTTTTTCAACTAAATATTGACTATGTTGCATTATTAAAAACGCATTAATCATAAAAATTGGATAAATTTCATTTTGATCATGTTATATTTTAATCATGAGAGTATTATAAGCTTATAGTTCAAGATAAATTACTCTTCATGGAGTTTAGAAACGTTTTTGAGAATTATGTTGATGAGAGTCTCTCCTCAAAGAATTTTTAATATTCTATATGGGTGATTTCATTATATTTAATTTTCATATACAACTCATGAAACTTCATTTTGCAATGTAATTTTAGTCTTCATGTTATTTCATCCTTATATAAAATTTTACATTAAATTTTTAAATATAATTATCATTCATGCAACGTTCATTTATGAGAGATTTTTTTAGTAATTGTATTTTCAATGACTATATTTACATTTAAGAATCTATAAAATTCATATATACTTTGATTTATTTCCCAAATTAATAGAATAAATTTTGAAAAAAAATTAAAAAAAATCACAATAAAAAATTCATTTTGAATTAATCATCAGCTATGGAATATCCAAAATTGAAATTTATCATATTTTACTCCTTACATTCAATTTGTTTCGTTGGAGTGTTTCATGTTCTGAAATTTTTACCCAATATACCTTACCCAACAAAAAAATCCCTCTCAATGAATATACAGTTTTCATATAGTCCTTTGATATATAAAAACATATTACTGAAAAAATTATAGGAACTTTGTTTAAATAATCCATGAATTAAGAATTGTATTCATTAATTGATTCATCAATACCTCTTTATCATAACGGGAAGATGATTCATATAAGGAACCATTTTCAGTTGATTAAGAAAAATAATTTTAATTATGATTACCTTTAGGAAGTGGTGAGTTCTTTTTATAAGTTTTATTCATATTACTTTCATCTCTTTTATTCATATTTTTTCAAGTCATAGCCAAAAACTCTTCATCTATTGAAAAATTAGTTAAAATTGAACTCTAAATATAAATATCAATTAGAGAATATTTAAATACGAACTTTATATCTGTTTGATTTAATTCCTAGATTAATAAAAATTTATGATCCAACTACATGGAACCTTGTTATATAAAATTAAGTTATAATCACACAGGATTGGTGTAGTAACCTTTGGAGGATGTGAAATAGATGTGAGTACCTTTTAAAAAACAATTTACTCTTATATTATTTTATTCAAATTGATATTTATACCTCTATTTCTAATTAAGACCAAGGGATATGTTATTTTTTAATCTATAATAAAACACCCACATGAAATAAATAAACAAAATAAAAATAACAATATATATTTCTTAAAAGTTTTGACACCATAATATGAAACCAACTCCATGTTTTGGGCTATCTATGTCAAATATTCTCTAATAGAAGTCAATAACCAATAATAATAAGTTTGGATATGTATTATATATAAACAAAAATACATACCACACTTACACAACATCCCCACCCAAGCCCATATTTTTTTACTGAATCCTACTGTATTTTTCCTTCTCCAATAGTATTACATACATCTTTCATCCATTTAAATAGATATGTAGTCTGTATAGGATTCCATTTCATCAACATGATATATTTAAAGATTATATTCATTTATTATCTATAGATAATATATAATAAAAACATTTAACTTAGTCGATATAAATTTATTCTTCCCTAGATATTATTCAAAATCAGATTATCATCATTTATCAACCATTATTCATGGATTGTGACTAAATATTTGTGTTCATCAGGATTCTATATATCTATTCCTTATTCAATTATTCTTTGAAATTTCTCTAGACTTAATTAATACTATTTATCTCAAGAACATATTATGAACATCAATTTTAAAGATTTTGATTAGTTTAATAAATTTTAGGTTTTATCTTCATCATTATGATATTGAAGGTTACTATTACTATGAACATTATGATGTTCAATATTCTTATTAGTCGAGAGTTATTTATATTTCACATGTAGCTAGATGTCACTTATTTCTATCTCTTCGTCCTATCCTTTTATATTCTCAACATCTCATGAATTATTAGTATTTCATTATTCAATAATTTTCATAGAATCCAATTGGAAAAAATATTTTGTATTCTTTCTATAAAAATAACACCATGATCACTATTTAATTCAACATGATATTCACATGATTAAGTCAACATGATCTCACATATTCCTTATTCCAGAAACATTTATATCATCAAGATTTATATGAAATCCATAATCCATTTCATACTAGTTTTTCTAGTAAAATAAGTCTCAAATATTTAATTCATGAATAATCCAGATTAATTTTCATAAAATAATTCCAAAAAATCTATTGAAAAAAATAAATATCTATAAATGTAAAGTAACATACAATAATGGAAACTTCTAGTGTGGCTCATCTTTGGATGGTGTGATTTCATATCAAATTCTTGTTTAAGATTCAACATAATTCATTAATTATCATAGTGAATATTAGCGTGATCATCCAATTTTTAGTTGGGAATATCTTATAATTAATTTTTCATGAATAATGATTTTAGTTTTATATTGAAAAAAATGTGAAATTTTATGTTATCCTCACATTTTATTCACGAAATTATTTATTTCCAAAATTTATCTTTTTTGAACAACATATTTTCACTCCCATTTATCTAACTATTATCTTAATTTCCCACAAATTAATGACAATCATCTAAATAATGTTCCTGAATAAATATCTCATTATGATGTTTGAATCATATAATATGAGTTCAAACATAGACAAATTTTAATTCAATTTATATAACTATATTATTATTTTTGAAATCTATAACATAAAATATATTAAAATGTGTTGAACCATTTGAAGAGGGTCCAATTTATTTTTCACAATATAAGGGAACCCAAAAATGTCTCAACAAATACACTAATTTTTTTTTCTAAACTTACAAAGTTCCACTACTCAGTTTTAAAAAAGTAATAAACCTTAGGATGTTCGGGGAAAATACATTTTATGATTACAGAGTCTATATAATGAATCTTACAATGGTTATAGGAAATTAATAGATTTATTTAAGACAAACTTATAATTTGAATTCCATTTCCAATTTTTCATATTTATGATAATTATAATCCATATGATTCTCTGGTGATTTTTATGATTTTTTAAAAGAAAACTTATGATAACATTACTTAAAAATTTTAAACTCCAAAAACAAACTATATATCACCTGGATAACCATATAAAATTCAATAAATTTTCAATTTTAGAACATCCTTCTCAAAATCAACCACTTTCTGTGTTTCATCAATGATCAAAATTTATACATCAACCATGTTATTTTGGAAAACAAACATATATAGTTTTCACTTAGTATTTCTCTGTATCTCTGTAAACATTATGAAGTCCACATGATGTGTATGAAAGTCTAAATATATTACATGTGAATAGGTCAATAATTATCCATTTTTCAGTCTATATACATAATATTAAGAATTATATACTTTGAACATATCTGAATCAACCAAGGGAATTTTTAATCACATGAAATCACATAATAAAAATTTCAAATAATTTAAAAAATTATAATAATATTTCTTAGACTCTAAATTTTGATTCCCATGTATTTTATTGTATTTGAATACTCAATTTTGAGTATTTTAATATATTATAATGGAAAAAATATTCTAGCATCATGATCATTCACTCCAATAGTCATCAATGTGATTTTTATCAGTATGAAAATTATTCTGTATACTAAATAAATAAGAGATCGTTTTCTCAAAACTCTATCAATATTTTCTCAAGTCATTAATCCATGTTTAGTATCTTCATTATTATTTGATGAATAATAAATTCATTAAATATTTTAATAAACATATTTCATTTCTATTCACATTGTAATTGGAAAACTGTTTTAGTTATTGAATTAAATATCCTTTAGAAAATGTAATTTCTTTCAATAATATATGATAAAAAATAATGAAATGTTTTTATATTGATATAATATTTGATAATTCCAATTAGCTATTGAAATACTATAACCCTAATATAATTTACTAAAATTTAGGGGTCACATATTGATTTTATTTATCATGGATATTCTTCCTCCCTCATCCATTACTCTATGACATACATATGGACTTGAAAAATTACACAACACCTCATTAAAAACAAATAAGAAAAATTTAAAGACATGAAATCATCACCATAAATTTTATATTGGTACTGAGACCTCATTAAAATTATTTTTCATTCTATTTCCCATTATAATAACAATTTATTTCACTTCCATATTCCATTAACATGATAATGATCTATAAAGAGTAAATTTATAAACAATGTGTGTTTGTTTCTTATTATTTCAGGATATGTATTGGTTTTTAGATCGTATATATTGTAATCAACAAAAAATATAGTTCTTATTTTATTTTTCTTACCACCCAAACATTGTTGTATCTCAATTGATGTAGAGTTTTCCATTATTAAACCAATATTTGGATGATTTATTCCCATCAACATCAAATAACCACTCCATCATAGTGATTGGGACCCACCATTAACATTATGTTATTCGATGACAGAAAATTAGGATATAATCAATCATTATTTCAGTTTTGAATAAACTAAATTTGAAAAACAGTCACTTATAAGAACTATATATGAATTTATTACTAGACTCACATTTCAAACGGTTAGTTTTAAACCATATTTCGCAAGTGCGGTAAAAAAAATCTTCCAATTCCACTTCCCCTTAATGTTCTATAACATACCATCCTTAATTAGTTTTGGATTATTGTGTTCAAATAATCTTTTGAATACTGGCTCCCTTTATTTAACAACATGTACCAGATGTTTTTGAATGAGAAATCAACATTCATTCATTTCTAATGAGTGTATCTAATTTTAAAAAGGTCCCATATTATTGGTGATAATGTATGTGATATATAGAGAGCCTACTCTTTACCAAACATTCAAATTTTATCATGTTATGGATAAGGTTCTTTAATAATATTCATTTTCAAGGTACTATAGGTGAACCCAACATTTGAATTTGGTTAGTGGTCATCCATGAAATGCTAATTTACTTTTATCACATAAAAATCAATGTAAAATTATTTAGGATTTTTAAGATTAAAATTCATTTTATATAGGTTTTTAATCTCTCCCATATCTCGAAACCTATTTGTTTTTCCAACATCCCTATAATATTCTAAAAAATAACTTTAATTAGCATGTGATAAGTTATTCTTATTTTTGGTGATATTGGTATTTTGTCAAAAATCATGTCTCTTCAATTTTACAGTTACATATAGATATAAAACATCATTATATTTCATAGTAGTTTAACCATAGACCAAGTGCATACTCCCCTTTAGAGTTCATAGAACATATATATGCCCTTTCAAATTCACATACAGTCATATCTATTTTCATATAGAAAAATAGACTTCCTAACATTTTAAGTTAAAAATATTATGATATTATAATTTGTGGATGCTCCCCTATAATATTAATAGATAATGATATGATCTTTTCTAGTCACATTGGGTCAGGATATTTTCCCGTATTTCTAAATATAATTCCTCCCTTTTAATTTATTAACACCACAACCATAAAAAATATAATACAAATCATAAATTATTCTAACTATCATTAGTATCATCAATTCATATTGGATTTTTTTTCATCAAATCAAATATTATAATACCCCTTATTTTGGGTATATCTATTTGACCATAATCCCTAGAAAATTTTTTAAAAAAATTAAAAACTATAAACTATGTGTGAACATACATGATACTGTATATATGGATTTTAATCTCATTTCATGTCATGTTTACCTTTATAATAATATATATATCATTTTATCATTTGGTAAAAATTGATTGAAAATAAAAATCTTCATTGTATGGATTTTCAAGACAAAAAACATCCAGAGTATTCTGTCATTGTACTCATTGGGTTGAAACCCCAAAAAGTGAATCCTAGGAAACAGTTGTGTTTAACATTTATTTTCCAATACCTTGCATATATAAATAACAATTAGATTTATTGAAAAAAATGGTGATTCAAAAAACATATTTGGTTAAATGTCCAAAAAGGTCATCCTTGGAAATAAATGAGTTCCTACCAATCAATAATCTCCACATTATTGGTTCATGTATATTTTACAACCAAAATGAAAACACTTAAATTTATTAGTGTCCACCATTAATCCTCAAATAATGTTATTTCATGCTTTCTTGGTCCATCATCTGAAGAAAAAGTTATATATTTTTTATATTTGTCACATATATTAGTTCAAATGAAATGTGATAAATGCCTGATGGTGTAATTATGAGGTATATGATCCACTTTTATCATTTAATACTCTATTAAAAATCCCTATGATGAGTTTCAATATGATATTTAATTCACTCTATCATAAATGAATGTAATAACCTTGTTTTATGGTGGTCAAAATTATGATCTGTATCTGACTGGCCATTATCTATCTTAGAGTAAAATTTCATTTTGAATTAAACCTAACAGTCTCACATTAGTTTATTTTGAAAATAATATAACTATTTACCCAGAATTCGTTTTTCATTTTAAGAGTATATGATTAGGTTGACACAAATATTGTCAATCAATTTTCTTATGGACTTTGCCCATATTTCATGGAGTTTATTTTTTCCATGTATCCAACTCTCCAATGTTAATATAATGAAGTTGAAATTTTAATTCAGTAATTTTATCATTGACTCGAGTGTTGAGAAATTATAATTTTCCAAATAAAGTCCAATATAATGAGCATATGTATTGGGTTACTACTCTGTTACTCTTTTTGGGATTCATATATTATCAATAATTTAGTTTTAAAGAAACCTAGAGAATAACATGATTAAAAATACAATGAAAAATAGTATCACCATTTATCAAAAAAAAAATGGTAAGTATATCCACAGAATTAGTTCCAAATAAAAAAAAAATTAGGCGAGCATATAATATCAATAAAGTGTTGCAATGGAAAATATATTGACACTTGATGTTGGTTCATTGATCATTCAAAGTCATCAAAAAATTGATGTAGTCTATGTAGAATTATGGGCTCTACCATTTTCAATAACAATATCTAATAAGTTTACATGGTA
The DNA here is from genome assembly GCA_963277665.1 of Viscum album. Taxonomy (NCBI): domain Eukaryota; kingdom Viridiplantae; phylum Streptophyta; class Magnoliopsida; order Santalales; family Viscaceae; genus Viscum; species Viscum album. Next base: position 1,471,080,825 of record OY728125.1, on the reverse strand, counting down.
GAATTCTCTTCCTTGTTTCTATCCACTTCAGGGAGCCCCTTGTGTTATATTAATTTTAACACGGCTATATTTATATTCTAGTGGAGGTGATTTTCTAGGGATACCCCTTCATTTGAAAATTTTAGTATCTCACCCACTATCAAAACATGAAAATATTTCACTTAGAGTATGATGGACCATATTTTATAAGAGTGAACAATATTATAATTCATTATATAATATAATAATTTTTTGACCTACTCCTATTAAAAAAAGATCATTATGAAATCTTTTATATGTCTATTCTTGAATCCATTGTACCCTATGGTGATAAAAATATAACGAATCTTGGAAAATTGATTGTATAATTCTTTAATGGGGTTCACATTGATCAATATAACGATGTATCATCACACCAGCTATCACATAAATCGTTGAAGTGAGCAAGAAGTGTTTTATGAACTACATCCCATTGGGGAAACTAGAACATTATTTGAGACCAAGTTACATAATGTAAACTTGAGATTGATTTATTTTATCACCATGACATTAATGAAACTATTAATCATGTAGTATCCTATTATATTTGACACTCAACTACATTTCTTAGTGTTACAATGGATGATAACCAAAAATATATGCATTAATAAAAGTATACAATAATTTATTATTTATATTTTTAGTGTTTACCAACAATATTAGGATTGTTAGTATCTCATGTTTTTACTTATCCCCTATAGGGATCAATGTGAATATGATCTGTCACTATTATCTAAATGGTATCATGGAGGTATGTAATCATTTTAAACAATGCAAAATCATCATTTAGATTGATTAGTTTACCTTCTCTCAACAGAATCCCAATATTATGATCTATTTTTTCACATAACATTTTATGAATGTCTACACATAGCTCCATGTCCTAATTAATATAGAGATAAGAAAATAGGGACATTGGAGACAAATCCCATTAACAGTAAAATAATATTGAATGATCCATGATATTCCTTTCCATGATCTCCCCAACATATTATTTAATCTCGATGTGCCTCTCTACTCCATTAAGACCTATATTTTGAATGATTTTAAATTCACTACAATATTTCATTGATACATATTAATGTCATTCATAATGAATCTATTTCTGGATGATTGAAGGTATGCTGAAAAGAATGTTTGGATTATTCATCCACAATAACAAATGGTTTGAAATGAGTTCTAATAATATCCACCACCAAGTTATGTTTCTTAGTAATTGAAAAATTATCTTTAAATACAATTTCCACATCTTGGGTATCGAGAGAGTTATATTGGAACATAAGGATTTTCATCATCATAGTCTTGGTCTACACCTGAATGAAATATACTTCTATATTACTATAGAACTCAAAATCCAGGTTATAATCACTACATGATACAAAACAAACTATAATCACAAAATAATGGTGCTAGTATCTCCAAAATAAATATATAACGGGGATATATTATGATTTTATATCTATTTTAATAGATATTATTTTATTAACCAATTGTATGAAACTATATAATCTTTTAACATTCACTACCTCAGAATGAAAACTACTTAAGAAGAGGGATTCTATCAGAATATAAATGCAATTTCATTATCTGATGATACAAATTCATGAATGGGGTTTGAAATATAATATATTTTACTAGTGAGAATATGTGTGGTAAAAATAGTGGTTCTTCATTTACACATGATCATGGACGAAGGGATATATCACTCCACCAATGGGTCATCTAGCCTTGTAACTAGGATAATATGTAGAGGGAATCAACCCTCCACCTCTAGAATTATTATATGTACCAATGGAATTTCCTCTTCAACTAGGGTGACTAACTACGATTCACTACCATTCAATGAGGCACCCTCAACATACTAAGGAGATTCTACTATTGTATTTTTTTCTTGTATCCTCAACAAGAAGAACTTTTTTGATCATATCAGATTTAGTTTTAAAATTGATGATAATATTATAAAAGGATCATCATCATACATCTTCTTTTTTAAGGGAAGCATTCCAATAGTTATCAATATATTCATTTATTATCCTTTCAACATTCCCATTATCTAATATCACTTGTAAATGTTTGGAGAGTAAGAATCTCTCACAAATAGTGACAACTATACTCTCTTGTAAATAGACATATAAATCATCTTCCATGAGATTATGTTGAATTTTTACTCCATTATGAGCCTCCACATTCAATATTTTTGGGATCCATATGACAACTTGGCCGATTTCCCATATATTCTCGAACTTCTCAGTGATTTGTCTAGCACTCTGGGGGTTGTTAGAATAAATATATACACAAATTGGTGAATTAGTTTTAGGTCCTATAGTGGGACTATTGAATATTTTTATGCCTTATATATTAAACTGGTTTCCCAAATAATTACCAATAATGAAAGAATAATCCCACTTATTCTAACTTTACTTCCTCACCTATGGTTATCGTTATATTGGCTCATTGATTATAATCCATTGGGAAGCTTTTGGGGAATAACACTTAAGATTTTATGACTTTTAATCTATAATGGAATAATTATATGAATTCCAGGTGGCCTATTTCATTTTCTACACATTAAATCCACCACTCACAATAAGAAACATATCAATTATAATTTCACCATGATATAAAAAAATTCAATGAATTTCCTAACCTAATCTCTATCTTGATGTAAGGAATTGGGGATGGTGGTCTAATTTTAGTGGAGGTAAGATCATTTTCAATCAGTAGCCACAATTGAGACACCACCAAGACATGTTTCAATACCATTATATATAGGCTATTATGGTAATTTCCACTATCAAAATCGGAATATGAATTTAAAACTATTTTGTGTGTAGGATTTGAAAATGACACAAAAAACAATCAATCTAGACCGGGTTCCACCACTTAAATCTAGTATATATCAAAAAATTTATATGGAGGATGATTTTCATTAACAAAAAACAATGTTGGAACTACCTCATAGGGAAAAATTAAACATTTAATGTATCCTTAGTGCCTCTATAGACATATCATCATTCATTTGGTAGTGATGGATACAAGATACTACGTGCAATAATTACATGAAAAAATAACATTGAATCTCAATATGGGTTTGGAATTTATTTTTGTTAATGCGTGTCACAAACCACAATAAATTTTTTTAACATGTGTTGGTCCAATAATTTCATTAATTTTATTTTGATTTTTATGATGTAAAACAACCACCATTACTGTTAGTAATGAAGCTACATTAAGTGTATTTTAGTATAATTATTATTGAAATATGTTTTTTGTTCTAGATTTAATTTAAATTCTAATCTAGTGTATAATTCCTATATTTTTTAATGTATAAATACTCTAGAATTTGCTTTAATAAATATATAAATATTTTTATTACCCTACATTTTTATGTGTAACACATGTTTTTTGGACTCTACTCTCGATAAGTAACCATACTTTAGTACCCTATATTTGAATTAAACATATATACCAGTAATCGTACATTTAGAAGAATCCATACATTTGAAGAGAAAATGTAAGCATTTTCAACCCGACTACTGATGTTTATTACTACATAGATAAACCCTATGTTTTACACTTTTAACTATAGATTTTGAAATTATAGATTATTTACCCGATTTCAAAAATGTTATCACAATATTAAATATAAATTTTAAATCCATTAAAAGACCAATTCAAAATCACATTTTAACTCAGAAAGGAATTCATATTTCTATGGAATGTTATGATTTTCTCATAGAAATAAAATTAAAATTCATATCAAGTTTTGTGGTTTTATTATCACAATCATTTATGAGATATTTATAGTAAAGATTGAAATGATTCTATTAGAGGGACATATATAATACAAAGAGTTTATTTATTGAAATGAACATCCATAATTTAATTTTACATTTCATTAGAAAACATAAAATACTATATATTGAAGGTATGGATTGAACATCCTTGAACCTCATTCATATAATTCAATATCATATCTTATTGAAAGGAAAAAATAAGGGTGAGATGAATTTATTAGTAAGGGATATGTACAATGGAAGCTATCATGAGTAAATAAAGGAGGATCGATAAAACATTATTAATATAGAAAGGTAAATAAATAAACATACAATTAATTTAATTAGTATCATGTGAATTAAGTAAGGAATAATCAATATGGAAAGGATTATAACAAAAGACAAATTTAATTTTATGAATAAGATGAGAATTAAATGAATCGATGCCTAATATCAATAAAAGAATCTCATAAATAATAATAATAATTCAAATCTAAATGTAAGAAATTCTTAATTATATGACATCATGATATTTGGAATGATTTAGCATTAAACTTCAAGACCATATTCCCAATAATTTTATATGATGGGAATGGAGACATCAAAAACTAATTAAACAAGTCTAGATTACTTATTTATAAAATTATAATACTAACGCATCAAGGAGATATATATAACTACGATATGCCTTTCATTTCGTATCTATAAAATTCTTCTTATATCTAAGGATCAATTTAATTCCCAAAAATTATGCCTTATCAATAAATGTAAATATAGAGTCAAGAATAAATAAGATCAATATTTCCCCAATAAATCATGTATCATTTAATGTAAACAAATTTATGTTGAATTGATATATGATTTATGAAATAAGTATATCCATGATAATAAATATTTATATTATGGGGGAAATTTATGAATAATCCCCACAAAAAAGTGAATATTTAAATTAAGGTTAATGAATAAAAAAATTTATACTAGATATGAATTAGAAAATGTCACTAGCCAAATTGATAATAATCCTTCTAGAGAATGGATAATGATGATATCATTACAACATATCTACAATGGTGTATAATTATAGTAAATCATTTTTTTTCAGTGATGAAATGAAATAATTTGAAAATTTCATTATTTTTTAAGGAAAAAACTCTTTTTAGTTTGAAAATAATATTTTTAAAAAATTAAATTTCATGGATTTTTGGGATAATTATATTTTAAATGAATCATTAAAAAGTTTTAATGGGAGTTCAAGGAAGAAGGTGTTGATTATTGATGAATGTTTTGATCAATATTATTTAATAAAATAATTCCTTTCACATTTCTATATGACATTGAAAATTTAATTTTTTGGAAATGATAGGATGATTACATTCAAAACATTTTTTTAATAATCCCAATAAGCATAATAATTAATTTTATCAAAAATTTCAAAGTATTTTTGAAATAATTATTAGAAAACAATTATTTGAAAGAATATATTTTCAACCAATGATAGAAATGTTAGAGGAATTTGTTAAAAATATTTTATCAACCATGATAAGTACAAAATAGATGATAATGGTACTATTAAATGAAAAAAATAATGAATAACCATTTAGAGATTAAAATAAAATGGTATTATTTTAATTTGATCAAATAATTTCCCTTAATGGAAAATCACAAATAAAAAATCCTGATAAAATACGTACATGATGTAAGATCTTAGAAATAACATAATATTTTATAGTAATAATTTTTCAATTAATTTATTATGTGTACAAAATAAAATCTATACAAATAAAATGTAAAAATATAATAAGATAATAAAATGTTTTGACACATGCATTATATGAATATCAAAGGCAACGAAGAATTAATATAACCCTATGAAAAAAATTAATAATGAAATTAGTTTCCAATTGGGAATTAAAAAGATAATTCTCCTAGGATGAAATAATTTAAATTGAAAATACAAGTAAAATAATTTAATAATGAATCATGATATTAAATATAAATATCATAGTATATACACCATATAAATGATATTATGTGCATAACATTACACTATTTTTCATTGAAAGGAAATAGAGTGAAAATCCTCTAACTTATGTTTCCTTCGGTTCAATTAACATTAAATAATATTAAAATGTTTTTAAAACTTTTATTATGTTATAAAAGATCCATATTAATATTCATAATATCAGATATAACCCTCTAATAAAATAATTTCTCTCATTCATTAATAATCATTCACTGTTACAATTGCTTAGAGTGTTAACAAACATGTTTTCTCATTCATGTTTTAACATGAAATATAGTATTATTAATAATATGACATTTTTACATCCAATTAAGAATCATATAAATGTTATAAATACATTATTTTATCATTATATAAGTTTTTAGAATCAATATTGAAATTTGAAAATGGAAAATGGATTTCATAGCCTCATTGAGGTGTTTGAGGGTACATATATAAGGCCCTAGCCTTAGAACATTACATAACCATGTGTTAAATCACGAACTAACATTAAAAATATTTTCTAGTTTAGAGTTTTACAGAATTAGACCATAACTATAACATTACATATCAAATATTACAAAGTATACACTTCTACTCAGTATCCATTTTTTTCAAAAAAAACTCCTAAAATAAAATAAAAATTATTTTCTTGATATAAATATTATTTAATTTTACATTCTCTTACCCTTCCTTATACCCTAGGAAAAAACATTTCAAAAAAATGGGATGAGTATAAAAATATTAGTAAGGGTTATAAAATAAGGAAAGAAAATAGTAGTTCATTAATACAGGCATTCAATGAAATCATACATTCCAATAAATAAACATAATCTCTTTAACATACCTCATGAAATCATAAGATTTATGAATAACACAAAGAAACTGTAAATCATAAAGGTAACTTGTGGCATCCATAACATTCTTACGTTGTAGCTTTCATAGCTATGTAGGGACTTACATTTGGAATACACATCACAATATATTACCTAAATCTCGTAGAAGAAATATTTAGGTTTACCTTCATCAAATTACCTAGTGCATTAGAGATCTATCTCAGGATCACCCTCCTTAGGTTTAACATGGAACCATCCATATAAGTAAACAATTCTCAAGAACCACAACATAATCATAACACATTAACATGCATAAATTAATGATAAGATTTCCACATTGAAATAACATTTGAATATAATTACATAATAAATCCATTCTCAAAACCATTTTCAATACCAAAATACGTGAAAAGAGCATATGGTTTTTATTTTACTTTTAAAAACATTATGACATTTAGATGTAGCCAAATATCAAATAATGCTCGCGATGGTGGAAAGGACATTGCTGCCACGTACGTTAAAAAGAAACATTCGTTTCATCATTTATTAAAATGATTAGTAGAGAAAATATTCCCATTGAATGAAATTAAAAGTCATTGTGGATTATAATACAGTGTATAAATTAATGTCGTGTATAAATCAAAGTATGCCTCAATAAAAGGAGTTTGAGACGAAGTCCCTTAACTCATGTCTAAATTATCTTGTATGATCCTTGTTCTTGATAAATTATAAACATAAGTTTATTTATAATTTCATAGTAACATTTTTCATGTTTTTTATTCCTCTTATTTCACTTATTACATTCCTATAGAAATTAGTTAATTATTTGAGTTCATATCAGACATTTTGTCGATGTTCGGAACTTGAGTCAAAAATGAACTTGTTATAATTAAAAATTGTCCATGTTGTCAAAATTCCAATATATCCAGAATGATATTCATGATTTAAATATCATATATATCATATGTTTCCAGTATATATGTACTAATAATAGTCCATATCATTTGGATATATGAAAATGAAATGCACCGTTAATGGAGATGGTAAGCCATACGTACGCATGAACGCTACATTCATTTCATTTTTTTAATTTTTTTGAAGGAATGAATGCCAAATGATACATAGGTATTTTATTATTCTATTATAATATAATATTTTATATACATTAAAAATTTTCATTAACACAATCCTTTATACGTTCTGTGTATGATGTGAATGAGTAATATCACTTTGATGGAGCGGTAGTCCTTACTTCTTCAAATGAAATTATCATATTTATTCAACATTAAAAGAATAGATGTATTTTATAAATTATAATTATAGAATAATAGAGATAAAATAAATATCATATATATCATATATAATTACATTTCCATAATAATGGCCACCATGAGAGACAGTATAAGATAATTGAACAATCATCGTTTCGTGAGGCAGTAGTTCGCAATCCACAAAAATAGTATGTTCGTATACATTATTTGGAGGTGTGTGGATGTGTAGTCTGAATACTTCTCATATAAAATCAGAGTATATTGAGGATACCAGTTTATTTATATAAACAATGAATAAGAAGAGAATAGGGAGTGGATAAGGAAAAATAATGGAATGAAACTTGAGAGAATATGTTACCTCAAATCGGGTAACTTCTATTGATTTCGGCAAAAGGGATCTCATAAATTTCATTAATCCCATGGAAAGTAATATAGGTGGAAGAGAGTGATGTTGGGAGATTATTTTGGTAGAGTTTGGATGATCCAAGAGTCTTGAGAGGTGTGAGTAATGGGTTAGAGGTGGTGTCCTTTTATAAGAGGAAGGAGAGGCTCTTTAAGAATGTCTGAAAGTAATATTATATTATAATATTATTTTCATTTTCAAAATGTCCCAAACACATTAACATAGAATATAATATAAATATATGACTAAATAAAATCATATAATAATAATTTTAGAGGTTTATAATATTTTTCAATCTTTATCTTCTTTATTTAACCCTTTGTTATCTTATTTATCCTTTACCATGTCTTCATGTATATTGACTCTAAATGGATATTATATTTACTATATAATTCGAAGAGACCAAAAATAGATCATTAATTATTTTTTATCATATTATATGTCATTTGAATTAATATTATATTTTTTTAACTATTTTATCATTTTAAAAAATAATAATTTATTTAAAAACTCAATTATGTAAATTTTTATACTATTCATATCATGACTTTTTAAAATTCCATAACAACATGATCAATTCGAAAAAGCATTATTATTTCAAAGATAACAAGTAATAATGCTCCATAAAATTATTAGATGTCCAAAAAAGTATCAAAATTAATTTATTTTAATATTTATAATCTAATTTACTTACAACATTCGTTAATGAGGTAATCCTGACATCATCATTGTGTTATAAATAAATTTAATTATTTGACATCTAAAAATTAAAAATAAAATAAAATAATTAATGAAATATCTCTATCTTTCTAATTATAATTTATAAGAAACTATATCAATTATATAACCCTCATTAATTTTTTTAGCAAAACAATACATGTTTATGATATTTTAATTTTTTACTTTAAATAAATAGTTATTAATGTAACTATCTTACCCAAGTGGCATCAAAAGTCCATAAGTTCAACCCAAGGATTGTATTGGTACACTCTGACCCATCAAATAAATTTATGAAAATTGTTATGGTAATTTTATATTATTATAATATTATTTTTACCTCGAATTACCCTATATACCTTTAACCGGGATAAATGAAAATCAAATGTTACTATTCTCCACTAATTATTTTCATCATATTGAACAAAATTTTACATTCTCATGAAAACCATGTATGTCAGATTTTTGAAATTCAATTCACAAACATGGTAAAATTTCAATTAAATGAATTATTCATTTTTTTAACTACTATGGAATTTTTTTTACTTTTCATCAAAAATTGAACGTTTTCTGAAAAATACCAAAAAATCACCGAAAGAAAATTTTGATATTACAAATTCAAAAATGATTCCTATTTTACCAAATTAAAAACATATAATTTTCATTAATTAAATTAAAATTATTTCAAGTTGTAAAAACAGGAAAACTTTCTTTTCGGAAGTAAAGACTATAAAAAGATTGACATGTTTTTATGTCCAATTTCAATGTGAAATTACTTCGAATGAACCAAATTGGATTAAATTATAAAAATATAATCAATTTACACTTTTAAACCCTTCAAAATTTTAATATATTGATATAAATAAATCAGATGAAGAGACCGTTTTGAATTAAAATATATTATTTTCACTATTCATTAAAAATTGAAATTTATCAGAAAAGTACCTAAATTTTAACCTATGTAAATTTTGATATATGTATTCTTAATAAAAAGATTATTTTTTCATATGAATCTTATAAAAGTGACAAAAAATATACTTAAATGGGGTTCTCTATTAAAAGTCTATAAAACTACCTTTTAAAAATATTAGTGTATTGATGCATAAAATTGGATTCATTCACGTTTAAAGCCTCTAAATTATATTTGATAAATATAAAAACATTTAACAAAATTTTTTAATCATAATATTTTTAGTTATGTTCATTCCCACCAATAAAACAGCTAGGTGTTACCTATCATTTAAAATAAAAATATAATATATTTTTTCAGTATGACTCAACATTGTGTGCAACATAAGACATCAGAGAAACCCATTATTGCGTGTCGGGTATGCCATTGAATAAAGAATACCATTTAAAGAAAAATTAACATTTAATTCACTAATATTAATAAATATGAAAATTTCATATTCTTTATTTACCTGGAATGTTACATATTTCCCCCTTTTTGAAATTGTGTCCTCACAATTTTATTCATTTATCTAATAAGTGGGGGTATTTATCTCTCATAGAATTTTAATATTCCCACATTTTATCTTCATCCATGTGTGTTTTTTCACAAAACCTTTACATGATTAATTTCCTTATTCCACAACACATTCTCTTTAGGTCAATAATCTAGACTGATTGTTCCTCATAATGGAGATTCTCTAACAACTAAACTACCTCTGGACTCAAAACATGAGATACATCCGGCATATACTCTCACTACACTGAAACATGAAAAACATTGTGTACCTCGGATAAACATGGAGGTAAATCCACATTTTAGGCAATTGATCCAACTTTCTCTAGGATTTTATAGTGTTCAACGAACCTTAGACCCAACTTTCCCTTAATAAGAAAATTCATCGAACTTTTCCATGGAGAAACATTGAGAAAGACGTGACCACCTACCTCAAAATAAATTTCATTTTTCCAGTTATCTACTTGAATTTTCTACCTACTCTTAGCAGTTCTCATGTACTTTTAAATCAACTGAAACATTTTTTCCATATATTCTTCCAATTCTAGTCCCATCAACTATTTTCCACCTACCTCATCCCAAAAATATAGTGTTCAAAAAAGAATACCATATAATTCCTCAAATGGTGCCATCGGTATACTAAACCTTTTATTATAATAAAATTAATCCAATGAAATATGTTGGTCCCAACTTCCCTGGTAATCCATTGAACAAGAACATAGCATATATTCCATTGTCTAATTTTTTTTATAACTGCCCATCTGATTATGGATTAAAATTTGTACTAAAATATAATTCAGTACCTAAAGACTTCTGAAGGCCTTTCCAAAATTTATAAGTGAACCTGGGAACCAGATCAAATACAATGGATAGGGGTACACAATGTATCATGACTGTCTCTTTAATATAAAATCACGAAAGTTGATAAAGAGGAGAAGTATCTAGAATAGGAAAAAATGAGTAGATATAGTTAGTCCATCATGAATAACCCATATTTCATTGTTATCTCGAGATTTATTTGGTAATTCGATGACAAAATCCATGGACACATTTTCCCTTTTCCACTCAGGAACTAACAAAGGCTGAAGCATCCCATTCGGTAACTGCAGCTCTGTATTTACCTATTGACAATTCAAACATATCAGGGTAATGTCAGAAATATCTCTTTTCATTCCATCACACTAGTATCGAAGATCCTTGTATGTCTTAGTACTGTTAGGATGAACTTAAAATGGAGAACTCTGAGATTGAAATTACAACTTTGTCATCAACTATTAATCCCAAGGCACACATAAACTCTTTCCAAACCTCAAAAAACATACTCTATGAATATTAATATTAGGTAAAGTACCCTTCTAAACCAATTCTACCTTTTTCTGTGACTCACTTTCTTCTTTCGGCACTTTCTTTATTATGTCTACTAGGGATGAAATTAAGGAAATGTGAAATAAAACAGAGGAATTTCTTACATAGGATACTTCAATGACAAAGTAACTCAAATAATTAATCAATGTATCTTGTTTCAAACATCACAAGGTTAATATAGCATTATATTTTGACTCATATCATCAACCACTTCATTTTATTTTATTGTATGTTATTGAATTGTGAAATCGTAATCCATGATTAATTCTAACCATCTCCTCTATCTCATGTTTAATTCATTCTGAGTAAATATATACATCAACCTTTTGTGGCCAGTATATATTTCACATTCTATTCTATACAGATGATTCCACCAACATTGTAAATTAAAAATAGAAGAATCTATTTCCATGTCATGTGTGGGGTAATTTTATTAACAAGGTTTCAACTGATGTAAAGCATATGAAATTACATGGTCATTCTATATTAAGCACAACCTAATCCTTTCAATGAAGCATCGCAATAGATAAATAACTCAGCTTTTCTGAAAGGGTATTCCAAAACTGAATCATTCACCAATTTTATTTTCAATTCTTGAAAACAATCATCACATTAATTTATCTAGATCAACTTAACACCTTTTCGGGTTAACATCATCACTGGTAAAGATAACTATGGAAAATTCCCAATAAACCTTCTATAATAGCCTTCCAAACCAAGAAAACAATGAATATAGGGTATATTTGTAAGTATTATCCATTCATCAAAAATTTTATTTCAGTAAGATCAGTAGTTATTCCATTTCCTGAAATAATGTGACCAAGGAATGAATTTTGATGTAACCAAGACTCTCATTTGCTGAATTCACCATACAATTTATTTTATTTTAAGGATTTCAAGATAACCCTTAAATGAAATTCATGTTATTCATGACTTTTTGAATATACCAAAATTTCATCATTAAACACAACCACAAACTTACTCATGAACTCATAATAAATTCTATTCAATAGATCCATAATACAGCTGGTGCAATGGTTAGACCAAAAGGCATATATACTAATTCATAAAGGTCATATCTAGTATAAATTGTAGTCTTCATAATGTTTACTTCCTTTACTTGCATCCGATGGTACTCCGACCTCAAGTTAATCATAGTAAAATACTGAGCTCCCGGGAGATGACAAAAAAATCATCAATATGAGGAAAATGATACTTGTTCTTAATAGTGATATTATTCAAGAAACTATAATCAATGAAAAGTTTCATTAAACTATATTTATTTTTTAAAAAACATGAATGGAGCACCCCATAGTTATGTGATTGGTCGAATAAATTATTTATCTAAAAACTCCTACAATTATTTATTAAACTTTAAAATCTCAATTTGAGCCATTCGATTAGGTGGTTTTGAAATTGGCTAAGCATCATGAATTATGTCAATAGTAAATTCAACTTCCCGATCTGGTATAATACCCCGAAAATCATCCAAAAAAACATCAAGGTACTGATTTACTACTGGAACATCAATAATCTGAACAGTTATTTTGTTTTCAACAATATGTACAACTTACCTTTCATTTATATCTTTCACAAGTTTCTCATCTTTTTGATATGTTATCAAAAGAAAAGGTTCATTCTTGTACAAAAATTAAAATTATTTCTGAAATGAAACCTCATTAGATATGAAATGAATCTTAGAATGGTAAATAGAATGTCAATACATACCCAAAAAAACACAAAACTCTACTAGAGGAAAAACAATAAGTTTTTCGGGTAGACTCATTTCGAACAAATTTATAAGAAGTTTCTTATAATTTATTTTTGTTTCAAAATTATATCCTGGTTTTTTACCATATGTTTAGGATTCATATCTTGATATTAAATTCCTAATTTACTATAAAATTTCTCAAAAATGAAATAATGTGTAGACCCTAAATCAAATAGCACATTGCCATAATCTAAATAAACAAATAGTGTACCTAAACCTACTTTATTTGATGGACCAACATCTACTGAAGTAGTTGCAACGGATTTCACCACTCTTTTCTGCATGTAGTCCAGATGCTTCTAATCATTTGAGTTCTTCATTGGAAACTAATTTTGAAAAATAAACCATTTCATTACACTTAAAAAAGCTTACAGACAATAAATCAGATTTTGTCTTACCATTACCCTGATCTTTATTAGTGCGATTATGAGCCTTAAATCCCATTTTACCAAATCAGTAGCACTTACTAGAATTAAAAATATATTCAGCAGTGTTCTTTTTACTATAATGATCAGAAACTGTAAAATTATGTTTCATACCCTTATAATTTTTTGAATAGTTCATACCTTTCATACGCCATGTTGACATCTTATTCTGTAGTTTGTTAAGGAACACCTGATATTCGTCAAACTCCATTTCCACCATCACCACACATCGAACAAGTGTTTCATAAATTTTAAACTCACTAGATTATAAATCTCTTCTATATATTGGCATCAATCTCGGGTAAAAAATGTTGATTTTATTATCAACATCTCGTATGAAATTTAGAGCATACATTGCTAGTTGAGTAAAGTTTGTTTCATAGGCAGCCACTGAGTCATCCTCCTGCCTCAATTCCACAAATTGGTTCTCCATCCTAAGTAGAACTACCGACGTATAATATTTATCAAGTAGAATACATTTGAATTCATCCCAATCAAGATAATAAATCTCCTCGTATCTAATATATTTTTAACCATCGACCACCACAAATCGGCTTCACCTTCAAAATGGTAAACAATGAGACTAAACTTTTGATTTTCTGAACATCCCATGACATCGAAATTATTTTGTAGTTCATTAATCCACCCTTTAGCTATCACATGTTAAAATTATCCTCTGAATTATGGGGGATGTTTCCTCATGAAATTTTCAAATAAAGACATGTTCCCCAAGGTTTATCATGTTGATCTTGTCCATGAATACCACCAACATTTATATCTTGAGTCAACTATTTCATCACTCCAACAAATTGTTCAGTTCAGATTCCGTCATTTTGAGGTTTCTAATTTGGAATCTTGTTTCCTTATGATGTATTCCCATCATATATGACTTGTTTCTTCTACAAAATACCATTCTCAACACCGAAATATCTTATGAGAAGCAACTTGGTTATCTGCAAATGTTATATCATTTCAATCTTAACATAAATTAATTTATGGATATTAATTTCACAATATACTAACTGTTAAAGTTGGCTAAACTCTCCTCTGATAACAACTATAAGGCCCCATCCTTAAAACAATACATAACCATGAGTTAAATCAATAATTAACATTGAGTATCTTTTCAGGTTTAGAATTTTAGATAATTAGGACATAACTATTAAATTACATATCAAATATTACAAAGTAGACACTTCTACATTGTATCCATTATTTTTATAAAATTAAAACTCTTAATAAAAAACTATAATTCCTTTCTTAATTTAAATCTTATTGAATTATTCCATTATCTTACCCTTCCTTATACCCTATGAAAAACATTTCCAAAAATGGGATGAGCATAAAAATATTAGTAATGGTTATAAATTAAGGAATGAAAACATTAGTCCATCAATACATAAAATCGATGAAATCATAGCTTTCCGTCATAAAAAAAATCTCTTTAACATTACTCATGAAATCATATAATTTATGAATAACACATAGAAACCATAAATCATAAGGTTAACTTGTGGAATCCATAACATACTTATGTTGTATCATCCACACCTACATATGGAGTTACATTTTGAATACCCATCATAGTTTATTCCCTATATCTATTAGGTGAAACATTAATGTTTAACTTGGTTACCTTACCCAGTGAATTAGAAAGCTCTCTCGGGCTCACCTGCCCTAGGTTTATCATCGAACCACCTGTTTAGGTATACAATTCCCAAAAACCATAACATTATCATAACACATGAACAAGCATAAAGGAAAGATAAACTTCCCACAATGCAAAAACATTTCTATATATTGACATAACCAATCCTTTCTCAAAACCATTTTCAATAGAAAAATACATAAAAAAAGTATATGGTGTTTATTTTATAAAAACAGACACTATGTCTTGTAGAAGAACCAAATATGAAATAATGCTCGCAGTGATAGAAAGTTCATTGTCACAACATACATTAGAAAGAAACATTATTTTTGTCCTTAAAAAAAAGCATCATAGAGAAAAAAATCCCATTGAATGAAATAAAATTTAAAAGGGGGTTATTATACATCATGTAAATGAATTTCATGTATAAATCAATGTATGCCTCAATAAAAGGAGATTAAGACGAAGTCCCTTAACTCAAGTCTCACTTGTCTTCATTGTTCCTTATTCTTCATCAAAAATAAAAATAAGTAAATTTATAATTTCTTAAGAACATTATTTTATTTTATTACTCCTTTTATATCACTTATTATGTTTCTATAAAAATTAGTTTATTATTTGACTTCATATAGAATTTTTTTTGATGTTTGGAACCTGAGTCCCAAATGAACTTGTTATAATTACAAATTCTCCATGTGGTCAAAAGTCCATTATCTCCAGAATGATATTAATGATTTAGATATCATATATATCTTATATATCCATCATATATGTATTTATAATAGTCCATATAATTTATATTTATGAGAATGAAATGTACCGTTCTACGAGACGGTAATCCGTACGTACACATGAATGCTACTTTCATTTCATTTTTTCATTTTGAATAGAAAAAATAGAATGATACATAAGTATATTATTATTTCATTATAATATTATATTTTATCTATGTTACATAATTTCATTAACACCATCCTCTATAGGTTCCATGTATGGTATGAATGAGTCATATCACTTTGAGGGGGTGGTAGCACACACTTCTTCAAATGAAATTATAGCATTTATACAACATTAAAAGCATAATGGTATGTTATGAATAAGAATTACAGAAGAATAGAGATAAAATAAATTTAATAAATATCATATATAATTATATTTCCATCATAATGGCCACCATTAGAGGTGGTAGGATTCAATTGAATGATCATCGTTTTGTGAGGCAGTAGTTCACCGTCCATAGAAACATTATGTTTATATCCATTAGATTGAAGTGTGCCGAAGTGTAGTTAGAATAATTTTCTTAACAAACCTAGTATATTGATGATACTGGTGTTGTTATATAAAAACAAGAATAGGATAGGGTGCGGATATGGAAAAATAAAGGAATGAAACTTGAGAGAAGACGTTACCTCAAATCAGGTAACTTCTTCTGATTTGAGCCAAATGGATCTATTGAATTACCGTATTCTTAGTGGAATGATTGTTGGAAGAATCGAGGGATATTGGGAGATTATTTGGGAAGAGTTTGAACGAGACAAGGGGCTTTATAGGTGTGAGTAATTGGTTAGAGGTGGTGTTATTTTATAAGTGTGAGGAGGGGCTCTTTAGGAATGTTTAAAAATATTGTTTTATTATAAACTAGTTTTTAGTTTCAGAAGGTCCAAAACTCATAACATTCAAATGTAACAGGAATATAAGTCCAAATGAAATAATCCAATAAGAATTGGATAGGTTTTGGTTATATTTTAATCGTTATCTATTTTATTTAACCCTTTGTTATCTTATTTAACATTTACCATGCCTTCTTGTATATTCATACTATAAGGTTAATATATTTACAATAAATTTCCAAGATACATAAAATGAATTATTAATGAAATTTTTATCATAATATATTTCATTTGGCCGAATTTTATATTTTCAGAACTATTTTACCATTTTATAAAATATTAAATTATTTAAAAACGCATTAATGTCAATTTTTATACTATTCATATACCGACATTCTAAAAATCAATAACAACTTGATGAATTGGAAAAAACATCATTAATTATATTAAAAAAATTCACAGTCATCCATAAAATTTGTTGATTTCATAAAAAGTTTTAAAATAAATTTATTTTAATATTTATAATCTCATTTATTTAAAACGTATATTAATGAGGTAATCATTACATAATCTTTGTGTCAAAAATAAATTTATTTAGTTTATGTCTAAAAATTATAAATAATAAACCATGATTTTTGAAATATTTTTATCTTTCTAATGACTATTTATAGTAATTGATATCAATTATATAACCCCGCATGAAATTTTCTTTAGAAAAATAATACTTCTTTTTGATATATTTTTTATTTTAAATAAAATGTGATTAATGTAATTATCTTGCCAAACTATCTTCCAAAGGCCAAATTTTCCACCCAAGGATTTTAGTGGTCTTCCATGACTCATCAAATAAGGTTAGGACATGTGTTATGGTAATTTTATATTATTATAATATCATTTTTACTGATAATTACTCTATTTACCTTTAACCGTGGCAAATAAAAAACTTAAGTTACAATTCCCAAAAAACTATATTCATCCTATTGAATCAAATTTTACCTACTGATGAGAAACATGTATGTCATATTTTTAAAATTAAATTCATAGAAGAGGTAAAATTTTATTTAAAGGAAAATGTCGTCATTTTAAATCCTATGGGGTGTTTTTCAGTATTTATAAAAAATTGAATGTTTTTAGAAAATACCAAATATTTCCACAAAGATAATTTTTATTTTATGAATTCAAAAATAATATATATTTTAACAAATTCAAAACATATAAGTTACATAAATTAATTTAAAATTAATTTTCTATGTCAACATTAGAAAGCTTGTTTTTGGGATGTAAAAACTATAAAACTATTGACAAGTGTTTATGTCCAATTTCAACATGAAATTAATTCTAATGACCAGAATTGGATTAAATTGTAAAAATATAATCAATTTACACTTTAAAAAAATTAAAAAGATAATCTAACCAAATAAATATAGTAGAAGGAAAGGCAGTTTGACTAAAATTGGAGTATATTTCACAATTCATTAAAAAATGAACTTTATCATAAAAGTACCAAAAATGTACCCAAATTAAATTTTGATATCCAGCTACTAAAGATTATTTTTATTTTTTTAACGTTTCATATAAAATTTATAAATACTATATTTAAAAGTGGTTCACTATAAAAATGTGGAAAAACTACCAATTAAAAATATTAGATTATTTCTGCTTAAATTTGGATTCATTCTCATTTTAAGTATCTAATTTTTTTTGGATAAATATAATATAATTTTTAAAAAAAAATCATAATATGGTTAGTTTTTATCATTCCCACTCCTAAAACAGAAAGTCATTAACTTCCATTTAAAATAATATTATTTTGTTATTATTATTTTCAGTTTGACTCGGCATTGTGTGCAACATAAGACTTTGGAAAAACCGATTGTTGCGTGTCGAGTACGCCATCAAACATAGCATCCCCATTAATGTAAAATTAATATTTAATTCACAAACATTAATAAATATTAAAATTTCATATTCTTTATTTACTTGGGATGTTACAACATACTCATGAGTGATGCATTCATTTAATTAAAGGGTAAAACGGCAAGGGAGTATGTGAAAAATTAGTTTGGAAAAATAAATATCATATATATATAGTATATTAATTAAATTTATCCATTTTACAATTTTCTATAAAGTGAATGTGAAAAATGAATCACATCACTTTGTGAGGCTGTAGTCCAATTTATACAGAAGTGATGTTTTCATATATTAAATGGAATGGAATGTAAAATGGTATATATGATATTAAAATTACAAGATTTTTTTTTGTAATAAACACTATATATATACGAAATCTTTCATTATATGAAATTGTGAGTTTTTTTATTCAAAAAAATTTACATCAGTTCGCAAGGATGTAGTCTTCATTATGCAATAACGATTGATTTATTTTCATTTTGATATATGAGTTGATGGATAGATATTATTAAATCGACATAATAACATATAATTATATTGATGATACCTATGATTTTATATTTGAATGGTTAATACATAATTTATATTTGACATATTCAAAATAAAAATTTAGTTCTTTGAAAAGACAACTACCATCAATAAGGGAAACCTTATTTGGCTCTTTTCTTGTGGAAAATATGGTTGGAATTTGTGAAATATAAGTAGTTATATATTGTCAATAAGGGTGTTAGGGATATATTATGGTAGGTTTTGGTCAATAAGAATTTATTGATATGTTTGAATAATTCAGTGGGAAGAAGTCTCCTTTAATAATTGAGTAATTATTAATTTTTAAATACATAACATTATTCAATAATAGAGATTGAATACCATCACAAGTGGCTCAAATTATATAACATTTTTTATAGTTAGTTTGAGAAATTTTTTTCACCACTCCTATCATCCATAAAAAACTAATGTTTTAAATTTTTTTACCACATCTTATATGCTTATTTACTCTTATAATTTTATTTTCCCCCCATAACTAAGTAATTTTAACCTAGGAAATTAATCAATTATGAATAATATAAAATTATAGTGCAAATAGGTTCTGGATCTAGGAATGCCTGATCCTAATTTTTTTAAAAAAAGAGATAAAGTGGAAGAGCATGGGATTAAAGGGACGTGAATAATAAGTACCATGCACATCCAAATCGACAGGATGTGACCTGAATTCCCGAATAACAAAAGACAAGCCCGTGGAAGCCTCCGAAACTGCCCACATTGACAGAGTGTCCACAACCTGATTGGACTCTATGTAAACATAAGTTACATCCAGGTGGATGTGCTCAATCATCATAAGGCATTCAATACAAAAGATAAGTATTTTCCATGGGACATATTTGGAATGATCCTTGAGTATGTGCACAACAATTGTGGAGTTAGATTCCACCCAAAGATGTCTCCAGCCATAATGAGTGGAATAACTGATCGCTTTAATCATAGCCCACAACTGAGCCTCAATAGCTATACCATGTAAAATATAATGGAAGAATAAGCCATTAACAAATCCTCAGTAACTGCAGAAGACACCACCACATCCTGAGGGACCAGGTGCACCTGATGCTGCCCCATCCCTATTCACCATTAGCTAGCTTCAGATCGGTGGGATCCATCAGATTCAATTGAGGACAACATGTTTCATGGATCTCCCTACGAAACCAAAGGTTTTCATAATAAGGAAATTAGAGAGCTCATTTTTCATTGTACCATGATGCGACTTGGATGATATTAAAACAACCCTATATATAGAGAGAAAATCAGCCTAAAAGGAGGGGAATTGGCTCTCAAAGGCAACACTATTTTGTGCCTAGCATATAACCAGGAATGCATTAGCAGTGGCGGTGAAGAGCATAACACAAAATTTCTCACTCAGTTGAGCACCCTAAACAGACTTTAGAAGATCCTCATAGGTGTTCATGTCTATTTTAATGCCAAACACATCCTAAGGATGTTATCAAACCCTACAAAAAAAATGCAAGATATAAAAGTGTGTGTAACAGATTCTTCCTCCCGTAATCATAGGTAGAAAACCAAAGAAAGATTTATTCCTGATCTCTGAAGTAGTGCTTGTGTTGTTAGTCTCCCCTTCCACAACCACCATAGAAGTATGTAACAAGAGGGGGAAATAAATGTAATGTTGAACATTTTCAACCATGCAAGAGTGCAGCAAAATCCCTCACACAAATTCTTATAAAACTCCCTTGAAGAGAAGCAACCATTGAAGTTGGGGGGGGGGGGGTACAAATTAAAATTTTAGAACCAGTGAATACATATCACAGTATTTTCAGTTTTATATTCACAAGAAGACATCCATTGATCTCATCCAATACAAGTGCATCAACAAGCGTAAGTTGCTGCATGGTAAGGGGCACCTTCATCACATTATTTAAGGGTCCAACATGCCACACATTGGACCAAACATTCAACTGGGACTATTTTCAAACCTTCCATTGTGAGCAGGTCATAATCTTATTATATGCATACTTTATGTAAGACCATGTGGATGAGAAGACATGCAATGAATAGACACTTGGCAGTTTGTGAAAAAACCTATTGTTGACCTCACATGTTTTGATAATCCCAATTATGCCTTCACATACTTTGATACTCCCAAATAATATGTATCTATATATTAATTCTTTCAATATAGATATTCTATTATCAAGTTTATAATTATATTAAAACAATCATTGAAATATGTTAGTTAATGTTTATCTATGTTTATATGAATTTTGAAGTAATTCTAACTCAATCGGATATGTTTTGCATAAAACAGATAAGTGTTAAGTCACTGATATGATTATAGCTACAAAAACAGATCTACCAGTACTTAGTCTACCGATAGACATAGTCACCGATACATAGAGCTACTAGTATGAATAAGTCCACCGGTAAGCACAAGTCACTGATACATCAAGTCCACCGATATAGACAACTACCGATAGGAGATGAGCTACCGATAGAACAATTCTACAGGTATACATAAGTCTACCGATATAAAAATCACTGGTACAAAACTGAGCTACCGATATACACAAGATACCGATACAAATTTCACTGATACAGACAGTCACCGATACAACCGAGCTACCGATATACCAAGAGCTACCGATAGGAGGAGTCAATCGTTTATAGAGCTACTGATACACAGAGTAATAGCTATCGATACAAGGAGCTACCGATACAAGATCAAAGACCTATCGATAGAAGGTCACTGCTACATAAAGTCCACCATTATCGACAGAAGGCTACTAATGAAATATCGACTAGTCAAAGACTACTTTTGTAAATATTATTTATTTATTAAGCAACTGTCATATTTGATGTTTTTAATGCAAGTAATTTTATTTAATGATAGTTGTTGCCATGTCAGGGAACTATACCTAGTACCCATTAAAAGGTAATCATTTCTTTTTCCGGAGCTGTAAGCTATAAAAGGAAGGAAAGAGACCAGGCAGAAAGCAACTAATAAGGCACGTGAAGTGTATGAAAAGGCAAGGGCTGAATGTCGTTTGAAAGTGGTGCATTCACACAGAAAAGAATGGTTACATTCATTCTAGAAGAGAACTAGACATACATGAATCCATTTCATTTTCTAGAGGAGAACACAAGATGAACCTTTTTCAAGGAGTGAAGAACTACAACGACCTCTTCAGGCACTCAAGATGATCAAACTGAACATGAAGAAAACGACCCTCTGTTTTTCAGACAAAAACCAGAGAAGGACTAAGAAGAATTTTTGATTAATCAAAAGAGTCCAGAGCTACCCATAAAATCTCTAGAGCATTCTAAAACTTGTACTTACTCTCTTAGTGATTCTATTATTTACATTTCGAGCAGTGTGTGTACTCTGTATATTTTATACAAACACTCTATCCTGGGCTAAGATGGAGGAGTTCTAAATTTTTACCCAAACATTCTATAACTCTATTGTATCCCACTGTGGATAGTGGTAAGGGTCAAGTAAGAAGTGGATATCCAGTGTGGTGTTGTTTTGTTTTCCCACGAATAAATGTGGTAGAGGTCTTTGTACCTGGATAGTCTCTTCACTGTTGTTTACCCTGATCCAGGGTGTGGATCAAATTTTTATAAATTGTTTGGGAGGACTAAGTATCGGCTTGAGACTGAACCTCCTTGTTATATCTGCTGTTCATCTTTGATTAAGTTTAAATTATACTATATATTTTATATTATGCTGCTAATTACTTTGAAATACAATTTCTTTTATAGTTACTTTAATAGTTAAATTAGAAAGTGTTTATACTTATTGTGAACCAGTAAGTTAGTTTCAAAAGTTAATTTGATCTTTAGATTAAATTAACTGAAACCTAATAAATATTTGAGAAACTAATTGAACTCTCACAATCTATATAAAGTCACTAAAGATTAACTTGTTTTTAAATAGGGGGATTTTAATAGAAAAAAATTTAAATAGAAATTTTAATTAGAACTCAATTCACCCCCTATTAAGTATCCACTCTGAACAACATTTGGTATCAGAGGATTGTTTATTATTAAAGGTTTTCAAAACACTCTGTTTTCCACTGTGATTTTAGTGGTATCTTTACGATCTTAAATTTCTGTTAGTTTTATGTTTTATATCATTAAATATATTTGTTAAACTCTATCTATGGACAATAAACTAGAAGGTGTTGCTACCAACATGCCACCTTTATTTAATGGTACAAACTATGACTAGTGGAAGCTTAAAATGAAAATTCATTTAGAGAGTATGAGATTTGATATCTGGACAGCAATAGAAACTGAATGTAAGATTCTAGAATCTGATAGAACTACTTGGGATGAACCTACTAAGACTGCTTACAATAATAAGTGTAAAGCAATGAATGCCTTGTACTGTGATTTAGGATATTAAGAATTCAATCACATATCTGCTTGCAAAATTGCTTATGAAATTTGGGACACTTTGGCTATTTCCCATGAGGGAACAAAAAATGTTAAATAAATGAGACTAAATACCTATAATATTAAATATGATAATTTTAAAATGAAGCATGATGAACCCATTTCTAATATTTATCTTAGGATCAATGAGATTTTCAACACCATAATCTCTCCTGGTAAAGCAGTTCCTGCAAAAGAACAGATCATGAGAATATTAAGTTGTATGCCAGAAAGATGGAGATGCACATCTATTT
The DNA here is from genome assembly GCA_963277665.1 of Viscum album. Taxonomy (NCBI): domain Eukaryota; kingdom Viridiplantae; phylum Streptophyta; class Magnoliopsida; order Santalales; family Viscaceae; genus Viscum; species Viscum album. The sequence goes on along the minus strand of OY728125.1, from coordinate 1,471,056,403 downwards.
CCATTATTGAATCGTGCGACATCAGCACACTTCCTGATAAATAATTAATAGGTAATATTATTATGTATGAGGAAAATATTAAATTAAATAAGGAAGAATATGATGAACTGAGAAGAAAGTTAGTGGATTTTATGTCTACTTCCTCAAGATACAAGGACAAGGAAAAAGTTCACATACATATTGAAAGCTCAACATGTGAAAGTTTAGACTCTGACAGTGGTGCTGAGATGGATCAAATATCCATAAGATTTAATAAGTTATATAGGATGAATAAATTCTTCATAAAATCAAACTACAAAGGAAAATATGATAACAAAGGTCATTGGAAGAAGGACTGGAAAAAGTCTGATAAAAGTGATTAGATTATCTACTATGACTTCAAAAGGAAAGGAAATGTGAAATCAGACTATCCAAAGTTATAACTCAGGAAGAAACATGAATACAAGGACACTAAATACAAGAACGTAATGAAAGCAACATGGAGTGATTAAGAAGAAATTTCAAGTGATTTTGATTCTACTAAGGATAAAGACTCTCACAAGGATAACATGTGTTTTATGAAAAACACACCTGAGGTAACACTGGAAACTCATGCTTTAAATTAATATTTTTCTACAGTTGCTTATTATTTTGAATCTGAAAATATTTATAGTGACGAGTTATTTGAATATTTTAATATGCTAGAAGATACATGTAATGAATTGAAGAACAAGTATAAAACCTTGAGGAAACATCATGCTTTGACCAGCTCTGTAAAATCTTCCCTTGATATAGAAAAAGAAAATAATTCTCAATTACTTAAGGAAAATAATGAACCTATGTTGTCTAATGAGAAATTAAGGAAGGACTTATAAAAATTCACAAATGGAAAATATACAGTTATAAAAATTTTAGGAAAACAATTGGCACACAAATATACCACTAGAATAGGCTATTAGCCAGGAAAGAGACAGTTTACTAAAACTAGATTTATTTCTAAGTCTTGACAGAATGCTACTAGTTCTAGTTCTAGAAATTTGTATGCTTTAACTAGTTATTCATATGGTTATATACCAAATAATTTTTATCTTTCAAAATCAATTGATTCTATAAATTATCTGAGACCCATAAGACAAATCTGTGTACCTAAAGCTATGATTGCTAACCTGTCTGGACCCAATAAAATCTGGGTAGCAAAATCATTTTATGTTTAAAACTATTTTGTATGAGACTTTCTTTAAGAGTTATCACAAAAAGGTATGGTACTTGGACAGTGGATGTTCAAGGCATATTATTGGAGATTACTCATGCTTCAAGAGTTTAATCAAAGTTGATGGAGGCCATGTCACCTTTGGTGATAACTCTAAAGGAAATATCATCGGCCTATGCCAGATTGGTAATACTAATTTAGAATTAATTTAAAAAGTTTTATTTGTCGATGGACTTAAATATAATCTGTTAATTATTTCTCAATTATGTGATGATTGTTTTAATGTTAAATTTGAAAACGATTCTTGTAATTTTTTTAACTCTAAAAATGTTTTAGTATTTTCTGCTTTTAGAAATGAAAATGTTTATGTTGTTGATTTGAATTCTTTATCCAAGAAAAATGTTACTTGTTTAAATGATTTTCATAAAGAATCTTGGCTATGGAACAGAGGATTAGGACACTGAAACATTCATTCACATAGAAAACTGACTAGTAAGAACTTAGTTAGAGACCTACCTAAGCTTGAATTCCCATCAAACAAAGTTTGTAATCCCTGTAAAAAGGGAAAGAAACATAAATTTTCTTTTATATCAAAGAAAGAAGTTTCAACTTCTCAACCTCTCGAGTTGGTTCACATGTACTTGTTTGGACCTTATAGAGTTTCTAGTTTAAATGGGAAGCACTATGTGTTTTTCTTAGTAGATGACTTCTCTAGATACACTTGGGTATACTTCTTAGCTCACAAAAGTGAAGCTTGTTTTTATTAAGTATTCCAATTCTGTAGAAAACCATAGTGGACTTAAGATAAAAACTTTGATAAGTGACCATGGTTGTGAGTTCGAAAATCATGAGTTTGAATCTTATTGCTCACACAATGGATATAGTCACATTTTCTCTGTCCCTAGGATACCTCAACAGAATGGTGTAGTAGAAAGAAGAAATATAACTCTTTAATTGATTTCAAGAACCATTCTTAATGAGTGTGACCTGCCAGTTTAATTTTGGGCTGAAGCTGTAAATACAACTTCTTATATTATTAATAGAGTTTTGATCACACCTGTTCTGAAGAATACCCCTTATGAATTGTGGAACAATAAGAAACCTAAGGTTAATTACTTCAGAGTTTTTGGATGTAATGTTTTTATTCTAAATAAAAAGGATAATCTTGACAAGTTTTCCTCTAAAAGTGATGAAGGTATTTATCTTGGTTATTCATTTACAAGAAAATCTTATAGAGTCTTTAACAAAAGAACCAAATGTGTGGAAGAATATGTTCACATCATCTTTGATGAAACTGATACACATGAACCTAAGTCTTCTCTAGAAAATTGTGAAGAATATTTGACAGTCTTGGACCTTAATGATAAAACTGAAGAACCTACTGTAAAAACATCCAATTCTGGACATATTCCAAAATCTGCTTCTGTAGAACCCGAACGTAGATAAGTACCTAAAATTTCTAGTCCTACCTTTACTCGATCAACTAGGATTCTAAAGAATCATTCTTTGGATGCTTTTATTGGTAATCCTGATAGAGAGACAAAAACTAGAGCTTCTCGACAAAGCTAGGTTGAACATCAAGCCTTTCTTTCACAACTAGAACCTAAAAATGTCAATGACACAATCAATGATGAATTTTGGGTAATAGATATGCAAGAAGAATTAAATCAATTTGAAAGAAACAAAGTCTGGTAATTAGTTGACTGACACAACGACACTTTGACAATAGGCACTAAATGGGTTTTTAGGAAAAATGTTGATGAGTCTGTAAATATAGTTAGAAACAAAGCAAGGCTAGTTGCACAAGGGTATAGTCAAGATGAAGGTATAGACTATGAGGAAACCTTTGCACCTATAGCTATATTAGAAGCCATTAGGATCTTATTTTCCTATGCTACTCATCTGAATTTCAAGTTATATCAAATGGATGTTAAAAGTTTTTTTCTAAATGGCTTTATAATTGAAGATGTTTTTTTTGAACAACGACCTCGATTTACTGATCCTCATTTTCCAAATTGAGGTTTCAATATATCCAAAGATTTATATGGTTTTGCACAAGCTCCAAGATCCTGGTATGACCCACATAGAAATTTTCTTATTTCTGAAGGTTTTAATAAAGGGATTACTGATCAGACTCTTTTTATTAAAAGAATTTCTAAAGATTTTCTGATAGTACGAATCTATGTTGATGAATTTTTTTTTATATTCTAAACATTCTTTATGTACTGATATTTCAAAGATTATGCAAAATGGATTTGAAATGAGTTTAATGAGAGAACTCAAATATTTTCTTAGATTTCAATTCTTCAAATTAAAAATGGTATTATTTTGAATCAAAGTAAATACACAATGTATTTTTTAAATATTTTGGTTTGGATAGTATTATGGAAAATGATACTCCTATGAGTACTGTATGTAAATTGGATGAAGATGAAATTGGGAAACGAATGGATGAAACTAATTATAGAGTTATGATTGGAAGCTTACTTTACCTTACTGCTAGTTGATCAGATATTATGTTTAGTGTGTTTATGTGTGGAAGATTTCAATATAATCCAAAAGAATCTCATTTACATGCAGTTAAAAGAATTTTTAAGTATCTTAAACACACTGTAAATTTAGGTTAGTTTTACTCAAAAGGACAATCATTTGAATTAATGAGTTATTCAGATGCTGACTTTGCTGGTTGCAAGTTGGATAGAAAAAGCACATCTAGAACATGTCATTTACTAGGTAAGTGCTTTGTATCTTGGTGAAGTAAAAATCAGAATTCTGTAGCATTTTCCACTGCTGAAGTAGATTATATAGCTGCTGGTAGTTGCTGTGCACAAATTATGTGGATGAAACACACTCTTTTGGATTATGGATAAGATTTTAAGCACGTTTCAATTAACTGTGATAACACTAGTGAAATTAACATTTAAAATAACCCTATATCTCACTCTAGGACCAAACACATTGATGTAAGGCATGATTTCATGAGAGATCACTACCAAAAAAGTGATATTACTCTTCAATTTATAGGTACTTAACATCAATTAGATGACATTTTCACCAAACCATTATGTTCGGATGGGTTAAGATAAATTAGACATGAATCAGGAATGAATAACCATGACAGGTAGATACCTATCTGATGTACCTCACCGATATACCTCACCGATGTGACACCTCAATGATGTACCTCACTAATGTGGAAACTCACCAATTAGGAATTCTCACTGATATACCGTACTGTTGTATGCACTGTTTAAAACTTCTGTCTGCCTCCAGAATCTGTATCATTTATACTTTATTTATTTTTTTATTTATTTTATGATTCCTAAATGATAAAACAAAGTCCCAATTACTTCTTAATCCATAGAACCTCAAACCCTTTAACCTCAATCCTTAGATAATGAATTTCTAGAAAATAGTAAGTTCCTCAAACCAAAGATGACAAAAACCAAAATCTCTACTATGAGAGATGACATTGATGAGCCTAATGCGAAAAATCAGAAGACCGAGCCAGAAGAAAGTGGCAGTGTTGGTAGAATAAAGTCAGGAAGGTGACCAGTGAACCCTCATTCAAAAAATAGAGTTATTGTGATCGATAAAGAGGTATGCGTGGAATGTTTGTTATCCAATAAATCATTAGTTCTAGATGTGCTGGAAAATACGAAGTGGCTAGATTTCTTTTCAAACAATAATGGTCCCTACTATCCGAAGCTAATGAAACAGTTCTATGAGTTTGTAAGCTTTGAGAAATTAGAAGATGAGAACCGAATGATTTCAATTGTGAATGGAAAGGAGATAACTTTTTCTTCAATTGAGTGGGATGAATGCCGGAAGGTTCCACATGAAGGTGTTTCTGGATATTTCTCAAAATTAGTACCACCTAGAAGCAACATATTTGATTATGAGACTACCTTAGAGGATCTCACCGGTAGTGTAAATCAAAGACAGGTGGTGCCTGCTGAAATGGATGGAGAGAACAGATTGTTGTTCATGTTTTTTCAGCATGACTTAATTCCAAGGAGGGGGGACTTTACAAATTTAAGATATCAGGATATCTATCTATTACATCTTTCGAGACATGTTGTGAAAGTGAATCTTTTCAGGATGCTCATGATTCAAATAGAGGAAATTACCAGGACAAAATCAATGACCAATGCCTTATTATTTTCCAAGTTGGTCTCAGTAATGATTAAGGTGAAAGGGGTAGCTGAGTCTCAAGATGAGACAGTGGTAGTAAGGAATAATTTTTGTATCCCAAACACAGTTTTCAAATACATGAAGATAAACTAGAATCCCGGGAGAGGAGAGTGGGTTAATGATGATAATAAGGTATATGATAAGTTCAATCCTATGGATCATCCTTCAAGACCTAAGGATGTGAGGGATCCAGGTCTAGGACCTGATGAAGAAGAACCTGAGTGTAGTGATGAAACTGATGAAGAGGAGACTTCTATGGTTGATGTAAAGGATCTAGACATTCCCCCAAGTCCTATTGATAAAATTATAGCTTCATGAAAGGAAACTTTTTTAGAAGAAGAAACACATGTTGTTGAGGAAGACCAGCCAGCCCCTGAAAATGAAGAAGAAAGAGAGAATGAATATAAAGCCTCTGATTCTGTCTGATTATGTCTGAGTCCATTGATTGGAATCTCAGTTGTACCTATTAATGATGTAGTGGGTGAGATGGAAGGACTTGTGCCTAATCCAGTGGAGCCTCTTGCTGTTTTAGAGATGGAATTGATTTTAGAGGATTCTTCTATGGATGAAAGACCTGCTAAGAATGATGTTACTGTACAAGAGAATGTACCCATTGAGGGGGAGCATCCAACTTGGTTTGATAGTGTTTCAGTGGTTGTTGAAATTGAGGATTGGGAAGAAGACCCAGGTTTTGTGGTTTGTGGATTGGATTATCTCGATTCTGACAATGAGGCATCCCTCAATAGACCAAAAATCAATTATGATATTTAGACTGAGTTGTTACCTGAAGATGTGGTTAGAATGCATGATCTGGATAAGCTAAAGTCGGATCTCAAAATCAGTTTTGTGGAAGAAATAAGGAAAATGGAATCCTCACTGGTGTCATTAATTCAATCATTTATGAATAACTCTATGGCCATTATAGTACCTAAAAGATCACCTTTTGTGGTTCCACTTGCTGATATGATCACCAGGGATGACTTAGCATCCTTAAAGGATGAGCTGAAAGAGACTTTTAGTGCTTCTGTTGCCTAATTGAAGCACTACTTTGTTGAAGAGATGAGCAATTTGGAAAAGTCTTTTGAACTCTCTTTAGGTTGTAATGTGTCAACATCTGTGGCAGAAATAGTGGATGAAGTTACAACTTTCCAGACTCAAGTATCTAGACTGGAATAGGATGATGATGTTCTAACAAAATGTGTTATCTATTTAGAATCTTATATGAGTTCTAGATCCCAAACAGACAAAGATTTAGCTTATTTCAAAAGTGTTGTAAGCCAGATGGTATCAGTCTTTGAGGGATTTAAAACCTCCACGAATGATCAAGCCAACTCCCAGAATTCCCCAGTGGGAAATATTATTAGTGGTTTGACCAAAAACTTCAAGGAAATAGTAACATTCTCTATTAGTTATCTTTCCTCTAGACCTTCAATAGACCTAAATCCGATTCGAGCTGTGATGAAGGAGGAGCTTGGTTTAGCATCAACCAGTGGCTCTGTGGACTCATATAATCTGACCAAATTGGTAACTTCTATTAGAGATACATCCAGAGAGATAATGAATATTGTTTAGGACTATATGAGAGAAGATTTTTCCACTCAGAAATAAGTGAAAAACAAGGTAGATTACTATTTCCAATGGATTTACACCAATAATCAACTCAACAACCAATTAAAACTTCTGTTAGAAAACTTGAAGTTACCTCCTGTCAATCAAGCGTTTAGAGAACTAGTCAGCAAGCTTAGAGAGTTAACTCCAGACATGGACAAATTCATGGAGAACAAGGATGATTTCATTCCTTCTATGGAGAGAGGAGGAATCATTATGGATTTCAGAAATCTTCTGCTGACTTTCTTGCATGTCGAGGCTAGGATAGTGACTGTACCACCAGCTTTACCTACCTCTGCCTCTAAAACTTCTCCTGTTCAGATGACTCCAGCCCAAGCCATTTGCAGCCTTACTCTTATGATCCCTTAGAGAACTACTCAGAACAGACTAGGAACAGTTTCAGTAGCTCAGCCTCCTGTGATCATTTCTAGTGTTCCTAAGCCTACACCTGCATCCACACAGCCTGAATACTCTTTTTATCCCAAGATAAAATCTCACATTGAGGACATGGACTGAATAGGTGGCTAAGATATTTGATAGGAATCCCTAGTATTTTGTTTTTATTTTCTTGTAACTTTTTGAAACATGAAATACAAATGGCTTCCTTTTCATTCCCATTTTGCACCTTCTGTCTTTTTTGTTTCCCACTTTTTGTTAATCACAAAGGGGGAGAGCTAACAGAACTGAAGGGGGAGAGATAACAGAACTGAAGAGGATAGCTACTATCTATTTCATTTAATTCTACCTCTGGTACACTTAACATTTTACAGCTTACTTTTTACCTCTGTCGTGTTGTTTTCTCTACAATTGAATTTAATGCTATATCCTCTGATACAGTTACTGATTATTTTGAGATTATAATATCATAACTTCTGATTATAAAAAAGGGGAGATTGTTGACCTCACCTATTTTGATAATCCCAATTATGCCTTCACATACTTTGATAATCCCAAATAATGTGTATCTATATATTAATTCCTTTAATCTATGATATTCTATTATCAAGGTGATAATTATATTAAAAGAATCTTTGAAATATGTTAATCAAAGTTTATCAATGTTTATATGAATTTTGAAGTAATTCTAACTCAATCAGAAATGTTTTTCATAAAACAGATAAGTGTTAAGTCACTGATATGCTTATAGCTACAAAAAAAGATCTACCAGTACTTAGTCTACCGATAGACATAGTCACCGATATGCAGAGCTACCAGTATGAATAAGTCCACTGGTATGCACAAGTCACTGATAGATCAAATCGACTGATACAGATAGCTACCGATAGGAGATGAGCTACTGATAGAACAAGTCTACCAGTATACATAAGTCTACCGATATACACTTCACTGGTATAGAACGGAGCTACCAGTATGCACAAGCTACCGATACAAAGTTCATCGATACAAACAGTCACTGATACAAGCGAGCTACCGATAGACCAAGAGCTACTGATAGAAGGAGTTACCGGTATATAGAGATTCTAATACACAGAGTAATAGCTACTGATACAAGGAGCTACTGGTACAAGATCAAAGAGCTACCGATAGAATGTCACTGCTACATAAAGTCCACCGCCACCCAAAGAAGGATACTGATGAATGACCGACCAGTCAAACTCTACTTTTGTCAATATTATTTATTTATTAAAAAACCTTCATATTTGATATTTTTAATGCAGTTAATCTTATTTAATGATAGTTGTTTTCATGTTAGGGAACCGTACCTAGTACCCATGAAATGGAAATAATTCCTTCTATCAGATTTGTAATCTATAAAAGGAAGGACAAAGACTGAGAAGAAAGAAACTAAGAAGGCACGTGAAGGGTGTGAAAAAGAAAGGGATGAATATCGTTGAAAAGTGATGCATTCACATAGAAAAGAAAGGCTACATTCATACTGGAAGAGAACTAGACATACATGAAGCCATATCATTTTATAGAGGAGAACACAAGCTGCACCTTAGTCAAGGATTGAAGAACTATAATGATCTCTTCATGCACTCAAGCTGATCAAACTGAACATGAAGAAAATGACCCACTTTTTTTCAGAAAGAAACCAGAGAAGGACTCAGAAGCATTTTGGATTAATCAAAAGAGTCCAGATATACACGTCTAATCACTAGAGCTTTCTAAAACACATACTTACTCTCTTAGTGATTCTTTTATTTACATTTCGAGCACTGTGTGTGCTCTTTATATTTTATACACACACTGTCTCCTGAGCTAATCTGGAGGAGTTCTAAATCCTTACCCACACCTTCTATAACTCTCTTGTACCCCACTATGGATAGTGGTAGAGTTCAAGTAAGACCTGGACAGCCAGTGTGCTGTTGTTTAGTTTTCCCATGAATAAATGTGGTAGAGGTCTTTGTACCTGGACAGTCTCTTCACTGTTGTTTACCCAAATCCAGGGTGTGGATCAAATTTATATAAATTTTTTGAGAGGAATAAGTCTCATCTTGAGACTGAACCTCTTGGTTATATCTGTTGTGCATCTTATATTAAGTTTAATGTATACTATATATGTTATATTTCGCTGCAAATTACTTTGAAATACAATTTGTTTTAATGTTACTTTGATAGTTAAATTAAAAAGTGTTTATACTTATTGTGAACTACTTTGTTAGTTTCAAAAGTTAATTTGATCCTATGATTAAATTAACTAAGACATAATAAATCTTTGAGAAAATAATTGAACTCTTACAATCTGTATAAATTCACTATAGTTTAACTTGTTTTTAAATAGGGGGATTTTAATAGAAATAATTTTAAACAGAAATTTTAATTAGAACTCAATTCACCCCCCCTCTTGAGTATCCACTCTGAACAACACTTATGATTGAAAAATTCCAGAGACATGTCATCGAAACTCAAAATGATACAAGTGAATTTACGCAACTGATCATCATTGAATGTCATAATAACTTTAATAGCCAAGCCTCTAATATCAATGGGTTTTGTACACGCTTTCCAATCCAGAGTGATCATATTCTATTCAAAGATGGATCCTGTCCACATGAAGTTCCTTATAAGCACTTTCAAATCTTTAATTAGACTTCTAGGCCATCTATAAATTTAGAAGGCATAGACAAACATCGATGTGATGACCGAATTAACAAGACAAACCCTCCCTGCCAGTGACATATTCTTCCCATTCCACGTGTCATGCTAGGCATTGATTTTAGAGGATATGTTCTCATGATCAATTGTTTTCACCCTACACCATAATAATGGTTCCCCCAGATATGTAAAAGGAAAAGATCTCTTTTTGACTCTAAGTATTATGATTGTTTTATTTTTCTTATAAAGATTCATACCATTCCCAAAAAAACAAAGGATTTATTCCCTCTTATCACTTGTACAAAAACCTCTACATAGTGAGAAAAAATCCATTGGACAGAAGAAATAGTGCCTCTGTTAGCCAGTCCAAGCATAAAGATATCATCAGCGTAGAAAAGATGTAATGTAGAGAAAACGTTCCTTCCAGCACTCAACTTCTTATAAAGACCAGCCTGAACCAAATCATTAATACAAATACTCAAGTAGTCCTCATCCATTGAAAACAACATCCTAGAAAGAGGATCCCCTTGTATAACACCTTCTAATCATGGAAAATACCCCATTGGTGATCTATTAATAAGTACAGAAACGCAATCACTCATAAAGATATCACTCAAAAGATTGATAAAAGGGTCTCCTATGCCACGTTTCTTCAAAATAGAGAAAATGAAATTCTACTTGATAGTGTAAAAGGGTTTCAAAATATCCAACATAAGATAAAAACAAACATCCCTGACCAACTTCTTCATGATGTTAACACATTCAGAAGTAGTGAAAAGACACTTTTGAATGCTTCTTCCAGGGACAAAACCAAATTGGTTGGGAGTAATAACCCTCCTGGAAATGGCCCCCAATATAGATTCAATGATTTTGCTAATTATTTTGGTAATGGCATTCCCTATGGAAACCAGCATAATGTTCTTGATATTCAAATCATTATCCTTATTTGGTTTTAAGGTAATAATGTAGGCATTCACACCATGTGGCATTGAGGCATTAATGATGAAATCCCTAACAGCACTAATGATATCTTATAGAACAATATACCCTTCGAACACAAAAAATTTATTGCTGAAGCCATCGAGACCTGCCACACTATCAATATTAAGGGAGAAGAGAGCAACCTTGATTTCACCCACCAAGGGAACAACAGTCAGCATCTTATTCTACTGATCAAAAAAAGTTTGAGAAATGTTTTTAAGTAATTTTTGAGAAGTATCCTCACTGGTACTTGAATAAATACTTTCAAAGTAGTTGACCACAACATGTGAAATTTCCCATTCCAAGTTGTATAGACTTCCATCAATTTACAGGGAGTTTAAAACTGTGAAATTTTTTCTTTCTCTATGAAGGCATTGAAAGAACATAGAGTTCATATCCCCCACTTGCAACCATCTAACATTATAATTATTCCTAGAAATCCTTTCATAAAGGTTAAACAGATCATAAAGCTTAGAATGAACCGGAACCTCATCCCTAGAGGGGGAATTCTATTGTTGGAAATCATTTTGGGATTGGAATACATCCTGCTCAGCCACTTTAATGTCATTTTCTAGACCATAGAAAGAAGACCTTCCCCATTCTGTAACCATTCTTTTGACAATCTTAAGTTTGCTGGCTAGAAAAAATAATTGGCTTCTATATATAACAACCTTACAAGAATCAAGGACCACCTCCCTGCATCCAGGTACAACCATCCATGCATTGTTTAATCTGATCGAAAATGGGGAGGACCTAAAATTTTCAATATATACGTCAATCAAAATGGGATTATGATCTGAGTGATATTTTGGTAAGCTGAGGAGTAATATTCTCAAAAGATCATACCCTTCATCAATACAGTCCAAGAATCTATCAAGTTTACTAGCTTGGCTCACATTGATGGTGTACATGCTCCAGGTATAATCACTACCCACAACATGAAATTCAAACAGATTACACTGGTCAATGCAGGGAAAAAGTTAAATGCAGTCAACCTATTAAAACTCTCACTAGTTTTTTCCTCCGGCCTAATGAAATCATTAAAATCACCCAACACCATCCAGCTGTGTGAGATATTACCAAAAAATAAAACAAATTCCTACCATAACTCTCTTATCTTGAGGTATGAATTAGAGGAAAAAAAACAAAGGACACAGGGAGGGTAACCCCTTGTATAACCACCTCAACTATAACACCCTTCTGATGAGAAATTCAAGACTGAATAAGAACACATCCATGCTTAAAAACCAAGAGATCTTCATCCCACTTGTCATTCACATGTTGTGAAATATGAGAGTATCCAATCGAGGACCATTTAAAATATTTACAATTAGAAATCTACATCTTGGGCTCAATAATTCAAAAGAATAATGGTTTGCTACTCACAAGAAAGTTCCAAAGGGATTTGACTATGGGAGGGTTCCCAAGCCCATGGAAATTCAAACGTGTGGTTGGGTAACAAAGTATTGTTGTGGCCTACCAACCTGTGCACTGCACGTCCCCAACAAGGCCCAAGGTGGCCTACCCTTGGGCTTAGTCTATATCCCAACGGGGTATAGGGGCCCAAGATAGGTTTGTTATAATATAACGTGTGTTGACTTGTGAGGACTCGAACCTGGAACCTCGGGGTGAGGACACCACCACCTTTATCCTACTCACTCATGCCCCGTGGGCAAATATAAAATTATAAATAAAATATAATTTGTAAAAAATTATTACAAATAATAAATTAAATTTATCAAAAAAAATTATATAGGTGTGAAAAATTAATTTTAACACAAGCATGTGTAACGTGCAAAACATCATTTTACCTTCTTAAAAAGTTAGACAATATTTAGGGCCACTAACACAATATTTGTTAAAAATTAAATATCTCAAGAATTCATCTACGTCAAACATAAGAATTTCATTCAATTGGAAATTATCATTTGTAAAATAATCATAATCATTTTTACCTTCATCCCTTAAGATTTTTAAATCATTGATTAATGGTTGAAAATAAACGTCAATATTGTTCCCTTGTTTTTTTAGAAATCATTAAAATCAACATGCTATATTTCCTCTTCATAATAATTCATTGGTATGTACATTTTTTTACTGCATTCCCAATAAGGAATAAATATTTCACTATAATTTGAATGTGGAAGATCATTGTCTTTAGAAAGCATGAATTTTAATAGATATAACAATTATATAACACTATTGTCACTATATCGATTTCTGGAATTCAAGGTCAATAATATTAACACCTTTGACAATAGTATAAATTAAATACATCCTAGATATAATGGTTTTTCAAATAAAATCATCCCTTAATGGAATGCGATTTTGTAATTTTATCTATTATAATTCTAGGATTTATTTCATCAATTTAAAAATAATATTTGTTTTGAATATCATCATCATCATTAGAACAAGAATCATTCTTAATTTTAAAATTCATATTTCAAAGAGTATGAAACTGAATAAATCCATGTAAAATAAAATGATATTTGATATCACTTCTTCACAACATTTTCATATCTCAATATTTCCGGCATGGATAAAAAAATTCCATATTTTGGAACATTTAATTTAGAAAATTATAAAAAATCATCTGCCGCATTTATAAGGACCTAGCCCTAAAACATTACATAATCTTGAATTAATGGAATAATTCACCTCGAGGTTCTTTTCAGGATTAATGTTTTAGAGAATTACAACATAACTATTACATCTCAAAAGATTAAAAAGTAGACACATCTACTCAGTTTCCATTTTTTCATAAAATAAAAATGGTTGAGAAAAAGAGACAAGTTTAGTTCCATGTTTTAGACAGGATTCCTTTTCCTTGATACCATCCTTGACCATATTCTTTATGACATGTGAAGAACTTTTCAAAATTAGGGATGAGCACCAAAGGCTCATTAAGGGTTATAAAATAAAGAAAGAAAACATTAGTCCATAAATACATACAAATTAATGAAAACATGCTTTTCAATCTTCAACATAAAACATTAAATCATAAGATTTATGAATAACAATTGGAAAGCATAAATCATAAAGGTTACTTGTAGCAACCATATCATACTTACATTGTAGCTATCACAGCTATGTAGGGGGATACATTTGGAATACCCATCACAATATATTCCCTAAATCTCTTAGGAGAAATATTCATGTTTACTTCTGTCATGTTACCCAATGCATTGGGGATCTATCTCAGGCTCACCCACCGTAGGTTTATCCCGGAACCACCCGTATATGTAAACAATGACCAAGAACGATAACACATAAAACAAACATAAAGGAAAAACAACATTTCCACATTTCAATCATAATATATAATTTAAAAATATTGAATTAACAAATCTATTATCAAAACCATTTTCAATACAAAAAATATGTAAACGAATATATGGTTTTTATTTTCCTTTTAAAAACATTATGGCTAGTTAAGGAAGCCCAAGATCAAATAATACTCGCGGTGGCAGAAAGGGCATTGTCACCATGTACATTAAAAAACATTCAAATTTTGTCATTTAGTAAAATGATTCATAGAGAAAATATTCCCTTTGAATTAAATGAATATTCAAAAGTTTTTACACAATGTATAAAATAATGTCGTGTAGAAATTAAAAAATTCCTCAATGAAAGGAGATTGAGACGAAGTCCCTTACCTCGTGTCCAACTTGACTTGTTTTTCCTTTAGTATCCTGATTAATAAACTAATGTTAATTTATACATGGTTAAGAACCCTTTTCATGTTTACTATTCCTTTTATATCACTTATTACCATGTTATAAACATTATGTAATCATTTAAGATAATAACGGTCGTTTTGTCGATATTTGGTACATGGGTCAAAAATGAACACCTTCAAATTACATGTTGTTCATGAGGTCAAATATAACTTATATTCATAATGATATTAATGAGGTAGATATAATATATATCATATGTATCCTGTATATGTATGTATTTATAATAGTACATAACATTTAGAGATAAGAAATGAAATGCACCATTCATGGAGACGGTAAGCTGTATGTACGCATGTACGCTACTTTCATTTATATTTCATATTTTGATGGAATGAAAACATAATGATACATATTTATATTATAATACCAGTATATAATCATATATAATATGATTAATTCAATCCTTTATACATACCACGTTTGGTATGAGCGAGTTATATAATTTTGAGTGGCCGGTAGTCCACACTTCCTCAAATAAAATTATCATGTATAACCATAATGGAAACCAATAAGGTATTCTATAAATGAAAAATATAGAATCATAAAGAAAACATAAACTTAATATATATCATATATAAATATAGTGCCATATTATTGGCCACCATGAGAGGCGGTAGGAGATAAATAAACAATCATCGTTTTGTGAGGCAGTAGTTCACTGTCAACAGAAACAGTATGTTCTTTACCCATTAGATGATGTTGTGTGTAAGTATAGCTCGAATAATTATCATAAACAAATCCTAGTATATTGTGGATATGGGTGTTGTTATAAAATAATGGAATAAAAAGAGTTTAGGGGGTGGGATAAGTAAAATTAATCAAAAGAACTTTAGAGAAGACGTTACCTTTAAATCGAGTACCTCCCTTTGGTTTGAACCAAAAGGGTTTTATGATGTAATTTTTTCCTAAAGGTAAGGTTTCTAGGATGAATAAAGGTATCTTGGTATCTTATTGGAGTCGAGTTTGGACAATCCAAAGGACTTGAGATTTGTCAAAAATGGGTAGGAAGTAAGGTCTTTTTATAAGGGATAAGATGGGCTCTTTTGGAAAGTTTAAAAATAATATTTTAATATTTAATTCTTAAAGGTTTTTAAAGGTCCAAAAAAATTAATTTTGAAGATAATGTGGCCCATGTTATAAATAAAACCATCAAATAATAATCAGACTTGTTTTGGATATTGTTTTAATTTTTATCTTCTAATTTATTTAAATCATCGATTAATGACATAAAAAATACATCATCATTGGGTCATAAATAATTTTATTTATTTGTTGTCTAAAAATTATAAAAAAATATCATGTTTTATGAAATATTATTAGAATTTCAATGAATATTTATAGTCTAAAAGATAACTTATATAATCCCATGTAAAAACTATTTGAGTAAAATAATACATGTTTATGATATATTTTTTTTAATTTAAATGAAATGTTATTAAAATAATTATCTTACACATTTGGCTCCATGGGGTCCCAAAATTGATCCATGGTTTTTCCTAGTCGACCATGACTCATCCAATAAGGTTAGGACAAGTGTAAACGTAATTTATTATTATTATAACAATATTTTTACCTTAAATTACACTGATTACCTTTAATCGTGGTTAATAAAAGTCAAAATTTATTATTCACCAAAAACTATTTTCATCCAATTGAACCACATTTTAATTACTAATGACAACCATTTATGTATGATTTTTGAAATTCAATTCATAGATTCGATAAAATTGTATATAAATGAAAAAGTTATTTTTTACCTACTACTTAGTGGTTTCACTATTCATAAAAAAATTGAAGGTTTTCAGAAAAATTCCAAATATTCACCCTAAGATAAATTTGATATTCCGAATTCAAAAATTATGTCTATTTTACCAAATTCAAAACATAGAAGTTTCAATAATTAATTTTATAATTAATTCGTTTTGTCAAAACAAAAAGCGTGTTTTTAAGAAATAATAACTATCAAAAGAGTAACACTTGTTTATGTCCCATTTAAAAATGAACTTACTTCCAATGACCAACATTGGATTAAATGGTAAAACTAAAATATATCTAATATTTAAAACCAATTAAAAGGATAATCTAACCATTCAAATAAATTATATTAAAAGGTGGGGTTTAATTGAAATAAATCATTTTTTAACTATTCATAAAAAAATGAACATCATGAGAAAAATAGAAAAATTTCATCCAAACTAAATTTTGATGTCCCCATTCTAAAGAAGAATTTTATTTTATCAAATAGAACATATAATAGTGACAAAAACTATATTTAAAGTGGGGTCCCCATCAAAAGGTGGTAAATTGACCTTTTAAATAATATTACAGTATTTATGCTCAAAATTTGATTCATTCACATTTTAAGCCTCTAACTTTTATTGGTTAAACATAAAAATAATTAAAAAAACATATATAATCATATTTTAGTTAGTTCTGTTCATTCCCGCCAATACAATAGCTAGGCGTTAACTACCATTTAAAATAACAATATTAAATTGTTAGTGTGCAACGTAAGATTTCAAAGAAACCCCTTGTTGCATATCGGGTACGCTATTAGACATAGAATCCCCTTTAAAGTAAAATTAATATTGAATTAAAAAAAATTAATAAATATTCAAATGTCATATTTCATTATTTTCCTAGGATGTTACATCCTTCCCCCCTTTTGGGAATTTCATCCTCGCAATTTATTCACTTATAAAATAAATGGAGGTATTTATCTGTCATAGAATTTTTAGATTCCCACATTGCCTCTTCAACCATATGGTTCTTCCAAAAAACCTTAACCTAATAAATTACCTTATTACCCAACACTTTCTCTATACAGTTACAAATATGGACTGGTTGTTTCTCATAAGAGAGATACTATTCTAACTGAACTATATCTGGACTTAAAATATGAGATGGATCTGGCATATACATTATCAATATTGAAAAATGAAAAACATTGTGTACCTAGGACAAAAATGGAGGTGAAGCCACTCTGTATGAAACCGATCCATCTTTCTCCAGGATTTTATAGGGTCCAATGAATCTCGGACTAAACTTTCCCTTCTTATCAAAACGAATCACACTCTTCCATGGAGAAACTTTGAGAAAGACATGATCACCTACCTCAAAAGAAATATCCTTCATCCAGTTATCTGCATAACGTTTCTGCCGACTCTGAGCTGTTTTCACGTGCTTCTGAATCAACTAAACTATCGATGCCATCTATTCCCCTAATTCTGTTCCCATCAGCTTCCTTTCTCCTACATCATAACAAAAATCTAGAGTTCGACACCGCTTGCCACATAATGCCTCAAACGGAGCAATCTATATCATGGAATGAAAATCTTTATTATAAAAAAACATTCAACCAAAGAAAGATGTTGGTCCCAACTTCCCGGATAATCCATCGAGCAAGCATGTAACATATCCTCCATGGTATAAATTGTTCGTTATGACTGCCCATCTGATTGAGGATGAAAAAATGTACTAAAATATAATTCAGTACCCAACAATTTTTCAAGGCCTTTCCAAAAGTTATATGTAAACCTGAGATCACGATCAGATAAAATAGAGATGGGAACTCCATGAAACCCGAATATCTCATTAATATTCAACCAGGAAAGTTGATCTAGAGAAAAAGTATCTCTAATAGGAAGAAAATGAGAATATTTAGTCAACTGATAAACCATAACCCATATTGCATTATTAACTCGAGATGTCTCTGGTAATCCAACAACAATGTCAAAGGATATATTTTCACATTTCCACTCTTTCACTGGTAAAGACCGAGGCATCCCTTTCGATAACTGCCACTCTACTTTAAACTATTGACAAGTTAAACACTTCCTATTAATGTTAACAATATCTTGTTTCATTCCATCCCACCATTAATACTCTCGAAGATCACTGTAAATCTTAGTACTTCTAGGATGAACTAAAAACGGAGAATTATGAGCTTCATATAACATCTCATTCTTCAACTATGAATCACAAGGCACGCATTATCTCTTCCCAAACTTCAAAACCCAATCATTATCAACGTTAAAATTAGGTAACATACCCATATGAACCAACTCTACATTTTTCGGAAACTCACTGTCTTCCTTCTGTGCTTTCTCAATTCGGTCTGATAGAGATAATCTCATTGACACCTGAAACAAAACAGAATAATTTCATGGACCAACATCTTCTATGGCAATGTTCATTAAATCAAAAACTAAAGGATCTCGTTAAAAATGTACAATGGTTAATGAAGCATTATTTTTTTGACTCAATGAATCATACACTTTATTTCTTTTCATGGATGGTAAAGGATCATTCAATCATAATCTTTGATTAATTCAAACCATCTCCTCTATCTCCTTCTCAATTCTGTTTGAGTGAATATATACTTTAAACTTTTTTGGTCAGTACATATTTCATATATTACTCCATAAAGATGATGCCTCCAAAATTTTAATGAAAACATAGCATCTAATTAGAAATCATGTGTAGGGTAATTTAACTCATGAGGTTTAAAATGACGTGAAGCATAAGCAATTACCCGATCATTCTGCATAAGAACACAACCAAGTCCATTCACTGAAGCATCACTGTAGATAACAAACTCACCATTTCTAGAAGGCAGTGACAAAACTGGAGCATTCACCAATAATCATTTCAATTCAGGAAAACAATCATCATATTCTATTGTCCCAATGGACTTAACACCTTTTTGAGTTAATTTAGTCATTGGACAAGATAAATGTTCAAAATTCACAATATACAACTGGTAATAACATTCCAAACCAAGAAAACTACGAATTTCGGTTACATTAGTAGGTCTTGTCCATTCCTCTACAACATTTTTTAGCAGGATCAATAGTTATTCCATTTTTTAAAACAATATGACCAAGAAATGAATTTTTTTTAACCAAAACTAACCCTTTCTCCATTTCCCAAATAGTTTATTTTCTTTCAAGGTTTCCATGACAACCCTTAAATGACATTCATGTTCTTCTTTAATTTTAGAAAAAACCAAAATATCATCACTGAACACAACCACAAACTTATCCAAGAACTCATGGAAATGTTTATTCATAAGTTCCATAAATACAATTGGCGAATTGGTTAACCCAAATGGAATAACTAAAAATTTATAATGACCATATCTAGTTTGAAATGTAGTATTTGGAATGTTTGATTGTTTTAATTTCAACTGATCATACGCCGACCTCATGTCAATATTCGAAAAATATTGAGCTCCCAAGAGCTGCTAAAACAAATCATTGATATGAAGAAAAGGATACTTATTCTTAATAGTGATGTTATTCAATTCTCTATAATCAATGAAAAGTATCATTGAACCATAATTCAATCTATCAAACAAGATAGGATCACCCCATGGTGATGTGATAGGTTGAAATAATCCTTTATCTAACAACTACTGCAATTTCTTCTATAACACTAAAAGTTCAATTTGAGCCATTCGATAAGGGGGTTTTGAATTTGGATTAGCATCAATAACTACGTCAATAGTAAATTCAACTTCTCGATAAATTATAATACCAGAAAACTCATTATGAAAATCATCAAGATACACATTTAACATTGCCACATCATTAATCTAAATAATTCATTTGTTTTATACAATATGTTCATGGTAAAATTCATTTCCATATTTTACTAGTTTATCATCTTTCAGATATGTTATCAAAAGCAAGGGTTCATTCTTGTAGACAAATGAAAAATTTATCTAAAAATAAACATCTTAAGATCTGCACTCAATCTTCGTATGATAAAAAGAAATCCAATCCATACCCATAATAACATCAAACTCTATTAGAGGCAAAATAATAAGGATTGCAGGTAGATTCTTTCTGCACATAAGGACATGAAGGTTCTTATAATTTCTTATTGTCTCAACATTTCCTGTAGGAGTTTTTACCATAAGTTCATGATTCATATATTTAGATGGAATTCCCAATTTACTAGAATACTTTATTGAAATGAATGAATGTGTAGACCCTGAATCAAACAACACATTAATAGAATATAAACAAACAAAAAGTGTACATGATACTATTTCTTTTGACCGCCCAACATCTGCTAAAGTAGTAGCAAACTATTTCACCACCCCTTTCTGTTTGTAGTCCGGCTAATTTACCTTCATTGAGTTCTTCATTGGACACTCATTTGCATAATGACTCATTTCATTTCACTTAATAAATCTTACTGATTGTAAATCAAGATTTGGTCTAACCATTACCCTGATAATTTTCAGTTCAATTATGAGACTCATGTCCCATTTTACCACATCGATAGCACTTACCATAATTCAAAAGACATTACCTAGAATGTTTTTCCATAATTTTCACATACTGTAAACTTATATTTCATTCCATCATACTTTTGTTTGAAGAGTTCTTCCCTTTCTCCTGCCACCTTGACCTCTTATATTGTTGTTTGTCCAAAAATACCTGATCATCGTCAAACTCCATTAATGCCTTCTCTTCAAATCAAACAAGATTTTCATAACTTTTGAACTAACGAGAAGCTATATCCCTTTGATAAGTTGGCTTTAATCCTGAGTAAAAACTGTTGATTTTACTATAAAGATCTCGTATGAAATTTGGAGCATAGATTTCCAGTCGAGTAAACATTGCTTCATAAGGATCCACTAAGTCATCCTCCTGCCTCCATTACAAGAATTATTTTTCCATCCTAAGATGAACCACCATAGGAAAATATTTTTCAAGAAACATACCTTTGAATTCATCCCAATAAAGAGAATCAATCTACTCACTATCCCTGATATTTTTCACCGTCGACCACTAATGATCGGTTTCACCATCAAAACGGTAAACACCAAGACTAACCTTTTGTTGTTCTGAACACCCCATGAAATCAAAAATATTCACTAGTGCTTCAATCCACCCTTCTACTAGAACTAGGTCATATTATCCTCTGAATGATGGGGGATTTTGCCTCATGAAATGCTCCACTACTGACATGTTCTTATGCGGTTGATATGGATGATCTCATGCATGGATACCACCACTATTTATAGCCTGAGTCAATTGGGCCATCACTGCAAAAAACTATTCAGTTCCAATTATGACCATATCCGGTTTCTAATTTGGAAGGTTATCTTCCTCTTGCTATCGTCCCTACATAGCCGCTTTGTTTCCTCTACGGAAAACCATTCAGAACATAGAAATATCGTAGAAAATGTAACTTGGTAATTTTTAAATGCTACATCATTAAGATTAATTAATTTATGGATATTAATTTAACAATACCCTTACCCCGAAAGTTATCTATACCAACCTATGATACGAACTACAATGACATGGCCATAAAAAATACATAAAATTGAATTTAAGGAATAATTCACATTGAGGATCTTTTCAGTTTAAATTTTTAGACAATTAGGACATAAATAATACATCTCAAAAGATTACAAAGTAGACACTTCTACTCAGTTTCCATTTTTTCAAAAATAATAACTCTTGAGAAAAAGAGTGAGGTCTAGTTCCATGTTTTAGACAACATGAAATTTCCGTGATCCCATCCTTGACCCTATTCTTTATGTCCTTGAAAAAAATTTCAAAACAAGGGATGAGCATAAAAAGATCATAATGGGTCATAAAATAAAGAAAAAAAACCATTAGTCCATCAATACATACAAATCAATGTAAACATGATTTTCAATCTTTAACATACCACATAAAATCATAATATTTATGAATAACAAATGTATAACAAAATCATAAGGTATATTTTGGAATCTATATCATACTTACATTCTAGCTATCATAGCTACGCATGGAGTTACATTTGGAATACCCATCACATTATATTCGCTAAATATCTTAGGAGAAACATTCACGCTTACCTTTTTCACGTTACCCAATGAATTGGAGAGCTATCTCCGTCTCATCTGCACTATAATTATCCTGGAACCACCCATAAACTTAAAAAATTCCCAAGAAACATAACACATAAAACATACATAAAAGAAAGAATGAATTTCCACATTTCAATAATAATATATAATTTAAATATATTGAAATAACAAATCCATTATCAAAACCATTTTCAACAAAAAAATATGTAAGAGTATATGATTTTTATTTTCCTTCTAAAAACATTATGACTTGTTAAGGAAGAAAAAGGTCACAGAATACTAGCAGCGGCAGAATGGTCGTTGTCACCACATATGTTAAAAACAAATATTCTCCTTTTGTCGTTTAGTATAATGAATTGTAGAGAATAGATTCCATTTTAATGAAATGAAATGTTAAAAGTGATTATACGGCGTATAAAAGAATGTTGAGTAGAAATCAAAGGATGCCTCAATGAAAGGAGGTTGAGACGAAGTCCATTACCTCGTGTCCGGCTTGACCCGTTTGTCCTTTAATCTCCTGAATAATAAACTAAAGTTAATTTATACTTGCTTAGGATCCCTTTTAGAGTTTATTATTCCTTTTATATCAGTTATTACTATGTTATAATCATTATGTAATTATTTAAGTTAATAACGGTCATTTGGTTGATATTTGGTACTTGAGTAAAAAATGAACACCTTATAATTACAAGTTGTCCATGGGGTCAAATATCCATTATCTTCAGAATGATATTAATGAAGTTGATATCATATATATCATATATATCCAGTATATGTATGTATTAATAATAGTATATAACATTTCGAGATAATAAATGAAATGCACCGTTAATGGAGACGGAAAGCCGTACGTACGAATGAACGCTACATTCATTTCTATTTTGTATTTTGATGGAATAAAAACATAATGATACATATGTATATTATAATTCCTGCATATTATCATATATAATATCATTAAAACCATCTTTTATGCGTACAACGTATGGTATGAACTAGTCATATCACTAGGAGGGGGCGATAGTCTGCACTTCCTCAAATGAAATTATCACGTTACCCATAATGGAAAACAAAAAGGTATGAAGTAAATGAAAAATATAGAAGCATAAAGAAAAAATAAAGATAATATATATCATATATAAATACATTCCGATATTAATGGCCACTATGATAGGCAGTAGGAGATAATTGAACAATCATCTTTTCGTGAGGTTGTAGTTCACCATCCAAAGAAACAATATATTCTTTACCCATTAGATGGAGGTGTGTTTAACTATCGCTAGAATAATTCTCATAAAAAATAATATTATATTGATTATAATAGTTTTAAAAAAATGTAATAGAATGAGTAAGGCAGTTACATAAGTAAAATAAAACAAAGTAACTTAATAGAAGACGTTACCTTTAAATCGAGTAACTCCCTTTGGTTTGAAACAAAAGGGTTTCTTAATGTGCTTTCTTCCTAAGGTATGACTTTTAGGATGAAGAGAGGGATCTTGGGAGTTTATTTTTGTAGAGTTTGGATTAGACAAAGGGCTTGAGAAGTTTGTGAAATGGGTAGGAAGTGATGTCTTTTTATAAGGGAGAGGAGGGCCTCTTTTGGAAAGTTTGAAAATTTTATTTTATTATTTTATTATTTTTGGTTTCTAAAGGTCCAAAAAACCTTAAAGTCAAAGAAAAGGTGTCCGAAGTACGAAATAAAATCATCTAATAAGAATTGGGAAAGTGTTGGATATTTGTTTAATTTTTATCTTCCTATTTATTTAAATCATCCATTAATGACATAACACTGCATCACCATTGTCTCAGAAAAAATTTATTTATTTGATGTCTAAAAATTATAAAAAAATTCAATGATGTAGGAAGTTATTTTAGATATACAATTAATATTTATAGTAGAAAATATATCTTATATAAAAATCTGTCAAAATTATTTTAGTAAAACATTACAGGTTTATGACATTTTTATTTTTACTTGAAATAAAAAGTTATTAATGTCATTATCTTACCCATGTGGCTCCATGGTGTCCCAAAATTGAACCATGGTTTTTCTTGGTCTTCCATGACTCATAAAATAAATTTTCGAAAATTTTCAAGGTAATTTTGTATTATTATAATAGTATATGTACCTTAAAATACCCTAATTATCTTAAATCGTGGTTAATAAAAGTCAAAAGGTACTATTCACAAAAAATTATTTTCATCCCATTAAACCAAATTTAACTTACTAACGAAAACCATGTATGTCAGAGTTTTGAAATTCACTTCACAGAAGCGGTAAAATTTCATTTAAATGAGAAATTCAGTTTTTAACTACTACATAGTGGTTTCACTATTAATAAAAAATTCATGGTTTTCAGAAAAATTCCAAAAATTCACCCTAAGATAAATTTTATATTTCAAATTCAAAAATGATCTCTATTTAACCAAATTCAAAACATAGATGTTGCATTAATTAATTTTATAATTAATTTCCATTGTCAAAACAAAAAATCGTGTTTTTAAGAAATAATAACTATCAAAATATTGAGACTTGTTTATGTCCAATTTCTAAGTGAAATTACCTCAAATGACCAAAATTGGATAAAATAGTAAAAATATTATATATTAACCCTTTAAAACCAACTAAATGGATAATCTAACCATAAAAATAAATGAGACTAAAAGGTGGTTTTGAATTAAAATACATCATTTTTTAACTATTCATAAATAATGATTATTATCAGAAAAATACCAAAATTTCATTCAATGTAAATTTTGATGTCCCGATTCAAAACCAGAATATTATTTTTTCAAATAGAACATATAAGATTGACAAAAACTATATTTTATGTGGGTTCGCCATCAAAAGGCGGTATATCGACCTTTTGAGGAATATTAAAGTATTTATGCTTAAAATTAGATTCATTCACAGTTTAAGCCTCTATCTTTTATTGGGTAAATGTAAAAACATTTAACAAACATATATAATCATATTTTAGTTAGTTATGTTCATGTCCCCTTATAAAACAGTTATGCGTTAACTACCATTTAAAATAATAGTGTTATATTATTAGTGTACAATGTAAGATATCAAAGAAACCTAGTGTTGCGTATCGGGTATGCTATCGAACATAAGATCACAGTTAATGTAAAATTAATACACAATTCACAAAATATTAATAATTATTAAAATGTCATATTTCTTTATTTACCTGGTATGTTACACCTTTCTCATAATTTTCAATTATTCAACATGAAATAATCCAATTATGATCCATTATCACCTATAAAATTTCTTATTATTTAAATATAAGTCACTATATTTTCAAATTCAAATTCAAATTTTCTTATATAAATAAAAATAAAAATATGAAATTATTTTTTTACTTTTATCAACACTGATCATTGTGTGAGGAAATATTACTAAACACTTTTATTTATTTCAAAAATTAGATTTTAATAAAATAAACTCAACCTAAAATAAAAAATTTATTTATAAAAGAATATTTAAAACACATAATAATAATCTAGTAATTAAACTATAATATTTTTTTGTATTGAAAAGATAAATTTAGAATATGAAATTTAGGTATACACATAGAAATAATAAATACACATATATTATGTACAATTAAAATTTTTAATGGAATGATAAAAAATATAATTTAATAAATAGTACAAATAGAGTATATTATAAAAAGAAACTATTTTATAGGTATATAATTCCAGTTTAGTCATTATGAAAATTGTAAACTCATCAAGAAACATAGATACATTGAAAAACCAACAAACACATAAATTTTTTGATAATAATTTTGTTTAAATTAATTATTAAACTAAATGAATAAAAAAATCCATAATCATAATCAAACCTATCTGATAATTATCAACATTCACCTTTAATATATAATATTTATTCATTTAATATATAATGTTATTGTAAAACTACACTTGTAATAATTTTTTTGGATAAAATAACCATTTCTCAAAATCCTTTCTTTCCATATTAATATATGATACATAAATGATCTATTCTTGTTATTTATTGATAATTGAAACATTATGATACATAGTTTTTAACCACTTTACTTATTCCTAATAACCAAAAAAGATTTTTGGACAATAATACTTTATTGAATCTCTTTTCCAACTCATATATTAATATAATAAATAATTGTTTCACTAATCAATTAATTCCTCTAAGTTACAAAAACATAAAAAATAAGTTATGTATAAATTTTCTGAAGGATAGTCCTTTTGTTAGGGCCTTAGATTACTGGACCCATACTCATCATATTTTATTCCATGTATTAGATAAAATTATATAACCACATTATATATATATGAAAATGTTATTCATAAGTAACACATTAGAAAAAAATATCTAATTACATTGAACATTCATTCAATCACTCATAGTAATAGTCATATCCATTTTAAAAAATAATAAAAATTAATCCCCAATTAAAAAATACCCTTAACGTTTGAGATTATAAAAATATCTATAATGGAATCCCATAGAGGATTAAAGATGCGACTAACAATGACTAAGAGATGATAATGGGGGTTAATTTAATCATCCAACCGAGGATGAGGGAGGATGATGATGGATACAAGAGAGTGTTAATGGAATATAATGGTGGATGATTATCACCATGTTTGGAAGATATCCACATGATTGAAGAAAAAATGTTCATTTTTTTGGGGGGGAAGAAATCATGATGTGAGAAATAATGAAACAACTTGGGATGCTGATATCATAATAATAATTTTAATTTTTTAACAGAAATTATTTTCTAATCGATGTTAAAATATACCTTCCAATGGTAGATATAATATAATAGATAATGAAAAGAAAATGTCTTTATTTTTATCATTGGTTATAAAATAACAGATTTAGAATACTTTTTCCACAACAATTTTCTAAAATAATATTGAAAATTGAATAGAAAAAGAGTTATTTTTCAATAGTGGTTTTGAGATAATGATGTATTAATTTCCTTGAATGATAGGGTATAGTCTTGAACTTTATCACTGGACCACCTTGAGATAGAACATGAGAATATGGTATGAATGTATGACCTGACCCTATACCAGAAGGTAGTATCCTGAACATAGTGGATTCGTTTCCTTAAGAATTAATGTTGTGTTGGTTTATGAGTGTTATGGTATAAGGTGATTATGGGATTTTAGAGTGGTTAAAAATATGGTATGAAAGGGTGTCATGGTGTCCTGGGTAGCAGAAAATGACACCAAGAACCTATAATAGCATTATTTCGGAGATTACCTGACATCTGAGGTACTTGTTTGAGATTATTTATTTTATTTACCTCATTAATATATTTATATATTTGTATATGCATGGGGTACATTTTGATAATTTTCTGAGATTTATTTATCTCCCCCTTAATGAAATCTTTGGTTCACGTATGGAACTAATGTACACTTTGATGTTGATAATGTTATGTACAATAGTTCCTAACAGGGATCCTAAAAAGGATTTGGTGTTAATGTTAGTGTGGAACATGTATAATAATAGAGATTCTTATTATTTTTTTATTTTTTATTTTTAGTAGAGTATCAACATAATGGGTGACTCTTGTTGATGTATTACTATATTATTTCATCATTACAATTATTATAATAATTGTTTCGTTTATTTTTATTCATTTTTATGGTTTCTATAGATGATGTGCGGTTATTACTATTATTTTTTTATCTAATTTTAGGACTTAGTCTCAACATTGAATGGGTTAGGCCTTCACCACTCTTTGATATCCATTGGAGTACAAGAATAATGGTTGATGGAATATTTCCTTCTGAACCTAGACGTTAGTTATGGGGAGGGGTGATTTATGTGGTCTAAATGCATATATTTCATCAAATTTATGTTTATGGAAATAATATGCATGAAAAATAAATGTTTCTAATTTTTTATTGACTTTTAACTCATTATTTGTTAAAAACTAATTTATATGTGATTCCAACGTTTCTTTAGATATGGATGTATTCTTCATTATTGTTGATTGTATATTTGAGATATTTATTGTAAACTATATATGTATTTCATATTTTTTTGTATCATGGGAAATGCGAAATTTTACTATATATATACATTATTCATAGTTCATAGAGATTTCATTACATAAAATTTCTTTTGTGCGATTATTTAGATATTGATATTTTTATATATTTAAAGTGTCATTAAAATCTTATTTGGAATTTTTCTATATAATTTTTTGGTTAAATTATAATATATTTATCAATAATACCATTTTTTATTGAAGGTCATATAGATCGTAGTGTAATTCCTTCGTAAAATATGGTTATAATGTATATTATTGAGTGGGAGGTATGTTATCCTCTGGTGGTTAGGTAAAGAAATGGATGGATTAGAGGTGATCTAAGTAGGGGTAGAAGTTTCAGTGAAGATGTGGATATCCCAAAGCTGGTTCAGGTAAGGATTGTAGATTCCAAGGGGTTGTTGAGTAGATCATGTGAGGTGACTATCAAATTCAGGTTTTCTTATAGGCTTCATCTATTTTGGTTCCTAACACTATTTATTCTATATTTTTTTTAGTAACACATTTAGATATTGGGTAGATTCTTAGGGTTTCAAAATGATGCTAGGGTGGCCGGTGTAACCACCTAAAATTATAAACCCTATGAAACTGAAGTTAGCTTAAATAAAATTCATTTCACAATAATCCCAATGTAAATAAACCACAACAAATTATAAGAACATTACTAATAAATCGTTAATAAAAACTAACATATAATGTCATTAAAAATTATTTCATTTTTATGATGAATAATCAATACGCGTTAATATAGAAAATGGTTATTATAAATAATGGCTTTATTATTATTATTAATATGTATATAAAATTAAAAATTAAAAAATGAGAAATTATATAATTTAAATATTATTTTATAAATTAATTTTTTAATTCCAAACACCAATATTTAATTATAATTAACTATTTAGTGTTTTGAAAAAAAAGTTAAATTTTAATCAAAATATAGGTCCTCTCAAAAAATATAATTTTTTATTTTATTATTATTTATGAGTATAATATATTATTAAAAAAATATTTTATAGAATAAATTATGATTTGAAATTATAACTTTAAATATTTTCGAATATTATTTTAACTTATGAATCCTTTTCCAACAATTTTAGAACTAAATAATATTGTTAAATTAACAAAAACTGACTCCAATGTTTTCATCTAATTAAAAGTTTTTTAGGTGAAATTCAGGTTTTTATATAATTAAAATCAACCTAAATATTTTTCTAATGAACACATTTTTTTTCTTACAAATTATTCTCTATGATACGATTATATTGTACAAAAAATGTTAAATGTAAAAAGGATATTTTTATGATATATAGTTTTTTTTGATATGGGTGTTTATTTACAAATTAATATCTATAAAAATTAAAAAAAATAATTTTGTAAAATGATTTAAAACTATTAAATCTCAATGATTATATTATTATAAATTCATCATCTTAATTTTTTATATTAATAATACTCACTAAGGTAAAAAATTAATAACCAGGGAAAAAGTAAATTAGGTTAACATATAAAAAGTTGAATGAAAATGATTAGAAACCTGTATAATTCACTAAAAATTAGTTTACGAGGATAATATATAACCATAATCACATTACCTATAAATTTTCTATTTTTGGTCCCCAAATCATTTTATTATAACATTTCATTATTGAAAATATAATGGTTACTTAAAAAACTCTCCTTATCATCACTTATAAAAAAAGGTAACACTTCAACTACTTCTATAATTTCATATCCTGTTAATATTATATTGAAAACCTTCTACATTTCTCCTAATATATCCCTCTACCACAATTATATTCTTATGGTCACATTTATTTTTCTTAAGGCCTTATTTTCAATGGATCATTCTATAGAAATACTCAAGATTCCTCCATTTTAATTACATTGACTTTATCTTTTCTAGTTACCATAATACTTCATAAATAATCTCTAAAATATTAATATAATTAATTAGTATCAATAGTATATTAATATATTATTATATTACAAAAAAATCAATCCAATCCTTTACAAACATTTCAAAATAAAATGACATCGATTGCATGTACATGAGGGTACTACTACCATGAAGTGATATTGTTCGTTCTCAATCACCTCCTCACATGGATGGTAAACAAGACGTATTTTTAGAATTTTAAATTTTTATATATGAAATTTACAAATAAAAATAAATAATTTATTATATACCACCATTCTATCCATTCGTTGAGAACTGGGAAGGTTAATCCTACGTACATGCAGATTATCGCCTCCATGAACAAAAAAATTTCCTTTTTCATCACCACACATCAATGATTGTTATTTTGGTGTATTTGACAGGGATATATTATTTTTATGATATGTTTAATCTTATTAATATTTTAAATTATCTTTATCCAAATATATTCCCAAAGTAATTAAATCATTATTACATGATACCTTTTGGGTGGATTTAACCGCCTATGTAAACAATGATGTAATGATTATGTCATAAATAATTATGGTATTCCATATAATCATAATATATAGTTATAGTGATATTTTTAATATATTATATTTAATCTATTAAATTTTTAATATTTAAAAAAAATTAAAAATATATTAAATTTCGATCGTTAAACACATTAAAAACTAGTTTATTTCTTTATAATTTTTAGAAGTAAAATTCATTCCATGAACCTAATGAAAATAATATGGATGTAATATTGAAAATAATTAATATTAATTCCTTATTTTCATAATAATACTGAACTATAAACAACTTATTGAGGTTACAAACCTACTTCATAATGATTATATGAAACAAACAACCAAAACTTCTAACAACCGATAATGATAATAAACTATGCATGTATAATATATTAGTAATATATGAATATAAAATAAGTAAAAAAATATTTATATGTTTTTATTATGTTTATAAGATAAGTAGTTAAGATATTATTAATCATTATATGGGATGTTACAGAATGGTCGAATGATGAGGAATCAATGGTTAGGGTTTTTTTTGTCTCAAATGCTTTTTAATTGGACATGTTTTTTTTATTATGCACATAATTTCATTTAATTGGTTTATATAATTCCTAATTTGTATTTAATATCATGAAATTCCATTTATTAGTAGGAATTAAAGTTAATTTTAAATCTATATCACTCTATTTCTATAGGTTTTGAGATAAATGCCCTATAAGTTGTAAGGGCATTGATGATGAAAACATTTTCTGTTGGTCATATTCACTTATATTTGACTAAAATCATTGAAAATTTATTTATTATAAAAAATAAACATGATTGTTTATATTTCCTCAATTTTCTGGGAAAGTAAAATTTTTACACCTATATTTTTGGTTGAATATATTGTTATATAAATATGATACTTTTTCCAAAATAATTCACATTTATTTTAATGTACATTACGTCTGTATCAATGTTTTTTACATCCATATTATGTTATCCATTATTTATTATAAAGATAATTTAAATTATTTTATTTTATTATAATAACTATATTCACCTAGTTTCTAAATTAAAATTTGGTATTCTTTTTTCAAATTTGGTTTCAAAAAGGTATTTAAAAATATTAATAAAACGAGGTTTAAATATTTTAAAAATCAAATGTTTTAGCTCCAACTATACATTTTTTTATAAATCTTGTCATTTATAGGATCTTTTATTTGTATCTATTTATACCAAAGTTTTATAATCTATTATATTCCCATTCAAAAAAATATTTTTGAATGTAAATATATACTTCAATGATTTATATAGTTTTTTGAAAACTTGTGTTTTTAACTTTATTTACCATCCAAGGTTTATATTCCTCGAAATTATGTTTTCATTAACCTATAAATGTTTTTATTATATGATTACTTTTCGAAAAAAATAATGTTATATGATAACATATTATCTAATTCAATGTTTTTTAAAGGATAAAGAAACCCATTCTATTTCTATATATTCATTATGATAAGGTGAATTTATTTTTTTCAAGATGAAAAAATATGTATTAGAAATTTAAAATGAGGGTCATATATACAGTATACAATAATTTTTTAAAGATTTATATCTTATGAGACATTTATTTCATGTAAAACCCCTATATTATTAAAAAATATTACTACGTTTTATTGTATATACTTACTGAAACACTAAGTATAAACAAACCAAAAAATATTTTTATTTATATATATCCATTATTACCAAGAGATTTATTGGGTGGTTGTAAATAGGAATAAAAAAATTATATATATATATACGGCTTAATAAAATTTTATAATTCATTCATTGGAAATATGTAATCAATTTTTTTAAAATTGATTTTACACATCAAATATAAATTTCATAAAAAACGGTGTTTATTTCATTTTTCTGAGGGAATATTATAATAAATATCTAGAAATGTAAAAAAAATATCGTTAAAAAAGGATATAATTTTTAAAATAATAATATCAGTATTTTCTTCATCTGAAATTTTTGTATTTCTCAAAAAAGAATGATTTTTATGTGAATAACAAAAATTATCATATTTTGAAAAATTATAATTATTGTAAATAAAATGTTTTATCATTATTTATATTGATATTAAATTATTATTAAATTAATTAATTTATATATAATATAATTAATTATATATAAATTATATTCAATCTTGATATTTTTATTTGATAATTTTTGTTCTTAAAACAACATTTTTCTAAGAAAAACTACTTTTTGTTGAATTTTAAGTATTTATATTAAAATTAATTTATATAACTTACATGAAATTAATATGAATAAATTATGTTATTTTTTTGATTCATATATTCATATAAACTCTAGTATGTATTTTTGTGATTACCTAGAAGAAACTAATTTTTTGATTAATAAAAAATAATGATTTATAAAAAAAGTTATTTTATTTGACATCACTAAGAAAAAAATCTCATGAAAATTTATTAATCCTATGGTACAATAATTTATTTTATAATACTACAAATATAGTAAATAAAATAAGTCATAATATATAAATTGTAATTTATTTCATGGAAAATATTAAAATAATTTTCAGTGTCGACGTAGTACTTGTGGAACAATTGAAAATGTAAATTTGATG
Organism: Viscum album; assembly: GCA_963277665.1. Classification (NCBI taxonomy): domain Eukaryota; kingdom Viridiplantae; phylum Streptophyta; class Magnoliopsida; order Santalales; family Viscaceae; genus Viscum; species Viscum album. The sequence goes on along the minus strand of OY728125.1, from coordinate 1,471,022,610 downwards.
CCATGAAGAAATTATTAGAAAAGGTATAAGTATACTGTATTAATGAATATAAAATATTAATTATTTGTAATGATTTTTTTAATAAATTCTAATTGTTTCGTCATATTAATACTGACTTATCCAAATTCTTATGTGATGCTTACGTAAGGCTAAAGAAGAAAAGATACATATTAATTAAGATTGAAATTACATTAATGTGAGTTAATATACATATTTAAGGAATATAAAGTGTTATATTGTAGTTATTTATTTAATTTTTTATGCTATGTTATTTTCTATTTTTAGTGATGAAATAATTACCTAAAATGATTCTGTATCATTGAATATATAATTATACAAGGAATAAAAAATAAATTAAATGGTTTTAAACCCATTAAAAATGATATTTGTTTTTGGTGAGATAAAGTTTACAGTAAATTTTATAGTAAAATATAAAGTATATATGTTTTTTGGAGAGTTTTGTATTGTAATTCCATTGCATTGATGTTTCTATCAAAGTCAACATAGGTGAATATTTAATAAAATGATAACAACATAATTTTATGTTAAATATAGTTTATTAAATAAAATAAAAATCATAAAAATCTTGAAAAAAGAAAATTATGATGATTAATGGTATAAAAGTTTATTCCTTTTAATTTTTTTATCAAACATCTCCCTTATATGTAAAATTATTAACCTTTTATGTTGAAAACATTTTTACCATGGTAATGGTTAAAAATAATTAATATAATGGTTAATAAAAAAAGCATTAAAATATTATCTAAACAAAAAAATTGAATTTATTAAGACCATATCCACATCATGTTTGAATAATTTTAATTTTGGAACATTTTAATGTGGGTTTTATACATATAAAATTACTTTATTTTAGTTAATTTAAAAACCAATTGTAATGATTTATTATTATAAACAATATTTTATAAAATTTTCAAAAATTCATATAAAACAAATCTTTGTAAATGTAAATTTTAAATGGTTAAAATATCAATCATGGTGTAATAATAAGAATATATTATGTTATTGTAACTTTATTGACCCCTAAAAAGTGAAAAACTTTGATATCATTTAAACTGTCAAAGTGGATATTAGTGGTTTAAAACAAACTGATAAGGGAAAAAAGTAAAACATTTATTAATTTTATTTTATGATTTAATTTTGACTCAACCACACCATATATTTTAATTTTATCAATTTATTAAAAATTTCACTAGAAAATTTATTAATATCAATTTAATGGTTAATGAAATTCCAAGAATGTCTCTCCCCACATTTCTAAAAGGGTACTCACCCTTCTATCCACTACAATAATCAAGTTCCATTTTTTCCCACCAAAACATATACAAATCCATTTATAAAAACCCTATCCATATTCGATAGGTATTTATTTTGTATTAATACCATCTTTATAGGGGATGAGGTCTAATGATAATAAGATCTCTAGAGAAGATGTATACCATTTAATAGAATGTTGTAATTTTATATCATTTTTTATCTCTTTAAAATATTATTAAAAAAATATAAAATAATAAGAATAGAATTTTAAATATACTCATATATTTTTATGATAACATAATAACATATAAACATCACCTTATTTCAATAAAATTGAAACGAAACCATCATTCCTATGTATGGTAAACTACTTCTTCACAAACCAATGCAATTCATTTTCCATAACTGCCTCTCACTGATAGTTATAATGACATATTTAGTTTATAAATATTTTATATTAATTAAATTATTATCATTATAAAATTATATTACATAATATAATTTAATACCTTTTCATACATTGAAAAATGATAATGTTATTCATGTGAACACGTATAATACAACATCCACATAGTGATGTTGTTCGTTTTTCATTACCAAATCACATACATATTAAATATAAGTAATTATAAATAAGTAGTATTATATTTATGATATGATAATAATTTTTGAAATTTAAATTCATTCTCACCATATTTTCATCATGTTCTTCAAAAATGACATGGTTTCTAATTTATACATATGACATGCAGTCTTCTAAATTGTTATATAGTTCATTTTTATTTTCAATATTGCATATTTGATTTAAAAATGTTATTTAATTTATAAAAGGAATCAATATTTAATTATTATTTTTATATATATTATAGAATAATGGCTTTATTGATCAAAGTCAACATAGAAATGTCATTTTGGACATACTATTTGATTATTGTCAAAACATTCGATGTGATCTTTATTGATTTTGAAATTGAATATAATAATGAAATAAATAAATAAAGGATAAAATTAATAATGTTAATAAGATGATAAATAGTTAATATAATTTTATTGTTCTTGAATATATATAATTTATGTTAATAATCTGACTCGACGTATGGGACATTTTTCTTTAAAATCTAATTCCATGTGTTGTTATGATTTATTTTAGATATTATTTTCTTCCACATCCATATTATTAAATATTTTTATATGTTTATTTATAAAGACATTATTTAATTATAGAAAAAAATTTACGTTAATTTTTAATTTCTTTTTAATGATTATAAAAGGAATATTTTGATGTATTTTATACAAAACAGTTTGGAAGAAAGGAAAAAAGGAATTTTGTATTTTAAAACATGTGGAATCAACTATTTCCCCCACCTCCAAATCTTTAATTTGATTATTGGATTCATATACATGAATCAAGGTTTTTAGAAATTAAAAACCCACTTTCCTTTTGATTGATTATTTAAAAATTTGGATTTAAATCAAATAGATATTTTGATCTCTTAAAATGTTTTCCTTATGGTTGTAAAAAATGATTTTATACAAGATTTTATGTGTTTTTATTTTGTTATTATAAATGGGAATTTATTATTATATTATATATTTATATTATAAACCAACCATGTGAGGTTTTATAAAAAAATAATTACGTGTGCTTCTATTATATACCATGAATCGGTGACCCTAATATATATTTCTAGGGAAATCAGAATTTGTAATATTAATTCTATAGATGATATAAACATTATTTCCCACGTATCCTTTAAAACTTTATTATGATTTATAATGATCATTATATGTCATATTTTGAATTAAAAAGTTTATGTGGTGATATTTTCTTTTAAAATATAGTTTACTACAATTTTGGGCAAAAGAGTATGTTTTTAGTAATTTTTTAAAGTGTTTCCATATTTTTTAGAGAAACCCTTTTGAAAATTATTTTTCCATAATGTTATATTATAATATTTTTTTAAAAGAAATTTGGGCATTAATGATGAATAATTATTTTGGTAATTATTATTTGTGATGAAATTTCATTATGATATAGGGGAAAATATCTTATATGAACTCATGCTTTCGAAATGGACTATTGGGTTTCCTATATTTTTCTAGATGTCCAATAATAATATTTTTTTTTCTCATAAAAGTATTAAAATTATTTTTCAAATGGATTAATGAAGATTATAGAATTTAATAATGTCATTTTTTAGATATGGAAGATACCATTCAAAAAACACAAATGTTGTTATAAAAAAATGTTTTTGGGTTAAAAATGAAAACTGTGTGGTATATTTTACATTAAAATATATTTATTCATAATTATAAAAAAATATAATTATTAAAGATCGTAGGATATGTATGTGATCCAATATTTCATTTTCATTTTTTTTGGATAGTTGAAAATGGGTCACATTTTTTAGCATAAAATCCAAAAATGTTATGATTCTATTTTATGAACCATATTATAAACATTGTAGATTAAGGTATTTTAATGTAAGGTCAATATAAGTCATACTGATACAATTATTTGTTTATAATTTTTGGTTAAGAAAAAGTTAATAGGCTTAGAAATAAATTTTTTAAGTTTTGTATATTGATATTTTGAGGTGATTAACTATTATTATTAAGATATTTTATTAGGTCATGGTGTATGTAACCCAATTTTTAATGTGAAGAATTATTTTACAAGAATCTTGTAAATAATTGGAGATGTAAGTTAAATTTTATGAGATAAACTTTGATGAAAATTACTTTTTTAATGTTTATATTGTTAAGATAATTTTTGAATCTTCATCAAATTTTTGGGTACTATGTAAGAATATTATAAATATATTTTAGTAAAAGGACATTATACATTCTTTGAAATAAATCATCGTTTCTTGAATGGATAGGGGTTGAACCCACAATCTATGGTTTCAATGGGTGAAACGTTAGAACTTCACTATGTGATGTCATGGTTATTTAAAATAAATTAATCAAATTACTTGATATAAAAAGAATATGTTGATTCATGGAACATATTTTCACCATATAAAAAATGATATTGAAAAGTAATTTAGTCATTTTGTACTTAATGATATTATTGTAGAAGATAACTACAATTTAGGAGAAAACTGTATCATTAAAGGAAAATTAATATTATAGAATTTATTTTATTAATAATTATTTAATTATATTTTTGGACCCATACGTAATTTAATTATTTTTTATGTTGATTCAAGAAACTTATGAAATTTATTATATTTTATAATATATTAAATGATTAGGTAATATACATTTGTGATTAAATGAATTTATAATAAAATAATATTAATTAAATATAATGTTTAAAATAATCGTGGAATTATATATAATCAAATTCATATGATTTTTGGCATTCTATGATTTTGGGAATATGTTGATGAATTTAAAGGATAGATATCTATCAAATTATCTATGTTGAACTTTGGGTGTTATTATTGATTCATTGAAGATTAATTTTGAATTTATTTATATTATTGGTTTAATATTTATTAAATAATGTTATTTTAACCATTATGGATTTGGTAAAATATCCTAGGAATATATTGTTATTGTTTTTTGGAATTATTTGATCCATTTGAAATTGATTATTGTGCTTGATATATAAAAGCTTTACCATTAATGATCATTATTGGGATCAAAGAAAGTTATTTTCATAGAATTTGATTCATGCAATAAATTAAATATGTTAAGGAAGTATATTTTCTAATGGTATTTTTCTTGATATGTAAATAAATTTCTCAGCTTATGGAAATGAATCTCGAAATAAAATTTTTATCATTTACCATTATTTCTGATGAATCGATTCTATTCTGAATATCCTTTTTATATATAATTTTATGGCCATAATATTTCCCATGAAATCATTCTTTATCACCACCCATCATTTAGAAAATAACTTTTCCCTCCATGTCTATATTTTCACCACCCACTATTTTTCTCCTATTTGGAAACATAATATGTGTTATACTTTATATCTATTTTATTTATATTTTCATTTATTCAAAAGGTTGTTTCATTAACCCATTCTTAAATATTGTGGAAAAAATGATATTTTCCAAAGTCACACCATTCATTACTTGGGTCATGATAAATTTTAGAGGCCATAATATATTTAGGTGGTAGGGAAAAATATAACACCATGATATTTACTGAAAATTCATACTATGTTTGATAGCATATACGCCATGAAATACCGGGATTAAATAAAGATAAAAATATTATTATATAAATATAATAGTTATAACCTAATAATTTAATTTATGTAAACTAATATTCTTAACCACATCTTAAAAATATATATATTTTTCCCTAATAAAAATTTCTGGATTAATTATTTTGAAATAAGAACACATCTTTTAGTGAAATTTTTGTACCCTTTAAAAATAGGTTTTAATAAAAAATATTTTCTCTTTATATTACGGAGATAAAAATATATTTTATTTCTTGATAATTTAAAAATTGTATCTTATAAAAGATATAATTTTAAAAATATGCATCTAAAAATCATCTTAGGGTGATAATTTGGGATTGTTTTTGAAAGATTTGATATTTTGATGATTAGTGAATATCCAAATTTTTTATAATCATTCCCATTATTTTATATAAAAAAAATTAATGTTTAAATTTTATAATAACATAATATTATGTCCATTAAGTTCTATTTTATTTTATTCAGTATGTATTAATAATCATTATTAAACATTTTTTCGTATATCTTCGTTTTTAGTCTAAAATGGTTTTAAAAATACTCCATTTCAATAATTTTTTTCTTTTATTTTAGACATAAATTTATTAAATTATAATAATTTAAATTTATGAAATTAAATAACTTTTTCGGATTTATATATTGAAATTAATCCAAAAATAAATTTTTGATATTTTCTATAAATGTTAAATTTTTGGCAAATTGTTGAAATTATAATTTTTTTTGAGTAAGGTGTCTTTTATAATATTTAGAAGACATAAATATCATTTTAAAAATTTATAAAACTTATGAAACTAATTATTAATTTTAATTTACTTCAAATAAATGAAATATATATTTGAAAAAAATGGAATTTTTAACATGATAAATATGAAAATGATTTTCACTGTTGATATAATGCATGCAAAAAACTAGAAAAGATTGATTTTTTATTTTAAAGATTATATTTGATAATATAGAATTATTTTATAAAAACATTTCATATATATTATGTATTATAGATAATTTTATATTATATATTCTAATTTTTCACTTATACAATAAGTGCCTTATCTAAATGCTTGTGCAAGGGTAACAAAGAAATAATGACATATAGAGTTGGTTGTCATGACATATATGTGAGTAAATATAAATATTGGCTAGATTTAATAATTTATATTTAAATTAATAAATGGTTTATATAGTAATTAATTCTTAATTTTTAGTGATGTACTAGTTACCCTCAATGATTACGCAAGATTGACTCAATAGATGTTCAAAGAGTTGAAAAATCTAGTAAAGGATTTGAAAATCCATAAAAGTTACGTTTTTCGGTGATTTGAATTATTAAATGTGTTTTAAATATGAATAGTATATATTTGGGTGGTTTTAATGTTTTATATTTATATTTTATTACATTTATGTTATATTTAAAATAAAATTATCTCAATAGTTCTTAAATTGACATTAAAAGTAATTTAATAAAATATATGTAATTAAAATAATAAAATATCATAAAAATATATAGAAAAAAATGTAGGATTAAAATGATATAAAATGTCAATATTTTTCAATATATTATCCAATTTTCACCCTATAAGTAAAATGGTTAACCGTTATATTGAAAAAGTAGTCATCATAGTCACCGTTAAAAATTATCAATGAACTAGCTAATCAAATTGATATGTTTTAAAATGATATCTAAAAATATCATAATTTTTTTATTTTAGATTATATCCACCTTATATTTAGATCCCTATCATTGTGAAACCATTTCAAATGAGTTAGACACATATCAAATTATATCATTATATTTATTTCTAAAAATAACGTAAATGACTTTTTATAATAATAAAATATATTATTAAATGATTTAAAATTCATAAAATTTATATATTTGTTCAGGTGAATGGAATATGGTTTAAAATATCACCCATTGTCTATTTATTGGTCGTTTATCCTATTACAGTATCTTTCCAAACTCATAAATAGTAAAAAAAACAATTATTTCATCATAATTATCAAAAGGGTTAAGAGAGGGGTTAAAACAAGTAGATAAGGGAGAAAAAAATAAAAAACAACTTTCCTAAATTATATTGTATGATTTAATTAACACTCATAATCACCTAATATACTAATTAAAACGATTTGGAGACATTGTTTTAGGAAAATTACTTTATTTATTTTTATACATTAAGATTTACATGAATTCCCCTCCCCTCATTTATGAAAGAGAACCCATATACTCTACTCTACACAATTCAATATATATTTCTTGGAAAATATATATCCAAATAACTTATTTAAAAAAATACCTATAGTGTATTTATTTTTTTGGTGTAATACTAACTTTTCAGGATAGAAGATGTAAATAATATATTTTTTGTGAAGAAGTGGAATGGATTGTAATAAAAAAAATTGTTTTATTTTTTTTCTAAAACCATCAAATATTGTTAAAAATAATAAAATAATAACCTCATTACCTGTCATATATTGATAAGAATTAATATTAATTAAATAAAATATATCCATATCCGTCATCGATTAAATGGGAAACAAAATGTTCATTTGGGTGTATGGTGGACTACCGCTTCAAAAACTGATGTCATTCGATTTCCATCACCACTTCTCATGGATGGTTATAAATAAAGTTTTAATATATATATATATATATATGATATTTATGACAATATTATTATATATTAAATATAAAATATCATCTAATTTATTATCATCCCATCCATTAAAAATTAATAATGCTGTTTGTGCGTGCGTGTGAATTGCCACATCCATGAAACACTATAATTTATTTTTCATGAACAAATCACATGGATACTATATATAGTTATATTTATTGAACTAATATGATATATATAAAATAATAATCATTCATGGAAGATAAAATTTCACTTAATTTATTTTTATATTGTTATTTGAAAAATAGAAATATTACTAGTGCATACATACGACCTAACATCTATACGATGGAAACATAGTATATTTTTTATAAAAATCATTAATGGTTGTTTTTAAAGAATAATTAATATAAAAAATAATTATTTCATGATTATTATTATGCAAATTTTTTAATAATGTCATCATTGACTATAGTCGACTTAATAAATCCATTTAAGATATATGATCTAAATATCATCAAATTATTTGATGTCAAAATGACTGATTAAGTAATAGTATATAATAAGATAATAAATAATATAAAATGATTAATAATCATGAATATGGTCATTTAAAATGTAAATTTTTATCATATGTTTATTATTCATGTTCATAAATGATGTATGTGATGATTCAGAAATGATGTGAGGGACACATTTTTTTAAAAGTTGTTTTAAATGTTTTAAAGGCCTACATTATAAATAATTTTCCTCCAAGTCCATATTGTTAAATTTATTTAATTGATTCATCTATATGGAAATAAATTAATTATAATAAAAAAATTTATGACACATTTTTTAATTTCATTCAGTTGATATCAAATGGAATATTTATATATATTTTATACAGAACTTGTTGAAAAAAGAAGAAAAATGAATGTTCTATTTTAACATATATAATGTAAAAGTTTTCTCCGTCCACCATAACCATTTTATTGTGTTTGGATTCATGTAAAATAATTTATTATTTCAAAAAGTATAAATATTATATATCATTTTTCTGATTATTTTCAAAATGTTTTTGAAATGGGAAAAAAATATGTTAATATTAATAATTTTTTTATAATGGGTGAAAATAATAGTTTTTATAAATGATAGAAAGTGTCATTATTATTTTATGGTTATGGGGAAATATTTATTATGCTCAGTGGTATTTTTAATATACCAAGGATAGGTGTTTTCATTATAAACTAAGGATGTGTGTTTTTATTATTAACTATGAACATGTGAGCCCAATATAACTATAAAATGAAATGGGTATTTGTAACAGACATTATAAGAGACAAATTTAAATTACTATTCAAATTACCTACAAGAAATTTCAATTCATTCAAAATATTTTTCATTGAACTACCATTTTATTACAATGAAAGATGATGATATTTTTTAAATGTATTTGTTATGAAATTTTTAGGTAAAAGTTATATTTTCGAGAAAGTTGTTTTCAAAAGATTCCATGTTTTCCTGGAAAACCACTTGATTATTATATTTAAATTATATTCCCATGTAATGTTTTTTTGGAAAATCCTTCGGTGGTGAACTTGATTTAATGTGTATGTAAGTGATTATTTTGACTAAAATTATATTATGTTAATCCAAAAAATCTCGTACATGTTCTTGTGGTTTTGAAATGGACTAATTGTCTTAAATTTTTATGTATACTCATTACTGGTATGTTTTATAATCCTAAAATCTAAAATTATTTTTCATATGGATTAAGGACTTATATAAATCAAAATAAATTATGAGTTCCAGTTATAGAAGTTAATTTTGGTCAAATAAGAATGTACTTATTATAAAATGTTTTATGGGAAAAATAGAAATTTTATGGATGTGTCCACATTGAAATAGTATCCAAAATTTATCTAAAATCATAATCCTATAATTTTCTTGGTTATATAAGTGATCCAATTTTTTTGGATGCTGTAAGTTAAGAATGGTTGAAATTTGGTCACATTTATTTTTTTCAATGCCAGAAATTTTAATATGAAGATTTAAGAACCACATTAACGGGAGTTTGGGTTGATGTTTATTACATGTTATGAGTGAAAATTATTTTTCCCAACCAGAATCATAACCACATTTTTTTTCAAAATATTTATTATTAACATTTTATTAGTTTAAAACAAGCAATATAGACATTTTTTATGTCCACAACATAAATCAGGGAAATTTTGATTAATCATTACAAGATTCATGATAATTGATTTTATTTACAACCAAATGTATGTATATTTATTTATTCAAAAAAAGAATCATGGAAATTTTATTAATTCACATCACGAAGTATGATTGTTTTTCTTTGAATATGAATAGTTAATTTCTTTATCATTGCATGAAATGTGATGAGTAGTTTTGTTCACATGATGAAGTGTATAAATGTTTTTCAACATGAAGGGTTGATTTTGTTTTGTTCAATGTGTTATAATTTCTATATGTTTATGTTTTCCTAGAATTTAATTGTTATGATATGTCTAAAATGAATAATAAATTATCATTCCTTAATAAAATGACTATGATCCATGGGTCATGTTTATTATCTCTCGATTACACAAAATTTTTCCAAGGAATATTCTTGCACGTTTGAGAACAAAGGTCTTTTTTGTGAAGGAATGTGAGAAACTAACATTATTCCAAATTATTTTTAATTCATTATTTCTCTCATATTCTTGTTTTCTCTCTTCCACATTATCTGACCCTTGATAACATGTTGATTGGTCTACAGTAATTGTTTCATCTCACACCTTTCTAATTGTTACGTTCCCTAGTTTATAAATGTTAATATAACATTGATGATATCTTAAAATTGATATAGTAAAATGTCAATGTTAAACAATGATTACATGTATTTTAAAATTGGGTTTTATAGGTAATATTTACATACAATAAACCTTTTTTGATATTATGAGATGATTTATGATATTTAATGTTTATCAAATGGTGATTTTGTAAAATAAAATTGATATTAATTTCAATTTTTATGAAATTTAGTTTTTGACGAACGTTTTTAGAACTCGATATAGGAGTGTGAGTCTAGGGAACCTCAGTTGGTTTTTGTATAGGGTATAGATATTTTTTGGATTAGTTTAGTTATTTTTGAACATTAGTTTATTTACCTTTGTTATTAGGGTTTTATAACCTTAGCGAAAATACTATATATCTGCCTTACTATATGATGATATGATAAAATATATTTAAATTATTTAATTTTTTTTTCATTGAAATAAACCCATGTATGTATATTTCATTGTGTATGTGGTTGTCCAACGGAAAAACCTAAGGTCCATCCCCTTGAAATGTATTGGTTTAACATTGAACTGTTCATTACTCTGATGCACGATGAGCATGCATATGACTTCACACATAGATAAATACAATTGATTGAAAATTTTTTTATATAAAAGTATCATTAAAATATATAATGTGCGATTTATTATAATAATGAGTTAGGTTAGGGAATATGAGAGAACCCAATATAAGAAAATATAAATTGATCTAAGAGTTATATAGGTTGAACATAAAGATAACGTGATGGTTTCAAAGATAAAAAATTGTTAGGTTGATTTGTTCATAATTATTTTATGATTTAAATATTGAACAATAATTATTAAATCCTTTTGTATTTTGAAATGGTTAAATCCTAAAGGAAAAATGTTAATAGTCGAACCCATGTAAAATTCCGAGATTTTTGCAAATGGTTACCAAATGGGATGAGAGTTAGAGTATGAAATTTCGTGATTTTACCAAACAAATTATCCCGAAATATTCTTAACGATGTGTACTTAGCTAAGATTCCAAATTACAAATAAAATAGAATTATATATTATCATGTATATTTGGGTATTTAAGTTGATGAAAGAATGAATATTGAATTTCCTAAATGAAAAGATTGTATGAGGAAACACCTTAGGAGTTTTGTTAATGTAACCTGAAAATTATTTAATTAAAAGAGTTAATCAATAATTAAACTATATAAGAAAAATGGATAGTTTTTTCAAGAATATAGAAAGATATAATGTCTATATAAAGTTACAATTAATAATTATATTCCATATTTTTTGGGAACATGGTAATTATCCATGTCAATTCTTTAATTTTAGGCCTACCCCATACACAGATTATCACCATCCTTCATGACAAAGTGGACAATTAAATTCCATAACATGCACTACTCCAGATTTGGATCCTAATGTTTATGTTAGAGAAATTCTCTAATCCACATTTATACATTTCTTATTGGAATATGAATCTTGTAACACTATTATATCCTTTAAATTTTCTATAATAATAAAATCACTACCCTGATGATTTAACTGCTGAAGAAATAGTCAAGTGGTATGATTATTTTTTCCATATTTATTTATTATAGTTAAATGATTTATTAAAATATTAATATCCTTTATAAAAATTTAATGTAGTTTTAAAAATTTATTTGTTACCTAGACTTTGAGGGGATAAATAAATTTATTATAATAAGATATAATATTTCCTCCAAAACAATAGTTGTCTAAAAATTCAAAAATATAAATAATATCTCTTTTAAAATTAATTATTATATATGTTTCCAAATATGTAATCATGAGGGATATTTTTATAAATTCTTTTAGAGGAAACAACATATTTTGACATATCTATTATGACAAAAGGGTGGTTTTAAAGACATAAATAAGTAACTAATTTGGAAACATTCATTTACAAATAAAACCCTGATTTATAACTAAAAAATGATATATATATATATATATCAATTTTATCTTCTAATAAGTGATAATTAAAATTTCAATGTAAAAATTCTATACGGTTGTAAAATATAATGACCCAAAATTCTGGACCTTGTAATATTGATGTTATGTTCAATAGAATTCATTACACGCTACTTCTAATATGAAGAAACTATAATAAATTTGATGTATGTTGTTAATAAATCTCTAATAAAAACTAATATTATAAATCATTTTAGGTTGTTATATTTGGATGATAAATAAATAATATGTTTTAAAATTGAATAATTTTACATTATGTAAAAAAAAATTCTTTATATTATATGTTTACTTTTAGAAACTAAAATTAAAAAATTCTATAACTTAAATTTTATAAAATAAAACTCAATTTTTAATTAATCGTATCAAAATGTACTTAGTTTGAAATTTTTAGTTTATTGTGAAATGTTTTTTTAGTCAAAAATATGTTTTCTAAAACATTTTGAATTTTTTTTAATGATTTATCTATTATGTAAGAGTCTTATAAAATATTAAAAATCATTTATGTAATAGAATATGTATTTAGGGAATATAGGTTTTATTTTTAAATTATTTGTCTATCTATCAAATCCCTTGAACACAATTTTTATTTCTACATTAAATTTTTACCATTATAATAAATGTTATATTAATATTCATCTAATTTAATTATTTTATTGTGAACTTAGGTTATAGATTGATATTAAATACACCAAATTATTTTATAATAAACCAAAATATGACATAAAAATTACTATAAATTACATACATATATTTTTCATATGTTTTAAAACATAAATATTTTAAAAAAAACATTTTTACACGTTCTGTGTGATTAGTTTAAAAATAAACATTTAAACCTTTAAAAATATTATTTGGTGAAAAAAATTTCAATTTTAAAATCGAAAAGATTAAAATTTTTAAATGTAATAATCCTAAATTTATTCTTTAATAATAATAACAAAATTTAAATATAAATTATAAATGTATAAGTAAATTAGTTTAAAAGATAAAAATGTAACAAAAAAATACATAAAAACAGAAAGATGTCTGTAAACTGATTGGATGAGAGGAATAAGGACCCACAAAAACTACCCCTTGATTTTTTCCATTTTGTATCTAGTGAAATTTTAATATTGATATTACATTCTTTAAAAAGTAATGGTTATGTCCAATACTACCCTTCCATTAACTCATAAAATGGTAACACATGCACCACTTTATGTCTCCCATATACATAAAATTTCGTATATTAAAACCTAAAATATTATCCAGCATAAAACCTCTCCCACACCCATAAGATTCTTATCAATAGAATATTGATTAGGATATTCATTTTCAAGGAACTTTAAAAGAGAAAACTTAATTTTTCTAATTAGAGTATTACTTTCACTTTTTTTTAATTTTTTTAATAATTCCTAAATAGTTTATGAAATTATTGATGTAATGAAATACATATAAGAAGTACAAATAAATTTAATTATATTAATTATAAAATAATTATTCAAACATTTTCATCTAATAAAAACACATCAATCGTCAATACATTCATACATCCATCACTAGGAAGTTATATTTTTCAATTTCTATAACCACCACTCTTGGATGGAAACTACGATGTAAATGAATTATAATATTTAATGGGTAAAATTTATTCCTATGAAATTATAATTTATCATATACTACTTTTCCTTATATTGATGGATAAATGAGATCTTAAATCATATGTAATATTAGACAAACACCTCTACAAATAATGATTTCTTTTTCATAACCACCCATCATTAATGGTTCCTAGAATAAATATAAGGAATGTATATAATGTTTATTAAATTTTTAACATTATTTATATATATAAAAAATTATCCCCAACTAAATACATACTCTTACTCATAAAATCATTAAAAAGCATTACCTATTGGTTATATTTAACCACCTATATAAAAAAATTATAATGGTTATGTCATAAATGATTATGTGATGTCATACAATGCCAATAACTTGCAATAAGGATATTTTTAGTATTTATTTAAATTATTTTTGAAATGAGTTGTTAATATATAAAATTTCAACTAATATATCACCTTATAAATGATAAACATGTTGAAAAATAGTTCATGATCATTTAAACAGTCACCCGCTCTGGCTGGGACCATCCTACCATGGCTTGAACCATCACACTGAAACTATGCCCACCTGGTCAGGTTGGCCCATGCGCTACATCTGCACCAAATGTGTGCACTCCCCTCTATGGTGAATAATGTTTCTCATGGCTATTTCATGTAGCTGGCTGCTACAAGCTTCCATAAGGTTAGGCCATCAGGTCCCTGTGGCTCCACCAGTCTACGCAACTCCTACAAGAGGCTTGTCGTAGACAACGTCGGTCGCTAGTGGCCCCTTAAGCGGGCCACTATGCCTCCTACAATGTTCCAATTTATTAAATTATGACACTTCCATGATCCTTGGGTCTTAGGATACACCAATCCATCCTTCTCTTTGACATACCATTAATTCAGGGGATTGATTCTATTTGGAGCCTCCTGGATATTTGAGCCATGAATAGGGAAGAGTAGAATCAAAATGTTTACCAGACGAATTACCCTTATACTTTGTTCATGTTTTCATGAATTTCATTCTGTTGGAATGAAGAATGATGATGAAATAATCACAGAGATATGTCTCCCATTAAAAACCCTCAATCGACCCCATCCCAGAAGAATGATCAAACCACAGATTGACCTATTCACAATTTGGTCCAAATTCATCATTGAATTTAATCATTGGAAATCAAGAAGGAAAAAAATGTCCCACCTTGAGTTAGATCAGTCGTTGACAAGGAGAGGATTCTTTACCATCATTAATGAGATCATAAAACTATATTTGGGTGATAATCCACGATCCAATCTCCAATAAATCATCAATCGTTTGAGTGGGTTCATTCTACAATCGTTATAGGAATTTCAGGTATATGACTATAACCCTAAATTCCATGACATTGGATTATGAAAAAGAAACTTTCAATGCATCATCATGTAACATTATATAAAATAAAAGTTAATTTATATTATTCAATAAAATGTATAAAAATTAATTTACACAACCACCCCGTGCCGAGAGATGTTAGGCCTCACCTACGGTAAATTGAATGCCCAGAACCCTTTAGTGCCCATCAATTTATGATATGGGAACCCATTATGGTGAAATAACACTTTTTAAAAAAAACTATGCATGCATGATATCTAATATTTTAATATTATTTAGTCAATTGTTCTGGTAACCCCGATCCTTATAATCACTTGCCTTTATAGAACCTGGTATCTAAAACAAACCATATAATATCTAAAAATAATACATTGAAAATCTGAGATGTAACATACTCTCCACATTGTGGGTTTACATCCCAAAAATCCTAAACAAAAGGGATACTCAAACAAAAGAGGGTACTGAACATGAATATTAACATCACGCTCCCATGTACTCGAATGGATATTCCCATGTTTCCACCAAACGCATGCCAGAGGAATTGACTTCCAAAGAAGGATCCTCTCTTGTCGGTCCTTGATCTAAACCAGGTACTTAGAATAAGTTTCCACATCACTGATGTACAGCTCATTCTAGTCAATAATGTTTGATGGGCCATTCTCATACCTCGTCATGTGTGAATTATAGAAGACATCGTTTTCCCACTCAATCTTTTGAGGTAGATCCAAGTGGTACACCACCATGCAAACCCTACGTAGAATCTTGAATGGGATTATGATCATCGAAGATAGATTTCCACCCCGACCCAATATTCATCACCTGCATTGATTTGATAACTGAATGAACATTTAGTCTCCTTCAATGAAATAAATAGGCCTTTTATTTCTATCATTATAATATTTCAGACTACAATGTTCCATCTTCATCTGCTCCTAGATTATATGCACCTTGTATTTAGTCACTTGTACTAACTTTGGTCCCATGACTGGTCACTCTCCTGGGTCTATCTAGAAATGTTGTGACCTGCATGGTCCCATGTACAAGGCATCAAAAGGTTCCACACTGATTTTATAATAATTGTTTTTATTGTATAAAAGATTCACATGAGGTACTGATCATGCCAACTACATGAAAAAACCATTATGCATGTTGGTGGCATGTTCTATGGAACATGAATGGTCCACTCATTCAAGATATCCATTTGTGGGTGAAATGGTGTTGTCAAACAAAACTGAGTCTTAGAAGCCTCCTGAAATCCCTTTTATAACCAGGATGTAAATAGAGCAGCACTATTTGAGGATATGATTGAGGTAACCCCATGTAGTTGAACAATCTTCTGCACATAGATTTTTTTGAGGCTCCCTACTAAACAATGATCTTGAATAGTTAGTAAGTGGGCTTACATGGTTAGTGAAAAAACAATCACTTAGATGGTATCATTCCCTCTATATGTATATGGTAAACCCATCACAATTTCCATTGATATCCCATCCCAATTCAATTTTGGTACCTCTAGGGGTTGAGTCAAACCTGATTGAACATGGTTCCCATACTTCACTTGATGAATTGTGAGGAATCAAGAAACAAACTCCGCAACTCCCTTCTTTATTAACGTCTACTAGAAATGAATATGGAGGTCCTGGTACATCCTCGTCACACATGTATGTACTGCTAAATATTATGTATGAAGCTCACTCAGGACCCCCTCCCATAACACCTCTCGTATTACTATATATCCTATTACAATAATGACGTGCTCCCCGCCACTGGAATATCAATCCGGGGAATTCCTTGTGGGCATCTCAGCACATAGATTCTCACAGTTTATATCCCCATGTTGTTCCTCCATGACCCTCTATAGGAGTGGATGGGTGACAACCATTGAATGTACATATGCTTTTCTATTTCCATCAATAAAGGTTATGTTCAATGAGGATAACTGCTCTGATGCCTCATTCAGTAATTGTGAACTGGATCTCTTACTGAGAGTATATGGAATCATTTTTCCCTTTCTATGAGTATAGAAAATCTCAATGTCAAAGTCCAAGTGGATCTCTAGACATCACCTATGTCTCATGTTTAGATACTTCTGAGAGAAGATATACTTGAGACTCTTGTGATCAGAGTAGATGATAAATCGCTCGCCCATCAAGTAGTGTTGACACATCATCAATGTGAAGAAAACCGCTACTAACTCATGATAATAGGTCGAATAGTTCTTCTCATGTGGTCTCAACTAGCATGAACTATAGGCTTTCACTACTTTCCCATACATCATGATACAACCAATATTGGTTCATGATGCATCATAAGACACTATGTACTCTGCACCCTCCTTAAAAATCTCAATATGGGAGTGCTCTTTAATATCTGTCTCAACTATCGGATGCTCTCATGGAACTTATCCATCCATTAGAAGGGTTGTATTTATTATGTCAAAGATGTCAAGGACACTTCTACTAGATAAAACATAGGTACAAACCTGTGATACTACGCAAAAAAAAACCGAGGAAACTCCACACCAAGGTAACACTCTTTGGTGGATCCCACTTAATTATATCCTCAATAATAATTGGTTCCACTACAACTCAAGCTTTTAAAATGATATGTCCTAGAAAATGGATCTATGGAAACCATAAATGATACATAAAGAGCTTCCCTAAAGATTGTTCTCTTAGAGTGTTTCAGGGACAATCCTCAAGTGTCTTGCATGCTCCGCCTCAGTTGTTGAGTACACAAGGATTTCAAAAATGAAGACCACTAAGAACCTATTCAAGTAAGGTTGGAAGATCTTGTTCATGAGTACCAAGAACACTTTCTGGGTTTCCTTCATGAAAGATTCCATTTCCATGTACACATCGTGGTTTTATATGCATCTAAAGGTTGTAATTGGTACATTATCATCTCGTACTCATAGCTGGTGATAGCCAAAACTGAGTTCAATCTTTTAGAACCACCACACCTCATTTAACAAATCAAAGCAGTAATAAATCCTTGGTATTGGATACTTATTATTCACGATCACAAAGTTCAGGTGATGGAATTCCACACATAACCTCAATCTACCATCTTCTCTATTGGCCACCAAAAATAGGGATGTCTGTTTTGAAACACTAGGACTCATGAATCCCTTCCTCTTCAGTTCCTCTAACTCAACCATTAACATATGAAGCTCTATGGGAGCCATTTGATATGTATGTGTAGATATCTGTTCCATACTATGGTATAAATCAATGAAAAGTCAACCTCCAAATGGGGATGTAATCTGGGATATCCTCAGTAAATACTTTCTTGTACTCCGCCACCACTGTATGAAACTAATGACTGATATCTTCCACTATGTCAGGGGTTGGGCTAGCCAAATAATTAGTGATTGGATCCAACCTCATTTTTTTGTGTCCATCTTGTTTTTCTTGGGTTTTCTTTTATCCAAAAAAGGAAAACATGGTCCCATTACTAAAGACACACCACACTCTTCACCTAAAATAGTCAATATGAGCATTCAATATGGATAACTAGTCTATAATGAGAATGATTTTGTATGTTCTTGACACCACTGCCAAGAGATCCGAACCCAAACTCTTATATCCAAGAGTAAGGTCACACTATCTGTGCTAGTGTGTGATCATTGAATCCTCTCATGTAAGAGTCTCTAAGTGTAAACATCGAGTTAATGGTACAACAAGAATCACCAAGTTTCATTAAAGGTTCGTGGAAAGAAAAGAATGAATGGAAATTGTGTCAATCTAAACTATCACTAACAAGGAATAAACATTGATTGCACCTCTAATGGTCCATGGAGCCCTTAGGTCATATGACTCTATCACCTGATGGTGGCCTCATCTCAATCCACCAGCTTTCCGAGACTATCATTGAAAACCTTGGGGTGGAGGTGGTGTTACATCAAAAATATACACACCTCCTACTGTCCTATCTGCAACTCTTCCATGTACAATGCCATACATACCACAATTCAACACTCTCTCACTTTGCCTAGAGACCCCTCAACCATCTTCTGATCGGACATACTACTAGTCTAGAAATCTCATGTCTGATGTCTTCGACCTCCACATGTGTAGAAAAAACTGTACCATGGATAACTAGATCCACACTTGGAGCCTCACACTACTCATCTTATGCCTTGAGATCATCCCGTGATTTTTTTGACCCACTTGGGTCCTAGTGAATACTTATAGATACCTACCTCTGAGGTCTCATCTACCTGGTGTTTTCTTGTAGCTCCCACTGGAATTTTCTCCTCTGCTAGAAACATGATCGTGTTGTCGAGCACATCAAATTAGTGGTTTAATTTTGACTAGAATTTATGTAGTATAACATCAACCCTAGGACATATCTCGAAAGTGCCATAGATAATTAATTTAAAAATAATTTTTGATTATGAATGTATTAGGAGAATTATATTTAGTAATACTTTTGGTTTTGATGATTAAATATAAAAATAGAAAATGAAAGTGATAAAACAAAGAAAAAATTAGCAGAATTAAATAAGCGTGATTAATCTGGGCTACTCTCATGATGTTAATACTTCATTGCTACATGATATAGGGTTATGATCTTTTTAATACCTAGTTTGAAACACCTAGAACAATAATTTTATTGATTTTATACTAGGATACCTCCTAGGGTTCAGTCAAAAACACACAATGATTCACCAGACACCGCCGATGATTGGGTGATTTGTGTTCGACATCATAACTGAAACTCACCAAGGAAACACAAGAAGAACTCAATGTGCTGTCCAGGTTTGTATTTTATTTCATTGTGATACAATGAAAAATATTTAAATGACCTTGAATGTGCTTCTGTGAGTTCAATTGGCCAATATAAACCACACAAACACCATAATTTAAAGGGGGAAAAGGAAGTGGTGGACGGTGTGTGAAACATCACATGAATAGGTACCCACAATCAAGATAATAGGATTTGATCATGAATTCCAAGTTCATAAATCAATAAACTAAAAATAGAGGACGAGTAAAAACAACACAAACACCTGGAATTAAAAATATCAGTCAAATATTACCAACCTAAATCTTGGTATTTACATCACGTTCCTCCGTGTGTGATCAAAGGGGGTTTAGAATCCCATGGGAGAGGAGGAAGAAAAATATGTTGAGGTAGAACATTCTATAGCCTCGAAAACATATTGTGATGATGAAAAGACCTCTTTGGGACTCCAAAATGGATCCACCTTGCCTCTGGTTTGAACTACCATATGGGGAGCCCAAGGTGTCATTTTATAGGAAAATTAGAAGGTGGTTTTAGGCACACATGTTTCTTCAATCCACTTGTACCATGTGTTTCGACCACTAGAAAGCCTTATCGCACTTTGAAGAAAATAACAAAGTTGTAGCCCCACCTCCTGAATGTCTCCACTGAATGTTTGGCACCCTTTGAACAAATACATCTCGAGATATTGATAAAATGTTGAACACCACATTTGACTTTGTGCAGATTTGACTCCTTGGACAGATCAGTTCGGATGGGCATAATAGAGAATGAATGAGGCTTTTGTTACTCCATTTGAAATTTATCACATTTAATGTTAGACTAGCCATCAAAATTTTAGCCCATTTCGATGCAATTTTCAGTCGGAATATGTGGTTGATTCCACTGGTGTGCATAAATCCTACACAGTTTGGCCCATTTTTCTTGGACTTCATCATGGGTCCTCCAAAACACCTCCGCCTACAATATAATTTTTAAAACAAGTAACATTTTCCTTTTAAACAGTGTTAAAAACATAATAATTGAATCAAACATGGAGTTAAATTTTTTATTATACTTGTAATTTTCAATAAAAACAAGTTTAATACATTGGTATAAGGGTGTAATAAAATAGTGAATCATGGTACGATCACACCCGCACACCTAAACATTTGTAATCCTGGGAAAATTGATATTTCCAAAAACTATGCATGGAGATATTCCCAATTATCATGAAAAGGTTTCTCATAAATTTTATTAGTTTGAAATGCAACGATATTTATGATACCAAATTTAGAATGGAATTCAAAAGTAAACCATGCCACTAACTCTACATGTGTTTGTGTGTGAAAGCCATTTCATTCTATTCTTTCCACTTTTTATCCAATAAATATAGGTTATAATAACATTATTCAGCTTAAAATATTTTTTCCACCAAACCTGCCTTAAATCCTTTGTAATCATTTTTCAAGACCCACTCATATAAGCATTCCCAGAAGTCAAACCATAAGCTCCCGAAATAGATATCCCCATATGTTGCACATTTCATCACTCACCTCTTTTATTATTATTTATTTTTTAGAAGTTGCATTTGGATAAAATCTCACACTCATCTCCCAACCCTCATTTGATCTCCCCATGTCACTAATTGTAATAGTTATAACAAGATTAAAGGTTGAGGTGAAGGGGGTTTTGGCCTTCCTAATACAAAAAATTATTTTGACGGCGTGCAAGAATCAGATATCAGGTATACACACATAGGTCTATCTAGTATAGTAATGAAATAGATCGGATAATGAACGAACGTATGTAATTATCATTTTATGCTGAAAATTTTTAAAATAAATTATATTTACCTTCTAGTATGTATGAAATATTCAGAATTTTTGGTTTGTTGCAAAAATGTGCGGAGATATTGGTGATGCTATTTTTCAAAAAACTACTCACACAAGGGGAATCAACCATCTCAAAGGTTTCACATAGATATAACCATTTATTTCATTGATAGAAAACCGATTCACTAAATATCACTCCCTATTAAAAATATACTTTTTCGCCTAACTTATAGTATTTTTAATTTCCCCCGTTATGGTCAACAAATCATGGAACTTTGAAATTTTTTAACGGGAAAAATGAAAATACCATAATGAAGTAGAAAAAGATAATTACGAATAAAGACAATAGAAATCCTAATGAACCCATGAATGTATCCATCCCCCACCTAGAATGTGCAGTGTCCTCCATGAAATAATTTAGTATGTGAGAAGTAAGGATAAAACCTGTTTTATTTTACTGGTATGATGCATCTAGAAGGTGGATTTCCTCCACCAGATTCCTTGGAAAATACTCATAAAAGTGATTCAGTCGCTTCCCATTGATGGTAATAATTCTTCCACTTTTCTCACAAAAAAGATGTATTGCACCAAAAGGGTAAACGTTAGTAATATAATAAGGACCAAGACATCGGGAACAAAGATTAACTGGGTGGAGGTTTAGCTTGTAATTTTACATGAGGACCTTCTCACTGATATAGAACTTCAACTAATGAATTATGATATAATGGATAGCATTTTTCTTCTCTTTATAGATCCAAGAGTTCTCATATTCATCACGTCTAATTTTATCCAGCTCTAGAATCTGCAGCTTCCAATGCGCAACTGCATCTGAAAGGTTCATATTACATTGTTTAACAGCCCAATATGCACGGTGTTCTACCTCCACCGGGAGGTGGAAATAATTTTCAAACAAAATTCTATACAGTGAAATTCTGATTGGGGTTTTAAAATCTATACGGTATGCCCAAAGTGCATCATCCAAGAGTAAACTCCAATCTTTCCTATTGGGTTGTACCGTTTTTTCCAAGATTCTCTTAACTTATTGATTTGATATTTCTTCTTGTCCATTAGTTTGGGGGTGATATGCATTCGATAAATAATAATCAACCCCATACTTATGATGAAAAATTTTCACTTTGTGATTGCAAAAATGTGAACCCTGGTCACTAATGATGAATCTCAGCAAACCAATCCGACTAAAAAGATGGGACCTCACAAAATCAACAAGAACTCAAGAGTCATCGGTCCTAGTAGACATTTCTTCCACCCATTTAGACACATATTCCAAAACTCATAAGATGTACATGAAGGAAAATGAATTTAGAAAAGGCCCCATGAATTAAATGCCCCATGCATCAAATATTTCGCAGAATAACATTGGTTGTTGGGTCATTTCATTACTCTTGGATATATTCCCTATGAATTGAAAATGACTACATGACTTGATAAATCAATGTGAATCCCTATACAATTTTTTTCCAACAAAATCCTAAGTCAAGGACCATTCGAGCTGTTCATTAAGATCCAAAGTAACCCTCGTAAGCCAAAGTGTGATAGAAGGTCAAAACAGTGGTGAAGTCATAGCCAGGGACACATCGACGAACTACGTGGTCAACAAAAATTCTCCACAAATATGGGTAATCCAAATTGTTCCACTAAGAATTGTGTTTTAGTCTCTGGGTTCGGGAAGTTCTGAAATTAGTGGGAACCCTAGATGTTTCTAGAAAATTCACGATGTCCGAAAACCAGGGGTAATTTCCACAACATCACAAAGGTTCTCATGAGGAAAGAATTGTCTAATGGGGAGGGATGAGTCATAATGGTGGTCCAATAGTGGAGAAATCCCACTAATGTGGTCAGCTATAACCTTTTCTACTCACCTATTATCACTAATATTAATGTCATACTCTTCTAGGAGGAGCATCAAACGTATGAGATGGGGCTTAGCTTTAGGTTTCTTTAAGAGGAATTGAAGGGCAGCATGGTCAGAAAACACAATCACTTTTGACCCGAGAAGATATGAATGAAATTTTTCCAAGTTAAACACAATATAACGGTGTTCTTTTATAGTGATTTTTAGTTTACCTGGGAAGGGTCAAGGGTACGTGAGGAATACACAATGACATGAGGAGCCTTCTCAACCCTTTGTGATAAAACTACCCCAACTGCAAAGGTAGAGGCATCACACATAAGCTCTAACAGGAGACCCCAACTTGGTGGTTAGATGATGGGATGTGATGTGAGACTCCTTTTTAGTGAATTTAATGCATCCTCAAAATTTTTATCAACCAAAAACGCCAAATCATTTTTCTATAACTGGGACAATGGAAGTACACTCTTACTAAATCCTTTAGTGAATCGTTGGTAAAAACTAGCATGACCCAAGAAAGATCGCACATCAAAAACAAATTTTTGATATGGAAGGGTTTAAATTAATTTAATTTTAGATTTATCAATTTGAATTCCCTTATTTGAAATGACATACCCAAGAACTATCCCCCGCTCAACCATAAAATGTCATTTATCATAATTTAAAACAAGATCTTTTTGAATGCAGCAGTAGAGGATAGAACCTAGGTTTTCCAAACAATGATCAAAAGGATATCCATATACCATGAAATCATCCGTAAATACTTCCATACAACTCTCAAGGTATTTAGAAAAAATACTCAATATACATCGCTGAAAAGTACCAGGAGCATTACATAGAACGAATGCCATCCTTCTGTATGCAAATGTGATGAATGGACAGGTAAATGTTGTCTTTTCTTGGTCCTCAGAGTCTATTTGGATTTGTAAATAACCTAAATATCCATCAAGGAAACAATAATGGGACTTACCTTCCAATCTTTCTAAAATTTGGTCAATGAATGGTAAAAGAAAGTGGTCCTTCCGCGTGGATTGATTTAGTCGACGGTAGTCAATACAGACTTGCCAACTGTTTTTCACATGTGTTTGGAACCACTTAATTCCTTTCATTTTACAGAACTGTTATTCCTGTTTTTAGGCACAATTTTCATTGGCCCATTTACTATCAGATATTGGATAAATGATCCCTGCAAAAAGTAATTTACTAACTTCCAATTTTACCACTTCAATGAGAGTACGGTTTAACCGGCGTTGAGATTGTCTTACAGGCTTAGCCTCATCACCCAAAAGTATATGGTGTATAAAAATAGATGGGATAATCCCACTAATATAAGCCAATTTCCATCCTATTTCCTTCTTACACCCTCTCAAATGTTTTAACAGTTTTGATTCCTGTTGTGGAGATAGGTTATTGGGAATAATAACGGGAAATTGGTCAATACCATCAAGATATGCTTATTTTAAATAATAATGAAGTTGTTTAAGTTACAACACTAGTTGTTTATGGATTGAGGGAGGGGATTTAGAGGAAGTGAGGTCCATTAAACTGTTTATATCCTCATATTTATTCCTTAAAGATAAGGAATGTATTGAAATGAGATTTTCTAAATCATCGACGGTCATGGGTACCTTAGAATGAAAACACCCATCAATTAAAGAACAAAATTTACACCTTTCATATACAAAAAAACACTCAAAAAAAGAATCAATACTCAAATCATACAAGGGTGAAGAAGAGTCAAAATAATCAGTGTATGGGTTGAGGATAGAATTGTCTGTGTGTGCATCATTTGAGATCACTTACATCGAATATACAGGAAGAGTGGAGTGCTCTAAAACATGGTGTTTCATAACCTAAATGAAGATAAAACTTACCTTTTCTCCTATGAATTCCAGGGATAGTGTACCATTGGGAATGTTGATGACCATATTGCTGTTTTGAGGAATGGCCTCCCATGTATGAGAGGTGCATGTCCTTGGGTTTGAGTGTATTCAAAATCAAGTATGTTGAAATGAGCATGGAAGATGAGATTCTTCACTCGTACAAGGATATCCTCAATCACTCATGATGGATACTTTGTACCCATGTTGGAAGGTTGCATGACTATTCCTGTTGGTTGAAGCTCTCCCACCTACAAGGAATTATACACAGAGTGAGGCATTAAATTAATGGAAGCACCTAAATCTATCCTAGCATCAGAAAAGAATGTCTCCCTTATGGTACACAGTATTGTGAATGTTCCTAGATCCTTACATTTGGTTGGCATTGCTGTTTGAATCATGTTTGAGACATTATTTCCCAAGTTGACTCTTTCATCCCCCTTCAGCATTCATCTATGGGTGCAGAGTTCATTGAGAAATTTGGTACAACGAGGAATTTTCATAACTTCATCCAATAATGGAATATTAACTTGAACATTTTTAAATATATCTATTATTTCATTTTCAATATCATTATCAATGTTTCTCTTAGATTTAGTGAGTCTTTGAGGGAATGGAAAAGGAATAGATTGTTAATGGGAATCCTTGATGATAATTTGATTACTCTTTTTTCATTTTTTTCATTGTTAGAAACATTTGGGGGTTAGATAAGAGAGATTTCAATAGGGGGACATAACTGTGGTGTAGAATCAGTAGAATGAGAAAATTCTTTACCACTACGACATGTAACGGAACAAACGTTACCTTCGTCCTTCGGATTGACAATGGGTTGGGATGGTAGTTGTCCATATGCATGCATTTTAAGCTCACTGATGGTGTTCACCAATTGTCCCACTTGATTTCATAGGTCTTAAATTGCCAATTGTGTGGTCTATTGGAACTAGAGGTTCTGGGTTCTAATTTGCTTCACCATATCCTTGAGGATTGGTTCAGATTTCGGAGGAGAAGAATTATTTAGAGATGTTGATGGATAAGAAGGTTTCATACTATGGCCTTATTGATACCAATTCTGCATGGGGGAGCTTGAGTTTCCACCTTGTTGGTACTGGGGTTGTGCTTGCCACCCGGTGTATTTATTTGGCCAAAATTTTTGTTGTTTGAAGGGAGGTGCTTGTTGGAATGGACGCCCTGGGAGGGCAGCTGCATATGACACCGTTGAATCCTGAAGTTGTGGGAACTGGTCAGAAAAATGAGTATTGTGAGATCAAATACCACAATATAAAGAAACAGGAGGAGATTGTGAGTTACCATGTTCTTGAAATAATTTCCATAGAAGGGTATGCATCTCATCAAGATTGTTTTCTACCTTTTGTTCTAGTGATGAATGACTTTCCTCATGAACTCCTTGAGTTGGTGAAATTTCGTTTGTACCAAAGTGTTGTGAATTTTGAGCCATGTTGGCTATTAAGTCACGAGCACTGGAAGGTTTTTATCAACTCGGAAACCAGCAGCTGCATCAACTATCATTTCACAGTCCAAGGGGACAAGTCCCTCATATATGTTTTTGATTAAATGTTTTTCACTAATTCAGTGGTGGGGGTAGCTTGAGAAAAGTCTCTTGAATCTCTCCCAGTATTCATGAAGGTTATCTCCTTGTGATTGCCTAATTCCACAAATTTCATTCCTAATTGATGCAGTTCGAGAGGTAGGGAAGAACTTCTCTAGAAATAGTCATTTACGGTCATTCCAACCACAAATTGTTGTAGGAAGATAGTATATCATGTCATTGGATACTCCATCAAGGGTGAAAGGGATGGATCGAAACATAATTAAGCCTTCAGACACATTTTGAGGTTTCATGGTGGATCACACTATTTGAAACTCCTTAAGGTGTTGATGAGGATCCTCACCAGGAAGACCGTATAATTTAGGTAGAAGGTGGATGAGGCCTAATATTAGCTCAAAGTTGGATACTTCCTCGGGATATTGTATGTACCCTGGTTGGTACTCCACATCCAGGGTGGTCAGTTCTTTTAAGGATCGATTACTTGCAGCCATGTTTTCTTAGGATTGATTGAGTTCAATTTTTTATTGGTATATGGCCACCCGAGGTTCCAAAATGGGGTCCTCAGAGTTATCTTATTGGGCTTCTCTAGATTACTTGATTTTTAAGTGGAGTTATTTTTCAATTTCGGGGTCGAATTTAAGTAATGTTTCACTACCAGATTTTGTCATGCAACGATGATGTCTAGTTTGATTGATTGATTTTTGTTGTTGTTTTATTTTAGTTTTCTTATTAAAGATGAATGAAACAAAAATAATTAATAAATTATAGGGTAATGAAAAGATAATGTTATATTACAAAATTAGAGAGAGGGATGGAGAAGAAGAAGAAAGAGAGAGAGAGAGAGGAAGAACACAACAACAAAAAAACAAAAAATAGAAACAAAAAACAAAAACAAAAACAAAAACAACCAAATCAGGGTAGGGTATTGAAAGGATTACTAATTAAGAAGTAAAATAAATAAATAAATAAATAAATAAATGAATTGATCTTGGATCCTTGGAAACGGTGCCAAAATTTGATCGCGTTGTTGAGCGCATCAAATTATTTGTTTAATTTTGACTGGAATTTCTGCAGTATAGCAACAACCCTAGATCGTCTCTCGACAGATCCTTAGATCATTAATTTAAAAAAAATGTTTGATTAAGAAAGTAGAAGGGGAATTATATTTTTTAAAACATGGGGTTTTGATGATTAAATATTAAAATATAAAATGAATGCGATAAAACAAAGTATAAATTAACAGAATTAATTAAGCGTGATCAACCCGGGGTACTCTCATGACGTTCATCCATAATCGCTTCAAGATATAGGGTTATTATCTTTTAATCTCTAATTTGTAACACCTAGAAAAATACTATTACTGATTTTATAGTAGGATACCTCCTAGGGTTCAGTAAAAAACACAAAATGATTCACCGGACACTACCAATGATTGGGTGATTTGTGTTCTACATCATAACTGAAACTCGCCATGGAAACACATGAATAACATGATGTGCTGCCCCGGTTTGTATGATATTTCATTTTGATACAATGACAGAAATTTTCATGACCTTCACAGTGCTTTTTTGAGTTCAATTGAGCAACATGAACCAAAAAAACACCGCAATTGAAAGGGGGGAAAGGAAGTGGTGAACGGTGTGTGAAATATCACATGAATGGGTACCCCCAAACATGATCATATGAGTTGAGAATGACATACCTGTACATAAATCAATAAAATATTAATATAGGATGATGAAAAAAATATAAAATCGTTGAATTAAAATTATCATTTAAATATTACAAACATGAAGCTTGGGATTCACATCACGTTTTTCTCCAAGTGATCACAAGGGGTTTAGAATCCCATGGGAGAGGAGGAAGAGAAATATGTTAAGGTAGAAATTCAAATAGCCAAAATAAAATATAATGTTTAAAAGATATTTTTGGGACTCTAAAATGGAAGAACCTTTCCTCTAATTCGACCTACCAAATGGGGAGCCAAAGGTGCCATTTTATTGGAAAATTGGAAGGTGGTTTCAGGCACGTAGATTTCTTCAATCAACATGTACCAAGTGTTTCACCCTCCATAAAGCCTTATCTCGCATTGGAGAAAATAAAAGAGTTGTTTCCCCACCTCTTTAATGTCTCCACCAAACCTTTGGCACCCTTTGGACAAATACAGCTCGATATATTGATAAAATAAAGAACACTACATTTGACTTTGTGAAAATTTTATTACTTAGACAGATCAGTTCGAATAGGCATCGTAGAGGCCGAATGTGGCTTCCGTTCATTCATATGAAATGTATCCCATTAAATGCTAGACCATCCCATGAAATCTCATCCCATTTTGAAGCACATTTCAGTAGAAATATTTGGTTGATTCCACTGGTGTGCATAAATCCTGTGCAGTTTGGGCCATTTTTCTTGGACTTCATCATGTGTTCTACAAATTACCTCCACCTATAATATAATTATTAAAACAGGTAACCTTTACCTTTTAAACATTGTTAAAAAAATAATAATTTAATAAAACATGGAGTGATATTTGTTATTGTACTTGTAATTTCCAACACAAAACCAGTTTAATACATTGGTATAAGGGTGAAATAAAACAGTAAATCATTGTACGATAAAAAATCTCCACTACCAGAGCTCACTCAATTACCACAACATAAGTAGAAATGATATGGGATATCGAAGATGCCCTAATCTCCCAGCGTAGTCCATACATTATCGTCCGAGTCCTAAGGAACTGGTCTCGTACCATATCTATGGTGTAATGTGAATGATCAATGAACCACACTGAGTACTCCACCATAGTCAGACTGCCCTGCTATAGATGCAGAAGCTCATGTCTACACACTAATCACAATGAAGTTTCAAATAAATCCTCTATGAATAGATGATTGACTTTTTCACAAGATAGAGTTTTCTTAATGTGTTTCTGGGTCTCTAAACTCGACCATCACTCAACAAAGTCATGGAAAATACTCGCGACAAGGACTTCCATCAGGTTGGATAGTGTCCATTAAAGGAAGAAGACATGTGTATCTGCCACCATATAATCCTTGGATTTCTAGGTTTCTGGATTACCCTAAAACATGGGAGGTTTATACCTCTATAACTCCTGAAACTCACTGAGTCTATGTGCATCCTCAGTCAGTAACTCTGTAAGTAACTTCTACACGATGAGTGGTGGTATCACTGGAAAACAACCCATAGATGTTATCATTGGTTTAGGACCCTATACAAATGCATCATTTCTTAGAGGATAGTCCTCGTGACTATGAAATAAAATCCTGGTGGTCCATATTCTTGGACAAATCCTATAATAAAACTAGATATACCATTGTAAATAGATTGTATATAGAGACCTAACTCAAGAAGAACATTGAAAATTAAACCAATTCATATATGATTTATGTGTCGTTATTTTTTCCCTTACGAGCGGGTTTTTCATGCATCATGTCAAAAGTAGAAATCAGTATCTTGGTGTATGATTATGTCGAGCACTGTACCAATACTAGATTTCATAGCCTTCAATCACGTCTCAAAACACTTATCATTATTGCCCCAAACTGAACTCACAGACTCTTGGACCTAAGGTAAAACCATCCACCACAGATACCAGTCTATCATGACACATCCAAGATGGTCCTGTTCCATGACTACCCCAAGACCACCTCCAACAATCTAATGGCTGGTGGCTAGCACCGAGTAGTAATATCCAACAAATGGGAGGAATTTTCCTATGTACCTATACACACACATATCTCCAAGCCACAAATAATGAAATGTAAGAACACTGAGTAATCAATGTATTCATACAAAAAATTCCAATCAATAGAATATGAAAAGAATGTAATGTTCAGTTAAGTAAACTAGGAAAAAAAATGACCACCAAATGAAGAGTCTGAAAACCAAAAAGTCCAGCCTATATAAAAATGTACATGGACTATTTCTAAATGAAATAGGAACACCTCGACCTTTCGGAACTCTAAAATACTTATCTAGTCATGTTCCACTATTCACAATGTCAAAAGGTTGCTCATCTGAACAAGGAAAAACACATACAAGAAAACCTGTGTTGGTGTGAGTAACACAATACTCATCAAGAAACCCTAAAACTACAAAGGAAGACCATAATGGAAATACCACATAAGAAACAACACATAACAAATTCCACACAAGAAATTCGACATAGGAAATTCCATGAAGTAATAGTATATTCAACTACTTAATGATATAAACCTATGGACCATATATCAAGAATATCCAAATAAACTCTCTCTAATGAGACACATAGTCTCCATGAGACACACAGTCTTCATGAGACACACAGTATCGGTAAGACATATAGTCATTAGGAGTCACATAGTCACCATGACACACAAATTCTATATAATAAAGAAAGTCTATGGGTGTCACAAATTCTCCATGAGATGTACAGTCTCTATAACCCACATAGACATTGGGAGTAAAATAGTCTCCATTATAAACCCAATATATATGTCACATCAATCCAAATGATTCCTTCCACAACATGCACATTCAGGGATAAATCACTCATTAAGAAATTATTTCAAATACAGACCTTCATGGGAAACCACTCAGAATATATAAATATGTTTGTATCACTGCAAGGGTCCCAACACCGCATAGTATTCATCAAACAAAAACATGGTTTGAATGTTATGGGTGTTTGAAAATATATAAGGGGGATCGATGAGCCATGTACTGATCTGGTGGTTGGTTCACTAAATTTTGTGGTCGAAAATTCCATGGTAGCTCAAGATGCTATAGTGGTCGACCATGAGAAACGTCTATGGATATGATGCATCTTGGTCAACCGTGGACCGATCTGGCGAACATGTTCTAACCCTGAGCCCGAACTAACCCGACCCGACCAACCGAGTCAGACCCGATTCCCCAGGTCAACCAAGTCCGCACTGGCTGGACATGGACCGATTCAGCTGGGGCCAAACCACCTGGGCCCAACCCATCTAACTGAGGCCCAACCCACATGGTCGGGCTGACACGTGTGTTACATCCGCGCCCCACATATGTGCTCCCCTCTAGGGTAACCTCCATGCACCGTGACCACCACACATGGTTGTCTATCATGGGCTACCACATGGATGTGCCACCATGTCCACATAGCTCTGCCACCACTATGTGTGCCTCCGACATGAGACATGCCACTGCCATTTCCGGTGCTGACATGCTGGTTGACTTTTATGTGGGCCATTATGCCACCTATGATAGTCTGATTCATGAAACACTACAACTTCCACGATCCTAAGGACTTCATTTACACCGAACCAAACTTGTCATCATATTTCCTACAATATTGTGGTCCAATTGCATTCGACACCTCCCAAAAATTCAACCCACAACCACAAGGATCGAATGGTGAAGAACACTATGAATGGGGGATAGAATAATTACAGGATTTCCTAATATAAAAACCCCCAGACTATGTTTTTTCATCCTCAATTCGTTCCCATTAGAACAAAGAATGAAGAAAAAATAAACACTAAGATTTATCTCCCATTAAAACCCCATAATCAACCTAATGTCATAATAAAAATCAAACAATGGATCAACCTGTTCATCAGTTGGTTCACGTTAGTCATTTAATTTAAGAATGAGGAATCAGAAGGAAAACAAACTCCCTACTTCAATTTTGATTTTCCATTGATGTGGAGCAGTTTCATTACCATTATTGACAAGATCCTAAAACCCCATTGGCATGAGGATCCATGCTATGATCTATGATCTTTCTTCATTTTTTGGAGAGTATTCTTTCACCACATGTTAGTGGAATTCTAAGGTTACATCAATAACCATGAATTCTATTGTAAATGATTATTGTAATGGAAACATTTCTGAATCTTTATCTAATGTTAATTAAAATAATACTTAATTTATTTTATTATTTAAAATATCTAATAATTTCTTTTAACAGCCAACCCACGATAGTTGATGTTAGCCCTCGGTTAAGGTAATTTCATTGAACTGAATGCTATGGTGCTCTCATATTTCTGATCTGGGAAACAATTTACTATGTACTCTACTTTTTTAGGAAAACTGTGCATGTGGGATATATAATATTTTAATAAAATTCAAACAATTGTTTGGGGAATCCCGGGGCTCAGAATCAGACACTGTCTCAGTGCCTAGTCTTACAATCAATACTTATATTATCTAAAAATAATATATTGAAAATTGGGGATGTTAATAATACTCTACAACCGTATGTTTTAAAAATGACCTAAGTATCCCAATGTTTTTCTATTGCCACAACTAACTAGCATATAGTATATATAAGACATGATAGGTGAGGGTGAAGCCCATATAGGGGTGAGTAGATACGTACTCATTATGATTCGATGAAAATTAATGATGGACTAATTGATGTCATGATAGATATAGTCATGCTATACCCAATATAATAGAGAAAATTAAACACAATAATATAGATATACATATATCATTAAATAATAATCTCAGATGAGAGATAAACATGATTTCCATATTAGTGCCCAGCCTAGGACGATGAGAATTCTAACAGCTTGAAGAAGTCTTTCTTTTATTCCCATCATGTTATGTTTCTCTCTGAATAAATTACAATGTAAAGGACCCGCACCTCACCACTATGTCGCATAATTAGGAGGAGAAAATATTAATTTATAGTACCCACACTAATTCCCAATAAGGGTTTTTGATAATAATTTAGATAGATGAACCACTACTTAATGCATCTTGGGTGTTTCACTCAATAGGTAGAGGTCGCACACCCTACTCTGTTAGTGGGGTTCCACCGAGTTTGTAGAAAAATGATGCCCTATTCTGTTAGGGGGGAGACACATTGTAGGTAGTGGACTCACTCACTAGTCTATCCAGGTGTGACCCTCAGTAGTTAGAGGACTGATGCCCTAGTTCATTAGAGGGTTGGGGGGGGGGGGGGTCCAAACAGTTTGTACCTGACCCGAGCCCTAGTTTGTCATGGAGTGCCACTCAGTAGATAGAAGAACCACTTCTTAGTCTATCAGGGTGCACCAATCACCAGGTAGGGGAACCAACCCCTATTCTATCAGGGATGTTCCATATAGTTGGTAGTGGACACACTTCATACACTATCAATGATGATACACTCAAACTACTATGAGTATAATGGGGGACCTAAAACTTAGTGAAATATGGGGATGTCATCCCCTATCTCACTATAATCATCCTTCTTAATCACTATCATCCTAATGTATCACCAAAGTATCACTAGACTTGAGACATTTAACCTATTATAATTAAATTCACATTTACAGATATTATTTCATTCTATGGTGAAAAAAACTCAGGATATAACAGTCATGGGAAAAAATATTATTCTAAATGAAGAAGATGTGAGAGGTAGAGGATTCTCACAGATGTATTACATGGAGTGTAGGGGTCCCACATAGTGTGTGCCCAAATCTAAAACATGGAATTATTATCCAATGGACACAAATTGAAATATATTAGATTTTACATGGTGTAAACATGGACCACACGACATGTCTCATCCACCCAAGGCCTTCATATGTGCTCTAGTCCATGTTCATGTCTATTAGGCCCTGTTGTGTGCCTGGACATGCCCATGTACTAGAACATTCTTTTGTTCCTTACAGTTTCCATGTGTCTAGACATGACCATTCTAGTGTACTCCCATAGTATACATTGGGAATCCATCACTAGGTTACATGGTATGTGGGGTCCCACAAACTATGCGATACTTATCGCCACCAAGAAACCCTAGTTTCCGTAGCCAGGGTACTACATGTTGTTTATTCATCACAAAACACCCCTTATAGTCAATTTTATCAACAAATACTTGGAAATATTCATTTTAAATCATGATCCACATACCCTACCATGATTCCCTCAATTTGACTACCTGAATGTGATGGTAAAGCCTATACCCATCGATTCTAGCACTCTTATGTCTTGAAATCCGAAATCAGTTAAACTCAAGATGATTTCTCATGTGTTATGCTCCACCACCGATCACCTATCAGTAATATGGATCATAGATCCATGGAGTGTTAGACACATTCCTCCACGGGCAATATTTAAATAACTGATCCCATTGATGTGCATACATCCACATCAAATCTATTGTTTTGATAATCCTCAGACCAGCCTGTGAATTTTGAATTGTGGCCTCATAGAGAAAAAAGGAGGAACATAGGGAACATGAGGGGGAATAGAACAAGAGAAATTGTTAATCAATCATTTTCTATGCATTATTTTCCTATTTTTATTGATTGGGTATATTTACAGTGAGAAAGAAAGCTCAATATTGAATCAATTTAATAATCAATTTAATTTGATAAAAAGTATCATACAGAGGATGATTTAATGACAGATCGAGGAGCACCTTATAAGGGAATGAAAAATATTTTAATCAATGATAGAATACACAATTGATGAACTATATGTAAATTTTTGATTAATCATAGGGGAATAACTTGTTGTACTATGATGGGGAAGATCCGATGAATTCAGTGTCATTAAATATACATCAATGCAGTCGTTTTTTATTGTATGATTTTGATTCTCTAGTGAGGAATGATTAAACATCTTACCAATGATCCCAGGGTTATGGGACTAACCCTAGTGAATTTTTAGAACTGGATATTTATAAAGGAAAATTGGTTTATGGAATTAACAGAATAAAATTAATATATTAATAAATTATTCCTATTAATGTATCCACCCGTAGCTACATCATATAAACATATGTCACCGGTCATCTTTATGTCAGTCCTACGGTAAAAATGATGCTTTGGATTCAAACTTGGTCTCAGATTTCTGATTCGAGACATTAAAAAAATATATTCCATTATTTATGATATTTTGTATATGCCTGTAATAAAATATATTTCATATTTTTATAAAATTAATTTTTGGATCACTGGGCCTTAGAATATCAGATCCTCTTATCACATGGATATGAATGTACTTCAGAATGTACTTTAAAGTATTATAATTAAAAAATATTACGTCCATATAATTTCCTACATAAATTATTATCATCATAGAAAATAAAAAACTAAAAAAATGTGGGAATAATAGTCCTAAATATAACTCTCCCAATCATAGGAGCTCTCCAATATTCTATCATGCTACCACAACATAAGAATCAAGTAAAATGGGCCATCGTCACAGGATCGTATCCTGCAAAGTCTCAATCACCAATGGTCACACCATGAAGGGGGATCCATCGTCGATTTCTAGATCACCATTGTCTTTAATTTTCACCGGATGATGATTGTATCTCCTCAATCATGACACATGGAAAAATTCACGATCCCACTCCAACTGTGGGGGGTATGTTTATTATGAAAAAACCTCAGCAAACCACAATAAGATCTCAAAAATCTAGATAAAATATGTTGATATCCTGCCTGCTAGGCTGAATACTCATAGTATTTAACATGGGGAGACACCTAAGAAAAGATGATCTCCCTCCTCAATCTCTATGTGCATATAACGTTGATCCACATAATTTTTTTATTCAATCTGGTTTCTCCTAATCCTCTCATGGATCAAATATACCTTACCTATAATTTTATATATCATATCTGGCCCCACAAGAGATGACTCACTAATCTCAGTCTAATATAAAGGTGGTATACAGGGTGTCCCATATTAGTCCTCGAAAGGATCCAAGGTGATAGTAGAGTTATTAATATTATTATCTGAATGATCTATAAAAGGTAAGTGATCCCCTAAACATCAGATGCACAATTTATGGTACCTAACACTATAACTTCACCTACTAACATTTAATACACCGAGAGACAATAATGGACACACACATTCTCATTACATCCCACCAAAACTACCACTAATGGCCTCTGTAAATATTTCATACATAAGGATGTACATCTAAAAGAGATGTTTGAAACTACCCCATCACCTCCTCTCACAACATGTCTGAAACCACAATCTATCCATGGAAAAGGATTATGTGATTTAATCCTTCATAGAATCCATCTTAGGAGTGTCATTAAGTTATTTTATCATATAGGAATCCACATCCGATGTAAACTAACTAGGCCACCATGACATGGTAGAGAAGAGAAGTAGTTAACACCATGAACTAATGATAAGCTACAACCCTCTCCTCTATAATGGATAACTGAAAATAAGCTAAATGATCACATTCCTCCTCCACCCATTTAGAATGGTACTTCAAACTAACTATTTTTTACACCAATTTTCTTTCAATGGATTGTATAATAATTAAAAGTAATAGTCCTACAAGAACATTAACCAACGTGTCTATGTGAAGTTAAAATATCTCTATTTGAAGACATACATAAGACCCTGATGGTTTGTGTAATCAATAAAGTAATCTCCCTTAATATTGTTCCTCCATAACCTCAAAAATATAAATAGTGCTACCACAATAGATCAAGAGTCATGTATATCTACTCATTGGGTGTCAACTGGCTCTAACCTTATGAGAGAACTTTCTGCCTCTCCATCAACACAATGTAGAGCCTACCTC
Organism: Viscum album; assembly: GCA_963277665.1. NCBI lineage: Eukaryota > Viridiplantae > Streptophyta > Magnoliopsida > Santalales > Viscaceae > Viscum > Viscum album. The sequence goes on along the minus strand of OY728125.1, from coordinate 1,470,984,318 downwards.
TACACGAATCACAATCGACTATACAATACACACTCTCTAATGTTAGGCTACAAATAGGGTCCCTAGTTATCCTCAAACTCAACTATACAATTTTTCAATGAAACTACCTGGTCTATTTTGAGGGTTTACCTTTCCACGTTAGGGAATTCAAAGGGGATACAATCATAGAGAATACTTCCATGAACCTCATGTAGTACCATTCCATGAAAATAAAAATTTTCTCATATAACATGATCTTTCTTGAATCCCAAGAAAGAACTAAATCAATCATCACCTTGTCCATATCTAATCCATGCCTATAAAAGGCATGACTGGGAAATTGAACCACATGGTTCTTAAACCATAACTTCTACAACTTACCATAAATATGGTTCTCATGATAAAAGTGTAGGACCATCCTCAAGTGTTCTTCATTCTCCATCATTGACATATAGTATATGAGTATTTCAACAATAGATATAACCAAAAAATGGTTCATGTTGGGCTAGATGGTCATGTTTATTAGATCTATAAACATGGAAGGGGAATTTTTCACACCAATAGGCATCACCAAGAACTAATAGTGTCAGTAGTGACATTGGAATTCCATCTTTAGAATATCAGCATCTTGAACCATAAAGTAGTGGTAAAAAGACCTAGGATCAATATTTCTGAACCATCGATCCACTAAACACTGGTCAAAGAAACATTAAATCCACTAAAATGAGTACTTGTTCAATATTGTTGACTAATTGAGGTGATGAAATTCAACACAATGTTTTAATCTCTGATCCGCCTTTTTCATGAAAAAACTAAAGTTTCTTAGGTAGAAAAATTGGGTCGGATAAATTAATTCCTTTAAAGGCCCTCTATTTATACCCAGAACTCCATATTCTTGGTGGGGGATATCCTATATTCCATAAATGTTTTTAGAGTGGTCTAGGAGTTCATGTCGATGAAAAACTCCATATCTTACCGATGAGGAAGTCCTGAAACAACCTCAGGATAGACATCCATATAATCCTCAATGAATGAAGGATCTTAATGCCAAGAAGATACCAATACAGTAATATATATACTTTCAAAATAATGTTTAATGGGTTACAATTCCCTTCTTTATAGAACCACTCATTCTTCCATTAGGTTGCTTGGACCCACAAATGAAAATGTCTTCCCATATATTTGAGGGGATATAACTCTTCTCTGGTGAAATTAAATATATTCTTAAACCATTAAAAAATATACCATACCCAATATGATTTCAGGAGGTATTATTTTTACCCCTAATAGGTCTAATGAGAATCTCTCTCCACCAATCAATAGCTGACACTTCCAAAAAGTATATGAAATCAATAAAGTATTCCCTCTATAAACCTAATGCCAAAGGTATTGGGAAAATGACTCCATTGGGAGATATTTCTCTCAAAATAGTTGTAAATAGATGGATTAATAACTTTATCACATGTCTACTAGTATTGATGTAAGATTAGAATAATCATATATTATTTGTATAATCATATTGAGAGCTACTGGGTTAGAAGCCTCTATAGCCCACAACATACCACAGCCCTGACCCCATGCCCCTTGATCCTAATGTGGGTTGCCTAGTGGTGCGGTAGTGGAATAAGATCATATTTTCTTCCACCACCAACATATACTATCTCATGTTCTATTCATTCTTCTCTTCCAGCACAACCACCATATGCGCTTTTCTGGATCGCCGTGCTAGATCTGTGATCATGATGTCACCTCAACCGTGGTGATTCGTCTACTACTTTCCCTCCCGGCTCAACATTTACACACATAATATCATGTGCAGTGTGATCTCACACATCTCATGCACAACATATCCTCTATCCAAGCCGACATGGTCTAATACATGGTCCCTATTATTCATGATCATGTTTCTTAGTCTGGTGATGAGAGGGTATCTTACGCAACGACCCTACCTCATGGAATCTACTAGATGATATAGATACTCTTGGAAACTCGAGATATATAAATAGTCATATCCCAAAAGTTTCATAGAACCATTGGGGTAAGGTTTTTTAGAGAGGGTTATCATAATAGTTTCATAAAACCATTGGGGTAGTTTCACCTATCCCAACTAATTAAGAAAAATGTAGGGATAATGTTCATTAGATACATGGAATCCCAACAGTTTAAAAAAAAGTGTGATAGAAAATCACCAAATACCCAACTACATTCCTCCTTCCTCTAGAATCAATCTATATACATATTTCCATAAACCATATCCCCCTTTCCATCCAAACATCCAAACAAATCTATCTAACCGGAAATATGTCCTTGTTTCAAGTAATTTTTTCTTCCACATCAAATCGGTAAGATGTAACTGAGTTATATCTTCAGCCTCCATTTATTTCGTCTTTTATTCATTTAGTTTCTCTACAATCTAATTTATATACCCAATATGTATTATAATTTTCTTATGCGTACAATACATATATCCTTTTAGGTTGTGTTTTGGATGTGGTTTGTTTATTATTTTTCATTGTTATGGAAATTTTTTTATTAATATTGAAGATTCCAATATGATCATAAGATATTATATCAATGGATTATTTTAAATTTAAGGCTTATTAACATTATTGCATTGGTTAATTTTATTATTTAAATATTCTGGTTTCTATTTCTTATGTTATAGCCCGTGGTGATAGCTTATTATTAAAAACAATTGTCTTCGTAATAATGAATTATGGGTGTTTTAAATTATGATTTCACTATACATGAATGTTTTTATAATGTAAAAAATATTTTAAGGGGGGGTTTAAATTGGAATATTATAATTCTATAAGGATTAAAATTTAAAATGGTTGGGTGGATTTTTTTGGCCATGAATAGTTATAATTGGTGTAATTTATTTTCTCAGAGTCAAAAAAACCTTATATAATTATTTTTACATTGATAATGGGTTTTGACATCAAACCACTATTTTATAGGATATAATTCATTTTATTGGGTTTGTGGACCTGAATTTTATGTTTTTGGTAGGATATAAAAACAAAAGGAGGGAATTAAATCAATAAAATTGATACTAAATATGTTCTATAACAAATAATAAATTATTAATTTAGTTATAAACTTTTCTTAAATGGGTTACAATTTTGTTTTAGAGACTATTATCTTGTAAATCATAATATTTTATGATCTCTAGATTATAACTACCTTATATGATTATTTTAAATATATTTCCTTCTAGATTCAATAAAAAATAGGAATACACATATTTTTAATTATGTAATTCCACTTTTTAGATGTTCCATTTAAAATAAAATAATTCAGCGATATTGATATAAATAAACACAAAAATACAGACATTTTCTTCTAGTTTCCATTTAAATAAATGTGATCAGGAATATATTATACAGGTTTTGACTTATTCTCATTAGCAACATCAATTATTGAACCTCTAAGGTATATATAGAATGTTGTGGATTCAAAGAGTGGTTTTTTATTAGGCCATGCTTGGTTTCAAAATGATCAATCTCATTATTTTTAATGTGTATGATTTATATTATATAGAAATATATTTCCCATATATATAGAGAAAGATGAATATGTTAATGACGGAGTTTAGTTTCTAGAGTATACTTCCATTATGACGTACTTGGCATGGATACCACTTTATTGATGATTATATTTTGGGTAAGGGAATTTCATTTTTTATAGTAGGTAAATCCCAACCTATATATAAATTTTTTATGAATGATTTTAGGATTTTTTAGAGTGACTCACTAAATAGACTGTATTTAAATGAATTGGCATACCCTAAGAAAACTAAATTATACCAAACTGACCTAAAAAGTCTTGAAAATAAATGAACTGAACCTATCAACCCTTTTCACATTGCAACCCAACTAATCTAAAAAAATTTAATGTATATCATTAACGAACCAACTTGACCATCCAAACTGAATTTAATTTCTAGAACCTCAAGATTTCATAGTATGTTATCTCATTAATGTAATTCAATAACTTGCGCTACATGTAACAACGAGTTCGAGCGCACCACGACTTACCAAAATAGCCATTCAAAAAGCCGTTATGTATAGTATTAAGTGAATTTTAAATTATATATATATCTTATATAACATTAAAATTCATATTTTTTGTTTCTTAGATATAATATAAGAACAAATTGAAATTTTCCAATAAAGAGAGTATTTTTAAAAAAAATGCATTTTTAAAGCCTATTTAATGGAGAATCCTTTTAAAAAAAAATATTTCACACATTAATATATTAAATTTAATTGAATTAAATTATCCTTCTAATTAGGACATAAAAATTTAGTTTGGATAATTTTTTGTTCTTTTCTTATAACTTTCACATTTTGATGAATAGTGGAAAATAATACATTTTAATTGAAAACAATATTTTTAAATGAAATAATTTATAGAGTTAAATTAAGAATTTTTATGGTTTGGAAGTATAATTATATTATATTTTTATAATTTAATACAATTTATTTCATTATAAGTAATTTCACATTTAAATTTGACATAAACACATGTAAATCTTTTGATATTTTTTACTCTTTAAAAAATCCGTTTTTTGGTTTTGACAATGGAAATTAATGTTAAATTAATTAATGAAACTTATATTTTTTGAATTTGGTAAAATAGAATTCATTTTTGAATTTGTAATATCAAAATTAACTTAGGGTGAGTTTTTGGTATTTTTTTGAAAACAATCATATTTTGATAAATAGAGAAAAATACATCGTTATTGTTTAAAACGATGTTTTTATTTAAGTAAATAGTTATTTTATTTTAATTTATTTTTGTTTAAAATAGATACATAATACCTATATATGTTCAATGTAATTCATAATAATCATTTGATAATATGTTTAGATATATAAAATTTTGTTGAACTTTTTATCATCTTTTACCCATCTTCTATGAGCATTTTCAAATTTTCATAAAACATAATTTTATCAATTCTATGAGTTAAATTTCAAAAATAAGAGAGACATGGTTTACATCAGTAAGTAAAATGTGGTTCAAAAATATGATAATTATTTTTGATGAATAGTAACTTTTGAATTTTATTTACCGCAGTTAAAAGTAAATAGGGTAATTAAGGGTAAAAATGATATTATATTTACCCTAACACATGTTTTAATTCTATTGGATAAGTGTAATTCGACCAAAAACAACCTTTGGAATAAAATATGATCCTCTTTTATCCACATGGTTTAGATTAGGACATTTATTATAATTTTATTTAAAGAAGAGTTAAAAGTGTTAAATTCAGAGATTAATAACTAAACCATTTTTAATAAAGGGTTATCCATAAGATAAATTAGACTATAACAATTAATTTGAAATATAAAAATATTTCCTACCTAACGGTATTTTATTTATAATATTTATACATTATATAATTTAATTTATTTATGACACAATGATGATATAGTAATTACCTTTTTAATAAAATATTAAAATAATTGATATTATAAATTACCAAATAAATGAAATTTGAGACTTCTGTTGAATTACACTAATTTTCTCGGGTAATATCACATGTTATGGTTAATTAAATAAATTTTATTTTAAGTGATAAAGTTTTATGGATTTCAAAAAAATAAAATACTAAATAGTGTCAAAATTGACATAATTGAGTTTACGAAAAACATAGTATATCATTAATTGATATAATATTTCTAAAAAATTAAGGCTCGGTCATAGGACTTATATAAGGATATATAAATCAATAATGAACCACTTGGGGTTCTCTTGGTATTTTATAGTAATTTTATTAACAATTTATTATAGTAATACAAGAAGACATTGCAAAAGTTAAACTTTTTTACTTAGAGTTAAATCTAAATGATAGGGTTCATATGGTGACCTAAAATTTTCTAAAACCTATTTTTTGATATGTTTTATACCCATACATACTATATCCTAAAAATAAATCATTTTGGATCCATTAGAAACTGAATATGAATTTATTATAAAATAATATTTCAAGTTTTTTCTAAGTGACCCTTATGTCTCCTATAAAAGGGAAATTCTCCATCTCTAAAAATCACACTTCTAGATCCATTTGGCATGGCCAACCCCTACCCAAATATCCTCCCAATATCCATAAATTCAACCTAGAGTCATTACAATGATCAGAAAGCCAACATAAGGAGCCCTTTTGATCAACTCAAAAGGAAACACCAGAAGAAGAGGTAATAATTTCACCACCCTCTTTCAAGTTCTTATTTTCATCCACTTCCTCATTATTTGTTGTTTCCATACCAAAACAATCACTCTAGTACCTCCTACATACTATTAAGTTATTATAAATATGGTACAACCATATTCGTTATTGGATCCATCATATAAAAGAAAAATTCACTATATGTGCATACATATGGCTTACCGTCTCCACATCGTGGTGTAGTTTTTCATTCAACACATCACTGTTTGGATGGGTATAACGATGAATATAATTGATGTAAATAATAAATATAACATGTTAATGATTTTTTATATATTACATACTATCCAATTACATTCGAATTCACTATCAATATAATGATATTGTCGCTGGTGCGTACGTATGGATTCCCGTCCCCATGAACGCGATGAAATTTATTCGCCATCGTAATCATTCAAGAATAATTTTTGTTTTATGATTTCAAATAATGTTTAAGAAATTTATATAATTCTTTATATGAATCAATTAAATCCTATCTATAACAAACATGGCTTATGTAACAAAGCATATAAAGCAAAACGAATCAATTAACACTCAAAACGATGATAGTACTGAAATATTGTTAACCAAGCAATATTAAAGGATCATATATGATATCATATTTAAGTATATAGTTATAATATAATTTAATAACATTGATTTAACTATTATATAAGATTTTAATGTTCCCTTAACCATATAAAAGTATAATTTATGGGTTAATTCTACAATCTCTTTACTTATCCGAGGTTGTCAATACGTAAGAATCTTCTGGGAACTCTTTATCATCCACATCCGTGTTTTCTTAAAAATCTATTTCAAAACATTTTTACTATTTACTAGAATATTTATTAAAGTCATTTATACCCTTATTTGATATTATATGTTTTTAATGGAATCTTTCTGTCATTTTCCAAACAAGGTACTTTATGTCATTTTTGACAAAATTTAAGTAAGAATGTCCTTTTTTAACATATACTGTAGGTGCGAGTATTTTCCACCATTATAACATCATCGAAACGTCGCATACAAGATTATAAGAATATTTTCCAAATAAATGTTTTATATTATAAATATTTGACTTTTAAATGATTACAAAATATAAAGAGGTATGTATTTAAAATAGTCTTCATTTCATCTAGGTCATCATCCTTTGATGGATTTCAAACTTGTTTGAAGAATATTTATTATGATACAAATATTATATATTAGATTGAGGGTTTTATGATATTATTGACTATGAATGTGTTATTTTTATAACATTCATGGTTCATGGTTTAAGTATTAATATTTTGTATGATATTTTTAATACAAATGTTTATGTTATGTTCAAAACATTTCTTATGAGGAATGAATTGGACTTAGTATGTGACGAGTGGATCCATATATAGCTACTTGATGAAGTAGTGGGTCTCATGAGACAAACTAGTATCTTGGAATAAGGCATTGACAAAATCATATTTGTAGTCTTGGAAAAAGGCATGGACTATGTGGTTATGATGTATGACATTATGCATTCCATCATTATTAAATTGGATATTGATATTGTATGTGATTATTCGACTAGTAGATTATCCAAGTGAATAAGTAAATGGAATTATTTGATTTATATTTTCCATATTATGCAGAATTTTTCGTTTTAAAGGCTTATGTTTTAGTCTTATACATTACCTTAATTGTTTATGCTTATTTATGGAAGTTTCTAATATATTGTTAACTTTACTGAGCATCTGAGCTCACCCTTTGTATGTTTTATTATTCCTAGGATGTGAATATGTATATTATGACTGACCTGTAGGGATAATATAGGAGATATGAATTTGGACAATGGAGACAAAGTTTTTGTTTTTTTTATTTTAAATTGTAATGTAAAACATATGAATGTATCAAGTACTTCCAAGGATACTAAACTGATCTGTCTTTCGGGATTTGATCCCTTGTGATCATGAAATCATTATATAATAATGTACCGACTCTGGGTAACAGGGGTCAGGGCATTACAGTTGATATAAGAGGCTGTTTAGTACATACCTTGGAAGCTAGATTTTGATAATCTTTGATTAGAGCACATTACCCTAAGATTGAATTTGAGGATTAGTATAGAATAAATTCCTAGAATTTTGGTACTGTAGAGATTTTGTGAGTTTTAGAAGCAATACATCCATGTATTAATACGAGTAGGTAGATGTAGCTCCGACACAGATGTACCTAGGGGTAAAACCAGAAAACACTACTTTGAGCTAGACTCAAACAGGAACTAGTGCACAACAACGGGAACTGTTGCACTCTTGGTTACGACACTCCTGGGGGATATTCTTAGGTTAATTCTCATTTTCATTACATGACATTATGAATGACTTATGAGTAAATAATTTATCAAAGAAAACAGTTTATGATTATAGATTATATGCATAATGTTTTCAATTTACGATAGGAACATTACAAGTTTCGAAATATGATTTTCAATTCTTAAAATAACATAGTGTATGCCATTGTTTAGAAATGGCCCTGGTTGAAAGAATGAGAACACCATAATGACACATGATCTAGTGATTAAGAAGGATCTCATCTTTCATGGTATTAAGCTAAAATTTAGAAGGTAAATTATATCCCACATATTCTAATCATATGAAGAAATAATATCATGTGTTAATAAGATACATAATGGATTCTCTGAGTCCTATGGAATTGAAGGGATTCAAGAGAAGAAAAGGATGGATGAGAGAAAGATGGATAAAGGGAAGATGGGAAAGACAGATTTTCCCATATGTGATAACTATGGAAAGAATCACCATGGTAAATTCTTGAAGGGAATGGGATTTTATGTATGGAGAAAAATCACACCATGTACGTGATTGCAAGGGTAAGAAAAAGGTTTAAAATGTACTGTCACGACCCGCCCTCGGGGCCCATGCCGTGACTACCCCAAGCCCGCCTTCCATAGGCCAGGGGCTGGTGACTACCACCAAGGCGTAAATCCCGGTAAAAAGGGAAGGCATTGCATTTGCAAAGCAAACAAGCACCACAGAGTAAGAAAGTGGAAAAGTAAACACTAAGTTAAAACAGAGTACAACTGAAAGTGCGAAAAAGTAAATGGGCCAGTATACAAACCCAAACTGAAAGTAAAGTACAACTCGAAAGGGAAAACAGAAACTGTAAAGTAAAAGCCGCTACACCGAGCTGTCCACTGGAAATCCCACCTGAAGGGTGGGTACAGATAGCTCCACTGCTCCTCGGGTCCCGCCGTCCGCTCCGAGCACGTCCCGCCCAGTGGTCCACCTCCAGGTACCGTCCTCCTCAGCAAGCCTCAACCACGATCAACGTTGTCTATCTTCTGCAACCAACACAACGTAATGCGGGCATAGCGCGTGCAGGGGTGAGTATAAGCTACTCATTAGGGACCCCGAGACCCCCGAAGGTCTCCCAAAATCCACAAAGGATAAACCACAAAGGAAAGATACAAACATGAAGTAACAACCGACACTGCTTAGGTATATGCCCATACATATACCTAAGTCATCAATTCCCGTTCGGCTCCAACGTCTAAGCCCAAGCACAACCCAGTCCACACAGGAAAGAAAATGTATACCCACACAGGATAGCACAACACAGTCCACAAAGGAGAGTAAACAGTAAATCCACACAGGATAGCTCAACACAATCCACAAAGGAGAGTAAACAGAAAATCCACACAGGATAGCTCAACACAATCCACAAAGGAGAGTAAACAGTAAATCCACACAGGATATCTCAACACAATCCATAAAGGAGAGTAACATAGGATTCAGCTCACACAGGTATACTTCTTCGAATGACGATAAAGATGATCACTGATCTATCTAAGTCGTCGGACCCACAAAGGATCGATAGGTACTAACCCCTGCAATGACCCACACAGGATCGGGTCCACACATGACCTGTAGGCGCTGGCTCACACAGAACCGCTGAGCGCTGACCCACACAGGATCGGACCCACACATGATCGGTAGCACTGATCCACACAGGATCGCTGAGTGCTGTAGTCATCGTCGTCGAATCCACTGAGGATCTCTGCACTGTCGTCGTCGCAGTCACAGTAGCAGTCGCAGCCAGCACTAGGGTTCCCGCACACAGCTAGCTCGTTCGGGAGGGTCCGCTCCACGAGCCGAGAAGCTGATACATCAACTGTCACAAAGTCTAGAGTTGATGTATCCAAAAGTTCCGTATCGTCAACAGGAACTCAACGCAACAGACGGCGCGTCGATCGGACGCCCGGTCTGAGAGTTATTGGCTTTTTCGTTCCAGGGGCCCGGTTGGTTTTTAAGGCAAAACCAACCAGAATGTACTCCACCAGCATCCAAACCTCGGTCGGAGTATTCCAAAAGTTCCGTCTCACTAAGAGGAACTCAACAAAGCTGACGGCATGTCAATCGGACGTTTGTAGCTCACGATATGAGCGTTTCCGCTCCGAGGCCCCGGTTGGTTTCGTGTACGAACCAACCTGGCCGAACTCAATGTATTCCGAAACCTTGAGTGCGATATACCAAAACGACCGTCTCGATCCAAGGATCGCATCTCCACTGACGGCGCGTCGTTTGGAGGTCCGTAGCCCGAGTTATGGGCATTTGAACCCAAACAGTTCGGTATCGGGGGTTTTGGGCCCGGGCCGACCCGGCCCGAGACCCCCCGGCTGGCCCGAACCGGGTCGAACCACCCCGGATAGGGTAGGCCCGGCCCGGCACGGCCCGGCCCGGCTGGTCGCGGCCTAGCCCGGCCAGGCGCCGGTCTGGCTCAGCGCAGCGCGCTGGGCGCGCTGCCAGCTCGGTTTCGGCCGAGCTGATTGAAAAAACGGGGGGACGCTTGCCCCCCCTTTGTAACCGCGCCCCCCCATTATGAGAGGCCGTTTTGTGCTGGTCGGGGGAATTTAATTCCCCCAGCTTCCCCATTTCCATCCGGCCCAACTTGGCCGGCCGGCTCCTCCTCAACGGGACCGGAAAGGGCCGGTCCCCTTCCGGCTTCCGACACCGGCGGCCCGGCTGGTCGCCGGTCACCTTGTTCCGCTGCGGCCCGGAACCGGCCGCGGCCTATGCCGTCCAGCGCGGTGCGACGGCACCGCGCCCCTCCGCCGCGGTGCCTTTGATTTCCTTTGACGCGGCGCGACGACGTCGAGTTCTTGAAATTTCTTTCCACAGCGTGGCGCGACGGCGCCGCGCGTATCATCCGCAATATACCGCGTGGTGCGACGACACTACGTTTTCTCCTACCAACCTCAAGAAACCATCCCGAAAAAAAGGAGGACGGCCGGCCGTGTTTGTGCGGTCCGACCCCCTCGCGTTATTCGATAACAAAAAGGGGTTTTAATCCACGATCATCACCAAGTTGGTATTCACGAATAATTAAATAAATAAAACCCCTACCTCGGTTTCAAGATCGGAGCACGTCTACAAGCCGCGGAAGACAAGCGTCACGGAGGTCTGGCGTCGCGGTAATCGTACGTCGATTCTGTTGACGTCAAGGTGCGTCCGAAGAGGTGGCGTCGCTGGAGAAGCTTCTTAAGCTGACAGAGAATGCCCGAAGAGGAAGCGGTGTCTCCTTTCGTTGACACAGGAAGAAGATCGAAAGAAGCGGCGTCGTCGATCTTCTGAAACACACCTTTTGCGAAGAAGAGAAGAGACGACACATCTTTCTCTTCTTATGGTGTCGGCGTTCCTCGTCGGAGACTAAGTGTTCTTCGTGTTCTTCGTCGTGGTTGAAGAAGATGAAGAATGCTTCCCAAATTCTCTCAAGGTGGCAAGAGAAAACTAACCAAAATAAAATAATCTTAAGCCTTATTTTATTTACACAACTTCACCTCTTTGAATTTCAAAAGTTTGAAAAACAATAACTCATCTCAATTAAAACTCATGTTGTCAAAATTAAATTGAGTGGAGTTATTTGGAGTATAAAGGGGAGTTGAGGAGTTAGGGTTCAAGTGGGCCCCACCACACTTAATCCTCTCAAGGGAGGTTAAGTGGATGTGGGTCCCACCTCTAACTCCCTTTGGGAGGATATAACCAACATGGTTTAAAAATTTTTTGTTTCCACAATTTAGGTAAATTCATATTAAATCCCCCAAAACTAACTCTCAACCCGCATAAAACGCAACCTCGGAAAAGGTCTCCTTAATCGAATATCGGTGCTGCGAGTTCATCGGTGCCCTCGAAATTCGATTCCGGGCACCGGTTCAAAAGTTAGAAAAACCCGCTCGTTCTTTCACTGAACGTACCCGAGCCAAACTTCGGAAAATGATTCCGGGCACACCGGGCTGCAGAATCAGGTGCCGTCAGAAACCGCTCTCTTGTAAAATTCCAAAGAAAATTAAGAAAAAATTTTCCTTGAATTTTAAGGGTATTTACATTACTCCCACCTCAGGGCTTTACATCCCCATAAAGATACATCAAAACTAAGGAAACAAATGAGGGTACTGAGCACGCATCTAATCCTCCCACTCCCAAGTGCTCTCCTGGAGGTTGTCGTGCTTCCATGTGATACACACTAGAGGAATCGACCGTCCATGTAGGACCCACTCCTGTCGATCCTCGATCTCCACCGGGACCTCCGTAAAAGTTACCCCATCGTCAACGTCAAGCTCCCTATAGTCAATGATGTGCGTCGGGTCGTGCACATATCTCCTCAGCTGAGACACGTGGAAGACGTCGTGCACCCGGTGTAACTGAGGTGGTAGAGCCAGGCGATAAGCCACCTCGCCAATCCTACTGAGGACCTAGAAGTGTCCGATGAAGTGCGGAGATAACTTGCCACCTCGGCCAAATCTCCGTATACCACGTCGAGGTGAGACCCACAAGAAGACGTGGTCGCCATCCTCGAACTCTAGTGGCCTCCGCCTCCTGTCAGCGTATGACTTCTGCCGGCTCTGAGCTGTCCTCATCCACTCCTGGATGACCTGGACCTTCTCTGTCGTGGCCTGGACCATCTCCGGTCCCACAAGTGCTGACTCCCCAGGGTCTGTCCAGCACAAAGGAGATCTACAAGGTTGGCCGTACAACACCTCGTACGGTGCCATCCCGATGGTGGAGTGGTAGCTATTGTTGTACGCAAACTCCACCAAGGGTAGGTGGTCCTCCCAGCTACGACCAAAGTCGAGGACACATGCACGGAGCATGTCCTCGAGAGTATGAATGGTCCTCTCCGTCTAACCATCCGTCTGAGGGTGAAAGGCTGTGCTCAGACGTAGCTGCGTCCCGAACGCCTCTTGCAATCCCTTCCAAAGCCGGGAAGTAAAATGAGCATCTCGATCGGAGACGATAGAAGATGGAACACCATGAAGCCGTACAATCTTCTGAACGTAAAGATGTCCCAAGCTCTCCACAGAGCCCTGCTCTCTGATGGGTAAGAAGTGAGCCGACTTGGTGAGTCGGTCGACAATCACCCAGATGGAGTCGTGACCTCTGGAAGTGCGTGGAAGTCCAGTCAGGAAGTCCATAGATATCCTGTCCCACATCCACTCCGGGACCTCCAAGGGCTGTACCAAGACTGCTGGTACCTGGTGCTCAGCCTTCACCTGCTGGCAGGTGAGGCATCGAGAAATGAACTCTGCCACAACCTTCTTCATGCCTGGACACTAGTGCTGTCGTCTGAGATCTTGGTACATCTTCGCCACTCCGGGATGTACCGCCAAGGGAGAAGTGTGAAACTCTATCAGCACCTCCTCCCGTAAATCAACTGGTACCATGGTACTTCCTTTGAAAAGGATGTCATGCTCTGCTCCAAAGGAGAAACCATCAGGTGTCTGTCCTAAGGATATCTGTGCACGCCGCGTCTTGCAGTCAGCATCCCCACGCTGCGCCTCTCTGACCCGCTGTAGAAGTGGAGGAGTGACTGTGAGTGACTGAAGGAAGGCTGCTCCATCTCTATCCACAAAGGATATCTGTAAAGAGGCTAGCTACTCCGTCGCCTCCTCAAGCAGATGAATGCCCGTCCTCATGCTGAGGGCATCGACTACTACGTTCCCCTTCCCAGGAGTATAGACTATCTCAAAGTCATAGTCCTGGAGGAACTTGAGCCATCGTCGCTGTCTCATGTTCAGGTCCTTCTGCGAGAAGATATACCGGAGACTCTGATGATCAGAAAAGACTGTAAAGTGCTCGCCCATCGGATAGTGTCGCCATGTCTTCAGAGCGAAGACCATTGCTGCTAACTCCAGGTCATCGGTAGCGTAGTTCTGCTCATGATGCCTCAACTGACATGATCCATAGCCGATAACTACCCTCTCCTGAATCAGGACGCATCCAAGTCCGGTCCCTGATGCATCGCAGTAAACTACGTACCGTACTCCCTCCTCAGGAAACCTCAAGATAGGGGTGCTGGTCAATCTCTGTCTCAGCTCCTGGAAGCTCTGCTGACATCTGTCTGACCACACGAAGGGTTTACCCTTCTTCTTCAATGCTTAGAGTGGTGCCGCAACTCTAGAGAAGTCTGGCATGAATCTCCGATAGTATCCGGCTAGTCCCAATAAACTCCGAACCTCCGTCACGCTCCTGGGTGGCTCCCATGCTAACACTGCCACGATCTTCGCAGGATCCACTGCAACTCCTGCCTCAGAGATGACATGTCCCAAGAAGTGGACCTCACGTATCCATAACTGTCACTTCGAGAGCTTACCATAAAGCTGGTGCTCTCGGAGTGTGTCTAGTACAACCCGTTAGTGGTAGGCGTGCTCCTCCTCAGTCGTCGAGTAAATCAAAATGTCGTCGATGAAGACCATGACAAATCGATCAAGGTATGGCTGAATGATTCTGTTCACGAGGTCCATGAACACTGATGGAGCATTGGTTACACCGAAAGGCATAACCAAGAACTCATAGTGGCCAAACTGACATCTGAAGGCCGTCTTCTGCACGTCCTCGTCTCTAACTCTGAGCTGATGATAGCCTGAACTGAGGTCTATCTTCGAGAACCACCGTGCTCCCTTGAGCTGATCAAAGAGGTCATCAATCCTCCGTAGTGTATACTTGTTCCTCATTGTCACCTGGTTCAGACGACGATAGTCAACAGAAAGTCGCAAGCTCCCGTCCTCCTTCTTGGCGAACAAAATCGGGGAAGCCCAGGGTGAAACACTAGGTCGGATGAACCCCTTGCCCTACAAGTCCTCCAACTGTACCCATAGCTCTCAAAGCTCAGCGGGGGCCATCCGATATGCTGGAGTTGATATCGGAGCTGTTCCGGGTTATAGGTCAATAAAAAAGTCTACCTCTCTACGAGGAGGTAGCCTTGGAACGTCGTCGGGGAAAACGTCCGCAAACTGATCCACCACTGTAGGAAAACCAGGACTCTGCACGTCAACTGCTCTTAGGATGAGGCTAGCCAAATGATGAGTGATGGGCTTTCCTCTCCTCCGCGAAGGTCTATCCTATGCTGCAAAGGCTCCCTTCTCGCCGGTGAAGGTGAACCTGCTCCCGTCGGTGCGTACACATCGCACCTTGCACCTAAAACAGCCAATCTGTGCATGGAACGTAGATAACCAATCCATGCCAAGATGACGTCGTAAGGCCTCGACGCTGCTACAAGAAGATCTCAGCCGAAGCTCTCGCCTCCTAGAGTAAGCTCACACTGCCGGCACCAGTGCGTAATCGTCGAGTCTTCTCCCGTATGAGTCTCTATCCGTAAGGATCGAGCCAACGGCTCTGTCGGAATCTCGGAGCTCTGAACAAGGGCAGCGACTATGAAAGAGTGACTCTCTCCTGTGTCTATAAGTACTGCAGCAAGGGTGGAATAGACACAGATATTATCTTGAATCATCTCGGGTGCGCCGTGGTCGTAGGCCTCTGCTGCCTGGAGCTGTACCTGTCTCTGCCCGCCAGCTCCCTGTGGTCAGGGTGGACCTCCTAGTGGTGGTGGTGGTAGAGCCTCAAAGCGTCGCCCACCACCTGCTGCTCGACCAGCTCCTCTACCTCGTCCGCCTCCTCCCTGCAGACCGCCACGGTCGACCCTCTGCCTCTGCCTTGGTGATCCCTCAACCGTCTACTGCTCCTCGGCACGACGGGTCGGGCAGTCACGAGCCATGTGGCCTTGCCCACCGCACGTGTAGCACTGTCTGCCTCTCGAAAGACTGGCTCCGCGCTGTGTGCCCCGCAAAGCTGAGCCAGTGTCCTGAGGACGTCTGCCTAAGGGTCTAGTCTTCCTGGACCCCTGAGTCATCTGGCGACTGCCTGCTGCAGATGACTCTGCCACGTGCCGCCCTGGGGTGGGTCGCGGCGCTGGTGTAGACTCAGCAAGAAAGATCTCGATCAAAAGGGCCTGCTCCAGTACTCCCGTCTGAGTTGGAATGCTGAGGGAGATCAGCGATGTCCTGATCTCGTGTCTCAATCCCTGCTCGCAGGTCCGGGCCCGGAAGAATGGGTCCCGTACTATGTCGGTCGAGTAGCGAGAGAGATCTGTAAATCTTGCTGAGTACTGAGCGACCATCATGCTGCCCTGCCGCAACTGAAGAAGCTCCTGAATGCGCACCGCACAGAGGGTGGCTGGGATGAACTCCGAGCGGAAGAGGCTCTCAAAGTCCGTCCAAAGAATAGATGCCTCATCGTGCACCTGGAGCATCAAGATCCACCATCGGCCTGCTGCTGCGTGCAGTAGGCTTGCAGCGAGGATCACCATGAGGTCTGATAGTGTCCTCACTAGCCTAAAAACTCGTACGACTGCCTCCAGCCAGTCCTCGGCTGCTTGGGGGTCCGTCTCCCCACGAAACCTGGGCGGTCGCTGCCGCTGAACCTCATGCAGTGCACTGAGGCGACGTGCATCGTCAGCGGCTGGTGCTGGAAATATCGGTGGCTCGGCGGGTAGTGCTACCGCCGGTGCCACTGCTGACAAAGGGCCCTGCACCGAGGCCTCGTCACTCGGTGAGCTGTCATCACGCTCGACTCTCGGAACCCTAGCTAGCTTCCTTCGTGGGGCCATCCTGAAAAGGAAACAGGTGCGCCATGGTCAAAACAGTATACCTGGTGAGCTGATACAAAGTAATCACAAAGAAAACTTGAAACACACACGCAATCAATGTTTTCGTGCATTAAGTCGGAAATCAGAAGTCAGGGTCCTGGTGTACGGATACGTCGGCCGCTGCACCAACACTGGACTCCCTGGACTGATAACCATACTCAATACGCTAAACACTATTGCTTCACATAGAAAAGATCAGGGTTCGTGGTAGAACCGAACTCCTCTGATACCAATTTGTCACGACCCGCCCTCGGGGCCCATGTCGTGACTACCCCAAGCCCGCCTTCCATAGGCCAGGGGCTGGCGACTAGCACCAAGGCGTAAATCCCGGTAAAAAGGGAAGGCATTGCCTTTTTAAAGGAAACAAGCACCACAGAGTAAGAAAGCGGAAAAGTAAACAATAAGTAAAAACAGAGTACAACTGAAAGTGCGGAAAAGTAAATGGGCCAGTATACAAACCCAAACTGAAAGTAAAGTACAACTCGAAAGGGAAAACAACAACTGTAAAGTAAAAGCCGTTACACCGAGATGTCCACTAGAAATCCCACCTGAAGGGTGGGTACAGATAGATCCACTGCTCCTCGGGTCCCGCCGTCCGCTCCGAGCACGTCCCGCCCAGTGGTCCACCTCCAGGTACCGTCCTGCTCAGCAAGCCTCAACCACGATCAACACTGTCCGTCGTCTGCAACCAACACAACGTAGTGCGGGCATCGCCCGTGCAGGGGTGAGTATAAGCTACTCAGTAGGGACCTTGAGACCCCCGAAGGTCTCCCAAAATCCACAAAGGATAAAACACAAAGGAAAGATACAAACATGAAGTAACAACCGACACTGCTTAGGTATATGCCCATACATATACCTAAGTCATCAATTCCTGTTCGGCTCCAACGTCTGAGCCCAAGCACAACCCAGTCCACACAGGAAAGCAAACGTATACCCACACAGGATAGCACAACACAATCCACAAAGGAGAGTAAATAGTAAATCCACACAGGATAGCTCAACACAATCCAAAAAGGAGAGTAAACAGTAAATCCACCCAGGATATCTCAACACAATCCACAAAGGAGAGTAAATAGTAAATCCACACAGAATAGCTCAACACAATCCACAAAGGAGAGTAACCCAGGATTCATCTCACACAGGTATACTTCTTCGAATGACGATAAAGATGATCACTGATCCATCTAAGTCGTCGGACCCACAAAGGATCGATAGGTACTAACCCCCGCAATGACCCACACAGGATCGGGCCCACACAGGACTTGTAGGCGCTGGTTCACACAGAACCGCTGAGCGCTGACCCACACAGGATTGGACCCACACAGGATCGGTAGCACTGATCCACACAGGTTCGCTGAGTGCTGTAGTCGTCGTCGTCGAATCCACTGAGGATCTCTGCATTGTCGTCGTCACAGTCACAGTAGCAGTCACATCCAGCACTAGGGTTCCCGCACACAACTAGCTCGTTCGGGAGGGTCCGCTCCACGAGCCGAGAAGCTGATACATCAACTGTCACAAAGTCTAGATTTGATGTATCCAATAGTTCCTTATCGTCAACAGGAACTCAACGCAATAGACGGCGCGTCGATCATACGCTCGGTCTGAGAGTTATTGTCCTTTTCGTCCTAGGGGCCCGGTTGGTTTTTAAGGCAAAACCAACCCGACCGTACTCCACCTGCATCCAAACCATGGGCGTAATATTCCAAAATATCCGTCTCACTAAGAGGAACTCAACAAAGCTGACAGCACGTCAATCGGGCGTCCGTAGCTCACGATATGAGCATTTCCGCTCCGAGGGCCCAGTTGATTTTGTGTACGAACCAACCCGGCTGAACTCAATGTATTCCGAAACCTTGAGTGCGATATACCGAAACGACCGACTCGATCCAAGGATCGCTTCGCCGCTGACGGCGCGTCGTTTGGAGGTCCGTAGCCCATGTTATGGGAATTTGAACCCAAACAGTTCTGTATCGGGGGTTTCGGGCCCGGGCCGACCCGGCCCTAGACCCCCCGGCTGGCCCGAACCGGGTCGACCCACCCCGGAAAGGGTCGGCCCGGCCCGGCCCGGCTGGGCGGGTCCTGGCCCGGTGCGGCGCGGTGTGGCCCGGCCTGGCGGACCGGCCAGGCGCCGGTCCGGCGCAGCGCAGCGCGCTGGGCACGCTGCCAGCTCGGCTTCGGCCGAGCTGATTGAAAAAACGGGGGGGGGGGGGGGCTTCCCCCCCTTTGTAACCGCGGCCCCCCCACATTATGGGGGGCTGTTTTGTGCTGGCCGGGAGAATTTAATTCCCCCGGCTTCCCCATTTCTGGCCGGCCCGACCTGGCCGGCCGGCTCCTCCTCAACGGGACCGGCAAGGGCTGGTCCCCTTCCGGCTTCCGACACCGACGGCCCGGCTGGCCGCCGGTCACCTTGTTCCGTCGCGGCCCCGCTCCGGCCGCGACGCCTTTGATTTCCTTCGACGCGGCGTGACGACATCGCGTTCTTGAAATTTCATTCCACGGCACGGTGCGACGGCGCCGCGCGTATGTCCCGCAATATACCGCGTGGTGCGACGGCACCACGTTTTCTCGTACCTACCTCAAGAAACCATCACGAAAAAAGAAGGAGGTTCAACCGTGTTTGTGCGGTCCGACCCCCTCGCGTTATTTGATAACAAAAAGGAGTTTTAATCCACGATCATCACCAAGTTGGTATTCAAAAATAATTAAATAAATAAAACCCCTACCTCGGTTTCAAGAGTGGAGCACGTCTACAAGCCGTGGAAGACAAGCGACACGGAGGTCATGCGTCGCGGTAATCGTACGTCGATTCCGTTGACGTCGAGGTGCGTACGAAGAGGTGGCATCGCTGGAGAAGCTTCGTAAGCTGACGGAGAAAGCCCGAAGAGGAAGCGGCGTCTCCTTTCGTTGACACGGGAAGAAGATCAAAAGAAGCAGCGTCGTCAATCTTTGGAAACACACCGGCTGCGAAGAAGAGAAGAGACAACACGTCATTCTCTTCTTATGGTGTCGGCGTTCTTCGTCAGAGCCTAAGTGTTCTTCGTGTTCTTCGTCGTGGTTGAAGAATATGAATAATGCTTCCCAAATTCTATAAAGGTGGCAAGAGAAAACTAACCAAAATAAAATAAGCTTAAGCCTTATTTTATTTACACAACTTCACCTCTTTGAATTTCAAATGTTTGAAAAACAATAACTCATCTCAATTAAAACTCAAGTTGTCAAAATTAAATTGAGTGAAGTTATTGGGGGTTTAAAGGGGAGTTGAGGAGTTAGGGTTCGTGTGGGCCCCACCACACTTAATCCTCTCAAGGGAGGTTAAGTGGATGTGGGTCCCACCTCTAACTCCCTTTGGGAGGATATAACCAACATGGTTTAAAAAAAATTGTGTTTCCACAATTTAGTTAACTTCATATAAAATCCCCCAAAACTAACTCTCAACCCGCATAAAACGCAACCTCGGAAAAGGTCTCCTTAAGCGAATATCGGCGCTGCGAGTTCATCGGTGCCCTCGGAATTCGATTCTGGGCACCAGTTCAAAAGTTAGAAAAACCCGCTCGTTCGTTCACTGAAGGTACCCGAGCCAATCTTCGGAAAATGATTCCAGGCACACCGGGCCTCAGAATCAGGTGCCTTCAGAAACAACGCTCTTGGAAAATTCCAAAGAAAATTAAGAAAAAAATTTCCCTTGAATTTTACGGGTCTTTACATGTACAATACTTAATCTTCATGAAGTTGGGACACTTTTAGAATCAATGTGCAAATCATCAAATTATACCCCAAAAGCTGCTATTGGATAATTATCAAGTTATGTTACTACCGCAGCTGAAGATGAATAATTAAATTACTTTTGTTATTATTAAAGTATTGTGTCATTTGAGTATTGTATTAATAATATAAATTTCATAAGAATTATAGAGCATATAAGGATTATACTGTAGTACTATTTCATTAAAGACTTTAGATTGTGTGGAACATTGAAATGTGACTCAATAGTAGGTTAAATTTCTTGGAAAATATATGGTTGAGAGAAAGATAAACATTAATATGATTCTCAGAATGAGGTAGTGATTTTAGAATAAGATATGACAGATTTGGATAAATTATATTGGATATTCTTGAATACCATGAAACTAATTAACGTTTTTTATATTACATCATTGATGGAGTTTTCAACATTATTGGATATAAGGAGTATATCCTGTATTCTATAAGGAATAAGGGAGAATAAATGTAATCAATAATGTGTTATGGTAATTTATGGTGTTACCGTGTTTTAAAAGAATACAAGATGAAGGTATTGACACGTTATTATGTGGAAAAAAGGATCTTCATTATGTTTACCTTACTTATAAATTTTTAGGCTATCTTTTTGGATATAATTATTTTGGATAAGTCTAAAGGTTGAAATGGATTAAGTTAATCATTGGATACTATTGTTTATGTTTAAAAAAACTTATTAATATTATTTTTTGTATTTTTGTAAAAAGGATATTCTGAAGGTTGGGTGACAACCCGTGGTGTCCGACAAGGCCACGAGACATTGACCCGCAACCGAAGGCCGACAAGGGTGCGTTGCCTACCACTGGCCTACGAGATGTCCTGGTTTGTATAATGTAGTTTTTTTGAACAGGCTGACAATTGAATTATAAATTCATTATATTTGGTTCCCTATAAAATTAGGATAAATAAAATAATTTTTAATTCTATTATCTTTTGGAGTGAAAGATGAGTTTGTGTTAAGAATTAGTTGAAGGATGAAACTATACATATCAAGTATTTTTTCCATCTTATTCTATGAAGAAATCAATTCTTAAACATTAGGTAAGTAATCTTAAAACCTCAAATGTGTTATCCTAATAACTTATGTTTTACCGATGATATTTTAAATCATCATAGATTGATGACTTTGAGGCCCTCAATTTTACACATGTTTCTGATTGATGACCTCAATCACTTCCTATAAATATTTACGTTTCCCCCCAATTATTTGTCCCTAATTTCCACCAATGTTCTCCTAATTGAAATCACAAATTGGTGGTGACTTTTTCATTTACCATTCCCTCCTATTAAGACTAAATTTTATAAACCCAATTTCTGATGTGGGTTTTCTACAAAGGTATTTTTCTATTTTTAAGCATTTATTTTTGAAGAACAATTTCAAATTGTGGGGATTCAGTTTATTAATGGTGGGGAGAATGTAACACCCCAGGATTTCACTGTACTTTATCTCATTAAAGTAATTCAATCACTTGCACTACACGCTACAACAAGTTCGATCCCACCATGACATACCAAACAAGCCATTCAAAAAGCAGTTGTGAATAATATTAACTTCATTTTGAATTTTACATATATCCTATATAATTTTAACATTCATATTTTGTGTTTCTTGGACATAATATAAGGTCAAATTCAATTTTCCAGACAAAAGAATCATTTTTCAAAAAATGAAATTTTACTCCCTATTTAATGGAGAATCCCTTTTAAAAAAATATTTGACACTTTTACATATTCAATTTAATTAAGTTAAATACTTTTTTTTGAATCAGGACATAAAATTTTTGTTTGATTATATTTTTGGTACTTTTCTGATAACTTTCATATTTTGATGAATAGTGAATAAAACTAAATTTTAATTGAAAACAACAATTTTTAATCGAAATAATTTATAGTGTTAAATTATAAATTTGAATGGTTTTGAAGTAAAATTTTAATAATTTTTTTTCATTTAATTCAATTTAGGTCATTATAAGTAATTTCACATTTAAATTTGACATAAACACATGTAAATCTTTTGATAGTTTTTACTTAAAAAACCTGCCTTTTGGTTTTGACAATGGGAATTAATTTTAAATTAATTAATGAAACTTATATGTTTTTAATTTGGTAAAATATATTTCAATTTTGGATTCATAATATGAAATTTAACATAAGGTGAATTTTTGGTATTTTTTTGTAAACATTCATGTTTTGATGAATAGTGAAAAAACTGCGTTATTGTTTAAAACCAACTTTTTTTTAAATAAATAGTTATTCTATTTTAATTTATTTTACATAAAAATAGATACATAATACCTATATATGTGAGATGTAATTCATTGGAGTCATTTTATAATATGTTTATATATATAAATTTATATTGAACTTTTTACCGTCTTTTACCTACCTTCTAGGGGCATTTTCGAATTTGCATAAGACATAATTTTAACGCTTCTGTGAGTTGAATTTAAAAAATCCTAAAGGAGAAGTTGACATCAGTATGAAAAATGTTTTTCAATAAGATGAAAATAATTTATTGGTGAATAATAACTTTTGACTTTTATTTACCACAACTAAAAGTAAATTGGGTAATTAAGGGTACAAAATATATTATAATTACACTAACACATGTCCAAATTATATTGGATTAGTGTAATTAGACCATAAAAACCCTTAGGAATAAAATAAGATCCTCTTTGGTCCACTTAGATTAGATTAGGACATTTATTATTATTTTATTTCAAGAATAGTTAAAAGGTTTAAATTCAATGTTTAATAAATAAACCATTTTTAATATATGGTTATACATAAGATAAATTAGAATATAAATATAAATTAGAAATATAAAAAAATTAATACATAATGGTATTTTACTTATAATTTTTTGACATTAAATAATTTAATTTATTTATGACACAATGATGATGCAGTAATTACCTTATTAACGAAATATTAAAATAATCGATATTTTAAATATCCAAATAAATGTAAACTTACTCTTCCGATGAATTGCACTAATTTTCTATGTTAATATTACATTTTAGGGTTGATTAAATAAATTTTATTTGAAGTGATAATGTTTTTATGGCTTTTATAAAAATCAAATACTGAATAGTGTCAAAATATACATAATTGAGTTTTTAAAACAGATACTATATTATTAATTGATATAATATTCCTAAAAATACAAGGATCGGTCAAAATACATATATACGGTTATATATATCAATAATGAACCACTTCGAGTTATCTTCCCATTTTATAGTACTTTTATATATTATTTATTATAGTAATACAAGAAGTCATTATAAAAGTTAACCTTATTAACTTTTAGTTAAATCTAAAAGATAGGGTTAATATGGTGACCTAAATATGTCTAAACGTATTGGTTGAGATTTTTTTACCCATCTTCACCTTAGCCTCTAAATAAATTATTTTGGAGACAAGAAATCGAAAATGATTTTATTATAATATAATATTTCTAAATTTTCTTAAAGCGACCCTCACCTATCATTTAAAAAGGAACTCTCCCTTATCTCAAAATCACACCTCCAAATCCTTTTAGATCTAAAAAACCCTACCCAAATATCCTTCCAACATCTCTCAAATATTCTTATGAGCCCTTAAATTTATCATAAATTCACCCTATGGAGACCTTTTGATAAACTCAAAAGGAAACACCTGAAGAAGAGGTTATAATTTCAACACCCTTTTTCAAGTTCTTTTCTTCTTACACTTCCTCTATCTTTGTTTTTTCCATCCCAAAATATTAAATCCAGTACCTCCTACATACTTTTTTGTTTTTATAAATATGGTTCAACCATAATTGTTATTCTATCAATCTATAAAAGGAAAATTGACCATTCGTGTGTACGTACGACTTAACGTCTCCATGTTGTGGTGTAGTTTTTCATTCAACACATCACTATTTGGATGGGTATAATAATTATTATAATTTTTGTAAATAATAAATATAACATGTTAATGATTCTTTATATATTATATACCATCCAAATACATGCGATATCACCATCAATATAATGTTATTGTCGCTCGTGCGTATGTACGGATTACCGTCTCCACGAATGTGAGGAGATTCATTCCCCATCGTAATCATTCAAGAATAATTTTCATTTTATGATTAAAAATAATGTTTATGAACTTAATATAATTCTATATATGAATCATGTACATCCTATCCATAACAAACATGTCTTACGTAACCATGAATATAAAGGAAAACGAATCAGTTAACACCCGAAATGATGATACTACTACAATATTATTAACAAATAAATATTAAAGGATCATATATCATATCATCTATATGTATATAGATCTTGTATAAATTAATAACAACTATTTAACAGTTATAAAAGTTGTTAATGTACCCGAAACCAAGGAAAAGTACAAGGTAAGGATTAATTCTACAATCTCATTAATTATTCGAGGTTGTTAAAAAATAATTATCCACTGAGACCTCTTAATCATCAACATCCATGTTTTCTTAAAAATTTAGTTTAACACATTTTTACTATTTAATAGACTATGGGTTAATTTCATTTATACCCATATTTGACCATATATGTTTTAAAAGTAACCTATCTGTCGTATTCCAAATAAGGTACTTTATGACCTTTTTGACAACATTAATGTACGAATGGATTTTTTTAACATATACGGTGGGTTTGGATATTAAACCACCATTATAACATCATCGAAAATTCCCAAACAAGATAATAATTATATTTACAAAATAAATATTTTCTCTTATAACTATGCGACATTTTAATGATTTCAAAATAGAAAGATGCATTTATTTAAAATAGTATTAATTTCATCTATGTAAACATCCTTTGATGGATTTTAATGTTGGTTGAAGTTGATTTATTATGATACAAATATTCAATATTATGTTGAAGGTTTGGTGATTTTCTTGACAGTTGATGTGTAATCTTTATACCATTCATCGTTTATGGTCAAGGAAATAACATTTTGTATGGTTGTATTAATACAAATGATTATGTTATATTTAAAAATTTTCATATGATTAATGCATTGGACTTAGTAAGGGACAGCTGGAGCACTCTATACCTTCTTAATGAATTGGTAAGTCTTATTAGACAAACTTGTGTCTTAGTAAAATTCCATGAGAAAATGTTATTTGTAGTCTTGGCACAAGGCCTTGACTATGTGGTTATGAAGTCTGGAATTATGCATTCCTTCATTATGAAATTGTATATTGATAATTCATGAGATTATTAGATTAGTATAATATCCATGTGATTATTCGACTTGTAGAATATCCATGTGGAATTGGATATTGACCATGTTTTATTTTTCCAAGGATGCAAAGATGTATATTATGAATGACCTATATGGATTGTATATGGGATATGAATGTGGTCAATGGAGACAATGTTTTTGTTGTTTTTAATTTTATAATGTAATGTAATACTTTTGAATGTATCTAGTACTTCTAGTTCTAATAAACTGATCAGTCTTTTGGGATTGGATAACTTGTTATCTTGACAATGTTATGTAATAATGTACCAACTCTGGGTAACTAGGGTCAGGGCGTTATAGAATTTAATTGACATGATTTGTCCCAAGTCGACTTTTGTAGACCAGAAAAAATCTAAACTGTAAAAAATTGAACTATAACAAAATAGAGTGAATTGGATTTAACCTAACTAAAATAAATTCATTAGAAATGATAAAAAATGAACTAATTTGAACAAAATTTAATAAATCCTTAACATGAATGCACCAAACCAATCCCAATTAAAAAACCAAACCTATACAATACCATAGATTAATAACTATAAATGAATTTAGTATCCTGGATATATATATATATATATATATATTTTTTGTTATATATATATATTGTATTTTTTTATATTATGATTCTCATATAGAGTAGTGTTTCAGTTATTCTTTCTTATAATGTGAAGAAATATCAAATTTTTAAATTTATTTTCAATTAATATTAAATATTTTTGAATTGATTTTATTAAATGAATTATAATTTTTTTAAAGAATGGATAGATGTTGGACGTATGAATCCAATCACAATTCAATCAATTTTCAAAAGATGTTGGAGTTATATTTAGATTTTTCATTTGACAATGCATTAGATAGTGGTCACACACACTTACCATGTAACAATTGTGTTAGAAGACCATGGTTGAACTATGAAGAAGTCAGCTACCATATAACAAAATATGATTTTCAAAAAATAAAATATGTGTGGTATCACAATTTGGGAGAAATTAGAATCTCGAAATGCTAATGATCCACATAAGAGTACTGGAAATAAGAATTTTTCTATGACCATTTTCTATTTATTCATCATCAATATAATGATAAGATGAAAACCCAAGAAGACTTCAATAAGACCCAAAATTATGTGTCTAATGAATATGATGATGTTTGAAGGGGGTAAAATTGAATGATGTTTCCCCAACACTTGTATATCAGAAATTTGGTAAAATGAAAAAGGTGGAATTTTTAATCAAATTAATTAATGTAAAAACCATGTTTGTGATTTCTAAAACTAGCATCGATTACATTATTACCTTTTTGAAGGACTTACTTCCATATCATGTAGATATTCCCTCAAACCATTATATAAAATATAATTTTGTTTAGAAAATTGGATATTTAAAAAATAAAATTCATGCTTACCCAGAAGATTACAGCTAATTCTGAGTGGAAATTACTGAATGAAATGATTGTATAAAATGTGGAACATAATTATTGAAGAAACAAGCATATGTAACACCATACCATGTGCCAAAAAAAGTAACATGGACCTTTTCATTGATCCACATACTCTAGAATATTTTCTTGACTGATGAAATTAAAATTAAAATGAGACAAAATGATACCGATAGAAAGGAGAACAATTATGTGTTGGTTAACCATGGATATGGATTTTCTTGGCATTGATTTAATGCTTGATATCCTTATTTTTATGATGAAATGCATCATATGATGTTGGGTCTTTCTTGTGAATGTATTAATTCGTTTGCTAAGATTCTTACTCTGTGAAGAACATGTCTAGTTTCCACACACATTTACAACCATTCCCTATAATTTTTTATGAAAAAAATTTCACATTCATGAGTATACTCATATCATTCCCTTCTGATATGAGAAATTATATAGGTGTATACATGAAACCATTAATAATTGTGTTGGAACATCTTTGGGTTCTTGGTGTTTGTATATACGATACATGTTTGAAAGACATATTTCAGTTGTGTTTTGTGCTTCTGTGGATGATCATTGATTTTATTACTTATTAAATGATTTCTAGGTAGATCATGGAGGAAAAATATCTTGTCCTATTTGTATGAAGAATACAAAATCCATAAAACTAAAATAACATTGTAGTTTCACTTTTATGGGACATCGACAATTCTTTCCAATGGAACATCCATATAGAAATAATCATTGAAGATCTTATAATACTATATATACTGATAATACACCTTAGTGCATGTATGGAAGTGATGTGCTTAATTAATTTCAGAATTTTAGTTTTTCAATCAAGAATGGTCAAACGAAATCTAGGAATAGGAAGAATGTTTCCACTGAAATATGTTACATTTGGAAGAGGATGAGAATTTTCATTGACTTTCCTTATTGGTAAAGAAAATATATACTTTATTTCTTAGAAATATTGTACATTGAAAATAATATTTGAGAAATGTTACATTTTTATTCTCCTAAATGTAAAAGTAATGGAAAAAAGGTAATTTATGATCTTGGCATGACATTGATGGTTTGGGATTTAGATGAGAATCGCATATTCCGTGTATTAGTGAAAATAAATATAATGTTACATGTGATTCTTATGTAAAAACACCTACAAGAATAAAAATATATTGCTTGATATACTGAAGACTATTAATGTTCTTGATGGCTATTCAAGAAACATATCAAAATAGGTCAACAGAAGATATTTTATGATGAAATATTTGAAGAATCATGATTATCAAATCCGTCTTCATGATTTGATTCCAATATATATCTATTTTATTTTCTGAAATAATATACGAGTGATAGTATTCTAGTTATTTCATTTGTTTAGAGATATTTTAGCTATAATTTTTTCCAACTCCTTCGTATAAAAAATGTTGGGATTGAGAGAATGATTTTTTTTTGAATTTGAGAAAATATCTCCTCCAAATTTTTTCATATGCATGATGCATCTGACTGTCCATCTTCCAACTGAAATAATTCATTGAGGACCTGTTACATTTTGTTTGATGTATCACAGTAAATTAAATATGTACACATTGGAGTCTATTGTCTAGAACAAGAATCAACATGAAGGTTCTATTTTTAATGGTTACATAGCTCTAGAATGTTTGGATTTCTGCTCAATGTATTTTTATGATCTTACTACGAGAATGAAGTGAACAACAATTAATGAAGAAGTGTTGGTTGAGAAAATTGAACCCAATTTTTCATCACTTCCTCATACAAGATGAATTCCTAGAGCATATACATTGACAAAATTAATCCTTGACAAGTGTTAGATAGCACATTGTAATGTTTTGTTCAACTATGATTTGTTTAATGATTATATCAGGTATGAAAAGTGGACAAGTATATCTTTTCCCATCTTATATAATTTTATATATCTAATAATCTTTTCAATTTTTTATATTGGTAAAATAAATTAATAATAAACAAAAATCATCGGTATTTATCAATGAGAAGGAGAGAGAATTTTTATAGAGGAGAGTTTTCTGATAGGTTAATATTGAAGGTAGAAATTTCAATGATATAAATTAATAAAATAAAATCAAATCTAATTAATAATAATATTTATTTTTCATGTAATGAGTTTTAATACTGACTCTGTCTCTAATGAAATAAGAATTTTGGATTTTTTTCTTAATAACATGGTGTGTTAATTTAAATTAATTATGATCTATTGGTATAGATTTATTATCACTGAATGAGAAAAGAACATGATGGTGTTATGGTAATGACCATAAAGAAATGTTACGCTAGTTCATTATATAGTGGGGCTCAATCTGAAAATTGAGGTTATTAGAGATTCATTGAAAAAATAAAAATGTTGGATTATTACTCTATTGGTCGATTCATTAAGTTGAAAACCCAATGGTTTGATTAAATGATGTGTAAAGGCATATTTATTGATTAATGTGGATTTCAAATTATTTTCATGACTCGTAGTCTTACTACCGATGAACCGTATGAATTGGAATCAATGGAGAAAAAATGTATTTTATTAAAAATACCATATTCAACATGAATTTTTTGTAATAATGGATGTAATTACAAGAAATATTTTTTTGATGGTGATGATGGTATTGAAAAAATAATTGTTCCTACTAGTCCTAATCCATTTATTATTTTTATGACTCTAATAGCATAATTTTCAATGGTGATTATAAACTAGAATATGTGGTTGGAAATATATATAATCATCCATCAGTGTTCTTAGACATTTTGGTTTAGCTCTACATGAAATGTTACGGATTTTAATGCTCATATCGATGTACTACTAATTACAAATATTTTGAATTCAAATTGAACTGATGTTAATTTTGAATATTTATTGTTTTCCATTTCTTTAAAATGTATTTTATAATATATAATCGAATTGCATTCAAACCACCAAAATAAAACAGAACAGAAATGATTAAATTAGAAAAAAACAAGAGGAATTAAATTTTAAATATTAAACTTATTGATATTAAAATGAAAACAATTCAATATCATGACCTAAAAAAATCTCAAAATTTCTTAACCCAAAATATGAACCAAATAACCTAACACAATTTAGAATGAAAAAATGACCTATTAAATTAACAAAAATGAACCAAATGTCAAAAGAGAAATTAAAATTTACAAATAGTGTAATCAATTTATAAAAATGAACCAACTAACGTAAAAATAAAAATGCGCATATGAGGTAACCAAATAGAATTAGATTGATTTAAAAAAAGAATAAATATATATCATACTTATGCTATACATGAGAATATATACATATTGTTAATTTTATGACATGTCTTCTGCTTTGATATTCTTCCCAATATATATAATTTTATTTTTATATCATTATGTATCATTTATTTTGTTTTTCATGTGGTATTCCTTAATTATGTCACGTATCATATTTTTGCTCTTTAGGTTACACAATAGTTATAATGTTCAACTTAAGGCCATATTTGTTTTCAAATGTAGGAAATGAAACCTATTGACGATATGTGATGAAAAAGGATTACAGAAAACAATAGTAAAATGACGATGATTGGAATTCCTCCATCAGTGCTTATTAGGAGTATTTCATTTGAATATATATATATATATATGTATATACATATATATCAATAACATATAATGTGATGTGATTTATTTAGTTTCAAAATTTTATACATGATCCACCACTTAGGAACCAGTTATTCAACGAGGTGCCTATGGGTCCATATACTAAAGTCAGCATTACAAAGAGGGATGGTACTAGAGGTAGGTGCTCCAGTCAGTGTAACCAATTAGACCATGTCCTTGCCATTGACATACTATCTATCAATCATTCTGATCCCACGGTGTTGTTAGGGACAAATGAGATATTTAGGTCACCCATGTCTTCACCTGTATTTTCAACTTAGCCACATTACCATTAATTCTTGTTTCTGATGATGATTCTTACTCTTCATCCATATCATGCATTTTTCAGCCATCTGTGCCATATTATTTCACTTTTACATCCATCTCTATGACATTCTACATTACTTATTCTTTAAATCCTACTCCATATGTACAGGGTGATGTTCCTGCAATGCCTGGTGATCTAGTGGAACCCATTTATTAGACTGTCATAGTTATATTTATAGATCACTGATAAATTTTATTAACAAAATTTATTTTTATTATAATATGTATTGATATAATATTTTTATTTCATCTATAACAGAAATATCTACTCATATGTGGCTTGGGCATACACATATGTGTGTAGTGTCGAACCGCTATATATAGTTGGCGGTGGGATACAAAGAAGACATCAAAATGGTAAGAAAAACAATGCATCAATGTAGGATTTATATTTTGATATGATTACCAAATACATACACATTATTCCCATCATTCCACTATCTTGGAGACAACATTGGAATGACTTAAAAGAAGACATTTTGGCATTATTGGGAAAAAATCCCTCAAGGTAACATTGAAGCATTTTTTAGTTGGTTAGGTTTGTTGAAAAAGTTGGTTTTCATGGTGAATTTTCATTTCCAAAGATGTTTTTGACAATCCATGTTGACAAAGAACCACATAAAATATTGGTATGATCTTTTTGTGATACAAAAAACAGATGAGATTCGCAAACAATAGAGGCGAAGATCATTTCCAGGGAGCGTTGCGGTGGCGGTTCAAAAGAATTGGTAGAATTATCTACGATTACGATGAACTCTATGATCTGAAACATTTTGTGGTGCCTCTAGCTATAGGGAGATTTTCGACATAAATTTTGGATCATTACAATTTGAGATGATGAGGTGTTGACTTTTGTATAAGGTTCTTGAGTCGGTAGAATATCCTATAAATAGACCTCGACCCCCTCAATAAAAAAAGTGAGATCAAATGAAAAACATTAAGCTCTTGAATTGTGTTGGTGATTCAAAGAGCTTGGGGGATTGTGATATATAATTGAATTTCTCAAGGTAGATGAGCTCTACAAATGGATGGTGTACTCTGAAGGCCAGTTTGGCATTGTAGAAGACGTGCACATCACAAAGTCTTTTTTAGCTTTGCAAAATCGCAAAGTGAAGTGCAAGCTCTGTAAAGTGGTGAGCTTTGTGATCTAGTGATATCTTCGAACCTGTGGGCTCGGCGAACATTGTGATCTTAAAAAGGGGTTAGATAATTGAAAATGATTGTTTCATCATTACAAAAGTGGGAGGTTTACAAAGGCAGTGTACATAGAGAAATATATTCAAAAGGGACTACTTAGTGTTCAGAGGAAATGAGTTTTTCATATTTGGATGAAGGTGGAACATCAATAGAGAATCTATCTATAACTGAGGATGTATTCATTAGTAATAATTAAGAGACCTACATGTCTACAAACTATTGTGGATCATTTGAATAAGTAGTGAGCTCACATTATTTGAGATAGTAGTGTGTTATCAAATTGTGAATGGTTTTAAACCATGAGGCACTATTAGGAGTCTTCGAATGTGTAAATAAAATTTTTCTTATAGTCGATTTGGTTCATTGACACATCGCTAGTGTATTCTCCCTGAATTTAGCCCAGTGACGGTGAACCAAGTAAATTTTTTGTGTCTTGTGCATGTTTTAATGTTTGTTTATACTATACATCGGGAATGAGAGAGAATAGAGGTTTTTTATAATGAAAAAAAAAACAGATCAAAAGGGGTATTTGTTTTAATCTATCATACCCAATTTAACCCCTCTTAGGTTATTTAGCCTAGTGTACATAACAATTGGTAATAGAAGGAAAGGTGGATATCAGTGTTTCTCTCTCAAATAGAGGTCACAAATCATAATGGTATTCTGATCTTTGATTAAAATAATTTTCATCTTGGGAATAATCAGATGAAAAACTATTTTTTATGATTTCTAATGGATGTGTTTACAACAGAAATGCATGGTACAGTAGCTGATATTAACAGTGTTGCATTATCAGAATCCGAACAAAGAGACTTGGATACTGACATTAAGGGAATTAATGCTTTAGGGGGAGCCATATCCAATGCAATCTTTTGGAAGGTGATGTCATGAGAAACATCACGTGGCACGTGGGAAAAACATTTGAACATATATTAAATAGATTCAATGGTTAGAGAAGAAAATATGCAAGTGTTGTGAACAAGAATGGAGATCTTATAATGATCCTAAATTAGTTAGTTGAGGCATTCATTGATAGAGTAAATGTTTTTAGTGGAATACATGTGAGGTCTTGGTGAAGTTAGTGGTGTGATAAATATTATCAACCACATCCTATGGAAACATCCACTTTGCATCAATCAAACTGTTTTAGTATTGGAATACAAGGATTTGGAAGATATGACATTGGATAACTTGCGTAGTACCTATGTAGCATATGAAATTCGAAATGATGATAATGATGCTTTAAAAAAGGGGAAATCCAAATCTGTGACATTCAAATACATGAAGAATATCACTTTAGATGATTATTATGAAAATTGAAGAGATTGATGAGGTGATTTCAGTCCTTTCCTCAAATCACCAAATAGGAAAAGGAATGTTTAATAGGAAACTTCAACTTGCATTCTACAGATGTAGAATGGTTGGTCATCTTGTGTCATGGTTTCCAAAAAAAATTCATGATGATGATGATGTTGATGAAGCTGAAATTTCCAAGATGAAGTCTTCGTCCTATGTGAATGGAAAGAAATAGTTCATGAAAAATTCAATTAAGAAGAAAAATATTCTTTCTGAAGAATGTGACAATTCAGATGAGTTTGAGGATGAGAAGGCTGAGGATATTGAGAACTACAATGATCATGGAGAAAATTCTATTCTGTAAGTTTTCACTAGTACTCAGAAAAAGGATTAAACTGAAATTGATGAAGAAGAAGAATTTGAAGGAATAATTGATATGCAAGCTGAGTTAGAGGATGCTCTTGATGAGATAAATATTTGGAGATCCAAAATAAAGAATTCCAACAATGTAGTTTATGATTCCAAACTCTATATGTAGAATAATGATGAAGAGAAGTCAGAGTTGATGGAAAAAATTGAGAAAATGAAGTCATCAACTCTAGAGGACACAGAATTGGTAAGTGATTATTATGTCAATGTTGTTGAACAGAAAATGGAGATAAATGGATTGAATAACAAAATGAAAGATCAAATCATTAATATTGATGAACTTGAAGGATAATTTTTTAGTTTTGTAAAAACGGATAAGGAGTAAGAAAAAATATTGACTTCTATTGTGACATTAGAAATGTAGATCACTCTGAAAAATGATAAGATGAATGTGTGGAATAGTAGTTCTGCAAGGATGACACATCAATTGTGTTTATATTCTAAGGATGATATGGGGAATGACCGAAAACAAAAATATATGAATGATGAAGTCATTATCTAAGCACCCGTTCTGAGACTGAATGTGGATTTGGTTAAGAAGAAGAATCTGAAGATTTTGATAACCCAAGGGAGACCCAGTAGTACAAAAGTGATGTGTAGTAATGGAACTTATATTAGGTGCAATTAGTGTGGAAATATGGTATACTAAAAAGATTTGTGTTCCATAGTTAAGAGGTACCTACGATTACAAGAGCAATAGTGGCATCCTAACAGAGCTCGATACTCTAGAATATCCATTGAGGGACATTTTTTTGGTGTGGAGGATTTGAACATATAGCAAGATATTTTACATCTGCTATATAGATGAATGTGACAATGTAGAACAAAAATATTCGGAATAATTATATTAATAAAATAGTTGGTGACATTAAAATGAAGAACATGTTTTTAGTCTTGAATGATGATGCTAGTCCATCATACTTCTAGAATGATCGAGATTCTCAATACATGCGGAGTGTGAAGATAGAAATTAAGGATAAATAAGAAAATATATGAGAAGGCAGTGGTTGCTGAAATTTCCCTTAAAGTATCAAACCATTATGGTGTATAGATCCTTTACAATGACTATACATCCTATATGATAGGTAATAAGTATCTAGTTATAAAAAAAATATGAAAAAGAAAGTTTTTTCATGTTTTTAAATGATGAAGGCCTAATGATTATTGACTCGGGAGAGACCATGTTTGTGAAAAAAGAAGGTATGAGTCACAATTTTCATAACATCAGACAGTTATGCAACTCATGAAATTCTAAAAGGATTACTAAGAACACATGGGTCATTAAGAAAATAAATGGAAAAATTTTTTTTAGGGAAAAGGAAAAAAGGGAAATCACTACCTGGTATGTGGAGATGAATATATATGATTTTTTCCAAAGAGGAAGAAAAAAATATGTGATATAAATGACTTGGTTATCTATGCCAACAATCCCTAGATGGTCCGGTAAATTGTGAAGTAGTAAGTGACCTCAAAAATATATCATGTGACTATACACATATGTGTGATGCCTATCAATAAAGGAATTTAATCAGAAAGTCTTACAAATAGAAGGAAAATAAGTCCATAAGATTGCTCAAATTGGTGCTTTCTAATATTTGTGGACCTATCCCATCTATATACATTAGATGGAAGATATTTTACCATCTTTTAATTCACGATTATAGAATAATTGAATGGGTATTCGTCATTTCCCATAATTCTGAAGTGTTTAGTTTCCAGAAACAATATTGGACGGAATCTGAAAGGAAGCTTGGGAAGAGAAATATGATGTTTCATACTGAGAATGGTATGTAATTCCAAAATAATCAGGTGGAAGAATAACTCAAGAAACATAGGATAAGGCATCATGTTTCTTAAGTAAAAACTACCTAACAGAATTGAGTGTTTGAAAGGATAAATCGTATCGTCAACCACATGTCTATAACAATGCTTAATTAAAATGTACTACCATAGAAATTTTGGAAGGAAGAGTTATTTACATCGGTCTACATTTATAATAGGGCTCTGTTGTGTCTGAAAGAAGGAAATACTCCATTTGAGATGTGGTATAGAATGACTCGAACAGTAAAATACATTTGAATACTTAGAGGTTATTATGTTAGTATATAATTGAAAACATCTGAAATTTGAATCTTAGAGAGATGAGGGAATATTCATTGGATACTTAGGAAAAAATAGAAGCATAAAAATGTTATAATTGTATTCTAGAAAAATTAGTTGAGATCGATGATTTCACTATTGTAGATAATGAATAGAATACTCAACATCACGGTGAACAATTTCTTGATAAAATTGATGAAGAAGAAAGTAGCATAGAGGGCACAGACCTAGCAGATGCTGACTTAGAAGAATATAATGATGATGAAAAAGAAGAAATCAGTTCTTTATCTTCCAATAATCCAATGAGTCATGCTGAAATTTATAGGAAGAATATCATCAGTGATCAGAAAACTGCAGTTCAAAGAAGAAGAATGAAATCATTGTAGCATACATCATTCCTATATTAGGTAGAGCATAAATGCTTTACTGATGTAGTTGAAGATAAAAAATGGGTTCAGTATATAACTAAAGAGCTAGTGAAGATTGAGAAAAATCAGACATGGTAGATTGTTTTGAGGCTAGAAGATAAGAATGTTAATCGGACTAAATGGGTCTATCACAACAAGATAAATGAATATTGAAAAATGATTCAAAAAAAGAAGAAATGCTGTGAAAATGATACTCCAGGATTGAGGGTATTGATGTCGATTAGATATTCACACCTGTTGAAAGGTTGGAAACAATAAGATTATTCTTGGCCATTACTGTGCAAAAAAAGTTGATGGTTTTCCAAATGGACGTGAAATCTACATTATTTAATGGGGTTCTAGAAGAAGAACATTATATCTATAAGAGATATGGTTTTCTAATTCATGAAGATTAAAAAAAAGTTTGTTGGTTGAATAATTTACTATAAGGGATGGAACAAGCACCACAAGCATGGTACTCGAGGCATGATCAGTATTTTACGAAGATTTGTTTTTAGTGTGGTGGTGTTGATTACAATATCTATTTCAACAATGACAATAATCAAAGGATGATGATACTAGTATATGATGATGATATAATCTTCATAGGATCAGATGAATCATAGTGCAATGAATTTTTATAATACATGAAAAATGAGTTTGAAATATCAATGATCGGTAATATTATGTTTTTTCTTGGTTTGATGGAAACAAAATGTATGAACGTAACATTTATTTATCAATCCAAATATTACAAAGAGGATTAGAAGAGATTTAGAATGGAAAATTCCAAGGAGTTGAAGAATCCAATTGATACCCAAATGAAACTATCACAAAATGATGAAGACAAGGCAGTTAATATCAAAGAATATAGGAAAATCATTATAAGTCAACTATATCTGAAAGAGACATGACCTAAAATTGAATTCCCCATATTCCATGATACAAGATATCAGAGTAATCCCAAGGAAACCCACACGATTGACATGTAATGAATCCTTCAGAATATAGAGGGCATACTGGATTCTAGCTTAGTATATAATGACAAAAATCAGTCAGAGTTATTGGGACATACTAATGCGGATTGCGTTGGATTATCAAATGATTGGAAATAAATGCGAGGAGTTACATTCTATCTTATTGGTTTGTGTATTTATTTTTTGTTAAAGAAAATTGATTATATTTCATTGAGAACCATAGAAGATGAGTATATTAAAGGGATTAAAGTATGCACACAATTATTTTGGATGAAGCAGTAGCTTGACAACATGGGTGTGGCAGTGTAGTCTCCGATCAGATTTCAATGTGATAACTCAAGTGCTATCAAAAATAGAAAAAATCTCATCCATCGTTTGAGGACCAAGAAAATTGATGTAAAATATAATTTTATCTAGGAGAAGGTGGATAAAGGACAAGTTAAGTTGGAGTATTTACCAAAAGAGCTACAGGTTGTAGATATTCTGATGAAGGCCTTACCAAAGGAAGAATTCGAGAGGCATCGACTGGCTCTGAGAGACCAGTTGACTCCTAACACTTAAAAAAGTATGGATGGGGATTCCACCTCTCCCTAATGTATGGTGTATTTTTCCCTAATTTGTTGATCTATATTATCTACTATGGTTCATAACACAAAGGGTTGACCTTTGTGTTCATTGAAAATGGTGATAAAAGAGTAACTCTTAAAGGGGGAAAACGGTGGCTAAAGAAGGGAGACAATGACTTAGTCAAAGACAATTGGAGAAGCTGGAAGGTGGAGCAAGAAGATAGGGGGAGAAATTATATAGGGGGAGAGTCTTAAAAATTATGATGCTAAATGTGAACCATCAAAGAAGATATATCACGACAGATAATGTTTGTGATGAAATAATTTTTTGTATCAGTATAGTATCAATTATTTGTTCTATAAATGAA
Source organism: Viscum album (assembly GCA_963277665.1). NCBI lineage: Eukaryota > Viridiplantae > Streptophyta > Magnoliopsida > Santalales > Viscaceae > Viscum > Viscum album. The sequence goes on along the minus strand of OY728125.1, from coordinate 1,470,945,348 downwards.
GTGATTCATTGATGAACTTTTCATACTACTCTTTTTAATCACACCATGAATTTCTCTTGTGGACTTAGAGTATGAAATGTGTGAATCTTTGGTCACTATCTAAATTAAAAGATGTTGATAATGGTAGATGATGGAATGAAGTTGAGTGATGTATCAAAGTGGTGAGAATCATTTTGAAAAGAGTTATCAATAAACCCAAAGGGGTGTTTTGGGGGAAAATATATCAAGGTAACATTTCAACATTTTGGGTTGTTTTTTTAATTGAAAAGGATTGTTTTAATATTGAATTTTTTATTTCTAGAGATGTTATTGACAATCTATGTTGATAATGAAAAATTACAAAGGAATGGAAGTAGATTGCGACGGATCATTGCGACGACGACATAAATAAATTGACAGAACGCTCCATGATTATGATGAGAACTGTGATAAAAAAATTGTGGTGCTTCACAATATATATAGAGATTTGGTAGAAAATGTGGAGCTTTGTGATTTGAGTTGATGTGGCACTGACATTTCACAAAAGGTTCTAGTGTTGGTGGAATCACCTATAAATAGACCTCAACCCCTAGACAAAATAAGTGAGGTCAAATGAAAAACATTAAGATCTTGAATTGTGAAGGATATTAAAGAAACATAGTGCTTTTTGAAATAAAATGGAATTCATATATTCCGTTGAGCTCTCTGAAAGGAAGGCACACCTCGATGTCCATTTTAGCAATGCGTTGGACGTGCACATCAAAGAGGATTGTTTAGCTATGTTAAATTGCAAAGACCAATGTGAGATCTATGAATCCATGAGAAATATGATCTAGAGTGTTCTTGGATATAGAGGGATTTTTGATCATTTGGACTCTATGAAAATTTGAGATTCATGAATAGGTTGCAGAATTGAAAAGGCATGTTTGATATTTGAAAAAGTGGGAGCTTCTTAAAGGCAGTGCATATAGAGAAATAAGTTCAAAAGGGACTTCCTATTGTTAATAAAAAAAGTGTTTTTCACATGTGGATGAATTTGGAATTTCAATAGAGTATCCATCTATAACTAACAAAGAATTCATTAGTAATAATGAAGAGACAAGGAGGGTTATAAACTATTAGTGGATATTCTGAGGAAGTAGTGATCTCACTTCAGTTGAGAGAGTAGTGAGTTAACAAATTCTGAATGGATGTAAACCCAGAGGAACGGTGCGTCAATTTTGAACATGTAAATAGTAGTGTTATTATAGTGGATTTGGTATATCATCATATTTCTAGTGTATTCTCCATAAGCATAGCTTACTAGGGTGAACTAAGTAAAATTGTTGTGTCATGTACATGCATTAATGTTTTTTCATACTCTACAATTAGAAGGATAGAGAATTGAGTTTTTTTATAAAAATAAAACGAGATATAAGCAAGAAGTTGTTTTACTCTGTCATTCCCTGATTAGCCACCCTTATGGGTATCTAGCCTATCCCATCTAACAGGCATAGATATGAGTAAAAAATATGGTGTATTTAATGTTATATTATTTTTTTATTTATATGAGTTAATATTTTGTTCTTATATTTGTGTTGATTTTTCCAATGGTGAGGGTGTGTGGCCATAACAAATCATGGAATTAGGTGAGTTTTAGAGAAACTACAAGAATGAGTTGTGTAGTGGCTGGTGTGCTAGAGTCTTCATGAATTTAGAGGACATAGCTTCTATGATGGATTTTACAATATAACATTATTGGAAAATAATTACTCATTGGATGAGTACCATGTTGAAGTTATTAATCGCATTTGAGGGTTTTAAATGAAATTATTCATGTTTATCATTAATAAATTATTTTTTATTATTTATATCATATGATGTTTTAGGAAAAAAAATAAAAGAAACATTGATGCTAAGAAATACCTCAAGACTTTGGGGCGGGCTACGCTGTCAGACCAGGAGAGGAAGCAGGTATGAAATTCGTTTATAATTTTTTTGGACACACACATTCTATTATTTCATATATAATTAATTATATTTATAAGGTTTCTATATAGAAATGTAGATTTAATATCAACCCAAACCACACTAAACTGAAATAAACTAGAGTCTAATGAATTGAATCAAACTATATGTTTTTCTATTCAAATTAATTTAAAATTTATATTCATTTGATTTAATTATGAAATTTATTTTTAGCAACCTATTTTAAATTATGGTTTCCTATATTAAAATTTTATTATATAGGGAATTATTAAATATTGAAGTACGTGTTCCTCAAGAAAAACTATTTTTATTGACAAAAAATGAAAAAATAAAGAAGTGCGGTTAACGAACTGATAGAGTAGTAGATTATTAGTTTGACATTTTTGATTTTAAATTTAAATATATATTTTGAAAAATAATAATCTATTCTAATTTTAGAATTTTGTTTAGAATGACTATGATGCACATGAACCTAAAAATTGTGGGCCAAATGTTCACATGCATATGGTTTTGGGAAATGAGAACCATAACAGAGTATGCACCAGACCTGGGTAGAGTATAACATCGATAAAGTATTTTCCCACTTCAGGTACCAAATATGGAACCAATAATTTGAAAAAGGATAATGTATGTGAAAAATAGGCCCAAAAGTGCCTAACAGGTACATGAATGGACTCAATGTTAGAAAAATGATTTTATGAAACTGATGAAAGTTTTATATCAATCAATTCCACCAGAGGCCAGTGAAGATTATGATGAATTTATGTCGAATATGAGTTAATTATGAATTTCACCATGAATTTGTTCTATTAGTCTTTGATATGATATAATTAATGGGAATGGAAATGGTGATGGAGAGGATGGTGTCAAGGAAGAGGGAAAGGATGAGGCCGGGGCTGAGTTGGAGCATGAGGGTGAGGATGGGGATGAGGATGGCAATGTAGACAAGGATGAATATGATTCTTATGATGAAGGTGATGATAATGATCATGATGAGGGATGGACTAATAATTACATTTTTGACTTATATTTATGACATTTCATGTTTGATGATTTTTTATGACTTAATATATGTGTGCTATTTTGTAATTTTTTATCATTTGTTAAATGGATCAATTTATTATTTCTTGTGTCATTACATAGGTATTGTTTTATTGGTATTTCAGGATTCCTTATTGGTTTCATTAACGGTTTTATTTATTGCGGATGTTTTTTTGGATTCATTACATATTTATCATATTTGCTAGCTGTTTTCAATGCATTGGGTAGTTAGTTTCATTATTTACGGTGTTCTATTTTGATTTTTGGTTGTTTTGATTACTAAGGAATTATGTTTTAGAGGTATTGATTATAGTTGAATTATGTTTTGACCTGGATGAACCATTAATCAAACTGTTTAAGGATTATTTATACAACCATAATAATTTTTTATACCATTTTTTATTATAATTCCACTCCAAAAGATGAATAAATTACCCAAATTATACTCATAATTTCTCAATATTGGTTGGAACCATTGAAAACAGTGTTCATAAAGAATACCCGATAGGAAATTTTCAATATTCTATGAAACTATTGACCACAGTTAATTTCCTTTTCATCTATATTATTTCTTATCAATTTAGTTCTTTACAACTAGTAATTTTGATTACTTCCAGCTTAAGTTCTTCCATCAATTACTGTGTTGTATATATGAATGTTGTTGTTTTCATACCGATATTCTAAAATTTAACAACATTTACTCATGAAAATGTTACTCTTCACCATATTAATCTTATTGATGATGATTTCATGGATTATCATACATTAGTATTTATGTAATATATTTTTTCATGTTTCTCATTCTGTGATTTACCATAATGAAATATCATATTTCATTATATTTTTACGATACTTTAAAAATACTTACATCACTTAATAATCATAATATTAAATAATAATATATAACACAAAAATGTTTTTTTTGAAATAACAATAATAGAATAAACATATTATTGGGTTATGATAGCTCATGTCTATGTGTAAATGTATAACCTCCTCAAGGTGTTATTACAAAACAATTTTTCACAATCTTTAATGGAAAACAAGGACATAGGATTTTTGAAAAAAAGACTCATAAACACTGCTATGGAAAATAGGCAAATTAAAAAGGATATTTTTCTAAATTACCTTAATTTTAAGTGTTTTTTATTTTTATTTTTGTATGGGAATGCTGTATCAAAATCATCTACATTCTTTAGACCATTTATCTATTATTCAATTTGATAGAACTTTTCACCCTCCAGTGAATTTATTGTAATAATTCAACTCTTTCATATCAAAATAAATTATTTTGGAATTTTTTTTCATGAAATATTTGGTTTCATTAATTTAATTTGTTTGCAATGGTTTACATATTACACATTAAATAAAAATATTCTCTATTTTCCCAAACAAACAAATTTTAAATTTGAAAATACCAAAACAAATTATTGTCATGTATGATACAACAAAGAGAACATATCACATTCATTATTGTTTTCAATTCACCACACTAAAGTAAAATAAAAAATCATGTTAAACCTATCCCTTTTTAGAGGACCCTATAAAAACATATATTTATCTCACATTTTACCCGAAAAAAAACATAATTGTTGTGGTAAATAATGGATAATGATACACTGAATTACATTTCTTTTTTTGAGAATATTTATTGACTTAAAAAATACAGAATTATAGAATTTATGGAATATTTCAATAGATTTGTATAAATTTATTTTTCAATTCTATATTTTTTTAATTTATTTTTGATATAGAATAAATCTCCATATAATAACATTCGATCCCATAATTTATGTATTTGAGGTATAACGTCATAGGGGCATTTCTAACACACATGGATGGGGATTTACTGATAATTACCAATTTTAAAAATGATGTTAAGGTGGTTTGGGAGCTTATACATTGCGGTATACCTTCTAGATAAGATTTATACTAATTCAAAAAAATTGTTTTCTTTTAGATAACCAGAAAAGTGTTATTTATTTTTGAATGCGCTGTATTCAACCCTCTAATTTTGGCTAATTTGAAGAATACCTTATATTAGGGCACCTGTTACCTTTTGATTACATTCATTTGTTTTATACCTCTACTTAGTATGTTCATTATTCCACTCCAAAAGTTTTTTATAATAATATTTATCTAGAAATGGTTCTTAATAGGTTTATAAATCACATAAAAATGTTATTAGTTTGAAAAATCACCTTGAATTTTTTAAAGGATGAAAAAGTGGAAACGTAAGATTCAAAATTGGGAAAAATTCCCAAATATAATGTTTTAAGTAGAAACAAAATTATTTTCACATGTTATATCCTATTAAATTTCTATAATTTGATCCATGATAGGTAATAGCTCAATTCACTGGATCTGACTTCAATCATGGCTGATTCATTTATTTCGGGAAGATAAAATGTAAATAATAAATGAAATTAATTAAGGCCCCAATTATGGATCCACTCTTACTATTTTTCTATATTTTGTTATTGTGAATAGAATCAATATTCTGTTGAGGAATAATAAAATTTTACTTCAAAACTTTTCCCTATTTTTTTCATGTATAGTCATAGATGTTGAATGTGTGGTCACCTTTACAATGTTACATGAATATTTAATGAATCTTAAGGGGGGGAAAAGAAGGGACTCTATTAATAGTGGATTCATTATAAATATCTGTGCAACTTTTCATTATAATAAAAGTTTTAATCAAATCTATATAGTTGCAACTAAGGTTTTTCATAAGTTTTTTGTGTGGTTTTGTTCATTGTGGCATTGATACTATAGATTTACCCTTATATTTTCATTACATCATGCAATTACTAATGTCACAACAAGAAACTTGGTATTGGAATGGGGAAATGAATATGATATCTGGGTGAATGCGATTTCCCCCTGCCCCTTGGTGACATCACTAGCATGATAAAACTACCGCCTTAAGATATTATTAATAAATATAAAGTAGAGATCCCACTGCACATATTTTGAGAGGAATGGGATATTACCATGCATTCGTTCTACCTTACTCTAAGGATTCTGTTGATTTAAAATTACATAATCCCATTATACATATTAAATTTCATAGAATCTTTAGTGTTTATCATGTAAAAAAACTAGTTCAATGGATTTTTTATCCCATGATTCCTATGATATAGTTACATGCATTTTTTTTTGAATTATGAACTTTTGATTTTCTATGGTATTGTGGTGTTTTTTTATTCTGCATAGGATATTATGTGAATTATGTTTCTTTTTTATTGAATGGAGGTGAGTCTGGTTTATGGATATTTGGGGATGTTGTTGTATGTTTCATTTGTGAAGAATTATGTGCCAACATATTATGGGCCAATTTTATAACTTTAAGGGACTTGTATAAAAAATATTATTAATAAACCATTGGTAGGACTCTATACCAATGGTTTCAAAACTATAGGTATAGTTCTAAGGGCCATGGTATATACAATGGTTGGAACACCATTATGACATATCTATACCAATGGTTACAAAAAAACCATTGGTATAGTGTAATTTCTAGTGTCTAATACCAATAGTTTATTAATAATCATTGGTATAGGTTTATACCCACACCATAACACCCAACGGTTTTGAAAACCATCGGTATAAGGTATTACAAATATTTTCCTGCATATACCAATGGTTCGAAAACATTGGTATAGCCTATGATTCTATTAGTGGGATTATACATCCCCATAACACGTAGTAACAACTTCAGCTACACGGAGTTCCTCGTATATGATGTTCTTTGCCACTTGTGCCTGATACTGAACTAAACTATATGTGTTAATGCACATGGGTAACACAATGAATCAAATGTATATACAGAAACCCTAGTAGATCTTCAGATCCCTAAGTAACTATCTCGAATCCTATCAGGGTATTACCATGTAAGGTCAGTAAAATTCACAGCATGCTCTGCAATTATAATCCCTCATAGTTGTAGCTCCAAAAGAAAGTTAAATTTAACCATGTGAAAGAACTAGGGGTTGCACTCCTTATGAAATATCTACGTCTGGTCAGACCATGAATGTTATAAATCATCATTCATTAACGTGACATTACTCCATAATCACTTATAGAATCTATGGAAAATATTGGCTTCTAGTGCAACCATATAACCATTCAAGATCCATATAATTCTAAAAAATGAATCAAAAACTCAATCAAATACATTTCACCATGGTATTTGGCTCACCATGGAATCCCAATATTCTATGCCACTGGAACTCATGACGTTCACTAAGCCTATACACAACTTCATCCATCCATGTTAATATAATTTTCTTCCAGATATGTGGGGGTGCAGGAAACTAGTGACCTGATGGAAGGATCTCATGGTATGGACCCAAAAATCAGTCTTCATCACTCATCAGAACATAATAACGATGTTGAATGTTTAACCGAGCTGGCTATATTCAGGGGGGAATCTTGAAAATGGTAAATATTTACCACCACCAAATGTGAATATATATACATATATATTTGGAAATGACTCAATATGTATTGTTAAAGGATTCCATTCTATATTATTTCTATACCACTCTTCACTACAACCAATGTATTGGAATACATGTTGTAATTGAGAGTAGTCAAATTCAAGGTGTATGGAAACATCGCCCACCACACCAAGACACACATTCCTAGATTGAAATACGCACATGGGACCATCTAACAAAATTTACCAAAGTTTCGAACAATTCCTCAAATTGTAAATAAATCCAAACAGAAATATGATGTTGAACCACCTATAATACAAATATGAAATGACCAGACCCACCAAGTCCTTCCACATCGACAAAAGACTGAGCCTCCATTACCCAATGCCCACTGCCATAGGCCATGGGATGTTGAAAATCTATGAGAAGGAATAAAAAAATTAGAGGAAGTTATATTAAATTCTTATACACACACATCCTACAATATTAATGCAGAGGTAAAGAATAATAATAATAAAATAGAGTAATATATAGAGTTAAAACAATGCATGATATAACATCAAGGGAATAAAAAAGAGTAAGGAAGTATAATTTGAAATGTTAAGTGAAAAATACATGCCTAACAAGAAAGGATGTTCCAGAATGAAAATGACATGAATAGAAAAAATTCTAAGAGATCTGAGCTCATGATCTTCAAGCCTATGCCACAGTTTGTTGTAAAATACACCCATGTATCCCATAGATTTTACAATGACACCACTGAAATATCTTTCATTTTCATAAGACAAAACACATGTATGAAGTCATCATGTAGGGGTGATTATATACATACATAGTAGTATGACCTAAAAATAGACTATTTTTCAATAGTATAAATGATATCAGCAGTCATGATCAATACAAAGAATGGGGGGAAAGAACCAGCAACACACACACACACACACACACATTCTCATATAATAAGACCATATGAGATAGAAAAGGGTTCTCCATTTTATATCCCATCCCAAGAATATGAGTACTCTAGTAGCTCTAAGAAGTTCATATCTGATGAAAATCACATCATCTCTGTATATGAAGAATTAATTGTGTATAGAACCCACACCTCATAAATATCCCACAATTCCTTGTGGGGAATGTTTTCCATGTACATGATCCAAATATTTGTATGATAAGGGGTTTGCACTTAGTTAATAAATATAAGACCCATGAAATAGTGAATATTCAGTGTACCACTCAATAGGTAGAATAACAAAACAGTATTATGCCTTGGGAGTACCAATTTATAGGTTTATGAATCATTTCCTAATCCTTTAGTGGGGGTCCCCTTAGTTGGTAGAGGAACAATTCCCTAGTCCATCAGTGGCATTCCACACTGTAGGTAAAGGGCCTAATACCTAGTATGTCATGGGGTTCCCTCAGTTGGTTGATGAACCATGTCATAGAATTACATGGGGGTTCTACATAGTATCTATAGGACCAATTCCCCATTTCATCAAGGGTTTGAAACACATTAGGTAGAGAAACCATGCCCTAGAAAATGGGGGAGTTTCTAATCAATGTTGTGTGAGTATTATGGCGGACCCACAGACTAACAAAAAATGGGGTTTCCACCCCTCAAAACACTCTGATAATCATTCACGATCACTACCTTCATCAATCATATCCTAATAAATCATCACACTTGGAATTTTTTTCTTCATATATCAAAAGACTCTATAAAGGTGAACATAATATTTTACGTAGAAAAAATTTAGTTTATAAAACTAGTAGTGAAATATTCAGAACAAAATGAAGATGATTTAAGAGGTTTATGTATCTCAAAAAGGGAGTATATAGTGTTTACCGGACCCACCCAGTGTTGGAATAGCTCTTCCACCTAGATCTATTGTTATATAGACATGAATTGATGTCCATGTGACCATAAAAATCTTGTATGAGGACCACAATATTTTTCTTTACCGCCTGGGGTCTTCTAGTGTGATCTTGTTCATGGTCGTCTCTACCATGAAATGTTTTGTACCTAGTTGTTTTCTTCCCCAAGATTGGGTACTAACACCTATATATTTAACACTCTAGAACTTGTGTTTGGAAAATTTTGATTATAAGTATTCTAGGTGTACCCAATGGGATAGAGAAACCAGGTCACATATCATGTGTAGGTAAAAAATGGATTTTAATACTTTTCTCCTCTGAAAAACCCAAGAATCCAAACCATTTTACTATATGGTGTGTGTTCATCTTAGTACACACCATGTTGTTGGGGTTTTTGTAGAATATAAGAATTTATTTATATACATTATAGATATGTGGTATTAGCATTATTCTTACCATTTTACCACTCAAATTTTCTATGAAAACCTATTTTAGTTGATTTTGTCCCACTGGTGGATGGAAATGAGAAATTAGCAAAATGCGTGAAGAGAATCCTATATTATTCTTCCCCTCTCACTGCTCATCAGTACATCAGATGCCATACCAACAAAGTTTCACCCATGTTCTATCACTATTTTTTTGGAAAGTCACTAATCATGTTATTTTTCACACATCCACTATGAATTTTGGAGTCTTATCATGCATGGAATGACCTTAGAATGTCAAATACTATTTTTATAGACCAATGATGAAGAAAAAAATAGATAGTGGAATGGAAAAGGAAAAAGGAAAATCAGTCATTGGATAAAATTTCTTCTTTAAAAATCATCGATCGAGGATGTTCCAAGTGAGAAACATAGTACAATCATGATTAAATAAAATAAACACTTTAATACAATAGACAGAGTCCTAGGAAATATAAATTAACCATAGATCAAGAAATATTAGATAAGAACGTCATCAATAATTTAATCAAGGGTGGAAACCATAATTGCAATGAGGAACCATTATTTTGGATCAAACATTGGTGAATAACATGTTCATGAATCATGGGGATGATCTTATGTGTTCAATATCTCTCCATCCACCTCGATTCTATTGATGATCATAATTCAATCTTGATCCTCTAATGAAAAATTTGGAAACCACTACTCAATGATTTCATGGTCATGCGACAAACACTAATGATTTTGCATAACTGAATATTTATAGTGGGATGTAGGTTTGGGGAATTAAATTACATAATTAAAGAGATTAATTAATTAATAATATTAATGTACCCACCCATGAAGGCCTCATCCAAATTTCTAATGTTTACTGACATTAGGTAAAAGGAACCAACCTTAAACACTACTTTTTCCTGAGTTATTTAGATAATAGACATTGAGGATCATTTTAGGTTTAGATTTTTGGTGAATTACGCCATAACTATTACATATAAAAAGATTACAAAGTATACACTTCTACTTAGTTTCCATTTTTTCTTAAAATTAAAACTCTTACAAAGAATCATGTATAGTTCCATGTTTCAGATAACATGTCTTTCCATGACCCCATCCTTGAACCTATTCCACTTTATGTCCAGTGAAAAACATTTCAAAAACTTGGGATGAGCATAAAAATGATATAAAGGAATACACAAAGAATGAAACTATTAGTTTTTCAAAATAACAAGTAAAACATGAATACGTTAACATAAGTAATACTTTTCAGGTTTATGAAGTAGTAAATACTCTTCACTGAATAAGAGATCACTAATTACCGATTTTTAACCAAAATATTACCCATTTAATGAACACATAACATATAAATGTAACTTGGAACATAAACATAATTAAATGAAATAACAATACAGTTGACTTCTAGACATGTCACTAAATGGAGTAGCCATATGGCCGAAATCCATACCCAATGCATTGAAGGCTATAACATAACCACCCGTCCTGGTATTCATGACACCACCCGTCATTTGGTTTATCACGTAACCACTCGTCAAATGTATAAGTACCATTATAAAATCATAAGACATAAAACAAAACTAAAGGAACGAAAACATTTCCACATTTCAATGAATATATTTCACATAAATATATTGAAATAAAAAATCCATTATAAAAACCATTTTCAATACCAAAATACATAATAGTTTATATGGTATTTATTTTCTTTTAAAAACACTACGACTTATTGAGGAAGCCAAAGATCAAATAATACTCACGGCAGAAGAAAAGTCATTATCACCGCGTATGTTAAAAGAAACATTCCTTTTTTTCAATTAGTAAAACACTTCGTAGAAAAATATTCTCCTTGAATGAAATGAAATGTCAAAGGTTTTTATACAACGTATAAAATAAAGTCTTATATTAAAACAAAATATGCATCAATGAAAAGAGATTTAGATGAAGTCCCTTACAAAGATGGTGTCCTTTGATTAAGGATAAATCAATGACATAATTATGTGTGAAAAATATATATACATCCAATATAAGTGGATATTAAGTGTAAAAAAACATACTTCATTCACACATATTCATAGCACGACATAATCAAGAAGTAGAGGTTTAACCCAATGAATTGAAATTGGGTTAAAAAGTTCCCATAGAGAAATTCGACAACCTAATAGCGTCACATTAAAATTCAGAAAAGGAGTTGATGAGAGATTAAAAGGGTATATAATCACATGGACATAAAATTTACAGCAATAAGGATATACAATAACATATCCAACATTAGAATATGTAAATAAAATTACCTAACAAAAATAAGTCTTTTAAAAAAAGGAGGGAAAATGGTTCCCTTACCGGTTTGGGTATCATTCGAAACGTACACCCCATGACAGAAGATCATAAAATTAAGATGTAAATACCAATAAATTAAATTATATTATAAAAACAGTACAATTATGGAAACTACATACACCACACAAATGGAAATAGTGGCAAATGTAGCATTAATCTCATGGGAATAAAAATTGAGATAAAAACCCCTTACCTCGTTGTAATCAATCGAGTCATATGATGAAAAGATAATAACCACCAAATTAATTATAGAACACCATGAATATAAATAGAATCATGATTATATATATCAATTTTTAGTACACAATACACCACATTCCATAAATAAGTGGTGACCAATGAAAATCTCACAGAATTAAAAGTGAGCTAAGAAATCCCTTACGAAAATTCGGCAGCCTAACGTCACCACTTAAACCTCCCAAAAATGGATTGATGAGGTCAAATAGGGTCTCCCATCATATAGAAATAAAAATTAATGTAATAGGAATATAAAATAACATCCCCCAACACAATTAATAATAGCTTAAAAGAAGTGACATAAAATAGAGTACTTAAAAAGAAAAATAAAGGTAGGATCCCTTACCTTGAGTCCGACCTGTCTTGTTTGTTTCTTTATATTCCGGAATAATATATTTTTTTTGTCAATTTATAATTTCTTAATAAAATCCTTTAATGTTTATTATTCAATTCATATAACATATCACCATGTTATAATAATTAGGTTATTATGTTAGTTCATATCAGACGTTTCCGTCGATGTTCGGTACATGAGTCAAAAATGAACATGTTTGAAAAGAATTGTCCACGTAGTTATAGGTACATCATCTTCAGAATAGTATTAATGATTTAAATATCATATATGTCCAGTATATTTTCATTTTATACTATTCCATAACATTTTTAGATAAAAAATGCAATGCACCGTTCTTGGAGATGGTATCCCGTACGTACAAATGAACGCTACTTTAATTTCTTTGTCATATTAATGGAATTAAAAAAAAATGAGAGATATATATATTATAATTCCAGTATTTTATATATTTTATATAGGTCACATAAGTTCTTTAATTTCATTCTTTATAAATTCCATGTATTGCATGAACGAGTCACATCACTTGAGGGGGCAGTAGTCCACACTTCCTCAAATGAAATTATCGCAACTACAAGACATGAAAAGCATAATTATATGATTTAAAAATAAAATATAAAATCATATAGAAAACATAAATACCATATATATCACATATAAATATAGTTCCATCATAATGGCCACCAGGAAATTTGTTAAGAGAAGATTGAACAATCATCGTTTCATGAGGCAGTAATTCGACACCCACAGAAACAGAATGTTTTTTAACCATTAGACGGAGGTGTGTGTATGTGTAAATAAAATACTTTCATAAAAACATCCTATTATATTGAGTATACTGGTGTTATTATGTGACTAAAATAATAAGAAGATAGTGGTGACTGAAGAAGGAAAATAAAAGAACGAAACTTGAGAGAAGACTTTACCTCTAAATCGGGTAACTCTTTTTGATTTGAGCCAAAGGCTTCCATGGGAAGACTTCTTCCCAATGTGAGGAATATAAGAGTAAGATAGGGATGTGGAGTGATAATAATAGTATAGTTTGGACGAGCCAAGGGCTTGAGAGGTGTGGGTAAGGGGGTAGATGTGGGTGCCTTTTATAAGAGGGAGGAGGGTCACTTTTGGAAAGTCTTGAAATGTTACATTATTATAAAATGGTTTTCGGATTTTAAAGGTCCCAAAATGATATATTTCTAGGATAAGGTTATTATGGTTCGAAATACACCCATACAATAGGTTTTATACTTGTTTAAGACTTGGGTTTTACGTTATCATTTCATTTAATTTAAATCGTTCATTAATGAGGTAATCACAACATCATCATGGTGTAAAAAATAAAAATATTTATTTAATGACTAAAAATTAGAAATCAAATATCATTATGTAGGAAATATTTTTATCTTTACAATGACTATTTATAGTCTAGGATATCATTTATGTAAACAAAATCAAAATTATTTTACTTAGGTGTTACATAGTTTGGTTATATTTTACTTTCTTTAAAAAATAATATAATAAAAGGTCACTATAATAAAAAATGTGATTCCATGGGGTCCCTAAGATGGAAAAAGGAATCCCATTGTCGGCCATGACACAAAAAATATGATTTGGACACATTTTGGTGTCATTTTATATTATTATGATATTATTTTATTACCATTAACTACCAGATTACTAATTAATCACGATAAATAAAGATAATTACCGTTGTTACAATTTCTAATGTCCAAAAACAGAAGATTATTAATTACATAATTTGGATATTATGATTCAAAATATGGAATTCATTTTACCAAATTAAAAACACATAAATTGTAGTAATTAATTTAAAAATAATTCTCGTTTTCAAAACCAAAGACGAGTTTTTTAAGAAGTAAAGTATATCAAAACATTGACTTGTTTTTACATCCAATTGAAATATGAAATTACTTCCAATGAACAAAATTGAATTAAGTGATAGAAAAATAATTCAAGTAAACTTTTAACCCAATTAAAATGAAAATTTAACTACATAATTAAATTAGATGAAAAAGTATTTTTGAAGTAAAATGCAGTATTTTTCACCATTCATTAAAAATGAACATTTGTCAGAAAAAATACCAAAAATTTATCCAAAGTAAATTTGATATTCCAATTTCAAAAATTATGTCCATTTTACCATATTCAAAACATATCATTTTCATTAATTAATTTTATAATTAATTCCTGCTGTCAAAATAAATAGCGTGTTTTTAAAAAACAATATCTATCAAAAGATTGACGCTTTTTATGTCCAATTTGAAAGTGAAATTAATTCCAATGACCACCATTGAATTAAATGGTATAAATTCATTATAATTAAACATTAAATCAAATTAAATATATAATATAACCATATAAGTAAATTACATTACAACGAGGTTTTGAATTAAAATACAACATTTTTCACTATTCATAAAAAATGAACTTTATCAGAAAAATAACAAAAATATACACAAAGTAAATTATTATCTTCTGATTCTAAAGAAGGATTTTATTTTGTCAAATATAACATATATGATTTTCAAATAGTATATTTAAAAAGGGTTCTCCATCAAAAGGTGGTTAATTGACTTTTTAAATAATATTATAATATATATGCTTAAAATTGGATTCATTCGCATTTTAAGCCTCTAACATTTAGTGGATAAATGAAAAAATATTTGACAAACATATATAATTATTTTATAGTTAGTTATGTTCATTCCATCCATTACAATGGATAGTCATTAACTACAATTTAAAATAATATTATTATATTATTAGTGTGCAACGTAAGATTTCAAAGAAACTCATTGTTGTGTATTTGGTACGCCATCGAACATAGCAATCCATTTAAAGTAATATACAAATTTTATTCACAAATATTAATAAATACAAAAATTTCATATTCGTTATTTACCTGTAATGTTACATCCTTCCCCCCTTTTGGGAATTTCATCCTCACAATTTTAAAATTGGTGTCGGAAACTTCATTGAAAGCCTCACATCAGAAAAGGAGTAAATTAAACTATCACTTTAAAAGAAGAAAGAAAAGTAAAAATGTCACCGGAGACAACATATACTAGGATTCCATGAAAACATGGATATGAAATAGAAAGAAAAGGGTCATGTTCTGATGGAGAGTGATAGAAAACATGTTTAGGAGAAAGTTAACCACCAGAAAATCACAAACTTGGGATGGGTTAAACGGTATTTGATTCCCCCGTAGGAAAAGATAAGAGACAACACTATTTTATGTTAATTTTCATTGAGGAATTTATTTATGAGCTTAACTAAATCATAAGGAAACATACTTACGTTTCATGTAGACTTTCATCACTTACTATATTTCTAACAAAAACTCATATTTTCGCCAAAAGATAAGTATTTAGGACGACTTGTTCACATCAAGAGTGCTATAATCAACTTCTTGAGAATCACCTAATCCACAAAATATGAACTAGATATTTCCCATGTCTTTAGACCTTAACCAAAACCAAAATTGTTAGTACAATATCAGATAATCCCCAAAAGGATAATCCATTATAAAAAGAAAAATTACTCTTAATCTCCAAAATTCAATAAAAAGAACCCAAGGATTAAGAAAGAACATTAAATAAACAGATATACATAAAATTATTCAAAGTAATAAAAACTAATATTGAACCCCAAATCTCTAAAGGATTTATTCACATAGTCTTCCAAGGTAATTCTTAACATTTATCTCCAAATAACATCAGTTACTCTTAAAGTATCATACTAAAATTTAATTAACCCTATCACATATCCTCCATGATATGTTAATCATTTCCCTAGATAACCAAAAATCATATTATTCCTGATTCATAAGATTATCTAACTAAAAAAAATTAGCCAAACTAAGCAGGGACTTTACCTAGCCAAGTGGTAGGCGATAAATAATAGTCACACATTGGTTGTGGGTTCGATTCCCACAGCTTCATCCGATGCGATGTGTTGTGACATGGTATGCATGTTTTCCTTTTTCCAAAACAATATAATTCTTAAAACTTTCCCCAAAAAAGATAAAATCATCAAAAATAACCATCACAAAATTTAACCACATGTTTATCTCATTCCTTTCATTTTCCATCATAACTTATAGTAACCCATAATTACCTCATAAGTAAGGATCATATAAACCCTAATAGTTACCATTATAATTTTTACCTGTACCTCCACATCGAGTTTGTTCTCTTGTACATTATGCATTATAGAACTCACCAAGGTTCAAGTGGTTAATCATGACTCCTGATAGTTGGTTGAGAATAACCACAAGAGTTCTCATTGCATCTCCCATATCATTCAGTTGTTCTTTCATAAAACCGTCACAGTTTTCTTCACATCCACTGTTACTTTGGTGCCTGTTAGATCCATCCATTTACATAAACCAAAAAGGTCAGCGTGGGTATATCAGTAGAATCATCAAATGATATCTTATGAGGAGGGTAAGTAATAATGTATTCTTAATCAATTTATCTTATACTTATTAACTTTATAAAAATAACTATGACTCTTTCTAAAATCCTAACCATTATGGTAATGTCACTTGTGCTTAAAGAATACCCTAACCTCTAAAGTTATCTAAACTGACCTCTAATACCAACTATAAGGCCCCAACCTTAAATATTAATTATTATTTTGTTATTTTAAGAATACACATTGAGGATATTTTCAGGTTTAGAGGTTTGGATAATTTGGCCATAACTATTACATCTCAAAAGATTAAAAAATAGACACTTCTACTCAGTTTCCATTTTTTCTTAAAATAAAAACCCTTAAAAAGAAACATGTATAGTTTCATGTTTTAGATAGCATGTATTTCCTTGATCCTATCCTTGACCCTATTCCACTTTATGTCCTGCGAAAAACACTTCAAAAACATGGGATGAGCATCAAAATATCAATAAGGAATACACAAAGAAGGAAACTATTAGTTTTTCAAAACAACAAGTAAACCATGAATACTTTAACATAAGTAATACTTTTCACCTTTATGAATTAGTAAATACTCTTCATTGAATAATAGATCGCTACATACCCATTTGTAACCAAAATATTACCTATATAAAGAACACATAACATATAAATGTTACATGTAACATAACCATACTTAAATGGAATAACCATACGGTCGACTTCCACAGATGTCACTAAATGGAATAGCCATACAACCAACTTCCATACCCAATGCATTGGAGGTTATAACATAACCACCCATCCTGGTATTCATGGAACCACCCATTATTTGGTTTATCACGTAACCACCCATCAAATGTCTAAGTACCATTATAAAATCATAAGACATAAAACAAAAACAAAGGAAAGAATACATTTCCACATTTGAATCACAATATTTCACTTAAGTATATTGACATAAAAAATCCATTATCAAAACCATTTTAAATAACATAATACAGAATAATGTATATGGTATTTATTTTCTTTTAAAAACATTACGGCCTATTGAGGAAGCAAAAGATCTAATAAAACTCACAGCTACGGAAAGTTTGTTGTCACCGCGTACGTTAAAACAAACATTCTTTTTTTTCATTTAGTAAAATGATATTTAGAAAAAGATTCTATTTGGATGAAATGAAAAGTAAATGGTGTTTATACAGCTTATAAAATAAATTCTTGTATTAAAACCAAATATGCCTCAATGAAAAGAGATTGAGATGAAGTCCCTTACAAAGACGGTATCATTTGATTAAGGATAAATCAATGACATAATTATGTGTGAAAAATATAAATACACCCAATATAATTGGATATTATGTTTAAAACAAACATAGTTCATTCACACATATTAATAGCATGATAGAATCATGAAGTAGAGGTTTAACCCAAAGAATTGAAATTAGGATAAGAAGTCCACTTACAGAAATTTGACAGCCTAACGACGTCACTTTAAAATTATTAAAATGATTTGATGAGAGATAAAAATAGTATCTCACCCATTGTACATAAAATTTAAATCAATAAGGATATATAAGAACATATCCCAACATAAGAAGATGTAAATTAAAATTTCTATCAAAAATAAGTCTTTTAAAAGAAGGAGGGTGAAAGGTTCCCTTACCGATTTGGGTAACTTTCAAAACATACACCCCATGAAAGAAGGTTCATACAATGAAGATGTAAATACCCATAAATTAAATTATATTACACAAATAATACAATTATTCATAGTAGATAAATGACAGAAAATGAAATAGTGGCAAATGTAGCATGAATTTCACAGGAATAAAAACTGAGATAAAAAACCCTACCACGTTGTAATCAATAGATTCATATGAAAAAAAGATAATATCCATCAAATGAATTACAGAACACCATGAATATAAATAGAATCACGAAAATATTTATCAGTTGGCAGTACAGAATACACCACATTCCATAAATAAGTGGTGACTAATGAAAATCTCATGGAATTAAAAGTGAGATATGAAATCGCTTATGAAAATTCGGCACCCTAAGAGCACCACTTAAAACATCCAAAAATGGATTGATGAGATAAAATAGGGTCTCCAATCATACGAAAATAAAAATTATAGTAAGAGGAATATAAAATAACATCCCCCAACATAATAAAGAGTATGTTAAAATAAGTGACATAAGAGAGGGTACTTAAAAAGAAAGAGAGAGGTAGGATCCCTTACCTCGAGTACGACTTTTTTTCTTCGTTTCTTTATATTCATTAATAATATAGTTTTGATAAATTTATAATTTCATAAGAAAATACTTCAAATATTATTAGTAAATTCATATCACATATTACCATGTTATAATAATTAGATTATTATGTCAGTTCATGTAAGACGTTTTCGTCGATGTTCGGTACATGAGTAAAAAATGATCTTGTTTGAAAAGAATTGTCCATGAAGTTATAAGTAAATAATCTCCAGAATAGTATTAATGATCTAAATATAATATATATCCAGTATATTATAATTTTATACTATTCTATAACATTTTTAGAAAAAAACTGAAATGCACCGTTCATGGAGACGGTAGGCCGTACATACGCATGAACGCTACATTCATTTTTTGTCATATTAATGGAATTAAAAATAAATGAGAGATATATATATTATAATTACATTATAATATATATTTTATATAGGTCAAATAAGTTCATTAATTTCATTATTTATAAATTCCATGTATTGCATTAACGAGTCACATCACTTGAGGGGGCGGTAATCCACACTTCCTCAAATGAAATTATCGCAATTACACGACATGAAAACCATAATGATATGATTTAAACCTAAAATAAAAAAGCATATAGAAATACTAAATAACATATATATTATATATAAATATATTTCCATAATAATGGCCACCATGGAAGGTGTTAAGAGAAGATTGAAAATCATCATTTCATGAGGCAGTAATTTTCCTCCCACAGAAACAGTATGTTCTTTAACCATTAGAGGGAGGTGTGTGTATGTGTAAATAAAATACTTCTCATAATAAATACTAGTATATTTAGGATACTGGTGTTATTATGGGATTCAAATAATAACAATATAGTGGTTAGTGAATAATGAAAATAAAAGAAAGAAACCTGAGAGAAGACATTTCCTCTAAATCAGGTAACTCTTTTTGATTTGAGACAATGGCTTCCTTGGGAAGTCTTCTGCCCAATGTGAGGCTTCTAGGAGTAATAAAGGGATGTTAAGTGATAATATGAGCAGTGGTTGGTTGATCTAAGGGCTTGAGAGGTGTGGGTAAGGGGGAAGTGGCCGTGGCCTTTTATCAGAGGGAGGAGGGTCACTTTTGGAATGTCTTGAAATGTTACTTTATTATAAAATGGTTTTCCGATTTTAAAGGTCCCACAATGATATATTTTCAGGATAAGGTGATAAGTGTTCTAAATCCACCAAATAATATAAGTTTTAGACAAGTTTAAGATTTATATTTTACCTTATCTTTTCATTTTATTTAAATCATTCATTAATGAGGTAATCGCTTCATCATCATGGTGTCATAAATAAATTTATTTATCTAATGTCTAAAAAGTATAAAAAATGTTCATGATATAGGAAATATTTTATGATTACCAATGACTATTTATAGTCTAATAGATCATTTATGTAAAAAAAATTAATTTTTTTTTACTTATGTGTAACATAGTCTGGTTATATATTCCTTTCTCTCAAAAATAATATGATAAAAGGTCACTATCACAAAAAAGTGATTCCATAGTGTCCCTAAGTAGACAAAAGGAATCCCATTGTTGGCCATGACACAACCTAGAGAATTTGGACACATTTTGGGGTCATTTTATATTATTATGATATTATGTTCTTACCCTAAAACGACACGATTACTAATTAATCACGATAATTAATGACAATTACCGTCGTTACTATTCATAATGTCCAAAAACAAGAGTCTTAATTAAATAATTTGGGCATTTTGATTCCAAATATGGAATCCATTTTACCAAATTCCAAACATAGAAATTTCAATAATTAATTTAAAAATAATTCTCGTTGTCAAAACTAGAGACATTTTTTTAAGAAGTAAAATTTATCAAAAGATTGACTTGTTTTTACATCCAATTGAAAATTAATATTACCTCCAATGAAAAAAATTGCATTAAGTGCTAAAAAAATAATTCAATTAAACTTTAAAAACAATTAAAAGGACAATCTATCTATATAATTAAATATGATGACAAATCAGTTTTGAAGTAAAATAAAGTATTTTTTTACTATTCATTAAAAATGAACATTTGTCAGAGAAATACCAAAAACTTATCCAAAGTAAATTTGATATTCCAAATTGAAAAATGATCTCCATTTTACCAAATTAAAAACATATAAGTTTCTCTAATTAATTTTATAATTAATTCCTGCTGTCAAAATGAATAGCATGTTTTTAATAAACAATTTCTATCAAAAGATTGACACTTGTTTATGTCAAATTTCAAATTGAAATTAATTAAAATGTACACCATTGAATCGAATGGTAATAATATATTATAATTAGATGTTAAAACCAATTAAAAATATAATCTAACTATATAAATAAATTACATTAAAAAGAGGTTTTGAATCAAAATACAACATTTTCACTATTCAAAAAAAAGACCTTTATTAGAAAAATAACAAAAATTTACACAAAGTAAATTGTCTTGTCCCGATTCTAATGAATGATTTTAATTTTTCAAATATAACATATAAAATTGTCAAAAAGTATATTTAAAAAGGGTTCTCCATTAAAAGGCGATTAATCGACCTTTTAAATAATATTAGAATATTTATTCCTAAAATTGGATTCATTCACATTTTAAGCCTCTAAAATTTATTGGATAAATGGAAAAATATTTTAAAAACATATATAATCATTTTTTAGTTACTTATTTTCATTCATTACATACAAATTCTAGGCGTTAACTACCATTTAAAATAAAACTATTATATTATTAGTGTGCAACGTAAGATTTCAAAGAAACTCGTTGTTGCGTATTGGGTACCCCATCGAACATAGCATTCCCTTTAAAGTAATATTAACATTTTATTCACAAATATTAATAAATATTAAAATTTAATATTCTTTATTTACCTGGGATGCTAAATTTGGTCACCCCTAGTTTAAAACATGTGTTACAGTGTCAATAATCGCCTAAAATATTTAATTGAAACCAATATTTAGGGGATATTATATTTTTTTTCTAAAATTCTATATCCATGTGATATATAATTTATTTCATGTTTTTATGAAATTATCTTTACTTTAAATAGGCCTTAGAATATTGTGTCATCTCATCAACATGCTTTGAAAATATTTCCAAAACATGCAAGGAATAGAGAAAGTCCCTAATATATTAAAATAATATATTTGTAATATAAGGATAAAAATTATTTATATAAAAGTTATTATATTTATATTAACGTTCATTGATAAGTGATTGAGGATTTTATATTGATTATATAGGAGGATATTTCATGGTCGAGTATATAGGAATACAAGGTTAGCGTTTTATATGTCATATTATTATCTTTGAGAAATTATTTGTATTCTAAACCTAATTTATATTAAGTGCTGTATATATTGAAAAATGAGATTTTTTATCCCAGAATACTCTTTATTCCTGTTAATTCATGTTTAATATAAATATCTTTGTCCCTTTCAAAATATCTTATCTTAAATCGCAATGAACATTCACTCGGTTTTCTTGACTCAAACATATACATGGGTCAAAATCATCCCGTATAGACTATTATATTTCAATATTGAACTATTACATCCTATATAATGTTATTTTCTATTTCCTATATTTATTTGGAAATCCTGTTTCAAATAAAAGACTTCCTACATGGATGAATATATCATTTTGTGAAAATGATATTTTCTTAGGATGAATTCCCTTATCTTTTATTGGATTTCCCCTCATATTCATGAATAACATCCCAAATATTACCTCCACTTATTTTTGGAAATCTTTTATATATTATTTTAAATAATTTATATATTGCACTTCATATCTATTCACATTTAAAATTTAATAAATTTTTTAGAATGGTGGTTTTCAGGTAATTTTTGTTTCAAAATAATTAAAAAATGGGTTCTGTACTTTAAAAAGAAAATATTTTATCTTCCAATATATATATTTTCTATAATTTATATTTTTTATGTAATATTTTTTTTGAAAATATTTATCATATGGTTTTCAAAATTCTTCTCCTTCTCTCCTAATTTTTTTTATGTATCTTTAGAGATCATTTTTCAAAAAGGTTTTGTGAAGTTGTTTTTATAAATTACACATACCCCCCATGGTTTATAATTCATGAAGTGATGATTTGATAACTCATTGTATGTTATTATTATATGATCCATTTTATGGAATGAAATGGTTTATATAGTATGATTTATTTTATCCTTGTTATATTATTTTTTGAATGGATTATGAAGTTAATTTTCATTACATGGTTTATTTATGGTGTGATGAATGTTTATTTTAAAGTGGCCTATATAAGAAAAAATAGATGATTAGTGGGGTCCTATATATCCCTTAAATTATTTGGTTTTGGATATATATAAATATATCATATGAGGAAAGTATGTAATATATGAAATTTTTTTTGTTAAAAACATATAGCGTGAATATTTTATTAAGTTGAATATGAAGCATGGAAATTGTATTGTAATAATATGTAGAATCAGAAGTTTATATATTCAAAACATGAGGTGTGTGAATTTTCTTTATTCTAAACATGAAGCATGAACATTTTTTTCACAACATGATGTTTTGAAATTTAATTTTGATCCGAGCATTAAGTGTATAATTTTTTTTAAAAAATGTAGTATTATATTTTTTCTTATTCACAACATGAGCCTAAATATTTTTTTTGTTCAAAACATAAACACTTTTTTTAAACCTGAAACACGTACATTTTTTGCTGACAACATAAAGCATGTAAATTTTTCTAGTTTGCAATGTTATAATTTCTATGTGAAAATGTTTTTGAAAAATAAATTCATTATGAAATGTATCAAGGGAATGTTACATTACCATTCCATAAGTAGATGATTATTATCTATATATACTGTTTATTAGCTACTAATTCTACATGATTATACCATGGTATATATTGGATAATGTATGAAAACAAGTTTTCCTATCACAACTTGTGAGAAATTATCATTATTCAATGTTTTTTTAATATTATATTTCTCCCATGTTCATGTTTTATCTCTTGTATATGATATAATCCATGATGTCAAGCTAATAAATCTTCCCATAAAGATTTTTTGAGATGAACCATTTATTATTTTTTTACCCAAGTTATAAGGATGTGTTTAATATAGGATGTTTGTAGAAGTGGATCTATATTAGTTGGAGAAATGTTACTAATAATTTTAAAATATTTTGACGACATAACTTATCATCATATACATTATAAAATTAGTTATTGGTAATATGAGATGATTAAATTGTTGAAAATTTACCCAATTATAAATTTTAAAATAACTAATAGATTAATTTAAATTTATATCAATACTGGTGTATGATGATTTTTTCCCCACTAAAACCAAGAGTTTGGGTTTAGGGAGACTCTGGGGGTTATCGTATGAAAAAAATGGAATGATTTAAATGGCCTTGGCTAGTTGGACGACTTTGACTTGTATAGATAGAATCTTCAGTGGGATTGATGTGTGAGCCCTAGTTAAATTTGACATGACTCATTGAATCATGTGACTTATTTTTTATGATTTTATTGTATGGGATTATGCAATCATCAAGTTCATATTATACTATGGTAGATATTAGGTAAGAAACTATGATATAGTTATGGTAGAATCACTATTTTAAAAGGTGAGAGTGATGGTTCACCATGAAATTTGGGAAAAATCAGTCGGCGAGGGGTAGTACACCTAATCTTTGTCTGGGGCCCATAGAATAGGGGATCAATGAAAACTTCTGTGGGGGTTAAGAACCAATGTTGACAGAGATAAAATTTCCATTTTTGGAGGCCTAGTGAATTTGATGATATGGGAGGTTCACCTCTATGGATAACAAAGATATTGTGGATATATTGTGATAAAATATGATAATATATATGGTCGTCGATCGGGAAGAGAGACACACATATGGCCTTAGACCCCATTTTGTTCAATTCCCCCGGAGAGTTGTAAGGGAATATTTAGTGTTTGAAATTCAACCATTGGCCATTGGAGGATGGGATATTCATTTTTAGTGGATTAATCAATTGTGAGGATGGAGTTATTAGTTATCATAAATAGGCAGCAGTTAGTGTTTTGTAAAGTGCTCGGGTAGAATTTGGATGATCACAACAGTCATATTATTTTGTAAAGGGTGAAGTTAAATCAGTGTGTATCATAATTTTTGTTTTATGGGGTAATAATAATGATATCTTATGATGGGAAGTGTCATATTGGTCATGGGTGTACAACCCACATGTTGGAAGGGTCATTGATGAGGTGAGGCTCGTTAGTTGAAGGTTGATATGGAACTAAGATATATGTGTGTGGTATGGTTTTATAATATGTAGTTCTAAGGGAAACACCAATTCAGAATCACATATATTTTCATATGGATTTCATTATGTTTCATTGTGATATGGATGGAGTTTTGGTGATCCATGTGTGAGAAATATCAAAACAGTGTTTGGGCTTGTTAGGAGCATATTTCCTAGTGTATGAGGTTATTGGCCCAAAAGTATAATTACAAAAAAATTTGGGTTTTCACATCAGTGTAGGTGCATATGTGATTCTATGATTCCTTTTAATGTTAAGGAATCATGGGTGGGTGAGGTGTTATATGTTCTCATCAGTTTGTGCAACCATAAAACATTAAGACATGTATATCATAGGGGAAACAAATAAGGTAGTGATTTATTATTGTTTATAGTATGTTAATAACCCCATTAAGTGTGTCATTTTATCACTAAAAGTGAGATTATTCTACCGATGATAGATTCAAATGGTTGGGAGAACTGTTTTTTATAATCAGCCTCTTTTAGGAAAACCCTTATGGTGGGTAATTGTATAATCTTTATGATAAATTGGTGGAAGAAATAGTAGAATCAATGGAAATACATGTGTACTGAGAGTTATAACAATGTTACAAATATTACTGAGAAAGTGTCTTATCGATTGATTAATTTTACATTTTATTTAATATAGTTTCACAATGGATGTTCATTAGGTGTTCATAGAACAAAAATGAATATTCATGAGTAGATTCAAGACTGAGATAGTTTGGGATTGTTGGAATATAGAAGCTGATGAATTTTGTTAATATGGAATCATTATGGTTGGTATTTTTTTAATGAACCATAGATTTCATGGTCATTACATTTCAAATGATTATGAATTTTGAACCCCTAGGAGGGTTCCTTTAAAAAATTGTGCCTAGATTTGAAATATCATGGTTGGGACCTCATGAAGTGAAATGTTTATACATAAATCATTTCCGGTTGGTGGTTCATGTTCCTGGGTGACTGTGGTATAAAAACCACTAGATTCACTAAAAGCATACATTGTAAGCAGGTCATGAAATGATGTCCTACTGTTAAGGTTATATTGTTCCATGAATGTGGTCCTCATAACAAATAAATCTACATTAATTATTATTATAAAAAACCACATATGGAACTTGAATAGAACGAAGTGGATGGTACACTCTGAGAATGAGTCATAAAAGGGTATAATCAGCCATAAGTTTCTGAATTTATCTTATATCAATGAATTTGATCAATTGAGGACCCTTATGTTATGTCGAGATAGTGTTTGGATGATATTACACACCTCTAACTGGGGTGGATGTCCTGTGACCATGAATATCGTGTCAATAGTTTTTCAAGACAATGGTCATGTTATTTCATGAACGTCAACATTACAAAAAATGATGTTTCTTTGTCTTTTTAACAAGGTTCACTCATCCCTTTTTCAATTTTTATCTTTGGGGTTTTGGGGTACAAGAAACCGATGGTGGTAATTTCATGAAGCCTCTCAACTCCCACATCGCAACTTCATAACTCATGGAATGGATTGCTTCAAGTATTTTTTAAAGAATTATATAAGGTGATATCTATAATGTATATTTTATATATTTCATGTTTCAATGATTTTATTTTTGTGAGACGTTTCTCTAGTTGAGTTGTCATATAATTAGAATAAGGGTGGAATCACACCAGAATGATGGGCATTTAATGTGTAGTGGTGCAATCTGGTCTATGATGTTTGATCAAACACAATTGGGTATAGGTTTAGTTATTCATTTAGGTATGATGTGTTTCTAATTGAATATAAAAATCTCAATTAAATTAAATAATCAATTATAAATTATTATTATTCAATATTTATTTCATATGGATTGAGATAAGATATTAGATGGCATTACAAGATTGGATGATGCATGAACATGATTTTCCATGATTTTATGGGGACCCACAATAAATATTTAAATTTTGATAAATATATACATCTTAAAAACATATTTAAAAAACATTATTTATATTTATTAATGTATATTCAATAAAATTTAATTCATTTTTTACACACAAATATGTTATTTGTAGTATATTTTTAATTCCAGATGTTAGTTTTTTTGATCCTTTTTATATGTGTCTCGATTTAGAGGATTAATTCATCATACATTATTCATATGTCCATCAACTTTATAATTTTTTAGGTTCTAGAATAATAATTTTTTTAGGGTTAATTTTTTTTATCTCTTTAATGGTATGTGTATATTTTTCATAGATGAAATAAAAAATATACTTGTTATTGTAATATCAGAAAACCTAAGGGGTAAAATTTGTTATAAATTCTATTTTAATATTTCCAATATATCATCATAAATAAAAATTTATTTAAACAATATTAAATATTCACAACTATTTATTATTTTGTAATTTCGAATGGAGAAAATATTTAAAATAGTGTTGCATGGTTTATGTAGTTTGGTGAAATTAACCAAATAAGAACTTGGTAGAATCAAATAGAATGAGTTAGTATATATAGTTAATTTATTATAAATACAATTTTTTGATGTATAATTATATTATATATATATATATGATATAATAATTGTTAATAAATTTAGATAAGTATTTTTATGATAAGATAAGTTGAAAATATTTTTAAACAACCATTTCTGACTCATATAGAATAAATTGTTCTCATAATTAATTCCTTCACAAAAAAATTAATTTGGACTCTTTCCTATGAATATATAGTCTAAAATATGATAAAGGATTATTTGAAAGAGAATTTTGGAATAGATCATTGTGTAATATAAATGATAGGTGAAGGAGGGTTCTATTTAATAGACGAGTTTGATGGATATATATTTAAATACATATTATTTAATGGTGACTAAATGTAATTTTAACAAGTAAAGTGACACATAATTGAAATATATGCGGACAACTATTAACTCTCTCAATTATAGTTTTAATTTTTTATATGTTTATACATCAATTTATCAATATATGGTATTTTTATATTTTTTAATTTACTAAAAAAATTCATTAATCACCCCAGAATTTTTTTTCATCAAAATAATATAATTGAACCACATGAATAATTTAAATGTTCTCATGAAAAATAAAAAATCCATTTTATATAATTAAATCTACAAATATGATAAATTTAAATTTTAAATATTAATTCCTAATACTTAAAAAATGTATTTCTATTGAAATATAATTTATTATGATAATAAATGATTATATTTTACTCATTATCATTCCATAATTATTCAATAAACATTAAATAACTATTGTATATTATAATTATATGATTTATAATATATTATTAATTTATAATAAATTATTATATTCCAATTATAATGATTTTAAATTACTTATTGGATATATGTACTCCCAAAAATCATATATATATATTAAATAAAAATATAGTAGTTAAATTATCATTTTTATTATTATATACAACCATAAAAGTTTTCTTATAAATAATTATCCTACTAATTAATTGAACTACAAAAATATTATCTGTATTCTTAATTTTTTTCCTTGTTTAATTAGATATTCTAAATGGTTTGACATTTTATAGGGTAATGCGATGATAAATTCTTCTATCATATATTCTTTTTATTTTTCATTTGGTTAGAATTAATTTATTATTAATGTAATTATTGTTCAAAATATATTTATTATGATATTAATTTTAATTTCATTTTTTATTTTTATATTAAACTATAACAAAATATATCATTTCCCATTTTAGCATAGAATTTTTTATTGCAGGTATTATTCCACAAAATCAAATTCTTATATGAATATTAATATTAAACTATGGGTTATTAATGTTATAACGATACTTAAGGCTTATATTAGAATTAGTTCCCAAATTTCATTACTTGATGATTTCTAATATGTGTACATAAGTTATTATAAGAAATGTATAGTGAAAACCAATGAAATTTTTCCATAGGGTTATGTTTTGGATATATAGGTGAGGTTGATTGAATTTTATAATGGGAGATGACATATTAAATATTAATTGAATGTGTATGGGGTGTCACTTATACATACTATGATATGGTAGTAAAATGTATTTATATTGCCAATATAGTTTCAACCACCAGGAATGTACCTTCCCAATAGTGCATTAGATAGAATAGGAAAAAGTAAATCAATCAAACAAACCCAAAAAAACCTATAGTATTTATAGTTAAATTACCAAAAACGATCTTAAACCCATATGATACAACATAGAGTCAGTAAGAAGATTTTATATAGAATATAAATGTACAGGTTTGGTTTTTAGTGAAGCATCACTTCAGAGAATGATTCTAAGAATTTAATTGATGTTGTGTGTGTTTCTACTATCCCAAGAGTTATGATTATAATATGAGTTTTCTGACTGTACAAATATACCTCTAGTATAAATTTACCCTTCCTAATGTGTGATTATATTTTAAAATTTCCTTTTTTTAGTGTATTATGATCATGCACTCATTGGCTAGTAGTGTGAGAATTAGGTGTTAGTGACTAAGATTATATCAAAAAAACTCACAACATATTGATTAAATTAATTGTTAATTATGATTAAATTTAATATTAGAACAATTCAAACATAGATTTATACAAAGTGAATTAATTATGTAATAATAAATATGGGTAAAAATATTTTAGAAGGTCTTCATTATTGCCTTTACACTATTACATCAGATTGTTTTTCTCTCCTCTAACTCAAGATCATTGATGGTAGTATCAAATTCTCATTTTTTATCTATAAAATATACCTGAATAACAATCCACTACAAAGGATTTTAATGTTATCATTATAGATATCCTCATAATGTACTCCTATTTATTATTAACTTTTCTTATCTCAAATATTTTCCCAATGAAATTTTGATAAATTCACATGGAATTGTACATCCACATAAACCGTTGAATAATAAATACACCAGGAAACATGTTTTTTGGTGTCAAAAATTTATTTCACTATTTATCCAATATAAAAATATAGATGGCCATTTATTTCCGAGTTTTACATGATATAATTATATACCATTTATAAATATTCTCTTTTCCCCTCAAGTGTATAAATGTGGTTTATGTATACATCGTTTGTTACTATCATCTATATGATGTTCATTGCCACAAAATAACCTCACCACATGTGTATAGATTTTCATTTGGGATGATACATTTTCCCTTCAATATTTATTAACATTTTTTATTTTTATATTTCTGTGTCATGTCTAATAATATGTATCATGAGTGGTGACATTGAATTATCAATCTAAATAATTATGACATGGGATGTAACAACTTTTTTTATAAAAATCATATTCATTTATCTTTTCCTAGCCAGTTACATATTCATGTTACTGAATAATAAATTTTATAAAAATAAATAGTTCATTAATGTTATAATGTAATTAAGATCTCCGGACATCCTTTCTCCCCTGAAAAATCATTATAAATAATATAAAATATTTCCTTGGAAGGAATGAAGTGAACAATAATAATATGAATAAGTAATTATATTTAAGAAAATATCACAAATTAGAAAAATTATCTAAATCAAAAAATGGTAAAATATCCAAAGAATGGTAATTAAATTTGTGGTTTTATAATAACACACACACACACACACACACACATATATATATATATATTAAATTATAGAAATAAGAGCTCCTATATAATTAACCTGAGGAAACCAATTGGATCATGAGAAAAAGATTCCATAGTTCTATTTTTATTCAACTTTTCAACATGGAATAAATTCCATATTTTTTACTATTTAGTTATGGTATTTGTACCCAAAGAAGAAGAAGAAGAAGAAGATTTTATATAAAATGGGAAAGGTCAATGTCTATCTTGAAATATTTGTGTGGATAAATTCTTAGTAGTAGTTTTCATGTGTGATGATTGTTTAGATATACTCTAAAATTTTATTAATAAGTGATTTATACATTTTATGAACCATATACTATATATTTATTATTGTTCAGTTCATAAGGAAAATATATATAGATAAGATTATTAAAGAAAATTTTGATTTTTTACATGATTGGAATTATGTAATTGAGCTATGATTATAGAAGAAATGATTTTTGAAATAATGAGAATATATAATTAGATTACTGAGACTTGGTATTTTCAAATTTTGAAAAGAGTAAATGTATTATGATGGATAAAATTATGATTTTGAGTGGAAATTAAAATTTTAGTGATCAGTAATTGATGTAATTATATTTCAGTTAAATGCTCCAAATGTTTGGAAATGAATTTGAGGGGCTTTTGATGCTTTTTTGATAATTTCAAAAGTCATTTTAGTAATATTTTAATTATTTAGAGTGGTTAAGATTTCCTTGAGGATAATTTTAAGTATTTATGAAGGGATTGCTGAAAATATAGAAATAAAATTTTATTGTGATATTTTCGGATATATAATTTCAAATATATTTTATTTTTTAGCCTAAAGTAGAAACTTCCAAAGTGTTGATTATCTCTATTTATGAAATTTTTTCCCGAGTCATGTGTATAAATCTGGTGATGTCCATTAGAGTAAAAAACATTGATATGTTAGATTTTTTATTCCTATATATGTATAGAATTCCAATGATAGTAGTTGAATATAATATTTTTTAAGGATATCACTTGAAAATTATGAATGTATTTGTTATATGAAATAAAAAATGGTAAAAAATAATACATATGATTCATTAGATTGTGAAATATTGTAAAGGAATAAAACACCATGAGATATGTGTGTCAAAATATGTATTATATGATATTTTATTCTCTTATATTTGTATGTTTTTGAATATTTCAAAAAAATTATTCCATTTATAATATTAAATATATTTATTCTAAGATTATTTAGACATAAAAATATAAAGAGATTAAAACATTTCAATAATTTATTTCTACAAGATAATTTATTAAAATTTATCATTTTTCATTAGTGAAATTAATATCATAATTATTCAGAAGTTATTTGGATTCAAGAAAAGAATATATTTTTCATATTATTGATAATAAGGTCATTATTAGATTGTTTTTAGGGATGAGTTACATTCACTAATTTTTTTTGGAAACTGAAATGCTACCACACCCTGATGAGATTGTCACAACATGGTGACTAATAAATAAAATATCACGGGGAAAAATTCATTCTATTACATGAGATTACATATTCTTTGATAGGGTTTCAATCAATTTTTTATGGAAAGGTTTTGGTTAATGAGAAAGATGTTAAATTGTATTTTTTATGAAATTTTCAATCATTAATGAATTAGATCAATAAAAAAAATTAAAATGATTAAATGAGAATAAAAATCAAGATGTTTAATTGACTTGGTTTAATGAGGTTATTTTCAGACAAAAATCATGGATGTATATATATTTTAATATAGAAAATACAATGATGCGGTATTGTAAAAAAATAGAATAGAAGAAGAAGAAGATTTTATGTGGTTAGATCAAGATAACTTGATCAATTTTTCATAATAATATTGTTAGCATTGAACAAGGGAGTCTATGGAATCGAAGAAGAGAAGGACTTATTTTTCATATAATTGGAAGAAGTATATATGGGAGAGAGATAAAATGATCAAAACATTCTACATTGAGGATATAAGAATTTGATGATGAAGGATTATTAATTAGAAAGAATAACAAGACATGTGTCCCGATGATATCATGTGTATATTGATCATTATTATATCATGGGTATAAGAATTATGTGAATGTTATACTGGTGATAATTAGTGTTCATTTTATTTTATGGGTTTTCCATGTAATTTATTTATTATTTTTTATTATTTAATTAATTGAATGTGACTTTTAATATTAATTATTTTTTACTTGAGTGGGTTTTTTGTAAAAATTTTTAATCCATCACATTTATGTTTGATTTTGTAATTTTATATTAAAATAATTCTTTCAGTTTTCCATTTTCTTTTTTTATTTTGATTTTATGTTTCTAACTCTACAATTTTATACTTTATTTGGTAATTTTTATTTTATATATTTATAATTAATAAAATTATTATTTAATTTTAAATGTTTTTTAAATAGTATAATTTTACAATTTTGATAATTGGTTTTAAAATATTTTCCTAAAAAATGAATCTATTCATTAATTATATCTATAATATTTCTAAATCAACTATTAATTAGAATATCATATAATTAAATAAAATAAGTTTTTATTTTTGTAAACATTTTAGTTTATATATTAATTTATCCTTTAAATTACATGTTTTATGAATTTTAAATTTTTTAGTGTGTATATATATAATTTATTGTTCTCTTTTCTGATTTCAGATTTAATTTTTATTTTACATAATATATGTTAGCAAATTTTGGATGGGCGTAAGATATAATCTGAATTCCCAAATATATAATTCTGATCTGGATGACATAAAATTATTTTTCTACTTGGGCATCATAATAATATATGAATCTGGGTAAGATATACTATGAGAGTATGAAAAAATGATTTCTCAATTTGGAATTATTCTAGTCTCAATGTAATACACATAATGGCCTCATAGGTTAATTTATATAACAAAATGGGATAAAGTGATTCGATCCAAGGATTATCTCACTCAAGACAAGCACACCGACCTTTAAAGATAATGATACATGTTTGAAAATAATTTATCAAGTATTAAATCGAATCCATTTCCATAAAATAAGAGTCATCTAAATGATGAAGATGATATTGGGTTTTCAAACATAGACTGAATAAATCTTCCAATTGATGTCGATCACCCAAATCACAATAAATTGAGCTGAGATCCTGAGGATTACAAACATGGAGAACATGATGACCAAAAACTAGATAATTGAACTCTGTTTTGATCTACCTGATGCACACTGACAATATGGGAGTATGTTCTAGATGACGTTAGACCTATTGTTTATAAAAAATTATGATTAAGCCAAGTTATCATGATCTGATCTCACTAAAGAATATTTTACCAGAACTGAGGCCGCATTTCTGATGGGTAACATAATATTTAAGGAGTATTTGACTAAGAAAAAAAATACTCTCAGGAGAATGATGGAGATTGTTTGATGAAATCCTTATATTAGTGGAGATTAAATGACAATTAAGTGGTTTTGGAATCATTTTTTTCAATTGTTTTTCATTATTTAATTTATTGGTTGTTCTTGAAGTTATATTTGTGGGATATTAGAGAGATAGTGGAATCATAGATGGAACAATTTTGTCAGATAATAAAATAAAATTCCTGATAATGTTTCAGTGTTTATTTGCAGTAAAATTTTAAATTTTGTGGAAGTGAGATAATTATAAAGGAAAAAATATTATATTTGACGAAAGAATCATCTTTTTATAAATTTATATTGTTCAGGGAGAAATGAAATACAATGATACACATAAAAAATACTAGGAGTCTATTATTATCATTGAATTAAATTTTAGAAAAGCAAGAGCAGGAGAAAATATGTGATAACTAGAGAGTTGAAGATGGATAAGATCCTGGAAATAAAATGTTATCTTTTTCATTCAATTACTATTTCATTCTTGTTGTAATATTTAATACAATAAATGAAAAACCGGAAATTTTTTCTAGATATAATTATTTGGAATGAGATTGAAGTGGTAAAAAATTTACCTTCTCATGAATAAATCCTTCTTCTTGAATCACTACTCTCTCAACTTATTTCTTCAAACATGTCACCTTATATTATTTTTCAAATTAATGAAAATTATTCCTAAATTTATTCATTCAAATAATTTCAATTAAATAACAATTATATGATAAGAAAATAAAATCAGAAGTTATCACATTATTTTTATCAAAATATTTATTTGTTGAAGGGCATTTAAAACATTCATTAATAATTAATTCAATAGTTGAAAAACTCCAAAAGTTTTTAATTCATAAGATGGATTTCAAAAATGATTGATTTACCTATCAAATTTATAATTCCAACAAAATTTCAATCCATGAGTAAGGAAAATTTATTCACGATGTCAAATTCTTAGTATAAATGAATAAAATTCCTCCCCTAATATTCAAAACACACTAATAATTATACTAGTACTATGTAGGATTTTACCAATAGTTAACTTCCAACGTAGTCAAACTTATTGAGATATAATTTTTAAATCAATGATGTGGATGGATCATCTCACTAGGAAGAAAAAATATCAATAAAACTATAAAAATAATCATTCATTTAAAAATTATTTTATAAAAATCATTCAGAAACAAATCCTCTAAAAACTATGAAATTTGTTAAAATTTTTAGTTCGTAGAATATTCAGTCTACGTGTTGATTCACACTAGATCATTTATTTTAAAAAATAAAACATTTAATATTATAATTAAACAGTCACTATTCTATAAATAAGAAGATGAATAAGTCTGAATTGGTTGACTACGTGGAAATTATAAACAATTTTCAAAACCAATATTGAAATCCATAACCTCTTAGAAATGAGATAGAAGAGAGATTCATCCTATCGAGTTTTATGTTTCAAATTTATTTATTAATTTGTTATATATCAGTAACACTCTTAGAGATATAAATTATTAGATTAACAAATATCATGTTTCTAGGTCACCATTATATAATGAACATACTAATGAAAACACTTTTTTTCATTACAGATTTCTACTATGTGGTGAATCAACATCTATTTAAAGTATTGAGTGAAGATGAGATAAAAATTTGAGCTTTCACTTTCTATATAAAGAGAGATGAAATGTAATGGATTTAGAAAATTATTAAAGAGATTTTTAAAACATGGTATAAGCTATCTAATACTTCTATAATAAAATTTTATCCACGAAGAATGACAACAACAATTATTTATAAGATCACTGGATATTTGAATGATGGGGGTGGGATCTTCTACAAGGAATGGGAATGAATTAAGGGTCTTCTTAAATAATTTCAAAATCACTAGTGTGAAGCAATGTTTCTTATGGATTACTTTTACAATATCCTCACCCCTTATCATAATAAATTATATTATCAATAAACTAGATGAGATTTTCTCAACAGGAAGGTTGAAAAATTGAAACAAATATTAAATAAACTTGCATATAATTCCCAAAAAAATATTCTTGGAGAATTAAAATAAGTAAAAAATACAATAATAATTTCTATCAGGTTAATGTTAATGATTCTGGGTATTATATTGAAAATGATAAAACATTACTCATGTAGTAGTGCCACCATTGTGATATGTATGTCCATTCCAACTCTTGCATCCCAAACATCAATATGCCTACCCAAAAATATAATGATGCCATCTTTTCTAGTTAGAGTACTAGGTTACAACAAAGGGATAATCCATTTTATAATAATTTAAAATAATTTTATAGAAATAATCCTAACAATTCATGGATGGAGAAGGGAGTTTTTAGACACGCTTTACCGAATAGATTATAACACCGGCCTATGTAGCAATACCATAATCGAAAAAGGGGTGCGAATTATAATTATCAAGGTAACCTTGAGGTCAAAATGTTCTCTAAAATTGATCAATTTATTAATATTATGGATTTTCAATACGAAATATTTTTCAATAAGTTAACTAAAAAATCACAATATGAGTCTGATAAAATTCAATCTAATATAAGAATAAAAATTTGGAATCTCAAATGGGCCAACTTGTTAGGGATATAAATTATAGGGAAGATGAGAAATTACCAATTAAATATGAATTCATTACTAATGAAAATATCACCATAATCACTAATTGGAGTCAACTTCAGACTCCCCATGAATCTTATAGGTACCCTAAAACAACTGAAACTATAATTCTGGAAGAAAATGATAACACAAACAATAAAACCAATAAACTAGAAATCCAGAGATCCGCATAGAATATTTATTACAACATACTATTATACATGTTAGAAAATATCCTAAAGAGATAGATCCTAAAGAGATGAAAATAATGACAAAAGATGAGTAAAATAATAACAAATCACCTAAATAGATGCCGATAGTTTTAATGAAATTTTTTCCAATTATTCCATTCCTCGATTGAATTATGATAAATCATCATGAACCAGAAATTAATATGTTTCTTGATTTTTAAAAAGAAATCTCATTAATATCAATATTCTAAAAGCCATATTCTAGGATCCATCAAATCAAAAAAAAAATTCATTGATTTTTTTAAAAAAATGAAATCACATAAGGAGTTTTCCACTTAAACATTAACTAAGGAGTGTAGTGATTTAGATCAGAATATAATACCTCTAAAGCTCAAAGATCATGTACATTTATTTTATTTTATATACCTTAGGATATAGTGATCATGACAAATGAATTTGTTACCTTGGAGACAAAACTAATATAATTTATTACTCATTATTTATGTATTTGAGATTGGGAGATAAATTTTCCACAATTGATGTGTTGTATTTCCCAGCCCTCTTGATCACCCACCATATAGATGGATTTGATAATTTTATTTTCAGGTTAGAAAACTATTTTTACTGGATAATTTTCATATAATTTTTATGGAGTGCAATAAGGGAGTCAATATCATTATTTTTATTCCCTTCATTGCACCATGGGGAGCTGTAATAAATGTTTTTAATGAACTATTTATTTTAAATATGGGAAAAAATATGAAGAGTTAAATGTTGTTGAAAAATGTGAAGTTTCACCATGACCTGAAAAAATTATCAGGTGAAAATATTCATGAATATGAAAAATCTTATCATGAAGAAGAATATTTATTTTATGCATAATTTTGATATAAATAATAAAATCTCACCAGTTAAAACATGTATGGTTATTTGTTTCTGTATAAAGGTAGATTCGATAAATAATTACTTGGGTGAATTTTTGGAAAAAATGGATACGTTTTCTAGAGAAACATTTTATCAACCAAAACCAAAAATTGATTCTAATGATTCTTTTAATATTGAATATAATAATGTCGAGGATTTAATTAGATCTCATAAATTATATATAAATAAAATTGAGGACTTGGGATGTTTTAGGACTAATGTTTTTTCTTTATAGTGAAGAAGAACCCACTTTAGAGATGTGGAATCTTACTTCCCATATAAAATATTAATTTTATATAAACATTTAACCTTGCATGTCATAAACATCACCAACTTATCTATTATTCAATAAGAGAGGTTTTTATCTATTCATAGAAATATTAATCATATTATTGTATGATCTATATATGATATTAAGGGAAGTTTTTTATATTTTTGTATGTATAAATAACTATGGAACGTGATCATATAATGAGATTTAATTCTCAAGGAATATTAAATACAACCATGAAACAAGTATTTAGAGAGTAATTACTAATGTTAGTTCATATTGTAATAATATTTTCATTAACTAATGGTCCATATATAATTCTGGTACAAGTTTTTCATAATAAGGGGTTTCACAGTTATATATAATGAGAAAAACATATGAAATTCACGGTTGGAAATCTATAAAATAGAGGGGTTATATTCATTATTAAGAAAATAATTATACCACTATAAAAGATCATTTCCCATGTCTATTTCTAGATTAAATTATTTAAAGGATGGATGATAATTAATTTTTTTGTTTATTGGAAGGTCATATGGCCCCTCACTCTCCCAGCCCACCACTCTCCTTCTCGTCTCTCTCCCTCCTCTAGGGTATTGAGAGTCTTCCGGTGATGTTCCCTCCTCCTCCTACCTCTTCGGCAATTATAATCTCCGGTTCTCTTTCAAGTCTCTTCCGTGCGGCGGATTTTTATGGTTTTTACCCTTCTTTGGATCAGCGGTGAATCAGCTCTCGCCATGTTGGTTCTCTCTCCCCTTGCTTCTCCTTTTTTGGGGTTGCTCCTGAAATCCCTATTTTCCCTTTCTTCCTCTCATCGATTTGTCCCCTCGCTTTCGCGGTTGGTCCACTCCGATGAAGGTGTTGTGTCTTTTCCCGGGCTTCCGCACCTTGCTCTGACCTCACAAACCTCCTCTCCTATCCTGTTTGGTTCTGGAGGGTTGGATTCATGAGGTTTTGGGCGTATCGGCTCGGTGGCCATGGATGTTCAAGGAGTCTTCATCGTTTCTCTCTAGGGTTCAAGTCCCCAGTCTCCCCGCCATCATTCTTGGTTTATCTCTTATGCTTGGGTTTTTTCCCGCGCTTCTTCCTCATCCATCTAAACCTGCTCTGACCTAGAGTTCCATCACTCCACTCCAGGTCGGAATTGAATCAATGTATACAAAAAAGGTGTTTTGGGCCATGTGGTTCGGTGGCCATGGATTTTCCTTCAGTGATTCATTTTTGTCAGGTTTTCTGATCTAGTTTTCTTCTGTCACAGTGGTTCCTGAGGGGTTTGTTTTCATTTTGTGATTCTGTGTTGTTTTTATTTATCTGGAGATGTCTTTGATCCCAGGATTTTTGGTCAGTTTTTGAGTGATTTTTGTGTTTTGGGGTCGGTGTTGGTCGAAGAAGTAGAATTTCTGATGCGGTTCTGAAGGTGTTACTCGTCTTGTGGAGTTCAGTGGATGTATTTTCGAAGATGACATTGGTGTTTTAGCGATGATCATGTTGGAAAGTAGTGGACTTCCTCATCGGTTTGGTAGATGAAGGGTGAAGATGGCCGGTGTAAGGATGGTTCATTTATGAACAGCCGACATCGATGATGATGTTTGGAGTGTACATCAGCAATGTGACGTGAACTACGGTGATGTGTTTGGCGGAGACGATGATGATGTTGATCGCGGGGTTTGTGGGATGTGTACCGGGTGACGATTACTTTTTCCTATGATTTCGAATTGTGAATTTGGTGTTATCGTAGGGTTGGTGGTCTATGGATATTTTATGAAATGGTTTAAAGCTTGTAATTTGAAATTTGTAATCATCCGTTGAATGTGTTTTTTAAGGTTACCACTTTTCCTTAAAAGTGGATCTTTAAATAAAATAAAAATGGAGGGTGGAGGGTGGAAGGTCATTCTACTTACAACTAGATTCCCATAGCACTATAAGTCTAGGATAAAACCACATTCAATTTTCTATTTGTAATATTATCCAAAGGACTATGACCTTTGGCCGGTGTAGTGCTCATTTCACCTTTTAGAGGTGTGTGATGGCTATAATTTGATATACGATAGAGATAATTATAGAAGTTTTTTTGATATAATTTTTAATTTTTGGTTATGATTATGATAGTTTTCTATAATTTTTAGATGAACTTTTACATATATGTGAGTAAACAAACCAATATAGACTTATATATGGGTAAATATCAATTTATGGTTGCATGAGTAATTAAATTAGGGAATAATGTTTATATGTTGGGAATTGATGAAAAATTGGTAATATTTATGAGATTAAAAAACATCCACCACTTATAAACGTAAAAGGAATTAGAAGTTTCTATGGACATATCTGGGTTTTACTAAGTATTTATTAAATGCATTTCTATATTTTTAGGCAACTTTGTTCAATGTTAATGAAGGATTTATCTTTTGTGTTTGATGAAAATTTCATTGAATTTTTTTTATTCTAAATTGAAATCTTACATGTTCACAAATACATAGTTCCCCTAACTATAAATTTCTATTAAAGTTTATGTGTGATGAATATCACATGGTAGTATAGGCAATTTATGGATAATGAAACCGGAATAGGTAACATATAATTTTCTTTTACAGGTAATCTCATCGTGATGCTAAGAAAAATTATTCAATTACTGATAATGTGTTTATAGTTATCATATTTCCTATATAATAGTTCAAAAAATACTTAATAGGATCAAAGTTTTAATATTCACATATTATTCTCAAATGAAATGTAGTTTGGCTTAAAATGAATAAAAAATGAGATTTATGTGGTGGAATTTATTGTTTATAGAATTTTATTTATATATAAAATATATGAAAGGTGTTAAAAATGTTGTTTATGATCACATTTCTAGGTTACCCACTACCATATTTCAGAAAAGTTATATGATAGATATAAATCAATATTTTCCTAGTAATGCATTGTTTACTACATCTATAAAACATTCATCATGGTTTGAAAAAGTTTCCATCATATTATATGTTACTCACATTCCAAAATAACATACACATAATCAAGGGAAGAATATCATTTCTAAGATTATGTACTACTTTTGGGATGATCTCTTTCCATTTTGGAGGTGTTCTAATGGGATATTCCTACAATGTGTTCTTATAGTGGAAACAGTTTCCATTTTATAACGATGTCAATATTCTCCATGGGGTGGAAACCATGGTGTATAGTGGTCAACATAAATGGTCTACCAATATTGTTTTTAATGGAATAACCTTTTTAGGTGTAGAATATGTTTAGTAATAAGCTTTGATAAATTTAAAATGATGTGAAATGTTTGTAAAAAAAGACTTTCAACAAAAATGGATACTAGGAGATGTTTTTTATATGTTTTTTGAGTTAGAAATCATAGGACCATTTCAATCTTCATATGGGAATCAATTCATCCTTCATTTTGTAGGCACCATATATAAGTGGGTTAAGGATAAAATATTAGAAAAAATCATGGTAATAGTGTTGTGAATCTAATCAATAAGAATATGGTCTCTAGATTATGTGATCCAAGAACATTCAACATAGATAATGGTAGACATTTTAAGAAAATTAAATTTATGTCATTAATGGAAAATTATGGATATATTTATAAAACTAGTACCGATTTTCAACTACAGTCCTATAGGAAGGAAGATGCATCAAATTGATAACTAAAATAGATTATAGATATAATTATGAGTTTTTCATGAAAAGGATGATCTGTACTGCTAAATAAGGAATTATGGTCCTACAAGAACGCTTATAAAACACACATTGGGATGCATCCATATAGAAATATCTTTGAAAATACATAATATTGTAATGATGAGATCCATTTAAATATTATTTTGAAATAGAAGAATTAAATTTGGATTCCAAGTCTACTAAATTAGGGAATATTATAGAGTTTAGTGATATAAAAGAAATTTGAAGATATTCTAATAGAATATCTAGAATTTTTTATGAGCTATTAACTGCTTTTCATGAATCCATTATTCAAAATAAAAACATTAGGGTCATTTATAGGGTAATTCATTTAAATTCGTGATTTAAAATTATTTAAGGGATATTGAAAAATAAATGGTTTGGACCATTTACTATCATTAATGTTCCTATGAATGGGGATTTATATTTAATTGGAGAGGAAAATATACCATCCTTTTTCAATGGTCAGAGAGTAAAACATTATATTTAGTGTTAGTTGGTGGGTTTTTCCTTTATTTATTATATAGAAACATGAGTTTTTACCTTGTATAACCGAGGACTTAAGACTAATTGCTACATGAGAGTCAAACCATGTTTCTTATTGTTTTCCATTTTTACTTTTCGATAAAACTATGTTTTTGACATCTTCTTTGTTCTATACTATTTTCTTATTCTCTTACAATTATTCACTTTCCAATGTATTTTAAATTTTTTGTTCCACATCATTGGATTGATAGGAGGAGTGGAATTTCATTGGCCGAAGTATCTTTTATTCTTCATTGGTTAGTAGATCTAAAAACCAAATAATACTTGATTCACCACTATAAATATTAATTCTTATATGATTTTTTATTGAAATTTATATTCCTGTATCATATGTTGTCATTTATAATTCTATAGGAACTATATTGAACATTCTTTGGAACATCACTTGTTGTTTTTATAAATTTTTTAATTGAAATGGGCTTATCTGAATAAAACTTTTACTACTAGTGGACATATATTATTTCCATTATAT
This sequence comes from Viscum album, assembly GCA_963277665.1. Taxonomy (NCBI): domain Eukaryota; kingdom Viridiplantae; phylum Streptophyta; class Magnoliopsida; order Santalales; family Viscaceae; genus Viscum; species Viscum album. Next base: position 1,470,901,888 of record OY728125.1, on the reverse strand, counting down.
TAGTTATTTAAATTCATTTCATCACATTAGAGGAAATTATGTGTGGTGGAATCTCCCTCGATGGTTTTAAATTTTTATTTTCAAATAAGGTTTGATCTCTATTGTTTGGTTCTCTGATTTCATTTTGTGTTTTATTGGAAAATTTTCATGAAGAATTTGGAATCCTACCTGCCACAAGGAATTTCCCTTTGTCTTCATTGAAATTATGTTTTTTATAATATACAAAAATTTTAAGGAAAAAATTATTAAACACAATACATTTATGTGATTTTTTTAAAATTTGTGGGCTGTTTCAAAATATGTTTAAGCATGCACTTTTTTATTTTGGAAAAAAATGCTTGATGTGTGTGGAAAAAATACTATTAAAATTTAACTCAAATCCATGATCATTAATTTAAAATAATGAACAATAAATAAATTTTAATTACAGTTTGAATGTTTTTCTTCTACCTTTGAATTTCACATTGAGTAATAAATTTGAGTCTAACGTGTCGGGCTGAGGGGATTCGTAAATAAGAAAAAAATTATTTATGTGAAGCCCATTAGAATCCCTCAAATTAGAATCCATTACTATTTTTTCAAAATTTGGAATTTCTCAATATTTTATTTACATTTATAGTGGATAAATAGTTTTATTGAGTTTGATGATTTTTCATTCACATTGAGGTAGTTAATTTATACTAGGCCATGAATCTAGTTTACCTCGTCATTTTTATTTCTCTTTTAGAATTTGTTTTATTAAATTTTGTGGATTTTTATACACATATCATATGTTTTGAACTTCTCAAATATAATTAATATTATTATACACTAATTTATAGGGATTATGAATTACTAATTTTAGTTTGGTTTGACCCACAAATTATTCATTAATCATTATTTAATTATTTAACTATTGAATGGGTTGTTTATCATACAAGTATTTATTAAAATTTCTCATCCAAGAAGAGTGTCTAACTATTATTCATTTTAATTTTTATGCGTTATATCACTTGTGGGGGTAAAGATATGTTTGGACTATAATATTGATTAAAATTGATGTTTTTTTAGTTATATTAAAAAAGAATTTTAATTAATTTTATAAAACATGATTCGAGCATTAAACTGAATATATTTGATTTTATGGGGTAAATAAATCTTATATCATGGAAGTTTCCATGGGGGAAAATATTTTTTAATACTAATTCAATATGAAACTCCATTTTATAACTTTTGAGATTTATTAGATTCAACTAAAATTTATTATGTTATTACTTGCGGAGAAAAAATGCTTACGAGTATGGGGATTTTAAGTGGCATTTATTTCGTGCACTTTTAAACATAATTTATTTATTATGTTAACAATTTGATTAATTATATATGTCTTTTAATGTTAAATATCTTTAAATAATTGTTTTTTTGTTATGATTGTTAATCTATACTTTTATGTTTAACAATAATATTTTCAATTTAAATAATTAATTTTGATTTCCTTAATCTTATTTAATTTTTTCTTTTAGATAGTTAACTTTAATAATTTTAGAATAATTCAATTTTTTTTAAATTTTGTAAATTTATAATTATTTAAACTCATATATTATTTAAAATCATTGATTTTACTATATTCTGTTTAAAATTTTATTAATTACGTTTGAAATATTTATGTATAGAAATTGATTTTAAATTTTTTTTATATCTAATAAATATCTATTTTAATTTTTAATTTTTGTATTATATATTATATTGAAATCAATTTTTATTTTCTTTGTTGTTTTAGTTTATATTTTAGTTTATCATTTAAATTTATTATTTTATGAATTTTATTTATAGTATATATATTCATTTGGTTATTATTATTACCATTTAAGATTACTCATTTAATTTATTTTTGCATCTTCATTAGATTATTCTAGAAAGTGATATGATAAATTCAAAATTCAAATAAAAAAAATTTGAAACTAGATCACATAACATGCTTTTTTACTTTACATTTTAAATAAAATTTCTAGATAAGTAATATAAATGGTGGACATTAGAGAAAATAATTTTTCATTTATTCATTATCCTTCCAGTAGTAAAATTCATATGAATGAAATTAATGTTAATTTATTTGTTTCTATGTATCAAAGTGAATCAATTAAAGGTTGATCTTACTAAAGATTAGAAAATAGATATTTAAAGAGTACAAATTGGGTGGAAAAGCTTGGATTGAGGGTAAAATGGAAACTCATCCCATTATAGATGTGGAATATATTTGACGATAATGATCAATGGTTATCATTCCTTGATTAAATGAAGAATCTAGTTGAAGCCAATGACTCAAGTCTAAATAAATAAAGTTAAGATCATTATGATTATAAACCACGATAATATTAACAGCAATCGAAAGTATTGTTAGACCACGTGGTTCTATACCTAATGCACGCTAATGAATTAGAAGTCTATGATTGATGAATATAAACCTAATTATTTCAAGAAATTTTGATCGAGGTAGTTGTTATTGATCAGATCACACTAAAGATGATTGTAATCTAAATTTATTCATGTATTCCACAGTGGACCCGAGTATGAAGATTGGGAAAAACTAATGTTTCTATGTGTCATCTAATATGAGAATCATTTTTGAGGATGGATTTATTGTTTGACCTAGTTGAATGCCATTCGATGATGAAGAAAAAATATGTATTTTTCAATGGATATAATAAAATTTTGAAGACAGAATAATCTGAGGCTCAATGAGTCTTTTTTGTAAATAAAATTAGTCGACATCTCTAATTATTCTATGTGTTCATTAACTTGAGATTTGAGTAGTAAATGTTTGTGGAAAAATATTCACACATTAATTTTGGAGTCTATTTGATTCATGTCCAATATTATTGAAGATTAATTGAATATTAAGAGGGATTGGTATCATTTCATTTCTATAACTTGTTTTTCTTTATTTAAGACACTATGTGTTCTTCAAATTGTTGGTGAGGTGTAATGGATAAATGAGTCGTTCATAGAGGGAACCATTTTGTTATATGATGCCTTAAATTATAAAGAATATTCTAGAGATGGTTGGAGGAATTTTTGGAGTAATGTGGTAGTGACAGATGCACAAATAAAAAATAAGGAATTTGATGAAAGACTCAACATTTTAGCTTTTTAGGTGGTGCATGGAGATAGGAAATAAAAGTTTGACCCATAAAAATACAAGGAATATATCATTTTCATTGACAGATATTTTCATCCAGTGAGAATGGTTGATGGAAGGTGAGATTTAGAAAGTTAAAGACAGAGAATATCCTTAACTGAGAAGCATCTCTATGCATTATTTTCTTGTTTAATTACTGTTTTAATGATTTATAATATCTTTAGAAAACTAAAAATGTTATCTATATAAACTTTTTTGGGAATGATATTGAACTCGTAAAATATTTCCCCTCTTAAGCATGAATTTTTAATTATGGATCTATACCCCCATAACATATTTATCGAATCTTTTCAAAATGATTTATTTCAATATTATTGGAAATTGATTTTTTGAATAGATTCATTAAATTTTTTTTGATTAAATAAAATTATTCTTACAAGAAATTGACTATAATAAGTAGTGTATCAAAATAATTGTCAAAATTAATTTTTAAAATAATACTATAGTTTTCAAGAATTTTTAAATCTATAGTAGAAAAAAATTAGAATCAATTTATTCATAAGAAGACATGCTAATTTTTTTATTTAACCCTTAAATTTATAGTTCACAGACATTTTATAAGAATGAGTAACGAACATTTACTCAACATGTCATTCAAGTTCCTTATCATCATACTATTTTATTCCCTAGACTATTCATGTTTCTTCCAATATTGTAATAACATATTAACGTTTTTATGACATTCCATTAATTATTGTTTTCTTGTTTTCTTTTTTTTATTGGTTTCATTTTCTTCTACCTAACAAAAAATTATTCTATGAGGGTTGACACCCAAACATCACTATATTTTTAGGATGTAGGGTTTTATAAGTAATTAATTATTTTTCTAGTTAAGAACAATGTGTTAAATAACATTTTGAAAGTTTAATATATTATATTTAAGAATAATATATTAATTTGATGTGATTAAAACCAAGTGTTCCTCAAATATCATGATTACATAATAGTAGAAGAAAAATCAGGGATCACAGGAGGGAGACAATATAAATAATCCTTACATGTGAATTTAAGTATTTAAGAGATTACAAGTCTATGAGTAGACTTATTTTGTATTTTTGGGAGATCGATTTCAATTTATTTACATAGGTCTAGGAATTTTTGGATGTATTATAAACTATTATAATATGTATTATATAGTTAAAATATGAGTGTCTTACTCAATTGTAATATCATAAATAGTTTGTAACCACACTGTAAATAACCTTGTAAATATAAATATAATCATCCGAATTCTTATATTTGGTTTCATACTTGTGTGGGTGAAAAATAAAGAAATAAATGACAAAAAAATTAACGCTGTATTGAGGTTAATTTCTAGAAAATAATTTTTAAAAAGGTTTATCATCAATTTAACGCCATCACATTGATATAACATTGTTATCCATGAACTTTAATTTGAACCATTTATAATAAATTAACCTTGGAAATATTTATCCATGGCTGATATTTATGTTGAAGAGTTTTAATTTAATTAATAGTAGAGGTGTTAAATTAATATATGTAATTAATGAACATTAAGAAAAGAATAAAATGTTACATTTTTTTATAACAGTATTGTTGTCAAATACGCTTCTTTATTAGGTTTTAGTCTAGTAAAGAATGGTTTTCCATTGAAATTTATAGGTGAAATGAATTTTTAGATTCATTCAAATGTAATGAAATCTATTTTGATGTCCTTATCTGAAATGGTTTAAATAAAAGTGGGGACTGTCAAAACTATCAATGCAATTTGGGATAGCCTTGAGAGAATTTTTTAGGGGAATGATAATGTAAAATAATCTAAACTAAAAACAAAGTTGTTAAAGTGAAAGAGTATTATAATTGATGATGATTGCAAGGGTAAATGAAACATTCAACATTATTAAAGGGTTTGGGGAAACGGTTTAAGGGCCAACCATTGTGAATATGTTTATGTGAAACATATCATTCAAATTTGATTATAATGCTTTTTCAATGGATGTTAGTGATAATTTATTATAAGATAAATTTCATAATATTCTTCTAACTTATTAGATTAGGAAATATCTCATATTAAAGATGAATATCATGGAGTATATGATGTTTATAACAACTCATGTTCTCATAATGAATCAAATAATATATGAATAATCCCCAGATTCAGAATATGTAAATAAGGATAAATATTATGGTGGAATCAAGAATCTTATTATGTGAATATATATAGTAATAAGAGTAAATTACATTGGTATTCGTCTTCAAAAGTAATTTGTTTTATGGAATTATATTTTTTGTTACTTATCAAATAGAGAATAATGTATCAAAAAAGACATTATGACAGTGATGATAATTTTACCCAAAAGATTATGGAATAAAAATATCAGTTATTTCAATATTTAATAAGACTCCATGGAAAACTCTAATTAGTATTGATTAAGAATATAAATTCTTATCATAATATATTGACACATAACATTGAGACACTGTTGTAATTTTTTCCCATAATGAATCATGTAAAAAATTATTACGTAAATTCAAGTATTAAAAAGGAGGTATAAAATATATATAATAAACATATATTTACAATGAATATTTTTTTATATATTAAGAAAAAATCTAAAATTAGGAAATTAATCAAATACCTTAATTAAATATTAAAAGGTGGAAGTTGAAAAATAATAATGAATATTGAATGACATGGTTGAAAAATTTATTTTAAAGGAAGTTGAATTGAGTGATAGAAAATCAATTTATTTTTAAGATTTAAAAATCGTGAAGATACTAAGACAAAATAACAGAAAAACTATGGATGTTTAGTCTAAATCAAACTATGTTGTTGTGAAAACATGTATAAAGGAAAAAAATTGAATTTATTTATTCAAATAGAAAAAAAATCTATTTCATCTAATATAGTTGGTTCAAATACAACAATTTTAATAATATATGATTAATGATGTCCGAAAAAATTATCTCCAATATTAAATGGGAATGGAATTGAGTTTATAATATAAATGAAATCCTCTAAAATGAAAAATAATGGTTGGATTGCACATTAACAAAAAATATTCTTACTAATAAAACTATAATGGTTATTATTGGTGTTGCAAAAATTAAGTATTAAATTATTTTCCTATAGGTATATCATGTAACTAACATGATAAAATGTAATTAAAATACCAAATCATAATAATTATCTCTATAGTTAGTAGAAAAAAATTCTAGGATGAAGATGTTTCTGGATTTATAATCCGAATTTTGATTTTTAAAAAAAATTATTTTTAAAAGAATTATGTGGTACATGTGGCCAACAAGGTTATTTTGATGAAACTGTATGATAAACCATCATAAAAAACCTTACCAGGTACTAGGGATAAAAATAATTCATGGTAGATAATGGTGTATTAGCTATTATAGAAAATGAAGTTTGTTCACAATTTTTTGAGAAAAAGTATTATGAGATATTCGTTAACATATGAATGGATTAGTGAAAAAATGAAAAACATTATATGAAAAAGTGTTGAGTCAATAATAATATTCTTCATGTAATAATGGAAAATAAAATAATTACACTAATTAATTTCGTAAGCATTTTTCTAAAAAATTAATATATCAAGGCATGATATGTTGTGTGTTTGTTAAATGATGGAACCCGAAGGTGCTTGGGTATTAATAGATCATGTTATGAATGATACCCCTCATAATAATATAGTTTATAAGAAAAATATGACCATGATTCCTTTATAAACTCATTTTAATAAATTCCTAAAAGAAAGCGTGAATAGTTATACCAATGTTGAAGTTAGATACAAAGAAGGAACATTGATGAGGTGAAATTCTCAACCTTACTTCACTTACTAATTAGAAATTAGTTTTTATATTATTTGTGTATATGATTATTTATTATTATTTATAGGGAGTTGTAGGGGTTAAATTTATTTGGGATTATTAATGGTTTTGGAAACATTACAATATAGTATGTCAAATTTCAAAGAGCCCTTTATGTCTAATAAAAACATTTCAATATTTAATTTTAGATCATTAATGTTTATTAGGAATATAATAAATTAGGGTGCAGAGTTATAATGATATGGAGAGGAAATGTTTACTCATATTTTAAAAGGAAATCATTTAGTTTTAAAATATTAAATTTCTATATTGCACTAAATTTTTTGGTAGGATTATAACAAATTCTCTTAATTATGATGACTAAATCATTTCTGATTGTAGTGAAAGAAATGCGTTAAATTGAATTGGGGAAGATTCATTGCCTCCCATGAATGTTTTAAATGTATTATTTAAAGATGAATGTAGGTGGTATAACATATAATAAAACTAAAAGGGAATCATAGAGAGTGGTTATATGCATAACTACTCATACAACCCAAGTAAGTTATATTTGATATTTGTATTACATAATGCAACTTTTTTAGAAACCATTAATTTTTTTGTTAAGAGTTATTTTTCACTACACTTATGCTCGTGTAGAAATAGATGTGGTTAATTTAATGTAATTTCATGGAAACAAGTGCTCTTATCATTCCCTAAATTCTTGAATCAGGATATAACTACAGAAAGACTAAAAAATATAAAATTAAATTATTAGAAAACATGTATGAATTAATGATTTAATGAAAAAATTACTTACCCATATTAACTTTAAATTTTATCAATAATGTTGTTTAAAACATTTAATTTACATATATAAAGATTTATTTACTACCATTCAAAAGAGGATGTTGATGATACCGATTTGAATTTGATATATAGTTCTACTTGTTGAATTTGATTCAACACATCAAAGAGATATAAAGTCAATATATTGTAATAGTAGGTGATAGTTTAAGAGAACAATGAAGCAAAAAGACTATTACTTTTAAAATTGAAAAGGAAATATACTATTCTTGAATACCTAGTAGGATATTTTCTATTAAAAATAAAGTTTTATGAGATTATTGTTGAGTTAGACTATAATTACTAAATTAAAGGTGCATTATTTGTGTGGATAAATGTCTTTTGAGGATTTATTTATGTTGAGTAAAAAACTATATGTTAGAAACTAAAGGATTATAGAAATATTTTTATATTTAATAGGCTTAGTTAGATACATTTTTTATGTTATTAAAGGCTGAATGATGGTTGAAATATTGAAAAACTATCGATCTATTATAGAGAATGAAGTCTGTTATATTCTATGAAGAGTACCACATATAATGTTTTATGAAGTAAAAATTTGATTCTTAAATTGATGAAGTAGAAAAGGGTTATTTAAAAACACAAAATGGAGTATTTTAATGTTGAAACGATTTGGATATTATGTTGAAGATATTTCTTAATATTTTGTTATTTTACAAATCTGTTTGTGTTTTTTTATTAATATTTTATGATTGAGGATACCATAAGGATTTTTTAATGTGGCGAGAATATTTTTAACAAAATGAATTTCATATATTGTGGTGGTACTTTTAGTTGAGTGATTCCATATGTGATATAAATTTTTACATTAAATTCCAAATCAAGAATAATTAGTAATATTCTTGTCTAAATATGTTTTTTCTAAGGGTTATTCATGAATATTAAATACTATATAGGGGTGAATTATGACTTATTCCTCATAGAGAGGTATATAATGGTAATTGTATTATATGAGAATTAAATGTTATTAAAGATATCTCAAAAAAATTATCTATGAAATAAATCATACAAAATATGTGAGAGAAACAAAATCATTAGTCTGCAACATTAGTTTCCCAAAACATAACAAAGGTAGAATCCACAATAAGATAAGTGTGATTACATATTTATTATGTAAAATTTTTTATTGTTGAGATTTTATATTTTTTCTAAGTAAGGGAAATTATGAAATATGTATGGATAAATATATCTTATAAAATAATTATTAGTTAGCTGTAACGCGAGGATATTAATGTTTTTTATATTGATAATTTAGTAGATATTGGTATTGTTCTTCATAAAAATTGAGATCTCATTAACCAAAAGGAAGTGTTACTCATGACTTTATATTGGTTTTAACATCCTAGATAGAAAGACCATGCTATAATGTTTATTTAAGATGAGATATAGGCTATTGTTAATTCTGTGAAAAGAGATGTATCCACACAATGATGATAATTTCATATAATGGAGAGTGATGAAGAAAATATTATGGGGAATGATTCGTTCCATGATATTAGATTATATTATATAATTATAGGTTTTTTGAATGTATTTTTTCCATAAATTAATTTTGTCAATGATAAATCTCTTATTTTTTACGTCTTATGAATATTTTCCCTAATTATTGAGTGATAGTGTGGGAAAGAAATAAATATCATTAAATGTGAATAAAAACCTGGAAATATTATGGACATGTTTTATGAGGATATTATACTGATGAAAGTAAAGATGTTTTCCAAATTATAAAATGGTAAATATAACAATAAATTTTAATGGATAAAATAATAGAATAGGGTGATGTGATGTTGTTTAATGAAGAGAACCTAATAGTAATATTAATAAGAATATTACAAGTATCAAATATATAAGGATCCAAAAACATCTATGATATTAAAGAATTAAACATAGAATAATTATTAAAAGAATATTTAATATAGAATCTAATGAAAACCAACTACATTAAAGAAACCATAAGACAATTATGGAGGACTCTTTTGATATGTAAGATAAAAATGGGTGTCTGTGTGTGTGTATTCACTCACAGATACATTGATCATTTTTAATGTGGAGGATAAATCCAACAATCTTTCACCACTATTGAAAATATTTTGGTAGTGGAAATATGATATTGAAGAAGAATATATAACCTTATTGATAATATATACATGTGCATGATAAAGATCACTTTCACATTAGATTAGAGAGAAATAATGGAAGACTAGATGTATCGAGTATACATAATCCTATAAAGAGTTAATATGTAGTCATAAGATTTCAAAAGATTCTGGAGACTGTTCAGGCCAACACTATATATAATTTCATTCATTCTTTTTGAGATATGATCTATATTATAATGAGTAATATTATATATTGAAATTCTATATCCAAGAATTAACACAAACACTTCACATTTTATGAACAACCATTGATACCAATCATTAAATAAATCCCTCTTTTATTTATAGTTATTTAGTCTTGCTGAATTTGGGTATGGGTGATAATTCATGAATATGTGGAATGAGACATTAACATGTTGTATAGAATAATTTATGTGAAAATTTTTCAAAACATAGTATCATTAATTCATGCACCCTCATTTATACAGTATTAATAAATGATAACATCATCACATTCTGAAGAATGGAAAACTATATTCAATAAATATTTAATGAAGGATTAATATGTAAATTTTAAATACTTGTTCTGAGAGATATCTAAAATGAAATATTTATTATATAAATTTTTCCTACATCCTTTACAAAATATTCCCCCACTTCATTTACATTCATTTTTTTATTCCTGACTATTGTTCTTATTAATGCACATTAATGACCTCAATTGTTTGTGGAAATTTCATATCATTATTAAAGCATAATTTCTATGAAATGTTAATCATCCTTTCTACACACACTCCACTATTTTATTTACATGTTTCTATGTCCCCTATCTATGAATACCAGTTAATTATTCAAGAATATATACAAATTAGGATAGTATAGTTATAAATATAGCTATGTGATGAAATAAAACATCAATGAAAAAATGAGGAAGTTTGTCTCTTAATATTAATAAATAATATATAATTTAAAAATAATTTTGAGTTTTTATTTTTCCCAAAAAATATATCACTCACTAAATATTTCCCATTATTATTTTGATAGGTTTTATACTGTCATAGTGAATACAATAAATTAAATATCCTCTTATATATACATTTTTTATTTATTTTAACTTATTTTAATATATAATTTTCTATCTCATACATATTTATTCTTTGGATAATAAGAGGGAATAATTATTACAAATAAATATTGACTTCTAACCACCCATACCAAAAAAATATTTAGAACTCCTTATATATTCACCTGTTTTAGTGAACATCTGCCCAAATTGAACCCTTTAAAAAAATCTTTTCCATTACACATAGACAAACATATATCATGTAATATACTAATATATAAGTATTTGAGGGTTTATTATCTTATAATTCTATATAAAAATTCGGTTTTACATGGTTTTAAATGATTTGTGGAGTCTAATATGTAATGGTTTTTCAAAATACATTACATGGATTAATAAAACAATATTAGACCCTATCATATTTAATGCACTTCACTCATATATTTTTTAATAAAAATCAATGAAAATTATATTTTCATACATCCCCCATGAATTCATAGAAAATATGACATAAGAAAAGTATTCAAATTTTGATTAAAATGATACTTAAGAATATAATCTAACATATTGGTTTAACATTTCATCATAGAAAAAGAATAAAAAAATTTCACATAAGTTTCAAAAATTTAAAATAAAAAATTGATCATACAAAAAATAATAATTCATTTTATACATTAAAATTTTGAAATTCATCTTAATATAATGATCTCATATAATTTTAGTTTTATTTAATGGAAGTTATTTTTTCTTATTTTTATATAAATAAAACACAACATAACATAATGAAAAATAAATCACATAACATATCTAACAATAATTAAATTACCACATATATGTGATATTATCTTCATCATTATTGGAATATTATTATAAAAAATAAAAGATTATAAATAATAGAATAGTATTAGAAAAAAAAGAATTATATAACATAATTTCCCTTATTTACATGGGAGAATATAGAAATATATTTCCAAAAAATATTAACACAAGAAAAACAATAAATAAGATAAATAATTAAAAATATATAAAATTAAATGATATGGAAAATATACATGGGTTCCCTCCCATTCCATGTCTTATATTCTTTCATTATCTTAACTTGACCATGTAGTTTTATGTGTAGTTCAGGGGTGGTTTGGGATTCCTAAGTAGTAAAATCCATTTTTAGGTTACTATTATACAACTAAAAATGAAAATAAATACTAGAAAATGAGGTTACTCTAGTAAAACAACATTATATTCATATACTAAAAGATATACTTGCATTACACCATATCTAGTTCCCAATATGAGGCACTATATACCCACACTTTAAAATAGTGTCTTACAAATAGATAATTTACATCTAAATTCAAAACAAAGTGATATGACCTATTTTAAAAGTAAACATATTTTAATAAATTAAACATTACATCTAATAATAATCACCAAATCATAAGAAAATTAGTTTTAGTATCTTTTGAGGATCAACTACATAATCCATTTATTTTAGGTCACATGTGAACATTTATCCATAATCAAACTTCTCAAGACTCATTTGTATGCTCATCAAGATATAACTACTGAAAGGCTAAAAAATAATATAAAATTAAATTATTAGAAAACATGTAAGAATTAATGATGTAATGATAAAATTACTTAACTTTATTAACATTAAATTTTATCTATAATGTAGTCTAAAGCATTTAATTTACGTATAAAATTTTTTATTTACTACCATTCAAAAGGGGATGTTGATGAGACAGAGATGAATTTGATATATATTTCTACTTATTGAATTTGATTCAACACATCAAAGAGATATAAAGTCAATATATTGTAATAGTGGGTAATTTTGGAATAGCACAATGATGAAAAAAAGACTATTAACATTAATACTGAAAATGAAATATACAATTCTTGAATACCTGGTTGGATATATTCTAATAAAAATTAATATTGATGAGATTATTGTTGAGTTAGACTATAATTACTGAATAAAAGGTGCGTTAGTTGTTGGGATAAATGTCTGTTGAGGATTTATGTATGTTGAGTATAAAAAATATATGTTTGAATCTAAAGGAGTATATAAATATTTTTATATTGAATAGTCTTAGTTAGATACAATTTTAATGTTATTAAAGGCTGAATGATGGTTCAAATATTGAAGATCTATCGATCTATTATGGAGAATGAACTATTCTCTATTCTATAAAGATTACCTCATATATAAAGTTTTATGAAGTAAAAATTTCATTCTTAAATTGAAGAAGTCGAAAAGGGTTATTTAAAAACTGAAAATGGAGTATTTAAATGTTGAAACGATTTGGATATTATGTTGAAGATATTTCTAAATATTTTATTATATTACAAATCTATTTTTGATTTTTTGATTAATTTTACGCGACTAAGAAGTCCCTAAGGATTTGATAATGTGGGGAGAATATTTTTAACAAAATTAATTTTATAGATTGTGGTGATACTTTTAGTTGAGTGATTTCATATGCGATATAAATTTTTGCATTAAATTCTAAATAAACAAAAATTATTAATATTATTATCTAAATATGTTTCTTTTAAGGGTTAATAATGAATATTGAATAGTATATAGGGTTGACTTATGATTTCATCATCATAGAGAGGTATATAATGGTAATTTTAGTATATGAGAATTATATTTTAGTAAGGATCCTTCAAAACAATTATCAATGTATGAAATCATACAAAATATGTGAGGGAAACAAAATCATTAGTCTGCAACATTAGTTTCTCAAAACACAATAAAGGTAGAAGACACAATAAGATATGGGTGATTATATATTTATTATGTAAATGTTTTTTGTTATTGAGATTTTATTTTTATCTAAGGGAACTTAAGAAATATTTATGGATAAATATATCTTATTAAAGAATTATTAGTTAGCTGTAAGGTGAGGATATTGATGATTTTTAATATGATAATTTAGTAGATATTTGTATAGTTCTTCATACAAATTGTGATCTCATTTACACAAAGGTAGTGTGATTCATGATATTATATTGGTTTTCACATCATAGAGTGGAAGGCCAGGCTATAAAGTTTATTTAAGATGAGATATAGGCTATTGTTAATTCTGTGAAAAGAGATGTATACACACAATGATATGAATTTCATGTAATGGAGAGTGATGAGGAAAATATTACACGGAATGATTCATTTCATGATATTAAATTAGATTATATAATTATAGGTTTGTTGTATGTATTTTTTCCATAAATCAATTTTTCCAATGATAAATCTCTTATTTTTGACGTATTATTAATATTTTCCGTAATTATTGATTGATAATGTGGGAAAGAAATAAATATCATTAAATGTGAATAAAAACCTGAAAATATTATGAACAAGTTTTTTTGAGGATGTTATACTAATGTAAATTAAGATATTTTCCATATTATAAAATGGTAAATATAACAATACAATTTAATGGATAAAATAATTGAATAGGGTGATGTGATGTTGTTTAATGAATATAACCATATACTAATATTAATATGAATAGTATGAGTATCAAATATATAAGGATCCAAAAACATATATGATATTAAAGAATTAAACATATAGTAATTATTAGAAGAATATTTAACAGAGAATCTAATGAAAATAAACTAAATTAAGGAAACCATAAAAACTTATGGAGGACACTTTTGATATGTAAGATAACAATTGGTGTGCGTGTGTGTGTGTATGCACTCACACATACATTAATCATTTTGAATGTGGAGGAGAAATCAAACAATCTTTCACCACTATTCAAAATATATTGGTAGTAGGAATATGATATTGAAGAAGGCGATATAACTTTATTGATAATATATACTTGTGTATGATAAAGAGCATATTCACATTATATTAGATAGATATAAAGGAACACTAGAAGTATCAGGTATACATAATCCTATAAGGAGTTAATATGTAGTCATAATATTTCAAAATATTCTAGAGACTGTTCAGGCCAACACTATATACACTTTCATTCTTTCATTTTGAGATATAATCTATATTGTAATGAGTAAAATTATATATTGAAATTCTATATCCTAGAATTAACACAAACACTTCACAGTGTATGAACCCCTATTGATACTAATCATTAAATAAACCCCTCTTTTATTTATAGTTATTTTATCTTGTAGAATTTTGGTATGGGTGATAATTCATGAATTTATGGAACGAGACATTAACATGTTGTATAGAATAATTTATAAGAAAAATTTTCAAAACATAATATCCTTAATCCATGCACCATTATTTATATAGTATTATTAAATTATAACATCATCACATTCTGAATAGTGGGAAACTATGTTCAATACATATTTAATGAATGATTAACATATAAATTTTAAATACTTGTTCTGAGAGATATATAAACTAAAATATTTATTATATAAATTTTTCCTTCATCCTTTATAAAAAATCCCCCCTCCTCATTTACATTTACTTTTTTATTCCGGACTATTATTTTTATTAATGCACATTAATTACCTCATTTTTTAGAAATTTTATATCATTAATAAAACATAATTTCTATGAAATTTTATTAATACTTTTTACACATACACCACTATTTTATTTACATGTTTCTAAGTCCACTATCTATGAATACCATTTAACTATTCAAGAATACATTTAAATTAAGATATTATAGTTATAAATGTAGCTAGGTGATGAAATAAAACATTAATGAAAAAATGAGGATGTTTCTCTCTTAATATTAATAAATAATATGTAATTTAAATATAATATTGAGTTTTTATTTTTCCCAGAAAATATATCACTCACTATATATTTCCCTTTATTATTTTTATAGGTTTTATGCTATCATAGTGAATACAGTAAATTAAATATCCTCTTTTATATACTTTTTTTTATTTATTTTCACTTATTTTAATATATAATTTTCTATCTCATAAATATTTATTCTTTGGATAATAAGAGGGAATAATTATTACAAATAAATATTGGCTTGTAACCACCCATAACAAAAAAAAAATTGAACTCCTTATATATTAACCTGTTTTAGTGGGCTTCCTATCAAATTGAACCCTCTAAAAAAATTTCCATTATACATAGATAAACATATATCATATAATATACTAATATATAGGTATTGAAGGGTTTATTATCTTAGAATGATATATAAAATTTTGTTTTACATGGTTTCAAATGATTTTTGGAGTCTAATATGTAATGATTTTTCAAAATACATTACATGGATTAATAAAAAAATAGTAGACCCTATCATATTTAATAAACATCACTCGTATAGTATTTAATAAAAATCAATAAAAATTATATTTTCATCAATCCCCCATGAATTCACAGAAAATAGGACATAAGAAATCTATTCCATTTTGGATAAAAATGATTCCTAAGAATATAATATAACATATTGGTTTATCATTTCATTATAGAAAAAGAATAAATAGTTTTTTAACAGAAGTTTCAATAATTTAAAATAAAAAATGATCATACAAAAAATCAAATTCTTTAAATACTTTAAAATTATAAAATTTATCTTAATATAATTATATCATATCATTTTAGTTTTATTTAAATGAAGTTCTTTTTTTTTATTTTTATCTAATGAAAAGACAAAAAAATAATGAAAAATAAAACACATAACTTATCTAATAATAATTAAATTACCACATATATGTGATATCATCTTCATCATTATTGGAATATTATTATATAAAATATGAGATTAAAAATAATTGGATAGTATTAGAAAAAATAAAAAGGAATGATATAACATAATTTCCCTTATTTACATGGGAAAATATACAAAAGTATTTCCAAAAAATATTAATACAAGAAAAATGATAAATAAGGTAAATAATTTAAAAATATATAAAATGATAATATATGGAAAATATACATGGTTTCCCTCCCATTCCTTGTCTTATATTCATTCATTATCTTGACTTCACCATGTAGTTTTATGTGTAGTTCTGGGCTGGTTTCAGATTCCTAAGTAGTAACATCTATTTTTAGGATACTACTATACAACTAAAAATGTAAATAAATACTATAATATGAGGCTCCTCTAGTAAAACAACATTGAATTAATATAATACATTATATACTTGCATTTCACCATGTCTAGTGCGCAATATGAGGCACCATATACCCACACTTTAAAATAGTGTCTTACAAAAAGATAATTTACATCCGAATTCGATACAAAGTGAGATGAACTAATTTAAAATTACACATATTTTAATAAATTCAACATTATAGCTAATAATAATCACAAAATCATATGAAAATTAGTTTTAGTATCTTCGAAGATCAACTAAATAATCCATGTATTTTAGGTCACATGTGAACATTTATCCATAATCAAACTTCTCAAGACTCATTTGTATGCTTATCCTTATTTATAATAATATTTATAACATGTTGTATTAAAACATATGAATGAGGTGTGCATAGAAACTTTTTAAGTACACGGGTAAAAGATAATCTTTTAATATCAAAACTGAGTATATAATTAGCATGTGCGTATGAGAACATAATCAAATCCAAAAAAAACATAATAATAATAGATCATACCCAAATAAAAATGTATTAATAGACAGAAATCAAGGATCAGGTAACAAATTATGACCTATTCCAACAACAAATGAGTAAGATGTAAACCATATGAATATAGAACAATTATAGGAAATAAAATCATAAAATTTTGAAGTGTGAATCACTACCCATTTTCTATATCAGGGTTAATAAACCATCACTATGGGATTACCATAACATAACAGAGAATGAATCACAACCTAATTCCCCCATATATAATGGATCATATTTCACTACCTTATTCGTAAAAATGTATTGGAGTAGTAATTACTTCATGTCTAAAAAAACATATACATCCTGTGTCACAACCTGATACCTACAAATATATTGGTCCAAGCATTAATTCATGATTCTCACTATAAATCTCACATCAACAGTTCATTCCCATAATTGTCTTATGATAGATATTACCTCAACCAATGCATTGGAGGGTAAAATAGGAATCCACTCATCATTATCATAATCATCCATACTCATGTGACCAATGTGGGAATGAAAATGTTCATATTTAAAATATCACAGAATTAACCCATGTAAAAGAGACATATTTAAAAAAAATCTAGATAATATTTTCTAATCCATCCAGAGAATGACTTTTTTCCTTTCATAAGAACATCACATCAATGAAACAAAATAATCTTCAAATAATATCAACATATATGAAAAGACCATAATAATAAGAACACATCGAATATTACCCTATACGAATGGATCAATATTTGGAGAATGTGTTACTACATGTTTAATCCCCCAAGAAGAAAAATAATATAAATAATATATATAGGTAATATAATGAAGTTAATTTTCAAATTTATTAATAATTTTTTAGATAAAAAATAAATTTGATACAATACTGAAAAGTGTTTTTAGAATTTTTAAAAAAAAGTCAAACAAGAAGAATCTACATATTACATAAGAATTTCATTTTTGAACTCATGAGTTAAATATTATAAATAAATAAACTATTAAAATAATAATTATTAAAAAATCCTTCAATATACATAAATTCCATATAAATTTAATATGGGTAAGATTATAAAATATATTTTCATAAAAGGATGAATTTTGCATAATATTTTAAAACATCATTATAGAGACTCCATAACCCAAAAAGAGTAATAGTATTTTATTTTTAAAAATAATGAAAGGGAAATATAACTAAAAATGATATATTCCAAATTTGGGTTTTGAAAAAACTCAATACATTGACATGTAGGGAAAATATGGACACAAAAATGAAATCCAAATTATAAATAATAAGAATTATTTAGAAAATTTCCACTACATTTATTGGGATAAAATTCATCAAGGAGGAAGATTTGAATCACTGAAAAAATTTTATTTAGTAAGAATGAAAAATTTCATTACAAAATATTACCTTTTTGAAACCAAGTACATAGGTATGAACATCAATATTTATCATTATTTCTCAATGTAACGGGGGTTTTAGTTGACAAAATCCCTTACAAAATTGTAAATGTTCTTATAGAAAACCAATAAAAGGTATATACTATTTGGTAATTTTAGATCAAATAAATTTCATAAATAAAATGATAATTTGACATCCAAGGGTTCTGTATCACCCACCTGAAATTTAATAAGTGGGTATTTTTTTGCATGTGTCATAGAATGAAAATTGGGATGATAATAACCATTACATATTAAAAATGGTTTTAATAAAAACCCGATAAATTAGAATCCTTGAAATTGACCCTAATGTACCATATATAATACAAAAATTAGGAAATGATATGTCCAATATACACTATTAAAATCATTTAAATGAGATTAGGTGCATAAAAATTTCCTAATAAATCTTATTTTGATAAAAAACCATTACCCTATATTAATACTAAGAAAAATTTTATATATCCACATATATAAGAAAATATATATTTTAATAACATATTCACATATATTTACTTTTATATTCTTAAATTTTAATTTTTTATTACACATTTACTAGTTATAGTTTATTTTCATCATTAAATGATTATAATTTTAATATCATTTCATATGCTTTGCAATTTAGATTTTGATCCCTAATTTTTAATAAAATACTAAATATACATAGAATATTTATGATACTAGAATATTTTTTTATAATTAATTATAAATTTCAAATTTCCTTCTATATGTGTATTGGTTGTGGTTCATATAGATGGAATCAGTGTCTTGATTATTTTGATAATTTTTAATGAACAATGATTTATATTTTAATAATTATTTAAATAATAATATGACCTTACCATAAGCACAATAATATATAATTTTATAATTATTTTCTAATAATAAATTTATTTATTTTTTCATATTCATTCATTATAGAAATTTATAGCATTGTTCATGTTGGTTGACTGACCGAACCATAAAAAAATATTCTACAATAAATCAGTTAGTATTTTTAATAATGTGATTCATTAGGAATATTATCATTATTAGAGAATAATAATGATATAATTTTTATATGCATCTAAATAATAATTTACCCATATTCGGGAAAATAATAAAATTCTAGATAAAATTGAAATATGATTATTAGTTGTAGTGGTTGTTCGAATGTATACAAAAAATTCTTTTTTGATTTCATAGATAGAACATAAGGTAATAATTATGTAATATTTTACAATACTAATTTAATTTTAAATATAAAATTTAATATTTGAATAACCCCTTTTAACCATCCAATTAATGTGGTTTGAAAAACAGATTATATCACTTATAAGGTGGTAGTTAGCACATTACTCCAATGATATTTTAATTTTTCAAATGGATGAGAGGAATGAAAAAATATATTATCCAACAAACATAATTATATTTAATTATAATTATGGGACTAATTTAAAAAAACTAACATGGTAATATTAGATTTGTAGGATGTATAAGAAGAAAAAATAGAACAATTTCATTTATAATTTTACATTACACTTTCAAAGTATACCATTAAAAATTTGATTATGGCTTTGACATGTGGTATTATGAGAATAAATAACCTATGAGATTTGTATTTTATATTAGGCTGTATATTTGGGTATATTTTATTTTTAATAAAATTGGATTTGGGTTTGAATATAAGATGGGTGGGGAAGACTCCTATTATATGTGAGAGGACTGTCATTTTTATAATAATATTAATTGTAATTTCACTTTTCAAAGGTCATATTGAATTGAAAATAGAAAATAATATATTAAGATAAAGGGTATTGTCTAGGAATACTGTACAATAAAATTTTCAAAAATGTTTGAAATATGTTATAATGCCTTTTAGTCATATATTTTTCTATTTTTACCAATTTTGGTTTTTATCATGGTCAATAAATGTTACACATATATTTTAATTTTAAGGCATAAAACAAAAAAAAGCCTTATTACATTATTTGGAATGAATTATTTAAAAATATAAAATCAAAATTTTCAAATAAAATCTAATTGGGAGATAAAAATTAATTGAAATACTAAAACATAAAACATGTAAAAACTATTTTAAAAAAAATGTTATATTTCCATAAAAGAATTAATAATATAAAATTATCAATTATTTTGATTTATATGAAATTAATTGGTTTATTATCGGTCAAATAATATTCAATTATATTTTAAAACCATCCAAAAATTTATTAAATATTGTGGATAAATAGTTAAAAGAAATAGACTGAAAATAATTTTTATTATTGTAAAATATTAGTCTCGTCACTAACATTTTAATTACGCATTTTATAAGTTAAAAATATTATTTTTAAATTTTTTATATTATAATATTTATTCATTTTTTATATTTAAAAATGGATTCAAAGACGTTTAGGTAATTAATTTATTACGAAAATGTCATAAAAGTTATAGTATTTTCAAAATCGTTATTTTTCACTATTTTCCCAAAAAGACAACCTTTTAAAAAAAATAACAAAAAATCATCCACCGATAATTTTATCATGATAATTTTTAAAATAGATATTTATTTTATAAAATTTAAAATATTAAATTTATAAATATAGTTTTTATATCAAAATAAATTATAGTAAAAAAATAAATTTTGTTGAAAAATAATGTTCTTATTTGTTTTTAATATTTTTCAATGTCAATTTTTTTAAAAATATTTTTTAATTTAAATATAATAAAATTTAAAAATTGTTCAATTAACATTCTTTGGGTAAAAGAAAACCCTTAAAAATAGTTATTTTGTACTGAAAAATCCTTTTTAATATTAATTCATTTAGATTATTAATCCGATAAATGGATAAAAATTATAGGTGAGTAACACATTATTATTTCTTAGAGGTTTTATTATTCTTATAATTTTCAAAACAGTACCCATTTAATATGTCACTACACATTTTTGAGATAATATTTTTTGAAAAATTAATCAAACATATTACATTTATCTAAATGATGAATTTAGTGTAATATCATGCGGTTTTACATTCTCCCACATTAATTAAATTAAAACCTAAAATTTTAATTTAATATTCAATAATAAAAAAATTTATGGAGTCTCTGTGATATTTATATTTTAAAATTAAACTTTCACCCATCTATTATCCATATAAGCTTAGGTAAGACTAAGAAACACATCTACAACATAAAAGAAATTTTCAAATATTAAGAGTCTATCAAACCATTTTAGCTAAATGATACTTATAATTACTAGTTAAGAACCATATAAGGGAATTAATTTCTGTAGATTATAGTTATATTTGTAGTTATAGGTGATCATAAGTTTCTTTGAGATCTGAAATTATATTTCCCAATTTTATTAAAATATACTAATTGTGGATATATCGAATATATTTTGAAAATAATACCAAAATTTATAAAAACTATTTTCATGAAGGGAATTTCCAAAAAAATTAACGTGGGATGAATTAAACATATAAATTTTCGTTTTGTGTATAAATAAAAATTTGTGGGTATTTATTTGATGCTCATAGAAAATTTGAAAGATATAGTGTAGTGGCGGAAACTAGAATCTAGTAAGACATCATCAAATTTTTTTTGTCGAATAACTGTACCTTAATTTTTAGGATCCAATTTAGTTTTAGTCATTATAAAGGTTATTCTTTTTATATAAATTTTAGAGGGTTATGAGGATTATAATCCTTGTTATCCCCTAGATAGGGGAATTGATTTTTAGAGTTCTTAATCTCTTTTATTTAAATGAAATGTAAATTCTTATAATTCATTTCATTTTTCATAATATTCATCCAAGATCAATAGTCATGTGATCAATGTCTTATCCTTGAGCACAAAGAATATTTTCTCATACATTTGAGACATACTGTTGAGATCTTCTTCCCAAAATATTAATATTTATGATTTTGAATCTAGTTTCCGTCATCATATTCTTCACTAAATATTTAATGAACCCCCATTTAATATTTTCAGTAGGGTATATATATGTTAAAAAAAATAAAGTTGTCAATAATAAATTGACATAATTTGGTGAGAATACCGACAATATTTTCAGCAGTTGATAATATCTTATCTAGTTTCTCATTAGGACTCTAACAACATTGTCCACCATATGTATTGATAAAATTGGTTCCCCTTTCTCAAGCCATTACATTAATAAAGGAAAGATAAGGAGAGATAAAATAAATATTTTAAATAATATTAATAATAAATGAAAATTAATTATTTCACAAACAACATTCTTAAAATATCTTATAGATATCTACTATTTATTACATGTAATCCATGGTCATTTCCTATCAGGTTCTCCAACCAAAATATATTCATATCCGTCATAATTATTCCTAATGATAAAATGGATTAATGAAATAATTTTCATTATTAGTATCAAATAAGTGTTTATTTAGTAATTCATTTCATTATCTATGTCATGGTTGAGTTAATAACCAATATCACACTTTTAGTTTTACTAACCCTATGTACTTGAATTTTAGTGATTGAATCCACTTGTATTATCAATATAGGTATTTAATTTAAAAAAAACAAATCGATACATTAACAAAATATTATGATGTTATCGAAATCATAGAATCATCCTTAGGGTTTGTAATAGTTTCTTTTTATGCTAATTCCAAATAAATTAACCAACAAATCCCTAAAATGACAAAACCATGGTTCGATACTAATTGAGGTGCAACACACCTTCATTCCCTAGTCTTATTATAAAAATACATAATCTAAAATAGATTTTATAATTATATGCATGTAATGTAGTAAAATTATTTATAATTCAATAATTTATATATTACATATCAGAATAATAATAAAATCCAATGATCATAAAGATTATTATCTTTAGGGATTATCTAAATAATCCACTAATTTTGTGTTACTGGTAATATTTTATTCATAATCAAACCACACTATACTCCATTCAAGTCTTAGTATAACTCATACTCATCTTCATAACCTGGGGAATGAAAATATAGGAAATAAGTGAGCATTGATACTGAGTATGGTTAAAGAAAATAGATAATAATTGATAATCATTAGTGAGAATAATATATAAATGTGGGTATGCGAACATAATCATAGTATATGAATATAACATTTTGATATAATAAACAAATAAATAGAGATACATATAAAGAAATCATGCATGTAATAATAAAATAAAACATATGAAAGAAAATAAAATGAGGACCATGGAAAAAATATAAATGTGGAACAAATATTTGCGCATAGAAATCATAAAATGATCAAGTCAAAGTTACTACCGATTTCCCATAAAATGTTGGGGATGGAAACACAAGATAATTTTTGTAGTATAGTGAGCATCACCATTTAAATATTATAATTACTTATGAAATATAATTCATCAACCAATAAATTAGAGGATAATATAGGACACCTCCCATCATCATAATAATCATCCATTTATATATGTGTGTGTGTATACCAAGGGAGTATAAAAAAATTCATATATAAAATATCACATAATTACCCCATAGAAAAAGATATTTTTTCAATAAACCATACCAAGAACATCTAATAAACCATATAGAGAAACAATGTGAATTGTTTCAAAATAACATCTCCTCTATGAAGTAGGATAATCTTTAAAAAATGTTAATATAGATGATAAAAATATTCTTATGAATTACACTTAAGATGATACTACATATGAATAGATCAAGAATTTGATAGTTTTTAAAAAATATTTGATTGCCGAAAAAACTAATATAATATAATTTAGAGTGGAATTCATGAATTTTTTTTTAAAATGATATAATCCATTTTGAAGTAAATATTAAATTATAAAAAATATCATAAAATATTTCTTAGAAAACAGTTTCAATATTTTTATAAATAATGATGTTATGATGAATAATCAAAATTCATCTTCACAAATGTGAACTGAATACTTCTGAAAACACATCATTTTAAATTAATTATTAATAAATTAAACATAAATATACATAACCAATTCATAATAAGAATGCATATTAGATGAACAAAAATTTTATATTTTAGTGATAGAATACATTTTTTATATTTATAATTATTTGTTGAAAACCGACAATGTAGTAATGTAATAAAAAATCATTTTGATAAAAATAAAAAAAAAGTACACATGAGATAATATAAAAATAAGATTCCAAAAAAAATAAACATTGGTGGGATGATAAAGTATGTATTTGGAAAACAAAATATTCATTAATTAGTGTGTGAATAATTATAGACAATTCCATTAATTTATGAGGAATAAATTAATCAACATATAAGATTTGAATAAAAATTTTCATTTTCCATAAAGATAATATGGAATATAAATATAACATGTTATAGTGGAATAATCTATGAATATTTTTTTGAATTATAAGAGGAAACATTATAAATCTATGAAAAGTGGGCTCGAGTAAACAAAATCCCTTTCCACATTATCATATTTCAAATTGAAAACGAATGAAAGGAATATCAAGATATTAATTTTTAAATACCTTTATATTAATGAAGAGATTTATAATGATAGATCCATGGGAAATGTATACACAAATAAAAAAATAAGTAAATACTAAATTTGGATAAGTCTTAAAGAATATAAATGGATATGAGAATCCCTTATGGATTATGAAATGTTTTAATAGATACACTTTAAAATAGAGAACTTCAAATTTATTATCAAATACCATTTATAAAAAAATATAAAGATATTATATATTCAATAGGTTACATGAATACAATTTGAATTAAATTAGATTCATAAAATAGAACATCTATTTAGAATATATATTGAGATGAAACATAATTACCTTGTATTACCTCATGTAAAAATTGACTCTAATATCCAATTGAAAAAATAAAACACTATGAATAAATTTTTTAGTTCATTATTAGTCCCTATTTAATTTTACATTCATATACTTTATTTAGTAATAAACATTGACCGTAAATAGTTTATTTTCATCATCTGATTTTTTAGTTTTAATTACTTTTTAACATGCCTTTTAATGTTTATGTGGATCCCTATTCATTGATTACAAGATAAAATGTTTTATATTATTTATTTTATGTCACTATATTTTTGTAATTAATTTTAATGTTCTAATTTAATTCAATTATTCCTTTGGTTATGGTTGGTGTAGTTGAAATATGTACCATTCTTCTTTTCATAATTTTAATTTAAATGGGGTGGTAAATTTATGATATGTTAAATATTAAAATATCAATTCAGTAAAATTAAATAAAATATTATTCAATAATTTATTTCTAGTAATAAAATTATTTATATTTCTATAGTAATTCATTATATAAATTTATTAATTATTCACGAATGTGGATACACTACACAAAAAAAGGGTTTAGTTAGAAATTTTTTATTATAAAAATCTATTTAAACCACCACAAAATTTTTCTTTGGTGGTTACATAAATTACCACATATTCGAATGTTGGAAATAATCTTATAATGGTTTTTCTAATTCATAGATGGATTTTATATGTGTAATTTTTTGGAAATATTTCTGAAAATAGTTCTTCAATAGGAATTGGTTTTTTATTAATAAAAAAACAAAAAAAAATTGAAATTGAAATAACTGCTACAATGTACTCTAGTGACAGTTAGGTTTTGTAATTTTTAATGAAAACCACCAAAAAATACATTTTATTTTATCCATTTATCTATGGGTTTCATAATCCACGACTAAAAAATTATAGAAAATTTAATTTTAAAGAAAATATTTTTAAAAAAACTAATATGCATATAAAAAACTCAATTATAAAATAAAATAAAACGTCTTACATACAAAAACATACTGATACAGTCATATATATACAATATTAGAAAACCCATAACCTTACTCATTCCATTAAATCTGTAATTAATATACATAAATAATATATCTGACAACCACTCCTAATAAAAATCCAATATGTCCATCCCATGAACCTTTCTATATATATATACCTCTATATCTACAACTATCGTATAAAAAAATGACTGCAACATGTCATCATTTAGGACAAAAAAGTATAGAAATCAAAACCTATTAAAAATAATAAAAATTTAAATTAAATAGTAATTATTGATAATATTTGACCATACAAAAAAATTCTAAGAAACGACACAACTTTTTTATGATGAATTTTAGGGATCATAAAAATAAACCTCTTGCCTACAATAGAATTATGTAACAGACAAAAAATGAGAACATTTAAGATAATAAATGTGAATTAAAATAGACATAGAAAATTCTATGAATTCAGCACATAATATTTTTTATTTTTTAATCAATACAAATACATTTAACATAATAATAATTATATTTCATTACTAACACTTTTGAAACATAATAATACCTTTTTAAGAATATACTCATCACTTGTACTTGAAAAGAGATAATTTTCATAATAGTTCAATCAATTTTTTAACAGACAAGCAATGTTAATGAAATTACTCAAAAAATTATTTTTATGGATTTTGATATTGTGTATTTTCTATATTTCAAAAATAATTAAATGGTTCTATTTCGATGGTTTCATTTCAATATGACATAATTTTACATGGTTTTGACCATTAAATGAATATTTTAGTGCATTATAACACTAAAACAAGTGATTGTGGGATTCTTGAGAAATCTATAACTCGTATTGATGTATCAATATTTTATAAATTATAAAAATCAATTATAGGTCATTATACTACGATTTTAGTGTCATTTGATGTTGTTTTTTGGCTTGACACCCTAACAAAAGTGTCTAATGTATGTAGAATATTTTAAAACTTTTTATTGAGTCATTTCGAGCACATTCCACATCCAATGAATTTTTTTCTTTTTTAAAAAAGAATTATAAATAAATTGTGATTTTATCATGATTTCATGTCAATATGATGTTATTCCCATGGGTTTTACAATTACATTCATATTTCAGGGTTATAAAACACAAAAAACATCTTCATAGGAATATAATAAAAGCTCACTCCTGGATTGATGTGTCGTCAATTCCAACATTTAAAAAATAAATCAATGTTTATTTATCTATGGTTTCATTACCACCAAACACCATTATATATCATTTGACCCCTTAAAAAATGTTTTTGAAGACAATTGTATCTTTTAGAACTACTTATTGAGTCATTCAAAGCAAACCACATGTTAGATGGATATTTATCTATGTGAACACAAAAAAAATTATACACCATTATTTTTACCAAGATTTCAAATCAATATAAGGTCATTCGATATTTTTTAGAATGTTTTATAGATATTTAATGTTCAAAAACTCTAAAAATGTTTTTACAGAAATCCTGAGAGAAATGTAACTCGGATAGACATGAATTTGGTTCCCATATTTCAAAAATAATTCTATGGTTATTTAACATTGATTTCATGAGAACCTTACTCTATTTTATTTGTTTTATACCCTCTAATTAACATTTCTAATAACATTTTACCTTTTAAAACTGATTATTTAGTAATTTTAATCACACATCATGTCTGATTTAAGTGTTTTCTACACGTTAAAAAAAATCAATGCTGGTTTCCTTATAATTTAAAACCAATATGTGGTATTTTCTATTCTTTTTAAAATTACACACATGATACAGGGTTTCAAAACAATGAAAACAAGTTGATAGGAATATTAGGAAATCCATAACTCATATTCATATGTTTTGAGTTCCCACATTTTAAAAATAAATGAATGATAATTTAAATAAAATTATTTATACCTACTACTACATTTTTTGATTTTGAGCTCTAAATCAGGTTTTTAAAGACTTCAGTATCTTTTAAAAAACATATTAACTCATTCTGATAACTCTACACGTCATATGTATTTGTTTTCTACACATATATGTAAGAAGAAAATTCATGCATTTTCCCCCTGATTTCGTATAAATATGAGTTTTCTTTTATCTTCACTATTACACCTATATTTTAGTGTTTAAAAAAAAGGGATTATGAGAATCACTAAAAAATATTACATAGATTAACATGTCATCAATTCCAATATTTCAAAAATCAATATATAGTAATATACATTTGATTTCACTGACATTCAATGATGTATGGTTGTTTTTGATGCCACAACACACATTTTCAAGGGTTTTTGTTTGATGAGGTTCATTTGCAGAATGTTAAAATTATCCTTAATCACCCATTTAAGAAAATTATATCTATTTTAATTGTTCAAAAAATAATCCAAAATTCATGTTTTCCATAATAAATATCAAAATCCATTTTCTGTCATCATACTAAGCTAATTATATCATTATTTGGGTGATCACCAATAAGTATTAATTGATGTATTCTCACAATATTAGAATATAATAAATCATTCATTATACCCCTATCAATGTTGACCCACCTTCATTTGAATAAGTAAATTTAAAATTGACCATTATTGTTTAATTTGATTTTATAAATCTTATTTACATATAACCCCACCACTTAAATTGTAAAGACACCACTATTTTTAGTTTTAAATTATTATTCAAAATAAATTGTATTAAAAATGATGCAATGAAAATAGTTGTCATAAAATATCTTATCTTTCTTTAGAGGACCTTGAGCACGAATCATGAAATCATTTAATATTTCACCTCAATTATCAAAATTATTTATCTCGGAAAGAACATACAACATATTAAATTTAATGGTGAAAAAATTACTACACAACAATTTTTTAAATATGAGTGTAAACATACATGATTGGAGAAAATGATGATAATATCCTTAATAATTTTTCAAAAACTCACAAAGAATATAGAAAGTCCCTAAAATATTAAAATAATATATTTGTAATATATGTTTCAAAATTATTTATAAAAAAAATTATTATATTTATATTAATGTTCATTGATAAGTTATTATGGGTGTTATATTTATTATATAGGAGGATATTTCATGGTCGAGTATGTAGGAATACAAGGTTAGCATTTTACATCTCATATTCTTATCTTTGAGAAATTATTTGTATTCTGAACCTAATATATATTAAATGCTGTATATATTGAAAAAATGATATTCTTTATCCCAGAATAGTCTTTATTCATGTTAATTTAAGTTTAATATAAATATCTCTATCCCTTTCAAAATATCTTATGTTAAATCCTACTAAGCATTCAATGGGTTTTCTTGAATCAAACAAATACATGGGTCAAAATCATTCAACATAGACTATTATATTTAAATATTGTACTATTACATCCTATAGAGTGTTATTTTCTATTTCCTCCAACTATTGTGAAATCATGTTTCATATAAAACACTTCCTACATGGATGAATATATCATAATGTGAAAATGATATTTTCTTAGGAACAATTCCCATATCGTTTATTGGATTTTCCCTCATATACTAGTATAACATTCCAAATATTACCACCACTTATTTTTTGAAATCCTTTATAGATTATTTTAAATAATTTATAAATTTCACTTCATCTCTATTCACGTTTAAAATTTAATAAAATATTTAGAATGGGGGTTTTCAGGCAATTTTTGTTTCAAAATAATTAAAAAATGGGTTCCGTCCTTTAAAAATAATATATTTTATCATTCAATATATTGTCTTTATATAATTTATATCTTTTAAGTAATATTTTATTTGAAAATATTTATCATATGGTTTTCAAAATTCTTCGCCTTCTCTTTTAATTTTTTTAATGTATCTTTAAACATCATTTTTCGAAAATGTATTGTGTAATTTTTTGTTTTTTAAATTATACATACCCACCATGGTTTATAATCCCCGAAGTGATGCTTTGATAACTAATTGTATTTTATTATTATATGATCCATTTTATGGAATGAAATGTCTTATATCGTATGATTCATTTTGTTCTTGATATATGATTTTTTGAATAGATTATGAAGTTAATTTTCTTTACATGGTTTATTTATGGTATGATGAATGTTTATTTTAAAGTGGCATGTATAATAAAAAATTGATGATGAGTGGGTTCCTATATTTCCATTTAATTATTTGGTTTAGGATATATATAAATAAATATCATGAAGAAATTTTATAATATATGAAAATTTTGTTTGTTCAAAAAATAAATCGTGAATATTTCATTAATTAGAATATGAATCATGGTGATTTTTTTGAAATAATATATATAATGAGGTGTTTATATATTCACAACAGGAGGTGTGGGAATTTTATTTATTCCAAACAAGAAGCATGAACATTTTTTTTACAACATGATGTTTTGAAATTATTTTTTGTTCTATGCTTGAAGTGTATAATTTTTAAAAAAAATTAAGCATGATATTTTTTCTTGTTCACTACATGAGCCTAAATATTTTTGTAGTTAAAAACATAAACACTTTTTTTAAACATGATACATGTACATTTTTTTTATGACAACATAAAGCATGTAAATTATTCTGGTTTGAAGTGTTATAATTTCTATGTGCAAAAGTTTTTTAAAAATAACTTCATTATGAAATGTATCAAGGGAATGTTACATTACCATTCCATATTTAGATGATTATTATCTATATATAATGTTTATTAGCTACAAATTCCACATTATTATACAATGTTATATATGGAATAATGTACGCAAACATGTTTTCCTATCCCAACTTGTGAAAAATTATCATTATTCCACATTTTTTTAATATTATATTTCTCCCAAGTTCATGTTTTATCTCATGTATTTGATCTAAACTATGATTTCATGCTGATAAGTCTTCCCATACAGATTATTTGAGATGAACCATTTATTATTTTTTCTTTCCCTGAGTTATAAGGATGAATATAATCTTGGATATTTGTAGAAGTGGATCTATATTAGTTGGAGAAATGTTCCTAATAATGTTAAATTATTTTTACGATATAACCTATCTTCATATACATTATAACATTAGTTATTGGGAATATGAGATGATTAAATTGTTGAAAATTCACCCAATTATAATTTTTAAAATAACAAATATGTTAATTTAAATTTATATCAATGCTCATGTATGAATAATTTTTTCCCCACCAAACCCAAGAGTTTGGGTTTAGGGAGAATGATAGGGTTATCGTACGAAAACCATGGAATGTTATAAATGTCCTTTGCTAGTTGGATGACTTTGACTTGTACAGATAGAATCTTCAGTGGGATTGGTGTGTGAGCCCTAGTTAAATTTTATATGACTCATTGAATCATGTGACTTATTGTTTATGATTTTATTGTTTGAGATTGTGCAATCATCGAGTTTATATGATATGATGGAAGATATTGGGTAAGAAAATATGAGAAAGTTATGGTAGAATAACTTTTTTAAAAGGTGAGAGTGATGGTTCACCATGAAATTTGGGAAAAATCAGTCGGCGAGGGGTAGTACACCTGATCTTTGTCTGTTGCCCATATAATAGGGGATCAAAGTCAACTTGTGTGTGGGTTAAGAACCAATTTTGACAGAGATAAAATTTCCATTAATGGATGCCTAGTGCATTAGATGATATAGTAGGTGTACCATTACGGCTAAAATGACATTGTGGATATATTATAAGAATTTATGATAATATGTACGGTCGTCGATCGGGAAGAAAGACACACATATGGCCTTAGAACCCATTTTGGTCAATTCTCCCAGAAAGGTGTATAGGAATATTTACGGTTTGAAATTGAACCATAGGCCATGAGAGGATGTGATATTCTGTTTTACTAGATTAATCAATTTT
Organism: Viscum album; assembly: GCA_963277665.1. Lineage (NCBI taxonomy): Eukaryota > Viridiplantae > Streptophyta > Magnoliopsida > Santalales > Viscaceae > Viscum > Viscum album. The sequence goes on along the minus strand of OY728125.1, from coordinate 1,470,869,209 downwards.
TAAGATGGAGTTATTAGTTATCACAAATAGGTAGCAGTTGCTGTTTTGTAAAGTGCTCGGGTTGAATTTGGATGATCACGTTCAATCATATTATTTTGTAAATGGTTAAGAGAAATCAGTGTCGATCATAATTTTTGTGTTATGGAGTAATAATAATGACACTCTTATTATGGGAAGTATCATATTGGTCATGGGTGTACAACCCACATTTTGGAAGGGTCATTGATGAGGTGAGGCTCGTTAGTGGATGGTTGAGATGGAACTATGAAACATGTGTGTGGTATGGTTTTCTGATATCTTGTTCCCAGGGAAAAACCAATTCAGAGTCAGATGTATGTTCATATGGATATAGTTATTTTTCATTGGGATATGGATAGAGTTGTGGTGATCCTTGAGTGAGAAAGATCAAAATAGTGTTTGGGCTTAGGGTAAGATAATATTGCCTAGTGTATGAGTTTATTGGTCCAAAAGTAGAATTAAAAAAAATTGGGTTTTCACATCAGTGTAGGTGTATATGTGATTCTATGATTCCTTTTAATGATAAGGAATCATGAGTGGGTGAGGTGTTATATTTTTGCATCAATTGGTGCAACCATAAAACATTGATACATTTCTATCATAGGTGAAACAATAGTGTAGTGATTTATTATTGTTTATAGTAAGGTAATAACCCCATTAAAGTGTGTCATTTTATCACTAAAAGTGAGATTATTCTACCAAAGATAGATTCAAATTGTTTGGAGAGATTTTTTTCATAATTGGCCTCTTTTGAGAAAATCATTATTGTGGGTAACAATATAATCTTTGTGATAAATTCAGTTGGTGCTTGGAGATAGGAAATAAAAGGTTGACCCATAAAAATACAAGGAATCTATCATTATCATTGACATATATTTTCATCCAGTGAGAATGGTGGATGGAAGGACAGATTTAGAAAGTCAAAGGCAAAGAATATCCTTGACTGAGAAGCATCTCTATGCATTATTTTCTTGTTTAATTATTGTTGTAATTATTTATAATATCTTTTGGAAACTAATAATGTTATCTATATAATCATCTTTGGGAATGATATTGAACTGGTAAAATATTTCCCCTCTCAAGAATTAATCTTTCATTTTGGATCTCTACTCCCTTACCATATTTATCAACACTTTTCAAATTATATTACTTCAATAATTTTAGAAATGGATTATCTGAATTGATTCATTAAAATTGTTTTATATTAAATAATAGTATTCTTATAAGAAATTGACTATAACAAGTAGTGTATCAAAATAATAGTCAAAATTAATTTTTAAAATCATATTATAGTTTTCATGAATTTTTACATCCACAGTTGGAAAAAATTAGAATCAATTCATTCGTAGGAAGACATGATAACATTTTTTATTTAACACTTAAATTTATAGTTCACAAACATTTTCTATGAATGAGTAATGAACATTTATTCAACATGTCATTTGATTTCTCTATCATCATACTGTTCTTATCTCTAGACTATTCATGTTTCTTTCAATATTGTAATAACATATTACCGTTTTTATGACATTACATTAATTATTATTTTATTTTTTTCTTTTTTGTTTTGGTTTCATTTTCTTCGACCTATCAAAAAATTATTCTATAAGGGTCTACACCCACACATCACTATATTTGTAGTATGTAGGTTTTTATAAGTAATTAATTATTTTTTAGTCAAGAACAGTGTGTTAAAGAAAATTTTGGAAGTTGAATATATTATATTTAAGAATAATATATTAATTTGATGTGATTAAATCCAAGTGTTCCTCAAATATCATGATTAAAAAATTGTAGAAGAAAAATCTGGGATGATAGGAGGGAGAAAATATAAATAATCCTTACATGTGCATTGAAGTAGTTAAGAGATTACAAGTCTATAAGTAGACTTATTTTTTATTTTTGGGAGATTGATTTCCCTTTATTTACAAGGGTCTAGGAATTTTTGGATGCATTATAAACAATATGAACATGTATTGTATAGTGAAAACATAAGTCTCTTACCCAACTTCAAAATCATAAAGAGTTTGTAACCACATAGTAAATAACCTTTTATATATAAATATGTTTTTTCAGAATTCGTATATTTTGTTTCAGACTTGTAAGGGTGAAAAATAATGAAATAAAGGACTAAAACATTAACCCTCCATTGAGGTTAATTTCTATAAAATATTTTTTAAAAAATTTTATCATTGATTTAACCCCATCACATTGATATAACATTATTATCTAGGAACATTAATTTTTATCATTTCTAATAAATTATCACTGGAAATATTTATCCTTGATTGATATTTATGTGGAAGAGTTTGAATTTAATTAATATTAGAGGCATTAAATTAATATATGTAATTAACAAACATTATAAAAAGAATAAAATGTTACATTTTTTTAGAAAAACATATTTGTCAAATACCCTTCTTTATTATGTTTTAGTCTTTTTAAGAAAGGTTTTAAATTGAAATTTAATGTAGAAATGAATTTGTAGACTGATTCAAAGTAATTAATTCAATTTTTAAGTCCTTATTTGAAATGGTTTTTATAAAAGTGGTGCTTCTCAAAACAATCAATGGAATTTGGGATATCCTTGAGATAAGTTTTAAGGGGAATGATAATGTGAAATAATCTAAACTAAAAACAAAGTGGTTAAAGTGAAAGGTTATTAAAATTGATGATGATCACAAGGCCAGTTGAAACCTCCAACATTATTAGAGGGTTTGGGGAAATTGTGTTAGAATCACCCATTATGAATATGTTTATGTGAAACATATCATTCAAAATTGATTCTATTGTTTTTCAATGGATGCTAGTGATAATTTATTATAAGATAAATTTCATAATATTCTTCTCACTTATTAGATTAGAAAATATCCCATATTAAAGATTAATATCATAAAGTATATGATATTTATAACAAATCATGTTCACGAAATGAATGAAATGAAATATGAATAATCCCCAGATTCAGAAAATGGAAAAAACTGATAAATATTATGGTGGAATTAAGAATCCTATTATTTGAATCTCTATAGTAATAAGAGGAAAGTACATTGGTATTTTCCCACAAAAGTAATTTTTTTTGTGGAATTATATTTATTTTTTTGATAATAAAATGGAGAATAATGTATCAACAACCCATGATGACAATAATGAGAATTTTACCCAAAAGATTATGGAATAAAAATATTAGTTATTTCAATAATTAATTAGACTCCATGGAGAGATATAATTAGTATTAAATAAGAATATAAATTCTCCTCACAATATACTAACTCATAAGATTTAACACCGTTGTAATTTTTTCCCATTATGAATCATGTAAAAAATCATTACATAAATTCACATATTAAAAAGGAGATATAAAATATATATAATAAAAATATATTTACTATTATGAATTTATAATATACTTGGAAAAAATATAAAATTAGAAAATTAATCAAATATCTTCATAAAATATTAAAAGGTGGAAATTGAAATATAGTAATGAATATTGAATGACTTGGATGTAATATTTATTTTAAAGGAAGTTGAATTGAGTGGTATGAAATCAATTTATTTTTAAGATTTAAAAATCATGAAGATAGTAAGACAAAATTACAAAAAAAACGATGGATGTTTAGTCTAAATCAATCTATGTTATTTTGACAACATGTATAAAGAAAAAAAAATTGAATTTATTTATTCTAATAGAAATAAAACTATTTCATTTAATATAGTAGGTTCAAAAACAACAATTTTAATAATATAGCTTTAATGATGTCTGAAAAAATTAACTGAAATATTATATGGAAATGGAATTGAGTTTATAATAGAAAGGAATTCATGTAAAATGAAAAATAATGGATGGATTGCACATTAACAAAAAACATTCTTTCTAATAAATCTATAATTGTTATTATTGGTGTTTCAAAAAAGTAGTATTAAATACTTTGTCTATAGGTATATCATTTAACTAAAATGATAAAATGGAATTCAAATATTGAATCATAATAATTATCTCAATATTTAGTAGAAAAAATCATAGGATGAAGGTGTTTCTGAATTTATGGTCCGAATTTCAATTTTCAATAAACAAATATTTATTTTTAAAAGAATTATGTGGTAAATGTGGCCAACAAGGTTATTTTGATGAAACTTTATGATAAAACATCCTTAAAAACTCTACGAGCTACTATAGATAAAAAAATTCATGGTAGGTAATGGTGTATTAGCTAATATAGAAAATGAAGTTTGTTCATGATTTTTGGAGAATAAGTAGTAAGAAATAATCCTCAACATATGAATGGATGAGTGGAAAAATGAAAACCTTTATATAAAAAAGTGTTGAGTAAAGAATAATATTATGCATGTAATAATAGAAAATTAAAGAATTACACTAATGAATTTTCTAAGCATATTTCTAAAAAAACTATTATGTCAAGGCATGATATGTTGTGTGTTTGTTAAATGATAGAACCCGAAGGTTCTTGAGTATTAATAGATCATGTTAAGAATGATACCACTCATAATAATATATTGTATAAGAAAAATATGACCATTATTCCTTTATAAACTCATTTTAATAAATTCCTAAAAGAAATCATGAATATTTCAACCAATGTTGAAGCTATATACAAAGAAGGAACTTTGCTGAGGTGAAACTGTCAACGTTACTTCACTTACTATGTAGAAATTAGGTTTGATCTAATTTGTGTATATGTTTATTTATTATTATGTACAGGGAGTTGAAGGGGTTGATTTTATTTGGGATTGTAAATGGTTTTGGAAACATTAAAATATAGCATGTCTACTATCAGAGAGCCCTTTATGTCTAATTAAAACATTTCAATATTTATTTTTATATTATTAAAGTTTATTACAAATATAATAAATTAGGGTGAAGAGTTATAATGATATAGAGAAGAAATGTTTACACATATTATAATGGAAATCATTTAGTGTTAAATTACTAAATTTTTGTATTGCACTAAATTTTTAAGTAGGATTAGAACACATTCCCTTTATTATATTGATTAAATCATTTCCGATTGTAGTAAAATAAATGTGTTAAATTGAAATAGTGATGGTTCATTGCTTCTCATGAATTTTTTAAATGTATTATTTAAATATGAAATTCGGTGTTATAACGTATAAAGAAATTAAAAGGAAATCCTAGAGAGTGGTTATATGCATAACTACTCATACAACCCAAGTAAGTTATATTTGATATTGGTATTACATAATGAATTTTTTTGGAAACCATTAATTTTATTGTTAAGAGTTATTTTTCTCTATAATAATACTCGTGTTGAAATTGATTTAGATAATTTAATGTAATTTCATGGAAACATGTGCTATTATAATTCCATGAATTACTGAATCAGTATATAACTACTGAAAGGATAAAAAAGAATATAAAATTAAATTATTAAAAATCATGTAAGAATTAATGATGTAATGATAAAATTACTTAACATTATTAACTTTAAATTTTATCTATAATGTAGTCTAAAACATTTAATTTACGTATAAATTTTTTTATTTACTACCATTCAAAAGGGGATGTTGACGAGACAGAGATGAATTTGGTATATAGTTCTACTTATTGAATTTGATTCGACACATCAAATAGATATAAAGTCAATATATTTTAACGGTGGGTAATTGTTGAAGAGCACAATGAAGAAAAAAAGACTATTACCTTTAATATTGAAATGGAAATATACAATTCTTGAATACCTAGTTGGATATATTCTAATAAAAATAAATATTTATGAGATTATTCTTGAGTTAGACTATAATTACTGAATGAAAGGTGCATTAGTTGTTGGGATAAATGTATGTTGACGATTTATGTATGTTGAGTAAAAAAAAGCTATGTTTGAATCTAAAGGAGTATATAAATATTTTTATATTTAATAGGCTTTGTTAGATACAATTTTAATGTTATTAAAGACTGAATTATGGTTCAAATATTGAAAATCTATCGATCTATTATAGAGAATGAACTCTTTTCTCTTCTATGAATATTACCTCATATATAATGTTTTATGAAGTAAATTTTTTTTTCTTAAATTGAAGAAGTCGAAAAGGGTTATTTATAAACTCAAAATGGATTATTTAAATGTTGAAACGATTTGGATATTATGTTGAAGATATTTCTAAATATTTTTTTATATTACAAATCTATTTGTGTTTTTTTGATTAATTTTATTCGACTGAGAAGTCCATAAGGATTTGATAATGTGGGGAGAATATTTTTAACAAAATAAATTTAATAGATTGTGGTGATACTATTAGTTGAGTGATTTCATATGCGATATAAATTTTTACATTAAATTCCAAATAAACAAAAATTATTAATATTATTATGTAAATATGTTTTTTCTAAGGGTTATTCATGAATATTGAATAGTATATAGGGGTGACTTATGATTTCATCATCATAGAGAGGTATATAATGGTAATTTTAGTATATGCAAATTATATTTTATTAAGGATCTTTCAAAAAAATTATCAATGTAAGAAATCATACAAAATATGTGAGGGATACAAAATCATTAGTCTGCAACATTAGTTTCTCAAAACACAACAAAGGTAGAAGCCATAATAAGATATGGGTGATTACATATTTATTATGTAAACGTTTTTTATTATTGAGATTTGATATTTTATCTAATTAAGGGATCTTAAGAAATATGTATGGATAAATATATCTTATTAATGAATTATTAGTTAGCTGTAACGTGAGGATATTGATGATTTTTAATATGATAATTTAGTAGATATTGGTATTGTTCTTCATAAAAATTGAGATCTCATTTACACAAAGGTAGTGTGATTCGTGATATTATATTGGTTTTCACATCATAGAGAGGAAGACCATGCTATAATGTTTATTTAAGATGAGATATAGGCTATTGTTAATTCTGTGAAAATAGATGTATACACGCAATGATACAAATTTCATGTAATGGAGAGTGATGAAGAAAATAATATACGGAATGATTTATTTCATGATATTAGATTAGATTATATAATTATAGGTTTGTTATATGTATTTTTTTCATAAATCAATTTTTCCAATGATAAATCTCTTATTTTTGACGTCTTATTAATATTTTCCATAATTTTTGAGTGATAATGTGGGAAAGAAATAAATATCATTAAATGTGAATAAAAACCTAAAAATATTATGAACAAGTTCTTGTGAGGATATTATACTAATGTAAATTAATATGATTTCCATATTATAAAATGGTAAATATAACAATACATTTTAATGGATAAAATAATTGAATAGGGTGATGTGATGTTGTTTAATGAAGATAACCAGATACTAATATTAATATGAATAGTATGAGTATCAAAGATATAATGATCCAAAAAAATATCTGATATTAAATAATTAAACATATAGTAATTATTAGAAGAATATTTAATAGATAATCTAATTCCAACAAACTAAATTAAGGAAACCATAAAAAATTATGGAGGACAGTTTTGATATGTAAGATAAAAATGGGTGTGTGTGTGTGTGTGTGTATTCACTCACACATACATTTATCATTTTGAATGTGGAGGAGAAATCAAACAAACTTTCACCACTATTGAAAATATTTTGGTAGTGGAAATATGATATAGAAGAAGGTGATATAACATTATTGATAATATATACTTGTGTATGATAAAGATCATATTCACATTATATTAGATAGAAATAAAGTAATACTAGAAGTATTGGGTATACATAATCCTACAAAGAGTTAACATTTAGTCATAAGATTTAAAAAATATTTTGGAGACTGTTCAGGCCAACACTATATACACTTTGATTCTTTCGTTTTGAGATATAATCTATATTGTAATGAGTAATATTATATATTGAAATTATATATCCCAGAATTAACAAAAAACACTTCACAGTGTATGAACACCTGTTGATACTAATCATTAAATAAATCCCTCTTCGATTTATAGTTATTTCATCTTTTAGAATTTGGGTATGGGTGATAATTCATGAATATGTGGAATGAGACATTAACCTGCTGTATAGAATAATCTATAAGAAAAATTTTCAAAACTTAATATCATTAATTCATGCACCATCATTTATACAGTATTATTAAATTATAACATCATCGCATTCTGAACAGTGGGAAACTATGTTCAATACATATTTAATGAATGATTAACATATAAATATTAAATACTTGTTCTGAGAGATATATAAACTAAAATATTTATTATATAAATTTTTCATACATTCTTTATAAAAAATTCCCCCTCCTCATTTACATTTACTTTTTTATTCCCGACTATTATGTTTATTAATGAACATTAATGACCTCATTTTTTGGAAATTTTATATCATTAATAAAGCATAATGTCTATGAAATTTTATTGATCCTTTTTACACATACAACACTATTTTATTTACTTGTTTCTAAGTCCACTATCTATGAATACCAGTTAACTATTCAAGAATACATTCAAATTAGGATATTATAGTTATAAATGTATCTAGGTAATGAAATAAAACATCAATGAAAAAATGGGGATGTTTCTCTCTTAATATTAATAAATAATATATAATTTAAAAATAATATTGAGTTTTTATTTTTCCCAGAAAATATATCACTCACTATATATTTCCCATTATTATTTTTATAGTTTTTATGCTATCATAGTGAATACAGTAAATTAAATATCCTCTTATATATAATTTTTTTTATTTATTTTCACTTATTTTAATATATAATTTTCTATCTCATTAATATTTATTGTTTGGATAATAAGAGGGAATAATTATTACAAATAAATATTGGATTGTAACCACCCATAGGAAATTTTTTTGGACTCCTTATATATTCAACTGTTTTAGTGGACTTCCTCCCAAATTGAACCCTTAAAAAAAATTCCTTTACACATAGATAAACATATATCATATAATATACTATTATATAGGTATTGAAGGGTTTATTATCTTATAATGATATATAAAAATTTGGTTTTACATGGTTTCAAATGATTTGTAGAGTCTAATATGTAATGATTTTTCAAAATACATTACATCGATTAATAAAACAATAGTACACCCTATCATATTTAATAAACATCACTCATATAGTTTTCAATAAAAATGAATGAAAATTATATTTTCATACATCCCCCATGAATTCACAAGGAATCTGACATAAGAAAAGTATTCCAATTTGGTTAAAAATGATTCTTAAGAATATAATCTAACATATTTTTCTATCATTTCATCATAGAAAAAGAATAAATATTTTTTAACACAAGTTTCAATAATTTAAAATAAAAAATGATCATACAAAAAGTCAAATTACTTTAATACTTTAAAATTATAAAAATCATCTTCATATAATGATATCATATCATTTTAGTTTTATTTAAAGGAAGTTTTTTTTTCTTATTTTTATCTAATGAAAACACAACAAAACATAATGAAAAATAAATCACATAACATATCTAACAATAATAAAATTACCACATATATGTGAAATTGTGTTAATCATTATTAGAATATTATTATATAAAATATAAGTTTAAAAATTAGAGGATAGTATTAGAAAAAATAAAAAGGAAAGATATAACATAATTTCCCTTATTTACATATGAAAATATACAAAAGTATTTCCAAAAAATATTAATACAAGAAAAACGATAAATAAGATAAATAATTTAAAAATATATAAAATGAAAATATATGGAAAATATACATGGGTTCCCTCCCATTCCTTGTCTTATATTCATTCATTTTCTTGACTTGACCATGTAGTTTTATGTGTAGTTCAGGGCTGGTTTGGGACTCCTAAGTAGTAACATCCATTTTTAGGTTACTCCTATATAACTCAAAATGTAAATAAATACCAGAATATGAGGTTCCTCTAGTAAAACAACATTAAATTCATATACTACATGAAATACTTGAATTTCACCATGTCTAGTGCCCAATATGAGGCTCCATATACCCACACTTTAAAATAGTGTCTTACAGAACGATAATTTATATCTGAATTCGATACAAAGTGAGATGAACTAATTTAAAATTACACATATTTTAATAAATTAAACATTATAGCTAATAATAATCACAAAATCATATCAAAATTAGTTTTAGTATCTTTGAAGATCAACTATATAATCCATTTATTTTAGGTCACATGTGAACATTTATCCATAATCAAACTTCTCAAGACTCATTTGTATGCTTATCTTTATTTATAATAATATTTATGACATGTTGAATTAAAAGATATGAATGTGGTGTGCATTGAAACTTTGTAAGTACTCGGGTAAAATATAATCTTTTAATATCAAAACTGAGTATATAATTAGCATGTGCGTATGAGAACATAATCAAATCCAAAAAACATAATAATAATAGATCATACCCAAATAAAAATCTATTAATAGATAGAAATCAAGGATCAGATAATAACTTATGACCTATTCCAACAACAAATGAGTAAGATGTAAACCATTTGAATATGGAACAATTATAGGAAATAAAATCATAAAATTGTGAAGTGTGAATCACTACCCATTTTCTATATCAGGGTTAATAAACCATCACCATGGGATTACCATAACATAATAGAGAATGAATCACAACATTATTCCCCCATATATAATGGATTATATTTCACTACCTTATTCTCAAAAATGTATTGGAGTGGTAATTCCTTCATGTCTAAAAAAACATATAGATCATGTGTCACAACCTGATTCCTACAAATATATTGGTCCAAGAATTAATTCATGATTCTCACTATAAATCTCACATCAACCGTTGATTCCCATAATTGTCTTATGATAGATATTACTTCAACTAATTCATTGGAGGGTAAAATAGTATTCCACTCATTGTTATCATAATCATCCATACTCATGTGACCAATGTGGGAATGAAAATATTCATATTTAAAACATCACATAATTAACCCATGTAAAAGAGAAATATTTAAAAAATCCTGGATAATATTTCATAATCCATCCAGAGAATGACATTTTATTCTTTCAAAAGAACATCACCTCAATGATACAAAATGATCATCAAATTATATCAACATAAATGAAAATACCATAATAATAAGAACACATCGAATAGTACCATATACAAATGGATAAATATTTGGAGAATTTTCTACTACATGTTTAATCCTCCAAGAAGGAAAATAATATAAATAAAATATATTGGTAAAATAATGAATATAATTCTCAAATTAAATAATAATTCTTGAAATAAAAAAATAAATTTGAAACAATAATGAAAAGTGTTTTTATAATTTTTTTTAAAAAAATTTTAAAAAAGAAGATTCTATAGATTACATAGAAATTTCATTTTAGAACTCATGAGTTAAATATTATAAATAAATAAAATATTAAAATAATAATTGTTAAAACATCATTCAATAAACATAAATTCAATATAAATTTAATATGGGTAAGATTATAAAATAGTTGATTATAAAAGGAGGAATTTTTATAATAATTTCAAACATCATTATAGAGACTAAATATCCCAAAAAGAGTAATAATATATTATTTGTAAAAATAATTAATGTGAAATTTAATTACAAATGATATATATCAAATTTAGGTTTTAAAAACACAATACATTGATAGGAAGTGAAAATATGGACACAGAAATGAAATCCACATTATAAATAATAAGAATTATTTATAAAATTTACCCTACATTTATAGGGATGAAAGTCATCAAGGAGGAAGATTTGAATAACATAAAAAAATTATTTTAGTACGAATGAAAAATCTTATTAAAAATATTACCTTTTTGAAACCAAGTACATAGTTATGAAGTTCAATATTTATCATTATAGATAAGTTTAAAGGGGGGTTTAGTTAACAAAATCCTTTACAACTTTGTAAATGTTCTTATATAAAACCAATAAAAGGTAGAAACAGTTTTGAAATTTTAGATCAAATAAATTTTATAAATAAAATGATAATTTGACATCCAACGGTAGTGAATCACCCACCCAAAATTTAATAAGTGGGGATTTTTTACATGTGTCATAGAATGAATATTGGGACGATAATAACCATTAGAGATTAAAAATGGTTTTAATAAAAACCCCATGAAAGAGAATCCATGTAATTGACCATAATGTACCATAAATATTATAGAAATACGGAAATGATATGCCCAATATACACTATTAAAATTATTTAAATGAGATTAGGTGCATAAAAATTTCACAATAAATCATATTTAGATAAAAAACAATCACCCTAAACTAATACTTAGTAAAATTTTATATAACCACCTATATAAGAAAATATTTCTTTTAATAACTTATTCACATATATTTACTTTTATATTCTTAAATTTGAATGTTCTATTACAAATTTACTATTTATAGTTTATTTTCATCATGAAATGTTTCTAATTTTAATATCTTTCTATATGCTTTGTAATTTAGATTTTAATCCATAATTTTTAATAAAATATTAAATATACATAAATTATTTATGGTACTAAACTATTTTTTTGTAATTAATTATAAATTAAAAATTTCCTTCCAAATGTGTATTGGTTGTGGTTCATGGAGATGATATCAGTGTCCTGATTATTTTGATAATTTTTAATAACCAATGACTGATCTGTTAATAATTTTTTAAATATTAATATGACCTTTCGAGAAGAACAATAATATATAATTTTATAGTTATTTTCTAATAATAAATTTATTTATTTTTTCATATTCATTCATTATAAAAATTTATAGAATTGTTCATGTAGGTTGAAAGACTGACCCATACACGAATATACTACAATCATTCAGTTAGTATGGTTTGTAATGTGATTCATTGGGAATATTATCATTATTAGATTATAAAAATGATATAATTTTTATATGCATCTAAATAATAATTTACCCATATTCGGGAAAATAATACAATTCTAGATGAAATTGAAATATGTTTATTAGTTGTGGTGGTAGTTCAAATGTATAAAAAAGTCATTTTTTTCATAGATAGAAAAGAAGGTAAGAATTATATAATATTTTATATTACTAAAAATATTTAAAATATATAATTTAATATTTGAATACCCCCTTTTAACTATCCAATTAATGTGGTTTGAAAAAATAGATCATATCACTTATATGGTGGTAGTTCGTACATTACACCAATGATATTGTCATTTTTCAAATGGATGAGATGAAGGAAGAAATATACTATCAAACAAACATAATAAAATTCAATTATAATTATAGGACTAATTTAAATAAATTAACCTGGTTATATTAGATTTGAAGGATGTACAAGAAGAAAAAATTGAACAATTTCATTTATAATTTTACATTACACATTCGAAGTATACCATTGGAAATTGGATTAAGGCTTTGAAAAGTGGTCTTATGAGAATAAATAACCTATAATATTCATATTTTATATTTGTGATTATATTTGGGTATATTTATTTTAAATAAAATTGGATTTGGGTTAGAAGATAATATGGGTGGAGAAGACTCCTTTTATATATGAGAGGAGTGTCATTTTTATAATAATTTTAAATGTAATTTTACTCATTAAATGTCATATTGAATTGAATATGGAAAAATATATATTAATATATAGGGTATTTTCTAGGAGTATTGTACAATAATACTTTCAAAAATGTTTGAAATATGTTATAATGCCTTTTATTTATATATTTTTAAATTTTACCACTTTTGGTTTTTACCATGGTTAATAATTTTTACACATATATTTGATATATAAGGCATAAAAAAACAAGCCTTATTACATTATTTGGAATGAATTATTTGAAATATAAAATAAGAATTTTCAAATTGAATTTAAATGGGTGATAAAAATTAATTGACATATTAAAACATAAAACATGTAAAAACTATTTTTAGAAAAAATGTTTTGTTTCCATTAAAAAATTATTAATATAAAATTATCAATTATTTTGATTTATATGAAATTAATTTGTTAATTTTTGATCAAATAATATTCAATGGTAATATAAAACCATCGAAAAATTAATTAAATCTTTTGGATAAATAGTTAAAACAAATAGACTAAAAATAATTTTTATTAATGTAAAATATTACTCTCATTACATACAATTTAATTACACATTTTGTAAGTTAAAAATAGTATTTTTAAATTATTTAAAAAATAATATTTATTCATTTTTTATATTTGAACATATATTCAAATACTTTTAGGTCATAAATTTATTACGAAAATGTCATAAAAGTGATAGTATTTTCAAAATCGTTATTTTTCACTATTTGAACTAAAATTTAACCTTTTAAAAAAGTTACAAAAAACCATCCACCGATTATTTCAACATTATGATTTTCAAAATATATATTTATTTTATAAAATTGAAATTATTAAATTTATTAATATAGTTTTATATCAAAATAAATTATAGTTAAAAAATAACTTTTATTGAAAAATGATGTTCTTATTTGTTTTTAATATTTTTCAATGTCATTTTTTTTAAATATTTTAATTTAAATATACTAAAATTTAAAAATTGTTCAATTAACATTATTTGGGTAAAATAAAACCCTAAAAAATAGTTATTTTGAATTGAAAAGTACTGTTTAATATTAAATTATATGGATTATTCATCCTATAAATAGATGAAAATTGTAGCTGAGTAACACATTATTATTTCCTAGAGGTCTTATGATTCTTATAATTTTCAAAACAGTGCCCATTTAATATGTCACTACTCATTTTTGAGATAATTTTTTTGGAAATATTAATTAAACATATTACATTTATCTAAATGATGAATTTATTGTAATATCATGGGGTTTTACATTCTCCCACATTGATTAAATTAAAACCTAAAATTTTAATTTAATATTAAATAATTAAATAATAACTGGAGTCTCTATGATATATATATGTTAAAATTCATTTTTCACCCATATATTATCCTTATAATCTTGGGTAAGACTAAGAAACACATCTACTACATAAAAGGAATTTGAAAATATTAAGATTCTATCAAACCATTTTAGCTAAATGACCCTTGTAATTAGTAGTTAAGACCCATATAATGGAATTAATTTCTTTAGATTATAGTTATATTTTTAGTTATAGGTGATTATATTTTTATTAGCGATCTGAAAATATATTTCCCCATTTTATTAATATAGACTAATTGTGGATATATCGAATATATTTCCAAAATAATACCAAAATTTATAAATACTATTTTCATGAAGGGAATTACCAATAAAATTAACCTGGGATAAATTAAACATATAAATTTTTGTTCTATGTATAAATAAAATTTTGGGGTAGTGATTTGATGGTCTTAAAAAATTTGAAAGATATTGTGTAGTGGAGGAAACTAGAATCTTGTAATACATCATCAGTTTTTTTTGTAGAATAAGTGTACCTTAATGTTTAGGATCCAATATAGTTGTAGTCATTATAAAGGCTCTTCTTTTTTATATAAATATTAGAGGGTTATGATGATTATACTCCTGGTTAACCCCTGGATAAGGGAATTTATTTTTAGGGTTCTAAATCTCCTTACGTTAAATGAATTTTAAATTCTTCTAATTCATTTCATTGTCATAATATTCATCCATGATCAATATTAATGTGATAAATGTCTTATCCTTAAGAACATATAATATTTTCTCATACATTTGAGTCCTACTATTGGGCTCTTCTTCCCCAAATATTTATATTTAGGATTTTTATTCAACACTCCTTCACCATCTTCTTCACTAAATCCTTTATAAACCCCAATTCATCTTTTTAGTAGGGTATTTATATGTTAAAAAAGAATC
Organism: Viscum album; assembly: GCA_963277665.1. Classification (NCBI taxonomy): domain Eukaryota; kingdom Viridiplantae; phylum Streptophyta; class Magnoliopsida; order Santalales; family Viscaceae; genus Viscum; species Viscum album. The sequence continues at coordinate 1,470,853,382 of OY728125.1, read as the reverse complement.
ACATTGTCAATAATAAATCGACATAATTTGGAGAGAATAACGACAATATTTTCAACAGTTGTTAATCTCCTATCTAGTTTCTCATTAGGACTATAAAAACATTGTCCAAGATATGTATTTATAACATTGGTTTCTCCTTTATCAAGCTATTACATTAATAAATGAAAGATGAGGGGAGAGAAAATAAATATTTTCAAAAATACAAACAATAAATTCAAAATAATTATGTCATAAACATCATTCTTAAAATATCTTATAGATATCTACGCTTTATTACATGCAATCCATTGTTATTTCCTATCATTTCCTCTAACCAAAATATATTCATATCCCTCATAATTATTCATAATGATCACATGGATTAATGAAATAATTTCCTTTATTAGTAGCAAATAAGTTTTTATTTAGTAATTCTTTTCATTATCTATTTCATGGTTGAGTTAATACCCAACATCACACTTTTAGTTTTACTATCCCTATGTACATCAATTTTAGTGATCGAATCCACTTGTATTATCAATATAGGTATTTAATTTTCAAAAAACAACAATTCCATACATTAAAAAATATTTTGATATTATCGAAATCATAGAATCATCCTTAGGGTTTCTAATAGTTACTTTTCATGCTAATTCCAAATAAATTAACTAAAGAATCCATGAAATAACTAAACTATAGTTCGATGCTAAATGAGGTACACCACACCTTCATTCCCTAGTCTGATTCTACAAACACATAATCTAAAATTGATTTTATAATTATATGCATGTAATGTAGTAAAATTATTTATAATTAAATAATTTATACATTACATATCAGAATACTAATACAATCCAATGATCATAATGATTATTATCTTTGGGTATTATCAAAATACACAACTTATTTTATGTTTCTGGTAACATTTTCTTCATAATCGAACCACACTCTACTCCATTAAAGTATTAGTATAACTTATACTCATATTCATAACCTAGGTAATAAAAAGATAGGAAGTAAGTGAGCATAGATAATGAGTAAGGTTAAACAAAATAGATAATAATTGACAATCATTAGTAAGCGTAATATTCGAATGTGGGTATGAGAACATAATCACAGTATATGAATATAACATTATCATATAATAAACAAATAAACTTGGATAAATATAAATAAATCATGTGTGTAATCATAAAATAACACATGGAAAAAATAAAATGAGGACCATGGAAAACATATAAATGTGGAACAAATATGTGCATAGACATCATAAATTGATCTAGTCGAAGTCACTACGAATATCCAATAAAATGTTGGGGATAAAAACACAAGATAATTTTCATAGTAGAGTTAGCATCACAATTTAAATATTATAATTACTTATGAAATATAAATCATCAACTAATGAATTGGAGGATAATATAGGACCTCTCCTATCATCATAATAATCATCCATATATATATATATATATATATATATGTACCAAGGGAGTATAAAAAAATTCATATAAAAAATATCACATAATTACCCTATAGAAAAATATTTGTTTTCAATAAATGATAACAATAACATCTAATTAACCATATAGAGAAAGAATTTGTATTGTTTCAAAATAACATGTCCTCTATGAAATAATGTAATATTTGAAAAATATTGATATAGATGAAAAAAATATTCTTATTAATAACACTTAAAATGATACTACATATGAATACATCAATAATTGGATGATTTTTTAAAAAAAAATTGATTAGCGAAAAAACTAAAATAAGATAATTTAGAGGGAAAATCATGAAAATATTTTCAAATGATATAATCCATTTTGAAATAAATATTATATTAGAAAAAATATCATAAAATATTTTTTAGAAAATAGTTTCAATATTTTTATAAATAATGATGTTATAAAGAACAATCAAAATTCATCTTCACAAATGTGAACTAAATACTTATGAAAAAAATCATTTTAAATTAATTATTCATAAATTAAACATAAATATACATAACAATTTCATAATTATAATGCGGAGTAGAAGAATGAAAATTTTATATTTATGTGATAGAATTCATTTTTAATATTTATAATAATTTTTTGAAATTCGACAATGTAGTAATGTAATAAATCATCATTTTGATGAAAATAAAAGAAAAAAAGTACACATGAGATAATATAAAAATATGGTTCCAAAAAAACTAAACATTGGTGGGATGATAAAGTATATATTTGGAATATAAATATTTATTAATTAGTGTGTGAATAATTATATACAATTCAATAAATTTATGGGGAATAAATTAATCAATCAATAATATTTGAATAAAAATTTTCATTTTCCATAATGAGAATGTGGAATATAAATATAACGTGTTATGGTGGAAGAGTCTAAGTATATATTTATGAAGTATAAGAAGAATCATTATATGTCAATGAAATGTGGGCTTGAGTAAACAAAATCCCTTTCCACATTATCATATTTCGAACTGAAAATGAATGAAAGGAATAACAAGAGATTAACTTTTAAATAAATTTATATTAATGAAGGGATTTATGATGATATATACATGGGAAATGTATACCCAACTAAATAATAAGTAAGTGCTATATTTAGATAAGTCCTAAAGAATATAAATAGAGATGAGAATCCCTTGTGTATTATGAATTGTTTTAATAGAAATACCTTAAAAGATAGATCTTCAAATTTATCATCAATTACCATAAATGAAAAAATATAAAGATATTATATATTCAATTGGTTTCATGAATACAATTTAAATGAAATTAAATTCATAAAATAGAACATCTCTCTAGAATAAAAATTGAGAAGAAACATACTTACCTTGTATTCCCTCATGGACAAATTGACTCTAATATCCAATAGAAAAAATAAAACACTATGAATAACTTTTCTAGTTCATTATTACTCCCTATTTAATTTTAGATTCATATACTATTTTTAGTTATAAACATTGAGTGTAAATAGTTTATTTTCATCATCTGATTTTGTTGTTTTATTTATTTTTTATCATGCCTTTTAATGTTTATGTGGATCCTTATTCATTGATTACAAGATCATAATTTTTATATTATTTAAGGTAATTGACTATATTTTTGTAATTAAATTTAAGGCTCTAATTTAATTCAATTATTCTTTTGGTAATAGTTGTTGTAGTTGAAATATGTACCATTCTTCTTTCTATAATTTTAATGTAAAGGGGGTGGTAAATTTATGATTTGTTATAAATTAAAATAACATTTCCATAAAATTTTATAAAATATTATTTAATAATTTATTTCTAGAAATAATATTATTTATATTTCTATAGTAATCCATTATAGAAATTTATTAATTATTCACGAATGTGTATACACTACACAAAGACAAGGGTTTAGCTACAATATTTTTATTATAAGATTCAATTTAAACCACCACAAAATTTTTCAATGGTGGTTACATAAATTACCACATATTCGAAGGTTGGAAATAATTTAGCAATAGTTTCTCTAATTTAGATATGCATTTTATATGTGGAATTTTTTGGAAATATTTTTGAAAATATGTATTGAATAGGAAATGGTTATTTATAAATAAAAAATTTAAAAAAATTGAAATTTAAATAACTGCTACAATGTACTCTAGTGACATTTAGGTTTGTAATTTTTAATAAAGACCACCAAAAATACATTTTATTTTATCCATTTCTCTATAGTTTTCATAAGCCACGACTAAAAAATTATAAAAAATTTAATTTTAAAAAAATATTTTTAAAAATCTTATATGCATATAAAAACTCAATCATAAAATAAACTAAAACGTCTTATAGAAAAAACCATACAGATACAGTCATATATATACAACCATAGAAAACCCATAACCTTTGTCATTCCATTATCTCTGAAATTAATATAAATATAAAATAGATCTGACAACCACTCCTAATAAAAAGACAATATGTCCATCCCATGAACATTTCTACATATATATACCTCTATATCTACAACTATCATATAAAAAATGATTGTACCACGTCATCATTTGAAACAAAAAAGTATAGAAATCATAACTTAACATAAAAATTTAAAATACAATAGGACTCATTGATAGTATTTGAACATAGAAAAAAATTCTAAGAAACATCACAACATATTTATAATGAATTTTAGGGATCATAAAAATAAACCACTTTCCTACTATAGACTTATGCAAGATACAAAAAAATTGAGAACATTTAAGAAAATAAATGTAAATGAAAATTGATATACAATATTCTATGAATTGAGCACAGAAAAGTTTTTATTTTTTTAATCTATACAAATAGATTTAACATAATAATTATTATATTTCATTCATGACACTTTAGAAACATAATAATACCTTTTTACAAAAAGAATCATCACCTTTACTTTAAATGAGATAATTTTTATAACAGTTTAATCAATTTTTTAATAGACAAGCAATGTTCATGAAATTGCAAAATAAATTATTTTAATGGATTTTTATATGGTGTATTTTCTATATTTAAAAAATAATTAAATGGTTCTCTTTCGATGATTTCATTTAAATATGACATAATTTAGTTTGGATTTGACCATTAAATTAATGTTTTAGTGCTTTACAACACTAAAACAAGTGATTGTGGGATTCTGGGAAAATCTATAACTCGTATTGATGTATCACTATTTTATAAATTATAAAAATCCATTATCGGTAATTATACTCTGATTTAAGTGCTACTAGATGCTGTTTTTTGGTATTACACCCTATCACAAGTTTTAAATGTTTGTATAATATTTTAAAACTTTTTATTGAGTTATTTCGATCACATCGCACATCCAATGAATTTTTTTCTTTTTTTTAGAAAAGAAGAATAAATAAATTGTGATTTTATCATGATTTCATGTCAATATGTTTTTTTCCACGTGTTTTACAATTACATTCATGTTTCCGGGTTATTAAACACAAAAAACATCTTCATAAGAATATTATAAAAACTCACTCCTCTATTTATGTGTCCTCAAATCCTACATTTAATAAATAAATTGAGGTTCATTTATCTATGGTTTCATTACCACCCAACACCATTCTATTTTCTTTGACCCCCTAAATTTTTTTTTTGAAGACATTGGTATCTTTTAGAACTATTTATTTTTTCAGTCGGAGCACACGACATGTTAGATGGAAATTTTTCTATGTGAACACAAAAAAATTATTCAATGTTATTTTTACCAAGATATCAAATCAATATAAGGTCATTCCATTTGTTTTTGAATGTTATATAAATATTTAATGTTCAAAAACTCTAAAAAGGTTTTTATGGTAATACTGAGAGAAATGTAACTCAGATATACATGACTTTGGTTCACATATTTCAAAATAAATTCTACCATTATTTAACTTTGATTTCATGAGAACCTTAATCTATTTTATTTGTTTTTTACCCTCTAACACATGTTTCTAATAAAAATTTACATTTTAAAACAAATTATTTAGTAATTTTAATCACACATCATGTCTTATTGAAGTGTTTTATACACAAAAAAAATAATTCAATGGTGGATTCCTTATGAATTATAATCAATATGTGGTAGTTTTATATTCTTTTGTCTATTACACACATGATAAAGGGTTTCAAAACATTGAAAAAAAGTATATAGGAATAATAGAAAAACAATAACTCATATTCAAATGTTTTGAGTTACCACATTTCAAAAATAAATATAAGATCATTTAAATAAAATTATTTATAACTAAAACTACATTATTTTATTTGAGCTCTAAATCATGTTTTTAATGACTTTAGTAACTTTTAAAAAATCTTATTCATTCATTTTGATAACATTACATGCCATGTGTATGTGATGTCTAAACGTATATTAAAGGAAAATATTCAGGAATGTTTCCCCTGATTTCACATAAATATGAGTTTTTCCTTTATCTTCACATTTACACCTATATTTTATGTTTTAAAAACAAAAAACAGGATTATGAGAATCACTAAAAAATATTACAAAGATTAACATGTCATCGATTCCTATATTAAAAAAATCAATATATACTAATATAAATTTGGTTTCAATAACATTCAATGATGTATTGTTGTTTTTGATGACATGACACACATTTTCAAGGGTTATTGTTTTATGAGGTTCATTTACAGAATGTTAAAATTATCCTTAATCACTCATTTCAAGAAAATTATATCTATTTTAATTGTTCAAAAAATAATCCAACATTCATGTTGTGCATCATAAACATCATAATCCATTTTATCTCATTATTCCAAGATAATTATTTCTTTTTTTGTGTGATCACTAATAAGTATTAATTGATGTATTTTGAAAAGAAATTGAATATAATAAATCATTCATTATACTGCTTTCAATGTTGACCCACATTCATTTGTATAAGTAAATTTAAAATTGACTATTATTGTTTAATTTGATTGTATAAATCTAATTTCAATATAATCCCACCAATTAAATTGTAAAGACCCCACTATTTTCAGTTTTCTATTATTATTCAAAATAAATTGTATGAAACATGATGCAATGAATATTGTTGTCATCAAATATCTTGTCTTTCATTAGAGGACCTTGAGAAAGAATCATCAAATCATTTAATATTTCACACCAAGTATCAAGATTATTTATCTAGGAAATAAGATACAATGTATTACATTAAATGAAGAAAAAATAACTACACATCAATATTATAAATATGAGTGTAAACATACATGATTGGAGAAAAAGATGAAAATATCATTAATAATTTTACAAAAACTTGAAAGGAATAGAGAATGCCCATAATATATTAAAATAATATATTGGTAATATATGGTTAAAAATAATTTATAAAAAGTTTATTATATTAATATTAAAGTTCATTTATAAGTGATTAAGGATGTTATATTTATTATATAGGAGGATATTTCACGGTCGAGTATGTAGAAATAGAAGGTTAGCGTTTTACATGTAATATTCTTATCTTTGAGATATTATTTGTATTCTAAACCTAATTTATATTAAGTGTTGTATATAATGAAAAAAATGAGATTTTTTATCTCATAATAATCTTTATTCATGTTAATTTAAGTTTAATATAAATATCTCTATCCCTCTCAAAATATATTATCTTAAATCCTACTGAACATTCAATGGGTTTTCTTGACTCAAACATATACATGGGTCAAAATCATTCCACATAGAATATAATATTTCAATATTGAACTATTACATCCTATATAATTTTATTTTCTATTTCCTCTATCTATTGGTAAATCATGTTTCAAATAAAAGATTTCCTATATGGATGAATATATCATTGTGTGAAAATGATATTTTCTTAGTAAGAATTCGAATATCTTTTATTGGATTTCCACTCATATACATGTATAACATCCCAAATATTACCTCCACTTATTTTTGGAAATCTTTTATAGATTATTTTAAATAATTTTTATATTACACTTAATCTCAATTCACATTTAATATTTAATAAACTTTTTAGAATGGGGGTTTTCAAGAAATTATTGTTTAAAAATAATTAAAAAATGGGTTTCATCCTTTCAAAATAATATATTTTATCATTCAATATATATTTTTTATATAATTTATATATTTTATGTAATAATTTATTTGAAAATATTTATCATATGGTTTTCAAAACTCTTCTCCTTCTCTTCTAATTTTTTTAATGTTACTTTAGACATTATTTTTCTAAATTTTTTTATGAAATTTTTGTTTTTTAAATTATACACACCCTCCATGGTTTATAATTCACAAAGTAATGCTTTTATAACTCATTTTCTGTTATTATTATATGATCCATTTTATGGAATAAAATCTTTTATATCTTATGATTTATTTTGTCCTTGTTATATGATTTTTTGAATGGATTATGAAGTTAATTTTCCTTACATGGTTTATATATGGTACGATGAATGTTTATTTTAATGTTTCTTATATTAGAAAATATAGATGATGAGTGGGGTCGTATATATCCCCTTAATTATTTGGTTAAAGATATATCTAAATATATCTTTTGAGGAAAGTATGTAATATATGAAAATTTTGTTTGTTCCAAACATAAAGCATGAATATTTTATTAACTAGAATATGAAGCTTGGTGATTTTTTGTAATAATATGTTGAATGGGTTTTTTATATATTCACAACATGATGTGTGGGAATTTTTTTTATTCCAAACATGAAGCATGAATTTTTTTTTTCACAACATAATGTTTTGGAATTATTTTTTATTCTGAGCATGAAGTGTATAATTTTAAAAAAAAAATGATTCATGATATTTTTTCTTGGTAACAACATGAGACTAAATATTTTTGTATTTGAAAACATAAAAACTTTTTTTAAACATGAAACATGTAAATTTTTTGATGACAATATAAAGTGTGTAAATTTTTCGGGTTCGCAGTGTTATAATTTCTATGTGCCAATGTTTTTGAAAAATAAATTCATTATGAAATATATCTAGGGCATGTTAAATTACCATTCCATAAGTAGATGATTATTATCTAAATATAATGTTAATTAGATATTAATTCCACATGATTATACCATGGTATATATGTGGTAATTTATGAAAACATATTTTCCTATCCCAACTTGTGAAAAATTATCATTATTCCATGTTTTATTAATATTATATTTATCCCATGTTAATGTTTTATATCATGTATATGATCTTAAACATGATGTCATGATGATAATTCTTCCCATACAGATTGCTTGAGATAAACCGTTAATTATTTTTTCTTTCCCTAAGTTATAAGGATGAGTATAATCTTGGATATTTGTAGAAGATGATCTATATTAGTTGGAGAAATGTTCCTAAAAATTTTAAATTATTTTTTCGATATAAATTATCATCATATATATTATAACATTAGTTATTGTGAATATGAGATGATTAAATTGTTGAAATTTTACCGATTTATAATTTTTAAAATAACAAATAGTTTATTTTAAATTTATATCAATGTTGGTGTATAAAGAATTTTTTCCCCACCAATCCCAATAGTTTTGGTTTTGGGAGACTTAGGGGATTATCGTACGAAAACCATGGAATGATATAAATTTCCTTGTCTAGTTGGATGACTTAGACTTGTACAGATAGAATCTTCAGTGGGATTGGTGTGTGAGACCTAGTTAAATTTTACACGACTCATTGAATCATGTGACTTATTGTTTTTGATTTTATTGTTTGGGATTATGCAATCATCGAGTTCATATGATACCATGATAGATATTAGGTAAGAAACTATGAGATAGTTATTATAGAATCACTATTTAAAATGGTTAGAGTGATGGGTCACCATGAAATTTTGGAAAAATCAGTCTGCGAGGAGTAGTACACCTGATCTTTGTCGCGTGCCCATAGAATAGGGGATCAATGTCAACTTATGTGTGGTTTAAGAACCGATGTTGACAGAGATAAAATTTACATTAATGGAGGCATAGTGGGTTGGATGATATGGGAGGTGTACCTATATATATTAAAATGACATTGTGGATATATTGTGATAATTTATGATAATATGTATGGTCGTCGATCGGGAATAGAGACACAAATATTTCCTTAGAACCCATTTTGGTCAATGCTCCTGGAGAGTTGTAAGGGAATATTTATGGTTTGAAATTGAACCATAAGCCATGGGAGGATGTGATATTAATTTTTAGTCGATTAATTAATTATGAGGATGGAGTTATTATTTATTACATATAGGAAACAGTTAGTGTTTTGAAAAGTTCTTGGGTAGAATTTGGATGATCACATCCAGTCATATTATTTTGTAAAGGGTGAAGTGAAATCAGTGTGGATCATAATTTCTGTTTTATGGGGTAATAATAATGATGCTATTATGATGGGAAGTATCATATTGGTCATGGATGTACAACCCACATGTTGGAAGGGTCATTGATGAGGTGAGGCTTGTTGGTGGATGGTTGATATGGAACTAGGATACATGTGTGTGGTATGGTATTCTGATATCTAGTTCCGAGGGAAACACCAATTCATAATCAGATGTATTTTCATATGGATTTAATTATTTTTCATTGTTATATGGATGTAGTTGTGGTGATCCATGTGTGAGAAAGAACAAAACAGTGTTTGGGCTTAGGGTAGGAGCATATTGCCTAATGTAAGTGGTTATTGGTCCAAAAGTAGAATAAAAAACAAATTGGGTTTTCAAATTAGTGTAGGTGTATAGGTGATTCTATGATGCCTTTTATGGTTAAAGAATCATGAGTGGGTGAGGTGTAATTTTATTTCATTAGTTGGTTCAACCATAAAACATTGAGACGAGTATACCCTTGGGGAAACAAATAGAGTATTGATTTATTATTGTTTATAGTAAGGTAATAACCCCATAAAGTGTGTCATTTTATCACTAAAAGTGAGATTATTCTACCGAAGATAGATTCAAATGGTTTCGATTACTGTTTTTCATAATCGGCCTACTTTGAGAAAACACTCATGGTGGGTAACAATATAATCTATGTGATAAATCAGTGGAAGAAATAGTAGAATCAATGGAAATACTTGTGTAGTGAGAGTTATATCAAGTTTACAAAAATTAGAAAGAAAGTATCTTATCCATTGATTAATTTTCCATTTTATTTAATAATGTTCAACAATGGACATTCATTGGGTGTTTATAGAACAAAAATGAATATTTATGAGTAGATTCAAGACCCAGATAGTTTGGGATTGTTTGAATATAGAAGCTGATAAAAATTGGTAATAGGGAATCATTATGGTTCATATTTTTTTAATAAACCACAGATTTCATTGTCATTACATTTCAAAGGATTATGAATTTTGAACCCCTAAGAGGGTTCATTTCAAGAATTGTTCCTAGATTAGAAATATCATGGTTGGGATATCATGGAGAGAAATTTTTATTCCTGAATAAGGTCTAGTTGGTTGTTCAAGTTTCTGGGTGACTGTGGTATAAAAAACCACTGGATTCACTAGAAGTATACATTGTAGCAGGTCATGAAATGATGTCCTACTGTTAAGGGTATATTTTCCACGAATGTGGTCCTCATAGCAAATAAATCTACATTAATTATTGTTATGAAGAACCTCATATGGAACTGGTCATAGAACGAAGTGGATGTCACACTCAGAGAATGAGTCATAAAATGGGTATAATCAGTCATAAGTTTCTGAATTTTTCTTATATCAATGAATTTGATCCATTGAGGACCCTTAGGTTATGTCGAGATAGTGTTTGGATGAGATTACACACCTCTACCTGGGGTGGATTTCCTTTTCCCATGATTATCATGTCAATAGTTTTTCAAGAAAATGGTTGTGCTTTTTCATGAACCTCAACGTTACAAATAAATGATATTTCTGTGTCTTTTTATTAGGGTTATCTAATCCCTCGTTCTATTTATAACGTTGTGTTTTTGGGGTACAAGATACCGATGGTGGTTATTTCATGAAGCCTCTTAACTCCCACATCGCTACATCATAACTTGTGGAATGGGATGCTTCAAGTATTTTTTCAAGAATTACATAAGGTGATATCTATTTTTTATATTTTATCTATTCCATGTTACAACGCTGTTATTTTTATGGGATTTTTCTCTTGTTGAGCTGTCAGATCGTTAGAATAATGGCGGAATCACACCAGAATGATGGGGATTTCATGTGTAATAGTGCAATATCATCTTAGATGGTTGATCAAACACAGCTGGGTATAGGTTTAGTTATTTATTTATGTATGATGTGTTTATAATTGAATATAAAAATCTCAGTTAAACTAAATAATTAATTATAAATTATTATTGTTCAATATTTATATCATATCGATTGAGATAAAATATTGGAAGACATTTAAATATTGGAAGATGCATGAACATGCCATGCCAGGAATTTATGGTGAACCACAATAAATATTTAAATTTTGATAAATATATAAATCATAAAAACATATTTCAAAATCTTATTATTATTTATTAACGTATATTCAATAAAATTTACTTCATTTTTTACACACAAATATGTTATTTATAGTATATTTTTAATTCCAGATGTTAGATGTTTTGATTTTTTATATGTGTCTCGATTTAGAGGATTAAATCATCATTAATTATTCATAACTTCATCAACATTATAATTTTTGGGGTTCTAGTATCATTATTTTTTTAAGGTTTAAATATTTTTATCTCTCTAATTGAATGAGTATATTTTTCAGGGATAAAATAAAAAATATACTTGTTATTGTAATATTAGAAAACCAAAGTGGTTAAATTTATTATAAATTAAATTTTAATATTTCCAATAAATCATCATAAATAAAAAATTATTTAAATAATATTAAATATTCACCACTATTTAATTTTTTTTAATTTTTAATGGAGAAAATAATTAAAATAGTGTTGCATAATTTATATAGTTTGGTGAAATTAACCAAATAAGAACATGGTAGAATCAAATAGAATGAGTTAGTATATAAAGTTAATTTATTATAATAACAATATTTTTATGTATAATGATATTATATATATATATATATGTTATTATTCTTGTAAATAATTTTAGAAAAGTATTTTTATGATGATATATGTTGAAAATATTTTGAAACAACCATTACTTACTCTTATAGAATAAATTGTTCTCATAATTAAGTTCATCATAAAAAAAATTATTTGGAAACTTTCCGTTGAATATAAGGTCTAAAATATGATAAAGGATTATTTGGTAGAGAATTATGGAATGGATCATTGAGTAATCAAAATGATAGGTATAGGAGGGTTCCATTTTATAGATGAGTTTGATGGATATATTTTTAAATACATATTTTTTAATGGTTACTAAAGCTCATTTTAACATGTAATGTGACACATAATTGAAAAATATGGGGACAACTATTCACTCTCTTAATTATAGATTTAATATTTTATATGTTTATACATCAATTTTTCAATATATGGTATTTTTATATTTTTTTATTTACTAAAAAAATTCATTAATCACCCCAGAATTTTTTTCCATCAAAATAATATAATTGAACCGCATGCTTAATTTAAATGTTCTAATAAAAAATATAAAATACATCTTATAAAATTAAATCTACAAATATGATAAATTTAAATTTTAAATATTAATTCCTAATACTTAAAAAAAGTATTTCTGTTGAAATATAATTTATTATGATAATAAATGATTATATTTTACCCATTATCATTCCATAATTATTCAATAAACATTAAATAACTATTGTATATTTTAATTATATGATTTATAATATATTATTAATTTATAATAAATTAATATATTCCAATTATAATGATTTTAAATTACTTAGTGGTTATATGTATTCCCAACAATCATATATATATATTAAATAATAATATAGTGGTTAAATTATCATTTTTATTATTATATACAACCATAAAATTATTTCTTAAAAATAGTTATCCTACTAATTAATTGACCTAAAAAAATATTTTTTGAATACCTAATGTTTTTCTCCTATTTAATCAGTTATTCTAAATGGTTGGACATTTTATAGGGTAATGCGAGGATAAATTCTTCTATCATATATTATTTTTATTTTTCATTTGGTTAGAAATATTTCATTATTAAAGTAATATTTGTTCAAAATATGTTTCTTATAATATGAATTTTCATTTAATGTTTTATTTTTTATATTAAACCATAACAAAATATATCATTTCCCATTTTAGCATTGAATTTTTTATTGCAGAAATTATTCCAAAAATTGAAATTATCATGTGAAGATTCATATTAAACTATGGGTTATTAATGTTATAAGGATACTTAAGTATTATTGTGAAATTAGTTCCCAAATTTCATTACTTGATGATTTCTAATATGTGTTAATAGGTTATTATAACAAATGTATACGGAGAACCAAGTCCATTTTCCCATAGGGATATGTTTTGTATATATAGGTGAGGATGATTGAAGTTTATAATGGGAGACCACATATTAAATTTTAAGTGAATGTGTATGGGGTGTCACTTATACATACTATGATATGGTAGTAAAAGGTGTTTATATTGTCAATATAGTTTCAACCACAAAGAATGTACCATCCCAATAGTGTATTAGACATACTAGTAAAAAGTAAATCAACCAAAAAAACCAAATTAAACTTATATTATATCTAGTTAAATTACAAAAAACCATCTTATAGCCCTATGAAACAACATAGAGTCATTCAGTGGATTTTATACAGAATATACATGTACCGGTGTGGTTTCCAGTGAAGCATCACTTCAGAGAATGATTCCATGAATTTAAGTAATGTCATGTGTGTTTCTACTATCCCAAGCGTTATGATTATAATATGAGTTGTTGGACTATACAAATATACCTCTAGTATAAATTTACCCATCCTAATGTGTGATTCTATTATAAATTTTCCCCTTTTTTATTGTGTTATGATCATGCACTAATTGGCTAGTAGAGTGAGAATTAGGTGTTAGTGACTAAGATTATATCCAAAAACCTCACTAGATATTAAATAAATTCAATTTTAATTATGATTAAATTTCATATTATAAAAATTCAAACATATATTTATACAGAGTGAATTTATTATGTGATAATAAATATGTATAAAAATATTTTAGAAGGTCTTCATGATGGCCTTTACACTATTATATCAGATTGTTTTTTTCTCTTCTAACTCAAGATCGTTGATGGTAATATCAAATTCGCATTATTTACCTATAAAATATACCTTGAATAACCATCCAATACTTAGGATTATAATGTTATCATTATGAATATCCTTATAATGTAATACTATTTATTATTAAATTGGCTCATATCAAATATTTTCCCAATGCAATTTTGATAAATTCATGTGGAATTGTATATCCACATAAACAATTGATTAATAAATACACTAGGAAACATGTTTCTTTATGTCAAATATTTATTTCACTATTTATGCAATATGAAAATATAGATGGCCATTTATTTGTGAGGTTTACATGATATAATTATATACCATTTATAAATATTCTCTTTTCCCCTCAAGTGTATTCATATGGTTTATGTATACATCCTTTGTTACTATCGTCTAAATGATGTTCTTTCCCATTGAACAAACTCACCATAGGTGTATAGATTTTAATTTTGGATGATATATTGTCCCTCCTATATTTATTAATATTTTTTATTTTGATATTTATGTGTCATTTCAAATAATATGTATCATGAGTCGTGACATCGAATTATCAATCTAAATAATTGTGACATTGGATGTAACAAATTTTTTATTATATATATATTTTAAATCCTTCAACATTTATATTTTCCTATCCAGTTACATATTCATGTTACTATATATTGAATTTTATTAAAATCAATAGATAATTAATGTTATAATTTAATTCAGATCTCCGTACATCCTTTGTCCCCTAAAAAATCATTATAAATAATATTAAATTTTTCCTGGGAAGGAATGAAAATAATAATAATAATATTATTAAGTAATTATATTTAGGAAAATATCACAAATTATAAAAATTATCTATATCAAAAAATGGTAAAATATCCAAAAAATTGTAATTAATGTTGGGGGTTTATAATAACATATATATATATATATATTTAATTATGGAAATAAGAGCTCCCACATAATTAACCCGAGGAAACCAATTAGATCACGATGAAAAATTTTATTAGTTCTATTTTTATTCAACCTTTGAACATTGAATAAATTCAATATTTTCTACTGTTTAGTTATGGTATTAGTACCCAAAGAAGAAGAAGAAGATGATGATTTTATATAAAATGGGCAGGGTCAATGGCTATCTTGGAATATTTGTGTGGATAAATTCTTAGTAGTAGTTTTCATGTATGATGATTGTTTAGAGGGAATCTAAAATTTTATTAATAAGTGATTTATACATTTTATAAACCGTATACTTTATATTTATTATTGTTGAGTTCATAAGAAAAATATATATGTTAGTGTATTGGAGAGAATTTTGATTTTTGACAAGATTGGAATGATGTAATTGAGCTATGATTATAGAGGAAATGAATTTTGAAATAATGAGAATATAGAATTAGATTATTGAGAATTGGTATTTCGAAATTTAGAAAAGAGTGACTGTATTATGATGGATAAAATTTTTATTTCTATGTGGAAATAAAAACTGTAGTGATTTTTTATTTAAGTAATTATATTTCAGTTAAATGCTGCAAATGTTTGGAAAATAATTTAAGGGGATTTTGATGATTTTCTAATAATTTCAAAAGTCATTTTAGTTATATAATAATTATTTAGAGTGGTTAATATTTCACTAAAGAAAATTTTAAGGCTTTATGATGGGATTGGTGAAAATATAAAATTACATGTTCTAGTGATATTTTTAGATATATAATTTCATATCTGTTATATTTTTTTAGCTTAAAGTAGAAACTGCCAAAGTGTTGATCATATCAATTTATGAAATTTTTTCACGAGTCATATGTATGAATCTGGGGATGTCCATTGGATGTCAAAAACCATAATATGTTATAATTGTTATTCCTATATATGTATAAAATTCCAATGTTAGTAGTTGAATATAATATTTTTTAAGGATATCAATGGAAAATTATAAATGGATTTTTTATATGAAATAAAAAATTCTAGAAAATAATATATATGATTCATTAGATTGTAAAATATAGTAAATAAATAAACCACCATAAGATATGTGTGTTAAAATATGTATTATATAATATTCTATTCTCTTATATTTGTATGTTTTTGAATATGTCAGAAAAATTATTCCATTTATAATATTAAATATATTTTTTCTAAGATTATTTAGATGTAAAAATATACAGAGATTAAAACTTTTCAATAATTTATTTCTAGAAGATAATTTATTAAAATTTATAATTGTTCATTAGTGATATTAATACCATAATTATTCAAAAGTGATTTGAATTCAAGAAAAAAAAATATTTTCCATGTTTTTGATAATAAGGTCGTGATTTGATTCTTTTTAGGGATGAGTTCCATTCAATAATTGGTTTTGAAAATTGAGATACTATCGCACCTTGATGAGATTGTCACAACATGGTGACAAATAAATAAAATATCATGAAGAAAAATTAATTATATTACATGAGATTAGATATACTTTGATAGGTTTTTAATCATTTTTTATGAAATGGAGACGGTTAATGGGAATGATGTTAATTTGGAATTTTTTATGAAATTTTTTTGGATTAATGAATTAGATAAATAGAAAAAATTTAACCAGATTAAATGAGAATAAAAATATGGATGTTTAATTGACTTGGTTTAACGTGGACTTTTTTCAGTCAAAAATGATGGACGCATCAATATTTTAATATAGAAAATACAATGATGCGGAATTGTGAAAATATAGAATAGAAGAAGAAGGAGATTTTTTGTGGTTGGATAATGATAACTTGATGATTTTTTAGAAGAATATTGTTATTATTGAAAAGAGGAGTCAATGGAATCGAAGAAGAGAAGGACTTGTTTGTCATAGAATTAGAAGAAGTATATATGGGAGAGAGATAAAATGAACAGAACATTTTACATTGGGAATATAAGAATTGGATGATGAATGATTATTATTTAGAAGGAATAACAAGACACGTGTCCCTATGATATCATGTGTATATTGATCATTATTATATCATGGGTATAAGAACGATGTTAATTTTATAGTCAAAAGGCCTAGAAGCAAGTGAGACCACCTCCTACCAAATTTTATTAAAAAATAAAGAACATAGTCAGAACATCAAAATGGAGGTTTACAAAGCCTATTGAAAGACTTACCACATGCATCAACCTCAACAAAAGGAACACAACAATCAAGATCCATAAAAGACAACTCAAAGCTGGAATCCAAAATAGCCTTCTTTGACAACGCATCAGCAACCTGATTGGCCTCCCTATAAGCATGTGTCACCTCAAAAATGATACCATCAAGGAGATGAAGAATAACAATCCAAGAGGGAAGAATAATCCATGGAAAATTACTCGACCGCCTCAGGAGGATATTAACAGCCACCATAGAGGCTGATTCTATCCAGAGAAATCGCCATCCAAAATGAACGGCTAGTTGATCACTTTAATCATAGACCATAGCTCAGCCTCAATTGCAGATCCCTAACCAATATAATGATAAAAGAATCCCTTAACGATGCACCAATAGGTACGGAAGACACCACCGCAGCCTGAAGGCCCAGGTGCGCCTGAAGCCACCCCATCAACATTGACCTTCAACTAAGAGGGAATAAGAGGAATCCATCTAATTGACTTCAGCACCAATGGTTTTTTAACCCTGCCAGCAATGCTAAAATTCGTTAAAATAATAAGATCATTCAGACCATTATGCATACAACCAACCTGGACTCTTGAGGCTGTCCAAACAGCCTTATGAATCGCCCTCAAGCCAGACTAGAAGGTTGGCATTATATTCTAAAAAACATAATCATTTCTAGCCTTCAAAATGAAACCAAACGTTGCTGAAATAGCCACCACAAGGATAACCTAATCCTTCTCACTATAGAAAGTATTGAATTCTAAATAAAAAAGTCCATAAAATGATGTCAGATCCAAACAAAAAATTGTCATATCCTGGATATACTTCTATAACCTGCATATAAAAGGACAAGACAAAAAAGTAGATCAATTGATTCCACCACGACAAAGCAGGTATAGCAGACCGAGGCAAGGTGAATCCCTTCCCTTTGAAGAGAGTAGTGAACCAGTTTCCTTCTCTTCCATATCCTCAATATAAGCTAGTACACTAAAGGAGGGGTGAAAAAAGTTTGGAAATCAGACATCCACTTTGGGGATGCATTATGCCCGACGCACATATGCAGATACGTTGCCCGGGTAATGATAACCCCATTAGAGCTTGGTCTCTAAAGGGTATTATCTTTGTCAATGTAAATGTATCTTTAAATGTCATCTTTGATCTGAGGAGTAATGAAATCATAAGATCTTCCTCCTCCATTACGTAAATATGCAACCAAACAACACAACACATTAGATGGAATATCAACATCCTCTTGGATCGGCCTGGCCAACCAATTAGTGCTCCAAGCATTCAGAGTGGACTCCCTACAAACAAGACACTTTGAATAGGGCATAATACCATTAAAAGAAGACTTTAAGGTAGACCAAATGGAAGAAGATAGATAGTGAGAGTAACCATCCCAGAGCCTTGATGTAATCCGAGCTGAGAGAAATTCCATTGAAGAATCATGAGAAGTAACAAGATTCTAGGTAAACTTGGTGAGAAATGCCTCATTATACTGGCCCAGATCATTGATTCCATGGCCCCACATCTCTACCGACTTAATTAACTTTCTCCATGCCACAAAAATCAATTTCCTTTCATAAATGGAACTAGTCCATATGAAATTTCTGATAAGCCTTTGTAGCTCTTTTATCAGATTATTTGGCCACTTATAAATAGAAAACACATAAACAAACATAGGGGTAATCACTGATTTGACAATACAGACTCTACCAGCTTGAGACACAACTTTCCCTTTCCATGTTTCCATCTGAGAAACAATTCGCAAGACAATAGATTCAAGATGACACCTCTTTACGCGAACCCAAAAAAGGGGTACTCCAAGATAAGTGAAAGGTAATGAGCCCTTTTTATCCCCAAGGGATCTTGTGATTTTATTCTACTTTCTGATGCAGACATCCTCCACAAAAACCACAAAATTATTCTAAAAACTAATTTCCTGCCCAGCCACATCCTCATAGTGCTTAAAAATTATTTTAATCGAAGATACAGTCATTTAGTTGGCATTAGCAAATAACATGATTTCATCAGCATAAAAAAGAATGTGAATATTATACGTTTAATAATTGGTGTTGATTTTATTTCATGTGTTTTACATGTCATTTATTTATTATTTTGAGGATTTTATTAATTGAATGTGACTTTTAAAAATAAGTATTTTCATTTTAGTGGTTTTTTTCGTTAAAATTTTTAATCCATCACATTTATGTTTGATTTTGGTAATTTGAAATTCAAATAATTCATTCAGTTTTACTTTCTTTTCATTCAATTTTGATTATATGTTACTAACTCTACAATTTTATACTTTATTTGGTAATTTTTGATTTTCTTAAATTATAAATAATAAAACTCTTATTTAATTTTAAATGTATTTTTAATAGTTTAATTTTACAATTTTGATAATTGGATTTAAATTAGTTTCTTAAAAAATTGAATCTATTTATTAATTATATCTATCATATTTCTAATTTAACTATTAATTGGATTATCATATAATTAAATGAAATAAGTTTTTATTTTTGTTAATATTATTGTTTATATTTTAATTTATCCTTTAAATGACTTGTTTTATGATTTTTTATTTTTTTAGTGTGTATATATATAATTTATCATTCTCTTTTATGATTGTGGAATTAATTTTTATTTTCCATAATATATGTTAGTTAATTTTGGATGGTCATAAGATATAATCTGAATTCCCAAAAATATAATTCTTATCTGAATCACATAAAATAATTTTTTTACTTGGGCATCGTAATAAAATAAGAATCTGGGTAAGATATATTATGGGAGTATGAAAAAATGAATTCTCACATTGTAATTATTATACTCTCAATGTAATATACATAATGTCCTCATAGGTTAATTTATATAACACAATGGAATTAAGTGAATTGATCCAAGGATTAGTTCACCGATGATAAGTACACAGTCCTTTAAAGATAATGATAAATTTTTGAAAATATTTTATCAGGTATTAAATCGAATCCATTTCCATAAAATAATTGTTATCTATATGATGAGGATGATATTGGTTTTTCAAATGTAGACTGAATGAAGCATCCAATTGATGTTGATGACTCAGATCAAAATAAATTTTGCTGAGATCATGAAGATTACAAACATGGAGAACATGAAGGGAAAAAAACTAGATAATTGTACTCTGTTTAGATCTACTGGATTCACATTAACAATATGGGAGTATGTTCTAGATGAAGTTTAACCTATTGTTTACAAAAAATTCCGATTAAGCCATGTTATCATGATCTAATCTCACTGACAGATATTTGACCAGAACTGAAGCCACGTTTCCCATGGGTAACATAATATTTGAGCAGTCTTTGACTATGGAAAAATACTCACAGAATAATGATGTATATTGTTTGATGAAAGCATTATATTAGTGGAGATTAAATGACAATTAAGTGGTTTTGGAATCATTTTCTTCAATTGTTATCATTATTGAATTCATAGGTTGTTCTTCAAGTTATTTTTGTGGGATATTAGAGAGATAGTGGAATCATAGATGGAAGAATTTTGTCAGATAATCAATTAAAATTCATGATAATGTGTCAGTGTTTATTTGGAGTAAAATTTAAAATTTTGTGGAAGTGAGATAATTATGAAGGAAAAAATATTATATTTGATGAAAGAATCATCTTTTTAGAAATTTATATTATTAGTGAGTAATGGAATACAATGATACACATGAAAAATCCTAGGAGTCTATTATTATCCTTGATTCTAATTTTAGAAAAGAAAGAGTTGGACAAAATAGGTGGTAACTAGAGAGTTAAGGAAGGATAAGATCCTTGAAATTAAATTTTATCTTTTTCATTCCATTACTATTTCATTCTTGTTGTAATAATTAATACAATAAATGAAAAACTGGAAATTTTTTCGGGATACAATTATTTGGAATCATATTGAATGGGTAAAAAATGTACATTCTCAGGAATAAATCCTTCTTCCTGAATCACTACTCTCTCAACTTATTTCATCAAAAATGTAACTTTATATTATTTTTAAAATTAATTTAAATTATTACTAAATTTATTCATTCAAATAATTTCAATTAAATAACAATTATATGATAAGAAATTACAATCATGAGTTATGACATAATTTTTATCAAAAAATTTATTTGTTGAAGGTCATTTAAATATTTCATTAATAATTAATTCAATAGTTGAAAAACTCAATAATTTATTAATTCACAAGATAAATTTAAAAAATGATTCATTTAACTTGCAAATTTACAATTGCAATGAATTATCTATCCATAGGTAAGGAAAATTTATTCCCAAAGTCAACTTCTGAGTATAAATGAATACAATTCCTCCCATAATATTCAAAACACACTCATAATTATAATAGTACTATGTAAGGTTTTACAAATTGTTAACATTCAACGTTGTCAACCTTAGTGAGATATAATTTTTAAATAATTGATGTTGACGGATCACCTCACTATCAAGAACAAATATTAATAAAACTCTAAAAATAATCAATCTGTTAAAAATTAATTTATAAAAAATGTTTAGATAAAAATCCTTTAAAATCTATGAAATTCGTTAAAATTTCTAGTTCGTAGAATCTTCAGTCTATGTGTTGATTTATACTAGATCAAGTTATGAAAAAAAATAAAACATTTAATATATTAATTGAAAATTCACTATTCTATAAATCAGAAGAAGAATAAGTCTTAATTGGATGAATATTTGGAAATTATAAACAATTTTCAAAACCAATATTGAAATCAATAACCTCTTACAAATGAGATAGATGAGATATTGATCCTATCGAGTTTTATGTTTAATTTTTTTTATTAATATGTTATATATTAGTAACACTCTTAGGGATATAAATTATTAGATTAAAAAATCTTAAGTTTCTAGGTCACCATTATAAAATGGACATTTTGATGAAAACACTTTTTTTCATTACAGATTTCTACTATGTGGTGAATCAACTTCCATTTAATGGATTGATTGAAGAATGGATAAATATTTGATCTTTCACTTTCTATAAAAAGTGAAATGAAATGTAATGGCTTTAGAAAATTATTAAAGTGATTTTTAAAACATGGGATAAGCTATCTTATACTTATATAATAATATTTTATCCACGAAGAATGACTATAAAAATTAGCTATAAGATCACTAGATTTTTGAAAGATGGGGATGGGATATTCCACAAGGCATGGGAATGACATTAGGGTCTTCTTAAATAATTTCAAACTCACTTGTGTGCACAAATGTTTCTTTTGGATTACTTTTACAATATCTCCATCCCTTATCATAATAGATTGTATTATCAAAAAAACTAGATAGGATTTTATCAATAGGAAGGATGAAAAAATAAATCAAATATTAAATAAACTTGCATTGAATTCCCAAAAAAATATTCTAGGAGAATTAAAATAGGTAACAAATTCAATAATAATTTCCATCAGCTTAAAGTTAATGAATCTAGGTATTATAATGAAAATGGTCAAAATTTACTTATGTAGTAGTGCCACTACTGTGATATGTATTTTCATTCCAACTCTTCCATCCCAAACATCAATATGCCTACCTGAAAAGCTAATAATGTCAACCTTTATAGTTATTGTACTAGGTTAAAACAAATGGATAATCCATTTTATAAAAATTTATGATAATTTTATAGAAATAATCCTAAAAACTCATGGATGGGTAAGGGATTTTGTAGAAATGCTTTACCCAATAGCTTATAACAGCAGCCTATGTAGAAATATCAAAATCAACCATGGGATGAGAATTATAATTATCAAGGTAACCTTGATGTCAAAATTTTCACTAAAATTGATCAATTTATTAATAGAATTGATTTTCAATATGAAATATTTTTTAAAAAGTTAAATAAAAAAATCACAATATGATTCGCATAAAATTCAATTTGATATAAGAATAAAAATTTGGAAACTCAAATGGGCCATCTTGTTAGGGAAATAAATTAGAGGGAGACTGGGAAATTAACAAATAAATATGAATTCATTACTAAGGAAAATATCATTGAATTCACTAATTGGAGTCGAGATCATACTCCCAATAAATCTTCTAGAGACCCTAAAACAACTGAAACTATAATTCTGGAAGAAAATGATAACAAAAAAAATAAAACCAATAAACTAGAAATCTTGAGATCCCCAAAGAATATTTAGTACAACATACCATTATACATATTCGAAAAGATCCTAAAGAGATGAAAATAATGAAAAAGGAGAAGTAAAAGAATAATAAAGCACTTAAATAGATTCCTATAGTTTTAATGAATTTTTTCGAAGTATTCAATTCCTAGATAGAATTATGATAAATCATCGTGAACCAGAAATTAATATTTTTATTGATTTTTTAAAAAGGAATCACATTAATATCAATTTACTAGAAGACTTATTCTAGGATCCAACAATTCAAAAAATAAATTAAAAAATTATTAAAAAAATGAAATCACATATGGAGTTTTCCACGAAAACATTAACTATGGAGTGTAGTGGTTTAGATCAGAATAAGATACCTCTAAATCTCATCGATCATGTACATTTTTTTATTCTATATAACTTAGGATATAGTGGCCAGGACAACTGACTTTGTTACCTTAGAGACAGAACTAATATAATTTATTACTAAATATTTATGTATTTGAGATTGGGAGACAATTTTCCCACTATTTTTGTCTTGTATTTCCCAAAACTCTTGATCACCACCCTATAGAAGGATTTGGTAATTTTATTTTTAGGTTAGGAATATATTTTTTCTGGATAATTTCCAATTAATTTATATGGAGTTCGATAAGGGAGTCACTATCATTATTTTTAGTCCCTTCCAAGCTCCAAGGGGAGCTGTAATAAATGTTTTTAATGAACTGTTTATTTTAAATATGGGAATAAAATATGAAGAGTTAAATGTTGTTAAAAATGTAAAGTTGCACCATGACCTGAAAATTTATCAGGTGAAAATATTCATGAGTATGAAAAATCTTATCATGAAGAAGAATATTTATTTTAAGCATAATTATGATATAAATAATAAAATCGCACATGTTTTAAAAATGCATGGTTATTTTTTCATGTATGGAGGCAGCACCGATAAATACATAATTGGGTGATTATTTGGGAAACATGGATACGTTTTCTAGATAAAAATTTAAACAACCAAACCAAAATTGATTCTAATGATTTTTCTAATATTTAATGTAATAATGTGGAGGATTTATTTAGATCTCATTAATTTTATATAAAGAAAATTAAGGACTTGGGTTGCTTTAGGACTAATTTTATTCCTTATAGTGAAGAAGAAACCACTTTATAGATATGTAATCTTACTTCCCATATAAAATATTACATCTACATAAAAATTCAACCTTGCATGTCATAATCGTCACTGAGTTATATGTGAGTCAAGAAGACATTTTTTTATCTATTCATAGAATGATTAATCATATTATTGCATGATCTATATATGATATTAAGGGAATTATTTCATATTTTTTTATGTATAAATTACTATAGAACGTGATCATATGATGAGATTTAATTCTCAAAGAATATTAAATACAACCATGAAACAAGTATTTAGAGAGGAATTACTTATGCAAGTTCATATTTTAATATGCTTTTCATTCACTAATGGTCCATTGATAAGTCTGGTACAGGTTTTTTGTAATAAGGGGTTTCATAGATATAAATAATGAGAAAAAGAATATGAAATTCAAGGTAGGAAAGATATAAAATAGAGGGGCTATATTCATTATTGAGAAAATAATTATACCACTATAAAAGATCATTTAACAATTCCATTTCTAGATGAAATTATTTAAAGGTTGGATGAAAATTATTATTTTTTGTTTATTGAAAGGTCATTATTGTTACAACTACATTCCCATAGCCCTATAATTCTGGGATAAAACCACATTCAATTTTCTATTTGGGACCTTTTCCAAAGTACTATGACCTTTGTCCTGTATAGTGCTCATTTCACCTTTTAGAGGTGTATGATGGCTATAATTTTAGATATAATAGTGATAATTATAGAAATTTTTTTGAAATACTTTTTAATTTTAGGTTCTGATTCTGATAGTTTTCTGTAAAATTTATATGCATTTTTACATATATTTGAGTAAACAAACCAATATAGACTTATATCTAGGGAAATGTCAATTAATGGTTGCACAAGTAATTATATTAAGGAATAATGTTTCTATGTTGAGAATTGATGGAAAAATGGTAATATTTAGGTGATTCAAAATCATACACCACATAAAAACGTAAAAGGAATTAGAAGTTTCTACGAGTATATCGGGGTTTTACTAAGGATTTATTAAATACATTTATATATTTCATGAAGAACTTTGTTCACTATTAATCAAGGAGTTATCTTTTGTGTTTGATTAATATTTCAATGAATTTTATAATTCTAAATTAAAATCTTACATATTCAAAAATAAATAGTTCCAATTACTACAAATTTCCATTCATGTTTAGGATTAATGCATATCATAGGGTAGTATATTCAATTTAAGGATAATGAAATATAATAGGTAACATCTGATTTTCTTTTATAGGTAATTTCTTCTTGATGCCAAGAAAAATTATTCAATTACTGATAATGGGTTTATAGTTTTCATGTTTCCTATATAATAGTTCACAAAATACCTCATAGGCTCAAAAATCGTAACATTCACATATTATTCTCAAATGAAATGTAGTTTGGATTAAAATGAATAAAAATGAGATTTATGTGGTGGAATTTATTATTGATAGAATTTTATTTATAAATAAAATATATGAAAGGTGTTAAAAATGTTTTTTATGATCAAATATCTAGGTTACCAACTACCAAATTTTAAAAAAGTGATATGATAGTTATAAATGAATATTTTCCTATTGACTTATTGTTTACAGCTTCTATGAAACAATCATCATGGTTTAATGAATTTTACATCATATTAGATGTATGTAACATTCCAAATTAACATGCACATAATCAAGGGAAGAATACCATTGCTGAGATTATGTACTACATTTGGGATGATCCCTTTCCATTTTGGACGTGTTATAATGGGATATTTCTGCATTGTGTTCCTATAGTAGAAATGGTTTCCATTTTATAATGTTGCCAATCTTCTCCATGGGATTAAAACCATGGCGTATAGAGGTTAACATAAATGGTCCACCAATATTTTTTTAATGGAATAACCTATTTTTGTGTGGAATATGTTTAGTAATAAGCTATGATAAATTTCAAAGGATGTTGAATGTGTGTAAAAAAAGTGTTTCCACAAAAAGGGATACTATGAGTTATTTTTTTTTATTTTTTTGGGTTATAAATCATGGGACCATTTCAATCTTTATATGGGAATCAGTTCATCCTTATTTTTATAGGAACCATATATAAGTGGGTTAATGACAAAATATTAGAAAAAATCATTGTAATAGTGTTGTGAATCTAATCAATAAGAATATGATCTCCAGATTATGTGTTCCAAGAAAATTCAACATAGATAATGGTACACATTTTAGGAAAATAAAATATATGTCATTAATGGAAAATTATGGATGTTTTTATAAAAATAGTACCAGTTATCAGAAAAAATCCTATAGGAAGGAAGATGAATAAAATTGAGAATTAAAATAGTTAGATATATAATTTTGAGTTGTTTAAGAAAAGGATGATCTTTACTGCTAAATAAGGCATTATGGTCCTACATGAATGCTTATAAAACTCACATTGGGATGCATTCATATAGAATTATCCTTAAAAATACATAATATTGTCATGATGAGATCCATTGAACTATTATTTTGAATTAGAAGCTCTAAATTTGGAATACAAGTATACTAAAGTAGGAATGATTATAGAGTTTAGAGATCTAAAAAAAATTAGAAGATATTTTAATGAAAAATAAATAATTTTTTATGAGTTATTAAATTCCATTCATGAATCCATTATTTAAATTAAGAATATTATGGTCATTTACAAGGTCATACATTTAAATTCACGATTTAAAATTATTTTAGGGATACTGAAAAATAAATGGTTTGGACCATTTATAATCATGAATGTTCCTGTGAATGAGGATTTATATTTAATTTGAGGGGAAAATATACCATCCTTTTTAAATGGTTAGAGAGTAAAAAATTATATTTTGTGTTAGTTGGTGGGTTTTGCCTTTATTTACTATATAGAGAGATGAGTTTTTACCTAGACTAAATGAGGACTCAAGACTAATTAGCTCATGGGAGTCAAACCATATTTCTTATTGTTTTCCATTTTTACTTTTCAATAAAAATAATTTCATGACATCTTCTTTTTTCTATACTGTTTTCTTATTCTTTTAAAATTATACACATTCCAATGTATTTTAAATATTTTTTGTACATCATTGTATTGATAGGAGGAGTAGAGCATCTTTGGCCGAAGAATTAGTCATTCTTCATTGGTTAGTAGATCTAAAAACTAAATAATACTTGATTCACCACTATAAATATTAATTATTGTTAGATTTTTTATGGAAATTTATATTCTTTTATCATATTTTGATATTTTAGATTCCAAAGGAACTATATTGTTCTTTGTTTGGAACATCACTCGTAGTTATTATAGAAAATTTATTAAAATGGGATTATACGAATAAAACTTCTACTACTAGTGGACATCTGTTATTTCCATTATATTAGTTATTTAAATTCATTTCGTTACATTGGAGGAAATTATGTGTGGTAGGATCTCCTTCTATGTTTTCAAATTATTATTTTCAAATAAGGTTTGATCTCTATTGTTTGGTTCTCTGATCTCCTTTTGTGTTTTATAGGAAAATTGTTGTGAAGAATTTTGAATCCTACTTGCCACAAGGAATTTACCTTTGTCTTGATTGAAATTATGTTTTTTATAATCTACAAAAATTTCATGGAATAAAATATTAAACATAATACATTGATGTGATTTTTTGAAAATTTGTGGGGAGTTTCAAAATATGGTTAAGCATGCACTTTTTTTATTTTGGGAAAAAATGCTTGATGTGTGTGAAAAAAATGGTATTAAAATTTAACTGGAAACCATGAACGTAAATTTAAAATAATAAACTATAAATATTTTTTAATTACAGTTTTGAATGTTTTTATTCTACCTTTGAATTTTACATTGAGTAAAAAATTTGAGTTTTATGTGTCGGGGTGAGGGGATTTTTAAATAAGAAAAACATTATTTATGTGAATCCCATTAGAATCCCCCAAATTAGATTCCATAAATGTTTTTTAAATTTTTTTAATTTCTCAATATTTTATTTACATTTATAGTGGATGAATATTTTTATTGATTTTTTTGATTTTCCTTTCACATTGAGGTAGTTAATTTATATTAGGCCATAGAACTAGTTTACCACGTCATTTTTATTTCGCTTTTAAAATTTTTCTTATTAAATTTTGTTAATTTTTATAAACATATCATTTGTTTTGGACTTCTCAACAAGAATTAATTTAATTATACATTAATTTATATGGATTATTAATTACTAATTTTAGTTTTTTTGACCCATGAATTATGCATTAATAATTATTTAATTATTTGAGCTGCTAAATGGGTTATTTATCATATAAGTATTTATTGAAATTTCTCATCCAAGAAGAGTGTCCAATTATTATTAATTTTAATTATTATGTGTTATCTAACCTGTGGGGGTGAAGAGATATTTGGACTATAATATTGATTAAAATTGATATTTTTTTAGTTATATTAAAAAAACATTTTTATTTAATATTGTAAAACATGATTCCAACATTAAACTGAATATATTTGATTTTATGGTGTAAATAAATCTTATATCATTGAAGTTTCCATGGGGGAAAATATATTTTAATAATAATTCAATATGGAACTACAGTTTATAACTTTTGAGATTTATTATTTTCAACTAAATTTGATTATGTTATTACTTGTAGACAAAAAAATCATAGATGTTCGGGGATTTTATGTGGCGTTTATTTCATGCACTTTTAAACATAATTTATTTATTATGTTATCAATTTGATTTATTATATATGACTTTTAATGTTAAATGTCTTTAAATAATTGTTTTTTATGATTGTTAATCTATACTTTTATGTTTAACCATGATCATTTAAATTTAAATAATTAATTTTGGTTTCCTTCATCTTATTTAATTGTTTCTTTTATATTGTTAAATTTATTTATTTTAGAATAATTCTATTTTTATAATTTTGTTAATTTTTAATTATTTACAATTTTATTTTATTTAAAATCATTGATTTTACTATTTTGTGTTTAAAATTTTAATAATTACGTTTGAAATATATATGCTTAGAAATTGATTTTATAACTTTATTATATCTATTATATATCAATTTTAAATTTTAATTTGTGTATCAAATATTATATTGAAATCAATTTTTATTTTATTTATTGATTTAGTTTATATTTTAGTTTATCATTTAAATGTATTATTTTATGATTTTTTAATTATAGTATATATATTCATTTGGTTATTATTTTTATCCTTTAAGGTTACTCATTTAATTTCATTTAGAATCTCCATTAGATTATTCTAGAATGGGGTATGATAAATTCAAAATTAAAATAATAAAATTTGAAACTATGTCACATATGATCTTTTTTTACATTACATTTTTAATAACATTTCTAGATAAGTAATATAAATGGTAGGAATTAGAGAAATTCATTTTTCATTTATTAATTATCCTTCACATAGTAAAAGTCATATGAATAAAATTAATCGTAATTTATCTTATGCTATGTATCAATGTAAATCAATCCAATGTTGATCTTACCAAAGATATGAAAAGAGATATTTAAAGAGTAAAAATAGGTTGGACATGCTTGGATTGTGGATAAAATGGAAACTCATCCCATTATAGAAGTGGAATAGATTTGATGATAATGATCAATGGTTATCATTCCTAGATTGAATGAAGATTCTAGTTGAAGAAGATGACTCCAATCTAAATAAATAAAGTCTAGATCATTTTGATTATGAACAGTGATAATATTATCACCAATCGATGAAATCATTAGACCATGTGGTGCAATACGTAATGCACGCTAATCAATTATAATTATATGCTTGATGAAGATAAACCTAATGATTTCAAACCATTTTGAATGAGGTGGTTGTTATTTATCAGAGCTCACTAAATATGATTATAATGGAAATTGATTAGTGTATTCCATGGTGAAACCGAGTATGAAGATTAGGATATACTAATGTTATATGTGTCATCTAATTTGAGAATAATTTTTGAGAAAGGAGTTATTGTTTTACCGTAAATCTCTTGATATTTGAATACCATTGGATGATGAAGAAAAAAATATTGAGTTTTCAAAGGATATAATAAAATTTTGAAGACATAATAATATGAGACTCAATGAATATTTATTTGGAAGAAAATTGGTTGACCACTCTAACTATTCTAGGTGTTCATTAACTCGAGATTTGAGTAGTCAATGTTTGTGGAAAAAGATTCATATATTAATTGTGGAGTCTATTTGATTAAAGTTCAATATTAGTGAAGATTAATTGAATATTAAGTGGGGTTGGTATCATTTCATTTCAATAACTTTTTTTCTTTATTTAATGCACTATGTGTTCTTCAAACTATTTGTGAGGTCCAATGGAGAAATGAGGAATTTATATAGGGAACCATTTTGTTTGATGATGCCATAAATTCTAGAGCATGTTCCAGAGATGGTTAGAGAAATTTTTGGAGTAACGTGGTAGTGACAGAAGCATAAATATAAAATATGGAATTTGACAAAATACTCAACATTTTTTCTTTTGAGGTGGTTCATGGAGATAGTAAATAAAAGGTTTACCCATAAAAATCCAAGGAATCTATCATTATCATTAACTGATATTTTCACCCAGTGAGAATGGTGGATGGAAGGTAAGATTTAGAATGTCAAAGGCAGAGAATATCCTTGACCAATAAGGATATATATGAATTATTTTCTTGTTTAATTATTGTTTTAATGATTTATAATATCTTTATAAAACTTATAAATTTATCTATATAAACTTTTTTGGGAATGATATTGAACTGGTAAAATATTTCCCTTCTTAATCAATAATATTTCATTTTGGATATCTACTCCCTTACCATATTTATCGACACTTTTCAAATTTTTTTATTTCAATAATTTTAGAAATGGATTTTTGGAATTGATTCATTCATATTTTTTTGATTAAATAAAAATATTATTAAAATAAATTGACTATAATAAGTAGTGTATCAAAATAATTGTTAAAATTAATTTTTAAAAACATATTATAGTTTTCATGAATTTTTATATCTACCGATAAAAAAAATTAGAATCAATTCATTCATAGGAATACATGCTAACATTTTTTATTTAACCCTTAAATTTTTAGTTCACGAACATTTTCTATGAATGAGTAATGAACATTTATTCAACACGTCATTCGAGTTCCCTATCATCATACTGTTCTATTCCCAAGACTATTCATGTTTCTTCCAATATTGTAATAATAGATTTACTTTTTTATGATATTCCATTAATTATTGTTTTCTTGTCTTCTTGTTTATTTTGGTTTCATTTTGTTCTACCGATCAAAAAATTATTCTATGAGGGTTGACACCCACACATCACTATATTTGTAGGATATAGGGTTTTATAAGTAATTAATTATTTTTCTAGTCAAGAATAGTGTGTTAAAAAACATTTTAGAAGTTGAATATATTCTATTTAAGAATAATATTTTAATTTGATGTGATTAAATCCAATTGTTCCTCAAATATCATGCTTACATAATAGTAGAAGAAAAATATGAGATGATAGGAGGGAGATAATATAAATAATCCTTACATGTGAATTTATGTAGTTACGAGATTACAAGTCTATCAGTAGTTTTATTTTGTATTTTTGGGGGATTGATTTCACATTATTTACATAGGTCTATGAATTTTTGGAGGTATTATAAACTATAAGATTTTGTATTATATAGTGAAAATATGAGTCTCCTACTCAACTGAAATACCATAAATAGTTTTTAACAACAATGTAAATAACCTTGTAAGTATAAATATGTTCTTCAGAATTTATATATTTGGTTTCATACTTGTATGGATGAAAAATAAAGAAATAAAGGACAAAAACAATAACCCTCCATTGAGGATAATTTCTAGAAAATAATTTTTAAAATGCTTTATCATCGATGCAACCCCATCACATTGATATAACATTGTTATCTGGGAACATTAATTTGTTTCATTTATAATAAATTATCCTTGGAATTATTTATACATGATTGATATTTATGTTGAAGAGTTTGAATTTAATTAATAGTAGAGGTGTTAAATTAATATATTTAATTAACTAACATTATAAAAAGAATAAAATGATGCATTTTTTTATAATAGTGTAGTTGTCAAATAATCTTCTTTTATAGGGTTTAGTCTAGTTAGGAAAGGATTTACATTGAACTTTATAGGTGAAATGAATTTGTAGATTGATTCCAAAGTAATTAATTCCACTTTGATGTACTTATTTGAAATAGTTTTTATAAAATTGGTGATTCTCAAAACTATCAATGGAATTTGGGATAGCCTTCTGAGAATTTTTAAGTGGAATGATAATGAGAAATAATCTACACTAAAAACAAACTGGTCAATGTGAAAGGTTGTTATAATTGATGATGATCTCAAGGCTAAATGAAACATTCAACATTATTAGAGGGTTTGGGGAAACTGTGTTAGAATTAGCCATTGTGAATATGATTATGTGAAACATATCATTCAAATTTGATTCTAATGTTATTTCAATGGATGTTAGTGATAATTTATTATAAGATAAATTTCATAACATTATTCTCACTTATTAGATTTGGAAATATCCCATATTAAAGATGAATATATTGGATTATATGATATTTATAACAACTCATGTTCTCATAATGAATGAAATTAAATATGAATAATCCCCAGATTCAGAAGAAGGAAAAAAGGGATAAATATTATGGTGGAATCGATAATCCTATTATGTGAATCTCTATAGTAATAATAGGAATGTACATTATTATTCGTCCTCAAAAGTAAATATCTTGTGTAATTTCATTTTTTTGGTGATTATCAAATAGAGAATAAAATATCAACAAGACCTGATGAAAATGATGATAATTTTACCTAAAAGATTATGGAATAAGAATTTCAGTTATTTCATTAATTAATAGGACTCCATGGAGAAATCTTATTAGTATTTAATAAGAATATAAATTCTCATTACAATATACTGACTCATAATAATGAGACTCTATTGTCATTTTTTCCAATTATAAATCATGTAAAAAATCATTACGTAAATTTACATATTAAAAAGGAGGTATAAAATATATATAATAAATATATATTTACTATGAAGATTTTATAATATATTGAGAAAAAATCTAAAATTAGGAAATTAATCAAATATCTTGATAAAATATTAAAACATGGAAATTAAAAAATAATATTGAATTTTTAATTAGCTGGATGTAAAATTTATTTTAACGGAATTTGAATCGAGTGATAGAAAATCAATTTATTTTTATGATTTAAAAATCATGAAGATACTAAGAAAAAATTACAAAAAAAACAATGGATGTTTAGTCTAAATCAAACTAACTTATTGTGAAAACATGTATAAAGAAAAAACAAATTGAATTTATTTATTCAGATAGAGAAAAAAATTTATTTCATCAAATATAGTATGTTTAAAAACAAAAATTATAAAAATATAGGTTTAATGATGTCCGAAAAAATTGACTCCAATATTAAATGGAATTATAATTGAGTTTATAATAGAAAGGAATTCATGTAAAATGAAAAATAATGGTTGGATTTCACATTAACAAAAATAATTATTACTAATAAAAATATAATGGTTATTATTGGTTTTTCAAAAAAGTAGTATTAAATACTTTGGCAATAGCTATATCATGTAACTAACCTAATAAAATGGAATTCAAATCCTGAATCATAATAATTATCTCTACAGTTAGAAGAAATAATCGTAGGATGAATATGTTTCTGGATTTCTGATTTGAATTTCGATTTTTAAAAAACAAATATGTATATTTAAAATAATTATATGGTACATGAGGCCAACAAGGTTATTTTGATGAAACTGAATGATAAAACAACCTTAAAACATCTACCTACTTCTAGAGATAAAAATTTTCATTGGTAGATAATGGTGTATCACCTAATATAGAAAATGATGATTGGTCATCGTTTTTGGAGAAGAATTATTAAGAGATAATACTCAACATATGAATGGATGAGTGGAAAATTAAAAACCATTTCATGAAAAAGTGTTGAGTAAAGAATAATATTCTACATGTAATAATGGAAAATAAAAGAACTACACTAATGAATTTCGTATGCATTTTTCTAAAAACCTATTATATCAAGGCATGCTATGTTGTGTGTTTATTAAATTATGCAACCCGAAGGTGATTGGGTATTAATAGATCAATTTAAAAATGATACCACTCATAATAATATAGTCTATAAGAAAAATATGACCATGATTCCTTTATAAACACATTTTAATAAATTCTTAAAAGAATGCATGAATAGTTCTACCAAAGTTGAAGATAGATACAAAGAAGATACTTTGCAGTGGTGAAACTATCAACATTACTTCACTTAATAAGTAGAAATTACGTTTGATCTTATTTGTGTATATGTTTATTTATTATTATGTTTAGGGAGTTGTAGAGGTTGAATTTATTTTGGATTATTAATGGTTTTTGAAACATT
Organism: Viscum album; assembly: GCA_963277665.1. Classification (NCBI taxonomy): domain Eukaryota; kingdom Viridiplantae; phylum Streptophyta; class Magnoliopsida; order Santalales; family Viscaceae; genus Viscum; species Viscum album. The sequence goes on along the minus strand of OY728125.1, from coordinate 1,470,817,779 downwards.
ACAATATAGAATGTCAACTATCAGAGATCCATTTATGTCTAATTAAAACATTTCAATATTTATTTTTATATTATTAAAGTTTATTACGAATATAATAAATAATGGTGTAGAGTCAAAATAATATGTAGAAGAAATGTTTACTCATATTTTAAAAGAAAACCATTTAGTGTTAAAATATTAAATTTTTGTATTGAAATAAATTTTTAGGTAGTATTATAACATATTCCATTTATTATGTTGACTAAATCATTTCCGATTGTAGTGGATGAAATGTGTAACATAGAAATGGTGAAGATTCATTTCCTCTCATTAATGTTTTAGATGTATTATTTACAGATTAATGTAGGTGGTATAACGTAATAAAAATTTAAAAGGGAATCCTATAGAGTGGTTTTATGTATAACTACTTATACAACCCATGTAAGTTATATTTGATATTGTTATTAAATAATGAAATTTTTTAGAAACCATTAATTTTTGTGTAAAGGGTTATTTTTCTCTACACTAATACGCCTGTAGAAATAGAGTTGGTTAATTTAATGTAATTTAATGTAAACAAGTGCTATTATCATTCCAAGAATTACTGAATCTTGATATAACTACTGAAAGGAAAAAAAGGATATAAAATTAAATTATGAGAAAACATGTAAGAATTAATGATGTAATGATAAAATTACTTACCCATATTAACTTTAAATTTTATCTATAATTTTGTCTGAAACATTTAATTTACATATAAAAATATTTATTTACTACCATTCAAAACGGGATGTTGACGAGACCGATATGAATTTGATATATAGTTCTACTTTTTGAATTTGATTCAACACATCAAAGATATATAATGTAATTATATTTTAGCAATTGGTGATTGTTGAAGAGCACAATGAAAGAAAAAATACTATTACCTTTAAAATTGAAAAGTAAATATACTATTATCTAATACCTAGTTGGAAGTATTTTAATAAAAAGAAATTTATATGAGATTATTATTGAGTTAGACTATAATTACAGAATGAAAGGGGCATTAGTTCTTGGGATATGTGTATATTGAGGATTTATGTATGTTGAGTAAAAAAATATATGTTAGAAACTAAAATAGTATATAAATATGGTTATTATGAATAAGTTTATTTATATACAATTTTAATGTTATTAAATACTGAATGATGGTTGAAATATTGAAAATCTATAGATCTATTATGGAGAATGAAGTGTGCTCTATTCTATGAAGAGTTCCTCATATATAATGTTTTATGAAGTAAAAATTCAATTCTTAAATTGAAGAAGTAGAAAAGGGTTATTGAAAAACTCACAATAGATTATTTAAATGTTGAAATGATTTGGATATTATGTTGAAGATATTTCTAAATATTTTGTTCTTTTACAAATATGTTTATGTGTTTTTGATTAATTTTTTGTGATTGAGAATCCCATAAGGATTTGATAATGTGGGGAGAATATTTTTAATAAAATAAATTTTATTGATTGTGGTGGTAATTTTAGTTGAGTAATTTCATATGCGACATAAATTTTTACATTAAATTCCAAATCAACAAAAATTATTAACATTCTTGACTAAATATGTTTTTTCTAAGTGTTATTCATTAATATTTAACAGTATATAGGGGTGACTTATGATTTCTTCATCATATAGAGGTATATAATGGTAATGGTAGTATATGTGAATTAAATTTTATTAAGAATCTCTCAAAAAAAATTATCTATGAAAAAAAATACAAAATATGTGAGAGAAACAAAATCATTAGTCTGCAACATCAGTTTCTCAAAACACAACAAAGGTAGAAGCCAGCATAAAATTTATGTGATTACATATTTATTATGTAAAATTTTATTATTTTTGAGATATGATATTTTTTCTATGTAAGGGAACTTAATAAATATGTATGGGTAAATATATCTTATTAATGAATTATTATTTAGCTGTAACGCGAATATATTGATGTTTATTATTATGATAAATTAGTAGATATTGGTATTTATCTGCATAAAAACTGAGATCTCACTTATCAAAAGGTTGTGTGATTCAATATTTAATATTTGTTTTCACATCATAGAGAGGAAGACCATGCTATAAAGTTTATTTAAGATGAGATATAGGATATTATTAATTCTGTGAAAGGATATGTATCCACACGATGATGAGAATTTCATGTAATGGAGAGTGATGAAGAAAATATTATAGGGAATGATTCATTCCATGATATTAGATTATATTATATTATTATAGGTTTTTTGTATGTATTTTTTCCATAAATATATTTTATAAATGATAAATCTATTATTTTTGACGTCTTATAAATTTTTTCCCTAATTTTTGAGTGATAATGTGGGAAAGAAATAAATATCATTAAATGTGAATAAAAACCTAGAAATATTATGGACAAGTTTTTGTGAGGATATTATACTGATAAAAATGAAGATGTTTTCAATATTATTAAATTGTAAATATAACAATACATTTTAAGTGATAAAATAATAGAATAAGGTGATGTGATGTTGTTTATTGAAGATAACCTGATACTAATATTAATATGAATATGATGAGTATCAAAGATATAAGGATCCAAAAAGAGGTATGATATTAAAGAATTAAAAATTGAATAATTATTAGAAGAATATTTAATAGAGAAACTAATGAAAACCAACCACATTAAAGAAACCATCAAAAAATTATGGAGGAATCTTTTGATATATAAGATTACAATGGGTGTGTGTGGGTGTGTATGAACTCACACATACATTAATCATTTTGAATATAGAGGATAAATCCAACAGCCTTTCACCACTATTGAAAATATTTTGGAATTGGAAATATGATATTGAAGACGAAGATATAACTTTATTGATAATATATACTTGTGTATGACAAAGATCATTTTCACATTAGATTAGAGGGAAGTAATGGCAGACTAGAAGTATCGAGTATACATAATTCTATAAAGGGTTAATATGTAGTCATAAGATTTCAAAATAGTCTAGAGACTATTCAGGCCAACACTATATACACTTTCATTATTTCGTTTTGAGATGTGTTCTATATTCTAATGAGTAATATTATATATTGAAATTCTATATCCCAGAATTAACACAAACACTTCATAGTTTGTGAACCTCCATTGATACTTATCATTAGAGAAATCCCTCTCTAATTTATAGTTATTTCGTCATGAAAAATTTGGGTATGGGTGATAATTCATGAATATGTGGAATGAGACATTAACCTGTTGTATAGAATAACTTATACAGAAAATTTTCAAAACATAGTATCATTAATTCATGCACCATCATTTATACAACATTAATAAATTATAACATTATCACATTCTGAACAGTGGGAAACTATTTTCAATAAATATTTAACGATGGATTACCATGAAAATTATAAATACTTGTTCTCAGAGATATCTAAATTGAAATATTTATTATATAAATTTTTCCTACATCCTTTATAAAAATTCCCCCCTACTCATTTACATTAACTTTTTTATTACTAACTATTATGCTTATTAATGAACATTAATGACCTCAATTTTTTTGAAATTTTATATCATTATTAAAGAATAATGTCTATGAAATTTTATTGATCCTTTTTACACATACTCTACTATTTTATTTACATGTTTCTAAGTCCCCTATCTATAAATACTTGTTAACTATTAATGAATACATTCAAATTAGGATAGTATAATTATAAATGTATCTAGAAGAAGAAATAAAACATCAATGAATAAATGAGGATGTTTGTCTCGTAATATTAATTAATAAAATATAATTTTAAAATAATATTGAGTATTAATTTTTCCAAAAAAATATATCAGTCACTAAATATTTACCATTTTTAATTTTATAGGTTTTATGCTATCAAAGTGAATAATGTAAATTAAATATCCTCTTATATATACATTTATTTATTTATTTTGACTTATTTTAATATATAATTGTCTATATCATACAATTTTTTTCATTGGATAATAAGAGGGAATAATTATTTCAAATAAATATTGGCTTATAACAACCCATCCCAAAAAAATTTATAACTCCTTATATATTCACCTGTTTTAGTGAACTTCCTCCAAAATTGAACCCTTTAAAAAATCATTTCCATTAAATATAGATAAAAATTTATCATATAATTTACTAAAATATAGGTATTTAAGGGTTTATTATCTTATAATTATATATAAAAATTTGGTTTTACATGGTTTCTAAATGATTTATGGAGTCTAATATGTAATGGTTTTTCAAAATACATTTAATGGATTAATAAAACAATAGTATACCCTATCATATTTAATGCACTTCACTAATATAGTTTTTAATAAAAATAAATGAAAATTATATTTTCATACATCCCCTAAGAATTTGAAAAAATATAACATAAGAAAAGTATTCCAATTTTGTTTAGAATGATTCCTAGGAATATAATCTAAAATATTGGTTTATCATTACATCATGGAAAAACAATAAATATTTTTTAACACCAGTTTCAAAATTTTAAAATTAAAAAATGATCATACAAAAAATCAAATTCTTTTAATACTTTAAAATTATAAAATTCATCTTAATATAATGATATCATATTATTTTAGTTTTATTCAAAGGAAGTTATTTTTTCTTATTTTTATCTAAACAAATCAAACAAAACATAATGAAAAATAAATCATATAACATATCTAACAATAATTAAATTACCACATATATGTGATATTATCATCATCATTATTGGAATATTATTATATAAAATATAAGATTATAAATAATATAATAGTATTAAAAAAATAAAAAGGAATGATATAACATAATTTCTCTTATTTATGTTGTAAAATATAGAAACTTATTTCCGAAAAATATTAATAAATGAAAAATAATAAATAAGATAAAAAATTAAAAACATAAAAAATGAAAAGATATGAAAAATATACATGGGTTCCCTCCCATGACTTGTCTTATATTCTTTCATTAACTTGACCTGACCATGTAGTTTTATGTGTAGTTCTGGGGTGGTTTGGGATTCCTAGGTAGTAACATCCATTTTTAGGTTACTCTTATACCACTCAAAATAAATATAAATACAAGAAAATTAGGTGACTCTAGTAAAACAACATTAAATTAATATACTACAAGATATACTTGCATTACAGCATGTCTAGTTCCCAATATAAGGCACCATATACCCACAATCTAAAATAGTGTCTTACAAATAGATAATTTACATCTGAATTTGATACAAGGTGAGATAAACTAATTTTAAATTACACTTAATTTCAAAAATTAATCATTATATCTAATAAGAATCACAAAATCATATGAAAATTAGTTTTATTATCTTTGAGGACCAACTACATAATCCATTTATTTTATTTTACATGTGAACAATTATCCATAATCAAACTACTCAAGACCCATTTGTATACTAATCGTTATTTTTAATAATATTTATAACATGTTGAATTAAACCATATGAAAGTCATGTGCATAGAATCTTAGTAAGTACACGGATAATAGACACTCATTTAATATCGAAACTGAGAATATGATTAGCATGTGAGTATGAGAACATAATCAAATCCAATAAACCTAATAATAATAGATAATACCTAAAAAAATTTATAAAAACATAAAAATCGAGGATTTGATCATAACATATGACTTATTCCAACAAAAAATGAGTTAGATGTAAAACATATGAATATGTAACAATTGTAAAAATAAAATCATGAAATAGTAAAGTATGAATCACTACCCATTTTCTATATCAGGGTTGAGAAACCATCAATATGGGATTACAATAACATAATAGAGAAGGAATCACAACCTAATTCCCACATATATAATGGATCATAGTTCACTACCTTATTCTCAAAAATATATTGGAGTAGTAATCGCTTCATGACTAAAAAACATATAGATCCTATTTCACAGCCTGATTCCTACAAATATATTGGTCCAAGCATTAATTCATGATTTTCACTATAAATCTCACATCAATAATTGATTCCAATAATTGTCTCATGATACATATTACTTCAACCAATGCATTAGAGGTTAGAATAAGATTCCACTCACTGTTATCATAATCATCCTTACTCATGTTACCAATGTGGGAATGAAAATGTTTATATATAAAACATCACATTATTAACCCATGTAAAAGAGATATATTTAAAAAAAATCTGGATAATATTTTGTAATCCATTGAGAGAATGACTTTTTATTCTTTCAAAAGAACATCACCTCAATGAAACAAAATAATCTTCAAATGATATCAACATATATGAAAAGACCGTAAAAATAAGGACACATCAAATAGTACCATATACGAATGGATTAATATTTGGAGAATGTTTTACGACATGTTTATTCCCCCAAGATGAAAAATAATACAAATATATATATATAGGTAAAATAATGAAGATAATGTTAAACTTAATTAATTATTTTATAGATAAAAAATAAATTTGAAACAATAATGAAAATTGTTTTTAGAATTTTTTTAAAAAATTTCAAACAAGAAGAAGCTACAGAATACATAGAAATTTTATTTTCGAACTCATGAGTTAAATATTATAAATAAATAAACTATTAAAATAATAATTATTAAACATACTTCAATATACATAAATTCTATATAAATTTAATATGGGTAAGATTATAAAATATATAATTATAAATGGAGGAATATTTTTAATATTTTCAAACATCATTATGGAGACTCCATATCACAAAAAGTGTAATAGTATTTTCTTTTTAAAAATAATGAAATAGAAATTTAATTACAAATGATATATTCCAAATTTATGTTTTGAAAAACTGAATACATTTATAGAAAGTGAAAATATGGACACAGAAATGAAATCCTCATTTTAAATAATAAGTATTATTTATAAAATTTTCCCAACATTTATAGGGATGATAATCATCAAGGGGGAAGATTTGAATCATAGAGAAAATTTTATTTAGTAAGAATGAAAAATTTCATTAAAAAATATTACCTTTTTGAAACCAAATACATACGTATGTAGTTCAATATTTATCATTATAGATCAATGTAAAGGGGGTTTTTGTTAACAAAATCCCTTACAACTTTGTAACCATTCTTATAAAAAACCAATATTAGGTAGATAATGTTTTTATGTTTCAGTTAAAATAAATTTCATAAATAAAATAATAATTTTACATCCATGGTTAGTGTATCACCCACCCAAAATTTAATAAGTGGGGATTTTCTTTCAATTGTCATAGAAAGAATATCGGGACGATAATAACCATTACAGATTAAAAATTACATTAATAAAACCCCATGAAAGAGAATCCATGAAATTGACCATAATATACAATAAGTAAAATATAAATCCAGAAATGATATGTCCAATATACACTATTAAAATAATTTAAATGATATTAGGTGCATAAAAATGTCGCAACAAATCTTATTTAGATAAAAAATCGTTACCCTATACTAAAACTTAGTAAAATTTTATATAACCTCCTATATAAGAAAATATATATTTTAATAACTTATTCACATATATTTGATTTTATATTATTAAATTTTAATTTTCTATTACACATTAATTAGTTATAGATTATTTTCATCATTAAATGTTTATAATTTTAATATCTCTACATATGCGTTGTAATTTAGATTTTTATCCCTAATTTTTAATAAAATATTAAATATACATAGATTATTTATGGTACTAGACTATTTTTTTATAATTAATTATATGTTTTAAATTTCCTTCCATATGTGTATCGGTTGTGGTTCATTGAGATGAAATCAGTGTCCTGGTTATTTTGATAATTTTCAATGAACAACGATTGATCTGTTAATAATTATTTAAATATTCATATGACCTTTCTAGAAGCAGAATAATATATAATTTTATAATTATTATCTAATAATAAATTTATTTATTTTTTTCATATTCATTCATTATAGAAATTTATAGCATTGTTCATGTAGGTTGATAAACCGACCCATACACGAATATACTATAATCAATCAGTTAGTATGGTTAATAAATCGATTCATTGGGAATATTTTCATTATTAGAGAATAAAAATGATATAATTTTCATATGCATCTAAATAATAATTTTCCTATATTCGGGAAAATAATTAAAGTCTTGATGAAATTGAAATAAGTTTATTAGTTATGGTGGTAGTTCGAATGTATACAAAAAAAGTCATTTTTTCATAGATAGAAATGAAGGTAAGAATTATATAGTATTTTATAATACTAATAATATTTTAAACATCTAATTTAATATTTGAATACCCCCTTTTAACCATACAAATAATGTGGTTTGAAAAACAGATCATATCACTTATAAGGTGGTATTTCACACATTACACCAATGATATTTTCATTTTTCAAATGGATGAGAGGAAGGAAGAAATATCTTATACAATAAACATCATAAAATTTAATTATAATTATGGGACTAATTTAAATACATTATCATATTTATATTAGATTTGTAGTATGTACAAGAAGAAAAAATAGAACAATTTCATTTATAATTTTACATTACACATTTGAAGTATACCATTAAAAATTGGTTTTAGTGTTTGAAAAGTGGTCATATGAGAATAAATAACCTATAAGATTTGTATTTTCTATTAGGGATTATATTTGGTTATATTTTATTTTGAATAAAATTGGATTTTTGTCTGAAGATAAGATGGGCGGGGAAGACTCCATTTATATGTGAGAGGAGTGTCATTTTTATAAAAATAATAATGGTAATTTCACTCTTCAAATTTCATATGGAATTGAAAATAGAAAATAATATATTAAGATAAAGGGTATTTTCTAGGAACACTTTACAATAAAATTTTAACTAATGTATGAAATATGTTATAATTCCATTTAGTCATCTATTTTTCAATTTTACCACTTTTGTTTTTTAACATGGTTAATAATTTTTACACATATATTTGAATTTTAAGGAATAAAACAAAACTAAACTTATTACATTTTTTGGAATGAATTATTTGAAATATAAAATCAAAATTTTCAAATAAAACATAAATGTGTGATAAAAATTAATTGGCATATGACAACATAAAACATGTAAAAACTATTTTTAGAAAAAATGTTTTGTTTCCATAAAAAATTATTAATATAAAATTATCAATTATTATGATTTATATAAAATTAATTTGTTAATTATTTGTTAAATAATAGTCAATGGTATTTTAAAACCATCCAAAAATTAATTAAATCTTGTGGATAAATAGTTAAAAGAAATAGACTGAAAATAATTTTTATTAATGTAAAATATTATTTGTGATTCTAACATTTTAATTATTCATTTTATAAGTTAAAAATATTACTTTTATATTATTTATATTATGATATTTATTAATTTTTTAATTTAAAAATAGATTCAAAGTCTTTTATCTCATTAATTTATTACGAAAATGACATAAAAGTTATAGTATTTTCAAAATCGTTATTTTTCACTATTTTTCCAAAATTTTAACCTTTTAAAAAAAATAACAAAAAATCATCCATCGATAATTTTAACATGATGATTTTTATAATAGATATTTATTTTATAAATTTTAAATTATTAAATTTATAAAAATAGTTTTTATATCAAAACAAATTATAGTAAAAAAATAACTTTTATTGAAAAATGATGTTCTTATTTGTTTTTAATATTTTTCAATGTCAATTTTTTTTTAAAATATTTTATTTTAAATATAATAAAATTTAAAAATTGTTCAATTAAAATTATTTGGGTAAAAGAAAACCCTTAAAAATAGTTATTTTGTAATAAAAAATACTTGTTAATATTAAATAAAATGGATTATTCATCCTATAAATGGATAAAAATTATAGTTGAGTAACACATTATGATTTCCTAGAGGTTTTATTATTCTTATAATTTTCAAAACAGTACCCATTTAATATGTAACTACTCATTTTTGAGATAATATCTTTGAAAAAATTAATCAAACATATTACATTTATCTAAATAATGAATTTATTGTAATATCATGTTGTTTTACATTCTCCCACATTAATTAAATTTAAAACTAAAATTTTAATTTAATATAAAATAATAAAATAATTTATGTAATCACTATGTAATATATAATTTAAAATTCAATTTTCATCAATCAATTATCCTTAGAAGCTTGGATAAGACTAAGAAATACATCTACTGTATAAAAGGAATTTGTAGATATTATGATTTTATCAAACCATTTTAGCTAAATAACCCTTATAATTAGTATTTAAGACCCATATAATGGAATTAATTTAATTAGATTATAGTTATATTTTTAGTTATAGGTGATTATAAGTTTATTTGAGATATGAAATTATATTTCACAATTTTATTAATATAGACTAATTATGGAAATATCGAATATATTTCCAACATAATACCAAAATTTATAAAAATATTTTCAAGAAGGGAATTACAAAAAAATTAACATGGGATTAATTAAACATATAAATTATCATTTTGTGTATAAATAAAATTTTGGGGTAGTTATTTGATGCTCATAGAAATTTTGAAATATATAGTATAGTGGTGGAAACTAGAATCTAGTAAGAAATCATCAATTTTTATAGAATAAGTGTACCTTAATTATTAGGATCAAAGTTAGTTTTAGTAATTATAAAGGTTCTTCTTTTTTTATATAAATTTTAGAGGGTTATGAGGATTATAATCCTTATTAACCCCTAGATAGGGGAATTGATTTTTAGAGTTCTTAATCTCCATACTTTATATGAATTGTAAATACTTCTAACTCATTTCATTTTTCATAATATTCATCAAAGATCAATAGTCATGTGATCAATGTCTTATCCTTGATCATATAGAACATTTTCTCATACATTTGAGACATACTGTTGGGATCTTCTTCCCAAAATATTTATATTTAGGATTTTGAATCTACTTTCCTTCATCATATTCTTCACTAAATATTTTATGAACCCCCATTCATCTTTTGAGTAGGGTATTTAGATTTTAAAAAAGAATCAAGTTGTCAATAATAAGTCTACATAATTTGTTGAGAATAACGACAATATTTTCAACAGTTGATAATATCCTATCAATTTTTGCTTAGGACTATAACAACATTGTCCACCATATGTATTGATAACATTGGATTCTCTTTTCTCAATACATTACATTAATAAACGAAAGATGATGGGAGAAGAAATAAATATTTTCAAAAATATAAACAATAAATACTGAAGAATTATGTCATAAAGATCATTCTTATAATATCTTATAGATATATAAACTTTATTACAGGTAATCCATGGTCATTTCCTATCAGGTTCTCCAACAAAAATATATTCATATCCCTCATAAGTATTCAAAATGATCACATGTATTACAGAAATAATTTCCATTATTAGTAGAAAATAAGTATTTATTTTTTAATTCTTTTCATTAACTATGTCATGGTTGAGTTAATACCCAACATCACACTTTTAGTTTTACTAACCGTATGTACATCAATTATAGTGATTGAATCTACTTGTATTATCTATATAGGTATTTAATTTCAAAAAAACAACAAATCTATACAGAAACAAAATATTATGATGTTATCAAAATCATAGAATCAACATTAGGGTTTCTAATAGTTGATTTTCATTCTAATTCCAAATAAATTAACTAAAAAATCCATGAAATAACTAAACCACGGTTCGATACTAATTGAGTTGCAGCACACCTTCATTCCCTAGTTTTATTCTAAAAATACATAATCTAAAATAGATTTTATAATTATATTCATGTAATGTAGTAAAATTGTTTATAATTGAATAACATATATATTACATATCAGAATAATCATACAATCCAATGATCATAAGGATTATTATCTTGGGTATTATCTAAATACGCAACTTATTTTATGCGGCTGGTAACATTTTATTAATAATCTAACCGCACTATACTCCATTAAAGTCTTAGTTTAACTCATACTCATCTTCATAACCCAAGGAATGAAAAGATAAGAAATAAGTGAGTATAGATACTGAGTAAGGTTAAACAAAATAGATAATAATTGAAAATCATTACTGAGTGTCATATACGAATGTGGGTATGCAAATATAATCATAGTATATGAATATAACATTATGATATAATAAAAAATAAACATGGATATATATAAGTAAATAAGGTATGTAATCATTAAATAACACATATGAAAAAAATAAAATGAGGACCATGGAAAATATATAAATGTAGAACAAATATGTTCATAAAAATCATAAACTGATCGAGTCGGAGTCTCTACAAATTTCCCACAAAATGTTGGGGATAGAAAGACAAGATAATTTTTATAGTAGAGTGAGCATCACCATTTAAATATTATAATTACTTATGAAATATAAATAATTAACCAACGAATTGGAGGATAATATAGGATTCCACCCATCATAATAATAATCATATATATATATATACATATGTGTGTGTGTGTGTACCAAGGTAGTATAAAAAAATTCATATATAAAATTTCAAATAATTAACCCATAGAAAAAGATATATTTTCAATAAACCATACCAAGAAAATCTAGTAAACCATATAGAGAAAGAATGTGTATTGTTTCAAAAAAACATGTCCCCTATGAAATAAGATAATCTTTGAAAAATTTTGATATAGATGAAAAAAATATTCTTATGAATAAAAATTAAAATGATACTACATATGAATAGATCAATAATTTGATAGTTTTTGGAAACAAATTGATTGCTGAAACAACTAATATAAGATACTTTAGAGGGAAAATCATGAAAATGTTTTAAAATGATATAATCCTTTTTGAAATAAAAATTAAATGAGAAACAATATCATAAAATATTTTTTAGAAAAAAATTTCAATATTTTTATAAATAATGATGTTATTAAGAACAATAAAAATTCATTATCACAATTGTGAACTGAATACTTCTAAAAACAGATCATTTTAAATTAATTATTAAAAAATTAAACATAAATATACATAAGTATTTCATAATAAGAATGTGGAGAAGAAGAATGAAAATTTTATATGTAGTGATATAACACATTTTTAATATTTATAATTATTTGTTGAAAACCGACAATGTAATAATGTAATAAAACAACATTTTCATAAAAATAATAGAAAAAAGTAAACATGATAAAATAAAAAAATAATATTTCAAAAAAAATAAACATTGTTTGGATGATAAAGTATGAATTTGGAAAATAAATCTTCATTAATTTGTGTGTGAATAATTATAGACAATTCTATAAATTTATATGGAAGAAATTAATCAATCAATAATAATTCAATAAAAAAATTTATTTTCCATAAATAGAAAGTGTAATTTAAATATAAAGTGTTATGATGGAATATTCTAAGTATATATGTATGATGTATAATAAGAAACATTATAAATCAATGAAAAGTGGGATTGAGTAATCAAAATACCCTTCCACATTATCATATTTCGAATTAAAAACAAATGAAAGGAATAACATGAGATAAATTTTTAAATACGTGTACATTAATGAAGAGATTTAAAATTATAGATATATAGGAAACATATACGCAACTAAAAAATAAATAAGTGCTAAATTTGGATAAGTCCTAAAGAATATAAATGGAGGTGAGAACCCCTTAAGGATTATGAAGTGTTTTAATAAAGACACCTTAAAAGATAGAACTTCCTATTTATAATCAAATACCATAAATAAAAAAATATAATGATATTATATATTCAACAGGATGCATGAATACAATTTAAATGAAATTAGATTCATAAAATAGAACATCTATCGAGAATAGAAATTGAGATTAAACCAAATTACCTTATATTCCCTAATAGAAAAATTGACTCTAATATATAATAGAAAAAATAAAACACTATGAATAAATTTTTTAGTTCATTATTAGTCTTTATTTAATTTTAGATTCATACACTATATTTAGTAATAAACTTTGAATGTAAATAGTTTATTTTCATCATCTGATCTTATAGTTTTAATTATATTTTAACATGACTTTTAATGTTAATTTGGGTTCCTATTCATTGATTTAAAGATCATAATTTTTATATTATTTAAGGTAATTGGATATATTTTTTTAAATAATTTTAAGGTTCTAATTTAATTCAATTATTATTTTGGTTATGGTTGTTGTAGTAGAAATAAGTCACATTCTTCTTTTTGTAATTTTAATGTAATGGAGGTGGTAAATTTATATGTTAAATATTAAAATAACATTTCAATAAAATTAAATAAAATATTTTTTAATAATTTATTTCTCGTAATATCTTTATTTATATTTCTATATTAATCAAATATAAAAATTGATTAATTATTCACGAATGTAGATACACTACACAAAAACAAGGGTTTAACTACAAATTTTTTATTATAAGAAGCTATTTAAACCACCACAAAATTTTTCAATGGTGGTTACATAAATTACCACATATTCTAAGTTTGTAAATCATTTAGAAATTGTTTCTCTAATTCAGATATGAATTTTATATGAGCTAGTTTTTGGAAATATTTTTTAAATATGTATTCAATATGAAATGTTTTTTTATAAATAAAAAATTTAATTTTTTTATTGAAATTTATAAAACCGCTAAAATATACTCTAGTGATAGTTAGGTTTGTATTTTTTAATAAAAACCACCAAAAATAAATTTTATTTTATCCATTTAGCTATTGTTTTCATAAACCACGACTAAAAAATTATAGAAAATTTAATTTTTTAAAAATTATTTTTCAAAAACTAATATGAATATAAAAAACTCAATCATAAAATAAACTAAAACGTCTTACATACAAAACCATACAGATACAGTCATATATATACAACCTTAGAAAACCCATAAACTTAGTCATTCTCTTACCTCTGTAATTAATATATATATATATATATAATATATCTAACAACCACTCCTAATCAAATGCCAATACGTCCATCCCATGAACTTTGCTACATCTATATACCTCTCTATATACAACTATCATATAAAAGAATGACCGCATCCCATCATCATTTGGAAAATAAAAGTATAGAAATCATAACATAGCATAACAAATTAAAATTAGATAGTAATCATTGATAATATTTGACCATACAAAAAAATTATAGGAAACATCATAACATATTTATGATGAATTTTAGGGATCATAAAAATAAACCTCTTTCCTACTATAGACTTATTTAACATACAATAAAATTGATAACATTTAAGAAAATAAATCTGAATGAAAATAGACAAATAATATTCTATGAATTTAGCAGATAACAATTTTGATTTTTTATCTATAAAAATAGACTTGACATAATAATAATTATATTTCATTCATAACACTTTAGAAACATAATAATACCTTTTTATGAAAAGACACATCACTTTTACATGAAAAGAGATAATTTGCATAAGAGTTTAATCAATTTTTTAACAGACATGCAATTTTTAGGAAATTACTCAATAAATTAGTTTTATGGTTTTTGATATGGTGTATTTTTAATATTTAAAAAATAATTTAATGCTTCTCTTTCGATGATTTCATTTCAATATGACATTATATCATATTGTTATGACCATTAAATGAATGTTTTAGTGCTTTACGACACTAAAGCAATTGATTGTGGGATTCATGGGAAATCAATAACTCATATTGATGAATCATTATATTATAAATTATAAAAATCAATTATAGGTAATTATACTCTGATTTCAGTGCCATTCGATGTTGTTTTCTGGTTTGACAGCCTAACAAAAGTTTTTAATGTATGTATAATATTTTAAAATTTTTTGTTGAGTCATTTAGAGCACATTGCACATCCAATGAATTTTTTTTCTTTTTTAGAAAAGAATAATAAATAAATTGTGATTTTGTCCTAATTTCATGTCAATATGATGTTGTTTTCCATGTGTTTTTACAATTACATTCATGTTTCTTGGTTATAAAACACCAAAAACATCTGCTGAGGAATATTGTAAAAACTCATTCCTAGATTGATGTGTCATCAATTGAAACATTTAAAAAATAAATCGATGTTCAATTATCTATGGTTTCATTAACACCCAACCCCATTCTATTTTTTGACCCCCTATAAAATGTTTTTGAAGACATTGGTATCTTTTAGAACTACTTATTGAGTCATTCGAAGCACAACACATGTTAGATAGAAACGTTTCTCTGTGAACACACAAAAAAATATTCAATATTATTTTTACCAATATTTAAAGTCGATATAAGGTCATTCCATTTTTTTTGAATGTTATATGAATATGTAATGTTCAAAAACTCTAAAAAGGGTTTTACGGGAATCCTGAGAGAAATGTAACTCCGATAGACATGAATTTTGTTCCCATATTTCAAAAATAATTCTACGGTTATTTAACTTTGATTTCATGATAACCTTCCTCTATTTGTTTTTCCATCATAACAGTTTACCTTTTAAAAATAATTATTTATTAATTGTAATCACACATCATGTGTGATTGAAGTGTTTTCTACACATACAAAAAAAGAATTCAATGGTGGTTTCCTTAAGATTTAAAATCAATATGTGGTAGTTTTATATTCTTTTGATTGTTACACACATGATAGAGGATTTCAAAACAATGAAAACATGTTGATGGGAAACATAGGAAAACCATTACTCATATTCACATGTTTTGAGTTCCCACATTTCAAAAATAAATGTAAGATCATTTAACTAAAATTATGTATACCTACAACTACATTTTTTTTGTATTGAGCTCTAAATCATGGTTTTAAAGACATTAGTATCTTTTAAAATACCTATTAATTCATTCTGATCACACTTTACGTCATATGTATGTGTTGTATACACGTATATTTATGAAAACAATTCATGAATTTTCCCCCTGATTTCACATAAATATGAGTTTTTCTTTTATATTCACTATTACACCTATATTTTAGTGTTTTAAAAACAAAAAACGGGATTATGGGAATCACTAAAAAATATTACATAGATTAACATGTCATCGATTCCTATCTTTCAAAAATCAATATATAGTAATATACATTTTATTTCATTGACATTCAATGAAGTATGATTGTTTTTGATCCAGCGATACAAATTTTAGAGGGTTTTTGTTTGATGAGGTTCATTTACAGAACGATAAAATTATCCTTAATCACCCATTTAAGAAAATTATATCTATTTTAATTGTTCAAAAAATAATCCCACATACATGTTGTCCATCATAAACATCATAATCGATTCTCCCTCATGATACCAAGCTAATTATATCATTATTTGTGTGATCACCAATAAGTATTAATTGATGTATTTTGAGAAAATTAGAATATAATAAATCATTCATTATACCCCTATCAATGTTGACCCACATTCATTTGAATAAGGAAATTTAAAATTGACCATTATTGTTAAATTTTATTGTATAAATTTTATTTCCATATAATCCCACCACTTAAATTATAAAGACCCTAGTATTTTTAGTTATCAATTATTATTAAAAATAAATTGTATGAAACATGATGCAATTAATATTACTGTCATCAAATATCTTATCTTTCATTAGAGGACCTTGAGCTAGAATCATCAAATCATTTAATATTTCACCTCATTTATCAAAATTATTTATCTAGGGATAAAGATACAACGTATTACATTTAATTAAGAAAAAATAACTACACATAAATATTTTTAATATGATTGTAAACATACATGATGGGTGAAAAAGATGAAAATATTCTTAATAATTTTTTTCTTAATTAGAGATCATTCCAAGAACCGCAACTTAGTCACCACATTCTTTGAAAAATCAATTCAAAAATACATGGATTTAAATAATACGATTCTATAGAACATATCTATGTGATTATAGAAACATTAATTATGTTAAGGTTAAATTTTACCCATTTTTAACTAGTTTACAAATAGTTGGAAATATATATGACTTGTTTTTACAATGATAATTAGGGGATATTTATCTAACACATCCATGATTATTGAATATTATCTTAATCCAATAAAAATACCTAGAACATATGGTAAAGAACACCTCAGCTATGTAACAATCAATAATAGATCCTTACGGTTGATATTTATTCCTCACATTTGATTTCAAATGTCCTATGTACATGTTGAAAAGTAAAAATAATAAAATAATTTACATATTTCTTTGATATAATTGAATTCATCAATGAAGTTAATTTTTATCATTACTCAAAATTGGATAAATCCATAAATAGTGTATATTTATAAAGATCTTTTGTGGTGTTCCGTTTAACAATGTTTTGTATTTATTGACAAATAATCTTTTGGTTGATGAATGTTTTTGAGTTATAGAACGTTGAAGTTGTTGGATGCTGAAAATTTCCTTAAAGAAGATTATGTTTGAAGAATAAGGAGTCAGAAGATAAGAAAGTGTCTCCAACTTTCTAAACATAATCAGAGGATGCTTTGCTGATCTCAATGATCTCACAAATAATGAAATGTTTCATGATAAAATCTATTGAATAAATGGCGAAAATGTTTGATGTTTTTTGACTAATAAAAATTCTGAACAAATTCAATGTATACTTCCTGAGCCACAAATTCAGGGTCTACATCCTGAGCCAGAAATTCGAAGTCTACTTCTTGAACTAGAAATTCAGAGTCTACTTCCTGAGCCTGAAATTCCAAGTCTACTTTCAGAACCTGAAGTTCAGTGTCCACTTCCTGAGCCAGAAATTCTGAGTCAACATCCTGATCCATAAATTCGGCTTCTACATCTTGAACCAGAAATTCAGAGTCTACTTCCTAAGACAAAAATGCAGAGTCTACTTCTAGAACCTGAAGATTGGAGTCTACTTCATGAGCCAGAAATTCGGAGTCTATTTCGTGAGGTAGATATTTGGAGTCTACTTAATGGGCTAGAAATTCGGGGCCTACTTCCTGATCCAGAAATTCAGAGTCTACATCTTGAACCTGATGTTCGGAGTCTACTTCCTGAGCCCGAAATTCAGAGTCTACTTCTTGAGCCAGAAATTTGTAGTCTATTTCCTAAGCCAGAAAATCAGAGTCTAATTCTGGAGCCAGAAATTTGGATTCTACTTTCTAATCCTGAAGTTCGGAGTCTACTAACTGAGCCAGAAATTCGGAGTCTACTTCCTGAACCTGATGTTCAGAGTTTTTTTTAGATTTGAGGAAGAGAGAATGTTTTTCAAGATTCCCGCCAATGTTTTCTGAGGTTCCTATAAATATGTGCTCAGATCATTCGCTCATTGTCAACTTTTACAAAGGTGGAAAAGGTGGAGCACTGGAGAATTTTCTGTGTAACGTTCCTACCATATTGAAGAAGTTTTCTTTAGTGTTTGAGAAGAAGAGAATAAGAATTATCTTATCTTCTTTTGAAGATCGGTTTCAGAAAATCTTATTCAACAAATCAGATTGAAGATTCAGTGTGAACGCTTGTGCAGAATCATCTTATCTTGCTGAGAAGACCGGTTTCAAAAAATCTGATTCAAGAAATCGGATTGAAGATTCAAAGTGAGCATTTTTGGAGTAGCTTAACAAAGTTCTTATCCTTGTGTTTGGCTTATTTTTTCTTTAAGGAAACATTGTAAAGAGATAAGATTTAGTATAATCTTTCTTATCCGGAGATAGAAGGTGTCCAACAGGAGTTGGCACAAGTTTTATTAACTTCTTCATTATAGTGGATTTCCATAAAACCATGGGAGTGGCTATGGATAGGACGTAGGTTCTCTTATTAAGGCCGAACCTTGTAAATCTTGTGTTCCTTTCTTGATTTACCTTTCTTGCATGCTTGATTTTCTTTATAATGGTTGATAAGGAAATAAATCTTTATAGGTTTCCAAGGTTAAGTTTCATAATTTTTTGAAACTTATAAAAAGTTAAACAACTGATTCAACCCCCCTTCTCAGTTGTTATTCGATCCTTTGAACTTCAAGTGCTCTCAGAGGGAGGTTACCTTTTTTAATCCTTATCATGGATAATATCAATTTATAAACAGTAGAGGAATTCCGACATTCGATGGAATGAATTATTATGGATGAAAAAATAGGATGATTCCTTTTCTCCTATATCTTGGCCATGATGTTGTTGATGGTTCTACTACTGGCTTTCCACCTATTGATAAAAAGGATCCTATTCCATTTGCTGATAAGAGTAACGTAAAAGTTTATAGAAAGGCTTGAAATACTATTCTCATGTTCTTATCAGAAAATGTTTATTAGAAGATGATGGGTCTCACAACATCAAAAAGAATGTGGGACCAGCTATAAAGTATTTTTTATGGAAACACAGAAGTCAAGGAGTCCAGGCTTCAAATCTGGCATTTTAAATTTGAAGACATCAGGATGAGAGATGATGAAACAATTGATGAATACTTCACCAAAGTTAATGAAATTGTATGCAACATCAGGGGATTCATAGAAGACTTCAAAGATTCTATATTTGTGAAGAATATTATAAGAAACATTCCAGACAAGTTTGATTTTAAAATTTCAGCATTAGAAGATAAGGATGATCTATCTCTTGATAAACTGCATAACTTTCATGTCGCTTATGAAATGATGAAAGATCCAATTTTGAAGAAGAATAAGATAGATGAAATGGTTTCTCAAGCTATCTGAAAGATGAAAATCCAAGATGATGATGAAGCTGATCCTTGTGAGTCCGTTGATATGGAAGATGAAGAGTTTAATGAAAAAATCACGTCTCTCGTATCCAAGAACTATCGAAGAGGAAGAAGAAATTATGGAGGGACACTTCCTATAATTTTTTTTGAGTGTGGTGGAATCATACACTTTGCAATGAATTTCCCTAAAAATAATGTTAGAGAATATCAAGATTTTTCTAATGAGAACACTCGATGAAATAAATATAACAAGAATGAAAAACAAGAGAAGACTTCTAATGAATTCTAGAAGAAGTTTTCTGGAAATAAAAGAAGTATGTTGAGCAAGAATGATGAATTAGAATCATCTGAAAATTATTCCTAAAAAAATGAAAGTAAAGAATGATTCAGAACCTTCATTGTAAAAGTTTAGAAAACAAATGATTCCGCAGGGAGTGAAGAAGGAGGTGAAGAATCTTACAGAGAATATCAGCTAACATCCGAACATCTTACATGTCTTGAGAATAACAAATCTCTCAAGAAATAAATTCATGTGATGGAGAAAAATCATGAAGAATTTTATGATGGAAGTAAATATTTTACCATGAAGGAAGATGAATACATTCAAGAAATTTTCTGTTACAAACTTAGAATTGCTGAACAGGGAAAGATGATTGATTATCAAAGCAAGAAGCTGGAAACTAAAGAATAAGAGATCGACAAGATTCAATAAAAAGTTATTGAATCCGAAAATACCCTAATGAATATGAATGAAAACATCCACAAAGCTAAGACTTCGATGATTACTAAGAAGGATTACGATGATAATCAGGTGAAATCTTCTCCTATCAAAAATAATGTTTTATCTGATTGTTCTAACATTTCAGTTTATGGAAATAGAATTAGTAAAACATGGGTGGAGAAAGGATGTGAGAAACCTATCAATCTAACCAAAGTAGGAAACTCACTCAAAAGTAATAATGGACTACATCATGAGTTTTCTAGAGATAAAAGAAGTTATCAACGTCAATAACATTTCTATAAAGAAAGATCATTATTTAATAGGAAATCATGATTTGGGGGCTATTTCTTGTGTTGCAGAATTTATGGGTATAGAGCTTATAATTATTGTCACAATTTATATATACCTGGAAGAAGGTTTGAGAAAAGTGGAATAAATAGTGAAAGAAGAATGAGTAACTTTCCGTACTCACATAATACTGAAAAGGTGAATTCTCAATATGTCAGAAACATTCGAAAAAAGAATCAATATAAATGTTTGGATGATGTTTGTAGAAGATTTGATCAGTCTGTTCATCATGCTGAATTATGTATGACTCTCCTTCGAGAATATATTTCCTATCATATGAAAGAAAATAAATTTGAAAATAAGGAGGTTGATGAAAGAGATTTTATTGTTGAGACATCTTTGAGAGAAATTAATAGGAAGAAACCATGGATTGTTGATAGTGGTTGTTCCTCACACATGACAGGTGATATAAAAATCATGGAGCATGCTGAAAGTCATGATGGAGGAGCAGTTACTTTCCACAATGATAGTTCCTTAAAAATTAAGGGAATCAGAACGGCAGAGATTGAACCATAGAAACTGAATTCTATAATATTCTTGCTTGTTGATGGGCTAAAACATAACTTAGTTAGTGTAAGACAACTTTGTGATGATGGAAAAGAAGTTATCTTTAGAAAGGATTCTTTTTTCATCAAAAGTGTGAAAAATGGAAAAGTGATTACAAAAGGAGAAATAACCAGTGGAAATATCTTTCAAATCTGAGAATCCAATAACTCTTGTTATTTGATTGCTGAAGATGAAAGCAAGTTGTGGCACTGAAGACTTGGACACCTTTGGCAGAAGAACATCAGTAAGCTTTCTATAGTTGATGTTGTTCAAAATTTTCCAGAACTGAAAAGAAGAGATGAAGATGTTTGTATTACTCTCTAGAAAGGAAAGATGACTAACAAAAGTCATAAAAGAGTTGAGATTCAATCTTACAAACCACTTGATCTTATTCATTACGATATGTGTGGGTCGATGAGACATCAATCAAAAAAAGGAGATTTATACGTTATCACCTTTATTGATGATTTCACTCAGATGACAAACATTATGTTCATGAAGCATAAGTCAGAGGCTATTGAAATGTTTAAATTATTCAAAAGAGATGTTAAGAAAGAATTAGGAGTTTCCATAAAGAAGTTGAGGATAGACAATGGTACTGAATTCACAAGAAATTATTTTGAAACTTCTCTAAAGAAGCATGGTATCGAACATCAGTACAGTGCTCCCAATAATACACAACAAAATAGAGTAGCAGGTTGGAAAAATAGAAGCATAGTGGAAATGGGATGAAGTATGTTATCAAAATACAAAGTTTCAAAATTATTTTGGACAGAGGCTGTTAGCACTGCTGTACATGTTCAAAATAGATGCTTGTTGAGACCGGAAACCAACATGACTCCTTATGAGATATGATATAATAAAAATCCTTCTTTTAATTACTTCAAATTTTTTGGAAGTCCATGCTTACTCAAAATAAAAAATCCAGACTTAGTAATGTTTGATGAGAAAGATGAAGAAGGAATATTTTTGGGTTATTCACTGAATGGAAGAATAAACAAATGCTGGAACAAACGTTTACAGATGTTGGTGGACTCATATAATGTAATGGTAATTGAGAAACCAAGTTCCTTCACAAAATCTGTTCAGAATACTGAGGAAGATAAATCAGGGAATCCCTACAATAGTGAAAGTGACTTAGATAAGTCACATGGGGAAGAAAGTGTTGCTGGGAAAGGAAATGTGAGTTTTCTTACCTTACAAAAACATGTTAAATTTGAAAATATTATTGGGGATCATAAGGCTCTAGTTCAAACCAGAAGGATGTTAATATTATAAAATCAGACATCCCTTATCTCAAAAGTTGAACTAGAATTAGTTTCAGAAGCTATTCAATATAAACAATGTGTGGATTCTATGAATGAAGTACTGGATCAGGTTGAGAAGAATGAAACATGGGAATTTGATCCAAGGCCAGCAAATAAAAATATTATCGAAACCAAGTGGGTTTACAGAAATAAATTTAATGATCATGGTGAAGTTACAAGAAACAAGGCCGTGATTGTGTGTAAATGAAATGCACAGGTGGAAGGTGTGGATTTTGATGAAACTTTTTCCCCTATTGCAAGGTTGGAAACTATTCGCATGTTTCTTGTTGGGGCTTCTCATCGGAATTACAAGGTTTAACAGATGGATGTAAAGTCATCTTTCTTAAATGGTGAGATTGAGGAAGTGGTTTATATCGAACAACCGTGTGGTTTTATTGATGATGAGGATGAAAACAAAGTTTTCAAAATGTAGAAAGCCTTATATGGGCTGAAACAAGCTCCATGAGCATGGTATTCAAAGCTTGACAATTCTTTGAGAAAGATGAAATTTTCTAAAGGAAAGGTTGATAGCAACTTGTATGTTAATGATGTTGACTACAGAACACTAATTGTAATAATATTTGTGTGTGATATAATTTTTGCTGGAGATGAAGAAAAGCTCTATGAAAAATTTTCTGAAGAGATGACGATTTTTTTTGAAATCTCAATGTTGGGAGAATTAACATTCTTCCTTGGATTAAAATCTCAACAACAACAAATCTAAATTTTCTTTTCCTAAGAATAGTATTCCAATGAATTGTTAAAGAAGTTTGGGATTGAAGAATCAATGGGAGATTCAACTCCTATATCAGTGAGCACAATGTTGAGCAAATATGTGTCAGGGAAAAGTGAGAGTCACAAAGTATTTTGAAAGTTAATAGGAAGCCTTATTTATCTTACAGCTTCAAGGCTTGATATTTCTTATGATGTGACTCTCTGTTCTCGATATCAATGTAATCCAAAAAAATCAATCATTTTGGAAGTTAAGAGAATTTTGAGATATGTTAAAGGAACAACTTCACATGGGATGTTATACAAGAGAAACACCAAGATGATGTTTCCTGGATATATTGATGCATATTGGGATGGTGATTGTAATGATAGAAAATCAATATGAGGATGAACATTTTTCTTAGGGGAATGTTGTGTGAGTTGGCACATCAAGAAAAAAACATCAGTAAATTTAAGTACAACTAAATCTGAATATGTTATAGCTACTAAGGCTTGTACTCTAATGATGTGGATGAAAGATCAGCTGGATCATTAGAAAGTGAAATTTTCTAAACCTTTTAAGATAGTCTCTGATAATCAAAGTGCCATTGATCTTTCAAAGAATCTTGTTCAGCATTCAAGATCAAAACAAATTGATATAAAGTATCAATTTTTAAAAGAGAAATATTCTTCTGGAGAAGTATTGATGTAATATATTTCAACAAAATATCATATTGATGATATTTTTACAAAATCATTGTCAAAGGAAATGTTTATTGAACTGAGTCTGCAACTCCATGTTCATCCTCCTCCCATGACTTCCTAAAACTCATAAGGAAGTTACCCCCACCGTGCTTTGAATTATATTGACAAAGGGGGAGAGTAAGTTTTCTTTTATGAATATAAAGTTGTGGTTATCATATAATGGGGGAGAGAGAAAGAAAAATTAGAGAGGAAAAGAAAATTTTGAATGAAAAAGATAAAATATGATGGGGAGTTTGAGTTAGGTGAAGTTTATCTTTACATGGCCGCAAATTCTTCTTGTCACTGAGGGATGGAAAAACTTCAAAAAAAATTACTATATGAAGTAGTGTTGTGTCAAGAAACTCATTTTGAGAAAGGCTATGTTTTGGTAAAATTCAAGAACATGAGATATAAATGTTTTGAGAGGTGAAAACTTGTTAATAGGGGTTGCCAACAAATACAAATGGGGAGATTGAAGAACCCTTGTGGTGTTATGTTTAATAATGTATTGTATTTGTTTACAACTTATATTTTTGTAGAATAATGTTTTTGAGTTATAGAATGTTGAAGTATCTGGTTTCTGAAAATTTCCATAAAGAAGATTATGTTAAGGAATAGGGAGTCAGAAGTTAAGAAAGTGTCTCAAACATTTTAAACATAATCAGACAATGCTTTGCTGATCTTAATGTTCTCAAAAATCATGAAATGTTTCATGATAAACGTTTTTGAAGAAATGGTGAAGAGGATTGATGTTTTTT
This sequence comes from Viscum album, assembly GCA_963277665.1. Classification (NCBI taxonomy): domain Eukaryota; kingdom Viridiplantae; phylum Streptophyta; class Magnoliopsida; order Santalales; family Viscaceae; genus Viscum; species Viscum album. The sequence goes on along the minus strand of OY728125.1, from coordinate 1,470,791,996 downwards.
GACTAAGAATAATTCTGAACAAATTCGGAGTCTACTTCCTAAGCCAGAAATTCAGAGTCTACTTCTTGAGCCCGAAATTTGTAGTCTACTTCCTGAACCTGAAGTTCAGAGTCTATTTCATGACCCAAAAATTTAGAGTCTACTTATTGAGATAGTAATTTGGAGTCTACTTCCTGAGCCGGAAATTTGGATTCTACTTCCTGAGCTAGAAATTCAGAGTCTACTTCCAGATCCTATAGTTCAGAGTCTACTTCCTAAGCCAAAAAATCAGATTCTATTTCCTGATCCAGAAATTATGATTCTACTTCCTAAGCCAGAAATTTGGAGTCTGCTTCCTTAGCCAAAAATTCAGAGTCTACATCCTAAGACAGAAATTCGAAGTCTACATATTGAACCTGATGTTCGGAGTCTTTTCATTACCCAGAAATTCAGAGTCTACATCTTGAGCTAGAAATTTGGAGTCTACTTGTTGAGCCATAAACTTAGAGTCTACTTCTTAAGCTAGAAATTTTGAGTCTACTTCCTGAACCTAAAGTTAAGAGTCTACTTCCTGAGCAAGAAATTTGGAGTCTACTTCATCATCCATAACATCAGAGTATACTTCTTGAGCCAGAAATTCGGAGTCTACTTCCTCATCCTGAAGTTCAGAGTCTACTTCTTGAGCCAGAAATTCGGAGTCTACTTCCTAAACCTGAAGTTCAGAGTCTTCTTCTTGAGCCAGAAATTCAGAGTCTACTTCCTGAACCTGAAATTCTGAGTAAATTTCCTAAACCTAAAATCAGAACCAAGATCCAGCCTTATCATTATGAGAAAGATATGAAGAGTTCAAGAAAACCATAATTTCAACTTTGAATTAATCTTGGAGAAATTTATGGGTATTTGAAGAAGTCAATGATTGAAGATTAAATGTGAGAGATTTGCGGCGTTTTTTGAGATTTGAGGAAGCATGAATGTTTTTAAAGATTCCCACCTTTGTTTTCTGAGTTGCCTATAAATATGTGCTCAGATCATTCAGTCATTGACAACTTTTACAAATGCGAAAAAGTTCGAGCGCTGAAGAATTCTAAGTGAAAATTTCCTACCATCATGAAGAAGTTTCCTTATGTCTTTTAGAAGAAGAGAATCTGAATTATCATATCTTGCTAAGAATATCGGTTTCAGAAAATCGGATTCATGAAATTTTATTGAAGATTCAGAGTGAGCACTTGTGCGGAAACATATTATCATGATGAGAAGACCGGTTTTAGAAAATAGGATTGAAGATTCAGAGAGAGCATTTGTAGAGCAGCTTAACAAGGTTCTTATTCTTTTGTTTGGATCATTTTTTCTTTAAGGAAACATTTTAAACTGAAGGGAGTCAGTATAATATTTCCTATCGAGAGATAGATGTTGTCCAACGGGAGTTAGAGCATGTTGTATTCACTTCTTCATTATAATGGATTTCCATAGACCCACGGGAGTTGCTCTGGTAAGGACGTGGGTTCTCTTATTGAGGTCGAACCTTGAAAATCTTGTCTGCCTTTCATGATTTACCTTTCATGCATGCTTGAGTTTTTAATAATGATTGATAAGGAAATAAATCTTAATAGGTTTCAAGGGTTATGTTTCTTAATGTTTTGAAACTTATAAAAAGTTAAACAACTGATTCACCCCCCCCCCCCTTATCAGTTGTTATTCGATCCTTGGAACTTCATTTTCCATAAATTTTATCATCTTCAACCAAATGAATAGTCAGATGAATAAATCATATGATAAATGAATGGTAGAAATAACATCGACAAATGAAAAAGTGTCCAACCCATTCATTTATGATGTTTACCAAGATCAGTTGGAATTATAGTTTTTCAAAAAAGATCCTATAAAAGGGTATATAACTAAATGAGAATTGAATATCCTTTTTTAGGTAAGATGTTATGCATTGATTACTAGAACAACTGATCCATCAAAATATGCGAATCCTTTATTTTCAATATAGATAAAACATTAGGTTTAAATTAGAGGCTCCATTAAATATTACTTGATTATCCATTTAACACATTAATATTTTTTAAATATCAATGGAATTCATATTTATAATTTTCTTTATTGTATATATAGCTGAAGGATTCTCTCCAATCTAAATTTACCAGAAAACATGCATTATATTCGTTTATTCTAAATCCATATGTGAATTAAAGTGATCAGTCAATTTACCATGCTTATTAAGAAATCTAAAAATTTATTTTTCATTGATGTTATTCTCAATGTATTTTATGTTAAGATTATGAAATATCAAATTCAATACCCAATAAGGATGTATGGAAAAAATACTCATTTTAATCAACTATTTTTTCTAGTTTCATTGGATAGTGTACCTCATACCTCACCCACCTTCTGTAAACTCATTACATTTTCTAGATTCTATAGTGACATTCAGTAATTGTCCGAATATTCCTGAAACATGGAACACAATATGTGGATTTACCAATTCAATGCTCAATATAAATTTATTGTGTTTAACCTCAATCTATGAGATGCATTAAGAAATAAATTATTACACATAAAACACCATTTTATACAATTAGGTAATATTTGATTTTCAGAATCAAAATTACAAACTAGACATGATAAATAAGAATATTTTTGCAATATGATAAGTTTCCTAATCCAGGAAAGTAAATAAATTTCCACACCAAATAATCATTAATATAGAATAGTTTTCTCATTGAATAATCATATGTTTCCTCACTATCATCTAATATTTATCCAAATTCATTGATTAGAAGATAACGGTACATATTAATATCACTTCTTTGAATTTTCATTCACAGAATAATCATCAAAGTAATGAAATAATTCTTCTACACAGACAACAATTTTGGCTCATTATAGGGGATCGAAACAACATAACATATGGTTTATTTAGTAATTAATTTACCAAAAGTGTTTTAACCTTTAAAAGATAATAAAATAGATACATTATAATGAACTTAATATAAATCTAGATATAATGAATTAACCACCTTCCATGATGTTAAATCATTTGGATACCTCATCAAGACATCATTATTACTTTCATGATAAATATACTTCATGTAGTATTTAGTCATTTAACACATGATTACTCATTTCAATATTTGTTTTGGAGGAAGGTGACATAGTATCGTAGTGAGATTTTACTTCTTATCCATATTCCTAATGATTCATTGATTTAAACTCTCATTTTTTCTCATTGAATATATCTTCTATTATGAGATCGTATTCATTATTATTTATGGGACTCTCGCCTATAGTAATGCGGGAAATCAGTAGGGTATGTGTGTATATTTTCATAATCAATTCAATGTTTGTTGATTATTTTCATCTTATCTTAGAATGAATCCAAAGTAATAGATTCACAAAATAAAACATAAAGTAAAATTAAAATAATGTATGTTTCATTGTCAATACCTCCATAGAGTCACTGTATGTGATACAAATTATATATAAACAACAACATTTAATATATAGAACACCCTTCATACAATTACTCTTGTCCATCATCAACAAATTCATAAAACTCTTTTTTTGGTCACTGGTGTTCTGAGAAGGATTAATAATCCCAAGATCAAATAAAGATTCTCTTGATATATAAAATATTTAACAATGTATCTTATAAATCAAAATTCATCATTTATCATGATTCTAACTGAATTATCTTCCAGAGAGTCACTTTATGCTTTATTTGCAAGATATTCATTGACTTGGATATCTAAAACATTCGATTCCCCATGAAAAACCCTACATATATATATTGATCAAGAAACAATTTCAATATCATGTTCTCATATAATTAATTTTTATTCAACCATCACTGGAATTTATAACTAGGACAAATAAAAATTTTTATACCATCCACAAATTGTTCAATACATGTGTGATCTCAAAACCCTTCAAAAACGTAGGAATAATGTATTTCAATGAAAATTAACCCGTCATTTAATTATACATATTGTATTTTCACTAATAACTATACATTTAGATATAATGTTATAAAAGCTAAATAAAACATGTTTAATAAATTCTTATTAGAAATAATTTTTTCATTGACTAAGTTAGGGTATTGATTCGATAGAACAAAAAATATAACATAAGAATGATTCAATTAAACATGAAAATTATAAAAAATAAATATAAATGATTTACTATTACCCATCACAATAATATGGTATGATGTCCAGGAAGAAGTTTAATGTGGTTTAGAGAGGAAAAAACTCAACGTGATGTTTGGGGATTTGATCTGAACAACGTCAGGATAAGATAGAATTAGGGAAAACTAGGGAGGCGGGGATGAGTACAGGGTAGTGGTTATGTGGTTACTAATTTAAAACAAGTGGTGGTAGTGTCAAATGGGAGATAGGGTACATGGGAACTGTTTTGGGAGAAGAATTTTTGAGGGGAGTCATTGTGTCTAACACTGAATGAGAGGGGGATTAGGGTCAGTAATCTAGATCAATGTACGGGGGTCCCAGGTCACATGGGTTAGTGCTCATTGATGATGGATGTGGGGTGGGTTCGATATCAATGGAGTTGGTGTGGTGAGGTTGGGGGTCGGTGTAATGTGGGATGTAGACGGAGAGGGGTTAGTTTGGTTTTAATTCAACAATTAAGAAGATGATTTAATAAAACCACTTCTAAATTTTATGATTACTGGTTATTTTAGAAAACCAAAAATATATTATAAAAAAATGAAAAACATTATTTAGTGTTGGATATTGGAACTGCCACTAATAAAATTCCTCTAAATCTACTTCTTTTTATAGTATTAAACTGACCAAAATAAGATCATACTATAATCCATTAATTATCATTGTTAAGAAAGTGATTTTGTTTTCATAGTATCATTTAATCTAATTCCTAATGATTTTATTTATATGTTTCTAAGGCGTTGAATCATATTTTAATAGATTTTGATGAATTAAAAATATATACCTGAAAATTTTAATACGTTTCATTATTGATGTGTTGGTCCACACATACACATGGGCATCATTATAATTTTTCATAGAATGTATCAAAAATTAATAATTAGATTATATATAAAAAATAAGAATGTTTAAAATATATTTTTTCATTTAATACCACCCTTTAAACATACATATAATTCTGTTATGAAAAATAGTTTATCTCACTTATGGAGGTGGTAGTCCACATATAACAAGATCATCATTTTCATTTTATAATGGTTGGGATGAATTTAGGAAACGATTCTCCCATAAATATAAAAAATTCAGTACAAATTTTATTTTGATGTAATTATTTTATTATGGGTATATTATATTTGGAGGAAATAGAGGAAGGAATAATGGAAAATTTTTCATTTATAATTTTTCCTTACTCATTAGAAGTGTTATTAGATAAATTAAATTAAAGCATTAATAGTTTCATTTTTATAAGGCCAAAACCATTAGTAGGTTTTTTAGAGTGTTGGGTATTCTATTAGGGAATTTTTAATATAACATACGAGGCTTAGGGAATCAACAGATGTTGGGTGGTGATGAAACCTTTTATAATGGAGATGAGTTTCATTTTTATAATAATATAAAAGGTATTGTCACTACTAATAGGTCAGGGGGTCCAATAATATACAATACTATATTGGGGGACGTGATAAGGAATATTAATCCTCAATAATACATCTTGAAACAATTTTTAAAAATGTTTTAATGTCTTTTAATCAAATATTTTTCACTATTACAAATATTTTTTTCTGTGTTAACAAAAATTTACCTATAAATTTTTTATTCAATGCCTATAAATAAAACATCCCATTAAAAATAATTTTTACATATCTTTTCCAAATATGAAATCAAAATTTTAAAATGTAATGTAAAAGGTTGGTAAATATTTATTTTAATATTAGTTCATATTATATGTAAAAACCATTTTTAGAAAAAGTGTATTTTTATGATTAAAAATATTGATTAAGATAAATTTCTTTGTTGTTTATTTCTAAGAAATTAATTTTATTATTCCTATGAAAATAATAGTGAAATAAATTTTAAATAAATCTGAATATGAATTCTATTTTTTGAACTGTTAGTAAAAAAGAAAACAAAAATTAGTTGTTCTTAACTAAAATAATATTTATCTTTACAAAATTTCAAACCGGGATTTTTTGAAAATCATAATTGTATTTTAAAATTCATTAATTTTATTTATAAATTTATTTTTTAAATAAAAATTTAAAAATGTAATCATTTTTTGTTGTCATGATTTTATAAAAGTGATAATATTTTCAAAATAAATCATTTTTTCTATTTCTCCTCTCTTTAAATCATTCTCATATCTCCCATTAATGGACTTGGGAGTTGTTGGTAAATCACCACCCATCCCCGGACCATCTCCACTGTGGGGGGATGGAGAGTCCTTTTTCATTCTCATAATCACCCCATGCTCATCTTTTTATCCCTTTAACTAACCCTTTTCTCCTCTTAACTCAATGAAATTGATTTTCCCTATGATTCAATTCACTAAATTTGGAGTAACCTCAATAAAATATATTCCTTGGAGTTCATGCAATCCTCTATGTTGTTGGATCTCACTCTGGTGTCCCACTTCGGCATTAAAATACCGTATTTGGTTTCCTTCGATAGATTATTGTTTGATTCCTCTATATTGTGTGAGCAGATGATTAATGTTCTCTTGGACCCAACACATTTCTTGATCAAATTCATGACCGAAGATGAAATAATCTACAAATCAAATAATTCTCATCATGACTTATCATGATTTGTTCCCTCTTTCTATGGTCATTTTATTTTAATTGAATGCATTATTCACCCATAATGGTGATCTTGATCTCCTTCCCTAGCTTCCTCGTAACATTTCAGAATCTGAAAATCCATTATTTGATCAAAAACATTGAAGGCCAGTACCTTTTTTCTGACTTACTTCCTCGTGTTTTTTGCACCCAATTTGTGAGAGGATCTACATCAATGTTGATGAATCTAAGTGCATAAGGGATTTTTTAGATTATAGATCAAATGTGAGTTTTTCTTGAATAAAATGGTTGGCTATTAAGCATGGTTTATTTGTTCTTGATGCTTATATCTTGGTGTTGACACCGTTAGATTCATCCAGGTAATTATTAGGGACCTCACACCATAATCCTTGGGAGATTGTTATACCCTACATGTTGGAATGTAGGATGGGGTGATCCCATTGAATCGTTTTCCTTTACTCATTACCCCCTTAGAGGGCCAGATGGGTACTGGTGAGAGAGTGTTTTATACTATTATCCTGATATTGGGTAAAACAATGGATCATGATCCAAAGACCATGGGAATAGTCTATCATTTTTCTAATGATTTTGGTATCATCATTTTGTCAAGTCAAAAGAAAGGAGGTTCATGGGGGGTCATAGGGGGCACTCGAGGTCACGTAAAACATCAACATGAACCCCCACCAATGTAGATGATGTGATGGTTTTCTATGAAACTACACATGAAGATACTATAAGTTACAATAATCATAAAATGAATGTTACAACAGTTAAACATGAGTTTGAGAAAGATTATAAAAATTGGAATATGATCTGAAGTGCTATAAATGGAGTGGAAACGTCCAGATCAAAGTGATTATACACATGTGGAGCATCCCAATGAGTTATAGGATGGATATGGGTCACAAAAAGATGTTGATAGTTGTAATATTCTCTAAAGGGATTGTGTACATGAGATATATTGTAGAAAAATTCACTACCCAAGCAGATTGAAACGTCAAAAAGGAAATCATAATATAGTTATTTGTATCATGACCAATGGGATGAAATCTATAATTTCGAAATATCCTCCTATTTTTTAAAATAGTTCTAGTCAAGATCAACTAACAAGAGAAAACACAAGGAAATGTATGGTGATATAGAAAACAATGGAATGTTAGGGGATGTAATTATGCACTATGTGGAAGAAATGTTGGAGAAGGACATATTGATTAATGACTCCCAAGAATATGTAGACATGTTCACTGATAGAGTGCTTCTAGTGGACACTAATGTTGAATAGGGGGGTTAGTTCAATATGAAGGAACATATTTTGATTATAAACTTCAATGTGAAGAAAATTAATGTGGTGGATTTAATTAAATCATTGGAAAACATGACATACAACATTGAAAAAAAATCACGAATGATTTAGAAACAATGGATAGTGGAATTAATAGTTATTTATATAGATATAATTCGTCAACTAGAATTATACTTCAATTTAATGGTTATATGATATCATACAGGTTTTATGTGTTATGATTATGGTGTACAAGTGTTTTTTTGAATTGTATGTAGGAATATAAATGTGTCTTCCTTGTTGGTGTATTTTATGAGGGTTATCACTCAACATTAAAAGAGTTCTGTTAAATAACAAATATTTATTTTGAAAAAAAAAACATCATGGGATGACGAACAATATTATTCAATATAAACCCCAAAAATTCAATATTTTAAAAAAAATCAAAAAAATATAGGATAATTTTCAAATTATGAATTTAAAAAGGTAGTAAATTTTATAAAATTATAATTAAATAAATTATTTATTTATATTTCAACTAAAAAATATAAAATATAAAACAAATATTTTATTTGAATAAATTTTTAAGTGTTCTTAATATTATTCCATATAAATTTGTAATCTAAATAGTTTATTAGTTCATATATGTTAATATTTCTTAATTAGTTATTTTATTTAATTTGAATAAAATATAGAACACTTAAAAACATGTTATATGGGAAATAACATTCTGTTTTAATATAAAATCATATTAATTATTTATCCTTTAACTGTCAAAAGATTTTGTTTAGGAAAAGACCTTTTTATTTTAAATAGGTCTTATTATTATTATAATTTTATTAATAAATTTAATCTAATATGTGAATTCACATATTATTTTGGTGATTATTATAATGGTATATATAAAACATAGTGGATTTATTAAATGTAATTCTATATTGTTTAACTTTGGTGGATTACAAAATATGGTTCTATCAAACTCATCAATATTTTATAGTTCTAGAAATATTATAAATATTGTGTGTGTGTGTGTCTTACATACGTTCTTTTATATTATCATCAACAACCACCAACTTATAATGTTTTATTCCCCCTCTTTTATTCACCATATTCGTCTATCTTGCCATCCATATCCATTATTGGTTCTTTCATTGTGATATAAACCACATATAGTTTATTGTCACATATAATAATTAAAAAAAGTAAAATTATACCACAAATTTCATGGATTAATATCATTGAACTCCCTATCTCATATTATAATCATGAATCAAACCAAAATATTTTAACTTGGGCATGATGTGAAACTATATTAATTTTTCCTTCCCTACATGATTGGTCCCCTATGATTTAATAAAAGTACTACATGGTAGACTGATATGTTTTATACCTATATTCCTACTTCACTTATTCTTTATATATGGTATTCCTCAGCCTTAACCCACAATTGTAGGAAAATTCACTTCCCATAACCAAAAAATGACATGTAGAAAACCTTTTATTTATCACCACAAATATAGCCTACCTTGGGTTTTGTAATATAATGATAGTGAAATATAACTATGGTGGGTTATATATAAATAATAAATTATATTATTTTTTTGTCAATATTTGATTATAATGAATTTAATAAAGAACAATGAGATAGTGGGTTTCTATTTTTTAGGTATGTTTTTATTTTATAATTTTTTGTTTTGGTGTATTTTTCCTCAAAAACTTGTGTTGTTTTGTAGTTAAATTAATTCCAAATAACAATGAAGTTTACCAAAAACATCCCAAATTATGCATAATCCATTTTCATCTTAGAAATAATAATAAAAGGTATTGTTTTATTTTAGTTAATATTTAGAGTGATTTTATGTTTTTCATCCTATGAACACCAATTACTGTAATAGAATATTCCTAAATGTGATGATATCTTCTAATTAATAATTACTTATATGTGAATTTTGGTTTGGTTAAAATAATAATCATGAGTAACAAATTAATTTTTCCTAGATGAATTGTTTTATATAACTGGTCTTAATTTGATTCTATGATTGAAAAATTAAAATAAATTTTTGGTTAATGTGTATGTGATTTAGAATTGATAAACAATGATATAATAGAAATTATTTATGATATTCCAAGAATATCTTTGAAAATATTGAAACTAAGTGAAGTTATAAAGGATCGATGAACAACTGAGAAGGGATGGGGCTTGAATCAGTTTTGTCCTTTTTAAAATTTCATCATTATTATATATAGACCTTATAACATGTTAGAGTTTCTACCATATCATCATTTAGAAAACTCATATTTATATAGAAATGGAAATGAAATCAAAGAAAAGATTATTTAAAAGGTTTTACCTTAGTATAAGAACCTAAACACTTTCTGTAAACACTTCGGTGGGTCTACAAAAAATCACTACTATAAAGATGTTAATAAAAATTCTTTAAACTCCCATTGGAATCCATATTCATATTAATATGAATAATTATACATACTACCATCTGTTCACAATGTTTTATTTCAGGAATTGAGAAAAAATAAGAAATGTAAGATTGAAAATTTATACTCCACTAAAGTTCATCCATAAATCTGTGTCTGGTCATCCTCTTTTCGATCAACAAGTTTCAAATGGCCAACATCCCATATCCTCATACCAATATCCCTTTCCTAAATTTTTGCAATTAAAAATAGTCTTATCTGCCTATATAATTAAACCATACATCTAAAAAATACTCAAAACTCATACTGATATCCATTGTGTGATTCTCTATAGATGGTGATCTAATCATGTAGTAGTCTGATCTTTTGATCAGAATAGAGTTTCACCAAAATCATCATAAACATAAACAAATTCAATTAGAAATTTCATTTTTGTCCCAAATTTTGAAAAATATATTCTTTTATACATGGTATAAGAATGCATATTACCCTTGTACATTCTACATCAAGTTGCAGGTTATCCCATAATAGTAATATAATAAAACATACATATTTTTTTTGATCACCCAAATTTCATAACATTGAATTTATTTTCATTTTAGTCTCATTTAGATAACTTAATATATTCTATAAATATTATTTTGGATTCTTGAAACTTTTAAATATTCATGAATTTCATATCATTAAACAAGGTAGGAAACCATTTAATATAAAAAAATTCCATCAAGATGTAAATTTTCAGAATGCTCATCATCATTTAAGTCCTCAAGACCCAATTAAGATAAGGAATTTTTAATTGGTATGATAAATGTTTCATTGATAAAAAATTGTAAATTTATTTTGATTGATTGAAACTATTTAAACATATCTTAAAAACATAACATCTTTTGGGGTCCCCATTCCTCTATCACATAGTATTGACCATACTTAAATAACATGGATTTAATTCCATGGATACATTGAAATTATAGAAATATGATTTTTACCTCAAATTTTTTAAAACAACTATAAATTATTGAAAATACCACTGGAACATTTAATCACCTAAAAACCCTATAGCAACTATCCTATGCTAATTTCATTATATCTAACATTTTCATTATCATTATTCATATGTTCATATTCTATTTATTCCAATCATATAGTGTCTACTGGAACATAGATTTTAATGACCTATCTATGTAAAAACCACATCTTTTGGATCAGTGAAAACCAGAACATCTGATGATTCAGTTCGATCAGTTTTTCTGAGGAATCATTGTCTGATTCCTTAAATCAAAACAAACCTTTACAAATAATTAGCTACTTCCCCATTTTTTATCAGTTCATTCTGATTTCAAACTCAATATTTTCTGTCATTAAACTACATCTTCATCAAATAAACTTTTTATGGAGAAAAAACATAGGAATTCTTCTTTTTTTGTTTATTTCAATGTTCATACCTCAATTTTGATTTTTCAGATTTACAAACCTGATTTCTAGAGTAATCACATTTATTTAAATTACCATATTTAATTTTCATAACAGAACTTTGTTTGATAGATTGATATCATCATATCATATGATGGATCAATATCCACTTCTCATCCTATGGATTAATATCTATATCTTTTTTAGTTATTATCATTTCAAATTCTAAAATTTCATCATGTTTGATCTTTCATTCTTCCATTGATTCTCAGTTCGATTATATGTATCTAGAAAAATTAATCTACAATTATTTTTCTTTCTAAAAACACCATCTTTTATCATGGATTCGTGAGGATATTTTCTGAAAATGATAGAATTGAAATTCATATTCTTACTCAATATGGATTTTCTTACAGCATATCATCTTTTCAAAACATCAGAGTCTACTTCCTGAGCCAAAAATTCGGAGTCTACTTCCTGATCCTGAAGTTCAGAGTCTACTTCTTGAGCCAGAAATTCGGAGTCTACTTCCTAAAACTGAAGTTCAGAGCCTTCTTCCTGTGCTAGAAATTCGAGGTCTACTTCCTGAACCTGAAATTCTGAGTCAATTTCCTAAACCTAAAATCAGAACCAAGATCCAACCTTATCATTATGAGAATGATATGTAGAGTTCAAGAAAACAAGAATTTCAACATTGAATTAATCTTGGAGAAATATAAGGGTATTTGAAGAAGTCAATGATTGAAGATTAAATTTGAGAGATTTGCGGTGCTTTTTGAGATTTGAGGAAGCGGGAATGTTTTTCAAGATTCCCGCCATTGTTTTCCAAGTTTCCTATAAATATGTGCTCAGATCATTCGTTCATTAACAACTTTTACAAATGCAGAAAAGGCTGACTGCTGAAGAATCCAATGTGAAAAGTTATTTCCATCATAAAGATGTTTCCTTGAGTGTTTTAGAAGAAGGGAATCTGAATTATATTATCTTGATGAGAAGATCAGTTTTAGAAAATCAGATTCAAGAAATCATATTGAATATTAATAGTGACCACTTGTGCGGAATCATCTTATCTTGCTGAGAAGACCGGTTTCAGAAAATCGGATTGAAGATTCGGAGAGAGCATTTGTGGAGTAGCTTAACAAGGTTCTAATTCTTTTATTTGGCTCATATGTTATTTAATTATACATTTAAAACTGAAGGAGTCAATATAATCTTTCCTATCGAGATATAGATGTTGTCCAATGGGAGTTAGTGCAAGTGGTATTCACTTCTTCATTATAGTGTATTTCCATAGACACACAAGAGTTACTGTGGCAAGGAAGTAGGTTCTCTTATTGAGGTAGATTCCTGTAAATATTGTGTGCCTTTATTGATTTACCTTTCTTGGATGCTTGAGTTTCTTAATAAAGGTTGATAAGGAAATAAATCTTAACAGGTTTCAAGGGTTATGTTTCTTAAATTTTTGAAACTTATAAAAAGTTTAACAACTGATTTACCCCCCCCCCCCTTCTCAGTTGTTATTCAATCCTTGGAACTTCATTATCCATAAATTTTATCATCTTAAACAAAATGAATAGTTAGATGAATAAATCATGTGATAAATCAAAGGTAGAAATAACATCGACAAATGAAAAAGTGTCCAACCCATTCATTTATGATGATTACCAAGATCAGTTGGATTTATTGTTTTTCAAAAAAGCTCCTATAAGAGGGTATATAACTAAATGAGAATTGAATATCATTTTTAGGTAACATTTCATGCAATGATAACTAGAATAAATTGACCCATCAGAATATGTGATTCGTTTATTTTCAATATAGATAAAACATTATGTATAAATTAGAGGCTCTATTAAATATTACATGATTATCCATTTAACACATTAACATTTTTTAAATCTCAATAGAATTCATATTTATAATTTTCTTCATTGTAAATATAGCTAAAGGATTCTCTCCAATCTAAATTTACTGGAAATCATGCATTATATTCGTTTATTCTAAATCCATATGAGAATTAAAGTGATCAATCAATTTACCATGCTTATTAATAAATCAGAAATTTTATTTTTCATTGCTGTTATTCTCAATGTATATTATGTTAAGATTATGAAATATCAAATTCAATACCCAATACAGATGTATGAAAAATATACTCATTTTTATCATCTATTTTTTCTAGTTTCTTTGGATATTGTACCTCATACCTCATCCCCCTTCGGTAAACTCATTACATTTTCTAGATTCTATAGTGACATTCATTAATTTTCCTAATATTCCTGATCCATGGAACACAATATGTGGATTTTTCAATTCAATGTTCAATATAAATTTAATGTGTTTAACCTGAAACTATAAGATGCATTAAGAAATAAATTATTACACATAAAACGCCATTTTATACTATTAGGTAATCTTTGATTTTCAGAATGAAAATTAAAAACTAGACATGATAAATAAGAATATTTTTGAAACAGGATAAGTTTTCAAATCCAGGAAAGTAAATAAATTTCCCCACCAAATAATCATTAATATAGAATAGTTTTATCATTGAATAATCATATGTTTCCTTAGTATCATCTAATATTTATCCAAATTCATTGATTAGAAGTAAACGATACATATTAATATCACTTCCATGAATTTTCATTCGTGGAATAATCATCAAAGTAATGAAATAATTCTTCTACAAAGACAACCATTTTGGCTCATTATTGGGGATCGGAACCAAATAACATATGGTTTATTTAGTAATTAATATACCAAAAGTGTTTTAACCTTTAAAAGATAATACAATATATACATTCTAATGAACTTAATATAAATCTATATATATTGAATTAACCACCTTCTATGATGTTAAATCATTTGGATACCTCATCAAGACATCATTATTACTTTCATGATCAGGATACTTCATGTATTATTCAGTCATTTAACACATGATTACTCTTTTCAAGATTTTTTTGGAGGAAGGTGACACAGTATTGTAGTGAGATTTTACTTCTTATCCATCTTCCTAATGATTCATTGATTTATACTCTCATTTTTATCATTGAATATATATTCTATTATGAGATCTTATTCATTATTATTTATTGAACTCTCGTCTATAGTATTGCAGGAAATCAGAAGGGTATGTGTGTATATTTTCAAAATCAATTCAATGTTTGTTGATTATTTTCATCTTATCTTAGAATGAATCTAGAGTAAAAGATTCACAAAATAAAACAAGAAGTAACATTAAAATAATGTTTGTTTCGTTGTCAATAACTCCATAGAGTCACTGTATGTGATACAAATTATATATAAACAACAACATTTAATATATAGAACGCCCCTCATACAATTACTCTTGTCCATCATCAACAAATTCATAAAACTCTTTTTTTGGTCACTGGTGTTCCTAGAAGGATTAATGATCCCAAGATCAAATAAAGATTCTATTGATATATAAAATATTTAATATAGTATCTTATAAATCAAAATTCATCATTTATCATAATTCTAACTGAATTATCCTCTAGAGAGTCACTTTATGTTTCATTTGAAAGATAGTCATTGACTTGGATATCTAAAAAATTCGATTCCCCATGAAAAATCCAACATATATATCGATCAAGATACAATTTCAATATCATGTTCTCATATAATTAATTTTTATTCAACAATCATTGGAATTTATAATTAGGACAAATAAATTTTTTAATACCATACACAAATTGGTCAATACTTGTGTGATCTAAAAACCCTTCAAAACCATAGGAATATTATAGTGTATTTCAATGCAAATTAATCCATCATTTAATTATACATATTGTATTTTCACTAATACCTATACATTTAGATATAATGTTATAAAAGATAAATAAAACATGTTTAATAAATTTTTAAAAGAAATATTTTCTTCATTTATTATGGTAGGGTATTGATTAGATAGAACAAAAAAATTAACATAAAAATGATTCAATTAAACATGAAAATTATAAAAAAGAAACATAAATGATTTAAAATTACCCATCACAATATTAGGGTATGATGTCCAGGATGATGTTTAATGTGGTTAAGAGAGGAAAAAACTCAACGTGATGTTTGGGGATTTGATCCAAACAACGTTAGGATAAGATAGAATTATGGAAAACTAGGGAGGTAGGGATAAGTACATGGTAGTGGTTATGTGGTTACTAATTGAAAACTAGTGGTGGTAGTGTTAAATGTGAGATAGCGTACATGGGAACTGTTTTGGGAGAAGAGTTTTTGAGGGGAGTAATTTTGGATAACACTGAACGAGAGGGAGATAAGGGTTAGTAATCTTGATCAATGTATGAGGTTCCTAGGTCACATGGGATAGTGCTCATTGATGATGGAGGTGGGATGGGTTTGATATCAATGGAGTTGGTGTGGCGAGGTTGGGGGGGGTCATTGTAATGTGGGATGTAGTCGGAGAGGGGTTAATTTGGTTTTAATTCAACAATTGAGTAGATGATTTAATAAAACCACTGCTAAATTTAATGATTACTGGTTATTTTAGAAACCCAAAAATATAGTATAAAAAATTGCAAAACGTTATTTAGTGTTGGATATTATAACCACCACTAATAAAATTCCTCTAAATATACTTCATTTTATAGTGTTAAACTGACCAAAATAAGATCATACTATAATACATTAATTATCATTGTTAAGAAAGTTATTTTGTTTTCATAGATTCATTTAATCAAATTTCTATTGATTTTATTTATATGTTTCTAAGTCGTTGAATCATATTTTAATAGATTTTGATGAATTAAAAATATCTACCTGAAAATTTTAATACGTTTCATTATGGATGTGTTGGTCCACACATACACATGGGCATCATTATAATTTTTTATAGAATGTATAAAAAATAAATAATTGGATTATATTTAAAAAATAAGAATGTTTAAAATATATTTTTTCATTTAATACCACCTTTTAAATATACATATAATTCTATTATGAAAAATAGTTTATCTCACATATGGAGGTGGTAGTCCACATATAACAAGATCATCATTTTCATTTTTTAATTGTTGGGATGAATTTAGGAAACGATTCTCCCATAAATATAAAAAAATTCAGTACAAATTTTATTTTGATGTAATTATTTTATTACGAGTAGATTATATTTAGAGGACATAGAGGAAGAAATAATGGAAAATGTTTCATTTATAATTTTTCCTTACTCATTAGATGTATTCTTAGATAAATTAAATTAAAGCATTAAGAGTTTAGTTTTTATAAGGCCAAAACCATTAGTAAATTTTTTAGAGTGTTGGGTATTCTTTTAAGGAATGTTTAATAGAATATACGAGGCTTAGGGAATCAACAGATGTTGGGTGGTGATGAAACCTTTTATAATGGAGATGAGTTTCATTTTTATTATAATATAAAAGGTATTGTCACTACTAATAGCTCATGGGGTCCAATAATAGACAATACTATATTGGGGGATGTGATAAGGAAAATTAATCATAAACAATACATCTTGAAACAACTTTTAAAAATGTTTTAATGACTTTTAATAAAATATTTTTCACTATTACAATTATTTTTTTCTATGTTAACTAAAATTTACCTATAACTTTTTTATTCAATGCCTACAAATAAAATTTTCCATTAAAAATAATTTTTACCTATCTTTTCCAAATATGATATAAAATTTTTAAAATGTAATGTAAAAGCTTGGTAAATATTTATTTTAATATTAGTTCATATTATATGTAAAAACCATTTTTAGAAAAAGTGTATTTTTATGATTAAAAATAATGATTAAGATAAATTTAAATGATGTTGATTTCTAAGAAATTAATTTTATTATTCCTATGAAAATAATAGTGAAATAAATTTTAAATAAATTTAAATATGAAATCTATTTTTTGAATAGTTAGTTAAAAACATAACAAAAATTAGTTTTTATTAACTAAAATTGTATTTTTCTTTGCAAAATTTCAAACCGGTGTTTTTTCAAATTCAAAATTTTATTTTGAAATTCATTAATTTAATATATAAATTTATTTTTTAAATAAAAATAAAAAAAATATTTAATCATTTTTTTATTGTCATGATTTTATAAAAGTGAGAATATATTCAGAATAAATCATTTTTTCTATTTCTCATCTCTTTCAATCATTCTCATATCTCCCATTAATGGACTTGGGAGTTGTTGGTAAATCACCACCCATACCCGGCCCATCTCCACTGTGGGGGATTGAGATTCCTTTTCCATTCTCATAATCACCCCATGCTCATATGTTTATACATTTAACTAACCCTTTTCTCCTCTCAACTCAATGAAATTGATTTTTCCCTATGATCCAGTTATCAAAATTTGGAGTAACCTCAATAAAATATATTCCTTAGAGTTCATGGAATCCTCTATGTTGTTGGATCTCACTATGGTGTCCCACTTCGACATTAAAATACCGTATTTTGTTTCCTTCGATAGATTCTTGTTTGATTCCTCTATATTGCATGAGAAGATGATTAAAGGTCTCTTGGACCCAATGCATTTCTTGATCAAATTCATGACCGAAGATGAAATAATCTAAAAATAAAATAATTATCCTCATGACTTATCAGGATTGTTTCCCTCTTTAAATGGTCATTTTATTTTAATTTAATGCATTATTCACCCATTATGGCGATCTAGATCTCCTACCCTAGCCTCCTCGTAACATTTCAGAATCTAAAAACCCTTTATTTGATCAAAAACATTGAAGGCCAATACCTTTTTTCTGACATTCTTCCTCATGTTTTTTTTTCACCCAATTTGTGATAGGATCTACATCAATGTTGATGAATCTAAGTTCTTAAGGGATTTTTTAGAATATAGATCTAATGTGAGTTGTGCTTGAAGAAAATGGTTGGTTATGAAGCATGGTTTATTTGTTCTTCATGCTTATATATTGGTGTTGACACCGGTAGATTCATCCAGGTAATTATTAGGAACCTCACACCATAATCCTTGGTAGATGGTTATACCCTACATGTCAGAAGGTAGGGTGGGATGAACCCCTAGAATTGTTTTCCTTTACCCATTACCCCCTTAGAGGGACAGATGGGTACTGGTGAGAGAGTACTTTATACTATTTTCCTGAAATTGGGTAAAAAATGGATCAAGATCTAAAGACTATGAAAATATTTTATCATTTTTCTAATGATTTTGGTATCTTCATTTTGTCAAGTCAGAAGGAAGGTGGTTCAGGGGGTGTCATAGGGGGCACTTGAGGTCACGTAAAACATCAACATGAACCCCCACCAATGAAGATGATGTGAGGGTTTTCTATGAAACTAAAAATGAAGACACTATAAGTTAAAATAATCATAAAATGAATGTTACAACATTTAAACATGAGTTTGAGAAAGAATATAAAAATTGGAATATGATTTGAAGTGCTATAAATAGAGGGGAAACATCCAGATCAAAGTGATTCTACACATTTGGAGCATCCCATTGAGTTCTAGGATGGATATGGGACATATAATGATGATGAGAGTTCTAATATTCTCTAAAGGGATAGTGTAGAGGAGAGATATTGTAGAAAAATGCACTACCTGAGTAGATTGAAACGTCAAAAATGAAATCATAATATAGTGAGTAGTATCCTGACCAATGGGAAGAAATCTATACTTTGGAAGTATCATCAAATTTTTTAAAATATATGGAGTCATGATCAACTAACAAGATAAAACACAATGAAAAGTATGGTGATATAGAAAACAATGGAATGTTAGGGGATCTAATTATGCACTATGTGGAAGAAATGTTGGAGAAGGCCATATTGATTAATGACTCCCAAAAAGATGTAGACATGACAACTGATAGGGTGCTTGTAGTGGACACTAATGTTGAATTGAGGGGTTGGTTAAATATGAAGGAACAAATTTTGATGATAAACATCAATGTGAAGAAAACTAATGTGGTGGATTTAATTCAATCATTGGAAAAGTTGACATGAAACAATGAAAAACTAATCAAGGATGATCTAAAAATAACGAATAGTGGAATTAATAGTTATTTATATAGATATAATTCATCAAATAGAATTATACTTCAATTTAATGGTTATATGATATCAAACCAGGTTTTCTGTGTTATGATTATGGTGTATGAGTGTTTTTTTTGAATTGTGTGTGGAATATAAATGTGGCTTCTTTTTTGGTGTATTTTATGAGGGTTCTCACTCAACATTAAAAGAGTTCCTTTAAATAATAAATATTTATTTTGAAAAAAAAACATCATGGGATGAAGATAAATATTATTCAATATAAACCTCAAAAATTCAATATTTTCAAACAAAATCAAAGAAAAATATAAGATAATTTTCATATTTTGAATTTAAAAAGGTAGTTAATTTTATAAAATTAAATTTAAAGAAATTATATATTTATATTTAAACTAAAAATAAGAAATAAAAAAAACATTTTATTGAAATAAAATTTTAAGTGTTCTTAATATTATTCCATATAAATTTGTAATCTAAATAGTATATTAGTTCATAAATATTAATATTTCTTAATTAGTTATTTTATTTAATTTGAATAAAATATAGAACAATTAAAAACATGTTATATGGGAAATAACATTTCGTTTTAATATAAAATCATATTAATTATTTATCCTTTAATTGTAAGAAAATTTTGTTTTGGAAAAGGCCTTTTTATTTTATATAGGTCTTATTATTCTTATAATTTTATTAGTAAATCTAATCTAATATGTGAATTCACATATTATTTTGTTGATTATTATAATGTAATATATAAAACATAGTGGATTTTTTAAAAGTAATTCTATATTGTTTAACATTGGTGGATTACAAAATAAGATTCTATCAAACTCATCAATATTTTATAGTTCTAGAAATGTTATAAATATTGTGTGTGTGTGTGTGTATTACATATGTTCTTTTATAATATCATCAATAACCACCAACTTATAATGTTTAATACCCCTCTCTTATTCTCCATATTCATCCCTCTAGCCATCCATATCCATTGTTGGTTCTTGCATTGTGATATAAACCTCATATAGTTTATTGTCACCTATAATAATTAAATTAAGTAAAATTATACCACAAATTTCATGGATTAATATCATTGAACTCCCTATATTATAATAAAATCATGAATCAAACCGAAATATTTTAACTTGGGCATGATGTGAACTATATTAATTTTTGCTTCCCTACATCATTGGTCCCCTATAATTTCATCAAAGTACTACATGGTAGACTGATATGTTTTAGACCTATATACCTACTTCACTTATTCATTATATATGGTATTCCTCAGCCTTAACCCACCATTGTAGGAAAATTCACTTCCCATAACCAAAAAATGACATGTAGACAACCTTTTATTTATCACCACAATTAAAGCCAACCTTGGGTTTTGTAATATAATGATAGTGAAATTTAACTATGGTGGGTTATATATAAATAATAAATTATATTAATTTTTTTCAATATTCGATTATAATGAATTTAATAAAGAACAGTGAGATAGGGAGTTTTTATTTATTTTTATGTATGTTTTTATTTTATAATTTTTTATTTTGGTGTGTTTTTTCTCAAAAACATGTATCGTTTTGTAGATAAATTAATTCCAAATAACAATAAAGTTTACCAAAAATATCCCAAATTATGCTTAATCCATTTTCATCTTGGAAATAATAATAAAAGTTATTGTCTTATTTTAGTTAATATTTAGAGTGATTTTATGTTTTTCATCCTATGAACACCAATTACTGCAATAGAATATTCCTAAATGTGATGGTAACTTCTAATTAATAATTATTTATACGTGAATTTGGGTTTGGTTAAAATAATACTCATGAGTAACAAATTAATTTTTCCTAGATGAATTGTTTTATATAACTGGTTTTAATTTTATTTTATGATTGAAAAATTAAAATAAATGTTTCGTTAATGTGTATGTGATTTAGCATTGTTAATGAATGATATAATAAAAATTATTTATGAGATTCCATGAATAGCTTTGAAAATAATGAATCTAAGTGAAATTCAAAAGGATTAATGAAAAACTGAGAAGGGATGGGGCTTGAATCAGTTTTTTCCTTTTTAAAATTTCATCATTATTATATATAGACCTTACAACTTGTTATAGTTTCTACCATATCATCATTTAGAAAACTCATATTCATATAGAAATGGAAATGAAAACAAGGAAAAGATTATTTAAAAGGTTTGACCTTAGTATAAGAACCTAAAGACATTCCGTAAACACTTCGGTGGGTCTACGAAAAATCACTATTATAAAGATGTTAATACAATTCTTTAAACTCCCATTGGAATCCATATTCATCTTAATAGGAATGATTATACAGACTACCATCTGTTTACAATGTTTTATTTCATTAATTGTTCCAAAATAAGAAATGTTAGATTGAAAATTTATACTCCACTAAAGTTCATCCATAAATATGTGTCTGGTCGTATACTTTTCGATCAACAAGTTTCAAATGGCCAACATCCTATATCCCTTTCTAATGATTAAAAATAGTCTTATCTACCTATATAATTAAACAGTACTTCTAAAAAAAACTCAAAACTCATACTGATATCCATTGTGTGATTCTCCATAGCTGGTGATCTAATCATGTAGTAGTCTGATCTTCTGATCAGAAGAGAGTTTCCCCAAAATCATCATAAACATAAAAAAATTCAATTAAATATTTCATTTTTGTCACAAATTTTGAAAAATATATTCTTTTATACACATTCTATGAATGTATATTACCCCTGTACATTCTACATCATGTTGTAGGTTAACCCATATTAGTAATAAAATAAAACATACATATTTTTTTGATCACCCAAATTTCATAACTTTGAATTTCTTGTTCATTTTAGTCTCATTTACATAACTTAATATATTCTATAAATATTATTTTGGATTCTTGAAACATTAAAATATACATGAATTTCATATCTTTAAACAAGGTAGGAAACCATTTAATATAAAAAAATTCCATCAAGATATAAATTTTCAGAATGCTTATCATTATTTAAGTCCTCAAGACCCAATTAAGATAACGTATTTTTAATTGGTCTGATAAATGTTTCATTGATAAAAAATTGAAAATTTATTTTGATTGATTGAAACTATTTAAACATAGCTTAAAAACTTCACATCTTTTGGGGTCCCCATTCCTCTATCACATAGTACTGACCATACTTAAATAACATGGATTTAATTATATGGATGCATTGATATAAGAAAAATATGAATTTTAACTCAAAGTTTTTAATACAACTATAAATTATTGAAAATACCACTGGAACATTTAATCACCTAAAAACCTACAACGACTATCCTATGATAATTTCATTATGTCTAACATTTTCATTATTATTATTCATATGTTCATATACTATTTATTCCAGTCATATAGTGTCTACTGGAATATAGATTTTAATGAATTATCCATGTAAAAACCACATCGTTTGGATCAATGAAAACCAGAACATCTGATGAGTCAGTTCGATCAGTTTTTCTGATTTATCATTGTCTGATTCCTTAAATCAAAACAAACCTTTACAAAGAATCATCTACTACCCCATTTCTGATCAGATCATTCTGATTTCAAACTCAATATTTTCTATCATTAAACTATATCTTCATCAAATAAAAGTCTTATGGATAAGACACATATGAATTCTTCTTAATTTTTTTTTGTTGATTTTAATGTTCATACCTCAATTTTAAATTTTCAGATAAACAAACCTGATTTCTAGAGTAATCACATTTATTTAGATGACCATATTCAATTTTCATAATAGAAAATTGTTTGATAGATTGATATATTCATATCATATGATGGATCAGTATCCACTTCTGATCCTATGGGTTATTATCTATATATTGTTCAGTTTTTATCATTTCAAATTCTAAAATTTCGTCATGTTCGATCTTTCATTCTTCCATTGATTCTCAGTTCGATTATATGTATCTAGAAAAATTAATCTACAATTATTTTTCATTCTAAAAACTCCATCTTTTATCATGGATTCATCAAGATATTTTCTAAAAATGAAATAAAATAAATGCATATTCATACTCAATATGGAATTTTTTACAACATATCATCTTTTCAAATCTGTAAAACATTCAAAATATCTTCATTTAAAAATATATTAGTTTCATTAAAAACGTAATCTAAGGGTTTATTTATAATGGATAATATTATCAATCGTATGATCAACAACTTCTCAAAACTCTTAATTTATCCATATTTTGAAAATTTCTCAAAAAAGTTATTAATGTATAGAATTAATTTTATCACCTGATTTACAAAACAATATTTTGGAAAAGGATACTTGTCAACAAAAACAAAACACTATTAATACAAAGCTCTCAATAGATAATCAATTTAACCCTTTTTATTAATTCACTAATCTTATTATAATCTTTCAATTAATAAATTTCCAATACACATACTTTTTCAGAAATCATTATTAATTTTACTAATGTGCAAACTTTCTGAAAATAGAGTGTCCTGACACCAAAGTACTGGATAAACTAATGTTTTAATGGAATTTCATCCCTAATTTTCTAATATTTATTTCCATATAAAATTAAACTATCCCTCTATTCAACCTTTTAATCACTTTTCTCACTCTCCCCCATTTTATGTTAACCTGAATAGAATATTCATTTATGTGAGAAAAGTACTTCTTGAAACATTATAGGACAATTCTTTACAATTATACTTAAGAGATAACATACTATAATGATTTTTTGGTTAAATAAATTATATTTTTAAGATGTATTTGGTGAAGGATGGATAATATGTTTCAACCTCAATACGACAAATCTCTGAAATTCACATAAATTTTATGAAAACATAAAAAATTAGATATATTCTTCAATCGTACTCTAAATGAAAAACACCACTAGAATGATTTTATTTTATAATGAGATACATAATATAAAATGTTTTTATCTTTAGTGTTGTAAAATATATTTAGAATCATAAATTTAACTCTGATTATCACAAATTATATTAAATAGTTAGAAAACGCAAACAATTAATTATCTAACTAATATTTAATAAAAAAAATCACTAATGACTAGTGTTAAAGAAAAATATTATTATTATTTTATCATCATATATATTAAACCCTATTTATTAATACTACCACTGAAAATACATTATCCAAATAAAATATTTCCCCACAAATTTAATTTTATATCATTTAAATCTCCATCCCAATCAGCATTATAATAGAAATTAACATTAAAATCAAAAAAATTTGGTGTAAGTTACCATATTATTTTATTACATTAAAATATGAAAGTATTATCATTACTGCTACCATATGTTATTCTTTCAGATCACTATGATATATAGACCAAAAATATGTAACAAAAACAATGTCAGTTCTTGAATCTGTAAGGTAGAAAAAAAAATGATATTAATTTTCAAAAATATTTCTTATTCATTGTTTTCCATTATTTTCTTTAATAATCAATATTAAAACAAATACTTGAGTAAAAAAACATTTATATTTTTTAATACCTAAATTTCTTAACACATCATTATAATAATTTTCATGGGATATAATCTTTTTTTAACTTTTAATCCCATAAAAAATGTTATTTCTCTCAAAATTTACTTCTAAAAAGTCCACATTATTTCCCGAGAAAATCCTTTAGAAGCATTTTCTTCATAAAAAAATAGAATTATATCATCCACATATATAATTTCAATTAGGATTTATGATCTCAATTTTATCACATATATGTTGATATAAACAAGTCATTTAGAAAAATTTATCATTCTCAATCAATTATCAATCATGGAATACGAAGAAAACATGGAAATTGTAAACCAATAAAATAATTTCTTTAATTTTCAATACATTCCTCCATCACTACTATGTAGAAACCCTAATTGTTAATCAATTTAAACTTCTTATCCTTCTTCAATTTCACCATTTCCAAAATGTAACTTTACAACTATCTAATAATCCTTTTAACAATGATGTGAATCCACTTCTATAATCTTTCTAAAATTTTATATTATTTAATCATGGGTGGAGTTTTTTTAAAAGAATCCACATATTTCACCTAATCATAGCATTTAAAATAATGTATTTTTAGTTTCTTGAAGCTTTTCTATGTTCATTCATTTTGTTTCAATATAAAAATTTTGATCTAATGAAAATTTTATTTTATAGACATGTAACAAGATCCCAAGTGTTGTTTTCCCCAATATGATTTTGTTGTTCAGTTTCCACATCAACCCATTCATAATGATCATATTCTTCCAAAACTTATTCTTAATCAATTATTGAAATTGTTTTTATTTTATTTTTATAATTGATAACTTATTATTTTTTGAACCAGATATTTCTAATTCCCCTGTGTATTTTCTATTTTATATAGTATCTATAATGTATTAAATTTCATATTATTTCTTTCAACTTCACATTCATTGTCATAATAGTCTTCTAAATCTTGATAAGTCTGATTTCATTCATGTTTAATTTCATTGGATATCATCAGTTTTTCTTACTCAAAATTTTCAACATTATTTTTTATGGAAATCTTATTTTCCTTAAATTTCACATCATAGAAGTCCACCAGCTTTTGTAAATACATATTCCAACATTTTTAACATATTTTATTAGAATAATATCCCATGAAAATTCATTCTTCGAATTTCTCATCATATTTTCCAAGTTATTGATTTTTTTATTAAACCTGGACTTTCATAAACTTTGATATACTTCAATTATGAGTTTTTATTATATAATGTTTTTAAAAGTTGATGTCGGATTATGGCCTCAAAAAAAAAATTTGGTACATTTACATCAGTAAAAATACCTTCTCCCCTGCAGATGATTGATTGTTTTTTATCATAGCATAATTCTTCCCATTTCTATGAAACAAATATTTTTTCGTTCTATAAATACATTTTTTGAGAGGTGTATAGAGCACTATAATAATTTTTTATTCTTTTTTTCTTAAAATATTATTTGAATCCATTACATGTGACTTCCATTGAATTATTTTTTATCATGTTGTTCATAGAAACACATATTTTTCTATTAAAATTTCTCTTGAACAATATGAATATATGTGACCCTTAGGTTTATGTTTCATGAAGATGTTGTTTGTAATCCGAGTTGAATCATCAATACAATTTGTATGGAAAAAATAGAATTTTTTTATTAATGAATCAGTAGCCCACATAAATCAGAAAAAATAAGTTCAATTGGTCTATTTGAATTAATTTGAACATTCTTACGACTTTGTGAGTCAATTTTCAATTATTAGATTTTATATAATCAAATTGTTCTGATATTTTTAATTTCATAAAAATATCATATATCTTCATATTTAGAATGATTGTTCATATTTTTTTCGCTAAGATATCCAATTCATTGATGGCACATTTCTTTTCATCTTCAGCACTCATGTAACATGATTTGTTAGGTTCTATAATTTTAAAGAGATATCCACTTATTCATTCTCCCCAAGAATCAAATTTTACATCACATATAATTGAGATGATAGAAGAATATCTTCTGAAAACAACTTATTTTCCGTCATAAAAAATAACTTACTCTAATTATGTTACATTTTAACCCATAAAACACATCTTTATAATTCAAAGATTCAGCATTAATATCACCTATTAAAATTCATTTAATATTTAAAAAACTATCATTTCCAAACGTAAAAACTCTTCTGTCATGATTTTCAAAATATTTTAGTATTTTTAAATCAGTTTTCATGTGTTATGAATACACACATTCAAGTATCAATGGTTTGTTACTTCACAGTCCTTAGTTTTTGTCTCAATAATAAATCATCTTTCCCAAACCATCTTTATTACAAATTAGTTTTATATTCTTGAATAAGATATTTTACCTAAAGGAGTTGGCATCAATTCTTCAACATGATGACCATGTTGGTAACATCTTATACAAACTTCTTCACGTCATTAATTTTTTTATTTGATATTTTCTAACATCTTGATATATTAATTTTATATATTCACAATTTTATGAAATTTACTCATTTGGCATCAATTATTTCCTCCATACATCATGCTTATTACTAAGTAGAGATATGTTATGACAATAGTAATAATCTATATTCCAATGAATTCTATAACACCAAAAATATATCAAATCATAGTCTTCTGTGGAAGTAAGATCATTATTTATATAAATTTTGATGATTTTTTGAACTTCATTTTGTTATAACACACTTTAGGAATGAACCACCATTCCTGTAGGTATAATTTTCAACCATTGGGGACGTGATCTATTTTTCACAAACCATGTCAACTGAATATTTCCCAACATTATTATAAAAACCTTAAATTTTAGAGAAATCTTATGAAACCATATTCTTGGAAGATGTATAATTCCAATGATTCTTTGAATGTTATTTCTCTAATGATATACATGATTCATCTTTTACATATAAATAATTTCATAAATTATAATTCAAATTTACTAAATTTCATTCAGACATAAAAATATTGATTAATACATTCTAACTTCATTATACCTATCTTCAATGTTATTATTAAGTCTGTCAATCGTCTTTCGGTTTTAGAAAAATATCATATTATAACATAAGATCTTGTGGATGTATTCTTCATACATTTTTTCCATATATTTTCTTCATTAAACAACTTTTATATTATTATTTTTAATCAATATGATTTATACCTTAATAATTATGTTTTTACCAGGTCATTAAATAATCTATGATCTACTCTGATACTCTCTATATGATTATTCACCTCCTTCCTCATCACTATTTTACCAATATTCAACATTTTTAATACACGTAATGAATGTTCTAATTATTTTGGAACATTAGTATTTTGATGAATGAATCTCCCCTTAGTCAGATTATACTTTCCTTTTTAGCATACCACTTCTATTTCATGTGAACTTATTCATTCTACCAATTTAATTATTTTCATTCGTGGATGTTTTCTCAAACTTCTTCCACCAAGGATATTATTTTTAATGATCTTAAAATTCAGAAAATTTATTTTTGCGGAAATTCATTGATAAATATCTATTTCACCACACATAAAACATTTGGGAGTCAAATTTCTTCTATACATTGTTAGTCCTATATTATATATTTTTGAGATATTAAATTTTATTTTCTCATATAACTCATATCCCTCTTTATCTATTGAATAAAAATGATAAATACCGTGAAGATCGTAAATCTTAATCACTCATACAACTTTATAATTCATTTCATATTACATGTACATTTGTACTATTGGATATTTTCTCATTTTTTGTGAAGTATAAATTTTATGCAGTTCCTCACGAGATAAATCATTTTATCTTATAAAGAATAATTTTTTAATCAATCATATCATGAATTTTTATCATGAATTTATATAATATTGTAGATTCAAACAAGGCATATTTCAATCTTATGATGTAACAATGTAATTCATTCACTATAGTTAATTAATCATGAATTGTTTTTCACCTCTCCATGTTATTTCCCAAAACATTCTACACCAGATTTCAAGATCCAAGTCCATCTCATTATTATTCCCTATAAAAATAATTTATAGCTTTTCCCATTAATTCTATGTTGTTTTGAGACCAATAAACATCAAATAAATAGTTTATAATAGACATATAAGAATATAATTTTAGGAATTTGTATCAACATCAAGATTTATCATCTAAAAAAATCATAATCGTAACTTTCACAATGTGTATGAAAATAATTGTAGAATTATAAACAAATTATTGGCTATGAGGTAGAATATATGGAATCATCTTATTTATCCACCCATAATAATTTCTTATTTCAAATGTTTGAATTATTATACTATTAATGAAATTGAAATTATAGGATATTGGGATTCAATTGGGGATCATTTACATGTGATAATAATTGATGTTTCAAATGATCAAGGGACAACGTATAAGAGATGTGAGTATTTAATCAATTGTTACCCTTTTAAAAATTTCAACATTAGTAAATTTTACTCAATAAACTAGTAAAAATTTCATCATTATTGAATTTTATAAATCAAAAGTTAATCCATAAATATTAAAGTAATAAATGAACAAAATATTTTCAAGGTTTGGCCTTATTGTGGGAACCTACAACATTTTCATTTCCACTCCCATGGATCTATGGAAATTTACTATTATTAAGAGTTCGATACCACTTGTATAAACTCACATTGGACACATTTTACCATAGGATAAAAATAACTATGATGAATATCATCAGTTGAAACAATTCTCCTACCAAAAATAATCCACAAAAAGAAATGTAATATCGAAAAAATATACATCACAGTTGTCGATCAAAAAATTAGTGTTCGATCAGTCATTATGTGATCTTTCAGCCTCTAATTTCCATCATCCAATAGCCCCAAACTAATATTCCTACCCTCAGTCTATGAAATTAAAAAATTTATGGCATACATATACAATAAAACCACAATTATCAAAAAAAAACTACGCAAAACATAGAATAATAACATCACTCTAATTATCGCCTTCTAGTAATATGAACTTTCCTTGGTCTGTTCTTATGATCATAATACACTTTCCCAAAAATATTATTTAACACGAAAAAAAATTGTTTAGAAAAGTCACATCTCCAACCAGTTTTTTGTAATATCATCTTTTATACAATGGTTAACAGTTTCAAGTACAAAAATACCTCCAACACTATTGATTGGTTCTATAAGAATATTAAAATAAGAAAACTAAAATAGTTTTCATCCCAATAAAATTTCATAACACCAAATTTCTCGCTCAATTGAACTCATTTGGATGACATAAAATATTATCAATTATTGGATTGTCTTGTTGATACTTCATGAATCTACTCTAATTTCCAATATTTAAAAAAGTAATAAAACTGTTTTAATGAACAACATATCATTCTAAAAATGATTTTATTCAAAATACATGATATTTATAGTCATCTTGACCCACTTATAATAAAAACATTTATCTAATATAATTAATCTTTATCGGATCAGACATTAATAATAGATTCTATATGATAGAAATTATTTAAACGCAACATAAAAATGTAATAAATTATTACATCATAATTGTTATATCAGATACTGCCTACCCAATTTAAATAAATCATCATTTTTTTCTGGACACATTGATAAAAAATGTAAGACTGACCACCCTAATTATCCAATACAACGTCGATGGTTGAGAACATATGTAATACTTATAACAATTTCAAATTCCA
The DNA here is from genome assembly GCA_963277665.1 of Viscum album. Lineage (NCBI taxonomy): Eukaryota > Viridiplantae > Streptophyta > Magnoliopsida > Santalales > Viscaceae > Viscum > Viscum album. The sequence goes on along the minus strand of OY728125.1, from coordinate 1,470,760,848 downwards.
ATAAAAATATTTCTGGTATAAATTTCAATATGTCTAACATTCTCTTTGTCACTATCCATAGGTTAATATTATCTTCATTCCAAACATAAATCATTCAATGGATATAGGAATCCTTGGTCTTATATATATCAAAATCTCATCAATTAGACAGTTAAAATCATCTAATCTGATGAGTATGTGTCATCAGTTCTATCGATAAATCAATATCTTGATCAAAAATTCTCTTAACATGGAATCATTTACTACCTCATATCCAATAAGATATATCCAATTGAAAATAAAAAAAATATTTCGAAAACTTCTTCATCAAATAATGTTCTGTGGTGAAGTAGGTTTAAACTTCATTCTATTTTTTGATTAGTAGAAAAAATGATCTCATACTTTTCTTTTTCTATGATTAACATAACAGATTTCCTGAGTAATTTAGACTCATTAACTGAAAACCTTATATTGTCATAACAAAACTATTTTTAATGAATCAATATCTACATATCATCCAATGGATCGATATATGCTTCTCATCAGATGGATTAGTTTCTAAAACTTGTTGGATCAACAACTCTTCCAATTCTCTAATTTCAAAATTTTCAATATTAAATTCTTTGAAAATGCCTTCTTTAGGTTCTTCTCAATTCTATTATCTATGTCCTGAAAACCTCAAAGACACTCCTCTTTCCTTCAAAACACTATATATTTTATCATGGCTTCTTAATTATTTTTTAGTAACATGAAATAACATAATATCATCTCTTAAATTACTTTTAAAATTACTATGTATTTCTGTCTTATCAAATATCAACAAAAACTATTAAAGTTAATTTATTTATAAAACAAATTATTTTCATCAAAAATCAAATATGGTGGAAAACTTATCATGGATCTTCTAATCATGCATCTGATCAACATCATTGAAAAACCAATTCTTTATTTGTATTTTTAGAAACATCTCAAGAAAAATTGTATAAATTTCTAGAAACACATCTATATCTTAATTTAAAATAAAACTACCTTAAAAAAATATAGTTGAAAAATGATATAGAAAACATATTTAAAATAAACAAAAACTCCAAGGATCGATACTAACCTTTACTAGTGTGAATTACTCAAGTTGGGGAAAGAAAAATAAATAGAAATATCCCAATATCCCTTACTAGTCATGCCATTTTCGTGAAGGAAAACCATTTTATTGACCCAATTTCACATTATAATTACAAAAAATTGTATTTATAATTTTAAATTATGCCTTTTAGGATTTATGTTAAGACACAATTTATATAATAAATATCCAAATCTTAGTGATAATGTCCATGTTTCAATTATCTTTAAATTTAAACATAGTGCATGGATTTCTATTTCACAATATTATTCCTCTAATTTAAATCTTCTAATCCAAATTCGTGACACCGATATCAACATTTTTGACCTCAATAAATTCATTCTGTCATATACTCATTTGATAATTTGATTATTATCTGGGTGTGTGTGACTAATATTATCACACTAACACTCCTAATATGTAAAATAAAATCATATTCAATTAAAATACAATCCCTTAATTAATTAAAAAAATATATCATGATTGAAATTGACACAATTAAGAAAAATGAAAAAAAATCAGCAAATTGTTTAGAAACTCCTCTTTATGGCCTTTTCACACCTCAATAATGTTAACCTTCAAATCAAAATAATGATTAGAAATCTTTTATTTACAATAGTTATATACAAACACTAGTCCACATTCTCTTTCTTCACACTTGAGTATTTAAATCACCTAGAAAGTATCATATTCCGATTCAGAAATATTTTATTAAATATAATGAAATCTTATAATATCAAATGGTAAATTATAATAAATCCACATAAAAATCAATAATGTATAAATTTATTAACCTATAATATGAAATAGTTATTCCCTTGAGAAATATAGTTTTCAATATTTATACAATCTTTTTTTCTATCTCTATCACTCTCTGATTATATTAGAATAAACAAGATGTTTCGTCTTAATTTGTGGATATTATAAATTTAGTTAAAACTATTATAAAAAGAATCCATTTATCTGTTGGTTGTTTTCATGTGATTTATTTATAGTTCCTTATTTATCAATGATGAAGAGATATTTCCTCTACTAACATAATTATGAATTAACAACTTCAAACATTTCATCAACAATTATATAGGAGTATTGATTAATTATTTTACAATACATATGGGGTGTTTTATAACATTTAATGGTGATTTATAATATTTGGATATGGATATGGATATATTATCCGTTATTAGTTCACTATAATTATTCTATTGTAAAACATATAGATTTCCTAATTAATGAATTTTGTTCCTCTAGAATCATGGGATGTGATATGTATATTTCACATTATGGGTTCTAATCACTATTTTAGATACTAGAATTTCATACGCAGTAACATGAGTATTCATTCAGTTATGACCCCTAATATCAAAATTTACTTATTGATGATGGGGGTATTATATAAAGAAATATTGAGGTGTGGAGATTGATATTTTACAACATGGAGAATATCATCATGGACTAGTGGATACATCCATATATTGTATATTATTAATAAAACATTGATTAGAAATAAGATTAGTAATAGGAAAGGATATAAATTCCCCTCTGTATTTTTTATACCACTTCCAATAACATTGGCATGTTGTATCCATTGAATGGAACCATCGTTGTAGATATTTCATTATTAGTATCCTCATTTTTATTATTGAATATGTTAGGGAAATTTTATTTTCTATATTAACATGATTTCTTCATCTCTTGAGATGTAATTTTTTGAAATATCATTATGTGATCAAACATAACCAACTCTAAACAATGAAAACTCATTATCTTTTTCTTGTGTTCATTTTTATATGATTTTCATCCACCAATGAAAAATGTAAATATGTAATTTGATGAATATAATTTATTTAAGCATAATAATAATAATAATAAGATTGAATTATAATTTTAGGCTAGTTTAACAATTACTAAAAAATATTAATATTTCAAGTTGGTGTAAATAAATAGATGTTGTGAATAATGTGTGTAATGTTTAATAAATAACAGATTTTTAAACAAATTTTGGGTAAAATAATCTTATACAGACCAATGATATACAGATTCACCTTAATTATCCCCATGTTCCACTACCACGATACCCTTTATTATATTATTGGTGATTTCATTGAGGGAATGAATATGGATTAGATTATGTCTTAAATGATTAAAGTATTTTGGTATTGTGTGTATCTATTTTATGTAATGTTATCTGAGTTATTATATTTATCATCATTAACTACATGATCACCACCCTTGTTTCGGAAAAGTGTCACTGAATATGTTAGTGGGGGGATAATAATGGAAGGGAATCTAAGTATTTCTCTCCCCACTCTAACTTATGGTTTTTATTGATAGCCTTGAATTGATAGAATTGAATTGATGATCATTAGTGGTAGGAAAGAGGTTATATTTTTGTAGATAAATTATTATTGGTGAGGTTAATATTGTGGGGGAAATTAGTGTTCTATATTTTAATTTAGTTCTCTTTTAAAATATCTATATATCCATTTTATTATTGTGTATGATTTCAATGAGGTTTTTGGAAACTCTATATGTTTATAACTTGTTTTTTGGTGTGTATTGGACTTCCATGATTTAGTTACATTCATTACATAGTCTATTAATATTCTAAACCTAATCATTATTATTTTATAGGAAGGAACTTCATGATTTTATATTTAATCACAGGTAATTTAAAATTTCAAGTGACCATGTTCATGTCATCACATGACTATGATTATGTTGTTGGTAGAGCCATATGTGATTATTGTGGTTGATAAATGCATTCATTAGTGGTTAGGTTTTTTAATTAATAATAATTAAAGGTATTTCATTATTGGTTTCATTGATAAATTTTTCAAATTTATATAATTAAATAATAATATTTTGTAATTATATCAATTATGTTAGGATTATATTTGTTTGAATATAATTTTGTTTTTTTCATAAAAATGTATTTTTAGTTTTATTGGTTATATTTATTAGGGTAAATACATTATTTTGTAAGATATATATGCTTGTATATAGTCGCCAGTATTATACCTTATATAAGTGGGTTATGAGTTTAGTCATGTTCTTTCTTCTGAAATAGGTAGTGGCCTCAATTGGGTAGGGTTTTGAAATAGCAGTATGTAAGAGTATGTTGTTTTAGGATTTTATTTTAGAGTACTCTAATTTTATTATTGAGTTAGGATTGAAGGGAAATGGGTTATATCACACAATAATTTAAATTGGGATAGGAAAACCATATATGGATTTACAATACCACTATAATTCTTTGTATGGACCTACACATATATAAAATATTTCATGGGAATGAGTGTATATATAGTAAGTTTAATTTATATGTTTTATTTTTTTCATTACATGGCTATACAAATGATATGAGGACTGTATATGAAATAGTTTTAGTAAATACATAAAATTAGTAGGACTAGGAGATAAAACATATGTTTGTTTTTATATTTATCCACATTTTTAATGTTTTATCAAATATATTATTCTCATCTGAATTCATATCATTAGATCGTAATTGTAGAGAAGACAATGAGGAAATGTAGTGATAAAAATGGTAGGTGGGTGAAAGTTGATTTATGAATATTTTCTTAACAGTTTTTTAAATGTATCATTATCATATTGAGTATTAAGGTTAATAAATATTTTTAGGTTTATTTTTTTGATTAATTTTTTAGTAGCATCTTCATGATGTGGATTCTATTATTTAATTATGGTATATTTCACTATCTTTAATAGTAAACCTAATTATAGGAATACCATATATTATAACATTTTATAATTGGAGGATATTTACTAGTTTTTGTAACACCCCAAGGTTTTGAAAATAAATTCATTTTATAATATAGCCATTAAATATAATTTTTCCTCTATTATGTTTTGAATTTCGGAAAACGGCCATCTAATGTTTTGACCAGTAAGCCATTTGGAGTCTTATAGATCAAACATTATTTTTTGTGAATAGTAACATACCCGTATGAATAGAAATATGAATAGCAATATGACCCTTATGAATAGTAAATAATGATATTATTTTATTTTCTTATGTTAATAAGATAATGATATCTTAATTAATTTTTCAATGTGATATAAAACTAATTACACGATAAAATATTTATTTTTTGAATTAACTGTGTTTTTAATTAAAAATTCAAATATTAATATTTAGGAAAATATTTTTGAAAATGGAGTTCATTTTTGAATTCGATACATTGAAAAATGGTAGGAGTGAATTATTGGTATTTTTCTAAAATACATGAATTTTTCGTGAATAGTAAAAATACAGTTTTGAGTTTTCATTATTTTAATGACATAATAATGACATAATAATTAATATAAAAGAGATGGTGGACTTTTTTATAGTAAAATATGATATTAGGTTTCCTAATTGTCTAATACCATGGGAAAATGCCAAGGGAAATCCCGTGGTTTTACCATAACAACAAATGAGGTTTATTTTTTAAATTAATAAAAAATTATCTCTATTTTACTAAAAATACCCACACATCCATTCAATTTCCTTAATTAAAAATCTCTAATCCAAGAATATCTGGAGGTTTTACTTCTCTAGGAGTCCTCCCAAGGTGTCTTTAATCCCCCATGGTTCCATCCTTCATGTTCTAGGAGTTACTCTACAAAGTAAGGGAATCCTTCACCCTCCTCTTTTTGTAGACACTTCTTTCATGTTTTCTCTTTGAATTTTCATTATAATATGCTGGGGGTGATATTATGTATTCCTCTTAATATAATGTTTATTTTCATATTATGAGATACCTTTTTTTATCATCAGTTAATTTTATGAATTTCTAAGCGACGTCGTTAGGCTGCTGAATTTTCATAAGGAAACTCTCAACATTTCATTTATTTTAAAGTTCATAGCTTTTATTTTTATCATCTCACCTCCTCTTTCCAAATTACCATGATAAATACAGTTTAATATATCTAATGTAATAATATCATGTCAATGGAATAACCATCATCAATATTCTTACTCCATCCCATTTATATTTTATAAACGAAATCATCATCCATGAGGTTCCAAATTATAACCTTCATGGATGATGAAATTTTGTTCATCATTTTCTCCTTCAGTACTGGTCATGAAACAATTTAGATGGTTTAAAAGTCTATAATATATGTATTATAACCATATTAACATTTTGGAACAAGTATATGTATATATTAATAATTTATATGACAAAACAAGTTAATAATAATCCTAATACCGCCAAATAATAAAAGTGGTTATCATCTAATGATTCATCCTATTTCCATGTAACCAAAGTATTGAAATGACCATTAAAAATTATTTATATTCATAAATAAAATTAAATTTCAATTATGGATATTTACAACCCTTCAACATGAATTACATTATTTAAAAACAAGTGAACCGATTATGAAAATCAAGAAAACAAATACTCCTGAACGACGAAATTAAATATATTAACATATCAATAAAAAAATTAATTTAGAAACCAAAATTATAATAAAATTAATATATTTATAATAGGTTCTGAAATAATTTAATAATAATTCTAATTTCATATTCCAGTAGATTATGTTCCAGATCAGAACACATTCAGAGATAAGGTAGGGGTTTTCCACCCGAACTCCCATTTTCATTCTGGTAACATTGAATGTCTAGTTATCTCGATGAAATTAATATGTATTATTATGTACTCATAATAAATTCTATGTGAGTACTCTATATATAAGTCCACGACCATAAACCTTACTTAATATTGAACTAAATGAATAATTCACAATGAGGATCTTTTCAGGTTTAGAGTTTTAGAGAATTAGGTCAACACTATTAGACCTCAAAAGATTACATAGTAGACACTTATACTAAGTTTCCATAACATAAAAGAAACTTAAAAAGAAACATGTATAGTTCCATGTTTTAGATAGCATGTCTTTCCTTGATCCCATCCTTGACCCTATTCATCTTTAAGTCCTGTGGAAAAAATTTCAAAAACATGGGATGATCATAAAAAGCCCAGTAAAGGATACACAAAGAAGGAAAACTGTTAGTTTTTTAAAACAACAAGTAAACCATTAATAATTTACCAAAGTAATACTTTTCACCCTTATGAATTAGTAAAAAAAATTCACTGACTAAAAGATCATTACCTACCCTTTTGTAACCAAACAATTACCATAAAACCCATATAAAGAACACATAACATATAAAGGTAACATGGGACATAAACATACTTAAATGGAATAACCATATGGTTGAAATCCACACATACTTAATGGAATAGCCATATGGCAGACTTCCATACCCAATGCATTGGAGGTTATAACGTAGCCACCCGTCCTGGTATTCACAGCACCACCCGTCCTGGTATTCACAGCACCACCCGTCATATGGTTTATCACGTAACCACCCGTAAAATTTCCAAGTACCATCATTACATATAAAATATTGAAAATATAAACATTTCAAAAAGAAATTTCATTTTCAATCACAATAATTAATTCCATGATATTGAATTAATCAATCCATTTTCATAAACCATTTAAAAGATATTTTTGAATCAAAGTGTCACATACCACTTTGAAGCTTTTAATGGAGTATAATTTTAAAACATTAATGTACATATAAATAAATACTGAAAACCATTTTGAAAACATGGACATTAAATATAAATATTTAGAATAATAAATTTTTAAAACATTTAAAACGATATTTTTTGTTAATGAGTTTTTAACAAAATGAGAGACTCCTGAATAAAAATAATTGTGGAATAACATTTAATCCGAACTTTATAATATCATGAGAATAAAGGGATTCATGATATAATATGTCAAATGTCATTATACACACCATATAAGATTGAATTGGTGCATAACAACAATGAAGTCTCAATGGAAATGTAAATTGAGATGGAATCCATTATAACGATGGTATCCTTAAATTAATGATAAATCTATCAGATAATTATGTGTGAGAAATAAAAATACACCCAATATAAGTGGATATTAAGTGTGAAACAATCAGAGGTAATTCACACATATTCATAGGATGACATGTTAATGAAGTACAAGTTGAACCCAAAGAAATCGAAATTTGGTTAAGATGTTCCCTTGTAAAAATTCAACAGCCTTACGACGTCACTTCAAAATTCAGAAAATTAGTCGATGAGAGAGTGAATGGTATCTCATAACATGGACATGAACTTTACATAAATAAGGATATAGAAGAACATATCCCAACATAATAATATGTAAATTAAAAGACATAATAAAATAAGTCTTTTAAAAAGAGGAGGGTGAAAGGTCCCCTTACCGAGTTGGGTAACTTTTGAAACGTACACCCCATGGAAGAAGGGTCATAAATTGAAGATGTAAATACCCATAAATGAAATTATACTATAAAAAGTGTATAATAGTGGGCATTACATACACCACACAAAGGAAATAGTGGAAAACGTAGCATAAATGTCACAGGAATAAAAGTGAGATGAAAAATCCCTTACGAAAACTCGGCAGCCTAACGGTGCCACTTAAAACTTCCAAAAATGGATTTATGAGAACAAATAGGGTCTCTAATAATATTAACATAAAAATTACTGTATGAGGAATATAAAAGAACATACCCAAAAAATAAGAAAGTTGAGATTAAAATAAATTACATTAAAGAGAGTACTTAAAAACAATGAGAGAGGTTGGATCCCTTACGAAAATTCGGCAGCCTAACAGCGCCACTCAAAACATACAAAATGGATTGATGAGAGAAAATTGGGTCTCTCATAATATGAACATAAAAATTACAGTAGGAGTTTTATAAAAGAACATTCAAATTATAATAAAGATGATCTTAAAAAGAATTACATAAAAGAGTGTACTTAAAAAGAGAGGGGTAGGATCCCTAATGAAAATTCAGCAGCCTAACGACACCACTCAAAACATCCAAAATGGATTGATGAGAGAAAATAGGGTATCTCATCATATGAACATAAAAATTACAGTAGTATTAATATAATAGATCATCCCAATCATAACAAAGATGAGATTAAAAGGAATGACATAAAAGAGTGTACTTAAAAAGAAAGAGAGAAGTATGATCCCTTACCTCGTGTCCGACATGACTCGATCGTTCTTTAATCTCCTGAATAATAAAATTTGGTCAATTTATAATTTATTAAGGAACTAATTTAAATATTATTATTCAGTTAATATCACATATTATAATGTTATAATAATTGGTTAATAAAGTGAGTTCATATCAGATGTTTTTGTCGATGTTCGGTACATGGGTAAAAATCGAACTTGTTGGAAAATAATTTTCCATGTAGTTATATATACATTATATCCAGAATAGTATTGATGTTTTAAATATAATATATATCCAGTATATATTTATTTATACTATTCAATAGCATTTGGAGGTAAAAAATTAAAAGCACCGTTCATGGAGACGGTAGGCCGTACGTACGCATGAATGCTACTTTCATTTTTTGTCATATTAATGGAATTAAAACAAAATGAGAGATATATATATTATAATTCCAGAATGATATAAATCATTTATATGTAATATATTACATATATATCCATTATATATATGTACTTATAATAGTACATAACATTTGGAGATAAGAAATGAAATGTACCGTTCATGGAGACGGTAAGCCGTACGTACGCATGAACTCTACTTTCATTTCTTTGTCATATTAATGGAATTAAAAATAATTGAGATATATATATATTATAATTCAAGTATAATATATATTTTATATAGGTCACATATGTTTATTAATTTCATTCTTTATACATTCCATGTATTTCATGAACGAGCCACATCACTTGAGGGGGCGGTAGTCCACACTTCCTCGTATAAAATTATCGCATTGGCACAACATGAAAAGCATAAAGTCATGTTTTAAATATAAAATTCAGAAGCATAAAGAAAACATAAATACAATATATATCATATATAAAATATAGTGACATCATAATGGCCACCATGAAAGGTGTTAAGAGAAGATTGAACAATCATCGTTTCGTGAGGCAGAAATTCGCCATCCACCGAAACAGAATGTTCTTTTACCATTACACGAAGGTGTGTGTAAGTGTAGATCTAATAATTCTCATAAAAACTTCCTAGTATATTTAAGATACTTGTGTTGTTACAAAATAGAGGAATAAAAATAGTTTAGAGGGTTGGAGAAGAAAAATAAAACCGAAGAACACAAGGGAAGACATTACCATTAAATCGGGTAACTCTCATTGATTTGAGCTCAAAGGGTTCCTTGGAAAGGATTATGCCCAAAGTGAGGCTTCAATGATGAATAGAGGAATGTGGAGAGATGAAAAGGGAAGGGTTTGGCTGATAAAAAGTCTTGAGAGGTGTGGGTAAGGTGGTAGGGGTGGGGGCCTTTTATAAGAGGAGAGCATGGGCACTCTTGGAAAGTTATAACATATTACTTTATTATATAATGATTTTCGGATTTTAAAGGTACCAAAAGGATATATTTCGAGGATAAGGTGATAAGGTTTCTAAATCCACCCATTAAATAGGTTTGTTACAAGTGTAGGTTTTAGATTTTACATTATCTTTTCATTTTATTTAAATCGTTAAATAATGAGATAATCGCTGCATCATCATGGTGTCATAAATAATTTAATTTATTTAATGTCTAAAAATTATAATACAAATATAATGATATAGGAAAGAATTTTATCTTTCTAATGAATATTTATAGTCAAGAATATGACTTGTATAACCCCATGTAAAAATTGTTTTAGTAAAATGACACATGTTTGTGACATTTTAATTTTATCTTTAAATAAAAAGGTATTTTTGTCATTTTCCACCCCCAATGGATCCATGGGGTCCCCAAGTTGACCCATGGATTATCTTGGTCGGACATTACTCATCCAATGAGGGTAGGACATGTGTCTTGGTCATTTCATATTATTAAAACATTATTTTTTCTGTAAACTACACTGATTACCACTAATCACGATTAAAACTTAAAAGTTACTATTCACCAAAAAATTATTTTAATCCCATTGAACAACAGTTTACTTCTTAATGACAACCATGTATGTCAGATTTTTGAAATTCAAAACATAGAGGTGGTAAAATTTCATTTAAACGAAAAATCAGTTTTTTAAGTACCACTTAGTGGTTTCACTATTCATAAAAAATTGATGTTTTCCAGAAAAATACCAAAACTTTACCCTAAGATATATTTGATATTACAAATTCAAAAATGATGTCTATTTTAAAAAATTCAAAACATATAAGTTACATTAATTAATTTAATAATTAATATCCGCTATCAGAGGAAATAACGTGTTTTTATGAAACAATAAGTATCAAAAGATTGACACTAGTTTAAGTCCAATTTCAAGATGAAATTAATTCCAACGACAAATATTGGATTAAATGGTAAAAATATATTCTAATTTCAGTTTAAAAACAATTCAAAAGATAATCTAATCATATAAATAAATTATATTAAAAGAGGTTTTGAATTAAAATACAACATTTTTCAATATTTATTAAAAATGAACTTTATCGAAAAAATACCAAAAATTTACACAAAGTAAATTTTGATATCACGATTATAGAGAAGAATTTTGTTTTTTCCAATATAAAACATAAAATTGTAAAAAAAGTGTATTTAAAAGAGGTTTGTCATCAAAAGGCGGTTAATCGACCTTTTAAAGTATATTAGAATGTTTACGCTTAAAATTGGATTCATTCGCATTTTTAATCCTCTATGATTTATTGTAAAAAGTAAAAATATTTGACAAACATATATAATATTTTTTTAGTTAGTTATGTTCATTCCCTCCATTACCACGGCTAGGCGTTAACTACAATTTAAAATCATATTATTTTATTATTAGAGTGCAATGTAAGATTCCCATGAAAATTGTTATTGCGTATTGGGTACCCCATCGAGCATAGCGCCCCCTTTAAAGTTATATTAATATTTTATTCACAAATATGGATAAATGTGAAAATTTCATATTCTTTATTTACCTGGGGTGTTACATCCTTCCCCCTTTTGGTAATTGCGTCCTCACAATTTTAAAATTGGGCTTGGAAACTTCATTGAAAATCCCACATCGGAACAAGAGTCAGTAAAACAATCACATTAAAAAAAAGAAAGAGAAGTACAAAGGACACCTGAGTTAACCCATACTAGGATTCCATGTGGGAAAACATGGATATGGAGGGAAAAACAAAGGGTCATGTTCTGAGGGAGAGTGATAGTAAACATGTCTAAGAGAAAGTTAACCATAAGAAAATCACAAACTTGTGATGGGTTAAATGGTATTCAATTCCCCAGTAGGAAAAGTTAACAGAAAACATTTTTGTTTTAAGTTACTCTTCATTGAGGAATTTATTTTTGAGCTTAACTAAATCATAATGAAACATACTTACTTGTCATGTAGACTATCAATTTTTACTAGATTCCTTAATCAAAATCATAATTTCTCCAAAAGATGAGTATTTAGGAAGACTTATTCGAAATAAGAGTACTATAATCAAATTCTTGAGAATCACCTAATCCACAAAAGAGAACTATATATTTCCCATGTATTTAGACAAAATCCAAAACCAAAACCAAAATGGTTAGTACAAGATCAGATAATCTAGAAAAGGTTAACCCTTTATAAAAAGAAAATCTATTCTTAATCTCCAAAATTTGTCCAACAAAACCCAAAGTTCAATGAAGACCATATGTAAACCAAACTAAGATTGAAACCCAAATATTTGAAGGATTTAATCACATAGTCTTCCATGTTAAATCTTATCATTTATCTCCAAACAACATCAGTTTCTCTTAAAGACTCGTATTGAAAAGAAATTAACCTAATCACATATCCTCGATGATAGGTTAATCATTTCCATAGATAACCCAAAATAAACTTACTCTTAATTCCTAAAACCATATAACATAAAATAATTAGTCAAACTAACCAGGGACATTACGTAGTCCAGTGGTAGGCGATAAATACCATTCGCACTTTGGTTGTGGGTCCGGTTCACGCAGCTTTGTCCGACGCGACGGGTTGTCACACGGTCGGCGTGTTGTCCTTTTTCCAAAACTATATAATTCATAAAACATTCCCCAAAATGAGATAAAATCTTCAATAATAATCATAACATATTTTAACATGAAGTTTATCTCATGCCTTTCGTTTTCCATCATAATATATAATAACCCATAATTACCTCAAAAGTAAGGATCATATAAACCCTAATGGTTACCTTTATAATTATTACCTGAACTACCACATCGATTGGTCATCTCGTACATGATGCATTACAGAACATACCATGGTACAAGTGGTTGATCATGAATCCTTGATAGTTGGTTTAGAACAGCCACAAGTTTCCTCATTGAATCCCCCATTTCATCCAGTCTCTTAATCAGAGAACCACCACAGTTTCCTTCAAACCTATTGTCACTTTGGTGCTTGCTAGAACCATCCATTCAGTAAAAACAGAAATGTCAGTGTGAGTATATCAACAAAACCATCATGTACTAAATAGGAAGATAAACACTAAGATATACTTACTCATTCACTTTATCTAAAACTAGGTCTCTTTCTGAAATCCTAGCCATTATGGTAATGTCACTTATTCTTAGAGAATACACTAACCACTAAAGTTATCCAAACTGACCTTTGATACCAACTATAAGGCCCCGACCTTAAACCTTACTTAATATTGAACTAAATGAATAATTCATATTGAGAATATTTTCAGGTTTAGAGTTTTAGAAAATTAGTTCAACACTATTACATATAAAAAGACTACATAGTAGACACTTCTTCTAAGTTTCCTTAACATAAAAAAAAACATAAAAAGAAATATGTCTTGTTCCATGTTTTATATAGCATGTCTTTCCTTGATCCCAACCTTGACCCTATTCATCTTTAAGTCATGTGGAAAACATTTCAAAAACTTGGGATGAGCATAAAAAACCCAGTAAAGGATACACAAAGAAGGAAAACTGTTAGTTTTTTAAAACAACAAGTAAACAATGAATACTTTACCAAAGAAATACTTTTCACCCTTATGAAGTAGTAAAAACAATTCACTAACTGAAATACCATTACATACCGTTTTATAACCAAACGATTACCATAAAACCAATATAAAGAACACATAACATATAAAGGTAACTTGCGACATAAACATACTTAAATGGAAAAACCATACGGACGACTTCCACACATACTTAATGGAATATCCATACGTATGACTTCCATACCCAATGCATTGGAGGTTATAACGTATCCACCCATCCTGGTATTCATGGCACCACCCGTCATAGGGTTTATCACGTAACCACCTGTAAAATGTCCAAGTACCATCATTACACATAAAATATTGAAAATATAAACATTTCAATAAAAACATTTAATTTTCAATCACAATAAGTAATTCCAAGATATTGAATTAATCAATCCATTTTCAAAAACCATATAAAAGAGATTTTTGAATCAAAGTGTAACATACCACTTTGAAGATTTTAATGGAATTACAATTTTAAAACATTAATGTACATATAAATAAATACTGAAAACCATTTTGAAAACATGGACATTAAAGATAAAGATTTAGAATAATAAATCTTTAAAACATTTAAAACGATATTTTTTGTTGAAGAGTTTTTAACAAAATGAGAGACTCTTGAATATAAATAATTGCGGAATAACATTTAATCCAAACATTATAATATCATGAGAATAAAGGGATTCATGATATAATATGCCAAAGGTCATTATACACACCATATAAGAGTGAATTTGTGCATAACAACAATGAATTCTCAATGGAAATGTAAATTGAGATGGAATCCATTATAATGATGGTATCCTTAAATTAAGGATAAATCCTTCACATAATTATGTGTGAGAAATAAAAATACACCAAATATAAGTGGATATTAAGTGTGAAACAATCATAGGTCATTCAGACATATTCATAGGATGACATGTTCATGAAGTACAAGTGGAACCCAAAGAAATCGAAATTGTGTTAAGATGTTCCCTTGTAAAAATTCGACAGCCTTACGGTGTCACTTCAAAATTCAGAAAATTAGTCGATGAAAGAGTGAATGGTATCTCATAACATGGACATAAACTTTACATCAATAAGGATATATAAGAACATATCCCAACATAATAATATGTAAATTAACAAATATAACAAAAGAAGTCTTTTAAAAAGAGGAGGGTGAATTGTCCCCTTACCGAGTTGGGTAAATTTTGAAACGTACACCCCATGGAAGAAGGGTCATACAATGATGATATAAATACCAATAAATGAAATTATAATATTCAAATTGTATAATAATGTGCAGTACATACACCACTCAAAGGAAATAGTGGCAAACATAGCATAAATGTCACTGGAATTAAAGTGAGATAAAAAATCCCTTACGAAAACTCGGCAGCCTAACGTCGCCACTTAAAACATCCAAAAAATGGATTTATGAGATCAAATAGGGTCTCTAAAAATATGAACATAAAAATTATAGTAAGACGAATATAAAATAACATACCCAGAAATAAGAAAGATGAGCTTAAAAGTAATGACATAAAAGAGAGTACTTCAAAAGAAAGAGAGAGGTTGGATCCCTTACGAAAATTCGGCAGCCTAACGGCGCCACTCAAAACATCCAAAATGGATTGATGAGAGAAAATAGGGTCTCTAATAATATGAACATAAAAAGTACAGTAGGATTTTCATAAAAGAACATCCAAATTATAATAAAGATTAGCTTAAAATGAATGACATAAAAGAGTGTACTTAAAAAGAGAGGGGTAGGATCCCTAACGAAAATTCGGCAGCCTAACGGCGCCACTCAAAACATCCAAAATGGATTGATGAGAGAACATAGGGTATATAATCATATGAATATAAAAAGTACAGTAAATGTAATATAAAATAACATCCCAATCATAAGAAATATGAGCTTAAAAAGAATGACATAAAAGAGTGTACTTAAAAAGAAAGAGAGGAGTATGATCCCTTACCTCATGTCGGACATGAATCGATCATTCTTTAATCTCATGAATAATAAAATTTGGTAAATTTATAATTTCTTAAGGACATAATTTAATTATTACTATTCAGATAATATCTCATATTATAATGTTATAATAATTGGTTAATAAAGTGAGTTCATATCAGATGTTTTTGTCGATGTTCGGTACATGAGTAAAAATCGAACTTGTTGGAAAAGAAATTTTCATGTAGTTATAGGTACATAATATCCAGAATAGTATTGATGTTTTAAAAATCATATATATCCAGTATATATTCATTTTATACTATTCAATATCATTTGGAGGTAAAAAATTAAAAGCACCGTTCATGGAGACGGTAGTCCGTACGTACGCATGAACGCTACTTTCATTTTTTGTCACATTAATGGAATTAAAACAAAATGAGAGAGATATATATTAAATTACAGAATTATATCCATAATTTAGATGTAATATATTACATATATATCCATTATATATATTTACTTATAATAGTACATAACATTTGGAGATAAGAAATGAAATGTACCGTTCATAGAGACGGTAAGCCGTATGTACGCATGAACTCTACTTTCATTTCTATGTCATATTAATTGAATTAAAAATAATTGAGAGATATATATATTATAATTACAGTATAATATATATGTTATATAAGTCACATATGTTCATTAATTTCATTCTTTATACATTCCATGTATTGCATGAATGAGTCACATCACTTGAGGGGGTGGTAGTCCACACTTCCTCGTATGAAATTATCGCATTTTCACAACATGAAAAGCATAAAGTCATGTTTTAAATATAAAATTCAGAAGCATATAGAAAACATAAATAAAATATATATCATATATAAAATATAGTGACATCCTAATGGCCACCATGAACGGTGTTGAGAGAAGATTGAACAATCATCGTTTCGTGAGGCATAAATTCGCCATCCACAGAAACAATATGTTCTTTAACCATTAGACGAAGGTGTGTGTAAGTGTAGCTCTAATACTTCTCATAAAAACATCCTAGTATATTTATTATACTTTTTATGTTACAAAAGAAGGTAATAAAAAGAGTTTAGAGGGTTGGAGAATCAAAATAAAACAAAATAACACAAGGGAAGACATTACCTTAAAATCGGGTAACTCTCATTGATTTGAGCTCAAAGGCTTCCTTGGAAAAGATTCTGCCCAAAGTGAGGCTTCAATGATGAAGAGAGGTATGTGGAGAGATGAAATGGGCAGGGTTTGGCCGATCCAAAGGCATTATAGGTGTGAGTAAGGTGGTAGAGGTGGGGGCCTTTTATAAGAGGAGAGCAGGGGCCCTCTTGGAAAGTTATAAAATATTACATTATTATATAATGATTTTTGGATTTTAAAGGTACGAAAAGGAAATATTTCGAGGCTAAGGTGATAAGGTTTCTAAATACACATATCCAATAGGTTTGTGACAAGTGTAGTTCTTAGATTTTAAATTATCGTTTCATTTTATTTAAATCATTAAATAATGAAGTAATCGTTGCATCATCATGGTGTCATAAATAATTTAATTTATTTAATGTATAAAAATTATAAAACCAATATCATGATGTAGCAAATAGTTTTATCTTTATAATGAATATTTATAGTCAAGAATATGACTTTTATAACCCCATGTAATAATTATTTTAGTAAAACAACACATGTTTGTGACATTTTAAGTTTATCTTTAAATAAAAAGGTATTAATGTCATTTTCCAAAAAAAGTGGCTCCATGGGGTACCCAAGTTGACCAATGGATTGTCTATATCTGCCATGACTCATCCAATGAGGGTAGGACATGTTTCTAGGTCATTTAATATTATTAAAACATTAATTTTACCTTAAACTACACTAATTACCTCTAATCGCGATTAAAACTTAAAAGTTACTATTCACAAAAATATTATTTTAATCCCATTGAACAACAATTTACTTCTTAATGAAAACCATGTATGTAAAATTTTTTAAATTCAAAACACAGTAGTGGTAAAATTTCATTTAAACGAAAAATTAGTTTTTTAAGGACCACTTAGTGGTTTCACTATTCATCAAAAATTAAAGTTTTCCAGAAAAATACCAAACATTTACCTTAAGATATATTTGATATTCCAAATTCAAAAATGATTTATATTTTAAAAAATTCAAAACATATAAGTTACATTAATTAATTTAATAATTAATTCCCGCTATCAGAGCAAATAGCGTGTTTTTATGAAACAATAAGTATCAAAAGATTGACACTAGTTTAAGTCCAATTTTATGATGAAATTAATTCCAACGACCACTATTGGATTAAATGGTAAAAATATATTTTAATTTAACTTTAAAACCAATTCAAAATATAATATAATCATATACATAAATTATATTAAAAGGAGGTTTTGAATTAAAATATAACATTTTTCACTATTCATTAAAAAATGAACTTTATCGAAAAAATACCAAAAATTTACACAAAGTAAATTTTGATGTCCAGATTATAAAGAAGAATTTTATTTTTTCAAATATAACACATAAAAATGTAAAAAAGTGTATTTGAAATAGGTTCGTCATCAAAAGGCGGTTAATTGACCTTTTGAAGAATATTAGAATGTTTACGCTTAAAATTGGATTCATTCACATTTTTAATCCTCTAACATTTATTGTAAAAAGTAAAAGTATTTGACAAACATATATAATCATTTTCTAGTTAGTTATGTTCATTCCCACCATTACCACGACTAGGCGTTAACTACAATTTAAAATAATATTATTTTATTATTAGAGTGCAACGTAAGATTCCCAAGAAAATCGTTGTTGCGTATTGGGTACGCCATCGCGCATAGCGCCCCCTTTAAAGTTATATTAATATTATATTCACAAATGTGGATAAATTTGAAAATTTAATATTCTTTATTTACCTGGGGAGTTACAAAATATCTCTTTACCAACCAGAAACCTTCTTTATTTTATGGATAGTTAAAACTTGTAAAATGAATCCTTCAAAATTGTTTATGAAATACAAGCCAGATTCATGGGAATTTCTCAAACTCTTACCCATTTTCAAGGGCACCCTATCATATATTTTTGTAAACAATTATATTTATAAAATCACTCATTTTATTTTGAAAATACTACTTTAATTCACTTCTAGTTTTATACAAATAATTTTCCAAAATAACTCTTCTTTTCAATGTAAAAGTATATTTTTCTAAACAATTACATGAAGGTTTTATAAGTGTATCTTGATCTTTTTATACATTATTGTTGACTCTTATGTATTATTGGGATTAGTATTTCATGGTATCATCTACCATATTTAAATTAATTTTTTATGATGATTTTATCTATGGATTTTCTATCTTATCACCATTCATCAATTTACTCCGAATGGTTAGTGTTATTATTAATATTTGGGGGGAAGTTATTTAAATTTAATACATTAGTTTCAATATGAATGTATATGTTGTTATATTTAACTACATTCATATGAGGAATTCATTGGACATATAAAGTGTTGGGTGGTTCCCTCTATAACCCCTCAGTGCATCAGTAGGTCTCATGATACAAACTACGGTCTTCGCAGAAGGTCTTGACAAAAATATTATTTATTCTCTTGGCACAACGCCTTGACGGTATAGTTATGTTGTCCTGAATTATGTATTCCCTCATTATGAAAACAGTATTGATTTTTCATGTGGTTATTGAACTAGTATAATAACCATGATTATGTTATGTTATGGAAATATCTACATAGCTCATATTTCTGCAATATTATGTTCATGTTTATTTTTAAAGGCATGTGTTTTTAATTATTCATCATGTCTAATATTTATTTTATCTTCAACTATATTGCTTACCCTTACTGAGAATTTTATCTCACCTCTTTCTTATGTTTCAATTTATCAAGACATTATGAATTTTATTATAAATGACATGTTTAGATAACCTAGGATTTATGGAAGTGTCTATGGAGTGTCTATGTCGTTTTTTATTTCAAGTTGTAACGTTGAACTAATGTCTATATCTTGTTTCCTATAATACTAAACTAAATGTCCCTTCAGGATTCTTATTCCTTGTTTTTATGTCAATGTAACAAAATAAGGCACTAGAACTGGGAAACTGGGGTCAGGTCCTAACAGTTGGTATCAAAGGAAGTTTAGTAGAAAACATTGAAACTAGATTTAGAAAACACAAATTAGGGAAGAATCCCTAAGAGAGTCATTGAGGATAAAAAATAAATATTGTTCTGATATTTTACTTAGGAATATATTATGTGAATGATTCAAGCAATACATCCCAGTTTGGATACGAGCAGGTAGAGGTGGCTCTGGCACAGGTGTACTTAGGAGTGAAAGCTCAAACAAGGAGTTTCGTGCTTGACCATGGGTATCCTGGTACATGAAAATGGGTCTTGCTGCACTATATGTTATGACACTCCTAGGGGATATGCTTAGGATAATTCACATTTTCATTACAAGCCATTATTAAGGATTTAAACATAAAATATTCCTCAAAGATACTATGTTCATGACTTAGAAATTATCAATGTGTAAAATTTATAATTATGCTATGTATTTTTCTAAATTGATATTATACATTAGGATTCATACCCTAATCTAGTGTATACCATAATATAGAAATGCCGCATAGAGGAAGGTTGGAAACTGCATGAACACGTGTGTCCCCAGAAGGGATTTCCCTCTGATGCAAGATAATGATGTTGGATTTGGTTTTGTGACTGGTGCTGAGAAACATAAAAATATACTGGGACAATATACTCAGGTTATGAATTATAATCTTACTTGTATAGAGAATCCAGATCAACCACATGGAAGAGCTATGTTAGATCGCATTATGTGACAACAATCGCCATCATTCAATGGGACAAAAAACCTGTTTGTAGAAGAACAGTGTATAAGTTCCCTAGATAATATATTTATTGTTTTGGGATGTAACTAAAGGAGAAGTTTTTAACACCCCAATATTCTACGGTACGCTTCTCTTTGAATAATTTAATAGCATGTGTTGTACGCAACATCGAGTTCTAACACACAGCACATCCAATCAAACTAGCCGTTATGAATAGTAATACCTACTTTTTAAAATTTTATAAATATTATTTTTCAAAATGGACTTTATTTTTGGATTATGAATATCAAAATTAGCTTAGGGTGAATTTTTGGTATTTTTCTGAAAACATCATTTTTTGATGAATAGTGAAACCACTAAGTGGTAGTTAAAAAAACTGAATTTTTCAAAAAACATAATTTTACCACATCTGTGAGTGGAAGTTCAAAACTCACTGAGACACGGTTAATATCAAGGTGTAAAATGTGGTTTAATGATATGAAAAAAGTTTTTGGAGAATAGTAACTTTTTACTTTTTTTTACCACGGTTAAAAGTAAATAGGGTAATTATGGGTAAAAATGATATTAATATTACCCTAACACATGACATAATTCTATTGGAAAAGTGTGTATCGACCAAAAATAACCTTTGGGATAAAATATTATCATTTAGGTCGACTTGGATTAGATTAGGATATTTATTATTATTTAATTCAAAGAAGAGTTAAAAGAGTTAAAATCAATTGTTATTTACTAAAACAATTTTAATAAAGGGTTACACATAAGATAAATTATATTATAAATATTAATTATAAATCTAAAAAGGATTCCTACATAATGATATTTTATTTATAATTTTTAGACATTAAATATTTTAATTTATTTATGACACAATGATGATGTAGTAATTACCATAATAGTGAACAATTAAAATAATTGATATTATAAATACCCAAATAAATATAATTTGAGACTTTTTAGAAATTAAACTAATTTTATAGGGTAATATGACATGTTAGGAATTATTTAATTAACATTGTTTGAAGTAATCATTCTGTTATGATTTTCACAAAAATCAATTTTCCAAATATTGTCAAAATTGACATAAAATAGTTTTTAAAACAAATATTATATTATTAATGGATATTCAATTCCTAAAAATATAAGGCTCTGCCAAGAAACTTATATCATGATAGTTTTATCATTAATGGACCACATGGGGGTCTCTTGGAGGTATATAGTATGTATATTAACTATATAATATAAAAATACAAAGTGGCATGGTAAGTGTCAAACTAATTAACTAAGAGTTAAAACTAATAGATAAGTTTAATATAATGACCCAAACCTGTATAAATTATATTGGTTGAGTGGTTTTCGACATAACCCCACCTTAAACTTTAAATAATACACTTTGGATCCATTAGAATCCGAATATGAATTTATTATAATATAATATTTCTAAATTTTCCAAAGGTGCTCCTCACCCCTGTTATAAAAGGGCACTCCCCCTTATCATTAATTCACACCATCAAAGGAATTTGGATCGGAAAAAATCTGCCCAAATACTCTCTAAACATCCCTTACTTCATCCTAGAGGCCCTCCTTTATTCAGAAAGTCTACCTAAGGAGCCCTTTTGATCAAATAAAAAGGAAGAACCCGAAGAAGAGGTAATGTTTTCACCACCCTCTTTCAAGTTCCTTTCTTATTCAACATCTTCTTTCTTCACCATTCTTAAATAATAACTCCAGTATATTATATATACTGTGATGTTATTATAAATATGGTACAACCATATTCAGTATTCTATCCATCTATTGAATAACATGTCACCATACGTGCGTACGGACGGCTTACCGTCTCCAAGTCGTGGTGTAATTGTTATTCAATAAATTATTATTTGGATGGGTATAATAATGATGTGTAATTCATGTAAATAATAAATATAACATGATAATGATTCGGTATATATATGATATACCATCCAATTATATATTTTTTTAATATGAAAATAATGATATTGTCGACCGTGCGTACTTACAGACTACCGTCTCCACGAACGCGATGAGATTCATTCTCCATCGTATCCATTCAAGTCTGATTCCCATTTGATGATTAATAATAGTATCTAAGGACTTCATATAATTCTGGATATGATTAAGATACAACCTATCCATGACAAACACGGGTTACGTAACAAAACATATAAAAGAAAACGAGTATGTTAACACCCGAAACAACGATAATACTAAGATATTATTAACAAATCAATGTTATAGGATCATATATGATATCATATTAATGTATATGATTCATGTATAATTTAATAACAATTATTTCACCATTATACAAGATGTTAACCTACCCCAACCATGGAAAAGTACAAGGTAAGGGTTTATTTCACAATCTCTTCATTATCCGAGGTTATTTATACATAATAATATACTGGGACTTCTTTATCATCCACATCCATGATTCATAAAAATGTATTCCAAAATATTTTTATTGTTTACTAGAATATGGATTAAAGTCATTTATACCCTTGTTGAATTTTATAAGTGTTTTATAAAGGAATATTTCCGTCATTTTCCAAACAAAGTCATTTTTTTCCTTTTCGATAGAATTAAGGTAAGAGTGTTTTTTAACTTATACGGCTGGTGTGGCTATTTAACGCCGTTATAAAATCGTCCAAGAATCCCTTACAAGCTTATAAGAATATTTTCAAAGAAAATGTTTTATTTTTTAAATATATGACTCTTAAATGATTTCAAAATAGAAAGAGATATTTCTCTAAAAACAGTTTTGATTTCATCTATGTCAACATCCTTTGATGGATTTTACGCTAATTTGAAGATGATTTGTTATGATAAAAAAATTCTATATTGTATTGAAGGTTTTGTGATTTTTTTGACTGTGGATGTGTTATTTTTATACCATTCATGTTTTATGGATGAAATATTTACATTTGGTATGCTAGTTTTATTACGAATGTTTATGTTATGTTTAAACCTTTTCATATGGGAATGAATTGGACTTAATATGTGACGGGTGGAGCCCGCTATAGCTATTTGATGCATCGGTAGGTCTCATGAGACAAACTAGAGTCTTGGCACAAGGCCTTGACAAAATCTTATTTGTAGTTTTGGCACGAGGCCTTGGCTATGTGGTTATGATAGTCTAGCATTATGCATTCCGTCATTATGAAAGTAGTTATTGATATTGCATATGAATATTCAAGTAGTAGAATATCAAAGTGAATAAGTAAATGAAATTATTTCATTTTATTTTTTCCATACTATGTTTAAGTTCAAGTTTAAAATGCTTTTGTTTTAGTTATACATTGCTTTAAATGTTTATTCTTATTTATGAAAGTTACCGCTATATTGTTATCCTTACAGGGAATTTGAGCTCACCCCTTTTCTATATTTTATTTTTCCCAGGATGTGAAGAAGTAATTTATGAATGACCTGTAGGGATAGTATGATGGGATAAGAGTGTGGACTGTGTAGACTATATTGTTGTAGTTTTCATTTTATGATGTAATGTAATCTTTATTAATGTATCTCGTTATTCGAAGGATACTAAACTAATTTTTCTTTTGAGACTTGATCTTTCTTGTGATCATTCCAATATTATGTAATAATGCACCAACTCTGGATAACTGGGGATGGGTCGTTACAGTTGGTATCAGAGGATGTTTAGTAAAAACCTTGGATGCTAGATTTATATAAACTCTAATTAGAGAAAATAAACCTAAGAATGTCTTTGAAGATTAGTATAGAAGAACTTCCTAAAATTTTGGTATTGTACAAATTTTGTGAGTTTTCCAAGAAATACATCCCTGTCTGGATACGAGTAGGTGGAGGTGGCTCTGGCACATATGTACGTAGAGGTAAAACCTGAAAACACCACTTTGAGCTAGACTCGAACGGGAAATGGTGCACGACAACGGGCCTTGCTGCACTCTTGGTTAAGACACTCCCGGGGGATCTTCTTAGGATATCTCTCATTTTATTTACAAATCACAATGAAGGGTTTATGAGTATATACTTCCTCAATGAATTTTTTTTTATGATTATGGATTATATCCATAAATAGTTCAATTTATTTTAAGTGTTTTATAACTACAGAATTATGTATTTTGATTCATAAATTGATGTAGTTTATGCCATTGTTTAGAAATGGTGGATAGTGGAATAAATGGAAACCGTGTCAATGCACACACTCCATATAGGGATTTCCCTCCTGCTCACGATAATTATTGTGGAGTTGGTGATGCAATTGGTGCTGATCAACTAATCCCTATACTGGGACAACTCACTCAGGTTATGAATAATAACCTTACCCCTATGGAGCACCCTGATCCACAGCGTGGAGGATCAATGTTAGATCGCTTCATGAGGTAGAAACCACTAACATTCAATGGGAGTACAAATCCATTAGTAGCTGAGCAATGGATAAGTTCCCTAGAGAAAATATTTCAGGCTTTGGGGAGTAGTGAAATGGAAAAAGTTGTCATGGCAGTTTAAAGCCTCACTGGAGATGCTGATCAATGGTGGTCATTGATTCAAAACATGAAGGAAGATGATGATGTATCAAATATGGAATGGTGGGAGTTCAAAGATCTATTTTTAGGAAAATACTTTCCTCGTGACCATCGAGCAGATATGGAACGACAATTTCTGAGTGTGAGAGAAAAGGAGGATGAGAATATCACAAAGTATGAGGCTTACTGTACAAGGTTAGGAAGGTATTCTCAAGATTATATACGTAACCCAAGAAGTAAGATTGATCGTTTCCTTTGTGGGTTAAAACCATTTCTCTATCGAGCATTAGTCTCACAATCCTTCTCGTCGTACGAAGACATTGTCTCATGTTCTATCAAGACAGAGAAAGAATTCTCTAATTCATATAACTTTAAGGAAAAGCAAGAGAAGAAGAGATCTACTAATCAATCTGGGAATACAAATAAAGGGAAGAAGGGAAAAGTTGAATATCCATCTTGTAGTAAATGTGGGAAGAAAGACCCCGGTACTTGCTTAAACGGAATGGGAGTCTGTTACAAGTGTGGTGAAAAAGACCACCAAACTCGTGATTGCATGGGGAAGAAGGAATCTACCGATGTGCAATGCTACAATTGCAGGGAGATGGGACTTTATGAAAATGAATGCCCTAAGCTTTATGGGAACTTACCTCAGAAAAGGCCAAGGGATCAAGGCCAAGATTATGATATCACTACTGCTGAGGTAGAAGCTCCGAAAGACGTGGTGGAAGGTAATTTAATGGTTTCCTCAAGTTTAGAAAATGCATTATTTGATTCTGGATCATCGCATTGTTTCATATCTTCCTAGTTTTCTAAGAAAATTTGATATTTCCAATTTGATTTAACAAGGGTGTTTTCAGTTAAAACTCCTAAGGGAAGTATCATTCCAACAAAGTTTTATGAATCAGTCCCCATTAGAGCATATAATTGTTCTTTATCTGCTGATCTCATCGTCATACCTATGATTGAGTTTGATATAATCCTCGGTATGGATTGGATTTCGGACCATGATGCAAAGATTTATTGTAAGAAGAAGGAGGTTACGATTTTTAATGATGATGATAAGGAACGCCTTATCTTTAGAAAAGAATCGTCATCACCTAATTCTTATATAGATCCACCCCTAGTAGCCCAACTAAATTCAATTATTGAGGAGGAAGAGAATGAAATGACTATGGGTGAGGAAAGGAATGTTCAAAAAGAGGATGTACCTGTTGTGAAAGAATATGTAGATGTGTTTCCGGAAGATTTAACTGGACATCCTCTAGAACGAGAAGTTGAGTTTTCCATTGATTTAATTCCTAGATCAAGGCCTATATCGGAGACCAATTATATAATGGCCACTATAGAATTAGTTGAACTAAAGAAACAAATAGAGGAATTGAGTAATAAGGGATTTATTCTCCCTAGTGTTTCTCCATGGGGAGACCCTATTCATTTTGTTTAAAAGAAAGATGGATCTATGAGGTTATGTATCGACTACAAGGAGATCAATGCTATAACAATAAAGAACAAGTATCCCCTACCTCACATTGATGATTTATTTGACCAACTACATGGAGCTCAATAATTTTTAAAGATTCACCTTCGATATGGATACCATCAGTTGTGTGTGAAAAAGGAATACATTCCAAAGATAGAATTTCGAACAAGGTACGAGCATTATGAGTTTACAGTAATGCCTTTTGGATTGACTAATGAACCCTCTGTTTTTATGGATCTAATGAATAGAGTTTTCAAGGAATATCTTGATGACTTTGTAGTGGTATTTATTGATGATATCTTGATATACTCCAAAATCTACAAAGATCATGAAAATCACTTTCACATTATATTGATGACTCGGAGAAGACATGAATTAAATGGGATGTTTAGGAAGTGTGAATTCTGGCTTCCAGATATTTCTTTTCTTGGCCATATTGTCTCTAAGGAGGGAATATCCATTGAAACTTATAAGACCAAGGAAATCCAAGAATGGCATGCACCGATGAGTATAACTGAGGTATGTAGTTTTATTATTTTAGCAGGTTATTATCGACGTTTCATCTAGAATTTTGCCCGATTGGCTAACCCATTAACAAAGCTCACACATAAAGTGTTTAAATTTGTTTGGAAAAAAGAGTCTGAAGAATGTTTTGAAGAACTGAAGAGAATATTAGTCAATGATCCTATATTGACTCTACCATTGAGGAATGATGGGTTAATTATTTATAGTGACGTATCGAAGAAAGGAATTGGTTGTTTCCTTATGCATAATGATAGAGTTATTGCCTATGCATCACGACAGTTGATAATTCATGAACAAAACTATCCTAATCATGATCTCGAGTTAGAAACTGTGATATTTGATTTGAAGATATGGAGGCACTACCTCTATGGTGAAAATTTTGAAATTTATACTGATCACCAGAGTTTGAAGTATATTTTATCACAAAAATAACTCAACATGGGGAAAATGATATGGATTGAATTACTCAAGGATTATGATTGCACGATACACTACCACCCGCGGAAGGCAAAAAAGGTGGAAGATGCTTTGAGCATAAAAGATCATGGAGTTTTGAACAATATGAGAATTGAAAGGGATCCAATTTTCATGGATCTAGTGAAGATAGACATGGGAATAACCATGGAAGGTGAAACATAAATGCTTTTTCAAATGGTTGCCAAACCATCATTACTTGAAAGGATTAAGAGTTCTCAGACTGATGAAGAAGAATTTGAAAAAAATATTAATGCTGTTAATGATGGGAGATTGAGAGACTTTGTGTATGAAGATGGAATTTTGAAATTTGGGAAGAGGCTTTGTGTTCCCGATATACCTGATCTAAAAAGGGAATTGCTAGATGATGTTCACAGTTCCAATTTCTCTATACATCCTGGGAGCACCAAAATGTTTAGAGATTTGAAGGAACAATTTTGGTGGGACAATATAAAGAGGGAGATTGCTGATTTTGTGTCAAGATGTATGGTTTGTCAACAAGTGAAATCTGGAAGGCAACAACCTGGTGGATTATTTCAACCTCTTCCTATACCTGAGTGGAAATGGGATAATATCACGATGGACTTTGTCATGGGACTACCAAAGACTCCTAGAAGGAACGATGAAATACGAGATATTGTTGATCGTCTTACCAAGTCAGCACAATTTCTTGCTATAAGAGAAGATCTAACACTAGAACGTCTAGCAAAACTATATATTGATGAACTTCTGAGACTTCATGGAGTACCCCTATCGATTGTTTCTGATCGTGATCCCCGTTTTACTTCAAGATTATGAAAAGTCTTCAGAAAGCCTTGGATTATGAACTTCATTTGAGCACTGCCTACCACCCTAAAATAGATGGACAATCAGAATGAACTATTCAAACCTTAGAAGACGTGTTGAGATCCTGCTCACTTGACATTAAGGGTATGTGGGATCAATATTTACCTCTGGTAGAATTTTCCTATAACAATAGCTTCTATTTGAGTTTCAGATTGAACCGTATGAAGCGTTATATAGAAAGAGATGTCGCACACCAACCTGTTGGGATGACGTTGGTGAAAGAAAACTGGTAGACCCGGAACTGGTGGATGAAACGATGGAAAAGGTGAAGGTAATCCAAAACCATATCAAAGCAGCTCAAAGTAGGCAGAAGAGTTATGCCGATAATCGAAGGTAGGATTTGGAATTTCAAGTCAGTGATCATGTTTTCATGAAGATATCTCCATGGAAGGGAGTCATACATTTTGGTAAGAAAGGTAAATTGAGTCCCAGGTACATCAGACCTTTCGAAATTGTAGAACGAATTGGGGTTGTAGCGTACCGATTGAAAATGCCGCCAAGTCTCTCCAAAGTTCACAATGTGTTCCACGTATCTCTGTTGAGGAAATACATGTCAAACAACGCATGTACTCACCTATGTGGAATTATAACTGGAACCCGATCTGTCTTATTGCGAAGAGCCCATCATGATTCTTGATATGAGAGAACAAGTGCTCAGAAATCGGACGACTCGTCTGGTAAAAGTTCTATGGAGAAACCATAAGATGGAAGATGCAACGTGGGAACCTGAGGAACTTATGATGAAGAACCACCTGAGTCTCTTCATGCGGTAGTACTCTTGAAATTTCTAGGATGAAATAATTTGAAGGAGGGTAGAATGTAACACCCCAAGCTTCTACGGTACTCTTTTCTTTGAATAATTCAATAGCGTGTGTTGTACGCAACATCGAGTTCTAACACACACCACAACCAACAAAACTACCCATTATGAATAGTAATACATACTTTTTAAAATTTTATAAATTTTATTTTTCAAAATGGCATTCATATTTGGATTCTGAATATCGAAATTAGCCTATGGTGAGTGTTTTGTATTTTTCTGAAAAACTTCAATTTTTGATGAATAGTGAAACCACTAAGTGGTAGTTAAAAAAACTAAATTTTCATAAAACTTAATTTTAACGCTTCTATGAGTGGAATTTAGAAATTCCGAGAGACACAGTTAATATGAAGGAGTAAAATGTTGTTTAATGAGATGAAAATAATTTTTGGTGAATAGTAACTTTTAACTTTTATTTACCACGGTTAAAAGTAAATAGGGTAATTAAGGGTAAAATTAATATTAATATTTCCCTAACACATGTACTAATTATATTGGACAAGTGTATATCTACCAAAAACATCCTTTGGAATAAAATATTATCATTTATATCCACTTGGATTAGATTAGGACATTTTTTATTATTTAATTCAAGGAAGAGTTAAAAGAGTTAAAATCAAAGTTTATTTACTAAAACATTTTCAATATAGAGATAAACATAAGATAAATTAGATTATAAATATTCAATAGAAATATAAAAACATTTCCTACATAATGATATTTTATTTATAATTTTTAGACATTAAATAATTTAATTTATTTATGACACAATGATGATACAGTAATTACCATAATAGTGACAAATTAAAATAATTGATATTATAAATACACAAATAAATATAATTTGAGACTTTTTATGAATTAAACTAATTTTATAGGTAAATATGAAATTTTATGAATGATTAAATTAACTTTGTTCGAATTAATCATTCAGTTATGATTTTCAGAAAAATCAATTTTCCAAATAGTGTCAAAATTGACATAAAAGAGTTTTTAAAACAAATATTATATTATTAATTGATATTCAATTCCTAAAAATATAAGGTTCGGCCAAGTGACTTATATCATTATAGGTGTATCATTAAATGACCACTTGGGGGTCTCTTGGAGGTATATAGTTTGTTTATTAACTATATAATATGAAAATACAATGTGACATGGTAAGTGTCATACTAATTAACTAAGAGTTAAAACTAAAAGATGAGGTTAATATAATGACACAAACCTGTCTAAATTCTATTGGTTGAGTGGTTTTCGACCCATACCCACCTTAACCTTTAAATAATCCACTTTTGAGCCATTAGAAACCGAATATGAATTTATTATAAAATAATATTTGTAGCTTTTCCAAAGGTGCCCCTCACCCCTCTTATAAAAGGGAACTCCCCATTCTCATTAATTCACACCTTCAAATCCATTTGGATCGGCCAAACACTGCCCAAATACTCTATAAACGTCCCTCACTTCATCCTATAGTCCTTAATTTAGTCATAAATCCAACCTATGGATCCCTTTTGATCAAATCAAAAGGAAGAACCCGAAGATGAGGTAATGTTTTCACCACCCTCTTTCAAGTTCCTTTCTTCTTCAACTTCTTCTTTATTTCCCATTATGAAATAATAAATCCAGTATCTTATATATACTGTGATGTTATTATAAATATTATACAACCATATTCAGTATTCCATCCATCTTTTTAATAACATGTCACCATACGTGCGTACGTACGGCCTACTGTCTCCACGTCGTAGTGTAATTGTTATTCAATAAATTATTATTTGGATGTGTATAATAATGATGTTTAATTAATGTAAATAATAAATATAACATGATAATGATTCTATATATATTATATAACATCGAATTATATGTTATTTTAGTATCAAAAGAATGATATTGTCGCTCGTGTGTACGTACGGACTACCGTCTCCACGAACGTGATGAGCTTCATTCTCTATCGTATCCATTCAAGTCTAATTCTCATTTTATGATTAATAATAGTATCTAAGGAATTGATATAATTCTGGATATGATTATGATACAACCTATCCATGAAAAACATGGCTTACGTAAAAAAACATATAAAAGAAAACGAGTAAGTTAATACCCGAAACAACGATAATACTAAGATATTATTAACAAATCAATGTTAAAAGATCAAATATGATATCCTATTAATGTATATGATTCTTGTATAATTTAATAACAATTATTTCACCATTATACATGAGTTTAACCAACCCCAACCTAGTAAAAGTACAAGTTAAGGGTTTATTTCACAATATCTTCATTATCCGAGGTTGTTTATACGTAATAATCTACTGGGACTTCTTTATCATCCACATCCATGGTTCTTAAAAATGTATTTCAAAACATTTTTACTATTTACTAGAATATGGGTTAAAGTCATTTATACCCTTTTTGACTTTTATAAGTGGTTTATAAAGGAATCTTTCCATCTTTTTCCAAACAAGGTCATTTTTAACCTTTTCGACCGAATTAAGGTCAGAATGTTTTTTTTACTTATACGGCGGGTGCAGCTATTTTCCGCCATTATAAAATCGTTGAAGCTTCCCTTAAAAGAATATAAGAATATTTTCAAATAAAATTTTTTATTTTATAAATATATGACTTATAAATGATTTCAAAATAGAAGGAGATATTTCTCTAAAAATAGTTTTGATTTCATCTATGTCAACATCCTTTGATGGATTTTACGCTTATTTGAAGTTGATTTGTTATGATACAAAACTTCTATGTTGTATTGAAGGTTTTGTGATATTTTTGACTATGGATGTGCTATTTTTATTCCATTCATGGTTTATGGATGAAGTATTTACATTTTGTATGCTTGTTTTATTACGAATGTTTCTGTTATGTTTAAACCTTTTCATATGGGAATGCATTGGACTTAATATGTGACTGGTGGAGCCCGCTATAGCTCCTCGATGCATCGATAGGTCTCATGAGACAAACTAGAGTTTTGGCACAAGGCCTTGACAAAATCTTATTTGTAGTCTTGGCATGAGGCCTTGGCTATGTGGTTGTGATAGTCTGGCATTATGCATTCCATAATTATGAAAGTGGTCATTTATATTGCATATGAATATTCGATTAGTAGAATATCCATGTGAATAAGTAAATGACATTATTTCATTTTTTTGCATACTATATTGAATTTCAAGTTTAAAAGGATTTTGTTTTATTTATACATTGCCTTAAATGTTTATTCTTTTTTATGAAAGTTTCCGCTATATTGTTATCCTTACTGGGCATTTGAGATCACCCCTTTTCTATGTTTTATTTTTCCCAGGATGTGAAGAAGTAATTTATGAATGACCTGCAGGGATAGTGTGAGGGGATAAGAGTGTGGAATATAGAGACTATATTGTTGTAGTTTTCATTTTTAGATGTAATGTAAACTTTATTAATGTATCTATTTAATCCAAGGCTACTAAACTAATCGGTCTTTTGAGACTTGATCTTTCTTGTGATCATTCCAATTTTATGTAATAATGCACCGAATCTAGGTAACTGGGGTCGGGGCATTACAACGTTTGTCATGGTAGTTTATCATCTATCAAGAGATGCATATTTGTGGTTGTCATTAATCTAAAACACTAATTAGGAGGAAGAGATAGAAGGATAGAATGGAGGGACTTTATGAAAATATCCCTAAATAAATATTTTCATCGTGAACAACGAGAAGATATGGAAAGGCAGTTTCTAAATTTGATTCAAAAGGAGATGATAACGTTGCAAAGTATTAATCTATCTTCACAAAGTTAGAAAGGCATTCTGTGAACTACATACAAAATACAAGGGGAAAATTTGATCGATTCTGTGATGGTTTGAAACCATTCCACCGAAGGGATCTGGTCCTCCAGAATTTGTCATCATATAAAGATATAGTTTCAAGTGATATCAAGACAGAAAAATAATTCCAAAAGACATATGAATTTAAGGGAATGCAAGAGAAGAAGAGGGATCTTGAAAACTCTGGGAAAGAAAATAATGAAATGGGGAA
This sequence comes from Viscum album, assembly GCA_963277665.1. Classification (NCBI taxonomy): domain Eukaryota; kingdom Viridiplantae; phylum Streptophyta; class Magnoliopsida; order Santalales; family Viscaceae; genus Viscum; species Viscum album. The sequence goes on along the minus strand of OY728125.1, from coordinate 1,470,727,159 downwards.
GAATGGAAGAGTTGAATTTCCATTATGTAGTAATTGTGGGAAGAAACACCATGGAACCTGTAGGATGGGAATAGGAGTCTGTTAAAAGTTCTAAGAAAAATTCCACATATCTCGGGATTGTATGTGGAGGAAATATGGTACCAATGTTCTGTGCTACAATTTCATGGAGATGGGATATTATGAAAATGAATTTCATAAGCATCCGGAAAATTTTCCCCAACGAATGCCAAGGGAGCCTGGACAAGCTTATCCAGTCACAACCATAGAGGTTGAAGTTCCTAACAAATTGGTTATAGGTACATTGATCATTTCATCAAACATAGAAATTTTTTTATTTGATTTTTTATCATTTCATTCAATTATATCTTCCAATTTTTCCAAGAAAATTAGATATGTCCAATTTGGTTTAATAAAGGAGTTATCAGTTAAAACCCCTAGTGGATGTATAATTCCAACAAAGGCATGTCCATTAGTGCCCCTCATGAAACATAAATGTGATTCAGTTTCTAAACATATCATTATACCAGTTACTAATTTTGATATAATTATCGATATGAATTGGCTGTCAAATTATGATGCGACGATCTATTGCAAGAAGAAGGAAGTTACAATTTTTTAGTATGGTATGGAATCCATTATCTTTAGGGTAGAAACATCACCATTTAATTCTCATCTACATCCACCCCCAGTAACTCTACTAAATTCTACTATTGTGTAGTAATATAATGAAATAACTATGGTTGAGGAAAAGATGTTCAAATAGAAGATGTACATGTTGTGCAAGAATATATTTTGGTATTTCCAAAGTTTTTACCTGGACATCCTATAGAGTGGGAAATTGGGTTTTCCATTGGCTTAATTATTGGTTCCAGGACCACATCAAAGACCCCTTATATAAAGGACACTATAGAGTTAGTCGAACTAAAGAAACAACTAGATCAATTGAGTGATAAAGTAATTATTCTTCCTAGATTCTCTCCATGGGGAGCCCATCTTCTATTCGTTAGGTAGAAAGAGGGGTCTATGAGGTTGTACAATGACTACTTGGAGATCAATTTTTTTAAAACAAAGAACAAGTATCCCCTACCTCTCATCGATGATTTATTTGATCAACTTCATGGAGCCTAATATTTTTTGAAGATTGATCTTCGATCTGGATATCCTCAGTTGCTTTTGAGGAAGGAATACATTTCAAAAACAGTATTCTGAACCAGTTATGGGAATTATGAGTTCACAGTAATGACTTTTGGAGTAACCATTGTACCATCTATTTTTATGGATCTAATGAATAGTGTTTTCAAGGATTATCTTTATGAATTTTTGGTGGTGTTATTTATGATATCTTGGTGTACACCAAAATCTAGAAAGAACATAAAAATCACATCTTCACTATTATTAAAACTTTGAAAATAAATGAGTTATATGGGAAGTTTATAAAGTGTGATACTTGGCTCCAATCAGTTTCCTTTCTGGGCCACATTATCTCTACGGATGGAATATCTATAGATCCTATGATGACAAAGGCAGTATATGAATTTCCTACTCCAATGAACATAACTGAGGTACGTAGTTTTATTGGTTTAGCAGGTTATTATCAGCTTTTCATTCAGAACATTACCCGTTTAACCAACCCAATGACCAAGAAAACTCAAAAATGCGATTTTTCATATGGAAAAAGTAATGTGAACAATAGTTTGAAGTATTGAAGAGGAGGATAATGAATTATATGATCCTAACCCAACCATCCTGGAATGATGGGTTAATTATCTATATAGATTCATAAAATAAAGGACTTGGTTGTGTCCATATGAAAAATGATAGATTGATTGCCTATGCATCTAAGTAACTATAAATTCATGAAAAAAACTATACAACTCATGATCTTGAGTTTTCAGTGGTAATATTTTCTCAAAATATTTCGATACATTACCTCTATAGAGAAAAATGGGGGATATATAGAGATCACAAGAGTTTGAAATATATATATTCATAGAAAGAACTAAACATGAGACAAAGGAGATAGATTGAGCTACTTAAATATTATGATTACACAATACACTACCACTCGGGGAAGGAAAATAAGGTGGAAGACACTTTGATTAGAAAGGACTACGGGATTATGAACAAGATGAGAGTTAAAAGGGATAATATTTTTATTGATATAGAAAAGGTGGATATGGTAATTATCAAGGAATGTAACATATCACTAATTTTTCAAATGGTTTTTGAACCATCATTACGAGAAAAGATAAAATGTTGTTATATTGATGATGAAGAGTTTCAAAAGAAAAATAAATTTGTAAATGATGGGATGTTGATTGACTTCGTATATGAAGGTGGCATTTAGAAATTTGAAAAAAGGATTTGTGTCCCCGCTATTCCATAGCTACAGATGGAACTATTGCACGATGATCATAGGTATAATTTCACTATACTCCCTGGTAGGAGAAATATGTAATGAGATCTAAAGGAACATTTTTATGGGAAAATAGAAGATGGAGATTGCTAAATATATGTGAAGATGTTTGGTGTCTCAACAGGTGAAGGCTGGAATACAATGTACTGGAAGTTCCATGCCACCCCTTCTTATTTGTATGTGGAAATGGGATGATATTACGATGGACTTTGTCATGGGGATACCAAAGACTCCAGGAAAGAATGATTTAATATGGTTCATTATTGTCCATCTTACAAAATCATCAAATTTTCAAGATATAAGTGAAGATTTACCACTTGAACATTTAACAAGACTATATATTAATGAATATTTATGACTACATGGAGTACCCTTATCAATTGTTTCTAATCGCGATCCCTGTTTTGCATCAAAATTATGGAAGATTCTTCTGAAGGCCCTAGATTGTGATCTTTGTTTGATCAATACCTACCACCCACAAAATGATATACAATCATAACAAACTATTCAAACTATGGAAGACATGTTGAGGACTTTCTCACTATACTTTCAAGGAAAGTGTGATCAATATTTACATCTCTAAGAATTTTCTATAACAATAGATTCCATTCAAGTATTCATATGGCACCATATAAAGAATTGTAGGGAATGATATGTTGTACACCAACTTGCTGGGATGATTTTTGTGAAAGAAAGCTTGTTGGCCTAGAACTTGTTGTGGGAAAAATAGAAAAGGTGATGATTATCAAAACCCATATCAAAATAGCACAATTTAGGCAAAAGAGCAATGCTGATTACTGAAAAACGTTTTTGGAATTTTAAGAAAGAGATCATATTATCTTAAAGGTCTCTCCAGGGAAGGGTATTATAAAATTCGATATAAAGGGAAAATTAAGTCAAAGGTACATTGGACATTTTGAAATTCTTGATCAAATTGGAGCCATATCTTACCATTTGGAAATGTCTCCATGTCTCTCCAAAGTTCACAATGAGTTAACCATATAATTGTAAAGGAAATTCATGCCTGACCCAACACATGTACTCACCAATGATGATATAGAACATGAGCATGATATGTCTTATTGTGAAGAGCCTATCAAGATTCTTGATACTGGAGAACAAGTATTAAAAAATCGGATGACTCATATGGTAAATGTTCGTTGGAGGAACCATACGATGGATGAAGAAACATCAGAGCTTGAGGAGCTTATTTTGAAGACATACCCTATTGTTTTTAGGTAATATATTGTGAATTTCAAGGAGGAAATTTTTCAAAATAAGGGATAATGTAAGACCCCAAGAGATTAAAAATAAATTCATTTTATAAACTAGCCATTAAATAGAATTTTTCCTTTACTGTGTTTTGAATTTCATAAAATTGTCATCTACCGTTATGACCTGTAAGTCACTTGGAGTCTGATAGAACAAAATTTGTTTTTGGTGAATAGTAATATACCATTATGAATATTAATATGAATAGTAATATGACTATTATGAATAGTAAATAAAGATATTATTTTATTTTCTTAAGGTAGTAAGATAATGAGATCTTAATTAATTTTACAATGTTATATAAAACTAATTATACCATAAAATTTCTATTTTCCGAATTAAATATGGATTTAAATAAAAATTAAATTAATAATATTAAGAAAATTATTTTTGAAAAGTGGATTTTATTTTTCAATTCTATGCATCAAAAAAATGGTTGGGGTGAATGTTTTGGATTTTTCTAAAATAATTGAATTTTCTGAATAGTAAAAATATAGTATAGAGTTTTTAGTAATTTAATGACATCATAATGATATAATAATTAAAAAATTTGTGTTCGACTTGTTTACAGTATAATAAGATATAATATATCCCATGTGGCTAATACCATGGGAAAGTACCATGGGAAATCCCTTGGTTTTACAAAAAACACTAATGAGGTGTCTTTTTTAAATTAATAAATAATTCTCTCTCTTTTACTAAAAATACCCACCCATCAATTCGTTTTAATTCATTCTGAATCCCTAATTCTCTATTCTATAGTGGTTTTACCTCCCTATGAGTCCACCTAAGGTGTCTTTAATCCCATATGGTCCCAACCTTCATGTTCTAGGAGTAACTCAACAAGGTAAGGGAATCATTCACCCTCCCCTTTTGGTCGACACTTTTTTATTGTTATCTATTTGAATTTCCATTATGATATGTTCGGGATGATATTATTAATTCCTATTAATGTACATTTTATTTCCATATGATGATATACCATTTTTCTCTCATCAATTCATTTTAAGAATTTCAAAGCGATGTCGTTAGGCTGTCGAATTTTTATAAGGAATTTCTCAACTTTTCTATTATTTTCAAGTTCATCACTATTATTTTCCTCTAATCACTTTATTTATCCAAATGAACATGATAACTATAGTATCATCTATATAATTTAATTATATCATGTGAATTGAAGATCTTTCATCAATATTCTTACTCCCTCTCATTTAATTTTTATAAACGAAATCAATGTCCATGAGGTTCTAATTTATAACCATCATATGATAAAATAATGTTATAATTATAAGAATACATTTCATTTATCTTATGGGTATGAGAGTCTCTTGGAAAATGATAGATTTTTCTCTCTATTCTTCATGATGTATTCATATATTAGGGCGTAAGTTCACAATTCTAGGAAAATTGGCACTTTTTAGTGATAATTACATGTAATATTTTTTGATTGGGGTAATTTTTTTCAGCATTTTCTTATGGGTTATATTTTAAGGATAATAATTTAATGGGTTTCTTATCATTGTTTGCAGATTTTTACCTATTAAAATATATGGGTTCTTTATTATTAATTTAAAATATTAAATGGGTTGGGTTTACGGAATACTAGATGTTTTTTCATATAAATATTTTAACAAAAGACTTCAAATTTTTTTATAATCAAATGCAGATTTTATTTCCCATTTTGTGGAGGTGCATAAGTTTTAACTTGACAATTCCCAGTTTCTATAATTTGATTTTGCATCACATATTACTTAATATTATTATTTTTTGGTCCAAATCCAATATGACTGAGAATGGTAGGTGGGGTGATAATTTATATTATGGATATTTTTAACCCCTAATTTTTATATTTTTTAATAATATTAATAATAAAAACCCATGCATCCAAAGAGGATGTCACTATTAGTAAATTTCATAGATAATATTTTTTGATGTGTCTATGATTATTTTGCTAATTTCATACCATATTGTTAAACTCATTTTATTGACCTATTAAAAACTGTTGGGTGAGAAATATCATTGCCCCACTAATATCATTCTATCTTTCATACCCTTGATTGTAAATATTGAATTTTTGAAATAATTCCTTATTTAGTATTTTTTAGCACAATAAAATTGTTACTGAGGTATTTGGGTGGTTTATACTATAAAAATGGAACTTAGGGTCCCATATTGTAAATAATTTTATCAATACTATATTTTTAATAAATTTTGGGATTTTCAGAATATCTTCTAGTGATGGAAACTCTTGAAATTTTTTCTTAGGTAATAGATTACTATGATTTTATCTCCAAACAAGGTCTAAGGGATCATGCCAATGATTCTAGGTAGTTCCATCCAGCTAATGAAGTTGGTAAATTAATTATCATGCTTCATTTACTAAGGAATTTTACATTCTATTTTTATTCATTAGTATGTATGATTTATTTGATATAAAATATATTTATAATATCAATATAAATTATTTTGTAAAAAAAATATATTTTTGGTTTATAACAATAAATTTTCATATATTTCATTAAAATGGGATATTTGGAAAAGTGTTGGCTAACTAGTGTAGATGGTGTGAATTCATGGATATATTCATTAATTATTATCCTTGGTGTCATTTATTTATTCTATAATTCATCATGAGAATTTATTTTTGGAATTTGTTTGTCTTTAGTTTTGAATAGATTACCAATATATGTTTCATTCAATTTTAATTTTCAATGAATGGTTTCTTCGATAATTTTTTAAATATAAAAAATATCCTTATATTATTATGAGATTCTTCAACTATAAAAATTACGATTATATTTCATGTCCACAAAGGATACTTCAAATCATATTGATAGATGTTTTTTAACGTTCTATTAAAATATTTTGAACTTTAGTAGTTTCATTATGTAACACCTTGAGGTTTTGTATATATTCCATTGAAATAAATTGGAATAATTCGATACATATCATTATTCGTACCTATATGCCTAAATTGTACATGATATATTATTTCTTTTATAACATATATATTGGATTTATTGTATGAATATTATTAACCAAATAATTAAATATATAAGTAAATATTTTTCCTTTATTCAAATGTTGTGATTAATGTATATGAAACATTAATAAAATTTCAAGAAATTTATATCATGATTAAAAGTCCAAGTAATCTAATGAAATAATATTTTAGAGGTGTTACGGATTTTTAGAAAAAATTGTGTTCAATAATAATATAAATTTATTTTAATGATTTTATATTATTTTTTGAAAAGTCATTTATTTATTGGTTATCTAATGTTTAGTATTCAAGATAAAATTATATTTTTAATAAAAGTGTTGTTTTAAAAAAAATTGAACATATGAAATGTCTCATTATAGTTATAATTTAAATAAATCCATATTTATTGATAATATATATTGAAATATATATGCTCTATATGGAATCAAATATTATATCATTCATTACAGTGTTGTTACAATTAATGTAATGAAATTAAATACTTTTTTAAGCTTAAAATTTTATTTTTATGAAATAGGATTTTTCTTTCCTTTTCACACTTATTTAATTGTTATTTAATAAAAATTATATAAATTGAATTTGATAAAATGGATTACATATTTAAAATTTATAGATAATTTTTTTTATGGAGGATACTTTTATTGTTGGTCATATTGAATGGTAAACACAAAATAACTTTTTTTGCCACAGTTTGGGTTTAACAGGTTAAATACATGGGGGGGTTAAAATATGTGATAAGGGTAATCATTAAACTTAAACATTTATAAATAATACTAAATGAATATATTTTTACATAATATTATATTACCTTTAAATCCATGGACATTTGGTGATACTTTCATATAAAAATGACTTTATACTACTTAAATATTCTATGTAATCCCATGTGTGTCCATCCCCTCACATATAAAAGGAAACCTCTTATCCACAATTATTCACCAAAAAAATGAGCACTGTATATCTTCAATGTCCTTCAAAAAAATACATACCATCCTTCACTTCATTTTTTACCTCCAAGTATTATTGTAATATAATCATAAGAAGGATTAACGTTTGACCCAAATTAGGTGTCTCAAAAATTAATTAATAATCTTACCCTATTCATTCAAATATTATTTATTATTTTAATTACACTAAATATTTTGTATCCAAACTAACACAATGATTCCGATATCAACAATATATTTATATTTTATGATGATTGTGGTAATAAAATTCAATATCCATTCAATGAAATAGGTAATTAATGTTTTAGTCATGGGTTCGTGTAGACAACCTCCACCATATAATGATGTCATTCATTTTCAATAACAACATATAAATGATGGTTATAATGGTTTATTTACTAAATACATTTAATTTATATAATTTAAAAATTATTATTATTGGAACCAGAAAATGTATATATTTAATTCACTAAATGCTTCCAAAAATGATCATGGAGCATATAACATATCAAATTCATTGATTTTACAGATTGGGGAGTCCAAATAGTGTAAATGATCAGATGTCATGGCCATTCGAAGTCATATTTCAAAAAAATTCCATCCAAGATGAGTTTTGAGAAAAGTGTGGTTTTGTGTGGTAGAATGACAGTTTGGCATGAGAGAATGGATGTTTTTCCTGAAATAATGGAATATGGAATGAAACAACATAATCTTGTGTGAAACCTATCACACAATCCTTTTATACGCCCAATGCGATGTGATATTCAGTCGTGGCCACCCGAAAAACGTCTAAGGTGCTCACAAATTTCGAGATTCACGCCCAAGATCAATATCCATGTGCAATATTCTTATGTGTGAAATGCGAAGTAAAATTATCTTTTTCATGCACACCCTCCATATGGTGCGTGGAAGATCACTTCAATTCATGGAATTTTACACTCAACCGCTAATGGTTTTGACTATAAATACAAGTGCACCCCTCCCCTCAGGGGTAAGTCTATAGAGGTCGTCCACCAATTTTCTATGTGTAAGCCCACCTTCTCTACACCTTGGAGGAATAATGGAACCCTCCATATGAGATCATTAACAACATGTCCCATATAGGTCCTCATTTGAGATAACCCACAATTTGTTGACCCTCGAAAGACCTCTTTTCTACCTGAGCTATGTGCGTGAAATATTTCCTCTTGTAAGCTGGATTCTATTCATGCTCACAAAACATCAAATCGTGCACACAAGACTTCAATTTTTCATTCATCTATGCCAATGTTCCCATCATGCAAGAACCTAAGCTGCACATCCCAATCTTTCACATAGCGTATTATGTGCATGTTCCATAATACATGAAATAGTGCATAGTAATGTGGACATTAACCCATACCATGGGGACTGCACCCCCACAACACTTCCCGAGAACATTTCTTTTCTGGTTCCATCACTACCATCATTGAATCCCAAAAAAATGGAGAGTCACATTGTGAACATTCTTTCCAGGTCACTAATATTTTACCTTGAGTGATTATGTGCACCCACCCTCCACCTTAGTAATTCCATGACTCGAGATTCTCCTCCACAACACATGAAACGTTATGAGTCAACATATTTATCTTCGTCCATATCCCACGTACTGAGTTGAGATTCTCATAATCAATTCCCCGAGTACCTTTAGTTGAACTATTTCCCAAGTAACTCATCCAAAACCCATCACCAGATTCTAGTGGCTACTTTTGCATAATTCCCAACACCAGCCATTGCTTGGCACTATATGTCTAATAGTCCAATTTGTATGAATTTAAACTATAGTACACCACAATTTTCAAACATAGGATTCCTCTTGTTCTGAATAAGATATTCCATATTCACCAAACATTATATGCTAATAGTCCTCTCTACATGAATATAAACTATAGTACACCCTGTATGAAAAATCTACGACGCTTCTTTCTCTAACAAAGAGATTCCTTATGCGCCAGTCATAAGATTCCAATACTCCTCAATATATGTCTTTAAACTATATAATTCCATATAATTCAATAATAGGGTGCCTTTTATTCCGAATAAGCGATTCCAAATGTGAAAAGTGTAAGATTCTGCCTGCCATGATTATTGTGGTGTAGTTTCAACAGACATGGAATTTGTTCGATCATTCCATCACTCCACCTCATGTTTCATGTGTCCTTCATTCATATATTCATCCTATTTCATATATGATGGGACCCCCTAATATCCTGGTCGCATGCCCATTCATCTCACCTGTCGTTCTAGCCCAATGCCCTGAATGACTTTTGAAGTATCTTTGAGTTTGTCCCCACATTTCGAATACAGTTCGTAATTGGCAATATTTTTTTTGTTTCTATCTCAGGATAATGTGATATTGATGTTTTGTTTTTAATACGGTCTGTATTTATCTCTCATCGCCATTCCACCTTTATTACATTCAAAATGTTGGTCATTGGATTCAAACCCTTTCATATCCCTTTGTTCAGACTGATTCCAATTTGTTTAGAATTATACCTCTTGTGTACTAGTGCAAAGGTGAAGGCCACTATTATATTTCTCATTCGAACAGTTATTTGTTCCTACCTCAAGGATATACATGGGAAATATATTATGGGATGCTTCCAGGTGTAATCCTCATTCACAATTTCGTCTCTAAAGTGGCACTTGGGATGCTTCCACTTGTAAGACACATTAACCATTTCCACTCTTTAGTAGCCTTGGGGCTACTTCCAAGAAATATCCCCATTCTCCATTGCCACTCCTTAGTGGCACCCAGGAAGCTTCCAAGCATAATCTACATTTAAATTTTCCGCTCCTTAGTGGAACATGGACATCATCCATGCATAATCCCCATCCACCATTGCGACTCCTTAGCTACACTAGGGTTGTTTCCATTTGTAATCCCATTTCACCATTGCCTCTCCTTAGTGGCACCTGGACTGCATCCATGCATAATCCCCAGTCACCATTGATGTCCATTAGAGGAAACCAGGCTATTTCCATTCTTAATCCCCATTCACAATTTATTCTCCTTAGATAAACTTGAGTTTCTTCCTTGTGTAAGACCAATTCACCATTTCCACTTTTTAGTGGAACCTAGTTTGCTTCCACTCTTAAGCCCCTTTAACCATTGTCACTCCTTTTAGGAACCTAGGATACTTATATGGGTAAAACAATTTCTCCATTGCCACTCCTTAGAAACACCTGAGATTCTTCCACCCATAATCCCCTTTCACCATTCCCAATCTATAGAGGCACCCAGGACGCTTTCATACATAATCCACACCCATCATTGGCACAGATTAGTGAAATCGGGGATACATCCAAGTGTAACACCATTTCACCGCCCATTGTAGCCACACATTTTCACCCCGATCTTCTGTTCTATCGATGCCTTGTTTTATATCACTGAGCATTACTCACATGAGCTTATATTAAACAGTGACCATGAAATCCTCTTTTGGCTGTTAACCACGTATAATCTCCATTCCAAATTCTTCCAAACTAGATGGACTTTGATACATTCCCTTTATAATCAATGTATGTAGGAAGCCTCCCTAAGGTTCAATCTCATCATCCATTAGTACTGAACACTTCATGTCGGTTTACCCTTATCCCAAATGATGTTAAACTGTATGCCCCTTTTGTCCCGTATGACAGTAAACTATATGTTATCAAACTTTATGTGTTTTGATCCCTATATCCTGGATAGGGTACATAGGATGTCTCCCTGAGGATCAACCTCAAACAATAGTAAACATCGGTGTCACCTTTGTTGGGGCCGACATCTTTGGTCCATCCCGTAGTGGCATCAGACCAGTTCCTAGACAGCTAACCATGCACAATCCCCACATTCAATCTATAATCATTAAACCTACAGTGTCCCACTTGGGATGGGAAACTAACCATGCGTAATCCCCAAACATGTCACCAAGTTGTCATCATTTGTGTACACCAAGATTCTTTGACCCATTATTGAACTACATAGACATTGCTTCTATACCCCATGGATACATAGGAATCCTCCTTGTCGTTTATTACCATCACTCATGTACCATCCGAGACTCTCCCTTGATCCATTGTGTTTTGGGAAGGCCATACCGGAACCTGGAGGTTCTTCATCCTTTTAGTACCATCCAGGCATCCATTCTCATGGGCCGCCTCCTTAGATTCCCCATCGACCCACCAAACTACATGGACGACGATTAGCTACCACAAGGGTATGTATGAAGCCTCTCTAAGGTTCAATCCCAATATCTCCATCCTCTTCACGTCGGTTTCATCCTGTTCCGCCCACCCATTTCACTCAACCATCCATCATACATCATTATTCATACTCGGGTTGCCACATCTCTGTGGGATCATGCAATTTCCTTGCAAAGATAACCATGCTTAATCCACACACAATCCATAACTACCCAATCAAGAGTATCCCTCTTGTGATTGGATGTTATACTTGTATAATCCCAAACTTGTCCTTGAGTAGTTTTCCTTCATCTAAACCCTGATTCAATGTCTCTTTTTTTTCAAACTATGTGGGTTTCGATCATTGTCTTGTACATAGGCTAAATAGTAATCCTCCCCAAGGATCAATCCTAGCAAATGGTAAATACTACAGTCCCACTTTCTATGGTTCACTCTTTCATATCCTCCCTCAATGGATTCTAAATACTCATTCATGGTGTGATTTCATCCCTATTTGGGACACACCACCCTAGTTCCACTCTTTTTGGGATTTCTGGTCCATCCACCTGCTAAATCTCCAAGGTGCCCCCTCATAGGGGTCCACCAACTTGATTCACCCTTAATGATGTCTCAATCAATCATATTTATCTCCAAATGATGTTAAACTGGGAGCATACCCCGTGTTGAACATGGGAGGTCTGAAGAAAACCTCAGAATTTGTTCATTTTCCATAACCATCTCCAAAATAACTTAGCCACATGGCATACCCTGTGGTAAAAATGGGAAGCCAAGGAAAACATCAGAGACGTGCCTTAGATATAAGATACCCCACAACCAATGTGCGATGCCTTTGGTTATGCACCCTTGAGATGCCCTGTTATGAAGAATAATAATATTCTTCCAATTTCCACTCATCCAGAGATTCCTCGACATGCCAAATGTTACTATATACTTAGACTGATGGTTACCACCCTATCAAGACCGCTTGGACTGTCCAAAAAGCTGTAGTGTAATTAACCAGTTTCCACAAAGATATGGTATAAAGAATGAGATTCACAAATAATGTCTTAAATCTTTGAAGAAGACCAGTATTAGGTGACAAAATTTGAGGAGGAATCCAAAGAAGTAGAAACTGAGATCCCATTATCCCATTTAGATTAAGTACAAAATGTCCCTAATAAAGTGATAGATGGAGTCCACCATTGGAAAGTTGGAATGTGGGACAACAACCATCACGTCCCTATGTACAGATGCGGGCCCCGATGAATGTGTTAGATACAAAAATGGTGAAACCAATGTGAATTTTCTACTCAATATCGATATTATTAGCATTAAATACATCATTAGATTAGTCTGTCACTATATATAGCAATCTGGCGCCATGTCCCACCAAAAAAATTGTTTGGCCTAGCGTGAAACTCAAAAATGATTGTGGATGTAAATCATTGGGAATTACGGTCTATGAAGTTATATGCTTGGATAATTATATCAATCCATGGAAGATTGAACAACACTGGGACGTTTTCACCAATTTCCTATTGTCTGTATTGATGGGTAAAATTTCATTCTTTTTAGGACCAATTCTTAAGTCACAAGAAAGAAATTATCTCCATCATATAGATGCAGTGGCACGGGCTATACGAATGCTGCAATTCCCCATGAATTCATATCCTCTGTGATGGCTCCCACTCCCATAGCTAATAGACACCCACTCCCCCTATGACCCTCCAAATTTATTCATAGAAGGGTTAATGACACTCTTGTTTGAAGATATGAACATGAAGAGGTCATCCTGACAAGGTACATACAATGAGCGGACATGAAGGCTTCTATTCCCCATGAGAGCCGCTTCTCCCAAGGGCTACGTAGGGAGCCGTTTCTCCCCACTTCGACACTTAACAGCTTTAGGAGACTATCCATAGAGCACTACTATGACTCACTCCATTATGATAACAATATAAGGAATGTCCTAGTTTACCTGGAAATGACTTTAGCGAGGTATATACTTACAAGGGATCCCACTCAGCCACATGAGCATCGCTAGACAGTCCTACAGTCCTAATAGCTGGTCTTCCATCCCCTTGCACAACCATCTCTAGGCTGGTCGAACAGTCATCAACGCTAGGTGAAATATCAGAACTGTACCTGCCAGGGGGAATCATCATCCACGACATCAGTGTATTGAGCCCCCACTGACACGAGATATCAACCCAATGTAATCATTGGGAAGAGGAACCCACCGATTAAATAGAAGGGTAACTTCTAAGCCTGGACAATGATGAAGCACCAGTCAAATTGTGAGTATGTTAAACTGGATCTTCTAGTTACTTCAGAAAGAAACATCAGTCGCAGGACAACCCATGATGATGACATCAGGTAATGATATCCTCTTTATACCTATATCAGACCAAAAGGAGGTATTCCCCCCTCCTTCATTCATTATCAATGTCATATTATATCCATCATAATCAACTCTAGTGGAGTTCCTACCCACTTTTTTGACATTATACATGATGTTCCTCCCTATTACCTTGGGCTCAGGTATAAAAAGATTCCTCACATATCAGGTTCTTCATTCAAGGGTCTTCTTTGACCAGTCACCCAAATGCATGGAGGTCCTCCCCATGTGCTCATAGATTCTGAAAGAGGTCCTCCCGATGCCAAAAATAATCAAATTAGAGTTCCTCTACACCTTATCAGTGGAAAATAGAGAGGCCCTTCTTGAATAACATTTAATAACTACAAAGGTCCTCTTCATATCGCTGCTACCAAGGCCAGCCGACGTGATTATCCATACCTCACTACAGACACCCACCATGGAGGTCCTCCCCTTGTATGTATAAGCTCCAAAAAAGGCCTTACCAACACCAGAACTATCAAATATGGAGGTACTCCCCATATCCCATTTGACGTTTGTACATGTACCTCTCACACAACATATTATCCGAGAGGAGGTCCTCCCGACATCAGCATAAAATGATATGAATAACCTCCTCATATCCAATCTAGTGAAACCGATGGTCCTCTCCACTATATAACTAATCTGCATGGAGGACCTCCCTGTGTAAAAAACCGACCCTTCCCTGAAAACCCATCTCTAGGGAGGAGGGTCGGTTGCCTCCACCAAAGGAAGAATCCTCATAAGATCCAAACAACAATCATTCATGTTTGCTTCAATGATATGGAGGTGGAGTCTGATTCAGTGATGGAACCCTCAACTTGATTATTAGTGTCGTGGGCTAGGATAGGAAGAAGGAATATAACCCTCATCCTACTGGAATGTGTGGTCCACCAGATCCATCCATCCCTTCGAAGGTACATATAGGAATATGATAATTTGGCCCATTTATAAGGCCACCCCATGCAATCCTCTTTATATTCAATAGGATCAATCTCACCCTCAATAAGAGATCATGGAGAGTTGTTTTGGGGACCAATAGATGACAACCAATAGAATTACCCACCACCAACAACCTCAACCCCTGTGTGGGATGTAATGGTCGTTAGTCTATCTTACAAGGATGTGGCTGCACAATCAGTGCATTATTCATTAGACAACCCAAGATGTGGCAGCTTGTCAACCCACACCCCATACTCTCCACATGCCAATCCACCATCACAACAATCTTTTTTAGTGCTGTTAATGGTCCCACAAATGCCTCCAGTCAATGATTGTGGCAATCAAGGAACGGATCCTGAGTTTCAGTTGAGATGTTTGGGGGATTTTTATTACATGGATAGCCTCCAAGAGATGTTATCCCCATTGCAATAGTAGGTATATACATTCCAAAATCACTCACCCGGTAGAAGTTCATGTTCGTCCTCCAAACTCTCTATGTAATGCACTTCTGTCTCTGTCATCAATGGGTAGCATATCCAAAGTTCCGAGAACACTTAGACGATATTACCCAGCAATTTTGTATGCTATAATTAGCTACGCTAATAGTGGATTAGCACCCGAAGTCACTCGGTCATCATAGGACCCTCCAGCAATGATGTGTCTATATCTTTATAGTGCTCCATAGAATTATTAAGAAGGCTTCCCCCACGTCTAGATCTATGGTTGGGGGTTGTATGCTTCCCTTCATTCAAGTCCAATCTAGTGCCATCCCAGGTTTCTAGGTGATATTGAAGAAATTCCTCTAAGATCATTCATAGTTAACTTGGTCGACCTACAACACCCCCAACTTCCACTATATGCTTATTTTTTAAATAATTCAATAGCTTTCATTACACGCAACGCCGAGTTCAAGCGCATTAGGACCTATCAATCTAACCATTTAAAAAGTGGTTATTAATATTATTAACCAAATTTTAAATTTTATTTGTCACATGTAAATTAAATATTCATATTATGAATTTTATAGAAATAATATGAGGACAAATTCTATTTTTCAGCTAAAAGAGGTATTTTCTACAAATTGATGTTTTTAAGCCTTTCAATTGAGAACCCTTTCTAAATCCAATATTTGAAACTTTTATATATTAAAATTGAAGGAATAAAATTACGCTTTATAATTGGGACATAAATTTATAGTTTGGATGAATTTTTGGTACTTTTTGGATAACTTTCTTATTTTTATGAACAGTAATAAAAATAAAAAAAATAAAAAAAAATAGAATCAAAATAATATATAATGTTAAATTATAAAATTAAGTGGTTTTAAATTATAATTTGATTATATTTTAATAATTAAATATAATTTAGGTCATTGGAAGTAATTTAACATTTAAATTGAACATAAAACCATGTCAATCTTTTGATAGTTTTTACTTCTTAAAAACCCACCTTTCTGGTTTTGACAATGGAAGTTAATTTTAAATTAATGTCTGTCAATTATGTGTTTTGAATTTGAAAATATTTATTCCATAGTTTTAATCAAAAGGTCCATATTTTATAGATAGGTAACTTTTATTTTGGACATTATGAATATTATCTTAAGTAAATATTTTTTTTACCGGGTAAATCTTATAAATAAGGGTAAAAATAATATTATAATAATATAATACTTTCATAAAACATGTATTAATCATATTGGATGAGATATATTCGACCATTATCATACTTAGGACGATTTTAGATCCCCTTGGGACCATTTTTGTTTGATAATGACATGTTATTTGAATTAATTTAATGTAATGATAAATATGACATAAACATGTATCTTTTACTAAGAAAATTAATATAGGGTAACATGACAAATATATTTGGTTATAAATAGTACTTATAAATCTAAAAATATTTCCAACATCATTGTATTTTATTTATAAATTTTAAACATTATATAAATATATTTAGTTATGACACAATGATGATGCAGTGATTACATTATTAATGAATGAATCAATTAAATGATACTATAAATATTAAAATAAATTTAATTTTCATTTTTAATGCCATAATCAAATTTTATAGATAGAATTGAATCATGATAGATGATTTAATAACTTTTATTCGATGGAATCATGTTTTTATGACTTTAGGAAAATTCAATTACTAAATAGTGTCAAAATTAACATAAATGGGTTTTAAATAAAATATTATTTTATTAAGTGATAAAAAAATAACAAAAATAAAATATTTCGCCAACTGACATATATAATATTTCAAATATAATTAATGATCCACTATATGTTCTCTGTTCATTTTATTGCAACTAAATCAACCTTATATTATAAAAATACAAGAAGATAGGATAACTGTTAAACTGTATAACTAAGGGTTAATCCTAAAAGACAAGGTTGTATTAAACACCTAAACATGTAAAAAATCATTGGATGAGAATAGTTCAACCCATACCGATATTATCCTTGAAATAAATTACCTTATGGTGATTATAAAGAGAAAATAATTTTATAATAAATTAATATTTCATGTTTTCTCCAAAGTGCCCATCCCCTCTCTTATAAAAGGGAACATACCTTTCTCTTTAATTCAGACCTCAAAATCCCATTGGATATGCCATCCCATAGCAATTTATCCTCCAAAATACCCTGTTTTTTGTAAATATGCAACAATTTTGGAAAAAATCCTTCCTATGTAGTCCTTTTATGAAAATAAAAAAGAGACACCATAAGAAGAGGTAATCATTTTATACCTTCATTCATAATTTATTTCTTCTTATACATCCTATTTATCTATTGTCTCCATAATAAGAAAATAAATTTTATTATATACCTAATGTTTATATGTTGTTATAAATATGGGGATGCTATATTCTTCCTCATACCCATCTTATGAAAAACAATATCACCACCCATGTGTACGTACAACTTACTGTCTCCATGTCGTCGTGTAAATTATTTTTCATGTAAACGTTATTTATATGGGTATAATGATGAATATAATGGATGTAAATAATAAATATAACATGATATGTTTCTTTAAAATTCATTTTCCATCCAATTTTATACCACTTAACCATTAAGAAAATGATATTGTCGCTTGTGCGTAAGTACGGAAAACCGTCTCCACGATGCGATGAGATTCATTATCCACATTAACCTTCCTAGAATTTTTATAAAAAATATATATTATCCATAATAATAATATATATGACATTATAAGTATACTATAATGATATATATATATATATGTCATTCACTTACTTCTATTCAATATGATAAGAATATGGAAATAGATTTCATGCATACGTACGACCGACTATCTACATGAATGGTGTCTTCAATTTTATTTATCAATATATTAAATATATTTATATACAGAATATATGTGATATATAAATCATATAATACATTCTGGAAGTAGGTAAATCATGATCTATCTAATATGATCAAGAATAACAATTTAAAACACGTACGATAAGCAAAGAGATATTACCCAAAATGGTTCATTAACTTAGAATTGTTTATAAATGAATAATATATTATATTATAAATATTATTATGATTCGAATATAAGATAATAACATGTTTAAAATCATTATACATGATTTCTAGACACGTACATAGAGTATCAGACCTATGGTAAGTGTTAATTCATTAATCCCACTATTATCCAAGATTGTTTATTTGTAAGTTTTTACTAGGTCATATTTATCATTCGTATCAATGATTCATAAAAAAAATTAAAAATTAATATATGAAGGTTATTTAGAAGGGGATATTTAACTATATCATCATTTTATGTGTCTTAAGGAATTATTTTTCTAAATCTTTATAACTAATGTCCATGTTGGCAAAATGATTTGAAGTATTTATTTATGTAGACATGATTATTTTAAAATTTTAATTCATTATGAATGGTTCAAAGTGTTATGGAAGAATTTTATCCAACAATATATTTTAAATGACTTCCTTTATAAATTTTTCAACTTTTAAATGACTTCATGCAAAGGGGATATTTCTCTCAATGAGTTTTAATGAATTTATTATATTATTTTCATCAATGTCAATATCCTTTGTTAGATTTTATGCTAGTTAGAAGTTGATTTATTATGATAAAATATTCAATATAGTATAACTGATTTTGGGATATGTTTGACTATAGATGTTTTATTTTCATACATTTTATTTTTATAATTAAAGTATTGACATTTCATAAGCTAGTTTTAATACAAATATTTATGTTTTTTTCACCCTTTTCATATGTGGAATGCATTGGACTTAGTTTGAGATGTGTCAGGCCCTCTATATCCCTTCGATGAATCGGTAGGTCTCATGAGGCAAAATAGTGTCTTGGCACATGTCCTTGACAGAATATTTGTGAATGGTCTTAGAACAATCCCGTGACATAGTGGTTATGATGTCTGACATTATGCATTCTCTCATTATGAAACTAGTAATTGCATGTTATTATATGACTAGTATAATATCCATATGTATGTTTATATGGTAATGTTTTATTTATTTTTTCCATATTATGTTCAGGATTATATTTTAAAGGTTGTTTTTTATTATACATTTGGCCTTAATTGTTTATAGAATCTGTAGAATTATTTACCCTTACTGAGCATCTGAGGTCACTACATTCTTAAGTTCTATTTTCATAGGATGACAAGAAGTGTATTATGATCGATATGTAGGGTTATGATAGGGGAATAATGGTTTTATCGAAGTTTTATTTATGATGTGTTTTATTTTATAATGTGTCATGTAATATTCATGTATGTAATATATTTTCCAAAACAACTAATCAGATCAGTCCTTCGCGACATGATTCCTTATAATGATGCTAATGTATTAAAATAATACACCAGCTCAGGGTTTTGGTGCCAGGGAATTATAGTTAATATCAGAGGATTCCTAGCAACAACCTTCTAAATATATTTAGATAACATAGATTAGAGATCATAACCCTATGATAGAATTAGACGCTATGTATAGAAGAAACCCCTATAAGTTTTGTAATAATCATGAAAAGCCTAAGAATAAACCTATGTTTTTATAGATTGAAAGTACCATCCCTTTATTATGTGGTTTTCTTTAATACATTGTGTTTATAACTCTATGCTTTCTAGTATTAGTTAATGGAGGAAACTAGAATGAATTTTATTAACATTGATTCTGATGGCGTATATAGGGATTTTGAGCAAAAAATTGGACAATGACTGGAGAAAATGATATTCTGATTATGCCAAATCAATCATCACGATATATGATTAATAATGTGATCTTTGATTACACCCATAACACATTGTGTACGTGAAAAATGAACATTTATAATTTTTTAAATTTTAAAAATATTATTGGAACGAATATTCGGTTTCCTATATGTCAGGATGAAGGGAAGAAGAACCTTGTGGAATACAGAAAATGGAAGGGAAGATGTTATATATGTGGGAAAACGGGGCATAGAGTGACCAATTGTTATGGAGTTAAATGTATCATATGTTGATGGCATGGGAATTACCCAACTCAATTCCCAGATATATGAATCTACCTCTAAACCAAGGAAAGACATATTCCATGCCAACCATTAAATTTGAAGGATCAAATTATTTATATATTTTGATCTAAAAAATATGAATAGTGAATTATATAAGTAGTATTAAGTTTATGATGTTTTCTATGGATTTTAAATAATATGGTGAATAGTTATTTTGGACAAGAAAATTTATTTAATGGGAAGATTATATTTTGAGAACATATGAATGATGTAAAGATAACCCTCCATAAATTCCATATGTTAAGATAACGATGTTTGGATAAACATATATTAGATTGGAATAATTAAATTGGATGATGTTAGTTTATTGAGAACTAATTCTGGATTTTTCGACATAACGGTTATTATATAATGGATGATGTATAAAATGTTTTGGACCTAGAGAATAATTCACTATGTTTTCGAACAAGGAAACAAGCATGTTTCCAATAAGGATATCTGATAATTCAGGTTTTTACTGTGACTCATGAGAATAAATGATGAAGGTGTTCACATGTCTAGAATGTTAAAAGTAAAAACTACTCTATGAGATATGGGTGATAAATTTTATGCTTATTTTTTCATCTCTTTCTAACGTTTTATATTTTCAGTTATGAGAAGCTTTGTAAGGTTATACATTTATGGATAGTATAAGTTATAATCTAGTTGATGTTTGTTAGATTAAGGTTATACCACCTTAAATGTAGAATTATTCATATATGATAATCTATGCTAAATCATTTTTTTGAGATATGTGGAATGACCTATCATTCTATTTATTGATCACATGGTCTTCCAACACTTTAGGAATAATTAATTCAACTTCATTTCCATGAATAACAGTTGAAGTGGAAATTGTCAAGGCATGGCCTATGGTGAGATTCTACTGAAATCAGGAAATTATTTCTTCTCATCTTCTTAAACACTATGGAAAGTATATTGAAAACCAAAAATGCATTCCTAGTACTATCTTCATCATGAATGAAATGGTCCCGTGGATCATTGCATATTTATGGAAATCATATTATAAACTTCCCCCTAATAATATTATCTATCACCCTCCATCAGAACATGATGGTAAGATTATTATTTCATGTCCATGTTTTTCAACATTGATCTATAGTATATTTAATTTCTATTATCTTTCTTACATCCCCTTCATTATTTAAAGTGGATATTTAATAAACATTTTTTCCATATGGGATTTCAACAAAGATATTTTGAAATAAAAAACCCCTAGTTTTCAATATTGAGTTTAAATCATGAGGATACAATTTATTGAAGTATTAGGAAAATCTTACACCCCAAGCTTCCATAGCACAAATCATTTTTAAATAATTCAATAGGTTGTGCAACACACAACACCTTGTTCGAGTGCACCACGACCTCTCAAACATGCTTTTTAAAAATACACTTATGAATAGTATTCACCTAATTTTGGATTTTATATATCACATATAAAATTAACATTCATATTATGTTTATAGTAGACATAATATAAGGAGAAAATCAAATTTTTAGACTAATGATGTATTTTAAAAAAATGTTGTTTTTCTACCTTGTAATGGTAAACAATTTTTAAATCCATTATTTAACACTTTTATATATTCAATTTGAAGAAATTAAATTTCTTTTTATAATCATGACATAAAAGTATAGTTTGGATGACATTTTTGTACTTTTCTGATAGCTTTTATATTTTGATGAATAGTGAAAAATTCAATCTTTTAATTGAAAAGTACATTTTCAATCAAAATAATTATAGTATTAAATTATAAATATAAGTGGTTTTAATGTATAATTAGATTATATTTTTTCATTGAATATAATTGAGATCATAGGAATTAATTTCACATTTAATTTGAACATAAATACCTATTAATATTTAGATTTTTTTATTTTATAAAAACCCGCTTTCATATTTTGACAGTAGGAATTAATTTGGAATTAATATTTTCCAATAATATTTTTGGAATTTTGAAAAAATGAATTAATATCAAATTTAAATTGATCATAAATACCTATTAATTTGCTTACATAATCAAAGAACATTAGATCCACAAAACCCTATTCATTTCTCATCCAAACCACCCTAAACTCATTATATAGTCTACACATTGCACATAAATCCACCATATGTAGTCCTTTTGTGCAAATCAAAAGGAGACACTTGAAGAAGAGGCAATCATTTTATCCCTTCATTCGTAGTTCTCTTCTTCTTATAATTCCACATTATCTATTGTGTCCACACTAAAATAATTAATCTAGAATCTTACAAATGCTAAGATGTTATTATAATTATGGGGAAACTATATTCCTCCTTTTACCCATCATTTGAAAAACAATATCAATATGCGGGTGTGTGTACAACATACCATATGAATGTTGTGGTGTAAATTTTTTTCATATACACATTCATTCTATGGGTATAAAAATGAATATAATGGATATAGATAATAAATATAACATGATATTGTTTCTTTACAATTCATATCCCATCAAATTCCATACCATTTAGCCATTAAATAAATGATATTGTTGCTCGTGCGTACGTACAACTTACAATATCCACGACGGGATGCGATTCATTCTCTAATTTAACCACTAATGAATGAATATAGAAAAATATATTGTAACACCTGAGACTTTTATAAGAAATATTTTTTTTTTTATCAAAGGAATCTTTCACTACACACAACACTAGCTTGGCTTGCTTTATACGCAATCACAACCTTCTTTGATAGCTTGTGTCGTACGCAATACTGAGTTTCACTAAACAATAATATGCTATTAAAATATTATTAAAACTAGCCGTTATGAATAGTAATAACCATTTTTTGAAATTTTGTAAATTTTATTTTTCAAAATGGACTTCATTTTTGGATTCGGAATATCGAAATTAGTCTAGGGTGAAATTTTGGTATTTTTCTGGAAACTTTCAATTTTTGATTAATAGTGAAAACACTGGGTTACTATTTAAAAAACGACTTTTTATTTAAATAATTATTTATTTTATTTAAATTTATTTTAGTTCAAAATTGATACATAATACTTATATAAGTTCAATGTAATTCATTAGAGTAATTTTATAATAATTTTAGAAATATAAAAATTTTATTGAACTTTTCACCGTCTTTTACCCACCTCCTAGGAGAATTTGCAAATTTACATAGAACTTAATTTTACCGCTTCTGTGTGGGGAATTTCAAAAATCCGAGAGACATGGTTGATTTCAGTAAGTAAAATGTGGTTCAATGAGATGAAAATAATTTTTGGTGAATTGTAACGTTTTACTTTTATTTACCACGGTTAAAAGTAAATAGGGTAATTAAGGGTAAAAATGATATTATTATTACCCTAAAACATGTCCTAATTCATTTGGATAAGTGTAATTCGACCAAAACAACCTTAGGAATAAACGATGACCATTTAGGCCCACTTGGATAGATTAGGACGTTTATTATTAATTTATTTAAAGAAGGGTTACAATAGTTAAAATCAATGTTTAATAAGTAAATAATTTTTAATATAGTGTTATACATAAGTTAAATTATACTATAAATATTCATTAGAAAACTAAAAAGGGTTCATATATAATGGAATTTTATTTGTAATTTTTATACATTAACTAATTTAATTTATTTATGACACAAATATTATGCAGTAATTATCTTATTAATGAAATATTGACATAATTGATGTTATAAATACCCAAATAAATGTAATTTGAGACTTTCAATGAATTACACTAATTTTCTAGGTTAATATGACATGTTATTATTGATTTAATTAACTTTTTTCTAACTAATCATTCTGTTATGATTTTCACAAAAATCAATTACTAAATAGTTTCAAAATTGACATAAAATAGTTTTTTAAAAAAATATTATATTATTAATTGTTATTTTATTTTTAAAAATCTATGGATCGTCCAAATGACTTAGCTAAGGTTATATTTATTAATAATAAACAACTTGGGGTTAGTTTGTCTTGTTATAGTATGTATATTAACCTTATAGTGTAAGAACCCAAAAAGACACGGTAAAAGTAAAATTATCTAAGTTAAAGTTAAATCTAAATGATATGGTTAAAATAGTAAACTAAACTTGTCCAAATTCTATTGGATGAGAGGATTGTGACCCATCCCTACCTTAGCTTCTAAATAAATCAATTTGGAGCTATTTAAAACCGAATATGGGTTTATAATAAAATAATATTTTTAGTTTTTCCAAAGGTGCCCCTCTCCTCCCTTATAAAAGGCACCTCCTCCCTCTCTTCCTCACACCACTTTGAGCCTTCCAGATCGTCCAAACCCTGACAATTTTTCCTCTCCACTTCCCAACAAACATCCTAGAGTTCTTGGTATTCTTCAAAGACTAATTTTAGTGCCCTAAAAGGAGGTCTTAAAGAAGCACTTCAAAGAAGAGGTAATGTCCGTTACCGATTCTTTCAACTTTATTTCTTCTTCTAATTCTTCTTCTATAGTTGTTTCATTATGAATTAATAACATCCGTATCACTCATATACGGATAATTTTTTATAAGTATGAAACAACCCTATTTCACCATCTATCCATCCTACGGAAAACAAAATCACCGCGCGTGCGTACGTACGGCGTACCGTCTCCACGCCGTGGTGTAATCTATTTTCCACCACCACCTTACTTGGATGGGTATAATGGTGTAAAGAATGAATATATATGATTATTGTAAAGTGATATTTCTTCTGAAATAGTATATATACACTCCAATACAATTCCACGATCATGGGAATGATATCATCCCTTGTGCGTACGTACGGAATACCGTCTCCACGATGTGATGCAACTCGTTCAACATGATTTTCATTGCATAATGATTACATAAATTAATTGAGTGAATAAATATGATATATATTACACTAATACCATTATGTAAATGAGGTATCTATAACCTAAAAAGAAGAATAAGAATTTATTCGACAAAACACGCATAAGAACAAAAAGTAATAAACACCCGAATAACAAGTAGCAATGAAATATTACTAATAATAAGCTAAGAATATTACTATATATGATATAATAACATTTAGTATGATTCTGGAATAATTCATTGACAATATTTAAATCATTATACAGGAGGTTCAGACACTTACGAAGCAAATCGGACCAAAGGTAAGGGAAATATCTCAATCTCATTTTTAGCAGAGATTGTATATACATTTAAATTTACTGGGGTGTATTTAATCATCCACATCCATGTTTACTCAATATGTAATATTATTTCCATCCACCGAAAATTGTTTAAATCCAATTTTACCCTTTGGTGAGTTTTTAGTAAAAGATTTGAAAGGAATCTTTTGTCGTTTTTCGTACGAGGTACTTTTTGACTTTTCCGAAAAAAGTACGAGAAGAATGTTTTTTTAACTTATACGGCATGAATGGATTTTTAAAACATTATTTCCAAGAATCATCCTTTACAAGTTTTCATGATTATTTTTAATCAACTTTTTTTAATTTAGAATTGTATGACATGTTAATAAAGGAAAAGTGTTTTTGAAGTAGAAAGGATATTTTCCTCAAGAATGGAGTTCAAGTGTTTTATCAAAATTATTTTCCATCTAAGATAATAAAGGGTTATGTTTTTATCCCTATTATTACATTGATTTGATTATGTTGTGATGGAATTATTTTTATGAATTCCTTTATCTTATATGAATTGATTTATGATGTCACGATGTTTAAGAATCCCATTTTTATTACATGGGTTATGCTATGATGTATGGTTTATGATTTTATGTCACACATAAGAATGGTATCATTATGAGATGGGTGGGACCTATATCTCCCTCCAATTCATTGGTTTAAGATTTTATATCTCATGAGATAGACATGGTTGGAATGGTAGGTTAAACCGGTTCAGTGAAATAGGACTGAAACGAGGAATGAACTCGGTTCAGAAATGGACTTTGTCCACTAAGATAGTCTTGGAAATGAGTCTTGACTAATAAGAAATAATTCTCTATGATTATGTGTGTATTCCACAAAGCTTCATGTTTTATGTTATGATTATTGTGATTACATTTCACTACCATGATTTATCCCATGTTATGAAATTATGATCTCTTTTGCAGGGTACGATTTCCAAAATGTTATGTTCTTATGAATATGATGTGATTGATATTTCTTTTGTTTACCCTTACTGAGCATTTGAGCTCACCCTTCTGTATGTTTTCTTTCCCCAGGCCAGGAAGAAGGTTATTAAGTAATATATGCCAAAAGGGACTATAGATATGATGGAATAAATGGGAGACAGTGTAGACGCTTTATGAACTTGATGTTTATGTTTCCCAGTTTCTAAAGACACTATACCTATACGGTCCTTCCATGGTTTTTTTATATGTTGTAATAAGTGTACTTCAATTTTGAAGTATTAACAATGTATTTAAAGTATGGGTCGTTATATATATATTATTAATAATTATTAAAAACATGTAAAAAAGTCTACGGGAATGATAGATATATATATATATATATACTTATTTATTTCATTAACATACTTCCATTTAATATAATAAGAAAACAGAAACAATGTTAATGTGTATGTACAGCCTACCATCTCCATGAATGGTGTGTTCCATTTTATTTATTAGTATATTGTGTAAATTTATATAATGAATATATTAGATATATAAATCAGACTATATATTCTTGAAGTATGTAAATCATGATCTATGTAATATGATCAAGAATAACAAGTCAAAACATGCATGATAAACAATGCCATATTACCCAAAATAATGCATTAACATGGAATTGTTAACAAAAGAATAATATATGATATCCTAAATATTATTATGGTTCTTATATAAGTTAATAATATGTTTAAAAACATTATACAGGTTTTTAGACATATACATAGACTATTGGACATAAAGAAAGGGTTATTTCCTTAATCTCATTATTATCCGAGATTGTTTATGTGTAAGAATCTTCTGGTTCAAATTTATAATCTATATAATTTGTTCATAAAATGTTTTCAAAAGGAATATTTTATAGTTTTATGGATGGGATTCATTAACTAGATCACCATTTTAATGGTTTTAGAATTTATTTGTATAAATCTATTTAATTAATGTATATTTTTCAAATTGATTTCAAGGATTCATTTATATGGACATGACTGTTCTAAAATGTTAATTCTATTGAAAAGATTCAAAGTGGTATGGGACACCATGATTCAAAATCCTCTTTTAAATTACTTTCTTTTATGAATTATGTTACTTTAAAATGATTTCATAAAAATTTAAAATTTCACTCAATGAGTTCTAATGAAAATATTCAATTATTTTCCTCTATGTCAACATCCATTGTTGCATTTTATTCTTGATGGATGTTGATTTACTATGATACAGTCTTCCATTTTGTATTGAATATTTTGGGATATTTTTGACTGTGTATGTGCTATTATTATATCATTCATGGTTTATAGTTAAATTATTATCATTTTTAGGATAGTTTTAATAAGAATGATTATGTTATGTTTCACCCTTTTCATTGGAGGAATGTATTGGACATAGTATGTGATGGGTGGGTCTCTCTATAACCCCGCGATGAATCAGTAGTCTTAATAAGATAACTATTGTATTGGAATAATGCCTTGATAGAATGTTTATGAATGGTCTTTCCATAAGGCCTTAAGGTAGTGGTTATGATGTTTGACATTATGAATTCCATAGTTATGAAACTAGTTATTACATGTGATTATTTGACTAAAATAATATCCATGTGCATCTTTATATGGTAATGGTAGATTTATGATCTCTATATTATGTCCATTTTTATGTTTAAAAGTAAGTATTTTTATATATTTTTCCTTAAAATGTTTATTAATTCCTATGAATTATTTACCTTTACTAAGCATCAGAGCTCACCCATTTCTTATGATTTATTTTCCCAAGATGCCAACTAGTATATTATGATTGATATGTAGGGTTAATATAGGGGAATAATGGTGTTCTCAAAGAATTATTTCTGTTGTGTTTTATGTTGAAATGTTTAATGCAATGTTCATTTTTGTAATCTATTTTTCCATGACTGCTAGAAGGATTTGTCCTTCGAGACTTGATTCCTTGTAATTATACCATTGTATTAAAATAATGCACTAGCTCTAGGATTTTGGGGTTGGGGAATTACACGACCCATCAGATGAAGAGATTGATCTATGAATCATTGAAGAGAACATACCCCAGGGGGTGGTTCCATCCATATTTGATCCTTTGGGATGGGTTACATGCCAAAAAATAAATTTAATGTGCCTTCATATGCCATCAAAGTCATTGTCCTTTGGTCGAGACCCTAATAAGGGTAAACAGAATGTTGAGGCAGCCAAACCCCTAACTCATCTCACTTAGTAAAGAAGATGAAATATGACTCTGAAAAGGTTGTGTTGTGTCAGTAGCTTTTGGAAGATAAAAATATGGTTGATAACCATCTCGATGAAATTTCTATGCAACAATGACCAGATTACAGTAATCCTCGACTGGGGCAGTAGTGGCTAGAACAGCTTCTCCACGGAAAGTTACCTCCTGGTGACATTTACCATCCTAACCATATATATAGCTTAAGAAGATATAGTTTATGGAAATAGCCATGATATGAATCAAAAAATCCAGTTGAGTTGCATGATAACTCTCTATGGGACCCATATTAGGTTCCCCTAGCTGCTCCATAGGTAGTTCCTCCTACAGTCCTGCATGTATTCACACCGACCACTTAATGAGTTGATGGGCCTACATACCATATTGAATAACCTTCCAATGAATTGGTGGTCAGGAATCTTCTTCATGATAGTAATTCCATTGCAGTATCCCCCCCACTTGTTTTCAATATATTGACCCGTGTTATAATTTCTAGTGCAGTAGGAGTCCACTATATTCTAGTTTTTTGTGTAGACAGTGGAAGGGCCAACATTTGTCTGGTATAACCAGCTACCCATTGGGTGAATAGCTGGTTTGAAGGACCTTCGTAGGTATTTCGTCTACCAATTTAGTTCCATGACATAGATGAAAAGATTTAATGGTCTCCTCAAGTGAAAGAAAAGGTCTGAAAGAGTGTCGCAGACTTTGCCACCAGGTGGAAGGGCCTCATATA
Source organism: Viscum album (assembly GCA_963277665.1). NCBI lineage: Eukaryota > Viridiplantae > Streptophyta > Magnoliopsida > Santalales > Viscaceae > Viscum > Viscum album. The sequence continues at coordinate 1,470,697,318 of OY728125.1, read as the reverse complement.
TTCCCTTGATATGAAACTAACCTAGAACCATCTATTGATGATGTGCATGGGAAATTTCAATACCGAATTTATACCTTCTATCATCACTCAGAACTACTCTATGGGATTTTGGATTTATATGAACAATCACAATCCTCAGAGGATACTTTGCAGCATGCCAAGCAGGCACATCCATTACCTCCTATGGTTCCTACAAGACGATCCATTAAGGACGAGCCCACTTCCGTATCACAAATAGAGGCCCTCAGGCAGCTATAGTTATTACCAGTAGAGCCATGTCTATATCTTTTTGGAGGTCCTCTAATTTAGTCCCAAACTCTGGCCCATCAATGCCTACCTCAAAATCTGTAGGCACCCCCGTGTAACGTGGTTCAGCATATGAGAGATAATAAGGTTCCACCTACTCAATAGGCTCCTATAGCCCCACGTTAGAACTAGGATCCTAGAGAACACTTTTTGGAAATAAGGAACTGAACCCACTCATTTAATGAGGATCGGGTCCCCGATTTTTCTGAAGTACCTTGGACCATGGAATCCCACGGTTTCCAGAAGGAATGTAGCCTGAAGAGGCAGATTACACTGATCGCCCTGATTACATCCCCTATCACAAGTTCCCTAGGAACACCCTTGTGAATTTTTATGTGTTTGAATAAATTATTTCACAACAAGTCAATAACATCGTAGTCATGTTGGGTCTCGCCCCGTCACAGGTGGCGTGTGTGTTTATAAATCATGATAGTAACAACGAGGGTGAATGGAAGCAGGTTCCTTACCACATGTCTAAATTATATGATGCCGAGATGCCTCGTCAACTAGTCACCCTTTCCCATGGTGTTGTATGTGCCCGTTCGAATAGACCCATGTAAGCAGATGTCATTCCATTACCTGCATCCACTACTTCTATGTCAATATATCAGCCTTCCCCTTCCAAGAAGGGAAACCATCGATGACACATGAGAAATAAAATTCCCCTACCTATGCCATTTTCATCCCATACTCTCAGATATTTTATGGCCCTAGAGATGGTTATTTACCCGAAAAAATCACCCAGTGATGGAAGATTCTTCAAGTAATGATCTCAGGTACACTTTAGTCAATACCGTCGAGCTGGTAAACCCTATCATAGTTCTTGATGATGAAGAATTCTAGGCAGACCCTCCCTATGTCCCATGCTGATTACAACATCGATAGATCTGTGGGTATTTGAATTGCCTGAATTAATTGGATAGTTCTTCTAGAGAAGTTGTTCAGGCCACTGATAACAGATAGTAGGCCCTACATAGATCTCATCACTAGCTTCCTTCTCATCCTATTTCATTAAATCTGCCTCCATAGCCATTTTTTCTACTTCATATGGAAGAGACACTGTGACCGTGCGATGGGTAGTCATGTTCTATCATGGATAAACCTTGATCATCTGGACCACATAAGGTAGTCACTCGATATAGTTCTACTAGTGTCAACGAGACATTCTCAACACCAGCTAGAATCCACTGGTTCAACCAGCAAACCCATCAATCTTCCTTCCACAGAACGTCCTCCTACCCGCATAAGTGCATTCCTAGAATTAATGTATAATATCCTTAAAAATATATCAAGCATTCCTATAAATCATTGTATCCTTGAGGCACTCTTCCTGTTAGTAGATATGCATGATCTCTTGAAGGGGCTTTAAAAATCCCCCTCCAGTTCGAGACAAATGTATTAGATGTAGAAACCTCATATGCAGAGATTGTTGAGCATGAGGAATATCAAGCCATAATCTCTTTCTCTATATAATATTAGGTTCTCGTATATAGGGGGACATCTTCCTATTGTAACTCGATTTCCATTTCAACGTCAGGGTTTTCCATCACTATCTTGTCGACATGGGCTATGTGATCAAACTTATTACGACTCAAACACTCCAAATGATGGCACTATCTAAGATATACCTGAGTCCCTCTGACCCAAAAAATCATGGTTATTATAGGATTATGCAGCCACCAATTTTCCAAATTTCCCTGAATTCCTAGTTCAGTGGCATAGTTTCCAGCACCATGTTCATAGTTGTCTCACTAGACACCTATTACAACGAGTTGATGGGTAGACCTTGTCTCCAACGGCATGCGGTAGTCCCTTCCTCAAATCACTAATTCCTTATCCACCCAATTAATGGTCGAGTAGGCATACATATAGGTAACAGTGCACCCATCAGGATGTAGAATAGATAGATCCAAGTCGTCATCGACTTCTGGGATCTCAACTGTCACTATCTGAAGGATGAATTTCCCCTTCCTATGATTGAACTATTTTTTGACACCACCACTAAGTTCTAGGATATATCGTACATGGATGGATATTTAGGATAAAATAAAATCTGAATGACCCCAAAAATGTAGATTCTACATCTTTTAGGGATCTACAAGGTATTTTCTCTTACCAAGTAATGCCCTTCAGTTTAATTGTTGTAGGTGCTTCTGATCAGTGTGCTGTACACAACGTATGAAAGCTGACCACCAAGGAATTGGAAAAATCCTATGTGGATGATATGGTGGTTGAACCTCACCAGTATCAGAACCATCTCAATGATCTTGAAAAAGTGTTTATCTTCCTCCGTTCATACCAAATAAAGATAAACCTGGTGAAATTTTCATTTAGGGTCACCTATGGAAGGTATATCGACTTCATTGTTAGATATAGATGCATTGAGATCAATCTGAAATAGATCAAGGCCATTAGTAAAATGTCTATCTCGAGTATTATTCGGGAACTCCAAGGATTTCAAGGAAACTTAGCCTATATACACTGGTTCATCGCAAATATGGCTGGAATGTGTAACTAATTTTCAAGGCTCATGATGAAATGTTCCGATTATCAGTGGGATGATGAGTTTTATAATGAATTTATTGAAATCAAGTAGTACCTACTTCAACCTAATGTTATGATGTCACCAGATTATTGAAATATGCTGGTCTGTTATGTGACCACTCTGGAATGGTCCATCGACGCCTTTCTTGACCAAAAGAACAATAGGGGAAACCATAATAGTTTATACTATCACATCTGCATGATCCATGATACGGAGACCAGATATTATACTATTGAGAAGAACATCCTTGCATTAGTATTCACAGTGAAGAAATTTGAGACATTACTTGAAGCACCATGACATACAACTAGTGTCCCGAGCGGGTCCGCTAATATACCTTCTGAATTGCTCCATATTAACAGGCTCTCTAGCTCGGTGAGTGGTCATCCTTCAAAATTTATGCATCGTGTTTATCCCCTAGAATGATATCAAGGGTCATAAATTGGATGAAATTCTTACTACCCATCCATCCCCCATAGTGCAGTCTCTGGATCATGACATTCATGGTGAGGCAATTCTCTTAGTGGATCAACCAATTCCATGTTGGAAAATTTACTTTGATGGAGCTTCCTAAAGCCCTACCGAAAGGAGACTCAATGAACCCAAACTCAACAGAGTAGGCATGGATATCATCTTTAAAAATCCCTCAAAGCATTCCTACCCTATTTTTTTAATGTTGTTAGAATGTTGTACCAAAACAAGGAAGAGTACCGGGCTCTCATCACTAGTCTCAATCTAGTCCTTGAGATTGATGATCCCCATATTCATGTGATGTGGGACGTTGAACTAGTCATCAAGTAGATCAATGGTGACTACGTCGTCAGTAATCCAGATCGCGTACCACAATTAGAGTGTACTCACCAGCTGATGGCCCTATTCCCCCCTCATCCAAAAAGTTACTCATGTCAATCGATCGCAGAACGGCCATGCCGATGCCTTGGCTGGACTTGCCGCATCTCTTGCAGATCCTGACCAGGATGATTAGTTTATCCATGTGGTTCATCAAATATTCATCTCTCATGACAAATAAAGATACAATGATATCCAACAGGTAATCCACCGTGCCGACGGTGCCTTCACATCGAGGCCACCATGTCCCCCTCTTGTAGTATTAGAAGGGACCCCAGACTGGATGACTCCCGATAGACCGAACCGAACACATGTGAATCTAATGGTGTGCCATGAAATTCACCATCAATAGTAGTCATTTTCCTGATAAGTTCCTTTATAAATGTCATAATGATGGGATCTTCTTCCCTTTTATTCAAAGAGGCGAGATCCCTCTGGCTGTGAAGGAGGTACATGCTGGTTACTGCGAGGCTAATCTGATAGGGTTGATACTCTCTCATCAGATTCGAAGATTGTGGTATCATTGTCCCACCATGATACCTAACTGTATCAAGTTTTTCAAGAGGATACATGAGGGATATGTCCATTCTAATTTTATGCATCATCATCCTGATCCTATTCATACTACCTAGTAATCTTGTACCATTGTAGTCTGGTGAATTGATGATGTGGGACCATATCTACCGGCAACACATCACCTGCACTACTTTATCCTAATAGATGAAGATTTATTTTCCTTGTTTGTAGAAGTATTATGCTAAAGGATGTTATGGCCCATTCTATAATCAACATCATGAGCTCCAATATCATCCACCTATTCAGAGTCTCTCACTTCATTCTCACCTATAACGACACAAACTTCCAAGAAACTGATCTGAATAAATTGTACACAAAGTACAATATCCATTCTAATCATACCTATTGATATAACATGATTGAAAATGGGAAGATCTAGCTATTCAAAAAAACCATCTCTTATATCTTGCAGAATATGGTTGGTCAGAATAAGAAGAGTTTTCCAAACAAACCCCCTTAATGCTCTCTGGGCATATAGGACAATGACTCGTAATTCCACTCAGGTGACTCCATATTCAATTGTGTATGAAACAAAGGTATTCCTTCCCATTATGATCAAGTTACCCTAATTACACACAACACTCTATAATTAGAGGGCACCAAAAAAGTAGTTAAAATCTATTTGGCTAAATGATAATCCCTTTATGAGAACAAACTCTATGCCTTACATAATCTAGTTAGGAATCAAAAAAAGATATCCTGACCTTTCAAAAATAAATTCCATCCTTGTTCTTTCCTTCAAGGTGATTCGGTATTGTCGCTCAAAATGCCAATGATACATGCCAATAAACCACCAAATAAGAAGATGAAATGGTATGGAACATAAATCATTCACATGTTTTACCGCAAGGGAGAATACTCCCTAGTCACCATGGATGGTGAGCATATTAATCCTCCAACGAATGCAAAATACATAATGCATTGTTTCTCTTTGGTTTAACCACCACCATCTTCAACACATGATGTTATACTGCATGATTCATCAGGGATAATGGATTTAAAACTACCCAGCATCATCCCACATGACGTTAAACTATATTATTATCCTATATGATGATAACTTTCAAAATGGCCTGAGTTCTATGACATTTAACAAAGAACCATTCAGTCCCACATGAAGTTAAAATGTATTATCATCCCACATGATATTAAACTGTATTACCATCCTACACAACATGAAAATATATTATCATCCCATTAGTCATTAAACTGTTTTACCATCTTGGAAGATGTTAAACTTATCTTCCTTATCCTACATGATGTTAAATTGGAAGTGGTTTGAGGTTTACAAAATTAAACTAAGATCTCATACTTCTTTATAACACAATGTTAAAATACACAAGCATTTATAGAACTTTGTATGGTTTGATTACCATTTTTATGGGATACGTAGCGTTGCTTGGACAATTCATCTGTGGCGCCAGCCTCAGGTCCCTTGAACTATCAGGCCACATTGCCAATGTTATATATCAATATTGTGTGATGTGGTATAAAATATTTTCCCTCATCCACATCGGGATATTTTTACCACACCACACATATCCCCTTGATACACTCATCCATAATCCTTATTGTATGATGTTAAACTTCACAACATTTATAAAACTATATATGGAATGATTCACATCATCATGGGATATGTAGGAACACCAAAAAATTTCATCTTTGGGTTCATCCCAACAAATCTCATCGCCCCACTCATGTTTAGTTATCTTCAAGGGATTGCATATGATGTGGTTTTATGACTTCTTTGATCCCCATCATGTCTGTTTTTCAACAACCACAACATCTCCCCCTCTTTCCATAACATCCATCATCTATTTCCCTTACTGCATGATGTTAAACGGCATGGTGTTTCCAAAACTACACATGGATTAATTCTCATCGTCATGGGATACATGGAAACACCCAGAGGTTTCATCTTCGGTTACAACCTCAATTAATCTATTCTTTCTCTCGGCCACTTTTCCCATGTTCTATCCCTGAATTATTAATGGTGTGGCATGTGAGGGATTATTTCTTCATTCATATCGGGTTATTTTCCTTTCCATACAAATTTCACTTTATGATACCCCTTACATCCTTACTACATGACGTTAAATTGCACAGTTGTTTCAGAACTACATATGTCTTGATTCCCATCTTTATGGGATTCAATAAAACTCCCAAAAACTTCGTCCTTGCATCTATTCATATATAAAGAAACATTTTCTTTCTTTTGGGCCCTTAGTACAATGTTCATCTGGGGTGTGCGATGTGTTGTGGACTTCTGTCCTATTACATATCGGGTTTGCAATAACCATACCACATATCTCTCTCTTGAGAGCTCTCCATTCCCCTTTCCTCCACTCTTATCCTTCAGTTTTCTGCTCACAATTGGGCCCCTTGACCATATTTCATGATTCACCAATGTTCTTAAATGCATTTTAGTTTAAGATATAGTGAATGGAATTTTTTATGGACATGTTTTCATCCATTTTAATGCATCACATATCCATTTATTTGGGTATCCATCATCTTTTATATCCAAAAGAACCACCGAAAGATATGGATTCTCGGACATACGACTTTCCTACCACTTTGGGCCAACGTCCGAAAAGATTTTGAAGAAAATTATGTCATAGGTTTTCTGTTTATAATATGGTCATTGGTAAACCCTCATTTATTGTTCCCATTCCAGGTTACACGATGTGGGTGTTGTGTTTCAAACACGGTCAACAATTATCCTCCATTGTTGTGCCACCCCCCATTGAACCGTAAATATTGGAATCATAATTCACATCCTTTTCCACTCCATCATGTTCAAGTTTAATTCTGAAACCCTTGGTGTTAGCACTCCATAAAAATTTGTGCGTTAAGAGGAAGAGTCAATAACATTGTGTAATCCATGACTTTGCATCATTCCCAATTATGATTCTTCCGTGTGTTGTGAGGATATTCTCCAACCTTGTTTTCTACATTGAGAAAAGCTCGCGTGGGCTAAGGGACTTGTTCATGGTTTAAGACTACTTGGTGGAATCACAATTATTTCGGTCGAAGCTATATTACCTTAAATATAGACCCCCCCCCCCCACATCCTTGCCGCATGACTTTAAACTACCAAGCATCTCGAGAACTATGTGTGGCTTGATTCCCATTCTCATGGGATATGTAGGAATGCCTGAATAGTTCATATTTGGGTCTGTCCCGATGACGTTTGATCTTTTTTGGCCCCTTGTCCCGAGTTCCACTCTTTCTAGATATGTGGAAAAAGTGGTTTGGATTAATGTCCTCATTCACTTTGGGTATACATTATCATGGCATGCACATTCCTTTTGGAAACCCTTTTTTTATGTGCATCTAAGCCATATGATGTAAAATATGTTGCATTGTCCTACATGACTTTAAAATATTGTGTATTATATGCACAACTTAAAAAATCATGGGTTGGTCCTATCATACCACCCAAAACTATTAACACTATAATCCTGGCCGCATGATGAAAAAAGAAAAAACATTATGTTGTCCTCTCTTGAGGGGACATAAAGCTTGGTATAAGTCATCCACCATGGCATTTTTTGAAGGCCTAAATATGGATTGATTCCTGTGGAGCTTCCAAGATTCTTAATCTAGGGTTTTTTTCTTAAAATAACCCTTCCACACTAAAGAACAAACACAGTGTATCAAATTCAGCTTCTTTTGGCGTGTGGGTTTGACATGGATGACAATATTACCTCTAGAATTGGTACCCTACCATACTATTTTTAAGAACTACACGTGGTGTGATTCCCATCCTCATGGGATACATAGGAATTCCTGAACATTTTTTCTTTTTGTATATCCCAAGGTACCTAAAATCCTTTTGTCTTTCCATCCCCCGGGCCCGAACTCTATCAAAAGCACGTGGTGTGGTGTATGTGGAATCATGTACTTATTTATGTTAGTTTTATAATAGTCATGCTGCATACATCCATTTGCGGATTTACCATTCATTCTCCTAGTGTCCACACCACATTAAACTGTGTGGAATCTAAAGAACTATGTTTCTCATGATTTCTATCTTTATGGGATACGTAGGGCCACCCAGACATTTCATCTTTGGGTCCAACCCCATGTTCATTAACCCATTTTTTCACCCCTATTTTCTGGAAATCTCATCCTCTAATTTTCCTCACCAATGTTCTCATGTGTACTGTGGTATAGGACATAGAGTGTTGGACTCAAAGTGGAAATGTTTTCATCTATTTCCATGCTTCACGTCTCCCTTTATTTGGTTTTTCATCATATTCCACATCTGAATGGACACCCTGACAGTATGGATGATTGGCCTTATGGTTCACCTACTTTTTTGGGCCAACGTCCTGGTGGATCAAAAAAAAAATTTGACACCAGTCTCATGTTGTGAATATGGCCAGTGGTTGATGCTCATTTTTTATTACCATTTCATGTCACATGATATGGATGGTGTGTTTCAAACATGGCCAACAGTTATCCACCATCATTATACTACCCATATTAAGCCTTAAATATTGGTTGTGTGATTCACATCCCTTTCTGATACATCATGTTCAAGTGGAATTTGAACACCCTTTTTGTTATCCCTCCCTGAAACTATGCACGTTAAAGAGGATGAATCAGTATTGTGAGGATTATCTTCGACTCCACACCATCTTCCCCTACAATGTATTCTATATGTTTCAAATATATTTTCAATCATCATTTCCAACATCAATCTTAACTAACACGAGTTTAGAGATATGGGTATAGTTTTCTCATACATGGAAGAACCACAATTCCTTTTTTTTTGAACTATATGACATTAAACTAAGAGCATCAGACCCTTAGTTCGGGCATCATGACATTAAATTGTGGGTGTTATTATGGAAATTTCTAGTGTCGTTTAGAGTATTTTTTTCCTCACTCACATCATGTTGTTTTATGGTGCCACATCACATATTTATACTTTGGTAATCTTTCCATTTTTTTGTCCAAGGTCCATAACCATTAACTAAGGTCTCTTACATCTTTTTCGTCTTGCACTATACTATGTCTTCTGCACCAAGGCTGTGTAAGGATAAATTACCTAGACATTCAACGTCTTCACTCGAGAAGATGTTTCCCATTTTTTTATTATCCACCTGCCATTACTCCTTCAAAAAATATGTAGGTACTGATTCCTCTATTTATGGGATACATAGTGATTCCCATATTTCTTCTCTGTGGTCCATCTGCATTACCAAGAACCCTCTGGTTCCATTCCATTCTGATATTCCTCAGATGTATATTGTGGGGTGTGGGATTATTTCATCATTCATACTGGGTTTGAAATAGTCATGCCACATTCCTTTCTTGAGATTTATCCATTTATACATCCTCACCACATGACGTTAAACTGTTCTAAATACAAATAACTATTCTTGGTCAGATTCTCATCCTTATGGGATACATAGCAATACCCATACATTTCACCTCGGGCCCAACCCTAGGACCATTAAAATTCCTTATTCCCTTCCCCAAATCATGGTATGAACTCTATGACATTAAGTTTGGAGATCTCAGTCCTTGTATAATTTTTTTAACTCTTGAGTAGGTTCTATGAGGTATGATATTAAAATATGTGAAAATTCCGGGTCAGATGATGATGAATTATTCGATGCATCGTCCTCGTTTTCATAATCTGAAACTTCATTCTATTCTAGTCTCTAACCATTGAGAACCTATCTGGAGTGAGTTTGATCTTTGTTCATGCCAATATGATAACCCAGTGTGCTTTCGTCATGGTGGCATAGTTTCAATAGTGTTGGGATTTATTAATATTGTTCTTCATTCCATTAACACACATTGCATGCCCTCTATTTCATATCCTTATTCCATCTCACAAATGATGGAACCCCCCTTATGGTTGTGATGCTCAACCTTAAGTCTGGCCTTCCATCATGGGTCAACATTCCAGAGGAAATAAGACGACACTTCGAGTTTAGACCCATGTTTTCGAATCAGTTCATAGGTTGACCCTCTTTTGTTAGTTCCTATTTCAGGCTAACGTGATGAAAATGGCGAGTTTAAAATATTGTCAAAATATATCTTCCATCTTCAATACATCCTCACTACATTTCTAATTTTGAGTATCATAATTCATACCATTCATTCAACATTGTTCATATTTAATACAACACCCCTAGTTTCATCCCGTGAAAGGCGTTGTCGTGGGCGCCCTCAAATGATTAGTGGTTGTTGGGTATGTAGGTGAGGCAGAGCGGCTGACTATCGTCATCTCTCAAAGGAGAAGTAAAATAAACTAACTTCATAATGGTATTCAAAAAATAAAATAGAAATTAATTAAAAATATAGTTGAAAGTATGGGGTTTTTTTATCATTTATAAAACTTGAAGAAGTTTGATTGAAGAATATTGCATTTTTTTGTTTTTAAATTTTAACTGATGTTCTATTAAAATGACCCAAAAAGAAGATGTTTTTTAGAAAATGTTATAAAATATATAATCAATCTAACTCTACCACATCGTTTAATAATTAATTATTATCATTTAAACCAATATCCACTAAATTATGATCCCCCAATTTGTTAACCTTATTACCCTACGAGAGTTAAGTTACCCACAATGATAGAATTACTAAAACCCTTGGCTAGCTTCGGAACATGCAATCACAACACCCTACTTTGATTGTTGCTCTAAGGTTAGCTTATTGCAACACCCCGAGATTTTATGAGATATGTTCTTTTTAATTTTTCTATTGTACACCAAGATTAGTTTGTACTATACGCGACACCGTATTAGCTTGTAGTATATGAAGAACTATTCTTGGAAAGTGTTACACACAATTTCAAGTTTGTTTTGTAGAAATTATTCTACGCAACATTAAGTATAGATTTTGATTAATGCATAAATGAAATAAGTTTTGATTATGTTATAAGCAACACCAAACGGAGCTTTCACTACACGCAGCCCTGACTTGGATTACATAACACGCAATCAAGACCTTCTTCGATAGCGTGTGTAGTACGCAATACCGAGTTTCACTAAACGAGACATTATTATAATATAACTATGAACTAGTCGTTATGAATAGTAATACCAACTTTTTGGAATTTTATAAATTTTATCTTTCAAAATGGAGATCATTTTTGGATTTAGAATATCAAAATTAGCCTAGGGTGATTTTTTGGTATATTTCTGAAAACTTTTAATTTTTTATGAAAAGTGAAAACACTAGGTCACTATTTAAAACTGACTTTTTTTTTAAATAAATAATTATATTATTTAAATTTATTTTAGGTTAAAATTGATACATAATACATATATATGTTCAATGTAATTCATTGGAGTCATTTTATAATAATTTTAGATATATAAAAATTTTATTTAACTTTTCACCGTCTTTTACCCACCTCCTAGGAGAATTTGGAAATTCACATAAAACATAATTTTACCGCTTATGTGAGTGGAATTTCGAAAATCCGAGAGACACGGTTAATATCAAGGACTAAAAAGTGGTTCAATGAGATGAAAATAATTTTTGGTGAATAGTAACTTTTTACATTTATTTACCACGGTTAAAAGTAAATAGGGTAATTGAGGGTAAAAATGATATTATTATTACCCTAACAATGTACTAATTCTATTGGATAAGTTTAATTCGACCAAAACCAATCTTAGGAATAAAATATGACCACTGAGATCCACTTGGATTAGATTAGGACATTTATTATTAATTTATTTAAAGAAGAGTTAAAATAGTTAAAATCAATGTTTAATAACTAAAACATTGTTAATATACTGTTATAAATAAGATAAATTCGACTATAAATATTCATTAGAAATATAAAAATATTTCCTACATAATGGTATTTTATTTATAATTTTTAGACTTTAAATAACTTAATTTATATATGACACAATGATGATGCAGCAATTATATTATTAATAATATATTAACATAATTAACGTTATAAATACCAAAATAAATGTAATTTGAGACTTTTTATGAATTAAACTAATTTTATAGGTTAATATGACATTTTATTATGGATTTAAGTAACTTTTTTTGAACTAATCATGCTGTTATTGTTTTCAAAAAAATCAAGTACCAAATAGTGTCAAAATTGACATAAAATAGTTTTTAAAACAAATATTATATTAATAATTGTTATTTTATTCCTAAAAATCTATGGTTAGGGAAACTGACATAAGTAAGGATATATATATTAATAATTAACCACTTGTGGTTCGTTGGGCATGTTATAGTAAGTTTATTAACCATATATTGTAAGAAAACAAAAGGACACGGTGAAAGTTAAATTATTTAACTTAGAGTTAAATCTAAATGATAAGGTTAAAATAGTAACCAAAACATGTCCAAATTCTATTGGATGAGATTATTTCGACCGATAAAAATATTATCTTATAAATAAATCAATTTGGAGCTATTAATAACCGAATATGACTCTATAATAAAATAATATTTTTAGTTTTTCTAATGGTGGCCCTCTCCTCCCTTATAAAAGGGCACCCCTTCCCTCTTCTCTTCACACAATTTTGGAGCCCTGAAGCTCAGCCCAACCCTGCCCATTTCTCTTCTACACTTACCTAGAAACATTCTGGAGGTTCTGGTTTTCTCAAAATACCAACTTTACATCCTTAAGAGAAGGCTTAAAGGAGGTGCATCGAAGAAGAGGTAATCTCTTCTTTCGATTCTCCCAAGTTTCTTTCATCTTCAACTTCTTCTTATTTAGTTGTTTCATTATAAAGTATTAACATCAGTATCACTCATGTACTGATATTTTATTATGAATATGAAACAACCCTATTTCACCTTCTATCAATCCTACAGAAAACGAAATCACCACGCGTGCGTACGTACGGAATACCGTCTCCACGCCGTGGTGTAATCTGTTTTCGACCACCACCTTACTTGGATGGGTATAATGGTGTAAATAAATAACTATATATGATTATTGTAAAGATATATTGATTATTAAATATTATACATACACTTGAATACAATTTCACGATCATGAGAATGATATCATCGCTCGTACGTACGTACAAACTACCGTCTCCACGACGTGATGAGATTCATTCTCCATGTTAACCATTCATGAATGATTATAAAGTATATATAATGAATAATAATGATATATATGACATAATAATGATACTTTATTTATGTATATATATTTGTGTATGTCATCTACTTAATTCCATTCAATTCAATAAGGAAACGAAAACAGCTTACATGCGTACGTACGGCCTACCGTCTCCATGAATGGTGTATTTCATTCCATTTATCGATCTATCATATATATATATACATGTATATGCTGAATATATATTATATATAAATCATGTTATACATTCTTTAATTATGTAAATATGTATATAAGTAATAATATCAAGAACAACAAGTCGAAAGACGTACGATAAATGAAACGATTTTACCCAAAATGCTGCTTTAACATGGAATTTACAAAAGAACGGGTAATATAATGTCATAAGTGAACCATATATGATATAATAACAATAAATATGATTCTGTAATAAGTAAATTACATTATTTAAATCATTATACAGGAGGTTCGGATACGTACGATGCTTATGAGACCTAAAGTAAGGTATAATTATTCCAATCTCATTCTTATCCGAGATTGTTTATTCGTAAGTATTTACTGAGGTTATGTTTATTATCCATATCCATATGTTCTCAAAATGTTTTCATAAAATGTTTATTTTTCATACATGTATGTTTAAAGTCATTCATACCTTTTTTTTACTTATACCATATCGTATGGAAGGAATATTTCTTTTGTTTACCATACAAGGTACTTTTTGACTTTTCCAACAAAAGTACGAGAAGAATGTTATTTTTAACTTATACGGCGTGAATGGATTTTTATGGTTTCATAACGCCTCATTTTTATGAATCTTTATCTACAATATTTTATGTCTATTTTCAACAAAATACTTTTCTTTTAAAATTTCATTTCATTTTGTGAAAAGAAAATGATTTTGAAGAAGAAAGCGTATTTTCCTCAAAAATTCATTTCAACTGTTTTATCAAAACTATTTTCCATATAAGATTGAATTATATAATATGTGTATGTTTCATGTATAATATATCTATGATTTACATGGTATCACTTTTCTTATAATGAAATATCTATTTTTTTATATGGAATATGTGATGATGGGAAGATGTTTATGAAACCCATTTTATTCTTTGGGTTATGATGAATGTTTTAAGTTTATTTTGTAGAACAAGTAAGAATTATTTCATTATCAGATGGGTGGGACCTATATATCCATCCAATTAATTGGGTAAATATTTATATCTCATGAGATAGACATGGCTGGAATGGTATGTTAATCAGGTTCAGTAATACAGGACTGGAAGGAGGAGTGAACTCGATTTAGAAAGGGACTTTGTCCACTAAGATGGTCTTGGCAGCAATTCCTTGGCTACTATGGAAGTCATATCATGTGATTAATATTATTCCACAATTACAAGTTTTATTCCCAATCTATTTTATCATGATTGATGTTATATTATGATTAATTCCTTACATACTCCCATGTTTTATGTCGTTGCTCAAGATTTCAATGTTTAAACATTATGTTCATGTTATTATGTTCAAATGTATATGACTTTTTTTTTTCTCTATGCTTACCCTTACTGAGAATTTGAGCTCACACTTTATATTTTTTCATTTCTCCAGGATATAAAGAAAGGTTTTAGGTAAGAAATCAAAAGGGGGAAGATATTTATGGGAGATGTTGAAGATCTTTCATCATGATTGGAAGATTATTTTCCGTGTTTCCAAAGACACTAAACTATTATGGTCCTTTGGTGTCTATTTTTTTATGTATTAAGTATTCCGAAAATGTAATGTAATGTCCATTTATGTGAAGATTTGGATCTCTACAGTTGGTATCAGAGGAATGTTTTAGTTATCCTTTGGAAACTAGGATATGAAAAATTTAGTGAAATCCCTAGAGATATTTCTAAGGTATGTCTAGGGATGTCCCTAAGGTTAAGTATAAGTATAGGTTATAGTCCTAGAATTATGGTAACGATCTTATAATTTAACCTATGATGTTAGGTATTGAAGGTTATCCTCATTGGTTATGATTTTGGCCTCTCACACTATTCTTTTTGGGTTTTAAAAAATGGCTGGAAACAGGAAGATTCACGATAATGGAGGATATGATGGACAATGGAATGATAATGTTCATGAGAAACCAAATGAAATTGGATCTAGAAGTCCAAACATCATTATTATTCCTAATCAGCAATCTCATAATATGATCAATAATCACAACCTTGCTAAGTATCCTAACTCAGATAACAAGAGAATGACAGAGTTTCGTGATGATCATAGAGGAAAGAGAGTTCAATTCCCCTCATGTAAATCATGTGGGAATAGGCATCAAGGAGAATGTTTCAAAGGAAATGGAAGATGTTTTGGGTGCGGAAAAGAATGACACCAATCTAGTACGTGCAACAGAAAAGGTTTAGTTAACACCATGGAGAAGGATAATGGTATTGCTACGACATCAACAATAATTAGATGTTTTAAATATTGAATGTATAGGCATTATGCAAACCAATACCCTAGGGGAAAATCTCATGAAGAGAATAAGCATGGTCATATGGGTAGTATTTATGTGGATGATGATGCGAAGACTACAAATGATATATGAGATGAAAGAAGTGTTGAAGCTCAGTCAGTTTTTTAAGAAGGTAGTGGAATGATTGTATGTTTATCAAGGGTTATGTTGTATAGTTAATGGTACTATGGAATAAAGAATACTCTAAGGATTGTTACACTATTGTTTTTTCCAAAAGTATTTGGATGTATATGTTGAATGGTGCCGGTAACCATGAAAGGTTATTCAGATATTTTTGGAAGGAAGATGATATGTGGATAAAGAGAAAAAAATATGTTTGATAGTATTCATGAGCTCATTATTGATATAAGGACTAAGTGATATCATGGTTTGAGTATATAGAATTTTAGGGATTTTGGTATGTGGAAAGAGTTAACTTTTAACTGCATCCATGTTTTCACTATGGATGAATGTGTATTCATTTTTCAAAAGAATACATGATTAAGGAATTCACATGTTTGGAATGTGACCAACATGATATATCGTAAATGATGGTATTCAAGTTCTTGTTATGTGACCTTTCTAGTAATCATTTTCTTTATACTATAAGATTGGACATAAGTATTTTCGATAAGATTAAAGGTTGGAATGGATTTATTTGGACATTAGATAGAATTGTTTAAGGCTAGAACTTTTTTCGATATTATTTATGGATTTTTAAAATAATTTAGTTTTATAAAAAGGACAACCTGCAGGACGTCGACAACCCATCGCGTGTTACAAGGCTGTGGGAATCGAACACACATCCAAAGTGCGACATGCCTTTGTCACCTACCACAGGCCAACAAGATGTCCTTGGTTATTTTAAAATAGTTTTATTATATTAAGCAGTGTGATAGATAAAGTATAAGTCCATTTTAGGAACCATATATGATTAATCTCACTATATATGGACTTATGTATTTTTGATAACTTTTTCTAACCTTTTGTTTGAGACAGATGGAATGACCCATAATTCTATCACATGATCTTCTAACACTTCACGAATGAATAATTAAACTTCATTTCATTAAGAGATGTAGTGGAAATTGTCCAAGGAATGACCAACAGTGAGACTGTACCAAAATCAGGAAAGCATTTCTTCTAATTCCAATTTCTTCAACCTTAGAGAAATGATCTGGAAAACCAAAAATGTTTTCTTAAATGCCCTTATATCCGATGAATTAGATGGTACCTTTGATCATCACAAATCTATGTCTTTGCGATTGTTGGATTTTTCATAGCCATGTTCTCTACCACTCTTCATCAGAACATGATGGTTAGATTTCTCTTCCATATCCATATTTTCACAAATGTTATCCTATGTGGAAACCCAGTGATTAGTTAATTTGGGTAACCGTTACATTTCATACTTTAGTTTTTTAAAGATAAGTTTTGGTATTCCTTTTTACGATGTGGGTTTCTATTAAAGAAACTTTCAAGTAGTAAACCATTTATAACCCCGACGAATTTCGAGGGTGAAATTCATTTTTAAGGGGGTAGAATGAAACATCCCGAGATTTTATGAGATATATTATTTTTAGTAATTATATTGTACACGATGATTAGTTTGTACTATACGCAACACCGTATTATCTTGTTGTATACGAAACACTATTCTTGGCAAGTGTTACACCCAATTTCAAGTTTGTTTTGTAGAAATTATTCTATGCAACATTAAGTAGAGATTTTGTTAAATGCATAAATGAAATATGTTTTGATTATGTTATACGCAACACCAGAAGGATCTTTTACTGCACGCAGCCCTGACATGGCTTGTATAACACACAATCAAGACCTTCTTCGATAGTGTGTGTAGTACGCAATACCGAGTTTCACTAAACGAGATATTATTATAATATTACTATGAACTAGCCATTATTAATAGTAATACCCAATTTTAGGAATTATATAAATTTTATATTTCAAAATGGACTTCATTTTTAGATACGAAATATCGAAATTAGCCTAGGGTGAATTTTTGGTATTTTTCTGAAAACTTTCAATTTTTGATGAATACTGAAAACACTGGGTTTCTATTTAAAACCGACTTTTTATTTAAATAAATATTTATTTTATTTAAATTTATTTTAGGTGAAAATTGATACATAATACCTATATAAGTTCAATTTAATTCATTGGAGTCAATTTATAATAAATTTAGATATATAAAAATTTTATAGAACATTTCACCGTCTTTTACCCACCTCCTAGGAGAATTTAGAAATTCACATAAAACA
This sequence comes from Viscum album, assembly GCA_963277665.1. Lineage (NCBI taxonomy): Eukaryota > Viridiplantae > Streptophyta > Magnoliopsida > Santalales > Viscaceae > Viscum > Viscum album. The sequence goes on along the minus strand of OY728125.1, from coordinate 1,470,679,160 downwards.
TAATTTTACCGCTTCTGTGAGTGGAATTTTGAAAATCCTAGAGACATGGTTAATATCAAGGACTAAAATTTGGTTCAATGAGATGAAAATAATTTTTGTTGAATAGTAACTTTTAACTTTTATTTACCATGGTTAAAAGTAAATAGTGTAATTAAGGGTAAAAATGATATTATTATTACCCTAACACATGTCCTAATTCTATTTTATAAGTGTAATGCGACCAAAAACAACCTTAGGAATAAAATATGATCATTTAGGTCCACTTGGATTAGATTAGGACATTTATTATTAATTTATTTAAAGAAGAGTTAAAATAGTTAAAATCAACGTTTAATAACTACTTTTTTTAATATAGGGTTATACATAAGATAAATTCGACTATAAATATTCATTATAAAGATAAAACGAGTTCCTACATAATGGTATTTTATTTATAATTTTTAGACTTAAAATAACTTAATTTATATATGACATAATGATGATGCAGTAATTATTTTATTAATGAAATATTAACATAATTGATGTTATAAATACACAAATAAATGTAATTTGATACTTTTTCTGAATTAAAATAATTTTATAGGTTAATATGACATGTTATTAGTGATTCAAGTAACTTTTTTCGAACTAATCATGCTATCATAATTTTCACAAAAATCATGTACCAAATAGTGTCAAAATTGACATAAAATAGTTTTTAAAACAAATATTATATTATTAATTGTTATTTTATTCCTAAAAATCTAAGGATCGGAAAAATGACTTAGATAAGGATATATATATTAATGATGAACCATTTGGGGTTCTTTTGGCTTGTTATAGTAAGTTTATTAACCATATAGTGTAAGAAAACAAAAAGACATGGTAAAAGTTAAATTATTTAGCTTAGAGTTAAATCAAAATGATAAGGTTAAAATAGTAACCAGAACTTGTACAAATTCTATTGGATGAGAGGATTATGACCCATACCCACCTTATCTTCTAAATAAAAAAATTTGGAGCTATTAAAAACCGAATATGACTTTATAATAAAATAATATTTTTAATTTTTCCAAAGTTTCCCCTCTCCTCCCTTATAAAAGGGCACCCCTTCCCTCTTCTCTTCACACCCTTTTGGAGCCTTGATGCTCAGAAAAACCCTGAAAATTTATCTTCTCCACTTCCCTAGAAACATTCTGGAGGTTCATGTCTTCTCAAAAGACCAACTTTACTTCCTTAAGAGAATGCTTAAAGGAGGTGCGTCGAAGAAGAGGTAATCTCTTCTTTCGATTCTCTCAAGTTTCTTTCTTCTTCAACTTATTCTTATTTAGTTGTTTCAACATAAAGTAATAACATCAGTATTAATACTATACTGAAATTTTATTATGAATATTAAACAACCCTATTTAACCTTCTATCCATCCTATGGAAATGAAATAACCACACGTGCGTGCGTACGGAATACCGTCTCCACACCGTGGTGTAATTTGTTTTTGACCACCACCTTACTTTGATGGGTATAATTGTGTAAATAAATAACTATATATGATTATTGTAAAGAGATATTGATTCTGAAATATTATACATACACTTAAATATAATTCCATGATCATTAGAATGATATCATCACTCATGCGTACGTACGGACTACCGTCTCCACGACGCGATGAGATTTATTCTCCATGTTAACCATTCATGAATGATTATAAAGTATATATAATGAATAATAACGAAATATATGACATAATAATGATTCTAGATTTATTTTTATATATATATGTATGTCATCTAATTAATTTCATTCAATTCAATAAGGAAACGAACACAGCATTCATGCGTACGTACGACCTACCATCTCCATGAACGATGTATTTCATTCCATTTATCAATCAATCATATATATATATGTATATTATGAATATATATTATATATTAATCATTTGTTACATTCTTTAATTATGTAAATAAGTATATAAGTAATAATATCAAGAAAAACAAGTCGAAACACGTACGATAAATGAAACGATTTTACCCAAAATGCTGCTTTAACATGGAATTTACAAATGAACGGGTAATATAAAGTCATAAGTAAACCATATATGATATCATAACAATGAATATGATTCTTTAATAAGTCAATGACATTACTTAAATCATTATACAGGAGGTTCAGATACGTACGAAGCATATCAGACCTAAGGTAAGGGATAATTATTCCAATCTCATTCTTATCTGAGATTGTTTATTCCTAAGTATTTACTGGGGTTATGTTTATTATCCATGTTCGTATGTTCTCAAAATGTTTTCATAAAATGCTAACTTTTATTCCATGTATGTTTAATGTCATTCATACCCTTTTTTTTAATTTTACCACATCGTATGGAAGGAATCTTTCTTTTGTTTACCATAATAGGTACTTTTTGACTTTTCCGACAAAAGTACGAGAAGAATGTTATTTTTAACTTATACGGAGTGAACGGATTTTTAAGTTTTCATAACGCCTCATTTTCATAAAGATTACTCTACAAGATTTTATGACTATTTTCAACAAAATACTTTTATTTTAAAATTTCAGGGAATTTTGTGAAAAGAAAATGATTTTGAAGAAGAAAGGGTATTTTCCTCATGAATTCATTTCGAGTGTTTTATCAAAACCATTTTCCATCTAAGATGACATTATTTCATATGTGTATGTTTCATGTATAATTTCTTTATGATTTACATGGTTTTTCTTTTCTTATGATAAAATATCCATTTGTTTTATATGGATTATGTGATGATGGGATGATTTTTATGAAACCCATTTTATTCTTTGGGTTATGATGAATGTTTTAAGTTTATTTTGTGGCACAAGTAATAATTATTTCATTCTGAGATGGTTGGAACCTATATCTCCCTCCAATGCATTGGGTAAAGATTTATATCTCATGATATGGACATTGCTGGAATGGTATGTTAATCTGGTTCAGTAATACCGGACTGGAACGAGGAGTGAACTCGATTCAGAAAGGGACATTTTCCACTAAGATAGTCTTGGAAGCAATGCCTTGGCTACCATGGAAATCATATCATGTGCTTAATGTTTTGCCACAATTACAAATTTTATTCCCAAGATATTTTATCATGATCGATGTTCTATTATGATCTATGCCTTTCATACTTCCATGTTTTATGTCACTGCTCAAGATTTCAATGTTTAAACATTATGTTCATGTTTTTATGTTCAAATTTATATGGTCTATTTTATTTTCTATATTCTTACCCTTAATGAGAATTTGAGCTCACCCATTATATTTTTTCATTTCCCCAGGATATAAATAAAGGTTTTAGGTAAGAAAAAAGGGGAAGATCTTTATTGCAGATGTTGAAGATCTTTTATCACGATTAGAAGATTATTTTCCTAGTTTCCAAAGACACAAAACTATTATGGTCCTTTGGTGTCTATTTTTTTTATGTATTAAGTATTCTGAAAGAGTAATGTAATGTCCATGTATGTCAAGATTTGGGTTTCTACACTTCTGTTCAGTGGTTAATTAGAGAAAATATCCATTCTAAAAATGAGGTTTAATTTTGTTTAGTGATTATATTTGAACTCTACAAATTTATCCCGTGTGGTCTTGTATTACCGATTAAGATCGCGCTCTCACAATTTACACAAAATCTCGACCTCGTGTGTTTTTGTGTTAATTGTTCAATTTCATGGTCAATTTTGTATAATTTAAAAACACAAATCATGGATCATATTAATTCAATTATAGTATCTCAATGATTCAAAATAATTAAATGAATAGGGTACATGATAGATCAATCACTATGAAAACTACTCTTCCTTGGGTGGTGTGGTCATCGAGGAGACGTTTTTCATGTGCAAGGATTGAAAGGGTAAAACCAAATCTCCTCTCCACTATTGATTCCAACCAAATTAGGAATATTAAGAGAATATTAAAAATGAAAATACATAAAATTTATTGAAGAAAAATTAATGATACAAACATGAATGAAAAGAAATACAATGAGAAGGTGGTAGAGGAGAGCCTTTTTAGAAGGGATGTTTGCACAAAGCCTTACGTCTTCCAAGAGTTGTGAGGGACTCTCAAGGGACACCCTTTCAGAAAAAAAATCCTAAAGCCTTGAACAACCCTCCCAAAGAGTTAAAAATCTATTTAAATATAGTTTGTGAGGGCTAGGGTTACATAAAGTTTTTATGTGTGAAATGAAATCATGGACAAATATTTTATTCCACGTTCCACCACATGGATAACCTCACAAACCCATGAATTGTACTTCCTTATTGTGTGATTATTTTTTACTAATTATATCACTGATATGACCTCCAAATTTGGGCTCAATCCATGTCTGGATGAAGAAGATACGACCCAAATAGTGATGTGGTGTCCAATCTAGATGGTTCTGTCCAACTTTGTCTTCATGGACCATTTACTCCACTCCAATACACGATACGGCTATAATGTTATAAATATAATTTTTAGCCCATTATATCAGGAACACGGTTAAAAAATTTATTTCAAAATATTTAAGATAACAATATTTATTCTAGAAATACTACAATTAAGTTTGAAAGGGTAAAACTGGATTTTTCATCAAATTTACAAATGAATGATCTAATCCCAAATATTTCATAATTGATCATATTTAGCATAATGTGTGGAAATTATATCATTTATAATCAATATAATATTCAATAAAATTGGGTTTTATCAACACCCCCACACTTACCCCATTTCACTTTTGGAGAAAACCTCATATCAAATAAACATCAATATCAATTAAAAAAAATTGAAAACACATATCCTTGAGATCCTATAATTCTACACAAAGAAACAATAGATATCATACCTCATAAAAAAACATTATTTCATGTTCTACATTTATATAATTCAATATATTTCCACTTCATTTATCCTCCCATGCACACAACACTTACCTCAATTGAATTTTCTCTTAACACACAAAAGTCGATTTTTTAATAATGTCTTTCTCATCTAAACTCATACAAGGGTCACCATAGGCTTGATAAATTCTTAAATCTCCACCCAATATGAGCCAAGGAAATATTTTTATCATGAGTTCTTTTTAGGGTTTTTCTGTGGTTTTGGTTGGTAGGATTAAGATGTGGAAAAACTCTGAGGCTGAATGAGGTGGGCTTGACACTTTTTGAAGAAAAATTGCATTAATCTAATTTTCACATTTATATGGTCTCCTTCCCAATCCCCATATAAATGATTCAAGTTCATCATCATTCAAAAGAAAGGAATGTTCACAACATTCAACATTTATGTAATAAAAATGTCAATCGTCTCAAACATGGTTCTCATGAAAGCCCCAGATAGGCACAACTTTCCCTCTCTACTAGAAGCTCCTGAAAGGCACAACTTCACTTATCATGAAAGCTCTAGTAAAGGCACAGATTTCAATATGATTATTTTCTTTAAAATAATACACATCTCTTCATAATTTAATTTTCTAACAAAAATATCATAGACTGTTGTTGCACAACACAGGACAGCTTCCCCTACCTTTAAGTTCAACTAGATTATGCAATTTCACTTCAAGAGTTGGTTGGATAGGGAAAATTGGCTTGTAATGTGGATAATCTAATAAGATATTCATGGATTCTAAGGGATACATGGATTAAATCTTCAAGTTATGCCATTATAAAATATGATTCTTTGAAATAGGGGCGTTTATACAAAACAAATGCCTCAATCATTTAAATATAAGTACCTCAAACCCTGAAGTTTTGACAGGAATAAATCAAATTCGGGTTAAATAATGCATGGTTTGGTTCTCTCAATAAATGAGGTAAATGTTAGTAACATGAAAATAATGGTTCAAAAGCCTCCTAGGAAAGTGATTTCAAATATAAAGACTGTGAGATTGTCATGGGATTCAAAATTTAGTTTACTTTTCATGAAATTACTAAATACATTAACTTGAAAGAAAGTCATTTTCAGCATTTATTTATGCTCAGTTTCAAGCGATAAATTGTTTCACTAATTTATATGGATTTAAAAATGCTGATGAGAATCATTTCATCTCGAATTTTTTGAAAACACGTAGCAAATTTAAAAACAAACACACAATTTTAGAAAAACACACAATTTTTTTAAATCATTGAAAAACATGAAAATAATTAAAATTACTAAACTAAAAGATTCCCTCCCCACACTTAAAATATTTTTATTGTCCTCAATGTGAACTCATGAGATGATATATGAACATAAAATGCATAATTTCAGAGAGGACAAGTAATATAAAAGTGAAAGGGATAGTAACAGCATGATATGATCAAATGATGATGGGGTCATGCAGTGTAATGAAATCCACTGCATCAGCAGGAAGATCCTCAATGTATCTCTTAAAACATTTCCCATTGACTATAAATCTCCTTTTAGTGCCCTCTTTAATGATTTCTGCTACACTATAATGAAAAAACATTAATCACAACAAAAGTACCTAACTATCTGGTATGCAACATACCAGGCATCAACATCAGTCGTGAACTGTAGAGAAGGACTTCTCTCTACAACATGAAACCCCCTTTGTTGGATCATTTTTTCATGAGTTTATTTTGATATTTCCTTGTAGAGCATTGAGTTATCATATGAAGACAATCAAATATCCTCAAGATCTTGAATTTATAGCTTCCTGTGGATCCCATCTTGGGATAAATCCTTGTTGCATTTCATTGTAGCCCAATAAGCCTGATGCTCGACTTCCATAGGAAGATGACAGGCCTTCCCAAAGAAAATTCGAAATGAGAAAATACCAATGGGAGTCCTATATGTTATCCTATAATCCCAAAATGCATCGTCCAAGCGCTTTCTTCAATCCTTCCTATTTGGCTACATAGTTTTCTCCAAAATTTGTTTCAACTCATGATTTAAAACCTCAGCTTGGCCATTTGTTTGGGGGTGGTATGGTGTTGATGTTTTGTGTGTCACCCCATACATACAAGGAATGGAAGAAATATTATGAATGAAGAAGTGTGTCCCTTGTTCACTGATGATGGCCTTCGGTACTCCAAACCTGTAAAAAATCTGCGCTTTGACAAAGCCTACAACAACATGAGAATCATCAGTCCTGGTGGCCTTAGCCTCCACCCATTTTCTCACGTAATCAACGGAAACCAGAATATATAGTAACACAAATGATCTAGGAAACATACCCATAAAATTGATTCCCCATACATCATAAATCTCACAGAATAATATGGGTTGTTGATGCATCTCATGTCTCCTAGAAATGTTTCCCTTGTGTTGGCAATGTGAGCACGGTTTACAATACACATGTGAATCATGGAATAAGGTAGGAAAATATAATCCTGAGTCTAAAACATTCCTAGCTATCCGTGGGTGTCCAAAGTGTCCACCACAAGAAATTATATGATAGAATTTAAAAAGAGACTCAAACCCGTGATTGGGAACACACCTCTTAATAACTGGGTCACTACACATACGTCAAAGGTATGGATCATCCCATACGTAATACTGAGACTCAATTTTTAATTTTTGGACAAGATATATCTTTAAATTTTATGGATTTTAGAGGCAACAAGTTAGTTAACTAAATCTGTATACCAAGGATGTGTACCTCAGATGACTTAGAAATGCTCATCGGGGAATGTGTCTCAAAGTTGTACCTGGTCCAAGGTGTTATCCTATAGTGTGTGAGTGAGCCAACTCATGTGGTCTGACACCATTTTTTCTGACCCATTTTTGTTTTTTATCTCAATGTAAAATTATTTAATAAGGAGTATCCATCATAATAGCCCGGGCTTTGCATATGGCTTTTTCAATAGGTACCTCAGTGCTGTATGGTTAGAAAAACAACTACTTTAAGGCCCAATAAATTTTAATGTAATTTATGTAAAGAAAAAAATGATAACATGAAACTCATTTTCCATGGTTGTGTAGTTTTATTTGGATTAATCTAGTGTCCTTGATTCATAGGCAATCACGTGTGAACATCCCTCGGCACTCTTACATAAGACAACTCCAACTGCAAAGTTGGAGGCATCACACAAAAGCTCAAAAGAAATATCCCATCGTGGGAGTTGTATGATCGGTGGAGTGGTCAGATACTTCTTTATCACATCAAATGAAGTCATGAAATAATCGTAAAACACAAAATCATAATCCTTTTGATGTATTCACGACATAGGGAGAGCAATCTTACTAAAATCTTTGATGCAGCACCGATAAAATCATGAATTCCCTATGAAAGATATAACATCACGCACACATGAATGATATGGTAAGGAAGAAATAATGTCTATCTTATATCTATCAACCTCTATCACATGTCTTGACACTACATTCCCTATGACAATCCAATGATCTAACATGTAATGATAGTTTTCAAAGTTCAAGACCAGATTCTTCTCAATACAACGATTCGACACCTTTCACAAACTACTTGGAAATTCATCCAATGAGGTTCCATATTCTGTAAAATAATCCATAAATATCTCCATGAAGGTCTCAAGAAACTCAATAAAAATACCCACCATGCATATCTGGAAGGTACTTGGGGCGTTGCAATGTCCAAATGGCATCCTCTAGTAAGAAAATGTACTGAATGGACAAATGAATGTGGCCTTTTATTGATCCTCCAGAGCAATAAGAACCTAAAAATATCCAAAAAATCCATCCAAGAAACAATAATGTGTCTTCCCAGATAGTATGTCATTCATTTGATCAATAAATGGACGGGGAAAATGGTCATTGTGGGTGGACAGATTTAGTTTCCTATAATCAATATACCCACACCAACTTTTTTTCACCCTCATTGGAACTAACTCATATTTCTCATTTTTAACAACTGTAATACAAATTTTATAAGGCACAACATGAAAAGGACTTACCCAATGAGAATAAAAAATGGGAATTATTATACCCGCCTTTGAGAAATTTCTCAACTTATTTTTTAACAACATCCAGAAGGGTTAGATTGAGTCTCCTTTGTGGCTGCCTAACCGATTTAGCCTTGTCCTTCAAGAGAATCCTATGCCTGAAAATGATGGTTCTAATACTAGATATATCAACCATGGTCCATTTTATTGGCTTGATTTTCTCGCTCAAAATATTCAAATGTTTTTCTTCATATTAAAAACAGAGATTTTTTGCAATTATAAAAGGTAATCTCTCACCACTCAACAAGTATGAGTGTTTGAGATTTGGTGGAAATGGATTGAGCTCCAACGAAGGGGGATGGTGTATGGATGGAGACATTGAAGGAACTGAAATATGTGAACAAAGTGCATTAGTATCAGAATAGAAATCATCACGATCAGAGAATAAAGCAGCAAATCCATCAGCATACTCAATAGCCATGTCCTAATCAGAGTTTAAATGATGAGAATATTATTCCATTTCAAAATAAAATCTAAGAGAGTCTTGTGCATTAGAAATAGGATTGGAAGTAATCATAGACATGAAAATAGAACCAATACTCATAATATTCCAAATCATATGACGATAAAATTCTAGGGGGTTTTTATTTGGTGGTTCAAAATGGGAGATAAAAAATGAAGAATGGCCCTCTTAGGGGTACTTCATGGATTCCATAACATTAAATATCACAACTTCATCTCCAAACTCCCTATAAAGTGTACCCTCAATGACATTTATGATAGTTTTTGTAGTTTTGAGGAAGGTTCTACATAAGATAATGGGAGCATGATAACTAACTTGATCATCCTCCATGTAAATAACACAGAAATCTGTTAGAAAGATCAAGTCTCTTACCCGGATAAGTACAGCCTCATGGACTCACGCTAGAAATTTCATAGCTCTATTCACCAACTGCACCACTATTCTCGTCGGTTTCAGCTCACCAACCAGCAAATAAGAGAATACAGAGTGAGGAATCACATTTATGGAAGCTCAAAAATCAAAAATAGAATCAGGAATGTTAAACTCCCCAATGGTACATGGTATGGTGAATGTCCATGGATTCTTACACTTTGTTGGAATTGCTAGTGAAGGAGTAATTAGTGTTGACACATTCCTTCCAGGATTTTTCCTCTCATTTCCCTTGATCACTCTCTGATTGGTACAACATTTTTTTAATAATTTGGGATACCTTGGTATTTGTTTAATGGTTTCATTTTAAGGTATGTTTATCTCACAATCTTAAATGTGTCCAAAAATTCTTTTTGCATCACCTCCTCATCCATCTTCTTGGATTGTGGAACCCTGTTTGGAAATGGAAGGGGTTTAGGAGGAACATCATCAAAAAATTTTCTTATCTGTATCTTTATCTTTTGGTTTCTCTTCAGTTAGACTTGAATAGGGCTTCTCTGGATTTGAGGTGAATCCCGATGGAATTGTAGGTGTAGTTGTATCATTCATTTTCTTCCCACTTCTCAATGTGGTGGCACTAACATTCCCCTTTGGATTTAGAATAGGTTGGGATGGTAGATTTCTAGAATTATTACTTACCAGTTCATGGAGGACAGTGGCAATATGGCTCATTTGAGTCTTCAACTCCCTCAGCTCCGAACCTTGACTCTTCGGCTCCTTATTTTGATTAAGACCAATTTTATACAAAAGGTAATCAGTGTTAGAATATAACCTCGTTGGGGGATACCCTTGTTTTTTTCTTGTTGATGATTGAGATTAAAATCGTCATTGGGTTTGTTGGAAACCCTACAGGTAAGGTGGATGCTGCTGGAAGTTTTGTCGAAAAGGGGGCCTTTATTGTTGTCCAGAGAAATACCTCATGTCCGATTGATCTTTCCACCCTTGGTTGTATGATGGTGCAAATGAATTATGCTTCTTCTGGGGATATGTTTCTTATTTCTGCTGATATGGTCTCTCAGGAAACACTGCCACACAATATTCTATCTCTTGTAGTTGTGGAGAACAGTCAGTTGGGTGGCTTGTCTTAGTGAATATTCCACAATGCCTTGAAGGATGGGGTTGGGATGTCTTTTTTGCAAAAGAAATCTGCCTCACCATAGTTGTCAGTTCTTTGAACTTAGTATCAATAAATTGACATTCATGAGAAGATGAACTTACCTGATGTACTCCCATGACTTGTGGTGTACCTCGATCACCAAATTGTAGGTAGTTTTGGGAAATTTTTTTTAATCAACGCTCGTACAGCTACTGGTGTCTTGTCCACCAATGCTCCTCTAGATGTATCATCCACCATGCTACTCTCCATTGGTGTGAGTCCTTTTTAGAATAATTGGATGATGCATTTCTCACTGATTTGTTGATTTAGACAACTTACGCAAAACATCATGAATCGTTCCTAGTACTCATAGATTGACTCCCCTTGGGATTTCTTGATCACTGAGATCTCCTTTCGAAAGGATTTTATCCTTGAATCTGGAAAGAAAATCACTACAAGAAAAGATGTTTCAAATCATTCCAACAAGTAACATCTTCGGGTTGTAAAAAATACATACAATATTTTGTAGCTCCATCAAGTGAAAATGGGAATGCTCTTAGTTTGATTTGACCATCAGAAAAATTTCTTGGTTTTAAATTTGATCAAACCACATTAAATTATTTTAAATATTTATTTAGATCCTCACCAGATAAGCATTGAAATTTTGGTAAAGGTGAATTAACCCAGATTTTAGTTCAGAGTCCGATTCAAGAGATGGATAAGCAATACTATTTGGTTGATAGTTAATAATTGGTGCAGCCAATTCATGAATAGTTCATTTATGTTCATTTCCATTATTTTCAGCCATTGGTTCTTGTTTTATTTTGGAATTATATGTGTTACCAATTTCAATGTTCTTGGAGAAGATAAATTCTCTAATTATTTCAATGTTGAAGCCTCCTGTAGACTGAGAATGTCTGATTCGACCCCTAAGGCTACGTTCAATCTTAGGGTCTAGATCTAATATATCTTTGGGATTCATTCTTATAATAAATAAATAAAAATTAACATAAGATAATTGGACCATAGTAAAATAAAAAAGAGAAGTGTGAGTTAACGGTCTAAAAAGAAATAGAAGAAAATAAAAGAAGAATAAAATAAAAATTTAGATTGGGTAAAGAAGGACGAAAAAAGAGTGGAAGATAAAAAAATTTAAAATAAAATAATTACCTCTAATTGGATGAAATAATTACTTGCCTCCACAAAAATGTGCGAATTTGAAAGGCACTATGGTTGGCACCCTCAAATTATTAGTGGTTTCTGGGTACATAGGTGCAGCAGATTGGCTGAACAAGGTCATCTCTCAATGAAAGAAGTAAATTAAAACAACTTCTTAAATGTATTATAAAAATAATATTGATTTTTTATAAAACATCAGAAATGATGTTCGATTAAAAAGGGTGGATCTCTGGAAGAATATTGATTTTTTTGTTTTTAATTTAGAAATGATGTTCGATTAAAATGACGCAACCAGAAGATGTTTTTCTAGAAAATATTTTAAAATACATAATCAATCTGAATCTAACTCTTAATTTACTAATTAATCATTTTAATTTAAATCAATATCCACTTAATTATGACCCCCTAAATTTTTAACCCTAAAACCCTAAGAGAGTTGAATTAATAATAAAGATGAAATTACTAAAACCATAGGCTCTCTTCGAAACACGTAATCACAACAGCCTACTTTGATTGATGTTCTATGGATAGCTTCTTGTTTGTTATTTATTAGGGAACATATCCATTCGGTAAATGAGGATTAATTGTGGTTAGGTATTATATTTGAACTCTAAAAATTTATCTTGTGTGGTCTTTTATTATAGATTAAGATCACGCCCTCACAATTTACACTAAATCTCGACCTCACGTGTTTTTGTGTTAATTGTTCAATTTCATTCATAGTTTCTTATAATATAAAAACTCAATTAATGGATCATATTAATTAAGTATAGTATCTCAATGATTCTAAATAATTAAATGAAGTAGGTAGAAAATTGATCGATCACTAAGAAAACTACTCATCCATGGGCGGTGTGGTCGTCGTGGAGACGTTTTCCATGAGCAAGGATTGAATAGGTAGAACCCAATATCGTCTCCACTCTTGAATCCAACCCAATTAGAAAGATTATGAGATGATGAAAAGAGAATAACACAGAATATTTATTGAACAATAATTTAAGATATAAATATAATAGAAAATAAATATAAAGAGGAGGTGGGAGAGGAGAGCCTTTTTGGATGGGATGTTTGCACATAGCCTTAATTCTTACAAGGGTTGTGAGGAGATCCCAATAGACACCCTATCGTAGAAACCTTTACAAAGCCTCTAACAGCCCTCCCAAAGAGTGAAAACCCCATTTAGATAGAGTTTTTGAGGGCTAGGTTTACATAACTTTTTTAAGTGTGAAATGAAAACGTTACCAAATATTTTATTCCATGTTGACCCGCATAGTTGACCTCGAAAAAGAGTGAATCGGCCATCATTATATTGGATCATTTGTTCCTAATTATGTCCTCAAGCTTCCCTCCCTATTTGGGCCCAATCAAAGTTCAGAGGAAGATGATTCAACCCAAATAGTGATGTGGTGTCCAATCAGGATGGTTCAGTCCAACTTTGTTTTCATGGTCCATTTACTCCACTCGAATGAAAGATCTAGCTCCCATGTCCTTAATAGAAATTGTATCCCTTTAATTCGAAAAAATAGTAACAAAATTTCAAGTCAAAATATTTTACATAACAATATTTATGCTCAAAATTCTACAGTGAATTTTAATAGGGTAAAATTGGATTTTTCATCAAATTTGCTAATGAATGATCTAATCCCAAATAATAAATAATTGATCATATTGAGCATAATTTGAGGAAATTATATCACTTATTATCAATAAAATATTAAATAAAATTGTGTTCTATCATCCTTCTCATTCAATATAGCACATTGGGTGAGGCATGTTGGTTGTTATGGGAACCCTTGTTCTAGTTTCCCAAACTCTCTCAATCTAGAAACTCCCAAATGTGATCGATGTTTCATTCTGATCACAGAAAAAATCATCCACAGTTTAACACTCTCATTAAGGTAAATGATCTTCTATTGTCTTTTGTTTAACACTTTGAGCATGAATCAAAATAGATTAGATACATAGTTTGTTATTTCCTCAAGGTGATCCAGATAAAGTGGCCCATGGGGTAGAAATTTTCATTAGAGGATTCCTCATAAAATTTTCTTCCTCACCATCCTCATCCTCATTGGACCCCATTCTTAGGGGTAATTTTATGGTATTAGAAAACGTGTCCATGTAAATAATCGAAAGATTCAAAACATGAAATCAATGTGTAGATAGTTTGAAAATAATAATTTTAACTGGTTGGGGATCCCAAATGAAGTAATGGATCAGAAGTTATGTTTATTCGAAGTCAGACTACTGAAAATGGACTTCTTGGTTGAGGTTGGAGAAAAGTAAGGTCTTCCACGATTGAATGGAAATTTTGAATGCATGAATTGTTGTTTTTCGTGAAAGAATGTAATCATGAATGAAACAACAAAATATTATATGCAACATGTCATGCAATCCTTTTATACACCCAATGTGATTTCATCAGCCGCCCCAGCCACCCAAAAAATGTGTAAGTAAGGTGCACACATATTTCAAGATGTGTTCACAAGATCAACATCCACGTACAATATTCCTACATTCCTAATGTGATGTCGACCACTCCTTTTCATGGGCACCTTCCATAGGGTGCACAGAAGATCTCTTCCACACCTAGAATTGTACGTGCAACAGTAGAAGGTTGCGCTAATAAATAAATGTGCACCCCTCACCTTAGGGTAAGTCACCAGAGGTTTTATTACGCTATTTTTCATGTAAGACTGCGTATTCACAATTTCGTAGAATAATAGAATCTTCCATGTGAGATTAATCGTGACGGGTCCCATGTGGGTCCACCATTTCACGGGACCACAGTGGATTGACCCTCGCATGGCTTATAATTTTCATATGTCATGTTTGTGGAATATTTCTTCTTTTGCACAAGATACAATTCATATACACAAAACATTTACTCTTGCTTGAAAGACATCAATATTTTGGGCAGTAGTGCCAATGTTCCCATATTGCGGAACAAATGTCGCACAAACCAATTTTGCACACAATGTATTATGTGCATATACAATTTTACGCACAAAAATCCCATTATTATTCCTTATGGTCTATACCATGGGGGATATGCCACTGAACCCCACTTGGGATCATTTTCGATATCCATTCTAGGCTCTTTGGGCCTATCCCTTCACGACTGTCATAAACCCCCATGAGAAATGGAGAGTTTCACCACAATCATTTCGGGACTGGTTGTCAATATTTAACGTTGTGCACTTATGAGCACCCACCAAGAACCTTTAGAATACCATTAATGGAGATACTCCTACACACCTCATAAAACACCTTGAGTCGACATATTCCTCCCGATTCCTTTCTTATGTCATGACTTGAGATTCTCATCATCAATTGCACGAGTACTTTATGTTTAACCATTACTCAAGTAACTCAATCCAAACCCCATCACCTAACTCCTATTCAAGGATCTACTAGAAAGGTCCATTTTTTCATAAGTTTCAACCCCATCTATTTCTTGTTGCCTTATGCCTAATAGTCATATATATTTTACTTTAAACTCTAGTAAACCCTATATGTCAAACATAGGTTTCCTCTTGATCCGAATAATATTTTCCATATATGGTAAACATAAGATGCCAGAAGAACTCTATAAAGGACTATAAACTATAGTACTTCATATATGACAAATAATGGATGCATCTTACTCTAAACAAGAGATTCATTATGCGCCAATCATACGATGTTATTAGTACTCACTACAAGACATTAAACTGTAGAATTCCCTATCATTCAATAATAGGGTGTTTCTTATTCTAAATAAGATATTCCTTTGGTGAAAAGCATATGATGGCTCATTTTATGGTTACAGTTGTGTAATTTAAAATGATTTTGAATCTGTTCGAGCATTCAATCACTCCAATTTTTGATTCATGTGCCCTTAATTCAGAAATTTATCTTTATTCATCTTTGAAGGGACCCTTTTATGGAACAGTCCTATGCCGCTTCGTCTTAAATACCATTTTGGGCCAACGCCCTAACAGAAATTGGACGACTCCTCGATTTTGGTCCTTCATTTTGAATACAGTCAGCGACTAGACCTCCATTGTTTGTTTCCATCTCATGATAATGGGAATTTGATGCTACATTTTGAATAATGTCAACAGTTTTCTCCCATGGTTGTACTATTGTTATTATGTTCTAAATGTTGGTCATTTGATTCACAACCATTCACCTCTATTTGTTTGGACTGATTCCAATGCCCTTGGAATTATAATTCATGTGAACTAGAACATTGGGGAAGGGCCCAATTATTTTCTTTAACCCTCGAGTGAGTTCGGAAGCCCTCAATTCTATACAAGGGGTATAAATTAAGGGAAGCTTCCATGAATAATCCATATTCACCATTTTCACACTTTAACAACATATGGGGTTCTTTCATATGTAAGCCCCAATCACCATTGCCACTCTTTAGTGGAACCTTGGATACTTCCACGTGTAATCCCAATTAAACATTTCCTTCCTTTATAGGAACCCGTGAAGATACCATTTGTAAGCCCTATTCACCATTGGCTCTACTTAGTGGCACCCGAAAAACATCAATGCGTAATCCCCAGTCAACATTTCCTCCCCTTATAGGCACTTGGAAAACTTCTCTGTGTAATACCCTTTCACCATTACCACTCTTTCAGAGTGCCTGGAAAGCTTCCATGCATAAGCCCCATTCACAATTTATACTCTTTAGTAGCACCATGGATGCTTCCATGGTAATCCCCAATCACCATTACAACACCTTAACAGCTCCCATGCTACTTCCACGCATAATACCCTTTCACCATTGCCACTCCATAGTGGAACCTGAGATTCTTCCATGTGTAATGCCCTTTCACAATTGTCACTAAATTGTTGCACCTAGATTTCTTCCATTTGAAATCCCTCTTCATAATTGTAGATACTCAGTGGCAGCGAGGCTACTTCCATGCATAATACCCTTTAACTAGTTCCTCTCTATAGAATCACTAGGGAAGCTTCCATGTATAAGCCTCATATATCATCGCTACTTCTTATTGGAAACCTGGCCACTTACATATGTAAGACCAATTCACCACCCTTCGTGGCCACCCATTTTCTACATGCTCGTTAGGTTTTTTTATGCCTATTGTTTCTCACATTGAGCATTACTCATGTGATCATAGAGTAAACAGTGACCATGACATCCTCTTTGGGCTTGTACCCACGTATAATCCCCATTACCCTCTCTGTCAAACTATATTGACATAGATCATTTCCCTTTCAAAGTAGGGTTTCTAGGAAGCCTCCCCAAGGTTCGATCCCATAAACCATCAGTACAGACCACGTCACAGTGGTATACCATCATCCCAGAGGAAGTTAAACTGTAATCCCCTTTCATTCAACATGACATTAAACTATATATATTTGAACTATGTGTGTTTTGATCCTTGTATCCTAGACACAGTACTTAAGAACACTCCCAGAGGATCAACACCAAACACTGGTAAACTTTGGTGTCACCTTTGTCAGGACCCACATCCTTATTTCATTCCTTAGTGGAATCAGACCAGTTCACATGAATATATTCATTCTTAATCCCCATATTCAATCCATACTCATACTACCAAGAGTTTCCCTCTTCCGATGGGCCGCTAACCAAATGTAAGCCTCCAACATGTCGTCGGGGAATTTTTTTTTTGTGTATGACCTGATTTAATGATCCATTCCCGAAAAACATGAACTTTGATTCCATTCCTCAATAATATGTATAAAGCCTTCCTGAGGTTCAAGTCCATCACTCATGCCCTACCATTTTCTCTTCCATGAGCCTTTATGTTTCTGGAAGGTCATGCCCCAACCAGGAGGTTTTAATTCTTCCGAGTACCATCCATGAATCCATTCTCATAGGTTTCCTCCTCAGGTGTCCCATCGCCCCACTGAACTATGTGGACGTTGATTCCATACCACGAGGATATGTAGGAATCTTCTACAAGGTACAGTCAAAACATCACCACCATTTTCACAAGGGTTCCATCTCATTCCATGCATCCATTTCACTTAACCATTCATCATACATCTTGAATCCTACCCGGGACACCACATCTCCATGGGATCATACCCTTTCCTTGGGAAGGTAACCATGCATATTCCCCATAAAATCCATAACAACGCAACCAAGAGTTCTTTTTCATACAATTGCCTTCTATCCATTCATAATCCCTAGAAATTATCTGTGTCGTTATCCTTTTTGTATACCCCGATTCCATGTCTATCCCTTCTAACTACATGACGTTTGATCCATGTCTTCGACACATGGTACGTTGGAATCCTCCAAAAGGTTAAATCCTACCCATTGATATTCTTTATGATCCACTATTAGGGGTGTCCATATAATCCATTATGGTGTGATATCATCCCTATTTGGGACACACCACCCTGGGTATACTCTCTTTGGGTGTTCTGATCCATCCACCTGATAAATCTATTAGGTTCCCCCTCTTGGGGATCCAACGTCCTGATCCACCCTTAATGGTGTTATGATCAATCCTATTAATCACTATAAGATGTTAAACTAGAAGTATATATTGTTTCGAAAATGGGATGTCTGAGGATAACCTCTTAAACTATGACTTTGTCATACATGTCATCACAAGCCATTAAACACATGACATTCCCCATGTTAACCATAGGAAGCTGAGGAAAACCTCAGAGAAATTCTTTTAGAATAAGATACACCACGACTGATGTGGGATGCCTTTGGTTCTACAGCCATGAGATTCCATCTTATGAAAAATAATACAAGTCTTCCAATATCCACACATCCATAGATTCCTCTACATGCCTAATGTTACTATCTACTCTGACAGAAGGTTGATTCCCTGTCATGACCCCTTGGAATGTATAGACAAAAACAACATAATTAACCAGCGTCCAAAACAATATTGCATCGGGAATGAGATTCACGAAATACAACTAAAATATATTAGGTACACCTAGAGTAAGTCATGAGTTATGAGGAGGAATCCACAAAGGGAGAAACCAATATTCCATCACCCCATTTCCATCGAGGATAAAATGTCCCTGAAGAAGTGATGGATGCTACCCACCATTAGAAAGATGGAATTCTAGGCAATGATCAGTGCATCTCCATGGACAGATTCACACCCCATAGAAATCACCAAAAATTATACAATTAATAAAATATTATTTATATTTCATTCAATCATTTCATTCGAAATTGAAAACACATTTTATGTGTATGTATTTACTACCATCTCTAATAAAAATGTAAATAATATTTCATTCTTTGTATTTTATGAAAAAATATGAATATATATTCATATATATAATGAATATAAATTATAAGTATATCATTACTATCATTATATAGGTGATGAAACCATGATCCAGTTGCTAGGTCTGAAATTTCTATGTCAAAACAAACATGAAAAATGATGTAGTAAACACACAAAATGATGATGAAAATAAAACATTTTTAATGAACAAGTGGTAAGATGTTATAAATAACCCATTTATGATATTATAAATACTAAAATTATTATTTAATAGAATTATAAGAAATTTAAATTCACTTTATAGGATGTTAAATGAACATAAAAGTCAAGTTAGAATTTATGTAAGGGATATATGGTACAATATCATTGCTTTGAGGAATTATTTATTACTAAATTTATTATGACGATATTATATGAAATTTATCTAAAAATATTTATATATTATATTCTAAAATATTTTTTATGAAAAATAAAATATTTCATTTCATTTTCCCCTTAATATGTACTTAAAATTCCAAAATGTTGTTTTTAATGAATATAGATTTTTTTCTTCTTTGATCGGTAATATTTTTCTACTAAATCCCTATTTTATTTAAATGTTTTGATGAATATTTATATTTTTTTCTGATGATTTTATAATTTAAATTTTTCATATGTTTTAATTTATCTAAAAATTAGTATAAATAATATTCTATGAATTGTCGGAAGGAGGTAATTTTTACCAAAGGATTGAAAAAATAATTTTTTAATATTTATCATAGGACTAGATTTCCCTCAATTATGAAAACTATTTTATTATATTTTTTATACTAGATGTTTACAATAATATTTTAGAGGATTTTTTTATGATATTAAAGAAAATATAAAATTTTAAATAAATGATTTCAAAATTAAATTAATATTTTCTTTTTGAAATGTTATAATGATTTATTAATGATATTTTCATCTAAGAAAACATACATTGATGTTTAACACAATTCACTTGGGATGTGACCACATAATACCATGTATACTAATATTATGGATGGTATATGATTATAAATAAGGAATATTGTTAAAGATCATTTCATTTTTCATGCGTTAATTTATAATGACAAAAAAATATTTGTTAAATTGTGTATTACATATCAAGGGGTTATAAATTTATAACAAGTGGTTCTATAGTAACAATTCAGTTCATTCAGTATTTTATAATGGTTTCGATCTCAATGATTTAATGAGAGATTATCCTAAGACCAAATGAGGTAACACATGAGGTTGTCCAAAGCCCAAAGAGGATACATATGTGGTCAGCCCAAATCTGTCATGTGATGAATGTCTTGTTAGATTCCCTTGAAAAATAACTCTTAAGATTGTTATTATGTCACAAAATATTTCATTCTATTATGACATGTTATTTTGTTAAATTTATAGTCTTAGGGATTTTAAATCATTAATTATCATTTGATATATGTAATATTAAATGCAATTGATTTATTCAATTATTCATGATAATGATCAATTAATTGTAGAGAATGATTTTTTTAGATAATATCAGTGTATCATACCCTTATTAATATATTATGATCACTTACAATTAGTAACTATTATTACCAATGTTTACCCTTATTGAACATTTAATCTCACCCTGTCATATGGTTCATTTAATTAGGTTATGAATAATGGTTATAATTTTGGTATATCTAAGAAGTATACTATGCTAGAATAAAATTATGTTCTACATGAAAGAATGGCAGTGAAATTTATTGAATATAAATCTAAAATGATGTAATATTTATATATTTTATGTAAGGGTCCCATGTGTTTTTATCATAGGAATGATTATTTTTTTATAGAGTAACATTATATATATTTATTATAAAACCCATGGATATGTCTTTATATAGGATAACATCATAAATATGTGGTAATTTAGGTATTGTGTGGATTTTCTACAGAATACATAATTATCATGACATTGGATATTGAATGTGGAAAAATAAACCTAGGGGTAAAAACATTAAAAGGGGATTATTGTGTATAAACATGATCATCACCATTGTATTTTGAGTTTCCCTATGTTTGAAAAATTTTATACATATTCCTAGGTGATATTATCGAGTTGATTAACATTTTCATTATGAACCTTTAACATAAAGGAGAGCATAGAATCCATGAAAACCCATGGTTACGAAAATTAAAATGAAATTATATTAACATGTTATATAATTAAAATAATGTTTCATGATTTATTCATCATGTAAATGATTTTAAATAATTATATGTCTTGTTACAAAAATTAAGCATCATATATGTTGGATTATGAAAAAATTCCAAAACATGAATCATTATGACATTCCAAATAAAAAAAGAAGAAACATTGTATTATTAGTTTCTATAAGATGAAACATACACCTTATTTTAATGGGTCAACTAATCTAATAATTGTTGAGTAATGGATCAATACCACTAAAAATATATTTTACATTCTTTAGTTCTCTAGGGATGAAAAAGATTTTTTTTTTCTATTTGTCATTTAGTAAGCGATACAAATCAATGGTGTATTCTTGTAAATAACTAGATGAATCATGAGGAAATTGACACCATGGTGTATGATTCATTTAGTGTTTATTTTACAATAAATACATTTCTCATATTTTTTATACAATAATAGATACGGAATTTGATAATACAATTCAGTGGTTTGATCAACCAGTTAGTACAGTTGAGGTAAATATAACAAAACAAAAAAATTACACATTTTGTATTATCATATATCATAATGGAAATACTGATTGATTAATAAGTGGAATAAAACCATGTAATTGAATGGTGGTATCAATAATATATTTCAATAGATTATAAGAGATATTTTTATATAACATCCCGGTAGATGTAGATATCTAATTTACCCATAAATATCATTGTTTCGATAATAATATATGGATTTATTTCAATGAAAATTAAAATTATAGAATCCATGGGGGATAAATATGAGTTTTCATTTATGATAAATGTGTGGAAAGGAATATGTATATAATTTTATTAAGGGGACTATAAAATGATTTATGTGTGGAATTTAAGTTCAGTAGGGAATCAAATGTCTAAGTGATGTAAATAAAATAGATAATTATGTGAGTGCATATAAAGATCCAACAAATTAATATACCGTACCCTTGTGTATCCATTACCTGGAGTGTAGTAATTTTATTTACCATTTCTCAAATACAATGTCATTATCAATATTTTAAACCACTTAATCCGATAGACATATGTAAATATCATTTGGTGAATATTTCAAATGAGGTTTATGATAATTAATTAGTGAAATGTACACCTACCATTCACTTTTCATATTTTAATATTGTATTTGATTTTTTTTTATCTATTATTTTTATCAGAAAATTTTATTAATGGTATCATAATACCACATCAACTATTAGATGTGCAAATTAGAAGTGAAAAATTCTAATGGTGACATGATATTAAAAAACGTCTATGATTATTCTCAAACTAATTTTTTGGAATGTGCTATCTAGAAATCTTATTTCTAACCAACTGGTTGCATTTGATGTGATTTTGGTCACTGATGGGATCTCTTTATATATAAATCTTATCATTTCCATGAAAGTGATGTAAATTATCATATTCTGAATAATCTTATAATTTATTATTATTATAAGAATTAATAAGATATTCCCATGTAAATTACTTTGATTTTTTGGGTCCTGAGTACTATTAATATGGGTTATCTATCTTAGATTATTGTTGATAAAATCAACATCAAGGATATTCCTATTTCGAAAGATTTAGATTACATATTTATAGAATAATATGTAATCCTTACTTAAAATTTTGATGTAGAGTTTTCAATAGAACCCATGTATTGTTCTAAAACTATTTTACATACTCAATACAAAATTTTCATTATTTTCCTCCATGAATTTGAGAAGATACTCTTGGATAATATATACAAGGTATTTATTCGAAAAGTTACAACAATAGAGTGTACATGTTGTTTTTATTAGGGAAAATTATATATCAAGGTGAATTTGTTTCCATTATTTGAAATATGAATAGATCATGATCAATAATTAGTATCCTCTTTCTCATATTGATTATTCTTTTGATAAATTATTTGGCGGTAAATTTCTATAAATTATTGACCTTAATTCCAGACAATATAAATTAAGGGAGATACGTGAAGACATGCCTAAGAAAACCTTCCATATGAGGCATGTACCCTATAAATTTATACTGGTTTCAATTTGAATTATTAATACCCATATATCATTACGGATAAAAAAATATATTAGTTAGAGATTATATCAATAAATTTGTGGTAATAATTATTGATGAATATTCTTTAACTCTAAGAGAATGTAATATCATAATGATATTAGCAAAATTATATTGATGACCATAAGGAAGGAGAATCTATATGAAAAAATTATTAATATGGAAATTCATGTTACAAAAATTAACATTTCAAGGAGACATGATAGTATGGGGGGAGTATATTTATTGATTCTTATTTGAAAGAAGTAATTGATGATTATTCTAGACCAACCAATGTGAATGATAAAAATAGTTTCCCTACCTCTGTTTTACATTTTTAAATATTTTTGAATAATTTATCAAAACATTCTAATCAACCATCCATGATTACATTGATGAAATCCATGTTTCGTTAGATGGATGAATGACTAAAAATTTCATGTATCATAAGGGAATATTGGTTAGTTCACTTGTTTTCGCATTACCCTATAGTGGAGAGGGAATTATCATTATTAATAAAGTAGTGTGGATGTTTCTGGGATGTTTTCTAATGTAGAAATAAATAGGGGTAGTTTATTCCACTAACCAAATAAAAATTCCTTTGAAAATTTACTTGGACCATGAATTACATTTACCTTTAGCTTGTTATACATTGAATATATAGAGGAATTATATTTATAGGTAATGGTGTAACATGTATACTGATCATAAATGTTTTAAGTATATTATTATCAAGATGTGTTAAATATATACCATAGAATATGGTTAGAGTTGATTAGAGAATATGAATTATCAATACATTATCTTTTTGGGAATTAATGTTAAGTAATGATATGATTCCAATGGACCATTCTATCCTATCAAAGACGAAAATAATAATAAAAAATCTAGTTTTTATTTATTTTCAATGAATAAACCTTTAAATCACAAAGGATGTGAATATGACATATCATGACTAAATTAGTGTTCAACAATATATCTACCAGGTTATTAAAGAGGAACAAAAGGATGATATAGAGCTATAAATTACAGTGAGAAGTGTTAACGAGTTTTAACTAGGTTGTAATGGAATTATGTGGTTTAGGTACTGAATATGGGTACCTACAATAATAGAACTAAAGAAAGAGATATTGAATAAAACTCATAGATCCTAATTTTCCATTAATACTATAAGTTTAAATAAATAAATAAATATATATAGAATAAAGAGACAATCTAGTATGATAACATGTGTGGAAATATTAGTGTATATATCTCATTGAAGGTATGGGGAAAGTTGATGGTATTTTGGATGATGCCTATGGGGATGTTATAATCATTACCCATAACTATATGGAAATGTA
The DNA here is from genome assembly GCA_963277665.1 of Viscum album. Classification (NCBI taxonomy): domain Eukaryota; kingdom Viridiplantae; phylum Streptophyta; class Magnoliopsida; order Santalales; family Viscaceae; genus Viscum; species Viscum album. The sequence continues at coordinate 1,470,654,235 of OY728125.1, read as the reverse complement.
AAAATTCCACCATGAATTACATAATTAGACTCACTGAGAAATCTAAAGAAAAATATCCATATAGGTTATAATAGATCTCTTTATAATGCCATCAAATATAATTAGTATCAGAGAATATTTATCTCTTTGTCATCATATCCGAATATAAATAAAATATTTTTTAAATTTAAATGGAGTAACACATATTGTATCTGATATGGATATGAGGTTTAAATTAATGTATTGGATAAGTCTTCTATAATATCTAAATATTGAATTGTGCTTATATACTAACTACCATTCTCAAATTTATTTTCATTTTGTGACCACTTTATAGGAATTGTTAGTTCTATCAGGAAAACAAAATTAACAATTATTTAATATTACTATCAAAAACTAATTTTTAATGTAATAAATTTGACGTATTGATTGATAATATAGGTATCAATGCATAAATTAATTAAGAAATTAATGTAATTGTATAAAATAATTATTTTAGAATAGGTTATGATATAGAATAATCAGATGAACATACACATATATTATAAATCTAGGTACACATACTTGGTGAAGGAAATATGATAATGATTCCACTGGGTTGCTGTCAAAATTAAACTCTAGTTAATCTCTTCATAGATCCATCAAATTATATTTTAAATATTCACATTTCCTATCTCAATTTAATTGTTATATAAATATATTAGTATTTATATAATTAGTTAGACATAACTACCCAAAACACCAGAATTACTCATTCTATTAGAATTTATAGCTATTTGATGCATTTATATATCATAACATCCTATTCCAGTACTAGCTATGAATTGATGAAATGAATAGAATTAAAAAAATTTGTTTGAATTCAAAAACCCAACTCAATTTTATAAAAGAATAACTCACTTTATAAGGAATATTCCAACATAATTATAGAGATTGGGACAAGAGAATTACCACCAAATGAAAAATTTAAGAGGGATTGGAGATAAGAAAAAAAAGAAAACATTGGCAGTATTCGAACAAAACAAATACCCTCAAAACTCCTTTCCTCCAATTCTCCAATATCAAATTGTTTTTTCCATTTAGTAGTAACTCAGAAAACAGTATTTATATATAGAATCATTGATATATATATATATATTTGAATCATCTAAATGTATTATTTTTATGCTATTATTGGGTTGTCCAATAGATCATAGGATCATTTCAATAGAATGTATCTATTCCATGTATCTCATATGTATCTTCATTATTTTTTATTATACTAGAACTCCATCTTTGATTTTTATGTCCCAAAAAAATAATAATATTCATTCTAGCATAAATTATACAATATTAAAAATGATCTTGATAATGTTTCAGAAACATTAAATATATATATATATATTACATATTTAAATATTAAAATCTACCATTAGTTGTTTCAACCATTTAACTCCATATTATCCTCCTATAAAATTCTGATTCCTTGTTCCTTATATGTAGGAATGATCCCTATAACATAGATTATAATTGGTAAACACCTAATAATGATTTATGACATAATATTACACTAAATATAACCCATGTTATTGAAATGTTTTGTGAATTTTGAAATTATGTACATTACATAACAATTTAAAATATGAAAAAAATCATCTTTATTGAAAACTTCATGAACATGATCACAATAAAAATTAATGGGATAACTCGGGGACAAAAATAAGAAATTATTGAGATATGAAATTAAGTATGGAAATAAAAATAGAATAAAATAATTCATGTTATAAATTAGGAATATCAATGCGTAATAAAATGAATATGAATTATAAAGAATGATATAGAATGATAATCCTAAAATTTTAAATGTGGAAACAACTTGAAACACTACATAATAAAAATAGGCCATGTATAACTTTTAAGAAATCATAATGGAAAATTTCCCATTAAGTATTAATGTTCAGTCACTATCCCAAAAATAAATCTTATGAGACTAAACATTAGCCAATTCATTGGAGCGCTATATAATCTTGGGTGCACTCGTCACATTAATTTGATTTTCATGGTATGGTGTGACACGTCGATCATAGAAGATGTCTTCATTCATCATCATATTCTATTACATGATAAATTACTGTGTAATAAATATATGTAATTCATCATTAAAAAATTATCAGTGTATAATGTTCAACACCGTTGGATGGTAATGTGTATGGTATACACTGTATAATTGTTTTGGTATTGAAAATCATAGTGAAATTTCGACAGCATAACAATTTCACAAAAAAAATAATAAAATATGTTGCTGATATAAATATGGGGCTATAGTAATTTATAAATAAAATGGGGTGAAAATATACAATTAAAAACATATCCCATCAAATTGAATTGGAAATCGAAGGTATAAGATAAAGAAAAAACATAAATAAAGAGGAGAAAAAAAGAACCCTTAATTGAGTGAGTGACACAAAATTATTTGGAGGAGATTATTGAGAGATTGGGGGAACCGTGGGAGGAATATAGAGAGGATAAGACATAAATATTATATCCTCTATGTGGAGGTGATTTATACACTTAATGCAATTATTTTAAAACCCTTAAATATATTAATGTTTTTAGAGGTTTCATAATGGATTTATATCATTAATAAAATAATCCTAAAAAATTATTTTAAATAGAAAACAGAGATTTGGTCATGGATACCCTTTAAATTATATATTACATCCCTTTTGGGTTATTATGATGTCATCATATACACCGTATATATATACGGTATTTAATTTTTTCCCAAAAAATCTATTGTCTCAAAAAAAATATGAAAAATTCAAAATTTTACAATATGAACATTATAATTCCATAAAAAAATATTCATTTTATAGAATATTGTTATATTTATACTATATTTTATTTTTAAAAATTATTATTTACAATTATTAAGAAATGATGGGGTTTTTTTTACAATAATAGTATTTGAATACATATAAAAATTACCTGTTGATTCATAAAAATTATATGATTATTTATATTTGATAAAAATTATTTTGTAGTTATATTTTATTAAAATATAATATATTTCAAACATCCATTTATCCATTAAAATAATTTCCTCAATTGAACTGGAATATTACCCCAAATATTATATTTTTTTTATAATTTCAAAATAAAAATGTTTTATAATGTAGTAACAATTGCTTGAAAATATATGAATTTAATTTTATAAAGTAATCACATTCTCTTATCTCTAGGTTCATGAAACATATACCTTTAATAAAATATTAAATTTCATAAGATTAATTTGGATGATGGTGATATTTTATTTGGGTTCTTCAGCAATCATGGATTGTGCCGTCATCTCGATGAGCTCAAACTTCTCCCATAAAGGGTTTATCTCTTTCTTAAGTTATTGGATCTAATATTTCTCATATTGATGGTAAATTCCTACTAATTTTATCTTCATTATAATATTCAATAAATGGTCTTCATATGGAATGATCCTACTAGTTGAGGTCATCACATCCTTTGTCATTATCAATTAGATTTGTTAAAACCCTATATTTAAAATAATCAGATGAACACTATTAAATGTCTACATTATCAATGGTAATGAAACTTAATAGTCTATTAAATCCAAATGGATTTAACAAAACATAATAATTTTAAGTTTTTTCATTGAACATATCACATACTAATATATTTAATTAATTCATAAGGGGAATTTATTTTATAACAATTTCTGCAATTATAATATTCTCCCATTAAAAAAATTCATCCTTGAATTATTAATTTCCCATAGTAAAAAATATGATGGTAACACTGTTTCATCACCTCCTTTGCCTCCCACATCTCCTCTTAAAAATTAGGGTTTCTCCATAACACATTGACAAAAGTAATTGTCATATTTTCTAGAACTTTGACAATATATTATTTGATTTTAAACATCTTCCCTTAATAGGAAAGTTCCTTATCTAATGGTACAACCTCTCAATTGAGTAAATGCAAGGGGTCTCGTATGGACATAATCATGAGGGATACATGGAATACCTCATGTTGTTGAGATATGTTATGTGTGATTGATAGTCAATAGGACATCTCATTGATTCCATCAATGATATAAAAGGGGCCGATGTATCGTGGACAAAGTTTTCCCTTTTTCGCAAATATCATTACAATATCTCCTTGAGATACATGGAGGAGTATCAGGTTTCTAACATCAAACTCTATTTATTTTTAATGATTGTCAACAATGTTGTTGTATCGACTATGGTAATCCTTCATATGATGTTAAATGTTCATAACCTTTTCCACAATTTCCTCAACCATTTCAGGACCAAGAGGTTTATGGTCTCCATATACATCCCAAACATTCATGTAATCTACACCACTTCCCATAAAAGTCCTCATAGGAAGCAATTTAGATTTTTGAGTGGAAACTGTTAATGCAAGAGAACATGACTGGGGGGAAGATGATGATCCCATCGTCATTTGATGTTAATTTAGAATACTCTCAAAATTTACTCTAGTGTTTATATGGTCTACTAAGATTTACCATCTGATTTTGGCGGATAAGACTTGATGGAGTTTAGATCAATGTTTAGAGTACCGTTAGGGTCTTTTCCGATACTTGTATGGGAATCTGATATCATGATCAGATACAATTGATTTGGAACTCCATACATCTTTACCACTTCCCTAATTTATATCCTTGAATGTTTATATATTGTAAATTATTCTCCAATCAAATTTAATTGTGTAGTATTTGTAAGTAAATAAACTAAAACCCAGATAGAATTATTTCTTCTTGATTTTGTTGGAAGACTACTGTTAAATTCCATGGTGGTTTTTTTCCATTTCCATGTAGGTATGGATAATGGTTTCAGCATCCCCTTGTATTTATTTAGTTCTCCTTCACATAATGACATAAATACTTCGTGATGTATATTTCATGATCTCATTCATGATATTTTCACACCAATTGTTCTCTCGGAGATCTCAAGACATAATTGTGATTCGAGGAGGGATATAGAATTCATTGAAATGTGCAGTATCCAATTTTTCCTTTATTAACTCAAAATTTGATGGTACACATAGTCATAACCAAAGTCTTACATCAAAATCTTTATTGAAATTCAATTATGAGGATTTATATATTTTTTTTATTGTTTTCACTTCCTTCTAAATTCCCAAATCATCTATTTGAGAAACCATTATGATTTATAAAAGGGATTATTGAGCAATAAAGTCTGAATGGTTTGATGATTTTTCTCCATTTATAATTCCCATGTACATCCTATTCTGATGTAAGAAGATAATATCTCTACTGAATCTCATCAATGATTGAATTGTTAGATCCTTTCTACATAGATCATCCACCACTTTATTCTCATTTTCGTGATGGTAGTGAATGGTTAATTCATAGTCATTGATTATATTTCACTATTTTAATTACCTTATATTTATGTCTTTCTATGTGAATATATACTTGATGATTTTTATATTAGTAGATATTTAACTCTTATAAAAAATACATAATGATTTCATATTTTCAAAGAGAAAATCAGTTCATCCAACTATAGATCATGAGTTTGGTAGTTTTTGTTGATAACATTCAATTTCTTGGAATCATAGGCTATGACATTACCATTCTGCATTAACACACATCCCAATCCCATTCTTCAATGAATCACTAAATATTACTAAATGTTCCACACATGTGGGTAGTGTGAGAATAGGTGCAATGATAATAATACTTTTTAAATACTTTATGCTCCCTTTACATTTATCATTCTACAAAATCATGAATCCCTTATAAGATAGCTTAGTAAGAGTGGTTGAAAATTGTGATAACTTTATATAAAATTAGTGATATAGAGAGATGACACAAGGAATCTAATAATATCCTTCATATATGTTGCCCTCTTCCATCCATCAATTTCTTCAAACATTGATGTCGCCACAAATAACCCATTGCCTTTGATGATATTCCCCAATAAAGAGGATTCCTTTAACTAGAACTCAAATTGTTGTACTTGGCATAAAGCATCCCCATTCGTTGGGTATGTAGCACATTTCTTAGATTCACCTCAGGATCCTCCATGATTTTGGAGTATTTTAAAATATCATCTATAAAGACAACCAAATATTTTTAGAGGTTAATTCTAAATACAATATTCATCACATCCATGAAGATTTATAGAGATTTATTGAGTCTGAATGGAACTACTATGAACTCATAGTGCCTATACCATGTACGAAACGAGTCCATGGAGATATCTTCCTTCTCCCCCATTACATGATAATATCATGGATTCAGATCCACCTTTTATAATTTTTATGATCCATGTAGATGATTAAACCCTTAATCAATATGGGGTAGTGGATAATGTTTCATTATCATTATCTTGTTTAGATCGCAATAGTCGATGCAAAGGCGTTTTGACCCATCCTTATTATCAATGAAAATAATTATTTTATCCCATGGGTATTCCTTGGGTTGTGTAAGCCCTTTTCCTAGATTCTAATCTAGTTGATTATTCATATCCCCATGTTCAACAATATCCATTCTACATGTAGAATTGGATAATGAAAACACCACTATTATAATCTCAATTGAAAATTAAACATATAAGCTTAGAGAAAACCCATGAAATTCACCAAGAAACATATAAACGAATTCCCTCAAAATTAGAATGTTATAAAGGATGATTGTTTTCTAATACTCAATCATGTGATCTAGATATTATTTCTATTAGGGTAATAATATCCATTCATGGAATGTCGATGCTAAAGAATAATCATCCTCCTCCTTCCACTTTTACAAAATTGGGGGTCAAATTAAAATATAGAGAATGATTTCTTCAACATTGAAATTTAGGTTTTCTATATATTAAGAAAGATAATACATACCCATTATTTCATCAAATTACACTAAATTAAGTATCAATAGTTTCACAAGGATGTTCATACCACAAATTGTGATTGGAGAGGAGTTATATACTTCGAGTGAAATAATTTCCAATTATCATTTTTCACTAACAACTATACTTCCATGCTTCGGTGTGTTGATTTAATAGTTCTATTAAACATTCTTGATAAAAATAACTATTTAGATCTAGAAAACCAAAATTATTTTCACTATTCATGAATAAATTACTTGAATACCTATCACCAATTCGTTTTCGGGATCCACCTCAGTGGGTGTGATGGAAAAGATATCTCTTGCATTCTCAGAGGTTATTGGTTGTCTCTGAAAACCCTTGGATTATTTCATTGGTTTTCAAAGATTCATGGTTCCTTGATGTTGAAAAAATGAACAATTCCTTGAGGTTTGGATGAATCATTACTTTCCATTATCGCATTAGCAGGTTTCTCATATCGGCAATTTATAGTTAGTTGTCCTTCCATTCAACACCTAAATCATTACTTTGTCTCCCTTATGAAATTTATAGGGAGCACCATTATTCACATTTGACATGTGGGATATTGAAATTTCATGTAAATGTTAGATTTTTCTTCCATACCATAATAATTGAACACTAATTTCCCCTTCATAAACCAATGATATTGTTTAGATTCCCTGATCACAATTTCAAATTTGATGATACATCCATGAATTCCCTTTTCGACTTCAAAATCACTTATATTCATGTATTTTAACATATTGGGTTTTACCCCACCAAAGAAGTGGTGAACTATGATATTGGGGTTAACAACAATGTTGGAGGCATATCATGCAATTCTTGTGAATTTTTTCACATATGCATCGACAAATTCATCATATATTTTCTTTATAGAAGGGAAATAACTTCCCATTTTAAGATGTATAGTGTGAGGAAAATGTTTAACAAAACACATTTTTTGGAATTCCTACCACACCATTTCTTTGATATCTTCCACAAGACTTTAATTCTTGATCAATTCCAACCACTGATCAACTTACCCCTACATATGATTAATAGACAGTATAACCTTTTCTTGTTAAACAAATTGAAAGATGTAGAAGCCTTTCTCAATGGAGTTGACTCACTGTCCCATGATTAAGGGATCAAATGTTTCATTGAGTGTCAGAGGTATTTTTCACATAATGCACTTAATTTATGGTTTTTATTACTTAGGGGGATTTATGAACTCCTCATGATACATGTTTCTATTAAAAACCTACGTTAGATAAGAGATAATCATCAAAAACAAATTTTATTCCCTCGCACACCGGGTTGGGCTTCACGATGGGGATGTTGTTGCATTTCTCATCACATTAATTGATTACCATACTCCACATATTTACCGGTCGCTGGATTGAGTAAAAGTAATTTATTGATATGTATTTTTAATATATTAATTATATAAACGGTGAATCCAAATACATTAAAGGTATAACATATAAATTACATTTATTTCCAAAACATATGAATTTATAGGCTTCAATATTTGTTATACATGATATACTTCCTAACACATATCATTATATTTATTTTTCCCCTTATTAATGGTTCTCAATGTGAATATGAATTTCAAATGAATACCCCACAAGATTGGAAATCTAGGTGTGTAGTAATGCATGTTGTTGTGTACTGGGTTATTCAATTTATGGCCTGACACACCATGTCAGAGTTGTTACAACTTGGAACATATGTTCAAGAACCGCATCCAATTTTTGAATATAAATAGTGATGTCTTTTCATGATAAACAACTTAGTACATACTAACAAAAATTTAGGTATTTTTTCTTATAATTGGTATTATCACGTAGGCATAAACTATAGTTTTATAATCCTAATACCAAAGATAACTAAACTGTTCCATTGATACAAACTATACCAAACCTTATCTTTATTACACATTAAAACATGATTTATAAAAAAATGATATACATAATAAAACATGTAAGATCAATAAGCATGGTGCCCTTGTGAATTATGTACATTAAATAAAAATTCAAAACAACAAAAACATTATCTTTCTTGATATCATATTTAACATGATCACAATTAAAACTATCTAGGGTAACCTTGGGAACACATAAAATGTGGTCATTAATAAAGATGACTAAGGGAATAATCATGGAATTAGTTAATACATATTATTAAATAACTATGTCAAGGGGGGATAAAAGGATCATAGATAATAAGGTGTAATATAACATAAGAATACTAACATGGGAAATTTGGAAACAACTTAAAACCCCACATTATAAAAATAGGCCATGGAATTATACCGAGTCATCATGATGATAAATGTACCATAAATAAATGAGGTTCCATCCCAATACCAACATGACTTCTCATGAGACTAAACAATACCCCATGCATTGGAGAACTATGTAATTTTGGGCACACCCATCACTTTCATTTCATTCTCATGTTTATGTGGGCCATATAGATCATACTACATGGATTCATTCATCATCATATTATTTTAAATGAAAATAGACTATGGAATAAATAAATGTAACTCTATATTTAAATATGTATATTTTTATAAAGGTGAACACACTAGATAGTAAATAGGTATGGTATTCACTATATAAAAGTTTTTCATGGAAAATCGTAGAGGAATTTCATAAGCATAACGACATCACAAAAAAATTAATAAAATGGTTTGATGTGAATGAATGGGGTATATAATAATTTTAATAAAAAATTGATAAAACATATCCTATTAATAGTAATTTGAAATAGAAAGCATATAATAATGAATTAATATGAAAAATGGGAGAAAGAAAAGTACCCTCAATAGAGTGTGTGGCGCCAAATGCTTGGGTGGAGCTTCTTCAGAGCATGGGGAGAGTTGGGATTACTCTAGAGAGGTTAGGTAAAATTAACTTCAACATAAAATGATTTTTTTGTGAATATAAATGTGAGTTTATGGGGGGGTATATAGAAAAATAAGATGTGTTTCTTTAATATTTTTCAAACAACGGTTTTGGAATTTATATAATAAAATAACAAAAAACCAAAAACCAGACCATGTTTTTTTACATTATTTCTTCTAAATGGGAGTGATTTCCATTATTATCATTTTAAAAAGGACAAATTTAATAAATAATATTATATCTTTTCTGGAGGTGCGTCATACTGTTAAATATTTTATTTTATGAACTTTAAATATATTAATGATTTTGGATGAATGATAAATAATTTATAAATTTAACAAATTAGATATAATATCACATTTCATTAAATGGAAAATGTATATTTTTTCTTGGATAACCATTATTGTATTTATTATTTCACTTTTGGGTCATTATGATGTCATAATACACACCATGTATTTATATGGTATTTATTTTTTACCCGAAAATTCAGCTATCTTAAAAGAATATGAAAAATCCACCATTGGTTAATTTAGAGAAAATTATTTTTAATTTAATTTAATTTCTTCTAAATAATTTTCTAAATATATGAATTTTAAATATGAAAAATAAAAAGAAAAATTTATTAATAAATGATTGGTTTTTAGAAAGTAAAAGTTTTTGAACAGTTATAAAAATTATATTTGGCTTCATAAAAATTATATTACCATTTAAATTTAATAAAAATTATTGAATAATTATAATTTAAATTTTTTTAATTTATTTCAAAAATCCTTTAATTCATTAATATAAATTCCTTTATTAAATTTGAATATTATGCAGAATTACACTTTTTGTTTTATATTATCGAAAAGAATATCATTTATAAATTGATAATAAAAGAAAGAAAATATATAACTTATTTTAATATATATATATATACATATACATATATAGCTAGGTTCTTGATACATATACCATTAATACACCAGAAAATTGTCAATGTGTAATTTTCATAAGCTTATGATCTTCATGGGGTCGTTTAGTGAACGTGGTTTGATTTGTGATATCGATGTGATTGAACTTCTCCTCAAAACGTTTTCTCTCAGGATTGTGTTGTTGGATATTAGATTGGGCTTTGTTACGGTAAAATCCCAATGATGTTGTCTTACTCAGAACCAAATAGAGGTTCTTTAAAATTTTATTTTCATGGGTATCATGAACATAATAAATGAAGACATAAAAAATTATTATAAATACACTTCAAGAAATAACCATGAGTACATCTGATATCCATTAAAAAGACTCATATCCGGGGGACATACAATAAAGAAAATATGTGATAATGATTCCTAGTAAGTGAAAATCAAGAGAAATTGTTTACATGTGATCTTGATTAATATCAAAAAGAATACGAGGCATAAAAATGTTGCATGAACAATATATCTTGAGTATTATCCTAAAAATGAACATTAAGAACAACATGGATATGTGTCTATAAAATATAAATGAGACATTAACAATAAAATCTCAAAGGATTAAAACAAAGAAGTTTGAAATAAAAATTACCATGGTTATGCACTAAGGTATAGTAAAAACATATAATCTTTATATATTAAATTATTTACCCAAGGGATTGGAACACCATTGGGGTGAACCCTTAAAATGTATTAATTAATTTGAGACACATAAAACATAATCAACCCTTTTTTAGATAACCCATGGAGATTATATAATCGGTTTCTTATGAAAATACAGGCATTTCCAAAGAGATTAAATAGAAAATCATTAAATCATTTTTACCCACAAAAATGGATTGTGAGTTTCAAGTATGTTAATCCCATAATGAAATAAATAGTTTTTAAATATTGTTAAATATCCATAGAAAATGGAGGTTTGTATGTTCACAAAAACAAAACAAAATATAATTTCTTAAGTAGAGAGGGAAATTTTGGGGAGTAAATTCTTTAAAATAATGGGTATAAACCCCATTCTTATAAAAGGGAAAAATTATATGGGATAAGGGACTAACATTGATAAAATATAATATGGATGTATGGTTATGATCAAAAAGGTTAAAAAAAGTGATTATCTATTACATTAAGAATACATATAAAAAAGTTTCTTAAATTTAATAGAAAATAATGTTAATTCCATTACCATGAAGAGTCACTCCTAAATACTGAGGAATGGAACATTGGGGGATTAGGGAACATTTTGGTCCTCCATGGGAGGAAAAGAAACTATAACATTATGACGACACGATTGAGAGTGAATGGAAATGAAAAAATGGATGTTTATTTATTGAAAAAATGGATGATTTTTGAATAATTTCCAAATATAGGACTTGGAAATCAAGGATGTGGAAAAAAATAACATTGGATTACCCATAATTTTTTCCAATGGGTTTAAAAATTTGGGTCATATTATTGGTTATTTTTACTCCAATGAACTAAACCACATTTCATGTAACCTTTTGGCATGGAAAATTAATTTTTCCACAAGGTAATGTCTTTTATATAAAAATTTTCATTTTAGTATTTCTAAATTTATTTATTGGTTTGGAAACTAATTAAAAATCATTAAAAAGAAATTATTAATAAAATAAAATATTTATGTTGTTTGATTATGGTTAATTAATTATTCCTTTATTATGGAATAATTATGAATTAATTAAACATATAGAAAACAAAAAACTGAATTTTTTAAAATCACATTAAAATACATTATTTTTGAAAATTATCAAAAATTTATACTAACATAAATTTGAAATTTTAATTTCAAAAATGATTCTTATTTTATCATAATAATTAAATAAATATTATAATTTTTAATTTTCATTATAAAAATACTTATTAATTAAAAATAATAGTGTGTTATATGGCATAGTCAAATTGTTTACACATAAAAATTTCTTATAACATAATAATATAAGTTTATCATTTATATTTAAATAATAGTTTTTCTCACATAGTATTTCATTAAAAATAATTATAAATTTTAATATCATATTTTATAAAAAAATTATATCTTCTATGAAAAGTGAAGTTTGTGTCTGAAAAATGATATATTAAATTTCACCTCATAGAAACAAATATTTAATAACTGAAAAATATTTCTCTAATGGAATTGATGGAATAAAACGGTTTATAAAATAGAATTACACTTTATGTAACTAATCTCTTGACAAATAATCCCTTATAACAGATGTGTACAACCAAAGATTGAGGTATGAAATGGAGGTAGATTCATGTAGTGGCTTGACTAACATCAACGGAGTTCTAATTTACACTAACACGATATTCTACCATAGGATATTTCATCTATATTTTCTTATTGAATCTCATCATGGGATTAGCAAAGGGAATCTCAATGATGCTACCTTACTCCAATATTCTTAAAATTTTGCTTTATATAACACACATCTACGTGTTGAGGACATTGCTTCTCATTTCCCCATTAATTATCATTTGTTATTAATAATTATAATCAATATAAATTTACAACCCATAATATACATTCATATGTTCATATTGAAAAATGGTCATAATTGACCCATATCCATATCATGGTCGAATCCAAATGGTCACATTTCCCATTGTAATCTATAAATATAATTTCATTATTTAAGAGATATTGTTTTGATGTGTATAATATAACATAACACCTATTTATTAAGGAATAAAATATCATTTAAAAAGTATGTGTCATTTCATATATATAGGAATCTCTATAAATATATGATTTATACAACTCAAAATATTTATTCATTATATTAAATAAGTCATATATTAGTTAATAATGGTTTATAAATAAAAAATTATTATGAATAAATAATAAATACTAATTTAATTGAGTATTGTAAATCATTAAATGTTTTTTGATTTTTTAATTTAACATATATCAAATATCTATTATATTGGTTTCACATTCTTATACATAATTAATACAATTTTATATACAATATAGACACACAAGTATTTATGTTATTAATGAAATCTAATGTAGGAATACATACCCCTATAATTTAGGTAATTTATACAAATTTTTGTATTCAAATTATAATTTCATTATAACATGAATAATTTAATATATCATTTCTTTAATAAATAAATTTTATTTATTTATTTTTAATTATATTAGAGTTAGGTGTTACTTCATTTTTTTAATTTGTTTATAATTTAATCACCTTCTCCTATATATATACTATGTTTTCATATTTTTAATATGTACTCAATATAAAACCATATTTTATTAATTATTTATATTTAATTTAGAAAACATATAAATTATTTCTATATTTTTATTGTGAAAACATTTTTAATTATTAAATTTCCCTCATTTTAAAATACATTCAGTTAATATTAAATATATATTAATAATTTTTAAAAAATATATGTAAATAAATACTAATAAATATAAATAATTAAATATATATATATATATTAGGTTTTTGGGGGGGTAAAATTTCATTAAACACACACCCACACATATTCCGAAAATGCAAAGCATATCCCACTAAAGTGATAGCCCTCCCATAAAAATTATTTATTTTTAAATGTACTTTATAAAGACCTAGAACACATGGAGCCCAATACCTGACCCAATCACAATATAATAATCACATTTGTATCACCACCTTCTTTCGAGATCTATTTTTTTCCATTTCACATGGGCACAATCACATTAGGAAGCCAATCTACCATCACATCTGTCGGATGGAACATGCCCATGGTGTGGGCCACTAACTTTAGGAATCCAGCTTTCCACCATGGCTTTCACTGTCGTCACCACCTCCTGTCAATCATAAACCAGCCATACCCCCCCCCCAATGATGTCTCACCATCATTAACACATTCTCTATGCATGTGTCTAATGTTGGGAGATGTCCTGCAGCTTTGCTTCCATCTTGTCATCCATCACATCCACTGAATCAAACAAGCATGCCATGAAATCTATAAAAACCACACCCACTTGATAGTCAGTGTGGATTAGATTTGTTCCTGGATTGCCTGCATATAGAGGTGATAGTTGAAACACACAAATACCACCCTGGATATAATAAACATAAGTATAAATTCCCATTTAATATATTTATACATTTATAATTTTATAAATATAAATAAATAAAAATAAAATTTTCAAAAGTTTATATATAAATAAAAATAAAAATTTATATATATTTAGACAATTATAATATTATAATAAATTTATTCAAATGATGAATATATTTACTATAATTATATTTAATTATGTCCATTATATATATATACATATATAAGGATATAAATATATAAATATATAAATATTTTTTAAATGAAATTATATAATTACAAATAAATAATTTTATATTTAAATAATTATAAATTTATAATAAATATATCTAAATTATGAATATATTTACTATCAATATATTTATCTTTATTTATTAATTATATATATATAATTATATAAATATATAATTCTTTTGTAATTATAAATATAAATTATTTATAAGAACTTATGTAATAAGCACTAATAAAAGGCATCTTCATCAACACTTTTTTAGAACTGATAAATCTCAACCGTTATGAGTTCTTATAACATAATAAATATCTAAAGGGATTACAATCAGTTATTATTTTGGTAGTTTTATTATTAGTTTCCATGTCTATTTAAGTAACTCTATCCAATCACAAACCAGAAACGATATGTGAATATTTCCCTAGAAGACACCTTCTATGGTCACTCCTCTTTGTTGAATCCATGCTCGAATTAGGGATCAAATCAATGATAGAAAAATTTCAAGGCTCAAAACAAATGATCAAAATATTCAAGGGTCTAATTAATCTAAGGCTCGAATTAATAAAATTATTTTTTATATATCTTTTTTTGTTGGATGATTCACATCTTCAGTCAAATGTATGTTATTTCCTCCTCATCCTCACTCATGGATTTATTGTTTAGTGATATCTATTTTCAATTTTTGTTAATTATCACTTTCAATTCATTATATATAATTTATTTCCCTTTTATAATGTATTTCTTATTTGGGTATTCAAGGATTTTGGTATTTTATTGACCATTTATGGTCTTTTCTTACTTCATTTTAGCTAATTAATAATTCCACACATCGATTTCATCCTTGCTGTGTATTAGGTTTTAATTTTTTGAACATCCTTCCCTGAAATCAACGCACATAATGTGTATTTTAAAATACTATCTCAGGTTTTTATTAAATAAATATTAATTAATTTCACTCAATGATTTCTTGAAGTTTTTGTGTGGTTTTTTGTGTGTTTATTTATATTTTGTTTATTTAGTTGTATTATATTGACATTTTTATTTGTTGTTCAGTTTCATGAACTTTACCACTTTTTTCTTTTATTGATATCCTATATGAACATATATATATATATATATATGATTTTTGATATATATATATATATATATCATTGATCACGTTGTTTCCTTTATATATATATATATATAAGTATATAGTCATATGAAATACAGATAAGATTCACTCGATAAAGTAAATGATAATTTTTTTATGGTTTAAAAACTTATTTCTGAGAGATATTGTTAATGTGTTTCTTCTAAATTATGAGTTTGATGCATGTTTTGAACTTCATAAAATTACTTAATTCTCACATTTTTATTTTGAAAAATATTGAAGTAATGATGTTTTTCATTTTAAATTAGTACTATTATCATGTGTTATGGGAATTTTGGTACAATGAAATGGTTTTTATAAAACATTGTCACCATATATGGAAGTCATCTATAATAGTTTTGATTAAGTAAGTTTTTTTATTTTAAATAAAGAGATCTTATTAATAGGTATTTGAAAAATGTTTGAATAGACATGTTTGGTTTATGATGATTGATGATTGATATGTTTTATGAAAATGTTACCATACATCCCATTACTATCATAATAATCAATGTATACATATTAGTGGTGGATCTAAGATACTTACAATATATTCATGGGGAGATTGTATGGGTCCCCACCTATATCAAACTATATATTGAAGTCCACAAGGTAAGATAATTATGGTTATCCAATAGGTTATAAAGATAAGAACTCATCATCGCGATTATAGGTGGTTATAAGAAATGTATGTTCTGAGTTAGCTCATGGGATGTTATGGAATTCCCCAATATTACATATTCTTCATTGATTACAATTTATAGGAATATTAATTTTGACATACTCCACATTTAAAATTTATCTATTATAATGTGATTGATATTTTATATTTTTTGTTTAGTTTTTTTGGTTTATTTGTATTTATCACTAATTTTTTGTTTTACAATTATATATTATTATTCTGGAGTATGGCAACAAATATGAATTTTCAAAAAGAGCAGAATATATAAAAATTCTATATGTATCATTATTAAATAAAATTTAAGTTAATAATGAGTAAATGTTTATTAAAAGTTGTAATGGAGATTAGTGATATTTTTATATAATTAACATTAAATGTAATAATTTATTATGTCGTTATATCACATGTTCCAATAAATAGAATGGATATTATAAAATTCTATATATGTTTAAATAATTACAAGAAAATATATTTATTTATTCATCATTTTAGGTCTACATGTGTTGGTTACAACATTAATAATATCTAATTACCATCCATGTATACAAAATAACTCTTTCAATATTAAATTTTTTATCAAATTTTATTAAATAATCTAGTTGATGGAATGAGAGTCTTTTTTACTTTTTTGGCATAATTTTGTTTCTTATTACTCCTTAAATTCCTATATTATATTTTTTATTTGTTTAGGGTATTCAAGAAAGACTTAATGGCTCATATTAATATATATAGGACCATTATAAGATAAATTATATAATGTAATAAATGTTGTATTTTTACTATAAATATCAAATTTATAGATTCCCAAAAGATTATTATATCATAACATATCCATGCTGAGAACCATTAAATCGTAGGCATGAACATTTATGCCCAAAAATATCACCTTGAATAAGCCACATGTTATTAACCAGCGATAATGGTTTATTTCTCACAAATTATATGCATTAAAAATTTTAGTTAAGACAATATACTACATTTATCATCCTCATCAACTTTATCTCATGAATAGTTACTATCAAATTTTTTTCTAGAGACTCACTCATCGAATCTGTTATATTTCATGAAGAAATCTAACAAGAAGTCATCAAATGAATGAATAATACATTGATTATTTCATGAAATATAGGATTATTTCCAAAGGAAATTAAGGATGAGTCACAAACAATATAATTAATTAATAACTATTCGGGCGATGAAGATGATGTGGATGTCAATTGTCTATAATTGTCACCATTGGATGAATTCAGTGGATAACACATACAATAGTGGAATAATTAATTTCTAAAATTCAATTAAACAATTTCATTGATGCAAGAATAAATTCATTAAGCAATAAAATGTTTGGTTTCCCTTATTAGAATTATCTATAACATTTACCTTGGATAATGAATGTTTTACATGTATTTATTTATTTATTATTAAAAAAGAATATTTTATTAACCTAATTGGATGGATGTGAATCAAAAATAGATACACTGCTATAATTTTATACAAGAGTATTAAGATATAGTTAAATATTTCATCAAGTTTCAAATAGGGAATTCATACATCCTTTCTCATATCCTTTGTCTATGGTTACATTGTTTTTATTCAAAAAACATAGTCTGAAGGATTTGGAAGAAAAATTGATTTGTGAATGAATAGATAAGAGATAATAATGTTGGACTAAAAATGTGTACAAACATATTGTCCATAACAATAGGGATAATACTATTTTTTATAGGTCATTTAATATAAATACCAATGTAAATGATAATGAAGATCACATAGAAGAAATGAAAATATAAATTGAAGATGATCTTCGTGATTTTCAAAAGTTTTTTACGAAGATAAATAGCTATTCAAAAAAACCATCGTATACTGGTTTTACTAAACACACTATTTTCAACTATATAGATGTTTTATAATTTGAAATATGGTATTGTATGGAGTGACACCATCTTTATAGAAACAATTTTTCTCCTTAATGATATGCCACCAGAAAAAAATGATCTACCATGTTGAACATATAATTCTAAATGAATGATTCATAAAATAGGAAGCATCTATGAAAATATACATGCTTGTCCAAATAATTTCACACTATTTCTCATGGACCATGAATCACACATAAAATTATTTAAGAGTGAGGGAGATCAATATAAGAAAAATGAATCCTGACCTTCAATGATTATATGATACTTTGATGTCATTGAATGGTTTACTATACTTTTTGGCAGATAGGAAACTATGATACAATTGACATGGATTGAAAATACAAGAATTTAATACGGGAACATGCACTATCATGAAGAATTTCTTATGTTTGCTAAAATCGATTACGTGTATCCAAAAATTAAAATTAAATAAGAGATATTAGGTTTTCATTTTATTTAAATATCGAATAAATACTTTTGGTGTACATAGTAGAACTCATAATACATGGATCACCACATTGGTAATTATAAATTTCCTCCATTGTTATGCATGAAATACAAATAACTTTTGTTTTTTCTACTCATATGTGGATCAATTAATCCAATGATTATATAGATGTCAATTTGGCTCCATTTATCGATGATTTGAAAATGATATGGGATATAGGTTTAAAATGTATGAATCTCATTGAAGTGATTAATTCACATCGAGGGATATATTGTACAAGATGATAAATGAAATTCCCACATATTGAAATTTGACAATATATATCATTAAATGAATGTTGGGGTTTCCCATTTGTGAAAAACCTATACACACAGTTTGTTTGAATCATCCCTCAAATAATTTTTTTAAGACAGTAGATTTTTTGACCTCATTGGAATTTATACCAATCTAGGATGAAAACATTCGATGGGAATATCATACAAGGGACAAAATCATCTATTTTAATGGGTGATCAACTGATTAATGAAGTAAAATATATTGACCCTATTTTTGGTAAAACATTTTTGAAAAACATTACAACGTAAAGTTATAAGGTGTGATAAATTTTATTAAAATTTTGATTTTAGAATTTTTTGTTTCTCAAAAAAAAATTTCATATCATGCATGTATAAAAAATTATATCTATTCGTTTTATTGTAACATTACCAAATTTTCCATGAAAAAAGAAAATGGAATAAAGGATAGGTGGTAAATGATAAATTTTGGTATAAGGGAATAGTTGGTACCAGGGAAGGGTAAAGGTTGGAATTTTCTTCCTCCAATAGCACACACTAAATCCAAACACAAAAAATTTCAGAAAAACATTTTTTCCTTTATATTGTAAAAGATCTAACAGTTTATTCAAAAAATTATAAAAAAGTTTGTGTTAATAACTAATTTGATGTTACAGTGTGTAAAATCCAATGACTTTTTTTGTTTGTATTCAATATTAGATGCATATTGTTTTCCATTGAATTCTTACAAAAAAATGTATAACAAACATTAACAAGCTTGTTCTTCTCTTTCAAATCCAGATGTATAAAATTCATAGATCCAACGAAGTACCCAATATTGAATGAGAAGGTTGCAGTCATATTATGTGAATTAGATAAGTTTTTACCACAATAATTCATTAATATAATGTTACCTCAGATGGTTCAGTTGGTTAGAGAGGTTCGAATATATGGGAAGGTCCATTAAAGATGGATTCACCCCATTGAATCATATATAAATATTTGTAATGGCCATGTCATGAATCTATATCCTTATAAAGGTTTCTTTAATGAGTTTTATATTTTTGAAGAAACCATTGAATTATGTATTGAATACCTATTGTATTTTAAAAGATTATATCTCCCAAATCTCATCATAGTGGATGACATATGGTTGATGGGATTTTGGTAATAAATATTAGAAAAATTATATTGATATAGTGGGAGAAAGAAGAAATTTTCATTTTACATTATAGTTTTTATTTGGATCAATACATTGAATTGGAAAAAGAAATTATTGGATAATTACATACATAATGGGATAGTGGGTGGATATAAAACAAACAAAACCAGTAGTTTATTACATGGTTACAAGATCAAATTTAAAATGATTTACTTGAAAGTCTAAATTAAATTTTAAAATTACTTCAATGTCTAGATATATGTCTAATTGAAAATGATACATCTTAAAATGGTTTCTTAATAAATATTTATTTGTTCTGTAAAAATAACCCAATGACTATTTTATGATAAAAAATGGGTGTTACGCTTATGGAAGATGAAATTAATATATTTTCTACAAAGGATATAATTTTTTTTGAAACTATTTCATCTTTTATCATTATAGAACATATATAGGTGTTGGACTTTGAACATTTCATGTGCTGATTTTTCATTTCACATTGGTTTACAATATGAGTTTGGTAAAATATAATTAAATAAGTTTCATAAATGTGAACTTATTTGTGGATGTGGAAAATATGAGTTTTTTGTAAGGACATATCAAGTATTCAATGTATTTTATATACCATATCTAAAAAAAATTATAGATCATCCTACTAGAGAATAAACTAAATGTAATTCTAGATGAAAATATAATCTATGAATACCCTTTGATTGGTAGATCACAATAAATTATTTTTATTAACAATTTATACAATATATTTTATGTTAGAGGAGACCATATAGATGAGATTTGGATTCTTGATAGGGGATCCAAATAAATAAAACCTTTAAAAAGGAAAAATGTTCAATGAGGTGGAAATTTTGTTTTTTAATATAATAGTTTTTTCTCATAATATTATATATTCTCTACTGCATTAGAGAATCAAAATTTATTATTTCATTACTCTTGTAGATAATTACATACTGTCTTGATGATGTTACTAATACCATGTAAGAACATAATGTAACAAACTAAATCCTTTTCAAATATGTAAATATAATGTTATTATATAGTTTATCTATTTTACAAACAAATTATATAATGAATCGTTGATTAAATTATCATTGTTCCTTATAGATTTTATTTATTTTATAAGATTCATATGCCTCTTTCCTTAATTTCAACACCAAATAATCCACACAATCTTTATCCCTCAAAACCATTTCACCCCTATATTGTTGACATTTATCACTTTCCTTCATGTTTTATCCACTGGCTTTGCAGTAATTGAGACAAAACTTCCTATGGTCAGTTATAGTGGAGATATTGATGTTTTTACTGTAATCTCATTTTCTATATAAGTAATATATTTTTTACATGGGTTTAATTTATTGATTTTATTACTACTCACATTAATGTTTTTTTATTATATAGGGGGATTCATTTGTTTGAGTTTGGGTGGTTTTTTCAAATATTATCATGCTCATAAGGGCTTGGACTTCAAGGATGAAACTGAAATAAATTAAACAAGAAAATTGGTCTAGAATGTATACAACCATCCTAAAATGTTAAATTCTTACTACTTATTTTTTTATTTTTTCACAATTTTGATTAAAATGTGTACGTTAATTTCCTTATTATTTTTATCAAATAATTATACATATTTTTCTTAGATATTTTTAAAAGTTATATTACTCTTTAACATATCCAATTGATTCCACAAAATTTATAACATGTAACTCTCAACCAATGTTACCTTGATTTACAGTTCCTTTCAATGTTGAATAGATAAAAATACATATTGATTCAATGATCATATCCAAAACCCCTTTTCAGCTAAGAACATCTACTCAATATTCACTAATGGAATTTTAAAGAATAACAGAAATGGAAATCATTGTAACATTGGAACTTGGTATTATTTTGAAATTTTGGAATTTTTAGTAATCAACCGCACCACAATTCTAAACATAGTGTGACAGTTATGATCCACGTGATTTGTTATATTGATAATTGAAATTTATTTTAGTAAAAAATGGATAATTCCACACTCAAAACTAAAACAATGATTTCAGAATGATTTAATAGATAAGAAGAACAATTCCCAAGTAATATTTTATTTTTGGGAATCCTCCACACCTAAATTTTATAAATAATGATCCCAATATGTTTCATGTTTGTATTATCAGATTACAATATTAATTTTAGTTCAAAAACAATCAATCAATAAAACCTAAGAATTTGAACATATTATTTTATGATAATTTATGAAATAAAATTCTCTTGTAAATTTTGATTTGTAGGAATTAGTTTCACATCAAACAGAAACACTATGTGACAAGTATGACTCAAATTGTGTCTTTGTAGTTTAAAGTAAAATTATTGTATAAAAATAGTGCCATCCTAAAAAAAACATGAAGAATAATTTCTATTGTCTTTATATTGTTTTTAAACTATATATACGTCATTTGAATCATTTTAGAATTAACCTCACCTAAATCTAACTCTTAGGGTGATTGATTTGACTGAAAGTGAGTGTTTTTATATGAAATTAGCAACAATTTTATTAAAAAAAGTAGTGACATAGTAAAAATTAATAAAGATCATTCATATATTTTATAAATAAATTGGAAAATTATCCATATGTAATTTTTAATGTGTATGAATTAGCCAAACCTCAATTCATTAAATAATGTTCTATGTAGGGCTCAAAGTGTCTGGTGTCAATTTAAAATTGAAATTTTAGATAAAAAATCATTACTCACTGAAAAGACAATAAACACAATTGGATTATATTGTTAATTTTGGAAAGTGATCAATAATCAATTTTTTATGCTTAGGAATTTTCCTCACATCAATCCAACACATGATGTGACCAATACTCCTCAAAGTTCATATTTCCAGTTTAAAATGTGATTTCCGTAAAAGAGTAAAGTGATATACTCAAAATAGATAAAATATAGTCATTTTGTTTCTATACTATTTTATAATGAACCATATATCATTTAGTACCAATAGAAATCATCTGTATCTCAATAAAACACATAGTTTACCCGATATGATTTCATGTTCGTCTTTTTATTTAAAATTTACATATTATTTTTTTTAAAAGGAAATGGTTATACAAAAAACATAGAAATGATATTTTTATTTTCATTATAAATAATGAAAATAGTACATATGTAATTTTTTACATTCAATAGTTAGACTCACATCAATCTAATATATGATGTGCCTGGAATGAATAAAAGTGTCCATTTTAAGTTTAAAATTGAATTTTTAGTTTAAAATGTTTCACTCACTGAAAACTATGAAAACATACTCTTATTATATTTATAATTTTAAAAAACAATGAATAAAACATTTTTTACATAATATATTTAGTCTAACATCAAATTGGAAAAGGATGTGACTTATATGACTCATTTTTCTTATTACCAGTTTAAAATGGAATTTTAGTAATAAAGGAAAGTTATATAATAAAAACTTATTAAACACATTCGTATTGTTTTGATACTTTATTTAAATGATTCTAATTTAATTTGGAATATTTATGGATTGGGTGACTCTAAATTTGAATCTTGGTGTGACCAGATTGACTAAAAGGTAATCTGTTAATTTAAAATTGATATTAATTTTTTTAAAAATTTATACTGAGATACTCAAAACTAATAAAATAACTATTGATTGTTTTAATAAATTAGTAAATTGAACCATAGGTTATTTGTTATATTTTTTAATTCCCCTTACCTTGATCTAAAAGATTATGTTCATGGTATAACTCAAAGTGTACATTATCAGTTTAAAATTGACATTTTAGTTAAAATATTTTCACTCACATAAAAAATATAAAACATGGTCATATTTTAATGATTATTTTAGGAAAATTATTCAGAAATTATTTTTCATGGGTAATAATTAGTAACATCGAAAAATTATAGTTAACGTGACTGGTATGACTCAAAAGTGCATAATTCCAGTTTAAAATGAAATTTTACTAAAAAAGAAAGTGACGCAACCAAATCATTAAAAACCAATGATATTTGTTTTGATAATATATGATATTGATATATGTTCCATTTGGGATAATTATATATCAACCTCACTTCAATATGAAACATTTGTTTACTGGTATGACTTTAAGTGAGACTTTTTATTTAAAAATAACTGTAATTTTGTGAAAAAATATATCTAACATACTCAAGATTAAGAAAACACATTTGGAAGATTTTGACACCTTAATAAAATTACCCATTAGTCATTTTAGAAATTTAGGAATAAGTATCTCATCAATAAGATACATGATGTGCCAGGTATGACTCAAATATATCATTATGAGATTAAATTTTTTATTTTAGTTTAAAATGTATCCCTCACAAAAATTTGAGAGAACACACTCGGACTTTCTCAATAATTTAGGAAAACCCATAATAAGAAAATATTAATGTTTACAATTTAATATCCCATAAAATTCACAAATTATGTGACCAGTCTAACTCAAAGTGCATGTTTCTGGTTTAAAATTGCATTTTAGTACAAAAGGCATTTGGTGAACTCAAAATCGAGAAAAAACAGCTGATTTTTTTATACACACGACAATGCATTATTTGTAATGTGTAGGAACTATCTTCTGTTCAATAAGTTGAACAATGTAAATAGTATGGATCCAAGTGCATCATTTCAATATATAAGTTTAATTTTATTTTAGAACCCACATCACATCGTGAAAACTGAGAAAACATGTCTAGATTATTTTATGACAATTCTATATTGTATCACCTAATAATTTTCCTTATCGATTTTATATTATAGTAAGTTATTTTATTTTTATAGATATAATTTATAATGATGAATAAGACGTGGTGTGATGTTCAATAATCAACTACAACTCAATCTGATACACAATGTCACTATTATGATTCAATGTTTTGATTAAAATTCACAATTTATATCTAATTTATTTCTATATATTTTTACTATAGTAATAATTAATCTCGTATATAGGTGAATTAGTTTTTTCAGAATGGGAGGTTTGTTCAGTAATAGTATGATTTAGTTTCATGATAAAAACATAGAAGAATATAGATATTATTAATGTTTTTAAATTTTTTTAATTATACTAGTGTTGATTAAAACAAATTTTTTATATTTTTTTAAATGTATTTTTCCTATATTTTAGTTTTAATTTTAATTTATCATGAAATTTTGTATTGGTTCTTGATTTTTCTCATTTGTGGGGTTCTTCTAGTGTTGAAGTTTGTTTTTACTATAGTATTCCCCTTTATCAATGCTTGTAAAATCATCAATAAATGAAAATATTTTCAACACTTTTTATGTATTGATAAAATATTAGGCTTTAAATATCTCTCTAGTAGTAAGTGCTTCTCCAGAACTATTAACTCCATTTTTAGCAATACGGGAGGCCTATTTTGTAGTAGTGATTGGCGTTCTAAATTTAATCAATGAATCCATTTTAAAATTTATTATCTCTAATTAATAATAACTAAATTTTAATGTTGTTATGTGGAAATCGATATTCATACAATAGATAATTGCATATAAAATAATTAGGAAATATAGTTAATGGCTGAAAAATAATAATTTATTATACTCATCATTATAGATCAGTTAAAGAAACATATAGACATTATTAAATATGATTTCATGCACATAGTGAATAAAAAATAATAATGATTCTATTGTGATGTTTTCGAAATTGAAATCTATTGAAACAAAACTCATAGTAGTCGCCCTTAATTATATGAAACCAATTTCCACTCTACGTTACGTGGTTTATTCTATATATAGGTTTTCAAAACAGTATTTAATCCTAACTCCCCAAAACACATGCATTGGTCATGTTAGGAGAAGGTGTACCAAGATGAAAGATTGATAAAAAACCATTCCCTATCTAAAATGGTCACGTATGTAGGAAAATATTATAAATAAGGATTATTATTTTTAAATAAAAAATGATAATTTAATTAGTAAAAATAACTCAATTTGGTAATAAATATATCTCAACATTACATGGATTAGAACTATGAAATTACCCCATCATTTTAACCATTAAATAGATTGAAAATAAAACAAATGAAAAAAATTATGTAGTTATCCAGTATATTATCAACTTTCCATAATCTTGGCCTTATATTATTCAGTTATAGAAAGAGTCCTCGATAAAAAAACATCTACAAACATAATTTGGATGAAGAAACCACAAATGATATATCATTTTTTTGAATATATTATGAATCAATTTCCATTAAGGACATCTTCAATTGAACATATTTCTCCCCCTTAATATTTACATCATGGATCAATTTTATGTATCATGTGTAAATCTTAAATTTATATAGTGTATTCAAACTGCTAAGATGATGTTGAAGCATCTATGACATATCTAACTTTTACCCACCACAAATTATACAATAATTAACATAAATAAGATAAATGTTCAGGAATTTGAATTATTTTAAGAAACATCCTTCATTAATAAACCATGAGAATTACCTCTAAATGTATCCATAATCAAAATCCATCTAACAATCCAATAAAATATTGAAATTTAATTTCTCAAGTGGGGCCCTAATCTCTATGAATTATTCTTCATTTGTCCTCCCATGAAACATATCCCAACATGTTCAGGAGGGGAAAATTTTACAAATTTTAATATATTTGCATATATATAATCGGAATCATATCCTGTGAATTTTAACATTAAACCCTCACATTGTAGAGACATTATTTTTACACTATATGACTTGGAAATATTTTTATATATATTTCCATATCTCAGTGATGAGATATCATTCAATTAAGAGGCCTGGGGTTCTATGAATTCAGTTTTAAAAAATAATTAGTATATCTTATTAAATGCATGTAATAGAATTATGATACCTCTTAAAAGGTATATTGGATCAGAAATAATATCACACTATTATGTCTAAATTCTAGTATTTACCCTTGGTAAGACATAAATTATGTTGGGGCAGGACTTTTGTGGAAAACTCCACCCATGGGAAAAGGAATAAATAATATAATTAAATTTAATAATTTTACCCCAGAAATTGTTTCAAATTAAATTTGAATGAACTCTGGGATGGGAAATCTGATACCACCATTGAGTTCGTAATGGGTTTTTTTACATAAGCACGACATAAAATGAGATGGCGTGAGAGGTTTGGTTTATGTTACCGTTGGTGGGGTTCTTAGTGTTTTTATATAAATAGAACATAAGAGTTTTACAAAAAGGTTTTTCCCTAATAAAACCTAAAATAGACTCACTATCTCCCATCATACATTGAAAAATCAATAATAAACTTCGACAAAACATTGGCGGATAGAAACAGGAGAGTAACATTAGTGTAGGTAGTGGTCATCAGATCAATCGATGTAGGATTCTTGTTGAATTATTACACCCCAATTTCCATTCATGATTTATTCTGGTATTCATCATCAAATTGGTTATTTTTAACATCATTATAATGAACAAACCAACACATCCACCATCTAATCCCCATTATGAATCAACTTTTTTTCATGTTCTTTTACATTAGTTTTGTTTTCTACGCCGAATCATCGATGGATCATCGGGTGGAGTTTGGTGTTGTGAAGCTCTCAACCTGAGTATCCCAAATCAGTCGTTGTTTATATTTTACGACCACTAGGGTGGTCCCAGTGGTCTATGTAAGGATGTGGATGTGTGTTTTTGGTGAGGCGATATGCTGACAGCGGTGTGCGCGACTGCGACGGTGTGCACATCTGTAGTGGGCTGTTAGGTGGCTAGGAGTGAGGTTCCATGGATCTAGAAAGAAAATCCTCTAAGATGAGGCATCAGGTAGATGTATCCATGGGAAGTGCGAACCTGGAAGCATGGAGCCTCTTAGTTGGGGTGGTGATAGGATTTTGTGTCCAGGTGGAGGAGCTGAGGCAGCAGGTGGGGAAGCCGAGGTGAATGGGTGGAAGAAGAGGCGACATGGCTTGAGGAAACGTGGTGTTGTCCTATTGATGAGGATGAGGATCGATGGTCCGCATGGATGAGGCGGTTGGAGGCCACTAGGGATAATTTATAGGATGATCCGGGAGAAATCCACTAGGCTGAGGACATGGTCCAGGCCATGCAGTTTGGCCATAGGCTGGGGACGAGCCGGGATGGACCCATTGGAGTGGACTAGCCCGATGGTGTTGGACCGGTTCCTTCAGACTGAGGTAGCATCGATCACAATTTTATATTAATTAGGGTTTCTATTCGATATGATTTCTATGGCACACATTTCTATCATTGAGAAAGACCTTTTATGTCATGTTCAAGAATTTTTGGGTTTGTTTTTGTGGCTCGGTTTCTTGAAAAGCAAACATTTAATAATAATTATTTTATTATTATTATCATTAAATCGTTATTTGAACATACCATCTAAACATAACATCCAATTGATAAGATTTCAGTGGCATCATATCCCAAAATTTGATTAAGAAATTTCATTTCTAATTTTATGCACTTAAATGGAAATAATGGTGTGGGACCCATGAGGCATGGTTTGGGAATTTTTGTTGAAATGTTAGTATTTTCACTAGGTGTCCATTTTGGACGAATGAAAAGTCAATCCCATGTGTTTTTTGTAAGGATAAATATTTCATTGGTGAAAAACTTATTTTGGGAGAGAGTCATGGGACCCATTAGATTCATTTTTATCATAATTTTATGACATTCAACCTTTTCATCGGATGTCCGATCAGGGTGAAAGAAAAAACAATCATGCATGTTTTTCTGCAAGGATTGCAATTGTGTGATCTGTTTGGATGTGTGGAGGCTTATTTGTGAAATCAGTAAATGTGTATGAATGAGAGGAATATTAGTGGAAGATATGGGAAGAAGAATTCCCGGATGATCTTCCAATTTATTCTCTTGTAGGATATTGTAATTGGAGTTCCTAGGCATTTTAGGGTTACCATCTAGTTACGGAAGGCAGTGGCATTCCCCAATGACATTCCAAGCACAGCCCCTAGCCATGATGGGAAGTGGTGATTCTATAAAAACTCACATGGAATACCCTCAAATATTTTCTAATAAGGTGTGTTCCTCGGTGACTACAGGAAAAGACCCCTGACTATGGGACATAGTGACGAGGTGTGGTTTGACGTACATTTAGACTCACAAGGAAGATCAGCACTTTCCCCACTGAGATGCATACTGGTGAAATGACCTAAAACTATTAGGGAATGTCAATGCCACCCAACAGAGATAGAATCATGGTGTGGTTATTTAAGACCCTTTCACTTGTGCTTCTTAAGATGAAACATGAGAAACTAGGCATAATTTATGGATAGTTCTCAAACTATTGGAAAATCGTCTATTTTGGAGGATTTGTGACATGAAGATACCCTTACTATCTCATTTTGGTTTATTTTGATTTATTATATATATATATATATAACATTTTAGTTCCCACCCTTTAGTAATTGGTTACTCTCTTTCCTAGAGAGGGGAATATGTGTGGGGTATGCCACGTGATTTTCGTGTATAGTTTCTCATGGTTGGAATAATATAATCTCCTAAAATAGTTAGTGAATAATCAATTATAATTTCACCCTATCACTGTTTCTAGGTCCCTATTTTTTTGATGTGTTTAATTAAATCTCTTTTTGGGTTGATCTTAACTCTTTTTCTATACATTGTTCTATTAACAACATTTTTTATAGTGTATCTTTTACTGCCCCCCCTTCTCTTTTCTGGGGTGTCATACTGGGTATGATTATACTCAACTTGATATGTGATTTTCCAGAACATGTCATGCCTGTTTCATATGACAGAAAGATTTGATCAGGACATCATAGAATCTTAGTCATATAGGTTCTTACACACCATACAATGGTCATTGTATGGGATTCCAGGAACATGGATCCTCCATATGTTGTACTTTTCCAGTTTTCTTTTCAGTTGGGAAAATTTTCTTGATTTTTTTTATTCCTCATTTAAATTTTAGTTTACATTCCATTATTCATAATATTTAGTGGTCTATGAAATATTGATTTATTTACAACACTGTATCATATTTTACTTCATTACCTCTTCAATCTTTTATTGAGTGACTGTGTGCATGTGTATAAGTACATTAGAAAAGCCTCCCAGTGTATGTTGTGCCTTCATTTCTTGTCACCACCACTAGTCTATGGTGTCTGTCTTGGGGAAGTTGCGGGTTGAACCTCGGTATAGGTCAGTTCATGACATATTGGTATTAGAGCATGTTCATTCCTTGGGATGTTGTTTGTAAATTTCTTATTAAAATGATCATTTTGGTTAAGGGAAATAATGTGAAAGTAACTCGATAGTAGCTCTCAAGACAATGATTCTGGTGATGGTGCGGGTAGCCGACGTATCCATTCACTAGGATCCTAATTACCCTATTGTCGACTCGGTATGACGAGGCAATTATTGTCGAAAACAATAGTACATGCATCATATAGGATTGACTCTTTGAATATCCTTCTTGATTCATCTCCCCATTTTGTCTTCAATATATATATATATATAATCCTTTGAGTATGGTATTCGTTTATGTCTTTTAGGATGTCTTCGCGATGATATCCACCATGTATTGTAGCTTTGGTTTGTTATAAAAAACCTGTGAGTGAGAAGGACTTAGTTCAGGGTCTATTATATGATCCCTTTCCTCCATGTGGATAGGTCCACCCATTGTGAAACATATATTACTTTTATATAAGGGTTATGAAGATAATAGGTTGAGTGGACTCCGCGATTTCTAGCAAAAGATACCACTGATGTTCATCAGTGAGCTAAATCATCAAGCAGTATAGTATTGGATAGATTTAGTGATATGTGTTTTCAAGAATATCCAAACACCAACAGATTATATGGTTGTAATAGAAATGGAGAGGATAATATACCATATTTGATACTCTCTTTTCATTATCAGATATGGATACTTTCGTGAAAAGTTGTTTCAGAAAGAACTCTATAATGAGATCAGAGCCCACGGTGTTCACTGAGGAATCACCACCTATGCGGGGGTGCTAGAGAGGTAACTTGTGACAGAGAGCATCCTAGAAGTGGGATGATACATAGTTAGATCAATTAGTAAGTGCGATAGGGATGAGTCGTCTTTTGCAATAGGTAGGGGACATAGATATTAAGACATGAGATCCTTTTGTGAGCAGACTCTGGGCTGTGGTTGTACAGTGTAAGGGTAGCGCATAGCACCAGGGAATCCCATAGAGGGACAATGCTAACCTTTTGATGGGATAGATCACATAGCATGGGACTACTAGACCAGGAATACAAATCATCCCATAGAGATAGAGGGTGGACCACCATGGTAGAGGCAGTGCCATGATCAGGGATCCCTAAGGTAGGGATATGGTGGTCCCCATGGGGGGAGGTGCTGGAAAAAGAGAATGAAGAGATGGAGGATAGAGATCATGCTATAAGGTTTTCCCACCCCCATAACTAGGTGGCCCACGTCAGGCCTGGGGAGCTGGCAGCTGGGTCCATGGGCAGTTGCATACATGGGATGTTTGTGATCCCGTAACACATGAGATGATCCAATGTAATATATGTGTCTATTCTAAAATTTATTCAGTATTGGTAGACATTTTTTCCAAGAACTATTTTATATTTACTCCTGGTATGAGAGATGGAGCTTCTTGTAGAGGTTCTTGCCCATTAGCTTTGTATTGTGGTTCCTATAGGGAGTGCTTTTTTTGTGCCTTTCATCTGTTGGCAGTGAGAAATTTCACATTGAGGAGATAGAGTAATACAGGACATTCTGGTAATCACGATACATCCTTATGGAGTCATATTGGGTATGGATCAAATTTACATGGTTCAAGCCTAGATCTATTATAACCGTTGACTTGTTAGATGTCTACCCAGTGATGGGATGAGGTTATCCTTTCTTTGTGAAAGAGACATCATAGCAGAGAAAATGGGTGTTGTGAGTAGAAGGCTACAACCTTATACCCTTCGGTTAGTGAGCATAACCCTTGGGTAATCCAAATCATCATGCATCTGGTTTCCTTTAGTTGTGGAGAATTATACAGAGGACTTCCTTGAAGATGTTTTGAGACTACCTCTGAGGTATGATTTGGAGTTTTTCATTGACATGAAACTAGGTACTATACTGATATCTTCTACAACATATTAGATGGAACCCACAAGTCTTTGGGGGCTATAGTGAATGTTGATAGACCATTGCAATAATGGATTCATTATGAATATTATGTCCTTATGGGAATCTCTAGTATTGTTTGTGAAGAAGGATGATGGTAGTATACAACATTGTGTTGGTTATTATCACCTAATCTAGCCCACAATAAATAATATGTACCCATTTTCGAGGATAGAAGACCTATTTGACTAGTTTGGAGGCTCAAGATGGTTCTCCAAGATCAATCTCAGGTCTGAATTCCACCAATTTCAGGTTTTTTAGGATGATGTTTGGAAGCTGTATTTTTTATGATGTTATGGGAACTACAAGTTCCTATGAGGCCCTTTGTGGTGAAAAATGACGTTGGTGTCTTTATGGATTTGATAAACCATATTATTCATCCTTACATGGAACAATATTTTGTTTTCTTCATCAACAACATACTCATCTACACTATGTTAGAGGATGAGAATGCATATAACATGAGGATGGTCCATGACTTTCTTTAACATCACCAGCTTTATGGAAAACACCTAAAGGGATAGTTTTAGATGCAAGAGGTTCAATTTATGGGGCATGTCATTTCGAAACAAGGTTTATCTATCGATCCACTAAAGATCTAATTATTTCATTCTTAGGAGTGACCCACAAATGTATCTAAGGTACAATGATTTCATGGTTTGGCGGGGTGCTATAAGTGATTTGAGGAAAACATCTCAAGAATTGCATCCCATTTGACTGCTCTGACATGGAAGGGAAAACTGTTTACCTAGTATGAATAGTCCTAGAAGGCCATCATGTATTTGAGGAAGATACTGATTAGTTCTCTAGTTTTTTACTATAAGAGGACGGTAGAGAGTTCATAGTATACTGTCATACCTTAGGAGATTGGGTCAGTTGCATGCTGATGCAACAATGGGATGTCATTGCATACGGGTCCAGGTAAAAAAGACCCCATGAGAAATACTATATGACTCATGAACTAGAGATGGATGTGGTATTAATATCCTTGAGTATGTATAGTCATTAATTCTGGGAGAGAGCCTTGTGGTTTAATCAAACCACGAGAGCCTCTTGTACAGCTTCACCCAGGGAGACCTGAACATGAGGTAGGGATGCTAGTTGGAGTTACTACCAGACTACAAATTTGTGGAAGTATGTACACTAGTAAATGGAAACACTAAATTAGATTTCATTAACATGAAGTCCCATTCTTTCCTAGTGATGGATGGTTTAGAGTATTTAGCTTCAATACAGCTGACCCCGGTGGAGCAATATGGTACATTTTTCTTGCGGTCGATGATTTTGAATTATAGAATCCTTGATCATGAGAAAGATTCCTACTAGGAGACATCTAATATAAGGTTTTCAATGATCAGATATCCACATGTTATTCCCCAGATGGATATTCTAGAGGGAATCATGACATCATTTTCTAGGGGAAAGGATTGGTTCCAGACACAATGTAGGAGGTGGTGATGCGGGAGTTCCACAGTTCTCCCTTAACTGTATGTCCCAGTGTGGGGATTTTGTACAAGAATATTAAGTGGTTGTTTTAGTGGTCCAGTAGGTGATGATTTTTGGTTAATTTCATCTCATGGGGCATCACCAGTAAATAGCTGACGGTTCATCATTAGGTTACAACATGTTTTTTACAGCCTCATGAGGTCCCAGAGTGGAAATGGGGAAACATATCCATGGAATTCTTCATAGGGATTCTGTATATATGAAAGGAACATGATGCAATTTGGGTGATATTGGACCAAATCATGATGTATTCACACTTCCATGATATCCGAGAGAAGATTTTGGTGGAGAGTTTGAGGCAGTTATAAATATAGGGGATCATCTACCTTCATGGGGTACCCTCATTGAATGTCTCCAATTATGAAACTAATTCCACATAATGATTGTTGAGAGGCATGGAGGAGGAATTTTGGACCCAACTATAGATGAGTACATCTTTCAACCCTAGAACATGGAAAGACTGAGTGCACTATCTATGTGTTAGTGGATATGCTGAGATCTTACATCTTAGATTTTGTCCAGAGGAGGGAGGACTGATTGCCATTGGCAGAGTTTTGGTAAAACAATGGATACCGCACTACCCTTGGTATGGTACCTTTTTAGGACCCATACATGATACATTTCAGTTGGCCTTTTTTCTAGATAGTGGTTGATGAGTCATCCCTAATGGGCTCAGATTTAGTGCAGGCAATGACAGAGAAAGTGAAGGTCATCTATGAACAAGTGAAGATGGACCAGAATAGACAGTAATCCTATAAAGATCACCATTGAAAGCCCTCTGAGATCATGTAG
Source organism: Viscum album (assembly GCA_963277665.1). Taxonomy (NCBI): domain Eukaryota; kingdom Viridiplantae; phylum Streptophyta; class Magnoliopsida; order Santalales; family Viscaceae; genus Viscum; species Viscum album. The sequence goes on along the minus strand of OY728125.1, from coordinate 1,470,619,127 downwards.
GGATTCCATGTCTTTATGAGTGTTTCCCCATGATGTTGAATACTAAGGCTCAACTGGGAGGCATGTTATCCATGGGTATCATTAGGCTATTTGAGATCATGTGAAGGGTTGGAATGATTTCTTGCCACCTCAACCTACCCCCATAACTAGAACTGGAACACTAGGACATTCACATTTCATATATGAGGTGATAAATTCATGATATTGTTCACGTCATCGATTGGGGAGAGATGGACATTGAATATGGAGCCACTTTCATAGAGAACCTGATGGTGATCAAGGATCAACAAGAGTGGTTCTTATGTGGACATACCATCCCATTGGTTTGTGTGCTGCAATAGCACAAAAACGTTAATGAGAGTTCCTAGAAATAATAGATCTAGATGGTGGCTCAGTATCCCGAGTTTGTTTCCTAGTTTTTTCATTTTGAGTATGAAAATATTGATTGTGGGAATTATTTAGAGACCTGGTTTTGGCCTAAGATTACTTTGAATTATATGTATATATATATATATATTGGTGTTGAGACGATGTGAAATTACATGGACTGGTGTATTGAGTATTAAATATAAAAAAATATTAAGTATATTATATAATATGAACGTGGAAGAAGTTAAATAACTTACAATAGATAGATCATATTAGAAATATGATGCCACTATTGAGTCTGAACCATGGTATTTACCCTAGGTGGGGCATAATTTTTTTTGGCACATAACTTTTTTTTCAAAAATACACTATGAGAAAAATTAATAAATAAAATTTTTATAATTTATTATTTTACCCTTGATGTCACATCAATTATCTTTTGAATAGAGACTCAAATTGGAAATTTTAATCCTTTGTTGAGTTCATAATATGTTGTTTTAACTAAGCGTGATATAATATAAGAGGCAACCAGAGGTTCGATTACTGCGAATGTTGGTGGAGGTATCAGTGTTTTCTATAAATATGAACATATGTGTTTTGAATTAGGTTTTTCCCCTAACCCTCTCTTGAACAAAACTCCATCTCTCCCCTAATTATTCTATGGATAAAAAATGAACTTCGATGTAAATTTCTCATATTGAAGTTGTAGTGTGATGAACATATCAGTAATGATCAATGGGTCAACTGAGGTTGGTTTCTTGTTGAATTTCCACACCCAAGTTTTTATTCTTGGTTTTTTCTTTAATTCAACATCAAATTCATTTTTTAAAAAATAATTATTGTGGAAAAATGAAAATGGACATCATTTGATCCCCATTCTGAATCGCCTTTTTTCAGGTTCTTCGTAGTTCATTTCCATTTATTTTTTCCTATAGAAAATCATTAACAGATAATTGAGTGTTTGATCGAACTATCAATCTCCCAATCCAATATTCCCAAATCTTTTCACCCTTCTTTTTTTTGACAATCGGAGTTGTCCAGGTGGACTGTAGAAGTTCGCGGTGGAATGGCTCCGACAAGGCAGTAGGCCGATAACGGTGTGAACAATAGTAGTGTGTGGAGAGACGAGAGTGTGCATGGTGGAGGTAGGTTTTGGGGTGGCCGGGATCCATTTATTTATCCAACAAAGCTACTTGTATGAGGCGGATGGCGGAGGCAGCCTAGTACTGGGTGAGGCTGGTGGCATCGAGCCATTGGGATGGGGCGGTGAGTGTAGGAGTGGGATGGGAAGAATACCAGAGGGGGAAAATATATAAGTCAATGAAGATGGGGGACTGAGGAGGTGGAAGGATGCTGAGAATTGTATGGATTCTTCATTGAATAGGTGGAGGAGCTGAGGTCGGCAGGGTCGATGTGGTAGTAGGTCGCTGGGTCGAAGCGGAAGGCTAGGCTGGGAACATGCCACCATGAAAAAGATGTTTCCTGACCCATGTGGCTAGGTCATGAGATGGTGACTTGAGCTTTGCCGACTTGAGTAGGCTATCCCAGGTGGAGAAGACTGGCCAAGATGGGCCGAAATGATTTGGTCGGTCCGAGGTAGCTCCAAACACACTTTTCTCCTAATATTAACATCCATTTGATATGCCATATGCGGTCACACATTTTTTAAATTGAGAATGAAATTTTATGGAATTTTTTGGGAAGATTAGGGTTTAGTTTCATGGCTCGGTTGCAAGAAACACAAATTTTTAATAATATTATTATTAACATTATAATTAAGAAATCATGTTTTGAACATATCTCCTAAACAGAACATCAAATTGACACGCTATCAGCATTTTCATAACCCGGAAATTAAGGATGAATTTTCATGACTGATTTTACTCTCTTAAACTGAAAAAATAGTTTTCGCACCATATGGCCCGGTTTGGGTGTTTTTAGTAAAATATATATTTTCTTCACCGAGTGACTATTTTAGACAAATGAATAGCCAATATGTTGTGTTTTCTCATAAAGATCACAATTTCATGATCCATATATTACTTTTGGATCGAGGCATGGGCCCCAAGAGACTTCATTTTAGAATAATGCATCCACGAAAAAAAATTTCAATGGATGTTCGATCAGGGTGAATTAACTATTGATCTTGCATGTTTTTTCAGCAAGGATCGCTACAGTGTGATCTATTTGGATTTGGAAAGTCTTATTCATGATATAATTAAATGTGGAAGCATTAATGGAATGTTCATGGAAGATCCTTCTGATGTGTTTGAAGAGAATCCATGGCAGCACTCAAATATGGTTTCTAGAGTAGTATCGTTCTTACCATCCAGGTGGGCTGGGCAGTGGCATTCCCCAATGGATGTTTTGAGTATACCCTCCTGTAGTATAGGGTAATGGAATATGTAGATGGTCATTATAATTTATCCTCCAATAGGATCTAGGAAGTGGTGTTCCTTGATGTTATTAGAATATTATCTAGGTGGGATGGGCAGTGGGGTTCCCCTATGACTTTCTAGGTGCAACCCACTATCAAGGTTGGTTAGTTGTATTTCCCGAACAACTCACCAGGATTACCCTCTAGTAGTGTCTATGTAGTGGCATTCCCTGGTGAATGACAGAGAATCTCCTCTACTATGAATTATAGTTATGAGGGTTGGTTTGATGTACCTTTGGACTCACAAAGAAGAGGTGTTCATTCCCCACCGAGATGTGTCCTTGTGAAGTGACCAAAAGCATTAAAGGAGAGTCAGAGCTGACCAAAGTGGATAGTAATAAGGTGTGGTGATTTGATACCCTTTAAATTGTGCCTCCTAGGCAGATGCATGAGATGTTGGGCATCATTGATGGAAAATTTTATAACTTTTGGAGACTCCTCTTTTTGGGATGAGTTATGAGATGGATATTCCCTTACTCCCTCATTTGGTTTTATTTTGACAAGGAATTGAGATATTCCATTTCATTACCCACCCTTTTAGTTTCAGATAATCTCGTTCTTGGAGAGACAATGATTATTGAGATATTCCATGATATTTCTAGGTCTAGATTATCATGTTTGGACATGTATACTCTCCTACTATACAGAGCTATGAAGAAACAATAAGTTCACCATCTCACCATTTTAGTTTCTTGTGATTTGGATGAGTTTACTTCACTATTTTGTTGGGATGAGATACACTATTATACTATAATTTGTTATGTATACTTCATTAGTTTTTAGTGCATCTCTTACTCCTCCCCTTAACCTTTTCTGGGTGTCCTACTAGGTTTGTTTATAATCAAAACTGAATCAGATTTTCCTGCATGTATCATGCCATATAGATACAATATTCTGATTTGATTGGGGATTAAGAGGATCTTAGGAATACATGTTCTTAGACCACATACAATAGTCGTAGCTTGGGATTATAGAAGAAGGGCTCTTCTATCTATTGTACTTTCTAGTTTTCAATTAGACTAGATCAATTTTCTAGTTGGGTTTGAATTTTCCCAATCTTACTTTTAGTTTAAATTATTGTATGTATGATGTTTAGTGGTCCATTCATGTTTTTTATTTACAACACTATAGAATCTTTTACTCCCTTCCATCTTCACTTCTTCATTGAGTGGTTGTGTCCTTTTTTACATGTACGTAGGAAAATACATTCCCAGTTTTATTATACTTTCAGTGCTTGTCACCACCCCCAGGCCTATGGAGGTGGGATTGGCATAGTTATGGATCAAGCCCCATCATGGGTTTCATCGTGACACACTTGTACCATCTTCATGTTGCATTTTCTAGAAAACCATGACATATTAAGGATAGTAGTGACACAACCACCACCATCAGTTTAAACCATGACCACTTCAATATTCAGACAATCCATGATGCATGGATCATCCAATTGCATATCCTTCTTCTTGATATCTTCTTTATTTCTTGACCTTATTGTTCATGCTATAGGTGTCTACAAAAAAATCTATCCTCCAAATCATAATATTTATTTGTATTATTTTTTTTTTATTATTATACTATAAATCATTGTAAAGATTCTATTCTTAGAAATAGATTAAATCATTTCTTCATCAACCTATATCCAATTAAAAACATGGAAATTCCTTCAATGTATGGAATCTGAATAGTATAGTGTGTCTAAGATCCTGTATTATGATATGGGTAGAACATTCTCCACAAAATATTGAAAATGGAATAATATTACATGTTATAGAGGTGTTGTATGAGTAGTAAACAAAGGAAAATGTATTTGTATGTGGAACAGTTCTGTATAAAAAACCCATCTGAAATATAAATTTTCATTCATATATCACTACATGAATTTTTTTTGAATCATTAATGGATTAAATAAATTCAGATAATGGATGAAAGATTCCAACAATTATTGGGTCTAACAGCTGGTGAGACTCTCCTCCCACTATTTCATGTTCCTGACCCCTAGTGTTAGCGTATCTCTGCTATTGTGTGCCATGTTTAAAATATCACTCCTACGTTTTGTGGTTGTAATCCCTATGGAATGATTTTTCAAATTCCCTTCATGTTGTGAAAATATGAATTTCAACTCTTGGTTGAGTAATAACACATGTTGGAGAAATTTTTACAACTCATTCAAAAAAAACTTATAAAAATTACAACATAAAAATTCTTCTTTTTTATTTATTATTTAAAAGTTTTATTTAATAAATAATCACCTTGAAATAATGATTAAAAATTTGTATATATGTATAAAAAATAAAAAATGGTATACATATGAGTGTATTTTTATTTAAAATTATGCACAAAAATGTGATTATGAGTATAATAATACAATTCATATCCTATAGAAAATGTTATGACCTTGTTCTCTATATGTCAAAGGATGGTGAGATCAACACCTTCCACTTCTAAAATTTTCATGCAACAACATCTTTCAAATGAGAAATCAAATAGCTCAAAATAATGACCACTATAGAAATTAGAAAAAAATAATAATTTTTTGGATGATTCTAATGAATTTATTATATTTGGACCTTATCTAGTTTAGGAATAATAGTGATAGTGAATGACATTTTGATGCAGATCAACGCATCTCAGAGTTGATAGATGAGTTATGCTAAAAATCTTGGGGAGATCTGGAATTCATAGTTAGTGAGAAGGTATTCCAATGCATTACAATATGAAATAATTTTATGATATTATGAAATAAAGAATAGATGAACCCTAAGTATATTGTAAAATATTATATTTTTACTAGGTAGGGACAATATCATATCACTTTGTGCCTCAATTGAACCTCTCTGATGTACATGATGTGATCAATGAATCTCCTTTGAAGAAGTAACTTTTTGATCCTTAAAATATATTGAAGTCATAGTCTGTACCACGACATCATGATATTTATTATTAATAACATGAAGTAAAAATGTTAGATCCTAGAGATAAAGTGCTATGAAATAATACTACTCACTCAAATAATGTTCATCATAGGAATATAAAATTCGAGTAAGATACATAAGAATGTGACGATTTTATATAGTTTTTTTATCATATTTTTTTCATTATAGTGATAGAATTTTTTTGAAAAATTTCATTTTATTAGTGATTATAATGTTATACCCCATGATTTTATATGTATTAATTTGAGTTAAATATGTATTTTTGGATAAACTGATTTACAAAAAACCACGATTCTAATGAACAATTATATATTATGGTCCTTTTTACCTTGTTATTGGATTAATGGTTATTAATATGATTAATAACCTATTCAAATATATATATATTTATATATATATATATATTACATATATAAAATTTATTGATTAATTTCTAAGAAAACATTAGAAAATTATAATAAAATAATTTAATTAATAAAATACCTAATCATTCTACTGAAATTTTTTACCTTTGTATTATGAATTATAGAAAAAATACAATCATCAATATTAAAAATATATTTTAGTTAATTTTTTGTAATTTTATGAATAATCATTAATATATGAATTATTTAATGGTTAAGAATGTGAATAAAATTGTATTATGGTAAATATAGTAATTTTATATGAAAATACTTATCATTGTGCAATATGTTTTATACTAATTAATTAAATAGTTCTCTTTATAAAAATGATTGTTAAAAAATAATATTATTATATATTCAATAAAATATTTCTACATCCATATTATAGTTTTCACAATGAATGAAATGAATGTAAATCTGATTTTATTTAAAAAAATTATTATTTTTCAAAATAGATTTGGTTTCATTTTAGAAATTTATTTAAAATTTAATTAGATACACTTATAGAAAATAAATTTGATAAAATGGAAAACATATTTTGAATCCAAAATTATAATTTTTTAAATAATAAGAAATTAAAAAATGATTATAAATTAATTTTTGGTCATTATGGATAGTAAAAACCATAAAAATTTGTTAACATAATTAGGGCTATAATGAGTTTAGCTGGGGTAAATGTTAAACTAAAAGATAAGGATAAGAATCCCACATTGATTTTTATAAATAATATTTTTTTGAAAAGATTTCAATATTATATATTCATATTTACAATCATATTTTATTTGGATCTGCTTTCATATGAAAAATACATTATAATATTTAAATATTTTAATAAATTCAATGTGTGTCCCTCCCATCATTTACATTAGGGATCATATTCTCCTCCATTATTAGCAAACATTGAAAACTCTATATTTTCCATGAACTTCCAAAATTATTTCCCACATTCATGTTCTTGAATTTTCTTCTCATTTTCTTTCCCATAGAATAACTGTACAAGGATTATGGAGTATTCAAAACGAGGTCTCCCAAAAAAGTGTAAATAATATTATCTGGATCATTCAATTCATGTTTATTATTCTAATGAGAAGAAATAATATTTATCCATCCTGAAATAATTAAAAAAATGTAATAAAATTTATTGGGAAGTTATTATGTTTACGGGAAACAATTTTCACTTATTTTTTCTATCAAATTTTAAATGAAAGTATTGTTCATGCATACATGTCAACTAGAACCTGCACATAAGGATTTGATTAATTTAACATCATTGTCCCTAATTTATAGCAATAATGATGTAGTTAATAAATATTAACAATATTTTTATAATTTAATAGTGGGTTTTTGATGATAAACATTACCATTCATTACTAGTTTTGGTAAGAAAATAAACACATCCTTTATGCGTACCTACAAACTATAATCTCTTTCAAGGGTGTAATTCATTTTTCTATCACTAATTTTGATGGACTATAATAAATATGTGAATAATTAATTCAAATTATATTTATAAAAATAATAATAATATTTATAGGTTGAAACCAAGACCATATTGAAAGGACCATAACTACCAAGTCAAATCCTATGTGAAACATGACGTCATTGACACCCAAAATGATGATGATAATGAATGATTATTAATTAATGGGTTATAATATTTTACAATAAATGAATTGATAGTATTAGGCGTATTAATATTAATAAATTATATAATTGTAATAAATATAAATTAATTATATCGTAAGATAAAATCACTTCTGAGGAATGCCAGAGTTGAGGTTGGGATTTAATGTTTCAATTTAACTTTTTACAAGAATTTTTTGTCCCCAGTTTTTTGATGATGAAATAATTTGATCTTTCTATCAAAAATATAATTTAATTGTTATACATAGTTTATTTATTGAAATTAACTATTTTAATTTTTTTCTATCTTTATGTGTACAAAATTTAGAAATTTTTTTTTCAAGAAACCAAATTTTTATTTATCCTAAGTTGAGAAAAATATTCTTCCATATCAATTATTTCGTTAACTGTTTTCATGATTTTTTAATAATATCTAATAATATAATGAAGTTATTTTTACCCATTATTTAATATCTATAAAATATATTAAATTGAATTTATTTCATTTCCTGGATATTTTACATTTTACCAAAGGTGTGAATGGAATACTTATTACAACATTTACTAAATGATATAAGTTTCCTACGGTTAAAAATAATCGTTTCAATTATTATTATATTACATGTTTCCTGGGTTATTTTCAAAAAATATTTTTTCCTAATATTTATGAATATTTAAAATTTTAAATACATTATTTCAAATTGAAATGGGTATTTTTCTCAAGAAATGAACCTATTATATTATAAATTCAATTCACTTTGAGAAATAAATATTGATTTTATTTATACTTTTGTGGGGATATGATCCAGTGAAACAATTTTATTTATTCTATAAATGGTTTATAATTATCTTGATGAAATATTTATTTAACTTGACTTCTTTTCGATAGGTTAATATTTGATGAAATGATTAATTTTTTCATGATATTATATCATACATATAAATATGTTATGAATATGTGATATGTTGGTCCATTAAATTAATCAAATTCATTGGGTAATTTTTACTGTTTATAAGCTCAAATGGTACACATGATTTTATCCGAACTCTAATAGAGGGTACACATGAGTTTATCCCTATGCTGAAGAGGGAAATTGATAGGTTATCCCAATATAATCATTTTATGAATTCATAGGTATATTTCCATAAAAAATGATATCAATGCTTATGAATATGCACCATTTTATACCACTCTATTATGACATATGCTCATGTGAAAGTTATATTATCATAGCCTCTAATATTTGATTCTATTATGGTTCATGTCTTGTGAATTTATAAATCTCAATGATTATATTCATGATATTTCTATATAAATCATTGTATATTGTTTTTTATTTATATGCTCATAATATTATACAAAAAATTATTATCTTATTTTTACTTATGGTTTTGAACTATTATCTCCCATGATTACTCACACAAACCATCTATGATAATCCATTCTTATGTTTAATTAACGAATGTTATAAATGATTGTTTTATATAGTGAATGTATAAGAAGTGTACTATGGGAGATGAAATTTATTGGATATTTTGAAGATATTTTATGAAATAATATCATTATGTATCTCGCGTTATAATACACTAAACCTTTATGTTCCTCGGTAGTCTATTATTGGAAAATGTATTGAATGTTCGTATAAAATGATGAAATATGTATACGTGATAGTATTTTTTCCCATAAAATTATATGATTTATAATGTTTGTTTTTTTCCTAAAATTTTTATGTAATTTCAAATTTTTTTCTTATACAAATTTATATTTTATTATAAGAGTGATATTTTATATAATAATCTTATTCTCCATATTTTTCACTCATTATCTATAACATTAATTTTCTCATGTCGATCATGATGTACATAAAATTTATGCACAGTTAATGGAGCTTTTATAGTTTATAATGAATGTTGGAAGATAATGTAGTTTATTTTCAAATAGTATACTCCTCATGGAGACATTTATTCTCTATTTATACATATTGATTAAATGTTTTTTCTATATTGTATTCAAGGTTGTTTCTATCAACCTTTATGTAAAAGTGTAAATTTTCCTTGATTCTCCATTTCTATATTAAAGTTTTATAGAATATTCATTCTGTTTCTTAATGTATTATTTTATTGGAATTTATATTTTAACCCTATGGGTTTAAATCCACTTATTACATTAATGAATATACATAGGACTCATTTTGTGTGGATGGTCGGGACCCATAGGTACAAAGACATGATCTTATTACATACATAATATTGAATTTAATCAAGAAAACAATTCCTTTTAAATTGAGGCTCTTTTCATGTTTATAGCTTTAGAGAATCGGGACATAATACATTCATAACATTACACATTATTACAGAGTGGATACCATAAAAACAGTTTCCATTTTTTTCAAAGTATAAACCATTAAAACATAAAACAAAACTACATGAAAATTATTCAAAATTTAACATGGATTCCTTCCTGATATTACACATCCATTATCCTATGAAAATCATTTAAAAACTTTGTATGATCAAAAAACCTCAGTATTGGATGGAAAAGATGGAAAGATCACATTAGTCCATGAATACTCGTAACATATGAATGCATTTTCAAAAGACATTCTTGTCACCCATATATATACATACTTTATGTAACATGATATTTACACAATATCAATACAAAAAATGATAACATAAATATAATCATAAAGGTATCTTGGGGCATTATTTATATAATCTTTTAACCATTCTAGGAAACCTTATAAATTAAAACCCTCACGACTACCTTACTTTCTATAACCATCATAGTTACACTTGAAGTAACCATATGGTTAACCTCCAACTTACTCATACCCAATGAATTGGAGGTAGATATGGTTCCCACCATTCATCATAAATAATTCCCATTACAAAAACATAATCATACAACATGAATAATACCATAAAAACATAACTTTGGAATTTCAGAAAAGTGAATTTTAAAAGAGGATTTTTAAAGAAATCCCCTGTATAAATATTATAAAATTTAATAGAGACTTAAAATAGTGTACGGAGTTTGCATATATACATTAAATACACATAACAAAACATAATATAAACAGAACCCATAACACAAACATTTTAAATATCACGCAAATAATAAAGTAGAAGGTTAACCCAAAGAATGGAAATCGGGTTAAAAATTCCCTTACCTCGGGATTGTCTTACTTCAAAATTGATTAATCCTCTTGTATAATAGTTAAAATAGTATTATTAATATCTTACAGAGACAAGTTCATGCTTATAATATCTTATATGATAATTTCATAACCTCATTTCACCCCTTAATTGTCAGTATTTTGTTCGTTGCACTATTTTGGGTGAGTTCCTTACATGATTTCCAAGATTGGATCATAATGGATGCCCTTTCCAAATAGAAGTGAAACTCTAGAATTGGAAATAAATGGTGTTTAAATATTTCCAGTACCATAAATTATACCATTTATCCTTTTGATGTTTCATATGAGGATGACTCATAAGTTTAAACATTAATGATGTTTGTTTAGATAATTTTACTGGTTCTTCGATAACAACAACCTCATTTTGTCTTATAATTTAGAACCATGAGTAAAAAAGAATTATAGAAACATGGATGGGTCATAATACATATATTTTAACCTGTTTCAACCATTTAAATAGTTTGATGACTATATTTTAAGGAATTAATTCAAATTGAAATCACATCGTCCACGATGTCGGTAATTCGACACATCACAGACAATATTTTTAATTCCTTGCATAAGTGGGGGAGGAGAGAAATATTGATGATGAAATTTCCATGAACATGAGAACATATAGAATATACAGGATTCTGGAGCTTTCATGCCTCTTGGATAAGAGTAGGTGAGTAATGAAGAAGAAAATAAAGGAATCTTAAAATAAAAGAAAACTTGATAAATTTCTCACGAAAATTCAACAGCCTAACAACGTCTCTTAAAATTTCAAAAAAATAGTTTTATGCGAGGAAGGGGATATCTAATCATTTATACATAATATGTACAGAAATAGGGGATATTTAATGAAATATCCCATCATAATCCAAAGGGAATGGAAGAAAATAACATAAAATGAAAGAAATGAATGAAAATAAAAGAGGATGTTTACCTCTTGATCTATTCTCCTTGAGATCCCCCTTAAGGGATTTGGTTTTGGTCTTTTGGTGAGACCAGTAGCTATAGGACGTGTGGAATAAGACTGGGGAGGGAATTTGGAATAAATTAAACAATGATCAAGCCTTGACAGGTGTGGGAGGAAGAGGGGAGTGAGGGTGGTATTTATAGTGGAGGGGAGGGGGTATTTTTCATTATTTGAATCATTATTATAATATTTTTCTAAAGACTATGAATAATCGTAATTCATGTGACCCCAAATAGTAATAAATGAATCTGACTTCAAACAAAGTGGGATTACATCATCCTTGCATCAACTATGATGCAGTAAGTCAAGTATTTAGCATTTACCGTATTTTATCGTATTTTACTATTCATAAAAAATTCTTCAATTTCAGAAGAATCCCAAAAATTTACCCTAACCATTTTTCGACATGTAGAATTAAAAAATGAAGTCCATTTTTGAAAAATAATTTTTTAAATATTATTAATTTATCATTTAAATAAAATCATACTTAATTCAAAAATTAATAGTTCTAATTCTACAACTACTTCATTATCACAATGAAAAATTAACCACAATGTTATTATCTTCTAGCCTTAAGAAAATAAATTAATAATAAACTTTACTATTCATTAGGGTCATATTACTATTCATATTACTATTTATAAAGTTATGTTACTCTTCACAAAAAAATTTTGGTTTCATCAGACCCTAAATAACATACTGAACACAATTGTATATGACAGTTTCTTGAAATTCAAAACATTGTGGTAGTAAAGTTATTTATAAAGTCTAGTTATAAATATCTACCTTAAACAATGTTTCATGCATTTCAATTTATTTTTAGAAAATCTTGGGGTGTTACATTATCCCCACCTTCTGGAAATTTCATCCTCGCAATTTTTTTTACTTATTAAAAAAGTGAGGGTACCTTTCCCTCATAGAATTTTTGGACTCCCATGTTTCTTCGTCAACCATCTGGTTTCTCCACAAAACCATTACCTGGTGGATTAACATATTCCACAATACCTTTTCCCTTCGGTCAAGAATTTGAACTGGATTCTCTTTATAAGAAAGGTTCTCTTTCAATTGAACCGCTTCTGGGCTCAAGAAATGTGATGAATACGGCACATACATTCTCAAAATCGAAACATGAAAAACATTGTGTACCTGAAACAAACTCTGAGGAAAAGCTACGCGGTATGAAACTGTTCCAACTTTCACAAAGATTTCAAAAGGGCCGATGGACCATGGATATAGCTTCCCTCTTTTACCAAAACACATCTCACTTTTCCAAGGAGAGATTTTAAGGAAAATATGGTCACCTACCTCGAAAGATAAGTCTTCTCTTCTGTTATCTGTAAAACTTTTCTGCCTAATCTGAGCTGTCCCCATGTGCTGTTGGATCATCCTCACTTTCTCAACCACTTCTTCTACTAATGCCGGACCATCAACTTTCTTTCACATACTTCATCCCAAAACGCTGGAGTCTGACACCGCTTCCCATACAAGGCCCCAAAAGGTGCCATCTGAATACTGGAATGAAAACTGTTATTATAAGAAAACTCAAATAAAGAAATATGTTGATCCTGACTTCCCTGATAGTCTGTCGAACTAGCTCAGAGCATATCCTCCAATGTTTGAATCGTTCGTTCTAACTGCACATCTGATTGGGGATGAAAAGTTGTATTGAAATTTACCTTTGTGACCAACATCTTCTGGAGTCCCTTCCAAAATTTTGAAGTGAACCTGGGATCTCGGTTAGAAAAAATGTAAAGAGGAACTCCATGTAACCTGAAAATATTTTTGAGGTGAAATCAAGAAAGCTGATCCAACATCATTGTATCACGAATAGAAAGAAAATGTGTAGAATTTGTTAGTAGATCAACAATAACCCAAATAGCATTGTTACCTCGAGAAGTCTTTGGTAGTCCCACCAAAAAGTCCATTAATATATTCTCCCATTTCTACTCTAGCACTAGAAAAGGGTGAAGCATCCCCTTAAGTAACTACTGCTCGGCTTTAGCCTGTTGACACGTCAAAAATTTCATGTTAAAATCTTCAATATCTCTTTTCATTCCATCCCACCTATAATAATCCCAAAGGTCCCTATACATCTTAGTACATCCAGGATGAACAAAAAATGGAGAACTATGAGCTTCACACAACAAATCTATCTTCAAATGAGAATCCCAAGGCACACACAACCTTTTTCCAAATCTTAAAACAAAATCATTATCATGTTTAAATTCTGGAAAATTACCAATTTTAACCAATTATACCTTTTTCTATAGCTCATAGTCTTCCTTCTGTGCTTTCTTAATTCTATATGACAATGAAGATTGCCCTGAAACCTGAAACAAAATAGAGTTCTTCCCTACACCAACAACTTCTATTCCAAAATTCATCAAATCATTAATCAAGGGATCATGTTCCAAACGTAACATGGTTAATGATGCACGATATTTCCGACTCAAGGCATCCACCACTTTGTTTTCATTCCCAGGATGGTAATTGATTGTGCAATCATAATTCTTTATTAGTTCAAGCCAAATTCTCTACCTCATGTTTAATTCCTTTTGATTGAATATATACTTCAGACTTTTATGGTAAGTATATATTAGGAATTGGGTTATGTATAAATGATTCCTCTAAATATTCAAAGAAAAAAACCACATCTTCCAATTCCAAATCATGTGTAGGATAATTTATCTCATTAGGTTTAAGTTGTCTCGAAGAATAAAAAATTACCTGATCATTCTGCATCAAAACACAACCATGTTCTTTCAAATAAGCATCATTGTAGATAACAAACTCACCATTTGGGGAAGTTAAGGCCAAAATTGGAGCATTCACCAATCTCTTCTTCAGTTCCTGAAAATAAAACATCACATTCCTCAGTCCAAACAAAATTAACCCCTTTCTATGTTAACTTAGTTATCGGGCTAGATAACCGTGTAACGTTCATAACAAACCATCTGTAATAACCTACTAACCCAATAAAACTACGAATCTCTATATCATTTGTGGGTCATTTCAATTCATCAACTACTTTTGTTTTGCCAAGATCAACTGTCATTCCATCCTTATTTACAATGTTCCTAAGAAAAGAAATCTGTTGTAACCAAAAATCGCATTTTTTTAATTTTCCATACAGTTTCTTTTCTTTTAAGGTTTGTAAAACAACCCTTAGATGTTTTTCATTCTCCTTTTTATTTTTAGAAAAAACCATAATGTCATCAATAAATACAACCACAAACATATCCAAGAACTCATGAAATACTTTATTCCTAAGATTCATGAATATAGTAGGTGAGTTAGTAAATCCAAATGGCATAACAACAAATTCATAATTCCCATATCTAGTACAAAAGGCTGTTTTTGGGATGTCATCTTTCTTCACATTCAGATGATGGTATCCATATCTCAAGTCAACCTTTGAAAATAACTGAGCTCCCTAGAGCTGATCAAATAAGTCATCAGTATGAGGAAAAGGATACTTGTTTTTAATAGTGATGTTATTCAAAGATATATAATCAATGAAAAGTCTCGTGGAACCATCGGTCTTTTTAGAAAACAAAACAGGGGCTCCCCATGGTGAGGTTCTAGGATGAATGAAGCATTTGTCAAGAAAATCATGAAACTGATTTTTCAATTCAAGAAGTTATATTGGAGCCATACAATATGGGGAATTTGAAATTGGTTTAGGATCAAGAACTAATTCAATTGTGAATTCGACTTCTCGATCAGGTATAACACCAGTTAACTCATCATGAAAAACATCATGATATTCATTTACCACTAGAACATCATTAATTTGAATTGTTCCCTTGTATTCAACAATATGAGAAAGATAAAATTCATTTCCATATTTTAATAGTTTCTCAGCTTCCTGATATGTTATTAATTGTATAGGTTCATTATTGTATACAAACTGAAATTCTTTCTAATAAAAACTTCATCATCTCTACAGTCAATCTTAGCAAGATAATCAGAAAGCCAGTCCATTCTCAGAATAACATCAAACTCGACTATGGGTAAAACAACAAGGTTTTATGTTAAAGTCGTTCCACATACCAAAACTGAAAGATTCATATAATTCATCTTTGTAATAATATTTCCCCATGGGGTTTCAACAAAAAGTTATTGTCTCATTTTTTGAAGTGATATTCCTAATTTACCAGAAAATTTCTTAGAGATGAAGGAATGTGTAGACCCCATATCAAACAAAACTTCAGAAAATTATGAGTGATTAAACAAAGTACCTGATATTACTTCATTTGATAGCCCGACATCTGCTGACATTCTCACAAAGGATCTCACTACACCTTTCTACTTGTAGTCTAGCTTTTTTGCATCATTCAGATCTCTCTTTGGGAAAGCATTTGCATAATGACCCATTTCACCACATTTAAAACACTTTACAGTCTTCTTATCATGAATATTCATAGGATCATTTTCATTGCAATCCCAGGATATTTTTCCAAACATACCACATTTAAAACACTTCCCAGTTTTCCGAAGACATTCCCCAGGGTGTTTCTTGCCACACTTTTCACAAACTAAAAATTGGATTTTCTTACCATCAGATTTCTTTGGTTGATTCTTACCCATCGCTTTCCAACTAGACCTCTTCATATCCTTATTTACAAAATTCACATGATCCTCAGCAAACTCCATCTCTACCCTCTCAGCACATCGGAAAAGTTTCTCATATCATTTGAATTCACAGGATGCCAACGCCCTTTGATACCTTGGCTTCAATCCTGAGTAAAAACAGTTGATTTTTCTATCAAGATCCAGAATAATATTTGGAACATACCTTGCCAGTCATGTGAAGTTCGCTTCATAAACGACCACTGAATTTTCCTCCTTCTTTTTCAATTCAAGGAATTTCTTCTCCATCCTAAGTCGCCACACCTTAGGAAAATATTTTTCAAGGAAAATAATTTTAAATTCATCCCACTCTAAGGCATCAAAATCGTCTCTACCCCTAATATTTCATACCATTGACCACCGCTGATCAGCTTCCCCTTCAAAACGATAAATGTCAAGACATTCCTTTTGATTGTCTGAACAACCCATAACATCAAATATCATTTCAAGGGCTTTGATCCATCCTTCAGCTACTACTGGGTCAAAACATCCATTGAATGCAGGAGGATGTTGTCTCATAAAATGTTCCACTACTGTCAGGTTCTGTTGTGGTACCTCTATTGTTTCTCTTGCATGGATGATACCACCATTTTTCTTGCATTAGCTGAGCCATTACTGTCACAAACTGGTTAGTTCCAATCCCTACCATTTCGGGCTGTAGTTCTGGAAGGATGTCATTTCGTCGGTGCCTCTCATCTTCATCATCCCTGTTCCTTCTGAGAACAGCCCTTCTAACTATACATTTTTTATATTAAGAAACATGGTAATCTTTAAAGGCTAAAACATTTCAACTTAATCATAGTGTAAAAATCATCTATGGTATTATATTAATATCACCCTAACCCCTAATGTTATATAAACCATCCTCTGGTACCAACTATAAGGACCTGACCTTATTACATACATAATATTGAATTTTGTAAAGAAAACACTTCCTTTTACATTGATGATATTTTCATGTTTAGATATTTATAGAATTGGTACATAATACATTCATAACATTACACATTATTACAGTGTGGATACCATAAAAAGAGTTTCCATTTTTTTCAAAATATAAATCATTAAAACATAAAACAAGACTCCTTGACAATTCATTAACATTTAACATGGATTCATTCCTTGTCTTACACATCCATTAACCTGTGAATATCATTTAAAAACATGGGATGAGAAAAAAATCATAGAAGGGATGGAAAAAAAAAGAAAGATCACATTAGTCCATGAATACTCGTAACGTATGAAAGCATTTTAAAAACACATTCTTGTCACCCATATATATACATAATTCATGTAACATGATTTTTACAAAAGATCCACACAAAAAATTAGAACATAAATATAATCATAAAGGAATCTTGGGGAATTATTTACGTAATAATGTAACCATTATTGGCTACCTTATAAATTGTAACCCTCACTACTAACTTACTTTGTGTAACCATCGCAGTTACACTTGGAGTAACAATACGTCGACCTCCAACTAACTCATAAAAAATGAATTGGAGGGAGATAAAGGTCTCACCCTTCATAATAAATAATTCCCAAGAACCAAAACATAATCATACAATATGAATAATTCCATAAAAACAATACATTGTAATTTCGGAAAACCGAATTTTAAAAGAGGATTTTCAAAGAAAAGCCCCGTATAAATATTATACAATTGAAGAGAGACATATAACAGTGGATGTAGTATGTATATATATAGTAAATAAAAATAATAAAACATAATATAAATATAACCCATCACACAAATAATTTAAATATCACATAAATAATAAAGTAGAAGGTTAACCCAAAGAATGGAAATCGGGTTAAGAATTCCCTTTCCTCAGGCATGTCTTACTTAAAACATGTTTAAACATCCTATATAATGGTTAAATTAGTGTTATTAATATCTTAAAGAAACAAGTTCATGTTTATAACATCTAATATGATCATTTTATAACCTCATTTCACCCCTTAATTGTTAGTATTTTCTTCCTTGCACTATTTTGGGTGAGTTCCTTACATGATTTCCATGATTGGTTCATGATGGATGTTCTTTTCGATGGGAAGTGAGACTAAAGAATTTAAAAGAAATGGTTTTTAAAATTTTCCAGTACCATAAATTATACCATTAATCATTTTGATGTTTTATATGAGGATGATTCATAAGTTTAAACATTAATGATGTTTGTTTAGATCATTTTAGTGGTTCTTCGATAACAACAAACCTCATTTTGTCTTATTATTTAGAACCATGAGTAAAAAAGAATTACAGAACCATGTATAGGTCATAATACATATATTATAACAAAGTTAAACCATAAAAATTGTCTGATTACCAGACTCGAAGGAATCAACGCAAATTGAAATCACATCGTCCACGATGTCGGTAATTTGAAACATCACACACAATATTTTTAATTCCTTGAATAAGTGGAGGAGGAGAAAAATAATGATGATGAATTTTTCATGAACATGATAACATCCAGAATATAAAATATTCTAGTGCTTTCATTCCATGTTTTTAAGAGGAGGTGAGTAATGAAGAATAAAATAAAGGAATCTTAAAATAAAAGAAAACATGATAAATTTCTCACGAAATTTCAGTTGCCTAACGACGTCTCTTAAAATTTCATAATAATAGTTTGATGAGAGGAAGGGGATATCTCATCATTCATAAAAAATATGGACAGTAAGGGGGGATATTTAATAAAATATCCCATCATTATTAAAATGGAATGGAAGATAATAACATAAAATTAAATAAAAGAAATAAAATAAAAGAGGATGTTTACCTCTTGATCTCTTCTCCCTGAGATCCTCCTTAAGGGATTTGGTTTTGTTCTTTTGGTGAGACCAGAAGATCTAGGACGTGGGGAAGTAGATTTGGGAGGGAGTTTCACAGAAATTAGATAATGCTAAAGCCTTAAGAAGTGTGGGAGGAAGAGGGGAGTGATGGTGGTATTTATAGTGGAGGGGAGGGTCTATTTTTAATTATTTTAATTTTTATTATAATATTTTTCTAAAGACTATGAATAGTATTAATTCATGTGACCCCAAATAGTCATAATGGCATGTGAGTTCGAACCAAGTGGGCTTAAATCATTCTTTCATCACCTATGATGCAGCAAATCAAGTATTTAGTATTTATCGTATTTTATCGTATTTTACTATTCATCATAAATTCATGAATTTTAGAAAAATTCCAAAAATTTACCTTCACCATTTATAAATGTGTAGAATTTAAAAAAGAAGTCCATTTTTGATAAATAATTTTCTCTATATTATTAATTTTACTTTTAAATAAAATTATACTTAATTAAAAAATTAACAGTTCCAATTCTACAACTACTTCTTTATCACAATGAAAAATTAACCAAGATGTTATTATCATCTAGCCTTAAGAAAATAAAATAATAATAAAATTTACTATTCATTAGTGTCATATTACTATTCCTATTACTATTCAAAAGGGTATGTCACTATTCATAAAAAACAAGTTGGTTTCATCAGACCCCAAATAACATACTAAACACAATTGTAGATGACAGTTTCTTGAAATTCAAAACATTGTGGTTGTAAAGATATTTTTAAAGGCTAGTTATAAATATCTATCTTAAACAAAGTTTCATGAATTTCAATTTATTTTTAGAAAACCTCGGGGTGTTACAATAGGTCCCCATTCCTCTCAAAATAATGATCTAGACTGGTAGTATAGTTTTTATTTCCATTAGTGATGTCAGTGAAGGTGTATCCCCCATTTAGTATTTTATTAACTTCATTATATTGTATACGATGTATATTCATAGTATATATATATATGTAAATAAGGTTCTCGATATTTTATTCTCTAATAAGGAATGTTATTATAGTATGAACACCCAGGCAAAGAAGAGTGTGGTTTCTTCACAATATCTTCACTAAATCAATTCAAACTCATTGATATAGGGATACCATGAGAGTATTAATGGAAAGAGTTCCACAATTTCTATACTCTATCCTATGTTTCAAGGATTTACAATGACTATTTTCCTGTACTACAAGATGAGTAATCATTATAAGGTGATGCTTAATATTAATGATGTTTGGATTGTTAATATATTGTTGACTTTCAATCTATGTATTGTAGGATTTTTTAGTAGTTTTTTAATTTTATGTTAATTTATAGTTTATTATTATCATCATATTAGTAATAAAAAAATTACTTAAGCAATTAGAATAACAGATATGCAAGATTTTTGTCTTAAAATTTATATCACATTTTCAAAACATTAGTACCCATTTTACAGAAGATATTGCCTTGTAAATTAAGATAGAATAACAACATAAGTCTTATAATAATTAATGTAAATATTAACAATATGAAATTAATTAAAAAATGTAAATAATTTATCTAGTCTAGAGGACATACATGGTTGGAGGGAGATCACTACTCTTTTGTGTTCTAATATAACCTCACTAATTAAGAGTATCATTGAAAATGTAATATTTAATTTTTATCCAACATTGACTCAACAAATTCAGAACATAAAAATATCAAAATTAATGAAAATAACAGGAATGGAACATCGACTATATTGATGTATCGATTGTCAAAACTCTAGCATGATCACATTCTATCTTAAATTTTTATTTTTTTATTTAGAGTCACTATTTTGTTATTTTTTTCATATAACTTATTTTATGTACTATATATTTTTTTATTTTCATTAAAGATTAAATAATTATAATTATAATTTACCGTAATAAAACTGATTATGTCATCTATGATTACATTATTTCTATTTTAAACCACGAGACACTTTTCCCACACAATGAATAAATTCATAACAATAATAATATAATTTTCTAATTTTATCCAATATAATAGTATATGATTTTATGTAAATATTCCCATCCCATTGTCTCTATTAACGTCCTTAATATCTATATGTGATAACCCTATAGTGTATAAATGAGTAAGAAAATACATTCTCCTTACCCATAATGCACAATCACCAATCTTTATCACCACAATGATCAAAAGATTCAATTAAAAAAGTAAATACAAAATTGAGTTGATGAATAATATGAATCTCCACATATAATGTGGAGTATTATATCAAAAATATTATGCATCAAGGCCATGAAAAAAATCACTCTATCATTTTATGTGTTAACCCTATTTCACATATATACTGAAGGAGAGAAATTGTTTCCCATTAAAGACTTTTATACAATATATATATACAATGATAATATCTTTTCATTAACTAAATAATCACATAATCAATTATTCATATAGAATTTAATTTCAGGAATTTAGCAAAATTAAATTATAAATAAGAATGATAAAATATCATAAGCTACCAACCATGGTATATTATTACCTGAATGTTATTTAAAATCTATCAGGAAAATAGTTTTTTATAAAGTGTTCCTTAAATCATTGTAGGGTTATTCCCTTGTCAGGATCAAAGATATTCCAATTTTCTAATTATGGTACAATATTCATAGTTTTCCATGTATTTGTTTTATGTTATAGGGAGCCGAAACCTCTTGATAGTTCCCAAAAAAGGGTACACCACATCAACTTCTATTCACCTATCCATTCAATAAAGGATTCCTAGTATAAGTATGGTTCTATGGGGTGTGATTTTGGAGACTTTCCCATCTAGAGTTAATAATAATAATATTTACGAAAATACAAAGCATTATATTCCATTTAATGACCTAAAATAAGATAAATTATACATATTGAGATTATAATAATATTTTACCATGATATACAGTCATAAAAGTGCTAATATGATCACCCATGGGAAATATTACATGTAAATTTTAAAAATAACCAATAAGAAATACTATCCTCACACCATGGAATAACATAACCCATCTAAAAATGATGTCAACTAGTAAATAAACTATCTACACATCAATATCCAATAAAATCATAATGAAAATCCCTTATCTATATATAGTCAATAAGAAATAATGTCTATACACGTCTCGAAGGGATAGTTTAGGGGTTGATTATGAACTCAGTAGGCCAACCCCAATGGTGAAACATTCTAATATTTATAAATATACCTATTAATGGAAAAGTTGAACAAACCACCATAAATATTGATTTAAATACCTACTCGACCTACGATTATCAAATCAATACATGCCTTTACATTATTTGGATAGTGTGTGAGGGGGATAAAAATTGAAAATCTATCATACTAGGAGATGCCTAAACCTGTAAATCAATCCCATGTCTCTTGGGATATATATCCTTTATAACCAAAAGGTTTATAATAGGTCCACTAAAACTCTTCATTGATATATTTTTAAAAATTTCTATAATATAGTCTCAATATATATGTCAATAAAGCGGAAACACACTAAAATATAATGGTATCTCTAATAAATAATTTTGGCCTCTAGTGTTTATAAATATCTTATATCAATGGTCAACACAATCCCCATATACGTCATAATCTACAGAGGCCCCACCATTAACTGCTGGATTATACCATATTATGGGACATCCAAATTATACATAAAATATCATTGACCCCCCACCAAGCATAGTGAAAAATAATAAACAATATCATAGGGAACAACATACATGAAACATTAAAACAATCACAACCATTACATATGAACTTGTGATAATAATACTATAAAAAACCAAACCATGGCATACTAGACTAAACCCACTATTTATGAGATGATACTACCCCTGGTATTTCATATGAATAATGGACATCATAAGGATTTATGTTCCTGTTATCACAACCATTAAGAGGTCCACATATATTTATGAAATAATGAATTACACAAGTGAAAATTGGAAATATTTAGGAATTACCTGTAACGCCCCAACCCCAGTTACCCAGAGTCAGTGCATTACTTCATAACATTGGCATGATCACAAAAGATCAAGTCTCGAAATACTGATTTGTTTAGTAGCCTTGGAAACAGTAGATACATTCATAAATGTTACATTACATCATAAGGTGAAAAACTACAATAACAAAGTCCTCATAGCCCACACTCATATCCTCTTCTCACTATCCCTGCAGGTCATTCATAAAATACTTCTTCACATCCTGGAAAATATTAAAATATTGAAAGGGGAGAGCTTAGATGCTCAGTAAGGATAACAATATAGTGGAAGCTTTCGTAAATAAACATTATCATTTAAGGCAATTTATAACTAAAACAAAAGCCTTTTAAACTTGAACTTTAGCATAATATGGAAAAAGTAAACTGAAATAATTCCATTTACTTACTCACATGGATATTCTACTAGTCGAATAATCACATGAAATATCAATAACCACTTTCATAATGATGGAATGCATAATGTCAGACTATCATAACCACGTAGCCAAGGCCTCGTGCCAAGACCACAAATAAGATTTTGTCAAGGCCTCGTACCAAGACACTAGTTTGTCTCATGAGACTTACCGATGCATCAAGGAGCTATAGCGGGATCCACTCGTCACTCATTAATTCCAATGCATTCCTCATATGAATTGGTTTAAACATATCATAAACCATAACATAATCATATCACTTAAAATCTGCATAAAGAAAATATAACATTTCCACATTTCAATCACAAGATATAAATACAACACATTGATATAATAAAAAGACTTTCAAAACCATTTTCAATACCAAAATAATAGAAAAGTAAAACATGGTATTTATTTTTCTTTTAAAAAAAGGTATGGCTTGTAGGGGAAGCTGAAACTCAAATAATGGTCACGGCGGCAGAGAAGTATTTGTCACCGCATACATACGACAAAAACATTCCCTTTTGTCGTTTAGTAAACGCTTCGTATAAAAAATATTCCTTTTGAATAAACGTAAAAGTCAAATGGGTTTATACACCGTATAAAAGAAGGTTGTGTATAAAACCAAATATGCCTCAATGAAAGGGGATTGAGACGAAGTCCCTCACAAAGATCATTTTTTTTAAATAAAATAGATCTATTATGTGTATTCACTATAAGTACAGATAAATAAAGTACAAATACAAGATAGTACATAATAATATCACGACATAATTGGAAAGTAGGAGATTAACCCAAAGATTGGAAATTGGGTTAAGAAATTCCCTTACCTTTCATTTTGTCTTGACTCAACCGTTCTTTAACCTCATGAGTAATAAACTAGAGTTAATTTATAATTTCTTAAGAAGCATTTTCATGTTTTTTATTCCTTTTAAATCACTTATTACCATGTTATGAACATTATGTAATTATTTAAGTTAATAACGGTCGTTTTGTTGATCTTTGGTACTTGAGTCAAAAATAAAATTCTTATAAGTACAAGTTGTTCATGTTGTGATATATCCATTATATCAAGAATTATATTCATGATATAGATATCATATATCTCATATATATCCAGTATATACATGCATTTATAATATTACATAACGTTTAGAGGTAAGAAATTAAATGCATTGTTCATGGAGACGGTAAGTCGTACGTACGCATGAACGCTACTTTCATTTCTATTTCGTATTTAATGAAATCATAATGATATAAAGGTATATTATAATTCCAGTATAATATCATATATAATATAATTTACTCCATCCTTTATACATCCCACATATGGTATTAACGATTCAAATCACTTTGAGGGGGTGGTAGTCCGCACTTCCTAAAATGAAATTATCGCCTTTACCCATAATGGAAATCATAAATTATGCCATAAATGAGAAATACAGAAGCATAAGGAAAAAATAAACATATTATATATCATATATAAATATAGTTACATCTTAATGTACACCTTTGAAGGTGTTATATGAGTGTTGAACAATCATCGTTTCGTGAGGCAGAAATTCACCATCCACAAAAACAGTATGTTATTTAACCATTAGATGTAGGTGTGTGTATGTTTACCTCTAATACTTCTTATAAAAACATCCTAGTATATTTAGGATACTGGTTTTGTTAGAAAATAAATGAATAAAAATATTTTATGGGGTTGGAGAAGCAAAATAAAATAAAATAACATAAGCGAAGACATTACCTTAAAATCGGGTAACTCTTTCGATTTCTGCCAAAGGCTTCCTTGGGAAGAATTATGCCAAAAGTGAGGCTTCTAGGAGTAAGGGAGGGAAGTTGGGAGAGTATTTGGGCAGAGTTTGGCCGAGCCAAAAGGATTTGAAAGTGTGAGTAAGGTGGTAGAGGTGGGGGCCTTTTATAAGTGGAGAGGAGGGGCACTCTTGGAATATAAAGAAAAGTCACTTTATTTTAAGATGGTATTAGGATTTAAGAGGTCCCACATTGATATAATTCAAGGATAAGGTGATAAGGGTTATAAATACACCCATACAATAGGTTTTAGACATGTGTTGGTCTTAGATATTACATTATCTTTCCATTTTATTTAAATCGTTAAATAATGAGGTCGTCGCTGCATCATCATGATGTCATAAATAATTTAATTTATTTAATGTCTAAAAATTATAAAAAAAACTACTATGATGTAGAAAATCATTTTATCTTTCCATTTAATATTTATAGTAAAAAATATGACTTGTATAACCCCATGTAAAAATTGTTTTAGTAAAACATTTCATGTTTGTGTCATTTTTTTACTTTAACATTAAATATAAGGTATTTATGTCATTTTCAAACTAAAGTGGCTCCATGGGGTCCCCAAGTTGACCCATGGATTTTCTTGGTCGGCCATGGCACATCCAATGAGGGTAGGACATGTGTCAATCTCATCTCATATTATTAAAACATTATTTTTACCTTAAACAACACTAATTACCTCTAATCGTGATTAAGAACTTAAAAGTTACTATTCACCTAAAATTATTTTAATCTCATTGAACCGCATTTTACTTCTTAATGACAACCATGTATGTCGGATTTTTGAAATTCATAACACAGAAGTGGTAAAATTTCATTTAAACGAAAAATAAGTTTTTATAAGTACCACTTAGTGGTTTCACTATTCATCAAAAATTGAAGTTTTTCAGAAAAATCCCAAAAAATCACCCTAATCTATATTTGATATTCCGATTTAAAAAATGATGTATATTTTAAAAAATTCCAAAAATATAAGTTGCATTAATTAATTTTATAATTAATTCCCGCTGTCACAACAAATAGCGTGTTTTTAAGAAACAATTTATATCAAAAGATTGACAATAGTTCATGCCCAATTTCAATGTTAAATTAATTCTAATGAACACCATTGGATAAAATCGTAAAAATATATTCTAATAATACTTTAAAACCACTCAATAGTATAATTTATCACTATAAATTATTTTGATTAAAAAAGTTGTTTTAAGTATTTTTCACTATTCATAAAAATTTGGAAGTTCTCAGAAAATTGCAAAAAATTCAACATAGGCTAATTTCGACATTCCGAATCCAAAAATGAAGTCCATTTTGAAATATAAAATATATATAATTTCAAAAAGTGGGTATTACTATTCATAAGGGCTATTTTGATTAGTCACAGTGTGTTAGAATCTCGAACTTGCGTACAATGCAAGCTATTGCATTATTGAAAGAGGAGTGTATCGTGGAAGCACAGGGTGTTACAGTCTCCCCTCCT
This sequence comes from Viscum album, assembly GCA_963277665.1. Taxonomy (NCBI): domain Eukaryota; kingdom Viridiplantae; phylum Streptophyta; class Magnoliopsida; order Santalales; family Viscaceae; genus Viscum; species Viscum album. Next base: position 1,470,592,008 of record OY728125.1, on the reverse strand, counting down.
TCAATAAATTGAATCCTCACAATTTGAAATTTTTCTTTGAAAATAAAAGGTTGAAAATAGAAAATACCTTTGTGGAAAACCCACATCGGAAATAAGGTTAATAAAATTTAGCCTCAATAAGAGGGAAATGGAAATGAAAAACTCACCACCAAATTATGATGTTGATAAGGAGAACATTGGTGGAAATTAGAGACTAATAATTGGAGGAAAAATGTAAATATTTGTAGGTATTGATCGAGGTCATCAATCACAAACAAGTGTAAAATTGAGGGCCACAAATCCTTCAATCTATGTTGATTTAAAATATCATCAGTTCAACAAGACATAAGGTATTAGGATAAAACATTTTTTGTTTTAATATACCTTTACTGAAGTTTAAGAATTAATTTATTCATAGAATAAGATATTGGTATATATATATTTTTATGCTTGACAAGTAGAGTTTCAACCTTCAACTAATTTCTACCACAAACTCATCTTTCACTAAAAAAGATAATAGAACTCACAAATATTATATTTAGCATAATCGTACAAGGTTCAAAATATTAACACATACCATTTAGATTACGAAAACTATTTTGTAATAACCAGGGACTTCTTGTAGGCTAGTGGTAGGTCATAAAGGCATGTCTCAATATGGTTGTGGGTTCGATTCCTGCAGCTTTGTCCGACGCGATGGGTTATGCCCCACCCTGCAGGTTGTACTTTTCCTAAAACTATAGTATTATAATATTCCAAAAATAATCTTCAGAAATGTTTTAACCTTAAACAATACTATCCAAATATCAACTTAATCCATTCCAACCTTTATAGTTATCCAAAATACTTCTTCCCAACTCATAGTCCAAATTTTATAAGGAAGGTAAACATAATAAAGATCCTTTTTTCCATGTAACCACATGTGAACACCTTCATCATGTATTCTTTTAAAACACTGCAACATACTAAATTACCATAAATCCTTATTGATTACATTCATGATCCCTTAATCCTTATATAATACTAGATATACTCCTTCTATCAAAAAATGCATACAAATCATTAATCAGTTTCAAGGAAGTTAAGAATATCCAATATAATTTATCCAAATCAATCATGTATTATTCCAAAATCACTATCTCAGTATTAGAACTATATTATGGTATATCTTTATCTCAACTATATATTTTCCAAAAATTTAACCTGCTGTGGAGTCACCTTTCTTGGTTCCACACAATCTCAAGTCCGTGATGAAATAGTACTGCAGTACAATCCTTATATACTCCATAATTATTATAACCAGTACATCATTGATACAACACTCAAATGACAAAATTATTTAATAACAACATAAGAACTCTAATCATTCCTCCTCATCTGTGGTAGTATCATAACAGGATTATTTTCCAATAACATCATTTGGGGCATACTCTGATGATTTGTACATTGGTTTGCATAGTGTCCCCACTCCTTGCAGATGAAGCATTGTACATTTGAAACCTTTTTTTACCCTTGCAGTCACGCACTTGGTGTCCTTTTTCTCCACACTTATAACAAACTCCCATTCCCTTCAGGAAAGTTCCAAGGTGTTTCTTCCCACAGTTATCACATATTGGAAAATTCTTCTTTTCCCACGTCCCTTTTCCCATCATTCTCTCTTCCATCCTTTTCTTCTCTTTCTTCCCTTCAAATCCATAAGACTCCGAGAATTCTTTACTTATCTTATTAACACATGATACGATTTCTTCATATGTTGAGAACACATGGGAGATAATTTCACTTCTAAATGTTAGCTTAATACCGTGAAAGATATGATCCTTCTTACGCTTTGGATAATACTTATTGCTGGAGTTCACATTCCTTCCACTGGGCGCCATTTCTAAACAATGGCATAAACTAGATTAGTTTATGAATCAAAATACATAATTCCATACTTATAAAATACTTAACATAAATTGAACTATTTATGGATATAATCTATAATTATAAAAATGTTTTCTTTGAAGAAGAGTATACTCATAACCCTTCATAGTGGTTTGTAAAGAAAGTGAGAATTATCCTAATAATATCCCCCGGGAGTGTCGTAACCAAGAGTGGAGCAAGGCCCGTTGTCGTGCACCAGTTCCCGTTCGAGTCTAGCTCAAAGCGGTGTTTTCGGGTTTTACCCCAAGGTACATCTGTGCCAGAGCCACCTCTACCTGCTCGTATCCAGACAGGGATGTATTTCTCGGAAATCTCACAAAATCTCTATAATACCAAAATTATAGGAAGTTCTTCTATACTAATCCTCAAAGTCTATCTTTGGGCTATGTGCTCTAATCAGAGTTTATCTAAATCTATCTTCCAAGGTTAGTAATAAACTACCTCTGATACCAACTGTAACTCCCCGACCCCAGTTACCCAGATTCGGTGCATTAGTTCGTAACATTGGCATGATCACAAAAGATCAAGTCTCGAAAGACCGATTAGTTTAGTAGCCTTGGAAACAGTAGATACATTCATAAATGCTACATTACATCATAAGGTGAAAAACTACAATAACAAAGTCTCCATAGCCCACACTCATATCCTCTTCTGACTATCCCTGTAGGTCATTCATAAAATACTTCTTCACATCCTGGAAAATATTAAAATATTAAAAGGGGTGAGCTCAGATGCTCAGTAAGGATAACAATATAGCGGAAGCTTTCATAAATAAACACTAACATTTAAGGCAATGTATAACTAAAACAAAAGCCTTTTAAACATTAACTTTAGCATAATATGGCAAAAGTAAACTGAAATAATGCCATTTACTTACTCACATAGATATTCTACTAGTCGAATAATCACCTGAAATATCAATAACCACTTTCATAATGATGGAATGCATAATGCCAGACTATCATAACCACATAGCCAAGGCCTCGTGCCAAGACCACAAATAAGATTTTGTCAAGGCCTCGTGCCAAGACACTAGTTTTTCTCATGAGACCTACCGATGCATCGAGGAGCCATAGTGGGCTCCACCTGTCACTTATTAAGTCCAATGCATTCCTCATATGAATTGGTTTAAACATATCATAAACCATAACATAATCATATCACTTAAAATCTGCATAAAGGAAATATAACATTTCCACATTTCAATCACAAGATATAAATACAACACATTGATATAATAAAAAGACTTTCAAAACCATTTTCAATACCAAAATAATAGAAAAGTAAAACATGGTATTTATTTTTCTTTTAAAAAAAGGTATGGCTTGTAGAGGAAGCTGAAACTCAAATAATGGTCACGGCGGCGGAGAAGTCTTTGTCACCGCATACATATGACAAAAACATTCCCTTTTGTCGTTTAGTAAACGCTTCGTATAAAAAATATTCCTTTTGAATAAACGTAAAAGTCAAATGGGTTTATACAGCGTATAAAAGAAGGTTGTGTATAAAACCAAATATGACTCAATGAAAGGGGATTGAGACGAAGTCCCTCACAAAGACCATTTTTTTAAATAAAATAGATCTATTATGTGTATTCACTATAAGTACAGATAAAGAAAGTACAAATACAAGATAGGACATAATAATATCATGACATAATTTGAAAGTAGGTGATTAACCCAAAGATTGTAAATTGGGTTAAGAAATTCCCTTACCTTGCGTCCTGTCTTGATTCGACCGTTCTTTAACCTTCTGAGTAATAAACTAGAATTAATTTATAATTGCATAAGAACCTTTTTCATGTTTTTTTATTCCTTTTATATCACTTTTACCATGTTATGAACATTATGTAATTATTTATGTTAATAACGGTCGTTTTGTTGATATTTGGTACTTGAGTGAAAAATAAAATTCTAATAAGTACAAGTTGTTCATGTGGTGATATATACATTATATCCAGAATTATATTCATGATATAGATATCATATATATCATATATATCCAGTATATACATGCATTTATAATATTCCATAACGTTTAGAGGTAAGAAATGAAATGCACCGTTCATGGAGACGGTAAGTCGTACTTACGCATGAACGCTACTTTCATTTCTATTTCGTATTTAACGAAATTATAATGATATAAAGGTATATTATAATTCCAGTATAATATCATATATAATATCCTTTACTCCATCCTTTATACATCCCATATATGGTATTAACGATTCAAATCACTTTGAGGGGGTGGTAGTCCGCACTTCCTAAAATGAAATTATCGTGTTTACCTATAATGGAAATCATAAAGAATGACATAAATGAGAAATACAGAAGCATAAGGAAAACAGAAACATATTATATATAATATATAAATATAGTGACATCTTAATGGCCACCTTTGAAGGTGTTATATGAGTGTTGAACAATCATCGTTTCGTGAGGCAGAAATTCGCCATCCACAAAAACAGTAAGTTCTTTAACCATTACATGTAGGTGTGTGTAAGTGTATCTCAAATCCTTCTTATAAAAACATCCTAGTATATTTAGGATAATGGTTTTGTTACAAAAGAAATGAATAAAAAGAGTTTATGGGGTTGGAGAAGAAAAATAAAACAAAATAACATAAGCGAAGACATTACCTTAAAATCGGGTAACTCTTTTGATTTGAGCCAAAGGCTTCCTTGGGAAGAATTCTGCCAAAAGTGAGGCTTCTAGGAGTAAGGGACGGATGTTGGGAGAGTATTTGGGAAGAGTTTGGTCGAGCCAAAAGTCTTTGAAAGTGTGAGTAAGGTGGTAGAGGTGGCGGCCTTTTATAAGTGGAGAGGAGGGGCACTCTTGGAAAGTAAAGAAAAGTCACTTTATTTTAAGACGGTATTCAGATTTAAGAGGTCCCACATTGATATAATTCGAGGATAAGGTGATAAGGGTTCTAAATCCACCCATCCAATAGGTTTTGGATAGGTTTAGGTCTTATATATTACATTATCATTCCATTTTATTTAAATCATTAAATAATGAGGTCATCGCTGCATCATCATGATGTCATAAATTATTTAATTTATTTAATGTATAAAAATTATAAAAAAATACTATGATGTAGAAAATCATTTTAGATTTCCATTGACTATTTATCGTCTAAAATATGACTTGTATAACCCCATGTAAATTTTTTTTTAGTAAAACATTTCATGTTTGTGTCATTTTTTTACTTTAACATTAAATAAAAGGTATTTATGTCATTTTCCAACTAAAGTGGAACCATGGGGTCCCCAAGTTGACCCATGGATTGTCTTGGTCGTCCATGTCACATCCAATGAGGGTAGGACATGTGTCAAGCTCATCTCATATTATTAAAACATTATTTTTACCTTAAACTACACTAATTACCTCTAATCGCGATTAAGAACTTAAAAGTTACTATTCACCAAAAATTATTTTAATCTCATTGAACCACATTTTACTTCTTAATGACAACCATGTATGTCAGATTTTTGAAATTCAAAACACAGAAGTGGTAAAATTTCATTTAAACGAAAAATCAGTTTTTATAAGTACCACTTAGTGGTTTCACTATTCATCAAAAAATGAAGTTTTTCAGAAAAATCCCAAAAATTCACCCTAAGCTATATTTGATATTCCGATTTCAAAAATGATGCATATTTTAATAAATTCCAAACATATATGTTGCATTAATTAATTTTATAATTAATTCCCGCTATCACAACAAATAGCGTGTTTTTACGAAACAATTTATATCAAAAGATTGACAATTGTTCATGCCCAATTTCAATGTTAAATTAATTCTAATGACCACCATTGGATAAAATGGTAAAAATATATTCTAATTATACTTTAAAACGACTCAATAGTATAATTTATCACTATAAATTATTTTGATTAAAAAGTTGTTTTAAGTATTTTTCACTATTCATAAAAATTTGGATGTTCTCAGAAAATTACAAAAAATTCAACATAGGCTAATTTCGAAATTCCGAATCCAAATATGAAGTCCATTTTGAAATATACTATATATATAATTTCAAAAAGTGGGTATTACTATTCATAAGGTCTATTTTGATTAGTCGTAGTGTCTTAGAATATCGAACTTGCGTACAATGCAAGCTATTGCATTATTGAAAGAGAAGTGTATCGTGGAAGCTCAGGGTGTTACATTACCTACCCAAAATTATTGGATCTTCACTAATTTAAAATCATTTTCATGTTTTTATTTAGTCCCAATAACTCACCAAAATATGAAAAAATTCCATAAATTATGGTTTTCTGGAAAAATATATGGAATAGTGATAAATTGATTAGTATGAAAAAAATATATTATTATACATTCGTCATGTTCCCCTATACATTTGAAAAATTATATTATTAAAATATTCTAAAAGAATCTCACATGGATAAGGTGAAAACATTATGAAGGCCTATGTGGTTTTTATTATTGAGTTTGGGTAAAAAAGAATCCCCAAAATACCTTTTATAATGTTTTTTACAGAATAAATAATCAATCTATAAATTTAAAATATATAGAAATATCACATTGATTTTGGAAAACCGAATTACCATTAATTAACTACACATAAATAGGCATTGTTACATTGTCATGCATACATACTATGAAAATGGGAACCATGTAATAAATTTTTTCCATCATATTGGATACACTTAAACAAATTAACCACAGTAATATAAATATTTTTTATTAATTAATATCTTAATGATAAATTTACACATATTACCCTTACATTTTTCATTTTATTGTGTTATCATATTAACTTTAATATATTATGAAAATATAAAAAAATAATGAAAATACCAAATCATTTCTAAATAAAACATAACTTCTTTTTCTTTAAAATATTCATAAAAGCCAGAAAAGTAATAAAATTTATTAATATAAAACACATAAGACATAAAAAATACACAAATTTTTTTTTCCAATTCTTCCCAAATCTAAATGTTTAGATTTTTAAACCCAAAAACCCTCATAGAGCAGACAAGCATTTAGAATCACCAAAATAGACATAAAAGAAATATTTTTCAAATATCCATATATTCACTAAAAACATTATAAGAATTATAATTTTTTTAAAATATACAAAATCTATAACAAATTATAAAAATAACCATAACAACATATTTAAATCAATATAAGCCAACAAAACCTCAAATTTTTCTAGATTCACAAGTCCAACTTGTGGTCTAACAAAAATTACCATTTTAAAGTACCATGGACATTACAACCTTTGATATATATGATATATCATCCCTGGGCTATTCTAGTCACATTCCAATCAACTTTTAATAACACATGAGAATCACACTATATAAATTCTCACAACACTGAAATGATTTTGAACAAATTTGTCTATTATTCTCATATACTAGTTACCATTGCTTTCGAAATCATAAAAATATGTTCATTACATGGGAACTACCTTTTATAGGAATTACCTACCGGGTCACACAGTAACCAATTTACCTAACACAATAATGGTATCCTAGTAGTTCATTCTATACAAACCAGTTATCAAAATATACAAGAATTCATTATTCATCATTGTTACACAATGTTTGGTTTCCCATTTTTATCATACATCATAATTTCTTCCAACATGTCAAATTGATGGCAACACGACCCAAATATATCACATATTCTAATTATGTACTTGTACCCATCATAAAAATACATTATCATCATTCTCATAATATACTAATAACTATATATTGATATCCATCTTTATATGTTTATGTTGGATTAATCACATGCAGCTCACCACTTGATCAACTTCCAAATGACCATCATCAATATCGTGTTATACACACTAACTTAAACTCCCCACATTGGATGGTATATCAACCACATACACATATCACATGTGGTTTTATGTCATGAATAATATCCCTTTTTCTAAAATCCAAAAATTATCTAAGATACTTGAATCTGATGTAGTCGATCCCCCATGACTATCTATAAGTTTCATTGAAAAATATTTCTAGTTTTTCCATCTAGCCACACACTATAAAATTCATTGCTGGATTTTCACACTAACAATGAGCATGTAATGTCTGAACACACATGGTGCATATCATCAATTACCCTCTATGTTATCATATGATCAAAACATTTCAATAACATTTATGTTGGGTGTCCTCATAAAACCTCTTTGAGATAACCAAATCTACATTACCAATATAACTTGTCAATATTTTCCAACCACATGTAATATTCTGGTTTATGTTCAACATCATAATAATTTTTTCGATTACCACTTTTGAGAATGAAGTGAATTTGAATACTTGTTTTTGCACACTAATAGAATTTCCCAAACCATCCTCAAATCATTAAACCAAAATGACCCTTTCTTCTTCCATAGTTGGGTGAAATAAAAAATATCTTTCATCCTATATCATAATCAATATCCTAGGTCTCTCATTACTATAATTGACTAAACCCATGGGATTTCATATCGATAATATTCCATGGATAAATTAATTAAATAACATTGCTTTGATGTCCTTCCATGAAAACCACTCATGCATGCTTACTTATACATATATCTCTTACTACTGTTTTATTGGTTTTATAAACTTATAAGTGTCCAACAACACCATCTAACCTAGTGGTGTAACATTCTAGTAGAATATAATATATACCGACTCGATCTTGTTCTCCTCCACCTTCAGTAAACCCTCATCCTTGAACAGTGGATAATGGTTTGGATGTAACTCCCATTCATGTATTCTATAGTTAGATCATATATTTATACTCATCAATTATCACATTGGATAACACAACCTACATCATTATAGGTTTATCATGTATCCACTACCCACGCTCACCCAGACTCTATCTTTTTCATCGAGCTTATAGCACCATCATATGGATTTTTTTACCTCTCATCCCTCAGTATTCCTCAACATTTCATGCCTAGGCGGTAACATGTACCCACCCTGTAAATTTTTCAATGGTTTTCCTATAAGTGGATTCTCTCTTTGAAATATACTTATATGGTTTGTATAGATATAATAGTAGAAATTTATTAAAAATGTAAATATATAATAGGGAACAAAACACACTAATGTTACACATACCTATCCCAAAAATGTCCCATATCATTAGGCCTCATGACCCCACCCTTCTACTTATGGGTTATATATCACATACATCATACAAATATTAGTTAAAATACATTTTTAGACCAAAGATAAAATATCATGGATGATTGAGAGAAATTACACCAGTATGTTATACCGTAAATCATCTTATAGGTTATTTAAGATAATTTAAAATTTTAATCCCATTCTCATGGTAAATAAAATACCCTTCCTATATAAGTTGATTAGAATCCTACTAACATAAAATTCATGAAAGAGCAGTTTAACAGGGTATTGAGAAATTAAAAAAATAATCCTTCCTTTTTATTTGAGTTTCCAAAAATAATAGCATGAAAATAAAAACATTCATCTAATACTTATGTGTCTAACATAAAAGATGTGTAACCCATCCTAATTATCATGTCGAAGTGTCTAAAATAAAAATTAATATAATAAAAAAATTATTTACACCAAAATAACTCAACAGTAAAAATGAAAACCAAATAAAATTAATGTTTACTTCATAACATGGATTCCCATTAATGTATATGTTGTCATTAAAGAAAACATAACATAAATACCATCTTATAAAACATAACTAGAATACAAGTAAACTACACCCTAAAAATATAAATTAACTTTTTAATAACCATAAATTAATACCACTTTTTAATAACCATGACTTGATACAACTTTGTAACACTCCCTTAGCCTTGGATGACATGAGAGTTCCAAAATTTTGGTGTGTAATGTGACCTTCATATTTCCTCTCAGTATGAAAATGGATATAGAAAATACATTAGGGTATAAGGGATGATATTGGGATAAATCTACAGTATAGTAGAAAATAACAATAAAAAACTAACAAGAATAATAATTTACATAATAATAAAAATTAAGACGATTTATATATATTATTAGTATGATAATAATTTATAATGTTATGTTTTTATCAAGAGTAAATACACTCACCCTTGGGTCAATACAATATGTACATTTTTAATATAAGTAATAATAACTCTATCCCGAATCCATGAAAACCACTTTAAAATTCACCAAAATCATTCGAACAAACTCATGGGTCGTTTACACATCACACTCATAAAAAAACCCAATGAAGAAACATTTCACATAGCTATTACATAATTTCTAATTTATAAATTCATCATGGAGGGTTTTCATAACCTATGATTATGAAATATATAGGCCACCACCAATATTATCCTTATATAATAATTATATATATACCAATGTATGAAAGTGTGTATGAAACAACAGTTAGTAATTAATAAAAAAATAAAACACCTATTCTAATAAATACATAGTCTGTATTTACTAACATAAAATAGTGTTAAATTTGAAGGATGCATACATGATATATTATAAAATAATATACCTCAACCTCCCAATCAAAACAATTTCACTAAGGATATGCATCATCAATAAAAAACAATTCCATAAATGTTACACCATAAAAACCCACAAAAAAATAAATAATGAATTCTATAAAACATTACCAATATATATCTCAATATGATGAGAAACACACACCCATGCAATAGAATGTCTCACCACCAAATGTGGCATGTATAGCGTAAACATCCTCCATGCTGATGTTCATCACCATCCCCCTAATCTTGCATATCAATTTTGTATTCCACCGAAATTGAGGGAACTAAACCAACTTAAAAGCCATTATTTGTGTTTGAGTGAAGCCAAAAAAACTCAACTAACCATAGTGAGTGGTAAAAAAAACTATTGTCCACATCATTGATGATGCTCCACCAATAATTGAAAAATTTGTTAAATCGCTTAGGAACATATGAGAATCCCCCCAATAAAATAACAGCTCAAAACTGTACAATCATTATTATATGACCGCATTCCCATAAAACTCTAAAACCATACTCCCAGATGACATATGACTAAACACACCTTTTCAACATGATAATGCCATTGGTTATTCCATGAAAAGTGGATAAACTGTGTTGTTTAATTGCAAACCTTATAATCATGACGTGTCGCATGATTATTTATTTTGATATGAATAACTCAATCATAATTATTAAATAACAAGGTACCACATATATAGATTTATAATTCTTCAAATAGTTGATAATATCTGGTTGGTGCATTTTTAATTAGAAAAAACAACCTAAATGTGATAAATTCATTGAAATTAGGTTTTTTAGAAAATGATAAGTTAAGTGTGATAATTCCTCATGTCAAACACATAAAAACAATTAGACTTTACTATAGATTTATCTTTATTCATACATCATGACATTCTGAAAAGAATTCTTTATAATCACGCATGAATATGGATAATGGAAGATGAGAGACCTACCTAAAATTTTTGTTACATTATTGTAAAAAAGAGACCCTAAAATACATTTTAAATATTTTTTTCTCTATAATAACTAATAATTAAATAAATTTTATTATAATTATTGAAAAATAAAATATTTTTGTCTTTGGAAAACTCTTTTACCTATATGTGAATATCATTACATAGAAACTATTACATATCACCATAAATAACAAACATAATAAGATTATACACTAAAAAAGATTTCCCTTATATATCATTCCATTTTTATGATATTTATATTTTAGAGTTACCCATACAAAACTTATATAAGAACCATGAACTTATTATTAATATTAATTTCATAAATAAATGTATGTTGCAATATACTATATATTATTATACAAATAAAAAACTTAGAAAAGGTATTTAATTAATATATGTGATTACAATAACTAGAAATGAAACTAAATAAAATTTCCAATATTACAACTAGGAAAAAATATAAATTATAATTGAATAAGATGGAAAATATGGATAACCCCGATCTATTAGAATCATCACCCCTACTAGAAACACAATAGAAACAATAAAAATATTATTAAACTAAAAAACATTTTAATAATGTAAATATTGAACCTTGAGAGGAATTTATTTGAATATTCAGTGAAACAATTTAGTGGTATATATATGAAGTAACATGACTGTGGGAAAAATTGTGTGAAAATTGGAAAAGTGACATGAATGTTGGAAATAGTAACATGACCTTTGGAATAGTGATATTCCCTCAGAATAATAAATTATGATATAAGTAATATATATCATGACTAAATTATAAAAATATAATCACTATAATGAGAATAAATTATATAAAACTCAATATAAATATAGCCACATTTTTAATAAAATATATTTTAATGAATTTACAAAAAAACATAATTTTTATGTTTAAATTTAAAATTACTTATTATATAAACTTTTATTCCAAAAATGAATATTGTTTTTGAAATAATGGAATCAAAATTTTCTAGTGTATTTTTTTAGAATATTCTAAAATACATCAATTTTAGGTGAATAGTAAATATGTCATTTTTCATATTATCAGTATATCATAAAATACATCATTCATGACTTAATAATTTACTAATATTTTATAGAACAAGTTTTTCGGTCGTGATATATTTTATTTCATAAATAATTCATTAATATATATTAAAATTAATTTGCAAAATAAAAATATCCTTCCAAAACCTAAAGCCAAAAGTGATTCCTTAAAATAACAATTTAATATTCTTCCATGTTACTTGTTAAAAAAATATTGAATTAAAATTATATAGTGTATTTCAATAATTAAAACCTTTATATTATATTTATATATTAATTAAATTTTATAAAAATAACTATTATATGTTGTACCATTGATATAATATTTTATTCAATATTTTATTCTAACAATACTCATCTCTCCAAGTATAAATAACCCCACTACCGCACATTGAAAAACCACTCATCCTCAATATTACAATTCATAAAATATGAATAAATACTCCCTATAAACCTCATTATTATACTTACGTATGTTCTAGATTAGTCTAACTCCAATAAGAAATGTATTTGTAGTGGCATAGAAGAGATGTTACACTGAGGATTATGTAAGTTTCGTTCTACTATTCTTTTTTTATCTCGTCCTCTTCTTATTCTATTTCATTTTATCAACTCCAATTTCACAATAGAAACATATATCATAATTTAGGAATTTATTTAACATTATATTAATTATTATAACCTACTATAACTATTATATTTACTATATAAATAAATTTCAAACATCCATTTTCCGACTCTCCTGACAATGTCCCATTAAAGGTTGATTAACAATATATAGAGAAACTTCTATTTCCAAAAATATAACTTTATGTAGCGATGGATATTATAAAATATATGATATATATATAAATATTATTATGAGTTTTATAATCTTCTATAATTAATTAATCTTATTTATAAATTACATTGAATAAAGTTGTGTAATCGAGGAAAATGAAATTTTTTTAAGTAAAACATGATATGAAAATTACAACACTATAAACAAGGAAAATAAGAAATATTATAAGATCAATATAATTGAAAAATAGTTGAATTTTTTTGATTAATCATTTCAAGATAATGTTTTAAATAAATCTATTTATATACATTAGGAGGTGATAATTTGACAAAAAAAGTGGGAATAATGTTATGGGGATTCTCAAATCAAACTCCTTTAATTTGTGTTATCTATATATCATGACATACTTTTTATGAATACTACTCTAATTTTCCTTAAATATTAAATCATTAATAATCAATTTTTTCTCTGGGATATACAATTTTCATACTGAATTTTATGTAAAATAAAAAAAAATCTTCCAAAAAGAATGTTATTTTGAAAGCACATCTTTGACTCCTCTTGAGTTATTTCCTCATCGCTCAAGACTGAGGATTCTTATACCACGTTGTTGTTTTCCTTTTAATTTTATAACTCCAAGTTTATTCATGAAATATTGATTGATGAAATCTATATTAAACACATTGCTTTATATGGGATAATTCAATAATATTATTATAATACATTCTATGTGGAATGCATGATTATGAAAATATTATGATGTGATGGGAGGACATGAAATTATATATCCCTCTAATTCATTTGGTAATATTGTGTATCTCATGGGATAATTTTTAATATTCCTGAACATGATTCTAGATTTGATCACAATGAGTTTTTCATTATTATTCACATATGTTATAGGTGAACATAATACAACATTTTTTCAAAATGACAATTTTATGATTATGAAGATATGTTATGCGTGAACATGATTCAATATTTTTTCTCCAAAAATGTGTGGTATTTTACTACTATAACATGATATTTTATTTTTACACATTTTCTCATTACATGACTTTATAACATGTTTCCCTAAATATTTTAATGATGATATTATGCTTATGATATGATGATGATTATTATTTACATCCATATTCTACGATTCATGCCCATTATTCATCCTCCTACTCGTATTTTAGATCACTCATTTATTTGATGTATATCCTTAGGAAATTACATGTACTAAGGTTAATGTGAGATTTAATGGACAGAGATGAAGGCTTTTATAAATATTTATGGTATATCCATACAAAAATTTTCCAACGCACTAAACCATTAGATAAGAGAATTTTACATCCATTATGTTTTTATCATAAAAAATATGTAATAGATATGTAATGAAATTTAGGGTCCCTGTAATTGGTATAAAAGCACTTTTTAGTTAATTTGGGAATTCATATTATATATTGTTTGGGAAATACAATAGGATCAGTCTAATTATATGTAAAAATCAAGGAGTCTTTTCTTTATAAAAAATGATAAACATAAGGATCTCATAAGATATTCATTTAGAGGTAATTTTGTAAAATAATAAATTATTCATTCTTATTTTACTTATTTATTTTCAAAAAAAATTCTTCTAAAAATAATAGTTCAAAAAACATCAATAAAACAAATGTTTAATAGAAAAAATAATATTAACTCATTCCTAGTGATTTTTTGATATATTTTACTACATAAATTAATATCCTATAAGTTATCAAGAACTCTTTAATTTAATCCTTGATACATTGATGTAGAGATATATCTATAAATACCTAGTGGCACAATCATTACAACCCAATTGTTAGTCTCTTCTCATATAAGTGTATAGTGGAATATTATTACATAGAATATCATAATACATTACTTGGTTTAATTTGTTGATATAATGGTCATGGACTATATCTCATTATATAGATAACACATCAACTATCAGGAAGAGAAAATAACTTTTCATATTCCTATCCCTACGATTCTATTTTAATAATGTAAAGAATATCATGAATCTTCTTTGGAAAATTCATTAACAGTGTGTGTTTTTATTCTATGTGATGAAACATTCCATTCCCAATTGGTTAATTCAATGAAATGTATTCATCTTGAAGAATATCCCATTGTTTGGGAATACATAGAGGTATTTCTCGAAGAGTTAACTGAACATACCCCAGATCATAGTGTAGATTTATAAATATAACATGTACATGGTGCCAATTCGATCTCATAATTATTATATGGGATGACCACGATCAAATTATAAAATCTAAAGAAGTAGATACAAGAGAATTTGAAAAAAGGTTTCATACACCGTAGTATGTCACCATGGGGAACAATGGTTCTCCTTGTTGTGAAAAAGGATTGATCAATGCGACTATGTATCGATTATTAGGAACTCAACAATATCACCATAATTGAAAAATAATATTCTACCATGATTTGATGAATTATTTGATAAAATTCAGGGATATTACTAATTATCCATGTTTGATCTTATTTTTTTGACATTATCAACTGAATGTGAAGAAGGAGGACACTCAAAGTATTATCTTTCGTACGTGGTAACAGAACAATGTGTTCTTAGATATTCCATATATACATACTAATTCCCTAAAAAATATTCACTAATTTGATAAATAAAATCATTAGACACTATCTTGAAAAATATATGGTAGTCTATATCCTTGATATATAATTTACTATAATATAAAGGAGGAATATGAAGAGAATATAAGGATTGTGATAGTGTCATTAAGAGTGGATAAACATTACACTATGTTTGGAAAGTGTTATTTTTTGATATAGAAATCGAATTCTTGGGGAACATGATCTCATGTGTGGGAATTTTTATCGATCCTTCAAAAAATGGAAAATTGAGTAATGAACAATACCCACTACATTCATTGAAATTTATTGTTTTTGTGGATTATTTTCATACTACAATCTTTTTATTAGGGATTTCTCATGATTTTCTAGCTCGTTTACAAGGATAACATAGAAAGGGGTAGATTATATTTATATAGATGAATGTGGGTAAATAATAAAGAGATCAAGAATATGATAATCACTATGCCTATATTCACACGAAAAATAAGTGGAGAAGGTGTTTCGATATAATGTGATACATAAAATAAATTATTTGTTTGTGTAATCATTAGAAATTATAACGTGAAATCATATTCGTTGTGATATTCCATGATTCATGATCCCAACTACATAATACATGATCTAGAGTAAGCATCTATGATAACAGCTATTTATATTTGGTTACAATACCTCAATGGGGAAAAGTGTTATATATATATATTATAAGAGTATAGCGTATATATTCAACCAAAAGAATCTCAGCTTTAATAAAAGTTAATTGTTAGAGCTAATGAAGGAATACAATTTCTCGATTCAATACCATCCATGAAAGGACAATAATGTAACTGATTCTCTTAGAAGAAAATAACCAACTATTCAATCCAGGATGAATATTGAGAAAGACCCTATATTCATAAATATGAAAAGGATAGATTTTGAAATCATAATGACTGGGAATATATAGTACCTTTCCTAATTTATCTCACAACCTTCTAACATAGAGATGACAAAGTTGTCACAATGCGACAATCCAGAGATATAATAGAATGTGAAATAATTATATGAAGGCAAGATTCATCATATTTGAATCAAGGATAATGGTGTAATTTGGTTTGGAATGAGGCATTCAGTGCCGACATTTACTAAGATAAGAATGATCTATAGTACAATTCATATAGCTAAAATTTCATTATCAATACATGAAGTACCAATATGTATCATGATATTTGAGAACACTTCTGGTGGGACAATTTGAAGAAATAGATTTCATAGTATATTGCATAGTGTTTAGTATGTTAGAAAGGTAAAGAAATGTGATTGAATTCCAATGGGATGATGAAACAATTTCCAATTACCACATGGGAATTGAAGATTGCCTCTATAGATATTTTCATTGGTCCCCCGAAAGCATAAAATGGAATCAATGTGATATGTGTTATGGAGGGTCAAATCACCATGAATTCCCACTTAATCACTATTTCGGAGGATTTATTTCTTGGATAGTATTATAGGATATATGTGATCGAATTTGTGAGAATAAATGGGGTTCAATGATAAATCATCTCTAATCATGATCCATGAATTACATGAAAATTTTGGATAAGTCTTTAAAATAACTTGAGTACTAAATTGAATTTCAATATGGCCTATCACCCCCCAACTGATGGGCAATCTAAAAGGACTTTAAGACACAAAAATAAATATTATGAACTTAAATAATGGAATTAAATTGTATATTGGATCAATATCACACATTTTATTGGGTAAGAATATCACACCAGAGTCCACATTACTATTAATGTGGCCCTATATTATGCCAACTATGGAAATTGATGTAGAAATCCAACTTTCTAGGATTATTTGGGAGAATGAAAACAACATGGACCTATTCTTGAGCATGAGACCCCATAAAAGGTTTATAAATTACAATATTATATAAAATATTCTATCAGTAGCTATGATATTTTTAGGACCAATAGGGGCCTATATACCCTGAGAGGGGGGGGGTGAATCAGTGTATGAATATTTTTTCGCAAAGTTCTTCCTGCCCCACTGGATCATGACCTCTTTGTTACAAGGGTCACTTTGTTTGCACTCGTGTGATTATTGTGACCACTTTTTTACTCTTTATCTAATGATGATACTTTGAATGTAATGTAGGGAAGAAAACAGGCAGACAAAGAGATTTTTACTTGGTTCACCCTCACTGGGCTACGTCTAAGGAGCATACGCCGACAAGTTGCCAGTCGTACCAATTCCACTAAACTTCACTAGCTATGGATTACAATGTTCGGGCTAGATCACTTCTATGCCCAGGCTCACTGACTTTACAATGTTTAGGGTCAGCTCACTGCTTCCCCAAGGGTCACTACCTATTTCTCTCTCTCTGGCACACTGCCAGTGGAGAGGATCACCTTTTTTCTCTTCCTTTGCTCACTGCTCTTGGAAATAATCCACTCACAGTTTATAGACCTGTAGGTCTCATTATTTTCATGAAGGAATGCATCTTCCTCTATAAATAGATGCTCTGTTGAAGCCCAATTTTCACCTGTAGATGAATATCTCATTGCACTGAAGGAATCGGGCCAACTTCCAGCTTCCATGCAGCCCGATAATCCATGCTAGAAATAAACCTTACTTGGCGCGCTAGTCTAACTCGGCTCGCATGTATCGGCGCACAAGTCACAACGGGCGCACAAGTCCGCCTCAGACACTGGCGAGACTCAAGATTCCTCAACTCCAAACCTCCGTGACTGACTTCCTTTTATGCCCAATCCAATATTGGCATGCAACATCACACTGGCGCGCAGCTTCAAACACTGGGGCGCAACTATCACCCTGGCGCGCAAGTCCCACCTGCGCGACCACACACACCACTTGCACGACCACCACACCCGTGCGACGGGAGCTCTGATTTATCAAAGTGTTGAAAATTGTGAAAAATGAAGAGGGGTGGTCTAGTATTTAAAGGAAAATTGACCACCCTGTGTGACGACGCACAATTCACCTGCGTGACCCAGTCTCGACGCGCAAGTCTTCTGTCCTTTTAGACACTTGCGCGACCAAATCCCAAACATGCGCGAACCTATTTCCTTAGCCATATTTTGATCTTATGATCTTGAAAAACATATGGTGCGCAAGTTTCCTATACTCCAAGTCCTCAGCGCACAAGTACCTTTGCCAAAAACACTTTTCTTCATTTGTTGATTTTCGGGCCCAAAAATTTGGCAAACACTGGAAAACGACGCCACATTATATCTGCTCTTTTGTACCGCCTCCAGATCATCCATTCCTTTTGTCTACATTCTTGAATCAAACATGGATCGTTGACCTTAGCTCTTGAACTTGACATTCCATCATGAAATACTCTTTTTCAACAAATTTTTATGTCATTGTTTTGCTTTTTCAACAATCACAACTCAGATGTCCACTTTGTCAACAAACACAATCACCTCAAAAATGCTTCAATGATTCCTTGAGGGATTTTTTCCCAACAATATCCCTCTTTGGATTTTTTGACAACTCTTTTTGTAAATATACATCGTTTATTCTTCAGCCACCATTCGCCTTTGGCAATTCTGATATCAATCAAGGATTTACTCAACATATACTCTAAGCGCACATGAGCAATGCTCGGTGTGAGAAACAAGAGTAAATGGAATGTTCATAAATGAATCACTTCATATCTGACATCCACTATTGACACCAAACTGATACCAATTTGTACTAAACTGATACCAATTATCGAAGGACTTGTTGGAAGGCCAATGTTTGGTTTGGAAATATTTTCACCACTCTCCAACACCACTCTTATGCTTTTATCACGATCCTCAGTTGTCGTGATGTCTATCCTTTGATCGATCACTTCTAGCATCGTCAGATTTTAAATTCTCCCCCTTTCTATTCACACCTTCATACCTTGTCAGCTTTAAAACCTATTTAGCTCTATTTCCTGTGTTGTCCAAGCTATGCTCTGGCTAAGCACGTTCAACTAGCTTCAACTCTCCCTATCTGGCTGCTCCACCTATCAGCTTCTCCCCATATCATTCATGATTTATCAAATCTCCACATTGTCTCCCCCTTGAAAAATCACTATTTTATCCCCCTTTTCCATGGAACCCTAAGGACACTCCTTTTTAGTCTATAACACAGTAAGGAACACATATCAGCACATTAGGGAAAAACACATCATACCTCGGGGAGATGGGGGAGGGTATTTTCACAACCACACTATTTCAAGTACGGGAAATTGACTGAACTCCCAGAGCCAGTCGATGCCTCTCAAAGTCTTCCTTGGGTAAGGCCTTTGTCGGAATTTCTACAACCTGTAAATCTGTAGGCACATACTCCAACTTCACGATTCCCTGCTCAACATTCTCCTTGATAAAATGATACGTTATCTCAATGTGCTTTGTCCTTGAGTGATGGATGGGATTTTTGCTAAGATTGATAGAACTTGAGTTATCACACTAGATTCATATCAAAGACTTCACTTCAACTCCCATATCTTCAAGCTGCTGCTTCATCCACAATAACCATGTGCATGCTTGAGTGGCCGCAATATACTCAGCTTCCGCGGTGCTCAACGAAATGCAATCTTTCTTCTTGCTTAGCCAAGATAGAATGCACCTCCTGACGTTGATTTTATGTCATCTGTTGATGTAGCCCAATCTGCATCAGTATATCCCAATAACTCTGTCTGATATTTATCAGTGTATGTCAAGACAAAGTCCACCATGCCCTTGATATACTGAAGTATTCTTTTTTACTGCAAGCATGTTGTTTTCTTTGGTATTACTCTGATATCTCTCTGCATGGTATGTGGGGAAAACAATATCAGGCCTTCTCATGGTCGATTACAACAAACTTCCAATAATTTTTCCTGTATTCTGTGATATTAACTGCTTTGTCATCCTCATCCTTTGATAATTTCATCAGGGTAGCAACCAGAGTTTTCATCTCCTTGAAATTTTCCATGCCAAACCTTCTCAGGACATCCTTGGCATATTTATATTGAGATATGAATGTTCCATTCCTTCCATGTGTCACCTGTAGACCAAGGAAAAACGTTATCTCTCCAGTCATTGACATTTCAAACTCATTTTTCATGAATTCAGAAAACTGTCTACACTGAGATTCATCTGATCCGCCAAATATTATGTCATCGACATAAACCAACACCATCATCCTTTGATTACTGTCATTACTGGAATAGAGATTGTAATCAACTCCTCCATGCTGAAAACCAAGATTCTTCAAGTACTGATAAATCCTTGAGTACCATGCTCTTGGTGTTTGTTTCAACCGATACAATGCCTTATTCATCTTGGAAACTTTGTTATCATCCTCATGAATGAGAAAACCATATGGCTGCTCAATGTACACCTCTTCTTCCAGAACCCCATTCAAGAATGTGGATTTGACATCCATCTGGAACACTTTGAACTTTCTTTGCACTGCTATGGCCAAAAATAATCTGATTGTCTCCAGCCTTGAAACAGGTGCAAATGTATCATCTACATCTATTCCCTCGATCTGGGAGTACCCCTTGCACATTAGTTGTGCTTTGTTCCGAATCACCATTCCATTTTCAGTCACCTTGTTGTGATAGACCCATTTAGTCTCGATGACATTCTTATCTACTGCCCTCGAAACAATCTCCCATGTTTGGTTCTTCTCAATCTGATAAAGCTCTTCATTCATAGCCTGAACCCAGTTTTCATCTTCTTCTGCATCGGAAAAACATTTCAGCTCCACCTGAGACAAAAATGATGTTTGTTGTGATGATTTAATTCTTTGAGTCTGAACTAGAGCTGTCTGATCACCAATGATATTCTGCCTATCAATTTCAGCTCGACTCTTTGGCTTCCTTGCAGACACAGACTTTACACTTTCTTATTCATCATCAGTATCTTCTTCGGAGTCAGCCTATGCCACTTCTACTCACCCTGAGTCTCTTAACACTTCTTCACTTTTAACAGAAAACTTTTCATTGTGTCATTGTTCAATGATGTCATTTCCTTGAACATCTTCTCTCACATTTTTGTTGACACACATTTGATTTTTCTCTCACAGCATCTTGGTATCCTGAAAGCAGTCAGCTGATACCACATTGTTAGAGAAAAATAGATAAGCATGAGATGCATGATTATTGCTTCTTTTCTAACAATAATTCTTCCCTCGATTGAAAAACTCCTGAGCCGATTCATCCGATTATTGATTTGATGGCTCTTGCATCTGATTTTGTTATTGAATACTCCCCCTATGTTATGAAACCCTTCCCAAGGTTAGGCCCAACTTTTAAACCCATAACATTCCTTTTTTTCTGCATCATCTATTCTCATATTCTACTTGGAATTGTTCCATTAACAAAATATCTAAGCCTGCTGAGTTGGATCTCAGTGTAGGAAACAATAGATAGAGTTAATAACACAATCACTTCCTATTGTGCTATGTTTCTCCCTTTCTTCTTCAACCCTGGTACCTGATTTTTAATCAATTGAAACTATGGTGCATATCACTTCTCCACCTTGCATCTTTAGATGCCACTTCCCCTTGGATCGTATCTCCCTAAAACATGAAACACTTGAATATTCAATTAACAACATTTATACAAATAGGGAGAGGGGTCTCTTCTGGAATCTTCAAGATGAGGATTGTGGTTGATCCTGATGGGTCATCCCTTTGATTCTTTTGTGGAGTGCATCACACTCCTTTCTTGCTTCCTCCAGCTGCCTGGCCAACTTCAACTGCTCTGGCCATATGACTAAGCATTCATTACCCACATGCTGAGCCTTTTTCTGATATGTAGATTCTGTAGGTCCGACCTTTCTCATCACTTGGGATATAGACCCACTAGTATTCATTTCCTTCTTTTAGGTTCTTCCAAAATTCCATTTTCCTTGATTATTTCTCTGAGCAAGAATCTCCTTGTTTGTCATCTTCCCTTGCTTCTTCCACCATTGCATGGATTTTCATTTTTCTTCCATTCCTCTCTGTGGCACATGACTTGTGAATTTTTCAACGCATTCTTTATTTATCTGCCTTTTATCAGATGTCTAAATCACCACACTATTTTTCACTTGTGGTGAGTCCTCCATTGAATGTTCACTTTTCTTATTCACAGATGTAGTGTTTCCTCCCTTTTTCTTCCATATTTTTTCATGTTCATTCTTAGAGAGCGGTTGTGAGTGTGACTGATACACTTTTTGTTCAGCTCCTTGTGATTCTTCAGGAACTCTATGCTTATTCTTCAACATACTAATTTCTATCCTAGTGTACGCTTTCTCATTATACAACACTAGAGTTGAGAATCTCCTTTGGAGTTCCTTTTGCTATCCTTCCTTCTTCTTGCTACAATGTCTTGCCAAATGCCCATGATTAGAACATATGAAACAACTTCCATTAATGTCATACCTAATTTCATCATCTCTTAGCCAAGATGTTGATGCATCTTGAGTTCTACCCCTCACATTGAGCTCTTGAGCTTCCTGACACATATTCATGGTGTGTCCCATTCTTCCACAGTAATAGCATCTTATGAATTCTTTCCTCTGAGAGACTCTTCTCTCTGATTTCTCATGATTCTTCTTCTTATCCTCGGGTTTATCAAAGTTTATATTCTCACAGCCTGAAATGTATTCCAGAGCATCTGGACAGAAGCTTGATGTGTGGCCATGAATCCCGCAGAAATAGCACCTGCTATCATTTCTTCCTGTAAAAGACCTTTTAGGTCTATCTCCAGCACCTGCACGGTTTTTCATATCTCTAGATATTTTCACTGCACTTTTCCTATCACGCATAGGAGTGAGATCATAATATCCAATTCCATATTTTCCCAACATGGATGGCCTTTGGGATGATACAATCCTTTCATGCTTCTCTTCTGATGTAGCATATTTGGATTTCATTTTATCATCACATGCCGAAGGATAATCAAATAATAAGTACCGTGCATCCTTCAACTTGGGCTTATCATTGGATTTAGACTTCTCCATTTCCTTCATAACTGATTCTAGATATTCTTTCAACATTTGAATCTTCATATCCCTTGATTCAAGTTGTACATAAAGTTCTCCCTTGAGAAGCTTCCCTCTACTCATCTCATCTTCCAATTCACGTGTCAGCTTATCCACCATGTCACTCTGCTCCTTTACATTCAATTTTTCTTGAGAAACAGAATCAAAACAACAGGCATTGTCTTGTTTTAGTCTTTGATTCTTCTGAAGTAGCTCAGATAGCTGTGTAGCAAGATCAACATTTCTAGCATTCAGATTCTAAACTTCATCTGACATTTGACTCTCTTTATAATCACCAGCCTGTTGTTTTCCTTTTATTTTAGCCAGCTTTTTTAGTTCCTCACCTTGAGAATCATTATTATCCTTTAGGTCATTTTACACACCAATAAGCCTTTGATATAAGCCTCTTAGCTTGTTGACCTCAATCTCCAATACTATGATCCGGATATCTTTAGATTTGACTTCTTCGGTGTTTACAACGTCACTTGGAATATCAGCTTCTTCGATGCACTTGACTTGATCTTTAACTTTTCTATTCAAGCCATCGATCTCCCTTTTCTGTTCGTCAATCTTAAGCTTATACTCACCAACTATTTCTGAGTTCTTTTGTGCTGATAACATGACTTCCTCAATTTTATCCATCAACTCAGACTTCTCTTCTTCCTGCTGCTGCATATAGAGTTTGGAATCGTGAACAACTTTGTTAGATTTATTGGTTTTGGCTCTCCAAACATATATCTCTTCAAGAGCAGCCTCTAACTCAGCTTTCATATCTATTCTTCCTTCAATTAATTCTTCTTCGTCATCACTTGTTTCATTATCACTTTGAATTTCATGTACTTCACTCATTCATGTATCATGATTGAGTGACTCAATCTTTTCCTTGTCAGATTCATCCGGACCTTCCTCCAGTAAACTGTTTGATTCTTTTAATTGAATCAAACTTTTTCCATACATACTTCCACACTGAGGAATACCACCTGAATTCTGCTTCTTCTTGGATGTTTTTTCCATTGCCATGGCTCACCGAGATAAGAGCAGACTGATTCTTTAAACACACATATCGACTACACCAATTCGGAGAAAATAAATATGATAAAAGAAACCTTCCCTCTGATACCAATTGTTAGGACCAATATGGGCCTATATACTCTGAGAAGGGGGGGAATCAGGGTCTGGACATTCTTTCGTAGCGTTCTTCCTGCCCCACTAGATCTTGACCTCTTTAATACAAGGGTCACTTTGTTTGCACTCGTGTGATTATTGTGACCACTTCTTTTCTTCTTTATCTGATGATGATACTTTGAATGTAATTCAGGGAAACAAATAGGAAGACACAAATATTTTTACTTGGTTCACCCTCACTGGGCTACGTCTAAGGAGCATTCGCCGACAAGTTGCTGGTCATACCAATTCCACTAAACATCACTAGCTGTGGATTACAATGTTCGGGCAAGATCACTTCTATGCTCAGGCTCACTGCCTTTATAATGTAGAGGGTCAGCTCACTGCTTCCCCAAGGGTCACTCCCTGTTTCTCTCTCTCTCTAGGTCACTTCCAGTGGAGAGGATCACCTTCTTTCTCTTCCTTTTCTCACTGCTCTTAGAAGGAATCAACTCACAGTTTATAGACCTGTAGGTCTCATCATTTGCATGAAGGAATGCATCTTCCTCTGTAAGTAGATGCTCTGTTGAAGCCCAATTTTCACCCGTGGATGAATATCACTTTGCACCAAAGAAATCGGTCAAACCTCAGCTTCCACACAGCCCGAAAATAAATGCTGGAAATAAACCGTACTTGGCGTGCAAGTCTAACTCGGCGCACAAGTATCGGCGCACAAGTCACAATGGGCGTGCAAGTCCTCCTCAGAATCTTGTGCGACTCAAGCTTCCTCAACTCCAAACCTGCGCGACTCACTTCCTTTTATGACCCATCCAATATTGGAACGCAACATCACAATGGCATGCAACTTCAAACACTGGCGCGCAACTATCACCCTGGCGCGCAAGTCCCACCTGCACGACCACACACACCACTTGCGCGACCACCACACCTGCGCGACGGGAGCTCTAATTTCTCAAAGTGTTGAACTCCGGTGAAAAATGAAGAGGGGTGGTACAATATTTATAGTAAAATTGACCACACTGCGTGATGGCGCGAAAGTCACCTGCGCGACCCAGTCTCGGCGCGCAAGTCTTCTGTCCTTTTAGACACTTGCGTGACCAACTCCCAAACATGTGCGAACCTTTTTCTTTAGCCATATTTTTATCTTCTGATCTTGAAAAACATATGGTGCACAAGTTTTTTATACTCCATGTCCTCAGCGTGCAAGTCCCTTTTCCAGAAACACTTTTATTCATTTGTCGATTTTCAGGCCCAAGAATTTGGCAAACACTGGAAAATGGTGCCACCTTGTATCTATTCTTTTGTACCGCCTCTATATCATCCCTTTCATTTGTCGAAGTTCTTGAATCAAACATGTATCGTTGACCTCAGCTCTTGAACGCAACATTCCATCATGAAATCCTCTTTGTCATCAAATTTGTATGTCATTGTTTTTCTTTGTCAACAATCACCACTCAGATGTCCACTTTGTCAATAAACACAATCACCTCAAAAATGCTTCAATGATGCCTTGAGGGATTTTTTCCCAATAGATATTTATGATTACAACCATTGAATGGTCATATTTTTTAATGATTGTGAAAATGTTTTCCGAAAATTATCACAAGGGAATAGAGCTATCCACTTTGGAATGAAATAGAAGCTCATCCAAAGGTACATTGGACCATTTGAGATCCTTTATCACATTGGGTAAGTGGAATATTGGCATGAACATACACCATCAATGGATAAATTTCATGTTGTGTTCCTCATATCACTTCTGAGGAAGTAAACACAAGATCCATCATATGTACTAAATCCAGATGTGGTATAACTAGAAAATGATATATCATATGAAGAACATGTGGTGACGATTATGATATATATATCCAATGTACTCTACAAAAAATGCCAGTCATTTTTTCAAAGTATTGTGGAGAAACCATAAGTATGTTGTGACACCATAAAAACCATAGGATGTAATAAAACTATAGTATGCTCATATATTCTCAACCGAGAATATGAGTAAAATTTATCAGAATATATTTCTAAATGGGGAAGAATTTAATGACCAATTGATTATTATTAATATTTGTTTACTAAATAAATGTTCGTTATAATATATTATATAGTGTTATAAAACTATGAAAATAGATAAAAAATTACTTACTAAATAATATTACATGAATCAACAGTGAAACTATTTAAAATTCCGTCCAATACAACTAGAAAAAAATATAAAATTAAATATACAAAAAGATAAAATATGGATCATCCAAATCATAAGATTCTTCACCCACAAAAAACAATTAATAGAAAATTAAAAAATATTAAATGAGTCAAAATCACAAAAAATTGAATTATAGAACCTTAATCGGAATTTAGGTACTTAAAACAAACTTTAATATATGGAAGATATTGTAATCGGGGGAATGGTAACATGAAAAAAGTGAAACGTAACATGAAAATTATAATAATAATTTCCCAAAAAATTAATAAATTATTATAAAAACAAGATTTTTCAATATTAATATATATAAATTTGAATATCACAATTCTGGAAAATGTGCAAAATAAAAGAATATATAATCACAATTTTAATAAACATCACTTTAATGTAGTTTGAAACAATCATAATTTTCAAAATTAAAATTTAAAATTATATATGATATAAATTATTTTACAAAAATGAATAAGATTTATTAAATTATCATGCTGAAATTTTTATAGTGTGGATTTTTTTAAAATTTTTGGGAATAATTTAATTTTTGGGTTGAATATTAAAAACATAGTTTTTCATATAATTGGTGTATCCCAAATTAAACAATTAATTATATAATAATGAAAAAAATCCATTTTTGAATTTATGGTTTTTTCATGATAAATATTTCTTCATAAATGAATTATTAAAACACAATAAACTTAATTTCAAAAACTAAAATGAACTTTCCAAAACATAATATAAAAAAATTGATTCTTTAAAATAAAAATTTTTATTTTTTTCACATTCCATCAATATTAAATAATGAATTCAAATTATATTTGTTAATTATATGATTAATACCATTATATTACTTTTCTATATTATCCATCTTTTCAAAAAATCCCTATTACATATTTTACATATTATATAATATTTTACTCAATATTTTCTTCTAAAAATACTCATATCCTCTTGTATAAATAACCCATTTCCCTCCACTTGGGAAACCACTCATCCAACACATACCAAACCCAAATCACTACCAAAACCCCCTTCTAAATTCCCTTATAATAAATATATATTTTCCAAAGTATTCAAGGTCTAAACATTATGGGATTCATTGTTGTGTATAAGAGATGCTAAACGGGGATTATTTATGTTTCAATCAATACTTATTCTTGTTATTTCTTCTTCTTCTCATTTTTTATTCACCAACACATTCAAATACAAACCATATAAAATTAATTAGGATTTATTATTACATTATTTTAATTATTATAACAAATTTTATTATATTATTTATTATATATAAAAATTTTAAACTTTCATATCCCGGTCTCCGGACAATGTCTCGTCAAAGGTCGACTAACCAGCTATGGATAATTTTCCATGCAAAAACTTATAACCATCCTTATGGATAGATATTTTTATCTTTATATTATCAAAAAAATGTAATTAAATTTATTATAATCTAATATAATTAATTATGTTAATGTGTAAATTATATTGAATAATGTAGCGAAGTCGAGGAAAATTGAAATATTTTTACGTAAAAAATGAAATCAAAATTACAACCCTATAAACAAGGAAATTAAAAAATATAATCAGATTACTATAATTTTTAATGTATTAAAAATTTAAAAAAAATATAATCTTAATTTTTTTTTAATAAATCTATGTTAATTATTTAGGAGGTGTAAAATTGGTGAAATAATGTGTGAATAATGGTATGGGTAATCTTAGACACAACTCTTATACATTGAGTTATCCATATTTCATGAATTATTTTATATAAATAGTTGTATAGCGTTCAATAAATATCATTTCATTTTTATTACCATTTATTTTTGGGGGTACACAATTTTCATACTTGATTTTATGAAAAATACAATTATTTTCTACATGAACTATTATTTCCGAAACAAATTATTGACTCCTCATGAGTTATTTCTTCTTCACTCAAGATTTAATATTCTTAGACCAAATATTTTTTAAAATTATTCATTTGGGATTCCCATGATTATTTATGAAATCATAATTTATGATATACCTATTAAATACATTCTTTTTTATCGGACATTTCATGACTATGATTGTAATACATTCTATATAGAAAGTATGATTATGTAAATATTAGGACGCAAAGGGTAGGCCTAGATTTATTTATCTATGAAATTAATTGGGTAATGTGATATATCTCATGAGATAGTGTGTAATATTCATGAACATGAAGTTATAATTTTTAAATATAATGATTTTATGATTATACCCATCAATTATTCATGAACATGATGCTATCATTGTTCACAACTATGTGTGGTTTTTTTAAAATATGTCATTATGTTTTATTTTTACTCATTCATAAATTACATGGATTATATCAAATGATTTTACCATGATAAAAATGATGATCCTCTGAATAGGATAGGATGAGGATGATTATTATCACCCATGTTATATTTATTTGTGTCCCTAATTCATTATATTATTGAGATTTTATATCACCCTTTCCTTGATGTATATCATCAACTAAATATATGTAATATATAGAACATGAGTTTTAAATAATAAAGATGATGTATTTAAATAAACTTATATTTTTATTATATTCATTTTATTTACAATTATAATTTTCACATGAAACTAAACATTTTGATCCTGAATTTGTATATCTATATATTTGTTTATCTTTAAAACTAAGTAATAGTTCTGTAATGAAATGTAGAGTCATTATGAATTACACTTAGGTACATGGAACTTTTTTTAGGAAAACACATTTCTAATTTATTAAAAAAGAAACTAGAATTCCAAAACACTCACAATCCACCCAAAATAAGTAATTAAATATTATATATGTTTTATATTCTCCAGAAAAATAATAATAGAATATTATTTTAAGATAAAACCACTTTTATCCTTAAAATTAGACTAAAATTACATATAATTTGAACAACCTCTAAATTTGAAGAATTTCATACCCAGAAATCAGTCAAAATATATGAATTCATTAAGGAATATTAAAATAAC
Source organism: Viscum album (assembly GCA_963277665.1). Classification (NCBI taxonomy): domain Eukaryota; kingdom Viridiplantae; phylum Streptophyta; class Magnoliopsida; order Santalales; family Viscaceae; genus Viscum; species Viscum album. The sequence continues at coordinate 1,470,561,851 of OY728125.1, read as the reverse complement.
TTAACACATGAAGAGAAAATATCTATTTAATAATAAATTTGTGTTAAATAAATGTTTAATGATGTCCATTATTTTTCCCAAAATTAATAAGATCCACCCTCTATAGAAAATACATGGTAATTATTTGTGTTAATTGATTTGAATTAAATTTTCATGATGTAGTGAGTAGGTAACTAAATATTTTATAAATAATAAAGGGATTAAAATTTATGTTTTATCTTGTATTTTTCTTATTATGGGTTGGGAAGTGTATTTTAGTATATAAGATACATTATCTCTAATGGGTTTGTTATAACTCATCACCATGGTTTCATCTAATCTTTTATGAATGAAATTAAAATTAGTGAAGATATTCTACAACATGCATTATTTTAATTGATAATTGATTCAGTTTATTAAATTTAAAATATCATAGATAATAGAAATTTACAATTTCATTATCTTGACTAAATATTTATGTTGTTGTATCATCCATATAAATTCTATTTAGGTATGTGTAATAATAATGGGTTAAAATATTATTATGATTAATGAAATAAAATCAGGGTTTAAACATGTCTTTTTATAAAATTAATCAAAAATAACGATGATCCCACAATGGTAGTCATTCATTAAATAGATGAGATGACCCAATCAACAATAGTGAAAGAAAAAATCTTCTATATACCATATATAGTATAATAAAAACAATAATCAATAACACCCCTGTAATATATTAGAAATATATTTATTATTTCAAGATGAATAAAATCTTGTTTACTTTGAAATAATTCAAAAAATCAATTAAAATGTCAATATCTATCAAATATATAGTTAGATACAATGAACATCCAAATTTCTCAAATAATTTAATAATTTTACTACCTTATAATATTTATATTCAATATTTTCATTTTAAAATTAATTTGGGTGCATACATGTAAAATTTATTTTGAAAAAATACCACATTATTATTACCCTTACACTATTATTTTTTGAAATATTATTCCCCTTATGCTAAAACTAAATATACCAGCATAAAAGGAAGTTTTACTCTCTAATTAGAGGCATATGGAATTCATTAATCAATCATATTTTTGACTCTCCATAATCATATATTTTTTATACCGTAAAAATTATATAACTTTTATAATACAATATAATAAATATTCAACCACATGTCTTCATAACATAGTATTTTTGATCAAATCACATTCTATTGAAATTTTGTTACCTCATATTACCATCACGTTGTAAATAAAAATCCTACAGTTTCTAATACAATTTGTACATTTTTATCTTTATATTTTGTACCACCATTTCATGTTAATCTTGATAGAATATAGTAGGATGATTAATTTATATTTCTAATTATATTAATCCATTTATAAATCTATGATTTACTTTCATTTAATAAACCATAAAATTATTTTATATAATAATGTAAAGTTGAAGTTCCTAGGTCAGTGTGAAATCACATAGAGGGAAAGGGGTGAATCAGTGACCCATTTTTTCTAAAAAATTAATATTTTTAATTAAATATTTGTTTATGTTTAAATCATTGATATGCTCTTCTTGTTTTTATCATAATTTCCACAAATAATGTTGTAAACACAAAGGCATATAACCCAATGATTTAGAAGGTTAAATTCATAAACCCACTCTTTACCATGTTGGTGATTCTCCCCAAAATAATTTCACCTCCCCCCAAAATAGATTCTCCACATTAATATTATAATCAATTACAATGGATTATATAAAATGAATCTTTTTTCCACTGAATCCAGTTAAGAGGATATTTATACTAAATCATATAGTTTAATTAGAATCCATATTGTCCTACTCTAGAATCCGCACTAAATATTTCATCTCCTGAGTCACACAAGTGACTTCTTTATCTAACTCTAAATGAATACTTAATCATTTTTAAAGGATTGATACACTATATTTTTATCCATATATCATCCACCATTAGATTACTAGATCACAATTTCATGTTTACTTTTTCATGTACCATTGAAAATATAGGTTCCCTTTCACAAAAACCTATGATCACACGTATTTGATCAGTTAACTATAGGGTAAAAATGCTCGGGATCCTTATTCCATCTGATGATGATGTCTCAACCTCACTATTTATGTGAACATAGTGTAAAACCCATTTTCAGGAATTTATAATTCAAGACGGTTCTTGGATAATATCCACAAATATAATCTTCTTGAATCCTAGCTAATTTTCATCCTAGATATAAATTATTCTAATACTTTACACAGATTTAATATCAAATGTATGTGTTTTTATATAGTATTCCAATTTCTTTGTAGATTCATTAAATAAATATGGCACATCAAATTTATAGTTCAACATAATTTCCTCTTCATAAAATATTTATTCATGATCTATTGAATACACTTATATATATTGTCTCATATTAAATGTAGAAGATCTTATTTTCAATGGAAAATGGATCTCAACACTATGAACAACAAATGATTTTTTAGAAACTCTGATTTTTTTTTTCAGTTCCCATTATCACTTCCCTTTTTTTCACTAAATATTTCACAAGTTAATGAAACGGTAAACATCCATAAATCAACATGATATTTATAAGTATAAATTCCTATATTATTTTAAAAAATTATTTAACGATAACACTACGGACATGTAAAGTTGTTTAAAGTGTTATTTATTTATATATATTTTTTTAAAACCACATTTTAAAACCACTATATGTGAAGATATACTCCCCCCCCATAGAATTTTCACCTGACATGGTATTCTATCCACATATATTTTTTATTTGTAAGTCATTAAATTCCCCATTTATTTCAGATATAAATTATGACATCACGAATCATGGTTGGTTGCATCCAAAACAATCACTACACATGCTTATGAGTTCATGAAGAGTTACCCATCTCCCACAAACAACTACATGGTAACTGATTCATCAAAGAACTACCATCATCCTAGAATTCTGGAATGGACTTCACCCATATAGTATATCATCATCCACAAAGAAATATTTATCCCATAATAGTATGGAAACACACAATGTATCATCACCATGTGCTGCATGAAAATCCATAAATCATCACCATCCATAAAAGAGAATCATCGATAAGCAACACCAAACATAAAATAATTTCTTTGAAGATCATAATTGTATTCATTATGCACCGTGAAGATGTCTCTGTGAAGTACCTTCACAGTTTACCATTCATTACCAAACTATTTTTCATAGTATTCATTGATTTTATTCCCAATGAATATTGTTATTTGTGGAACATACTTAGCCATAATTTTGAACTCATAATGTATATCTGATGTTCCCAATTAGATTCAGAGTTACCAATAGAACCTCGGTCTTCAACCCTCATTCATGATGTATTTTTCAGTGATTTAAACTTCCTTGGGAAGAAGAAGAGATATCTATAGCTATTGGACCACATATGCTAAAACCAAAGATTATATCAAACACCCAACGTTATGCAAGTGTTATTAATCAGTGGGTGAACATTACCCAAGAATTCTCACCCCACATCAAAACCTCAAAGAGTACATTATTTTCTTTATAATAAATTATATTGATGGGTCATTCAGATATCTTACACCCCCTGCCACCATGCACAGTGTTTCCACCTATGTAATCTCTATGGGTTTTTAGTCCATCCCATGCATGACTATGGGTGCACACTCTGTGTGAACATTACTTGGTCCTACTCCATTGGGTCACATACATAGGCCCCTTCTTCTTAGTTCTTAGCTCGTGCTGGACTCCCCTGGTCTTGGTTGAAAACTTGGTCCATTAAATTCCTTTGTTAACTTTGTCTTGGGATGATAGTGTGATATCCCATTATTTTAATATGAGTCTTGAAAAAATATTCTTTGTGTATACTATGTAAGAATTAAAATTCTCTCATAATCCATATAAACACATAATCAAATGCCAATAATCACACAATACCTGAAATCCACAATTAATATTTGGTCAAATAATATACACTTATACTAAACTATGTATACTAAATAAAAAATGTATTTGTTCATTAGTTTTAGAAAACAAACAACACAAGTTTTATTATTTATTTTATATATATATATATATATATTCATATATTTTTAATTTCCATATTTTTTAATTATTCATATAGACTTCACGAAAATAAAAATTTACATGGTCTTCCACTTGTTGCAGAAAATGGTCTTTCACCATAAAAACTTGTCTGGAATTCCTTTGAAGATTATTTCAAATATTCATCTGATTTGGTACCTAGAAGAACTATACAAGTCTAGAATCTAATTCTATTTAATTAAAAATTATCCCAGTATAGTATCCATGCAATAATATGGGTCCATAAAAAATTATATATGAATCACAACTTCATCCATAACAATTATCATATAAGTATTATACATATATTGACTTTATGATATACTAAAAAGAACAATAATAATTCATTGGTCATGAAATTCTTCTCTTAAATACCCTTTGTATTTTTTCTGATACTTATTAATTTCAAAAGTCAATAATTTTCTCTCCATTATTAACAATAAATTAAAGTGTATGTGGGGAAATCTAATCATATATTTATTTTAAATAAAAACATGTTTTATCCAATATATGAAAATTTCATGATCACTTATTAAAGAGGAATTCTATTACATGGTTCTTGTAGAAAAGATTTTTTAGTCAATAAACACTTGTATATGTGTGCTAACCCGAATGATATAAGAATATATATATAACATATCATGTATATGGAGTCCATAAAATATGATGAATGTGAAATCATTATAAATTATTATGGACACTCATTAAAGGGATTAGAAATAATAAAATTGATCAACTAAATATTATATTTTGTACATACATCATCAAAAACATAAAAATAATCAAGGCACAAGTTATATAGCTCCCCCTATATATTATCATTACATCAATAAAACCCCCCCCCCCCATAATTGATATGATTAGTGAAATTGGGAACAAGGGATTAATTTATGATAAGAATACTTCAATATATGATTTTTTAAATTTACATGGATGTTCCACAGTCACTCCGTTGTTAATATTTAATAGATTTATCTCATCAATGATACCCCTCATGGGATGCATACTCCACTTCAATTTCATGGAAGTTAGTAGAATCCATGAATTAAAATAATATCAGGATATCCAGATGAGACAACATCAAAAATATCATTCAATTCACAATATTTGTATTTCAGAAGCACACAAATTAATAACAGAATAATGATATAATTGTTTATTTATAATAAATTACATTCAATATGAGAGCTTCCTCTCTACATGGAATTGTTCTACCTTTTGTATTCCATAGAAGGTGTGTTAGAATTTTATTCATTTGTTTACAATTTTTATGGGGATAATCATTCGATCATATTTTTAGATGCATTGGATTTTATGTGGAACATCATTTACAATATTTCCTTTTAGTCTGGTAAAATTTTCATAATTTTTTTTCATCATTACTTGATTGTTTTAACCTTTCACACTTAAATATTTTCAAAAAATCACACACATATATATATATATATATGAATTCTTATCAACATGAACTTCTTCAACTTGAATCATATTCATTCCTTTTTCATTAGCTTGTTTATGTTCATTCCCAATTTGTTTAGCCTTGTAAAATTGTTTATGCTATATAAATAAAAATTCATTCATGATGTTCTTATATTATTTTATTTTCCCACATAAGACACTTGTGATTGTTTCTTCTATCACAAAATATCTTATAATCATACATCCATTTTTTGTAATTTCACTTGTTTGAATAACTCTAAATTTCACAACATTATGACCATCCTGACCATATATTCCATACAATTAATTAAATCATGAATTTTTTTTGTGTTGAAATATTGGATGTAATGTTGGTCGCATTCCTCTAATGTTTATAATTTTATCTGTTTTTATCAGAAATACTCCACCTTGATTCATACCTAATTCATTGAAATCAAATGTTATAAAATAGTGAATAAGCTATATAAAAAAATCTACAATAGAGATACTATCCTCTAACCAATGATCTTATAGACTGACAATAATTATGCTATGAATGTTATTGTTGTCGTATCTATGCATATTTTTGGTTTTTTGGTATAGGAGGAAACCTATTGAAAGAATTATTCCAGGATTCCTTTCTAGAAGATATAATATCAGTTTTTCTTTTGTATCAACCATATTTTTTCTTTTATATTAGACTTCCATTTTTAGAAATAATAGATATACATTGAGATTCAATGGGTAAATAATAAACCCTTTTCTATGGACACTTCTTCTTAGCATATTTAGAAGATTAACCCATAAGGTAAAAAACATTTTGGAAGTATTATTTTATGTTCCTAAACTCACTTTGAGATGATATACACAAGGATTGTGTCTCATATTTTTTTACCTATTTCAAAACAAGTTTTTCTTCAACATTAGACATAATGTTTTCATGTTCATTTATCATTAACTTATTTCCCCCTATTCTATGAAAGAATTATCTTATTTGTTGAATTATTCTCCCCATGATGTATAATCATTAGAATATTTTACATTCCTTTATTGATCAGAAATCTTCTTCACATATTCTCATATCTCATTAAGATTGTTCACTTATTTATTGATACATTTTTCATTTTCCATTGTAATTTGATTTTCATATATTTCATGATCCTCATGAAATTATCAAGTGTAGATTATATATTATCTTTCATATACCATTCTAGGTCAATAATATCATAACATTCGTCATCTTTTAATTTTTCTTTAGATGTTATGGTATTTACTATAAAACATTTGATTTGATGGAGGTTGTTCAACATTTATCCCATTTCCCGATGATGATTCCTCAATTTTAGTTAAGATATGATTTCTATTCTTTGAGATCATATCATTAAACCATTTATAGTTAATGTTTTTGTTTTTCTTATATTTTTTCAAAATGGAATATTATACATTTTCTGTCATAGTGACATTGGATTTTTTCTTTGAATAATCATATGAAAAATTTAAAATACCATGGAAGATAAAGCACTTATGTAACTTATTATCTTCTACACTTCTGTCTATTATATACATCATTCAAAACATACACCTCATTTGATTATATTATTCTTCAACTTTTTCATTCTCATATTTACTTTATTATGGTTTCCCTTCAAATATATTTTCCCTTTATTAAGGATATGTATGCCACATAATAGTTTTCTTTATTCTTAAAATATAAGATTTTTCTTATTTACAATTTAATAAAAATTATATAGTGTTTATATAGTGATATATCTTCCCAATATTAGATTGCAGAAACTTTTGTATAAAATATATTTTGAATATTTCCCATAATCTTGTCCACAGTGGTTGGATCATCCAGTGTCTCACCAAAACCATTAATGCTGCTAGAAATACCTTTTACTAATGTAATGTTTTAATCAATAGTTAAATAATCACCCATTTTAATATCTTCAAATCCACTTATCCTTTTTTCTAACATATTTTCTTGACATTATGGTTTCATTCATAAATGCTTCTCTGTATATCCCATAAATAATTTTTAGTTTATAGACTAATAACATTAGTCTATACCATTTCTAATAAGTCTATAATTATATCTTTTGTAGGCCTTCCATCCATCTCTATGTTCAAATTATCTTCAACATTCATAGGATAATTATCAAGATCATCATATTTTTCTAGCCATGATAGTTATCATCATAAAATATTAGAATAACCCAACTATTTATTGAATTTAGAATTTCAATCATCATATTTCTATTGGATATTTTAGTGGTAACCTCTCTCTATTATAAATTAATGATCCCAAATTAGTGTGAGATTACTGAGTTGAGGAGGGGGTGAATTTGTGATCCCATTTTATTTTTAAAAATTAATTAATAAATTAATATTCTATTGCTAGTTAAATAATTGATCCATTATTATTAATTCTACCATCCTTACATTGAATAATGATAAAAATACAATGGTGTAGAACAAAGGATTAACATGGTTTATTACAAAGAACCACTCCCTAACATGTTGTTTATTCTCTCCAATAAGGATTCTCCAAAATTATCATAAAATAAATTACAATGAATAATACAGAGTCACACTCTATCTCTTAGAAATCCATACATGAGAATATGTATACTTCATCCAACTATATTACTAAAATATACACTTCCCTTCTCTAGATTCTATATTGATGACATATTCTATTGATTCACATAAGTTAATTATTGCTATATATCAAACAAAATACTGCGTACATTCTTCACGGTTTGATCCAATATAAGTTGATCTATTAATCTTCCTCCATGTAGTTTCTAGATCACAATTTCCCTTGTAATTTTTCATGTACCTTTGAAAATCTATCAAGTAATTCTTAAAATCCACTTATCATCAGTATTTGATCAGTTTCCTTAGTGCAATAAATTCCCAGGCTAATTCTCTCATTATAGGGTGAAATACCAACATCACTATTTATATCCAGGTAGTTCTCGCAACATCTTAAAGAGTCTATATGCAAGAATAATCATTTATAATATCAAATGATTCAATGTTCTGAGTCCTCAATAACTATCAAAACAGATAATTTATTTGACAATATACCCGAAATTAGTCTCACATAAATGTTATACTAATATAATTTGAAAATTATCAATATATACATTAAATAATTATGTAAAATCGTTTAAATATATTAATGTATTATCCGCATGATAAAATAATGATTCTCAAACTGATGAATCCACTTATATATGATTTCACATGTTAATTTTCCAATATTTTATTTGATGTGGGATCTTGATCACAACATGGTGAAAATTGATGATTTTATTAGAAACACATATTTTTAATTCATCTCCACTTCCAAATTATTTTTGTTTCTCAAAATATTTCATATGTCTCTACAACACACCTCATTCGAGAGTTAACCTAATATATATAAGAAAGCATTCATTAGTTTTATTATATAGTTATCAAAAAATAACACCATGTGTGTGAAAATATGTTTAATGTGGTTCTTCTCCACTAATTTCCTTGTAAACACCTCATTCCTAAAACATAGTCCATAAAACCATTCTTATCTATTTTTCACCTTCATATAACAAGGTATGTTATTTGAATATAATTTTTATCCACATGTAATGTAGTCCACCATGAATTTATTGCATCAATTATAAAATAAAAAATCATAAATGGTCGAAACGTCAACAATCACTTCACAGTAAAACTAGTTAATGATGAATTTTTGATCTCCCACAACTAGATGTCTGGTAAAAAATTTATCCAAAACTAACATCAATATGTCATTCAAAATGGAATTCACCTAAAACTTATCTAATAATAATTGAAGAACATATCATCCCTGAACTACATGGAAACCCACAATATATAATCAGCATATAATACATGGAATTCTACAAAGAAACACCATCCATTAAGGATCTTCACCATGAAGCATGACCATCTTCAAAGAAAATCACTTCTGGATGATAATGATATTTTCAATTCACCATGAATCGTTGTTTGCAATGAACATACACTTGGAACCATTCATTAGAGAACAAATTTTAAATGTTTTCATAGAATTTCATCACAAACAATTTAATTTTTTACAAGAAATCATCCTTATACATTTATTTTAACACGTGAAGACTGTTGGGTGTTCTCATATGGACGTCAAGTGATCTATAGAACCTTGGTCTGCATCTCTCATTTGTTTGGGATTCTTCTATAAAAATGTTATTCGTATACAGAATAAGGGATATTTTATGATATTAAATGGATCACATTCAAACAAAATATTATATTAGATATTCAACACTATGTTCTTGTTTTTAATCAATGGGTGTACGGTAAAATAAATCTTGAATCCCACATCAAAACTGAAAACATGAGTCTCTCATCGTAATAGGTAATAACATGAGATAGGTAATTAAGAAATTATGGACACCCTCTAGCCTTATTTCCCACACTATGGTGCCACATCCATTAACTATTTGGGATTCTAGACCAGGCCATGCATGCATGCGGGCCCACACTATATGGGACATATACGCAATCATGAATTATTTGGGCCTATACATGGTCCCCTTATCCTTACATGTTTTCAAAATATAGACACCCTTAAATATGGTTGACCTATAGGTCCCACAAATTCTTTGATTGAAGCAATCACGAGCTACTAGTGGTTTGGCCGATTATTTATAGACGTGTTTTCAAAAAATTCTACATAGTGAATACTATGTACATTGTACTATTCTCTATTAAGACATATAAAATCATCATCAAAATCTAAAAAATTATCATCTCATTAAATCCTTAATTCACCTTCTTTAAAATATTATAAACTTGTAGTAAATATTTTTCCTCAATGACACATGTCATTGGTTAATAAAATCAACACAAAAATCGCCATAATTATTTATTCATCATGATATAAATATAAAAAAAAATCATTTCCATCATCATATATTTATAATCTATACCTCAAAAAAATATTTAATTTTATAGTCATACACTTTTCATTTACAATGTTTCTTCACCATGAAAACTTGTCTCAAATTAATTCATAGATATCTTTAAACAATCATTTGATTTAGTAGAAAGAATAATTGTCCATTCATGACATCCAATTATATATAAAGAAGAATTGTGAAAGCCTGACATCCTATTCTATAATATGTTTATATAAAAATTCTACATGAATCAATACTTCATCCATAACATTTATCATATATGTATTGCAAATATATAAAATTTATGAAATTCTAAAAATAAATAAAACCTACATTCCTAAATAATTAATGTGTGCACTTCATAAGGAAATATTTTATGAACTTATATTTTATAAGTAAAATATATATCTTATCCACATCTATAATATCAAACTATCCAAACCAATTATAAAAAATAATATATTTGATACTGAAAATACTTCTTACTAATTCATATTTTTCTTATCGATCCATATTTTTTCTATTAAATTCTTATCAATAGTAATTGACACAAATGCACAAGTGTTCTTATTCCTTGTATGGTTTTTCATCTTAGTAAAAATAATTACAATTATCTCTTTACAAAATATAAATTTATTTATTAAAGGAATCCCAACACAGAAATATGAGATTAAGAAAAGCAACATGGGGTTATGGTGCCATGTAATAATGAACCTAAATAGAATAACCTATTATAATGTTCACCCCTTCATGGGTAGAGACCCCTAACAAGAAAAGAAACTGAATGAATTGTCTAGAGGAGACTTGGAAGAATCATAGCATGAAATTATATTCCACTTTTCTATGTGTTAATGATATCCATGTTGTTATTTTTCAGATTCTTTCTGTTGGAAATTTGATGCAAGAAGGACAAATGTGTGGGTTCATATACATAATGGGAGTTATTTATTATTTTAGATTCTATTTACTCTGCATCAAGAATATTGTTTCTCTTATTTAACAAATTAAGGCTTACTAAAATTGCTTTTGATTTTTCCATGGGAGAGTTTCCATTACCAATGAAGGCTATAAAAGTGATAATGATCGGAAATATAATTTCACACACCCACCAACCAAACCACATGTCACCCATGATATAAGATCCATTAGTATAATGTGGTAGCCCTATATTGTGAGGGTTCCAATATATAAATCCAGCAATATGAGGCTTATCCGAAGAAGATGTGGTAGATCACGTGCTCATTAGATATATAGGAGAGGGTGCAACCTCGCAGTTCTTGATCTGACAAATGCGATAAAGCATATAGATATTAGTTCTATTTAAAATCACTAAACTATAGAAATAGATCCTCTAAAAACTATCATGGTTCCTTTCATGATATATGTACTGTTCTCCCCCCTCCTGAATAATGGCTCTTTATTTTTCAGCATGTTTATCACTCCCTTCACATAGAAACATATGATCAATTAATTTCTAGTACAGTTGACATTATGGATATATTACTCTAAATCTTTAAAATGATATGGAAACACTCATCACCCATTTACTATCAAATAATAGTTGATACATGGTTTATTAATGAGGGTAATTTTTGTAGATATATATAGATTCAAGGAAAATATTGGTACACTTGAGTTATCTTCCAAAGATAAAGCATTATTCGTAACACACCACACTGGATAATAGAATATTAAAGAGGAAACCTTGAACCAAAACACCTCACCCCATCCTTCTATAATAATCAATGTGGGAATCACAATTTTACAAAACACCACCATGAAATCTTCTGATGAAGATCTATTAAAAACCGATTTTTCAATCTTCGCAGACAACTGAGTGAGATCAAATACCCCAACATCTTCTTGTCATGTATAGTTTATAGAATGGAAGGGTTCCTACAAGATTTTATAAATTATAGTTCTGATGTGGTAAAAAATAGAATAAAAATATTGATACCAACCAAGTTGTGTGTCTAGAATCTGATATCACCTTGGCTGATAATCCAACATATAAGGATTTCAAGAAATGAAATGTGATGACGGACTGTTCACCCCATGTTGGATGATATTACATTAATACTCCTCTATTCCATCTCATATTTCATTTAAATTAATCTTAATCATTAATTCCACACTCAATAACATTATATTTTCTCTTCCATGTTGTCTATGCATAATTCCAAAAATTCTGAAGACATTAATGTCACCCTCCCTCACTATCCAAGCCATTATTTCCCAAGAGGCCCAATGATGTCTTCCCACAAATGATTATCCCATATAAACTCTACCATTTTTATCTAATAAATAACTAACTTACGAACATTAGATTCCAATAACATGTTCCTTGGGATGAAATATAATACATTATTAACCAGGGAGATCCTTCCCCCAACTAATAAAAAATGCCTCATATAGTTAGTGATTCTACTAATTAACATTTCCACCTACGTATCAAAGATATTAAAACATAAAATACCTAAATATATTGGTTTAATGAGTAAATACATTCGAAAACTCATATTTCTTACTCCAATAATAGTCTGTATGGATCTTATTGTCAAATTTGAGCACAATTCCAATATAAAAATTATTCTCAAATCAACATTCAACATCGTTCTGGTCCATTTTATGTTTTATTATATGATCTTATTGATATGTACAACATTATTGTTCCCTATAGCTTAATTAATGTATTGTTTTCATATATTTAATATTTTTATGTACTTTCGATTCTCATTAATCTTATAGTTTGAACTAAATCTATTTTAACTCTAATAATTCTGTCATTGTCAATATGTTTTCCCCATGGTCTTCTATTATAATAAACTATAAATTTATTGAATTTATATTTGATAACAAAATTTTTGAACATACTTTTCCCTTTTGTATTTGATCATTGGGAAATATAATTATCAACTATTTCCATGTTTTTAATTAATTATGAAAAAATGGAACTAGAATAAAAATTTATAATGTTTTTTCTAATCCATTTAAACAATTAAATGCAGAATTAACCATTAATAAAAAGTTATTACATTATTGTACATTTTAATTATTAACATGCAATTCCATAAATAAAATTATAGTGTAGGAATAATTTATTATGAGAAATTCCTCATATGAGAAAAACATAAATATAATTGAATTAAATTTCAACATAATAGAACAATTGTTATTGTGTGATTCTAAAGCATGATTGAATTGGTGGAAGCTAATAATCTATGATATATGTTAATGAAAGATGATGAATATGATTAATTGAAAATTTGTTCAATGAAAAATTAATAAAAAAATAAAAAACCCATTAATATATTATCAATTTAATTATAGTGAAATGTTAAAAAATTGATCATGTTGAATAATAGGAATCATTATATATTAATATGAAGATATTGGAAGTTGAATTTGATAATTACTAAATATTATGTTGTAATAACTTGATGACTATGGTTTAAATAGAAATATTGTGTTTCATTTTGAAAATTATTGATATAAGGATATTAGTAAAGGAAATGTAGCTAGATTTGAGAAGATTTTTATATTATGGTGTAATGTTATTAATATCACTCATTTTATAAAAATTAAATATTTTAATGTTTAATATACATTATAGGGAAATTAGAAAAAAATTTGTATTTAAAATTAGATTAATATTTCAGATAAATAGATTATATGGTTTTTGTTAATGTTTTAAAAAATTTAATTTTTCAACATTATATTATTTAATTATTTGACATGTCTTTCTTCACCATGATTTCTAATTACTCCATGATTATCATTTCATGAGTGATTGAATCTATATTAATTATGGGTTAGTAGATAGATTATGTGATATTGAATTAAGAGTATAAGTATGCGTATTGAAATGAAAATTCAGTTACATGTTAAGAAGTTATTTTTTTTAGAATCATATTTTTATTGATCAAAGTACATTAAACTCGACTAATTCTTTAATTAAAGCTTTAATAGAGGAGGTATGCTAATAAAATTGAGAATTAGTTTTTCAGTGATAGTAGAAATTTTTATTTTTATCATGTAATATTAGGAACCATAACATATTAGAAAAACTATTCTTTTGGATATAATTAATTGAACAAATTAAGGTAATATTGGTGTTATTTTCTATAATGGATATAAATTAAATGTTTAATCATGATAAAAAATTATTCTTTTTAACTTGTAAATGAAATAATATTTATCAACAACAAAATACTTAAAATTGATTCAATTTTTCTACTAGTTTATAAGAAGTAAATTATGTTTCAATTTAGTTTTCATTGAAAAATTAATTTCAATTTGGTGGATTCAATAATTTACAAGTGTCTATAATTTACGAAAATTATCATTTTGAGACTCCATGGTATAATCCTAGACATGAACTATTTTATTTCATTTTATTTTATTTTATGGGTGACAGATATATTTTATAAAATTGATTCCTATATGCGACAAATAATCATTTCCAACTATCAATGTATTTTGTATCACTATAATGTATAAAAAATACAGTAAAACATATAAATCATGTTTTAATTACAATGATGATTAGTTTATGATTTTATTTCTTCATCTTTTGATGTGTGAGGTGTTTATTTTATGATTTAATAGGTTAAAATGATATGAATATAGAGTTTATTATTTAATTAAGGAGTTTGATTACTCCAAACTATTAAATTAAATCGAAGATCAATATATATTTTATTACCCACCAACAAATAGTGATAAAAGAGAGAAATATCTCTTCTGTGAATAAATATGTAATGAGATAACTCATCGATGAAGTCCCAAGAATTTAAATTTTGGTAAAAATAGTGGAATATAATCTTTTTTTATTCATGATGTTAATCTAATTGTTTTCAGGCCACTAATTCAAGATATTATTATTTATTTAAAATTAAATAGAGTTCATATCATTGATATTTTTAGACATTTAGTTGGTATTTAAGGTGAGAACACATATAAATTGTTATCAAACTGATATAATAATTTGACACATTCAAGAGACGTGGAATCACATATGAAGAAATTAACTAAACAGATTTTCTTTTCCCATTAAATTATGGGACTAAATTTTTTTAAACTACTCAAAGATTGATTGATTAAAACATAGAATGATTAAGAAATATATTTTTTTGTAATTTACATTCCACCTTATAAAATTTTAAAATTGTAAAATGAAATTTAAATTTTCTTTCAACAATAGGGATTATCCACCTTTGAGGTGAGGGAATAATTTAATGATATACGAATATCTATCCCTCAACTTTATATAAGATTATATAATTTATTTAAAATATTTTATTTTGAATTATTACTCAGTTCTATAGTAGTCTTCCACAAAACCATCAAATTATGATAATATAAAAGGATAATGACTTTATTTGGAAGTATTAGAAGAATTTTCAAGTGAATTTTTTCTATTAAAAGGATATTGAGAATAAAATAAGTGAGAAATTTTTCAATTGTATGAGATAATCAATTAATTAAACCCATTATGAAACCATATTTGAGTAGTTAAATTTTTTTATTCATTCAATTTTTTAGATAACCACATAAATTGAAATGAATCTCATTTACGATGCTTGAAGGTAAACACATTTTACTATATTTTATTACATTAGGAAAAAAATAGTATAGGGTCAAACATTCTAGGTTATGAAAAACAGAAAACATTTTTTGAAACCAATGTGATTAATAATATAGGATATCTGAAAATGATAATTAATTTAATAAACAAATGGGTGGGAATATTTATATCCATTCTCATGGTTTTTAGGATTTCTCTATCGAAATATATCCTCATTCATTATATTTATATAATTTCAGACCATTAGAGACTATATAAATCAACCCAAATAAAAAATATTCATTGGAAAAAATAATGATGCCCAAACCACTTATGAAGAGATGTTTAATATATATATTAAAAATATTATAATTACATTACAAGTTTAATTTAATATATAAAAATTTATTTAAAACTCATGAATAATCAACAATTATTTCTTTATAATATTGCACATATATTGGAAGAAATCTCACAAAAACATTCCAAGATTCCCCTTATTAATTTGCAATGAAATATACATGTTGTTCTTGAAGGGGTAAAATATATGACATTGTAAATTGGGATGGAGATAATGGATAATCCACCTAAAATCAATGAACAAAAGGAATTATAAATTTTCAAATAAAAATGAATGTAATAATATATAATCATAATGTATTATGAATAATTTATAACCAAAAACATTTTGGATTATAATAGATCCATTCATGTAATGTTACTTGATTCCTCTCTATTAACGTATAATGACTATAAAATATTAATTTTAGGAATAGAACGAAAAAATTCACTGGGATCATTCTATAGAAACAGATAATTATTTTATATATCAATTACCATTCATAAATTTTCTAAAATTCATTATTAATCAAATAATTATTAAACAAAAAATCATTATAAAGGATTTGAATGTAATATACAAAAATTAATAACTATTAATATTAGTTAAAAATATAATTCCTACTTAGTTAATATATTCTAAAAGTGCTTCAGTCCATGAGACAATTTGTTAATCAATAATTGGTATTGTATAATTTACATTATGAACATAAATCAATATAATTATACTTGGTGTCATAAAAGAGTTTATATTAAAAATGTTAAAGCTAATATGGGGAAAATTAATTTTTTTATTGATCAATAAAATGCCAATTTATAATACCTAAGAATGTGATATTTAAAATAAATAGTCATTCTTCTCTATAAATTTAAAATCCTATTAAAAAATGAAATAAAATGGTCTAACCATGATATTTGGATGGATATTCATAGTGACAAGGAGATCAAGCATAATGATCTGTAATATAGAATTCTAATTTTATTATGATAAAGAAAAATTTAAATTTAATCTCAATTAGGATTTTTATGAAGAAAGAAATCAAGAAAAATAATCCTTGGTTATGGAAATATATATAAACAATATATTTAATATGAATGTGTTGTTTAATTATAAGGAAACATTATTCCAAATAATTATTTTCCTATTCCACTTTAATTTTAAATACATTTTGATTTCAATTCTCAAAATTAGGTGTAGATATTTCACTTTATAAAATAATCATTTTTGTTCATTATCAATTTTTTTCTTACTTCAACAAGGTGAAAAAATTACTTCAGATAAATATTCCTCACTTACTTATATGGCATATTTTGTTCAAACTAGTTTGTATAATAGACCAAAATATGTAACCCCACCGCACATATGAAATATTCCATAAAAACCGATTACAATTCCCTACACCTATTGATATTTTTCTTGAATTAAATTCCTTAATTTCCTCAATCTTATCTTCTAGTTCATTGTTAAGAATAAGATTCTTTGTGGATTTAAAAGAATCATACCAAATATATGATAATTACACCTTACCATTTGGGTATTAAATTTTCTAAGGGAATATTTTTTTTCATATGGTGGACGGGAACAATTTTGTATCATAACTGGGAATGAAATTCTGAGAGTTTTAAAACCTAAAATGGGGATTTTTAATTGGGAATGGGGCTTAATATGTTGAGTGGGTTTTTAATAGAGAATTTAAGAGGGGTAGAGGTGGGTATTACTAAATTGTTTAGGCCAAAATATACATGGTAGGAACCACTAACTTGTTAGGGTAATTCTTATAGTTGAAATTACAATATTTCCAATCTCAATTTTTTTTGTGGAGGTAGTCTCCATCTTCCCCATTTTTTGTGATCATGTCATCAAACATACTTCCCTCCCACAAATTTCAACACCAATAATTTTTATTGTGTTTTATGGTGTATATTATGTTGTTTAGTTTCCATAAAAACAATTCATACATTCATTTAAATCCACACTAATTATTTATAAGAATTGTTTCTCCAGTTTAGTTTTTCAATTGTAATTAAACCAGACCGTGGTAGAATTTCCAAAAAATCAAAGTGATTTTGTTCCGTCCTTGAAGGGGGCATATAGTGTTGTATAAATGTTTTGTTATGGTATGACACCAATTTGGTTATTATATTATTTTTACTGAATTATTTATTTTAACCATGGAAATACTTTTTCCCATTTCTGATTCTGAATATGGTTGGGTGTATGTCATAGCCTCATGGAAATATTTTAGTTATCATTCAAGTGATTTAAGATCATAATATAGTTTTATCATCTCTTATTACTATTTGTTAGCAATTTTTATAATTAATTATAATTAAATATAATAAATAATTTATTGTGTCATGTTTTGAGTGAAGTACCTAGTTGGTGATGCAATTCTCATTCGGCCATAACATCTGATGTTGGACTTTGGAAATAAATGTATAATGTTTCTCTAATGGTAGGATATCGGTAAATTTTCCCATACCCTAAAATAATTTCTCATAGTTATGTTTATTTTAGGTCTCACTATTATTTGAAAAGATTGTTATAAAATTAATTTATTACATTAAATTTTTTTTATCCTTAATTAGATACTTATACATGCTTTTACCTTAAATGGATTGACATTATTAGGGTTCCTCAGGAAAAAATTTAATGCGGTGGTTTTTGGAATAAAAATTGGGAATTGTTATTGATGACATATTTTTGATATTATTGATTTTTAATTTTGAAAATGGGGAATTGAAATGTTATTTAGAAATTGTGCATGAAATGAATATTTGAAATGTAGAAGAGTACTAGTTTTGAAATATTAATGTGAAATAGCATTGGGATTGAAAACTTTATATAAAGAATTTGAAAGGACCGTAGGGAATATTTTTATTTTATATAGAAAATTTATTATATGTAAATATATGATTTTTCTATGAAAAATATAAAGTAGTCTATTTTTTGATAATATATATTTTTCTAATAAAACACATATAGGTGAGGTTTGTGTAACTATTGTGATTTTTCCCCAGTATAAGAAAACATTCATAGGGGATGTCCATTTTAAAATTTATAATAAAACATATATACTTTTTATTATATATACTATATAATAAAAATTATAGAAAGTATAATTATTATTTAAAATTAATTACATCCATGGAAAAGTGAATACAACATTCATGTGTAGTTACGGTCCACTATCTCCCTGAAAAGTGAAATTCATTTTTCAAAATAATCCTTTCATGGTTGAATCTAATTATATTTATAAAAATATATATCATATTTTTACAAGTATTCCCATTCTAGATACAATGGAACCATAATCATTATACAATTATGTGAAATACTAAAGAAAAATTATATTGAAATATGATGTAGTTGAAACTCTTAAAAATGTTAACAATAAAATATCATTAGAAAATGGGAGATAAGTTGTTATAAATATATAAAAAATGGTATTTTAGATAAAAATATATTTATAAATGTATTTATTTCATGTATTCATAGTAAATAAAAATTTATTTTAATGAAGGTTAAAAAAATTAAGTTAAAATTCAAACACGAGGTAAGTCATTTGTCCCCAATTCCAACTCCTTTGAGGGATATTTGATTATATGAAAATATTTACTCTAATGAGGTGTATATAATACACATTTTACGTTTTTAACAAGAATATATATATATATATATTCATGATGATTAATGATTCAATTCAAATTTACAATTTTAAGCAGTTATAATATAAAATTTACAAAGGATGTAGGATTTTATTTTAAAATCTC
The DNA here is from genome assembly GCA_963277665.1 of Viscum album. NCBI lineage: Eukaryota > Viridiplantae > Streptophyta > Magnoliopsida > Santalales > Viscaceae > Viscum > Viscum album. Next base: position 1,470,541,713 of record OY728125.1, on the reverse strand, counting down.
ACATTTCTATGATTTCATTTATTTTTTATTAAGTGAATATTATAATTGATAAATCATAAGACAATATATTTTATTATACTCTATATAATTGTGGAGTTTCCATATTTTTTTCTAACATTTATTCTAGTTGGTACATGAATCAATATAATAAATGTATTAAATATATGCCAATCTTATATCTCGTTTTGAACAAGTATATATTTGTACCATGTTTATTTAAAAATTGATTTTCAAAATTGAGTTTTATTTACTCAAATGATCTAGTAAGGAAATTTTATGTTATCCCTAAATTTTAAAATGCATTGATTTGTGTTTTTTGTTGTTCTTTATGGTTTGGTTTTGAATTTCATTAAAACATTCAAAATGTATATTATTTAAATGAAAGTTATATTTCTAATAACAAATTTATAATCATTTTTCATATTCTATTATATTTCAATAGATATATAAAGAAAACTATATAATAGAGTTTTATAAAAATATTTAGCTTCCATATTCTTTTATTCTTCTATGGAAATAATTTTATCAAAAACCATATATTTATTATTGATTGATGGTCATACTTTATCCCTTAGAAAATTTTTAATTTTTACCATTATCATCAAACATTCCCTTTATGACTACCGTTTCTAATTGGATATTCTATTTAACTTAAATATCAAAATTCATTATATCCTGTATATCATTATTTCCTAGAACTTTTACTATTTTGACATATTGGTTTTTACAAGGGAAGATAGTTAATAGACTTGAAATATATTAATAATTTTTATTATTTACACAAAATGAATATTTATTGATAAGTAATATTTATTATATATTAAATTGACTATTAAAAACTTGAGGAATAAATAGGAAATGTATTGAAAGATGAGGTTCAGTTACAAATATCCCCTCGATGAATCAATTTTTCTCAAGGGAAATACATGTTATCCAAAATTATTAAAAAATTTATTCATGAATCCCTTTACATCTATTAAACTATCTTGGAAAATTACATTGTGGAAAAGATATAATTATACATCAGATCATGAATCCTAACAATAAATAATTAATTAATTGATAATTCTTTTAATTTTATTAATGAGAATACTACTTTTATATTATCTATGGATGTATTTCCTACTCATTTTGTTGATTGATTGGAATATGTTTTTGGTTTTTATCTTTTTATATTGATTATAATATATTAAATCATGAAGTATTCTTCTATATGTAACTATTACTGAGAATCTAATCTCACCATTTACATTTTTTCCATTCCATAATATTTTACGAAATATATTATGAAAAATATCAGTGATTCAAGATTTTTTCTGTCACACCCATAGTTTCTAATTTGTTTATTTTAATTAAATTTCTGGGCATCAAGTAGTTTGGGTCGAGGACAGACTTAAAATTTTTTATTTCTTATTTCAAAATGTCTGTTTTGACCCTGACTGTGTCCAGTGCACCACGAACAAAGCCTTGTGGCCTCGCTTGGGTCGTCGCACGACCCCTCCTGGTCATTGCATGCCTTTCCGATGTTCAATTAATGAAATAAGATGAATTAAGAATTGATTTAATAATAATATTATTATTAATGTCACGTGGGAATATTATTATTATTATCATGGATAATAATTTAATTGAGAGTATTATTTTTATTATTAGATTTTTATTATATTGATTATTGTATAGTTTACAATTTAGTTTATTATGTTTGTTATTATTATTATTTTTATTATTAATATTGATATTATTATCATTATTATTATAATTGTTAATTGCAATTACATCATTTTTATTATTTTTTTACTCATGCAAATCTGGGTCAGTGTGCGGATCAAGACGATTAAAATTTTACACTATGCTGATAAATGAATATTTTGGGCTTGGCGGCATCCGACGCACGACCAGAGGACGATCAAAGCCGTGCGGCCTCGCCTGGGTCACTACATGACCTCGCTCGATTCCCCACACGCATGCTCGATGTTCAAACAAATTAAATAAAAGGAATTATTAATAAAGATATAAAATTTATGAGAGATAGAATGAAAATAAAATAAAATAATAAATGTGATAGAAATTTAATGGATTGATTCAATATTAAAGAATAGTATTATTGTTATTAATATGGTTAATATGTTATTAAGTAATAATAAAAATTATTATTATTATTTTTATTAGTGTTAAAGATGTAAATATTATTATTAGTACTAGTAATATTAATGTTATTTCTACAACTTTTAACCTTTTAATATAGTTTTTTTATTATTGTTATCATTTATTCTATATTATTATCATTTTTTTTAAAAAGGGTGAAGAAGGGAGAATTCCTTATCAGGCACGACTTCACCCTCCCCTTGCAACCCTACGAGGTACCTCCCATTCCTGGTGCACCATCCCTAGAACACAACGCCTCTTCCACATCCTTTCCCCTCATGCCGCTGCCTCAACCACCCTTCTTCACACATCCCATCGCGATGAAGCCTCCTCCCAACCTATTTTCTCATGTCGCGATGCACACCATCTCGCACCACGCCCTCCCATGCGCAGCGACCCCCGACCAACGACTCTTCCACACCTGGCCTACCACCAGCCGTCGCACCCCCTTCCTGGCATGACCGGATCTGATGCATCCTCCATCTGCAGCTACCAAGCTGTCCGTGAACCCACCAGTGGAAAACATCCCTCCGGCGAGCACACCTCTAGTTGAGCCTCCCCTATATTGTTTTTTTTGTTTTTTGTTCGATTTTTTGGTTTTCCAGGAATTATGAGGTCTATTTCTAGGGTTTTAACTTGTGGTTTTTTTGTTCGAAATCGTGTTTTGGGTTCGTGCTAGGTTGCATGAGGTGTGGTTGAGGTGCGATTGCGATTTCTCACCTTTATGCGGAAGGTTCTTGGTTTGAGGTAGTTGGTTCTGCATTTAACCATTGTTTGATGAATTAATTTTCTTCTTAAATTAATTTAGTATATTATTTAACTTTTTTATTTAATGGGAATATTGTTTTTAATTGAAGTTGATATGTGTGTGCGATATATGAGGGGTTTATTTGAAAACATTTGATGTTGACATGTTTGTTAGTTGTTTCTAAATTATACAAATTGTTCTCTGGTTTAGCGTCAATTATCATCGAGTCAGAAAGGATATTTTGACTGCATTTTTAGTACTTTAGAGTCATGTGACATATTCTGAAAATAGTTTCATAAATTTTATGGTGAATTATATTGTCAATTTAATTAATTTATCATAATATTTATGTGGTTTACATGTTCTGAATGAGATTTTGACTGAGTCTTGTTGTACATTTGTTCTGTTAGTCGAGCGTTTATGTGATGCTAATGTGTTTTTTTGTGAGCCTATATTGAGCTATTTATCAGTGTTCTCAAGGTTGTGCATTTATTTTGTTTGAATGTGAAGGATTTGTAGTGTGTGTTTTGGGTGTGGCATCAAAGTGAGTTTTGTCACAAAATAGGCTCTGAGTGTGTTTTCGTGTTTAAATTCATGAGGAACATCTTTGAATTTGTTTAAAAAGTTTTATTGGGGGTTTTCTAAGTGTGAGACTGTTTTTTTAATTTAAAGTGGTTTAATTGATGGGGAAAGCGATGCAGATTATGTCCAAAAATGATATTTGGGTGTGTATAATATTTCAAAATAGTGTTTGGGTGTGAAAATGATGTTTCAGTGTGTGTAAGTACTCTGTTTGGCTTTTATGAAAATATCTGACATTTGACATGATCATGAAATTTAACAGTAGAATTTATGGTTTAAAAGGTATCGTATCATGTGCGGTGTTTTTCTTGTATTTCTTATGTGATGTGCACCAATTATTATCTTTAAATTTGTTGAGCACAAAGTGGGTAGCCGAGGTAGCTAGGATGGTGAACTAGGACTAGTGGGCTAGTGTTCCGGTGGTGACTCGACCCGATTTCACATGATGGAATGATAATTGCAACACTAACTAAACATGTGCTTTAATAAGGGTCATGGTCATCTACGCCACGTTTTCTGAGGTTCGTGGCCTTCTAAACCACATTTTCGGAGTGTCGTGGCCTTCTAAACCACGTTTTCTGAGGTTCGTGGTTCCTAAACCATGCTTCACCAAGACATGAAGATCTAGGAACCCATGATAGATAACACCCTTGAGTCCTCTCCCATATTTGGTGCTCCTTGGTCACTTTACGTCTAGTGGTGTGACACATTGGTTATCTTAAAATGTATGTCTGTGTGTGTTTTAATTTACTGTTTTATTTGAAACAAATTTTCATAAATCCTATTTTCTTCAATAATGTGTGAGTGTTTAATTATTCTCCTTAATTTATGTAGTTGTCTTTAGATTCTTTTTCATTTAAAGCACCTGTCAAAAAAAATGTTTTCATAAAATATTTTTTTAAGAATTTATTTCCCTTTTATCTATTTTACTAGAAAATATTTCCATCATTTAAATAGTTATGCATGGAATCTTCCCCCAGTGGCATCCTACTAGTCTCTTGGATCACACCCTACATAAACCTTTGGGTGTTTGTGGATCTTGTTCTTTGTGTATTTCAGGTTTAAGAATACTTCTTAGTGATGGTGGATTGGAAGATGTTGGTCTTTTCATGCAGGTTGGTGTTGGTAGATTGGAGATGCGGCTTCTCGTACCGCTTAGAGGTTGGTATTAGATTTTAGTTCTCTATACTTGTTTTTTTCAGCTTGGGTTTTAGTTGATTTGTAGACTTTGACCTGTTTATGGTTTAAAAGGTGTGTTTGGATGTCTGTTCCAGTCTCAGTTTATTTATCTTGATTTTTGTTTTTCTATTTCTTGTTTCGGGTCAATCGTTCCCACATACTATTTCATTACTCGGGAACTTGTGCCAGTCGGTGGGTATCAGTAACGCCCTTCGGGCCATGTTCCGGACCGGGTCAGACACCAGGTAGGATGGCGACACATCCTAGTTTGTGACATAATGGTATTTCAGGAGGTTTTCTCTCTTGGGTCGTGTTATTTTGAGATAGAGTCATGGTATACGGGAGTTATGGATGTTGTGACACACCGTCTTTGCTACGAGTAAGGTGCCTTGCCAACATACCTCGTGGAGGGACTGAAGTTACCAGAATAAGTTGAGGTTTGTTTAAATCATTGTTAGGTGCGGTTAACCTTGTTTAGGGGTAATAAAAAAGGAGTTGGGTCAGTGGTCCCAGTGAGCTCACAAGGTCTGGAAAGCCATGTGGAGTCGGGGCTGCTATCCTTGAATACCCTCGGTAGTGGTGGTGTGAGTGGCGTATGACCTCCAACCAAATGTTTGAGTCACCTGTTGACAATAGTTTTCTTTTGAATTGTTCCTCATTTATTTCTTTTGGAATTGTGGAAGTTTGGTTTTTAACAAACCATGATTTGGTCTTCGAAAATGTTTTGAAATGAAGAACTATAAAAAAGGGAATGTTGTATGACGTTTGAAATGTTGGGGTTGAATGTTTTGGTTTTGAGAAATGGAAAGGTTTGGTTTTGATTCTTGGTGTTCTCATGGGCAACCACATGCATGAATGTATATAGAAAAAGAAATGGTTAGTGTCACGAGTGGATGAGTTACGGGATGGACATGAGGCGGGTGCCTGTGTGGCATGAGAATATGCATGTGTGAGGCCCATGAGACACCATTGGTGTTTGTGCAACCCACCAAATTTGTTTATTTTCAAAACATTTGGTTAAAAAAATATTGTTTTAATAACTAGTGATTGTGTGATGTGTTCTTGTGTTTTGGGAAGTGTTTGATGTGATGTGTTTCGAGCTGAGAATCATTTTTGACTGATTTGTGTCTAGAGTTTGAATTTTTATTTGTATGTTGGCGTGAAAGTGTGTAGTTAGATAACTCTTTTGAAAAGTTCTTCGGGAAGCCCTTGTAGTGGTTCCCCTTGCACGATTAGTGTTCACTTGCGATATGTCTTGGCCATTGGACCAGTTTGACTGGGTCCATAGTTTTCTATCTCAACTGGTGTACGACCCGATAAAGAGTTAACGTGCGATTGAAGTGTGTCCACAGGTAATTCACTATTGGCCAACCATCCAGTTGATTAGATGACTCTCTTCATGAATTCTAGAATTTAACCCACCACTCCTTTTAATATCTTGACAGATCTTCTCGCATCGGGATGAAAAATGCGAGGGGAGTTGATAAAAGATTTGGCCTTTTGGATTTTTGTGAGTTGTCAGGTACGAATTTTGAAATTTTTGTGTTTGAAGGTTCCCCTGGAAACGGGGAAAGGAATTCCAGTGGGGAAGGGTGAAGGCAGTTCCAAATTATTTGTGCTAACCGATGTCTTGAGAGGTTTGTAGTGCTTCCATCGGCCATAGGTATCATGTTTTGTGACGTCTGCATCGTGAGTTTTCTTGAAGAGAAAAGTCGGATTTTGTGGGACCCTTCTAGAATCCTTGTTCTCATAGGAATGCATCCTCCTCTTAGGGAGTTTTGATTTTTTATTCAAAGGGGAGCGTTTGTCGTGTGTCTTCTCTTATGAAGTTTCTTTGTTAAGGTGAATAAGGGATGCATGTGCATTATCTAAACCCCTATTTTGGTGAATGTGCCATGAGGGATTAGTTGGATGCCGAAATGTGTTGTCTTTGTTGGTGTTGTCTCGGTTACAGTGTAGTTGTGTGTGACACCAAATGTAGAATCTCTATTCGGGAGTCTTTGATACCTGACTGTGAGGTAGAAGACACTTCAAACATCAAGTCTTCACCCATAGGTCTCGGAGTGAAGCTGGCGCGTGGTTAGGAACCCTGAGAGTATATGGGACCCCAAACTTACTTCTATCTTCATTATTGAAGGTTAATGAGGTTTAAATTGTTTATATGGTTGGTCTGTTCTGAACGAACCATCTGGCTGTGTAAGGTTTTCGTGGCTATGAGGGGGTGTGGTCGTCTTGTTAATATGATGTCCAATGGGTGGTGTCCCACCAAATGTAATTGCTTTTGGTGGTTCGTATGGCAGTCTGTTGGGTAAATCAATCTCAAATTTGAATGATTCTCATCCAAGTATTTAGAGATATTGATCTATCTCTGGTTGTGGTTTTGACGCCCGGTTGTTGGGACCGACCCTCCCCACCCCTTGCGGTGGGGTGCTTGGTCCCCGTCAGAAAATTTCTAATGTTTTGTATCTACTGTCAATTCCAATGGGGGGGGGAGAACCACATTGGATCTCGCATTAATGTATGTGGAATGAATCAATGGTGGACTTTTCTTTAATGGTGGGGAGTCCGCACAGACCTCCCCGTGTCAGTTTTTCAGTATCGTCTTGGGCATTTGTAGTTTTTTAATGGTGGGGAGCCCTTCAGGCTTTCCCCATGTTGGCCTTTTGGCCTTGTTCCTAGATGTGACTTGGTAGTAGGTGATTATAGTGTTATTGGGATTTCATTTGAGCATGTTTGTTCCTTCCAATCAAATGATAGGGTTTTCCTTATATGGTACTTGAGGTGTTTTGAATTGTGAGGTTGGTTTCTATGGGTGCGAGAGTTCATTTCCTATTTTGGCCAACTAGAGGTGTTATAGTTCTTTCGGGCGGGCGACACATATCAGAAAGTATTTTTATGAGTTTATTGATGTTTTCTTTGAGTCACTCTAGCAGAGCATGATGTTTTTCCCTCTCTTCGCTTGATGTTTGTGGGGATCCCATTCGAACCTTAAGGGAGTGTGGTTTTCTACTTTGGGGATTGTTTTTAGTTTGTGGATTTCTGTGGATGGAAAGCTTTATGGTGGGGAGAATTGTCACACCTGTGGTTTCTAATTTTTTTATTTTAATTAAATTTCTGGGCATCGGTTAGTTTGGGTCAAGGCCCGCCATAAAATTTCTGAGTTCTTATTGAAAAATGCATGTTTTGACCTTGACTGTGTCCAGTGCACTGCGGTCGAAGCCGTGTGGCCTCACTTGGGTCGTCGCGCGACCCCGCTTAGTCACTGCATGCCTTGCCGATGTTCAATTAACAAAATAATATGAATCATGAATGGATATAATAATAATATTAATAATAATTTCACTTGAGAATATTATTATTATTATCTTGGATAATAATTTAATTGAGAGTATTTTTTTATTATTAGAATTTAATTATGTTGATTATTGTATAGTTTACAATTTATTTTATTATGTTTTTTATTATTATTATTATCATTATTTTTATTAGTGTTAGAGATGTAAATATTATTATTAGTACTAGTAATATTAATTTTATTTCTACATCTCTTAACCTTTTAATATTGCATTTTTATTATTGTAATAATTTATTCTATATTATTATAATTTTCATTAAAAAATGGGTGAAGAAGTGAGATGCTCTTACCAGGCGCGACTTCCCCCTCCCCTTGCAACCCTACGAGGAACCGCCCATTCCTGGTGCACCATACCTAGCACAAAACGCCTCTTCTGCCTCCTACCCACTTGTGTCGGTGCCCCAACCTCCCTTCTTTACTCATCCCGTTGCCATGAAGCCTCCTCCTGACCTGATTTCCCCAGTCGGGCTGCACACCATCTCGCGCCACACCCTCCCTTGCACAGCGAGCCCCAGCTAACAGCCCTTCCTCCCCCGGCCTTCCACAAGTCATCACACCCCTTCCTGGAATTATCCGCTCTGGCGCATCCTCCTTCTACGGCTCCCAATATGTCCGCAAACCCAACAGTGTCCAACATCCCCCCGGTGACCGCCCCTGGAGTTGAGCCTCCCCTATATTGTTTTTTTTTCATTTTTTCATTGATTTTTTTTTGGTTTTCCAGTGGGTATCAGGTTTATTTCTAGGGTTTTAACTTGAGTTTTTTTGTTCAAATTCATGTTTTGGGTTTTCTCTAGGTTTCTTGAGGTGCGGTTGAGGTGTGATTGCAATTTTCCACCATTCTGCGGAAGCTTCTTGGTTTGAGGTTGGTGGTTCTGCATTTAACCATTGTTTGATGAATTAATTTTCTTCTTAAATTAATTTAGCATATTATTTATTTAGTATTTTTAATGTGAATAATGTTTTTAATTGATTTTGTTATGTGTGTGAAATATAGGTGGGTTTTATGTGAAAAAAATAGTTGTTGAATTGTTTTTTAGTTGTTTATAAATTATACAAATTGTGCTCTGGTTCAGCATCAATTTTCACCGAGTGAGAGCGGATCTTTTGACTGCATTTTTAGTATTTTCGAGTCATGTGACATATTCGGATAATTGATTTATAAATTTTCTGGTTAATTAGTTTGTAAAGTTAATTAATTTAGAAAAATTGTTATCTGTTTTACATGTTTCAAAGGAGATTTTGACTAAGTTTGGTTGTGCATTTGTTCTGTTAGTCGAGTGTTTATGTGATGTTAATGTGTTTTGTTGTGAGAACCTACATTGAGCTATTTATCAGTGTTCTCGAGGTTGTGCATTTAGTTTGTTTGAATGTGAAAGATTTGAATTGTGTGTTTTGGGTGTGACATCAAAATGTGTTTTCTCATAAAAGAGGCTCTCCTTGCATTTTCGTTTTTATAGTCATGAAGAACATCTTTAAATTTGTTTAAAATGATTTCTTGGGGGTTGTCTCAGTGTAAGACAGTTTTTTTTAATTGTAATTGGTTTAATTGATGGTGCAAGAGATGCAAATTATGTCCAAAAATGATTTTTTAGTGTGCTTAATATTTCAAAATGGTATTTGGGTGTGAAAATGATGTTTCAATGTGTGCAAGTACTCTTTTTTTGATTTTATGCAAAAATCTTAAATTTGACATCATCATGAAATTTAAAAGTAAAATTGATGGTGTAAATGTTATCTTGTCATGTGTGGTGTTTTTCTTGGATTTCTTATGTGATGTGCACAAATTATTATCTTGAAATTTGTTGGGCACAATGTGGGAAGCCGTGGTAGCTAGGATGGTGAACTATGACTAGTGGGCAAGTGATCAGTTGGTGACTCGACTCGGTTTCGTTGGCAGAACCGATGATTGCAACACTAACTAAAATATTCTTTTCTGGGGGTCATTGTCATCTAGGCCATGTCCTCTGAGGGCCAAGGTTTCTAAGCCACACTTCACTAAGACACGATAATCTAGGGAACTGAGATAGCTAACACCCATGAGGCCTCTCCCATATTTGGTGCTCCTTGGTTACTTTACGTCCAGTGGTGTGACACATTGGTTATCTTAAAAAGTAAGTGTGTGTGTTTTAATTTAATCTATTTTATTTGAAACAGTTTTTTATAGATCCTGTTTTCTTTAAAAGTGTGAGAGTATTTAATTCCTCTCTTTAATTTTGTTTTTGTCTTTAGATACGTTTTCATTTAATTCACCTTTCATAAAAAATTGTATTTATTAAATACTGTTTAGGAATTTATTTCCCTTTTATCTATTTTACTGGAAAATTTTTTCATCATTTAAATGGTTATGCGTTGAATCTTCCCCCGGTGGCATCATACTCGACTCTTTTCTCACACCCTACATACACATTGGGGTGTATGTAGAACTTGTTTTTTGTGTATTCTAGGATTATGCATCCTTCTTAGTGATTGTGGTTTTGATGTTATTGGTCTTCACGTACAGGTTGGTGTTGGTGGCTTGGAGATGAGGCTTCTCGTGCCTCTTGGAGGTTGGTATTATAGTTTAGTTCTTTATCCTCGTTGTTGTTCACTTTGGGATTTATTTTATTTGTATCCATAGACCTGTTTATGGTTTAAAAGGCATGTTTAGATGTCTGTTACAGTCTCCGTTTATTTATATTGTTATTTGTTTTTCTATTTATTATTTCGGGTAAATCGTTCCCACATACTATTTCAATAAATGGGCACTTGTGCCAGCCTATGGGGATTAGGAACGCCCTTCAGGCATTGTCCCGGACCGGGTCGGGTGCCAGGTCGGATGGCGACCCGGTCTAGTTCGTGACATTTTCTTATGATATGTATTTAAAATATGTTACGTAATATGTGAATCATGTATATATTTAGTCATTCAAGGATAATTAACCAATAATTCCATTATGATGGATTCCATTAATTCTCATGATAATTTTATAATGTTGACATTGTATCTAGGTTACTAGATTTTAGATTTATTATGTTTGTATATGAGGAAGTTTTATAGAAACCACTAAAACAAGGCTTTAAATGAACCCAGATAACATCATAATTATGATAATTTCATATCGTATTTGAAAAAACATATCATCATATGTTTTTTATGTATCTCTATTCTGTTTAAATATGTGATGAGTATATTTTTTCCATTATTTAATGATGGTTCCTAATTGATGATATATAGTCAATACTAATATAAAATGATGGGATTGACCAGTATAGAAATGCAATACCATTATTTATGGAACTGTGCATATCAAGTCCATATTAAGAAAACTAATATTGGATTTCATGAATAAACATTCCCGAATAAAGAAAAATATTGTTCTACAGTACGATTCTCCATTTAAGTATTTCATCATAAAAACTAATCTCTCACATTTTAATCAAACTTCTATTACATTTATAGTTAAATAGATGATTATGTCACTTAATCAATTATTCTGTGATTTGGAATGTAATTAAAGTGAAAAGTTAGTTCTAGAAATTTATTTTTGTAATGTTGATATATATCAATAGTTTTCTTCGATCCATAAATCTAAGGAGGTAGATGAATCAAGAGGCATGGAAATGAGAACCATCAATGTGATTTTCATTGAGAAATACTCCCCTCAAGAACAACTAGATAAATAGAGAGTAACATCTTCAATTTTAAATAGAATGAATAATACAGTCTGTATGATTATGAGTATATATTTACAAGATTATATATACATTCTATATACTTCATATTTAATCCGTAATACATGATTGACTATTTCTTTGGTGGGATCATGTGGAGCCTCTAAAGGTCACTAGTTCATCAAATGTATTTATCATTTGAAGATATAATATCAAGTTCCACTATAAAATATAAATTATTTTATACATCATATATATTTAACCGAAATAAAATGAAAAATAGGTAGGTTGAGAACCAATAAAAAGAGAACACATCATAGAATAAGAATGGGATGATACAATTTACATCATGAAAATGTTTTGGGAAGAAGCCTCCATTAAAACTATTATATAGAATGAGGGTTCATTACAAGTGTATTGTTAACGATCATTTAATTAATTATTATGTGGAAAAATATGAAACCAAAGACACAAAGTGTTTAAATTTTAAAGATATAAGGAATCAACCAAACCGCTTCCCGAGGTTTACGGGTAACATATCTTCTAATTTTCCAATGGGAGAACAAAAATCATATATAATTTCAATAATTGATGTGGAAGTTATAAGTGATGTGGTTAAAGGTACACATAATATTCACACTAGAATCGAAAACAGTTTATTTTGTTTAGTTTTACCAAACTCTTGTAAAACTGATTAATTTTATAAGGGTATTATATCAGTACCTCAATCATTAGATTTTGTGATGGTAGTAAAAATTAATATACTTAGATTGTAATATATCAGTTATATATATCATATATGATAGATTTTTGAGGATATATTAATATTTTAAATATTTTTATTATAAGTGTAGTTAAATTTGATATAATTTTGGCAACATATTAGATCTTTAAATATAAATCCAATGTAAATTATTATGGTAGGTAATTATAAATTTATATTATGAATCAAAAAACAAAACTATTTTACTGTAAAGACGAACATTAAATCATAATGGAAATTTAATCCTTCATATGGTTATTGTAACTTAATCATTAGGGAGTATCTGTTATATTTGGGATGCCCTTATTTTTTACTCAATTTGTGTATCTATAATAGTCAAGGGATTAATAATATTTTTATTTATATTACAACTGGAGCAGGCCTGCCATCGATCATATGATTATTGGTGTTTATATCTCAATACAATGTTCCAGTGCAAGTGGTAAAAGGACTGATGATAAATTATGGGTGGGTCAGAGTTAGTTTCCCATAGAATATCTAAGGGAACCAATTTCTCCACGGATGATTCAAATACACAGTTTTTATAGTATTGTGGATAAAATTACAACTAAAATTCTCAATTATAAGTAATGATTTCTCTCATATTTGGGGAGAAATAACATAATCAATAATGTGTCAAACACCATCCCAAAGAATGTCATATCTTCCACTATTTCCCTCAATATCATCATTTGAAATATTGAACAAATCTTTGTTAACGTTATTTGGGATTCTCAAGATGATAAGAAATACCATTGAGCCTCGTGGCATAGATATTATAACGGTGTTGAGGAGGGTGGTATAAACTGCATAAGAATCACATATTACATGTGCTACTATTAGGAAAATATGTATTCGTCTGTTTTGGAGGGGTGATCATTCTAAGAAAGGTTCCCCATTAAAAAATACAGATTTTAGTTTGATGTCATGGGTGGGAGATTTTTCAAGAGTTTAGATTTTATTCATAGTCATAATCATAATCTACACCCGCAGACATAGTTGATTTTTGGGGATAGGTTAACAAAATTTTAGAGTGATAATTGTTCTGAGAGTATTACTTCTTTTTTAGGTGTCTGGTTCTTGAATTTTCTTTTATTAATGTCACCTTATTCCCTACCTTTACCTAATTAGTTGTAAATACCACCAATTGTCTTTATTTAAAATTAATATTATTTATAATAATATAAATCAATTGTTTTTCATGATATCTTAATCATATTCATACACATTGACTGCCTATCATGGTGTTTCATAGGCCAATGCTGGTCATGACTAATGGGGAGGGGCTCTCGAGTACAATGACATCCCAGAAAATGTAAACATCCTCATCGGGCACCTCCGTGAATTTTCTTTATCCACTAATGATGAGAGTGATTGGGTCGACGTCATTGGGAACACCTTGAGAGATGAAATTGGGAGGGAGGTTCAATGTCTATTCGGGGATTATTTTCACTATTTGTGGTTCTAAGGGTCGATGGACAGTGTGCATGAGTGTATAATGAATGATATTATTTCCAAGTAGGGATAATGGGTCCTTTAGAATGATCATAAGATGGATAGTTATGGGGTTCTCTTCTTCTGCAGCTAATATTTTATAATTTTGGTGAGGGCTTCAATGATGGACCTCACACCTCCAATAATGCAGGGTGAAATTTATCCCACACTATATAGACTTTTGGAAACCAATAGTATCTTTCTTTGGTCATTAACTGTGTCTTCCTATGACAATGGAGTTTGCTGGAACCCCCTACTGAGGGAATTAAATTGAATGTTGATGGGTCTTGTTCAAATTGATTCATAATTTGTGGAGGCATTATCTCTGATAAATGGCGATAAGTGATTCCTATTTTTAGATTGTGGGTGGGGTTGGGTGACTTCCTTTTTGACGAGGTTTCTACATTTCTAAATGGTTTGGGATTGTGTAGCTCCCATGACTTCACTCTTCTTTAGTTGGATATTGAATCCATGATTCCTCCATAGTCAATCCATGGTGTGGACAATATTCCTTGAGTGGTCACTTACAAAATTCCGAACTCATGCAGTATATTTCCTAATAGTATTAATCATAATCACACAGGGATAGAAGGGAAAAATTTGTGGACTTCCTAGAGTCTGGGGATTATCTTTATAATCATTGAATTATTTTTAGTTTCAAAAAATACGCCCCTGGAGTGAATTAGTTTTGTTGGTGATGGTGCATTAGGAGTGCACAACATTATGCTAGCTTGACCTATTTCAGGCCTTGGTCCACATTTACCTTTTATTATAATTTTATCAATGTTGTATTGATTAGTGATATTTATCTTATATTGTTGGGGATAAAATAAATATTTAAATATTTTAATTATATAGGTGTTTTTATGTTAATCCAAAAGAGTTACATGTCCCTCCCATGAATAAATAAGTTCTGTTTTCAATAGAATATATACATCCTGCTACACTAATTTCATAGAATCCATATAATGGACCTGATTGAGATATTGGAACTATAGAAGAAACTCTTAGAGAATATATATAAGGGACCAAGTCACCCAAGTAATTCACCAAAGGGTTCATCTATTCTTTTTATTAATATGATATTTTCATCAATTAATCATTGTATAAATTATCAAGAACATAATAAAATCAATTTTTACAACAAGTATCATATACTTAATATTGATGAACTATTTGATCAATTATGGGGAGCTAAATATTTTTCCATGGATGATATTAAATATGGATATTATGAGTTTAGAGTTATGAAGGATCATATACCCAATATAGTATTGTATGTGACATATGTTCATTATGAATTTATAGATATTTAATTTTAATTTACCAGTGCTCCTGCTATCTTAATATGTTTGATGAGTAGATTATTTATAGATTAAACTAATCCATTTTTGGTAGTTTTTATAGATGATATATTATATTTAAAAAGATAAAATAAGATAATAAATAATATTTGACGATTGTTCTGATGACTGAAAGGAAGGAGAAGTTATATTATCATTTTACCAAGTTTGAATTTTGGAAAAAAAGTATCAATATTGTGTCATATAATTTCAATTTATGGTATATTAATGTATGATAAAAAATGAATGTTATTGTTAAAAAGCCTAAAATCAAAATGGTAACAATGATTCATATTTTTCATTGGTTTGATAGATACTACTGAAGACTTTATATTTATTTATGATAACTATCAATTCCAAACAACATGTTGACTATAAAGGGTAATGTGTTCTTATGAAACAATAAATGTGATTGGAATTTCAGTGAACTAAGGAAAAGATTAATCATTGAACCTATGTTAACACTACGTTATAGTGGATATTATTTTTTGATATATATAGTGTTTTATAAATGAAGGTACTGCAAATTTCCCTCTCGAAGAATGATATGTTGATATCTTTTTTATCATTTGTAAATTCTTGATTGGACTTAACGAACTCGTGATTTGGAATTCCGTGTGGTTTTTTATACAATGTACATCTAGAGGAATATTTAGAATTGGGAAATGATTTATAAATATACTAATTATAAATCCATGATGTACATATTTATAAATAAATAGATAATTTTGAACCAAATAACATTGATAAGGATTGGCGATGATAATTAATGATCAATTCATTACCACCCTTGGAAGGTGAACAAGGAGGCTGATGCTCGAGGTGGAAAATATCATCCCAGTTTTTCCATGATAAAGATTAAAATAGATCCAATATTTGTGTATTTATAGTAGTTTTATATTTAAGTATTTACTATATGGGGTAGATGATGTCTTTCTCATATGAATTTTCAACCATCTTCTAATGAAAGCATTGTGAAGGCACTAAAGAAATAAGTGTAATTATAGAATAATTTCAGGGATATTTCTATCTTAAATCATAATCGTACAAGAATTATAATGTTTAAAAACCAAGTATGATTTACATAAAAACATAAATAATGGAGTTATTGGATGAATATCCAAATTCAACATTCTCTATTCTTCCCAAAATTGAGAAGATATGTTGATATTCGAATGAATATTTCTATTTGGATAACAGAAAATTTGATATTGTCGAGTTTTTATCCTAATTCACGGAGTGTGAGGAATTTAAGCCTAAGAGATATAGCTTTATGATAAAATTTTAACCATCACGCTTATGATAATGGAAGTGGGAACACATAACACGTTATTCTATAATAGCCTAATTTTTTAATGAAATATATTCTTTCAAATTAATTATGTCTTTTTTATATTATCATTTCACTCAAAACTAAATATAGCTAGTGTTAAATGAAGGAACTCTGTTTAGATTCCATTTCTCATATCACCAATCTATTCATTAACTAAAAACACTTATATAACCTTTCTATTAACTTAGTATTATTTTTTTGATGTGTTATAAACTATTCTAAGTTACATTGATAGCTGGTGTTACCTATATGGCCATGTTTTATCAAACTACAACATAACAATAATAATATTTTTTAAATATTATTATTGTTACCAACAAGACATTGGAATGTAATTTCAAAATAATATTGACTAATTTGTTGAAAAATTATTTACACGTGTATATAAAATTATTCCATTAGTTATCAATTAGTTAGAAATAAAAGTAAGAACTATTTGAAAATAATGAAATTATTTTTCTTTAAAAACAATTCCCCTTTATCTAAATTAGTCAATGAAACCATTATTAAATAATTTTTTTAATAGAAAATATATATTACATGTTCAATAACACTTTATTAACTCACAAAATATATATTATAAGCGTAAGATAAGAAAAAAAAATTAATTTTATGAATTAAAAGATGAATTTTTTAAAAAGTTAATTTTGTTCCTTTCAATAGAGAATCCACCTAAAATTTAATTTATTTATTAAATATTTAATTATTTTTTGATCAAATTAAACATTAATTTTGAAACCATAATATCAAAATTAAATTTTGTAGTTTTTTGGTAATTTTTTTTGAGAAGTTTAATTATTTGATGAATAATTAAATGTAAAGATTTTTAATTGACAAATTCGTTATTGTATTATTTAATTATATTGTTAAATTGTATTTTTCATTTTATTTAAATATAATTATAATAAATTTTACAAAATATCATCCAATTTAGGTCATTGGAATCGATTTCCAATTAAAACTGTATAAAAAAACAATCTAATATTTGGAAAAATTCCTCCTAAAAGACACACTATTTTATCCCATCTATAGGACTAATATTAAATTAATTTCTACTACTTATATGATGATAATTTGAAAAAATGGATTCTATGTTTTGAATAATCATAATATATATTTTTTAGTAATGTAAAATTAATATTTAACAAATTTAATAGTTACTGAAATTAAGATTAATTATAACGATAAAGGTAAAATGAGTTTACTTTGTGGTTAAAAATTAATTTAAAGGGATAAATAACCTTAAAATAGGTCCAAAATCCAATATTTGGACATATATGAACCAATAATCACATTTTATCGAAAATAAAAAATTATTGGAGGCACATGATGTAAGGATCACCTCTCAATAGTGTTTACCACTTTATATTTACAAAAATCCCACTCTTCAACCACTATAAAAAGTGTACTCACTCTCTCATATTATCACACATCTCAAGCCTTTTATATTAGAAAAAACATAAATAAATCACCTCACAAATTCCATCCATTTTTCTAGGAAACCTCCTTTTTTTACAAATCCAACCATGAAATCCCTTTGGGGAAACCAATAGATGTTACTAAAAGAAGAGTTATTATCCTTCTAGAGGCTCTTTTGTTTTATTTTAATTCTCCACCCACTCAATTATTTTTATTTCATTATTATATATGAAAACAAGTATCCTAAATATATTGAGATTTTTTAATTATAATTTTTAGATCTACACCTGCACAAACTTCCATCAATTGGGTATCGAATATACCATTCATTTGTACGATGGACTACTGCCTCATGAAACAATTTCCTTTGTTTTTTCATTTACCACTTATAATAATATAGAATTAATATTAAAATAATATTAATATGATATTTATGATATTTATGATTTATTTATTATTTTGTAATAGTTATATAATACAGACCTTCATGCATTCCACTTTTTTAAAATACGATAACCTTGTTTGTGGATGTATGGACGACAACCTTCATAAAACTATTTGATTAATTCACACATTACAAGGAATATAGTAAGTAAGTGTTTAGTATATTTATATCATATATAAGACATAATAATTATACTGTAATGAATATATATATATACATATATTTAATTTATTTTTTTCATTCAATATGTTAAGAAAGATGAAACAGTGTCCATGCATACGTGTGGCCTACATTGTCCATGACCTGTGTATTCCATATAATGTTTCAATATTTTATAGATAATTAAAAATATTAATATACTAAATATATATTATATTTATATTTTTTACATTCAATAAATAATTAAATCAGGATCTATGTAAGAGGATCATGAATAACTAGTCAATCATATATATGAAAGCAATATAGGATATTAACAGAAATGTAATATTAACATGGAATTCGTAAACAATTTGTAATATAAAGTCATAATAAAATAATATTTTGTATTAGATATAAAATTTTGATTATATGGAATATTTATAGTAAACATGTATTTATTATTCTTGTGGTTTGAATGTGTACAATGAATGTCATGATTGAAGTTATGGGTTTTTTCATCTAACTTTAATGTTTATGAGACGTATTCTTTATTCACTACTCTTTTATATTGTGAAGTTTATATAAACCCCATGATAGTATTTTACTATTATTATAAATAAAATAATGTCAATTTACATAACCTTCTTATGATCCTTAATTCATGGAGCTCCTGGTACATAAGTTACCAAATCAGTAACGTAATTTTTTTAGGAATTTTCATTGTTTCAGTTACATTCCATGTTGGGAACCCATATTATTCTTCAAGAATTATACACAATATTTTGCCATGTAATATCATTAATATGTTTATTTTAAATATATTTTAGGATAGATTATTTTTTATTTCATTTTTTTATTCAAAGATTCCAATGTGGTACACGATTGTTGCTACAATCTCATCATTTATTAGGATTGTCTTTGATTATTATTCTATTGATGAAATATTATGATTATTATTTTATGAAAACTCAGGAATTTTATTATCCTATTTTTATTCTGGATAGATTCATGTATTGTTATAATTTTTATACTCTATTATACTTATATAAATTTTGACTTTTAAAAAAATTGATCGTATTTCTCTCTTTAGTCTGAAATGTGTTTCATTCAAAACACATCTTTCTAAAAATCATTTAATTTTTTTTATTAAATTATATTTTAAGCCATTTTTTATGAAAAATGAAATTTAAAAATGTTTTGTGGTTTTTTAATATACATTTATATATTTTCAATGTTTTTAAACGAATTTTTTTATTACGTTTTAAAGATTTCATTATTTTTTTCTATGTTATGTTCAAAGAGAACGTTGTAAAAATTTATTCACCAATTTATTTATAAATTTTCAATGTATTTGATTTGAAAAATGTTTTAAAAAGGTCATAAATGTTTCATTATATGTTTTCAAATCTATTTTCAATGAATGCGTTTTCAAAACTATTTCATTATATTATTTAACATATTTCAGTTATATTTTCAAAGAAAAATATTTCCAAAATTATTTAAAGATTATTCTATATGTTTAAAAGGTTTTTTAAATAATGATGTTTTTCCAAAATGTTTCTTTTTATAAAATAATTTTTAAAATAAGTATTGATATTTTATTCATTAAATGATTTTAAATGATATTTAGTATTTATTTTCCATCTAACATAAAATCCGTTGATTTTACTCATTCCTTTCTGGGATATGATCTAAGTGTTCCATTCATATTATTTCTCTAAATAGTTTCTTTTTTATGGAATTTTCATTATGAAACCCATTTATCTTTGAATGGCTATATTTTTATGAAACTTGTTTCCCTTTCCTGGGATATATGCATATGAATCATGATTCATTTCATGGGGTATGCACTAATGAAATTATTATGAAACCTGACTCTTTTTTAAATATGATGATATGATTACATGTTATGTATACCCAATTCATTTCACATTCTATTTTATTATTGATAGAAAACCCATATATTGTTATTGATCCGGAAAAAATGATTGTTTTTTTATCATATGTAACATATATGGATGATTTCAATATTTTATAGCTATGACCAATATATCAATCCAATTCATTGGGTAATGATTTTTACCTCCTGATATTGACATGCCAAGAATAGGGAATGGACTCTAATCAGTGAAGGACTTTTTCTAGTAAGATATTCATGGGAGTGAACCTTGACTACTATTATGGTCATTAGAGAGAACCATTTCTACCAAGATAGTTGGGGGAGTGAACCCATTCCACTATGTTAGCCTTGTAAAAATTATTTTACTTCTATGGAAATTATTTTTATATCTTTACGTGTATGATATAAAATCTATGTTTTATTCCTATGTAATTCATTCATAGTTTATGCTTGTAATTCCCAAATTTTTCTTGTTTTATGAAAATCCAAATTTATGATAGGAATATGTTTTATGATCTTTTTATGGTGGTTATTATCTTATAAATTAGTCATCATCTTATAACACCCTTATTCTTCTGTTATGCTTAAATTTATCAATTGATTATCCTTATTTTTCATCTCACCACACCGAATTTTTTTATTTCGTTTGCCTGCATTTTCAATAAAAATATGATGTACGTTTACTAATATGGAAGATCATTGAGGGATATATTAATGATCATTTACCAGGATAAAATATTATGTTTCCATGTTTGGGAAGATAGTAAACTATTATGGTCCTCAGGCATGTACTTTTTTAATATACTAAATAATCTTCACAACTCATATAATATACATGAATGTTAATCCAATTATTCTATTGTTTTTTTCAAAGGAAATGTTTAGTCATCATTTAGAATCTAATAAGAAAAAAATTTAGTGATATCCTTAAGGATATTTAAAAGGATGTGTCTAGTGATGTCTGCATGGATAATCCTACGGTGAAATAGATATAAAATAATGTGTCATAATCTTGAAATAAACAAAATTATTTTTCATGATTATGGAGTTTTCTACTATGAAATGTGATCTCCACAATATTATAACTTTTTTTAGTCAATGTTTGTAAATATAATGAACTAGGATATCATTCAATGTTACAAAAAAGTTTCTAATGAGAAGTCTAATGGTATGAATACTTGAGTGAAATATGATATAATCATTTTTAATCTATTTTCATAAAACATGAATAAAAATATATACCAAAAAGACTATGGGACTCACCAAGTGATAGAGGCAAATATTTTTATGACATTTTAGGTAATGGAGACCATCGATGAAAAATTATTCAGTTTCCTTTTGTGTCGATAATATTGAAGGAATAACCCTTGTGAATGTATTAAAGGAATTGCAAGATTTTTTGACTATAGAATAGAAGGAAACAAAGAAATCAAATAAAAATTAAAAAAGGAAGGTTTTGGATAATCCAATGGATCAGTATATCGGACTCCATAAGATATAATAAACTGTTAAATGCAATAAGTGTGGAATGAATTTTTATTATGCCAATCGATTTCCTATGTGTAATGTTGCTAAAGAGACTCAACATGGTGGTATCAATAATGGTTATGTTTCTAATAATAATGGGACTACATATCAAATATGAATTGAAATAGGTAATATGTTGTAGGATTAGGTAGGCATGTTATTATCTTAATGATGATGTAATCAAACTCTTTATGTATTTGGATTCATGAATTATTAATTGTGAATTATATTAGGACTCTTTAGTTTATGTTTTGTGAGAAGGATTTATATTAATATGATAAACTATATTGATTAAAATTATACACGATTTAATAAAAAGGAGGAATTCAAGGAAAAAAAGGATTAATGGAAATATAAACCTTAATTTTGATCATGGTTTTGAAATAACAATATTTTGAAAATTATTTGTTTGATATGATTAGCTAAATTGGATGGCACTAATTACCTTGGAAATAATTATGGATTTATTGAAAATTTGGTCTATGTAATAATGGATTAAGTTTACAATTTTTTGTATTTGAGGAATATATCCAATAATCAATAGAATTAGGAAGATATCATGATTTAAACAATGATTTAAAGTAAGTATTATTATTATCTTGTCTGTAGAGAATACAAGATGAAGGTATTCACATGTTTGGATTGTGGAACACAAGAGATACCTTATAATATATGGGTGACCTATGATAAGATGATTTAGTGAAATTATTTCTAATGTTATGGATTTTTATCTTCTTCAAGTCTTCTAAGGATTCCCATTTGTGCCATGGTTTATTATAGACTTTAGATGAGGTTTTATATATTCTTGTTTAATATATCCACATGAGGATTTATTCATATTATAAGCTTATTCTAATAATTTTTCTTTTATGCTAACTAATTATTGATGTAATGACTTTTCATTATACATCATGATCTATTAGTGCTACGAGAACGAAACATTCACCATTATTTATTGGAGTAAGTGATTATGTTTTAATTGATCAAGTGTCAAAAAGGGTGAGGTTTTCATGAAATCGTGAATGTGCATATTTTTCTAAAAATTTATCAACATTAGGGGAAATGGAATTGATTTTGTTTCTTTTTATCATCATATTTATTTCACCAATGGATTTTTTTAATCCACATTTGGTTATGGATTTTTCATCATTAGATTTCCTTGGACATTGTTTTCTATCAGTCTCCATAAAAAATTGATAGTTAAATTTCTCTTAAATATCTATATTTTCACACGACACCAATGTTATCCTATATAGAATCATGGGTGTGATTTACTTTGGGTAACTATTGTGCTTTCATCATTCCCTTTTAAAATGAAGCTTTAATATTAATTTTAACAATGTGGGGTTCTAAGAAAGGAACACTGAAGTTTTCATCCTTTTATTTCATAGATGTATTTAAATGTTGGAATTCATTATAAGTGGGTTATAAAGTAAAACCTATTGATAATGTGATTTTTATATAATAAATTTAAACCTTTTGATATTTTTTATTCCATGCAACACTGAATATAGCTTGTGTTATATGAAAAAACAATGTTTACCTTGAATATCATGAAACACCAAGTATTTATTTCCCTACAAGGAACAATTTGATTATGTACTTGTATAAATAAAACTATGTTTCTCTTGTGATATATACTATTCTAAATTCATTCGCTAGATTGTGTTACATTCAAAGCATAATTTTTCCAAACAACAATTTTCATTTCATAATACTATTAAAATGGATGGTATAAATTTTATTAAATAATGATTGAAAATATTATTTACACATTCAAATAATAGGATTCATTTTGTAATAAAATAGTTACCAATGAAATTAAGAACTATTTTAAAATAACAAAATTCCATTTAAATGAAAGTTATTTATCTTAATCTCAAGAAATTAAAATCCCAATTTTTTAAGATTTTTATAAAATTCATATATTACATATTCAATCACATTTTATACAACCATAAAATATATTATATAAGAGTAACATAAGAAGAAATAAGATTTTAAGAATTAAAATATGTATTTGTTAAAAACGTAATTTTAAGACATTTTAATGGTGAACTCATATTAATGATAAATTTAGAATTTTTATAATTTTTATTTCCAATAAAAAATGAATTTTGGAAACTGAAATATAAGAATTTTTTTATATGAATTGATGGTAATTTTAAAGAAGATCATTTTTTATGAATAGTGAAAAAATATGAATTTTAATTGAAAACTGCATTTTCATCTAATTTTGATTATATAGAAAATATATTTTTTGAATTGGTTTTAAATTTAATTTAAATAAATTTGAAATAAATTAACACAATTCTAGTCAACAAAATCAATTTCACATTGAAATTAGATATAAAAACCAATCAGTGTTTTGAACAATTTCATATTAAGAAAACTCAATGTTTATTCCCATATATGGTATTAATTTTCAATAAATTTCTTCCAATTATGTGATCAGAATTGTGAAAAATGTATTCCATATTATTAATAAGAAAAAAAATTATAGTAATTGAAAATTACTTTTTTTAACAAAAATATAAGTGAATTTAATTAAAATTTATTACAACGATTAAGGTAAAATAGAGTTTACTAAGTAGAAAACGTTCAATTTAAGTGTCCATATAACCTAAAAAAATATATTAAATCCATTGGATGGAATTATTTATGAAAATTTACACATTTTTTCTATAATTTAAAATTATTTTAGGAATGTGATTTAGTGGATACCGCTCATTGTTTTTTATCTTTTTATATTTTCAATAATATCACTCCTCCTCCAATATAAAAAGGGAACTCGCCCCCTCACTTAATCAAAACTTATAAGCCATTTTCCTTACCCAAAATCATCCAAATTCACCTCAAAAAATCATAATATAATTCTAAAATCTTCTATTTAGATTTAAAGTTAACCAAAAGACCCCTTCGGGGAAAAGAAATTGGAGCTGCACAAAAAAAGAGGTAACATCCTTCCGTAAGGTATATTTTTGTTTTCATTTTCTATAAGACCCCATACATAAACATTACATAATTTTGAATTAAGTAAATAATTAACATTGAGGATATTTTTAGTTTTAGTTCTTTATATTATTAGGTCAAAAATTATACATAAAAACATGAATATTGAAAGTAGACACTTCTACTCAGTATTCATTTTTTTAATAATACATAAACTCTTAAAAAAAACATTTTTAATTGCATGTTTTAGACAGAATGTATTTTTATTGATCCAATCCATGACCCTATTAATATTTAATTCCTTTGAAAAAAAAATCAAAACATAGGATGTGCATAAAAATCATAGTAAGGGATACATAAGGAAAGAAAATTGTTAGTCTCTCAAAAAGTTATAAACCATTAAAAAATTATCATAATGTAATAATTTTCACCTTTAAGAAGTAGAAAAAAATTCACTGAATATAATTTCTTATTTTACTTTTTTTTTAATTAAATAATTTCCATGAATCCCATATAAATGAATATATAACATATAAATTTTACTTTGGACATAAACATACTTAAATGGAATAATAATATGACCGACTTCCACACAGATCACTAATTTGAATAGCCATATGGACAACATCCATATCCAATCCATTGGAGGTTATAATGTAACCACGGACCCTTGGTTTATCATGTCACCACTCATCATTGGGTTATCACGTAACCTCCCATCAAATGTCCATTTACCATTATATAACCATAACACATAAAATATTGAAAATATAATCATTTCACAAATAACATTTCATTTGAAATCATAAGAAATAATTCCAATATATTTATATATTCAATCCATTTCAGACACATTTTTAATTCTAAAACACCCAAAATGGAATAATGTATTTCTTTTCCTTTTAAAAACATTAAGTCTTATAGAGGAATCCAAATATCAAATAATGCTCGTGGCGGTGGAAAGGTCATTATCGTTGCATATGTTAAAAACATTACTTTTGACTTTTAGTAAACTGATTCATAGATAAAAAATTATATTTTAATAAAATTAAATGTCAAAGTTGTTTATTATACACCATATAAATTAAACAGGTTTATATTATCAAAACATGCCACAATGAAAGGTGACTGAGATGAAGTCTCTTACCTCTTGTCCGAATTGACTCATTTATTCCTTGTTCTTCTTGAATAATAAAAATATGTAATTTTCTAGTTTCTTCACAACCTTTTTCGTTTTTATTATTCCATTTATATAATTTAATACCACTTAATAAAATTAGATTATTATTGAAGTTACTATCCTTCGTTTTCTAATATTCTGTTATTGAGTAGAAAATGAACCTGTTTGATGCAAATTGTCCATGTAGTCAAAATTAAATCATACTAGAATGATGATATAGATTTAAATATCATTTATATCCTGTATGTATGTATTTATAATAGTCCATAACATTTTGATATAAGAAATGAAATGCACCATTCATGGAGACAGTATGCCATACGTACACATGAACACTAATTTAATTTCATTTTCATACTAAAAGAATAATTATATAATTATATAAAAGTATATTTTAATACCATTATTATATTTTTTTCATTTATGAATCA
The DNA here is from genome assembly GCA_963277665.1 of Viscum album. Taxonomy (NCBI): domain Eukaryota; kingdom Viridiplantae; phylum Streptophyta; class Magnoliopsida; order Santalales; family Viscaceae; genus Viscum; species Viscum album. Next base: position 1,470,515,125 of record OY728125.1, on the reverse strand, counting down.
TAGATTTATTAAAACCATCCTTTATATGCTCTATGTATATCATGAACGAGTCATATCACTTTGATGGGGTGGTAGTGAGCACTTCCTCAAATTAAATTTGCGTGTCTACAATCATGAAATGCATAAAGGCATGTTGTAAATAGAAATTACCAAAGAAAAGAGACTAGATGAAAATAATATATATCACATATTAATATAGTTCTATCATAATGGCCACCATGAGAGGCGGTAGAAGATAATTGAACAATAATCATTTCTTGCGGTAGTAGTTCACCGCCCGTAGAAACGATATGTTCTAAATATATTCAATGTAGGTGTGTATAAGTGTAGTTTGAATCCATATCATAAATTAATACTAATATATTGATGATATTTTTGGTGTTATTTATTAAAATAATAAGAATAGAAAAGGGAGTGGAGAAGTAAAATAAAATAAATGAACTTGAGAGAGGGTGTTACCTCTACATCGGGTAACTTTTTTTGCTTTCAGCCTAATGGATTTTTTGAATTGCCTTCTACCCATTTTAAGGGTACTAGGAGAAATATAGGGATGCTAGGATATTAATTTGGTTTAGGTTGGAATAGACAAGGGGCTTTATAAGTGTGAGTAAGGGATTATATGTGGTGGCCTTTTATAAGAGGGTAGAGGGGTTCTTTAGGAATGTCTTGAATGATTATTTTATTATATTTGGAATTTCTATTTTAGAGGGACAAAATATAATTTAATTCGAAGATAATTTGATTAATGTTCTAAATACTCTCAACCAATACGTTTTAGACATGTTTTGGTTTCAAATTTAAAATTATCATTTAACTCTAACCAATAGTTAACTAATTTAACTATTACCATGTCTTCTTGTATATTCATACTATATGGTTTATATAGTTACCATAAAAATATATTTGAACCTCAAGTGGTTAATTAATGAAATTTCCAGAATTATCTATGTCATTTTCCCGAATATTATATTTTTATGATTATAATATGATTTAATAAAATAGTATTTGTTTTAAAAACTCATTTATGTCATTTCTTATACTATTCATATCCTGAATTTCTAAAAATCATAACAAAATTATTATTTAGTAAAAAAAATTAATTAAAATATAAAAAGACATAATAATCCATAAAATTTGTGGATGTCTTAAAAAGGTTCAAAATAAAATTATTTTTATATTTATAATCTAATTTACTTAAACCATTCATTATTAGGTTAACGACAACATCATAATTGTGTCATACATATATTTATTTATATTATGTCTAAAATATATATAAAATTACATGATGTAAGAAATTTATTAATCATTCTAATTACTTTTTATAGTAAAAATATTCACCTATATAACCTGATATAAATGTTGGATTTTTAGAAGATATATTTTTGTGGTAAATTTTTCTTTATTCTAAAAAAATTCTTATAAAATGTCATTTTCACATCCATGTGGATCCATGGAGTCCCATAATCAACCCAAGGATTTCAATAGTCTTACAAATCTCATAAAATAGGGTTAGTTCATGTTTCACAGTTGTTTTATAGTATTATAATATTATTTTGGTACCATTATTTACTAGATTTGCCCAATAACAATGGTAAATAAAATAAGTACAGGAATAAATATTCATAATTTCTAAAAACAAAAAGTATATAATTTCCAAATTTGAACCTCATGATTCCAAATGTGGAATCCATTTTTCCTAATTCAAAACATAGATGTTGTGGAAATTAATTTAAAATTAATTCACATTGTCAAAACAAAATTGCATGTTTTTATGAAATAAAAACTACCAAAAGATTGACATGTGTTTATGTCCAATTTAAAAGATAAATTACTTAAAATGAAAAACATTGGATTAAATGATAAAAATATAATCCAATAACACTTTAAAACCAATTAAAAATATTATTTAACCATATAAATAAATCAGATGAAAAGATATTTTTGACATAAAATGCAGTGTTTTTCACTAGTCGTTAAAAAATTAACTTTATCAGAAAAATACCAAATATTTACCCAAAGTAAATTTTTATGTCTCGATTCTAAAAAATAATTTTATTTTGTCAGATTATTCATATTAAAGTGAAAAATACTATATATAAAAAACGTTCTCCATCAAAAGGCGTTAAAAATACTAGAGTATTTATTCTTAAAATTGGATTCATTCAAATTTTAAGACAATAAATTTTATTGGATAATTGTCAAAGCATTTAAAAAACATGTGTAATAATAATATTTTTAGTTCTATTCATTCCCTAGAATATAACATCTATGTTCTCACTAACATTTAAAAATACTAATATTATAATATTATTTTTTGGTATAACTCAATGTTGTGTGCAACGTAAGATTTTGGAGAACCTCGTTGTTGTATGTTGAGTATGCCATAAAATATAGCTTCCCATTTAAAGTAAAATTAATATTAATTTAAAAATATTAATAAATTTGAAAATGTCATATTCTATATTTACCTAAGAAGTTACATCCTTCCCCCCTTTTGGAAATTGCATCCTCACAATTTTATTTACATATTAAATATGTGGGGGTATTTATCCCTCATAGAATTTTCATGTTATATTGTTTCTTAATCAACTATATGGTTTTTCCAAATAAAACTTTTACCTGATTAATTACATTATTTCACAACACTTCCTCTCTTTGGTCAAGAATTTGGACTAGTTTTTCCTCATAAAAAAGATTCTCTTCCAACTAAAGTGCCTCTAGACTCATAACAAGAGTTGCATCGGGCATATACTTTATCAACATTGAAACATGAAAGACAATGTGTACATGGGATAAATGTGGTGGAAAATCTAATTTATTGATAATTGATCCAACTTTCTCTAGGATTTCATATGTTCCACTGAACCTTAGACTAATCTTTCCCTTCATACCAAAAGGCATCACACTTTTCCAGGGATATACTTTGAGAAAGACATGATCACCTACCTCGACAAAAAGTTCCTTCCTTCAATTATCTACATAACATTTATTCTTACTCTGAGCTGTTCTCATGTCATTCTGAATCAACTGGAATTTTTCTACCATCTCTTCTACCAATTCTGGTCCCATCTACTTTCATTCACCTACATCATCCCAAAAAGATAGAGTTCAACACCAATTTCCATATAATGCCTCAAATAGAGCCATCAATATACTATAATGAATAATGTTACTATATGAAAACTCAAATAAAGAAATTTTTTTGTCCCAACATCCCTAGTAATCAATTGAACAAGCACGTATCATATCATCCAATGTCTAAATTGTTCTTTCTGACAGTCCATCTGATTGAGGATGAAAAGTTGTACTAAAATTTAATTTAGTACCCAATGAATTTTGAAGGCCTTTCCAAAATTTATAAGTGAACCTCAGATCATGATCAAATAAAATGGATAAGGGAACTCCATTTAACATGACTATCTCATTAACATACAACTGAGAAATATGATCTAGAGATAAAGTATCTCAAATTGGAAGGAAATGAGAAGATTTAGTTAATCGATCAACAATAACCGATATTGCATTATTACCTTGAGTTTTCTTCAGTAATCCCATAATAAATTCAATTGATATATTTTCCCATTTCCACTCTGGAACCAATAAAGGATGAAGCATCCCTTTCGGTATCTATCGGTCTATAATAACCTATTGAAAAGTCAATCACTTCCCAGGAATGTTAGCAATATCACTTTTAATTCCATCCCATCAGTGGTACTCGCAGAGATCTCTGTACATCATAGTGATACCAGGATGAACTGAAAATGGAGAATTATGATATTAATATAACAACTCTGTATTAAAATGTTAATCCCAATGCACATATAATCTCATCCCAAATCACAATACACAATCTTTATCAATGTTAAATTTTGGAAACATTCCCTTATGAAACAATTCATCCTTTTTATGCAACTCATTGCCTTCCTTCTATGGTTTCATAATTCTGTCTCATAGAGATGATTTCGTTTATACCTGAAAGAAAATAGTGGGATCTCCTATACCAACAAATTCTATTCCAAATTTTATCAAATCATTAATGAAATGATCTTGTTCCAAATGTAAAATGGTTAATGTAGCATTACATTTACGACTCAATGATTCGTCCACATTATTTTCTTTTCCAATATGGTAATGAATTGTGAAATCATAATACTTGATTAATTTTAGCCATCCCCTCTATCCCCAGTTCAATTCTATCTATGATAATATATACATTAAACTTCTTTAATTAGTATAAATTTCACACTTTACGCCATACAAATAATTGCTACAAATTTTTAAATTAAAAACAATAGAAGATAATTTCAAATAATTTGATGGGTAATTTGACTCATGAGTTTTAAACGGACGTAAAGCATAAGAAATTACCTGATAATTATTAGTTAGGAAAAAAATGTCATATTTAAAGAAGAATCACTATAGATAAGAAAATTACCATTTCTGGAAGGTAATACTAGTACGGAAGCATTCACTAATATTCTTTTCAATTGCAGAACACAATCATCAAATTCTTTTTTAGATAAATATAACACCTTTTCAAGTTAACGTAGTCATTGGGAAAGATAACGATGCAAAATTTCCATCAATCCATCATTACTAGCCTACCAACATAAGAAACTACATATATCAGTTATATTGGTAGGTCTTGGATACTCTTCAATAGCATTTGTTTTAGAAGTTTCAATAGATGTTCCATCTTTAGAAACAATATGAACAAGAAAATAAATTTGTTTCAACCAAAACACACACTTGGTGAATTACCAATACAATTTGATTTCCTATATGGTTTGCAAGGCAACCCTTAAATGACTTTCATGTTCCTATTTACTTTTTGAATATAATAAATTTCAAAAATAACCACAACCACACAATTATCCATGAATTCGTGGAAATTACTATTTATAAGATCCCTAAATATAGCAGGTGCATTGGTTAACCCAAAAGTCGTAAAAAATTCATAATGTCCATATCTATTATGAAATGTGGTCTTCAGAATGTCTGTTTCCTTTAATTTCAACTAATGGTGCCTGAACTGAATTCAATATTAAAAAAATACTGAGATCCATTGATCAGATCAATGAAATTGTCGATATATGGTTATAAACACTTGTTGTTAACAGTTATGATATTCAAGGATCTTTAATCAATGTAATATTTATTTTTAAAAAACAAAAACTGAGCACCCCATGGTGGTGTACAAGGTCGAATGCGACCTTTATCTAACCACTCCTGCAATTGTTTATATAAGACTAAATGTTCAGTTTCATCCATTTGATAAGGGGGTTTTAAAATTGGCTTAGCATCATGAACTATGTCAACAATAAATTCAAATCTCGAATAGGTATTATACCATGGAACACATTAGGAAAAACATCAAGATACTAATTTACTATAGGAACATCATTAATCTAAACAGTTCCTTCATTTTCTACAATATGTGAAAGGACACATAAATTTCCATCATTCACTAGTTTCTCAGCTTCTTGATATGTTATCTTAGGTAAGGGTTCATTTTTTTACACAATTTTAATGTCTTTCTAAAAATAAACCTCTTTAGCTCTATTTTCAATCATAGCATGGTAAACAGAAAGACAATCCAATCCCAAAATTACATCAAACATCACTAGAGGCAAAACCACAAGGTTTCCAGGTATGTTCTTTCCACATATAAGGTTTAAAAAGAACTTATAATCTCTCTTTACTTATACATTTATTCCAAGTGTTTTTACCATATGTTATGGATTCATTTCATGAGGGGGAATTCTAAATTGACCCAAAAAGTTTTTAGAAATGAAATAATGTGTAGATCTAGAATCAAACAACACATTTGAATAATCTAAAAAAATTACTTGATACCACTTCATTTTATGGTCCAACATCAAATTTAGTAGGATAAAAATATTTCTCTACACCCATCTGCATTTTATCAGTTTGGTTTCCATCCTAGGTGATAAACTTTGGACACGCATTGGAATAATACCCATACTCATTTCGAACTAAAACTTCTTACCACAGGAATTTCATTAACTTCTTGACCATCATCCTTGTATTTATGAGAAATATGACCAGTCATACCACACTATATGTAATTTAAAGATTATTAGAGTAATTCCCCCAGATGTTTTTTTACCACACTTCTCATATATGAAAATTTAATATTATTATATCCAGACTTATTTTATAAATACTTTCCCTTTTCCTGCGGAATGGAAAATTTCTTTTTCATGCTCTCTTGGATCACATGATCACTAGAAAACTCCATTTATACTTTCTCATCACATCTGATAATTTTCTCATAGGTTTTGAATTCATGAGAGACTAATGTATTTCAATATCGCGACTTCAATCCTGAGTAAAACCGATTTATCTTACTATAAATATCTCAAATTAATTTTTAATAATACCTTGCTAGTAGAGTGAACATTGCTTTATAAGAATCCCAAAAGTCATCCTCCTTCCTCAATTATTGGAATTGTTTTTCCATCATATGTCAAACCTCTATAGGAAAATATTTTTTAGGAAATATATCTTTGAATTCATCCCAACCAATAGCATAAATCTCCCCATTTTCCATGATATTATAATTCCTTAACCACCACTAATCAGATTCCCCTTCAAAACGGTAATCAAAAAGACAAAACATTTCATATTATATAGACCCCATGACATCAAAAACCTTTTACAGTGCTTTGATTCACTCATCATCTTGCACAAGGTCATATAATCCTCAAAATGATGGGAGATGTTGACTCATAAAATGCTCCCCTGTAAAACTATTACTCTATGGATGATCTCATTGATATTGTTAATGGTAACCACAATAATTTATCTCCTTAGAAAACTGATCTATCACTGAAACAAAATTTTCAATTCTGATTCTGACTATCTCATGATTCTGATTTAGATGGTTATTCTACACTATATACCTTGCCAACATAGCTTCCATGTTTCCTCTATGGAAAACCATTCCGAACAATCATATCTTAGATGAAGAAACATGGTAAACTTCAAATACTCTATCATTTAAATTTCACCATAAAAATAAAATCAATTATAGATATTCTATTAAAAAATTGTAACTCCTTAAGTTATTTAAAATGAAATCTGATACCAATTATAAGGCCCCGACCATAAATATTACATAATTTTGAATTAACTCAACAATTCAAAATGACGATCTTTTCATGTTAATAGATTTATAGAATAAGGTCATAAAATATTTAAAAAGAACTTGAATATCACAAGTAGACACTTCTACTCAGTATCTATTTTTTCAGAAAACAATAACTATTTAAAAAAGAAACATGCTTAGTTATATTTTTTAGACAACATGTCTTTTTCATGAACCCATCCTTGACCCTATTAATTTTTAAGTCCAATGAAAAACATTTCAAAACTGCGATAAGAATAAAATTCTCAATACAGGATAGAAATGGAAAGAAAATTGATAGTCTTTCAAAAACATGTAAACCATTAAAACTTTATTATAAGGTAATACTTTTCACCTTTTTGATGTAGAAAAAAACATCACTAAATATAATCTATTTGCTTACCTTTTTGTAGTCAAAAAATTAAAATAAATCCCGTATAATTGAACACATAAAAAATAAAAGTAACTTGGGATAAAAACATTCTTAAATAGAATAACCATATGGTTTACTTCAACACATATTAGCAAACGGAATAGCCAAATGGCGACTTTCACAACCAATGCAATTAAGCTTATAAGATAACAACCCATCCTTGGTTTATCACAGAACCACTAGTCATTTTATTTATCACAATACTTCCCTTCATTTTTTATCACATAACCACCTGTTAATTGTCCACGTTTGATTATATAATCATATCACATAAAATATTGCAAATATGTACATTTCACTAATAACCTTTCATTTCCAATTACAATAATTCATTTCAAGATATTGAAATTTTCAGTCTATTTGAAACACCATTTTCAATACTAAATCACCCAAAAATAGAATAATGGATTTCGTTTCCTTTTGGAAACATATAAGCCTATAGAGGAAGCCAAATATCAAATAATGCTCACATCAGCAGAAAGGTCTTTCTCATCGCATATGTTAAAAACATTTCTTTTGTCTATTAGTAAAACACAACATTAAATTTTTTTTGTTTAAATGAAATTTAAAGTAAAATGGGGTTAATTATACACTTTATAAAATAAGGATGTGTATACTAACAAAACATGCCTCAATGAAAGGGGATTGAGACGATGTCCCTTACCTCATGTTTGACATGACTTGTTTGTTCGTAGTTCTTTCTAAATAATAATCATAATAAAATTTATAATTTATTTGGAACCATTTTCAAGTTTACTATTCCATTTATTTCATTTATTATGACATTATAAAATTACATAATTATTTAAGTTACTATCAGTCGTTTTGTCAATATTCGGTAATTGAGTATAAAATGAACTCGTTTAATAAAAATTATCCATGTAGTCAAAATTACATCATCTTTAGAATGATATTCCGGATTTAAATATCATATATATCTAGTATATGTATTTATAATAGTCTATAAAACTTGTAGATAAGAAATTAAATGCCCCTTTTAGGGAGACAATTGGTCGTACGTACGTATGAACGCTACTTTCATTTCTTTTTCATACTAAAATAATAATAATATATTTATATTAATGTATATTATAATACTAGTGTTATTTTTTGTCATTTATGTCTCATAGGTTTGTTAAAACCATCCTTTATATGTTCTATGTATTTCATGAATGAGTCATATCATGTTGAGGGGGTTGTAGTCCACACTTCCTCAAATAAAATTATCATGTTTTCAAATCATGAAAAGAATAAAGGTATGTTGTAAATATGAATTACAGAAGAATATAAGAAATATAAACATAATATATATCACATATAAATAAAATTCCATTATAATGGGGACCATGAGAGGTTGTAGGAGTTAATTGAACTATCATAGTTTCATGAGGCAGTAGTTCCCCGTCGAAAGAAATAGTATGTGATTAAACCATTAGATGGAAGTGTTTGTAAGTGTAGAACACATAATTCTAATAAAAAATCCTAGTATATTAAAGATAATTTTTTATGTATTTTCAGAATAAGAATATAATGGTTTTTTTATATGTAAAATAAAAGAAAAGAACTTGAGAGAGGATGTTACCTCTAAATCGGGTAATTTATTTTGATTTGAGACTGAAGGATTACTCAAATTACATTATGCTCAAGGTAAGGCTTCATTGAGGAATATATATATGTTGTGTGCTTACTTCGGCAGATTTTGGACTAGACAAGGGGAATGCGATGTGTGATTAAGGGATTAGAAATTGTGACCTTTTATAAGGGGGACGGGTACTTTAGGAAGGTCTTGAATGATTATTTTATTATAAAATGAATTTCAATTTCAAAAGGGCCAAAACACATTATATTTGATTATATGATGATGATTGTTCGAAATCCTCTCAACCAATCGGTTTTAGATATGTTTTTTTTTTTCAAATATAACCTTCTTATGTAGCTTTAACCCTTAGTTAACATATTTACCTCTTACTATGTCTTCTTGTATATTCATATTATTTGGTTAATATAGTTATCAAAAAATGCTAATAGAACCTAAATGATTTCATTAATGAGATTCAAAACATTATATAAGTCATTTGTCATAATATTATTTTTTAGGACTATTATAACATTTAACAATATTGTATTTGTTTTAAAAACACATTTATGTCAAATTGTATACCATTCATATCAAGAGATTTTAAAAATCATAAAAACATGATTAATTATAATGAAATCATTAATTAATAGATAAAAAGTATTAATAATTTATAAAAGTCGTGTGTGGCATAAAAGTTTTCAAAATATATTTATTTTTATATTTATAATCTCATTTATTGGAATCATTCCTTAATAAGGTAATCACAACATCATCATTATGTCATAAATATATTTATTTATATGATGTCTAAAAATTAAAAATAAAATACGATGATATAGGAAATGGAATTAGATTTCTTATTACTATTTATATTAGAAAATATCAATTATAAATCCACATATAAAATTTGTTTTACTTGAAGATACATGTTTATGTTACATTTTTCATTACTTTAAATTAATTTTTATAAAATGTCATTTTCACATCCATGTGGCTCCATGGGGTCCAAAAATCGACCCAAGAACTTCCATTGTTGGAAATAACTAATAAAATAGGATTATTCCATGTGTTATCTTAGTTTTATATTATTATAATATTATTTTATTACACTTATTTACCAGATTTACCCTTTATCCCTGGTAAATAATATAATTACTGAAGTTAATATTTATAATTTCTAAAAATAAAAGGTACATATTTAAAAAATTTGGACCCCCAAATTCCAAATATGGAATCCATTTTTCCAAATTCAAAACAATGATTTATGAAAAATTAATTTAAAATTAATTTCTATTGTCAAAACCAAAAAGTGTGTTTTTAAGAAGTAAAAAAATACAAATGAATGAATGTGTTTTTGTCTAATTTCAACGTAGAATTACTTCAAATGGTGAACATTGGATTAAATGTTAAAAATATAATCCAATTACATATTAAAATCAATTATAATGATAATCAAATCATTGAAGTAAATCAAAAGAAAATACAGTTTGATATAAAATGAAGTATTTGTCACTATTAATTAAAAAATGATATTAATCATAAAAATACGAAAAATTTATCAAAACTAATGTTTGATGTCCTGGTTCTAATGAAAATGTTTATTTTTACAAATGGAGTATATTGAAGCGACAAAATTAGATTTAAAAACGGGTTCTCCATCGAAATGGGGTAAAACTAAATTTTAAAAAAATTAGTGTATTTATTCTTAAAATTGGAATCATTCTCATTTTATACCTATAAATTTTATTGGATAAATAAAAATACAATTAAAAAAATACCAAATCATATTATGGTTAGTTATGTTAATTTCCACCAATTTAACAGCTAGACGTTAACTACAATTTAGAAATAAAAATAATACTATTTTATTTTTTGGTATTACTCAACGTTGTAAGCAACATAAGATTTAGGAGAAACCTATTGTTTCTAGTTGACTATGCAATCAAAGATAGCATCACTTTTAATGTAAAATTAATATTTAATTCCAAAATGTTAATAATTATGAAAATTCCTTAATCATTATTTACATGGGATGTTACATTCTCCACCCCTCAATTATTTATATTACATGATTATATAATAAAATAAGTATCCTAAATATATTTATATTTTATATTTATAATTTTTAAACCTTCACTTACACTAACATCTGTTAAATTTGTAAAAAAACTTACCCTTTGTGTATACGGTGAACTTGCTCCTGGCAAAACGATGTCATTTTTTTCTTTTTCCACATCTCATAGATGTGAATTATAATGGAAATAATGTTTTTATTTGATTTATATAATATTTATAATATATTTAATCATCTGTAATTATTTTTTATTACATACCTTCTTTGTTTAATTTTTTTTGAAAATAAGATTGCTTCATTTATGGATGTGGTTTCAACCACCTCCTCAATGAAATGTGATTCGTTCACACATGACACAAAATATATTAAGGATGGGTTATTAAATGTTTATGATATATTTGAAATAATAAAACTAGTATATTGATAATATATATACATAAATATTTCATTTAATATCATTCTTTCAATGAGAAAAGACAATGTAAACAACTTCCATGCGTACATAGGGCTTGAGGTGTCCATGATAGAATTTATTCCAATTCATGTATCTATATTTTATATATTATTATAAATTTTTTATAATGAATATATATGATATTAATATAATTTTTTACATTATTTAAATAAAAAAATCATGATCTATATCAGATGATCAAGAATAACAATTCAAAACATAAATGAAAAACAAACACATATTACCTATGATGTAACCTTAAAATAGAATTGTTAATAAAAGGGTAATATAAAGTCATAATAAAATAATATATTTTTATAGATAAAATATTTTTTTTATTTGGTAGGTTTATAATAATGTTTTATTTATTATACATAAGGTTTGATCAGGTAAAATTAAATTCAAGACTTAAGGTAAGGGTTTTATCATATTACTTTTATTTCTATGAAACTTATCAGTTATTCACAACATATTTGTTTTTTATAGTGTTTATAATATCCATTAATTAATTATATGAACTTTATACATAAATTTATGTTTATTTACATATATATTTTATGATCTTTATTCCATGGGGATTAAGGATTGAAATTTACCAAATCTTTAATGTAATTTTGGTCTCAATATTCATTTTCTCAGATACATGACATGTTTTGAACCTACATTCTTCTACGAGGTATATACACTACCCTTTGAAATTTAATATCCCGAATCAAATTATTTTAATCATATTTTAATCTGCATTAAATATTATCCTTTCTTTGCAATTTTGATTCATAGTAAACCCATGTGGTATGATTTTATTTTTATAATCTCATTGTTTATCGTAATTGTTTATGATTTTTCTTCCATTGATGAAATGTTATAATCCATATGTAAATACTATTCAGGAATGCTCTTCGATTTTGATAATTCATGTTATCATCATGTATTAGTATAAATGTTTCACTCTTCGGTTCTTAATATAATCAAAAAAATTTATTAAAAAGATATATATGTATTTCTCTCTTCAATTGAAAAAATATTTTATTTAGAACCCATATTTTCATAATTGGTTTTTTTTAAAATAATTATAGGAAATAATCAAGGAAAAATAAACCTTATATTTTATGTTTTTCAAATATTTAATTATATGTTTTCAAATAATTTTTTAAGAAATGGTTTTAATTTTTTTAACATTTCTATACATGTTTTCAATGATATATTCCTGGAAAAGGTTTTAAAAAGGTTTTAAAATTTTAATTTATATATTTTCAACGTTATTTAATGGAAAATTATTTTCAAAAATGTATCATGATTTATTTATAATTTTTAAATTCTATGATCTAATATATCATTTAAAAAAATTCAAAACATCTTTAATAATTTTAAAATCTATTTTGAATGAAAAAGTTTTTAAAAATTAATTATGTTTTCTACTTTAAAGAAATTGGTTTTCAATGGAAAAATTTTTAATTTTTTTTGTTTTAAACATAATTTCACAATGAAGAAAGGATATTTTTCTCATGAAATGGTCTTTAACGATATTTCAAAATTATTTTCTATATAAGATGACATCGATTTTTGTTACTCATTCCATACTGTTTATATGATCTATATATTCTACTCATATTATTTATCTGAATGATTTATGTTTTTATGGATTATTTTTATGGAACTCAGTTACATTTATTAAATTATATATTTTTTTAAACTGAATTCTATTTTATGATTAATATACTTATGAAACCCATTTAATTAAATAGGTTATTCTTTGATGAAATGACTATGAAACCTGTCTCTTTTCTACAGGTTATGATATGATGACATGTTTTTGATAAAAATTTCATTTCCTGAGTTATGTTATTATTTTTATGAAACCCTCATATTTTTATGCCAGGATATAATGGATGTTTTATTATATTTTTTCTCATATACATATAATTTTATTATGCGATGAGTGGGACATATATATCTCCATAATTCATTGGGTAAAGATTTATATATGATGATATAGACATGGCACGAACAAGGAGTGAACTTGGTTTATAAAAGAACTTTTTAAACTGAGATTGTCTTGGGAGTCAATTTTGACAACTAATATTGTCATGTGAGTAATCCTTGATAACCAAGATAGTTTGCAGAGTTAACCCATTCCACTAAGACGACCTTGGAATTAATCATTGACTAACAATGAATTCAATTTTATAATAAAATGTACTTGAAAAAAAATTCTATGTCTTATCCCTATGTTAGGATTTCAATGATAATTATCTTGATTCCCATATGATTCATGTATTATAAACTGCCAATTTTTTCCATGATTATGGTTTATGATATATTTTTTTGTAGGGAATGATATTCTAATGTTATGATCATCTTTTTAATTCCTTATTCTCATTTAATTCTTACATATCTCTAATTTTTACACTTACTAGGCATATAACATCCTAATTTTTTTAGGTTTTCTTACCCCATGTTATTAAAAAAAAAGGTTTCATGTAGGATTAATAATGGTAAAGACGATTAAGGGGGATGTTGAATATATTTCATCAGGATAGAAGACTATGATTCCAAGATTAAAAGTACACACAACTATTATGATCCATAAGCATGTAATTTATATATTGATAAATTTTTATCTATATTTATGTAATATACATGAATTTTATGACTCTGAATCTACATATTTCATCATCACACTAACAAAAACATATAAATTGAATAATTTTATTTTGGTTTCAGTCAGTCTCCTTATAAGATCAGTGTATTTTATCATTATTATTATATATTCTTCTCTACATATTCTTACATAGTTATACATTAAAAAAGATTTCATATTTCATGGAATATAAATCTCAACCATTTTTATTTATTATCCATGGATTACCTTGAGGTTATAGAAAATTATTTAATACAATGTAAATACAGATTTAAGTTTTAGTACTACTTATTTTCCTTAGAAATATGGTTATATTGGAGGACCATTATGTGGGACACCATGCATTAGAAATATAGAGCTTTATTTATTTACAATGATCTTATAAAATAATAGGTTTTTAACTGGTGAGTTTTCAAGAGTTTTAGGTGTAATTTTTAGGTATTTATTGAGATGGATTATTTTCATTGGTTTGTAAAAACCACAAACCACCTTCAGGAAACCATAAAACAAGTTTTTGTGGTTACAAGGAAAGTGAATTATTGGAACATGGTTGCCGCACTCTATATGATTTAATATAGGAATCAGTGTATTACGAAAAGAGGTAAATTCAAGGTTGGTTCACGGTTTCTCTAACAGTGCGTTTAGGATCCAAAATCATCATTAAGTCTTTCTTTTATCTCACATACATTTTTAATCATGGATGAAAGATTTCTCTCCCTCTTTCTCTGAGAATCGTGGATATAGTCCATTTCAAATATATTGATGTATCTAAAATGTTTTATGAATTAATTTTGTTGGATATATTTAGGTGGAGATGATTAGATCATAGATATAGTGTTTTGTAAGGCCATAATTAATTTTAACTAAACATTGAGTGGTAGTTGGATTGTCTTTCATCACAAATTTTTTTAGTACACGAAGATTATATTTTATTGAATGTTTTCCTTTAATTGTTTTTTGAAAACCTTGAGTGATTCACGATATAAAACAATATTTTTTCATTTAAATAAGGCAATTTGAATGGATATCAGTAAAAACATTTCATCAATAATTTTTAAAATGTTAGTTTTAATATTATGGGATTTTATCGTGCACTAATATTGTTTTATTATATTTTTCACAAAAATAATTGGGATTTTATGAAATAACATGGTATGTGTTATTGAAAAAATGATTAGTGTTAGTTCAATATTTTGATGTGAACCTAAATAAAGTGGATGTACCAAATGGGGTATAAGTATAGGAAACTAGATATGAGGTGTTTTCCATTGGGGAATAAGAAAATTGCTTACCTACTGATGAGTTAGTTGATGGAAGAGAGTCTCATAATGAGTATTGAACAGTCATTTAAGATGAATAGCTGTGTTAGTGTATGTGTGTGTTTGGAGACATGAAATTGAGT
This sequence comes from Viscum album, assembly GCA_963277665.1. NCBI lineage: Eukaryota > Viridiplantae > Streptophyta > Magnoliopsida > Santalales > Viscaceae > Viscum > Viscum album. The sequence goes on along the minus strand of OY728125.1, from coordinate 1,470,499,389 downwards.
GTGGTAAATAACCTGAAATGTAATTAAAAAATGAAAACAATCCCTTAATTTATTTTATGATTATGATATAAATTGTTTAATATTAATTTAAAATGATTGATATAAACTTTTCTAACATTTATTCTATTATATGAATGATATCAGAAGATTCGTGAATTACTAATTTGTTTATACTAACCCACTTCTTAAGGAATTTTGTGAAATTATAGATTTCATCTTTTGAGACATAAAAAATTGATGGTAAAATATTTCTCTACTGATGTATCATAATTCCATTAGAATAGAATGATGATTTGTATTATCGATCGTTTTGGGATGTTCCATGGGGTTTTTGTCTTTTTGGTTAATTTTTGTGTTGTAGTGTTATGGTTATTTGTAGTTTTTTTCTATTTTGTCTATTGGTACTATGATATATTTGTATATTATTTTGTATGTATTTTGTTATACTGTTTTTTTTTTCATTCGTATTATAGTAGTTTGGAAAATTTTTTGAGGTTGGATTGGTTGTTATAATTATAATGGAATAATATTCAACTAATGTTATCTAAATTCATTTGCATTTATTAGCTACCATTAGTGAATTGGTGATGTCGCATAAGGATAGTATCACCTCCATCTCTTCTCAATCTAATGGTGTGGGATGGGAAGCTATAAATGGAATCATATGTGTTCGATAATTAAGATGAAAATGGTATCATTTTATGTTTGGTCATTGAGTTAGAAATGATATCAGTCTTGATACTTCCATGATTTGGGTTTTTAAGAATGATATAGTTATGTGGGAACATAAAATATATAAAATAAGAATATATCGCTAAACTCTTTATGTGTAACATCATGTTACTGTTAAATTTTGGGAACAAAAGTTTTTAGATACACTTCATGGTGTATTATTACCTTATCATCATCGGTATATCCAATGAGAGTTTCATAACGTGGATTATTATTAAGACCACCCACTAGGAAATCATTGTTTTTTCTATGTGTAATAATTTATGAAATGGTGAAATATTTTAGTATTTTTTAAATGGATATAATTTTTTGAGTTTAATGTGAATTTTTTTGAATATTGAAAATTGTTTACAAGTTTTTATAATGACATGATTTTGGAAAAATAGGACTGAAATATGTATTTATATGGTAAATTAGAATTTATAATATTTTAGTTGATAATGAATAATGCCTAAAGGAGTATATTTTGGTTATGATTTATGTAAATGGTTGACATTATATGATTTAATGGATGATTCTGCTAAAAATGTAGTTTCATCTAAACCACAAGTGAACAAATAGCTAGCCCAATGAATTTTCCATTATTTTTTTGTTATAAACAAGAATAATATAAATGATGATAGTTTTCATGAGAATAATTTATTTTAGCTCCAAAATTAGATATCCTCACCTTTTTTGGGGATTCTTATCCTGAAAAAGATGATGATCTGTTAAATAGGTTGAATTGAAATATAGATTTCCTTAGTACATTAGTATAATTGAATGTTATGTTGGAAATGTATATTATTTAGAATCAAATAAAAAATAGTGGTATTTATAAAATCATGCTAATAGTGACCAAGGAATTAGATGGGATGATTATAATGATTTTTTTAACAAACAAATATATCACCAAATGTTTGTATTTTATAGAACAACTCACTTCTTTAGTTTGATATAATAAAGTCTCTCCATAAAAAGGTATGAGGGAAAAATTATGAATTTATTCAACTTTTCCCCTTAAGTTACTGCAAGGGAATCCTTAATGGAATGTATTTTTTAGTTGGAGTTATGATTAGAGATCAAATAGATCGTTTTTTTCATTATATTATAAACTATATATAAATGATCAATATATTGATATCAAAATAAGGGATATCTCAGCAAGTACAGTTGTTGGGAGAATATTTATTCCTATTTGAATCAGTGGTTTATCTAATGTGAAGAATAAGTAGAAGAGGGAAACATACATCTAGAGTTTTAGAACACCTCAAAATCAAAACATGGTGTTTTTAGAAATCCATAAATGACCAAAAAGTAATCTGGGATATTTTAAATATTTTTCTTTTGAACATATGGGGTGATATAATAATACATCTTCTAGAGAGTTCCACAATTGTATTCAAATGGTACATTTTCAGTGTTATTGTCATAGTTCTCCAAGGTATGGTTCTAGAGACAGATGTTGGGTTTCTCAAACATCATTTTCTTAGACAGGATGCGCTCAACATAATAACTCTTATCATTATAAATAGGTGATATAAATGTATTCTATGAATACCTAGACTCCTAAACCAATGCAATCTCAATAGGGTAACAAATATGAAAGAGAAATGAGTAATAAATTGTGTGGTGTTATGAAAGTGAAATTAAAGGATAAATTGGGTCCTTTGACCGTGATAGGTATGATTCTGTTCAATTACACCCTTATGAAATATTTGTTGTCAAGGGAATGTCCCACTCATTTATTGAATTTTATTTTGTTATTCATATGGTCTTTAATGTTCATATGATGCCTTGAATTTTTAAACATCAAACTACTTTCAAAAAAATAATGTAAAAAACCATTATGTTTAAAGTGGTTTATATAACTATCAATGGGGATGATTTTATTTTATATTTATCTATTCTGGTACTAGATTTATATGATGTGATTTTGGGTGTGGATTTCTTGGAATTATTCTAGGTCCATATTGACTTTTATTTGTAAAAGGATAGTTTTACATCTCTTTATGGAAATAAGCATCTATTTAAAGGATATTGAGAATTAAAGCCAAGTAGGGATTGATTTGTTTTTTGAAATTATGGTTGGGATTTTTAATTTTTTTTGGTTGAATTTAATTTGGAATATGTGGATGAGATTAAAAATAGATATATTAAAAAAAATTCTATTATTTCATTAATTTTATTCCTGGTAATTTTTTGGGGATTCATTACAATAAATTAATGGATTTTACTATTTATCTATAGAAATGTAATTGTACCATTTCTCTTCCATATTTTATGATAGAACAAATATAATTATGCTATTTTAAATTTTAGATAGAAGAGTCAGATTTTAAAGGGTTCATTATACTAATAACATCTTTGTGGAAATTAGTGGTTCTTTTTCTAAAGATGGTGGATGAAATTATTGTACTTTTTGTGGATTATCATAATATTAACCAAGAAACGATAAATAAATGGAATACATGTACAAGAATCAATATTCTATTTAATCAATTGAGTAGATTCCAATGGTTTTCATAAATTTATAGACATTAAGGATGTCACTAATTGTGATTTCATAATCGTATATTCAGAAGAAATATTTTAGAATAAAATATTAAAATTATGAACATTTCATTATGAATTTTCGTCTTTTGAATACACCAAACATATTTATGTAATTTATGAATAAAATATATTAATTTTATATAGACTCCTTTTTTAGTTTTTATGATATTATTATATAATATTCAAGAATCAAATATCATGATAAATACATGGCTATAGTGCTGGGTGTTTGGTGAGAGTATCATCTTTATTCTAAGATATATACGATTGATTTTTGGATATAAGAAGTATGTTTCCTTGTCCATTTCATTTTATAAAAATATATTTTACGGATATGGAAACGATATATTATGTTATTGGAAACCAGTAAACAATTTCTTTGACATAAAATGTTTATTTGTATTAATCGGATACTACAATCGTTCTCTACAATATTTTCCACATTTTCCCCTAATGATTATAGATTTTATGGTAATATAAATTATTTTACAGTGGAATATTTAATTATAAAAATCCTTTCAATAATATAATGTTAGATATACATATTCATATAGCCTACAATTTCTAAAGTCTGGAAAAGGATATGTTGTCTATTTTTATGTAACAAGAAATATGTTGGGATATATTATAATATAGAAAGATCATGTTGTTTCTCATAGTTCATGATATTTAGAGATTCATGAGATTAACCAAAAAAACTATGATTTAAAATTTTCAATAATAGTACATCAACTGAAAACATGGAATCATTTTTCTTTGTAGTGAGATTATTATGTTGTTTTTATATCAAAAGAGTTTGAAAAATATTTTCTATCAAGTGGATTTGAATCTATGTTAATGAATATGTATGAAGTACCATGAATTTTTTGACTGCAATGTGATGTTTATATCCAGTAAAGGGAACTCTATGGTTCATTTCTTATGAAGGGACGTTATATATTTAATTTTCTAAAGAATCATCAGGTCAGTGGAAGATTATGTTGGTCATATATGTTATACATTTCTATTATGAATGAAATTAATGTTTCAATGTTCTTTCATGATTCTATTTTTTGTAATTTGGCTTAATAGATTACAAATTATTAAATATCTAATCATAAATGTGTTAACATGAGTTCAAAACTCAATTGCAATAGACTATTATTAGATTTAATATGTATGGGAACTCCATATTATGGATTATACACTAAATGGTTGTAATATAATCTTATTTTGAATGAAATCATAGTTTCATCCACCATTTAACACGGGGTGTTCATATAGGGATTCAAAAAATGAATAAATCAAAGAATGCATGGTTTTGTTGGGTAGGAATAAAAAAAAGCTATACTGGAGAATACATTGATATATCTTAACTGTTTGATGTTTAAGGTATAGTATCAACATCTAGATAGTATGTTGCAGTCCTTATGAATTCCTAAGAAGATGTAAGTGTAGTTAGCCATGATTTTTGTAACTGTTCTACCAATGATGGTTTGGAAGAAAATTTCTATATGGGTGATTATGGATTAGATCAACAATTAATCTGCAATAATACTAATTCATGAAACTAATATGGGGAAATATGTTTCCAAAATATATATTAATGAAATACTAATTATGCATGAAATTACGGTCTCAATTGTGTTTGTCAAAGACCCCGGCTTTAGATCAAATTATTTGATATCCTTTCAGTAAGACATTTGATCTTAGTTATCTATCAGCACCATTTATCAACCCCAATTGATTGAAAATATAAATAAACATTCTAATCATTTGAGTACATGCTTGTAGAATTTGTAATGTATTTGGGTGTCTCATGGGAGGAGCACATTCCATTATTGAGGTCTCAAGCAATAATAGATTTAAGTCATTGATAAAAAGAATCTCCATTTGAATCATTATATGATCACCATTTTGATTCTTCACTTTTTCTGAGGGATACTAGTGATAGATAACTTATCAAACCTATAAATGTTCATGAGATTGAAAATAAGATTAAGATGATTTGAAATAGAATGTATAATTAAATTATTATTGATGTCTCTTATTTGCGGGATTTTCCAGCAAATGTTACTTACGAATATAATGTGTTTCATGTATCTCAATTCAAGAAGTAATATCCTGGCCCTGACCATGTTATTTAATTTTAACATGTTTATATTTAACATGTCCCTAGGTCGATTTATCTTCCAGTGCCTATTTTGGATTCTAAAGATAAGATACACCATCAGAAAAGCATAGAATTTTTATGGTTTTTGAGGAAAAAACCAATATTTAGGGAGAGTCATGTGAGTGTGAGAAGTAAATTTTAGGGAAGTTGTCCAAATATTTATAAAAGAAATCTTATTTAAATCTTTCTAGGTATAGAAATAAGAATAGTTTGGAGAATTCCTCACTTCAGTTTCAGGCAAATTACCAATTATTTGCGTATATTGGGTTTATTAAAGTATATGATTATGTTTATTGAGTTTATTTGAGTTTTATACAGGTTTTAGAGTTATTTCTAGTGGTTTATGGATTGAGAAATGTTTTAATAAAATTTTCACTATTTCAGGAAAATCGTGTAACATGTTTTTTCAGTCCCTGAGATGGACAAAACTAGTGCATGGTTATAAAAAATGATGTAAGTTGCTAGATTAATCTATGAAATGTAAAATAGAATAAAAATCGTGGTTGGATCATGGTTTTGATAACTATTTTAACAAACCATTCAATGGTTGGACTTGATACAGTTGCACAACATGGTTGACGAACAACTTTCTGAACATTATGGCCAAATAGTTCTATTTAAAATTGGCACTCTAAAAATCATGGATCTAATTAGGATTAATATTTTTAAGCCACATAAGTATTATAATTATATACTATTGTGAACTAATATCCATCATAATTACATAGATACATTTTCTTATCAATCTAAAATTGATTTATAGTTGAATGAAATTTCATTAGAGATCTAAAATCATCAATAAGTCATATTATATAACTTGTCCTTTATTCTACATAGATCAATGGTTCTTCATTAACTATCTCTATCAAAAACACATATCCTATTCATTTTAGATAGATCAACATGTTGTGAAATATTTTGTGATGGGAAATTATTAGATCTATTGAAGGGATGGTGATCCAAGACAAGATCTATAATTTTTGGTTATGGATAAGTAATTAAAAAATTGAAAGGATTATTTTGAAAACCCACATATTAATAATTTTATAATTTTTGATTTAAAATTATAGAAAAGTTTTTAATCACACTTGTAGTTTGATGAAATTTTTTCCAGAATGAAATATTTTTTTTAAATGGTATGGCATGAGTTTTTTTAGAAATGGTTGTTTTGAGTTAATTTTTTCTATGTGACACTGAATAAGGTGCATGTAAAAATTAAAGAACAAGAAAATTAACCATTATAAGGGGATTACTAAAATGGGGTATGCTGATATTTTTATCATAGTGATGAATTTTTAGATGGATGAATGACATCTCATGTGTTTGGAACTATAATATAGAATTCATAGGGGTGTGTGTGTTTGGATCTATGAGAATTAATATACCAAATTATATGAAATGGTCCTAAATTTTTTTAATTGCATTCCCTTTGAAATTAGATTTTATATTAATGTTTTAATATAAGTTTAAACTCTTTTAAATAAATTGGGGTAAAATATTTTGTCTTAGTGTTTTCATATGGGAAGACATCGGGGAGGCCCTACTTAGTTTATATCAACCTCTTCTTGAAAAGTTCATTTCATATTTAGTTGTCAAAAATTAAAAACATATGAAAGAGAATATATCATATTTTTCTGGTGATGCATCTTAATTCCATGGGAATAAAATGAGGATTTGAATCTTGGAGTAGGGTTATGTGTTTTCTTGGGTTAATTTATTTTTAGTGTATTAGAGTATTGTAGTCTTCTGGTAATTTCTTGAAGTTATCTGTTATTTCAATTGGGACCATGATATGGTTATTTATTTTTTACTATACAATTGGTTGTTTTATTTTATTCCATATTTATATTGTGGTTATAATGTTTATTTTGATGTTGGTATTGTTTTTATACATGTAATAGAAAAATAAACCCCTAATGTTCTTTGAATCATTGGGTTTATATTTCTACCATTTGGTGTCTTGAGGATGTCACCTATGAAATTAACACCCCTTCATATAATCAATAAAATTAGTCGTTCTGGGATATTACACATTATAACTATATAATAAATGTTAATATATTTAACCATGGGTTTCAATGGTTGTTCGTATAGACAAGGTAGAATTTTCATACAAAAATTACTTTCACCCTAGTATTTAGATGTATTCTTATAAATCCATATATGGAAAGACGTGTAAAACTCAAATTATTTGGGATGAAGTTGGAGGTGTAATTCTATTGTGACATGATCTAACATAAGAAATTATGATATGTTTATATATATATTAAAAGGATGCTCAGAGCTGATCAAAATGTTTTTCTCACAATCGTCATTATGATCTAAAATTTGAAGTAATTGTTGTGTTATTCGTATTAATATTTCCATAGATGAATTGTATGATATTTATATTCAATGGAATGCTAGTATAATGATATATTTTTTTCATCTAAATTCATGATCATATTGGGATGGTATATTATCACATGTATCTTCCATCAAATCTCTCCAATGTTCACGATATGCCCCTTGTATCTCTAATGTGGAAGTTCAAACCCTATTCTTTACATATAGTAAATCCATAATTCATACTGTGAAAAAATTATTGATTTTATGATGTTATAATGGTTAAAATTCAGGATCTTTGTGAGAAAATTCTACATAACTATATAAATCACTTGTTCAATGATTTGTATAGAAATCATAAATTTGTGGATGTTATGTGGGATCCAAGGGATATAGTGATACAAAAGTATCTGTAAATTTTTTAGGATGTGTGTGAACAAATTTTGAGGGAGAAATTATAATATTGTAATGAAATGTAATAGAAAAAGACTGAATGGTTTATATATATAATTAATAATTCAATAATTGTGGATTATTATTTACCTTTCATTCATTACTTCTATCAAAAAGTGAAACAAATTTTCATGTGTACATATGTCCTACGCTATCTAGGAATGGTGTAATTAATTTTTCTATATATACCTTTTATAGATGAAAATATTTATACAGTTAATATAAATTATATCTATATAATTATTAAAATTCCAAAAATTATGGAACATTAATCAATCATAATTAACTAAAACTACGAAACAAAAAGTCTCACGAAAAACAGAGCAGCTAACACCCGAAATAGTGTTAATAATAAAATAATATTAACAAATGGGTTCTAATATTTTATAAATGGTTCATATATGATATTATTTCAATGTATATGGTGATGGTTTGAATAAATAATACATGTAACTTTAATATATATTTTTATTAAATAACATAAATTGCAAATCAAACTTGAGGTATGGGGTTTCCACTCAATACCCCCTTTATTGAGACATTTTTGGTATTATACAAGTATTTTTAATTATTTGTAATATATACATCCCCATTATTTATTTAACTTGAATATGTTTCTTTTCATGATGATTATTTTTGAAATCCAAATTTACTCTTTTAAGGGGATTTTATTTAAATGAAACCAATAAGGTAAGAATTTATTTTACAATCATATTTTTTGTGTCTTCATTATTTATTCATTGAAGAAACATTATTACAGATTAATCACTAAATATTTCTCAATATTTAAAAACTATATATTTTGGTATATTCTATAATTTCTATGAAATTTTAATCAATTTTCACTAAAATCGGGGAGAAAATGATTAAAATAATAGATTGTTTTATTTCACTTTTTAATTGGATTTATTTTTCTCATATCTTATTATTTATAATTAATGTTTTTCAAAATTAATTTTTTAGTTTTAAAAATAATTTAGAAATGATATTTTTTTCTTAGAATTTATATTAAAAAATGAATTAAATTAATTTTTTTAATATTTTATGAAAGGTTTATTCATTAAATTCCTTAAAAAATTCAAAAGGAATTCTTTTTAACATATATTGTGTTACATGATTTTCCCCAATAAAAACCCTTCTATGCTCTTTTAGAATCTCACTAATATAGAGAACGTTTTTTACAATGGTTATTATTTATTTTTTACATCGGATTTTGGCCGACGTTATTACCAGAGACATTATAAACATTGTTTTTTACATCAGTAATTTTAAAACTGACGAAAAAAACACAAATCTGAAGCATTTTTCACGTCGGTTGATAAAAAACCGACATGGAATACACTTCAGAGTGGTGGTTTATTACATCAGTTATTAAATAACCGATGTGGTATATAATCCTTCACGTCGATTATTATATAACGGAGGTCATAAATCACTTCTCTGAAGAATTTATCACGTTGGTTATTTTCATCACCGACGTGATTAACCTATCGCCCAAGCGGTTTCCCAAGTTGGTAAAATAATATCTGAAGAGAAAACATATCTAATATGTCAGTTATTTTATAACCGACATAAAAACTGTTCATTTCCATTTATTACATCGGTTATGAAATAACTGACGTAAAAATCATTTCCCATTCATTTATTATGTCATTTTTTTAATAACCGACGTTAAAACTAATCTGAAAACATTTGTTACGCCAGTTATAAAATTACCGATGTAAAATACAATTGTTTTAATAAAACCGATCAACCACTACTATGCCCTGCCAAATGACATGAAACATACCAATAGAATACCAAAAACAGACTAGACCCCCCCCCCCACCCCACTGGATAGCTCCCACCACACCCCCGGACACCCCGAGACAAAAACAAAAAATATACCAAAACCAAAAAAACCCCCCACACCCCTGGACTGCCCCACCCCACCCCTTAGGCAGCCCCCCACACCCTTGGACAACCCCCCCCCCCATCCGGGACACCCCCACCCACTGGATAACACTCCCACACCCCTGGAAATCCCTCCCTCACCCATAGACCCCCCCCACCCCATTGGACACCCCCACACACCCCTGGACATCCCCGCACTCACCTGGACATCCCTCCCACCATCCTAGACACCTTCCCACCACCCTGGACTGCGCCCCCATGGACACCCTGGACACCCCCACCCCACTGGGCATCCCTCCCACACACAAATAGAAACCCCCCTCACCCCACGGACACCCCTCATCCTCATGGACACCATGGAACCCCCCCCCCCACCCCTGGGCAGCCCTCTCAGTATCCTTGAAACCCCAATCCCCCGGACAGTACTCTCACACCCCTAGACAACCCTCCCACACCCCTAGATCCTCCCCTCATTGGACACCCCCACACCCCCGGACACCCCATGTACATCCCCACACTTGCCTGGACATCCCTCCCACCCTCATGAAAACCCTCCCACCCCCTGGACTACCCCCACCCCCATGGACACCCAAGACACCCCCACCCCACTGTACAAACCTCCCAAACACCACTTAAAACCCCCCTCACCCCATAAGACAATCCCCACCCTCATGGACACCATAGACACCCCACCCCTGGACAACCCCCCCCCCCACACACACACCCCTGGACAACCCTCCCACACCCATGGACAACCCTCTCATCACATGGAAAGCCCCCCCCCCCACCCTCATGGACACCATGGACACTCCCCCCCCCCACCCCCGGACTGCCCACCCAAACCCCTGGATAGCCCTCCCACATACCACTGGACACCCCCCCCCCCCCCCACCATCATGGACACCATAGACACCCCCCCACCCACACCCCTGGAAAGCCCTCCCACACCCCTGGACAACCCTCCCACCCCTGGTCACCCCCACCCTCATGGGCACCATGGACACCCCCCCTCCCACACACACACCTCGAGAATGCCCTCCCACACCCCTGGGAAGCCCTCCCCCATAGGACACCCCGCCCCACAGCCTAGCACAGGCCCTGGACATCCCCCAACTCACCTGGACTACCCTCCCACCCTCCTGGACACCCTCCCACCCACCACTAGAACCCCCCTCCCCACTGGACAGCCCCCACCACACCCTTGGACACCATCCACCACAATTGACACCCCCAAACCAAAACAAAAAAGAGACCAAAACCATACAAAAACCCCCTAACAAACCTAAACCATACCAGCACCCCCCCCACTGGGCAGCCCCCACCACACCGCTGGACACCCCCACCCCCACTAGACACCCCCAAACCAAAAACCAGACAAAAACCTGACCCAAACAAGACCTCCCACCCTCCTGGAAATGCTCCCACCCTCCCACACACCACTACCACCCCCCCACCCCACTGGACACCCCCACCCCATTGGACAACCCCCACCCCACTAGAGAGCCCTCTCACACCCCCATGGAAATCTCCCTCACCGCACAGAACCCCCCAACCCCACAAACACACACCCCTAGACACCCCCAGATAACCCCCAACTCCCCTGGACAACCCTCCCACCCTCCTAGAAATGCTCCCTCTCCCTAGACTACCCCCCCCCCCCTCCCCATGGACACCCTGGACACCCCCTGCCCCACTGGACAGCCCTCCCACACCCCTGGAAACCCCCTCACCCCACAGTACACCCCCCAACCCTGGAAACCCCTTGGACAGCCCCCCACTCCCCTGGAAAGCCCTACCACCCTCCTCAAAACACTCCCACACCCCCCAGACTCCCCCCCACATTCATGGACACCCAGGACACCCCCATCCAACCGGAAAACCCTCCCACACCCCTGGATACCCCTCCATCCCACTGGACACCCCCACACCCTTGGAACACCTCCCCCCAGACCAGAATCCATACCATAAAACCATCATACGTAAATCAAAACATGATGTATAAAAAAATTAAACATTCACATATATAAAAATCAAAACATACAATGTCAACTTAAAAAAAAATCTAACCTAAAATACTACCAAATACACGATGACAATGAAAATATTCAAAATTACATTTTACACTACAAACAACTGAAATTGAATGAAACCTGTAAAATAATTATAGCATTCCACATGTAAGTGTTTGATGTCTTGAGCACTATAGGGTTGAGGGTCATCAAATAGATAAAAATTAAAAGGATAGTAGTTAACGTGTATAATGAATAAATCAAATGACATATTATGGAAATGTTTAGAAGGAAATCATACCTGGTTAAAGTTCACCACTATTCTAATTGTAATTAATTCATACATAAATCTTAAAATTAAATATCTGTATTCAATGACACCATGTTGTTCATGACAATTCTGTTTGAATGAGTGTAAATTCAATATATTATTTTTATGTAATAAATCAAAAAGTAAAAATTATTAATGGATATTTACCTTTAAATTTACATATTTGATCTTCATACTCCTTTTCTTTGTGTTTTTTCTAAAGTAAACCCATCCCTTGTTAGAAAATAATATGAATGGGATAAATTTAAAATTCATTTTAATATATAAAACTATTAAGAAATTGAAACATAATTTTCTAACATTTTCTTAAAACATTCCCGCACATCGCCATAGACAGAGAATATCCAATAAAATTATTTCTCCCTTGAAAAAAAATCACCTAACATCCAACGATCACTGATAAAATAAAATTTATGTTTAGTGTTTTTTTATGATAAAAGATAATCAACTATTTTCCAGAGATGTGTTTCATACCTCCCACAAAAAGGCATCATCCTACATTTTGTGACTATATTCTGTTCAAATATTTCAGCATTAAAAATCATTAATTGTTCATCATTCAATGCATGTGCTTCAGGGGAAATCAAATACGGGTCCATGAATCCATATAAATTTTTCTTCTCATTCTTCTCACATATATTATAAATATACCTAATACAAAACAGACAAAAGTATAAATTTTTAATAAATATAATGCAGGGAAAATATGTTAAGACTTACATGAAAAAAAAATTCCCCACATTGATGCCCAACTTATCTCCAGTAATAAGCTCCATGATTTTAGTTTTCACAATCCCCATAGTTTTTTCACATCCAAAAACATGAGCATCAATTGGAAACTCATAATGATCAACCAAAAAAATTCAATATATTGACAATCTGTCAGGACTACTAGAATCCGTATCTGATTTCATACCCATTTGTCTTTGTTGTTTTCTATAATATATTTATTTACCTTTTAAGTATTCATGTAAAAATAAATAGAAAAATATATTATTTTTAAAATTATTAAACAACATTAATAAAAAAGATAAAATAGAATATATAACATACATACCACCATTTTAATTATTCTCAGAAGTATGTATTCCCAAATTAAAAAATGGTCGATACTATGTCCAATTGTCATCACCTCATCTGTAGGTAATGGTTCTCGAGATGATCTATCTATAATATCCTCTACAATGACCCTATGATTCTCTACCTCAAATTTTTAATGATGAGCTGTGTCTCTTATAAAATATACCAGCCCATATGCAACTATATGATGTTAAGGATCATCAACATACAACTCCCAATAAGTAGGAAACTGCGGTGGAGGAGTAGGATAAATAATGGGGTCCGCAGGTTGAGGTGGGGGAGCGGGAGCTACTGGCTGAGGTAGAGGATAAATAATGGGGTCTGTAGGGGGAGGTGGAGGAGTTTGAGCTACAGTCTAAAATTGTCATTGCATATCTGCAAACTTAGATTGTATCGACGCTCTAATATTTTCCCCCATCATCATATTAATATCATGAAATTCAGCCTCTAAAGATTCTATTTTTTTATAAACACCCTCAATGGAAGAAGTTGAAGAATGTGGAAACACTTTTCTTACCGATACACCTATCGGATATCCTAGTAGACGACTTAGATGTTCGGGCTTTCCCATTGCTGGAGATAAAATATCATTCCTCCCAGCAGCTGTAAATACCCCCTATGAGCTCTGAACCTCAAGGGAATCCTATATTAATTAATTGAACACTTCTGTAATGATTGAAATTATATTCATAATATATTTAACCTAAATAAATAAAATATATATCTTACAATCCTCTTAGCTATGATTCTCGAATCATCCGGAAGATATTTCCATTTTTTAACCATCTGAGCTGTCTTCCATTTTTCATGTCTAGATGGATGAGATGGAGGGGCCACCTCTCCAGATCTTGAAGACTCTACTCTTAGTTTTTGTAATTCTTATTCCATCATTTGTTATTCCAATAATGTATACCCTCCCCGAGATAAACTATGATGGTACACATTTATAGATTAGATCTCTTGATAAGATTTCCTTGATTTTTGTAAATTAAGAGTAAAACATCATTAACAAAACATTAATATGATCATTTATATAAGAATGATTATAAAATTTTACATTTCACTTACCAAAAATGAATGTTTTCTTTTACTTTCAACAAATTGTCTCTATGTGTCTTCATCTATGAAAGGAATTATATGATAGGGATTGTCGTTACTCCTATGACCAAAAATGAAATCAGATGAGAGGGTTGATATTAAATCCCTCCATCTCCTAGCAGCCATCGATAATAATTTCTTCCTGACTCTTCCAGTGTCAGGAATATCAAATTTGATCTGATAAAGAAGAGTTTAAACATATTATATATACAAGAAACATTTAAAGAATAGGAAAACAATAACAAACGATCTTACCAAAATCATCTCCCACAACTGAGAGATTATATCTTTGTCCATACTTCTCCATTCATCATACAAAATGATTACTTTTCTCTTACCCTGAGTTGATACAGAACTCTTAAAATCATTTTCATTTGGACCTTTATAAATATCATCCTCATCAACCTCATTTAGTATCCTCTGGTCCTGCATATAGGCAAGTGATAATTTTGGTAAGCGTGTGCCCCCACATTTACCAACTCTTAAACTCTTTGTCTTAATGGGAGCACATGAGGAAGATTGGGGAACATCAAGAATAGAATGTGAATGTTCCTCCCCAGTGGTATGACTAATATGCTTATCTCTAAAATCATGTGGTTGATCAACTGATTGATCTGTCATTATCCTTCAAATAAAAAAAAACAAACATTAGTTCATAAATATACAAATTCAAATATTAAATACTATTGTAAAAAAAATAGAAAATTGTACTAAGTTATGTAATAGTAAACATGGTTAATATGGTAAGCATGTTAAACAATGATAAAGATGGTAAACATGGTAAACATGGTAAACCTGGTAAAAATGCTAATCATGGTAAAGTAATTATCATTGAACAAAAAAATATTTATATACTTTATGTAATGGTAAACATGATAATTTAAACTAAAGAAATTTAAAACAAACAAAAACTTATACTAATTTGTTTTAATATACATTTCAATAAAGAAAAAACATACAATATCTAACATTTTATGAAAATAATAAATGTAAACAAGAAATAAACAAATGTTACCTATAATTTTGGAAATGTACAAATGAATTTTTTTCCAAAATTCATTCGTCGTGATCATTCCATATGGCACATACCATGTCTTCAACATGCTCATCATTATGTTCTGTTAATCTTTCCATGGAAGTAGGGATCTCACAAAAATCAGCAACTTCATCAAGTTGATCCTCACTACCATATTGTTTTTTCCTATGAAAAACAACATCCCACTGCAGATCTAATTGATCTACTACATAGAAAAAATGCTTTTCATGTGTTTCCATTATAAAAGAATCAGTTTTGTCTTCCTATCTCTTCTGATTAACAAATGTCATTTCAAATTCATCGTGTCTGTCACTGTTGTTACCAATAAAACATTTACATTTAAAAACATGAACTTTAATTCTGAATTAATCCACCTCCCATATTTCTTCAATCACTCTATAATATGCACATGATGCAAAAATTGGGTTTTTGTCTTTAGCAAAAGAAAAATGAATTGCTTCTACAAACACTATCACACCACTATTTTAAACTACACTTCTGTTTTCCTGAGCATTAGTTTGAAATGTATAGTAATTAATGTCATAACCAAACCATGTTATCAGAATTAACCATGGACCACCGACTACTAATTTTAATGTCCCTGATACATCTGATCTACCAAGGATGGACTTTTTCAACCATGAAAAAAAATTCTCATTCAAAATACACATTTCTTTTTTCTTTGGACGATATTATTTCAACAAATTAATATGAAATGTGATATATGGTTCAGCATCATCTATGTTATTCAATATGTATAATTCTAACTTCTTCATCTATTCAGCTGAAAACGATATAACTTCCAATCCATGAATTTCATTTCCCTAATTATTAACTCATTCATGGAGAGATGTAGGACAACCTATGTGATGTGTTGCAACCATGTAGCTCGTACAAAACTCTGCAACCTCCTTAGAAATACAATTTTCAATAATGGAGGATTCATGTCGATATGGATTCTTAACATACCCCTTCAATATTTTCATAACCTTACAAAAAGATACGCCCAAAAAAGATATAAAGGTTCACAAAGCATTATTTCTCATACTAGATAAATCATTAAATGCACCATTATATCAAAAAAAAATGGAAGAAAATACACTTCCAATTGACAAAGTATAAAAATTGAATCCTTTTCCAAAATTTTCAAAGAATTCACATCAATAACCATATTACAAATTGAATTGAAAAAATAACACAACTTCATTGTAGTATTTCTGACACAGATGGGAAATATTCCACACAATGCAACTGGTATAAGTTGTTGTATCATGACGTGACAATCATGAGATGTCATACCTATCAACTTCAAATCCTTCAATGAGAAAAACTTTTTACATTTGAAAAATAACCTTGAGGCACTTTGATATCATGAAGACACTGACAAAAGCTATTTTTCTCCCTCTTGGATATTGTATGACAAGCTAGGGGAAGAAATGATCATCTTCCATTAGGAGTGGGAGCTAACTTCAAACGTATTCCCATTTATAGTAAGTCTAATCTTGCATTCAACCCATCTATTTTCTTTCCATTAATATCATACAATTTTCCAATTGAACTGTCACAGATATTCTTCTCCACGTGCATGACATCAATATTATGTTTAGCTTCATGATATCTCCATTATGGTAGCTCAAAAAATATTTACCTTTTCTTCCAAATATGTCTATCATTACTAGGTTTTTGTGTCTTTCCCAATGTCACATCAAGGTTTTCCACCCTCTCAAAATAAAGATCAGTGGATAAAGGTTTTGGAGAAATATTAAATTCTTTTGATCCATTGAATTCCTTTTTTAGTCTTTTATAAGACTAATCCATAGGAAAAAAACATTCAATGACCCATGTACAATATTTTCCTCACATGATGCAATTGACAATATAAAGTCTATTGTTCACAAATTGGACATGCTTTATGCCCATTAACACTGTATCCTGACAAAGTTCCACGTGCTGGGAAGCCATTTATATTGAACATAATCACTGCAGGAGAGTTATCTACCTAGAATGTGTTGTTTATAATTTAATGGGGATTTTAAGGTCCTTAATTTCAGACTAATATTCCCATAAATCATGAAAAGGTATTTCAGGATAATATTTCTTATCTTTACCGAACATTTTCCGGATTAAATTTGATAGGTTTTTGTTGAAATCCTCTATCTGTCCATTGGTTGGTGCATGATATCTTGATAAATGGTTGGATTTCATATTGAGCACCTAATATAATTTACATACCTCATAAGAATAGAAATTGGATCCATTTTTCATCAATATGGTATAAGGGACAATAAATATGGTAATGATATTATCATTTGAAAATTTACTAATTCGTTTCACCCAAAATTCTTTTAGAGGTATTGCTTAAGCTCATTTGGAGAAATAATTGGTAGCCATAAGAATATACTTGTACTACTTAGTAACAGATGAGGGTAAGGTCCTACTATATCAATTCCCTAGGTAGAAAATGGCATAGATTATTTAGTTGTATGAATAAACTCTAGGGGTTGATGAATGAAGTTGGCATGAACCTTGAAGGTATTACAGTACATAGTGAAATCTGTGCAATCATGTGTCATCTAAGGCCAAAAGTATCGAAGCCTTTGGATTAGATTTTAAATCCTAAGCCCAGACTAGTGAGCACCACAGGCTCCTTTATGTACATCATTCATGATAGCCACGATTTTATTCACATTAATGTATATGAGAACAATTCCATTGAAACCTCTTATATAAAGGACCATTTAGTGATCTGGACAATCATGAAGTGTGAAATTAACTTCTCATTTCTAGATCAATTCTCTTTTTATTCTATCACATGTATGTACCCCATTTTAGAGATATTCCATGATGGGTGTCATTCATCTGATGGTATAACCATATGGCTTCGTAATGGATCTGAATTCATTAATTTACAATGTATTCATTTAGAAAAATGGTGAAACAACTCAACGATGAGAAATAATAATTATTGTTTTGTCTTGATTTGGATTTTCTAACGTTTTGGCTACATTTCGAATGCATCGGCTTTGAAATTTTGTGACTGTGAGACATAAGATAATGTTTTCTCTGTGGAAAATTCTTCCATTAAAACTATATCATAATCACATCGGGGTATTACTTATTCTTTTCGAATGGTGTAATCCCAATTTATTTGTTTAATAACCAATTATGAATCACATTTCACCTCTATATAATCCAGTGGTTCTTGGAGTGATAATTCTAGGCCTTCAATGATAGCTTCATATTCATCATCATTGGTAGTACCACCTTCAGAAAACATAAATGAATATGGAAACACTTCCATCTCTAGGAAAATAAGAACAATTCCTAAGAAAACTTTTTTGAGTTTAGTGTTATCCATTCTTTTCTCCATTGGACTTCTAAAAGAACCATCAATGTACATTTCCCATATTTTGGGACTTTCATGAAAAGATAAGATTTCTTCACCAAAAAATTCAATATTAAATTATGTCTCTCCCACAAATGAGTGTTTAGAAAAGAGATATACTAAATATTGTCCTTTTACTTATTTCTCAGGTACAAACAATATATCAATCTGTTGCAGGATAACTTCCCACCATGCTAGATGACTTATAAGTATAGGAGGACTGAGGAAAAAATTTGGTGGGTTATTGTGAGATACCATGTAAACCTCAAAATGATGTAGTGTCTCAATTTTTTAACAATAGAGATTCATTATAGGCAACTTTCTCAATATCTGAATATCGAGTATCAACATCAATCATGGTTCTATTGAGATAGTAAAGGCTGTTTTCATTCCTAACATCATTATTTTTTGAAAGGATGTAACCCATTGATCTCTCTAAGGTTATCTTATAAATAAATAGTGTATTACCTTTAACAGGTGGAATAAATATCGGTGGGCTCAAGAGATATTTCATGAGGGTATAAAATTATTCTTGATAATCGTTTGTTCATTGATATGTGACCCCCTTCTTCATCAATTTGGTTAATTGAAAACAATTTATAGCTAAATTGGTTATGAAATCTACATATAGGCCAAATTTCCTTGAAGTCATCTCAAAGAGTTCATGTTTTGAGGATGTGACATTCCACGGATAGCATTATTCTTGTCAGGATCAACTTCGATGTTGCGATGGTGTACAAAATAACTGAGAAATCTTCTTGAGGTTACCCTGAAGGCACATTTCAAAGGGACCATATTCAAATTATATTGTATAATTTTGCTAAATATTCTCTCCAGATCTTCCAGGTTATTATAAAATATTCAGTTCATAACCTCTAAATCATCCACGGAGCATTCAATGATATTTCCCATTAATGTTTTGAAAATATGGTGAATTTCATGTTGATATGTTGCACCCACATTCGTCACGTCAAATGGCATTACCCGATAGAAAAATATTCCATGAGTGGCTCAAAATGATATATATTTATCATCTTATGTGGAAATTATAATTTTTTATACCCATAATTGATATCCATGAAGGGGGGAGCTTAGTAGACACCTATTGTATCAATTAAAAGTTATATGATTAGAAATGGAAAGTCATCCTTGGGACAATGCCAGTTATGATATCTGAAGTCAATGAAAACTCTGATTTTACCATTCGTCTTTTTCATTGGGAAAATGTTATACAACCATATGGGATAATACAAATCCCTTATAATGTTATTTTTTATATTCTTGTAGACTTTAGCCTCAATTTTAGATTCATGGGTTGTGTTTGTTCTTCTTTCCACCTGCTTAAATCCCTGATGTTCTTCTAGAAAACCCATATGATGAGTGGCCACATCGAGGTAAATTCCTATCATTTATGTATAGTTACAAGAAAATACATCTCAATTTTCTTTAGAAATGAATTATATATCTCTTTCTCTTCGAAATTTAGGGTCACACTAATTAGAGTGGGGCGTGGATCTTCCTCTGTAACAAAATTTATTTCTCTAAGCTCATCGATAGTGGTGGAGAATCTATCCTCAAATATCATATTGGAGTGCCTGAGATTTTATTCTTTTTACTCTTCATCCTATATCGCTTCCTATGTTTCTTCTTAAAGTGTGGGTGATTAAGAAAGTCACTCAGAGCTAGGGGATGAGTCATGATTTGGACATCCTAAAGAACATGCAACCATTTATGACCCTACTGATGATTAAGGGTTTTCTGGAAGTATTGAAGTGAAAATTGTGTGTTGGGAATTGGGATCCTTGTCATTATTTATGAATGAAAAAACATCTTCTAGGATAACTGATGATGAAAATACATGCAGATGTTCGGTGGACGAAATGAAGACATCTCCATTTACGCATTCACCACTCCTTGGTAAATCAACCATTTCTCCAGTGCTGTGAGCTCAATTTCCACAACTAACACTAATAAAATCACTAGATGATAGAATTTATTTTGTTATATCATTTCATTTTGATCAATAGGAAACATGTAATATGTACTGAGATTCTAATATGGGTTTACTGACATTTTTTACAAACCATTCAGATCATTCATTATTGTTATATCTTTTTCCACAGATTTTCTTCCCTTTTCTGATATAACTCTAATAAATGTATTGAGATTATGATGTTTTGAATGGTTCCTTCCCACCATAAAATACCCCAATTTGACTATTTATGCAATACTTGCTACATTGGTGATATGATGAAATAATGTCTGCATGTTGTTGTAACCAAGGCCTTCCTAGAATAATATTTAAATCTGTTTCATAACAGAAAATCATGAAATCTTAATTAGATAAAAGATCACCAAACTGAGTTCTAGGTGTAATAACTCCTAGAGGTTATTGTTCGTTCTTTCCAAAACCATGAAACATCAATGTAAAGGGAGATAGGTCAGATTCAGTGAGACCCAATTAAAGAAGTGTATGGATAAGAATGAGATTGAATCCTGAGCCATTTTCAATGAAGTCTTTTCAGAAGTCTATATCATTATCCTTTCTACATGAGTACTAGGAGTTGTAATTTCTATGTACAACATCATCCTCATCTTGTTTTTTGAATGATATAACTACATGAAATTTTAGAGGATTATTGTCTACATGGTAGGCTAAAATAGCAACAACCCCATTTTCAAAAATATTAAGGACATGACAGAGCCACAATAAGTAATTCTAGAAGAACATTTGATAGAATTGGATCATCCAATATTAAAAAATTTCCAGAACTTGTGCTAGTTTTTTCCAAAAATAAAACTTATGGTCCAAAGGAATGCATTTTACAGCCTCGAGATGCGGATTTATAGTTTCCTTGGTAGTTGATACTCCTGATGTAGATGGACCATGAATCTGGGAAGAACCTGGGAATACATAATCTATTGGTTGATTGGGCTGACTAGGTCTATCATCCTACTGAGAGAGTGGTAGTATAGCCTTTAATCGGTCTTCCATGATGATCATGTCATGGAGAATAATGTTATGTGTTGGAGAGTTCCATTGTTCATACTAAACCCTATAAAGGTCTCTCCAATGAGTTTCTTCTGCATAGATGGATCAAGTAGGGGTGTAATTAAAATAGTTCCTTTTAGTTTATCCACATATTCCCCATATCCTCAACAATGACTTCATTCCCTATTTACAAAATCAAGAACATAGAATTCAGGTTCATAACTAGAATCATTATTTTCATAGGGGTTCTTTAAGTGGATAATGTTAACAGAACTAAAGATCAATTCCTAAACTGATGATGATTCTTTTTGACATGTCGGTTCATGTTATGTCATTGGGTGGGGAAGTGCCCATGATTTTGAGATATTTTTCATGAAATATTCCAAATTCAAGGACAACTATGGACTCGACAAGAGATAATATTATTGTGACTTCTCTTTATCTTTCTGACCATGTCGCTTCTTTGAGGACTGGCATTTGGAAAATTGATGGTCTGATGAATATGGCATTTCTTTAGTGGAATTGAAAGGAGACCGAGTTGGTTGTTTCAAATTTTTCTATATAATGGCATGAGTTTGATTAATCATTTTTTCTGAACATCCAATCATTATACTTCTTCATATTCTTTCATTTGACTTTCTACCACTATTCATCCTCCACTAGATCGGAAATAGTAACACATGCTAATTGGGATGATGAACTTTATAGTTCCAATTTTCCAGACTCCACCATATTTTTTAGGATATCATAGAAAAAAAAACTCTCATGAATGGTTTTCCCCATAATATTTTGTAAGATATAATAGCTTGTGAGTTCCTCATAATCTTCTATTTTCAGTTTCCTATGTCATGAATTCTGGACTCAGTTGTTCTTAAAGGGTGAAATGAAGTAACCAGGAACTAGGTCATTTTGAAAAGGGGATTATTTTTTCTTTACTTCCTCAAAGTATATTTTCATTTGATCTTCTTGATCATCTTGATGTGTTGGTCATTATTGCTGACATCCAGGAAGAGGATCCCTATGGTATGATGAGGAATTTGATGTAGAAGCAGATATATGATCTTCGTTGAGTTTAATTATGTAATACTCTCCTTTTCATGTTCTCATTCGCATATATTATTGGATTTCATGAGACATATTTTTGGTTTCAACAATATAATTCTCTACTTGTTGGGCGATCGAAGAAAGGTCTTAAAATCCTCTTGTGAATTTCATTACGATAAGTGGATTGTGCAACTCATGACATATATTTTACACACTGATTGGTAGTAACTATTATTGAGGTATTGGTAGGTTTAATGAATATTTTTTCCATTACATCGAGCAATGAAATATGAATCTCATTAATTCTTCCTTTTCATTCAGTTCATAAGATCATAGATGGATGTCCTCTATAGTGATGAGATGAACTAGAAAAGGAATTTTTGGTAGAGGTATTCCCATCCAGTGATCGATCGATACTGAAAACATGTACACCAGACAAAGGATGACCTCTAAAGTGATTGAACAAAACATCTATGATATATTGATTCTTTTTGTTGATGGGGGACCATAAGGTATGACAGTGAGAAAATTAATGTGTGAAGTGCATATCCAGATCCCCTGATCCATTAAATATTTGGAATTTGGTATCCATAATGATAGGCATTGGAGGAATTAGATCTACCCTCTTAGGGTAAGCCTTCATTTTAGGGTATACTGTTGTGCACTATTCTTCCATAGATTCCAATAGAGTTGTTATGGACTCAATTGTATTAAAAAAAATTCGTAATATATGGATGATATAGACTTGTACAGGTACAACAGTTGGAGCCTGAACTAGCATGGAAACATGAATGACCACCAGTGGTGGTGATATATATATTTTACTTGGATAGTCCTTGGGGAAAATACTATACAGCTGTGTTTGACCTTGTTCTGGATGTGTACAAAATGGAGGGAATTCATTATCCACATCTGTAGTTACAACCACCCCTATTTTCTAGGGAAATCCAACAGGATGTTCAAGCCAAGGATCTACATGTGAAGCATGTATAGGAGGAATACTACTTTGGAGTAATTCTTCATTAATTATTCTCATCTTCATCATTTCCACCTCTTAATGAGAAAATCATTCTCCAAACAAATTAGATTGACCTTCTCTAGAGTTAAGGTGAAACATGGGTTGACTTGTAAATTTTTCCTTGTCAGGTGCCTTTTGAAGATGTGGAAGTTGTTTATTTGAGGGTATACCAAAATTTTGGGTAAGTCTATGATTTTGGGTTTGCGCACCTCTTTCATTTTCTTTAGTGTGAACCACATTATAAATATGATCATAATAATATAACTCCACTGAACTGGACTTTTTCTAGAGGATCTTCCATAACAGAATTAATGGAATTCGCCAATGCATAATGCATTAATAACATTGTATTAGAAACTTTGTAAGATCGCCTTCATCATTCTCCTCAATGACACTTTGTTCGTCTATTTTTTTGTTCCTTGGGAATTATTTTCTAGACAATAATATGAAGGGAATAAATACATTGCTCAGTTGGGCATTTAATTTTTTTTTCTTCCCTAATCAGGAGAAAACTGACTTCTGCTGAGGAGGGGATTGTGGATGTGAAAAGCCCCCAGCCATGTAGGTTAGGAAGTTCCTAATCTTCTCCATCAAAAATTATGCTCTATGTTTTGACTATGAGTGTTGGGATAAAAAAGTCATCATCCCTAGAGGATGGGTTGGTTCTAGAACTATTATGGCTGATATCAATGTAACTTCTCTTTTGATTTTACAAATTCCGGTCCAAATATTGGATGTGTGCATTATTCAAAAACTACATAAATCACATATTTTTTGAATACCATTATGCTATTTTAGAAATTTTCACAATCCGATGGCTAACAACATTTATGTTGGAGGCATATTCAAGGTTCTCAATTGCTTGATACAAATGTTTCTTGAAATATTTCACTATTTAGGCCTGAATTTGGTGACAACCAATCAAGGCATGTTCTTACTGATAATTTATTTGGTCATGAATAGAATTTTTTTGTTATCGATGGTGACGTTTCCCAGTCAGGATCTATGTATCACTGAGAGGGGTATGGGGTGAATCATTCATATCGTTTTCTTTTATGTTGCCTTCTTTTTTGAAACTACCTTCTCCTCCTGTTAAAGAGTTCATTCCCTACTGAATGCACACAACCACATAAGCATGCGATTTACAAGGTTCACTACTCAATAAGAGTAGCTACATCATTGGTATGGTATATAAATGATCTATTACAACACGTTAAACGAGAAAAAATACATTGATGTGGAATACAGTGAGTAGGATATACTCTTACAATCATGTAGCACTTGGGAGACAATTATCAAGTGTGTGTGAACCCTCTTAACACAAACAGGGTATTGCAATATCTCTAGGCTTCTTGAAAACCCTTCACAAATATGATCTTTGAAGACAACTCTTCTCATTCCTATATAGAAGTGGATAGGAACTACCTAGACTTTGTAATAGTACTTATTACTATACCCCAGTCATATCTTGATTCACATGAAATTACTTCTCACTTAATTTGTGTACTCTAATCTTCAGCTCACAGAGCTCCTTCACAGATCTCCTTCATGAAAGTACCAACTTCGTCGAGCACTCTAGTATGCAAGGATATATATTTCACAGAACTCACTAGACCGTAGAGCACCCTATTTCATAGAGCACAAATTGGTCTTTGGGAAGTTCTCTTATTTGGAAAATCTCAATGAATTGACGTGGAGCTCCTTTGGTTCATGAATATTATTGCATTCAGAGAGATCACATTCTCCATGATCCTTTTTTCAATTCAAGATCCCTAAAATTCTCTTTATGTCTATCATCTATTCTAGATTGCGTAGGAGCCTATTTATAGGCATTTCCGATTGACTCGAGAACCTTCCATCTACTTCATCACCATATATGCCCCATATCCCAGAGCTCTGAAATTTCCATTGAAATTCACACTGTTTCATGAAGCACCATTGTTATTTTACATATTCTCAAATCTCATCGTAATCTCGAATCATTCCATCAAATATTTTTCACCAAAACAATGCTCCTTCCTTTATGATGCCACAATTCCACTTCTTTTGTTTCACTGCAATTCCCACCTATAATGCTCCTTTCCTCATCCATTTTCAATGCTCGTTATAATTGCACAAAATACCATCATCACTCTTCATGTCGTTGAAAAATCTAATTCATGAATATTGTCTTCACCGAATTTGTGCCTTTACCATGTTTTGATGAGATATTGAAGCAAATCCAATTTTCAAAAATGATATCCCATCTCCAAATTTTGGAACCCAAAGATTTCGAAAGAATTGGAAATTTGTGCCACCATAGACACATGGTTCCGTAAAAGAAACCATGTAGATTGACAACATCTTTTCTCTCCAATTCCATCATAAAGCTTGAATCACATGTTCTCCAAACAAATTATGTTCTCTGTGAAATACATGCCAACAAATCATCATCATATTTACGATGGAATGTATTGTAACTTTCATGTCCTTCCTCACCCACTTATACAAACTAATGTGATATTATTTCTTATCAAACATCTTTGATAAAAAATAAAATACTTCATTCATCCAAAAACTTCACCAGCCAACATGGTCCCAAAATACGGCCTGAGGAAATTAAATTGCATGTGACCACATTCAACTGTCTTTACTAATTATGGAGCATAGTGAACTAAAATGCTCCATGTTCACCACATCCTCTGATATGAACACCAGATGAAGTTTTTGTGATCAATTTTAAAAACCACTTAAATTCATTGAGGCATGCATTTTTAAGGGACTTCTATAGATTTTTTATCATTGGATGTCCAGATACTTTGAGTGATACCAAGTCAATTTGGAGGTTCAATCATTCTGTTACCTTGACATTACATTGATATTCATCATCTAGTAATATATTGATTTTTAATGGATGAAGGGTTTTAAATATTTTTAGGTGGATATCATGAATTCAATCTTCTTCCATCATCTCTGCAATGTTGTATTGAGGGGATTACAAATGCAAAAACACGACTGGTATTTCTCCCATAGACATTTATTTTCTGATAATCAACGTATCCTCTTCATATTTTGTGTAATTTTCTCAACTACATCAAGGAAGTGTGGATGTCTCATTATTTATTTATCACAATGAATAGGATCAGTTGTTGTTTCCTCTATCATATTAGAATGAAAATGACCCAACTTTGGCTTGGAGAATGATCATCACCTTGATCTATCTTATGGTTGAGAAAATATTTCTCATGTTAGTAATAAGGCATCATAGATGATTATATTTATATTTTCAAGTGCCTACAAAGAAGAGGTATAATCCATCACTACACTATCAATAAACAAATTCTCTTCACAATGAAAAATACTACTATAGAGAGAACATTTTCACCAAATTCCATCATTGTGTAGAATACCATAGTGGATTACAAAAAGGGAAAAATCCTCTTTCTCAATGTTCTTCTGGCCACATGGCCGGTTTCCATGGTACTAATCCAAATATAGATTCTCCAGATTGACCGAATTTTCATGAAGCAAGCCTAAATAATGAAGTGTCTTATGAGAAAGTTCATAATTATAGTTACTAATATGATAATTTGGTATTGGGAGGGTAGGATATTTAGATTCAATAGATAAATTTATGAAGTCATGATGAACACTAGAATTTAGAGGATCCATATTTCAAATTGACTCTATATTTTTCAGCTATATTAGGAGAGACTTCTTCTTTGTTGCTCATTTACACATACTTGGGTCCACATTATGGGAGAAGTGGTATCATGGCTACGTGTATGTTCTTACCTAGGGGTGGACATTATAATAGTTCAATTATCTTAAATTAGAATGTGTGTATGTTTTTAAGGTGATTTCCTATATGATATGGGGGAGTCATCCCATAACCCTCTTGGACAGGAATAGAGGTATGTCTCTTTTCTGAGATAGAAAGATGATAAGTCTTCACATGTATAGAGATTGAATTTTTCCTCCTCCCCTCTAGTACTATTGAAGTTGTTGTTATGATATTCT
This sequence comes from Viscum album, assembly GCA_963277665.1. Taxonomy (NCBI): domain Eukaryota; kingdom Viridiplantae; phylum Streptophyta; class Magnoliopsida; order Santalales; family Viscaceae; genus Viscum; species Viscum album. The sequence continues at coordinate 1,470,471,307 of OY728125.1, read as the reverse complement.
AGAAATAATCCAAGATATGGTAATGAATCTGTGTGTTCCCATTCATTATTTCCAAAACATGTTTGGTGACTTCAGCAACCAGAACTGGAATATAGGTCCAGTATGTATCTAGAGAATGTGTATGTACCTACTCCTATACTCTGTTTCCTTCTAGAGGAAACATACAGTACTCATGTGTGGGGAAAACGAGTTGGCTTTAGTTATTCTTTCATAATTTTGTCATCGAATACTCTTATTGTATTCCCTGAGACATGACAAACAAGATTGTTGGTAGTCTTGGTGAGTACGAGAATGTGTATTTTCCTGCTTATGAGTTTCCACAACACATGATTTATAGGATTGCTTGAATGTAGCTAGATGAGTCTAAAAACTGGATGATATATTGTAAGTAGGTGTATGTTCCATCTCAGGGTACTCCACCATATTTGAATGATGGAATTGGTTGGGGTACCCCAAACTAGTCTGCTAGCTGGAGGAATTAAAGAGCATGGGTGTATGAGCCTTTTCACTGTTCTCCATCATGTTGGGATGATGGGATTATTTGTATGGGTAAAAGGTTAGATCCAAATCACTATTGACCGGTTGTTTTCCCTTTTGGATCGTCATGCATTTTTGGCTTTGAGGGACCTGGACCAGACAGCTTAAGATAACACCCTCATCACGTTGAGGGTTTTTTGTCATGTGTAATTGGCGGCGCCGATTGATGGCAGGATACCTAAAGAGGGACCCCTTTGTCTTTGGAATGAGGCCATTGTGGCCTCTTGGTCTACCTCTCTAGCATATTGGAGGGATTAGTGATAGATTTTTTAAGATAAACTCCTGAAACAATTGAATAAAATGGTTGGAATTGTCTTCTTTTGAATGTCTGGTCATCGTTGATTGGATGTTCATGGATTATTCTAGATTTGGAGAGCCTGTTAGGAAGCCTCCAAACTCGAGATAGTTCTATATTGATGTTATACTCAGACCACTACTTTAGAGACCCAATGTTGAAGAGACAGAGTTGTTGACAATGTTCTTTGAGCGTACGGTGATCCAGCATGGGTAGTATATGGGGTAATTCATGGGTAAAAACATTAAGGATTCCATTTGGAATTAATGGAGTTCATGGAAATAAGTTCCTAGATATTTGAAGAAAACAACCATGAACACTATTAATGAAAAACATTTTTAGATGAACACATGTGTGATTTATTCCCTTATATATTCTTCTAGCTCAATTTATAGGGACTTGAAAGACGGATAACGCTATCATATTGGTTAGGGATTCATGTCTGGTTCACCATTTTTTTATTTCCCTGGGAACAGGTGATATGATTAAGAATTTCTACTTTGGGATAGTTTCCATTGGATTTATTTATAGAACTAGAAACATCCAACAGTTTTGTATCCAAAGGGACCATCTTTCCAAAGCCATGTGTTCGTAAGATTTGTTGACATAAGATTCTTATGTACTCTCATTAGTCTAGAGATGGGAGGATTGACTCATTACACTATTTTGGGGGAATTAATGCCTAATGTAGGACTCTATTATAGAATTAAGATATGTTCATAAATCCTTTTTTATTTACCATGTATAATGTAGACTCCCCTTGAAATTTGAAATAAATTATTATCATGTATAGAATTTGGAATCATCCGTATGTCGTTGAGGATTTTCATTAATTGAGATATCTATATGTATTTGAGGTTATCTATTAATTTAATCCCCTCATATAGTAATTAGAGATTATTTTATCTGTTGTTATGATGTCTTTGGTCTTCAAACTACTCAATGGGGAACTCTGGAATTTATGGTCATCTAGGTAGAGAAAAGTTGATTTGATGTTGGGAGCATAACCATAAATGGAAGACATATGTATCATCATGAAATGATTAAAAACCCTATTAGTTCCAGGGTTCATAATAGGACATATCATAACTTTTTGGTTCATGTGATAAGGACCTAACCATACAGTTTAATGTCATGTGGTGAGGACGTCTAGGAAAAAACTGCCTAGTTAATGTTGGGTGTGGGACTTATGCCTAAGCAGCACAAGGATCCTGGAAAGGATATGAGTTTCCATGTTTGATTAAAACCTACTGGGAATGTGTCCTAGAAATAATAGGTTTGATTTTTTGGTGCTGGGTTTGAACCTCAGGGAGGTTTCCTACATATCCCACCTGGATGGGAATGAAATCCCATGTACATTGATAAGTCTCACTTGAGAGTATAGACCTTTGAAGGAAAAGGTTAGGGATTCCTCCTAAAGAGGATTATCTTGTAACATGGTCCATGAGAAATGTCTTAAATCATTGATAATTAGGGGGGATTAATTCAGGGTTTACTTATAAGGAGGATACGTAGATTAACTGAGTTAGGATTGGACTCCCAAGGAGGATGTCCAGTGATCTCAGGACCTATATGATGGATTCCTACATGTCCCAATTATGGAGGGAATCATACTTATGAAAGTTATAAAGGTGAAGTGGATTTTTAAAATGTTGTGATCCTCACAAATATCTAAGCCCACATGAGTAATTATCAGTGTGATAAACAATAGATTTTGAACAATTCAACACACCACACACTTTCTCCACTACTAATGAAAGAGGTCGAGCCTACGGTGAAAGAAGTTGTTGCCATACTGGGAGAGGGAATGGATAAATGAACCCCTCAATGTGAAATGAAAGTGTAGGTCATTGGGTCCATCCTGAAGGGCTATGGGATTACTCCAGGATGGATGCCCTCTGATGGTTCCTATGAGGGGAGGGAGAGTTTTTATTTTTAAATGGTAATGTAAGTGAGATCCTAACTCTATCTATTGGGAACCCGAGTCTCTAATCATAGAGATGAAATGGGTAAGATAGAGTCCTATTATTGGAATCCAAGACTGGAAAATCTCCAATATTTCTCAAGGGTTAGTGTCCATGTGACTGTTGTTTCATAAACCTACATACACCCAAGGAACCTGAATCCTTTATAAGACAAATGTGGGAAACCTTAGACTGTAGAAATACAAACCCAAATGGGAGACACAATGATGTGTCTTTTACAAATTATTTATAAGTACGATGTTTTTTATGGAGGCTTCAACTTTGACCCTTTTAGTTAATGGAACCAAGGAAGGATATACCCTAACATGAATGTCATTAAAGACGATTTACAAGGTGATGTGTGTATGTCCTTGGTGTAGCTATACAGCATAGGTCTACTGCAAAGGTATTCCACGTAGGTGTGCCCCACATGTCCCCAAAATGACTGAAAAATGCGTAATAAAAGGTAACTAAGCATGTGAAAGCATTAAAAAGGACTACCGAGAAGACAACACTTGGGTGACTTTTAAATCTACGCACCTTGGGTTTTATTTGGTGTCATTGGAGAGCCCTGCATAGGTCTATTGGTAATTGTCCTTGCGTAGGTAGCTTCTTCTTTATAGAATATGGGTTCTTAATCCGATGTTTTTATTTCAAATACTAAAAGGACATCCATGTTTTTTAACCCATATAATTCTATTTTCTCTCATGTTTTAGAGAGCTATTAGATAAAATTTGGGGGACCTAGGTGAAATAGCTATGCAATGGGAGATTCAATAGTTCTTCAAACTTTTTAAGTTATCAAAATGTGGATCCCAATTGTCCTAGTTATATGCACAGACGGGGATGGTCCAAAGGAGGTTGTTCACTATGGTTTTCGGTGTAGCCTCATAGTGTAACTATTCTACATAGGGGCACAGAAATTATACTATCATGTAGGTCCTTCACATAGCTCCACAATTTAGGTCTTATGTGTACGTACTGTATACTGGGCTATATGGGAAAATGTTTCACTGGACTTCTGGTACGCGTATTTATGCCACGTAGCTCCCTTGAAAAATATTTAATTACCTCCTTGAACTTTCATTGATATTTTGAAAAAAAAAATGTAAAGGGCTTCTTCATTATCTTGTTTTCCTATAGTGTATAAACAATTTATCAAGTGGTGTACCATGTAATGAATGATTTATTTATTAATTTTTTTTAATTTAAAATAGTGATATCAATTTTCTAATTTCAATCTAAGAAAACACATTTTATTTTTTTACCATCACATATCCAAAACCTTTTAGGATATAATGTCCAACTCCATTTAGTTATGATTGGTTTTATCCTATATTAATTTGTTATTTCCCTATGTCCATACACACTTTAACTAGATTCAAAGACACTATATTAATTTAAGAATATATTTTTATAAAACAGAAATTTATTTCAGTTAGGAAATTAAATTTATTTACATTTATTAAGAACATTTGACAAATAAAATTTCATATTTGGTATTCTATATGTTTGGAACCTCTCATTTTAGAAAGAACAATTTATTAAAATGTACCATTGATTGGTGGTGGGAACAAATTTCCACATATTTAAAAAAAATACATTGATTCAAACTTCTATACTAAAAAACACTTTTATTCAAATATTATTCTAAAAAACATTTTAAATATATTCAAAAATAAACAACTATGTGTATTCACATGTATAACACAACTAATTGTTATCAATCATATTCTCTTATCACATAATATAAATAAGATGGATTTTCACATCATTTAATTATAACCATTTGATCTGGATAAAATCCTTAACAATAAAATTTTTTATATATAAACTCTCTACTACAATTCATCAGTATTAAAAAATACCATGATCATTTCTCTATTAGATATTTAAATCTTGTATACTGATATGATTTTTAAAAATAAACAGTCGGCTTCCCATGTCGTTAAAAATCAAAAAATAATAATTTCTATAAAATACATATTTGATATGGATATTACATTGTGTTTCACAAACATCATCATGTATATCTTGGATGATCTATTGATAATGTATTGTTAATCATCCTTACATTACATACTCGGTTTTAATGACTTTTATTGGCATCTTGGAAAAAAATTATTTATCTTTTAGAGTACACCTTTTTCTTACATTTTGAACTACCATCGACTTCTACTTTACATAATGTAACGTACTTCAAACATTATATTCCTGGATCATCCATTCTAAAAATATTAAGAATAATAAGTCAACATTGTTTGAATTAAATCATATTTTAAAAATAGTTCCATAGATGGAAAAATGATTAATTCCCTGACAATAAAAATCCATTTCTTTCTCACAGTAAAAACATTTATAGAATAAAATAATAATGAACTATGTGTATTAAAGACACCCATCTCGTTTCAATTAATCAATTATTGTTTCCAGGGTCCTATGAAGTGTTTAATGGGATAAAATATGCATCGTATAAAAATGTTTATCAAAAAATGAAGTATCCATTTATCAATGCAGCAACTCCTTTTTACCATTACATGAATTTATCTATGTAGCTCTAACCTTGTATTCTATCTTATCTTCTGATGTTCTTGTATTTCTAAAAACAATTTTAAAACATACAGTTGATATCATATATCACTAAAAATAATAAAATAGAACACTATAACCAATAATAATATGGAAACCATTAGTATCACTAAGCCAGTTAACATATTCAAGAATATTGAATATCATTGGACGTACCCAATCATGTTTAGTGGATACAATGATTTCTTTCATCATTTTTCATCTAATACATTTGTAACCATAAAAAAATTATTATATTATTCTATAAGCATCTAGATTCCCTTGATAACCAATTTCAACACTTGGTTACTGAGAAAGGAATTATTCCTACATCTAGAGTTTTCCTTAAGAACGTTTAATAAATTTTTAATCTTTATTTATAACTTTTCTGAAGTTAAGAATCTTAATAACTACATAAATTATTTTTCTCGTTTCATTTATCATTAAAAAAGTTTATATTGATAATGATGATGATATTTATCTAGAATATATCCTTTTAGAAAATGTGGATCATGGTTTTATAACCATTAAATAAGTATTTTTTGTTAAATTTGATCCTAATAAAGTGATGTCTCCTTTTTAACTCCATCATATCAATTATTAGGCAATTATTCGTATTTCACAATAACTTATAGTATTTATAAAATAAAAAAACCATGAATATATATGTAGGTAATAATTCCATTCATATCATATATGAAAATTAGATATCCATGTGGATAACCCTTTTCTAATCCATCATATATATAAATTATAATAAATTTCATTTATATTATAATATTTTGGGTTTTCTAGTTAGTGTAACCAAATTAAAACAATATGAATAAATTAAGAAAAGTATAATGTATGGATTCTCTTGCTGAGCTAAAAAATACCCAAAAAATAATATAGTGTTATTTATAAAATTCTTTACTCACATAGGATAATTTAGGGGTTCTTATATTAAGCTCAACAATATACAGTTGATGGATCGAGGTCTTGATAGGTGGTTTTTTGGATGGAATATAAAACATTTTATTTTATAGGTATTTTTAATTTCACCATTTCATCTATTTGTATTCAATTTTATTGTATGAATATTTTATTAATTTAGTTTAGAATCATATTACCTACAGCAAATCAAACTCTTCAAATATATTGATGCGTTACTCTTTACAATACCCACAATATTGTGTTAGTCATGAAAATTAGAAATCAAATATATTTAAGAATTTACAAATGAATCATATGAATTTCTTACATGAACAATTAATATAAACACATAGTGTTTTCCACATGAGTATTATTGGAGAAATTTATAGAAAATCTCAATTTCTAAGCTATACATGGATTAAGCGTCTACATAGGTAGGTAGTCCAACCCAAAGTCCCTATAAATGGGGATAATTTAATCAAGAAATAATGATATTTATAATAAATATAAGATATAATATAAATAAACTATTTTAAAGAAAAAAATTTAAATTTCATATCTTTAGTTACAAATTGAGTTCAACGCAGATGAAAAACAGAATTCATTATGTAGTCAATCCTAGAATGTAATGCAATGAACTATCCTATTATACGTTTAACATTATAAAATAAATTATTTCAAATGTTTACATTTCTTAAAAAAATTGATAAACATGAATTCAACCTGGAATAACCCTAAAATAAATTAACATTTAAAATATTAACAAATTTGATAAATTTTTTTGAGTAATTCATAAATAAAATATTATTATAAACCATTTTATAATTTATATCATTAACATTATATAAATTATATATTTTTTTGAATATAATAATTTTATTTTTCTCATTACCCCCTCCCCACAAAGTGTACCCCTCCTGGGCCGGCAATGTGAGAAGGTTGATAATGACCCCCGAGTCCCACCTCCAGTAGGCCCTAGGTTAGTGACTAGTATCGAGGGTATAATAAAAACACAAATGGGAGGCATTACCCTCAAAGAGAACACATGAATAAGAGATAGATAAGATAGAAACCAATCAAATCCATCTCAGAACTGGAATATAAATGAAACCCAAGTGCAGATATGAAATACCATGCAAAATTACTACAACTGAAAGGGGAAAAAACTACAAGTATCCAAGAGAAAGTAAAAAAACAACAGCAACCACAAGCCCGAACAACTCCTGCAACCCCAAGCCAGTAGAAAACAACTTGATCTCCAACCTGCTTCAAGTGACCTGAATAACATTTTATATATACATAGGGTGATTATAACATTATACTCAGTAGGATCCTCCCTGAAGCCTCTCTTGCAAAAGTAATGAAAGCTTACTAATTCACAGTGAACAACAAGGGAAACAAACTCGTCACCTAAATGGGGAAACTATGTTCTCAACCTCACCATGGATACTCTCACCAAGTAACACATACAAGAATATTTCATATAATAAAGAATATCAAGGGTACCACACTACTACTTCCCCACTGGTTTGCCTCTTTGCCCCAACATCGCACATCCTGAGCATCTCTCTCCAAAAAGGCTTGCTCGCACACACTTGAACGAAGCACGCCAATATGAAACTCGTGAAAAAAAACCACCACGTACACACACCAAAGTAACCAGGTAGTTTTGAGGAGCTACCACAGCTGTCATAACGTGTATCATACATCGAGTATTATACCTCAAGCCATCACAACCCATACACTGAGTAAGGATCCTCAAGCCATCACATCCTATACACGTTACACCGATAGTAATCCATATCAAACTATATCTAGAATATATGTTTGTGAACAACCACAATCCATTACATCCCTCTACACACATATATGGGTCAAACTAACCAATGTTCTTTCCAGCACCAGTAACTACCAAGAGAAGAGAGTGGGGACAAAGAGGGTAGTCAACCATCCATCCTCCCACCTGATTGTTTGGGAAAACACCCCCTAGGGCTCAGAATCCCCAGGGAGTTAGTTTCCCTTACTAACAGGGTGGAGGAGCATATTGAAACAAAAAAAGTAAAGAATATATTATATCTCGCAACCACACTATGGGCATTACCTAGTCTTAGACACAACTGCAGCTAACATCTCTTAGACTCAGGGATGCTACTTCTAAGACTAGGTATCCAATAAGCACACAACCATTTAAAGAGGTTTATTAGATTACTTCATTCCCTTTTTATCAGGTCCATTATACATTAATTAATTCTATAAACATTAATTCACCATAAGAAATTCCACATTAAATTTTATTAGCATCACACCCAAAGTTAATTGTTGCTTAAAAAAATAACAACCTCGTCATTATGTTCTAGAATATCCATCCCCATGGGTTATCACCATTTATTCAATTATTAATTATAGAAATACTTTCCCACATTATAAGGCATTCTAGAAAAACATTATATGCTACTAAACACAAGGGGGATCAACATAGGGAGTAGATGTACTACTCGTCGAGTCTTTGCCGCTTATAGGAAGATCATATACCCATAATTCAATGAGAAGCTAAACAAAGATAGCACAGACATACCCTGTGTGTCTTTGCCTCTTTCGGAAGAAGGGTATGTAAGACCAGCTGCCTTGAGCAGTGTGGAAAACTAAATAAGATAAAAAACCAATAAAAATTATTAATCATTCAACATTCACATTCATCTCATTCCATCATCCCTGGTTCCCCCCCCCCCCCCCCGACACCCACATGTATAAACTGATGCATTCGCCACTGTAGGCTTCATCTACTACCACAACCAAAAGCCTCCATGCCCCCACATATCACAACAGCCATCCAGGATCACATCACAGCATAAGAAGCAAGAAAATTAACACCACAATAATTGGGCTCTTTGCCCTTTAACAATCAAGAGGGTAACTCAGAACCCCTTAATGAATTATCAAAAAATCAGTTATTTAATCCATATTTAATTAACAAATTTGTTATTCGTAGGTTCCAAATTCCGGAAACCTAATTAGTAATCTATCACAAATAAATAAACATGCTTCTGCACTAATTTGATTAACATCAAATTACAACATGAACCAAATTTGTTATCTTGCGTCTGTATCTTTAGCCAAAAATTATCAATTAATCCCAGTTTATGTTCTTTACAGATTTCTATCAAGAACAAATAACTATGAAAAGAAAGCATATATATCACACAATCTAGAAAAACAAGAGGCAATAACATACGATCAATATCAATTTATTTATCAAGTTAAAATATTTGTTATTTCAATTCCATGGTCATCTAGTGGGATTAAACATGCTAATAAATATAGTTGCACATAAAAGAAAAGAGAAGCAACAAATCCCATACCTCAAATAGTTTATCCCGATCTTTATCCACACAATGGGTTACGATCCTCCTGTCGCGACAACTGCATCCACCCAAGGATGCCACGGTACGACAACACCAACCAAACCCCAAGAAAAATATTATTAGAAGCATGGAGATTACATGCTATAACATGGGAAGGAGAAACAGGGGAATATGATCCCCAAAGGAATGATGATGAAACATACCTTATATCTAAGATTGACTGATACAGCTCGGTTGCATCAAAACCGAGCAGAACCTATCTGGGGAGCAATGATTGATTTTGAAACTCCTACAAGAAGGATTTAAAGGTTTTAGCATCTCATAGCCCATAACAAAGAGGAAGAACAAGGGAAGATGATATCTTGTCCCTTTTTAAGATTTAATGGGGTGACAGCTTAAGATACACTTAATTCCCCATTAAAAGAAGATCGCATTAACTCACACAATTTGACCAAGTAAAAACAACCCGAGCTATAGGAATAATTATTATAGGATTTATGGCCTTTGAATCGGCCTAAAGATTCCTTAAAATAAGGGTTTAAATGTATTTTACGTCAAAGGTAACGTCAAAGGGGAGAAACTGTAGGAAGCTGGAAATATTGTTCACATACTCAAAATATGGAAAAGGAAAGAAAATGACACCGTTAGACCTCACCGTTAGAGGTTACCGATAGACCTCACCATTAGAGGTTGCCGATAGACCTCATCGTTAGAGATTACCTATACACCTCACCATTACAGGCTACCGATAGACATCACCGTTATAGGTTACCGATATAAATAACTGTTCTGGAAACACTGTATACCTACCATTCTGGATACACTATAGATCTACTATTACTATACACCTACCATTACTATACACCTATCGGTACTGTTCACCTACCGGTACTGTACACCTACCGATACTGTACACCTACCGTTAGAGTTTATCGATAGAGGTAACCAATAGACCTAACCATTCTGGAAACACTGTACACCTACCGTTACGGTACACCAACCTTTACAGTATACCTACCGGTACTGTAAACCTACCGGTACTCTACACATTCTGGTACAGTACACCTACCAATACTATACACTTACACGTACTGTGCACCTACCGGTACATTACACCTACTGGTACTGTACACCTACTAGTACTGTACACATACTGGTACTGTACACCTACCGGTACTTTACACCTACAGGTACTGTACACATACCGTTATAGGTTACCGATAGACCTGTTCAACGATGGAACTATTCACAGAATTTGAAATATAGAAAAATGTTGGGGATAAGTCACCATGACTTCCCGGAACATCTCAAACACCAAATTTTCACAATGTAATGGACCAGAGAGGTCCAGGACATTACATTTTTTCTTCCAATGACATCCATTTCATATTTATCATTATATGTCCAAATAGACCGAAGGCCTACATTTTTATTGATTTTTGATAACCCCCCTTTCATGGGATGAGGGGGATCCCTTACAAGGTCCATAGGCTCAGAGATTACAAGTCCCGTAGGCTTAAGGAGATTACATGACCCGAAGGTCTTAGGGAATTCAACAAGACTATCTACAAGGAACTGCCCCTCCCCAGCATTTACATCAGGATAATACCTCTCCACCTTTTCATGGTCGTCTTGCTAGACATACCATGCAAGCACATGCTGGTACCGATGGAATAGCAATACCCTCTCATTCTGACAATCCATTTGGTTCTGCTCTAGTGAGTTCACCTGCTCTAAATCCTCTTCTGGGGCAGCACCTTTTTTTGCAGTGTGTCTGGGGAAACTACATGTGGCCCGAAGGCCTTGAGGTGGCCTAAGGGCCTTGAAGGTGGCCCAAAATCCCTACTGACTCGAAGGCCTGGGCGGCCCAAAAGCCTTAAGGACTCCAAGCCCAAACTGGTGGCCCAAGGTGAATAGTTCCAGCTGCTACAGTACCGAACAGTTCCTGCTACAGTAACTGCTACAGTGCCTGTAACAGTACCCGCACAGTGTACAGTACTGCTACATTACCTATACAGTGTATAGTTCTGCTACAGTACCGGCATAGTGCACAGTATTTCTATAATGCTGCTATAGTGCCTGCTACAGTTCCTGCTATAGTACATACTACAATACTGCTACAGTGCCTTCTACAAAGACCCGATAATTTGAACAAATTTGAATGCATTTTTCATGAATAAATCATTATTTAAATATAGACATCATATATTATGGATTTAGTTTATAATTCATAACCGATTATAAACTATTTGTTATTATTTCTAAATAGACTCTTTATTTATATCGTAATTCTTTCTATAAAATTTGTTTAAATGGTATTTCAAAGATATGAATTTAATATTTTGGGTAAAATAAAAGATAAAAATATATTTAATTTTAAACAATTTATAATTAATTAGTTTATAAAACATTTATAAATTAATATATCTAAAAATACCTTTTATAATAAATTATTCACCTTTAGAAAAAAAATATAATTTAATATGTTTAAAACAATGGTTATAATTTTTTATATTACCCTTATATAGGATCCCAATCCTACATAATGTTATCCTTTAATTACCCTTATGTAGACACTCTATGTAATCTTAAACCAGTTCTCGAGCTGCTATGTAATGGTATAACTCTATAACCATTACACATTACCACTGGGTGAAACAAATCTTCCTTATACACTAATGTATATAGAATATGCGAGGCATGATTCCCATAACCCTTAATCTTTCAAAGGTTAAAAACCATAAAACACTTATTTAATTCTTTATGAAGGGGTATGATACATTTTTTCATTACTTAGACTCTAGGTACCCTTACATACAGGCACTAACATCATATAATCATTTTTTGTGTTGATAATGGGAGAACAATTTTATTCATTCTTATTTTAATATAAAACTATTTTTAAAGAATAAATTGATTAATTACACCAAATTTTATATTTTTTAAATTTATGTAAGGATAAAATTATTGAATGAAATTGGAAAAAATGGTTATGAAATCATGTTTTTGATGATGTACTATGTTATATAACAATTGAAGGCCCATGTATAAAACATAGATTTGACAAATCAGGAGGAAACAAAGTCTATAATGCGGACCATTAAACACTCACATTTTGAATTAATATTTAATGATGTGAAAATCATTAATAATCTATGCTGATTGGTAGAAGAAATTAAAAAAATAGTTTTAGAGAAAAGAGCCTTATGTCATTGAGGGACACATATATGTAACATTGGGGAATACCAATAAATGATTCAAAGCTATATTTTTGGATATGAAATTTCCAAAAAGGATATTGTAGAAAAATATTATTTACATGAATGAAATATTCATCCTCTATAATTATAAGACTGGACAAGTTTGCTTCATCAAACGTTTGAAATAATTTCTAATATTGATTTGTTTGACCCGGAAGAACCATGTGATCCAAGGGATCAACAATATTGTGTTAATTAAAAGAATATATCACTATTTAAAGTTGACATGAGTGTCATTAATCCCAATTATTAAAGGTATAGTGGGATTTGAGATTCATTAATAAGAATTATGAAATCGTCGATTTCACAGGAGAGTAGGGATGATCATGCTTATGTTTTCTATTTAAGATTTTTTTTAATTACTTTTCCCAAATAATTGTGTATTAACATTTTTAATTAAATAAATTCATATCAAAATAATTATTTAACTCTTTAATTCTCTATATACACTTTAAATTTTATCTCTAACACTTGTGAGTATGATTAACTGTACGTATGCTTTTACGTTGGGGGAGGTTTTGCAGTGTGTTCATATTTTTATGATTTATTTCTTAATTTAGTAATTCTATTTTCATTTGATGAGGGATAAGTGCATGGGTACAGAGATTTTACAACATAATATGAACTTAAAACTCATTCTTATTCTCTACCAAATCATTATTCCATCTATTACCTTATGTAAACTCATTATATGATTGAGTTAAGCATACTTGAGGGATGTAGTGGAATATGAAGAGTTGGGTATTTATAGCTATAAAATTATTGATCAAGGAGTTTTATCTTAGTTGTATATTAGAGGTTATGGGTTGTGGTATCTTAGAAATATATCCTAGGAATTATAAATTTTACACTCAAAGTAGAGGAAAGAAAATCATATATGATTAGATAATTTTTCAAATTTATATTAAATAGTAATAAATAAATAATGAAGGATCATGAGTAATTGAACATAGGAAAATATACATTCCTTAAAATTATATACATTTTATTTTCATCTATATCTACATTTTATTTTTTCATTCAAATTATCTCTTAAAATATTTCTTCATTATCAATAAATAAGAAAATAAAAAATACAAATTCAATTTGGAATAGTTTTTGTTTTATTGTACAGAACCTAAAGTGTGACAACCATGCACAAAAATTGTGATTACTTGGGAAATAAATAGTAGATTTTAAACCACCCTATTATAATAATTTCAAAAAATATCTTTGTTTTTTTGGAGCAAAGAAGATATTCATTCAATTTTTCTTGTCAAATTTTAAATCGTTATTAATTATTCTTAAAAAAAATCAATGTTATATCTAGTATTTGATTATTCTATATAGATTAGTTATTCATAGGTTATAGTAAAAAGGATTTCCAATTATAACAATGTTATCATGAAACATATTTATAAACACACTAATTTTAAAATAAAATTGATAAATTACCATGTTACAGGTTACTCACTTCAATAACTAGGAGGCATCGTTAATCAATCCAAAGTAGATAATCAAAAACTAACGACCACGATGGGAGTAAAATTGGGTCCTACCAATTTTTATGATAAATTCCATGACCTTAGGGGATTACATAAAAAAAAATATATCCAAACCATATAAATATCATGATGCAAGCATAATATTAAGAGATAGAGAACATTTATTATGACAAGGACATGTTATCTCTGTTATGTGTCTATGATCTAAAAGATCAAAATTATTTTTGGAATGTATTTGAAGTGAAATATGGTATCCACAAAATCAAAAATGTAGATGAATAATCACTTTGTATCTTACCCTATCCATTTAGGGATAAAAATACACCCATGTTGTAGAATTTGAAGGATGGAGTAGCCTGACTACCTCCCTGTATCTAATGAAATTAAACTCCCAAATGAACTATTCACTAAAGAATAAATCAATGTCTATCCAACTAAAGTAGATTTACATTTCTTGAAAATTATCTAATCTGATTTTTTAAACTTAATTGAGTATCACTCCCCACTATGTTTTATTTTTATATTTGGATAACATGTTCCTTTTCTAAAAGTATGATGATGAAAAACAAGATGAACCTAGAGATGATTACGAGAAACTACCATAAAACATTAACATTTAATTGAGTATATAAATGAGGAGATCCAAGTGGATACACCTAATAAAACAAGATAGAATTTGTTAACATTAAAGGGGAGTATTTTAAAATTAATTCCACAAAATTAAATATTATTCAATTAAAATTATACTCTATCATTCCATTTGTTTATTAAATTGATACAGAAAAATTAGAGAAAGATATGGATAGTAAATAATAGTTTTTTAGGTGTTAACCCAAAAATGGGATTACTTATATTTCATAATAGTTCCACCATTTAATCTTATTACAAACTTCCATGGGTTGGATTTGGTGAACTATGTCCATGGAGTGCTAAACAACAATAATAACAATGTGTAGTCTTGAAGGAATTGAATGTGTTTGTTCAAATCCAATAAAATCTACAAACCATCATAATTTTATAATTATTGGAACTTCTCTATTTTTGGTCTCAAAAACTCAGGTCCCACTTGGGGATCAAACCAATAATTATCTTACATTTATTTTATTTTCATTATATGAATATAGTTCTCAATTTCTCTCTCAATAATTATTTTTTGTAATATATTATGATAAATCTCTTTTTACATCATTATTGTTGAAATTTAATGACATAGTCCTCATGCGTTAATGATTTATTTCTTTTTTTAGGTCCATCAAGATGGTGTAATATAGAAGGAAGAATTATATAGAGTATATTGAATGGTGATTCATGTTGAAATATTCTTATTCACATCATGAAATAATAAAAGTTGAACATTGAAACCAAAATTGATGTCTCATTGGAAGGTGGTATGAATTTAAATTCCTTATTTTATTTTACTCCAATGTTTTTAAATATGTTTTATAGTTTTAATATAAATTTCATACCCCACGTTGAACAATTACAATCAAGTATCTGTTAAGGAGACATAATATGATACTTTTTGTTTTTCTAACCATTTTCATTAAACAAAATATTCTTCGTTATTTTAATTAAAATAAATCTAAACTAAGACAAAAAAAATTCATTGTTACACTAAGTTAAACATGTTCTATATGCAACACCAACATGTCTTGAGTTACACGAAACCCCAAGTTTCTATGAAACAAAATTTTGTTATTATAATTATTTAAATGATATAGTTCTAACATAAACATTAAAATTAGTTATATGAATATTAGAAAATATTTATTAAATATTATTTATAATTGCTTTTAGAAAATAAATAATATTGATAATAAGTCATAGATTTTTAGTAATGTCTTTATATGTTGGAAAAAACCATTTTCATAAAAAAAATCTTATTATGTCCTTCTCGGAACAACAATAAAATTAATTTTTGAAATTTTATCAAATTGAATTTGATATATAAATATGTTTGTTTAATTTATAATTTTAAAATTATCTTAGGGTTAATTTTATGGATTTTCATTAATAATTTATTTTTTCATGAATATTGGAAAATACTAAATTTTATTTCAAAAATAATTTTTCATCTATTTAATTTATATATTTAAATTATAATTTATTTTGTTTTTAAATTTAAAATATATTAATTTCACATCATTTAATTCAATACATTTCATTGGAACCAAATTTAAGATATAAATTGGATATCAAAATATATAAAACATTTAAACAACTTTTCTTAAAACTCTACTATCATGACCGATCTATCGAATTGATTTTAAAATAATTTATTCCAAAATTATAATTTGAAGAGGAAAAATTGATTAAATATTTTTAGTAATATTAAAATATAGTTTTGATTAATTTATACCTATTTTATTTACCAAAATTATAAGTGGAAGTGATTAAAATTAATTACAATGACTAAGGGAAACATTTTCTTAACAAGGGACTAAACCATGCAATTAAGGGTCAAGATAACCTAGAAAAACTTATCCAATATCCATTGGATAGATATATTTTGACCTGATATTCCCTTTTATAGAATTTTTTTCATTGTTGTATCATCATTTCATAGAAAAAACGTGGGTTTAATTCCCTTTTCAAAAATTTACAAGAATACCACTCCTCCTCCATTATAAAAATCCACTCTTCCCTCCCACTAATTCAAAAAAATCAATCACATTATATCACCCAATGTATACTCAAATAATTCTCCAAAATACCTATATTCCTACTTGAATCCTCTATTTATTGAAAAATCAGTCTAAGGAATCATTTTCTGGAAATGAAAATAGAGTTACCCAATGATCTACTAAAATCCTTCATTACGATCATTTATTTTATTTTGTTTCTCCCCCACCTAAATTATTATTATTCTATTGTTATACCATAATATCATTATACAAAAAAACATATAATTTTTTATTCTTATGTTTCTACATTCACTTGAAAACAATTCCATAAAAGGGAAATAAACTTACCGTATTTGTGTACGACAAACTACAGCCTCACAAAATGATATTTCAAATTTTTCCTCTACCACCTCTCATGTGTGGGAATTTTAATTGAAAAAATAATTTTTTATATTAAATAATATATCTATGATTTATTTATTCTTTTTGAATTATTATATAACACATACCTATATTATTTTCATTTTGTTTATGTTTGATAATTTTATTTTGGGAAGTGTGGACTAACAGCTCCTCAAAGCCATGCCATTCAATCACAACATAAATTGAATATATTAAATAAGTGTTTAGTGAAAATATATTATATATATGAAGTAATAATTATAATGGATATAATATATATATATATTAAATTTAGTTACTTTCTTTCAATACAATAATTAAATAGAAACAACGTTCATTTTTACATATGACCTACCGTCTCCATGAACGATGTATTCCATTTCATATATATATTATCAATAGACTGTTATAAAAAAATATATACTAAATATTCATGATATTTATAACATGGTTTACATTATGGAAATCATGATATATGTATGTGAACCTAAAATCTTACAAATTAAGACACATAAGAAAAATGACGGGAATATTACCTAAAACGTACTTTTAACATGGAAGTGCTAATAATCGATTAATATAAATCTATACATGGTATTAGATATAAAAATAATATTTTTTGTAGATGTATAACAAAATTATATTTAATATTCATAAGGTTTTAATGATTAAGATAAGATTCAAGACATAAATTTAAGGGGATTTATAGCCTCACTTTTATTTTTCTGAGATTTGTGCCTTATTCACCATTCATTTATTTTCTATGGTGAATATAGATCCCATGCAAATATTCGATGATTATTATCCTCATAATTATAGGTATTTACATATCCATTTTATTATCTCTCTTTCATGTGGTTTATGTTTAATTATTTTCCAAATGGATAAAATATTTTGGTCTCAAATTTCCTCCATCAAGAAACATTCCATGAGTTTTAAAAAACATGTTTTCAAAAATGTTTTCAAAAACTGATTCTAAAGATGAAATTTTATGCTAATTTTCACTTATAAAGTATTATAATTTTTTTTCCGTTTTCAATGAACCCTTCATATGATATCAATGTATTTTCAATGAAATACTTTTCAAAAAAACTTCAAGGTTCGTTTTTATGTTCTCAATGTGTTTTCAACGAAATTGTTTTACTAAAATTTTGA
Organism: Viscum album; assembly: GCA_963277665.1. Taxonomy (NCBI): domain Eukaryota; kingdom Viridiplantae; phylum Streptophyta; class Magnoliopsida; order Santalales; family Viscaceae; genus Viscum; species Viscum album. The sequence continues at coordinate 1,470,452,744 of OY728125.1, read as the reverse complement.
TCATTACTTTTTTGTTTTTTAACATTATTTTATATAAAGTGGGTTTTATAAGGATTTATGTTCTAAAAAACATATTTCATTGAATGTAAGATAGTTTCCTCTAGATATTTTATAAAAATTTATTTAAAAATTATTTTCCTTCTAAGATGAAATCTGTTAGAGTGACTAGTGCCTTTATTGGGAAATGATCCAAAGGATCCATTCATATACTTTCTCATAATGTTTTATGTTTTAATGTAATGGTGATTATGAAACTTGTTTCTCTTTTACAAGTTACATGTTTATAAAACCTATTTCTTCTTCACAGGTTGTATGTCTATAAAACCCTATTATTTTCATGAGTTAATCTGTTGATGAATTGTTAATGAAACCTATCTCGTTTTCTATATGTTATTATGTGATTTCATTTTTATGATACCCATATCATTTCAAGGGAGTTTAAATGTTTGTTTATGAATTCAGTCACTTTTCTTCATTATTTCATAATGAGAAGGGTCGGACCTATTTCATCATCCAATGAATTATATAATTCTTAATGTATAATGATATAATGATGGGATTCTGGTTGATGAGCTTGATTAACTATTGAAAAATAAGAAAATCCAATACCTTAAAAAGAAAGGACTGCAACTGGGGATGGTGGTGTGTCCCATCCAGTTGGGGTAGTTTATATGAAGATGGGAAGATGGAGAGACTTGGTCTACTATGGGAATATGGGGACACCTGATCCCTTTCAAGGATATGATTGTGACTATGGATGGTGGTGTGTCCCACCTAGCAGGAGTAGTCCCCATGAAGTGCACTGATAATTTATTTCACTGTGTCTTGACTTATATGAATGATATTACATGTTTTTGTGTTCTCAATAATTCTATGTCTTATTAATAAGTTTTTATTTTTTGGATTTGGATGTTGATTCAATTATTATTCATGTGTTATGAACTACCAATATTTATGACATGATTCATATTTGTGATATCTGATTTTATGGGTATAATATTCTACTATCATGATCACATTTTAATACCCTTATTCTCATGCTTATGATTACGTATATCCCATTCATGTCCCTATTTATCTTATGAGATCACTTTTATTTATGTTTCCAATCCCCATGTTATGAAGTTATATATATTTCATGTTGTGTCTAAGAGGGGTGATATTCATCAAGAACCAAATGGGATATAATGTATCCTGCTAATTTGCCTATTTTTATGTTTCCTTGTTTCCAAATTTTATATACTAATACTATTTTTCGGAAGCTATTTGTGTAATTTATTGTGTATTAAGAAAAAATTTGGTTACATTAATTTTTGAAATAGGAGTGTCTCTATAGTTGGTATAAGATAAATGTTTAGTTATCCTTTGGAATCTTGGATAAGAAAACCTTATTGAGATCCCTAGGAATATTTCTAGTGATATTTCTAGGGATGTATCTTAGGATATGTTTAAGGACGTGTAAAATTATAGGAAAATGTCATGGAATTTTGTAAAATGATAGAGTGAGTGGTTTCTAAGAAATGCATCCCTTGGTGGATAATACAGGTGGATGTGGATATAGAATAGATGTACCTAGGGGTAAAAACTCAAACATGGTTCATTGGTCCTGACTTGAGCATTACTAGGTACACAAAAATAGGCCTTGTTACACACTTGGTTTAAAAATATCGGGGTATATGATTTGGGAATTACCAAATTATGGACAAAACATCATGAAGCATATAAAAATAATATGGCTATGAAAAATATAGGATAATCCAAGGGTGTCATATATTAATTATGGTGTCTTAATTGAGAAATCATGTAAGTGGGATTTCATGATTATGTGGTTCCTCGCAATGAAAACTATTTATTACACTATGATTTTTGATTTTATTTAGTGGATGGTTCCCAATGTAACCTCATTAATGGCGATTTAAATAGAAAAAATAAAATATATTTATTCTTTGCATCTGAATGTTGTGAGAGATATATGAATAATCTCATTTCTATACTAAAAACACTTTCTCAAAGAATGAATAATGTTGTTCATCAAAATGGGAAAATGAGGAAACAATATTCTATTGGTTTCTCATAAGGAAATTTAAACCTAATTTTAGGAGGTCTTATGAACAACTTTTTGTTAAACACTATATATGTACAAATAAAACATATTCTCTATTCTATAGTGTTTGAATAATGAGGATATAATTATTGTTATTTATAAGTTAGAAAGTGACTCAGACCAATGGTGGACTCCAATCAAGAATATGAGGAAGAAATAATAAATTGAATCCATGGATTTGGATGATTTAAAGAACTAATTCTTCAATAAGTACATTCATTATGTTCATCATATGAAGATGGAAAAGGAGTTACCTGAGTTGATTAAAAAGGATGATGAATCTTTCTGTACATAGAAGGATAATTTCATGAGACATGTGATGTACACTTCTAGAATTTTCATCCAACCCGAAAATAACGTTTATTGATTATTCAGTGGCTTAAATCCATGTCTCAGAATGCTGATGGACATAGGATAATTGGGTATCGAAAAATATATTTTTTAATGTGTAATCACAGTTCAAATCAAGGTTTGAGTTACATATAAATGTCATAGTTTTAACAAGAAAAGGAAGATAGATTTCAATGGAAAATCTAAAACAACGAACCGGAGAAGATGAGACACATTCTATGCTCCAAATATGGAATGAATCTTGGATAAAATTTTATTATTGGTCATAGAAATAGTTTTAATTTCATAATAGAAGTAAATCAGGAAATTTATTATCACACTGATGGATATAAGTTTCCCAATTATGCAAATAAAAGAATAGATACCTAGAATTCACCTCCCACACATTAGTTCTTCAAGTGTGAGGAGGATGGGAATTATGCTATTCAGTTCCCAAACCTAATGGTTGGTGAGGATGATCATCTATAGAAACCTCTTAAACCGAGTGACAAAGTGAAATATCATTCAATCACAATTTATAAATGGAAATTGAGACCCATACCCTGGAAGGATTAATAAATTTACTACTGTAATAAAGACCCTGAACAATGAGATATTTTATGAAAAATTTAAAAAGTGTTAATTGTGTCTATAAAAGATTTCATTTCAAGTCACATTATATCAACATAAGGTATAGAAGAAAATCCATCAAAGATGGAGGCTATGGAATGTTGGCCTAGACCAACCATTGTGAATGTGATCCTTAGATTTCATGGATTTTCTAGATATTATCGATAGTTTTCAGATAAATTCTCATGACTACCCAATAATATGACCATGTTAAATTGGAAGGGTTACAAGTTACTCTAGATAGATAAATGTAAGGAAATTTTAATTGAACAAAATTTATGTTTGGTTAGCACAATGATACATACATTACCATATAGTGGATAAGGGTCCATAATCTATAGTGTTGTATCCATGAATTTATTAGTATGTGTTCCTATTCAAAAAACATGTTTGTCACTTGTTCCTTATAGATGTTGAAGATCCATGAGAAAAATTACTGAACTCATGATTTGGAGTTAGCAGTGGTAATTTTTTACATTGAAGATATGTGTGATTATATTTGTTGAGAAAAGAGTTATATATATATATTAATTATATAATTCTAAAAAATATATATTAACAAATAAGGTGTTGAACATGCTCTAGAGAATATGGTTAGAGCTGATAAAGTATTACGACAACTCAATAAATTATCACTATGGGAAAGAGAACAAGATGGTTGATGCTTTTAATGAAAAAGATCATGCTATCTTATTCATGATGAGGACAAAAAAAGATCCAAATTTTCAATAATATAAAAATGATAGATCAAGATATCCTAAATGATGGGGAGAAATATTATCTTCCTCAAATGAATGTTTAACCCTCTATCAATGTGAATATTAAAGAGGAACATAATGAAGATGTAGAGATGTAAAATAATGTTTGAAATTTTATTGAGTTTATCTTTGTTCCGGATGAAATGAGCACGTTCAAGAATCATGTATTTTTTCCTCATTTCCTAGATTTTCTTTAGAGAAAGAACATATTTCTTCATTCTCCATTGATCCTAGAATTATGACGATGTGTAGACATTTGGAAGAATAATTGTGGTGGGATACCTTGAAGAAGGATATTATATTTTTTGTATCTTAGTGTTTTGTATTATATAATGTTAAAGAAGAAAACAAAATTATTAAGTTACATTACTTCCATTAACCATACAAGAAAGGAAATGGGAGACCATAACTATTTATATTGTCGTTGGACTCCCCAAAACAACTTAAAGAATTTAATTTTATATGGGTGGTAGTTGAATGCCTTACTAAGTTATGAAACATCATTTCTATCATTGAAGACTTTTACTTGGATTATCTTTTTAGGATATAAATTAATGTAGGGGTTATGTTGAATGGAGTACCACTTTCCATTGTATCTGATTGGGATCTGAGGTTAACCTAAATGTTATGGGAAAAAATTCAACAGGCACTTGATATAGAATTTCGTTTCAGTATAGCTTATCATTCTCAGATATATGGTTAGTCTAAAATAATAATTCAAACCCTAGAGGATACGTTTATATCATAGTCATTGGATTCCAAACATGGTTGGGATAAAAAAATTTACTCTAATTGAGTTTTCAAAAAAAATATATCAATCCATAATTCAGATGGAATGAATTCATTTATGGGGAGATATATAGAGCTCCAATGTGTTGGGATGAAGTTGGAGAAAGATAGATATTGGGACCTAAGATATCTAATGAAATGTCGAAGAAGGATAGAACCATTATACAATATATCAATGATGCACAAAGTCGATAAAAATGATGTTCTGATAAATGTTTGGATGATCATGAATTTGAAAATTATGAGAAGGTGTTTCTACAAAACTCTTCCCGTAATAAGGTTATGATGTTCAGGATGAATGGGAAACTATGACCTAGGAATATCAGTCCCTTTGAAATTCTTGATCGTATAATAATGGTATCCTATCACTTGGAACATCCTCCAAATCTCTATCATGTACACAATGTGTTCCATGTATCTCTCATGTGGAAGTATATACCCGAACCTTTACTTCTATTGAAATCAGTGATCATATGACTGGAGAAGGATCATTCTTACAATGAACAATGATTCAAAATTATAGATCATACAGAGTATGTTCTAGGAAATAAGACCACTATCCTTGTCAATGTTTGGTTAAAAAAATACACTGATTAGAGGAATCTATATGGGACTATGATGATATGATGAGGAAAAAATATGTAAATATGTTCGAATTAGAATAATAAATTTTGATGGTGAAATTCATTTTATGTGGGGCCGATTGTAACATCCCATGTTTTTTGTGAACTATTTTTTAATATAAATTAATTTTCATTAATATATTTCAATGCACTCTAAACTAATTCAAATTTTTTTATATAAAAAACCAAGTTAACCATGTGCTACATGAAACACTTGTCTTGTGTTACATGCAACACTAAAATTATACAAAAAAATATTTTATTACTATAGTAAATTGAACGATATATTTATTACATAGAAATTTAAAATAGTAATATGAATAGTATTAGCTATGTTTTATGTATTATTTATAATTTTATATATAAATAAAACATACTGATAAGATGTCATATATTTTTACTAAAGTATTTATTTTTTTGAAAATACTATTTAAAAAAAACTAATTTGTATGTCCTTACCTAGAAAATAATAAAATTAATTTTAAATGCTTCTATACATTCAATTTCATAAAGTAAAAAACATTTTTTAATTCATAGTGAAATGATTATATTTGGGTAAATTTTACGTATTTTTCAAAAAACCTTAATTTTTGAATGAATACCGAAACATACTAAATTTTATTTCAAAATTGATGTTTTATCTAATTTATTTATAAAAATAAATTATATTTAAATTTGGTTTTAAAATTTATTGAGATTAATTTTACAATAGGTATTCCAATGTTGGTATGTAGAACTAATTTCATATTGAAACTGGATATTAACACATCGATAACTTTTAACCATTTTTGATTAAAAAACTTTTTTCATGACCCTTCTATGGGATTAATATTAAATTAATTTCTACCACTTCTATAATTATAATTAGGAAAAATTGTTTAACTATTATAATTAATCCTTATTTATGATTTACAACATTTTATACTAAGTTTTTTACAAATAATATTAGTGAAAGTGATTAAAATTTATTACAATGATCAAGAGGAAAATTATCTTTATAAAGGACTAAACCTTACACATATGGGCCCAAATGACCTAGAAACTTGTCCAAAATCCATTTTATGGAGATTTATCAACCCTATATTTAATTTACTGTAACTTTTTCAATTATTGGATCAACCTATTATAGTAAAAACATGAGTGGGATTCCTTCTTAAAAAATTTACAAGAATGTCATTATTCATTCTCAATAAATATGTACTCAAACCTCTCACTTATTCAAACCTATAAATCACCTTGGATCACAAAAAATATGGCCAAATAAAAAAACAAACATATATCTATTACTTCTATAACCTCCCCATTTGGAACAAATCCTACCATAGATTTCATGATGTGCAATGAAAAAGGAGTTACCGAAGAATAGTTAATTTCCTTCATCAAGCTCCTTTATTTTATTTTCATTCTCCACAACCTCAATTCTTATAATTCCATTATTATATTAAAACCTAATTATAAAAAATATACTTATGTTTTTATTATATTTTTTCTACATTACACATTCACAAACTTCCAAATAATGTGTAATAAACATACAATTTTAGTGTTTGGTGAACTATCGTATCACAAAATGATGTTGTTCGTATTTTAAATCACAAACTCTCATAGATGGGAATTATGAAAAAAATATGTTTTTATATGTTATATATTATATTTCTGATTTATATGTCATATTAAAATTATTATATAATACATATATTATTTAATTCCATTCTTTGTAAGTATGATAATTTTGTTTGGGAAAGTGTGGACTACAACCTCCTGAAAGGGAAGTGATTCGTACACACATAACATGAAATGTAATAAGGATAAATTTTTGTAAAATATATAATATATAAGAAATAATAATCTTAATATATTTAATATATATATATGTCATTTACATTCATTCATTCAATATGATACATAAACGGAAACAGTGTTCAAACCTATGTATGACCTACCATTTCCAAGAACGGTGTATTATATTTCATATTTCAATATTTTATAGATTATTATAAATTATATTATACTGAATATTAATGATGTTTACATCATGTTATATATTCTATAAATATTAATATAAGTACTAGGAACAAAAATATAAAAAATTATGAGAAAAGCGAATAACAAAGGGATTATTATCTGAAACGTATCCATGATGTGAAACTTTTAATAAGAGGCTAATATAATGCCATATATGGTATTAGATATTATAATATGGTTCATTGGTAGATTTATAATAATATTTTATTTATATTATAGGAGACTTGAATGAGTATGGGTAAAGTCAGGACATAAGTTGTTTGGATTTTTAGTCTCATTATTATTTCTGTGAGATTTATGCCTTATTCACAATTCATTTATTCTCTGTGGTGTATATAAACCCTATAAAAGTATTATATTATTATTATCCTTAAATATATGGATATTTAAATATCAATTTTATGATATATCTTTTATAGGATTTATGTTTCAAAAGATTCCAAATATGTAATGTAGTTTTGTTTTAATTATCCTTATTTGAGGGACATTCCATTAATTTTAAAAAGAATGTTTTCAAAAATAATAAAACATATTTTTAAATATTATATTTTAGGCTCATTTTAAAGGGTGATGTATTTATTTTTAAATGTAATATATTTAAAATAATCCTTTTTATTTTTTTAATGTATTTTTAATGAAATGGTTTTAAAAACATTTTATACCTTCTATTGTATGTTTTAAAATTGCTTTAAAAGAAGTGGTTTTCATGTCTTTTTAAAGATTAATTTATAACATTCTAATATTATATTCAATTGAAAGGGTTAACAAAAGGTTTTACGTTTTATAAATAAATTTTTGAACAATAATGTATAATTTTCTCAAGAATAGTTTTAAAAATTTATTTAAAAATTATTTTACATATATGATGAAATAATTAGTGATAATAATGTCTTTCTCGTAATTGATCCAAATTTTTCATTTATTTTATTTCTCTTAAGGTTTTTCGATTTTATGGAGTGGGGTTTCTGAAAACCTTTTTTCATTAATGGGATACATGTCTATGAAACCCATTTCTTCTTCACAGGTTATATGTCTACGAGACCCTCGTCTTATCATTGGATATTATTTTGATGAAATAAGTGGTAAACCTATATATTTTTTCATATATTATGTGATGATTATAGGTTTATGATACCCATTTTATTTAATGGGATATGAAATTATTATTTATATATTTTTTCACATTTATCAATGATTTCTTTATTATATGGGTTGAAGCTATATCATCCTTCAATGCATTGGGTAATGATTTAAATCTCATGAGATAATGATGGGATTCAAGTAAATGGGATTCATCTACTATGGGAAGATGGAGAAACATTATCCCTTATAAGGAAAGTACTGGAAATGGGGATGGTAGTTTGTCCTTCCTAGTATATGTCACTCCCATGATGATGGGATGATGGTGAAACTTGATCCACTATGTGAAGATGGGGAAACCTACTCCCTTTTAAGGAAATGACTTCAAATTGAGATGGTGGGGTGTCCCACCCTATTAGTGTAGTCCCCATGAAGTTCCATGATAAGTTCTATCAATTTGTCTTTACTTATTGGGAATTATGTTACATGATTAGGTTTGTTCCACAATTCCATGTCTTATTCCTATGTTTTTCTTTAAAATATTATGCCTTTAATTCTATTATGATTCATATCTTATGAACTTTCGATATTAATTCCATCATTCAATTTTATGATATCTGATATAAAGGTTATGATCATTGAATATCCAGATAATGTTCTTGTACCCTTTTGATCTTGTTTATGATTAAATATCTATGTTTTTTACCCTTACATTAAATCTGATCTCACCCCATTTTATGTTTCTAATACCTAGGTTATAAAGATATTTATTGTGTATGATGTGTATAATAATGGTGTTATTACTTAGTAGTATAATGTTTAGATCACTTATGTACAAGTGTTTTTCATTCCATGTTTCCAAAGGCACTAAACAAATATGGTCTTGGGGTGTTTGTCTGTGTAAATATAATGTTTTTTGAAAGAATGGTGTAATGTTAATGTTTGAAAAGAGATGGTCTATATAAATAATTTATTTAGGATAATCATTATTCATGGTTTTAAATTTCAACAATTTCATGAATATATTTGTGAAATGGAAAAGGAAGGTGTAAATATATGCCTGAAGTAGTAAATTATTTAAATCATTTTTTTTGGAATCTAGCAGTTTTATAGATGAAGTTATTCTTATATATACTATGCTTCGAATTTATGAAACTGAAATTGGATTTTTTTTTATGTATTTAAAAGCGTAATTGTCCCAGTCATATATTATTATTCCCGAGATAATTTATAAACAAATAATTACTATTATTTCTAATTTATATTTATATAGATACCTCGACGTAATTTTATATAGATCTTTAATGGAATCTTATCATATCAACGACTGGTTAGTATAAATTTAAATAGGATTAAGTAATTTTATTGTTTAAAAAATTATTCATATAACCAATTTTTTATTGATTCATTTTTCCCTGTAAAGTCCATGAATAAACATGTTAGGAAAAGATAAACATTTCAATACTATTCTATCATTCTCTACACCATTAATAGTGTTCTTTCTGATATTCCAATGACTAAGTGTGAGGAAAAAATTATCCATGGTGTTTGTGGATTCACTATAGTGAGGTGAATTGAGTAAGTTTTTTCATGTGGTTTGGGGATATGCCATTTTATCATTCATTGTAATTTAATATTAACCACTATTACAACAAAATCAGAAGAAAAAGTAATGAAAAATATTAAAACTATTTGGGATTGTCTTGGGGGATCCAAAATACATATTCTTATATCAATGATATTTTGATCAAATGCGGTTAGGTGGTGGGTCTGAGATATTTCATAATCATAAATTTACAAAAAAAATGAAAATAAAATAATAAAATATAATATAATGGATAAAAGTAATTCTAGGGAATTCATTCATTATTATTACTCATATCATTTTCCAATATTGATCATTGGGGTGTGGGGAGTTGAAATATTCATCATTGGAAGACTATTCCATTGAGTTTATCATTTGATATCATGAATTATTCTTATGAGAAAAACATAATTTTCCTCTTTATTTCTTTCATTACATAAGTACCTTAAAAATATTTGAATTTTTATTCTTAATAAGAAGACCTCATGATTGATTTTGATCATTTTTATTACACCATAGAGATTACAGATTCTATGAAAGCCTATGGTGAGTGGTATTACTTAATGTATGAGCACAACTCCATTACATTTATTATATTGAGTTATAAGTGAAAACAATTCAATGTGAGATATATTGAAATTGGTATGAAAAATAATGATGAATTAATATATTTTTGTTGAAATAAGGTAGAAAATTTTTAATTGAAAGGGGAAAATAAAAACCTATGATTTTATTTGTTTCTTCGAATAATGAGGATATGGATTAATTAGTTTTTTTACATTTTAAATTTTTTTAAATTTACAAATAAAATTAATGTTTCCATTGAAATTTAAATATTTTTATAATGATTTTCCTTATTGATGTTTCTAAGATTAAATTATTGAGGAAAATAATGTTTTATGTGTGGGGGGACTTCCAGAAAAAAAAATGTATGCTAATTTTGATAATAATTTGTTTAGATATTTTGATTATTAATCTTGACAGTATTTTTTTATCTTTTTGTATACAGTAGGATAAAATGTTTGATTGGAAATGAAAAAAAGGTTATATATTCACAATATATATTATGACCTATTATATATTGATAAGTGTAGAACAATTTCTAGAAATTGAATTTGAAATGTCAAGTGGAAATCCAGAAAAGAATTTTTTTAATTCATCATTAAAATTGTTAATCAGTCTATCATGATGTGAACATCTTTTGAATTCAAAGAGGTTCATAAGAACTGCTGAAAATAATATTACTATTGTAGAGAACCATGTTTCATAGTGTAACACATATATTTAACACACTAGCATAAATTTTTCTAAATATGATTTTCCAAATGAAATGATGAAACAAAGCTGTCGCACAGAGATTCACAATTTGAATGAAAAATTCATGTAATTAAATTCTCTGACAGGAATAATATTATTTAATAAAAATATGAAATATTTATAAATCGATCATTTTTTGACCTATTTCACCTGTTCACAACCATGGTTAACTATAATTTAATTAATTGACCGAATTTTTTGAAATTTAAATCTAACATAAGAATAAATGATTATTATAAATAACAAGATAGTGGGGATTGCATACACATGTAAAATAAGTGGGGAACCGTCTTTTGAAATGAGGAACAGTGCTAGAAATGCTTATTATTTGAGTTTTTTATTTAGTTTTTTTTATTTGTCCCATTAAAGAGATATTCATATTTTAATCCATATTGTTTCTTTTACATTGTTTCTTTTTTTCATTCCTCACCCTCTTCTTAATCCACTATGGACTTATGATGGGGATTTAATGACCTACATTTTAGACTTGGGGGGAGGTTTTATATTGTTCCAAAATTAATGATAAGTATTTACAGATTATTTGATACTATTTGTAATGAATTAAAGAGAATTTTATGTTTGTGTAAATTATCCACCAAGAAACTGCGTTCAAAATCATCCATATTCTCTACTGAATCATCACTACCACCCTTATCTCGAGTAAACTCTTCATATGAATCATTTAAGGATACTTGATAGATGGAATGGAACATGATATATTTGTATATTTGAAGTTATATCATTCGTGATTGAGTTGTTTTATCATAACATTATATTGGAGAGGAAGGGATATTGTTTACTAAAGAGATCTTCTATGCTTGATAATGTTACAATAAATGTTACATATATTAATTCGTGTATAATGGGATAAATTTTCCTATTTAATTTAAGCAAAAATATATTAAAAATGAAGGAACTCAAATATCCAGCCCTAGGAAAAAGACGTTTATATCTAATTTTATTCCTTCTATATATAGATTCATTTAGGTAATACATTTTCTTTCACATTATCACTCATCAATATTATTTGTTTAAAAAAATTAAAAATGAAAGTATTAAAATTCAATTAAGAATAGTGTTTGATCAACTACAAATCTCATCATGTGAGATGACCATGGTCAATCACTATTTTAAATCAGGATTTTAATTGTATTTTTTTCACTTCTCTATAATAGGAGTGATACGTAACAAAGAGGTTACCTTTACCTAGGCCTTCTACATAAGGTTATAAGCTTTACATAAACCTATTTCTTGCAATGGTGAGAAACAGGTTACCATTACATCGCTTTGTTCAAAACTAACTTACCCTTATGTAACGATTAGGAAAACATGATTATGCTTACGTACTATCATTTTTTGTATGTGTAATGTCATGTAATACTAATGTAGACTGATCAACATAATGGTAAGTAGTGATGACCCTTACAATGACAACTCCTTATAATTATAAATCATTGTATTGACTTACAAATCATATAATTATAATGGAATGTCCAATATTTTCTTTTCATAGCCCCATAATTTAATGGTAGACCTGATTTTCCATGTTTTAGTATACCCAAAACAAACCCTCTTTGTTTTTTTACTCTTCTTTATTTCAACACTACATATTATAAATCAAAATAATGGGTTAACTCCGTTACAAATGAACTATTTTTTATGGTCTAATAATATTTATCAAATCATAAATACGTGATAAAAATTTATTTTCAAAGATATACCATGAAAGATAATATGAAACATTGATAATAATGTAAAATGGAAACACTATAAAAAAATTATATTACACTATAGGGATTTTTATGCATCTTGAAACACCATCGTATGGATTGATAAAGATATCATAAAGGGAATGAAAATGAATCCCACATATAGAGTTTATATGAGAAACAAATGAATCAAATATCATACACACATGATTTTTCTTACTCCCATGATGTTTTTGAATTTCCCCATGAAAATGAAGAGTGGTGGAGAGAGATACAAGTTTAGGGATGTTTGGAAAAGAATGAGGATCTAAATCCAACCCCACTAAAATTTGATGAAAATGGTTTATATATCAAAAACTAAACCCCTCAGGATAATTAATTTACAAAAGAATTGAAATATTAGTATAAATTTCAATGTTTGTTCTTGAATCATGTTCATTTAACTCATGTAAGATTCATATAAATACAAAACAATTTGATTTAATGACATATTTAAATTAGTTTAACTATTAAAATATTATAACACATAATATTTGGTTGTTCATTTTATCAAATTAATTATCATACATGAAATCATATTTCATTCATGTAATTTGATATCCCATGCACATATTATAGCCATGAAAATAGAGAAGCTGTAGATGTAGATTATATCTCCTTTAAATAATCCATGTTGAGTGGGACACTCTAATAAATTTATGGTCCTTAAAGATATATAACAAAAATTTCAACATCATGTGATGATGAATTTTAGGTGTATGAGATTGTGGGAATACAAATTTTGTGGAGGATAAGATATCTTCATATCAATGCTTGAACTTTTGAGTGTATCCAAATGTAAATAAATTTCCCTAAACATTACGATGGATCATGGATTTTATTGTGATATTTTTATTCCCCCATGAAAAATTATATCGGCATTTATACATATTATATAGTAGAAAGAATGATGTCAAAAATATCTCTGATATACATTATATAATTTTTTCAAAGTATATATTGATTAATAGAGGAATGGAACACGTATTAATAACTCTTAGATGGATCTGGTTCTCATGTAAGAAGAAAGAAACTTTCAAATAGACCATCCCTAAATAATTGGGAGGTTTTGTATAGTAGAAGATTGTGTCATGAAATTAAATATGACATGATTAGGACTTCGAAGTTATTCAATGAGGTTCAGGTGATAAGGACCATAGTGATATATAGGTGAGGGTAATGTAGATAGTAAATTGGAGGTATAGTTCGAATCTATCCTACTAGAAAGTTACAATATAGTTTAATTTCCCAAACAAGGATTTTTTTGAACATATTGTAAAATTGTGAAAATTATTTTTTGAGAAACAATTAATTTGTCATGACCCGTCCTCAGGGCCCGTGCTGTGACTACCCCAAGCCCCACCTTCCAAAGGCCATGGGTTGGCAACTAGCACCAAAGGTGTAAATCCCGATAACTGGGAAGGCATTGCCTTTATGAAACACAAACACATCCAACCAGAATATGAGCGGAAGTAATACACTAAGTACAAAAGATAGTGCTGAAAAGTAAATGGGCCAGAATACAAACCCAACTAAAAGGTACAATTACAACTAAACAAAGGTACAATATAAAAGACAAACAGTTGGAAAATAGAAGCAGCTCCTGATTCGTCCACCTCGGATCCTACATGAAAGATAGGTACACAGAGTCTCCTCAATGCTCTCACCCGCCAACTTCCTCCATGTACCGTCTTGTCGTGTAGTCCGCCTCTGGGTACTGACTTTTTGTGAGGTACACCTCTGGAGACTGTCCAGTCCTCGTACACTCGGTCTCTGTCAGCGTTGTCCGTCATCTGCATCCAACACAATGAGGTGCGGGCATAGCCCGTGCAGGGGTGAGTAAAACGATACTCGGTGGGGACCCCGAGACCCTAAAGGTCTCACTAAATTCAACAAGGATAACCACAAAGAAGGATCTCAATAGATAATCCTTACATAGGTATAAGCCCATACTTATACCTAAGTTATCAAGTAACCCATCTCAATCATGAGGAAACACAAAGGTTATGAAATCAACAGATAACCACTACTTAGGTATATTCCCATACATATACCAAAGTTATCAAGTTACCCTTCTCAATCATGAGGTAAACACAATGGTCATTGACTCAGCTCAAACCAGGATTTTCATTAATGATATAGAAACCAAAACTACTAAAGAGCTCATCCTCTAACGAGTACAGTGATCATGTCACAACTACGAGGTGCTGCTCACTAACCTTAGACTGTTCAGGTACTCTTCATATTGAGTACCGCAGGTCTGCCACCCAAACACAGTAGTGCTCCCCGCCATGGGTCTGCCACCCCAACACAGTAGTGCTCCCCCTAATAGCCTACATAGTTACTTTTTCTGTCGAGTACCGTGGGTCTCCCACACAAACATAGTAGTGCTTCCCACCGTGGGTCTGCCACCCAAACATAGTAGTGCTCCCCACTGGTCTATACAGGTCACTCCAACATGAATCGGACAAGCAGTCATCAGGTCTCAGCCAGCTAAAACGTCTCCGTACTCCGTACGCTCGTCTCCGAGAGGGTCCGCTCCACGAGCTACTGGTCGATATTTCCAAGTGTCATTTAATCTCACGTTGAAGTTTTTCAAAGGACCGCCTCTTCATAGGGGTCTCAACGCAACAGAGGGCGCATCAATCGGATGCTTGATCTGTGAGTTATTAGCGTTTTAGTGCTAGGGGCCCAGTAGGTTTTGTGTACGAACCAACTCGGATGTATCTCAATTGTACCCTGAAGTCCCAGGGAGTATACACAAAGTAACCGTTTCTCAACGAGATTACCAACGCCGCTGACGATTCGTCAATCAGACGACCGGTCTGAGAGTTATTGGCTTTTCCGTTCCATGGGCCCGGTTGGTTTCTAAGATAAACCAACCCGACCATACTCCAAAATCATCTGAATCCCACGTAGAGTATGAAAAAATATCTGTATCATCATTAGGAATCCAACAAAGATGACGGCACTTCAATCGGACGTCCGGAGCTCATGTTATAAGTGTTTCCGCTCCGAGGGCCCGGTTGGTTTCAGGTTCGAACCAACCTGGTCATATCCAACATTCTCCAAAAACATGAGTTTAATATACCAAATCGACCGCCTCGATCCAAGGAATCTTACACAACTGACGGTACGTCGATCGGAGGTCCAAAACTCATGTTATTGGCATTTAACTGAAGAAGTTACGAAAATTGGGGAGTCTGGGCCCAGTACGACCCAGTCCAACACCCACTAGGTCGACCCAAACTGGGTCGACCTGAATCGGGTCCGGGTCCGGCACGGTTGGGTGCGGCCTAGCCCGGCCGGTGCGGCCCGACCCGCATGGCCCGCCGCGGCTCGAACGCTTGCCCGAGAAAGTTGCACGGAGTGGGGGGCGTGACCCCCCCCCCCCTCCGTTAATAGATACTGGCGGCCTTGTCTGGTGCCGCCCCGTCGTCCCGGGATTCTGCGTGGCCACGAGATCCATCGCATCACCGCCGCTGCAGTTGCTGTGGCGGAATTTCTCCTACGGCGAGCCACCACCACCCGACGCGGGCACCGCCTTGCTAGCGGGGCGCGCCGGCCGCAGCTTCCGCGGACCACCGGACGCGCTCTAGTGGTCCGATTTGCTCGTCGCTTGCGCCTATGGATCTCTCGGGACCCGTTCTTTACTGCGATAGCTTCCAAACATAGTTGCAGTCCTGTTTCATCATCACCAATCAATCCACACATAGAAAAACATTCTGCGGAGGGTCACCGGGCTGTGTTTGTTCTACCTTTTCCCTCCCCATTAGTTGATATCAATTGGTCGGATAACAAATGATGGTCAATGACAAACGAGGTATAATTTTAATCAAATAAAATTGAACATAATTCACAACAATTCCCATGAAAAAAATTAAACCCAACCCACAAATAGAAACATTCATGGGTCAACTTGATAATGAGTTGATCCACATTCTTTGTTTTAGAAGGGAAGAATCATGGGTATATAAACATACTAAAATTAAACCCCTACCTCAACAATTGATGTCAAACATCGGGCATCGCGGTAGATTGTGTTGGAGAATGGCGTCGCGGAGATCGGTTGACGATTTCGGGGACGTCGGGGTGTGTCTGAGGAGGAAATAGTGTCTCCTTACTTGTTGTAGAGATGATAAAGGAAGGCACATTGTCATTGAAGAATTTCCCATGGTGGTGTCTCCTCCATTGATGGAGAACTGGGGGGAATTCTTCACCAAGAGGAATGATTGTTCTTCGAAAACTCAAGAGCTCTCAAATCATCTCCACACAACAATTCCAACCCAATTAAAATAAGACTTCGTCTTTTTTTAATTAATCATGCCAAGCTCTCAAAATTCAAAATTTAAAACACTTAATTAATTAATTGAAGAGGATCAATCAATTAATTCCGGTGTGTGTTGGCAAGAATTAAAGAGGGAGAGAGGGGAGAGGAAGAGTTACTCAATTAAAGGGGGGGTTAACAATTATGAAGGGGGTTTAAATGGAGTTTAGGGAATGTGAATGGTTGGGGATCGTGTGGGCCCCACTTCAAAAATATCCTCCCATGGTAGTTAGATGCTTCTGTGTCCCACCCCAACTCTCCCATATAAGATATAACCACTTTAGATATAAAATAAAATTTGATCCACAATTTTTATTCAATTCTTATTTAATCCACAAAATTTAGCTTTTCCTCCTGTATGAATACAACTGCGGTAAAGGTCCCCTTAAGAAATTACTGGAGTTACGAGTTCATTGGTGCCCTAGGATTTCAATTCCAAGAACCGGTTCAAAAGATAGAAAAACCCACTCGTTCGTTCACTGAAAGTTCTCGAGCTAAACTTCAAAAATTGATCTTGGGCCCACCGCCCCCCGGAATCAGGTTTCGTCAGAAACCACAGACTAGTAAAATTCCAAAGAAGTTAAAAAAAAATTCTTTGAAATTTACGGGTCGCTACATTACTCCCACCTTAGGGATTTACATCCCAATAAAGCTACAACAAACACTAGGGAAACAAAATAAGTTATAGAGAACACATTTGAGCATTTTGCTCCCATGAGCTCTTCTGGAGGTTCCCGTGCTGCCAGCAAATTCGCACTAGAGGAATCGACCATCCTTGTAGGACCTACTCCTATCGATCCTCAATCTCCACTGGAATCTCCATGAATTTCGCCTTGTCATCGACGTCCAACTCCCTGGCATCAATGATGCGTGATGGGTCGTGCACGTATCTCCTCAGCTGAGATATGTGGAAGACGTTATGCAACCGGTGCAACTGTGGTTGAATGGTCAAGCGGTAAACCAGCTCGCCTACCCCTGCTTATGACCTAGAAGGGTTCTATGAACCTTGGAGATAACTTGCCGCTAAGACCACATCTCCGTAGACCTCGTCGAGGTGAGACCCATATAAAGACATGGCCGCCATCCTCGAACTCCAAAGGTCTCCATCTCCTATCAGTATAGGACTTCGGTCTGCTCTATGCAGTCTCAATTTCCGTGAACCATAGGTGATCACTGCCCACTTCTACATCAGGACACACCCAATTTCGGTCCCTGATGCGTCACAGAGAACTATATAACCAACACCCTCAGGATGGGTGCACTGGTCAACCTATACCTCCGCTCATGAAAGCTCTGCTGGAAGTGGTGCTGCAACTCTGGAGAATTTTTACATAAACGTATGATTGGCCATCTCCTAAGTGATCGAATTCACCTTTTATGTATGATTCCATCCTGTGCTACCGGGGGTTTCCTTTTCTCCGACCAAGGAAAACCCACCCCAATGTTGTAGGTATACCACAACCTTTTTTCCTAATATAGTCAATCTGTGTATGAACTGTAGTTGCCAAGTCCAAACCCAAACTAACGTCGTAAGGCCTCAATGCTACCACCAAGAAGTTACAACCAAAACTATAGCCTCAAGGGTCAGATCACACCGTCAGTGTAAGCACGATTATTGAGTCTCCTCCCAAAGGTATCTCCAGACGTGAGGATCGAGTGAATGGTATTAACCGGAAACTCTAGTTCTGGGTCAGGATTCATGGAAGGAAGTAATGATTCGTATCAATTTCTGTTGATATGGTAGCTATTAGTAGACACAGATCGTTACTCAAATCATCCTTAGTGCCTTTCGGTGGAACTCCTTGACCGCATGCAGCTACTCTCTTCCCCTACCCTCTATCTCCCTGAGCCTAGCGGGGACTACAAAGGCTGGTGGTTGTAACATGTCGAAATGTTCACCACCTCATGCTACTCTCCTAACTCTTCTTCCACATCTACTGCTCTGCAGATTCATCTATCCTTAACACTTCTTCTTCTTGAAACATTTTACACGCCCAATTCTCTGAGACTGGCGCCAGTTTCCTATTTCTTACCACTTACATTCACTAGCTGTATTCGTTCATCCAAAGAACATTCAACCACAAAGGTTCCCTCTATCACCCTAGAATAGATAGGAATGCATAGTGGAAGAAGTGCTAGCTCGGATGTCCTTTAAACACTTCTCGCTCAGAATTCCATGACATGAAGCACAGATCGCATCGTTTTCATCGAGTACCAGGAATGGTCGGTACACCCCGATGAATACTCAGATACCGACATGTCGTCCTGCCGAAGCTATATAAGCTCTAGAAAACTCTCAGCCACCTCCTTAAGCCAGTCCTCAGCCGCCTGTGAGTCGGGTTCGCCTAAGAACATGAGGGGTATTTGATGTTGACACACGTGTAAGGCACTAATCCTACATGTGTCATCTATCGGTACTGTCGGTTGAAACTGCTGACCAATAGGTAGTGATATCGCTGGCACACTACCTAAATGTACTATCTCAGGCATTGGTCCACGTACCAAAGCCTCATTACTAAACGGAACAACATCATGGTCACTAACTAGAAAAAACTAGTAGCTAACTCCACCATATGCTCTACTAGTGTCTCCAATAGGCGAAAAACTCTTGAAATCACCTCCATCCAGTCCACTACTGCCTAGGAATCTGTCTTTCCTCATAACTTCGGAGGCCTATGATGCTGGAACTCGTGCAACCCACTTTGTCAGCGTGCACCGTCCACTAGTAGGGATGGTGGCATCAGCTTCCTAATGGGTGGTGCTGCTGCTAGTACACCACCTGGAGGTGCCATCATAGCATGAGGGCCCAACACCGAAGCATCATCGCTCGTTGGGCCATCACCGAGTACTCTCTCGAAACTCCAACTGACTGTCATCATGGAGACATCCTGAACAGATGCGACATGGTCAAACGATTCAAAACATGGTGAGCTGACCTGGTTGAGCTGACTTAAAGAAAACATTTGAAAACACACACACAATCAGTGTTTTCGTGCACTGATTTGGAAATCAGTAGTTTGGGCCCTAGGGTATGGATACGTCGGCCGCCCACCAACAGTGGACTCCCTGAACTGAAATCCACACTCGGTACCCTTAAAACTATTGCTTCAAATAATGAAAATATCATAGTTCTATGTTCTGTGGTATAAATGACTCCTCTAATACCAATTTGTCACGACCCATCCTCGGGGCCCGTGTTGTGACTACCCCAGGCCCACCTTCCATAGGCCAGGGGCTGGCAACTAGCACCAAAGGCAAATATCCCGATAACTGGGAAGGAATTTCCTTTATGAAACATACACACATCAAACCAGAGTACAAGAATAAGTAATACACTAAGTAAAAAAGATAGTGCTGAAAAGTAAATGGGCTAGAATACAAACCCAACTGAAAAGTACAACTACAAGTGAATGAAAGTACAATAGAAAAGACAAATAGCTTGATGATAGAAGCAGCTCTTAGGTCATCCACCTCAGATCCTAAAAGATGGATAGGTATAGATAGCCTCCTCAATGCTCTCGCCCGCCAACCTCTTCTGAGTACCGTCTCGATTTGAAGTCCACCTCCGGGTACTGAATCGTCGTGAGGTCCACCTTTGGGTACTATCCAGTCCTCGTACACTCCATCTCTATTAGCGTTGTCTGTTTTCTACATCCAACACAACGGGGTGCGGGCATAGCCCGTGTAGGGGTGAGTATAACGATACTTAGTAGGGACCCCGAGACCCTGATGGTCTCACTAAATCTAACAAGGATACACACAACGAAGGATCTCAATAGATAACCCTTACTTAGGTATAAGCCCATACTTATACCTAAATTATTGAGTAAACCATCTCAATCATGAGTAAAAACAAAGGTTATGAAATCAGCGAATAACTACTACATAGGTATATTCCCATACTTATACCTATATTATCAACTGGCCCATATCAATCATGAGTTAAACACAATGTTCATTGACTCAGCTCAAACCAGGATTTTCATTAATGATATAGAATACAAAACTGCTAAAGTGCTCTTCCTCTGACGAGTACAGTGATCCAGTTACAACTCCAAGGCACTACTCACTAACCTTAGACTACTGAGGTAATCCTCCTGTTGAGTACCGCGGCGGGTCTTCCACCCAAACACAGCAGTGCTCCCCGCCATAGGTCTGCCACCCCAACACAGTAGTGCTCCCCTTAATAGCCTATAGAGGTACTCCTTCGGTCGAGTACTGTGGGTCTTCCACCCAAACACAGTAGTGCTCCCCGCCATGGGTCTGCCACCCAAACACATCAGTGCTCCCCACTAGTCTATACAAGTCTCTCTGACTCGAATCAGACAAGCATTCATCAGGTCTCAGCTGGCTACAAGGTCTCTGTATTCTGTATTCTCATCTCGGGGAGGATCTGCACCACTATCTACTGGTTGATACTTACATGTGTCACGTAATCTCACGTGGAAGTATCTAAAAGGACCTCCTCGTCCTAGGTCTCTCAACGCAACAGACGGCGCGTCAATCGGATGCTCGGTCTGTGAGTTATTAGCTTTTTAGTCCCGGGGGCCTGGTTGGTTTTGTGTACAAACCAACCCGGCCGTATCTCAACTGTAACCCGAATTCCCCTGGGTTATACATAAAGGAACCGTTTCTCAATGAGATTACCAACGCTGCTGATGATTCGCCAGTCAGACATCCGGTCTGAGAGTTATTAGCTTATCCGATCTAGGGGCCCAGTTGGTTTCTATGATAAACCAACCTGGCCATACTCCAAAATCATTAGAATCCCACTTATATTATTCCAAAAGAACCTTCTAGTCATGAGGAATCCAACAATGTCGACGGAACATCAATCGGATGTCCAGAGCTCATGTTATAAGCGTTTCCGCTCCGAGGGCCCAGTCGGTTTCGGGTTCAAACCAACCCTTCTATAACCCAAATTCACCAAAAACGTGAATGTAATATACCAAAACAACCGTCTCAATCCAAGGAATCTAACGCAGTAGACAGTGTGTCGATCGGAGGTCCATAACTCATGTAATCACTGTTTAACTAACGAAGGTCCCAAAATAGGGGGTCCGGGCCCGGTCCGACCCGGCCCAACACCACCTGGGTCGACCCAAACCGGGTGGACCCGACTTGGGTCCAGGTTCGGCCTGGCCTGGACAGCATGGACCGGTACGCGTGGCCGGCTATGGATCGACCAGCCTGGCCGAGCGAGTTTCGCAGAGTTCTCCACCCCCACTGTTAATTGATACTGGCGGTGCCAGCTGGCACCGCCCCACCGTCCCGGGATCCCTCACGGCTGCGTGATCCATCGCACTGCTGCCGCGACTATTTCTACGGTGGAATATCTCCAGTGGCGCGCCGGTATCGGCTTCCACGGACCACCGGACGCGCTCCTGTGGTCCGATCTGCCCGCTGCTTGCGCCTATGGCTCTCTCGGGACCCATTCTTCATTATGACGGCTTCAAAAAACCGTTTCAGCCCCATTTTATCATCACCCGTCAATCTGCACATAGAAAAAATTCTACGAAGGGTCTTCGGGCCATGTTATTTCGGGTCGCGCCCTCTGTGTTAGTGGATAGCAATTGGTTGGTCAACAATGATGCTCAATGACAAATGAGGTACAATTTTAATCAAATAAAATTGAGCTTAATCCCCAAAAATTCCCCCACAATCAATTAAACCCAACCCGTAAATAAAAACATTCGCGGATCAACTTGATAATGAGTTGATCCGTGTTCTTTGTTTTAGAAGGGAGGAATCATGGGAATATAAACATACTCAAAATAAACCCCTACCTCAACAATTGATGTCGAACATTGGGCGTCATGGTAGATGGCGTCAGAGAACGGCATCACAGAGATCAGTCAACGATTCCATGGACGTCGTGGTGCGTCCGAGGAGGAAACTACATCTCCTTACTTGTTACAGAGATGATGAAGAAATGCAAATTTTCGTTGGTAAATTTCCCACGGTGGTGTCTCTTCCATTGATGGAGAACTGGGGAGTGTTCTTCGCCGAGAGTAATGGTCATTCTTAGAAAACTAAAGAGCTCTCCAATCCTCTCCACACAACAATTCCAACCCAATTAAAATAATAATTCCTCTTATTTTAATTAATCATTCCAAGCTCTCAAAATTCAAATTTTAAAAAACTTATTTAATTAATTGAATTGGTTCAATCAATTAATTATGGTGTGTGTTGGCAAGAATTAAAGAGGGAGAGAGGGTATAGGAAGAGTTACTAAATTAAAGGGGATTTAACAATTAATAAGAGGGGTTTAAAAGGAGTTTAGGGAATGTGATAGGTTGGGGTTCGTGTGGGCACCACCTCACAAATATCGTCACATGGGTAGTTAGGTGCTTGTGGGTCCCACCCCAACTCCCCCATGTAGGATATAACCAATTTAGATATAAAATAAATATATTTCCACAATTTTTATTCACTTCTTATTTAATCCACAAATTTTATGTTTTCCTCCCGAATGAACGCAACTGCGGTAAAGGTCCCCTTAAACAATTACCGGCATTGTGAGTTCATTGGTGACCTCAAATTTCAATTCCGAGCACCAGTTCAAAAGATAGAAAAACCCGCTCGTTCGTTCACTAAACGTACCCGTGCTAAATTTTCGAAATTGATTCCAGACACACCGGGCCTAGGAATCAGGTTCCATTAGAAACCACAGACTCGTAAAATTCCAATGAAATTAAGAAAAAATTTCCTTGAAATTTCTTGGTCTTTATATAATTTTAAGAAAAAAATTTCAAATTTCAATCCATCAAGATTTGAGATTATTCTCCATTAGATAAGAACTTGTATACAGATTAAGGTTATTACCAATTGTTATTATATTTTATGGATTATATCAAGGTATCATATAGGTTTTCATGGATGGAACCACTTCCTTTTAGGGGAATGAGTGGAGGTGATCTGTCATGTTGAATGATTTTGTAACTCCATTATGATGAAAATCAGGGTTATGTTATGTAAATAAACATTTATCATCAATATAATATAATTTAACCAGTCAAATTTGATCCATCTCATCTTTTGAAAGGTGGTTGTAGTTAGAAATTTAGAGTGAGGGAAGTGGGAAATCAATGGGTTGGACTTCAACTGTCCCTTATATATGTGAATAAAGGATAACCTTTGCAGTAGTAATATATATTATGTGAGGATACCATAATGAATACATAATTTTTCAATCCAATATGTATTTTACTTTTCCATTTAATTTTAAATCATATTAAATAGTGTTTTATGAAAGCCCATGTCTGTCCATTTTTTATTGTATAATAGAAATATGGATGGTTCGATTGGATATTGTAATATTTATTAATTTTTTTTAATTTAGATGAATAGAAAATTGAGTTGGTTTTCATAAATATTTTGCAAGGAATATATAATATGGTAATGATATTCATCTTCCTGAAGTAGGTGATAAACATTTTCCCAACTACCTTATAGGATTTGAACTCAACCCATTTGGGGAGAATGTTAGTGGTAGTAAGCATGGGCTTGAACTATGTGTCTATATTTGGGTGATATTGCAACATAACATTTATTCCCCATATGGTAAAGATCCATGAGTACTTGGAAATGCACAATACCTCAAATGATTAATGGAGATGGTTTTCATATATCTATAATGTATGAAACTATTTTTTGAACACCATGTTGTCTTGTATTATATTTGTTCATATGTAATAGAATTTTTATTTAATGGGAGATATTAGTTCGCAATGGAAATAAACAAACTATTTTAGCATGTACTTCGTATGTTAATTTACGGGTATCCCCACATTCAATTAAAATAATAAAAATCCATGAAAACATCATTTTCATAGCATTTTATAGGATTTAGTTCCATCATAAAGGATGAAATTCTCTTCCCGAAACAATATTGGTTACCATTTAGTATGGTTTGATTGTAGGATTCCATATTGTGGGTAGTCTACTATAGGTGACATCCATATGATTATATTATAATTTTACTATGATGTCCACTCACCTTTCTCAATGTTGTTATTTATATCATTGATTTATTCCATGTTATTACTGACAAATAGAGATACCACTATGTGATGTATGATTTGGATCACTATTTCATCATGGTATAGATCAATCAGGGTGTTGGATGAACTATCCAACTTATCATAATCAGGGTTCTATGAACATGGGATGTGGGACAACATTTTCTTTATAGGGGAATTTATACAAAAACTCTCATAAGTTATCATTAATGTAAATAATTTTTCCTTCGTTAAGGGGTTATTCATAATTAAGATTTTTAATTACCAATTTTGACTCACCATCATGGTTAAGGGGGGCCCCAATATCTATAGGGATAGCTTAAATCCTACTCTTAGGGTATGGTATTCTTCTTTATTGTTGTTTCAACCCTCGTATAGTTGAAATGAGTTAGGTAAAACTACATTCACTAGAGATATGAGTAAAATTCCCATGCAAAAATTGATGAGAATTTGTTTCTCCATTCTTCTTCCTTCTAATCTCTTGAAGACACATTCAAAATACTTCTACCATATTTGGGTAGCATCCATAATGGATAAAACCACTTCGTTGGTATTTTCTATATTCACCAATGTAATTTTTTGGGCAAAATGCGATGTGGGAAAATTTTCAAACGCTTTCAATTTTAGTATTATCTGAGATATGAACTGAATTTCAATCTATTATAGAATGAACCCCACCACAGTAGATGTCTAGTTATCATTGTATGACTGATGAAATATTTATTTATAATAGTTATAAATACCAAGTTAACCATATGGTATAGATGGCAGTGTCTTAGATTTTAAACTATGGAGATTAATTTGAGTATGTTTTTATTGATAAAAAATATTATGACTCAGAATCTATAATTTTTTTCTTTGATAATTGAGTCTATTCTCATTTTCCACGTCATTCATCTAAACAAGGATGGTTTAAAGATATAATTACATGGTTTCTATATATAGGATGAGTTAAATCCATTATACAATGGATAATAAATCTTGTGGGTATATGAGATAATTATTAAGGTCATCAAAATCCCCATAAAAACAGTTTTCCAATTATTATGTACACCCTCTATTTATATATTTTTCAAAGGGTAATCAGTTTTTAGTGAGGTTGGATAAAAAATTTATGATGTTAGAAGGACATTCCATAAGTCCCCTAAAATATTTGATATTCCAAAGATGTGGCATGCCAAGTATCACGTTAATCTATTTGGGTGTAAAATGTTGTGTTGACATACTACAAAGCCCTGTAAATTACTCGATGATTCCATAAAAGAAACACTTTATGAGATTAATTAGCATGATATCTGGCCACATTTTATTGAAAACTATTTAATAAGAAATAAGATGATCACAATAGTATTGAGAAGTAACTACCAGGTTATCTAAGTAGAATTATGTATAAATTTTAAGGATGGGATTTAGTATATGATACATGCAACATTAGTATATTTCCATTAAATTATTGAATCCAATGTGTACTAAATCATAGAAATATACATCATGGTATGCATTGATAATGGTCACCTATTCATCTATGGGGGTTATCCAGATTTGATTGTATATTGATTATTCATTCAATATGGAGAGGTCTTGAAATATAGAAATTTCATTGACCAGTGGTTTTATGATTTGGACGGTAAAATCGTCATTTTGGTAGTACCTATTGAGATCTCTAATTTCATTATTGACTCGAATTTATGCATTACATTTCAGGAAAAG
This sequence comes from Viscum album, assembly GCA_963277665.1. Classification (NCBI taxonomy): domain Eukaryota; kingdom Viridiplantae; phylum Streptophyta; class Magnoliopsida; order Santalales; family Viscaceae; genus Viscum; species Viscum album. The sequence goes on along the minus strand of OY728125.1, from coordinate 1,470,425,697 downwards.
GATTATTTTATCGATATACTTATGGTATTAGAACACTAACATAATATTTTCATTAAATATATTATCAACTTCTACCACTACTTTAGTGAAATGGGTTTGGTGCATTCTCCTCGATGCCTAATTGTAACCAAAATGCCATATACAAAATCCAAATAATCGGTGGTCATATATGGATATAGTCCATGAATTTATACATATATCCTAGGAAATACATCTTGGTTTCATTTATGGAATGAGATATATGTTTCATATTCTTCTTAGTGCAATGTGACACTAATCAACAGAGGCATTTGATCCTTCGCTTCACCCAGATCTATCTATTTGACAACATTAAAATTATTTTACAATACGTCCTCAAATATTCTTGTGATGTTTCTATGATAGTCTTATTATACATACATTACCCTACCATAATCAAGAGATAATGATTAGGTGAGATTTTGAGACATATAAAATGGTAAAGAGGTAACCTTTGATACTAAAGATACTAATGAGAGGGTATCATTACCATGGGAATAACATGTTTCTTCCCCATAATCTTCACTATCATCAAGGGTTGAAATTGTTTTGATATATTAAGATATAGGATACTATGGGGTTATTATTAGCAAAGATACTATTATTTATTGTAAAATCATATCCTACATTTGTATGAAAACATATTATTTACTCCAATGAAATCATGAGGATTTGAGAAATGTTCTCAGGCCCCAAACCCACCTCCTAATCTAAGGGTTAAGGTATATTTCATAAAAAAACCTTGGTTGAGTGATTTTAATATTGGTTAGACTCCCCCTTAAGTATAGGATCTCAATAACATGATTGATCTACATGGATAATTTACCATTATGTTCCCCTATTCGTGGTAGTTTTTATATGGGGAAACTACTTATCCATCATTTATACAAAGGTTATTAAATTATTTAACCTATTGAATAAAATATTTTCATCTATAAACTATCCATATTAAGATTTTTCTACTAAATTTGGTGGATGAGAAACACATATTCCCCACAGAAAATACTCTATAGATAGAGAGGAGGTATTTCTAAACTATTGGGGATCGTAATATGTATGGTTTTATTTTCTATCTACATTTATCATCAATTACAATGATTATAAATCAGTTTAGAATTGATAAACACAAAATACTGATTTAATAAATGTAATAATAAATAGTATAGGATTTGATTCCCTAAATATGATCCCATGATTACTAGATATAGTTTACATCAATAAAATACTTAATATGTAAAAACTATAATGAAGATAACTAAACTAAAAAGATTAATTTTATAATAATTAGAGAATAAAAAATAACAATACTATGATATTTGGGTTCTTGGGATAAAAAATGTAGAATCATTATTGATTTATCATGTTATCATCGAAAATGGGTCTGAGAAATTCTATTGGTTTGGGTAACTAATTTTTATCTCTCTCATTAATTATCATTTTCTAATATTATTGTACTTAGGATTATGATTGATAATGTAAATCTAGAATAATTAATGAACATAGAGTCTAACATACCTATTTTTTATAAAAAATATATAATTCAATAAATCATAGTTAATAACACTCTTATTTAGAATGAAGTTATTATACATTCAAAATAAAAAAGATAATAAAACATATATTTTGAATAAAAAATACCTCAACATGAACAATATTTTAAACCATACACATCCTAGAACAATTCAAAATGAAATCATATCATGGAATAAAGAAATAACCCTCTCATGTTATCCATGATGGGGTGAGAAAATTAATGACAATAAAATATATAGGAATTTTAGAATAGGTGGATTAATCTTTGAGAAGAATTCTTTTATGTCCATTCAAAATATAAAAAAAACAGGCCATAGTGGTGGTTTATTAGTGGCAGTTCTTTAGACCACTTCTATAAGAAATGTTATAATAATTATTTAAAATGTTGTGGAGGTTTGGTAGATACACCCTTATATTTTTTTAGTTTTTTAATTTGGGGGTGGTTTTATTTAAAACTAAAATATATATATTTTAAGAACCTAATCATCACATCCCCACCCCTAATCCCCATAGCCCAGAACTCTCTAATCCCTCCGATATCGACCATACAGACCCCCATCCCCTTCCCTGATGGACCATTAACCCTGATGGTGACCCTAGATAGGGGACCATCTTTCTCTTTTCCTAAAACTTTGACCCCTGACTATGGAACCAAACAAACCCGATTATAAACATTAATCCATCCACTTCTACCCTCTTCCTTGACCAAATTTCCCATAGAAATGTTTATTCATGGGTATGCCTTCACCAACCACATATCCTTGACCTCTACATTGGTTGCTTCACTCTCCTCACCTTAGTGACCATTTAACAAAACATCTAACCCATTTATAGTGATAGGTAATATTTATTCTTTTATTTTGTTTATTTATTTATTTTCAGAAGGAATCTTTTTTAGGATTTTTTTTATTTCAAATCATGATCCTATCCTAGTCAATGAAAAAATTGTGTGATGATAAAAATTTATTATACATGATTTATTTAAAATAATTCTTTGTAATTTAATGTAAAGGAATATCAGTGGAAATTCAACACAAGTGGATAAATGTGGTATTGTTTTACCTTGAAACATACCTCGTTATTTTAGGGTTTTGATAATGTTTTTACATTATACAATTTTAAACCGATCAGTGGGTGGTAGAATAAAATTTAAGTGTCCTTATTTTAAATTTTTTCTTTTAGTGAATAGTAATGATGTCAATGAGTACTTTATGTTTAATTAGTTTACTTATAAATTCGAATTTTGGATTTTTCTTGGTGGATCTAATTTTATGTAATGTAAAAACAATGATTATCCTATAAATGAATCACAAAGTGACCATCCAATGATGAATTTAGATTGAAACATGATAAAAGATCCTTTTGGATTTAAATGATAAAATTTATAGGATTTTAATAGAGAAAAAGAATGACTAATTGATCCTTAGTAGGTTAATAATTCTTAAAACATCATTGACCAAAAAATGAGTTTTATGAATAACGTGAATTTGAAAAACAAAAACTGTATGAAGTGTTCACCATGTATTCAATGTTGAATTTTCTTCCTATGTTATGTCATATCATGTGTCTTTATAGAGTTACGGAAAAAATTATCTGTGATTTTATATTTCCCTTTTGATATATTTAGGGACATAATGATCCTAACCTCATTATATGATATTGATAAATTAATCAACTAACTTGTACTTGATTATACAATGATATATTAATTGCCTAACAGTTGTATAATTTAATAGGGATAATTGTCTGATAAATAATAATTCATAAGATTTCATATATTTAGATAAAAGTAAATGTGTAACAGTGAGAGTAGAAATCAATGAAACACTAAGATGAAGTAGAATAAGAAAATTCCTATAATGATATTGCATTAAATTTCTCAAAAACCACACTTGAAATGGTTTTTAGTGTTGTATAAAACTACATACAACATGAATAGGTATGCTTAGGATAATACCAATGATGGAATGATGAAACATAAAAAATAATGAAAAAAATGGATAATATTTTATTCATTATATCCATATTTTTATTTGGATCATAGGAATTTAGGATTGGAATTTTTATTTGATGGATTTAACCCTTTTAGTAATTTATGTTCTAATTATACCATAAGGCCTAATATTTAGATCCCCTATAAGCTACCTCAATTTTGTTTTATGAATAATACATATTTTATTATTTTAATGATTATTCACTGATTGAAAATTTCTAGAAATTAAATTGATGTATATAATTTAGAAATAATTGATGAAGAGTTAGAATCAGGGTTTATGGAAGATAAACCTATGCTGATTAAATGTGAAAAATATTTAAAATGTATGCTAATTTGTTGGGGGAAATTAGTGAATTTCTACGACCAGGAAAATTATTTCTTTGAAACAATCACACTGGATGGTCTTTAAAAGTTTGTTATGTTGATTTTGAAACTAAATTATTTCCCCATGTAGAAAATTGTGTTTTATGATTTGTCATCAATTTTGTGATTATTCCCATAAATTTAGGTTTTAAAAAACACAATTTAATTGAGATATTGAATTGATAAAGTCACTGAATTAATTTTTTTCATAATTAATTGGATGACTAATAATTTTCAATATAGAATTTGGAAAATTATACTAATTTAATGTGGGGGAATGGGTACAATGAAAACTATCTGATGCAACTATAAAATGGTTGTGGAAGAAAATGAGTTTGTTATTTAAACACCATTAATGGGAGTCTAATTTTATATTTCATAACATTAAATTAATTAATATTGAGATGAAAAACATTGAAAATTTAATTTTTACATTTCATAATGATATGGGTAAATAAAAGGACCACCTTACCTCCCATAAGGATTAGTAATCAATGAATATAAAGTGTGGTTTGTGTGAAAATTAAAATGGAAAGTCTTCTTCATATTTTTTCAATGAAAAATCCTAATAAAGACATATTCCTTATAACAATGATGAACATAAGAGTTCCATATTGATATTCATGTCACATTCATGGTGCTTTGATTTAAAACATCAATTGTTACATGGATTGGAAATGCAGGACTCAAATGTTCTAACGATGTAGTTGTTCCCATTGGAATGTCATAACACGTAACCTACCAAATGTAACTATAATTAAAGTTGATTTTGTGCCTTTTTTAAAGATATTTTTGGAATCATTTTAAATCCAACTAATCTTAATAATGATTATATAATAATATTTTTGACACTCTCATTTGGAGATTCTATTTCCCCAGTCATTATTCACTTTCATTATTCATTTGACTTTTCATATGAATTATGTAAAAAAACTTGGTGGACTGGTAAACTATTTGATAGATTTATGTAATTGAGATTTATGTTAATATTATTTTTATTTTCATTGAAGAATTAAATTTTACCAAATCATTATATTGAAATTATTTAATATGTTACTAATTCTTTTTTTAGGTATATAAGTCATATGAAATCATATGTGAGAAACAATGCTCTACTAAATGGCTCTATTGTTTATGGTTACATAGAAAAAAAATCTTGACCATATGATATATATATCTGGATAGATATAATACTTTATTAAATCATGTTGGATGTGATGAAGTCATCTCCACTAATTCTCATTCTGAAAACTAGTCACCGGTATATTGAAATATTAGATGAAATCATTGAAAGGGATTCAATTTTCAATAACTGAATTGTATACAGTATAATTGAATAAGTATTTAATTCTGAATAGTATTATTTTTGATCCATTTATTGATGAATTTTGATTCCAAAGAAAGGGATAACTATGTGGTTGAAAAACAATTGAGTTGTAATTAACCAATGTTTGGTAATAATGATATTATCGAATAGTTCACCCATCATCCAAGTATATAATAATATTAATACTATTTAATTGTAATTATTTTATCTATGTTGAAAGTAACAACATATATAATCTTTTTTAGATAAATAATCTTCAAAATCCTGAAAAAATATCATATGATTTAATGTTTTTGGATTGAGGCCCTTTAAGGAATATAAAGAGGTTTGTTTCCCACTATATTCAATGCATAATGTTTCATATAATTTATCATGAAAAAAATACTGAATACGTAAAGTAGTTGTGTGTTTACACTGTCATAGGTGGGATATTCTTTAATGATGAATTATATAATCAAGCATAACTATCATGGTAAATTTTCAGTTATCTTATTAAAATGCATGTGTGTAAAATTTGGTATGGGTAGAATGTATTTTGTTTAGATTTTACTTATTTCAAAATCTCTCTCTTTATATATACTACCAAGAATTAAGATAATACTCCATTTATATTGTATTCAGAAGATAAGATGGTTCTTATGTGAATAATGAAATACGTAAATTTTGGAGTATTTTGTACAACTAAATCAGAGAGACTTGTATGACATGCGTGATATAGTTCAGTTTTAAATTTGTAATTTTGATCCTCATAAACCAAAAAACATTAAATAGATTTTTCATTAAAATATTGAAATAATAAAACATGACAGAGAGGCTGAAAATGAAGAAATCATCATATTATTGGTTGATAATAATGAATAAAATGAATTTAAAGAGAATTGAATATATAAATTAGTAATGAAACTATAGTAACAAATTTTATAAGTGTTTTTTACATGTATAAATATTTCAATAACTTCCTTGTTTTTAAAATATTTGACATATGTTTTTATACATTTAACATATTCTAAAAAATTCAAATCTCAAGAATGCTAGGAATTAAAAAAATTCAGGATCGTAACTGATAAACATCTTAGAAAAATATAGTTTTTAGAACTATTGTGACAATGGTAATGTAGAAAGTACCATAGAAACCTACGTATTGTAGAAGTATTATTCACATAGGGGACATTGGGAAAAAATATGGGCCTTCAGTCCATGTAATGGGATTTAATGAACTCTGGGACAATTTTCCATGTAATTGGTATCCTATACCCAAAACTGTGGTCCTTTTTTCATTAAAATTAAGGCTTTAGCCTTAACTTTTAAGAAATAATTCTCAAAGCACAACACCATTACCATCTACTTCAGTGGATCTGAGTGATTCTTCTATACTTGAGACTTATAGGGTGGTATAAACATCCATGTATCACATTGTTAGACAACCATATATTTTACCACTAGTTAATGACAAATTGTTCAACCCTCCGTCATAGATATATTTTAAAGTTACCATTATCGGTTTTATGTCATTTAAAAAAATATATATTTTATTAATTTTCAAGTGGACTTGACCAAAAAAAAGATTAAAATAGAAGAGATTCAAATACAAAAAAAACATATGTATGGGAGAAGCAAGAATTGCATTTTTCATTCTTTTTTAATTGTTTAGGGTTCCTACAAGTGATGTTTCCTGGATCTATTTTCATATACATATGTTGATTTCTTATGAGACAGTGATTTTCCCCATTAGTTATAAATATTGGAGTTATATTCAAACAACATGAAAAAATGTATTGTTTGATAACCATGTAATGGTAATACTAATTTAATATTCATTGATAACGAATTTAAAATACATGTGTAAAATTATTAATATACTTAAAAATAAAATGTGTTTTATTTCCTACATTATTCATTTTTATTCCATGGAATCCATTTCATGCCCATGGACCTTGAAACTTTTGGGGGAAAAGGGAGAGATGTTAAATGTATATTATGGAATTATTTTAGTGACACATATCTATGATCATCAAGATTGTTTGAGAATATTCCTGAAGGTGTGTCTCATGGGAAGTGGAAGAAAGTTGTTGATATTAACAGATATATAGACCATGATGTAATTTAGAATTTTATAATTTCATTATAAAATAAAAATAATGAAATAATAATTTTAGTTAATTTTTATATTTATTATGGAATTATATAATAAAAATATAGTGATTTTTGAAAATTAATTCATTACCGAAATAGCTTGGTCATAGAGTTCCTCTTGAAAAAGAACAACCATAAATTTATTCTATACATTATTATTTATATTATATAATTATATATAATATACTTTTTTTCTATCTTCTATATTTTTTTTAAAATATATAATGAATGAAGTCCCCCAATTGGTCAGATAGAGATGTGGCTTAATATTCGTCGGAAATGTGATGATATTTTTGAAAATGAACTTCCTAGAGACATTGGAGGAAAAACATTTATGTAACATATAATTCTTTTTATTAACATCAAAAAATAATTTCAAATAATTTAAAATCAAACTATCTTTAACTCTATTTAAATTAGGTTGGATACATGGCTCAAACGATGAAAATTTCTTATTTTGGCATCGTTTGATTAATGTAGTTAGACCTAATTAAAAAAGTGTATGGATTTTTTTGTCATTGTTTTTTTATTTATTATGTTTTAAAATCATTTAAATAAAATTAACTACTTATTAATATTAAATTAAATAGATTATATTATTATTTTTAGTTAATTTAAAATATAACTATTAATATTATTTTAGTAACAAGTTAAATTTCATAAATACTTGGATGTAAACCCATCACAATCATCATAATTTTCCTAGAACCATGCAATTGAAATCATTTTAAGGAAGTTAAATCCCAAGCATAAAGTTAGAGTAGTTTTCAACCTACTCAAATAGTTTCTATGATAGAGTATCATTCTCATTTACTACTACACCAATCGGGGATTTTCGAAGTCTTGTTGATTATGATGAAAAAAGATAAATTCCTAGGTTGAAAGAAAAATTGAAAAATTGACCCTTATAAGAAAGCACATGATAAATGGAGATAAACAAATGGATTGTTTTTATATTTCAAGGGATGCTAGACACCATCCCTAAGAAAATTCACATTTTTATAGATTATTCGATTGACGTAATTTCTAACTCAATCCAGGATTCAATAAACGAATTTAAAAGTTGTAAATGTTTTTTCATATTTTTAATTATTGTTATTAAAATAGTAAACCATGTGTGTAATGTTCTAATGCTTAATAAAATACAATGGATTGATGTTGAAACATAGGATAACCATATTTGTATTATTTTTACGTCTAAGAGCATCCAAAATGTACATATTTCCAGGAGTATGATTGAAATGACTCAATATGAAGTCTTAAAATAAATCAATGTGTTTAAGAACCTCTTTTAGGGGGTTAAGACCAAGAATATGTTTTCATGTGGAAATGGAATCCATGTAAAATGACTAAAATTTGATTTTGGAAATGAAGTAACAGAAGACAGATCAATCTAAGTTACATTTTTCTTGGAATTCCCATAAAACTATTTTAGGGTTATAAAACAATAAATCATGTATGTAATGTTCAAAAAATAGTATAAAACCTTTAATTAAGGAAAAATAACTGTACAACTACTCTTGAATTATATTTGATGTGTTCAAGTTGAAAAAAATTACATTCAAAATTCAGTTTCCTTGAAAAGACTCAATAATATTTTTTAAAATATATCAATGTAAGGACCCGACCTTAAAAATTTAATATTGTAGTTATTTGAAAAAATGAAATGACACTATTTTCCCAATGATAATATAGGTTTAGAGTTTTAGATAATTAGGACAAACTCTTACATATTAAAACCATACATTATAAGTAAACACTTATACATAGTTTCCATTTCTTCCATAAAACAAAACATGATTTCTTATGCACACATATGTTCAAAATTTTCTCTTAATCTCGTCGTCGAACCAAATCTTCCTTAAAACCAATGAAAATCACTTTAAAACATGGGATGAGCACAAAAGCTTCGTAAGGGACATAATAGAATAGAAATCATTAGTCCAAGGAAAGTTCATAAAACATTTCCATAGAACATATTTATTTTACCTTGAAAATTTGATCTTAATTTAAAAAAGAACACTATATTTACTTTTAAAAAGCATATGATTTTCATGAAAAATTATAAACAGGAAAATAAAAAATAAGTAAGTAAATTGGGACAATAATGTAATGAACTATTTATGTGGTCGACTTCCATACATGTCAATATTATAAATAGAATATCTATATAGCCATCTTCCATACATGACACTCTTGTAAATAGAATAATCGTACAACCGACATCCATACCCAAAGCATTTGAGGTTATAATGGGACCACCCATCATTGGTTTATCATGTAACCACCTTTCAAATATCTAGGTACCATTTTATAATCATAACAAATAAAATATTCTAATTTTCAATATGTCCCTCATAAAATTTCAATTTAAATTATAATAAAATATTTCAGGTTATTGAATAACAAATCCATTTTGAAAACAAATTGAAATAAGTTTAAAAGATATTTGTAATTGAAGATGTCCCATACAACTTTTAATAATTTGAAATAAAATGAAAAATTTCCATTTTAAAACATTAATTTCCATTTCAATACAATCATAAATACTATTTTGGAAAAATTTATAGGAAATATAAGGATTTAAAATAATGAATTTTACAAACATTTTTAATGATGTTTTAGTTATAGAGTGACATACCTTGAGTCTTACTCAACATGTACAATATTTATCTTCAGGAATAATAAACGTAGGTTAATTAATTAATTTGTTGAAAAAAATAACTTTTATTATTCCTTTTATTTTACATATTATCTTGTTATATCAATTACTTAATTTTATATGTTCAGGCTAGACGTTTTGACAATATTCGATACGTGACATGTTATCATGTCAATAGTAAAATTTATCAAAAGTAAATCATTTTAAGAATAATATTTCAGACATAATAATTACTTTTATATACAGATTATACTTATAAATAAAATCATTTATTTATGGTTATGAAAAATGAAAAACATTATAATCATGAATACATTATGTCGTACGTACACATAAGTAACAATTTTATTTTTACTCGATCATCATGGAAAGAAGGTAATTATTATTTTATATTTATATAGTGATAATAATATAATTAATATCATAATAATCATTTATATATATATATATATCATCAACGTGATGTGGTGATGAGACGCTAATCACATCTCTTTGTAGAGGTCATAGTTCACACGTACGCACAAATGACAATATAATTTCTATGTGCTTATAAGAATTTGAATTTAAATGATATATTATTTATTACTAATTATTGATATATAATTAATATCATATATATAAATTAATTACATCATTATTAAAATCATTAGTTATGGTAATTGAAATTGAATTATTTCGGTTCGCATGGTTGTATTCTTTCCAACACAAGAATGAATAATTCATTTACCATTTGATCAAATTGGATGCAAATTTAGGTACTATTCTTAGGATAATAACATCTTGTAATTTATAGGATACTGGATTATTTTTCAGTTTTGAAAAAAGATTTTATGGAAGTGGAAGATGAAATAGAACAAAAACACTTAGTTATAAATGATACCTCTTTATAGGATGATATCCTTTAAATAAAAACATAACACATTATTAGAGGGTGTTCCTGATAAAATAAGTCATATATTATGTGTTGAAGGATTATAGGAAGGGATTTGAGAATATATTGGCCAATAAAATAGGTTTTTATGTGTCTATAATATAGAATATTAGTTTCCCTTCAACAAGAGATGTGAGGGGAACTCTTGGAAGTCATCAAAATATTAAGTTAATATAAATTAACATTATATTCAAAATAGCTCCAGAATTATTTATTTATAATATATGGTTATATTCTATTGAATACCATTCATATAATGAAAATTTTTAATGGTTTGAATATTTTTTAATACTTATATTTTGTCTTTAACACTTATTTACCTTCTGGAACTCTTACCATAACAATTTCTATTTTCAATCTTTAGGGGTTAATATTGTAACAATAAATGAAAAAAGAAAAATAAAATTTTCATTTATTATATTTTAAGACTTATCCCAATATGGTGGATGAATTTTTGTTTTTCCAAATTTTATATCATTTAATAAAATATTATTTCTTTTAAATAATCATTAATGTCAATTTTGACACTATTCATTACTTGGTTTTTAAAAAATTTCATAACTACACGATATATTCAAAATAACTATTTTAAATCATAAATAAAAAATCATATTCTTCAAAAAAATTGTGGGTGACATTTATCTTCTCATATTTTTTTTATTTTATTATTTCTAATATCATTTATTTGATATACACATTAATTAAACAATTATTGCATCATAATTGTATATGCCTTTAATATAATTATTTTTTAAAAAATAATAATAATAAATAATAATGATAAATATAAATATTTTAGATTTAAAATGATTATTTATTGTCAATGATATCCTCTGTTAACCCCATATTAAAAATAGTTCACTTATTAAAAACAAAAGTATGCAAAATTTGACATTTCATTGAATAAAATTATTAAAATGGTTTTAAGTCCTCCAAGTGGAACCAAGTGGAAATAAATACCTCAAAATTATGATTATTTTAAAAACAATATCATTTTTTGTGAATGTGTAATGTAAATTTTAAAATATATATAATATTAATTTTACCCATAGTTACCCGATTTACCGTTATCATTATTTATAAAAACAATTACTAAAGTTTATATTCAGAATTTCAAAAAATAAAATGGGCATATTAACATAATTTAAAAATGATAATTAAAAATATGGAATCTATTTTTCTAAATTAAAAATAATTAATTTCAATAAATTAATTAATAATTATTCCCATTGGTAGATTGAGAAAATAGGTTTTTAAAGTAAAAACATTCAAAAGTTTAAAAAGTTTTTATATTAAAATTAATTGTGAAATCTATTAAAATGATGTAAATTGTATAAAATAATAAAAAATTGATTTAATTATACATTACAACCATTAAAATAATATAATTCACACTATAAATAATTCTGATGAAAAATCTGTTTGTAATTAAAAATGCAATATTTTTTCAGAATTAATCATAAACAAATATCAGAAAAATATAAAAAATAAAACCAACATAAACATTTAAATTAATATTCAAAATAAAAAGATTATTTATTCAAATATAATCATTAATAATGAAAAATAAAACTACATTTTAATCATGTGCTCCATCAAATGGAGGAAGAACTTCCTTATTTAAAAATACATCTTTTATACATAAAACTAAATTTCTTCTTATATTAAGTCTCGAAAAGTATATAAGAACAATTACATGTATTATTTTGAATATATATAAATATATCATTAATTTATACAAAAAGTGTAATTTTTTTATTTGTTGGTATTAAACACACTTGTGCACATTTCAATAATTTTTTTTAAAAAACATTTTATTCAATTTTAAAAAAAATATATTATTTTAAATTAAAATTAATTATTAACCAAATAATTATGTATACATGGGTAAACCATATTTTAATAATTTAATTAATAATGTTCATTCCCATCATTCTAATGGATAGTTTATAATGGTAACATATAAATAATAATATTTAGTTATTCGTTAATGATCGATGTGACATATCATGTATGCTATCAAACATAGTGTTTCATTCTTAAAATAATGATATTTTAATATCATTTTCAATAAAATAATGCATTAGGGGGTCTATACTGAAAAAATTGTATCATACATTCATAGAATAATTTGAAAAATAATGTATACAGATTTGGAAAATTTTGGAACCGGATCCACAATAATTCGAGTTTTTCGTTACGAGAGATGCCCATAAACGTGTATTAAAATAATAAAATGTGTGTCTGATGGTAAAACCACAATAAAATACATTTTATTTGTGTTAAATCATTGTGATACCATCATTGAATTAATTTGGTGTGTTTGAGAAGACAACACATCCATATAATGGGTAGTGTGCTCAAAATGACCCAATAAGCATTTTTAAATGATATAAATGTCTTTTAAATCATGTTTTAATGTACAAGTACATGAAAATAGTGTCATATAGCCAAAAATCAGATTATATTGACCGTATATTTTTTAAAAAAATATACGAACTCACACCACATCAATTTGGTAATGATTATCCCAAGATTCCCATAAATGTGTTTTATTGTTTTAAAACACTAAAACTTGCATGTAATTTTAAGAAACTTATAAAACGACCTCATATTTATGTGAAATAATGATGAAACCATCATTGAAATATTTTATTCCATTATGAGTAGACAACACATATGTACGGTGTCTGGTTCACCCCAAGTCAACCAATAAGAAATGTTCAAATATATCGAAGTCTTCAAAATTGATCATCCTAGGGTAATAACCAAGAAAACGAAGTGGAAAGGCTATTAAATTAATATTCAATAACCATATATTGTTTTTTGGAATTTTGTAACATATGGTAGATCATTCCATGTATGGATTATTCTAGATGATCATAAAAACGTTTTTCATGTTTTAACATAGTAAATGTGCATGTAATGGTAAAACTGTTTGAAACAACCTAATATTGATGTGGAATCTTGGGAAAACCACTGTAAACTTATTTTTTCATTTACATAGAGAATAAAACGTTTTTCTGATGTGGAATGTGTTTTAAATAACTCAAAATCATTAATAAAATATTTTAATATATTTTAAACAATGCATTAGCAGTATTAAATATTTAAAATTTTGTCGGATGACCATGAAATCATAGGAAAATGATCATACATATATTATTTAAATGTGTGAACCATATCTGTTTTAGTTAAAGTTTCGGTTTTCTTATGATTACCATAAACATGTTTTTAATATTTTTAAATAGTAAAACATTTGTGTGACAGTCAAAACCATAGGAAACATCCCCATATTGACATGAAGTCGTGGTAAAACTACTATTTAATAGTTTTTATTTTTTATGAGTACAAAACTATTCTCTACGATGGGTAGTGTGCTCGAAATGACATGATAATAAGTTTAAAAGATAACAATTCCTTTAAAAACTTGTTTCATGGGGTCAAAACCATTAAAACATCATCTTGTGGCTGTGAAATCAAAATACAATGACCACATATTGATTTTTAAAAAGATGCAACTAACTCCACATCAATCCCAATTAAAGATTTCCAGTGACACTTATAAATATTCTTTAGTGTTTTAAATCACTAAAAGTCACATGTTATGGTCTACACCATTGAAAAAACATAGGATTGATATCAAATCATGGAAATCCCAATGTTGAATTATTTATGATATTTTAGTATAAAAAACACCCATTCAAAATGTTGTGTTATTTGAATGACCCAATATGAATATTTAAAAGATATCCATGTTTTAGAAACACCCATTAGGGGGTTAAAACCATTAAAATTGGCATCAGTTAGTTTTGAAATCATTTGAAGAAGATTATATATTGATTTAATAAATGAAGAAAATAACTCCATATCAATCCATGATTTTATTTCCTTGTAATTCAAGTAAACACATTATTCATGTTTTAAAATAGAAAAACACAAACATAACGATCAAAATCAAAGAAACTGACCTCTAAATGATATGAAATCATGGTCCAACTATAATTAAATTTTTTTAACGTGTAGATGTAGTAAAAACATCTACTTTATGAGTGGTTCCTCTAAATTAATCAATATGTAGTTTTAATATATTTCAATGTGTCCAAAATCATTTGTTATGGGATAAAACCAAAAAAATAGAATCAAATAGCCATGAAATCCTAGGATAAAAAATGTAATTTTTTGAAATGTATAAATCGACATGTCATCAAACAATGTTACAGTTTTCTGTTGATGATTATTTACACATTGTAAATGTTTTAAAATTTTAAAACATGTTATTAATTTTCAAAACCATAGTAAATATCCTCAGAATGATGTGAAATTAGAGAAAATTAGTGATTAATTAATTTTCATTTATACAAATAGAATATATTTCTAAAAGATATGTTATCTTCATGAAATGATTTTCCAGCATTTAATAATATATCAAGATCTTTAAAAACATGTGTCGTGGGATAAATGTAAAGAACCATAAAATTCAGGGGAAATTTTTTTTCTTAATTTTCTTTGGGATTTTACAAGAACGTAGTTTCTGACGGCACCTGATTCCGAGGCCCGGTCTGCCCAGAATCATTTTTCGAAGTTTAGCTCGAGTACGTTCCGTGAACGAACGAGCGGGTTTTTTTAACTTTTGAACCGGTGCTCGGAATCGAATTCTGAGGGCACCGATGGAATCGCAGCGCCAGTAATTGCTTAGAAACACCTTTTCCGAAGTTTTGTTTGATCGGGTGTGGTTTTTATCTTTTGGGGTTAAGTAAAGAAATAAAATAAAAATTGGACGCACAATTTTTATTTTACTTCAAGTTGTTTAACCTAAGCTAAGTGTTGGAAGTGGAACCCACAATATCCAACCCACTTGGTAGGATATTTGTGAGGTGGGGCCCACATGATCCACGTCGTTTCTTTTCTTCCTAAACCCCCTCGTTTAATTAAGTAACGCACCTGCACCCCTTATTAATGAAGTCAACCCTTGGGTTTATTCTTGTTAATAAAGGCCTCATTAATTAGGCGGTTTAAAACTCTTCAATAAATTATTTTAGTTGATTGTTTCTTTTTGAAATTCAAACGTTGGTTTGTGTTAATTAAATAAGTCAACTCTTATTTTATTAGGGGTTGGTTGTGCAAGAGGGGTTGGGGAGAATTCTCTCAAGCCATGAAGTTCTTCCTCCTCGACAAAAAACGCGAAGAACGAGAAGAACGCGAAGAATACGAGGAACTCCGACCTCCGATGAAGGTCGAAAAGAACACCGGATCCTCGTAGATCGACGATGCGACGCTGATGAATCCTTTCTCCACGACGTGACGATCCTCCTTCCGCGACGCCTTCTTCCGCGACGGTTAATTCCGCGACGAATCCTCGCTCATTGAATTCAACGAGGTAGGGATTTATTTTAATTTTTGTTCGTGTATTCTTCTGTTGCCTTTCTTCATTTCTATTGGAGCCGCCTGATACCGCAATAAAGGGAGGGGGTCGGACCGCACGAACATGGACGACCCTCCTCTCCCCTTTGGTTGTTTGATGTTGTTTGCGTCACGAACAAGGCAACGAGGTGCCGAAGCACCGCAGGGAAATATTAAAGAAAGGGGGAGAAGTGGCGCCGTCGTGCCACACTGTTGATGACGAACGAAAGATGGGCACCGGCGTGCCACGCCGGAGAACTACAAAAGCACCATGGCTAGAGCGGGGTCGTGGAAGAGAGGTGCGGTGTCGTCGCGCCGCGCCGGACGGACCAAGGCCGCGGCTTAGGCCGCGACGGAGCGGGGAGACCGGCAGCCGGTTCTGGGCTGCTGGCGTCGGAGCAGGGGGACCGGCCAACGCCGGTACTGTGGCGGCAGTAGCCGGCCGACCAGAGCGGGCCAGTCGGTCAGGGGAAAAAGGGGGGTTTGTAACCCCCAGTCAGCTAGCAGGTGCGGCCCCCCCACATGGTGGTCGCCCCCCCCCCCCCTCTTCGCTCGACCTTAATGGCCGAGTCGCCTGGCCGCTTGGCCACCTGGCCAGCGCCAGCGCACCGGGCCGAGCCGCCTGGCCGGAATACCGGGCCGGGCTGTGCCAGCCAGGCCGGGCCGACCCAGGGGGTACCAGGCCGGGTCGGACCTGGCCCGAACCCCCTAATACTGGTCCTCTAACGGTCGTTTGCCCATAACATGGGTTGTGGACCTACGATCGATGCACCGTCAGTGGTGATGCGATCCTTGGATCGAGACGGTCATTTCGATATACTACACTCAAGGTTTTGGAGTACTTTGAGTTCGGTCGGGTTGGTTCGTACAAAAAACCAACCGGGCCCTCGGAGTGGAAACGCTTATAACTTGACCTCCGGACGTCCGATTGATGTGCCGTTGACTTTGTTGGATTCCTCTTGATGAGACGAAACTTTTGGAATGCTTCACCTGAATTTTGGATGCAGTTGGATAATGGACAGGTTGGATTGAACCCGAAATCCAACCGGGCCCCTGGAACCGAAAAGCTGATAGCTTTCAGACCGAACATCCATTTGACGAACTGTCAGCGGCATTGGTGATCACTTTGAGAAATGGTCCCCATGAGCATGCCCTATGAGATTTCGGGGTAATGTCGAGATACGACCGGGTTGGTTTGCACACGAAACCAACCGGGCCCCTGGGACGAAAATGCTAGTAACTCACAGACAGGGTGTCCGACTGACGTGCCGTCTATTGCGTTGAGACCCCTATGACGAGGCGGTCCTTTTAAATACTTCTTCATAGAACTTAGTGATACATTTAGTATCGACCAGTAGCTCGTGGAGGAGACCCTCCCGGTGACGAGCTAACAGAGTGCAGAGACCTAGTAGCTGGCTGAAACTTGATGACTGCTGATCTATCGACTCTGTGTATTTCGGATAGCCCAGTGGGGAGCGCTTGGTTGTAGCAGACGACCCACGGTGGAAGAGCGCTTGGTAGTAGCAGCAGAACCGTGGTACTCAACAGAAGGAGTACCTCTGGAGGCTATCAGTGGGAGCTCTTGGTTGTAGCGGCAGACCCACAGTACTCAATAGAAGGAGTACCTCTAGAGGCTATGAGGAGGAGCGCTTGGTTGAAGCGGCAGACCCACGGCGGAGGAGTTCTTGGTTGTAGTGGCAGACCCACGGTACTCAACAGAAGGAGTACCTCTAGAGCCTATGCGGGGAGGGCTTGGTTGTAGTAGCAGACCCATGGAGGGAAGCGCTTGGTTGTAGCAGCATGCCCACAGTTCTCGACAGAGGAGGAGCTCGGCGTGCTTGGTTATAGCGGCAGGCCCACCGTACTCGACAGAGGAGGAGTTCTCCAGCAGCCGTGGTTTTGAAATCAAGAATAAGTATACCTATGTGAGATGATTCTTGTTTTTCAATCCTTATTTTCATTAAGTTTGACTTGATATCCTATATAGATTACGTTATGATTTTCTGTGTGGATTTGGTTGTGTTTTCTTGTGTGAATTGGGTTGTACTTGGGCTCGGATGTTGGTGCCGAACAAGAATTGATGACTTAGGTATATGTATAGGAATATAACTAAGTAGTGTTGTATGTTACTTTTTGATTGTATCGTTCCTTCGTGGATTATCCTTTGTTGATTCTGGGAGACCTTCGGGGGTCTCGGGGTCCCTACTGAGTAGCTTATACTCACCCCTGCATGGGCTATGCCCGCACTACGTTGTGTTGGATGCAAACAACGGATAGTGCTGATCGTGGTTGAGGCACGAGGAGTAGGTCAGCACCCAGAGGTGGACCACTGTGCGGGGCGTACTCGGAGTGGACGGCTGGACCCGAGGAGCTGTGGAGGCTATCTGTACACGCCCTTCAAGTGGGACTTCTCGTGGACGGCTCGAGGCTGCTACTTTACTTTTCAGTTGTTGTACTCTCCTTTTCAGTGTTACTTTACTTTTAGTTTGGGTTTGTATTCTAGCCCACATACATTACCGCACTTTCTATTATACCCAGTTTTTTTTACATAGTGTTTACTTCTACTTGCTTGCTCTGTGGTGTTTGTTTACTTTACAAAGGCAATGTATTCCCTTTATACGGGGAATTATGCCTTGGTGCTAGTTGCCAGCCCCTGGCCTATGGAAGGAGGGCTTGGGGTAGTCACAGCACGGGCCCCGAGGGTGGGTCGTGACAAATTGGTATCAGAGAAGTTCGGTTCTACCACAGAACTCAGGACTTTAATCTTTTTCTTTGTGAAGCAATAGTCTTAAGAGCATTGAGTGTGACTATCAGTCCAGGGAGTCCAGTGTTGGTGCGGCGGCCGACGTATCCGTACACCAGGACCCTGACTTTTGATTTCCGACTGAATGCACGATAACATTGATTGCATGTGTGTTTCAAGTTTTCTTTGTGATTACTTTGTGTCAGCTCACAAGGTATACTGTTTAACCTTGGCGCACCGGTTTTTTTTAGGATGGTCGCACGACGGCAGCCAGCTAGGGTTCCGAGCGTTGTGCAGAACGACAGCCCACCGAGCGACGAGCCCTTGGTACAGGGCCCATTGACAGCAGAGGCACCAGCGGTACCTCTACCTGCCGAGCCATTGATGCTACCAGCCCCAGCCGCTGAAGGTGCACGTCACCTTAGTGCACTGCACGAGTTTCAGCGTCAGCGACCGACCAGGTTCCACGGGGAGATGGACCCTCAGGCAGGCGAGGATTGGCTGGATGCAGTTGTATGAGTTTTCCGTTTGGTAGGGACCCCAGCTGACCTTATGGTGCTCCTTTTAGCGAGCCTCTTGCATGCGGCAGCAGGCAGATAGTGGAGCTTGATGCTCCAGGTGCGCGACGAGGCATCTCTCCTTTGGACGGACTTCGAGAGCATTTTCCGCTCAGAGTTCGTCCCAGCCACCCTCCGTGCGGTGTGCATCCAGGAGCTGCTACAACTGCGGCAGGGAAGTATGGCAGAAGCCCAGTATGAGGCGAGGTTTATCGATCTCTCACGCTATTCGACGGACACGGTGTGAGACCCATTCTTCAGGGCCTGAACCTTCGAGCAGGGGCTCAGGGGAGAGATCAGAGCTTCAGTTGTTTCTCACAGCATTCTGACACAAACATGGGTGTTGGAGCGAGCCCTCTTATTGGAGAGTTTCCTTGCTGAGCAGTCTCTAGCAGTAGGACCCACCACTAGCCGGCATGCGGCAGAGTCTTCTGTAACGGGAAAAGAAAGATGACGCAGGGGTCCAAGAGGACTATACCTACAGGTGGTCGACCGCATGACACATGATCGTTTGTGCGAGGCACCCGAGGTGGACAACGACTTATCATGAGCGAACAATGTTACTCTTGCTGCGGGGTTGGTCACATGGCTCGTGACTGTCCGAGCCACCATACGAATGACCAGCAGATGAACGAAGGACCTCCCAGGTAGAGGCAGAGGTTCGATCGTGGCGGACTGCATGGAGTAGGAGACCGTGGCAGGGGAGCTGGCCGTGCAGCTGGAGGTGGACGACGCTTCGAGGTGTTGCCACCACCACCACCAGGAGGTCCCCCCCGACCGCAAGGAACTGGTGGACATGGGAGATCTCAGCTTTAGGTAGCTGATGCCTACGATCATGGAGCTCTGAGAGAAGATGGATAGGAGTGGGGATAGCTCTAGCCCTAGAGACTTTTTTTTGTGCTGCTTCTAGCTTTGTTGATGTTTGTTTGTAGATGATTTGTGTCTTTGTACTTTGAGCTGTAGTAATAAAGGACACATTTCTTGTGGCGTTTACCTTCATGTCCTCTATTTATGTTGTTACAAAGATATTCCATTTTAAAAACCGTTGACTTGACCCTAACTTTGAGATACCTACTGGAGGAGACCCAGTGACCACACACTGATGCCGACAGTGTGATTCAACCCTTGGAGGCGAGAGTAATGGTTGGATCTCTTGGTAGTAGCGTCGAGGCCTTACGACGTCATCCTTGGTATGGGTTAGTATCATCTATGTTGAGATTGACTGTATTAGGCGAAGAATGTGGTTCATCCAGGGGATGAGACCAGATTTCTCTTATCAGCAAAGAATAAATCTCAGTAGCTCTTGTAGGACCAGAAAGGTCCAAGTAATCCAAGAGCGGATGAGGACAACTCAGAGCCGACAAAAGTCTAGTGCTGACAGGAGGCGAAGACCACTAGAGTTCGAGGATGGTGACCACATTTCCCTACAGTCTCACCTCGACGTGAGTTACGGAGATGGGGCCGAGGCGACAAGTTATCTCTGAGTTTTAGTGGACCTTTTCAGGTCCTCAGCAGGGTAGGTGAGGTGTTTTACCGCTTGACCCATCCACCTCAGTTACACCTGGTGCATGACGACTTCCGCGTATCTCAACTGAGGAGATACGTGTTCGACCCTTCACATATCATCGACCATGAGGAGCTAGACGTTGGCGATGAGGTGACTTTTGTGGAGGTCCAGGTGGAGATTGATGATGGACAGGAGCGGGTCCTACGTGGATGTTTGATTCCTCTAGTGCGCATCAGATGGCAGCACGGGGACCTCCAGGTGAGCAAATGGGAGCGGAAGGCTCAGATGCGTGCTCAGTACCACTTTTGTAACCCTAGTTTGTGTTAAAGCTTTAGGAGGATGTAAAGCCCTGAGGTGGGAGTAATGTAAAGACCCGTAAAATTCAAGAGAAATTTTTTTTTTCTTAATTTTCTGTAGGATTTTACAAGAACGCAGTTTCTGAAGGCACCTGATTCTAAGGCCCGGTGTGCCCTGAATCATTATCCAAAGTTTAGCTCGGGTACATTCAGTGAACGAATGAGCGTGTTTTTCTAACTTTTGAACCGGTGCTCAGAATCATATTCTGAGGGCACCGATGGAATCGCAGCGCCGGTAATTGCTTAGAAACACCTTTTCCAAAGTTGCGTTTTCTTGGGTGTGGTTTTTAAATTTTGGGGTTGAGTAAAGAAATAAAATAAAAAATGGACACACAATTTTTATTTTACTTCATGTTTTTTAACCTAAGATGAGTGTTGGAAGTGGGACCCACAATATCCTACCAACTTGGTAAGATATTTGTAAGATGGGACCCACACAATCCCCATCGTTTCTTTTCTTCCTAAACCCCTCCTTTAATTAAGTAACGCACCCGCAACCCCTATTAATGAAGTCATCCCTTGCATTTATTCTAGTTAATAAACGCCTCATTAATTGGGTGGTTTAAAAATCCTCAATTAATTCTTTTAATTGATTGTTTCTTTTTGAAATTCAAACGTTGGCTTGTGTTAATAAAATAATACAACTCTTATTATATTAAGGGTTGGTTGTGCAAAAGGGTTTGGGGAGAATTTTCTCAAGCTGTGAAGTTCTTCCTCGACGACGAAGAATGTGAAGAACGCGAAGAACGCGAGGAACGCCGACCTCTGACGAAGGTCGACAAGAACGCCAGATCCTCTGAGATCGACGACGCGACGCTGACGAATACTTTCTCCGCAACACGACGATCCTCATTCAGCGACGCCTTCTTCCGCAATGGTTAATTCCGTGACAAATCCTCGATCATCGAATTAGACGAGGTAGGGATTTATTTTAATTGTTGTTCATGAATTCTTCTGTTGCCTTTCTTCATTTCTCTTGGACCTGCCTGATACCGCAATAATGGGAGGGGGTCAGACTTCACGAACACGGCCGACCCTCCTCTCCCCATTGGATGTTTGATGTTGATTGCGGCACGAACAAGGTAACGTGGTGTCGAAGCACCGCGTGAAAATATTAAAGAAAGGGGGAGAAGTGGCACCGTCGCGCCGCGCCATTGAAGACGATGCAAAGACGCGGCACCGTCGCGCCACACCGGAGAACTACAAATGCACCGCGGCAGGAGTGAGGCCACGGTGGAGGGGTGCGGCACCGTCGCGCCATGATGCCGGACAGAAGAAGGTCGCGGCAGAGCAGGGTGACCGGCGGCCAGTTCTGGGCCGCCGGCGTCGGAGATGGGGGACCGGCCAGCAACGGTCCCGTGGCAGCAGTAGACGGCCGGCCAGAGCGGGCCAGCCAGTCAGGGGAAAACCGGGGGTTCATAACCCCCGGTCGGCCAGGAGGTGCGGCCCCCACATGGGGGTCACGGGTTCCCTACGTGGGGGGCAACCCCCCCCCCCCTCTTCTCTCGGCCGTAACGGCTGAGCCGCCGGGCCGCCTGGCCCCCTGGCCAGCACCGGTGCGCCGGGCCGAGCCGCCCGACCGGACCACCAGGCCAGGCCGCGATGGCCAGGTCGGGCAGCGCCCAAGCGGGCCGGACCCGGACCTGGGTCGGGCCGACCCAGGGGGTACCGGGCCGGGTTGGACCGGGCCCGAACTCCCTAATACCGGACCTCTCACGGTATTTTTCCCATAACGTGGGATACAGACCTCCGATCGATGCATCGTTAGTGGCGATGTGATCCTTGGATCGAGACAATCATTTTGGTATACTACACTCGAGGTTTCGGAGTACTTTGGGTTCCGCTGGGTTGGTTCGTACACGAAACCAACCGGGCCCTCAGAGCGGAAACGCTTATATCTTGAGCTCCGGACGTCCGATTGACATGCCGTCGACTTTGTTGGATTCCTCATTATGAGAAAAAACTTTTGGCATGCTTCAACTAAATTTTGGATGCAGTTGGATAATGGCTGGGTCAGATTGAACCCGAAATCCATCCGGGCCCCTAGAACGGAAAAACTGATAGCTTTCAGACCGGACGTCCGTTTGACGAACCGTCAGCGGCATTGGTGATCACGTTGAGAAATGGTCCATATGAGCATGCCCTATGAGATTTCGGGGTACTGCCGAGATACGGCCAGTTTGGTTGGCACACGAAACCAAACGGGCCCCTGTGATGAAAAGGCTAGTAACTCACAGACCGGGCATCCGACTGACGCACTGTCTGTTGCATTGAGACCCCTATGAAGAGGTGGTCCTTTGAGATAATTTTTCGTGGAAATTCATGAAACTTGGAGTATCGACCGGTAGCTCATTGAGCGGACCCTCCCGGTGACGAGCTAACAGAGTGCAGAGACCTAGTAGCTGGCTGAGACTTGACGACTGCTGATCTATCGACTCAGTGTATTTCAGATAGCCCAGTGGGGAGCGCATGGTTGTAGCGGCAGACCCATGGTGGAGGAGTGCTTCGTAGTAGCGGTAGACCCGCGGTACTCAACAGAAGGAGAACCTTTGGAGGCTATGAGGGGGAGGGCTTGGTTATAGCGGAAGACCCATGGCGGAGGAGCGCTTGGTAGTAGCGGCAGACCCATGGTACTCAACAGAAGGAGTACCTCTGGAGGCTATGAGGGGGAGCACTTGGTTGTAGCGGCAGACCCGCGGTACTCAACAGAAGGAGTACCGCTGGAGCCTATGTGGGGGAGCGCTTGGTTGTAGTGGAAGACCCATGGAGGGAAGCACTTGGTTGTAGCAGCAGGCCCACAGTTCTAGAAATAGGAGGAGTTCGATGCACATGGTTGTAGCGGCGGTCCCACTATACTCGAAAGAGGAGGGGTTCTCCAGCTGCCGTGGTTTTGATATTATGAAAAAGTATACCTATGTCAGATGAGTCTTGTTTTTCAATCCTTATCTTCGATAAGTTTGACTTGATATCCTGTTTGGATTACGTTATGCTTTCCTGTGTGGATTTGGTTGTGTTTTCCTGTGTGGATTGGGTTGTACTTGGGCTCGGATGTTGGAGCCAAACGAGAATTGATGACTTAGGTATATGTATGGGCATATACCTAAGTAGTGTTGGATGTTACTTCGTGATTTTATCTTTCCTTCGTGGATTATCCTTTCTGGATTCTGGGAGACCTTTGGGGGTCTCGGGGACCCTACTGATTAGATTATACACACCCTTTCATGGGCTATGCCCGCACTACGTTGTGTTGGATGCAGACGACGGACAGCGCTGATCGTGGTTGAGGCATGAGGAGCAGGTCGGTACCTGGAGGTGGACCACTGGGCGGGGCATACTCGGAGCGGACGGCTGGACCCGAGGAGCTGTGGAGGCTATCTATACCCACCCTTCATGTGGTACTTCCATTGTATGGCTCAAGGTCGTGGCTTTACTTTTCAGTTGTTGTACTCTCCTTTTTAGTTGTACTTTACTTTTAATTTGGGTTTGTATTCTGGCCCACTTACTTTACCGCACTTTCTATTGTACCCAGTTTTTTTTAGTTAGTGTTTACTTCTTCTTGCTTGATCTGTTGTGTTTTTTTACTTTACAAAGGCAATGCCTTCCCTTTATATGAGGAATTACACCTTGGTGCTAGTCTCCAGCCCCTAGCCTATGGAAGGCGGGCTTGGGGTAGTCACGGCACGGGCTCTGAGGGCGGGTCGCGACAATAAAAATCCAACAACTATGTTAGATGTATCTAAAATCATAATATAATTAAAAAATATTGATTTTTGATCTGTAGGAACTGAATCCTCTTCAACCAGAGGTATATCTTCCCCATTATGTTTTATTTTTTTTAAAAACCATAAAACATGCGTGTAATGGTCAATCCCAAAGTAAAAGACCTAAAATTGATGGAAAATATTCATATAAAAAATTTTGAACTATTATTCATGTGTACAAGTAGAAAACATTACCAATAGATGGCTGGTGTTCTATAAATGACTTAATAAGGAGTTTTATAAGACATCATAGTTTTAGAAAATTTCACTCGGGTGTTGGAACTAAGAAAACAGTGTCATATAGTAATGAAAACATATGAAAATGTCAATTTTCATTATAAAAGTAAGAATTGACTCCCGATAAATACAAGTTACATTTTTTTTGTTCCAATATTTGTGTTTTTAGTGTTTTTCGACACTAAAACATACATGTAACGGAAAAAACCCAAGAAAAAACTTCAGATTCACATGAAATTATGGAAAACCACTACTTGAATTATTTTTTATGTGTACAAGTAGATAAAACATCCATTAAAAGTGTGACCTAATTAGAATTACTTAATTAGGTATTTTAAAATATATTAAAGTTTTAAAAATGTGCGTAAGGGTGTTAAAACTAACAAATTGTTGTCATATGGATGCAATGTCATAAAAAATGAACATATATTTACTTGTGAAATATATGAACAAAATAAATTTCAATCTGAATTATTATTTTTCGGGCATAACAGTATGTATTTTTTTAGTTTTTTATAATGTTATAGAATTCATTTATCTTTCAAAAACATAGAAAACGACTTCATATTGATGTGAAGTTTTGGGAAAACCACTTTGTAATTATTTGTGAAATATAAAAAAATATTTCAAAGACATTTAAATTTGTTTATTAAGTAAATCCAATCAAACCACCCATCAGATTAAAAATTAAGTATATTATCATATACTTATCACTCTTTACATCCAAGTGTAGAATCATATCTGAAATATTTATGTTTTTTATTAAAATGTGTTCCATAAGATATATTTCTTGTATTTTTCTAAAAAATTATTTATTTTTATTTATAAAATAAAAAAATTTATGTAAACATTTTCTATTATATTCTATGTTTATTCTCTTTGATAATTATTTTATTAAATGTTGTGTTTATTATTATAGGATGGGGATGTTGGCAGTAAGCTGGTGGTTAACCGTTTTGACAGAAAGAATTCATTATAAGAAGTTCATGATGGCTCATTTTTTTGTGGTTAAATATTATCAATGATTCTATTGTAGTATTTATTTATTATACTTATAAATTTATTATATGATGTGGTTAGGTTCACATATGATGATTGTTGCTTTGGAGGTAGTTGTATGCAGTGGACTTCATGGGATGGATGCATTGGACATTGGTAGAATTTGATTGTTGTAAATATTATATATATATATATATATTATTACTAAGCTTATGGGTTGATCTGTGGTTGTATATATATGCGTACGGATGTGTGAATGTGTGTGTATGATGCGTTAATTATACATGTATGGTTTACATTATCGTGTAACTGAGTTTTTTATTTTCATATTATTTTTATTAAATATTTTTTAAGATAATTATTTATTCTCGTTAATGGTCGTTTATTTTAACCATCACTAATTTTTTTTTTATTTTTTTCATAGAGGTGCCTAAAACAATAACTACAAATAATCACCACTAAATTATTTATAACATATTATGTTAATTTTTATAATATATTTTCTATTATTTTATATCAAGAAAACCATGAGTTACTAAATAATAATTTATTTTTCAGTAAAAAAATTAAAAATTAATAAAATTGATGTAGAAATATTAAAATCACCTCTATATGATTTATAAAGATGAAATGTGTGGTATTTTACTTAATATATGATAAATAATAGAGTGGTTGTTTAAACTATTTTCAAAAGTAAAAAATATGAGCTAGGACTTAATTTTATTGTATTGAGTCTTTTACTTCCCCTAGATCTTTATTTATCCCTCCAATAGCATCCATGGAACTCTTATGTATATGAAATTTTATATCACGTATAGTCAATATATATTTAAAATATCTCATCATATTCTTCTTTTTCATATTAAATATCTAATCATTGTCTACTTGTCATTAGCAATTTTGAATTTGAACCAAAGATTCTTGTTGATAAGTGGAGACCCTAAAATATAATTGGATTAAAAAACACAAATATATATCTTATTTAGTATCATATAGATATGGTTTCATAAACATCTTATCTACTATAAAAGTACTCACAATTAAATTTATGTCAATCCTTTATTATAGCAAATCATTGATCTATATAGTCCATTCCAAAAATACATGAAATTGTCACTATGGGTGTGGTCATTCAAATTTCTTGTATATTCATCCAACCATATTCTTTTATAGGAATACCACGGTCATAAATATTCTAGAAACAATTGTTTTTTTTCATTTTTAATTTACTTGTAAGATATGTGATCACAATTATGGCATAATACTCCTTGTTTCAACCATTAATTCCTTCACCCGATGTTTCAATGTGTCATAGTACAATTTTTGGTTAAATATGACAAGTGATGTATGTGAAAATGAAACAAAGAAAGTTAATTTTTATTGTAAATATGTTTTCTTTCCCTTCAAAGAAGCCTGAAAAACATAATGCAGAAGCTCAATGATAAAAAATATGACCAGAATTGTCAATGATGACCCAAACATTTTTTAACATTAAAACCCCAAAAGGGGAAAAAATTATACATATTATAGAAAGACAAATATTCTAATAATAAAGAGTAAATACAAGTGGACAAAAAATATGATAAGTATCTAAAAAATAATACTAAGACAATGTAGCGAATCAAGGACCAGAAATCTGATGCAGTCTACAAGAATCCTGAAATGATTAACAAAACCTAATAATGAAATAAGAATAGATCTGACCACAAAGAAAGGTGGTTTATTGCATGAATACATTTTTCATAGTAAAAACAAAAATAATTTATCAAATACCACCACTAATTAAATTGAATCTGACTATAGTGATTTTTCTTGTTGTTTGTTTAAAAATCATAGCCAAAATTCATAACTGCACCACACACCAAAGATGAAAATAAAGGGTGTCATATATAATCTCATATCATTAATACATAATAATTCATGATATATTAAATAATGTTACAAATTATAAAAACCCAAAATATTTTGAATCCTAGTTTCTATGGTAAACTATATACATATAATAATAACTTCCAATAAATTTAAAATGAAATTATTGAAAACATCATTAAAATGATAATTAAATTTTATGATTCTTATGAAACTACATGGGATAACCTGAGAAAGTTCATAAGAAAATGTGATATATGAAGGCTAATAAGAGAATAATAAAATCCTATCTTGAGTTAAATTATTAAATCTAAGCTAAGAGTCAATTGAAGGTAATATAAGAGGGGTGAGACTCATAATCATTAACAATGAGGAATGATATAACATGGTTTCATAAAGGAAAAATATTAATGTTGAAACAATATATAACATGACGTAATAAAAAAATTCAAGGATTACTACTAATAAAACAAAACAAATAATTCTTATGATAACATCAAATGCACTATCCATGGAATCTAATGACATAAAAACATTATACAATTTGACAGAGGGGTATATAATTATAGATTCAAATATCACATTCTTATCATGTGTATACATAAGTGAGAAACATATATATACAACATAAATATATATCTCATACATTTTAACACCACTATTATGTTAATTCAGTAAACTAACTATAAATCCATAATAAATTAATGATAGGTCGATCTAGTTGAATACCCTAGAGTGGAAAAGGATATGGACACTCACCACCAAAATGATTGGCATGAAAAATCATTGGATGATTTCACCACCATAGTAGGTGAAAATAATTGTTTATATAAGTAGTTAATAATAGATAAAGGGATCTCTCATTACTTTTGAATAATAAGGACTATAATAAGATTTTGTAAAAACATATTCCTTTTTGAGAAATCAGAAAACATGTGGCATTACAAAAATATTGTGTTTGAATAAATTGGAGAAGGAGAAGAATCTTTTCCATTGGAAGAAGATTCTAAATGCATGTGAGTATCTTATTAAGAGCATCAGGCATAATGTGAGGGCAATATAGAGGTAAATGAAGATAAATTTTATGATATAAGTGTTTTTTTGTAAATATTAATGGTAGTTTGTGGGATATATTGTTATAGAGACGATAATTTTTTATTAATTTCCACACATTGGGTTTTTACTCTATATGATAAAGTAATAACACCAAAGACCCTGGAATGGATTTTTTTAAGGTTTCTACCATATAAAATTGTTTTCAAATATTTTATAATGATAAGAACTGATCCAATTAAAATAATTACAAGGTATATGTAGAACCAAGTCATTTTTATAAATAATTTATTTTTAATCCTTAAAATACAATATAGGATTTAGAGGATAAATTAATGGTTTATAATATTAATGAAACAACATAAAAACAAATTAAGTTAAATAGGAAATACGATTTTGGATTTTATTTTATTTACTAAATTTATTAAATCAATTTTTTGCTTTCATAAATTCCTAATACATAATATATAATTATTTTATTAGTAAATTTTCCTCAAAAATTTTCCTCTCTCCAAAAAATATAAAAAATTAACTATCGATAATATCAATGTACAAATTTTTAAAAATATTGATTTGATCAAAATAATTCCCTAAAAAATTTAATGTAAACTATTAAATTAAAATTTTATATTTAATGAAATATACTGATTTATTTACAATAATAGTTTTCGACCATTATAGAAATTACAGTTAATATTGAAAGAATGTATTATCATTTATTTTTAATAAATGATATTTAATAATAATTATTTTTATTAAAATATAATTTATTTAAAGAAATATTGGAACCATCAAATTTTGAGTCTCAATTGAATTATATATTCCCGCAAAAAATAAAATTTTTGATTCATCATATAGAAATGTAATTTTTATAAAAACAGTATCTATTCATTTCATAAAAAATTATTACCAATAATAATAAATTTATTGAACTAAAATGTAAAAATAATAAATTTATGATATTGATATATACCCCATTTTCACAACATCATATTTTCTAATATTAAGGTGTGATATTTTAGGGTTTATTAGGGTGGTTTGGTGAACATTTTTTGGGTCATGATCTTGATAAGCCTGAAGTTATCTTGTAAATGGTTTTACTCATGATTCAGTTATTGAATCTCAACTTGGTCATGGTCAAGGTAAAATACTAGTAATGTTATCTCCCATGGAATATTTGATAAATGGTCTTTATATGGTATGATATTATTGGTCAAGACAATAGATACATCATTCTTTGTCAAATGGTCATTATAATAACACATAATATACTAATCTTAAAGGTCATTGCACAATGGAAATATGGTGAAAGGTTATGATCTTTAATGGTAGGTTAAACCTGACATGATATAAATTATAATGGTCCAAAATAACCAATGTAGTACATCTTTTTTCTATTATAAAATTTTATAATATGGCATTTATTCATTAGAAAAGATAATTTCAGTTATAAAACATTAGTTCAATGTATTCTTCCCACCATCAAATATTTCTCTATAGATTTTTTTGATACACTTAAATACACAATATTATTTTTATATATTGCCTCATCATGTTCTCAGGTCGATTCCTCAAACTTGTGGTTCCACTATAACACTTTAACCAGGCAAACAATCTTGTTTCATTGAACATTATCTCTGTGATCTAAGATCTTCACATTATACTCCTCATATAAAATATAATTATCTAATGGTACCATCTTTATATTTAGTACATTTAAGGTTTCTAGAATGTATATCCTCAAGAGGTATACACGGAACACATCAGGTACTTATGATAGGTTAGGTGGAGTGTCATCTTATTATCCACTACTCTAATTCGATCAAGGATTTCAAAGTGTATAATGTATCTTATAATACGATATCTTTTTTATTAAACCCCTTTAATTTATTCCACAACAAAATTTAAAGGAGAAATTTATCTTTGACCTCAAACTCTATGACTCATCAATGAAAATATTTATATCGTTTAAGTCTACTTTGTATAGATTTCATATGACATTGAATTGTTGAACCTTCTCTAATATCTCTTGGAAAATTTCTAGTACTGTAATATTCCTCTATATAACATCATCTCAACATGTTGTACTCTAATAACTCTTCCAATAGAGTGCCTCAAGTGGTTCCATTTAAATTATAGATAGAAACTGTTATTATATGAGAACTCTTCTTGGGAACGGTTTTGATTAAACTATCATAGGAAAATCCATTGGTCATGATCTTATAGTTTATTCTACAGTTTCAATGGTCCTTTCTAATTTAATATCTATATTAGGGTGATAAGAAGTTCTCAATCACAGTTTTATATCCAACACATGATAATGGTTTCGACAAACATGGATGTAAACCTCATATATCATCACATAAAAATGAGTGTGAAAATCGTTGTTTGCATACCTCTTCTATTATTTATATCATGATTAGTTGGAAAGAGATAAATATTCCATGATAGAAATTAATTGTGGTGACTTTGTAAGTAGATAGACTTCCACTCATATGGAACTATTTAT
Source organism: Viscum album (assembly GCA_963277665.1). Classification (NCBI taxonomy): domain Eukaryota; kingdom Viridiplantae; phylum Streptophyta; class Magnoliopsida; order Santalales; family Viscaceae; genus Viscum; species Viscum album. The sequence continues at coordinate 1,470,393,740 of OY728125.1, read as the reverse complement.
TATATGTTTCCATAAGGGTCCTATAATGGAATACTTGGCTTTTCCCATTTCCATACTGCAATGGGTAATTGTTTCATCATATATTGGAAATTATATCATTCATCCATGAATTTTAAACATACCAATCATCATGATAATAACTTTTCACTATCCCTCTTCATGTTTTCCAACCATAATTTTTTCAATATATATATATATACATCTTTTATCATCCTTGGTGAATAGAGAAGGATTATATATTTGAAACAACTTGAATTTCCCTATTCAGTTATGGTTTTGTTGAGACACATATCTGTTATAAAAAATTTATACCTCCATCATTAGGGAATCTGAACAATATAATATTCAATACCATTTTCAATAGCACAATATAATTTTTTGGGCCTTATTTATCCTTTCAATAATGGATTGTTAAGTAATTATTTAAAAAATATAAGATATATATATTTAATATCCCCATTTTCATCCTTTTCATATTGATTAATAGTGTATCCCTTGTAATCCTCATCATTGGTAGGGTTCAGTGATCATTTCTAATTTGGGATGATAGTTTTTAAATCACTAAACACATAAATAAGAATCCATGACCATTATATGGGAAAATGATAAATTTCATATATTCCTAAACCTATGAATTTATAGGTTTCCACATAACTTATCCACAATCCATTTTCTAAAAAAATTAATTTTTTATTCTCATCATAATGATTTGAAAAGAGATTATGAATTAACCAAAATATCTCGAGGATTTTCAAAGTATGTATGAAGAAGGGAATACTTTTAGGCATGAGGTGGCGATCAAGTCCAGCTCAATATGAACCTTTTTTATGTTGTTTCTACTATTTAAAATACTTCCAGAGAAATATTCACAATTAGTATCCCTAAAAGGATTTATTTACTTTGAATCCAGATACTATAAAATTTTCCAATGTTTAGGGGTGTTTAAATATGTTTGGTATTAACCCCAATTCTTTCTCTAGGTAATCTAATACTGAACCCAAAAATAACTAAACATCTACTCCAATACCAACTTTGGAAACAAACATCTCTAACCCAAATAAATTAATAATTTATTACATAATGGTAAAAATTATAAAATACCAATATATTTTAATGCCTAGTGTATATGGGAAATTAGGTATATATAATAAAAACCTCAAACTAAAATACAACGTCATTATTTAAAACATCCTTGGCATGATCCTAAAATTCTTTTATTCTCATATAACATTAAGAGATAACCTGGGGATGTTCATAAGAAATGGGTAAATAATAAAGTCTGGTAAGGGGATAATGTAAGCATAGCAAGAGTTAAAGAAATACATGTGATACCAGAGGGATAAAAAATTAACATTATGAGGTTGAGAATCAGATACAAGACTAATGTGGCATTATATAACATGGTTCCCTAAAGGGAACAAAATAATTTGGAAAGAACTTAAAATATGACATCATAAAAATATGTCAAGGCTAACTACCAAGAAAACATACCATAGTGTTCTTAAGATAACCCCCCCCCCCCCCCCGAAAAATACTTGTAATCTATTGATAAAACTACATTTGACAATTCAATAAAGGGAAATATAATTTTGAACCCACCCATCACTTTCATATCACATGCATGCATAAATGTACCACATAGATCATACAACATAAGAAAGTATTTCATCAAAATTAACCAAACAATTAAAAATATAGGTTAAATAATTGTAAATACCAATTAAATTAAGGTTATGTACAGTTAGGTTATTACCATTGAGTGGAAATATATATGGGTATTCATTGCACAACATCTTTTCATTGAAAATCACTGGATAATTTTAGTATAAAATTGGATGAAAATAATGATTTATTAAATTCTTAAATTAGAGTGAAAGGGGTCTCTCAATACATTCAAAACATACAGACTATAAGAAGTAATTGTTAAATCATATCCCAACATTAAAAATTGGAACTTAAATAGATTAATACTAATAATATACATCAATAAAGATAGTGTAGGATCCCTTACATTGAGTGTATTCTTGTAAAATAATTTGATTAGTTTCGTAAGATAATTTTATAACCTTGGGAGGAATATAAAGAGGTAAAGGTAGAGTAATTTATTTATCTAGGTGTTTTTAATTAAGAGTAAGGATTTTTTGAGTGGGTATATACAAAAAAAGATAGGACGAATCATTATTAATTTCCAAATGCAGGTTTCAGAAAATCTATACATTCCCATGGTTTTTTTCATAGTTTTTATCAAATAAGAGTGGTTTTTATTATTTTATAAGGCTGTGGAATCAATTCATTTAAATAATTCCTCTTATGATGTGGAAGTAAGTCATGTTTGTAATGAATTTATTTTATAAATTTAAAATATAATATAGTATTTGGAAGATTCATTATGGGTTTATATGAATAATAAAATAACATCAAGAACAAATTATTTTAAAGGGGAACCAAAATTTCTATTCAGGTTACTCATTATTGTATTTATTACATCACTTTTGGCATTTTTTATGTCATAATAATTATTATATAATTGTACCATATTTAATTATAATCGAATAATACGACTATCATTAAAAATTATGAAATCATCACAATTGGACTATTTCACCTGATGGTTTAAAAATATAAGATTTATTTTATCAAAATAATTATCTATATATATAAATAAAAACTTATAATTCAAAAATTTATATTTATTGGAAATTATATTTCTCAATAATAAGATATTTAGGGCCCTTATAGAAATTTTATTTGACTTCATAAAATGATATTATCATTTATATTTAATAAATATTATTTAGTAATAATACTATATTAAAATAAAAATTATCTTAATATGACATGGATTCATAAAAAATAGCGTTTTAATTGTAATTATATATTTCACAAAAAATGTGTATTCTCATATCAAAATATAATTTTTATCAAACACGTTATTTATTCATTATCTTCAAAAATTAATAAATATAGAAAATATTTTATTCAATGTAAATATAAATATCATTTTTTTGGGTCAAGATATACATCACATTATTACCCAAAAAAATTATTTAATTATAAAGTGTGTTATGGTCATATTTTTATGGGGTGGTTTTATGAACATGAATTCAGTCACGAACTCAATGATCTTTAATGTATATAGTAAATGGTTTAACAAATCATTTTGTTTTTTAATATCTACTTGAACATGGTAAAGGGAAAGGCCCAGTGATGTTATCTCCATCAAAACCATCGATAAATAGGATTCATAGGGTATGAATATATTGTTTGATATAAAAACTCATTCTTTTTTTCAATCAGAATTTATTATAACCCTTATATATTAATTTTAATATTCTCAATACAATGACTATACATGTTGTGGTGATGATGTGAATTGGTCTACTAAATTTTATAGTATATAACATATAATGGTCCAAAAAAACCAAAGTATTCCTTTTTTTCTCAATAATTTAATTTCTTCATAAGTCATTTAATCATTTGGAAAGGGAATTAAATTTATAATAATTTCTGTCAATACATAAAAGGCCTTAGAAAACAATCCTCCTAAAAGGGATTTCCACCCTAAAAATTGTTTGTAAATCCATCATCTCAATAAATCTATTTTGGGGTTGTTTCTACTTTTAATATTTATGAGCGGGGATAGTTGTAGAATTTTCCCCTAACAAACTAGCCCTCCTACTCAACTAGGGATCACTGCTAGCCATGAAATCAGTTGGAAAGTCTCAAATTTGTCTCTTGGAAATTCTTGGTCAACATGTTTAAACTATTATCATATGTAAGATATTTACAAGCTCCAACTGCCATGACTGAATATTTTCAAACATCTAATTATATTGAAAATATATATGTTTTGATCTACCATGAAAATAAGGAATCATTCCCAAATAAATAGAACTTTTTCCTAAAAATAAATTAGACATATCTTGATTAATATTTATCTCTAAAATAAATGTTTTCACCCATAATAATTCATTTAATGCCTATGTTTTTGTTATAAATAGATGTTTAGTGGTATATAAATCTCTATATTTTAATAATCTAGACATCCATCATACTGCTCCCCATCAGAAATCTACCAAATAGACTAAATTTGACATATGATAATCCATATATCCTTATATATATATGAATCTATTAATCCATAATATATTAGTTCTAGAAACCAAAAATAAAATCTCATACTAGAGGTACCATGAAGATTAAAAAAATATTTTTCTATTCTCTCTTACTCTCTCGGCCTATATTTGATTGAAAATTACTTTCCACACCAACTTCATGATCTATATTAGGTCTACTATATACCAAAACATTCATGAAATATAAATAAATATATTAATAAGGTATGTGCTTTATATAGTCACTATATTCATCTGTAGAAAAAATCTCATTAGAAATAATCAAAAAAATGTAATTTTTTGGAGTAATAACCACTTTCTCTATGCCCACAAAAATTATTTGAAGAACCATCTCAATATTTCATTATAGAGATAACCATTATTTATTTCCCTTTTTATAATGGATGATTTATGTGCCAAGAATCTAACCTGCTAACCCCAAGTCTCTCATCAGAAAAAACTAAAAATGATCATTATACAATCTATGAATTTGAGAATCATGATGGACAAAATAAATATATCATCACTATAAATCAATAGTATAATAAAAATATAATAATCAAATATTTGAAAAAGAACACAATGAAAAACATTTTTATTCCTGAATCCTTGATAGAAAATGATAGGTTCAAACTACATATTCCAAGACCTCAAATATTTCATCACACCATTCACACACTTCTCTAACATAATTTATTTATTATTTCCTATATATCATTGAACTGAAATTTATTATTCTATATAAGTCTGATAAATCCACTGCTTTTGAAAATTTCATTACCTGTATGTAATTTCACTATCTGAAATATATTATTTTCATACAATGATCTCATATTTATATCCATTGACCCAACCCATAAATCATTCTGATCACCTTACAATACAATATCAAATGATTCTATATCTACCCTATCAATAAGGAGTATATACTTGTCAAATGAATACTGAATAGAAGTGTTATAATATCAATATTATTTTTAAGTGGAATAAAAAACCATATAATTGAATAATCAGAAAAAAGGTTCATCTAATACATCTACACCAACTTTTTCACCCAAAAAAAATTATACATAAAATCAGTCATCATAAATAACAATTTTAGTCAGATGTTGATATAAAATTTTCTAAAAACAAAAAAATCCATTAGAAGTTGGAGAGGTAGAATTCTCTCCCTTATAAATGCATACAATAGTTTTATCTTAAATTACTTTTACACCAAATATTCAAAAATGTTTCTTCAATGATGGATAATAAAAAATATATCCAAACTAATAATATCTATATCTAATAAACATTCCCTAACCTAACTTTACATCTAGCATGGATCTTATTACTCTATAAATATGCACAATATCCTTTCAACTAAAAACATTTATGTGGTCTTACATGATCTCCTTTTAATTAAAAATCATTTTAGGAGTGGGAGTCTGAAAAGAAACTGTAGGTGATAAATTGATAATTTATTCAATAGAAAAAAATCCTCATCGCAAAAAATATCTAAGAATATTTTCAACCAAAATTAAACAACAAAATATTTCCAATAAAGTCATGTTCATCCACTCAACTACACCAATTAGATGAGCTATCTTTGGATTACCAACATCTTACTGCCTAAAATACCGATCAAACTAACATAATACTGACCCCATTTCTTAGTTAAAATACATTTAACCATTTTACTAGATTCCCTCTCAATTGAAACATGAAACATCCTCAAAGCACTAAGCATGTGACTTTTTGCATTCAAAACCCAAACCCAAATATTACATGGGTGTTAATAAATGAACATAATTAAAAAAATACTTCCACTAAAAGTCATAGTCTTCAATGGACCACAAAATTTATAATATAGTAACTAATTTACATTTTCCATCCTATGAAAACGATGTCTTTTAAAATATAAACTTTTGTATTTTCTTTTCATACAATTCTAACATGTGTCAAATCTGACACCCATAAAAATAGGATGAAAATTTATCTTTCCAAAAAATTATTCCCCTTCTCACTAACTTAGTCATGAAACTCATTCCATATCTTATAATAGAAACTATAATTTATAATACATGTAGTATCACAAGAATTAGAAGCACTAATTCAATATAAACCTGAAAAAATCATCCATCAATCCACAATAATGGAACCCTTCAAATGCATACATTATCCATGACAAAAATAATTTCCAAAAATGGTCCTCATGAAAAAAATAGCTAAAAATATGATTCATGTTATCCTCAGGTGCATGTAAAAATTTCTATAAAAACCTTCTTTCTTCATGTGATGGTATCCAAATATATTATTAATATCTAAAACATCATCATGAACATCATTAACCTTATTTTAAATCCCAAAATTAAAATGGCTATAATATATAAAGAACTAATTCATCGATGTCAAGTGAAATTGGGTGGAACGTTCAACAAAACATCAAGAATAATCAGAGGAAATATTAATGTCATCATAAAAAATAAAAATACTATCCCTATATTAGTGGTTACATGTTAATATTCATCATCATTTTTATTCTATTTATTTTCCTTCAATCTATTTTCCATTTTTAGCAAATAGAATAAATACATGGATTGACCTTTATTACAAAACTGATGACATTCAATTTCATTATGATACAACCAATATTTTCTTCTACCATTTTTCTTACCTCAAATGATCCATCCCAATTTCATTTTATAAAATTATCCCCCAGTTCTCTATGACCCATCATTCTAACGACCACCTATCCTATTTATGCCTCGGCGCCTTTTAATTTAAAACAACATACATGGTAAAACTAAATGTCACCGAACCATTCGAGTTAGAACTATTTAGATTTTCTTAAAGAAACTCCCAAGAAGTTTTTAAATTATTATGAATCCAATGTAATAAAACGGGGTCATCAAAATTAATACCAAAACTATAAAACTAATCAAAACTTCCCTAAAAATTACTAAAATAATATCAAATTGATGTACGTTATTTATGCCTCAAATTAGTTACCTATATATAGAGAAATAATTTATTATGTTTTGCCATTGAAACATAAGTGGTGAATAAATTCTCTTATAGATATTTGGAATTATAGATGTTTACTATATGGTTAGTCACATTGTATCTACCCAACTAATGAATAAAACCAAAAACCTTATCATGCTCAAACCTTTTTCTGTCATCAGATGTTGTTCCTTTTGTCTGGATAATAAATACTATCAGATGAATTTCCTTGAAAGTATCATTTTATTTTATTATTAATCAATACATATGATTGTTTCTACCATTCAAAAAATCATATGACAATAATTCACTTCCAAAATTTATGCGAACAAACACCACTAAAATAGTACATAATATTGGGAAATATAGAAAGCAATGACCATTAAAAAGAATAAAAAATAGAACTAACAACATATTTAGATTTTCATACATTCAAAAAAGCCTAAAATCATTAATGATGATATGAAAAAAAACAAAAAATATATGTCAGAAAATAAACGATGAAAACAGAAGTATTTAATTTTGAATTATCAAAGATGAAAAACAAAAATACCTCTTCCAAAAAGTAGATTCCACTGATAATGGAGGGAACCCATCATAAAATCACAAAGATAAATAAGATATCAAAAATAATACAATGATAAAATAGTTGATCAAAGTAAGAACGAAGATAAAGTCTTAAAGAATCCTAAAACAAAGAACTCAACCACATAAATAAATATAAATAGATCTGACAAAAATGATCCACTACTAAAAATGTACTTATTTATTCTTGGTCAATTAAATGAGATCCCCCTATAAATATTCATTTCTGATGGGATCCTATCATTATTCCCTCATAATATATATATAATCAAAAAAAATTCAACATCCCATCACAAAAATCCAAATTTGATGGGATATTGTTCCATCAAAAAAATTAATCTCCAATATGTAGAATAATAACATATTTAGGATGTTGTGAAATATTCATCATAATAGGATATTTTTAATTGAATAACATATCCACCGAAATTGGTTATTTGGGACGAATATTTAATTCCCTTACAAAAAAATGAAATTAAGCAAAGAAAATAAATAAAATAAAAAGACAACAAAATTATATATATATATATATATATATAACAATATACATCTGAATTAATAACAATGTTATCCATGAATGTTTGTTTCAAAAATCATCATATTATATTTTTCGACAAAATATATCATTCATCAATTGAGGTGGTGAGTTATATTGAAGACTAGGTTGAGGGAAATCCATCATTATACCTTCAACCAGTCATCACATATATTAAATCATTTACTCATTTTTTTTCTCCTTCCATCGATGTTTCTTCTCTTCATGCTGCAACCAGTCTCTATTAAGTTCCTCCAACTCCCTACATATGGTTTCTATAAACTCATTGTAATATCTTAGATTTTCCGCATACCCAATAGGTGAAAATGATGAATCTTCACAATATCCCCTCATATATGAAGGTGATCAATAAAAAATACCATAATAACCAACAAGAATCAGCTTATAATTAATTCCAACCACTAATCCTATATTGATAGCATACTGAGACACTTTTATCCATGCTTCCTCATATAATCCTCATGAATTGGTCTCTTAACCCTCGGTATTGGCTTAAATATAATCATGTGTGTGATAATTGATAGAATTACATTCATATATCAAATGAAATTTGAAATTATAATAGATAAAATTTTATTTCAAATATGTATTTTAAAAATCATACATACCATAATCTATTGTTTTCAACCACTAAAAAACTCTCTAGTTATAGGATTAGTGTACAACTGCTTAAAATCATGAAGATCTATTGTATTGGGATTCTTATATGCCTATTTGAATCTATGATTAAAATTTTAGATTTAAATTATATATAAATTATTAAAAAATATTAATTGTCATGGGTTATCATTGAGTACTAAATGTATGACTATCAACTCTATCTGTGACTTCCTAGCACCACCGTTTCTTCCAGCCTGAGGATAATATCGTTTGAATCCAGTAGGATCATAACCCATTGAAAACAATGGATGAGATGTAATCAAGATGATGGGTTTAGCATGACTGAAAAAAAAACCATAGATCAATCTTTCTCCAAGGCTCTGTTCTTGAAATAATGAAAAAACTAGTGATAATGATCATGCATATACATCTATCAGGAATACCAAATATAGGATATATTACTTTTTGTGGTGGGATACTATTAAACCTACAAATTGTTACTATTAGCAAGTTAATAATGAAAAATTTACAAAATAATTAATATTTTATTAAATACCGTCCAATCAACAAACATATGATGATGAACATCAATGGGAATCTAATCCCATATCCCAATGATCAATAAAAATAATTTGTAGAATCACACTCCATTGTCCAACACATGTATATGAAAAATAGTGGAAAAAATAAAACATAATCAGTCAATTAGTACATAAATAAAATAAAAATAATTAATTATAATTAATAAAAATTAAAAAACACAACTAAATATACCTCTACATGAATAAATTGAATTTAAGATGACAACATCACACAAGAATAGGATCAAGGATCATCAATATAATATAAAACAACCCATCATAATTGATGATGAACTAGTAGTGACCTTGAGTATGATGAGGATGTATCATTTTGATCACCATGAAGAATATCCACTATAGGGTGACAAAATATCTTATCATAATAATCACAAAACATTTGAAACATGCAAAATAATGTGGTCTGAAAATAACGAAAAATTGTAATAATTTGTTAATTTTTACTATAAGTATCATGTAATTGTGTCATTATAAAAATTAAACCTCATATTATCTTTCAACAATTTCAGTACCTTCATCATGTTACTAAGTATCAACAATTTCTAAGGGAAGTTCGACTTTATCATCTCTTACTATTTATTTTTGATTAGTTATATCATCAATATATTCATCACCATCAGTTCGTAACTATGAGGTTTCATTATTTTTAGTTTTATTTCTTGAGGGAAGATAATTATTTTGAGTTGTATCATGAAATATTTAAATTCTATATATATTAGCATAACAACTTTCACTTTTCATAAAATTATTTTCATGATATTTAATTTTTATAATGATCCCCCAAATAATCTAACTCTCTTTAATAAAGTTAATAATTTTCTTAAGGAATTTAATGTTTCGAATGAAATCAAATAAACTTATTTTTTACTAAAATAAGGCTTTTTATGTTTCATGACTTGATTCTATGGAAAGGATGAACATAAAATACTCTTTCAGTATCAAACCGGTGGAATTTAGGCATTATTACATAATTATTCCTAGATAGTATTTCTAAATTATTTAATCCAATATGACATAAAAGAAAACATCTCTTCCTATGAGACTAGATTCTATCAGGAAAACTGCACTATTCATTTTTTTTACTCACCATATACATGTATATAGAATAAAAAACCATGCACCACATATTCTTTATATGAATTTTCATTTTTTATGGTGGGTTACTCAATACAAATAATTTTATTATAAATTTTATCAGCATGATTTGATATCTAAAAATTTTAAAATCAAATTTAAATATTAAAAATAAAAATTTATTTTATATATTAAAAAAATATAAGTTACTCTATCATTATTTGAAACCAGTAAAACAATTATTTTGTAAAAATTCATTAAGAGTAGATTGTGTAATTTTTTGAAACAAATTCTTTATATGACAATTATATATTCAAAATATAAAATAATATTCCTCGAATTTGAAAAAAAATATAAAGAATAGGTGAATGTATAACTCACTATACAAATATGGTTATTTATTCACTTTTCAGTGGTATATTTGTATGACCCCTATGATTTTCATTATCTAAAATCTCTCATTCGTGAACCCCAAAAAATCCAAGTTAAGGACGATTAAAAAATTATAATGTATTCTTTATTTCATCATCAAAATTTCCCTCACTGTGGACCATTTAGTTATGTTTTTATAGAATTTATGTTTAAAATATTGTTGGAGAGAAAAAGTCTAATTGAAAATATGGTTTTTTAATTGACCTGTGAACTGATGATTTGTTATGTAATTTTTTCTTCAATATAATCTTTAATATCTCTTAAGTGTACATCCATTGAAAAAGTACGGTCCTTCCACATTATTATTAATGTTGAAAATATATTATTAAATTTTTTCAATGAATCAATGAAATCCAGTGAAAAATTTATTTCTAGTTTACATAAAATTAAAACAACATATTCTTGTACCATATTTAGTGTATCATAGTCTGTTGTTGTCAAAAACATATATCATTAAAATATTATATTTCTATCAATGCATCTCAAATTGAAAATTTAAAAAAATTCTAAATTTAATCTGTAGAAACATTTTCATTATTTCTTGAAAACTATGAATTTTTATCCAATAATATATTTACTTTTTACACATATATCTAAATTGGGAATATGACCATTCAATAACTTGAAATATTCAATCCACGGACAAAATAATAAATGATTCCCTTTTGAAACTATACAATCGGCTTTTTGATTCATTAAGTTTTGTGATCTATTATATTCAAACAACTCAATTTATGTACCCCTCTCTATTTGGTAAAGATGTAATCACGCCTTAGAGGTTTCATTAGTCTTAATAGGTATTTACAAAGCAATATAAAATATATTATCAAATTAGCTCTTCAAAATATGAATGACATTTAACATGTGATAGACCAAGAAATAATAACAATATAGAAGATCCTAAAAAATAATCTATATTATGTAGTTGTAATATCTCGAAAATATATCTATTTTATGTTATTTTAGAGTTGGTCCAAATGTAATGAGAGGAGGTGATGTGATAGTTCATTTTAAATCAATATATGAGATCATTAATGGAGTTCCATGTCATTTAGTTATAACTTTTCGGAAATAATTTATGTTCCTTCAGAAATGACAGATTGTAGGAAAATATCTATGATGGATATAAAAAAAGTATTTTATTCAACTGAAAATCATAAAATATTTATTTTCACTTATAAAATATGGATATATTTTTGCCCCATGTGTACTACATCCAAATATAATTATATATGTTGGGAAGTCCCTAATTTTTTATATTGTTGTTTCTTTTATTTGAAATTTATTTTTCACAGTAACATCATATATACTAACACCATTACACAACAATAATTTTAACTCTTCAATGAATGGATTTAAAGAGATAATAATATTCCTCTTCGGATGTATTGGATTTAAAAAATTCAAAATGATATATGGATCATTCATCAACATCCAAAAAAGGAAATTTGTATGTATTTATAAATTAGTTCCAATAAGAATATTGACTATAATAAGAACCAAATGGGAAAAAACCATATATTCAAATTCTATAATGAACATTATAATATTTTGAAGAGAAATATAGATAAATCCTATCAAAATGAGAGCATGAATCGTTATCACAACTATAATATAATCATTTTTGGGATGATATGTTTTATTTGACAAACGAAATTAATGATTTTTTTTGTGGCATAAATAAATTCTAAAATTTCATTGTGAGTGGGAAATAACACCACTAGTTAATTAGAAGTAATCCAGAAATCTCTTATTTTGAATTGAGGTTTCTTGATTTCCCAATTCGAGGACAATAAAATAAAAAATAATTTTCACCATAACATAGTACATGATTAATTTAACATGCATGAATCTTCTATTAATTGTAACAAAAAATACAGACCCCCACTTTTTCTTATATACATTTTTAGGGAACACATTTCCATCAGGTAAAAGTTATTGGAGTAATAATATTATTTTATCAAAATATCTATATGAAATTAATTTATCTGATCTAATAGCCATAAATATTGTAATTGATTCAATTTTTCATATCATTCAATAAATATATTAGGCATCCTATGCATACATTATCAACACATAAAATAGTTATGGTTCTGGACGAAGAGTTTAATCATTATTCTGAGCTTGTGTTTGATAAAGAGACAGACCAATAACCTTATTTACTATTTTTTAACCCATGATTGATCTAAAACAAAATTACTATCATCTTATCCACAACTACATTAACTATACTGATTATAAAAAATATAATATCTTAATAAACCATAATGTATTAGATGAACTTCAATGGTTTAAAATGTTTTAGATCACCTCAAATTGTATTTCCTTCATGGAAACATAATTTTACATTTTTAAAGAAATAATATTTTGATGATTCATATGGTAAAAAATCTTCCACTTACGCTATATACACATGAATTATAGTAGAAACATTGTGATTAATGTGATGATTTATCCAATCACGATCATACAATTATAAATTTATTCTACATCCTTCATTGGTAGTTTTATAAAAAATATAAAATAAAAATATTGATTATGATTAATCTGAAATAATAGATTATCCGAAAAAATTAGAAACCCAAAAAATTGGGATTCATTTATAAGACTTACCAAATAACAATAATTATTATTCATTACTAATATCAATAATTAGTGATAATTTTGAAAAATTATTGGTAATTATTGATAATTATTTTTTATTATTACGAAAGGATACAATATGATGCAAATTATTACTACATGTAAATATTTTTTGTTAATTTTTTGTAATTGATACAATTTTTTACTAATTAACTATAATTATTTTTAATGATGGAAATAATTTTTATTTAGTGGAAATTGATTGTAATTATATTGTGATTATTTGTAACTATTGCCAATAATTTCTCATTATGACCAATTACTCTTAATTATTGCTAATTATTTTTATAATTTCAAATTATTTCTTATTATTGCCCAATTGTTCTAATTATTTGTAATTATTATTAATTAATTGTATTTACTACTAGTTATTTGTAATTATTTCTATTTATTTTCAATCAATCATACTTATTGCAAATTTTTGAAAATTATTCATATCTATTGATAATTAATATCATTTATGGATAATTATTTAAAAATATTACTAATTAATGTTAATTATTGATAATTATTAGTAATTATTACTTATTATTTATAATTATTATAAATTATTTTTATATATTATGAATTTATTATAATTAATTGTAAATAATTTTAATTATTACTAATTATCTCTAATGATTTCTATTTTTACTGATTATTACTAATTTTGTCTAATTAGTACTAATTGTCATTATTTGTTACTATTTATAGCTAATTATTACAAATTATTGAAAAGGACTACTATATATTGAAAATGATTGTTAATCATTAATAATTATTGTTAGTTATTTGTTATCAATACTAATGATGACTAATTATTGAATTTGTTTTGCTAATTATTCCTAATTATCACAAATTGTTAATAATTATTTCCAATTATTTTTAATTATTACTAGTTATTTTTAATTATTTCCCTTTATTGGTAATTATTACTAATTACATTTAACTATTAATAATTATTTGTAATTATAGTAATTTACTACTAAATATAGATATATATTGCCAATTCCTGTCAATTATTTGTAATAATTGGTAATTATATATAATTAATTTTAATTTTTAGTATTTGTTTCTATTTATTATTAATTATTCATAATTATTGAAATTTATATGTGATTATTGGAATGAATTTTGAATTGTATTCAATTAATAGTAATTATTACTAATCATTGGTTATTATTAAAATTTATGGTTAATTATTACTAATAATTGGTAAATATTTGTAATTATTACTAATTATTATAAATTTTTACTATTTATTGATAAATATTGGTAATTTCCATTGATGATTAGTTGTAATTTGTACTTATTACTAATTTATTATAATTTTTATAAGTAATCTCTATTTATTTGAATGTTGTGGTAATTATTTGAAATTATTGATTTTTATAAATATTTATTAGAATGTTTTTCTAAATATTTCGAATTACTGGTAATTATTAATAGTTATTGGAAATTGTTACTAATTATTTTTAATTGTTGTAAACTTTTTCTAGTTATTTGTAATTATTTATAATTATTAAAAATAATTTCTAATTCTTAGTAATTAATTATAATTATTTCTAGTTATTAAATATTATTACTAATAATTGATAATTATTAATAATTATAGGTAATTACTTCTATTTATTATTAATTATTGGTATTTACTTCTAATGGTTTCTAATTATTTTTAATAACTGCATATTTTAAAATTTATTATTAATTACTTCTAATTATTACCAATTATTTGTTATTATATCTAATTATTACTAATTATTTGTAATAAATACAATTTTTTACTAATTATTATCAATAGATACTAGGTCTACCTAATTATTTTTAATTATTTGTAATTATATGTAATAATTTTTAATTAAAGACAATTACAACTAATTATTAAAAATTAATACAACTTAACGATATTTATTAAAAAAAATTACAAATTAATACAACTTTTTTCTAATTATTGTTTCTTTTTACCAATTAGTGGTAATTAGTGGTAATTATTACAAATTATTATTTATTTTCAATTGTAACTAGTTATTACAAAGTATTCGCTAATTATGGGTATTTACAGTAATTATCAAAACTTATTGACAACCTATTTGAAATTACTACTAATTATATTTAATTATTATAATTTATTATTATAAATTATCATTATTAAAAATCATTACAATTTGATGTTAATTATTTTTAATTCTAAATAATTTGCATTTATTATTACCGATATTCGATAATTATCATTGAATTTTAATAATTATTTTAAATTATTTCTATTAAAGTTTAATTATTAGTAATTATTACTATTTATTATTTATTATTTATAATTATTTAATAATTATCATTAATTATTATTAGTTTTCATTAATTATAACATTTTTCATCAATTATTTCTTGTTTTTGTTAATAATTACTAATAAAACATATTTATTGGTCATTCATACAAATTAATGTTATTTATTACGTAAAATTAACTAATAAATTAAACATAAAAATTATTAACAAATTATTGAGAATTACTACTTATTGTTACTCATTCTCAACAAATACTATCAATTACTACTCATTAATTCTAATTAAAACTAATTCTATCCAATTATTCCAAAATATTGATAACATATAATAATTTATGTAGACAATGAATTGAATAAGTTTAAAATGAATACCTCAAAAAAAGATGACTTACTTGAACAAAACTGAACTCATGGGATTCCGAAGGCCTCTTTATGAAAACAGTTTACACAAAATAAAAAATATCATATAGGGGGGCTACTGAGAATTGAAAAGAGAGCATAGAAAGTATTCTTGAAGAATGGGTGTATGAGGCCTTAAATAAGGTAGATTTTTTGAAATGGAGTATTAACAAAAAGATTTATGAGGAGAATAATAGTGTTTTCAAATTCGATTCCTATAAATTATCATCTACATCTAGTCTATCATCTTCTCCTCTAGCTCGGCCATGTTCCATATTGTTTCCAACATTTCTAGGGGTAGTAACATCTTGCTATCGAGATTATGTGGATTCTTCATCCTTTTATTGGCTTAACAAGGGATCACTCATGCTCTATTGTTGCTTCGATGGTGGTTTTGAGATTTGTAGTGGAGACATAGAGCTTCCACCAAGATCCATAGATGATGGACATGGAATTTTCTGATTAGGTCAGAGGTGATGAGGGGAAGCATCTTATCTATGTAGAATTCTTAGATGCATGTTCTAGATGAAATGAAATCATATTTTCTAGTTTTTTATTGTTCCATATCGTCTTGATCCCACATCAATTTATAGTTTAGTCGACCACATCATAATAATTAGTCATGAGTCATCAATACCCCAATAACTCATTCTGTTTCTAATACATTTCATTAATTCTCTTAGTCTTTTCCACTATCATTTTCCCAGTTCCATGTTACTCATCTAGTTAGATTCTATTTTTGAACCTAAAAATTCTACCATGTTATCCTTTTTTGTAATCATTTCAAAATTTTAGATATTTATTTTCTCCATTTTTTATTTTAAATGTTCCTACCAAAGAGTATGCTGAAAATAAAATTAAACAAGAATTAGAAATAAAATATGAAAATTAATGAAATAAATTTGTAAAAAAAACAATTCATGAAATATAGACATCCAAAACCCCTACACATAAAATCAGTCATTTCAGTAAACATGAAATCTTCACATGAATCATAGTGAAAACCCATTAAAAAAATATTTTAACACAAAAGTAATACAATGACAAAATTATCAATGGGGAAACAAAATTTCTAGAAATGTATGTTAGTAATTATCAAATCATTATTTTTCGAGTAAATCATGTTAATTATGTTCTTTTACATTACCCCATTAACATTAATGAATCTTCTTTGGGCTTTCATTCAATATTTTTAATTTATTATTACTAATCATGCTAGATTTTAATCTACCTCACTGTAATTTTCTTCATTCTTCCTCTATGATATTGGTTTTAAATGGAGTTTTTCATACCTTAAGTATATGATACTTACTATAGGTTTGAAAAGAATCTCAAATCTCAACCCAAAAAAATTACCACAATTTATCATGATGGATTCACATTAATGTTCAAATGACATTCATGATTTAACTAGGTCAGTTATGATGTGAAAACATTGAATATAAAAGAGGATGTTTATTTATTAACATATTACATGACATAAAAAATTAAAAATAAAATAAACTGTTCAAATTTTATCCCCCCACACTTCCCCAACACAAATAAACTCTCGTGAATATTAAATTGAAGTACAATGAAATAAACCCCTTTGTTTTTTTTCTTTTCTCATTTTTGATATTTTTCTGAAGCTGTTAATGGGAAAATTCACACAATCCTCTCCCATATAATTTGTGATCTCAAAAAAACACTAATTTTAACCATTATAATAGGATCATAGGTTGGTCTATGGGAGAGTTTTTAATTACCAATCAGACCACCCATTATTTCATAAATTTTTTTATTTTTTCATTTTGGGCTGTTTTTTTGTTTTCTTCTCAACTAGGGTAGAAATAAAATATATTGAATTAAATTCATGAACTATTCCAAAACATAATGATAAAAAACAGCTCACATATTCTTCTCAATAAATAACATTACATTATACCATGAACAACCTATCCCCCACACATCTGTAATCAAATATCATAAAAACACTTAGAGTACGGGTAAAAAGGATTATGTTAGCTTGTAATATTTCTCTCCCTAACTAGGTCACTCATGGGTTATATGAGATAAAATAAAGATATAATTTATAGTTTTTTCAAAAGTAAAATGATGTTAAAAATTCCTTCATCATTGTTAATGTTTATTCATCCATCATAGTTAATGTAAATTTTTACTATTATGGTTTTTGAAAATATCTCAAAAAATGTTCTATACTAAAAAATGATTGAGTTTCTCTAATGATATTTGTAATATGGTTTGTAATTTATTGTTCTAAAATACTATCATGAACGGGAATGATATAATAATATTTAATCACTCATACAATGAATACTAATTTCAAACTAATCAATATGAAATTTATAAAATTTAGAGCATGAAATTTTGAGAATAATTTAATCTAAAAACCTTAACTACCCTCCTCATATCATGATTCATCAAATTAATACAACTATTTCTATAAAAAATAATTCAATTCTTCATATTCCCATTAAATCTTATTAATAATGAAATCTAAAACAGGATATCATGGTTATAATATGTAAAATTTTGCATGATGCAAGAAAACTAAAGTAATAATCTATGGTGGGGATTGGTTTTTCTCTATGAAAATAAAAAACAAAAAATAATGTAGGGGAGTTGAAAAAATATATATTGAAAAAAAATAATCCAATTTCCTTATGAGTTTATTCCTCTAATTTATCATAATTTTATATTACTTGGCCATCATGTACCAATAATTTAGAACAACTAAGTGAAAGAACACAGTCTTCTAATAATTAATCTAAAAAGTTTACGGTAATCGAAAATTAAATCCGAATATATTCCTAAAAAAATTTGTGGAGTCTAGGAAATAAATAAAATATTCTAGTACGCTTTAGAAAATGGATTTTTTTAATGACATTTTCCATGACCTTACATAGTTCTATTAAGCAATAGTTATATCATACAGAGTTAGAAAGTTTAGATTTAACAATTTATAAATTTAGAGCCTATCTAGGTCAACTCTTCTGTTCAAAATCATAGAAAAAAAATTTATTGATAAGGTGTATGAAAAAATATATATAGTTATAGTGATTTTATATGGTCTTTATAGTTTTTTAAGATTTACTAAAACTTTAATTGTACTTAGTTTACCTATTATTAGACCAAATCATCAAGGATGTCTTTTATTAATTCATTAGATTTTATCTCCTCCTCATACAATTCCTTATATTTATTTTTCCACATACCCCTCCTCAACCTGTGTGAGGGTTTATTCCATGGGGAATTCAAATAAATATTTATCATAAAAGGTTACCCTAGGTTCATATTCATTTTCAGCATCACTCTTTAATTTAACCTCAATCATTGCATTGATGTTCGATTCCACATTAGTTAGTTCCTTAGACACCCCTATTTCTTTGGCAATATTCTATATAAATTCCATCAATTAATTTAATGATTCTTACAAGGTTTTTAGGATCATATCATTATAAATGCATCATGTTCTCTTCTAGCTTAGCATTTATCCATGGGATTTACATCACTTATCGATGTTGAAGAAGTTTGAATTCAAGCTTCCATGGATTCATCATCCTATCATAATCATTACAAAGGTTCTCCCAAGATCAATTCATTATCCCATGGTGGTCTTGGGATTTTTAGGGGAACCACATATCATCCCTTATGATTCTCCAAAAATGGACATTGTAGTTTTCTGTAAGGTTGGATTTGGCATGGCTTGATACTCATCAATCTATAATTGGGTGACATGGGTGTAATATGAATTTTTTATGTTTTAATTACATTTATATCAACCCCTAACATATGACCCCTCATAGATTCATAGAAAAGTTTATAAGTTCTTAATAATCCATCTTTCTTCATAAGTAGCTCGAAAACCCGTTATGGTACAAACCCAATCCATATCATCTTTAATAGGTGTCACCTACACATTCCCTATGCCTGCCCATGTCACGTAGTCCTCCTGATACTCTCTACTCGTATTCAATGATTCCTATTAATATATGTGTGTGCTTGACCAGTTGATAAGCCATTTTTCACCTAAATATACAATCATTTTTTCTATGTCAAAATATTTTAAACCTATAAATATTTAATTTATTCTAAATTTTGTTTATAATTTATCTTATAATAAATTATATAAATAAATTGAAATTTTGAAATATTTATCAAATAAATTTGAAAAAAATGAAATAAAATTTATGAAAAATGTAAATGTGATCTTTAGATATCATTTAATTAGTCCTCGACTACGTTACATACCACTTATAGAGTAATGGATCAATGTATTGAGATTACAAATATTCAAAAGGGTGGTTTTCACCGTACAATTCCCTAGCCTTCCAACTTATATAATATATAAGGAAGTGACTGTATGATTAGGGTACTACCATATGAAAATAGATCTATAACCTTCCTAGTAGATTATTGAAAACCATGTGTGTGTGGATTAACCTAAAGTCTGAGTCATAGATGACATCTCTGAACAATTTCGTAATGTTGATTCTGGTTATAGATTAATGTCAACTCTTTTCATACACTTGGGTTGCTAGTTTGGAACGAGACATGTTTTCCAAAAGTTTTCCCCATCATCAAGGTGTCTTGAGTTGTATAAGATTAATTTTGGAGTCATTATCATTCATGGTATGATGGATATAAATGTCATTTAGCTTACTAGATGTGTACATGGGACTTATGTTGCCCTATATGGTTGTCCCCCGATCTTATCCCAAGAGTTAAATCATTGTGTAACACTCGACCATTCCAATTTCAATGTGATAAGCCTTATCCATAGTGTAGGTTTTTGGAATACTGGAAGTATCATTCAATGGTATTAATAACTCAGATTGTAGTCATAAATAAAATGTAATCATTGCATTACAAGATCAAAATGTCATTTATAATAAAAAATTACATTACATGAGTGGATTAAAATATTACAACTGAAAAGTAATGATCATCATATAAATTATAATCAATTTATGAGAAGATATATAATTACATAAACATGTCATTTTTCTTTATTTTATGGTCTAGTTAACATGATCTTCTTGTATCGTATTTGATCTTCAAGATAAAATAATATAATCCTTTTAGTGATGATCCAAACATGCACCCCAAACTAAAAATTATTTCATAGAAACACCATGTTCAAGAATGTACCATCATGATTACTCACATTATTTAGGGTTTATGGAAACATAATTATTCTAATGATAGAAAGAACACTTGATGATCTACATATATATTGAGAAATGAGGGGAGGAGGGAACTCTAGACCTCATAATTCCTCTATATGGTTTGATAGATTATCACTAAATCTATTGTCCAAAATAATTGTATTTTGGGAAAGATATTTAATTTGATATTCGTTTTGGAATTTATAAGGTTGGAAGGTCACACAAAATTCTTCTCCCAATTCTAAAATTCTTATTTTTCCCCATGTACAACAATAATAATACTGCTACTATTTAAAAAAATGTGTTTGAAATGTTGTACATGTAATGAATATAAATAAATATAATTTATACCATCTAAAATCAGACCATTAAAATCGTTCCTCATTCTCCTAACCACATTACCAATCACTGAATAATGACTATTTATTTAATATATAAATATCATTTCATTATTCATCAATACCTATAATAAATATTATATTCAAAAAACATTAAAAATTTTATTATTATTTAACTGAATTATCATTTAAAATAACATATGATGAAATTTAATCAATCCACCAAACCTAAGTATATAATATTTATTATATCTTTTTAAATGAAATAGTATAATTTAATTAATATTTTGGATACAACAATATTTTGACACACTATGACTCTTTTTTAGTGAAATTAGGTATCACCACCTAAATTCCAAGGATAGTGTCTAGTAATATGTTAAGGAATTAATAGATAAATAAGTTTGCATCAGAACGTTTTTTAAGCTTTAATGAACAATTACTGTTTAATATAATCCCTTTATCGCAAAATCCATAATAATATTTGTTTCATGTCGGTTCCATTAACACATATGCTTGATCACTATTTCATTGATGTTTTGGAGTTGAAGTCTCCAACCAAACACCATGGACATGAATTAATTTATAAGGTCACATTCCCATAAAAGGGTCTGAGATATAAAATTCTGTATAAAGATAGAAGTGATAAACCCTTTTTGAATTATCCATTAATGCAATATCACCCGTGACACTCCCTACACATCCTACTTTTGTGAGAACAGTTTCCTACACAGTTATCATAATACATCCCTATATGTGAGTCAAGATATCCATTAATGATAATATTAATGTATAATGATCAATACACAAATCCATAGATATAAACATCTAATGACACATGGAAATATTGATTTCCAATTAACAGGTTTGTTCTCATAATATTGTATCTTGGATATTACCAAGGGGAAACAACATGAGAAGTTGTCTTAATTTATTATAAGCCTCCAACTCCTAAGATCCTAAATTGTTTGTTTCTAGAGAAAAAATATCATCTATCCAATGAAAAATGTTTAAGAATAATTTTCCCGCGCCTCTATGATCTCATCATAGTTGGGTACCTCTATTATTTTCTATCATGTCATATATTCCTTGGAAATTATCACATGAAAATACTGTCTAGAGTAACAATCATGATGTGATAATAAAACATATTTAATATGGAAAAAGTTTAATCAAGTACAAAATAAGTTGGTTCTAGGGAACCAAATCTAACATACATCAACATTTTCTAGATACTACTTAAAAAAAACATTTAGCGCACTAGTTCTGACATGATACTCATGCTTTTACGGAGAAATATCTTTCATTAAGGGGTAAAAATATTATTCCTATAAGGATACTTTACTCACTAAAAATTCACCTCACTGAGAGAATTCCCTAAATAGATGAAGCTTCTAAAGAATATGATTTATCCATTCGGTTGACCTTGGCTCTTTAGGGAGATCATCCACTATAGTGTTATTATAATATTCAATGATTAAATCTTTACTACTAGGTACTAGATCATGCTCTTAGAAAACTTTTCCAATCAAACCCACTTTTTGGATACATAAATAGCCACAATATACACATTCTCCAATATAGAATTTTTTATAAATGGATTCTTTAAGGTATTCTATCTCACATATATCTTGTTGAGACAAAATACATATCATAACTGTGACATCAGATCATTCTTATCTATCTAAACACTAAGATATTCATAACCCATATTGAATAGTACAACATATCATCCATACATAATGAAAATATCCATAGTATGCCTCAAATACAAAGGGATAGCCTTAACAGTAATCCAATGATGTTCACAAATATCTTCTTTAATATCTTCCTACCATGTTAAAATCAAATGATACATTAAGCCTTATACATGACTTGTCATATATGTTAAATCATATCATAGAATTGTATGATATCTTGCTAATTCCCTCTCTTTCCTCTAGTGTCTAAATTCATATTTTATTAAAAATATGTATACCATGTGTCACTGGCACCAATCGCCAAATAGATAGATTCATTTGAAAACTCTTCAGTTTCTGGTCAACGAATGTACCGTGAGTTAGTCCAAGAAGCACTTAGGATCTATCACACTTGATCTTCATCCAATAAATATAGGCTTCTCACCTATGCCCTTCATGGAAAGGAACTTTCTCAATAATCAATCAAGATCCGGTAAGTATGGTTTATCTTTTCCAATTACTGAAAGTTTATCATCATATACCACAATGAAGAAAACTATACCCCCACTAAACTGCATCGAAACACAAGGGTCACAATATATTACAATAAATCCTAATTATTTAATGGATTAGTAGAATCAAATTTTCCATGACCTGGATTATTTATTTAATCCATAAATGGATTTGTGTAACTTGTATATATATTTTTTAATTTTTCAGAGTCACAAACCCTTCGGGTTGTGTCATATATACATCCACTTTAATGTTACCATTATCTAATCTGTTTTTGATATCCATTTTCAAAATTTCATATTAATGGTAAGGTTATATGAAAATTAAAATTATAATGGGAAAAACATGGAAACTAGAGGAAATGTTTCCTTATATTTAATGCCATAACATTGTATAAACACATTATCCACAAACCATTCTTTATAGGTATCTAGTTTTTCTTCCTTATACATCATTCTTAGGAATGACCATTTACATCATTCAATTTTCATATCAACTAGTAAAAATATGATAAAATAATAATGGTTTTAATACATGGATTTTATCATAAAATTCATGGCTTCTATCTACATTACAACTTCTAAGCTATCTACTTCCTCCTTGTAGATATAAGGTATTCAGTGTTTACCAATAATGATTCACCATAATTAGGGACTATAATACAATATCACTTTAGTTATCTTACCTCTTTATAGATAATATGTAATAAAATTAATTTACGAACAATATATTCTATGGGGACCTAGTGAATTGGTTCCTATACAATCCCTTCTGTATCATGTACAAAAAATTCATCAATGTCAATCCTAACCCTACTATCCTCCTTGTCAATGATCTCCTGCTCATTATATATGACTGATCATGAAATAATTAATTTATTTTATAAAGGTATGTATTGGTAGTATCCCATTATTTCATCAGAATGTACTATAAATGTATGCTTCTGGCCTTGAGAAGCTTTTTTATTGCATGAAAAATAATTAACAAACTCATTAGAACCCCCTTGCCCAAACATGTGATAAAATAGGTTTCTGTCCATCTTATGATTCAAACGGAATATAGTCTTCCAAGTTAGTTGGTTCTTGGTTTAGAATATATAATGTATTTTATAAGTTATATACCCAAAATGATAATAGAAGGTTCTTGTGAATCATTTTTGATTATACTATGTTCAAAATGTTAGGATTTCTGAGTTCACTAATAGTATTCTTCTTTGGTCTAAAGGAGAAGTGGGTTTTATGAATTCCCATACTCCCGTAGAAATTTGATAATGTATTTGTTATGATATTCAACACCTCTATCAGATCAAATTTCCCTTGTCTTCTAACAAAGGTGATTATCAACCTCATTATTTATCTCTTTGAATATATCAAAGGGTTCAAACATATATGTCATTATATTGAAAAAACAATACCTACTACATCCATTAATAAATTTAATAAATAATTTTTATCCACCTCTATATTATAATTAAAAGTTCCACACCCATTTTTCTATAAATATTATATAATCCCTATAACCCTTCTATATTAATTGTTTAATGATTATTTTTTCATCGTAAATTGTGAAAAACCATGTCATATTTCAATTAAATTTATATAAAAAGATTCTATGTAACCATATTGATAGTGATTTTTCAAATGCTTGTCAACTATGTGACCAACACTATGATTCCATAACTCAATGTAATATGAGTAATGTGTATTTTGTTTTGTAAATTGAAAAAAATCATAAATATATACATTTTATTAAATAATAAATTCATAAATAACATAAAATAGGTTATTTATAATAATAGAATCCTTTATTTAAAAATTCGAAAATATTTCCATCTATATCTAAATAAGAAAAAAAAATGTTATTATTGATAACATTAGGAACATAATAATGGTTCATTAAAACATAAATCAATAATGTTACTAATGTGTGATGGTGGTTCCCAATGGCTAGAGTAATTATCATTTATCTATTATAACCAATATATCTACCTAATATACGTTAATCTTCCAGAAATATACATAGTTCCTATATTTGGAGAAAAATCAGAGAACCATATATTGTATCTAATAATCAAATTGTAGATATATAGTGATTATAATCAATATATATCACATTTTAATGATCCCCCCTGATTCATTGGCTAGTCCAAATTCATTTTCCCATGGCCCATATTGTAACATTAAAAGCATACAACAACATCTACCCTTGATTTCTTATATGCATTATTCTTCTTAGAGGGTCGTTAGTCTAGAGTCTTAGACATTGAATGAATATTAATCCCCTTTACCATGTTCCTATTATTATTGTTCTATATATGTAAAAAAAAATTCACACCCCATGTCTTTGTCAACATGGAGAATTATTATAATATGTTATATGAGTATCTTCATGATATTTCCCATATTATCATTCACAATAAAAAAAGAGAATTATTTTTTTAGTTAGGATAGTATGAGATATATAATCAACTCATTAGGGATCTCGAAGCCAAATATATATATGCACTCAATATTTTTAGTCATCTTGACTACATGTTCTCCATCTAGTCCCGACTCTCCATACTGCATGTGAATAGTGAAATTGAGATATAATATCTATATAATCTCACCTTCTCCTGATAGAGATCATGAAGATGAAAAATGAAGCTATTAGAATCCATATACATATATTTCTTTAGAATATCATTGTACTTAGAGGATACTTGGAAAAATTTGACATTAATATCATCTTCAATACGTTTTAAATAGAGAGATATTTATTCCTCATCTTACTCCTTGGAATGTAAAATCGGATTTGGGGTTTATAGCATTCATGATTTCTATTATTTGTATAGTATAATGTGAGGGAATCTTTACCATTCAAATATATTCATGATGGTCTGTGGGTTATCTTTCTCTAGTATGGATTACAGTGATATTGTAATTTTTTTGAATTTCTATTTTCATACAATTATGATTAGATACATTTTAGTTTTTTTCATTACCTTTTTTTAATAAATTTAAAATTAATTAAAGTATTATTAATTACCTAATATTATTAAATAGTAAATATCTCTCATCATCAATTTTTCAATTTCATATCAATTAGATATTCTAGTGGAAAGGGTCCATATTCCCTAATCACAACCCAAACCTGGTCCAACCATACTATTTGACGTGTTTTTTTTAGGAATAAAATTTCCATGTATATCAAATAATAATTCATTGTCCTATTTTGAGTACTACCCAATCATAAAATATTATTTTTATGATTTTTCCTTCCTTTTTTCCATCACTACTTAATGTACTCTTTTGGTAGTCATCCCTTGATGTAATCTAATTCAACCAAAAACATCAAGCTAAAATTTACACAATATTTGAAATCACACCAATGTGGGTTAATCAGGTTATTTGGCTTATGAGGTTGATTCTAACATCAATATTGGAAGGCTACATTGGCTTAATATTTTCATATATAGAGTTTTATCATTATGCAGAAATCCCAGTTCACCATTTTTAATTCCAGGTAGAAATTATTTTAATTTTACTTAAGTTATTAGACCTTCCTGATAAAAATTATACACATAATCTGATTATATTTTATTCTATCATGGATGCTTGTTAACTCATTTATTATGTGATCACATATAAATAAAAATCATTAATAATTAACCATGAGACTAAAATAATAAAAATATGTGGCATGATCGTGGGATTTCTAATAGTTAGATTACATAGTAGATGATGAACTAACCCTCCAACCTGGGGGGAAACACAATGAACCCAAACTTAGTCAGTGATGATGTATTCTACCTTGGAACCTATGTATCACCTTTTTTGGTTTCAACTTGATTCTTTCTCTCAGGCGACCTCTTATCATTTTAGAGATACATAATTATAATTTCTTTTACTCACACACAGGTTGGGGATCCAATGAATTTGATAAAGGGGGTTTACATAAAAATAAACTATGAGAACATTTTATCATATATCATAAGTATGGGAAACTATTAGGCGATCAATAATAATTTAAATAAAATAAAATAAAATAAATCAATCACATAAAATGGATAGTCTAATCTCATGATTATCCACACATAAAGAAATGAGCATTACTATTCAATCTAGTTATCAATTATATAATTTTTTTCTTTAATTAAGAATGTTCACCCTTAATTAATCCAATTAATTAAATTTATTAAAATTATAGAAGGTCATCCATTTCACACCATCAGCGATAATTTTATACACATTTTACATCATTTAAAATTAATATATTATATAAGATTATATGTAGGAAACCACTTGTATTAATAAAAAAAATTAAATTGAAATACATTTATTATATATTTGTTAAACCTATGACATGGATTATACTGTTGAATAAATTAAATAAAGAACAGCTAATAAATATGTTTTAATTATGAATTTAATTCTTATTCACATAATAATTGGAGAAGACTAATAGCATTAAACAACATATCATGTTCAAAAGTACATGGGATGTAATTATTTTTTCTCATGTATGAAAAATACAACATGGGTCGAACCCAATTCTATGCCATGTACAATGTTGATGTACATAGCGTGTAGTCCAATATACATGGTGTGTGTCATAGTATTTCCCATAATGATAGTCATCATGTTGTGTATCCAATACAAGACATTCTATGGACACAATGTGTACATAACCATAAGATAATGGGGAATACACATAATGTATAGTGGTTTTAGAGCATATAGTTATTTAGGTCATGTGCCAACCCATCCATATATACATTCCAATCTAACCCATTCCAATCATAGACATGATTTTGTTGGATCTGACCTGATAGAGAAATATATAGATGAGAAAAAAAATGTACCAATCATTTATACTAAAAGTACACTATGTGTATTCTAGTTTTTTCAAGGAATAACATTAGGAACATTTCGATGGTGTGATTCAAATACATCAACATTTTTAATTATTAATCTTTTATAGGTTATTTATCAAGAACAAGTAAAGATAAGATAATATGATGTTATATAATAAAATTAAAATTTTTATGTAAAATAAAACTCAAAAGAATTAAATCAATAATGTAATAATAAAAAAGTATAAGTTAAACATGTGACCTCTCTAATGAAACATGTATTTTCTATGTGATGTGGAAATATCCATTAATTGCATGATGATCGTGATTTTTAGTCATAGATATCATGTAATTGTTTCTTTACTTGATCAAAACATCATGTACAATGAAAAAAATATATTTCTTAACTAGATTAAAATGATGAAACCAAATGAGAAATATCTATAGATATAATTTATAATTAATTTATGACTAGATATAGAAACACATCAACATGTTTTTCCACTTTCATTAATGATCTAGTTAACATGATCTCATCATTCTGTTGTTACACAGCAGGATCGAAATGAAGATTCCCTCTAGAGGTGATCAACATGTTCCCAATTATTTTTGAATGACACCAAAGAACTGCGCATTGCT
Organism: Viscum album; assembly: GCA_963277665.1. Taxonomy (NCBI): domain Eukaryota; kingdom Viridiplantae; phylum Streptophyta; class Magnoliopsida; order Santalales; family Viscaceae; genus Viscum; species Viscum album. The sequence continues at coordinate 1,470,364,317 of OY728125.1, read as the reverse complement.
AGCATGACCTATCTCGATCACCTGAATTGATCTTGATTTATCACTATTGTATTTTTCTAGAGAGATTATAAACTATTCATAACAACAAATTTATTTGAGAGAGGATGAGAAGAGAGTGCTATAGACTTCCTTATATGCCTCTAGTGACTAATAGAGTGTCACTCTATCAATTATACATTATAATTGTGTCGTATGAAAGTGATATAATTAGATATTCATTTTTTCTAGTTTAGGGATGTCAAATACAAAACATTCTTATTTCCAATTCCATAACTATTAGTTGAACTCGTGACTAATAAAAATAAAAATATAATTATTTTTAAATGCTTGACATGTGAGACACATAAAATATATATATATATATATATATCATTAATACCATTTTTAATCATACCATTAAAACAAATATTATTTTCCCCGTAAAAATTTATTGATCCTGGAATGATGAATAATATTTTTTTTAAAAAAAGATAATTCCATGGACTAAACAGACCAAATAAAAATTATAATCAAAATAGAGTTTACAAGGGTCTAAAATACAGGATAATATTAAAAAAAATTTAATGTTAGGAATTAAGATCAGCGGGGAGGTATGTGGACCAGGTGATGCCTTTATTTACTCCCATGATGGCCAGGCTATCTACAACTATGTTTTCTTCTCAATAAACATGTATGATGATATAGTTGAGGTTGATAAGAAAACATGTTCATTCCATCCAATGGGTAGTAATTGACCATGCAAGTTGTGTCACACCATTCCAAATTTAATGTACGATGGTCATCAAGTCACTTTCAATCGAGATGTTGTTCCAACTAAATTTATTGGCGAAGGAAATTTAATTTATTAAGTTCATCATCTCAACTTAAAGGGTAGGGGTCGTTCCATAGATAGCCATGGAACATCCAAGGATCAGACTGAAGTGATTCCTAAAGATATCACCACATCCCGTATGGCCTGGATTTCCTATTTCGGTGCCATCAATATTAATTTTTACCCAACCATAAAGAGGAGCTCTCTAGAACACCTCAAGAGTGTGAAAGGATTGACATAAATTGCCATTAATCTGCGGACTTCGCATGATTCCAATGTCAAGGATAGTGTTGTGACAATGTCTCATTTTCATCAAAAGGAGCTTCATGTATGGAAATTTAGATCCACATGTGACCTTCATTTTGATTGAGTGAGTAATTATTATAAACAATAGAATTCTGGTCATACCAGATCACATTGTGGAGATCAACAAATACAACTATGAAAATGTTTTTGATTTTCCAAGAGCCTTCAATTTCTTCACATTTCTTTAGTTGAGTTTTTACGGAGACTAGAATCAACTTTTTGAAGTTAAAAATTTCAAAAATATAATTCCTATGAGTAGAAGTAGTAACACGAGAAAGAAAGAGGTGGTTAGAATCTATACTATAATTTTATTTATGAAAAATGATCAAAGAGGCCCTAAAATTGAGAAATAAAATACTTATACAATATGGAAAGAGGGTATTTTACTTTTAACCCATACAAGAAAATGCATCAAGTCTTCAGGCACCGCATCCAATCTTAAGCATCTTTCTTCAAATATACCTTTGTTTCGAATCCCATCCATAATAAAATTTACTTCCTATAATGTATGTGTGATGAAGTAATTCATGTTGGCTATCATTTCAAGGCAGTTGATCCATTTACCTATTAGTCTCTAGGAGAGTTATCACTAAAAAAATTTAACCGTTGCCACGAGCATGACTGAATCACAATCAAACCATATATTATTCCAATTTTTTTGACTATCCATGTTAACTGCTCTGATAAATTCGAGAATTTTATCTTATAGGGAAGTGGAATGTCCGCAAGGACCACAACTGGACTATACAACATCAACCTCGAAGTCCCTGAAAATCATCATGAAGCCTGATGATCTCAAGATTCCATGGGAGGCACCATCAGTATTACACTTTAACCATCCATTGAATGGAGGAGTCCACATAAACTCCAATGTGAATCTTCTCTCTGTTGATTACTGTTTCTTCACATTGAGAATTGTTGGAATTAAAATCATTGAAGGAAAATATATGTGGGAACTTTATTTTAGGAAATTATCTTGATGATATTGATTCTTTTGGTCTTATCTAAGGCTTGACCAAATGTTCTATCCAACAATAATCACTTTTAGAGTTACAGAAATAATGATTGTAGGAATTTTTTGAGTTAATTATCCCATTTTGAGTAGGTTCCTAGATTAATAAATCAATAGTATAAGAAAAAGAGTAGATTTCAAGGAAATTCAGAATATTCATAGGGAGGTGGTCATGATGGGTGTTTATAATTCATCTAATAGATAAGTTAGCACTCTCACAGATTTGATTGGGAGAAATAATTGAAATTAAAGGAGTGTTAGCCCAGTTATCCAACAAGAATTTCATAGAGGAGTCTCTGGAGACCATATATATAGAATTATTCACAATATTGGAGAAATATTGTTTAATAGATGTCCATATAGAAGGGATAATTATATTCAACTTTCCAATATTATGTTTACAATAAATGTATTTTTTATGAAGGTAATAACATCATCATAATTCTGGAAAAGGTTCCAAGTGAGTGTAGCTTAAAGGGATTCATTAAATTACACTATATTTTTAATTCCAATACCACATTTCACAACGGTATTGCAACAAGATGACCAGGGGATAGGCAGAAGTTTCCTTTTTATAGTTCTACAAGTCCATATGAAATTATTTATAGCAGTGTTTATTTTTCTGATTAGGACCACATGCCATTTAAATACTATCATGGGGTAAACCATCATGGAGAAAATAGTGGAATTTAAAAGGTGAGTCTTACTAGCCATAGAGATATATTTACCTTTCTAAGATGAATGTTGGTTTAGGACTTGGTCAAATATATTCACAATATGGAAAGACATGGGCCATCCCCAAAAGATGGGAACACCAACATAAGTTAAACAGAGCGTACCTTCTTTCATCCCTATGTAAATGATAATTTTAAATTTTCTACTAGTTTGAATTTTCCTCCCAAAGAAGTTGTAGGATTTGTTCTAACTAATGCTTTCACAAGAAACATCCTCATAGTGTGAGAGCACTGTATCGAGTTTAAGGATGTTTCTTTGATCACCTTGAAGGAAGAAAGATGATTTCATCAGCATAAAATAGGTGTGTAGGAGCATTCACATTCCGAGGGACATGGATGGGTTTCAACTTATTATGGTTCCCCATATTGGTGATTAGATGACTAAGATTTTCTTTCGCAATAGTGAAGAGAATGGGAGAGCGGGGGTCACCTTTCCTGACACCTTTGGTGCATTTTGAATAGCTAATTGGAGGGCCATTGATAAAAATGGAGAGACACATTGAGGTGAAAAATGTTATGATTGTAGGCATAAAAGAGGCATTAAAACCAAATCCTAGAATAACATTGAATATAATGCTCCAATCCACGGTGTTGACATTTTCTCTGATGTAAAGTTTAGTAGATATATTTCCTCTCTTATTAGCTTGTTTCAAGTATTTGAAACACTAAGAGGTAAGAAAGATGAAATCTTTAATGGATCTAACTTTAATAAAACCAAATTGGTATAGGAGTCAATTTTGTCCATGATAGTTGAATGTCTATTTACAATGATTTTAGTGATGATTTTATAAAGTGTGTTAATAAGAGGACCCAAAGAACTATCAGAATTCAGACTGATGTTGGTGTCTTTGATTTCATGATCCAGGGGGTGGTGAAGAAGATTTTGTGGTCCTCCGAAGTGATCACTATCAAAATGAATTCATGAAGGAGGTATTGGTTGATATCTTGACCATTGAAGATGGATTCATAGTAGGAGACTATATTATAAGAAATGTCATCTTCATTTTCAATAAGTTTTTCCCCATACTTTAGAAATTTTACTAGCTTGTAATATTTTATAATACCTTGGGGAGAATTATAGAATATAGTATTTATGTCACCATATGATAACCATTAAACATTACATAGTTTTTTCCTCATATTTTTATTAAAAGTGATCAGAGAGTTGAGTTTAACTACAAGGTTTATATATTGAGTTGGATTAGTGTTAAGGTCAGAGCTGGTGTTCTTGATTTGAATATCATTGTATTATTCATCAAAAATAAGGATTTCATTGTTAGTTTGTTTGTATTTGGATCTCCACCATGTTTTGAGAGTGGGTTTGAGATGTTTTAATTTGTAATTACAGGAAAAGGCATCACTGTTGTGTGACATTGAAGAACAATAGTTTTGAATGATATTAGTGCAATTGAAATCAGAGAACCGCACATTATTAAATCTAAAAGTAAATCAGGGTTTCATGTCCTTGGTGGATAAGTTGACCATGATGGGGTGATGGTCAAAGATCAGCCTGGGTAGAAATGGTGCTGGAGAAAGTGTCTCATTCATCTAAAATAGGAACATTCATGAAATCGCATTGTACATTATAAGAAACCACTCTATTGTAATGTCGTATACAACAAGTTTATTTAAGACCAGCGAGATTAATTTCAATGAGATTGTTCTCTTTAATCAAGGATTTAAATTCTATCGTGGAAATAGAATCATGAAATGGTCCTATTTTCTCACTTGATTAGATAATGTCATTAATGTATACAATAATAAACCAAGGAGTAGTAATATTATCACCTATAGATAAGCGACTATTCCATAGGGTTCTCTTTTCTAGGAATTTATTCTTTTCATGAACAAAATAATGGAAAAGGTTTGTTTCATTAGTATTCAAGTTTCAAGTAAAAATATGGTTATAGAAATTGTAAATACTAACATTTTGAACAGAAGTGTGTGAGAAAATCCATAGAGATTCCGCATTGGAGTTATTTTTAATTGCACCAGAAAAAACATATTTATGATGGCAAAAATGAGAGTGTTTATAAGAAATGGTAAATTTTGGATTAGAAATAGAAACTAATATAGGATTATGAGTGTTAACCATTATTTTTAGTATAATTAACGTGTTAGGTTTGGAAACTCCCTACCAATTCCAAAAGAGAATTTTAATTTAATCGTGAATTTGGATTTAGAAATACCTTCTTTATTTTCTCCCGAACAATTGTTTCTAAATAACCTTCTACCTATTTGAGTATTTTTAAAAGTAGTGGTTTTTTATCCCAATTATTAGATATTATAGGGTAATTTTAATAGGTTTGTTTATTGACGCATTCAAAGTTGAGCCTATAGAGTTATTATTAGACAATGTCAAAGAATTAGCATTTTGGTTAGATAAAATATTTACAGGATGTTCAGAAAAATCATCAATATCAACAGAATAAGTACCATCTAATGGGAAATTTTGTAGACATAGGAAGTGGTGTACCTGGATCCATTGAATAAACTGAGTCCTACTATAATATAGTACCCAAATTAGATGTAAGAGACTGCATATTCTATGGGGTGTCATTATAAGAATGGATATGAAAAGGATCATGTACCGTGTGTGTATTTCCTTTTACATATTAAGCATATTCGAAGGTCGTGGAACCATTTTTTAGGCATAGTTATTTTGGTCTATACCTAGGCCTGAAAAGCCTTCGGTCTAGTGTGTAGTTACCCATGTTTTATAGAGCATCCAGTGGGTGTTACTTGATAATTTGTCTCCTCCACATCAGAATCATCTATGTATTTTCCTGTGCATGTACAAAAATGAGGGATTATTTTCTGCTATAGATTCATGGCTCACAGATTAAATGGGATTGACAGTTGGTTGAGTCATTCTATTGAAAGTGGTTTGAGGATAAACATGAGCAGCATTATGTCTAGTAACTGGATTTCCAATTTTAATATTTGTAGCAGTGTTTTATAGTGTTTGAGAACTAATAGGAGAGTAATGCATATGGTGAGAATAACTTCAGTTATTTACCTTGTGGTTGTTCTATTTTTTTCACACAAAGAGTCCTTGAGTTATTCATGAGTTAGGGTTCCTGGATCTACCTAGTGCCATTTTGACCAGTATCATTTTCTTAGTATTTACTAATGTTATCAAAAAAAATGTTTTCATTTTCTACTAGGAGGTTTTGTTCTTTATTGGGGTCATCTTCCTCTTCAACTACATCAGGTCAGGTTTTAATTGATTTTCCCCTGTGTGTGCCAAGTTGTGTGTTTTTTAAACCAAATTTCATATTTCTTTTTAATGGTTTTAGTAATATCTACCATGGTATATTCTTCATTATTTTCCATATTCCCTTCCATTCAATTTCAATTGTTGGACTTACATGTTTTATAACCACCCTGTAAATGGAAATCGTGTGTCCAATGTTCATACAATGATCACAAAATGTGGGGGGGGGCTTTTTCTCGTATTCTATTCTAATTTCAGTATTATAATAACTGGCATCGAAACTAATGGATTTGGTTAGTTTTTAATGTAAGTTAATTTCAATAATAACTCGCACAAAGAGACATAATTCCTCATTTAATGTTATTTGGTATATTTGGAGAGGGGTTCCTATACAAGAATCAATGACATTTTGAATTTTTGGGTGCCAAATGAACTAGTTCGGTCCATGTAATTTCATCCAACTTTTCTCTAGGGTATTTTTATACGTATAAGTAATAAAATAAAAGTCCCATTCAGATAACCTATGAAATATTACTTTTAGATTAAAATTACATGCCTTCCAAACATTATCAATATCATCTTTTTAGCATAACAGTATGTGATAATAGGTTTATTCTATTAGAGTTATTTTCTTGTTCGAGACATGCCAACAATGTGGAATTTGAAAATGTAATTTATGTAGAGTCTAATGATGGTCACCTTTAAGATAAGAGATGCATCCCATAATAGAGAATTTTCACATTTGAGTGCACTGTTGAAGTGAGTCTGGGTCCACATCCACCAAGGAATCCATCATCATTGATGTTCTTTTAAAATGGAGTCTTCGTCACATTATCATTGCCCAGATCTGTTCCTTTCAGAGCATCCAAAAATGAGATCCCCTGAGATCTACGATCGAACGAGTTATTTTTAGCTATTTTTTCTGGTAATTCAACTATGTTCATTTTAACAATGGTCTCTTGCACATGCGAAGTCTATTTCAGTCACTGAATCACAAAACGTTGGGATTCGAATATCCCAGGAATTAGAAAGGTGTCATCCATGGAGGTAGAGATCAAACAGAAGGGTGGAGAAGCCCCAAATTGCTCGAGGTGTTTAGAGAGATATGGTCTCCCATGTCTCTAAAATCATGTACCTTTCCATGAATAAAATTTTAATAAATAAATTATTCATTGATAAATATAATATATTTTATATTTGTCAAAATTGTAAATAAATACTTATAATTATTATTTAAACCACCTATCCTTTCATATAAATTTTGTTAAAATTATGGTTATAAAAAAATATACCAATTATTATTAATTAAAAATAGTTAAATTAAATGTTTTAATTTAATTGAGATTCTAGATACCCTTAGTGTTTCACTATCTAGTACTCTTTCCCAATGGAATTAGGAATAAACTCCTAAATTCTAGGGTTAGTATATTGAATAACACCATGTCATCTATTGAGAATGATGATAACATCACATCCAAAACATCAAAAATCATATGAATGTTTACCATGTTATATAATATGTCTATATTGAAAATTATAATAAATCAGGTTGTATGTTAGTTCTATCAACAAATATGCTATATTTCTCAATTTTGGACTATCTAGAAATGAACTCACTCACTAAACACCACAGACATGGATTTATATAGGTAGTTTCATTACATTCCAAGGGAATGAGATATAAACTTCCACCTGATGATAGAATGAATAAATCCTTCTCACATTTTCCATTAATGTTGTATCACTCCTGATTCACCCAACATGTCCTGATTTTCTATGAACATATGTTATTACTATTATTTTCAGTACTTAAAACTACACAAGTTACGATATCCATTAATTACCATTATAATGTATATGAATAAATACACACATCTCAATATAGAATTATCCAATGACACGTGGAAATTTGGATTTTCTATTAATGGGTATATTCACATAACCTTACATATTGGACATTAATAATATAAAACAAAATAATATGTTGTCTCCATGTCTTACGTGCCTCCTACCCATTCTGTTATGTATTAATGGATTCCTATAAGAACATATCATCTAGTTATAGAATATTGTTTAAGAATAATTTAGTAGCACCTCTGTGATATCATCATATCTTGTAACTATTATAACCTTTCACCATGACATATATTCTAAGGACATTATCACAAGAAATTATTAAGCAGAAGAACTATTATGATGTGATAAAAAAACATAATTAATATAAAAAACATATAATAAATCACTAAACATTTTGGTTCTAGGTAACCAAATCCAATACATATGAAATTTATCTTCAAACATTTGGATTCTTAACTGGGCTTCAAAGACTATTGACAATCCATTTTAGGGTATCATCAATTACATTAGGGGTATCAAAATGATAATTCATAAAAATAAACTAACCCTAACTAATTCAAAAATATAGAAATGATGAAATTGAGGATATTCCATATAGAGATTGAAAAATTAATTATTTTACTATGAAGAATGAAAAAGTAATGATTAAAATGGTTGATAAAAAAATGTGAATCAGTTTGATTATTTTTAAGAATAAATGAAAGAGATGAAATATTCAATGAAAATATGGTTTTTAAAATCAATGGGGATGGGTGTCAGAGTTTTTAGATTTTGGTGGTTTAGGTAAGATTTTTATTTTGAAATTTGTTTGAATAATTAATGTTTATGTTGGAGTCAAGAGAAGGTGGATCCAATGAATATATTATCCCCTCCTAAACATACTTCTCCCCCTTAACCCATGTCCCGGTAATTTATTGTATTGCAAAAGAAAGTTTGTCTCGATGCCAAATTCAAGCACGGTTAACAAAAATTTGAAAATTTTCATACCTCAATTAGGGAAATCAGTTTGTTCAGTTGAAATGTTCATTCATATTGTAATATCATTATTCAAGGCAAAATGAAAATAAATATATTTGAAGTTTTATACAAAATTACAGAAACCATAATACATGATCAGAAATAATGAAATAGAATCCAAAATAACCATCCCCTATCAGCTAAATGTCCTTAGAACAATGCACAAATTACCCATTCATAATAATGATTAGTTATTAAGGAAGAATAAATTAATAAATAACATGATGAAAGCATATATGTTGACTATTGAGGATAATGTACTACACATCTTCTAACATCATGTATTTTTATCCATAATTTGTCCTTGGTAGAAGAAAAACAGTACTATATTTATAGAATTCCTTGAGGTTAATTTTCCATTTAAGTTTTCATTAATATGAAACATAGTAGGTGGAGAGCCCGACCCTATGTTTAGTGTCCACCGAGGACACTGATGAAATTTTTTCTATTTAAATCCCGTTGAAATCTGTCTATACTGTGTATCCCCAACAACTTGAGAAGCTAGAATGTTGTGCCATTTCAGGAAATCTATAAACCCTAATCTTAAGTGATTCATGTCCTATGTTAAATTTATGCCTCATATTATTTTACATTATATAATTTATTGATAATGAAAGTTGACATTTTTTCGATTCCATATCTATGGCATCCTGCCTTTTTATTACATAACTTTTCATTACATTTTACAAATAGAGGATCTTTAAAGTCTAGAGTCTTGGAAATCAGGAACATAATACACGAAAAAAAATAAAACATTATTATAAACCATTCATAAGGCTTCATCATAGGTTCATCCTATGTACAATTACTATATCTCATATCATGGAGACATACATCAAATAAAAGGGTGAGTAGAAGGCCTAGTTAGGGTAAACAAGGGAATCCGTTTACTTGTGGCATCAATAAGAACTTGAATAAAAACATAAGGACATGAGCTATGGATGTATAGGATTATAATAATGAAAATAACATGAATCATAACTTGAAAATGTTGGCTAAAAATTTTCATTTAGACATTCATGAACATATCACCAAGGTTCATCCCCAAGGTGTCAATAAATTTACCAAGGTTATTCACCAACGTATCATAAAACTTGTCTTATCTATAGATTAATTATTTACCCAACGCATTCGAGTGCTATCAGGGTTCTCCCTTAATATTTCTTTTCTTTAATTTGAGCCACATAGATCATAATAAAAAATTTAATAAATAACCCAAATGGAATCAATGAAATGGGTTTCATGTCAAAATCAAGATGTTTAAAAAGAGCTTACAAATAAGATCATTATGTCATTTATAACCCATGGAAAGGAAATGAGGGTTGTATGTATGTCAATTCCAAAATGAAATATACAATTTTTATATATTTATGAACACCCAATGAAACAAAATTTTTATGGGTATTCACATAAATAAAACAAGATAATTTCTGGAGACAAAGAGATAGAAATTTTGAGGTGCAATTTCGGCAGCATAACAGCTATATAACATGGTTTTAGAAAACATTAAAAAGAGAGGGGAAAAGGGTCACCCACTAAAAACTAATCTATAATACTGTATGGGTACTGAATAAGATCATGGTATGAATATTTTAACTACATACCACATGAAAAATAAACATGAAATAAAAGAGAAGAAGTGATTTCTTTTACGATAATTTCGGAAGCCTAACGGCGTCACTTAAAAATTCAGAAAAAAATGATGAGAGCGGAAAGGGGTATCTAAAAAATTAGACATTATATGTACAGAAATTAGATCATATAAAATCATATCCTCAACATAAATAGATGGAAATTAGAAGGCACAATATAAAGGAAGTCTTGACTTAAAAGAGGAGGGTGAAAGGATCTCCTACATTGAAGAGTAACTTTGAAAGATTGATGGTTGGGACCTTGGGAGTATTGAGAGAACCTTGGGAGGACTCCTTGGGAGGACTCCTTGGGAGGTAAGGATACCAGAAAATTGTTGAGGAGGATTTTTGAATGAAATTAATGAGGGAAATTTCTTGGTATTTATAGGGAAAGTGAGTGAATAAATTATTAATTTCCAAGGGACACCTCATCGGTGGTATGGGCCAAACCATGGGGTTTCCCATGGTATTTTCCCATGTAATTGGCCACTAGGGACACCTCAAATAATATCTCACTATTCATAATTCAAACATAAATCTTACATCATTATTACATCATTAGTGATGTCATTAAACACCCGAAACTCAAAACTACATTTTTACTATTCACTGAAAATTCAACTATTTCAGAAAAAACACCAAAATTCTCCCTAACCTAATATTGGTGCTCTGAAAAAAAAATGAATTCCATTTCGTGAAAATAATATTCTAAATATTGTTAATTTATTTTTTAAATAAAACTATTATTTATTCGAAAAATTCAACTTTAAAACTAAAACTCATTTTGTAAGACATTAAAAAAGTAATTAAGGTCCCATAAAATTATCATATAACCATAAAAAAATAAAATAAAAATTTATGATTAAATTTTATGAAAATAAATTTCCATTTTAAAATATTTAATTAATTATAAAATTGTATATAAAATATTTATGGCATACAAAAATAGCAAAACATAAAATATGATCTTTTTTTAACTTTTAATATGTCTAAAAGGTATTTATAAATTCATGGGGGAAGTTTCTATTTTTTTGGTCAAATTACTATTCATTTCTTTTCATTACTATTCATATGGGTATGTTACTATTCCTACTTTAATATTCACTAAAAACCACGATGATCTTATTAGACTCTAAATCTCTCCTTGATCACAACTGTAGAAGACCATTTTTTGAAAATCATTTCAAATTATTAATTATTTAATGAATACAAAAATCTTTTAAAATACCCTTTTTCCTAAATAATACACATCATATATTTATCTATATATTTGAAATTGAAAAAAAATTCCATAAGAATAAATTCCAATTTTGTTTATATAAAAAGATTACAAAAAGCAGCTAAGGCCTCCTTACATAGCCCTTTATTACACAAGCATAGGACCTAAGTGTTAGGTGTGCTATGGTGACAGAATCCTCGGGTGGCTCAAATAACATTTCCTGAGTGGTGATTACTATCAGCTTCAACATCACCCTTAGGTGATTCCGTTCAAGCGTCATACGTTGATGTTAGGCTTGGGCTTGGTCCAGAGCAAAGCCCAATGATGCTACCTTCTTCCCAAGCTCCGACAGATGGGATTCATATGGCTAGAGTCTATTGGATGAGGCCATTCCATCTTATTTCTGTATTAATTAACCAATAAAACCATATTTATAAATACACAACGTTATGATTATAGTTTCCAATGGTCATACTGACCAATGGTCAAATAATAGTCAAAACCCATCGATCTCATTTTAATTATACCCACTTCATTAATTAGTGGAAATAGTTTTTTTCATTATAAAATAAAATAACACACAAAATTAGGAATCAAATATAATTAAAAATTTAAGATCATTACATTCTTCCCCCCTTAAAAAATTATGTCCCCGAAATTTTATCTTGCACCTTGTAATGGGAAAAGGTGTGGGTACTTCTGTCTCATGGACTCCTCTAGTTCCCACGTGGCTTCTTCACATTTGAGGTTCCTCCACAACACCTTAACAAGGTGGGTAGTCATGTTGCATAGAACCTTGTCTCAACAATCCAAGATCTCCACTGGCTGCTCCTCATAAGAGAGGTCATGTTCTAGTTGTACCACCTATGGATTTATTAAATGTGAAGGGTCAGGTATGTACTTCCTCAAAAGGTACACATAGAAGACATCATGAACTTGGGCTAGATTTGGAGGAAGTTCATGCCGATATGCCATTGCTCCCACACGATAAAGGATTTTATAGGGGCCAATGTACCTAGGGCTTATCTTCCCTTTCTTCTCAAACCTCATGAATCACTTCCTAGGTGAAATCCGAAGAAAGATTTTGTCACCAACAACAAACTCCATGTCCCTTCGATGGTTGTTGGCATAACTCTTTTGTCGACTCTGAGCAGTCTTAATATGTTGTTGGATGGCATGGACCTTTTCTGTCATCTCTTAAAAATGATCAGGCCCAATAAGATTTCCCTCATCATCTTCATCCCAACAAGTAGGAGTTCTATATCTCTTCCCATATAGAGCTTCATAGGGTTCTATTTGAATGCTCGAGTAAAAGCTATTATTGTAAGAGAACTCAACTAAAGAGATATGTTCATCCCATCCGCCTTTAAATTCCATCAAAAAAGTTCTCAACAAGTCCTCGACTGTTTGAATAGTCTTCTTAGACTGGCGATCAGTTTTGGGGTGATAAGCCATTCTAAAATTCAATTCAGTTCTCAGAGATTTTTGAAGACATCTCCCTAATTTTTATGTAAACCATGGATCATGATTAGATATGATAGAAAGTGTAACTCCATGAAATCTTACCACTTCCTTCACGCAAATCCTTGCAAGTTGATCAAGAGATAAATCTTATCGAATGGAGATAAAATGGGTAGTCTTGGTGTGACGGTCCACAATAACTGATATTGCATTATATCCTTTTTGAAGTTCTCAGAAGACTAGTGACGATGTCCATAATGATATTATCCCACTTCCATGCCGGTATTGGTAGTGGTTGCAATACCCCTTTAGGAATTTGTCTCTCTGCCTTCACTTGCTAACATACCAGGAACCTTGATGTGTAGTCAGCAATCTCCCATTTCATATTATCCCAACAATAATGATCACGAAGGTCTCTATACATTTTAGTACTACCAGGATGTATAGAGAAAGTAGATCTATGAGCATCATCCATCATCTACTTCATTATTTCAGGAATAGATTGAACACATAGTCTTGTATGAAATTTTAGTACACCTTCATGATCAGTATTGAACTCAAGGAAACATCTCATCCTTTATATCCTAAAACTTCTTCTATAATAAAGGATCTTCTTTATAAACTTTCTTGATCTTCTCTAGTAATAACGGTTGAGAAATAATTTGGGTTTGGGTTGATGATGCCCCTTCCATTATAATTACAATGTATAGCTTTACTAGATCATTGATCAATGGATCTTTTTGAATATTCATCATGGAAATAAAAATGGGGTCTTTCCTGCTTAACGCATAAGAGACTTTGTTTTCTCTTCCTAGATGATAATGAATTAAACAATCATAGTCATTAAGAAGTTCCAACCATCTCCTTTGTCTCTTGTTCAATTCCTTTTTGGTGAAAATATACTTCAAACATTGATGGTCTATGTATATATCACATTTATCACCATAAAGTTAGTGCCTCCATATCTTTAGAGAAAAAACTACCATAGCCAACTCCAGATAATGCATAGGATAATTTTCTCATGAGTCTTCAACAGTCGAGATGCAAAAGAAATGTCCTTTTCATTTTGCATGAGGATTAACCCAAGCCCTTTCAGATACGCATCGCTAAAAATAATGAATCCATATCCACATTAGGTAAGAGTGAACACAGGTGGAATAACCAATCTCTTCTTTAGCTCTTGGAAACATTCCTCACACTCCTTTGTCCAGATGAACTTGACCCCTTTTCATGTTAACTTTGTTAATGGATTAGAAAGGCATGAAATGTTTTTCACAAACCTCCTATAATATCCTAATAATCCAAGAAAACTATGAATCTCAGTTATTGTTATAGGATGAGGCCACTCCTATACAACTTTTTTCATTATAGGGTCATCTGTGATTTCTTCATGGGTAACAAGGTTCCCCAAGAAAGAAACATGTTTTAACTAGAATTCACATTTAATGAACTTTCCAAAAATTCTCTCCATCCGTAGAGTTTTCAAAATATCCCTTATATGAACCTCATGGTCCACACGAATATTGGAATATATCATAATATCATCAATAAAAACTACCACAAAGTTATCAAGGTAGTCCTTAAAGACTCTATTCATCAAATACATAAAATTATCAGGTGCATTGGTCAGTCCAAAAGGCATAACAACAAACTCATAATACTTATATCTTGATCAGAAGGCAGTTTTTGGAATATATTCTTTCTTCACCCTCAATTGATGATAACCAGATCAAAGATAAATTTTATAGAAGAATTGAGCCCCATGAATTTGGTCAAATAAGTCATCAATTCTTGGAATATGGTATTTGTTCTTTACTGTGATTCAATTCAGTTCTCTATAATCAATGAATAGCCACATCTATCCATCCTTCTTCTTCATAATGAGAACAGGTGCTCCCCAAGGATACACACTCGGTTAGATAAACCCCTTTTCCAAAATATATTGGAGTTGTTTCTTTAATTCCTCCAGCTCCTCATTTTCCATCCTATACGGGGTCTTTGATATTGGATGAGATCTAGGTACGAGTTCAATGGAGAACTCTACCTTTCTATATGGGGGAGGTCTAGGAAACTCCTCAGGAAATGCATCAATGTATTCCTGGACGATGGGTACATTTTCTATCCTCAAACTCTCATTTCCTTATTTTTCTTCACCGGTAAACTCCATAAAGAAGGATATAGGAGGTTCTTATAGATCAAGATCCGGTTGAGATATCTCCCATTGGAAGATAACTATAGGTTTTTCATTCAAGACTACTGAGATTTACTTAATTCTGCATTTGATCTTAGTATTATACATTTATATCCAGTCCATCCCTAGTATAATGTCGAATTCTAGAATGGGAATGACTACTAGATTTGTGATAAGATTGTTCTCACCAAAGTAAATATTAGAGTTTCTAAACACTAATGATTCTTGGATAATCTCACCAGGAGTCTTAACTGATAACTCTACATTTAGAAAGTCGGAGGTTGATTCTCAATTCATTGCAAACATGGAGGAAAAAAAGGAATGTGTAGAACCAAAATCGAACAAAGTACTTGCTATCTTTAAGATAATAACAAGAGTACCTGCAACCACATCATATGGAGCTTCAACATCAGCTATCATGATAGAAAAATCACAAACTTGCTCCTATGGCCTTTGATGAGGCTGATAGTGGTTCCCCTCCACTGTCCCTGGATTTGGATAGTTATTGTAAAGGTGACCAAGATTTCTACACTTAAAGAACTAGACATCAGGTTGGTATTGCACCATCTTCCCCTTGCCGTTAGTGTTTAGAAGTTGAAGTTTCACCTCACTGTGACAATTCATAGGAATATGGCCATCTGTCCTACACTTTTTTCATTTCCCACTCCCGAGCAGGTAGTTCCCCCGAATGATTCTTCCTACATTTATTACATGTGGGACGTTGCACTTGCTTTCCCCCTCTTCCCTGATCAAAGGTCCTCCCTAAGCTGGGATCCATTGATCTCTTTTTGACACTTGATTCATGAGACCATTGCATCTTACAAAACATTAGTTCAACTTTAATCATACTCTGCATGATCTCCTCGTAGTTATCACAGTCTTGGTTGGCTAGATTCTTCCGCAGATGATGTATCAGTCCACTGATGAATCTATCAACCTTACCATTTGAATCCATGAAAATCTCTAGGTCTATCGTTAATGTTAGTTGAAGTTCATCTCATAGCTTCCAACAGATTTGTTCACCTTCTCCTTCTTCTCAAGAAACTCCTTCTCTATTCTTGTTCTCATGGAACGAGGGAAATACTTACTAAAAAAGATCCCTCTTAACTCTTCCTACTCCAAAGCATCAACTTCCACTCTTTTCCTTTTGTTTTTATTCAGTTCCCACCACTGATCAGCTTCACCTTCTAAGCTATAGACGACCAGGGTGACCTTCTCTTCCTCTGAATAGCAGAGCATATAAAAAATATTCTTGATGGACCTGATCCACTGCTCAAAAATCAATGGGTCAATCAATCCACTAATGGTTGGTGGTTGTTGACACATAAAGGACTCAAAAAAATGTTGTTCCCTTCGCAGTGAGATCGGTCTCAAAGCTTGATTCATGTATTTTCCCAAAACATGAGTTATTTGGTTCATTATTAGAATGAATGTTTCTATTCTGGCTTCCATTTGAGGGTTGTCAGCGCATGGTCCATTGCGGTCACCATTTGCACAGTTCCACCAATTCCCCAACATTTTATAAAAAAATAAAACCTTAATGAGAAACTTATTTCATTTACAAATCTTTTAAATATAAAGTATTTATGTCATAAAACTTCATGTTTAAAAAATTACATTTCTCTGTAATTCCTTCATAATGATTTAAAAATTATTGTGATTAACTAAACATATCTCCCGGGATAGTCATAATCAAGAGTGCAGAAAGGCCCATTGTCATGCACTAGTTCCTGTTCGAGTCTTGCACAAAGCGGTGTTTTCGGGTATTACCCCTATGTATATTTGTGCCAGATCCACCTCTACCAGCTCGTATCCAAACATGGATGTATTTGTTTGATAAAAAACATACTCAATATTCACCAAAATACCAGGAAGTTTTCCTATTTTTAAACAATTCTACAGGAAACTTCCTAAAGATTTCATAGAGTAATTTTCATAAATAACTAAACTATCCTCTGATACCAACTATGGAATCCTGCCTTTTTATTACATAACATTTCATTACATTTTACAAACAGAGGATCTCCAATGTCTAGTATCCTGGCAATCAGGAACATAATACATGAAAACAACATAAAACATTCTTCTAAACAACTCGTAAGGCTTCATCATAGGTTCATCCTAAGTACAATTACTACATCTCACATCCTTTAGACAAAGATCAAAGAAATATGTGAGTAGATGGCGCAGTAAGGGTAAACAAGGGAATCAGTTTACTTGTCATATCAATAAGAACTTGAATAAAAACATAAGGACATGAGGAATATAAGTGTAGGCATAGAATAATGAAAATAACATGATTCATAACATGAATATTTGGATTCAAAATATTTTTTTGACATTCAAGAACATATCACCATGGTCTATTCCCAAGGTGTCAAAAAAAATTACCAAGGTTATTCACCATGGTATCCTGAAACTTGTTATCTCTAGTGATTAATTCATTACCCAATGCATTAGAGCACTATCAGGGTGAACCCTTAATATGTATTTACATTAATTTGAGCCATATATATCATAATTAAAAATTTCTTAAATAACCAAAATGGAATCAAAGAAATGGGTTTCATGTCAAAATAATGACGTTAAAAAAAGAGCTTAAAAATAATATCATTATGTCATTTATAACCCATGGAAAGGGAGTGAGGGTTATTTGTATGTAAATTGCAGAATAAAATATAATATTTTTATATATTTATGAACAACCAAAGAAACGATATAGGTATGGGTATTTACAAAAATAAAATAGGAGAATTTGCGGAGAGAAAGAGATTGAAATTTTGAGGTGAAATTTCTGCAGCATAACGGCTATAAATTGTGGTTTTAGAAAACATTAAAAAGAGAGGGGAAAAGGTTTAACCAATGAAAAATAATTCATAATACATTATGGGTACAGAATAAGATCATGTTTTGAATATTTTAATGACATAACACATGAAAATGAAACATGAATGAAAAGAGAAGAAGTGATTTCATTTACGAGAAATTCGGTAGCCTAACGACGTCACTTAAAAATTCAGAAAACAAATTGATCAGAGAAGAAAGGGGTATCTCAACAATTAGACATGAAATGGACAGAAATTAGAACATATAAGATCATACCCTCAACATAAAGATATGGAAATTAGAAGACACAACATAAATGAAGTCATGACTTAAAAGAGGAGGGTGAAAGGATCCCCGACCCTGAAGAGTAACTTCGAAAGAGTGAAGGCCGGGACATTAGGAGGCTCGAGGGAACCTTGAGAGGACTCCATGGTAGGTAAGGAGACCTGAACATTGTCGGGGATGATTTTGGAATGAAATGAATGAGGGAAATGACTTGGTATTTATAGGGAAAGTGAGTGAATAAATTATTAACTTCCAAGGGACACCTCATCGGTGGTATTGGAAAACCCATGGGCTTGCCCATGGTATTTTCCCTTATTATTGGCCACATGGGACACATAATTGAATATCTCAATGTTAATAAGTCTAACAAAAATCTTACATCATTATTACGTCATTAATGATGTTATTAAGCACCCAAAACTCAAAACTGCATTTTTACTATTCACTAAAAATTCAACTATTTCAGGAAAAACCCAAGAATTCACCGTAACATAATATCAATGATCTGAAATCAAAAATGAAGTCCATTTCATGAAAATAATTTTCTAAATATATTTAATTTAATTTTTAAATAAAATCATTATTTATTACAAAAATGAAACTTTGAAACTATAACTCATTTTGTAATAACTTAAAAATTAATCAAGGTCCCATATAATTATCATATAACCATAAGACAATAAATTAACAATTTATGATTATATTTTATGGAAATAAATTTCAATTTTAAATTATTAAATTAATTATAAATTTGTAAATAAAATATTTATGGCATACAAAAATACCAAAACTTAAACTATGATCATTTTTTAACATTTAAGATGTCTAAAATGTATTTATACATTCACGGGTGAAGTTTCTATTTTTTTGGTCAAATTAATATTTTTTACTATTCAATTACTTATCATATGAGTATGTTACTATTCCTACATTACAATTCACTAAAAACCATGTTGATCTTATTAGACTCTAAATATCTCATTGATCACAACGGTAGAAGACCATTTTTTGAAAATCATTTCACATTATTAATAATTTAATTAATACAAACATATTTTAAAATAACCTTTTTTCATAAATAATACAAATTTTATATTTATCCGGACATTTGAAGTTCACAAACTTTTCTAGATGAAGAAATAACAATTTTATTTATATAGAAGGACTACACAAAGAATCTAAGGTCTCGTTACATAGCCCCTTATTACACCAGCATAGGACCTAAGTGTTATGTGTGCTATGGTGATAGACTCTTGGGGTGGCTCGGATTACATTGCCTGAGTAGTGATTTCTATCAGCTTGAATTTCTCCCTTAGGTGATTCCATTCAAGCATCATATGTTGAACTTCGGCTTGGGCTTGGTCTAAAGCAAAGCCCAGTGATGATACCTCCATCCAATTCTCCAACAGATGGGCTTCATATGGATCGATTCTACTGGATGAGGCTATTCAATCATCTTTCTATATTAATTAACCAATATAATCATATTTACAAAAACACAAATTTAAGATTATAGTTTCTAATGGTCATATTGACCAACGGTCATATAACAGTCCAAACCAAATAGTCTCATTTTAATTATACCCCCTTCATTAATTAATGAAAATAGTTTTTTCATTATAAAATAAAATAACACACAAAATTAAGAAACAAATATAATTAGAATGTTCGGGTCGTTATAATATCCATTAAATTTCCTTATTTTCTCTCTTCCAACCACTGGGAGTGTTCCATATATATCCAAAATCTTAGGAATTTATCTTCAAGTGGAAATATTTATTTGTTTTCCCCATTTGTTTTTAAAAAAATTTATAATCCTTTTCAGTATAAAAAAATTCTTTATTCACATGAAATAATTAATAATTAAATTACCAAAAGTGTTGAATTTATATGTATTTTTTTTCTCATGAAATGAATGTATCAAATTAACCACACATGAATTCAATGTTTAATCTCAAAGATGTAATCTCAACATATTATGAATGGAATTATACATTCAATGATTTATATCCAATAACAACAATATAAATTAACTTAAGGGGAAATTAAATATTTGATAATGACAGTGTGGAATTCATCAATGGATCAATTTCAAAGAATAATATGAATAAGGTAGTATAGTTTTATCCTATTTAAATAATCAATCCTTTTAATTAATATTTTTTATTTTAGAATTCATTCATCATATGCAATAAATTCTCAATTTAAGAGACATTGAATTTTTCTGATTGTTAATAAGGTAAAAGTTTAAGTAGAGTTTTGCACACACTAAAAAAAATATATCACTTACAAGATCCTTGATATTCATCAATCATCTCCACTATGTAATGATATAAATCATAGTTTATCGTGTGGGTTAAACCATTCAATTTGAAATAGCATTGAGGCTTATGGTAAGTTGGTACATAATGGGAATAAATTAAAACAAAAGAAAGAGGATTGATAGTAAAGCATATTTCATGATTGTTTCACATGAATTTGTGTTTATGTTAGTATCAAAGTTTTATAACGAGGTCTGGTAAGTGTATCCTTTTTATCTTGTGAAGGTGATAATTTAGTTATGTAATTCACATCGGGATCACTATTTTGTTTCCAAAAAAGATGTGTTTGGGTATTGAATGAGATGCTTCGATGAGGTCAAGGTAGTATATAAATTTTATCTATTGAAAGAGTTATTGTAATTAAATCATTCACATTGGGGTCATCATTTTGATTACAAAGAAATATAGTTATGATCAATGACTCTTTTTAAGTGGTGAATGGTGTGAAATCACTAGTATCGAGAACAAAAATCATTGAACGCCCTCTAAATGGTTTTGTTCATTGAGCCAGAAACACTCAATGACTCTCACATCGATGAAGATGCATGAACTTATATTCTAATGGTATGTGTTAATTTGGAAACTTGGCCAACAACACATAAGAACTCACATTGGTTAAGATGATGGGATGTTAGTCTCAGCACACCCTTCTGGGGGGAACTATTTCCTTTTCTAAGACTCTCATATAGATTTGAGATATGTTCGTGAATAATTTTTTCATTACCATTTATTCATGCATAGGTTTCCCTGAATTAAATATCCATTATAGATAAGTATGGGTCAAGAATCGTCATGTATGTATCGGAGGTTCTCCATCAATGGAGGGATTTGTATATATCTATGGTCCATAATCAATGATACCCTTCGGTACAATGATCTATGATTATTTTAACATTCATTAGGATGATGATAGATTTAATCCATGTGGGTGATATGGATTTTATTATCATCCATGGAGATATAATATTTTTGATGTCTGGAATGAACCCACAATATAGGATTCCTAAATATCCTCATTAGAGAAATCTAAACCCACATAGTTCAGTGACACTTAATGGGGAACATCACCTTTTATGGTTATGTTACAAGGACCCAAACAAGTAGTTTAATGTCACGTGGAAATAATTCTCAGGAGAAAGGTGCTAAGTCAATGATGGTGTAAAACATAATCCATGGAGGCATGAGGGAATCAGAATAGAAATTTTATCCCATGTAGATATGGGCCTACCTTGAATGTGGATGGGAGAACATTAGGGTGGATTTGAGTTCAGGGTTTTTTCCTTGGTGAGGCTTCCTACATATAATATTTATTTCAGAATGAAATCCCACATTGTTCGGTAGGTTTAGTCTTATGAATGGAAGCTACCCATATGGATTAAGGCATGGTTGGGGATTACACCAAATAGGAGGTCTGTCTAATTTTGTCTTATGCATGGTATTTTCCCTTTAATTGGTGATTTCTATAGGTTGGATATGGTGTGGGAATTATGCATGGATGAATCCTTGAATGGATATAATAAGGGCTTATTCTGAATAGGTTTCCAATTTAGATTGGGACAAAATTGATTTCATGACCTCCACAGACCTATTACACTACACAAAGGGTCACTAGTGGTGGGTATTTTGTGAACTAGCAGCTGTTTGACTAATTCCTAATATTTTATTAGGGGTAGTTAAAATTGCTACAAATTACATGGTTTATTGTCATTTAGTAGTGGTTTTTTTATTTTGAAGTGGCTTTGTTATGTTAATTTTTTTAGAGATTAGGAATGGTTATTTGTTTCTTTAGAGATGGGTTTTTATAAAAAAACATACAAGTGGAAATTATTAATTAAATAAAATAAAACCATAGCGAAACATATTAGGTGAAATTTCTTTTAGCAGTGGTTAATCATAACCACTATTAGTAATATTATAAAAAAAATATTCAGAAGTGGGTACTTAAAACCACCACAAAATTAGATTTTTTTTAATATTAATAAAATACTATAAATATAATGAAATTGAAATATAACAACATAAAACATAAATATATGATAAAACCATCATACATATTTCATACATAAAATTTCATATAAAAATATACAGTAATCATAACCTCAATATATGTCAATCCATACATCTATGAATATATATATATATATAGAATATTCCCTAAAACAACCCATACTAAATATATATCCATGTTGCAACCTCCAATACATGTTTCTACCTCCACATCATGTCATCAACTGAATCCGACAATGTCATCTCACCAATTGCAATAAAAAAGAAATAAAAAAATAAAACTAAAAAAATTATTAAGAATTATTTTATAATAATTTGGAAAACTTTTAACATACCACAGAACTAAGTTCCATCATGAATGTCTTATTAAGAATGTTGTTGATCGGAATGGACAACCTCATACCAAATTCCATCATCTTTCACCAACAATGGAAACCAGATCATTTATTAAATGAAATATGAAAGAAAAATGTCATAGAATATATTCACAACATTACACATTAAATTATTTAATTTTTTAATCAATCAAAAGACATTTTATTATTAAAATTACTATATAATGAAAAAAATGAAACCTAATAACACCTATTAAAGATAAGATTCAATAATTAAAATAGAAAAGTGATGAGTAAATTTTTTAATTTAGTTTTAATGTGACATGTGGTGTGATTGAATTTTACTAACATTTTTTTAAGATTCGGATTTCAAAATTTGTCTTATATTTCCAAAACAACTAAGAGGTGGTTTTCCCCTTATTTCACATAAATAAATGTTCATTTTTAGTGGTTTTGATAATTCCATGAAATTTATGTGTATTAAAACACTAACAAATAATTTATGACCATAATAGGAAGTCCATAATTTGGAATGACCTACTACTGGTTGAAAATTTTCAAAATCAAATATAAGGTTGTTGCCTTGGGATTTTAGGGAAATATGACATTTTTTACCTTGTTCTGACCCCCTGACAATTGTTTTTAAAGGCTTTTGTACCTTGTAAATGTGTATACATTTTAATTATGACAACACCACACATTTTATAGCCTTGTTGTAAGCACACACGCCTAAAAAATCACTCATTGGTTGTTTTTCCATGATTTCTCAATAGTTTAAGGTCGTTTGTAGTGGTTTGATGGATTCATGATTTTTTTAGGTTTTAAACATTACAAACACAATTATGGCCATAACAGGAAACCATAATTCAGAATGAGATGTCATTATTTCCTACATTTCATAATTAAATTTGTGGTTTTTATCTGTTATTTTAAGGAAATCAACCGTTGTTTTCCTAATTTTGACCCCTTGATACTTGTTTTTAAAGTCATTTGTTCATTCAGAAGTGTGTGCTGAGTAATTTCGACCACAGTACATGTTAGATAGATTTTTTTTCTATGCTTAAACAATAAAAACTATGTGGTGGTTATCAGATGATTTCACAACAATCTAAGGTCGTTAATAATGGGGTTTTACCGTTTCACGCATGTTTTAGTGTTTTCGAACACAAAAAAACTATTATTTCCATATTGGGATAGCTATAATTTAGAATGACTATTGTCAATTCCAATAATTTAAAATTAAATGTAAAGTCATTTTATTTTAATTTCATTGAAATCTAACACGTTTTCATGTTTTTGACACCACTGTCACATGTTTTTAAAGGCCTTTATATCTTTTTCCAATTGTATACTGAATAGTTATGACCGAACTGCATGATGGATTGACATAATAGTCAAATATACACATCAAAAACAACATATTAGTGGTTTTCCCAGAATTGCATATCATCCTTAGGTCATTTGATATTGTTTTGTCCATTCTACGCATGTTTTACTGTTTTAAAACACAAAAAAATGCATTTACTGCCATAAGGGGAAAATTATAATTCAAAGTAACATGTAATCAGTCCATACATTTCAAAATTTCATATTTGGTTGTTGTACCATGATTTCAGTGTAATTCGACATCATTTTCCTAGTTTTGACCCCTAGACACTAGTTTTGTAAATGATTTTTTTCCTTTAAGATGTGAATCTTGAGTAAGTCCAACCACACCACACATTGGATTGATGTGTTATATATGGGAACACATCAAAAAGAAATCATAGGTTTTTTCCACTGATTTCACATTAATGTGAGGTCTTTTTTAGTGGGTTTTACTATTTCACATTTGTTTTAGTGTTTAGAATTTATAAAACCATTTCTATGGAAATAACTGGAAAATTGTAATTTAGAATAACATTCCATCAGTTCCTACATTGTAAAATTAAATATATCGTCTTTGTAACATGTATCTAGTGAAATACAACATCGTTTACCTAGTTTTGACCCCCCCCCCCCCAAACAATTGTTTTTAAAGGATTTTGGACCCTTCAGAAGTGTTTGCTGAATGAACACCAATAATACAAGCTCAGATTGTTTTCAAACTTATGGATAATGACATGTAATTTATTTTTTGATTTATATGAATCAACCAAAAATAAATACAACACAAGATGTGGTCAGCATGACTCAAAATTTGTGTATTATATATAAAAGAATCATTTTAGTTTTGTGTGTGGATATTTTATGTATTCTATTAAAATGTATTAATGAACTATGGAATTTATAATTTACCTTGGTGGGATGATCTATAAGGATGTAGATTTCATTGAGTACCATCGAATCACTAGGATTTTTAGAAGGTGATGGTAGTGGTGGCATGCTCTGAGATGCTGATCGCCTATGATCCTGAAATTATTTGGTCATGGGATTCCAACTATTCAAAAGGTTATGGAAAATTAAATGTTAAAAAAATAAAAAACTAAAATATTTTTATAAAAAAGATATGAAAAACTAGAACAATGTATATATGTAGTAAACAATTATCAATGAGAATTTCTAATATATTTTCATTACCAATCTTCACATTCAATTATCTTCATATTCATTATCATAATTATTATCAACCTCTATTGTAATAAGTCCTTAATTTTCACCCTATCATACAATTTCTGCTATTTTGATATATTTATAAAAAAACTTTTTACTATTTTGAGGTTCATGAGTTTAACTATCACGATGTACCAATTCATCTTCCTCTACCATATCATATTAGTCTCTCTCCATTATATGTAAAACAACACTCCAACATTCATGTATTTCATCATCCTTATAATAAACGATATTCTTTTATGAAGAAAAGATAAATAGATCATGTTTTTCATGTTCACCGATATTTATCAAACAAGAGAAGTTGATAGAGGTAAAATTTACCAAATATTTCATTATACGTCTATTAATGTTAACCCACATGCAATTTTACTAGAAATACGAAATAAATAAATTCCATGACACTTTATTTCAATTATTTCATTTATATTCCCATATATTCCATCCTTTGAAAAAATAAATACACCACTATTCTGAGTTTTCAAGTCTACCTTATGATAAATTGAATGAAACCTAAATCTATGGTTATCGTAGGCATCGAATATTCTTTCTTTCCTTAGAGGGACTCAATCACAAAACATCAACTCATTCAATATATCAGCTCAATTTTAAAAATTCATTATCTAGACAACAAGATATAAGTTGTTACATTTAACATAAAAAAATACATGTCAATAACTTGAATATGAGTATATACTTACTCGACTGGTGAACCATTTGAGAAGATCCATATTAACATATTTTGTTTTCTCCATCTCATTTTCAGATCAACCCGATAGTATCCTCTTGGTTTTTGATTTCAATTATTGAATAAATGGATCTACAATAACACTATTTAGTAGCACATATCCATGATGTTATCAAATCTCCAATTTAATCTGAGTAAAAGTTTATCAAATTTTAATTGGTTGTCTAATATATGTAAATAATGATGTAATATTTTAATAACCAGAATTAGTGGAGATATCATCAGCACATCTAGTATGATTTAATCTATTCCCAATCCCATACAAATATACGAAACAGAAGGTCCTGCACTCTTTAGATATGTATCCTTCAGAAATCAAGCCCTCTTGTTGAGATTTATTACATAAAGATGATTTCAAATGACCTTAGTACCTAATAAAAAAATAAGATACATATTGAAAAATTTTATGAA
Organism: Viscum album; assembly: GCA_963277665.1. NCBI lineage: Eukaryota > Viridiplantae > Streptophyta > Magnoliopsida > Santalales > Viscaceae > Viscum > Viscum album. The sequence goes on along the minus strand of OY728125.1, from coordinate 1,470,337,336 downwards.
ATGATTTTTTAAAATATAATTCACCAATGAAAATAAAAAAATATCAGCATACCTCTCGATTAGATACATCCATCAATAGTGTACTAGTCCACCATGTTTAGATTCTTAAACAAAATTATTAGTCCAATGAATCCTGAATATGAATAATGAAAGGTAAATAAAATATCCAAATGGAATGGTGTTAAATAAATTCATTCTTGAAGTTTATCATGCTCTGTTGTATTTATATTTTTTTCACAAACCTCTCTAAAAAGGTACAACAGTCGACTATAATTGTACTTACATTTTTAGTTAATGTATTATGAGAATCTAATGGAAAAAACTAATCCATCAAATTATTTGAGTTATTAATTTTCAATCCATGAAAATTTTGAAGTTTTAATGCAACAAACATTGATATGTTACTTGATTATCCTTCTAGAACTTTTATATTCATTAAATTTCAATAAAATATATCATTATCTTGATTTTTCATTATAAAAAAAATCCATATGTTACTTTCCATTATCATTTTACCACAATCTATTATTCATATTAGCTTACTCTAAATCCATTTGAGCATTAATGTAATCCTTTGATTTACCCTTCTCATTAAGAACAATAAAAATTACATTGTCAAAAACATTCTTCTAAACATGCATTATATAAATATTGAGACATATCAAATTAAACTCTAAAGAAGGAATTTTGAAAAATGTACTCTTTTTCTTCCATTATTGTGTTTCAAACTCTTCATATATTGTACCTCAAACATTTTCTCCCTTTCCTTAGACTGGTGAAATTTAATAAATTATCTACTGACATTCATTAAATGTCCCATTATTTTTATCTAGATAACACATTATGTGGCTTTATCATTTTAACGTATCGATTAAATCTATTCTTGTCACTAATAAATTTATGAGAAGCATCATGAAATTGATGATGACATATAGACCACCATATTATTCTATGAGATAATCACTGAGGATCAAAATCAAAATTATAAACTAGAAACGAAAAACTATAATTATTTTTCCAACCAAATAAATTTCTTAGTTCAGTAATGTCACTAATTATCCACATTAATACAGAATGGATTTTGAATAGTCATATCGTTGAAGCATCATTTGTTCCCACACCATCATCACATAATTCATGCAATTATTATTTTTCGAGGTTCAAGGTATACATAAAAATCTTATCGGGGAATTTTATTTACATTAATAAAAATTGAAATAATGAATGAAATATTCTTAATACACATCTATGGAGATTGATTGTAGAGGATCAAAATGATTTGACAAATGCTATAATTAGTACTTAAATTAAAAAAGGGTCAAAAATATCAAAAGAAAAACATATCAGGACATTCCAAAGATTTGAGAAACAATCAGTATGTAACTAATTAATCATCATCCATGATGATCAATATTTTGGATGTCTCATCAAGACATCATTATTGTCTGTATTATGACAATTAATATCTTATGAATCCTTAGATGACATGAATAATCTTTGAAACTGTTTTTTATAGGAAAGTAATAGAATACCATTACATGAGTTTTCATTTTTATTTCATCCAAGGATTTCATATATTTATATAGTCATTAATGTTCATTGACATCTATCTACTTATATAACATATTTTTCATTATTAATTATCATTATATTATCCTTATTAAAGAATGAAATCATTAGGTCATGCATGTATCTTTGTATAATCACTTCCAATTTTTTGTATGACTTTATCTGCCTCATAAAATTATTTAGGGATCGTAGATTCTCTAAATGAATCAAGAAGAAACCCCAAATTCCGATTAATTAAATTTCAATAATTCTACATAGACACTTTATATGAAACAAATTAAGTAGAAAAGAAAACTTTAAATACTTCTACCCCCACCATATAGTACTTTTTGTAAGTCTTACACTAATTTATTAAAATCATTTTTGGGTAATTGATGTTCTAATCGATATTGACCTGGTCAATACCAATTGAATGTTCTATTTATCAATTAAAATCATGGTCATTGTATTCTTAAAAAAATATAATTTAACATATTTTGAACAAAATTATCCTCTATTGTGTCACTTTTTATTTGGTTGATAGTATTGTAATAATTTTTACATTCCATAACATTTGACTCACAATGCCAAATCCAACATTCATATCAACCAGGAAACTATTTCAATATTAAATTATCATATACATCATTTCTATTCAACCATATCATGAATTTATAATCATGACAAAAATATTTTATTATTTCATCCAATTATTGATTTTCAATTTGATAATCTAAAATCCACCCAAACCCTTGGCATATAGAGGTCTGTGTTATTGTAAATTAATCCATCAGTTATCCGTAGGTATTGGATTTCATTCTCAATGTACATTCTGACTATACTTCTAATATAAAAATTTGAATTAAATAAAATATTATTTCTCACATACATAGATTATTAATGAAATAAATTATATGGACACTAAATTTTTTCACAAAAGAAACCCATGAAAATTTTGAAAGTTATCAAATATGTCTTCCAAAATTGAGAGTTTGATGTTGAAGTGTAATTCTCAGTGAAGATAAAATTAATTTTTTTAGTTTAATGGAGGATCAAAATGGGTTAGGATAATACTCAAGATCCTAGTTTTTGAAGATAGATACATGCATTAGATAATTAATATTTAATGATGTAATTGTGGAATACAGCCTAAACTTCCTATAAATTAATGATAGTAATGATGAATCATTTTTTTATATTTTATATTTAGATGATATTTTTTATTATAGAAAATGATAATGGTATATTCTACCCTTTTGTGTTAACTAAGGAGGGTTCAGTACATTGCAAAAATTAACTACATTGAGAAACATACAATCCATTTCCCCTGACCTAACTAAGACCAAGATAACCCCTTTATAAATAAGAATGGAAAAGTATTCTTTATTTGGATATCATGATATTCTAGGCATACCCCAAATATTCAACTCTATATGTTAATATTCTATTGAACTGGGTTAGTGTGATTTCATATTGTTCCATGAATTATATGAATCAACTCTATTAACAATACATTGAATCATATGTTCCTTCAATTTTATCCAATCATAAAAAACAATATAATAACATTATATTGAATAATGTGTATTAAAATTTTAAAATAAAATTATAAAAAATTAGTTATTTGAATAAAAAAACTACACAGTATATTTAGTCCTCTTAAAAAAGATTGTAGTTAAAATAAAATCAATGATAATATGATGGTTATTTTGGTTGACTAATAATTGATTTTCATTCATGTAAAACATAACCATGATAACTTTATAATTATTTGAGAGATTTTATTAAACTAATTGGTTCTTTAAATATACATAAAACCTGACTCATTCTGATAAATTTTAAAAATGTCCTAATTTTTCTTTTTCAATGCCTTCATCCTTATAGACCCTTCTAGGGTTTGTGATGAAAACATGTGTGACCCCATACACTACCACCAAATTTTAATGAGTTGAAAAGTACTTTAAATTATATATATGTCAAAAATTGGAGGCTTTAACATATATAGAACAAAGTAGAATTCATTAATATCAAATACAAACCATTAAATTATGAATGTTCTAGATTCAATAACTGGCATATATCATAAATGGTTTTTTTTAATTAATATAACATAATCAAAATTAATGATTATTATAACTCTGAAAAAATCATTGAACAATACAAATAACAGATTATAATCCTAAATTATATATAAATTAATGTTGAATGAATTAAAAACAAATTATATACTCATTTTGTCAACCATGATTTTTCATCTAATGCTTCTCAATAATAGATTTCGTGTGAGGATGATGAGTAATTTAAGGGGGGATATGTTCCCACTGATGTGGTGACCAATACAAGAGGAGGGAAGTCAGAGGGGGACCACATCACCATTGGGGAGGGGAACCATGATCGGGATAAATAGGTTGGGGTGGTGGTTCATGTTTCTGATCAGAAGGGGAACCATGAGATGGAGAGAGGGAGGTTAGAATGGGGTGGGGGTCTGCATCAGCATTGAATAGGGGAAAAGGTGGGGATATGGATGTTAGGGGGGTTCCACATCATCAGCGATGATGGGAATCACGAACCTAAAGAGGGAGGTCAAACAGGGGGTTGGGGGGTTAAGTGGGTTGTATTGGGGGATTCGTATCCAGTAAGCAGGCATGAGGTAGATCAAAGGGGTGAACAAAATGGGGGTCATAGGTTTGGGGTGACAACTAGGAAAGGGAGAGGATGAGGTCGAGGTGGAAAGGGTTCAGGCTCATAAGGGAGTGGGGTAGGGAGATGGATTAGGGTTATTTTTAAACATTAAGTGACATTTTAATTATAAATGCCTAAAAATGTTAAAATAATAAAAAATAGTGATGGTTTGATCAAACTACCACTATGTTATTTTTTTGGGATTTGACTCAAGAAAGTTACTACAACTGCCACTAATAAACCACTGTTATGCATTTGTTTTCTTAGTATGAGACCACTCAATTCATGATCAGTGAGAAGAAAAGAGGGGATGAAATGGATTTAATGATCACATGACCCACAATGTCCACTAGTAGTAAAGGTGATGAAGACCAAATAGAGAGGGAGAGGGTATGGAGAGTTCCCTTCTCATCTTTTAATTTGGAAACCAGTATTGTCATATATAGTGATCTATCCAGCTACGTCCCATGCTAAGGAAAAGTGGAGATAAATTTACTCCACCCATAAGAAGGGATATGGGATTACTCAATGATGGATTCCTTGAAATTAGTTAACGGGGAAGGATCTCATTCCTTTTGAAAGGGAAAGGCAAGCATGATCCCCCATATCCCCTTCTAGAATGGGGAGGTTCATGTGAGTACCCAATGGTCAGAACCCTCATTTCCATCAGAATGTAAAACTAGAGATATTATGAGAGTATAATTCATGAAGATTCCCCGTTATACGTTGCATGTTTATAAACGGTATGGGTTTTTTCCTATGTATCATGTCATTATGTGGGTGAGGGTATTGTCAGTGTAGCATTGTTCAATGAGAGCATGGGTTCTTACTATGAATCATGTTTCTTCATAATCCACGGTATAGTTCATGTATCATGTTTTTATATGAGTTTGAGTTCCTCCCATGTAGTGTTTTTAAATATGGGGATGGGTTCATCCCTCTCTTTATTTTTCAATGCGGGATGCATATCTGTAATTGGGCCATAAATTTAAAACGGTATTCGTGAAGGGTTTTTTGATTTTGTAGTCAACTGGACTATTTATTATTTCTTTCATAATACTATGTGGTGTATTTTTACCTCTAGGAATCAACAAGGAGGCTTGGGGTTTTTTCCAATTCCTCATCAATCATATCCATCTGCTATCTTTGGTTTGATCCTATCTGGTTTTCTTTTCAGTCCCTATATGGGTCTATATAACAACCCTACTCTTTATTACATAGTTAAACATGATTTATTACCTAAACGATTCACTTGATACAACATGTAAGATCAAGAGTTCTAGTGTATTTGGGGCTTAATAACATTAAAAAACATATTAAAACATGACACACATCATCTTTTTTGAAAACTTTCTCTACATGACCACTTCATTCCCTAGTACATAGCATTGCATTGGATAAGCTGAGGACATGTATAAGAAAAGTGTGAGCTATGAAGCCCAGTAAAGGAATAAACATGGAATAACAGGAGGAATAAAATACATGTTTGAAAATAGGCATATCAAGGAATCACAATAGAAACATGAACATAAAGTCATGATAAATAATGATAATCATAACATGGAGATGTGGTAACAACACTTAACATGGAATTAGCATGAGCCAAGGCTCATTTCACATAGAGCATGGGTAAACCATCATTGTACATGAATCAATAGTAAACCCTCATTTCACTAGAATTATAATGATTCAACACTCATTTCACATGATGTTTCATGATACTATACTTTACCCAATTCATTGGAGCGCTACTAGGGCGCACCCTTCTTAAATAATTCATTTCATGCATAAGTGTGCCACATGGATCATATGACATGAAATCAATCAACCTCAAAAGTTATTCCATGACTAATGAATGTAGAAAAAATAAATTAAAGCTCCATTAAATATGAATATGTTTATAAAGGTTAATACCCTTGATAGAGACATGGGTATGATATTCACTACACAATGATCTTATCTTGAAAAAACACGGTGCAATTTCAGCAACATAACAGCGTGACCTAAGAATTAATAAAAATGGTTGATAAGAGATAAATCAGTGTCTCATCATATATAAAGAAGATGGAAAATAATGGGGGTCATATAGATACATGTCCCATCAAATTTAATGGAATTTAGATACGTAATACAAAATAATTGCTTGAATGTAAATGAGGAGATAGAAATTCCTTATAGAATTTCGGCATGGTAACCGGTGTACATGAGAGGTATTTAATGAGAGGGAAATGGGTCTCTCATCATTCCAACGGAAATAGGAATGTATGGGGAGGTGAGAAACCAAACCCAAACAACTATAATTGAAATTAAAAAGGCATAACAACTTAATGAAAATTGGAAAAAATGAGAAAAGAAGAAAACCCTTACCTAGAAGTGTGATACCAATGGCTTGGGAGAGGCTGGATAGATAATTATTGGGAGATTAGGGCACCTTGGTAGGATTATAAAGAGAGTAGAGAATAGTTTGGATGAACTCTGGGGGCTTTGAGTGAAGAGGAAGTTGGAGCTTGGGTGGGTTTATAGAGGAAAGCAGAAGAAATTCATTATTATTTTGGTTTGGGACACCCCACAATAAACTAATCAAAATTTAAAACAAGACCATCATTTTTCCAATGGTTTTTTCAAAAAGGGAGTGGAAAACAATATTGTATAAGGCCAATGTCCAATGTTTTTAAAATTATAGGGTCGCTTATGTAGAGATTAGTGACACTCTCAGGAAAAACTATTTAAAAAGACAAAATGTTTTATAATGCTTGAAGGGTCCACTAATGCTTTATAAAATAGATCAAACAAACAAAAAATTGAATTATATTAAAGGTAAAACATATATCAGTCAAAAATATTGTTTATATTATTTTATTACATAACTATTGGGTCATTATGATGTCCTAAAACACATTACATATCTAAATATTATTCAATTTTTCCCAAACAAATGACTGTCATAGAAAATTTTGAATAATTCACTATTGGATAATTTCGATGTCTTGATTCCATTAAATATTATTAATTTTATCTAAATAATTTCCTAAATATTTTAATTTTTAATTTAAAAATAAAAAATGACATTTATAAAAAATTCTTCAGTTTTGTCAAAAATAGCTCTCAAACCTTAATAAAAATTACAATTGCATTCATAAAATTATACGATCTTTTATATTTATTAAAAATAAATTTAAATATAATATTAATATTATTTAAAAATATTATTTATTTCAAAAATCATTTGATTCATCAAAATATATTTCACAGATGAATATTAAATAAAAATACAATTTTCACTTAAAAAAATATTTACAATTTAACAACAAAAAACTAAATGTATATTAATTATTATATAAAAAACTAATTCACATAATCATAGTGTTAAGGTATTGTTACATAATCCCTTATAACACCCGCATAAGACCGAAGGGTATGGTGCGCGATGGTGACAGACTCTTGGGGTGGGTCGGATAACATCGCTCAGGTGGTAATCTCTATTAGCTTCCACTTCTCCCATAGTTAGTTCCACTCCAGATTAACATTTTCATGATTGGCTTGGGCATGGTCAAGAGCAAATCCCAATGACGCCAGATCCTTTTTGTGCTCTGATAAATGGGATTTGAACGAGGCTAGTCTACTGGATGAGGCCATCGCTTCCTTTTTCTGAGTAAATTGGATTTCTTAAATCCCAATATTTATACTAATCATGTGATCACTATTCAATAGATATAATAGTAAAGGTCAATGGTATTTTAAAATCTAAAAATATAAAACCAATGAATTTCACATTTTATATAAAATATTACATAATAATACATTTAATTAATTCAAGTGGATTTTTTATTAATCAATGTTTGGGTCATTACAATCTTCCCCCCATAAGAAATTTCGTGCTTGAAATTTCCTTTTCCCACACTAAAACAGATGTGGGTAACTCTGCTTCATCTCTTATTCTAATTCCCAAATCACTTCTTCAAAATTTTGGTTTCACCATAACACCTTGATGAAGGTAATTGTCTTATTTTGTAGAAATTTTTCTCTATGATCTAAGAACTTCACTAGTTTCTCCTTGTATGAAAGTTCATCCTCTAGTTGTACTACCTCTAAAAAGAGTTCATGTGAAGGGTCGGATATGTACTTTTTTAAGAGGGATACATGAAAGACATCATGTACTTTGGACATGGTAGGTGTAAGTGCTAGTCGATAGGCCATAACCTCGACATGATCATGAATTTCAAAGGGGATGATGTACCTAGGACTTAACTTCCCATTCATTCCAAACCACATGACCTTATTCCATGATGATATGCATATAAATACCATGTATCTAACTTTAAACTCAAGGTATCATCGTCGGTTATCAACATAACTCTTCTATCAACTTTAGGCTAGCTTGATATGCTGCTAAATGGGTTTCACCTTCTCTACTATTTCTTCAACCATTTCTGGTCCCAGTAGCTTATGCTCACTAAGTCCATCCCAACATGCTATTGTTCTAAACCTCTTCCCATACAACGCTTCCTAAAGTGCCATTCGGATTCTCGAGTGGAAACTGTTATTTCATGAGAATTCAAACAGAGGAAGAAGATGATTCCATCCTCCTTTTATGTCCATTATGCACGCTCTCGAAATGTTCTCAAGAGTTTGGATAGTCCACTCGGATTGGCCATCTATTGGAGGATGATAAGCCGTACTGAATTTCAGCTCAGTATCCAAAGAAAGTTGAAGACTCTTCCAAAACTGAGATGTGAATCTTGGGTCTTGATCAGATACAATCAATAGTCGTACCCCATGCATCCTTACCACATCCCTGATATATATCAGTGCTAGTTGATCCAATGAAAAATCCTCCCTAATTTCAATGAAGTGTGCAGACTTTGTAAGATGATCCACAACAACCAGATTGCATTGTTTCCTTTGGATGATTTTGGAAGTCCGGTGATAATTTCTATGGTGATGTTCTTCCATTGCCATTCCAGTATGGGAAATGGTTTCATCATCCCCTTAGACTTATACCTCTCTTCCTTCACTTGCTAACACACCAGACACTTTGATATATACTCAACGATCTTCTTCTTCATATTATCCCACCAATAATACTTTCAGATATATTGATACATCTTTGTCTTTCCTGGGTGAAAAGAGAAATTTGAACTATGTGCATCATACCAAAGTTCCCTCATCAGCTCTGAAATTGATGGAACACATAGTCTTTTCCCAAATCTCCCAATTCTTTCTTCATTAACATTGAGCTCTGAGGATTTATCTTTTATGATACCTTACAATTTCTTCTAAATTCCCGCATCGTCCTTTTGAGCATCATTTAAAATTTCCAAAAGATACTATTGAGCAATCATTTGTGAATGGATTGATGATGTTCATTTATTTATGATTCCCATTTCCATCTTCATCAAATCTAAAAAGATTGCATCCTTCTCAATTCTCATCAATGATAGAATCGACGGGTCCTTTCTACTTAGAACATCTTCCACCTTGTTCGCTTTCCTAGTGTGGTAATCGATTGAGTAGTCATTGTATTTGATCAGCTCTAACCATCTTTGTTGGTGCATGTTCAACCCTTACCGTGTGAAATTTACCTGAAGCTTTTTTGGTCCATAGATATTTCACATTTCTCCCCAAAGAGATAATGCCACCAAATTTTTAAAGCAAAGATCACCACAGGCAACTTCAGATCATGAGTTGGATAATTCTTCTCCTGAACTTTCAATTTCCTTGAATAATAGGCTATGACTTTTTCATTTTCCGTCAACACTAATCCCATGCCCCTCTTCGAAGCATCACAAAATACCACAAAAATTTCTCCACTTATCAATAAAATGAGCACGGGCACAGTGATAAGCCTTATTTTTAACTACTTATTCTTTATATGCATTCATAACTTAAAAAAACGTTACTCCCTTCCGAGTTAGCTTGGTAAATGGGTTGGAAAATCATGAGATATTTCTCAAAAATTGTCAATAATATCCAAATAACAAAAAAAATCTACAAATATCTATTACCGATGTTGCCCTCGTCCATCCATCTATTGCAGCTATCATGGAGGGATCCACAGATATCACATTAATTATGATGATATAGCCTAAGAATGAGACCTCCTTCAACCAGAACTCATACTTTCTGAACATTTCATAGATCATATCCTTACGTAAGGCCTCTAGTATAGTTCTTAGATACTCCTCAATATTATCCTTGGTTTTGGAGTATATTTGACTGTAATCTATAAAGAATACCAAAAAAAATTCAAGGTAATCTATAAAGACTATATTCATAAATTCCATGATGATTTCTATAGAATTAGTGAGACCAAAAGGCATTACTATAAATTCAATGTGCATGTATCTTGTACAAAAAGTAGTCTTGGGGATATCTTCCATCTTCACTCTTACTTGATAATATTTTAACTGCAAATCTACAATGGAGAAGTATTGTGCTCCACGCAGGTGATTGAACAATTCATCAATTCGTGGGAGGGGGTACTTGTCCTTTATCATGATTTTGTTAAGCTCACGATAATTAATGCAAAGGCGCATTGACCCATCCTTCTTCTTGATGAAGAGGACCGGTGCACCCCATGATGATGCACTTGGGAATATAAACCCATTACCAAGATTTTCCTTTATTTGGATCTTCAGCTCCTCAAGCTCCACAACGTCCATTATATATAGATTCATGTATATTGGAAACTCCCCAGGTATAAGACCAATTGAGAATTCAACATCTCTTCTATGAGGAAGACTGGGAAATTCCTTGGGAAATACTTCAGAAAATTCCCTCAAAATAGGCATGTTTTAATGGATGGTTGCATCCTTATAATCAATCATCTGATCCAGATACGCGTGCTCATAGGTCATTAATATCAATTCTTGAGATGATAGAGCTAAAGAAGATTCATCTTCCTCCTTACACTTGTACAGAATCAGGGGTCGATTCTCTACATGGAGAGTGATTTCCCTCTCACATCAATTTATGTTGTCTCTATATAAGGAAATCCAATCCATGCCATGAATTGAAAAAAATTCCACCATTGTTGGTATTATAAGGTTCTCCAGGTAGTTCAATCCAATGATTATGATAGCGAGGAGTTATATTCATCGGATGCAATGCTTTTCCCATTTTCCTTAATCACCGACATCTTTAATTCCATGATTTTTTGTGGTGGTGGGATTGTTCTACAAAACTAGAACGATATAAAAGAATGAGTAGAACCTAAATCAAAGGGTACATTCGTTATTCATGAATGAATAACTAGCGTACCTATCGCCACTTCTTTTTCGGGGATCACTTAAATGGCAGGGATAGAAAAAGCACACCATTGATTCCTTATAGGTTGTTGGTTTCCTCCGAAAACCCATGGATTTGGGAACTAATTTTCAATGTCCCCTATTTCTTTGCAGTTGTAGCAATGAAAAATACAATGAGGTTCGAATGGAGCATTCCACCCCTCTATGGTAGTTGTGGATTTTTTTTTCAACAGCTAATGGCTAGGTGCCCTTCACTTCCACACCTAAATCATTTCCTCATCCCCTTCAAGAAGTTTCTGGGGTACTTATTTTATCACCTTTAGAAAGTGGGGTAGTGGATTTTCTTAGCACCATTTGATGTATCCATCAGACCACTATAATTGAAATAAACCTTACACTTCTTATCCCTAGGATACCCCAAAGATTCATTGATCTTAATTTCGACATTGAGGGAACATCAAAAAAATTACTCACAGTTGTCGAAGTCACGGATCGCAAGGGCTTTCCACAGGCGAGGTTTCATCCCACCAAAGAAGCTCTTAACCTTGCAATCAGGGGTAACAAGAAATCTGAAGGTGTATTGTGAATGAATTTTGAATTTTTTCTATTAGGCTCTGTTTTATTCATCGTCTTTTTTATTGAGGTCATGTAAGTCCCTTTCCATCTTAAGTCGGAGAGAGTGTGGAAGATATTTTTCAAAAAACATCTTCCAGAAATCCTTCCATTGCAACACCACAACATCCTCCTCGGGATTCGTATTTTTTATCAATATCCACCATTGATTAGCTTCAACCATCATATGATAATCATCCAGGATATCCTTCTCTTGTTCTAAACATTGAAGTATGGAGAAGATCTTTTCAATGGAGTAGATCCGTTGTTCAACGATTGATGGATTAGATGATCCATTAAAAGTAGGAGGCCTTTTTCACATTAAGTTCTCGATAGTGAGTTGTTCTTTCTTGGAGGGGTGAACATTTCTCATGACCCATGTTTCTATTCAAATCTTGAGTTAACTGAGATTAAATCATGACAATGTTCTTGATTCCCATTCCCAATGGATTGAGCATCCCCTTAGCACAATCATCACATTGATATTCACATCAGTTGGTAGTTCGAGTCCTCCTATTACCGGCCACTTGCAGGAATAAATGAAAATTTAGGGGTAACACATAAAGGGTAATCCAAAGGAAAAAACAGATGACTTATAAATTTCTTTTACTTCCTTAAGATATGAATGAATATGCTTAAATCTATATTATCCATGATCTACTTTCTGACATATATTCTTAGGGGAATTTTTTTATTCCCTTAATAATGGTTCATAATAAGTTTGTGAATTTATCAATTCATACCCCCCATGAGTGTCATAACCAAGAGTGCATCAAGGCCCATTTTCATGTACCATGATACCCTGGGTTAAGCCTGAAACTCATTGTCGAGGTTTTCACTCCTAGGTACATCTGTGCTAGAGCCGCCTATACCTGCTTGTGTCTAGACAGGGATATAATTTCATGATAAACCACTTACTCAATACTCACCAAAACTTATGGATGTTTTTAATATACTTATTCTTGTCTCTATAGCTTTATTAGGGTTTTCTAATCCAAATCCCAAAAATAACTAAACCTATCCTCTAATACCAACTATAATAACGCTGATCTTTATTAGACAATTAAACATGATTTATTACATAAAATCTTCACTTGATACCACATGTAAGATCAAGAGGTCTACTATCTTTCAGGATTAGGAAAATTACATAAAAACTTAAAACATGAAACACAACATATTTATTGAAAAAATCATTTACATTACCACAAAATTCCCTCATACTTAGAAATTAATTGGATAACCTAGTGACATGCATAAGAGAAGGGTGATCTATGAAGCCCAATAAGGGAATAAACGTGGAATAACATGATAAATACAATAAATGTTATAAAATAGGCATATAAATGGATCACAAGAGAAACATGAACATAAAGGCATCATAAATCATGATAATCATAACATGGAGATGTGGAAACAACACTTAACATGGAATTAGCATGAGCCAAGGCTTATAGCACATAGAGCATTAGTAAACCCACATTGCACATGAAGAATTAGTAAACCCTCGCTGCACTTCAATTAGCATGATTCAATACTTATTTCACATGAAGTATCATGATACTAAACTTTACCCAATGAATTGTATCGGTATTAGGGTGCACCCTTCTTAAAATTTTCATTTAATGCATAAGTGTTCCACATTGATCATATAACATGGAATCAATCAACATCATAAGTTATTAAACATATATGGAATGGGTAATAAATACATGAAATTACCATTCAATATTTATATGTGCATAAAGGTTATTACCCTTGATAGATATATGGGTATGGTGTTCACTACACAATGGTCTTGGCCTGAAAAAACGTGGTGCAATTTCGGCAGCATAATGGCGTGACATAAGAATTCATAAAAAGGATTGATGTGAGTGAAATGGGTGGCTCATAATATTTACATTAAATGGAAAATAAGGGGGGTAATATAGATATATGTCCCCTAAAATGTAATGGAATTTAGATAAATAATATAAAATAATTACTTGAATGTAAATGAAGAGAGAGAAATTTCTTACGGAATATTTGCGTGGTAAAGGGTGTATAAGGGAAGAATTTAATGAGATATAAATGGGTCTCTAATCATTCAAACATAATGGGGTCAGTATGCGGTTTGATCTAAACCATAACCCAACATTTATAATTGAAATGAAAAGGGCATAACAAATTAAAGAAAATTGGACAAAAATAAGAAAGGAAGAAAACAATTACTTGGAAGTGTGATCCGAACGGTATGGGAGGGGCTTGAGAGAGAATTATTGGAAGCATGGGGCACCTTGGGAGGATTATATAGAGAGGAGGGAAGAGGTTGGACGATCTCCAAGGGCATTGAGTGAAGAGGAAGTGGTAGCTTGGGTGGGTGTATATAGGAAAGAAGATTGAATTCTTTATTATTTAGTTTTAGGACACCTCACATTAAACAAATCAAATTCACAAACCAGCCCTTGGTTTGTGCCTATGTTTTCTTTCAAAGGGGAGTGAAAAAAATATTTTATAAGGAAAGTGGCCGAAATTCTTAAAATAATAGGGTTTCTTTTGTGGAGGGGAGTCACACACTCAAGGAAAACAATTTAAAAAGGAAAAATGTTTTATAAACTTTTAAGGGTCCAATAAATCATTGGAAAATAAATAAAATAAAACCCAATATCACATTATTTTAATGGTAAAACATATATTGGCCGAACATAATTTTAATATTATTTTATTACATCACTATTGGGTCATTATGATGTCATAAAATACATTATATATTTAAACGGTATTTAATTTTTATCCAAAAATACTACTATATCCGAAAATAATGAAAAATTCACCATTTGATAATTTTGATGTCCTGATTCAAAAAATAATATTAATTTTATCATAATAATTTTCTAAATATGTGAATTTTTTACTTTTACAAAAAAAATGACATTTATAAAAAATTCATGGGTTTTGACCAAAATGGATTTCAAACCTTAATAAAAATTACAGTTGAATTCATTAATTATACTATCATTTATATTTAATAAAAAGTAATTTAATAATAATTATAATATTTTATTAGAATATTATTTAATTCATTAAAATAGATTTCTAGTTGAATATTAACTAAAAATACTATTTTCCCTTTAAATTTTTTTTACAAAGTAACAACAATAAAATGAATGTATATTCATTATTATATACAAAACTAATACACAAAATCATAGTGATAAGGCCTTGGATCATAAACCCTTATAACACCCGCATAAGACCAATGGGTAAGATGCGCGATGGTGACAGACACTTGGGTCAGCTCAGATAACATCGCTCAGGTGTTAGTCTCTATTAACTGCCACTTCTGCCATAGTCAGTTCTGCTCAAGATTAATATGTTCAAGCTTGGATTGGGATTGGTCAAGAGATAAGCCCAGTGCCACCACATTCTTTTTGAGATTCGACAAATGGGCTTTGTACGGGGAAAGTCTACTAGATGATTCCATCACATCCTTTATCTGAGTAAATTGGATTTGTTAAAGCCCTATATTTGTGCTAATCATGTGATCACTATTCAACAGATATATTATAAGTGGTCACAATTCATAATGGTATTTTAAAATCAATAAACATAAAACCAATGAAGTTCACATTTTATATAAACATTTTACATAATGAATCATTTAATTACATCAAGTGTAATTTTTATTAATGAAAGTTTGGGTCGTTACAATCTTCCCCCCTTAAGAAATTTCACCCTCGAAGTTTCATTTTTCCAACACTAAAACATATGTGGGTAACACTACTTCATCACGTCTTATAATTCCCATGTCTCTTCTTCAAACTTTTTGTTTTTTCACAACAACTTGACGAAGGGAGTTGTCTTATTTCATAGAAATTTTTATCTACAACCTATGATCTTCAATGGTTTCTCCTCATAATAATGTTCGTCCTCTAGTTGTACTACCTCTGAAGAGAGTACATGTGAAGGGTCCGATATGTACTTCCTAAAGAGGGATACATGAAATACATCGTGTACTTTAGCCATGGTAGGTGGATGTGATAGTCGATAGGCCACAACCCCGACACGATCAAGAATCTCGATGTGGCTAATGTACCTAGGACTTAACTTACCTTTCTTTCCAAACCTCATGACCTTCTTACATTGATATATGCGTAGAAATACCATGTATCCAATGTTAAACTCAAGGTCTTGTCTATGGTAATCAGCATAATTCTTCTGTCGACTCAGGTCTTCTTCGAAATGCTACTGAATGGTTTTCACCTTCTCTACCATTTCTTCACCCATTTTTTTCCTAACATCTTACACTCACCGATTTCATCCCAACATGCTATTTTTCTGCTCCTCTTCCCATACATGGCTTCATAAGGTTCCATTAGGATGCATGAGTGTAAACTATTATTGTAGGAGAATTATACTAAAGGAAGATTTTGATATCATCCTCCTTTGAAGTCCATTGAGCACACTCTCAACATGTCCTCAAGTGTTTTCATAGTCCACTCAGATTATCCATTAGTTTGAGGATGATAAGTCGTACTGATGTTCATATCAGTATCCATAGAATATTAAATAATTTTTGAAAACATATATGTGAATATTGTATCTCGATCAGATACAATCAATATTGGTACCCCATGTAGCGTTACCACATCTCTGATATATATCTGTGCTAGTTGATCCAATAAGAAATACTCCTTAATTTCAAGGAAGTGTGCAGACTTTGTGAGACAATCCACAAAAACCCGTATTGAATTATTTCCTTTGGATGTATTCAGATGTCTGGTGACAAATTCCATGGTGGTGTTCTCCCATTTCCATACTTGTATGGGATATGGTTGCATCATCCCCTTAGACTTCTGCATCTCTTCCTTCTCTTGATGACACACCAAGAACTTTGATGTATACTCAACGATCTCTTTCTTCATATTATCTTGCCATTAATTCTCGCAGAGATCTTGATACATCTTTTTGTTTCCTAGGTGAATAGATAAATTTGAACTTTGGGAATAATCCAAAAGTTCCTTCTTCAGTACTGAACATGATGGAACACATAGTCTTTTACCAAATCTCCCAATTCCTTCTTAATTAACATTTAACTCTGAGGATTTTCCTTTTTTGATAGCTTCCACTTTCTTATGAATTCCCAAATCTCTCTTTTGATAATCCTTTGTCCTTTTCAAAAGTGATGGTTGGCAATCATTTTTGAAAGGATTTATGATCTTACCTTCTTTATGATTCTCATGCCCATCTTCATCAAATCTAAGAATATTGGATCCGTCTCAATTCTCATAAATGATAGAATCACTGGGTTATTTATACTAAGAGAATCTTCCACCTTGTTCTGTTTCCCAAGGTGGTAATGGATTGAATAGTCATAGTCTTTGATCAGATCTGACCATCTTCGTTGGCACATGTTCAACTCTTTCTGTGTGAATATATACATGAGGCTTTTTTGGTTTGTATATATTTCACACATCTCCCCAAAGATATAATGCCACAATATTTTTAAAGATAAGATCACCACAGACAGCTCCAGATCATGAGTTGGATAATTTTGCTCATGAAATTTCAATTTCCTTGAAGCATAGGCAATGACATTTTCATTTTTCATAAATACACATCCTAGGCCCTTCTTCGAGGCCTCACTAAATACAACAAAAAAATCTCCACTTATCATTAAAGTGAGCATGGGTGCAGTGATAATACTTCTTTTTAACTCCTTGAAGCTTTCTTCACATTCATCACTTCAAGAAAACTTTTCTCCCTTCAAAGTTAGCTTGGTATGAGGGTTGGACAATCATGAGAAATTTCTCACAAATTGTCGATAATATCGAGCTAAACCCAAAAATTTGTGGATATCTATTATCGATGTTGGCATCACCCATCCCTCTATTGGATATGTCTTTAATGGATCCACAGATATCCCATTTCTTTTAATGATATGGATCAACAATGATATATCCTTCAACTAAAACTCATACTTGTTGTTCTTTTCCTAGAGCTCCTCCATTCGAAATGTCTCTAGTGCAGTTCTTAGATGGTCCTCTTGATCCTCCTTAGTTTTGGATTATATTAGAATATAATCAATAAATACAACCACCATTTTTACAAGGTAATCTATAATGACTCTATTCATTATTTCCATGAAGATTGTTGGAGAATTAGTGAGTCTAAAAGGCATTACTTTGAATTAACAGTGCCCATATCTTGTACGAAATGTAGTCTTTTGGATACCTTACTTCTTCACCCTTACTTGATAATATGTCGACCGCAAATCTACCTTATAGATGTATTATACTTCACGTAGCTGATCAAAATATTCATCAATTCGTGGGAGAGGATACTTGTTTTTTATCGTGATTTTGTTTAGCTCATGATAATTGATGCAAAGGCACACTTACCCATCCTTCTTCTTGACGAAGAGGATCAGTGCACCCCATGGTGAAGCACATGGGTGAATAAACCCTTTATCAAGATTATCCTTTAGTTTTTTTATCAGCTCTTCAGGCTCCACAATAGCCATTCTATAAGGAGTCATGTATATTGGAAACGCCCCAGGTATAAGATCAATTGATAATTCAACATCTCTTCTAGGAGGAAGACCAGGAAATTCCTCGGGAAATACTTCAGCAAATTCCCTCAAAATAGGCATGTCTTAAAGGATGGTCGCCTTATTAGACTCAATCATCTGAGAAAGATATGTGTGCTCATAGGCAAGTAATATCTACTCTTAAGATTATGCAGCTAAAAAATATTCATCTTCCTCCTTCCACTTGTACAAAATCGGGGGTAGATTCTCTTCATGGAGAGTGATTTCCCTCTCACAGCAATTTATGTTGGTTCTATATACGGAAATCCAATCCATGCAAAAAAATAACTCAAATTTCACCAGAGGGAGTATGATGAGGTTCTCTGGGAAATTCAATACAACGATTATGATAGTGGAGGAGTTATATTCATGGGATGAAATGATTTCCCCATTTTTCGTACTCACTGACAACTTTAATTCCATGATTATTTGTCGTACTCACTGAATAAAAAAGTATGTTAACTATTCATTAATGAATAACTAGCATACCTATCAGCACATTGTTTTTGGGGTTCAATTCGGCTGTAGTGATTGAAAAAGCTCACCCTTGCTGCCTTAGAGGTTGTTGGTTGCCTCCAAAAACCCTTTTCTTTGGGCACTAATTTTTTAGGTTCCCTAGTTCTTTTTAGTTGTAGTAATGAAAAACGTGTTGAGATTTGAACAGATCATTCCTATCCTTTGTTGTAGCAGTGGGTTTTTCTTGCTGACAGTTTATGGATATGTTCCCTTCTCATCCACACCTAATGCATTTCATCATCCCCTTCAGGCAATTTTCGGAGTTCTTCTTTCATCACCTTTGGCAAGTAGGGTTATGGATTTTCTTAGCACCGTTGGATTAATCCATCAGACCTGTATAATTTAAATCCACCTTATGCTTATTACCCCCCATGATACCCCTGAGATTCACTGATCTCCATTTCAACCTTGAGGGCACATCAGACAATTTCTTCATAGCCGTCGAAGTCACGGATTGCGAGGGCTTTCCATAGGCTAGGTTTCAGACCACCAAAGAAGTGGCCATCCTTGAATTTGGGGATAACGAAAATGCCAGAGGATTATCGGGAAATCCTTGGGTAGTTTTACTCGTACGCTCCGACGGATTCATCCCCTCTTTCTTTTGGGGTAAAGAAGTCACTTTCCATCTTATGTCGGGGGTGTGCAGAAAATATTTAACAAAAAACATCTTTCGGAAATCCTTCCACTCCAACGCCTCGATCTCCTCATCATGCTTCGTATTTTTGATCAATGTCCCCCATTGATTAGATTCACCTTTCATTAGATAAGCATCCAGGAGAACATTCTCCTATTCGTAAAATTTAAGGATGGAGAACATCTTTTCAATAGAGTTGATCCATTGTTCATTAATTTATGGATCTGATAATCCATTAAAAGTAGGGGTCCTTTGTCTCATGACGCTCTCAATAGTGACTTGTTATTTATTAGGGGGGTTGAACATTCCTCTTGACCGTTGTTTCTATTCAAATACTGTGTTAACTGAGAGAGAATGGTGAAAATATGATGACTTCCGCTCCCATCGGATTGGGCATCTCATTAGCACAGTCATCACAATGAACTTCACATTGGCTGTTAGCCTGAGTCCTCCTATTATCGGTCATTGTCTGGAATAAATGAAATGTTAGGGGTAACACATAAAGGGTAATCCAAAGACAAACACAGATGACTTATAAATTACTTTTATTTCCTTAACATATAAATCTATAAGCATCAATCTATGTTATCCATGATCTATTTTTTAACATATATTCTTATGGGAATTGTTTTATTCCCTTTATAATGGTTCATACCATGCCTGCGAATTTACAAATGCATATCCCCGGAGAGTGTCATACCCAAGAGTGTAGAAAGGCTCATTGTCGTGTACCAGGATACCATGGGTCAAGCCTGAAACTCCTTGTTGGGGTTTTCATCCCTAGGTACATTTGTGCCCGATCTACCTCTACCTGCTCGTATCCAGATAGGGATGTATTTTCATGATAAACCACTTACTAAATACTCACTAAAACATAGGTATGTTTTCATTATACATTGTCTTTTCTATATGGCATTACTATGGTTTTATAATCATAATCCCAAATATAACTAAACCTATCCTCTGATACCAACTAAAACAACCCTGCTCTTTATTACACACATATAAAAGATTTATTACATAAAATCTTCACTTGATACAATATGTAAGATCAAGAGGTATAGTTTATTTGGGGCTTTAGAATATTAAATGACAAATTAAAACATGAAACCTATCATCTTTATTGAAAAAATCCTTCACATGACCATTATATTTCCTCGTACTTAGAATAGCATGGGATAACCGGAGGACATGCATTAGAAAAGGGTGAGCTATAAAGCCCAGTAAGGGAATAAACATGGAATAAAATGAATGATACATTACATGTTATAAAATTGGCATATCAATGGATCAAAAGAGAAACATGAACATAAAGGCCTGATAAAGAATGATAATCAAAACATGGAGATGTGACAACAACACTGAACATGGAATTAGAATGAGCCAAGGCTCATTGCACATGAAGCATGAGTAAACCCTCATCTCACATGAATCATGACTAAACCATCATTTCACTTGAGTTAGATTTATTCAACACTAATTTCACATGACTTATCATGATACTATACTTTACCCAATGCATTAGAGCACTATTTGGGTGAACCCTTCTTAAACATTTAACATCATGCATAAGTGTGCCACATGGATCCTATAACATGGAATAAATCAACATCATAAGTTATTACATGACTAAGGAATGTGGAATAAATAAATTAAAGTACCATTAAATAAGTATATGTGAATAAAGGTTAATACTATTGATAGAGACATGGGTATGGTATTCACTACATAATGATCGTGGCTCGGAAAACCACAGTGCAATTTTGGCAGCATAACGACATGACATTAGAATTCATAAAAATGGTTGATGAGAGAGAAATGGGTGTATCATAATATATAAATGAAATATAAAATAAGGGGGTTCATATTTATACACTTCCCAGCAAATGTAATGGAATTTAGATACGTAATAAAAAAAGAATATCTTAAATGTAAATGAAGAGAGAGAAATTCCTTATGGGATTTCAGCATGGTAACAGGTGTACATGGGAGGAATTTAATGAGAGAGAAATGGGTCTCTAATCATTAAAACATAAATAGGAGTGTATGGGATAGGTTCTAAACTATATACCAAAATTTATAATTGAAATTAAAAGGGCATAACAACTAAATTAAAATTGGACAAAAATGATAATGGAAGAAAACCCTTACATGGAAGTGTGATCCCAACTGCTTGGGAGGGACTTGAGAGAGAATTATTGGGAGATTGGGGAACCTTGGGAGGATTATAGAGAGACTAAGGAAGAGTTTGGACGAAGTCCAAGGGATCTGAGTAAAGAGGATGTGGGAGCTTGGGTTGGTTTATATAGGAAAGAAGTAGAAATTCTTTATTATTAAGGTTTGAGACCCCTCACCTTAATCTAATCAAAACCACAAACTTGCCATGGTTTTTTCCCATGGTTTTTTCCAAAGGGGAGGGGAAAACAATATTTTATATGTCCAATGTACGAACTTATTAAAATAATATGGTTTCTTATGTGGAGGTGAGTCACACTCTCAAGGAAAAAAATTATAAAAATTCAAAATGTTTTATAAGCCTTGATGCGTCCACTAAAGCTTTGTAAAATAAATCAATAAAAACAAAAATATCATTGTTTTAATGGTAAAACATATATTTTTTGAACATAATGTTTATAGTATTTTATTACATCACTATTGGGTCATTATGATGTCATAAGACACAATATATATTTAAACGGTATTTAATTTTTACCCAAAAATTTGACTGTCTCAAAAAATTATGAAAAATTCACCATTGGATAATTTCGACATCCTTATTCCAAAAATAATATTAATTTTATCTAAATAATTTTATTAATATTTTAATTTTTTCTTTTAATATAAATGCCAACATTTATTTAAAATTTCTTGGTTTTTACAAAAACGGATTTCAAACCTTAATAAAAATTACAGTTGCATTCTTAAAATTATAATATTATTTATATTTAATAAAAATAAATTTAATAATAACAATAATAATTTATTAAAATATTATTTAATTCTAAACACTTTAATTCATTAAAATAGATTTCCCAGTTGAATATTAACTAAAAATACTATTTGTGCTTTAAAAAAATTTAGAAAGTAACAAAAATAAAATGAATGTATATTTATTATTAGATACAAAAATAATGCACATAATCATAGTTATAAGGTCTTGTTACATAACCGCTTATAAAACCCACATAATACTGAACGGTAAGGTGCGTGATGGTGACAGATTCTTGGGGTGGCTCGAATAACATCGCTCGGGTGGTAATCTCTATAAACTTACACTTATCCCGTAGTTGGTTCCGCTCAAGATGTGTTCAAGTTCATCTTGGGCTTGGTCAATGGAAAATCCCAATGATTCCACCTCCTTTCTATGCTCCGACAAATGAGCTTCATAAGGGGTAAGTCTATTAGATGAGGCCATCGCTTCCTTTTTTTGAGTAAATTGGATTTGTTAAAGCCTTATATTTATACTAATCATGTAATCATTGTTCAATAGATATATTATCAAGAGTCACAATTCATAATGGTATATTAATGTCCAAAAACACAAAACCAATGAAGTTCACATTTTATATAAACATTTTATATAATGATACATTTAATTATATCTAGAATAATTTTTAATAATGAAATTTTGGGTCATTACAGTCTATTTATAGAATAGCAGAGGGACCAGATACCAGTATGGTCGGTCATCTGTAGTGGGTCAAATGGATTCTTTTGTGGGAGCACAAGGATAATTACATAGCATTTGAATGACTTAGTTTATGGGAATCAGTTGTTCTCATTGGGGGGTATACGTTTTTTGGGGGAATGCTCACCACCTAAGTAGAGACTCGGGTTTTTGGCCCTGTCAGACTTTGAAATATTTCTACGAATAATTCCAGAGCTAGGCGCGAAGACGGCGTGCGATTCCGAGGCCTGGTGTGCCCGGAATTAATTTTATAAAAATATTAAGTATTTTTATACTATGCACGTGGAGGGGGTGTGATATCTCCTAAACGGTAGCTCAGAACGGGAATCTGAGGGCATGGTTGCGTCCGGAACGTGCCGTTTACCCTAGGCGGGGTGTAATCTTTGCGGGCGCGGGCCTGCGGTGAGAAACGCCACCAGGGGCGTTTCCGTAAATAAGTAGCAAGTTAGTGGGCGAGCGTCGGCTCGATTAACTTCTGAACGGAGTCTCGGATGGAAAATCTGAGTCCGCCGTTGCGTTCAGAACGGCGCGTTTACCCTAGGGGTGACCTTATCCTGGTTTGCATCTGGTGTGGGGTCGGGGGCGTGTCGGGCCGGGGAGTTAAGCAGATATTTGTTGGAAACAAATATCTACCCCCCCCCCCTTGTTGGATGTGTGTAACGCAGAGGAGGAGTTCCTCCTCCTTCTCCTCCCCTTCCGACGGCGAATCGGCGGCCGAATCGCGCGATCAAGGTGCCGTCGAGCTTGGATTTCGACGGCGGGCGTTCCAGGATCGTGCAACGGAAGCTTTGGAGCACGGATCGTCGGCGTTTCGCCCGCGAGGTAGGCGTTTTAAGTTTTGAAAATCCCGGATCCTGTTTTTGTGTTGTTTTTCTTAAAATTTTCATAAGATTTGTATAGTTCGGGTCCCGAGCTTTTCGAAACATGTTTCGGATCTGAATTTGGAGCACCGGGGTGCTCCCGGTGGCTCCCTGATGTTTTCCGGTGAAAAACCCGGTTTTCCGGCGAGACCCGCGGCGGCCAAGGCGGAATCCGGCGAGACCCGCGGCGGCGCGGTGGTTTCCGGCTCCGGCACGGCGGAGTCCGGCGGCGGCGCGGTGGTTTCCGGCGACCCTGCGGTGGTCCGGCCAGAATGTTCCGGGGGTTGTTTAAACCCCCGTAACTCGCAAACCGTAACTCCGATTTGCGAGCCGTTTGCGGCGACGTGCTCCTTGCGTCGAGACGGACCTTTTGAACTCACTTTGAGAATTTTATTGTTCGGGATCGTGGCCCGGGAGTTAGAAACGTCGTATAAAATAATATTATTTTATTATTTTACGACTTCGGGTCGTTGTAAATTCTACCCGCAGTGTCCGATTGACGTGCCGTCAGTGGCGTTGAGACCCTGATGGTACGACGGACTTTTTGAAATGGTTTCCGGGTGTTGGGACTGAGAACGGGGTGCGGGCCCCACGAGGCCGGGTTTTGGCGTTTGCGGAGAAACGCAGCTTTTGCACCAGGAGTCCGATTTTGGCGGATGAATAGTCGATCCTGTGTGTTTTTACGAGAGGATCGCAATGGTGAGTTCCGTTCGATGAGTTTCGGAATCCAGGCGTGGGCCCCACCCGAGCTGGCCTTCGGTGAATAGTACCTTTTTCACCGGGTGTCCGTTTTGGACGAGCGAGTAGTCGATTCTGTTTGTTTTTTCGAGGGGATCGCCATGGTGCGATCCACTCGATGGGTTTCGGGATCATAGTGTGGGCCCGCGCGAGCTAGCTACGGTGAATAGTGCCTTTTTCACCGGTGCTCTGTTTTGGGCGAGTAAACAGCCTATCCTGCGTCTTTTTCCGCGTGGAACGCGATGGTTGCCCCGGTTTTGGCTTCGGTGGTGCGCAGTGTGGCTTTGGGGCGAGTCGCTCGGGTTAGCGACGTTTGGACCAGCTGTGGTTGAGGGTTCTCCCTTGGTTCGTTCCTACGAGGGTTCGTGTGGTATCACAACCTTCGTATGGGTTTGTGATCCTCTCGATGGGTTGTTTAAACTGTTAGAGTTGTGGTATCCCTCCGGTGGTCCCGGAGTGGATCCTCTAGCATCTTTACCCTAGATCGGGTTCTTGGTATCGCTGTGACCGTTTATTTACGGGCGGTGATCCCCTATCTAGCAGGTTAACCCCGTAGGGTTTGTGGAATCATCGGACATATAATCCCCTACGCGGTTGGTCGTGCACAGTAGGGTTGTGGCATCGTCGGGTTTACGATCCCTTACTCAGCATGATGTTTATGGTAGGGTTGCGGTATCGTTGGTTATACGATCCCCTACTCAGCGCTTGGTGTCGGTAGGGTTGCGGTATCGTTGGTTATGCGATCCCCTACTCAGCGCGTGGTTTCGGTAGGGTTGTGGCATCGTCGGTTCGATCCCCTACATCGCGATTTATACCAGATGGGGTTCCGGTATCATCGTGACCATCTTTATATGGACGATGATCCTCTATCTGAGTGTGAAGCTTCTGTCGAGTGCAGATCGGGTTGTGGTATCCCCCAGCGGATCCTGGGTGTGATCCCCTATCTATGAGTACTACGTATGCCAGATCGGGTCGTGGTATCCCCCAGCGGACCCTGGGAGTGATCCCCTATCTGTGAGCTACGTATACCGGAGTGGGTCTTGGTATCCCCTAGCAGACCCTAGCAGCGATCCCCTATCTGAGGAGTTTAGTGGTTATGGTGTTTCGGTGATGTTTCTTCAGTGATGTTATCCGACGAGCGTGGTCTCTCGGGTGAGCGTCTGAGATGTTTGTTTGGGACCCGATGGAGTGTATCTCTCGGATGAGTGTCATCTGGTATGACAGTGTTCGTGGTGTACTCTCCTGGTTGTGGACAGTTGCTGGTGATGAGGTCGGTACCTCTTGTGGATTTGTGGCGTGAGCTTGTATATCTGGATTGTTCAAGGTGTATGTATGGGCATACACCTCAGCTGAGGTGAGCTGACTAGTTGTGTTTAGCCGAGGATGGTCACGAGATGGAGTTTCTCTCTCGTCTGGGTTCCCTCTGGCTGGGTTGAGCGGACTGTTGTCTTTCAGTTGCTCCCTTGGGTTTTGGGTTTTTGGGGTGCCTACTGAGTATGTTTATACTCACCCCTGCATGGGCTTTGCCCGCACATGTTTGTGTCTTGTGCAGACCACATGCCTTTTGACGGAGCCCCAGGAGGACCTGGAGCAGGCGGAGCTTAGTGAGCGGGTTGACCGGGGTGCTTACCAGAGCTGTGCCGAGGGAGCTTTCCGGCGGGTGTTCGTGGCAGCGTTCCCCTTCTTCAGAGCAGGTTGGACACGCTTTGTAGTTTTCTTTTGGTGGGCCCTATTTTTCCCTTGTACTTTTGCTGTTGCACTCTGGTTTGGGATAGATTGTATGCATGCATTTACTTTCCAGTTTCTATATCTCTGCACTGTTGCATGGAGTTTTTTGTGGGTGCGTGTGTACAGGTACCTTAGGCTAATTCCTCCCATGTTTTTGATAGCCTACTCGGCGCTGGTCGCTAGCCCCTGGCCTATTGGAGGCGGGCTTGGGGAGTCGTGGCTCGAGCCCCGTTGGGTCGGGTCGTGACAACCTAGCCCTTCAAATGGGTTTTTCAATTGTTTCATCCAGAATTAAGAGCCCCATCTTGAGAACTATTTAGCTCAATTAAATCATCATTTTCTAGTGTGAAATTCATATCCTGGCCCTAAAAATGATGTTGGTTTCATTCGTAAGCACTAGTGGTACATCCTACACTCATGAACTATTTTGTTCATGGGGAATTTCATGAAACAGTTGAATTCCATGAAGAATAGTAGTCCACAAAGTTATTTTTACTTTGTGGAATCGACACTCCTTTCAAGGAATCAACCCATTAATTTTTTTTCTTCAAGTATTATTCTATTTTTATTTCTACAATTCACTGGCATTGAAATATCCAATTCTTATATTTAAAATTTAAAGGACTCAAAAAATTCCCCTAACCGAAAAGGGATCTGATCCGAAAGAAGTGAAGGATATTCTAATATAGGAAGAGGTAGTGTTTGGAACTAGTCTATGGTACACAACTGGACCCGGAAGAGGGGACAACTCCAATAAATAAGGGAAAAAGTCATTTTTCATTTACCATATTTCTTATCAAACTGATCACTCCACATATTCTATTGATTGCTTATGATTTTATATAACACATACTTTGTGGATTACCTCTTTATAACTGATGATTATCACCAACAACTAAATAGAGAATCAATGAATAGTAAGTATTTATCATTCATTTAGAAGCTGGATTCTTCATGAATAGATCATTCTATGGATTATCGTTATGCTGGCCAATGCATTATGGGCCAGTGTCTTTATGAACCAGTGGATTATGGGATGAAATTTCACAGGGAAGTGTTTCATGAACTAATATTTTGTGAGGAAATGATGGGGATGTGCCACATAGTTTTCCTTTATTTTTATGCATTACTTTTCATCATTAACGAAAAAATATCACATAATTTTGATGATTCATTATAGGAAAAATGGCTCTGCCTTCCACTTTAATTATTTTAACTAGGATACATACTTCAACGATCATGAATTTTGAAGTGAACCTTCTATATCAAATCATCCATGGGGAGGGTACTGTAAAAAATATTTTTTCCCCAGACCCTCTAGCCTACCCAATGTCATACCAAATTCTATTTTATAACATAGGATTTAAAAATTATTCTCCCCTTCCAGAAGTTGATCAGAATCTTCCATCTGTATGGACTTAGATATCATGGGAGTGTGTCCATGGAAACATATTAGATATGGGGAAAATCATTCCTAATTTAGGATAATAGAACGTTTTTGTTATAAATGGTTCTTTATTGACACAATGAAACCAACACTATTATGATACATCTTTATAATCTTCCATTCAATATTATCACTCCAATTTCAACTTATTGTGAGGAAATACTGATGAAGGGTGGAGGTTCTTGATAGATTTTTCATCTAGAAGGATTTTCAAGGATGAATGGTCTTATTAATTTTGTGTACAATAGAACTAAATAGAATTATTTGAATATTTTTATGATACCTTCTTATACTAGGTAGTGTGGGTATCTAAATTTTTAATTTCTTCTCTGAGAAATGTGATGCTAAAATTAATTATATGTTGGTGTTCGAGCACCAAAATGACCCACATATTTCATGATGAATTCATGATCATCATATAGAAATTCTATCCACTAGGGGGATCCCAATTCGTGGTAACATGAATGCTGAATTCTTTCCTACCACAAATGCATGAAAAAAAAGAATGTATCTCCACATTATGGGGACCGACTAACCATACTAGTGTAATTTCATGTTTATACCCACCATGAATTCTGACTCATTACATTATTTTATTGGGAAAATCATTTTTAGCATGTTAGTGGTCCAAGGAGAAAAATCTTCTATAGTAGGAATCATTTAGCTTAACAATCATGAGGCATTGATGGTTTTTACTTGGTCTATATCGAATTAGGCCAATATACTATTTGGGGATACATAATTTAGGTAGAAGATATCTTGACTTTAGGTTGGTGGGTTTATTTTCCATGTTCTTTATTACATGAATCTTTCCATCATGTCATTTCTACACTAGTGGCAGGGTCTGTTGCCTAATGATGGTGGCCAAACTGGAAGAGGGGAATCCCTTTAACCTAGCTATTCCCACCCTCACTTGATTTTAAGAACTATAGATCCATATTCAGGAAGGTATCCCTCCAAATGATCTTGGTGGTATATTCCAATTATTATATGGTAGGGATGAAGAATAGTACTAATTTTTCTATTACCATCATACTGAACAATTCATCAATCTTGCATTCACCCGGTATTTTTTAATATTTCTACCATTTTCTTAAAATCCCTAGTAATCTATGGTGATATCGAACTTTTGAGAGAATTTCCCCGCTTTAACATCACCCCTTATCCCTCACCATAAGGAATGGTGGTTGATGATAGTGAAGGGACATAGTGGAGGGATCTTACATCATCTCTCTATGAGATATAAATCATGTTATATGAGTTGATGGGGTAACCATATAAATATTATATACTCCTCGTTGATTTTCCTAAAAATTTAGAATTATGCAACAGGTTTCCCTATTTCTACATCCTCAGATTGGAGAGTCCCATCATGTCATCCTTCTCCTTTTATGTCTCGTGATAATTCTTGATGGTTCTTCAATAAAAATTTCCTAACCTTGCACAAAAATTTCTATAAACGTTTCATGGGATTATGCTAGGATGTGGATAGAATACTATCCCAATGTGATATAGGGGAAGGCAATATGAAAATCTCCTAAACCATTGGCCTCTATATATTTTGTTCTTGATTCACCCTCCTCATAGATTGTTATGAGAAATTCACATACATGTGCTCTAAGATCATCTGGGGAGCATCATCCTCCAACCTCTTACCTATAGAAGACGATGTAGATTTAATATTCTCAAATTATTCTACTAGCAGTTTTGTTGATGCAGGTCAGAGAGGGATAATCTTTTTAACCCAAACAATTCATTTCTGGTACATCAGCCTAGTTCCTGAAGTAATCCATGATGTGGATATAGAATATTTTCCCACATTTGAGTCATGTTTCAATACGAACCTATTTTTTGTTGTTATAATAATGGATTATGTACCTATGGAAGCAAGTGACTGAGATCACGATCCTCATGTTTCAACTGAACACCAACATATTATAAAATGGGATTGGTACCAAATTTTCACAGTCTTCACATAGACCCCTCTGGGGGGAAATGGCTAACAAGTCCGACATCCTTCGACGAATTTTTCATGGATTAAAACCAAGTTAATTTGATTACTAGAACATGTATATCCATATACACTATATATTTATATCTTGAGAGGACGTGGATACTTGTAAAGGTGACCATTCTAAATATAATGCTTCCAATAATCAATCAATAACCTTTTGGGATACTACTATAATGATTCCCCACTTAGTTTCTGAAGAGGAACAATCATATGATCAAGTGGTTTTATATACTATGGATCTATGAGAATGTGAGGCTTATATGCCTAGGTCAAAATCACATCTATCATCAAAAACTAAAAAATTTAATTCCATTAATAAGAAGGGTCGAGATCTTAGGGACTTCTTAAGGAATATCCATCCAATAGATAAAACCGAGACTGGGTAAAGGACTATTTAGGACCTGAATATTCATAGATTTCATCAGGTTGTCATTAGTTTTACAACTAATACTAGTTAGTCTTCATTGTAACCATTCTAGATATTCTGCATCCTTTTTACTAGTGTCAGGGATATAATCCACGATTTGGATTCTCCTCTATTCCCATTTAGAAAATAAATGAAAACTTATTTTCACTCCTATGGTTATACGTTATCTTTTCCTGCAACACCAATTAATCCCAATTTCCAATGTACTTAGAAAGATAATCCACAGTATGAAATAAGTTATTTCATCATGGTTTATAAATTTTAATCACAATCTATCATCACCCAACTGATTGGATCATTTAATACTCTAATTTTTTCATGATATGAGGGACTTAGTGAGCACAGTTTTGATTATATATAGGGTAAGATAGAAATCCATATGAGAATTGATTCATTTCTATTATCACCATTTATTTTTCCTAATTCTACTTTTGTGTGGTCTTAGTAGGCACAAATTTACTTCTTTTTAGGGAAATATTTTCATAATTTTGACCTACCCATTTTTTTCCTTTTTTAGTTTTTGATTTCTATATTGATTCCTAAACCAAGATAAGCACTAGATTTTCATTATTGAACTAATTTTATGTCCTAGTTTCCCTTTTGTTGTTTTTACACCTGGATAATTTTTTCCCCTTTTTGGGTACTGTACAGCCTTGAAAACTAGAGTAATATTACTGTTGTATTAGGTCAAACAGCTTTGACTGTGAATTATGAGGTAAAGGACCTAGTAGGTCAATAATGGTTGAGAATGTCCCAATATTTTTCATACATGAATGGGTGGATTTTCAAGAACCTAGTTAATTTTTAGTCAGTCATGAACCCGGGTTTTTTATTTACGAATCCTAGACATGATATGGGGAATGTACAAGAAGACTATACCTATGAATGGTTTCCAAAACGATGTTGTCAGAAAGTATGGGGGTAGATGAATCCTCTCTTGGGGATTATTTTTCCTATGGTTGAAAGGAATTTTTGGGAAACATATGTAGATAAAAATTGGGAATATTGAGCATTGTCAAACAGATGTGTCCTCAGGACACTGGTCTTCCATTTATGATAGTTCGGTAATTTCAAAAAATTCATATTTTCGATGACCATGAATGGTGGATAATCAAGGGAATTATGTACGGAAAATTAGAAGGGAATCATTATGGGCCTTTACCATGAATGAGAAACCAATCGTATATGTATTTGTCTTGTGTAATGGTTGTCTTGATCATGGTGCATTTTTAACATCATGAAACTAATACATAGACCTTACAGCTTAATTTCTTACAATTTGGAGATTTGAGGGATATGGTTTAATGTTACATATCATAGTACAAGAGATAAGTTTAATTTAAGTTTAATAGAAATCTATCCATTAATTGTCTTTAATTTCATGACATTAATAGAAGAAGGATGTAATCTATAATCTTGGGGTTTCCAAATCGGTATAGTGATTCATGATGTAAACATCATTGGGTTATATTGAGGTATGAAAATCCTCTCTTGGGGATCAATATCCTTTGGTAGAATGACCATTTTGTTGGAAATTTATTAAATAAAAAATGTGGCCTATTATGCATAGAAAAAAAAAGGATTACTCAATCAATTATACCTCCATTATCGATGGGAGAGAGGGTTTATGTGAATTTGGGTATTTTTGGAAAGAGTGTTTGGGTTAAGAAATGAATGTAATTGAAAATTAATGTTCAAATACTTGTCAAAAACACTATGGAATGGGTAGAAACATTTACCTTGAACATGTATTAGGAGGTTCCCCATGTAGGTATATCCCATGCATAGGGAAGGGATGTTTTTGTTCTTGCAGTAGTACCTAGTACTAGAGACATGAGCATATGCATATCATGTTTTGGATAGAATAAAGTTATACATAGTTTTGGGAAGGTTGCCATACACACTGTTCAAACTCTCGAGTGGTAAAGGGAAATTTTCCCATGGATATGAGCTCATGAATGGGGTGAGGCTCATATTGGACACTCATATGAAGATATATCTCATTTATTAGAGATATGGAAGTTTTTTTAGGTTGTGGTGATATTGGTATATAGGATTCAGGTGTCGCTGAATATCATATCAATGCAAGAATTAGGTTCTATGATGTTTTTTGTGTATATCCCCATGAATCTCTAACACATTCACCGAAAATGGGAATTTTTAAATTTTGTTAGAGCTAGACCCATAACTGGATATGTGGCTGACACTACATTCCTTATAGTTGTAGAGATCAATACATGCGTGGTTTTAGGTATTATATAGTTTCAATGTCTAAAATTTCCTTTTTGGGGTAGGTCCACATGCAGAGAAAAGATAAATGACCAGGTTTTGAGGATCATGACATCTCTATGATTCTCTTATAAATGAAAATAAATATCAATGTAGTTTATTTTCATGAAACATGGACATCAGTCATACAGTTTACCACCATGAGGTAAGGAAATCATGTGGTATTGCTGTTTTAGGTCATACGACTATGACCATATTCATGAAAATGATGAGTAATAGGAGGCTTATTTGGACAAGATGTTTCAAAATGCCTCTAACATGAGGTAGAAGAAGGTTCAAACCATGATTCTTGGGATTATCATATCAGGAAAAATGAAATGGGAAAAAATGTTGTTTCAGATTATAGTATATGGAAGAATCCTCTCCTAGGGATGAAATTTACCAAATTTGACATTCATTTCATTTGTGATATATCTACAAAGAGACAAATGTGGAATGTTTTGTATATTAAAAAAAATATTCCCTTAAGAAATTGACCCCTCCCATCTCTAATGGGTAAATGAAGATGGTGATGATCTAAAATCTCTCAAGGCATATAGTATAATGAATGGAAGGAATATTCCCTGGTATGTGAGAAACATTCAGACTACAATTATCTTTGGAGTGTGAAATACCATACATAGATCTAACTCATATGTATGGGGGACATATATGTTTCCTATATAGATTCCTATATGGGGAACCCAAATAGATGATAACCTATATAGATCTTCTTTTCTTACAGGATATGGGTACATTTTCTTTTCATTATCAATTGACTGGGACATTGACGTATGGTCCATGAATCAATACTTATCTTGTCGAAATAAGAATCAGGCCACATGTAGTTTTAGAAAACCTATGATGTTTACTGTCTTCGAGTAAAGATGTGTGACAACTTACATGAATGAAGATGGATGTTGTGATAAGTACTTTTTTCTTTATAGTATAACATCATTTTGTAATGACACATGCTGTTCCTTTTGATGTCTTTCTACCAAGACTATGGAACCGCTGATATGGATTGATACACCTTGATTATAAGTCTAATCCCCTATCGTAACTCTTTGGCCTATATGAGCTATACTCGCGGTGAGAAACAAGGGGTAGCGAAGGCTTATACTTCTACACAAAGGTAAAAAAATGAATGATATGACCATTTTTAATTTGTGTATAATGGACCAGGGTATATAATTCATGACTCACTATAGATATCTTTAAAATGAGGAACAATCCATACATAGATATTAGAAAACACCATGTACATATCGGACCCAAACACAAGGAGGTGGGCTTTATCCATCATCCCAGTTGTACCCAGAACGAGAAATCCAGGTGCCACTATTTATAATTTGAGGCTAAAAATCATTCTAAATAAATATCACTACGTGATTCCACGTACTGATCTAAATTAGGTACATATAGGGTCATTTTTCCTGAAATGGGACTATCAATAATACATGCATTTGATTCCCCAGAACTAATTTATTTTGTATACTATAGAGGGTTCATTTCATGTATTTCACAACTAGACCCACAACCAGGGGTATGGTTGTTGCTGCATATCCAATAGAATGATAATAAAGCCACACCTAGTTCTTGATGAAATGTTCCATGTGTATGCCCGAACCATTTATAGTGATGGGGTGTGATTGTTTCCATTGATCATGATTGGGCCTAAAAAATAGGGTCCACACTTCACTATATATCATGTGATGATAAGAATCATATATACATTTTAATGTATAAAGTGACTCCCTACATGGATCTGACTCTCACACGGGGACAAGGGAATTTCATCTCTCTCCCATACAAGTCTACCTCATATGAGGTGAATCATTGATTAAAAAGAAGATTCTCGTGATGTTTAGTGGAAGGAGGGGATGAAGTTGATGTCCTGATGTTAATTTTCTTTCAACATGGAAAATAATGTCATTTGTGCTAAAGTAAAACTACAAAGAGAGACAATGTATTTTAAAGTCATGTAGTTGTGAAAACATTTTATACAGTTTAGTGTCATGCGATACAGATGATAACTCCTAGTTTATGTTCAAATAGATTAGTCCAAGTGGTGATCACTCCAATAATTATATAAATGATTTGGTGGCATAAAAATCCTGATATGAAAGAGGAATACAGATGCCCACACACCACATAATAATTCTTGAGATGTTGTCATACAATTGTAATTCACGGTGCTTGGACATTAGTTTCCAATTTACGGTCATGGAGTATGGACTTAGGGAAGGGGGATTCGAAAAAATGTATTTTTTGCATGATGGTTTGACAAACACATCGTGAGTGAGCGACTAGGAGTCCTAGTTTCACACCACGCTTTCCCAACAGGTTTTCACACAGTTTAATTTCATAATGATTGGAATTAAATATATTGTTTGACATCATATGGAAAATAAGATAGGTTTCATGATGTTTAATATCATCAAACTAAGATGATTCATCATGTAATTTATCATCATGTGATTAGGATGATATTAATGGGGATTATGCATTGATGATACCCTGGTTCCACTATATAGTAGCAGTGATGTGAATGGGGCATACAAATGAAGGTTGCTCATGCTTTCTTCGTCATGTCTGGACAAGAGGGCATCTCCACCCACTAAGTGGTTAGAGGCATCTTACTGGGACTTATACCTAAAATTATGGCCTTTATTTAAGGTA
Source organism: Viscum album (assembly GCA_963277665.1). NCBI lineage: Eukaryota > Viridiplantae > Streptophyta > Magnoliopsida > Santalales > Viscaceae > Viscum > Viscum album. The sequence goes on along the minus strand of OY728125.1, from coordinate 1,470,301,677 downwards.
CCATGAGGATGTTCTGATCTCATGGTAAGTTAGGGGATCCATAAATTTATATGAGATGGACATTAATAGTGAAATTATAATTTCATACTGTGGGGTTAAACTATGTCTTTTAGTTTTGGGTCACACGACCATGACCATGTGTCATTCAATATATCATCATGTGAGGAGGATGGTGTACTATTTTGTTTAACGTCATGAAATCAGGATGATAATGTTTTGTTACTACATGAAATAGTTTCTTGAAAACCATGATATGGTGGGTTCTTTGGTCAGCTATCATTCCATTGAAATAATAGAATAATATCCATTTGAGTAGAATTTATGAATAGCATAAGGCCCCTCATATTTTGGTTCAAATTTTTTTTCTTTCATTCTAAGTATCATCGTAGTCATGAGGACCAACACCATATCTCCTCTGATGAACTATCAGAGGTGATCCTTTTTTAATAGCTTGTGTGATCTGATTTTGGTGGACGTCCAAATGATGAATGTTATACATTCTATTCACATCCAATTTCCCTAATTCATCCAGCCATTTCACGGATTTTTCATCTATGGATAATTAATCATTTATAGAAATGCGGAGAGCTAGAAATTAAATATAGATGGGATGGACCACATCCATCCCATATACTAATGAGTATGGTTTATCTTGTGTTTCAGTAACGGTAATGGATTGATAATCCCAAAAGGCATGTAGGTTCTTGGTCGGAATATAATTTTTATCCTTATATACCACCTTATATATTATATATTGATAGGGTCAAATTAAAGTTCATTATCTATCTGTCTTCCCCTACATAGTAGTGGTATGAATGGTCAAAAAATGATGTCATACTCCTGGCATAGCTTCTCCAATTTAGTAGAATAGAAAATGGTGTCATTTGTCAGTTAATATTGTATGAGGAACCCCAAATATGGTTCTAATTTTGATTTTCAAGAAGATGAAAATGATCATTAACCTTGCTTATTTAAGGGGTATGTATTCAACCTACATGGAGAAGAAGTCTTTTTTAGTAAAAATGTACTTAAACTACATGGACATAGTGAGATGATATGGTCCCATAAAATCCATTACCCATAGAAAATGTCTTGGAGTAATTTATTATTTGAATCAATTTTAGGGGCTGGTGAATTAATTTTGAATGAACCAGGAAGGAATGTTACATTTCGGTGAATTTAGTGCATTCTTGTGTTAGAGTGGTCTAGTAGTACCCATGCCATCATATTTGTTTGGATTTCTTCTGTCATCACTGCTGATCTCCATAGGCTCTATTTTTCACATCCTCCATGATAATAATAGTCGTTTCTCCATGAATTCAATTGGGAAGGACCCATACATGCTTTTCTTATAGTGCCATTTTTTGGGTTTTGTCATCATAAATAACACAATTATGTTCTCAAATTCTGATCATCTATCTCTGGGCTTTATCCACTAGGGGTTATCCATTTAATGGTAGTCCGAAATTTTTTTCATCTAGTCGGTAGTAGGATTTTATTATAAGGCCCCAGCCTTAAACCTTACTTAATCTTGAGTTATTAAAAGATTACACATTGAGGATCTTTTCAGGTTTAGAGTTTTAGAGAATTAGATCATGAAACTTGCATTACATTCCACATTTAAACAAAGTGGTTACATAAAAGACAGTATTCATTCTTCCCATCAACGAAAACATATTTAAAATATAACACAGATTCTTTCTTGACACATCCTTGACACTATCATCACATCATGTACCTTTCCCTTGACCTGTGAAAAACATTTCAAAAACTTGGGATGAGCACAAAAAGCTCAGTAAGGGATAGAAAAATATGGAAAGGAAACATGGGTACACATATACATAAGAATGAGTTCATACTTTACCCATAAAACATAGGCATATCAAATCATGAATAAATCATAGAAAACATAAGACATAAAGGTTTCTTGAGGCATTCCTAACATTCTTACGTAGGGAGTAACCCTCTTGGTTACGTTTGGAATACCCATCACAGTATATTCCCTAAATCTCTTCGGAGAAACCTTAACGTTTCACTCCTTCGCGTTACCCAATGCATTGGAGAGCTATATCGGGCTCACCCGCCCTTAGTTTATCACGGAACCACCCGTTTTCATAACAATGCCCAAGAACCATAACATAAACGTATCACATAAAACATGCATAAAGGAAACAAAACATTTCCACATTTCAATCACAATATAACATTTTAGTATTTTGAAATAATGAATCCAAAAAGAAACCATTTCCAAAACCATTTAAAACATTTAATAAAAAGATTTTTGAATCAAAGTGTCCCATACCACCTTGAAGCTTAAAATTTTAAACCATTAATATCCATATAAATAAATCCTTAAAACCATTTTGAAAACATGGATATTAATAAGAACAAATAATTAAAACATTTAAAACGATATTTTGGTTAAAGGGGTTTTACCAAAATTATAGACACTTGAATATAATAATTGAGGAATAACATTTAGTCAGAACTTTATAATATCATGAGAATAAATGGATTCATGATATAATACTCCAAAGGACAGTATATACACCATATAAGAGTGAATTGGTGCATAACAAAAATGAACCCTCAATAGAAATGTCAAATGTGACGAAATCCCTTATAAAGAAGGTATCCTTAAATTAAGGACAAATCAATCTCAAAAATATGTGTGAAAAATATAAATACACTCAATATAAGTGGATATTAAGTTTAAAACAATAAAAGGACATTCACATATATTCAATGGATGACATATTCAATGACTACATGTTGAACCCAAAGAAATCGAAATTGGGTTAAAAAGTTCCCTTGACAGCCTAACGGCATCACATCAAAATGAGTTGATGAGAGATAAAAAGTGTATCTCATCACTTGGACATAAAATTTACATCAATAAGGATATATGATAACATATCCCAACATAACAATATGTAAATTAAAAGACCCAACAAAAGAAGTCTTTTAAAAAAAAGAGGAGGGTGAAAGGTTCCCTTACCGACTTGGGTATCTTTCAAAAAATACACCCCATGAAAGAAAGACAATAGGTCATTGATGTAAATACTCATAAACGAAAGTATATTACACAAAGAGTAGAATAAAGGGCAGTACATACACCACTCAATGGAATTTGTGGCAAATGTAGCATAAATCTCATGGGAATGAAAGTGAGATGAAAAATCCCTTACAAAAGTTCGGCAGCCTAACGGCGCCACTCAAAACTTCCAAAATGGATTGATGAGAGAGAATAGGGTCTCTCATCACATGAACATAAAAATTACAGTAGGAGTAATATAAAAGAACATCCCAATCATAAGAAAGATGAGCTTAAAAGAAATGACATAAAAGAGTGTACTTATAAAGATAGAGAGTTGTAGGATCCCTTACCTCGGGTCCGACTTGACTTGATCGTTCTTTAATCTCCTGAATAATAAACTTGATTTAATTCCTACTTCCTTAAGAACATTTTTCAAGTTCATTATTCCTTTTATACCACTTATTACCATGTCATAAACATAATGTAATCATTTAAGTTAATAATATTTGTTTTGCCGATATTTGGTTCTTAAGTCGATAGTGGACTTCTTACAATTACATGTTGTTCGTGTGGCCAAATGTTTATTATAAACAGAATTGTATTCATTATGTAGATATCATATATGTCATATATATCCAGTACATGCATGCATTTATAACATTACATAATCATTTAGAGGTAAGAAATGAAATGCACCGTTCATGGAGACGGTAAGCCGTACGTACGCATGAACGCTACTTCCATTTCTATTTCATTGTTTAAAGAATGGAATCATAATTATATAAAGGTATATTATAATTAAAGTATAATATCATATATAATATCATAGTTCCATCCTTTATACATCCCACATATGGTTTTTAACGAATCAAATCACTTTGAGGAGGCGGTAGTCCGCACTTCCTAAAATGAAGATATCGCGTATACCCATAATGGAAGCCATAAAGGTAAGACAAAAATGAAAAATACAGAAGCATAAGTAAAACATAAACATATTATATATCATATATCAAAATAGTGACATCATAATGGCCACCTTTGAAGGTGTTAAATGAGTATTGAACAATCATCGTTTCGGGAGGCAGAATTTCGCCATCCACGGAAACCGTATGTTCTTTAACCATTTGATGTAGTTGTGTGAGAGTGTAGCTAGAATAAATCTTATAACAACATCCTAGTATATTGAAGATACTGTTGTTGTTACAAAAGAAATAAATAAAAAGAGTTTAGGGGGTTGGAGAAGCAAAATAAAACAAATGAACATGAGAGAAAGAATTACCTTTAAAAGTGTAACTCCTTTTTATTTGAGCCTAAAGGCTTCCTTTGAAAGGATTATGCCCAAAGGGAATCCTCTAGGATGAGGAGAGGGATGTGTAGGGAGTAAATGGGCAAGGGTTGGCCGAGCAAAAGTCTTGATGAGTGTGTGAAAAGAGGTAGAGGTGGGGGCCTTTTATAAGAGGAGAGGAGGGGCACTTTTGGAAAGTAAGAAATATTACTTTATTTGAAAATGTATTTCGGTTTTAAAAGGTCCCACATTGATATAGGTAGTGGATAAGGTGATAATACTTCTAAATCCACTCATCCAATAAGTTTTGGCCATGTGTAGTTCATAGATTTTACATTATCTTTCCATTTTATTTAAATCGTCAAATAATGATGTCATCGTTAAATCATTATTATGTCATAAATGATTTAATTTATTTAATGTCTAAAAATTATAAAAGAAATACTATGATGTAGGAAATCTTTTTATCTTTCCAATGACTATTTATAATCAAAATTTGGACTTGTGTAACCCCACTTAAAAATTGTTTTAGTAAAACATATCATGTTTGTGTCAATTTTTCTTTTACATTAAATAAAATGTTATTTATGTCATTTCCCAACCAAAGTGGATCCATGGGGTCCCCAAGTTGACCCATGGCTTGTCTTGGTCGGCCATGACACAACCAATAAGGTTGGGACATGTGTCTAGGTCATTTTATATTATTAAAGCATTATTTATACCTTAAACTACCCTAATTACCACTAATCGCGATTAAGAACTTAATGAGTTACTATTCACCAAAAAATTATTATAATCTCATTGAACCACATTTTACTTCTTAATGACAACCATGTATGTCGGATTTTCAAAATTCAATACACATTAGTGGTAAAATTTCATTTAACTGAAAAATCAGTTTGCTTGATTACCACTTAGTGGTTTCACTATTCATCAAAAGTTGAAGTTTTTCAGAAAAATCCCAAAAATTCACCCTAAGCTAGAATTGATATTCCGAATTCAAAAATGAAGTCCATTTTACAAAATTCAAAACATATTAGTCACATTAATTAATTTAATAATTAATTCCCGCTGTCAGCGCAAATAGCGTGTTTTCATAAAACAATAAGTATCAAAAGATTGACACTAGTTTAAGTCTGATTTCAAAGTGAAATTAATTCCAACGACCACTATTGGATTTAATGGTAAAAATATTTTCAAATTTCACTTTAAAAACAATTCAAAATATTATCTAATCATATAAATAAATTAGATTATAAAGTGGTTTTGAACTAAAATACAACATTTTACACTATTCATTAAAAAAAAGAACCTTATCGGAAAGATACCAAAAAATTACACAAAGTAAAATTTGATGTCCCGATTCTTAGTAAGAGTTTTATTTGGTCCAAAATAATGTTTAAGAGTGAACAAAAGTATATTTAATTATGGTTCAACATCAAAAGGTGATAAGTGAACCTTTAGTGAAAACTAGGGCATATACGCCTAAAATTGAATTCTTTCCGTATTTTAAGCCTCTATCCTTTATTGGATAAATGTAAAAACATATAAAAACATATATAATCATATCTTAGTTATTTCTATCCATTCCCGCCAATACAATGGCTACATGTTAACTACCATTTAAAATTATTTTATTAGAGTGCAACGTAAGATTTCCAAGAAACTCGTTGTTGCGTGTTGGGTACGCCATCGAGCATAGCATCCCCTTTAAAGTCATATTAATATTTTATTCACAAATATGGACAAATATGAGAATTTCATATTCTTTATTTACCTGGGGTGTTACATCCTTCCCCCCTTTTGGGAATTGCGTCCTCGCAATTTTAAAATTGCTCTTGGAAACATCCTTCAAAGTCCCACATCGGAACAAAAGTCGGTAAAACAAACACTTTAAAATAAAGAATGATAAGTACAAAGGTCACCCGAGTTAACCCATACTAGGATTCCAAGTATGAAAATATGGACATGGAGGAAAAAACAAAGGGTCATGTTCTGATGGAAAGTGACAGAAAACATGTTTAGGAGAAAGTTAACCACGAGAAAATCACAAACTTGTGATGGGTTAAACGGAATTCGATTCCCCAGTAGGAAAATTTAATAGACAACATTTTTGTTTTACGTTACTTTTTATTGAGGAATTTATTCATAAGGAAACATAATCACTTATCATATTGACTTTCAACCTTTATTAGATTCCTTACACAAACTCATATTTTCTCCAAAAGATGAGTATTTAGGAAGACTTGTTCACATTAAGAGTACTATAATCAACTTCTAGAGAATCACCTAATCCACAAAATAGAACCATATACTTCCCATGTCTTTAGACTTTAACCAAATCCAAAACCAAAAAGGCTAGTACAAGATCAGATAATTTAGAAAAGGATAACCCCTTATAAAAAGAAAATCTATTCTTAATCTCCAAAATTTGTCCAACAAAACCCAAAGTTCAAAGAGGACCATCCGATAAACAATTTGTCCATAAAATTCTTCAAAGTAAACCAATATAAGATTGAAACCCAAATATTTGAAGGATTCAGTCACATAGTCTTCCAAGTTAAATCGTAACATTTATCTCCAAACAACATCAGTTGCTCCTAAAGTCTCACATTGAAAAGTAATTATCCTAATCACATATCCTCCATGATAGGTTAATCATTTTCATAAATAACCCAAAATCAACTTACTCTTAATTCATAAAATCATATAACTGAAAAGAATCAGTCAAACTAACCAGGGACTTCACGTAGTCCAGTGGTAGGCGATAAATAACAGTCGCACTTTGGTTGTGGGTTCGATTCCCGCAGCTTTGTCCGATGCGACGGGTAGTCACACGGTCTGCGTGTTGTCCTTTTTTCAAAACTATATAATTCTCAAATCATTACCCAAAAAGGGATAAAATCATCAAAAATAACCATAACATAATTTAACCTCAATTTTATCTCATGCCTTTCACTTCAATCATAACATATGGTAACCCATAATTACCTCAAAAGTAAGGATCATATAAACCCAAATGGTTCTTTATAACTATGTCCACAAAAGAAAAGATAACTATTACTTGAATAAAATTTGCCTATATTAAACATCAGGGTTACATATAATATAAAAAGTCTTCTAATGTAACCCCATCATCAAAAGAGACTTAATACTCTTAAGAATTTCACCCTAACTCTTGAAGCCCTTATATGTTGACATATTACTCATTCAACATTCTTCATGATCCATTATCCATTCCTTTCCAACTTATTCCGAAATACCTCTTTCCTACAAACAAAATCATGAATCATATCCTAAGATTCCAAAATAAGAAAACAATAGTCATGAAATAGTACATACCTTTGATTGGTCATTGTCAGTGTCTTCATCCTCAATCGGAATGGCATTAGGTATTGGTAAACGAATATTGGTACGCTCTTGGTGACCCCATTCACGAATCTTCTTCATAGGACATGTGTTTGCATAATGACCATGCACACCACATTTAAAACATTCAATTGATCCCTCAGAAAGAACTTCTTTCCCTTTCCTCGAGTCAACTGGATGCTTCCTTTTTCCATGACAGGTTCTTGATTTATGACCTTCATTTCCACATCTATAGCATATTTCTGTCCCTTTGAAACATTTTCCTAGGTGTTTCTTTCCACATCTTTGACACATAGGTTTTTGAACACACATACCTTTATGATTATTTCCTGTACTTCCGTAGGGATTTGTTTCTTGCATATATGATGCCTTAGAGAAAACTCCAAGGTTTAGGTGGTCAATCATGACTCCAGATAGTTGGTTGAGGATAATCAGAAGAGTTCTCATTGCATCTCCCATATCATTCAGTTGCTTGCTCAAAAAGCTGTCACAGTTTCCTTCACATCCACTGTTACTTTGGTGCCTGCTAGATCCAGCCATTTACTAAAACCAAAAAGGTCAGTGTGGGTATATCAACAAAACCATCATGTACTAATGAGGAAGGTAAACACTAAGATACACTTACTCATTCACTTTATCTAAAACTAGGACTCTTTCTGAAATCCTAACCATTATGGTAATGTCACTTATGCTTAAAGAATACCCTAACCTCTAAAGTTATCTAAACCGACCTTTGATACCAACTATAAGGCCCCAGCCTTAAACCTTACTTAATCTTGAGTTATTAAAAGATTACACATTGAGGATCTTTTCAGGTTTAGAGTTTTAGAGAATTAGATCATGAAACTTGCATTACATTCCACATTTAAACAAAGTGGTTACATAAAAGACAGTATTCATTCTTCCCATCAACGAAAACATATTTAAAATATAACACAGATTCTTTCTTGACACATCCTTGACACTATCATCACATCATGTACCTTTCCCTTGACCTGTGAAAAACATTTCAAAAACATGGGATGAGCACAAAAAGCTCAGTAAGGGATAGAAAAATATGGAAAGGAAACATGGGTACACATATACATAAGAATGAGTTCATACTTTACCCATAAAACATAGGCATATCAAATCATGAATAAATCATAGAAAACATAAGACATAAAGGTTTCTTGAGGCATTCCTAACATTCTTACGTAGGGAGTAACCCTCTTGGTTACGTTTGGAATACCCATCACAGTATATTCCCTAAATCTCTTCGGAGAAACCTTAACGTTTCACTCCTTCGCGTTACCCAATGCATTGGAGAGCTATATCGGGCTCACCCGCCCTTAGTTTATCACGGAACCACCCGTTTTCATAACAATGCCCAAGAACCATAACATAAACGTATCACATAAAACATGCATAAAGGAAACAAAAAATTTCCACATTTCAATCACAATATAACATTTTAGTATTTTGAAATAATGAATCCAAAAAGAAACCATTTCCAAAACCATTTAAAACATTTAATAAAAAGATTTTTGAATCAAAGTGTCCCATACCACCTTGAAGCTTAAAATTTTAAACCATTAATATCCATATAAATAAATCCTTAAAACCATTTTGAAAACATGGATATTAATAAGAACAAATAATTAAAACATTTAAAACGATATTTTGGTTAAAGGGGTTTTACCAAAATTATAGACACTTGAATATAATAATTGAGGAATAACATTTAGTCAGAACTTTATAATATCATGAGAATAAATGGATTCATGATATAATACTCCAAAGGACAGTATATACACCATATAAGAGTGAATTGGTGCATAACAAAAATGAACCCTCAATAGAAATGTCAAATGTGACGAAATCCCTTATAAAGAAGGTATCCTTAAATTAAGGACAAATCAATCTCAAAAATATGTGTGAAAAATATAAATACACTCAATATAAGTGGATATTAAGTTTAAAACAATAAAAGGACATTCACATATATTCAATGGATGACATATTCAATGACTACATGTTGAACCCAAAGAAATCGAAATTGGGTTAAAAAGTTCCCTTGACAGCCTAACGGCATCACATCAAAATGAGTTGATGAGAGATAAAAAGTGTATCTCATCACTTGGACATAAAATTTACATCAATAAGGATATATGATAACATATCCCAACATAACAATATGTAAATTAAAAGACCCAACAAAAGAAGTCTTTTAAAAAAAAGAGGAGGGTGAAAGGTTCCCTTACCGACTTGGGTATCTTTCAAAAAATACACCCCATGAAAGAAAGACAATAGGTCATTGATGTAAATACTCATAAACGAAAGTATATTACACAAAGAGTAGAATAAAGGGCAGTACATACACCACTCAATGGAATTTGTGGCAAATGTAGCATAAATCTCATGGGAATGAAAGTGAGATGAAAAATCCCTTACAAAAGTTCGGCAGCCTAACGGCGCCACTCAAAACTTCCAAAATGGATTGATGAGAGAGAATAGGGTCTCTCATCACATGAACATAAAAATTACAGTAGGAGTAATATAAAAGAACATCCCAATCATAAGAAAGATGAGCTTAAAAGAAATGACATAAAAGAGTGTACTTATAAAGATAGAGAGTTGTAGGATCCCTTACCTCGGGTCCGACTTGACTTGATCGTTCTTTAATCTCCTGAATAATAAACTTGATTTAATTCCTACTTCCTTAAGAACATTTTTCAAGTTCATTATTCCTTTTATACCACTTATTACCATGTCATAAACATAATGTAATCATTTAAGTTAATAATATTTGTTTTGCCGATATTTGGTTCTTAAGTCGATAGTGGACTTCTTACAATTACATGTTGTTCGTGTGGCCAAATGTTTATTATAAACAGAATTGTATTCATTATGTAGATATCATATATGTCATATATATCCAGTACATGCATGCATTTATAACATTACATAATCATTTAGAGGTAAGAAATGAAATGCACCGTTCATGGAGACGGTAAGCCGTACGTACGCATGAACGCTACTTCCATTTCTATTTCATTGTTTAAAGAATGGAATCATAATTATATAAAGGTATATTATAATTAAAGTATAATATCATATATAATATCATAGTTCCATCCTTTATACATCCCACATATGGTTTTTAACGAATCAAATCACTTTGAGGAGGCGGTAGTCCGCACTTCCTAAAATGAAGATATCGCGTATACCCATAATGGAAGCCATAAAGGTAAGACAAAAATGAAAAATACAGAAGCATAAGTAAAACATAAACATATTATATATCATATATCAAAATAGTGACATCATAATGGCCACCTTTGAAGGTGTTAAATGAGTATTGAACAATCATCGTTTCGGGAGGCAGAATTTCTCCATCCACGGAAACCGTATGTTCTTTAACCATTTGATGTAGTTGTGTGAGAGTGTAGCTAGAATAAATCTTATAACAACATCCTAGTATATTGAAGATACTGTTGTTGTTACAAAAGAAATAAATAAAAAGAGTTTAGGGGGTTGGAGAAGCAAAATAAAACAAATGAACATGAGAGAAAGAATTACCTTTAAAAGTGTAACTCCTTTTTATTTGAGCCTAAAGGCTTCCTTTGAAAGGATTATGCCCAAAGGGAATCCTCTAGGATGAGGAGAGGGATGTGTAGGGAGTAAATGGGCAAGGGTTGGCCGAGCAAAAGGCTTGATGAGTGTGTGAAAAGAGGTAGAGGTGGGGGCCTTTTATAAGAGGAGAGGAGGGGCACTTTTGGAAAGTAAGAAATATTACTTTATTTGAAAATGTATTTCGGTTTTAAAAGGTCCCACATTGATATAGGTAGTGGATAAGGTGATAATACTTCTAAATCCACTCATCCAATAAGTTTTGGCCATGTGTAGTTCATATATTTTACATTATCTTTCCATTTTATTTAAATCGTCAAATAATGATGTCATCGTTAAATCATTATTATGTCATAAATGATTTAATTTATTTAATGTCTAAAAATTATAAAAGAAATACTATGATGTAGGAAATCTTTTTATCTTTCCAATGACTATTTATAATCAAAATTTGGACTTGTGTAACCCCACTTAAAAATTGTTTTAGTAAAACATATCATGTTTGTGTCAATTTTTCTTTTACATTAAATAAAATGTTATTTATGACATTTCCCAACCAAAGTGGATCCATGGGGTCCCCAAGTTGACCCATGGCTTGTCTTGGTCGGCCATGACACAACCAATAAGGTTGGGACATGTGTCTAGGTCATTTTATATTATTAAAGCATTATTTATACCTTAAACTACCCTAATTACCACTAATCGCGATTAAGAACTTAATGAGTTACTATTCACCAAAAAATTATTATAATCTCATTGAACCACATTTTACTTCTTAATGACAACCATGTATGTCGGATTTTCAAAATTCAATACACATTAGTGGTAAAATTTCATTTAACTGAAAAATCAGTTTGCTTGATTACCACTTAGTGGTTTCACTATTCATCAAAAGTTGAAGTTTTTCAGAAAAATCCCAAAAATTCACCCTAAGCTAGAATTGATATTCCGAATTCAAAAATGAAGTCCATTTTACAAAATTCAAAACATATTAGTCACATTAATTAATTTAATAATTAATTCCCGCTGTCAGCGCAAATAGCGTGTTTTCATAAAACAATAAGTATCAAAAGATTGACACTAGTTTAAGTCTGATTTCAAAGTGAAATTAATTCCAACGACCACTATTGGATTTAATGGTAAAAATATTTTCAAATTTCACTTTAAAAACAATTCAAAATATTATCTAATCATATAAATAAATTAGATTATAAAGTGGTTTTGAACTAAAATACAACATTTTACACTATTCATTAAAAAAAAGAACCTTATCGGAAAGATACCAAAAAATTACACAAAGTAAAATTTGATGTCCCGATTCTTAGTAAGAGTTTTATTTGGTCCAAAATAATGTTTAAGAGTGAACAAAAGTATATTTAATTATGGTTCAACATCAAAAGGTGATAAGTGAACCTTTAGTGAAAACTAGGGCATATACGCCTAAAATTGAATTCTTTCCGTATTTTAAGCCTCTATCCTTTATTGGATAAATGTAAAAACATATAAAAACATATATAATCATATCTTAGTTATTTCTATCCATTCCCGCCAATACAATGGCTACATGTTAACTACCATTTAAAATTATTTTATTAGAGTGCAACGTAAGATTTCCAAGAAACTCGTTGTTGCGTGTTGGGTACGCCATCGAGCATAGCATCCCCTTTAAAGTCATATTAATATTTTATTCACAAATATGGACAAATATGAGAATTTCATATTCTTTATTTACCTGGGGTGTTACATTTATGGTTCATAGATGGGGAAAATCATATAAATTTCTTCTTATTCATCCTAAACAAACGGCATGATCATACAAAAGTGAGAAATGCCAATGATTGTTTTATCCTTCTATAGATTAGATAGTGTGTGGATGCATTTTCATGGGGGGAAATCATGGAAATTTAGAGGTCGAGGGACATGAGTTAATATCAGTCCCATAAGGTATTGTTCCATGAGTACATAGTCTTGGTTTAGTAGGGAGGGTTATCTCTTCCTTTTTCATAAAAACCCATTATCCTTTGTGAAGACTCATTCAGAATCAAATATTATCTTCAAGAGATTCACTTTAACAATAAGTTATATCTCTTCCCCGGTAATGAGGGATTTATATTCTATTCATTGTTCATGCATACTATAAAAGCAGTAATGACTAAAAAACAACTACCTTTGATGGTTATATGATCATGATCCCCAGTTATAAATTATTTACCTTGGGGTCCTCCATCCTATTTCATGTTGGTATTCTAGATGCACCATAAAAATATATCTCTCATAATTTGGGGCCCAATTGAATATAAAATACCTATTAATTGGGTATTTTATCATCCAATTAGGGGATTTATGCTAATCGGTGCTCTACTAAAAAATATAATGATGATTGGTCTTTGATTTCATTATAAGGCACAAACTGAATGTCAAACTACTATAGAGTGACCGCCCACTATGATAGATGTATTGTCAACATCAGTTAGTTGATGATATATTAAAGTATGTTTCAACGAGAGACCAAATAGACCTCATGATGATGCTGTTAGTGCATTATATTCTGGACTAAAAATATTAGATCTAGAAGTCTCTTTTTGATATCTGCATAACAACTCCATTCCTTGATCATGGTTTGACTTAGACAAAAGTTGATATTTTTGAATGTGGAATTATTCATTTTTACAATAAAAGAACCTTGTGGAAACTATAAGGATATAACATAAAATGTTAGTGGCCATCCCATTATATGAGACTTCATCACCCGTAGGATTATGTTATATTTCATGATTTTGTTTAACACATCCATGAAATCATCAATCCACTGATATACAACCACATTTTTCATTGACCTGGTGAAGGACTGTCTTTTACCTACAAGGTTGGATATTAAGTGTTTAATGTTGTCCAAGTGTCCTTGTTGTCCTCTGAAAAATGGAAGGTTTTGAAGAGGTAAAATTCCATGTATAGATTTTTCCTTCTCAGAGTTGACTTCAATTCCAGGATGGAGTACAATGAAGTTGATGAATTCCCCCTTGGTGAAACCAAAATAACATTTGAAGTTGTTAAATTATTAGATATGTTTCTACAACTTGTTGAATTTAGTTTATTGTCTTCATGGCACATATAGAATTTTCAATATTTAACCAAAATGATATCAATATAATATTCGACAAACATTCCCAAAATAGTTTTATGACATGATGAATGATGCATTGGTATGTACATCCAGTATTATTCAATTCAGAGTGCACTAAGCAATAAAAAAATACTCCCAAGGGTCCTGAAGGTAGTAGATTATTTATATTATTATTCCATTCAGATTTTATTATATCATTAATATCAATCAATAAAAGAGACATCCTGATATCTTTCAAATGAAATGATCAGAAGTTCTATGATTGGGGCATGGAAATCATCCTCTAGGTAGTACCAGATATGATCCCTGATGTATGTTCAGACTTTTATGTGTGTGTTCTACTTATTGATGAGGGTGATATTAGCCATCCAAATGGGATCACGGACCTCCCAAATGGTGTTGGCTCTGATTATCATGCCAAAATTAATATCTATTGTGGAATCATGTGTTGGGTGTGTCCTCCTAGTAGCTTGTTTATAGCCTCGATGGTCCTTCGGCTGGGCTTGGTTGTGAGTTTCCACCTTAGCATCCCGGCCAAACATTTTGGTATAGTTCTTGGAGAACATATAATAATGTTTCTTCTAGAAGGTGGTATATTCCTTTTTCTCCTCAGAAGACATGACTTCACTAATCAATGTTGGTCGTTGGTATTCTTCTATACATAGTTTTATATCTTTGAGTTCATCAATCATTGTAGAGATTACCTCAATAAATTCAAGAGGTGTTACCCCAAGGTCTTATTCCTCTTCATATGCCTATCATTCATCTTTTTTCTCTTTTTCTATTAGGGATGTAAGTTTTGGGATAAGGTCTCCATTGTTAGGACATGAGTTGATATCTTGATATTCATATGATAAAGATACTTCCTATGACACAACTGACAACATGGAATTTCATTTAAACATCAGAGAGGATAGAGTGAGGGATAGATGAGGGACATCCTCATCATCTTTGAGAGATGATACTACTCCTTCCACATCAACCGGTGAGGAAAGAATATTTCGGAGATCTGGGTATAAACTGAATGTTGTTTAATATGATATTTCCCCAATGTTTGGGGGGTCAAAAAAATATGACACTACTAGAGTCAGTGGTCATGAAAGAAATCACGAATAACACTAGATCTGCATCTGAGATTGGACCCATATACTCAATCTCATGGATATGTAGAAAATACTATTCCCCGATATATTACAGGGGGTTATCCAAGATCATTTCTCATCTATTTGGGGCAGTTACCCATTCAACATCATCAACTAAGAAATGTTTACCTTTCCCTTGATAGAATCCTTCATTGATATAAAGTGACTTCTATGATTCAAATGGGGACTTATAGTCGATATACATCCTTATTTCATTATTAATGCAGTATTGTATGCATTGATAGTATGATGAGGTGATTGTAGTGTTTTGATGAAACCAATTACATCCTTGAAGAAAATTTAGGGTTTTGTTCTTCCAGACCACCAGAAAATTTGAGTCAGCTAGGGGGTCTCCGAACAGATTCTTGAACTTGATTTAGCCTAATGCCTTCTTCTTAATTGATTTATTTCCCTTTAGTGTTTTGATTTAAGGTTATAGGTTATCCTCATAAAATTCCATCTGGTGGAGTGTTCGTTATTGAATGATATTAAATTCAGAACCATTTTCAAGGAAAACCTTTTAGTAATCGACATAATTTTTCATTCCATACAAGGATATGAGTCAGATTAGTACCTATACAATGGAATCATCATAATGATCTATAAAATAGATAATAGAGTGAATTTTGATAGTATTAGTTTCTATTTCATATTACTTAAAAATAGATACATCGGCTTCATCCTCCTATTGTCTTAGTGAAACCTCTATCAGTGGTTCCCTAAGATCATTTGAAAAACATAGGGAATCCATGTTTGATAATTTGGCAAGTACTGAGTATAAATATTCAAGGATGACATACTTCAAATCTAATGGATTATTCTTCCTTCTGTGGGGATTAAAATTCATAAGAGATTTAGATGATTCCATATTTGATGTTGATTGATCGCCCCTTTGGACAAGAGATGGCAGTACTCTTATCCATAGTGGGTTGGGCTATGCAGGTCTACCTACTCATTGAGGGATATCTAACACATATCCCATAATATATTGATATTCTAGATTGATCAGGTTAGAGTGGATTCTGTAGGTGGGGGTGTGGTTCTTATTCTTGTTGGACTGATAAATGGTTCTTCTATGATTTTTTGCAGCCTTGACAGGTTTAATAGGGGTGTGGATTTAATTTTGGTTCCTTCCACAACTATGACTCCCTGGGTATCCCCATCTCCAATGACCCCTTCCTCCTGTTCCCCAGCTGGGTGTAAGGATCATAGGTTTATATCGACACTGATAGTTGAGGAAGGGATCCATTAAGTGAATGACCTTAATGGATATGAAGATCAATTTCACATATGATGATGACTCTCCCCTACTGACCATTTCTAGTGGTGCTGTTTGGTGGGGAGTTTTTAATTATTGGAATTCCAAGGGAATAAAATCTAAGTCGGTAAAATCAAATTTTGGACATAATATAGGTTCATCCTCCTATAATTACTCTTTTACTTTCTGTCCATACATCTTTTTTAAAGGCTGGCCACTAGAAGTGTTTTGGTCTCGATGACGTTAGTTGTGTTGTAGCAGAAGCAGCTAAGAGAACAGTTAGTTCTTTCAACTATTATTGAATAATTACATGTTCTCAGTTGATTTTTTAGTCATCTCTCAATAAACAAGCTACATACCTTTGCTAAAAACTTCATAAAAATGACTCTATCATTAGGGGAGGTGTTGAAAACATACACCACTTGGGTTTGTGGCTTTCCTATTTCTACCTGCCTAAAATCAATCATTTTCTACATGAGTCCATTAAAGATGAAACAATCTTGAATGGATCATTCTAGTATCATATGATAGGCGGAAAATATAGTCAGTAGTCTAGGTGGGGGTTCAATTGATTCTCCATGGGTGCTAAATGATATGATGTAGGATTAAGAGATGGAGTTGGCATGTGGGATGGCTTAGCTATTATAGATTCCACCTCTCCCTTCCCTAGTATTCTCCCCAAGAATAGTAGAACTATATGGGACATCATATTTATCTATTTTATGGCTTCATCCATTCTCTAGGAAATATAATATAAATCCTGGAATCATCCATTATATTTCACTGGGAGGATAAATGTTTGAAGCTCATCGCACTGGTTTTCAATGCAGAGAGAGATCATATCCTTTAGATTAAGTGGATAGTTCAAGAGAGCATGTCAAACCTTTTCATCTAGTTATGAAATTATAGACTATATTTTGTTGTCACTTTTTTCAATCATAGAGGTCTCTTATTGTTGTCTTATACAATATTCAGCTGAACTAGATGAGGGACTTCTGATGTTAGTCCTCCCATCTCATAATAGACCGATCAAGAATAATGGAATACCATACGAAGGGTGTACCTTACATGGTTTTCATGGATAATCTTTGTTTTAATGTTTCATGTTTCTTAGGAGTTCCAATAATGGGATCACAATGGGATGAATAATGTGTCATATTTTGTTAAGGGTTACCTGATCCATAGAATATCCTAAATGTAGGATACTAGAAGTTTGGAATAAGTGGGAGGTCACTCACCTAGTCTTAGTAAGTTTTCCTCTCTGGATACACCTATGCACACGACTCATATATGGCTTCTAATAAGGCTTCAATGACTTGATCATGTCAATAAGAGCTTGAAGGATGTTTTTCTAAACTTGGGCTTAGACTAGCGCAACATTTGGTAGGGTATGATGCACCATTTCTAACATAATTTCACAATGATATCAGGTTGGGGAAATTTTTTTAGGATTTTCATGAACCTTCTCCGGTTGTATCCATAATGGAGTGGTATACTGATATCTATCGGTGATTGGTTCTATGTAAACCAATGGTTGATGCACTGAGTTGGATGGATGTTCTGGCCTTGCCTCAATTCCTAGGATAAATCCTTGTTGTTGAGGTACAACTGTTGGAAGTGTATGTTGAGGCTCTTTCCGGGGAGAATATTCAATAGTAATGCTACCTCGGAATAACTTTGTTTTGATTCGCATCACCTATTTAATTTACCATCATATCATGTGATATTTTCTTCAACTATAAATATCTCACCCTCATTGAGATGTAGAGGTGTGTAATATACAACCTTTTTTTATTCTTCTCTATGGAAGAGATTTTATGAAGAGATAGTGAGTTATTTGTTAAGGGAGCACAATTTTTTTTGCAATTATCTAGTTCTGAGTTTGTACATCATCATTCTTAGTGTAGAAAAAAATCATGGATGGAACCATCTTCTCCTTGTTCTTTGGAATTTGACTTATTTTTTGTGTCATCTATAGGATTTATGATCATGATGTTCTAGGATTCATAATGCATTATAGTGAATCATTATATATACTAAGATATTGGAGGGTAATTTGCGTGCTTTTCTAGAAATATTTGTTCCAATAGGGGTCGTTATTCCAGCCTATTAAAGAAGAGTAACTCAGAGGGAACCTTTATGAAGCCTAGTCATATGCCTCCATTCTAGGGGGAATGGGTCACAATACGTGGCCAAACTAGGAGACCTTAGTACTTCTTATCCTCCCTAAACGGGTAATTACCATTTTCCATTAAGGTGGTTGTTGAGGTAAAAATTCGCATATTCTAGTAGAATTGTGTTTCTCTTGTTCTCTTTTCATTGTTCCTTAGCCAAAATTTGTTTGTATTACAGTAGAATTTTGTGTTTAAAATGACAATAGCCTTGCAGGCTGTGGATGATCCCATACCGTGACAACCATTGATGTTATCACTACTCTTCTGATCTCGTGCATCCCTATATGAGTGTGACATAGATATAAAGCTGAGTCTATAAGTGAACTACTATTTTCTAAGCACATTAGTAGTTTTTGATGATTGGATTTCCTTAAGATATAAGCTTGATGAATGTTCTCATCTTCTCAGTTCATATGTTTTGGATGGATTTTTCCCTTCCGGCCTAATGTTATTGACATTTACTCCTGGTTCATTCATGTTGAATATGTATTTTTTTATATAGGGTTTTTTATTAATATAATCCTGGAATAATTAAATTTGAATAAACCATTTATATTAGGGTTTTCTAAATAGGGTGGGAGGTGAAATGTAAAGATCCATATTACCCCTATCAACATATTTGAACACCGGGTAGGGAATCAGTAGTTATACAACATAACTTTTGTAGTGACTTATCAGAGTAAATCTAGAGATATTATCACTTGCTATCTTAATGTAGATTCCATGTAGACAGAGGGGCTTCTAAGTCAATTTTACGATAATGATCTACCAATATTTTGACATAGTGTCATACCCACTGTCTGAAAAAAAGAATTATTTCAGGCGGTGGAGAATTGTCCAAAGGATGAGATGAATGATTTGTATGTATTTATACTAAAATTCCATTAGTATGTTGAACTGAGAATTGGATGTGTGAAAAAATAATTAATGGGAATTTCGTCCCTACAAACTTTTCTTCTCATGAGAGACAAGTCATTTTGTTCTTATACCATGGAAACCTCTACTTGATCTGCCAAACATGTGTGCCTGATGACTATTGATTCACACATAGTGGGGCTAGTAGGGGTCTCATTGGTATTTGAATGGATCATGAGTGGTTCAGAGGATGATTGTTGTCCTAGGAAATCTTCTAGTTGAGAAAGGATGTCACTAGAAACTGATAGGGTATATGACATGTCTAAACCCATATTTCCAAGTGCCTCGGAATATGGGGGATTTCTCGTATTTGTCTCGGAAAGGGGATGAATTCATTATCGATATGAAATATTACTGATTTTAGGACCACCATGTTGAGTTTCATCATGGAAAGGAATACCATAAAAGATTTATTTATGACTATAGGGACAATTTTAGATGCATAGATGTAGGGGAGGACCTTTAGATCAGACAAAAGCAAGGGGAGGACTGTCTTACTGAAATAATGTGTCATTGTAGAGAGTACATTTGTAGAGAGTCGCATAATGGATAGGACATCCATCATATCTCTATGTATAACTATAGTATGAATATGTGGAGCATATACACTAGGGAAGTCCATCATGGAGGGTGAAATTATGGGCGAAGCTTCTTACTAAAATAACGTGTAACCATAGGGAGGACCATCACATTGAATGTCATTATGGTGAGGACTACCATCATAGATCCATTTATAACAATATAGAGAATTTATACAATGTATACCTAGGGGATACACGTTAGGGAGGATGATAGAAAAGGGAGTTACTTCTTTCTAATTGATCTTCTGGAATTTATGGGGGCTACCATGTTGCTCATATAATGATAAGCTCTCAAGATCTATTGACTAGTGTAAATTAAGAAGGTATTCAGGGTATGTTTTTTAAAGAGAACATCTAGAAATATTGGAAACAACATTACATGGAGGACATTCACAAATAAAAATCCTAGCTCCATAATTTGGTAACAGAATAGTTGGATCTTGATCCACAATTGATTGATGGTTTATGGACTCAATAACACCATCTTATAGTAGAGTAGGGTCATGAATCAGATCATCATTTTCTAGTTTCCATTAGAATGAGTTATTTTTTGGTTCTCTCATGCAGGATATGGGGGGTGATTTCTGTAGGTGATGGCCTTCCTATATGAGTTTATATTTGAGTTGATCTCATTATGTTGATTGAATACACTGGAAATATCTCTGAGTTTTATCAAGGATATATGCCTAACCTAGAGTGACCAACAATGTGGACTAGTGTCCCCTAGTTGGAACACATATTTTTGAGAGAACCTATTTCCCATTTATCACAAAGTATTGACGAAGATACTACTAGATGGGATAATGTATGCATGTATGATCTGAATTGACCACAAAATATTTTGGATGAGTCACCCCATTTGGGGAGGCAGGATTGTGGTCTCTACTACTTTCTAGTTCCACAGAACTGATTGCATCATATAAATTTTGTAGGATATGGTCATGAATTGATATCTTATCCTTTATAATTTCAAAGATGTGTTGAGAGAAATAATTGGATATAAAAAGGATATATTTTCATTCCAATATCATGCAATAAATATATTCCATCTCCAGTCCTCTATTATCATTCAATAGGTGTTGATCATCATTCTAAATAGTGGAAGAGGTGTGAGTTTTCCCTTAATTTACAACTGGGATACCCTGACTTTTTTATAGAATTTTCACCATATTTACATGGAGGGAATAATATTATTTTGTAGGAATTTTCATTTTATAATTTGATTTCATCGTATATTACTGATGGGATTGATATGAATGTCCGTAAATTTTCCTCTAATAGTATTTGGTTGGATCCATATTTTGCTAATGGGTTCGAATCGTATTCATAGTAATTTTCAAATTCTAGTGTTTGGTTTCCACCATATTTCTTTTCTAGGTGTAATATGAATTAATAATATTTTTTGTCTAATCATTTTTTATCATCGTATTTTACTGATGGGATATATATGGAACAACAAGAATATTACAGTACTTATATTTGGTTACTGCTTTATTTTATTGGTGGGCTTCTTTCACGTTGGCTGGAATGTGCATCTTCCTATAGTTTTCCTCCCCATTTGGATGAAAGAATTGGTTTGTATTAGTATGAATTTTTATCATCCCATTGTAGTTACCCACTCTATTTGGCTGATCAACACCATATGAATTGGCATTGAAATGTGTCTTTCTATAGTTTTCTTCCATATTTTTCTGATAGTATTGGTGTGTATTTTTCAAAATTTCCATCAGGACAATGTATTTTTTCCTCCCTATATTCATATCAGTCCTAACATATATTAAAAAGTATTTTTTCCTGGTTGTAACTTTCCATCATATTCGACTAATGGGATTCGTAATAGGTAGATGGAATATACGTCTATCGGTGATGTTCATCCTTATTTTCACAGTGGTATTCCTCATTTGTAATAAGGTTGATGTCCCATTCCCGATTCCTTCATCATCCTTGTTTGTTGGCCGACCTAGGGACCAAGGTCCATTACAATTCAAAATGGGATCATAGGGTAGTATTCTCTTCATAATGAGGATTTTGGGCCACATGACATTAACAAATATTATTTCGGGTATGGGTCCTTGGAATGGACCCATGTGCTGCTTGTATGATTTCATTAGTGATGAACTCATCTATAACCCTATGCTAAGGGTGGAACCCAATATAATAATTTTAGGAAAAGCTCCAAAAATTGTTCGAGATGGAAAGTGGGTTCTTTTGGTTATAGACTAACAACCATAAGTTGGTGGATGTTGGAGGGTCTTCGTGAACTAAAGGGCCTACCTATCTACCTCCAGGGCAGGGTGAGTACAATTCTAGAGATACTCTATAAATATAAAATTTGATACACATAATTTAAGACTCTGTGTGGGCGATGGAATCCTCCATTTGGTTGAAGAACCAACTGGTGTAGTGGCCGACACACTTGATTTGAAGGTTGGTGAGATGTCATTGGATTGAAGTGATATCTGAAGAGTGACTATAATATATGTGAAACATTAATAAAATAAACCCTCATATAAGTAGAATCTCATGAAATAATGTTTAATGGATTTTATAGTTTGGACCCCTTCGGTTTTGGATGTCAAAGGGTCTTGATGTTGGATAGCACCACCACCTTTGTTATAGATTCACATCAGGTTCACCGTTTTGTTTCCAAATAAGATGTGTTTTGGTCCGGGATGAAATGGGTTGATGAGTACTGGGTAGTATGTAATTTATACATTGTGAATGAGATTTCATAGTTAATTCATTCACTTCAGGTTCCCCATTTTATTTCCAATGAAGATTTATATGGTTCAAGAAGGAATTTTTCTGATTGGGACTAGGAAGTATATCCTTTTTTATCCCTTGAAGGACATGTCATGGTTAATTCATTCATGTTGGGATCACCATTTTGATTCCTATGAGAAATGATTCTCATCGATGACTTATTTCAAGGGGTTGAATTGCACGAAATCAATAATGTTGGGTAAAACTTCTTCGAATGGACTAAACCCATTTTTCATTATGGAGCCAGAAAAACCAAACTACTCTCATATCCATGAGGAACCATGGACCTACATTCCAATGGATGAAATTTTTTGAGGAATATGGAAAATGCCAATTATGATCTCCCATTGTTCATGATTATGGGAATTTTGGGTCATCACACTCTTTTATAGGGTCTATTTCATATTCTGAGACTCACTAATAGATTTTATTATATTTTCCCAAATCCCCTGTTCATTCCCACGTATTCATACATGGATTATCCTGAATTAATGATCCATTATAGATAATCATGGGTCAAGAATCATATGTATGTATATGAGGTTCTATATCAATGGAGATATTTGTAAGTATCCAAGGTTCTCAATCAACATTACCCTTTTGTACAATGATCAGAGTTTTATTAGATATTTATTAGGAATATGATGGTTTTAATCCATGTGAGGAACATTGTAGTTTTTTTTCATCATATGAGATCTATGTAGCTATGATTTCTGGATCGAATCCATATGATGGGATTAATTTCTATCCTCATGAGAGGAATCATAACCCATGTAGATTAGTGTCATTGAATGGGGAACATCACCTTTTGAGTTCGTGTGACAAGGACCCATACATTAAGTTTAATTTCATGCAAGAGGGACACATAAGTGAATGTTTCCTAGTCAAGGATGGTGTGAGACATACACTTTGGTGTATCAAGGGGAAAAATAGATATAGTCTCCTAGGTGGTCATGTACCTACCATTAGTGTGTCTTGGGGAACATTAGTGTGGATTTAGGTGCTGGGTTTGGACCACATTGAGGCTTTCTATATATCCCAATTATTTGGGAATCAAAACCCATATAGTTTGGAAAGATGGGCAATTTGAATGGAAGCAACCCATTTGGGTTGCGGCATGTTTGGGCCATACACTGACTATGTGGCCTGTCTAATTTGGGTTTATTCATGGAATATTCCCATTAATGGGGGATTTCCCTTCCTTTTATTTGGTGAGGGGATTACGAAGGGAACCTGTCTTTTTGAATGGATATGATTAAGGATTATACTATATAGGAGGTCCATTCGGATTGGGACTGGGGGGTTGTCATGATATCTAGTAACATCTAAGACAACTTGAGTCATTCTTGATGTGAGAAACAAGAGGAAGAAGTGGATCTTAAGATCACAGGATCAAATGTATCCACTGGGGACCAAGGTGTTGGAGCCCAAAGAGGGTGGGGGAGGGACTTCAGTTTGTATGTATCCACTTTTATTTTGGTAACCTGGTTTTTCACATATGTTGATCTATCTGGATACATCTCTGGTTGAGGAAAAGAGGATAAAAATTTCTACCTCCCACAAGAAAGCTTAGGGGTGTACTCTATGAGGCTTCCTTGGAATTAGATCTGAAGGGGGGATCTATTTAAAACAGAATTTCAATCATGATCCACTTTATACCCTCTTAGAAGATGGAGTTTCATGTGAGTAACCAAATGTTGGAACCCTTGTTACCATGATAACGTAAACTCGAGGGAATTACGAAGGGTCTGCCTTACTCCATATGTTACACACGTGACTCCTCTGTACATGAGTATGAAAACATGAAATGAAACACCAATGAACCTAATGATATATTCATACATGTCAGGTGTCTAAATATAGGATCTTGTCCTGATTTCATTAGACTGATTCATAGAGGGTCCAACATGGGGATTGGTGACATAAAAACATATTCTTTTGGGAGTTGGAGAGTAGAACACCCGAGAATTCCCCATTCCGTGTTGAATGTTATTAGGTGTGATGGGGTTCCCTCCATTTATCATGTTTCTATGTGAATGAGAGTACCATAAATTTATAATTGTTTTATGATGAACTAGGTTCTTCTCATGTATAATGTTTCTACATGGGGAAAGTTCCCATCTATGTAGCATGTTCCTACAGGGGGTGTTGTTCCTGTCACATATTATTTTACAACATGGGATAGGGTTCCACACGCATAGTGTATATCTATATAGGATTATTAGTCACCAAAATGGAACATACCCATAAAATGGTGTCTGGAATGGGTTTTCTGATTCCACAGTCTTCTGGGTGATTTATTATTTTTTCTTAACTACTATTATGTGTATTTTTACCTGCTGGGAATCGATTGGGAGGCTCCTATTTTTTCATTTCCTCATCAGTTGTATCTTTCATCTCTCTTGAATTATGTCCCGTATGGTTTTCATTTCACCACCCACCCTGATGGTAAATTTATAAAAGAGTGTAGGTACTAGATACCAAAATTTCCTGTCATGGGGGGCTATGGGGCTTTTTTTTCAAAGCATAAAGAGAATGCTCGGGCTGGCGAATGACTTATTCAGTGAGTAATAGACATTCTTTGAGGGTGGGAAATATTTTATGGGGATGAAATTAAAACTAGACTCCATAAGAAACATTGATTTTTGTGTGGTATCTAGCAATAATTCCTTTCCCCATGAACTTTTTGTTATTCGGGGATAGTCATTCGCCCCTTGGAAAATCATTGTCTGTCCCCACAAACAATTGTGGATTCATTTGTATAAGTTGGAATAACCACCTCCTCAAACAAAATACTTCGTTCATATTATGCTTCTTAAAATGGAAAAATTATATGTGGAGTGGTGTTCCACAAAGCAATTTTTACTTCATTTAATCAACCTTCCCTTCCTGGATTCCCCACTTTGAACATTGTTTCATTGAATCTTATTCTTAGTTTATGTGAACCCTTCATCATGTTTAAAATCTACTATTCTTTTAAGTGTAATTCTTATGAATCAAAATTTTGATGAAATTATAACCACAATGAAAACCCCCATTTATATATTTCATCTCCCCCCAATGTCTACATGGTATCACAATTAAAGCGAGTAAAATGATTGTATCATCCTCTCATTGTCTTTATTATTACTGATTTCATTTTTGGTCATCTATTCTTATGGAAATCATGCATCCACCACCTAACCACATATAATCAAAAGTTCATTAGTTTTTATAAGGTGATTTTGACCCTCCCATGACACAACTAGTTAGTTAATTTTTATATTTCATTATTATAAAGAGCGGTGAATAATGATAAAGTTTAGATAATCATACTGTGACCATTCCCAAAATCAAGATTAATCCCCCTAGAAATGGTCTCTCAATGTAGTACAACCCCATCCAACCTTGATATTCTATACCCCACTTTTATTTTTAGGATATCCTGTAATATATTTAGAGGAAGTTAAGAATGGATAAAACATATTTTTTACTCGTATCATTTCCTAAAAATCTATTCATGGATTATATGGTCATAAAAAGGATAAATTCAAGGTGGGATGAAGGATAAATTACATTAAAAGGATTCCTAAATCATATTAAAAGTGATTTTTTTTCATTCATAACATTTATAAGATTCCATGAATTTTATAGAATAACACATTCCAAAATATCTCTATATAAATACTATAGAGGGTGTGGGTAATATTGGGCACATAAAATATATTTGGAATGAGATGAATGGTTAGGAAAACTACTCATATAAATTCAATTTGAATAATAATATCAATTAATAAAAATATTATAAATTCACATCATTTAAAAATTTCAAAAATAAAATCATTTAACAGATTTCATATTAACACCAATTCATGGTTTTTCAAATAAATCACCACATGCTCATCTATAATTATTTTCCCCCATGTTGTAACATCAAATTTTTTTGATAAAGATATTTAAATTCATGTGATGATATGTATCCATATACATTTATTTCCCCAATTCCAATTGATTAATACAAGAATCAAATGTCGAGCATGAAATTTTTAGTTAAACTATTTAAAATAAATTAAATGTTGGGAATACAGTAGAAAAAATCAGAATAAAAATTCATAATCCAATTTTAATGTCTTTTTAATTGTGGATATTCTGGTTTTTTTAATCCAAATTCACGGTGTGAATTTATTTCATGACATGAATGAATATCATGATTTGAATAAGTTTTAGGATTTTTATTTTATAGGTTTCACGAAGCTAATAGGGATCACTATGGGTGTTGTTACTTCTACTTTATCTCATTATTATTTCCAGTGTCTTGATCATTTTATAAAATAGAAACCCACAAGTTAAAGAATAAACCATTTTCAATAAAATTTTAATTATTTAGGGTGATTCATGGAACAATAAATTGAAAAAATTAAAATAAACTTGAAAACATGTGTTTT
The DNA here is from genome assembly GCA_963277665.1 of Viscum album. NCBI lineage: Eukaryota > Viridiplantae > Streptophyta > Magnoliopsida > Santalales > Viscaceae > Viscum > Viscum album. The sequence goes on along the minus strand of OY728125.1, from coordinate 1,470,273,993 downwards.
CTTTTAGAATCACTTTTTTATTCAATTATTTTCATGGTCTTACATCTTGAAGGCATTATGTTGGATAGTAGAAAAGTGTTTCCTAGTTGGGTCTAAAAAATCATAAATATGTGATTCCTCTATGTAGATTGGTCATTTCCCTTTTTTTCCGATATATTATTCACTCTTAAATTAGTTAACACCATATCAACTCCATGGTTCCAATCCAATTAGTTTTGGATCTTCTTGAAAAATAAAATTTTTGATTAGTCACAACCAAAAATACTGATATTCTTAATATTTTTTAGTGATATGAGTTATTGTACTATATTCATCTGCTTCTATAATATTTTTTTATTTCTTTAGCATTTTATCACATTAATTATTCTAGTATATAGTAGATACAATAACTATTATTCCATGGATGTAACATTTCTAAAATTTTATAAGATTATCATGTATCAGCACTTCACATTTATCTTCTATACTTTTCATTTTTATACCTCATTTATACTTCATTTTTTATTTTCAAAATCTCCATATTATTCAATTGATGATAGGAGAGGTAGGATAACTAATGTTTTTGAAAGGAGGATTATGATAAAAAATCTATTGATATTATTTATTATCTAGATATAATGGTTTTAAATTCCATTATATTAATTCTACTAGGGTTTTGAGGGACTAGAAGGATTCAGAAAAATTCAGTGGGTGTGTAAACTAGGGAGACACTCTTGTAAAGGAAATAAACAATGTCTAGTATAATCCATTTCATTTGTTGGTTTATGATGTTCAATAAGATCTAGTCTAGAGAATCATTATAAACAGGGATACAAATGCTACACTAATGGAGTAAACTCCTGAAACATTGAACATATCAAGTTTATATATACTAGTTTCTTGAGCCCTAATCCTATTTGAAGGTTGGACTCTGACATTATAGGTTGAGAGGTTTTCTCAAGTTAAGGAATATTATTTTGAGGGGATGTATTTATCTTTTCTTATATGTTATACCAAATAGGAATATTGTCTCTAATTAATCTGGATTTTAGTTTCAGTAATTCCACATGCATAGCTTCACAATGGGATAAATTCACAACAATAGTGAGAGACTCGCATTCCTTAGGTGGTGGGTGGGATGTGGTCATCCCTTCCCTTTTCCTTTTGTATAATCTGATTTGGAAAGTGAAAACAGAGTACTCAGAGGAACTCCTATATTTTGAATCTTCCCTTAATGATGTGAATTCACACCTTCTTCATGTTTTTTGGTGTGTAATGTATTTTAAAAAGAGGTTTCTTCATCATTTCCATCCGCATTAGCATCATTCATTGATTTATCTAAATGGTTTATTCTAATTACATTCATTAATGAACATTTTTGCACAAAAATCATATCTTGAACCCTAGGGAAGTTACTTTATCTTACAATTAATGTTTATTGATAGAAGAATTATATTTCTCCCTAATATTCTCTATATTTGTGGAAATATTTTATTTCCAGACCCAATGAGACATCAAAATTTCCCATAGATGTCCCCCCAGAAGTTTTTTATTGATTTTTAATTCAATGAAGTCACCAACAGCTATTATGAATCACACTCACAATGAGGAGTATTTTTCATGTTGTGGAAGAAATTGTGATATTTTTTCTTAATTCCACCCCCCAATATAGAGAATAACGACTTCTATTGAATAGAAGGTGGTAATAATGTAACTAGACTTATAGGTCAGGCATGTAACATCTCAAACACCATAAAATATTAAAACATTTTGGGATTTTATGATCCCAAGGGTGGTCGTGGTGGTAAAATTTTCCATTTTCCGTTAGGCTATAGATTGTCCAATAATGATACTAAAGAATCTACTATTATGGATCCATGGTATTTCACTAACTCTTATAGGAACCCCACTGATATTACATAGAAGAATCATGAAATTGATTATTTATATCTCATTCACACTATGGATAATTCTTTTAGAATGTGGTTATTGTAGAATTTTTCTAGATAGAACCACTATTATATGAGAACCATGTGATTGAGACTTAACTTAAGTTGATAATGTTTCTTTTATCCTTTACTAGAAAACTCTACAATCCATTATTTAGGTAATGTGAACAGATCTCTATTCCTCCCATAATCTAATACAGTCATCCAATGGGGTATCAAATGTTAAATATAAAATAGTATTCAAACAAATGAGGCATGCATGATGGATGTTTCCTTATTTTTTCTTTAACATTATATTTCATGTGTCTTTAAAGATTGAGTTGTTTAATAGATAATAATGTTCACTTATTTTATTGATAAGAATTTTTTACTCCTGATACAATAAATATTCTTTATTTATATGGAGTTTTTTCATCTAAATATTTATGACTGAATAATGTTTTTTCTTCTATTTTAATATACCTATAATTTTCTAAAAGTAAGTGGCTATGGGATAGAAAATAACTAGCATATTTTCCTCAATTTTTTTAATAACACCATATTATTTCCTTCATCCTCTGTGAAATTTTTCTCTACCCAATTGAAAAAATATGTTCATTACAAAGATTCTTTGTCCACTGGAGAGATATTTTTTTATATATTCGCAACTATATAAGATATAATGTAATGTGGGGGAGGCATGGATGACAATTGTCTCCCGGAATCAATCAATAATTTTGATTAAGTACCATTTATTAATTAATCTTTTTGGGCACCAATGAAAGTATATTTTCATGTTCCTCTTAATGCTTTGGAATCCTTGAAGTAATTTTCAAATGCAATGGAAATTTATATTAAGAAGAAATATCTCTACATGAAGGACTTATGATACGATAACTACCTAGAAAAATACCACAGATGTCTTTATATTGATCATTATATGAAGGATATCCATTCTAGATTGATGTCCATATTTTAGGAATATTCCTACAACATATTCCCAAGAGAGGAACTCTAGGGTGAATAAGATAGTTTTCATATGGAGGTCCTTTGTGGTCACCAATGTCTAATTATTTTTCAAGTTGAGGAGCATCTTTGAGTTTGATAATATAGTTTGAGGAGGACCTTTATAACTTGTTTACTGGGGATGAAATCCAAGAAGAATATTTTTTTTCACATGGGTAACTCCAAAATAGATGCTCTAGGGAGGACCTATGAAGATACTGACCATTTTTTCAACAGGATGAATCAAATAGGAACCTCTTTTTCCTCCTACTGATTAGGAGTTAGTATATTTTTTATCCATTATTGACAGATGTTATGGTGATTCATGAATATTATCTTTGAACAAGGATGAGAAATTCACGTGCTTTTGATTTTTAGATTTCCATTTCTATGACTATCTAGATCTTCATGATTGGGGATAGGGCCGAAACAAAGATCATGATTATATTCCTTCAATTCATCAAAAAACACTCTTTTGTATGAATCCAATTGGCATATGTTATTATCAACCTGAAAATATTCTAGTTAATCCATTGATTGTTTTTATAACATGTGGGTGAAAATCATAAGTATAAATGGAATAGGGACATAAAACCATTCTAAATCTTCATTCAAAATTAGAATACACTAATAGACCACATAGGTGACGATATGAATATTGTCCTCTACTTTGAGAGGTACCATTATGATATGTTGATGGGATTCGTGTTCTTGGGAAAAAGTATATGCATTCCTTGTGAAATTTTAAGAATGTGTTATTTATCTTCTCTTGTGGGGCATGAATATGAGATTCCTCTATTGTAATTATCAGACCATGTCAGTGATGTACTCTAATATTTGATGGGATATAAGCCAACCTTGTAGTGATTCTCAGACATAAAAATGAAATTCAATTGGAATAAAAATATGGTCCAAATCATGTTTTTCATTTATCACTGTTATATGTCGAAAATAAATATAAATGAATCTCATAATATTATTTTAGCCATGAGAATCCATTGAGATGTGTTGGAGATCTACTTCAATATTGCTGATATAATGAATTTGGGGTATCCATTGTTGGTTATATGAATAAGCTAATTACTATCACCTTTTTTAAAAAAAATATTTTGTTTTCTTTGTATGATGTGGGAACGGATGTCACAACCCAACCCAATTGGGCTACATCTGCAACTACCACAAACATGCATACATTGAGAAGTGGCTAGAAAAAAGTGCAGAAAGGAATAACTAACAGATGTGTCCAATGCATAATGTACTTATATGAACACACCTCAACAAATCTATGAATTTTAAAATGAATGATAATAAAAGATAAAACATATAGATAATAAACCATTCATATAAAACCTCTATGGAGTACAAGAGTACGAAAGAAAAATATAAAAGGTAAAAAAATGTACAAATACACAACCAAATTTAATGATTACCCAAAATAAGAAAAATAAAAAATTATATGATTAGGGAGCCTAGCTCTGAATTTCAATGCTAAAAGAACCATACACAGAAAAAGTCATCAGGTGTATGAATTCTCCTATGTAATCTCCATCGACCTCTCCATCACTTGCATAATACACGACATGTTTAGACAATTCTCATTTATGGATGATTATATACAGACCCAGTAGGACCCCTAGAATGCTTAAGGGGGGAGATGTAAGAGACACGATGGGATTAGACATCTCAACCCATAACCGATAAATCCAAGGGTCCAACATTTATTCCAAACATATCTTGTTTGCATCCACAAGAGTAACTGTGTGGAGGGCAGAAACATTTATACTGTTCTGCACAATTGAGGGGAAACAACATCCAATTAGATTATTGATGCCCTAGTGCATTAGGGGCCATCACTCAGTTAAAAGAGGAACCACACCCTATCTAATAGCGGTACAAATTGATTGATATAAGAAATATTTCTTAATTATATAGGCAATACCACTCAGTAGATATAGGGATTTTACCCCACCACCATAGGTTGGTTCCACTCATTTGATAGAGGTCCCTCACCAAAACACCATAGGGGGAGGTTGTACCACTCAGTAGATAGAGGACCATCACCCTAACACCATTGGGGGTACCACAGAGTAGATAGTGATCCACAACCTGATGACATAGAGGGGGTAACACTCATCACTATAACTTCACAGTGGGTACCAATCAGTTGATATAGTACCTATAACCTAATGTTATAGGGGGTTTCACTCAATAGATAGAGGACCTACTGTAACACCCCATGATTTCATAACAAGTTATTTTATTTAAACTAATTCAATATCTTTCACTACACAAAACACCGATTTTGAGCGCACAATGAATCAAAAACTATCCGTTCAAAATGTGGTTATGAATAGTGTTAACTACATTTTGAATTTTATATTCTCCACATAATTTTAAAATCCATATTATGTGTTTATTAGACATAATATAAAGAAAAAATTCAATTTTTTAGATAAATGATGTGTTTTTTTGAAAATGCAATTTGTAATGCCCCTACCCCAATTATACAGAGTCGGTGCATTATTTTAATACATTAGCAGGATTACAATGAATCAAGTCCCGAAAGACTGATCCATTTATAAGGCTTTGAAAATATATTACATACATGAAAGTTACATTAAACATTATAAAATAAAACACGACACAAATGATACTTCGAGAATTCCATTTGTACCCAAGATTAACACTACATATCAATCATTATACACTTCTTGGAATCCTGAGAAAATAAAACATAAGAAAGGGGTGAGATCAGATTGTCATTAAGGATAAAAATATAGTGGAAACTTTCAAAAATAAGCATAATCATTTAAGGCAATGTATAAGACTAAAAAAATCCCTGTAAACTTAAATTTCAGAATAATATGGAAAAGATAAGTCATGTAATTCCATTTACTTATTCACATAGATATTTTACTAGTCTAATAATCACATGTAATATCAATATCCAATTTCATAATAATGGAATGCAGAATTACAGATTTCATAACCACGTAGTCAAGGCCTTGTGCCAAGACTACAAATTAGATTTTTTCAAGTCCTTGTGCAAAGACACTAGTCTGTCTCATTAGACCTACTGATTCATCGAGGAGCTATAGCGGGCTCCACCCGTCACTTACTAAGTCCAATGCTTTACTCATATGAAATGGATTAAACATAACATAAAAATTCGTATTAAAACTAGGATACGAGATGTCAATACATTATCCATAAACCATGAATGGTATAAAAATAACACATCCATAGTAAAACATGTCATAAAACCTTCAATACAATATGGAATATTTGTATCATTATAAATCAACGTAAAACAAGTTTAAAATCCATCAAAGGATGTTTATATAGATGAAAATTATTGGTAAAACTCTTTGGGAGAAATATATAATTTTCATGAAAACATTTAAATGTCGCAAAATTTATAAAGGAATACATTTAAATACATTTTTGAATAAAAATTTCCCACACCACTTTCAAACTATTTAAAGGAATTAACATTTTAAAAACATTCATGTCCATATAAATAAATCCTTAAAATCCATTTTGAAAACATGGACATTAATGATAATGATTTTGAAGAATAAATATTTAAACCATATAAAATGATGATCTAGTTAAAGTGTCCTTTCCATAAAACCTTAAAATATTACTTTTGAAAATATTTTTAGGAAACATATATGTGGATGATAAAGAGGTCCCAATAGATACTTACGTAAAACAACCTCAGATAATAAAAAGATTGTAGAATTAACCCTTAAATTGTACTTTTCCTTGGTCGAGGGTACGTTAAAATCCTATATAATAGTTAAATAGTTGTTATTAAATTAGAAAAGAACTATATACATAGATATGATATCATATATGATCTTTTAATATTGCTAGTTAATAATATTTTATTAGTATCATCATTTCAGGTGTTTATTGATCTGTTTTCCTTTATATGATTGGTTACATAAGAAAGTTTTTTTATGGATAGGATGTATTTGATTCATATCCCGAATGATATTAAGTTATTAAACATTATTTTTAATCATAAAATGTTACATTATTCATGAATGATTACGATGGGGAATGAATCTCATCACGTTCGTGGAGACGGTAATCCGTATGTACACACAAGTGACAATATCATTTTTTATGGAGATATCATATATAATTAGATAGTATATCATAAAAACAGAATAATTAACATGTTATATTAATTATTTACATCATTTATACTCATTATTATACCCATTCAAATAATGATGTGTTTGAATAACAAACTACACCACGACGTGTAGACGGTAAGCCGTACGTATGTATGTATGGTGACTTTGTCATTTATAGGATGGGTAGATTAACGAATATGGTTGTACAATATTTATAACAACATTGTGGTATGTAGGAGGTACTGTAGTTATTATTTTGGTCTGGAAAAAACAAAAGAAAGGGGAAGTGGAAGAAGAAAATAATTTGAAAGAGGGTGGTGAAATTATTACCTCTTCTTCGGGTGTTTCCTTTTGAGTTGAACAAAACCGATCCTTAGGATTCCTTTATAATCAAAGTGGGTAATATAGGTTCATGGGAGGTATTTTGGGAGTATATTTGGGTAGGTTTTGGGCAAGACAAATGGATTAGGAGGTTTGATTTTGAGAGAAGGGGAAGTTCCCTTTTATAATAGGGGTGAGGGGAACCTTAGGAAAAGCTTTAAATAGTGTTTTAAAATAAAATCATTTTGGATTTATAATTGCTCCAAAATGATTTATTTCGTAAATAAGGGGGTGATGGGTCGATATAAACTCAAACAATATGTTTTAGATAGGTTTAGGTCACCATATTAACCTTATCTTTTAGATTTAACTCTTTGTTAAATAGTTTGACATTTACCATGTCTTCTTGTATTCTTACACTATATGGTTAATAAACATTCTCTAAAAATTCAAGAGAAAATAAAGTGGTTCATTAATGAAATATATAATATTATTTAATCCCTTTGGACTAACCTTATATTTTTTTAGAATATTATATCATCCAATAATTTAGTATTCGTTTTAAAAACAAATTTATGTCAATTTTGACACTATTTGGTATTTTGTTTTTGTGAAAATCATAACAACATTATCACTTAGAAAAAATTTATCCAATCAAACCTAACATGTCATATTAACATATAAAATTTGTGGAATTCATCAAGAGCATCAATTTACATTTATTTGAATATTTATAATATCTATTATTTTAATCTTTCATTAATAAGGTAATTACTCTATCATCATTGTATCATTAATAAATTTAATTATTTAATGTCTAAAAATTATAAATATAATACCATTATGTAGGAAATCTTTTTATCTTTTTAATTAATATTTATAGTAGAATTTATCTTATCTATAACATTATATTAAAAAGGGTTTAGTTAATAAACTTTGAATTTAACACTTTTAACTCATCTTTAAATAAAATAATTATAAATGTCCTAATCTAATCCATGTGGACCTAAAGGATCATATATTTTTTCCTAAGGTTGTTTTTGGTCTATATACCTTTATCCAATTGAATTAGGACATGTGTTATTCTAATTATAGTTTAATTTTAACCATTAATTACACTATTTACTTCTAAATGTTGTAAATAAAAGTCAAAAGTTACTATTCACAAAAAAATATTTTCATCTTACTGAACCACATTTTACTTTCTCATATCAACCGTGTCTATTAGATTTTTGAAATTCAACTCACAAAAGCCGTAAAATTATTTTTTATGCAAAATTGAAAATGCTCCTAGAAGGTAGGTAAAAGATGGTAAAAAGTTAAATAAAAATATATACATCTAATTTTATTATAAAATGACTCCCATGAATTAAATTAAAATTATATAGGTATTATTTATATATTTTGACTTAAAATATATATAAATAAAATAAATAATGATTTAAATAAAAACTCGGTATTAAAAAATAATTCAGTTTTTTTCACTATTCATAAAAAATTGAATGTTTTCAGAAAAATACCAAAAAATAACCCTATGATAATTTTGATAATCCAAATTCAAAAATGAATTTTATTTTATGAAATTAAAAACATAGAAGTTTCACTAATTAATTTAAAACTAATTCCTGTCGTAAAAACCAAAAACATGTTTTTAAAAATAAAAACTACCAAAAGATTGACATGTGTTTATGTCAAATTTAAATGTGAAATTACATATAATAACCTAAATTGAATTAAATTATAAAAATATAATCTATTTAAAATTAAAAACCCTTCAAATTCATAATTTAACACTCTAATTTATTTCGATTAAATATTTTGTTTTCAATTAAAACATAGTATTTTTCACTATTCATCAAAATATGAATGATTCCAAAAATGTACCAAAAATGTATCCAAATTAAATATTTATTCCCCGATTCTAAAAAATAATTTAATTTCATTAGAATGAATATATAAAAGTTTCAAATACTGGTTTTAAAAAAGGGATCGCCACTAAAAGGAGGTAAAATATTTTTTAAAAAATACATCTTTTATCCGAAAAAAATGAATTTGTTCTTATATAATGTCGAAGAAACACATAATATGGATGTTAAAATTTCTTTGGATGATATAAAATTCAAAATAAAAATTATACTATTCATAACCGCTTTTGAACAACTAGTTTGGTAAGGCGTGGTGCGTTCGAACTCAGTGTTGTGTGTTGCGCAAGTTATTGAATTACTTTGAAGAAATAACATGCTATGAAATCAAGGGGTGTTACAATCTCCCCTCCTTAAATAAATTGATTCCTCGCAATTAGAATTTTTTATTCGAAAATAAAAGGCTGAAATATAAAATTACCTTTGTAAAAACCCACATCAGAAATTGGGTTAATAAAAATTAGTCTCAATAAGAAGGAATGGGAAATGAAAAAGTCACCACCAAATTTTGATCTTCATTAGGAGAACATTGGTGGAAATTAAAGACACATAATTGGATGGAAAATGTAAATATTTATAGGTAGTGATTGAGGTCATCAATCAAAAACAAGTGTACAATTGAGGGCCTCAAAGCCATCGATCTATGATGATTTAAAATATCGTTGTTTCAACATAAGGTATTAAGATAACTCATTTTTGGTTTTAAGATCCCTTCCCTAATGTCTAAGATTTAATTTATTCATTGAATTAGAGGGAAAAAATATACATGATAAGTAGAGTTTCATCCTTCAACTAATTCATACCAAAAACTCATCTTCCACTCCAAAAGATAATAGAATTCAAAAATATTATATTAATCATAATCATATAGGTTTCCAAAAATAATGAATTTATAATTCATTTGTCAGAATATTTACAAAAAATTACATTACACAAACCAGGACATCATGTAGGCCAGTGGTAGGTGATGCACCCTTGTCACCCTTCGGTTGCAGGTTCATGTCTGACGACCTTGTCGGACGCGACGGGTTGTCGCACGACCTCCGGGTTTTCCTTTTTATAACAATCCAAAAATAATATTAAGAAATGATTTATCCTTAGAAATTGTATTCAATGTAAAACTTAATAAATTCCAACTTTTAGACATATCCAAAATACTTCTGTCCAAACACGCGGTCCAAAATTTTTAAACAAGATAAACATAATGATGATCTATTTTTCCACGTAATAACATGTTAATACCTTCATCATGTATTCTTTTAAAACATAGTAACACCCATAAATACCATAAAACCTTATTAATTACATTCATGCTTCCTTATTCATTATAGAATACTGGATATACACCTTATATAAAAAAATTTTGTAAACTACAACATTAATGGAATAAACAAACAGTTAATTAGTTTCAAAGTAGTCAAGAATGTCAAATGTAATTTATCCAAATAAATCATATCTTATTCAAAAATCAATACCTTAGTATTATAACCATATGAAGGTTTATATTTACTTCAACCACGTAATTTTCCAAAATATTAACATGCTATTGATTCACTTTTCTTAGAAACATATAATATCAAATCCTCAATGAAATCGTACTGTAGTACAATCCTTATTTATTTCCATTATTTATATAACCAATACATCGTTGATACAACACTCAAATGAAATAATTATTTAATAACAACATAAGAACACTATTCATTCATATTCATCTGTGGTAGTATCATAACTTGATTATTATCAAATAGAATCATTTGAGGCATAATCTGATGATTTGGAGATTGATTCATGTAGTGTCCCAACTCCTTGATGATGAAGAATTTCACCTTTGAAAACATTTTCTTACACATATAATCACAACATTGTGACCCTTTTCTCCACACATATAACAAACTTCCATTCCCTTCAAGAATTTACCAAGGTGATTCATTCCACAATTATCACATATTGGAAAATAATTTTTCCCCTCTTCTCTTTATCCATATTTCCCTCTACCATTCTATTTTTTATCTTTCTTCTCTTTAAAGTCATAGGACTCAGAAAATTATTTACTTATTTTATTCACACATGAAACTATTTCTTCATACAAGGTTAATATGTGAGAGAATATTTCACTTATAAATGTTGGTTTAATACTACAAAATATATGATCCTTCTTACTCTTTGGATCATGTGTATTTCTGGAGTTCTCATTCCATCTACTTGGAGTCATTTCAAAACAACAACTTACAATAGGTTTGTTTTATGAATCACAATGCATAATTCTAAATGTATGAAATTCATAAAATAATTTGAAAAGATTATGCATATAATATATAAAAAAATGTTTTCTTTGTGGAAGTATTTACTGTTAAATCCTTCATAATGGCTTGTAAAAAACTCTGAATTATCTTAAGAATATCCCCCAGGAGTGTCATAACCAAGAGTGCAGCAAGGCCCATTGTCGTGTACCAGGATACCCCGGGTCAAGCCCAAAAATCCTTGTCGGAGTTTTAATTCCTAGGTACATCTGTTCTAGAGAAGCCTCTACCTACTCGTATCCAGATAGGGGTATATTTCTTGAAACATACCCAAAATCTCTACATTACCAAAATTCTAGGAAGTTCTTCTATACTAATCCTCAAATCCTATCTTAGGGTAATGTTCTGTAATCAGATTTTGTCTAAATCTATTTTCATGGTTTTTTATAAACTTCCTCTGATACCAATTGTAATGCCTTGACCCCAGTTACCCAGATCCGGTGCATTATTTTAATACATTGGCATGATTACAAGGAATCAAGTCCCGAAAGACCGATTAGTTTAGAAGGCTTGGAAAATTTATTACATACATGGATGTTACATAACACATTATAAAATAAAATAGAATAGAAATGATCCTTTGATAATGCCATTAGTCCCCTATCATAACACTGCTTATCAATCATAACACACTTCTTGGAATCCCAGGAAAATAAAAAATAAGAAAGGGGTGAACTCAGATTCTCAGTAAGGATAAAAATATCGCGTAAACAATCATAAATAAGCATAAGAATTTAAGGCAATGTATATTACTAGAATAAAATACTATTAAACGTAAACAAAAGCATAATATGGCAATGATAAATCAAATAATTCCATTTACTTATTCAAATGGATATTCTACTAGTCGAATAATCACATGTAATATCAATATCCAATTTCATAATAATGGAATGCATAATACCATACATCAGAACCACATAGTCAAGGCCTTGTGCCAATAATACAAATAAGATTTTGTCAAGGCCTTGTTCCATGATGCTAGTTTGTCTCATTTGACCTACCGATGTATGGAGGAGCTATATCAGTCTCCACCCATCACTTATAGAGTCCAATGGTTTCCTCATATGAAAAGGTTTAAATATAACATTAACATTCGTATTAAAACTAGCATATGAGATGTCAATAATTTATCCATAAACCATGAATGATATAAAAATAATACATCCACTGTCGAACATATCACAAAACCTTCAATACAATATGGAAGATTTGTGTCATAATAAATCAACAGCTAACAAGTTTAAAATCCATCAAAGGATTTTGACATAGATACAAATGATTTGTAAAACTCTTTGAGATAAATATATATTTTTCATGAGAGAATTTAAAATTCACAGAATTCCGAAATGAAGAAATTTAATGAAAATTTTGAATCAAAGTGTCCCATAACAATTTTAAAATTTTGAAAGGATTTGATATTGTAAAAACATTTATGTCCATATAAATAAATCATTTAAACCCTTTTTGAAAACATGGACATTAATGAGAATGATTTAGAAGAATAAATATTTAAACTGTTAAAAATCATGATCTAGTTAATGAGTCCCTTCCATAAAACCTTATAATATTCCTTTTAAAAATATTTTTATGAAACACAGATGTGGATGATAAAGAGGTCCTAGTAGAAACTTACGTAAAACAACTTCGGATAATAAAGAGATTGTAGAATTAACCATTACCTTGTACTTTTCTTTGGTTGAGGGTAAGTTAACCTCATATATAATAGTTAAATTATTATTATTAAATTATAAAAGAACTATATACATAAATATTATATCATTTATTGTCCTCTAATATTGATGGTTAATTATATTTTAGTACTATCATTGTTTTGGGTATTAACTGATCTGTTTTCCTTTATATACTAGGTTACGTAAGCCATCTTTTTTATGGATAGGATGTATTTTATTCATATACATAATGACATTAAGTTATTAACAAATATTTTTAACCATAAAATGACAATTATTCTTGAATAATTGTGATGGGGAATGAATGTCATCGCGTTTGTGGAGATGGTAATCCATACGTACACACGAGCAACAATATCATCCTTTTGATGGTGAAATCATATAAAATTGGATGGTATATCATATATACAGAATCATTAAAGTGTTATATTTATTATTTACATCAGTTATACTCATTCTTATACCCATCCAAATAATGAATTGTTCGAATAACAAACTACACCACGACATGGAGACGGTATGCCATACGTAAGCACGAATGGTTACATTGTCATTTATAGAATGGATTGAATAAATAATATGGTTACACCATATTTATAATAAAATCCCAGTATGTAGTAGGTACTAGAGTTTTTATTTTGGTATGGAAAGAACAAAAAATAGGAAGTGGAAGAATAAACGAACTTGGAAGAGGGTGGTGAAATTATTACCTCTTCTTCGGGTGTTTCCTTTTGAGTTGATGAAAAGGGATCCATAGGTTAGATTTATGATCAAAGTAAGGACTCTAGTTTGATGGGGGTAAGTTGTGAGGATATTTGGTATGGGGTTTTCTGAGCCAAATGGCTTTGGAGTTGTGATTTTGAGAGAAGGGGAAGTGCCCTTTTATAAGAGGGGTGAGGGGAACCTTATGAAAAGCTTGAAATATTATTTTATAATAAAATCAAATTCAGTTTCAAATAGCTAAAAACGATTTATTTCTCAAAAAATGTGGAGATGGGTCTAAATCCACTCAACCAATAGGTTTTAGATATGTTTAGGTCACCATATTAACCTTATCTTATAGATTTAACTCTTAGTTAAATAGCTTGACATTTACCATGTCTTCATTTTTTCATACACTTTATGGATAATAAACATACTCTAAACATCCAAGAGAACATCAAGTGGTTCATTAATGACATATACAATATTATTTAATCTCTTTTGCCAAGCCTAATGTTTTTTGGAATGTTATGACAACCAATAATATAGTGTTTGTTTTAAAACTAATTTACGTCAATTTTGACACTATTTGGTGTTTTGTTTATGTTAAAATCATAACAACATTATGACATCAAAAAAACTTATCTAATCAACCATAACATGTCATGTTAGCCTATAAAATTAGTGGAATTTATCATAAGTGTAAATATACATTTATTTGGATATTTATAATATGAATTATTTTAATCATTCATTAATAAGGTAATTAATGTATCATCATTGTGTCATAAAAAAATTTAATTATTTAATTTCAAAAAATTAAAAATAAAATACCATTATTTAGAAAATATTCTTAGATATATAATAAAAATTTATAGTCTAGTTTATCTTATGTATAACCCTATATTAAAAATTGTTTAGTAAATAAATTATTAATTTATCACTTTTAACTCTTCTTTAAATAAAATAATAAGAAATGTCCTTATCTAATCCCTATGGACCTAAAACATCATATTTCATTCCTAAGGTTTTTTTGGTCGAAATACACATGTCCAATAGATTTAGGACATGTGTTAGGGTAATTATAATATAATTTTTACTTTAAATTGCCCTATTTACTTTTAACCGTGGAAAATAAATGTCAAAAGTTACAATTCACCAAAAATTATTTTCATCTTATTGAACCACACTTTACATAGTGATATCAACCATGTCTCTTGAATTTTTTAAATTCAACTCACATAAGTGGTAAAATTATGTTTTATGAAAATTTGTAAATGAACCTAAAAGGTTGGTGAAAGACGGTAAAAAGTTCAATAAATATTTATACATCTAATTTTATTATAAAATGAGTCCAATGAATTACATTTAACATATATAGATATTAAATATAAATATTTTTTACTTAAAATAAATTTAAATAAAATAAATAATTATTTAAATAAAAAGTCGGTTTTAAACAATCATGTAGTGTTTTTAACTATTCATCAAAAATTAAATGTTTTCAGAAAAATACCAATAACTCACCCTAGAATAATTTTAATATTAAGAATTTAAAAAGGAATTATATTTTACCAAATTCAAAACATTGAAGATGAACTAATTAATTTAAAATTAATTCCCATTGTCAAAACCAAAAGGCGGGTTTTTAAAAAGTAAAAACTATCAAAATATTAACATTTGTTTATGTCAAATTTAAATCTGAAATTACTTATAATGACCTATATTGTATTAAATGATAAAAATATAATATATTTATACTTAAAACCATTAAAAATCCTAATTTTATTATATAAATTATTTTGATTACAAATTTTGTTCTCAATTAAAACATAATATTTTTTACCATTCATAAAAATATGAAGGTTATCAGAAAAGTACCAAAAATTTATCTGAACTAAATTTTTAGGTTTCTCTTATAAATAAGAATTTAATTTCATCAAATTGAATATATAAATGTGTGAAATATTGGTTTTAAATAGGGATCTCTGTTAAAAGGCAGTAAAATTAATGTTTTTTGAAAAATACCTCTTTTAACTGAAAAAATGAATTTGTTCTTATATTATGTCTAAGAAACACATAATATGGATGTTAAAATTTATATAGAATAAATAAATTTCAAAATATATATAATATTATTCATCACTACGTTTAAACAACTAGTTTGGTCAGTCGTGGTAAGATTGAACTCAGTGTTGCGTGTAGCGCAAGTTATTGAATTATTTTGAAGAAATAATATACTATGAAATCTTGGAGTGTTACACAGTTTTTCTGACTTTTAATGAGGAACCCGTTTTAAATACAATTTTGGAAACATTTATATATTAAATTTGAAAAAATAAACTTCTTTAGAAGCCGGGCATAAACATTTAGTTTTGATAAAATTTTGGTACTTTTCTAATAAATTTCATATTTGGATGAATATTGAAAAATACTAAATTTTAATTACAACAAATGTTTTAATAGAAATAATTTGTAAGGGTAAATTATAAATTTGAGTGTTTTTAATTTATAATTAGATTTTATTTTTATCATTTAATGTAATTTAGGTCATTGGATGTAATTTCATATTTAAATTGTACATAAACACATGACAATATTTTGATAGTTTTTAATTATCAAAATCCCTCTTTCTAGTTTTTAAAATGTGAATTAATTTTAAATTAATTAATTAAACTTCTATGTTATTAATTTTTTAAAATAGAAATTATTTTTGAATTCGAAATATCAACATTAGCTTAGGGTGAATTTTTGGTATTTTTCTAAAAACATTGAATTTTTTAGGAATAGTGAAAAACACAACATTATTGTTTAAAATAGACTTTTTATTTAAATAATTATTTATTTTATTTAAATTTATTTTAAGTTATAATATATAAATAATAACTATGTATGTTCAATGCAATTCATTGGAGGCATTTTATAATAATATTGGATGTATAAAATTTTATTGAACTTTTAATGTCTTTTACCCACCTACTATGCACATTTTCAAATTTGCATAAAATGTAATTTTACCACTTCTGTGAATTTAATTTAAAATATCCAAGAGAAACTTTTGATATCAGTATGTAAAATGTGGTTCAATAGGATGAAAATAATTTTTTTTTAATAGTAACTTTTGACTTTTATTTACCACAGTTAAAAATAAATAGGGTAATTAATGGTTAATATGATATTATTATTACCCTAAATCATGACCTAATTCTATTGGATAAGTGAATTTAGACCCAAATCAACCTTCTGAATAAAATATGATCTTCTTTGATCCACTTGGATTAGATTAGGACATTTATTATTATTTAATTTAAAAAAGAGTTAAATGTGATAAACTCAAATTTTCAAAACTAAAACATTTTTAATATAGAGTTATACAAAAGATAAATTATACTATGAATATTTATTTGAAATAGAAAATGATATCATACATAATGATATTTTTTTTACAATTTTTATTCATTAAATAATTAAATTTATGTATGACACAATGATGATGTAGTAATTACCTTATAAATGAAAGGTTAAAAAATTGATATTATAAATATTAAAATAAATTTAAATTGATAATTTTATGCATTCAAATAATTTTCTAGGGTAATATGACATGTTAGATTGGTTAAATAATTTTTTTTCGAAGTAATAAAGTTGTTATGACTTTAACAAAAACAAAATACCAAATAGTATCAAAATGGACATAAATAATTTTTTCAAACTAATACTGTATTATTATATGATATAATATTCATAAAAATATAGGGTTCTTACAATGGAATTATATAATTATAAATATGTTATTAAAGAACCACTTTGGGTTCTATTGTCTTTTCACAGTATGTTTATTAAAAATTTATTATAGTAAAACAAGAATACATAGTGAAAGTTAAACTATTTAACTAAGAATTAAATTTAAAATCTATGTTTAATATAGTGGCCTAAACCTGTTTAAAACATATATTATGAGTAGTTTTTTACTCATTACCACTTTATCCTCGAAATAAATAATTTTTTAGCCAGTATAAACTGAATATGATTGTATAATAAATTATTATATCAAAATTTTCTTAAAGTGACCCTCACCTCTCTTATAAAAGGGTACATTCCCTTCTCTTAATTTCACAACAAAAATCCATTTTTCTCAGAAACCCTTACTCAAATATCCTCCCAACTACCATTACTTCAGCCTAGAGGTCTTACATTGATCAGAAATCTGACCTAAGGAGTAATTTTGATCAAATCAAAAGGAAGCACCTGAAGAAGAGGTAATAATTTCATCACCTCTTTCAAAGTTCTTTTCTTGTTCCACCTCCTCATTCTATGTTGTCTCCATAACAAAGTAAAAACTCTAGTACCTTATAAATATATTTATGTTATTATAAATATGGTACAACCATATTATTATTCTATCCATCTTTTGAATGACAGAGTCACCATACGTGCCTACGTACGTCTTATCATCTCCACGTCGTGGTGTAGTTTGTTATTCAACACTTCATTATTTGGATGGGTATAATAATGAGTATAATTGATGTAAATAATAAATATAACATATTATATATTCTGTATATATTATATAGAATCCAATTACATACAATTTGAATATCAATAGAATGCTATTTTCGCTCATGCATAGGTATGGATTATCGTCTCCACGAACGCGATGATATTCATTCCCCATCATAACTATTCAAGAATAATTTTCATTTAATGATTAAAAATAATGTTTAAGAAATTAATATCATTATGTATATGAATAAAATACATCCTATCCAAGAAAAACAATATTTACGTAACAAATCATATAAAGGAAAACGAATCAGTTAACACCCGAAACGATGATACTACAAAAATATTATTAACAATGAAAATTATAGTATCATATATGATATTTTATTTATGTATATGGTTCTTTTATAATTTAATAAAAAGGTTTTAACCATTATAAAAGATTTTAACATACCCTAAACCAAGGAAAAGTACATGGTTATGGGTTTCTTATCTCACTTTTAATTCCGTGAGATTTCCATTATTTGCCACTTATTTCTTACATATAGTGCATTGTTTACTTCCATTTGATATATATTATCTTGATTACCATTATATTAATGGAATATTGTGATTCATTTGGTGATTATTATCTTTTTGTCATCTGACACAACTTATTACAATGTGGTAAGGGTTTTTCATCTCACTTCTTATTCGTGTGAGATTCATGATATATTGCCACTGTTTCCATTTGTGTGGTGTATGTAATGCCCATGAAATTATCCATTGTTTAATATAATTTAATTTATAGGAATTTAAATCTTCATTTTATGATCCTTATTTTATGGAATGTATGTCTTGTTAGTTAACAAATTGGTAAGGGAATTTCAAATTTCAATTTCCACTCAATGGGTTTTACACTAACTTCATTGATTATTTTACACCAGGATGATGTATGAAATCACTATTCATTTACATATGTAGTAATTTCCACTACCATTTGTGTTGATATACTTTTGATACATATAATAACTCCAATTATAAATTCTCAAGTCATTTATATGAACATTATAAGAGTAATCTTAACTCAATTTCCATTCATTGAGTTAAACATCCAAGTCATTGGTGTTGTTTTTTCAAGAATATATGTGAATGTACTCTGATTTATATTCAATGAATATTCAATCAGATTGGGTGTATTTATATTTTTCAAGTATAATTGTTTCACTTATTTATTCGTAAACTAAGGATAGAGTATTTATATGGTATTTCATCTCAATTTACATTGTATTGATACTCCTTTGTTGGTATGCGCCAATTCACTTTTATATGGTGTATATAAAATAATTTGACATAGTATATCATGAATTCCATTATTTTTGTTATATTATAATGTTTTTATTACTCAATTACTTTTATTAAAGTGTCTGTCATTTGGATAAGAACTTTATCGAAAATTTCATTTTATATGTATTAAAGATTTATTCTTCTAAATCATTCTCATTAATGTACATGTTTTAAAAATGGTATTAAGGATTTATTTATTTTGAAATTATTGTTTTAAAATTAAAATTACTTTTAAATGTTTCAAAGTGGTATGAGACACTTTGATTCCAAAATATATTTTAATCTACTTCTTGCTAAATAGCGAGACTTATAAATGTTTTCATGAAAAAAGGGGTATATTTCTCTCAAATAGTTTTGAATATTATTTTCATCTATGTTAATATCCTTCATTATTCTATATTGGGGTTAATTTATTATAATAAAATCCTCCATATTGTATTGAATGAGTAATTTTTGACTATGAATGTGCTATTTTTATACCATTCATGGATTATGGTTAAAATATTGACATTTTGTAGGCTAGTTTTAATACGAATGTTTATATTATGTTTCAAAATTTTCATATGAGGAATGCATTGTATTTAGAAATTTATGGGTGGAGCCTGCTATATCTCCATGATGCATCGGTAGGTCTCATGATACAAACTAGTTTCTTGGCACAAGCCCTAGACAAAATCTTATTTATAGCATTGGTACGAGGCCTTGACTATATGGTTTTGATGTCTGACATTGTGCATTATATCATTATGAAATTAGATATTGATATTTCATGTGATTATTCTAATAGTAGAATATCCATGTGAATAAGTAAATGAAATTATTTTATTTATATTTTCCATATTATACTATAGTTTATGTTTAAAAGGCTTGTGTTTTAGTCTTATACATTTTCATAAATGTTTATGCTTATTTGTGACAGTTTCTTCAATATTATTATCCTTACTGAGTATATGAGATTAGCCCTTTCTAGGTTTTATTTTTCCTAGTATGTGATGAAGTATATTATGATTGACCTACAGAGAGAGGCTAAGGGATATATTTGTGTTCAAAGGGGGAATATTGTTTTTTTTCATTTCATAATGTAATGTAAATATTATGTATGTATCTAGTACACCCAAGGCTACTAATATAATCATTATTTTGAGACCTGATCTCTTGGGATCACGCCAATGTTATGTAATAATGCACCAACTCTAGGTAATTGGGTTCTGGGCATTACAGTTGGTATCAGAGGAAGTTTAGTACAACTCTTGGAAACTAGATTTAGATAAACATTGATTAGAGAATGATACCATAAGATAGGCTATGAAGATTAGTATAGAAGAACATCCAAAATATTTGGTAGTGTAAATAATATGTGGGTTTTCTAAGAAAATATATCCCTGTATGGATTCAAAGAGGTAGAGGTGGCTCTGGAACAGATGTACCTAGGATTGAAAACTCTAACAAGGAGTATTGGGCTTGACCTGGCAGATCCTGGTACACGACAATGGGCCTAGCTGCACTCTTGGTATTGACACTCTCGGGGGATATTCTTAGGATAAATCAGGTTTTCATTACCACCCGAAATGATGGATTTTAATATAAGATGATAATATAAAACCTCGGTTAATCCTAAAGTGTTTTAGACTGAAAATAAGGTGTCATGATAATCCATAAATTATTTTATGAATATTGTTACTCACACACTGATTTATGGTTTTATTCAATGGCTGGATTCCAAGGAAGTCATGGTAACATTGAACATGATGTACAAGGTGGGCAGGGTGGTGGAAATGAGAAAAAAATGTAATGTTTATGGGTGTAAAAGAAATCGTGTCCATGACGAATCAATTTTCCAAAAATATGATCAACAACATATACATTAACCAACTCCCAACACAATAAGGAAGAAAAAACCAGAGAATGATAAGAGCTCCATCAGTCAAGAGCATGGATTAAAGAAACCTCATTTTCAATCATGAAGGAAATGTGTACGGAGACCCCCAGTAATGTGTCTTAATGGATAAAAGAAATTATTTATGCATGGGAAAGAAGAACATAAAGTAAATAACTGCCGAGGAAAAAAGAAGAATACTATGGAAGAAAATAAAAATGATCATAAGAATCCATTTATAGTCATTTTTCATAAATATAGGGGAACATAACATAATTCGAGTCAATGACCTATTCTATAGGATAACCTCTATGTCAAGGAAGAACCTATGAGGAATAAATTGATGGTGAAATGTTTTAAAGTATTAATGATAATTGTTGATAGGATTAAATTATAAGACTTTTATTTTCTATGTGTTTCCCTGTATTTTGTTATGTGAAAATTCTATTTGAGGTAGAATTATATTTTCTTTTGTATATGTAGTTAGATAGAACCATTTTTGGTTTTTATGATACTTGAATTTGAGTCAATTTTAGGTTATTATTATATGGGAAAAATGAAAGTTATGAGATAACATTTGTGGTTAAAATATGTTATGGTTATTGTTGAGTAATTTATCTCATTCATGGTAATGTTATAAAATTATATAGTTTTTTAGAAAGGACAACACGCCGACCATGTGACAACATGTCGCATCGGAAAATGCTGTGGGAATCGAACCCACAACCAAAGTGCAACTGGGATTTATCACCTACCACTAGACTACATGAAGTCTCTGGTTAGTATGACTAATTATTTTTAGTTAAATGATTTTATGGATCAAGAAAATGTTGATTTTGGAAAATTATGTTTTATCCTTTGTATAGGAAAATGATTTAGTGATAAATTTTATTTTGGAATACATCCTCTCTTTGGGTTATTTGTAAAAATGATTAACCTATCATTGATAAAATATATTAGGTTAACTACTTTTAAGAGTGTGACTTTAAGAGTAGTCTATGTTATTTGGATATAAATTTTTTGATTTATTTTGGAATAATATGTGGTCAAATACTTCTGAATTTTTGGTTTCAAACATAGTTTGGATTATTTTGAAGAATTTTATGCACAATTTTCTTGTTTATTTTTATTTATTGATCTTTGGGTATTGTTGGTTTAATTTTGGATATTTATATTAGTGTTTCTTTCTGTAAAGAATTATCCATTTTGGGGATTATCTGATCTTGTGATAACCATTTTTGTTTTGGTTAATGTTTAAATAGAAGAGAAATATATGGTTTATCTTTGAGGATTATGTGATTCTCTAGAAGTTGATTCTAGCACTTTAGTTGTGACCAAGTCATCTAGAATACTCATCGTATTTTAGAAAAGGTGAGTTAGTTATAGAAATGCATTGAATGATGAAACTATACATGAAAATTAAGTATATATATTTATGTTCTTAGTCAATCTCATAAATATATTCCTCAACATTATGAAATTTAACTTAAATAAAAAAACGTTTACTATTTTATTTTCTTACTGTGAAACTAATAACCATTTAACCCATCACATGATTGAGGGTTTCTTGTTGTTAACTTTCTCTTAGTAATGTTTTTATCCCTATTAATCTGAACATGACACTTAGTTTATCTTCCACATCTATGTTTTCAAAAATGGAATCCTAGTATGGATTATCTCGGGTGACCTTTGTAATTATCATTCATTCTTTTAAAGTGATAGTTATATTGACTCTTTTTCCGATGTGGGACTTTCAATGATGTTCCCAAGCCCAAATTTAAAATTGTGAGGATGAAATTTCCAAAGGGGGGGGGAGAATATAAAACCCTATGATTTTATACTTTTTTATTTTCTTTAAAATAATTCAATAGCTTGCGCTACACAAAACATCGAGTTCGAGCGCACCATGACTTATCAAACTAGTTGTTCAAAAAGAGGTTATGAATAGTATTAACAACATTTTTATTTTTATATACTACATATAATTTTAACATCTATATTATGTTTCTTAGACATAATATAAGAACAAATTCCATTTTTCAGAAAAAAGAAGTGTTTTTTAAAAAATGACATTTTACCACCTTTTAATGGATAACCCTTTTTAAAAACAATATTTGACACTTTTATATATTAAATTTGAAAAAAATAAAAAAAAATTAGAAGCGGTTCATAAAATTTTTGTTTTATAACGTTTTGGTACTTTTCTAATAAATTTCATATTTTGATAAATGGTGAAAAGTACTAAATTTTAATTAAAAACAACTTTTTAATCGAAATAATTTATAGTGTTAAATTATACATTTTTGTGGTTTTAAAGTATTATTAGATTATATTTTTATTATTTAATGTAATGTAGGTCATTGGATGTGATTTCACATTTAAATTGAAATTAAACACATGCCAATCTTTTGATAGTTTTTACTTCTCAAAAACCCACTTTCTAGTTTTGACACTGGAAATTAATTTTCAATTAATTAATATATCTTCTATGTTTTGAATTTGGAAAAATATACATAATTTCTGAATTTAGAATATAATAATTATCTTACTGTGAATTTTTGGTATTTTGCTGAAAACGTTGATTTTTCGATGGATAGTGAAAAACACTACGTTATTGTTTAAAACTGACTTTTTTTATATAGTTATTTATTTTATTTAAATTTATTTTATTTCAAAATAGATATATAATACCTATATTAGTTAAATTCAATTCATTGGCATCATTTTATAATAATATTAGATGTACGAAATTTTATTGAATTTTTAACGCATTTTACCCACCTACTAGGCACATTTGAAAATTTGCATAAAACAGGATTTTCACCACTTATGTTAATTGAATTTCAATAATCCAAGAGACATTGTTGATATCATTAAATAAAATTTGGTTCAATAAGTTTAAAATACTTTTTGGTGAATAGTTATTGTTGACTTCTATTTACCACGGTTAAAAATAAAGAGGGTAATTAAAGGTAAAAATGATATTATTATTACCCTAACAAATTTTCTAATTCAATTTTATAAGTGTATTTCTGCCAAAATAAACCTTATGAATATAATATTATATTCTTTGATCTACTTGGATTAGATTAAGAAATTTATTATTATTTAATTTAAAAAAGAGTTAGAAGTGTTAAATTCAAATTTTGATAACTAATATATTATTAATATAGGGAAATCCATAAGATATATTCTACTATAAATATTCATTATAAATATAAAACTATTTCCTACATAATTGTATTTTATTTATATTTTTTAGACATTAAATAATTACATTTATTTATGACACAATTATGATGCAGTAATTACGTTACTAATGAAAGGTTAAAATAATTGATATTATAAGTATTATAATAAATGTAAATTGATACTTTTTATGCATTTCAATAATTTTATAGTTTAATGTGTCATTTTACGGTTGATTAAATAAATTTGGCTTGATGTAATAAAGTAGTTATGACTTTATCGAAAACAAAATACCAAATAGTGTCAAAATGGACATAAATGAGTTTTTAAAACAAAATCTATATTATTTAATGATATAATATTTATAAGAATCTTGGGATTTTCCAAAGGACATATATAATGATAAATATGTCATTGATGAACCACTTGGGGTTCTCTTGTCATTTTATAGTAAAATTAATAACCATTTATTATAGTAATAAAAGAATACATGGTAAAAGGTAAACTATTTAACAAATAGTTAAATCTCCAAGATAAGTTTAATATGGTCATCTAAACATATCAAAAACCTAAATTTTGAGTATTTTTATACCCATACCCACCTTATCCATAAAATAAATCATTTTGGATCCATTATAAACTAAATAGGATTGTATAATAAATTAATATTTAAAGCTTTTCCTAATGTGACCCTAACCTCTCTTATAAAAGGGTACTTTCCCTTCTCTTAATTTCACACCTCCAAAGGAATTTGTATTGGCCAAACCCTACTCAAATATCCTCCCAAATTCCGTCAATTCATCCTAGATTCCATAAATTGATCATAAAGACATCCTATGGATCCCTTTTGATCAAATCAAAAGGAAGCACCCGAAGAAGAATTAATAATTCCATCTCCTCTTTCAAAGTTTTTTTTCTTCTTCCACATTCTATTTCTTTGTTGTTTCCATACCCAAATAATAACTACATTACCTTATAAATAATTTTATGTTATTATAAATATGGTACAACCATATTCATTATTCTATTCATCCTATTAATGACAAAGTAATCATACGTGCATACGTACGGCTTACCGTCTCCACGTCGTGGTGTTGTTTGTTAATCAAAAATTAATTATTTGGATGGGTAAAATAATGAGTATAATTTATGTAAATAATAAATATAACATTTTAAATATTCTGTATATATTATATACCATATAATAAAATACTATTTCATGATAAATAGAATGGTATTGTTGCTCATTCGTATGTACAAATTTTCGTCTCCATGAACGTGATGAGATTCATTCCCCATCGTAAAAATTCAAGAATTATTTTCATTTTATGATTAAAAATATTTTTTAATAGATTAATATAATTCTGGATATGAATCAAATACATCCTATCCATAATAAACATGACTAACATAACAAATCTTATAAAGAAATATGAATCAGTTAACACTCGAAACGATGATACTACTGAAATATTATTAAAAATAAATATTATTGGATCATATAGGATATCATATTTATGTATAAAGTTCCTGTATAATTTAATAAAAATATTTAAATAATTATAAATGATGTTAACATACCCTCGACAATGGAAAAGTACAAGTAAGGGGTTTCTTATCTCACTTTTAATTCTGTGAGATTTCTATTGTTCGCCACTTATTTCCTGCATGTGGTGTATTGTTTACTGCCATATTATAAATATTATCATGATTATATTTATATTCATGATATAATATGATTAATTTGGTTCTTATTAAAATTTGGTCTTATGACTCGATTTATTAAAACGTGTTAAGGGGTTTTAATCTCACTTCTTATTCGCGTGAGATTCATGCTATATTTCCACTATTTCCATTTGTGTGGTGTATGTATGCCCATGATTGTATACTTTGTGTAATATAATATAATTTATGGGTATTCAAATATTCATTTCATGATCCATATTTCATAGAGTGTATGTCTCTTAAGTTACTAAATTGGTAAGGGAATTTCTAATTTAAATTTCCACTAATGGGGTTTTTCGCAAACTTCATTGATTATTTTACTCCAAGATTATGTGTGAAATCACTATATATTTACATATGTTGTAATTTACACTCCCCATTGTGTTTAAATACTATTCATACACATTATAAATCTAATTATAAATTCTCAATTCATTTAAATATACTTGATAACAGTAATCTTAACTCAATTTACATTCATTGAGTTAAACATCCAAGTCAATGGTGTTGTTTTTACAAAAATATGTGTGAATGTAGTATGATTTACGTACACTGAATATGAAATCATATTGAGCATATTTATATTTCTCATGCATAATTATGTAACTGATTTATCCTTAACCAAATTATACTGTCTTTATAATGGATTTCATCTCAATTTTCATTCCATTGAGACTTCATTGTTGTCATGCCCCGATTCACTTTTATATGGTGTATATATTTTACTTTGACATAGTATAACATGAATTCCTTTATTCTTATGATATTATAATGTTTTTATTACCTCAATTAAATGTATTCATGTTTCTCTCCTTTGGTTAGTAACTCTAACTAAAATATCATTTTAATTGTTTTAAAGATTTATTTTTCTAAATCTTTATCATTAATGTCCATGTTATAAAAATGGTTTTATGGATTTATTTATATGGACATTAATTTTTTAAAATTAAAATTCACTTTAAATGTTTCAAAGTGGTATAGGTCACTTTGATTCTAAAATCTATTTTAAATGTCTTCTTGATAAATAGTGAGACTTTTAAATGTTTTCAAGAAAAAAGGGGGCTATTTCTCCCAAATAGTTTTGATAATTATTTTCATCTATGTCAATATCATCATTATTCTCAATTGAGGTTAATTTATTACAATAAAATCTTCCATATTGTATAGAATGAGTTATTTTGGACTTTGGATGTGTTATTTTCATACCATTCATGGATTTTGGTTAAAATATTGACATTTCGTATGTTAGTTTTAATATGATTGTTTAGATTATGTTTCAAACTTTTCTTATGAGAATTGAATTAGACTTAGTAAGTGACGGGTGGATCCCACTATAGCTACTCAATGAATAGTTTGGTTTTCATGAGACAAACTAGTTTTTTGGGATAAGGCCTTGACAAAATCATTTTTGTAGTCTTTCCACGAGGCCTTGACTATTTTTTTATGATGTCCAGTATTATGTATTCCATCATTATGAAATTATCTATTGATATTACATGTCATTATTCAACAAGTAGAATATCCTTATCAATAAGTAAATGTAATTATTTGATTCATATTTCCATATTATGCTAAAGTTTATATTTAAAAGGCTTGTGTTTTAATCTTATACATTTCATTAAATGTTTAGGCTTATTTATGAATGTTTCTGCTATATTATTATCCTTACTGAGCATCTGAGCTCAGCCCTTTCTATATTTTATTTTTTCCATGATGCAAAGAAGTATATTATGATAGTACTCCAGGGATAGGATAAGATATTTTAGTGTGTTCTAAGGGAAAAAATGTACTTATTTTTCATCTCATAATGCAATGTAAAACATATGTATGTATCTTATACTTCCAAGTCTAATAAACTAATAACTCTTTTGAGACATGATCTCTTTTGATAATGCCAATGTTAAGTACTGATGCACCGACTCAGGGTAACTAGGGGTGGGGGATACAGTTGTTATTATAGGAATTTTAGTATAAACCTTGGAAACAATATTTAGATAAACTCTGATTAGAGAATGATACCCTAAGATAGGCATTGAGAATTAGTATAGAAGAACATCCAAAAAAATTGGTAGTGTAAATAATATGTTGGTTTTCCAAGAAAATACATCCCTATATAGATACAAACAGGTAGAGGCGGCTCTAGAACAGATGTACCTAGGAGTGAAAAATTCGACAAGGAGTTTTCAGCTTGACCTGAGTTATCCTTCTACACGACAATGGGCCTTGCTGCACTCTTGGAATTGAGACTCCTGGTGGGGGATATGCATTGGATAATTCACGTTTCCATTACAAACTGATTTGATTAATTTTAATATAATATGAGAATAAATAACCTTGGTAAATCCTAATTAGTTTTAGATAGAATATAAGGTGTCATGATATTCTCTAAATGTCCTTAAGACTATTGTTACTCACACTCTACTTTCTAGTTTTATTCAATGGGTGTATTCAACGGAAGTCATAATAACATTGAAAATGATGAACAAGGTTGGATCAGTGGTGGAAATGAGTAAAAAAAGGAATTTTGATAGGGGTAAAACATATCATGTTTATGCCAAATCAATTTTCCTAAAATATGATCAAAAACTTATACATTAACCAACTATCGAACACAAGTAAGAAAATAAATGTAGATAATGATAAGAGCTCCATCTCTCGATACCATGGAGAAAAGAATGGTCAATTTCTATAATGTAGGAAATGTAGAAGGAGACACCCATGAAAGTGTCTCAATGGTACAAAGAAATGATTTATGTGTGGGAAATCATGACATAAAGTTAAGAATTATTGAGTAAAAATGAAGAGTACTATGGAATAAAATAAAATTGATCCTAAGAATCCATTTAGAGTCATATTATGTAAATTTAGGGGACCTGGGCACTACCTGAGTAAATGTATTATCCTATAGGATAACCTATAAGAAAAGGAAAAACCTATGAGGAAATAAATGGATAGTGAAATGTTTAAAAGTATTAATGCTCTTTGTTTATGAGATTACATTTGATGACTTTTCTCTTGTATGTGTAACCCTACAATTTGTTATGTGAATATTCTATTTGATGTAGAATTATTTTTTCTTTTGTGGAAATAGTTATAAATAACCATTTCGGTTTATATGATCATTGAATTTGAGTCAATTACATGTTATTACTTTTTAGGATTAAAATTAAAGGTATGAGATAACATTTGTGTTTAAAATATGATATGGTTATTTTTGAGGAATTTATTTCATTCATGGGAATGTTATAAATTTATATAGTTTTTGAAAAAGGAAATTGTACAGACCACATGAAAACCTGTCGTGTCGGACAAATCTGTGGGAATCGAACCCACAACTATAGTGCGACTGGGATTTATTGCCTACGACTGTACTACATGATGTCCTTGGTTACTATGAATAATGATTTTTTGTTAAATGATTTTATGGATCAAGAATATATTGATTTTTTGAACTTATGGTTTATCCTTAATATAGGTAAATGATTTAGTGATTAATGTTATTTTGGAAGACGTTATCTATTGTGGGTTAT
This sequence comes from Viscum album, assembly GCA_963277665.1. Lineage (NCBI taxonomy): Eukaryota > Viridiplantae > Streptophyta > Magnoliopsida > Santalales > Viscaceae > Viscum > Viscum album. Next base: position 1,470,243,842 of record OY728125.1, on the reverse strand, counting down.
TTAAAGAAATGATTAACCTATCATAGAGAAAATGTGATTAGGTTAATTACTTTTATGTATGTGTCTTAAAGAGTAGTCGATGTTATTTGGAGAAAAATAGTACGATTTATTTTTGATGACTATGTGATAAAATCCTTCTGAATTTTGGGTTTCAAACATTGTTTGGACTATTTTGATGAATTTTAAGGACAATTGTTTTTTAATGGTCTTTGTTGAACTTTGGGTAATGTTTATTTAATTTTGGAGATTAAGAGTATTATTTCTTTCTATAAAGGATTATCCATTTTGTGGACAAATATGATATTGTGATAACCATTTTTGTTTTGGTTAACGTCTAAAGATAAGGGAAATATATCGATTATATTTTGAGGATTATGTGATTCTCTAGAAGTTGATTCTAGCACATCAGGTGTGACCAAGTCATCTTGAATACTCATCGTATTGAAGAAAAGATGAGTTAGTGGTAGAAATTTATTAAATGAAGAAACTCTACTTGAAAATTAAGTATACCGCTTTATGTTATTAGTCAATATCATAAATAAATTACTCAACATTATGAAAGGGAACATAAAACAAAAAACATTGTCTGTTTACCTTTCCTATTAGAAAACTAATGACAGTTTAACCCATCAGACATTGGTGGTTTTCGTATTGTTAACTTTCCCCTGATCATGAATTCTATCACTCTCCATCAGAACTTGACACTTAGTTTATCTTTATTAGCCATTTTTTCCTACATGGAATCCTATTATGGATTATCTTGTGTGACCTATGTAATTATATTTCATTCTTTTAATTTTAATGTTTTATTAACTCTCTTTCTGATGTGGGACATTCAATTATGTTCTCATGACCAATTGTAAAATTTCAATGATGAAATTTTCAAAAGGGGGGAATAATGTAACACACCAATATTTCATACTAAGTTATTTTCTTTAATGTAATTCAATAGCTTGCGCTACACACAACACTGAGTTTGAGCGCACCAAGACTTACAAAACTAGTAGTTCAAAAAGAGGTTATGAATATAATTAACTAAATTTTGAATTTTATAGACTCCATATAATTTTAACATAGATATTATGTGTTTCTTAGACATAATATAAGAACAAATTCAATTTTTCAGATAGAGGATGTGTCTATAAAAAATGAAATTTTACAACCTTTCAATGGTGAGCCCTTTTTAAATTCAATATTTGACACTATTATATAATAAATTTGTCAAAATAAACTTCTATAGAATTGGGACATAAAATTTTCGTTTTGATAAATCTTGGCTACTTTTTTATTAAATCTAATATTTTGATGGATACTGAAAAATACGAAATTTTAATTAAAAACAACTATTTTAATAAAAATAATTTATATTGTAAAATTATACATTTGAGTGGTTTTTATGTATCATTAGATTATATTTTTATTATTTAATGTAATTTAGGTCATTGGATGTAATTTAAAATTAAAATTGTACGTAAACACATTTCTATCTTTTGATAGTTTTTATTTCTCAAAAACACACTTTCTAGTTTTGACAATGGAAATTAATTTTAAATTAATTAATGCAACTTCAATAATTTTAATTCGGTAAAATAGACCTCATTTTAGAATTAGGAATATCAAAATTATCTTAGGGTCAATTTTTTTAATTTTTATGAAAACTTTGAATTTTTGATGAACTGGGAAAAACACTACGTTATTGTTTAAAACTGCCTTTTTATTTAAATTATTATTTATTTTATTTATATTTATTTTAAGTAAAAATAGATACATAATACCTATATTAGTTCAATTCAATTAATTTAAGTCATTTTATAATAAGATTAGATGTAAAAATATTCTTTGAACTTTTAACTTCTTTTACCCACCGACTAGGAACAATTGCAAATTTGCATAAACTGTAATTTTACAGCTTATGTGAATTTAATTTCAAAAATCCAAGACACACGTATAATTTCAGTAATTTTAATGTGTTTCAATAATATTAAAATAATTTTTGGTGAATTGTAGCTTTTGAATTTTATTTACCATTGTTAAAAGTAAACATGGTAATTAAAGGTAAAAATGATATTATTATTACCCTAAAACATGTCCTATTTCTATTGGATAAGCGTATTTAGACCAAAATAAAACTTATGAATAAAATATGATCTTTTTTTGACTCACTTGGATATGATTTTGACATTAATTGTTATTTAATTTAAAGAAGAGTTAAAAGTGTGAAATTCGAATTTTTATAACTAACCAATTTTTTATATAGCGTTATACATAAGATAAATTCTACTATAAATATTAATTATAAAGCTAAAAGTGTATCCTACACTATTGTATTTTATTTTTACTTTTTAGACAATAAAGAATTAAATTTATTTATGACATAATAATGATCCAGTAATTACCTTATTATTGAATGGTTAAAATAACTAATATAATAAATATTAAAATAAATATAAATTAATACTTTTTATGCATTCCACGAATATAATAATTTATTATGACATGATAGGGTTGACTAAAAAAATTTCTGTTCAACGTAATAATGTTGTTATTACTTTAACAAAAACAAAATACCAAATAGTTTCAAAATGGACATAAATATGTTTTAAAACAAATAAAATATAATTAAATGATATAATATTCCTAAAAATATAATGTTCATCCAATGGATTTATTAATGATAAATATTTCATTAATTAAACACTTGGGGTTCTCTAGGATTTTTATAGTATTTTTATTAACCATTTTATAGTAATACAACAATACATGATAAAAGGTAAACTATTTAACAAAGAGCTAAATCTAAATGATAGGTTTAATATGGAGACCTAAACCTATCTAAAACTTTTAGGTTGGGTATTTTTCGACACATAACCACCTTAGCCTTGAAATAAATTATAAGTCCCCAGCCATAAACCTTAATTAATCTTGAGTTATTACAAGATTACACATTGAGGATCTTTTCGGGTTTAGAGTTTTAGAGAATTAGATCATAAAACTTGCATTACATTCCACATATAAACGAAGTGGTTACATAAAGATAGTATTCTTCATTCCCATAAATGGAAACATATTTAAGATAAAACATGGATTCTTTCTTGACACTTCCTTGACACTATCATCATATCATGTACCTTTCCCTTGACCTGTGAAAAAAATTTCAAAAAAAACTTGGGATGAGCATAAAAATCTCAGTAAGGGATATAAAAATATGGAAAGGAAACATGGGTACATATATGCATAATAATGAAATCATACTTTACCCATAAAACATAAGCACTTTAACATACCTCATCAAATCATGATTAAATCATAGAAATCATAACACATAAAGGTAACTTGAGGCATTCATAACATTCATACTTAGGGAGTAACCCTCTTGGTTACGTTTGGAATACCCATCATAGTATATTCCTTAAATATCTTTGGAGAAACCTTAACGTTTCACTCCTTCGCGTTACCCAATCCATTGGAGAGCTATATCGGGCTCACCTGCCCTTATTTTATCACGGAACCACCCGTCTTCATAATAATTCCCAAGAACCATCAACATAATCGTATCACGTAAAACATGCATAAATGAAACATAACATTTCCACCTTTCAATCACAAGATATCAATACAACACATTGATATATAAACATTATGAAAACCATTTTCAATACCAAAATAAAAGAAATGTAAAACATGGTATTTATTTTTCTTTTAAAAAAAGTATGGCTTGTAGAGGAAGCCGAAACTCAAATAATGGTCACGGCGGCGGAAAAGTCGTTGTCGCTGCATACGTACGACAAAAACATTCCCTTTTGTCTTTTAGTAAAACACTTCATATAAAAAAGATTCCTTTTGGATAAATGTAAAAGTCAAATGGGTTTAAACACCGTATAAAAGAAGGTTGTGTATAAAACAAAATATGCCTCAATGAAAGGAGATTGAGACGAAGTCCCATACCTCGGGTCCGACTTGACTCGATCGTTCATTAATGTCCTGAATAATAAACTTGAGTTAATTTCTACTTGCTTAAGAACATTTTTTAAGTTCATTATTCATTTTATATCACTTATTTAAATGTCATGAACACTATGTAATTATTTATGTTAGTAACGGTCGTTTTAAAGATCATTGGAACTTGAGTCAAAAATAAACCCTTTATAATTACAATTTGTTCATGTATCCATTATATCCAGAATTATAATCATGATGTATATATCATATATATCCAGTATATACATGCATTTATAATATTACATAATCATTTAGAGGTAAGAAATGAAATGCACTGTTCATGGAGACGGTAAGTCGTACGTACGCATGAACGCTACTTTCATTTATATTTCGTATTTTATAGAATGGAATCATAATGATATAAAGGTATATTATAATTCCAGTATAATATCATATATAATATCATAGTTCCATCCTTTATACGTCCCACATATGGTTTTTAACGGATCAAATCACTTTGAGGGGGCGGTAGTCCGCACTTCCTTAAATGAAGATATCACGTTTACCCATAATGGAAACCATAAAGGTATGCCCAAAATGAAAAATACCGAAGCTTAAAGTAAACATAAACATATTATATATCATATATAAATATAGTGACATCTTAATATCCACCTTTGAAGGTGTTAAAAAATGTTGAACAATCATCGTTTCGGGAGGCATAAATTCACCATCCACGGAAACAATATGTCCTTTAACCATTAGATGTAGGTGTGTGTCAGTGTAGATAGAATCCTACTTATAAAAACATCCTAGTATATTTAATATACTGGATTTGTTACAAAAGAAATCAATAAAAAGAGTTTAGGGGGTTGGAGAAGCAAAATAAAACAAAAGGACTCAAGTGAAGACATTACCTTAAAATCGGGTAACTCCCTTTGGTTTGAGCTCAAAGGCTTCCTTGGGAAGACTTCTGCCCAAAGATAGGCTTCAAGGAGTAATATAGGGAAGTGTAGAGACAATATGGGCAGGGGTTGGCCGAGCCAAAGGCTTTGGGAGTGTGGGTAAGGAGGTAGAGGTGGGGGCCTTTTATAAGAGGAGAGGAGGGGCACTCTTGGAAAGTAAAGAAATGTTACTTTATTTGAAAATTATTTTCGGATTCAAAAGGTACCACAATGATATAATTCTAGGTTAAGGTGATAAGGGTTCTAAATCAACCCATCCAATAGGTTTTGGACACGTGTAGGTCATAGATTTTACATTATCATTTAATTTTATTTAAATGCTTTATTAATGTGGTAATCACTGCATCATCATGATGTCATAAATAATTTAATTTATCTAAAGTCTAAAAATTATGAAAAAACTACTATGATGTAGGAAATATTTTTAGATTTCCAATGAATATTTATAGTCTAAAATATCATCTATTTAGACAAAATTAAAAATGTTTTAATCAGGTGATACATTCTTGTAATATTTACTTTCTTTAAAAAAAATAAAAAGATAACAAGTCACTTTCCACAAAAGTGATTCCATGGGGCCCCCAAGTTTGGCACAAGGCATCCCATGGTCGTCCATGAGACAACCAGTAGCCTTAAGACACATGTTGTCATCTTTTTGTATTATTATGATATCATTTTATTATCTTTAACTACCTGATTACTCATTAATCAAGATAATTAAAGATAATTACCATCGTTACAATTCATAATTTACAAAAATAAAAGAGTCTAAATTACATAATTTGGACCTTCTGATTCCAAATATGTAATCCATTTTACCAAATTCCAAACACATAAATTGCAATAATTTATTTAAAAATAATTCCTGTTGTCAAAACAAATAGCGGGTTTTTTTGAAACAGTATCTATGAAAAGTTTGGCATTAGTTTATGACCAATTCCAAAGTGAAATTAATCCTAATGACCACCATTGGATTAAATGGTAAAAATATATTCAGATTACACTTTAAGACCAATTAAAAGGATAATCTAACCATATAATTAAATTATATTTAAAAGAAGTTTTGATTTAAATGCAATATTTTTCACTATTCATTAAAAAATGAACATTGTCAGAAAAATACCAAAAATTCACACAAAGTAAATTTTGATGTCCCAATAATAAGGAATAAGTTTATTTTGACAAAAATAGCTTATAAAATTGTCAAAAGATATAAAAAAAAGGTTTGCCATCAAAAGGCAGTAAAACAATCTTTTAAAAAAATATTAGTGTATTTCATGCTTAAGAATGGATTTATTTTCATTTTAAGCCTCTAAAACACTATCTAATTCGTTAATAGACATAGATAAATATATCTATTATTCATTACTTACTTGGGATGTTACATCCTTCCCCCATTTATAAAATTGCATCCCTGTAATTTATTTACTTATCGAATAAATGGGGGTACTTATCCCTCATTGCATTTTCAGATTCCCATGTTGCCTCTTCCGTCATGTAGTTTTTCCACAAAACCTTTACCTGATTAATCACCTTATTTCGTAACACATGATCCATGTGGTCAAGAATCTGAACTGGTTGGTCCTCATAAGATAGGTTCTCTTCTAGCTGAACTACGTCTGGACTCAAAACATGAGATGGATCTGGAATATACTTTCTCAACATCGAAATGTGAAAAACATTGTGTACCTAAGATAAACTCGGAGGTAAAGCCACCCGGTATGAAACTGATCCAACTCTCTCCAGAATTTCATATGGTCCAATGAACCTTGGACTCATCTTTCCTTTCTTACCAAATCGGATCACACTTTTCCATGGTGAGACTTTGAGAAAAACATGATCACCTACCTCAAAAGTTAGATCCTTCCTCCTATTGTCTGCATAACTCTTCTGCCTACTCTGAGCTGTTCTCATGTGTTTCTGAATCAGCTGAACTTTTTCTGCCATCTCTTCTACCAATTCTGGTCCCATCAACTTCCTTTCACCCACTTCATCCCAGAAAGCTGGAGTTCGACACCGCTTCCCATATAACGCTTCAAATAGTGCCATCTGTATACTGGAATGAAAACTGTTATTATATGAAAATTCAACCAAAGAAATATGTTGGTCCCAACTTCCCTGATAATCCATCGAACAAGCTCATAGCATATCCTCCAAGGTCTGAATTGTTCGTTCTGACTGCCCATCTGATTGAGGATGAAATGTTGTACTAAAATTTAATTCTGTACCCAACGACTTCGGAAGGCATTTCCAAAAGTTAGAAGTGAACCTGGGATCACGATCAAATATAATGGAGAGAGGAACTCCATGTAACCTGACTATCTCTTTAAGATACAAATGGGAAAGTTGATCTGGGGAAAAAGTATCTCGTATAGCAAGGAAATGAGTAGATTTAGTCAAGCGATCAACAATAACCCAGATTGCATTATTACCTCGAGATGTCTTCAGTAATCCCAAAACAAAGTCCATGGATATATTCTCCCATTTCCACTCTGTCACTGGTAAAGGCTGAAGCATCCCTTTCGGTAACTGCCTCTCTACTTTAACCTGTTTACATGTCAAACACTTTATAGTAAAATCAGCAATATATCTTTTCATTCCATCCCACCAATAATACTTCCGCAGATCTCTGTACATCTTAGTACTACCAGGATGAACTGAAAACAGAGAACTAACCGCTTCACATAACAACTCTCTTTTCAACTATGAATCACAAGGCACACACAATCTCTTCCCAAATCTCAAAACACAATCATTATCAATGTTGAATTCAGGCAACTTACCTTTCTGAACCAGCTCTACCTTTTTCTGCAACTCACTGTCTTGCTTCTGTGTTTTCTTGATTCTATCTGATAGAGATGATCTCACTATTACCTGAAACAAAACATAAGAACTTCCTGCACCAACAACTTCTATTCCAATGTTCATCAAATCCTTACCCAAAGGATCACGTTCCAAACACAACATTGCTAATGAAGCATTACTTTTTCGACTCAAAGCATCAGCCACTTTATTTGCTTTTCCCGGATGGTAATAAATTGTACAATCATAATCCTTGATTAATTCCAGCCAACTCCTCTGTCTCATGTTTAACTCTTTCAGAGGGAATATATACTTTAAAATTTTGTGATCAGTATATATTTCACACTTTACTCTATACAAATGATGCCTCCAAAATTTTAAAGCGAAAACAATAGCAGCTAATTCCAAATCATGTGTAGGGTAATTTACCTCATGAGTTTTCAACTGTCGTGAAGCATAAGAAATTACCTGATCATTCTAAATTAGGACGCAACCAAGTCCATTCAATGAAGCATCACTGTATATAACAAACTCACCATTTCGGGAAGGTAGTGCCAAAACTGGAGCATTCACCAATCTTCTTTTCAATTTCTGAAAACAATCATCACATTCTTTTGTCCAGATAAACTTAACACCCTTCCGAGTTAGCTTAGTCATTGGACTAGATAACCGTGAAAAATTTCTAACAAACCGTCGGTAATAGACCGCTAAACCAAGGAAACTACGAATCTCAGTTACATTTGTGGGTCTTGGCCAGTCTTCCATAACTTTTGTTTTTGCAGGATCAACAGTTATCCCATCTTTAGAAACAATGTGACCAAGGAATGAAATTTGCTGCAACCAAAGCTCACACTGGCTGAATTTTCCATACAGTTTCATTTCTTTTAAGGTTTTCAAGATAACCCTTAAATGTCTTTCATGCTCCTCTTTACTTTTAGAAAACACCAAAATATCATCAATGAAAACCACAACAAACTTATCCAAGAACTCATGGAAAATTCTATTCATTAAGTCCATGAATACAGAAGGTTCATTGGTTAGACCAAATGGCATTACTACAAATTCATAATGGCCATATCTTGTAAGGAACGCGGTCTTCGGAACATCTGCTTCCTTTACCTTCAGCTGATGGTACCCTGATCTCAAGTCAATCTTTGAAAAATACTAAGCTCCTTGGAGCTGATCAAACAAATCATCGATATGAGGCAAAGGATATTTGTTCTTAACAGTGATGTAATTCAAGGCTCTATAATCAATGCAAAGTCTAATAGAACCATTTTTCTTTTTAACAAATAAAACAGAAGGACCCCATGGTGATGTGCTAGGTCGAATGAAACCTTTCTCTAATAAATCTTTCAATTGCTCCTTCAACTCTAAAAGTTCAATTTGAGCCATTCGATAAGGGGGTTTTGAAATTGGCTTAGCATCAGGAACTAAGTCAACAGTAAACTCAACTTCCCGATCTGGTATTATTCCAGGCAACTCATCAAGAAATACATCAGGATACTTATTTACCACTGACACATCATTAATCTGAATAGTTCCCTTGTTTTCAACAATGTGTGCAAGGTAGCATTCATTTCCATCTTTTACAAGTTTCTTGCCCTCTTGATAAGTTATGAACAGTAAGGGTTCATTCTTGTACACAAACTGAAAGTCTTTCTGAAAAGAAACTTCTTTAGCTCTACAGTCAATCTTAGCATGGTAAATAGAGAGCCAATCCATACCCAGGATAACATCAAACTCTATTAGAGGTAGAACAATAAGGTTTGCAAGTAGGTTCTTTCCCCAGATAAGGATTGGAATATTCTTATAAAATCTTTTTGCCTCAACATTCCCCCCAGGTGTTTTTACCAAAAGTTCAGGAGTCATTTCTTGAGTTGGTATTCCCATTTTACTAGAAATGTTTTCAGAGATGAAAGAGTGTGTAGACCCCGAATCAAACAACACACTGGCATAATATGAAAAAACAAAAAAATTACCTGATACAACTTCATTTTATGGCCCAACATCTGCTGAAGTAGTTGCAAAGGATTTCACCACCGCTTTCTGCTTGTAGTCTAACTGCTTCCCATCACTCAAGCTCTTTGTCAGACACTCGTTTTCATAGTGACCCATCTCATTGCACTTAAAACATTTCACTAACTGTAAATCAAATTTGGTCTTACCTTCACCATGATCTTTTTCAGTGCAATCACGAGACTTATGTCCCATCTTACCACATCGGTAGCACTTTCCAGAATTCAGAAGACATTCCCCAACATGCCTTTTGCCACATTTATTACAAACTGGAAACTTAGATTTCTTACCATCAGACTTTTCTGAAGAATTTTCCCTTTCTCTTGCCACCTCGGTCTCTTCTTCTTCTGGTTGTTATAGAACACTTGATCATCGGCAAACTCCATTTCCACCTTCTCAGCACATCGAACCAGCTTTTCATAACTTTTAAACTCACGAGAAGCTAATGCCCTTCAATATTTTGGAATTAATCCTAAGTACAAATGATTGATTTTACTATCAAGGTCTCGGATAAAATTTGGAGCATACCTTGCCAATCGAGTGAACCTTTCTTCGTAGGTAGCCACTGAGTCTTCCTCTTGCCTCAATTCCAAGAATTGCTTTTCCATCCTAAGTCGAACAGCCTTAGTAAAATACATTTCAAGAAACATACCTTTGAATTCATCCCAGTCGAGAGAATCAATCTCATCAGTGTCCCTGATATTTCTAACCATCTACCACCACTGATCTGCTTCACCCTCCAAACGGTAAATAGCAAGACTAAACTTTTGATTGTCTGGACACCCCATGACATCGAAAATCTTCTCCAGTTCTTTAATCCACCCTTCAGCTAGCATAGGGTTAGATGATCCTATGAATGATCGGGGATGTTGCCTCATGAAATGTTCCACCACTGACATGTTCCTCTGCGGTTGATCTGGCTTATCTCGTGCATGGATACCACCACCATTTATCACTTGAGTCAACTGCGCCATTACTGCAACAAGCTGTTCAGTTCCAATTCCGACCATCTCAAGATGTTGATTCGAAAGGTTATTTCCTTCTGCATGCCTTCCTAGCACTACTTCCCGGTTTCCTCTACAGAAAACCATTCTGAACAAACATGTCTTAGATGAAGCAACATTGTAATCTTCAAATACTATATCACTTCAATTTGACCATAAAAAAATATTTTTGGGTAATCATTTAATATAATTCTAACACCTAAAGTTATCTAAACCGACCTTTGATACCAACTATAAGGCCCCAGCCTTAAACCTTACATAATCTTGAGTTATTACAAGATTACACATTGAGGATCTTTTCGGGTTTAGAGTTTTAGAGAATTAGATCATAAAACATGCATTACATTCCACATATAAACGAAGTGGTTAAATAAAGATAGTATTCTTCTTTCCCTGGAAACATATTTATGATAAAACATGGATTCTTTCTTGACACTTCCTTGGCACTATCATCATATCATGTACCATTCCCTTGACCTGTGAAAAACATTTCAAAAAAAACTTGGGATGAGCATTAAAAACTCAGTAAGGGATATAAAAATATGGAAAGGAAACATGGGTACATATATGCATAAGAATGAAATCATAATTTACCCATAAAACATAAGAACTTTAACATACCTCATCAAATCATGAATAAATAATAGAAATCATAAGACATAAAGGTAACTTGAGGCATTCATAACATTCTTACGTTGGGAGTAACCCTCTTGGTTACGTTTAGAATACCCATCACAATATATTCCCTAAATCTCTTTGGAGAAACCTTAACGTTTCACTCCATCGCGTTACTCAATGAATTGGAGAGCTATATCGGGCTCACCTGCCTTTAGTTTATCACGGAACCACCCGTCTTCATAATAATGCCCAAGAACCATCAACATAATCGTATCACATAAAACATGCATAAATGAAACATAACATTTCCACCTTTCAATCACAAGATATCAATACAACACATTGATAAAAAAACATTATGAAAACCATTTTCAATACCAAAATAAAATAAAAGTAAAACATGGTATTTATTTTTCTTTTAAAAAAAGTATGGCTTGTAGAGGAAGCCGAAACTCAAATAATGGTCACGGTGGCGGAGAAGTCATTGTCGCCGCATACGTATGACAAAAACATTCCCTTTTGTCGTTTAGTAAAACGCTTCGTATAAAAAATATTCCTTTTGGATAAATGTTAAAGTAAAAGGGGTTTATACACCGTATAAAAGAAGGTTGTGTATAAAACAAAATATGCCTCAATGAAAGGAGATTGAGACGAAGTCCCATACCTCGGGTCCGACTTGACTCGATCATTCTTTAATGTCCTGAATAATAAACTTGAGTAAATTTATACTTTCTTAAGAACCTTTTTTAAGTTCATTATTCATTTTATATAACTTATTTCCATGTCATGAACACTATGTAATTATTTAAGTTAATAACGGTCATTTTAACGATCATTGGTACTTGAGTAAAAAAAACCTTTATAATTACAATTTGTTCATGTATCCATTATATCCAGAATTATAATCATGATGTATATATCATATATATCCAGTATATACATGCATTTATAATATTAAATAATCATTTATATGTAAGAAATGAAATTCACCGTTCATGGAGACGGTAAGCCGTACGTACGCATGAACGCTACTTTCATTTATATTTCGTATTTTATAGAATGTAATCATAATGATATAAAGGTATATTATAATTCCAGTATAATATCATATATAATATCATAGTTCCATCCTTTATATGTCCCACATATGGTATTTAACGAATCAAATCACTTTGAGGGGGCGATAGTCCGCACTTCCTTAAATGAAGATATCGCGTTTACCCATAATGGAAACCATAAAGGTATGCCCAAAATGAAAAAAACATAAGCTTAAGGAAAACCTAAACATATTATATATCATATAGAAATATAGTGACATCTTAATGGCCACCTTTGAATGAGTTAAAAGAATGTTGAACAATCATCGTTTCGGGAGGCATAAATTCACCATCCACAGAAACAGTATGTACTTTAACCATTAGATGTAGGTGTGTGTAAGTGTAGCTCGAATCCTTCATATAAAAACATCCTAGTATATTGAAGATACTGGAGTTGTTACAAAAGAAATGAATAAAAATAGTTTAGGGGGTTGGAGAAGCAAAATAAAACAAAAGGACTCAAGTGAAGACATTACCTTAAAATCGGGTAACTCTCTTTGGTTTGAGCTCAAAGGCTTCCTTGGGAAGACTTCTACCCAAAGAGAGGCTTCAAGGATTAATAGAGGGAAGTGTAGAGACAAAATGGGCAGGGTTTCGCCGAGCCAAAGGCTTTGGGAGTGTGGGTAAGGAGGTAGAGGTGGGGGCCTTTTATAAGAGGAGAGGAGGGGCACTCTTGGAAAGTAAAGAAATATTACTTTATTTGAAAATGATTTTCGGATTCAAAAGGTCCCACATTGATATAATTCGAGGGTAAGGTGATAAGGGTTATAAATACACCCATCCAATATGTTTTTGAAATGTGTAGGTCATAGATTTTACATTATCATTTCATTTTATTTAAATCATTTATTAATGAGGTAATTGTTGCATCATCATGATGTCATCAATAATTTAATTTATATAAAGTCTAAAAATTATGAAAAAAATACTATGATGTAGGAAATAATTTCATATTTCCAATGAATATTTATAGTCTAAAATATCATCTATGTAGACAAAATTAAAAAAATAATAATCAGGTGATACATTCTTGTTATATTTACATTCTTTAAAAAAAATTAAAAGATAACAAGTCACTTTCCACAAAAGTGATTCCATGGGGCCCCCAAGTTTGTCACAAGGCATCCCATGGTCGGCCATGAGACAACCAGTATCCTTAAGACACATTTTGTTGTATTTTTGTATTATTATGATATCATTTTATTATCTTTAACTACCTGATTACTCATTAATCAAGATAATTAAATATAATTACCATCGTTACAATTAATAATGTCCAAAAATAAAAGAGTCTAAATTACATAATTTGGACCTTCTGATTCCAAATATGTAATCCATTTTACCAAATTTCAAACACATAAATTTCAATAATTTATTTAAAAATAATTCCTGTTGTCAAAACAAATAGCGGGTTTTTTTGAAATAGTATCTATGAAATGTTTGGCATTCGTTTATGACCAATTCCAAAGTGAAATTAATCCTAATGACCACCATTGGGTTAAATGGTAAAAATATATTCAGATTACACTTTAAGACAAATTAAAAGGATAATATATCCATATAATTAAATTAGATTAAAAAGCAGTTTTAATGTAAAATGCAGTATTTTTCACTATTCATTAAAAAATGAACATTGTCAGAAAAATACCAAAAATTCATAAAAAGTAAATTTTGATGTCCCAATCATAAAGAATAAGTTTATTTCTACAAACATAGCTTATAAAATTTTCAAAAGATATAAAGAAAAAGGTTTTCCATCAAAAGGCAGTAAAACAATCTCTTAAAAAAATATTAGTGTATTCCATGCTTAAGATTGGATTTATTTTCATTTTAATCCTCTAAAACACTATATAATTCATTAATGGACATAGATAAAAATATATATTATTCATTACTTACTTGGGATGTTACATAAATACTTTTTGAGCAATTAAAACTGTATATGATTGTATAATAAATTAATATTTCTAACTTTTCATAAAGTGACCCTCACCTCTCTTATAAAATGGTACTTTACCTTCTCTTAATTTCACACCTCCAAAGCTATTTTGATCTACCAAAAACTACTCAAATATCCTCCAACTATCCATAATTCAACCTAGAGTCCATACTATGATCAGATAGCCAACCTATGGAGCCCTTTTGATTAAATCTAAAGGAAGAACCCGAAAAGAGGTAATAATTTCATCAACTCTTTCAATGTTATTTTATTCTTCTACTTACTCTTTATTTGTTGTTTCTATACCAATGTAATAAATACATTACCTTATAAATACTTTGATGTTATTATAAATATGGTACAACCATATTCATTTTTCTATCCATCGTACGAATGACACAGCCACCATACATTCGTACGTACGACATACCATCTCAACGTTTTGGCGTAGTTTGTTATTCAACACTGCATTATTTTAATGGGTATAATAATTAGTATAATTGATGTTAAAAATAAATATCACATGTTTAATATCCTATATATATGATATACCATCCAATTAAATACGATTTCACCATCAATAGAATGGTATTGTCGCTCCTGCATATGTACAGATTACAGTCTCCACGAACGCGATGAGATTGATTAGCCATCGTAACCATTCGAGAATAATTTTCATTTTATAACTAAAAATAATGTTTAATAACTTAATATAATTATATATATGATTCAAATACATCCTATCCCTAACAAACATGACTTACATAACAAATCATTTAGAGGAAACTGAATTATTTAACCCAAAACGATGATACTACTGAAATATTATTAACAAAGCAATATTAGAGGATCATATATGATATAATATTTATTTATATAGTTAATATATAATTTAACAACAATGTATTCACCATTATACATAAGGATAACATACCCTCGTCCAAAAAAAGTACAAGGAAAGGGGTGTCTTATCTCACTTTTTATTCCGTGAGATTTCCATTGTTCGCCACTTATTTCTAGATTGTGGATTATTGTTCAATTCCATTTGATATATATTATCATGATTATTTTTATATTTATGATATAATGTGATTCATTTGGTGGTTATTAACTTTTTTTCAGACAACTCGCTTTATTACAACGTGGTTAGGGGTTTTCATCTCACTTATTATTCGCGTGAGATTCATCCTATAATGATACTATTTCCATTTGTGTGGTGTATGTGCATCCTATGATTTTATCCTTGGTGTAATAAAATTTAATTTATGGATATTTACATCCTCATTTTATGATCCATATTTCATGGAGTGTTTGTCTCATAAGTTAAAAAATTGGTAAGGGAATTTCTAATTTCAATTTCCTCTCATTGGGTTTAACAAAAATGTCATTGATTATTTTACACCAAGATTATTTGTGAAATCACTATTTATTTACATATTTATTAATTTCAACTCCCCTTTGTGTGCATATACTTTTGATACACATAATAACTTCAATGATAATTTCTCAAGTCATTTATATGAACTTGATAAGTGTAATATTAACTCAATTTCCATTCACTGAGTTAAACAACCAAGTCATTGGTGTTGTTTTTATAAGAATATGTGTGAATTTACTCTGATTGATTTAAACTGAATATAAAATCTTATTGAGTGTATTTAAATTATTCACACATTATTATTTCACTGATTTATCCTTAACCTAATTATAAGGCCTTTATAAGAGATTTCATCTCAATTTACATTGTATTGAGACTTATTTGTTGTAATGATCCAATTCAATTTTATATGGAGTATATATAGTACTTTTAAATAGTATATCATGAATTCCTTTATTATCATGATATTATAATGTTTTAATTACCTCAATTAATTATATTCTAGCACCTCTCATTTATTTATGAACTCTAACTAATATATCATTTTAAATGTTATAATGATTTATTCTTCTAAATATTTCTCATTAATATATAGGTTTTAAAAAGGGTTTTACGTATTAATTTATATCGACATTAGTTTTTTAAAATTAAGATTCCTTTTAAATGTTTCAATGTGGTGTGGGACACTTTGATTCAAAAATCTATCTTAAACTGCTTCTTGATAAATAGTGTTTCTTTTAAATGTTTTCAAGAAAAAGGGGGATATTTCTATCAAATAGTTTTGATGATTATTTTCATATATGCCAATATCCTTCATCATTTTATATAGAGGCTAATTTATAATAATACAATATTCCATATTGTATTTAACGAGTTATGATTGACTGTGGATGTGCTATTTTTATACCATTCATGGTTTGTGGTAAAAATATTGACATTTCGTATGAAGTTTTAATCTGAATGTTTAGATTATGTTTCAACCATTTCATATGGGGAATGAATTGGACATAGTAAGTGATAGGTGGAGCCCGCTATAGATCCTCCATGCATCAGTAGGTCTCATGAGACAAACTAGTGTCTGGGCACAAGGCCTTGACAAAGTCATATTTGTAGCCTTAGCACGAGGCCTTGACTTTGTGGTTATGATTTCGAGCATTATGCATTCCATCATTATGAAATATGTTATTTATATTACATGTGATTATTCAACTAGTAGAATATCCATGTGAATAAGAAAATAACATTATTTGATTTATATTTTCCAGATTATGTTGATGTTTATGTTCAAAAGGATTTTGTTTTAGTCTTGTGCATTTCCTTAAATGTTTGTGAATACTTACGAAAGTTTCCACTATATTATTATCCTTATTGAGGATTTGAGCTTACCCCTTTATATGTTTTAATTTTCCTAGGATATGAAGAATTATTTTATGATTGACCTTCAGGGATTGGCTAATGGATATGAGTGTGTTCCAAGGGGGAACAATGTTATTTTTTTTCATTTCATAATATAATGTAGACATATGTATGTATCTTGTACATCCAAGGCTATTAAACTAATCAGTCTTTCGAGAAATGATATCTTGTGATCATGCCAATTTTATTTAATAATGCAACGAATCTAGGTAACTGGGAATTGGGCATTACACCCACACCAAAATTACATTATGTGTACCACTTAGTAGATAGAGGACACACACCCTAACATTATATAGGGTACCACTCAGTTTATAGAGAACCCAAACCATAACACCATATGGGGAACTACTCAGTAGATAGAGGATCCTCACCCCAATTCTATAAGGGTACCACATAGTAGATGGAGGACCTTCACCCTAAATAAATTAAGGGTACCACTCACTAGTTGATTGAGGAAACATTTCCTAGCTAGTAAGAGGGATCCACTCAGATAGTATATGGAGGACCCATGTCTATCCCTGTAAGAGGGTGACAATCAAATGGTCTCTATTGTTCCAACTAGATCACTATCTTCCTCGAGAACCACTTAAAAAATAATCACTCTCAAAACATCTCACATCATATTTCAAAAGGCACTATGATGTTGACCATCTGGTTCTACGTGAAACCCCCTAGATAGGTTACTTATAGTCCAAAATACGAGTCCAAAATAAAGAGATATGAGAGGTTGAATGTTTCTAAAAATTGAATTAGGGGTACACGATAGGGAAGGGAACCTACAAGAGATGTGGTCCTTCTCTACTACCATGTCATATCCCTTCTATAAATTGGATCACTTCCCATGTAACCATACACTATGTTTAGTGGGTCTACACATGTGCTTTATCCACTCTAGGTCCTTCCCATGATCTTGGTTGTGTCCATGAAACCATTCCTATGTTCATGAACCCCATCATAATTCTTGTACTCCCAAATGGGGTTCCATTAATGTCCTTCGGGTCATATTTGTGTACCCTAGTTGTGTGCCAATACACGACATGCACCAAATCATCAAAATGTACATGTACATCGTGAGTACATGCCTGGTCACCATTATAGATCCATATGGCATGTGGGGTTCTGACACAACATTTGGGGTTCCCACATAGCATGTGATATTTAGTTCACCTAATACCCTAGATTCCTCAGCCTGGGGTCAAACACCATGTGTTATTTGGAATCATTTCATGTATTTTTTTCATAGAATACCATATATGTTTATGGTATTCCATATTCATGACTTCCACATCTAATATTGACTACAATCCACATAAAATTTAAGGGTTATCATTCGTTCATTTATTCTATCCATCTATTCTATAGAAAATAAATTTCTATGGATCAGTACGTAGCTGATATAAGGATGCCTTATGTCGTCTGGCCTCCTGCCATCTCTCATAACCTCGTTGATATTAAAATCTTGGGTGGAATATCTTATGTTCATCAAATCCTCCAAATCCACCCCAGAATGATCAAACCATTCTTTATATGTGAATTTGTTGTGAATCTAGTGGACTGATCACGCATTGTCCCACCCAGAATTGTTGAATAGCATCCACATTTCCCAATGGTGACGAATGCAATGAATATGTGGGTTAAAATCACAAAATAAATTTCTTGTAGTCACTGTACATGTTTTCATGGACAATGAATCCATATTAAGATTTCCATGATGAGAAACATGTTGTATTATGGATTAATTTAATAATAAAATTTAATCTAATAAATATGTGCACGCAAAGGACAAATTTAACACAAATAAAGAGATAGATTCAATCATGCTCAATATATTTAATAAATTGGAGAATATGTCAAAAAATAATCATTCCTACCCCAAATTGGATCATTCATTGAAAAATAAAATTCCTTCTAATTAATGAGAGAAGTCATTTTTTTCTCTGTTCCTTGATTATTCTAGATCCTGAGTATTTTTCTTCATCGTATTTCAATCACCAATGGAAGGATGGGAGAGATCGCATCACAACGGTGCCAAGGTTATGTGGATAACTCTATAGATCATCCACAATAGTTTAATTCTAGGTATTTTCCATTTAGGTCAATAAAAAATCAATTAAATTAATTATTAATTTACCCATTGAATGTACCACTAATAGTGGTTTTATCGGAATGCCCCACACTGGCCTATATTTGGTCATGCCAAAGAGAAAAATTTAATTTTGGATCAAACCATCTCCTCAGATTTTTTATTTTAGAATTTATTGAATAGTCATCCAATTTTATTTATGAATTCATGCATGTTAGATATAAAATATATTTTATAGTTTCATAAAATTAATTCCTATCACACTGGGCAACATAATCGCACTCTGTCTCAGTGCGTTGCTCTAATAATATTCCAAGATATATTCCAAACCAATAAAAGTAAAAAATAGGGCATAAAAATTATTTTTTCCTTTAATAATTTCAACCTCAGAAGAATAATGTTAACAAAAATCATGGGATATTGATCCCACATTTATCTCTCCCGCTATAGAGTGATCTCCTGCATCCTCTCATACTACCAAAAAACACAGACCAAGGGGATGGAACATTAAATAATGGTTCTACCCTTCCAATACTAGAGTATCATAACCTAATATCCCACAACATGAATGGTGCCATGGAAATATATCCTCATCTATGACACATGTAATATGTTATACAGCTACTCCATCTGTGAGGATAAGGAGTGTCAGTAAGTATTCTCACTGACCCTCTACAACATCTCAAATGGTCCAATGCACCTCAGGGATAAAATGTGTCCCTAGAAAAATCTCCAAAATCCCTGTTTGGGGAGAATATTAGGAGAACATGGTCTCCCTACTATAAAAACAAGGTCCTACGAAGATGATATATCTTATATTTATTCTTTCTCTGGGATGTCTTTATCTTCTCATGGATAATCAGGACCTTCTACATCATTAAATACACTATCTATGGACCAAAAAGAAATGCTCCCCAATAACTATCCATAACAAAGGAGAACTATAGGGTATCCTATAAATGGACTCAAAATATTACATACTAATAGTAGAGTGGTGGATTTTATTTCACCCAAACTCTACCAAGGGAATGCTATCCACCATTCTCTATAAAACGTATTTCATTCATGCCTTCATCATGTTATCTAGCTCCTAGATAGTGTTCTAGTTCTATCCATCTGTCTAGGGGGAAACTATGTACAAGCCTTCCTCATGGTTCTGAATGTCCCATGGATTACTATCCATAAGCATGATGTGAATTGTACGTTATGGTTGGATAAAATATTTAAGGGAACACCATGATGGGGAGTGATCTCCCATACCCATATATGCCCTAAAATCACAACCAAACTATACTTGATAATTTAATGGAACTGTGAATTCATAAAAATCCAGTAAACTATCACCCATATCGAATAATGGGCTCTCTCTATATTCATAATCCATTTATTAAAGTCATTGTATTTTTCATACCATTTCCACTATGGTATTCCAAGGTGCTACAAAAAACATGCTGAAACATGGTTCTCAAACTTCTCCTGTGGATAGGAGTGGAACCATGAGAAAAACTCATCCATGATTCATCTCAATCTAGCCCACAAAATTTACCAATAATTGTATATTTAAATATTCATTAAAATGGAAAAAATATCCATAGTATATGTGTGAAAGTCTCTAAAACCTACTGTCACATCGTGATAAGGACCACCGTCTATCCCTACAAAAGAATGTTGATATTATCTCCTTTAATATATCCATCTATTGAATCATTTGAGGGGATCATGTCATGTAATACCTCAATGATGGTGTCTTTAAACATGGTCTCTATCACACAATGAAATATTATAGGATTCATCCCCATAAACTAAATAAAACCTGGATCCTCTTTCTTATCTAGGGTCATCTACAAGGAATCAAACTACCTAGAAGCCTCATTCACCATCTAATCCTTGAAATTTATATTAAGGGAATGTGAAAATACATTTACCTTCCTAGGAGTATAGAATTTCTCAAAGTCATATTCCTTTAGAAACTCTAACACACACCCATATATTAGGTTCACACCTCTCTTTGTAAGAAAATACCTGAGGCTCTAAGGTTATTTATAAGAAAAAATGTAATAACCCATAAGATAATGCCTCCACTTCCTAAGAATGAAGACTATCTCTTTCAACTCTATGTATTATTTATATTAGTCTAATCAAGGGGTCTTAACTATCTTGGCCAATATTTGATAACTTCCTATCTCTGCATCAAAATGTAGTTGAGCCCATCTCTTGAAGAATCACAATACACTACATAATCCAATCCCCCCTCTGGAATCCTAAAAATATTCATACTCATCAGCCTCAACCTCAACACTTAAATTCAATTTGGAACAACAAATTCATGGTAAACATATTTCCTTACACGTCAGGGTGGTAAATGAGGATTTAATCCTTGTGTATTAATCCACAATGCTCCTAAATATTGAACTGACTCCAAGGGAGTCACACACAATACTTGTAATATCAGATTATGTATATAATACATTCTCAAGTTTCTCAAATGATCAAACTCAATTATCAATGACAATGAAGGTTTCATATATTCACAGGGGTGGATACTCCTAGATTGAAGTCATCTAAAAAAGTAAATGTGAATTGAAACATCAACCTAAGACCTCATCTTCCTATATGGTGTACAACATAGG
This sequence comes from Viscum album, assembly GCA_963277665.1. NCBI lineage: Eukaryota > Viridiplantae > Streptophyta > Magnoliopsida > Santalales > Viscaceae > Viscum > Viscum album. Next base: position 1,470,221,949 of record OY728125.1, on the reverse strand, counting down.
TATACCTATAAGAACCCGGATCTTCATTTTAAGTAATTCCTTCCTTTTCCTGGAGTTTTTGAGAGAAAATGTATTTTTTGGAAATTTTTGAAGTACACGTCGTGTACTTTCTGAGTACATGTCATATACTCTTTTCCCGCTCAAAGCCGTGTGCTGGTCGTGTCTGGGCCACACACACGGTGTGTAGGGGGTGATGTGGAGGCCGATTTAAGCAAAGTATGGAAAAACCTAGTACATGTCGTGTACTCTAAAAGTATATTCCTTGTACTTTCTTTTTTTTCATTAAATAGACCGGGGTCGCACTTGATCACCATAAATATCTTCTTCTAGGTTTGGTGCGACTGAGAGACATTGTACGGCTGTGAAACTTCTATGGTTTCCCGAGCCTCCATCTGTTGGCCGATTTGACCACTGTCGATTGCGTTGGAACCACAGTTCTTCCTTCTTCTTGAGATCCATTAATTGATTCTTCCTCTTTCTCAAGTTATCATGGTTTGAGCATTTTGGGTGTTTTATCAGATCTATGAAGTTCAAGGGAGAATCAGTCATTGTGGTTCAAGTATATCGAACTCCTTGGATCGAGGTAGGTGTTTTGTGCCTTATCGTTCAATGTCATTGAGTTTTATGCGCAAATTCCACCAATACCCATGAACGGGGTATTGAATGATTACCTTTTTACACCTGTTGTTTTCGTGCGTTGCTTGTATGCTCGTGTAGAGGTAATTTCTTCATGTTAGAGGATAATTTGTTATGCTTGGATGTCTTTCCATGTGTGTTATGTTTTTGGCACTTTTTTCTTCTTTTCCTTGGCTATTACACATGTTTTCATGCCTTGTGTCTATAGGATGGAGTGTTTTTGTATAACATTCTTGTTGGCCTGTAGACTGTTAGAGAAGTATCTCTATAGGTGTACCTTGGCTCGCCAAGTACCTCTATAGGTGTACATTGTCCTTGTAGCATTATTATGCACTGACTGGAATGGGACTGAGATAACCTGGTGCTATAGACTGTAAGGGATAGACTGAGTGAGCTTCCCAGAGAGTCATAGACATTATAGACTTCTGGAGGGTAGACTGAGAGAGCTTCCTCAGGGAATCTTGGACATTAGACTATAGGGGATGGACCGAGTGAGATCCTAGAGAGTCATGGATTTTTATAGACTACCAGAGGGTAGACCGAGTGTGCTTCCTCAACGAGTCTTACCTTGTTTGAATTCTCTTTAAGAACCTTCCCATACTAGAGGAGGAATTGACTGAGTGTGCTTCCTCAGAGAGTCTGTGGTATACCTGAGGCTATAGAAATAATTGATCGAGATATCTTCCTTAAAGAGTCTATAGACCTTGGGGATAAGATGGTTATACCACATGACCTTCCTCAGAGAGTTCCTGACTACCCTAGACTATAAGGGGAATTGAACGAGTGAGCTTCCCCAGAGAGTCTTATAATTTCGTATGACCAGGCCAGAGGGGTTAAACTGAGTGCACTGCCCAGAGGGTTGTTGTACATCATGGTTAGGACAAGAGGGGATGGCTGTGGGTACTTACCAGAGGGTTTCCTATTTGTGTTAGCTAATTTGCTTCACAACTGCTGTTGTTTGTGGGTTGATTTCTGTTGTGCATCATCATGTTTACTGCCTGCTGCTTGCTATTGTTTTTTACTACTCACTGTACTTTTACCGGCCATATACTCACTAACTTTTAGGCTCAGATCTTCAGGTGAATGACTACTGGGATTTAGTCTCACACCCTGTTTGGGTCATGCTTTTGGGCCCAAACAGACTATGTTGTTGCAGGTATATACAAGGGAAAGTGCCCTTCGACATCTGGTACTTGATTGCTTGGAGCAGGAGAGCAAGGGACCAAGCATTGGCTAGTGATGCAGAGGAGTAGTTTTTATTTTCTTTTGTACTTTTTTGTACTGTGGTGTTTTCCAGCATTGTTACTTTTTTGGATGTTTTCCTAGATATGTATCTTGCATCATTTTATACATACATATGCACTCTAGTCTGTCGATTCAGTCTTATGTTGTTTATTATTGATTGGTTATTTACTGCTTCCGCTGTTGAATGTTATTCGTTTCCGTTGTTTACTCTGACAATGATGTCATAGTTTCCCCACTATCATACCCAAGTCCCTCGCTGCTAGTCGGCAGCCTCTGGCGTTTGGGGAAATGCACTTGAGGCAATGTGACCAATCGGGTACGGGGCGCCTCTAGGTGGCTTCCGGAATAGGGACATTACAAAGTGGTATCAAAGGAGTTCTTTTCTCTTGATTTACTATTTGGAGCACTTATCCAGGGATAGTATGGATTCGATACTTGGTATTTAGTTGTGCTCGGGAGTAGCTAACCCATGTACAGGGGAAATCCATACTACCTCGTTTATTGCAGTTTTCTAGTTTTGAGATTTTATGGTTAATATGTTTTCACCTAGAGTGATTCACATGCTTTTTGTTGTTATTGGTTTGACTATTGTGGTTCTATTTCTATCGCAACGCGATGAGATGATGGTATTCCATCTCATGCATCATATAGACACTTTTAAGAATCACATGACATGCATTCATGCTATTCCTTCTAGGGTGTATTAGCGACTGCATGCCGTTGTGATAGACTTTGTGTAGATTATACATGCTGTTGTGATAGATGTTTGATATAATCTCAACTGCTTTATTAGGGGATTTTTTGTATTTTACTTTGCTTAAATGAATTCCAAATATTGATTCTTTAGGTGTTATTGGACCTCTTGATTTAGAAATTGGTGGATCATTATCCTGTTTCTCTTGTCTATGACTGTAGGAGATTCCAATCATTGATTCGCGGGGAGTATGGTCCCCCACAGATCGGAATTTGGATCCTCTTTGCCTTGTTTTCTATGTTTTTTGGGCTTCTGTGCAGTTTCTGAGCTGCTTATCAGAAAAACCCATAATAAATGGTGTGTACTTTTTGACTACACGCCTTGTAGTTTTTAGACTATTTCACTAAACATGTGAGTAGGGACACGCTGTTGTAGAAATTCCTTCCGTAACACGTTGTGTACGGTAGGTACACTCCATGTAGTTTCGAGCCGTGTACCCACCAGTGTCACTAACAACACGAGACTGGAAAGATCGTGTAGAACAGGCCGTGTTGGTGAGGAGCAGGCCGTGTAGTTTTGTTTAGGTACCTGACCGTGTCACGAAAAACACGGGTCGGTGTTACCTTCTTTTATATATTCCATGAGGGTAAAGAACATGCCATGTAGTCTTGTCCCAGGTACTAACCCGTTTCACGAACAACACAGGTCGGTGTTAACATTGCTTATACACTCCGTTTTTGTTCAAAACACGCCGTGTAAGAGTCAGCCGTGTAGACGACCATGTAACTAACAAAACAGGCCATCGAGACCTTGTCTAGTACACACCGTGTCCCTAGAGAACACTCCGTGTAGTCTGGGGTTAGTTTGGACCATGTGGGTTAGCCGTGTAGGGAGACTCGGGTAGGAGAATAGAGTTCATGTACACGTCGTGTAGTTTTTATACACGCCGTGTAGTTTGGGGTGTTACACGACCAGTAGTGGCAGGAGTACACGCCCATGTTAAAGGCATTAATGGACATGACGTGTAGTTTTTATACACGCTTTGTAGTCATGCTTTGTAAAACTGGAATGATTCTTCCCCCTGATATCGTTTTGTACTCTTGTCTTTTCAGTCCTTGTTAATTCTGATCTAAGGTGTGCTTTTGATCTTTCAGAGTTATGCCTCCGAGACGTCCTCCAGTTGTACGTCAGTTTCTAGATGGTGATCAGACACCGGATATGGTTGATCAGGGACCTCCTATTGATCCTCCTGTAGATCCTCCTATTGTACCAGCCTTAGCACTAGCAGTTATACTCATCGCAGGTGCCGATGCGCTGTTCAGGGAGGATTTTCTGAGGATGATACAGAATTTTCAGGGAGTGCCACCTCCTTCCCCGTCGATGTCTAAGTTAATGAGGTCTTTTCAGCAACAACATCCTCCTACTACCTCAATGGATAGAGGACCATAGTCTGTAGAGTCGTGGTTTGAGGCCACACTGACTATCTTCGAGCACCTAGAGATACCTCTAGAGAAAAGGGTAAAGCTGGCTACTTATACGCTCTGGGACACCGCCAAAAGGTGGTGGGAGGTGATCTCACAATCAGGGTGCCAACAGGGTATGTCATGGGATGAGTTTCGACGTACTTTCTAGGACTACTTCTATCTGGAGACCCTGAGGGACGATCAAGCTCGGGATTTTATGAGCCTACAGTAGGGTACTCTTTCTGTCATAGAGTACTCGTCCAGTTTTACTGAGCTGCAGTGTTTCACACTGATCCCAGTAAGTGATGAGTTGTTCTTTACTAGTATCTTTAAGGATGGTCTCAGGCAGAAGATCTGTTCCCAGGTGAATATCTTCTAGTTGACTTCTATATCCTCCATCGTCAACTAGGTGCTGATCACTGAGTGCAATCTGAGGGATTCCTTAGCAGTGAGATAGGGCGGTTCGATATCCAGAGCTGGTGTTCCTCCTACGGATAGTAGTAAGCGTCGCAGAGAGTCTTCTCGAGGAGATCGGGGTTCGCGGGATGCGTATTCTGGTAGCCAGGTTGTATGCTACCAGTGCTGTAAGAGTGGGCATACTATACCTCAGTGAAAGAGAGATTCTATGGAGATCCTATCTTGCGGCAAGATGGGCCATCTACATCGTTTTTGTCAGATCTTATCAGCTTCAGCTGGTGGTAGGGGTTCCTCTATGACCCCGCGTTCTGTAGATGCTTCGCCATTTTCCCACCAGTCTGGGAACTGGAGTTATTCCGGCCATTCAAGTCAAGGTGGGGGTCGCGACCATGGTGGTCAGTCACTATGTCATCAGCGACAATAGAGTGGATCACCTCAGAGCGGTCATCCAGGGGCGCAGGGCCACAGTGCAGGCCAATCTTTCGCCGTGGAGCAGACCTATCAGGAGCAGGATCTCAGACCTTCTACATTTCGAGGTACGATCTTAGTAGCCTCATTTTTATCATCCGCTCATTTCTATATTGGTGCTTCACATAGCTTTATCTCTGTTGTTATTGTGGAGAGCCTTAGGCTCTGTATCTTTTCGTTCGCCGACTTGTTGACTCTTGACGTTCCATTGGGACCGAGGACATCTAGCGTACGATAGTGTATAGAGTGACCTCTTGAGGTTGCAGGGTGTCTTTTCTTATGGGACCTCTATGTCCTAGTGATGATGGGCTATGACATCATTCTCATTATGGACGGGTTGGTTCCCTTCCAGGTAGTCGTCGATTTCTATCGCCGTAGGGTGAGTATCATATCACCATAGGGAAGATCTTTCCTTTATTGAGGTGAGTGGGATGTCCAGGCGGGTAGATCTGGACCAGATCATCATGGGAAAAGGGAAGTTACATCCCATATTGCAATTCATTATCTGTAGGATCAGTGGACTCCACAGTTTGACTTTCCTCCATTGGTGGATCGTTTCAGAGACGTCTTTCCAGAGGACTCTTCGGGTTTTCCTTCGGAGCACAAGGTAGAAATTTCTATTGATATTGTTCTAGGAGTGGAACTGGTGTCCATTCCTTCTTATAGGATGGTTACATCTGAGTTTCAGGAGCTCAATAAGCATTTGGAGGAGTTACAGGGAAAGGGATTCATCTGACCCAGTACTTCTTCTTGGGGTTTTCCTGTCCTGTTTACGAAGAAGGCAGACGACACCCTTCAGCTCTTTGTGGATTATCGGAAGCTGAACCAGTTGACATTCAAGAACCAATATCCATTACCGAGTATCAATGACCTCTTTGATCAGCTTCGAGTAGATCAGGTGTTCTCGAAGATCAATTTGAGGTCTGGTTATCATCAGTTGCGTGTTAGACCATCGGATATACCTCTAACAGCTTTCAAAAGCAGGTATGATCTATATGATTATACAGTCATGTCGTTCGGTCTCACGAACGCGCAAGCAGTTTTCATGGCACTGATGAACTGAGTGTTCCATCCTTTCTTGGACTCCTTCTTCGTGGTCTTCATGGACGATATCTTTATGTACTCTTGTACTTTACATGACCATGCTACCCATCTTGAGATTGTTATGAGTACATTGTGAGAGCATCGACTTTATTCTAAACTCTCGAAGTTCCACTTTTGGATGGATCATATTCACTTCTGGGGTCACGTCATCTCCGAGACTAGAGTATCTGTGGACCCAGAGAAAGTGAGAGTTGTAGTTTATTGGGAGCAGCCGAAGAACATCTTTGACGTACAGAGTTTTCTAGGGCTGGCTGAATACTACAGATGCTTCATTCAGTACTTCTCGCGCCTAGCAGCACCGTTGATAGGTCTGACCAAGAAGGTGGAAATTTTTTTATGGTCAGATTCTTGTGAGTCGGCCTTTCAAGAGCTGAACGGGAGGTTGATGTTAGCACTGATACTAGTCTTTCCAGAGCCAGGAAAGAGCTACACTGTTTATTATGATGCTTCAGGTATCGGGCTAGGAGTTGTGATTATGAAGGGAGATGGAGTTGTTGCGTACGATTCTCGAAAGTTGAGGCCACACGAGAGGAATTACCCTACGCACAATCTAGAGTTGCCAACTGTTGTTAATGCCTTATGTTGTTGGAGACACTACCTTCTGAGAGAGCACTTTGTGGTTTTCGCCGACCACAAGAGTCTCAACTATATCTTCACTCAGTGTGATCTGAATCTGAGATAGCATAGTTGGGTCGAGTATCTTCAGTCCTTTGACTTCGAGCTTGCCTATACGTCGAGAAAGGGAAATGCAGTGGAAAATGCGTTGAGTAGAAGAACTCAAATTCAAGCAGTTTAGGAGTCCAGCAGTGATTGGAAGCTTATGGCTCTGTTCTCTGAGATGCACGTGGAGGTGCACGGAAGATAGGGACAAACCTTTCATTCTTATGTAGATGTTACTTATACACTTCATGATCGGGTAAGGATGAGCCAACTATTAGGTTCGGAGGCCTTAGTCCTGCAGGAGAGTGTGTTAGGAGGGGACCCTCTTCCTAGATGGATAGTGGGTGAGGATGAGATCTTTCATTTCTAGGGACGCGTGTGGGTGCCAGCAGACATACGTGAGGTGCTGATGCGGGATTATCATTCCTCAGTTTGGGCAGTTTACCCTGGCGTCACCAAGACGTATCAGGATCTTCATCGCCAATATTGGTGCCCATGTATGAAGAAAGACGTTGCTGGTTTTTTCATGATATGTTCTACATTTCAGAAGGTGAAAGAAAATAATTAGTGACCAGTAGGACTTTTATAGCAGTTACCCATTCCGGAGTGGAAGTGGAATGATGTCGCGTTGGACTTCGTGACCGGGTTGCGAAGGTCACCTCGGGGAAACGATGCTATTTGGGTTTTCGTCGACAGACTCACGAAGGTCGCACACTTATTGCTGATCAAGGAGACCATCGGTGTTGATGATCTGGGACGGTTGTACATCCGGGAGATTGTACGGCTACACGGAGTTCCACACTCCATGTTTCAGACTGGGAGGCACGCTTTACTTCTCGATTTTGGCAGGGGCTTCAGAAGGCTTTGGGTACACAGGTACGTTTGAGTACAGCATACCATCCCCAGACTGATGTGCAGTCCGAGTGCACGATCCAGGTGCTTGAGGATATGCACCAAGATTGCATTCTATACTTTGGCAGTTCTTGGGAGAAGTATATTCATCTAGTGGAGTTTGCCTACAACATCAGTTTTCAGGAAACAATTCAGATGGCCCCATACGAGGATCTGTAGGGTATGCCATTCTGATCACCCTTATGCTGGATAGAGGTAGGAGATGCATATTTTCTTGTACCTCATCTTGTTCAGGAGACCTCTAAGCAGTTAGAGTTGATTTAGAAGAGGATGGCTACAACACAGTCTCGACAAAAATATTATGCTGATCACTGGAGATGACCTTTGGAGTTCAAAGTCGGGGATCAGGTTTTCCTGCGTGTTGCGCCGGGGTTGGGACAAAAGAGGATTCAGAGACAGGGTAAGCTTTCACCACGGTACATCGGGCCGTTTGAGGTTTTGGAGAGAGTTGGGGCGGTTGCCCATCGGTTGCAGCTACCTCAGAGGTATTGGGCCATGCATGATGTCTTCCTCGTCTCTCAGCTTCGATGTTACTTTTCAGACCTGTCTCATGTCTTTCAGCCCGAGGAGGTTGAGCTCGAAGCAGATGCATCATTTGAGGAGCATCCAATCTGGATTGTCGATCGTAGTATGAAGGTTCTCCATGGGTGGTCTATTCCTCTAGTACTGGTGCTATGGCAGCATGGGTGAGTATAGGACGAGACCTGGGAGAGGGAGGCCGAGGTACGATTGCAGTGGCCAGATTTTTTCGGGGATTCTTCTTCTACGCCTCGCTAGGAAAATTCGGGGACAAATATCTTTAAGGGGGGATGTTTGTAAGAACCTGGATCTTCATTTTCAGGTATTCCTTCCTTTTCCTATAGTTTTTGAGAATAATGGAGTTTCTGGAAAAAAAATTGAGGTACATGCCGGGTACATTCTGAGTAAATAATGTGAACTCTTTTCCCACTCGAAGCCGTGTGTTGGCCGTGTCTGGGCCACACACACGGTGTGTAGAGGTGATGTGGAGGGTAATTTAAGAAGAGTACAGAAAAACCTAGTACACTTAGTGTACTCTAAAAGTACACGCCGTGTACTTTATTTTTTTCATTTAACAGACAGGGGTCGCACCTGATCCCCATAAATGTCTTCTTTTAGGTCCGGTTCGACTGAGAGACACCATACTGCCGCGAAACTTCTCCTGTTTCCCAAGCCTCCATCTGTTGGCCAATTTGACCACCGTCGATTGAGTTGAAACCGCAGCAGTGAGTTCTTCCTTCTTCTTGAGTTCCATTCTTTGATTCTTCATCTTTCTCAATTTATCGTGGTTTGAGCGTTTTGGGCGTTTTCTCAGATCTATGATGTTCATGGGAGAATCATTGATCGTGGTTTAAGTATATCGATCTCCTAGGATCGAGGTAGGTGGTTTGTGGCTTACTGTTAAATGTCTTTGAGTTTTATGTGAAAATTCTACCAATAATCGTGAACGGGGTATTGCGTAATTACCTTTTTATCCCTTTTTTCCTGCCTTTCTTGTATGCTGGTTTAGGGTTAATTTGTTCATGTTAGAGGATAATTTGTTGTGCTTGGATTTCTTGCCATTCTTGTTCTATTTTTGACCTTTGGGTCTTTGTTTCCTTGGAAATTACAACTATTTCAATTCCTTGTGTCTATAGTATGGACTGTTTTTGTATAACTTGCTTGTTTCCCTGTAGACTATTAGCCAAGTAGATCTATAGGTGTAGTTTGGTTAGCCATGTTGCTCTATATGTGTAATTTTTCCTTATAGAATTATTATGCACTGACAAAAATGAGACTGAGAGAACCTGGTGCTATATACTATAATGGATAGACCGAGTGAGCCTCCCATAGAGTCTTAGACATTATAGACTACAAGAGGGTAGACCGAGAGGGATTCCTCATATATTCTTGGACATTAGACTACAGGGGATGGACTGAGTGATCTCCTAGAAAGTCATGGATTTTTATAGACTACCAGAGGGTAGACTGAGTGTGCTTCCTCAGCGAGTCTTACCTTGTTTGAATTCACTTTAAGAACCTTCCCAGACTAGAGGAGGAATTGACTGAGTGAGCTTCCTCAGAGAGTTTGTGGTATACCTGAGGCTATAGGAGGAATAGACTAAGATAGATTCCTCAGAGAGTCTCTCGACCTTGGGGATAAGAGGTTTTGATCACGTGATCTTCCTCAGAGAGTTCCTAACTACCCTAGACTATTTGGGGAATTGACCGAGTGAGCTTCCCCAGAGAGTCTTATAATTTCGTATGACCAAGTCAGATGGGATAGGTTGAGGGCACTGCCCAGAGGGTTGTGGTACTTCTTGGTTAGGATCAGAGGGGATGGCTGTGGGCACTTCTTAGAGGGTTTCCTATTTGTGTTAGCTGATTTTATTCACTGTTGCTGTTGTTTGTGGGTTGATTGTTGTTGTGTATCATCCTATTTAGTGCCTACTGCTTGCTGTTGTTGTTTACTATTTACTGTACTTTTACCTGCCGTATACTCACTAACTGTTAGGCATAGATCTTCGGGTGAATTCCTACTGGTAATTAGTCTCACACCATGTTTGGGTCATGCTTTTTGTCCCAAACAGACTATGTTGTTGCAGGTATAGACAAGGGAATGTGCCCTTCGGCTTCTGTTACTTGATTTCGTGGAGCAGGAGAGCAAGGGACCAAGCATTGTCTTGTGATGCTGAGGAGCATTTTTTTCTTTACTTTTGTACTTGTTTTGGCACTGTGGTGTTTTCCAGCATTGTGACTTGTTTGGATGTTTTCCTAGATATGTATCTTACATCATTATATATATACATATGTGCTCCAGTCTATCGATTCAGTATTCCGCTGTTTATTATTGATTGGTTATTTACTACTTCCGATGTTTCATGTTATTCTTTTCTCGTGTGTACTCTTCCAATGAGGGCATAGTTTCCCCACTATCATAGCCAAGGCCATCACTGCTAGTCGGCAGCCTCTAGCATTTGGGTAAATGCAGTTGAGGCCATTTGACCAACGGGGTACGGGGCACCTTGGGGTGGCTTCCGGAACTGGGACATTACAATACCAAAGTGAAATAAATTAGATATTGTGAATACCATCCTCTGTATACTCTAAAACAACACTACTAACTCTCAATCCTCCATGTGGTCAACTGATGTACTTGCGCAAACATCGGGGCATCCAGGGTGTAAGTTTATATAGAGGTTTATCTCACAGTGGGGAGGTGAACCCGACACATCATATACCCCACCATCGTTGGAGGGATCTAAGAGATCATAAGATCCATTAATCTTATGGTAATGCCATCCAACAGATATATTGGTTATAACCTCCTACAAATAATCTAATCCTTCTCTTTTTCATATCACTCCTCATCAAGGAGGAAAAATCATTTACACAACTAGGAAGAACTACCATAATAATTATTAGAATTTATCAATGTATAGATGGTTGAAGACCAATTCATGATGATGAAACATCATACGGTATAACTACCTCTATCGAATTTTTTTATCAGGCTATCTATCCCTCTCCCCAAAGTCAATGGTCTCTCCATAGATGGAAACATTTGATTATTGATACTCTATACAAAATCATACATCACATTGTTTGAGTAAAAAGTGACGCTACATGTATTAATAGGTTATAAACATGGGCTACATATAGGGATATGTGGATTTCAACTCTGTGCTGACAACAACAGCTGGAGATGTAGAGACATAGTTTGTACCCCAAACCACACTCAGGCCTCCTGGACATAAACCCATTCCATTGGAAGGTCATTCATTCCATTTACTACTGAATCTCTTCAACCAGGGACTTAATTAAAATTCCATAACATTTTCATATGTCGAGAACGCATGTCCAGGGGACTCATCTACCATACCTTGACAATATCCCATGTAGGCAGCACTATATTACTATCATGTAATGGAATCATTCCACTATGATGTATCTTGGTGGGGGAAGTCTCCCTCTTCTGTTCATATATAGATCCATGCTAAAAATCTCTATCATAGGACTATACCGACACCCAACATTATCCTAGAGAGGTATGACTGTGAGGATCAAGATCGAAAGGGGTACATTCAAAGTGGTATATTCATACCACATCCTCAGATATGACCTCATCCAGCTAAGGGGATATTATGGATAAAAAAACTAACGATATATCATTGTACAGAAACTAAAATGCCCACTAAGCATGGGTGCAATGTATATTGGTACCACCAGAACCAACTACTTCACTACAAAGTTAACTGGCTATGAGTGAAACCATTTGATTGGTTATGATATGCACAAGTCTAAAAACATGGATCACTGAATCAAGACAATAATCTACTACATGGAGATCTGGATCATCATGGAACCTTAATGACCTTTAGAGTTGGAAGTCATGAACTCTTAAAATCATGCATGCATCATCATCTTGATATACTAGTACTATCTACAACCCTATAGGTGAGTTCACGACTACCTACCTACATGGGGGGAATGTTGTCAAGAGATTGACCATGATCTGAGAAATCATCACTATTAGGATCATTGTCACAATATAGAATAAATAACCCAGCTAATTGTCTTCATGGAGTTATCTCAAAATTGATCAAGACATTGCACAATACAATTAATATATATATATATATGTGTGGGTGGTGGAATCAAGAAAAAATTGAAAATACTCAATATTATATGATTCATGTAACATTGATCCCTGCTACCAATTTCTCAGTATGGCGAGTCGACAACCAGTGTAGAATCTCCCTACCATGACCATCGTATGCGGCCAAATTCACCATGTATAACTATGTTCATATATAATCACCTCTTACTTGTTAGCCGTCTTCATAAGACACAAAATGTTCAGGAAAATACCATGTAGAGGTGAGTATATACAATCCAGGTAGGACACCCCGAATGATGAAGTGGTTTATGTAAGAGACGTTCAGTAAATCGACATCTCAAACCATAACTAGAGAGTAATAAAATCTAATGACACGAATATATATATATATATTCTCAAAAAAAATTCACAAAATATAGATAAATAAGATATCCATCACATATCGAAGCCTCGAAAAAAGTGCCAACTATTCCAATAATCCATCACTGATGCCCAAAATATCACATGTCTGTCTATAGGGGAAACGATGTGCAATGTTCACAGCTCTCTATTACGACACATAGATAAGGGAACAAAACATCCTATAAAAGGACACATTCTATACTACATCATGGGGAATCACTCATTGTTTAGTAGACCTGCACCATATTAGGTGGGGTGTACATATCGGTAGATAGAAGGCATATTACTTAATTTTATAGGGGGATAACATAGTAAATCTAGGACTTTCACCATAATTATATAAGGGGTACCACTCTCTAGATAGAGGCCCCACACCAAAATTCCATTTTTTTGGGTACAAATCAGAAGATATAGGACATGAATTCTAACTCCATACGGGGGTACCACTCAGTAGATGGAATGCATGAACCCTATTTTCATAGGGGGTTACCACTAAAAATATAAAGGACCCCAACCCTAACACCATAGTTTGGTAACCCTCAGTATATAGAGATCCCAAACTATAAATATATTAGGGGTACCACATAGTGGATAGAAGACCCTCACCCTATCTCCATAGCAGGGTACCACTCAGTAGGTAGAGGACCCACACCCTACATCCATAGTGGGTTCTAATCTATTAAAAAAGGACCAAAACCGTAACATGATAGGGGTTATAATAAATTGTCAACGAAGGGACCATGACCTACCTATAAAGAGCTTCCCAAATTGATTGAATATAGAGGATCCAAGCACTACCCAATATGAGGGTTCCACTATAATGGTCATTAGTGATCCTTCCCGATCACTTATATCATCGATAAACTCCTAAAGATGTATTATAATCAAAACATCTCAGATCGTATCCAAAAATTGAAACACCCCAAGATTTCATAGTGTGTTATTTCTTGAAAATAATTCAATAACTTTCACTACACGCAACACCGAGTTCAATCACACCATGACTTACAAAAAAAAAGCCATTTAAAAGAGGTTATGAATAGTATTAACTAAATTTTAAACTTTATATAATCCTTATAATTTTAGAATCCATATTATGAGTTTCTTAGACATAATGCAAGAACAGATTCATTTTCAGTATTGCACTTTTATCTACTTTTAATAGTGAAACCGTTTTAAATACAATATTTTAAACTTTTTGACTAAATAGGGACATCAAAAAAATTTAAAATGAAACAACCCTAGCTTCCACGGTACGCTTTCCTTTGAATAATACAGTAGCGTGTGTTGTACGCAACTTCGAGTACTAACACACCACAACCAATCAAACTAGCCGTTATGAATAGTAATACCTACCTTTTAAAATTTTATAAATTTTATCTCTCAAAATGGAATTCATTTTCGGATTCGGAGTATCGAATTTAGCCTAAGGTGAAATTTTGGTACTTTTCGGATAACTTTCATATTTTGATGAATAGTGAAATTTACTAAATTTTTATTAAAAACAACTTTTTTAATCAAAATAATTAATAGTGATAAATTATGAATTTGAGTGGTTTTAAAGTATATTTAGAATATATTTTTACCATTTAATATAATTTTGGTCATTGGACATAATTTTACAATTAAACCGAACATAAACAAGTGTCAATCTTTTGATAGTTATTAACTCTTAAAAAGACGCTTTTTGTTTTGACAGCGGGAATTAATTTTAAATTAATTTCTGCCACATCTGTGTTTTGAATTTATAAAAATGGATTCCATATTTGGAATCAGGATGTTAAAATTGTGTAAATAGGTAACTTTTATTTTTAGACATTTTGAATAATTACTGCGGTAAATATTTTATTTACCATGGTTAAGGGTAAATCCTGTAAATAAGGGTTAAAAAATAATATTATAATAATACTAAATTACCCTAAAACGTGTCCTAGCCTTATTTGTTGATACATTTTCTACCATAGGCATCTTTGGGTCGATTTTGGGACCCCATGGTGCCACTTGTAGGTGATAGGGACACTTTATTTTAATTAAGTTAAAATGAATAAAAAAATGACACAAGCATATATCTTTTAGAAAAACAATTTTTACATAAGGTTATATATGTTGGATTTTAGATTATAAATATTAATTAGAAAGATAAAAAGCATTCATACATAATGTTATTTTATTTATAATTTTTAGACATTATATAATTTAATTTATTTATGACACAATGATGATGAATTAATTACTATAATAGTGAAAAATTAAAATAATTGATATTATAAATACCCAAATAAATATAATATGAAACTTTTAATGAATTAAACTAATTTTCTAGGATAATATGATATATTAGGATTGATTTAATTTACTTTGTTCTAAGAAATAAATCTTTTATGAGTTTCACAAAAATCAACTATTTAATAGTGTCAAAATTGACATAAAAGAGTTTTTTAAAACAAATATTATATTATTAATTGGTATTAAATTCCTAAAAATCTAAGGCTCGGCCAAAAAACATATATCATTATAGGTGTCTCATTAATGGACCACTTTGGGGTCGCGTGGATGTATATAGTAAGTTTATTAACCATATTATATAAAAATACAAAGAGACATTGTAAAAGTGAAACTAATTAACTTAGAGTTAATACTTAAAGATGAGGGTAATATAAGTACCCAAACCTGTCTAAATTCTATTGGTTGAGTTGTTTTCGACCGCTACCCACATTAAAATTTAAATAATCAACTTTGGAGCCATTATAAACCGAATGTGAATTTATTATAAACTAATATTTCTAGCTTTTCCAAAGGTTCCCCTCACCCCTCTTATAAAAGGGCACTCCTCCTTCTCTTTTCTACACAACTTAAAAACCTTTTGGTTCAGCAAAACTCTGCCCAAATACTCTACCACATTCCCTCACTACAACCTAGAGGCCTTAGTTTGATCAGAAGGCAAACCTAACGAGCCCTTTTGATCAAATCAAAAGGAAGAAACCGAAGAAGAACTAATGATTTCACCACCCTTTTCCAAGTTCCTTTTTCTTCCACTTCTTCTTCCTTTGTTGTTACCATTATAAAATAATAACTCTAGTATCATATATATACTGTGATGTTATTATAAATATGGTACAACCATATTCAGTATTCTATCCACCCTTTGAATGACATGTCACCATACGTGCGTACGTACGGCTTACCGTCTCCACGTCGTGGTGTAATTGTTATTCAATATATTATTATTTGGATGGGTATAATAATGATGTGTAACTCATGTAAATAATAAATATAACATGTTAATTATTCTTTATATATGATATAACAACCATTTATATATTATTTCAAAAGAATGATATTGTCGCTCGTGCGTACGTACGGACTACCGTCTCCACGAACGCGATGAGATTCATTCTCCATCGTATCCATTCAAGTATAATAATCATTTGATGATTTAAAAATGATGTTTAAAGACTTGATATAATTCTGGATATGAATAATATACAACCTATCCATTACAAACACGGCTTACGTAACAAAACATATAAAAGAAAAGAAGTAAGTTAACACCCGAAACAACGATAATACTAAGATATTATTATCAAATCAATATTAAAAGATCATATATGATATCATATTAATGTACATGATTCTTGTATAATTTAATAACAATTATTTAACCATTATACAGGAGGTTAAACTACCCCATCCAAGGAAAAGTACAAGGTAAGGGGCTTTCATCTCACTCCTTATTCCCGTGAGATTCATGCCATATTGCCACCATCACCTTTTGTGTGGTGTATGTACTACCCATAATTATATTCTGTGTGTAATACACTATAATTTATGTGTATTTACATATTCATTATATGATACCTCTTTCATGGGTTTTATGTTTCATAAGTTACCAAATTGGTAAGGGTTATTTCACAATCTCTTCATTATCCGAGGTTTTTTTACACGTAATAATCTACTGGGATCTCTTTATCATCCACATCCATGTTTCTTAAAAATGTATTTTAAAACATTTTTACTATTTAAAAGAATATGGGTTAAAGTAACTTATACCCTTGTTTGACTTTTTATAAGTGGTTTATAAAGGAATCTTTCCGTTGTTTTCCAAACAAGGTTCTTTTTAACCTTTTCGACAGAATTAAGGTAAGAATGTTTTTTTTAACTTATACGGCGGGTGCGGTTATTTTCTGCCATTATAAAATCATCGAATCTTCCCTTACAAGCTTATAAGAATATTTTCAAATTGAATGTATTATTTTATAATTATGTTACTTTTAAAATGATTTAAAAAAAGAGATATTTCCCTAAAATAGTTTTGATTTCATCTATGTAAACATCCTTTGATGGATTTTAAGCTTATTTGAAGTTGAGTTATTATGATACAAAACATCCATATTTTATTGACGGTTTTGTGATATTTTTGACCGTGGATATGTTATTCTTATGTCACTCATGGTTTTTGTTTAAAGTATTGACATTTCATAAGTTATTTTTAATCCGAATTTTTATGTTATATTTCAACCTTTCATTCAGATGAATGTGTTAGAAAAGTATGTTCCGGGTTGGGGACAGGTAAAAGTAAGCCCTTCGGTTTGGTCTCTGGTTATTAGAGGAACTCCGGTTTGGTCTCCGGTTATTAGAGGCGCTCCGGGTTGGTGTCCGGTTATTAGAGGCACTCCGGGTTGGTGTCCGGTTATTAGAGGCACTCCGGGTTGGGTTCCTGTTACAGTTAGCCCCTAGGTCTTGGGACGAGGCCTTGACAAAGAAATTAAAGTTCAGCATTATGCATTCCGACATTATGAAAGTGGTTATTGATATTTCATGTGATTATTCGATTAGTAGAATATCCATGTGAATAAGTAAATGGCATTATTTCATTTTACTTTTTCCATACTATGTTGAAGTTAATGTTTAAAAGGCTTTTGTTTTAGTAATGCATTGCCTTAAATGTTTATGCTTATTTTTGAATGTTCTTTTATATTTTCATCCTTACTGGGCATTTGAGCTCACCCCTTTTCTATGTTTCATTTTTCCAGGATGTGAAGAAGTAAGTTATGAATGACCTGCAGGGATATTATGAGGGGATAATAGTGTGGACTATGGAGACATTATGTTGTCGTAGTAGTTTTTCACATTATGATGTAATGTAAAACTTATGAATATATCTAGTGTTTCCAAGGCAACTAAACCAATCGGTCTTTCGAGATTTGATCTTTCTTGTGATCATGCCAATGTTATGTAATAATGCACCGACTCTGGGTAACTAGGGTCGGGGCGTTACAGTTGGTATCAGAGGATGTTTAGTACAAACCTTGGAAGCTAGATTTAGATAAACTCTGATTAGAGCACATAGATTTAAGATGAATTTTGAGGATTAGTATAGAAGAACTTCCTAGAATTTCGCTATTGTAGAGATTTTGTGAGTTTTCCGAGAAATACATCCCTGTCTGGATACAAGCAGGTAGAGGTGGATCTGGCACAGATGTACCTAGGGGTAAAACCCGAAAACACCGCTTTGAGCTAGACTCGAACGAGAACTGGTGCACGACAACGGGCCTTGCTTCACTCTTGGTTACGACACTCCCAGGGGATATGCTGAGGATAACTCTCATTTTATTTACAAATCATTATGAAGGGTTTATGAGTATATACTTCCTCAAAGGAGACATTTTTATGATTATTGATTATATCCATAAACTATTTAATTTATGTTATGCGTTTTACAAGTTTGGGATTAGGTATTGTTACTCATAAACTAATCTAATGTATGCCATTGTTTAGAAATGGTGCCCAGTAGAAGGAATGAGAACTCTTGCAATGTACATGATACAAAGAGAAATAATGATCATATATTTTATGGTCTTAAGCCGGAATTTACAAGAGAAATAGTCTTGCATGTATAATCATCATATGAAGAAATAATATCATGTGTTGATAAAATAAGTAATGAGTTTACTGAGTCCTATGGCTTTGAAGGGAAGCAAGAGAAGAAAAGGATGGAAGAGAGAAAGATGGATAAAGGGAAGAGGGAAAAGAAGAACTTTCCCATATGTGATAACTATGGAAAGAAACACCCTGGAACTTTCCTGAAAGGAATGGGAGTTTGTTATAAGTGTGGAGGAAAAAGGCACAAAGTACGTGACTGCAAGGGTAAGAAAATGGTTTCAAATGTACAATGCTTCATTTGCAAGGAGTTTGGACACTACGCGAACCTATGTCCCAGTCATCAGACTATGCCGCAAATGATGCTATTGGATAATAATCAAGTTATGATACTACCACAGATGAAGAGGAATGATTAGAGTTCTTATGTTGATTATGTCAATTGAGTGTTGTATCAACAATGTACTTGTTATAATAATTATGGAGTATATAAGGATTGTACTGCAGTACTATTTAATTAAGGACTTGAGATTGTGTGGAACAAAGAAAAGTGACTCAATAGTAGGATAAATTTTTGGAAAATATATGGTTGAGAGAATGATAAACCATAATATAGTTCTGATACCGAGGTAGTGATTTTGGAATAATACATGATTGTTTTGGATAAATTATATTGAGTATTCTTGACTACCTTGGAATTGATTAATGATTTGTATATTCCATAATTGTTGGGGTTTAAAACATTTTTGGATTGATGAAGTATATCCAGCATTCTATATGGAATAAGGGAGCATGAATGTAATCAATAAGGAATATGGTAATTCAGTATGTTTCAGTGTATTAAAAGAATACATGATGAAGGTATTCATATGCTATTACGGGGTAAAAAGGATCTACATTATGTTTACCTTCCTTATAAATGTTGGACTGTGAGTTTGGACAGAAGTATTTTGGATAGTTCTAGTTTGGATTATTTTGGATTTCCATAAAAGGACAACCCGGAGGTCGGGCGGCAACCCGTCGCGTCCGGCAAGGCTACGAGACTTGATCCCGCAACCGAAGGGCGACAAGGGTGTATCACCTACCACTAGACCATGAGATGTCCTGGATTAAATAATGTAGTTTTTTTAAAAGATCTGGTAGATGAATTATAAATTCATTTATTTTGGAACCCTGTACGAATAGTATAAATAGAAATTTTTTTACGTTCTATTATCTTTTAGAGTGAAAGATAAGTTTGTGGAAGAAATTTAATAATGGATAAAACTCTAATTATAAAGTAAGTATATCTCCTTATGATCTTAGCCAATCTCATAAATAAATTCCTCAACATTAATAAAAGGAACTTAGAACAAAAATTTTGTCCTAGATGGTACCTTAAATCATCACTAATTTATGGCTTTGGGATTGTTGGCCTTTTCATAGCCATGTTCTCTACCACTCTCCATCAGATAATTGATGGTTAGATTTCTCTTCCATATCCATATTTTCCTACATGGAACCCTAGTATGTGTTATTTTCGGTAATCTTCATACTTTCCACTCTTTATTTTAAATAGAGGCCTCATTAATTCATTTTTCGATGTGGGATTTCAACTAAGATATTTTGAAACGTCAAAAATGTGTTATCCCAATACCCTATGTTTTGTTGAACCGATGGTATTTCAAATCATCATAGATTGATGAGTTTAAAGACCTCAAATTTTATACTTGTTTGTGATTGATGACCTCAATCACTACCTATAAATATTTACGTTTTTCCTCCAATTATATGTCTCTAATTGCCACCAATGTTCTCCTAATCGAGATCATAATTTGGTGGTGACCCTTTCATTTCTCTTTTCCTCATATTAAGATTAAATTTTAGTAACCCAATTTCCGATGTGGGATTTCCCACAAATATATTTTCTATTTTCAACCTTTTATTTTCGAAGAACAATTTCAAATTACGAGGACGCAATTTATTGAAGGAGGGGAGAATGTAACACCCCAAGATTTCATAGTGTGTTATTTCTTCAAAATAATTCAATAACTTGCACTACACGTAACACCGAGTTCAATCACACCATGACTTACCAAAAAAAATCCATTTAAAAGAGGTTATGAATAGTATTAACTAAATTTTAAACTTTATTTAATCCTTATAATTTTAGAATCCATATTATGAGTTTCTTAGACATAATGCAAGAACATATTCATTTTCAGTATTGCACTTTTATCTACTTTTAATAGTGAAACATTTTTAAATACAATATTTTAAACTTTTTGACTAAATGGGGACATCAAAAAAATTAAAAATGAAACATCCCTAGCTTCCACGGTACGCTTTCCTTTGAATAATACAATAGCGTGTGTTGTATGCAACTTCGAGTTCTAACACACCACAACCAATCAAACTAGCCGTTATGAATAGTAATACCTACCTTTTAAAATTTTAGAAATTTTATATCTCAAAATGGACTTCATTTTTGGATTCGGAGTATCGAATTTAGCCTAAGGTGAAATTTTGGTACTTTTCGGATAACTTTCATATTTTGATGAATAGTGAAAATTACTAAAATTTAATTAAAAACAACTTTTTTAATCAAAATAATTAATAGTGATAAATTATGAATTTGAGTGATTTTAAATTATATTTAGAATATATTTTTACCATTTAATATAATGTTGGTCATTGGACATAATTTTACAATTAAACCGAACATAAACAAGTGTCAATCTTTTGATAGTTATTATCTCTTAAAAACACGCTTTTTTGTTTTGACAGCGGGAGTTAATTTTAAATTAATTTCTAACACTTCTGTGTTTTGAATTTAGAAAAATGGATTCCATATTTGGAATCATGATTTTCAAATTGTGTAAATAGGTAACTTTTATTTTTAGACATTTTGAATAATTACTGCGGTAAATATTTTATTTACCATGGTTAAGGGTAAATCCGGTAAATAAGGGTTAAAAAATAATATTATAATAATACTAAATTACCCTAAAATGTGTCCTAGACTTATTGGTTGATACATGTTCGACCATAGGCATCTTTTGGTAGATTTTGGGACCCCATGGTGCCACTTGTAGGTGATAGGGACACTTTATTTTAATTAAGTTAAAATGAATACAAAAATGACACAAGCATATATCTTTTAAAAAAACAATTTTTACATAGGGTTATATATGTTGGATTTTAGATTATAAATATTCATTAGAAAGATAAAACGATTTCCTACATAATGATATTTTATTTATAATTTTTAGACATTAAATAAGTTAATGTATTTATGACACAATGATGATGAATTAATTACTATAATAGTAAAAAATTAAAATAATTGATATTATAAATACCCAAATAAATATAATATGAAACTTTTAATGAATTAAAACAATTTTCTAGGATAATATGATATATTAGGATTTACTTAATGGACTTTTTTATAAGTAATCAATCTGTTATGAGTTTCACAAAAATAAACTATTCAATAGTGTCAAAATTGACATAAAAGAGTTTTCAAAACAAATATTATATTATTAATTGTTATTAAATTCCTAAAAATATAAGGCTCGGACAAGAGACTTATATCATGATAGGTGTCTCATTAATGGACTACTTGGGGGTCTCTTGGATGTATATAGTAAGTTTATTAACCATATTATATAAAAATACAAAGAGACATTGTAAAAGTGAAACTAATTAACTTAGAGTTACTACTTAAAAATGAGGTTAATATAAGTACCCAAACCTGTCTAAATTCTATTGGTTGAGTTTTTTTCGACCCCTACCCACCTTAAAATTTATATAATCAACTTTTGAGCCATTATAAACCGAATAAGAATTTATTATAAACTAATATTTCTAGCTTTTCCAAAGGTGCTCCTCACCCCTCTTATAAAAGGGCACTCCTCCTTCTCTTTTATACACACCTTAAAAACCTTTTGGTTCGGCAAAACTCTGCCCAAATACTCTCCAAAATTCCCTCACTACAACCTAGAGGCCTTATTTTGATCAGAAAGCAAACCTAAGGAGCCCTTTTGATCAAATCAAAAGGAAGAAACTGAAGAAGAGGTAATGATTTCCCCACCCTTTTCCAAGTTCCTTCTTCTTCCACTTCTTCTTCCTTTGTTGTTGCCATTCTAAAATAATAACTCCAGTATCATATATATACTGTGATGTTATTATAAATATGGTACAACCATATTCAGTATTCTATCCACCCTTTGAATAACATGTCACCATACGTGCGTACGTACGGCTTACCGTCTCCACGTCGTGGTGTAATTGTTATTCAATATATTATTATTTGGATGGTTATAATAATGATGTGTAACTCATGTAAATAATAAATATAACATGTTAATGATTATGTATATATGATATAACAACCGTTTATATATTATTTCAAAAGAATGATATTGTCGCTCGTGCGTACGTACGGACTACCGTCTCCACGAACGCGATGAGATTCATTCTCCATCGTATCCGTTCAAGTATAATTATCATTTGATGATTTAAAAATGATGTTTAAGGACTTGATATAATTTTGGATATGAATAATATACAACATATCCATTCCAAACATGGCTTACGTAACAATACATATAAAAGAAAAGAAGTAAGTTAACACCCGAAACAACGATAATACTAAGATATTATTATCAAATCAATATTAAAAGATAATATATGATATCATATTAATGTATATGATTCTTGTATAAATTAATAACAATTATTTCACCATTATACAGGAGGTTAACCTACCCCAACCAAGTAAAAGTACAAGGTAAGGGGTTTTCATCTCACTCCCTATTCCCGTGAGATTCATGCCATATTGCCACCATCACCTTTTGTGTGGTGTATGTACATCCCATAATTATATTCTTTGTGTAATACACTCTAATTTATGTGTATTTACATATTCATTGTATGATACCTCTTTCATGGGTTGTATGTTTCATAAGTTACCAAATCGTCGAATCTTCCCTTACAAGCTTATAAGAATATTTTCAAATTGAATGTATTATTTTATAATTATGTTACTTTTTAAATGATTTAAAAAAAGAGATATTTCCCTAAAATAGTTTTGATTTCATCTATGTCAACATCCTTTGATGGATTTTAAGCTTATTTTAAGTTGAGTTATTATGATACAAAACATCCATATTTTATTGAAGGTTTTGTGATATTTTTGACTGTGGATAAGTTATTCTTATGCCACTCATGGTTTTTGTTTAAAGTATTTACATTTCATTAGTTATTTTTAATCCGAATGTTTATGTTATATTTCAACCTTTCATTCAGATGAATGTGTTAGAAAAGTATGTTCCGGGTTGGGGACCGGTAAAAGTAAGCCCTCCGGTTTGGTCTCCGATTATTAGAGGAACTCCGGTTTGGTCTCCGGTTATTAGAGGCACTCCGGGTTGGTGTCCAGTTATTAGAGGCACTCCGGGTTGGTGTCTGGTAATTAGAGGCACTCCGGGTTGGTGTCCAGTTATTAGAGGCACTCCGGGTTAGGTTCCGGTTACAGTTAGCCCCTAGGTCTTGGGACGAGGCCTTGAAAAAGAAATTAAAGTTCAGCATTATGCATTCCGACATTATGAAAGTGGTTATTGATATTGCATGTTATTATTCGATTATTAGAATATCTATGTGAATAAGTAAATGGTATTATTTCATTTTACTTTTTCCATACTATGTTGAAGTTCAAGTTTAAAAGGCTTTTGTTTTATTAATGCATTGCCTTAAATTTTTATTCTTATTTTTGAATGTTCCGCTATATTGTTATCCTTACTGGGCATTTGAGCTCACCCCTTTTCTATGATTTATTTTTCCCAGGATGTGAAGAAGTAAGTTATGAATGACCTGCAGGGATATTATGAGGGGATAATAGTGTGGACTATGGAGACATTATGTTGTCGTAGTATTTTTTCACTTTATGATGTAATGTAAAACTTATGAATATATCTAGTGTTTCCAAGGCTGCTAAACCAATCGGTCTTTCGAGATTTGATCTTTTTTGTGATCATGCCAATGTTATTTAATAATGCACCGACTCTGGGTAACTAAGGTCGGGGCGTTACAAAAATTCACTATGAAGGCTACCATATGATTATATTTTGGAAAAGACACATGATCGTCTTGTTGTGGTAAAAAATATGATTCGAAACGAATGAGATATTAGTGTTATATGATTCCTCAAAAAGAAACTAGTGGAACACGACATGTAACTGGACCCACATGTTGTGTGGTCCTACTCCTCTTCATAGTCGTGTCACTAGCGATACAAGAATCACTACCCATGTAAACATACATGGTATGTATTGGGTCCACATGGCATGTCTTAGACATCTGGGGTCCTGGTAGTGCTCTTGGCTATTTCCATAAAACCTTGATCATGCATGTGTAATCTAGTACAGAACATGTACTCTTACATGGGGGTTCTGCGGATGTCCTTTAGGCAATGCCTTTCTACCCTGGCACAGTGTCAGTACATGACATGTACCTGGGTATGACTATGTACATATACACTCGAAGCACACATCATGTCCCCAGAATAGAGTCACCCAGTTTTTGGGGGTACCACTATGTGTGTGATAATGATCCCATCTGAATCCATATCCTCCAAAACTCAGGGGATACACAAAGTTTGTTCATCAGACTACATGGCCTATTCAAAATAGATTTCCATTGATTTGTACAAATCCCACTTGAGGCCTCCTCGTGCCTCCGTACCTCTTTTCATGTCCAATCACATCCCTATCATTTTAAACATTGGAAGAATCACCCAATTCCCCATATCCTCTGAATCCACCCCTAATTTATCACACTATTTAATAAATTTGAATCTTACATGACTCTGGGGGTTTTATCATTCTCAGTCCTTCCCGAAAATGTCAAATTGCTACCCCATTTCCCAATACAAAAGAACAAAAAGAAAATGTGGGGGAAAAGAACAAAAAAATTATAACAATAATATTCCAATAATTTAAGATCAATAAGTTTATATTGATATTTTTAGGGTCATAAACATTTAATATTATTGATTACATTAATATTCAAATGTAAATAGATACATAGATGCACTCTATTAATTGATTTAATGAAGGACAAGAGACATATTTGATCAATATAAATCTATTAATTAAATTGGGGATGAATAAAAAACATTAAAATTCCTACCTCAAATTGGATTTTTCATTGATGAAAAATGTTCTCACCAATGAATGATAGAATTCATTGCATTCGCTACATCTCAATTTTTCTAGATCCATATTTTCATCATTATCTGATTCTGATTGCCATTGAGACGGTTGAAGATATCTCCTATTAATGGTCCCATGGATATGTGGATTACCATAGGGATCTAAAATAATGATGTATATATTGGGGATTTCTGTTTATTTAAATTAAAAAATTATTAAAATTAATTATATAATCATCCCACTAAATATACTTCCAATAACTGTTGTATCTGAACTCCCTTCACTGACATATTATAGGTCACGCCTAGGGAACACCACATGTTTCGTATCAAAATATTGTCTCAAATTTTTTGTATAAGACTCTATTTAATAGTTATCCCATATTCCTTAAGAAATAACATTTCTGTGATATAATATATTTTTAATATTTTTAAAACTTTATTTATGGGTACACTGTGCCTTTGAATAACATGTTGTCTCAGCACCTATCTCTGAAAATATTCCTAGATATATTCTAATGTATTATTAGAAAAAAAGTCTTTTCAAGGTTTATAAGTCTTCTATTCCAATGATTGTAGTATATGTTGATGGGGTTATATAAGGGTAATTATAACATACACCTTCTCTCTAATTTTAATGGGAATAAGTTCCCACTATTTTCCCCCATTTACAACCAAGATATTCCAACATGTTTCATATATGTTAGAAAAAATCTGGATTTCTACCGATTTTCCTAAAATAGTGAATCTCTTTACACTTTAAGCTTTTAGGATATGTCTCAGCACCTATAAGTTCTTGAGTTATAAGTTTCATATAGATTTGGAGATGTTAGAGGTTAGTTGGATCCCTTTTAGGAAGCTATTAGACCACCGCAGGGAAACAATTCTCTTCCCTCTCTATATCCATATGGTATGGCAGAATAGAATCGTCACATTTCTTGTATGTTCTCCCAAAAATTAATATTGTGATGATGGTTTCCATTGGATTTTATTTGAATCTTTATTGACCCAGAGATCTATGTTGTTTTATCTCTTATAGGCTCTCCTAAGCTGCATATGTGCCATTGTGGTGGTACTATTTGACAAAGGCATTAGACACATGATGTTTGTGAAATGACATTAGTTAGAAAATTATCTTATAAATTGTGGATACAAATTTTATTGTGGTTGGGTAAAACATGTAATGCCACATATAAAGAGATATATCCTAAGAGACATGGCTACTACCATCGGTCCGTCTTCTGTCTTAGTATACAATGATGAATGGATCTGCATTTAATTTTATATAGATTAAAGAATGATTTCACAATGGCTCCTAAATATTATGAATTTAAAATAATCATAAACATGAAACTAATAAATATAGAATCACTTGTAAGCATATATTCGATCGGCCACATTCATAGATAATGGTTTCAAATCAGTTTCAAAATTTTGTTTTGGATAGAAACATGATTCCCAACATGTGGAAACCACTATCCAATTTTACTTTTAATTATTTTGGTTGGGGGAATCATTTTGGCCACTTCATTCTCATGGTGTAGTCTACCCAGACTAATTTGGAGCCAACATGGTCCAACTTCCCCAATAATGGTCATCACTGTGGCTTTACCAATTACACTTTAGATGCACATTAATTGATATGATTGGTGGTTTGGATCATATAATTATTTAGTGGGGTTTACTAATCCAAGAATAACATATTGATTTATGAAATATTCCTAAATCATTCCTAGATCATATCATGGGGTTGGTTACCATTATGGTAGAGATCTGATTGAGATTATGCATCAATGTGAACAACTATATGTATAACAGATTTTCCATCACCATATTATTCATTGGTCGATAAATTGTTGTTTAGAATATCATAGTTGAGTAATATAATGTATTTTTCATCCATAGTGGAGTTAGGTTTTCATTTTTTTTGAATATGGGGAATGTAATAGGTTCTTCCCATTTATCTCCATAATGGGAATAAAACCCCAGTTTGATCGATTCCACATATTGGGACACATCGTGCCTTTTATGGTCAAGTGAAAATGATAATTATGTTCCATTTTAATTTCATATATCTATAACAATTGGGGTGTTTTTATTGATCCTTAATGAGTCCTCCTATGTCCCCAAATTAATATAAACCAAGTCTCATGATGTTCACGTTTCACAGTTTTATATTTTGTGATAGGACCAATATCTGAATTTTGACATCATCCGTTAATGAAATGTACTTCCCATTTTCAATTCATAGTTATAGTGCATCAAGTAAATTGGTTCCTAGTTATTATTGTAGTGGTACTTGCGTATAAATTATTCTTTTATATTTAAATGGCAGTCGATATATTAATTTTAAGAAGATATAAGAAATGGGATACAACTCTTTTGGATTGATGGAAAATAAGGAATATAACCTTTTTTGTATAATTTCTCATTGGGAATATATATTATTTATGAGTTTCATAAAGAATGAGGAATATAATAGTGAAAATTATTTTTCTTAAATTATTGTTACATCATCTTAAAGTTAAACAATATAATAGTGATACAAAATGTGGATCCAAATGTTGAGTGTCTTGGGAAAATTTGGACCATTAATAACATGTACATAATAAAATAGAAATATTTTATAATTCCATATTATCTATCTTCTTAGTGGCCTACACATTCTCATTAGTTCATGACATCACCGAAGGATATACATAAATGAATAGAGTGTGCTAAAAACCAATAAGAGCATAGATAAGAGCATGAATCAATATAACATGGGGTGATTATAATAATTGTCATCAAAACATACTCGTAAAATAATCAGAATAATCATGAGTGGAATAATTGTATAATTTTATGGAATATAGAAATGTATAAAAATGAATCATCATGTCTTAGTTGTCAAATTCCAAACATAGTTGTAAACAAATGTAGCATCATGTTCAGACATATAATATGTGAATTATAATAAAATCATCATTGTGATAAAATATAGAATAATGTTCACACATATTTCACTTTACCTCATGTGATAAATGAAATTGAAAAAATAATTGGTGTGCTATATAATTCTTGGTGAACCAGTCATATCATAATATTTACACAATCATGCATACCATATAGAACATATATCAATCATTGAAATAATATAACCCATGGAAATGACATGGGTTTAATGAGAATTTCAGAAGGAATAATTTCTTGAGTAAACCTTGTGTTTTCCAAAAATAAATTAATAACATACTTGGTATATTAATCATCAATCTAGATTGAATAAGAAACAATCTCAAGAAACCTGAAATATTTGTTTCTGGAAAGAAGAATTCCTTTTGAAAATTATTTTCATTTGTCAAAAAATATGATTGTAAACATCTATATCAATGAAAAGAAAAGGTAAGGAAAAATAAATTTTGTTTTATGAATATTATCACAATATCAACACTATAAGTTTTCATGAATGAGGAATAACCCATTGAAATGTAGTTTAGTTTGAGAATCCCCTTTCTTTATGTCCGAAATATTTATTCACATTAATATTCTTGATAATAAAATTATATTCATTAATTAATAAATTCAGAACCTATTATACCTTTATTTTATTAATTATAATTATATTAACTTTTTTCATGTCCATTTTGATGAGTTACAGTTTCCAAAATCATTGTTCGAGGGTTTTTGTTTTCTTTCTTTTCTTGGTCGGTTCACTTGTATACAAGGATGGAAGTTCAAGTAAAATGGGGATAGTTTTATAGAATTGAAATAATATTATTCTAATGAACATCCATAAAATTAAACTATTTTATATGTCATTTGGTTATATGGTATAAGGGTGAATCATTAGATGAAGCATTAATGATAATCATTTAGTTTAATTTGGTTGTTTTTTGATCACCATGAACTAAGATCATTTTACTATTAATTATTATTTATATATGATAGTTAACGATCTTAACAGAGGTTATAAAATATATTTAATAATTTTTTGAAACCATTATAGTGGTTTTATGACCATCCATGAAGTTGATATAGGAAAATGAAGGTGCATGGTCAACGATGGTAGTAAATCACCACATCACAGACGATGTTTTCACCTTAAGAATAAAAGGAGGAGATGAATGGTTTTGAAGATGGATAATTAGATTTTCCTAATAATATTACACTATATATTGGATACTATGGTTTTCATTAAACCTGGATATAGGGATATTTGGAGATAATAAGAAGATAAATTAAATTAAAATGGAATTAAAAGAAAATGAAAGCGGGGTTTACCTCTAACATTATCTTCCATGAGAACCTCCATATGAAAACAGGTTTTGGTATTTTCTTGAGAAAAAAGACACATGGTCATGGTTTAGGGATTTTTGAAGTGTATTGGGCATAAATTGGACAAGCTTCAAGGCTTTTATGGCAAGAGGAAAAGATGTGGCGAGGGGTGGTATTTATTGGGGAGGAGAGGGGTGTTTTTTGATTATATTATTCATTAGTTATTTATTTTTTCCCTTGACTAAGACTAGTTGAACATTATGAATAAATATGTTAAAATAATGAAGGAGTGTTTGATATTTTAGAATACATTATCCATATATCATCTATGACTTAGTAATTCTTGAATTTATTAAATACTGTAAATTCTAATATTTAACTATAAACCAAGAAGTCAACCATTTTAGAAAAATCAAAAAAATTATCCCTAACCATTTTTAAATGTATATATTTCAAAAAATATACTCTATTTTAAGGAAATAATTATATAAATATGATAAATTTAATTTTAAATTAATTTCATCATTTATATGGATAATACCGATTTTAAAATTATATATCCTTTTACAATACATCGAAAAATTAATTAAGGTCTCACAAAATTATAGATTTAATAATAATAAAAATATTAATTTAAGAATACATTTTATGAAAATTAATAAATAATCATTTTATAAATTTTAATATTTAAAATAAACATTTATGTTTTATAAAAGTACTAACACGTAATTAATATTGTTTAAAAGGTTTATTTACTTGTACTATGATACAATTCTTTCATATTATCATTTATAGAATACATAATTTATTTAATACTTTCATTGATAGGGTTACTATTCTAATGGTTGGAATACTACTCATAATGGTCACATTACTATTCCAATGGACAATTTAATATTTCATAGATATAGACTCTTTAACTTCTAAAAATACCAACTATTTCATTTATTCATCATTTATAATGTGTTTATTTTTTTCTCTATGTAATTTTATGTGATTTATAGTATATAAAATATTTATAAGAAGTGATTTTCCATTTATAAAATTATGAGTTGTTAAAAATTTTCCCCCTTAGGAAATATCTCCCTCAAAATTGTGTTTTACAAAAACAGGTGAGGGTATTGTTCCATCAATGCTTCATATTGTTCCAATGTTTCCCCTCCAAAATTACGGTTCATCCATAATAATTTGAACCAGTGGTTAGTATTATTGTGTTGAACATTAAATATATGGTCTAAGATCTTCTTCAGCTTCTCCTCGTAAGATATATCATTTTCCATCAATAAAACATCTAGATTCGTCAAATTTGAGGTATCTGGTATATAATTCTTGAAGAGGGATACATTTAGTATATCGTGTACTTGATAAATGGAAGGTGGAAGTGCCATTCGATATTCCACAGATATGACAAGATCAAGAATCTTGAAGGGGCTGATGTACCTATGAAATAGCTTTCCATTATTCTATAATCTAATGATCCTATTCCCTAGAGATATGTGGAAGATTACCAGGTATCCAGATTAAAATACTAGGTCTCCTTGATGACTGTATGCATATCTCTCTTGTGAACTTTGGTTTTCTTTGATGTGATGCTAAATAGTTTTCACCTTCTCTCCTATTTATTTCACTATTTTCGGTCTTTGTAGCATACATTCACTAACTTCATCCCCGCATGTCGGTGTTAGGAATGTTTTCCCATAAATGGATTCATATAGATCCATTTGGATGATTAAGGGTAAAAAAATTTGTATGAGAACTTATCCAAAGTCAGATGTTGGTTCCATCTTACTTTGAATTTCATAGAACATTCTATAAACATGTCTTATAATGTATAAATACTTCATTCATATTTTCCATCATTTTTAGGATGATAGGACGTGCTAATTCTCAGAATATGTTTTTGAACATGTTGTAGATTTTTTCAGAACAAGGAGGTGAATATTGGAGCTTGGTATGAAATAATATATAGTTTCACTCCATTTAGTCTTACCAATTATCTGATGTATATCTATTCATGTTGATCAAGTGAAAATTCCGCTCAGATTGAGATAAATTGATAGTTCATGGTAATACAATCTACAACCACTCGTTTAGAATTTTTTCCAATGGATGTATTCATTGGTGAAGTGATAAAATAATGGTGGTGTTTTTTCATTTCCATGTTGGCTTGGTTAATGGATCCATCATCCCTTTATAAATTTTCATTTCATCCTTCACTTTATGAAATACTAATAACATTGATGTAGATTCAACGATCTCCTTCTTCATATTTTACCACCAATAGTTCTCTTGGAGATCTTGTTACATCATTGTGCTCCCTGGATGAATAGAGAAGGTTGAGATTTGTGAATCATTAAGATGTTATCAATTAATATCTATGGCAGATGGTACACATTATCCAACCCCAAATTTCACGACTCTACATTAATCCATTTTTATCTCTATGGATTTCCAATTTATGATATATTATACCATTTTCTAAATATCTACATCATTTCATTGAGTATAATACATTTTATTGATGAGGGTTGGTTTGAAATAATTTTATAAAGTATTGTTGTTTTTCTTTAATTAATGACTCCCATATACTTCATATAAAGGTTTATGAAGAATGTATCCTTCTCAATTCTCATCATTGATAAAGATTTATGATCCATTCTACTCAGATAATTTTATGCCTTATTTCCAATACTAGGATGGTAGTGGGTTTTTCAATTATAATCTTTAATGAGATCTAACCATATTCACTAGTGAATAGTATTCTCTTTTTGGGTGAATATATATTTGATTCTATTTTTATCATTATATATCTAAAACTTATTCACATAAAGATAATGATTCCATATTGTCAACACAAAAATCATTCCTTCCAACTCTATATCATGCATAAGATTGTTTTACTCATTATTTTTTAATTTCCTTGTGGTATATTCTATCTATTTATCATTTATCATAAGTAAAAAACATAATAACATCTATTAAACATTTATTTTAACCACAAATTATTCCCCTCGTTTCGTATGTTTCAATACTACAACAGTAATAAGCTTTATTTTACCTCCTTGAAGCAGTCTTCACATACAGTGATCCATAGTAAAATATCTCTCTACCAAGTAAAATTGTTTAGTGGGATTGAAAATCATGAAACTTTCTTCACATGTCTTTGTAAATAAGCATCTAGACCAAGTAAACTATAGATCTCTACTGAAGATGTTTTCCGGGTCGACTCTTCAATTTCCCTACTCCTGGATGGGCCCAAGGATATTCCATTGCTCGTAATAACTCTTTCTATGAAAGAAATTTCCACAATCAGAACTAAAATTTATTGTACATTACATAAATGTTACACCTTATAAAATTAATTATCATGGTATTCAAAAGCTCATTATGTTCCCATTGCTCTTGGTTTATATCCGAATTTCATCAATAAATACTACCGTAAAGTTGTCATGGTAATATCTAAATACTCTATTAATTATATCAATTAATATTTCTGTAGATTTTGTAAGCATTAATGGAATCACTATTAGCTCAAAGATTCCACACCTCATTCTAAAGGAAATGATGGGAATATATTCCAACCTCAGCTTTAGTTTTTGATATCCCTACAGATGGTCCACCATAAAAAAATAATTGACCTCACGCAGTAGATTGAAAAAGTCACCCATCTGTGGCAGGGGATTCCTATTCTTTATCATTATTATTTTTAACTCACTATAATAAATTTATAGGTTCATTGATCTATCCTTCTTCTTGATGAAGAGGAATGGTTCACTCCATGGTAAAGCACTCAAGCGTATAAAATGATTTTCTAGATTCTCTTGTAACATCTTCTATTGTTCCTCCAACGTAATGGTGGACATTATACAAGGTCTCTTTAATATAAGAAGAGATCCAAGAAAAAATTAAATTAATAACTCAACCTCTCAGTCAGGATAAAGGCATGGAAATTCTTCAAGGAACACATCACTATAGTCCATTATAATGGTCATGTATTTGAGCATGATTCTCTCTATTGTATTAGTAATTTGAGATAGATATTATTGTTTATAAGGAAATCATATCCAAACTAGAAATTATGATTCTAAAGTAGATTCATCCTCCTTCTTACAGTTGTATAGAATTTTATGATTCATTGGGATGTTAATAGTGATACTTGTTTCATGACAGATGATGTTGGATTTCTATAAAAATATCTAATCCATGCCAATATATAATTAAATTCCACTAATGAAAGTAAGAAAATATTTATAGGGGGAAAATTCAGAAAACATTAACTGGGTACGATTTATATACTTTGGATGAAATAATTTCCCCATTTTTTGTTCCCAATCAACCTCTATATTTTAAGGTGGTGTTTGAACTGGTATACTAAACATAAAATATACAAAAGATTCAGTAGAACCATATTCAAATAGTATATTATATATTCATGAATAAATAATCCATGAAACTATCACCACATCCTTATCAGGATCCACCTCCACATTAGTGATTTCATATGATTTTCTTTCCTCATTTTTCTTTTGGGAATGATGATGCATATTACCCTTGAGGACTCTTGGTTTATTAAAATGGTTTTCATAGGTCCCTTGATCCATATAGTTGAAGCATCGAAACAATGATGGTGCTCTATTTTCCACCCTCACATTTTCATACTTCCTCATGTGAATTTGGAATTCATGGTCTTGGTGGCCTTCTATCCCACACATGTTGTGTTCCCCCATCCCATTGAGTCAATTTCCATGATGATTCTTCCTATATTTCGATATTTTAGTAGTTTTGTTTTCTTTACACCATTATCATTAGATCCCCCATCTTTAAACTCCATCTTCTGTTTCATATCTCCATAACCATGCGAAAATTCTCCAAAATCCATCTCCACGTTAGTAGAATACCGAAATACATTATTATAACTCCCAAAGTCTCCAATTTCTAGATAATTTAAAAGTTATGGTTTTAAACCACATAAAAATCTATCTATTTTCTATCATTTTTTATAACAAAACCCATAGTGTAAATTTAAACCCTTGTGAAATTTTCCTCATAAGGCGTGATAGGTTTACATTCCATTTTTGTTAATCTTTATAAATTCTCTCTCCATCTCTGTATGAATAGTTTGAGGGAAATAATTGTCAAGAAATATTTTACTAATGTCTTCCCACTCATTATCTTAAACATTATCCTTAATCTTGGTGTTCTTAATCAAGGACCACCATTGATCGTCCACTCTATCTAAATGATAAATAGATAGATTCACCTTCTCCATATTAGAATGGTGAATCACAGAAAATATATTATCAATTGAGTTGACCAACTTTTCTATGGCTAGTCGATCAGAAGATCCACTAAATTATAGTGGTCATTTCAAAATAAAATAATTTATAGATTGTTTCTACATCTTACATAAAATAGGATGTTCTAAATTATTTTGTTTATTGTTCATTTCTAGATAAATATTTGGAAAAATTTCGATGAAATTTTTAACACCACCTCCCAATGTATGGGAGATGTCATTAGGGAAATCACCACATTGTCCCTCACACAGATTGTTTGTTTGGATTCTCCTAGTTTTCACCATTCTCTAAAATAGAAATAGTTTTAAAAAACATAATTCGATGAGTCATAAATTAATAATTTATTCCATTGAAGTATTAAATCTAAAGTAATTTCTTATGTGATCCCCTTGTATATAATTTTTTTAACTAAAATAATCTTGGGTTCTTACATATACATTGTTTCATACTAAGGGTTTTACATAATTTTCTCCAATCCTAATGCAAAAATCAACTAAACCATTCTAGTATACCAACTATAGTGGCCATTATTTTTCTTACATTAACATTAAATCATTTTAATGGTAAACAATATATTAGTATTACAAAAAAGGATACAAAGGTTTCATTACTTGGTAAAACTAAAATCATTCAAAAAAATTACATAATAAAACATAAATACTATTTAACTCTTTATTCTCTACATTATTAGTGGGATTCACATTCTCCATTGTACAAGTAATCACCTGATGATATATATTGAAGAAAGAGATCAATAAATAGCTCAGTAAAAGTATATATGAGAACATGAATCAATATAATATGGGTGAGGATAATAAAAATCCTAATAATAGAAGAATAGGATAATAATAAAAATAATGAGTGGAATAATTTGATAATTTCATGGAACGTGTAAATTCATAATAATGAAGTGACATTATATATTGGTCAAACAAAACACATATTTGAGAACAAATCTAGAATCTTGTTCACATATAACATATGGGAATAATCATAACATAATCATTGGGAGAAAATATAGAATAATTTTCATTAATAATCCACCTTATCTCACGAGATACATCACATTTACCAAATAATTAGATTATTATTTAATTTTCGGTTCACCCATCACATGAAAACATTTACATAATCATGAATTCCACATAGAACGTATAACGATCATTGAAATAAAATAACCCATATAATGGAAATGGGTTTCATTAGAATTTTAGAAATAATACATTCATGATCAAACCTTTTGGTTACCATAAGAAAAATGGAATAACATACTTGGTATAATAATCTCCAATCTCGTGTGAAGAAGAATGAATATCAAGATAAGTAAAACATGTGTTTTTTGAAATAAGAGTTATTTTAGAAATATACTTGTATTCAAAATAAAATAAGATTGGATATCTATACCTATATATATATACTAAAAAATTAAATAGAATTACCAGAAAATTATGTTTTATGAATAATATAAGAACATCCAAAGTAAAAAAAATTCATTAATCAGGAATAACCAAAATAAAAAGAGTTGGGTTCCAGAATCTCCTTACCCTATGGCCGAATGATTTATTCACATTATTATCCTCTAAAATGAAATTTTATTAACTAATTGACATATCCATAACCAATTATAAATGTATTTTATTCATTATAATATTATTAAGTTCATTTTGTCCATTTTTATGATTGATAGTGTTCAACTTCATTGTTTGGGAGTGTTCCTTTCCATGGTCTTCATGATCGGTTCACTTGTATACATGTATAGAAGGTCAAGTAAAATTTTTATAATTTTACAAAATTGATATTATATGTTATTAAAGAAATTAAATAATATTAAATGCTCTTATATATAATTTTATTATATTTTATGAGGAATAAACAATAGATAAGACATTATTTATAATATTTATATTAATTGGGTGGTTATTCGATAATCACAAACTGCTTTCATTTTATTGTTTAATATTATGAATATATGTTAGTTGTAAAACATAAAAAGGGTTAGAAATAAACATTTTATAGTAATTTTCAACCATTAAAATGTTTTTATGACTAGACATTACGTAATTTTAGGAATTTGAATGTGTTTTTCCTTCAATGGTGGTAAATTGAAACATCATGGATGATGTTTTCATTTTTAGAATAAAAGTGATAGGTGAATGGATTTGAAGGTGGATTATCCAATTAACATACTAATAGTATAGTATTTTTAGGATACTTGAGTTATCTTTATACTTGGATAAAGGGATTTGAACATAGAATATTAAGAAAATTGAAAAAAATGAAAACGAAAGATGGTTCTTACCTCATGAATTCTCCTCTTTGATATCCTCCTTAGGGAAACTTTTTTTGTTATGTTGTTGAGACTAAAGGATCATGTCAAAGGGGAAGGAAATTTGGATAATAATTGGGTATAAATTTTATTTGCTTCATGTCCTAGAATGTGTGGGGGAAGAAGTGGTTTTTGGTGGTAATTATTGGTGGGGAGATTGGTGTTTCTTTATTATTTTATTCATTAGTTTATTATTTTTTCCCAAGACTATGAATAATTTGATCCTTATCAATAAATATATTAAAATAATGAATTATTATTAAATATTTAAATATTACATTAGCTATACATCATATATGATTTAATAATTCATGAATTTGTTAAATACCACAAATTAACACATTTCATTATTCTCAAAAAAATCAAAAATTTTAAAAGTGTCCCAAAAATTCACCCTATCATTTTTTTGACATGTAGAATTAAAAATTTAACTCCATTTTATGAAAATAGTATTCATGATATCATATATTTATTTTTTAATTAAATTCATCATTTACTTGAAAAAATACCCATTTATAAATTATAACTGATTTTATATGACTTTGAAAATTTAAATAAGGACTCATAAAATTATCTTATAATAATAAGATAAGAAAATATTAATTTATGAGTGTATTTTTTGGAAAATAATCTTTCTTTGAAATCATTATGTTGATTTTAAAATTGAAAATTGAAATTTTTGTTTTATAAAAATACCTACAATTATATAATAAATTTTAAAACATTTATTTACATATACTATGATATCATTATATCATATTATAATTTATGGATACCAAAATTTAATTTATAATTTCAAAGATGAATATACTCTTCTTTTAGGTAGATTATTAATCCTAATGGTCACATTATTGTTCCAAACATCATGTCAAAATTTCATTGGTATAGGTTCATTAACTTCTATTAAGACTAATTATTTAATTCATTCAACATTTATAAAGTTATTATTATGTTCTTTATGTAATATTATGTGATTTATATAATATGTAATAATTATAAGAAGAGAGTTTCCATTAATAAAATTATGCATTGTTACATTCTTCCCCCCTTATGGAATTTTACCCACGAAATTTTGTTTTACAAAAATAGGTTTTGGAAAATCTCATTCATTGATTCCCCCAGTTCACATATTGAATTTTTATATTTATGGTTCGGACAAAATACATTTACTTGGTGATTAGTCATGTTGTGTAATAATATATCTCTATAGACTAAGATCTCACTTGTATCTCCTCATAAGGGAGATCATTTTCCATCTTAACAACATCTGCATTCATTACATGTGAGGGATCTGGTATATACTCCCTCAAGAGGGATACATCAACTACATTATGTTCTTGAGACATGGTAGGTGGAAGTGCTAGTCGATAGGCAACACCTCTAACATGATTAAGAATCATGAAGGGGATGAGGTACCTTGGAATCTGGTTTCCATTCTTCGCCAATATCATTATCCTCTTCCATGGATATATGTGGAGGAATACCATGTATGCATGTTTAAACTCTAGGTCACATAGATGATGGTTCACATAGATATTTTATTGAATTTGGGATTCCTTGATGTTTTGGTGAATGGTTTTCACCTTCTCTACCATTTATTTGACAATTTGAGGTTCTAAAGGCTTATGTTCACCAACTTCTTCACAACATGGATGTGTTCTAAATATTTTCATATAAATTGATTCATATTTATCTATTTGTATTCTCAAGTACAAACTGTTGTTGTAAGTGAACTTGTTCAGAGGAATATATTTGTCCCATCATCCTTTAATTCCATATAACATGATCTCAACATGTCTTCCAATGTCTGAATAGTCTATTCGGACTGGCTGTCAGTTTGAGAATGATTGGACTTGTTGAATCTCAACTCAGTGTTTATATCATGCTGGAAACATTTTCAGAACCTAAACGTGATTCTCATAAATATATCAGATAAAACCAAGAGTTGAATTCAATTCATAAATATCACTACTCTAATATATATCAAAACATTTTAATATTGTGGTAAGTCGTATCAAATTATGATAAAGATAGATTTATTTATAAGATGATCCATATAAACCCATATATCAGCATGTACTCTATATGTCTTCAGATATCTGATGACAATGTCATGAGAGATGTTTTCCCATTTTTGTGTTGGTATGTGTGATGGTTGTACTATCCCATTACACCTTTTCATTTAAAAATTCAAATTATGATAAACCAAAGATATTTTATGTATACTCAGTGATCTCCTTCTTTATATTTCCCCACCAATAGTTCTCTCTAAGATCACGATACATCTTTTTGCTCCCAGAATAAATAGGGAAGGTTGAAATATGTGAGGTATTTATAATCTCTTTCTTTATCTCTAGATTGTATGGTACACTTAGTCGTGACCCAGATCTCTGACCCCTTCCTCATGCATTTTGAAATATTTATATTTCCCATTTAGGATAGCTTCAAAAAAATTTCTAAATTTCAACATCATTTCATTGAGAATCCCCTATTTTATCGATGAGGTATGGTTGAAGAAACTTTTGAGAAAGGATTGATGATTTTATTAACATAATTATTCCCATGTACATCCTTTGTAGATATTAGTATAATGGATCCTTCTCAATTCTCATTATTTATAAAGATTCAAGATCCTTTCTACATAGAGATTCCTTTACCTTGTATTCTTTACCTAGATGGTAGTAGATTGAGAAATCATCATCTTTGATCATCTCTGACCATCTTAACTAGTTCATATTAATATTATTTTGTGTGAATATATATTTTAGGATCATTTGATCATTAAATTTATCACACTTCTACCCATAGAGATAATGCCACCATATTTTCGACACAAAGATCATAGACACTAAATTGAGATTATTCATAGGATAGTTTTTCATCTGAATTTTCAATTATCTTGAGGTGTAGGCTACCAATAGATCATTTTTTCATTATTAAATATCCTAAACCTTGTTTTATGAATAACTATATACCACAAGGAGATCCCCACTTTTCGAAAGTGTGATTTTTGGCTTGGTGATAAGCATCTCTTTTAAAATCTTGGAGGAATTATTCACATTCATTGGTCCAGACAAAAAAATTTCCTATATGATTCTTCATGGTTAGTTGGTTTTAGTATCATGATATATTCTTCCCAAATTTTTGGTTATACCCTGCTAGACCAAGGCTACTATGGATCTCAGTTATAGATATTGTCCTCATCCACTCTTCAATTGTATTTATCATGGAAGGGTCCATTTTTATTCCTTTTACAATGATAACATGACCGAAGAATGATACTTCTCCATCCACAAAACACATTTAATGTACTTTTCATAATGGTCATCCCTTTCCAAAATACTTAGTATAGTATTAAAATGCTCATCATGTTCCCCTTACTCTAGGATTATATTATAATAACATCAGTAAATATTACCAAAACTTTATTAACGTAATATCTAAAGGATCTATTAATTAACTCCAAAAATATTTTTGGAGAATTAGTGACTCCAATGAAATCACTATGAAATCATAGTGCTCGTACCTCATACCAAAGGTAGTATATATAATATCTTCCTTCCTCACTGTTAATGGGTTATATCATGACCGAATATCCGTGATTGAGGAATATGTATCCTCATGTAGTAGATCAAACAAGTCATATATCTATGGGATGGTAGAAATCATCTTTATAATGATTTTGTTGAGCTCATGATAATAAATACAGTGGTTCATTGATCTATCCTTCTTCTTGACAAAGAGGACTGGTGCACCCCATAGTGAAGAATAAGGGAATATAAAACCCTTTTCCAGATTCACATGTAACGTCTTCTTTAGTTCCTCCAACTAATTGTTGTCCATTATATAAGCTGTCATTGATATAGATAGACTTCCATGAATATGTTCAATAAATAACCCAACCTATTAGTAATTAGTAAGACCAAAAAAAATTTAAGGACAACATATTTTTAGTCCCTTACAATGGGAATGTCATTGAGCATGATTCTGTACGTTTTCTCTATCATTTGAGCTAGATATTTTTTCTAAAAAGGAAATAATATCCAAAATTGAGATGATGATTCTGATGGAGATTCATCCTTCTCGTTACACTTGTACATAATTGGAGGATTCCTTCGGATGTAATGAGTGATCTCCCTTTCACAGTAGTTTATTTTCTCTTTTATAAAGATAGCCAGTCCATTCCCAATATAGAATTAAACTCCACCAAAGTATGTAAGAGAGGATTTTATAGGAGTTTTAGGAAAAAAATAATGTATATTACCAAAGCTTGATGCACATGGACAGTGCATTACTTTTGAGGAATACTTAATACATAGCAAAAACCAACACTCAAGGACCGTAATAGTTTAGTGTCTTTGGAAACTCAGAACACAATCTTCTAATTATGGTGAAAGATCTTTAACATCTCCTATAAAGATCTTCCCCTTTTGTTTTCTTACCTAAAACCTTTATTTATATCTCGGGGAAAAGAAAACATATAAAGGGTGAGCTCAAATTCTCATTAAGGGTAAACATAGAGAAAATAAAACAATCCAAAAACATTTGGATGTAAAAAAATGAGCATAAAATCTAAACATCAAAATCATGAGCAGTGACATAAAACATTGTAGTAGATAAGGCATAGATCATAAAAGAACATTAATCATGATAAAATATCATGAGAATAAAACATGTAATTGTGGAAAACCATTAAGCACATGATATGATTTCTATAGTATCCAAGGCATTGCTGCGAAGACCATCTAAGTGGACAAAGTCCCTTTCTGAATCGAGTTCACTCCTCTTTCCAGTCCTATCACACTAATCCGGATTAACGAACTGTTCCAGCCATGTCTATATCATGAGATATAAATCTTTACCCAATTAATTGGAGGAAGATATAGGTCCCACACATCTCATAATTAAATCATTCTTATGTGTGCCATAACATGAACATAAATCATTCATCATTACCAAAAGAATAAAATGGGTTTCATAAACATCATCCCATCATAACATAATCCATATATAAAATGGATATCATTTCATCATAAGAAAAGTTAAACCATGTAAATCACAGAGACATTATAATTGAAACATACACATATGAAATAATTCCATCTTATATGGAAAATGGTTTTGATAAAACACTTGAAATGAATTCATGAGGAAAATATCCTTTCTTCTTCAAAATCATTTTATTTTACAAAATGACATGCAATTTTAAAAGAAATAGATTTTGATGAAAACAGTCATAAAATCTTGTAGAGTAATCCTCATAAGGTGTGATTACACCATAAAAATCTGTTCATGCAATATATGTTAAAAAAACATTCTCCTCGTACTTTTAACGGAAAAGTAAAAAGGTACCATGTACGGTAAACAAAAGAAAGATTCCACCCATAACACAAAGTAAAATTAAAAG
Organism: Viscum album; assembly: GCA_963277665.1. Classification (NCBI taxonomy): domain Eukaryota; kingdom Viridiplantae; phylum Streptophyta; class Magnoliopsida; order Santalales; family Viscaceae; genus Viscum; species Viscum album. The sequence goes on along the minus strand of OY728125.1, from coordinate 1,470,178,974 downwards.
AAGGGTAAAAATGAATTTAAACATACATTGAAGAATATTAAACACTTTATGAAAAACATTTTATAGACATGGATGAAAAATATAACCCCAGTAAATACTTGTGTATAAACAATATCAGATAAGAATGAGATTGGAATAATTACCCCTTACCTTAGGTCTGAAATGCTTCCTATGTATCTGAACCTCCTATATAATGATTTAAATAATGTCATTGAATTATTAGAGAATAATATTCATTGTTATTATATCATATATGGTTCACTTATGACATTATATTACCCGTTCTTATGTAAATTGTGTGTTACAGCAGTGTTCTGGGTAAAATCGTTTTATTTATCGTACGTGTTTGGACTTGTTGTTCTTGATATTATTATTACATATATCAAGTTTAAATTACCTCCAAAATGTAAATAATGATTTATATATCATATATATTCAGTATATATATATAATATATAGATAAATGAAATGAAATACACCGTTCATGGAGACGGTAATCCATACGTACGCATGAACGCTGTTTTCCTTTCCTTATTGACTTGAATAGAAGTAATTAGTTGACATATGTAAATATATATACATAAATCCAGTAGCATTATCATGTCATATATTTTATTATTATTCATTATATATACTTTATAATCATTTTTGAGTGGTTAACATGGTGAATGAATCTCATCGCGTTGTGGAGACGGTAATCCGCACATATGCACGAGTGATGATATCATTCCCATAATTATGGAATTGAATTGGAGTGGATGATATAATATATCAAAATTAGTATGATGTTATAATAACCATATATAGTTACTCTTTAAACCATTATACCCATCCTAGTAAGGTGGTGGTGGAAAACAGATTACACCACGGCGTGGAGACGATATTTCGTACGTACGCACACGCGGTGATTTCGTTTTCCATAGGATGGATAGAAGATGAAATATGGATGTTTCATATTTATAATAACATATCAGTATATGAGTGATACTGATGTTATTAATTTATGATGAAACAAATAAATAAGTAGAAGAATAAATAAATTGGAAAGAATCGGTAAAGGATGTTACCTCTTCTTTGAAGCGCATCTTCTTAACCTCCACTTAAGGCACTAGAGTTGATCTTTTGAGGAGACCAGAACCTATATAATGTTTCTAGGGATGTTGAGAAGGTAAATGGTAAGGGGATGGCCGAGCCTAAAGGATAAAAAGGGTGTGAGGAGGAGAGGGAGGAGGTTCCCTTTTGTAAGGGAAGAGAGGGGAACCTTTGGAAAGTGTGAAAATATTATTTTATTATAAACTTATCTTCGGTTTTAAAATTACAAAAAATCATTAAAGATTAAGATAAGATGAATCTTGGTATGAATAAAATCACCCAATTCGAATTTGGCATGTTTTGGATAATATTTTAATCATTATAATCTTATTTATTTACATCATTTATTAATGAGGTAAATACTGCATCATTATTGTGTCATAAATAATTTAATTTATTTGATGTCTAAAAATTATAAAAACAACCACCATGTAGGAAATATTTTTTATCTTTACAATGAATATTTATAGTCGAAAAGATAATTTATATAACTCCTTTAAAAATTAATTACTAAAAGATTTTTGTTAGTGTCAATTTTATCTTTACTTTAAATTAATTAATCCAAATTGTCATTATCACTACCAAGTGGCTCAATGGAGTCCCCAAATCGACCCAAGGATGCCAATGGTCGGCCACTACTCATCCAATAATGTTAGGACAAGTGTTAAGGTAATTTTGAATTATTGTAATATTCTTTTAACCTTGAATTACCCTATTTACCTTTAGCTGTAGTAAATAAAAATCAAAAGGTACTAATCAACAAAAATTATTTTAATCTTATTGAACCACATTTTATTTCTTGATAACCAAAATGTATGTAGGATTTTTGAAATTCAATTCACATAAGTGGTAAAATTTTAATTCAAGTGAAAGAGTGAGTTTTTTAACTACCACAAAGTGGTTTCACTATTCATCAAAAATTGATGTTTTTCAGAAAAATACCAAAAATTTAGCATAAGAAATATTTGATATTATGAAATCAAAAATCATTCCTATTTTTCCAAATTCAAAAAATAGAAGTGGAATTAATTAATTTTAAGATTAATTCCCGTTATCAAAAAAATAGCGTGTTTTTAAGAAACAGTAACTATCAAAATATCGACACTTGTTTATATCCAATTTCAAAGTAAAATTAATTCTAATGACCAAAATTTAACTAATTACACATTAAATCTAATTAAATATATAATATGACCATATAAATTATTGCGATGAAAAAAGTTGTTTTTAATTAAAATATAGCATGTTTTTACTATTCATTAAAATATGAAATTTATCAGAATAATATGAAAAATTTATCCACATTAAACTTTTATATCCTGATTGTAGGAAATAATTTTATTTTTTCAAATTGAACATACTAAAATGTCAAAAGATTTATTTAAAATGGGTGGGCCATCAAAAGGCGGAAAAACTGCATTTTTTTAAAAATGCTTATTTTACGAGAAAAATTTATTTTGTTCTCATACCATGTTCTAGAAAATGTGAGAGATGAATAATAATGTTATAAAATTAAAAATGTTGTTAATATTATTCATAACAGCAAGTCCATAATAATAATATAACAATATATCATTATTCAGTGAAACCCGGTATTGCGTACAACACACGCTATCGAGGAAGGTCGTGATTACATGAAATGCAAGCCATGTTTGGGTTGCATGTAGTGAAAGAATCCATTGTTGTTACGTATAAAAAACACCAACCATATTTCATTTATAAATTGAATATATATATATATATATATATATATATACTCAATGTTGCGTTGAATAACTACTATCAAATTTACCTGAAATTGTGTTTAACACGATCCAAGATTAGTTTTGCATATACTGCAAGCTAATACGGTGTTCCGTATAGCGCAAGCTAATCTTGGTGTAGCTTACAACAGAAGAAATGAAAGAAATTAAAAAGAATATATCTTATAAAATGTTGGGGTGTTACATTCTACCCACATTAAAATGAATTTTTCCCTTGAAATTCGTCGGGGTTATAAATGGTTTACTACTTGAAAGTTTATTTCATAGAAACCCACATCGTAAAAAGGAATACTAAAACTTAATTATAAAAAGTAAAGTAAGAAACATAACGGTTCCCCAAATTAACTCATCACTAAGTTTCCACATAAGAGAACATAGGTGAAAATATGGATATGGATGAGAAATATAACCATCATGTTCTGATGGAGAGTGGGAGAGAACATGGCTATGAGAAAGCCAACAATCACAAAGCCATAAATTTGCGATGATCTAAGGTACCATCTGATTCATCATATATAACATCACTAGGACGACATTTTTGGTTTTCAATATCATTTCCCTAAATATGAATATTTTGAATTTGAAGAAATACTTTCTTGATTTTGGTACAATCTCACTGTTGTTTATGCATTGAACAATTTCCACTTTATCTATTAAATAAATGAAGTTGAATTTGTCTTCCTAAAGTGTTAGCAGATAATGCGATAGAATGATAGTTCATTCCATCTGTCTCAAACATAAGGTTAGAAAAATCTATATACATAAGTCTATCTATGGTGAGATTAATCATATATGGTTCCTAAAATGGACTTATCTTCATCTATCATACCGCTTAATAAAATAAAACGAATATCTACTAACTAGGGACTTTTGGTAGGCTAGTGGTAGGCGATAAAGGCTTGTCGCACATCGGTTGTGGGTTAGATTCCCGCAGCCTTGTCCGACGTGATAGGTTGTCTCCTATCCTGCAGGTTGTCCTTTTTCTAAAACTACATTATTATAGCATCCTATCAATAATATCAAAAATAGTTCTAGCCTTAAATGATACTAACTTATGTTCAATATAATCCATTCCAATATTTAGGCTTATCCAAAATACTTACTTCCAAACTCATAGTATAAAGAGAACGGTTACTAAAAAGGTCATAAAACAAGCACGTGAATACCATCATTTATCCCTCATATATCAGAAGATATATCTTGTTGATCACATTCCAAACATGTGAATACCTTAATCCTATATTCCAATGAAAAATGAATACCCATTGAACCTTAGTGAAAACATGAATGTTGTCAAAATTTAACTCTTTCCACCTACCAAAATCAAAAAATTATATATACTCAAACCATGATATAAATTTTTCCTTTTATTAGTCATGATCTCATTAATACTATCAAACATCTCATTATCTCCTTATCCTTTCATTACACACATATCATCTACATTCCAAAAATATTTGAATAACCTATCATGGTTACCTGTACCAATTAACATATACATTCAAATAAATTAGGAAAAACAATAGTGTAACAATCCTTAGGTGATTATTTATTCCATTTTACCATTAAATTACCTATACAACATAACTCTTGATAAACATACAATCATTCCACTACCTTCTTAAACCATTGACCGATCTTCCACATTTTGTTCCTCAACACTTCTTTCATCTCATATATCATTTGTAGTCTCTTCATCATCATCTACATAAATACTACCCATACGACCATGTTGATTCTCTTCATGAGACTTTCCCTTAGGGCATTGGTTTGCATAATGCCCGTACATTCCACATTTAAAATGTTTAACCGCTGTTGATGTCTTATCAATACCATTATCCTTGTCCATGATGTTAACTAAAAATTTTCCTTTGAAATTTCTAGATTAGTGTCCTTCTTTTCCACACCCAAAGCATCTTCCAGTTTCTTTGAAACATTCTCCTTGATGCCTCTTCCCGCATTATTTACATGAGGGAAATTAATCTTTCTTTCCTCGATGATCATCATCAAACTCCATCTTTCTCTTATTAGATGAGTCGGGAAACTTACCAAAGATGAGATTATGGATCATATTATGAGATTGCAGATTAGGCATAATAACGATATGTGGACTTCCAGATCCAATTTTTTTTGGTTTCTCATGAAGAATATCATTCCATTGTCCATTATATCCTCCATTATCGTGAATATTCATATTTCCATCCATTTTCTAAAACCCAAAAAAACAGTATGAGTGGAAAAAAACATAATAAAGGGGGCATACCTTCAATATCTAACATCTTATGTTAAATTATAATATCGTTACCATAATTCCATAACTATAACATATAATTATACTTAACCTTAGGTACATCCCTATACATACTTTAGAATTATATTCTAGGGATCTCACTAAAGTTTTCGCATCCTAGTTTTCAAAGGTTAACTAAACATTTCCTATCATACCAAATGTAGAGACCCAAATCTGGACGTAAATGTATTGTACATTAAATTTTTGGAATACTTAATACAAAACAAAAACCAACACTCAAGGACCGAAATAGTTTAGTGTTTTTGAAAACTCAGAACATAATCTTCTAATCATGGTGAAATATCTCCAAAATCTCCCATAAATATCTTCCCCTTTTTTTTCATACCTAAAACCATTCTTTATATCCTGGGGAAAATAAAAAAAATAAAGGGTGAGCTCAAATTCTCAATAATGGTAATCATAGAGAACATAAAACAATCCATAAACATTTGGTTGTAAATACATGAGCATAAAATCTAAACATCAAAATCTTGAGAAATGACATCAAACATTGCAGTACATAAGGCATAGATCATAAAACAACATTAATCATGATAAAATAGAATTATAATAAAACATGTAATTGTGGAAAACCATTAAGCACATGATATTATTTCCATAGCAGCCATGTCATTGCTTCCAAGACCATCTTAGGGGACAAAGTCCCTTTCTGAATCGAGTTCACTCCTCGTTCTAGTACTATAACACTGAACCAGATTAACTTAGCATTCCATCCATGTCTATCTTAGGAGATATAAATCTTTACCCAATGCATTTTAGGGAGATATAGGTCCCACCCATCTAATAATGAAATCATTATTACCTGTGCCACAACTTGAACATAAATCATTCATCATTTCCCAAAGAATAAAATGGGTTTCATAAACATCATCCCATCATAACATAATCCATATAAATAATGGATATAATTTCATCATAAGAAAAGTGAAACTATGAAAATCATAGAGACATTATACTTGAAACATACACATATGAAATAATTCCATCTTATATGGAAAATGGTTTTGATAAAACACTTGAAATGAATTCTTGAGGAAAATATCCTTTCTTCTTCAAAATCATTTTGTTTTTACCAAATGCCATGAAATTTTAAAATAAAAGGATTTTGATGAAAATAGTCATAAAATCATGTATATTAAGCTTTATAAGGTGTTATGAAACCGAAAAATCCATTCATGCCGTATAAGTTAAAAAAACATTCTCCTCGTACTTTTAACGGAAAAGTTAAAAATTACCACGTATGGTAAATAAAAGAAAGATTTCATCCATAACACTAAGTAAAATTCAAAGAAGGGTAACCATGACTTTAAAAATACATGGAAGAATATTAACCACTTTATGAAAAAAAAATTATGGACAAGGATGAAAAATATAACCACAGTAAATACTTACGTATAAACAATCTCGGATAAGAATGAGATTGGAATAATTATCCCTTACCTTAGGTCTGATATGCTTCGTACGTATCTGAACCTCCTATATAATTATTTAAATAATGTTATTGACTTATTAAGGAATCATATTAATTGTTATTATATCATATATGGTTCACTTATGATTTTATATTACCCATTATTTTGTAAATTCCATGTTAAAGAAGCATTTTGGGTAAAATTGTTTTATTTATCATACGTGTTTGGACTTGTTGTTCTTGATATTATTATTACTTATATCAAGTTTAAATTACCTCCAGAATGTAAATAATGATTTATATATCATATATATTCAGTATATATATATATAATAGATAGATAAATGAAATGAAATACACCGTTAATGGAGACGGTAGGTCGTACGTATGCATGTACGCTATTTTCCTTTCTTTATTGACATGAATGGAAGTAATTAGATGACATATATATATACATAAATAAAGTAGCTTTATCATGTCATATATTTCATTATTATTCATTATATATACTTTATAGTCATTCTTGAGTGGTTAACATGGAGAATCCATCTCATCGTGTCGTGGATACGGTAATCCGTACGTACGCACGAACAATGATATCGTTCGCATAATTATTGAATTGAATTGGACTGGATGATATAATAAATCAGAATAAGTATGATGTTATAATAACCATATATAGATACTCTTTACACCATTATACCCATCCAAGTAAGGTGGTGGTGGAAAACAGATTACATCACGGCGTGGAGACGGTATTCCGTACGTACGCACGCGCGGTGATTTCGTTTTTGATAGGATGGATAGAAGATGAAATAGGGTTGTTTCGTATTTATTATAACATATCAGTATATGAGTTATACGAATGTTATTAATTTAGCATGAAACAAATAAAGAAGTTGAAGAATAAATAAATTGGAAAAACTCGGTAAAGGATATTACCTCTTCTTTGACGTGCCTCTTCTTAACCTCCTCTTAAGGCACTAGAGTTGATATTTTGAGGAGACCATAACCTCTATAATGTTTCTAGGGAAGTTGATAAGGGAAATGGGCAGGTTTTGGTGAAACTTAAAGCCTCAAAAGGGTGTGAGGAGTAGATGGAGGAGGTTCCCTTTTATAAGGGAGGAGAGGGGTGCCTTTGGAAAGTGTAAAAATATTATTTTATTATAAACATATCTTCGGTTTCAAAAGGTCTAAAAATCATTAAAGATGAAGATAAGATGACTCCCGGTAGAAATAAAATCTTCCAATCCCAATTGGACATGTTTTGGATAATATTTTGATCATTATAATCTTATGTATTTAAATAATTTATTAATGAGGTAAATACTGAATCATAATTGTGTCATAAATAATTTAATTTATTTGATGTCTCAAAAATTGTAAAATAAACCACCAAGTGGGAAATATTTTTAGCTTTCCAATGAATATTTAAAGTCGAAATGATAATTTATATAACTCCTTTTAAAAATTAATTACTAAAAGATTTTTGTTAATGTCAATTTTTCAATTACATTAAATTAATTAATCCAAATTATAATTATCACTAACAAGTGGCTCAATGGGGTCCCAAAAAAGAACCAAGGATTCCCATGGTCGTCCACTACTCATCCAATAAGGTTAGGACAAGTGTTTAGGTAATTTTGAATTATTATAATATTATTTTAACCTTGAATTACCCTATTTACATTTAACCGTAGTAAATAAAAGTCAAAAGTTACTATTCACCAAGAATTATTTTCATCTTATTGAACCACATGTTGATTTTTGATAACAAAAAAATATGTAGTATTTTTGAAATTAAATTAACAGAAGTGGTAAAATATCATTTAAGTGAATGAGTCAGTTTTTTAACTACCACTAAGTGGTTTCACTATTCATAAAAAATTGTCGTTTTTTAGAAAAATACCAAAAATTCAGCCAAAGATATATTTGATATTATGAATTCAAAAATGATGTCTGTTATTCCAAATTCAAAATATAGAAGTGTAGTTAATTAATTTTAAATGTAATACCCATTATCAAAACAAATAGCGTGTTTTTAAGAAACAATAACTATCAAAAGATCGACACTTGTTTATGTCCAATTTCAACGTGAAATTAATTCTAATGATCAACATTGGATTAAGTGGAAAAAATATATTCTAATTACACTTTGAAACCAATTAAATAGATAATTTAACAATATAAATGATTACGATGAAAAAAGTTGTTTTTAACTAAAATATAGTGTGTTTTTACTATTCATTAAAATATGAATGTTATCAAAATAATATGAAAAATTTATCCAAATTAAATTGTTAAATAATTATTCCAAGGAAGAATTTTATTTTGTAAAATTTAAATTATAAACATGTAAAAAACTAGATTTAAAATGGGTGCGCCATCAAAAGGCGGGAAAACTGCTTTTTAAAAAAAATACTTATTTTACCCAAAAAATTTATTTAGTTCTCATACCATGTTCAAGAAAATGTGTGAGATGAATAATAATGTTATAAAATAAAAAATTCAGTTAATACTATTAATAACGTCTAGTCCATAATAATATTATAACAATATATCATTATTTAATGAAACCCGGTATTGCGTACAATACACGCTATCGAGGAAGGTCATGATTGTGTGTAATGAAAGCCAAGTTAGGGTTGCATGTAGTGGAAGACTCCTTTGTTGTTGCGTATAAAAACATACAACCATATTTTATTTATACATTGAATATATGTATATATACACTCTATGTTGCATTGAATAATTACTTTCAAACAATATTGAAATTGTGTTTAACACGATCCAAGATTAGTTTTGCACATACTGCAAGCTAATACGATGTTGTGTATAGCGCAAGATAATCTTGGTGTAGCACAAAACAGAAGATATGAAAGAAATTAAAATGAATATATCATATAAAATCTCGGGGTGTTACAAATAACATAAGAGGAGTGATATACTTTGGATGCATTAATTTTACCATTTTATATTCTCAATCAACAAATATATTTTGAGGTTTTGTTTGAATTATTATACTAAATTTTCAAGACATGAATGAATGCATTGAATCAAAATCAAATAAAGTTTTTTGTATTCATGAATGAATAAATAGCATACCTATCACAACATCATTATCAGTTTCCGCCTCTACTTTAGTGATGGCATATGCATTCCCTTTTACCTTTGACTTTGTTGGATGATGATGTCGATTATCATTGAGGAATGGAGGTTCAATGCACTGTATGAAATAGTTCCCTTTCTATATACACTTGAATCATTTAACCATTGGTGGTGAAATCATTTCCTCCACCACATTTTCTACCATCCTCATGTATCTTCATCGTTAATGTGCATGGTGGACTTATCTACCACACATGATGAATTTCCCTATCCGTTTGAGGAAATTCCCATGAAGATTCTTCCCAAAAAAAATTACATGTGAGTGGTTGAGTTTTCGTTCCACTATTTTCATTAAATACCCATGATTTGAACTCCATATTTCATTCATTTTCTACATATCCATGTTTCAATTATAAAAACTCCATCTCAACATAGATAGAATATTGAAATACATAATCATAACTCTCAGAGACTCTAATTTATAGATCCTGTTGAATGTTTTGTTTTAAACCACTAAATAATCTATCTCTTTTGAAATCATTTTTTATAACAAACCCCATGTAATACCTTGAAAACGATGTGAAATATTTTTTGTAATCCATTATAGATTCACCAATCTTTTACTTCAACTCTATATGTTTTATCTCCATATCCATAAAATGATTTTTAGGGAAATACTTAATAAGAACTATTTTCTTAAAGTCTTCCCCAGTCCATCACTTCAATTTTAATTTTTGGATTGTTTTTCTTAATTAACCCCCACCATTAATCATACTCTCTATCTAAATGATAAAAGCCTAGAGTCATATTATATTTCTCAGAAAGCTAAAGCACAGAATAGATATTCTCTATTAAGTTCACCCACTATTCCTTGATTAGTGGATTAGAATATCCACTACATTTCTATTGTCATTGCCACATAAAAAAATAAATATCTAAATTCTACCTCTTAGCATATGGTTGATGTTATAAATTATTCATGTTATTTTTCATAGCCTGATACATTTGGGAAATAATTTCCTTGATATTTTGAACACCACCTCCCAAGTCATTGGGGATGTTGTTCAGGAAATCAATTCATTGTCCCTCACATAGATTGTTCTCATAGTTTCTCTTGGTTCCCTCTATTTTCTAAATTAGATACTTTTTGAACAAAACATAAGTCAACAAGTATGGAATTAAAAATTTATTCAATTGTTTAATTATCTCTAAAGGCATATCTTGTGGGATACCTATGTAAAGAATTTTTCTAAAAAAATATTCATGAGTGATTACATATACTTTCTGTCATACTAAAGATTTTCACTAATGTTATGTAATTATAATCCCAAAAATAATTAATCCATTCTATAATAAATAATATAGAAATCATATTTTGTTTTACAATAATATTACATAATTTAAAATATAAACAACATAACAATGTCACAAAACCAATATCCAAAGGTTTAATGACTTGGGAAAATTTGTACCATTCAAAACCTTTACATAATAAAACATATAAATTAGTTAATTTCTTAATTTATAGATTCTTAGTGTCCTTCACATTATCATTATTATAGGTAATCACATTAGGATATACATAAAATAAATGCTTGAGATAAAATTTCATTATGTGTATAGATAAGAATATGAATCAATATAAAATGGGGCGAGAATAAACATCATCATAATAACATAAGCATAGAATTATCATCATACTAATGAAAGGAATAATTAGATAATGTCACGCAATGTGGAAATACCTAAAAATGAAACATCGTGACTTAATAGTCAAACACCACACATAGTTGTGATCAAATATAGCATCATGTTCGTGTATAACATATGAACATAAGCATAAAATCAACATTGTGAACAAGGATATAATAAATTTCCTTGAATATTGTACCTTGTTTCATGAGAGAAAATACCTTAACCAATTTATTTTAGAACCTTATAATTCCTTCTGTAACCATCACATCATAACAATTACATAATCAAGCATGCCACATGGAACATATAACAATCTTAAACATAAAATAACCCATGGAAAAGAAATGTGTTTTTTGATAATTTTAGAAAGAATACATGCATTAATAAACATTATTGTCCCCAAATGAAAAAGATAATAACATACTTCTTATAGTAATCATCAATCTTGAGTGAATAAGAAACAATACCAAAATATGGAAAACATGTTTTTTTATAAAGATGATTTACTTTAGGAAAATCATTCCATTTGTCACAAAATCATATTATTAACATTTATATCCCAGAAAATAAAGGGTAAGGACAATGAAAATATGTTTCAAGAACATTGGAATATCATCCACACTTATGTCATCAAATATGAATTACCCAACGAAAATGAGTTGTGATTCATAATCCCCTTACCCAATGTATGAATGCTTTCTTTACTTAAATATCCTATATAATAAAATTTCCTTCATCAATTAATAAAAAATGAACCTATTATACATTTATTTGATTAATTATAATTTTATTATGTTATTTTATAGCCAGTTTGATGAGTTATATTGTTTAATTTCGTCGTTATGGAGTGTTATGCTTTGTGGTTTTAATGATCGGTTTAGTTGTATACATGTATAGAAATTCATCAAAAATGAGGATAATTATTTAGAATTGACAATATATGTTATTAATGAACATACATAATATTAAATGATCTTATATATGCTATTTCTATATGGTATGAGGATAAATCATTAGATAAAACATTAATGATAATCATTTAGATTTAGTTGGTGGTTTTTGGACCTCATGAACTAGTATCCTTTTATTATTTATTATTTGGTGAATATGTTAGTTCCATAATAGATAATTTTTTATATAGTAAATTTTACAATCTATTTCACCCATTATAAATATTTTATGACAATATTTGAAGGAGTGATAGGGAAATTAAATCACATCATCCATGATGGTTGTAAAGCAATACGTCATGAATGTTATTTTCATTTTAGAATATAATGGACAAGAGAATGGGATTCATACATAATTATTACATTTAAATAATAAAATTATATTATATTTGAGATACATTATTTATCTTGAATCTTTTAATATGGGATAATATGATGGAATAAGGAAAGAAAAAAAAATAAACATAAATTAAAAGAAAATGAAATATGGTTTTAACTCTTGAATTCTCCTCCCTGAGAACATCATTAGGGAAATTTTTTTAGAATTTTTTTGAGACCAATGGATCCTGGATTTTGTGTAGGGTCTTGGGAAGTGGATTAGATATAAATTTTTTAGGAATAATTCAATTTATGTGTGTGGAGAATAGGTGGTGAGGAGTGGTATTTTTAGGGGAGGGGAGGGGTGTTTTTTTGGTAATTTTATATGTTAGTTTATCATTTTGGCCCAATATGATGAATAGTTTGATCCTTATCACTAAATATGTTGAAATAAATAAAGAGAGTTTTTTATTCTTAGTATATATCATATATGAATAATTAATTCATGAATTTGTTAGATACCTTAAATTACCATATTAAACTATTCACCAAAAATTCAACTATTTTAGAAAAATCCAAAAAAAAATCCCCATGTACATTTATCAATGTGTATAATTATAAAGTGAACCCCAATTTAAGAAAATAATTTTATAAATATAATAAATTTACTTTTTTATTAAATTACTCATTTACATGGAAAATAAAAATTTTATTATTATAATTTCTTTTATAATAAATTGAAAAATTAATTCCGGTCTCGTAAAGTTATGTTATAATCATAAGATGACAAAATATTTTTTTATGAGTTTATTTTTTGAAATTTTAATTTATTTTAAGTAATTATATAAATTATTAAATTGAAAATAATTTTTTATTTTTTATTAAAATACTAACACATAATTAATAATATTTAAAACATTAATTTACTTATACTGTCATATAATTTTGTAATATTTTCAATTATATTATTCCTTAATATTATTTATACTTTCATAGTTGACGTTAAAATTATATTATCCATATTACTATTACTAATGGACATGTTACAATTTCAAATTCCATGTTACTATTAAATATTTTTAGGTTCATTACCATTTAGATATACCACTTATTTCATTCATTCATCATTTATAAAGTTTGAATTCTTTTCTATATGAGATTTTTGTGATTAATACTATATGGAATAGTTTTACCAAGTGAGTTTCCACTGATAAAAATTTGGGTTGTCACAAATATACCATGGTGGTGTTATGTTTATAGTAAAGATATAATATTAGATATTAGGTTTGATCTTTGAAGAGGAATTTTATGTATCCTGATTAATATGAATCAATGTTGAAGTAATATGAGATGAACAACTTATGATTGAGTTTTTGGACCACACCATGCAGTTTAAAATCATATGATATGAATGTTTTTATATAGATTTATGCAATTAAGTAAAGTTTTTTGTCTTTAATGGGGAAATAACAAAGGATTGATTATAGATTATGCATGGAAATCCCTATGGTCGTGTCTCAATAATTGTTCACCGAGTTGAGATTGATAGTGAGGGTACTATTAGGGATTTCACCTAAGGTGGATACCCTAAACATGAATTTACATCATATAGATTTGTGTTTAGATAATAAAGTATTAATGGATGGATTGGGTTAATCCCCCATAAGAAGCAGCTAGGGTGTAATTTTTGTATGTAGAACTAGATATTCCATGATATTAGAATAATGCATGAGGCGCTTGTGCATATGATGCCCAAAAATTCCTAACATAGTAGATGATATGAATGTTGGATGGATTATATGGATTACACATATTATATTTCTTTTTCTCAACTTCCTGATCATTTAACATAAATGATGGATTCCCAACTATATGATTGGTATGTAATATGTGAAAAATGATCATAGGGATGTTTTAATGGAATCATACGATAAAAATCTTCATTATCAAGGGGATACATGATTTTAAATCCCATGCGAGCCCTATAAATTAGGTAATACATGTAGTAAATACATCTTATAATGTTAATAAAATATCAAATGCATGAACACTGGTTTTGATTCCCTAATCATTTACCTCAAGTGGCTATGGGGGGGGGGCTAAAGAATAACCATTGTGTGGTGAGTTTGTCTTGTCTAATGATTTTCCACAAATGTTTTGGTTAAATAATTTTCCTATTAGAGTAATTTAATTAAATAGGTTGTGTATAATGATTTAATATGGGGTTGGAATTATAAAATCGGAAAACATTTATCATGGAATGATTATAATTTTAATTATCTCCATATAGTGGAGTTTGATAAAGTGGTCTTCCCTTATTGAGGGAAATGTGGCGTGGTCTCCCGAGTGAGTCTATAGTGAAGTGATCACCCTAGTGAGGCTTGGAAGAACTAGTCACCCCAGAAAGGCTAGGGTAAAGTATATACCTAGTGAAGAAATAAGGTGAAATTTATTCATAGTATTAATATAGGGAACATGTTGAGTCATTGTAAGAGGGTAGGGTGATGTTCCACCAAGATGGATAGTTAGGAAAATGTGTTGCTAGAGTTGAAGGATAGGAAACTTTTTTCCATCGTTGGTTACTTATTATAAGTGAAACCCCAATTAGTAAATGAGGAAAAGAATCACCCAAGTCTTATCAACCTAGGGTGAGATAGGTGTGAAAACCCATAGTATGGCTCACCCATGAGGAATACATCATGTTAGTTTGGTGGACTAGGGGAAATTTTTTCTTTATCAAAATAAATTGAATACCAAACATTAATATAACATAATTATTCCAAAATCATCATTATTTCTCTTAGGTTTTGGATTATTAACCCACATTAAGGGGAGGTAATGACCTTGTCTCTGGGATCTTAGATATTATACTCTTCTTCCCCAAGGGGAATATCTAAAATGGAATATGTGTAAGTAATTTATAGGCCATATATGACCTTTTTAGAGGTCATATATTGGTTAAATTAGAATATACTACCAGTGCATATGTATGGTTAGTTCTATTCAGCTTGTTATCTTAACTAGGTGATGTGGTCTAGGAAAAAGTGTTAGGATCCATCATTATTTGATCATTGAGAGGGGAGGTTTGAATTATTGTTTTTATTTACCTTTTATGAGATTTTCTATTTCAAAATATAAATATCATGCTTGTGAAGGTTCTTCGTCCACCCATTATATAACTTTACCTTTCCATGAATATAAATATTTTCGATAAACAACAACACAATATATTTTCAAGGTTCAGATCCCCTGACTACTGCATGGAATTTTAGTTCCCCCCCCCCAATATGGATTTACATCACTACTTCACAAAATGAATCAGAATATCGATTCCTTATTGTTCCACCTAAAAAATACACTTGAATATATAACTTCACAAATATGATTGAAATTCAAAATTAGAAATACATTATATGTTTTCATCCTCTATATATATGTGAATCAGAAATACTGTACAAGTACTCTTATAAAATCACGAACATTCACTTATGTCCCGATACTGAACATTATTCTTCCACATAGTTTTAAGACAACAAGATATTCTTACCCTGATAATTATTGAATCCTTTCTCACATAGTATTTTTACATGTTCTCTACCTTACAATAATTGCATCATGTGTTCCCCCTTATGTTATTCTTCATATCTACTCTATTTATCTTGAACATATAGTCTCTAAGAAATTCCAAACCTACAAGAATTGGTCCTTCCATATCAAGTAGGAAGGATTAATCCAAAATTATTTGGCCACCTATTATATTCTGAATGTGAAATTGAAATTCCCATTAACTGATCAGAATTATACTTCCATAACCATGGTTTAAGACTAAATTCTCAAACACCTGACATTTCCTATTTTAAACTACATTAAATATACATTTATTCTATATATTAAAAGTTTCATAACTTCTTCAAATTCCACCTAAATAAAGGTCATAAATTTTGGTCCATTATTATTTAATCAATGAATAACCATTTAATCATTGACATAATTAATCCAGAATAATTCCACGAGTTTCCCCCAAATATGACTAACACCCCAACACAGTGAAGATTTAATGGCTATTTATCCATTTCCATGATAAAAAATAGGGGTTTTGCCTCATTAATTTATCCCTTTTAACATACTGAACCACGAATCAACCAAGGGAATGATACTTCCAGTTTCATCCATTATGATTTACCGGTCACTACAGGTTAACCATGTCTCTCTATAGCCAGTTTTAGAATCCTTTTTTCTCATAGATTGAAATATCAATAACCATAGCATATACTAAAGGCGTAGTACTATCTATTTTTCCTTCTCAAACTCCATGTAGTGAAACTCCCATACCATGGATTCCTTGTTCACATTTTGGTCCTAGATTTGTCCTACATGTAAACCTTTTTTCACCATAGGTATTACCATGTGCATGGTCAAATCCATATCCCATTTGTGGATGTTTCTTCTCACTGTGATTTATGAAATGGGAATGGACTAGTCCGGGTTTGTTCTCCATCATTAAAAAGACCTCCTCTATGTTGTTTAATTTTTAATATTGGGAAATATTCAACCCAATTTAAATTGTGTAATTGAATTTCCTTCCTCTATATTCCCCATGATTCCATCCACCCATTTTTTTCATTATCAATATTTCCACAAAACATTATATTTCTATTTATTAACATCCTCTTTATCAACAAATCCAACTCAATAATTTAGGATTGCTAACAATCTACCCCTTTTTATTTCATTTAAAATAACAAAATTCAAAAAATCATAAAATCCCACTCTCCGTTATTGACAAAGAAATTCATTGGTCAAAGAATGCGGTCCATTACAGCTTTTATTCTCAACCATCTTCACCTCCCTTTAATATATTCAAATTGATATATGAAGTCCTTTTCTTCCTTTAAAAAAAAGTTGGCAAGTAAAATTTATATCTATATGGGATTCCTTATTGATGAGAAAATGAAAGATGTAATGAATGTGATCAAATATATTCGTAAAAACTCTTCATGTGATGACCTGATTAGAAAAAAATTTCAACTAATCGATAATGAGATACAAGTTAAAAATGAATATCCTACACACATCTTATCACAACATTACAAGAGTTGAATAAAATTAATTATGGATCCTATTTTTCTTACCCAATAATCAAATAATGAACTCCTGAAAAAATATATTGAAATTATTCATAGAAATAGTTTGATGGTATGGTTGTTATGCATAATTCTTATATTTCTCCATGTTTTCACATATTTATATATTTGAAAACAATAATATCAAAGTATATTCCTCTCAAGGGATGCACACCTATAATTTTAAACATGTATAAGAACACAATGTTTCTATAATTTTCGTTTCTCTAAAAAAATTGTATCTTCAATCATCTCATTCAATTAAGTAAAATTTATTACAAGATATACAAAAAATTGATGGAATAAGGAGGGTTCTCTTTGTTCATCAGGGAAACCAATTAGGATGATATTTTTCTCTCACAATAGGATATTATTTGACTATAATATCAATATATTTCTAGTGTGAAGCATATTCATTCACCTCATGATTCAAAACATCTTCACTTTCTTATGTTTTAAGTGACCACATTATAGAATTTTTTTTGAAAATCTATAATAGTCATGATTATTTTGATATATTCCCAACTTGATCACACAATTGACACTACTTCATATTTTTACTTGTGTATGACTTCTCATATACCAAATTCTATTATTTTGATAAAACATGATTTCTTTGATATAACATACCCTTATTCTTATCAAAACTCCCCTTTATTTATTTCCTTTTTTTATGTAAATGCATATTGTAAAAATAGGATTTATGGAAATATTTTCTATAAAACTAACAATGTCCTTTGATTTTTCAGACTATATTTAGATTTTAGACTATATTGGTATGGCATTGTTTTTCCCTTCTTTGAGCCTTAATTTAAATTTGGGTTGGTGATTTCATTGAAACATTCAATCTTTTCTTTTTATATGAAATGGTTCGTCTCGTATTCCTCATACTGAATCATGTTTCATATGTTTTAACACAAGAATCATAAATAGATATAGATCCATATTTAACTATATATGTATAGATTTACCTTTCTCCTTTAGTCCACTTTTTTCACTATCTTGAGAGGATTACACTTTTACCTCAATGAATCTTATGAAATATTTTCAAACTAAATTAAACTAATCATGAAGAATAGAAAAGAAATATTTTTTATCATAGTGATATTATTTTGTTGGAATCAACATTTCATAATGTTACATATTATGTTTTCTTATTCAGTAACTATCAAATTAAGGTTCTTTAACTATTCAATAAGTGTTGATTATTTCATTAAAATATATTGTTTTCTTCATTAATATACACTTTTCACTTTTCACCATGCTCACTAACTTGAGTAGCCATTTCTATATTCTCCATCTCAATATTTTTAAATTTCACTTATTTTGTGCTGTTTTATCAAGAAAATTTTCTTACTAACCTTTTAGATCTAATTAAATATATGTTTAATCTTCTTAATTATCACTTCTTGTAGGATAAAAGCATTTCTCCATATGATTATAAAAATTTGACTTCATTATCATAATTGATGGATTAACCATTATACATTCCTAGGAAACTTCTTCTTTTAGTGATGGAAGTATTCTTTTTCTTATTTTACATTTTATTCATCCATTAAATTCATCTAACTAATTTGATTCAATTTATGAAACAATTTATTTGCAAAAAAATAGAATATGAACGATGGAAATGAAATTAGAATAGGTAATAAATTCTTTTTCCTATTACTTTTCATTTTCCCTTCATGAATATCTTTGATAAGAGGGAAAAAATCTGATTGGGATCTTCATCATCCTCAAAATAACTAATTTCAATAAAATCTTATTTTTTCCCTTTTCACTTGTATTAAAAGAAAACCTATCAAATATAATATTTTTTAAATAATGTTTCAATCCTCATATTAAATGTAATCATAAAATTATAAAGTTTATCTAATGAAATATTTTTTAGATCATCCAATGTGGTTACCATGGGATAAAAATAATCTTCAAATTCTTCATAGTCTTATTAAAAATAGTTATGTCTTTATTTTTATTAATAAATCCTTGGATACTTCTAACTATGTCATTTATTTGATTGAAATAGCCATCAATATAATTATATTCTTTAATATTGAATTCCATTAATAATCTCTCCTAAATAGGGATCATGGATTCCTTCATTTTGTTTCTTCTTTCATAGATCCTCCTAAATTTATCACATATTTCGTTTAAATTTGAATGAACCATTACATTGATATACACCTTCTCTAATAATGTTCTAAAAATTTCATTTTTTTTATTTCCATAAATTTTCATGTTTTTTTTATTTACCTAGGTAATCTAGACATTTTTAATGATGGGCTCAAAGCCCACTATTGTAACAACTATTACCTCATGACCGAGTAAAGGATGGTAATGAATCATTTGATTCAATGAGATGTAGTATTTAGCTCAATAATATATAAGAACTCTTTAACCATTCTTATAATTTTGATTCTACATTTTTATTAGATCAATGAGGTAACTAATCGCTCAGATACAACTTTTTAGGATCTGGGTTTTTTGGATAATTAAGAGGGTGTGAATTATTGATCCTCATATTATATTATTAGTATCTCCACTTCAACTAAACTTATTGAATCAGTGATGTTTCTCAATCCACTCATTATAAATTGAAATCTTTTCCTAATATTATGATATATAATCTAAACATCCCACACGTAATTTATAATGTTCTTCACCCATGACTACTTTTTTCCATTTTGGTTAGTCTCCAACATATGGATTCACTTCACTAATTAAAAATCATATTTACAACACTTTGTATGTAGAGTTATAATTCTAAAATCTACTGGATGATTTAACTTCACTGTAATAACAATGATTGAAAACATTAATAATGTCACAGGATGTCTTCCACCATATATATATCCACCAATGAAACCATGTGTTTAATCCTTATTAGAAATATTAAATACTTGTTGATTTAATGTATCTAGGATTAATATTTTCTATCGTATTTTAGGTAATTGGATCATCTGAACATGATACAAATATTATAATGCCTCACTTCCTCCTCTCACTGATTCTCAACATCACTAGAACTTCTTTTTTTCATGCTCTCTTATTTTATTCATTTTTACTACTCTATTTCTCATGAAAAAAGTTGTTTTTTCACAATATATATTCCTATATAAATCCATCCTTCCACCTCAAATAAGATAATTTCATTCCAAATAATTATTCCACCTAACATATCCAAAATTATATAATACAATTCCCATTACCCTATCAAAATAACATTCATCTCAACTGTTTAAGATGAATTGTTCACGAACCACAACATTCCTTATACAATGTGGATTATATATATATATATATATATATAGAATCCACTATGTTAAATACTATATAAATCCTTTAAATTTTATGTTATTAAAGTCATAAAACTCATTCCAATGATTATTAAATCATTAAAGTATAATATATTCATCTTCATAATTAATCAAGATGCATCCAACATGTTTTTCACTAAAATCCCTTTCAGCAAGGATGGGTATATTTTTATTGTCCATTTTTTCCTAACCACACCAAATAAAATTACAATTATCTCCTTAATATGTCTACTTTTAAATTCTAAACCACCTGTTGACCATGGGCATGGACATACATATTTCAACCAGTCTAAAATATTTCTCTCTATCAACCATCCCATTATCTTTCAATTTTTATAATCCCCATTTCTCATAACTAGACAACATAAGAACCATGGATTTCACCTTGATCATGGTACTTGTTGTTTTTTACTTCACAAACATCAGGTAGTGAAACTCATAGAACAAAACACCCTTGAGCCCATTTTTGGATTAACTATATTACACTGTTGAAACTTTTGTCCACTATGGGCATGGTCACTATCCATCTAATTTTTTTTTGATTTTCATCAAACCAAACCATTTATAATGCTTGTGGCCTAATTATTTCTTATTACCACGTTTAACCAAAATATCATATTGGTTTTTGACTCTACCATGTTTGGCAGTAGTTAACCCAACATGCATTATGATATGTCATAACCTTCCTCTACCTTGTCCAAGATTCCTTACAACATCTTTGGTTATTATCAATCTTATCATCAACTATTATATTATAAATTTTTTACTTCCTAATTGTCAAAAAATCCACCACAATCCATTAGGATTACCAACAACAAGAGGACAGGTGTATAAACATGGGTGAAATTACTCGAGAGAATGGACTTATGTGATTTATCTGCTTTATATTTGATAAATTGTTTTGGTAAAATCCTTTTTCCAAAATTGAGAACCAAAAATAACGACTAGGGAATTCAAAATATATGGTTTCATATAATTATAATTTGTAAAATAAGATTACATTTTATAATCCTCAAATGTTTATGGTATAGAATATAGGAGAGAGTAATATTAGTCATTGAATTATAATAAATTAATTGATGAAAGATATAAAAAAATATTTTTTATTGATGATTTGTAATCCAAAATCTATAAGAATCATTAAGAATGAATCAACTATATATGTAAATATTATTCATGATATGGTTCATGACATAATAAAATTCTATAAAAAACAATTGTGGTAAGATTTATTTTAATAAAAGGGGGATTACTATAGGAATTCATAGTTTTATGGATTGATGAAATTTATGATTTCCCTTATTAGAGGATGAACATAATTAGGATTAAATATTTTGATATTTCCCCTTATTGTGGTGAGATAGATAGAAGGTAATGGTTTCTTGCTCTAATTTTCTTCAAATCATGTTTTAAGAAATTAAATAAATGAAAAAATATCTTTGAAATATTTAATGGTGAAAAATGCTGATGCTCATATATATATATATATATATAATTTTTTAGGCCTAAATTTTTTACTAGAATACAAATATCTATGGGATATGTTAGAATCATTTTTTACCTATAAATATGTATAAGATAATAATAAATAAAAATATGGCTGTGTTTTGAGGGTATTGGTAGTAATGTAATTTTTATACACTCTAGTAGAAGAGGTGGTACTGATAACCATTGAACATACCTTAAAGTAAATGGGAATGTATGAAAAAGTACAAATCTGTTTTGTGGGTGTTAATATTATTAGACATATAACAAGTTATTATTTTGGGGAAAATGTGACGTGAAATAATTTATTCATTAATAGCCCCCAATAATTGGATTTTAAAATTAACATTCTTAGAGAAAAAGTAAAAGGTAAGGTGTATGAGACCCTACCTCCCATAACTATGATTGTGATTTCAAGAAAGGATTTTTGGTGTCTATTAGGTAGTTGGCATTGAATGTGAGAAGAACATAGAGGTGAGAGTAATGAAGAATATGTGACCAAAAATAATGTGCTAAAATTTTTAATTTATGAAGTGTAGGAGTCCATGTATAATTGTTTATTCCTTGACAATGATATTGTTATTTTAAATTATTTATGGAGTATCCAAAACTAATTCAAAATGGAAGATTTTTATAATCATTTCCCTAAAAAAAACTAATGGTCGGGTAGTTGAAGATGATTTATAATTCACTAAATTACCCTCTTGTAACTAATCCAACTGAAAAATTTCATCTAATTATATGGATCATTTAGAGTTACTGATAACCAATTCAATATTATAACTGAGGGGATATGAGTTTATGGGATGGTGGAAGCATTCTCAATGTTTAGAGATGATTAAATGACTCACACTAAGGTAGATGAATCCCACAAAAAAAATTGTGTGTGGAATAAAAGTATAGAGAAGGATTATAAACCCATTACTAAGGTAGATTATACATGAAATATAGATATTTTTATATATTTAGAGGTTATAAACAACCAAAAATCATATTCACCACCATGAAAGATTGTAGAGGACAATAATCCAAATATGATTGAAATATTTGAGCCAATGGTTTATTTTGATAGATTGAGTATAATTAATTGGAACCTATTGGGTAATAAATTCATTTTTGATTAATGTAAATTCACTATTATTATAAATCTATTGTTTTGAAAAAGAATACATTAGGGATATCTCATGTAGACATTACTATCATCGTGTTAAATGTTATCCTAACCAAGATGATTCTAGATTTCTTATTTTTCTTATATTTAATAATAAATACTATATTAATAGTATTTTTTTTATGAATCATTTTTTTATCCAAAATAATTTTATTCCAATATGGATCCTTGTTGGGGAAATTTACATTTTGTAAACCCATATAGAATATAAGTCCTAAAATAGTGAAAATATCCATAGAGGTGTCTTGAAGGTGTATTGATCAGTTTTATATCTTAGAATTCCATGTCATAGAAACTGAATTTAAATAGGTGAGAAACATAATCAATGAATGAAATTCAATTATTTTTTTCTATCTTATGTTGTTTGGTCATTACCTTACTATATCCTACAAATACCTTTCTAGATTTTAATATCACCTTACGACATTTTCGATACTGGTATTTCTAGAACGTGTGAGAATGGATCAATCTATATTAAAATTAAATAAGTCATTTTATGCTATAGATTAGTTTTAAGTAATTATCATGCATGAATGAAGTTAAACTGATAGGGATGGTGAATTAATAAAAAATAATATAATGATAAAAATAGTCATGTATTCTCAATGTGAATGGAGAAAAAATAAGTTCGGTGTCTATAATGGGGACAACAAGAAGGGATAACATGATATTAAAAAATATTAAAAAATATTTCACACTATGAAACTATATCTATAGAAGATATTCCAAAGCCATACATCAATAAATATCATCTAAATCAAAAATATAGAATCATTAAGGAATAATTTCATATAATTTTTCACAATTAATCTGATGAGAAAATTCATCCAAATTATACGTCATGATAGTAAAAAGGAAAATAATATTTTTTGAATATGAATTTGTGGATATTTATTTTCCAAGTAACATAAATAAAAGTAGTCCTTAGTGGATCATTTAACACAAATGTCCATTTAAATCATGTTTCAACATAGTGATATGGGACAAATTAATATTTAAAATAATGTCATTAATGAAATTAATAATACATTTATCAGATATAACATATCTAAGAAAAATATCTATAATAACATATTAACTCTAAACATGTATAAAATATGTTTAAACAACTGGTTTACTAAATTTATATTAAAATACTAATAGGAAATTATTCATGAACAACCATATCATATAACCAGAGAATATTTTGAAACAAAATTCAATCATATGGTAATGAAGTATAAATTTATTAATATCATACCCAAGATTATCCATAGCTAGGAAATTAATTACATTATGCCCAATATATTGGAATACACCCTTCAAAATATCATTAGTAAATTCTTGCTAAAAAATGATCATTTTTTTATAAACAATTATTTCACCAATTGAGTTTGGATTCCTACCTAGGAAGAAAATCATAGAATGTTTATGAAAAACATCATAATTTGTGAAAAATATATATATTATCTATATGAATGGTAAATTTTCCTATATAATTGATAACTCTAAAAAATTGATACTCTTAAATGAGATTTCATTCTTGACATCCTAAAAACAAATGACTTTCTGAAAGAATTATTAGAATAAAAAATGTAGTTCATTAATGATATTTGATCTCTATTAAGGTGAATGGAACACATAAATTATATTTCATATGTTCGTGAAGAATTAGGAGAGTTGGAAATTCATCATCCTTCTACTATGGTTTAGTAAAGTATTACATGTGTAAGTAAATTTTGAAAGTAGATTAATCTAGATTCGTCGACACAAAAAATTTAACAAGAAACATTAAATCAGCTAGTTATAATTTCTATATTAATGATTAAATTATCTATTATGAGTACTATTCCACAAATCATAAATTTATTGAATGATTCATTATATAATTTTATCTGGTCTCATGATAGGATATTATCTAGAAAATATTAGCAAATTTTTTTCTAGGGGTTTCAGTGTCACAAAAATAGAGTTATATGATAACTTTATTGAAAATAAGGTATGAAATACTCACATTTAATTACATTAGAGTCCCTTTAATTTAGGGTTTTGTCAAATATACCTACCTTGGGGGTATTTACTCTACTACCTAATCCCAAAATAATTTTTGTAAGGGTAAAAATATGTGCCATTTTGGGGTATTTTTTCTTAAGAACTCCATCAAAACCATTATTTTTGTGAATGAATTCCATATTTATAAATGGACTATTGTAATAATGAAAAGGAGAAAATTATTCCTTGGAATTTAATCAACATATGATTCATCCATGAAAATAATATTATGATTATTGAATGGGAAATGTATGTAATCCCCATTTATATGAAAGGTATTGTAGTAAAAAACCCAATAATTTCCAATTATGTAAACATTTCCAACATTCTATTCACAAAATGGGAAACACGAATAAATTCATCAACATCATTAAGGTTATAAATTTTAATTTTATTTTCAAAGGGCATAATAGTAACGTCTTGGATCTGGGAGTCCCCCAAAGGTGTGCTGAACATAGTAGGTCACATAAACTCAAGCACATTTCCCAAAATTCCATAGGCTACTGTTTCGCACGGATTTCGGGGATGACCTCCTGGACAGGAGATTCAAACGTTCTGATCGGTTTCTAGCGGGTTTGTTCGTAGAACCAGAAACATCCAATGATTCCACATCCGTTTGGACCTACTTTCCAAAGGCAGGCGCTCATT
Organism: Viscum album; assembly: GCA_963277665.1. Taxonomy (NCBI): domain Eukaryota; kingdom Viridiplantae; phylum Streptophyta; class Magnoliopsida; order Santalales; family Viscaceae; genus Viscum; species Viscum album. Next base: position 1,470,152,551 of record OY728125.1, on the reverse strand, counting down.
AGCTTGTGGACTAATGAGGCTTAGGAATTTGCATTGGTCGAGAGGATGGGAGGTCGGACTCATCACACCCTTTTGAGGGAAATTATTGTCTACTCCAGGACTCTCTTTATAGATTTATGTTATGTTTGTGAATCCTTATTACATTACCAAGTATAAAATGTGCTTTCCTTTAGTTTTAACAATCAATGATTAAATATGCAAGAAATCTAGAGAATCTTTTATATGTATTCGAGGTTCTTCATCAATAGAGAATCATCTATATCTGTTTAGAGATTCTTGGTCAATGGTATCCTTCAAAACATTTATATAAAATTCTCTTGGTCATTATTATGACCAGGCTGGTTTTAAAGCCACTCAGTGGGGCACTTGATGTTTATCGTCATTCAGAAGGACAGGGATTATTTCAAAGTTGGGATCGAACCCATAAATGGGCTACCTACGTATCCTTTGTTTTGGAAATGGAATCCGAACCCACGTAGTTCGAGTAATGGAGTATAATGTTTAGGATTGATGGCTCAAAGAAGAATGTCATAATTACTTTTACACTCTAAGCTCACGTGAGTCATGCTCGGTGTGAGAAACAAGAGGTATTGGTAAAAATTAGACAATTGTGCCAGGAAATATGCAATCATAAGAAATTGTTTGGGGCTTATATACGTATGACTTCCCAAAAATAGATGAAGGTTTAGGATTTACTTTTAGGGAGAAAATACGGGAATAGGGTCCATAAAGGTATATGTGCCTATGGATATTTGAATAATCTAATCTTGGGGCTTACTCCTAAATAGGATGCCCAAATTAAGAGGGGACTTATGATTGGGTTTTACTCCTAAGAAGGATTCCCAAAATTATGACTGGGACTTTTTCCTGAAAAGGAGGCCCAGGTTAGGGGACTTGGGGCTTACTCCTGAAAAAAAAGCCCAAGATTATAACTGAGTCTTATTCCTGAAAAAGAGACCCAGGTTAGGGATTAAGGTTTGGGGCTTACTCCTGAGAAGGATACCCATATTTAAGATTGGGGCTTACTCCTAGGAAGGATGCCCAAGTTTGGGACTTGGGGCTTACTCCTAAAAAGGATGCCCATATTTGATATTGGGGCTTACTCCTAAGAAGGATTCCCATATTTGATATTGGGGCTTACTCCTAGGAAGGATGCCCAAATTAAAGGATTATGATTGGGGCTTACTCTTGAGGAGGATTCCCAAGTTTGAGAACTTTAAGAATTTGGGGCTTACTCCTGAGGAAGATACCCAGATTAAAGGACTTATAACTGGGGATTATTCCTAAAAAGGAGACCCAGGTTAAGGATTATCTCATCTTAAAGGATGAGGTTGAATGAATGAACTCTCAATCTTTGGTGACATAAAGATGTATAAATCACTAGGTTTTGAGAGATATTCCACCGAATTCCTTTCAGATAAGGAAGTCAAATCAAGAAATCATACCATAAATGGATTTGAAGAGTATCTTGAAGACTGAATCTTGAATAGGAAATGTGAAATGGCTTGAGAGGGGAAAAAATGGGCATGATGGGCACCCAAAAAGGTAGGGGCGCGCAAGTCTTGAAAGGCGCGCAAGTATTGCGGCGGCGCGCAAGTATTGGTCGCGCAAGTATATTGGCACGACATGAGGGGTACTTGCGTGATTTTTAACTGGCATTATAATACTTGAGAGACTCTTTATTAAACCCTTTAGAATCCCCTTGAGGTTCTTCCAGGAAAGGGACGCGCAAATTCTATTGAAGGACTAAGGCGGCGCGCAAGTATGACCAGTTCCCATAAGGGCTGTCCATTCAGGCGCGCAAGTGTTGATGAGTTTCAACACTTAGGCCTTCCTCCCTCTCTCTAGATCTTCCGTTCTAGGTAATAAATTACCTTAGAAGTGTTCTGGATGCTTTGATAAGAGACTTGGGCATCGGGAGCTTCAATCCGAGTTTCTGAAAAAAAGATCCTCTCGAATGGGGGGCCCACAGGGCCTATTTATAGGCAGGAGAAGACCGTGGGCAGTTACCAGGCGGTTATCACTTAGGGCGTGCAAGTCACTTGCACGACCATAAGGCGTCGCACAAGTACTTTCACGACCACTAGGCGGCGCACAAGTGTACTTGCGTGACCAGGAGGGAACTTGCGCGACCTATGGGAAATGTTCTCCTTGTTCATCCCTTTGTCTATTTTTGATGTTTCGTCAAAGGATGAATCACTTTGGACTAAGGTATTTCCCTTTTTTCAGTCATTAGACTCTGTGACGGAAAGGAGCGTCAACAAAAGTCCCCCCTCAGAGTTGGATCCGGAGAGAAAAGAGGATTTGACTCTGAGGTGAAAAGAAAAACAAGAAATCTGGCAGTTTAAAGTCATGCATGTCGGACATAAAGGGGATAATGTTTAAGGTATAAATAGCTTTGACCATAATGGATTAGAATTGACACAATTCCTTGAAAGTTCATCTGAAAACATACCACCATACTCGAGTATGAGGGAAAAAATGTAAACTATGGCTTAAGAATATTTGAATTTGAGGAATGATATAAAAAAGAGCTAAAAGGCATTAGAAGAAGTAGTTTCCAAGAATGAAGTTACTATTATTTAACAAAACCCGTTAGGGGGTTGAAATATGCAGGTCCACCTAAGGGCATTGGCTGCATGGTTAAATAAATAGCATCTTTCGGCTAACAAGTCTGTTATGTGGACTGTTTATGCAAGGCCACCTATGGGCACGTGATGCATAGTCAGGCAAAAGAACTCCCAGAAATTTACATTCCTAGTGCTAAAAGCCAGTGAAAGTTTATGGAGATTCAAATTTTCTAAAGTATAGAGTTTGTTGTATGGAAATAGGTACTTGAATACGGAGAAGATATTTCCAAACAAGAATATCGAAGAACTGGATGAATATCACTCCTACGAAGGTTTGACCCAAACATAGGGAAGAAGAATAAACCATATACTTGAATACTTTGAGATCATGAAAAAGGATATGGGACAAATATGTTAAGGATGGTTATTTTTTGCGGATCCCTACATACTGTCATTTAAGAAAAATAAGGACAAAAGTGGAATTCTTCCCAAGAATGAAGTTACTATTATTTAACAAAACCCGTTAGGGGGTTGAAATATGCAGGTCCACCTAAGGGAATTGGCCGCATGGTCAAATAAATAGCATCTTTCGGCTGACAAGTCTGTTATGTGGACTGTTTATGCAAGGCCACCTATGGGAACGTTCTACATAGTCAGGAAAAAGATTTCTCAGAAGTTTGACATTTTTGTGACTAGAAGTCATGAAAAGGGTTATGAAGATCTGAAAATATTTAAGGTTAGGATTATAACACATAAATATGGGTATTGTCCAATGTATATAGAGATACATAGGTCAATGATAACCACAATCATGTTGTGGCTGGGTCCTGAATTGAAATTTTGGATTTCACTACGTATCTCATAAGAATGAGAATCAAGCCATACGTAGTTCTTGAAATGTAGTTTAACGTCGTGCAGGACGAAAGTATTAGAGATCTTAGTTTAGGGTCATAGAATTCGGACCATAATAATGAATACACAGTGTGTGTTTTCATGAGCACTTTTCAGCCAAGGGACTGAAAGTGAAATTTGGGGTTAGGCCCAAAATACTTGGGGCTGGATTCGAGGGATACTCGAACGTTCCTACGTATCCCATAAGGATGGGAATCAATCCCACGTAGTTCTAGAAATGCCCTTTGTACAAATTTGGTTCGTACATGTGAAGGGTGAAAGGGGACTTTAGTGCAATGATGGTTTAACCTGAGATAAAAAATTTAGGCATTACCATGTATGGACGTAGTTTTTTGAAATGAAACATGATTAAAGAATCAATGTCAACAATAGTTCCCTCTCAAATGAGGAAATCAAAGAATATTGTAGTTTATTGTCGTACCGGACAAAAGTGTTTCATAGTTTAACATCATATAACAAGGACGAAAGTGAATCAATGTAAAGATATTGATTCTAGGTGCGGTTTCACGAATCAACATCATATGAGATGGTGGTGAACCGATGTGAAGAGATTGTTTTTGGGCTTGAACCCTGGGAGGCTGCCTACATACCCAGCCTGGAGGGCAAGGATCAAAGTCCGTGTAGTTCAATTAAATAATGAATTAATGATCAGGTTGTTCTTGGGAACAACGATCTAATTTAAATGTTGTTGGGACTTACACGTGGTTAGTGGCCCAAAGGGATTGTTATGGTTGATGTTCGCTCTAAGCTCAAGTGAGTCATACTCGGTGTGAGAAACAAGAGGTAACAATAACCTTAACGATGCACAGTTTAATGTCATGTAGGACATATAAAAGGGACTATGCAGTTTAAAGTCTTGCAGTTAGGACTATTGGTGCTGCACAGTTTAGTGTCATGTAGCAGGGACAAAATAACACACCATTTATGTCATGTTGGACGAAAGTGCGAATAGTTTAAGGTCATATGCATGGACCGTGGATGGTGTAGTTTAATGTCATGCTGTACCTTTGATGATTATATAGTTTAACGTCTTTCCGGACGTGAGGGACTTTTATACAGTTTAGCGTCATGTAGTTAGGACGTCACAGTTTAACGTCTTGATGGACATAAGGGATTTGCAAATAGTTTATGGTCATATACATGGACCAGGGATGATGCAGTTTAAGGTCATACTGGACAGTTTAGGGAACTTTTTCACAGTTTAATGACGTGTGGGACGAAGTTGCAGTTTAAAGTCATACTGGACCATTGCTGTATAGTTTAACGTCATATAGCAAGGACGAACTGGAAACTTTTTAACAGTTTAATGTCATGTAGGACAATTCAAGTAATTGTTACAGTTTAACGTCATGTTGGACGATAGAACATTGTTGTACATTTTAAAGTCATGTAGCTAGGACTAAGGTGAACCAATATGAGGATATCAGTTCTGGGGACTTTTTATAGTTTATCGTCATGCTGGACGCTGGAAGTGCTTACACAGTTTAATGCCATGTTTCTAGGACATAATATAGTTTAACACAATAAATTTTAGTGTCATGTAGGACATAATAGTAACCAATGTGACAGTTTAACGTCATGTTGGACGATAAGGGAACTGACACAGTTTAACGTCATGATGGACGATCAAAGTGCCACATAGTTTAATGTCATTTTTCTAGGACACAATATAGTTTAATGTCATCTCGGACACAATATAGTTTAATGTCATCTCAGACACAATATAGGAGCTTCTGTACAGTTTAACGTCATGTAGATAGGACATAATAAAGTTTAGTGTCATGTAGGACATAATATGAACCAATGTGACTGTTTTGGCTCTGGGAACAATATTTTGTGTTTATACAAAATACTTCTTCAGAAATCTGGCATTAGTTGGAGTCGTGATGTGTTCTCCATCCATTGAGATTAGAGAATACGCTCCATTGGAGTAGACCTTATGTATTGAATAAGGTCCTTCCCATTTTGGTTCAAGCTTGGGAGGCTTCTTTCCTGGTATCATTGGTGCTCTGAGAACCAATACCAATTCTCCCTGAATGAATGAACGAAGACGAACTTTTTTGTTAAAGGCTCGTGCTATTCGATTCTGATAGATTTCCAAGTGGTGAAAAGTGCACAATCTTTTCTCATCTAACTGTTCCAATTCATTCAACCGCTTTTGGGATTGCTCATCTGTAGATAACTGATCACAAATGTCTATTCTGAGTGAGGGAAATTGAACATCAATTGGCAAGACTGCTTCTGGTCCATATACCAATGAATATGGAGTTGACCGCGTTGCATTGCGAGTGGTAGTCCGATAAGCCCATAAAGCATGAAAGAGTTAATCAGGCCATGACCTCTTATCTTTATCCACCATCTTTTGCAGTATATTTGAAAGAGTCTTGTTGAAGGATTCTATCTGGCCATTAGCCGCCGCATGATATCGATATGAATGGTTGGACTTAATGATGTATTCTTGATACAATTTCTTTACCTCAGAAGAACAGAAGTTGGTGCCGTTGTCCGTCAATATGGTATGAGGGACACCAAATCTAGTAATGATGTTAGACTTGATGAAGCTAACAATGCATTTAGAACTGACTTCTTTGAGAGGTACTGCCTCTTCCCATTTGGAAAAGAAATCAGTATCAGTAAGAATGTACTTAAACTGCTTGGCCGTAGCTGAAGGGTAAGGTCCCACCACATCCATTCCCCATGTGGAAAATGGCCGTGAGTATTTAGTTGTATGAAGCAACTCTGGAGGTTTATGAATGAAGTTGGCATATACTTTCCATGAATGACACTTCTTTGTGAAATTAACACAATCTTGTATCATTGAAGGCCAAAAGTATCCAAGCCTTCGAATTTGATCAGACAGTCTATGTCCAGACTGGTGGGCACCACAGACTCCTGCATGCACTTCTTTTATGACAGCCATTGTCTCTTCACCATCAATACATCTGAAGAGAACTCCATCAAAACCACATTTGTAGAGAATTTTCTCGAGGTGGTTTGGGCTATCATAAAGAATAAAATTGACCACACGTCGCCGGATTTGTTATTTCTCAGCTCTATCAGGTGGAAGTGTTCCATTTTGAAGGTATTCCCTGATAGGTGACATCCATCCTGTAGTATGACCATACGGTTCAGGAATGGGACTAATTTCATTAATTTCCTCTGTTCTGACTTGAATATAAGGTGAAATTGCACGACGGTGGGCAATACAGATGGTTGTCTCGTCCCGATTTGGATCTGCTAAAGTTGTGTCTATATTAGCCAGTGCATTCTGAAGGGAATTCCGACATTAACTCTCTGACGTAATCATACAAAGGGATTAATTATTCTTTTCTGATGGCATAATCTCCATTGACTAGTTTGATTACCAGGTCTGAATCACCTTTAACCTTTAAGGGATTCACTTGTGCTTGAAGCGCTAACTCCAAGCCTGTAATGAGAGCTTGGTATTCAGCTTCATTATTGGTACCACCTTCCCACAACAAAAAGGAATAAGGTAACACTGCCTTATCTAGAGGAATGAGCACGATTCCTAAACCAACTTTGTTGAATTTAGGATTTTCCATTTTCTTCCCTGTTGGACTTCTAGAAGCACCATCAAAACACATTTACCATGTTTGAGGACTCTCTTGAATGGAGAAAACTTCCTCATCAGGGAGTTCGATATCTGAATACGTGTCTTCCACTGAAGGATGTTCAGCCAGGAAATCAGCCAGAGCTTGGCCCTTAATTGCCTTTTGAGACACATACTGAATGTCGAACTGCTGTAGAATAACCACCCACCTTGCCAGACGTCCTGTAAGCATTGGACGACTAAGGATGAATTTGAGCGGATTATTACGAGATACCAATTAGACCTCGTGATGTTGCAGGTAGTGTCTCAGTTTCTGAACTGCAAAGATTAATGCTAGGTAGCACTTTTCAATACATGAATACCGGGTTTCGGCTTCAAGCATCGTTCTACTGAGATAGTAGAGACTATTTTCATTCCCAGCATCATTCTTTTGAGCGATAAAGGCACCCAATGATCGCTCTAAAGCTGTCACATAGAGGATAAGCGGTCTTCCCTCAATAGGTGGCATAAGTTCTGGTGGACTCAAGAGGTATTTCTTGAGAACATCAAATGCTTCTTGACATTCTTCAGTCCACTGGTAAGTGACTCCTTTCTTCAATAATTTGGTAAAGGGTAAACTTTTTCCTGCCAAATTGGCGATGAAACGCCGAATATAGGCTAAGTGTCCTTGAAGTCCTCTTAATTCTTTCAAATTCTGAGGAGGTGACATACCAAGGATTGATTTGGTCTTCTCAGGATCAACTTCAATACCACGATGGCGTACAACAAAGCCGAGGAATTTTCCTGAGGATACCCCAAAAGCACATTTTAAGGGGTTCATCTTCAAATTATGTTGTCGAAGCTTATGGAATATGACTTCCAAATCAGCCAAGTGATTAGAACGTTGTTTGGATTTAACCACCAAATCATCTACATAGCATTCAACAAACTTCCATAAAAGTGGTTTGAAGATACGATGCATGGCGCGTTGATATGTTTCACCTGCATTCTTTAAACCAAAGGGAATCACCCGGTAACAAAACACACCTTGAGGAGCTCTGAAGGCTGTATATTCCTCATCTTCTGGGGCCATTCGGATCTGATTATATCCAGAATATCCATCCATGAAAGAAAGTACTTCATAGCCAGCCGTCGCATCAATTAAGAGTTCTGTAATCGGAACAGGGAAATCATCTTTAGGACAATACCGATTAAGATCTCTGAAATCGATGCAAACCCTAATTTGTCCGTTATTCTTCTTTACAGGGACAATATTAGCCAACCACTTGGGATATTGAACTTCTCTGACGAAGTTGGCTTTGATCAGCTTGTCCACTTCAGCTTCAATTTTGGAAGCATAGGTTGGGTGTGTTCTTCTCGCATCTTGCTTAAAACCTCGATGTTCTTTTGGTAAACCCAAATGATGAGTAGCAACATCAGGATCAAGCCCAGGAATTTCTATATAATTCCAAGAAAAAATATCTTTATTTTTATTTAGAAAAGAAATATACATCTCTTTCTCTTCAAGGTTCATGGCCGCACTAATTAAAGTGGGGCGTGGATCTTTCTCTGTACCCAGATTTACTTCTCTGAGTTCATCCACAGTGGTAGAGACACCCTCTTCAAATGATGGAGGAGCATCTCTAAGATCTTCATCTTCCTCTTCATCATGTGTTATTTCTTCCGTTTCTACTTGCAAAGTAGATGAAAAAACGAAATTCTCATGATCATAAGAGATGTCAAAATTTTCACATTTTGAAGAAGAAGCTTCCATTTCTGACCCTATTGATGATAAAGGGTCTTCTTTGGGAAATAAAGAGTAGATGATGGATTGAGAATCGATATCATTATTCACCTCTGGTGTTGCTATAACTTCTTCTGGCCTGATTAGCGAAGTATAGACTTGTTGGACTTCAGCAGATGAAATGAAAATGTCACCACTTATGCTTTCATCACTCCTTGGTAGGTTACCAATTTCTCTCATGTTGTCTGGCTCGATCGTCGTAATTGAATTATGGATCTTTCCATAAGAGTATTTTAATTTGGGCCTATTTTGTCAATTTGACTGATAGGTAACACATAATCTGTACTCACATGTAAAAATGGATTTATTGGAATTTTCTCCAAACCATATGGAGCATTAACTTTGGTAATTTCCTTCATTGTAGATTTTTCTCTTCCCTTCATGTGATAAAATTCCGCCTCAATGTATTGAGACTCACATGTCTTGAACGGGGCCTTATCACCGTACAATGTTCCAACTTGACCATCGAAACAGTATTTGCGACATTGATGTAATGATGAAGGAATAGCTGCATGCTGATGTAGCCAGGGTCTTCCAAGCAAGATATTGAAAGCTGAGTCTTGATCAACAATCATGAAACCCGAATTGGATACAAGATCTCCAAACTGAGTTCTGAGTGTAACTTCTCCCAGTGGTTCTTCTTTATTTTTATCATATCCTTGTAACATCATGGTAGAAGGAGATAAATCAGATTCCGTGAGCCCTAATCGACGAAGTGTACGAATGGGCATGAGGTTGACTCCTGAACCATTGTCAATGAAAGCTCTTCGAACATCTACACCATTTACTTTTCCAGATAAGTACAAAGGTTTTATGTGCCCATGCACAACATCATATTCATCTTTATCAGTAAAAGATATCACTGCATGGCATTCTGTAGGATTATTCTCTATGTGATAGATTTCAGCTGCAGCAATTTCATCTTCAAACTCCTGAGGACTTGACAAAGCTTCGATGAGTGCTTCCCGAAAGACAGATTCAAAGCATCCAAAATTGATAACTTGGCTGGTACTTGGGCCAAGTGTTTCAATATATCACACTTTTGATCTAGAGGTCTGTGTTTCCTAATAGGAATATGCAGTTTAGTAGGTACCTTGGAAGCAGATGCTTTGGAAGCTGATGCATCTTGTATTAAAGTTGGCAACATCCTTGGTTTTGGAAGATTAGACTGATTAGATCCATTTACATACTGAGATAAAGAAGATGGAACCCTTAATCGGTTTTCCAAAATAACTCTGCCAAAACTGAGTTGGCCATTGGCAGAAGAACTTGCTTGTTCTTTTTGAGCTCGTTAAAGGGCTCTACCACGAGTTTCTGCTTCATATACAGTGCTAGCAGGGGTAAAATTAGAGTAGTGTCTTCGGAAAGATCCACGTCTTCCCCTATATCCTGAACCTCTAGAACCTTCTCGGATTCCCTTATTTGATACAGGGAATTCAGGCTCATCAAGACTGGAATATGGATCTGTTAATTGAATCATATTAACAGAACCAAAGATTAACTCTTCGTCTGATAAAGACTCTTCCTGGTTAGCCTGTTTAGGTTGTGCCGTTTGATGGGGCGGTGCCCGTTGCTTTGAAGTAGATGGCATGAAATCTGCCAGAGTCAAAGACAATTTAGGCTTTGATACATACTCATCTTCTCCTGATTCCTCTTTCTTCTTTGAATTGCACTACCCTTTTGAGGATTTGTCTTTTGATGGAGGCTTTACTGCAGCCTTTGTAGGAGACACAATTGGATTCTTCAATTGTGTTCGCAAAATGGAATGGGTCTGATTGATTGTCTTTCTGACCATCCAATCATCATATTTTTTCTCATTTTTGCTTTTGACTTCCTGCCACTCGTCTTCTTCCTCTGTATCTGTAGCGGTAATACACGCTACATGAGGTGAAAAACCCTTCAATTTGACTTTTCCCAAGTCGACCATCTTTTGCAGGAGGTCTTTAAAAACAAAACACTCCTGGATGGGATGCCCCAACATTTGATGAAATGGGAAATAATTGGGACGGTCTTCATCTCCTTGTTTGGCCTCTTGGGCACTGGTAATTGAACCAAATTATTTTCCAGAGCTGAAATGAAGTAACCAGGAACATTCTCACTTAGGAAAGAGTATGTTTTACTCTTCAAATCCTCAAATTGTTTTCGTCATTGATCTCTTTGATCATTTGGATGAAACAACATTTGTTGTTGGCGTTCAGGAGTTGGAGCCCTTCGAGAAGATGAAGGTTTTGAAATAGAAATAGGTACAGGTGCTTGTTTAAGCATAACTGTAGCAGTTTCTGCTTTACCCATTCTCCTTCCTGGAGCTGATGGAATTATACGAGATTTGACCTTAGCCTGTATAAGGGAATCTTCAATCTGTTGAGCGATTGAAGTAAGGTCTCGAAACCCTCTTGTGTATTTCACAGGGATCAATGGCGTGCGTAATTCGTCATGCAAATTTGCCACACAGATTGGCATCAATTCCTCCTGAGGGAGTGCTAAACTCAGGGAATACGTTAATCCCTTCCAACGAGCAATGAAATTAGAGACTCTTTCATTCTCCCTTTTCTTTTAGTTTGTAAGATCAAAAACTGTCGTTTTTGGCAAAGTTGAGCTAAAATGAAGAAGGAATTTTTGACGAAGATCCTCCCATCCGATGACTGACCGGGATTTCAATCTTGTATACCAGACAAAAGCTGGTCCTTGCAAGGTTCGCACGAAGCATCTGAGTTTCATTGCTTCTTGCTGCTCTGGAGTTCCCATCATAGGATCACAACAAGACACGTAATGCGTCAAATGTTGTTCAGGGTCGCCTGATCCATTGAAAGCAGGGAAAACAGGGTTTCCAAAACTGGATGGAGGAGAAATTGAATCTACCCATTCAGGTTAAACTTTCTTTTCAGGTTGAACTTGCACCCGTTTCCCTTCCATAGTTTCTAACCGAGCTATTAATCACTCAATAGTAGTTATTAACTTTTGAGAAACATCAGGTTGAACTTGGTTTTGGGTAGGTGCAATGAATGGAGCTTGGACAGACGTGGTGGTTGGTGCTGCAACTGATGGTATTGCTGCCAACTGTTGTTGCGTTTGACCCGTAGGATTAGACCTCTGAGGGTGTATTGATAAAGGAGGATATTCCTGATCCATCTCAGTAGTTACAACAAGTTCCTTCGGCTGTCGGACTTCAGCATTCTTAAGAAGAAGACCACTCTGAAGTAGTTCTGTATTCAACCTCCTTAATTCTTTCATTTCTTCCTCCTATTGTGAAAACCTTTGCTCTAATGAGAGCGATTGACCTCCTTCAGAGGAAGGGTGAGAAGTAACTTGATTCTTTCCTTTCCCCATATTGGATCCTTTTCGGAGAGGGGGAAGTGGGTTACTTGAAGGAATACCCTGATTTTGGGTAAGCCTTTGATTACGTGTGCGCATACCTTATTCATTTAGGTCTGTGTGCGCAACTTCTTGAGCAGGAACCTCTTCGTCTGATCCCTCTGATTGAGCCTCATCTGGTGAATCAGCAGCAACAGCATTGATGACATTAATGGATGCATATTTCATGGAATCCTTTCTATCAGCATTTCTGTGATATTGTCTTCTTCCATGTCCATGATGAGACATGGAATTCCGTTGACTTGATCCCTCAGGAACTTCTTGGAGAACCGTCACTTGGAGAGAATCTCATGATAGCTTGGCTCTTCGTTCCTCTTGAGTCTTATTCCCTAATCGAGAGAATATAGAATTTATCTGAGGGAGGGATTGATGATTTGAAAAAGTCCCCAGTCCGATGGACTGGGGATGTTCCTGCTGCTTCCGCTCAACTCCTCGAATCCCATTTGTTGACTCAGAGGGTTGGGTTAGAGAAGTCCCCAGTCTGACAAGCTGGGGTGTCTCTTGACATGCTATGTCTGAGATCGTCTTAAAATCTCTCTTGAACTTGCGAATCTTAGTTCGGAAATTAGCTGGATGCATTAACCTGTATCCACTTTTATCACCTGGTTCAACAGACCGTTGGATGATTTCCGAAACTTCTGTCATTTGATGACGTGTTTGCTCCAGACGAGAGGCTTGTGCAATATTCTCACCTGATTGATGTAAGAGCAATTCAACAACTTGTTCTCTATATGCTTGATTTTGAGAGGAACTAGTTGAATCATGTTCTTGAGCAAGCTTTTGATTATGAACAAAGCCCATTGATTGTGGCCGGCCATGGGAAATAACATTGCATGAGACCATTTTCGGCGGGCTTTGCTGACTGGAAAGCACTGTGAATTGTAGTGCTCCGTGAACACCCCATCCTCTGATATGAACATCAGATGGAGCATTGGCAATTAACTGACGCAATTTTCTTAGTGCGCAAAGGCATGAACGTTGAAGGGTTCTCTGTTGCTTTTCAGCCTTCGGATACTGAGAGACTAATAGAGATGCCAAATCAATCTGGTGTTGTAACCCTTCTAGTATCTTAATATGATTTTCATAATCACCGTAAGATAATACTTTCTTCTTCAATTGACAATGATTCTTCTATATGTTGAGACGAATATCATGGATTCCATCATCTGTCAACATCTTTGGAATGTCGTACTGGGAGTCAGCCAAAGGCCAAAACATGACTGGTACTTCACCTTTTGCCAGTTTTTTCCTCATGTTCAGCATTTCCTCTTTATCATTAAATGATGATTCTTCTACCTGTTTTGACCATAGTTGGTGTTTCCTTGTTGCTTCATCGGATTCAACAAGACTGGTAGAGAGATCATTAATCAAACTAGAAGATGCATGACTTAGGGGTGGTTCGGAGAATGACCTACACCCTGGGCTATCTTCTGATTGAGAAAGTATTTCACTTGTTAGCGATAAAGCATCAGACATTACTGGTTTTGCATTTGCAAGTGCCTCGAGATAAGAGGGCTTTCTCGGCACTACATTATCCACTGGAGTATTTTCCAGGCAATGTGAATCACTACTGCGGAGAGGACTTTCACAGTGAAGTTCATCATCATGGGGAGGACCACCATAATGGGTTACAGCAAAAGATGAAATCTCTTTCTCCTTGGTCTTCTGACCACATAGAGGGTTCCTGTGGCTCTCATCTGAAGAAGAAACTTCAAGATTGACCGAACTTTCATGAATCAAGCCTTCATGAGGAAGTTTCTGTTGAAGACCTTCAAAATTAATGTTCCCGTTATTGGGAACTGAGGGAGTAGAATCTTGAATTCTGATAGATAAATGTCTGAGGGCTTCAAGAACTCCAGCATCGAGCAAGGCCTTTTTGCAGATTGGCCTTTGATCTCCTGACTGTGCTGGGCGGATCTTTTTCTTAGATGCCTTCTTACTCACTTTAGAAACCACTTGTTGACGAAAGTGGTTACTCTGAGCAGGTTTATGTGCCTGATCAGGAAAGATGGTCTGGTTAGGCTGACGATCTCCACTCAAATCAGGTGTATGTGCCTGACTTGGTTATCCGTATGATATGGGGGAGTATGCCCCATAACCCTCTTGGACTGGAACAGATGTGTGTGTCTGTTCCGGAGTGAATCGTTGATGTGTCACTCCATTGCTTGGGATAGATTTATGTGTCTGTCCCTGAGATGATGCTAAAGCTGTTATGATATCCTGTCAATCATCCAAAATATGAGCAGGAATTTGCTTCTTCTCTTTCACCATTGACAAAATATGTTTGGTGACTTCAGCCGCCAGAACGGGGATATACGTCCATTCTGGGCTTGGAGTAGGTGTATGTGCCTGCTCCTGTCCTCCTTTTCCTGTCATTGAATCCTGACAGTACTCATGTGTGGAGGTAGAGAGTTGAGTCTGCCTCCTCTTTGTCGTCGGGGCTTTCCGACTGACTTCTCTGTGCGCTACCTAGCGAGACTGTTGGTAGGCTTGATTAGTATTAGCAGGTGTATGTGCCTGCTGATTAGACTTCGCCAAACACGGTTGACGAGATCCATCATATGTAGTCAGGCGAGCCTACTGACTAACTGGTGATGTATAAGAAGGTGCATGTTCCTGCCTATGGTACTCCACCGGAATTTCCTGGCGGGATTGGCGTGATGCTGCCAGACAAGTCTGCTGGAAAGCGGAATTAAAACGGACAGGTGATTGTGCCTGCTCGTTATTTGCCACCAAGTTTGGTTGGTGGACTTCTCCGGAGATGGAAGGGATGACAACCTGCCCATTGTTTACTGGATTCCGTCTCTGGCGGTTCATCATGCCTTCCCGGATTCGAGGAACCTGAGCTGAATGGCTGGAGTCGGTACCCTCATCATGTTGAGGGCGCACTACCGCACGAGTCTGGCAGCGATTGGTGATGGGAGCCCTCGAGAAGGACTCCTGTATTTTTGAATTAAGGCCCTGCGGGACCTGCTCATTCACTTCCTCAGAGTAAGGGAGTGAATGGAAATTGCGTTCCGGGGATAACGACCCGAAACGGTTAGAGACGGTAGTCAGCACCGCCTGCTTCTTGATCGCTGGACGCCGTTGTCCGGACGACCAGGTAGAGTTGTCAACTTGGAGGGCTTGACGAGCGGCCTCCAGAGTTGGGATAGTACCGTTGCGACGGTACTCCTTAACCAGTGCATTAGAAACCCAGCGTTGAAGATGCTGAGTTGGTGATGTCATCCTTAGAGCGGACGACGTTCCAGCAGGAGTAGCAGCATTGGTTTTCACAGCAGCAGACCTCACAGTAGAGGTTTTCACAACAGCAGTATTCACAGGGGTGAATTTAAGAAAAGCCATTTTGCAGAAGATCTTGAGAAAAGAGTGCCTGTTCCATATAACAGACATAATCAAGATGAATCTGGCCACTGCATCTTTTGGATGAGCACATGTCAATGATTTATTTGTTGGCCCAAGGAGCCTAACAAATAAGAAGAACATCACTTTAACTTGGTTAAGGATTCACGTCGGGTTCACCATTTTTGTTTCGCACGGAATCCGGGGATGACCTCCTGGACGGGAGATTCAAACGTTCTGATCGGTTTCTAGCGGGTTTGTTCGTAGAACCGGAAACATCTAATGATTCCACATCCGTTTGGACCTACTTTCCAAAGGTAGGCGCTCATTAGCTTGTGGACTAATGAGGCTTAGGAATTTTCATTGGTCTAGAGGATGGGAGGTCGGACTCATCACAACTTTTTGAGGGGAATTATTGTCTACTCTGGGACTCTATTTATAGATTTAAGTTATGTTCATGAATCCTTATTACATTACCAAGTATAAAATGATCTTTCCTTTAGTTTTAACAATCAATGATTAAATATGCAAGAAATTTAGAGAATCTTTTATATGTATTCGAGGTTCTTCATCAATAGAGAATCATCTATATCTGTTTAGAGATTCTTGGTCAATGGTATCCTTCAAAACATTTATATAAAAGTCTCTTGGTCATTATGATGACCAGGATGGTTTTAAAGCCACTCAGTGGGGCACTTGAAGTTTATCATCATTCAGAAGGACAAGGATTATTTCAAAGTTGGGATCGAACCCATAAATGGGCTACCTACGTATCCTTTGTTTTGGAAAAGGAATCAGAACCCACGTAGTTTGAGTAATGGAGTATGATGTTTATGATTGATGGCTCAAAGAAGAATATCATAATTACTTTTACACTCTAAGCTCACGTGAGTCATGCTTGGTGTGAGAAACAAGAGGTATTGGTAAAAATTATACAATTGTGCCATGAAATATGAAATCATAAGAAATTGTTTGGGGCTTATGTATGTATGACTGCCCAAATAGATGAAGGTTTAGGATTTACTTTTAGAGAGAAAATCCAGGAACAGGGTCCATAAAGGTATATGTGCTTTATGGAGATTTGAATACTCTAACTTGGGACTTATTCCTGAAAAAGGAAACCCAAATTAGGAGAGGATTGATAATTGGGTTTTACTCCTGAGAAGGAACCCCATATCAAACGTAATTTAGGACTGGTAAAGGTATATGTGCTTTATGGAGATTTCAATACTCTAATCTTGGGGATTACTCCTAAGGAGGATGCCCAAATTAAGAGGGGACTTATGATTGGGTTTTACTCCTAAGAAGGATTCCCAAAATTATGACTGGGACTTATTCCTGAAAAGGAGGACCAGGTTAGGGGACTTGGGGCTTACTCCTGAAAAAGAAAGCCCAAGATTATGACTGAGTCTTATTCCTGAAAAAGAGACCCAGGTTAGGGATTAAGGTTTGGGGCTTACTCCTGAAAAGGATGCCCAGTATTTGAGATTGGGGCTTACTCCTGAAGAAGATGCCTGGTATTTGAGATTGGGTCTTACTCTTGAAGAGGATGCCTGGTATTTGAGATTGGGGCTTACTCCTGAAGAGGATGCCCAAGTTAAGGAATTAAGGTTTGGGGCTTACTCCTGAGGAGGATGCCCATATTAAAGGACTTATAACTGGGGATTATTCCTGAAAAGGAGACCCAGGTTAAGGATTCTCTCATCTTAAAGGATGAGGTTGAATGAATGAACTCCCAATCATTGGTGACATAAAGATGTATAAATCACTAGGTTTTGAGAGATATTCCACCGAATTCCTTTCAGATTAGGAAGTCAAATCAAGAAATCATACCATAAATGGATTTGAAGAGTATCTTGAAGACTGAATCTTTAATATGAAAGGTTAAATGGCTTGATAGGGGAAAAAATGGGCAAGATGGGCACCCAAAAAGGTAGGGGAGCGCAAGTCTTGAAAGGCGTGCAAGTATTGCGGCGGCGCGCAAGTATTGGTCGCGCAAGTATATTTGCGCGACATGAGGGGTACTTGCGCGATTTTTAACCAGAATTAGAATACTTCAGAGACTCTTTATTAAACCCTTTAGAATCCCCTTGAGGTTCTTCCAGAAAAGGGACACGCAAATTCTATTGAAGGACTAAGGCGGCGCGCAAGTATGACCAGTTCCCTAAGGGCTGGCCATTCAGGCGCGCAAGTGTTGATGAGTTTCAACACTTAGGCCTTCCTCCCTCTCTCTAGATCTTCTGTTCTAGGTATGAAATTACCTTAGAAGTGTTCCGGAAGCTTTGAGAAGAGACTTGGGCGTCGGGAGCTTCAATCCGAGTTTCTGAAAAAAAGATCCTCTCGAATGGGGGGCCCACAGGGTCTATTTATAGGCAGGAGAAGACCCTGGGCGGTTACCAGGCGGTTATCACTTAGGGCGCGCAAGTCACTTGCACGACCATAAGGCGTCGTACAAGTACTTGCACGACCACTAGGCGGCGCGCAAGTGTACTTGCGCGACCAGGAGGGAACTTGCGCGACCTATGGGCAATGTTCTCCTTGTTCATCCCTTTGTCTATTTTTGATGTTTCTTCAAAGGATGAATCACTTTGGACAAAGGTATTTCCCTTTTTTTCAGTCATTAGACTCTGTGACGGAAAGGAGCGTCAACAGCTACCGACTAGCATCGAGGTCCAAGGTAAGACATTAGGGAAACTATACCCTCATTGGTAGAGTATACACAACAAAAAGTAAATATCAAACAAATTCAGATGTAGGAATACCTCACAATAAAAGTAAACAGCAGAAGACTGAAAATAATATAACACTTGGAGAATATATAAATGATGATTGTCACATATATATTTGAAAGAATCCAAAAAAGTCATAATGATGGAAATTCAATACTAAAACAAAAGTAAGTAAAAGTATTAAACTACAACAACATCACTTGTTTTAGCTTTTTCACATGATCTCTATCTCCAATAGTAGTCAAGTACACAGTGAAGAAGGGAGATTGAATGTATCTATACATACAACCATATAATCTGTTTTGGTCCAAAAGAATGACCCAAAAAAGGTGTGAGAGAAATACAAGTAGGCAACAACCAAAAGATCGGTTTTTAACTATCAGTGAATATATATAGGAAGTAATATGTAGAAATAAAGTAATAAACTAAGAGATACTCAATTATAAACAATCCTATAGTTTTCAATTACATTAATTTACATTTATTATTCATCAGTTGAATCAAGAAAACCACAGAATCTAGCCTACGATTTATATCCCATGTATAATAGTAACAAAAGTTGTCTCATAATACCATATAAACTACCAAGTAAATATGATTCCAATATTGTGATTTGGGTTTCCATAATTGTCACAATAATTTAACTACTCAAAATACACCCTCTGGGAAAGTTACCATAGTCCAACCCCTCTTGTTTAAAATTTCATAAAATCAATAAATAATGACACTCTGGGAATTCTCACACAGTATAACCACTTTGGTCCCACATAGCACTTATCATTTAAAGAGGATCACTTGTGCAGCTCTCACAGTCAATACCATCTTGACGTTTGTAGAAACAAAAAATTATAATGACCACCTGGTAGCTCTAATAGTCAATGCCCTAGGGTCCAACATTCATTTAATAATGACCCTCTGGGTATCTCTCATGGTCTAACACCTCTTTTAAATAACCAAATATCATTCTCATATTCAATACCTTTAGGTCTACATAACTACAATTTATACATAAAATATCCTACCACGGGAAGCAATCATAGTCAAATTCACCTAGGTCATACTTTCACAATGTGAATCACATGCATTTCACATAATCAACAAATCCATACTAACAACACGAGGCATGGAAAGAAAAGAAATCCAAAAAAGCATTCTAGACCAAAAGTCCATAATTGATTAAACAAAGAAAACATGTCCATAATCATGGTACAAAACCTTATGCATATGAAATAACACCTTTTCAAACAAACAAACCATATTAGGTAATAAACATGGATATATTCCAACACACGTAATACCAAAACAAGGGAATTTGGAACATTAAGCGTATATAATCTGAAGACAATCAATGAAAGTACCAAACCACATACCTCATCATCGTACGATCCACACTCTTGACCATCGACCCCTTGAATCGGCCTAGAACGATGCAGATGTAAAAAATGTGAAAAATGATCGTCCATGAAATACTCATGAGAGTGGGAATTATGAAAAAATTCTCTAGGGAAAGGGAGAAATCCCCAGTGGGAATCCAACAGACCCAATGGAATATCAAATGGAGTTCGGATGGAGAAACGGTTGGGGTTTATAGTATTTAGGCATTCTGTCGTTCTCCTGTATGAAACACGGGGAGAAGAATGTTGTTCTGGATGTAAGACGTGACCCCATACCAATTTATCAAATGAAAATAAATTTACATAGCATGTTCATTTAATATACATAATCTGTACTAGCCTCAACCAGTTATTTCTTTAGGCGGTCTGCCATGTCACCTAAATGGCCATGTACTCGACTATTACACGTCCATTACACAGCTATACGCAGAAACTAGGTACACGGTGTGGACTCAAAAGTAAACACCGTGTACTTAGAAAATTTACCTTTTCTTTATTTTCCCTAAAAAACACCCAAAATCATGATCCAAACTTCCAAGGTTGTTCCATGTTCTTAAAAACATCCCCCCCTAAAGCAATTAGACCCCAAATTGTCCATCCAAGGGTGATGAAGAAGATATTGTGAACCACTACGAACACTGTGATCGTACAACTCCCTCCCTCTCCCAAGACACTTCCTATACTTGCATGTGATGCCATAGAACCCATACCAGAAGAATAGTCTAGCCATAGAGAACCTTCATACTACAATCCACCATCCAAATAGGGTGTTTCTCGACGGATGTATCCACCTCTAACTTAACCTCCATGGGTTGAAAAACATGTGATGTGTCTGAAATGTATAGACATAGATATGAAACATGAAAGATGGCATGCATAACCTGGTACCTCTGATGTTATTTTAAATGATAGGAAATGGTCGCGACTCTCTCCAAATTCTCAAATATCTTAACATATCTCAGTGAAAGATTCCTCTATCTCCTAATACCTTTGTTTCCCAACCTCAGTGTGACATGTAAGAAAACATGATCTCTCACCTCAAACACCGAGGGTTGTCTCTATCTATCAAAATAAGATTTCTGGAATGATTGTGCAGTATCCATCCTCTTCCAAACCGACTCCACCTACTTAGTGGTCTCATAAAGAAGACGAGGTCCCACCATAGCTACCTCTCCTTCCTCTATCCAACATTGTGTTGATCAGCATGGAATACCGTACAAAGCCTCATAAGGTTCTATCTGAATCATTTCTTGAAAACTATTATTGTAGTAAAACACCACTAGAATTAAATATATCTCCAATGAACACCCTAAATCCAAGATGCGTGATGGAATAAAGTCCTCGAAAACCAGAATCGTGCGCTCATACTGGCCATCTATCTGGAGATAGTATGCTGTTCTCAGAAGTACTTGTATACCCAAATCCCTTTATAGTCCCTACTAGACACGATAAGTAATCCATGCATTCCTACCTGATACAATAGAGTGGGGAACCCATGAAAATATACAATATCTCAGATGTACAACTTTACATGATCATCTACACAGAAGGATTCCTTAATCAGAAAGAAATGTGAAACCTTTGTGAGTCAGTCAATAACAACCTAAAGCATATCATTCACTTGAGTCAACATCAGTAAACCCATCATGAAATCCATCACGACATCATTTGATTACCACTCAGGAATGGGTAACTATTGTAAATTCCCGATCAGTTGCCGATGCTCCAGCTACATCTGATGACAGGTGGAACATATCATTCGAAATCCATCTATATCCCTCATCATACTTGGCCACCAATACTGACCGTGTAGATATCGATACATCTTGTTGACACTAGGATGGACTACCCAAACCTAGTAATGAAAATTGTTTATCAACTCCTCACGTATGTATACTATAAACCATATGTGTCCATGAAAATGCATGATCTCATCATTACCTATGATCCACAAAGGAGTAGGGTCCTCTCCTAACACACTCACCCTTATGACTAGGCCTTCATAATATGATAGCTACCACATTTTCAATCGATCCAGTAGAGTAGAGATAATAGATATAGAATAATGGATCATCTTCCCATGTCTGTCCTACACCTCCAAATGAATATCTGAGAATGGAGCCATAAGATGCCAATCACTACTGGTCTTCTGAACTAATTGTATTTGAGTCCCCCAGCTCAATGAAACATCCAATGTGTTTCCTTTCTCAGTCGTATAGGGATTATCAAAGTCCAGGGACTGAAGTTACTCAACCCACCATCGATATCTCAAATTCAAATAATGGTGAGTAGAGATATACTAGAGGATTTTTTGGTTAGTGTATGCGCCAAAATTTCCCCCCAAAAGATAATGTCTCCAACATCGCAAAGAATGAACAACTGTAGCCAAATTGTGATCATGTGTTAGGTAATTTCCTTCATGTGGCCTCAACTACCATGACCCATATGCAAAGACTCTTTCCCCCTCCATAAGCACAAATCCCTTCCTGATACCTGATTCATAAAAAAAATAGTGGAACTCTATCCTGGCTCCCACAAAATTAGTATATGTAAAGAAGAAAATCACCATTTATGCTCCTGAAATGATGAATCACAAAAATCTGTCCACATGTACTTGGCCCCCTTCGTAGGCAAGACATTCAGTGGCACTGATAAGTAGGAAAATTTCTATATAAAGCACCTGTATTAAACAGCCATCCCCATAAAAATCTGTACCTCAAATACATTCTTTGGTTTCTCCAAGGAAACTACCACTCTCTCTTTATTTGGGTCTATTGATACTTCTATCTTTGAAGAGACATGACCCAAGAAGTGAATCTGGCCCATCCAAAAGTGGAAATTTTTGAGGTTATTATATAGCTTATGTACTCTCAGTGCACTCAATACGATCTCACGATGGGTGGCATGGTCGTGTTGAGTGTGGGAGTACACCAAGATATCGTCCATGAAGACTACCACAAAAGAATCCAAGGATGGAATATTGGGTTCATCACTTCCATTCAAAATGTCTGTGCATTTGTGAGACTGAACGGTATAAAAGAATACTCGTATTGACCATACCTACTCCGAAATGTTGTAAGAGGTATATCTGATGGTCTAACACACAATTAATGATAACCAGATCTCAAGTCAATGTTCAATAACACCTAGGCTCCTCGAAGCTGAACAAATATATCATAAATCCTCAGCAAGGGATATGGGTTCTTGACAGTCAATTTGTTTAGTTTATGATAATCCACACAAAGTGTTAGGGTATCATTTGCCTTCTTTGCAAAAAGGACAGGCGAACCCCAAGGAGAAGTTCTGGGTCATATGAAACCCTTTTCATATAACTCCTCTTACTACATCTTGAGATCCTATAACTCTGGTGTAGCCATCTTATAAGGATGGAAGGACACAGGTGCCACTCCAAGAACATGCTGAATACAGAAATATAACTCTCTCTCTAGGGGTAAACATGAAAATTTATATAGAAAGACATCTCATATAAGATCCACCACTAGAGGAAAGTCCATCTGTGAGGTCCACTAGTCATCCATATATAATATCTCAATCAGGGATAAAATTACTCCCAACCCATGATGGTTGGGTCCACCACTACTCGACTGGACAACCTATTCGCCCTTATGTAAAAAATACCAGCCCTCTGGTGACGTGAATCTCGCCCTGCAGTGATAGCGGTCAACAAAGTCTTGAAAGGAGACCAACCAGTCTAGTCCGAAAATGAAATCGAAGCCTATCATCTCTAATACCTAGTGGTCCCATAATATTTGACACCCACCATCCTCAAGAGGAAACTCCTTGCACTAACACACACTGGTCATCCTAATCCCCAATGGAGTGTCTTGTGTCATAACATCCTAAGAGGTAAAGAAACATAGACAAAGGATATGAAAAAATAAATATATATATAAAACTATGGGTAGCCCCTATATCAAAAAGTGTATAATATAAATATAAGGAAACAAGAATTGTACATCTAACCACAGAGTGTCTGGGATCCTGATCATGCTGGGTTTTATCCACTGAAAAAGTTTGTCCTGTACCATGACATTTCTTGACTACGTTGAGTGGATCCACCCAACTATATCTAAAAACCCATAACCTGACTACCACAGCCAAGAACAACTCCTTGGCCTAAATAGCCTAAATAACTCTAGTTTTGTGACTAATGGAAAATAGGTGGTCCTACTCCTAAACATTGCGTCATAATAGAACCACTATTACTTGCTTCTATTGAGAACATCTTTCAAAAACACTTAATATGGCCCATCATTCCATAGGATCGACACTTCAATGAGTTCTTTGGGAAATGTTGTCTTGTATACCCCCTATTCCCGCAATGGTAGCAAACCACCTAGCTACCTAAAGAATCATCGCCGAAAACCTCCCTTTGGAACTTCCTATTATCTGTTGAAGGAACCAGCCCTATATTTTGAACCGCCCAGGCTCACATCTCCTAACTCCCTCAGATTGTGCCTGGTAATCAGTAACTAGTTCACTATAGTCATCACATAGGTCATTCTGAAAACATTCACATGTGATCGGATGTCATATCGGAGACCATCCTCAAATCTCCTAGAAAACGATTACTCATCAACTCCGAGAACGGGTATGAAGTGTTGAAGCTCTGTAAAATGTGAATAGTAATCCATCACTGAAAGTGTTCCCTACTCAAAATAAATGAACTCTTAGGATTAAACGAACCTACAAATCATGGGGTAGATGTAATCATAGAAGGTACTCTGAAACTCTACCCATACAATTTCTAGATGATGTCCCACCTATGAGATAACATCCCACCATTTCTTTTTAGAATCATGTTTCATGTACATCACATGCTTCACCCTCCTCTATGAAGGAATCTCTAGATGCTCCAAGATTGTAAGCATGGATTCCAACCATGAATCTACATCCTTTGGTCGTCCACCCCATGAAAGTGGGAGGATGCTCATGTTGGAACACCCTTGTAGACATTTCCATATTCGGTGTATGATGTGGTGCTCCCTAGAAAGTTTACATCATCCTTATAATTAGTTAGCAGAATTGTATCCTCACATGCATCCAATATAATAGCTAGTTCTTGAATGGGACTGATAGGAGGATCTATTTGGTAGTCCCTGATCACCCATTTCTGGTGTCTGATCATCACCTTATTCTTGGCATACAATTAGAGGATGTCTTTATGGCCTGAATATAAAAGTTTAATTGCACACCTCAGTTCAAGATTATCAAGTATTGAAATTTAGGAGTGAATGAATAAAATGGGATAATAAGATCATTCCTATTTTACACAACAAGGTTACACAGTGTGTATTAACTCTACACAGAATGCTCCCTTAAGCTTTTAATATGGAATATACCACTGCAAATCCTGGCCATGTAACACCCTTACAGATGGCGTGTTCTTCCTAAGTCTGTGTGTGTACATGATGAGACTTTGGAGAGGGAAGCTAATGTACAATCATAGTGACTATAGTTTTTTGATGTTTCTTCTTCACCACCCATAGAAGGGAAAGTCGGGGATGAATTGCTTAAGGGGGGATGTTTTTAAGAACCCAGATATTAATTTCAAGTATGGATCATCAATGAAGTTTATTTTTAGGAAAAATGATGAAATGGTAATTTTATATGTAACATGTCGTGTACTTAAGAGTACACACCATGTACCCGGGCACCGCGTACAACCATGTACTAGCTGTGTAACGGCTGAGTACGTGGTCGTGTGGTGACCTGGAAGACTGCCAATTGTGGGGGCTGGTTAAGGCTAGTACACGGAGTGTACATTAAAATAACATGCCAAATAGATTTATTTTTATTTGATATAATGGAGCATAGCCACGTCTCATATCCAGAAACCACTTCTTATCCCCTCTGTTCATATAGGAGAGCGAAAAAACATCAAAGAACATCAATATCCTCCTAGTTCATCGTTAAAGATCAGATTGAGATGTCGTTTGTTGCCTTAGAATCCCACTTTGTGAGTTATCTATTACCCTAGGTCTTTTTTCCTGATTCCTCCTCTATAACGAGTTATTCATGGATGATCATTTTTACCCTTTTCTAGATCTACGTCATTCTTGTCCGATTTAAGGGCTGACATTCAAGAGTATCGATCGTGAGACATCGAGGTAGGTGGTTCGCTCTTTTCAATTTCCATATTGAATTATATATGCTAATAGTGATGCATACCCACATTTGGGGTATTGAATGATTGAGAAATTAATCCTATTATTGACCTTATATGGTTTAATTGATTGATTGGGTGTTGTTTCATAGGCATAAGGTTAGATGCCTTATTTATGTGACACCCCATGATAGGAATTCCCTAGTTTGACATTTTTATGACCGTTTGGCCTAGGTTTCCAATAAGGTGTACCTTGTTTCCATGCATTATGATGTTTAGGATGGATTTTGATTGATGATATGAATTTAATTGTAATGAGTGTGATTGTTATCCATGTAGTAGTTATAGATTACATGTTCTTCTTTATTATGATATGAGTGATAATTATCCAATATACCATGAGAGACTTAGACTAGGAAAACTATGGGGGCTCTAATGTTTATTTACACAGGACCGTGAGAGCCTTGGGGTTAAATTTGACCCAAGGGTATTGACTGTGAGAGCTACATAGGAGGTCCTTTATGATTATTTATGCTATGAGGACCCATGAGGTATTAACTCTGAGAGCTACTCGGATGTCATTTATATGTTATTAATTTCATGTTTACCCAAGGGTATTGACAATGAGATCTTCCTAGGTGGTCATTTGTAAATTCATAGAACTTTTTTAAACCAAAAGTGTTAGACAACCACCTTGGTAGCCCTCAAACTCCATACACACTTGGTCTGCATAGAAACAATAAATTCAAATGACCACCGGGCAGCTCTCACGGTAAATTCCCTAAGATCCAACATTCATTTTATAATAACCCTCTAGGTAGCTCTCACATTCTAATGCAACTGGTCTATGAACACCCAATATCTCTCACATTCAATACATCTAGGTCAGCATAACTACAATTTATACATAAAATACCCTACCTCGGGAAGCACTCACAATCAAATTCCCATAGGTCAAAAATTCATAATGAGAATCACATGCATTTCATGTAATCAAAAACACCATCCTAACAACATGATGCATGGAAAAAAATAAAGACTAATAGGAATTCTATAAAAAATAGTCATAATCGATTAATAAAGGTAAACCCACCCAAAATCAATGTATACTACCTTATGCATAAGAAATAACCCCTACTCAATTAAATAATACATTGCAGGTATTAAGTAAAGATCAATTCCAAAACAAGCAATACATAAACATGGGTTATTAGCCACTAAATGAGGCTAATATTAATTATTAATTTTTATAATATTCATGTGATTTATTATTCATAAACACCATTTTAGTGCATTTTACACATTGAACATCATTTCACATTATGATTGTAATTCCTTCTTGAAATGCACTATTATGTGGTACATTTTTTAACATCATTTAAAGTACCCAATGATATTAATTTTATTTTCATATTTAATTTTAAGGTTTCTAATTATATTGGGAACATTTCATATTTGTGGAGTGTTGGAAGATCCATATTGGAAGACCACCAATATGGGATTTCATGCAACCAATTCTGGGGAAGTATGATTGGACAGCAGACCACTAATGAGAATTTGGGGCCCAACATACAGGCACAATGAAGCCCAAATTTCATGTGATGCCATAAGACATGTATAGAAAAAAATAATTATTCAGGATCCCATGCTAATTCGGCCTCCATAGTGTTTATTAAAGCAACCCAATTTGGAGATTAAATTCTAGGCCATATTATGAGGACCAGAAAACATCCTTCCAATCTAATATTATCTCGGAATCCACAAGTCCAAATGGGACCAATGTTTATAGGTAGTTAGGATACATCAGCTACTCCATTTTCTTCTTCTATGGTCCACTCTATGTCTACCATATAGAAGGACTTGCAAGCGCTTCGGTTTCGTGGTTGCAAGCTGGCTGCCACCTCGGGTCAAGAGTGGAAAAGTCCAAGTTCCAAAAGCTTTCCACCACACTTTTCCTACCATAATCAAATGAGATGCTTTGTACTGTTAGAGGCTCAATCCAAGGCTAAGAAAATTCCTATTTAAGGTAGTGGTGATGGAGGATATTATCATCTTTGGTTCTTGGTTTCATTTTATTGTTATGTTGCCGCTTTGTGTTTGTAATTGCATTTCTTTCTCATATAAGTTGTTTAAGTCACCTTAGTTTCTTAATAAAAGTTCTTCCTTTACACTTATTATGTTCTTCTACATATCACGTTGATACCATTGGTTCAAGGTATGAATTTATTGACACCATACTTTGTGATATTTATCACAGAACGGTGGAGTATTCGATTTTTGTTGTTGTTTTTACTTCTTCAATTCCGCCTTCATAAGTCTACTTCCTGCTCCCATTGAAGAAATGTCATCAATGGAGGGATAACGATTTTTTGGTTTGATCCAAGGGAGTAATAAGGGGTTGGATTGGATTTAATTTACCACTTCATTAATGGCTGATAACTTCTTTTAAATGACATTTTTATTTGATGATTTTAAAACCTCTTCATCCTTATTAAATTTAAGTTCACACATTTCAAGTGCAATTACGAACTTTTGGCGTGGAGTGCTCATGACCTTGATCCTTAAAGTGTATAGGTGATTAGTATTATGTTGTGTAGGAATTAAAATAGTAAGTTATTATTTTGTTTTATCTTCTTAAATGAACCCATCTCAAATATAAGAAATTGAAATCATAAAAAAAAATCATCCTATCCACCCCGAGGAATATCCTTGGATCAACTCATTACCTTAATTTGAACTAATGTAAACCTATTAGTGATCCTTTAAAACCAACTTAAATCAACCCAAGTTTGCTAATTCATATCCAAAAGAATCCATAGAATGTATGTGTCTGTAGGTACTTCTTAGGTCTCTGAGGATTCAACAACCCAAGCTAGACTACAAGGATCGTCCTACCTTCTTCTTTTGGGTAAATTTGAGCGTGAATAAAATTTTGGAGCCATTTCCAGGGACCCAAGTGAGTCATATAAACACCCATTATATTCTCCCACATTTCCTCTTTTCTCATCCAAATTCTCTTATCATGTCCCTTTCATTTTTTTTCTTTTGGTGCATGTCTGCATACTCCCGCGATCAATCAAACCGTCTAGTTAGGGTGGATATTCCTAGGGTTGGAGAGTCATGTACACCAAGGGAACTATTTTCATTAAATCATAATCTTAATAACACTCTAGAGTAAAAAATTGAGCCTATTTCAATGAATGGAATTCAAAGAAACCAACTCATAAACCCGGGTGGGAACCAAAATGGATCCGCAAATGATGCCACCCCAAACTTAGGGAATGACGTTGATCAAACCATGAAAAACTACCTCACACCTTCATGGAACAATCCCCCCTCATGCATTAGACACAATTCCCTATGAGAATAAAAACTAAATCATTAAACCCCATGTCCTAAACTACCTTCCCACATTCCATGGAATGGAGTCCGAGATTCCCTACCTTCACATTATGGAATTCAATGACATTGTAGAAACCATGTGTCCCCCACATCAACTAGAATCAGCTAAGATGTGGCTATTTAAATTTTCATTAAAGGATCTTGCTAAAATGGGCTAAAAAATTTGATTCCATCATCAATCAACTCTACGTACCAACTACAAAGAGAATTCTACCAAAAATACTTTCCCCAGAAAAAACAATTACACTTAAAAAGACCATCCAAACCTTTTTTTTGAAAAATAGGGAGAGTCATTCTATGAAACATGGGAGAGGTTCAAAGACACCCTAAATTTAGTTCCACACCACGGGTTTTTTATTCCTCAACGAGTGAGAATTTTCTATGAAGGGTTCGGTCTAGGGAACAAACAATTCATTGACATGATGTGTAATGGAACCATTAAAAAAATTCCCCAAATGATGCTTACGAGTATCTAGAAAGAATTGATGAACAAAACCAAACATGGGGAACTTCACCTTATTCTGAAAAGCCACAAAGAACTACTAGAATTCATACTATTAGAGAAGATGAAAGCCTTAAGGATAAACTCACAGCACTCTCTAGGAAGGTTGAAGAGATAGACCTTAGGAAAGTCCATGAAATCCAAACTATTGACCCTGTTTGCACAATTTGTGACAAACATGAACATAAGACAGACAACTGCCCAACCATTCCATCCATCAAGGACGTTATTTTAGGATAACCCCCAGTATATGCAAATGCTTTGAACTTTCAAAAGCCTCAATATCAAAATAACATCAACCCAAGGTATAATGACCACCGATACTTCTACTGTAAAGATAACCAACCACCTAGCCAACCACAT
Organism: Viscum album; assembly: GCA_963277665.1. Lineage (NCBI taxonomy): Eukaryota > Viridiplantae > Streptophyta > Magnoliopsida > Santalales > Viscaceae > Viscum > Viscum album. Next base: position 1,470,122,484 of record OY728125.1, on the reverse strand, counting down.
TGACACAATCCTTACCCCCACCAGAACTACCAAACCCATATGCAGTTCTAAATCCAACCTATCCAATACCAATAGCCACCGGTACATTTTCAACAAACCATCCCACCTCCAAAGTATCCCCCTGGGATAAACCAATATTCTCAAGCACCAACCCAAACTGTTTCACAAAGCCTACTAGAAAAACTATGAAAACAAATGGAAAGGATGAATTCAGAAGTATCTTCCCTTAAACAAGAACTTCAAACCATAAAAACTGGAAAATAACTCATCCCTAATCAGGCAGTATCATCCTCAACTTCAAGGGGAGAGTCATGTTGTACTCAAACAACTCATGAACAACTAAAGGCTATGACTGTTTTAAGAAGTGGGAAATAAATTGAGAAACCTGAACAAATAATTTAGAAACCATGTGAAGATTCAAACTCTTGAAAATTCAAATGAACTAAAAGATCAAACTGAGAAAGATGATAACAATGTGAAAGAAAAAACTCTTCAACAAACAACCTGACAACCTGCACCATTTCCTCAACGCATGAGGGGGAAAACCTAACCTGAATTGAGTGAAAATTTGAGGGAAATATTCTCAACATTCAAGTTGAACATTCCCCTTCTATATGCAATTGAAACCATACCATCCTACTCAATGTACCTTTAGGACTTGTGTACTTTTAAATTAATCTATTCACATAAAAACCAAGTCCTTTTGTCTGCTGATGTGAATACCACCATTCAAGGGACCATTCCTCCTATGTTGAAAGACCCGGGTTGCCCATACATCAATGTTTCTCAAGGAGAGAGAAATTTTTTCAAGGCCTTGTGTGACCTAGGTGCTATTTTCAATCTCATCCCCTATGCTGTGTAATGCCAGTTAGGCCTATAGTATCTCCAACCCACATCGGTCACACTTCCACTTGCTGATCGTAGCATTATGCTTCCAAAGGGGATTTTAAAGGATGTTCTGGTAATTGTTGAAACTTTTATCTACCATGCTGCCTTCATTGTCCTTGAAAACCATCCAGACTTAGTAAATAAGGAACAAACCCCAATTATCCTTGGTCGTCCCTTCCTTACAACAATCAACTCTGTTATCCAAGTCCGAAATGGGAACATGACCATCACCTTTGGGAACATGAGTCTATACTTGATCATCTATAGTGAAAGTTCACACATAGGTGATGATGGGAACATTAATGAAGTAAACATGATTAGAATCATTGATAATGAATCCATATAACATCATGGAATATTTGATGGATGTTTAAGTCAGGATGAGATTGATTTATTTTGTTCACATGAAGGAAGTATATCTCCTTGGATTGAATCATTTTCAAATCTCTCTTATGATGATGTCTTAGGTCCATCAATCAGTGAAACCTTTCAGGAAACCAATTTCATAGAGACCACTCCAACTCCCTTCCCTAAATTTGATCAAGCCAATCTAGTTGCGAAAACTTATATATGTTGGAAATCAATCCTATCTAAAACTCAAGGAAATAAAATTGATCTTGATCCAATGTCCTAATCCTCTTTTGAAATTTTGAACCAACCTGATATTGAATTGATGGAACTTCCCACTGCACTTATGTTTTCATTCTTAGGGGACAATCAGACACAACATATTGTCATTTATTCTTCTCTTGAAGCCAATCATGAGAAGATGCTTCTAGATGTCCTTAGGAAACAGAAGAAATCCATTGGTTGTACTCTATCTGATATTATTGGGATTAGCCCACATATCGGGACTCATAAAATTGTTCTGGAATCTGATTCAAAGCCATTTCATCAACCTCAACAGTGACTCAATCCTAATCTCATGGAAGTAGTGAGAATAGATCTTCCAAAAATTTTAAAAGCTGGTATCATCTATCCCATAGTTGAGAGTGAGTGGGTGAGCCCAATCCATTTGGTTCGAAAAAAGGCTAGTTTCACAGTGATAACCAATGAGGATGGAGAGATTATTCCAACTTGGGTGAGTAGTGGATGGAGGGTCTACATTGACTACAGGAATCTAAAATCATTCACTAAGAATGATCATTTCCCCTTACCATTCATTGACCATGTCCCTGAGAGTGTGGCGGGTCATGCCATATACTATTTCTTATATGGATACACGAGGTATAATCAAATTGAGGTCTCCATAGAGGATCAAGGGAAGACTACATTCACATGTCCATTCGGCACCTTTTCTTTCAAATGCATGCCCTTCAGTTTATGCAATGCTCTTGGAACCTTCCTATGGTGCATGATGGGAATATTCTCAGACATGGTAGGATATTTTATTGAGGTATTCATGGATGACTTCTCTATATTTGGGGATACATTTGAGGGATGTCTGAGGAATGTGGAGAGATATTTGACATGATGTGAAGAAAATAATCTGGTCCTAATCTAGGAAAAAGGCCATTTTAGGGTTAAAGAGGGACTAGTTCTAGGCCATATGTTCTCAGGTAGAGGGATTGAAGTTGATAAAGCCAAGGATGACCTCATTCTTCACCTTATATCACCCAAAACCATCAAGGAATTGATGTATTTCTTAGGAAATATTGGGTTATATTGAAGATTCATAAATGAATTTAGTTCAATTTCTTGTCCCCTTTGTGCTCACCTAGTAAGGGATGCTCCATTTGTCTAGACAGATAGCTGTGAGGGTTCATTCTCCACCATAAAATCCTCTATCATCTCTCCTCTCATTATGAAATATACAAATTGTAACCTTCCTTTAAAACTTATATGTGATTCTAGTGACTTTTCTGTCAGAGCTGTGTTAGGACAACGTTTTGATAAAACTCATTACGTCATTTCTTATGCAAGAAAATCGTTAAATTATTCCCAAATCAATTACACCACTACTGAAAAACAGTTACTTTCTACTGTGTTTTCCTTAGATAAGTTTAGGTCTTACATCTTAGGATACCCCATCACTGTGTTCAATGACCATTATGCACTGAAATAAATCTTCCAAAAACAAGATGCTAAGGCTAGACTCATTAGGTTAGTCCTTATCTTACAAGAATTTGACCTCACAATCAATGATAAAAAGGGTGCTGAAAATATTTTAGCTGATCACCTCTCTAGGATGGAATTAAAAGAAAACTCAAATCACCTTTTTGTGTCTGATTCATTTTTTGATGAACACCTATACTCTATGAGTGAATACCCATGGAATGCTGGAATAGCCCGTTTCATAGTTACAGGAGTCATTCCTACATTCTTAGGGTCTCAAGCTCGAAAAAAAATCCTTTCTGATGTTAGGAACTTTGTGTTTGATGACCCATATTTCTACAAGTACTTCCCTGACCACGTGATTAAGAGGTGTGTCCCAGAATCCGAACAAGATTCCATCTTTAAATTATGTCATAGGGAGGCATGTAGAGGTCAATTTTCCTCTAATAAATCATCTTCTAAGAATATTCAGTGTGGTATCTTCTGGCCCACCCTCTCAAGGGACTCCTACACATTTTTTAAAGGATATCCTAAGTGTCAAAAAGTAGGGTCAATCAAAAAAGGGAATCAAATGCCACTCACTCCCATCTTAGTGATTGAAATATTTGACTGATGTGGAATTGATTTCATGGGTCCCTTCCCAAACTCTATGGGATACCTCTACATCCTCTAATTTTTTGATTATGTATCAAAATGGGTTGAAGCCATCCGCACCAAGTCTAATGACCATCATGTTGTGATATTATTTCTGAAAGAGCAGATATTTTCTCAATTTGATATTCCTATGGCTATAATCAATGATTGAGGAACCCATTTCTACAACCTTCCATTCTCTTCACTCATGTCTAATTATGGTATATCTCATAACATTTCCACTGCATACCATCCTCAATCCAATGGTCAAGCTGAGTTAGCAAATAGCGAGATTAAGAATATTCTTGAAAAAACAGTCAATCCTTCTAGGAAAGATTGGTCCGAGAAACTCTTGGATGCTCTTTGGGCCTATCAAACTGCATATAAAACCATTTTAGGAATGTCCCCATATAGGTTGGTTTGTGGTAAAGCATGCCATTTTCTAGTGGATATTGAACATAAGGCCTTTTTGGCAATTAGGAAAATTAATTATGACCTCTGATTGGCCGAAATAGAAAGGAAATTAGATCTCAATGAACTTGAGGAACTTAGGAATGAGGCTTATAAAAATTCAAGGATCAATAAAGCTAAAGTACAAGCCTACAAATCTCGAAATAATAAAACCAAAAATATTGTACCAGGTAAACCTATTCTTTTTTATAGTTCTAAAATTCATTTAATCCCAGGAAAGTTGAGGACTAGATGGTCAGGTCCATACACAGTGCATAAGGTGTACCCCCGTGGGGCTGTAGAAATTCAAGATCCCACCAATGGTAATACCTTTAAATTTGATGGTCATAGAGTCAAACCATTCATAGAACCATTGAAAAACATGATTTTGATGAATAATTGTGTGAACCTACCTTATATGATGAAAGTAATTAATCAATTATGGTTCCTAGTCGAGATAACGACGTTAAACAAAGCGTTGCATCGGAGGCAACCCATGGTTTTCATGTTTCCAATCATTTTGTTGTTTTAATACACGTTATATTTTAAATAGGACGAATGAATATTTTTTATATTTAAAAATAAAAAATAGACTGTTGACATGTTCTTCTATTATGAGTATGGATGCGTATGAAAGGGGATCACCATATTCATCTGTGTCACGTGGTGTGATCCTTGAGTAATACCTTACCAGGAAATTTAAAAATAAGACAATGTATCATTAGTTTATTTTATTTTTTTTATGTGTTTTTAGGTTAAGAAAATCTAATAATAAGAAGAAGGCCACATCGTAGGTCGTGGGGCAAACCCCGACACAACCGGCGAAGCCGTGGGGACTTGAACCCGGGACTGAAGGGAGATAGGGGCGCGCGCTTACCACTGACCTACAGATTTTTGTGCTTCTTTATTTTATAATTTTATTATATATACATATATTTTAGTTTCATAATTATATAAATATATATATATATAGATTTTTATTTTTTTTTTCTTTTTCTTTCCATTTTTTCCTCCACTATGGAATTCTCAGAGTGACATCGAGATCAAGGGATTAAAAGGGAGAAACAAGAATTTCAACTTCATCCCCCAGGTGACTTCATTCCATGATCCTCAATTTTAATTCCCTTTTGAACTCTCATTATGTACCTCTACCCGCTTCTAAATTTTATTTCCATAAAACACTGGGGATAGTGTTATTTTATGTCAGTGGGAGATAAAATTAAAAATGATTTAGTGTCAAAAAAATGAATTATTTGAAAAAAAAAGTGATCCTTAATGGAAGGAAAAATTTCTTTAACCTTGAACATGGTAATACACATTTCACACATTGAAAATGAATATCAAATAGTTTATCATGCCCTGATTATTATTTTAATCCTTGTATAATTTCGTGATCATAGATTTTGGAAAGTGTGGTTGTCCAATGTGATATTTCATCATTTATATCTTCATCCAAATAAAAAAAAAGACCACAATGAACATCCTTTAGATAGTGGGGTATTAGTTTGAGTTCATGGGGTCCCCCAAATAAGTATCAATGGATTGGTGATAATTTTATTTTTAATATGAGTGTTTAATAATTTTTAAAAAAAAAATAAATTCGTACTTAGAGAAATGAAATGACTTAATGTGTGGCTTTTGGCACTTGGGTATCGTGACTCCATAGTTGTCGGGCCCATAGTTAGTAATTTTATCTATATTTTTGGCAATTTTAATTTTTTTTACTGAGTTAACTCGAGTTGATGCCTGAGTATGTGGGATTCACTTGGTTCCCTATGGTCTTTGAGACTAGGAGTCATCGGAAAAGTCTCACTACAGGGGTTGACTCTTTTGAGTGAAATTTCAATTAACATGGAAAAATTGGAAAAACAAAAAAAAATATACAATAAATAAATTGTATACTCATCTTAATATTGAAATGTGATTCCACCTAGTGCTTCCATCATTTCCCTATAGAATAAATATGAACCCCCATCTCTAATGCGATGCACACCACATCATCACTATTTATTGATATTTGATGAAATATTGCGATTAATTTGAACAAAGGAATGAGCATGGGATTGGGATATTCTTATGTAAATATCATGTATTAAAATATTTTGATGTGTTTCATGATTGTTTGGTATAATATTTTTTTGGTGATCATTGTGTATTAAAATGTTTTTGGAAAAAGGAATTCGAATTTCATATTGTTGAGATATATTTTTCTCGGGATTAGAAAAACTCAAGTTGGGGGTATGATTAGTCACTAAATGAGGATAATATTCATTGTTAATTTATATAATATTCATGTGCTTTGTTATTCATAAACACCATTTTAGTTCATTTTACACTTTGAACTTCATTTCAAATTATGATTGTAAGTCCTTCTTTAAATGTGCTATTATGTTGTACATTTTTTAACTTCATTTAAAGAACCCAATGATATAGATTTTATTTTCATATTTAATTTTACAGTTTTAATTATATTGGGAACATTTCATATTTTTGGAGTGTTGGAAGAACCATATTGGAAGGCCACCAAAATGGTATTTCATGAAAACATTTATGGAGAAGAAAGATTGGACACCAGCCCACCGCTGAGAATTTGGGGCCCAACATACAGGCCCAATGAAGCCCATATTTTGCGGGATACAATAAGACATGTAGAGGATAAAATAATTAGTCATTATCTAGTGCTAATTCATCTTCCTTGGTGGTGTTTAAGGCGGCCCAATTTGGAGATAAAATTCTGGGCTAGATTCTGCGGCCCAGAAAACATTCTAACAATCTAATCAAATCTCGGAATCCACAACATCAAATAGGCCCACATTTTACATGCTATTAGGTGAAATCCGGGGCTCCATTTTAGTCTATTGTGGTCCACTATAATTTGGCCATCTATAGGTTCTTACAAGTGCGTCTGTTCGTTGGTTGCAAGCTGGCTGCCACCTCGGGTCAAGACTCGAAGAGTCCAAGTTTCAGAAGATTTCCACCACCCTAGGCCTACCATAATCAAGTGGGATTCTTTGTATGGTTGGAGGCTCGACCCAAGGCTCCCAAAATTCCTATTTAAGATAGTGGATATGGAAGTGTTTATCATCTTTGGTGCTTGGTTTCATTGAAGTGGTATGATGTTGCTTTGTGTTTGTAATCGCATTTCCTTCTCATGTAAGTTTTTTAATTCAACTAAGTTTCTTAATAAAAGTTCTTCCTTTACTCATATTCTATTCTTCTAGATATCATGTTGATATAGTTGGTTCAATGTGTGAATTATTCACACCATACTTTGTGATATTTATCACACAACGATTGAGTGATCGATTTGTGTTGTTGTTTTTACTTCTTCAATTCCACCTTCATAAGTCTACTTCAAGCTTCATTTGAAGACATGACATCAATGGAGGGATAACTATTTAAAGGGATAATTAAAGGGAGTATAAAGGGGGTGGATTTAATCTTATTTCTCACTCCATTAATGGATAATCACTTCTTTTAAATGAGATTTTTATTTGAGGATTTTAAACCCTCTTCATCCTTACTGAATTTAAGGTCACACATTTCAAGTGCTAATATGAACCTTTACCTTGGAGTGCTGAAAACATTGATCCTTCAAGTTTATAGGTGATTATTATTATGTTTTTTAGGAATTAAACCAGTAAGTGATGATTTTTTTATCTTCTTAAATGAACCCATCTCAAATAAAATAAAATGAATTCATTAAAAAAAGAATACATCCTATCTACCCTGAGTGATAACCTAGGATAAACTCATTACCATAATTTGAATTGACTTAAATCAGTTATTGATACTTTAAAAACATCTAAAATCATCCCATGTTTTCCACTTCATATCCAAATCCAATCCGTAGAATGTACATGTATATAGGTAATTCTTAGGTCTCTGAGGATTCGACAACCCAAGCTAGACTACAAGGACCATCATACCTTCTTCTTTTGGGTAAATTTGAGCGTGAATCAAATTTTGGCACTGTTTCTAGGGACCCAAGTAATTCATCTTAACACCCATTCTATTCTCCCCCATTTCTTCTTTTGTCATCCAAATTATTTTATCTTTTCCCATTCTCGTATTTTTCTTTTGGTGCATGTTCGCCTACTCCCGCGATCAATCAAACCGTCTTGTTAGCGTGGATAGTCCTGGGGTTCGGGATTCAAGTACACCAAGGGAACTAATTCCATTAGATCCTAATATTCATAATACTCCAGAGTCAAAAATTGATCCTATCTCAATGGAAGGTATTCAAAGAAACCAGCTCATAAACACGGGTTGGAACCAAAATGGAAACCCAAATGATGAAGCCCCAAACAAGGGGAATGCATTTGATCAAACCATGAATGACTACCTCACACATTCATTGACAAATTACCCCTCATGAATTAGAAACAATTCCCTAGGAGAATAAAAACTACATCATTAAACCCCATGTCCTAAACCACCTTCCCACTTTCCATGGAATGGAGTCCGAGATGCCCTACCTCCATGTTATGGAATTCAATGACATTGTAGAAACCAAGTGTCCCCCACATCAACAAGAATCGGCTAAGATGAGGCAATTTCCACTTCCATTAATGATCGAGCTATAAATTGGATAAAAAATTTGATTCCATCATCCATCAACTCTTAGTACCAACTACAAAGATAATTCTACAAAAAATACTTTACCCACCACAAACCAATTGCACTAAAAAAGTTAATCCAAAACATTTTTGAAAAAGAGAGCGATTCATTCTAGGATACATGGGAGAGGTTCAAAGGAACCCTAAACATGGTACCACCCCATGGTTTTTCTATTCCATAATAATTGAGAATTTTCTATGAAGGGTTGGGTCCGAGGAACGAACAATTCATTAACATGATGTGTAATGGAACCTTTAAAAACAACACCCCAAATGATGCTTACGATTATCTGGAAAGACTTTATGAAAAAAAAATAATGGGAACTTCACCTTTTTCTGAAAATCCACACAGAACATCTAGAATTCATACACATAGAGAAGAGGAAAGCCTTAGGGAAATACTCGTAGCACTCTCTAAGAAGTATGAAGAGACAGACTTTATGAAATTCCTCGAATTCCAAACTGTTGACCCTGTTTGCACAATTTGTGAAAAACATGACCACAAGACAGACAACTCCCCAACCATTCCATCCATCAAGAATGTTCATTTAGAAGGACCCCCAGTGGAGGTAAATGATTTTAACTTTCAAAATCCTCAATACCAAAACAACTTCAAACCAAGGTATAATGACCACCCAGGCTTCTGCTGGAAAGATAACCAACAACCTAGCCAACTGCAGGGACAAATTCCTTAGCCCCATCAGAACTACCAAACCCATAACTGATTCCAAACCCAACCTATCCAATACCAATAGCCACCGATCCATTTTCAATAAACCATCCCACCTCCAAAATATCCCCCATTGGATCAACCAAACTTCTCAAGAACCAACCCAAAATGTTCCACAAAGAATACTAGAAGAAATGTGCAATAAAATGGAAAGGATGAACATGGAGGTCTCTTCCCTTAAGCAAGAACTGCAAACCATAAAAACTGGAAATGCACCCATGCCTACTCAGGCAGTACCATCATCCACTTCAAGGGGAGAGTCATGTTGTACTCAAACAACTCATGAAAAACTAAAGTTTGTGACTATTTTATGAAGTGGGAAATCATTTGAGACCTGAATAAATATGTCAGAAACCATGTGATGCATCAAACTCTAATGAAAATTCAAATGAACCACAAGATCGAACTGAGAAAAATGATAACAATGTGAAAGAAAAATCTCTTCAATAAACAACCCCACTACCTGCACCATTTCTTCAACGCATGAGAGGGAAAAACAAGCCTGAATTCAATGAATCATTAAGGGAAATCTTCTCACAAGACAAGTTGAACATTCCCATTCTAGATGCAATCAAAACCATACCTGCCAACTCAAAGTACCTTAAGGACTTGTTCACTTTTAAAAGAAAATTTTCGCATAAAAACCAAGTCATTTTTGTCTGCTAATGTGGGTACCACCATTCAAGGGACCATTCCCCCTATGTTGAAAGACTCAGGTTTCCCTTACATCAATGTTGAACTAGGAGAGGGAAAAGTTGTGAAGGCCTTGTGTGACCTAGGTGATAGTTTCAATCTCATCCCCTATGATGTGTACTTCATGTTAGGCCTATAAAAGATCCAACCAACATTTTCACACATTAACTTTCTGATCGTAGCATTAGGGCTCGAAAGGGGATTTTAATGGACGTTCTGGTAATGGTTGAAAACATCATCTACCCTGCTGACTTCAGTGTCCTTGTCAACCGTCCAAAAATAGGAAATAAGGAATGAACCCCAATTATCCATGGTCTTCCATTACTTGAAACAATCAATGCTATTATCCGAGTCCGAAATGGGAACATGACCATAAACATTGGGAACATGAGTCTAGACATGAACATATATAATTCAAGCTCCCAAATATGGGATGATGAGGACATTCATGATGTAAGCATGATAAGAAGCATTGATAATGAATCCATAGAACATCAAGGAATATGTGATGCATGGTTAAGTCATGATGAGATTTATTTCCTGTGTTCACATGAAGGAATTTTATCTCATTGGAAAGATTAATATTCAAATATCTCTTATGATGAATTCTTAGGTCCAACAATCAGTGAAACCTTTCAAGAAACCACTTTTATAGACACCACTCTAATGTCCTTCCCTAAATCTGATCATGCTTATCTAGTAGCTGAACCTCATATATGTGGGGAATCAATCTAATCTAAAACAATATGAAACAAAATTGATCTTGATCTAATGTCACAATCCTCTATTGAAATTTCGAAACAAACTGATATTGAATTGAAGGAACTTTCCACTGCACTCAAGTATTCCTTCATAGGGGACAATCAAACACACCCTATTTTAATTTCATTTTCTTTTGAAGCCAATCATGAGAAGATGATTCTATATGTCCTTAGGAAACATAAGAAAGCCATTAGTTGGACCCTGTCTACTATTTCTTGGATTAGCCCACTTATCAGGACTCATGGAATTGTTTTGGAATTCGATTCAAAGCCATTTCGTCAACCTCAATGGCGACTCAATCCTAATATCATAGAACTAGTGAGAAAAGAACTTCTAATTTTTTTAAAAGCTAGTATCATCTATCCCATAGCTGAGAGTGAGTGGGTGAGCCCAATATATGTGGTTCCAAAAAAGGGTGAAATCATAGTGATAACCAATGAGAATGGAGAGATTCTTCCAACTAGGGTGAGTAGTGGATGGAGGGTCTGCATTGACTATAGAAAACTAAACTCATTCACTAAGAAGAACCAGTTTCCCATTACCATTAAAGACCAAGTCCTTGAGAGTGTGGTGGTTCATGCCTTCTACTATTTCTTAGATAGATACTCGGGGTATAATCAAATTTAGGTCTCTCTAGATGATCAGGGGAAGACTACATTCACATGTCCATTCAGCACCTTTGATTTCTAACGCATGCCCTTCGGTTTATGAAATGCCCCAGGAACCTTCCAGCGGTGCATGATGGGAATATTCTCAGACATGGTATGGGATTTTCATGAGGTCTTCATGGATGACTTATCTGTGTTTTGGGGTACATTTTAGGGATATCTATGGAATGTGGAGAGATTCATGTCAAGATGTGAAGAAAATAATCTGGTTCTAAACTTGGAAAAATGCCATTTCATGATTATAGAGGGACTAGTTCTAGGCCATCTGGTCTTAGGTAGACGGATTGAAGTTGATAAATCCAAGGGTGACATCATTCGCCACTTTCCATCACCCAAAACTATCAAGGAAGTGAGGTCTTTCTTAGAACATGTTGGTTTCTATAGAAGATTCATCAAGGACTTTTGTTCAATCTCTTGTCCCCTTTGTGATCTCCTAGTAATGGATGCTCCATTTGTTTAGACAAAAAGCTGTGACGGTTCATTCTCAACCCTCAAATCCTCTCCCGCATCTGGTCCCATTATGAAATCTCCAAATTTTAACCTTCCTTTCGAACTTATGTGTGATACCAGTGACTTTATTGTAGGAGCTGTGTTAGGACAACGTTGGGATAAAACTCTTTATGCCATTGGTTATGCAAGAAAATAATTAAATGATTCCCAAATCAACTATACCACTACTAAAAATGAGTTACTTTCTATTGTGTTTTCCTAAGAGAATTTTAGGTTCTACCTGTTAGGATCCCCCATCGTGGTGATCACTGACCATTCTGCACTAAAATACCTCTTCCAAAAACTAGCTTCTAAGGCTAGAATGATTAGGTGGGTCCTTCTCCTACAAGAATTTGACCTCACAATCAAGGATAAAAATGGTGTTGAAAATTTTGTAGCTGATCAACTCTCTAGGATAGAATTAAAATACAACTCAAATCACCTTTTTGTGTCTGAATCATTTTTTGATGAACACCTATACTCTGTGACTTACTGCCCTTTGTATGCCGATATAGCAAATTTCTTAGTTACATGAGTCATTCTGAAATTCTTAGGGACTCAATCTTGAAAAAAAATCATTTATGATGTTAGGAACTATTTGTTTGATGACTCATACATCTATAAGTTATTCCCTGAACAATTCATTAGGAGGGGTGTCCCAGAATCTGAACAATAGTCCATCATAAAATTTTGTCATAGTGAGGCATGTGGATGTCACTTTTCCTCTAAGAAAACAGCTTCTAAGATTCTTCACTGTGGTTTCTTATGGACCACCCTCTCAAGGGACTCCTAAATATTTTGTCAAGGCTGTACTAAGTGTCAACAAGTAGGGTCAATCACAAAAAGGATTCAAATTTCACTCACTCCCATATTAGTGATTTAAATCTTTGACTGCTTGGGAATCGATTTCATGGGTCCCTTCCCAAACTCTAGTTATTTAAATCTTTGACTGCTGGGGAATCAATTTCATGGGTCCCTTCTCGTTATGGAATTGTTATGGCTATAATCAGTGATCGAGGAACCCATTCCTGCAACTGTCCATTCTCTTCACTCATTTCTAAGTTTGAGATTTCTCATTAAGTTTCCAATACGTACCATACTCAAAAAAATGGTCAAGAAGAGTTAGAAAATCAGGAGATTAAGAATATTCATGGAAACACTGTCAATCATTCTAGGAAAGATTGGTCTGAGATACTCTTGGATGATCTTTCGGCCTATCGAACCGCATATAAAACCATTTTAAAAATGTCCCCATATAGGTTGGTTTATGGTAAAGCATTCCATTTTCTAGTGGATATTGAACATAAGGCCTTTTGGGAAATTAAGAAAATTAATTATGACCTCTCATTGGCCGCAATAAAAAGTTAATTAGATCTTAATGAAACTGGGGAAATTCGGATGGAGGCTTATGAAAAATCAAGGATCAATAAAGCTAAAGTACATGCATACCATTCTTGAAATCATAATACAAAACACATTGTACCGGGTAAAACTATTTATTTGTATAGTTCTAAACATCATTTACACCTAGGAAAGTTTAGGTCATGCTGGTCAGGTCTATACATAGTGCATAAGGTGTACCATCATGGGGCTGTAGAAATACAATATCCCACCAAATGTGAAACCATTAATGTTAATGGTAATAGAGTCAAACTATTCATAGAACAATTCCAAAAACATGAAGTTATTGAATAATTGTGTGAACCTACCTTAGATGATGAAAATAATTAATCAATTAGGGGTCCAAGTCGAGCTAGCGATGTTAAACAAAGTGCTGCATGTGAGGAAACCCAAGGTTATCATGTTTCCAATCATTTTTTTGTTTTAATAAACTTTAAATTTTAAATAGGATTAATGAATCATTTTGATATCTAAAAATAAAAAAATAGACTGTTTACATGTTCTTCTATTATGAGTATGAATTGGTACGAAAGGGGAGCACCATATTCCTCCGTGTCATGTGGTGTGATCCTTGAGTAATAACATACACATAAATTTAAAAAGAAAACAATGTATCATCAGTTTGTTTTATTTTATTTTTATGTGTTTGTAGGTTAAAATAAAGGTAAAAAAAATTAAATAAAAATATAATAATAAAAAAATGGAACATCGTAGGTCATGGGGAAAACCCTGTCACAACCGGAAAAGCCGTGGGGACTCGAACCTGGGACCGAAGGGAGACAGGGGTGCGCACTTACCACTGACCTAAGGCTTCTTGTGCTTCATTATTCTATAATTTTATTATATATAATTATATTTAATTTATTTATTATATATATATATATAGTTTTTTTTGATTTTTTGTTTCTTTTTTTTTCTTTTTTTCCACCACTAGGGAATTCTCAGAGTGACATCGAGATCAAGGGATTAAAAGGGAGCAACAAGAATTTCAACTTCAACCACCATGTGACTTCATTCCATGATACTCATTTTCAATTCCCTTTTTGAACCCTCATTCTATACCTATACCCCCTTCTAAATTTTATTTTATTTAAACACTAGGGATAGTGTTATTTTAAGTTGGGGGAGATAAAATAAAAAATGCTTTAGAGTCAAATAAATAATGACTTGAAAAAAAAGTCTTCCTTTATGGAAGGAAAAAATTCATTATCATTGAGAATGGAAATACACATTTCACACTTTGAAACTGAATATTGAATATTTTAGTATGACCTGATTCTAATTTTAATCCTTGTATAATTTCATGAGCTTAAAATTTGGATATTCTGGTTGTCCAATGTGATATTTCATCGTTTATATTTTCATCCAAAAAAGATCACAATGCATGTCCTTTGGATAGTGGAGTATTAGATTGAGTTCTTGGGGTCCCCCAACTAAAAATCATAGGTTTGGTGATCATTTTATTTTTAATATGAGTATTCAAAAAACAAAATTAAAAAAAATAATTGCGCGTAGAGTAATGAAATTACCTGATGCGTGGCTTTCGGCACTTTGGGATCGTGACTCCATAGTTGGCTGGCCCAGAGTTAGTAATTTTATCTCTTTGATAATTTGAATTTGTTTTGACTAAGTTAAATCGAGATGATGCCCGAGCATGTGGGCTTAACTAGGATTGCTATGGTCTTTGAGGCTGGGAATCATCAGCAATGTCTCACTACAAGGTTTGACTCTTTTGAGTGCAATATAAATTACCATGGAAAAATTGCATTAAAAAATATATATAAAAAAAATAAAAAAATGAATACTCATCATAATATTGAAATGTGATTCCACCTATCACTTCCTTCATATCCCCCTAAATAAATATGAACCCCCTTTTCTAATGTGATGCACAACACATCATCACTCTTAATTGATATTGGATTAAATATTGCGATAAATTTGAACAAAGGAATGGGATTGGTATTGGGATATTCTTATGAAAATATCATGTATTAAAATATTTTGATGGGTTTCATGATTGTTTGGTGTGAGTTTTTCTTTGTGATCATTGTGTATTAAAATGTTTTTAGAAAAAGGAATTCAAATTTCATATTGTTCAGATATATATTGCTCGGGACTAGAAATACTCAACTTGGGGGTGCGATTAGCCACTAAATGAGGCTAATATTCATTGAAAATTTATATAATATTCATGTGCTATATTATTCATAAACACTATTTTAGTGCATTTTTCACTTTGAACATCATTTCACATTATGATTGTAATTCCTTCTTAAAATGCACTATTATGTGGTACATTTTTTAAAATCATTTAAAGTACCCAATCATCTTGATTTTATATTCATATTTAATATTCATGTTTATAATTATATTGGGAACATTTCATATTTGTGGAGTGTTGGATGATCCATATTGGAAGACCACCAAAATGGTATTTCATGCAAACAATTCTGGAGAAGTCAGATTGTACACCAGCCCACTGATGAGAATTTGGGGCCCAACATACAGGCCCTATGAAGCCCAAATTTCGTGGGATACTATAAGAAATGTAGAGGAAAAAATCATTCTACATGATCCAGTGATAATTCAGCATCCATGGTGGTTATTAAGGCGGCCCAATTTGGAGATAACATTCCGGGACAGATTCAGCAGCCCGAAAAACATCCTACAAATATAATCATATCTCGGACACCCCAACTCCAAATGGGCCCAAATTTTACAGGCCATTAGGATACATCAGCTGATCAATTTTCTATATCTATGGAACTCTGTAATTCAGACAACTAGAAGGTATTACAAGTGCATATGTTCGGTGGTTGCAGGCTGGCTACCACCTCGTGTCAAGAGTGGAAAAGTTCAAGTCCCGCAAGCTTTCCACCAGCCTAGGCCTACCATAATAAAGTGGGATGCTTTGTACTATTGGAGGCTCGACACAAGGCTCTCTAAATTACTATTTAAGGCAGTATTGTTGGATGAGTTTATCATCTTTGGGGCTTGGTTTCATTGTAGTGTTATGCAACTACTTTGTATTTGTAATCGCATTTCTTTCTCATGTAAGTTGTTTAATTCACCTTAGTTTCTTAATAAAAGTTCCTCCTTTACTCTTATTCTGTTCTTCTACATATCATGTTGATACCGTTGGTTCAATTTTTGAATTTAGTCACACCATACTTTGTTATATTTATCACACAACGGTGGAGTGAACGATTTTTGATGTCGTTTTTACTTCTTCAATTCCACATTCATAAGTCTACTTCCCACTTCCGTTGAAGACAGGTCATCAATGGAGGGCTAAATCTTTTATGGGTTGATCCAATTGAGTAGCAAGGGGCTGGATTGGATGTTATTTCTCATGCCATTAAAGGCTAATCACTTCTTCTAAATGATATTTTTATTTGATGATTCTAAAACCTCTTCATCCTTATTGAATTTAAGGTCCCACATTTCATGTGATAATATGAACATTTACCTTGGAGTGCTCAGAACATTGATCCTTCAAGTGTATAGGTGATTAGTATTAGGGTGTGTAGGAATTAAACCAGTAAGTGATGATTTTGTTTGATCTTCTTAAATGAACCCATCTCAAATATAAGAAATTGAAATCATTAAAAAAATTCATCCTATCCACCCCGAGCGATAACCTAGGATCAACTCATTACATTTATTTAAAATAACATAAATCTATTATTGATCCTTTAAAACCATCTTAAATCAACCTAAGTTGGTCACTTCAAATCAGAAAACAATCCATAGAATGTATGTGTCTGTAGGTACTTCTTAAGTCTCTGAGGATTTGACAACCCAAGATAGACTACAAGGACCGTCCTACCTTCTCCTATTGGTTACATTTGAGCTTGAATCAAGGGGTATTTAGAACATTAATCATAAATAATCCAATGATAATAATTGAAATGAACAAACCACCTTCCTCATTTTCGTACGATCAACAATCTTGAACTTCATCCCTTGAATCAACATAGAACAATGTAGATCTACAAGAAGGTGAAAAACTATCATCCTTTAAATACTCATGAGAGAGAGAAAATCATGAAGATTGGGTCTAGGGAAAGAGAGAACTCATCGGAGGTATGGTGAAACGGTTGAGGTTCTGTGTTCTTTTTTCATTATGTTTCTCTCATGTATGAAACACGTGGAGAAGAAGGGTGTTATGGACATGAGCTACAACCCCGAATTGATTTATCAAATAAAAAGAAAAGTACACAGCTTGTTCATTTAATGTACACAATGTACTAGCCTCAACCGACCCCCTCTTTAGGCAGTCTTCTAGGTCACCTACAAAGCCATGTATTCAGCCATTACATGTCTAATATATGGCTATTTGTGGGAACTAGGTACATGGTGTGTAATTAGAAAATTTCCATTTCATTATTTTTCTTAAAAAACATCCAAAATGAAGATCTATACATGAAATGATGCTCTATGTTCTTACAAACATCCCCCTTTAAAACAATTCCTCCTCGATTTACCCTTCCAAGGGTATTAATGAATAATATGTGAAAATATCTGGCCACTATGATGTTACATCAGCCTCACTCTCCCAAGACTCTTTGTATACTCGCATGTGCTGCCATATCACCCATACTAGAGGAATAGCCCGACCATGAATAACCTTCATACTATGATTCACAATCTGAAGAGAGTGTTCCTCGATGGAAATATCCACCTCCAACTCAACCTCCATGGGTTGAAAAAAATGATACGGGTCTTAGAAGTATCGACATAGCTGAGAAACAAGAAACACATTGGGCATAGCCTGGTACTTCTAAGGTAACTGTAACCGATAGACAACCGGCCCCACTCTCTCCAAAACCTCAAATGACCCGACTTTTCCCAGTGAAAGCTTCTCCTGTCTCATAATCCTCATGTGTCCCAACTATGGTGTGACATGTATGAAAACCTCATCTCCAACCATGAACTCTAGAGGTTATCTCCATCAATCATCATAGAATTTCTAGCGAGATTGTGCAGTAGCCATCCTCTTCCTATTGAACTCCACCTGCTCAGTGGTCTCCCGGACAAGATGATGTCCCATAAAAGTTTCTTTTCCTACCTCCAACCAACACATGTGTGATCGATTAGGACTATTGTACAAATCCTTTTAAGGTTACATCTAAATCATTGCTTGAAAATTGTTATTATAGGAAAACATCACTAGGGGAATGTGTCTCCCACTTGAACCCCCAAATTCCAAGACCCATACTCGGAGAATGTCCTCCAAAACCTGAATTTTAGGCTCAGACTGGAAATCTGTCTGGGGATGGTATGTTGTACTCAGAAGTACCTATGTACCCAAACTCGTTTATAGTCCCTTCCTGACCCAAGAAGTAAACCTAACATCCCTATCTGAAATTATAGAGTGTGGAACCCCATGCAAACATACAATCTTTCAGATGTAAAACATTCCAAGATCATCAAAACTGAAGGTTTTTATAATTTGTACAAAATGTGAAAATCTTTTGAGTCTTTCTACATCAACCCAAACCACATCATTCTCTCATGGTGACCTCTATAAACCCATCACAAAATATATCGTGGCATTATTTCATTTCCACTAGAAAATGGGTAACTGTTGTAAAAGCCATACCGGTCACTGATGCTCTACAATCACCTACTGATAGGTGGAAAATCTCATTACAAAACCAGCTACACCCCTCTTAATACCTGGAAACTAATACTAATGGTGTAAATATCGATACATATTGGTTATGCAAGGATAAACTACTCAAACCGAGGATTGAAAATCTCACATCAACTCCTCAAGTATGTATGTCGACACCCATACATATAGATGAAAACAC
The DNA here is from genome assembly GCA_963277665.1 of Viscum album. Taxonomy (NCBI): domain Eukaryota; kingdom Viridiplantae; phylum Streptophyta; class Magnoliopsida; order Santalales; family Viscaceae; genus Viscum; species Viscum album. Next base: position 1,470,103,274 of record OY728125.1, on the reverse strand, counting down.
AAGATCTCATCATCACCTATATTGCACCCAAGAGTAGGGTCCTCTCCTGACACACACTCCATTAGAACTCGGCCTTTGGAATCTGATGGGTTCCTCATTCATACATGATCCAATATAGTAGAGGTAACATATATTTAGGAAAGGAACATCTACCCCTATCTATCATGCTCCTCCAAATTCATCATAGAGAATAGATCTATATGCTACCACTCATTATTCTCCTTTTGATCTGCCTGTATCTGAGTCCTCTTGCACAACGTATTAGCCACTGCATTTCCTTTTCTAGGTGTGTGGTCATGATCAATGTCAAAATACTAAAGGTACTCAACCCACCTTCAATGTCTCAAATTCAGATCTCACTGAGAAGAAATGTACTTGAGGCTTTTGTGGTCAATGTATACAAAAAAATTCTCTCCCAAAAATATATTGTCTCTAACAGCTCAATGAATGCACCAGTAAAACCAACATGATATCATGTGTCAGGGTAATTCCTCTCATGTGGACTCAACCGTTGAGACCCAAACGCAACGAATCCTCCCCACTATATAAGCACTACATCCACCCCGATACTAGATGCATAAAAAATGGTGTAACTCTTGATCGGCTTGGAAAAAATCAGTATCAGTACTGAATTAAATCCCCCTTTTACTCCTGAAAGGCTGAATCAAAGTAACATATACATATGTACTTTTCATGCTTCTTAGTCTGTCCCTTCATTGGTGCTGCTAAGCATGAAAAGTCCTATAAAATTTTCATGTGGTAACCACCCAACCCCATAATACTCTAAACCTAAAAAATGTTATTCAGTTGCTCCTAGGAAATGGTTGCTATCGCATTCTCTAGGTGTACATAAATTCTTGTATCTAATATGACATGACCCAAGAAGTTAATCTAGTCCATCCAAAAATTTAATTTTGAGAGCTTGTAATATTACTGATGCACTCTCAGTGTACTCAATATGATCTCAATATGGGTGGAATTGGAATTTCTAGTGTGGGATTACACCAATATATCATCCAAGAAGAAAAAATCAAAATAATACAATTATGGATGGAACACATAGTTTATTAGTTCCATGAAAATTGCAGGCGTGTTCATGAGACCAAACGACATAACCAAATACTCTTATAGGCCATACCTTCCACACAAAAACTAAAAATGATATATCTGATGGTCTAACGTCAAACTAATGATAAATGGATCTCATTTCAATCTTTGAGAACACTCGAGATCCTCGAAATAGATCCTAGAGGTCATTAATCCACAGCAAGAGATATTGGTTCTTGACCGTCAACTGGTTCAGCATCCGATAATCCACATAATGTCAAAGGGTAATGTCTGACTTCTTCACAAAAAGGATAGGTGACCCCCAATGAAAAGTATTGGTTCAGATAAAACCATTTTCCTTTAACTCCTCTAAATACTTATTGAGATCCTCTAACATTGGTGTAGCCATTTTTTTAGGAGTAATGGACACCATTGTCGCTCCTAGCACATGATCAATAGAGAAATCTTCCACTCACGCTAGATGTAAACCAAAAAATTCATCTTGATAGACATCCCTAAAATTATCCACCACTACAGAAAAGTACATCTGTGAAGTCCCCTATTCATCCAAATATAAACTAAAAATCTGGGATGTAATTCCCCCAAACCCATGATTCTTGGGTCTAACCCTACACGTCTGGACATCCCACACCCCCTTATATTGAAAATAACCACCCTATGGTGATGTGAAAATCAACTTACGATGATATCATTCAATATATGATTAAAAAGAGACCAAAAAATCCTTTCTGATATGAAATTGAAGCCTTACATCTCTAAGAAATATAGGTCCCATATGAAGTGACACCCGCCAACCTCAAGAGGCCACTCCTTGCACTGAGGTACACTATCCGTCTTAATCCCCAATGGAGAGTCTAGTGCCATTACATCCTTATATGTAATGATACAAAGAAAAAAGTCTCTCTATAATGGAAAAAGATATAAAACTATGGGAAGTCCATGTATTAAAAAGAGTATAATCTAAAACCGAGGCAATTAGAATCATACCTCTAACAATAGAGGGTCTGAGTTTCTGATCCTATTAGATCTACTCCACTTCAAAAGTCTGACCTATACTGTGGCCATGAGACCCTAACTGACTACCCTGAGCATATCCACCATGCTTTCACTGAAAACATGTATCTTGAAAACCGTGGCCACAACCACCTTCTCCTCATGAACCGACTGAAAATATCTAGTTCCCTGACTGATGAGAAACTGGTTATCCTTCTCTTGAACATAGAGTCATAATAGAACACCTATCACTCACTTCTAATGATATCATCTTGAAAAAATGAAGAAGATGTCCCATCATACCACAAGATTGGAACTCAATTGGGTCCTTCGGGTAATGTGGTCTCTTATTCCCACTCTTCTGGAAAATTTATCATACCACCTAGATAACTGAAGAAACCTCTAGTGAAAGCTCCCTATGGGGCATCCTGTTATCTGTCGAAGGACTATTATCCCTTGATACTGAAACTCCCTAGCTCACAACTCCCAACTCTATCATATTGTGCTTAGTAATCAACGCCTCATTCAATACAACTGCCATTATAGTCATCCTGAAAATAGATACCTATGATTTGATGTCATAGGTGGGACCACCCTCAAATCACCTTTCCAAAGATAACTCGTCACCTCCCAGAATAGGTGAGAAGTGTCGAATCTCTATAAAACGTGAAGAGTAATCCATCAATGAAAGAGAACCCTGCTCCAAATGTACGAACTCTCATGCTCGATCAGCCCACAACATCTCAGGGTATAAGTAATAATATAAGTTCCTCCAAAACTCTTACCAAGACATGTCCAAATGACATATTTCTTGTGAGATAACATCCCACCATCTCTTGGCAGAATCACATAGCTTTTATGTCACAAGCTTCACCCTTCTCTCTAAAGGTATCTCGAGATTCTCAAAGATAGAAATCATGGCCTCTAACCATGGCTCTATAGACGGTTGTCCTCCATCCCTTAAAAATATGGAGGACACTGCTTTTGGAACACCCAAGACATGTCTGGTATAGTCGGGGTTGGATGTAGGGCCCTAGAATGTATGCATCATCCTCATAAATCCTTCACATAACTGTTAATCAACACCTATGTCCAATATAACCACTGGTGGAAAAACAATAATGACGGGGGTGGATCTTCTGGTAGTCCTTGGTATACCATTTTTGATGTATGATCATCGTCAAGTATCTTGCATACAATTGGAGGACATCATGGAGGCATGACTCTTCAAGGTAAAGCACACACCCTAGGTCATGATTATTAAGGACTGCAATTTAGGAGTGCATTAATGGAATAGAAGAAGAAGAGCATTCAAGAATTAAAAAACAGGGTTACACAGGAAGTATAAACTATACACGCCATGTTCCCTTAAACTTTTAATATGGTGTGTGCCTCTACCAATCATGTCCATGTAACACCCTTACACACAACGTTTTCTTCCTAAGACAAAACATGCTCTTGAATTTTCCCTCATGCCATGATTCTTATACACCACTAGAACTACATGGATATCTGCTAGTGTGAAACTACACATAGTGCTCATCCCCTAAAATGTAATATACCATTTATGTCCTGTTAAACCATGTTGTTTGTCACATGGCCAGATACACGATCAACTATACATGGCATGTACAATCTAGACACGGTGTATGCCACCCAAATTTCATCCACCTGTGGTGTTATCCATGCTGCTGGGTACATGTCCTCTTACAACACGGTGTCTACTCCCTGTATATGGAATGTTCTACCAAACTTTATCAACCCTGTGTATCTACTCACAGAGTTAGTCACGTGATTAACGACTAAATTGTGTGTATATACGGTACATGGTGTGTACATAAGAAAAGTTGCTTCCTTCATAAGAGAAGAACACATTGTGTGTGTTCATAACACCAGACACTGTGTTGTTTGAGTTTCCAGATATTAATCCTCTAAAACTTCTCCGGAATCATTAAAAACATAATTTTTATTCTAAGGCATGAAAATTTCCATCTCGTGGGAGCCCATACTCCCATTGAATCAATGTTTGAAATCATTTTCCATATCATGCCTTAATAGAATTAAATTAAAGTTCAAACATGATCCATATAATTCCAGTCCAAGATGGCCCATAACACCTCAGAGAACAAAATTATGTGTCCATACAAATGAAACTTTAAATATCCAATACCCTATCAAAATATCTGGTATTCTATCATGGAATCTATCACAACATCATACATATATATCACAACATCTATCACAACAACATGAAATCGGCAATGCATCCTAAATGGCATTACAACAATGCTTGACAGGTGATATCTGCATGTTTTTGTATGTTGCATGATATGAAGTTACCTCATCTCATTAGGTTTCAATATAAATAGAACCAAAATTATATAAATCATAATATCACAAAATAATTAATTCACGCAATGGTGAATTTAAATCAACTGTATCAATTAAAAAACAAGAAAATTTGAAATATTCGAGGTAACATGGATTTTCCATGTACAAGGGTAAGCTATTCCCGGTCAAATATTATTACCAACTAATTTTCCCTTCCTATCTATTTTTATAGGATCAAAATAGTAATACAAAGTATAAAATAACTCATATGATGCCACTTTGTAACATCTCATATCTAGGTGCCGCCTAAAGGTGACCTGAACCTGGTTGGTCACATAACCTCTGGTGCATTCCTCTAAACACAATAGTTGGCCGACTAGCAGAAAGGGACAAGGTAAGACATTGGGGAAACTATAACATAATTTATAGAGTATACATAGTGGAATGTAAATAGAAATAAAGTGGAAGTAGTAATATCATACAACAAAAGTAAACAACAAAAGACTTATATTAATATAACAACATGATAAAATAAAAATGATGCATTTCACATATATCTAGGAAAGAATCCAACCAATTCATAATGAGGGAAATAAAATTATGAAACCAAATTAATGAAAAGCAATAAGCTTCATCATTATCACAAGCTTCAGCTTGGTCCCATTCCCACCAGTTCCAACAATAATCATGTACCTGATGAAGATGAGTGATTTCCCATATGTAAATCTGCAACCATATAATATATTTTGGTCCAAAAGAATGACCCAAATAGGGTTCCAGACAGTCCCATTAGGTATCCACAAAAAGATCAATGCCTAACTATCAGTGAATATATATAGTAGGTAATATGTAGGAACTAATTAATAAACTGGGAGATACTCAAAGGTAAACCATCCTAAAGATTTCAATTGCATTCATTTACATTTATTATTCTTCATTTGAATCATTTAAACCTTCGGATATAGCCTATGCTCTGTATCCCATATGTAATATTAATAACAGATGTCTCATAAGACCATTTAAACTACTAAGTAAATCTGAGTCCAAGCATGTGATTTTTCTTGGCAGACTCATCACAATCATTTAATCATTAAAAATAAACCCTCTTGGAATGTTCTCATAGTATAACCCCTCTAATTTAACATATCATCAATTATATAAACAACTACCCTCTAGGAAAGATCACACAAGCTAACCCCTTTGGTTCCACAAGGCACTAATCATTCACAGACGACCACCTGGGCAGCTCTCATGATCAATAACTTATTGGTCATCATAAAAAAAATAAATTATAATGACCACCTGGATACTCTCAAATTCAATGCCCAAGGGTCCAAAATTTAATTAAAAATGACTTTCTGGGTAGCTGTCATGGTCTAGCTACTCTGGTCTATGACCACCCGGTAGCTCCGACAGTCAATAACTCTAGTTCAACAAAACTACTATTTATACATTTAAGACCCTACCTCTGGATACTCTCATAGTTAAAATTCCCCATGGTCATACTTTCAAAATGCAAATCGCATGCCTTTCATATAATCATCAAGCCCATCATAACAATACAATGAATGGAAAAAAGCATGCCTACATAGAATTCTAGGCCAAAGGACTATATTTGACTAAATAAGGGAAATACACCGATAATCAAGTTATATAACCTTATGAATAATAAATAAACCCTTCTCAATAAAAAAAATACATTACATGTCTTATAAAAAGTTATATTCCAAAATATGCAATACCCAAACCTGGGTATTCAACACTTTAAGCATATATAATCCAAATACAATCAAAGATAGTCACAACCACCTACCTCGACATCATATGATCAAAACTCTTGATTATCATCCCTATAATCATCCTAGAATGATGTATATCTACAAATTGTTGAAAAACTATCATCCTTGAAATAGTCACGAGAGAGAGGGAATCAAGAAGAATGTCTCTAGTGAAAGAGGGAACTCACCTATTGGAATCCAATGCACCTAGTGGCGTCTCAAATGAATTTAGGATGGAGATAAAGTAGGGGTTCAAAGTTCTTTAGCATTATGTAACTCCCTATATGAAACATGGGGGGATTAAGGGTGCTCTAGACCTGAGATGCAATCCCACACCGATTTATCAAATAAAAATAGAAGTACATGACGTTCTCATTTAATGCACATGTCGTGTACTAGTCTCAAACAACCCTCACATTAGGTTGTCTTCTAAGTCACCTATGGAACTAGGTACTCAGCCATTACATGGACAATAGATGGCTATACGTGGAAACAAGGTACACCATATCTAATCAAAAGTACATGATTTCTACTTAAAAAATTTCATTTCTTCCATTTCCCATATAAAACACCTGAAATCAAGATCCTTACCTGAAATGAGGATTCGGGTTCTTACAATAGGTTATACATTGAGTACTCTATTTTTACATCCCATAGATATTATTTTCATCAAATCATTCAACCTACTATGTGGATTGCATTTAAGCACTTCCATATATGTTTCTAAAACATTAACTTGCCTAAATTTTACATTTATGACTATTTTTGGATTTCCCCTAATTTGGAATTAATATCTATTATAGATTCATTTAATAATTAATTCAAAATACTAAACATAAATTTTTATCATATTATTCAGTAGGTATATAATATTCATAATTCTTAATTATCCTGTGAAATTGTGGATCCCTATCTAATATGGACACCCCAATAGAAATCTATATTACTGATATAAATTAATTGTTATTAAATTCCCATAAAACGTTTTAAATAATATCGCATGGAAATTTATCCCAACTACCAGAAAACATATGATATTGAAAATATAGATTGGTATTCTGGATACTAATGATCAATTAATGAATATTGGAAATTCAGTTACTTCTTCTTATTTATCTCTATTTATAGCCTTTGAAAACTACAATCACACCTTTTGTGAATAAAAAATATTAAGGGAAAATATGAAATAAAAAATATTTAACTAGTTTTTGTAGTAAATTACCAAGAATTTGGACTAATGCAATTTCATGATCTAGGTTTTTAACAAGAAATTTTGAATATATATTTTCAATATACTCAACTCTTCCATTATTTCCAACATCCATTGGATTTCTCTTCAAAGAAATAATTTTTTTAAGGAATATTAAGCCCTAAAATGTGATTGTTTCTTCTAATATGAATGGAATTCCACATAAAACTAATTTTTTTAAAAAATCTGAATAATTACTTCATATGATTTTTTACTTTAAAGAAAACATAGGGGGAAAATTTTATTAATTCGATTCAACACCCACAAGTATAGTGGATCCCCCTTAGATAAAAATGCTCAACATTTACATTGATAGGGATATTATCAAATCCCATAGATCACTATAATTTTATGTTATTTACATAAATATTAGTGTCTTCATGAAATAATCATTTCATCAATTTCTTTGGAAAATTTATTCTTAAGATGTTAGTATTTTAGCAATAATACATTCACCTAAATGTTCTAAAAACTATATAGTAGATAATTCATTTGGAGTGAGAGAGAATATTCTTATACAATTAGTACTCATGATTCTCATTTAAGATTTGGTCATTAAACATTGATTATTTAACTGATGAATTTTTTTTAACTTCTTGGGTAAAATTAAGTTAGAATGTCACGAATCTATAGGTAATAAAAATGTTTTGATGATGCACTCTCAATGATTGAAGTCAGAAATAAGAAATATTATAGTCTTTTCCAATATAACATGAATTTACTCATTTATAAAACTCATATATTATAGAATATTTCTATAAAATACTCCATCATTACCACTTCTCAAAATTTTTCATTATATAATTTACTAAGCCTTATAACCAACGATTATCTTATCTCTTTGAAACATATCATAGAATTCATTGAAAAAGGACATTTTTGTCATTCAAAAAGTTATAATATTTCATTATTTTTTCCTTTACATTTGGGGAGGGAAGATAATTTAACCATCTAACATTGGATATGTATGTGTATTTTTTATTTAGATATCCTCTACCATATTGAATATTCCTTTTATTTTTATCATCATTATCATCATCAATATCATCATCATCATTATCATCATTCCATGAAAATGGATATTGTCCCCTTCCCTCCTATCAATATTATCTAGTTGGTGAATTGGATGTAATAAAAGTTGATCTTCCCTATATTCTCATATAATATTTCCCCTTCAATGGTGAATTACCAACCATATATTAATATAATCTTAAAGATTAGTAATTTCCCTCTTCCTTTTTTACCTTATTATTTATTATATTATTTATCTCGACCAATTTTCATAAAGATATTCATTCCATGAACATAACTACAGAAGACATGATATAATCCTTACAAGAAAATAAAAAGTTATGTTTTAATAGAAAAGAATATCCAGTCATGAAGGGGAATCAAATAGTATTATATTGTAATACATGATTAATCACAAAACTAGAGATGTATTTCCTTCATAAATTCTTCCCATTCGGGTGATTTAGTGGTTGGAACCTCCCACCATGAGTAAGAACTAGATTTCACCCATTGTTGATGAAGAGGGTTTTGAGACCATAAAACAAATTTTTATGGTACTTTGGGATATTTTTCATAGGAAAAAACACTTTTGATACGGAATGCATAGATTTAGAGGTGTAGTTCCTTCCACATGATTCAATTTTCTTGTACATGGAGCCAACAAAATACCTTAGATAAAAGTTTTATTTTTTAAAGTTGGGATTCATTTTTACATGGAATAAATATGGAAATGTATTATTTTTATATAACAAGATCATAAACCTCATAGTTAGTAAACAAAACACATATTCTCTATAAAAGTTGTGTGATCACAATATAATATTAAGGTTTATTAAGAATATTTTCCAATATGAAGAAATATTTTTTGAATATCCTAAAAGGATTACATAGTGATTAGATTATTTGAAATGTTTTTCATTTTTGATGATGAAATAGTGATTCTAATACCATAGTTTGGTTCCTTTATAAAACTCTTTCATTAGTCATATTTTATTTTTGGTGGTGTGTAAGTTGTTTCAGGCACTATGAACCTTATCATGAGTCCCAATCATACATAAGCATATTACACGATCAAGTACACAATATTTGTCAACCCATTTTATATGGTGGTTATTACCCACTACATTTAAACACTAACAAAACCTTCTATGGAAAAATATATTTTCAAATGAATTCCTTTAGAAAATCATAAAATCTGAGAGACCCCTCTATGAATACTCTTGAGTTAAAACTTAGGGGATGGGAGGAATTACATAAAATATGTTTGTGAATCACTCTTCATGAAGTGACCTCATAAAAGATACACATGATTAGACATCATGAAGTGCATCCATGAATAATCTTCATGGACACTCCATCATAGATGTTCTATGTGGACACACGTTATAAATTCTCTTTCTCAAGCTTGCTACATGGACCCCTTCATGGATTTATTATGTGGACAACATTCATGATGTCTCCTTCATATACATTCTATGTAGATCCCCTTTTTTGGATGAGTTATACGGACCCCCTTCATTTATTTACTATGAACACACCTTCATATATAGTCCTATGTAGATATCCTTCACTAAGACTCCTTCATGAGAATTATATGAGAACCATCCTATGTGAGAATATTTCTATGATCCACCTAAATAAAATGTCCTATGAAAAGATCTCCCTTCATGGTAACCCTTAAGTTTTTACCAAGAGGGATTCCACACCAATACTCCAGTAAAGATCAATTATGGATGCGGCCATATGAATTTAGCCCAATCCCTTGTTTTCTTCAAAGACCTATATTAAAATTTTAGATTTCCACTGTGTACATTTTAGGATGTTTTTGGCAATAAAAATAACAACACAAAAAAATTCTAAAAATCATCCTTATAATACCTATAGTCGAGTCAAACTTCTTTGTTACCTCATAAAAGTTACATTGAGAAAATCATCCTTTTTCACTATATTCCTTGTTTTAGGTAACTCATATTTGCTTCACCATATATTGTCCTCCTCCTAGTTTTATTCCCTAAAACATTCTTCCACTTATGTCACCTATTGTGTTTGGTATATATGTGTTATCCCACAAGGAATAAGACCCACTCATTTTCATCTTGTTGTCCCCTTTATGAATAATGTATCCTATATTTGCCTCTTATTGTCTATAATCCCTATTTTTATCTTCTTCTTTCCAGTTATAAATAGATATATTGAATAAAATGGATGGCCTAATGTGTAAGCCCTGTTAAATATCTTTTTGTGAACTCTCTTGTGTATGGTTGAATATTATCATAAATTGCTTATCAAACAAAGAATGAAACACATAATAATAATGATTTTAGTTGGTCACTATATTTTCATGACTAAGGAACATCATAATAAAATATAGAGAATTTAGTGGTCATAGATTGATGAATCTAAGCTGCATATCAAATATCCTAAATGAACAAAATTATACCACATAATCAATTCTGGAAATATGACCGTCAACTATAAATCCTACGAATACATGGGATCTGATTAATATTATCCATTATATATATTACTCTTATCTACGGTTCATTCGAAATGTTCTAAAAGTAAACATTTTATTTTCTGTGATAAGAATAAGATAACCCATTATCAACTCAGGAAAATGAGTTGATGGAGGGTATTCTAGAGGAGTATATTCTTACGGATGTGATGAATCTCAATCGTGAGAGTATTGTAGTACCCGATGGCTTATATATCTCTTTCTATAAGAGCTCTTTAGAGGTGGTTAAGGGGGATGTAATCAATTCCATCCATGATTTCTTCATAGGGGGTAGCCTACCACAGATTACGTCTTCCACACCTCTTTTCCTTTTACAAAAGATAAAGGAACCCTCAACCCTTCTTCATTATGGGCTTGTGAGTATGTGTAACTTTACATATATGATGCTGGAGAGAATAATTAACAGGAGGTTGTCTGTGTATCTTCCTTGGTGGGTTTCCAAGGAGCAACATGGGTTTGTGAAAGACCACACCATTCAGGGAGATATAGAGCTGGTCTAGGAGATACTGAGAGATATTAATACCGAGGTTCATGGAGATAATATGGCTATCATGCTCAATATGAGTAAGGAATATTATTGTATTGAGTGGGGTTTTATTAATAGGTTCCTAAACAAGATGGTTTTATAAAGATGGTTTGTGATATTATGTTCACGTGCTTCAGTTCGGTTGGGATGGCTATGTTATTTATGGGATAAACTCATTGTTTCTTCAAGAGAACATGAGGCCTTCGTTAAGGTTACCCTTTATCCTTGAGTATTTTCATTGTTATGTAGGATATCATACATGGGATAATTAATGGATGCATATATAATGGGGATTTTATTCCTTTCTGAAGATGGTTGGGCCTCCCTTCCATCTCTCATTTTATGTTTGTGGATGATACACTCATCTTCATCAAGGTGGGAAGGTAGTCTATGCAAAAGACTATTACGATTCTAGAGAGGTACTGTTACTGGAGTGGTCAAAAAATAAATGGGGAGAGGAGTGGTTTCAATGTGGCTCAGGCATGTAACTAGAGTAGGGTGTCAGATATGGGATGTAGTCTGGGCCTGAGGTGCGTTTCGTTTCCCATGGTGTATCTTGAAACCCCTGTTCCTCCATGCAGAATGTGAATCAATGATTTTGACCTAGTGGGGAGAAAGATTAAAAGTTTAATTCTCAATTGGAAGAACCATTTTTTTTCCAATGGTGGACGTATTACTCTTGTGAATAATGTCCTCTCAGCCATTCTGGTACATGCTCTCTTGTCCACCAATGTGCTGAAGGTTGTTATTAGATCCATTGATACACGTTTGGATCATTTCATTTGGGATGCATCTTAAGAGGGGAAGAGACAATCAGTTTCTTAGCGGAAGACGACTCGTTGAATTAGGGAGGGATAGATCAACATTAAAATCCATGAGTACACTATACACTACATACACGTGAAGTTGGCATGGGAGGTAATTGAAGATCGAACGTTGTGGGGTAAGATGATGTCTTGCAGGAACGGGGTCAATACAAAATCTCCTGAAGTTAGTTGGTCTCTACTCTTGTCCTCTATTATATATTTTATTCCAACCATCATCCATAGCTCACAATGAATTATTTGGGAGAAGAAAATCTAGTTATGGTGCCATAATTGGTTAGGAGGCACTCTAGGTTACACGGAGTGCCCGGTTCCTACGATCACATTCAAAGAGGTGAGTCAGTATCCTAAATTTTTAAAAACAGTCCTGGTTTCGGAGCATCAAAAAGTTTTTTACTCTCTTACCATAAGATCAGATATAGATCGGTGTGTCTCCACCCCCTCCACTTTGGGTAGGTTCAACGTGAAGGATATATACAGAATTAGTGGCCCACATGGATAACAAGGAGTTGGGTTTTGTCTAGTTTGGTGAAAGAGGATCCCTACGAAACATAACTTTCTAACATGGAGGATCCATAATCATTCCCAACCAGCCGACAAGAAAATCAAGAGACACAGAATTATCATGGATCTATGCTTCCATTGTTGTGTGTTTAAGCATGAAGAGATAATATCCCATTTCTTCTTCTAGGGTGACTCGACCAACCATGTTTGGGGGGTTATAGAGGAGTTTACATGGTACGCCCACACTGCGTTTAACTTTGAAGCCTTCATGGGATGCCGGTTCTTGGGGATAGAGGGTCCATTAAAGGAAAGGATGGTGAGTTCTGTCATCTTAAATGAGGGTTGTTGGTGTTTATGGAAAGAAATGAATCATTCTAGGTTTGAGGGGCCTGTATCTATAGGGAGATCCATTACTTCTAGAGTAAGATGTATTCTCCTAGACTTGTGCGGCATCGATGATGACTGGAATTAGACCACCTCTCTTCGCAAGGTGTACATGACCCAAAACGTTTCACAATAGTCAGATATCTGGTAATAGGGGCACTGGGTTCAGTGGAGACCTCCAAATGTTGGACACAAATTCAATATTGATGGTTCGTGTTTTCTTGGTGAAATGCATGGGGCCGGAATGGTCTGAGACTTTAGTAGAGGGATGGCCTTGGCATTCTCGGCATATTATAGTAATGGAAATTCTTTGTGGTTAGAGGAAAATTCATTCCTTGCGGGTAATACCCTTTGTAGGAAGATGGTGCTTCACATAACCGAGGTGGAGACTGACACCATGGTTATTCATGATGCCTTTCATGGTAAGGGTAATACCGCTGGTGTATATTATACATTATTAGAAAATGTAATGTACTCCTTGATAGTAACACCAGAGTCAGTCACATGTGGAGGGAGGGAAACTAGGTGGAAGATCACTTAGCCTCTATGGAGACCCATGGTATCATGGTCAGTTGTCTTTCAAATGTTTCTCATTTCAAAACTGAGGGGTGAACTTGATTCGGGGTGATTCCCTAGGACTTTATTATTTCAGGCCTCCTATACAATGGTTATCTCCCTCTTTTTACTTGTTTGTTTGAATAAAAATGGTAACATTGATGATGATATTGTAAATCCTAAATATAGAATTTATTCCCTTGAAAATAAAATATAATAAATTTATATTCAATACTTATATGTACGATTATTCGTAGGTCACTCTATTTAATGTATAAAACTAATCATGTTATAAATTTAATAAAAACACAATAGTTGATGATGTAAATAAACCTATAAAAAATACATTTTCATAAGCAATATATTTTATTAAAAAATAATATCTGTGTAGAATATTGTGAATATTAGGATAAAATTTATAAAATTTCTAAAACAACATGATTTCGGAATTAATTGGAGACTACTAATGCTAACATCGCCTATTTTGATGTATCCCTTGATATTCTTAAAGAGGATTTAGAACCTAAATTAGGGGATGCATTTCATGATAAACTAAATTCATAAAAATTAAATTTTTTAATCAAATATTAATTGAACTAAAATACTAAATATGGGATTACGTATGATTGTCATAACACCATATAGCATTAAATATTTAGGTAAAAAATTAGCATTTTTACGAAATATAAATGATATGAATGAAACTTTTTTATTTAGGTAATGATGCATTTGGAAATGAGTTTTAAAAAAAAGTATATTAATTATGATGTAAAACATTTTATAGTAATGGATGATGTAACTTTTAATTATCCGATGACATTGGTCATACAAGAAGAATAAGAGTAACCCCCTAATGGATGATGTGACCATTAACTTAAAAGTAAACAATGATAATGAATTTTATATGAAAATTTCAAAATGGATTCAAAATTAAGGAGGAATTTTTAATTTCATGAGATATCTATTTACTTAAATTAGACAAGTCATTTTACAAATTAAATTGGTTAGGGTGTATGTGGTTTGAAAAAATAATTAGGTATATTATGAAATGGAGTTTTAAAAATTGAAAACACTAACTATGGTGTTTTCAAAAAGTGAATTTTTTTATTTATTTTATTATATTATATTTTAATGATATTTATATTATCCAGACTCTCAATGATATTACTAAAATAATACAATATTTAATTAATTAATTTTAAAATACAGTCCTTGAAAACTAAACATCTTCCTCGGATTACATATTTGATACTACGACATTTTGTTTTTTATTCATCAATAATGTTATACTAAAAATCATAAAAATCATTATTCTTTGAATAAGTATCAATAATGATCTATAACAATGGTTTCATGAATAATTTATTGAGATAAAGTTATTTTTTACCACAATAGGGAAATGAAGAACCTTTATTCTTTATGCATTATATCTCTCTGATATGTGATCAATAATGTACCCAGAAAATAATAGAGGGCATGATATATCATTTTATTATAATCCAATATCCATGTATATTTTTTTCTTCGTAAATACTATAATGATGTGAATATTTATAAATTAAATTCCCACTATGATTTAAAATACATATATGATTATATGTAATTGTTATATAAAACACATGGAATTATTTGGTTTTATAATATCCTAATGAATTTAAAAGAACACTAATAATATTTACCACATATAATATATATGTTTAAGAGTGATCACATGATTAGTATAAATATAAGATTTTAAAAAATCCAATTGACACAGAAAAAGTATGTGATGACCTCAACATGTAGGATCATACCCTATGAAGTAAATTTATTAGATATATTTAGGGAGATAGAATCAGTGGACTTTTCCCTTGACCAAGACCATACTGGGATCCAACAGGATAAGCATGAGTTAAACTTTTTATGGGATATGTTCAACCTCCTTGAGATCATGACCCAAACCATGTACACCAAACCACATCTGAAAAATCTCAATGTCGCAAACCTGACCCTTAATATTTTCCTAGTTTATTAAAGGTATATGTATCATGACTAATAAAATGATAATGTATATTGTATTTTTCAATGGTGTAATGAATATATTAACTTATTATCAATAAATTATAACTGATTTTTATTTTGGGAAAATAAGAAAAAAAAATTATTTTTGGGTAATATTAAAATTCAATTAGGGAATTTACATTAAGGAATTAATTAATCTTTGAACTAAATTATATTTTAATGAAATATTTTGAATAAGTTATTTTTATTAAATTTAGATGACCATAAATTGTTTATGAAGTCAAATGTAATTTTTATAATGGTAAGATGATTTTTATTGTAAAAAAACCCAATATTTCTTAGTAAATGTAATTTCGTATTTTAAAAGTATAATTAGAAATATTTAGATAATTATTTCGATAGAAGGAATGTTATATTTGGAATCAGAACACTAAAATTGTCTGATTGTGAATTTTTTGTAATTTTATGAGATAATCGAATTTTTTGGTAAAAAAATATGTTTCAAATATAGGGTTTGTATTATGAAATCATAATGACCTTAAAGTTTTATAATAAATAATATAAAGTCGATCCTTGACCAAGTATATGTTTAAAATTTTAAATATTGTGATTATTTCTATATGATTATTTATATAAATACATTATGAATCCTCCAAAACGTAGAATATATTTGAAGGTTTTAAAACCATTTCATTAAGTGTATGACTCACCTCCACATAACCAAGATTAATATTTTAATAATTTCGGCCCTTGAACTAATAATGTAATGGAAACCAGGGCCAAAAACCATTTAGTTTTTTTTGTTTTGGTAAATTTATTATATAGAGTCCAAAACCTATGTTTGTGAAATGATAAATAATTCCCCAATAATTTTCAATATAATCCCACAAAATATCCCACTTATATTCACTCAAACTCCTTGGATCATGTCCATAATCTTCCCTCACCTCTCTAGTTTCCTCCCAAGGTCCCCCCATGCTTTTAATACACCCATCCCAAGCATTTGGGGTGACACTCACAAGGTAATTAATCTTCCCGTTCTCCCATTTATTCATGAATATTATTCTTTTTTTTAATTTATAATATTGGTGTCTTTTTTTCTTCATTTACCAAAATTTTATTATTATTTATAAATGCTTATATACACCATTAAAATTCATTAATCCCTCTCATGAATGTTTATGTTCCCCCATTATACTGCCAAATTTTCACAATGGGGTTCTATGTCAAAATAATTTATAGTGAATACCAAAACACAATTCCGGTCAAGGGTGTTAAACTTAATACACATATACTTACTTGAATGGGGACATATATGTTTGTATTCTACATTACATAACCATGGATTAAAAATTGGTGATAAATGATTCCATATTTTATGATCTATGTGGAACACATAAGAATGAGAATGAAATGGATGTGATAGATACAACCAAAATTAGTGAGTTCTCCAATGTATTTAGTAATGTTTTAGTATAATGATGTGTCATACAAGGGATTATATAGAAAACATAACCCCTAATAGTATTTTTCCATTATGATATCTTTGTATTTATCCTTGACCTATGTGTAATCTATACTGTTTTAATTTGTTTCCACATTTCCCAAGTTTCCTTTAAGATATCATTCTCTGTCATGACTCATTGTTCATGTTTACCATTCTTACTTCTTTTTCGACCCATTTTAATTCCTATTGTATAAAATGTATTAATTTATTCATGTTTTTCCATGTTTATTCCCTTACTAGGTTGTATATATCACCCATTTCTTATGTTTGTCCTCATGTTATCCCATGCAGTGTTTTTAGGAAGGAATAATATGATTCTAGTTATGGATGTTTTTAATAAAGATGATGTATTACCTTTTTTATCTTTTTATATAATGCTCTTAATTCATAAATACACTATACTTCTCAATATTTAGGGTTTTATTATGTGAAATATTACATAATAAGTCATGCATTAATGGGAAATAAAGAGCATTATTGTCATAGTAGGTATCAAAGGAAATGATTAGTTAGTATTGGGATTAATATTAGAAAACAATACTGAAATCCATAGGGGTAAAACTATATATATGAAAACATACAACATTTTTGGTAATTATAGAGTAATTGGTTTATCATGAAAATATATCTCTTTTTGGATACTATAAGATGTTGTGGCTCTGCCTTAGATGTACATATGGGTAATAGCCAAAACATTGTGTTAAACTAGACTCATCAGGGAAATAGTGCATGATATTTGGCCATTCTTCACACGTGGTTTGATACTCCAAGGGTGTATTATTTGCTTAATTCATATTCCCATTAGGATCCATTATTAATGAAATCAATACCATAAGAATATATGTTATGAAATAGATCATGGTTAAAATAGATTGAAGCCTAGAAATTCAAATGCATAGAAAATTCATGTATTTTATATGTTATCTATATAATGTTATTGGATTATCGTTTATTTTTTTAATAGATTAAAAATATTCATACCTAGTTTTTTCCTATATTCTAGAAAATGGTGGAAATATGAAAAATGTGGTAAACAAATAATTTAAAGGGAAATGTGATGACTTTCGTTAAGAGATTCCTTACCCACTGGGATTTAGAATCATGAAAATTTTGATAGTACTATCAGATCTATAGGTTCATCCAAATCCTACTAAAAATGAACAAGCTACAATTGAGACCTTTAGGTTAAAAAGGCCTTAGACTTGTGATGTAACATCTAATTCCTTAATCGCAGAATAATGGATTAACTACATTCAAATGATATTATCCATCCTTTATTTTTTTTGAGTAAGATAATGTTATATTGTTTATTTATCATTTGGAGTTAGAATATGATTAGTGTTAGACATTGTTCAATAATTACAATCTTGATAAAGATATCAATGCGATAGGGTGGAGGAAATTCCATAAAATGTTTTTTGAAAAATATTTTCCTCCCACCCTCTAGCATAAAATGGAAATTTATTTCTTTTCTCCCAATAAAAAGGTAATGAATCCATATGGGTGTATGAGGAAAAATTTACAAGACCTTTATGAGATGGATCTGGATTTGTTGTTATTCCAAAATGCAAGGTTTCCCATTACATTGGTGGGCTAAATCCTTGTCTAGGAAAATATATTACGATATGAGACTTTCATAGCTGTGAGAATATTGTCTGACGTTTACTCAAAGTCACACACAGAGAAAGATTAATCTCTAATATATCATGGGGATATGAAGAATAAAGATGATTTTAATTCTTATCTTCTGATAGAGAAATAGTGTGGTGCTATGAAATTTCAACATCCCACTTATCAAAAATGAGGAATGAATCACCACTAAAATTGCCTAAGGGGAATGAGGAAATGATTTTTTGTATGTGATTGAAGGACACATAGCTTATGATTTCTAAGGGGAGAAACCCAATAATTTGATGGAGGAAATAATGTCTCCAATCAAGCCTCATCACATTGTTCGTTACTTCAATTGGATGTAACAATGGATCTTTTAGAACCAATTCAATATGAAAAGGGTTTTCAGAGACACCCAATAACCTTAAAGGTAGAAATGGTGATCTTTTCCATTAAAACATCTAATGTGGATCTTGATAATTAAGTGGTGACATGTATGCTAGTTATTCATTCTGGAATATGAAAATTACATTTTGATTCTTGTTTTAAACATTATATAATATCATAGAAGTTAGTAGAAACATTAAAACACAACCCAAAATCATCGAAGTAGATATATTGATGAAAAAAATGGGGAAATTATTTCCTCCCAAGTATATAACTCCCCCTATCAAACTTTATGTTCAGAACTTCACATAACACCTTTTGATACCCTCTTTAGTTATATTTTATGAAATTATAGTTATGGGTTGGATTTCCATATATAATTCCAACATATATTTATAGGAGAAGGAAATCACTCTCTATATTGTAAATCTGACAATGATTTTTTACAAATGAAAGGAGATGGATGAATCTTCCTTAGAACCAAAATCCAAATCATAGATATCATTTCCCTATAAGTAATCATATCATGTTCAAATTATTTTTTATAAGGAATGAATCAATCATGGTGAAATTCTCATTGTGAGGGAATATACTAAATCATTTTCTGAAGAGTTTATTGTTATTCATCCAAATAAAGAGTTTTAATTTTAAGTCAATCTTATACTTGAGGCATTTCCATTATCCAAGAAACTATTTCTAATGGTTGTTTTAGAACATGGGGAGCTGAAGAATCAACTATAGGATAATCCTAATAAAGTGTTCATATACCCATGTGCATCACCTTAAGGAGTAATAGTCCTCTTTTTCAACAAGAAAGATTGGCTAATGCTCCATTGCATTGATTTTCCTGAGCTCAACAAGATCACGATAAAGAATTGTCATCCTCTTCCATATATTGATGAAATTTTCAAACAACTACATTGAGAAAAATAATTATCCAAGATGAAATTTTTGTCAGGTTATCAATGTATTAGGGAGAAGAATAAGGATATCCTAAAGATAGATTTTCATAAATGGTATAGGATCTATGAGTTCGTAGTAATGCAATTCGCACGCACTAATGCTCTTGAAATTTTCATAGACTTAATGAATAGAGTATTTATAGATTACTGTAGTAAATTTGATGTTGTATTTATATATGATATTCTGATATTCTCCAAAAGAAAGGAGGATCATGAGGAGTATCTGATAATTGTTCTAAAACCCTTATGAAATGATATTTTTTATTTTACGTATAGAAAATGTGACTTCTTTTTGAATAAAGTGTCATTATTGGGAAATATTATCTCTAGAAATGGGTTACCTATTGATCTTTCAATGAAAAAATTAAATTGACTACTAGATCGGGCTAATATATGTTATAGATATCTATAGTTTCCTTGAATTTGATTTATAATATTATCGATTTGAGTGAAACTTCTCATTATTTTTTAACACTCTAAACAAGATTAATATGATGGGATTCATGTTTTCATGGAATGATGAATATGAAAATATTTAAAGGATATGAAGATGATACATATCATTTTACATTTACTGACACTACCAATAAGTGGAGAAGTTTTCTTTGTATTCATAGAGGCTTAAATAAGGTCTTGGGATGTGTGTTAATAATGAATGGCATAGTGAAAGCCTATGTTTCAATGAAATTGAGTGTTCACAAAGAGAACTACTCAATACATGATATATAGTATGATGTCACTACTGGAAAAAAACTTTTTTACGTCTGTTTTTTTTCTTTTTAATGTCGGTTTTGTGGCAACGTTCTGGAAACGTTATTGCGACCGACATAAAAATATGCTTTTTCAATTATTTTTAACGTTAGTTTTTAAAAAAACGACGTGAAAGAGTATATGTTATACAAAAAAATCGCATTGAAATGCTCTTTTTAACGTTGGTTATTTAAAAAACCGACGTTAAAAGTCATTTTTTAGGTCGGTTTTTAAAAAAAATGAGGTTAAAAGTCATTTTTAACGTCTGTTTTTAAATAACTGACCTTAAAAATGTTTCTCATTTTGTATATAATTTCCCGACCTTTGATATGATGGGTCATAGAGCTCAAACGAAGCTACGGATCAAATGTTATGACCCTTAGAAGTTTGATGTATTTTGTTCTGAGGAAATATCAAATGAGCCAACCAAAGCTTCGTCTGAGAAGGAAATTTAGAATCCGAATGAGGATTTTAAGTTTTACCATGATAAAAAGCAGAAATAATGAATCCTAATCATTAAATGGTATATAAATTAAGAAAATTGTTCATAAAAAAACATAAATCATGGAAACATAATTACGAATACCTTGACGAGATCGTGGAAAGAGGAAATAGTGGATTCATGTTGAAGATCAAACGGGTTGAAGATAAAACGGGTTGAGTTGGTGGAATGATAATGGTTGAATAAATGGATCATTAGATAACTATTTCTGTATAATGAAACCATATAAATCATATAGAAAAAGAAAATGTGGTATTAAAAATGTGGGCGACAACTGAAAATTTTGAGCCCGCGCTGTGATAAAATTGAAATCCCGCATTTACAGGATATTAAAATAATTTTTCACATCAGTTTTTATGATAACCGATGTGAAAAATATTAAAATTTCCTCTGATTTTTCATGTTGGTTATATAAAAACCGATGTGAAAAAACAATATGAGTGACTTTTTACACGTCGGTTATTTAATAACCGACGTGGAAATTGAAAATTTTAGTAAAAATTTGAAATCCCGCATTGGAAGGATATTAAAATCATCTTTCACGTCAATTTTATGATAGCTGACATGAAATATATTCAAATTTTCGCTGATTTTTCACGTCGTTTATATAAAAACCGTCGTGAAAAATCAATTTTCGCAAATTTTTTACGTCATTTCTTATAAGAACTGATGCAATAAATCAATTTTTCAGGACTTTTTAAGATGGTTAATAAATAACCGATGTTATAAATGTTTACAAAAATTTAGTTCATTTCTCAAGCTTCAATTTGATAGGTCGTGGAGTTCAAACAGAGTTACGGATCAAATGTTATGGACGTCTGAAGTTGGCCTTCTATAAGACTTCATTTAGAGATGATCATCTTTCAATGGCCATAACTTTTGATTCGTAACTCCATTTGAGCTCTGTGACCTATCAAATCGAATCTTATGAAATGAGCTACAATTTTTAGGCATTTTTAAAGTCTGTTATTTATAAAACAATGATAAAAAGTCATGAAACCACATTTTTTACGTCAATTATTATAAGAACCGACGTAAAAAATCGAGTTTCATGACTTTTTTACGTCGTTTTTTAAATAAATGACTTTAAAAATGCATAAAACCATGGAGTTAATTTTTTAAGATTCTTTTTGATAGGTCATAGAGCTCAAATGGATTTACAGATCAAAAGTTATGATCCTCTAAAGTTGGCCTTCTCTAAGACTTCATTTAGGGATGATCAACTTTTGATGGCCATAACTTTTGATCCATAAATCCGTTTGGGCTCCATGACCTATCAAATTGAAGCTCAAAAATTACACTATATGATTATAAACATGTTTTATGTCGGTTATTAAATAACAGACGTAAAAAATCCATTATAATTTTTTTTACGCATGTTCTTATAAGAACAGATGTGAAAAATCAGTGAAAATTGATTTTTCAGGTCGGTTATTAAATAACCGACATCAAAAGTCAACCTAAATGATTTTTCATGTTGGTTATTTAATAACCAACATGAAAAATAAGTGAAAAAGGATGTCTATGTTGGTTATATAATATCTGATGTGAAAAATCAAATTTCAGAGATTTTGCCGTCGGTTCTAAAACACCGATGTGAAACAGGTGACGTTAAAAATACTTTTTGTACTAGTGTGTATAGATATTCACGTTGAAACTCTGGTGCACATATCTCTTTGGGGAGAAGTATGAAATATATATGGGTTACAAAATCCTCAAGTATATATTTTCATAGAAATAGTTTAATATTATCCATCGGTGGTGGTTAGAGCGGATCAATGACTACGACTGCTCAATCCAATACCATCCTAGAAAATAAAATAATTTGGTAGACTTTCTATGTAGAAAGGATATAATATTTTTATTATTTAAGTGAATTAAAAATGATCCAATATTATTAAACTAAAAATGGATATACATGGGAATCATAGAATAAGGAACATCATAAATCCTTCCACAAATGATTGCTCAAACATACTTTATAGGGAGGATAAAGGATGTTGAAATTGATGATGTGGGAATTAATATGAATATGGATGATTTATGAAAATGGAAATACTTGAAGTAATAATTTAATGAAGAATGTGTTTTGAGATTTTGTTCATAACTATGTATAACATCAATTCTTGAGATAAGGAATGTGATATTTTATGATACCCATAGGATAACCTTCTTCATCCATCAAGGAAGCAAAAATATGTAGTGAGATCTCCAAGATCACTATTTGTGGAACAATATGAATATGGAGATTTTGGAAAATAAATCAATATGTCTTATATTTCTTCACATGAAGGATAAAAGGAAGAAACTAAGGGGATGATGAAACCATTACCCATACCTAAACGGAACAGAGAAAAAATCACCACAAACTTCTTCAATAGTCTTCCAAATATATCATTAGAAAATAGTGATATCTTTGTTTTTGTGGATCATATTATAAATAATATAAACTTTATTGCGATTTAATAAGATTTATAACTCAATCATCTTGTAATTATTTACATTAATGAATTGTTATGGCATTATGGAAGAACACTATTGATTATATCTAATAGAGACCCATGTTTACCCTTTATGTTCTAGAGGAGTCTCCGATATGCTATAAAAACTTGAGTGAACATTATCACGACATATCACCCCAAAACTGATGGCTAATAAGATCATTTTATCCAGACACTCATGGACATGTTGAGAGCCTGCTAAAATGATTTTAATGGTGAATGGGGTAAATATATTTCCCTTGTCAAGTTATCATACAATTAAATTTAACACAATAACATCCAAATAGATCCTTATGATTTTCTTTGTGATAAGAGGAGCAAAACTTCAGCAATTTGGGATGATGTTGGGGTGAAAAAAATACATGTTCCTAAAATGGTCAAGGATATGGTGGAAAGGTCAAGAACATTTATCAGTACATCAAGCCTTCTCAGAGTCGAAAAATAGATATGATAAAAATTATCGATGAGACCAAGGGTATGATGTGCGATACATGGTAATCCTTCACATATATCTATGGAATAATGTCAAGAGATTTTGGAATAAGGGAGTTCTTAGTCCAAGATACATAATCTCCATTGAGATCCTTGATTGTATCGGTTTAGTGGCATATCGACTAGAAATCACACCCAATATATATCAAGTAAAATATATATTTTGTGTTTTTATATTTAGGAAGTACATTCAAGACCCCTCATAAGTACTCAATCTTGAAGAGGTACCGTTGGAGAATGGCCTTTCATTCGAGGAGCAGCTAGTGAACATCATAGATTGTGGAGGCAATGTTCTAAGAAATGGTACAATGCACCTGGTTAATGTTTTTTGGTGAAACCAAAAGCATGTAGATGCAACATGTAAGCTGAATGAAGTTATGAATCATAATTACCCTCCACAATTTTAGGGTTTCAAATAAAAATTTTGTGGGAGAAATTTATGAATGGGGGAAGATTCTAATGGCCAGAACATGTAAAAATAAAAGTCTATTTGTTTTTATAATATCCTATTGTATTTAATGGACTTTTAATACTATTTTCCAATTATAATATAGTCGTTTAATTGGGATCACATGATTAGAAAAAATATAGGGCTCTAACAAATCCAATTGAGATATTGAAAGGATATGATGGAATCAAACAATCTTATCATACCCTATGAAGCCCATTTATTGATACTAATTAGGTTGATAGAATCAATATGATTTTACCTTCAATATGCCCAAGATTATATCCAATAAATTAAGCATGATAGAAACATTTTTCTGTATAAGTTCACTTTTATCAAGATCATGACCCAAACCATATACGATGAACCACCACCTGAAAAACTTAATGTCATGCACTATACCCTTATGAATTTTTTTGTTTATTAAAGGAATGTATATGAATACCATAATAATATTATAATTAATAATTTATTTCTAAATAAAATAATGTTTATGTTTACATCTTATCATTACTTTATAATTGATTTTAATTTTGGTAAAATGAAATGCAAATTGAATTTTTGGGTAATATTAAAATGAAATTAAGGAATATATTTTGTTGGATGAATGGATTTTTGAAATAAATAATATTTTTTGGAAATATTTTTTAAATTGATTTTTGATAAAATTAAAAGATAATATAATACTAATGAGGTCATATGCAATTATTTAAGGATTAAAAAACTATTATTATCAGAAAACTCTCAGTATTTATTTATAAATATAGATTCTTATTTTAAAAGATAAAAAAATATAATTATAAGAATATTTTCATAAAATAATTTTTTGGGACTTAGAATGTTTAAATTATCTAATGGTGAATTTTTCATAATTTTATGAGATATTGAATTTTTCTGGTTAAAAATAAAAACGGTGTAAATATATGGTGTGTATTATGACCTTATAATGACCCAAATGTGATATAATATATACTATAAATGGTTTCCAAGACCAAATATATTGTCTAAAATTAAAATAATATTATTTTAATTACATTTATTAATTTTATTAATCTTTTATGAATCCTCCAAAACCTGTAATATATATTATTATTTTAAAATCATTTCTATAATAGTATGAATCTCCTCCACATCACCGAGAGTAATATTTTCACAAGTTTGTTCCTTTAAATAATAAAATAATAGAAATTAACCATATTTGGTATAAACCAAGTGAAAAAAATTATTGTATTGTTTTTCTAGTTTTGGTTATTTTATTATATTGAGTCTAAACCCCTGTCTTGGAAATGATAAAGAATTACCCATGAATTTCTTCTATAATCCACCTAATATCCCTATTCTATTTACTAAAAATTCATAAATAATTTCCTTACCCTTCCCTTACCTATATCACATCATCCCATGGATTCTTAAGCTCTCTAAAATCCCATAAAAAGTATTTGGAGTCACACTCTAAATGTTAGGGATCCTCTATTTCATACTTTTATCGAAGAATGTTTTCAAATTTATCATGTTTTAATGTCAATAACTAATGCTGGGGTGTGTTTTTACACATGTCCCACACTTCACATTTGATATTTAAAAGATTATACTTGTCACTATCATTATGATCTTCCATGAACATTTATGTTCCCTCATTATGCTGTTAAAATATGACTACGAGATTCAATACCATAATAATGTGTAGTGAATACACATACCCGATTCCTATAATGGTTGTTCAAATGTATGCACTAATACTTAATTTATTTGGGAATAAATGTATTTCTTCCAAACTCTTTGGTCTTGGCATGAAAATTTATGAGGAATGATTCCATGCTTTATAATCTATGGGGCACACTTAAGCATGGGAATGAAATGAAAGTGATTGGTGTGCCCATAATTATATAGAGCTTTAATTCATTAGTTAATGTTTTAGAGTAATAAGACATCATGAAAGGTATTAGGGAGTGAACCTAATCCATAATGAGGATTTTCCTTTCATAGTGTCTTTGAATTTAGCCTTGAATTATGTTTATGATGTAGTGTTTTAATTTTTTTCCACATATTCCATGTTTCCTTTATGTTATAATACTATATCATGAATCATTGTTAATGATTATGAATCTCAACCTTTTTTGCCACATTGATATGCCTATTGTCTAACATGAGACAATTTAATCATTTTATACCATGTTTATTCAATTCATTGTATTTATAGTTTCTCCTTTTCTTATGTATGTCCCCAGTTTATCCCATGCAATGTTAAGTAAAAAAGATTAAAATGGTCATGTTAAGTTAGTTTCATATAAATATGATATATTCCCTATTTTATGTTTCATTTAATTTATATAATTCCCAAAGACACTATAATTCTTGATCTTATTGGTGGTAGTAAGTGTAATATTATGTAATTAATAAAGTATTAATGTGAAATAATGATCATGGTTGTCATAAAGACATTGTAATTTATTAAAGAATATTTTAATATAATTTATGTATATATTTATTGGGTATTATTTTATATCAAAATTCCGACCCAAAATTGATTTATTATTTGAATAATATCTCCCAATATAACATATATGAATTTCAATCCCATATTAAATATTATTTCATTTAGGGTCGTTCAACAATTTAATGGAATGGATTGAAATAAATAATTTTGTCAGTATCTCTCTCTCACCTTTTAGTTTATAATAATTCATGTGTCAAGTCAACAATACGTTTGGTTGAGATTAATTATTCCTTGTATCAAAAATGGTTGTTGATTTACAATATATAGTGATATATTAATAAATTAGTTGAAAATATTGTATCATTATAGTGATATTAATAGGGATTAATTGATAGAAATATAAAGTAACTCAAACCTGTGTTATGCTATTGGTCATCATCTAATGGTTTTTGAAGAATAAAAGCGATAATTATTGAAGGTCACTATACAATGGTTTAGTTCATTGAAGTGCATGGGTTATATGATAATACAAGTCTATTGTCTCTTTAACCTATTTAAATTTATATCATATTAGGTTTCCACAATTAATGAGTTTATCAATACAATCCAAGAGTTAAATTTATCTCTTTGGGTTGGTTAAATTTTACAAACCACTTAAAACATGTTAGTAGTTTAAAAAAGTAAGATACATTCTAAATGATGGAAAATTTCACATATACAAACCTTTAAACATTATATATATTCTATAATAATATCATTGATGATGATTAAACTATTTTGGAACTAGGATATGGTTATACATGACTGTTTTATGAAACTCTATGAATTAAACATACTCAATATATTATTTTCTATAGACTGCATGGTTCAAAATGATTTTTGAAGAATTTATAATCTTACCTTAAGTACTATGTAATTAACAAAAACAATGGATTATCTAAAGAGGAGGGATTCCATGGATTTTTTCTAAGGTATATCAAAAAATATCATTTATGTGATATTGAATGAATAGAAATCAAAATAAAAGTAATATTTTTTAGTGATGGTTTTCATATATGAATAACTTTTCATGTACTTGAAATTTATCTCCCATTTTAGTTGAATTATATTTTTGTGATTTGTTTAAATTAATTGACTTCTTGTAAGTGATTTAGTTTAATACCATGTAAGGTTTAGTGAGTAAATAATTTTTTTGTTAAAAATGGTATAATAGTCATTTTACCTTTAATTACATATCATTATGAGAAACATAGCTCATCATTGAATTTTTAATTGAGTTCTTCATTTATGTTGTCAATTTAGATCATTTCTAGAAATGTTTTTATTTTTTTTGGTGGATGTGGTAATTCAATGAAAATTTAAAAAAATTATATAGATATATTTTCACCAAAAAACACTTGATAGTTACATATTTTATATTGCATTACATTTATTATTGGGATTTTTAACACCCCAAGTTTCCACAGTATGTTTCCCTTTGAATAAAGAAATACCTTGCATTGTACGCAACTTTGAGACTCTAATACACCTCGACTAATCAATGCAGCCGTTATGAATAGTAATACCAACATTTTTAAATTTTATAAATTTTATCTTTCAAAATGGACTTCATATTTGGATTTGTAATATCGAAATTATCCTAGGGTGAATTTATGGTATTTTTCTGAAAACATTCAATTTTTGATGAATAGTGAGAAAACACTGAGTTATGGTTTAAAAATGAATTTTTATTTAAATAATTATTTATTTTATTTAAATTTAATTAAGGTCAAATTGTCACATAATACCTATATAAGTTCAATTTAATTCATTGAAGTGATTTTAGAATAATTATAGATATATAAAAAATTTATTGAACCTTTCAACGTCTTTTACCCACCTCCTAGGAGAATTTGAAAATTCACATAAAACGTAATTTTACCACTTTTGTGAGTGGAATTTCTAAAATCAGAGAGACACCATTAATATCAAGGAGTAAAATGTGGTCCAATAAGATAAAAATAATTTTTGGTGAATAGTAACTTTTTACTTTTATTTACCACGGTTAAAAGTAAATAGCGTAATTAAGGGTAAAAATGATATTAATATTACCCTAACACATGTCTTAATTCTATTTTACAAGTGTATATCGACAAAAAAACACACTTAGGAATAAAGTATTATCATTTAGATCCACTTGGATTAGATTAGGACAGTTATTATTATTTAATTCAAAGAAGAGTTAAAAGAGTTAAAATCAATGTTTAATTACTAAAACATTTATAATATAGGGTTATACATAATATAAATTTGATTGTAAATATTCATTAGAAATATAAACCGATTTCCTACATAATGGTATTTCATTTATAATTTTTAGACATTAAATAATTTAATTTATTTATGACACAATGGTGATGCTGTAATTACTGAAATAATAAAATATTAAAATAATGGATATTATATATATCCAAATGAATGTAATTTGAGACTTTTAAGGAATTATAAAAATTTTATAGGATAATATGACATGTTAGGATTTATTTAATTAAATTTTTTCGAAGTAATAATGCTATTATGATTTTCACAAAAATCAAATTCCCAATGGTGTAAAAATTGACATAATAGATTTTTTAAAACAAATATTATATTATTAATTCATATTATATTCCTAAAAATATAAGGATCAGCCAAAAGACTTATATAATGACATGTGTATCATTAATGAACAACTTTAGGTTCTCTTGAATGTATATAGTATGTTTATTAACTATATAATATAAAAATACAAAGAGGCATGGTAAATTTGAAACTAATTAACTAAGAGTTAAAACTAAATAATAATGATAATATAATGACCCAAAGAGGTCTAAAATTTATTGGTTGAAAGTATTTCAACCCATCCCCACCTTAGAATTTGAAAAATCCACATTTTATCCATTATAAACCGAATATGAATTTATTATAAATTAATACTGTAAGTTTTTCCTAAAGAGACCCTCCTCCCCCTTATAAAAGAACACCACTTCTAACCAATTATTCACACTTTCAAAGCCTTTTGTCTTAGACAAACCCTACCCAAATATTCTCAAAACATCTTTCAATTTATCCTAAAGGCCTTTGTTTGATCATAAAGCCAACATAAGGAGCCCGTTTGATCAAATCAAAATGAAGAACCCAAAGAAGAGGTAATGCATTTACCACCCTCTTTCAAGTTCCTTTCTTCTTCAACTACTTATTTATTTGTTATTTCAATTATAAAATAATAACTCCAGTATCTCCTATATACTGTGATGTTATAATAAATATGGTACAACCATATTCAGTATTCTATCCATCCCTTGAATGACATGTCACCATACGTGCGTATGTGTGACTTACCGTCTCCATGTCGTGGTGTAATTGTTATTCAATACATTATTATTTGGATGGATATAATAATGATGTGTAATTCATGTAAATAATAAATATAACATGATAATGATTCTGTATATATGATATACCACCCGATTATATATTATTTGATTATCAAAACAATGATATTATCGCTCATGCGTACGTACAGACTACCATCTTCACGAACGCGATGAGATTCATTCCCCATCGTATCCATTCAAGAATAATTTTCATTTGATGGTTAAAAATAATTTTTAGAGACTTAATATAATTCTGTATATGAATCTGATATAACCTATCCATAACAAATATGGCTCACATAACAAAGAATATAAAGGAAAACGAATCTGTTAACACCTGAAACGATGATAATACTAAGATATTATTAACAAAGCAATGTTAAAAGATCATATATGATATCATATTAATGTATATGATTATTGTATAATTTAATAACAATTATTTCACCATTATACATAAGGTTAACATACCCTCAACCAAGGAAAAGTACAAGGTAAGTGTTTTTTCATCTCACTCCTTATTCCTGTGAGATTCATGCCATATTGCCACTATTACCTTTTGTGTGGTGTATGTACTGCCCATAATTGTATTCATTGTGTAATACACATTAATTTATATGTATTTACATATTCATTGTATGATACCTCTTTAATGGGGTGTATTTTTCGTATGTTACCAAATTG
Organism: Viscum album; assembly: GCA_963277665.1. Taxonomy (NCBI): domain Eukaryota; kingdom Viridiplantae; phylum Streptophyta; class Magnoliopsida; order Santalales; family Viscaceae; genus Viscum; species Viscum album. The sequence continues at coordinate 1,470,071,859 of OY728125.1, read as the reverse complement.
GTAAGGGTTTGTTTCATAATCTCTTTATTATCTGAGTTTGTTTATACATAATAATCTACTGGGACCTCTTTATCTTCCATATCCATGTTCTTAAAAAAGTATTTCAAAACATTTTTAATATTTTACATAATATGGGTTAATGTAATTTATACACTTGTTTGAATTTTTATAATATGTTTTTAAAGGAATCATTCCGTCGTTTTCCAAACATGGCCCTTTTTAACATTTTCGACAGAATTAAGGTAAGAATGTCTTTTTTAACTTGTACGGCGGGTGTGACTATTTTCCACCATTATAAAATCTCCAAGATTCCCTTACAAGAATATAAGGATATTTTCAAAGTAAATGATTTATTTTATAATTATTTTACTTTTAAATGATTTCAAAACAGAGATATTTCTCTCAAATAATATTGATTTCATCTATGTCAACATCCTATGGTAGATTTTAAGATTATTTGAAGTTGAGTTATTATGATACAAATCATCCATATTGTATTTAAGGTTCTAAGATATGTTTGAGTATGGATGATTAATTTTTATCCAATTAATTTTTTATGATTAATTTTTTGACATTCTGTATGCTAGTTTTAATACGAATGTTTATGTTATATTTCATCCTCTTCATAAGATGAATGTGTTGGACTAGTATGTTTCGGGTTGGGGAACAGTAAAAGTATGCCCTCTGGGTTGGGGTCCGGTTACAGCAGACCATCCGGGTTGGTGTATGGTTATTAGAGGCACTCCGAATTGGGGTATAGTTATTAGATGCACTTCGGGTTGGTGTCCGGTTATTAGAGGCACTCCGGGTTGGTGTCCGGTTATTAGAGGCCCTCCGGGTTGGTGTATGGTTAGTAGAGGAACTCCGGGTTGGTGTTCGATTATTAGAGGCACTTCGGGTTGGTGTCATGTTATTTGAGGCACTCTGGGTTGGTTTCCAGTTATTAGAGGCACTCCGGGATGGTTTCCGGATATTAGAGGCACTCCGGGTTGGGGTCCGGTTATTAGAGGCACTCTGGGTTGGGTTCCAGTTACAGTTATCCATTAGGTCTTGGCACGAGGCCTTGACACAAAAATTAAAGTTTGTAATTATGAATTCCCTTTTTATGAAGGTTTTTATTGATATTGCATGTGAATATTCGATTAGTAGAATATCCATGCAAATAATTAAATGGAATTATTACATTTTATCTTTTCCATATTATGATAAATTTCATGTTTAAAAGGCTCTTGTTTTAGTTATACATTTCCTTAAATGTTTATGTTTATTTATGCAAGTTTCTGCTATATTATTATCCTTACTGAGCATCTGAGCTCACCCCTTTCAATGTTTTATTTTTACCAATATGTGAAGAAGTATTTTATGAATGACCTGCAAGGATAGTATGAGGGGATATGATGAAAATACGTTGTTGTAGTTTTTTTTAATTTATGATGTGCTATGTGGCTTATGAATATATATAGTGTTTCCAAGGCTAGTAAACTGCTCTGTCTTTCGGGATTTGATCCCTTGTGAACATGCCAATTAATTAAAATAATGCACTGACTCCTGGTAACTGGGGTCGGGGCGTTACAGTTGGTATCAGAGGAATTTTAGTACAAACCTTGGAAGCTAGATTTAGATAAACTCCGATTAAAGCACATATCTATAAGATAGACATTGAGGATTAGTATAGAAGAAATTCCTATAATTTTGGTATTGTAGAGATTTTGTGAGTTTTTCGAGAAATGCATCCCTGTCTGGACACGAGTAGGTAGAGACGGCTCTGGCACAGATGTACCTAGGGATAATACCTGAAAACACCGATTTGAACTAGACTCAAACGGGAACAGGTTCACGACAATGGGCCTTGCTTCCCTCTTGGTTACGATAATACCTTGGGATATGCATAGGATAATTCTCAATTTCTTTAAGAACCATGATGAAGGGCTTATGAGTATATAATTCCTCAATGAAAACATTTTTATGATTGTGGATTATATCCATAAACTGTTCAATTTAAGTTAAGGGTTTTACAAGTATGGAATTATGTATTTTGATTCATAAACAGATCTAGTTTGTGCCATTGTTTAGAAATTGCGTCTAGTAGAAGAAATGGAAACGGTATCAATGCACACACTCCATGTAGGGATTTCCCTCCTGATCAAGATAATTATAGTGGAGCCGGTGATGCAACTGGTGCTGATCAGTTAATCACCTTACTGGGACAACTCACTCAGGTTATGAATAATAACCTTACCCATATGGAGAAACCAGATCTACTGCATGGAGGATCAATGTTAGATGGATTCATGAGGAAAAAACCACCAACATTCAATGGGAGTACAAATCCCTTAGTAGCTGAGCAATGGATAAATTCATTAGAGAAAATATTCCTTACCTTGGGGAGTAGTAGAAGGGAAAAAGTTATCATGGTAGTTTACCACCTCACTAGAGATGCTGACCAATGGTGGTCATTGATTCAAAACACAAAGGAGGATGATTAAGTATCAAATATGGAATAGAGGGAGTTCATAGAGCTTTTCTTAGAAAAATACTTTCCTCTTGACCAACGAGAAGATATGGAAAGACAATTTCTGAGTCTGAGACAAAAAGAGGATGAGAATGTCGCAAAGTATGAGGCTAAAATTACAAGGGTAGAAAGGTATGCTGGAGATTATATACGTAACCTAAGAAGTAAGATTGATCATTTCTTTTACGGGTTAAAACCATTTCTTCTTCGAGAATTGATCTCACAATCCTTCTCGTCATACGAAGACATTGTCTCATGTGCTATCATGATAGAAAAAGAATTCTCTAAATCTTATGACAATAATGTAAAGCAAGAGAAGAATAGAACGATGGAGAAAGAGACAGATAAAGGGAAAAGGGGAAAGAAGGATTTTCCATTATGTGAAAATTTTGGAAAGAAAAACCCCGATACTTTATTTAAAGGATTGGGAGTTTGTTACAAATGTGGAGAAAAAGGTCACCAGACTCGTGATTGCAAGGGAAAGAAGGAGGTTGTCAATGTTGAATGCTACAATTGCAGAGAAATGGGGCATTATGCAAATGAATTTCCTAAGAGTCATGGAATCTTACCTCAGAAAAGGCCAACGGATCAAGGCCAAGCTTATGTTGTTACTACAGTTGAAGAGGAATAATTAATGTATTTGTGTTTTTGGACTCATGGATTATATTCTGGTTATGAGAACAACGTGATATATATAAGGATTGTACTTTAATATTGTTGATTTCATTTCTTTTTTAATATGACTAAGGTAATCATAATTTCAGTATGTGACAATAAGAGAAAATTTACTCTATTTGGAGAATCTGATGTTGCTATTGATTTTGGAATTTAGATACCTTTTACAGAGAGTCTGGAAATAGGTACTTTGGAAAACTATTATGTTTTGGAATGGATTAAGATGAAAGTTTGATAGTATTTTTCAAGTTCAAAAGATTTATTATGATTATTTTTGTAATATTTTGATACTATAGTTTTAAGAAAAGGAAAACCTGTAGGTTGGGCGATAACCCTTCACGTTGGACAAAGCTGCAGGAATCGAACTGACAACCATAGTGCGACAGGCCTTTATTACATACCACTAGCGTACAAGAATTCCCTAGTTATTACAAAATATTTTATCATTATAATGATATGTGTTAATGATTGGAACCTTATACTATTAGTATAAATATAATATTTTTGAGTTCTATTATCTTTTGGATTGAAAGATGAGTTTGTGATAGAAATTAGTTGACGGATGAAAACTATACTTGTCAAGATGTATATATATATATATATATATCTTATTCTTTGAAGAAATTATTTCTTTAGGGAATGTATACTAAGACCAAAAATTTTTTATCCTAATACCATATGTTTTGTTGAACTGATGATATTTTAAATCATTATAGATTGATATCTTTGAGGCCCTCAATTCTACACTTGTTTGTGATTGATGACCTCAATCACACTTTATAAATATTTACGTTTTTCCTCTAATTACATGTCTATAATTTCCACCAATGTTCTTCTATTTGAAACCCAAATTTGGTGGTGACATTCTCATTTCCCTTCCCTCTTATTAAAACTAAATATTATTAACCTTATTTCCGATATGGGTTTTCCACAAAGGTATTTTCTATTTTCAACCTTTTATTTTCAACGAACAATTTCAAATTGAGAGCATACAATTATTTGAATGAGGGTAGAATATAACACCCCAAGCTTCCATGGTACATTTCCCTTTGAATAAACCAATAGATTGCATTTACGCAACTTTGAGACTCTAACACACCGGGACTAATCAAAGCAGCCATTATGAATATTAATACCCACTTTTTGAAATTTAATAACTTTTATCTTTTAAAAAGTACTTCATATTTGGATTCAGAATATCGAAATTATCCTAGGGTGAATTTTTTGTATTTTTTTGAAATCTTTCCATTTTTGATGAATTGTGAAAAAACACCGAGTTATGGTTTAAAAATGAATTTTTATTTAAATAATTATTTATTTTATTTAAATTTAATTAATGTAAAAATGGATACATAATACCTATATAAGTTCAATGTAATTCATTGAAGTTAGTTTAGAATAATTGTAGATATATAAAAATTTCATTTAACCTTTCACCGTCTTTTACCCACCTCCTAGGAGAATTGGCAAATTCACATAAAACATAATTTTACTGCTTCTGTGAGTGGAATTTCGAAAATCTGAGAGACACGATTAATATCAAGGAGTAAAATGTGGTCTAATATGATAAAATTAATTTATGGTGAATAGTAACTTTTATCTTTTATCTACCACGGTTAAAAGTAAATAGGGTAATGAAGGGTAAAAATGATATTAATATTACCTAACACATTTCCTATTTTTATTGGACAAGTGAATCTCGATCATAAAAACCATAGGAATAAAGTATTATCATTTAGGTCAACTTGGATTAGATGAGGACATTTATTATTATATGATTCAAAGAAGAGTTAAAATAGTTAAAAATAATGTCTAATTATTAAACATTTTTAATATAGGGTTTACATTAGATAAATTAGATTGTAAATATTCATTATAAAGATAAAAATATTTCCTAAATAATGGTATTTTATTTATAATTTTTAGACATTAAATAATTTAAATTATTCATGACACAATGGTGATGTAGTAATTAACAAATTAATGAAATATTAAAATAATTGATATTATAAATATCTAAATAAATATAATTTTATACTCTTTATAAATTATACTTATTTTTTAGGATAATATGACATATTAGGATTGATTTAATTAAATTTTTTTGAAGTAATAATGCTGTTATGATTTTCACAAAAATAAAATTCCCAATAGTGTCAAAATTGACATAAAAGAGTTTTTAAAACAAATATTATCTTATTAATTCATATTATATTCCTAAAAATATAAGGTTCATCCAAGAGACTTATATAATGATAGGTGTATCATTAATGAACCATTGGGGGCTCACTTGGATGTATATAGTATGTTTATTAACCATATAATATAAAAATACAAAGAGGCATGGTAAATATGATACTAATTAACTAAGAGTTAAAACTAAAAGATAAGGTTAATATAATGACACAAACCTATCTAAAATATATTGGATGAAAGGATTTATACCAATAACCACCTTATAAATTGAAAAATACACTTTTTATACATTAGAAACCGAATATGAATTTATAATAAATTAATACATTAAGTTTTTTTTAAAGAGACCCTCCTCCCCCTTATAAAAGGACACCACTTCTAACCTATTATTATCACCTTCAAATCCTTTTGGATTGGCCAAACCCTTCCCAAATATTCTCTCAACTTCCCTAAATTCAACATAGTGGCCTTAGTTTGATCATAAATCCAACATAAAGAGCCCTTTTGATCAAATCAAAACAAAGAACCAGAAGAAGAGGTAATGTTTTCACCATCCTCTTTCAAGTTCCTTTATTCTTCAACTTCTTCTTTCTTTGTTATTTAAATTCTAAAAAAACATATCCAGTATCTCCAATATACTGTGATGTTATAATAAATTTTTTACAACCATATTCAGTATTCTATCTATCCCTTGAATGACATGTCACCATATGTGCGTACGTACGGCTTACCGTATCCACGTCGTGGTATAATTGTTATTCAATACATTATTATTTGGATGGGTATAATAATTATGTTTAATTCATGTAAATAATAAATATAACATGATAATGATTCTGTATATTTGATATACCACCCAATTATATGTTATTTTAATATCAAGATAATGATATTATCGCTCGTGCGTACGTCTGTACTATCGTCTCCACGAACGCGATGAGATTCATTCTCCATCGTATCCATTCAAAAATAATTTTCATTTTATTGTTAAAAATAATGTTTAAAGACTTAATATCATTATTTATATGAATAATATACAACCTATCCATAAAAAATATGGCTCACATAACATGTAATATAAAGGAAAACGAATCCGTTAAGACCCGAAACGATGATAATACTAAGATAATATTAACAACGAAATGTCAAAAGATTATATATGATAGAATATTAATGTATATGATTCTTGTATAATTTAATAACAATTATTTCACCATTATACAAGAGTTTAACCTACCCTCATCCAAGGAGAAGTACAAGGTAAGTGGTTTTTCAACTCACTCCTTATTCTCGTGAGACTCATGTCATATTGCCAATATTACCTTTTGTGTAGTGTATGTACTTCCCATAATTGTATTATGTGTGTAATAAACTTTAATTAATGTGTATTTACATATTAATTGTATAATACCTCTTTAATGGGGTGTATGTTTTGTATGTTACCAAATTGGTAAGGGTTTATTTCACAATCTCTTCATTATTCGACGTTGTTTATAAGTAATTATTTACTGGGACCTCTTTATCATCCACATCCATGTTCTTAAAAATATATTTTCAAGAAATTATTACTATTTTATAGAATATGGGTTAAAGTCATTTATACCCTTTTTTGACTTTTTATAGGAAGTTTTTAAAGGAATCTTCCCTTCGGTTTCAAAACAAGGTCATTTTTAACCTTTTCGACTAAATTAAGGTAGGAATTTCTTTTTTTTAACATGTAAGGCGGGTGCGGCTATTTTCCACCCTTATAAAATCTTCAAAGATTCCCTTACAATTTTATGAGGATATTTTCAATGTAAATGTTTTATTTTATAATTATGTGACTTTTAAATGATTTCAAAAAACATATATTTCTCTCAAAAAGTTTTTATTTCGTCTATGTCAACATCTTTTAATGGATTTCAAGCTTATTTGAATTTGAGTTATTATGATACAAATCATCCATATTGTATTTATGGTTTTATGATATGTTTGAATGTGGATGAGTTATTTTTATTCCATTAATGGTTCATGATTAATGTTTTGGAATTTCGTATGGTTGTTTTAATAATAATGATTATATTATATTTCATCCTCTTCTTAAGATGAATGTGTTGGACTAGTATGTTCCGGGTTGGGGTCCGTTTACAGCAGACCCTTCGAGTTGGTGTCCGGTTATTAGAGAGACTCTGGGTTGGTGTCCGGTTATTAGAGGCACTCGGGGTTGGTGTCTGGTTTTTAGAGGCACTACGGGTTGGTGTCCCATTATTAGAGGCACTCCAGGTTGTTGTCCGGTTATTAGAGGAACTCCAGGTTGGTGTCCGGTTATTAGAGGAACTTCAGGTTGGTTTCCGGTAATTAGAGGCACTCTGGGTTGGTTTACGGTTATTAGAGGCACTCCGGGTTGGTGTCCGGTTATTAGAAGCACTCCGGGTTGTTGTCCGGTTATTAGAGGCACTCAGGGTTGGGTTCCGGTTACAGTTATCCCTTAGGTCTTGGAATGAGGCCTTGACATAGAAATTAAAGTTAGTCAATATGAATTACCTTGTTTGAAGATGGTTAATAATGTTCTATGTGATTATTCGATTAGTATAATATCCATTTGAATAATTAAATGGAATTTTTTATTTTATCTTTGCTATATTATGATAAAGTTCATGTTTAAAAGGATTTTTTTAGTTATACATTGACTAAAATGTTTAGGTTTATTTATTCATGTTTCTGCTATATTGTTATCCTTACTGAGCATCTGAGCTCACCCCTTTCAATGTTTTATTTTTCCCAGGATGTAAAGAATTATTTTATGAAATACCTGCAAGGATAGTATGAGGTGATATTAAGAGAATATTGTTTTGTCGTTTTTTTAATTTATGATGTATTGTATGGCTTATGAATATATCTAGTGTTTCCAAGGCTACCAAACTGATCGGTATTTCAGGATTTGATCCCTTGTGATCATTCCAATTAATTAGAATAATTCACCGACTCTAGATAACTATGGTTGGGGCGTTACACATTTTATAATTATCATAATATGGTGGCCACTACCAGAGTCATAGGATTCAACAAGTAACAAAAAAGCAAGGATGAAAAGGTATGGATCTTTGATTAATTCTTATTTATTAGATAATATAAATCCTTCAAATTAAATTATTCTTTTATTATAAATATAATTTTATCTTTTAATATGAAATTAATAGATAATATATTTAATAAATTATAAACCAAATGAAACTGTAATTTTATCCATATGAATTAAGGATTGGGTTCATTCATATAGGAAAAAATAATTGTACAAAATATTTCTCCATGAATTGAATGATGAAACATAAAATTCATGATATATGTTTTATATATCAAAATTATATATCTTAATAAAAAAATATAATGATAGTAATCTTTTAATATATATTTTAATATAATTTTTAAAATGATATATTGATTATGTTTTCGATAATTTTCATAAACAATTAAATTCCGGAGGATCCTTTTTTGAAATGATATACATTTTTTCATATATTAAGAAAAACCATACAATACTAAGAATATAATGATATTATATGATATATTAATTATTATTTATGTGAAAATTTTAATTAATTTAGATAATTTATTTAACATTTTATGGATGATTTTTCTGGTTCATGGCTCAAAAAAATATTTATACAATCATCACAATGATATTGAAATTCCATGATATTTTATAGAATTTTTATGATATTTTTTTCTACATAAACCACTATGTACAGTGGAGGATATAAGAGCAAGAATGTGGCTTCAGTGGTGTGACATGCATGTGATAGAAAAATGAGGCTCATCTAATCATTTAATGGTTGCTTAAGGGGTGGACCACATACCCATTTCCATGGAAGGGGTACATGGTTTTGTGTTTTCACAATAGTAATATATGTTACCAATGGTAACATTATATATATATTAACTATTTTCCATCTTAAATTAAATTTTATATGCTTCTATAAAGCCAAATCATCATATTTTTTATTTTTCTCTCAAAATTTTTATATTTCCTATGTTTTTCCTTTTCTCAATAGTTTTTATTGGTAGCATGATCTATAAAGAAACCCATGAGGATGAAGATTTATTATTGGAAGTATTTTTATTTACTTGTGATTTTATTCTTCTTATAATTTTCAAAGAATATATATCATATTTTCATCTAATATTGTATTTTTTTATCATGCATTATAAAATACTTTCATAATAAAATATTGAATTTTCCAATTTTAATTCATTTTTTCCATGAAACATTATATTCAAAATGATAAATTAATAAAAATTTGGGTTATTTCATTCCACTCTCAATGAAATATATTTTAAATATGAAGTTTCATTTCTCAAATGAAAATAGAGAAGGGTACTTATACCCCCATTAAGTCTACAATTCCATACATAACATCCTTAAACAAATGATTTTTATCGGAAGTTTGACCATGGGACTAGTATTGATTCTTATAACATTATCTCTATGATTCAGGATTTATAATAGTTTTTCATTATAAGAGAGATCATGTTATAATTTAATTGTCTTTGAGTTAAATATATCTAAAGGATCTTTTTTTAAATCATTAATTGAGATACATATAAAAAATAATATACACGGGATAGGTTATTTAAACATAATCTGTAAAGATATAGTATCCACACAGTCAATGATCTTCAAGGGTTGGATGTATCTAGGGATTAATATTCAATTCGTCCAAAATCTCATAACCCTATCCTAGGATGATATTGAAATGAATAACTTATCATAAACATAAAACATCAAATCATTCTAATTAATATCAAAATAGCTCTAATAATTATTTTAATAATTTTAATATGCCATTGAATGGATTGAACATTTTAGACATATCTTGAAACATTTTGTATCCATGCCGATTCTACTCTCCATATTAAGACCAACTTATCATATTTCTACACCTCTTCCCATGTAGTGTCTTATATTGTTTTATGTAAATTAAATAATGAAATTTATTATTGTATGTGTCATGAAACACCATTAGTGAGTCCCCTTATAGGGAAACCGGGGCAGCCACCATTAAAGCCTGATAGGCATTTCCAATCCTACCAGGTTGGAAACTAGTTCCACGCGTCAATGAGAATACAATTGGTAATGAATTATCCCATAAAATAATATATATATATATATATAAACATGAAAATGAAAAAAAGTTAAATACATGTAGTGAAAATAAAATAAACTTGATAAACAATCTTGTGACCTCTTGGTCACCACCATCCATAAGACTAACCGACAACAAGGAGAATCTGATTAGTGCCTCAGCCAAAACTGAAACCTTCAAAAAGACTTGGGCCAATCGACACCGAGTGGCACATGTAGTGTGTGACCATAAAGTTTCTCAGTATGTAGGCACTATTAAATCCATTCATTACATTTCCAAAAATATCCCATAACCACTAGTTTAAATTACATTTAGTAAAATAAGGTACTTATTATTTGAAGATACAAACACCTGTTTCCCCAAAAATTATAGTTTGAAAATGAAAATTAAATGTTCAAAACACAACCTAGGTAAAGAATAAGAAATTTTAAAAAATAAACTAAGAACATGACGAACGGTATTTCAAACACATCTAGAAATAAATGAAATAGTTTAGGTGTAATAAAGAATCTGTAAAATGACAAAAAAGTAAAATACTACTATAAAAAATAGTAATATAAATATTTTTCATTAGGGTATTTTCCCAAATATCTCTAGAAGTGACCCTAGGTGTACACAGTTCATACTAGTCTTCTAGAATATGATGAAATGCATATATCATAACCCACATGGATCCTCTAACTAGACTCACTAATGGAATGGTCCACATGGATTATGTCACACTGTATGGGGGTCTAGTTTTTCTAATTTGATGATATATAGAAACCATCACTAACCATCTAGATGATTCTGTGGAATCCCATGATAATAGTATAAATGAAATGTGAGGATGTCATCACATGATTGTCACAAAATTTGTCTAATAGATTCCACTATATATGTCTTTCCCACTCTCAAGTACCATCTATGTGAAGACCCTCCCCAATGCAGGACAACCATATGGGTTCCTATCACAAAAAAATAACATTTTTCAAGTGTCAACCGAGCCTACAACCCATGATATTTAAAAAATTCATCACAATGTACCAATTGGGAGTAAAAATTTAAAATCAAAACCATTTTTAGTTAAAAAACCTTTATTTCCAAATCCATTTCCAATCTAAATGAAAACATTAATCATGATCTTAATGTGCCAAACACTCCTTTTTGTTAAGAGGTTATGAAGTTATAACCACATGGATCAAAATAGGAAAATATTTCCAATGTGTACCTATAAAAATGATACTTTATCTATCCTGGAACCCAAGAATCCAATTATAAAGAAATTTTAATTTTTAGAAAATCTTTCTATTAAAAAGTTTTTATAAAATGGGAATTCAATGTAATCAACCATTTATATGCATGTGTACATCTATTTTCAAACCAAATGCACATATGGTGTCTCACATATCAAACCGACATATATATGGACATCCATGTGAATTAATAATGATCAATTTAAAGGATTATAAGAGACAAAATTATGAAATAAAATAATAATCACACCAAAGTAGCAATGTTTTCACACAAGAGACATGCCACAAAGCGGTTTGAAAACCTACACAAAGAAAAATTCCACTTCTGAACCATGCTTCTAAAGATCAACTAAGACCAAGAACCATCTGAAAATACCCAAAAAAACTAATCCCCAATTTTTATTTTAACAAAAAAAATATCATACATATACATTTGATACATGTAGGAATAACAATGGAAATACTTTGAAAACCCCATTTTCATCAAATTATTAACATGTATTTTCCTGAAAATTCTTGTAAACATGTAATTATAATTATTAAGACAGTTGAAAATTTCATTGTAAATCTCACTCATATAAAAACATGCATCCATGAGAATGATGAAAAAGGCCCATGGAGTAAATTTCACACCCTAACATAAAAATAATCTACACACATAAGCCAACCCTTACCCTATGCTTTAGCAAAGAAGGATCCAAGATAAGAATGAATAAGAACCAAGATGTTAAAGGAGAGAAAGGATATAAAAACCAAAAAACCAATGAATCTTGGATAGAGACCAAGTAGGAGAATCAAGGGAGGAAGATCCGCCAAGTGAAAGGGGTTTGGGGGACCCATTGAGCACCTTAAAATGGGAGGTGAGTAAGGTCGAATTAGGGTTAAAACATAAGAGGGGAGAGGATGGGAATTGATGTTTTTAATTACCTTGGAATGTCTAATGGCTAAGATACCATTTTTACCAAACCATGCAACAACAATGAAAACACTTATAGAATGACACCAGCATTCCATTGGATAATGGAATGGTTCGAGAGACTATTCACCAATCCTGAAAATAGATAATTGGAAATTAAATTACCCCTTACACAATATTTTAATGGTTTCCTTCAACTATATACAAGGTGTGCACGAATTCTCAAACTCCCCATGATGGCTGCAAATATACTACTTTACCTCCCACAGTTTCTCCAAAACCATGCTTACATTGTACAAGAGAAACTATTCATTAAAAAATTTATCTAGAAACACCTGTTACATCCAGCATCCAAATAGTTTTCTCTCAAACCATTCACACTAACCCTGATGATGCCCAAACGATAAAAAAACCCCTAAAATAATAAAACAACCATTAGAAACTAAATACTAACATCAAAACAACTAATATAAAATAATAAAATAATGAAATAAATGAAAAATAAAATTTGGTGTGCGTCAATTCTCCCCACCAAAAAAAATCATCCTGTAGAAATTTACTAAGTTGTGCCAATTAATAGAAACATGAAATTTTAGCATAAAAGATAAACCTCCAAAACGAAACATCCAAAATAATAATAAAACCGTAAAAATCCAAAAAAAACCATGAACAATGGAATGAACATTCAACTCCATAAGTCACACCCGACCATCTAACGAGAAATCCACAATAATGATCTATGACATGTCTCCCCAGAATTCAATAGACCCATAGAACCATGACACTAAAATAGAATTAATGAAATAACTACCAATCAAACATAAAACTAAGAAATGATTCAATGTTTCCATAAAATTCATAATTCTTAAAAAATAAACCATCTTGTTAAAACAAATGCAAAATAAGGTCAAACATACAAAATTTTACATCCAAATGGCATGGAATCAATGGTTTCAACAAAATGAGGATACTAAGATAGTCAAACAAGAATAATTTACAAATAATAAATAACTAAAATATGGAAGACATAAACTATCCATACTTCTACATTGGATGAAAAAATCAAGGCCAATAACCTAGACACTTGAAATTTCCTCGACTACGTGAAAAACATCACTTCAAGCCCTACGACTAGAGCCCTGATGTCATTAAACATATGATGTCCCCCAATCAAGAGATTATATTCTCATATAGGGACTACCTATTCTGGATAATAAATATATAGATCATATAATAAAGGTTATTTGGATATAAAATATATATAGTTACATTTAAAATAATTATTTTGAAATTAAATAAATTAAAGGATACTAATTCATTAGAGAAAGTATAATTTATTTCAATGAAATTATTTCTATGGAATATAATTTTTTTAAAATTTATTACATTTAAATAATATTTAAAATAAAATATACTTTAAATATTTTACATATAGGATATAATTAATAAACTATAATAAATATTATTATTCATGGATTAACAAAAAATAGTTTATTAAAATATTTATTATATATTATATTTTTTAATCAAAATAAAATTTTTTCATATTCAGGTTATAAAAAAATATATGTGTTGTTTATATAAGTATGAAAATAATTTAACATCCATTCACAAAATATTAATTAGTTATGAATTTTATTTAATTCCCCTTTATGCTTAAAAATACTTTTGTCTAAAAAATATATTATGTTTATTATTCATATGACATAATTAATTTTTGTCTCTTTAAGAAATGATATATAATAAAACATATTAAGTATTTAGGATAAAAATTTTCATATTATTTAATATTTTTAGTTTTATATTTAGACACAAGAATATGTTTTTGAGGTGAAAGTCAGTTACCAAGGTAAAAATTAAAAGGTTTCTTTGGAAAGAATTATTTTTTAAATTTTTTTATTTTTATCTAAAAAGATTAAATTGATTTATTTTAAATTATTAATATAATTTCTTATTTATAAATTTAATTATAGTATTAATAGATATTTTAATTTTTAATTTATTAAAAATAAGAAGAAAAAACACTACTGGTTTAAATAATAATTTCTCTAGATAATTAATTTTTTCTATACACCTTGTTTTTAATTTTATTTTTTTTCACAGTATATATATGTTTAATTAGATTATATAGAGTCCAAATTTGGAATCATCATGTTTTAATTGGATAATATGTTACATATAATGTTATCAATAAAAATAATAAATACTATAGTAAAAAATTATATAAGGTAAAGGTGGGTAAAAAGAGGCAATTTAACATGGTTTATATATTGATGAGTTAATATAAATTTTATTCATTCTATAAGTATTGTATAATTTGTTTGATTCAAATCTAAAATTTTAATCAAAACTTATACACTATTCCCACCAAACTCTTATCTGAATCCATCATTACCCTTCACCAAAATTAAGTAACCAATGAAATGTCCCCCATTTTAACCTATAAATGGAGACCCCTTATACCCACTATAAAAAATAACATCCTCCAAATTACACTTAAATACCATAAAATTATTTCCTATCCTAGAGTCATATCCTATGTTAAGAAGCCCCTGGTCACAAGAATGAGGTTTAATCCCTTCATTTTGAGGGTAATCATCATGAGATGGAGTGATTTTATACAAGTAGGTAATGAGTTGTCCTCCATATTTTTCATTTAAATTCTCAATTGATATTTTATAAATAATACTATAAAATATACTTATGTTATAAAAAATCATTAATCATTAATGAAAATTTATGTATAACGGTATAACCCTACTTTTATACAAAATCATTTTTTACAACATATTCCCATTTGGATAGGTTCTATCATCTACATGAATGAAATTAAATTTTTTATACCATGAATGAATAAAAAACATAGTTATTGATAATATAATTACAGAATTATTAATTTAACACTATTTAATAAATTTTTAACTATAATATATTAAATTATATTCATTAATAGAAACAAACTATTTTTAACGAATTGAATTTCAAAAAAAATTATATTAATAGCTCTTAATGAAGAATCCCCTTAACTTCCGTAAATTTAAAATTTTATTTATTAAATAAAAAAAACTTGTCCCCTATTACTATTATAGGGGTTATGAACTCATAATCAAATATCATTGACTAGAACCACCACAATAAATATAATATAGAACAAACATGATAACTAACACCCTAACATTAATTTAAACAACAAATTATTATTAAATTGCCAATAAATGTTTTTATTTAATGATATAACGTAAAATAAAAATATATATGGTTCTTAAATAAATAAATATTAATCCTAAATATATTATATTATTTCTTATAGTGTCTCTTACTATGATGAAATCCATCGTAAGGGTTTTGTTTACTTAATAACCATTTCTATAGGTCATAATATTTCTACATTGTTTGTATTTTTATATGATTTTTATATTATGCTTTTTTTATTTTAAATTAATTTTCCATTTATATTGTGGGAGATCATTTTTTAATGTCAAATTATTTTTCATATTGTATTTCATTCTTCGTAAAAAAAATGACATTGTTAAGAATAATTTCTTCCTCTTCATTAGTATATTCTCCTCAACGTTCATATTCATCATTTATAAAAATACACACTATGAATATTTTGAAATAAAAATTTGTATTATAATTATGACTCATAATATTTTTGTCTATTTCTTCTCAAAATAATTTAATATAATTTTTTCATCAATGTTGATATTCTCTAAAAACATAATAGGGAAAAAAATTTGTTTCTATTTATTTTAATATATTTATATATTTAGATCCATTTTGTATTTAAATAATATATATTCCAATGGTTTGATCATTTTTGATACATATAGAATATTTTTAAAAAAAAATCTTTTCCCCATCTTGTAAATTATTTTTGACTGTGATAGGTACGTTTTTTTAAAAAAAATCTAAAATTTTTAAGAAAATCATTGTTGTGTATATCGTTCCATATTTAAATTTATCACCAATGTATCTAAATTATTAATAGTTATGATTAATTAATTATCCATAAAAATTCCAATAAAATAAAAATATTTTTTAAAATATAATTTTTGGTATAACCAGTCTTGTTTTTAATTCATTTTATATGATACATTTATAAACTGTTTTGTAACACATTTTATTTCCATGGGTTTTTATGATAATTAATAGTTTTATTTCATGTGAAAAACATATAAATTGAGTTTCAATACGTGATTAGAGGGTTTAGGTAACCTCATGATATTTTATGAATTATTTTCTTCAATTTTATATAAATTTTTAGATGGCTTCTGTCACATGAAACGATGAGTTTCTTCATTTGCATGCTTTACATGAGACACAATGTTTTAGAGAACCATGAAATAATAATATTATAAATAAGGATGTAATTATGTGGGTTTAAAAATTATTATATATATTATTAAATAGAAATATGAATTTCATAACCAATATAATTTTTTAAATAAATTCTTAATAAATAATAAATCAATTTGTAATAATGTGATTATATTCATCAAAAATATATTTTCATTAAAAATAATTTTTATTTATTTTTAGGAAAAAATAATATCAATATAAATATATATATTAGAAAATTTTATATATAAGAAGAAATTAATTTTCCAAATCATCATATTTAAATTGAATTCTACTGAAATTGTGGGTTTTTATGGAAAATATTGATTACTCAATAAATAGTGAAAAATATCGATATCGATAAAACAATCATTTTTTACATTGAATTATGTTATTTTAATTATAAATATGGTTTTTAAATAACATAATTCTTATTTAGTATTAATTAATATAATTAATTACATTTGAATCAAATTTATATTTGATTTTATTATAAGTTTGTTTTGGGTATAAAATTGGTTTTTTCTTAAAAATAGTTTTGATGTTCATAATGTTTCACTATTTTAATGAATTAAAATAATACCTAATGAAGAATTTTTAAAATGATATTTACAGATTATATATTATTATATTTTAGTTTATATTCAAAAATTTATTATTATAAAACTATAGTAAATTGAAAATTATATTTACTTGAAAATTTTTTTTATTGAAAACCCACTTTTTCATTGCATCTATGGGTTTTATTTT
The DNA here is from genome assembly GCA_963277665.1 of Viscum album. Classification (NCBI taxonomy): domain Eukaryota; kingdom Viridiplantae; phylum Streptophyta; class Magnoliopsida; order Santalales; family Viscaceae; genus Viscum; species Viscum album. Next base: position 1,470,054,111 of record OY728125.1, on the reverse strand, counting down.
AAATTAAATTATTTAAAATTTTATAAAAAATAGTTTAAAAAATAAAAATAAGTATTTAAATCATAATTTCATAATTATATTATGGTTAATTTTATTAATATTTTTAAATTGTTAATTATTTATTTATAATGAAAATTAATAAATTTTAATTATAAACATCATTTTCTTTTAAATTATTTATGATGGTAAAATATATTTTAAATTGGATTTAAAATAAAATTAGTTCAATTATATAAATATTATTCAAATTTATATCATTTTAATAAATTTCATACTGATGTTGCATATAATAAAATTGTAAACATTTGATCATTTTCTCTTTGATAACTAGATTTCTCATCAAGTCTATGAGATTGATTTTTAATTAAATTTCTCAAATTAAGTGAATTGAATTTGGAAAAATATTTTCCATATTTTTAATAATAATTATATATATTACATTAAAATTTCAACATAATTTTGGACAAACATGAGAATCTAAAACCTTAATAATTCTTTACCATGGTTAAACAAAAAATGAGTATATCGGGTGGGGGCATGGGGTTATACTAAAAATTCAAGAATTAAAATAAACCAAAACATTTATATCACCCATTTTATGGACATATTTAGAAGTTATATCTTCTAGAATCTATAATGGTCCATTATTGGAGCCCTATGGTATTAAAAAAGTTGGTGATATTTTTTCATCCAATTAATACATGTGTTCCACTAACCTCAATTATAAATAGCCACCCCATCTCCTCTCTTATTGACACCATAAGACCCTATCAGATTAGAAATAACAACCCCAATAACTTACCAACATCCCTCATGTCATAATTTATTACTTATAATTGATATAAATGTAACCAAATATGCATTTTGGTGAAAATCTGTAGAGGAAACCCAAAAAAAGTGGTAACTTTCATCAAAATAAATTTTTTCTATTTCATTCGCCAAATAATTAAATTTACATTAGAAAATAAAAAAATAATAAAATCATTATCTTAAAGATATTGATATGTCTATATGTTATGTATATTACCTACAACTATCTATACTTATATAAAATATGGTGTGAAATCATCATTAGTGTGTACGGTGGACTAATACCTTTCGAACAAACGTCATTCAGTTTTTGCATTACCACCTCTCACAATTGGGAATTGCTGACTTGGTTATAGTAATGATAAAAAATCATGATTCTATGGATATTAATGAATATAATGTTTTCTGTATGTATCCCAAATATGAGATAGGTGATGAAATAGACTTTGTATGTGTCACCACTAGTCACTGATAATGACGAGACACCATTGATACTGACACCATTGAGATTGATATTTTATAAGTATAAGTCTTATTGTACATGACTCACAATCCACATGCAAATCTCTATAATTTTGAGACACCATCAACAATGTCTCATAATCAGGATTAGATATTTCTAGAGTGAAAAACATATAATATATGAGATATAGAAAGGATAACTCATAGTTAGGATTTCATTCCGCCAGAACATAAATTTGGAAAACTGTGAGACATCATCAAAATGACCTATAGTTATAAGGATTCACTATCAACCACATAGTTCTAGATATGAAATTTATCAAAGAAAAATATTGAGACACCACTTGAGCGAGACACCATTAGTCAATGAGTCACCACCAGATCAACTCACCGTGAGTCTACAAAACCACATCTTTTTTCATAACATATACTTATTTTAAATTTTTACAAAATTTTATTTTATTGAATTTAATAAAGAATAATATTTTTATGTATTTTTTCATAAACACTTGATACAATTCATTGAACAGTGAGTGGTACATGTTTTATGTTGAAGCGTAATTTCTGGATGCATATGGATATTCTTCCTCTTATTTCTCTTAGGAAATGACGATGTTGCTCTCACCCATATATGAGAATGATTATTCAACATATAAGAATAGAAATAGGATAGATCACTCTTATAGAATACAAAATTATAGCTAATGAGTTGAACGTATACAACCATCAATCCCTCGATTGAGGAAACTAAAATCATACACATATACAGCTTTCCTCTACCAATGATCAAGACTCTCCAACACTCTATTTTTCTAATGATTTCAAGAAATATTAATTTAAGTGATACTATGAGTCAAATCATGATTCAAAATATTTACTACCAAAGATTGAGAAAATTTTAGTGCTACACTCAATTATTTATTTGTTCTGTTTATCAATATTACATTTTGGGTAGTGTGTGTAAACTATTTCATACCACACACATTGTCTTCTAGTTTAAATTTAATATACCTAGATATATTCTTAAAAATATTCTTACATTTGTCTCTCACTTATAATAGTGGTAGAGGTCCCTATGTGGCATTCTTATTTAACTTCCACGTATAACTTTGAAAGATGTCATGTATGACCTACACCGTTGAAAACTATTTTAAAACCTGATCTAGGTTATAAATCAATCTAATTATTAATATATAATTATTGGTGATGAGTGATCACCAAGTCGAGTGGAAAATGGCTGACCTTGAAATTGAACCTCTTGTATTAAAAATTCCAATGTGTGTTTAATTTTGTTAACATTGAATTTTTTCTTTAAAACTAAAATTTGTTTTTTAATTATAAATAATATATAATTTTATATTTAACCTTACATAGTTTTTTATAAGATTTTAATTTAGTTAATTTATTTCAAATGGTTCAGTAATATTGAATAATATTTATGTGAGACCTAATTAATCTTTTAAGATACATTTTGAATGATTAAAACTAATAAAAATTGGTTGGTTTGGTTAACTAGGATGTTTTTAAATAAATTTAGTGATTAACTTTTAATCTATTTTTAATAGATATTTCTAATGGGTACTCAATTCACCCCCTCATGAGATACTCACTCTGAACAAAATTTGGTATCAAATGAGATTATCTTTGGTATTAAATTGTTCAACATATTTTCAAATACGATTTTAGTAATGTTTTAATGATCATAAACTTTTTATTATTCTAAACACGCCTCTTTAAATGGATTATATACATGAAATTTCTACTACAAAAGGACATCCAATTTCAATTATATCAATTATGCTCAATTGAAAATCAAGATGAAAATGCACATTAAGAGTATGAGATTTGAAATATGGATAGAAATTGAACATAAATATGAACTTCTGAAAGAATATAAAAGTAAATGGACTTCGCTAAAATGTTATCTTTGAATAATAATTTTAATGTAGTGAATTTCTTTTACTGCACTCTATTAGATGAAGAGTTTAATATTATTTTTTCTTGAAAAAATTCTTTTTATATTTTGGATACATTGTCTATTTCTTATGAGGTAACTTCTTATGTCAAGAAGAAGATGATTAATACATATACTATTAAGTATATTAACATTAAGATGACACCTGACGAACCTATTTTTGATATGTATCTCAGGTTCCATGAGATCGTGACCATAATGAGCCCTCTAAGTAATCTTATATCTGACAATGACAACATCATTGAACTATTAATAGGTCTACCCGAAAGATAGAGAGGCACATCTTTGTCCAATAGATAGTCTTATGATGTCATAATTATACCTATTTATTATTTAATTGGTAAGCTTATGATGTATAAGAAGGAATAAAATTAAACCTAGAAAATTATTAAGAACATAAGAAGAAAACATTGGAATTTAAGACTACAACATATAGGAAAAGGGAAAAGTAAAAATGAAATGATAAATTACATGCTATAAGTTCAAGGGGTAGTGAAACACTTCCACGTAGTGCTGAGGAGATAGCTCATCTAGAAAAAAGATTTATGATATTTTATAGGAAAATGAATTTTTCCATAAATCTCTATTAAAAAGAAAATATGATAGTCATGGAAATTTGATGAAATATTTGATTAAATATGAAAATGATATTTTCTACTATGAATTTAAGAGTAAAGGACATGAAAAATCAGACTATCTGAAGATAATGTACAAAAAGAGATATGTTGATAATTACCAAAGATATAAGAATGTAATGGAAGAAATAAGCAGTTCTTCTGATGATAGATCTTGTGATTCATATACATCACATGAGAAGAAATAAAAGAGTTAAAACATGAGATTTATGAAAAATATTTATAAGGTACCCACTATAACTATTTTAGTTATTGTCTCTACAACCCCACCTGTGTACAATGATTATATTTATGATTTTTTTTAAAATGAACATACTGGTGATGACAAGTGTCAGGGTGGAATTCTTGAATATTTTAAAATTACTTAAGATACATTTACAGTAATTAAGGATAAATATAATGTTCTTAAAAGACAATATACTTTATATGTAAATAGAAAATCGAACCCTTCTATTGAGAAATTGAAGAATATTTAAACTCTTAAAATAATGTACCAATCATAAGTTTTCAAATGAGATGTTACATAAAGATATAAAAATATTTATGAATGGTAGTGAATATCTTACTCTTATTTTATCTAATCATCTTGCATCTATGTATTCTTTTAGAATTGGATATCTATTTGGAAATAGGATTATAACAAAAAAAATGTACCTAAGCCAAAAACAATAAATTATTATACCTATTTTCTTTATAATGTACATAATAATTTTATTATTTCAAAAATCCATTAATATATTTAATTGAAAAACATCATAATATTTTTGTTCCCCAAATCATTAATTACTAACACCACTCGACCCAAACTAATCTGTGTACCAAAATCATTTGTTTCATAAAATTGTTTAGTAGGAAAATGGTTTGAAGATATCATGTAAGAGTCTATTTTACATGGAGAGTGGTTGTTCAAGACATATGAAAAGATATTATTCATGGTTTTATATTCCTATTAAGGTTGAAATTGGTCTTGTCATCAATAGTTATAATTCAAAATGGAAAATCATCGGCCTTTGAAAAATCGGTATCAAAAATCCAGTTTTTATTAGCAATGATTATTTTGATGATGGTCGAAAATTTAAACTTCCCAGAATATCAAAATTTTTTAATGGTGGATTATATATTAAATTTGTGAATTAAACATTCCATGTTGATTATTCTAATAATTCATTATTTTTTCTACATTAAAAAATGATTATGTTTAAGCAGTTGAATTAAAGAAAATTTGTTTTTTAAATTGATTCTTGCATGTGTGCCTTTCACATAGAATGCTGGATTTGGAATAGGAGACTAGGACATTTCAAAATTTACTCACTTAGGATGGTTAAAAGGAATGTTTAAATAGGAATATACCGAATCTGGAGTTCCCAATTGATAAATTTGGTAAACCCTATTAAAAAGTGAAACAACAAAATGTTTCATTTAAATTAAAAATGAAGTTTCAACTACTCAACCTCTTGAGTTGATTCTTATGGATTTTTTTGAACCATCTATTGTTTTAATTTAAATGGGATCAACTTCTGCTACGTACTAGTAGCTGAATTTTAAATATATATATGGGTGATATTTTTAACTCCAAGAGAGAAGCATGGTCTCATTTCCCCATGTTTGATAAATCTGTAAAGAATCCAAGTTGACTGGTAATTAATCCCTCATGAAGTGAAAATGGTTGTGAGTTAGAAAATATATACATTGAATTTTTTTTTCTCAAAAAATGTCTACACACATATATTCCCTGTTCTTTGACCACATAGAAAAATGGAGTTGTTGAAAAGAGAAATATAACTTTACAATAGATATCTTAGACCATGTAAAATGAGTATGAATAACAACTCTATTTCATGGGAAGAGGCTTTGAATACATCATGTTATATCATAAAAAGTTTTTTAATTTGATATATTTTGAAGAAAAAACCTTATGATATTTGGAAGTAATGAAATATTAAGGTTAATTACATTATATTTTTTGGTTTTAACATATTTATTCTTAAAACTAAGTATAATATTGAAAAACTTTCCACAAAATGTGATGAAGTAATTTTACATGTTTATTCATCCTCATGTAATTCCTATAGTGTTTTTATTAAAAAGACCAAAATTAATGATGAATCTACCCATCTATAAATCAATGAAATAGATACTCATATTCCTAAGACTAACCTTGAAATGCTTGAGGATTATTTTTCATCTATAAACATAAATTCTAATCCTTCATATTCTATTGTTAAGAAACCATAAAAATCATCCAGTTCTGAAGAATATTCATAACATCTTAAAACTATACATATATAAAACCATAAAGTGACTAGACCAAATTTTACTAGAGACGTTAGAACTCTTACGTACCACCTCATATTTGATATTGTAAGAGATATATATAGAGGTACATAGACTAGCTCTTTTATTATAAATATGTTTTAACATCAAGCATTCTTATCTCATCTCAAACCTATGAACATCAATGAATTTATTAATGATGAAATCATAGTGATGGAAATGTAATTTGAATTAAATAATTTTTTTTGAAACAATGTTTGTGAACATGTATAAAGATCTAAGGACACCTTGACTATATGAACTAAATGGGAGTTATAGAAGATGGTAGATGAGTTAGGAACTATATATACAAACAATGAAAAAGTAATTTCACAAGGCTATAGTTAGGAATAAGGAATAGACTATGAGTGAAACATTACACCTGTATCCTGACATGAATCTATATGAATCATGTTTGCCTATGAAACACATCATGACTTTAAAATTTCTTAAATGTTTTTCAATAGTTCATATTTTAACGGTTTTATAGTTGAGGATTTTTTGGTTGAACAACAACATGGATTTCAGAATACTCATTTTACAAATCATGTTTTTAAGTTAAAAGACTTTAATATGGTTTAAAACAAGCTCCATGATCTTGGAATGTTAGGCTCGCCAGCTTTAGTATTTCAAAAGGTTTTTTAAAAGGAATAGATGATCCTATAATTTTTATAAAATGAATTTCAAAATATGTTTTAGTTTTACAGATCTATGTTGATGATATTATTTTTGGATCTTCAAGAAATTATATTTCTACTAATTTTTATAAAATTATGAAAAATTGAATTTGAAATGATTTTAATGGGTGAACAATGGTATTTTCTTGTATTTTAAATATTTCAAAAAGAATAAATATTTTAAATGAAAGAAAATATAAAAAATATATTTTAAAATGATTTAAAATTGATAACACTAATATTAGTGATACTAATATGAGTACCACCTATATGTTGGATATTGATGATGTTGGGAAACCAGTGGATCAAACCAGTTACAAAGGTTGGATTGAAATTTCTCTCTACCTAACTTATAACTGACCTAATATAATGTTTTGTTTGTTTTTTATGTGTGTTCATTTAAATGATTATAAAAAAGAGTCACACATGGTTTATATAAAAATCATTTTCAAATACCTCCTGTATACTACCAATTTAGGATAGTTTTAGCCTAGAGGTAAATCATTTGATTTAGTTAGTTATTCAGATGATGATTTCGGTGGATGTAAGGTAGATAAGAAAATAACCTATGGAGCATGTAATTTTTTTGGAAAAATTATAGATGCATGGTGTATTATGAAGATATTTTTTTTTTCATTTTCTCCTATTGAACTTGAATACATAGCTGCAGTTGGATGTTGTAGGAAAAATTTTTGTATGAAACAAACGTTACCAAACTATAGATATCAATTATTACATGTCCCCATAATTTGTGATAATACAAGTTTTATAAAAATTTAGAATGAAACTATATAACATTCAAGAACAAAGCACATGGATATAAAACATCAGTTCTTGAGATATCATTTTCAGAGAGGTGATATCACACCTGTATTTATTGTAACAGAACATGATTTTGCTGATATTTTTAATAATCCATTAAAATATGAGTGAATTAAGTATGAAAAACATGATATATTTTTGATTAATTTTAATTTTATTTAATATTCAAGTGAAATTCCCTTGGCATGACACAACATTGGAATAAAAGACCATTGGAAAGATAAATAGTTTTCCTGCCACACTATTGGAAATGACATACCATTTGAATGGAACACCATTGGCATGCCACACTATTGAAATGACACACCATTGACATGGCACACCTTTTTCTTGACTTGTCATTGGCATGTCACGCCATTGAATCACACACCATTGGTATGACAAACCATTGGGTTGTCTCACCGTTGGGAGTCACACACTGTTGGTTTTTCATGCCTTTGCATGTTTACTCCACATATAATATTTTAAACCACCCAATTTATTTTTCATTGTATTTATGTAGTTTTTATATACTGATTTAGGTATTGTTTTCCCAATTTTCAATTTTTATTTCAATTTTAGAATGACTAAAATACCAAATGATAAAAATAACACTTAGTATATTTCCCACACAAATATTCTCTCCTGTATTTCTCTATCAAACCCACTATGACATATCTTCCCCTAAACATCATCTGCCTTTCCCTTCACCAAAGAAAATTTAATTGACCTTCATGAAAATAATTATGAATGGCTCGAATACTTATCTAACTGAGTTTTGACCAATGAAGAATCTTGAAACTGAGTCGAGTCGACATCCAATTTCACCAGTCCATCTAGAACACTCAAAAAAATTTGTAGTATCTGAAAAAGAAAATGTAAGAAAAGTGGTTGTTGTCAAGTACATATTTAGTACTCAATGTACATCAATATCAAGGGTTGTTAGAGGGGATCTTTTAAAATAAGATACCTTTTTCTACCTGACTGTTAGAATAGTTTTTATAATATGTTGAGTTTAGCTCTAATAAGGATGAAGAATATTGTATATGAATAATAGTTAATGGTAACAGATTAATATTTTCATTAAAATAATGGGCCAAATGGTTGGTAGTTTTACATGAAGGTGTTTCTGATGACTACCAAGGATTTATTATAAAGGATAGTGAAATATTTATTTATAAAAATCCCCTTCAAGAGTTGACTGGGGATGAGATAACTAAATGGAAAATAGCTTTAGAACATGATGGATAGTGAAAAATTTTGATCAAATTATTCATCATATGATTTTCCCAATAAATGGTGATTATTCTACACTAATATATCAGGATGTATACTCTATTTTTCTTATCGATGTAGGGCATAAGATAAACATATATTGGTATCTTATGGTCTATCTGTCTATGTTGATAAATCATTATTTGTGATTAAATTCGCTAATCTACCCAATGCTTGTTTCTGTTATGATATAGGCTAATGGACTAATTTCGGATGATGAGGAGACATTTGTTGACATTGATGGATTTTTTATTTCAAAAGAAGTTTTTTCAAGGATGAATAATAGTTGGAACCCCTAGAATAAAGAGTGGGTACATGGTAATGATAAGTTGTACGTTGTGTTTAACCTATTGGATCTTCCTACAAGACTAGGGGATATCGTTGATCCATGTCTTGGGCTTGATTAAATAGTAGAGTACCCAAACAATGAGAATTAAGAAGAGGTTTCTACTTAGAAATAATTAGTTGAAATATATTTATCTATTGATGAATGTAGTGACAAGTATTTGTCAATAAAATCCCCTCTAATTAAATATGGAGCTCCATTTCCACCATAGAAACTTCCCAAAAGATAGAAGTTTGTGAAAAACATTAAATAGGAGACAAAACTATCAGGAGAATATTAGTGGAATTCTAGCTCTAAATCTTATGATGATGAAGTGAAGGAAAAAATGGAGAAAATGATTGTGGATATGGATATGATAATAATTGTGAAGTTGGTGATGATGATTCTGTCCTTCATGATTTTTTTGGAAAATTTTGAGGGAGTGATGTAGTGACATCTCAAGATAGTTTTTCTTGACCTTGTGATCCTACTGAGAAACCAAACATGACATGAGAATTAGAATCAATGCTAAAAGATACTGATTTAGTTGTTGGTGGGGTGAAATCCACATCTTTGGAATTTCTTCATTCGGATAAGGCCTCTGGATTCACTTAAGTGAGTTTATTTAGGTAGGGAAAAACATTTTCTTATTCTTCTATGGTTGAGCATATGGGTGGTATAACTTTTGTTGAGTAGCATGTATTTGATCAATCAAAAAACTTATTGAGGACAAAGATGGTAATGAAAAATTTCATAATTCAGCTCTTAGTGATCCTCTAATGTATAAGAATATGTAAGTTAAAACTACTGATGTTGTTTTGAAAGGGGATGTTTAGATTCAGAATGTACCTTCTGTTATTGAACCTATCAGTGAACAGAATGAAAATTCACAGATAAATGTTGATCTAGTTGTTAAACATTCTACTATAACATTGTTGATTAGCCTTAAATAGGTTGGTTTGATCTAATTAAAGAAGAATGGGATAGGATTAGGGAAATTCTTATAAATTATGGTGGACCTCTGGTTCAAAAATAATGAGATCCTAAATGAAATATGGAGGCTCAGATTGATGTTGCAGAATTATTGGAAATTATATCTTCTGTTTGAACGCATGAATATTGGCCTACTGCTCCTATCCTTATTTTTATAGCTGACATAGTCACAAGTATTGAATTAGATGATTTGGGAATAAATTGTTGTTATATTTTGATACATTTCTGAATATGAAAGCACCTCTCATCACAATGATTGGTTAAAATGTTTCCCAATATCTTTTTGAGTTTGTGATTCGTCACATACAACCTCAAATTATGCATTACATCAATGAAATTTTTATTGATAATAAGAGGATATGTACTTAGTTGGAATCATTTAAGGGTATTATTGAAGATTTAAAGACAAATTTTACAACCTCTACAGGAGGAATTTTGAAATTCTTGGAATATGAATCCTCACATACATCAACTACTAAACCTATTTTTTATGTTGATTAGTTTAGAGATGTGGTAAGAGAAGTGGATGTTGTCACATTAAATGGTCTTTATATTGGAGAACCCTTCATACCGTACCATATTTTGAGGAAGGTAGAGTATAGTAATTTTCATGATCAAATGATGGTGAGGATTTATTCCGAGGATATAAATTCAGACAAATATACAATAAATATTTCCAAAAATAATATTTTTCCAGGATTTATAATAATAATTCAATGGTAAAACGTAAATTTCTGGCTAATAATTTCAAAACACCACCTATGCTGCAAGATTTTAAGGAGAATGTTTAACATTTGACGGATATGAATCTCGTGTTCAATAGATTTATGGTGGAAATGATTCTTATTTAGTTCTGTTGAAATAGGTGTCCATATCATTATGGATTTCATAAAACTAATGAATCCATTTCTGCATGTTCATGGCATAGATATAATGTTTCCAGAATCCATTACCATTACAAAATGATAATATTTCAGGCCATTAGTTACAAGAGATCCAATTTTATATCTCCCTACCGAGTTTCATCATTTCCTTCTTCATTCTATATAATCTATGAGACGTCTCATGCTGATTATCATCAGATAGCCAAAGCCTGATCATGCTGTTAATAGAATTCTAACTAGTATTCCCTAAACACAACCTCAAAATGAACCTAATACCTCATATGATAAGAAAGACAAGGGAATGAAAAAGAACTTATGCATACTTTACCCATTCCATCACTTGTTATTGGATTAGAATATGTCTTTGATGGGGTGTTCTATAATAACTTTTTAATACACACTTATTTTCTGGCCTTTGATGAAAATTATTCTAGTATTCATATTTAACCTTCCTACATTTCTTGTTTTCAATTCACATTATGTTCTAACTTTTTTATAATCTCAAAAGGGAGAGAATCCTATGGAATTCCATTTTTGGAAATTCTCTTAGAGAAAATTATTGTATGGAATTTATTTGTGATTTATTAGAGTGATGTTTTAATGTTACCTTTGACAGTAGATGTTTTTAAATATTTTACCTTTAAACCTTTATTTTCTTATTATTTATCTATGATACCATACACACATACTGTGAATACTATGTCATGATTTTTATTTTTTTGATATTATCTTTAATGTCATGGATTATATTTTACGTCATGTATTTTATTTGTTATACCTTGGATTCCTTGATTTTTGATCATCAAAAAGTGGAATATTATTTTCCTCCTTATTTTAATGATCACACAATAATGATTCTAATTATGTTAATGAATTTCAGGTTTTTTGTATGTAAACCATATTATGAGACAGTTGATGAAATTTCTTAAGTATGTTTTACTTCTAGTAACTGTAAAGGATGAGACACTATTAAGGCTAACATCATCGAGATAAAAATTTTTCTAAGTGTGATACAAAATTTTCCATGACTCGTGACCAGAATGAAAATATCACTATTTTTGAAATACCATCATCAATGTCTCTCCATCAGGATGAGATACCTCCAGAGTACAAAATTGGTATTATATGAGATACCACCAGGATATGTCAACGTTAGGATGTCGTGTCACCATAATGTAAATTTTAAATTTTTGACATACCATTACACTGATTTACCATCAGAAGGAGTCACCTTCAACAACACAACGATATATATTAAGTTTAACAAAGTATAAATTTCAGACACTGTAAAAGAAAGACACTATTAGACCATGAGTCACTTCTAGATTAACTCACCAACAGTCTAAGACACTCCCATTATTTTTTTATCATATATATATTTTTAATTATTAAAAATTGATAGTTTATTAAATTTAATTCCAAATGATATTTTTAATGATTATCTCTTATATTCGTGATAAAATGAAATTAATTGGGAGTAAGAAATATTGTAGGTGGAAACAGAATATCTAGATACAGATGGATATTCTTCTTACTTCATTGGTAAAGAAAGGAGGATGCCATCCTTGTTCATAGACTTGAATGCTTATAAAAAGTATATAGATATAAATCTGAGAGCACATGCCTACATAACAAAAAATAGATATAAATCGTTGAACTGATACATTCATAAATGACTCAACTGAGGAATCTAAATCACATGAACATTGAATACACTCCCCCAATCAAGAACAAGATTATGTGACACTCTGTTCCTATGAGGATTTCAAGGGTACCTGTCTTGAGCTTTATTCATTAATTCATCCAAATATAAATGTTTATTAAACATGGAAAAGTACCTCTAGACAAACATCCAAAAAGATAAAAAGTCCAAAAGATCCAAGAAAATCTACTGGGGCCTAATGTAGTGAAGACCAAGCTCGTCGCCTCTAATCAAATTCACCCCTTCAGGTTTCAAGAAAATGGAGCAAGGGAAGCAAATGATTCCTGAGCTTTGATCTGTAACAGCCATGAATTCAAGGTGATCTGCAACCTTGTTCCCCTCCCTCCAAGTACGTACCAACGAAGTGTTGTTACCAAGAATGGATTTACATTTTCTGATTATGTACATAATGGACAATAGAGTGGACACTTTTTCATGCATGGAGTCATATATAATCATAGAATTAGTCTCCACCTGAAAAAGATCAATATTTTCCTGTTGGCATAAAAGAAAACCTTTGAAAATTTCTTTAGATTCCACTTGCATCGACATCTCCTGTCCGAAGAAAGCAGTAAAAGCAAAGAGGATACTGCCCCTGCCATCTCGAACCACACATCCACCACAAAGAATCACCTCCTTTCACAATCCATACACTTTAAGCATGAGACCAAAAGTAGGAGGGTGCCATCACACCCACATTCCATTTTTCCCTCTACATATAGGGTTGTCTAGAGAAACACTGCTTTTCAAGCATCTCAGAGAAGGTGTATCTCGCCAGTTATTGATACCATTAACCATATCAATCATAAGTGACCTGGTTCTCATGATGATGGATCTACTGGAAGAGGTAATTCCTTCAAACCTGGTCTTTTTTCTGGCTTTCCAGATGCACCAACATGCTGCATTAAAAATGAGAGCCTTCTAATACCTTTCCACAACTGAATAATTTATTCCAAGAAACCAACGTTCCAGGAAATTTCTGTCCAGGCTAGTAGTGTAACGCATCGCTAAAAAATCACCAAAGAAGCTCCAAATATCTGTAGACCATTCACTATAAAAATGATATGATTCACAATCTCCTCTTTATGGCTCACACATCAATTGCATTTGGAGGGAAGTTTAATACCCATCTTCCTGACTTTTTCATCAGTCAGAACAACGTGGTTTCAGATTCTCCATGTTAAGAAGTTTTATTTGGTTGAAATCATCCTACTCCATTTAGTGTTATTCCATCAATTAGACTATTTCTGAGGAAAGAGAGTCCTCCAGAGATCCTTTGAATTGATGAAACCTGAAGTGGAAGGACTAAAAAGACACTTGTCCGGTTCTGAATTGATGTAGATGAGATCAAAAGTTTCCCGCTGATACTCATCCAGAACAGTGCGCAAAAACCAGGATAATTACTGGCCTCCTTGAACGTCATTAGAGGAGCAGGACACCCAGGAAAACCATGTAAAGACCTTGTCCAATTATGATTCCTGAAAGAGATGTTTCCTTCACCCACAATCCATCGGGAGAAGCAGCGCAGAGTCGGAATGTGCAAGGAAATCTTCGCCCAGAAAGGGGATCCATGGCCACCCCCAGAATATCCTGTAGTTGCTGTCGACATGCTTTTCCCACATATAGTACTCTCTTCCACATCCTCCCATTCAAGCCTCACCTTCATATAGTTAATGGTGTCTGAAGGATTCCAAATATTAATGCCTCCTTTATGAATAAGTCTTCCCATATTTTTCCATGATGACCACTGATGCTTGTTTCCAGATAAGCCATCCCAGATGAATCGCACTAGAATATTATCAATTGTAGTAGTGAAACCCTTATTCACTTTGATGGATGATAAAGCATGAATAGGAATGCTGGATAAGACACTATTGACAAGAGTAATAAGACCCCCAAATGAGAGGTAGTGATTCTTCAAATTCAGCACGCGTGTAGTAATTTTTCTCCCTATTCGATCAAAGTATTTATTGCAAGTTCTTCCTGATGAAATTGTGTTACAAGGGTACTACAAAGTGACGGAAACAATCTTAATGTTAAACTCATTTCACAAATTAGAGACTCGACTAGTTCCAAACTTATTATAAATGTAAATGTTTCTCTTAGATCTGTTAATAATCTGGCCACTCCAGAAACAATATTCATCCAGAACCCTGTTTACCCCACGGGCCGACCTCCTGCTAGAATTTGTGAAAATAATGGAGTCATCTGCAAACATCATATGAGGGATAGAGTGGAGATTCAATTTCCTGGAAAATGGAAAAACATCTCTAGAAGAAACTCTCATGTTGATCAGCCGGCTGAGAGTATTGTGCATCAAGATAAAAATTGTAGGAGATAGTGGGTCACCTTGCCTTAGCCTGCGGGTAGCTTTGAAAATACTCTGGGATTTCCCCATGAAAGATCCACCCAACCAGGAAGAGCTAACACATCTAAAAATGAGATCCGTATACCAGTTAGAGAAACCCATTTTCAAAATCACACTATTAATGAACCTCCATTCGATCTTGTCATAGGATATATTAATATCCACTTCGATTTCCATATTTGAGTCATGAGTCTTGGGATTAATATCTTTAACCATATCTTGCATCAGAGCTATATCCCCATGAATCAACCGGCCTCCAACAAACCCATGATGCTCCAATGAAACCCACCTAGGATTATATTTAGAGAGTCTTGCATTGATAATGCTTGAGAGTATTTTATAGGGTAAGTTACACATCCCCACTGGCATGTAGTGCTGAATAGAAGATGGATATTTATTCTTTGGAAAAATGACAAGGGTAGTATCACATCCAATCCTAGGAAGATGAACACCATGGAAAAAGTCATGAATGGCCGCCACAATGTCCCCCTTCGCCACCTCCCAAGATCCCCTGTAGAACGAACCAAGAAAACCATCGGGCCCTGGGGAACTGTCTGGCTTGAGCTTTGTCATGGCCATAAACACCTACTCTTCCTCAGGAATGTCCTTAAATAATAAATTCTCTTCTATGGAAACATGACAAGGAAACTCATAAAAAAGATCATTGCTCCCCCTGGGGTAGCCGTGCATCATGTTGGAATTAGGACATGCCAAACGGTTTTGAAAGAATGATAGCGCCATGTTTCCAACCACATCTCTATCATTCGAATAAGATCCATCCTCTATTTTAATATTTGGTTTAATCAACCAATTCCTCTCCCTAATACATTCATGACAAAAGGATGTATTTTTATCACCTTCTTGCATCCATTTCACCCTTGATTTGTCCCTTTAATTATGCTCCTCTTTGAGAATGAGATCATCCAGAATGGCTTTCTTCTTCGAAAAATCTTCAAAACCCGCTTCATCCGATCATTCCTCCAGTCTGAGATCCAGGCATGCCACATCTTGTTTCAGATTGTTAAAATCCTGATCACTGCTAGGAATTTCTTTCTCCCAAATCTGAAGTCGGTGTTTGAGTCGGCGTAATTTATTATGTATTGCAACCCCGGAATGCCCCTGAGTCGAATATGCCCAAACCTCTTGTACAATATGGTAGAACCCCAAAGTGTTGATCCACTAGTCTGAAAACCTGAATCTGTCGCTTCTCATTAGTCACAATATTCACTACTATAATCCAAGAATTTCTAAAATCAACACCCTAAGATTTCTCTATTCTGTTACTTTTATGATATTTTTAATATCGTGTGTAAACTCTATTTCACTACACACACTATCTCTATGTTTAACTGAAAGCTACCTAGATTTATTCTCAAAACTATTCTTACATCTGTACTCCCATATATAACTATGGTAGAGGTACATGTGTTGATAGTTTTTTAACTCCCATGTATATCTATGGAAAAGGTAAAGTGTTACCTAGATAGTTGTAAATTGTTATAAAACCTGATTCAGGTTGTGGATCTATCCATTTACTTATATAAACTTTTTTATGATGGGTGATCACCAAGTGGAGAGGACTAAGTACCATCTTGAGACTCAAACTCTTATATTCATTATCCCAATATGTGTTTTATTTAGTTTTCAATTGATTTTATTATTTAAAAATGATTTTTTTTAAACTATAATCCAAATATATACTTTGATATTTTACCTTAATTACTCTTTTATAATAATTTTATTATATAAATTGGGTTCAAGTGGTTGAGTAATATTATAAATTATTTACACGACTCCTATCCAGTCTTATAAGAAATATTTTGCAATATTAAAACTTATAATGATAAACTATTTTTGTTAATTGGTTTGTTTAAAAAAATTGGAATCCCTTTTAATCCATTTAGAACAAAAAAAATTCTTTGGTCCACAATTCACCCCACTCTTGAGATACTCACTCTAAACAACATGTAAAATGAATGGTATTAAGTATGTAAATATATGAAAATTTTAACATAAGTATACCTATGGATTAAAAATATCATAGAATCATTTTATACGTTCCATTCTCAAGGGGATAAGGTAACATCACTCATGTGTATGACGGACCACCGCCACGTGAAGAAAAGTGATTCATTTATCAATAAATATTTACATGTATGATAAAGAGGGAAAATATATGTGATATATGTGATGTAATTATTCTATTCATGAATATTTTATCATTATCAAATGATTATTCATCATTTTATTTCATAACTTCTCACTCACTGAAGAATGATAACATCATATGTGTATGTGTATATTACCACCATTACCAAGATATCTGACACTATCTTTTCATCACCACACCACATGGACTATATTTTTAACTATATTTAAAACAATAATATGGTATTAATTAAATTATTATCAATATTCAATGATAATATATTACTTACCTCATTTCCACAATGATCATTGGAAAATGGGCATGCTACTCATGCGTATGTACAACATACCGTCTCGATGATTGTAACATACATCACTTCTGAAAAAACTATTTAATGATTGGTATTAATAGTATGATTTCTATATATATGTTTTAATTATTTCATTATTATCCCATTATATAATTAATTGGTCCGAAAATACAAAATCAAACCCCATATAAAAAACAAATGGATTATTACCCGAAACATGACATTAACATGGAATTGTTAATAAATGGGTTATAAAAGTAAATATGTAAATATAAAATGTTTTAATATATATAAATATGGTTCTTTAATTGATTTATAATAAATTTTATTTAATATAATGGAGTTATGAATGAGTATTAATGAATTCAAGGCTTATAGAAAGAGATTTCCGTCTAACTTTTTACTTCCCTAAGACACATTCCATATTCGCCACCTCTTTATTTTATGTGGATTGTAGAATGAACATGAATGTATGTTATTATTATTATCATTTAAATTAATTTTATTGATATTTACATTATATTATCTCTCTTTCATGGGGTTTATGGTTCAATTATTATCCAAGTGGAAAAGGATTTTTGTCTGAATTTTCCTTCTTTGAGACATATGTTATGTCACGATCTTATATTAATTAACGAAGTAAATTTAATTCCCCATTAACATTTAATATCATGAATTTATTTATCCTCAATTTATTATATTTTCCATTTTATTTTATTTATTTATGGGTCATATGATTCAATGTTACCAAATTTGTAATGCTTTTATGTTACAATATCATTGTTTTTTAGGATTGTTTATGAATATGTTTTTGATGACAAACAATTATGATCCATGTATCAGTAAACTCAAGAATTATCTTCTCCTCTACATAGTATTGATATTTTATGGTAATAGTATCATTTTTAAACTCTTAGGTAAATTAAATAATTGATAAAATGTTGTTAATAATTTTTTACATTGATTCTCTCCTCATTTGGAAATTTACTTTCTTCTAAAACCATGTTTTATAAAAAAAATTCAAAATTGTTTTTCTATCCTCATATAATTTATAGATTTTAATTTTTTTCCATTTCTTGATTTTTTTTTAAAAATAATTAAAGGAATCTTCTTTTCACTTTCCAAACTGTTCCTATTTGTCTTTTACTAAAAATTTGAATAGAATATTTGTTTTAACATGTATGGAATAAAAAAAATTTTACATCATCGTGAATATTATTATAAATGAAAATTATTTTATAATTTTTCAATTTTAATTTCAAAAAAAATTAAATATTTTATATTTTAAATGGTTCTTTGAAAATTAGAAAGGATGTTTTTCTCAAGAAATTTTTTAAATGATCAAACAAAATCATTTTCCATCTAAGAGGACATGTCTTGATGTTACCTTAGACTTACATTGGATACGATCAATAGATTTCATTTTTATTATTCCTATGAATGTTTAATGTTTATAATCGAATTATTTTTCAAATACTAGTTTGTCTTCCATGGGCTACACAATGATAAAATTATTACAAACCATCTTCGTTTCAAAAAGATTATGCTATGATAAAATGATAATGAAACACATTTCATTCAAGGGTTATGATCTTATAAATTATTTATGATTTTTAGGAACATAAAAAATATGGTGTTCATTATAATATCGGTGTGACCTATATCTCCCTCCAATGCATTGGGTACTAATTTATATCTCATAAGACATGAAGGACTCAAATGGGAAGTGAATGATCTTCAGTAATGGAATTTTCTTCTATTATGGTCATGAGAGTTAACCTTCATGACAGTGATGTTTTTTGGGAGTAAACACGTTCGACTATGATATCGTTGGTAGAGATCCTTGACTACAATGGAAATAATTTTCTATTCTTATGTGTATGAAAAAAAATTTATGCCTTATTGCATTGTTGTGATCTTACAGATCACGTTATATAATATTTTTTATTCATGACTTATGAATTAACAATATTTGTCTTATGAATCATGATTATGAAATTTTATATGCAGGGTATGTCTTTCAAATATTTTAGCCAACTACTAATACCTTTAGGTTCATGTTATTCCTACATATCTCCCTTTTTACCATTATTGAGCTTATTAGTTGACCATTACTCACATTTCCTTTACCCAGGTTAAACTAGTAGGTTTTAATTTGGTTAGTTCTACTAATAATATATAATATGGATATCTTTATCTAGGAAATTGATTATCTTTCAAAATATTAGAAGAATGTGTGTCTAGCCAACAAATATACAAAACTATTACATCCTTAGGCTTGTGTTTCTTTATTATATTTAATATTCATCTTAAATGATATAATATCTATGTATGATAATCCTGGGTCACTATAGGTCATATATATCCCACGAATGAATTTTATTAATTTTTAAAGTCTCATTATATTTAATTTTAATCATGGTAATTATTTGGTTTTTTTACTAAATAACTAACTAAAAAGTAAATATTTTTTAACATGAAAAGAACCTACTAGAACGTTTCCATTGTTGGCTTTTGTAGTTTATACCTAAAGAGTCTTATCTTACAAGGAAATTAAAAATTAGGAGGGAGATACTCCATAAACTATTATAATGTTAGTGCATCTTCTGAACTTCTCTTTGAAGTAATAATATCTTCCACACTATTTTACTCTCACTGAGTATGGAATATTTCTTCCAACACAGGTGTAAGCTTCCCACAAGCCCTTAATTTTTATGATATGGACCAAGGTGTTGTACCATTTCGCAAAATATTGTTATGAAATATAGAAGTTTCTATTTATCTTTATTCATCTTTATTTTAATAAGTGTTTATAATGAAATATTTCTCTTTTAAAAATTGGATTGTGTTTTAATATAGCTTTTAGGTCTATATTATGTGTTGAAATCCAGCACTACTAACCCACATTAAATATAATTAATTTCACCTAATCTCATAATTTCTTTATTATATGAGGCATATATATTCATTTTAAGAACATACCTGAGGTTTTTTCACAAAACATGGAAGGGCATGATTAGGTTTTATCTTAACATAATGTGTGGATATGATTGGGTTTGTTCAGAATTTTGTATGTTTGAATGATTGGGTTTTCTCAAAATCATTTTAATTTCTATGGTTATGCATTTTCTACATTCATATTGTATGCCACATGTCCATTTTAAACTACATATTTCAGGATTAATGTTTTTTGACTTCAAATTTTCATTCCATTTTCTATATATAATAAATTGAGAATATATTTCCTTTTATAATAACATATGGAATAATATTATGATTCTATGTTTTTCTAATAATAAATTTCTACCATGTTCATGTTTTCTCACATTATTATGATATAACAATTTTTATGACTTCATGTCATCTTTTTAATCCCTTTATTAAGCATATGGGTTCACACTATATATTCTCAGATTTCATTAGTAAATTATTTGCAAGACCATTGGTATAAGGTATTCTCGTATAGAGGTTTTTTTGGGAGTTTTTGAATAAATGATTTATATTAATATAATTTTGTTGGAAATCTGTTATGAAAATAAATTTTTGTGTTCTTGGTTAGTGAATTTATTGATTAGATGTAATGTTTAAAATATTGAATTGATATAAAATATATTCTTTTAATGTTTTTGTTGTCTAAGTAAAATGTGAAAATGATAAGCTTTTGTGTGATTCATAAAAAACAATTATCAATAACATTGAGATGAACATCAGATCTCAATAAAATAAAATTGAAATTTTTACATCATGTAGCCTTTCCACTTAACTTATGTAAAAAATGGAATGTCAATTTAGGTAGCAATAATATATCATAAAAACAAAATTTTCCATCATTGTAAGAAGATAAATCATAATAAAAATGATATTATTGAATTTATATGTCCTTGGTAGACATATAATGAAATCTATGGTAATATTGTCCCATTTTCATTTTGATATGGGTAATGGTCACATCATCCCCTTATATTTCTATCATTCATCTTCAACTACCTTTCAAACCAAGAATCATGATGTGTACTCCACAATATCCCTCTTCATATTTTCCACCTTAAAATTCCATTATATATTTATAAATATTTATCATTACATGATTGATAAATATTGATGAGATATAAGGATAATCCAATATATCATTAATCAATTTTTTTTATTTGGAAAACACATATCTATATCCAAAATCATATAAATCTATAATTATCATGGATTAACTCTTGAAGATTTCAATTCAACTTGTATAGATCAATATAATCCTAATGTGAATATTATTTTAACATGGTTAGATTAATGAACATAACCTTCTGATTTCAAAGTGTATATTTCATAAATTATTCAGTACTAGGTACCTCAAAATCCTTACTATGGAAGTTATATCATGATCCTTCTTCTCAAGGAACCATCCACTTTCTTTTCCTTTCTATGAAGCCAATTTATTATATTGTCATAATACTTGATCAACTCCAACCATTCCCTTTCAAAAAATTTCATCATTGTTGATTTGAATATATACTTAAGAGCTTGTTATCATTATATATATTTATATAATTATTTTCACCATTAGGATAATTCCACCATAACATTAATAAACATATTACTAAATTGAAATCTTGTTTCATGTAATTTTCTTCATTGACTAATAATTGATGTGAGGCATAAGTTATCACATTATCTTTTTTTATAAGGACACACCTAGATACCATATTTGATATATCTCTATATGTAAACAAACTTCTAAAATATTTGGTAATATAAGAATATAAAAAGTTAAAATCATTATCATAAACCCAAAAAAATTATATTTAAATTCATCCTTCAAATAGAAATTGACCCCTTTAATTATTCACATTGTTATTGGATTTGAAAATCAAGTGAAATTTCTCACAAAGCATCAATGGTAGAAAACTAATATAAGAAAATAATATATTTATATAAAATTTGATTATCTATTCCATTCATCAATTACATATATATTTTAATGGTCTATATATATACCCTCTATTTTGATTATATTACCCTTCTATAATACAATCCTAGGCCAAAATTTTACATTTTAAAATTTGGGTATAAATCTTACCCTTCCTAATGCACATTAACATAATCATTAAAAGTCAGTTTATTTTATCCATATAATGTATGAGATATTATCCATAATGAATACCAAAAATTTCTTAGGTGAATAATAAAGAGTATGTTCATAAAATTGATAAAAATAAAGGTATATTTTTGAGTCAAAATAAAATAACAAAAAATTTATAGTGTTCATATCTTGTTTGAAAGTTTTACTTTTGTTTATCTTCAATTTCAACCTATAATTGATGATATATGGAATTATGTTCAAACTTATCCATATATTTTCCCCACTATAATGATCAATCAAGTAAACATTTTTGGGTATATGATACATTTTCTTGATAATGACCTTTTTATGTCCACTATAATCAGTGCAATGAAACATTTTTCCATCATTTATCTTAACATAGAGGACCGGTACACCCCATCGTGATGTAATTTCACCATTAAAATATTAATTGAAATTCACCAGTGGATTATTCTTTAATTAAATCAGATCTATAAGGTCCCAACCACCCCATTAGAATGGAGCCAATGATTACCTTAATAAATTGGAATAAGATATAGGGTATCACATCCTAATAAACCAAAATTTTTATTTACCTCTATAATATATTGACATTATTTAAATTCATATACACTTGAAATAATAAAATACACAGTGTTTTTAGTTTGACAATTCTATTATTCCTCATAGGATATCCCAACATATCAATCAGAAAAGGCATCCTGGTATCCTGGGGATAATTAAACATAATAAAGTAGTGAGCTCAGATACTCAGTAAGTATATGAGTATAGTGGATGCTATAAATAAATAAGGAATAATAAATATGTTAAGGTAAATTACTATAACAAGTGACATTTAATAACTAAATTCAGAATAATTTCGCAAAAATACATGATGGTTATGTAATTCCATATAAATAAATCACATGACCTGGTTATATTAACCATGGATATTCTTGATAATCAATTAATCAAATGTAATATCAATAAATAAAAAAATTATGTTGGAATTCATAATTTTAGACATCTAAAACATAACAAATAAGTAATTTTCCATGATATCTAAATAAATGGGTAAGGCCTCAGCTATAACCCAATCTTGTTTCTCTCATGAGACCTACAGATGCATTGAGGAGCTATAGTTGGCCACAACCATCACTTAAATGTGAGTTCATTACCCATATAAATAGTGTTAGACATAATCAAAATAAGCATTCATATAAAAATTGACATGAAAATGTTAATATTTTTCCCAATCAATGAACATAATCATAAACTATCAAAAGTAAAATGGTTTTTGGAAATAAAATTTTACATCCCGACAATAATCGATAATAAACCATATAGAGATAATAATGTTATAATTAATACACGCATCCTCATTTTATCATAAATAATATAGTGGTTTGATGTCGTTGATGAATATAAATACCCTAAAATGCACTATTAAAATATTTTTTAGAACAAATAACATTTGAATTCCGAAAACAAAATTTTAAAAAAATATCAAAAAATAAAAATAATTTTATTCAAAATAAGATTTTAAATATTTGAAAATAATGATAAAAATTTTATTTTTCAGGAAGTTTGAAATTCCCTTCATGATATAAACATTTTAATAAAGACTCCTTCCACATTTTGGGTGATATCCAAATGATCATTATTTTAAAAATTAAATTAAAATTCCTTTCAATTATTTTTGTAAAAAGTAAAATGGGTAAAACTTTGGTCAATGATTTATTTTCAAAAATTTTAGTACAATTTTTTAAATATTTTTAGAAAACATATGTTTCGATGAAAATTAATTTTCAACAGAAGAGATAAATAAAGTAATATTTTCAAAAAAACATTCTCTCAAACATGTGAACTACCAATGAGTGAGAAAATAGTATTATTATATTAAAAAGTACATTAATTACCATAGGTGAATAAAATTGATTTATTATAATATTGTAACATCAAATAATTCATTGAGGGATATGTAAATGCCAACAATATCTAATAATGATGAGATTCGGAAATAAACCACTACGACTTTTGTAACTCTGGAATCGTAAGACCCAAAAAACAATTTACATTAAATTAATATTTAAATATAATTAATATAATTGATTCATGATATAAAATATAAAATGATAATTATATACACCACAAAAAAAGGAAATAAGAGGACAATATATAATATGACACACATAAGTAATAGTGAGACAAGAAAACATTACACCAGGTATGATTTCCATCAAACTCATCCTTAACTATTTTATATTGGTTTTAATAATTTAATCAATTTATAATATAACGAAAATCAAATTTATAATAACACATATTATCCCTTTATAACATTTTACCACATGTTTTTTTAATAATATTTTATTATATTCATTGTTTAGGTTGTTAATTTCCTTGTTTTATCAAGGGTGTTTCTTCATGAAAGTTTCAAATATGATAAATAATATATATATATATATATGTTATTTGATATATAAAAATATTATATATATGATATTTATTTAGTATATACATTTTTTAACCATTTATTAAAGATATACATGGAAAATTAATCACATCGCTTCGTGGAGATGGTAGGTCGTACATATGCACGAGAAATTTAATAATTCCCTTAACGAGTGAATGGTATATGATTTGGGTGATATATTTATTTTATAGATTCAATTTCACCTCATATATATCACATATATTCAATAAATTTATCCTTATTAAATTCCCTATAAGTAAAAGATAAAAAATTAATAACATCCCTTCATGATGTGGTAGATTTCCATACACACGTGCAACATTATCGTATTTTACACAAAATGGTTTGAAAATTTGTATATGTTCTATTAATGTTATATATTAATAATAAAATAATAAATACCCCATACATTAGAAAATAAAAAATTACATCCATATTTGAAAGTTGGGGATGGAAAATAAACTACATCGGTTCACGAGGCCGTAGTCTATCGTACACATGATCGATGAATTCGTTTACCATTTGATGGGTGTGGATATGAAAACTAATTATTCCATAAATATAATAATATATCAATATATGGATGATAATAGTTTATTTATTTTAATGTGTTATTAAATAATTTATGCTGGAAATAAATGAAAGAAATTGAAAGAGATTTATTAACATAATTATATTCTCATATAGATATCTCCATTGGATCTCTTATTAAGGACCCTAGAGATTGTTTTCTGGGAGGAATAAATTCTCTAGAATATGTATATGTATTTGGGGTAGATATTTTGGAAGGAATTGGATGATATAATTAGTTTCATGGGCATTGACGCACCTTTCCGTCACAGAGTCTAACGAATGAAAAAGGGGAATACCTTAAGAAAAAAGAGATTCATCCTTTGAAGAACATCAAAAAATGACAAAGGCATGAAAAACGATTTCTTCATGCATGGGTCGCACAAGTTTCACTATGGTCGCACAATTATACATGCATTCCACATATGGGTCACGTAGGTGACTTGCGCCCCCAATTCAATTTTCTCCCAAGGTCCTGAAATTTCCTATAAATACCCCTTGTGGGCCACCCATTTCGAGGATGAAAAATCCAAAAGTCAGATTTAAGCTCTCGGTGCCCTAGTCTTTTCTTGAAGTCTTCCGAACACTTCTAAGGTAATTTCCTACCTATAATGGAAGATCAAAATAGGGGGAATAATTCCTAAGTGTTGATATTCATCAACACTTGCATGCCTAAGTGTCCAACCCTTAAAGGAAATGGTCACAATTGTGTGCCACCTTATCCCTTCAACAAAACATGTGCACCACTCTTTTGTAAGCCTTTAGGGATAATACTAAGGGCATGATCCAAGTCTCACCCAAGTATTACCATATAGGTTAACCATTTCCCAAGTACACACGTGTCACGAAAGTGTACTTGCGTGACCTGGACATGCGCGCCCAAATAGGACATGCGCATGTGCCTATTTTTGGGTTCCCATCCTTCCTATTCATTTCTTTTCATCTAATACACCAATCCTCTTCTAGATTTATCCTTCAAAACCCTATTCAATGTCATTTATGGAATGGGTCGCTTGTTTGATTCCTTATCTGAAAGGAATTCTGTGGAACATCTCTCAAAAGGTCATCATTTACATAATTTTATGTCACTAAGGATAGATATTTCCTTCATTCAAACCCAATCCTTTAATATGATAATATCATTTATCAGGGCATCCCCCTTAGGAGTAATCCCCAATATCCCTAATCTGGGCATCCTCTTTAAATTTAAGCCCCAAGTTCTCTAATCCGGGAATCCTCCTTAAGAGTAAGCCCCAAGTTCCTTAATTTGGTTTTCATCCTTAAGAGTAATCCCCAATCATAATTTTCCTCTAACATGGGCATCCTTCTCAGGAATAATCCCTAAGTCTCAAGTCTCCTTAACATGGGCCTCCTTCTTAGGAGTAATCCCAAGTCTAAATTTCTTTTGATTTTAGCTTCCTTCTCAAGAATAAAACCCAATCGTAAGTCCCCTCTAATTTGGGCATCCTTCTCAGGAGTAAGCCCTAATTTAAGTATCCAAATTTCCATAAAGCACATATACTTTTATGGACCGTGTTCCCAGGTTTCTTCCTTTAAGTAAATCCCAATACTCATCTATCTTGGGCATTCATACATATTTAATCCCTACATAATTTCTTATGATTGCATCTTTCGTGGAACAATTGTGAGGTTCTTTACTAATACCTATAGTTTCTCACATCGAGCATGAATCACGTGATCTTAGAGTGTAAAATTAATTATTACATCTCTCTTTAATCCATCAATCATACATAAAACTCATACTTCTTCACTCAAAATATATGGGTTCTGATTCCTTTTCTAATAAGGATACGTAGGTAGCCCATCCGCGGGTACGATCCCAAATCTGAAATAATCCATGTCCTTTTGAATGACAATAAAAATCAAGTGCCCCACTAAGTGGATTTAAAACTAGTATGGTTATCATAATGACCATGTGATTTCTATATAATGTATTGAATGATACCATTGACTAAGAATCTCTAATAAATACGGATGATTCTCTATCGATGAAGAACCTCAAATACATATAAAAGTTTCTCTAAATCTCATACATATCAATCATGGTTTTTCATATCTAAATGAAATATCATTTGCATACTTGGTAAATTAATAAGGATTCACAAACATAACTCAAATCTATAAGAGAGTCCCAGAGTAGACAATAATTTCCCCCAAAAAATGTGTGATGGGTCTGACCTCATATCCTTTGGACAATGCAAATTCTTAACCCTCATTTAGTCCAAAACTAATGAACACCAACCTTTGGAATATAGGTCCAAATGGATATAGAATCATTAGATGTTTCTAGTTCTATGAATAATCCCGTTATAAACCGATTGGAATGTTTGAACCTTAAATAAACGAGGTCATCCCCATTTCCAGATGAAACAAAAAAAATGGTGAACCCGACGTGAATCCTTAACCAAGTTAAATTACGTTTTACCTATTATTTAGGCCCCTATTTGACTCAATATGAGGGAAAACAAAGAAATCAATAACATATTTACTCATCCAAAAGATGTAGTGGCCGAACTTATTTTGATTATGTCTGTTATATCAATCATTCACTCTTTTCCAAGATCTCTCTGCATTACAGAAATGGTTTCTCTAAAGTTCACACCTGTGAATGCTTCCACTACTAATCCTGTTGGATCCTCATCCGCTTTGAAGATGACATCACCTACTCAGTGTCTTCAACACTGGGTCTCAAATGAATTGGTTAATGAATACCGTTAACATGGTACCATTCCGACTCTGGAGGCTACTCGACAAGCCCTCCATGTTAACAATTCACCATGGTTGTCTGGACAGCGATTACCAGAGATCAAGAAGTAGGTGGTTCCAACCATCGTATCCAACTATTTCAGATCATTATCCCCAAAATGCAATCACCAGTCCCTCTCATATTTTGGGGAGGTGAATGAGAAGGTCACCCAAGGAATTAATTCAAGGAGACATGAGTCCTTCCCGTGGTCTCCCATCAACAATCCCAACCAGATTCGTGTGGTATTGCGCCCTCAACATGATGAGGGTATCACCTTTAGGGGTTCGGCTCAGGTTACATAGACCCGAGTACGCAAGATGAACCGTAAAAGGAAAAATATGGTCAACATGGAGTAGGTTATTACTTCTTCCCCCTCTGGAGAAGTCCATCAAGCCAACTTGATGGAAAATAATGAGCGGGCATATACACCCATCCGTCTGGATGTTACTGCCTAGAAAACTCGTCTGGCAATAAATGCCAATCCCGCTAGGAAATTCTAACGGAGTATTATAGGAAGGAGTATACACCTGTTTATAATTCTCCAACCAGTCAGCAGGCTCGTCTGACTGCACCCAAAGAAGGTTGCCAATATAATATGGTGGCTACTGACAAATTTAAACATACACCTGTTTACAATCAATAATTCTGTCAGCAGTCTCGTCTTCTAGTATTGAAGGAAAATCGTCAACCATACATGACGAAGAATACACAATAGGCACATACAACTACCAATGTTCATCAAGCCTGCGAACAGTCTCGTTTAGTAGCACCCGAATAAGTCAGTCGGAATGCTCCGACGACAAATTTGGAGCAGACTCAACTCTCTACCCCTATGCATAAGTACTCTCAATATCCGTTGACAGGAAAAGGAGGACATGAGTAGGAACAAACACCTACTCTAGACATGGAATGGATGTATATTCCTGTTCTGGCAGCTGAAATCACCATGCACATTTTTAAAATGGTAAAAAAGAAGAAGGAAATCCCTTCCCATATTCTGGATACCTGTTAGAATATTATAATAACTTCTACAGCATTACAAGGAAGGAATCATAAATCTATCCCTATCAGTGGAGTTACTCATCAACATGTCACCCCAGGATAGATACACACCTATTCCCCAGTCCAAGAGGGTTGTGGGGTATACTCCCCCATGTCATATAGACAATCAAGTTAGGCACAAACACTCAATTTTAATGGAGATAATCAGTCTAACCTGATTATTTCTCCTTAGCAGGCACATACACCATCCCATAATAACAACTTATGTCAACAAGTGGTTCCGAAAATGAGTAAGAAGGAATCTAAGAAGAAGCCCCATTTAGAACAGTCACGAAATCAAGAGATGATCTGAAATAAGGACTTGCTCGATGATGGAGTTATTAAAGCCCACAAACTATTATCTATTGCAACTCAAGATTCTACTCTCTCATTTCCAAATAGTGGGAATAATAATTCCAAAGGTATTCATCAACCACTTCTTCGTGAAGGATTGCTTCATGACAGTTTGGTCGATCTCAAAGTACCATATTCAGATGAGAGCCACGATAACCCTTTGCGTGGCCAGAAGATCAAGGAGAAAAAAGTTTCATCATTTGTTGAAACCCACCATGGTGGTCCTCCCCATGATGATTAATTTAGTTGTGAAAGTCCTCTCTGCAGTAGTAATATGCATTTATTGGAAAATTATTCAATGGAAAATGCAGTAATGAGAAAGACCTATTATCTTAGGCACATGGAAAGGTGAAGCCAATCATGTATGATTCTTTACCACTATTAGGTGAAATAATTTCTCAATCAGAAGATAGACCAGGGTGTAGGTCATTTTCCGAACCACCCCTGGTTCATTCATCTTATAATTTGATAAATTAATTCCCTACAAATCTTGTTTAATATGATGAAGCAACAAAGAAGAACAAGATTTGGTCTAATTAGGCAGAATAATCTTCATCGAATGATAAGGAGGAAGTGATGAATATGAGAAAAGAACTGGCGAAAGGTGAAGTACCAGTCATGTTTTGGACTTTGGATGACTCTAAGTATGATATTCCAGAAATGTTGATGGAAGATTGTATTCACGATATTCATCTCAAAATGTGGAAAACTCTTTGTCACTTGAAATAGAAAGAATTATCATACAATGAATATGAAAATCATGTTAAGATAATAAATGTGTTGCAACGCCAAATTGATTTGGAATCTCTCTTAGTTTCCCGATATCCAGAGGTTGAAAAGAAGCTGGGAGCCCTTTTGCATTCATGCCTTGGCGCAACAAAAATATTTTTCATATTAATTGTTGATGCCCCATCTGGTATTCATATCAGGGGATAGGGTGTTCATGGAGCACTACATTTCGCTGTACTCTCCAGTCAACAAACCCTGCCAACAATGGTCTCATGAAATGTTATTGCCCATGTATGGCCACAACCAATTGGTTTTGTATGTAATCAAAGGCTTCCTCAGGAACAAGCCTCAACTAGTTCTTCCTAATGTCAGGAATACAGAGAACAAGTTGTCAAATTACTCTTGCATCAGGAAAATGAGAATATCGATCATGATTCTCGTTTAGAGAATGCACATCATCAGGTGATAGAAGTGCCAAAAATCATCCAACAGTCATTTGAACGATGTAATTTGAGTGGATGTAGGTTGATGCATCCAGCCAATTTCGAAAATAATGTCCACAAAATCAAAAGAGATTTTAAGAAATTATCTGATGTAGCATCTCAAGATCCACCTCAGCTTGCTAGACTGGGGATTCTTTTAACCCAACCCTCAGAATCTACAAATAGGATTCGAGGAGTTGAGAAGGAATAGCAGGAACCGCCCCAGTCCACCAGACTGGGGACTTTTTCAAATCATCAATCTCTTCCTCAATGAAAGTCAGTCTTCTCTCGATTTGGGAAGAAGCCACAAGAGGATCACAGAGCCGAATTATCATGAGATTCCATCAAAATTACGGTTTATCAAGATGTTCCTGAGGGATCATCTCAACAAAAGGCAATTTATCATCAATGACATGGGAGAAGACAATATCATAGAAATGATGATAGAACGGATGCAATGCGTTATGCATCAATAAATGTCGTCATTGTCGTTGTCACTGATCCCCCAAAAAATGAGGCTCACTCAGATGGATCAGATGAATAAGTTCCTGATCAAGAGGTTGTACACACAGAAGTAAATGAAGAAGGTGTGCGTACACGAAATCAACGGCTTACCCAGAATATAGGTATTCCTTCAAATAACCAACATCCCCCTCTCCAAAAGGCGTCCAAGAAGGGGAAATGAAAATGTCAGGTTGTGTACCACCCTAAATCTGGAGAAGGCCAACCACTCTCACAAGAGAAAAGATTCTCACCACATGAGGAAGAAATGAAAGAGTTAAAGAGGTTCAATGCAGAACTACTTCAATGTAGTCTTCCACCAATGCATGCTTGAGTCAGTCAGTCAAGGGAATTTGTTGCATCTACTGGGATGGATCAAGAATATCATCCTTTACCAGTACGCCCTCAGAGGTCTAATCCTATGGGTCAGGCAAAATAACAACTGGTAGTGCTTCCATCCGTTGCAGTACCAGTCACCACCACTGTCCAAGACCTAGTTATTGCACCTGCTCAGGTCCATGCTCAACCAGATGTTTCTCAAAAGTTAATAACTACTATTGAGTCATTAACAGCTCGTTTGGAACCTATGGAGGGAAAATATGCACATATTCAACTAGAAAAGAGATCTTACCCTGAATGGGTCGATGAAATTCCTCCCCCATCAAATTTTGCATGTACCAAATTCCCAATTTTTAAGGGTTCGGGAGATCCAGAACAACACGTAATTTTTTTTTCTCGTTGTGATCCTATGATTGGAACTCCTCAAAATCAAGAAGCTGTTAAGCTCAGATTTTTTTTACAGTCATTACAAGGCCCTGCCTTTTTATGGAATACATGCTTGCAATCTCGGTCCATTACCAGGTGGGAAGATCTTAGTCAACGATTCCTTCTTCAATTTAGCTCAACATTGCAAAAGACAATGGTTTTTGATCTTTCAAATTGTAAGCAAAGGAATAATGAAAGAGTTTCAGATTTCATTACTCGTAGGAAAGGATTAACATATTCCTTAAGCTTAGCACTCCCTCATGAAGAATTGTTTCCAATCTGTGTAGCAAATCTGCATGATAAATTATGCACACCATTGATCCTTGGAAAATACACACGAGGGTTTCGAGACCTTAATTTGATCGCTCAGTAGATTGAAGACTCTCTTACAAAGACTAAGGATAAAACTCGTGTAATTCCATCAGCTCCGGGAAGGAAAATGGGGAAAGTAGAGACTGATATAGTCACATATAAAAAAGAATATGTACCTACTTACACTTCAAAACCATCATCATATCGAAGGGTTCCACATCCTGAGCATCAACAACAGAGGCCATTTAGTCAATATTATCAAAGAGATCAATGATGGAAACAATTTGATGAGTTAAAGAACAAAGTTTATTCTTTACGAAATGAACAGGTTCCTGGTTTCATCATTTCGGCTCTCGAGAAAAATTTGGTTTATTTTCCAAGGATAAAAAAACCGAACAAGGATGGAGCTGAAGACCTTACCAACTATTTTCCATTTCATCAAATGTGGGGGCATCTCATTCAGAAGTGTTTTGTCATAAAATACCTCCAGCCAAAGATGGCGGACTCGGGAAAAGTCAAAATGAAAAGTTCTTCAGCCTAGGTAGCATGAGTTACTACTACAGATCCAGAAGAATAGGGCGAGTGGAAATAAGTCAAAATAAAAAATGCATGGAAATATGATGACTTGATGGTCCGGAAAACTTTCAACCGAACTCATGCCATTTGCGAATGTAGTTTAAGAAACCAATTGTGTCTTCTGCTATGAATGCCATAACAAAACCCACTTAATCAGAAGGAAAATCCTCAAAGAAGAAACATAATTCGAAGAAAGATGTGAAATTAGAAGAAGATGAGCTTGTGTCAAATCCCAAGTTATCTTTGACGCTGTCAGATTTTATGCCATCTACTTCAAAGCCACGAGCACCACCCTACAAAACAGAAAATCCTAAACTGGCTAGTCAGGCAGAGTCTTCCTCAGATGAAGAGTTGATCTTTGTTTCTGTTAAAATGATTCACATAACAGATTTTTATGCCAATCATAGTTTAGATCAAGATGAGCCTGAGTTTCCTATATCAAACTGAGGAATGAGAGGGAATTCCAGAGTTCTAGGATACAGAGGAAGACGTGGACATTCTAGAAGCCACTATTTCAATCCTACCCCTGCTATAACTGTATATGCAACCGAAACTCATGGAAAACCCCTTCAGCAGGTACAACAAGAACAAGAATGTTCTTCCACACATAGCAGATTCAGTCCTGTCACAGTTATTTTGGATGATCGGTTAGAGGTTACACATTCTTCCTCTCGGAAAATAAATAGACCTAAACGGTTTATTCGTCCAAAGCCAAGAGTATTTCCAACTCCTACCCCGATACAAGATGCATCTACTTCTAAATATACAACATCTAAGGCACCTACGAAACCAAATGTTCATGTTGGGAAATGCAGACCTTTGGACCAAAAGTATGATGTTTTGAAATATTTGGGACATTTACCGGCCAGTTTATCAATTCTGGATGCATTGAATCTATCAAAGGATCTTCGGGAGGCACTCATTGAGGCTTTTTCAAGTCCTTAGGAATTCGAAACTGAAATTTTGTGGCTGAATTCTACCATGTAGAGAATAATCCTATAGAATGCCATGCGGTGATATCTTTTAGAGATGAAGATGAAGATGATGTTGTTTATAGACATATCAGACCTTTGTATTTATCTGGCAAGGTCAATGATGTAGACAACTGACGAGTTTTAATTGATAGTGGTTCAGGAGTCAACCTCATCCCTATTCGTTCACTTCATCGATTGGCCATCACCAAATATGAATTATCTCCTTCTACTTTGATGTTGCAAGGATATGATAAAAATTAACAAGAACCTCTGGGCATGATTACACTCAGAACTTAGTTTAGGGATCTTGTATCCAATTCAGATTTCATGGTTGTTCTTCATGACACATCCTTCAACATTTTTCTTGGAAGTCCTTGGCTACATCAACATGTGGTTATACATTCATCATTCAATCAATGTCTCAAATATTATTTCAATGGTCAAATTGGGGCATTGTACGGAGATAAATCCACATTCCAAACATGTGAATTTTAGTACATTAAGGCATAATTATTTCTCATGGAGGGAAAGGAGGTATCTATTACCAAGGAGGTTACCAAAATTAATGCTCCATATGGTTTGGAAAAGATTCCAGTAAACCCATTCATACATGTAAGAACGGATTTTGTGTTTCCGGTCAGTCAAATTGACAAGATAGACCCAAATCCAAATACTTTTATGGAAACTTCCGTAATGTCAATTACGGATACCAAGCAAGACAACATGGTAGAAGTTGTTGATTCACTAGGCAATGATGAATGCTCAAATGGAGATGTCTGCATTTCATCCGCCGAAATCCAGTAATTCTATAATTCATCAAACAGGCCATAAGAAGTTTTAGAAATGTCAGAGATAAATGATGATGTTGATTCTCAATCCATCATCTCCCCTTTATTACCCAAGTAAGACCCTTCATCATCAATAGGGTCAGAAATGGTAGCCTCTTCTTCAAGATGTTCAAATTTTAACATATCTCTTGATCATGGAAATTCAGCTTCAGCATCTACTATGAAAGTAGAAATAGAAGAAGTACAACATATTTAATAAGAAGAGGAAGATCTCAGAGATGCTCCTCCATCATTTGGGGAGTGTATCTCTACAACTATGGATGAAATCCGAGAAATAAATCTGAGTACAAAAGAAGATCCACACCCCACATTAATTAGTGCGGCCATGAATCTTAAAGAGAAAGAATTGTATATTTCCTTTTAAAGAGAAATCGAGATATATTTTCTTGGAACTATATAGAAATTCTAGGGCTTGATCCGGATGTTTCTACCCATCATTTGGGTTTTCCAAAAGTACATCGAGGATTCAAGAAAGCCGCAATAAGAACACACCAAACTTATGCCTCCAAAATTGAAGCTGAGGTGTATAAGCTTATCATGGATAAATTCATTAAAGATGTTCAGTATCCCAAATGGATGGATAATATTGTCCCTGTGAAAAAAGAAGAATGGAAAAATTAGAGTTTGCATTGACTTCAGAGATCTTAATCAGAATTTTCCAAAGCATGATTTTCCGGTTCCAATCACAGAACTCTTAATTGATGCATCAGCTGACTATGAAGCACTTTCCTTCATGGAAGGATATTCTAGGTACAATAAAATCCGAATGGCTCTCGTAGATGAGGAATTTACATCATTCAAATCCACTCAGGGTTTGTTTTGCTATCATGTGATGCCCTTTGTCTTGAAAAATGCAGGTGCAACATATCAACGTGCCATGCATCGTATCTTCAAACCCTTTTTATGGAAATTCATTGAATGTTATGTGGAATATTTTGTGGTTAAATCTAGGAAACGTTCTAATCACTTGTTTGATTTGGAAATCATATTCCACAAACTTTGATAAAAAAATTTGAAGATGAACCCCTTGAAATGTGCTTTTGGGGTAACCTCAGGAAAATTTCTTGGCTTTGGTGTATGCCATTGTGGTATCGAACATGATCTTGAGAATAAAACATGTATCCTTGGTATGTCACCACCTCTAAATTTGAAGTAATTCAGTGGACTTCAATGACACTTGGAATATATTTGGCGTTTCATCGCTAATTTGGAAGGAAAATTTTTACCCTTCACCAAATTGATGAAAAAGTGAGTAATTTTCCAGTGGACTGAATAATGTCCAAAGGCATTTAATATTTTCAAGAAAAATATTGTGAGTACAGTGGTATTAATTCCACCTATTGAAGGACTAACACTAATCCTCTATGTGAAAACTATATAGGGATCATTGGGTGCCTTACATGACCAAAATAATGATGTTGGGAATGAAAAAAGCCTTTAATATCTCATTTGGACTATGCTTGAGGCAGAAACTCGATATTCAAGTATTGAAAAGTGATGCCTGGTGTTAATCTTTGCAGTTCAGAAATTGAGACACTGCCTACAACATCATGAGGTCCAATTGGTTTCTTGCAATAACCTGCTCAAATTTATCCTTAGCCATCTAATGCATAGAGTATGTATAGAAAGTTGGGCAATTATTTTGCAGCAGTTTGATATCCAGTATGTGTCTCAAAAGGTAATAAAGGGCCAAGATCTAGCTGATTTCCTTCCTTATCACCCTTCAGTAGAAGATACATCTTTAGATATGGATCTTCTTGATGTGGTAGTCTTCTATATTCAAGGTAATCTTAAAACATGGGAAATGTACTTTGATGGTGCTTCCAGAAGTCCAACAGGGAAGAAAATGGAAAATCCTAAATTCAATAAGGGTGGGTTAGAAATTGTGCTTATTTCACCGGAAAATGAAGTGTTACCCTATTCCTCCTTATTGCGGGAAGGTAGTACAAATAATGAAGCAGAATATCAAGCTGTTATCACAGGATTGGAGTTGGCACTTCAGGCACAAGTGAATCACTTAAAGGTGAAAGGTGATTTAGACCTGGTAATCAAACCAGTCAATGGGGATTATGCCATCAGAAAAGAATAGTTAATCCCTTTGTATGATTATATCAGAGAGTTAATGGCGGAATTTCTATCAGAACCAACATTTTCTTATGTCCCGCGATCACAAAATGCCCAAGATGATGAATTGGATTATATAGCCACAGCTCTAGTAGATCCAAATCGTGATGAGACAATCATCAGTATTGCCAACTGTCGTACAGTCTCACCTTATTTTCAAATTAGAACATAGGAAACAATGAAATTAGTCCCATTTCTGAACCATATGGTCATACTACAGGATGGATGACACCTATCATGGAATACCTTCAAAATAGATCACTCCCACGAGATATAGCTGGGAAAGAACAAGTTTTGTGACGTGTGGTAAATTTTACTCTTTATGATAGCCCAGATCATCTAGAAAAAATTCTCTACAAAAGAGGTTTTGATGCATTTCACTTCATATGAATTGACAGTGAAGAGGCAATGGCTCTCATGAAAGAAGTACATGCAAGAGTCTGTGATGCCCCCATGTCTGGACATAGACTGTCTGATCAAATTCGAAGGCTTGGATACTTTTGGCCTTTAATGATACAAGATTGGGTTGGTTTCACTAAGAAGTGTCATTCTTGCCCAGTATGTTCCAACTTCTTTCATCAACACCCAGAGTTTCTTCAGACAGAGAAATACTCATGGCCATTTGCCACATGGGAAATGGATGTAGTAGGACCTTACCCTTTAGCAACATCCAAGCAGTTTAAGTATATTCTTACTACTACTGACTTCTTCTCCAAATGTGAAGAGGCAATAACTCTCAAAGAAGTTAGTTCTAAAACCATTGTTAGCTTCATCAAGTCTAGCATCATTACTAGATTTGGTGTCCCTCGTACCATATTGACAGAAAATGGAACTAGCTTCAGTTCATCCGAGGTAATGAAGTTGTATCAAGAATACAACATCAAATCCAACCCATCCTCTCAGTATCATGCATAGGCCAGTGGCCAAATAGAATCCTTAAAAAAGACTCATTCAAACATACTGCCAATGATTTTGGATAAAGATAAGAAATCATGGCCTAGTAAACTTTTTCATTCTTTATGGGCTTATCGAACTACCACCCGCAATGCTACGCGGTCAACTCCATATTCATTGGTATATGGAATAGAAGCAGTGTTTCTTATTGAGGTTCAATTACCTTCACTCAGAGTATCCGTTTATGATTATTCATCTACAGATGAACATTCTCAAAAGCGATTGGATGAATTGGAACGATTAGATGAAAAAAGATTGTGCACCATGCACCACTTGTAAGACTATCAGAATCGAATAGCACATGCGTTCAACAAAAAAGTTTGTCTGCGTTCATTCATTCAAGGAGAATTTGTATTGGTTCTCTGAACTCCACTGATAAAAGGAAAGAAACATCCAAAACATGAGACAAAGTGGGAAGGACCTTACTCAATACATAAGGTCTACTCTAATGGAGCTTATTATTTAATATCAATGGATGGAGAACTTATTACAACTCCAACCAATGCAAGATTCTTGAAAGAGTATTTTTTGTAACAAAAACTACAATTCCTCCTAGATACATGACGCTAAACTATACATCACCCTTCTCATCCAACATGATGTTAAACTGTGTAGTCCTTACTGTAAGACTTTAAACTGCACAGTCCCCATAGTCTTTACCGCAACACTTTAAACTGCATGGTCACTTTTTCTTCCAACATGACGTTAAACGATGCACATGTCCTGCAAGA
Organism: Viscum album; assembly: GCA_963277665.1. Classification (NCBI taxonomy): domain Eukaryota; kingdom Viridiplantae; phylum Streptophyta; class Magnoliopsida; order Santalales; family Viscaceae; genus Viscum; species Viscum album. The sequence continues at coordinate 1,470,015,157 of OY728125.1, read as the reverse complement.
CGTTAAACTACAATACTTCTTAAAAGGCGTTAAACTGTAAAAGTCCATAATTCGTCCAACAAGACGTTAAACTATGTTGTCCTATCTACATGACGTTATACTATGCAGCACTGGTCTATTCATATGAACATAAACTATTTTATTCCTCACTACATGACTTTAAATTGCATTGCCCCTACGTCCCACATGACGTAAAACTGTACATCTTCTAGTTCTACATGATGTTAAACTGATGAAAAAAAGTCATCACTTTCTCGTCTGACTTGAAGTTAAACTGGGAATCGTTAGGGTTGTTGTTACATCTTGATTCTCACACTGAGCCTGACTCACGTGATCTTAGAGTAATCTTCAACCATAACACCCTCTCTGGGCTACTAACCATGCATAAGTACCATCATCATCTTCGGGTTGTCCTCATGTAAAGCGTGATCACCAATTCATTCTCAATCAAATTATGCAGACTTTGATCTGTTCCTTCTTGGCTGGGTACGTTGGAAACCTCTTGAGGTTCAAGCCCAAAACCAACATCTTCACATCGGTTCACCTCCATCTCATATGATTTTGATCCGTGAAGCCTCCCGCGAAAACCAATATATTCACATTGGTTCATCATCGTCCTTTCATTATGATGTTAAACTATACGTTCACCTATTGTCCTCGCTGAAAGACATAAAACTGCAAAGCAATACGTCCTAGGTACATGACGTTAAACTATGCAGCACCGGTCCATGCATATGGCCTTAAAATATTCACACTTTTTTCATGTACAACAATAAAATACAACATTATTTGACACCCTCACGTGAGAGGGAATCATTATTAACATTGATCTCCAATCATGTTATACTCCAAAGACTAGGTGCATACATGTCAATGCTTGAACCTTTAATCTTGGGTCAAACCACCATTGCACTAAAGTCCCCTTTCACCCTTCACTTTTATGAACCAAATTTTTAAAGAGGGGATTTCAAGAACTACGTATGTCTTGATTACCATCCTTATGGGATACATAGGAATGTTCGAGAATCCCTATAATCCAGCCCCAATTCCTTGGGCATAACCCCAAACTCCACTTTCAGTCCCTTGGCTAAAAAGTCCCCATGTGAGCACATAAATGTGTTATTAAAAACCTGGTATTTATGCACATGAGGTTTATAACAAACACACAATGTGTCTCCCTCATTATGGTTCACACTCTACGACCTTAAACTAAGATCTCCAACATTATCGTCCCACATGATGTTAAACAGTATTTCAAGAACTATATTTGGATTTATTCTCATCCTAATGGGATATATAGTGAGATCCATCATTTCAATTTAGGACCCAGCCACAACATTATTATGGTCAGCATTGATCTATGTATCTCATTCATGAATTGGACAATACCCATTTTCATGTGTCATACTCCTAACCTTAAATACTTCCAGATCTCTATAATCCTTTTCTTGACTTCTATTCACAAAATATCTAATACACGGGAATTCTTTTGCCTGACTATGTAGCATGTTCCCTTAGGTGGCCTTACATAAGTAGCCTACATAATGGACCAGTCATCCAAAAGATGATATTAGTTGACTATGCAGCCAATGCCCTAAGGTGGACCGGCATTATTCAACCCCCAAACGGGTTTTTTAAAATATTGGTAACATCATTCTTAGGGGAAAACCCTCTTTTGTCCATATTGGTATCAGTGACGATATGTAGGGATCTGCAAAAACAACCATCCTTAACATATTTGTCCCACCTTTTTATCATGATATGAAAGAATTCAAGTCTATGGTTTACATTTTTCTTTCCCTATGTTTTGGTCAGACCTTCGTAGGAGTGAAATTCCTCCAATTCATTGACAATCATGATTGGGAATATCCTCTCCACATTCAGGTACCTTTCTCCATATAGCAGACTCTATGCTTTGGAAAATTTGAATTTCCATAAACTTTCACTGGTTTTAGCATTACAGAAGCAAAATTTCTGAGAATTCATGTGCCTTACTATCTAGTACGTTCCCTTAGGCGGCCTTGCATAAAAAAGTCTATATAACGGACCGTTCAGTCAAAAGATTCTATTATTTGACTATGCAGCTAATTCCCTTAGGTGGCTCTGCATAATCCAACCCCCTAACGGGTTTGTAAAATAATGGTAACTTCATTCTTAGGAAATACTTTTTCTAATACCTTTTAGCCATTTTCCCATGTCATCCCTCAAATTCAAAATTTCTTAAGTCATAGTTTACAATTTTCACCTCCATACATGAATGGGGTAATAAGTTTCCAAACAAATTATCAAGGAATTGATTCAATTTCACACATTCGGTCAAAGTTATTCGACCTTAAAAAATATCCTTTTTATAGTCCAACATGCATGACTTTAAACTGCCATATTTCTTGTTTCTTCTCACCATAGAGTCAAATCCTCTTTTTTCTCCAGATCAAACCCTGAGGGGGGACTTTTGTTGACACTCCTTTCTGTCACAGAGTCTAACGAATGAAAACGGGGAATAACATAAGCACAAATAGATTTATCCTCTGATGAACATCAAAAATCGACAAAGGCATGAACATGGATTTCTTTAAGCATGGGTCGCGCATGTTTCACTATGGTCATGCAAGTATACTTGTGCGCCACATATGGGTCGCATAGGTGACTTACGTTGCCTATTCTATTTTCACCCAAGGTCCTCAAATGTCCTATAAATACCCCTTGTGGTCCCCCCATTTCGAGGACGGAAAATCCAAATGTCAGATTTAATCTTTCAGAGCCTTAGCCTTTTCTTTAAGTCTTCGAAACACTTCAAAGGTAATTTCTTACCTATAATGGAAGATCTAAACTGGGGGAATAAGGCATAAGTGTTGAAATTCATCAACACTTTCATTCCTAAGTGTCCAACCCTGAAGGGAAATGTTCACACTTATGCGCCTCCTTATCCTTTCAAAAAAACTTACACACCACCCTTTTGGAAGACTTTAGGGATAATACTAAGGGATGAAGCCAAGTCTCACCCAAGTATTACCCTATTGGTTAACTGTCGCCAAAGTACACACGTGTCGCACAAGTATACTTGGGCGACTAGTACTTGCGCACCCAAATAGTACATGCGTGCCTGCCTCTTTTTGGATGCCCCTCCTGCATATTCAATTCATTTCTTCAAATCCACCTCTCATCTTAAAGATTTAGCTTTCAAAAACCTCTTCAAAGTCATTTATGGCATGGTTCCCTGATGGATTCTTCATCTGAAAAGAATTCTATGGAACATCTCTCAAAACCTCATGATTTACATAATTTTATGTCACTAAGGTTAGAGATTTCCATCATTCAAACCTCATCCTTTAAGATGAAAAGTTATTTAATCTGGCCATCCTCCTTAGGAGTAAGCCCCAAGTTCCCTAATCTGGGCATCCTCGTTAAAGGTACACCCCATGTTCCCTAATCTTGGTATCCTCATTAGGATTAAGCCCCAAATTTCTATATCTGGACATCCTCCTTTGGAGTAAGCCCCAAACATAATTTTCCTCTAACATCGGCCTCCTTCTTATGAATAAGCCCCAAGTCTCTAGTCCCATTAACCTCGGCATCCTTCTCAAGATTAAGCTCCAGTCTTAATTTATTTTGATTTTGGATTCTTTCTCAGTAGTAAAACCCAATCATAAGTCCCCTCTAATTTGGGAATCATTCTCAAGAGTAAGCACTAAGTTAAGTATCCATATTTCTATAAAGCACATATACTTTTATGGACCTTGTTCACTGGTTTCTTCCATGAAGTAAATCCCAATCCTCATATATCTTGGGCAGTCATACATACGTAATCCCCACATCATTTCTTATGATTGCATCTTTCATGGAACAATTGTTAGGTTTTTTTACTAATACCTATTGTTTCTCACATCGAGAATGACTCCCTTGATCTTAGAGTGTAAAAGAAATTATGACATCTATCTTTGAGCCATTAATCATGCATAAATTTCATACTTCATCACTAGAACTACGTGGGTTCTGATTCCTTTTCTAATAAGGATACATAGGTATCCCATATGCGGGTACGATCTCAACTCTGAAATAATCCTTGTCCTTATGAACGACAATAAACTTCAACTGCCCCACTGAGTGGCTTTAAACCCAGTATGGTTATCATAATGACTGAGATATTTCTATATAATTTATTGAAGGATACCATTGAATAATAATCTCTAATAAATACGGATAATTCTCTATCGATGAAGAAACTCAAATACATATAAAGGATTAACAACATCTCATACATATCAATCATTGTTTTTCAAATCTAAAGGAAAGATCATTTTCAAACATGGTAAATTAATAAGGATACACGAACATAACTCAAATCTATAAGAGAGTCTCAGAGTAGACAATAATTCCCCCCAAAAAAGGTGTGATGAGTCTGACCTCCCATCCTCTCGACCAATGAAAATTCTTAAGCCTCATTTAGTCCACATCAAATGAGAACCTAACTTTGGAATGTAGGTCCAAATGGATTTAGAATCATTGGATGTTTTTGGTTCTACTAATAATCCCATTAGAACCCGTTTGGAATGTTTGAATGTTAAACAAATGTGGTTATCCACATTTCCAGAGGAAACAATGGGTCTGATGTATTGAGGATAGTGAGTTCCCTTTTATAAGTGGGGAAAGGGAATGCTCTAAAACCTTACATGGAAATTTACCTAAAGAATCCAAAATGATAAATTAGTTCACATAAAAAAAGAATAGAAGTAACCATAGTTTAAATTTTGGAATTGAATATAGAGGTAATATCTTCACTCAATTTTTTCAAGTTGGATGGTTTTTTATGCCATATCTTCGTAGTCTAACGCCATGGTAAATCCATTTTTTCCTTAACGATGGTAATTAATTGTTACTATTTACAATATTCATTGTAATTAAAAATTAAGTTGAACTTATTATACAAAATATATTATACTAATTCAAAATATGGAGTCCATTTTTTTAAATTCAATTAATAGGGGTGGCTTAATTCAATTTTATATTATACTTACACATATGATGAAGTGGGTTTTCAAATAGAAAATCCTCACATTTATAGAAGGTTTTAATATAAAAATTCATTGGAAAATTGATTTTAATTACCTAATAAATTAAATTGTAATATAATTGAACTAGTATTAGATTAAAATTAATTTAAATGATAATTTACGTTTGTAAATAATATAAAGAATATGGATGTTTTTGGTAGAAATTAGATTTTTTACAAATCATTGAATAAGAAAAATTTAAGAAAAATCCAAACAAAATTCCATAAGAAAAAATACATTTGATTATATTAAAAAATGACATTATTCTCTCAAATACTATTTCTAAATGTGGTTATAATTTATAACCGTAGAGTGCAACTAAATTTCCTTTTAAAAAAAATATGTTTTTTAAAAATAGTTTCTTTTACAATAAAATAATTATTACTCTATTACTAATAAATATATAACTATTGAATTTATATTATACATATTTTAGAAATAAAATTTTCTTAATTTATTTATTAGTATTCATACCATCCAACACAACAACATGGTTATAATGGTCATGTTATAATTAAAATATGTTAATAGAGTATCAAGTTTCATTTAAATCTTATGTTGCGTGGATTACATTCTAAAAAATAAATTTAGTTTATTTAAAAATAAAAGTGTCATAAAGTGTAGTTATGTTATATTATATTATATTATTGGTGTTTTGTGTAATAAATGCTATTGAACATGATGTATGATTTTTTGAAATATTGAGGTGTTAAATTCTCATGCATTAAATAAATTGCATCCTCACAATTTAATCCTGATCTTGATAACTAAGGGTTTTATATTTGATAATACATTCATTGAAATCGACATCATAAAAAATGGTAAATAAAGAATCCTATTAATAAGAGATAAAGGGAAGTACAATGGTAAAAGGAATAACACATAACCTTCAGAGTTGGTCTCGTAGAACCAACTAGTGTGTTCTTTATAAAAGACTACATTCACTGTATTAAATACTAATAAACACCTTATCAACCCATTACTTATCTTATACATAACATAGAATTTTATAATGTCCTAATAGTAGATGTCACACTGAATTGTGATATTAGTACCCCGTTATGATGAGAAACCAGAATTGCTATGACATTATTATTAAATGTTTGTTCAATAGTTGAATAATATCCCTTAAGGGGAGAAATGTATAAATAAATATTATGGATAGAAACTCATAGGGCTTTGAAGAACCTTCTCATGGGTTATTCCCTTGGCAATATCATGTGATTGATATTATGAGAACGTGACCCGCTAAAAATAAATCCTCATTTATATGTGTCATTTGATGTTCCTATATGGGGATGTGTGTATTGGCCCTTATAATTTGATATTATTATTAATTAATATTATAAGACATTTACATTGATGTATTATCAAAAATAATGGTGACATATATTCATGGTGGGTTTGAATATGTTGGGTTAGTCGCGAGTAATATTGCATTAATGAATAGTGTGAGAACGTATTTGTTCATTATGTTTATTAACGTGAGTTAATATCATAGGCTTTTTGAAAAAAATGATATAGATTAAATAATATATAATGAATATTATTTGGCTAAAAATTATTTTATATATTCTGTATGTTAAGCACATGTCGGGGAAATAATTATTTTATTATTATTTAGAAATTGGGTTCTTCAAGATATTAAATTATTATTAAAGGGGATTTTTTAAATTTTTATTTATAAAACCATGATATATATAAACCGAATTATATTATATTTATCAGAGATCCAATTCATTTGTTTGGTTGTGTACTATGAATTTGGATAATTCTATCAAGCCATAGTGGGAACCCTTGTCCTTGAATTATCCTAATAATGGAGGGTGTTCTTCCTCTACCTTCCACTCTCATGTGTATATAGATCAATGAGAACACTTTTGATGCGATTGATATGGTTTTCAAAGTCGAGTGAATCAAGTGATATGATCTTTTATGCTAGCACCCAGAGATTCCTATGATGATTCTTGGAGATTTGTGGGAGACATGTAGATCACCACTCGAGGGAATCTACTTTTGATTCCTTCAACATAGTGACATTACAACGTAGATATATTTTCCAATCCTTCAATAAAAAAATAACTCATGCAAGGTGATTATTTAATTCATTAATTTATTTATAAATAATATGTGATGATCCTCCCTTTGGTTTCAAAATTTTATCCATTATCTATTTTTTCTATTTAGTTATGTTGATCATGTCATTTGTTGTGATATTGATCTCATATTTATCATCCATGAATTGAAAATAAAAGTTGGTAATGTCCCATCAAAGGCTTCCTCAATTCACAGAACCTACAAGTGGTATTAAAGTGATCACATAATTATTTATAATTATTTAATGACCATTGATTGATTTACGCATTTTTTATTTTGTTTTCAATACAAGTTCAATCGAACTTTTAATCCTAATTATGAGATGTACTACTTCCACATTATTTTTTCATAGACCTAATCAAAATGATTAATTTTATGAAATCAACAAACTCAAAGATCAAAACCATTGGGGCAGAGGATTCAGGATTGATAACATTGGAGTATATGTCATGTAAATGTAGTTACACACTATGTATTGGTGTTCAATGCCCTGTCATTTAATTCATAATTAATTAAAACCATAGTCATTTGTTACACATGATTAATTTAATTTCTTACATAATGTGTTGACTAGGACAACCTACCACATGGTCAGTCAGAGGAAACCTGTCTCCCAAGTACAGAGCATATTTTCCTTTGAAGTTCTACACATGATGTGTATCTCCATACACGGCCTACCTGACTGTGGACTATGTAACTTGGAGAACACATGTCGTATAGCCCTTTATACATTATTTTTACACCAATATATCCCATGAATGATTACAAACTGAGTCCCTTGGCATGTTCCTCTGATAGATGGTGTGATACGTAAACACCTTGTAGCTCTCTTGTACATGTCGTGTACTTATAAAAAATTATTCAAAATTAAAATTAATTTATTATACTATGAATCCCATTTCAAGATTTTCTTGTGTGTGGACTTTAAGTGGATAGAAAATTTCACGTGATATGGTTTTATATATATATTTCTCTCTGTGTGTGTGTGTTTAATTAATTTATATTAAATTTTCAGATCCTAATATCATGTGTGAGTCGTACGACAAAGATTACTCTATGAATTGATGCATAACACGTTAGAGAATAAATAATGTAATTTTTGTAATCATTATGTTGATATCACATGTCATGAAATTACATGATAAGTCATGTTTTATATATGTCACTAGAATAATCATTATAAGATTACAATATATGATGGGAAGAGTTGGATGGGTATTCAGCATGTTCCATGTAGGGCCCATTTATATGCATAGATAATTTAAAAAAATGGATTCATTTTTTTAAATTTATTATGTATGCGAATAAAGATAAAGAATTGATTAATTATATTAGATAATTAAATGATTCCAACTTGATTTATATTAAATAATAATCATTATTAATTGAATGCCCGTTTTATTAAATGAGCAACACGTTTCCTTCAAGTGGATTATCTTGGCCATATACCAATCCTTTTTATGTGTTTATTTTAGTTCAATTTCATATAAATTTAAATTTTTGGCCTACATAACTTCTCTCCTCTTATTATATAAGGGTATTTGTTTCCATTGATTTATTTAGGTAATAATTTTTCTCCTATCCAACATGTGAGTAAAAGAATATGTAATGGATGGATCCCCCATGCTAGTGGTGGAAATTCTGGTTTTGATCAGAGGAGAAACCAATCCAAGAGGGATTCATAGGAGGATAAGTGGAAATCTATAACACAAAACCTAATTGATCCAAGGTATTTTTACTTTAGGTCAGAAGTTATTTTATTTAATTCTATATAAACCATCCATTAGTGAAATCTCATGGTCATACCACATTATTATTTTATTTCTTTCAAACTGTTTGGTTATTTTGTTGTTGATGTTTTCTCATGACCAGTTGAATTAATGTATAAATAAGCATGCAAGATAGAACTAAAATAAATCGGATTATGTGTAAATATTATCAGGGACATTGTTAACCAGTTATGTAAATCCTCCTAATAATATCAATCATATGATAAAGATAATAATTGTAAATTTATTCATAAATGATAAAATACCAAAATTATATAATATACTGGTATATCTTTACAGTACTTCTGTAAAAATAGAACCATATTTTAGAGTGATTTACAAGACAAAGATGGGATGCTTTTAATTATCAGGGAATTCTAACATGATGTTTTGGGATATCTTTAATCAGGTCACTTCAAGGATTGAATTCCAAAGAAGGAATCAGTGTAATTTAAATTCAAGGGTTAAGGAAAACCAATTTATGGATTTCAAGATTGGGGAGTCCACTCAATAGATAATGTAACAGTGAGTTAACAAAATTTGAATTTATAATTCCAACCAAAAAACATTCATGTGTCTTAAGCAACCAAATATAGGATTCTAAGAATATGATTATAGATCTTTGACACTATAATATCCATGAAATAGGTCATTCTAAATCCATTGATGAGGGAAATTGGGTTTTTATTGAATTGTGGGAGAGTAAAAAATAAAATATTAATTTATTCTTCACAATTTAATTAGATAAAGTAATAAAATTATGATCATATCATTTAAAGAAATAGTAATAAAATGACTACAAACATAACACTATGAATATACATGACAAGTGTAACCTTCCCACCAGATAAAATTTACAAAATTAGAAAAGGTTCTAATGGATTATCATTCACCATGAAATGAAATTTTATATGCTAGAAGAACCTTTTTCGGATGAACCTGGTAATATGTATAGAGATGTAAGGTTAAAAATCTATGATAAACATTTGTATTATTCCGTAGATGTTTCGGATTTCATGTCACCATCCATGATCAATCGGATTTTGATAAAACAAGATGACATTGATGAATATAGAATGATGTGTCACCTTCAGGGTATCTATAAATTGAATTCAAGAAATGTGAAATATGAGATATCCAATTATTTGTTTATAACTACGTTTGGATATTCAATGCTAAATGAGCTTCAAGTATTCAAGATTATTTGCTACAAAGAATACTTAGAAAACAAAGGGATTAAATTAAAAAATTAGTTTCACAAAATTCACATACATTCATCAATTCCCTTTACCTTCTATATTATTATTATTAATTAAAATATAAGAAAATATGAGAAGATTATTTCATAACTTCTTACATTGATTAGCTCTGTGGATAAGGACATAGTGGTGAGGAACCCATGAAACGTTTTGTGAATAAAGACAGATGAACAAGGTGATGGAGCCTAAGACTCATATAATTCAAAAGCTCTTGAGCAGTATCATTAAATGAATAGAAAGATCTAGAGGTTGTTAAAATAAAATAAGGTATTGTATTTATCATGTGGAAATTTAGTCCATTGGAAGAGAAACTAAACACATGAGAAAAGGGAAATGTAATGGTGTGTTTATTATCAAGTTTAAACATTCAATATCTACTCATTGGTTATTAGGTACATCTTGTGGTTCTTACATCTTTATCCATATTCAGGAACCATGTAGATTCTGATGTATTTCTAGAGATGAGGTGGATAAACAAACTGCTAATGGGTAGTGGCTTGATAATCTAGCTATTGGTGATTTCCACCTTTCTTTTTTAAAAAGAATCATTGGGGTTTTCAAATATATTTATTATGTGCCAAATGTTTTCAACAAAAAAAATTCTCTATCATTCCTAGATGATGATGGTTATATTTTTATGCATGCAAATAAAATTTGATTTCTTCATAGATATGACACATGTTATCATATGGAGCATTTAAGTAACTTTATTTATGTATTTAATTACAAAAACCAAGTACTTGAATTTGATATTGAATCACGTTCACATGACTCATATAACACCCAACTATAGCATCACTATCTTAGTCATTTAAATTATATGTGTCTGAAAAAGCTATTTTAAGAATGTCATTTTGAGTCATTTGAGCTAAAACCACTTGAAAGATTTTATTCTTGTCTACAAGATAAAATGGACAATACTCCATTAAGTGGACAATTTCAATGGTCTGTAGATCATCTAGGATTGGTACACACTAATGTATGCTTACCATTTTTAGTAGAATCTTGAGGGGAGTATTTGGACATAATTACTATTACTGTTGACTTGGGTAGTTATGGTTATGTCTAATTGATGAGGTATAAGTTTGATTCCATTGAGAAATTCAAGGAATTCATGAATGAATTTGACAATGAACATGGGAAGAATATAAAGATGATTCGATAGATGAGATATATATCTTAACCAATTGTTTATCGCCTTTTTACAATAGTATAGAATTATGTCTCAACTAACTCCGTACACACTATAGTAACTAATGCTTAACATACATGGAATTACATCATTTTATATGAATATTCAGTACATTACAATATTACATGCATGATGACTGTAATAGTATAGTGTATTTGGAACCATAGAATCAAAATCGTTTATCCATGTGAAGGATCTTCCGTCTCCCATAAATATCTCCACCTTTTGTAATTCTACCTTAAAAATTTCATCATAACGTTTATAAACGAAACATAAGATTGGGGATAGATCAAATTCTCTGTAATGGTAAAAAAGGGAGATATGTAAGCATAATCATGAGAATTACGGTATGAGAACATGATAATAAAAATATAAGATCTTACTCTGCATACCAACGATCATATATATGAATTATTTTATAAATAATGGATGTTCATAAGACATGATTCATAAAAAATATAATGTAAATAAGCCATTAAATCATAACATAGGAAAAAATGGAATTATGGAAAATACATTAACATATAATATAATTTCTATAGTAGTAAAGGCATCATTTCCAATACCATCTTGGTAGTACGAGGTCAATCTCCATGCCATCTTGGTAGTCATGGTTCACTACCATTACCATTTTAGTTTCATTATTTTACTATTCACACCATCTTGGTAGTCATGATTTACTCCCATGGCCATTTTAGTTTTTTGAGTTTACTTATCATTCCATCTTTGTGACTACCAGGACCATCATATTAGCATTAGTTCCCTCATCATACCAACATGTGAGTCATGGTTCACTCCCATGGTCATATTATTAGCATGATTTTACTCCTCATATCATTGTGGTAGTCACGATTCACACCAATTTCCATATTTTTAGTCAAAGTTCATTTCCCAGACCATCTTAGTCTACCTCATTAGATATAAATCTTTACCCAATGCATTGGAAGTATAAATAGGTCACACTGGTCTCATAATGAAATCATTCATTCATGTTCCAAAAAAACACAATAATTCATATCAAAACACATGGAATTAAATACTTATCCTAAACATTTAAACATATCATAACCGGTGGAAAAAAAATATGTTTCATAAAAATTTCATCAAAAGCACATCCCGTGAAAGAGAACCATATTTCATAAACATATAACCTATGAAAGAAAAACAAGATTCATAAAAATATGACCTATTAAAGAGAAAAAGGGTTAATTATTACCTCAAAATTTAGAGTAAACCAATCAGGTAAAGAATTTGAATGCAACACATAGATCATTTCCTAAAAGGGCTTGACTAACATCAACAGATGTTATCTTAGATGGAAACTAATTTTTAAATACCTTTTGAAATAATTTAATTTGGGAAATACACATTATTACTTGGAAAATAATTTTTAGTACATAACGAAATTTGAAAATAATTTTCATAGAAAAAACCATTAAAACATACAGAGAATACTTAGAATCATTTAAATCATCTTTTCCATGAAAACATATATAATAGGCTTCAAAACATTTACAAAAATGTTTTCCTCAACAACACATAGAAAACACATAAAAATTTTAAAAATGTTTTGAAAACCATTTCATTAAAAATACATTAAAAACTCATTAATAGTGATTTAAAACGTTTTGAAATCCATTTTCCATGAAAATAAATTGAAAACATATTAATAAATCATGAAAATGTTTTGAATACCATTTTCTATAATTCTTATAAAATAATCTTGAAAATATTTTATAAACCATTCTCTTTGAAAATAATTATTAAATAATTTTCATAAAAAATATCTATTAAATATGAAAATAATTCTTTATAGGATTTTAGAAGGACAAATTCATACATTTCATATGAGGTGAAAAGAACATTCCTTTTTTGCACTATTAAAAGTATAAAAAATTACATCATTCCAAAAGCAACAAGATGATTCCATTGAAAATGTTGTTAAAGAAAAAAGGGTAAAAATATTGTTTAATGATAATAAGATATTAGTATACTATTCATGGAAACATTTTTTTAAAAAATTGTTTTGAATAGATTTTTGACCGAAGAGATGGTAAAGTGAAGATTTCATAAAAAAAATATTTCTTAACAATATTATGGACCAAAAATTGGAAAATTTGAACCAATACATGAGTATATCATGAATTACAAGATGATAATATGTGTCAATAATGTCTTCAGATATGGGTTATAATATTTCCTCAAATGAATCATAAACATAAATAATCTTGAAAAGCGATGAGAATGTTTCAATAATCTCTTAGCACTTGGTAACATAGGATGATACACTCCATGTAAGAAAGGAAATTTATTTGAATCATAAAATATCATCAAAATAAGTAGATTTAATATATAAAAATGAATTATATAAAACTATCGAGATTGTTTTGGTGAATAATAATGCATGAGTCCCAATGATGGAACATTGTGACAAAACCTTTTTAAGGATTTGGTAACATTCAGAACATAAACCGCATGAAATAATTTTCATAAAATGGATATGTTAATAAAAATAAATTTAAGTAAAAAATATATATATAATAAAACCATGGGTGTTTCATACACCATATAAGAGGAATGAGTGGCGAACATAACATGTATATCATGAAAAAAACTGAGTATAAATCCCCCTACCATGTGTCTTGACTCTCATCGTATTCGTTCAATACAATGATATAATAAATATATATATTTTATAAATATTTTATAGAACCATATTATTATATCTAATTAAATATATGTTTTTATTATGAACTTATATTACCCTCTTGTATCTCATCCAATGTTAGGGTTTCACATTGGGAAATATTCTCTTGGTTTTCATATGTGTCTTAATTTATTATATATTTTGTCCTTATACTTATATAATGATTTATAGAACAAAAAAACATGTTATAAATATCATTAATATTCAGTATATTTTTATTATAAAAATCTAGAGGATATAGAATTATGAAATTGAATACACTATACATGGAGACGGTTAGTCGTATGCATGCATGAAAACTGTTTTTGTTTTAATTATCGTATTGAAAGAATGTTTGTAAATGAAATATATATACATATATATATTTATATATCATTATTAAATTAGAATTATTATATCATATATATCATATATGTTCTCTAAAAACATCCTTAATAAACAACATGTAGTGTGTGAGTGAATCACATCACTTTGAGGGGGTGTTTTTCCACACTTCCTCAAACGTGATTGTTGTATTAACACAAAATTGAATGTAAAAAAATCTATATGTCATAAGAAATGTTTGAATAAGCTTAAAATTTGATTAAATATATTATATAACATTTATAAATATAGTTTCCATTATAATTTCTATCATGAGAGGTGGTACGGGAAAAATGAACAGTCATCGTTTTGTGAGGCACTAGTTTTTCATACACAAAGATATCATCTTTATTACTCATTAGAGGGGGGTTTATGTTAGCATAATTCGAAAATTTAGCATAAATAGTACTATTATATTGTCTATAATGGATTTTTCATAAAATAATTGAATAAATAGATTGAATGGGAGGATAAGGAAAATAAAATAAAGGATATTTGGAGAAGATTTTGCCTCTTAATATGGTAACTCATTTTCGTCTGTGCCAAAAGGATTCATTGGCATTCCTTCTTTCCAATGGAAGGATTCTATGAAGAATGTTGGGATTTTGGTAAGTGTATTAGGGAGGTCTTGTCCAATATTGTGTGGGTTTAGAGGTGTGAGTAAGTGGGATAGATGGTATATTTTTATATGAAAGGAAAATTACTAACTTGGGATTTGTAGAAGCATGTTAAGTGTACACATGTTATTACCTAAAAAAGTCATAAAAACCCAAAAAAAATCAATAATTTATGGTTTATAGCCGATATATGGACATTATTGTGTGTTGGAAAAGTGTATAGATCATTTTTCCCTTAATTGTATGGTTTAGTTGCAAATTATTCTTAATTTGGCCTTAATTATTGTTATAAATTTTAATCAATTTCACTAATCATTTTGGTATGAAATTAACAAGGTATTATTATAATCAAAATACTAGAATGAATAAAAAATTATTTATTTGTATTTTCATATTAAAAAAAGATACCAAATTAATTTTAATGTTAATCTCATAAATGGGACGAAATAATGGGGTTTTAAAGTAGATAAATATTCAAAAGATTAATGATATTTTATTTTCAATTTCAACGTGAAAATGATTCTAAAAAATTAAATTTTACAAATAGATTAAATATTTATCTAATATAGACAAAATAAATATAATATCATATGACATTAATAAATAATTAAACAGAAATGTATTTTTTATCTAAAAATATTATTTTCACTATTCATTAAAAAAATGAAGTTTCTCAGAAAATAAAAAAAATCACCCTAGATTAATTTTGATATTTGGGATTCAAAATGATATTTATTTTATAATATTCAATTTATAAATGTATCTCAAATTAATTTTTTTAATAAAAGTGGTTTATTCATAAAATTAGTTTCTTTAACATTAATGGAATTTTCAAAAAATCATCTCTTTGAGTGTAAATATGTTCTATTTATATATAAAAATTATAGAAAATATTTGAAAGATTCTTATTACTATTCCTTTAAATAATTTTAAAATTAAGGATCTAATTATCTCAATTAAATAATTATTTAAAAAATGATGTTTCGTAGACACCTAGTGTTGTGAGCATCATACACCCAGTCAACGTTGTGTGTAACATACTCCAAGTCATACTGCATTTTAGTGTTTCATGTTACATATTCCATGTCCATTCCATATGAAAGAAATGTTTGAATTACTTAATTTATAGACAGGAATAGAAATCTAATTTATCATGGTAAAACAGCTTTGTGACCATAATAATATTTCCTTTTATATTCAATCGATTTTCATATTCATTTATAATTATTTGGTAACCAATTAATTCATATTATATCATGTAAACGATATATTTAATAGATTAGTTAATTCTATTCATAACCTCCAATTTAACATCATGGTTTTATCTTATTATATTAAATAATAATATTTTATTAATATATAATTTTTAGTAAAACATGGTCTTTTGTGTTATGCATGTCATTGATGAAATTCATTATTGCATATAAGGACAGATAACATTGATGTTTTGTGTAGAAAAAGAAAAATTTTATGTTTCATGTAAACATTCCTTAACATGATGTTTCATAGAATGCATAGAAAACATAATTCTTTAATAAAATAAATAATCATTAGTGTTGCATGAAATGAAAAAATATCAAAAAGGGGAAATTAATTCGAATTTATTTTTTAAAAAAATATTAGGGTGTTACATTCTACCCCCCTTAAAATAAATTTAACCCTTGAAATTCATATTGGTTTTCAATGGGTTAATACATGAATGTTTAATTTGTATAAACCCACATTATATAATTGAATATTAACCCTTCCATTAAAAAGGAATTTTTGGAACCACAATGGTTACCTAATGTGACATATAACTAAGATTCCACATAATAAAATATAGCTTGGTAGAGAAGACTTTAAAAAGAGGAAAAGTGTAAATATTTCTGTGGATTTATTAAAGCCATAAATCAAAATAAAGTGAATGAAAAAAAGAAAATTTTAGGGCCTCAAATTCATAAATATGTGATGATTTAAAAGGAAGTCAGTTTAAAAAATAGGTAATAGGACAACACATTTTCATTTTTGATCATTATCATATCATTGAGTAATTATTTTTATTGACCAATGATAAACATTAATATCCATTCATGGCTTTTAATTTTATCTATTTACTATTCATCCATTACTTCATGAAATGGATGTCCATAAATAAACATAGATTTCTAGAGCACTAAAATACACTTTTAGTAGATATTAAGGTTCATAAGGAACGATAAGTATTAATATTTATAAATAACTATTCTTAACATTCAATATGGTTAATAAAATAATATCTACAAATAAAAAAGTAACACTACAATTTCATCATAAATAAATATTCCCCAAATATAACAATACATAAACTTGTAAATCATGTAGGCTACTCCTAGCCATGAAACCATTATCATCCTCTGGTTAGGGGTTCAGGACCTATGGATTTACCAGACATGATTTGGTGACACCCAACATACATTATCTTCTTTTCTAAAACAAACAAAAAATATAATTTACAAAATAAATATTATAGAAATCCTTTAAATAATGTTAATCACTAAATAAACTTTTATCCTTGTTTTTAATACAAAATCAATACATAAATAGATCCTATGATGTTTAACATACATTTTTCATGAATGGTTAACCTTATAACCCTTCCAAAAGATAGAAATACAAATCTTTAGCAACAATGTTATTAAATTATCTTAACATTGATCCCCCATATATAAAGATATAACACTTGGTTGTCACATTAAAAACATGTGAATAACATCATCATATATTCCATTGAAACATGTTTACTACCTAAATTACCATAAATCCGTTTAGAAATCATGTGTACTTCCTTATACCAAAGTGTATTGGTAATATTCTTGAAATCCAATAAAATTAAACTTCATCCATGATGACATATAAGACTTTGTCATTAATCTTCTCTAGGATAATTTATACCGTCCAATTTCTATTATTCATAACCCACATATCATTATCCAAACATCATTATCTTAACATAATGAATATATTAAGGGTTACCATCACTTAATAAAAATACCACCTTCTCAATAAATCACATCCCTTGTCCACCATGATCATTCAACATAAACTGTAAATACTATGCGAAAAACATAAGTAAAAAAATCCTTGTATACATCATCATTCATAATTATTTGAAACAAAATACAAAAAAACTTCGATTACTTAAACATTAATCCATTAACTATTCTACCTCATCCTATTATAGAATACCTCTTTCCTTTAACATTTCATCTATAGCCTCTTCATCATCAGCAATGTAACAATTATTCACACCACCTTTTTGATTATCATTAGGATCTTTCATCATGATATATTTAATTCTATAATAACCAATTTTTTTACACATAAAAAACATAAATATTGATGATGACTTAGAGAGGCCAATAGTCTCATAAATTTAGTTAGCATAACTCTTCCTTTCTCCCATGAAATCCCTTTATTTGTGTCCTTCTTTTCCATAGTCATAATGTATTCATATTCCTATAAGACCTTCAGATAGGTGATACCTTCCACACTCTTGAAACAAAGGAAACTAAATCTTCTTTTCCTCACAGTCCCCATTACCTGAACTCCCAGTGACCTCCTTCATTCTCTTCCATGGTGATTCTGAGAGTTGGTTAAGGTACACATTTTTAATCAAGTTATATGAAAACTAATTAGGAATGGAAGAAACATCATTCAATCCATTGATCCTCACACTTAATATATTATCAAAAAATTGTCAATAAAATTAAACATGAATCCAGTTTCGTCTAGTTCCCACCATTAAATAATACATGGAGCATACTGTGTGAATTACGTATCATTGTAAAAAATCACATAGTTAATAATTGAACCTCTTTTGGGATTTCTAAATCATGAAACCTTATTTAATATATGAAACCCCAATTTCTTCCTTGGTTATTTATAGGAAAATTTTATCTAAATAATTTATTATGGTTCGTGAAGAGATTATGTATTTCTAAATCATATCCCAGGGGAGTGTCAAACTATGTGTGTTTATAGGCCCAATTTCATGTGCAAAATTTCCCCAAGTCAGGCTCGTAACATCTTTCCATAGTTGTTACCCCTAGATACATAAGTGCTAGAGACACATCCACTTGAAGTATCCAAACCTGGATTTATTTCTAGGAAACCACTCACTCTACCCTTTACAAAAATTCTAATACTTTTCATAATCATTACCTCATCCATATACATATACGTAAATACATCCCTAGACATATCCTTAGAAATATACCTAGGGATGTCACTATAGTTTTCTCATCCTAGTTTCAAAATGATAACTAAACCATTCATTTAATACGAACTATAGAAACCCAGACTTAACATATATAGATATTTCATCATTTTAGATGTGTATTTAGTACATTATAAAATACATTCCCAAACACCATAATAGTTTTATTTTTATGGAAATATGGAAACAAAATATTCAATCCTGGTGAAGGATCTTGGACATGTCCCATAATGATCTCCACCATTACTAATTCTACCTAAAACCATTATTCATTACTTGGGGAAAAGAAACATAGTAAAGGGTTTATCTCAAATTATCAGTATGGTTAAACAAGGGAGATATGTAAGAATAATCATAAGAAAAAGGGTATAAGAATAGGATCATGAAAATATAAGATCATAACATGCATATAAAAGATTGTATACATGTATCATTGCATATATTCTAGACGTTCATAAGTCAAGAGTCATAATGGAATAAAAAACACAATACGTGAAATCATAACATAATAACAAAACATGGAATTTTGGAATACACAAAAGCATAAAATATGATTTCCATAGTAGCCAAGGTATCACTACCAATACCATATTGGTATTATGGATTCTATCCACATACCATCTTGGTAGTCATGGTTCTCTATGATGGACATATTAGTAGCATGAGTTCACTCCTACTAACATCTTGTCAGTCATGGTTCACTCCCATGTCTATATTAGTAGCACGAGTTCACTCCTCATAACATATTGGTAGTCATGTATCACTCCCATGTCTATCTTAGTTTCATGAGTTACATCATCATACCATCATAGTAGTCCTAGTTCACTCCCATGTCAATATTAGTAGCATGATTCCACTCCTCATACATTGTTGGTTGTAATGGTTCACTCTAATGACCATCTTAGTTCTCAAGGTTCCATCCCAAGACAATGTTAGTCTATCTCAATAGATATAAATATTTACCCAATGCATTGGAGGGAGATATAGGTCCCACCCATCTCATATTGGAATCATACATACATTTTTTAAAAAATCATACGAAATAATATCTTAGCCCCTGAAATTAAATTGGTATCATAAACAAGTAAACATATCTTAACCTATGTAAAGAGATAGAGGATTCATAGAAATTTCAACAAAAGAATAACCTGTGAAAGAGAATTGGATTTCATAAAAATATAACCTGTAAAAGAGAAACATGTTTCATAATGATATATCATGTGAAGAAGAAATAGGTTTTGTAATTATGCTGAAAATAAGAAAAAACCATCCATATAAAGATTGTGATTGGCACCATTAGATAATTTTATAAATGGTAATGAATAACTTAAACTGATGTCATATTAGATATATTTTTTAAAAATATTTTAAAATAAATTCTTCATTAAAATATCCTTTATTTTATGAAAAAGTATTATTAATACATAAAATCATTTGATATTAATTTTCATAGAAAATAACATTAAAAAATATAATTAATATAAGAAATAATTTGAAAAAAATATCCTTAAAAAGTTCTAAAATAAACTTAAAAACAATTCAAAACAGTTTCTTTAGAAGATCTTTGAAAACATATAAAGAAATCCTAAAAAGGTTTTTAAATAAATTAAATATATAATAATTAAAAAACTAATAAATTGATCTTGAAAACGTTTTAAAACCATTTTCTTTAAATATACATTAAAAACTTATGAATTTTTTTTTGATAATTCTTGGACGAAATTTTTTTCATGAAAATATATATATTAAGAAAGAAAAAAAATTAAACCATTTTATTTGAAAAGAAAAATTGAAAATATTTTCCCAAAAACTGATTATTAAAAAATGAAATATCCAAACGATTTATAGTGAATATATCTCTACATGTCATACGAGTTAAAGAGAACAATCCTTCTTGCACAGTGAAACACTACTGGAAAATGGGATTATACCCACGATTTTTCAAAACACCGTGGGTATAGGGTATGCCTATAGCCACTATTTTAGAAAACCATGTGAAGAAGGATAATATGGGACCTATATGCATAGTTTTGGAAGACTGTGGGTATAGGTCATCTATACCCAAGGTTTTTCCCAAAACCGTGGGTATGGATTTTTTTAAAAGACCAATACCCATGGTTTTGCAAAACCATGGGTATCAGGTTTATTCGGAAAACCTATACCCATAATTTCTAAAAACCATGGGTATTTGTGTGTTTTTTTTGAAGACCTATACCCATGGTTTGACCAGACCATGGGTATAACTTTCCCGTATTATGGTGGGGAAAAAAATTACACAGGATAATAAAAATATTTTGCAGGAACACGGTTTTGGATTAATATAATTAAAAACATACACAGATAAATAAAAGTAATATATGTACGTTGGTTGGTCAGGTAGTTCATGTTGTTGAAGTCTATGCACTGTTCGAACCTCGGTGTGTTTTTTTCTAATAAATGAGTTATTATTAATATAAGTATTTAAATGTATAGGTATATTAACAAAATTTCGCAGTTCTGTTGGTCAGGCGATGTATCTTCCTCCAATTGGTTGCGTGTTCGATTCTCGCCTTCCTAATTTTTAGATAAGTTTTGATATTAATATATATATATATACATAACATGTGCTTGGCTCGGTTGGTGATAGGGGTAGAATTATTCTGGGGCGTCGATTGTTCGAATCCCTCCAACTTCATTTTTTTAATTTAAATCCCAACAGTTTGAAAACCGTTGGGGTAGTGTTGTTCCACGCAGTAAAACAGTGTGCCGCACTATGACACCCCTATACCCATGGTTTTCCAAACCATGGGTATAGGCTTAGACCACTATTGCGACGCCTCTCATGCCCACGGTTCACAAAACCATGGGTATTGGCTGTCTTTCCAGCAGTGAAAGGATAGACTATTTCCCCATTCATTAAGTGATAAGAAGGTTTCTTTGAAAATGTTTGTATGTAAAAGAGTGGGTAAAAATTAATTTTAATTATCATAGGGGATTAGTATACTAATCATGGAATCCCTTTTTGAAAAACATGGTTTTTAATATATTTTTGACCAAAGAGAGGGTAAAGTTGGGCTTTCTTAAAAACATTTTCTAAACAATCATACAGGAAAAATAGTAGAAAATTGGTTCCAATACATTATTATATCATGAATAACCCGAGGATAATAATTTTAATGAATATATTTAGATATGTGTTATAACAATTCATTAATGGAATCATAAACATAAACTATACTGAAAAGCGGTGAGATTGTTTCCATAAACACTTATCACTTGGTAACATGTGATCATACCCTCCATGTAAGAATGGGAAATGACATGAAGATTAAAATAGATTGAAAATATGTATATTCTTGATATACCGTGGAATTATATAAACCTTGAAAAATAGTTCAGGTTCACAATAATAAATGATTCCCAAAGATTAAAATTTGAGACAAAGCCTTTTTTTACCGATTTATTAACTTTTGAAAACATAAAACCTATGAAAGAATGTTCATAAAAAGGATATGTTAGTACCCATAAATTTATGTAAAATTTAAATAGAATAAATTCATGACCCTTTAATAATCCACAGAAATAGAATGATTTGTGAACCTAGCTTGTTTCTCATGAAAATAAAAATTGAGAAGAAATTCCTTTACCTTATGTCTTGACTATCATCGTACTCATTCAAACCACCAGTATAATAAATAAAAATTTATTATAAATTTTTTAAAGAACCATATTATTATATATAATACCATATATGGTTTATTATGTCCTAATATTATTCATTTTTAACCATCATATGTTAACGTTCCACTTCGGGTAACATTCACTTTGTTTTTTAAATATTCTTTAATTTGCTATAGCTTTGGTCTGTATACATATATCATGACTTCTAGAATGTAAAACATGATATAAATATAATTAATTTCCAGAATATTGTTATTATAATAATATATATCATGTATAATTATGAAATGAAATAAAATGTTCATTGAGATGGTAAGTCATACGTAAGCATGAACATAGTTTAAATTTTTATTATTGTACTAAAAGAAAGTATGTAAATGAAATATGTATATATATATATATGTATATATAAATAATTATTCATTTAGAAATATTTTTTCATATTTATCTTTAAATTTCATCAAAATCAACCTTATCACATTTCATATAGTCTGTGAACTAGTCACATCGCTTTACGGGGGCGGTGGTCAACACTTTCTCTAACAATATTATCATATTAACACCAAATGGGAAGTAAAAAGGTACGTGTTTTAAAAATAAATATTTTATCTTATTGAAATAAAAAAATATCCTATATAATATATAATATATAATATATATTGTAAATCGTAATGGCCACTATTATTAGTGGTACAAGAAAAAGGAACAATCATCAATTCGTTGGGCAGTAGTTTTCTGTACATAGAAAATGTATGTTCATTACCCATCTGATTGAGGTGTGTGTAAGATTAGGCTGAACAATTACCCTATTAAATGAAAATCTATTTATGATACTATTTTTTCATACCATAATTAAATAAATAGAGTAGAGGGGTGGATAATGAAAACCTAATAATGAATCTTGATAGAATACATTGCCTCTTAATCATGTAACTCCTTTTGGATTGTTCTAAAAGGCTTCCATGGGTTTCCTTCTGACCAAGTTAAGAATCTTATGAGGATGATAGGGATTTTTGGAAGTGGATTGGGACTTTATTTTCAGATCATAAGTGGTTTCAGATGTGTGAGGAAGTGGGATATGTGGTAGATTTTTATAGGGAATTAAAAGGACTCATGTGTAATTTTTAGAAACAAGTTAGGTGTATAAATGTTCTTGCTAAAAATAGTCATAAAAAAATAATGGATGTTTTATGCCATCAATATGGACATATAATGGGCATTGGACTCATGTCTAGGTCATTCCCCCCTAATTTGATGGTTTAGTCCCTAATTATAGTTAATTTGGTCGTAATCATTGTGATTAATTTTTATCACTTTTACAAATCATTTTGGTCAAAAATTAACTTCCAAATTTTAGAATCGTAATATAATATTGAATATAGTGATATATATCATTTTTTTAAATTCAAAACACATAAGTGAAAAAATTAATATTAATTTTAATCATGTAGTTAAGATGAAATAACATGTTTCTCAAGTAGAAAACATGATATAAAGATTGTTATGAATTTTTATTCAATTTAAAATTGAAAACGATTATAATGAATTAAATTTTATTAATAGATGAAATTTTTTTATAAGTTGACCTAAAAAATTATAATATCAATTAAAATAAAAAACTAATTAATTATAAAGTAATTTTTAATAAAAATCAGTATTTTTTCACAATTTATAATAAATGTAGTATCTCAAAAAAACATCAAGAATTCACCCTAGGATAATTTTGATCCACTGAATTAAAAAATTGTCTTTATTTTATAAAATCAAATTTCTAATTTTTTTTACTATTAACATTATAATTAAAAGCATTCTTTTCAAGAAAACAGTATTTTAAACATTAAATGACTTTTCCAAAAATCATATATTTCAATATCAATATATTTTATTTATATAAAAAATTTATAAAAAATATTTTAAAAATAGTTATTTCTATTCCTATAACTATTTTTAATGGCTAGGTTATAATAATGTCATTTAAATAATTATATTAATTTTTTTGTAGAATCTCAATGTTGCATGCGCCGTACTCCATGTATGTGTTTCATGTAATGTACGTGACGTCGTACGCCAAGTCAGTATTTCATGTAACAATAAAAAAGTTAGAACCGTGTTGTAGGAATGTTTGACTTAGTTCACTTCATGAAATAAATGAAAATTTAATTTACTAGAGTAGAATAACTTTGTCACCATAATAATATTTTCTTTTATATACAATAAGTTTTCATATTCATTTATAATTAATTGGTTACCTATGAATTCATATTATATTGTGGAAACCAAATATTTTAATAGATTATTTAATATCATTCATAAGATATAATTTAACTTCAAGGTTTTATCTTATTATGTTAAATAATTATATTTTAATGAAATATTATTGTTTGATAAACCTCGGTTTTGCATGTTACAGAAGTAATTGAGGAATGTCTTTGTTATGTATAATGCAAGCTAATGAAGGTGTTATGTGTTGAGAATACCAACATATATTTTGCGTCTAAATCATGATTAAATTTGTGTTTCATATAATGTATGCCAAACATAGTTCATTAAAAAATAAACATTATTTAGTGTTTAATGAAATGAAAGATATCAAAATGTGAAAAATTAATTTGAAAAAAATCACAAAATTTTTGGGTGATACACACACCATAGTGGAGTGGTGTTCGTGAAATAAGGAACTGTACCATGTTAGACATGATATGGTTGATAATGTGTCGTGTTGATCTTCTTTATCCTTTTTCGTATATTCATTAAAAATTGCACCATACACATTAAACAGATTACCAACTTGATAACAAAATTTAATTCCATTTGAGTTATGGATTAGAAATAAACTTGTTTTTTCACATACATTTCCATGGGTTTATGAGGCATTTGTTAAAACCCATAGGATGAAAATTGTTATTCCATATAAATCATTACATGGTGGTTAATGTAAACACATATAAAGAAAGGTTATTGGATAAATGGTCTAAACAACATCAAGTAATTCACTATGATGAAACCATTTCACTAGTTTCAATGTTTTAATGCTTCTAAATTGTATTTTATATAGAAAAAAACCATGACTTTGAGATTTGGAAGATGGTCGTCAAATTAAATTCCATAATGGGAACCTTCAAGAATATTTCTACACAACCAGGATGTTTTGTGACTCTTGATGATCCCAAATGGATTTGAAAGTTATAAAGATACATTGGTGAATTTAAGAAATTATCCTAGTCAGGAAACATTTGATTGGATTATGCTATAGAATAACTAGGTTTTATAAATAATGAATGTGAGCCATGTGTTTATAAGAGGTTTAGTGAGAATAAAGTAATTATCCAAGTAGTATATGTTGGTTGTATATAACTTATTTAAAATGTGATACCTGTCTTACAATATATTGATGAATGGTTAAAAACGTGTGTCTCTATTAATGAAATTGGTGAGCAACCTATATTCTAGGGATCAAGATCATTAATGAGATATCTAAGAGGCTTCTTAAACTATGTAAAACTACATACATTTACTAGATATTAGATAGATTTATAATTAAACAATGTACTCGGGGATTGGTTCCAGTGACACATCGTTTACATATTTCTATGAAAATGGGTCCGTAGATAGACTAGGAGAAAGATACAATGATTAAGATATCATATTATTCAATGATATGATCAATCCGTTTTGCCATGTTTGGTACTGAACATGATGTTTCCTATACATTGAGCATGGTAGGATGATATCAATTAGTTCAAGGATAATAAAATTTCTCTACTATTATGGATATCCCTAACTATCTATGGATAAATAAGGATATGTTCCTAGTGAATGGTGGAGATTAATATCTTTTCATTAGGGGTTATATAGATTCTAGTTTCAAAAATTTTCTGAATGATTTGATGTCACAGTGAGGATATGTTCTTTTGACTCAATTAAGGAGTTGTGAGAAAAATGAGTTCAAAGAAACTAGTTTTCACTATTTCTACAGTAGTGGCTGTGTATATAGAAGCTTTTGATTCAACCAAGTAAATAATTTGTATATAAAACATTATCTAAGATCATGATGTGGTACGAGGAAATAAAGACCCAATCACATTGTATTACGATAATACTATAGTGGTGGCTCTTGCAAAAGAGGCAAGGTTATAAAAATGGCCAAGAAATATACTATAGAGGTATCACCTCTTTAGGGATTTTTATTATAGGGTTATAATTGTAGTAAGTACCTCACCCATAGAAAATAACATGGAAAAACCCATGAATAAAGGAATATCATTGCAGAAGCATGAGTATCATGTGATAGCTATCGGACTGAGTGTTGTTATTAGTTGGTTGTAGTGTAAGTAGAAGTTTTGGAGTTAGTTCCCTAGAACCAAATTCAATATAATTTATTATTACATGTAATCATAATATTTAATATTAAGACACTTTTTTCTCATCGTGATATTTCTTATTCATAACATAGTATATGATAATGTCTTAAGAGTAGTTTTCACAATAAAAGGTCTTAGTAGCTCCCTAATATAATGAGAACCCAGAAGTGCTACAACATTATTATTAAACATATGTTTTATATCTAGATGAAATCCTTTATGGGAAAAATTTGATAATGTCTATCATGGGTGGAGACACAAAATAATTTTTGGAACCATCTCATGATGTACGCCATTGTTAATATAAGGTGTAAGATATTATGAGAAAAGACCCGCAAGTAGAAAATACACATTTATATGTTTCGTTAGATGTTCCTATCCTTTGACATGTTTATTGGATTATAGAAATTAATATTATAACTAATGAATATTATAAGTCCTGAAATTTTCATTATTGATAAAACCATGAGGTCATATGTTCACGTGGAGGTAGGATACATTTGGTGCATCTGGATTAATATCACATTAATGAATAAAACATGATAATATTTGTGCCTTATTTTCATTAATGTCCATTGATATCTGATTCCAAATTTTGGAAATAATATATCCTCATTAAATCCATGAAGTGGATTTCAATAGGAAAGTGAATTTTTTTGAAAAAGTCTACGAACAAGTCATTGGGAACATAGGTTGATGTCACCAGCATGCAACCATTTTGATTGCAGATATCATTATAAAGGGATTATATTACACAGTAAGAATCATAATGAGGCATTGTATAATTTTTTTATTGACTTATTCTCTGATGGGTTCCTTGGATTATCACTAGACACAATCCTTATACTTCTGGCATCTTCACCTAATGGTATTGAGAAAGAGTTATAGTGGGTCACACAGTAAGTGTATCTAGAATCTCATTTAAATAATATATTATTATTTATTATTTAAAATTTTTGATAAATATTATTCCCATGTGTGGTTTAATAATTATTAATGTATTATTGATCACATATAATTCATCACAAGTTATTCAAGAGAATATTATGTGAGGAGAATATTTAATAAATATTTATTTTTTATTTAGTGAATATAATATTTATTTATATATTGTAGAATAAAACATTGATTTAAATTTGTTAAATAACTAGTCATTATTCAAGGCCTGATAAATATTGTGGATGAATGGAGGACTGAGTTTTCAAGCCCAGTGAAAAATAATATATATTGAATATTATTCAATTAAATAATATTTAATTTTATTCACAAGTTTACCACATGTTATGAAAATAAAAATATTATTATTATTTTGACATGGTGTTCTAAATGGGATTAAATAAATACTATCATGGACTTATGAAAATATTAATTTCTAAATGCTAGTGGTATTTATAACAAATTATTTTTATTATCATGAGATCCAATTCAATTTTTTGGTTATGTGAAAAAATTTGGAAAATACTTTCAATCCATAGAGAGCCCCCTTCTAAAAGAACACTCTAAAAAATGGAGTGATATCTTCCTCCAGCTCAATCTCTCGATTATAGAAAACTCATATAGAACATTTTAAAATTGATTATCATGGAGATCAAAGGCCAAAAATACAAGAAATATGATCTACTATGATAACACATATAGATTCCTCTAATGGTGCTCGAAGTTTTTTGGAACACATGTGGATCACCACTAGAGGAATTATTATCTTGATTTCTTGAACACAATAATGGTACATAATAGATCTATTTTTAGGTCCATCAACTTAAAAATAATTTCAGTAATGTGATTCATTAATTTATTAAATTAATTATAAATAAAATTTTATGATTATCCCTTTTGTTCTAGAATTTTATCCAATGTTTGTTTTCTATGATTAAATTCTGTT
This sequence comes from Viscum album, assembly GCA_963277665.1. Taxonomy (NCBI): domain Eukaryota; kingdom Viridiplantae; phylum Streptophyta; class Magnoliopsida; order Santalales; family Viscaceae; genus Viscum; species Viscum album. Next base: position 1,469,985,962 of record OY728125.1, on the reverse strand, counting down.
GATCAATATATTTATCGTCATATAGTTCTCAGATTCATTATCGACCATTTCTAAATCAATTTTGGGCATGACTTGTCATATGCTTCTATTGCACCTAAAACCTATAATAACTATGATTATATATAGAAGAACATTTTTTCAATTTAATTATATTTACATGGATGAAAAGCGTAAATAATTATATATATTATAGAGATCACTAATAAAAAAAGTGAATAGTCAATAAAAATACAAGGACCAAAAATCATAAATCTTTGATGATTTAAACGACCATGGACTTAATATAAATGATGGTATTATGATAATATTTTGGTTTAATATCCTTTACATAATTTTGAGGAATTATTTTACCATCAAGACTGGTAATATATGCAAATATACTTACTTGGTATCTTTCTATTTCATAGGCATAATTTTAACTTTTTGTCGTGCTTCAATCAATTTCAAAAACATTTCCTACTAAAAGATATAAATATCCATGATTATTTATTTATTATAGAAACACAATAATTAAATTTTAACATAACATATGATATATAAAAGTGTAAAATTTCTTTATGTCTATATATAAATATTTTACAAAACCAATATAGTAATATGAACATTGATTAAAATAATCCAAAAAAAATCCTTCAATCCTAACACCAACAAACTAATCAATTCCCTTCATCTAAAGTAATAACATATGATTGACCTTGATCAATTAGATTATTTTGGGGTATATTCTATTGAATATTGTAGAATTTATTTGTATAGTGTCTCATCCTCGTATAGTGTATGAAATGATCATTTTAAGAAACTTTTATTCAATTGGATTTATGAACATCATGGAATATTTCTCCAAAATTGGAAATAACTCCTCCTTTTATGAATATACCAAGGTGTTTCCATCGAGAAGTATCACATTTTGGAAAATAATTCCTTCCCATAACATTATTCGTCTACCCTAATATGGTTATAATTTTATCAATTCCTGCTCTAGCTGCATCTCTAACTTCACAATATTATGTAGGGTTAAATCCCGACATGGGTTGCATGAATTTATAATGATCCAATTAATACATTATTCACTAATTATAAATAATGTCAGGAACTATATTAAATCAAAAAAATTCAAAACATAATTTATAATCCAAAAACTAGTGAAACACGTAACATAAATTGAAAAATATATGCATAGATAATATCATAATCCAAAGCATGATTTCTTTGGAGATATAATTACATTCAACTCATTTATAATGGATTATTAAGATAATTTTATTTATCCTATTCATATCCCCAGGAGTGTCAAACTAAGTGTGAAATAAGGAATGCTATTATACACTAGGTGGTGATTTAGTCCTGAAAAAATGCACATTTTGTGGAGTTATTACCCCGAGGTACATCGGTGGCAAACCATATCGAAATGTAGTATCTTGATAATGATATATTTTCTAGAAAAAACCCACATAACATCTTCTTTAATAAAATTTAAAATTTTATTATTTACACATACTCAAAGTATATCATAGATTTATTTTTTCTCATTCATGTTTTATACAATATAGTTTCCACAGTTTCTATAAAACTTCTTCTAATGAAAACTGCAGTGACCCAAACCCCAAAATTCTAGTGCGGGTGTCTACCTCATTACATTGGCACTAGATACAAGGTATCACATCCCGATAGACTGAATAATTTATTAATATTCGTAAACTAGATTCATATATAAAACTCACATATAATTTATAACATAAGATACACAATGTATTTTATTTGAGAAGTCCATAATTCATCATAGTATATCCTTGAATATCAATCAAAATAGACTTTTTGGTATCTTGGGTTAAATAAACATTAAGAAATGGGTTTTCTCTAATGCATAGTAATGGTATATGTATCATGGAAACAATGAATAATTACACAATACTCATCATAGGAATCTAAATAACTGATGCAGGTTCCATTTAAATAATAACTTCGGTATATAATTAAACGGTTATATGATGATAAAATAATGACATATAAAAAATCACATGATATTAAAAACCTAACTATGGATATTATAAAAATTGAAAATTAACATGGAATATCAATTACTAAATTCATAATAATAAAATTCATAATGACAGGTATGTAAAAATTAATTCGAGGAATTATGCCAATACATCTAAATAAATGGGTAAGGCATCATCAAAAACCCAATATTTTTTTGTATCATTATACCAACTGATGAATCAAGGTGATATAGCGGTATACATACATCATTTACTAATCTTGTGAATTCATCAATAGAATGGGGCGAATCATATTCAACATAAACATACATATTAAATTACTAACATATGAAATCATATAACTTACCCTAATCAATAAACGTAATCATAAACCATCCATAGTGAAATGGTGAGTCGTAATAATGTTACCTCTCTCCAATAAAATGATCATAAAACATCTGAATAAATAATAAGGATGGTTTTAAGACCAAATATCATGATTGGCTCATAAGTAAAATATAGGGTTGATGGTTTTTATGAATATAAATAATGTAAAAATATCCTAAAAACATTATTTAGAAAAAAATACTTTCATTTTGAGAATCAACTTTTAAAACAAAATGATCACGTAAAACATTAAAAATAATTTTTATTGAGAATTAACTTTAATTTTTTTAAATAATCATTAAAAAGTTTATTGTTCCTCATGGTGGAAAATTCAATTCTTGAAATATATGTTTAAAAAAATTCCTTCCACATTTTTAGTAAAATCAAAATTGAAATTATTTGGAAAAACACATGAAAATTCCTTTAAAAAATGTTTATAAAAATTTAAAATGTGTCAAAATTTATTTAATAATTCATTTTGAAAATGTTAAAAAATTTATATTTTTTTAGAAAACATGGGTTTTTAAGAGAAGTGATTTCCAATTGAAATGATAAATAATTTTAGACTTTCTTAATAAAATTTTATCTATAATTTGAAGTGAATCATATTGGAAAAATGGTATTATTAATTGAAAAAGATAATTAATACCTATATTTGATGAAAAAAATACAATTTTTTTAGATATAAATATCAAATAATTATCTTAATGGAGATATAAACATAAATAATACCGAATAATATTGAGATTATGAAATGAACACTTAAGACTTTTGTATCTTATGAATCATTGTCCCCCAAAAATAGATGGAATCAAATGACATATTAAATAAAATGAATATAATTTTATTTATTATATAATAAACCAATTGGGTAGTATATACATCAAAAAATGGAAATACGTTTTGAATATGCCAGATATCTCACAGAATTAAATGTAAGAAGAGAAACCCTTACCTTAGGTTTGATTTCCTTTTTAAATTTTCGAACAATCCATATAATAGTTATAATAATGATATTAATTTATAATAGAACCAAATTTTTATTTATAAAATCATATAGGATCACATTAAAAACATTTATCACCCGTGTGATATTAATATTTCATTATTTTCATTGTTTGGTGTGTTAATTGCCTTGGTTTCTCTTGTGGGGTTTTTCATGAATGTCCCAATTCATATTTATAGGATATATATATCTTATAAATAATTATAGTAATGTTATAAACTTCCTATTTTCTATTTATATACATTTTTATAACCATTTTTTAATGTTTTACAAGGAAAATGAATCGCAAGGATTTGTGGAGAAGGTAGGCCATACATGTGCATGAGCAATGACAGCATTCCCTCAGCGAGTGAATGTTTAAATTTTTTATGATATATTAATTTTTAACAATTAATATAATTTATTTTCTATTACATTTACACATTAATTTTATACAGATTACATTCCATGTAAGGCGTAAGTGAAAAATGAATCGCATCACTTCACAACGAGGTACTCCCTCGTACACCCAAGTGACATCTTTTTTTTGAAAAAAATTGAATGTATAAATTTATGTGTGATAATAATATTTTTTGATGTATAATAATATCAGATATATCTTATAAATGTGGAGAATCTATCATTATATCCATCCGTGAATGGTGGGGATGGAAAATTAATGACATCGATGTGCGAGGGGGTAGTCTATCGTACACAAGATCGATGATTTCATTTCAAAATCGATGGAAGTGGAAATGGAATAAATTTATACCATAAGAATGATAATGTCTATATATATGGTAGATACATTTTGGTTTAATTTTTAGTGTTAATACATAAGTATAAGTGGAAAAATATGAAATTAAATGGAAGAGCTTTGTTAATATAATTACCTTCTCTAAGAGAGTCCTCTATTAGATCTCCTCTTGAGGACCCATGGGATGGTTTTTAGTAGGAAAATAAACTCTATAAAATGTATTTAGATGTTGGGGAGAGACCTTGGTAGGGTTCTGTAGATAAAAAATGCTTGAACTGTGTGATGAAGTGAGGATATAGAGTTCCATTAAATAATGGGGTAAAGGGAACCCTGAAGGAAATTATATAGAAGTTTTCCAGAATAATACACAATGATAAAGTAATTAACATGATAAATTCATAAAAATAACCTTAGAATTATGTTTGGAATACAATTAGGGTTAAATATTCCCAAAAAATAATATTTGGAAAAGTATATTAGTTCTTCTAACCGTTATCTTCTTAGTTTAACCCCATTGTAAATTCATTTTTACATTAACAATTGTAATTAATTTTATCTATTTTAACAATTAATTTAGGTAAAAAATTATATTGATTATATTATATAATATAAATTGATCTAAATAAATTTATGAAATCCATTATTAAAAATTCAATTAGTATTATTTGAAGAATTTAATTTAAAATTATACCCGTAGACATGACAAAAACATGTTTCAAAAGAGAAAGTAATGTACATACGGTTTTGATAAAAAAAATTAAAAATAAAATTGATTAAAATGATCAAAAATAGTTAAATTTTAATAAAATTTAAATAATTATACAAATCGTTGATTTTGATATCAAATTCATCTTTGTAAATAATTAAAATCAAAATATTGTTATCATTAAAAATTATTATTTTCATTATTCATAAAAAAACGAAACATTTTTAAAAAATTAAAAAAAACTAACAAAAAGATAATTTTTATATAATTTTTTAAAAATGTTATATTTATTTTAAAAATAGATTCTAATAAATTTATAAAAATTAATTATAAATTATGTTCACACAAAACATCTAAATATTATTTCAAAAAAATACATCTTTCCGGACAAATTTCATTTTCATTGAATGGATTATTTTTTACTTATAATCCATAGATAAAAAGTGAATTTATTTTATAAATTGGTAAACTATAAAATTTTAATATTCTAGTTATTAATAATACTAATCCTGAAACATCACATCTTTGTTATAATGTCTATGAATAAATAAATTTATTTTAATTGAGTATCATGTTTTAATTAATCTCGGTGTTTTTTACATCACAGGATATCCAAAAGATTAAATTTATCTAGAAATGATAGTATTGAAAAGTCTCAAGATGATATATTATTTTCTAATATTAGTTTTTCTATGTTATAGAAGCTATCAAACATGATGTTCATATTTTAAAAATCTCATGGTGACAAAAATTCAATAATGTTCAGTCTCTATTGACAATTTCATATGTGAACAAAGATGGATATGTTATGAATTGAAAAATAACCCTCTATATTTGGGGGGAGACATACCAAATATATTATAATTATATAAATTTATTAATTTATAATCATATTATCCTAAATATTTATATTCTCTCTATCCAATTATTAGAAATATATTGCATTATTTTTTATCATGATCTAAAAATGGGAAGTAATTTCAATTGAGAGTTCATTGCCAACTATGAACCAATTAATGAAAATTGATTTATTTCTAAGATAAAATATTTTTTCCTTATCCAGATACTTAATATATCCTCCATGTAGTTAAATTTAATCCATTCTAATATTTACATCAAGTTATACCAAAGAAATGATGATAATATTTTTCAAAGGTATCTTCCAAAAAACCTCAATCATATAAGATTTACAGACTTGAGGTAAAATCATCACACCACAACTAATTTTAAAAACTCTTCATTATACAATCATTATAGTTTAAAATAATGGTTTCCAAAAAACATTCTATATATTAAGTTATTTTTATATCCATATAATAATAATCTATTTTAAATTTTAATTATTTAATTCTAAATTCTTTCACCACGACATTCTCATGATCCACCTTAGTGATAGTGTTCAGATAATAATTCACCTTATCCCTTCCCTTTTAATGTATCTTTCATTCATTTTTCATCATTTACCCTTGGTAATTTCAATTTATCAACACTGTTCCCAAACGATATACAATTATAATATTGAACTATTAATGGTCCATTATTTGTTACATTCATGTGTTTCATTGTGACAATATATCTATTTATATTTATTTAGAATTGATGTGCATGATTGACATATTTTCCACACATGATTCATTTCCTAATCCATTAAGGAAATTTATCCCCTTTACTCTTCCCAATCTTCTTCATTCAAGGAGTTATATCTTATTTTTATCATCAATATTTAAAAATAATACTACTTTACTTTTATTGTCCCAAAATCCTTGAGTATGGTATTTTTTATCATTATTTCAATCCTGAGTGAACATCAATATTTTTTCTCATACATATCAATGTTCCTTATAGATAATTTTTTTCAAATACAATGTTTTATGCCACTATATAAATGATGAATTTTGTTTTCAAGGTCAATGATTAAACCATAGGTGTATATGTTATACCACATGATATTTTATTCATATGTTTTAATGGATTCATTAACCTTTTTATCTAATAGAAATAAATACTCATTTTAATGTGAATATTTTTAGGAAAATATTTATCGGAAAAAATATAATCAAACTCCTCTAATTCCCCAGATTCTATTTCTCCCATTTTCCTTCTCTTCATGATGAGAATCCATCTTTGGTCAGATTCACCATAATGATAATAAATAGTTAAAACTACCTTCTCATTATCTGATGAATTATGAAAATAAATTTATTTTTTATGTTAATCCAAATCTAAAAAAATTGTGGATTGGATGACCCACTAAAGGATGATGGTTTCATTCAAATGAATGATTAAATAAATATTTTCCACTTCCACAATGAATTTTGTGTATTATAATGATTCATGTAATTTTTGATAACATGATATAGTTGGACGCTTGTAGAAATGACATTTTTTAATCTATCTCCTATCTCATTGGATTCTGATTAGGACAATCATTTCATATTACATCATAGTATTTGTTCATACGGTTCTTCTTGGTTGCTTTTGATGACTAAAACCTAAAAGGTTAGGGTTTTTATTAAAGTATAATGCACATAGTAAAAAATAATATGATATTGAAAATTAATTATACCATTCTCTAAATCATGAAACCTTTACATGATCCAATGTCATATTAGGTTCATCTAATGGAACTTTTTCTTCAACCAATATTACTTTTGAGGAAACCTATGATGATTTAAGTACATTCTCTTTAATATTAAATGAAAAAATTTAAAAAACCATTTTTTGATTCAAAATAAGTTGATCTAACCAAAACATATATACATATTACATTAATAAATTTGATTATCCATTACAACACACAATGAATCACACGCCGAACATGTTTGGTGTATTTAAAGATTTGAAACATTATAATATTATTTTAAATAAGTCTTTAAAATATCCAATAAAATTTCACCACATGTGATATAAATTTAGAAATAAAACACGTAATAATTTCCTTATGAGGAGAATGGAAACATAAGAAAATAGAGACCTTAGATTCTCAACAAATGGAAAGTCAAAATATGTTTCAGTCCAGTTGTCATATGTAAAATAAAATATTATCATAAATTCATAAAAATAAAAAAAACATGTAGGCATGGAATTATAATAATAATTCATAACCAACAGAGTTATAAAATATGAAAAATCATAATTTTTTGGTGTAACAAAATATTTTTGAATCATAAGAAAATAATCAAGAGACATGTCTATATATGTCAGTAATGTGGAACATAAATAATCATTGAAAGTCATAATGTATGCCATCATTAACCACCAATGCATTCAAATCATAGTTGACCAAGATAACCACTTATTTTCCATAACATCACAGTTATGTATAACCTCTCATGTACTATAAAAAAACTTCTCAAGTACGGAAAATCCTTAAATAATGAATTAATGTCTATTATCACACCTTCCCATTACATAATGACAAATTATACATATGGTTTCCAGATGATGCTAAAATATAATAAATCTATTATAGAATAATTAACCATTGGGAGTGCAATAGTGTTTATAAAATTTTCAATAATTAATAAATAAAACATCTAGAGAATTAAAATGGATAATGTTTTTTATAAAAATACCCCTAATTAAAATGATAATTATTCATGGATATTGACATAGATGAAAAAAAATTATAATAATCGATGAAAATTATTTAGAAACTGAGAAGATATATATTTTACATTTTGAGGAAATTTTTCTAATTTTTTTATAAATTTGTGTGTGAAATAGATAAAGAATGTGGAAAAAATTACATTAAAGAATAATTCAAAAACATAAAAAGGTAGATTCAAGAATAAAATTGATGAAAATGGTGGGAGAAAATGATTCGGAGATAAAATAAATCAAGGAGATTAAAAAATATTCATTTAACTAATTAAATTTTTTAAAAACATTGGAATGTGACATTGAGATATCATATAAGTATATATAAGTATAGATAATATTTACATGGAACTAAATATGAAATATGTACATAGAAAAATAATATTCCAATTTAAAATAATAAGAAATAGAGATTTCCATTTATAAATGTTATCGTAGATGAATTGAGATGAATTTGTAAGTTAAATTTTATGAGGAATTTTACACCTTGTAATAATTACAGAATATATAAAATTGTTGTTTTATATATTTTTCATTCATTTTTTCATAATGTAATAATATTAATCATTAATCTATAGTAAGAAGGGATATTGGGTAAGAAACCAATACTTTTAATGCCGACTTCTATCAATATGCATTAAACCCATGTATAATAAAAAATTTCATATTAATAAATTATTTAAAAAATATATACATTTCTATTTAAAATTATGTTTTATTATTATAGTAATTTAGTATAAATATATTATTATGTAATGTTTTATTTTCATCATAAAATTTTATTTTTTTTTGATTATTATGATTCTTGTGTATAATGATATCGATAATTTTTCTAAATAATCATTTCATCATGTATACATTAGTATAGTCAGTGGAATCAGAGTAGTTTTAGGATTTTCAAAGTATCTTGTTTATTTAATGTATGATTATGGTATGTTTGCCATGAATAGAATGCCCAATATTTATATTCGTGTTGTTTTTATCAATAGTACAAGATAATTTATTTTATTTTCTGACAAAACAAACCATAATCAAAACATATTTTAATATTTTTTAACAAATATTACCACAAAGCATATTTTTACACCCATTCAATATAAAATTATTGAAAATAGTATTCCGTCATTCATGTGGGTGGTTAAACCAACCCAAACAAGAACATATTATTTTAATTAACAAGTTAGAGTATATAGTTGTATTATTTCTATTTTATTTTTTTAGATTATTGATGTTAATATAACCTAATTAAAGTGATGAATAATATTTATAGATATAGTTTCTTAAAAGGTAGTAGAAAAATATTTTGAAGAACTAGAGACTTACATTGATTTAATCACTCCTTCATTTACCAATTTATTTCATAATGATGTATTAAGGCTGCCATAAGGGGACCAGAATATAATAAAAGTGGGGGAGGTATCTAGGGATGGACTATTATGTTGTTATTCAAGAATAAACTTATTTACTGGAGTTTTTGGAAGGTTTTTATTGGGGTCATTTCATAGATGAGTCTAAGAGGTATTTATGAAATATCTCATTACATAATTATTAAGAATGGTTATTTTACATGAAAAGTGGAACATAAGTGTTAAAAATTATTGACAACATATATTACCATAATTATACTATATTTTAATTTTTATATAAATAATATAAAAATGTATTTCTATATTTTAACTTAATGGGTTTACAATTTAGATATTTTATTCACTATTCTCCACAAAAATTAATTTTAAAAAAATAAAATTACCCCCAATTACATAATTTTGGTACCCTAATTAAAAAAATTAATTCCATTTTATAAAATTAAATCAAAAAAATTTGATATTATTATTCTAAATAATGAAAAAATACTTCTAAAAAAATTTCAGGAATAAATGTAATTTATTATGTAATGGTCGATTATGTTTCACCTATTAAATTTATTTATTTTCATAATTTATGTCACATATTTATTGTAAATTTATAAAATAATATATATAATCCATTATCCATTTCAATTAAATTATTAAATTCTCATTATAGTATTTCAATATATACATTTGTTATATGCATTCCCCATTATCATATATATATTTCCATCAGTCACACAATGGTCATATTTCCCATTTTAAATCTCGTATATAATCTTAAAAACATATATAAAATTACTTCATCATTTTTAATGCCTTTATCAAAAATGTTATTATATTTTTAATTTTTTTTATTTCATTATATAACTATAATAGGCATCATATTCTTCAAGGATATGCATAAGGATAAATAGTTCATGTTTGTGTACTTTTTATTTACGTGATGTTTTATTCTTATTTAAATTTCCATAATAATGTTTCATATTTATTAACTAAGACATGAGTTTTTCACGCAAAACATATTTCTGAAATATTTATTATATAAAAATAATAGATATAGTTCATACATGAGGTGAAATTGTCTTACACCATCTAAAAATTGAAAGTGGTAAAGATAGACAAAGAACATGAACATAAAGAAAAATTAATAGGATCAGTCCTTTTCTAGATTCCAACCATCATAATTTGAAGATCCAATATATATAGAGCATAAAAATATTATTTCTTCTGTGCTAGTAGAAAAATTATCCCAGCTAGATTCCACCTCCGCTGATTCCACCTAGTGATGATGTCTTTCCACCTTGGCCGAATGCAACAACCATGATCAGAGTTTGATGTTTTGGTGAACTCCATCACTTGAGGACACATATTTAGTCCAAACCATCAATCCATAAATAGTAATTAATCATTGGGAGAACTGGGGAAAAATGCAAGCAGCCCATCTGAAATCATCAGACGGAGGGAATCCAATGAAGATCTGTCAAAACAAATAGCAGCCGAACAACCCTCTTCTCACCAAAAAACACTCAACTACCCAACATCAAAACAACCCAAAACACATGATCCCAACAACTTATTATTTAAATATGAAACATTAACAAAAAAATATGATGCTACAATAGCAGAAAACAATATGAAAGAATATCCACAAGTTATAGAAACTTTAAGAAATAACAAAAGCAGCCCCACATCAATCCAACAGCAGAAAGCACGAATGATCATAAAAAACAACTTCGTGGATTAAATAGAAAAGACACCAGAAAACTATAGTTAAATTAGATCCATGGAATCCATCATTTTTTTTAAAAAAAGAATAATTTTCTTTTAATGTTTCTGAAGTTAATATTAGGATTTTGTTTATATTCCTCCAACATCATAATGAACTATTGTGTTTTAATTTTAAGGTACGTATATTCATTAATTTCCCCGGCTTTGTATGTATGGAAAAAATTTTATTTTTTTATCTAACCCTAAATCCAATTCTTCCTCCAAATCCTCCTCGACTTGATATGTTTCCCTCATATAGAGATCAACTTTATCTTCACAATTTATCCCTTCCAAATCATCATGGAACTCAACAAAAGGGGGTTGGGGGTGACTGTATTTTCAATCCTAGAGGCCCCTAAGGATCTAGTGACAATTTTTCATTCAATAATAGAGTAATATCTATGTTTTTTAGTGTTCTTGGACTTCATATTAATGAAATAATCTTGGTAAAACATTGGTTTATTACCTTTTTTTCCCTCATCTTCAAGTAATCCTCTACAATTTGATAAACATGATTATCTTTATCATGCAATGATTCATTTGAAACAAATTGGACATTTTTATCATCATTGTATAATGGTTGTTTAACACTTGTGATATCAACAACTGGTGGTTCATGCTTTTCAATATTCTCATTGTCCTTATCAAAGGAATGATAATTATGAACTATATCTACTTCAGATGATTTTATAGGAGATATCGGATTTTTAGAGTGTCCGTCTAAATTCTGAATAAGATCCCAAGGACGATCAGGTTAAACAACCGTCATCCCCTTATGTTCCCCCTTTTTAACAAAAATTTAATTATAATCTATAGGGGTTTAGGAAGAAAAATAAATCATTCCACATTCCTTTGTGTAATTACCAATTATGAGGCATCTTTTCCAATAAGATGGAAGGTTTTTGAAAACTATAACTTATAAAAAACTAGAATTGATATTTTGAATCCAAATGTGTGAAGGTATAGGTTTTGATATATCAATTTCTAACATATTCTAGACATAGACGATCTATAATGATTTTTAGTGGAAGAATCTTATTTGAGTGGTTGTCCAATTAAGCTAGCAATCAAAAATAGAGCTTCTGATTTAATAAAATGAACCGAAAAAAATTGAACCTGATCTAAATAGGGAAAATATGAGGCTGAACATCAGTGCTAAAATCTATTTAACACTGCAAAATAATCATGTAACATCCATAAAATTACCACAAAACACTTTTCAAAAGCCTATATTAGTAATTCTCAGACGTGAATCGGAAAACCACATGAGATGAATTAAGTAGTCCAACATTAAATGAAACAAATCTGATAGATTCTAGGGTCTTTATAAAGAAGAATAGGGAGGGACTTTTCTTGAGAAATTTCCCAACAAGCATGAAACACATATCTGAAATAGTGAATGTACATCCTAATTTTAAGAGTAGATCGCAACGAGACCTCTTTAATGATATCTCAATCATTCAGTCTGCACCACATCCTTCGAGTCTCTATGAGCCTGAAATTTCTGATGCCCAACTATGAAATCCGCGAGAGATCGATGACCATCCTAAGGGTTTCTTATCTATTCACTTAAGAGTGTATTCTCTAGGGTACCAATCTTCCCATCCTCATAATAATGTTTCATATTTCAATCTCATAATTTATGAATTTTTATCTTGTATGATAATATTTTCACATAATAAAATATTATATTTTCTAATTTTAGTTCTGTTTTGTATATGAATAATATATTCAATATGTAAATGGAATGAAAAAACTAGATTCAAAAATTCATGCCACCCGCTATATAAGAACCTCCACTTATGGAGAAGTGTATGGTTCCATTCAAGTAACATAATAATTTTTATTTTCTAAGTTCACATTAAGGGTTTTCATGGAAGAGATCGCCAAGGTTTTAAGTGACCTTGAAAATAAGGTATTGGTGGATTTTCTAGAGATGTGAAATTGAGATTTATTCATTTTATGAAAAACTAGTGAATATATTTTGGTTTTAGAATTCGTTTTTTTTTCATGGAATATGGACTAAATAGTGGAACTATATTACCTCAAATCAGGATGAATCTACTCTTCATATTCTATACATTGAGAACCTCTTCAGTGTAGAGTCCTACAAAAATGAAATAAGGGTTATGAGAGTACATGAGTAGCTATTAATATAGGGTGTAGGTTGTATGCATTTTAAAATAAATATCGTTTTAATGAACTCATGAGATAAAACATCAATATGATTCATGATGGTATCCTTTAATCATGGAAGATTGAGTGTAGTCTTTGTAGAGAGTTCGAAGTCATGGATATACCTCTCTATATCTACACCTACACTAGAGGCTTTGAAAGGGACATAGTGACCATGTTTTAGGTAGAGGAGGGAAATACAGTGAAAAGAGATGATACCAGATTTAAAATTGTAGATTCAACATCTACATACATCCAATAGGTGTATTTGTGGGAAATATATCTATGGTATAGAAATGTTCAATCCCAGACCCATGGATTGGTAATATGGTAATCACATAGGGGATCCAAATTGAAATAAAAATAAGTTTTCTATAACTACAAAGTAAAAGAAATTTTACTCATGATTTCCCTAGCTGATGTCAAATAGAGGGAAATAAAAGAGGCATCGTGGTTGAACCAAATCCATAGTGGAAGTACCCTGAAGATTGGCCTCCCTACTAAAGTTATATTATATTCGTAGGATATAGTTATTGATAAGTGATTATGGTGAAACGAGTGGATCCCCAAGTGGATGATTCTGTGAATCATTTATAAAAACACCACCTAAAGTAAGTACTTACAATCATTATGGATATTCCAGCCCAAGAATCTAGTACATGTTGGTGATTAAGGGCTACAAAGTGGTAGTTCCTAACATGGTCTAAATTTAGTGTTGTGTCTACTCAGAATTGGATCCCTAAATCATCAATGCATTCATGTGATTTTATATTATTTTTCCTTCACTAGTTCTTATAATATATAGCATATATGATAACTTAGCCCAAAATATATAGCTATAGAAACCTACTAGAATATGTCTCAGGATCACCCAAGACTACTAATATAGTATGATTGTTCGTAGTAGAGAGAAGCTTTCCTGAGACCTCATAATTTCTAGAATTAAAATGACATAATTAAAAGAGACTATTTGTTTTCAGTCTATTCTTATATAGACTTCAATCATTATAATGTTTTGTGATGTCAAGCTAAGATATTGAGTTTTTATTTCATGGGTGTGTAGGATCATTAGTTTGGGAGTGTAGTTCCTACCCACTGGAAGTTACAATCATTCACCCATCTACTGATGATCTTAGATCTATAAGATGCAAATGCTTCCATGGATTGTATTCCTAATATTGTATATGAGTATGTGGATATTTTTTCGGGGGAGGTTTTAGGACGTTCCCATTATTAGGATATTTATTTATGTATTTATGTATACCCCATTCCCAAACTAATATCTTTTATAACATAACATATAGTCTTCAACATGATCTTGGGGATAAAGGTTTAGCTGAAGAACCTATTGAAAAATTGTTTTATTTTTCCCAATGTATCCCTCTAGGTATCTCTAATATTGTTCGTGGATATGGTGGAACATGTCTCAGGTATTTGTGTTGAATATCCCCACTAAAACTAAATGGTTTTAATAACAAACACACTATACTAATGATTGATGACCTCTTTTATTAGTTGACAAAAGCACATTGGTTTTTTGAAATTGGACTCAATTTCAACGATAACTAGCTTTAGTATTATTAGGGGTATATCCAAAAATTGAACTTTTGGTTCTTCTTTTGGCATTATAAGTTCTTCATGATGTAATTTGGAAGGAATAATTATCAAGATTTATTCATGGGACTTAAGATTTACATCTTCTATATTTTTTTGGAATCATTTTATGGTTGTCTTAGTCGATAATATCATCATATTTATCATCATATGATGAGATATTATATAATTTGAGGATTAGCCATGATTTTATTTTGAAAAACATTTTTTAATATACTGTTTATTTGAATATTCTAGATTTTGGAGGTTAATTTATTTTTGAAATGTAACCTCAAATGGTAGAGTACTAGCTCATCTCATTAATATTGAGGTATTGGTATCTACAGAGACATCTAAAAAAAGTTCAAGGTGTGAAAATTGATTGGGTAGGATGAATATTACAAAATAATCATGGAATAATTCTCAAGGAAAACTATACTATGAATTCCATTACCAAAAAGGGGAAGACATTCATATGGTTTGAACAACCCTATATATTATTTGAGGAGATAAATAAGATATTAATATATTAATGAGTGGATTAAATAGTGTTTTATAACACCTCTCTAAAATATATTTTATGTTTTATGATGTTAAATGTGGTGTTGTTTGTTTATGGGTCAAGGAAACTAAGGCCTCCTGTAAAGAACTCCATTAACCCAAAACTATAATATTTAGTAGTACTTTTCACCATTAATACATAGAAGTAGTGTCTTCTTGGTCAATAATTCATAGTATAAATGGATTTATATACACTTGAGTAAAATTTATACTAGTGATATCTTAACCCATGGTAGGGGTGATTGATGGTGTTATTAGAATTCTATGACATAGATATTTTATATACTCATATAATGGGGAACATACCTGAATATTCCAATATAAGTAAGTCCCCTAAATTTTTTCATGGAGGAGGAATATGAGAATCTAGCCTTGATTGAAATATCATTTGTTAATGAGGAAGTTCCCACTTATCTTCAATTAATATTAGTGGTCCTCAATATTCTTTAACAATCATGTGTGATATTACATAGAGACATCAATAATATGATATTTCAAAACACATATTCTCATATGTTTTACTTGATTTATTTTATATTGGTGGAGAGTACATCCTTCTCTTACAAAAGAAGACAGTGGTTTCACTCACACTATGAGAAGAGGCACTATGGGATTTTCACACTACCCCAATCATGGAACATCTAGGTGTGGTTAAAGTTTACCAAAATAACATATTCTAGTATTGGATTCCTATTAAAATAGGGGTGTTATAGAGTTCATATCATGGTTCCTAACCTGTTAGCGAGTGAAGGAAACGCAATAAGTATTAACTACATTAAGCCAAACCGTTGAAGTTCTAGAAGGAATGCTTGATGGTATACCTACAGTATTCATGAATAGAATTATAAAGGATTTATGATAAAATTATATATATATATATATATATATGTATGTATGTATATTCCAATATCAGTGTGAATGATATTTAGATGTCCTAAGATATTATATATAGTAACAATTTCATGTATTGTTTTGGGAATAATGTTTTGTATTATATATATATTGTATTAAAAACATCCAATGATAATTATACTCTTTGATTTACACCCAATATCTACAATTGATACCGGTGGTAAAAATATAAATTTTATATTTTTAAACATTTTGAGGAAAATTTGTCATTATTATACGTTTCATAAGATGAAACCCATGTGAGAATAAATGTGGAATTTATATAAATAAATTAATATATGGGGAATTTACTCATTCATTACATAATAGATGACTAATTGAAAAACTATTTTTGATAGACTAATTATGACCTATATTTGGAGGTAGTACCCATTTTGATGGGTGTTCAGCAATAATTGGTTCTAATATCTCATGTTTCTGAACATGTCATTTTCCTTTGAATAGTTGAATTTTGAGCTTGTTGACTAACCAAAAATAAAATTACATCATTAAAAACTTAATCTCCAGATAATTAATGAATTTTTATACAATTTTTATATGGGGTTCAATGATCAGTGAGTGACTCTAGAGTATCAATGGGTTGAAAAGGCACTAGTCTCTAAAAACACAGTTTGATGAAAGACACAAAGGGGCACACAGTTAGCACATGTGTTGTCTAACCATGAAACCCAAACCATTCACAATGGTTTGTTAAGAGGAACAATTTTATTAAATAATGCATCCCATTATAGGAAACCATATGATTTTTTGTGGGTGCTCATGTTCAACTGCATGGTTGGCACATGGTTTGTCAAACTGTGTGGAAAGATCGTAGGAGGTGTCTGTCATGTTGGATGGTGATAATGAAAAAATTAGCAAAATTTTATTCAAATCATATTATAACTATGAAAATTTTAAATTAATCCAAAATGAAACTTTTAACCTCCTTCATTGAGAGTTTTTATCCCATCTTTTTCTTCTCCCATGCGCAACACCTCCCTAGGCAATAGAGCCCTCCCATTTTTCCATTTATTATGTTTATGTATCCCATAATTGTTTGAGCTTTGACTCGGGTATTGTTTGTCGATATGGATTCCTCTTTTTAAGGACTTCATTAAATTAACCTCCTTTCATATATTACCTTTTCAAATGTAATTATACTTCCATGATCACTCATTCTCTATATCTTCAGGGTGTTTTTTTTAATTCTATTTTGTTTTGATACAGCTTGAGTTAGAGGATATTTTCCAATGATTGGGCACCTCTGAGTCTAAGGTAGTTGTTAAATAGAATTCAAATTGAATATATAGTTTTAGTTTGGAGTGTTATTAAATAGACACCTATGGATTTTCTAGGTAAAACCCTTTATTAATTAATCAATATATTAAATTTTTTAAATGATATTTTGATATGTTAATGGACATTATCTACCTCTTTTAAATATTCTAGGTTGGGTACGGGTCTAGTGGTTGAAAAGGAAGGTTATTTCATATGATAATTTTATTAAAATTTAATTAAAAAATATTATATGATTAAAGTTGTTCTATTGTAATGGGTTGGTAATGGCCCAAGATAATTGAGGTGATCTTGATCACTAGATTGAGGTGACATGGTTTTCCAGGATTCAGGCGAAGAGTTCATTGGGATGAGGGAATATACCATGTGACTTTTAATGGAGTTTACCATCATGATTTAGGAGACATGTTTCCCATGTATAAATAAGGATATCAGATGGTTTGTCTTAGCTACTTGTTGGTTATCTCCAATCACTGTTGTTGTAAGACATTATCACTGGATTCATCTGCATATAGATACGACTCAGTTTAGTCGGTATTGACTAATCATTATGGGTGGATGACTATGTAATTATAGTGTCATAGGGTTTGTAGTTTAGAATCAGTTATAGATGAGGTTTTCACCATATAAAGCCATGTTAGAAGGTGTTTTAGAACATTAGTTGGGGAATAAGTCTCACCATTGTATTTTATTCCAATGAATAGGGATTATTGGAGGATGGATATCAATGTTCCTTAGAATGTTATCTTATTGATCCGACATAGATTTATTATATATTAGAGGATGGATATTTGTGTGCCTCAAGGTGCCCTGTTTTTGATCCATTGATGAATTTTGATCAGAGGTTTGAAGGACATGGGATGTATTGATGGGCATCCTGATGAGATTCCAGTTACTCGATTAGCATAACATGAGGTTTTGGATAGAAAGATGTGATATGTGAATTTTATGTGTTTGATATACTTAGGTTCTTATGTTACTCATGACTATTGACATATCAACTCCATCCGACATTGGCTGAAGCAGGTGAAACTCCCACTTAAGTTTATTGTGAACTAGTGGATGGAGATATTTCTTTTAAGGTGTCAGTTTATCCTATTTATTTACATATTCCTAAAATATATAGTTATGGATATATAAGAGGAAAACCTTTTTGCTTTACTACTATGTTCATGCTCATACCCAATATGGTTTCCTCAGGACACGTGTATATATTACGGTTTTCTGAATTTGTAAGGGATGAATCTTAAGATTCAAAACATAGTGACGAGGGAAGTACTACTTTTTAATGGGATAGATATCAATGAACCATGTGGTTCCTCTTGATCGATCTAGAAATTCATTCCATTTTTTATATATGTAATTATTGCGTCATCCATGGAAGACCACGAACATCTCTTTTTTATTTCAAATCATCACATGTTTATGTCACAATCTGTTCCCCATAGCCTATGTCAGGAATACCCCAAGCCTGCCTCCCATTGTCTAGGGGTTGGAAAATAGTGTTTATTAGTCATTTCAAACAAATGGGAGGCATTTTACTATGAACCTTCACACACACACACTCATCCCAATGAAAAAGTATAGAAAGCAAAAACACTGAGTAGAAAGATATGAATCCCACAACGACATCCACTGAGATTCTCAATAAAAACTAAAATTTAAACAGGCAAGAATAAAAGACCAACTAAAATATGAAAGTACAATATCATGAGTCTCATATATAGAAAACCTTACCTGAAGGGTAGGTATAGTATGCTAACTGAATGTCACAGAACAGTACCACGTCCGTCGAGTCACCTTGAAACACAACCTATCTTCGGCCCACCAAGGTCTCTGTCAAATATTTCTATCATCTACACAAGACATGACACGTGCGGGCGAAGCCTGTGCAAGGCTTAGTAAAAAAATACTCAGTAGGGACCCCCAAAAAAAATATATAACACAAGGGAGACAACTAAAGAGGTACAAGATGTTTATCCTCTAAGAAGTATAGTCAAAAGTGTGACTAGACTCAACTCACACTAGGATACACATAATAAGAATGTCTGCGTATATCCAAAACCAAGGATCCACACTACACATAGGCATTGGAGATACACTCTATATACGTGTAGGAGAAACAATCTGTAGGATACAACCTATGTGTAGGTATAGGAGACACACTCCATAAGATACACACTCTATATGGGCACTGTAGATACACTCTGTTGGAGACACACTCTATATGACTGTAAGAGATACAATATATATAGGTCATTGCCAGTCATAGAAATCCATCCATACCATGATCAGTTGGGGATCACCTACTTCTTGAGACAATAGTCTATACCCCGACCTCCTTGAAAACTCTTTTAGAGTATCTCAAATCGACAGCCTCATCGTGAGGGTCTCGATGCTGGAAACGACTTGTCAAATGGACACACAGATTGAGAATTTTAGGAATTTAAGTAAAAAAGGGGCTGGTGGGGTCTAGGCATGGCCGGACCGACCCGACCTGAGTCCCACATGACCAGACCCACCGAGTCAACCCAATCCACTGAGCCTGAACTACTAGCTTCATAATGACCTACTCAAATGATGTATTGTTCAGTCAACCCAGACATGGTGACTGCCATGTCTATTCTAGCTCTATGCGATCAGCGATCGAGCTAGCTATTTCGCCCACATGTGTTCCATGGGACTGTATTCCCACTAGTGTGATGCATCATCCTGCCACATCGACGATCATATATACTGTTGCCCCACTTTTCGTGTATCTCGTTGCCACCCGTGGCAATGTAGCCGTCGTCCATCAAGCTAGCGGCCACCTGCTACCATGTGGTGGCACCGCTATGCACCACTACAGCAGGCTCTCCTTTTGTGGGTCATTGTTCACCCTCTCATGCATTGGTTTCTCGAAATGGAATAATTACTAAAACACTGGAGCCGAGTTCTTCATTTCCATGGGCTAGAATCCACATTGTGACCCATTCTTACAATAAATTTTTGAGTGATGGTATCTCCCATGTCACTTGGATCTGTCCGTCACCATTACTGTCACACCCCTACTAGGTCATCAGGTGGATAGATCATTGATTCCAGATAAATTCACTATGAAAATATTTCACAAAAACCATTTTTTCATATTTCCGTGATGAACTTGAAGAACACATAGAACAAGAAGGGGCAAGAAGAACAAGTAACAACCCAAGGAACAGACCTAAAACGTTTTTCATTCCATCCATTATCCATTCCGTTAGAATGATAAACACATACGATAATCATATTCAGATACACAATAATCCAAATTTGAATTATCGTCCACAAAAAAATCCCTCAAAGAAATTATCCTATAAGAACAAGTGAAATGTGGGTCAACCTATTCATGGGTTGAGCCGCGTTAATCATTAATTGCATGAATGTGGAAAGACAGATTTGAAATAAACCTTTAATTGGATTGAGTATCAGTCGAGGGAGATAAATTTTCATTGAATGTGATCCATCTAGAAATATACTCAATTTGTTGTTCATTGGTGCTCATCGCTCATCATCATCGATGGGAGATCATCCTTCTTCTTGGCTCAGGGAAACATCAGCACTCCAGGGAGGAATTTTCTAGCATTATGAATTCTAAAATTGGTCTCATCCTATGATTAATGAATGAAACAAGTTAACATGTTTCTATGTTTTAAACAGGTTTTAGTGTTTCTACGATGTTGTATTGTAGCATCATTGAGTCACTGCATCGCAATGCTTCTATGTCTCTTTATAAGATTAAAGAAATAAAATAAAATACCCATTTATGTATATTTTATTTTTCTCTCAAAACATCCATAAATTAACTTTCATAGCTGACCCACATCAGCTGATGTTAGGCCCTGCGTAGGGCAAAATCACTATT
Source organism: Viscum album (assembly GCA_963277665.1). Taxonomy (NCBI): domain Eukaryota; kingdom Viridiplantae; phylum Streptophyta; class Magnoliopsida; order Santalales; family Viscaceae; genus Viscum; species Viscum album. The sequence continues at coordinate 1,469,964,030 of OY728125.1, read as the reverse complement.
ATGAGCTCTATGGTACCATTTGATTTCTGATCTAGGAACCTGTTTAGAATATACTAAATCCACATGAACATGCTATTTTTAATAAACATAAAATAGTTTCAACGTTTATTTCGGGAACCCTGGGCCCCAAAATCATGTTTCATCTTATCTCCTGGTCTCAAAATAATCTCATATAATTTAAAAACAATTTACATGGTAAATAAGGGAAATTACATTCTCCCAACCATATCTCATTACGTACCAAATTGGAAAAACAAGGGCCAAACAAAAAAAATCAGTATACTGAGCCCGAATATGATCCTACCTATCCCATATGATCTCCTAAAGATTCATGTGCTTCAACCTAATTTTAACTAGAGTAATTTACCACCCATGGAGGGTCCTCTCTTTTCAATCCTTGATATCCACCATGAAGTCATCAAATTTCACCCCATCATCAACATCCAGCTCACCCTGGTTAAAGATTTGTGAAGGGTCGTATATGTATCTCCTAAGCTAGTATACATGAAAGATATTTTTGACCCATTATAGTTGTGGTGGTAGAACCATGAATTACACCACCTCACCCACTCTACGTAGTATATGAAAAGATCTGATGAACCTCATAGATAACATTCCACCTCATACAAATATTGGTATCCCACATCGAGGAGAGACTCGAAGGAAAATATTGTCCCCATCCACGAAATACAAAGGTCTCATATTCATATCATCGTAGTACATAGGATGAGTCTGTAAAGTCTTCATCTTCTACTAGATTCCATGAAACTTCTTCGTAGTAGCATGCACCAACTCCCGGCCAATGAGTCTTCAATCTCCTAGGTATATCCATTAAAGTGGTGACTTGTTGATTCATCCTTACAAGACCTAAACAGTGCCATACCAATGTGGGAGTGGTAGCTGTTGTTATAAAAAAACAACACCAGATTTAGGTGATACTCACAACTATGGAAAAATCAAGGATGTAAGAACATAGCATGTCCTCTAAGACTAAAATAGTCTGCTCTGTTTGGCCATCTGTCTATGTGTGGAAATTTGTGTTGAAGTACAGCAGAGTCCCAAATGCCTCTGAAAATCCCTTCGACAACTGGTATGTGAAACAAGCATCAAGGTATGATACTATAATAACTGGGACCCCATAGAGTCTTACTATATCTTGTATGTAGAGGATCCCCATGTTTTTTACTAAACCGTGTTCCTAAATCTTTGGGAAGTGGGATGACTTTGGGAGTCAATCAATGATCTCCCAATTGGTATCATGACTTCATGAATTATGTGGTAGAACTTTCATGAAGTCCATTGATATTGCATCCTAGTTCCACTAAGAAACTCAAGGGGTGGAGTTAAACCCACTACAACCTGCTACTCGACCTTCACTTGCTGACAAGTGGGGAATCTAGAGACAAACCATATCACTAACTTCTTCATCCTTGACCACCAAAACTGACATAGGAGGTCCTGGTACTTCTATTCCACACCTTTATGTACCTCCAAAATGGATGTATGGAACTCACTCAAGATGTCCTCTTATAATTTCTATGATACAAATGTGCATACTCTGAAAAGGATGACGTGCACCCCCACATTCCGAATATCCATCTAGGGCAGACCCTATGGACATTCAAGAACATGTAGTCTTGTAGTTGATATCTTAGAGTTGTGTCCCCCACATGCACTGTAAGAGAGTAGGGTAAAAACCATCAACCAAAGATAATATTCTTCATCTCCATCCATGATGCATATTTAATTTGAGGCCAACTTCTATGATGCATCACTCCGTACCTATGAACTTGATCACTGTATGAGAGCATATGCCACCATAATCCTCTTACCTGGTGTATGTAATATATTAGAGTCAAAGTCCTAGAGGATCTCTTTCCAATTCTACTATCTTGGGTTTTAATTTTTCTCAGAATATATATACTTGAGGATTTTGTGGTCTCTATAAAAGTTAAACCACTCTCCTATAAGGGAGTGTCGAAACATCTTCAATGCGAAGACAACAGATGCTAACTCCATATCACAATTTTCATAGTTTTTCTCACGTGGTCTTAGCTTTTGAGAACCATAATCAGTCACCACATTCACCACCATCAGGAAAAATCCAAGGGTAGTTCTGATGCGTCGTAGAAAACCACACAATCGAAACCCTCTTGGGGAAATATTAGAGTGGGAGTGCTCCCAAGAAATAACTCCCTCTATCTTTACTGTATACCAAGAAAGAACTGACTCTGTGTTCTCTAGATCAAATGCATCTTCAACCCCAAATATGATGTGTCCCATAATATGGACCTCTTCTATCCAGAAAAGACAAATAGAGAGATTCCCATAAAGTTGGTTCTCTTGAAGTAAGTCCAAGACCATCCTAGAGTGTATCGTGTTCTCCTCCTCTGACACCGAGTACACCAAGATGTCCTTAATAAAGGCCACTACAAATTGGTCTGTGTAAAGTTGGAATATCCCATTCAAGAGTCCTATAAACATTGTCGGCATTTTCTTCACATCAAATGACATCAATAAGTACTCATTGATGCCATAATGACATCTGAAATATATCTTTGGAATGTCCTCACCCCGCACCTGAAGATGGTGATAGACTATTCTGAGGTCTATTTTTGAGAACCATCTCACTCCCTTAAGCTGATCGAAGATGCCATCAATCCTCAATAGTGGGTAAATATTCATCAAGTTCACCAAATTAGGTTCCATAAGTCCACACACAACCCCAATATACCATTTTTGTTCATTGAAAAATAATTGAGGATGCCTATGGTGAGGCATTGGGAATCATGATTCCCTTCTTTACAAATAATCCAACTCTACAAGGGACCCTTGACAAGGTGTTATACTGCGTGTATGATCATCCCTCCCAATGATCCCTTGTTCTTATCCATGATGACTCCGACCTCTGCGCTGGTCCCTTCCCACCGATGGGGGAGGGACTATCGGCATCCTTCAATAGAGCGGCCTCTTCTTTCACTCATTTCAGAAATCTGGATTTTCTAGCCTCTTTCCCTCAAATCGCGCTTTGACCCAAAGGCCCGGGTTTTCTCGATGGATGTCGTAACCTACTAACTTAGTCTTCGGAGTTCTTGGAATCATATAACCTTTTGAAGGATACCATAGTTTCAATATTTAATCAGCATCGTCCCTCAATCGATTCAATCGATAGATTCATCTTCGGTGCATGGGACTTGCAGGATAGGGAGACCGTGGGTCTCCTAGATAGTCGTCAAATTATGATCCATTATTTATCAGAGGCATCCCTCATCAGGTCCTGGTAAACTGCACCTTGTAGTTTTAATGGTTTCATATGCTTGATTCTTCAGTGGTCCTTCGATATACATATGAAGTAGGATCCTCCATCCATGGAAACATTTGTTAGCTTCCCTTATCTCCCCCTTCCATTTCAAAATTTTTCAGTTATACGCATGCTACGAAATCTGATAGGAATATATATGTGTTTAGATAGTAGAAATGATTCTCATTGTCACCCTATTAATCCATGTGGATGTATTTAAATGGATTCTTCAATAAACCAATTTGAATATGTTTAGATTACTATGGGTGAGGATTATCGATGCAATCAACAGGTTGTCTATGAAACCTAGATGAACTTCTATTCGGGATGCAAGTGATTGGATCATTGGCTGAAATTCTGTCATCAGGGGTCTCGGTCTGCTTTGGGGAGGAACAAGGACAAAGAAAAGGAGAAAGAAGAGCATGATAAAGTAGAGATTCTACATCAAAGTCCATCGGCTTGTCCATGATCTCGCGAAGTTGATATTGTGGAAGAGTTTGGGCGGGAACCGTGGTCATGGTCATCTATGTCGATGACACCAATCCCTCAGGACTTACCAATGGTGGAATCTATTTTTCGGAGGTAGAAATTGGACCTTTCCAGTCCTCCCTCTTTGCTGCATCAAATTTATAGTGTGAGGGTGGGAGACTCTCTTAACCAGGAGACGACACTGGTTACCTGATGGTGGTTGTTTCTTGAAGTAAAGGTCTCCTAGTTCAGTTTGTATTTGTTCATGAGTCTGCCTTTGTGATTTTTGGTGTGAAATTTTGTGTCTTTAGCATTGTTTTTTGATCTTCTTCAGATGTGGATTATATCAAGAAGCCTTCACCTGTTCATTCCATATGGATTGTGGGTCTGAGAGGGTATGGCTTTTCCATCAGTTCTATGCCCAAGCATCCTTTCATGGGACAACAAGACGAATGGTCATGAATTGGTGAAGGTTTGTTGAAACGATGTAGTTGTTGGGGCAAGTTAGATCATGTTTGTTTGTAACAATGAACATTGTGGTTTCTGACCTTCTCTTTAAAAGTGCTTTGATAATAAAAAACTTTAATTTTTAACTATCCCTACCCTCAATTCACGAAGCTATTCAAGATCCATCTGATATTCTAGTGTACATATCAGTGATGACCTAGGGAATAGTTCAATATAGAAATCTACCTCCATGCAAGGAGGTATTCTTAGAACATATTTTGGAAATATATCCTCGTACACATCCATCACTGCATGAATCTAAGGACTAGTCTCATCCACTGCACTACGGATCATGATATCCAACTAATGTGTGATCAGTTACACCAACCTATGTGCTAGTCCATCCTACGCTGATCTAGTTTCCTTTTCCCCGATAAAGGAAAACCTAGTCCCTTCTCCCCAGACACATTGTACTATTTGCCTAAAATAGTAGATCTTAGAATGAGATGTGGATAAACAGTCCATAACTAGAATCACATCATAAGTCCTCGATGATGCCACCAAGAGATCCCAACCAAAACTCATACACCAAGAGTAATGGAACACTGTCAGCACTAGTTTGTTATTGTTGAATATCCTCTTGTAGGAGTCCCTATCCATTGGGATTAATTCAATGGTTACACTAGAATATTTTTGCCTCGAACAAGGGTTGTGAATAGAAAAGGGTTACTAGAACCCATGTATATTAACACTATAGATAGGGTAGATAATACACATATTTTACCCCTAATCATCTCAGGGGTCACTGGATCATAAGCCTCGATCACCTGGAGATGGCCTCTCCCCTGTCCACTAGCTCACTGAGCTCGTGGTGGACCACCTAGTGGTGGTGACTAATGTGCATCGAACCTCAATCCACCTCCTCCCCCCATCCTTTTCCTCATCCACAAATATCGCCTGACATACCACCCTTTTCCTATCTCCATTGCTACCTTGGTTACCCATCGACCATCTGCTGGTCGGACGTATGGCTGGTAAGACAATCTCTATCCATATGTCCCTGACCTCCACACGCATAGCACAACCTCTCATTAAGCATACCGGTTCTACATGGGGAAGTCTGCACCATTGAACTTATATCCTGGGGTCGTCCCATTGATTGGTTAGTCACCCTTGACCCTTGGTTCAACTGCCAGCTACCTACACTCAATGACCCGACTACCTGACTCCTGTTGGTAGCTCTCACAACCTAGGCCTACTCCGCAAGAAAGATATTTACCAATAGATCCCATTCAAACACCCAATAACGTGTATAGATGTTAAGTGATATCATCGATGCCCTGATCCCCCGACATAATTCCTGGTCGAATGAACATGACCGGAAAAATGGTTCCTACACCATGTATATAGATTAGAAATAAAGATAAGTGAATCTCACTAAGTACTCTTCCAACATATGGATTCCCTACTATAGATGTAGGATATCTTATATAATCCCTAAGCATAACATCCCTGGAAAGAACTCCTCCATTAAAAGATGGTCAAAGTATGCCTAGGAGAGGGTCGCCTCCACATTTGTCTGGATCCTCAAGCTCTACCATCTCCCTGCTAATCTTTATGTAATACTCGTTGCTAGGACCTCCATCTAAAAATGATGCATTCTCAATAGGTATAAAACTAATGTCACCACCTACAACCAGTTCTCATCTATTGGAGGATCTCTCTCACCTCAGAACCTTGGATTTCACTGACTCTGGAAATCATGCAACGCATTGAACTTTCGTGCATCCTCTATAGGTAACGTTGATAGGGTATAATTATATATGTGTGTGGGTATCATGGTTACTCCATAAAGAGGTTCTATTTCTAGAAAAGGTCTCCACATTGATGCCTCAGCACTCAGTGAACCATCCCCATGGTCACACCCTAGAATCATGGTTAGCTGCCTATCTGGAAGTATTCTGAAACAGAACAATATGTACCATAGTCAATAGAGTATACCTACTAAGAAGAATATGAGTCAATAATGACAAGGAAACACACTCAATTCCAATATGATGAATTTACCATTAATTTACTATGTAACTAGTGTTTTTATGTATCGAGTTGGAAAGCATAATTCAAGGTCATGGTGTATGGATATGTTGGTCACCGCACCAACCCTTAGTTTCCTTTCCTAAAATCCATACTCAAAACACTTAACACAATTTCCCCCCAAAAAAGTAAAACTGACTGCCCTCTGATACCACTCTATCACGACCCATCCCTCAAGGACTGTGTCGTGACTTCCCCAATCCCACCTCCCACTGTCCAGGGGTTGGGGACTAGCACCGAGTAGGCATTTCCCAAAAAGGGTTGGAATTTTCCTATGAACATGCACGCATGCACCCATCCCCAGGAAAAAGTACTAAAACCAAAAACACTGAGTAAATAGATATGAATCCCACAAAGAAAATCACCAAGAGTAATAATACAAATTGACAAGTAAACGGGCTAGAATACAAGCCCAACCAAAAGAGAAAAGTACATGATTTTGTGTCTCATCTGTAGAAAACCCTACCTAAAGAGTAGGTACAGTAAGGTGTTTGAATGTCAGTGAAGTGTAACACATCCTTCAGGTCACCCTAAAGGACCACCTATCTCCAGCCCACCAAGGACTCCTTCAAATATATCGATTATCTACACAATACATGACATGTACAGGCGAACCCCGTGCATGGGTGAGTAAAAAAATACTCAGTAGGGACCCCAAACTATAAAGGTAGAAAACAAAGTAGCCTACTAAATAGGTACATGATGTGTAGCCTCTGTGATGTAAAGTCAAAAGAGTCACTAGAGTCATCTCTCACCATTATATATATACTAATAAAGTCCAAAAATATCCAAAACAATGGATACATACACCATATAGGCATAGGAGATACACTCTGTTTATGCACTAGAGACGCACTCCATAGGATACACCCTCCATATAGGCGTAGGAGACACACTCTGTAGTAGAAAATATTTGTATGGTCATAGAAGACACACTCTATATGGGCCTAGGAGACACAATCCATATGGGATCATCAGACACAATCGGTAGGAAGCAAACTCTGTATAGGTCACATCTAGACACATGATTCCTTCTTTAGCATGCTCGCTCTGAGGGTACATAATATTCGAGATAATAGGTTGTATGCCAAACTAAATAAAAACACACATAGTGTATCTAAAATAGGAAGACTCATCATAAGTGTCTAAACACCATAAATGGCATGTTAAATGGACACACGATTTGAATGTTATGGGAATTTATGTAAAAAGGGGTCGGTTGGGTCCGTGTCTAGTTCAACCAAGTTAGCTCGTCCTGCCCCACTATCGGTCCCGCCCATAGGCTATTGCCTGACCCAATCGGACCCAGGCCAGTTTGGTCTTCCCGGACATGGTGGCTGTCATGTTCACTCCATCTCCACACAGTCATCCATCGTTCTATCCACTTCTCCCACATACGGTCCATCGGACCTTGTTCAAAGTGGTCTGACGTAGCGACCTACTGCATAGTGGGTCCACTAAGCCTTAGGCATTTCCGGTACTGGGGTTTGAGCCGAAAAACACCTTCTTCAAGGTTACGGCTTCGTCGTGTGCCACCATTGGGGGATCTCCTTGTGAGGGTCTTTGATCACACTCTGGTGCTCTGTTTTTTAAAATAGAAGCATGCATGTGAACCTCGGGTCTTTTTATTCTTCACCATGGACTTGAATCCACATTGCGACCAATTTCAATTGTAAATGCTCAAGTGATGGAATCTACCATGCCTCTTAAATAAATCTTCTACCATCATTGTCGCACCATTGGTAGGTCATCATGAAGATGGATCATTGAATCCAGATTATTGCATCATGAAACATTTTCGCAATGATAATCCATTAATATTACCATGAAGAACATGAATAATGCATAAAAAATAATAAGGAAAGCACAAGTAATATCCCAAGTAATGGAATTTGGTTGTTTCTAGTTCTGGAATGCATCCATTTATTAGAAGGATCATGGAAAATGATAATAAAATTCATATACACAGAAATCTAGTTAAGAGTGATCATCCCCAAAAAGAGCCCTGAAGGAAACCATCCTGCAAGAATGTGAAATTTGTGGTCCAACCTATTCATGTGTTGACCCATTTTCGCCATTAATTCTATGAACATGGAAAGAAGAAATTGAAATAAACACCCTACGTGGAATGAGATCAGTAAGATGAGATTATTCTTCATTGAAGGATTCCATTCATGAATAAAATCTATCGGTCTCTCATCTTTTCCAGTTGGAGAGCTTCTTTATCCTTTCCTCAAGGTAACATCAAGTCTCCATAAAAGAATTTCTAAATTTATGAATTATAATGATGGTCCCTACCTATGATAAATGGATGAAACACACTAACTCATATCAGCGACTTAAATTCATTTTAGTGTTTCCATGACGATGTATTATAGTGTCGCTGAGTCACCACATCGTAGAGATATTGAGTCACTGTGTAAAAATGAAGAAATAAAATAAAATAATTTTTTTGTATATTTTATTTTTTCTCTTAAAAAATACATAAATTAACTTTTTTAGTTGTCCTCCGCCAGCCAATGTGAGTCCCCTCTTAGGGTAAACTCTATGATCTGAGCTCAACTATACCCTCAGATTTCTGATCCATCTCCCTTTTGGATGTTTCTAAATCCATAGACGCGTTCCATTTTTAATAAGCATAAAAATAGTTTGGAACATTTATTATGGGCACCCCAATCCACAGAATTACCTACCGTCTTAGTGCCTAGTCTTAAAATAATCACATATAATTTTCAAAAAATTTACCTGGAAAATCTGGGACATTGCAATTTATTTATCTACAAATGTAAGGATTAATTTGTATTTTTTATTACCATTGTTCCTATTCCATTTCATCTGTTTTTAATTATCCTTCTTCCTCTATGTTATATATATTATGAACCAACATTAATTTCATCACCAAGTGTATAGTCTCTCCACTATCACATTATAACACCCTCACTGTTAGTCGAAAACATTTTCAATACAAGGAGACATTCCTAATGCCTAGTGGCCCACTATCATGGAGTAGAAGTAAAGTGGAAAACTAGGCTGGGGTGATATAAATTATATTAGAGAATTCTACTTTACTTTTTGGTCATACTCTCTGGTATATGGTAAATTGGAGACTATTATGTACTCAGGACTGGGTAAAGATATCGTGTTTGGGTGCATGTATCCCCATGCATAGGGGATATATTGTGTTTACTTGGGTAGGAAATTGATTATAGGATTTTCTATTTTACAGTTGATTGATTTCCACCAAGACATTCACACATGGGTGTGATCTTACCAGATTATGATATTTTCATCCTTTCCGAAGTATTTTGGTGGAGGATTGTTTATGCATCATCATTCGAACTTAGTCTTAATTGATGTGTTGTTATGATATAAGTTTAATTACGGTCCTAAAATATGTTATTGGTTGTTGGGTTTTTTAAAGTTAAAAACAAAAAGATAAATTTTGTTTTCCTATTTATCCTTTTTTGTGGCATTTTACTTAGATGAACCAGGTATGTAGGTCTTGATGTGATCATTATGAGATTATATGGGAGTTTAGTATGTATGGGTCAAACATTATTAAGGGTATTCATTGGTAATGAAAGGTTGTTATTAGATTAAAATGTAAAAATATATAAAGATTTATTTTCATTTAAACCCTTTTGATGGAAGTTTACTCAACTAACATAGACTGATTATATATTGATATGCATGATCGGTGATTCTTGACATTGTTATGGGTAGGAATGGTGCCATGATGCCAGATGATACATGATTCATGACTCTGTTATGGGTTTCCAAGGGGCCATGAGGATGAATTTTATGTGATATCTGACTATATTTTGGGTAGTGTGGGTGCCATAATGTTGAATGTCATGTTACATGGGTGTGGTAGGGGAGTGTAATGGTGTTGAGATGTGCTTCCAATGACAACATTCCCTATATAATATATATATATGGATATTTTGACTATGTTGTTTGGAAGTCAATGTAATTCCACTGAGATGGCTTCTGGTAGAGCATCAAGTTGGTAGAGATGTGGTAGCACTAGATCATGCATCAGATGGGGCCCCTAAATGTCAGGATTAGGCCTTTGAGGTTTGATATGATCACATTCTATAGGTATAGGATTTAGTACATGTGGGGTAGATGTCAAAGTTGTTAGATTGAGGTCCATGGTCAGATGAGCAGCTCCGAGAGATATTGGTGAAAGTCATACCGAGTATTGATAGTGGAAATTAGGGAGCTAAGTAGTCAATTGATTATTTTACTCTAGAGTTAGAGTCTTATCATTCTCCATTATTTTAAGGTGAGGGGGGACCATAGTTATTAGATAATTGGATCAATTCTATAATGATTATTTTTTATCACCTTGAGACACTCCCAGGTCAAAGGCTGAAGATGGTTACTTTTATGCTAAGATGACCAGCAAATCACTAGAGGGATGTATAGTTTCATGCTAGCAGACATGAGGGACTAGCATAAAAGGATTGAAAATATTGGTTCTTTGATAACAATTTATTGGAGATATAGTGGGTGCATCGAGCCCATGATTTCCTGAACCATTACTGGGTAGATATATCTATAATAATTTATGATTCCAATGCTAGATATATGTCTAGATAAACACCATGAATGGTAGGCTATGACATCTCAAAGGTGAGGAGTTCTAAGGAATTTTTACAACTCACAATGATGGTGTATGGAAAAAACTTAATGAAGAACTAATTCTCACAGGTGGTGAATCATGGATTGATAGGTGAGGGAAACTTGACGGTCCTTTTTTTCGAGTCATGTGATGATGTTATGTGAGCATAGAACAAATTATTTAGGTATCTATAAGTGATACCATGAAGAGTATCAATAGGTATGTAATGAAAGAGTCTTTAGTAAGGCACCAAGGAGTGCTTCTTAGATGGTGTGATTCCAACGTAGACATCAAGGTCATGTTCATACCTAGTGTGAGTGGGATTTGATGGAGTGGCGGGATTGTGGTCAAATGGGGATCCGGAGAAGATATGTAGGAATATTTCTCGGATAGTTGGGATCTATGGACCAAGATAAACTAAGGTATCTACAGAATTATCAATGGTGGTAAAATTATTTGGTAGAAAGAATTTTACAAATCACATAGGCCATAAGATAGAGAGAGAGAGAGAGAAACCCAGTAGTAGGATCATTACCTGGTAGTTGGTGCAACTATGTCGGAAGTTTTCCCATAGCTAGTCATGCTTCAGAATAACTACATGGTTTTGTGATGAAAGGTTCTGAGTAGGTCATGGGGTCAAGAATGGTTAGAATTATGTTGTGAATTTTGGAATGGATTTTTTATTTTTATCACGGTCTTTCATGGTACATGAGGTGCACATGGGATAACTGAATTAAATATGATCTAGTTAATATATAGGCATAATATATGATGCGTGATATGTATGAGTATCATATGAATCATGAATAATTGTGGGAATCAATATAATGAGATTATTTTATGATATCTGTAGTCATATGGATTATAGTGTGAAGGAATGCATTTTTATATATGATTTTTGATTAATTTAGTGAATCATATGTGATATAGGAATCATGGGTGTCATGAATGTCATGGGTACAAATGATTATTTGATGAAATGAAATATTTGATGTGCCTCATATATGAATTGGGTGTAATTGAGAACCTAATACGGTACATTAATGGTATTATTTCTTGTGATGACATGTACATCTGAGGATTTTTAGAGGAACCACCAAAACATTACATACTGTTTTGGGTCAAGAGGAAAATGGGTAGGTAATTTCTAATGTGGGGAGTTCCACAATGAGAATTCCCCATGGCTAATAATTGGTGTAGGCCAGGATATATTAATGATATGGGTATGATCATTACCATCTTTTATTGTAACTAAAAAGATTGGGGATGAGCTATATTAATGTAGCTTTGTTGTAACACCCATGTTTTTTAATGGGTAGTTTTCTCACATAAATTTGAATTTTGAGTTTGTTGGATGGTTTAGACTAAATTTTAATTGCATTGGAACCAAAAATAGATATATTTAATGTTTTTTCATTTTGTTTTTAGACATTATTTAGGATTCGGTGTGTTCTACATGTGTTCGGATGGGTTTCAGAAGCATCTGGCTCTAGAAACACCGTTTTTGGAATGTTAGATAGGGGTTCACAGTTGGCGTACAATTTGTCTAACCGTATATACCAGACCATGTATCTTTTTTGATAAGTGGATTTTTTTAATTGTGTTCCCAGATCTATGAAATAAGGTGTTTGGGTGAAGGTATGTGGAGTCAGCCACACGTTTGGTACACAAGATTCACACTAGAGAGCCATGCTTTGCAAGGTGTCTATTATCCTAGAAAGTGATGGTTTTCCAAACCATGAAGTTATAGTTTATCTTTCAAAGTGGAAGAAATGAACTTTTACCCTCTTTCTTTATAATCTTTTCATCTCAATTTTTTCATATCCCAGGAAAAGAACCTCCCTAGACCATTGAGCACTCCCATTTTATCAGCCTTTATGCTTTGGCCTCCTATCATCATTTGATATCTGATTCGGGTTCCATTAGTGTCTATGAATTCTTCTCTGTAAGTCCATATATCCATTATACTCTGCTCTTATTTTACTTCTCCATATAGAATTATATTCACATTGGGGATCATTTTCTTTATTTTTAGGGCCTTTATATGAAACTCCATTTTCATATGGTAGGACTTGAATTAGAGGCCAGTATTCAACAAAATATTTCTTATGTGTCCATGGTTGGTGGGTCCTATATTTATGATAAAATATATGACTGTTATAATGTTTTTTATTAAATACACACATGATTAATGTTTGGGTGAAATCCTTAATTAATTAATTATTTTTAATAAATTATTTAACTAATGATATGAGATGTTGATGGAAATGATATTTCCTCTTTTAATATTCTATGATGTGTATGAGTGTAATTTCTTGGACCTCTCTAGTCCATTCCTTTGTGAAAATATGGTGTTTGAGGTGTTCTGGGAGGTCAAGGTGACTTATCCCCAACACTTTGCCAAATTTCCATTTCAATGAAAAATTCCAATGGTAAACAGATGTCAACAGTGCATAAGTAACCTTCTGTGAACAATGACATCAATTACCCATAGTGAATAGTTCCAATGGCGGATAGTTGTGAACAATGCATCAGTAACCTTAGGTGAATAGTGTCATCGGTAACCTTATGTGAACCATGTCATCGGTAACCTTATGTGAACTGTATCATAGGTAACCTTCTATTAACAGTGTCATCAGTAACCTTTTGTGAATAGTGAAACGGTAACATTAGTTGAACAGTTTCATGATCAACCTTTTGTGAATAGTTTCATTGGTGACCCTTGGTGAATAGTGTCATCGGTAACCTTTTATGAACAGTTCCATCAGTGAACAGTTCTATTGGTGGGGTCTAACGGTAACCTCTCTTTCCTTTTCCAAATTTATAATTCTATGAACAGTTCCATCGGTGAACAGTTCTATTCGTGAGGTCTAACTGTAACATATCTTTTCTATTGCCAAGTTTTGTGTTATGTGAACAGTGTTTTTAGAATGGTAGGTGTACAATGTTTCTAGAACGGTAGGTGTACAATGTTTCCTGAACGGTGAGGTCTATCGGTAACCTCTTTTTTTCCTTTTCCAAATTTTGAGTTCGTGAATAGTGTTTCTAGAATGGTGAGGTCTATCGGTATCCTCTATCGGTAACCTCTATCGGTAACCTATATCGGTAACCTCTATTTCCTTGGCCAAATTTTGAGTTCGTGAACATTGTTTCCAGCATCCTATAGTTTCATCCCTTTAACGTGTGCTTTGAATTAAAATACATTTTAATCCTTATTTTAAGGACTCTAAGGCCAATTCAAAGGCCATAACTCCTATATTAGTTTATCCTAAGGCTCGGGGCGTTTTAACTTGGTCAAACTATGTGGTTTAATGCGATCCACTTTAACTGGGAAATCAAGTGTATCTTAAACTATTGCTCTATTAAATCATCAAAAGAAACAATATATCTTCCTCCCTTATTTATCCTCCTTGTTCTCTGGTGTGAGACACTAGATCCATTCTTTTCTTCCAGTAGGAATCCTGAGATCAAACGTTTCCCTAAGGATTGGTTTCCTCGATGTCCATCTTACTGCAAGTGCACCCCCCTGTTTCAGTGCCACCAAGTAGTATCGATCAATCTTCGGTATATGGTATGATCTATTGCCATTCTATTGGGTTTTACTCCTTTTGTTTATCCTTTCCCTGTTATGGTATGTGATATCAACAATTATAATGGAGTTTTCTTGGGATTTCATTGGTGTCGTCATACCGTTGCATCCTCGGGTGGATACAATTATAACGGGAGGAGGCAATCATGATTATTTGTGTGGATACTTCTTGAATAAAGAATGAAAAGTACTTTTTGAGGTAGGGGGTTCATTGATTCTCTTTTCCTTTACGTGAAACTATAGATTTATCATGTTTTAGCCCACTAGATCACAATGGAATCGAAAAAATAAATGATTGAACCGGATAAATAAATTGATATCGATCATATGTTATTGCCTCTTTTTTTGCTAGATAGTGTGATATGTATGATTATTCTTTATGGAAATTGGTAATGAAGGTAATGCCAGAATTAATTGATAATCACATGGATAAGGTTAAAGAGGCATGTGAATGAATATGATTGATGTTGTTGTAATTTGATGTTAGTCAAATTGATATAGTAAGCATGTTTAATTATTTGTGGTAGTATATTGGTTAGGTTTACCAAATTTGGAAACCTACGAATAATAAATCGGTTAATCCAAGATGGATTTAAGAATTGGTTGTTTGATTAAAGATAATTCCTTGTAAGGTTTTGAGTTACACTCTTGCTTGTTTAATGGCTAAGAGCCCAATGGGAAGATGTTTGTTTTCCTACTGCTTGTGTGGTGATTTGAGACTAGATGGGTATTGTGATATGTGGGGGCATGTAGGCCTTTTGGTTGTGGTAGTAGATGATGCCTAGAGTGGCGAGATGAATCCGTTTATGCATGTGGGTGTCAGTGAGGACATAAGGGATGATGGAAGGGGTTGTAGGGGAATGTTTGGATGTTTTCTGATTCTAATTCGTTTTTTGTGCTTTAATTCTCCTCACTACTCAAGGAATCTGGTCTTACATACCCTTCATCGTAAAGGGGAGATGAAACGTGGGGTATTCCTCGTGATTTCCATGTTTAGCTTCTCAAGTGAGAATGGGTCTATGATCATGCTATAGGTGGAAAAGACTAGATGGGTAAATCATCTACTCACAGTGTTGAGCCCCCTTGTGTTTGGTAGTATAGAATGTTTTTCTCAAATTCCTATAAATATGGGAAAGTAATGGTGTAAATAAATAATTGAATAAATGATGTTATGCAATGGGGATGGAGTTTTCTGGGACATAATGATGAGGTTGTATTTTTCAAGGAATGGTGGACTTTGGGTGTGATGCTAATTAAATTTAAGGTGGAATTGTAAAGGGTTTATAAATTTTTAGAGAATTAATTAATGTAATGTTGAACTAACAAAAAGGTAATGAAGTAAAGAAATAAGGCTTTTTAAATAGTTGTGTGCTTATAGGATACCTAGTCTTAGAAGAGGAAGCTGGGAGTCTGAGAGATGTTAGCTGTAGTTGAGTCTAAGACCAGCTTATACCCATAGTGGGGTTGTGAGATGTAGTATATTCTTTAATTTTTATGTTTTTATATGCTAATCAACCCCGTCATTATGTGAAACTGACACCCCGGGGATTCTGAGCCCTGGGGGGTGTTTTCCTCAAAATTCTGGTGGGAGGATAGATGGATGACTACCCCCTTTGGCCCCACGCTCTTCTCTTGGTAGTTTCTTGTGTTGGTTGGAACAATGGTTATTTTTCCCATATATGTGTGTAGAGGGCTATAATGGCTAGTGGTTATTTACACACATATATTCTGGATATAGTATCCTATGGAATACCATAGGTGTAACATGTATAGGCTGTGATGGCTTGAGGATCCTTACTCAGTGTATGGGTTGTAATGGCTTGATGTGTAATACCAGACATATTATACACGTTATGTGGGATGTGGTGGATGCCAGAAACTATCTGGTTACTTTGATTAAGTGGACGTGGTGGTTTTTTGCACAAGCTGCATGTTGTGGTGCTTCGCCCAGGTGTCTACGGGCAGGCCTTTTTTGAGAGAGATGCTCAGGACGTGCGACGTTGGGTAAAAGAATTAAACTAGTGGGGAAGTAATATCGGGTTACCCTTAATATTCTTTATTATATTATATACTCTTGTATGCGTTACTTGGTGAGAGTTGCGATGGTGAGGTTGGGAAGTTAGTATTCCTATTTTGATGAGGAGTTATTTTCACTTGTTGGTCAGTGTGATTTAGCATGCTTTCTTAATTTTGCACGAGAGGCTTTGGGGAGGATCCTACTGAGTATACTGTTATACTAACCCTAAGTATATATATATATTGTTTTTCAGGTCACTTGGAGATGGTTAGAGATCTGGATTGTTTCTACTAGCTTGGGGTTGCAGGAGCTATTCAGACTTGTAGTTTTTGTTATTTTTACTTACTTTTGGGTAATTGCAGTTTTCCTCTTCTAGTTGTTGTAGATTTTCATGACATTACATATGTGCACGTGGGTTTTGTTTTATATTTCAGTTTTGAGTTGGATTTGGTAGGTTTCTATCTTATCTCTCTCTTTCGTATGAGGTCTCTTAGAGGATAATTCCTCTCATTTGTGTGTTTAATATACCCTCAGTTCTAGTCACCATCTTGGGGCCTACTGGAGGTGGGACTCAGGGTGTCGTTTTTTAACTTCTCACATTCCCAGCCCAAGAGGGGTGCACTTTGTAGGGATGGAGGCATGGAAGAGTGGTATCAGAGGTCAGGTTGAAGGATAGGATGGTGTTTGGAGTTAGGCCTAGGGGAGGTTGCATGGGTTGGTAGGGAAACAATGTCATTCATGTTTATTATGTGATATAAACACTAGAGACCTACTAAGACATAGTCATTTAGGGCCCCCTATGATCAAATGTATGGACCTTTAAGTTTACAATGGATACTAAATGAGGTGATACTAGTTGCAGGTTAGATACATAGAAACAAATAATGCATCATTCTTCGTTGTGCCTGTGTTTGAATGGGTAGACCTTCAGATAGGTCAACATAAAATAAATAAAAGAAAAAAATTAATTAATTAATGTTTAGTCTTCCATTTTCCAGGTTTCAGAGAACTAACTATTTTTTATCTTATATGTATGGCTCTAGGTCGACATACTCATCAGGATCGAATAGAAGATGTCCCGTAGGCAAATCTAGCAGGTTTCCACAGGGTAGATGTTAACGATGATGACGGTTGGAGGAAGACACTCTGAGAGTTTCAGCGCCAAAGTCTGCAGAAGTATGAGGACTCCGCTTCAGATGCAGTCACAGAAGACTGCTTGGAGGAGGTAGAGATCAGTTTCAGTTCGATCCATGCTCAGAAGGAGCACTGGGTGTCCTTGGTTGTGACAATACTGCGTGGAGCAGTGAGGCAGTGGTGGTTCTTGTTCCTCGGGGGTCGCAAGGAGACAACGATCGCATGGGAGGAGTTCCAAGACAACTTTAGGGTCGATTTTTTTTCTTAGACTAAAAAGGTGTACAGTCGCGAGGAGCTTCTTACCCTTCGACATGGGAGCTCGAGTGTGTGAGAGTTTGGAACCCATTTCAAGAACCTTTTACGATATGTTTTGGACCTTTTTCCAAATGGGGAGGATTGGGCAAGGAATTTTGAGGAGTCTTTGCTTCCAGTGATCCAGAACCAGGTCACCCCATTTATGCTGAAGACATATCTGGAGGTGCTGGTGTGGGCAAAGGTTTTCGAGAGAAATTTTTCCAGAACTGGATCATCAAGAGAGGGGAGTCATCATGATTCCTCACAAAGCAGAGCTATGGTCCGGGGTTCTTGGTTTTCACGGAAAAGGAGTTTTCGTTCTTCCAGGAGTAGGTCCCAGCCTTTCACATCTCATTTCTATGGAGGTAGAAACTCTCAGGCCTAGGAAAAGGGATCATGCGCTTATTTTTCATGTGTTGGTTGTGGTCATAAGTAGCAGGAGTGCCCATCCTTTCAAAGCAATCACCGTGTACCAGGTGCTCCGCTCTCGGTTCATCCGTTGAGGCAGTTCCAGCCGAGGCAGCAGTAACCGGTTGCCCCATCTTTAGATCAGCAAAGGATAGATGGGGTTGGTAGAGGATAGCCCTGTGACGCTCCCCATTCTCAGATATCAGAGCATGGCCATGGTGGTGTTTGTCATCAGGGTCATAGAGGTCATGGATGAGGTCGTGGTTAGCTTCCTTCTCTAGTGTTTCCAGCTCTAGGCGATTCAGACATCATTCGAGGTACCCTTTGCATGTTTTCATCCTTGGTGTATTCCTTGTTTGATTCAGGAGCTACACAATACTTCATATCACCTACCCATATCCATGCATTGGTACATGAGGTAGAGAGGCTTCCAGTGCCCTTTGTGTTGACTACGCCATTTGGAGGTCATGATGACTTGTTTGAAGTATGTAGAGACTCTGAGCTAGTGTTGGGGAAACACCACTCTTGGGGATAATTTCTATGATTATGAATAGAACCATATGATGTCATCCTCGACATGGATTGGTGGTATTTGGTTTAGGCTATCTTGGATTTCTTCAAGAAGAAGGTCGTTTTCTTTGGTGCGGATGGAGAGCCGATGGTGTTTGTTGGCGAGTGAGATCCTCAGATGGGTCATAGGCACATTCCGTCATTATCATATATGATGGTTGTGATAATTTTGAGTTCTTCAGAGGTTCAGTAGTTTCCATTTCCTAGGGTCATAGAAGAGAACCCTGATGTCCTTCCAGAAGAGGTTGTAGAATTACCCCCTCGACGAGAGATTGAGTTTGGAATCAAGCTAAAACCAGTAGAATCACTTATCTCTATGTATCCATATAAAATGGCCCCTTATGAGTTACGAGAGCTACGTATACAGCTTGATGGTATCTTACAGTATGGTTTTTTTCAACCGAGTGTGTCACCGTGGGTTGCACCTATTTGGTTCATGAAGATGGCTGATGGCAGTTTGGGGATGTGTGTCAATTATCGTCACCTAAACAAAGTGACAATAAAGAATCACTATCATCTTCCACGGATTGATGATTTATTTGATCAACGGAAGGGTGAAAGCAGGTTCTCAAAGATAAACTTGTGGTCAGGATATCATCAGATGCTTGTGAAGGATGAGGATATCCTCACTACTACCAAAACGGTCTTTATCAGCGCTCAAAATGGGCTTTATCAGCGCTAAAAAAGAGCTGTGAAGCATGGTGCTGAAAAAGGGGGTACCCTTTATTAGTGCTTTTTTAGCGCTGATAAATGAAATCTTTATCAGTGCTAAAAAGGTGATGATAATGGTGGACTTTATCAGCCCTAAACACGCCCTGATAAAACAACCCATTATCAGAGCTAAAAGAGCGCTGATAAATGCGTGTTTTATCAGTGCCCCTTTAGTTCTGATAAGCTGATCCTTTATCAGTGAGTCTTTAGCATTGATAAAGGTGGATTTTATCAGCGCTTTCTTATCACTGATAAAAGCTCCACTTATCAGTGCTAAAAAAGCGCTGATAACTACCCTATCTGCTGCTTCGAAAAAATCTGCAGCAGCACACCCGAACACCTGCAAAACAAATTCTTCATCTCAATAAGCAAATTAGGGCAAGTATACTCATACAAAATTAACACACAAATCATAAGCTAATTATTCCATGTATACCCATACAATAATTATACTCGTACACCTTTAACACATAATTCATAAGTAAATTAAGTACATAAAGATTTCAATTCAGAATTCAGGGGGTTGGGGGATGTCCAAGGGTTTGGGGTGGCTGTCCAAGGGTGGGTAATGGGTGTCTGGGGGGATGTGGGTGTCCAGGGGGGGGCTTTCTAGGGGGTGGGATGGTGTCCAGGGTGTAGGGGGGCTTTACAGGGGGAGGGGGTTTCCAGAGGGGTAGAGGGTGTCCAGGGGTGGGTTGGTGTCCAGGGGTGGGTTGGTGTCCAAGGGGGTGGGGATGGTCCAAGGGGATGGTGGGGTTGACTCATACACATCACAAAGGACCCATGGATTGTTTTTATAAAAGATCATCACAATCTGAAATCATTTGGTTGGATTTCCGTAGGTCAGTTGTTGTTTTCACTTAAAATTTTGTCCATTTTAAAACGAAGGGAGAGCCTTTGAGTGCTACCAGTCACACCATGGCTCAGATTGGGGCGAGGATGACTCATACACGTCAAAAAGGACATGTGGATCATTATCCAAAACGATCAACACAATCCGAATGTTTTTGGTCGGATTTCTGTAGGCCAGTTGTTGTTTTCACTTAAAATTGTGTCCATTTTAAACAAAAGAAAGACCCTTTGAGTTGTACCGGCCACACCATGCATCAGATTGAGACGCGATTGACTCATACACATCAAAAAAGACCCATGGATCATCCTTTTAAAAGATCAAGACAATCCTAATGAGTTTGTTCGGATTTCCATAGGTCAGTTGTTGTTTTCACTTAAAACTGTGTCCATTATAAACCAAATAGAGAATCTTTGAGTGCTACCAGCCACACCGTGCCTCAGATTGAAGCATAGATTACTTGTACACATCACAAAGGACTGGTGGATCGTTCTCCTAAAGGATAAATACAATCCAAATGTGTTTGGTTGGATTTCCGTACATCAGTTGTTGTTTTCACTTAAAATCGTGTACATTTTAAACAAAATAGAGACCCTTTGAGTGGTACCGGCCACAACATGACTCGTATTGAGGCGGGGTTGACTAATACACCTCACCATTGACCCTTGGATCGTTATTATAAAATATCACGATAATATGAATGCGTTTGGTCTGATTTTCATAGGTCAGTTGTTGTTTTCAATTAAAAATGTGTCCATTTTAATCAAAAGAGAGACCCTTTGAGTGATAGCGGTCACACCGTTCCTCGTATTGATGCAGGGTTGACTCTTACACATCACAAAGGACCCTTGGATCGTTTTAATAAAAGATCAAGGTAATCCGAATGCGTTTGGTCGGATTTTTATAGGTCAGTTGTTGTTTTAAATTAAAATTGTGTCTTTTTTAAACAAAAGAGAGACCATTTGAGTGATAGCAGACACACCATGCCTCATATGAAGGTGGGGTTGACTCATAAACATCAAAAAGGACCCTTGGATCGTTCTCCTAACATATCCACACATTCCTAATTCTTTGGTCGAATTTCCGTTAGTCAGTTGTTGTTTTCACTTAAAATTATGTACATTGTAAACAAAATAGAGACCCTTTGAGTGGTACCACCCACACCGTGCCTCGGATTGATGTGGGGTTGACTCTTACTAGTCACCAAGGACCCTTGGATCGTTATTGAAAAGGATCAAGGCAATCCAAATGTTTTTGGTCATATTTTCATAGGTCAGTTGTTGTTTTCAATTAAAATTGTGTCCATTTTAAACAAAAGATAGAACCTTTGAGTGATATAGGGAACATTGTGCCTCGTATTGAGGCGGGGTTGACTTGTACATGTCACAATGGACATGTGGATCGTTCTCCTAAAGGATCAACACAATCCTAATGAGTTTGGTCAGATTTTCGTAGGTCATTTGTTGTTTTCACTTAAAATTGTGTCCATTTTAAACAAAATAGAGATACTTTGAGTGCTACTGGCCACACCGTCCCTCGGATTGAGGAATGTATGAATCTTACACGTCACGAAAGAACCATGGATCATTCTCCAAAAGTATCAACACAATCCGAATGGGTTTGGTTGGATTTCCGTAGATCAGTTGTTGTTTTCACTTAAAATTGTGTTCATTTTAAACAAAATAGAGACCCTTTGATTGATACCGGTCACACCGTGCCTTGGATTGAGGCGAGGTTCACTAGTAATCATTAAAAAGGTCATGTGGATCGTTCTCCTAGAGGATCTACACAATATGAATGTTTTTGGTCAGACTTCTGTAGGTCAGTGGTTGTTTTCACTTAAAATTGTGTCCATTTTAAACATAATAGAGACCCTTTGAGTGGTACCGGCCACAACGTGCCTTGGATTGAGGTGGTTATGACTCTTACACATCAATAAGGACTCTCAGATCATTCTCCTAAAGGTTAACACAATCCAAATGTGTTTGTTCAGATTTCCGTAGGTCAGTTGTTGTTTTCACTTAAAATTGTGCCCATTTTAAACACAATAGAGACCCTTTGAGTGATACCGGCTACACCATGCCTCAGATAGAGGCGGGTTTGACACTTACATGTCACAAAGGACCCATGTATCGTTATTATAAATTATCAACACAATCCGAATGTGTTTGGTCAGATTTCCGTAGGTCAGTTGTTGTTTTCACTTAAAATTGGGTCCATTTTAAACCAAAGAGAGACTCTTTGAGTTCTCACGGCCACATCATGCCTCAGATTGAATCGGGGATGACTCGTACGCATCTCAAAGGACCTGTGGATCGTTCTCCTAAAGGATAAATAAAATCCTAATGTGTTTGGTCAGATATTTGTAGGTCAGTTTTTGTTTTCACTTAAAATTGTATCCATCTTAAACAAAAGACAGACGCTTTGAGTGCTAGCGGTCACACCATGCCTCTAATTAAGGTGGGGTTGACTCTTACACGTCACAAAAGACCCGTGGATCGTTCTCCTAAAGTATCAACACAATCCGAATGCGTTTGGTCAGATTTCCGTAGGTCAGTTGTTGTTTTCACTTAAAATTGTGTACATTTTAGACAATATAGATACCCTTTGAGTGATAACGGCCACACTATGTCTCATATTGAGGTGGGGTTGACTCTTACATGTCATAAATGACCCATTAATCTTTATACTAAAGGATTAAGACAATCCAAATGTGTTTGGTCAGATTTTTTTAGGTCAGTAGTTGTTTTCACTTAAAATTGTGTACTTTTTAAACAAAATAGAGACCCTTTGAGTCATACCGGCCACACCATGCCTCAAATTGAAGTGGAGAAGACGTGTCCATGTCAAAAATTAGCCATGGATCATTCTCCTAAAGTATAAACACAATATTAATGCGTTTGGTCATATTTTCATAGGTCAGTTGTTGTTTTCACTTAAAATTATGTCCATTTTAAACAAAATAGAGACCCTTTGAGAGGTACCGGCTACATCATGCCTCAGATTGAGGTGGGGATGACTCTTACACATCACAAAATACCCATGGATCGTTCTACTAAGGGATCAACACAATATGAATGTGTTTGGTTGTATTTATGTAGGTCAGTTGTTGTTTTCACTTAAAATTGTGTCCATTTTAAACAAAATAGCGACCATTTGAGTGATACCGGCCACACCGTGCCTTAGATGGAGGAAGGTATGACTCGTACTCATCACAAAATACCCATGAATCGTTCTCATAATTGATCAACATATTCCAAGTGGGTTTGGTCTGATTTCAGTAGGTCGGTTGTTTTTTCACTTAAAATTGTGTCCATTTTAATCAAAATTGAGACCCTCTGAGTGATACCGGTCACACTGTGCCTCAGAATGAGGCAGGGTTGACTTTTACACATCAAAAAGGACCCGTGAATCATTATCCTAAATTATCAACACAATCCGAATGCGTTTGGTCGAATTTATGTAGGTCTGTTGTTGTTTTCACTTACAATTGTGTCCATTTTAAACAAAATAGAGACCCTTTGAGTGGTACCGGCCACACCATGCCTCAGATTGAAGAGGGGTTGACTCTTACACGTCAAAAAGGACCCGTGGAGATTTATCCTAAATGATCAACACAATCCGAATGTGTTTGGTCATATTTCCGTAGGTTAGTTGTTATTTTCACTTAAAATTGTGTACATTTTAAACAAAATAGACACCCTTTGAGTGGTATCGGCCACACCGTGCCTTTTATTGAGGTGGTGTTGACTCTTACACGTCACCAAGAACCCTTGGATCATTATTATAATATATCAAGGCAATATGAATGCATTTGATCAGATTTCCGTAGATCAGTTGTTGTTTTCAATTAAAATTGTGTCCATTTTAAACAAAATAGAGTCTGTTTGAGTGATAGCAGTCACACAGTGCCTCATATTGGGGGGGTTGACTCATACACATCAAAAAGGACCTGTGTATTGTTCTCCTAAAGTGGAAACACAATCCATATGTGTTTGTTTGGATTTCCGTAAGTCAGTTGTTGTTTTCACTTAAAATTGTGTACATTTTAAACAAAATAGAGACCCTTTGAGTGATACCAGCCACACCATGCCTCGGATTGATGCGGGGATGAATATTACCCGTCGCAAAGGACCCTTGTATCATTCTCCTAAAGGATCAACACAATACGAATGGTTTTGGTCGGATTTCCATAGGTCAGTTGTAGTTTTTACTTAAAATTGTGTCCATTTTAAACCGAAGAGAGACCGTTTGAGTGCTACCGGCCACACCATGCCTCAGATTGAGGTGGGAATGCCTCATACACGTCACAAAGGACCCGTAAATCTTTATCCTAAAGGATCAACACAATCCGAGTGCGTTTGGTCATATTTTCCTAGGTCAGTTGTTGTTTTCACTTAAAATTGTGTCCATTTTAAACAAAAGAGATACCCTTTGAGTGGTACCGGCCACACCGTGCCTCAGATTGAGGGGTGGATGACTCTTAAATGTCATAAAGGACCCATGGATCGTTCTTATAATATATCAAGACAATCCGAATGCATTTGTTAGGATTTTCATAGGTCAGTTGTTGTTTTCACTTAAAATTGTGTCCATTTTAAACAAAATAGAGACCCATTGAGTGGTTCCACATTCTTGCATGTTGATGGTGCATATCATCTATTAAAATAGGAAAATGGCTCATTAAAGCTTGGATTTTTAATTTAATTACAATTAAAATTTCCCTATGAACATTTACATACAACAATGTTTCATCTTTTGATCCCCTTAACCCCTCTCAAAAATGACCACCAATTGTACATGTCCCCAAGTTAGATCTTCATTTTATTTGTGTACAATCTAGCATCAGGTATGCAGCCCACTAATTTCTGAGCACATCTTTAATGTCTTGTGATTATGAGGCTTTTCGGAAGTCAGAGTAGTACGGAAAAAAAATAAAGAATTAATAAATGAATTAAATGAACTAGTAGTTGTTTTTGAAAATACCGCTTTAGGGATGCTAGTTTGTTGATCAAAAATGTTCTCTTTAATAAATTTACACAAATAATAACCACAATAATTATCATTTGTTTGTTTTAGACACTGCAAAAAAAATTGATCACTAGGAGAATAATTATCTTGTGTTGAGATGTGTTTGGATAGTGAAATTTTGTTATATATGCCCTGATATTTATCCAGACGTAGTACTTGCTCTCCTCCTTATGCTTAGCCCATGTCCTCATTCCTTTTTTTAGACAATAATGATACACTACCCTATCATAAAAGAGTCCCCTATAAATGATAATATAAATTATATTACTTGATGTTTAGACCAAAAAGGTAAGATGTAGTGTCTTACAGATTCACAAACTCTATCATGTGTGGTCGGTTTGATGGATATCATTACTTCCAATCTAGAAAATAAATCTTTGGAGTATCCAAGTTCACCGAAATTAGCAACCAATGTTGCCTAAAAACAAAAAAAGGAATAATTAATAAAAGAAGTGAAAATATAATTTATATGTTTTAATAGTAGAGTTTTACCACTACATGGTTGGTCTTAGGAATAGTCTGTCATCTGTAATATTGCTTTCAAATGTTTTTAGCAAGCCTTTCACTATTACATCCCTTTTTCATGGCTCTAATTTTGTTAGGTGTGTTGATGTGGTATAAGGACTAATGAGTCCAAATATTGGCTCATTGGAAAATTCCTTCCACTTTTTTTCATAAATGCATCCTTCAACAATATAAAATGCATTTAGTAATAATTTTCACATTAGATCATCTTTTAGAAAGTCAATTAGTTGAAACATGCATCATATATACATTTACAACTGTGATGCCTAGTCACACATTTTTAAGGATCTCATTTACATTTTCATCAACAACTAAATCTGGACTTTCCTATCTATATATATTCTCTTCAAAAACCAATATATGACTATTACCGTCTTTTAGCTTCATATCCACATGAGTCTTCAATGCTAGTAAATGTGGATAGAGAATATGTGGTGTTATTGTGCTTTTAGTTTCTACTTGGGATCGGTTGGTAGAACTTTTAGATGCTTTTGAGCCGATGTTTGTCACCCCTTCCATTTCTCTATCTATAACAAAAATCATTGGTTCATACCCTTTTTTCATTAATTGTTAAAGGTTTAGCTTGAAAAAAAAGGAAATAAATACCTCTTTGTCTACATGTACTCTTACAAGGTGTGATAGCCATGCAATTAATGTCCCAATAGCCTTTTCGACCGTATGAATATCATCAACAACCAGTGGAATAGGTAGCTCTACATTTGCCTCATAAGCTATAGTAATCATCACTTTCAGATGATGTTTTAGAAGTGGACTATTATGCAGCGTGGCATATTGGATATTGAACACTGTAGCCCTCACTACAAGGTGATAGGTGGGAGTTGACAGATATAAATCACAATCATTATCACCCTGTAGAAGATCAGTACAATAAAATTACCAGTGTTTGTCTGATTTACATTTCATGGGAAAAATTATTTTAATATTGATTACCACGGCTAGGACAGTTCGTTGAGGGGAATGGCTCGCCTCAAAGCTGGTGGGGGTGGGGTGGGATGTTCACGCGCTGGCTGTTCCTGACATGTGTCTTTCCTTTTCTTCCCACCCATAAAAGTTTCCAGCAACTATCCCTGCCATTGCAATAGTTCATCAAGGGTTGCTATTTTTTCGCTCATTTGTTCCAATTTTTCATCTGTATCATCCGTTTTTTTCTTCTTCTCAAAATATACTCGATGTGTCACCCCAAACCTCGCACCTTTGACACGACTGTATTTTTCTGGCTGCTTTAAAGTAGTTGATAATAGGTATGTATCCGCTACAGGAGTAGCTGATTCCTATGACTGTCAGATATAGGAAAATAAATAATTATTTTTATGTAATATCAATTTAAAACAAATATTTTTATCGTCGTGTCATACTTACACATATTTCCCATACTTTTTGTGTGTTCTCATCTACTAACTTCCCTTCCTTATTCACACGTACCTCCTTCCGTATCACATGACATGGGATGGAAGTGTATTTGGGTTTGGACTCATCAATCTACATATAAAAATAGAATGATAATTATTATGTTGTTTATTTGCACCTAACAATATTACTGTAAATTAAAAATATTTACCATTATCTTTTCTAATGAAGCGTACCACATCCTTGCTTTACGATAGGGATATGATGGTTTTGATGAACGTTCCTTACATTCAATACAGATTTTATGTTTCATAAATGAAATATTGACAATCAAAATGATAAAAACAGGTATCCTCAAACAACATATTATCATCCACAATGTACCTGAAACTTCTCATACCCACGATGGCCAATAAATGCATCCCATGATTCTTGGGATATCAGGTGAGCATAGAAAATGGGTGGGTGTGGGTTTATTTTACCTTTGGAATCTTTCAGGTGACATCTTGTTAAAATTGTGTGGAATCCTCGATGAATCCTTCCTGCAAGACTTAGTACATAATCCTTGTGTGAATCGTCTAAAACAAATGTACTCTGCAAGAGATTGAGAAGAGTAAGACATTTTTTCATTATTCTATTTTCTAGTAAATTAACGAAATAAATTCATAATGAAACTGTAATTTCTTCCCAGATCATAGCCTTCATCCCGGACACAACTTGGTTCCATTAATATATGTCAATCGGTATGCATTGCTGAGTGACAACTCCAATGTAGCTGCTAAACATAGCCTTGTTGGGATTCACATGTTGGCCGCGTGCATTCTATCTGACTTCAAATTTGAAGCCTTTGCCTTTTACCTTAAGAACATTATCTAACACTGTCAAACTACGACACACCTGTGTTTTCTACGACGTCGGTCCTTCATTCCCGACCATTTCATCGATATCAACATCATCTATATGTTCACTTGAAATGGTATCAGCGACATGTGTTGATTGTTGTTGGACCTCAACACTAGGAGCAGTAGGAGCCACAATAGCAGGAGCGGAAGCCGCCGCAAAAGGAGCTGCCGGAGCAGCATGAGTAGCAGGAGCCGCAGCAGGAGGAGCAGCTGGAGTAATAAGAGCCGTAGAAGGAGTAGCAGCTAGAGCAGCAGCAGCTGCTGGAGCAGCAGTAACAGCAGCAGCCGCAGCAGCAGCAGCTTGATATACTTGTTCAGCCTCAAGGATAGGAGCACCATAATGTGAAGAATTCATTATCTACAAAAGTGGTTGAATAGTAAATTTAGATTACATAAATTCAGTAATGATAAGATAATAACATGAGATAACAAGATCTATATTACAAACAAAATATACCCTGTTTATTGAACTCTCATTATTTTTTTCAAAGGTTGAAGAGATTTTACACCTCTATCGATTATCCAAATCCCTTCATTGTGTTCTCCTCTAACATACAAAAAACCATCTACATTGGGACCGCTCCGAAATGATTGCGACATAACACTGAAAGGATCATCATAAACTGAATTTTCATTGGAACCTTTAGTTGTTTTGGATGATAACAGAACAATCGACCACTTTCGGTTTGTGGGATCTGGAACATAAAAAACTTGTACCGCTTGTGATTCCATTATAAACTGTTCGTCTTTGTACCCATCTTTACTAAAATCAACTTTCACAAATCCCCATTCATGTATTTTAACACCACTATTGTTATCAACCCATTTGCATTGAAAAATTGGAAATTGGAATGTCGTATAATCCAACTCTCATATTAGTTTGATAATTCCATAGTATTACATATTTGCATAAATTGGATTTCTATCCTTACTACCAGAAACATGCATCGCTTTAGCCACTAGTGTAACTCCACTATTTTGCATGGTACTATCTTCATCATGTTCGTCTGTATAGAATGTATAACCATTAATTACCTAACCACTATAAGATAATACATACATACTTGGTCCAGCAGCTAGCCATCGAAGTCGTTCTGAAATTGAATTATGATTTTCATCCAACTGCTTAAAAATATGATCTTGAAATCATTCTATAAACTGGTGATTATGTGTATTTGATAACCATTTTACAGCCCTTGATGGATTCAACTGCCTAAGAATTTCTTTGTGAGTTTCAATATATGGAGCAGCCTCCCAATTGTTATGCAAAACATAAAGATGGGCATGATCCTGATCCGTAATACTGATTGTCACAACTTCTATTCCAGAAATTCCCTCACCCTTAATGCGTCCACTGTGACGAGATTTTGGGAGACCAATGCTTTCCACATCAGATAGGTATTTGGTACAAAATTCAATGGCTTCCTCAACAATATATCGCTCCACTATACAACCCTCTAGCCAACTTCGATTTTTGACATACCCTTTCAAAATCATCATATACAGTTCAACATGATACATTCATCTATAGTGCACAGGACGAGAAAGTTAAATCTTTCTCACCAAGTGAATCATCAAATAACCATCATATCAAAGAATGATGGTGGAAAGAACATTTATAATTCACAAAATATGATGAAAATTTAGTTTTCCATAGCAAGAAATTTCGCAAGGTCCAAAACTTTGCAATATATAGCTTTGAAAAAGAACAATGCTTAATTAACGTATGACAAAAATTCTTGGGAAAAATGAAATGTAAATCTATAGGAATTAGATCATGCATCAAAACATGGTAAGCATGTGATTTCAAACCTTTTAACTTCAAATCGTTCATTGACACAATGATCTTGATATTTGATGAATACCCCTCTGGAACCATTACATCTTTGAAAAAGTTTCAAAACTAATATCACTCCTCCCTAGAAAGAGTATAAGCTGCTGGAGGAAGAAACATTCAATTTTCACCCTTCACTGGAGCCAACTCTTCTCATATTCCCATTTCAACCATGTCCATCCATGCCTTAATTCCATCTTTTGTTTTGCCACTCACATTTAGAAACGTTCCGATAAAACATTCACATACATTTTTTTCCACATGCATCACATTGAGAAAATGTATGATGTACAAACAATTCCAGTATGGTAAAAAGAATTGGTCTCTTTTTTCAACCGATTTTTGTAAGGTTTTTCGAAAATGGTTTACCAAAAATAGTGTTCAAATATTTTACTTTAACAAACATATGATCACATATTAGTGGATACGGTGCTACGTGTAGTTCTGAACTTCCATTGAAGGATGTCGTCCAAGATCGGTACTTATGACGACAGGGTAGAAATCTACGATGTCCTAGAAACATATATTTAGATGAATGTTTCAACCTAATTGATTCTGTATATTCTTCGCATAGAGGAAACCCTTGAGATCCTTTAATGTTATAGCCTCACAAATTTCCTTAAGCAGGGAAATCATTTATTGTCCCATACAACATTTCTCTCAATATGAAGTATTCACTTTTATAAGCATCATACAACATAACTCCTGAATCCCACAATAACTTCAAATCCAATATAAAAGGATCCAGATAAACATCAATATTGTTACCTGGTTGTTTTGGTCCTGATATAAGCATAGATAACATGATGAATTTTTACTTCGTGCATAACCAGGGTGGCAAGTTATAATTTCCAACATAACAGGCCTTGTACTATGAGTGCTGGTATGAAAACCAAAAGGATTCACTCCATCTGTAGAAAACGCAAAACGATGGTTTCTCGACACTTTTCCAAATTCAGGATACTTATGATCAATTTTCTTCCATTGAGGAGAGTTGTCCGGATGACATAACTTCCCATCATTATTTCTTTTATCTACATGCCACACCAATTGTCTTGCAGTTTCATAACTTCCATATAGACGCCTAAACCTTAGAATGATTGGAATGCACCATAAAAATTTCTTAGGATTGGATTTATCTTTCTTGAATTGATAAGCGCCACACTTTGGGCATTTTTTAAGTGATTTTTTCTCCTTGAAAAATAATATACAGTATTTCGGGCAGGCATGTATTCTTTTAGAAATCATACCCATCGAGCGTAGCATTCGCCTAGCTTTATATGTCCAGCTTGGGAGCTCATTAACTTCTAGGAGCATGTAATTCAAGAGAAAAAGTAGTTCCGTAAAACTGACATCACTCCAACTATATCATGCTTTCAATTTATAAAACTTCATTACAGCTGACAATGTTGTATACATAGTGCGACCATCATACAATGGTGTCTTTGCACAACTCTTTAACTTCTCAAACAATTTTGGGCAATCATAGAGTTCATCTTCAATTGTCTTTTTTATTTCCTCAATATGATCTTCATCATTATTAACATCTTTAATCACATCCTCCATAATGTCGTCTTAATTATCCATATTTGTATTCATATATGATGATCCATAAAGCGCGGTTTTAACTCAGCTAGTAGCTACATTCACTTTTTCATCGTGTTTATTCCAATATTTATAACTACGATCTATTCTGTGACATATCAAATGTTCTTCCAACTCCTCTGGAGTAAGTAGTCAAGAATAACAACAACGTAAACATGAACAAAGGATATGAGAAGGATCTTTTGTGTGATCCTTTGCAAACTTGATGAACTCTTTCACTCTATTCTCATTCTCTATTGTGAAACGTTTAGCATCCATCCAATCTCTATTCATCTTCATCCTATTTGAATCTCAAATATTAGTATTTATGGATCATGTAAACCAAACAAGACTTCCAAATACAGTAGAAGAGAACCACTTCCTTATAAAAATAGAGATTAATATAGCCTTACCATTAGTATTTATTCTTCTTCATTAAATATAATTACTTTAGATTCATTATAGTTTCGTCAAATCACCCCACACCAAACACAAGAATAATCACGAATGATACATAAACCACTCCTAGGTATCCACCCTAAATTCAATATCATCATGCCTAAATACACATATATCAACACATACACATGTCAGAAACACATAAAAAACCATATCCACATCAGAACCAAAGTACCAATGTGGATTTCAATCAGGTTACTCAACTCAAGTGGTGGTGTGTAAGAAATAATAAGAAAATATAATACATATATAGTCACACATAAATCTCAAACATGTGTTAATAATCCAATAAACCAAAGGTATCATTCCATCTATCAGAATACTCTGATGGAGCCCATATGTGACAGTATTCCCAAATGGGGAAGGTTCCTGAGGAGGATGGGGAGAACACGCACCTATCAGGGTTTGAGGTCAGGTCACTGAGGTTGAAGGTGGCCCGATACTCCTACAAGGGTTCATTTAATATTTCACAAACCATGTCCATGTCCCTTGGATGTTAACCCACTACTATTGGAAGTGAAACCGTACCTAATGATCATGTCAAGAAGAAATATAAACCAAGAGGGGGAGTGAATCAAAATACCTCAAGAAAGATGAAAAAACATGGTATTTGAGAATAGGTTAGTGGATTTCATGTAGGATAGACACTTATCACATAGACTCCACAAGCAGTGATGGCCCCATAGTTATTGCACCAGGTGAAATTGTCACCTGAGAAGCTGAGATCAATGAGTCCCCTCCCAGCCATGAACTGAAAAAACTCAATGACGGCCTTCCTCTAGAATGGGATTCTACCTTTTCTTTCCTTTGGGTTGGAAATGACATTAAAGTCACCCACAAAAAACAATGTATGGTGGCTGGGATCGAAGGTATTTTGTCACTCCATATAGATTCCCTTTGAAGAGGGTCATAGCTTCCAAAAAAAGTCATAAGGAAGGAGGTGTCACCGTTGGACACCTTGGTAGTGATGAATTGATTGCAATCTTGAACAGTCTCAACAACATATTTATTGTTCCAAAATACCCATTTGTGCCTTTTTGAGGGTTCGGAGTGTATAAATCCATGAAACTTAATCTTCCAAGAGAATTATATGATTATTATAGGGTTTTTTTGTTTTTTGACAACAAAAACAATGACATTATGATTTTTAATTTCTATAGTGTGGTATTCCAATTGAACATGGGCACTAAGACCATGATAAATACATATGAAGATAATAGTGATGGTAGGATAGGGCTCTGGCATTGGATCTATAGCTAGTAGCCTTATTGAAGTGGGAGGATGATCTCTCATTGAGGTCCCTTGTTTTTGAACATGTTAATAATCCCTTCTGGTTGGTATGCTTCATATGAGTGGGAAATGAGTATCCAAATGGGAAGGGGAAGGATGGGTAATGAAACTCGGGGGCTGGTGAGGGAGTTCTCTCTGGAACAATATGTATTTGGATCTGGATGAAAGGCCTAGAGCCAAGGGAGATAGAACAAACACTACTAGGAAGGGGCCTGGCCACTACAGAGAAGCAGTCAGTAACCTCAGAAAGTGAGAAGGACAGAGATGAAGGTATGGGTGGAAAGGCTAGAATGCTTGGTGGTTTGGGCATCATGCCATACAAGTGCACTGCCAGGTAAATTCACTTAGATAGCATGAAGGAATCAAGGGGGGAACCCCTTGAAGAAAATAGGGTTCAATCATTGGATGACCTAGAAATGCATCAGAACCGGGTGGTGTTGTCCTTAAAGAAAACGGTTATCCTTCATTCCATGATTTATGGTGAAATGGTGTTGGATCTAAGTTAATCGATGATACCAAGGAGGAATCTAGTGAAACTGGACTCCAATTGTGAAGGACCGTAAATTTTTTCATAAACATCCCTCTGATAGTGTAAACTCATTGATCACCATTGATGATGAGCATATCAATCTTTCCACCAATATTTGGTTTCTCAATAGATATTTTACATGAATAAACCATCCATTTTAAATAAAATCAACCCATGTCAAACATTCCCAAATTATCCCATAGTTTGATTTACAGTAAAAAAGCTATACTAATAGAAAATCCTAGAATAATGGAGTAATGATAAAAGAAAAAATAAATATGTCATAGCCACATATGTTCAAATAGTTTGTGAAATTATAAAAAATATCCCATAAAACACCACTAAATTCAAATTTCAAACAAAAATATGCTATTGTATCATACCTCAAATCATGATGATACTCGTGCCTTGATACCTGCGCTGTGATGCGCCTGATCAACATCATCATCAACAACTTCACTAACAAGATAACAAACTAGAATTAATCACCTTTGGAACCTCATCACCCATTTCCAACCCAACATAACCTAATAATATAATTAAATAAAATCATATATATTCTATAATTCAAACCACACCTTCTCATAAAGGTGATTGTTGGAAGAATTTATATAACATATCCAGCCATACCACAATCAAACTGATTGGTTTCTAGGATATAGAATAAACAAATACCAAATCACCAAAAAACCCACCATAGTCCATTGAAAAAAGGTGATACCTTAGTAGTAATATAACTATATTGTATGATCACCCCCAAGAACCCCATCACAATATGTAGGAAGAACACTCATGAATCTACGATGAAGAAGAATCATCACAACCAGAAGAAATGAAACCTAGGGATGAAATAATACAATACAAAATCCACTAGAACACCGTTTGTGGGCAAGCCTCAAATCCCAAAACTCCAATTAACAATTTTTTAATAGTGTGATATGATTTATAGAATAATATTTCTAGAACCATTAGAAGAAGTTGGACCAAACTCAAGCTTCGACAGGGGGCATTACCCTAGAGACAATCATGAAGAAGAAAAGGATGAATCATGTAGCCTACAGCCATTAAAATCTCAAATATCCATTAAATATATCATTCCAAATCAACATATGGTTATGTGTGATGGGAGAGGAGAAAAATATTAAAAAATGATTTGGAAAATATGCCTTAAAGCGACGTCCGACAAAGCGAAGCTCAGCAGGTGACGGAGGCCTAGCAACGCAAAGCTCGAGGGCGTTGTGGGTGGAGGTGGTCCAGAAAAGCGAAGATCGAGGGTAGAGGAGGTCCAGTAGCATGAGGCTCAGTCAGCGGCGGAGGTCCGGCAATGAGAAGCTTGAGGGTGGCGGAGGACTGGCAACATGAACTCAGCGGGCGGCGGAGGGGAGTCGCATGATTCCAGTACCGCGAGAGCTTTAGGTCGCAATAAAATGAGGGAACTATGCAACCAACTTTATAAAAAAAATTGACTATGGTTTTATCAGTGCTATGATTGTATTACTGATAAAGGTATCCTTTATCATTGCTTTTTTAGCACTAATAATGGTCCTCTTTATCAACGCTAAAAAAGCGCTGATAAATCCATCCTGTATCAGTGCTAAAATTTTAGTGCTGATATAGGGATTCTTTATCAGCGCGTTTCTAGCACTAAAAAGGGGTCTTTTTATCAGCGCTTGTTTAGCGCTGATAATGGTTACCCTGTATCAGCACTAAAATTTTAGCGCTGATACAGGGTTTCTTTATCAGCAGTTTTTGCTTAGCGCTGATAAAAGGTGGCGCTTCCCTTGCCATGTTTTTTAGTAGTGCCTGAAGACTACTTTATGTTGTCATCATGAGCATTATGTGTTAGTTTTAATGCTGTTCGGATTGAAAAAATCTTCAGCAGTGATAATGGGATTGATAAATGATCTGTTCCATGAGTTCATGGACAAGTTCATGGTAGTTTTCATCGAATAAATCCTTGTGTACTTCATGTCTAAGGAGGATCATGTGGAGCATCTACATTCAATTTTGGGAGTTGTTCATCAACATCATCTATTTGGGAAGTTGTTGAAGTTTGAGTTTTGGGTTCGATAAGTCCATTTCATAGGAAATGTTGTGTAACAGTAGGGAGTAGCTGTGGATCCATCGATGATAGAAGCAGTTGTGTATTTGGAAGCCCCCAAGACAGTGTCAGAGGTGAAATGTTTCATTGGACTCGCAGGCTACTACATGAGGTTTATAGACGATTTATCATGATTTGCGAATCCTATGACATCTTTTAACAGGAAGGATCATGAATTCATATGGATAGATCAGTGTCAGGAAACTTTTGAGTATCTAAAGGAGAATTTTGTAGTTGCTCCAGTTCTTTGTCTTCCATCCGAGGAAGTTCAGATTGATGTTTTCTATGATGCCTCACATCTGGGGTATGGTTTTGTCCTGATGTATAAAAGATCAATTGTTTCATATGGGTCTCAGCAGTTGTGTCCCCATTAACGTAACTATGAATCTCACAATCTTGGGTTGGCATCCATGGTGTTTTCTCTGAATTTGTGGGGACATTCTCTCATTGGTGAATGCTTTGTGGTTTTCACCAATCGTAAGAGTTTGAGGTATGTTTTCTCTCAGCGTGATTTAAACTTACGACTACGTCAGTGGTTGGAGTTCTTACAGGAAAAAAACTTCAAAATATCGTATACACCTGGAAGTGGAATTTTTTAGCTGATGCGCTGAGTCGAAAGTCACATAGTTATTCCCTACATGAATACTATGATTCCTAGAGAGTAATGGAAGAAATTTCAGCATTACATCTTGATATGGGAGATGTTGGGGGTATAGGTTGTCTTTTCCTAATAAAGGTATAGTCAACTCTGGTTCAGAAGGTGGAAGATACCCAGTTGGGCGATCATGAGGTGGATGTATGGAGAGACCAAGTTGGTTGTGGTGAGGCCCCTGATGGTTGGTTAGAGGATTAAAAACAACGAGTGTTGTATCATGGAAGGATTTTGGTTCCTTTGACGATGTGTGATACCGTTCTCTGAGAGTTTCATAGTTCGCCTTTAGTGGTGCATTCTGGAATGACAAAGATGCACCGAGCCTTGATGAGCCAGTTTTGGTTGCCTAGGTTGAAGTGTGTGGTTGCAGAGTTTGTGTCTCGATGTATGGTATTCATGAAGGTGAATGCCAAACACCGTGTTGCTGGTGGTCTGTTCCAGCCATAAGAGATTCCTCAGTGGAATTATAAGGGCATCTCAATGGACTTTTTTACTAGTTTACCTCGAGTTCTAGGAGGACATGATGCTATTTGGGTGGTAGTGGATCCTTTAAAAAAATTTAGCCACTTCATAGTGATCAAGGAGTCGAGCTTAGTGGAAGTTTTATCGAGTCAGTATCTAGAGGACTTGGTGAGACTTCATGGAGTCCCAAGGATGATAATTTCTGATTGAGATCCTCGCATTACTTCTAGGGTATGGAGAGATCTCAAGCATGATTTTGGTTCTCATATATGCCTTAGAACTACTTTTTACCCTCAAACGGATGGTCAAACAGAGCAAATCATCCAGAATCTTGAAGATATGTTACGCTCTTGTGTTCTTGATTTTAGAGGTTCGTGGATGAGACACTTACCCTTGGTGAAGTTCGCTTAAAATAATAGTTTTCACTCCACCATCGGTATGATTCCATTTGAAGCCTTGTATGGCCAACCTTGTCGTTCTCTGTAGTGCTGGACTGGGGTCGGAGAGTCAACAATTCTCAGACCAGAACTAGTGCAGAATACAATAGAGATTGTTCAGGTGATTCATGAGGGGTTGAAGACGGCGCAAGATCATCAGAAATCATATGCCGATCAAAGGAGGATACCCATAGAGTTTGATGTTTGGGATCACGTGTTTCTGAAGGTGAATCCACGTCATGGGCAGCAAAGGTTTGATCATGGGAGTAATATTTCTCCCTTGTTTGTTGGGACTTTCGAGGTGTTAGCTTGTGTTGGAGTTGTGGTGTATCGAGTAGTACTTCCCCCACAGATCATCCGGATACACAATGTTTTTTCATGTGTCACAACTCTTTCATTATCTTCATGATGACTCTCGCGTCATTTATTGGGGAGAGATTGATATTGATGATGATGCGACCATCGAGGAGAGACCTGTGGAGATCCATGACCGTAAGAAGAAGGTGTTGCACGGGCATTCTATTACCTAGGTTCGTGTCTTGTGGCGACACAGTGGCATAGATGAGAGTACCTAGGAACCTGAGTCACAGATACATGCTCTGTACCCAGAGTTGTTTGATGTTTAAAATCATTTCATATAAAAGTGTCCCCTTTGTGGTTTTAGAAATTTTGTTTTTATAAGATGAATTTCTTTTGTTGCTTCATGTGGCTTTCTCCCTTTTGAGAGGTATCTTGAGGAGTGGTTGTTTGGACACCTTTTCAGTTTCCTTTTGAGTGGGATTTGAATTCTTGAGGATGAGAATGTTTTGAGAGTTCACTGATGTAATGGTCCAGATCACTCTGGTCCATTCCTTTGTGAAAATATGGTGTTTGAGGTGTTCTGGGAGGTCAAGGTGACTTATCCCCAATACTTTTCCAAATTTCCATATCTATGAACAGTTCCATCGTTGAACAACTCCATAAGTAGACAAATGTGAATAGTGCGTCAGTAACCATCTGGGAACAATGACATTAGTGACCCTCAGTGAATAGATCCAATGGTAGACAGTTGTGAACATTGCATTAGTAACTTTAGGTGAACAATTTCATCGGTAACCTTCTGTGAACAGTGTCATCGGTAATCTTATGTGAACAGTGCCATCAGTAACCTTCTGTGAACTATGTCATCAGTAACCTTATGTGAACAGTGAAATGGTAACATTAGGTGACATGTGTCATCGGTAACCTTCTGTGAAAAGTGTCATCGGTGACCCTTGGAGAATAGTGTCATCACTAACCTTTTATGAATAGTTCAATCGGTGAACAGTCCTATCGTTGAGGTCTAACGATAACCTCTCTTTCCTTTTCCAAATTTCCAAATATATGAACAGTTCCATCTGTGAACAGTTCTATCAGTGATGTCTATTGGTAACCTCTCTTTTCAATTTCCAAATTTTGAGTTCTGTGAAAATAGTGATTCCAAAACAGTATGTGTACAATGTTTCTAGAATGGGAGGTGTACAGTGTTTCCGAAACGGTGAGGTTTATCGGTAACCCCTATTTTTCCTTTGAAAATTTTTGAGTTCTTGAACAGTGCATCCAGAATGGTGATGTCTATCGGTAACCTCAATTGGTAACATCTATCGGTAACCTCTATTTCCTTTTCCAAATTTTGAGTTCGTAAACTGTGTTTCCAACTTCCTACTATTTCGCCCCATTAAAGTTTCCTTTGACGTAAAGTACATTTAAATCCTTATTTTACGGACTCTAAGGCCGATTCAAAGGCCATAACTCTTATATTAATTTATCCTAAGGCTCAGGACATATTTACTTGGCCCATATGTGTGGTTAAATGTGATCCTCTTTTAATGGGAAATCAAGTGTATCTTAAATTGTCGCTCTCTTAAATCTTCAAAAGGGACAAGAAATCTTCCTCCCTTGTTCTCCCTCCTTGTTCTCTGGTGCGAGATACTCAAACCATTCCTTCGTTCCCATAGAAATCATGAGATCAAACTTTTCCATGAGGATTGGTTTACTTGACATCCTTCTTGTTGAAAGTGCACCCCCTAGTTTCGGTACAACCAAGCAGTATTGATCAATATTTGGTATAAGGTACGATCTATCACCATTATTTGGGGTTTGTCTCATTTTGTTTCTCCTTGACCTGTTATGGTATGTGATTTCTATAATTCTATTGGATTATTCTTGGGTTTCCATTGGTGCGGTCGTACTGCACCATCCTCGAGTGGATACAATTGTCACAGGAAGAGGAAATCATGATTATTTGTGTGGACCATTCTTGTATAAAAAACGACAATTACCATTTGAGGTAGGGGATTCATTGCTTCTCTTTTCTTTTACTTTCAACTATAGAGTTAGCATGTTTTATCCCATTGGATCACAATGGAATTTACAAAATAAATATTTGAACCGGATATATAAATTGACATCGATCGTATGTTATTACCACTTTTTTTTCTAGATATTATGATATCAATGCTTGTTCTTGATGGAAAATGGTAAATAACGTCAAGACGAAATTAATTGATAATATCATGGATAAAGATAAAGAGGCATGTGAATGAATCCGATTGATGTTTTTTTAATTTAATGGTAGTCAAATTTATGCAGTAAGCATGTTTAATTATTTGTGGTAGCTTACTGGTTTGGTTTCCCACATTTGGAAACCTATGAATAATAAATCGTTTAATCCAAGATGGATTAATGAATTGGTTGTTTGATAAAAAATAATTCCTTGTAGGGTTCTGTGTTACTATCTTGCATGTTTAAGGACTAAGAGCCCAATTGGAATAATGTTTGTTTTCCGGCTGCTTGTGCAGTGATTTGATCCTCAATGACTATTGTGATATGTGGGGGAATGGATGCCTTTTGGATATGGCAGCAGATGATGCCTAGAGTGGCGAGATGCATCTGTTTATGCATGTGGGTGTCAGGGAGGACACAAGGGATGATGGAATGGGTTGGATGTGAATGTTTGGATGTTTCCTAATTCTTATTAGTTGTTTATGTGCTTTACTTCTCCCTACTGCTCAAGTAAGCTGGCCTCACTAACCCTTCTTCTGAAAGGTGTGAATACCCATGGGGTATGCCATGTGCTTTCCATGTTTAGCTTCTCAAGGGATAATGGGCCTACACTCTTGTTATAGGCGGAAAAGTCTCGACAGGTAGAATATCTACTCACCGTGTTGAGCCCCCCTTTTGTTTGGTAGCATAGAATGTTTTCTATAATTCCTGGTAATATGGTAAAGTAATGCTTTAAATAAATAATTGAATAAATGATGTTAACCCATGGGGTTGTAGTTTACTAGGACATAATTATGATGTTGTAATTTTAAAGGGATGGTGGACTTTGGGTGTGATACTAATGAAATTTAAGGTGGAATTGTAAATGGTTAATTAATGTTTAAATAATTATTTAACGTAAAGTGGAACTGATAAAAATGGAATGAAGTAAGGAAATAAAGCTTTTTAAATGGTTGTGTGCTTATAGAATACCTAGTTTTAGAAGTGGCGGCCGGGAGTCTGAGAGACTTTAGCTGTAGTTGAATGTAAAACTAGGCTATTCCGATAGTGTGGTTGTGAGATATAATATATTATGTACTTTTTGTGTTTCTATATGCTACTCCACCTCATTAGTAAAGGAAACTGAAACTCTGGGGATTTTGAGCCATGGGGGTGTTATCCACAACATTCCGGTAGGAGGATGGATGGTTGACTACCTCCTTTGGATCCACTCTCTTCTCATGGTAGATACTTATGCTGGAAAGCACAGTGGTTGGTTTTCCCCATATAGGCGTGTAGAGGGATGTAAGGGCTTGTTTTTATTCACACACATATATTCAGGATATAGTATCCTATTGAATAACATATGTTTAATGTGTATATGATGTGATGGCTTGAGGATCCTTACTCGTTGTATGGGCTATAATGGCCTGAGGTATAATACCAGAAGTATGATACACTTTATGTGGGCTATGGTGGATCCCAGAAACTAATGGTTTCTTTTCTTATGTGGACATGGTGGTTTTGTTGCACAAGATGCATGTTGTGGTGCTTTGCCCAGGTGTCTGCAGGCAAGCCTTTTTGGAGAGAAATGCTCAAGACGTGTAATGTTGGGTCAAAGCGGAAAACTAGTGGGGAAGTAGTAGTGGGGTACCCTTGATATTATTTATTATATTATATACTCTTATATGCGTTACATGGTGAGAGTTTCCATGGTGAGGCTAGATACATAGTACACCTGTTTAGATGATGAGTTCATTTCACTTGTTGGTCATTGTTCTTTAGCATGATTTCTTACTTTTTCATGAGAGGCTTTGGGGAGGATCCTACTGAATATAATATTATACTCACCCTATGTATATATAGTTGTTTTTAGGTCACGTGGAGCAGGTTGGAGATCATGCTAGTTTCAACATGCTTGGGGTTGTAGGAGTTTTTCGGGCTTCTGGTTACTGCCGTTTTACTTTATTTTGGGTACTCACAGTTTTCCACATCCAGTTGTAGTATATTTTCATGAAATTACATATGTGGACTCGGGTTTTCTTTCATATTTCAGTTCTTATTTGGAGTTGGTTGGGGTCTATCTTATCTCTGTCTTCCTTATGTGTTTTCTTAGAGGTTAATGCCTCCCATTTGTGTGTTTACTATACCTTCTGTTCTAGTCTCCAACCCAGGGCCTACTGGAGGCGGGACTTTGGGGTCATTATCTCTCTTCTCACATCACCGGCCTTGGAGGGCTACACTTTGTGGGGAGGGGGCATGATAATAAGGATTGTGGTATAAATTTAATTAATTGGATGTCATGTAATTAAATTGGATCCACGATAATTTTTTTTGGGAATGGCCCGATATACATGGGGTGATATTGATCACCATGTTGGGGTGCTAGGGTCTATTGAGATTGAGGTGATGAGGTCCACATACAGCCAGAATGACCTGAAGGACTTGGGATGGTGTTGAACATCAATATTTTCTTTATGTGGATCACATATGGAAATGAGGTTGTTTTTTGGTGTGTCTTAGTTACTTGATGGATATTTCCTCTTAGAGTTGCTGTCTGACATTTCGATTGTAGTTGTGTACATGATGATA
This sequence comes from Viscum album, assembly GCA_963277665.1. Taxonomy (NCBI): domain Eukaryota; kingdom Viridiplantae; phylum Streptophyta; class Magnoliopsida; order Santalales; family Viscaceae; genus Viscum; species Viscum album. The sequence goes on along the minus strand of OY728125.1, from coordinate 1,469,921,252 downwards.
AGACTTAGTTGAGGCAGGGTTGACCACTGGTAGTTGATGGAGGCCTCTATAGTCATTGATGAATAGTTTATTGTGTTGACATAGGTTATAGAGGAGGTTACCACTATATAAATCCATGAGAGATGGTGTTTTAGAACACCTATTGGGGGTATAGGATAACCATTTCTTTTGAGGAAGATGGGTTTAAATTATTGGAGGACATATATCATTGTGACCTAGGAAATCAGGACGTTGATATGATGGATATTTATTATACATTTGGGGGTAGATATCACTATGACTTAGTAAAATTGGTTAATGATCCAACAATGACTTTTTATTAGAGGTCTAATGAACATGGGTTGTATTGATGGGCATGATAATGATATTTTAATATCCGGATTGGTGGAACATTTGGTTTCATGTGGAATGAAATTTTAGGTGACATATATTTGTATGGGGTACGAAGATACTTCTTGAATGATTCACTAAGGAAATTTCATTCCACTCCAGTGTTTTCCAAAGCAGGTAAAATGTTCACTTGTGGCTGTTGAGCATAAGTAATGTGTGTGTTTTTTATTTTTGTGTTGCTACTACTTATTTTTATTTTCATAAATTGTATAATTATGGATTTAAAACATGAAAAAATTAATGGTGGACTACTGATTTTATACTCAAACCCTACACAATACCTTCGGGGATGCGTACGAACTTTATGGTTTTGAGATCAGATGTGAGATTAGTCTTGGGAGTTTGATATTAGTGATCAGGTATGTACTAATTCTTCATGGGATTGATGTAAGTGTAATAGGTGGTTCCCCTACATTGTACTTTTCATTATTTGGAGTATTTATAAATGTATTTATGTTTTCATCCATTAAAGACATTTCTCATCTACTTTTTTTGTAAATATTCTTGACATGTGTATTTATCTACAAATACTATGATGCTTTTGGACTTTTTGTTAACAGTTTTTTTATTCTGTTACTTATATTGTTTAAGATCCTTCATATGTTGTGTTATATATGTTATAAACAATATGATAATCATCATCCGTGTATAGTCTCTCCAATATCACCTAATCCGAACATAACTACTAGTCGACGACCTTTTTCAAAAGTGGAGGCTTGTCTGAGGCCTAGTGGACTACTGGGAAGGACCATAAGTTATGTGCAAAACTAGGTTATGGAATTATAACGAGACTCTTTCAAATTATCGCACTATCCATTAAAGAAAATTTTGTATTATTCTATATATATCAATAGATATTATCATTCTATGGGACCTATAGGCTACCCCCACACTAGAATTTGATTATTCGGTTGATCTTTGGGTACATCATTGAGGGAAGATCCAATTAGTATAACATTAGAAGTCATAATGCACCACTATGACTAATGCACAAGAGAAAAATCAGCATTTATATAAGGTACACATTTTTCATTTAATTGGTATATGATTTTAGTTTTTTTAAATTATAATGATACTGGGAATGAAGTTTCTATCATATTTCACTAGGTAAAAAAAAGTGTTGTTATGTCATTGGAAACCCATCGGTGGTATCAAAGTATTACTATGATTTAAGATTATTGAAATCACACTCAAATTGATGAAATTCAATAAAATTGTATTTTATTTCATATCATAAGATTTGATTTTCAATTCCCCTATAAATTTTATATTTTAGTCAATATCACTAAATATGATATAGAAAATTGACTATGGGTTTTTACAATATGGGATGTCATAATCTATGATTGAATAAAAGTTAATGATGTATGATATTTTATTAAATGATATAATATATTCCTTAGGGTTTATCATGTTGTAATGTATGTCACGGGGATATCCTGGCCGTCAATAGTGTCAATCCATGTAACTCAAATAGATAATCATATAGAAAAAGTATATATCAATGAAAATCATAAAATATGTGTGTAATTCCATAGTGGATGATCTTGAAATCCAATCATAAAATTGGATACACCTATGCTGGAGAATGATGTATATAGATACAATTTAATATGATTAATAACACTGAATTTTCAATCATTTCAATGTAGATTATTAGTTGTAATCCATTATATAGGTTTAGGATTATATCATAGTTTATTGTATGAATATATCAAAGAATGTGTTAAATATTGAAAATTTTATAATTAAATATTTCACTTTTTAATTATATTATTTAATTTTTTAAATATTCATAAATTATAAAAAAGTTTTTTGGGATACTTATTTAATTTATAGTTTATATAAATTAACAAATTATAAAATAATAAAAATTAATTAATTAAATGTTTATAAAACATTAATCAAATTAATATATAGAATACAAAATGATAATGTCAGCTAACTTTTGAAATTATATGGGATGACTTATGTTTTTATATAGTGATTAAAAACAATTATATGTATAATTTAAAAGGTGATTATAATTTACAAAAAGCAAAAATGTGTATGTGTTTATATTGAAAATTAGGATTTTTTTCATAATTATTAAAATTATTATTTTTAATTAAAATTACATATTTCAGAAATTATATAAACCATATAAAAAAATATTTTAATTGGTGAAATGATCACGTTTATAATAATTTTAAATATGTGATATTTATATTATCGAAATTGATAAAATGAAAAAACTAAAAAATAAAATGTTTATATTTGATACAATATAATTAAGTACAATCTTATATAAAAAGAAAGTAGGAATGGGCTATATTAGATATAAAAAAGAATTGTTTTATTTATTTAATTAGAGATTGTCAATAATGTATGGCTATGTTATAAAGTGTTTATATTTAGTAATATTTATGAATTTCTGATAAATTTATTTCTCATGTTTAAATATATTATTGGTTCATTTATTGTATTTATTCTCTATTTATAATATGTATAACTACTATATAATGAGTTTTTTATATTTATTCAAAATCTTAAAACTTCTTCTACAAATATTTTTATATTCAAATAATGAGTTACATGATTTTATGATAATTCATATAGTTTTCTTCTACATTGACTTTTTCTTGTACTAGGTTATGAGATTGATTTTAAAAATATATAATTGCTTATAAAAAGTAGGTTCTAGAATTGCTATGTTGTAAATGTCTCTCATTAGAAAATTAATTTTGCTTGAGGGGATTTCTGTTGGATTGATAACAATCATGGAGCCTTATTCATTGTTTATAAAAATGGGGATGGGTGATCTAGCAGTCCATGATTAATTGTCTGGGGTTCTGTGATTTCGTATTATTATAAAAGATTGCATGAAATCTTTTTATGAAACTTATAAATGAGATATATTTTTATATGTATGAATATAGTCATATTTTAATTTTTGTTAGTAACAGAATCTATGAGTTGTGTATGTATATACACATAAATATGTATTGAACATATTTATATAGTGAAAGGAATATGATTCCAAAAGAAATAGTTTCAATAATTAATTCCTAATATTAATACATGAAATAATATTATGATATTAAATCCTAACAGAAAAACTAGGTTCCATATTCCTTTCAAAGTAGACACCATTCAAGACATCAGACATTCAAAAATCTAGGTTCTTCTAAATAATTGTTTCCCAGAATTATCTTCTATAAGGAAAAAACATATTGGGGTGACCCTAAAAGGTACGTGCCTCATTATTAGTGGTTAAATTTGGTTACACTTATATTTTAAACCCTAAGAGTCAGGCCACCATAGAAATATTGTTTATTTTATCCATATTAATGATTAGATAATGTGGTGTCGAATCAACCATATAAGAGTTATATATGATACGATTAGAATGATGGCCTACAAAAATAACTAAGTGGTGAAAGGTAGAGTAAAGTGGATTGATCACATAGTGATGTATAGATCATGGAAAACTAATTAATATGATTAAAATAAAAACGAGACATTATTTTAGTGGGAACACAATTTAAAAAATTCAATATTTAATGATTGTAAAACATGATACAAATTTGTTAAAATATTAAGTTATGGATATTGATAAAACCATCATCATCATTCCTGAATTCATGAAAAATCCAATATAATGGGATAAATTAATGTAGGAAAATTATTTTAATGGTATGAAAAATAGGAATTGTCCATATGTTTGTAGAAAATTTAATATGTTAAAGAAAAACCTTACGGGGGTAACCAACAATGAAAATTGTCGAACGCTTGAATATAAATTCTTATGAGAATCGTAAAATGATTTTTTAAGGGTTTTAAAAGGAATTATATGAATGATGTTTGAGTGATCATTGTTTTGTGTTTATATACTAAATGTTATTAGGTGTGATAATATCATTGGGACATTAATTGGTTACCTTTATAGTTTGATATTGATATGAAATTAATTCATGAATCCTTAATAAAAAATTTCTAATAGAGTGAATGAGTTAAAAACAAATTTATTGTATTTTTTAAGAGTTTTGAGAATAGGTAAATTTCCCATGAGATGTTTAGGTTCATATGATTTGTTGATAGTATAATATTGTAAAGGTTTATTCTAGATAAGAAGATTATATTTTTTAAACTATAAACAATATTCATTGAAACTTGTAGGTGGTTTCTGGAAGGATGGGAAGTGATTCAATTTAATGGAAATATTTGGATAACAAGAAACCATTTGAGAAACTATGTGAAAAATTTACATTAGTTTTCTACGTAAATGAAAAATTCTATAATTTTGAAGGTTATATGATACCAAATATATATTTCACTAGTTATTTCAATATACATGAGTTCAAAATTAGGTAATAAATTAATGGATTTTTATTTTTATACTCAATTAATAAATCAATGGGTTACTAAATAATGAATTTGAGTGAACAGGTAAATTTTAAGCTCAGATATATCTAAATAAATTATGTGTATTTTCATATTTTATATTATATGATAATATAATTTTCTTTTAAAGGAGATATTGTTATGAAAAATATGATATTTTACACATTACTTATTAATAATAAAAATCTATGATAATTTTTAGAATAAGATAATAATAAAAATGTTTTATCAAGAATAAAATAGTTCATCCGTATGTTTTTTAAGAAATGATGTATATGTTCCCACCACCCTTTAGTATAAATGTTTAGAAAATATTTTTTTCACCTCATAATTGTAATATAATTAAGAGTATCATATATATATATTTTCAATTATATTTTAGCACATAAAATAATTATCATAAACAACGCATAAACCCATTAACCAAGAAATACCATGCATGATAACTTAAAACCCTAATATAAATATAAATTAATGAAAAGATATATATACCATTCACCATTGCGTGGACAAAACTATCTTTAATATATTCATGATAAAAAACCACCTAAGTGTCATCCAATAAAAATCCCATCTCTATGTTGTATCCATGGGTTCTACCAAATCATTCAAAAAACGGATAGGACCCTTCTATCTCTCATGATATAATTTTATCTCAAAATTTAAATATAAGAGATCAATAAATATTCATGTTTTAAATAGAAATGAATAGATATCCTGTAAGAGTATCATACAAGGAATTAAATTGGAGTTAGCTCTTAATATTTCAGTTGATATTTCAAAAAATCAATATATGAGTTTATGAAATTATGGAATAACATTCTCGATCTCCAACATGCACTAAATCATCACAATATTTTAAAAATTCAACCCTATATTGTATCATATAAAATAATGTTTGAACGAATTTCAAAAAATAATTTTTTACTTCATCTAAATTACCTTTTATATTTATCACTAATTCCACCTTGTATAACAACATAAGTAATACAATGTTAATGAAAATCAGAAAATATATTCAGACTAACTCTAAAACATTTTTTGAGAAACAAACTTTGTCTAACTCAATCCCAATTCGACCAACCATAATGTGTGACCCCTTGGTCCTTAATAACATTAAAAAAATCGTATCCTCAAATCCTTAAAGGTAGGAAAAGATCAGACACTATAAAATCATTAAAACTACCAAAATATTTAAAGGAATCCTGAATTATCTATATAAAACCTTTATATATATATCAATAAAAATTTCCTCATGATGTATCATATATAATAATTAATTTTAATATGACCTCTTTATCCAAGATATCAATTAAAAAAGGGACACATAGTATGAAAATACTATATATATCCTAATCATATATTCCAAACACTCTATATATAGACTGTCTAGGTCAATGACTACATAACATTACATTCACTTGTATGGATGAGAATATTTAATACCCCTCACCCAAAAATATATCAACATCATATATACTATTTAGGTTCAACCTTTAACATCCTCAATATATCTCTACAAAGTATTTAATTTTCATAATCTTCATACAAACTGGAAAATATCATATTTCCAATGCTTATATTAATGAAATGATCAAAAACATACCCAACCACACCCCATGATTAGATAATCCTTAAGGATTCTTTATTAAATTTATGAAATTTTAATGGTTATAATTTCAGTTATGTAAGGAAAATCTATTATTTAGGGCTCTAAATATGATCAAGGCACACATAGTATAACAAATAAATAGTTCGTAAAACAATATGTCATAAAATTAGTGGTTTATCAAACCAAACACTTGTAATAACCTCATGAGAATAATTTGTATCCCATTACAATAATCATACCCACACTTACTATAAAATACTCAAAAAAATGTATAGTATTTCATGAACAACATTAGTTAGGGAAAATTAAAAGTCATATATTGAGATATAAATTATCATCTCACATCATGACACATATATCAGTATATATATGTGTGTATCCCACTTGAATAGATGATGAAGTATATATTTTACTTACTTTAAGATGACACATTTTATATTCATAAAATCCTTTATGAATAATTTTCAAAACCATATATATGAACATATATAACATATAATATCTGATAGAATCCAAGATTTAAATTATGTTTACTAATATTTCAGGGTTCTTCTATCCATATAACATCTCTATGAAATTCTAGTCATATTTCTATGTGACCATATAATAAATTCTTCCCACTAAACATTCTAGCGAGTAACATCTATGAATAAATATAGTGTGAATAATGGGGAAACTAAGGGATCATATTCTAATTATTAAAATCCTTGATATAGTCAATCATATTAACTCAAATACATAAAATTTAATGTTTTTAATAACTTATATTGTATATTTTCATATCCTTGTAGGTTTACCATCATCATTTGGGATCAATCTCTATTAAAAATGTTTCATTGAATGTGATATTTCTCTTTATACATTGATTTATATGATCTTTTATTTTTCCACATTGAATATCAAATAGTATAAAAAACTCCAACTTGCCTCCTTGAAATTATTATCCTTTTATAATATTATTCTATGAAACATGATCTAATTTGTGTTAGGAAATAACACTTATGTCCTGTTAGTAGGGAAATTTAACAAATAAACAATCATTTTAAAACCCCATATGTTAATCTTGGTTTTCGAATATTATTTTGTAAAAGAGTATTATTCATAATGACAATCCATTTATGGTGGTGGGGTATTAATTATCTCATAATACAAAAAAAACATCTAGATAAATAGTTTTATCCATTCTTATAAATTTAATCCTTATCTTTTTCGTTTCTTAACATGTTATAGAAGTCGATATATCATAATCAATGTGTAAATAATCAATTATCTCATATTGTTCAAAATAATAAATTGTAATGAAAAAAAATCCACTAGTAATATAAGAGAAATGATATACCTATTCAGAATTTTACTAAGATTCATCTAATCATGACATATACCATGATATTCAAATTAATTAACTAGAAATCATTTCCTTTATAATTTGAATGAAATCTATATTCTCTTTAATTATTAATTATATTTTTAAATTAATATATTTTCAAATAATTTATATATTGTACATTTGATATAACATAACCTTAAAATTATTAGAAATAAATTTTATAACCCATGTACCTAGTATGGAAATTCCCTGGAGTTTCTCAATCCCCTTCATATATTAATGAAAATTCCTTTTTCTAGAACCATGCATTAGCTTTTTGGAAACATCAGTTCAGTTTCAATGGACTTTGTTGGATAACCAATGAAATACTGTTATAATCTATAACTAAAAATATTTTATTCTTATTTTAACTTTAACCTCTGGTACTATCAACATGACACTAGAACCAAGACGTTGTAAATTACTAGACATGGACCATGAATCAGTGTCCCAGACAGAGAGTTATTATTAACACAAGCATGCCCCACATATTCCCGAGGTTGTTGATTAGTAGAGAGGGTCCAAGGAATTACCTAGGGGAGAATATAACCCATTATCAAGGTAACAATATTACAAAACATATCTTTACAAATTCTATAATATAATAAAAGTATGCAAGAATAAATAAATATAAGTATGTTATGAAATATGGAATGTAGTATATGAATGCATGTTCATTCCAATAATTCTAGTGGTATCCCGCTAGGATGATCACACATTATCAGTAAAATTAAATAAATAAAATGTATAATGGTCAACATTAATTTCTTATACATACCTAAATAATAGATTTTGAGTCTACCTAAGCAATACTTAAGACTCGTGCTACAATGGGTCAATACCCAATACAAACCTACCAAAAGTGAGGTGTTCTTGGGTAATAATGATTCATGGATTCCTAAAAAAGATGTGAGTATAAATCATTATAAATACACTGATAGGTATAATAAATATCTAGTAAATACACTATATGAGCATATTATATGCTAAATGATAAATATAAAAATAGAGGTAAATTATATAAAAAAATATGATAAATTATTGGGTTCAAGCATGATATCCATGATCTATTATTCCTACTTTGTATTGTGTTGGAGTGTCTCTGAGAATCTTATAGAATTTTATCAAACAATAATAGGCTTATTGGACCTATAATATCTATTCAAATAACATGATCCTTGGATGTATCTAAAGGATTCATAAATATACTAGGAACAAATGGTCAAATCCAAGAGTTATTATCATTGTAATTCCATATGTAATAGAAAAGAAATTGATACCTAGAGGGATGAAAATAGTAAATCATATAGACATAAGGTAGAATCCAAACACTCAGGGAATTCTATTTAGATGAAAATGAAAAATAAATATGGTATTTACCAAGGAATTCAAACAGTATCTGGATCAAAATCTATATCCTAGGAACACATATGAATAATCCCATCGTATATAGATATATGGTCGAATATAAGTTGACAATATCTAGGAATCCCATATATACCAAATGACAGAATCCCATGTAATTTACTATAACTTAAACATGATATATCTAGGTAGTTATATACTAAAATAAATATCTAATTAATATAATAATAATAAAGTAATTTAGAAATACACTCGGCCCATCACACATAATAGAGTGGGGCTCTAACATCTAGGACCTGTCATTTTCACTGAAACCATACCAGGCTCAGAAACCTAATTTAGTTTAAATGGTGCAACCAAAATAATGTACACCCATATATAGTTTTACTATATTTAGCACCAATGTATCACTAAGGAAGCATCATTGGTCTCCAAGGTATTATCAAAATCTGAACACCCAACAAAGAATCCAAGATCTCTATTTTATACAATGAGTTAAAATCCATCGCTCAGAGGGAATCACGTCCTTCAACAAAATTATCATTAGATCAATGCCACATTTTTTCATAAGGAAATTTTAATGAGTAATCTAATTATAATCATTCTTAAATCCCACATCAATATCCATGTTTATCCATTTTTGGATCCACTCACCCAACCAATATCCACTCAATAAAGTGTCTACCTACTCACATGCTCACTTACTAGTGGTGAAGGAAGATTATCCCCACACTCTAATCATCATTCCCAAGTATCTGTGGAACCTTATCGTAATTTCATAGAAAGCATGGGAAATTTGTTCTTATTCATCATAGATACCCTCTCAATGAGTCTAAGGGAAACTATATGTGTCCTCCATGGTCACATCACCCGTTCATGACCTAACATTCAACAATAATTTTCCTCATTAATGTAATATAATTTCAACATTTTAAATTTAAATCCCTAAAAATATTTATTCTTTCACACCATCAATGGATAAGCATTTATTAATGTGTGTTAATCACCTTGGGACACATTTTATCCTTCTCATGGAAAATCCCCTTAATTTATGATGATTATACTATGATCTGGTGTAATCATCACTGAACCCTAATCCAAAGATATTGAAATCATTGGATGATTCATCAAAATATGAATTACAATTGGATAGAGGAGAAATCGCCACGAATCAAATAATAAATACCCACAAGAACACCTCTATCCATAGAGAAGAATAATACAAGAGTGATAAATACCTCACCTTATAACAAAAAAATGTAATGGGGAAAAATATTGTAGAGGGGGTTTATGAAAAATCATGGTTTATCATGGTGTGGTTACCTAGAGAAATACGTGTAGATACTTCCCCATGTGACTTGTGATGCCCTAAAATTCCATGTAATATGGAATATGGATTCCTTCTCCCAACTCATCATTTCAAATAGGGGTTCCCCCTCTTACCATGGAACACACAAGGTTATGGTTCTGCCTACGATATATCAGAATACCCACCAAGAGAACACCCAGGCATAGTATAGACCATTTCATCCACCCAAAAACCACAAGAATAACCACCCCTTAAATTTTACCCCTTTTTCCACTCATGATAACTGTTGAATCCCTTAAGGCCCTACCACAAAAACACCAATCACAACAATATAGCTTCCACACTACCATTTTCCACCACACCATACCCTAAACTAAATCTTGCTGTTTCCATTCATTTTGAGATGGGGGAAACCCCTAGGCTAATATTATTAAAAATAATCCAATTTTTATAGTGACCCATGTATGTCAGACATAGATAATATATCTTTTTAGATTAATATTCAATTTATTGCACAAAAAAATCATGACGACAATAATTTTTTAGTGACTTTGGATACTAGGTATAAAATATTATAATTTGGTGAATGATTTTAAACATTTAGCCTAAAGATCATCTACTTTTTTATTATTCACAAACGTACCCTACATAAAATATTTCTGCATAATTTGGAGAATGTAAACATAAAAAAGGGTTAGTTTAGATGATCAATAAGGGAAAATAAGGGAGATACATAGTAATTACATGATAATAAGGGTATGATAACATGATCATAACATTTCAAAAACATACACTTCGTTTCAATGATCATAATATTGAGACACGGCATAAATATTTTTAGTTCAAAAGACTAGAGTCGGAAGGAAATCAATAAACAGGAGACATGAGTTCATAAAATTGAAATAAGACATGTAATTTTGGCATACACATAATATTTGAGAATCATTTCCATAGTAGTAAATTACCATTCACAAAATAATCATAGTGGAATGCATTCACACCAAAAAACATTATATAAATCATGGTTTCCACCCAAGACTATAATAGTGGATAATATATCTTACTGAACTGGGTTCACTCTCTATTCGTCTCTTATTTATCGAATGAGATATAAATATTTAAAAAATGTATTTGTGGGAGATATATGAACCACTCATTAAATAATAAAAACCATACATATGTGTGGTGAAATATTATAAATCAATCCTCATATCCTAACCCATGAAATGATATGTTATTCATAAAAACTTCATCATAGAATTACCTGTGGAAAAGTGACACGATTCACAATAATTATATTATAACTTGGGAAAATGTTAATGGGTTTAATAATAATTTTATCATGGTAAAACCTATGGAATAGAAATGTGTTTCATAAATATATTTTCATCATGAACATAAACCATCTAGAGAAAAAATAAAAATAGATTCCTTGGTTCATATCCCCATTTAATCATTAGAAATATAAATGAGTGTAATCTTAGATGGAAATTGATTTTTAAAGATCACTTAGGACATTTTTTGTCGAAGATAAATTTTCTCATTATATCGCATTTGAAAACTAAAAATTCTTGCTGTATTTTTTAAATATGTATCTCTTAAAATAACCTCAATACAATATAAATGAATATTTACAAGGCATTTAAAACATTTCATGAAGAAAATATTTTTTCCATTTTTAGAAACATATTAAAAAAATATAACATCTTGAAAATCTTTTTCTTGAAAAATAACCATAAAATTTTATAAAAGAATATTTAAAAATCATTTAAAACATTTCTAAAAAAACATCACTTCCGCATTAAAAACACATTTAAAACATAAAACATTTTGAAAATATTTTTATTTGAAAAAAACCTTTAACAAAAGTCAAGTAATCTTGAAAAATAATTTAAAACATTTATTGAGGAAATTACCCTAACATATTTTTGAAGAATTAAATTATGTAAAATTTGGAAAATATTTTTAATTTAAAATATACTTGTAAAATTATAATGTATTTTTCAAGGAAAATTATTGCATGAAATTCCATTATTGTTTTGCATGTTATAAAAATATTCATTCACATATTTGGTTAAATGAAATTGGCCATTGTTTTGAAAAAAATTGTGATTCATATGAAATAATGTTTAAAAAAATTCAAACAAGGGTAAAAATGTTTTTACTAATCTAATTTATGAATTTAAAAAAAATTGAAAATATTGTTATAAAACAGTTTTTTTGATGAAAAATGATTTTTGATAGAAGAGAAAAATATAGTTTGATATTATTAAAAACATTATTTATAACAAATGGTTACATAGAGAGGAAAAAATAAAGAGAAAAATGTATTCTAGTGACATCAACCGGTGAAAATAATATCAATGTGATTCATGAGATATGTATAATAATATTTTTTCATAGGAAACATAATTGTTAAAATACTTTATGGATAATGAGATCGCAACATAAAACACATAAAACATTGGTAACTTTTAATCATAATCCCATTAAAATAATTAAATTAAACTAAACTTATAATATCATGAAAATATTTAGTTTCAATTTATAACATGGAAAATGGGAATTATAAGGACTATGTGGAAGAAGATGGGTTCATAACATAACCCAGGTCTCCATGAAGGATATATGAGATAAAAATAGATTATTGATTTGGTAACATTGGATCCCTTGTCATGAACCAAGACAGGATGCCATCTGACTCGACACTCAAACCGGCCTGTGGAATGATCTTGAAGAAATTATTCATCCCCAAGGGATCGAAACTAGTGCCAAGAATCAATGTAATCACTATAGAAACAATATTTTCTAAATTAAACATGATCAAATAACTGAACTAAACAAACTGAGCATGCAACAACATCAAAAACAGAACATCAATAAATATAAAAATAGATCCAAATAGTAAAACCTATGAACATAATAAAAATTGAATACAAAATTAAAACAAAACCACACCCACATGATCTCCATGTGACCACTTGGTCACCTCCCACCACAAGAACAACATGCTCTAAAGGAAAATCTTCCTAAAAACTATAACATACAAAATTGCTCAGGTATATCGGCACTAAATGGTATATATGCTATGTTAGGATTAACACCTCAGCAAGAAACCACCATAGAATCCATATATTTCCTTTCTCGAAATAGTCCATAAATATTAGTTTTAAATACATAATAAAGAAAGGGTTTTTATAAATTTTGATATGAAACCACATATTTCCTTTTTCAAAACAAAACATGCCACATTCTTATTTCCAAAACAAATCTACCATTTTTTAATCCAAATTCCACACATGGATCTGGAACTAATGATAAAAGGATTTGATGAAATTAAAACAATGTGATATCAAATAGGAAACCAATTGAATCACAAAAATAAACAGGCACATATAGATAGTAACGATGGGTGTTTCCTAACCATCCCTAGATAGATACCTAGAAGATCTCAGATTAGACTCACATGTTGGCATATGGTGCATCTCAATAGTCAATAACCAATTGGATGATCTAAACTAGCCAATCATATGAAACATCCCACCAAGCCATATAATTTCAAGTGGGTACGAACCCATCTAATAGGGGTTGTAAAGAATATATAACTTGATCCTCTAAAAAGACACTTGGGAACCCCATTGTAATGGTACACTGGGTAACTAGGAGTCCCTTGCATGCATGAATAATCATTCTTTCTACCACTAAACTTACCTACCCCAAACAATATCACCACCCACTTGATAACCGACATTGGAAAATCCTCCAAAGGTGTTCCCAATCTGCAATAAGTCATACCCAAGTTCCAACCAGGATGTCATATCACACATTCTTTAAAAACATTTCACAAAACATGCTAAAATGCTAACTGGGAATTTGTACATCAAAACCCAAGATTTATTTCCAGGGTAATGTAAAGTTCCAACCAGACCTTCTAATCACATCACATTAAAACTAACATTTTGAAAATAGCATAAGTTACAAATTGACCTTTATGATTTCAAATCCCAATACATTATCAAAGGATTTTCCAAACTAGAGTAAAACATGGAACAGTGTCAAAAGAGGCAAAAATGCCTTTATGAAAAACATTCACCAAGACATCGATCAATATCTAAATGGGCCATGTTTTGTATAATACATTCTAACTCACTATAAATATCACGAAGGAAACCACCACATCATTTCGAAACCAACAATACATTTTAAGGAGGTGGTCACTCTTAAGTGTCATATTCATTTGTATGCCCATATATGTGTGCACCCCATGCATCCATGGATGTTCAAACATTTAACGAGACATGTAGATGGTCTATTAAATCATCCGAAATATATTTTTAAGAAGCACCACATTCCCTTAATCCAACAAAACAAGTCACACCATCTCAACATCAACAATAAGCATTTTAAAACTGGGAGATTCATTCCAGGACTTTTTAACACAAACCACCATTCCATAAAGAAGAATCCAAACAACACATCAATCCCAATGTATAATTCAACCAAATTTATCAAAAAATAGACAAGTCCAAATAACCCCAAAAGTTATAAATGTCACTTTAAATCAAAATTAGGATTTTAACATACACCATATTTTTATAACTATATAACATATTTTATGAAACCTCTTTTTAAACCATTTCCACCAATTTTTTTAAACATGAAAACCCCATACTATTATAAAGAAATTTTACTCCAAGCATGTAAAACACATTTATTATTAATTTAATATTATACAATCGTCAAAAGGAATTTATTAGAAATTAATTGGATGGAAATTCCCACCTCAATGGCGTATTAATTCAATGAAACCTTTGGGGGAGGAAGAAAACGACACAAAAGAAAATGAGGACAACATAACATCAATGAAATCAACCAAAATCAACAAAACCTAACCATAGTGTTCTTCCAAGAGAGTAACCCAACTAGAAATAACAGATAACCACGAGAGAAGATATATATGGAGAGTAAATCAACCAACACTCAATGAATCTACCTTGGAATATTGGAGGAGCATCAACAGAGGAAGGATAAACAATGGGGATGGGGTTTTTGGACCCCATAATGCACAAAAAATGACCCTAGGGGAGGGGGTAGATTAGGGATTTTAATATTTTAAAAATCTGGGTAGTTTTCAAAATTTGTCCATATGGTTTTATTTACCATACCAAAGTTGTGTGGTCTATAGTGTCAAAATGATAAAAAAAAATCACACATGATTACCACACTGTTTACCAGAACATGTGCAACATATGCGCCTTACTCCTAGACCCAAAACATGCTTCCCTGTTACCTAGCCAAAGCTACGCATTTTACTCAAACTCTATGCCAACCATGAATAGGAAAAAAACCACCTAATACTTCCATAATTTAAAATTTAAAATTAGGAATCAACCCAAACCTCAGTCATATAGATCCAAATATCATAAAATAATAAAATAAATGGATTCCTAATAGTGGGGTGAGATAATTCTCCTTACTAATAACACTTTATTCCACCCGAAAGTCACCGAACACAAAGGTAAAGAAATCTAAATCCCAAATCCAAAACAATCTGAACAAAACCACTAGTCTTGGGGTGACCGTTCACATCCCAGGTCAAACCTCACTGATTCTGGACAAAACTAAAATAGGAATAAGAAAAGCAGATCTTGAGACGGTAGTCCCCAATATAAGAACATGAATAACACGACCAACATTAAATCTCCCAACATAAAATAACTAAATAGGAACTCCCAACATGATCCCAATCCCACTAACATCCCAACACAAGTTGAACAACAAAACCACCAAAATTGAATATTTTTCACACTAGCCAAATCCCCAACGCAGAGGGGAACCAAAATAAGAATCAATAATCAAACAATGGACCTAAAAACAAAATAAATTCAGATACTTCCAAAAGCATGAATATCTCTAAACATGATAAATGGAAACATAATTTAGATCTAACCTGTACAAGGGTTAAGCACACCCTAGAGATACCAATCAATTAATCCATGTACAAATAATCATAAACTCATGGAAATATGAATGAAAAAGTCTATAAGACTCTAAAAGTGATAAGATTAATGTACAACAGCAGAAACATTAAAACAAAGAAACTTTAAATGTCCCCAGCCCAACATGCGTGACAAAAACTAGGTGAAGGTTCCCCATAGACACCTATCAATTACTGACAGCACGAAAGCTTCAATATAAGATGTATGTCTAGAGCCCTAATGGTTGAATCATATACCACCTAGAATCTAGGAGCTAACATCATCAAATCAAATCTTCTTCTATAGGAATCTCTTCTTACAAAATTTCTCTAGGTAACCCATAAGGGCACAATGAAGTTATATTTTGTGAGTATTACGACAAGGTGGATTAGAATGCCCAAATCAGAAACAATGGTGGAACACAAAAGAATGGTATGAATAACTAGAATTGAAACCAATGAATGTGAATTTTTAGGAATATATTCCTCTGTAAAACCCTCCCATTTGATAGGGAAGCTTCACAAAATCCATCCACTACTGAATGAACCCCACGAACCAACTTTGAAAAAATTCCACATCCACCAACATTTCAAAACAAAAGTCCATGGAGGAGAGTTCTTGATCATTGATCACTGGAAAATACCCAAAATGAAAAAAAAACCTTTCATTATATCATATGGAACTATTTCTAATGAGAAAAAAACTAACTTAATGAAGTGTTGAACATAATATTTCACTAAATGTTGGGCCTAGAGAATATCCTGCAACTCAAGAACCTTCCTTGTCTTCACATCTGCAGGTATAAAACATTGGGAAAAAAGAAATGTGAAAACATCCCAATTCCTCCAAACATTCATCGATGATGGTTAAATCACCTTAAACAGATCCAAAAAATGGGTCCTTGAATAAACCCAAGACCACATGAACTATAATGGCCTTGGAAGTTCCCAATGATCTAAAGAAACTCTCAACTTCCACCATCCATTATGTGGCCTCTAATGGACCTTGACCACCAAAAAATATAAGAAACAATCCCTGAAGAGACACAAATAGGATGAGACCCACTTGAAACCTTAGGGTCTTTTATGGGTGGAATACTCTAAATAAAATGACGAACAAAAAAATATGATCAACATTAACCAAAAACATAACCAAAAGAACATATCAATCGAAAGCGACAGGATTAGAATCCAAACCTCATAAAGAAATCAAAAATCAATTTTCAAATTTCACACTTTATTTCATTTTTCATAATTGTTTTCTTCAAAGGACACTATCAAAACTCTGAAATCCATTTTACATACAAAAGATCCCACATATAACAAAACAAATACTAATTTGAAAATAAGATTAATTCCTAGAACCATTTTCCCTTTCAAAATATATTTGGGAAAATGATACCAAATCATTAATTTAAAATAAAAAACTGTGGAATCGTATGAACCATCACAAATTTGTTTATCCACCTCTTCTGATATCATCCCTGGAAAAGTGAAAAAATTCACTTTGTATTGACACCCTAAGACATGTGAACGTTCATAAAGAGTACCAAGGGTCACAAATTCAGCCTCAACACAAAACCCATATATTCACAAAATTTTCAATCCAAAATACTTTCTATTAAAACAAATTCTTTAAAATTAAAAAAAACTAAACAGAAATAATTTACATTTAAAACCGGTTTTTATAAAAGACAACTCATACAAACCGAGACCACATAAAAACATGCCCCACATCAAACTCCCAGAATAATGAACTAGTGCCCATGCATAACATTGTTACATGGTTAGTGGAAGTTGCCCCATGTAAGAATAAAAAACTAAGAGTTAATTGAATCATGAATTCAGGCTCCACATGGGTCACTACTCCATGTGAGATCATAACATGACACCAGATCACCTCCATGGTCATTCGTCAATCCAAAAAAGACAAAAGAATAAAATAATAGACTACCACTTTTAGCTCGAGGATCAGAAGGAGAAAGGGTTCATAAAATCATTCTCGTACCTACCTCTTAATTCCTAACATTCCTAATCTTGAATCGCCTAGAAACACCAAATAAAAAATCCTTCCCTACTACCATTTTTTAATTTACCATACTAGGACTCCTTCTTTCCCGACACTCGACCTAGTCACTGGCATGACCCGAAGGGTGTTCCCTATCCCAACGGGATGGAAACATGTGTCAGGAATCAATGTAGTCACTATATGAACAATTTTATCCTAATAAACCATGATAGAATAAATGAACTAAAAAAATAAGCCTGAAATAATAACCAACAACCAAACATCAATAAATTTAAAAATTGATTGAAATAAAACAACTAATGATCATAATAAAAACTGAAAACAAAACTGATATATAACTACACCCGCACAATCTTTGTGAGGCCTTATAGTCACCACCAACCACAAGACCAACCCGCACAAACGGAAACATAGACCAAAAAACTAAATGTGAAAAATAGCTTAGGTCTACCAACACAAAATAGTATATGTTGGGTGTGAGAATTAAAGCTTAGAAGGAAACCACCATAGAAAACATACAATAACATTTCTGAAACAGTCCACAAACACTACTTTAAAATAAATAAAAATGAATGGGTTTTTATTATTTTTAACAAGAATCCAAATCATTCCCTTTTTAAAAACACCACTACCTACATTCCCATTTGGAAAAAAAGTTATGATTTTAGACACTAAATTTCACACAAGGATCTATAACAAGCTATACAAGGCTTTCATAAAAATAAAATAAAGCGATACCAAAATAGAAACTAGGTGAATTAGAAAAATAATCAATCACATGCATATAGTAACAATTGGATTTTCCTAAACATCCCTAGAGTGTTCCCTAGATGTACTCATATTGGACTTACCATCCGAAACAGGGTGCAGCTCCATCGTCAATAACCAACTTTCCTCTCTAAACTAGCCAATCTAGTAGAACAACCTTCCTAGAACTATAAAGTAAAGGGTTTACTGACCCATATAATTAGTGTTGATAAGAAACCATCTCTTAACCCTATAGAAGATTCCCAAGAATTCCATGGATATAGTAAACTGTGTAATTAGGAGGCCCTCAGATGTGTGACTCACCTTACCTACTACCACCATACTTTAGTACCCCAAAAACAAACATAAGCCATGTGATAACCCACACAGTGAAATCCTTCATTGCATTTATCAATCCACAATAATTCATACACAAGTTCCAACTTGGCCGTTATATCACAAAATATTTCAAACCATTTCTCAAACAAAGCTATGATTTCAACCGGACATTTATACTTCCAAAACCACAAATGTTTCCTAAGACACTATAATGTGCCAACTGAGCCTCCACATCACATATATTAAAACCAAATATTCCTCAATATCAAAATTTATAAATGGTCCATTAATATTTCCAATCCGAATAAATTTTCAAAGCCTTTTACAAAGTAGTGTTAAACACAAAATAATATAAAAAGTACCAAACATGAATTTAGGCTAAAAATTCAGAAATATATAACGAAATTTACTATTGGTATAATATTTCAACAATACATTTGAATACACATTTAATGGAATGAAGGAATCCAACACAGAATTTCAAAACCAATGATACATTTTAAGGAAAAAGGGGGGATCAATATTAAGTGTCATCATCATTTGTTTGCCCATCCATGGGTGTACCTTGTGCACCCATGTATTTGACAACACCCAATGACACACATTGAGAGTCTATGAAATATTCCAAAACCAGTTTTTTAGAAACACAACTATCCCTTAAACCAACACAACGAGTGACACCATTTCAATGTTATGAATTATCATTTTAAAACTAAGAGAACCTTTACCATAACATTGTACCAGAAACTACCATTCTATAATGAGAAATCCAAAAAACACATCAATCCATATTTATAATTTTACCCAATATATAAAAGCATAAGTAATGATTAAAAACACTATAAGGTCTCAAGTTCACATAAAAAAAATTATCATTTTAACAAACTTCTCATGTGCATATCTATATAACATAGTTGAAGAAATCGATTTTTAAACCTCTTCAAATACTGTTTTCCAACATGAAATCAAAATACCAAGAAAAGAAATCATACCACAAGGATGTGAAACATATTATTCAATTATTTAAGAATACCTGCACATCATATAAAATGCATCGGATATTAAAAGGATGAATACACCTACATCGATGGTGTGAAAATGCCACAAAGACATCTAGAGGGGGAAGAATACAACCCAAAAGATTATTTGAACACCATAACATCAATTAAATTGACCAAAATCAGCCTACCCTAACCATAGAGTTCAACCAATAGAGAAACCCACCAATAAAGAAGTACGAACCAAGTGGTAAGAGAGAGGGGAAGGTGAAATCAACCAAAAAATGAAAGAATATTACCCTAAAAGAATATAAGAACATTAAAGGTGGGAGATGAACTAAAATGATAGGGGTTTGGGACCTCTTCATGTTCAAAAAATGACCCAAGGGGAGGGCGCTCAATTTGGTGTAAAAAAGGGGGAGGGTAGATTTTGGAATTTGTGATTTTAAAACTTTGGGATGCTTGCATGTTTTGAAAGAAAAATATTCCAAACCATGCATAGGTTGTGTGATCTCCACTGTCCAAATGGTTAGAACCTCACACAATGATGTCACACGATCTCCCAAATTGTGTGCAACCCAATAACATTACTACTGGACCCCAAAACAAGTTGAAAGATTACCTATGAAAATATGTATGATTAACGCAAACAATGAACATGAAGAAAACCAACCTGACACTTCTAAAATTCAAAATTCCAAACATTGGATCAATCAACCCGTTTACAATAAGATCCAAAGCCGCTAAAAGAATAAAATATGGGTATTCCGGTCTGTGTGGGATAACCTTAAATCACATGAAAGGGATATAATAAAATGGATATGTAAATAAATACAATTTTTATGATAATAATCAAAATATAAATCTAGGGGATGTATATACACCACATAAGATAAATACAAGGTGAATATGGATTCTATATAATAAAAAATAAAAGTGACATGGAAATCCCTTATCACTCAATAATAGTTTGAATCATAAGTCCCAATAAATCATAACATAAATTGAAGAATTAAATATAATAAAAAATGAGGATATTCATGACATGAAATATTAAAGGGTATTTACATAGACCACATAATACATAAAAGTGGATAATATGTGTATTTCACACAGAAATAAAAGAGAGACTAGAAATCCCTTACTACATGCCTTGGCATCATTCGTACATGTTAAAACATACAATATAATGAAAATTAATATATTATAAATCTATAAATGAACCATAAATATATATTTCATTCCATATATTAATTATTCCTTACCTGTTATAACCATTTTATTAACAATTCCATGTTAAACTCACGTTTCAGGCAATAACTTCTTTGTTTTTCTTGTATGTTTTGATTTTTTTTTCATTACTCTTCCATAAATCATGGATAAATCATATAATTACTAATATTCATGAAATAATAATCATGTTTATATGTAAATTATACTTTTCATACCAATCATGGAATATGGTTTTGTGAAATGAGGTATATTGCGATCATGAAGATGGTAAACTGTACAAACACATGAGTAACATTTATATTTCTGATAAATCATTATGGAAAAAAATTAAGTAACAATGTATCGTTATATAATTATAATTATATAATAAATAAAATATAATATCTTTAAATACACATATACATATAATCCATGTAGTTTTGGGAAGAAAAGTGAGAGTCACATCACCTCGGGAAGGCGATAGTCTACACCTAGACGAGCGACATTACCTTCTTTCGAAGAGGTATATAGAAAAATGATATATTATATTTTAATAATGAAAAATTATTTCCTTAATATAATAATTTTATCATTTATTTTACATATATTAATTTAATTTATCGTTATTATCTTCCATGTGAATCATTGGTGAAAATGAATCACATCGCTCCGTGAGCCGATAGTCAACAGTATACACGAGGGATATTATCGTATACCCTACAAGATGGAATGTAAAAATGTATACATGTTATATAATGAAACGAGAGGAATAAGTATATTAAAAATGTGATATATTTAATTTATAACCACTATCATACCAAACCAGAAGAATAGGTAATGCTATAATAAATGAAATTGGTTCATGAGTCATCAGTCCATCATACACATGAATGATTATTTCATAACCCCTTTCATAAAAGTGGAGATAGTATTATGTAATTAACTAAAAATTAAAAAATATTAATATATTATTGATACTTAGGATATTATAGAATAATTTTTTAATAATAATTTTCTTAATGTGAATGAGGAAATAAAATTAAAAAGCTCGTTGAAGAACATTACATATTCTTCGGGTACCTTCTGATGTTTCTAAACAATAGAACTAAATGGAGGTATTTATGCCAAGAATATATAATTATAGTAGATAATTGTGGAAGTTATATGTTTAGTTATTTTAGGAATCAAAATACTTTGATGTTGTGAAGAAGAGAGGATGGGTTTCCTTTATATGTTAAGTGAGTGACACATTTGCAATTTTTTAAAAAGAAAAATGTGTGACCCCAGTTTTCTAATTCTTTATGGGTTTGAAATTAATTATTATCAAAAAATATTCATTATATGGTATAAAAATGTTCATAAAATATATTTTCACCTTGTTTTTGGACATTTTAACCCTTATATTTTTAGTTTAACCCCTAGTAAACCAATTTTTACCTTTATAATGGTAACTAATTTTTACTATTTTCAATGTTACTTTTTGTCAAAAATAATGTTTACCATGTTATATAATATAAATTAAGAAAATTAAAAATATTTACTAATTTATTTTCAAATTATATTCATTTATCTATTATGATTCAATATAAAATTAATTCCAAAGACGCGACGAGAAATGGGGTTTTCGAAGAGGAAAAGTTCAAAAGTTTAAAAGGTTTTTATATCAAAATTTCATATAAAAATTATTAAATTGATCCAAATTGTATTAATAGATATATAATTGAAATATTTTTACATTAAAATAAAATTAAATAGTAGTTTAATTTATATATAATTTTAAATAAACGAATGTTTTGAATTTAAATTTAGTAATATTCACTATTCATTAACTAAATAATTTCTTTAAAATATTCTAAAAAATTCATTATAATATAATTTGGATATGATAATTAAAAATTAGAAATTTTATTCTATAAAATAAAATTTCAAAATTTTACAATTATTTATTTCATTATTTTTTATGAAATATATAAGTAGAATACTTTTTTGAGAAAATAATATTTTCGAAACATATAAAGACTATTTAAAAGTATATAGTTTTTGTCAATTTTTTTTATTTTTATAAATCAATTATAATTAAAATTTTAAAATTTATTTTTACTATTCAAAAATCTATTTTTAAAAACATGGTTATAACACTTGATTTGGAGTAACAACAATAATATATTGCAGTTTTGTTAAAGCTCAGTGTCATATGTATTACAAGATGAACTCAATGTTTGTGTGACGAAATGTTAAATTAGTTTTTCATGTAACATAAGATATCATGTAAAATTATTTTAGTCCAAAAAAAATAAATCATGAAATCATAGGGTCTTACATTAAACCACAAATAAAATTGAGTTTCTCCCATGAAATTCATTACTCTGATACAAAAAATGAGGATAGTTTTCCCTTGTCATTTTTCTAGTTCCCACGTAGCTTTTTCAAACTAGTTTCTTCACCAAAAAAAATTGACCACGTGAGTAGTCTTATTTCATAAAAATTTCTCTATATGATTAAAAATCTCCCTAGTTTATTCCTCATAATAATGATATTTCTATAGTGGTATAACCACTCATTTTAGTACATTGGAAGGGTCTTTTAAATATTTCCTTAGGAGAGATACATGTATCACATCATTTTGTTGAGAGAGGTTTGGTGTAAGTTCTAAGTGATATTATATGGTCCAAATGTGAATAATAATTTCAAGGTAATCGATATAGCTAAGGCTTAGTTTTCACTTCTTCCATCCACTAAAAAACTCAATGAAGGGAATTATCAATAATATCAAATTCTAGAATTTGTTGACGATTATCTATTTTGTTTCATTTTCTCATGTACTATTCCTGAATTGATATAATATTCAATTAAATTAAATTATCTAGATCAATTAGCATTAGTTTTATTTATGATACTTCATTCCATTACATTGGAGTTCTACTCTTATTCATATTAAGGTTTTTATAAGGAACCATCTGAATGCTCGAGTGAAATCCATTTTTATATAAAAGAAAACTCGAGGAAGGTGTTGAGCACAACCAACTTTGAAATACATATAACAAGATCATAACAAATAATATAGGTTTTTAATTGTTCTCTCCGACTGACCATCTATCTAAAGATGATATGATGTGTTGAAACTCAACATTTCATCAAGTGCTTGTTTAAGATTTATCCCAAGCTTCAAAGGAACCATTTAATCAAAATTATATAAAATATAATGTTTTAATCCAAGAAATTTGAAACATATCATTAATATATATCTATGAAATAATATCCAAATAAAAAATTTATTTGATATAGATAAACTATTCTAACCACATTAGAAGATTGACCATAACCCATGTAGCATTTTTGGGAGGCCTTATGATAAAAAACCCAATGATGTATTCCAATATTTTTTATTGTGTGGATAATGGTTGTATCATCCTTTTAGACCGTTGTCTCATAGACATGACTTTTTTACATAATAATGATTGAGATACATACTTAAAAATTTATAACTTTATGTTGTTCCATCATAAATAATATTTCATATAGGTCAATGGTAGGATATATACTGTTTTCAATAATCTATTATAGGTTTATGCATCATTACCTTTCCGAATGAAATAGTTTTCACCTAGATTATGGGTTAAACATTTTTCAAATATTGATTATTAAATACATTTCAAAATTACAATAACCTAGAATGATCTTCACATTAAAGATAGGATAAAACCCAAAGGTTACCAATAAATCTAATCACCTTTCCTTAAAAGTAATTCCTCTTCAATACCAAAGTTATTCAATTCCATAAATGTATCCCAAATTATATGTAATACTAATAAACAGACAATAAATATTTTCTCAAAATGGAAATTTGTGAAAATAAAATTATGATTGACCATAAACCAATAAACTCATAATAGCATCCATAAATATTAGGTCAATCATACATGGAGACATATATTCTTCAAAAGAATAATGATATCCTTAGATGTTTCATAATTCTTGTAGCAAAACGTAAATTGGTAAATTACTTCAAAAATGTTTTTTTCACTTAAAATACATAAATATGTCAATAATTCCACTTCAATTATTACCATACAATATGTATATCATTAGTATCGAACTCAATTATTTTTTTCTGGGATTGATTTAGGTTATTCCTGTGTTCCTCACACATAATACATTGAACTTTTGGAAAATATTTTCCTTTATAACCTTGTATCCCATAGAGATATCATCTTTCCCTCCATATGATATATTTATCCAATTTCATCTTTGCACCTTTCGGTCTTGTAAGAAGCCAAATATTGTTTACTAATTTTTTATTACAGCAATAAATTTCATAAAATTTTATCGTCCACTTATTTTAAGTGTTGGGAGTCTCATATATTCTTCTGCGGTTAATCATATAATAGGATAAATAATTAGTCATAATCACATTATCTACTGCTCCAGTCACAATCCAATTTCATTTCTAATTGTATCATTATTTTCTATCAGATTCAATATTAAAATTATTAATTATGGTTACAAGTAAAAACAAAAACTTAAAATCATAGTAGAGAAAAACAATCATATTGTAAAACCAAATAATTATAAAATATACTTCTAGGAAGTAAAATTAGAAAAAAAAAATTATTCTATTACGTGCAAGGTTTATCCTAGTTCATAAATATTCTTTATATTTTAAAATTCGTAATTATGGTGGATAACATGATAGTGAAATTGGAGTGCATATCACTCAGGAGTGTTAAACATGGTGTATAACAAGGTTCACATTCATGTACTAAGTGATGATGATGTCCAGCTCAATGCGTCCTTTTTGGAGTTTTTACACCATATGTACCTATATGGTAGAGGCACATCCACTTTTAGTGTCTGAATAAGGATATAATTTCGTATTAAACTCACATTCAATTCTTTACCAAAAATCTAGGACCTTTATCTATACATTCACTCATCATTAGACCTATACTTAGATATATCCATAAACATAATCTGAGACATATTCATAGGTATGTCACTAATGTTTTCTCATTATACTTTAAAAATGTTTACTAAACCCTTACTCTAATACCATATAAAACAAACCTAAAATTTCATACATAGATGCTATATACATTTGAAGAATATTCAATACAATACACAAACACAAGCCTGAGGATTGTAATAGTTTAGTTTCCTTGGAGATAAGGTATAAAATATTTTAATTTTTTGAAATATCTTCAAAAGCTTCTGTAAAGAACATCATTTTTAGTATGATTCATAGGTATACCCAACTTATTACCTTTCATCATAACCTGTGGAAAGGAAATTTTATAAAGGTTGATCTCAGGTGCTTATTAAGGGTAAACAAGGGAGATACGTAATCATAACGTGATATTATGTGAATCAGAACAAGATAATAACATTTAAAACCATACCTTTCATATGAAAGATATTAATCATGAGACATGGAATAAATATTGACATTTCAAAAGATAGTAATCAAAAGGATATCAATGTTCATGATCCATGAGAGAATAACATTAACATAAGACAAAGAATTTCTGAATACACATAAGAAATGAAATTAATTTCTACAGTATTCAATGATAAAAGAAAAAACCATCATAATATAATAGGTTCACTCCCTAAAATATTATAGCAGTCAATGTATACTCCCAAAACCATAATATAATACATTTTCCTTTACCGAATTTGGTTTACTCCCCATTCATATCCAACCAATTTCATGAGATATAAATCATTACCCAATGCATTGAAGGGATATATAGGTCCCATTTGTCAAAAAAATAAAATATTATATATGTGTTCCCAATGATCATAAAACATTAATCATATCAATACCCATGAAATGAAATCTGATTCGAAACATTTCACCATTTCATAACCCATGGAAAAGAGATAGGTATCGTAATAATCATAGAATAGCCTATGGAAAGATAATTTGGTATCAAAAGAATTTTAGCACTGTAAAATCTATGGAATATAAATTTGATACATAAAAAAAATTTCATCATAAAGATAAAGTATCTAGAGAGTTAATAACAATGTTTCCCTTTTATCATATCACTCATAAAAAATATGTATCTCATAGGGTTTTATCTTAGATATATATTGATTTTGAAAGATCATTTAGAACAATTCTTGGGGAAAATATCTATACATTGAAAAAAACTATTACAAAAATAAAAAATCATAAAATAGTTTGGAAATAAATATATTTATATATAAAATCGAAAAATAACCAAGTAATATTTACAAATCATTTAAAACATTTCTTGAGGAAAATACCATATCGGTTTTTAAAAACTCATTTGAAATATAAAACATTGTGAATGTCCTTTTCTTATATAATAACCTCGATAAAATATAATTTATTATTTATGAATAATTTCAAAAACTCATCAGGAAGGTATCCTTTCCACTTTTATAAAATGTTTCAAAATGTAATAAATTTTTAAAATCAGTTTATCTGAAAATGAACATGAAAACATATGACAGATGCTCTTTAAATCATTTAATACATTTCTTAATGTTGTTAACCTTTTCAATTTAAAAACATTTATGGAATAAAATAACTTCAAAATATTTTTCATTTAAAATAAAAATGAAAAATAATAAATTGATATTCAATGAAAATTATGGTGGGAAATTTCCTTTATTTCACACATGCTAACACATAGATTCCTTTCACATTTTTGGTAAAATACAAATGAGAATTGTTTGTAAAATAGAATGGAGATCCATTTCAAAAAAAATTTCAAAATACAAAATTGGTAAATATAACTATAATAACTCAATTTTTTAATTTCCAAAAAAACATTTAAAACATTTTTTGAAAATAAGTTTCTTGAAGAAAAAGGGTTTTTTAACGAAGAGATAAATATGTTTTCTTTTTTAAAAACAATTATTTGGAATTGTGGGGTATATAATGTGGGTAAATTGATTATAAAACATGTATTATAATCAAATAACCATATTTAAAGAAAATCCCTGATTTTCTTGAGATATATACCGTAAAAGTTTATCATTTGAATCATAATCATAAACAATTACGATAAACGATGTGATTATAACCTAAAAATATTACAACATTGGTAACTTTGAATCCAAAGACTGATGAAATAAAAAAATTAAATTAAACATAGAATATCATTTAATCAAGGATAATAATGATATAAAATGTAAATGGGTCAGTATATACACATAATAGAAGATGATAACTGCATAATATTACTCATGTCTCGAGGAATCCAATTTGAGATAAAAACACATTACTACACTGATAACATTTGAACTAAAAATCCTATGAGAGATAAATCTTAAAATATATATATAAATCCACATAATATTATGGAAATTAATAATAAATTAAATTCCTATGTATTATACAAATAACATAAATAAACAATTGGGGAATATGGGTTTTGTCTCGTAGAAAATATTTGTTGGATAGAAATCCATTACCATTTGAGTAATCATTTGAATCATCTTATCCAATAAAAATAAAATCAAATGAATCATTAAATATTTTTTAAAATGTGGTGATTCATGATATAAAATGTTAAAGTGGCAATATATACACCCCCAAAAAAGAAATGAGCTGTGAATTTGAATATGTCTCCCAGAAATAAAATATATAATACAAATCCATTAGCTTATTTATTGACTTAATTCATACACATTCAGACCTCCCTAATAATAAATTTAATTTTATTATAAATTTATAACAAAACATTAAATATATAAATCATAACATATATGATTTACATTTGAAATTTTATTAACCATTTATAATCAATTATTTGTTAAAGTATCTTTTCATTCAATAAATGATTTGTTTTTTATGTTCGTTTGGGTATGTTATTTTTGGCCTATTACTTTTATAATAGATCTATAATCTCTAGAGTAACTAAAATGATAAAATTATCATATATATATGTTAGAACATTAAGAAAAATCATGAAATATGGCTTTGAGAAAATAATTATGTTACAATCAGGGTGATGGTCTGTCATAAGTATGCACGAGTAAAATTTTATTTTTTCAGTAATAATAATGGAAATGAGGTATCTGATATTTTATCATTTTGTAATAATAATTATTTATTCAAAAGGATCATTTAGTCATAATAAGAGGGGGTGAATCGGGTGTGACATATTTTACGGAATTCCTTTTCACAAATTAATTCAAACCTTGGTAACCTAATAAGATAAGTAGATCATGCAAGGAATACTAAAATTAAATGAAACACAACACAAAATATTTTTACAAGGATTGGTACTAATACCTACACCCTCCAATGTTTGTTATACCCCCCAACATGGATTATCCACTATAATATTTTTATAAATTAAAATTGTTTAGGAGGTTACTAGTTATATACCCCGATAATTGATCCTCTAGTCAATTCTTGTTATACACCCAGAAATCAAAATAGTTTTTGTCGGTTGGATAGACACCCTAATCATTTGACTAGTTAACCCCCATGGCTCTGTATCCTATTTAGTAACTAGTTATACCCCCAATTTATATGCTTATCCTTATAATATATGATCCATAGATAAGATGATAAATTGAAGTTCCTCCTCCATGAGCTTGTTAGATCAAACTACCTCATGTACAATTTGATGTTCATTTTCACTAATGCAAGACCTGATAAAAAAATTGATCAGTAAATATAAATAGTTTCCTCATTAAAAAACTTGTCAATGAAGAATTATTTCATCTATTGAAGAACAAAAATCACTATACTCTGAAAATTATTGACACAAAATTTATTTTAAATCACTGATTGAATAATTTCCTCAACCTCAGTCTCAGAAATCAATACTAATTTTTCAATGTATATTCGACATGAATTTCAGAAAATATCATGAATGTATTTAAAACATTTCATGGTCTTTTCAACTAATGCATGCATCAAATCATTTTCATTCATAATACCTTATGCTAATGACATTCCATGTGCATGAATTAATTAATTCCATCCACAGCCTAACACACACAATACTCAATTTCACAATAACTTCACATTGTATGAAATATTATTCTTCATACAAACATTGTTCATGTGTTGATACATAGTGCATGTGTATGTGCATAATTTAAAGATAATTCCTCAGCACACATCCACTTTTATTATTGTATTTTCACACACATATTCTAATTTCAATGCTAACTAAACACATGCTATCCATATTTTGAACTCACTTTCAATAAATCACATTTTTAAATTAACTCATGTGTGAAACACTCTATCAATGATGAATACACAACCTTCTCAAACAAGTGTGAAAACCAATGTAATTTTTAATACTCTTCGCGAAAAAGTGTGTTACACTGTCTTTATAAAAATTCCATATATTTGTGACAATGTAAAGAAAAAATTAAGTTAGGAAAACTTTTAGGAAATTAATACTTTTCAACATTCTTCTCTTCATTATGTAATGCAAGTGTGTGATTAACCTTATTCATTACGAACCTGAATATTTCAAGGATCTTCTATGAAAAAATGTATTGTCAATAAATACTATATTGAAATTCATCAAA
The DNA here is from genome assembly GCA_963277665.1 of Viscum album. Lineage (NCBI taxonomy): Eukaryota > Viridiplantae > Streptophyta > Magnoliopsida > Santalales > Viscaceae > Viscum > Viscum album. The sequence continues at coordinate 1,469,889,994 of OY728125.1, read as the reverse complement.
CCTTCACACAAGACAAAGTGAAATAGGTACGAATTGGGATATCTAAAATTATTCGTGGAACATTGTTCATCAAAAATAAAGACTAGTTTTCAATGCACATCTAGTTACCCTGTGGAAAACTCTCCTACTTTGTGAAAATATGATGTCTGGAAACCATCACGAACCAACCTCTTGTGGTCCTCATTTCCCCAAAAACCAGAGCTTCTCAAAACTCATTAGGAACTGAATCAATATCCTTGGGGTTATTTATAGGCCCAAAACATTGTCACAAAAATATCGACAACCTTCAAGACTCATTCAGTTTTAGGCTAAAGATCATACAATGAACCATAACATTAATAATAGAAATCATTTTATCCATAATATACTTCATTTTTTGGATCCTTATTTTATGATGAAAATGAAGGTTCATCAAATTTAGATTATTTTAGAATTTTTAGATCACTCATATATTGATCAAATGCTCTTCATCACTTGAATTTCTATGTTGCTGGATAAATAATGAATAATATATTAGAAATACGACTTGAAAGAGTGGAAAAGGTTAATATCTAGTCAGATGTCTGAGAAAATTAATCAAACATATCTCACAATAGAGAGATTAGTGAGACAATCTGATAGCTTGAAAAATTCAACCAACAATCATATAATTCTATTTCATTCTGCATGAATCCAACATCAAAAGGCACCTTGAACATTATGACCCTTCATAATATTCATCACATCTCTTACACACTAGAAAATGGTTACTATATCCTACACATTATTCCTTAACATTTCTTCATGCCATGAATTTCTCCAAAACTATCCCACACTACATGATGGATCTCCACCTCTTCATGCACTCCAGTGAGCGTGCTACTCTCCCCATTATGTCACCTACATTCTTGTCCTGAACTGGCTCCCTTAGATGAGGTTGACTATCATATATCAAACATATGGAAGGGGTCAAGATAGCTAGAGATTTTTTGCTATATGGAAAATTTTTATGAACACCATTAAAAACTATTTCTAAATGTTTTATTATGTGAAAAATCCGATTATTCCAAAATTTTCATAATATTCAAAATAAAAAATAATATTTTTTTGTGATTATAATATTTTTCACACCTTTATATATTTTTCAAATAATTGTTGAAAATAATTTTTCAACTCAATTCACCCAACGAAACAAGACTTTTAAACTTAATGATCATCATTACAATCATAAAAATTAGAATTCATTGAAATTTCTTCTTATTAATTAATTCAAAACAATTTCAACCTCAAAAACTTACTTAGTCTTCTAAATATCACCATTTTGATTTGTTTTCAACACCCATTTCATCTTAAATGTATCGGATATCTTAACCCCCATATTATCAATAATGGAAAATATAAAAGTATGGAAAGGAATTCTTATTTTCAAAATTCAAATTCTAAAAATATCTTCCTATATTCTGAAACATATGGATTGATTTTCATATTGGTATGATGGAATCACTACTTAAATAGAAATGATATAAAATCCATCATATTTAAGTCAACTTGAGAAATTCTCTTTGTAAAAAACAATATTTATCATGTTTAACATCAATGTAATCTATAAACTTCTAGAATGTTATAACTATCACTAAAAATTCATTTTATGATTTTTTGAAACATTTTTCCACTAATCCCCTACATACATCTCATCAAAAAATTTAAATCATCAAGAAGAATGAATGTATTACCCATTTGAAATTGCATTCCCCTTTTTTCTCAACTAATAAATATCTTCCTTGTAGAATTGATATATAGTTTTCAGGAAAATAATATATTTAATCAACATACCTCAATGATGAAAAGCTTTAATTTACAGAAATATAGTTTTTAGAAATATCATATTCATAACTCGCTAGAATATCTAATACTCATAAAATTTCCATTGAGATAAAAATATCTACTGGTTCATATTTTTTTCTCCCCCACAAGAGATCCCCTCAAAACATTTTTCATCATGATTGATATTCATTAAGAAAAAATTACACGTGTCTTCTAAAATTATTTGAGATTTTCAAATGAGACAAATTAATACCAATAGTCTTCCATGAATGAAATATTTATAGCTATAATACAGTCATTGTTTTTATAAATTCAGGTCTTCCCCTGAATATATGTTTCACATTCAATTCCCTTCATGGAAAACAGACACAATATATATGGGAATATATTGGTTCTTCAATTTTCCACAGTTAGAGAAACAGGGTTGATTTTTATTTATAACCCCATTAATAATCTTTGATGAAAAAGGCTTGTTCACATTTGATAAAAAATTCAGATTTCTCTGCTTGTTCCAACTTTCTTTCCAATTCCAACTTTTCTGGCCATATGACCAATCATTTTTTTGGAACATGCTCAGTATTCACATTGTGTGTATACTTCGTTTTCCCAACACAAGATGTCACAAATACTATCTATTCCCTTTTCAATAATTTTTTTGGATCATATATACATTTTAAACAATATTTACCAAAATGTACATATAAATTAAACCTATCACTCATAAAATTAGATTTCAACAGGGTATCTCTTTTTGGAACATTTTCAAATTATACATGAGATATTTATTTTACCAAATCAATCATGTTGGTTCTCTTATGGATTGATTCTATCTTGGATTCCATCATTCTTCCTTTTGTATAAATGGTCAAGGAATGATAATAAGTATCCCTGATGTGACCATTCCTAATATAATATAAATAAATTTTATTTCACGAGACACTCTTCACATCATCAACCACATACGTCGTGGGAGTTTTTTGATTAGTAATATTCTAATTTTTTTAATATCCATTGGTTGAACTATCATCTACATTACATACCTTCATCACTTCTTGTTGTGGCCTTCTATTCACATCAATAGATGATTTGAACATGATCAGTACATACTATAAATCATCATAACAATGACTTATTCTATTGCAATAATCACAAAAATTTTCAATGTAATCAATTTGTTTCTTGATAAAAAAAATATTTCACTATGAATTAAACTTATGTATTGAAGGTCTATTATTTTTTTTTATCATTTTCCCCTTAAATGATGAATTTTTAATGTCTTCATTAAATGAAATATTATGTCAAAAAGTAATTTAATAAAACCCAATCATCCAACTATCAAATAGTAGGCAAAAAATCATGACTTCTTCTTCTATAAAAAATTCATAATATAGTTGCCATTTTCCTTCTTATGGATGTCACATTTATTCATCTATTATTACTTTGAGGAACAATATTTTACACATATTTTACATCAATATTTGATGATATAGTGGATTCTTGAGTAATTTTATTCAGAAAAGTTTTTAAAATTTAAAATTTTAATCACTTCAAGTAAGAAAAACTACTTTAGTACATATATATTTATCATGAAAAAGGGTTACCTTTTTTAATGAACCAGAAATAGATTTATTATTGAATATTCTCAAGTTGTTATTGTAACTAGATTCTACCCTTTTAAAACTATAACTCTAATTAGATGATTCATTAACAAAACATATTTCCTCAGCAAATTGGGAAGTCTCATCTTGTATCCCTCCCATATTTCATAATTTCACCTCTATTTTATGAGACATTATGATAATAACAATACTCTCATATTAAAAATATTTCAGGATTTCTTCTCTCTATATCTCTAGTTTACGAATCTCATCTTCATGCATTTGATTTTCCCTTAGAAATAAATTTTCATGCTTCATGTTTTCTTTTGTTCTATAATTTATATATTCCTCATTAACATTCATTAATATAATATGAAACTTTTAAAGTGCATGAAAGAATTCTATTAAAAAACTGAAGAACAATTCTCAGAAAAATTACATTCCTTTTATTCAATAGATCTATTATATGTTTCCTTACAAAGAGTTACTGTTTATTCCTTTGTTTTCATATATTTATTGTGAGTGTGGTCTATACTAAAATTTTTGGTTAATGTTTATTCAATAGATTTAGACTTTTCTTACATATGTGATTTATCATTATATAGTACCTTGAAAACATTGATCATAAATGTGAAAACTTCTTTGGGATGTTTCATCATATGATTTATGAATTTATAATTGATCATATCAACATCACAATTTGAACTTGATTTATTCAAATTATAACCAACTGATTTTACTAACCTATTTCCACTCTGAGTGTCTTTAGCTAGAAGATTATTTCAATTAATATTTGAACTATTTTTCAGTTTCCTTGTCAATATATTGATACTATTTTTCTGAGACATGACTTTATGTTCAACATTTCAAAAATTAAGAGTAGAAGTATGGTTTTCAATCAGATACTCTTCTATATTTGTCTTCCATCTCAAATCTCAACCACATATGCTTCTGATAAAAAATATCTAAATAATTATAGTATATCCAATCATAGGTGGTATATGATCTAACACTAATTTATGTTTCAAATGGATTTTTCACTCAAATTGAGAGGGTGGGGTGAATCTGGTTGGTACTATTTTAGTGAATTATTTTCCATTTTTTTTTCTAAACCACTATCACCTATTAAAAAGAGGAGATTATGCATGAAATAGTGAATGTAAATGACTCAAAACACACATAATTTTTACATTTTTTGGTAATAAGATATACATCCTTTCCATTTTTGAAACACCCCAACAAGGATTTTCCACTATATTCTTTTTATCAATTATAATGATTTTTGAAGAAATTGGTTTTAAACCATAGTAATCGATCCTCTATTTGATTTTGAAAATATAACCCAATAATTCATCATTAGTTGGTTTGAAACCCAAACCATTTGACTGGTTAGACCCCCTAGTCCATAGAGACATTTCAGTTTCAAGTTAGACCCCCTATTTACATGTTTCTTCTTATTATAACTGATCCAAAAATAAGATGATCAATTTAAGATCCCCCTCCACAAGATTGTGTGTAACACCCCGATATTTTATGAGATATATTATTTTTAATTTCTTTCATATCATCTATTGTACACAACACCAAGATTATCTTACGCTATACGCAACACCGTATTAGCTTGCAGTATGGGAAACACTATTTTAGGATCGTATTACACACAATTTCATGTTTGTTTGATAGTAGTTATTCTATGCAACATTGATTGTATATATATATATATAAATATTCAATATATAAATGAAATAAGGTTAGATTTTGTTATACGCAACAACAAATGAGTCTTTCACAACAGGCAACCCTGACATGGCTTGCATTACACGCAATCGCGACCTTCCTCGATAGCGTGTGTATTACGCAATCCCGGGTTTCACTAAACAACGATATATTGTTATAATATTATTATGGACTAGACGTTATGAATAGTATTAACTAAATTTTGAATTTTATAAAATTATTATTCATCTTACATATTTTCTATAACATGGTATGAGAACAAAATAAATTTTTCCAGTAAAATAAGTATTTTTAAAAAAACTACAGTTTTGCCGCCTTTTGATGGCGCAGCCACTATAAATCTAGTTTTTGACATGTTTATAAGTTCAATTTTACAAAATAAAATTCTTCCTTGGAATCAGGATATAAAAATTTAATTTGTATAAATTTTTCATATTATTCTGATAACTTTCATATTTTGATGAATAGTAAAAACACGCTATATTTTAATTAAAAACAACTTTTTCATCGCAATAATTTATATGGATAGATTATCTTTTTAATTTATTTTGAAGTGTAATTATAATATATTTTTATCATTTAATCTAATGTTGGTCATTGGATTTAATTTCACTTTGAAATTGGACATAAACAAGTATCAATCTTTTGATAGTTACTGTTTCATAAAAACACGGTATTTGGTTTGATAACGGGAATTAATTTTAAAATTAATTAATGCCACTTCTATGTTTTTAATTTCGAAAAATAGAAATAATTTTTGAATTAGGAATATCAAATATAGCTTAGGATGAATTTTTGGTATTTTTCTGAAAAACTTCAATTTTTGATGAATAGTTAAAACACTGAGTTTTTGTTTAAAAATGACTTTTTATTTCAATAATAATTTATTTGATTTAAATTTATTTTAGGTCAAAATAGATACATAATACTTATATAAGTTCATTTAAATTCATTGGAATCATTTTATATTAATTTTAGATTTATAAAAATTGTATTGAACTTTTCACTGTCTTTTACCCACCTCCTAGGAGCTTTTGCAATTGTTCATAAAACATAATTTTACCACTTCTATGATTTGAATTTAAAAAATCATAGAGACACGGTTAATATCAAGGAGTAAAATGTGGTTCAATTAGATAAAAATAATTTTTGGGGAATAGTAACTTTTTACTTTTATTTACCACTGTTAAAGGTAAATAGGGTAATTCAAGGTTAAATGAATATTATAATAATTCAAAATTAACTTAACACTTGTCCAAACATTATTGGACGAGTAATGGCCGACCATGGGCATCCATGGGTCGATTTTGGGAACCATGGAGCCACTTATGAAAGACAATGACACATCAGATTAATTAATTTAATGTAAAGACAAAATTGGCCTAAACAAAAAAAATTAGTAATTAATCTTTATAAGGGGCGATATAAATTATCCCTTCACCTATAAATATTCATTGGAAAGCTAAAACGATTTCCTAAATGTTGGTATTTTTTTTATAATTTTTAGACAACAAATAAATTAAATTATTTATGACACAATAATGATGAAGTATTTGCCTCATTAATAAATGATTTAAATAAATAAGAATATAATGATTAAAATATTATCCATAACCTGTCCAATTCCTATTGGAAGATTTTATTTCAAATATGAGTCATCTTATATTTGACCTTAATGTGTTTTGGACCCCTTGAAACCGAATATAAGTTTATAATAAAATAATGTTTTCACACTTTACTAAAGAGCCCCTCCTCTCCCTTATAAAAGGAGACCACTTCTACGCAATTCCTGACACCTCTCAAGCGTTTTGTCTCGTCCAAACTGTAACATCCCAGGTAAATATAGAATAAATCATTTACATATTTATTAATATTTATGAATTGAATATTAATTTTACTTTAAAGGGGTTTCTATGTTCGATAGCGTACCCGACACGCAACAAAGAGTTTCATTGAAATCTTACGTTTCACACTAGTAATAAAATAATATTATTTTAAATGGCAGTTAACACATAGCCATTGTATTGGCGTAAATAGATATAAATAACTAAAATATGATTATATATGTTTTTTAAATGTTTTTACATTTATCCAATTAAGGATAAATGCTTAAAATATGAAAAGAATTCAATTGTAGGCATATATACTCTAATTTTCACTAAAGGTTCACTTATCGCCTTTTGATGGCGAACCATCATTAATTATAGTTTTGGTCACTCTTATACATTCTATTGGACCAAATAAAACTCTTCTTTAGAACCGGGACATCAAAATTTACCTTGTGTAAATTTTTGGTATTTTTCCGATAAAGTTCATTTTTTAATGAATAGTGAAAAATGTTGTATTTTAATTCAAAACCACTTTTTAATCTAATTTATTTATATGATTAGATTATATTTTTAATTTGTTTTAGAGTTGAATTAGAATATATTTTTTCCATTTCATCCAATAGTTGTCATTGAAATTAATTTCACTTTGAAATTGGACTTAAACTAGTGTCAATCTATTGATACTTATTGTTTCATAAAGACACGCTATTTGCTCTGACCGCGGGAATTAATTATTAAATTAATTAATGAAACTTATATGTTTTGAATTTTTTAAAATAGACATCATTTTTGAATTAATAATATCAAATATAGCTTAGGGTGAATTTTTGGTACTTTTCTGAAAAACTTCAATTTTCTATGAATAGTGAAACCACTAAGTGGTAATTAAAAACTAATTTTTCATTTAAATGAAATTTTACCACCTATGTGTTTTGAATTTCAAAAATCCGACATACATGCTTTTCATTAAGAAGTAAAATGTGGTTCAATGGGATTAAAATAATTTTTTGGTGAATAGTAACTTTTAAGTTTTTAATCGCGATTAGAGGTAATTAGTGTAGTTTAAGGTAAAAATAATGTTTTAATAATATGAAATGACCTAGACACATGTCTTACCCTTATTGGATATGTCATGGACGACCACAAAAATCCATGGGTCAACATGGGGACCCAATGGAGCCACTTAGGAAGGAAAATGACATTAATATCTTTTAATTTAATGTAAAAGTAAAAATGACACAAACATGAGTTGTTTTACTAAAAAAAATTAAATGGGGTTATACAAGTCATCTTTTTTACTATAAATATTCATTGGAAATCTAAACATATTTCCTACATCATAGTATTTTTTTTATAATTTTTAGACATTAAATAAATTAAATGATTCATGACATCATGATGATGCATCGATTACCTCATTATTTAACGATTTAAATAAAATGAAAAGATAATGTAAAATCTAAGAACTACACATGTCAAAAACCTATTTTATGTGTATATTTCGAAACCTTATCACCTTATACTTGAATTATATCAATGTGGGACCTTTTAAATCCGAAACTCATTTTAAAATAATGTAACATTTCTTTCCATTCCAAGAGTGCCTCTCCTCTCCTCTAATGAAAGGCCCCCACCACTATCACCTTACCCACACCTCTAAAACCTTTGGTTAGGCCAATATCTACACATTTTGTCTCTACACATCCCTCTCGTACTCCTAGAATCCTCACTTTCGGCAGAAGTCTTCCCAAGGAATCCCTTGAGCTCAAATCAAAAAGAGTTACCCGTTTTAAAGGTAGTGTTTTCTCTTATGTTCTTTTGTTTTATTTTGCTTCTCCAACCCCATAAACTCTTTTTATTCATTTATTTTGTAACAACTACAGTATCTAAAATATACTATGATGTTTTTATAAGAACAATTCGAGCTACACTTACAGACACCTACATCTAATGGTTAAAGAACATACTGTTTCTGTGGTTGGCGAATTTTTGTCTCACGAAACGATGATTGTTCAATATTCTTTTAACACCTTTAATGGTGGCAATTAAGATGAAACTATATTTATATATGATATATAATATGTTTATATTTCACTTAAGCTTCTGTGTTTTACATTTTTTGCATACCTTTATGGTTTACATTGTGCGTAACACATGATAATTTCATTTTAGGAAGTGCGGACTACCGCCCCCTCAAAGTGATTTGATTCGTTAATGCCATATGTGGGACGTATAAAGGATGGATTTAAAGTTATTATATATGATGTATGTTACATATAAATGATGAATATAATTTTGTAATTAAAATATACATACCTCGCATTTGGTTTTAATTCCATTAATATGACATAGAAATGAAAGTAGCTTTCATGTGTACGTACGGATTACCGTCTCCATGAACGGTGCATTTCATTTATTAACTCTAAATGATTATGTAATATTATAAATACATGTATATTCTGGATATATATGATATATATGATATCCAAGTCATGAATATCATTTTGTATATAATGAAACTTTGACCACAGGAACAACATGTAATTGTAAGAAGTCCACTTTCGACTTAAGAACCAAATATCGACAAAACAAACATTATTAACTTAAATGATTACATAATATTTATATCATGGTCATAAGTGATATAAAAGTAATAATTAACTTGAAAAAGGTTCTTAAGAATGTATAAATTAACTCAGGTTTATTACTCAGGACATTAAAAAACGATCGAGTCATGTCGGACCCAAGGTAAGGGACTTCGTCTCAATCTCCTTTCATTGAGGCATATTTCATTTTATATGAAACGTTATTTTATATGGTGTATAAATCCCTTTGAATTTTAATTTTAAACAAAAGGAATCTTTTTCTATGAAGCGTTTTACTAAATGACAAAAAGGAATGTTTCTTTTAACATACGCGGTGAAAACGACCTTTTCTGCCGCCGCGAGTATTATTTGGTCTTTGGCTTCCTCAATAAGCCGTAATGTTTTTAAAATTAAATAAATACCATATACTCTTATATGTATTTTGGTATTGAAAATGGTTTTTATAATGGATTTTTTATGTCCATATATTTATGAGATATATTGTGATCAAAGTGTGGAAATGTTTTCTTTCCATTATAATTGTTTTATGTCTTATGATTTTATAATGGTACTTGGACATTTGATGGGTGGTTACATGATAAACCACATGACGGGTGGTGCCGTGAATACCAGGATGGGTGGTTACATTATAACCTCCAATGCATTGGGTATGGAAGTCGGCCGTATGGGTATTCCATTAAGTGATATGTTTGGAAGTCGACCGTATGGTTATTCCATTTTAGGATGTTAATGTCCCAAGATACCTTTATATGTTATGTGATCTTTATATGGGTTTTATGGTAATATTTTGGTTACAAAAGGGTAAGTAATGATCTTTTATTCAGTGAAGAGTTTTTACTACTTAATAAAGGTGAAAAGTATTACTTTGTTAATGTATACACGGTTTACTTGTTTTTTTGATAAAATAACATTTTTCATTCTTTGTGTATCCCATTATGAGATTTTTATGCTCACCCCAAGTTTTTTTAAATTTTTTTTCAGAGGACTTAATGTGGAATAGGGTCAAGGATGGGATCAAGGGAAAGTCATTCTATATAAAACATGGAACTAGACATGTTTCTTTTTAAGAGTTTTTATTCTATGGAAACTTAGTAGAAGTGTCTACTTTGTAATCTTTTGAGATGTAATAGTTATGTCCTAATTCTTTAAAACTCTAAACCTGAAAAGATCCTTAATGTGAATTGTTAATTTAATTCAATATTAAGTAAGGTTTAAGGTCGGGGCTTTATAGTTGGTATCATAGGTTGGTTCAGACAACTATAGGAGTTAGAAAATTGTTAAATTATAAATTAATTTATGGTATGATTCAAATGATATAGAATTTAAAGATTACCACATTGCTTCGCCTAAGATATTTCTTTGTTAAGAATGTATTTTCGTGGAGGAAATAGAACAACTTTTTTGGGAAGGGATACAGAGGGAAATGAACTTTCAAATCAGTATCCTGAGATGGTCATAACCAGAACTAAATAGTTTGATGCAGTGATGTCCCAGTTGACCCAGGTTACTACCGAAGGAGTTGAAAAGAGGATTGGTGAATGCTCCAGTTTGGCACTTCCTTCTAAGAATGGTGAGTTTATTATCTACAGTTATGCTTCATTGAAAGGACTTGGTTGTGTCCTTATACATAATGATCAGGTAATTGCATATGCTTCATCTAAGTTGAAAACTCATGAGCTAAATTACCCTACACATGACTTGGAATTATAAGCTGTTGTTTTTACTCTAAAAATTTGGAGGCATCATTTGTATGGAGTAAAGTGTGAAATATATACTGATCGAAAAAGTTTAATGGATATATTCACTCAGAAAGAATTGAGCATGAGACAGAGGAGATGGCTGGAATTAATCAATGATTATGATTGTACAATTCATTACCATCCACGAAAAGAAAATAAAGTGGCTAATGCTTTGACTCGAAAAAGTAATGATTCATTAACAATGTTGCATTTGAAACGTGATCCTTTGGTTAAGGATTTGATGAGCTTTGGCATAGAAGTTGTTTGTGTAGGAAGTCCTTATTTTTTGTTTCAGGTATCAGTAAGATCATCCCTATCAAATAGAATTAAGAAAGCACAGAGGGAAGATAGTGAGTTGCAGAAAAAGCTAGAGCTGGTTCAGAAGGGTAAGTTTCCTGAATTCAACATTGATAATGATTGTGTTTTGAGGTTATGTGTGCCTAGTGATTCACAATTGAAGAATGAGTTGTTATGTGAGGCTCATAGTTCCCCGTTTCCAGTTCATCCTGACAGTACTAAGATGTACATAGATCTGCAGGAGTATTACTGGTGTGATGGAATGAAAAGAGATATTGCTGATTTTACTGTGATGTGTTTGACTTGTCAGCAGGTTAAAGAAGAGCGGCAGTTACCGGAATGGATGCTTCAGCCATTACCAGTGCCAGAGTAGAAATGGGAAAATATATACATGGACTTTTTTGTGGGATTATCGAAGACATCTCGAGGTAATAATGCAATCTGGGTTATTGTTGATCGCTTGACTAAATCTGCTCATTTCCTTACTATACGAGATACTTTTTCCCTAGATCAACATTCGCATTTGTATCTTAAAAATATAGTCAGGTTAAATGGAGTTCCTCTCTCCATTGTATCTGACCGTGATCCCAGGTTCACTTCTAACTTTTGGAAAGGCCTTCAAAAGTCGTTGGGTACTGAATTAAATTTTAGTACAGAATTTCATCAGCAATCAGATGGGAAGTCAGAACGAACAATTCAGACATTGGAGGATATGCTACATGCTTGCTCTATGGATTATCAGGGATGTTGGGACCAACATCTTTCTTTGGTTGAGTTTTCTTATAATAACAGTTTTCATTCCAGTATACAGATGGAACCATTTGAGGCATTATATGGGAAGTGGGGTCGAACTCCAACTTTTTTGGATGAAGTGGGTGAACGGAAGCTGATGGGACCAGAATTGGTAGAAGTGATTATAGAAAAAGTTCAGTTGATTCAGAAACACATGAGAACAGCTCAGAGCAGATAGAAAAGTTATGCGGATAACCGGAGGAAGGATATATCTTTCGAGGTAGGTGATCATTTTTTTCTCAAGGTTTCCCCATGGAAAAGTGTGATGCAATTTGGTTGGAAAGGAAAGCTGAGTCCAAGGTTCATTGGACCATATGAAATTATGGAGACAGTTGGATCAGTTGCATACCGAGTGGCTTTACCTCCGAGTTTATTTCAGGTACACAATGTTTTTCATGTTTCAATGTTGAGAAAGTATATGCCAGATTCATCTCATGTTTTGAGCCCAGAGGTAGTTCAGTTGGAAGAGAATCTCTCTTATGAAGAACAACCAGTCCATATTCTTGACCGAAGAGAGAAAGTGTTGCGAAATAAGGTAATTCACCAGGTAACGGTTTTGTGGAAAAACCATATGGTTGAAGAGGCAATGTGGGAATCTGAAAATTCTATAAGGGATAAATAACCCCACTTATTTAGATAAGTGAATAAAATTGTGTGGACGCAATTCCCAAAAGGGGCGAAGGATGTAACATCCCAAGTAAATAAAGAATAAATCATTTTTATATTTATTAATATTTACGAATTAAATTTTAATTTTACTTTAAATGGGTTTCTATGTTCGATAGCGTACCTGATACGCAACAAAGAGTTTCATTGAAATCTTATATTGCACACCAGTAAAAAAAATAATATTATTTTAAATGGTAGTTAACACATAGCAGTTGTCTTGGAAGGAATGGATATAAATAACTAAAATATGATTATATATGTTTATTAAATGTTTTTACATTTATCCAATAAATGATAAAGGCTTAAAATATGAAAAGAATTAAATTTTAGGCATATATACTCTAATTTTCACTAAAGGTTCATTTATCACCTTTTGATGGAGAACCATCATTAAATATAGTTTTGGTCACTCTTATTCATTATATTGGACCAAATAAAACTCTTCTTTAGAATCAGGATATCAAAATTTACTTTGTGTAAATTTTTGGTATTTTTCCGATAAAGTTCATTTTTTAATGAATAGTGAAAAATGTTGTATTTTAATTCAAAACAACATTTTAATATAATTTATTTATATGTTTAGATAATCTTTTTAATTGTTTTTAGAGTTTAATTATAATATATTTTTACCATTTAATCCAATATTGGTCGTTGGAATTAATTTTACTTTGAAATTGGACTTAAACTAGTGTCAATCTTTTGATACTTATTGTTTCATAAAAACACGCAATTTGCTCTGACAGCGGGAATTAATTATTAAATTAATTAATGAAACTTATATGTTTTAAATTTCATAAAATAGACATAATTTTTGAATTTGGAATATCAAATATATCTTAGGGTGATGTTTTGGTACTTTTCTGAAAAACATCAATTTTTGATGAATAGTGAAACCACTATGTGGTACTTAAAAAACTGATTTTTCGTTTAAATGAAATTTTACCACCTCTTTGTTTTGAATTTCAAAAATACAACATACATGGTTTTCATTAAGATGTAAAATTTTGTTCAATGGGATTAAAATAATTTTTTTGGTGAATACTAATTTTTATGTTTTTAATCGTGATTAGAGGTAATTAGTGTAGTTTAAGGTAAAAATAATTTTTTAATAATATGAAATGACCTAGAAACATGTAATAACCTTATTGGATGTGTCATGGCCGACCAATAAAATCCATGGGTCAACTTGGGGACCCCATGGAGCCACTTTGTAAGGAAAATGACATTAATATCTTTTTATTTAATGTAAAAGTAAAAATGACACAAACATGAGTTGGTTTACTAGAACAATTTTTAGATGGGGTTATAAAAGTCTGATGTTTTACTATAAATATTCATTGGAAAGATAAAAAGATTTCATACATCATAGTATTTGTTTTATAATTTTTAGACATTAAATAAATTAAATTATTTATGACATCATGATGATGCAGCGATTACCTCATTATTTAACGATGTAAATAAAATGAAAAGATAATGTAAAATCTAATACCTAAACTTGTCAAAAACCTATTTTATGGGTATATTTAGAACCCTTATCACCTTATCTTTGAATTATATCAATTTGGGACCTTTTAAATCCGAAACACATTTTAAAATAATGTAACATTTCTTTACTTTCCAAGAGTGCCCCTCCTCTCCTCTTATAAAAGGCCCTCACCACTATCACCTTACCCACAGCTCTCAAACCTTTGGTTCGGCCACTCTTTGCACATTTTGTCTCTAAACATCCCTCTCTTACTCCTAGAAGCCTCACATTGGGCATAAGTCTTCCCAAGGAAGCCTTTGAGCTCAAATCAAAAAGAGTTACCCGTTTTAAAGGTAGTGTTTTCTCTTGTGTTCTTTTGTTTTACTTTGCTTCTCCAACCCCCTAAACTCTTTTTATTCATTTCTTTTGTTACAAATACTGTATCTTAAATATACTAGGATGTTTTTATAAGAATAATTCGAGCTACACTTACACACACCAGGATATAATGGTTAAAGAACATACTGTTTCTATGGTTGGCGAATTTCTGCCTCACGAAATGATGATTGTTCAATCTTCTATTAACACCTTTAATGGTGGCCATTAAGATTACACTATATTTATATATGATATATAATATGTTTATTTTTTACTTAAGCTTCTTTATTTTTCATTTGTGGCATACCTTTATGGTTTCTATTGTGGGTAAACATGATAATTTCCTTTTAGGAAGTGCGGCCTACCGCCCCCTCAAAGTGATTTGATTCGTTAATGCCATATGTGGGACGTATAAAGGATGGATTTAAAGTTATTATATATGATGTATGTTACATATAAATGATTAATATAATTTTGGAATTAAAATATACATACCTATCATTTGGTTTTAATTCCATTAATATGACGTAGAAATGAAAGTAGCTTTCATGCGTATGTACGGCATACCGTCTTCATGAACAGTGCATTTTCATTTCTTACCTCTAAATGATTATGTAATAATATAAATACATGTATATTCTGGATATATATGATATATATGATATCCAAATCATGAATATAATTCTTTATATAATGAACCTTTGACCACACGAACAACATGTAATTGTAAGAAGTCCAATTTCGACTTAAGAACCAAATATCGACAAAACAAACATTATTAACTTAAATGATTACATAATGTTTATAACATGGTCATAAGTGATATAAAAATAATAATGAACTTGAAAAAGGTTCTTAAGCAAGTAGAAATTTACTCAAGTTTATTAGTCAGGACGTTAAAGAACGATCGAGTCAATTCGGACACGAGGTAAGGGACTTCGTCTCAATCTCCTTTCATTAAGGAATATTTTGTTTTATACACAACATTATTTTATACGGTATATAAACCCCTTTTACTTTTAATTTTATAAAAAATGAATATTATTATATGAAGCGTTTTACTAAAGAAAAAAAGGAATGTTTCTTTTAACGTACGTGGTGACAACGACCTTTTCCACCGCCGAGAGTATTATTTGGTCATTGGCTTCCTCAACAAGTCGTAATGTTTTTAAAATGAAACAAATACCATATACTCTTATATGTATTTTCGTATTGAAAATGGTTTTTATAATATATTTGTTATGTCTATATATTTATGTGATATATTGTGATCAAAGTGTGGAAATGTTTTATTTCCATTATATTTGTTTTTTGTCTTCTGATTTTATAATGGTACTTGGACATTTGATGGGTGGTTACGTGATAAACCATATGACGGGTGGTGCCGTGAATTCCAGGACGGGTGGTTACGTTATAACCTCCAATGCATTGGGTATGGAAGTCGGTCGTATGGCTATTCCATTAAGTGATATGTGTTGAAGTCAACCGTATGGTTATTCCATTTAAGTATGTTTATGTCCCATGTTACCTTTATATGTTATGTGATCTTTATATAGGTTTTATGGTAATATTTTGGTTACAAAATGGTTAAGTAATGATCTTTTATTTAGTGAAGAGTTTTTACTACTTCATAAAGGTGAAAATTATTACTTTTTTAATGTATACACGGTTTACTTGTTGTATTGATAAACTAACAGTTTTAATTCTTTGTGTATCCCTTACTGAGATTTTTATTTTCACCCCAAGTTATTTGGAAATTTTTTTCAGAGGACTTAATGTGGAATAGGTTCAAGGATGAGATCAAGGGAAAGTCATGCTATATAAAACATGGAACTAGAAATGTTTCTTTTTATGCATTTTTATTCTATGGAAACTTAGTAGAAGTGTCTACTTTGTAATCTTTTGAGGTGTAATAGTTATTTCTTAATTCTCTAAAACTCTAAACCTGAAAAGATCCTCAATGTGAATTATTAATTTAATTCAATATTAAGTAAGGTTTAAGGTCGGGGCCTTATACAAACTCTACCCAAATATGCTCCCTACATAACTATCCTCCCCCTATAAGCCTTACATTAGGAAGAAGGAACTTCAAGAAGTCCTTTTGGTTCAATTCAAAGGAAGTTACCCAAATTAAAGGTAATAGTTTCTCTTAAGTTGTTTTATTTTTTTCTACTTCTCCAACCCATAAAATCTTTTTCATACATTCTTTTATGACAACACCAGTATACTAAATATACTAGGATTTTGTTATGATAAGGATTCTAATTACACTTACACACACCTCCATCTAATGGATGAAGAACATAATGTTTCTGTGATGGCAAACTAATGCCTCACGAAACGACGATTGTTCGATTTTCTCCCACCGCCTCTCATGGTGGCCTTTATGATGGAACTGTATTTATATGGGATATATATTATGTTTACGATTTCCTTATGCTTCCTTACTTCCCAATTATATCAAGCCTTTATGGTTTTCATAGTGGATAAATACGATGATCTCATTTGAGAAAGTGCGGACTACCGCCCCCTCAAACTGATGTGATTCGTTAATGCCTTATGTGGGATGTATAAAGGATGGAGTTAATGATATTATATAAGATATTACACTCGAATTAAAATATACATATTCCATTAAAATAATAAATATAAATGAAATTATCATTCATGTGTACGTACGGCTTACCGTCTCCATGAACGGTACATTTCATTTCTTACCTCCATCTGTTATGTACTATTATAAATACATGTATATGCTGGATATATAATGAATATATATGATATATAAATCATTATTTACATTCTATATGTATGTGAATCATGATATAAGTAATAATAACATCATGAACAACAAGTCCAAACACGTATGATAAATATGATGATTTTACCCAAAACGTTGCTTTAACATGGGATTTACAAAAGAACAGGTAATATAAAGTCATAAGTAAACCATATACGATATCATAACAATGAATATTATTCTGTAATAAGTCAATGAAATTATTTAAATCATTATACCGGAGGTTCAAATACGTACGAAGCATATCAGACCTAAGGTAAGAGATAACTATTCCAATCTCGTTCTTATCCTAGATTGTTTATTCGTAAGTATTTACTGGGGTTATTGTTAGCATCCATTTCCATGTTTCCTAAAAATGGTTTCATGTATGTTTAAAGTCTTTTTTAACCATTTTTGACTTTTAATACATGCTATGTAAGTAATATACCGTTTTTTAACCATACGAGGTACTTTCTGACTTTTCCGACAAAAGTATGAGGAAAATTTTATTTTTAACTTATATGGCATGAACGGATTTTTACGGTTTCATAAAGCCTCATTTTCATGAAGATTACTATATAATATTTCATGATTATTTTCAAAACCCTTTTATTTTAAAATTGAATGGAATTTTGTGAGAAGAAAATGATTTTGAAGAAGAAAGGATATTTTCCTCAAGATTTCATTTCAAGTGTTTTATCAAAAACATTTTCCATATAAAATAACATTATTTAATATGTTTATGTTTCAAGTATAATGCCTCAAATATTTAAATGGTTTGATTCTTATTATGATGAAATGATATCCATTTTCTTTATATATGGATTATGTTATGATGGCATGATGTTTAAGAATCCCATTTTATGACATGGGTTATGCTATGAAGTATGATTTATGATTTTGTGGCACACGAAAGAATGATTTCATTATGAGATGGCTGGGACCAATATCTCCCTCCAATGCATTGGTTTAGGATTTATATCTCATGAGATAAAAATTTCTGGAATGGCAAGTAAATATGGTTCAGTAATACAGGGTTGGAACGACAAGTAAACCTGGTTCAGTAAGGGACTTTGTCCACTAAGATGGTCTTGGAAACAATGCATTGGCTACTATGGAAATCATATCATGTGCTTAATGTTTTTTCCACAATTACAAGTTTTATTCCCATTCTATTTTATCATGATTAATGTTTGTTTATGATCTATTCCTTATATACTGCCATGTTTTATGTTATTGCTCAAGATTTTGATGTTTAAACATTATGTTCATGTTTTTAAGATCAAATGTATATGATTTGTTTTATTTTATCCATGCTTACCCTTACTGAGAAGTTAAGCTCACCCATTATATTTTTTCATTTCCCCAGGATTTAAAGAAAGGTTTTAGGTAAGAAAACAAAAAAGGGGAAGATCTTTATGGAAGATGTTGAAGATCTTTCACCACGATTGGAAGATTATTTTTCCATGTTTCCAAAGACACTAAACTATTAAAGTCCTTGTGTGTCTGTTTTTGTTATTTATTAAGTATTCTGCAAAGGTAATTTAATGTCCATGTACGTCAAGCTTCGGAACTCAACAGTTGGTATCAGAGGAAAGGTTTAGTTAACCATTGGAAACTATGATGTGAAAACTTTAGTGAGATCCCTAGAGATATTTCTAAGGTATGTCTAGGGATGTCCCTAAGGTTAAGTATAAGTATATTTTATAGTCCGAGAATTATGGTAACAATATTAGAATTAACCCTATGATGTTATATATTGAAGGTACTCCCCCTTTATTATGTTGTTTTCCCTAGAATGATTTTTCCCTCTCAAACTATTCTTCGTGGGTTTTAGAAAATGGCTGGAAACAAGAAGATTCAAGATAATGGAGAATATGATGGAAAATGGAATGATATTCTTCATGATCAAGAAAATGAAATGGGATTTGGAAGGAAAAACATAATTATTATGCATAATCACCAATCTCATAATATGATCAATAATCTCAGCATTGGTAAGTTTCCTGACTCGGCTAATAAGAGAAAGATGGAGTTTCAAGATGATCTTAGAGGAAAGAAAGTTCAATTTCCCTCATATAATTCATGTCAGAAGAGGCATCAAGGAGAATGTTTCAAAGGAACTGGAAAATGATTTGGGTGTGGAAAAGAAGGACACAAAGCTAGTAATTGTAAAGGAAAAGGTTCCGTTAACACGATAGATAAGGATAATGGTATTGCTATGATATCCACAATGATTAGATGTTTTAAATGTGGAATTTATGGGAATTATGAAAAGTAATGCACTAATGGAAAATCTCATGAAGAGAATCAGAAGGGTCATATGGGTAGTATTTATGTGGATGAAAATGAAGAGACTACAAATGAAATATCAGATGAAAGAAATGATGAAGCTCAGTCATTGGTTTAAGAAGTTAGTGGAATGATTTTCTGTTTATCAAGAATAATGTATGGTACTATGGAATAAAGAATCATCTAAGGATTGTTAAACTATTTGAAATTATATGTTGAATGGATAATGAAAAAAATGAAATGAGCTCATGATTGATATAAGGACTAAGTGATATCATGCTTTGAGTATATAGATGTTTTGAGATTTTTGTATGTGGAAAGAAATAACTTTTGACAGCATTCATGTTTTCACTAAGGTTCAATGGGTATTTATTTTTCAAGAGAATACATGATTAAGGTATTCACATGTTTGGAATGTGATCAATAGGATATATTGTATAAATGATGGTATTCACGTGCTTGTTATGTGACCTTTCAAGTAATCCTTTTCTTTATACTATGAGATTGGACATATGTATTTTGGATATGCCTAAAGATTGCAATGGATTATGTTGGACAGAAGTTAGTATTGTTTTAGGCTAGTACTTTTTTCGATATTATTGATGGAATGTCATAATTATGTAATTTTAGAAAAAGGACAACCTGTAGGACAGGCGACAACCCATCGCGTCGGACAAGGCTGTGTGAATCGAACCCACAACTGAAGTGAGACAGGCCTTCATCGGCTACCACTGGCCTACAGGAAGTCCCTGGTTAGTATAAAGTAGTTTTATTTTATTAAGATGTATGATAGATGAAGTATAAGTCCATCATTGGAATCATATAGATAGACTTATGTATATTTAATAAATGGTGGCAAAATTTTTGCGATAGAAACAGATGGAATGACCTATCATTCTATCGCATGATCTGCTAACACTTCACGAATAAGAAATTGAACTTCATTACTTTAAGAGATGAAGTGTAAATTGTTCAAGGCACGACCAATAGTAAGATTGTTCCAAAATCATGTAATTATTTCTTTTAATTCATCAGATTTAGTGAAATGATCTTGAAAACCAAAAATGTTGTCCTAGTGTCCTCATATCCGATGAATCAGATGGTACCTTAGATCATCACAAATTTATGGATTTGTGATTGGTGGCTTTTTCATAGCCATGTTCTCTACCACTCTTCATCAAAACATGATAGTTATATTTTTCTTCTATATCCATATTTCCACCTATGTTCTCATATATGGAAACCTAGTGATGTGTTACTTTGGGTAATCATTACGTTTCATACTTTATTATTTAAAATTAAGTTTTAGTATTCCTTTTTACGATGTGGCTTTCAATGAATAGTAAACGATTTATAACCCCAAATAATTTCATGGGCGAAATTAATTTTAAGGGGGGTAGAATGTAACACCCCGAGATTTTATGAGATATATTCTATTTAATTTCTTTCATATCTTATATTTTATGCTACACCATGATTATCTTGCACTATATGCAACACCGTATTATCTTGCAGTATGCGCAACACTATTCTTGGATCGTGTTACACACAATTTCATGTTTGTTTGATAGTAGTTATTCGACGAAAAATTGAGTATATTTATATATATAAATATTCAATGTATAAATGAAATATGGATGGATTTTTTAATACGCAACAACAAAGGAGTCTTGCACAAAATGCAACCTTGACTTGGCTTGCATTACACGCAATCACGACCTTCCTCGATAGCGTGTGTAGTACACAATATTGGGTTTCACTAAACAATGATATATTGTTATAATATTATTATGGACTAGCCGTTATGAATATTATTAACTAAATTCTGAATTTTTATAACATTATTATCCATCTTACATATTTTCTAGAACATGGTATGAGAACAAAATAAAATTTTCAGGTAAAATAAGTATTTTTAAAAAAATGCAGTTTGTCACCTTTTGATGGCGCACCCACATTAAATATAGTTTTTGAATTGTTTATAAGTTCAATTTTACAAAATAAAATTATTCCTTGGAATCAGTATATAAAAATTTAATTTGGATAATTTTTTCATATTATTCTGATAACTTTCATATTTTGATGAATAGTAAAAACACGATATATTTTAATTAAAAACAACTTTTTTCATCGCAATAATTTATATGGTTAGATTATTTTTTTAATTTATTTTAAATTTTAATTATAATATATTTTTACCATTTAATCCAATGTTGGTTATTGTAATTAATTTCACTTTGAAATTGGACATAAACAAGTATCAATATTTTGATAGTTATTGTTTCTTAAAAACATGCTATTTGTTTTGATAACAGGAATTAATTTTAAAATTAATTAATTCCACTTCTATGTTTTCAATTTGGAAAAATAGATATCATTTTTGAATTCGGAATATCAAATATAGCTTAGGCTGAATTTTTTGTATTTTTCTGAAAAACTTCAATTTTTGATGAAGAGGGAAAACACTGAGTTTTTGGTTAAAACCGAAATTCTATTTAAATAATAATTTATTTGATTTAAATTAATTCTAGGTCGAAATAGATACATGATACTTATATATGTTCAATGAAATTCATTGGAATGATTTTATAATAATTTTAGATTTATAAAAATTGTATTGAACTTTTCACCGTCTTTTACCCTCCTAGGAGCTTTTGAAATTGTTCATAAAACATACTTTTACCACTTCTATGAGTTGAATTTCGAAAATTTGAGATACACGAGTAATATCAAGGAGTAAAATGTGGTTCAATTAGATAAAAATAATTTTTGGTGAATAGTAACTTTTTACTTTTATTTACCAAGGTTAATGGTAAATAGGATAATTCAAGTTAAAAGAATATTATAATAATTCAAAATTAGATTAACACTTGTCCAAACCTTATTGGATGAGTAATGGCCGACCATGGGCATCCATGGGTCGATTTTGGGACCCCATGGAGCCACTTATGAAAGAAAATGACACATTAGATTAATTAATTTAATGTAAAGACAAAATTTGCATTAACAAAAATCATTTAGTAACTAATTTTTATAAGGGGATATATAAATTATCATTTCGACTATAAATAGTCATTGAAAATATATAAATATTTCCTACATGTTGGTATTTTTTTATAATTTTTAGACATCAAATAAGTTAAATTATTTAATACATAATAGTGAGGGAGTATTTACATCATTAATAAATAATTTAAAAAAATAAGATTATAATGATTAATATATTACCCAAAACCAGTCCAATTCCTATTTGATGATTTTATTTCGAATATTATTCATCTTATATTCGACATTAATGTGTTTTGGACCTCTTGAAACTGATGATATGTTTATAATAAAATAATATTTTCACACTTTCCTAAAGAGCCCCTCCTCTCACTTATAAAATGAAATCACTTATATGAAATTCCTCACACTTCTCAAGCCTTTCGGATCATCCAAACTCTGCCCAAATAATCTCCCTACATCCCTATCCTCCCCCTAGAATCCTTAAATTAGCCAGAAGTCACTTGAAGAAGTCCTTTTGGTTCAAACCAAAGGAAGTTACCCAAATTAATGGTAATAGTTTCTCTTAAGTTGTTTTCTTTTATTCTACTTATCCAACCCCTAAACTCTTTTTAATCCTTTATTTTGTAACCACAAAAGTATCCTAAATATACTAGGATGTTGTTATAAGAAGGATTCGAACTAAACTTACACACACCTCCATCTAATGGATGAGGAACATAATGTTTCTGTGATGGAAAACTAACGCCTCGCGAAATGATGAATGTTCGATTTTCTTCTACCGCCTCTCATGGTGGCCATTATGATGGAACTATATTTTTATAGGATATATATTATGTTTAATATTTCCTTATTCTTCTTTTCTTCCCAATTATATCAGGACTTTATGGTTTCCAAAGTGGGTGAATATGATGATCTTATTTGAGGAAGTGCGGACTACCGCCCCCTCAAAGTGATGTGATTCGATAATGCCTTGTGTGGGATGTATAAAGGATGGAGTTAATGATATTATATAAGATATTATACTGGAATTATAATATACCTATTCCATGAAAATAATAAATAAAAATTAATGTAGCGTTCATGCGTACGTACGACTTATCGTTTCTATGAACGGTGCATTTCATTTCTTACCTCCATATGTTATCTACTATTATAAATACATCTATATGCTGGATATATAATGAATATATATGATATATAAATCATGATTTACATTATGGAAGTATTTAAATCATGTTATAAGTAATAATAACATCAAGAACAACAAGTCCAAACACGTACGATAAATATGATGATTTTACCCAAAACGTTGCGTTAACATGGGAATTACAAAAGAACGAGTAATATGAAGTCATAAGTAAACCGTATATGATATTATAAAAATGAATATTATTCTGTAATAAGTCAATGACTTTATTTAAATCATTATACAGGAGGTTCGGATATGTACGGAGCATATCAGACCTAAGGCAAGGGATAACTATTCCAATCTCGTTCTTATCCGAGATTGTTTATTTGTAAGTATTTACTAGGGTTATTGTTATCATCCATGTCCATGTTTCCTAAAAATAGTTTCATGTATGTTTAAAGTCATTTTTAACCATTTTTGACTTTTAATACATGGAATGTAAGGAATCTTTATTTTTTAACCATACGAGTTACTTTTTGACTTTTCCGACAAAAGTACGAGGAGAATGTTATTTTTAACTTATATGGCATGAACGGATTTTTACGTTTTCATAACTTCTCATTTTCATGAAGCTTCATATAAAATATTTCATGGTTATTTTCAACAAAAACATTTTCATTGAAAATTGCATTGAATTTTGTGAAAAAAATGATTTTGAAGATGAAAGGACATTTTCCTCAAGATTTCATTTCATGTGTTTTATCAAAAATATTTTCCATCTAAAATGAAATTATTTAATATGTTTATGTTTCAAGTATAATGTCTCCATTATTTAAATGGTTTTATTCTACTTATGATGAAATGATATCCATTTTTTATATATGGATTATGTTATGATGGCATTATGTTTAAGAATCCCATTTTATTACATGGGTTATGCTATGATGTATGATTTATGATTTTCTGGCACATGAAAGAATGATTTCATTATGATGTGGGTGGGACCTATATCTCCCTCCAATGCATTGGGTAATGATTGATATTTCATGAGATAGAAATTGCTGGAATGACAAGTAAATCTGGTTCAGTAATATAGGGCTGGAACGACATGTAAACCCAGTTCATTAATGGACTTTGTCCACTAAGATGGTCTTGGTAGCAATGACTTGGATACTATGGAAATCATATCATGTGCTTAATGTTTTTCCACAATTACAAGTATTATTCCCATGAAATTTTATCCTAATTAACGTTTCTTTATAATCTATGCCTTATGTACTTCAATGTTTTATGTCATTGCTCAAGATTTTGATGTTTAAACATTATGTTCAGGTTTTTAAGTTCAAATGTATATTATTAGTTTTATTTTATCCATGCTTACCCTTACTGAGCATTTGCGATCACCCTTTATATGTTTTCTTTTCCCCAGGATATAAAGAAAGGTTTTAGGTAGGAAAACAAAAAGGGGAAGATCTTTATGGGAGATTTTGAAGATCTTTCACCACGATAAGAAGATTATTTTTTAGATTTTCCAAAGACACTAAACTATTTCGGTCCTTGTGTGTCTGTTTTTGTTATGTATTAAGTATTCTGCAAAAGTAATGTAATATCCATGTACATCATGATTGGGGTCTCTACTTTGCAGGATCAAACCCACTCCTGTATAATTTTATGTTCATTTACACTGAGAATGGAATTAATAAAATAATTATGATAATTTATTAAAAATAGTTGTCATAGTACAATAGTAATTGGGAAAGAATTATTTTTTCTGTTGAACACCCAACCTCACTAAACACTATAAAACTCTAAGACAAAACTGATAAAAAAATTGTCCTAGATTTAGTCTCAACAATCATTTCTCATTGTGAAATGTATATTTTATTTAAATATATTCAATCATCATGCACTTATTTAAAACTTTTCATGGTCTAGTCAACTTATGCACGAATCAAATCTTGGGAATTCAAATTACATTAAGTCAATGGCACTGCATGTGCATGATTTAATATGTTTAATGCACACCCTAACACATACAATGTTCACATCCAAAATCAATTCACATTGTCTCAAATATTTTTCATCACACACACACTGTTCACTTCTTGATATTCATTGCATGTGTATGAACTCCATGTAAAGATACCATCTCTTTCACAATTCCTCTCTAATCAATGAATATTTATAAGGATATTCCAATTTTCACACAAACTAAACACACACACACCTTGTACTTCTTCTGCAATAACATTCAATACCTCATAATGTCCACATAAATCATGTGAAAAACATTTTATCGAAGATAAATTCACATTCTTCTCAAAAAAGTCATGAAAATTGGGTAAAAAATTAATACTCTTCACGATGAGTCACTCTATCTTCACAAAAACTCAATATCTTCATGAAAAAGTAATGAACACTTTGATAGGGGAACACTTTGAGTAATACACTCCTTCATAATATACTGTTATTCTTAACACAATTAAATTTCGTGGTGTTACTTTCTTCTTCATGATCTGAAATAGTTCTCTATTCTTCTTTTATTAAATATAGTGTAAACAAACACTGTCTTGAGAATCCTCAAACCTTCATGCAAGATAGAGAGATGAAATTATGAATTATGCTCTCTCAAATGCTTCACGGAACATAGTTCATCATGATGAAAATCATTTGTGGAATGAACATATATTCATCTCATGGAATTCTCTCCTCCTTTGTGAAAATATGGAGTTCAAAAACTATCATGAACCATACTATCATACTACCTCGTTTATCCATACACCAAAGCTTCTAAAAACTCATCAAAAACTGAATTTATTTTATTGGGTGGTATTTATAGGCAAAAAAATTCATCAATGAAACATCGATAACCTTCAATAATTAGTTTCTAATGCTAATGAGTGTAACTTGAACCATAACCATCATTAGTAAACTATTTTTCACAATGTTTATATCTCAATTGTTATCCTCATTTTAAGATGAAAGTGTAGTTGTATCGAATTTTGATCATTCTAGAATTTTTATATCACAAAGATGATGATCAAAATCTCATCCTAACTCGACTGTTCATGTTCCTAGAGAAATTATGAACAATATATTATAAATGTGCCTTTCTAGAAAAGACGAGGAGATACACTGATTAGAAAACTAAGGAAATTTGTAAAACAGATTCCACAATTGAGATCTCAGGGAGACAATCTGACGGTTAGGAAAATTCAATCAGTAATTGGATGGTTCTGGATAATTCTACATGAATCCCACATCAGGAAATGCCTTCAACATGACACTACATTATAATACACTGTGAATCTGTTACTCACTAGAAACTTGTTACATTCACGTACACATGATTCCATGGTACTTCCCCATGTTGTGGCCTTCTCCACCACGGTGTCACCCTACATGGTGGTTCTTCACCTCTACATGTGCTCCAGTGAGAACACTACTCTCGACAATATACTTGCTAAAAACCTTTCCTTTGGTGGCTCCCTAATGTTTGGATGACTGTCATGGGTCTCACATATGGCAGGGATTGAGCTATCTAGGTCTTGTTGGTTGTTTGTCCATTTTTTTATAAAATTTATTAAAAACTATTTTGAAATTCTTCATTAACTAAAATATCCATTTATTCCTACCGTCGCAACATATTCATCATTGAAAATTATATTTTTCAGGATTATAATATTTTTACACCACTATCTATTATTCAAATAATTGTTGTAAACAATGTGCCAACTCAATTAAACCAATTACACATGTCTTTTAAAATTAAAGACCCACTCTATAATCACAATAGTAATAATTCAATGAATTCTCATCATCATTATTAATTGAAAAATAAATTATCCTCAATAAATCAATTGGTATATTCAATAATAATATCATAAATAACATATTTTTTATTTATATAAATTTATACATATCGTACATGTGGTGTAGTGATGAAAAGTTAGAATCACATCTCTTCTTGAAGGAAGGATTCCACACATACATGAATGATGTTATCATCATTCATTAAGTGAAAATGTATGAATGAAAGTGATATTTTATCCTTTCATAATGAAAAATATTCCATAAATATCCAAATTAATTCATGTACTTCACAAATATTCATTAAATTTATCCTTATTGTCTTTCATATAATGCGTTAGTGAAAATGAATCACATCGCTTCACAAGGAGGTACTCTGCCATACACATGAGAGACCTTATGATACCCCATATGGGAAGAAATGTAAACCATGTATGTATATTATATGATGAATAAATATGTATAATTATAATATTTATAATATATATACACTTTAGATCTCCCATCATACGTAACAATGTGAGCAGGGGATTGAAAAATGATTGGCATAGGTTCTTAAGGTGGAAGTTTACCATACAAACAAATGATGATTTCATAACCCATTTTATGAAAGTGTATATAGTTGTAGGTAATTACCCACATATTAAAACATATAAATATATTAAATATATATTTTTTTTATTATCATGATTTAAAAAGTATTAATG
This sequence comes from Viscum album, assembly GCA_963277665.1. NCBI lineage: Eukaryota > Viridiplantae > Streptophyta > Magnoliopsida > Santalales > Viscaceae > Viscum > Viscum album. Next base: position 1,469,861,352 of record OY728125.1, on the reverse strand, counting down.
GATGTGGAGGATGAAATTAAATAAAAACACTCATTGAAGAACGTCATGTATTCCTTGGGTATCCTCCTTCGGATTTCACCAGAATCCTTCCTAATTAATCAATATTTGAAAACTATGTCTTATTTGATGAGTAGATGGATGTTGGGAAGGGATTTGGATACGAAATGTCCAAACAAAAAGGGTTTGAAGGTATGAAAAAGAGTGAGATGGGTTGGATATTTATAACTGAGGTGACTTGAAGACATGTAGTTATTTAAATATAAAAAGGTGTACCCATGTTTTTATCATTCCATAAGGGTCTATTTCCAATTTAATCCAGTACACTTGATGAGAAAGCAGGTTTTTAAGGTAAAAATTTCAAATGTTTACATTGTTTTTATATCTAAATTCATAATAAAAAATACTCTAATGACCTAAATTAAATTAATATATATATAATTAAACTAATGTAACCTTTAAAAAATTTATTTATAAATAATTTTAAAAAAGGTAGTTTTGAATTAAAATTTAATATTTTTTACTATTCATCAGAAAATTAATATTTTCTTAAAATTCTCCAAAATCCCCAAAAATATTATTTTAATATATTGATAAAAAATTGATGTTTTTTTATCCAATAACTTTTCTAAAAGTTTCAAAAATTTATTTTATTATAGTTTTATTGATATTAAATTTTATTATTTGAAATGGTGAGAGAACATTGGATCATTATATACTATGGTGGCCTGAAATAGTGAATCTCTAGAGCAACACTACAAACAATGTTCGCTTCTTCCTAAAGAAATGATCCCATGTTAGAGAAATAAAAAATAGGGCCTTCCTAAGGGGCCCTTTAGGAAGGAAATTTGGAATATTTATTCCCATCATTCTACATGTGCATGAAATCTATGGTGGTGTTCATAAAATATTTTTACTTATGGATGTGATAGAAGATGATAAAGGGTATTGAACATATCCATTGTATATAATTAATGAAAAAATGTTTGTTGATTTCCATTATAGAAATTTGGATTCCCCTATAAGTGCACATCATCAACCCTAGGATTATTTCATTTACATCAGCCTGAAGGGAGTCTCAACATCATAAATTTTATGTTAGTGAACGAATGACATACCCTCTAAAATCACGCAATAACCCACCACCTTGAAAAATGCCCATACATCTCGAGCGATCAATATTTATCTTGATGCTGATTTTGGGTGGAAACCACCATATACATTCTTCTAGATAATTTGATGGGTGAATGGTTAAATAAAACTCAAAAATTTTCAATAATTAGAGTGATCGTGCATCATATCCATCCTTGATAATCCTGGATAAGTTGATCAAAAGGCATATCGTTTTAATCACCATAGTCATTTTGAGCTAACAATTCATATGTTTTATGTCTGATTCCTCTCCTTACATCTTACCCAAAATCATACAGTGATGATAAAAATTGTTTATTTCATCTTAGCAGTGTTATTCCCTGCACCATGGAAAAATTCAATAAAGATGTTTTTAAGGGTAATAATATAAGTAAACCATGAAACTACCAAACTCCAGCTCGATGTTAACTGCCCATTTTGTCTTGAAGAATATGTGATACATAGTTTTAATTTTATGTTCACTTAAACACATCTATCTGAATGAAATATGAAATCCAATATTCCTATAAATCTATTTAGTGGGAATATCTTGTTTTACGATAACCCAAACAAGAATTTTAAACTAGTTCGGGAAATCTTTTCCCCATAACTGATTACCCATTGTATCGTGATTTCCCAACAGATATAATAATTTATAGTATTATTTTTTTTATAAAAGAACAAAAAGAAGAACTAGTAATGATGTATTGATCAGGTTCCCTATTCATAAAAATTAATTCGAAAACATCTCAATGCTCTGTGTTTAAAATAGTCAAAATGATCATCGGATGCATGATTTTTTTCTTAAAAGAAATATTAGTGGCAGGTAACCCATGTAAATGAAATCGAATCCCCAACAAATTCTTATGAAAAAATATTTATCACATGTACCAATGATCTAATGTGTATGATTTCTAATAAGTAGTATATGAGACTTAACCAAATACCACATGTCTGTCGACTTCCCTTTTCATACCCTTTGAACACTTCCATACTTGATGTTATTGTATATTCCCCATAACGAACGAACCTCAGTGAAATCCCCTCTGGGTGTCCCATGAAATACTTCATGGTATCTCTCAGAATCCTAACATTAATAACTCTATCTCTCACTCGTTTGGATAGCTTATCCCACAAATCCTAGTGATGTCTTCCCTCATAATGGTAATCCAAAAAATTTAATGACAATATATTTTTAACACTCAAGATGATGGAGTTTATAACCATGAGAACCAACATCGTGTGCAGGGTGATGGATGAAATAACACTACTAATGACTGTTATCCTACCACTGAATGATAGAATCTTTCTCTTCTAGTTTATAACGGGGAAGGTTATATATTCAAAAAATTTGTGGAAATGATGAACTCTAAGTCTTCTACTGGATTTTGGTGTCTCTAAATACTTCATTGGAATGGATCTCTACATGATGACTAGGAATCACTCTAATACTCTCACCCTTTTTCTTTAATACCATACATATATAAAAATTATGCTCTTATCTCTATTAATGAGATGGTCACTCCACCAAAAATATTAACTAAGAATCTTGTTGATTCATTAGATTGAGTGCGTAATTATATTAATAAAAAATATTGAGTCATCATCCATCATTAGATGGGAAATTTCATTTAGGTGATATCTACAGTATAAATGAATAAAATTTCAATCAATAATGAAAATATTGATATATCTTCTAAGGGTATCTTGTATATGAATTAAAAGGCTCTAAGATAATGGACCCCCCTTCCTGAGACCCCTAACAAACATAATGAAATTACAACTTTTTTCCATGAAGGTGACTGAGACCATGACAATAAGAAACATCTAAAAATATTCCCAATACTCATAGAAGATAACCCGATGTAAGAATCAATATTAATATTTATGTCCATTGGAGAAGGTCATGAGATTTTTTCTCCTTAAATTCTTTCAATATTTGAAAATATGACTTTGTGATCTAAATCATTTATTATATCTTATTCAAATCATATGGAACCCCTAATGTTCCATTCTTTAACAAAACTATTTTACTCTAAAGATGTCAATCTGGGAAGTGTTTAGGAAATATTCTATTCATGACATTGTCTAACACATTATAGGAGTAATTAAATAGGATAATTTCTAGTAGGTATTAAAATTGGATGGATTATAAATTTGAGGAATAAAAACAATAGTTTTTTCGGTCTCCACACATGGGATGGGTCCACCCTAAAAAACATATTCCACAACAACAACGATGAATGTATTTTCGCTCTGAAATTAATATAATGAAAACCTATAAATCTATTAGGGCTAGGATCACTATCAGGATCTAGTGTTATGATAGATTTGTGGATCTATTTCTTGTCTGGGATCTCCTACAAAGAGTGGTTGTTAGTGACTGTAACCACACTCACGATGGAATCAAAAATCATAGCATTCACCATAGTATAACCACCATGCATGCGTGGTATCTCCCTTATAATAAGAGTTTTGAATTAATCTTAATCCATACACCCAACTTCCTCCCTATCATGTGGGAATGTTTCATCATCCCACTATATAGTTTTCCTTAAAATCCATTGATTTTCATTGACGCATTCATGAAAATAAGTTTTTTTTGTCTCCAATGTGAATACAATTAACCTTGGAATCCTCTAAAGTTTTCCTCTCATTTTCAAGAATATGTTCAATTAGGAAGGATTTATTATGGAACAAATCATTAAATCGGAGTTCGTTACACCCATTTTCCTATCGAGCCTCCAAGGACTTAATTTTTAGTATAATCTGATCTAGGTCTTGTATATGAGGGGGATTATTCTTGATCCATGATTTAAGATCACTGTAGATCAGTTTCATATGGTTGTGAAAATTAATTCACCGACACCCCTGTTTTCGTTAGAGCCAAAAATATTGCATCACCTAATTAAATCCTAGAATGGAATCCCACTAGGGAGAAAAATTAATGTGAGTTCTATTATCTATTATAGGATTCATCTTCACAAGCACCTAGGAATGGTCGATGAAATACCAGACATGATGAAAGACATTCACCTCTGGGATGGTAGAAATGGCTTGGATGTTTGCAAATCATCGGTCCAGTCTACTCCATTTGTGACCTCTTCCTATCTAGTTATTAAACTAGGTGAAATGGATAACCATGTATCCCAGATCATGAAGACTCCTACAAGTTTAGACGTCAAAATATTCTTGACATTCATTTATTGGAAAAGGAGATCCTCCCTTCTTTTCCAAGGGATATGTGATAAAATTAGAGTCTCCTCCAACCATCCAAGGTAATCTCCTTAGTTGTAAATAAAGATGACATTTACAAAGGACCAATCATTCATTTACATCGCATTTTTTATAAATGATTGTCCGAAGAAAACAATAGACCATTTCAATGATCCCATTAGTAGTGAATTGGGATGAAGCCTCCACTATATCCCTAGGGACACATGAATTCATGAAAATACATATGTCTGAGTTATGTGGCACAACATGCATATAATTTTCTACCTTCATTCTTCTTGCAATGATTGTTTTGTTATATGTGTGTTAATGTGGTTCCATTATATAAACAATTTTATCCTTTTTGTTTTAGATCCCATAATAAAGGTAATATTCATTTCCTATGTCTCAATCGAATGGGCATTCAAATGAGGAAGGATGACATTATTGCAATAGGATTTTATGTGTGGCACCCACCACTAAGAAATCACTAGTATTACAAGCCTTTGCGGCCAGAAGTTTTAGTTGTGGCCTTGTACTAACTCTATTATAAGGAGAGGTGACTCTATATAGGATAGATTCTAGAGAAACTGATAATGCGAGTGGGATATAAGAAAATACCAAACGAGGATCACTGGAAGAAGATAATATTGAGGAGGCATACAGGTACCTAAAGGATCCTTCCATAGGATGTCACGAGTTAGAACTAATTATCACCTCCTTTCCCTTGATGCAGACTTACAGCCCATGTAATAATCTAATCTCTTTTTAAGAGTCCATTAAACTACAAATGCCTTACATGGATCATCATCTATTTATGGCTGGAAAGGAGGGATTATAGGAAAAGGCTTAAAAAATATCGACATTGAAAGTGCCTCTATAGGACCGTTGCCCAAAATGGAAGGAGAAGAAACACCAGATGTGTAAAAGGGAAATGTGACTTGAGTAAGATATTTGACAATAATGGACCCCTATGTGGAATAATTAACATTTCTATGATGATGGGTGACTGAATGAATATTTCTATGTTGACCAACATACGAGATAGACCCCAACATCCTGAACATAATAAATGAGTGGCCATAAAATTGATAGAGAATGAAAATCCTTATTGAAGAGGAAGAGAGAATATACTTCCACCATGACAAGGGTGATCCCACCCTGAAAAAATGTGTTCTAGGATAGGATTTTACCAGTCTATCACAACACAGATCATAGAAATGGAATCATCCATAACAATTGATGATCTGGCATCTGTATAACAGAAGGTTCCCAGAGTATTGCTGATATACCTGAAAAAGGAGTAGCGATTAAAAATAAGGTAAATGCTTATTAATTAATCCAAATACAATCCTTCAGAGAGTATCATCCAAAATGAACCATAGGTGACAATCTAAAAAGATAAAAACACCAGCTAATGAAAAACCATGAGTTTTTAGATAAGGGTTTCACCAAATACACCTTGAAATAGAGAATGATGCATAAGGATTCATGCTATATATCCAAGACACTTGATGGCTCTTCTAGACCCCATGACATAACCAAATTCTTTAACAAACACATAGTAGGGATATCCTAACCAAAAAGAGCCACTATGGTCCACTAGATAAGAATCTATGTTTCTGTAATGTCTAATTCTAGGAAGTAAAGAATATAATATCCACCAATGTCAATAGACTAAAAAAATTCAAGGAGATCTCAAGAAAATCAGAGAAATCGTCTGAATATGAGGGATCCTGATGAAGACGAGCTTCCTTTAGAGAAAAAGATATTGAAATTCCATCTGGTGCTTGATTCTAGAACAAGGAACATGGAGAAAAGAGATATATCTTCAATGTACGAAGCATTGAGGACAATGGTTGATCTCCAGATGAAATAATGTGAACTAGTAGTGGCTTTGGAGAACTCATGAAAGAATCAACTGATAATTTTTTTTAAAATATGAAGGTTTGTGTAGTGCATTATTTCTCAAGGAAAAATCCACATTCATGGGCAAGTAATGTCATCATATTTTGTAATTGTTCACATAAAGAAATAAAAAGAACATATTTTTTGAAAAGAGTTAGTATTTTCAAAACATATAGATACATTTTTGAAAAAAAATTATTTTTAACAATATTTTTTCATTATATAAAATTATTATTATTATTATTTGAAAAGAATTAATCATTATTCATATCACTATGTTAAAAGACTATGTTATAAAGGTCTCATTTTAAAAATATTTATAATATATCAATGTTTTTGTTAAAACCTGGTCACATGTGCAATAAACCCTAATCCGAGTGTTGTGTGTAACATAAGCATAACTCAATGTTTCATGTATCACAATCAATCATAGGAAAAAAATTATATAAAAAATTTAATTCATAAAAAACTTAGGGTGTTACATAGTTGGGAATTTATCCCTTTAATTTTCATAAAAAGAAAAAACATATGGTGAAAAAACCATAGGAAATTGTTCCCTAAGACACAACAACTTGGTTGGGTTACCCTATATTCAATCCTATCTATAATGGTTAGGCACCATGCTCTCACATGAATGGTTCCCAACACCATGGAGAGATCCAAATCATTTTTCTCCCCATGGTGTAGCTGCTTTAATAAATGAAGTAATAGGTCCGCCCAATGATTCTCTGAAACTCATCTTGGGACATAAAACAACCAACCAAGTCTTATTTCTGATCAAAAAACATATCGAAAAGATGTTAAATACACTAAACATTCCAATATTAATCTATTCTCTAAAAATAAACCCATCACAAGTATAAAAAATCATATTACATCTAAATTTTTACAACATGGAAGTCATGGTTCTTTAGAACTTCCCCAACATGGAACTTATCATCCTTATGAATCCTTAGTGGTACATTAACGATTAATATTAACCTATATCAGTAATCAACTCTTAAAAAATATTCACATTCTTCCCTAAAAATATAATGAGATTCCATTTTGAAACTCCTATCATAAGTCACATTAATAAATAGAAACTGATCCACCAACTCATCAATATCTCATAAACCAAGATGAATCTCAACCGTACTTTTCTATCTAATGAAACAACATTGACATTCAATAATCCTTTCCAAGATCTAGGCTTCTTCAAACTTTGTATTTAAATCATGAGGTCCAATTATGATCCATAGTGGACCCCACCATTGAAATTTCCAGCTAAAATACATTTTTAATGGTCCAACAACCCACTCAATGTTGTTTCCATCTCACTACACCCAATTATTCATGAATTGACTAGTCGGGCCTATTATGGAAGAGAATTCATTAAAACACTTAGTAACACCCAATGACAAACTATCTCTTTTTTCTATTTCGATTACATAACTCCCTATTGCCATCCTGATATCATGCTGACACTCACAATTTTGTTCAAAGAATATCCTAGTGAAATTTCATGATTGTATACACAACCCACCAAGTTATCAATCGTGTTCTTACACCAAGAACTAATGTATCAATGATATGAATCATCCACATGTCACATTGTAATAGACATGATCCTAGTTCCACATTACACACTCTATAAAATAACTCATCTGAATCCCAAATATTGTATTTACTATGAAACATGAGAAAAAGTATATTAACCATTTAATTTGTATTCAAAATAAACCTCAACCATCAAATGAAAAATCTCAATAAAAAATTACTCTACCCACATGAGAGTCATTAATCCATCGACCATGCTCTATCCATTACCGTAAATAATTACTAGACATTGTTTCCTTACTAATTATCAAGTTCAAACAAGAAACATCTATTCTCCATCCAGTACCTTCTGAAATTCATTCATAGTCATGTTCACACTGTATAATGGACAATAGTATGTTCTCTTCCATATAGATTTAGTTATACCACTCCTCAATCACAACATCAATAGTTTACATCATTACCCAATCCAGAAAATTTGTTTCATAGTACAAATTTTGGTCCACTATACCATGACACCTAATCCTTATTTACTTACACATCTCATCAATTAAAGACACCTCCCACATTCATAAAAACCTCAATAAAAAATTCTTAGACTAAAAAATATCAAAATAATTTGCTCAATGAGCTATTTCAGGTGAAACCAACTTATAAAATTATTTCACACACTCACACATATGTTCTCATCTAGGAAATAGAAATAATACCAGCCAATATACTAAGTTGAACATGTAGATAACCTTTCAATCATATCTAACTAGGAGAAACCTCAATACTCCTCAAAATCATGAATTTCTAAAATGTGATGGTATAACACATGATCACCTAACAACTCAAACACCATTTCACAACATAAGTCATATAACCATAGACAAATTATCCTATATATGATAATTTATGATCATGATTGACTATACCATTGGGAACCACCCCTTAAAATACAATATTTGGGTATTGAACTAATCCTTCACTAAAAAACCCAACGAAGGTACCAAATAACCTCAAGTGATTGACATCACTAAAGTATATGGATTATTCATTCCTATACCACTTACACATCCCACCACCCATACACTAATCTCAAATCATAATGATTCTACCCATGATTCCAATTTATATAGAATTCACTAGTCTCAATAAATCTATCTCTCTCTCAGATTTACATCATATACACCACAATTATCTGGTTTTTATCGCCATGTAATAAACTCATTAGGCACTTGTAAAAAAATCTTAAATCATTACTCTCACATTGTCCACAAAACATGAGAAACATCCTTTTTCCCATCTCAAACACCATAATGAAATTCATGTGCTGAAACACCAAATATATGTTTATCATATATAGATATACATATCAAGAATCCCATGCCTAGATATAAAATTAGTAGGGAATTAACCCTCATTAGGCATCTGTATACAGGACAACTCATTCAACAACCATTATCCCATCTCAGAACACATAAATATAATGGAATCATCCCATTATGATTCATTTCAAAAATGTAATGTTAATATGTGTTTTTCAAGTAGAATTAACCAAATAATATATATAGGAAAACCCCATATTGGTATTTACTACCACATAAAATAAATAAAACCATTTTATTTTCAAACATAGTATCATAATTACCCTATATAAGAGATTAAGCAATTTATAGAAGGGTTATACCAATCTAATAGGGTAAATATACATCCCAAATGTAGAGAGATTGTATATCCATAATCAAAGTCAATCTCTACATAATATCCACATGACTATCCATCAAAATTAAATATATTGTGGTCCCCCTAACAAGTCTTACTCCAAAATATCAATGGGAAAAATTCATTTAGGTTTAATAACACATTGAACAACAGAACCATTATATTTTGTGATATCATTCACATACCATCATATAAATGACATGTAAATCCTAAATAACAAATATGATGAATGCATATCAGACTCTTTCCAATGGAATAAGGTCAAAAACTATAATAAATAATTATTTTAAAACTCAGGTTTGTTATGGATGGTGAAATCGTGCAATAGTAAAAGAGGAAACCAAGAAAAATAATCCCATATCCTGCGTAGAAATACATTCAATCTGAAAATATATTCATAGTACACCAGTCTAAGGTCTATCATGACATATAACACATTATTACATATATATTATATCATACCATATATTAGTAATAACAAATAGAAATATCTGATACCACTTCGTTACTCTGCATCCCCAGACCACTGGTCAGTGACTAGTTGAGAAAGGTACTCATATATTAATATAACCACCTATTATACCATAGGATACTGACTATCAATGTGGATCTAGGATTTGTATATCACTATGGTAAGTTATGGTGTCCCTATGTACCGTCATAACCCATACAACAGTTATGGTCTCCTCAATCTCTATTTAATCACTCAGGTCAACGCTTAACGTTCATTGAGATTCACATACCTTAAAAATTAATATTTAGATCATAAAATCATTGTAATTCGTGGAAAACCCATACAGATACCTTACAAGAGAGTAGTAAGTAAGCCCATCTCTATACCCATGTTCATCCTAGGTTTGTTTACTCACCCAACCGATCACCAATATACCTAGGGTTTACCCACCTGGTTTGTAACATTCTAATGTTAGAGGACCATTTTACCCACTCTCTAATAGTGTATCCCAATGATATAATGAACCTCAAGGTACCATATTGTCATACACAGGACAATCATTCCAATACATTTCTCATCCAAAATCAAGAGACATGAGGGAAAATATCAAGTCCCTCTATGATCACTTGATCAATTTAACTCTCACCCCTCAGGGTCTCTGATCCTTAAGTCCTACATTAGTAATCATGACCCCAAAAAATGGGGGTTGAGGCATGAATCCATTTATAAGGGCCTTTCATAGACCGTGAATCCTTTCTATTCAACTAAAGAGAATGTTACTTAAATAAAAAAATCATTTAAATATATGATTGTTATAATGACCTAGGATTTTCAAACAGAGATATTACATATTTTTAAATGAATATTTAATATATTACAAATTAAATCATTGGGACTATACTAGTATACTGTGTATAGATACTAGGTACAAAATATTATAATTTGGTGAAATGTCTTCAACATCACAAACAAATATCATCCCATTCAGTAATTATTACCAATATACCCTACTTAAAACCATTTTTCATAACCTATGGAATGTAAACATAATAATGTGTGAGTTTAGAAGCTCAGTTGGTGGGGAGATAGGTAAACATAACATGAATATTAGGTAATGAGACCAGGAGCATAAACCTATAAAACCATACGCTAAATATCAGATATTATAATCTTGATTCATGATATAAATATTGGAATTTCATAAGACATTAATCATAATGGAATCAGGGAACATGATCTATGAGAGCATAATATTGGCATAATACATAGAATTTTTCCTTATATATAATCATATGAAATCATATTTCAAGGATACCTTCCATGGAATTAATTACATGATAATATTTATCTATCCAACAGTGTTGTTTCTTTGGGATTTGGATAACATCCTTTATAACCTCTTTCTGTCTTCGGATAACCTCTTCTGTACCCTTTTTCTGTCATGAGATACCCACCCATGTATATTTTTTTTGACTTATGATAACCTCAGAGGTACTTTATTTTGGGAATACTATTGAAACTTTTATATCCTTCTAACTCATATAACATTAATCAGAACCCAATGCATTAGAGGGAAAATTAGGTTTCACTATTCACATGATGAAAATCATATATACATGTTTACAAAAATTATAAAAAAAATAATCATAATAGAATCCAAGGAAATAAATGGGTTTTATAATAGTTTCATCATTACCACAATGCACAACCCATTGAAAAAAGAAGTGTGTTCCATAATATTTTTATCATTGTATTTCCCGTGGAAGAGAAAAGGGTATCATAAAAATATTTTCATCAAAAACAAAAAACATTCATAAAAATTAAGAATGGAATCCTTAAATTATATTCATATTAAATAATAATTAAATTAATCCCCCCATCCAATGGGATGGAACTATACATGGATGGTTCCTTAAGAAACGGATTAATGAGAGGTGGAGGGGTCTTGCGTAATACTTACAGTTCTGTTATTGTGGCCTTCAGCTCCTCCTATAGACCATGTTATTCACTGGGGGCAGAGGATCGGGCACTGCTTACAGGACTCCAAGTTTGCAGGGAACGCGGTCTTGAGGTGTCGGAGGTTGAGTTAGATTCTGAAATTCTGGTGAAGATGATCCAAGGATTACATGAGAACCCATGGGATTTGATCTACATTATTAGAAGGTGTGTAAGGGAAATTTCGTTGGGACAAGTCATTCATAGTTGGAGGGAAACTAACTTCGTTGCAGACACTCTTGCAAGCCTCAGATGCCCAGAATAAGGACATTCAATTTTCTCCGGCTTAGGGTATCTTCCATGAGAGTGCTAGATCTTTGCACCGAATGATTCTCTTCGCTTACATTATTTTCGACCCCCTTGAGGGCTCTTTGTAATGGTGGTACTTGTCCTTTCCCTAAATGATAATAAAAAAATTACTTTTTAGTCAAATAATAATTAAATTAAAATGATATTATCTTAGATAAAAAATTATTTTGGATGAAAATTTACTTGGATCTCCTCAAGAAGAAAATAAATTTTCATTGAAAATTAATTTTTAAAATTAAAAATTAATTAAAAATTTTTTGAAATCATTTTATATGAAAATAATATTTAGAACTTATAAATTAATATTTAAAAATTAATGAAAACTCTACCTGTGAAAAATAACCTTTCCACTTTGAAAAAAGAAATTTTATAATATAATAAATTTTGAAAAAAAAAATTCTTTGAAAATAACGATGAAAATTAATAAAGTGTTCTTCAATGAAGATGTTGTTCATGATGGTCATAAAATTACATTCATGTAAGTCACATTAAAAAAATATTCCTTTTAGATTTTGGGTCAAATACAAATTGGAAATGTTTAGAAAAAAACACAAATATTTCTTTCAAAAACAAATTTAAAAAAAAAGAAAATTGGGATAGTGTACTTTAATAAATCATTGGGATAATGATTAAAATATTTTTTTTTAATTTTTTTAGAAAACATTTTTTTGGATTTGAAAAGTTTTTTTATTGATGATAGAGATAATGATGGTTTTCAGTAAAAATATTATTTTGTAATCATGAGTACATATGTGGATGAAAATGAAAGGGTGTCATTTATTCTAAAGACTTAACTAGAGGAAAAAAAATATCATGAATTTCTTTATAGAAAAATCATAAAATTTCAATATTTGAAGCATAATTCTAAACAATATCAATAAACAATGTGATTTTAACATAAATCTCTTTCCACTTTGGTAACTTTGAATAAATATTCCCATAACATGATAACATTAAAGTTAATATAAAATATAAAATATTTATATTCATTATAGAACATCTCAACCTGGTAGAATATACAGCTCATAGTAGAACATCAGTACATAACATAACTTATGTCTAATGTAAGGACATTCAAAACAAAAATAATTCCCATACCGCTTTAGTAATTTTTGAATTTTAAACCACATGTAAGTGAGATAAGAAAATGGATATGTAAATACCCATGAATTTAAGGATAGGAATAGTAATATACATTCATGAGAATTATATGCACTATATAAAATAATCACATGATGAATAATTCATTTGTCTCATATTAAAATAATAGTGAGGTAGAAACCTCTTCCCCCTTTAGTAGTATTTTGGATCATATGACTAAATAAATAATTGCATCAAATAAAATATTAAATATAATGAAAATTAATATATTTCGGATAAAACATGTAAAATGTTATGTATAACAAAAAATAAAATAAAGTACTGGTTAATTTGTATATATCTTCCATAACTAAAATAGACATTAGAAATCCCTTATTGCATGTATTCAATTCCATCCTAAAAATTTCAAACACCTATATAATAAATATATGATAATTATAAATCTATTATAGAGATATTAAAAATTGTATCATAGAATATATTATCTACTTGTGACATTTTATTACCCATTTATTAACAATTCATGTTAATTTCATGTTTCACATAATAACTACATGGTATGTCGTGTATGTTTTGATTTTTTGATCTTGGTTATCTCAAATTGATCATTGTTTCATAATCACCATTATGTTAAAAATGATATAAATATATTTTATGTTAATTATACATGTATTTAGAGTCATCCATAAAATGAGGAGATTGTATATAAAATACACAATTCATGGGATGGTTGGTCATACATATGCATTAACATTGATTCCATTTTCATGAAATATTAACATAAATAAAGATAAATAATATATTACAATTAAATAACATTATTAATGACATATATAGAACATTAATTCATTTAATCCATCCTTATTTCCTTCTATGTAAAGTGTGAATGAATCAAATCTCTTGGTAGGGTTGTTGTCCACCGTACACACATGCAATGTTATCATATTCCCAAAAAATTGTAAGTAATAGTTACATGTTATATAACAATTAAAAAATTATTATAATATTATAAATACAAAATATAAAAATTCAATACATAATTATACATAATATGAGAGGTGTTAATTGGGTAATTAATGACATCAATTCACAAGGTTATAGTCTACCGTACATAGGAATGATGATTTTTTCACTCATTTGGTTAAAGTGGAGATAATTTTTAGATAATTAACATCAAGGAAAAAAGAATAAGTAGATATAATATAGTGATATTATTATATCATTATGATTTAATAATAATTGATGGAGGAGGATGATGAAATAAAATAAAAAAACTCATTGAAGAACATTACCACTTCATCGGGTAACCGCTTTAGGTTTTCACCAAAAGCCTTAATATGATGGATTTATACAAAAAATAATGACTATAGGATGAGATTATAAAATTGTGTATGTTTTTTGGGTAGGGATTTAAATATACAATATTTTTTGGAGAATGCCAAGAGGATATGATAGTGGGTGGCCTTTTATAAGTGCGGTTAGTGGAGCACATGTAATTTTTGAAAAGAAACAGGTGTTACCATTTTATTCTAATACTAAATGGATCCAAAATAGTAAATTATAAAACATTAAAATATATATGTTCTAAATTATATAAAAAAATTGAATAGTTTTTTGTTCATTGTTCACTGTTACCTTTTTAGTTTAACACTATCGTAAAACAATTTTTACCTTAGCCACATTAAATAATTTTTATTATATTTACTATTCATTTTGGTAAAAAATTAACTTCAAAATATTGGAAAATATAAATTAAAATGATTATAAATTTAAAAAAAATGTTTCCAAATTCTTGTAACACGTGGGGAAAAAATTTAATTTTAAATAAATTCTTGAGACAATACGAGATATTGGGGTTTATAAATTGAAAATGTTCAAAAGTTTAAAATGTTCTATAACAAAATTAAATATTAAAATTATTAAAATAAAATAAATTTGAATAATATATATATATGAAATAAGTTTTATTTTCAAATCATATTGAAATCTGTTTTATGTTTTTCAAACATTTAAAATAAATGAAAGTTTTAAATAAAAACAGGTATGTTTAAATATTAATCGACAAATTTATCTTCATAGAAAATCCCCAGAAAATTAATATAGGATAATTTTGACAAGATGATTTAATAAATGAAAATTATTTTTTCAAATATATTTTCTGAAACATTCAATAATTATTTTTAGAATATTTTTTATTAAGGTGAAAAAATTGGGTTTTTTTTTAAAATGCAGTTTTTAAGCATAAAATTAGACATATTATTATATCATGTCTGTAAAACAAAAAAAATATGAATGTTAAACTACATATTGAAAATAAAATCTATAAATTTCATTAAAATAATTTAACTAAAGTATTTTTATTAATTTATTATGGTATAATATGTTTATTTTCATAAAAATTGATTTTCAGAAAAAGATTTCCTCTATTTTGATATCGTTTTTGCTCCTTTAATTTAGAATAGTTTTAATATTAATTTATAAATAATATTTTACCATGGTTTTAGTTTTATATACATTCTTAAAACATATATTATCATAATTTAGTTAATCATATTTATACCCATCATTCCAATGGCTATATGATAACGATCATGTTAAATAATAATATTTTAACAGTATGCCTTATTTTTTAAAACATTATGTTTTTTATAATGAAATATAAAAATAGTGTTGTGTATAACACAAGGATAAATCAATGTTTCATGAAATAAAAAATATAAACACGAATAAATTTATTTAAAAAAATTACAAAAAAATTTGGTGTTAGAGAACATAGTTCAGATAAATTAATGACCACAAATCCTAAAATGAAAAAGGTGTAAGAAAGGTCAATGATATCATAAGTATTTTTATTACATGACAGAATTTTATTTCAAGATAATTTTTCTAATTTTTTTAATTACTACAATAATATATAAATAATTGACTTCATTACATTTTCATAATCACAATATCATCCTTTGTTTGTGCCTTCATTAGATTCCACATCATATATTACTCAAAGTGTTTGTTTTTTCCCAATTTGTATCACTACATAAGATTCATAAAATAATGACAATACATTCCTTAAATATCTAGTTATTATCAGAAATAAAAATCTTAGCAAAATTTATACAATTTGATAAATCTTCATATTGTGAAGTAGTACACAAATCTCTAAATCCTAATCTAAATTTCATCATAAACAATTCCATAAATGGTTAACCATATAAAGATTACAATACATAAAATTTATACATAAGGACACAAAATTTTGCAAAATCAACTTAACATTAATACTCAAAATATCATTAAGTATTTCTCAATGGTCACATGCCAAATATTTGAATACCATGGACATATATTCTCCTAATGATTTTTTATAACCATAATTACTCTAAAACATCAATAGAAACCTGAATTATTCCACATTACTTCAATAAAATCACACATTATTGAATATATTCCATAAATACAATAATTTTGTAAACTCCATCAATAATAATATAAACCACATTGTCTATAAATCATTAATCAGTTCAAAGGTAGTAAATACTATTCAATTTACATTATTCGTATAAATTATACATTTATCAAAACTAAACACCAACTTCTCAACATCGGGAACATATTATGTGTCATATTCCCTTCATCAAAATATCACCATGCCATAAAATCACTTTTTAAGTTCATTAACACCATTCAATTTATGTTTTAAAATCCATCATGAAAAACATAGACTAAATATTCCTTATATATGTCATGATTCATATAATATAATTTCTGAATTCCAATATATAAAAACTTCAATCATATCACTTCCTAATCAATCCATTAAGTATGATTTGTCATCTAATTATTAAATTCCTATATCCAACAATATGAAATATGAATAATTTTTTAAGATTCTTCATTCTCAATTTTATCCTGATTCTCACATTTCAAATAAAAATACTCATTAAACATGTCATACTTCTAATATTTCATTTGGAGTATCCTCTTCATCTGTAGTATAATCATTACTCATACCATCTTATATATTCTCTTCACGATCTTCCCCCTTAAGATATCAATTTTATAATGCCTATAATTTTAACATTCAAAACATTCCACCATCAATGATATCTCGAGGAGACCATTATTCTCTTCCATTGAGTTAACTAGAAATTTCATTTTTCCTCTACAATTACAAGTGTTATGTCCTTTTCCTCACATGAAACATCTTCTCATTCCATTGATACATTCTTTGGAGTGATTCTTCCCACATTATTGACAATTAGGAAACACAATATCATTCCAACTATTATACTAACCTAGGATTATCATGTATAGATATCACATAATTTTTAATTAATATTCATTACCTTATAAATTATTGGCATAAGGAATGTATTATTTTAGGGTATTTGGAATCTTGGAAATAAAATAAATTTTCCACATATAAACTACATCATTGTCCACTTTGATATTTATAAAAAGAACCCATTTTATAGATATTACGTGTTACATATTTCGTTATCACCTAGGGAATGGAAAAATAATAAAGGTTTAGATTAGATTATTATTATGGATAAATAAAGGAGATGTGTAATCATAAAAATAACATAAGGGAATTAAAAATGAGTATAACATTGGAAAACCATTCCTTGCAGATCACTGATCATTATCACGAGTCACGGAATAAATATTGATATGTTATAAGACATTACTCATAACGGAATCAAACAAAATGTGCCCTGAGAGCATAATAATGTTATAACACAAATAAATTTGGAATAAAAATTAGTTTATAATATAATTTCCATAGTAGTCATGAATCATTTCCAAATCTATCATAGTGGAATGGGTTTACTTCCCAATCCATAATACAAGTAAAGGTTCCCTCCCAAGACCATCATAATAGAAAAATTTTCTTATTTAACCATGTCTCCCCCCATTCCATTCATGTCTATCTCATGAGATATAAATCAATACACAATATGTTATAGGGAAATATAGGTTCCACCTATCTCATAATTATAACTATTTTTATGTGTTCAATAATATAATAAAAGAATAATCACATTATAAATCTTGATATAAAATTGGTTTCATAAACATTTAATCACATAAAATCCTATAGAAAATATATATATTTCAATATCATTTCATCATTTCATCATAATATATCCCATGGAAAAAGAATCGGGTTTCATAAAAATTCTATAATGTTATTAACTATGGAAGAGAAATGAATTTCACAAACATAAAGTAGTCATAAAAATAAAACATTTATAGAAATAATTATAATGGTATTATTGGATTATGTCCCTATTAAATAATAAATAACATCAAAGAATGTCATCTTAGATGGAAAATGTTTCTGATGAATCATTTAAAATAATTCCAGAGGAAAATATCCTTTCCACTTTGAAAAATAATGTAAAAATAATTTTTTATGCAAAATTATATTCCTTGAATATATACATGAAACCATATAATGAAATAATATAAAAATGATTTTTCTTTATAATGAAAAGCTTCATTCATGTCTTGCTTGTGAAAAAAACATTACATTAAAATTTTCAGTAAAAGACAAATAATTATTATTTTGAAAATAAAACAGACATTCCATGCCAAAAAAATTAAACAATGTTAAACATGGATAAAAATTTAATTTTTTAAATAATTTTCTATTAATTAAACAATTTTGGAAATTTTCTAAGATAACATAGTTTGGGAGTAAAATGGATTTCTGACCGAAGAGAGAAATAAATTCGTATTTTCATAAAAAGTATTACTAAATTAATTTAAGTACATAATAGTTAATAAATGTAATATTTCTTTAAAAATCACAAATAACCAGAGTATATGAAAAATCATGATATTCATGATTATTAGATGAAAATATTTCGTCATTGGAAACATAATAAAAAAAATCTTGATAAATAAAGAGATTGTAACATAAAATCATTAACACTTAGGTATCATTAAATCGTAAGTCCCATAAAATAAATAATTTAAAACGAAACATATTGTATCATGTGTATAAATAAATTCATGATATAAAATGTTAAATGGTATTTTTATAAGCCTTGAGAAATAATATGTGAAAAACACAATATATGTATCAAAAAATGAAATTTGAAACAAAAATCCCATAACTAAATATTTCACTTCTATCGTACTCATTATATCCTCTTATATAATTAATATAATTTTTTTAATAAATCTATAAGTGAAACATATTCATATATATCATACCCTATATAATTTTATTATAACCCTTTACTTCTCAATTGTTAACAATTACATGTTAATGTTATGATTTAGTTAAAAACCGATTTGTTTCTTGCATATGTTATAATTTTTTATTTTGTTTATCCTACATTTATCATGGTTTAATAATCTCTAGAATTTAAAATATTATATTAATATCATATATATTAATTAAATATTTAATAATTTAATCCAAAAAAAATTAGTGATAGAAAATGAAATTCCCTATTTTTGGAGATGATAGGTTGTACGTACGCAAGAACATTGTTTCTATTATATTTTTTATTAAAAGAATTAAATTTAGTTGATATTTTATATTTATAGAACACCTTTTATTTCATATATATCCAATATATTCATTAAAATAATACTGAATACCGTACTTGTAAATCACGAATGAATCAAATCACTTCGAGATGCCATATTTTGTCGTACACATTGGCGACATTATCATATTCTTTAAAATGGAAAGCATTAAGGTATGTGGGATATAATAATTATATTAAAATAAAAATACCATAAATTTCACATATATATACACATAACAAACTCCCTAATTATTTCTAAATGTGGGTGTTGGTCATGGAAAACAAATAACATCAGTTTGCGAGGTGGTTCTCGGTCATAGACACAAATGATGATTTCAAAACCAAATCGATGGAAGTAGAGATTGGTGTATTTCATAAAATTTTAAAGAATAATATATGTTTATATAATTTACTAAGTTTATTATATTATCATGTTATAATTAAAATTGAAGGAGTTGGAAGAATAAATAAAACTTATATTCTTGTTGATGAAAGTTACATATTATTCGAGTATAATCCTTATGTTTTCTCCAAAATTAATCCTAAGATTAATATATATATCCAAACTAAGGATTATTAGATTATGTGAAAGAATTTTTTAACATATTTGGGTAGGTATTTTATGAACAAAAATGTTTCGAGTGTCTGAATATGTTATGAGAATGGGTGTACTTTTATAAGACTGTTGAGAAACACACTTGTAATTGATTGAAAGGTAGAATTCCACTCATATTTTCTTTTCATGTAACAGGTCTCTAAAATAGAGTATTATTGATCCTATAATATCAAAAGTTGAAATATTTCCATCCAATGGGTGTTGGAAATGTTTTGGGATAATTTTTGAAACTTATATTCTATGTTTAACCCCCATAAAAAATGCTTTTACCTACACTGCAGTAATTAATTTTGACTA
The DNA here is from genome assembly GCA_963277665.1 of Viscum album. NCBI lineage: Eukaryota > Viridiplantae > Streptophyta > Magnoliopsida > Santalales > Viscaceae > Viscum > Viscum album. The sequence goes on along the minus strand of OY728125.1, from coordinate 1,469,840,537 downwards.
TTTTCCCTAATGATTATGGGTTAAAATTAAATTTAACATATTAGATAATATAAATTATTCTGATTAAAAATATGAAATTAATTTTTTCAAACTATATTCAAAAAACTGGGAAATTTTAATATAATAATTATGCTTGTAGACACGATGAGAAATAAGCTTATTTAAAATAAAAATTTTCAAATAATTAAAATGTTTTCTTATAAAAATTTAATATAAAACTACATAAATAAATATTAAATAGATTAATTGATATATATTTTAACTAATTTTTCATTAAAACAAATATAAAATATAGTCAATCATTATAGATAATTTTTTAAAAAAAATGCATTTTTAATTAAAATGTATTATTATTCACTATTCATAAGAAAAGAAAACTGTTATGAAATTTCCAAAAAATTAAACTATAAAAATTTTGGCATTATAATTTCAAAAATAAATTTTCTTTTTTAAAACTAATTTCATAAATGTGTCAACAAATACTTTAATTATTATTCAAAAAAATAAAAAACAATAAGTTATTCTAAGAAAATAGTATTTTAAAAACATATAAATATTTTATGAAAAATAGGTTCATTTTTATCAATAATATTCACATATATTAAAAAAATAAAAACTATATTTTAAAAGTATTTATTGTTATTTAAATCACTATTTTTAATGACATGGTTATAAAGTTCACATTTAAATATCTATATAAATAATATATATTTTTTGCTAAAACTAATGCTCGTGTGTAACATAAGACTGCTTGGTGTTGATTGTAGTGAAAGATTAACTTTTTGTTTCATGTAAAAAAAGATATTATATATATTTAATATATTATATATTAAAAATTCTTAAAAAATGAGGTCGTTACAACCATGCTCTACACCGCCCTAACTCATAAAAAACCATCCATATCTTCATTTTTGAGTATAATAGTCGGTTAAAGTGAATTTTTTTGATCATATATCATGATAAGAGATTACAAATAATCATAGTATCCTTAACTCTTATTATCAATCCGTTTTTTCTCTTACTAAAAATTTTTCTATCAAATTCAATGTTGATCTAGATCCTTCTGGTTCCTAGTATTTACTAAAAGAAAATAACATAGTTTGAGAAACAATAATCATAGTTGGGAACTACATTGTAAGGAAAAATAACTTATGGGATTTCTAAATCAAGTCAAATTAATTTTAATATATAACACCATAAATATATCATAGAACATTCATGGTTATTATTTAAATCTATCATTGTGGTTTATAACGAGTTTGTGATTTTCGATATCATATCCACTGGGAGTTTCAATGCAGTTATCCAACAAGTCCCATTATTGTGCTCTAGGTAATGATCATGTCTAGCTCAATGTGACCTTTTTGGATTTATTACCCCTTGGTAGCTCTATTCTAGATCAATATCCAATTATACTATCCAGACATATAGGTAATTACATACAAACCAAATGTGTAATATTTTAAAAAAAATATAAAAAAATGTTATATACGTTGACTAATCCTTGTAGTTATTCATAGAGGAAAACCTAGAAATATCCTTAGATGAATACCTATTAATTTCAATAAATTTTCCTAATCCTAGTCTCCAATGGTTAACTAAACCATTCCTCTAAGGAAAAATATAAAAACCTAGGCATTTCAAACATAGATATTACATCATTTTAGACAAATATTTAATACATTACATGAAAACACACCCAGGGACCATAATATTTTAGTGTTTTGGAGATGATGTACAAAATATTATATTTTTTAAATATATTCAAAATATCCCATAATTTTCATCCCATATAATACTCTTCATAAACATACCCTACTTAAAACCATTCTCCATAATCTTGGGGAACGAAATAAAAGTATGTGTGAGATCAGGTGAACAGTAAGGATAAAAGAGGGTCCTATGTAATCATAAAATGAACGTAAGGGTCTGATAACATGACAATAATAATTGCAAACCATATTAAGAATATCAATTATCATAATCGTGTGTTATGGAAGAAAAATATAATGTTCATAAGACATGAGTCAGAAAGTAATCAATAAAAACGAGCCATTACAGCATATATTACATGAAATATAGATGTGTTTAATATAAATAATCATAATAAAATCTTAGGTCATGTATAACCACCAATATATTAATTATATTTTTTTATTAGGATAATCACTTATGTACCTTCGTTGGGCTGCAGAAAAACTCAGTTGCACCATTTTTTGGGCTTCAGATAACCTATTCTGTACACTCTTTCAGTATTTGGGTAACCTCCCATGTGGCCTCTAATGGGATTGGGATAACATCCCATATACCCTATTTTGTTCTTGGGATAACCTCCTATATACCCATTTATCTAATTTTATATTAATCATTTACCAATTCATTGGAGGGAGATATTAGTCCCTCCAATAACATTATTAAAAAAACATAAGTTTTCCAGAAAATTATATAACATTGATCATATTAGAAACCATTAAATGAAATTGGTTTTATAATCATTTCATTATTTCCATAATGAAAAACTCATGTAAAAAGTATAAGGTTACATAATAGTTTTATCATGGAATAACCCATGGAAGAAGTAGAGGTCTCAAATACATCTTTTCATTAGAAAGATAAACCATTCAAACACAGAATAAGAATGGTATCCTTGGATCATATCCCCAGAAAATTTTATGTAACATAAAATGGTTTAATTTTAGACAGAATGTTATTTTGAAATATAAATAACTTGGAATGTTTCTTGAGGAAAATAAATTTCTCTTTGAAAATAACATTTTTAAATTAAAAATTTGAACAAAAAAATTTAAATCATCTTCTTTGAAAGGTAAGTGGAAAGATTATAAAGTATGATTCGAATGTAATTCAATACATTTACTAAGTAAAATATTTTTTCAATTTGAGAAAACACTTTTTAAAACATTATAATATTTTAAAATAAATTTATTTGAAAATAACCTTGAAATACCATAAATAAATATTCAATTAAAATAATTCTCATGGAGAAGGGAAATTATTTTCATGTTGTACATGTTAAAAAAATTATTCCATTAGCATTTATAGTAAAATAAAAATCGGAATAATTTTTTAAATTATAGTAGATTATTTACAAAAAAGATACAAATAGGGTTAATGTAACATTCAGGGTAAATAAAGGATATGATATTTTTCATATATATATTAATATTCTTTAATTAAATATTAATTTTACATTAAAAGGGATTCTATGTTAGATATCCTACCCAATACGCAACAATGAGTTTCTTTGAAATCTTACGTTACACACAACGTTGAGTTATACTAAAAAAATAATATAATATTATTATTTTAAATGGTAGTTAACACATATCCGTTTTATTGGAAGAAATAAATAGAACTAACAACAATATTTTTAGCAATTTTTGTTAAATATTTTTACCTTAATCCAATAAAAGTTAGATGCTAAAAATTTGAATGAATCCAATTTTAAGCATAAATACTCTAATATTCTTTAAAAGGTCCATTTATAGTCGTTTGATGATAAACCATTTTTAAATTTAGTTATTTTCACATTTATATGTTCATTTTGAAAGAGTAAAATATTTCTTTAGAAATGGAAAATCAAAATTTACTTTGGATGAAGTTTTGGAGATTTTCTAATAATGTTCAATTTTAATGAATAGTGCACAGTACTGCATTTTAATTCAAAATGGATTTTAATCTAATTTATTTATATCGTTATATTATCTTTTTAATTGGTTTTAATTTTTAATTACATTATGTTTTTACCATTTAATCCAATGTTTGTCATTGGATGTAATTTCACTTTGAAATTGGACATAAACAAGTGTCAATCTTTTGAGAGTTAATATTTCTTAAAAACACTCTTATTGTTTTGACAATGATAATTAATTTTATATTAATTTAAGCCACTTTGGTGTTTTTTAATTTGTAAAAAATTGATTCCATATTTTTAATATGGAGGTCCAAATTGTTTAAATAGGTAGCTTTTATTTTTACACAATATGAATATTTACTTTAGTAAATATTTTATTTGACATGGTTAAACGGTAAATCTGGTAAATAAGGGTAATCAAATAATATTATAATAATATTAAATTAGCCTTACACTTGTCCTAACCCAATTTAATGAGATATTTCTGACCAATGGCATCATTGGGTTGATTTTAGGACCCCATGGAGCCACATGGGATTGATAATGACATTTTACATTAATTAATTAAAAGTAAGGAGAAAAAGAACAAAAACATATATCTTTTAGTAAAAAAAATTTATATGGTGTTATATAAGTGATCTATTTGACAATAAATATTTATTTGAAATAATGTTTTTCCTACAAAAAGGTATTTTATTTATAATTTTTAGACATAAAATAATTATAATTATTTTTGACACAATGATGATGTGGTGATTACCTTATTAATGAATGATTTAAATAAATGAAATTATAAAATTTTAAAAACTATCCAAAACTATCAAATTCTTATTGGATGATTTTATTTCGAACAGGATTCATCGTATATTCGAATTTATTATGTTTTGGACCTTTTGAAACTAAAAATAATTTTATAATAAAATAATATTTTTAATCATTCCTAAAGGGCCCCTCCTCCCCCTTATAAAAAGACATTACCTCTAACCCATCAAACACACCTCTAATTCCACATGTCTCATCCAAAACCTACCCAAATAGGTTATCAAGATCCTTATATTCCTCTAACAAGCCTGACCATAGGAATAAGGCACTTCAAGGAAGCGTTTTGGTTCAAAACAAAGGGTGTTTCCCAATTTAAAGGTAATGTCTTCCATCAAGTTCTATTCATTTATTTTACATCTCCACTCCCTATGCTCTTTTTATTCATTGTTTACAAAAATCCCATTATCTTCAATATACTAGGTTGTTTTTATGAGAAGTATTCGAACTACATTTACACACACCTCTGTCTAATGGTTAATTAACATACTATTTTTGTGGACGACGAATGTAATGGCCTGGGTTTTTTGGGTCCATTACTTGGTAAAAAATCTGATATTTGAGGTGTTTTGGGTGTCCTGGAAGGCCATCCTAGCTTCTCGGTGACTCCTAGAGGTATACCTAGCCTACCGGTAGCCACAGACTACAGGTAGACCTAGCCTACCGGTGACCTTGGGGTACCAGTATCCCTCATCTACCAGTAGCTCTCGGCAACCGGTGGCTCTCGGCTATTGGTAGCTGTCACCAACCGGTAGCTCTCGGCTACCGGTAGCTGTATCCAAGTGGTAGCTCTTGGATACCAGTAGCTATAGCCAACAGGTAGCTCTTGGTTACTGGTATCTGTCGCCAACTGGTAGCTCTCGGCTACAGGTATCTCTCGCATACCCCCATAGGTTTTACAGTAGCGCCACCTTTTTGCGCTAATTGGTTTTTAAACCATGTTTTGACCCCTTTAAGCCCATTAATTCCCATTTATATTAAATTATTGGTGATGTAACAACCCGTAAATTTCAAGGAATATTTTTTCATAAATTATTTTTTATTTTATGAGTACACAGTTTCTAACGGCACTTGATTCTGAGGCCCGGTGTGCCCGGAATAAATTTCTGATGTTTAGCTCAGGTACGTTCAGTGAACGAACGAGTGGGTTTTTCTATCTTTAGAACCAGTGCTCGGAATTGCAATCCAAAAGAACCGATAGAATCGCAGCCCCAGTAATTTCTAAATGGTACCTTTACCGAAGATTTGTTTTCTTTTTAGGAGTTGTTAATTAAAAATGTGGATTAATTAAAAAGGGTGAATAAAATTTGTGGTACAAAATTTATTCTTTATTCTATGTGGTTAATCCTTGGTGTGGGAGTTGGGGTGGGTTCCACTAGTTACTAACTACTCATGAGAGGATAAAGGTGATGTGGGGATCACACGACCCCAACCCTTCACATTCCCTAACTCCCTAAGTCCCCCCTTTATGTGATTAACTCCTCTCTCTATCCCTCATTAAACTTTCCAACATAACACCTAATTAATTAGACAACTCAAGATTAATTAATTATGTGAATTAATTTCTGAATTTTGAGTTTTTGAAAATGCATGGAAAAATAATAAAATAAAGAGAGGCCTTGTTTTATTTGGTTAGTTTTGTTGTGTGAGGGAATTTTGGGAGAGAGCTCTAATCTCTTGAAGAACTTCATCTCCTTCGTTAAAGAACGATAAGACTTTGAGGAAGAGCATCGAATCGGCCACCCCAGTTTCTTCTTCCTTTTCCTCCTCTACGGAAAGGGAGGAAACAACGACGCGAGAATTTTCCAATGACGTCACACTTGTTCTCTCTGTGACATAAATATGATACGCCCCTTCCTCCTCAGACGCTCTCCGTCGACATCTACGAAACCTCACGATGTGACGTCGTCAACCGCAACGCCGACGTTAATCATCGTTTGTTGAGGTAGGGGTTATGTTCAATTTTAATGAGTTAAAATTTTGATCTGTATTGTCTGGAACGTTCTCGTATACATTTGCCGCTTGTTAACAAAATAATGGGAAGAGGTAGGACTGCACAAACACAATAGATTCTCCTCCCCGCTTCCTTGTTGATTAATGTTGACATTTGAGGAAAGGGCGGAGCAGTGTCGTTGCACCGCGCAGGATCGATGAGGATCGCGGCCGGAGTGGGCCGTGGTAGCGGTGCGCGGCGTCGTTGCGCTGCGCCGGTGAGGCCGAAGGAACTGCGGTCGGAGCGGGCAGTGGCGGGGGTGCGAGGTGCCGGAGATTCCAAGGAGGCCGCGACTAGGAGAAGGCCGTAGCAAAAGGGCGTGGCGGACACCCAAGGGTGGTCGGCTGTGCCAGCCGTCGGCCCTCCAGGAGGCAGGACCCCCGCGGGTCTCGCGACGATTCAACCGGCCATCCTTAATGGCCGGCCGTTTTCCAGAAAAACAGGGGGTCGAAACCCCCCCGACCCTCAATTACGGTAGACCCCACCGAGGGCCGCCATTTCGGAAACAAGGCGGTGGCACCCCATTCGCACCCCACTCGGCCGACAGTCGAGCTGCGACCGGCTTACGAGCCGGGACGCAAGGCGCGCGGGCCGGGCCGCCAGCTCCGGCCCGGGCTGCCAGCGCCGGTCCGGGACACCCGCGCTAGCCCGGGCCACCAGTGCTAGGTCGGGCCACGCCAGCCGGCCCACGCCACGCCCAATCGGGCCGGACCCGATTCGGGCCGACCCAAGGGTTATTGGGCCGGGTCGGACTGGGCCCAAACCCCCTCTCTTCGGAGCAGGTTTTTTCAAACGCCAATATATTGGGCTACGGACATCTGATCGATGAACCGTCAGTTGCGTAGGGATACTTGGATTGATACGGTCGTTTTGGTATAATAAACTCAAGCTTTCGGAGAATTTTGCGTATGGGAAGGTTGGTTCGAACTCGAAACCAACCAGGCCCTTGGAGCAAAAACACTCGTAGCTTAAGGACCGGACGTCCGATTGACGTGCCGTCAATTATGTTGGATTCCTCATAGTGAGATGGTTCTTTTGGATTACTACAAATGAGGTTTTGATGAATCTGTAGTATAGTCAAGTAGGTTTTATCTTAAAAAATAAACCGGGCCCCAGGGACAGAAAGGCCAATGACTCTCAGACCGGGCATCTGATTGACGCACCATCTGTCACGTTGTGTTCCTATTGACGAGACGGAACTTTGTGATACATAAACTCTTGACTTTATTATAGTTGATGTATCGGCCCCTTGGCTCATAGAGCGGACCCTCTCGGAATTGAGCGTGATGTGTGATGGATCCCTAGAGGTGGCTGCGACTGCGATGATGATGAGGACTATACTTGGATCCTACATGGGTTTGGCAGCGAGGACGACTATACATGGATCATACATGGGTTCGGTAGTGAGGACCAATGTACTTGGATCCTACGTGGGTTCGACAGCGAGGGTTATTGTACTTGGATCCTACGTGGTTTCGGCAGCAATGAATTTTGTACTTTGATCCTACGGGGGTTCGGCAGAGGAGATGATTCAGAGGCTACATCAAATCATCTTCACCCCTCTTCGTGAGTAGTATGCCTGTGTGAGTTGAGTATTGACTTTAAATCATTATCTATGGTATGATTGACTTTATTTCTTGTGTGGATTGGGTTGTACTTTCCTGTGTGGATTGAGTAGTACTTTCCTATGTGGATTGGGTTGTTCTTTCCTGTGTAGATTAGGTAGTACTTTCCTATGTGGAATGGGTTGAACTTGGGCTTGGAAGTTGGATCCGAATTGGAATTGTTGCCTTAGGTATATGTTTGGGAATATACCTATGTAGTGTTGTTTGATACTTTATATTTTAATCTTTCCTTTGTGGTTTATCCTTTCTGGATACTCGGAGGCCTTCGGGGGTCTCGGGGTCCCTACTGAGTATCGTATACTCACCCCTGCACGGGCTATGCCCGCACTACGTTGTGTTGGTTGGAGACAACAGACAGTGCTGATCGTGGTTGAGGCCTGAGGAGTGGAATGGTATAAGAAGGTGGACTATCAGGTGGGACGTACACGGAGTGGACGGCCGGACCCGAGGAGCCGACGATTCTATCTGTACTCACCCTTCAGGTGGGAGTTTCGGAGGACGTCTTGGTGGTTGCTGCATTACTTTTTAGCTATTGTACTTTCTTATCTGAATTTTACTGTACTTTTAGTTGTGTTTGTATACTGGCCCATTTACATTCCAGCACTTACTTTTGTACTCATTTTACTTAGTGTTTACTTCATCTTGCGTACTCTGTGGTGTTTGTTTTCTTGTATAAAGGAAATATCTTCCCTTTTATCAGGATTTACGCCTTTGGTGCTAGTCGCCATCCCCTGGCCTATGGAAGGCGGGCTTGGGGTAGTCACGGCACGGGCCCCAAGGATGGGTCGTGACAAATTGGTATCATAGGAGTCGGTTCTATCGCGGAACATAGGACTCTGATAAATTCATCCTATGAAGTCATAATGATTAGGGTAATGAGTGTGGTTATCAGTCCAGGGAGTCCAGTACTGGTGCGGCGGCCAACGTATCCGTACACTAGGACCCTGACTTCTGATTTCTGACTCAGTGCATGAAAACATTGATTTCATTGTGATTTAAAAGTTTTCATTGTGAATACATTGTGTCAGCTCACCTTGTATATTGTATTAACAGTGGCAGGCCTATTTCTTTTCAGGATGGCCCCATGACGGTAGCCAGCTAGGGTTCCAAGCATTGTGAGAGACGACAGCCCACCGACTGACGAGGCCTAGGTGGAGGGGCCCATTATAGCAGAGTTTTCGGCGGTACCAATACCTGCCGAACCACAGATGACACCAGCCCCAGCAGTTGAGAGTGCATGTCGCCTGAGTGCACTACACAAGTTTCAGCGGCAGAGACTGCACAGGTTCCGCAGAGAGACGGACCCTCAGGTAGCCGAGGATTGGATGGAGGCTATTTTTCGAGTCTTCAGATTAGTAGAAACACCATCCGACCTCATGGTGATCCTTGCGGCGAGTCTCCTGCACGTGGAAGCTGATAGATGGTGCACCCTGATACTCCATGTGCACAACAAGGCATCATTACATTGGACAAAATTCAAGAGTCTCTTCTGCTCGGAGTTCGTTCCAGCCACCTTCCGTGCGGTGCACATAAAAGAGTTACTACAGCTGCGGCAGGGCAGCATGACAGTAGCCCAGTACTCGACGAGATTTACTGATCTCTCTCACTACTCCATGGACATGGTACGAGACCCATTCTTATAGGCTCAGACCTTCGAGTAGGGACTGAGTCATGAGATCAGGGAATCAATGATCTCTCTCAGTATTCTGATGCAGGCAGGAGTACTAGAGCGAGCCCATTTTGTGGAGAGCTTTCTTGCTGAGCCTACACCAGCAGCGAGGCCTACCGCATGGCGACGCGTAGAGGAGTCTTCTACAGCCGGTAGTTGATAGATGTCATAGAGGTCCAAGCGGACTAGACCATCAGATGGGCGACCTCAGGATACTGGTTCTGAGGTGCAGGGCACACACAGTAGAGCCAGTCATACGAGAGGCAGGCAGTGCTATTCATGCGGTGGGTAGGGCCACATGGATCATGTCTACCAATCCCTCCATGTAAAGGAGCAACAGATGGTTGTGGGACCTCCAAGGCAGAGGCAGAGGTTCAACCATGGAGGTCCGCCAGGAGCGGGCAGACGTGGCCAATGAACTGGCCGAGAAGCAGATGGTGGATGACGTTTCGAGGCCCTACCACCACCACCACCACCAGGAGGACCACCCCGACCCTAGGGAATGGTTGGACAGGGGTGTTCTCAGCTTCAGGATGCTGAGGCCTATGACCATAGTGCTCCGATTGTAGGTGTACAGGAGCGAGACTAGCTCCAGGTATAGAGACCTTTGTTCTTGATGTCGTTGTTTGTTGTTCCTTTGTGTCTTTGTACTTTGAGCTGCAGTGATAAAAGACACTTGTCCTTTTGACGTTTGTTCTCCTGACTTTTTTTATGGTTGATACTGAGAGGTTACAGATAAAACCGTTGACTTGACCCTCACTTTCGAGATTCCGGCTGGAGGAGACCCAGTCACCACACACTACTGCCGACAGTGTGACTCGACCCTTAGAGGCGAGAGTAACGGTTGGATCTCTTGGTAGTAGCGTCGAGGCCTTACAATGTCATCCCTAGCATGAAATATTATCGTTCATGTCAGGAATTACTGTATTCGGAGAATAACGTGGTTCATCCAGGGGATGAGACTGGATTCCTCTTCTCGGAAAAGGAGAAATCTTTGCAGCTCTTGAAGGATGTAAGCGAGAAAAGGGTGTAGTCAAGTTCTTTTAAACTGGAGAGTCACACCCATAGTTTGTTGAGAAAACGGTTTATGGTTTACTCTAATCTCAAATGTCCCAGGTATGCCTTATCGTGAATGTACCTGAACCTGATACAGCGGTGATGGCTTGAGTACCTCCAGTACTATGACTTTGAGATAATATATATTCTTGGGAAGGGTAATGTAGAAGCTGATGCTCTCAGCAGGAAGTTGGGCATCCAGCTACATGGAGAGTCGACAAAGTAGCTAGCCATGTTACAGATATCCTTCGTGGATAGAGATAGGTAAGCCTTTCTACAGTCGCTCATAGTCACTCCTCCACTACTTCGGCGGGTCAGAGAGGCACAGTGTGGGGACATTAACTGTGAGACGTGACATGCACAAATATCCTCAGGACAGGAACCTGATGGATTCTATGTAGGATTAGAGCACATCGTCCTTTTCAGAGGACGTACCATGGTGCCAGTTGCATTACAGGAGGAGGTGCTAAGAGAGTTTCACACTTCCCCATTGGCGGTACATCCTGGAGTAGCGAAAATGTATCAGGACCTCAGACGACAGCACTGGTGGCCGGGTATATAGAAGGCTATGTCAGTGTTCGTTTCACGATGCCTCACCTGCCAGCAGGTGACGACGAAGCACCAGGTACCAGCAGGCTTGGTACATCCCTTAGAGGTCCTAGAGTGGAAGTGGGATGAGATATCGATGGATTTCGTGATGGGACATCCACTTACTTCTAGAGGACACAACTCCATCTGGGTGATTGTCGACTGACTCACCAAGTCGGCCCACTTCTTACCTATTAGAGAGTAGGGCTCCGTGGAGATCTTGGGAAGCCTCTACGTTTAGGAGATCATACGGCTTTAGGGTGTGCCATCGTCTATCATCTCCGATCGAGACACTCTCTTTACTTGTCGGCTTTGGAAGGGGTTGCAGGAGGCAGTTGGGACGCAGCTACGCCTGAGCACTGCCTTTCACCCGCAGATGGATGACCAGATGGGGAGGACCATTTAGACTCATGAGGATATGCTCCGTGCATGTGTCCTTGATTTTGGTCGCAGCTGGGAGGATCAAATACCCTTGGTGGAGTTTACGTACAACAACAGCTAACGCTCCACCATCGGGATGGCACCATACGAGGCATTGTACGGCCGACCATGTAGATCACCTCTGTGCTGGACAGACCCTGGGGAGTCAGCACTTGTAGGACCAGAGATGGTCCAGGCCAAGACAAAGATGGTTTAGATCATCTAGGAACGGATGAGGACTACATAGAGCCGATAGAAATCCTATGCTGATAGGAGGCGGAGACCACTAGAGTTCAAGGATGAAGACCACGTTTTCTTACAGGACTCATCTCGACGTGGGTTACAGAGATTTGTCCGGGGCAGAAAGTTATCTCCAGGCTTCATCGTACCATTCCAGGTTCTCAGCAGGATAGGTGAGGTGGCTTATCGCCTGTCTCTTCCACCTCAGTTCAACCAGGTGCACGATGTCTTCCACGTTTCTCAGCCGAGGAGATACGTGCACGACCTGATGCATATCATTGATCACGAGAAGCTAGATATCGATGATGGGGTGACATTTGCGGAGGTCCTGATGGTGATCGAGGATCGACAGGAGCGGGTACTACGTAGATGGTCGATTACTCTAGTGTGCATCTGGTGGCAGCACGAGAACCTCCAGGAGAACACATGGGACCAGGAGTCTCAGATATGTGCACAGTACCCTCAATTGTTTCCTTAGTTTATCATGTATCTTTACAGGGATGTAAAGCCCTGAGGTGGGAGTAATGTAAAGACCTGTAAATTTTAAGGAAAATTTTTTCTTAAATTCTTTGGGATTTTACAAGTATGCAGTTTTTGACAGCACCTGATTCTGAGGCACGGTGTGCCTGGAATCAATTTCTGAAGTTTAGCCCGGGTACGTTCAGTGAACGAATGAGTGGATTTTTCAATCATTAGAACCGGTGCTCGGAATTGAAATCTGAGGCAACCTATAGAACCGCAGTGCTGGTAATTGCTTAAAAGGACCTTTACTAAAGTTTTTTTTTATTTATAGGAGTTGTTAAGAAAAAATGTGGATTAATTAAAAAGGGTGAATAAAATTTGTGGTACAAATTTTATTCATTATTCTATGTGGTTAGATCCTCGGTGTGGGAGTTGGGGTGGTATCCACTAGTTACTAACTACCCATGAGAGGATAAAGGTGAGGTGGGGCCCACACGAGCCCAACCCTTCACATTCCCTAACTCCCTAACTCCTCCCTTTATGTGAGTAAATCCTATCTCTCTCTCCCCCTCATTAAACTTCACAACATAACACCTAATTAATTAGACAACCCAGTTTAATTAATTAAGTGAATTTGTTTTTGAATTTTGAGTTTTTGAAAATGCATGAAAAAATAATAAAATAAGGAGAGGCCTTATTTTATTTGCTTAGTTTGGTTGTGTGAGGGAATTTGGGGAGAGAGCTCTATTCTCTTGAAGAACTTCATCCCCTTCGTGGAAGAACAAAAAGACTCTGAGGAAGAGCATCGACTTGGCGACCGTGGATTCTTCTTCCTTTTCCTCTTCCGCGATAGAGAAGGAAACAACGACGCGGGAATTCCCCAACGACGTCACGCTTGTTCTCTCCATGATATAAAGAAGATACGATGCTTCCTCCTCAGACGCTCTCCATCGACGTCTACAAAACCTCACCATGTGACGCCGTCAACCGACACGCTGACATTCGTCATAATTTGTTGAGGTTGGGGTTATGTTCAATTTTAATGAGTTAAAACAGTGCTTTGTATTTTCGTTGAACACTCTAATATACATTGGCCGCTTGTTATCAAAATAATGGGAGGATATCAGACCACACAAGCATGGCCGATTCTACTCCCCTCTTCATTCTTGATCGACGTTGGCATTTTAGGAAAGGGCGGCGCGGTGCGGTTGCACCCCGCGGGAATGATGAGGATCGCGGCCGGAGTGGGCCACGACAGGGGTGTGCGGCGCCGTCGCGTCATGCCGGAGACGCCAAGGAGGACGTGGCCAGGAGCGGGCTACAGCGGAGGGGAGCGGCACCGCCACGCCGCGACAGATACCCAATGGAGGCCGGCTATGCCGGCCACCGATGCTCTAGGAGGCGGGACCCCTGCGGGTCCCGCGGCGATTCAACCAGCCGACCTTAAAGGCCGGTCGTTTTCCAGAAAAACCGGGGGGGGGGGGTCGAACCCCCCCCCCCCCCCCGAACCTCAATTAGGGCGGACCCCACTGGGGGCCACCATTTCAGAAACAAGGGGGAGGCACCCCCTTCACTCCCCGCTCGGCCGACAGCCGAGCCGTGGCCGGCTTACGAGCCGGGCCGCAGGCCTCGCGGGCCGGGCCGCCAACACCAGGCTGGGCCACCCGCACTGGGCCGGCCCACCAATGCCGGGATTGGCCGCACCCAATCAGGCGGGATCTAAACCCGGGAGGGTCTACTTGGTTCGAGCCGACCAAGGGGGTATTGGGCCGGGTCGGACCGTGCCCAAACCCCCAATCTTCGGACCAGGTTCGTTCAAACGCCCATATCATGTGATACGGACTTTTGATCAATGTACCGTCAGTTTCGTATGGATACTTGTATCGAGACGGTCGTTTTCATATATTAGACTCAAGATTTTAGTGATTTTTGTGTACAGGCGGGTTGGTTTGAACTCAAAACCAACCGGGCCCTCAGAGCGGAAACACTGATTGCTTAAGGACCGGACGTCTGATTGAAGTGCCGTCAATTAAATTGGATTGCTCTTAGTGAGAAATTTCTTTTGGATTAATCCACTTGAGTTTTGGATTCATCTTAAGTATGGTCGGGTTGGTTTTATCTTAAAACTCATCTGGGCCCCTGGGACAAAAAATCCAATAACTCTCAGACCGGGCGTTCGATTGACGCACCGTCTGTCGTGTTGAGTTCCTATTGATGAGATGGAACATTGTGATACATAAACTCTGGACTTCGTGACAGTTGTTGAATCGACCCCTTGGCTTGTGGAGTGGACCATCCTAGAATCGAGCGTGATGTGTGCTGGAACCCTAGAGTTGGCTGCGACTGCGACGACGATGACGACTGTACTTGGATCCTACGTGGGTTTGACATCGAGGATGACTGTACTTGGATCCTACGTGGCTTTGGCAGCGAGGTCGACTGTACATGGATCCTACGTGGGTTTGGCAGTGATGGTTACTGTACTTGGATACTACGTGGGTTCGACATCGATGAATTCTGTACATGGATCCTACATGGGATTGGCAGAGGTGATGATTCAGAGGCTACATCTAATCATCTTCACCCCTCTTCGTGAGTAGTATGCTTGTGTGAGCCGAGTCTTGACTTTCAATCATTATCTATGATATTAACGACTTTTTTTCTGTGTGGATTGGGTTGTGCATTCCTGTGTGAATTGAGTAGTACTTTCCATTGTGGATTGGGTTGTGCTTTCCTGTGTGGATTGGGTAGTACTTTCCTGTGTGGAATGGGTTGAACATGGGCTTAGAAGTTGGAGCCGAATTGGAATTGTTGACTTAGATATATGTATGGTAATATACCTAAGTACTGTTGTTTGATACTTCATATTTGAATCTTTACATTGTGGTTTATCCTTTATGGATACTGGGAGGCCTTCGGGGGTCTCGGGGTCCCTACTGAGTATCATATACTTATGCCCACACTACATTGTGTTTACTACAGGCGACGGACAGCGCTGATCGTGGTTGAGGGATGAGGATTGGGATAGTATACGATGGTGGACTATCAGGTGGGACGTTCACGGAGTGGAAGGCCAGACCTGAGGAGCCGATGAGACAATCTGTACTCACCCTTCATGTGGGAGTTCCGGAGGATGTCTTGGTGGTTGTTGCTTTACTTTTCATCTGTTGTACTTTCTTATGACAGTTGTACTGTACTTTCAGTTGGGTTTGTATACTGGCTCATTTAGTTTCCAGAACATACTTTTATACTCATTTTACTTAGTTTTTACTTCAGCTTGCGTACATAGTGGTGTTTGTTTTCTTATATTAAGGCAATGTCTTCCCTTTTATCGGGATTGATGCCTTTCGTGCTAGTCGCCAGCCCCTGGCTTATGGAAGGCGGGCTTGAGGTAGTCAAGGCAAGGTGCCCGAGGATGGGTTGTGACAGGTGAGGTGCCCCTTAAATGAAAAACCATGAGGTGTGTGTCGGTTTTAACCGCCCCAAAAGGTGGGGACCTTTAAGTAGCATGTGGGGTGTCTCAGCCGCGTGGTCAACCCATGATTCCCCTTGCATGGTTTTGAGTTTTTCTTTCTGTATCTTAACCGTCCCGGGAATTCTGTATCTCAGCCTTTATAACCAAAGGCTTCTATCTAGGTTTCTTTTCTCGATCATCCTACACTCGGAGTACCGTTCCTCCCGATGAGCCGTACCCCTATTACGAAGTTTTCTTGATCATGTTCCATGGAGTTCTTGTCACTCCTATTTTATGGTTTCCACGCAAGGACTTAACGTCGATCCTTCTGGTAGGGATTTTTTCTCCTTTGGCTCTTCTTTCTGTGTATCATGTGGGGTGGGTATGCTTTTGCGCCTGTGGAAATTGATGAAACCGAACATAACGATGAGAATGATCCGACCATTACAGAATGAAAGGGGGGTGTGATCGATGACCTGTTGTGATCTTTTTTTGTTGATATATGTTGGGAATTATATGGGCCTATGCTCACTGGAAATCATGGTCGTTGGTGGTCTTTCTATGTGCACTAATGAACCTTGTTGATTTTGGATATTTAAATAACCGTAACATGGAATTGGTTAATTACGTATACTCTATTAAATAAATTGAAAGCACCAGGATCAACCCTTTTATGTGATAAACCCTGTTAAACCACAGTGGAATTGAAACCATGGAGTGTGTTAAATATTTTAAATCTGAAAATACATGCATGGGCCTGCCTTGTGTTGCTGGTAGCCGCTGGATGTGAATTTGAGGCAGTGTGATTACTCTGCATGTATCACGAATTGGGGTGGGATCCTCTATTGTTGAGAAACCATTAGCTCCTAGATTTTGGGAACATGGGGCTGTATCTTGGGGTTTTCTTTGGTTCCAATACTTCGAGGGATCTCCCTTATCCCTTGTTGTTGTGACTTTGAAAGAGAACCCGGTGTGAATGCTTAAATTGCTGTTGGCTGTAACTTTTTCCCTTGGTTTTTTCTTATGATGTTAGTTGTCCAGTAGTGCAGAAAAATATTTAAATATGATTACATGAACATGGAAGCAAGAATATCTTAAATGGGAATTGGTTATGGGGGTGAGTTGTGACTCGGATGTGAGCAGTGTGCTTCCTATGAATAGGGACAAGTGAGATTGTGCTTGGATTGGAATCGGACACCCTAGGATGGGTTGAGTGTTTGTTACTTATACATATATTTTTTTAGTTCTTATGTTTCTTATTCGCGCCCCAACCAAGTTGACCACATAGTACCGAACACCCCCATTTCATGGGGGGGGGGTGTTTTTCCCAACACTTCTATTAGTGGCTGGTTATTATCTCCTTTCTGCACCCTTTCCTGGATAGCCCAAGTATCTTCGGGAAGGCTGTGATAGCCTGAGGTCCATTATTATGACAAGAATCTTTAGGCGGGGTAGTTTCAGTGGTTGTCCCATGTGTTTACAGGCAGGTTTTTTCCCAATTATCTTCAGGATGAGGCCCATGTGTCTTCAGGTGTGATGGTAGCTTTCTGGCCCAGGTGTCTTTGGTCGTGGCAGTGGTAGTTCTGGACTAGGTGTTCACGGGCATGGTTACATGAGATTGTTGTGGCCCAGGTGTCTGCGGGCGGGATAGCGGTTGTGGGCCAGGGGTTTATGGGTAGTATTGTGGTTGTGGTCGAGGTGTTTGTGGGTGGGTGTGACAGTGGGACTGCGGTGAGAATGGAAGGATTGTTTCGATGCGCAGAATGTCTTCAATAACCAGTGGGAAAGCGGTGCGGGGTACTCGAACATCAATGTGCTATTACTATACTTTACATGACTTGTGTTATTTGGGGAAGTGTGCCTTTTTGAGGCTTGGGTGGATAGTTTACCTTGTTCGGTGTTTTGTTATCTTTTTTTCCATGGGGCATTTGAATGACTCCTCACTTGTGCACGAGGGTCTTTGTTTTTTCCAACATAGTTTACTTGTATGCTCACCCTACATATATAAAACTGCTTTCAGTTTTCCATGAGGACTTCAGGGATCGTGCGAAGCCGTACTAGCATGGACATTGGGGTAGTTGTTGTTGTCGTTTCCATTTTCATGGTACTTTACCTTTGGAGTTTTGTGACATGTATCTTTTACCTTTGAACATGCATATGGGAATGGTTTACTTTCAGCCATACTTGCACATTCAGTTTTGGTGTTGTGGGATTTAATATCTTATCTTATGATCCTATTACAAGAAAAAGGGTAATTCCTTTCATTCATTGTGTGATTATATAACCATGGTGATGGTAGCCACTTCGGGACCTATTGAAGGCGGGTTTTGGAGTTATTATCTCTCCTTCAACTTAAAGAAGGAAGGGCCTGACAATCTGCAGACCCTCTCCTCCTTTTGGTGAAAGCGGGTCGTGACAGAATGGTATTAGAGGAGGTTGAGAGACAGGATGGAGTCTGGAGTTAGGCACAGTAAGGATTTCATGGGATGGTAGGGCAATGGTGTTGGGTGACCTTGGTGCGTGAATTAGGCAAGGGAAGACCGGCTAGGACACGAGATTTTAGGGCCCCCTGTGATCTGATGCAAGGACTTTGGACCTACTGAACGACCAAGTGAGGCCACAGTGATTGCAGGGTAGAGACCCTAGGAATGGTACATGCATCATAATAACTTGTGTTCTCGTGTTTCTGGGGTTTTTTGGGAATTTGAAATAAATAAGATGTTTAAGGAGTTTTAAGAACAATATTTTGTACTACATGGGCTTAGGCATTCATTGTTTACCTTGCAGCTCTATAACCCAAGAGACGACCACGAGTTGTACGGGCGATTGAGGCCCAGGAGGTTGACTTGGCCGATCAGTAGAGGGTTGATCGAGAGGAGGAGGAAAACCAGTGGTAGAAGACGCTTTGAGCCTTCCAGTGATATTCCCTTGAGAAGCACGAAGGCATCATCTCAGACATGAAGACAGAGAGTTGGATAGAGGAGCTGGTGATAGCCTTCAGCTTGATCCGGGCTCCAACTGAGTACTGGGTTCCTCTGTCCATCAGCCAAATGTGGGGAGCAGCACATTAGTGGTGGACGCTCTACCTAGGGGAGAAGAGAGAGGCCAAGGTGGCATGGGCTTTTTTCGAGAAGGAGTTACGGGCGGAATTCCTCTCTTCTACGATGAAGGAAGAGAAGAGGCAGGAGCTACTCTCCCTCCAGCAGGGGAGTATGTCAGTGAGGGAGCTGGGGATCAAGTTCAAGGACCTCCTCCACTTTGCTTCAGACCACTTACCGGATGAGGAGTCTCAGGAGAGACGTTTAGAGGAGGTGCTCCGACCATCCCTCTAGTACGCTCTAACCCCCTTCTCCTTGCTGACATAATTGGATGTCTAGAAGAAGGCAGAGATCGGGGAGATGATGCACACACTAGGCAGTGTGTCGCGAGAGGGGATTCAACTAAGCCCGTCAAAGGGAACGGCCACCAGCACCAGACCTCCAGCATCGGGACCCTCTAGGTTCCAACCAGCAGGGAGCAGGCCACAACTGTTCCAGTTCTGGTCCCCCGGTCCTCGCCCTTTCCCTTCGGGCCTAGGAATGAGGTGCTTCGTCTTTGGGAGCCATGGACATCTCTGGAATCAGTGCCCAGACCGAGTTCAGTATGGCGGTGACAGACAGGCCCAACACCTGCCTCAGTATCAGCTTCCAGCTGGGCACTTCCAGTAGCAGGAGTAGGGGCAGCAAACTCCCGCCCCTCCGAGGGAAGACATTGCAGGGGGAGTCTGACCTCAGCGAGCTCCTTAGGTGCCTCAAGCAAGGTGTCGTCGGGGAGGAGGCCGACAGTCGAGGGGAGTAGGAGCTGGGCGTGGACAGTTTCACATTGTGGAGGCATTTATTCCAACGAGACTGGAGTGTGTTCGAGGTATGATCAGTTTGTTCAGTACCCTTGCTTACATCTTGTTCGATACCGTAGCTTCAAACTCCTTTGTTTCACCCAGTATGGCCTATTCTCTAGGTCTAGATGACGAGCGACTTCTAGTTCCCCTGGTGCTGAGCACACCAGTTGGAGGTTAGACCAACTTGTTATATGTTTTTCGAGGATGCTGACTGATGATAGGGCCACATCATTCAGTCGGGGATCTACTAATGCTACATATACAACCATACGATGTCATCATAGGCATCGACTGGTTTTTATCTATGTGTGCCATCATTGACTATTTCTGAGGAAGGGTTGTGTTCTCAGACTTGGGCGGCAGACGTGTTATTTTCACCAGCGAGCGGAGTGGCCAGAAGGGCAATTGGCGAGAGGAACCCCTCCTCTCTTGGTTAGCCGAGCTGTCTATAGATTAGGTGGATGCTGAGTTGGTGGATATACCAGGGATCGTCAGTGAGTTTATGGATGTCTTCCCTGAGGAGGTGACAACTCTACCCCTCGACATGATATCGAGTTTGGGATTGACTTGCAGCCCGGTGCTCGTCTGATTTCGATGGCTCTATAATGGATGGCGCCTTCGGAGCTACGGGAGTTGAAGACTCAGATTGACGATCTGATGAAGAAGGGTTTTGTTCGACTGAGTGCGTCACTGTGGGGTTCTCTTGTGTTGTTTGCGAAGAAGACGGATGGAAGTCTAAGGCTGGGCATAGACTACATGAGGCTGAATCTGGTAACGATCAAGAATCTCTACCCTCTTCCGAGGATAGACGATATTTTCAACCAGCTAAAAGGGGCCGGATTGTTCTGGAATATCGACCTACGGTCTGGGTATCACCAGTTGAGGGTAAAAGATGGTGACATCTCGAAGACGACCTTCATGTGCAGATATGCGCACTTCGAGTTTGTATTCATGACTTTTGGCATTACGAACGCTTCGACTATGTTCATGGGGCTTATGAACTCCGTCTTCCGAGAGTATCTGGATCGGTTCGTACTCGTGTTCATTGACGAAATCCTGATCTACTCAAGATCAGAGGAGAACCACGTTGAGCACTTGAAGATGATTTTGGAGGTCCTCTGATAGGACCAACTCTACGGGAATTGTCGAAATGCATGTTCTGGACGCGAGAAGTGAACTTCCATGAGCATGTAGTGTCCAAACAAGGGGTAGTGGTGGACCCATCAAAGTTTGAGGTGGTTGTTTCTTGGGAAGCACCCAAGAACGTGGAAGAGGTTCATAGTTTCCTCGTGCTGGCAGGCTACTACCGAAGGTTCGTATCCAACTTCTCTCGAGTTGTGGCACCTTTGATGGCCATGAACAAGAAGGGAAAGGTTTTCGTGTGGAGTGACCGGTGTGAGGCAGCCTTCATCTATCGGAAAGAGAAGTTGGTTAGTGCCCCAATGCTGAGACTACCAGAAGAAGGGGCAGCGTATGAGGTGTTTTGTGATGATTTAGGGAAAGGCCTCAGATGTGTGTTGATGCAGCGACAAAGGGTGATCTCTTATGGGTCTAGGAAACTACGCCCTCATGAGCATAATTATGCTACCCACGATCTGGAGCATGTAGTGGTCGTTTTTGCACTAAGGTTGTGGCGGCATTACCTCATCAGAGAACACTTTTTTGTCTTCACAGATCACAAAATCTTGAGGTATATCTTCTCCCACCGGGACCTAAACTTACGGCAGCATAGGTGGATGGAGTTCCTACAAGATTACGACTTCAAGATTTCCTACAGTTCAAGAAAAGGGAATGTAGTGGCTGATGATTTGAGCAGGAGTTCGCAGAATGATGCGGTCCAAGAGTCGGCAGACACTTGGAAGGTGATGGAGGAGTTGGCTGCCTTGCACCTTGATGCGAGGATGGATAGTGGTAGAGGTTTCCTGTATCAGATGACAGTGAAGTCTTCTCTGTTGTGTCAAGTGGAGGAGTCTCAGTGGAGAGACCCAGAGAGAAATGTAATGCACGATCGAGTTGACGAGGGTGATGCTCCGGTTGGGTGGACGGAAGATGGTCAAAATCGGATGCTCTTCTGGGGGAAGATGTTTGTTCCAGAGGCGATGCATGGAAGGTTTCTTAGTGAGTTCCACGACTCACCCCTAGAGGTACACCTAGGAGTTTCCAAGATGTACCAGGGTCTGAGGAGACAACTTTGGTGGCCCGGAGTAAAGCGAGCAGTGGAAGAGTTTTTGGCCATGTTCCTAGTGTGTCCACAGCTAAAGGCTGAACATCGTGTTCCAGGCAGGTTGTTGCAACCTTTAGATGTCCCCGAGTGGAAGTGGGATGAAATATCGATGGATTTTATCACGGGACTACCAAATGTGCAAGGGGGTTGTAATGCCATCTGGGTAGTAGTGGACCACTAGACGAAGTCAGCTCACATTGTGGTGATTAAGGAGTCGAGTGCAGTGGACGCTCTAGCACGGAAGTATGTGAACTAGGTAGTGTAGTTGCATGGAGTTCCGAGTTCCATAGTCTCGAACAGGGATGTACATTTTACCTCACGAGTCTGAAGGGGTTTGTATCATGCTTTTGGAACCCAGCTTCACCTTAGCACTGCTTTCCAGCCCCAGAAATTTGGGCATACTGAGCGCACCATCTAGGCCTTGGAGGATATGCTACGAGCATGCATCATGGAAATCAAGGCATCATGGGTGTGACAATTGACTCTGGTAGATATCGCCTACAACAATAGCTACCACTCTACCATTGGAATGGCACCGTTCGAAGCCCTATATGAAAGGCTGTGTCGCTCACCCATGTGCTGGACTGAGGTTGGAGAAGCAGGTGTTCTTGGCCCAGAGGTGGTGCAGAGAATGACAGAGAAGGTTCAGATTATACGAGAAAGGATGAAGGCGGATCAAAACCAGCAGAAGTCATATGACGATGATAGGAGGAGACCCTTGGAGTTCAAGGATGGGGACCACGTGTTCTTGAAGGTCTCCCCTCAGCGCGGACAGTGGAGGTTCGGCAGGGGAAGTAAGATTTCTCCCAGGTTCATGGGACCCTTCGAAGTGTTGCGGCGGGTTGGTGAAGTGGCTTATCAACTAGCGCTAGCACCGCCGCTACTGAGGATACACAATGTATTCCATGTGTCCCAACTTCGTCGATATCTACACGATGACTCCCAAGTCATTGATTGGGGAGAGTTAGATGTCGAAGACGATGCTACCTTCATAGAACAACCAATCAAGATCGATGGTCAAAAGGAGAAAGTGTGTCGTGGATGAACCATCCCCTTGGCTTGTGTGTTGTGGAGGCATGGTGGCCTGGAAGAGAGCACATGGGAGTGGGAGACCTAGTTACTCGTTCAGTACCCAGATCTGTTTTGAATTCCTTTTTGTTTTTGTTCTGATCATTGAGATATTGTACCTTGTGCTTCTTGTGAATGTTTGTTGTTGATAACTCTTGGGGGAGTATTATTGGATGTAGGGGGAGAGTTATGTTATAGATTTCGAACAACACCGGGGTTTTCCCTTGAGAAGTATCTTTAGAGGGTGGTTGTTTGGACCCCACTTTTCTCTTTTCGGGGTTGTTCTTATATTCTCGGGGATGAGAATAGATTGAGAAGTATCTGATGTAATGGCCCGGATTTTTGGGGTCCATTACTTGGTAAAAAATCTGATATTTGAGGTGTTCTGGGTGGCCTGGAAGGCCATCCCAGCTTCTCGGTTACTCTTAGAGGTAGCCTCGGCCTACCGGTAGCCTCGGAATACCGGTAGACCTAGCCTACTGGTGACCTTGGGGTACCGGTAGCCCTTGACCACCAGTAGCTCTCGGCTACCACTAGCTCTCGGCTACCGGTGGCTCTCGGCTACCGGTAGCTGTCACCAACCAGTAGCTCTCAACTACCAGTAGCTCTTGGCTACCGGTTCCTCTAGGCTACCCGTAGCTCTCAGCTACCCGTAGCTGTCGCCAACCGGTAGGTCTCGGCTACCGGTGGCTGTCGCCAACCGGTGGCTCTCGGCTACCGGTGGCTGTCGCCAACCGGTCGCTCTCAGCTACCGGTGGCTCTCGGCTATCGGTAATTGTTGCCAACCAGTAGCTCTCGGCTACTGGTAGCTCTCCCCTACCCCCACGGGTTTTCCAATAGCGCCTCCTTTTTGAGCTAATTGGTTTTTAAACCATGTTTTGACCCCATTAAGCCAATATTTAAATCCCATTAATGCCCGTTTTAATTAAATGATTGGTGAGGTACCCCTTAAATGAAAAACCATGAGGTGTGTGTCAGTTTAAACCGCCCAGAAAGGCGGGGACCTTTATGTAGCGTGTGGGGTGTCTTAGCCGCGTGGTCAACCCACGATTCCCCTTAGGCGGTTTCGAGTTTTTCATTCCATATCTAAACCATCCCGGGAATGATGTGTCTTAGCCATTATAACCAAAGGCTTCTCCCTAGGTTTCTTTTCTTGATCATCCTGTGCTCGGAGTACCCTTCCTCTGGACGAGTCGTACCCCTGTTGCGATGTTCTCTTTGATCGCGTTCCATGGAGTTCATGCCACTCTTGTTTTCCAGTTTCAACACGAGGACTTAACGTCGATCCTTCAGGTTGGGACTTTTTCTCCTATACCTCTCATTTATATGTATCATGATGGGTGGGTATGATTTTTCCCCTGTGGAAATTGATGAAACCG
The DNA here is from genome assembly GCA_963277665.1 of Viscum album. NCBI lineage: Eukaryota > Viridiplantae > Streptophyta > Magnoliopsida > Santalales > Viscaceae > Viscum > Viscum album. The sequence continues at coordinate 1,469,816,011 of OY728125.1, read as the reverse complement.
AACTTAACAAAGATAATGAACCGACCTTTAAAGAATGAAAGGGGGTGTGATCGATAAACTGTTGTGCTCTTTTATTGTTGATATATGTTGTGAATTATACGAGCCAATGATCACTGAGAATCATGGCCATTGGTGGACTTTAGATGTGAACTAATGAACCTCTATGTTTTTGGATATTTAAATAACCATAACATGGAATTGGTTAATTACGTATACTCGGTTAAGTAAATTGAAAGCTCCAAGATCAACCCTTTTCTGTGATATCATCAGTTAAAGCATAGTGGAATTGAAACCATGGAGTGTATTAAATCTTTTAAATCTGAAAATACCTACATGGTCCTGCCTTGTGTTGGTGGTAGCCGCTGGTTGTGAATTTGAGGCTGTGTGATTACTCTACTTATATCACAAATTGGGATGGGATCCACTATTATTGAGAAACCGTTGGCTCCTGGATTTTGGGAACATGGGGCTATATCTTGGGGTTTTATTTGGTTCCAGTACTCTGATGGATCTCCCTTATCCATTTTTGTTGTGACATTGCAAGAGAACCGAGTTTGAATGCTTAAATTGATGTTGGCTTTAACTTTTTCCCTTGGTTTGTGATTATGTTGTTAGTTTCCCAGTATTTTAGATGTAACACCCGAGACTTTTATAAGAAATATTTTGTTTTTATTTTATATAAATCATCAAAGGAATATTTCACTACACATAACACTAGCTTGTCTTTCTTTACACGCAATCACGACCTTCATTGATATCATGCGTCGTACGCAATACAGAGTTTCACTAAACAACGATATGCTATTAAAATATTATTAAAACTAGCCGTTATGAATAGTAATAACCATTTTTTGAAATTTTGTAAATTTTATTTTTAAAAATGGACTTTGTTTTTGGATTCGGAATATCGAAATTATCCTAGGGTGATATTTTGGTATTTTTCTGGAAACTATCAATTTTTGATGAATAGTGAAAACACTGGGTTACTATTTAAAACCCGACATTTTATTTAAATAATTATTTATTTTATTTAAATTTATTTTAGTTTAAAATTGATACATAATACTTATATAAGTTCAATGTAATTCATTGGAGTAATTTTATAATAATTTTAGATATATAAAAATTTTATTGAACTTTTCACCGTCTTTTACCCACATCATAGGAAATTTTCAAATTTACATAAAACTTAATTTTACCGCTTTTGTGAGTGGAATTTAAAAATTCCTAGAGACACAGTTGATGACAGTAAGTAAAATGTGGTTCAATGAGATGAAAATATTTTTTGTTGAATAGTAACTTTTTACTTTTATTTACCACGGTTATAAGTAAATATGGTAATTAAGGGTAAAAATGATATTATTATTACCCAAACACATGTCCTAATTCTATTTTATAAGTGTATTTCGACCAAAATAAACCTTAGGAATAAAATATGACCATTTAGGCCCACTTGGATTAGATTAGGACATTTATTATTAATTTATTCAAAGAAGGGTTACAATTGATAAAATCAATGTTTAAATAGTAAATAATTTTTAATATAGGGTGATACATAAGATAAATTCCACTATACATATTAATTAAAAAGGTACAAAGATTTAATACATAATGGTATATTATTTTTAATTTTTAGACATTAAATAATTTAGTTTATTTATGACACAAATATGATGCAGTAATTATCTTATTAATGAAATATTGACATAATTGATGTTATAAATACCCAAATAAATGTAAATTGAGACTTTTTATGAATTCCATTAATTTTATAGGTTAATATGACATTTTACTATTGATTTAATTTGCTTTTTTAGAACTAATAATTCTTTTATGATTTTCACAAAAATCAATTACTAAATAGTGTCAAAATTGACATAAAATAGTTTTTAAAACAAATATTCTATTATTAATTGTTATTTTATTCATAAAAATCTAAGGATCTGACAAATGACTTAGATAAGGTTATATATGTTAATAATAAACAACTTGGGGTTCTTTTGGATCTTTATAGTAAGTTTATTAACCTTATAGTGTAAGAACACAAAAAGACACGGTAAAAGTAAAATTATCTAACTTAAAGTTAAATCTAAATGATAAGGTTAAAATAGTAAACTAAACTTGTCCAAATTCCATTGGATGAGATGATTTCTACCCATCCACACTTTAGCTTCGAAATAAATCAATTTGGAGCTATTTAAAACCGAATATATCTTTATAATAAAATAATATTTTTAGTTTTTCCAAAGGAGCCCCTCTCCTCCCTTATAAATTGGCACCTCCTCCCTCTCTTCCTCACACCACTTTGAGCCTTCAGTATAGTAATAAACCTGACAATTTCTCCTCTACACTTCCCTAGAAACATCCTAGAGGTCCTGGTATTCTTCATAGACCAATTTTAGTGCCCTAAAAGGAGGTCTCAAAGAATCCATTCAAAGAAGAGGTAATGTCTGTTACCGATTCTTTCAACTTTATTTCTTCTTCCACTTCTTATTCTTTAGTTGTTTCATTATGAATTAATAACATCAGTATCACTCGTATACTGATTTGTTATTATAAGTATGAAACAACCCTATTTCACCATCTATCCATCCTACAGAAAATGAAATCACCGCGCGTGCGTACGTACGGAATACCGTCTCCACGCCGTGGTGTAATCTATTTCCCACCACCACCGTACTTGGATGGGTATAATGGTGTAAAGAATGAATATATATGATTATTTTAAAGTGATATTGATTCTAAAATAGTATACATACACTCCACTACAATTCCACGATCATGGGAACAATATAATGGATCGTGCGTACGTACAGAATACCATCTCCACGATGTGATGCGACTCGTTCTACATGACTTTATTTGCATAATGATTACATAAATGAATTGAGTGAATAAATATGATATATATTACACTAATACCATTCTGTAAATGAGGTATCTATAACCTATAAAGAATAATAAGAATTTATTCGACAAAACACGCTTAAGAACAAAAAGTAATAAACACCCGAATAACAAGTATCAATGAAATATTACTAATAATAAGCTAAGAATATGAACATATATGATATCATAACAATGAGTATGATTCTGGAATAAGTAAATGACATTATTTAAATCATTATACATGAGGTTCGGACACTTACAAAGCAAATCGGACTAAAGGTATGGGAAATATCACAATCTCATTTTTATCCGAGATTGTTTATCCTTTGAAATTTACTGGGGTGTATTTTATCATCCACATCCATGTTTCCACAATATGTAATATTATTTCCATCCAACTACAATTGTTTAAATACAATTTTACCCTTCAGTGAGTTTTTATTATAAGATATGAAAGGAATCTTTTGTCATTTTTCGTACGAGGTACTTTTTGACATTTCCGAGAAAAGTACGAGAAGAATGTTTTTTTAACTTATATGGAATGAATGTATTTTTTAAAAATTATTTCCAAGAATCATATTTTACAAGTTTTCATGTTTATTTTTAATCAACTTCTTTTAGTTTATAATTGTATGACATGTTAAGAAATGAAATGTGTTTTTGAAGTAGAAAGGATATTTTCCTCAAGAATGGAGTTCAAGTGTTTTATCAAAATTATATTCCATCAAAGATAATAAAGGGTTCTGTTTCTATCCCTATTATTACATTGATCTGATTATGTTGTGATGGAATTATTTTTATGTATTCCTTTATCTTATATGAATTTTTTTATGATGTCACGATGTTTTAGAATCCCATTTTTATTACATGGGTTATGCTATGATATATGGTTTATGATTTTGTGGCACACATAAGAATGGTATCATTATGAGATGGGTGGGACCTATATCTCCCACCAATGCATTGGGTAATGATTTTATATCTCATGAGATAGACATGGATGGAACGATAGGTTAAACCGGTTCAGTGAAACAGGACTGAAACAAGGAATGAACTCGGTTCAGAAATGGAATTTGTCCACTAAGATAGTCTTGGCAATGAGTCTTGACTAATAAGAAATAATTCTTTATGATTATGTGTTTACGCCACAAAGCGTCATGTTTTAAGTTACGATTATTGTGATTACATTACACTACCATGATTTATCCCATGTTATGAAATTATGATCTCTTTTGCAGGGTATGATTTCAAAAATGTTATGTTCTTATGAATATGAAGTGATTGATATATCTTTTGTTTACCCTTACTGAGCATTTGAGCTCAACCTTTTGTATGTTTTCTTTCCCCAGGTTAGGAAGAAGGTTATTATGTAATATATGCCAAAAGGTACTATAGATATGATGAAATAAATGGGAGACAGTGTAGACGCTTCAGGAACTAGTTGTTTATATTTCCCAGTTTCTAAAGACACTATACCTATACGGTCCATCCATGGTTTTGTTATATGTTGTAATAAGTGTACTTCAATTTTTAAGTATTAATAATGTATGTAAATTATGGGTCGTTATAGTTGGTATTAGAGGAAAGGTATAGTCAATCTTTGGAAACTAGGATGTTAAACCCTTAGTAAGAATCCTAAAGATAAGTCTATTCATAGAACACAATCTTAGTGTTTTAGAAATGGCCATGAATAACCTTGGATAAGACCTTAAGTTTGATATTTTATTCTTGATTATGTGGTTTTCCTATTATAATTAGTGTTGCTCACACTATTCATCTTGGTTTTAGTCAATTGCTAGAACCTGAAGGAACCCTGTTAATGCGGAATGCGACGGGCAATGCAATGATTGTCCCCCTGGGCAACCAAACGTTATGGGAGCTGGAATGCAAAATCTTGTAGCCTTGCTCACACAAATTTCTCAAGATATGAATCATTCAGGACTTCCAAACGAGCAAAGAAAGGAGCAAAATTGTGTTGAATCCTTCATGAGACAGCATCCACCTTCATTCAGCGGGTCTACTGATCCATTAGTTGTTGAACAATGGATCAGTACTACTGAAAAGATATTTTCAGTTCTTCAATGTTCTGAACATGATAAAGTCATCTTAGCAGTGTATCGTTTGGAAGGTGATGCTGATCAATGGTGGAATCTTATCAATAATACGAGGCCAAGAGATGAAATTGAGGCCATGTAATGGGACGAGTTAAAGACCTTATTTTTCAATAAGTACATCCCTCGTATTCTCCGAAAAAATATGGAGAAAGAGTTTCTTGAATTGAAGCAAATGGATGATTATTCTGTTGGTACCTATAAAGAAAATTTTACAAGACTTTCATGGTACGCTTCTGGTATTATTATCCAACCTGAGAGTAAGATTTATTGATTCTTTAGTGACATAAAACCAAGACTTATAAGGGAGTTAGCCATAAGGGACTTCAATAGCTACGAGGAAATCGTTCAATGTGCTCTCAAAGTTGAGATGGAGATTGGAGTAACCCATCAGTCATATGGGTTTGATAAGAAGAGTAAAATGGAATTCAAATGAAAATCTTAAGAGCACACTGAAAAGAAGATGAGCTTTCCTTTATGCTCAAAGTGTGGAAAGAAACATGGAGGGAGTTGTCTTAAAGGGACAAGTAAATGTTTCAAATGTGGAAAGGAAGGTCATCGGGCATTTGAATGCCGCAATGATGGGAAGAAGATGTCTAATGATGCAAACAGAGGAAGGGATACACAGAATGAACCTCCTACACTTCAATGTTTCAAATTCAAGGAGATGGGGAATTATGCTAATCAATGCCCAAATCCAAGGGTTGATGATGATGGTCGACGTCAACAAACTCTTAAGGCTAAAGACAATGGAAAGTCACATGAAATTTCTATCAGCGATGTGGAGTACGATAACGAAGTGGTGAAAGGTACACTTACCATCCACTCTAAAGTAGAAAATGTTTTATTTGATTTTGGATCCACCCACTCCTTTATTTTTGAATAATTTTCAAAGGGTATCACCGTATTACCTCAACAATTAGATGTTGAGTTAGCTGTGACAACTCCTAATGGCATAATAGTCGCATCAAAAGTTTATAATTCTTCTCCGATTGAAGTTTGTGGTAAATTGATTCCTTCAAATCTTGTGATCCTCCCTATAGTGGAATTTGATGTGATTATTGGCATGGATTGGCTTTCTCTATATGGAGATCATAACAATTGCCAATGAAGGGAAGTCACATTTCATTTTCCAGATCAATCTTTGATCGTCTATCGCTGCAAGGATGAACATAACCTTCTAGTGGAAAATTCTTCCATCTTATGGGTCATGATTCCACAAAATAAAGGTTATTTATCTCAAATGGTTGGTGAGAAACTCACGATTAATAATATGTATATTGTATGGGAGTTTGACGATGTCTTTCTGGAGGAATTACCTGGTCTTCCAGCAAATCGTGAAGTTTAGTTTTCAATAGAACTCATACCAGGTGCTTTTCCTTTTTTAAATACACCTTATAGAATCGCCCTAATTGAGTTTCAGGAATTGAAGAAGAAACTCCAAGAGAATCTTGATAAGGGGTTCATACGCCCTAGTGCGTCACCTTGGGGAGCACCTGTTCTGTTTTTTAAGAAGAAAGATGGATCAATGAGACTCTGCATTGATTATCGAGAACATAACAAGATCACTATCAAGAACAAATATCCTCTCCCATGCATTGATGACTTATTTGACCAACTACACGAAGCTCAATAATTTTCCAAGATTGATCTTCGTTCATGGTATCATCAATTGAGGGTCAAAAGGGAGGATATACCAAAGACGACTTTTCGTACAAGGTATGGACACTATGAATTTATAGTGATTCCATTTGGTCTTACTAATTCCCCTGCTATCTTCATGGATCTGATGAATAGAGTCTTTAGAGACTATCTTGATCAGTTTTTGGTAGTCTTTATAGACGATATTCTTGTATATTTAAAGAGAAAGTAAGAACATGAAGATCACTTGAGAATTATATTAAAGACCCTGAGAAAGGAGAAGATTTATGCGAAATTTACCAAGTGTGAATTTTGGCTTCAAAAAGTTTCATTTTTGGGTCACATAATCTCAAAATAGGGGATATCTGTGGATCCCGCAAAAATAGAGGTTATTGAAAGATGGTCGAGACCAACAACAGTAACCGTGATCTGATGTTTTCTTGGTTTGGCTGGATATTATTGATTTTTTGTGAAATATTTTTCACGATTGTCTAATCCACTCACCAGGTTGACTTGGAAAGGAGTTAAGTTGGTTTGGACAGAGGAATGTGAAGATAATTTCAAGGAGTTGAAAAAAACGTTATCCAGTGCACCTGTGCTCACACTGCCTTGTAGTGGAGAAAGGATTGTGATCTACAGTGATGCATACAAGAAGGGATTGGGGTGTGTTCTTATGAAAAATGATATGGTGATAGCTTATGCCTCACGAAAGTTGAAAATCAATGAGCAAAATTACCCAACTAGTGATTTGGAGTTAGCTGCGGTAATCATTGCATTAATGATTTGGAGGCATTATCTTTATGGGGAAAGGTGTGACATTTATACTGATCATAAAAGTTTAAAGTATATTTTAACACAGAAGGAGATGAATATGTGCCAAAGAAGATGGTTAGAGATGATTAAGGATTACGACTGCTCAATTAATTACCACCCTGGGAAAGAAAACAAGGTGGCAGATGCATTAAGTCGACAAGACCATGCCAGTTTATCCATGATGAGGATCACAAAAGATCCAATATTTATGGATTTACAAAGGCTGGATCTTGGAATTATAATGAAAGGGGAAAAATCGTATCTTTCTAAAATGAATGTTCAACCATCTATACATGTTAATATTAAAGAAGCACAGAAAGAAGATGTAGAGTTACAAAAGAATGTGATAAATGTTCATGAATTCAACCTTGATTGTGATGGGATAATAATGTTCAGGAATCTGGTTTGTGTTCCTCCCATCCCCGAATTAAAGAAGGAGCTGCGGGATGAGGCTCATAGTTCTTCATTCTCTATTCATCCTGAAAGAACAAAGATGTATTGGGACCTGAAAGAGTAATTCTGGTGGGATAGCATGAAAAGAGATGTTCCTGAATATGTCTCTCGATGTATGGTTTGTCAGCAAGTCAAAGCTGAGAGACAGAAATCTAAGGGGGTGTTACAACCATTAACCATACCCGAATGGAAATGGGAAAACATCACTATGGACTTTGTCATAGGACTTCCTAAAACATCCAAAGGCAATAATTCTATTTGGGTCATAGTTGATCGTCTTACAAAGTCTGCACACTTCATTTCTATTGGAGAGGATTTCTCTCTGGATCAGCTTGCCAGGATATATGTAAAGGAAGTGGTAAGATTACATGGAGTACCACTTTTTATTATATCTGATTGGGATCCGAGGTTTACCTCAAAGTTCTGGCGAAGTCTTCAGCATACTCTGGATAGAGAGTTGAGTTTCAGCACTGCTTATCATCCTCAGACAGACGGTCAGTCTGAGAGGACAATTCAAACTCTAGAAGATATGTTGAGATCTTGCTCTATGGATTTCAAAGGTGGTTGGGATCAACACCTACCTTTGGTGGAATTTTCTTATAATAATAGCTTTCACTCCAGTATTCATATGGCTCCTTATGAATCTCTCTATGGAAAGAAATTCCGGACTCAAACTTGCTGGGATGATGTTGGGGAAAGAAATCTATTAGGACCTGATCTTGTTGATGAGATGGCAGAAAAGGTCCAATCTATTCAACAACACATAAGATCATCTTAGAGTCGACAAAAAAGTTATGCGTAAAACTGAAGAAAAGACATAGAGTTTTAAGTGGGTGATAAAGTGTTCTTACGAATATCTCCTTGGAAGATAGTAATGAGATTTGGAAAGAAGGGAAAGCTGAGCCCTAGGTATATCGGTCCTTTTGAAATATTGGATTGTGTTGGGAAGGTAGCTTACCTATTGGCGCTTCCACCAAATCTCTCTCAAGTTCTCGATGTGTTCCATGTATCTCTCATGAGAAAGTACATACTTGATCGTTCACATGTACTCAGCTCAGATGTTGTACCGCTGGATCAAGATCTTTCTTATGAAGAACAACCGGTAGAGATTCTCTATCGTAGTGAAAAAGTCCTATGGAACAAGACCACTTGCTTGGTGAAAGTTTCATAGAGGAACCACTAATTTTAATAATCTACATGGGAGCTTTAGGATATGATGAGGCAGAGGTATCCTCATCTTTTTGTTACAAGTGACGAATTTCGAGGACGAAATTCATTTTAAGGGGGGCTGAATGTAACACCCGAGACTTTTATAAGAAATATTTTGTTTTTATTTTATACAAATCATCAAAGGAATATTTCACTACACACAACACTATCTTGTCTTTCTTTACACGCAATCGCGACCTTCCTTGATAGCCTGTCTCGTACGCAATACCGAGTTTTACTAAAAAACGATATGCTATTAAAATATTATTAAAACTAGCTATTATGAATACTAATAACCATTTTTTGAAATTTTCTAAATTTTATTTTTCAAAATGGACTTAGTTTTTGGATTTGAAATATCGAAATTATCCTAGGGTGAAATTTTGGTATTTTTCTGGAAACTTTCAATTTTTGATGAATAGTGAAAACACTGGGTTACAATTTAAAAACCGACTTTTTATTTAAATAATTATGTATTTTATTTAAATTTATGTTAGGTTAAAATTTATACATAATAATTATAAATGTTCAATGTAATTTATTGGAGTAATTTTTTAATAATTTTAGATATATAAAAATTTTATTGAACTTTTCACCTTCTTTTACCCACCTCCTAGGAGAATTTGAAAATTTACATAAAACATAATTGTACCGCTTTTGTGAGTGGAATTTCAAAAATCATAGAGACACAGTTGATGTAAGTAAGTAAAATGTGGTTCAATGAGATGAAAATTATTTTTGGTGAATAGTAACTTTTTACTTTTATTTACCACGGTTAAAAGTAAAGAGGGTAATTAAGGGTAAAAATGATTTTATTATTACCCTAACACATGTCCTAATTCTATTGGATAAGTGTAATTCGACCAAAAACAACATTAGGAATAAAAGATGACCATTTATACCCACTTGAATTAGATTAGGACATTTATTATTAATTTATTTAAAGAAATGTTAAAATAGTTAAAATCAATGATTAATAAGTAAATAATTTTTTATATAGGGTTATCCATAAGATAAATTAGACTATAAATATTCATTAGAAAGGTAAAAATATTTCCTACATAATTGAATTTTATTTGTAATTTTTAGACATTAAATAATTTAATTTATTTATGACACAAATATGATAGAGTAATTATCTTATTAATGAAATATTGACATAATTGATGTTATAAATACCCAAATAAATGTAATTTGAGACATTTTATGAATTAAACTAATTTTATAGTTTAATATGACATTTTAGTATTTATTTAATTAACTTTTTCGAACTAATCATTCTGTTATGATTTTCACAAAAATCAATTACTAAATAGTGTCAAAATTGACATAAAATAGGTTTTAAAACAAATATTATATTATTAATTGTTATTTTATTTCTAAAAATCTAAGGTTCGCCCAAATGACTTATATAAGGTTATATATATTAATAATAAAAAACTTGGGGTTCGTTTGGCTTGTTATAGTAAGTTTATTAACCTTATATTGTAAGAACACAAAAAGGCACGGTAAAAGTAAAATTATCTAACATAATGTTAAATCTAAATGATAAGTTTATAATAGTAAACTAAACTTGTCCAAATTCTATTAGATGAGATTATTTCTACCCATCCCCACCTTAGCTTCGAAATAAATCAATTTGGAGCTATTTAAATCCGAATATGGATTTATAATAAAATAATATTTTTATTTTCTCCAAAGGTGCCCCTCTCCTCGCTTATAAAAGGGCACCTCCTCCCTCTCTTCCTCACACCACTTTGAGCCTTCAAGCTCGGAAAACCCCTGAAAATTTCTCCTCTCCACTTCCCTAAAAACATCATAGAGGTCCTGGTATTATTCAAAGACCAATTTTAGTTCCCTAAGTGGAGGTCTCAAAAAAGTGCTTCAAAGAAGAGGTAATGTTCGTTACTGATTCTTTCAACTTTATTTCTTCTTCAAATTATTCATATTTAGTTTTTTCATTATGAATTAATAACATCAGTATCACTCATATAATTATATGTTATTATAAGTATGAAACAACCCTATTTCACCATCTATCCATCCTACAGAAAACGATATCACCGCGCATGCGTTCGTACGGAATACCGTCTCCACACCGTGCTGTAATCTATTTTCCACCGCCACCTTACTTGGATGGGTATAATGGTGTAAAGAATGAATATATATTATTATTTTAAAGTGATATTTATTCTGAAATAGTATACATAAACTCCACTACAATTCCACGATCATGGGAACGATATCATCGCTCGTGCGTACGTACGGAATACCGTCTCCACGATGTGATGCGACTCGTTCTACATGATTTTCATTGCATAATGATTAAATAAATGAATTGAGTGAATAAATATGATATATATCACACTAATACCATACTATAAATGAGATATCTATAACCTAAAAAGAAGAATAAGAATTTATTCGACAAAACACGCATAAGAACAAAAAGTAATAAACACCCGAATAACAAGTAGCAATGAAATATTAATAATAATTAGATAACAATATGACCATATATGATATCATAAAAATTAGTATGATTCTGTAATAAGTCAATGAAATTATTTAAATCAATATACAGGAGGTTCAGACACTTACGAAGCAAATCGGACCTAAGGTAAGGGAAATATCACTATCTCATTTTTATCCGAGATTGTTTATACTTTGAAATTTACTGGGGTGTATTTTATCATCCACATCCATGTTTCCTCAATATGTAATATTATTTCCATCCAAATGCAATTTTTTAAATACAATATTATCCTTCAGTGAGTTTTTCGTAAAAGATATGAAAGGAATCTTTGGTCATTTTTCGTACGAGGTACTTTTTGACTTTTCCGACAAAAGTACGAGAAGAATGTTTTTTAACTCATACGGCATGAATTGATTTTTAAAACATTATTTCCAAGAATCTTCCTTTACAAGTTTTCAAGTTTATTATTAATCAACTTCTTTTAGTTTAGAATTGTATGACATGTTAAGAAATGAAAAGTGTTTTTGAAGTAGAAATGATATTTTCCTCAAGAATGGAGTTCAAGTGTTTTATCAAAATTATTTTCCATCTAAGATAATAAAGGGTTCTGTTTCTATCCCTATTACTACATTGATTTGATTATGTTGTGATGGAATTATTTTTATGAATTCCATTATCTTATATGAATTGTTTTACGATGTCATGGTGTTTAAGAATCCCAATTTTATTACATGGGTTATGCTGTGATGTATGGTTTATGATTTTGTGGCACACATAGTAATGGTAAAATAATGAGATGGGTGGGACCTATATCTCCCTCCAATGCATTGGGTAAAGATTTTATATCTCATGAGATAGAAATGGCTGGAATGGTAGGTTAAACCGGTTTAGTGAAACATGACTAAAATGAGGAATGAACACGGTTCAGAAATGGACTTTCTCCACTAAGATAGTCTTGGAAATGAGTCTTGACTAATAAGAAATGATTCTATATGATTATGTGTGTATTCCACAAAGCTTCATGTTTTATTTTATTATTATTGTTATTAAATTTCACTAACATGATTTATCCCATGTTATGAAATTATGATCTCTTTTGCAGGGTAAGATTTCCAAAATGTTATGTTCTTATGAATATGATGTGATTGATATTTCTTTTGTTTACCCTTTCTGAGCATTTGAGATCACCCTTTTGTATGTTTTCTTTCCCCAGGTCAAGAAGAAGGTTATTAAGGAATATATGTCAAAAGGGACTATAGATATGATGAAATAAATGGGAGACAGTGTAGACGCTTTATGAACCAGTTGTTTATGTTTCCCATTTTCTAAAGACACTATACTTATACGGTCCTTCCATGGTTTTGTTATATGTTGTAATAAGTGTACTTCAATTTTGATTTATTAACAATGTATTTAAAGTATGGGTCGTTATAACAGAACATTATTTAAATAAGATTACTTGAACATGCAAGAAAGAATGGCTTAAATGGGAATTGGTTCTGGGGGGTGAGTTGTGACTCGACTATGAGCAGTGTGCTTCCTATGAATAGGGACGAGTGTACTTGTGCTTGGATTGGCATTGGAAACCCAAGGTTGGGTCGATTTTTTGTTACTTATATATGTATTTTTGTAGTTCTTATGTTTCTTATTCGCACCCCACCCATGTTAATCACTTAGTATCGAACACACCCCATTTCATGGGGGAGGGTGTTTTTTCCATCACTTTTATTAGTTGCTGGTTATTATCTCATTTCTAATCCCTTTCTCAGATAGCCCATGTATCCTTGGGTAGGTTGTGATGGCATGAGGTCCATTATTATCCCATGAATCTTCAGGCGGGGTGGTTATGATGGTCGGCCTCGGTGTTTACAGGAAGGTTGTTTCCCAAGTATCTTCGAGACGAGGCCCAGGTGTCTTCGGGCATGACGGTAGATTTCTGGCCTAGGTGTCTTCGGGCGTGGCAGTGGTTGTTCTGGCCTTGGTGTTTTCAAGCATGGTTACGTGAGATTGTTGTGGCCCAGGTGTCTGCGGGGGGGATAACGGTTGTGACCCAGGTGTTTGCGGACGGGATGTGTGGTTGTGGCCCAGGTGTGTGCGGGTGGGTGTTGTAGTGGGAATGAGATGAGAATGGAGGGATTGGTTCGATGCATAGAATGTCTTCAATAACTAGTGGGAGAGCGGCATGGGGTACCCAAACATCGATGTGCTATTACTATACTTTACTTGACTTGTGTTATTTGGGGGAGTGTGCCTTGGTGTGGCTTGGGTGGATAGTTTACCTTGTTAGATGTTTGGTTATCCCTTTTCCCATGGGGCATTAGAATGTCTCCTCACTTGTGCATGAGAGACTTTGGTTTTCCCTACTGAGTGTACTTGTATGCTCACCCTACTTATATAAAACTGCTTTCAGGTTTCCAGGAGGACTTCAGGGATCGTGCGGAGCCGTACTAGCTTGGAACTTGGGGCAGTTACTGTAGTCGTTTTCCTTTTATTGGTACTTTACCTTTGGAGTTTTGTGACTTTTATCTTTTACCTTTGAACATGCATATAGGAATGGTTTACTTTCAGCCGTACTTTCACTTTTAGTTTTGGTGTTGTGGGATTTAATATCTTATCTTCTGATCCTATTAAAATAAAAAAGGGTAATTCCTTCCATTTAGTGTGTGATTCTATACCCTCGGTGCTGGTCGCCACTCCGAGACCTATTAAATTCTGGTTTCGGGGGTCATTATCTCTCCTTCAACTTAAATAAGGAAGGGCGTGACAATCTATTGACCCTTCCCTCCTTTTGGTGAAGGCAGTTCGTGACAGCAAACTACTGTCTCGTGAAACGTTGATTGTTCAAATATCTCCTACCGCCTCTCATTGTGGAAATTATGATAGAAATTTATTTATATATTATACTTATTATATTTATATTTCCTCTATGGTTCTTTAATTTTAATTTATATCATACCTTTATGGTTTCCATAAAGTGTAAACCCAATAATTTCATTTGAGGAAGTGCGGACTACCGCCCCCTAAAAGTGATACGACTCATTTATACCATATGTGGATCATATAAAGGATAGTGTTACTACAATTATATATCATATTATACTGGAATTATAATATACCTATGTATCATTAAGTTTTCATTACTTCAAAAAAGAAAAAATGGAATGAAAGTAGCGTTCTGGCGTACGTATGGCTTACCATCTCAATGAACGGTGCATTTCATTTTCTTATATCCAAATGATATTGACTATTATAAATACATATAAACTGGATATATATGATATATAAGATTTGTAAATCATGACTATCATTCTGTATATAATGGACTTTTGACCACATGGACAACTTGTAATTATAAGTACCAAATATCAACAAAACGACCGTTATTAATATAAATGATTATGTAATTTTTATAACATTATAATAAGTGATATAAAAGGAATAATAAATATGAAAAGGGTTCTCTAGAATGTAAAAATTAACTTTGATTTATTATTTAGGAGATTAAAGAACGAACGAGTCAAGTCGGACACATGGTAAGGGGCGTTGTCTCAATCTCATTTCATTTAGGCATATTTCTAATTATACATGACTTTATTTTATACAGTGTATAAACCCCTTTGAATTTTCATTTCATTCGAATAGATTATTTTTTTCTACGTAGATTTTTACTAAATGACGAAGGGAATGTTTTTTAATGATTGCGGTGAAAATGACCTTTTCACCACCATGAGCATTATTTGATATTTGGTATCCTTAACAAGCCATAATGTTTTTAAAAGTAAAAAAAATACCATATACTCTTTTACGTATTTTGGTATTGAAAATGGTTTTGAAAATTGATTGGTTATGTCAATATATTTAAATGATATATTGTGATTGAAATGTGGAAATGGTGTCTTTTTTGTATGTTTGTTTTATGTGTTATGAATATGTTATAGTTCTTGCAAATTTTTTACGTACGCAGGTGGTTCCATGATAAACATAGGGTGGGTGATCCCAAGATCAATCTCCAATGCATTGGGTAATGTGACAGAGGTAAACGTTAATTTTTCTCCATAGAGATTTATGGAATATACTATGATGGGTATTCCAAATGTAACTCCCTACATAGGTGTGAAAGCTACAATGTAATTATGTTATAAATGGAGTATAATACCATTCAGATTTATGTTTTCTATATGTTATACATAAATCATATGATTTAACGAGGTCTGTTAAAAATATTATGATGTGATGGACTAATTTTTTCTTTCTTTTTTTATAACCCTTACTGATATTTTTCTGCTTATCCCAAGTTTTTAAATGTTTTTCATAGGACTTAATTATGAATAGGGTTAAGGATGGGATCAACAAAAAGTCATAATGTATAAAACATGGAATTAGACCTGACACTTTTTTTCAAGAGTTTTTATTGTATGAAAAAATGGAAATTGAGTAGAAGTGTCTGCCTTGTAATTTTTGAGATGTAGTGTAATAGTTAAGGATTAATTATCTAAAACTATAAACATAAAAAGATCCTCAATGTGAATTATTCATTTCATTCAAGTTTATGTAATGTTTAAAGGCTCGGTCTTAATATTTGGTATCAAAGGCCGGTTTAAACAAATTTATGAGTTAGAATATTTTTAAATTAAGGTCCATATATTAATTTATGGTATCATAAAAATGATATAGCATTTACAGATTAATATGTTTCTTCGCCTGAGATATTTCTGTGTTCATAATGGTTTTCTACCGAGGAAACGGGGAAGCTATGATGGGATGAAATACGAAGTAATAAAACCTACCAAACTAGCAACCTGAGATAGTCGGAATTGGAACTGAACAGTTTGTTGCAGTGATGGAACATTTGACTCAAGATATAAATGATGGGTGTATCCATGCACAAGATCAGCCAAATCGACCACAGTGGAACATGACAGTAGTAGATCATTTCATGAGGCAGCATCCCCATCATTCGGAGGATCATCTGACCCTATTCTTGCTGAAGGGTTGATTAATGTATTGGAGAATATTTTGGATGTCATGGGGTGTTCAAAACATCAAAAGGTTAGTCTTTCTATTTACCGTTTGGATTGTGATGTTGATCAATGGTGGCCAATGGTGAAAAATATCAGGGAGAGTGAAGAGAATGATTCACTAAATTAGGTTGAATTCAATGGTATGTTTGTTGAGAAATATTTTCCTAAGGTGGTTCATCTTATGATGGATAAAAATTTCCTGGAATTGAGGTAAGAGGATGACTCAGTGGATTCTTATGAAGAAATATTCAATTGACTCGAAATATATGCTCCAAATTTCATACATGATCATGATAGTAAAATCAATAATTTTTACTTAGGATTAAACCCATTGTATCAAATGGATTTATCTTCTTGTGAGTTCAAATGTTATAAAAAACATGTTCGATGTATGAAGAAGTTGGAAATGGAGTTTACCGATTATCAGGTGTTCGTTGAAAAACAACAGAATAAGAGGTCGAGGTGGCATACAAAAGGGAAGAACTCTTCAAAAAAATTCTGATGGTATGAAACTTAAGTTTAACATTTGTGAAAATTGTGGTAAAATGAATGTTGGGGAATATATTTTGAATTATGTTAAGTTCTAATGATGTTGTAAAATGGGACTTAAGGATCATAATTGCACTGAAAAAGATCAGGGTAATGGTAAGACAAAATCTAATTTACAGTGAGTAAAATGTTTTAAGTGTAATGAAATGGGTTATTATGCAAATGAGTGTCCAACGAAGAATGTAGCTGATGTAAATCAACCAGACTACAAGCAGAAAGGGGTGGTGAAATCCTTTGCAACAACTTCAGCAAAATTTGGGCCATCAAATAAAGTAGTATCAAGTACACTGTTTTTTTTCTCTTCAAATTATGCCAATATGTTTTTTGATTTAGAGTCTACACATTCATTCATTTCTGAGAAAGATTTTAGTAAATTGGGAAATCCATCTCATGATATGAATCCTGAACTTATGGTAAAAACATCGAGAGTAAATTATGATACAAAAAAATAATAATAACCTCCTTTTCCTTGTGTGCGGAAATAATATACCTAAAAACACTACTATTCTGACTTCTATAGAGTTTGATGTCATTTTGGGTATGGATTGGATTTTCGTTTATCATGCTAAGATTGACTGCTGATAAATATATGATTCCTTTCAGAATGAATGTCAGTTTGTGTAAAAGAAAGAACATGTACTTTTGATAACATATCAGGAAGTTAAGAAACTAGTAAATTATGGAAATTAATTTTACCGTGCACATATTGATAAAAACAAAGAAACTATTCAGATTATTGATGTTCCAGTGGTGAATGAGTATCATGATGTTTTTTCTGATGAGTTTCTAGGTATAATACCTAATCGGGATGTTGAATTTACTATTGACTTAGTTCTTGATGCTAAGCCAATTTCAAAACCCCCTTATCAAATGGATCAAATTGAACATTTAGAGTTAAAGAATCAATTGTAGGAGTTAATAGAAAAAGGTTTCCTTCGACCTAGAACATCACCATGGGGTTCTCCTATCTTGTTTGTTAAAAATAAATATGGTTTAATGAGACACGACATTGATTGTAGTGAATTTAATAACATCAATGTTAAGAACAAGTATCCTTTTCCTCATATCAATTATTTGTTTGATCTGCTCTAGGGAGCTCAGTATTTTTCGAAGTTTGACTAGGAGGTCAAGGTACCATCAGTTGAAAGTAAAGGAATCATACATTCTAAAGACCGTGTTTCATATAAGATAATTACATTAGGTATTTTTTGTTATTCCTTTTGGTTAAACCAATGCACCAGCTGTATTCGTGGGTCTTATGAATAGAATTTTCTGTTAGTTCTTGGATAAGATTTTTCATTATTTTCATTGAGCATATTTTGGTTTATTCTGAATGGAAAAAATAACATGAAAGTAATTTAAGTGTTGTATTGAATACATTAAAAGATAAGGAACTGTATGGGAAATTCTACAATTGTGAGTTTTGATTACAAAAAATTTCATTCCATGGTCTCATCTTTTAAAAAAATGTCATAACTGTTGATCGTGCCAAAAAAATTGTTGATGAATAGACCAGATAGTAAAATATAACCGAGATTCATATTTATCATGTATTTTGGGGTTATTACTGTAGTTTTGTTGATTATTTTGCACGGTTATCTATCCCGCTTACTAAGATAACTCGAAAAGGTGTTAAGTTCATTTAGATAAAAGAAGGTGATGATTGTTTTTAGGAATTGAAAATAAGATTGGTGAATTCTCCAGTTTTTGCACTAACTTCCAGTTATTTTGAGTTTGTTATCTACAGTGATGCTTCGTTGAAAGGAAATGGTTGTTTCCTAATGCATAATGGTCAGGTAATTGTTTATGATTCATGTCAGTTGAAAACTCATGAGTTAAATTACACTACACATGATTTGGAATTATCTGATATTTTTTTGCTTTAAAAATTTGAAGGCATCATTTGTATGGAGTAAAGTGTGAAATATATATTCCTCACATGAGTTTAAATTATATATTCACTGAAAAATAATTGACCATGAGACAGAGGAGATGGCTATAATTAATTAAGGATTATAATTTCACGATTCATTACCATCCATGAAAAGAAAATAATGTAGATGTTGCTTTGAGTCAAAAAAGTAATGATACATTAACCATGTTACATTTGGAACAAGATCCTTTGATTAACAATTAAATGAAATTTAGCACAGAAGTTGTTGGTGTAGTAAATTCCTTTTTTTAGGTGTCAATTAAATAATCTCTAGTAGACAGAATTAAGCAAGTGCAGAAGGAATATCGTGAGTTGCAGAAAAAGGTAGAGTTGGTTCAGAAGGGAATTTTTCCTGATTTTAACATTGATAGTTACTTTTTTGAGGTTTTGGAAGATATTAGATGTGCCTTGTGATTCACAGATTAAGAATGAGTTATTATGTGAAGCTCATACTTCTGCGTTTTTAATTCATCCTGGTAGTACTAAGAGGTACAAAGAGCTTTGGGAGAATTACTCGTGAGATGGAATGAAAAGAGATATAACTGATTTTACTATGAAGTGTTCGACTTATAGTCTGGTTAAAGAAGAGAGGTAGTTGCCAAATGGGATGTTTCAGTCTTTACCGGTGCCAGAGTGGAAATGAGAAAATATATCCATGGACTTCGTTGTAATATTACCAAAGACTTCTTGAAGTAATAATACAATCTGGGTTATTGTTGATCTATTGACTAAATCTTCTCATTTCCTTTATATTCAAGATATTATTTATCTAGATCAACATTATCGGTTTTATATTAAAGAGATAGTCAGGTTTCATGGAGTTCCCCTTTCCATGGTATCTGATCATGATCCCAAGTTTACTTCCAAATTTTGGAAAGGCCTTCAGATTTTGTTGGGTGCTGAATTAAAATTTAGTAAAACATTTCATCCTAAATGAGATGAGAATTCATAACGAACGTTTCAGACATTGGAGTATATTCTATGTGCTTACTCAAGGGTTTACCAGGATTGTCGGGACCAACATATTTCTTTGGTTGAATTGTTTTATAATAACAGTGTTTATTCTAGTATACATATGGCTCCATTTGAGGCATTATATAGAAAGAAGTGTCAAAATACATATTTTTGGGATAAAGTAGGTTAAAGGAGACTGATGGGACAGTAATTGGTAGAAGAGATGACATAATAAAGTTCAGTTGATTCAGAAGCACATGATAAAATCTCACAGTAGGTAGAAAATTTATGCGAATAACCCGAGGAAGGATCCTTTTTTCAAGGATGGTGATCATGTCTTTCTCAAATATTCTCCATGGATAACTGTGATGTGTTTTGGTAAGAACAGAAATATGAGTCTGAGGATCATTGGACCCTATGAAATCCTGGAGAAAGTTGGATCATTTGCCTATATAGTGGATTTACCTCCATGTTTATCCCAGGTACACAATGTTTTCCATGCTTCCATGTTGAGAAAGTATTTTTCGAATCCATCTCATGTTTTGAGACCTGAGGTAGTTCAGTCGGAAGAGTATCTCTCTTATGGGAAAAAACGAGTCCAGTTTCTTGATGGAAGAGAGCAAGTGTTACAGAATAAGGTAATTCATTAGGTAATGGTTTTGTAAAAAAACCATATGGTTGAAGAGGCAACGTGGGAATCTAAAAATGAAAAGCGGGATAAATACCCATATTTATTTGATAAGTAAAAAAAATTTGAGTATGTGATTTCCAAAAGGGGGAAAGGATGTAACATCCCAAGTAAATAAATGATATGATATTTTCATATTTATTAATATTTGTGAGTTAAATATTAATTTTACTTTAAAGGGGATTCTAAATTATATAGTGTACCCGATACATAATAACTAGTTTCTTTGAAATCTTATGTTGTACACAACATTGATTTATACTGAAAAATAATAATATAATATTATTATTTTAAATGGTAGTTAACGCATAGTCGTTTTATATGTGGGAATGAACATATCTAGCTAAAATATTATTACACATGTTTGTTAAATGTTTTAAAAATTTTCAAATAAAAGTTAAAGGCTTAAAATGTGAATGAATCCAATTTTAAGCATAAATACTCTAATATTCTTCAAAAGGTCAATTTACCAACTTTTGATTGAAATGCCTTTTTAAATCAAGTATTTTCACTTTTATATGTTATTTTTTAAAAAATAAAATTCTTATTTAGAATCGGGACCTCAAAATTTACATTGGATAAAATTCTGGTATTTTTCTGATAAAGTTCATTTTTAATGAATAGTTCGAAATACGACATTTTAATTAAAAATTGGATACTAATATAATTTATTTATATGTATAGACTATATTTTTAATTAGTTTTAAAATTTTATTTGATTATGTTTTTACCATTTAATCCAATGTTGGTCATTGGATGTAATTTCACTTTGAAATTGGATAGAAAAAAGTGTCATTATTTTGACAGTTATTATTTATAAAAAATACAGTTTTTTGTTCTACCAACAGGAATTAATTATATATTAATTACGTCCACTTTAGTTTTTTTGAATTTTGGAAAAATTGATTCCATATTTGGAATATGGAGTTCCAAATTCTGTAAATAGGTAACTTTTATTTTTAGACATTTTGAATATTTACTTCAGAAAATAATTTATTTGACATGGTTAAAGGGTATGTCATGTAAATAAGGGTACAAAAATAATATTAAATTACCCATAAACTTGTCCTAACCATATTTTAAGATATTTTTCCGACCAAGGGAATCTTTGGGTTGATTAGGGGACCCCATGGAGCCACTTGGGAGTGATAATCACATTTTAAATTAATTAATTTAAAGTAAGGACAAAAATAACATAAAAATATATCATTTATTAGAATAATTTTATATGGTGTTTTATAAGTAATCTCTTCAAAATAAAATTCATTTTAAATATAAATATATTTCCTAAATCTTTCTATTTTATTTATAAATTTTAGACATCAAATAAATAAAACAATTTATGACACAATAATGATGCAGTGATTACCTTATTAATGAATGATTTAAATAAATGAGATTATAAAATTTAAAAAACTATCCAAAACCTGTCCAATTATTATTTTATGATTTTATTTCAAATAAGAGCCATCTTATCATTAATTTTAATGTGTTTTGGACCTTTTGAAACAATAAATCAATATATAATAAAAAAAATATTTTCAAACTTTTCTAAAGAGCCTCTTGTCCCCCTTATAAAAATCTATCATCTTTAACCCATTAAATACACCTCTCAAGCCATTTGGCTCATCCAACATATACCCAAATAATCTCTAAAGATCCCTCTTTTCCTCTTATAAGACTTACTTCAGGCATAAGGAACATCAAAGAAGCCTTTTGGTTCAAATCAAAGGGAGTTACCTGATTTAATGGTAATGTCTTCGCTCAAGTTCTATTATTTTATTTTAATTATCCACTCCCTATGCACTTCATATTAATTGTTTACATAAAAACACAAGTATATTCAATATTCTAGGTTATTTTTATGAAAATTATTTGAAATACAATTACACATACCTCTGTCTAATGGGTAAATAACATAATGATTGTGTGGACTGGGAACTAGTGCCTCACAAAATGATGATTGTTCAAATATATACTACCACATATCATGGTGGCCATTATGATGGAAATGTTTTTATATGTGATACATATTATATTTATACTGTCTCTATGCTTCTGTATTTTTCATTTATATCATACATTTATGGTTTCTATAATGGGTAAATACGATAATTTCATTTGAGGAAGTGCGGACAACTGCCCCCTCAAAGTGACATGACACATTCATACAATACATGGAACTTATAAAGGAATTAATTACAGAAATTATATATGATATTATACTGGAATTATAATATACATATGTATCATTAGGGTTTCATTCGTTTAAAAATGAAAAAAGGAAAAGAAAGTAGCGTTCATGTGTACGTAGGGTTTACCGTCTCCATGAACGATGAATTTCATTTTCATATATCCAAATGATATGGAAAATTCTAAATACATATATACTGGATATATATTATTTATATGATATATAAATCATGAATATCATTATATATATCATAAAATTTTGACCACATGGACAAATTGTAATTATAAGTACCAAATATCAACAAAATGTCCGTTATTAACATTAATGATTATGTAATGTTTATAACATTTTAATAAGTGATATAAAAAGAACAATAAACGTGAAAAATGTTATCATGAAAGTAGAAATTATCTTTAGTTTATTATTTAGCAGATTAAAGAATGAAATATTCAAGTCAGAAACAAGGTATGATACTTCATCTCAATCTCCTTTCATTGAGTAATATTTTGATTTATACATGACTTTCTTCTATATGGTGTATAAACCCCTTTGAAATTAAAATTTATTCAAAGGGAATCTATTTTTCTACATAACATTTTACTAAAAGACAAATGGAATGTTTCTTTTTAACGTATGCGGTGACAAAAACCTTTTCGCTGCCGTGATAATTATTTGATATTTGGTTTCCTTAACAAGTCGTAATGTTTTTAAAAGGAAAATAAATACCATATACAATTTTATGTATTTAGGTATTGAAAATGGTTATGATAATGGATATTTTGGTTTCAATATATTTAAATTATATATTGGGATTAAAATGGGGAAATTTTATCTTTCCTTTTTGTCTGTTTTATGTGTTATGAATATGTTGTGGTTCTTTGGAATTGTTTACATATGTGGGTGGTTTCATGATAAACCTTGGGAGGGTGATCCCGAGATAGCTCTCCAATGAATTGGGTAATGTGATGGAGGTAAATGCTAATGTTTCTATTATGGGATTTAAGGAATATACTGTGATGGGTATTCAAAATGTAACTCCCTACGTAGCTGTGAAAGCTACAACTTTATTATATTATGGAATCCAAAAATTTAACATTTAGATTTATGTTTTCTACGTGAAATTCATAAATATAATGATTTCATGAGGAATGTCAAAAAGCTTAGGTTTTTATGGAATACAGTTTTTTTATTTTATAACCCTTACTGATCTTTTTATGCTCATCCAAAGTATTGAAATGTTTTTCACAGGACATAAAGATTAATTGTGTAAATGATGGGATCAAGAAAAATTCATACTTTCTAAAACATGGAACTAGACCTGACTCTCTTTTTTAAATATTTTTTGTTTTATGGAAAAATAGAAATGCAGTAGAAGTGTCTACATTGCAATTTTTGAGATGTTATGTAA
Organism: Viscum album; assembly: GCA_963277665.1. Classification (NCBI taxonomy): domain Eukaryota; kingdom Viridiplantae; phylum Streptophyta; class Magnoliopsida; order Santalales; family Viscaceae; genus Viscum; species Viscum album. The sequence continues at coordinate 1,469,791,672 of OY728125.1, read as the reverse complement.
CATTTATGGCCTAATTCTCTAAAACTCTAAATCATAAAATACCCTTAATGTGAATTATTCATTTAATTCAAAATTATGTAATGTTTTAAGGAATGTTCCTTAAATTTAAAAATTTATTTAATATATCATTTCAATGATTCTAAAAAAAATTAATATAATATTTAGAAACAATTGTTTTGGATGAGAAAGGGTTATCGACCAAAGAGTTATGTGAAGATGAATTTTCAAAAAAAAATTATTTTTCAATATTTTTTCACATAAGGAGAGGAAAATAAATTTAAAACATGTATTTTAATGAAATAACCAATAGATAATTAATTTAATGTGTTACATGAAATATAGATCAGAATATTTCACCATTGGAATCAAACTATCCTAATAAATGATAAAATTTTAACAAACAACACATACCGTATTAGAATATTTAAATCAAAATCCAAAAGTAAAAATAATATTGAATTAATATTATAATATAATTAAAATAAGGATATTAGTGATATCAAATTTCATACTGGAATTATATACATCTCGTTGAAGAAGATATGTGCACAACATAACTTATGTCCCAAATAATTCAATTTGAAACAAAAAATACCTTTTGGAATTGGTAACTTTTTAACTATAAAAACCATGAGATAGAGGTCATAAAATGGGAGTTTAAATACCCATATATATAATGGTTTTCAAAAGAAAATACATTATTGGGTAGTATTTACACCGCATAAAAGAAACACATAGTGAATATGGAATCTATTTCCCCGAAAAATAAAAGAGAGAAAAAAACATTACTTCTTTAGTAAAATTTTGGATCATAGTGTCCAATAAATAATAACATAAAATTAAATATTAAATATCATAAAAATAAGGATATAAATTATATATTATTTGAAATGGGTATTACATACATGAAATAAAAGATAAAAGTTGTGAATTTTCATGTCTCTAAGAAATAAAAAGAGATTAAAACCCCCTTACCATAAGACTTGAAATACTTAATAAACATTTAATAATACATAATAATATATAAATATTTTAAATAAAAAAACTAATATACATATATAATATCATATTTTATTTATTTAATATAATTTATTTTTCATTTATTAACTATTCCATGTTAAAATTACATTTCTGTCAATAAATGATTTGTTTTCATGTATGTTTTATTATTTTTGGTCCAAATAATTTTATCACAGTTACATAATCACCATAATAATAAAAATGATATGAATATCATATATATTTTGTATACAAGTTTTTAGAGTGATTTATAAAAGGTAGATATTGAAAATGTAATAGACCATCCAATAAGAGGGTATTCCATTCATATGAAGGAGTGTTGTTACATTTTATCAACTGATTGAATGGAAAATGGTAAATAATATATTACCATTAAAAATAATATTTATGTCATATATATAACATATTTTATGTAAAACGACTTTATTACCAACGATGTAAAGCGAGAATGAATCACATTGCGTCGTAAGGTTGTAGTCAATCATACACAATAGTGGTGTCATTGTATTGCCACATAGTAGAAAGTAAGCAAGACTACTTGATGTAATAATTATAGAAGTATAATAATATCATAAATATATTAGATTAAAATTTAATATATCATTATATCCATACATGATACGATTCAATGAAAAAAGTAATATTATTTGTTCGTGAGGTGGCAGTATGCTAGACACACGAATAATGATCTCATAACCCATTTGATGGAAATAGAGATGGTTTTAGGTCGTTACCATAACATAACAATATCATGTTATGTTTAAGTTTATTATTTTATTAATCAGTTCCAAGGTTATAAATACAATTCAATTTTCATTGTTCATATCCTTCCAATCTTTTTTTTTCATTTTCAAAGCCCGTTAGAGGGAACCGGTACCCCAACCCGGTTCGTCCAACGGCATACTCTTCGGAGCCCTCTGGAACCTTCTTTGTGCGCATCGGCGTCTTCCACGGCGGTTAGCTCTTGACCACGGTTGAGGTGATGTTTTCGGACGATGGTGCATCACATATTCATTCCGATTGATGTGGTTTCCCTGCTGTTCTCTGGTGGGCGTGATGAAGAGGGTGGTATGGCCGGTGGTGGTCTGTCACCGGTGATTCTCACCGGCGAGGACGTCTGTTGAACGGTGGTCGGTCTGGCGTGCCCTGCCGGCGACATGATTGGTGGCGCGTTCCGAGGCGTCTGTGCGGCGACTGACGCTTCATGATGGCTCATGGCTCGAGGCGGGACACGTGGCTCGTGGCTCGAGGCGACTGTGCGTGATGGTTCATTGTTCATATCAATTATCTATTTATCTCAACTAAACACCATCTTCTAAACATCAGGAATAAACTATGGGTGATATTCCCTTAATCGAAATATCATCACACCATTAAATAACATTTCTAGTTTATCATATATATTCAAAATATATTTGAATATACTTCATGAAAACCTTATTTTAATCAATATTTATATATTTCATGATTTATATAACATAATTATTCATTTCCAATATATAAACACTTCTATCGTCCCACTTCCTAATCAAATCATTAACTATGATTCAACAACCAGATCCTTAATTCATATTTCCAATAATAATAAATATGAATAATTATATATTATTAATCAACATAAATTTAATCATGATAAAATATTTAAAAAAAATTGAGAACATCCCGTAACTTTCACATATCATTTATAGTCTCGTAATCACCACCACATTAACCCTAACTCACATAACCTTTCTAATTCTATTCATTATATTTCCACTTAATATATCGATTTTCATAACACCCATAATTTTAATAATTGAAACATTCAACCATTGATGACATATGTGGGAGACCATTATTATCATCAATTACATTAACCAAAAATTTCATTGTTTTCTCTAAAATTACATAAATTGTGTCCTTTTTCACACTAAAGAAATTTTCTCATCCGTTTGGGACATTCCTTGAAGTGATTCTTCCTACATTCTGGACATATATGAAAATGAATATTATTCTCACAATTATTTCAACCTAAGATATTCATACATAATTATGGATTATTTTTTAATGAACATTCTTTAAAATAAATAAACGCATTCCTAAGGACCACAATTGTTACAGGTCATTGGAAACATTGATTCAAAAAAATGGTCCTCAGGTAAATAACATCATAATGAACATAGATATTGAAAACAAGCACACTTTTCGGAAATATCATGTGTAATGAATTTCTTTATCACATGGGGAATGGAAACATAAGAATAAGTGTGATTAAATGCTTGTTAAGGGTTAGTAAGAGATATACGTCGGCATAAAAACAACCTAAGTGTATGAGAAAATGAAAAAAAATTGAATAGAATATCCAGAATATCAATGATCATTTTCTTGACTCATATAATATGGATTGGAAACCTATAAGATATTAATCTTTATAGAATCAATGTAAATGAACCATGAGATCATTACATTAGTATAAGAAGTCGATTTGGTCAATATACACAAGCATATAAAATATTTCCCATATTAATCAAGGTTCAGTTCTAAGTCTATCATAGTGGGAAGGGTTCACATCCCATACCCACATACAAGTAAAGGATTACTACCAATACAAATATAGTGGAAAAATTCCCTTACTAAACTAGGTTCACTGTATATTCGAGTCCTATATATCTCCTGAGATATAAATTTTCCCTAATGCATTATGGGGAAATATGGGTCCCACTGGTCTCATAATAAAGACTATAATTATGTGTTCTACAAGATCAGAAGATATAAATTACATCAAAACCCTGATATAAAATTGGTTTAAAAAAATTTCATCACATAAAAACATTTTGAATATATATATATATATATATATATCATAATCATTTCATCATTTCATCATCAAATAACCAGTGAAAAAATAAGAGGATTTCATGAAACATTTGTCATGTTATTACAAGTCAAAGTAAACTAGGTTTCATAAACATCAGGAAATCATAAAAATAAGACATTAATATAAGAATAATATTTGTTTCATTAAAGTATATCCCCAATAATTGAAATGTAACTTCCACACAGTTCATCATAAATAGGAAATTATTATGATCAATCATTTAAAACAATTCTTGAGGAAAATATCCTATCCACTTCGAAATACATAAATCATTTTTAAAATACATTTCCATGAAAAAAACATGAAACCTTATAAAATAATATTCACAAAATGATTTCAATTTTAATGGAAAGTTTCTTTCTTCTCATACATGTTATAATAGATATTATTTACACATTTTTTTTGAAATCCAAGTGGGAATTATTTTGATAATTAAATAATAGTTCCATACAAAAATTTTAAAAATGTTAAACATGGGTAAAAAATATTTATTTAAAATAAATTGAGGCTAATAATTTTTTTTTGAAAATGATTTTACAAAACGTTGTCTTAGAAGAAAACCGATTTAGGACACAAGAGAGAAATAAAGTCATATTTTTATAAAAATAATTAATCAATTATTTTAATTAAAAATGTGTTTAAAATGGTTATATTTATTTAAATAAGTATAAATAACCATAGGATATAAAATTTCATCAGAATAATCAGAGTTTTATCATAATAATTTATCATTGGATACATAATCATAAAAAATCATTATAAATAATGAGATTAGAACATAAAATCATTACCAATTTGTTATATTTGAATCATAAGTCCCATGAAGGAATAATATAAACTATAACCAGTTATATCAAGTGTAGAAATAAATTCATGATATTAAATATCAAATGGTACGTATATACACATCATGAATGAGTATATGTTCATAACAGCATGTACATATCAATGAAGGCAACCTGAGTGAAAAATCCATTACCATAGGTATTAACTTTTGTTGTACTCATTAAAACTCCTATATAAAAAATATAATTTTATTATATATAAATTAGATAAAAATATTAATATATGTAATACAATATATAATTTTCTTATGACATTTTATTGATTGATTGTTAACAATTCCATGTTAATGTTATTTTCGAAGTAATAACTGATTTTTTTCTCATCTAAGTTATGATTTTTTATTTTTTTCCCTCTTAAAATGATATTGATTTAGTCATCTCAAGTATTTGAAATATGATATATATATATATATATATATATATCATATTTTTTAATTATATAAATTTTTAAATTATTCCATAAAATTTTGTAATAGAAAATGAAATACACTATTCATATAGATGGTAGGGCGTACGTACACAAGAACATTATTTCCAAACTATTTTCAAATTTAAATAAATAATGATAAATTATATATTATATTTATATAATACCATTTATTATATAAATAACACTGATTTTCATTAAAGGAATCATTTATAAATCCCTTGTAAATCATTAATGAATCACATTACTTCAAGAGGTGGTAGTCTGTCGTACTAATGGGTGATATTATCGTATTCCAAAAAAATGGAAATCCTAATGGTATGTGTGATATTATAATAATTTAATAATAATAATATCATAAATATATTATATATAGGCAATATATCCCTCATTATTTCTATCTGTGGGAGGTGTTAATGGATAAATGAATTCCATCAGTTCACAAGGCGGTAGTCGGTCGTACACATGAACGATAATTTCATAACCAAATTGATATAAGTGTATATTTTTTGTATTTCATTATAATAATGAAAGAAAATATATTTTTATATATTAAAATATGGTTATTTTGTCATCATGGTGTAATAATAATAATTTATGGTGTTGGAGGACGGAATAAAAAAAATCTAATTGAGGAATGTTGCCTCATCTTCAGGTATTTTCCTTAGGTTTGAACCAAATACATATTAGGATGAATTTTTGTCCAAAATAATACTTATCAGATTATTTTAGAGAATTTGGATTGATATTTGAGTAGGTATTTTATTAACTAAATGTTTTTATGTTCTGAATATCAGTGAAGTAGAGGTGTACTTTTATAAGTGAGGTGAGTGGAACCCTTGTAATTGTTTGAAAGAATGAATTCTACCCATATTTTTTCCTTGATAAAATTCTCCAAAATGTGGTATTATCTATCCTAGAATAGATAGGGGTGAAATAGTTCCATTAAATGGTTATTGTAAATGATTTTTGTTAATTTTACCACTTATATTATATGTTTAACCCCTAGTAATTATATGTTTTACCTTAACTGAAGTAATTAATTTTAGCTGTTTTTCCTAATCATTATGATAAAAAATTAAATTTAACTTTATAAATTAAATTTAACTTTATAAATTAAATTATTCTGATTAAAAATATGGAATCCGTTTTTAAAAAGTCCATTCATAAAAGTTGTAAAATTTAATGAAAAATTTAACCCCGCAGACAAGCTGAGAAAGCATGTTATTTAAAGATAAAAATGATCGAACGATTGAAATGTTTTAATATAAAAATTCAATATAAAACATATTAAATAATCCTTAATTAAATTAATTTATTCAAAATTTATGTAATTTTACTTTAAAAACAATTTAAAATATATTCTAACATTATAAATAATTTAAATAAAAATTCATTTGACAATTAAATTTTTTTATTTATATCTATTCATAAAAAATGAAACTTTTATGAAAAATATTAAAACATAAACCTAATATAATTTTGATATTGGGATTAAAATTTTTTATTTATATTATTAATGTGTCCATAAATAATTTTATAATTGTTTTGAAAAATAAAAAAGGTTATTTTTTAGAAAATAGAAATTTTAAAACATATAATGATTTTCCTAAAATTATATAAATTTTTATCAATTATATTCCTTTATGTAAAACCATTAAAATTAATATTTTAAAAGTAGTTATTACTATTCATATATCAATGTTTAATTACATGGTCATAAAGTCCAAATTTAAATATATATACAAATAATATATCAATGTTTTGTTAAAACCCATTGGCATGTGTAACGGAAGCCATCAAAGTGTTGTGTTTAACACAAGATCAAATTGTTGTTTCATGTAATGTATGACATCCATGATATTTAATTTTTTATAAAAACATTATTCATAAAAATTTATGTTGTTATAACTATGGTCTCTACCACCCTAACTCTCAACAAACACTATCCTTCTCTTTATTGTTGAGTTAGATATTTGGTTAATGTGAAAATTGGTAATTGTATATCATGATAAACAAATTATGAATAATCACATTATCCTTCACTACGATTATCATCCCACTTTTAAGATATTTAACACATTTTCTATCAAATTATAATTTGATCCTAACCATTCCTATTCATTCTATTAAGTAAAACCTAAAATCATAGTCTGAGAAAATAATAATCATAGTGTGGAACCGCATAATCTTTGAAAATAACTTATAAGATATCAATGTCATGTAAAAGACTTTTTAATATTTGAAACATTATACATATACTAAGAAATTAATGGTAATTATTTAAATCCATCATGATGCTTGAAATAGAGTTTGTGAATTTCTAAATCATATACCCTGGGAGTGTCAAACCATGTGTGAAACAAGACACATTTTCATGTTCCAGGTGATGATAGAATTCAGATAAATGTGTCATTTTTAGATTTATTACCCCTAGGTACCTTTTTACTATAGAAACTTCAAATTATAGTATCAATACATTGATGAAATTTATTAGAAACCACATATGTAATTCATTACCAAAATTCTAGGATATTTTCCAATTTGATGACTCATCATTATAGTTATCCTTAGAGAAAAACCTAGAAACATTCTTAGAAGTATCCCTAGGAATGTCAATAATTTTTTTTAATCATAGTTTCGAATTGTTAACTAAACCATTCCTATAATAAAAAAATATAACTCAGTGAGATTATTTTACTCATAGTTTACCTCTTTTTAAATAAATAATCAATAAATTAAATGAACACACACCAAGAGTCGATAATAGGTTACTTTGTTTGGAGAATATTTATATAATAGTTTAATTTTTTGAATGAGATTTGAAATTTTCCATAAATATATTTCACTTTAGTACTATTCAAAAACATACCCCACATAATTGTTTTTCAAAACTTGCGGAAATGGATCATAAGAATGTGTGATCTTAGATGCTTAGAAATTGTATTAAAGGGTCATATATAAGTATAAAATTAACACAAGGGTATGAGAACATTAAAATAACATTTGGAAACCATACACTGAATATTAGAGATCATAATCTCGAGTTATATCATAAATATATTAAGGTTTTAAAGAAATTAATCAAAAGGTAATCAATGAACATGATCTATTAAATCATACATTAGGGAAAAACATTGAGGTGTGGAATATACATTATCACAAAAAATCATATGTCAAGTCAATTGAAAAATATATTCATATCATATTTGGCTTATGATAACCACTTCTATTCCAACATTGGGCTATGGATAAACTCTCGTGTACCCTTATTTCGGGCTTCAGATAACCCCTTGTGTACACACTATTAGGTTTGGGATAACCTCCCTTGTACGCTCTTCTAGGATATGGATAACCTCTCATATACCATCTTTTGATCTAGAGATATCATCCCATATACCATTTTACCTCATATTATATTAATCATCACCCAATTAATGGTAGGTTGATATAGCTCCCACCGATCACAAGATAAAAATAAAACATATGTATCACATAAAATTATAAAACACTAATTGTATTAGAACCCATGAAAAGAAATGGGATTCATAATCATTTCATCATTTCCAAAATTCATAACCCACAAAATAAAGAAGTTGAATACATAATAATTTTAGCATTCTATAACCTATGGAAGAGGAATCTGTTTTATAGACATCTATTCATCAAAAAGATAGAAAATTCATATAAATAATAATGATGGTATCCTCCGATCATATCCCCCATAACTTATAAATTACATCAAAGGGTTTCATCTTATATAAAAAATGTTTTTAAAGAAAAGTTAATTATAATTTTTCTTTTGGAAAATTAGTTTTCATTGGAAGTCACTTTTTAAAACGAAAGAATCATAAAACATATTTCAAATCCTTTCCTTTTAAAATTTATTTAAATCATATAAATGATGATTTAAAAATAATTTAAATTCATTTTTAGAGGAAAATATATTTCCCAATTTTAAAAAAAACATTATAAAACATTTAGCATTTTTAAAATAATTTTATTTGAAAAAAACATAGAAAATTATAATGAAATATTTAATGAAAATAATTATCTCAAAGATAAGAAATCATTTTCATGTAGTACATATTAAAAAAATATTTCCTTCACATTCTTAGTAAAAAAATATAGAATTTTTTTGGTAAAAATAGAATATTCCATTCAAAAAAAATATTTTAAATATAAAAATAGGGTTAAAAATTTATTTAATAAATCATTTTGATAATTCAATAAAAAAATTATTTTTTTTAAAACATGTTTTTCGATGATAAAGGGTTATCGACTGAAGATATATATGAATATGGTTTTTCATAAAACAAATTCTTTTGAAATATTGATCACATGGAGAGGTGAAAATAAATGAAAAACATTTATTATTATGAACTAACCAATGGGAATGAAATTTCAAGTGTTACTTGAGATATCGTTTAATATATTTAATCATTGGAATCAAAATCACAAACAATCCTTCTAAATGAATAAATTTAAACATAAAACAAATACCACTTTGAAAAAAACTAAATCATAATCCGAATGAAAAAATAATATTAAAGTAAAATTGTAATATCTTGAAAATAATGATATCATGATATATAATTTCATATTGGTAGTATATACAGTTCATTAAAGAAGATATATTCATAACATTACATAATTCCCAATGAATACTCTTTGAAAAAAATATCCCTTTCCACTTTGTTGCCTTTTGAATTGTAAACCCATTGAAAGGGAGGTCATCAAATGGATAATTAAATCTCCATAAATCTAAGAAAATTACACCTAAAATATAATCATGGATATTATTGAAACCGCATAAATGAAACTCATGGTGAATATGGAATGTGTCTCACAAAAAAATAAAAGCCTAACAAATATCCATTACCTATTCAGTAATTTTTTGTATTATAATCCCCAATAAATCAAAACATCATTTGAAACAATCAATACCACAAAAATAATGACAATAATTATCTATAATTTCAATGTTGTAGTATATACCCCATATAAAATAAATTCCTAGTGAATTTACAGGTCTCTATGAAATAACAGAGAGACTAAAAACCCCTTACCCTAAGATCTGACATCCTTCATACACATTTTAAACTCATTTAAAATATAAAAATATATTAAATAACCACATATATATATATATATCATACCTTATTTTATTTACTCAAGACCTATTATTATTCATTTATTTGTAATTCCATGTTATTATTATGTTTCAGACAATATATTAATTATTTTTACGTGTGATTTATTATTTTGGGTCCCCCTAATTTTATCATGGTTATATAATCTCCAAAATACATAAAATGATATAAATATAATATATATTTATTATAGATGTTTTCACTAGGATCCATAAAAGTTATAGATAAAAAATAAATATATTTTACATGAAGAGTGTATGGCATACCTTCACATGAACACTGTTCCATTTTATCAAAATCATGAATGAAGGACGAGTAAATATTATATTACAATTAAAAAATAATTTATATACCAAATATATCACATATTTTTTATAAAACCATCTTTATTACCCTCAACTAAAATATTTAACATATAAAATCATTTAGCCAGGTAGTAGTCAGCGGTACACATGAGCGATGTTATCATATTCCAATAGAATAGAAACTATGAATGTATATTTGTTGTAATAATTACATCAGTTTAATAATTTATTAAGTATATTATATTAAAAATAAATTTATCATTATATTTATCTGTGAGAGGAGGTAATGTAAAAATGGGTGATATATATTCATGCAGTGGTAGTATTCCGTGCACATGAATGTCTATTTAAAAACCCATTTGTTAGAAGTGCAGCTGGTCACAGGTCACTCCCTTAACATATAAATATATTATTATATTTTAGATATTTAATTTATTATATCATCATGTTTTAATAATAATTAAATTATATTGAGAAATAAATAAAATAAAAATTCTCACTGATGAATGTAATCTCTTCTTCAGTTAACTTCTTTATGTTTGCTAAAAAATCCTTTTTAGATTGAATTTCAATAAAAAAAATAAGGATTCACTAATGCGAGAATGGAATTAAGAAAAAAATTTGATCAAGTCTTGGTATAACCAATATGTTTTGAAGTTGCAAAGAGGATTATATAGGGGCGACCTTTTATAAATTAGGTGAGTGGAACACTTTTAATTTTTTAAATAAAAAATATGTTACCACGTTTTTCAACATCAAAAAAACTCAAAGTGGTCGATTATGTTTATTTAAAATGATATGGTATAAATATGTCCATAAAATTGGTTTTAGACATGTTTGGAGTCATTTTTAACCCTTTTCTCTTTTGTTTAATCCATGGTAAACCCACATTTACCTTTGTAATGGCCCAGTCCTCTCCGTTCAATTACTTTTAAAAAATATAGTGTTTGGGGTTTTTTCAGAGGTATCGGTGATCCATTCTGAGAAGTTTACCCAAAAGGTATATTTTTTCTGTCGGTGTGTCAATTTGAACTATCAGTATCGGCATGGCATTTTGATTTTTCTATGTCAGCATGTCATTTTGAACTATCTGTGTCCATCTTTCATTCTGATCTGTCTATTTCAGTGATTCATTTTGTATTATCGATGATGGTGAGTCAGTTTTTGTATTGACAGTGTCAGGTTCGACATTAGCATTAGCGTCATTGACAGTGTCATCATTAGTGTCAATGTCAGCATCAGCATTGGTTTCAACTTCAGCATAAGGGTCAATGTCATCTTTGGTTTCAGAGTCAGCATTAAAATCAGTGTCATCATCGATGTCGGCATCAGCATCAGCATCGATGTTGGTGCAAGCGTCAACATCATTTTTATTTCCCATTTTTTCAATTTTCTCCCAATTACGCGTCAAAAGGAACAATATATGATAACATATCAACTCTTAGACATTTTTAACAGCCCCTCTTCCATTTCATGTTAAATTATTAAATCCAAATTATTTCCAAATGTACAGAGATCCTTGTAATTTCCTAACAGTGTGGTCATACAACGATCCAATTTTCAAGCACATTGAAATCTTCTCCCGGGTTAATAGGATCTTTCATTTTATTAAGTCGATCTCTCCTCTAACCTAGGTATATATTATTCTGTATGGGTTCATGTATATCTATACTCACTAGATGCGTTGTGCGCCTATTCTAGAGCTCCCTCCTATCCAATTTTTTATGGAGTTTCCCGCTACTCACATGACCACCTATTCAAGACAAGGAATAGTTTTGGTCGATTGTTGTTCCATGTTGGTATTTTACATCATCTCTCTTCAATTGGGTATAATGCTAGGTGGTTATTGGAATTCATATTTGTGAAGAACAGATGAATCCTTTTTCATTAATAAGATTAATAAATGGGAAGGTGATGATCAACAGATACTAGAAGTTAACAAAATAATTGTAGGGAAGTGAGGATGTTACATATATTGTTTAATTTTTGTCCTTGTTTTCCTTTTATGAATTTTTTTTGGCTCTAAGGAATTCTGAAAATCTTGGTTGTTGTTTTCCTTTTATTTTAAAGTGGTAATGTTCATGTTCTTATTGTTGATACTCTATGAATAATTGAAAACATCAATCCATTTAATCATGTACACTTTGTTAAATAAATGGATACCCCAGGATCAAAAATCTTTTGTGATCACCCTTATTATTCATTGTGAAAATAAGGAATCCCAATTTTCTGAATTTCAGTATGCTTGACACTGATTGTGTGGCTATGTACCATGTTTTGTTGAGATCGTGCCTCGTGTAGTTTTTGTGATGTTACTATTGGTAGGATCATTGTGGGTATAGGTTTGGACAAAGATGATGGTTCTTTGTTTTGGTTTGACATGTATGTGTAGTGGGGATGATGATTTATTGAATGTGGAATGGATGAACGTGGTTTTTTTTGAGGTCGAGAGGCTTTCTGCAGCGGGACTGTAATGTGGTTATGTGTTGTTTGTGCAGTTGGACTGTAGATTGGGTTTTCTCCTTGGGTTGGAAAATGTTGTGGTTAGTAATTTACTGGGTAGTGTTGGGATAACTTACAGTGAACCCATAAATAAATTATTACTATTGGTTGAAAGAAAAAAGGGGATGTGTTTATTCTTTGGTTGTGGAAGTTGTGTAGTTGTTCATGTATAGGTAGTTGCAAGGGAGATTTAGTGTGGAATGCTTGTTGGTTTTGGGACGCGTAGGTTAGGCTGAGTGTTTTTTACCTATATGAATAAAAAAAATTCCTTGTGATTTCTACACTCACTCCATGTGTAGAACAACCCCATTTCATGTGGGTAGGTTTCCTTTTAATCATCACGGTGGGAGGATGGATGGATGGTTACTACCTTTCTTTCTCACACCCCGTTCTGGGGTCATACCACTTGATCATATCAGAGTAGGATATAATAACTTGAGGTTTGCCGTAGCTCCAGATCAATCTGGAAGGTTGTGTTGTCGATGAGAGTACTTGGTGTCTATGGGCTATGTATGTTTCCAATGTGTCCTAAAGATCAGCCCCAGGTGTTTTCGGGGGAGAGGTGTGGTTTTTGTGGCCTAGGTGTCTGCAGATAGGATATGTGTGGTTTGTGGCTCATGTGTGTGTGGGAAAGCTATGGTAGTAGGACTGAATTTTGGCAAGGGCGGTGGGATCAAAAAATTAGCTATTAGGAATGATAAGTTAACCAGTGGGAAAAGTGGTGCAGGGTACCCAAATCATCAGTCTTCATACATTATTATCTTACATTACATGTGTTATTATGTGAGCATGCCTTCGTGTGGTTGGACTAGTTAGTTTTTTCCATGGTAGGTGTGGTTGGTTATTGTTTTTTTTAATAGGGGTATTAGTATGATACTCCCCTTGTGAACAAGGGACTTTTGTCTCCCTACTGATTATACATGCTTGAATTTCAAACATTATGTAACTGTTTTCAGGTTTCAAAGAGGATCTTGAGAACTATGATGTAATTTACTAACTTGGATGTTTGCATAGTTGGTGTGCTTCTTCTTAGACTCATTCTTTTGGTACCTTTCTTTGAAACTTTCTTTGTAATTTTGGGCCAGTTTATGTAAAAATGATGCATGGGTCATATTTTGGTTTCCTGAATATAAAAGTTTTATGTTTTTTGGATTTTCTCCATCTTATCTCCTAATCCTGTTTTAATGTAAAAGGGTAATTAGTTCAATCTTGTGTGAGTATATACCATTGGTTCTAGTCACAATGTCGGGGCTTACTGATGTTGGGACTCGGGGGTCATTATCTCTCCTTCATATTGAAGAAGGAAGGGTGTTGAAATTTTTTGTCCCTACCCTCATCTTGATGAAGGCGGGTCATGATAGAATGATATTAGTGGTTAATGGAGGAGTTATAGGATAGACCTTGGAGTTAGGAACTGTGAGGATTGCATGGGATGGTATGGAAATAGTGTTAGGAAATCATGGCCTATAAAATAGTCTAGAGAATACTGGAAAGGACAGTGGATTTTAGGGGCCCCCATGATCCAATGAAAGGACTCTCAGCTTACTGAACGACAAAGGGAGGTTTCACAGATTGTAGGGTAGAGACCCAAAGATTGGTACATGCATCATAAGGACTTGTGTTCTTATTTGAGTTTGGAAGTTCGAGAAAATTAAATAAATAATGAGTCAAAATGAATGTAATTGGAAATTTTTTAATATCCACACACAGAAATTCCTTATTAACCTTTTAGGATTGGCCCCTAGATGCCCACGAGTGTCATGGGTAGTCGAGGTCAAATAGGCTGACTTGGTCGATCAATGAAGGCACGATCGAGAGGATGAAGATGACTTGTGGTAGAATATACATTGTTCATTCTAGTTTAAGACCCTTGGGAGGTACAAAGGCGGTGTGTCGGACTTAGAGACTAAGGTATGGATTAAAGAGATGGATATCACCATTACATTGATTTTTGCATCGAGGGAGTACTGGGTTCCCCTGGCGGTGATCCAAATTTCAGGAGTGGCACGTCAGTGGTGGATGATTTACCTTGGGGAGGGTAAAGAGACATATTTCTCATGGGATGACTTTGAGATGGAATTTTAGGCGGATTTTTTCCCTCGACGATGAAGGCTAAGAAGAGTCATGAGCTAATCACCCTCTTTCAGTGGAGTATGCTAGTGAGGGAACTAGGGATCAAGTTCAAGGCTCTCCTACGCTTTTCTCTAGATCTCTATCCGGGTAGGGATCAGGGATGATATTCATAGAGGAGGCACTCTGACCTTCTCTTCAGTATGTTGTAACACCCTTTAACCTGTCGACATATTTAGAGGTTCATGAGAATGATGTTGTAGTAGAGAGGATGCACTCACGGTGTGGTGTACTCCGAGAGGGTAGCCATCAAAATTCATTAAAGGGGAATTCAGTCAGCAGTAGATCTCCCTCATTAGTTTCTTCGAGGATTCGAATGGTAGGGGGTAGGCCTTAACAGTTCCTGTTATGATATCCTAGACCACGTCCTTTCCCTATGGGACTAGGACAATGGTTTATTTCTCATGGAGGCTATAGGAACATCCATAGTCAGTTCCTAGTTCGTGCTCATCGTAGTGTGGGTTGGCAGGTTAAATGACCACCTGAAAAGAAACCATTACAATTTGGGCCTTTCCAAGAGTAGCGGCCCCCTGCTCCACCAAAGGAAGATGGTGCTAGAGGAGGGAGACCACATGGATCTCCATAGGGACCTCAACCAGTGCATGGTTGGGAAGGTGGCTGATATTCGAGGGGCCTAAGAGCTGGTTGTGTACAGTTGCATGCCACAGAGGTCAGAATTATATCTGCGTAGGAGGTATTTCTAGGCACGATCATCTAGTTCACTACTCTTGTGTGTCCCTATTTTGATATATGAACTCCACACTCCATTGTTGCACCAAGTCCATCCAGTTCATTGGGAGTGGACGTAGAGAGTCTTTTCTAACCCCTAGTGTTTATCATGATATTTGTTGGTAAGACCAGTATGTTCGATGTTTTTCGGGGATTTAGTTTGATATTGGGGTTGCATCAGTCCTATGGGGATCTTCTTCTACTGCAGATGCAGCCATACGATGTCATCAATGGAAACTATTGGTGGTTCTATGTGCATGCTGTTATCCACTGATTCCAGAGGAGAGTCTTGTTTTCATATACACATGGCCAACGTGTAGATTTTGTTGGTGAGACTAGTTATCAGGTGGGTAGCTAGTGTGTGTAGGATATTATTTTTATGTTTTCCAAGATGTTAGAGGGGTCAATGGGTGCTGGGATCGTGGAGGTTACAGGAGTTATTGAAGAGTTATGGGATGTTTTAACTGAAGAGGTTGTGACTCTACCCCCTCGACGTGACATTGAGATTGGGATAGACATATATCGCGGTGCACATATAATATCAATGGATCCTTATCATATGGATCCATATATGATGAAGTAGTTGCATATTTATATTGAAGACCTAATGAAGAAGTTCATTATCCATCCCAGTGTGTTGTCGTGCGGTGAACATGTTTTCATTGAAAAGAAAGAAGATGGTGGTCTGACAATATACATTGAATATCAGATACTGAATTAGGTAACAATCAAGAACTGTTACCCCCTTCCAAAGATATATTATCTTTTCAACTAGTTAAGGGGAGTAGGTTGGTTCACTACGATCGATCTTCGGTCTTCATATCATCCATTGAGGATGACAGAGGGTTATATCTTGAAGACTACTTTTTGGTGCAGGTATGGACACATGGAGTTCATTTTCATCCCATTTTGTGTGAAAAATGCATTGGCCATGTCAATGGGGCTCATGAACTCTCTCTTCCAAGTGTTTCTAGACCGGTGCATCGGTGTGTTCATTGATGACATCATGATTTACTCGAAGATAGAGGACTATCCTATTAATTACCTCATGACAGTCTTGAAGGTCCTCCGACACCACCAACTCTATGGGAAGTTGTCCAAGAATAAGTTATATATGAAAGAGGTGAACTTCTTTGTACATGTGGTGTCTCATCTAGGGATAGTAGTGGACCCATTGAAAGTTTATGTGGTTGTTTCTTAGGCATCACCCATGAATGTGGCAGAGGTTTATAGCTTCTTTGGTTTCGAATCCTATTACTGGAAATTCGTACCCAAATTCTCTTAGGTTGCAGCTACATTGGAATCTATGATAAAGAAAGGCTAGTCCATTGTGGGAAGTGAGCAGTGTCATTCAGTTTTTATCAATCGGAAGGGGATGTTGGTTAGTGCTCCAATGCTCATATTTCTGGAGGAAGGGGTGATGTTTGAAGTGTTCTGAAATGATTTTGGTCTTGGCTTGGGATGTGTACTGATGTAGTAGTAGGGAGAGATCTCTTATGGGTCAATCTTGTTACATCCCCATGAACATAACTATTCCACCCATGATCTGGAGCTTGTAACAGTCCTATTTGCGTTGATGTTGTGGTGAAAATACCTCATCAGGGAGCGCTTCATGGTCATCATGGATCACAACTACTTGAGTTATATCTTCTCTCAGTGAGACATGAACATGAGGTAGCGTAACTGGATGAAGATTATTCAGGACTATGAATTTGATATCTCTAACTCCGAATGTTAGGGAAATTTTGTGTCCAATTACTTGAGTTGAAATTCACATGGAGAATTTGTTGGAGAATCTATGGATGCTTGAAAGGTGATGGAGGACTTGGGAGCCTTTCACCTGGATGTTGGGGGAGATAGTGGTAGAGGATATCTATTTATAATGAATGTACAATATTCATTCATGCATTAAGTGGATGAGTCTATGTTGGGAGACTCAGAGACTGAAGTGATGCATGATCGCATTGACCAAGGCAATGTTTGTAAGGATGGTCGGAGGATAGTCAGAATCAGATGGTCTTCTATGGGAAGATATTTTTCCTAGTGGCGATGTGTGAGGGAGTTATCCCTGAGTTACATATCTCACCACTGGTGGTACACCCAGGAGTTTCCATGATGTACTGAGGCATAATGGAATAGTTTTGGGGTCCTAGGGTGAAATGAGGTTGAAGCTGAGATTGTGGCATGGTGTCTGGTGTGTTAGCAGGTGAATGCTGAGCACTGTGTTCCCGTTAGTCTGTTGAATTATTTATATTTACCTAAGTGGAATTAGGATGACATCTACATGGATTTCATTATAGGGCTACCCATGTCTTGGTGATGTTATGATGGTATCTGGGTAGTAGTGGTTAAGATGATGAAATCAGGTCACATTGCGGTGATCAAAGAGTAGAGTGCAGTGGATGCCTTAGAAATGAGGTGTGTAGATGCGGTGGTGCAGCTGCATGGGGTTCTAAGATTCATCATTTTGGATCAGGATGTACAGTTTAACTCATGATTCTAGAGGGGACTACAACATGATTTTGGAACCTAGTTATCCCTTAGCACTACATTTTCCACTCAAACATATGGGTAGAGAGAGAGAGGCCCATCTATATATTGTAGGATATGCTTTGGGTGGGTGTTCTGGAATTTGGAGGATCGTGGTTATGATGGTTGTCGAAGGTATAGCTTTTTTTTTAAATAATATCTATAATAATACCATTGTCATGACACCATTTGAATCCCTATATGGAAAGTTTCATCATTCACCATTGTGACAGATAGAGGTGGGAGAATCAGTTTTCCATGGACTAGTTGTGGTGGAAAGAATGATAGAGATGGTTCAACTCATGCACGAGTGGATGAAGGCAGCTCACATTCTGCAAAAGTTGTATGCTGATATTAGGAGGAGGCCCCTGGATTTCATGGTTGGGGACCATGTGTTTCAGATGGATTCCCCTTGACATGGGAAACAAAGGTTCTGTAGAGGGTGTACACTCTCCCTTACGCTTTTCAGACCGTTCGAGGTTTTTGGATGACATGGTGATGTTGCATATCAGATGGCATTTCCATTGTGGTTAGATAAAGTCCCAATGTCTATAATGTCTCTCAGCATTATCAGTATCTACACGATGGCTCACATTCCACTTAATGGAGAGAGTTGGATATCAAGGATGACACGACATTCATGGAGCGACCATTGGATATCCAGTACTCTCGGGAGAAGGTGCTTCTTAGACAGAGCATTCCCTTGGTTTGTGTACTATGAAAAAAATGTGGCCTTAATATGAGTACTTGGGAGTGGGAGACATAGATGTGTGCCTAGAACCTCGAGCTATTTTGAGTTTTCTTTTTTGTTTTTCATAGTTATTTGTTGTTGGTGTAATCCTTATCCTTGTTTTATATTAGAAGAGTTGTTTTCCTTTTCAATAATGTGTGATAAGTCTCGATATACAGGGAGAGGTGGACATAATTCCAAAACAAAGACACATAAATTTGGATATTATTAAACCTTTTTGTGAGAGTCTGTTCCACCGAAAGTGGATAGTATCTTGACATTATGGAAGGAGCTCACTAATCCATGCATCAGGATAGTGTGATATCTGAGGTTCGCGTGGCTATTTGGGTTTTTAACTATCAGGTAGGTGTTCTTGTATGTTAATTTTTTACACCCGTTAATGAAAATTCATGGTGGTTTGTCCCTAAGAGGCATCTTACAGTGTGGTTATTCAGACCCCTCTTTTATAGGTTTGAATTTGAATTCCCGAGGATTAGAATACTTTGAGAGGTATCTGATATAATGGAATGGACCTCTCTGGTATATTTCTTTGTGAAAATCTAGGGATTGGGGTGTTTTTTAAGGTATCTGTAACTCATTCCATGACGTTTACTCAAAAATTATAGCTTTCCTGTTGATGTGTCATTTTGAACTATTGGTGTCAGCCTGTCATTTTGAACTATCGGTGTCAGCATCTCCATTTGAATAGTCGGTGTCAAAAAATCATTGTGAATTGTTAGTGTTGGGTAGACATTTTGAAGTATTGGTTTCTGAGAGTTGTTTTAATTTTTTTGTGTCGGTGAGTAAATTTTGTACTCATATTGTTAGTGTCGGTGTCAATATTAGTGTCGGTGTTGGTGTCAGTGTTGGCATCAATATCAGTCTCGGTGCCAGCATTATGATCAATGTTAGAATCAGTGTCAAAGTCAGCACTAGCATCTATGATGGCTTCAGAATTAGCATCCATGTTTGCTACGGCGTCAGCATCACCGTCAGTGTCGGCATCAGTGTCAACATTGGTGTAATTTCCATGTTTTTCCAATTTTTTCATTTTCACCCATTTACGCATCAAAAGGCTTTTTAAATGATAACCTATAAAATCTTAAATGTTCATAACACCCACCCCTCTGTTTCCATGTGAATAATTAAATCTCATTTATTTTCTATCTTCCGGAGATCGTTGTAATATCCTAACTCTATGGTCAATCCATGATATGATTTTCAAGAACATTGAAATTGTCTCCTGAGATTTTATTATCTATACTTTTATTAATCCATGATCTCATCTTCCCTTGGTCTCTTTTTTCCATATTGGTTTAACTAAAGGACTCCTCTCTAGAAGAGTCATGTGCCTATTCTAGAGCCCTATCCTTTCTCGTTTTTTTAGAGTATCCTTCAAGTCATGTGACCCCAAATTCCATGAAAGGAAGTATTATGGTCTCCAGTTGTTCCAAGTATTGATTTTCCATTGTATCTATTCAACTTTTTATCATGGTGGATGGGTGTAGAAATGATTCTTTGTCAAGAAATATGGATCATTTTTCATTAATAATTGTAATATGTGGGAAGGTGATGATAAAAAGACTACCGGAGTTAACAAACTAACAACAGGGAAGTGATGTGGTTACATATGTTTTTCATGTGTTATAATTTTTTATGTATTATAAATTTTTATGGCAGTATGGACTTCAAAAAATCATGATTGTTGGTATAATATTCTTAGACATCGATAATGTTCTTGTTCTTATTTATGATACACTGTGAATAATTGAAAATAGTATTCCATTTAATCAAGTACACTTGGTTACATAAATTGAATCCCCTTGATCAAACATATTCCGTGTTCACCCCTGTTATTCTATGTGAAATTAATGAATCCCACTTGGATAAATTTAAAAATTCATTACATTAGTGATTTGGTTGGGTGATGTGTTTTGTTGATTTCATGCCTTGTGTGGATTGTGTGATATTACTGTTGGTAGCATGACTATGGGTACGAGGGTGGACAATGAGGGTGGTTTTATGTTTTTTCATGACCTGTTTGGGTAGTGGGTATACTGAATGGTTGATTGTGGATTGGATGAACTTGGTTATGTTATGGATGTTGACCAGCACTGTGTAGTGGTACTATAATGTGATTATGTACTATTTGTGTAGTGGGACTGCATCTTGGATTTTCTCATTGGGTTGGAAATGGTAGTGGATATTAATTTCATGGTTATTTTTTGGATAACATACAGTGAACCCGTAAATAAACAATTAAATGTGGTTACATGAAAATAAGGGTTGGTTTTATAATTTTCTTATGGAAGATGTGTGGTTTTTCATGTTGGGGTCAAAGCAATGGTTGTTTTATGTGGGATTGTTTTTTATTTTGTAACACATAGGTTGGGATGAGTGTTTGTATATGTATATGTATAAACTATAGTTCCTTGTGATTTCCATACACACCCTACCCTTTTTGAGAACAACATTCTGAACACCCCCATTTCAATGAGACGGGTATCTTTCCCAACATCCCAATGAGAGGATGGATGGATGTTTAATAACATTCTTCCTCAGACCCCCATTAATGATATTACTTCTTGGCCATATCCAGTCATGCTATAATTGGTTGATTTTTACAATATTTATGGATCCTTTTGGGAGGTTGTGTTTTGTATCAGAGGTCTAGGTTTCTGTGGACTAGGTTTGTTTCCCAAGTGTCTTTAGGATGAGGCCGAGGCGCGTTCATGAGAAAGGTGTGGTTGTTGTGGATGAGGTGTCTACAGGCGGGATGTGTGTGGTTTGTGGACCATGTGTGTATGGGAACGTTGTGGTAGTGGTACATCATTTTGGGAATGTTGGTAGCATCAATATTCTAGCTATTAAGAATGAGCATTTAACCGGTTAGAAAAGTGGGGCACAGTACCCAAATCATTGATGTGCATATATTATTACCTTATATGACTTGTCTTGTATGGTAGGAATGCCTTTGGGAGGTTGTTCTGGTTAGTAATTTTCCTTGGTAGGTGTGGTTTTATTCTGTTGTTTTTACAGGGGAATTAGAATACTTCTCCCCCTTATTCATGAGTGACTTTGGTCTGCCTATCGAGTATACTTATATGCTCACCCAAAATTATAAAATTATTTTTAGGATTCTAGGAGGACATTGAGGACTGTGATAAGCATTTCTAGATTGGGCATCGGGATAATTGCTGTGATTCTACTTAGAATCTTTATTTTGTTACTTTTATTTGGATCTTTGGTTATAACATTGTGGTGATTATGCTTAAATCATGCATGGGTGGGATTTATGTTCCTTTTATATAATATTTAGGTGTTCTTTGTTATTTTTATCATCTTATTTACCAATCCGGTTTTCATTAAAATGAGTAATTCCATTCATTCTGTGAGATTATATACCCTTGGTTCTAGTGGCCATGTTGGGCCTATTGCATGTGGTACTCAAGGGTTCATCATCTCTCCCTCATCTTGAAGATAGAAGGGCATTTCACTTTTTTCCCCCTTCCCTCATCTTGGAAAAGGTAGGTCATGAAACCATGGTATTAGAGGATGGTTGTTGAGGGATATGATGGATTTTGGATTTTGGAACAGTGATGATTGCATGGCATGGTAGGGAAATATTGTTAGGTAATCTTGGTGAATGAAATAGTCCAGGGAAGAATTTCTAGGACATGGGATTTTAGGGACCACTTCAATTTGATGAAATGAATCCAAGCCTACCAAACGACCAAGTGAGGATACACTGATTGCCAGGTAGAAACCCTAGGAAATGTATGTGCACTATAGTGACTTATGTTCTTGTTTGAGTAGGGATTTTTTGGGAAAATAAAATAAATAAGGATCAGAAATGAATCTAAAATAAAATTCTATACTGACCGCTATTAAGAATTTTCTGTTTACCATTTTAGATATGGAACCCAGATGACGCCCATGATTGGATCGGGTAATCGAGGCCCAGTAGGCTGACTTGGCCGATCTATAGAAGGCTGATCGAGAGGAGGAAGATGACATGTGGCAGAAGACCCTTCATTATTTCTAGTGGAAAACCCTGGGGAAGTACGAAGGAATTTTTTTAGAATTAGGGATAGAGGGCTATCTCGAGGAGTTGGAGATCACCATTACATTGATTCATGCACCGATGGAGTATTGGGTTCCTCTAGCGGTGAGCCGGATGCAAAAAGGCACGTTATTTGTGAACACTTTACCTTGGGGAGGGTAATGAGACCGATGTCTCATGAGATGACTTTGGGAAGTAGTTTCAGGCGGAGATTCATTCTTCATTAACGAACGCTGAGAAGTTGCAGGAGTTTCTCTCCCTCTGGAAGTGGAGTATGTGAGTGAGGGAACTAGGAATCATCTGTATGGATCTACTACGCTTTTCTCCCGATCACTTTTCATATGAGGATTCGCAGGTGGACCACTAGGAGGAGCACTCCGACCTCTCCTTCAGTATTCCATCACTTTCTTTACTTTTCGAACATAAATAGAGGTTCAAAATAAGGATGAAGAAGTGTAGATGATGCACTATTGGGGAGGTGTACCATGATAGGGGAGCTTGCCCTTTTCATCCAAGGGGAAGGAAATTAGGAGTATATCTCCCTTGTCCCCACCTTCCATGTTTTTGTTGGTAGGGAGTAGGCATCAGGAGTTCTTGTTCCGATCTCCTAGTCCATATACTTTCCTTATGGTCCTGGGCCCGATGTGTTTTTCTTGTGGATTTCATGGGAACATCCCGATTCAGAAATTAGTTCTTGCTCAGAATAGTGGGGGTTGTAATGTTTAGGGACTACCTCAGAAACCTCTATTACTGGTTAGGACATTCCAATATTAGTAGGCCCCACTCCACTGAGGGAAGACTACGTTAGAGGAGGATGAAGATAGGTATCTCCTCAAGGACCTCGAACAATGCGTGTTTGGGGAGGTGACTGATAAAAAAGGGGTAGAGAAGCTAGGCGTGGGATGTTTTATGCTGTAGAGGCCACAGTTCCTGTAGGACCTAAGGATGTTTGAAGTACGATGAACTTGTTAAGTACTCCTGTGTGTTCCATGCTTGATTTAGGATATTTTCACTCCTTTACCTAACACAATCTATCTTATAACTTGGTATATTTTGTAAAGATACTTTCTATACCCATAGTGTTTAGCAGACCTATTAGAGGTTAGAAAAGTATCTTAAATGTTTTCCGGGGTTGTAGATTGATGTTGGGGCCACATCATCCTAGTGGGGATCTTCATGTTCTACAGATGAAGCTATATGATGTCATCATTGGCATTGATTTTCTGTTCTCTTTTCACTACATTGTTTAATGATTCTGTAAGAGAGTTATGCTTTTTGATATGGATGGAAAATGTGTAACTTCCGTTGGAAAGATCTATTTGCAGGTGGGAAGTTGGCATGTGGATCCTCTTCATTCTGTGTATTCTTAGTTGTCAGAAGGGTCGATAGATACTGATATGGTGGAGGTTACAAGAGTTGTATGGGAGTTCTTGGATGATTTCCCCAAATAGCTTGTGAATCTACCCTCTAGATGTGACGTTGAGTATGGGATAGAAATTCATCATGGTGCCTGTCCAATTTCAATGGATCCCTATCAGATGGTTCCCTTTGATCCATGACATTTACAGATTCAGGTTGACGACCTGATGAAGAAGGGTTTTATCTGACCTAGTTTTTCATCATGGGGTGCTCTGGATTTTTTTTGAAAAGAAGGTGGATGGTGGTCTATGGATATGTATCCACTAACAGAGAGAGAATAAGTTAACATTTGAGAACCATTTCACCCTTTCAAGGATAAAAAATCTTTTCAACCTGTTATGGAGAGTGGCCTAGTTCTCCAAGATTGATCTACAGTCTGAATATCACCACATTATGGTGAAGGATGGTGATTTCCCCAAGACTACTTTCAAGTTTAGGTATTGTCACTTCATGTTCTTGTTCATGCCATTCTGTGTCACAATTTCACTGGTCGTGTTCATGGGGATCAAGAAAACTATCTTTTATGAGTTTCTAAACCATTGCTTCAAAATTTTCATTGAATATATTTTGATTTACATGAAGTCATAGGAGGAGAATTCTGATAACCTTAGGAATGTATTTGAGGTCCTCTGACAAAAGCATCTCTAGGGTAAGTTGACCAAGTGAAAGTTCTTGTTGTGATATGTTCACTTCCATGGACATGTGTTGTCATAGTAATAGATAACAGTGGAAAAATCAACGTTTGAGGTGATTGTTTCTTGCACATCATTCATAAATGTGGTGAAGGATCGTAGCATCATGTGTCTAGTAGTCTATTAGTGGAGGTTTGAACCTAACTTCTCTTAGGTGGATACTCCATTGATAGCTTTGAATCGAAACAACCAAGGATTTTTGTGGAGTGAGAAGTGTCAGAAATATTTCAAATATTTCAAGGGGAAGTAGGTTAGTGCTATAGTGCTTAGGTTGCTGGAGGAAGTTGTGATGTTCAAAGTGTTCTGTGATGCTTCTCATCTTCGCATGGGATATGTGTAGATGTTGTAGCGAGGAGTGTTCTCTTATAGGTCTAGGTAGTTATGTACCCATGAATGTAACTATGACACACATGATATGGAGCATGAAATAGACGTGTTTAGGATGATGTTGTGGTAGCATTTCATCTTCGGGGAGCTCTTTGTGGTCTTCACGGATCACATGTGATTGAGGACTATCCAATCCTAGAAAGACTGGAACATTATGCAGCGGAGGGGGATGGATTTTCTCTAGGAAAATGAATTTGATATCTCTTACACCGAAGGTAATGGAATGGTTGTGGCTGGCGCCTAGAGCAGGAAGTCGAAGAGGTAAGTGTTTTGAGAATCTATGGATGCTTGGAAGGTAGTGGCGGAGTTGGCTGCCTTTAGCTTGGATGCTAGGTTAGATATTGGAAGAGGATATCTATTTTAGATGATAGTAGAATCACCATTGATGTGGCAGGTGGATGAGTCTCAGTGGGGAGACTCAGAGACTGAAGTGATGTGTGGTCGTGTTGACCAAGGTGATGCTCCGGAAGGATTGTTGGAGGATGGTAAGAATCAGATGTTATTTCATGGGAAGTGTTTTTTCTAGTGGATAGGTGTGTAGGAGTTTTCATTGAGTTATATAGCTCACCCATGGACATACTCCAAGTAGTTTCCATGATATATAGAGAGGCTTGGGGGAATATTTTGGGTGGACCGGGGTGAAGCAAGAAGTAATGGAGTTTGTGTAAAGTTCCCTGGTGTGTCATTAGGTGAGGATGAGCACAATTTTCCCAGATATATGTTGAAAACATTATATTTCCCCATGTGGAAGTGGGATTAAATATCCATGGATTTCTTCACAGGTATACCGGGGGACCAGAGAGGCCATGATGTTATTTGGGCAGTGGTGGAACTGCTGATGAAATCTACTCACTTCTGGGAGTTTGAGGAGTTAAGCGTAGGGGATGTATTAGAAAGGAGTTATGTGGATGAGGTGGTGTGGTTCCATGGGGTTCCAAGATCCGTCATATTTTATCATGATTAATGGGTTACCATATGAGTGTATACTAGAATACAACATGCTTCTAGCACACACATACGACTTATCAGTGGTTTCCACCTTCAAACGGAAGGGAATACAGAGCCGACCATCCAAACATTAAATGATATGCTTCAGGCGTGTGTTATAGAATTCGTAGATTCATGAGAAAAATAATTTTCGCTAGTAGTTTTTTCATAAAATTATAGATATCAGTCTAAAATTTTCCTGGAACTATTTGAAGACCTGTATGGAAGGTTGTGTCAGTCACCCTTGTGCTAGACAGTGGTTGGAGAATAAATTGTTCTTGGAACAAACATGGTGCAAAGAATGAAATAGAAAGTTCATCTCATGCTTGAGAGGATGACGGTACCTCAAGTTTATCCAAAGTCATATGTCGATCATAGGAGGAGGCCCCTGGATTGTGTGGTTGGGGACTATGTGTTTCTGAATGCTTCCCCTCGACATGGGCAGTGGAGTTTCGATAGGGGGAGCAAGCTCCCTCCCCCTCGGGTTCGGATGAGTTGGTGAGTTGTCATATCATCTGGCGTTTTCACTGTAGTTAGAGAGTGTCCACAACGTCTTTCATGTCTCTTAGCATCACCGATATCTACACAATTAATCCTATTTCATTGACTAGGGTGAATTTTATATTAAGGATGACAAGACTTTTGTGGAGTGGCCATTCGAGATCTAGGACCATTGGGAGAATGTGCGTCATGGATGGACCATACCCTTAGTATTTGTGATGTAAAGGCATTATTTCTTCAAGAAGAGTACATGGGAGTGGAAGGGACAGATTCATGCCCATTACTAGAGCTATTATGATTTTCTATCTTGTGTTTTTCTTTTTCCTTACTTTTTGTGTAATGCTTGACCTTGTATTCTAAGAGATGGGTCGTTTCCTTTTCTATGATGTCTGATAATTCCTGAAATATGGTGATGGAAAGACCAAATTCCTAATAAAGACACATTACTGTAGATGCGATTAAACCCCTGTGGGAAAGTCAGTGCCACCAAAGGTAGATAATATCTTGACGTGAAGTAAGTTTCTCTCTAATCCATGTGTTAGAATAATGTGATATTTTAGGTTCATATTGTTTTTTGGGATAGTAACTATTAGGGAGGTGTTTTTGGATGTTTGGGTTATCACTCCATTATTTGAATAGCGCTGGGTGGTTTTTCCTGGGAAGGTATCTTATGGGGTGGTTGTTCAAACCCCTCTTTTCTAGGTTTTTCATTGAATTCCAAGGGATAATAATAGTTTGAGATGTATCTGATGTAATGGCATGGACCTCTTCAGTCAATTAATTTCTGAAAATATAGTGTTTAGGGTGTTTTGGGATTTATCAGTGACTCATTCATAGATGTTTTTCCAATCCTATTTTTCTGTTTTTGTGTCATTCTGAACTGTCAGAGTCGGAGTTTCATTTTCCACTATCGGTGTTGGTGTTTCATTTTGAATTTTCAGTTCCAGCATGCCATTTTGAAATTTCGGTGTCGCCGTGCCATTTTGAACTGTTGGTGTAGGCATGTCATTTTGAAATATTTCTGCCAGCATGTAATTTTGAACTATCAGAGCCAGGGAGTCATTTTGTACATTTAGTGTCGGAATGTCATTTTTTAATGATGGTGTCAACGTTGGTATTAGTGTCAGCATTTGTGTTGGCATCATCATTGACACCAGAATCAGCGTCAGTGTCAGCGTCAGCATCAGTGTTGCAGTCAGCATCGACGTCAGCATAAGCATTGGTGTCTTCATCTGCATCCATGTCAGTGTCGGCATCTGATTCAGCTTCATCGTTTGTGTCAGTGTCAGCATTAGCGTCGGTGGCATTTCCTAGTTTTTCTTGTTTCACCCATTTAGGCATCAAAAGACTAATTAAATTATAAACTATAAACTCTTATCTATTCTTAACACCCTATCAAACATTTCTAATGGAATTAATAAATAACATTTATTTCATGTCATGCAGATATTCTTCAAATGGCCTACCACGTGGTCAAACCACAATCTGAGTTTCAAAAACTTTAAAATCATCTACATAGTTTTTAGGATCTGTCCTTTTATTAAGATGACTTATCCTCTTCCCATGCTCTCTTTTGTTCCCTCATAGTGCTCTAAGATCTCTCGTCTCAAGAAGATTCATGCGCCTATGATAAATTCATCTCAGGTCCAATTTTTCATGGATTTTCATACTGCTCGCATGACCCCCTATTCAACATAAGGAAGAGTTTTGTCCACCTATTGTATGAGGTCGGTATTTACTTTCATTTTTCTTAAATTGTGCATATTTTGGGTGGTTTTGTAGATTATTCTTTGTGAATAACAGCTGAATCTATTTTCATTAATAAGATAAATAAATGGGAATGTCATGATCATAAGAAAACATGAGTTATTTCAATAATGATAGGGAAGTTATTCTCTTACGTATGATGTATAATTGTTATCCTTGTTTTCCTATTTTTAATTGTTGTGGTTTTAAGGACTTTTGAATATAATGGACATTGCTGGCATTTTCTTGTGCACTAGAAATGTTCTTATCCTTGTTGTTAATACTCTATGAATAATTGAAATTATAAATCCATTTAATAATGTACACATGGTTAAATAAATTGATTCCCCATGATCAAACCTCTTGTGTGATCACACATGTCATTCTATGAGAAATAAATGGATCCTTTTTAGCTAAATTAAAATATTCTTGACATTGACAGTGTGGTTGTGTGTTTTGTTTATTGGATTTTATTCCATCTGTGGGTTGTGTGATGTTATTGTTGGTAGCTTGACTATGGGTATGAGGGAGGACAAAGAGGATGGTTACCTATTTTGGTATGAACTGTTTGTGAAACAAGGCTACTAGTTTTTTGATTATGGAATGGATGAACTTGGGTTTCCTCTGGCCAATGATAAGCATTGTGCAGTGGGACTGCAAAGTTGTTATTTTCTATTTTTGTGTTGGGGCTACAAATTGTCTTTTCTCATTAGGTTGCTAATGGTTATGGATAGTAATTACTTGGTTAGTGTTGGGATACTTTACAATAAACCCCTAAATAATTAATGACAAGTGGTAAATACAAAAATGGGTTTGGTTTATGTTTTGGTTGTGGTAGTTGATCTAGTAGGGCTGGTAGTAAGGGTAGTTTAGTTTGGGAGGGTTGTTTTTTTTGGGACACATATGTTGGTTTGAGTGATTGTTAACTTATATGTATAAATTTTATTTCATTGTGATTTATATATGCACCCCACCCTTGTTGAGAATTATGTTCCAAACACCCCCATTTCCTGGGGGAGCGTGTATTTACAAAAATCCTGGTGGGAGGATGGATGGCTAGTTACTGAATTTCTTCCTCAATGCCCCATTCAGGTTCATATCTCTAGAGCATATCTGGGAATGCTATAATGCATTCAGAATTACCATAGCTCCAAAATCCATCAAGCAAGTTGTGTTGTGGATGAAAGGCCTATGGGTTTAAAGTCTAGGTTTATTTCCCATATATCTTCTGGATGAGTGCCATATGTTCTTGGGTGAGAGGTTTGGCCGTTATGGCCCAGGCATCTGCGGGCGGGAATGTGTGGTTTGTGGCCTAAGAGTGTGCAATCATGCTTCAGCAGTGGGACTTTATTTTGGGAAGGGTGATTGCATTAAGAACATTGCCGTAAGAAATTAGTAGTTAACTAGTGGGAGAAGTTGGTGGGGTACCCAAATTATCAATGTGCCTATATTATTACCTAACTTAACTTGCGTTATTTGGTGAACATGACTTGGTGAGGTTGGGGTGGTTAGTATTATTCCTTGGTAAGGGAAGTAGATTTCAGTTGTTTTCATTGGGGAATTATTATACCTCTACCCCTTATGCATGAGTGAATTTGGTCTCCCAACTGAGTATAATTTTATTCTCACCCTGTGTTATAAAACTTTATTCAAGTATCCAGAAGGACATTGAGTAGCATATAGTTAATTACTAGCTCCAGTGATGGGAAAGTTGATGGGTTGCTACATAGATTGTTTCCTTTGGTACTTTTCATTAAATATTTGGTTGAACTTTTGTGGAAATTTATTTTTAAATCAAGGATGGTTTGGATTTTGGTTTTCTTTTATATAAAATAATGTTTTTCTTGGTAATTTTACCATATTTTCTCCTAATCCATTTTTCATTAAAAAGGGCAATGCATTTCATTTTGTGTCATATTATATACCCTTGGTGCATGTTTCCATTTTGGGGCCTATTGAAGGTAGGACTCGGGGGGTCATTATCTGTCCTTCATCTTGATAATGGAGGGATGTGGCACTTTTTTGTCCCTTCCCTCTTCTTGAAGAAGGTGGATCGTGAAAACCATAATTATGGAAAATAATTGTGACTATTTTAAAAATCCATTATGTTCAAATTTTAATTTGAAATTATTATATAATATTAAGTATACTTGTTCCTAATATTGAATCCATTTTTCAAAATTTCATTCACATAAGATTAATAATTTTATTTTTATTTAGTCATGCAGACATGATGTGAAATCCGGTTCTGAAAAAAGAAAATGTTCAAAATATTACACATTTTTATATCAATATTCAATATAAAAACGATTAAAATGACATAAATTGGAATTATAGATATATGATTTAACTAATTTTTCTTTGAAAACCTTTTTAAATAAGTTTTTCTATTTTTAAATGAATTAAAAGAAATATGAATTCATATTAAAAACTAGTATTGTTCACTATTCATCGAAAAATATTCATTCTAGAAATATTATTTAATATCTACCCCAGAATAATTTCTATGTTCTATTTTTAAAAATTGATTACATTTTTTTCTAATATATTTTGTAAATGTTCTCAAAAATGAAAATTTAAAATAATTGCATTAAATGTGAAAAAACTATTTTTTTAAAAAAAAATTAAAGTGTTAAATTTGATTTTTCTTTTCTTTTTATAGAAAATGAATAAGACGAATGTTAATAATATGATGAATATATAAAATATAAAATTAACCAATATCATTCAAAAAAATTGGTTTATTTAATTTATTAAAGAAGGGTGTGTTGGTTTCATAAAAATAGTTTTTCAAAAAAAGATTTCCTTTAGTTTAAAATTATTTTTATTTTCTTCTATAATTAATTAGACACCATAGAATTTATTTTAGATACTTGTTTAAATCATATAAATTAATAATTTAGTTAAATTTATTCATAAATGTCATTGCAACATCTAGGTTCTGACTATCATATAAAATAGTAATATTTTAATAGTATTTCATATTTCTTTTATACATGGTATTGGGTGTAATAGAAGATAAACTATGAGTTGTGTATAAATAAATCTAAAATAAATGTTATTTATAATAAAAAAAATCTAAAATATTAAAGTTATTAATAAAATTACAAAATATTCAGGTGCCACATTCTACCCCTTAAATAAGTTATATCCTCACTATTTGAACTTTTGCTCTCCAAACAAGGATTTTATATGAGATAATTTTGTTACATGAAACCTGCACCAAAAATAGTTAATAAAACATGTTATTGAAAAGAGATAAACTGATGTGAATAGGTAATAATTAATTACAAATTATAAGTTTCCAAATGGTACAACAAGGTTGGGAAGTGAATATTTAGTTATAGAGAAGAACATAGCACCCAAATACTGATGGAGGGTGATTTGGAGAATTTTCAAGAGAATGGTAATGACTAAAATTCCATAAACCAAAGAGGTGTGAAAATGTTAATTGATGTCATCAAAAATGATACATATGTCATATAATTTTATTTTAGTATCATTTTACAAATCCTGAGGAATTTTTATGAGAAGTTATAATTAATTTAATTTCACTTCCTAACCACAATATCATTCTTTGGTTTTACCATGATCAATATCAACATAATATCTTACTATAATAGTTGATTTTTTTATTTTTTTCAAGCACCAAATATGATCCATAAAAAATGGGTTGTCCTTCATTTTTTCTATATTTATTAGAAAAAAATGGTTATCACAAGTTATTCAATATGAATAAGTATTTATAAGGTGAATCAATGCATTAATCTCCAAAACCTAATCGAAATTGCAACATAATTATTTTCAATATGGTTAATCATATAAACCATAAAAAATAAAAAAACTATAAATAAGGTAACTAAATTTTCCAAAATCAAAATAAAATAAATATTCAAAATATAAATAAGTATCTCTTAATGGTCACATTCAAAAAAATGCAAATAACATGGATGGATATTCTTCTAAAGAATGGTAATAACCAGAATTACATTAAAACCTCAATGAAAACAAGAATTCCTCCTCATTACTTAAAAAAACAAAACATTCATGAATATATTTCATAAATCCATACATTTTGTATACCCTATCAGTTAAAACATAAAACAAATTACCCTGAAATAATTAATCAGTTTGAAGATCATAAATAAAATCAAATTTAGTTTATTCATATAAAACATCTATTTATCCAAATGAAACACCATTTTCTCAACATAAGTAACATATTAAGTGTTATCATCCCATAATAAAAATATCACTAGGTCATTAAATCAAATTTATATATAATAAGATCCATTAAACATATTTTGTAAATTCATTAAAAAACTTATACTAAAATCTATTTATATTTCATTGTTCATAAGACATAATTCCAGAATTAAAATACATAAAAACTTAAATCATTATACTTCCTTATCAAACCATTAACTTGGGTTAATTATAATATTATTTTATACCTCTTTCCTACAATATGATATATATATCATGTATTATCATTTTTCAACCTCAATTTAATCACATTTCACAAGTTTAACATAAAACAATACTATTAAAATAATCAATAGAATTCATATTTCATTTTTAGTCTCCTAATCATAAACATTATAACCATTACTCGAACCTCCTTTATTATTTTCATCATGATATTTCCCCTTAAGACATCAATTTATATAATTCCCATACCTTACACATTTAAAACATTTAACCATCAATGATATCTTAGGGAGACCATTCTTCTAATCCACCACATTAACTAATCATTTCATTTATTTTATGAAACCACATTCATTGAGTCATTAGATTCTATAGTAAAAACATGTTATAGTTCATTTGAGACATTCCATAGTGTGCTTCTTCCCACATTCATGAAATTTAGAAATCTAAGTCTTCATTCGCATAGCGTCTCCACCACCAAAAATGTCAATTAACTCTATTAATCTCTTCTTTGGTGTGTTTGGGATTTGGTAAAGGTGATAATAGTTTGTCATATGTTGTGATAACTAGTTTAGAAAAATCAAATTAGCCTTTAATCAAGTTATCATATCATATCATTACTCATTATCAAATTATCTATAAAATTCAACATCAATCTTGTTTATTGTAGTTCCTTCCACTGACTATAATTTAATATCATATAATGAAAAAAAATCATAGTGGGGGACCAAATAATTCTGATAAATCACATAAACGATATCTAAATCATGAAAAAATATTTTTAATAGATAACACCTAATGTTTATCATGGGTTATTCATATTATTTATTTAAATCCTTCCATATATTTCTAAATGAGTTTGTGAAATTAATGAGTATTTCCCAGAAGGTTCAAACTAGGTGTTGAAAAATGCCCATTGTCATGCACTAGGTGATGATGGAGTCTTTATCAATGCTATATTTTCTTAATTTATTACCATTAGGTACCTATAATCGTGAGAAATATACACTTTTTGTATCCAAAAAGGGATTTAATTTCATTGAAACAACATTCACTACCCCTTTCCAAAATTCAAGGATATATTCTTTTACATTGGCTCATCCTTAGGCTGATCCTTAAATATATCCTTAACAAAATACATAGAATTACCCCTAGGTATTTCACTAATTTTTCCTCAACCTTATTTACAAAGGATAATTAAAGTCTTCCTTTAAAACCAAATATAATGACCTCTGAGTTTCCAAAATAGATATTATATATTTTTATGTGAAGATTAAAAAAAATTACACAAACACGGCCTTATGAAATGTAATAGTTTAGTGTCTTTAGAGGGTAGAGACACAATACTATAGTTTAGTTAATGGTCTTCAACAACTCCCATAAATATATTCCCCTTTAGTACAAATCAAAATCATACCCTACATAAAATATTTCCTCATATCCTAGGGAAAGGAAACATATGAAACTGTGATCTTAGAAGATCAGTAAGGGTAAATGAGAGAGATATATAAGTATTATAAGAACATAATGGTATGATAAAAAGAGAATATCATTTGAAAATGATGTCTTATATATCAATGAACATAATAATGAGTCATGACATAAATATTCGAAGTTCAAAATACATGAATAAAAATGGAATCAAAGAAAATGATTAATGAGAGAAAAACATTGGCATAAGATAGAATTGTGGGAGATACATAATAATAGAAACAACTATGCCAAAGATACAAATCAAGACATTCATACCATGTTAGTATTGTGGTAACCGCACTTGTACCTAAATCATGATTGAAATATACTTTATTGTACCCTCTATTAGACATAGGGTAACCTCTCGTTTACCCTATTTTGGGCATGGGATATTCTCACATGTAACCACATTAGATAATGGAAAAACCTCATGTGTACCCTATTTTGGGCTTGTGAAAATCTCCCATATACCGTTTTATCTCATATAACATTAATCATTACCCAATACATATAAGGGAGATATAATTCTCACCCATCACATGATAAAAATTATATATATGTGTTCCAAAAAATTATAAAATATTCAAAAATTCAGAACTTATTTAATGAAATGAATTTTAGAATCATTTCATCATTTTCTCAAATAATAATCCATAAAAAAGAAGACGTGGGATTCTTATCATGGTAAAATATGTGGACGAGAAACAAGTTTCTTAAAAAACATTTCATCAAAAGCATAAATTATTTTGAGAAAGAATCATATTAGTATCATTGGATTGTATACCTAATAATAACATTTTCCATCAAAGGAAATAATTGTAGATAGAAAAATGTTTTTACAGAACAATCACTTTGAACGTTTCTTAAGGAAAATAAATTTTTATTTAAAATAAATTTTCAGAAATAAATATTATAAAATATTTTTAAATTCATTTTTTATGAAAATAACCTTGATTAAATATAAATAACCATTAAAAATAATTTTAAATATTTTCTGAGAAAAATATCATTTCATATTTTAGTTTTTTTAAATATAAAAAAATTGAAAATAAAGTTCATTAAAAATAACTATGAAAAACTATAAATATATATTATAATAAAATAATTTGTTGATGATAAGAAATTTTCTTTCATTAAGTATAATATAAGGCAATAATTCATTTTATATTTTCAGTAAAGTCTAAATAGGCATTGTTTATAAAATGATATAAATATTCAATTCAAATTTTTTTGAAAAAACGAAAAGGAAATTAAAAATATATTCAATATATCATTTAGATAATCCAAAATGAGGAATTTATAATATTTTAAAAATTTTGATTTGGGAAAATTATAAAAGAATTTTTTAAAACATTTTTAGAAAATAAGGTTTTGAATGAAAAAGTGTTTTCGGCATAAGAGAGAAAAATAGTATTTTTCTTAAATAAATGTTTTGATTTATTGTGTAAATAAAAAGAGGAAAATTAGTGGAAAACATGTAATCATATTTCAAAAAGAAAACATAATAAAATTAATTAGTTTATTGAGACATTTATTATAAAATTTTATCATTGGAATAATAATAATAATCAATCCAGATACACAATGACATTGTAAGACAACACTATTACCACTTTAGTAAAACTGAATTATAGACACCATGAAATAATAAAATAAAATTAAAAATATAATACCTGTAATATAAGTTGTTATTTATATAACATTTCAAAGGGACAATATATACCACTCATAGAAGTATATAGATGCAAAATATAACTTCTCTCTTGAGGAAATAAATTTGAAAAAAACAACCTCTTAAAGCATTAGTAACTATAGAACCGAAAACCACATGAAAGAGAGGAAATAAATTGGATATGTATATCCCCATAAATTTAATAATAATAATAAAAAAATAAATAAATGGGCATTATATACACTAAATAAGAGAAACTTGTTGTGAATATGAAATGTCTCTCGCATGAAATTAAACGTAAGAAAAAAAATGCCTTAAATCACTTGGAATATACCTGATCATTAGCCCCAATAAAAAAATCGAGTGAATAATTAAATATCTTGAAATTAATGATATTAATGATATAAAATTTTATATGTTAAGTATATACACGACACAAAATAAACAAGTTGTGAATTGTGATATGTTTCTCATAAACAAAAGAGAAACTATAAATCTCATACCATATGTCATAAATTCCATCATAAATGTTAAAATATATTTTACAATAATTATAAATTTATTATAAATTTATTAAATATCCATAAAAATATATATATAACCATATATTATTTTTTTATGATATCTTATTTCCCAATTAATATAAATTACATTTTACTGTCACGTTTTGGGAAATAAATACAATGACTTTCATGTATGTTTTGAATTATTATTTTTTGTGTTCCTAAACTGATAATGGTTCCATAAAATACATAATTATAATCATGAAATAAATATCATATATATTCACTATACATGTATTTATAGTTATCTATAAATAGAATAGATAGAAAATGAAATAAATTATTCATGGGATCTGTAGGTTGTACGTACACATGAATGATATATCAATTTTTATGATGGATTGAAAGAAACAATGTTAAATAATACGTCACCATTAAGGAATATTTTTTTATTTATTATATGAATATATGATCTCTGAATCCAACCATATTACCTTTTATGTAATGCATGACTGAATCATATCGCTTCACGAGGTGGGTTCCTACTGTAAACAAGGGAGACATTATTATATTCACAACACATGGAATTTTAGAAGGTATATGAGATATTATAATTTTAAAATTATAATAATTTTAGAAATACAACATATAAAATTTCATTAAATTATTATATAATACTGTGATGGATGGTAATGGAAAAAAGGAATGACATCGATTGACAAGGTGGTCATTCACTGTTCACGTAAATGATGATTTCATAACCCATTTGATGGAAGTGGATAGTTTTTTAGGTAATTAAATTAACCTAAAAATATATCAATATATTTAATGTAGATTTTTTTAATAATAATTATTTAATCATAATTTGATGAGGTGGGTGAAGAAATAAAATAAAAAATATTGTAGAATAATGATAACTATTCTTTGGGTATATTTCATAGGTTTGCACCAAAATCCATATTAGGTTCGATTGTTGTCCAAAATAAGTATTATATTATGATAAAATGTATATAAATATTTTATTTGAGAATGCATTTTCATGACCAATATGTATTTAAGGTGTTTATAAGAGATAATAGGTGGTGGACATTAATATGTGATGTGAGTGGAGCACTTGTAATTTTTGAATAGAAAAAAGTCTGTCTGTGTATTTAAAATCACAAAATGCTCAAAAATGTAAAATTATATATATAGTAATATATGGTTTCCAAATATGGACATCCAATAGGTTTTGGTTATCTTTGGGTAATTTATACACCTTATATCTTTAGTTTAACAACCAGTAAACCCATTTTTACATTAACCGTCGTATATAATCTTCACTGTTTTTACTATTCGTTATGGTAAAAAATTAATTTTATCCTATTAAATAATTTTAATTACTTTTATTAAATATATTTAATCCATATTTCTAAATCACATTAATAACATGAAAAGAAATTAATTTAAAATTAAACCCCCAAACATGATGAGGAATCAGGTTTTTGAAGAGAAAATGTTCAAAATATTAAAAGTTTTTTTATCTAAATTATTTATTAAAATTATTCCAATCATTTAAATTGAATTAATATATATATATATAATATAACTATATTTTATTTTAAAAAATTCTAAAAATAATTTTTATGTTTTCAAAATATTTAAAAGTAATGAAAAATCACAAAAAACCAGTATTTTTAACTGTCTATCGATAAATTTATCTTCTATGAAAATATAAAAAAATAATCCTAATAAAATTTTAACATGATTATTTCAAAAAATTCAAAATTTACATTTCAATGTGTTTCAAAAAAAATTAATATAAATTTCCAAAATGAGAAAAATACATTTTTCTGTAAAATTTAGATTGTATTCATACAATTGGATTTCATGTTATATATTGTATAAAAAAACCCGTAAGATGAATGTTAAGAATTTTATTGAATATATAATATATAAATTTCATTTAAATAATTTACAATGTTTGATTTTTAAATTCATTACTTTTCAATGGGTTTGTTAACATAGAAAATGATTTTACAAAAATGATTTCAATTACTTTTAAATAGTTTAATATTAATTTATAATTAATTTGTTTCCAAATTATTTATTCAATGGGAATATTTAAACCAAAAATTTTCAAAAATTATTTAATCATATTTATGCCCATCATTCCAATGGATAGGTGATAAATATCATATTAAAAAAATAATATTTTTATAGTATGTCACGATTCATTTAAAATTAGGGTTTCAAGTAACACCAGATGAACTCAATGTTGCATATCATGTAGTCCAAACATAGTGTGGCGTATAATGAAAATATTTTAAAATATTAAATTTATTAGAAAACATTTCACAAAATATTAGGGTGTTATAGTTGATTGCCCTTAGTTGCAAGATCACATATCGCATGCATATAAATAAATGAATTTAATATAAAAATGTACTCAATGGACCACCTATATCATATGCATAGATCTCATTTTAATCATAGCTTGAAATATACTCATGTAGAGATTTGAAGTCCAACTATTCATTTTTTCATCAATTTAGGAGTTAAATCTAGTCGTAATATTTTATTAAATTATTTATTTATTTTTTTAAATAATTCTAAATTTCATCCAATTTAATCTCAAAATTTGTAAATGAATAAAATATCACCATGAAATATCATCCCTCCAAACAAATGACCAACCACTGATAGAAGGTACGTGGAATAACCCTGTTATTATCCCGAATAAAATCTCTATCATCCATAACCAATTTCAAAAATCAATTTCATTAAATTTCAAAAAATTTAATTAAAATAACTATTGAAAAACATAAAGTAACATAACTTAAATATAATATTTCTCAACAATTTTTTCCTTCAGACATCATATATTTATTGCATGAAAAAAACTCTATAAAATTATGATGATTCATCATTCCTCAGTTAGATCATCAACAAACCCTATGATAGAGACAATGAAACCTGTAGATGATACAATAAAATATCAACAGAGGAATGACTGGAGAGAACTCACCATGAATCACCAAATTAATCACCTTAAGAATACCCTATCTGTGGAGATCGATATAGAATATATGGGGAGAGATATCATTGTTTAGTCTCAAGTGAGGAAGAATAAAATAGTTCATGGTGGTTTATAAAAAACAAGAGTATCCCACTTTTTTAAAAAAATTGGGCAGGGGATCTCAATAACATGTTGATCCCTCTATGAAACCCACTAGACATCGACATTCCCATGACCTGAGCAGAGTGTTTTCCCCTCACCCCCACCTTTCATATATTAAAGGATCTTTCAAACCACATCAATATCTTCATCCATAAAATATATCACTAATAGATCACAATGGCATAATATATGTCATTTGGACCACAAAACACTCACCATGGTGACCACCCTAGGAGTTTTTCCCAAACCTGACTATTTTATCCACCTTTGATAACTGAAAAATTATTTATGGTATCATTCTAGAAACACTTATCCCAATGAATCATGGATACCCTTTCATAATTTTCCACCCAACTAAAACATGTACTATTAAATAATTATTCTCATTTCTTTCCATAAGAAAGTACTTGATTTAAATTCCAACCAAAATGCACCGTCAGGGCATTTTTTACATGCCCGTTTCCCAAAGTAGAAACACCCATGGTAAAATGCCTACCAAAACACTGGTCTCTTAGACACCACGATGTGGTTGGGTTTTGTAAGAAGAATTACCATTTAAAATTCCTATGAACCATGCCAACCCTTTCATGGATCCCTCTACCATAGCGATATCTAAAACACAGTTCTCCCCATTGTGGAGCACCTGTTGCAAAATAGACTATAGGTCAACCCATCCATTCTCTGATACTCACCCAAAAACTAAAAACACCTAATTGATCCTTGATGTATTAGAATATTCAAAACTCAAAAGGAAAAGGTCTTTAAAGACATAATAAGATTAGTTCATCTATCATAAAAAATTTTGAATATCTTGAAATATTTTCACAAACTCATTCACATTATTTGGAAATTGTTATAAATGAAAAAAAAATTAATTTATTAACAATAATAA
This sequence comes from Viscum album, assembly GCA_963277665.1. NCBI lineage: Eukaryota > Viridiplantae > Streptophyta > Magnoliopsida > Santalales > Viscaceae > Viscum > Viscum album. Next base: position 1,469,750,519 of record OY728125.1, on the reverse strand, counting down.
TACTTATATAATATTTTATAGTGTCATTAACTAATTAACATAACCAATAATATTGAATATGTTAGAGGAGAATGAAAATTCATTAGTTATATTGAATCTAAAGACTCTGAAAACCAAAAGTGAATCATTTTCTTATTCTACTAATAATATATATTCACCAATTTCAAAACTATATTAAATAATTTATTCTGGAAGATGATCCTCTGAAACACTCAATTCTCTATTTCATTATAACTAATTCACCATTAGTTAATATTTCTTAAATGATGATAAAATTTAATAATATTACTATTTATTTTTTTTAATGGTGGTTAAAACATTTATAAATAATTTTATGGTATTTAAACCAATAACTATTATGCTATAGAACATTAATTTTTTAAGAAGCATTATCTCAATCATCAGAAAGAAAATAATTCATGGTTCTTTTTTTATCAATGATTGATAAGACCACCATTAAATATATAATGTCTATAAAATATTTATAAATATTCCTTAATGTACAATTATATTTAAATTTTAGATATTTAGTATTAGTTTACATAACATCCATTAAAATTTTCCCTAATGTACCATATTTAGTGTCACATTAAACTGCAACTACTTATTTAATAGTGTTTCTTAAAATCAAAACTATTAAAATTTTATTCTATATTTAGTAGTGGTTTTACCCAACCATAAATATGGTGGATAATAATGAAATAGAGGTCTAGGAAGGATCATTTATACACTCATCCTTTTAAAAATTTAAATAAAACAAATATCTAGCTCGCATAATATAACAGTAAAAACAATTTAAAATTTTCCAATGTATATCTTTATTTATTAAATATGGAATTGTATTAAATTAAAAATGATAATTTTTTAATAATTAAAAATATTTTTTTTAAAATTTATCATAAACATCCCTACCCACCTTCTCTATATAAATGGGTCATTCTTCACATCACCTCATTTCCTATATCTTCCCTCGGAGGTCCACATTTAATGTATTTAATCACAAACTAGTAAATAATATATTCTAGATCTTTGATACATATATTATTCTAAAATAATTTAATATTAAAAAATATAATTGTTATAAAAATGAAAAATAAAACATTAAGTGTATAAATTTGATAATGACCATGTTTCCTCAATAATGGATTACTAAAAAGGGAGACCAAAATTATTTACTGAATATAGGATATCATTTTAATTAATCTACATTATTTTATTAATAAACCTACAACTCAAGTAACAAGAAATTATATCTTGTAATACCTTCAACAAAAATAATGTAATTTACATTTATGCAGAATATTTATTATTACATGATATCATTTTTATTATTTCATTATATATGATAAATATAATTTCTACGTCTTCATTATTTATGATGAATATTTGTTATTACTTGATGATTAATTTTTCATGGTATTGTATTATCATTTTACACTTACGAATTAGTTCTTTTATATGTTTATATTTTATTTATATTGTACAATTTTTTATTTTAATGGGAGCCAAATAATATTTAATATTAAGGAATGATTTGTGAGATCAATACAATATTGTTTTAATTAAAATATAATTTTTCTATATTTGGTTTTTTAATTGGGTGAATTTATTTATGATTTACTATTAATTGAATTAAAATCAACAACTTTAGGGGTTTAATATAAAGATTATATTTAGTTATATATATATATATGTTATCATTGTGAGATATTTTATTACTAGTTTTTATCTTATATTTGAAGTCACAAGGATAGAAAAATCATTTGGTAACCTATTTTATCATCGAAAAGGTCCGAATTCATATAAATTAAAAAATTATGGTGTGTTCATTATTTGGTCAAGTACAATTTTGGATTATATCAAATAAACTATTTTAAAATTCCTAGTATGTTTCAAAAATGAAAATAATATATGGAAAAGTTTTTGTAGTGAGAATATCTTTGTTAAATATTTTTTATTTGAATATTATTTCATATTCAAGATTTAATGATTTTATAAAATTTCTATGTGAAGTAATCATTTCTCCCTATTTAATAACAATATATTATTCAGTATTAATGAGAATCGTAGTGGGTAAACAAATAGTTGAATTCTTTTTTATGAAATGATATTAGGAATGAACCGATCCAAATCTTACTAAACTAAACCAATTAATATAATTTTCTTGTACGTTAATGTTTTTGTAGTGAATGATGCTTATCAAGAAAATGTGTAATTATTAAATTGAATAAAAATTGTTGGAATTTATAATTATTAAGAAATGAATGTTTTCACATTACAATATATACAGATCAAAATTTCGTTAGCCACTCGATGGTAATAGTGTTAGGGTTTGAATGCCCAATTACCCAATATAATATATAAAATAAATAAGTTTTAATCAAATAATTGTAGAATAAGAAAATATAGTATCAAAAAAATCAAATCTTTTGAGAATGTATACCCTTTATAGGAACTGTATATCAACTCTTCTATGTTCATTGGGAACTCTAGGTAGCATGAGTTAAATGGATGACATGTGAAATAGTGTGGATAAAATCTTAAAAAATCATTGGTATTGAAGCCAAAATAAGAACTAATGTTAAACAACTTATTCAATTAATCCAGAAATACCATTAAATTCAGTAAATTCTTATTTATATAATCAAATTTTAAAAAAGTCTATATATTCACAAAAAAAATAATTTATTTTTTATTATTAATTTTATTATCAAATTATTTTTTGAACATTAAAACTTCTTTTTCTTTGGATTCACCCATTTAATACCCAGATATTTTATGATATATTTCACTTTTAAAAAAATTAATTTCCCTAAATTATTACTTTTCACGAAACACAAAGTTTGTACGATCCCCTATATAATATTGAGTTATTGTGTGAAATTAATCTCATAGATGTTGGATTATAGGATATAAATATGATTAACTATATTATTTAAAATTATTTATTATGCATTTATAGAATGAATTCATTAGATATCAATTGGTTTAGGAATCTAAAAGTGAAAAAGTATTTTTATCTAAAAAGCTGTTTTTTATGCACAAAATGTATTTTTATCTAAATAAATGAAATTATTTACTATTTATGAATAATAATAATGAAAATTATAGTTTATATATTCAATAAAATATTATCTTAAATCAAATGGTATTTTTCTTGAAATTGGATTAGAATAAATAATGTTTTAGTCTTAAAGTCACATGTTTCTAAAAATAGTTTTTGTTGTGTATGTCATTATTAGATCAAAATTTATTTCTAATAGTTACAGATATTTATTCCTAAAAAAGGATTTTATATTTATAATGAATAGGTTCAAATTCAGTAAATAGTCCTCACTTATTTTTTGGTGATTATAAATAGTAATCATGGAAAATATTTGACACCCCAGTAAGGGAAAAACATAAAACTAGGTTAAAACTGTGGCATAAGGAATAGAAATATCCAAAAAAACGATTCATTTATTTCAATTTATAGGTTAAATTTGACCTTAGTCATCATTGTTATATTATTTTTTCAATTTTCATTCAATTTTACTTTAATAATGACCTTAATATTATTTTACGTAAATAATAAATACAAAATGTCACTCACTATGACTAAATATAACTAGAATTTTACCATTATAAAGAAAGAACGGATAATTTTTTGTAAATTTGAATTATAAATATGTATTAACCTTTTTTACGGCAACTTATTATAAATTATATGTGAATGAATAATTTTCTTAAATTCTTATGCAAAGTGGACACAACTCGTGTTCATGCAATTGGATAACTGAATAATTGATTTAAAAAATATTGAAAGTTATAAAATTTTGATCATTTATAATATTTAATAATATTTTTATTTAAATATAACATATTAGGTTTGTGTTAAAATATTATATTCGAGTTTTTTTATATATTTTTCCTTCAAGTCAAACTATTTGAATAGTATTGAAAATGTCATTAATAATATTATATGTGAATAATATTTTGTTAGATGATTTTAATGTTCATAAAAATATTATATTTGGATAATTGAATTATTTTTTATTACGAATATATCAAATATTCCAATTATTGGTGACTTTTCTTTTTTTTACTAACCTTGATGAACCTAAATGAGTAAAATAAGTTGATATTGTAGTAATCATCAAAATCCATAATTGGGATTAAAACTAAATGATACATGTTAAACAATAACCTAAACATATATATATTCTTATTTATTATGATGACTTATACTCATGATCATATTATATTCAAAATATTTCAACATTTTCACACATTAAAATATTAATTAATAAATATTTATCTAATACTTTAGGTAATTCCTAGGGTGTCCCTCCCCTCAGTAATAAAATTTCAGCCACTCTTCTCTATTATTAATATTGTTATAGCTTTATATCCAAAATATTGGGGTCTATAATTAATTTCTATTACGATTATGTAATAACCATTGTTAGCATACTTTCAATTCTATTTTAAAAGAAAACATCAGTCGTGAAAACATGTGGATTACAACCACTATGAAGTGATGCATTTTTTCATCACCGCTTCACATTGATGGTTATAATGATATTTTTATGGAATATATATGATATTTTTGATATTAAAATAGTTCATTGATGGTGAATTAATATTTATTTTTCATTCATTCAATCAATAAAAAACTGGAAACATCACTCCTATGTATGTAGATACTCCCATATCCATGAAGTGAGATAATTCATTTTTCCGAATCACATTATATGAAAGGTTATAGAATTGTATATAATGATTGAATATTATATTAAATACATGGTTAGAATAATTAATATAGTTTAATAATTATCAAAATACCTGGATCGGGACTTCCAAACTCAAACATTAATGAAATATGAAGCAGTTAACACTCTAAAACGTGATTTTAAATAAGAATTGTAAATAAACGTGAGATAATATTTTGAAATAAAATTATATATGATATTTTATAAATGGTAATAGTAATGTAATATATTTATAATAAACAAATACTTATTATATAATAGGTTTGAACATTTATGAAGTATAATGATACGTGGTGTATGAGAATTATGATCCAATGTCATTTCTCTTCGAGATTGTGTTGACTAAATTTATATTATGGGAAATTATATAGATTGTTTCACGTAAAAACCATATATTTTCATAACAACTCTTTATTCGAGGAATTTTCATGTAATATTTCAATTTTCTTCTCTTTGGTACTTAAAACTATTGAGATTGTTTGTAATGAAAATTTGAGAATATTTTCATATAGGAAGATAAATTTTTCCATTCATGTATATCCTCCTAATAATTTTCTTACCAATGTTTTTACTGATACATTAATAGTAATAAATAAATAATTTAATACCATTTACTTCATTTACAATGGTTTAAAATTAATTTTGATCATGGAATTTTTTTATGAAAAATTCCTTTTTTACATTTTACAAATGTGTGAAAAATGTTCTATTTTTAATTATATGATGTTAAATGATATTAATTCCATTATGAAAATTATTTTATTTTAAGAATTATTTTCAAGATTAAATGGTTCTCCAAAAATAATTTATTGTTCTTAATATTCTGTATACTTTTCAATTTTTAATATGTTAATTTAATTTAAAATGAATGTTTTCCTTATGAAATGTTCAAGTTATCTTTTAATGGTATATCAATCTGTGAAAAAAATTAAATCTTGTTACTTACAAATCATTATTGATGTGATCCAATGATTATATATTTATTCATTTTCAAAATGTTTTATGATATTGAAAAGGATATATTTATGAAACCCATTACCTTTTCCATGTGTTATGCTATGATGAAATGGAAAATGTATTCATGATCTTTTGGTACACATATAAATGGATTATTTCATATGTGGGTCTATATTTTCCACTATTTTTAATGAGGTAAATATGGATAACATTTGATGAATCTATGTTCTACATGAACCAAATTTAATTTTCTCAACATCATGTATGGACTGGGTTTTATATCACTAATTTGATGGTTCGACATTGTTTCTTTTCCATAATTTTTTGTAAGCACTTAATTTTGTTTCCATAACATAAAAGCTAAACTATTTACCATGTTGACATGTTTATAGTGTTATAATTAAATGGTTTTTCAAAATTCATATGTTTATGATATTATATCTCAGATCATGAATGATTATTAATGATTCCACACACATAATTAGGTATTAATTCTTATGTTATGATCATTTTATCATGACCGTAATCTCATGTATAATAATTTGTTAATATCTGTTATATCTAACATTATCTATCATCTAAGATCTCACTTTATTATGATTCCATTTTCACTATGCTATGATGAATGATTCAATATAGGTTCTGTTTAATAAAATTAAAATGATGTACAACTTTCAAAGAGATGTTGAAGATACAATATAAAATATGTTTTTATGTATATAGTATCTACTTATAGGATTCTTTTATAGTTTTTTGGTGAGTATAACTTTGTTATATGATAAATATTTATCTAAAATAACGAAATATTTATGTATGTTATGCTTGGGTGGCATCATTTGGTCATAGATAAGGGTTTATGTTTTATGAAATATTAAAATTAGAAAATAATTTTGATACCCATTGGGAAAATTCTATGTGTATGATATCATGCTAATGTATTGGTCAAGTAGAGGTTCTGTTTTTACCTAGAATATAAATATATATAGATACTATAAATTGGATGTGGTTGTAGAATATATGAACATATGGGTAACAATAATGAAAGGTTTGGATTTGGTATTAAATATCTCATAATCCATTTATGATGTGTGGTTATAATACTACACAATTTTCTACACAATCCTATGGGATATTCGTTGGTTAAATCAAATTATGTTTATAAACCTTTAAAAGGTATTTGAATAAATTAAGACTATGGTTGACCTAGGTAAAACCTAAATTTTCATTGGTTGATAAGAAGCTGTCATGATGTTGGATATCTCATGAATGATTTTCATTAATATATTATTATTGACTATGATTATTGTATCTTGGTTATCATAAACTATTTTTCACTTTATTCAATGGTTTTAACAAGAAGGAATTGTGAAGACTATGAATGTAACGACCAATGCATCAACCAAAATAATGAAGTACCAAAATGTCCTAGGATATGGGATGCTCTATCTTTTGACTATTATTAGTCAACTTTATTGATATATGGGTGGTAAGTTTGACCATTTTGAGACTATAAATTCACCATGGAGGGAACAACATGAAATAGAATCATTTATGCAAGAATGTACATGCTATTTATAAGGGTATTTAAATTTGATAGTAGACAAATAATGGATCACTATGATAGAAAATATGTATTCCATTTTTTATTTTGAATAAGATAAGAATGTTTTAATATATATCTATCACATGGATAGGGAAGAATATAAATGGTGGAATAGAATAAATAATATAAGTAATGAAGAATAAATATAATCCCTGAAATGACAATATTTTAAGCAGGTATTACTAAAAAAATTACTATACCTGAACTCTTTATACTAAAATGGAAAGGTATTATCTAGACATGATGTGTAAGGATTCTAAATCCATTAATACCTATAATTAAAACATCATAATACTTGTGAGTTATGATTTTAGTTTTATCATCAAAATGGAACGAAATATTTTTTGAGTCACATGTCGTATAAAAACAAGTCTTTAAAATTAATTCATCATAAGGGACTTTGGAAGATATTAATAAATAATTCATTTTGAACATAGAGTGGAAAAGGAAGATCAGAACCCTCATGGTTAAAGTGATAAGAAAAGTAATATGTGCTTTAATGGAATCTCTAGGGGTATGTCACATTGAAGGAAGAATATTTTTCAACCTCATACAATATATAAATGTTGGATGAAGAACTTAGGATATTTCATAAAATTAATTATAAGATAATTCTTGTGTGGGTGGTTTTTCCATCATGTCAAATAATGTCAAATTTATCTGAAGAGGATAGTTAATAAAAAATATAGAGAAAGATAATATGAATATAGAATCCACAACTCGGTTCTTTATATGCACAGGGTTTGATAATTATGTAAATCAATGCCTTAATCTAATGGATAATGAGGATAATAAGCCTTAGAAACATTGGAATTCAAATGAAAAAAGTTAAATCACATTTCAACACAACTACAATAGTAGATTATGAGAATGACATGGTAGAAGGTACACATATGATCCACTTTAGAATAGATGATGTCATATTGATTCTGGTCATCCCAATGCTTTAATTTAAAATAAATTTTTAAGAGTATAACATTTCCAAATATATATATGGATGTTGAGTTAGAAGTTATGATAGTTGATGGTATGATAGTAAAATATCATGTATATAGCTTCTAGAAATTACAAGTTTGTTAGAATCTGATTCACAAAACTCTATTGATTCACCCTCTAGAATAATTTGATGTGGTTTTATGAAAGGATTTTATATCTCTATATATGTCCCACAAAAGATTAAATGGAAGGGAAGTGCTATTTTTTATTCTAAATCAACCTATGATCATCTTTTGGTATGAAGAGGAATATGAAAATTCAATGGATGATAATTTTGTAATATGAGTTATACTACCTATTCAGGAGGGATATTTATCTCAAATTCTTAGGGAAAAACTCAATACTGAAAATTTGCCTATTTTTTGGGAATATGATGAACTATTTCCTAAGGAATATCCCTGCATTATACCAATTTATGAAGTTGATTATTTTAGGTAAAACGTAACGTGTAAATGACTAAATCAAATTGGGGAAATTGATTATATGTTTACAAAAATTCATTTTTATCATTTAAATAAACTAATTTATCATGTTTAATCAAATTAAATTTATAATACCTCTTATGTATTGAAAATATAATCAGACATGGCCATTGGGATTGATTAAAAAAATTCTTAATCAAGTATATTATAATATTTATATGAAAGGTCATAATAAGATTCTATTTAAATAACATTTAAAATCATATTCACTATGAAGTGGTAACATAATCACAATTTCATCATATTCTCCAATGAAAATGAATTATTAAAATATTCACCAAACAATCATAATCACAATAATTATTATAAATCATACTATTAAAAATTGAATTATTCTGTCATAATGTTTATTGAATCGTAATTATAGTAAATGTATCATAATCAAATATATTATGATAAACATGATACAAATAGAAAGAAGATTATAAAATTAATCCCTTTATATTAAAATTTAAATGGAAATAGAAGACCTTTGAAAATTATTTAATTGAATAAAATTATTTTAACCCAAAAATAAGGGTATCCAATAGCCTAGGATAATTTTCCAATGTTTTATACTTATAATAAATTATGTATTTACCTTAAAAGGGAAGGTCATCGATACAATTATCGATCGGTCTCACTATCACTGTGATCCCTCAATTCTATGATATTCGTGTGTGTGTTGCTGACCATGTAGGCCCTCGATATGATGATCATATTCTTTATTTATTTAAACCCAATCCTTTTATCTAGTAATTCATATCACTATATTCCTAGCCTCAGAATCCAATGATTATATTCTCAATCATATGCACAACAAAGTTAAAAAAATGAACAAAATATTTTTATAAGTTAAAAGAAAAAGTTGTTCACTCTTGTAGGCTTCAGAGCTCTCACATAGAAGAAAAACTAGTAGACTATGTCTACATATATCAATAAATTCTACAACATCTATCTTTGAACTCTTAAAATGACCATGTATTTATATAAAATCCTCTAATATTCATCTTGATCCTCCAATGGTAATATTTTCTTCTATATTTTCTCAAGGACTCAAACACATGACACTTCAATAGACATATTATAACATAATTCATTACATTGTTTTGATACACACTATTCATAAGGTAAGAATTATTCCATTATGATAGAATATGATTTCATTTATTCAGAATTTAAACACAGATGAATCTGATGGATTTCATTCAACAATGTAATAATTATTTTACTTATGAGTATGAGTCTAATGTAATAAGTTATATAGTAAAGTCCAATTAAAAAAATTCAGTACAAATACAAGGCAGAATGTATTTAAAGAATATTTTATAATGGTAAATATGATAATTTTCAAATCCATACTCATTAAGATAGTTATAATGAATAATGTAGGATTATATTCATGAATGATTTAAAACTATTTCTAAATATAGTAACACCAATATGTTTTCTTCAAAAATAATTAAAATTCTTTCGACAAGAAATAGTTAGTAAAGTTATTATTTAATAAATATATATATTGATTTCTAGGGAAAAAGGAATAGAAAATTCAATAGGAAATGTTTGACTCAGCAATCAACTGATTTTTAAAAATCATAATCCACAAGACATAAATAGGAAATAAATTTTAAAAACTTAAGTTCATTATCATTTAAGAATATTTTATTCATAATTAAACATTAATACATATCTTTCCTTGAGTTTATAACTCTTTTTAATTCCATGGTGAATACATATAACTCTTCCTTAGGATAGGAACATTCCATAAGGATCATATTCTCTTCATTATAATTATTTTTCCTACTGACATAAAAAACATCTCCCCCTAATATTATATTCTAACACTTCTATTAATTTTTCCATGTTTGTGATTTCCGAAGAGGAATCGGGAAGAGTCTTGTAATACATAACATTTTTTAGAGACACAAGGATAAAAAATAATATAATATAGTAGATGATAATCTAAAATAAATGAAATAGCATTCATAAAATAGTAATTGGAAGGAATTAAAAAAAATTGAAGAAAAAATATTTCATTAGGAGTCCAATAAAAAATTACAATAAATTTGTTAAGATATTGTTGATTATTTTGAATCAAATACCTGAATATTATCTTCAAATAATTAAATTACTTCTTTTCATCTTCAATATTTTCTATCAAATATTCCTAATGTTGTTTTTATAGCTCTTATATCCTCTCCTCTTGAATCTGGACCCTTTTATCTTGAAAATTTACCTTCTAATTTACAGACCATATATTTTGGGAAGATTAATGTTGAGAGTATTAAATTATTCATTATGATTCATAAGTCATCTCATATAATCCAAAAAATACATTATTTTTTTCCCTCATGTCATTTATAATCAATGTATGATTGTCTGTATAAGATTTGATACACTTAACAAATTTTACTCTTTTTGTAATATCTATTGTTAACTAATGGAATTTGTCTAGTAAATATTTTAGGTTTTTAATTCATTCATAAAAATTCTCATCAGGTCGATGATATCATTATAAAAATTATGAGAGAATTTGACCACCTTATTACAAATCTTCTTATGAGCCACATCACTTAATTTGAAAATTTTGAAATTGACCTCCGACCATAGTATACTTTCTCATAAATATATCACTGAATCAAAATATTTTTATGGACTTCCAATAACCAAATCAACCTTGTCCTATAACCTAGGAAAATTGGGAATTGTTTTACCAAATCATTTTAAAGTATGAAAAATGTAATCAAGATAATGATCTATGATCATATTCCGAGAATCGGATTCTGAATAATGGATTCTGCAACTGATTCTAATTTATTCTGTAATTGATTTCCTTTTTCCTTTTTTGTGTCTGATTTATTATCTCTATCATAAATTTCAATTTCAACAACAACAATTATTTTACTTCCTTCATCCTTTCTATTCTGATATTGTTCACCCAACTTAGATGAAGATAAAAATTCTATAAATGATGTAGAATTTTGTTTTTCCTCACTAACAAAATTCTCTATACTATTTCTCAAATAACACAATTATTTTGATGAAACATGAGATGTTATCATAGGAATCTTATCAAAATGAATCTAATCCTAATATTCGTTGGAATCTTCATTATCTTGACATTCGTTTTCTTCTTATTTAATTTCCTAATATTTTTCTTTACTTTGTTAATCTTTTTCACCTTATTCATCTTCATCATACTCTTCTATTTGATTAAACAAGATGTATTATTTAATACCTTCACTAGATTTTCCAAGAACATCTAATTCTAAAACACCTTCTTCCATTTTTTTGAAACATTTCAAGAATATTTGACTATGATATTTAGTCACATTTTCCGAATAGATTCAATGCTTTCTCTACCATGACATTAATTCCTTTATCAAAAACAATAGTACCATCAGAATTAACAATATCTTCCTCTCAAAAAGTTTATCCAACAATAAAATGTGGTAAGACAAGTTTTATAGTAGTAGTTTCTTCCCCTTTAATCAATATATCAGAAAATTGTGCTTCAGATAGATTCTTCATTTTATTTTTTTGCAATTTGTGTTTCTATAAAACTTCTTTACCATGTATCCTTATAGTAAAGGTTTTAGTTGGGTCGAGTCTGATTTATGAAACTTCTTCTTTTCCTTTATCCTTTTTTCATTCTCTATTATTGAGAAGCATCATCTGAAACCATCTTATTTTTCTTTTTCATTGATGGGGGAGCTTAAATATATTTTCTTTTCTTAAAAATTTTCCCATATTTATTTTTTAATAGGTTTATGTTATTGGGGAAGTTATTTGATTATTATGGATGGAAAACATCACTACCCGTCCCCTAGGGCCCATGTCGTGACTACCCAAATCCCGCCTTCCATAGGCATGGGGCTGGTGACTAGCATCAGAAAGGCGTATCCAAAGAACGTGAAGGAATTTCCTTTTTAACCTTTTTAAACACATAGTCCAAGAACACAACAAGAAGCATCGACTAATTAAACTACGTAGTAAAAGTGTGATGAAAGTAAAGGGGAAAGAATACAAGACCAACTGAAAGTACAAAACATCTCCTGGATCATCCACCGAGGATCCTACCTAAAGGGTAGGTACAACTCATAATCAGTTGTCCCTATGTAAAGTTACACCAAATGGTCCACCTCCGAGCACCACCCAGTCCTGGCTCCTTCAACCTCATTCAATGTTGTACTTCATCTACCCAAGACACAACAAGGTGCAGGCGAAGCCTGTGTAGGGGTGAGTATAACGATACTCAATAGGGACCATGAGACCCCTGTAGGTCTCCTAGTGTTCCACAAAGAAAACACCACAAAGCAAGACCTCCATTTCAAGAATAAAGAGATAGACATCAACTCTACATAATTATATGCCCATACATATACCTATGTTATCAATATATACTCATCTTATACACAAGGGAAGAATACCACAAAGGTTACACCACAAAGGTAACACCACAAATGTTGATGTACCGCATAGGTAACACCATGAATATAGAGGTACAACATAGTTATCACCATTAAGGAAACACAATGAAGGTAGAATTTCCACATAGGTTGCACCACAAAGACAACACCATGAAGTAGAAGTACCACATAGGTAACACCACAAAGATAACACCACGATTGTAGAATTACCACAAAGGTAACACCATGAAGATAAAAGTATCACATAGGTAACAGGAAGAAGATAACACCATGAAGGTAGAATTACCACATAGGTAACACTATAAAGATAGAAGTACCACATAGTAACACCACGAAGGAAACACCGTGAAGGTAGAAGTACCCCACAGGTAACACCATGAATATATAGCCATAAAGGTAGAAGTACCACACAGGTAACACCATGAAGATAGAAATACCACACAGGTAACACCATGAAGATAAAACCAAGAAGGTAGAAGTACCACATAGGTAACACCACGAGGATTGAAGTCCCACACAGTTAACACAATGAAGATAACACCATGAAGTTAGAAGTACCACATAGGTAACACCATGAAGATAACACCATGATGGTAGAAGTACCACACATGTAACACCAAAAATATAGAAGTACCACAAAGGTAACACCACAAAGGTAAAAGACCCATCTCACAATCAGGTATAATTTATGGACAGAAGTATAAATGATTATTTGTAAGGCAATATCAAATTATTATATTAAGAATCACTACAGCTAACTTACACATGATCGAGAGGTACTAACCCCACTGACCCAGACAGGTTCGGTATGGGCTGACCCACATAGGATCGATGAGCACTGAACAACACAGGATCTGAAAATTTTTGACCCAAACTGGATCGATAGATGACGACCCACCCATGATCAATAGATGCTGACCAACACAATATCAATATTCTTTTTTCAAGTTACATCCACCCACATGATTCCTCTCACCCGGTGTGCTTGTGCTCTGTAGAATATGCCCCTAGAGATATTGTTCATACCTTTACCGCCACTAAGCTTCACTAAGGAGTAACAAAAAGGACTGACATGTCGTAATAGTTACAACGTGACAGATTGTACGTCAATCGGACGCCCGGACTGTGAGTTATTTGCATTTTAGTTATAGGGGCATAGTTGGATTCGGGTTCGATCCAACCTGGATGTACTCCAACTATTTCAAAAACTATAGTGGAGTATACTAAAAGTAACATATCTCTCCAAGGGTCATATATCCATAGATGGTTTGATAATCGGGCACCTAGTTCTCATGTAATGACCCTTTAAGAGAATATGGGCATGATTGTGTCTGGGTCCGGCCCAACCCGGGTGGACCGACCCGACCTGACCCTGTCTGGGCCGACCTGATATGAGTCCAATCCTGCTAGACAGACCCACAATAGGGTGGCCCTACATGCAAGGGGTGGCCCGCAAGGGGGTGGCCTGACCCGTAAGGGGGTGCGGCTCGCCGGTCCGGCCCACGGTGGGGACAGCCGTAGCCGGTGTTAGGGGGTGAGACCCCTAGTCTCCAGAATGGCTCGGAGACCATTCGGTTTGTGATGTGGTAGTGCCATGTGGGTGTCTCCTGGTCACTGTTGAACCCGTCGGAGGTGTGGGTTTCTCCTCCACCGCTTCTTCGGTCGTGACACTTTGCTCGTCGTGGGCGCGCTGGTCGCGCCACCCTTCCCTTCCATGGTCGGTCGATACCCCGGCCACCACCACCTCTGATAGTCATGGCTGATGAGTTGCGAGCCCTTTCTCACTGGTGGCATGTGACAACGCTATGCACCTCCTCCCTGGACGGACGGTGTTGGCCGCTCTACTGACCACCACAGACTCCTCTTATGACAAATGACTGTGCGCCGCCTCCATCGTAGTCGGTCAGTGTCATCATGCTTACGATCTTCCATGGTGAATGCAAGGATAGCAAGGTAGCAGAGGGTTTAGGCCTGGTTCCTTTGTCATATTCCCTCCATGATAGCTTCTAATCACGAGGTAGGATTAAAGGGTTCAAAAATCTCATGGAATTTAAAACAGGGAAAACCCCTACCTCAAGAATGATGGAGAAACTTCTGCTATTGAGAAAGGGGGTCAGTGCTCTCCCCCCCCCCCCCCCCCCGCAATTAGCCTCCAATGACGTAGCACGATTGTCGATCATTAGTTCAGGGTTTCTGTGTTTCTCTTCACAGCTTGCTGGAACCGGCTCTGTCCTCCAAGGGTTTGGTGTCGCGTCACTTTTTCATCACTTCATTTCTTGGTGAAGCTGTGCTGATACCTCTCCCCAAGCTCCATATAAATATGAGATGGGGAGAATATGTAATGACATTGGGTATTTTTGGAGATTATTAATTAGGAACCATCCGAATTATACAATGATGATTTTACTTGAAATTGAAAATTCAATCCATTTATTGTCTTGACACGTCACTAGTCCCATGTTTCCAATTTTACTTTGAAGGAAAATGTGAAGTCCCATAAATTTTAAGGGGAATTTTTTATAATTTTTTTGGGATTCTACGAGTATGTAGTTTCTGACGACACCTGATTCCGAGGCCCGGTGTGCCCGAAATCAATTTCCGATGTTTAGCTCGGGTACGTTCAGTGAACGAACGAGCGGGTTTTTTATAACTTTTGAACCGGTGTTCAGAATCGAAATCCGAGGGCACCGCTGAAACCGCAACATCAGTTTTTGCATAGAAAGACTTTTTTCGGAGTTTAATTTTCTTGGGGTGTGATGTTAAAAATGTGAGGAATAAAAACATAGTTGTTTTACAATTATATTTTTATTACACCTCTAGTGGTTTATGAGTTATGGGATAGGAAGTTTTGAGGAAGTGGAGTGGGGCCCACATGAGCCCCCACCTCCTTAAATTTCCTAACACCCCATTAAACACCCTCTCCCTCTTTAATACATGTCAACCCCTCAAGTTTATGAGGAACCTTCCATCTCTCTCATTAATTAAATGCCAACGTGTTTAATTTATGAGGATCCTTCCTCCCTTTTTAATGTTCCACCGCATCAGATTAATTGAGTGAGGCCATATGTCCTAAATCTCCCATTTATGACTTGCATGACAATGAAGAACACACCACTCCTATTTAAAGGCGGCCAGGGGGAGGAGTTCTGGATGTCTTCTTCAAGCGGCGAAATGCCAGCAGCGAACCACGGTGCCCAAAACATGGAGAGTTTTCCTCTTCCTCCAACGAAGAATGAAGAATGCTGACGCCACCCTTGGCTTTATCCTTCCCGACGATGACAGAATGACGCCTGTCAACCGTGATTCCATCAACCGTGACACTGACAAACTCCTTCTTCGAGGTAGGGGTGTGTTTTTACGAAGTGTTTATTCTTTGTGTTCTTCGTTAAATATTTGGGCCGCCTGTTATCAATTTAAAAGGAGGAGGTCAGACCACCCGAACACGGCCAATCCTCCTCCCCCTTGTTGTTGTATTCGATGTGGCTCGAACAAAGGTGGCGCAGTGCATCAAAACCGCACAGAAACAGGGTGGGATGCGACAGACCCATCGCGCCATGCCAAAGAACCATGGAGGGTCGCGTCCGGGGCAGGCTGCGGTGGAGGGGCACGGCACCGTCGCGCCACGCCGGTCAGACCAAGGTCGTGGCCTTTGGCCGTAGCAGAGTAGGGGAGGGCGTCCAGAGCCGCTGGCTGCCGGTGCTCAGGATGCGGGACAAGCTGGTCCCACACGACACACTGGTCGGCTGTTACGGTGGGACATATCCATAAAACTGGGGGTTTGAACCCCCGGTCAACACAGTAGGGCGGACCCCTCGCGGGTCTGTCGTTCGGTTCGAAGGGGGTGGCAGTTCTCCCCATTCTGCGCTCATGCAGCATGTGGTGCCCACGCTGGGCCGGGCCGTGCCAACCGGTCTGGGTCGTGCCCTGATGTGACGGACCCGGACCCGGGTTGGGTCGACCCGGTTCGAGCCAACCCAGGGGGTCTCGGTCCGGGGCCAGAACCCCCTAAAAACGGATAGCTTCGTTCAAACACCCGTAACATGGGATACGGACCTCCGATCAATGAACTATCAGTTGCGATGAAATCCTTGGATTGTGATGGTCGTTTCGGGATATTACACTCAAGGTTTCGAAAAACTTTGGGTACAGCTGGGTTGGATCGAACACGAAACCAACCGGGCCCTCGGAACGGAAACGCCTATAACTTGAGCTTTGGATGTCCGATTGACGTGCCATCAAATTTTTTGGATTCCTCTTAGTGATACAGACCTTTTGTCTTACTCCGCTCGAGGTTTGGACGCAGTTGGAGTATGGTCTGGTAGGTTATGAATTAAAAACCAATCAGGCCCATTGAACGTAATAGACAATAACTCTTAGACCGAGCGTCCGATTGATGCGTCGTTTGTCGCGTTGCATTCCTATTGACATGACAGAACATTGTGATACATCAAATCTTATATACGTGACATTTGATGCATCAACCTTTTGGATCGTGGAGCAGACCCTCCCGGAATGAGTGTGCTATGTACGGAAACCCTAGAGCTGGCTGAGACCTGGCGACTGTTGATCGATCGACACAGAGTGTTTCGATAGCCCAGTGGGGAGCGCTTGGTTGTAGCGGCAGACCCATGGAATAGGAGCTCTTGGTTGTAGCGGCAGACCCTCGGTACTCAACAGATGGAGTACCTCTATAGGCTATGAGAGGGAGCGCTTGGTTGTAGTGGTAGACCAATGGGGGGAAGCGCTTGGTTGTAGCAGCAGGCCCACAGTACTCGATAGGTGCAGTACTACAGCAGTCCAAGGTTAGTGGGAAGTGTTTGGTTGTAGCGGCAGGCCCACTGTACTTGATAGAGGAGGAGTTTCCCAGTAGCTATGGTGTCGACATCATGAATAAAATCCTAGTTTGAGCTGAGTCTTGACTTTCAATATTTATCTTAAATGTGATTGACTTGACATCTTGTGTGGATTGGATTATGCTTTCCTGTGTGGATTTGGTCGTACTTTCCTTTTTGGATTATGTTTTACCTTCCTGAGTGGACTGGATTGTACTTGAGCTCGTGAGTTGGAGCTGAACTGGATTTGATGACTTAGATATATGTATGGGCATATAGCTAAGTAGTGTTGGATGATACTTTGTGATTGTATCTTTTCTTTTTGGTTTATCCTTTGGGGATTCAGGGAGACCATCGGGGGTCTTAGGGTCCCTACTGAGTATCGTACACTCACCCCTCCACGGGCTTCGCCTGCACTATGTTGTGTTGGTTACAGACAATGGACATCACTAATCATGATTGAGGCTTGTAGAGCTGGACGATACCCGGGGGAGGATCTCACAACGAGTCGGTGCCGGGAGGTGGATATCACGTCGAGTTGGTTCCCGGAGGTTGATTTCACGACGAGTCGGTACCCAGAGGAGACGAACGGACTTGGAGTGCTGAGGAGGAGATCTGTACCTACCCTTCATGTAGGAAACCGGAGGATGATCCAGGTGCGGATTTTCATCTTTCATCTATTGTCCTTTCAGTTGTACTTTACTTTCAGTTGTAGTTGTACCTTTCTTTTGGGCTTGTATTTCTGGACCCTTGTACTTCAGCATGTTTGTTTTACAGTTTACTTAGTGTTTACTTCAGTTTGCACACTCTGTGGTGTTTCTTTTCTTTTATAAAGGAAACGCCATCCCTTTTATCAGGATTTATGCCTTTGGTGCTAGTCACCAGCCCCTGGCCTATGGGAGGCGGGCTTGGGGTAGTCACTGCACGGGCCCCGAGGACGGGTCAGGACAAATTGGTATCAGAGGAGTTCGGTTCTACCGCAGAACTCAGGAGTCTGATCTTTCTCAGCTGTGAAGAAAAAGTGTTAAGGGTATTGAGTGTGGTTATCAGTCTAGGGAGTCCAGTGTTGGTGCGGAGGCTGACGTATCCATACACCAGGACCCTGACATCTGGTTTCCGACTCAATACACAAAAACATTGATTACACGTGTGTTTCAAAGTTTTCCTTGTGATTACTTCTGTCAGCTCACCAGGTATACTGTTTTGACCGTGGCGCACCAGTCTCTTTTCAGGATGGCCCCACGACGGCAGCCAACTAGGGTTCAGAGCATTGTGCGAGATGACATCCCACCGAGAATTGAGGCCTCAGTGTAGGGCCCTGTTAAAGTGGAGGCGCCGGCAGTACCTCTTCCCGCCGAGACACCGATGCCACCAGCCCTAGCCGATGAGAGTGCACGTCGCCTTATTGCACTGCATGAGTTTCAGCATCAGATACCGCCCAGGTTCCGCAGGGAGATGGACCCTCAGGCAGTCGAGGATTGGCTGGAGGCTATTGTTCAAGTTTTTAGATTGGTAAGGATGCCAGTAGACTTCATGGTGATCCTTACTGCCACCCTTTTTTAGGAAACGACGGGCAGATGGTGGAGCCTGATGCTCCAGGTGCACGACGAGGCATCCCTTCTGTGGATAGACAACGAGAGCTATTCTAGACAGAGTTTGTACTAGCCACCCTTCGAGCGGTACACATACAAGAGCTACTTCATCATCAGCAGGGTAGCATGATGGTGGAGAAGTATTCAGAAAGGTTCACCGATCTCTCACGTTACTCCACAGATATAGTACGGGATCTGTTCTTCAGGGCCCGAATCTTCGAGTAGGGGCTCATGCGAGAGATTAGAGCTTCAATTGTTTCTCACAGCATCCCGACGCAGACAGGGGTGTTAGAGAGAACCAAATTAGTGGAGAGTTTCCTTGCTGAGCAGTATCCAGCAGCAGGACCCACCACTAGCCGGCAAGTGGCAGAGTCTTCTGCAGCGGGCAGTAGACAGATGACGCAGAGGTCCAAGACGACCAGACCTACAGGTGATCGACCACATGACATAGGATCGTGTGTGTGTGAGGCACCCATGGTGGAGAATGACTTACCATGAGTGGACAGTGTTACTCCAGCAGCAGGGTTGGTCACATTGCATGTGACTGCCCGACCCGCCATAAAAATGACCAGCAGATAAAATAAGGACTCCCAAGAAGAGGGAAAGGTTCGATCGGGGAGGATCGCAAGGAGCAGGAGACCGAGGCAAGGGAGATGGCCGTGCATCTGGAGGTGGTCGACACATCGTGGTGTTTCCACCACCACCACCAAGAGGTCCACCCTTACCACAGGGAACAGGTGGACATGGGAGAGCTCAGCTTCAGGCAGCTGAAGCATTTGACTATGGAGCTTCGGAAGCTGGCGGACAAGAGTGGGACAAGTTTTGGGAATTAGACCATTGATCTTGGTGATTCTAGTTTCATTGTTTTCATTGTTGTGTGTCATTGTACTTGATCTTCAATAATAAAAGACACTTGTCCTTGATACTTTTTCTTCCTTCCTTTTTGTGTACTATGAGGTTCTGGTTTAAACTGTTGACTTGACCCTCACTTTTTAGATTCCTTCTAAAGGAGACCTAGTGACCACACATTGATGCCGACAGTGTGACTCAACCCTTAGAGGTGAGAGTAATGGTTGGATCTCTTGGTAGTAGCATCAAGGCCTTACGACATCATCCATGGCATGGATTAGTATCATTCATTTCCGGATTGACTGTATTAGGCAAAGAATGTAGTTCATCCAGGGGATGAGACTAGATTTCTCTTATTGGCAAAGAAGAAATTTTAGTAGCTCTTATAAGACCAGAGGTGGTGCAGATCATCTAGGAGCGGATGAAGACTCCACAGAGTAGGTAGAAGTCCTATGCTAATTGGAGACAGAGACCACTAGAGTTTTATGATGGAAACCACATTTTCTTACGGGTCTCACATCGGTGTGGATTACAGAGTTTTGGCCGGGGCAGTAATTTATCTACACGCTTCATCAGACCGTTCTAGGTCCTCAAAAGGGTAGGTGAGGTTGTTTACTGCTTGACCCATCCACCTCAGTTACACCAGGTGCACGACGTTTTCCACGTATCTCAGCTGAGTAGATACGTGCACGAACCAATGAATATCATCGACCATGGGGAGATGAACATCGATGACAGGGAGACTTTTGCGGAGGTCCCGGTGGAGATCGAGGATCAACAGGAGTGGGTCCTACGTGTATGGTCGATTCATCTTCTGCGCATTAGATGGAAGCACGAGAACCTCCAAGAGAGCACATGGGAGCGGGAGGCTCAGATGCGTGCACAGTACCCCCTTTTGTTTCCCTAGTTTTTGATGTAGTTTTTCGGGGACGTAAACCCCTGAGGTGGGAGTAATGTAAAGACCCGTAAATTTCAATGGATTTTTTTTAATTTTCTTTAGGATTCTACGTGTACGCAGTTTCTGATGGCACCTGATTCCGAGGCCTGGTGTGCCCGGAATAAATTTCCAAAGTTTAGCTCGGGAACGTTCAGTGAACGAACGAGAAGGTTTTTTTCTATCTTTTGAAAAGGTGCTTGAAATCGAAATCCAAGGGCACCGTTGAAACCGCAGGTCCGGTTTTTGCTTAGGAAGACTTTTTCCGGAGTTGCGTTTGATCGGGGTGTGATGTTAAGAATGTGAGGAATAAAAATATAGTTGTTTTAAACTATATTTTTATTATGCCTCTAGTGGGTTATGAGTTTTGGGAAAGGAAGTTGTGAGGAAGTGGAGTGGGGCCCACATGAGCCCCCACCTCCTTAAATTTCCTAACACCCCATTAGACACCCTCTCCATCTTTAATACATGTCACCCCCTCAAGTTTATGAGGAACCTTCCCTCCCTCTCTTTAATTAAATGCCAACGTGTTTAATTAATGAGGATCATTCCTCCCTTTTTAATGTTCCACCGCAGCGGATTAATTGAGTGGGGCCCTATGTCATAAATCCCCCATTTATGACTTGAGATCCAACGACAAACCCACCACTCCTATTTAAAGGAGGCCAGGGGGAGGAGTTCTGGACTGCTTCTTCAAGCGGCAGAACGCTAGCAGTGAAGCACGACGCACAACACTTGGAGTGTTTTCCTCTTTATCCAACGAAGAACGAAGAACGTGGATTCCACCCTCAGCTTTATCCTTCCCGACGTTGACAGAACGATGCCCTTCAACCGCTACGCCGTCTACCGCGACACCAACGAACACCTTCTTCGAGGTAGGGGTGTGTCTTTACGAAGTGTTTATTATTTGCATTCTTCGATAGATATCTGGGCTGCCTGTTATCAATTCAATGGGAGGAGGTTGGACCGCCCGAACATGGACGATCCTCCTCCCCCTTGTTTCTGTATTCATTGTGGCTCGAACAAAGGAGGCGCGGTGCAATGGCACCGCACTGAAACATAGAGGAATGCGGCGGAGGGGCGCGGCACCGTCACGCCACACCGGTCGGACCAGCGCCGCGGCCTTTGGCCGAGCGGAGCAGGGGAGGGTGGCCGGAGCTGCCGGCTGCTGGTGCTCAGGCGGCAGGACCGGCTGGTCCGGCGCAACACACTGGCCGACCATTACAGCCAGCCAAATCTGGAAAACCGGGGGTTTGAACCCCAGGTCAACGCAGCAGGGTGGACCCCCCGCGGGTCCGCCATCCGGTTCGAATGGGGTGGCGGTTCCCCCCCTTCCGCATTCACGTGGTGCGCGGTGCCCGCGCCGGGCTGGGCCACGCCCGGATGGGCCGGACCAGGACCCGGGTCGGGACGACCCAGGGGGTCTCGGGCCGGGTCAGTCCGGGCCCAGAACCCCCTAAAAACAAACAAGTTCGTTCAAACGCCCATAACATGGGCTACAGACCTCCGATCGATGCACCGTCAGTTGCGATACGTTCCTTGGATCGAGATGGTCATTTTCGAATATTACATTTAAGGTTTTAGAAAAATTGGGTATGGACAGGTTGGTTCGAACATGAAACCAACCGGGCCCTCGGAGCGGAAATACTTATAACTTGAGCTCCGTACGTCCAATTGACGTGCCATCAACTTTGTTGGAATCCTCTTAGTGAGATGGACCTTTTGGCTTAATCTACTCGAGGTTTGGATGCAGTTCGAGTACAGTCGGGTTGGTTTTGAATTAAAAACCAACAGGTCCCCTGGAACGAAAAAGCCAATAACTCTCAGACCGGGCGTCCGATTGACGCGCCGTTTGTCGCGTTGCATTCCTATTGAAGTGACAGAACCTTGCGATACATCAAATCTGATATACGTGACAGTTGAAGTGTCGAACTCTTGGCCCTTGGAGTGAACCCTCCCATAATGAGCCTGCTGTGTGTGGAAACCCTAGATCTGGATGAGACTTGATGATTGCTGATCAATCAACTCAGAGTGTTTCGATAGCCTAGTGGGGAGCTCTTGGTTGTAGCGGCAGACCCATGGTGGAGGAGCGCTTGGTTGTAGCAGGCAGACCCACGGTACTCTAAAGAAGGAGTACCTCTGTAGGATATGAGGGGGAGCGCTTGGTTGTAGCCGCAGACCCATGGTGGGAAGCGCTTGGTTGTAGCAGCACGCCGATAGTACTCGACAAGTGGAGTACTAAAGTAGTCCAAGGTTAATGGGAAGCACTTGGTTGTAGCGGCAGGCCCACTGTACTCGATAGAGGAGGAGTTCCCCAGCAGCTATGGTTTCAACATCATGAATAAAATCCTAGTTTGAGCTGATTTTTGACTTTCAATCTTTATCTTCGATGTGACTGACTTGATATCCTGTGTAGACTGGATTATGCTTTCCTATGTGGATTTGGTCGTACTTTACTTTGTGGTTTATGTTTTACCTTCCTGAGTGGATTGGATTGTACTTGAGCACATGATTTAGAGTTGAACTGGATTTGATGACTTAGATATATGTATGGTCATATACCTAAGTAGTGTTGGATGATACTTTGTGATTGTATCTTTTCTTTGTGGTTTATCCTTTGTGGATTCAGGGAGACCTTCGGGGGTCTCGGGGTCCCTACTGAGTATCGTATACTCACCCCTGCACGGTCCTCGCCCGCACAATGTTGTGTTGGTTGCAGACGACGGACATCACTGATCGAGGTTGAGGCCTGTAGAGCTGGACGGTACCCAGAGGAGGATCTCATGACGAGTCGGTGCCTAGAGGTGGATATCACATCGAGTCTGTAACGCCCCGACCCCAGTTGCCCAGAGTCGGTGCATTAATTACATAACATTTGAATGATCACAAGAAAGATCAAATCTCGAAAGACCGATTGGTTTAGTAGCCTTGGAAACACTAGATATATTCATAAGTTTTACATTATATCATAAAATGAAGAACTACTACAACAACATAATGTTTCCACAGTCCACACTATAATCCCCTCATAATATCCCTGCAGGTCATTCATAACTTACATCTTCACTTCCTGGGAAAAATAAAACATAGAAAAGGGGTGAGCTCAAATGCCCAGTAAGGATAACAATATAGCGGAAACTTTCATCAATAAGAATAAACATTTAAGGCAATGTATAACTAAAACAAAAGCCTTTTAAACATGAACTTTCAACATGGTATGGCATAAATAAAATGAAATAATGCCATTTACTTATTCACATGGATATTCTACTAATCGAATAATCACATGCAAAAATCAATAACCACTTTCATAATGTTGTGAATGCATAATGCCAGACTATCATAACCACATAGTCAAGGCCTCGTGCCAAGACTACAAATAAGATTTTGTCAAGGCCTTGTGCCAAGACAATAGTTTGTCTCATGAGACCTACCGATGCATCGAGGAGCTATAGCGGGCTCCACCCGTCACTTATTAAGTCCAATGCATTCCCATATGAAAAGGTTTAAACATAACATAAACATTCGTATTAAAACTAGCATACGAAATGTCAATACTTTCACCATAAACTATGAATGGTATAAAAATAGCACATCCACAGTCAAACATATCACAAAACCTTCAATACAATATAGAAGTTTTGTATCATAATAAATCAACTTCAAATAATCTTAAAATCCATCAAAGGATGTTGACATAGATGAAATCAAAATTCTTTTAAAAGAAATATCTCCTTTTATTTTGAAATAATTTAAGATCCATATAAAATAAAACATTTTCTTTGAAAATATTCTTATAAGCTTGTAAGGGAATCTTTGAAGATTTTATAACGGCGTAAAATAACCGCACCCGCCGTATAAGTTAAAAAAACATTCTTACCTCAATTCTGTCGAAAAGGTTAAAAAGGACCTTGTTTCGAAAACGACTGAAAGATTCCTTTATAAACCTCTTATAAAAAGTCAAACAAGGGTATAAATAACTTTAACCCATATTCTTGTAAATAGTAAAAATGTTTTGAAATACATTTTTAAGAAACATGGATGTGGATGATAAAGATATCCCAGTAAATTATTACGTATAAACAACCTCGGATAATGAAGAGATTGTGAAATAACCCTTACCTTGTACTTTTCCTTTGTTGGGGTCGGTTAACCTCCTGTATAATGGTGAAATAATTGTTATTAAATTATACAAGAATCATATACATTAATATGATATCATATATGATCTTTTAACATTGCTTTATTAATAATATCTTAGTATTATCGTCGTTTCAGGTGATAATCGATTCGTTCTTCTTAAATGTTTGGTTATGTAAGACATGTTTGTAATGGATAGATTAAATCTTATTCATAATCAGAATGATATTAACATTATTTTTAACCCTAAAATGAGAATAAGGCTTGAATGGATACGATGGAGGATGGATCTCACCGCGTTCGTGGAGACGGTAGTCCGTACGTACGCACGAACGCTACTTCCATTTAATTTTTATTTTAAAAGAATTGAATCCAAATGATACATAGGTATATTACTATTCCAGTATAATATAATATTTTATATATGTTACTTATGTTCATTAACACCATCCTTTATACGTTCCATGTGTGGTACGAACGAGTCATATCATTTTAAGGGGGCGGTAGTCCGCACTTCCTCAAATGAAATTATCGTATGTATATACAACATGAAACGAATAATGGTATGAAATAAAATGGAATTACAGAAGCTTATATATAAAATATATATCATTAATATCATATTTAATTACAGTTCCATCATAATGGCCACCATGAGAGGCGGTAAGATGTTTTTGAACAATCATCGTTTCGTGAGGCGTTAGTTTGCCATCCACAGAAACATTATGTTCATCATCCATTAGATGGAGTTGTGTGTATGTGTAGTTTGAATCCTTATTGTAACAACATCCTAGTATATTGAGGATAATGGTGTTGTTACAAAATAAAGGAAATAAAAAGAGTTTGGGGGTTGGAGAAGCAAAATAAATGAAAATAATTTAAGAGAAATCGTTACCTTTAATTTAGGTAACTCACTTTGGTTAGAACCAAAGGACTTGTTGAAATGCTTTCTGCCTAAGGGGAAGCTTCAAGGAGGAGGAGAGGGATGTGGGGAGCTTAGTTGGGCAGAGTTTGGACGAGCCAAGTGGCTTGAGAGGTGTGAGGAATGAGTAGAAGTGGTCTCCTTTTATAAGGGAGAGGAGGGGCTCTTTAGGAAAGAGTGAAAGTATTACTTTATAATATAATTATATTCGGTTTATAATAAAAATCATTGAGGTCGAAGATAAGATGACTCATATTCTAAATAACATCAACCAATAAGAATTGGACAGGTTTTAGATAATATTTTAATCATTATAATCTTATTTATTTAAATGATTTATTAATGAGGTAAACATTTCATCATTATTGTGTCATTAATAATTTAAATTATTTGATGTCTAAAAATTATAATAAAAATATCATTATGTAGGAAATCTTTTTAGCTTTCTAATTAATATTTATAATCGAAAATCCAACATGTATAACCCTATGTAAAAATTGTTCTTCTAAAAGATGTAAGCTTATGCCATTTTTATTTTTATTTTAACTTTATTAATATAATGTGTCCCTACCACATACAAGTGGCTCCAAGGGGTCTCCAAATTGACCCAAGGATGCCCATGGTCGGGTATGTGTCCACCAATAAGGTTAGGACACGTTTTAGGGTAATTTTGTATTATTATAATATTATTTTTTAACCCTTATTTACCGGATTTACCCTTTAACCATGGTAAATAAAATATTTACCACAGTAACTATTCAAAATGTCTAAAAATAAAAGTTACCTATTTACACAATTTGAACATCCTGATTCCAAATATGGAATCCATTTTCCTAAATTCAAAACACAGAAGTGGCAGAAATTAATTTAAAATTAATTCCCGCTGTCAAAACAAAAAGCGTGTTTTTAAGAGATAATAACTATCAAAAGATTGACACTTGTTTATGTTCGGTTTAATTGTAAAATTATGTCCAATGACCAACATTATATTAAATGGTAAAAATATATTCTAAATATACTTTAAAACCACTCAAATTCACAATTTATCACTATTAATTATTTTGATTTAAAAAGTTGTTTTTAATTAAAATTTAGTAATTTTCACTATTCATCAAAATATTAAAGTTATCCGAAAAGTACCAAAATTTCACCCTAGGCTAATTTCAATATTCCGAATCCAAAAATGAAGTCCATTTTGAAATATAAAATATATATGATTTCAAAAAGTAGGTATTACTATTCACAACGGCTAGTTTAATTAGTTGTGGTGTGTGTTAGAACTCGAGGTTGCGTACAACACACGCTATCGATTATTCGAAGGGAAACGTACCGTGGAAGTTTGGGGTGTTACATTCTCCCCTCCTTCAAATAATTGCGTCCTCGCAATTTCTAGGGTATTACTGCATAAAAAGACTCGGGTGGTTCTTCATCATAAGTTCCTCGGGTTCCCACGTTGCCTCTTCCATCTTATGATTTCTCCACAAAACTTTTACCAGACGCGTCGTCCGGTTTCTCAGTACTTGTTCTCTCGTATCAAGAATCTTGACGGGCTCTTCGCAATAAGACAGATCGGGTTCTAGTTCTAATTCCTCATAGGTGAGTACATGCGTTGGGTCATGCATGTATTTTCTCAACAGAGATACGTGGAACACATCGTGAACTTTGGAGAGACTTGGCGGCATTACCAATCGGTAAGCTACAGCCCCAATTCGTTCTAGAATTTCGAAAGGTCCGATGTACCTGGGACTCAATTTACCTTTCTTTCCAAAACGTATGACTCCCTTCCATGGAGATACCTTTAGGAAAACATGATTACCGACTTGAAATTCCAAATCCTTCCTTCGATTATCGACATAGCTCTTCTGCCTACTTTGAGCTGCTTTGATGTGATTTTGGATTACTTTCACCTTTTCCACCGTTTCCTCCACCAGCTCTGGGCCTACAAGTTTTCTTTCACCAACGTCATCCCAACAGGTTGGTGTACGACATCTCTTTCCGTATAACGCTTCATATGGTGCCATATGTATACTCGAATGGAAGCTATTGTTATAGGAAAATTCTACCAGTGGTAAATATTGATCCCACATAACCTGAAAGTCAAGTGAGCAAGATCTCAACATGTCTTCTAAGGTTTGAATAGTTCGTTCTGATTGTCCGTCTGTCTGAGGGTGGTAAGCAGTGCTCAAATGAAGTTCAATATCCAGGGATTTCTGAAGACTTTTCCAAAATCTTGAAGTAAAACGGGGATCACGATCAGAAACAATCGATAGGGGAACACCATGAAGTCTCACAACTTCATTAATGTATAGTCTTTCTAGACGTTCCAGGGGTAGATCTTCTCTTATAGCAAGAAAATGTGCTGACTTGGTAAGACGATCAACAATAACCCATATTGCATCGTTCCTTCTAGGAGTCTTCGGTATCCCCATGACAAAGTCCATCGTAACATTGTCCCATTTCCACTCCGGTATGGGAAGAGGTTGCATGACTCCTCCAGGCAGTTGCCTTCCAGCTTTCACTTGTTGACAAACCATACATCTTGACACAAAATCAGCAATCTCCCTCTTCATATTGTCCCACCAAAAATGTTCTTTCAAATCTCTATACATTTTGGTGCTCCCAGGGTGTATAGAGAAATTGGAACTATGAGAATCATCCAGAAATTCCCTTTTTAGATCAGGTATATTGGGAACACAAAGTCTCTTCCCGAATTTCAAAATTCCATCTTCATACACAAAGTCTCTCAATCTCCCATCATTCACATCTTTAATCTTCTTCTGAAATTCTTCATCATCGGTCTGAGAACTCTTAATCCTTTCTAGTAAAGATGGTTTGGCAACCATTTGAAAAAGCATTGATGTTTCACCTTCCCTGGTTATTCCCATGTCCATCTTCACTAGATCCATGAAAATTGGATCCCTTTCAATTCTCATTATGTTCAGAACTCCATGGTCTTTTCTGCTCAAAGCATCTGCTACTTTGTTTGCTTTCCCCGGGTGGTAGTGTATCGTGCAATCATAATCCTTGAGTAATTCAAGCCATCTCATTTGCCTCATGTTGAGTTCTTTTTGTGAGAAAATATACTTCAAACTCTTGTGATCAGTATAAATCTCACATTTTTCACCATAGAGGTAGTGCCTCCATATCTTCAAAGAAAATATTACAGCTGCTAACTCGAGATCATGAGTAGGATAGTTTTGTTCATGAATTTTCAACTGTCGTGATGCATAGGCAATAACTCTATCATTCTGCATAAGGACACAACCAAGTCCTTTCTTCGATGCATCACTATAAATAACGAACCCATCATTCCCCAATGGTAGAGTCAATATAGGAGCATTGACTAATCTTCTCTTCAGTTCATCGAAACATTCTTCACACTCTTTTGTCCAAACAAATTTAACCCCTTTACGTGTGAGCTTCGTTAATGGGTTAGCCAATCGGGCAAAATTCTGGACGAAACGTCGATAATAACCTGCCAAACCAATAAAACTACGTACCTCAGTTATACTCGTAGGTGCTGGCCATTCTTGGATTGCTTTGGTCTTAGAAGGATCAACATAGATTCCATCTTTAGAGACAATATGGCCAAGAAAAGAAATCTCCTGAAGCCAGAATTCACACTTGCTAAACATCCCATATAATTCATGCCTCCTCAGAGTCTTCAAGATAATGCGCAAGTGATTTTCATGATCTTCATAGGTTTTGGAGTATACCAAGATATCATCAATAAATACCACCAAAAATTCATCGAGATACTCCTTGAAAACTCTATTCATCAGATCCATGAATACAGAGGGTGCATTAGTCAATCCAAACGGCATTACAGTAAACTCGTAATGCCCGTACCTGGTTCGAAATGCTGTCTTCGGAATGTATTCCTTCTTCACACACAACTGATGGTATCCAGATCGAAGGTCAATCTTTGAAAAGTATTGAGCTCCATGTAGTTGGTCAAATAAATCATCAATACGAGGTAGGGGATACTTGTTCTTTATCGTTATAGCATTTATCTCCCTGTAGTCGATACATAACCTCATAGATCCATCTTTCTTTTTAACAAAAAGAACAGGGGATCCCCATGGAGAAACACTAGGGCGAATAAATCCCTTATTACTCAATTCCTCTAGTTGTTTCTTTAGTTCGACTAACTCTACAGTGGCCATTCTATAAGGGGTCTTCGATATAGGCCTTGATCCAGGAATCATATCAATGGAAAACTCAACTTCTCGTTCTGGAGGATGTCCAGGTAAATCTTCCGGAAATACATCTACAAATTCTTTCACAACAGGTACATCCTCTATTTGAACATTCCTTTCCTCACTGATAGTTACTTCATTCTCTTCCTCCCCAATAATTGAATTTAGTTGAGCTACTGGGGGTGGATCTAAATAAGAATTAGGTGGTGACGATTCTGCTCTAAAAATAAGGTGCTCCTTATCATTATCATCAAGAATCGTAACCTCTTTCTTCTTACAATAAATCTTCGCATCATAGTCCGAAATCCAGTCCATACCGAGGATTATATCAAACTCAATCATAGGTATGACGATGAGATCAGCAGATAAAGAAAATTTATGTGCTCTAATGGGGACTGATTCACAAAACTTTGTTGCAATGATACTTCCCTTAGGAGTTTTAACTGACAACTCCCTTATTAAATCAAATTGGAAATATCTAATTTTCTTAGCAAACTGGGAAGATATGAAACAATGCGATGATCCAGAATCAAATAATGCATTTGCTAAACTTGAGGAAACCATTAAATTACCTGCCACCACGTATTTTGGAGCTTCTACCTCTGCAGTAGTGATAGCATAAGCCTGGCCTTGATCCCTTGGCCTTTTCTGAGGTAAGTTCTCCTGACGCTTAGGGCATGCATTTTCATAATTCCCCATCTCCCTGCAATTGTAGCACTGAACGTTGGTAGCTTCCTTCTTCCCCTTGCAATCATGAGCTTGGTGGCCTTTTTCACCACACTTGTAACAGACTCCCATTCCCTTCAAGCAAGTACCGGGGTGTTTCTTCCCACATTTAACACATGATGGATATTCAACCTTTCCTTTCTTCCCCTTATTTCCATTCCCAGATTGATCAGCAGGTCTCTTCTTCTCTTGCTTTGCTTTGAAGTCATAAGACTTAGAGAATTCCTTTTCTGTCTTGATATCACATGAGACAATGTCTTCGTACGATGAAAAGGATTGTGAGACTAACGCTCGACGGAGAAATGGTTTTAACCCATCAAAGAAACGATCAATCTTACTTCTTGGGTTGCGAATATAATCTCCAGCATACCTCGCTAACCCTGTAAAGTTAGCCTCATACTTTGTGACATTATCATCCTCCTTTTGTCTCAGACTCAGAAATTGCCTTTCCATATCTGCTCGATGGTCGCGAGGAAAGTATTTTTCTAAAAACAGATCTTTGAACTCCCTCCATTCCATATTTGATACTTCATCATCTTCCTTCGTATTTTGAATCAATGACCACCATTGATCAGCATCTCCAGTGAGGCGGTAAACTACCATGATAACTTTTTCCGTTTCACTGCTCCCCAAAGCCTGAAATATTTTCTCTAGGGAAAATATCCATTGCTCAGCTACTAAGGGATTTGTATTCCCATTGAACGTTGGTGGTTGTTGCCTCATGAATCGATCTAACATTGATCCTCCACGCTGTGGATCAGGGTGCTCCATACGGGTAAGGTTATTATTCATAACCTGAGTAAGTTGTCCCAGTATAGTGATTAGCTGATCAGCACCAGTTGCATCACCAGCCCCACTATAATTATCTTGAGCAGAAGGGCAATCCCTACATGGAGTGCGTGCATTTATACGGTTTCCATTTCTTCCACTAGGCACCATTTCTAAACAATGGCATAAACTAGATCAGTTTATGAATCAAAATACATAATCCCATACTTATAAAACACTTAGCATAAATTGAACTATTTATGGATATAATCCATAATCATAAAAATGTTTTCTTTGAGGAAGTATATACTCATAAACCCTTCATAATGATTTGTAAAGATAGTGAGAGTTATCCTAAGCATATCCCCCGGGAGTGTCGTAACCAAGAGTGCAGCAAGGCCCGTTGTCGTGCACCAGTTCCCGTTCGAGTCTAGCTCAAAGCGGTGTTTTCGGGTTTTACCCCTAGGTACATCTGTGCCAGAGCCGCCTCTACCTGCTCGTATCCAGACAGGGATGTATTGCTCGGAAAACTCTCAAAATCTCTACAATACCAAAATTCTAGGAAGTTCTTCTATACTAATCCTCAAAGTTCATCTTAGGTCTACGTGCTCTAATCAGAGTTTATCTAAATCTAGCTTCCAAGGTTTGTACTAAACTTTCTCTGATACCAACTGTAACGCCCCGACCCCAGTTGCCCAGAGTCGGTGCATTAATTACATAACATTGGCATGATCACAAGAAAGATCAAATCTCGAAAGACCGATTGGTTTAGTAGCCTTGGAAACACTAGATATATTCATAAGTTTTACATTACATCATAAAATGAAAAACTACTACAACAACATAATGTTTCCACAGTCCACACTATAATCCCCTCATAATATCCCTGCAGGTCATTCATAACTTATATCTTCACTTCCCGGGAAAAATAAAACATAGAAAAGGGGTGAGCTCAAATGCCCAGTAAGGATAATAATATAGCGGAAACTTTCATCAATAAGAATAAACATTTAAGGCAATGTATAACTAAGGCAAAAGCCTTTTAAACATGAACTTTCAACATGGTATGGCATAAATAAAATGAAATAATGCCATTTACTTATTCACATGGATATTCTACTAATCGAATAATCACATGCAAAAATCAATAACCACTTTCATAATGTTGGAATGCATAATGCCAGACTATCATAACCACATAGTCAAGGCCTCGTGCCAAGACTACAAATAAGATTTTGTCAAGGCCTTGTGCCAAGACACTAGTTTGTCTCATGAGACCTACCGATGCATCGAGGAGCTATAGCGGGCTCCACCCGTCACTTATTAAGTCCAATGCATTCCCATATGAAAAGGTTTAAACATAACATAAACATTCGTATTAAAACTAGCATACGAAATGTCAATACTTTCACCATAAACTATGAATGGTATAAAAATAGCACATCCACAGTCAAACATATCACAAAACCTTCAATACAATATAGAAGTTTTGTATCATAATAAATCAACTTCAAATAATCTTAAAATCCATCAAAGGATGTTGACATAGATGAAATCAAAATTCTTTTAAAAGAAATATCTCCTTTTATTTTGAAATAATTTAAGATCCATATAAAATAAAACATTTTCTTAGAAAATATTCTTATAAGCTTGTAAGGGAAGCTTTGAAGATTTTATAACGGCGTAAAATAACCGCACCCGCCGTATAAGTTAAAAAAAACATTCTTACCTCAATTCCGTCGAAAAGGTTAAAAAGGACCTTGTTTCGAAAACGACAGAAAGATTCCTTTATAAACCTCTTATAAAAAGTCAAACAAGGGTATAAATGACTTTAACCCATATTCTTGTAAATAGTAAAAATGTTTTGAAATACATTTTTAAGAAACATGGATGTGGATGATAAAGATATCCCAGTAAATTATTACGTATAAACAACCTCGGATAATGAAGAGATTGTGAAATAACCCTTACCTTGTACTTTTCCTTTGTTGGGGTCGGTTAACCTCCTGTATAATGGTGAAATAATTGTTATTAAATTATACAAGAATCATATACATTAATATGATATCATATATGATCTTTTAACATTGCTTTATTAATAATATCTTAGTATTATCGTCGTTTCAGGTGATAATCGATTCGTTCTTCTTAAATGTTTGGTTACGCAAGACATGTTTGTAATGGATAGATTAAATCTTATTCATAATCAGAATTATATTAACATTATTTTTAACCCTAAAATGATAATAAGTCTTGAATGGATACGATGGAGGATGGATCTCACCGCGTTCGTGGAGACGGTAGTCCGTACGTACGCACGAACACTACTTCCATTTAATTTTTATTTTAAAAGAATTGAATCCAAATGATACATAGGTATATTACTATTCCAGTATAATATAATATTTTATATATGTTACTTAAGTTCATTAACACCATCCTTTATACGTTCCATGTGTGGTATGAACGAGTCATATCATTTTAAGGGGGCGGTAGTCCGCACTTCCTCAAATGAAATTATCGTATGTATATACAACATGAAACGAATAATGGTATGAAATAAAATGGAATTACAGAAGCTTATATATAAAATATATATCATTAATATCATATTTAATTACAGTTCCATCATAATGGCCACCATGAGAGGCGGTAAGATGTATTTGAACAATCATCGTTTCGTGAGGCGTTAGTTTGCCATCCACAGAAACATTATGTTCATCATCCATTAGATGGAGTTTTGTGTATGTGTAGTTTGAATCCTTCTTATAACAACATCCTAGTATATTGAGGATACTGGTGTTGTTACAAAATAAAGGAAATAAAAAGAGTTTGGGGGTTGGAGAAGCAAAATAAATGAAAATAATTTAAGAGAAATCGTTACCTTTAATTTAGGTAACTCACTTTGGTTAGAACCAAAGGACTTGTTGAAATGCTTTCTGCCTAAGGGGAAGCTTCAAGGAGGAGGAGAGGTATGTGGGGAGCTTAGTTGGGCAGAGTTTGGACGAGCCAAGTGGCTTGAGAGGTGTGAGGAATGAGTAGAAGTGGTCTCCTTTTATAAGGGAGAGGAGGGGCTCTTTAGGAAAGAGTGAAAGTATTACTTTATAATATAATTATATTCGGTTTATAATGGTCCAAAAATCATTGAGGTCGAAGATAAGATGACTCATATTCTAAATAACATCAACCAATAAGAATTGGACAGGTTTTAGATAATATTTTAATCATTATAATCTTATTTATTTAAATGATTTATTAATGAAGTAAACATTGCATCATTATTGTGTCATTAATAATTTAAATTATTTGATGTCTAAAAATTATAAATAAACTATCATTATGTAGGAAATCTTTTTAGCTTTCTAATGAATATTTATAATCGAAAATCCAACATGTATAACCCTATGTAAAAATTGTTCTTCTAAAAGATGTAAGCTTATGCCATTTTTATTTTTATTTTAACTTTATTAATATAATGTGTCCCTACCACATACAAGTGGCTCCAAGGGGTCCCCAAATTGACCCAAGGATGCCCATGGTCGGGTATGTGTCCACCAATAAGGTTAGGACACGTTTTAGGGTAATTTTGTATTATTATAATATTATTTTTTAACCCTTATTTACCGGATTTACCTTTTAACCATGGTAAATAAAATATTTACCACAGTAACTATTCAAAATGTCTAAAAATAAAAGTTACCTATTTACACAATTTGAACATCCTGATTCCAAATATGGAATCCATTTTCCTAAATTCAAAACACAGAAGTGGAAGAAATTAATTTAAAATTAATTCCCACTGTCAAAACAAAAAAGCGTGTTTTTAAGAGATAATAACTATCAAAAGATTGACACTTGTTTATGTTCGGTTTAATTGTAAAATTATGTCCAATGACCAACATTATATTAAATGGTAAAAATATATTCTAAATATACTTTAAAACCACTCAAATTCACAATTTATCACTATTAATTATTTTGATTAAAAAAGTTGTTTTTAATTAAAATTTAGTAATTTTCACTATTCATCAAAATATTAAAGTTATCCGAAAAGTACCAAAATTTCACCCTAGGCTAATTTCAATATTCCGAATCCAAAAATGAAGTCCATTTTGAAATATAAAATATATATGATTTCAAAAAGTAGGTATTACTATTCACAACGGCTAGTTTAATTAGTTGTGGTGTGTGTTAGAACTCGAGGTTGCGTACAACACACGCTATCGATTATTCGAAGGGAAACGTACCGTGGAAGTTTGGGGTGTTATAGAGTCGGTGCCCAGAGGTGGATTTCATGATGGGTCGGTACCCGGAGGAGACGGACGGATGTGGAGTGCTGAGGACGAGATCTGTACCTACCATTCAGGTAGGAAACAAGAGGATGATCCAGGAGTGGCTTGTCACCTTTCAGCTGTTGTCCTTTGAGTTGTACATTACTTTCAGTTGCATTTGTACCTCTCTTTTGGGGTTGTATTTCTGGCCCATTTTACTTCAGCATGTTTTTTTACAGTTTACTTAGTGTTTACTTTATTTTGCGTACTCTATGGTGTTTGTTTTCACTTATAAAGGCAATGCCTTCCTTTTTATTGGGATTTACACCTTTGGTGATAGTCACCAGCCCCTGGCCTATGGGAGGTGGGCTTGGGGTAGTCAGGGAACGGGCCCTGAGGACGGGTCGTGACAGAAAAAATGAAAATAAAATAAACAAGTTATTTTATTTATTTCATTTAAAAAGTCCAAAAATCTAACTTTTTCTCATGACCTACTATGGTTGAAGTGAAGCATCTCTTAAGCAAATCATGGCATTGCAGATTCAATGGTTCCCTCAGATTTTTAATCTTAGAACTAGTTCATAAGTTAGAAAATTCTTCCCATGCATTTACTGAACATACCTTAAAAAAAATAAATATATTATTAATGTTCACCCTCGACCCACACCGGTCGAGGTAAGGCTTCGCCTAATGAGAACACACCCCAAGGAACTCAAATGTACTCTCATATTTTCAATCCACGTTACCATTTAGATGTTATGGATTTTAACAATAAAATAATTTTTACTTATTTATCTTATTTACGGCCAAAAATTTACTTCCATTGTTGGCCCAGACCAGCCAATGTTAGTATCTTCCTAATGAAATAATACCCTCATGAGTTCAGCGGTGGTCTCAGATTTTTAATCTGAGTCACCATTCGTGAGTTATAGGAATTTAAAAAATAAAATAACTTTATTTGATTATTTTATTTACAGTTATTCTATTTTCAGGTTTTCAAATAGGAGGCTCATGTTGACTAAACACAAGGCATGCCTAGGGTAATCCCTCCATCCTGAATGAATCAGTGCCCTCGAATTTATAATCTAGGAAATATTTTAAGTGTTATTCCACTTTTTCAGAAAAAATACTTACGCATGCTAATTGAAGCTTAACAAAACGTTGACAGATCATTTAGGGGGCTCTAGGCCTCAGAATCCCACGTTGTCAGATTTTACGGTCTCTAAATAATTACATATAAATAAAAAAATTATATGGAAATTATGGGACATTACATTATCCCCACCTTATGGATTTATATCCCCAAAATCCAAAACAAAGGCAAATCAAACAAATGAGGGTACTGAGCATGAATCAGAGCCTCCCCCTCCCATGTGTTCACCTGGAGCTCCCCGTGCTCCCACCGAACTCGCACTAGAGGAATCAACCATCCATGAAGGAATCACTCAGGTAGATTCTCTATCTCCAATGGAAACACCCCAAAGTCACCCATCACAAAATTCCAACTCTCCCTAGTTGATAATGTGTGAATTATCATGCAGACATCTCTTCAGGTGTGACACATGGAAAACATTATGCACCTGGTGCATCTTTGGGGGAAGAGATAGATGGTATGCCACCTCGTCCACTCTGCTTAGAATCTAGAATGGACCAATGAACCTCGTATATTGCTTGCCACCCTGGCCAAACCTCCGCAATCCTTGTCGTGGTGAGACCCATAGGAAGACATGATCTCCCTCCTCAAACTCTAAGGGCCTCTGTCTCCTATCACCATAAGACTTCTGCTATATCTATACAGTCTTTACTTGCTGACAAGTGAGGCACTATGATACAAACTCTATCATTTCTTCCATCATCGTTGGCCCCTAGTACTGATGTGGGAGGTCCTGGTACACCTTCACCACTCTAGGATGTACCATTAAAGAGGATATATGGATCTTCCTGAACACCTCCTCCCAAAGCTTCACTGGAACCATGGCGCATCCTCGGAAGAGTATGACATGCTCCCCACCTTCAAAAAATCTTTTAAGAGACCATCCTGAGGATATTTGAGCACGTCAGGCTTCACAATCAACATACCAAGTTCTGTCTCCTAAATTTTCTAAAGAATTGGGGGACTGACAGTCGTAGACATGAGGTAAGTTTCTCCATCATTATCTACAAAGGATATACGTAGTGTGACTATATGCTCTAACACCTCACTCAGTAGTTTTAGACCAGACCTCCTACTGAGTGTGTCTGCTACCACGTTCCCCTTCCCAGGAGTATAAACTATCTAAAGGTCATAGTCCTGGTTGAACTCTATCCATCATCACTAAAGAAGATCCTAAAATCTCTACTGACACTTCTCTAACCACATGAAAGTATCCCCCTTCTTTATCAAAGCTAAAAAGGGTGCCGCTACCCAGGATAATTCTGGTTCAAAACTCTGGTAGTACCCTGCCAAACCCGAAGTACTTCTTCCTTTGGGGAGGTAATCATAGAAACATATTTTTAAAATATGTCCCCCACTCTGCCACTCTTTTTTGGAAATGAAAACTAAAAACTTTTTCTTCCACGAGTGTATGGATGGCCGACTCAAGATTGTTCAGCTAACCCATCCCATTCATGAGTTTATCATGTGCTTCCTGGGTTTCATTTTTCACCGACCAAGGAAAACCCCATTCTAAAATTTTAGTGAAAACACATACTTTTTTACTAATACAGTAAATTTGAGTATGAACTGTGGATGTCCAGTCCATACCCAAACTAACGTCGTAAGGCCTCGATGCTGCCACCAAGAGGTTCCCACCGAAACTCTCACCTCTGCAGCCAAACCAATATAAGTAGACACAAACCATACTTCTAATCATTATTGGAGCCCTTGGGTCACACTCCTTGATCACATGCAGCTACTCCCTTCCCATGTCATCCATCTCCATGAGCCTGGTGGGGACCTCATTGGGGTGGTGGTTGTAACATGTCAAAATTTCTACCACCTATTGATGCTCTACTGGATCCTCTTCCACATCTGCTGCCCTGAAGATTCATTTGTCTCTATCACTTCTACTTTCTGAACTATTTTACATGCCCAAGTCTCCAAGACATGCGTCAGTTTCCAATTTTCACACTACTAACATTCTCTGGCTGTATTCACTCAACCAAATAACATTCAACTAAAAGGGTTCTATCTAGAACCCTAACATAAGTAGGAATTCATAGAGGAATAATGATGGCTTGGATGACCCTAAACACACCTCACTCGAAGGTCTGATCCCTGAAACATAGATCGTACTATATTCATCGAGTACCTAGAATGGTCGGTACACCTTGATGAATACTCAGCTACTGACATGTTTTCCTGCCGAAACTATAGAAGCTAAAGGGAACTCTCACCCCAAAGCTCTTTATGGAAATTGACCCCCTTCTTTGAGATATTTTCTCAAACATGTTCACAGAAAAATCACCTCTTCGCAAGATCAAGGTAACCTAAACCCTATCATCATCCTCCTGAGCCTCGTAGAAGACTCTCTACCATGACCGTCATCTGATTGAATGGTACCCTGGCTAGAGGGAGACTCAACCACCTCTTCAAGCAAGTCTTTAGCTACCTGTGAGTCGAGCTCACCTTGGAACCTGATGGGTATATAATACTGAAACACATTCAAGGCACTAAGTGTACATGTGTCCTCTACTGGTATCGCCAGTTGTAACTGCTGGCCAACGAACAGTGATATAGATGGCACACTATCCGAAGGTACCATCTCGAGAAACAGTCCATGTATCGAAGCCTCATCACCACGCAGACCATCCTCATGGTCAAACACAGTGAAAGACTAGAAACTAGGATCACCATCTAATCTTCTTGTGTCCCAACTAGGCAGAAAACTCTATCCACAACCTCCATCAAGTTTTCAACTTCCCGGGGATCTGTCTCACCTCAAAACCACAGAGGCCTCTGTTAATGGAACTCATGCAATGCGCTCAATCATCATGCACCATCCACCAGTGCGGCAGGTGGTAACTGTGGCCCAACGTGTTGTGGTGCTACTGGTACACCACTTGATGGGGCCAACACAGTAAGAGGTCCCTCCACCGGAGCCTCGTTGCTCAGTGGGACGTCATCGTGTACTCTCTAGGGAATCTGATCCAGTTGGTGTTGCCACACCGATGATCTTATATGTTGAATGCAAAGGTATCAAGGTAGAAGAGGGTCTGGTCTAGTTTTGTTAGGCCCGAACCCTCCTCATAATCTTGTAATCATGATGGATGATTAATGGGTTCAACAATATCACAGAATTTAAAACAAGATAAACCCCTACCTAAAGAACGATGGAGAAACACCCACGATTGAGGAAGTGGGTCGGTGTTCAATGTCCCCCGCAAATAGCCTCCAACAACGTCGCTCGATCATCTATCTTCGGTTCGGGGTTTCGGTGTCGCTCGTCACCGCTCACCAGAATCGGCTCTGTCCTCCATGGGTTTGGTGTCGTGGCACTTAATCAGCAATTCATTAGTTGGTGAAGCTGTGCTGATACCTCTCAACAAGATCCATATAAATTGAATAGGGGGAGGGTAAGTAACGACGTTGGAAATTTATGGGG
Organism: Viscum album; assembly: GCA_963277665.1. NCBI lineage: Eukaryota > Viridiplantae > Streptophyta > Magnoliopsida > Santalales > Viscaceae > Viscum > Viscum album. Next base: position 1,469,709,505 of record OY728125.1, on the reverse strand, counting down.
GTTATTTAATTAGAAACCTTACTAATTCCCCAATGACGATGTTACTTAGGATTGAAAGTTCAAGATATTTATTGGCTTGACACGTTGCTAGTCCCACGTTGTTGCTTGTCGGTTGGTGGAAAAAAATTAAAATAACATATTAAGGTTATTAAATTTATTTCTTTAAAAAAGTCCCAAAATGTTACTTTTTCTCTAAACCTACTGCAGTCAAAGTGAATCCTCCCTTAAGCGAATCTCGGCGCTGTGGATTCAATGGTACCCTCATTTTTTTATCCGATCACCAGTTCAAAAGTTAGAAAATTCCGCCCGTGCGTTTACTGAACGTACCATAAAAAAAGTTAAATAAATTTTTAACGTTCACTCTCAACCTGCACCGGTCAAGGTTAGGCTCTGCCTAAGGAGAACATGCCTCAACGATCAGAACCGTATTCCTTGATTTTCAATCTGAGTTAGCATTTTGAAGTTATGGATTTTAACAATAAAATAATTGTTACATAATTATCTTATTTACGGACCAAAACTAACATCCATTATTGGCTCACGCTGGACAATATTAGTATTTTTATAAGGAAATCATACCCTCATGAGCTCATTGGTGGTCTCATATTTTTAATCTGAGTCACTGTTCGTGAGTTATAAGAATTTAAAAAATAAAATAAATTTATTTAATTATTTTATTTACGGTTATGCTATTTTTCAGGATTTCTCACATGAGGCATGCGCCGACTAAACATAACTCTTTCGTAACATAAACCTGCCAACCTGAACACATCGGTGCCCTTAGATTACAAATCCGGGCAACGATTTAAGATTTATTCCACTTTTTCAAGAAAACTGCTTATGCATGCTAATTAAAGCCTAACCAAACTTCAACGGATCATTCCGGGAACTCCGGGCCTTGGAATCATGCACTGTTAGATTTTTTTGTCTCGAAATAATTACATATAATTAAAATAAATTTATATGGAATTTTTTGGGAATTTCCAAAAATATTGATTTTGAATCAAAAACATACTTCATATGCTATATCGTACCATCAGTGATAGACTAAATCATTTCTTTGACAGGCCCATACATGATAGTAATATTGAAATGTCTCATAATCTATTTAATCATCTTACCAATCAAACCCAAAAACATTAAAATTTGAGATTGGATTGATCCGGATTTGATATTCTTGATTCTCAAAAGAATAAAACCATCCAAATTGATTTTACTTATATTGAAAAGCTAATCCAAAATGACTATATCAGAAAATTTTAGGTTGTCACAATCTCCCTTTCTAGGAATAATAAAATCATTCATCCAAATGGAAAAAATATTATGATTAAGATTTAGATTAGTAAATTTCATTGGATGATCATGTGATACATTTAAAAAAAATATTGTATATACCTTTCTTTAAAAAATGTACTTTTAGAGTCCGGTAGATTCTGATATTGTAATAATGCATACCCTTCTTTTGAAATACTAACGAAACCGAATTATTACCTATGTTTAATCTTGTAACAGTTATTATAAATTCGAAAAGAGAACATTTCTTTACCATCTACTTTGAAAACATTTATAGAATCATAAAAGTAGTTAACCAAATATAGACAAAACAAATCATATTACATTTTTTTGTATGACACATAAATATTTCCAACCATGGGAATCAAAAATCCTTCATAAAGTGGAATCATAAAAATTACAAAAAGATCTTGCAACTAACATTTCATGAAAAACAAACCAACTATAATAATCATCTGAAGGAGTCGTAATATTTGGAGAGGGAACAGTGGATTCACACATGAAGAGAGAATCAGATTGGGAGACATAAATGAGGTATTGATTCACGGTAGAAATCTGGAATAATTGGTGTAGAACATGAAGTGGATCCCTTAATATAAGAAATTTCAAGAAATGATTGAGTATGTAAATAAATCTAACAGATCATATTTAATCGTGATGATCTGGTGGTTGAAAGAATATATAAAGATATATTTTTAAAAAAAATTAAAAAACAGAAGGGTTTATTAAAAAAATCATCATATCTAGTGAATAAGATTGGGTAGTTAAAATATTATGAAAATTTTAAATAACACTAAACAATTATAAAACTAATTAATATGGAATATTTTAAAAGTATAAAATGGAAGAAAAATATATTTCTGGGTGGAATGGTCTTTTTTATAATTTTCCCTTCATTATTTATATTAGATTTCGAAAAAAAAATTGAATAACACAGTTTTTTAAAAGAAAATGAAATTACTATAAATATTCAATGTAAACTATAGTATGATAAAATATAAATAAAAACTCAAACCTGATAAAATTTAATTGAAATCTCAAATACAATAAAATTTAAAAGAAAAATCCAATGTGAAAAATTTTAAATGAAAAATAAAATATGATAAATTTTCTAAATATGATTATAATATAATCTCATTTCAGGAAATGTTTTCTTTCGATTAAATCATTATGATAGAGTATTTCGAAAAAAATTAGAAAAAATAAGTTTTTTTTCGGAAAAATAAATACTGATAAATTGAAGTGAAATAAGAAACATATGTGCTCCTCCTATGAATAGGATTAAATTAATGTGAGTATATGGGTAATAAAAAATATATATAAATGGTTATATTACACTAATCATTCTTAACTCCTATTTAATATATTAAAATATATCGATAGGTAAGAGTATTGTAACACCCCGAGATTTTATAAAAAATATTCTTTTAATCTCATTGATGTATTGTGTTGTACGTTACACCAAAATTATCTTGTGCTATAAACAACACCTTATTAGCCTATATTATACACAAACACTATTCTTGGCTTGCATTACATGCAATCACGACGTTCCTTGATAGCGTGTGTAGTACGCAATATCGTGTTTCACTAAACAACGATATATGGTTATAATATTATTATGAACTATCCATTATGAATTTTATTAACAACATTTTTAATTTTATAACATTATTATTCATCTTACACATTTTCTAGAACATGGAATGAGAACAAAATAAATTTTTCGGGTAAAATAACTATTTTTAAAAAAATGCAGATTTGCTGCCTTTTGATGGCGCACCCGTTTTAAATCTAGTTTTTGACATTTTTATAAGTTGAATTTGACAAAATAAATTTCTTCATTGGAATAAAATTATATAAATTTAAGTTGGATAAATTTTTCATATTATTCTGATAACTTTCATATTTTTAATGAATAGTAAAAACATGCTATATTTTAATTAAAAACATATTTTTTCATCACAATAATTTATATTGTTAGGTTATCTATTTAACTGGTTTTAAAGTGTAATTATAATATATTTTTACCATTTAATCCAATTTTGGTCATTGGAATTAATTTCACTTTGAAATTGGACATAAACAAGTGTCAATCTTTTGATAGTTATTGTTTCTTAAAAACACGCTATTTGTTTTGATAACTGGAATTAATTTTAAAATTAATTAATTCCACTTCTATGTTTTGAATTTTGAAAAATAGACATCATTTTTTAATTCAGAATATCAAATATTTCTTAGGCTGAGTTTTGGTATTTTTTTGAAAAACTTCAATTTTTGATGAATAGTGAAACCACTTGGTGGTAGTTAAAAAACTAACTCTTTCATTTAAATAAAATTATTCCACTTCTATTAATTTATTTTCAAAAATATAACATACAGGGTTGTTATCAATAAGTAAAATGTGGTTCAATAAGATGAAAATAATTTTTGGTGAATAATAACTTTTGACTTTTATTTAATGCAGTTAAAGGTAAATAGGGTAATTCAATGTTAAAAGAATATAATAGTAATTTAAAATTATCTTAACACTTTTTCTAACCTTATTGGATGAGTATTGGCCGACCATGGTCATCATTGGGTTGATTTTGGGACACCATTGGGCCACTTGGAAGTGGTAATAACAATTTGGATTAATTAATTTAATGTAAAGACAGAATTGAAATTAAAAAAAACTTTTAGTAATTATTTTTTATAAGGAGTTATATAAATTTTCTTTCCCACTATAAATATTCATTGGAAAGATAAAAATATTTCTTACATGGTGGGTTTTTTTATAATTTTTAGACACTAAATAAATTAAATTATTTATGAAACAATAATGATGCAGTATTTACCTCATTAATAAATGATTTAAATAAATAAAATTATAATGATTAAAATATTATGCAAAACATGTCCAATTCTGATTTTATGATTTTATTTCTACCATTAGTTATCTTATCTTAATCTTTAATGATTTTTGGACCTTTTGAAACAGATGATATGTTTATAATAAAATAATATTTTCACACTTTCCAAAGGTGCCCCTCTTTTACATTATAAAAGACCACCACCTCCCTCTCCTCTTTACACAACATTGAGCCTTCAAGATCGGCCAAGTTCCGACCATTACTATTATCAACACACCTAGTAATATTCTAGAGGTTTTGGTCTTCTTTAAAGACCAACATTAGTGCCCTAAGAGGATTTTCAAAGAGGCGTGTCGAAGAAGAGGTAATATCCGTTACCGATTCTTTCAAATTTATTTTCTTCTACTAATTCCTCTTCATTAGTTGTTTAATTATGAAGTAATAAAATCATTATGACTCATATAATGATATGTAATTATAAATATGAAACAACCTTATACCACTTTCTATCCACCCTACGAAAAAAAATCACCACTCGTGTATACGTACGGAATACCGTCTCTACGCCGTGGTGTAATCTTTTTTTCCACCACCACCTTACATGGATGGGTATAATTGTGTACAGAATAACTATATATTGATATTATAAAATAATACTGATTCTGAGATATTATATCATCCACTCCAATTGAATTAAATAATTATGGGAATGATATCATCGCTCGTGCGTACGTACGGATTACTGTCTCCACAACGCGATAAGATTCGTTCTCCATGTTAACCACTCAAGAATGATTATAAAGTATATATAATGAATAATAATGAAATATATGACTTTATAAAGCTACTATATATACATATATATATATTCCATCTACTTACTTTCATTCAAGTCAATAAGGAAAGGAAAACATCGTTCATGCATACGTACGCCCTACCATCTCCATGAACGGTGTATTTCATTTCATTTATCTGTCTATTATATATATATATACATATAATGAATATATATTATATATAAATCATTATTTTCATTCTGTAAGTATGTAAATCATGATATAATTAATAATAATATCATGAACAACAAGTCCAAACACATACGATAAATAAAACGATTTTACCCAAAACGCTTCTTTAACATAGAATTCACACAAGAACAGGTAATATAAATTCATTAGTGAATCATATATGATATCATAAATATTATTATGGTTCTATTAAAAGTTAATAATATGTTTATACCCACTATACAAGAGTTTCTAATACGTTTGAAGCATATCTGACCTAAGGTAAAGTATAACTATTCCAATCTCGTTCTTATTCGAGATTGTGTATTCTTAAGTATTTAATGGGGTTATATTTTTCATCCATGTCCATAAAAAAAGGATTTTCATAAAGTGTTTAATATTATTCCATGTATGTTTAAAGTCATGTTTACCCCTCATTGAATTTTACTTTGTGTTATGGAAGGAATCTTTCTTTTGTTTACCATATGTGGTACTTTTTGACTTTTCCGTTAAAAGTATGAGGAGAATGTTTATTTAACTTATACGGAATGAACGGATTTTTACAGTTTCATAATGCCTTATTTTATTGAAGTTTACTATACAATATTTCAAGTTTATTTTCAATAAAATCATTTTCTTTTAAAATTTTAGGGCATTTTGTGAATAGAAAATGATTTTCAATAAGAAAAAATATTTACCTCAAGAATTATTTTCAAGTGTTTATCAAAACCATTTTCTATATAAGATGACATTATTTCATATGTGTATGTTTCAAGTATAATATCTATATGATTTACATGGTTTCACTTTTCTTATGATTAAATGATATCCATTTGTTTTATATGGATTATGTTATGATGGGATGATGTTTATGAAACCCATTTTTATTCTTTGGGTTATGATGAATGATTTATGTTTATGTTGTGGCAAAATTAAGAATTATTTCATTATGAGATGGGTGGGACCTATATATTTCTTCAATATATTGGGTAAAGATTTATATCTCATGGAATAGACAAGGCTAGAACAGAACGTTAATCTGGTTCAGTGATACAGGACTGGATCGAGGAGTGAACTCGGTTCAATAAGGGACTTTGTCCACTAAGATGATATTGGCAGCAATGCCTTGGATACTATGGAAATCATATCATGTGATTAATATTTTTCCACAATTACATTTTTTATTCCCATTCTATTTTATCATGACTGATTTTCCATTATGATCTATGCCTTACGTACTGCCATGTTTTATGTCATTCCTGAAGATTTTGATGTTTAAACATTGTGATCATGTTTTTATGTTCAAATGTATATGGTTGGTTTTATTTTCTCCTTTCTTACCCTTACTGAGAATTTGATCACACCCTTTATATGTTTTCTTTTCCCCAGGATATAATGATTTTTTTAGGAAAGAAAACAAAAGGGGAAGATCTTTATGGGAGATGTTGAATATCTTTCACCATGATTAGAAGATTATGTTTCGAGTTGCCAAAGACACTAAACTATTATGGTCCTTGAGTGTTGGTTTTTGTTATTTATTAACTATTCCACAAATGTAATGTAATGTATTTTTACGTCAAGATTTGGGGTCTCTACAGTTGGTATCAGAGGAGTGTTTTAGTTAACCTTTGGAAACTAGGATGTGAAAACTTTAGTGAGATCCCAAGAGATATTTCTATGGTATGTATAGGGATGTACCTAAGGGTAAGTATAAGTGTAGGTTATAGTCATAGAATTATGGTGACAATCTTAGAATTAACCCTAAGATGTTATATATTGAAGTTACTCAACATTTATTAGGTTGTTTTCCCAAGCCTGATTTTTGCCTCTCATACTATTCTTTTTTGGTTTTAGATGATGGCTGGAACCCGAAGGAACCTTGTTGATCAATGTAATGAACAATGTAATGATTTTCCTCCTGAACAATCCAATTTTATGGGAGATGGAGTGCAAAATCTTATTGTTATACATACAAAAGCTATGAATCATTCGGGACTTCCAAATGAGCAGAGAAGGGAACAATATTCTATTGATTACTTCATGAGGCAACGTCCAACTTCTTTAAGTGGGTCTTCTAATCCACTTGTTTCTGAACATTGGATTGGTACCATTGAAAAGATATTTTCCATACTTCGCAGTTCAGAACATGAAAAAGTCATTCTGGCTATTTACCATTTAGAAGGTGATGTAGATCAATGGTGGACTCTAATTAAGAATACGAGGCCCCGAGATGAAATTGAATCCATGAAATGGGATGAGTTCAAAAACATATTTTTTAATAAGTGCATCCCTCGTATTCTTCAAAAAAATATAGAGAAGGATTTCCTTGAGCTTAAGAAAAAGGATGATGAATCTGTTGGTATATATGAAGCAAATTTTACAAGGCTTGCAAGGTATGCATCTGGCTTTATCATCCAACCTAAAAGTAAAGTTGATCGATTCTTGAGTGGCTTAAATCCAAGTCTTCGAAGGTCATTAGCTATAAGAGACTTCAGTAGATATGAATAAATTGTGAGTTGTGCTATCAAGGTAGAAATGGAAGTTGGTGTTACATATCCATCTCATGGTTTTGATAAGAAACGAAAGATGGAGTTCAGGGAGAAAACTCAGAATAACGGTGAAGATAAGATGAATGTTTCTTTATACTCAAAGTGTGGAAAAAAACATGGTGAAGATTGTCTTAAAGGGACTGGAAAATGTTTTATGTGTGGAAAATAAGGTCATCGAGCAGTTGAGTGTCAAAGTAAAGGGAAAAAGGTTACTAATGATGTGAATAGAGAAAATACTACCGAGAACGCTCCACCAACACTTCAATGCTTCAAGTACAAGGTAATGGGGAATTATGCTAATCAATGACCTAATCCAAGGGTTAATGATGATCGACATGTGCAACCACATAAGGAAAAGGACAAAGGGAAGTCACATGTGATCACTATTGACGATGTTGAATATGACAACGATGTGGTGGAATGATTAATTTTTTATGTAATGGGATTCCAAAATAATGTTGTATACAGTATTGTGTAATATTGGAATATTTATTTATTGGTCTATTTTAATTTTCAATAATTTTATGTTAACGGTAACCATTAAAGGTGATTGAAATATTTTTTGAAATATGATGATATGCTCATAATGAAGGGATAATGAAAAAATGAAATGAGCTTATGACTGATATAAGGACAAAGTTATATGATGCTTTGAGTCTATAGAAATTTTAAGATTTTGGTATGTGGAATGTGTAAAATTTTGACAGCATTTATGTTTTCACTAAGGTTCAATGGGTTTTCATTTTTCAATAGAATAAATGATTAAGGTATTCACAAGTTTGTAATGTGACCAACAAGATATATCGTATGATATATGGGGGATAAATGATGGTATACACATTCTCGGTAGATTCCATTTCAAGTAATTGTTTTCTTTATACTATGAGCTTGGACATAAGAATTAGGTTGGACATGAGTTAGTATTGTTTAAGGATAGAACTTTTTTTCGATATTATTGAAGGAATGTTATAATAATGTAGTTTTAGAAAAAGGAAAACATGCAGCACGGGCGACAGCCCGTCGCGTCGGACAAGGCTGCGGGAATCGAACCCACAACTGAAGTGCGACAAGCCTTTATCTAAAACCACTGGCCTACAGGAAGTCCCTGGTTAGTAGAAACATGTTTTATTATACTAAGAGGTATGATAGATGAAGTATAAGTCCATTTTTGGAATCATATACGATTAACCTCACCATAGATGGACTTATGTATATTTGATAGCTTTTGCTATCCTTTTATTTGAGACAGATGGAATGACCAATCATTCTATCGCATGATCTGCTAACACTTCACAGAAGAAAAATTAAACATCATTTCATTAATATATGATGTATAAATTGTTCAAGGCACAAACAATAGTGAGATTATACTAAAATCAAGTAAGTATTTATTTTAATTATTCTTCAACTTTAGGGTAGGGATCTTGAAAACCAAAAATGTTGTCCAAATTTCCTCATATCTGATGAATCAGATGGTACCTTATATCATCACAAATATATGGATTTATTATTGTTGGAATTTTCATATCCATGTTCTCTTCCACTCTCCATCAGAACTTGATGGTTAGATTTCTCTTTCATATCAATATTTTCACCTATGTTCTCCTATGTGGAAACCCAATGATTAGTTAATTTGGGTAACCGTTACATTTCATAATTTAGTTTTTAATGATCAGTTTTGGTATACCTTTTTACGATGTGGGTTTCTATTAAAGAAACTTTCAAGTAGTAAACCATTTATAACCCCGATGAATTTCGAGGGTGAAATTCATTTTAAAGGGAGTAGAATGTTACACCCCTATATTTTGTGAAACATATTATTTTAATTTCATTGATGTATTGTGTTATGTGTTGCACCAAAATTAGCTTGTTAATTACGCAATAATTTATTAGCTTATATTATACGCAAACACTATTCATGGCTTGTGTTACACACAATCACGACCTTCCTCGATAGTATGTGTAGTACGCAATACCGGGTTTCACTAAACAACGATATGTGGTTATAATATTATTATGAACTAGTATTTATGAATATTATTAACTAAATTTTGAATTTTATAACATTATTATTCATATTACATATTTTCTAGAACTTGTTATGAGAACAAAATAAATTTTTCGGGTAAAATAAGTATTTTTCAAAATATGCATTTTTGTCGCCTTTTGATGGCGCACCGATTTTAAATCTCGTTTTTTGACATTTTTATAAGTCAAATATGACAAAATAAAATTCTCCCTTGGAATCAGGATATAAAAATTTAATTTGGATAAATTTTTCATATTATTTTGATAACTTTCGTGTTTTTAATGAATAGTAAAAACACGCTATATTTTAATTAAAAACATCTTTTTTCATCGCAATAATTTAAATGGTTATATTATATTTTTAATTAGGTTTAAAGTGTAATTAGAATATATTTTTACCATTTAATCCAATTTTGGTCATTGGAATTAATTTTACTTTTAAATTGAACATAAAAAATTGTCGATCTTTTGATAGTTATTGTTTCTTAAAAACACGCTATTTGTTTTGATAACGGGAATTACTTTTAAAATTAATTAATTAAACTTCTATGTATTGGATTTTAAAAAATATAAATAATTTTTGAATTTGGAATATCAAATATAGCTTAGGCTGAATGTTTGGTATTTTTCAGAAAAACTTCAATTTTTGATGAATAGTGAAACCACTTAGTGGTAGTTAAAAAAGCTGACTCTTTCATTTAAATGAAATTTTACCACTTCTGTCAATTGAATTCAAAAAATCCGACATACATGGTTGTTATAATGAAGTTAAATGTGGTTCAATAAGATGAAAATAATTTTTGGGGAATAGTAACTTTTGACTTTTATTTAATGCGGTTAAAGGTAAATAGGATAATTCAAGGTTAAAAGAATATTATAATAATTCAAAATTACTTTAACACTTGTGATAACCTTATTTGATGAGTAGGGGCCGACCATGGGCATACTTGGGTCGATATTGGGACCCCATTGAGCCACTTGGTAGTGATAATGACAATTTGGATTAATTAATTTAATGTAAAGACAAAATTAACATTAACAAAAATATTTCAGTAATTATTTTTATAACGAGTTATATGAATTATCTTTTCGACAATAAATATTAATTGGAAATCTAAAAAGATTTCCTACATGGGGGTTTTTTTTAATTTTGAGACATCAAATAAATTAAATTATTAATGACACAATAATGATGCAGTATTTACCTCATTAATAAATGATTTAAATTAATAAGATTATAATGATTAAAGTATTATCCAAAACACGTCCAATTCTGATTGGATTATTTTATTTCGACCATGAGTCTTCTTATCTTCATCTTTAATTATTTTTGGACCTTTTGAAACCGAAGATAAGTTTATAATAAAATAATATTTTCACATTTTCCAAAGGTGCCCCTCTCCTCCCTTATAAAAGGGCACCTCCTCCCTCTTCTATTTACACAACATTGAGCCTTAAATCTCGTCCAAACCCTGCCCATTACTCTTCTAAACACTCTTAGTAATATTCTAGATGTCTTGGGCTTCTTCAATTACCATCATTAGTTCCCTAATAAAAGGTTTTAAAGAGGCGTGTCGAAGAAGAGGTAGTATCCGTTACCAATTCTTTCAAATTTATTTCTTCTTCTACTTCCTATTCTTTAGTTGTTTCATTTTGAAGTAATAACATAAATAACACTAATATAATGATATGTTATTATAAATATTAAACAACCCTATTTCACCTTCTATCCATCCTACAAAAAATGAAATCACTGAGCGTGCATACGTACGGAATACCGTCTCCACGCCGTGGTGTAATCTTTTTTCCCACCACCACCTTACATGGATGGGTATAATGGTGTAACGAATAACTATATATGGTTAATATAATATCATACTGATTCTGAGATATTATATCATCCACTCCAATTCAATTAAATTATTATGGGAATGATATCATCGCTCGTGTGTACGTACGGATTATCGTCTCCACGACGCGATGAGATTCATTGTCCATGTTAACCACTCAAGAATGATTATAAAGTATATATAATGAATAATAATTATATATATGACATGATAAAGCTACTGTATATATATATATATGAAGTCTAATTACATTCAGTCAAGTCAATAAGTAAAGGAAAACAACGTTCATGCGTATGTACGACCTACCGTCTCCATGAATGGTGTATTTCATTTCATTTATCTATCTACTATATATATATATAATGAATATATATGATATAAAAATCATGATTTACATTCTATAAGTAAGTAAATCATGATATAAGTAATAATAATATCAATAAAAACAAGTCCAAACACGTACGATAAATAAAATGATTTTACCCAAAACGCTGCATTAACATTGAATTTACAAAAGAACGGATAATATAAAGTCATAAGAGAATAATATATGATATCATAAATATTATTATCATTCTGTTAAATGTTAATAATATGTTAAAACCCACTATATAGTTGTTTTTCATATTTACGAAACATATCAGACCTAAGGTAAGGGATAACTATTCCAATCTCGTTCTAATCCGAGATTGTTTATTCGTAAGTATTTACTATGGGTTATATTTTTCATCCATGTCTGTAAAAAAATGTTTTTAATAAAGTGTTTAATATTCTTCCACGCATTTTTAATGTCATGTTTACCCCTCTTTGACTTTTACTTTGTGTTATAGAAGGAATCATTCTTTTTTTTACCATATGTGGTACTTTTTGACTTTTCCGTTAAAAGTACAAGGAGAATGTTTTTTTAAACTTATATGGCATGAACGGATTTTTACGGTTTCATAACACCTTCTTTTCATGAATTTTACTCTAAAATATTACAAGGTTATTTTCAATAAAGTCCTTTTCTTTTAAAATTTCGTGTCATTTTGTGAAATGAAAATGATTTTCAAGAAGAAATGATATTTACCTCAAGAATTGTTTTCAAGTGTTTATCAAAATCAATTTTCATCTAAGATGAAATTATTTCATATGTGTATGTTTCAAGTATAATATATCTATTATTTAAATGGTTTCACTTTTCTTATGATTAAATGAGATCCATTTTCTTTATATGGATTATGTTATGATGAGATGATGTTTATGAAACCCATTTTTAATATTTGGGATATGATGAATGATTTATGTTTATGTTGCGGAACAAGTAAGAATGATTTCATTATGAGATGGGTGCGACCTATATCTCCCTCCAATTCATTGGGTAAAGATTTATATCTCATGAGATAGAAATGGATGGAACAACAAGTTAATCTGGTTCAGTGAGACATGACTGAAATGAGGAGTTAACTCGGTTCAGTAAGGGACTTTGTCCACTAAGATGATCATGGCAGCAATGCCTTGGCTACTATGGAAATCATATCAAGTGCATAATGTTTTTCCACAACTACATGTTTTATTCCCATGCTATGTTATCAGTATTGATGTTCCATTATGATCTATTCCTTACGTACTACCATGTTTTATGTTATTGCACAAGATTTTGATGTTTAATCATTATGTTCACGTTTTTAAGTTCAAATGTATATGGTTGGTTTTATTTTCTCCATGATTACCCTTACTGAGAATTTAAGCTCACCCTTTCTATGTTTTCTTTTCCCCGGGATATAAAGAAAGGTTTTAGGTAAGAAAACAAAATGGGAAGATCTTTATGGGAGATGATGAAGATCTTTCACCGTGATTAGAAGATTATGTTCAGAGTTTCCAAAGACACTAAACTATTACGGTCCTTGAGTGTTAGTTTTTGTTATGTATTAATTATTCTTCAAAAGTAATGTAATGTCCATGTACGTCAATATTTGGGGTCTCTACAAGTTTTGTCAAAATATTAGCAATTTGTTCTTTCATTTTTGAGGAATTGTAAAATGATATATCTTTTTAGTGTTTGATCCATATGAATGTGATGCCTAATGTATATTTTTTCACATGAGTGATGTGAATGGTTTTTAATTAAAGAAATGGGAATATCATTACCACATATTATTCATGTTTTAGTAAAACTAATTCCATAATTTCTGAGCATTTGTTGCATCCATAATACCTAGGCACAACAACTACCAACTGCCCCATATTCATCTTTTTTGTTGATAATTCTATTGAGTGTTGTTTCTTACATGACCAAGAAAAAAATGAATCTACTAAGAAATGATATCTTCTGGATATACATTACCTATCCATTCTCTAACCACCAAAGTCAGTATCCAAAATACTTCGTAATTCAAAATCATTTCTAGGAGAATAGAAAAGTAATAAACCCATAGTTCACTTTAAATAAAAAAATTCATTTAGATGATTTTATGTGGGATTATTTTGAATTATCTTGATATATTGTACATAATAATAATTAAAAAAATTATTTTGGTCGACTAGTACTTTAGTCTTTTATATTTCTTATCATATCTCTAAAATATGTTTGATCAACTGGTTTCACAATTTCATCAAGATGAAGTGTATTTGAGGTACCTATTGGAGTACTAATAATTTTAGTATTTTCATATCAAAAATTATTAATAAGATATTTTATAAACATATGTTGGGATATTTAAGTACCTCCTAGTTTTCAATTAATTTTAGAACCAAGAGAAAATTTTAACCCACTATAATACTCATCATAAACATAGATTTCATAAGATTTACAACAGATTTTATTATATATTATCGAGCTGATCTGAATTTAATTTCATTAACATATATTTGAAAAATAATAATTTTATAACATTCTTTATAAATAGATTCTGATTGGAAATTCCCTTAACATATTTATTTTGCAACAAAAATCCTATTAATCTATAATACAATGCTCTAGGGGCTTATTTATGTCCTTATAAATATTTTATATGTTAATAAATATATTTAAAATGTTTTTTATCTTCACAACCAAGAGGCAGTTCAACGAAATCCTCCCCTTGAACATAATCGTTATGGGAAGCACACTTCTTATCCATTTACAAAATATTGAAATTTAAAAATACTGTAAAGGATAATAGAATATGATAGATTAAAGTATATATACTAGAGCATATGTTTCTTCATAATAAATTCTAACTTTTTGATTATAACAATTATCAAAAGTTATTTCAATATTTCTAATAATTATTCCATTTTCATCACATTTGTTTTATAAAAACCCATTTTACTCTAATTATTAAATTTTCATTAGGTCTTTTAGCTGGCGTATAGAATTTATTCCATTCAAATTAAATTAAATAACTTTTCATTTCATCAATAAAATCCTCATAATATAAATCCTCATCAAGATTTTGGTGTTCGAATTAAGAATGAAAATAAAGACGTTGTGCTTCATTTCATATGGAACTTCTAGTCTAAACTAGTTGATTCATATCACCTATTATACTATCACTAGGTTGATTACAATGAAACAACTGACATGGGTTTTGTAAAACATGTTCATCAATATAAGGTAGAAAATATTCGTGAGTAAATACATTAGAAATAATTTCATGAGTATTTCCATTATTAGAACAATCATCCAACAATGACTGAGAATCTATTCTGGAGAATACATCTAAGGATGTTGGTTTGATTATTTAAAAAGAAAAGTGCAAGTTTTATCAAATTTAACATGTAATATTTGTTCAAAAGTGCAATAAATTTTTTAAATACTCAATATTCATTAGAAGTAGTGGAATAAACTAATAAAATACCTTCATCGGATTTGGGTGTGAATTCTTGTGTGTTATCTTTTATATTTAATATGAATAATTTTCTTCCATAAAATATGATGTTTGATTTTTTTTCATGTCCATAAATAATGAATTTTATTAATAAAAGGTCTAATTAAAACTATAATTATAGTATTGATTTTAATACTAACTAATTCAGCCCAAAAAAATTATCCATTGAGTATTAACTAAACACGGTTCATGTTATTTCTGGTAGAATTATATTTCACCTTTAAACAATACCATTTTGCAGAGGAGTTCTAGGAGATGAAATGTAATGTGTAGTACCTTCTTTACTACAACAAGATTCAAAATCATAAGTTAAAATTTTTTCCACCATGATCACTATGAATATTTGTAATGGATAGGCTTTTCTTATTTTTAACCTTTACTAAAATATGTTAAAAATAGAAAAAGGATTCATATTTCGTTTTCAAAAGAAAAATAGGCCCATGTGTATCTTATGGAACCATCAACTAAAAAAAATACATATTACATTATCCCAATACTCCTAGTTTATGTAGGTATAAAGATTTCCATGTGAAGTAACTATAATGAAACATCAGTTAACACTAACTAAAACATTTAAATATTAACTTATATTTCTTATCGTATTGACAAGGGTCACTAAATTTTGAAGAATCAAATCTATGTTCATGTAAATCCTTAAAAAGATTTTAGGTATATAATTTAAATAATTTCCTATGTTCACGGTGTCCTAACTATCTATTCCATAACCATGATTGATCCTCCATTTCAAAAAGACAATGTAATTCTTGTCTCCTAAGGCCTTCTAAGTATATTATATTTATGTTAGCATTCCGATTGGAAGAAAGAATGATTTTATCCTTGGAATTTGGTACTAGAAATTTATCATTTATCAAATTCACATGGTAAACTTCATTAAATAATTGACTAATTATTATAAGGTTTTTATTATTACATTGATTAAATAAAACATTTGAAACTAAATATTTACCAATAAGATGATTATTTCCTATGCTGATAATCTCTCACTGAGCATTATCTCAAAAAGTATCTTTTACACCTTTCATCTTGATAATATACTCAAAGAAATATTTTTTTCTAGTCATATTCTAGCAAAAACACTATTCATGTACTATGTATTCTTATTTTTTGAATTTTCATTATTTTCCTGAAATTAGAAAAATTAGGGTTTCAAAACACAAATATTCTTGGGTTAAAATATTTAAGAAAAGTATATTTTAAGAATCGACATTTATTTTGGAAAAATGGTATTTTTTGAACTCCATTTATTGAGATTTATGTAATGAAAAAAAAATTATGAATGAACTACACGTGGATATTGAGTACAAAAACGGGAATTTTTAAGAATAAAGACGTTGTTAATAAAAAAAATTCTTTTATTATATCTCATTCTTTAACTATTACCGTATAAAAAAATTTGTCTATATGTTTAATTGAAACCGTTATTTTCTAGTAGTAATGAATTATAAATGATTCTTTAGTGATCAAATTTATGGATTTAATCATACTACTAAATTTTTATCCGTATATGTATTAGTTTTGGAATTCAGTTGCATGAAACTAGATTTCAAACTATTCTATTTAAAAATTCATTTGTCTAAATATTCATATATAATAACTTTTTAGGAATTGGATTTATCATGATATTTATAAATATTTGATGCTTCGTTTGCAAAAATATCAATTATTGAATTTTCTATTTCATGTTTTTCAGGACCCTTTTCATGTATCTTACAAACATAACGATTTTCACTTGTTGAATTTTTTTTCAAAGAGACAAACATCTTCATAAGAATTTAATGTATTATCATGACTCGCTGAGTATTATTCATCATCAGAACATATAGAATTATTCTCCTTAGAATAATTTTCATATAATTAATTATTAGTTAAAGAATCAGTTTTGGGTACCTTACCACAAAACATTTATTTGTGATACATACTCTTGAAAGACGACCAACATTCCTATGATCCAAACATTCATTTTTTGAGGAAATATCTAAAGAATCGCCTCCAATGGAATTCCATGTGTTAGGTTCTTTTTGAATGTTTTTTATTTTTTCTGTCTTATAGAACATAATCTGATTCATATCAGAATATCTATCCTTCATGACTTTTCTTTTTAACATTGGATAAGTAGGTTGAATTTTTAAATCTATTTTCTATTAATAACAACTAACATAATAGTATTTCCTTTGATCCTGTCCTTGCTAAATTTCTTATATTAATATTCAAAATCCTTTTTACCAACAATATTGTTCATCCGTTGAGAAATCCTAGCTAATTCATTCTTAGAATGTCTTGAATAAGTTGATTTAGATTGAATAATATCTTTCTTTTTCATTGTAGACTTAATAAAATTTTCAAGAGTATGTTCTTTTATCAAATTTGATGTAGTAGTAAAAGAAATGATGATATTATTTTTCAATGCATTCTCTATATCTTATTTTAACCTACCATCATATTGAAAAATGGTTCCAAATAAATCAATAAGAGTGAGATTAGTAATTTTCCATGATTAATCAACCACTTTCCACTTGGATTCACATTCATTGGTTATGATATAAATTATCTTTTAAATAATGATTTCATATTATAATCCTTTATATCCAATAGATTATAACTATTGACTATTGTAAAAATCCTTTTTTGTACCATTGCAACAAGTTCACCAAATAAAAATTAAAATTCTTGATAGTATTATCTATTATTTTCTCTTGTAGTTTCAAAATCCATTGAGGTTCCAAAATGAGTAATATCATGATTTTTACAAATAATATTGGAATATTCACATGAATAATTATAAATACAGGTACATCTATAAAAAAAACATAATAAAATGTTTCTAACTCTGTAATCAAATTGATAATCATTATTTTTCAAGATTTTTAAAAGAAGTTACCTATTTTTTAGTAATCATGTAATATCTGGTTAACATGATACAATTATTAACATTAGTGTTTATATTGAATTTCATCATTCTATCTCTCCAATAGTTATAAACAGCTCCATTAAAAGTAGTAGTCTATTTGGATTGAGGTTATCTATTGATCCATCATTGAGTCCTTCAATATTTAAAACAAATTCAAAAATTCTATTCTAAAATACACATTAGTGTATTTGGTATTTATAAAAAAAGTATAAAATTCATTTTAAATATAATTCTAAAAGAAAATATGCAAATAATGTAAGCATGTATGATCATTGGAATCCTCCTTGGATACAAGACGTTAGTATCAGTATAATGGAGACTTGACTCTGATACCAACTTTTGGTTCAGAATGAATATGTTGATGGCCAAATATAAGAGGGGTGAATTTTATGATTAAAAACATTCATTTTTTAAATTATAAAAATACTTTATCAATGGTAAAAAACTAAAATTCACAATACCTCTTAATTATTAAAAATATAATCAGACATCACCATTGGGTCTGATAAAGAAAATGTCATAATCAATTATATTCAAATATGTATTTCACATGTCATAATAATATTCTTTTTAAACAAAACTAAAATCATACTCAGTACGATGTGTTCACTTAATCAAAATTTAATCATATACACATATGAAAATGTTTTATCAGAGTATTAAAAAATTAATTGTAATTACAATAGTTATGATAAATCAGAGTATTAAAAAAGTAATTATTCTATAATAAAGTGTATAAAATTGTAAACAAAGTAAATGTTTCTTATTTAAATATATTATGATAAATGATATAAAAAATATAATATGGTTATAAAATTACTCTATATATATTAAAATTACAGAGGAAATAAAATTCTTATAATAAAAAAACTAAATCAATAAAATATGTTTAACCTACAGTGATGAGAATGCAATAACCTTGGATAAAGGCCCCTTGTTTTATACTTACCAGAATATCTATCTTTACCTTACCTGGGAAGGCCCTTGATATGATGATCGGTCTGTCTCACTATCCCTTCTAGACCTTGAAATGATGATTAGTTTTTTTGTCTTGCTAAACTCGTATGCCCTAGATACAATGATTCGATTCTATCATTCGTTCCGTAAAAGACCTCAATCAAGATGATCGGATATCTATATTTATTTCCTCATAATCCCTTGATAATATTCACAATCATATTCACAAATAAATTACAAAAAAAAAACTCAAGAAGTTTAAAAGTACAACGAACGTTCACTATTGTAAGCCTCATAGCAGTAGCACAGTAGAGAAATCAACATAGTATCTTTACATGTGTCTAAAACATCCAAAGTATCTCTCTAATAATGCTTCAAATGACGTAGTATTTAAATTTAATCCCCCAACGATCATCTGGATCATCCAACATTCATATTTTATCCAAAAATATCATAAGGACATTGACACTTGGCACTTCAATAATCATATTATAACTGAATTCATGACATCATTTTGACGTACACTATTTAGAGTGTAAAATTAATTCTATTAAGATTGAATAGGTTTTTACATATACATAATTTAAACATTGATGAATATTACAGATTTCTTAAATAGAATGTCATTATGATTTTATTTTTGATTATGATTCGAATGATATTGATTCTGATGTCAATTCTGATTACAAAAAATTTTCCAGTATGAATATAAGACATAAATTATTTTAATTAGATTTTCTAATGGTGAATCCAATCATTATGTGATCTATACACATTTAGATAATTGTAATGATTAAGGTAGGATTATATTCATGAAATATTTTATACTCTTTTTAAGTATAGAAAATATTATATGTTTTATACAAAATAAATTAATACATTTTGGACATGAAATAGTTAGTTTATTTTGTATTTTAGAATCATTTTTTAATTAAAAATTGAATGTAAAAGTAAAAAAGGAGGCTTTTGACTCAATATATTTTTCAATATAACGTATAACAGCTACTACACCGATTTTAAAGACATAAAATAGAATATACCTATTTTAATTTTGGATATTAATGAAGAGAGAACTAGAAAATATATATTAGGGATTAATTTGAATCAATGATTCACCATGGGGTGAAAAGGTTTTTCTAATAAGGCTTATATTTTAGTTTATCTTTTCATTGATTATTGAGACCATAACTAGACCACTAATAATAAACTTTATCCTTTGATGTGGCCACTATGGGATCTACACAATACTAAACGGGGGTGAATGAGTGTTGGGAACATTATAATAAATTATTATTTTTTATTTTACCTATTTGACCCATTAGGATCTCAATTATCTTATACTATTTTCTTTATTTTGAACGAGTATATGAGAGTAAGTAAAATATGGGATATTATTATTTTCAGAGTTCACTACTCAATAATATTTTATACACTTATCCATGCAATGTGATTACTAGTGCATGTATTCTCTACTATAATGTGATACCAAGTACATTGGTTTTTCTATAAGAAAATCCTAAGACTATTTATGAGTACCTAGAACTGGGGAATGATGATGTAAATAATCTTAATCCCATGTACTAGTGATTACCTCAAACAACATGAAACTCCTCCCTAGTTTATTATACTATCTATATAGATATGATCCAACCTCTTTTAAGTTACTATGTATCACAAATAAGTTTTCCACAAGATGACACTTATTTTTTATTTCATGGTGATGCATATTTCTTCTCCTCACTATTCTTCACCTATAGCTTTCAAAGAAATGAGTTGGCAACATTCTTTCTAATTATTTAATAATTTAAATTTGATCCATCTTATACCATTTATGATTAGTCTGTTTGATATGTAAATTTGAGAATGTTATTTTAGTGATGATAACTATGGTGACGGTTCAAATGATATATCTTCTTCACAATTTTAATATGATTTTGGATTGAGAAGTAAACTCTATATAATATCTAGCATGCCCCTTCTACTTTCTTATGTTCAATGCATTTTTGCTCTATCAGGTGCTTTCTCTCTATCCAGTACCACCATGATCATCCAATAATTTTTCTACCAACACATTCAGATATATTAAATTTCTCTCAATATTCGTGGAAAACACATTATTTTATAACATAAATTCTTAAGAAAAATGAATAGCTACAAAAATATATTCTCAACACACCATTACAACATATCATCACCCCTTTATTAATTCAATTGTACCTAAAAAATTTAGATTTTATAACGTACAAAAATTAAAAACTCCCACTCAATATTTCCATTAACCCAATTGTAATCTTCCTCCTTTTGACTACATCTACACATCATAAAACATAGAAGAAAACTAGTCATTATAAGAACATAACCATATCTATGGGTTAGTGACCTTCTAATACCATCCTAAAATATATAATTGAATCACAATATCTATTTATTATATTTTAGATGTTGAATACCCAACCCAAAATCTTTAAAATAATCTATTTTTGAAAACACCATAAATATACTTACAAATTTCATATAGTACACCATTATAACATTTAATCCTTCTGAGAAACATCATATAATATTCTTTAAAAAATCTATATTAATATATCAGAAGTATTTTCCAACATATTTCCTCTGACCAATGAAATACTAAGAAACTATTTCATCTGATAACTTCTTTGTTTGGAGGACTTAGGCTGATCTTCTCTTTCAAATTATATTCAACATTATTTTATAGGGATCTTCCTCTATGTGATGTTTTCTAATATGAATGGTTTCCCCTCTATTGGATGAACCCTTAGAGTTTAACACCACTCCATTTATCTGATTAATTCAAAGAACATTGTTAAATTACTTGGTAATAATTAGAAAAATGTATTTATAACATTTTCTTTCTAATTAAATCACATAGATATCTCTATACAAATAAATCTATTCAGAAAACACATCAACCATTTTCTGATCATATTTTTGTAATCTTCATCCAATGAACATCCCCCTGAAACCACAATATGATGATATTCATATGGAAACATTTTTCGAATAAAATAGTTCAAAAACATTATAAAAATATGTCTGGTGATCATAATATGTTTCCTTGAATTTTTTTATAAAAATATTTTTGATCATTCAAAAAATGATTCATCACATCTTCACAACCATTCATCTATATGATGGCCTTCTTCGAAAAATATTTTTTTTTCTCTTAATTCAAAAACTATCCATAGATCATTCATCCATTCCTTCATTGGATGATCATCACATAATTTCTATAACTTTTTACTATGTTAGGAATACAATAATTTATTATTTGAGAAAATATTTCTAATTGAGCCTAACTGATGACTTTCCAATCTAATATTATAGACTTCATTCATCCTTTATTATGAATTATACCCATCAATACATTCTTTATTTTTTCATTAAATATTCATCAATTAATATCTTTTTACATGTTTATGAGATGGATTTCATACATCTATTTTTACCTTTAATCAAAATTTCACAACATTTTTGAACCATTTCTCCACTGTGATACCTCCATGTATTGAACATTAAACATCAACTCCTTAATCTTCATTGGAATAATTCTAATTAAACCAACATTTAGATAATTTTAAATTTTTTTTAAAATTATATTAAATCATATATAAATGTGAGTTTTGATTTTTTTATTAATGAATTACATTTCAATAAACAACATATGTTATAGTTTTTATGATCATTATATATCCAAATAAACATGATAAAATAAAAACTCTATTAAATAATTACACCCTCCAACTGATGTCATTGAAAATTATGCTTCAATGTTCAACATATATTGGTTATTTCTAATTTCAATGTTATTATTTTTCCTTATAAGAATATATGTATAATTCCTTTTAAATATTATATATTGTTAGACATAGTGAATAATTTATAAAAGTTTATCAACTAGACACTCAATATTATAGAAAAATTCAGAGTCCACCATTTGATGGTGATGTATGGAAGCCTCCAACCAATTACATCTGTCTGACTGACTATATTCATAAACAAAACATTATAGATGTTTATTCTTCATTACATATTTAAAATATTTACATGAATGAAAAATCGCCATTTCATTGGCATCTGTTGACCAAAAATACAACTCACACACAAAGAAGACTCTTCAATCTCCCAGTTTCTATTATTTTTCAATACATTGAATTTGATATCCAAATAAATATTTTATTATAGCCTTCATTATCCCCCATTAATTTTTTAAGAATAGATTTCAAATTCTCTCAACATTATTCAAATTAAAAAAATGGTCAAGGGGAAATAGTTATCCATTCATAATTAATGAATATAAAATCCATAATTTCTCTCCAAGTCTATGTGAGGCATGCCTAGTGTAAAAAATAATAGGATTTGATTTTGGCATTAATGTTTTCCATTACCAACTGATGTTGATACCTTATGAAATGAGAAATCATAAAAATAAATTCAATGGTTATACATTTTTATTCTATGATGAATATATTAATTAAAGTATAAAACATTTCAAATATAGATCAACCCAATACTACTATAATCACCTAAACAAGTGGAATAAAAATATTCATGTCCAATAAGCTGGGTAAATATTATTGGGTGTGATTTCATAAATTCAATTTATTATGTTATTAATGAATTCAATTATCACCCCTTGAGTTCAATTTTTAATTTTTTTTAACATGGAAGAGATTCCAGGAAATAAATAATTTTATTAATGACAATCCTTAGTATCTCCATAATGAACAATATATTCAATAAAAATTCATTAGAATTTTATATTACGAATAATCATATTGGGTTTTTTTATGTGACATTAAATTTTTTTGATAGTTTCCACATTATAACTCCGGATTACCCTTTCATAATATATTCAAATAATCAAACTTACTAAAAATTATAATATGGAAACATTCATAGCTTGAATAAGAAAATATTGAATCTAGTCTTCCTTATTATCCCCCCCCCCCCTAAGTAATGACATCACCTTAAGTTACCAATTTTTAAATAATTGAAGCACTAAAGAGATGTCAAGGGAAAAAAGTTGATCATTATATATTCTTAATGTGAATAATAAAATAGAAATTATTTTCACATCCCTATTTTATAATTTCCTCCAATCATCAGACCTGTATATATAAACTTTAAAAACATCTTATGTTTGAATTGTTATTGAATAGTATTTAAGACTGGATCTATACATACTTCACCTCAAACATAGAACATATTTAATATTATGTGCAATCATTTCTTTTTAACTTGTACTGGAATTTATTTGTACTTATTCTGTTTCCATTATTTTGTTCGAATCATCTATCTATGTAACTAAAATATCATTATGAACATTAGAAGATGATTTATATTTTTCACATGGATTCATATGAGTTATATTAATCGTATTTTTTCTTTTTTATGTCCTTCATTTCTTCAACTTATTGAATTTAGAATCCATGGTCTTCTAAATTCTTTTACATGATATATTCATGGATAATTTTTTCTTACATAATTATTTAAATTTATAACCTTGAATAATTATTTATTATTAACAAAATTATATGGTCACCATCTTTTATATAATATACATATATATAAAGATGTGAATTTATAATCCTTATGACCCTTATGTATTCCAACATCATATGTATTTGGAAGCCTTCTAGATAACAATTAATGTTTTCATATTTTTCATAAAATATGAATGTTCATTCTTAATATTTGGATTTCTACTCATAGTTATGGGCTTCCCTTGTGGTTTTTTATAATGATAATTTTACCAATACTCTAATGCACAATTTCTGAATTTTTTGCAGAACCAACATTAACCCACAATGGATGAGCTTCATATTTCTTATGTACAATGTTTTTACGGAATTCTTCATAACATGTTGGGATATTTATGTGAAACAAGCTTCAAAAATCTTTTTTTCTATCCACCCTAGTCTTTATGATAGGACTATTATATCCTTTATTTATACATATATGTACATAACTTGTTTTCAACTATTATATATTCATAAAAATATATCTATAAATATTATTACAAGATTTATGAATTATACCAATTTTCATACCATTTTCAGATAGAACATTTAGAAACAAAAACCATCCCCTTCGATTGTTAAGTCTCAAAATGAATCATCTATATATTGGTCAATTTAACGTCTAAATTGAAATGATTCTTATTGAGTTTGATTTTTTGATCATCAATAATATGCACCTTCTCATTAAAAACCCTCATCATTATCTCTATTTCCTTTTAATATATATTATCATTGTTTAATAAAAAAGAAACATTTTCCATGATATTATATTATATCACTTCCAATTGAAAATCCTCATCCTCAATGCTATTTTTTTATCATTTCTTGTAGTTTATGAATTTATCAACAATATTATTCATGAGACCAACTTTCACTTAATGTTATTTAATCCATTTGTATTTCAATTTTATGGAACATAGTTCAAACTCCTTTATACTATTCTCAAATTATCTAAATTTCTTCGAGAGATTTATACATTCAAGAATGTTTTTCTACTAGCCTCCTCAATTTTATCTTTTTCTTCTTCAATATTAGAAATTAATTCTTTTATACATAGAATGAGTACATAAACAGGGGTGACTACCTATTTTTGAATAGAAGGAATAATATATCACAAAATATAAAATGATATATCATGAGAAGTTATATAGTTAACATCATCAATAAATATTTAAAAAATTATTCTTGAGGATAGTTTGTAATAGAATTTTTATACACATGATGACCACTTGATGTACTTTATTCATGGGATTTTGGAATTTTATTTCTCTCCTTGGTGAAATCGTGATACACCATCTCATTATATTCCAAGATATATTTTTTCTTATATCTTATCATAAAATAAATAAAGAAACATCATATTTTTTTAGGTAAGAGGGATTTATTCTTCAGATTTCTTCTCTCCTTGGATTTCAGTATCACTGTAGACATTATAGAAATAAAATTACGATTAGAGATAATTGAGTCTTTAAAAAAATACACTTTGTTTTAAATATAAAAATAAAAATGAAATTATCAAAAGACAATAACAACAATGAAGAGAATCCAATATAGGTGATCCTAGGATATGATACCAACTGAGATGGCCGCTTTAGTATATAATCAACACTGAGAGAGGGGGTAAATCAGTGTTGGGAAATTTTTGACCAATTATAAATTTTTATCACATTACCGCTTTAAACTATTTGTATCTCGATCCTCTAATTCGCTTTTCCTTAACACATGATGTTATATAAAATTCATTAATATATGGAATAATATTTTTCTACAGGGTTAACTACTCAAATAATTATCTATTCCTTTCCACATATAGTACTGTGATGTACATAGATTCTCTACTATAATGTGATTCCAATTATAGTGGCTTTCATTGAAGACAATCCATATCCTATGCGTGAGTAAATACACCTTAGGAGGTGGATGTAAATAATCTGGAATCCAAGAACTCGCTATTTTCTTTTCCAACTTATCACACCTTAATGTTTTTTATACTTCATATGTATATAATCTCAATGTTTTACATAGGGTAATTTGATATCCCAGGAATAAATTATACCATATGATACATCTGTTAGATGTCATAGTACTGAATAGTTCTTCTCTTACTTCTTATTCACATATAAATTCAAAACCAGTGGTCATATAACTTTATTTCTTTTTCCTCCTTCATCAAGGAAATATTCAAAAACATCCCCCATTTGATGTATATGTCTGGTATATATCTTTCAAAAAAAATAACTTTAATTATACGCCCAGTGAATGTTTAGTTGATCTATCTTCTACACTCTATTGTTCCAATATCCAATTAACATGGAAAATGCACACAGTATCAAGATGATATATTATTTCTTTTAGACAATATATTATTTCTTCATCTTGGGATTCTATTCTATCATGTTCCCATTTCATTATATGATACATTATTAGGAAAAACATCAGACCAAATGAAAACCTGTATCATGCTTCATGGAAAAATATTATTTCAAATATTAAATTCATCAGCATAACATCCAAACATCTGACTCCCTTGTTATAATTCAATGAAAATGAATTGAAATTCCTTTGTATAGATAGTAGTTCCCCGTAAATTTATTCAGGTAACGTACATTAAATTCAAACATCCCAATCAATTTTTCCTGCAAAGAACATTGAAAATCCCCCTATTGAATGCATTCAAGAATCCTAAAAAATAGGATTTAACTACTCGTTAATGTAACTTACTCATATATCAATATATATGAACTTCTTTTATCCTCCTCAAATATAAACCCAAATCACTATTTTTCTTTATGATTATTCAAATGATGATCATCTTGCTTAGTATTTTCCACAATTAATGGATTTTTGAAAACTTCATATATACCATCAAACATTTCATTAGGTATGACTTCCTAAAAATTATTTTATCCAGGAAACATCATATGTTGTTCCATAACAACTTCATATGAAAATATCTGAATTATTTTATGAGACTTTTTCACTAACCAATGAAATGGTTCACAAATATTTCATCTTATAACATCATTTTTATTCTATCAACTATTATTGATATTCCCATTGAATTTATATTTTGAATAATTTTGTAGGGACTTTCCTCTATTAGATACTTTCTTAGACATTTATTATTATTCTTGCATGTAATGAAGCCTCTTTATTCAGTTCATATCATTTAGTATGATAAATTCATTGAACTTTGTAAATGAGTTTTTAATTCTCATATTGTATTATGTGTAACATTTTTTCATTACATTTTGTGGATTCCTACCTCCATTTTCATGTATTAGGAATCCTCGTAAATCATTTTTTTATCATCTTGCATGGAAACATTAGTCGAATGAACATCACTCAAAAACATCTATATAATTATCTTTATAAACCTGAATGCCCCGAAGTCCTTATTTTTTATTTTATTGTGTATAATCCCACATTTAAGGGTTGAAGGCGAACCTATACATGACCTGTAGGCCCAAGGCACAAGGCCCAACATGACCCACAATACCTGACCCAAAGGCCCAGATGCATACCATTCCAATTACATGACCCGTAGGCCCAACCCACTAGAACTAACTCTCCCCGGCTTCTGCATCATTGATCACCTAACTCTACACTTTGCATTGTTGATCATCTAGCATTGCCCCATACAAAGCTGCTTGGTGCATGGTCTCGATGGAGGCTGCCATACCCTTTCATTCTTCCAATTTGGTTAGCTATTCTTTTGGTGGCTGCAACTCTTGTTGATTTGATCCTCTTCTGGGGACTGCTCTGTGTGAACTATGGTACTCAATGGTCTCTGTGGCCCGAAGGCACTGTGGCTTGAAGGCCTTTGATGACCCGAAGGTCCTTAAAACCCATTGGCCCAAACTGGTTCCCCGAAGGCCCAAATCAGTTGAATAGGTAGGGATTATACAGTACCAAAAAAATAACGGCTATAATATTGCTACAGTAACCTTGAAACTCTCCTGCACCCAGTTTTGAACCTAGGTCTCTTGGATGCCAAGCAGGATCCCTTACTACTCGAGTACGGGCTTGTTGGGTTTGTATTGAATATTAAATTTGACATCATAGCTTAAAAAAAATATCACACCGTGTAAAAGGATCTTTAAATAATACCCCTTATTTTATTATTATAATTTTTTTTACAAATTAAAAAAAATTTCTACTGAATTAAAAACCATTCTTCTATTAAGTCAACTTCATTAGAAACTTCTTATTTCTATAATAATTTAGAAAATATTCTCTGATCTTTCAACAATATCATTATTCGATTGTCGTAACACATTTACTCTAACTCTTGATTGTGTTAGGAGAACTATTAATTATCATTTCAGAACATATATCTTATAGAGTATTGTTGGTTAATGACTAAGGTCATATAAAGTACTTCATTCATTCATTTGTTACAAATAGCCTCATCAATAACAAATTCATTTATTTTTTCAATTTATCCATGTCACATATATATATTTTTATAAGATTGCTTGATGGTTCATATAAATCACTTCATTATACTTTATTATTCACTCCTCAATATTGAGGAACGATATCTACACTTTGATATGTTTATGTCATGAATATTTGACAAACTCTTATCAATATCATTTGGACTTATGTTGATAGAACTCTATTTTATTGAATTTTCCCTTATTCTAAACATATTATTGAATCATAGCCATTTTTAATTATTATGTTTGGTCAATGAAAAACACATCACATTATAATGTACAATATATATTTTCTAAGCATATTCTATTACAAGTAACATTGAAATATTATTAGGCAAAAAATTGACTCTACATTACAACCTATGTCATTGTGAAGGCTCCTTGAATGGCCTCATAAGATTTCCTCTATTCAATTGGACTTGTTATCATTTTTCATATGATGAAATATGTTATATGACCTTGTAGGGATTCATTTGATGTATTTGGTTCTCAAGAATTTATAAAATTTATTCCATTAGATACTCCATATGATTACATAATTATAAAACTTATTTATAGTAGAAATATAAGGAAACCTCTATTTGATTATCTTGATTTATCTGAGTCACCTAATTACAATAGTCTGATTGAGTTCTTCCAATCACATTGATTAACTGGAATCTATCTTTTATCATTCATAAAACCCCTATCTATCAATTAAAATTTTCAAACTTCATAATTAATTTTTCATAATTTAGATAGAAAAATTGTTTCTCTAACAATCATAATACAGTTTTTTCAGTTAATAACCTCTCAAAAAATGACAGAAGTTAACTCAATTTCATTAAAAGAACTTTTACATTTGTTGAGATAATAATACATTAGTAATTCCTTTTATTTTTAATTAACAAATCTAGTAATCATAAACTTTGTTACCAATCTTGGATGCTTCAATCAAACATTCCAATATTATCTTTTTTATTACTACCTAAACATAATTAAATTAATGAAATCATACAATATCATTGGAAAACGTTGGAATCCATTCAAAAAATACAAATCACACATGAAGTGGGATCTTTAATTTCCACCTTTATATTATTTGTTAAGAAATTCAATGTGATTTCCAGAGAATATGTCAACACAGAAACCATTCTCTTCGTTCTCCCCCTTTACTTTTCCAAACTTTTGATTCAATTTATCCCCCCTTATTGAAAAGAAATATAGAGATAATGGGAAAATGGTATAATTTCATACATAATAAAATTTTCATCCATCATATCACTCAATGTACAGATGATCCATGCTCTATGTGTAAAAATGTATTTTATTTAGGAAAACAATTTGACCTTTACAAATGGATCTTAATACCTCATGAAATAATAACTCCTAAACTTTTCATCAAGGGTATTTAAATTTTATTCCAAACTGGGGATACTAATTGAGATATAATGCATTCATATGATTGGTAAACTTTAACTCCTATAATCACATCGATATATGGATTAAAAATAGTCAACTGTAATATGCATAATATGTGTCCTTGGAGGAATTTCGTACAAGGAATATTCTCATGTCATTGATGAATTAAATTACTCTAACATTATGTTAAGTTTGATATTTTTGTAACCAAAGATGACAGATAATGAAAACAATATACCTTTTCAATTAAAATTTTTATAAAATTCAGAATGTTAAATCTCTTCAATACATATGATTTCAAATATTTATATTAATAAAGAATAACACTGAATCTTCTTTTTGTAGACATCTTATGTGTCATAAATCGCCACTTATATACCATGGATAAAACTTTCAAAATATATTTTGTTAAACTAACTTAATAAGAATTCTATAATGGAGGATTTATTTTCTTATCTAACTAAATATTTCCACCATTATTCATTCTCATGTCCTCCCCCTAAATACATTCCTCGCCTTCAATTTCATGTTATGAAATAAATATTATAATGAAAAGGATAATAGAATAATATACATCCTCTTTACTTTTTAACATGAAAAACATGGGTGAGAAATATTTTCAATAATGTATTTAAATTTACTTCTCTCTTCACACTGTAACATATTTCCTTTAATTATGATTGTGGTGGTATAGATCTTATAACTTCTTAAATTTATTTTATTGTAAAATTTCACTACTCAAGTGCTTTTAATGTATATTTTTCACGGATTGAAAATTTCATATCTATTCAGAACTCTTGTTGTACTTTAATTATTTTTTAAAACTATTTATGAGTGTTTACATCCATTTTTTCAGGAAAAAAAAATATTATAATTAGTTATTTTAGATATTGACTATTATTTATCGTCTATTATTTTGAATCAAACATCTTCTCAAATTGATTACATGAGATCTTCTGAGAATATTTTTGATTAAAACAAATTTTTATCATTATTCGCAAGGA
Organism: Viscum album; assembly: GCA_963277665.1. Lineage (NCBI taxonomy): Eukaryota > Viridiplantae > Streptophyta > Magnoliopsida > Santalales > Viscaceae > Viscum > Viscum album. The sequence continues at coordinate 1,469,677,799 of OY728125.1, read as the reverse complement.
TTTTTCTTCTTTCTTAACTAATTGATATGTTTTTCTTCTCTTATATAATTTATATACAAGTCAGGATGATAATGTGACAACCTTTTAAAAATTATCTTCTCTAACATCATAAGTATTTTTCATCTTTCCAATAGAAGTAGACAATTTCATTTTTTTCAAACAATGTGGATGAATATTATTTGTCTCTGGAATCATATCCATAAGAATTGGCTTCCCTTATGATTTTATATTATGATGATTGTATCAATAATATAAAAAATAATTCCTCAATCTATTGAAGAACTAATATTGACCCTTAACCAATGATATTTTTATTCATTTGTATGATATTTTAAGATTTTCATCACATTATATTGGGATATTTTTTGGGAATCATCTTACAAACTCTTTTTTTATCTACCCTAATCATGGTTGTTGGATTATTTTCACCTTTCTTTATCTACACATGTACAATGTTTATTTTCTAACATTCTATATTTATGAAAACAGATCTAGAAATTTTTTTAAATGATCGTATGCATATAAAATATCTCATCAAAGCTACTTTATATAAATAATTAATTTAATTAATAATCTTCTTATCACATGTTGGAGTTTTTTTTAATCTTTTAATCTTTCATTGATCATTTATTGGAATAAATAACTTTTTTTTGTTTCTAAAATCTCTCTATGTGTCATATCATGATTCATCAACGTGATTATGAATTCTAGAAATCTCATACTGGTGTAGTTTTTATGACCATTAATTATAATCTAGTTTTCTTAAAAAACCTACATTATTATATATAATACTCTTTATAATGATTTTTTTGTAACAAAGAGTCAAGCTGCATGAAATTATTGGATTTTACTTCCAAATGGAAATCATTGAAATTTTAAATATTTATTCATGGGAAATGATAATTTCATCTAGAGACTTATTTAATCCATATTTTTCAACAAATTATTTCGAACAATAATCTTCAAATTTTTTGGATATATCACCATTAGATTTTAAAATGACACTATATTCAAAATCTAACGTTTCACAGAACTAAAATCTTAAACAAACACTAATATATTGTTATTTATACATGAACATTATAAAATAGACATTAAATTATTGAGTTTGAATAATGTTATCTATTTTATTAAATAGATATTATGTTTATATTCTTTATAAATTTAAATATGATTTGAAAATGAACACATATATTTTACTAATGTCATTTTATTCATCAGATATAGTTTTTCTTAAATAAGAGATTATTATAAGATCATTATCTAAAATTAATTAACTCTAATTCTTGACAAAAAATTATTTAATTAGTGAAATAATAAATAAGTTTTTAAATTTATAAACACATGCTTCGAAATTTGGGAAACCATATTTTTATCCTTAAATAACATTTTTATGAGTTATACACATAAAATATTTCGAATTGATTTCTTTTAATTTTAAAAACATGATACTGTAAAATAGATTATATATTTTTAATCAGAAGGTACAAATTATGTTATTAGGTCATTTTTTGGCATTAAAAAGTTACCATGGGAAACCATGATTTACCACGGTATAGGTAAAATAATGTTGTGGTTAAAAATAAAAGCTAAAACATAAATTACGAAAATACTCAAACATTAAATGCGAGTTTGATGTTTTTATCAACCGTTACCATAAATTTAAGCAACAATTGTGAATAAAATAATTGTAATTAGTTCCAAAACAATTTTTTTTGGATTTCAATATAAAAATCAGTATTTAATCACTTAAAACACAACCGTACTCAAGTTTAAATACCTCCCCTCGCCACCTCCTTTTTCCTCTTATATGTTTATGATTTTTCATTATATACCAAAATTTATCCTACCCACTCTCCACATGTTCTAGTGATTATGGTCTCACCCAAACACCCATTCCATGTTCCTAATGGGGTCCTTCAATGAGGTGATATTTATGAGGTCACTTTCTCAAATCATAACTCTTAATTTCCTTTCATCTTCTACCTTCTACTCAACTGAGTCATACATAAAATAATAATAGCACGAGTATAATTTATATACCCTAATGTTTACCTTTTAAATGTATTATCTTATATTCATCCATTTTCTTATCACCACCTATTCTAAGAAATGAATCTGTTGTTCTGTTGATGGCAATTGACTATCTCGATGTATAATGATGTTGTTCGTTTTTACATTAGAACCTTTAAGTATGGTCATAAAATTAATATTGATGTTTTTAATATATTAATATGAATATTATAACATGTTTCATATTCTAGAAAAGTTATAAATAAATAATATTAAACAAAAAGAAACTTATTCGGATGGTCAAAAAACCCACCAAAATAAACTAAAGATTGAGCATTAATGTTTTATCATATCAATAATTATATGGTAATTAAATTTATATATTGAACCATTTAAACTTATTTTATTTAATTAATACTAATTCATTTCACTTTTGGAGTCAAATTTACATTTTTCAAGAACATCTGTAATTATACACAAGTATACCGACCATGAAACCATGAAAAAATTGCACCTAAAACAACAAAAATAATGAAATATTACAAAACAATGTGTGATAATATGTTCTAAAAGAAACATATAATTTATTATAAATATCAATATAGTTTCAATATATATTAATAAAAATATTTAAACCATTAATAAGGAGTATAAAGTGTAAAAAATTATAGGGATGTGTGAGGTAATGGTTTTTTGTCTGACTTTTACATCTATGAGATATATTATTAATTCAACACTTATTCATTTTATATGGTTTATAAACCACAATTTTATATTTAATATAATTAATGTAATTATTTTAATTTTATTTTATGTTTCATATGAGAATTATTACTTTTATGTGGAATACAAACCGACTCATTACAAGTGGTAAGGGATTTCTTAACTCAATTTATATTCATTGTATTAAACATCTACTTCATTGATTATGTCATTATCGAAATATGTGTGGAATAAATTTTGATTATATTATTATTAATTTTCAATTTTTTAGTTGGATTTATATTTAACACACATAATTTTTTATATTTATTAATTCTCACATCAAAGATATTATCATTGTATGGGATCTCATCCCATTTTTTTCTTGCGGCCTATTTTGATGTTACGCCCATATAATATTCTATGAGTTTAATATAATGGCCAATTTACATGTCACATAATGAATTTATTTATTCTAAATTTATTTTTTTTGATTTTATTCTTTATTTTTTCATGTGATTCAATTTATTACCAAGTGGAAAAACTGTATTTCCAAATCTCATCATTATTCGGGATTATTTATGTTTAAGTCTCCACTGGGAAATATTTTTCATCCATATCCATGTTTCATAAAACTATTTTCAAAATAGTTTTTACTATTATAAAGTATTTGTTTAAATTAATTTTTATAAATGTTTAACATATTATAGAATATTTTGAAATGTATATTTTTATTATTTTCCAAATGTGGTACTTTATGAATTTTCTGAAAAATATGAAAGGATTGTATTTTAACTTATAAACCTTTAGAATATTTTCCAACCAACATTATTACTTCATAACTATAATCTTACATACGTGTTTATAAGGTCTTCTTTAAAGTAATTTTTTTCATTTATAATTATGTGTTGTTAATAAATAAATTATTTCACAGAAAAGAATAAATTTTCCTTCAGAATATTTCAATTATTTTAAAAAAGGATATTCATACATTTAAATATCGATTGATTAATTCTATGCATAATTATGGTAAATATGTTATGATATCATATACTGTATTTTGTATAATGGTTTATTATTAGTTTTATTAGGAATGTGATATCGAGATTAAATTCATAATATTATAGAGGATGGATTGTGATTATTTTTTCCAATTGGGGAATGTTTTTTACATTTAAAATGATAGTTTCAATATAAATTTATAGATTTATTATGTTTCACCCCTCTCATGTGAAGAATTAAATAGACTTATTAAGTGATATTGTTGTCCAGTTATAGACCCTCAATGCATCAATAGGGCTCATGAGGCAGCTAGTTTGGGAATTGGCTAATTTCTTCTCCATTCATATATAGTGTCTTCACTAAAGACTAGACAATTTATTTAGGATATCCAACATTATTCATTACATCATTATCATATTATTTATTGATTTACGTGTCATTATTCAATTAGTATAATATCAATGATTATGTTTTCTTTCCCATGTGATTAGTTCTGTTGAATTACATGACCATATTTTATTCTACCCATATTATTCTCATGTTACTTTTTAAATGGATCGTGTGTCAATTAATTACCATTACATAATTGTTTATGCATATTAATTGTTGTTTCCACTATATACATACCACTACTATGCATCTATTCTCACCCCTACATTGTGTTTTATTTTTACTAAAATTCTAAAATGTTTATTTTGATAGATATGAAGTGTTAAGGCAGAAGAATAATTGTTCTCTCAATGAATTAACTTTGTTGTATTTTATATTTTAAAATGTAATATATGGTTATTTCATTTATCTAGCTTCTAAAACTAATAAAATATTTGACCATCCATGATGCAATTTCTAGTATGTTATTCCAATTAAATTAAGTAACCACTGACTCTAGTCTTCTATGGTTTGGATAATTACAATTGGTATCAAGGAAGTTTAGTATAAACCATGGGAACCCAATTTATGAAATAATATTTTAGATTATTAAAACTTATGAAATTATATTATAATATGTACAAATAAACATATATTATTATTTTGAGGTTATTTATACATTGATTTTAAATTTATGTTATGTCTTTCACTATCTTTCATATATATATTATGTTTCTTATTGTTATGATATAATGTAGTGTATTAAACTCTTTCAAAATGGAACCTCATTGATTGAACATAAATCATATCAAATTACATAATCCAAAGAGTACGTATGATTGTTTCTTCGATGGGCATTACCCAATATTTCATTTTTAACTTATATCCCAATTATTATCATCATATGAGGAAAATTTATCATGTTATAAAAATAATGGAAATAAATTCACCAAGGATTATCACTTAGAAGGGGGGAAAGAGAAGAATTGGATGATTAAGAAAAGGTCATATGAAGGGATGTAAGGAAAAATCGTTTTCCAAAAATATTATTACATTGGAAGGAAACACCATGGTACATTCTTCAGTTAAAAATGTGTTTTATTTTTTTGAGGAGAAAAATTCAACCATGCTCATCATTGTAAGGTCATGAAATAATTTTCAAATATGTAATGATTTAACTATAGAGAGATGGGAAACTGTTGAAAAATGATCTCCAAACATCAATGGAATATTCCACAAAATAATATACAGGATAAAGGTGATGATAATATTTTTAAAACAACTAAGGTTGAATAATTAATGGGCGAATATAATTTCACCTAGGTAATATATTGTAAAAGTATTTTATTTGTTGATATGATAAAAATGCTTATAGATTGTATTTTAGTACTATTTTTAAAAGATTTACAACCATATGTTAAATAGTAACAATAAAAATGATTTAGTGAAAATCTAATATTTTTTAAAACAAATGTATGATGGTATGATAAACCTTAACATGTTCCTGATGTTGAGATAATGATATTAGGATAAAAAGATGATTGATATATATAATGTAAATTGGATATTACTGACTACCATATAGGTGATTAATAATTTGTTGACAAAGTGGTTTTTGGTACCTTTTTTGAATTTGAAAAAATCAGATTTAAGGAAAATATACAACAATATATGTTTTACTTATGTAATAAGGATGAATTCATACTATCAATAAGTCTTTATAGTAATTCAGGTTATTACTATGTTTAAAGGGAATCACGATAAAGTTATTTAGACGTTTTATATATGAAGATTAATATATAATTCTTGTTTTTGATAGATTATTGGTATGTTTATTTTCGAAATTTTGTAACCTTAATTCTAAATTTTTAGATCCTAATATATTGGAAGGGTGGTATGGTTAACCATTTTTAAAATGGTTTATCTTTAACATCAGACAAGGGTTTAAATGTCAATGTATTTATTCATTTAGATAACTTGTACTGAACTTATTGGTATTGAAAAATAGTTTGACATATAAAATATGAATTTTCTCTATTTACTACTCTTAAAATCCTTTGAAATTAAATTTTATTACCGCTATCATAATAAATTCAAATTTGGACATTCATTTCATAGAGTAAGTGATGACAATACTGTGGAATTTGTCACTAGATTACCAAAGACTCCAAGAAAGAATGATGAAATATGGGTTTTTTATATTTTTGGTAATGAAAAATGAAATTTATAAAACAAAATTTATGGTTATTTTTCAAATTTTATAAGTATTATATTATTATTTTTATAAAATGATAACATTTAGGTTGGAAAACAACCAATTGCGTCTGAAAAGTTTGTGAGGATTGATCCCACAACTAGAGGGTGACAAGGCTGCATCCCATACCCCTGGACACTATTCTGTCTTCATTGGTATAAAATATTATTTATTTATTTAAATGTATTAATGAGAAATTATATGCTCATTTTGGGAATCCTATATGGTGAAGAAAAATATAATGTTTTTGGAATTATTTTAGGAATAGATGTTAAATTGAATTATTTGGGAAAAAGTTGAGTTTGTGGGGGAAATGTTTTTATTGGATGGAACACTACCTTTGATGTAAGTAAATTTCCATATGTTATTAATATATTATGTATAAGGATTCATCAGCTATCAAAAAAAGTATTTTGGAACAAAATGTTAGTAGTTTAAATTTTTAACCTGAAATAAATAGACTTTTAACCCAGTACAGATATATAGTTTTGTGATGGTAAAAATTATAATTACCATGATCATTTTTACTATCCATAAATAAATAATATTTATATTTATTTTCCATTTCTAAATTTTCACATTCCACTAATGTTATACTAGAAAAAAACATAGTTTTGTAGTGAACTTCACATTCTCTTTCCCCCTTTTTAGGAGAATATTTTATAAAACTATTTATTACGATGTTGGATTTCCAAAAGAATATTTTAATATGTCAAGTAAATTCATACTAATAATTTTTTAAAACTATTAGGATTCAATTTATTTAATAAGGTTATAATGTAACACCAAGATATTTTAAAGGAACACAATGTTTGATAGCTTGCATTACACAAAACACTGAGCATAATCAAACTCTTAAATATTATTATTTCAAAAAGGACGTTATAAAATAGCTATTAAATTGGTTGGTATGAATAATAATAAATATGTTATGAAATAAATATGGAATTGATATTCGATAATTTTTTTATCATTCTTATAAAAAGAAAACATGATTTTTAGTAACCTCATTTTATTCTTCAAATATAAGTAGGATATTTTTATAGCATTCTATGGGAATTAAATATAATTAGTTCTTTAAAATATAATAAAATTTATTTTACAAAATAATAATCATTTTTTGACTCAACATTTCCAAATCATAGTAGGGGAGTTTTTTTGGATTGTTTCTAAAAAAATTGATTTTTTTCAGTTAAAAAGCAAAAATACTATTTTTACAAAGTACCATAACTATTAAGAAATAATTATTAAATGATCCTGATTTCAAATTTTTTATATTATTTTTTTGAAAAAATTATATAATGAATTATATAACAAAAAATGTTTCACATTTAGAAACACATGCTTAGCAATTCGGAAAACCCTCAATTTTACTTTAAGAAACTATTTTTATGTGTTATATGCGTAACATATTTAGAGTGGATTTTTATCACTTTTATAAATTGAGTTAAGTAAAATGGATTAAATGTTTTTAATATAGAGGTCCAAATTAGTATATAATGCCACATTCATTTTTAGGAATAAAAAAGTCTTTTTGGTAAATAAAGTGATTTACCACTGTATAAGTAATGTAATCTAGTGGGTTGATGTTAAAAGTTATAAGATAAAATAACTAAAAATAAAACATCAAATGGTATTTTTATTTTATACCCAAAAATTCCTTAAAATAATTATTTATCAATAAAATTTAATTGAACTAATTCCGCTAAAAATGTTTTTGGATTTAAATATAAAATAACCATTATTTAATCATCTTAAATTTCCCCTACTCAACTATAAATACAATGCCTCACCGCCTCCTTTCTCATAAAAAAGATATGAATATCTATAAATATATTACAAATCCTATCCTCTATACTCTCCCAATGTCCATGTTTTTTAGGTCCTGGCCAAAGATCAACTGTATGTTCCTTAGAGGGTCCATCAATGAGGTGATATTCAAAAGGTAACTTTCTCAGACCACCTCTATTGATTTCATTTCTTATTCTAACTACTCCTCACCTTATTAATACATAAAATCATAATAAATAAATTATCATGACAATATGTTATTTTATATTGATAATGAAATATCTTATATCCACCCATTTTATCATCTCCTTTTGTACAAGGAAACAAAACCCTTGCCCAAATTAAGTAGATTAATCTTCTCCGTGAATAACGATGTGTTCATTTTTTATTACCACCATAAAGGATATTAATAAAAGTTTTATTATTACTAAATAATATTTTAATAAGTATATTACAACCTATTAAATTTTCAATAAAAATTTATAGACATAATATTAAATAGAAAAACTACATCAAGATGGTCAGAAAAACCGCCAAAATAAACTAAAGATTTATGGTTAACATTTATTCAAATTAATCACACAAAAGTACAAAAAATTTGAACATGGTATAATTTAAACTTATATAAGTTCATTAATATCATTTCATTTCACTTATATAGTTTTATTTCAATTTCAAACAATCATCTATAATTATACTGAAGTAAACTGGCAATGAAATCATGAAATGAGCACACCCAAAATAATAAAACTAAATACATATTACTCATAAATGGGTTGTGAGTGTTATAAAATAAATCATATAAGGTATTATAAATATTAATATAATTATGGAATAAATTAATTTCATTATTTAAACCATTATACATGAAGTTGAAGTATGAAAAACAAAATGGAAGCATTAGGAAAGGATTTTTCGCCTCATTTTTTACTTCGGTGAGATATATTCCTTATTCTGCATTTATTTATTTTCTATAAATTATGTACTGGATTTATATATATAATATCATGAATATAATAATATTCATGGTTTTAGATGTTTTAATTTATAACTATTACTTTTATGGTGCATATGATTCCACTAATGACAAGTGGTAACAAATATCTCAACTCAATTTCCACTCATTAGGTTAAAATTCTACTTAATTTATTGCATAATTCTAAGAATATGTGTTGAATTTTGTTTTATTGTATTAAACTATATTTCCAATTTTTCATTTTTATTTACATATAATGAAAAATGAACTAATTTGTTTAGCATTCACTTCAATGATATGATCTATGTAGGGGACTTTGCCTTAGTTTTAATTCATTGAGGAATATTTTGACATTATGCCCCTCTAATATTATTTGAGGTGTATATGAAAACAATTTAATAGGTTTTATAATGAATTTATTTATTCTATTAATATTTTATGTTTTTTATATTTTATTCTTTCATGGGAATATTATTTAACTGATTACAAAGTGGTATGTGTTTATTTCAAAATCTCATCATTATTCGGGATTGTATATGTTTAATACTCTGTTGGGGAATATTTATCCTCCATATTCATGTTTATTAAAAAAGTTTTAAATATTATACTATAATTATTTAATTTAATTAATAAACATGATTAACTTATTACAAAATGATTTGAATTAAATATTATAGTTGTTTTCCAAAAGAGATACTTGGTGACTTTTCTGAGAAAATATGGAAGGAATGATTTTTTAACTTATACTACATGAGTGGATTTTCCAAATTTCATGACGAATCACTTATTTAAAGCTTAATTTATAATTTTATATTTTTATCATTAGATAACATATAGTAGTTTATAATTGTTCCATTTTTTAAAATTAAGTAATTTTAATGAAAGAAGATATTTTCCTAAAGAATCTTCCTATAATCATAATAAAGAATTTTAAAAATGTTCAACATCTCATAATGAATATTGTGATTCATTAATTTTAATTTAAAGAACCATAAATTACAAGGAAATTTTTTTCTTAAATTCTTTGGGATTTTACAAGTCGGTGGCTTCAGACGGCACCTGATTCTGAGGCCCGGTGTGCCCGGAATAATTTTCTGATGTTTAGCTCGGGTACGTTCACTGAACGAATGAGTGGGGTTTTGTATCATTCGAACCGGTGCTCGGAATTGAAATATGAGGGCACCGATGAACTCTTAGTGCCGGTAATTGCTTAAGTGGACCATTACTGAAGATGCGTTTGCACGGGAGAAGAAATTAATTTTTGTGGATTAATTGAGAGGTGAATAAAATTGTGGGACAATTTTATTTTTATATCATAAATGGTTGTAACCTACATGGGGAAGTTAGGATGGGACCCACTAATAACCTAACTACCCATGTGAGGATAAATGTGAGTTGGGGCCCACATGATCTTCATCCTTCACATTTCCATAACTCTCATAAACTCCCCGTTTAAAACTTTTTAAGTCCCTTTAATTAAGTAACTCTCCCTCCCTCCCTCTTTATTGCATGCCAACACACACATTAATTAATTAATTGAAACTATTCATTAATTAATTAAGTGTTTTGAATTTTTTAAATTTGAATGCATGGAATGATTTAATAAACTAAGGGAAGCCTTATTTTATTTTTGGGATGGCATGTTGTGTTGAGATTTTGGGGAGAGAGCTCTAGTTTTATTTGAAGAACTTCATCCCCAATGAAGAACGTCAACTCTTTGACGAAGAACATCAACTTTGCGACCCCAGTTTCTCTTTCCTCTTCTTCCTCCGCGACAAGGGAGGAGACACCGACGTGGGAACTCGCCAACGACATCATGCCTTACAATCTTCTCTCCGTGACATAAAGGGTAGACTCCACTTCCTCCTTCGGCGCTTTTCGACATCTCTTACAAAAACATCATCCCGCGATGCCGTCTTCCGTGATGTCCAATGTTTGACTTCTTTATTGAGGTATGGTGTGTTGATTCAATTTTTTTGTGAATAAAATTGTTCGTTGTGTTTCGTGAACCTTGTGCATTCTTGGCTATGTGATAGCGTCTAACACGGAGGGCGCATGCCAAATAAACACGGCCCGACAACCCTCCGCTGGAACTTTATTCCTTTAAAATTGGAAACCAGAGGCAGAGGAAAAACATGGCACCGTCGGGCCATGCCGGGATTGTGATGATGGGAACCGGCTCCGTCGCACCAGTTGTGCGGAATGAACCGCGGGCCGCAACGCGGGCCGCTTCAGTGAAAGGACAGGTCGTCCTGTCGGCCGGCCTGGCGAAGTTTAGCCACGACGCCAGGAGGGCATCGTGCTGGAGGACCGGCGGCCCGCCCATACGAGCCGCATGCGTAAAAGAGCGGTCGGCCTAGCCGGCCGGTTCGGGGAAGTGTGTCGCTGTCAGGCACCGCCAGAGCAGAAGACCCCCCCCCCCCCCCTCTTAGAACCGCTTGACTTTGGCCGAGCCAGCCGGGCCGCGCCGTGTCGGGCCGACCTGGGTCGCGCCCCACTGGACCATGACACTTCGGGTCGAGCCACGCCCCTTCAGTCCATGTTTTGTAATCATTCGGACCGGTCCGACACCCCTGCTGGGTTGGACCCGTCAAACTGGGTCAACCCGACCTGTCGGCCCACTAGGCTAAACGGGACGGGCCCATTATTCACATAAACATGAATAACATAAGGACCATGAATCCAATCGACGCGCCGTCTGTGGAACTTGGGACTATTTCGACGAGACGGTCCTTTTGCGTTACTCTGTGTGAGTTTCGAATGAAGTTGGATATCACCCGGGTTAGAAACAAGTGTATTTCTAATCGGGCCACTGGAACGGAAAAACCAATATCTCTTATACCGGGTGTCTGATTGATGCTCCGTTAGTTGCGTAGAGTTCCTTTTGACGAGAAGGAACATCGGGATACATCAAATCTGGACTTTGTGACAGTTGATGTATTGACCCCCTTGGCTCATGGAGCGGACCCTCCAGGAATCGAGCTTGATGTGTGTGGGAACCCTAGAGCTGGCTGCGACTGTGATGACGATGATGACTGTACTTGGATCCAACGTGGGTTCGGCAGTGAGGACGACTATACATGGATCCTCCGTGGGTTCGGAAGGGAAGACGACTGTACCTAGATCCTATGTGGGTTTGACAACGATGGTTACTATACTTGGATCCTACGTGGGTTTGGCAGCAACGAATTCTATACTTGGATCCTATGTGGGTTCGGCAGGGGAGATGATTCTGAGGCTACATCTATCATCTCCACCCCTCTCCATGAGTGATATACCTGTGTGAGAAAATTTTTTACTTTTAATCATTATCATTGATGTGATTGACTTGTTTCCCTGTGTGGACTGGGTTGTGATTTTTTGTCTGGACTGGGTTGTACTTAGGCTCGTGGGTTGGAGTCGAACTGGAATTGATGACCTCGGTATATGTATGGGCATATACCTAAGTAGAGTTGGTTGATAATTTGTGTTTGTATCTTTCCTTGTGGTTTAACCTTTGTGGATTCTAGGAGACCGTCGGGGGTCTCGGGGTCCCTACTGAGTATTGTATACTCACCCCGGCATGCGCTATACCCGCACTACGTTGTGTTGGATACATGCCATGGATAGAACTAATCTAGGTGGAGTCTTGTGGAGCAGGACGGTACCTGGAGGTGGACCACTTGGCGGTACATACTCAGAGCGGAAGGCCGGACCTGAGGAGCCGACAAGACTGTCTGTACCCACCCTTTAGGTGGGAATTCCGAAGGATGACTTGGTGGTTGCTGCTTTACTTTACTGCAGTTGTTCTTTCTTTTCTGTAGTACTGTACTTTCAGTTGGGTTTGTATTCTGGCCCACATACTTTGCAGCACTTACTTTTGTACTCAGTTTACTTAGTGTTACTTCATCTTTCCTACTCTGTTGTGTTTTTTTACTTATATAAAGGCAATGAATTCCCTTTTATTAGGATTCATGTCGTTGGTGCTAGTTGTCAGCCACTGGCCTTTGGAAGATGCGCTTGGGGTAGTCACAACACGAGCCTCGAGGATGGGTCTTGACAATCGGTATGAAAGAAGTCGGTTCAACCGCAGAACTTTGGACTCTGATATTCTATTCCTATGAAGCAATAGTGTTAAGGTTATTGAGTGTGGTTATCAGTCCAGGGAGTCCAGTGTTGGTGTGGTGGCCGACGTATCTATACACCAGGACCCTGACTTTTGATTTTTGACACAGTGTTTGAAAACACTGATTGCATGAGTGTTTCAGAAGTTTTCTTTGTGATAACTTTATGTCAGCTCACCAGGTACACTGTTTGACCATGGCGCACCTGTTTCTTTTCAGGATGGCCCCACGACAGCAGCCAGCTAGGGTTCCCAGTTATGTGCGAGATGGCAGACCACCGAACAACGAGGCATCAGTGTAGGTCCCCATTACAGCAAATGCACCAGTGTTACCTCTATACAATGGGTCACCGATACCACCAGCCCTAGGAGTCTAGAGTGCTCGCCACCTAAGTGCGCTGCATGAGTTTCAGCGTCAGAAGCCGCCCAGGTTTCGCAGAGAGACTGACCCTCAGGCAGTCGAGGATTGGCTGGAGGCTGTTGACCAAGTCTTCAAAATGGTAAGGACACCAGCAGATCTTATGGTAATCATTGCGGCAAGTCTCATGAACGCAGTAGAAGGTAGATGGTGGATCCTGATGCTCCAGGTGCACGACGAGGCATCTATACTTTGGACGGAATTCGAGAGCCTTTTCCGCTCGGAGTTTGTTCCGGACACCCTCTGTGCGGTGTGCATCCAAGAGTAACCACATCTGCGGTAGGGCAGCATGACAGTAGCCCAGTACTCGACGTGATTTACCGACCTCTCGCGCTATTCCACGGACATGGTACATTACCCATTTTTTCGGGCCCGGACCTTCAAGCAGGGACTGAGTCATGAGATTTGGGCTTTGATAAACTACCCCAGCATTCCGACACAGGGAGGAGTACTGGATCGAGCCCTTCTTGTGGAGAGCTTCCTTGTTGAGCCTACGCTAGCAACGAGGCCTACCGAAGGGAGAAACGTAGAGGAGTCTTCTGCATCTGGAAGTAGACAGATGACGCAAAGGTCCAAGCGGACCAGGACATCAGTTGGGAAACCACAAGATACTGGTTCGGATGTGCGGGGCACACACAACAGATCCAGTCATACAAGAGGCAGTCAGTGCTATGCATGCGGAGGGCAGGGCCACATGGATCGTGACAGCCTGACCCTCCAGGCAGAGGAGCAGTAGGCAGTTGAGGGACCACCCAGGTAGAGGCAGAGGATCGACCGTGGTGGTCTTCAGGGAGCATGCTGATGAGGCATAGGAGCTGGCCGAGTAGTGGGTGGTGGGCGACGCATTGAGGCTCTACCACCACCACTACCAGGAGGTCCACCCTGACCACAGGTAGCTTGTTGATAGAGGAAGGCCCAGATTTAGACAGTGGAGGCTTACGACCATGACGCACCTGAGATGATTCGAGGTACTATCTGTGTCTACTACACCCTTGCGGAAGTTCTTACAGACACAGGAGCGAGCCTGTATTTTATTTTTGCTGCCCTTGTTTGGAGCTCAGAGATTCCAACGGAGTCGTTGGCTCGATCCATACGACAAGAGACTCCTACGAGAGCAGACTCGACGATTACGCACTCATGCCGATAGTGTGAGCTTACTCTAGGAGATGAGAGCTTCGGCTGAGATCTTATTGTAGCAGTTTCGAGGGCTTACAACGTCATCATGTGCATGGATTGGTTATCTATAGTACATGCTCAGATCGACTGTATTAGGCGTAAAGTACGGTGTGTCCGTACAGATGGGAGAAGGTTCGCCTTCACCGGTGAGAAGGGATCCTTTGAAGCATAGGATGGACTTACACAGAGGAGAGGGCAGCTGATCACACAACAGTTGTCTAGTATAATTCTTGGAGCGGTTGATGTGAAGAGTCTGAGTTTTCCTGTTGTGGTGGATCAGTTCGCGGATGTTTTTCCTGACGACATTCCAGGACTACCTCCTCGCAGAGAGGTAGAATTCTATATTGACCTGTACCCCGGGACAACCCTGATATCTACTCCAGCATATCAGATGGCTCCCCCTGAGCTTCATGAGCTGCGGGTATAGCTGGAGGACTTGCAGGGAAAGGGATTAATCCGACCCAGTGTTTCACCCTAGGCTTCTCCGATTTTATTCGCCAAGAAGACGGATGGGAGCTTACGACTATGTGTTGATTATCGTTGCCTGAATCAGGTGATTGTAAAGAACAAGTGTCCACTCCCAAGGATATATGACCTCTTTGATCAGCTCAAGGGGGAACGATGGTTCTTGAAGATAGACCTCAGGGGAGGCTATCATCAGCTCAGAGTTCGAGACGAGGATGCCTAGAAGAAGGGCCTCAGGTTTTGGTATGGCCATTATGAGTTCTTGGTTATTCCTTTCGGCGTAACCAACGCTCCAGCAGTTTTCATGAGTCTCATGAACAGGATCTTCCAGCCTTACCTCGATCGATTTGTGGTAGTCTTCATCGACGACATACTGATTTACTTGACTACTGAGGAGGAGCACGCCTACAACATGTGGGTTGTTCTGAACACACTATGAGAGAACCACCTTTATGGTAAGATCTCGAAGATTCAATTCTGGAGTCGGGAGGTCCACTTCTTGGGGAACATCATCTCTGAGGTGGGAGTTGTAGTGGATCCTGTGAAGATCGAGGTAGTACTTGATTGGGAGCCACCCAGGAGTGTGACAGAGGTGCGAAGTTTCCTAGGACTTGCTGGGTACTACCAGAGATTTTTTCCAGACTTCTCCAGAGTTGCAGAACCACTTTCATCTTTGATAAATAAGTGGAAACCCTTCGTGTGGTCAGATAGATGTCATCATAGCTTTCACGAGCTAAGATAGAGATTGAACAATTCACCCATATTAAGGCTACCGAAGGAGGGCGTAGGGTACGTAGTTTACTGTGATGCATCATGGAACAGACACGAGTGTGTCCTGATGCAAGAGCAGGTACTGATCGGTTTTGGTTCATGATAGTTGAGGCGGCACGAGAAGAACTACGCTACCCATGACCTGCAGTTAGTAGCAGTGGTCTTCGTCTTGAATATGTGGCAGCACTATCTTATGGTCGAGCACTTTACAGTCTACTCTGACCACCAAAGTCTCATGTATATCTTCTCGTAGAAGGACCTGAACCTAAGACAGTGACGATGGCTCGAGTTCCTCCAGGACTATGAAATTGAGATAGTCTATACTCCTGGGAAGGGGAACATAGTACCTGATGCTCTCAGCAGGAGATCGGGCATTCAACTACTTGGAGAGGAGATATAGAAGCTAGCCGTGTAGCGGATATCTTTTGTGGATAGAGATGGAGCAGCCTTTCTGGAGTCGCTCACAGTCACTCCCCCACTACTTTAGTGGGTCAGGGAGGCACAACGTTGGGATGTTGACTATGAGACGCAACGTGCATAGATATCAACAGGACAGGCACCTGATGGATTTTTTGTAGGGGGAGATCATGTCATCCTCTTTAGGGGATGTACCATGGTACCAGTTGCAGTACAGGAGGAGGTGCTGAGGGAGTTTCACACTTACCCTTTGGCGGTACATCCAGGAGTAGCAAAGATGTATCAGGATCTCAGACAACAGCACTGGTGCCTGAGTATGAAGAAGTCTGTGGAAGAGTTTGTTTCACGTTGCCTCACCTTCCAGCTGGTAAAGGTGGAGCACCAGGTTTCGGCAGGCCTGGTGTAGCCCTTATAGGTCCCGGAGTGGAAGTGGGACGGGATATCCATGGATTTTGTGATGGGGCTCCCACGTACATCCAGAGGACATGACTCTATTTGGGTGATCATAGACTGACTCACCAAGTCGGCCCACTTCCTACCTATCAGAGATCAGGGCTCAGTAGAGAGATTGGGACGCCTCTACGTTCAGGAGATCGTACGACATCATTGTGTGCCATCATCTATCATCTCTGATCGAGATGATCGATTTACTTCCCGAATTTGGAAGGGGTTGCAGGAGGCATTTGGGACGCAGCTACACTTGAGCACCGCCTTTCATCCTCACACGGATGTCCAGACAAAGAGGACCATTCAGACACTCAAGGAAATGCTACGTGCATGCGTCCTTGACTTTGGTCACAGCTGGTAGGATAACCTACCCTTGGTGGAGTTTGCATACAACAACAGCTACCACTCCACCATCGGGATGGAACCATACGAGGCATTGTACTACCGACCATACAGACCACCTCTGTGCTGGACTGACCCTGGGGAGTCATCACTCTTAGGACCAGAGATGGTCCAGGCTGTGACGGAGAAGGTGCAGATCATCCAGGAGCAGATGAGGACTGCACAGAGCAGACAAAAGTCCTATGCTGACAGGAGGCGAAGACCACTAGAGTTTGAGGATGGAAACCATGTTTTCTTACGGTTCTCACCTCGAAGTGGATTACAAAGATTAATCCGGGGTGGCAAGTTATCTCCACACATCATCAAACCATTCCAGGTCCTCAACAGGGTAGGCGAGGTGTATTATCGCATGGCCCTTCCACCTCAGTTGCACCGGGTGCATGACGTCTTACACGTATTTCATCTGAGGAGATACGTGCACGACCCGACACATATCATTGCTCACGGGGAGCTAGACATCGAAGATGGGGAGACATTTGCGGAGGTCCCAGTGGAGATCGAGGATTGATAGGAGTGGGTCCTACGTGGATGGTCGATTCCTCTTGTGCGTATCTGTTGGCAGCACGAGAACCTCCAGGAGATCACATGGGAGTGGGAGGATCAGATGCATGCACAGTACCTTCATTTGTTTTCCTAGTTTATGATGTATCTTTATAGGCATGTAAAGCCCTGAGGTGGGAGTAATTTAAAGACCCCTAAATTTTAAGGAAATTTTTTTCATAAATTCTTTGGTATTTTACAAGTCTGTGGCTTCTGACGGCACCTGATTCTGAGGCCCGATGTTCCCGGAATAATTTTCCAATGTTTAGCCCGGGTACGTTCAGTGAACAAACGAGTGTGTTTTTTTATATTTTGAACCGATGCTCGGAATTGAAATCTGAGGGCACCGATGAACTCTCAGTGCTTGTAATTTCTTAAGAGTACCTTTATCGAAGATGCGTTTGCATCGGAGAAGAAGTTAATTTTTGTGGATTAATTGAGAGGTGAATAAAATTTTGGGACAATTTTATTTTTATATCTTAAGTGGTTTTAACCTACATGAGGAAGTTAGGATGGGACCCACTAACATCATAACTACCCATGTGAGGATAAATGTGAGGTGGGGACCATACGAGCCCCAACCCTTTTCACTTCCATAACTCACATAAACTCCCCCTTTAAAACATGTTAAGTACCTTTAATTAAGTAACTCTCCCTCTATCCATCTTTATTTCATTCCAACACACACATTAATTAATTAATTGAAACTATTAATTAATAAATTACATGTTCGAATTTTGTAAATTTGAATTCATGGCATGATTTAATAAAATAAGGGAATCCTTATTTTCTTTTTGGGTTGTAATGTTGTGTTGAGATTTTGGAGAGAGAGCTCTAGGTTTATTTGAAGAACTTCATCCCCAATGAATAATGTCAACTCTTCGACCAAGAACATTGACTCGGTGACCCTGGTTTCTCTGTCCTCTTCTTCCTCCGCGATAAGGGAGGAGACACTATAACGCCCCGACCCCAGTTACCCAGAGTCGGTGCATTATTGCGTAACATTTTCATGATCACAAAAGATCATGTCTCGAAAGATCGATTAATTTAGTAGCCTTGGAAACACTAGATACATTCATAATGTTACATTACATCATAAAGTGAAAAACTACAATAACAAAGTCTCCATAGTCCACACTCATATCCTCTTCAGACTATACCTGCAGGTCATTCATAAAATACTTTTTCACATCCTGGAAAATATTAAAACATTGAAAGGGGTGAGCTCAGATGCTCAGTAAGGATAACAATATTGCGGAAGCTTTCATAAATAAACATTAACATTTAAGGCCATGTATAACTGAAACAAAAGCCTTTTTAAACTTGTACTTCAACATAATATGGAAAAAATAAAATTAAATAAAGCCATTTACTTACTCAAATAGATATTCTACTAGTCGAATAATCACATGCAATATCAATAACCACTTTCATAATGATGGAATGCATAATTCCAGACTATCATAACTACATAGCCAAGGCCTCGTGCCAAGACCACAAATAAGATTTTGTCATGGCCTCGTGCCAAGACACTAGTTTGTCTCATGAGACCTACCGATGCATCGAGGAGCTATAGCGGGCTCCACCCGTCACTTATTATGTCCAACGCATTCCTCATATGAACAGGTTTAAACATATCATAAACCACAACATAATTCTATCACATAAAGCATGCATAAAGGAAACATAAGATTTCCACACTTCAATCACATGATATCAATACAACACATTGATATAATAAAAAATTTATCAAAACCATTTTCAATACCAAAATAAAAGAAAAGTAAAACATGGTATTTATTTTTCTTTAAAAAAAAGTTTTGGCTTATAGAGGAAGCCGGAACTCAAATAATAGTTACGGTGGCGGAGAAGTCGTTGTCACCGCATATGTAAGAAAAGACATTACTTTTGTCGTTTAGTAAAAACGTTTCGTATAAAAAGATTCCTTTTGAATAAAAGTAAAAGTCAAAGGGGGTTTATACACCGTATAAATGAAAGTTGTGTATAAAACCAAAGATGCCTCAATGAAAGGAGATTGAGACGAATTCCTTACAAAGATCATTTTTAAAATAAAATAGATCTATTATGTGTATTTAATTTAAGTTCAAATACAATATAGGACATAATAATATCATGACATAATTTGAATGTAGGAGGTTAACCCAAAGATTGGAAATTCGGTTAAAAAATTACCTTACCTCGTGTCCGACTTGACTCGACCTCTCTTTAACCTCCTAAATAATAAACTAGAGTTAATTTCTACCTTCTTAAGAACCTTTTTCAAGTTCATTATTCCTTTAATATCACTTATTACCATGTCATGAAAATAATGTAATTATTTAAGTTTATAACGGTCGTTTTGTCGATCTTAGGTACTTGAGTCAAAAATAAACTTCTTATAATTACACATTGTTCATGTGGTAATATATACATTATATCCATAATTATATTCATGATTTATATATCATATACATCATATTTATCTAGTATATATATTCATTTATAATATTACATAACATTTAGAGGTAAGAAATGAAATGCACCGTTCATGGAGACGGTAAGCCGTACGTACGCATGAACGCTACTTTCATTTCTATTTCGTATTTAATGGAATAAAGTTATAATTATATAAAGGTATAATATAATTCCAGTATAATATAATTTATAATACCATTTACTCCATCCTTTATACATCCCACATATGGCATTAACGATTCAAATCACTTTGAGGGGGCGGTAGTCCGCACATCCTAAAATGAAATAATCGCATTTACCCATAATGGAAATAATAAAGTATTCCATAAATGAGAAATACAGAAGCATAAGGAAAACATAAACATAATATATATGTCATATATGAAAATGGTGTCATCAAAATGGAAACCATTAGAGGTGTTAAAAGAATATTGAACAATCATCGTTTTGTGAGGCAGTATTTCGCCACCCACAGAAACAGTATGTTCTTTAACAATTAGATGAAGTTGTGTGTAAGTGTAAACAAAATACTTATCATAAAAACTTCCTAGTATATCTTAGATACTGTTTTTGTTACAAAATAAAGTAATAATAAGAGTTTAAGGGGTTGGAGGAGCAAAATAAAACAAAACAACATTAGAGAAGACATTACCTTAAAACCGGGTAACTCTTTTTGATTTGAGCGAAAGGCTTCATTGGGAAGACTTCTGCCCAAAGTGAGGATTCTAAGAGTGAGGGAGGGAAGTTTAGAGATTATTTTGGTAGAGGTTGGCCGAGCCAAAAGGATTTTACGGTGTGAGTAAGGTGGTAGTGGTGGGGGCCATTTATAAGAGGATAGAAGGGGAACCTTTGGAAAGATTGAAATGTTACTTTATTATGAAATTCTTTTTCGAATTCTAAAGGTCCCACACTTATATATATCGAGGGTAAGGTGATAAGGGTTCGAAATATACTCGTCCAATAGGTTTTTGACAAGTGTAAGTCTTAGATTTTACATTATCTTTTCATTTTGTTTAAATCATTAATTAATGAGGTAATCAGTGTATCATCATGGTGTCATAAATAATTTAATTTCTTTAATCTTTAAAAATTATAAAACAAATATCATGATGTAGTAAATAGTTTTAGATTTCTAATCAATATTTATAGTCAAAAATATGACTTGTATAACCCCATTTAAAAATTGCTTTAGTAAAACAACTCATGTTTGTGACATTTTTATTTTAACATTAAATAAAAAGTTTTTAATGTCATTTTCCTACCAAAGTGGCTCCATGGGGTCCCCAAGTTGACCCATGGATTGTCTTGGTCGTCCATGACTCGTCCAATAGGTGTAGGACAAGTGTAAAGGTATTTTCATATCATTATAATATCATTTTTACCTTAAATTTCACTAATTACCTTAAATCGCGTTTAATTAAACTTAAAAGTTACTATTCACCAAAAAATTGTTTTAACCCCATTGAACCACATTTTACTTCCTAATGACAACCATGTATGTTGGATTTTTGAAAATCAAATCAAATAAGTGGTAATTTTTCATTTAAACGAAAAATCAGTTTTTTTAACTACCACTTAGTGGTTTCACTATTCATCAAAAATTGATGTTTTTTAGAACAATGAAAAAATTTTACCCTAATCTATAATTGATATTCCGAATTCAAAAATGATGTCAGTTTTACAAAATTCTAAACATATAAGTTTCATTAATTAATTTTATAATTAATTCCCGCTGTCACAACAAATAGCGTGCTTTTAAGAAATAATATATATCAAAAGATTGACAATTGTTTATATCCAATTACAAAGTTAAATTAATTCTAATGACCACCATTGGATAAAACTGTAAAAATATATTTTTAATTATACTTTAAAACCACTCAATAGTATAATTTATCACTATAAATTATTTTGATTAAAAAATTTGTTTTTAAGTATATTTCACTATTCAAAAAAATGGAAGTTCTCAGAAAAATACCAAAAATTCAACATAGGCTAATTTTGATATTCTGAATCCAAAAACGAAGTCCATTTGGAAAGATAAAATTTATAAAATTTCAAAAATTAGGTATTAATATTCATTACGGCTACTTTGATTGGTTTTGGTGTGTGTTAGAACTCGAACTTGCGTACAACACACGCTACTGTATTATTCAAAGAGAAGTGTACCGTGGAAGCTTGGGGTGTTATATTCTCCACTCCTTCAATAACTTGTGTCCTCGAAATTTGTAAATTTTCTTTGAAAGTAAAAGGTTGAAAATATAAAATACCTTTGTGGAAAACCCACATCGGAAATAAGGTTAATAATAATATAACAATAAAAGAAAGAAAGAGAAGTACAAAGGTCACCCGAGATAGCCCATACTAAGATCCTATGAAAATACAGATATGGAAGAAAAACGAACCAGTGAGGTCTGATGGAGAGTTGTAGAAAACAGGATTAGGAGAAAGGTAACAATAAGAAAATCACAAACTTGTGATTGGTTAAACGATCATTGAATTACCAGTTGGAAAAGTTAACCGGCAACATTTTTGTTTTAAGTTACCATTCATAAAGTTGATGAATTTATTTAAGAGATTTACTAAGAATGAAAGGAAATATACTTGTCGTGTAGATTTTCATTCTTTAATAAATTTTTACCACAAACCCATCTTTCACTCCAAATTGTAACAGAACTCAAAAATATTCTATTTATCCTAATTGTATAAGGTTCCAAATATTACCACTTACCATTTACATTAGTAAAACTATTTATAATAAAAAGGGACTTCCTCTAGGCTAGTGGTAGGTAATAAAGGCTTGTCGCACTATGGTTGTGGGTTCGATTCCTGCAGCTTTGTCCGACGCGACAGGTTATGCCCCACCCTACAGGTTGTCCTTTCCCTAAAACCATAGTATTTTAATATTCCAAAAATAATCTTCAGAAATGTTTTAACCCTTTACAATACTATCCAAAGATCAACTTAATCCATTCCAACCTTTATAGTTATCCAAAATACCTCTGTCCAGACTTTCTCTAAAAGGTCTCTAAATTCCAAAATCAATTGTAACATCAGATTCCCCAAACAAATTAAAGTTTCTCTTTTTGTTACATACTAAAAATATGATTACCTTCATTATATTAAAACCTTACTAAAACAACAAGTACTGCAGCAAAATCCTTATATATATCACATTATTCTTATAACCAGAATATAATCCTTGAGTCCAAAAGCACCAATACATTAATTATTCCACTTAAACTGTAGTAATAGCATAGGATTAGCCTTGATCCCTTGGCCTTTTCTGAGGTAAGTTTCCCCGATGCTTAGGACATTCATTTGCATAATGCCCCATTTCACTACAATTGTAGCATTCAACATTGATAGCCTCTTTCTTTCCCTTACAATCACGAGCCTGGTGACCTTTTTCTCCACATTTATAACAAACTGCCATTCCATTTAGGCAAGCACCGGGGTGATTCTTCCCACAATTATTACATAATGGAAAATCCTTCTATTCCTTTTTTCCTTTATCTGTCTCTTGTTCCACCGTTCTCTTCTTCTATTTCTTTACTTTATTGTCATAAGATTTAGAGAATTCCTTTCCTGTCTTGATAGAACTCGCGACTATATCTTCGTACGTTGAGAAAGATTGTGATACTAGTGCTTGACAGAGAAACTGTTTTAACCCATCAAAGAAATGGTCGAACTTACTTCTTGGGTTACGTATATAATCTGCATCATGCCTCGCTAACCTTGTAAAGTTAGCCTCAT
Organism: Viscum album; assembly: GCA_963277665.1. Taxonomy (NCBI): domain Eukaryota; kingdom Viridiplantae; phylum Streptophyta; class Magnoliopsida; order Santalales; family Viscaceae; genus Viscum; species Viscum album. Next base: position 1,469,653,723 of record OY728125.1, on the reverse strand, counting down.
ACTTTGCGACATTCTAATCCTCCTTCTTCCTCAGACTCAGAAATTGCTTTTCCATATCTTCTCGATGGTCATGTGGAAAGTATTTTTCTAAGAAAAGATCTTTGAACTCTATTCATTCCATATTTGATACTTCATCGTTTTTCATTGTGTTTTGAATCAGTGACGACCATTGATCGACATCTCCAGTGAGGCGGTAGACTGCCATGACAACCTTCTCCCTTTCGCTACTCCCCAAGGCATGGAATATTTTTCCTAAGGAGTTTATCCATTGCTCAGCTACTAATGGATTTGTACCCCCAGTAAATGTTGGCGGTTGTTGCCTCATGAAGCGGTCTAACATTGATCCTCCACGTTGTGGATCAGGGTGCTCCATACGAGTAAGGTTATTATTCATAACCTGAGTGAGTTGTCCTAGTATGGTAATAAGTTGATCAGCACCAGTTGTATCTCCAGATCCACAATAATTATCTTGATCAGGGGGGTAATCCCTACACAGAGTGCGTGCATTGATACGGTTTCCATTCCTTCCACTAGGCGCCATTTCTAAAAAATTTCATAAACTAGATCAGTTTGTGAATAAAAATACATAATTCCGTACTTGTAAAACACTTAACATAAATTGAACTATTTATGGATATAATCCATAATCATAAAAAAATTTTCTATGAGGAAGTATATAAACATAACCCTTTATAGTGGTTTGTAAAGAAAATGAGAATTATCCTAAGCATATCCCCTGTGAGTGTCGTAACCAAGAGTGCAGCAAGGGCCGTTGTCGTGCACTAGTTCCCGTTATAGTCTAGCTCAAATCGGTGTTTTCCGGTTTTACCCCTAGGTACATCTGTGCCAGAGCCGCCTCTACCTGCTCGTATCCAGACAGGGATGTATTGCTCGGAAAACTCACAAAATCTCTATAATACCAAAATTCTAAGAAGTTATTCTATACTAATCCTCAAAGTATATCTTTGGGCTATGTGCGCTAATTAGAGTTTATCTAAATCTAGCTTCCAAGGTTAGTAATAAGCTTCCTCTGATACCAACTGTAACGCCCCGACCCCAGTTACCTAGAGTCGGTGCATTATTGCGTAACATTGGCATGATCACAAAAGATCAAGTCTCGAAAGACCGATTAGTTTAGTATCCTTGTAAACACTAGATACATTCATAATGTTACATTACATCATAAAGTGAAAAACTAAAATAACAAAGTCTCCATAGTCCACACTCATATCCTTTTCTTACTATCCCTGCAGGTCATTCATAAAATAATTCTTCACATCCTCAAAAATATTAAAACATTGAAAGGGGTGAGCTCAGATGCTCAGTAAGGATAACAATATTGCAGAAGCTTTCATAAATAAATATTAACATTTAAGGAAATGTATAAATAAACCAAAATCCTTTTTAAACTTGAACTTTAGCATAATATGGCAAAAATAAAATTAAATAATTCCATTTACTTACTCACATGTATATTCTACTAGTCGAATAATCACATGCAGCATCAATAACCACTTTCATAATGATGGAATGCATAATGCCAGACTATCATAACCACTTAGTCAAGGCCTCGTGCCAAGACCACAAATAAGATTTTGTCAAGGCCTCGTGCCAAGACACTAGTTTGTCTCATGAGACCTACCGATGCATCGAGGAGCTATAGCGGGCTCCACCCGTCACTTATTGAGTCCAATGCATTCCACATATGAACATGATTAAAAATATCATAAACCATAACATAATTGTATCACATAAAACATGCATAAAAGAAACATAAGATTTCCACACATCAATCACAAGATATCAATACAACACATTGATATAATAAAAACTTTATCAATACTATTTTCAATACCAAAATAAAAGAAATGTAAAATATGGTATTTATTTTTCTTTTAAAAAATTTATGGCTTATAGAGGAAGCCGAAACTCAAATAATAGTTACGGCGGCGGAGAATTCATTGTCTCCGCATACGTAAGAAAAAACATTCCTTTTGTCATTTAGTAAAAATTATTTGTATAAAAGGATTCCTTTTGAATAAAAGTAATAGTCAAAGGGGGTTTATACATCGTATAAATGAATGTTGTGTATAAAACCAAATATGCCTCAATGAAAGGAGATTGAGATGAAGTCCTTACAACGATCATTTTTAAAATAAAATAGATCTATTATTTGTATTTACATTAATTACACATAATTAAATTACAAATACAATATAGGACATAATAATATCATGGCATAATTTGAAAGTAGGAGGTTAACCCAAAGAATGGAAATTGGGTTAAGAAATTCCTTTACCTCATGTCCAACTTGACTCGACCGCTCTTTAAACTCCTGAATAATAAACTAGAGTTAATTTATACCTTATTAAGAACCTTTTCAAGTTCATTATTCCTTTTATATCACTTATTACTATGTCATGAACACTCTGTAATTATTTAAGTTTATAACGGTCGTTTTCTCGATCTTAGGTACTTGAGTCAAAAATAAACTTCTTATAATTACACTTTGTTCATGTGGTAATATATCCATTATATCCATAATTATATTCATGATGTATATATCATATACATAATATATATCCAGTATATACATTTATTTATAATATTACATAACATTTAGAGGTAAGAAATGAAATGCACCGTTCATGGAGACGGTAAGCCGTACGTACGCATGAACGCTAATTTCATTTATATTTAGTATTTAATGGAATGAAGTTATAATTATATAAAGGTATAATATAATTCCAGTATAATATAATGTATAATAACATTTACTCCATCCTTTATACATCTCTCATATGGCATTATTGATTCAAATCACTTTGAGGGGCGGTAGTTCGCACTTCCTAAAATGAAATTATCGCGTTTACCCATAATGGAAATCATAAAGTATTCCATAAATGAGAAATACAGAATAATAAGGAAAACATAAACATAATATATATATCATATATGAAAATAGTTTCATCAAAATGGACACCATTAGAGGTGTTAAAAGAATATTGAACAATCATCATTTCGTGAGGCAGTATTTCGCCACCCACAGAAATAGTATGTTCTTTAACCATTAGATGAAGGTGTGTGTAAGTGTAAACCAAATACTTATCATAAAAAATTCCTAGTATATTTTAGATACTGGTTTTGTTACAAAATAAAGGAATAAAAATAGTTTAAGGGGTTGGAGGAGAAAAATAAAACAAAACAACTTTAGAGAAGACATTACCTTAAAATTGGGTAACTCTTTTTTATTAGAGCCAAAGGCTTCCTTGGGAAGTCTTCTACCCAAAGTGAGGCTTCTAAGAGTAAGGGAGGGAAGTTGATAGAGTATTTGGGTAGAGTTTTCCCAAGCTAAAAGGCTTTGAAGGTGTGAGTAAGGTGGTAGTGGTGGGGGCCTTTTATAAGAGGAGAGAAGGGGTACTCTTGGAAAGATTGAAATGTTACTTTATTATGAAATGATTTTTCGGATTCTAAAGGTCCCACACTTATATATTTAAAGGTTAAGGTGATAAGGTTTCTAAATCTACTCATCCAATAGGTTTTTGACAAGTGTAAGTCTTATATTTTACATTTTCTTTTCATTTTGTTTAAATCGTTAATTAATGAGGTTGTCGCTGCATCATCATGGTGTCATACATAATTTAATTTATTTAATGTTTAAAAATTATAAAAAAATTATCATGATGTAGGAAATATTTTTATCTTTATAATGAATATTTATAGTAAAAAATACGACTTGTATAAACCAATTTAAAAATTATTTTAGTAAAACAACTCATGTTTGTGACATTTTTATTTTAACATTAAATAAAAAGTTTCTAATGTCATTTTCCTACCAAAGTGACTACATGGGGTCCCCAAGTTGACCCATGGATTGTCATGGTCGGATATGACTCTTCCAATAGGGGTAAGACAAGTGTAAATGTATTTTCATATTTTTATAATATCATTTTTACCTTAAATTTCACTAATTACCTTTAATCGCGTTTATTTAAACATAAAAGTTACTATTCTCCAAAAAATTATTTTAATCCCATTGAACCAAATTTTACTTCCTAATGACAAACATGTATGTTGGATTTTTGAAAATCAAATCACAGAAGTGGTAATGTTTCATTTAAATGAAAAATTAGTTTTTTTAACTACCACTTAGTGGTTTCACTATTCATAAAAAATTGAAGTTTTTCAGAACAATGCCCAAATTTCATCCTAAGATATAATTGATATTCCGAATTCAAAAATGATGCATATTTTAAAAAATTCCAAACATATAATTTTCATTAATTAATTTTATAATTAATTCTCACTGTCACAACAAATAGCGTGTTTTTAAGAAATAATATATATCAAAAGATTGACAATTGTTTATGTCCAATTTCAAAGTGAAATTAATTCTAATAACCACCATTGGATAAAATGGTAAAAATATATTCTAATTATACTTTAAAACCACTCAATATTATTATTTATCACTATAAATTATTTTGATTAAAAAAGTTTTTTTTAAGTATTTTTCACTATTCAAAAAAAATGGAAGTTCTCAGAAAAATACAAAAAATTCAACATAGGATAATTTCGATATTCCGAATCCAAAAACGAAGTCCATTTGGAAAGATAAAATTTATAAAATTTTAAAAATTAGGTATTACAAGTCATAACAGCTACTTTTATTGGTTGTGGTGTGTGTTAGAACTCGAACTTGCGTACAACACACGCTACTGTATTATTCAAGGAGAAGTGTACCGTGGAAGCTTGGGGTTTTACATTCTCCCCTCCTTCAATAACTTTTGTCCTCACAATTTGAAAATTTTCTTTGAAAATAAAAGGATGAAAATATAAAATACCTTTGTGGAAAACCCACATCGGAAATAAGGTTAATAAAAATATAACATTAAAAGAAAGAAAGAGAAGTACAAAGGTCACCCTAGATAGCCCATACTAGGATTCTATGAAAATACGGATATGGAAGAAAAACAAACTAGCAAGGTCTGATGGAGAGTTATATAAAAGAGGATTAGGAGAAAGTTAACAATAAGAAAATCACAAACTTGTGATTGGTTAAACGATCATTGAATTCCCAGTTGGAAAAGTTAACCGGCAACAATTTTGTTTTTTGTTACCATTCATAAAGTTGATGAATCTATTTAAGAGATTTACTAAGAATGAAAGGAAATATACTTGTCGTGTAGACTTTCATTCTTTAATAAAGTTTTTCCACAAACCCATCTTTCACTCCAAATTGTAACAGAACTCAAAAATATTCTATTTATCCTAATTGTATAAGGTTCCAAATATTACCACATACCATTTACATTAGGAAAAATATATATAATAACAAGGGACTTCCTCTAGGATAGTGGTAGGTAATAAAGGATTGCGCACTATGGTTGTGGGTTAGATTCCTATAGCTTTGTCCGACGCAATGGGTTATGCCCCACCCTACAGGTTGTCCTTTCCCTAAAACTATAGTATTATAATATTCCAAAAATAATCTTCAGAAATGTTTTAACCCTTTACAATACTATCCAAAGATCAACTTAATCCATTCCAACCTTTATAGTTATCCAAAATACCTCTGTCCAGACTTTCTCTAAAAGGTCTCTAAATTCCAAAATCAATTGTAACATCAGATTCCCCAAACAAATTAAAGTTTCTCTTTTTGTTACATACTAAAAATATGATTACCTTAATTATATTAAAACCTTACTGAAACAACAAGTACTGCAGTACAATCCCTATATATATCACATTATTCTTATAACCAGAATATAATCCTTGAGTCCAAAAGCACTAATACATTAATTATTCCACTTCAACTGTAGTAATAGCATAAGATTAGCCTTGATCCCTTGGCCTTTTCTGAGGTAAATTTCCCTGATGCTTAGGACATTCATTTGCATAATGCCCCATTTCACTACAATTGTAGCATTCAACATTGATAGCCTCTTTCTTTCCCTTACAATCACGAGCCTGGTGACCTTTTTGTCCACATTTATAACAAACTTCCATTCCTTTTAGGCAAGCACCAGGGTGATTCTTCCCAAAATTATTACATAATGGAAAATCCTTCTTTCCATTTTTTCCTTTATCTGTCTCTTGTTCCACCGTTCTCTTCTTCTCTTACTTTACTTTATTGTCATAAGATTTAGAGAATTCCTTTTCTTTCTTGATAGAACTCGCGACTATATCTTCGTACGTTGAGAAATACTGTGATACTAGTGCTCGACGAAGAAACGGTTTTAACCCATCAAAGAAATGATCGAACTTACTTCTTGGGTTACGTATATAATCTGAATCATGCCTCGCTAACCTTGTAAAGTTAGCCTCATACTTTGCGACATTCTAATCCTCCTTCTTCCTCAGACTCAGAAATTTCTTTTCCATATCTTCTCGATGGTCATGTGGAAAGTATTTTTCTAAGAAAAGATCTTTGAACTCTGTCCATTCCATATTTGATACTTCAACATTTTTCGTTGTGTTTTGAATTAGCGACGACCATTGATCGGCATCTCCAGTGAGGCGGTAGACTGCCATGACAACCTTCTCCCTTTCGCTACTCCCCAAGGCATGGAATATTTTTCCTAAGGAGTTTATCCATGGCTCAGCTACTAATGGATTTGTACCCCCATTAAATGTTGGTGGTTGTTGCCTCATGAAGCGGTCTAACATTGATCCTACATGTTGCAGATCAGGGTGCTCCATACGAGTAAGGTTATTATTCATAACCTGAGTGAGTTGTCCTAGTATGGTAATAAGTTGATCAGCACCAGTTGTATCTCCATATCCACAATAATTATCTTGCTCCAGGGGTAATCCCTACACAGAGTGCGTGCATTGATACGGTTTCCATTCCTTCCACTAGGCGCCATTTCTAAAAAATTGCATAAACTAGATCAGTTTGTGAATAAAAATACATAATTCCGTACTTGTAAAACACTTAACATAAATTGAACTATTTATGGATATAATCCATAATCATAAAAATGTTTTCTATGAGGAAGTATATAAACATAACACTTTATAGTGGTTTGTAAAGAAAATGAGAATTATCGTAAGCATATCCCCTGTGAGTGTCGTAACCAAGAGTGCAGTAAGTCCCGTTGTCGTGAACTAGTTCCCGTTCGAGTCTAGCTCAAAGCGGTGTTTTCGGGTTTTACCCCTAGGTACATCTATGCCAGAGCTGCCTCTACCTGCTCGTATCCATACAGGGATGTATTGCTCAGAAAACTCACAAAATCTCTACAATACCAAAATTCTAGGAAGTTATTCTATACTAATCCTAAAAGTATATCTTTGGGCTATGTGCTCTAATTAGAGTTTATCTAAATCTAGCTTCCAAGGTTAGTACTAAACTGCATCTGATACCAACTGTAATGCCCCGACCCCAGTTACCTAGAGTCGGTGCATTATTGTGTAACATTGGCATGATCACAAAAGATCAAGTCTCGAAAGACCGATTAGTTTAGTTCCCTTGGAAACACTAGATACATTCATAATGTTACATTACATCATAAAGTGAAAAACTACAATAACAAAGTCTCCATAGTCCACACTCATATCCTCTTCTGACTATCCCTGCAGGTCATTCATAAAATAATTCTTCACATCCTCAAAAATATTAAAACATTGAAGGGGTGAGATCAGATGCTCAGTAAGGATAACAATATTGCGGAAGCTTTCATAAATAAATATTAACATTTAAGGAAATGTATAAATGAAACAAAATAATTTTTAAACATGAACTTTAGCATAATATGGTAAAAATAAAATTAAATAATTCCATTTACTTACTCACATGTATATTCTACTAGTCGAATAATCACATGCAATATCAATAACCACTTTCATAATGATGGAATTCATAATGGCAGACTATCATAAACACTTAGTCAAGGCCTCGTGCCCAGACCACAAATAAGATTTTGTCAAGGCCTCGTTCCAAGACACTAGAATGTCTCATGAGACCTACCGATGCATCGAGGAGCTATAGCGGGCTCCACCCGTCACTTATTGAGTCCAATGCATTCCACATATGAACAGGTTTAAACATATCATAAACCATAACATAATTGTATCACATAAAACATGCATAAAGGAAACATAAGATTTCCACACATCAATAACAAGATATCAATACAACACATTGATATAATAAAAACTTTATCAAAAATATTTTCAATACCAAAATAAAAGAAATGTAAAACATGGTATTTATTTTTCTTTTAAAAAAAGGTATGGCTTATAGAGGAAACTGAAACTCAAATAATAGTTACGGCGGCGGAGAAGTTGTTGTCGCCGCATACGTAAGAAAAAACATTCCTTTTGTCATTTAGTAAAAATTCTTTGTATAAAAGGATTCCTTTTGAATAAAAGTAAAAGTCAATGGGGGTTTATACATCGTATAAATGAATGTTGTGTATAAAACCAAATATGCCTCAATGAAAGGAGATTGAGACGAAGTCCTTACAAAGAACATTTTTAAAATAAAATAGATCTATTATGTGTATTTACATTAAGTACACATAAAGAAATTACAAATACAATATAGGACATAATAATATCATGACATAATTTGAAAGTATGAGGTTAACCCAAAGAATGGAAATTGGGTTAAGAAATTCCTTTACCTCGTGTCCAACTTGACTCGACCACTCTTTAACATCCTGAATAATAAAATAGAGTTAATTTCTACCTTATTAAGAACCTTTTTCAAGTTCATTATTCCTTTTATATCACTTATTACTATGTCATGAACATTCTGTAATTATTTAAGTTTATAACGGTCGTTTTGTCGATCTTAGGTACTTGAGTCAAAAATAAACTTCTTATAATTACACATTGTTCATGTGGTAATATATCCATTATATCCCTAATAATATTCATGATTTATATATCATATACATCATATATATCCATTATATACATTCATTTATAATATTACATAACATTTAGAGGTAAGAAATGAAATGCACTGTTCATGGAGACGGTAAGTCGTACGTACGCATGAACGCTACTTTCATTTATATTTCGTATTTAATGGAATGAAGTTATAATTATATAAAGGTATAATATAATTCCAGTATAATATAATGTATAATACCATTTACTACATCCTTTATACATCCCACATATGGCATTAATGATTCAAATCACTTTGAGGGGGCGGTAGTCCGCACTTCCTAAAATGAAATGATCGCGTTTACCCATAATGGAAATCATAAAGTATGCCATAAATGAGAAATACAGAATAATAAGAAAAACATAAACATAATATATATATAATATATGAAAATAGTTTCATCAAAATGGCCACCATTAGAGGTGTTAAAAGAATATTGAACAATCATCGTTTCGTGAGGCAGTATTTTGCCACCCACAGAAATAGTATGTTCTTTAACCATTAGACGAAGGTGTGTGTAAGTGAAAACCAAATACTTATCATAACAAATTCCTAGTATATTTTAGATACTGTTTTTGTTACAAAATAAAGGAATAAAAAGAGTTTAAGGGGTTGGAGGAGAAAAATAAAACAAAACAACTTTAGAGAAGACATTACCTTAAAATCGGGTAACTCTTTTTTATTAGAGCCAAAAGCTTCCTTGGGAAGTCTTCTTCCCAAAGTGAGGCTTCTAAGAGTAAGGGAGGGAAGTTTATAGAGTATTTGGGTAGAGTTTTCCTGATCCAAAAGGATTTGAAGGTGTGAGTAAGGTGGTAGTGGTGGGGGCCTTTTACAAGAGGACAGAAGGGGCACTCTTGGAAAGATTGAAATGTTACTTTATTATGAAATGATTTTTCGGATTCTAAAGGTCCCACACTTATATATTTAGAGTTTAAGGTGATAATGTTTCTAAACCTACTCATCCAAAAGGTTTTTTACAAGTCTATGTCTTAGATTTTACATTTTCTTTTCATTTTGTTTAAATAGTTAATTAATGAGGTAATCGCTGCATCATCATGGTGTCATACATAATTTAATTTATTTAATGTTTAAAAATTATAAAAAAAATATCATGATGTAGGAAATATTTGTAGATTTATAATGAATATTTATAGTGAAAAATATGACTTGTATAACCCAATTTAAAAATTGTTTTAGTAAAACAACTCATGTTTGTGACATTTTTATTTTAGCATTAAATAAAAAGTTTTTAATGTCATTTTCCTACCAAAGTGGCTCCATGGGGTCCCCAGTTGACCCATGGATTGTCTTGGTCGGCCATGACTCGTCCAATAGGGGTAGGACAAGTGTAAAGGTATTTTCATATTTTTATAATATCATTTTTACCTTAAATTTCACTAATTACCTTTAATCGCGTTTATTTAAACTTAAAAGTTACTATTCTCCAAAAAATTATTTTAATCCCATTGAACCAAATTTTACTTCCTAATGACAACCATGTATTTAAGATTTTTTAAAATCAAATCACAGAAGTGTTAATGTTTCATTTAAACGAAAAATCAGTTTTTTTAACTACCACTTAGTGGTTTCACTATTCATCAAAAATTGAAGTTTTTCAGAACAATGCCAAAATTTCACCCTAAGATATAATTGATATTCCGAATTCAAAAATGATGCCTATTTTACGAAATTCCAAACATATAATTTGCATTAATTAATTTTATAATTAATTCCCGCTGTCACAACAAATATCGTGTTTTTAAGAAATAATATATATCAAAATATTGACAATTGTTTATGTCCAATTTCAAAGTGAAATTAATTCTGATGACCACCATTGGATAAAATGGTAAAAATATATTCTAATTATACTTTAAAACCACTCAATATTATAATTTATCACTATAAATTATTTTGATTAAAAAAGTTTTTTTAAAGTATTTTTAACTATTCAAAAAAAATGGAAGTTCTCAGAAAAATACAAAAAATTCAACATAGGCTAATTTCGATATTCCGATTCCAAAAACGAAGTCCATTTGGCAAGATAAAATTTATAAAATTTTAAAAATTAGGTATTACTAGTCATAACAGCTACTTTGATTGGTTGTGATGTGTGTTAGAACTCGAACCTGCGTACAACACACGCTACTGTATTATTCAAGGAGAAGTGTACTGTGGAAGCTTGGGGTGTTACAGACACCGATGCGGGAACTCACCAATGACGTCACGCCTTACAATCTTCTATTCATGAAATAAAGGGGATAAAACGCTTCCTCCTCTGGCAATTTTCAATGTCGCTTACAAAAACCTTATCCCGCGACGTCGTCATCCGCGACATTCGACGTTCGAATTATTTGTTGAGGTAGGGTGTGTTGATTCAATTTTTTTGAGAATAAAATTGTTCTTTGTTATTCGTGAACCTTGTGCATTCTTGGACATGTGATAGCGTCTAACGCGGAGGGCACGGGCCAAACGAACATGGTCTGACAACCCTCCGTTGGAACTTTATTCCTTTGGAATTTGAAATCGGAGGCAGAGGAAAAACACGGCACTGTCGTGCCTTTCCGAGATCGTGATGAAGGGAACTGGCGCCATTGCACCGGTTCTGCGGAACGAACCGTGGGCCGCAACGTGGGCCGCTTCGGTGAAAGAACAGGCCGGTCTGCCGGCCGGACGGGAGAAGTGGAGCCGCGACGCTAGGAGGGTGCCACGTTAGAGGACCAGTCGGCCTGTCGGCCGGCCGAGAGGTGCTGGACAACGGCGCCAGGAGGGCGCCACGCTGGAGGACCAACGGCCTGCCCATGCGGGATGCGTGCGAAGAAGACCGGCTGGTTCGGGGAAGGGTGGTGCCGCCTAGCGCAACCGGAGCAGAAGACTAGGGGGGTGCCCCCCCGGAACCACTCGACTTCGACCGAGCCGGCCGGGCCAGGCCGAGCTGGGCCGCACCGGGCCGGGACGAGCCAGGCCACGCCAGGCTGGGTCGGGTCGTGCTCCACTGGGTCGGGCCGCGCCCCACCGGGCAGGGCCGCACCCCTTCGGGCCGTGTTTTGTAATTCATCAACCCGGTTTGACACCCCTGCTGGGTCGGACCCATCAAACTGGGTCAACCCGACACATCGGCCCACTTGGCTAAAAGGGTCGGGCCCATTATTCACTTAAACGTGAGTAACTTAAGGACCGCTCGTTCGATCGACGTGCTGTCTGCGGAACTGGGACTATTTTTATGAGGCGGTCCTTTTGTGTTACTATATGTGATTTTCTAATGAATTTGGATATCATCCGGGTTAGAAACGAGCGTATTTCTAACCGCATCCCTTGAACAGAAAAGCCAATATCTCTCAGACCGGGCATCTAATTGATGCACCGTCAGATGTGTGGAGTTTCTTTTGATCAGATCAAACTTTGGGATACATCAAATCTGGACATTGTGACAATTTATGTATCAAAACCTTGGCTCGTGGAGCGTACCCTCCCTGAATCGAGCGTGCTGTGTGCGGAAACCATAGAGCTGGCTACGACTGCGAAGATAATGACGACTATACTTGGGTCCAATGTGGGATCGACAGCGAGGAAAACTATACTAGTATACTCCGTGGGTTCGGTAGCAAATATGACTGTACGTGGACCCTACGTGGGTTCGGAAATGATGGATATTGTACTTGGATCCTACGTGGGTTTGGCAGCGATGACTTCTATACTTGGATCCTACATGTGTTCGGCAGGGGAGATGATTAAGAGGCTAAATCTATCATCTCCACCCCTCTTCGTGAGTAGTATACCTGGGTGAGCTGAGTCATGACTTTCAATCATTATCATTGATGTGATTGACTTGTTTTCTTGTGTGGACTGAGTTGTGATTTCCTGTGTCGACTGGGTTGTACTTAGGCTCGTGAGTTGGAGCCGAACTGGAATTGATGACTTAGGTTTATGTATGGGAATATACCTAAGTGGAGTTGGTTGATACTTTGTGTTTTTATCAGTCCTTGTGATTTAACCTTTGTGGATTTTGGGAGACCTTCAGGGGTCTCGGGGTCCCTACTGAGTATCGTATACTCACCCCTGCATGGGATATGCCCGCACTGCGTTGTGTTGGATGTAGACGACAGACAACACCGATCGAGGTGGAGTCTTTTGGAGTGGGACGGTACCAGGAGGTGGACCACTTCGCGGTATGTACTCAGAGCGAACGACCAGACCCGAGGATCCAACAAGACTATCTGTACCCACCCTTGAGGTGGGAATTCTGGAGGACAACTTGGTGGTTGCTACTTTACTTTACTACAGTTGTTCATTCTTTTCTGTAGTACTGTACTTTCAGTTGGGTTTGTATTCTGGCCCATTTACTTTTCAGCACTTAATTTTGTACTTAGTTTACTTAGTGATTACTTCATCTCGCATACTCGGTTGTGTTTGTTTACTTATATAAAGGTAATTCCTTCCCTTTTATCAGGATTTATGCGTTTGGTGCTAGTCGCCAGCCCCTAGCCTATGGAAGGCGGGCTTGGGGTAGTCACGGCACGGGCCCCGAGGATGGGTCGTGACATTTAATATATTATGATACCATCAAAAAAATCATATTTAAGGGGTTATTATAATTTTTATTTGGAATGTCATATTTAGATACCATTAAGTATATATTACTCTGGATGGCTTCTGATTATGTTTACTGATTGGGGAATGTTATTTACTTTTGATATTATGGGTTGAATAAAAATTTATATGTTGATTATGTTTCACCATTTTCATATGAAGAACTCATTTGTATGAGTAGATTTAGGTGGGCCCGACATTATCCCTTGATTCATTAGTAGGCCTTTAGAGACATAATGATTTTCATATTGGATGATGTATTATTCAATTATGTACGGTGTCTCAGACGAAGACATTATGGTATGCTTTTTATTTTTAACATTATGAATTATGTAATTATTGGATTATTTATTAATTTCCATGTGATTATTATATTATTATAATACCAATGGTTTTGTTTTGTACATCATGTGATTATTTATATGGAATTATTTGATCATATTTTATAACTCCCATATTATGCTCAAGTTATTGATTAAATATAATATGTTTTTGTTAAATAATTTTCCATAATTTTTTTTCTTATTTAGGATATATTATGGTGTATATGTACCCTAACTAGGAAATAGAGATCACCCATTTATTATGTTTTATTTTTCTCTATGATGAAATGATGATTATTATGATTGATATGAACAGTTAATCTAGAAGTATAATGGTGTTCTCAAAGGATTAAATATGTTTTATTTTATATTTTAAATTAAAATGTATGTTTAAATAATTTAGTTAGTTTTAAAAAAACAAAACAAAAACTATTCAGTCCTTCACGATGTGATCCCATTTTTATTATGAAAATGTAATAATGTTACCACAAAAATTTGGCTACTAGTGTCATGGCCCTTATAGATTACTTTATTTCATACTCCACCTTTTTGGTATCTTATCTCCAAACATTTATTGAGGGATTTATACATTCAAGATTTTTTTTAAAGTATTCTCAATTGTATCTTCTTCTTCTTTTAGCGATGTCATTTCTTCAAGTATACATGAATGACTACATACACTAGAGAGATTCTGTCCTAAGGAATGTCATATTGAAATTATGATAATCTATCAGTAGATATATCATCAGAATTCAAATATGTATCTTCATCACCACTAATTATAGAATATTATTCATGAGAATAGTCTATAGAATAATTTTCACATACATTATGGCCACATAACACAATTTATCCAAAATTTTTTGGAATGGTTTCATTGTCCATAGTGGAATCTTGATCCACCCTCTCTTTACATTACAAGATAGATTTTCCTTTTTGTTATCATAGATTGGATAAAAATAAAATTCCTTTACTATAGTTTGTAGTTATTTCTTATTTATCATTAATTTATCTTTCTTTTTCATCTTCCTTGTGGTGTTTGTTATAATTTAATTCTACTAAGATATAAATAAATATTCACTAAAACCAAACTTCATTTTTAATATGAGAAAATTGTAACACCATGTGATTTTTGGAAATATTTACATTTATTTAGATATATTCTTTTAGATATTATTCATAACATACAACAATTATTTTATATTTTTTTACATTCAACATAGAGTCCAGTTTTTATTAAATGTAACAACGAGTTTAAATGAAGCGTGATAAAATATTAAAATCTTATTATTTAATATGGAAGTTCCTTCCATGGTGTTGTATTTGAAGGTACGAATAGGATTAAATAGATTATAAAAATATATGGTTTATAAATTTATATAAAATAATATTTTTTCAGAACAATTATTTTTAATTGAGAATAACAATTATATAGAAAAAGGGTAATATTTTTCAGAAAAAAATTTTATTCCTAAAAACATGTTTTACCTAAATAATTTCTGCAAGAATAATTATTTTAATGGTATTAATGATATTTATATATTGTATATTCAATAAAAATTTTAACATTCATCTTATGTGTTTTCAATAATATAGAGAATAATAAAACCAATTTAATGGTTAAAAACTATATTTCTAAAAAAACAATTTTTCTCACCTATTAAGCACTTATATGAAAACAAACCCCCACACTAAGTAGAATAATTTGAAATAATAAACAAAATTTTTTAAATCCACATGTCAAAATATTATTATGGTTCATTTTTTATAATATTATGTGACGATTAATTTTTGATGAATAATGAAAAATACAGATTATTATTAAGAATTTATATTTATATTGAAGTAAATAAAAACATTAAAATTATTTTCATATGGTTTTAAAGGTAAAATTAGATCATTTATATCCCTATATAGCCCATTTAGGTCATTTAAATCCATTTCATATTTGATTGTGACATTAAAACATTCTTTACTTATTAAAATGTTCTCTTTGAAAGCCGACTTTCTCATCGCAATGCTGATTTAATTTTCAGTTACATTATGAAACTTCGATGAGTTTAAATTGTAAAAATTCACTCCATATTTGGAAAAAATCATAATTTATATTATTTAATAAGTTCAAAATAATTTTTTACGATAGTAAATAGTAAATAAAGTAAATTTTTACTATATCTAATGAATAATTAGTTTGACGATGTGTTAAGCTAAAATTATATGATTTAAAATGTATAAAAAACTAGTACGACACGCATTTAATGGAAATTGTTTTATGTTATCTGGTATAGGTTAGATAATTTCCCATTTTATACCTTTATTATTGTAATAATTGTGCGTACACCTATTTGGTTTCATAAATTTAAAGTGTACCACTCACCTCACTTATAAAATGTCACCCACATTCATCCCCTATTCAAACCTAAAAACCGATTGGTTCATAAAATTCCTGAAAAAGAAATATCTTCACTTCTCTTCTCTCACACTAGACACCTTGTTTGGGTCAAAAACACTAAATATTAATACTTTTGGTGAATACCAAATGATGTTCTCTGAAGATGTTGTTACATCCCAAACAGAGGAATTTCTCTTATTTCTCACTCTAACAACATAAATTGTTATTAAATAATAGTTATATATTAAAATATACTTAATAAACATATTTAAATTTATTATCTTAATTTAATAAACTATATACTTCTAAACTTCCATCAAATGGGTTATGAAATAATCTTTATTGTGTATGGCAAACTACCACACCGAGAATCAATGTAATCTATTTTCCATCACTTTCTATAATATATGGATAAAATTATTGATTAAATATTTATATATGATATATATATTAAATTATTATACTAATAGATTTATTATATCGCATATAGCCTCTTAATTTAAATTATTTGTGAATATGATAACATTTCTCGTGTCTACAGTGGACTACTGCATAATGAAGTGATGTGAATCATTCACGCCTTACATGGGTGTTAGTTACGATGGGTTATAATGAAAATATGTGATATATAAGACATAATATTTTTCCATGTTTTGATATATTATTTACCATTTTTCATGCCATGCATCAATAAAATGGAAACAATGTTCATGTGTACGTATGACCTAATATCTCCATGAATAGTGTAATTCATTTTCTATCTCTAACTTTTCTGGATTTCATATATATATATATTTATTTATTTAAGAATAAAATATATGATATTTGTATCATTTATATAATTATATAGATGTTTTAACCATAATAAATGTAAGGGGGATGAAAATAATAAATCAAAACAATAGAAAAATAAAGCGGTTATTACCCAAAATATGATTTTAATAATGAATTGTTAATAAATAGGATAATAAAAAGAAATAAGTATATAATATATTGAATTATTTACATAATTTTGGTTCATTAATTGATTTATAATTAAATTATATTTATTCTACCCAAGGTTTGAATGTATGCTAAGGAATTAGGGTCTTAAGGTAAGAGATTTATGTCTCAATTTGTATTCTATGGATCATAAATAATGGTGTGTGCCTATATTCTTATATAAAAATTATATACTACCACACCGAGAATCAATGTTGGATGTTACAATCTATTTACTTATCAAGGTCATTTATTATTATTTTTATAATGTTGAAATATTAGGATCCATATATCAAGAAACATATGAAATTTCTTACCCACTAGTTATATCATGAAAATACATGTTTTCATATCATTTTTCTCCCATTTTCTATTCAATTATCCAATATAATGTTTTTATAGAAAACCAATATTATATATATCTTCGGCCGAAAATTATTTATCATAAAAAATAATGTTTTCTAAATTTTTTTAGAAATTTATAAAAATTATATATACACATTTAAAAATTTTATCATTCTAATAAAAAAACTTAAGAGAATATTCATATCATTTTCTAAAAAATTCTATTTTAGACATTAACAAAAATATGAGTAGAATATTAGTTTTATCATTTACAACATGATTGGTATTTTTCACCAACCTGAATAGAAACTGTTATCAATATACCCTTATATGTTGCAATTATTAATATCAATTAATATGATTTCAAAAATGTTTTATGAATTTTTATTTTTGAAATTATCTTTTTTAGATTTTTTTAAAGAAAATTTATATTCTTAAAGAATTGATCCAAATGTATTTACAAAATCATTTTCCATATAGGATGATATCATTTCAATTTAAATATGATTTAATAGGGATATGATAGAAGGATATAATTATTATTCCTTTTATAAATGGAATATGTTTATGTTAAATAGATGTTTATAAAACCAGTTTCATCACCAAGGTTTATACAAGAATAAAATTCTTATGAAACCCTCTTCTTTTCCATGGATTAATATGTGATGAAATGTTGAAATGTATATGAATAAACATTATTTTCCATGGGTTATGGTATTATTTAATTCTTATGAAACCCATTTAATTTCATGGGTTCTGAAATGTGGGATGATTTGTGATCTAACGGAACACACATGTTATAATTTCTATTTTTGATAGTGGATATATTATCTGCCACTAATACATTGCGTAATGATTAATGATATATTATCTCGAATGTTAAATGGGAGTTCATCCTAAGTCCAAAATAGGGTACATACGAGCTTATCCCAATCCTAAAAGGGATTACAAAAGAGGTTATCAAAAACCTAAAATAGTTTATGTGGGAGGTCATACTAAGATTGAGGTGTGTACATGGGTGGTTAGCCCATTCCTAACATGTATAAATGCCTTGGTGTCTAGATTTGACATAATATTTTCTGTACTTATGTATATTCCAAATACTATTCATTTTCCCAATGATATTTTCTAATTAATAATATCCTTTTATTTCCTTATGATTCATGTCTTATAAACTGTTATTATTTAAGAAACGAATCATGTTTAGTATCTATGATATGTAGGGTATGAGTTTAAAATGTTATTCTCTTGTTAAAATACCATTATTTTCAAGATATGTTAAAATATTCATTTTTTACCCTTACTGAGCATCTGATCTGAGCTATTCTTATGTTATCTTTCCATAGTTTATGATGAAAGGTATTATGTATTATATGTCTAAAATTGGAGTTGGTCTTGAAAAATATAGTGGGAGATGATTTAGGTCACTTATGGACTAGTTTTTTTATAAGTCCATGTTTCCAAATTCACTATACCTAAATTATCCTAATATAAAACTTTATGTTATGTAATTAATATTCATATATTGATATGTAATATTTTTGTATGATTTTTTTGGTCCTTCACAGTTGGTATCAGAGGAAGGTTTAGTCATAAATTGTTAACTAGTATGAGAAACTTTTAAT
Source organism: Viscum album (assembly GCA_963277665.1). Lineage (NCBI taxonomy): Eukaryota > Viridiplantae > Streptophyta > Magnoliopsida > Santalales > Viscaceae > Viscum > Viscum album. Next base: position 1,469,634,568 of record OY728125.1, on the reverse strand, counting down.
AAGATCGCAAGAAAGAATTCTAAGTATATTTCTAGGGATATTTATAAGGACAAGTAAATAGATGAGTCAAAGTAAAGGAAAATGCACATGAATTTTGATAAAGGACATAGTGAATGGTTTTTTAAATTTTTGATCCCTATAGAGATAATACTAGTGGATGTGGCTCTATAATAGAGGTACCTTGGAGTAATAACTCTAAAAAGTGCATTGAGCTATAATCAATCTTCAACTATTGATTGAAAATTAGCCTTGCCGCAAACCTGGTTTGACACTCCTGGAGGATATTTCTAGAAATTATAATACAATTTGTAAACCATCTTGATGAATTTGAATAATAATAATTAATGGCCTAGGATAATCCTAAGGATTCATATAATGAAAAAGGGTGTCATGATTTAGCCATACTGTAAAAGATTCTTCATTACTATGTCATTTTGCACTATAATTATTATTTTTAACACAATAATTTTTGGTGTTAGTATATGAATGGAACCTAAACAATTTTTGTTAATGATGAATTCAATAGAAAATTTAATTATTATCCTCTTAAGAAACATAATAGTATTACAAATGGAATGGAAAACATAATTTATTTGATCACACAATGTTCTCATGATATGAATCAGGTTGATCATCCAAAAAACAAAAGGATAAAATAATGTTATATTGATTCATTCATAAAGAACATTTCACACATATATAGTGGTTCTATTGATGGACTACTCACTGAGTAATTAATTATTACCACTAAAATCATTTTTTTCCAATCTCTGGTGTTTAGAGCATGACAGATTAATTATGTTTTTCTATCATTTAGAAGGAGATACAGATCAATTGTGGAACCTTATTATGAATACAAGTCAATAAGAGGTAATTGACTCAATTGAATGAGATGAGTTCAAGAGAAAAAATTTTAGTATATACCTCCCAATAATTATATGAACAAGGATAGAGAATGTATTTCTCGATATTAAACTAATGGATGGTGAATCTATTGAAACCTACAATGATAATTTTACAAGGCATTAACTATATGATTCTTGATTAATCTTTATTATATAAATAAATGTTGATGAATTATTTAGTTTCTTAAGACCAATTCGTTGAAAATAATTTTCTATAAGATACATTATTAGTTATTATAATGTCACCTGATGTACACAGAATGTAGAAAATAAAAGTTGATATTTTTTTCATTCTCACTATTTTTGTATGAAAAGGAAGATCAATCTCATGAGAACTCAAATATATCATATGGTGGATTGTAATTTCAATCACCTAGATTCCAGAAATGTGCGATGAAGAAATAAAGTGAATACATTAAAGGAACAAGAGGGTGTTACAAGTGTGTAATGCTTAGCCATCGAGTAGAAGAATGTACAATTGATGTGAAGAGGTCAATCAATTAAATTATTAGAGAGATAAATAGTGAAAAAACCCATATTAATGTAATTTTTTACATATTTTTTAGCTTCTATTATTAGTGGAGACATTGTAAATAATTACTTTAATATTGGTTAAGAAGATATATTGTAATCAATAAAGTAAAAGATTTTTTATGTCGAATATTTAATAACTGGTGTTAAAAACCTTCATCTGAAGCATTTTGTATGTTCGTTATTAGATAATCTATGTATCATAACCATCGAATGACGGTTTTTTACATTGGGTTTTTTTAAAACAAATGTTAAAAACCTTCATCTAAAGCATTTTTCAAGTCACTTATTTTATAACCAATGTAAAAACCTTCATCCAATGGTTTTTTATGTTGGTTATTTTATAACTGATGCAAAAAACCTCGAATGAAGGTTTTTTATGTCGGTTATTTTATAAAAAACATTAAAAATTCTCCGGATGAACGTTTTTAACATCAGTTATTAAATAACTGGTGTAAAACTAAATTTTAAAAAAAATCAGGTTACTCTTCCTCTCCACTACCAAAAAAACTAGAAACAGGAACAACCAGCAGCATAACAACAAAAAAATTAAAGGAGAAGAAAAAATCAAGACAAGGAGAAGGAAAATTAAAGATTCACAATTCATAGTTACAACATTCAAAAATTACAATATTAACTAAAAACCGAAATCCAACTTAAACAACTTCTAAATACACATTTAAAATTAAAACATTCAATATTACAATATGAAATAAAAACAAACTAAAATCCAATCAGACCGTTAAATAATTTTACCATTCCACTTGTAAGTTAGAGACCAATTGAGAACTATAACATTGAGGGTCATCGAATAGATACAAATTAAACACAATGTGTTTAAAATTTATAATGAATAAAAAAATGAATTATTAAGGAATAATTTATAAGGAAATATATACTCATCAAACTTCATAATTTTTTTAGTCATAATTATTTAATAAATAAATCTTACCAATTAATATCCACATCTGATGATGCCTTTTTAATGAAAATTTTGTTTAAATGAGTTTATTAATTAAAAATATCATTTTAATGTAATACATGAAAAATGTATTAATTATATATAGATATTCTCCTTTACAATTGCATATTTGATATTTTCACCCTTTTTCATTATGGATTTTTAAAGGAAATGTCATCCCCTATTATAAAATAATACGAATGAAATAAATTTAAAAATCATTATAATATAAACTATTAAGAAATTATAACATATGTTTCCAACATCTTCATAAAATTTCCTCGCACATCACCAATGATAGAGCATATCTAATAATGTGTCTTATCCCTTGGAAAAAAACGCCTAAAATCCCATGGTAACTAATATAAAAGAAAATTGAATGCTATTTCTTATTATGTTCGATGATAAAAAACACATCCTGAGATTTATGGTCCATACCTCTCAATATAAGTAAACATCCTACACTGCATCATTACATTTTGTTCAAATATTCCAGCAATATAAACTGTTCTTTTCCCCTTAATCAATGTGCGTGCTTCAGGTGAAATCAATAATGGGTCTATAAATCCATATTCATTTGTCTTTTCATTATACACACATATTTTATAAATATACCTAAAAAAATAGACATAAGTATAAATTTTTAGAATATTTAATGCATGGAATGATTTATGTTAAGACTTACATGAAACAAAATTGAATCACGCTGATTCCCAACTTATCTCGAGTAACAAGATCTATGATATCATTTTTCAGAATCCCCAAAATGATTTCGCACCCACATACATGATATTTCCTTGGAAGCATATAATGACATACCAAAAAATTTAAATATCTTGACAATCTGTTATGTATAATAGAATCTTTATCTAATGTCATAGCCCTTTGTCTTTGTTGTTTCCTGTATAGTATTTATTTAAATATCAAAAATTCCTAAAAATAAACAAATAAATATATTAACATCCAAATGTTAAAACAAGTTTAATAAAAAAATAAAATAAAGATAAAATATACACATACCACTATTGTAAAGTGTCATCGAAGTCTAAAATCCAAAACTAAAAGGTGGTTGATACTTTTTCCAACTGTCCTCACATCATCTGTAGTTAATGACACTCCAAATGATATATCTATAATATCCTTTATAGTAACCCTATGATGCACAACCATTAATTGTTGATGATGAATTGTTATCCTATATAATATATCAGCACATATGAAACTATATGATAGTGATGATCATCAATATACAACTCACAATAATAAGAAAGTTGTGGAGGATTGGGTGTAAAAGTATGATAATAATTGGGGTATGTAGGTGGAGGTCGGGAAGTGGGAGTTGCTGGAGGAGGTGGAGGAGTGGGATTTGATGTTTGAAATTATCTTTTCATGGTTTAAAACATAGACTGTACTGATTCTCTAATATTTTCCTCAATTGCTGCATTAATATTTTGAAATTCATCCTAAAAGATTCTATTTTTTTAAAAAACCCTCCATGGAATAATATGAATAATGTGGTAAAATATTTCTCACTGATAGACCAATTGGGTATCCTCCTACCCGACCTTAGTGTTTGTCCTTTCCCAATGCTACAGATAAAATAACTTTCCTCCCTTCACCTTTAAATATCGTATGTGTGCCCCGCTCCATAAGATAGTCCTGTATGAATATCTTGAAAAAATATCTAATATTATGATTAAAATTATATAAATAATTGAATTAACTTAAATAAATAAAACAAACATCTTATAATCCTTTCAACTACGACCATCGATTCTTCCGTAAGATATTTTCTGATTTTTCTTATGTGATACCTCTTCTATTTTTCAGGTCTATATGGAGGGTATAGAGGGGAAACCTCATCAGAACATGAAGACTCATCTCTATGTTTTTTTAATATTTTATCCGTTATATTTTCTAACAATAATGTATACCATACCTAAGATAAAATCTAAGAGTGTAAGTTTCTATATTGTATCTCCTAATGATATCTACTAGATTCCTATAAATTAAGAATAATAATTCATTAATAATTCATTAATAAGAACATTAATATAAAAAATTATAAATTTTTACATCAAACTTATAAAAAATGGTTTTTTCTTCTACTTTCATCAATTTTTTTCCGTGTGTATTCATCTATGAAATAATATATATGACACGGATTATCATATTTACTATATCCAAAAATGAAATCATATGTGAGGGTTGATTTGAAATCCCTCCATCTCCAAGTAGACATCGGTAAACATTTCCTTACGACTCCTCCAGTTATGGTATATCAAATGTCATCATATAAAGATTAATTAAAACTTATTATACTATAAACCTTTCATGATTAGTCAAACAATAGTAATGAAGCATACCAAAATGGTATGCCATAACAGATCTAGTTTTTATTTTTACACATCTCCAATTATTAAACAAAATGATGACATTGATTTTATCATGAGTTTATACCAAAACATTAAATTTTTTATGAATTAGGACCCATTGGAATATCACTATCATCAAATTCTACCTATATTATCTAGTACTAGCTATGAGAAATTGATAATTTTCGTAAACGTGTGCAGCCTCATTTACCAACCCTCAAACTCTTCTTAGTCATCGTGGGAGTACATGAAGAATATTGGGGAACATCAAGAAGAGCTCGTGGATTTTCCTCCCTAGTGGTATGGTCATGAATCTGGTCTCCATAAGTATGTGGTTGATCAACTAACTGATCTATCATTATCCTTGAACCAAAAAAACTAACATTTAATTCACAAATATACAAATTCACATATTCCAATTCTAATGTAAACAAAAAATAAAAAATGATGAAACATAAAAGTAAACTAAAACTTAACAAATTATTAATCATATTTGTTTTAGTTAACTAATTTTGTAACAACTGTAATGATATATGAAATGTGATGTAAATGTATGAAAGAAAATCCATAATTGGTGTAGGAATAATAAAAATGGTCTAACTTGACAAATCATTTTTTACCAAAAAGAATATTTTTTAACATATTAGAATTAAAATAATTTTCATTCAAAAAATCAATAAATATATAAGTTATGTAATGGTAAAAATGAAAATTTAAACAAACTAAAAAAATTTATAATGAATTTCTATTTATTTGTTGCAATATGTGTTTTAATAAAGATAAAAATTACAATATCTAACATTTTATGAAATTAATAAATGTAAACATGTAAAAAAATATATAACTTATAATATTAAGAATGTACTACTGGATAGTTTTCCCAAATTCCATCCATAATATCATTCCATATAAAATAGACCATGTCTACAACATTTTGATCATTATTATCTATTAATATTTTCATGGATGTATGGATCTCACATAAATCAAAATCTTCATCAAATTTATCATCACCAACATATTTTATTTTTCCTTGTAAAAAACTAGACCATTGCATATCAGATTGATCAAGAACATATAATTTTTTTCATGTGTGTCTATTAAAAATGAATCAGCTATGTCTTCCAATATATTCATATTATCAAGTGTCATTCCAAATTCATCGTGTCTAACACTATTGTTACAGATATACCATTTGTTTTAAACACTATAACTATAATTTTAATGAAATCAAGCTCATATATTTTTTCAATGACTACATAATATTCACTGGAAGTAGAAATTGTATATTTTTTATTTATAACATGAAAAATGTATTGCTTCTAGGAACACTAGTACACCACTATTCTGAACTACGCTTTTTCTTTCCTGATATTTTTTTATAAAATGTATATCCATTTATGTCATACCTAGACAATTTTATCACATTTAAACTTGGACCACCCACTAACCATCTTAATGTCTCTAATGCATCTGACATACTAACAACGAATTTTCTAAACCATGGAAAAAATGTTTTTTTATGATCATTCAAAATCCACATTTCATTATTCTTTGGATGACATTGTTTCAACTCATTAATATTCAATGTTATATATGGTCAACCATCGTCTATATTATTGAACATGTATAAATTTTTCATCATCATCTATTCACCGAAAAATGATTTGACTTTCAAAGAACAAATCAAGTCTCCCCCATTATTAAAAATTTCATAGAAAGATTGAGGAAACCCAATGTGTTGTGCCAAGGACACTATCTCATACAAAAATTAGAAACATCCTCAGAAATATACTATTCCACAATGGAGGTTTCAGTTCTATATATATTCTTAACATACCCCTTCAATATCATTGTATCCCTTTCAAAAGGATACATCCGACATATATATATAGGTTCACAAATCATTATTTATTATTGTAGATGAACCATTAAATAAACCATTATATCAGAAAAGATATATGAAAATACATTAACAATTGAACAATAATAGAAATTGATTTGTGTTAAAAAAATTCCAAATAATCAAGAATAATCTCCTTATTACAAATTGAATTGAAAAATAGAACTCCTTCATGATAATATTCTTGACCTGGATGGGAAATATTTCACATAATGAAACTGGTAAAGGTTTTTTCATCATGATGTGACATTCATGAGATTTAAAACCTATTATCTTCAAATCCTTCAAATAGATTTTTTTACATTTTAATAATAACCCTATGAATCTTGTATATAATGATGAAACTAAAAAAGATAATTTTCTCCCTCTTTCATAATTTATGAAAAGCCTAGGGAAGAAATGGTCACCTTCCATCAGGTGTGGGAGCTAACTCAAAACGTATTCCCATTGATAGTATGTGTGATGTTTTATTAAGCCTATCATTTTTCAATCTATTGATATCTAACAATGTTCCAATCAAACTATCATAGATATTCTTCACCCCAGGTGTGACAACAATGTTATGTTTCAAATCATGATATCTTCAATATGGTAACTGAAGAAATATTGACCATTTCATCCGAATATGTCTATCATTACTAGTTTTATGTGTCTATCAATTTTACATCAAGGGTTTTCACCACCTAAAAATACTCATTAGTGGATAAAGGTTTTGGAGAAATATAAAATTCTTGTGAGCTATTGAATGTCTTTTTTAAATATTCTATAAGAGTGATACATTGTAAAAAACATTTCAGTGAAACATTTGTACTGTTTTTCACCAATTATTCTATTAACAATATGAAGTCTATGGTTTAAAAATTGGACTCTCTTTATACCCTTTAATATTCTATCCAGACAAATTCCCATATGCTAAGAAGCTATTTATAGTGAACATAATAAGTACATGTAGTTGAACATATTCCATTTAATAAGAATTATACACCCTAACACCATCCTCCCATAAGAGTATCAAATCGTCAATTAATGTTGAAAAGAAACTACGAATATCATTTCCCTATTTATTTGGGCTAGAGATCATTAATCTCAAGTTGACATATTTGTTCTTCATAAAAAATTCAGGAGATAGGTTGTAAATAACAAATAAATTATTCCATGAACTATGTGTTCTACTGAGTCTTTGATATGGATTCATTCCATCTTTGCAAAAACCAAGTCTTATATTTCAAAAATCATTTCAAAATACAGGATATTTGTCATCAATTTTCATTCATTGTAAACAATTAGCTGGATGACATATTTTTTCATCAAATATAAGCTCAACAAAATTCCATATTATCCTTTTTGAATCATGTGAATTATCAAATAACTGTTTCAAATGAGGAATTATAGGAAGAATCCAAAATACCTTGGTAGGGATCCCTGTAATCTCTACATCACCATGTGATTTTTCTTTCAACTTAGACCATGATGTCCTACATTTACGACACTCCGAAAGAAAATCATATTCCTTCCTATATATCACACAGTCATTTTCCAAGTAATGTATTTTATATTATCTGAATCCCATTCGGTATAGTACTTTCTTGGCCTTATCTTGTCAATTAAAAAGATCGTTGTCTTTGGGAAGAATGTATTTCAACAATTGTAGTAGCTTGATAAAGCTCTTGTCACTCCATCCATGTTTCACCTACAGGTTAATCAATCTTATCAGCAATGATAAAAGTGTAAAATCCATACAACTATGATACAATTGTTTTTAAACATCACCATATAAACACTCAATTTTCTGTTCTTTCTCAATTTTTCTTCTTCAATATCATGAATCGTTTCTTCAACTTCATTAGTGTTATAATCCGGAAAAGAAAAATAATTTTTAGATATTAAATTCTTCAAAATTTCACAATGCCAAATCAAATGGCTGTAACTCAGATTAAATCCATGACAAATTAAATTATCATTGACCTCTTTACATTTCATCTTATTAATGTTTTGATATTTCAAGAATGGACAAAAACATGTCATTGTATGGAACATTTCATCTACCCAGTTACTAAAAAGAATCAACAACTTCCTCATATTTATCTCTCATTAGATGTTCTATAGTCCAACTTCAACTCATTATTACCTATAATAAACAAAAAGATATACATCTTCTTAAGATAAGACAATATTGTATTTATGTCAAATATGTAATAATTTTAACAAAACACAATTTTGATATGAAAAACAAATATATGCATATTTGAAAAAGGTGTGCATGGAAATATTTTAAAAATTAAAATATATCTAGATAAGTAAGTTCATATTTATATGATATATTCCATAATTTGAAAGTAACACAATTTTTAAATATACTAAATACAAATATATGCATATTTTAATGTTATGGTCGTATTGTTTTTGTGATACAAGATAGAAACGCACTGTGTAAAAATGAAGCACCATCCACTGGTGTGATGTATTATTAACACATCACAGCATGAGTTTTCTTAATTATTTTTTATCCAAATTTTCTACAATATTGACCTAACAGGTCTTATAATTGTATTGAATTGAAATTTTTTTATTTCGTGTAATTTTGACTATCACATTTATGGGTTTTGACATTCTTATTGATTTTGTTATAGAATATGGTATTATGTATGGTCAAAATTTATTTTAGTGGTAAGTTGATATTGTAAGGTTCTAAGACACTTTTTCAAATGGATTTATATTGGAATCAAATTATAGGCCATGAGAAGAATGTGGATATTCATGGGAAGGGGTGAAAATATCCTATTCAAGGTATGTTTATAGGGTTTTTTATGATACATAGCTAATAATAAGTAGTTAATCAATTCAGTTCTAAATAAATAAGCTACCACATATCAACATACTATATTGTAATACTATCATTCAGTAAAATATATGTACTACTTACAAACTGACCATATTGTAAATGAATTAAACAATCAAATGGGCTAACTACTATAGGAATACTGAGTACATATTCATCACCAAAAATGTGTACAAGTATAAAATCTATATTTTATAATCCAGAATAACCATTAATTTAATGGTTTATATAAATTTACAAGGGAGATATAGTATATAACCAATGTCTCCAAAACTTGGGATATTCAACATGGGATTTCATATTTAAATTATGTATCATCTAACCAATATAACATGGAGCTTCACGGGAAATGATTTCGAATTAAGGATAAGAGAAACCATGTCCAATAACTACTACATTAAGAGATTAAACAAGATATTAAAATATTTTAAAAAACGAAATCAAAAAACCTAAATATAGGTAATCTATGAAAAATAAGAACCAAAATTGAGGCATATGAATTTTAATAGAGTGTTTTTAGTTAATCAGATAGATGTGATGATTAAATAGATGATGAACGTTGCTTGAAAAATTAAGTTGGATGCCATAGGTTTGAGGAATCATTTCTTAGGTTTCCACGTGAAAGAGAAGAGTCATTTTCTCCTGATCAAAAAATACCAAAATGACCCAATACGTGGCTTCATAATATTTTTAAATCCTTTAACATCAGGTAGTAAATAACTGACAGGGTAAAGTATTTTCATTACATTTATAACATTAGTTATTAACTAACTCATGTGATAAACCCATTTTTACAAGTATGTTATATAATAACTAACGTGATACAAAAATGAAATTTTCATTACCACTTTATTTATATAATAACCGAGGTAAAAAATTGCATGTATCACATCAGTTATAAAATAACTAACATGATAAAGTGATATAGTTGATTTATCATATCGGTTATAATATAGAAAACATGATAAATCAATTTGTATGGCTTTGTACATGAGTTATTTATAAGAGATGTAAAAAATGATAATGTGGTAAATACTTTTTGTACTAGTAGATCGGTCAATAGAATTCTCCACCCATACTCTAGCATTCCATGTTCAAGGAGTTTGCGAATAATGGGAATCAATATAAGGACACAGACTTTAACATTACATAATCATGAGTTATGTCAATAATTTTACTTTATTTATCATTGAGGATCTATTCATGTTTAAAACATTAGATTATTAGGCTATAACTATTACATAACAAATCCAATATTACGAGGTAGACAAGCCAACTCAATATATATTTTTTTTAATAAAAAACATTTTAAAATAAATAAATATTTATTTTTCTTTATAAAAATATTAATAACATTCATCATTACTTATTCATTTATCTTACCCATTATTATACCATATGGAAAAACATTTCATGAACATGGAATGAGAATAAAAAACATAGAAAGGAATATAAAATAATCAAGGAAACCTCTACTCCTTGAATACATTAAATTCATGAAAACAATTTCACAAAATCATATTTTTCCACCATAATACATATTCTCTTTAACACACCTCATGAGATAATAATATTAATGAAAAAATTAATAGATATCATAAATAATAAAGGAAACTTGTGGAATCAATATCATACTTACATAGTATCTTTCAATGCTATATGGGTAGTAACCTTCATGGTTACGTTTGGAATACCCATCACAATATATATCATAAAAATATTAGGAGTAACCTAATCATTTAACTCTATATTATTACCTAATTAATTGGATAGGTATCATGGGATCACCCACCCTTGGTTTATCACAGAACCAAAACATAATCACAACACACAAATCATTCCAAAATTAGAAATAATATTTCCAAATTTAATTCATAATATATCATTTAATGATATTAATATAATCAATCCATCCTGAAAAAAAAAATTCAATACCAAAATACCTAATGTTAATATGGCATTTATTTTTATTTTATAAACCTGAAAGCTTGTAGGGGATGTCAAATACCAAACAATATTCATGGTGGGAAAAAAGTCATTGTCGTTGTGTATATTAAAATTAATAATTTTTTTCATTTCCAAAAATTTTTAATATAAAAATATTCCTTATATAAAGAAATTAGAAGTCAAAAGTGTTGATTATACACCATATAAAAGAAGTTGGCATGTATTATTAAAATATTCCTTAATGAAAGAAGATTGTGACGAAGTCCCTTACTATGAGTCTGAATTGTCACATAAAATATTTATTTTCTTGAATAATAAAATTAGGTTAATTTCTAATTTCTTGAGAACCTTTTTCACTTTTTTATTTATTTTATATCACTTATTACCATGTTACAAGAATTGCATAACTATTTATGTTCATGTCAGATTTGTTATCGATATTCGGTACTTGAGTCGGAAATTGACATTGTTTGAAATCACTAATCCATGTGATCATCAGTCCTTAATCTATAGAATTATATTCATGAAATTATTATAATTTTTATAACTGAAATATAATTTTAAATAAATCCATTAATTATGGTTATGAAAAATGAACAACGTCATAATTAGGGAGATGGTAAGTCGTATGTATTCCTGAGTAACATTTTCCATTTTCATTGATCATTATGGAAACAAGGTAAGTATTATTTTATCATTACATAATTATTAAAAAATAATTAAAATACTATTAAAAATTTATGTATACTTATATATATCATACAATTGATATAATGAATAAAAACAAGTCACATCGCTTTCATGAAGGTGACAGTTCACACATACGCACGAACAACATTATTATTTTAAAACTCAATGAATGTAACAATGTAATTGATATATTTTTATCTAATAATGATTAATATTTCATTAGTATCACATATAAACGATAATTCCATTATGATTATAATTCATGAGAGAAACTTATGGAAAAAAATTTGATCGATTCGTGGAGGTGATAATTCACATGTACAAAAGAATCATTACTTCCATTTCTATTTGAATGAAGTCTATATGTATTTAGGTGATGATATTAATATGATAAATTCTAATTATATTGTGGATAATAATGTTATTATATCACTATGGATGAATAATATTTGAATTAAATGGAAAAAGAAATAAAATAGAAATAATTAAATAAAAACATTACCTTTCCTTCGAATGATCACCTTTCATAAATCCTTAACACCAATATAAATGGTGTTTTTCCTAAAAAAAGGCTTCCAAATACGGGGAAGGATTTTAGGAATGGGTTTTTGCAGATATTTTTTGAACCAAAAGGTTTCGTATGTGTGTGTAATAGATAAGAAGACTACCTTTTTAATACAAGGGAGGGGCACTCTTGAAAATATTAATAGTATTAAATTAATATAAATTCCATTTGAATTTCAAATGGTCCAAACTCATTTATATATAAGATAGGGTTAATAAGGATCTAAATATAGTCAGACAATAAAAATTTTACAATATTTTTTTTTTTGTAATCCTTGTATTTTTTCAACTTTTTAACTATTACCATTTTATAAAGTAATTTACAATTTGAGAGATAACAAAATTAAAAAATCAGAAAACAAAATACCAATGAATGATTAATTAATATAATTTTTATATTTATATCATCTATTTTCTGTCAAATGATGGTTTTTTATAAATTTTATATCATTTAATTAGGCATTTTATAATTTATGTTATAAATTATGTAAATATTGAAACTATTCATTAAATGACTTTTTTAAAAACACAAAACAACCTGATTCCTTAAAAAAACTCCTTTAAATCATTCCTATCATGTCATAATAATCCATTATATTTATGGATGGCATCATATATTTTTAATTATATTTGTTTCAGTTTTATTAATACAATTTATTTGATTTTTTCTTAAATAAATTAATTACTCCATCATCATTGTGTCTTAATTTAATTTAACTATTTATTTTCTAAAAATTATAAATAAATTTCCATGATGTAGTTAATCTTCATATATTAATAAGGACTTATCATAGACCAATATATCACATATATAACAACATATTAAAATTGTATTAGTAAGGAGAGACATATTTGCGACATATTGGCATTTACATTAAATTAAATGTTATAAATGTCATAATCACACCCAAGTGGCTTACAAAGGTCAATATTTCAGAAAAAGGATTTTAATGGTCAATAATAACTCGTCCTATAATATTATTAATTTTATTATAGAAATCTTATAATATAATAATATTAATTACACCTAAAATTACCATATTTATCTTTATTCATGGTAAATAAAATAAAAATGTTATTATTCAGAAATATTATTTTGATCTTATTGGACCACATTTTTCACACTGATTACAATCATATATGTCCATTTTTAAAAATTCAATTCACAGAAGTGTTTAAATTATGTTTAACTCTAAACTCGTTGACAAATAAAGAAAACATGTTTGTATGTAAAATATTCACAAGTGTGAATTTTTTCTATTAAATTTTTATTTGAAATTGAATCTAATTATATAAATTGGATTAAATGATAAAACATCATCTAATTATACCTGATAACCATTTAAATATATGATATTTCAATATAAATAAATGATATGAATAAGAAGTTTTGAATTGAAATGCAATATTTTTTATATTCCTTAAAATATGTATTTTATCAGAATAACTAAAAAACCCAAATGAAAGTAAATTTCTATGTCCCACATAAAAATAAGAAGTTTTTTTTCAAATATAACATATAAAAGAAAGAAAAACTAGATTGAAAAAGAGTTCACCATCAAAATGTAGTAATTTTTTTTTAAAAAATAGTCATTTTATTCATAAAATTGAAATTCCACTTATATCATGTCTATAAAACATATAAGATATCTTTTAAAAATCATATTTAATTTATATTTCATTAATATAATCCATAAAGAGTGATTTTATTATTTTATAAACACAGGTTTTCATACTTCAATAGTTTTTCATAAAACACGTCGATTATATTCAATTGGTTTTTATTTTCATTTTTAACTAATTTTATAAAAAATGAATCATTATATAAACTTGTTTGAACCCTATTTTAATAATTTAGTTAATATCATTTATTACCACAATTATAACTGATAGGGGATATATACAACTTAATATAATAATATTAATAACATATTATTTTTTTGGTATAACTAAATCATGTGTGCATCATAATATTTCAGAGAATCCCATTATTGCATGTTAGGTATGCAATCTGACATAGCATCCATTTTTAATTTAAAATTACTATCTAATTCATAATTATTATTAAATATTAAAAAGTATTATCCAATCATTTCCGTGGATGTTATATCCTTCCCCATTTTAGAAATTTAACCCTTTCAATTTTAAATTTCGGCTCAGTAACTAAGGTTTCACTTTTAAAAATTATTTCATTGAATTTCCACATCCGAAAATAGATTCAATAAATCATCCACTTTAAAATAATGAAACTGAAGAGCAATGGTCACTCGAGATAACACATACTTGGATTTTATGTAGGAAAACATGGATATATGTATACAAACTAACCATCATGTTCTGATAGAGAGTGATAGAAAAAAAAATCATTAGAATGTAAACAATCAGAAAACCAAAAACCGGTTATGGGTTAAATGGTCTTGAATTTTGTAGTAAGAAAATGGAAGATAATTTTTTTAAGACCCTTTTCCTGAATTTAATTAATTAATTTTTTAATTATAATAAGATCATAAGGAAAACATACATACATGAGAAGCAGAGTTTCAACCTTTTGTGAATTTCTACCACAAAATCATATTTTTAACCAAATATTAAGTATTTGAGATTAATATTTCATGCATGTAGAACGAAAATCAACTTCTATTGAATGAAAAAATGCAAAAAAGATTAAATATATATTTCTCTTATCTTGACACATTAACCAAAACCAATATGGTTAGGATACGGTAAAACAATTCTCAAAAATAATAAACCATTAGATAATGAAAAATTACATTTATTCTCTAAGATTCAATTGTAATATCAAATGTTCAACATACACCATTCAACAAATAACATTCATTAAATTTCATCAAATAAACTAAATTAAGATAGAATCCCAAAATTCAGAAGGATTTGATCAAATTGTATTCTAGGATAAATTAATACCATTATCTTCAAAAAACATAATTCGCTTTTAATATCCCATATCAAAAAGTAATGTCCTAATAACATATTTTCTGTGATAGGTTAATCATTTCCATAAATAACCTAATTCTTGTAAGTACACAATTAAAAATAATAGATTCTTACAAAATATTATTCCACCATTACTCCTAAAATAAATTATCAGAGTTTTATAATTACCTTACCCACATAAAGTTCCCAAAATAGTGAACATTTTCAATAATTAAATTAATCCCTCAATTGATAAGTAGTTTACTAATCCTAAGGATTTATATTGGATGAAACTTGGGTTCTCAAAATAAACTGATTATTAATCCATCAACTCATTTAACAAAAAATAAAATGTCATACTAACTTGGGACATCACATAGGCTAGTGGTAGGAGATAAAGCCTCATTTCACTTTTTCTGTGGATTTTAATTCCACATCCTTGTCCGATGCGATTGGTATTCACCCTTCATAGTGGTTTTATTTTTCTAAAAATTATATAATTTTATAACATTCCCAAAATGAGATAAAATCATCAAAATTAACAATATGATGATTTACCCTAAAATTTTATCTCATACATGTTTTTTTGAAACCCAAATTGTAATAACCCATAATTAACTCAAAATAAATGATCATATAAACCATAGTGGTTATCCATACATTTGTAATTATTTCCTAACACAAAAATATAATTCTTTTTCAAATAACATTTTCAAAAACCAAAAATCATGTTTACAGATACAAGAAAAACATCATATAAATTAATCCCATCATCAAAATAAAATTAACAATTTTAAACATTTCATCATTCTATAGTCTATCGTAGATCTTGAATACTTTATATGTATATTTTTTAATAATTAATCATTCTTGGTGATCCTTTAACCATGCTTTTCCATATTATTATTTAATACATATTTCATAAAAACAATGACATGAATCATGTCCTACAATTTAATAATGTCAAAACATGATAGAATAATTAATCTTGGAGTGGATTGGATGCTTTTTTTTAAATGGATGGTTATTGCTTTGTGACCTTCAATCCCCATCAATAACACCTTATCACCCCTTTATGAAAATTTCCTAGGTGTTTCTTTCCAGATCTTTGACACATGTGTTCAAGAATATGTTTTCTTGTATGACCATTATTACTTGAAATAGTATAGGGATTGGTTTCTATCATATATGACGCATCTGAAGAATCATCAGGGTTCAAGTGGTTAATCATTACTTCCGACAGTTAGTTTAGAATAACAAGAATATTTCTCATTATATATCCCATTTCATTTGGATTATTATTCATAAAACTGCCACATTTTCTTTCACATCCATTGTTACTTTGGCTCCGGTTTGATCCAACTATTTACTAAAACAAAAATTCATAGTGTAAGTATATTAATAAAATCATCATATACTATGTTATGATGAAGATAATAAAAAAATAAACTTATTCTTGTTATCTCAAACTCATTGAATTTATCTAAAATAACTATTACACTTTCTACAATTCTAACCTTTGTGGTTACATATGACTTGTCTGTTATGCTTAAGTATCACCCTAACCTCTAAAGTTATCTAAACCTACCTATGATACAAACTATAAGGCCCCAACCATTAATGTTACACAATACTGGGTTAAATAAATAATTTTATTTTATTTCACATTATGTAAATTTTTTTTGTTTAGAGATTTATAAATTAGGCCATAACTATTACCTAACAACTCCAATGTTACAAAGAAGAAAAGTCTACTAAATATCCATTTTATAGTCTAAAACATTTAAAAATAATAATAATTTATTTTTCATGATAAAAATCCTTATATCATTCATATTTACTTCTTTTTTATCTTAACTATCGTTATACCTTTTGTGAAAACATTTCCAAATCATGGGATGAGATCAAGACACTCAGTAAGGAATATGAAATAATTAATGAAACTGTTAGATGTTGAATAATTTAAACTCATGAAAACAATTACAGAAAAACATACTTCTCACCCATAAAAAATAAAATATTTAATGAAACCCATGAGACCATAAGATTTATGAAAATATTCTTAGAAATTATAAATCATAAAGGTATCTTATGGAATCCATATAATACAAACATTTTTGCTTTCCCAACTAAATAGGGAGTAACATTCATGGTTACGTTTGATAAACCCATCAATGTATATTCCCTAAATCTATTAGGGTGACCCTTATCATTCGAATATTACCTATTAGACAAAAAATTGGAGAGATATCATGGGATCATAAATCCTTGTTATATCATGTAACAACCTATATACATAAGCAATTCTCAAGAACCAAAACATAAAGACATAACATAAATCATGTATAAAGGCTAAATAACATTTCCACATTTCATTCAGAAGATATCATTTAAAGATATTGATATAATAAATCCATTTTCAAAACCATTTTCAATAAAAAAATACTAGAAAATAAAATATAGTATTTATTTTTCATTTAAATACAATACATCATGTAGATGAATCCAATTACCAAATAATGGTCACCATGGAAGAAAAGGCGAAATTGTCGTATATGTTAAAAAACATTCCTTTTGTCATTTTTCAATACAATTCATATGAAAAGATTAATTTTTAAAATCTTTTAATGAAATTAAAATTCAAAAGGATTGATTATACATTTTATAAATTAATGTGGTGTATATTATCAAAATATACCACAGTGAAAGGAGATTGAGACGAAGTCCCATGTTGTGAGTCCGACTCACCACGTAAAATCTTTATATTACTGAATAATAATCTCAGGATAATTTTTACATTAATTAGAACCCTTTTAATGTTTGTTATTTCTCTTATATCACTTATTAACATGTTTTAAAAATTACATAATTATTCATGTTCATAACGGATGGTTTGTTGACATTTGAAAGTTGAGTCGAAAATGAACAAGGTTTGATGTCACTATTCTATGTAGTCATAATTAGATCATATCTTGAATAATTTTAATGAAATTATTATCATTTTTATACATAAATTATACTATTAAATCAATCAATTATTTGTGATTATGAAAAATTTACAACGTCATAATCACAGAGATGTTAGGCTATACGTTCACATTAGTAACATTTTCCATTTTACATTAATCATTATAGAAATAAGGTAAGTATTATATTATCTTAACAGAATGATTATAACTTCATTAATATTATATAATCATTTAAATATACTTATATATACCATACAAGTGATATGGGGAATAAAAACGATTCACATCGCTTCGCAGAGGAGACAGTTCACACGTATGCACGAACGCCATTATCAGTTCTATGCACATTTAAAGTAAGATAGTTATTGATATATTATTATAAAATAATTCTTAATATCTCATTAATATAACATATAAACATTAATTAAATTTTTATATCCACTAATGAGAGATGGTTATGGAATATGAAATAGGTTGGTTCATGGAGGTGATAGTTCAGACATACGCACGAACGATTACTTCCTCTCCAATTTGATGTAAGTGGAGATAGATTTTGGTGATGATATTAACATCATAAAATATTATTATGTTTAGGATATTGTATTTATTATTTCATTATGGATGAATTAGATTTTAGGGAAGTGGAGAAAGAAATAAAATATATATAATTAAATAAAAACACTAACTTTCCTTAGGATGATCACCTCTCTTAACACCTTATGTAAGATCTTGAGTTTTTACTGTGGTGAGGATGTTTCATTTCAGGTAAAATGTGTTTACATTCGTTTTGTATTACACCCTAAGATGGTTCGTGGGCCGATTGGGATGTTTTCGAGAAAAAAGGTAAAAATAGGCGGAATTATGGTTGCAGGCCAAGTACACGTCATGTACATGGTCTACACATCTTGTACTTCATGTACATGCTTGGAAATGGCCCCTCACTATGTGTAGCCTTTCTCGTTTAGAAAAATAAAATTGGGAAGTACATGTTGTGTACTTGAGTTACACGCCGTTAAATGGCCTATAAGGATGTGAAGCCTTTTTAGATTAGAAAATTAATGTTTGGAAGTACACACCATGTACTTGAGTAACATGTTCTGTA
Source organism: Viscum album (assembly GCA_963277665.1). Classification (NCBI taxonomy): domain Eukaryota; kingdom Viridiplantae; phylum Streptophyta; class Magnoliopsida; order Santalales; family Viscaceae; genus Viscum; species Viscum album. The sequence continues at coordinate 1,469,614,848 of OY728125.1, read as the reverse complement.
CTTGAGTTACATGCCATGTACTTTCCCAGTGGGTTTTTTTAATAAAAGGGGATGTAGATTAATTTTTTTTGCTGTTGACGCTGAAAAAAAACCCCGTAACTCTCGAAGGAAGTTTCGGAATGACGAAGCGAAGTCATATTCAGAATCATAGGCCCGATCTGGAGGCCCAGGAAGTGGTGCACGAAATAAAGGAGGATCCGCGCGCAGAATGTTTCTGCGCGCGAAGTGCTCCCGGGATTCAAGGAATTGGACCAGTGAGGCGCGCAATAATTGCGCGCCCCGGTTCTCCGCGGCGAGATTTTGCGCGCAAGCGGTTCCCGGCGTGGAAAACATCGCGCGCCACCTGGATTCTGCGCCAGAGTTCGCCTATAAATATAAGGTGACCCCGAACAGTTTGTGGGTTGAGGAATCCGAAGCGACTCTCGTGCGCGCAATTCGGCTCCCCCCGCGCGAAAGATGATATCCCGGTAATCCCGAATTCCGCGCAACCTTTCCCCGGAGTTCTCCTTTGCGCACAACTCCACCGGCTTCAATGAATTTTCCCCTTCCCCTGGTTTCCCCACTTGCGCACAATCCGTGGTTCGTGCACGCAATACACTGCCGTGCGCGCAAAACCTTGCGCGTAATTCCCTCTTCGCGCACAATTCCATTGCTCCAATTGCGCGCCGTCCCAATGTTTTGCGCACAAATCATCCCTATTGCGCTCAAAGCCCAGGAACCCTCACCTTGACGCCCCTTGGATGCCCCCTGCACCGGAACCTGATGTCTCCCCTGCCGGGCATGCGCGCCATGCGTTTTTTTCCCGCACAGCCTTCCAGGCTCGTGTGAAATAACCTCAAGGTCCCTTGGGCCATGTTTCCCGTTGCGTTTCTTCGCCTTATGCTTCTCTGCATAGGTACGCTAACAGCTATTGCTTCTTCGCATAGCCACGCTAACATGGACCCCCCGGTGGTTCGCCCTACGGCCCCCCTTCTCCATGGCCTTTTCGATGCCTTCCCTTCCACAAGGGGTAGAGGGCGTTGGGAATGTAAGCCCTAGGGGTGTGGAGCGAACCCACCTCGTACAAGCTGCGGGACGTTAAACTGCTAAGCACCTCGTCCTTAACACAAGATGTTAAACTGTGGTCCGACCCCGTGCTTCGCACGCAGGGTCCCCCCAGCTCGGACATTTTTTATGCCCACTCGTCTCCATAGGAATGGACTCTTACTCTCATGGAATGAGATCCTCCTTATCATAGCAGCGTTTGTCCGCGGGGGAAGGGCTGCCTCAGAGCGTAAGCCCCTAGCCTTTCTTGTGGATGATTGCACCCATGCATCTCCGTACTTCCCCCCTGCCAAGGCCAGTGGAGTACTTTCACACTGCGCTTTGTCGCACCATGGGCCTCCACCCTGGAGTAAGTCCCGACACCAAGGGCCACTAACCACGCGTAAGCCCCTGTTTCCTCTTTGGGCCGCTCAACGTGTAATCCCCATTCCACTTCTCACGGACGCACCCTTTGTGACGTGATCTTCTGGTCCCTGCTGCCTCTTGTTTCCCACACGGAGCATGACTCACATGGGCTTAGAGTGCGCATCGACCATGACATCCTCCTATGGGCCGCCTTAGAGCGTAAGCCCCATCCCAAAAAACTATGTGGACTTTGATCTGTGCTAATACATGGTACGTAGGAAGCCTCCACGAGGTTCAAGCCCACCACCCGGTCTTCCCGACCTCTCCATGTCGGTTCCCTGACCACTTTGGGCCGCCTCAGAGCGTAAGCCCCAAATCTTTCGTCCCAAATGACGTTAAACTGTATTTTGTCCCGCATAACGTTAAACTGTATTGCGTCCCGCATGACGTTAAACTGTATTTTGTCCCGCATGACGTTAAACTGTATTCCGTCCCGCATTACGTTAAACTGTATTTCGTCCCGCATGACGTTAAACTGTATTCCGTTCCGCATGACGTTAAACTGTATTCCGTCCCGCATGACGTTAAAATGTATCGCGTCCCGCATGACGTTAAACTGTATCCCCCCTCTTGGGTCGTATCAGAATGTAAGCCCCATGTTTCACTCCACCATCCATCCTGATCCTTACCTAGTCCGCCACATCCTGGTGATATCATGCCACCCTTTCCCACTCCATGATATATGGGAAGCCGCCCACGTGCTGGCCCCAACATCGGTGTTTCCCCCTTGGGATCCTTCAGCCCGATCCGTCTCCGCAAGACGTTAAACTCGCGACATACCCCGTGTTAAACATGGAAAGCTGAGGAAAACCTCAGACGGTACACATTCCCCACGTTCGATGTGGGATTCCTCGGGCTTCCGCGCCCTCGAGAAGCCCTGGGATGAGGGACCAAAGACAGACATGTCGACGATTCCCCAACGTGACCATTCTCCTCCCCGCAGTTTGCTGTCCCGACAAGACCCCATGGAGCGTCTTGACGGAAGCAGCTTAATTAACTGGCGTCGATGTAGATATGGCACCAAGAATGAGCTTCACGAACCCGTCTTAAATCTATGAGGGAGACCCGGACTAGGTGACGAGCTTCGAGGAGGAATCCATGGAAGGAAGAACCGACATCCCATCATCCCGGTTTCGATCAAGGAGCAGATGTACCTGAACAAGGAACGGATGTCGCCCACCCTTTGGAAAGCGGGAATGTGGGGCAACAAGCTGCGAGCCCTCCCCAGCGGATGGACGCACGTGCCCCAGCGAAAGTGTCGGAAACAAAAAATGGTGAACCCGACGTGAAGCTCTTCTGCTCAACATGGGGAATGGTAGCTGTTGGATCATTGGAATAATGGCATGTCATCAGGTCTGGGTAACCCCCACCGGGACGTGAACCCGGCAGTGGTCGAGGCCGTCAGGATGTTGACTACTCCGTTCTGTGACGTCGTCAGCGTGGATCCCTCTCGCCGACCATGGAAGACAGAATGACGCTGGGCCTTGGTTGTTGATCTCCTTTCCTGTTGATACTAATGGGTTCATCTCCCTGTTTCCAGGAATCATATCACTGCATTCGGAGCTCGATCGCCACCTGCCCACCGCCGCAGGGGCAGGGGCAGTACCGACGCGGCTACCCCGCGCGGTCCCACCTATCCCACGATTGCTTCGACTTCGACCGTCGTAGCAGCCAGGCGCTTGTGCCCCCTCTCCCCGTCAGAAATCATCCAATGGTGGGTGATCAATAACCTGGTTCATAGGTATGATGAGGAAGGGGTCATCCCCACCAGGGGCATGGCCCGCTTGGATCTAGAGGCGGCTGCGCCTCACCACCATCGCCGCCCTCGAGGGCCGCGCAGGGAGCCGCCGCTCCCCACACCGACGTTCAACAGCTTCGGGAGGCTACCCCCGGAGCGCTTTGACACATCCCTCCCCTGCGCCAATGAGGTGGGGGATGTCCGGGTCCACCCGATCGGCAATCCATCACAATGGTTAACGGCAAGAACACCCGCCAGGCCGCGCCGACGCCGCCGCCCGACTCCCCGAGCCGAGGAGCAGGCAACCTTCATGCCCGCACCACCGGCTCCGTCCCATTTTACTCAACGCCAGCTTCGGGCGCGAGTGGGGTAGAATGCCCATCTTGGGGAACCAGCATCAGCAACCATCGTAGCCCCAGCCACTGCTGACTCATGTTCCCATATCCCTGCGCATGTTGAGCAGGGGCAGCCGCGTGCCCGACTGGGATCGAAACCCCGACCACCCTATAGGCAGGTTGGGTCGAATATCCCGGTCGCGGACACTAGTAATGGCCACTGCGGACCTATCCGTGGTAGTGCCGCTAACTATGAAGGCTCATCCCGTTCCACCGATCTGAGAAGCCGAAAGCTTCTTCACGACGGCTATGCTCCGGGTATGACTCCTTCCAGCACCCACTGCATGGGGTATGAGGTCACTCCCCCTACTGCCGTTCGCGAGCATGGAGCCGTTGTGTTTCCAGTCACTCACTCACATGGAGGTCCTCGCCATGTCCCTTTCAACATCTGTCCCGGTGCTTCTCGCACCCCGGCCTTTGGTCCCCTTTGCCCCAGCTCTATTGTGGCTGGGGGACCCCATGACAAAAGTCATCCTTATCCTGAGGAGCTACCCAGGGGAAGGAAGGTCGGGCGTCGTCACCGTAGGAGGAATTTCAGGGGAGTCCGGACGGGAATCAGACCAGTCCGTTTCTCGGATTCTAAGGTAGAGTACGATTCGACGATTGAACCCCCCCCCCCCCCCAACCTTTCGAGTTTAGGGAAGGGATGGGGACGCGGCGCGTGAGTCTCGTACTCCCCGAATGCGAGATCCGTATGATTCCTTCCTCCCTTCGAAGGTATATCCAGGAGGACGAGGACTTGGCGTACCGCCAGGGATCAAGCTCGTAGTTTCCACTAACCTCCTCGGAAGAACCTCTCGCCCCTGTTAGGGAGGATGAGGAACCTTTTTGGGGACCGACGGAAGGATCGTGAGGCGACGCACCCTCGGCGAGCACCGACGTTGTGACAGTAGGCCCATCCAACGGCCCATCCTATCATGATGTGGCAGCCAGGGCACTACAACCCTGGGAGGATAACCCAGGGATCGGCGGCCAATCATCCTATTCTCCGTATTCCCCGACGGCCAGACCGCCGTCCCGACAGCCTACCTCGGTGCCATTGCCAATTCCCCGACTTTCCTCGTTGGACGAGTAGGGGCAGAATGTTCCGGACCCCGAGCCGGAGCCGTGGAGCTTCTGGACCGTTCTTGCAGCGGGCCACTTCCCTGAGAAGTTTTGGATGGTCGCGGAATCGGGTTTTGATGTCCCAGAGTCACTCACCCCAGGAGAGTTTGAATGCTTCCGCCAGATTCTTCGGGTGACTCACTCCAACCTCCATCATCAGCTAACGCCTTATCCCGGGAGCCAACCGCATCTCGAGGAGATTGGTGAGCAGTGCCGTCGGGTTGACCTGGCATCACTCCCCGCTGTCCGGCACCCCGAGTCGCTGGGCCTCCAGGAGGCCCTTCAGCAACAATGCATCCAGAGTTTTCAATTACTCCGCAGAGTTATTGAGGAGGCCACCCCCCACGCGCACGTCCGTGGGTGGGGGCAGTACGTCGCGCTCCTCTTCTGTGCGATCCTCCGGCAGCCCGATCCACTGGGCGACCCTGATGGAATGTTGCCGAGGGCAGTAGTAGTCAACATGGATGAACCTTCAGATGAGGGAAACATTGTGGATCCCCTCGACGGGGACTCACCCCCCGGGGACAGGCCGCTACTAGACCCATCTGGGAGGATTACTCACCAACAGAGCAGCCTCCTAGGTCTTCCTGTACCCACGGAGGCACTGACACTCGGCCGAAATATCGGCAAGGGTAAAGAGCCCGTCGGGTCTGTCAAACTCGCCGACCCATCTACCATAGTGTATAAGGCAAAGGAGGATCCCAAGAAGGCCACGGTGCGCCAACAGCTAGCCGAGAAAAAGAGGCTGGTTGATGAGCTCCTGGCCGAGCACATTGCAGAGCGGCGGCCTGTCTATGACAACCATAGACCAGGACAGCAGGGGTAGGAGCATCTACCCCTTGCTGAGATCCCCCGGGAAACCGTGACCGTGTCGTGTTCGCCGAAAGGAGAGACACTGGAGCCCATGGAAAGAGGGCGGATTATGTTTCGCCAAACCCTCCCGAGCAGCGAGGCAACCTGGGAGACCCTGCTCAGTTTCCTCCTGCCGCTCCGAGAGTCGCTCCACCAGCTACCCCCCGAGCCGCTGAGTGCGACTGTCGTATCGAATATCCTGGAAATGCGCTTGTGGTTAGAGATCCCCGTCAGGACAGGAATCCACATCCGGATGATCTGATGTAAGTACTCATCGCTCTCTTGGAGGCCCTGGAAACCAGGCAGGTGGCGATCCCACCGGATGGAAATCCGTACCCCGCATGGGTGGATGACATGCTGGCCCCGCCGGGATTTGGGAACCCCACTTTCGCCCCCTTTAATGGGACCGGAGACCCGCCACAACATTTGGCCCACTTCAACTCGAGGTGTGGGCCTATGTTAGGGACTCCGGCGCAGAAGGAGGCTGCCAAGCTCCGGTGCATCGTTCAGACACTAGAGGGACCATCATTCGTTTGGTACAGCTAGCTCCCTGTTGGATCAGTGACTAGATGGGAGGACCTTCGTCGGCAATTCCTGTACCAGTTCAGTTCCACAACCCGGAAGACGAACATTGCAGATCTTTTCAGGTGCAAGCAAAGGCCCGACGAGCGAGTCACGGACTTCGTCACCCGGTGGAAGGGGCTCACGTACTCCCTTGACATGCCACTGAATCATGAGTAATTACTGACGATGTGTGTGGGGAACGTCAAGGTGGAGTTGGTTCCTTCCCTGATCATGCAGAATTGCCCTGGAGGGTTCCGGGACTTCTCGGACAAGGCTCAGCGCCTCGAAGAATCCCTGCAACAGGCCAGTCAGGCACGCCCGCTGCCTCCTGTGATCTCTGCAAGGAGAGCCGCCAGAGCCGAACCCGTTGTTGTGGTGCAGATAGAGGCCCCAGACAGCTAGAGTTGCTGCCAGTGAGGCCAACTCAGCAGGCTCATAGGGTTCCACCCCCATAGCCTCCGACCCATCAGTGACCGCCTCAGAATTGGATGGTGCCTCCGCGTAACGCACCTCCACCACCTAGGCGAGGTTATCCGGCTCCGCCTCCTCGGCCTGCTCCATCGGCCCCTGGCCATGGTCATCCCCCAAGAGTCCCCTTTACAGGCAAAATAGATCGGGCTTACTCGTTTGGTGAGGCACAGGTCCCCGGTTATTTCCGTAGCACCTTGGATCAGAGGATCGTGCGACTGCCTGAGTGTCGGAAGCCAGAAGAGGCGTGTCTCACGGATCACCCTAACTACTGCCCATATCACTAGTTCCTGGGACACACCATCCAGAAATGATATGTGTTCAAGGACTGGATCCAAGACCAGATTGACAATAACATAGTCAGGTTGGACCCAGCCCCGGTACAGGTGGCAGGTGTCTTCGTGGGATCAGATGGCAGTAGTGACGACAGCGATGGGTGGGAACAGGTTTCCGACCGTGGGTCCCGGAATTATAACGACTAGATGGCCCGCAGGATGGTCGCCCGTGCCCATGGCATCATCCGTGACCACCTAGACCAGTCAGAGCCCTCGGAATCCGTGCGCGCCGCTTTGGCACCGTCGTCCTAGCCTACTTCTTCCCAGAAGAGCAGGCGGCGGCACAAGAAGAAAGAACGTGCCCTGCCGTTGCCGTCGTCTTCTCGCACGCTTAGCGATTTCATGCCCCCAGGAATAGGGATCCCTCCGAGACCCCGTCCGGTAATGGATGACTCCTCGACTGAGAGCCCGGGGTATGCTTCGGTTAACACCGTAGAGTTGGTAAATCCTTTTGTGGCTCCTGACGACGAGGAGCGCCAGGTGAACCTCCCCGAGAGCCCGAGGTACACTTCGGTTAACACTGTAGAGTTGGTAAATCCCTTTGTGGCTCCCGACGACGAGGAGCGCCAGGTGAACCTCCCCAATGTCCCCAGTCGTTGCCAAAGTCGACGGAGCCGTGGCTACGTGAATCGCCGGGGCACGACGGTCGTCACCTCCAGTCTGGTCGTGCACGCCACCGAGACCAGGCAGCAGGCCCGGTGTAGAGAGCAGCACTCGCGGCTCCCTCATCCGATGACAACAGGTTCGCTTCCACCACCGTTTGTGTTGCTAGATCGGGTGGAATCGCCTTGCCCTGGTCACAACCAGCCCAGCCCTGCCACTGGCCGACTACGACCTTTCGATCCTAGCATGACAGCCACCTCCCGGGCTTCAGCTGGTGAACAGCGGGACATGCCTAGTACCAGTCAGTCATTGGTCCCGACAGCAGGGCCCGTCATTCCCCCAATCGCAGAACGACCTCCTGTAAGCAGAAGCTCGCGTTTGGCACGAAAGTATGATGTCCTGAAGCATCTGGCCGACATTCCGGCGAGGGTTTCCATCCTTGAGGCCCTCCGCCTATCATCTGAGATGCGTGAGGCACTTTCCGAGGCTCTGAGGAGCCCCCTCCAGTTTGAAACGGAGGTAGCGGCCGCAGAAGCCTTCCACACCGAGGTGATTGAGGACGCCGAAAGTTAGGCGGTTATCTCATTCTCCGGTGAAGATGAAGACCCTCCCATACAGGGGCACATCTACCCGCTGTACATCACCGGCCAGTTCAATGGCGTGGAGGTCAGTCGCTGTCTTGTCGACACGGGTTCTGGGATTAACCTGATCCCAACTCAGACACTGCAAAAACTGGGGTTGTCCGAGGATGATTTAATTCCCTCCGACCTCAAGATCTAGGGGTATGACAGGACCGAGAAAACTCCACTCGGAAAGATTCGTCTAAAGACCTAGTTCGGTGGATTAATTACCAATACTGAATTCATGGTTGTCTCTGAGGACACCGCCTACAACGCGTTGATGGGCAGGTCGTGGCTCCATCTTCACGCAGTGGTTCCCTCATCATACCATCAGTGCCTCAAATACTCCCTTAAGGGTCGAGTGGGTGTACTCCAAGGAGATGCATCCCCATTTGCCTCTTGTGAAGCTCGTTACCTGGATGCTGACTATTACAAGAGCAAGGACAAGAAGATCCTGGCAGGTGAGGTTGAGCCTGCAGCTATAGCGAGCGATCCCTGGGCAGGTTTGGATGACGCATATGTCTTCCCAATCCATCGGTTGGAGGCCACGACTCCCGATATGGGAGAGTGCATTGTTGTCTCGGGTACCATAGGAATGCATATTTCTGGTTCTAAGTGACGGCAGGAAATCACCTCGTACTCTTACACCAACCAGGCCCGAGTGGTCCCCGAGCCTCCTACCCCCGTACGATATCGGGACGTTGGGCTTATGGCAACGGCGGTACGTCATACGTGCATGTTTCGCCGAGCCGTGATCGACCGACTCAGGCCAACGCGACACCACTGCTTCTATGTCGTAAAGTGGGGCCCCTTGGGCCGCAGGCCGGATGGGGTTGGATCAACTGCCTTTGTCGTTACGGTCTCCGCGGTGCACGAGTCTCCCTTCGTGACGACCCCTGCCGCCCAAGCCGGTGCTAGCTCCCCATCAGGGTCGAACAACCCCAAAAAGGCTCCCCCTCGTGGACGATCCTTCCACAAGCAGAGAAGAAGACATGGAAGATGCTCCTCCTGCCTTTGAGGAGGGCGTCTCCGCCATGGTCGATGAGCTTATACAGGTGAACCTCAGTAGTGAGGCGGACCCGAGACCCACATTGGTCAGCGCTGCTATGACTCCTGAGGAACGGAAATAGTACATAGACTTCCTCAGAAAGCACCGTGATGTGTTTTCCTGGAGTTATGACGAGATGTCGGGACTAGATCCCCAGGTAGCCGTCCACCGCCTTGGCCTCCCAGCAAACCATCGCGGGTTCAAGCAGCCTCCCAGAAAAATGCACCCCTTTCACGGTTCCATGGATGAGGCCGAAGTTGATAGGCTCATTAAGGACAACATTGTCAGGGATGTCCAGTACCCCAGGTGGCTAGCCAACATTGTGCCCGTCAGGAAGAAGAACGGGCAGATCAGGGTCTGCATCGACTTCCGCGATCTTAATCGCCACTGTCCAAAGGATGACTTTCCCCTTCCCGTGACAGAACTGTTGATCAACGCAACGGCTGGGTTCCAAGCCCTCTCCTTCATGGATGGGTACTCCGGGTATAACCAGAACCGGATGGCCCCCGAGGATGAAGAGTTCACTGCCTTCAGAGCCCCCCAGGGCACTTTCTGCTATCGGGTTATGCCCTTCGACCTGAAGAACGCGGGTGCCACCTATCAACGGGATATGCACCGCATATTCAAGCCGATCCTCGGGACGCTGGTGGAGTGTTATGTAGATGACCTGGTGGTCAAATCTCATCAGTGCTATGACCATCTCAAAGACCTTGAGAAAGTGTTCGGTCTGCTCCGTTCCCGTCACTTGAAGATGAACCCGTTGAAGTGTGTCTTCGGGGTCACCTCCGGAAATATTCTTGGCTTCATCGTCAGGTATTGAGGTATCGAGATCGACCCTGAGAAGATCAAGCCCATCAGTCAGATGCCTCCCCTGCGTAATATTCGGGATCTTCGAGGCCTCCAAGGCCACTTAGCCTACATACGCCGATTCATTGCGAATCTGGCCGGAAAGTGTAAGACCTTCTTTCGGCTCATGAAGAAAGGTGTCGCCTATGGGTGGGACGAAGAGTGTCAGACCGCTTTTGAGGAAATCAAGAAGTATCTGCTTCAACCTCCGGTCCTGATGCCACCCGTTCCCGGAAGGCCGCTGGTCCTTTACGTGATCGCCCTAGAGCGATCCCTTAGTGCCCTTCTCGCCCAGAAAAACAACGAGGGAACAGAGAATAGCCTCTACTACCTCAGCCGCATGCTCCTCGACGTAGAGATTAGATACTCTCCCATCGAGAAGAGCTGCCTGCCACTCGTATTCGCCGTACAGAAATTGTGGCACTACTTGTAGCACCATGAGGTACAACTGGTCTCTCGGGTAGCCCGTTGAAATACATCTTGAGCCGGCCTATGTTGATCGGCCGATTGGCACGCTGCGAAGTGATCCTCCAGTAGTTTGACATTAGGTTCGTACCTCAGAAGGTCGTCAAAGGATAGGCATTGGCAGACTTCTTAGCTGCTCATCCAACATCTGCAGACCAGCCGCTGGATTTGGGCTTTCCTGATGAGGCAATCCTCTCAGTCGATCACGCCACCCCATGCTGGTAGATGCACTTTGACGGCGCCTCCCGAAGCCCTACTGGTAGAAGGCTCAACGATCTTAGGCTTAACAGAGTGGGCCTGGGTATCGTCTTCATCACCCCTGAGCAAGCCGTTCTGCCATATTCTTTCTTGTTGTCAGAGGGCTGCACCAACAATGAGGCAGAATATCATGCCCTCATCGCCGGCCTCGAGTTGTCTCTAGAGGTTGACGTACCCCACCTGTATGTAAAAGGGGACTCTGAGCTAGTCATCAAGCAGGTTAACGGTGACTACGCTGTCAGGAAGCCAGAACTCGTGTCGTTGCTGGAGTGCACCCTCCATCTAATGGCTAGGTTCCCCTCCTGACCAGATATCGTTCACCTTCCCCGGTCGCAGAACAGTCGAGCAGATGCTTTGGCCAGCCTGGCCGCATCACTCATGGAGCCCGAACCGGATGACCTAATCATCCACGTGGCACACCGAAGAGTCATTGCTCCTGTTATCCCGGAGGGCGGTCGAGGCCCGCGAGTGAACCATCTCACCGCTGGTGCCCCCGCGTCAGGACCCCCCGGGGCTTCAGGCGAGGTGATCGAGACGGTCCCTGACTGGAGGAAACCCTTGGTTGAATATCTCCGGCGCGGCAATCTTCCGATGGACCGAGCAGAGAGGGAACGAATCTGGTGCCGCGCGCTGTAGTTCACCCTTCAAAGCGGTCCCAGCCGTGAGCAGCTCCTTTACAGGCGCTGGTTTGACGGTGTTCTCCTCTGTTGTCTTTAAGGAGTTGAGATCCCGTAGGTCATTCAAGAAGTGCACGCTGGCTCCTATGGCGCTCACCAGGCCGGGTCAAAGTTGTCCCACTAGATTCGGAGACTGGGATACTTCTGGCCCTCCATGAACCACGACTGCATCGAGTAAGCCAAGAGGTGCCATGCGTGCCAAGTTCATGCTAAATTTGTGCATCGGCCACTGGAGCCTCTCCATACTACTAAGTATTCTTGGCCCTTTGCAGTCTAGGGTTTGGATGTCGTAGGGCCTTACCCGCCAGCGACGGCCCGCCAGTGCCGGTTCATCTTAACCGCCACAGATTTCTTCTCAAAGTGGGCAGAGGCAGCCCCGCTTAGGAAAGTCAAGGCTGGTTTTATCGCCAACTTCGTGAGTTCCAATATCATTCAGCAGTTTGGAATACATCATGCTATCCTCACAGATAACAGAACCAACTTCCGACCGGCCGAGCTGAAGAGATTGTACGCCAAGTACAACATTCTCTCTAACCACACCTTCCACTATCATGCGCAGGAGAATGGACAGATTGAGGAGTTTAACAAAACCCTCTCTAACATTCTGAAATAAATGGTTGGTCAGAACAAGAAGATTTGGCCGGTCAAGCTCCCCAACGCCCTCTGGGCTTATAGGACGACGAATCGCAATTCCACCCAGGTGACCCCGTATTCCCTGGTGTATGGAGATGAGGTCGTCCTTCCAATCGAGGTCTAACTGCCCTCATTGCGCACGGCGGTCTACGACCAGCGAGCACCGGATAGAGTTGCCGAGATCCGTCTAGCCGAATTGGAAGTGTTGGACGAAAGTTGGCTTCACGCTTTAAATAACTTGGAAAGGAATCAGAGCAGGATGGCTCGAGCTTTTGATAAGAGGGTTCACCTCTGCTCCTTCCTGTAAGGTGACCTGGTGGTGTATCTCAGAGCGCCAATGATTCCCGACAGGAAACCACCCATGTTGGAACCCATGTGAGAGGGACCTTTTCTTGTCCATAAGGTATATCCTAGTGGTGCGTATTCACTGGTGACTATGGATGGTGAGCGTATCACTCATCCCACCAACATCAGGTTCCTCATGAAGTACTTTGCCTAGCCACTACGGTCCATCATTACCTTAAACTGTACAGTCTAGCATGACCTTAAACTGTACGATCCAGCACAACCTTAAACTGCACTTTGCCCTACATTTGGGCTCTATGGTTCAGCATGACCTTAAACTGTATGGTCCTACATGACCTTAAACTGTATGGTCCTGCATGACCTTAAACTGTACGGTCCTGCATGACCTTAAACTGTACGGTCCAGCACGACCTTAAACTGTACGGTCCTGCACGACCTTAAACTGCACTTTTCCCTACATTTGGGCTCTATGGTCTAGCATGAACTTAAACTGTACGGTCCAGCACGACCTTAAACTACACCCTGCCCTGCATCTGGGCACCATGGTCCGAGCTCTAAGACCTAAAACTAAGATCCTCTTTTGGTTCTGCCCTTTTCACGGTCCGAGCTCTAAGACCTAAAACTATGACCTATATTTCATCCAACATGACGTTAAACTGTATTGTCAAAAACTACTTGTGGCTTGATTCTCATCCTTATGAGATACGTAGGACCGCCCATACATTTCATCTCGGGTCCAGCCCAGGAGTTACCAAATTCCTCCCTTCCTTCTCAGTCCGAGCTCTAAGACCTAAAACTAAGATCCATATTTCGTCCAGCATGACGTTAAACTGTATTTCCAGAACTACGTCTAGCTTGACTCCCATCCTAATGGGATACGTAGGAATGCCCAGACCTTTCGTCTTTGGGTCCATCTTGAGGTCTGCTATTGTGACTGTTTCACCTTTGGTACTTCGACCACAGGGTCGCATGGCATGGTGTGAGATTATGTCCCCATTCACGTCGGGTTTGCGATAGCTGCACCCTGTGCACCCTGTCCTCAGGGTTTATCCCTCCTCTTTCCAATGGCATTTAAATACGCGTTTCAAGAACTATGTGTGGCTTGATTCCCATCCTCATGGGATACGTAGGACCTCTTGAACACCTAGATGTCAGTTCCATCCCCATCTCTTAGGAGGTCCCACGATCTCCCTTTGCCCAGGGTGTTTGGCATTACGCCCCCTCTTTTGCCCAGGGATCCGCCATCTCTTGGCCGCTCTCGGACTGAGCCCTCTGACCCTTTACAGTGGTCTACTGATGTGCTCAAGGCACTCTGGTCTAGAACATGGAGTTCCAGATTCGACTTAGGCAAGTTCCATCCACTTGCCAAGCTTCGTGTTCCCCTTCATTCGGTCCCCCGTCATCTTTCATACCCAGAGGGACCCCCAAGAACGGCCTAGATACAACGCCCAAGGGCTCTCCTACCGTCATGGACCAACGCCCCCGAGGGTTTCAGATAAAAAATTGATACAAATCCCGCGTTGCGAACATGGTCAATGGTTAATGCATATTTGTTCGTCCCCATGGCTAACACAATAGGATGCTGTGTTGCGAACATGGTGAACAGTAATCCTCAGTCGTCACGCCGGTCCCCCAGGCCCTGAATGTTGGTGGCATGGTTCATGTCATGTTCCACCCCACCGTGCCAAGGTGGAATCTCGACACTCCTTGTACTAACCCTCAGTACACCCCCGCACATCAGACAGACCGAGCTATGTAACGGTGTCTCTCGGGTCTCCCACGATCCGAGCGCTAGAGTATGTGCTTGGGTCTCTTCTTTACGGGTTGCGTGCAGCTTGACCTTCATCCCCTTAGGGTTGAGAGGAGTCTCCCAGACACTGCATTTTGGGCTCAGCCTAGCTGGGAGCTAGCATCTGCTGCCCCTCCCTGATTGTCAAACCCTCATAGGTTCCTTTTGCCCGAGGCTCCTCTCTCAGTTGGTCCAAACCATATGACCTTAAACTGTGATGTTGGTCAAAACCAGATGACCTTAAACGGTGATGTTGGTCCAAACTATATGACCTTAAACTGTGTTGTTGGTCCAAACCATATGACCTTAAACTGTGCTGTTGGTCCAAACCATATGACCTTAAACTGTGCTCTTGGTCCAAACCATATGACCGTAAACTGTGCTGTTGGTCCAAACCATATGGCCCTAAACTGTGCTGTTGGTCCAAATCATATGACCTTAAACTGTGCTGTTGGTCCAAACCATATGACCTTAAACTATGGTGTTGGTCCAAACCATATGACCTTAAACTGTGCTGTTGGTCCAAACCATATGACCTTAAACTCTGTTGTTGGTCCAAACCTTATGACCTTAAACTGTGACATTATCGTCCCGGCCGCACGACGAAAAACGGCACTGCATTGTGGTGACCTCGTTGTAGAGGACATCACGTTGGTTATTGGTTTTATGCCATGTCATTTGTCAATGCCTATCACGGCTTGATGCTTGTGGCGACACCATCTCCTGCTACTCTAGGACTATCTCTTCACAACAAAAAAACCACTCACCTTAAAAGACAAACAAGATTTATCAAATTCTACTTCTTTTAGTGCAAGGGCCATGCCCGCACTCCCCTTTTCCCTGGCACTGATATCTTACCATGTCACATTTCAGAACTACGTATGGCTTGATTCTCATCCTTATGAGATACGTTGGAACGCCTGGGGAACTTCCCCGCGGGTCCAACCTACCTCCGTGTTCGGTCCCTTGACTCGAGCATTTCCCCGGAGAGCACATGTTAAGTAGGGTTTAGGTCCTCCTTCAGGTTGGGTTTTGTAACCACCCGGCCATGTGTCTGTTTCTACCCTTCCTTACAGTCCGAGCTCTAAGACCTAAAACTAAGATCCTTATAGTCCGAAATCTAAGACCTAAAACTAAGATCCTTATTTCGTCCCGCATGACGTTAAACTATATTTTCAAAACTACATGTGGATTGATTCTCATCCTCATGAGATACGTAGGACCGCCCCGATTTTTCATCTTGGGTCCAGCCCCAGGGATTAATAAACCCCGTCCTTCCTTATTTTCGGTCATTCGGCCCGACTTCATGGGAAGTGGTGTAATTGGGATATCTACCCCGAGCATGTTCGGGATGCCCCATGGTAATAATGGGAAGCGGCAGTTCTCTCACCAAAGAGGTCCTGCCTAAAAATTGGGATGACCCGTGATCAGGTTGGTACGTCCGCCTAATGCGCTTTCGCCCTTGTGGCGAAATATCGAGAGTGTTGGACTCTGTTCGAACAAGCCACTACTCCACCTCCCACGCTTTGCGTTCCCCCTTGTTCGGACACTCATTTCCTTTTGTGCTTGATGGGACCCCCTAACAGTATGGATGCTCGACCTATGGTCCGCCTACTGTCCCGGGCCAACGTTCCGGAGAACTGGTCATGTTTGACGGGACCCCCTAACAGTATGGATGCTCGACCTATGGTCCGCCTGCTGTCCTGGGCCAACGTTCCGAAAAACTGACCAACGATATTTGAGTTAGGCCCCGTGTTGCGAACATGGTCAGCGGTCAGCCCTCATTTATTGTCCTCACATTCCGGGCCAACGTGATATGGATGTTGTGTTTCCGCCACGGTTGACAGTTATCCTCCATGGTTTCTCCCCATTGGGTTCCGAATTTGGGCAGCGTGATGCACCCTTTCTCACCATCCCCCTGTGTTCGGATGGATTTCAATGCCCCCGGCATTTCCCCGCTCGTGTGTTAAGGCACATTGAGAAGTCGACACATCAATCAGCCCGGGGTCTCTTCAAAAGTCCAGACCTGATTTTGGATGCCTGAAGCTTGGTCAATGCCCCACAGTTGAACGGAATGATGGTACGAGCATCTCTTGCTTCTTGCGTTGGGCATGTCCCACAGGAGCCTAGGGGTGATTTTTTATTCATTTCGAAACTATGGTTGAGCACATCAAACCAAGGGTACAAAAGAGTGGATTTGGCCATATATTGGATTGAGACGATGAGCGGTATAAGAAAAATGTTCATGAGATAGCGAAAACGAAGCCCTCAGGGTTTAGCGTGCTGAAAAGATCTTTCCAGCGCTGCTACCCTCTGGCTGGTAGCCTCCAGGGCCGCTTTTCGCTCTTTGAAGACTCTCTCCTCATCGACCACCACAGAGCGCAGCTCATCAACCCTAGATTGTGCCTTCGCCCGCTCGCTTCGAAGCACGGTCATCTGGTGACTCGCCTACACCAGTTGTTCCTGTGCATCAGCCAGCTGGGCGGTCAGTTGCTCTACGAGCTCAGGGCATGTTGTGATGAAGGCCTCTTTATCTGATTCCTGCCCTTCGAGGTGCCGGACTTCCTGCTCCTCCCTCAGCAGCGCTTGAGCGCTCGCCGATCCTTCCTGGCGCTGGGAAATGTCGGTGCGCCAGTTGCTCTCGCGTATCTTCTCGGCCATGTAATCACGGGCCGTCAGAGGAAGGCGCTGAGAATCAGCCCCTCCGGCATACAGGAAGTGCAGCCAGGTCTGAAGTGATCCCATCCGCCTCAGCCAATCGGACTGGGGCTGCCTGAGAAAGCGCTGGATACACTTCCACCGCCTGCGCTGTGTCATCCGACTGTCCTCAGCTGCCTCTGAGTCTAAGTCATCAATCTCATCAGGGTCAGAAGGTCGGTATAGGGGGAAGGCCGCCAACAGATCGGTAGCAGGATCCGCCCCAGGGATGTCTTCATGAGGAATAGAATCCTCGACGTCCGGGCGACCTTCTATCACCCCAGCATCAATGATGCCTCTACCAGCTTCCGACCACGTTTCAGGAACAGCACCACTGATGTCCGCCGCCTTCCATTCATCTATTTTCGGGGTCGTCTCAGTGTAGAAAGAATGTTCCGAGCGAGGTGGTATGTCCACCGGTGGTCCGCTCGCGGATGGCCCAGGCTCTGTAGCCTGACGTGCCTCCAGTGTTGAGATCACTGCGCAGGGCATACGCTGGTCAGACAGGATCTTTTGCCACCAAACACCAGTAGTGAAGCGTGAGACTTAAAGGAAATCTATAGCATCGGTCCCCAGTGTTTCGGCCGCTGCAGGAGCCGCCATAAGGGGAGACCCCTCTGTGCTGGTTAATTCAATGATGGGTGTCGGATCCCCATCATGTCCCGCTGGTTCCTCTCCACCCTCCTCTGGTGGGGATGCCCGTCCACCACTCAGCTGCTCCTGAGTGGGATGGGGAAGTGAGTTAGAAGTTGGAATGTAGAATGGATGAATGAGGGAAATGAATGAAGATAGAGACAAACCTCGAGAATCTCGGTTATGTCAAGATCAGAGTCGGAAATCTCGCTGATCTCTCGGAGACTCCCTTGGTAGGTCGCCCCTTGCGAACCCTCACCTTCGGGCTCCTCTTCTTCGTCTTCCCCCTCTCCTTCGTCCTCTCCGGTTTCCTCCTCCCCCTCCGGCTCCTCGTCGCTGTCGCCTTCTCCCGGCGGCATCGCTTCCGGATCATGCTTCTGGCCGAGCATCACTTTCACTAGGAAAGTTGGCTCCGCACGCCGCCCCCTTTGGCGTGTGTATGCATCCATGGCCGTCAGATAAGCATGCCACCGATGGAAGTTCACTCGGTCGGTATTCCGAACGAGCCCGACCTCCAGCATTTGGATCCCGTTCTGCATTATCTTCTACCAAATGGCTTCGACGATCATCGATTGCCGCAGGGTCATCCAGGACGACCACAGTGCCAGGAGAATTGCGTCTTGGGAAGGATTGAGAATATATCTTATCTGCTTCCTGGGAAGTTCCATGGCCGCCTCATGTGACCTCCCTGCGGGTAACAAGGACGTGGCAGCACCATGTGATGTACCCGCTGCCGAAGTCCCGGCCTGCGCAGGCCTCGCTGCCTGACGCACCCTTGGTTCTCCCCTTCCGACGACACTGTGCCTTCTTTACCGTCGCCCGGTTTCCACGCGAGTAACCTCGAGTTGCCGAACGCGCTTGCGTAATAGCCCCTCAGGGTACGCAATGGTCCAGTTTTCAGCATATTCGGTTGCTAGGCCGACATCGACCCCGGTGGGAGGAAGAGTAACGACGTTCCCAGAGCCGAAAGTGGTAGACATCAACCACATCTGGCGTAGGACGCATGGATTCTTCTCCTACCAGACAACCGTGAATACTTTCTTCGGCATTTTCTGAAGGCACCCGAACTTCCTGGAGAATCGGGACGGCACGTAGGGCTCGCAGATCACCTTCCCGTCGATTCGAGCCACGAGCACCCCACCACGAATGCTCTGGAAAAATATTCCTGCTGTTCTAAAGAGCCTCGCCCGTTGTCCACCAGCTGGCCAACCGGGGTGGGGAATGGGCTGAAGTTGAAGTTGGCATGGTTACCAATGCGGATTCTCATGCCCTCTTCATTGAGCGTCAATGGCGCCACCCCTGTAATGTTTAGCAAGGACGGTCGCAAGCCATTGCCCGGAGAACAGACGACGTTTGGGAAAGTATACCCGCAGAGATGAGCCTCCACCCAGCCATGGAAGATCTGGAAGGGACCACAGACTCTATGAGGTGACACCCCTCGTGAGATGCACCCCAGGATGGTATACATCTTGGCCATCACGGGGACACCCAAGTTGAACCGTTTCTTGACGGCCATGGAGACCGTCATCACCAAAGTCGCTGGACGGACGCCCATCCTCCCGTCCCGCAGCGGCAGGATCCACCCGCTCAGGAAAGCGGCAAGGAACCCTGCATACCGGACGTTTGTGTCCCGGGCCTCAATGACGCGGTAGCCCCATGATTGGTATTGCCCCGCCTCAATGGTTTTCCAGTATGACCCGTCCTTGCTCCTCGGAGTTGTGGTTGGGCACCGTTTTCCCCGTCACGACATCTTGACGGCGGGATCCCTCTCAAGGAATAGGCTGAACTAGCCCTTGTAGGCAATGTCCTTTAGGAAATCCTGGACCCCCAGCCTCTCCTTGGCCAGCTGCAGTAGGTGCCATGTCAGCATAGGCGTCCGCGACCTGTCTCCCCAGGTGTTATTTGGAGGAACGAACTCGTCGTATTGGTAACCCTTCATTGGGATACCTCCGATGCAGTGAACGTCCCAGAGACTGATGCCGACTTCCCCATGATGAAGGTGGAACGTGTTGGTGTCTGGAGACCACCGGGTGAATAGCTCCGGTCTGAGTTCAGGCTGGCGGTGGAAATGGAACTGCGATGTCCATACCTCCTCGAACAGGCCGATATACCATAGTTCATCCTCGAACTGGTCACAGGTATGGCAAACCCAGAACACCCAGGGCCATTCGCTGGTGAAGTTACCCCCAGACCGCAGGTCCCAATCGTTCAGCCAGCCCTTCGTGTCATCCGTGATGCTCTGACGGAACGTGCTCGCGTAGAGGGCCGGAGAATCCTCCGCCACAGGCTCGTCTCCGGTAATGGTCCTAGTCCTTGGGTTCAGGACATAAACATCCATATGTCTAGTTTCCCTGGTAGGATGGACGTTTTTAGTGATGTTGTAGCAAGGAATTTCGTCCTCCCGAGTCACCCAGGACCGCGGTGTGTCCACCTCGAAGCCCAGCAGTGGTACCTCCTCCAGGATGCCAAAATTCCAGAGCGGGAGGTTGTCCGACAAGGGATATTCCTTTTGGGCCAGAGTCAGTAGATTGAACAAGGTATGTTTGTTGGAGACGATCACCTTGGCGCCATAAACCTCCTCGTTTGCAACCATTTCTGTCCTACGGGCAGCGGCTTCCCCCTCATCAACTCGGTTTGCGGCCATCTCGAATTTATTCGGGAGTTGGGCGAAATCAGGATGCAGTGCGCGGAATTGGAGAGTTCGGCCCAAAATATGGCTAAGTTGCACAAAATCCTGGAGATGAGCGCGCAATCAGACGCGAAGCACGGAAGATCCTAGTTTGGTGTGAAATCACAACCAAATTTCGGAAGGAATTCCACACTGCCAGAGCATTATTATGCGCAGCAGCGAAAGCGATTTCGCGCATGAGAGCGAATAGCTTATCGCGTGGAAAAAGAGGATGCACGGAGTTGGGACCCAGCGCCCCTTTTTATAAGTGAGGCCAGGGTTCTGCACCGCGCGGAAAGAGGATTCCGTGCGAGTCCGGCATTTTGCACGCCCCATCGAAATTTTGCACGCAACTTGACTAGGAGGCTCCACACTTTGGCGTTTCGGCGTTTCCCT
Source organism: Viscum album (assembly GCA_963277665.1). Lineage (NCBI taxonomy): Eukaryota > Viridiplantae > Streptophyta > Magnoliopsida > Santalales > Viscaceae > Viscum > Viscum album. Next base: position 1,469,594,304 of record OY728125.1, on the reverse strand, counting down.
TGGAATCTGATCGTTGCGACCTCTCACTGATCCAATTCCACGGGGGGGGGGGGGGGCATTTGTTGACGCCGAAAAAAACCTCGTAACTCCCGGAGGAAGTTTCGGAATGACGAAGAGAAGTCATATTCGGAATCAGAGAACCAATCCGGAGGCCTGGGAAGTGGTGCGCGAAATAAAGGAGGATCCGTGCGCAAAATTGTTCTGTGCACGAAGTGCTCCGGGGATTCACGGAATTGGACCGGTGAGGCGCGCAATAATTGCGTGCCCCGGTTCTCCGCGGCGAGATTTTGCGCACAAGCGGTTCCCGGCGCAGAAAACTTCGTGCGCTGCCTGGATTCCACGTCGGAGGTCGCCTATAAATATAAGGTGACCCCGAACGGTTTGGGGGTTGAGGAATCCGAAGCGACTCTCGTGCGTTCAATTCGGCTCCCCCCGCGTGAAAGATGACATCCAGGTAATCCTGAATTCCGCGCAACCTTTCCCCGGAGTTCGCCTTTGCGTGCAACTCCACCGGCTTCAGTGAATTTTCCCCTTCCCCTGGTTTCCCCACTTGCGCGCAATCCGTGGTTCGTGCGCGCAATACCCTACTTTGTGCGCAAAACCTTGCGCATAATTCCCTCTTCGCGTGCAATTACATTGCTCCAATTGAGCGTCGTCCCGGTGTTTTGCGCGCAAATCATCCCTATTGCGCGCAAAGCCCTGGACCCCTCACCTTGACGCCCCTTGGCTGCCCCCCGCACCGGCACCTGATGTCTCCCCTGCCGGGCATGCGCGCCATGCATTGTTTTCCCACACGACCTTCCAGGCTCATGCGAAGTAACCTCAGGGTCCCCTGGGCCATGTTTCCCGTTGCGTTGCTTTGCCTTATTCTTCTCCGCACAGGCACGCTAACGGATATTGATTCTTCGCATAGCCACGCTAACGTGGACCCCCCCAGTGGTTCGCCCTACGACCCCCCTTCGCCATGGCCTTTCCGATGCCTTCCCTTCCACAAGGGGTAGAGGGCGTTGTGCATGTAAGCCCTAGGGGTGTGGAGCGAACCCACCTCATCCAAGCTGTAGAACATTAAAATTCTAATCACCTCGTCCTTAACACAAGACGTTAAACTGTGGTCCGACCCCGTGCTTCGCACGTAGGGTCCCCCCAGCTCGGACATTTTTTACACCCACTCATATCCACGGGAATGGACTCTTCCTCACATGGAATGAGATCCTCCTTGTCGGAGCGGCGTTTGTCCGCGGGGGAAGGGCTGCCTCAGAGCGTAAGCCCCTAGCCTTTCTTGTGGATGATTGCACCCATGCATCTCCGTACTTCCCCCCTACCAAGGCAAGTGGAGTACTTTCCCACTGCGCTTTGTCGCACCACGGGCCTCCACCCTGGAGTAAGTCCCGACACCAAGGGCCGCTAACCACGCGTAAGCCCCTGTTTCCTCATTGGGCCGCTCAATGCGTAAGCCCCATTCCACTTCTCACGGATGCACCCTTTGCGACGTGATCGTCTGGTCCCTGCTGCCTCTTGTTTCCCACACCAAGCATGACTCACGTGGGCTTAGAGTGCGCATCGACCATGACATCCTCCGATGGGCCGCCTCAGAGCGTAAGCCCCATCCTAGCGAACTACATGGACTTTGATCCATGCAAACGCATGGTACGTAGGAAGCCTCCACGAGGTTCAAGCCCACCAACTGGTCGTCCCGACCTCTCCATGTCGGTACCCTGACCACTTTGGGCCGCCTCAGAGCGTAATCCCCAAATCTTTCATCCCGCATGACGTTAAACTATATTTCGTCCCGCATGACGTTAAACTGTATTGCGTCTCGCATGCCGTTAAACTGTATTCCGTCCCGCATGACGTTAAACTGTATTCCGTCCCGCATGACGTTAAACTGTATGTCGTCCCGCATGACGTTAAACTGTATTCCGTCCCACATGAAGTTAAACTGTATTCCGTACCCCATGACGTTAAACTGTATCACGTCCCACATGACGTTAAACCGTATCCCCCCTCTTGGGCCATCTCAGAACGTAAGCCCTGTTGGAACCACTTTGTGTATATGGTTGTATTTGTTGTCAATAGTTGTCAATGCAGATCAAAATGAATAAGATCATGAAGTACTCCGATGAAGTAGAGGAGTGGTGATTCAGATGATTGTTGTGCTGATATTAAGTTCAAAGAACATGTGTCAAAGGTGATACATTGTTTACAACAATGAAGAATGTGAGGAGTAATCCATTCGAGGATGATTAAAGAAGAATGAGCTTTTTGGATGAAGACCATGCAATTACGAATGATTGCATGAGAACCATGCTAGAGACTTCTTGATGGATTGAATCACATGTTTTTCATGAAGTTGATCATGATAGCCATGCTAGAGACTTCTTGACGGATTGAATCACATGCTTTGCAAGAAGTTGATCATGACAGTTGATGAAGAAGACAATGTGCCAATGAGTTGACTTCTGAGATGGCCATGCAGAGATTGCAATTATGAGAAGGCCATGCACATCACATTGTATCAGAAGATAATGGTACTAAAGTTGTTCCTTCAAAGAATACATATCACAATAGTGAAGTTTGTGATAAAAGCCAAAGAGTTGCTGAAGGATACAGATCACCAAGAAGAAGTGCTGTTGAGGTGATCGTGCTTGTTGACAAAGCAAACAAACGACATACAAATTTGTTGACAAAGGAGATTCCATGGTGACATGTCGAGTTCAAGAGTTGTGGTCAACTATCTATGTTTGATTCATGAACATCGACAGAGGAATGGATGATCTGGAGGCGGTACAAAAAGAGCAGATACAAAGTGGCGCCGTTTTCCAGTGTTTGCCAAATTTCAGGGCCTCAAAATCAACAAATGAAGAAGAGTGATTTTGGCAAAGGGACTTGCGCGCCATACTCTTGGAGGATAAAAGACTTGCGCGCCATATGTTTTTTAGGATCAGAACATCAAAATTTGGCTAAGGAAAGAAGGTCGTGCAAGTGTTGGTTGGGTCGCGCAAGTGAGTTGCGCGACAGACGTTACTGGAGACAAGGCTTGCGCGCCGATGGATGACTTGCGCGCTGCCGCGCAGGGGGTCCAGTTTGCCTATAAATACTGGACCAACCCTCCTCATTCCTCACGGAGCTCAAGACTTTGAGATTGTTCGAGCTCTCGTCGCTCAGATGGTTGAGCCGCGCAAGTGGTAGTTTGGTCGCGCAAGTAGAGGTTGCGTGCCGACTGATGGTTGAGTGCCCTAGGTGATTTGGGCAAGGAAGGAAGTGAGTCGCGCAGGTTTGAAGTTCAAGAAGGCAGAGTCGCGCAGGTGATTTGGAGACACTTACGCGCCAGGTTATACTTGCGCGCCTGAGACTTGCGCGCCGCCGGGAGACTTGCGCGTCGGGCTTGAAAAGGAGACCCAGACACTGTTAAAGAACGCCCGCCTTTCTGGAGCTGCACAAGAGCTGAACTATTGCCTGATACTACTGGTGCAAAGTGAGATTGAAGAAGAAATCTAAATGATACATGCATGATCTCATGCATACATGGAGAACTGATTCTGACAACGCCGAGTAAGCTGAGCTTCATTAAGTAAGCAATCACATCAGTGATTGTGATTCAGGCAAACGAAGACAAGGGGATCTAGTGCATTCATTCATTGCACTAAAGAAGAAGGATTGAACTAAAAGGAGCATCAAATCTGAACCCTGATGCAAGAAATGTCTCATGCAGAACAGGAGACGAAGAACTTCAATGCACACCTATTGAAGAGACCTTCACGTCTATAAACTGAGTGAGACTTCACCAACGGCAGTGAGCCAGGGGGAGTCAACGGGAGTGACCCGAGGGACGCAGTGAGCTATCCCTGAACAATTGTAAAGGCAGTGAGCCTGGGACAGAGTGTCTGTACCTGAACATTTGTAATCTGCAGCTAGTGAAGCATAGTGGATTTAGGTACGACCGACAACCTGTCGGCGTATGCTCCTTGGACGTAGCCCTTAGTGGTGAACCAAGTAAAAATAGCTGTGTCATCTGTCTCTGCATGTGAATGTTTAATTTCTGATCATATCCATCATACAGGTTTAAGTAGTTCCTACCAACGTGGGAACAAGATCCACAACTAAAAGAAGAAAAAGTTGCCACCCTGATTCACCCCTCCCCTCTCAGGGTGTCCCGGGGTCCTACAAGTGGTATCAGAGGGAAAGGTTAACGTATGTTGGATATTCTCCAGTAATTCTATTGAGAAGAGGATTTGAGTTTCTTTCCTAGAGTCAACAATGAAGAGAAGTCTTGATAATGACGCAGTCATTTCTGAGCAGAAATCTATATCCACCAAGACTTTGACAAATAGGAAAAAGAAAGAGAAGAAGATGATGAAGAAGTCCCCCACATCCAAAGAAGATGTAGTGTCTTGTTCTCCATGCCATTCCAATAATGAAGAAACTTTAGGCCTGGAAAGTATCAAGCAGGTGGCTCAGAACTCATCCAGTGGAAAGGATGATACCCCTAATTTAAGCTTTCAGGAAAAACTTAGAACATATCTGCATGATATTCCAGAAGAAAGGGTTGCTATTATTTGTAGCCTATTCCAATCTATGCAGGTTGAGATCAATCGATTAGAAAGGGAAGCTGACAATATGGAAAAAGGGTTGGAAATAAAAGTTATGGAAAGTATGAAGCTCATCAAACGGGTGAAAGTATTTGAAGAAGAAGAGGAAGTCAATAAGACTTTAAAAGAAAGGATCCATGCACTTGAAGCTGAGCTGAAGAAGAGCAATGAAGTCAAGAATTTTTGTTTGGAAGAAACTTCCATTAAATTCAGGGAACTTGACTCTTTGTTACAAAACAAAGTTAAGATGCATGAAGATGAGGTTGAAAGGTTGAAGAAGACTTGTGAAGAGAAGATGATCACGATTGAAGATCAGAAGATCATCCTCAATATTGTGGGTCAAAAATTGGAAGCTCAGTTGACCAAGATTGAGAACACACATATTGAGACTTCACAAAAGAATGAAATGAGTGATGCTTGCACTCAATGTTCGTTGGAGGAGTCTAAAGCTGAAATGCCTCCAACATGTGATAAGAAGATTATGACAACTCTTGATTATCCACATCAAGAATCAGTTGCTATTGGTACTCAATGCTCACTGGAGGATTCTATTGTCAAAATACCTCCAACATGTGATAAGAAGATCATGACTTCACTCTTTGATCTATCACAAGCAACTGAGAAAGTGAAGGTACCATCCAATCCATCTTGTACTCATATTTCAAAATACACTCCTACAATCAGTGCAGGTGGGAAGAAAAGATCTAAACAAGTATGGATGAGGAAAGGTGAGAAGAAGAAACCTACCACCATGGCTAGGGTGGATGGGAAGAAAAAAGAGGAAGTGGGTTCCTCAAATAGAGCACAAAAGATTGAGCAGATGGCCCAACAACTTAATACAGAAGACACAAATAAGAAAAGATTTGTGGGTCAATGTTGGTGCTGCAACAGATTTGGGCACTGTGCACTGGATTGTTTCTATAATCCCTTTCATGGAAAAGCACAGGGAAAGCCTATATCCAAGGGGAGGAAGCCAGAGAAGAAGAAGAAACATCCACAGGTACAGAAGCATCTGTTTACATCAAACTGATTTGGAATGCTAGATAACATCTGTGATGTATGCAACGACAGTGGTCACAAGAATGGTGCATGCCTAGGTCAACAGATATCCAGAGCTGATAAGAACAGAAGACCACAAAATCCATCTAAGTATGAAGAAAGTACCTTGGGAAGAAATCAGAAGAATATGGCAAACACACCTCTCCCCAAGAAGATTTCAAGTAGGCAAGCTGAGAAGACCCAGGATTTTAGATCCATGAAATTGAAGGGTCATTCATCCAAAAGAAACACTAAGTGGGATGAATCTCGGATGAACCCATGTGGAAGACCTAAACCAGCTACAAAAGTTCCACATGACATATTGGTCATCTGGCCAGAAGATTTGAAAAGAATAAGGAAATTTGAAGATGAGAAGGCCAAGGCTGGTGAAAAAGGAAAAGGAAAACTTTCACATGATGCAGACACAGTACAGGAGAGATTGCAAACAAAGAGAAACACAAGTGTCAAAGAAGTTCTGTGTGAGAGATGCAAGAAGTCTGGCCACATTGCAAAAGGTTGTCTAACCTTAATACCAGAGCAAGAAGCAGTCCTTAAGAAGAGTAAGAATGTATCATTCATGATGGCTGCTAAGCAGAACAGTTCTCCACACAAACCAGAAGAGAATGTGAACAGAGCCATGCCACATCGACAGATGTCAGAACATATGTTCGAACGTGCAGGCATGAAGACTGGAGTGAACAGAGTAACTTGGTTGAGAAAAGAGCCTCAACCAAGAAAGTCTTCTTGATGAAGCAAGAAGGAACCACCTTATTCCCGTCATCATTTCTGTATTGTATTTGTACTAATAATGCAGGGAATTGAAGGTGAAGCATGCTCTCAGGGGGAGAACCTGAGAAGTAGTGAATGCTGTCAACTCTTGATAGCCAAGCTGAAGAAGTTTCCATCCTTAGTAGATTCTTCAATTGATATTCAAAGATTATGATGATGAAGGATCACTCTTGATGAAGATGATGAGGAGTGTTTCCCTTGCGGGGGAGAAGAATGAAGAAGCTTCCATAATCACTGTTTCAATCAATATCAACTCCAGCTGGACTCAAAAGTAGTTACTCTGTGAATTTCTTGAAGAACACGCCAATGGAGAAGGAGTTTCAGGTTGATTATTCTCTATCATAGTTGATCTTCTTCTACCTGGAATTAAAGTGGTAAACCCTTGAAGACAAGATACATGAGTTATCATCTAATGTTGGTATCATGATCTGTGGATAATGGACAGCCTTGTTGACTTAATCAAATCCTCTTGTTTTCTACATCGAGAATTGCTCAAGTAGACTTAGAGTGAAATGATTAATGAAACATTGCCTAAGTGTGGATTGATACCCTCCCTACCATGTGCTTTGTATTTCTTGTCAATAAGGGGTAGAGAAAGTGAAATGAAAAGAAATGTTGATTTGTTGAGAAGATTCTCATTTTGACATTGACAGATTCATTTTAGAAGATGTATAAGGTATTGACAACCAAATACAAAGGGGGAGAATGTTGGAACCACTTTGTGTATATGGTTGTATTTGTTGTCAATAGTTGTCAATGCAGATCAAAATGAATAAGATCATGAAGTACTCCGATGAAGTAGAGGAGTGGTGATTCAGATGATTGTTGTGCTGATATTAAGTTCAAAGAACATGTGTCAAAGGTGATACATTGTTTACAACAATGAAGAATGTGAGGAGTAATCCATTCGAGGATGATTAAAGAAGAATGAGCTTTTTGGATGAAGACCATGCAATTATGAATGATTGCATGAGAACCATGCTAGAGACTTCTTGACGGATTGAATCACATGTTTTGCATGAAGTTGATCATGACAGCCATGCTAGAGACTTCTTGACGGATTGAATCACATGCTTTGCAAGAAGTTGATCATGACAGTTGATGAAGAAGACAATGTGCCAATGAGTTGACTTCTGATATGGCCATGCAGAGATTGCAATTATGAGAAGGCCATGCACATCACATTGTATCAGAAGATAATGGTACTAAAGTTGTTCCTTCAAAGAATACATATCACAATAGTGAAGTTTGTGATAAAAGCCAAAGAGTTGCTGAAGGATACAGATCACCAAGAAGAAGTGCTGTTGAGGTGATCGTGCTTGTTGACAAAGCAAACAAACGACATAAAAATTTGTTGACAAAGGAGATTCCATGGTGACATGTCGAGTTCAAGAGTTGTGGTCAACGATCTATGTTTGATTCATGAACATCGACAGAGGAATGGATGATCTGGAGGCGGTACAAAAAGAGCAGATACAAAGTGGCGCCGTTTTCCAGTGTTTGCCAAATTTCAGGGCCTCAAAATCAAAAAATGAAGAAGAGTGATTTTGGCAAAGGGACTTGCGCGCCATACTCTTGGAGGATAAAAGACTTGCGCGCCATATGTTTTTGAGGATCAGAACATCAAAATTTGGCTAAGGAAAGAAGGTCGCGCAAGTGTTGGTTGGGTCGCGCAAGTGAGTTGCGCGACAGACGTTACTGGAGACAAGGCTTGCGCGCCGATGGATGACTTGCGCGCCGCCGCGCAGGGGGTCCAGTTTGCCTATAAATACTGGACCACCCCTCCTCATTCCTCACAGAGCTCAAGACTTTGAGATTGTTCGAGCTCTCGTCGCGCAGATGGTTGAGCCGCGCAAGTGGTAGTTTGGTCGCGCAAGTAGAGGTTGCGCGCCAACTGATGGTTGAGTGCCCTAGGTGATTTGGGCAAGGAAGGAAGTGAGTCGCGCAGGTTTGAAGTTCAAGAAGGCAGAGTCGCGCAGGTGATTTGGAGACACTTGCGCGCCAGGTTATACTTGCGCGCCTGAGACTTGCGCGCCGCCGGGAGACTTGCGCGTCGGGCTTGAAAAGGAGACCCAGACACTGTTAAAGAACGCCCGCCTTTCTGGAGCTGCACAAGAGCTGAACTATTGCCTGATACTACTGGTGCAAAGTGAGATTGAAGAAGAAATCTAAATGATACATGCATGATCTCATGCATACATGGAGAACTGATTCTGACAACTCCGAGTAAGCTGAGCTTCATTAAGTAAGCAATCACATCAGTGATTGTGATTCAGGCAAACGAAGACAAGGGGATCTAGTGCATTCATTCATTGCACTAAAGAAGAAGGAATGAACTAAAAGGAGCATCAAATCTGAACCCTGATGCAAGCAATGTCTCATGCAGAACAGGAGACGAAGAACTTCAATGCACACCTATTGAAGAGACCTTCACGTCTATAAACTGAGTGAGACTTCACCAACGGCAGTGAGCTAGGGGGAGTCAACGGGAGTGACCCGAGGGACGCAGTGAGCTATCCCTGAACAATTGTAAAGGAAGTGAGCCTGGGACAGAGTGTCTGTACCCGAACATTTGTAATCTGCAGCTAGTGAAGCATAGTGGATTTAGGTACGACCGAAAACCTGTCGGCATATGCTCCTTGGACGTAGCCCTTAGTGGTGAACCAAGTAAAAATAGCTGTGTCATCTGTCTCTGCATGTGAATGTTTAATTGCTGATCATATCCATCATACAGGTTTAAGTAGTTCCTACCAACGTGGGAACAAGATCCACAACTAAAAGAAGAAAAAGTTTCCACCCTGATTCACCCCTCCCCTCTCAGGGTGTCCCGGGGTCCTACAAGCCCCATGTTTCACTCCACCATCCATCCTGATCCTTACCTGGGCCGCCACATCCCGGTGAGATCATGCCACCCATTCCCACTCCATGATATATGGGAAGCCGCCCACGTGATGAACCCAACATCAGTGTTTCCCCCTAGGGATCCTTCAGCCCGATCCATCTCCGCAAGATGTTAAACTCATGAAATACCCCATGTTAAACAAGGGAAGCTGAGGAAAACTTCATACGGTACACATTCCCCGCGTTCGATGTGGGATTCCTCGGGCTTCCGCGCCCTCAAGAAGCCCTGCGATGAGGGACCAAAGGCGGACATGCCGACGATGCCCAAACGTGACCATTCTCCTCACTGCAGGTTGCTGTCCCGACGAGACCCCTTGGAGCGTCTTGGAGGAAGAAGCGTAATTAACTGGCGTCCATATAGATATGGCACCGGTAATGAGCTTCAAGAACCCGTCTTAAATCTATGAGTGAGACCCGGACTAGCTGACGAGCTCCGAGGAGGAATCCAGGGAAGGAAGAACCGACATCCCATCGTCCTGGTTTCGATCAAGGAGAAGACGTACCTGAACAAGGAATGGATGTCACCCGCCCTTTGGAATGCGGTAATGCGGGGCAACAAGCGGCGCGCCCTCCCCAGCGGACGGACGCGCGCGCCCCGGAGAAAGCGTCGGAAACAGTTGCGCATAAGTTTTTATCCTATTATTGGAACCAAAGACCACCCTAATCTAGTTTTTAATATATTTAAGCCGTATAGACTCCTTTTAAAGCATCATCAATCACATTGGTACCACATAGGTATCTACTCGATTCATTTTTACTCTTTATTGATTATTCGAAAAAACTATTGCGCTATTTGGAATTAGGTTCATATGCCCTAACATTCTGTTCTTCTTCTATTCTTCTAATTTCTTATATATCAAGATGAAATAATAATTTATACACAATGGTCTATCTACTACCTATGTGAGTTAGCTATTCTATACTTTCTTTTGGATTTTTTTGGTATTCGAGCGTTCAGCTAATTTTCCACCTATCAAACATTCTGGAGAGACATCGTTTTTTAGCATGTTGCTTGTCGTAGTTGTAGTTAGGCCTAGTGAAGATGATTTTAGGTTCTCTTTAGGTGTGTTGGAACCCATTACTTGAATCAAGGGAACCCAAGTGGTGCTTCATAAGATAAAATACTTGTTTATGCTTGTTAAAACCACTCATGTGGTGTGTGCTTGTTATTTTCTAGATAGTGAATGCCCTTATATTTCATGATAGCTTGATTAGATTGTTTAGAAAATGTACTGCCCCATTTCGTAATGAATGTCATGTTATGCCATGTCTAATTTTATAGTAATGGCATGTTAAATGGTTTATATAGGATGTTATTCTGATATTATTGTTGTTGAAACATGGTTTTCATGAGTGGGTATACTCATGGATTGTGTCGGTTGATGCGAGTGGGTATACTCACATGGAATGAATGTTTAATTTCAATGATTGAATGCTTGATTTAATGTATTGATTGATTACTTATACTACTATCCATGGATCTAGAACATGGTAGTGGAAATCATGTGTTGACTCTGACCCTTGGGTCCTGATTCTTTGAGATTCTTTGGGCCTTGCTACCCCTTGGATCCCGCTTGTTTGGGATCACATAAGAATTTATATTCCCTTACTCCTAGGACCCCAACCAGTGCCTAACCGAGTTTCCACCAGGGATTCCCATGGGGATCGATGGGATTACTTGGAAAAGATCCTTGGATGTAGCCCTCTGGGGTCTAGAATTATTATATGGATTCCTTGGTCTAATAACACCATGGATTTGGACCTTGAGGTATTCTTGTCACTATACAATGTTGCCTTGGAATTCTACACTTCAAAATATGGCAGGGTCGTTGGATTTTTTGACTTCACTATACTGTGTGGTCATGGAATACTTGACTTCTTTATATATCATGGTTGTTGATTGTTTGGTATTGATGGATGTATGGTGTGGCCATGTGACATGTTTACTTTTCTTTTAGCATCCTTTTTTAGAGATCAATCTTTTGAAGGTTTATTTCAGGGATGTTTGGATTTACTTACGGGATTAGAATTATTCCATGAGAATTCGAACATACTTTACTACTTTTTTACACTAGCTAAGACTTTTTTTAGAATTGTTTTTAGAACTGTATAGATCTAGGTGGTTTCCTACAAGGATTTTTATCTCACACCCGGTTTGAGCCTCCTTAGGGACCCAAGAAGATTATATGGTTTAAAGTGATGATAGGGGAAGGCACCCTAGTATAGCTTGTTGACTGTGGTATTGGAGTAGGGAATATATGACAATGTTGAGGCTTGTGATGCTTGGATACCATTTTGGTCTTTTGTTATTTTTTATACTTGTATTTTATTGTATTTACATTTACTATTCTGGATATTTTCTATATACTTGTACCATTTTTTATTTGTATATTAGTCACTTCTGGTTATCGATATGTATTCATGTCTTGTCTTACATTTTTTTTCAACCTTTTATTTTTCTTCAGCTATTTGTTTTATGTTTAAAATCTACTGTGATGCTTTGGAAATGATGGCATAGTCTCTGCACTCTCTCACCTAGGCCCTTACTATTTTTCGACAACCTTTGGAATTTGGAGATATGCAAATAAGGCCTTGTGGACAACTGGGACCGGGGCACCATTAGGTGGAATCTGGGTTCAGGATGTTACAAAGTGGTATCAGATTAGTTTTTCTTTTTTTTTACTTCATTTTTGGTGAAATTACACAAGGATAGTAAGGAACTGGAGTTTGGTAATAAACTGTGCCCAAGAGTAGCTATACCGCCTATAAGGAAAATCCAAATTTCCTTTAATTGGGTTCTAATTTTCTATATTTTGACTATTATAATTTATTCGATTCACCATTGGGTGAGGCACATGATTTCTACTTTTACTATTGATGCAATTGTGAGTTATATTTCAATTGCATCCTGGTGAGCTGAGGGAGTTCCATCTCATGCATCATATAAACACATGTTATAATCACATCTGAGGAATTGTGTCATGCCATCTAGGATTCATTAGATACTACATGTTGTTGTGATAGTTGATTTGATAGTTGTGGTTGTTGTTGTGTTAGTTGGTTTCAGTAGATAAAGGTGTTACACCATCTTTCTATACATAGGGAGTATGTGCCATTATGGATTTCCAAATGATGCACCGGGGAAATGTAAATGTTAAATGAACATGTTACATGTATGGTTTGAGAAGGGAACCAAGGTTGGGTTCGTGAGATGTTATGGGTCCTCATGGATTAAGAATTGGTAACCATTGGTGAAATTTCCTAAATAACTGAATGTGAAATAGAAAATTGAATGCTGAATAGAGACTCTACCTAGACCCGGATTCAGATTGGAAAAGATGCATAGTTTCTATTGGTTCGATGGATGTTCATTATATAGTCGTAAATTTTGGATAATGTTGTGTGTTTGACTTGGATTCTTGAATGGTTTGGACCTGTCATATGCTTTGATCTTTGTTCTTTGATGTTATTTTTTCCTAAGGCGTGTGTTTGGAATTATAGAAACATGCCACCAGGGCGACATAGAGTGGTGTGTCGTGATGGGGGTGATGCCCATACTTCAGAAATGGTGGGCCACAGCCTACCAATTGGACCTCCTATAATTCCAGCTACAATACCTAAGGTTGTTCTGGACATAGGTGTCGAGGTATAGTTCCGCAATGGTTTATTTTTCTCTATATAGAATATCCAGGGAGCATCACAGCTATCCTGGACTATGGATGAGCTGAAACAAGTTTTCTAGGAGTAGAATCCTAATTTTTTTGGGATGTTGGACCACATGCTATGGAGATGTGGCGAGAGACCATGTTAGACACTTTTGTGAATCTTGAGATGAATCTGAAGTGGTATGTCAAGCTCATGACTAACATGCTATGTGGAGCGGCAAATCACTAGTGTGACGTTCGGAACCAGTCTGATGGGATACAGAACATGGGTTGGGATGAATTCCAAACTTGCTTCTATGACTACTTCTACCCCACGACGCTATGAGCTAAGCGGGCAACTCAGTTTAAGAATCTGGTGCAGGGTACAATGACTATTATGGAAAACCCAGTAGACATTATAGCGTTGCACCATTTTGTACCAGTGTATCTTACTCACAAGCTGTCGAGGGTGAGGTGCTTTGAGGAAGGTCTCCGACATTCTTTCAAATATCATTTCATGATATTTATGTTTCCTTTAATCCCTGAGATTGTGAATATGGAACTGATTACAGAGTGTAACTTGAGTGAAGTTGGGGGTACAGAATAGGGAAGTGTTATTTATCTCTCTAATGGATCTACATCTTCGGGCATGAAGTTCCATTTTGAGGCTTCTTGTGAAATGAGTTATATTCAGGATATGTGTGAAATAAGCTTGATATATTTCTATCAGTGTGGTGGGATAGGCCATATGAAATACCAGTTTGACTGTGAATCATTCGAGTGTCATGATTGTGGCAGGATGGGGCACATGTAGTGGCTTTGTAGGACCTTCCCTCTTGCTGCGAGTGGAAGGGACCAGATCTGACGTCAGGTTCATTAGAAGTTTCTTCAGATCCATGTCTGGATGGGATCTAGAGCACCACAGATCGGTCAAGATAGGGTAGTAGTGGTCGTTGTCGTGGTGGCAAGATACTGGGTTCTCAGAGGATGTAGGGTAGATCTTCTCTAGATACCCAGGTAGGGATATAGGGCTGCGATACAGGGTAAACATATGTAGTGCAATGGTCCCAAGAAGAGAAGGATCCCAGAACACCTACAGATATAGCTAGAATCTTTGTATCTTCCACTATCTCATCTAATCTTTTTTGATATAGGTTCATATCACAGTTATATCTCTGTATGAGTGGTAATAATTCTTGGTCCTGTGGTTTTTGTTTCTAAGGATGTTTTGATGATAGAAACACAATTGGGAGTTATAACTGGTGATGTAAGCCAGTGTATGGAGTGTCCCCATGTGGTCAGATGGTTTCGGTTAATCTGGGATCTTTATTTCCTCGAGAATATAGGATTTGGCGTCATTCTTATAATGGGATATCTCATAGCTTATTAAGTGTACGTTTACTGATATCGTTATATGGTGACAATCTCATCACTATAGGGTGAAATATTTATTCACAATGGTGAATGGGATGTCCATCAGAGCATAGTTGGGCCCGAGCATTGGGGTTGGGTGAGAGGACAACCCAGAATGATAGTTTGTTTCTAGATGATCGGGGAGTGGGTCAGGCGGACTTTCCTTCGGTGGTTGAGCGCCTCAGGGTTGTCTTTCCTGATGAATTTTCTGGTATACCTCTCAAAAGATAGGTGGATTTCACCATCAAGCTAGTACCAGGAGCTACACTTGTATCCATTACCTTGTACAGGATGTCTACAAAAGTGTTTCATGAGCTCAAGAGGTGAATTGTGGATTTGGAGACGAAGGGGTTTATCAGACCCAGTACTTCTTCGTGGGGTTTGCTGAAACTTTTTGTGAAATAAACTGACAAAAATATTAGGATATGAATAGAGTAGCATAAACTAAACTAGATGATGGTGGAAAACTTATATCCTTTAACATAGATAGACGATCTGTTTGATCAGCTTCGCGGAGATCGAGTGTTCTCAAATATCACCATGGGGTCAGGATATCACCCAGTGCGGGTTCGACATACTAACATACCGTATACATAATTTCATAGTAGGTATGGGTTATAAGATTATATGGTTATGCCATTTGGTCTCAAAAACACGCAAATGGTTTTAATGGATTTGGTGAATCGAGTGTTCCATACTTACTTGGATTATTTTGTGGGGGTTTTGTGGTTGATATCTTGGTGTTTTCTCACAATCGACATGACCATGCCAAACATCTTGATATTGTTTTGAATACACAGAGAGAGTATTGGTTATATGATAATCTCACAAAGTGCCACTTTGGATGGATCAAATTCAATTCCTAGGTCACATCATCTTAGAGATAAGAGTGTTAGTGGACCGAGAGAAGGTTAGAGCTGTAGTTTTCAGGGAACATCCCAGGATTGTTTTTTACACACGAAGTTTCTTAGGTATAGCTGGATACTACATGAGTTTTATACAGGACTTATAATGCTTAGATGCACCATTGATAGGCATTAATAATAAGGGTGTGATGTTTTTGTGGTCACAATCTTATGAGACAACCCTTTAGTATCTGAATGTGAGGTTGACATCAGCACCAGTTTGGTTACTGCCAATGAAGGGAAAGAGTTACACTATTTACTATGACGCTTCAGGTGTTTGGCCACGGGCAGTGTTAATGTAGGGATATCGAGTCACGGTCTATGGGTGTTGGCAGCTGAGGCCTCACGAGAATAACTACACTATGCATGATCTCGAGTTAGTTTCAGTTGTTCATGCATTACACTTTTAGATAAACTATTTACTGGGAGTGAATTATTTGGTGCACACAGACTAAAAGCCTCATGTATATCAATACATAGTGGGATCTGAATTTGAGGTTGTGATGGTGGGTGGAGTACCTAAATCACATTGATTCTGATCTTGCCTATAAGCCAGGTAAAGGAAATGTAGTATCCAATGCACTGAGAATAAGGACCCAAATATAGGCAGTGAAACAAGATAGTAGCGAGTATCAGCTTATGGCAGTGTTTTCTGAGATGCATCTACATGTGTATGACAGACAAGGGGAGACTTTTCATTTATCCTTAGCTAATACCTTCACCTGACTAGACATAGTTAAGATGAGGAAACTATCATACTCAGAAGGTTTAGTTCTATGAGAAGGTGTGGTAGGTGAGGACCCTCTACCTGGTTAGATGATAAGTGATGATGAGATCATGCATATTCAAGGATGTGTCTGGGTTCCAATGGACATACGTGAAGAGATTTTGTGTGAGTTTCATGATTCATCTTCGGAAAAGCATCATAGTGTCACCAAGATGTACCATGACTTACGATGTCAAAATTGGTGGCCGAGAATGAAGAGAGAGTTAGATAGTTTTATTAGTATGTGTTCCCCCTGTCAGTAGATGATGGCGGAATATTAGCAGCCAGATGGGATTTTACAATAGTTACCTATCCTGGAGAGGAAATGGGATGATGTCGCACTGGAGTTGATGATTGGTTTTCCAAGTTCCCCTAGAGGTAATGACACCATTTGGGTTGTTGTTTACATGTTCACAAAAGTTGTATAGTTCTTTACAATCATGTAGACCATCGGTGTTGATGATCTGGGAAATTTTTATAGTTGATAGGTGGAACGAATTAATGGGGTCTAACACCCTATCAGTTCAGATAAGGATGCCTGATTTACATCTCCGTTTTGGTAGAGTATTCAGAGGGCCCTTTGTACATAGGTGCTTCTGAGCACAACATACCACCCTCATACTAATTTCTAGTCATAGTATATTATACATGTGCTAGAGGATATGATGAGATCTTGCGACCTAGATTTTGGGGCCTCATGGGAGAGTCACATTCCCTTGGTTGATTTCTCATACAATAACAATTATTAGGTGGCGGTACAAATGGATCATTATAAGGTATTATACAGTATGATATTTTGTTCTCTTGTGCGTCAGTTAGATGTAGTAGAGGAAGCTTTACATTGACCGGTCCTCATGCATAAGACTCCTGAGAAGGTCTATATTATTCATAAGTGGATGGATACAACACTTTCTTTTTAGAAATCATACTCCATTCACTGAATAAGACATCTATAGTTTGAGGTTTAGGATTGGGTTTTCTTACATGTTTCACCGAGGTTGGGACAAAGGCATATCAGGAGACAGTGTGAGATTTCACTGAGATATGTCAAGCCATTTGAGATAATGGAGAGAGTCGAGTTGATTGAATATCGGTTGTAGTTACCTTAGAGGTATCAATCCATGCACGAAATCTTCCACGTATCTCAGCAGTTTCGTTGTCACTCAGAACCATCTCACGTTTTTATCCCAAGGAGTTTGAGCATCAAGTTGATGCATCCTTTTAGGATCATCGTATTTTTATCTTAGATAAGAGAAAAAATGTTCTCTGAGGACGGTAAGTTCTACTGGTATGGGTGTTATGGAAGCATGGTCATTTAATGAATTAAACTTGGGATAGGGAACCTGACATACCTGCCCAGTGGATGAAGTTGTTTTCAGAGGAATCTTGACCACCCATAAGTGAGAAATATGGGGGAGAATTGCTATAAGGGGGAAGATATTAAGATCCTATGTGTTCCTCAATATATAGATATTTATTTTCTAGTTAAATGTGTTCACTTTATTTTTGTAATAGACCCTAAGTAGGGTCATTGGATAATCGGGTTGTTTTTTCAAATGAATTGGGAAAACAAGCTAAAAGCTGGCTGCAAGCTAGGTTCAAGTCGTGTACTTGGTCTACAAGATGTGTACTCCATGTACACACCCTGAACTGTCTCTTCACAAAATGTAGCCTTTATGTTTTAGAATAATAAAATTAGGAAGTACACACCACGTACTTGAGTTACGCGTCGTATACTTTCCCATCAGGTTTTCTTTATAAAAGATACAGTAGATTAATTTTTTATGCACATAAGTTTTCTCCCATTATTGGATCCCAAAACTGCCTTAATCTAGTATTTAATATATTGAATCCATCTGAACTCCATTTCAATAATTTTCTATCACGTTGGAACTACATCAGTATGTACACGATTCATTTTTAGTCGTACTTTATTCTTTGGAACAATGACTGGACTATTTGGATTTTGGATCATATTCCCTAATATCCCATTCATTGTTCATTCTTCAAATTTATTCCAAACAAAAATGAATTAGGACATGATATTAGACAAGTTGTCTACAAATGAGGTGGGTTTGGTGGCCTATCCTTTCTTTTTCCCTTTCTTGTTCTCATCGGGCATTCGGCCGATATGCCACCCATCAATCTTTCGGCCGAGGCCTCGTTTTTGAGCACTTTCCTTGCCATAGTTGTAGTTGGACTTAGTAAGGATGACCATAGGTTTCATTTAGGTGTTTTTAAACCCATTTCATGATTCAAGGTGATCCAAGGGGTGGGCCTAAAGGAAAAATAGTTGATTGTTCTTGTTTAAACCAATCATGGGGTGTGTGGTTGTACTTCCCTAGTTAGAGGATGCCACTAGATGCCAAGATAGCTTGAGTATCTTGTCTAAGATATGTACTTCCTCCTTCCATAATGAATATCATGTTATGACTTGTATATCTTGATAGAAATGGCATGTTAAATGCTTTATATGGGAGGGTAGGCTGATTTTCTTGTAGTTGATAAATGCTTTTCTTTTGTGGGTATACTCATGTCTTGTGCGGGTTGATGTGACTGGGTATACTCACATGGAATAAATGTTTAATTCCAATTCATAAATGCGTGATTAAATGGTTTGATAGATTCCTTGGACTACTCTCCATAGATCTAGAATGCGGTAGTGGATGCCCTTTCTTGGTTCTTCCCTTGCATAAGACTTGTTATTTCCATGATCCTAGGATCCCAAGCAGTGCCAAAACAAGTTTCCACCATGGATGACCATGGAACTCAGTGGGATACCTTGGAAATGATCCTTGGATCCAACCCCCAGTGGCCTAGAATTATTAAATGGAGGCCTTGGTCTACTTACACCATGGATCTGGCTCTTGAGGTATGCTTTTCAATATAAAAAATCATAATGGGATTTTTCACTTCATTATACAGTGTGGAGATGGTAATTTTTGACTTCACTATACAGCGTGGTCATGGAATACATGACTTCTTTATACAACATGGATATTTCCTTCTTGGTATTAATGGATGTACGACTTTTCCATGTTCCATGTTTACATTACAATTACTTTCCTTGTTAGGATATGACTCTTTTGAAGGTATCCTTGAGTGATGTTTGGTTTTACATACTGTAGTAACCTTATGCCATGAAAATACACACTTACATTATTTCTTTTTCACACATTCTAGCACAGTTGTAGAATTATTCTTAGAATTGTATTGATCTGGGTGGTTTTTTACTAGGATGTTCATCTCACATCCAATTTGGGCCTCCTCAAGCACCCAAAGAGATTATATGGTTGAAGGTGATTATATGGGAAATCACCCTAGTACAGGTTGTTGATTGTGGCCTTGGAGTAGAAGATCGTAGGACCAAGATGAGGCTTGTGATGCTTGGATACATTTTTGGTCTTTTATTCTTTTGGGGATACATGTATTTTATTTTATTTTCACGTACTATTCTAGCAGTTTTCTAGATACAAGTACCATCATCCTCATTTTGTATATGAGACACTTATAGTTGTTGTTATGTATTCATGTCTTGTATTACATTCAGTTATCTTGTGTTTATTTCTATTTTTCTATTTATTATATGTTTTACTTCCACCGTGATACTCTGGTAATGAGGAAATAGTCCCCCCACTAACGCAACAAGGCCCTCGCATCTAGTCGGTATCCTCTGGCATTTGGGGAGATGCGCTTGAGGCCATGTGGCCAACCGAGCTCAGGGAACCATAGGGTGTCATCCGGTTCCGGGGTGTCACACATTAATACCTCTAGGAAGGGTGTTATACCTTAAATAAGGAATCAAGAATGTGTATAGGGATTCAAGGAAGGTTTTATGGGAAAATATTGGTCGACCAAAATGGTTTTGGAAGTGTGTGTATCATAAAGGAATAGTTCCTTTTTATAGGAGAGGGGAGGGTCACTATAGAAAATATCAAAAATATTAAAATAATATAAATTATATTTAGATTCCAAGTAGTTCCAAACACATTTACTTAAAATATTTGATGTTTATGTGTATAAATATTGTCATAAAATTAAAATGATACATGTTTTAGTATTTGTTTAATCTTTATCATTTTTCTTTAACCTTTCTAACTTTTACCATTTTATCAAGTAACCTACACTTTGAGAGTTAAAATAATTACAAAATCTTGAAAAATGTCAAATGAATGAGTCAATAATGATATATATAGAGTTATAATTATTTTTTAGATAAATGTTGGATTTTTATAAATTTAATATCAATTAATTATTTATTTTATATATTAATTTCTGAATTATTTCAATTTTGACACTATCAAATACATGACTTTTTAAAAAATTCATAACAAATTGGTTTCGTAAAAAAAATTACCCAATTAAATCATGTCATATTCATCCATGAAATTCATGGATGGAATAAAATATTTCAAATTATATATATTTTAATATTATTAATATCATTTATTTGATTAATTCTTTAATAAATCAATTATTTCATCATCATTATGTCAATGTTAAATTTAATTATATATATCATATAAATTATAAATAAATTACCATGATTTAGGAAATATTGTTATATTTTTATGTACTATTCATAGTCTAATATATCTCTTATAAAACCCAATAGTAATTTTTTTCGTAAGGAGGCACATAATTTTGACACATTTTCCTTTACTTAAAATTAAATGTTATAAATGTCATAATCACACCCAAGTGGATTACAAAGGTAAAAATTTCATCCCAAGGGTGGTAATAGTCAATAATTACTCATCCAATTTTATTAGGACATGTTTTAGGTTAATTTTATTAAATTATAATGTTAAGATTACTCTTAATTACCTTTTTTACTTTTATTCTTAGTAAATAAAATACTGCAATTACAATTCACCAAAATGTATTTTGAACCTAATGGATCAAATTTTTAATAATTATTACAACCAATAATTTCCATTTTTGATTATTCAATTTATAGAATTGGTTAAATTAGTTTTAACAGTAATCTCATTGACAGATCGAGAGAACAAGGTTTTTTAAGTAAAATGCTCAAACGTTCACATTGTTTTTCTATTTAATTTTAATTTGAAAATGAATCGAATGAACTAAATTGGATTAAATGAAAAAAATATTACTTAATTATACTATATAACCATGTAAATGGATAATTTGAAAATATAAACAAATTAGATAAAATGGAAATTTTGAATTAAAAGGTAGTATTTTTCATTATTCATTAAAATATGTATTTTATTAGAAAAATACAAAAATTTCATCCCAAGTAACTTCTTATGTCCCAATTAAAATTATTATGTTTTTTTTGTAAAATTGAACGTATAAAAGTAGAAAAAAATATTTTTTAAATGTGTTCTCCATCAAAATGTATTAAAAATGTGTTTTTTTGAAAAAAAATCATTTTATTCATAAAATTGAATTTCTTATTATACAATATCTAGATAACATATAAGATGAATTTTATACATAATAATTAACTTATATTTAATTAATATAATCCAAAAAACATGATTTTATTTTTTTATAAACACTATTATTCACATTTAAATACTTTGTCATAAAAAGGAATCTTTTATCTTCAATTTGTTTTTATATTTATTTCTAACAAATTTTCAATCAAATGAATAATTTTTTAAACATGAGTAAACTATATTATCATAATTTAGGTAATATCGTTTACTCCCACCATTTTAACTCCTATGTGATAACTACAATATAAAATTATAATATAAATAATATATTATTTTTCAGTATAACTCAATCTTGTGTGAAATTTAACATATATTATTATTATCTACCACTAAATAGATTCTAGAATACTAAAAACGCATTTGATATTCTATAAGACTAAGTATTGGCCTAATTTTCCAATGATTTTATTTGTCAAAGATCAGATCTTATATATAGAATTATGGGTGAATTAAAATTTTGTAGTGTTTATGTCTCCATGAAAGATTAACTTAATAGTAACGGATGCCAATAATTATTTATGAGTTTCATGTTTAGGTTGTTTTTCATTTTCACTGAAAGGCCGTTTTAGGTTTTATGTGATTGGAGTTTTTCAAGATAAAAAATATATTAAGAGACATTTATGGAAATAAAACTCTTTTTTTTTGTAAATGTTTTAGTGAGACTATTATTAGTTGAGGTATTCATTATAATTTTTGGACTTATGATTAATGTTACTATTATACTTTTATGTTTATCTTATCTTTTATATTGAGATAATCAAGGGTTGTACTGAATCACCTTATGATGGTAACACAATTAATTTCCATCTTTGAATATTTCTCTCTAGATCTACTATGGAAAATATACATTATGTGTGTGGTAATACGCCATAGAGTACAACATTAAATTATATCAAACCGAGAACCAAAATTTACCTTGATGTTTTGATGAATTCTTTAGAAATCTCTTGATGTAGAATTATATTTCATCATCGTGTATCTATCTTAGAATGATGGATAATATGAGGGAACTATTCCTACCCTAGAGGATGTGATAAAATCTTATTCTATATATTTTGATGGATGTTGGGATCAAAAACCGCCTCTAGATTATTTTTCATACCACGATAATTTTCACTCAAGGATTTAGATGGCTCCTTATTAAGACATTTATCAAAATAATTCTCAAAATCGAATGTAATATAATAATGTTGCAGAAAGGAAGTTATTAAGAGCTAAGTTATCTAATGAAATCATAGACAATGTTAAAACATTTAGAAAAATGTATGGGTATAAAACGGGGGAAAATTTTTTATCTAATAATCTTAAACTTGGACTAGAATTTGATGTTTGTGAGAATGCGTTTTTGTAAAAAACATAAGGGAAGAATGATAAGAGAACTATGCCCTGGGTATATCAATCCCATTGAAATAATTTATCATATCGAGAATGTATCATATCGTATGATGCTTCCACAAAACAATTATTTTCTCCAATATATGTTCCATGTATCACTCTTATGGATGTACATAAATTATTCATCACATTTATTGAACTCATAGGTCATATCGATGGAGAATGATATTTGTTATAAGGAATGCATGGGGGACCTTATGGATCATATAGATAATATTCTATGAAATGAGACAACCCAACTTGTTAATATTTTTAAGAAAAACCATCAGCAAGAGGATGTTATGTGGGAAGTAGAGGATGCAATGAGGTCAATGTATCCTCAGTTAATGGTATCAATATAACAATGTTTTTGGGAAAAAGTAATTTTAAGTGGAGAAAAATATAACACCGCATGATTGATTGAATTTCTTTCTAATAAATTAAATATTTTCTCTAATTTTCCTTATAGACAACACTTATTTTACCATGTGTTGCACAAAACACTGATTTTAGTTTGTGTTACACACAACACCATGTTTAAACGAAACATGACATAATACTAAAACAATATTTTTTTAATAAAATAGTCATCACCTAGAAATTGGATTTTTCAATATGAATATTATTGAAAAAATTATGAAAATATATTTTTTACATATGTATATAAATTTTATTAATTGGTTACCAATTAATGAGTAATAAAAATAAAACTATTTGAAACTAAAACAAAACATTTTTGAAAAAACAATTTTTTTGTACAAAAATGTGATCTAACTCAATAAATTAAACAAGCCACTTTTTTTGAATTATTATAATTAATTTTTTGAATTATATAATCACTCAAACATTAATCTTTAATATTTTTATTTTATAGATAATAAAAAATAGTTTTTATTAGGAATTTTCATTTCTATTACGGAATTTAAAAACATTAAAATTAATTTAATATGTATTTAAAAGAATTATTTCATAAATTTTATATCTATAAATTTAATTTAGGTAATTGTAATCAATTAAATTTTTTATTTTGAGAAAAATTAGCATTCTCTACATATGAAGATTTTCACTTTTAAAACCATCTTTCTCATCACATATACAGTTTTAATTTAAAATTGAATTCCTCTACTTATGTTAGTTTAATTTTTAAAAATGGATTGAATATTTGAATTAAGAATAATTTATATGATCTAAAAAGTTATACTTTATTTTTCCCATAATTAACAGTAAAAACAGTAAACATTATTTACCATGGTTTAGTTAAAAATAGGTTCACAGGGGGTTAATCTAAAATAATAAGTGTCATAAATGACCCCAAACATATCCAAAATTAAATTTTTATCATTATATAGAATTTATATATTCTAGTTTTTATAATTTTTCATTTTGGAGAAGTGCTTCATTTAAAAAACATAGGGACACTATTTTCTTTACAAATATTTTCAAGTGTGTCTCCCACTTCACTTATAAATGGTAAAACCCTCTCCTCTCTTATTCACACCTCCAAAAAACCATAGGTTCAGAAATTAATATACCAAATAACATCATTAATTTAATATTATCATCTTATAATCATTATTTGTTTAAAAATCCTTCCTATGAATACTTTTAGTGAAAATTTAAAGAATTCGTTTGAAGAAGAGGTAACAACCATAACAAACAATTTTATTTTATTTCCTTCTCTAACTCTTAAATTATTATCAATACTTATTTATGTAAAATAATAATTATATTAAATATACTTATAATTTTTATATTCATTTAATATCCAAAATAATACTCTTCCTCTACTAAATGCGTTATAAAATTATCATTCTTGTGTAAGACGAACTACCGCCTCGAGAACGGGTGTTATTTTTTTTCAATCACCATCTTTAATATCTGGATATAATAATGGGTTAAATTTTATTAGGCTATATTTATGATATTTTTATAATTTTGGAATAATTATATAAAATAGAACTTCTTATATTCCATTATATGGGAATACGATCACATCGCTCATGTCTACATCAGACTTGAGCCGCTGAAAGTGGTGTGGTTCATTCATGACTTTCATGGAATATGAGAAGGATGTGTTTACTAAAAATTTGTATTATCTTTAAAATAAATATTATTTTGGAATGTAAATTTTTTTTACCGATATTTGACTTCATCTTTAGAAAAAATGGAGACAATGTTTATCTTTACATACAACATACCATCAATATGTATAGTTTATTTCATTTTATAACACAAAAATTTATGGATTACTATAAATAAAAATATAGTGAATATAAATAGTTTTTATATCATGTTTATAATTATAGATATAATGGAACAATGATAAAAATAATAGGGGTGAAAATAATAAATCAAAACATTCATGTAAATCAAAATTTTTATTACCCAAAACGTAATTTTAACAAGGAATTATTAATACAATGGTACTATAAGGTCACAAGTAAATCATATAGATTCTGATGCATAAGATTCTTGTTTTTATATTGAGTTATAATAAAATTATATTTATTATACATGAGGTTTGAATGTCTATGAAGGAATTTCAGACTTTTGGTAAGGAATTTTTGACTCAATTTGTCTTATTTGGTTCATAAGTTAAGTTATGAACCTAACTTATTCAATGAAAAGTATATAATACCAATATAAAATATTATATTATGAATCTAAAAATTTAAATTATATTTATAGTTTCATTTGATTTTATTCCATAACGGGGCATATGATTTAAACTGTATGACAATGGAAATGTTTAAATGTTACAATCTCATTTTTAGTGGGAGTTTTTATTTTTATGTTTCCCATGATGAAAATTTGTAAAAAATATATAAAAAAACACTTGAAGGTTCGTATTTTATTTTTATTTTAGGAGAATACATGTTTTCCCTATATTTTCATCTACTTATGTACTCAATTTTGGAAAAAAGTGTTTTTTTAAATGACTTTAGTTATCTTTTTAGTAAAATATTTTTTATTCAAAGATATTGTTTTATAAATAAATTAAAAAATGTTTATAAATTTATCAAAAAGATTTATTAAATATATATTTACCCGTTTTATTATTTTTAAATTTGTTTTCAAAGGAATCTTAATATCTTTTTTCAAATAATTCCCATTTTGATTTTATCGAAAAAGTGAATGGAATATTTATTTTAACATGCATGGAATGAAAATTATTTTATATTTTCTAGATAAATAAATATTCTAATGATTAATTAATATTGAATTTATAAAAATAATTATCAAATTAATATTTTTTAAAATTAATATTCAATAAAAATTTATTTTTATTGAGAAATGTTCCATGTTTTTTTTCAAAATAATTTTCCATATAATATAATATATTTTAATGTTAGTTATACTTTACTAGGGATATGATCCAAAGATTCAAGTCATATTATTTATCTAAGTGGTCACTATTTATGATGACAATATTTTTATGAAACCTGTTTCTTTTCCATGGGTAATACCATGATAAAATTATTTTAAAACCTGCTTATTTTTCGTGGGTTATGTAATGATGTAATGATGAAATGTTTATTAAATAAATTTCCCTTCCATGGGTTATAGAATGATGTAATACTTATGATGACAATTTATTTTCATTGTTTCTAATATGATGGATATATTATGATCATTTGGAATTAAAATTTATGATTTTCATTATGGGATGATGGTCACAATATAACCAAAGATGGTGGTCTCATTATAACTAGGAATATTGGATCTTATTTATCCCTCTAATGAATTTGGTATTGATTAATTTCATATGATAACAAATTGTATATTGGAGCTCATCTCATGACCAAAATTTGGTACAAAAGAGGTCATCCCAAGACCAAAACGGGGGTACGCTAGATGACATCCCAATTCCAAGAGAGGGTACACAAGAGGTTATACCAAGAGAGAAAAAAGTAGATAGGTGATTATCCCAATCCTAACATGTTTTGAATGTCTTGGTGGGTATCCTGGACATAATATTTTCTATGATTATGTATATTCTAGAGATATGATTCTTATGGAAATGTGACATTATCATGGTTCATCTTCTATGATTTCATTATGATTCATGTCTTATGAACAATAATGATATTTTTAATGACTCAATTAATGATATATAATATAAAGGGTATTAGATTTAGATATTATTCTCATGTTCTAAAACCCTTATACTCATGATATGTTGATATCCCCCTTTCTAACTTTATTATTCATCTCACCACACCCTTTATTATGTTTCCAGTCCCCCATATATGAGAAATATATTATATAACACATGTATAAAAATGGTTCTTATTATAAGGGACATAGTGGAATATGACATTGATCACTTATGGACCGAATTTTTATTTGTCCAAGTTTCAAATGGAACTAGAACTAAATGATTCGATCATGGATCATTATGTTTTTTTATGAATATTCATCTATGAAGATTTAATAGGTGTATAAGAGATATTTGGGTTTTTAAAAAAGTTATTTTAATTATTCATAACCTATGAACATAAATGATAATAATCTAAAATATTTGAAAATACAATTTTATAAAAATTTAGAGGACCACATTATAATATAATCAATTTTGAGAGGGTGTGAATTGTTGTTGGCATCTTTTTAAACAATTAAAACAATTTATGCATTTACCCCTTAGTCCATTACCGAACACGACTCTCGTATTATATTTTCCTTATCATATGAAAATTTATAAAAGATTGTAAAATAAGGGATATGATATTTTTACAAGGGTCTCTACTCAATAAGAGTATCCAATCCATTCCATAGATGGTGATGACTAGTACACATATTCGATACTAAAATTTGATACAAATTAGAGTAGTTGTTATAAAAATAAATTCTTAAACTTTGTGTGAGTCCCTCCCTTTTAAAGGGGGGGTGGAAATAATCTCAAATCCATAGATTGTTGATGAACACATCGAACTTGTAGCTTTTCAATGGTTCTTTAAACATATTTTGTAGATAGACTCCACCTTCTTATTAATGTACATTATAAAATAAGTAATGTCTTCTACTAGATGAGACTTATATTAGATTTCATAGTGTTTTATAGTTAATTTATTCCTACACTGTATTAATTTTTTTCTTAAACAACAATGATAATGAATCCTTTATTACACTTCTTCCATCATCTGGATATGTTCCATTCAATCCCTCATCCATTCTGTCTGTCCATTGTTTTTTTTTTCTAATAATGTTCTTCTGGTGATAATACTCAATCACTCACAAATTTCATTTTATTAAAAATAAATTAATTGTCTGGGAGGTATAATGTGATGAATCCCTTGAGCATCACCAGTGAAAATTATATTACAGTAATTTGGAGGGGAGCCCATATCATGGAAAATAATGAGACTCATGGTAGGATCTTCTTTGCTTGAAAACTTTTCTACAGTGATGTTCCACTCCCTCATGGATTAAGAGAACTATATGTCTTTACATAACAGATACCAATAATTCTGAATTTCATACACCACATACCAATGAAATTTATAATTACCTACTAGAAATATTAATGGTAATTAGGATTTAGATTCATTTGAATTAATTTGAATGTTGTATAGCATGCCGAAAAGAAGACCGCTGATCATGGCCTTAAATTCTACTTCCCTAAAATTTCCCATCCCAAAGAAGTCATCAAAATGTATCAAAAAGAATATTTTTTCCATATTTATACATTATATCTTGTATTTTTTTTGATTTCTCATTTTTGAGCCATGTTTAATTTGAAAACCATGGTAACATCTTTTTATTTTCAAATATTACAAGTGTGCCACTCATCTCATGTATAAATAGACACACCCTCTTATATCCTATTTTTACATCAGAAAACCATTGGTCAGCCCATGAATATCCAAAATAACTACCTTAATTTTATCCTATCATCCTGTAATATATATTGTTTCATAAATCCAACCAATGAAACCATTTGGTGAAAACTAAATGAATTCACCTGAAGAAGATGTAACATCCCCAACCAAGAAATTTATTTTAATTCTTTCTATACTTCCTAAAATTATTATTATTAGTTTTTATAAAAAAATAAATATATTAAATATAGTGAGTTGTTTCATATTAATTTAATTTCCAAAATAATACTCCTCCAATATAAAATGAGTTTTGAAATCATCGGTTATGTGTACGGTGAACGACTTCATAAAGAACCGATGTGATTATTTTTCCATTACCACCTAAAATGGATAGATGAAATAATGGATTAAATTTTTATATATTATATTTCTGATGTTATTATAATTATTGAATTATTATATCACATATAAATTCTTACTTTATATTCTGTGGGAATACGATAACATCACTTAGGTGTACAGTACACCACAGTCTCACAAAGCGGCGTGATTCATTCATTCCTTACATAGATTATACTAAGGATGTGTTTATTAAAAATTTGAAATATTTTTAAATAAATGTTATTTTGGAAATTAAACATTCTATTTACCCTTATTTCACATCATCTGTAGTAAAAATGGATACAAAATTCATGTGCATGTACAACCTACCATCTCCTTGAATCGTGTATTTCATATTATAACTCTAGAATTTATATATTACTATAATAAATATATATACTGAATATGTTTTCTATATAATAGTTATAATTATGGAGATTATGAAACCTTGATAAAACTAAGAGAGGTGAAAATTAAAAATCAAAACATACTTGTAATACAAAAGGGTCATTACCCAAAACGTTATATTAACAATGAATTTTTAATTAAACTATACTATAAGGTCCTAAGTATGTCATATAGGTTATGATATATATAATTATATAATTATATATTTAGTTATAATGAAATTATATTTATTATACTTGAGTTTTGAATGTGAATTAATGAAGTTGATATTTATAGTACGAGATTTTTCTCTCGATTCGTCTTCTTTAGGTCATAAGTTATTTTATGCACTTATCATCTACTATAAGTAGTACATAATACATATTTTACATATTATATCATGAATCTAAAATTTTTAATGAAATTTATATTTTCAATAGATTTTATTCTTTAATGGGTCATATGATTCAAATGTTATGATAGTGGTAATGGTTAAATGTTACAGTCTCAATTTTAGTTAGTTTTTTATGTTTATGTTTCCAATGTAAGAATTTTATGATAAATCTCTCATGAATATCTTGAATGTTCATATCCTATTTTTATTTCATGAGAATACATGTTTTCCCTGTATTTTCATCTATTTATGTACTCAATGTTAGAAAAATATGTTTTTAATGAATACCATCATTAGGTATATCTTCATTCAAATAATTTTTATTCCGAATTAATGTTTTCTAAAAAATATAATAAATGTTTGTAAATTTACCCAAAACATTTTCTAAATAATTTTTTACCCATTTTAATATTTTTATAAATTTGTTTGAAAGGAATATTTTTATAGTTTCTCAAAAAAAATTCTGATTGGATTTTATGGAAAAGTGAAAGGAATCTTTATTTTAATGTGTATGGAATGAATAGTGTTTTATACATTCTAGACAAATAAATGTTCTAAATAATTATTTATGATGAATTTATAAAATTGTTATAAAATGTTTTTTAAAAAATTGATTTTGAATGAAATGTTATTTTCAATGATAAATTTTCCATGTTTATTTCCAAATTCATTTTCCATCTATAATGATATTCCTTAATGTTAGTTATACTTTACTTGTGATATGATCCAAGGATTGAGAATCTTTTATGTATCTAAATAATAAATACATATTATGAAATTTTTTTTATGAAACCTGTTTCTTTTCCATGGGTTATACAATGAAAAAATGATTAAGAAACCCGCTTCTTTTTCCGGGGGCTATGTTATGATGTAATGATTAAATTTATATTAAATGAAATTCAATTACATGTGTTATGGTATAATGTAATACATATGATAAAGAATTATTTTCATGGGATCTATTATGAAGGATATATTATGATCCTTCATAATGAAAATTTATAATTTTTATTATGTGACGGTGTTCAGGATATAACCAAATATAATGGTTACATTATAACCAATATCGTTGGATATTATATCACCCTACAAGGAATTGGGTAATGATTAATGTTATATGAGCTCAGAATGTACATGGGAACTCATCCTATGAACTGAATGAGGTACACAAGGGGTCTTATAATAAAAAAATAGGGTACACTAAATGTTATCCCAAACCCAAAAGAGGGTAAAAAGTGTTTATTCTGAGCCAAAAGAAATTAAATGGGTGGTTAGCCCAATCGTAATATGTTATGAATGCATTGGTGGGTAACCTTGACATAATATTTTCGATGCTCATGTATATTCCAGAAATATATTCCTTATTTCATTTTTATGTTATCATGGTTCACCTAGTTTGATTTCTTTATGAGTCATGTCTTATGAACTGCCAATATTTATTTAATGACTCAATTTTATGATATATGATATAAAGTATATGAGTTTCTATTATTATTCTCATGTTCTCATATACTTATACTCATGATATGTTGATATCTACCTTTTAACATTATAAATAATATCATCTCTCCCTTTCTTATGTTTCAATTCCCCAAGATATGGAAAAAGGTGTTATATAGACTAATATTTTATATTTCCATGATTCAATATTCACTAAAACTAAATTATTCTGTCATGTATTATTATGTTAGGTAATGAATATTCCTATATGAGTCTATAATATTTATGGATGAGAAACGTTGGTTTTTAAAAAATCACTTTTATGTCCTCACAACCTAATTATATGAATTTTAAGAATCAAATATAGGTGAAAATACTATTTGATCCCAATTGATAAAACAACTATATGATACAATCAACACTGAGAAGGAGTGAATTGGTGTTTGTAAATTTTTAAATAATTATAACATTTTAACCATTTTCCTCTTAGTCTATTTCAGAACATGATTCTTATAATATCTTTTCCTTATAATATGAAAGTATATTAATGAAAATAATAAAATGATATAATATTTTCAAAAGTTTCACTACTCAATAATGGTAGATAATCCTTTCCACATATGGTGATTACTAGTACACATATTCTATATTATAATTTGATACTATGTAGAGTAGTCGTTATAAAAATAAATTCAAAACCTATGTGTGAGTCCATAACTTTATGATGGGGATGGAAAAAATCTCAAAACACAAGATTATTGATCAAATCATCCAACTTTTAGCCTCTAAATGTTTATTTTAAATTCTTGGTTAGATAGACTCGACCTTTTTCTTAAGGTAAACTTTAACACAAATAATTTCTTATAATAGATGAGACTTCTTGTGGATTTTATAGTTTTTCATAGATTATATTTATTCCTACTCCTTATTCATTTCTTACATATGAAATAATGGGAAATAATAATTTATTCTTATACTTCCATCATCTAGGTTGGGTTCGTTCAATCCTTCTTCCAATCTTCCTATCCAGTAATTTTGTCCGATTATGTTCTTCAGGTGATGTTACTTAGTCACAGACAAATTGGTTTTTATTAAAAATAAAAAAAACAATCAGGGAGGTATAAAGTGATGAAGGCCATAAGCATCAATGGTGAATATTATATTACAGTCATTTGGAATAGAACCTATTTGATCGAAAAAATGAGACTGTCTATGGAATCTCTTTTTCTTGCAATCTTGTCCATAGTGAATTTCCCCTCCCATAAGGTGTGAGAGATCTCCATGTGATTTAATATTAGATACCAATAATTCTGAATGAAATTAATCAAATACTAAGTAACATTTGGATTACCACTAAAAAATATTTAAAGAATTTGCGAGTAATACTCAATTGAATTAGTGTTAATGTTGTATAGCATGAAGATAAGAAGACCATTAATCCTGGACATAACTTCCACTTCTATGGAATTACCTAGCCCAAATATAGTAACAAAACATTTCCAGAAAAGCAAATTTTTATCCTTATTTTGACTTTGTATCTTCTATTTTTTATAATTTATTTTTTTGGATCCATTTTCCATGTGAAAACTATGAGAACACATTTTTCTTTTCATATATTACTAGTGTTTCACTCACCTAAACTATAAATGGACATAACCTCTCTTCTCATATTCACACATCCAAAAATCATTGGTTTATCCAATAATATCCAAAATAACATCCCTAATTCAAATTCTATCATCCTATAATACTTATTTAGTCATAAATCCAACCTATGAATCCTTTTGGTGAATAAAAATATAAGTCACCTAAATAATAGGTAAATAAATGTTCTAAAGCATTCTTTATAAATAATTTTCAAAAAATTAATAATTATGTTTTTTAAAAATTTATTTTTAAGAGAATATTATTTTTGTCGATAAATGTTCCATGATTATTTTTAAAATTATTTTACATCTAAGATGATATCCTTTAATGTTATTTATACTTTATTGGGGATATGATCCAATGATTCAAATACTATTACTTCTTTAAATGGTTCTTGTTTATGAAAAAAATATTTTTTGTGAAACTTGTTTCTTTTCCAATGGTTATATGATGATAAAATGGTTATGAATCCTACTTTTTTTTTCATGGGTTATGCGATGTTGTTCTGATGAAATTTATATTAAAACAATTTCATTTCCATGCGTGATGGTATGCTGTAATACTTATGATAACCATTTCTTTTCAGGGGTTATAATAAGATGGAAGTATTATGATATTCCATAATGAAAATTTATGATTTTCATTATGTGATGGTGGTCACGATATGACCAAGGATGGTGGTTACATTATAACTAAGATGGTCAGAATCTCCCTTAAATGAATTGGGTAATTATTAGTTTTATATAAGCTCAAAGTGTATATGGTATCTCATCCCATGATGAAGATGGGATACATATAAGGTCACACCAAGGCCAAAATGGAATACACTAAACATTAACCCAAACCAAAAATAGGGTACACAAGAGGTTTTTTCTAAATGGATGAAAGTACATAGGTTGTTATCCCTATTATAACATGTTATGAATGTATTGGTGGGTAACATTGACGTTATATTTTCTGTGATTAGGTATATTCCAAAAATATATTCCTTATGCCAATATTATGTAATCATGGTTCATATTGTTTGATTTCATTATGATTCATGTCTTATGAAAAACCATGAAGTATTCAATGATTCAATTTTAAGATATATGATATGAAGGATATGATTTTCAAATGTTATTCTCATGTTCTCAAACCTTTATACTCATGTTATGTTGACATCTACCTTTCTACCCTTATTAATCATCTCCTCCCACCCTCTATTTTTTTCCATTCCCCATGATATTGAAAAATGTATTATATAAGATATGTCTATGACTGGTGATAGTTATAAAGAACATAGTTGGAAATTACGTAGCATAATTATAGACCAATTTTTTACATGTCCATGTCTCATAACTCACTAGAACTAAATGATTTTATCATGGATCATTATGTTATGTAATTAATATTCATCTATTAAGTTTAATATTTATGTATGAGAAATTTGGGAATGTAGAAATATTCTATACTATAATCGATATTATATTTTCACAAGTTTCACTACTCATTACATGTATCAAATCCTTTTCACATATGGTGATGACTAGTACACATATTTTATACTATAATTAGACACCAAGTAGGGTAGTTCATATTTAAATCAATTCTTAACCTATGTGTAAGTCCCTATATTTAAGTGGGGACAAAAATAATCTCAAATCCTTAGATTACTGATGAAATCATCCAACTTGTAGCTTCTCAATGGTTATTTAATCATCTTGTGTAAATAGACTCCACCTTTTTCTTATGGTAGATTTAAACACAAATAATGTCTTCAAATATATGGGACTTTTTCTGGATGTCATAATGTTGCATTGTTCTTTTATTCCTACCCCTTCTTCATTTTTTACTCACACAATAATAAGAATGAATCTTTTATTATTACCCTTCTATCATCTATATCTATTTCATTAAATCCTTCTTCAAATATGTATGCCAAATAATATTATCTGATAATGTTATTTCGGTGATGATACTCACTCACTAAAAATAAATTTTAAAAAAATAAATAAACATTCCTGTTGATATAAATTTATGATGCCCTTAAAAATAACCAATGATAATTAGATTATAGTCATTTTAAGATAACACATGTCATGGAAAATAATAAGACTTTCATTAGGTTATAATTTTCTTTCAATCTTTTCCAAAGATAAATTCCCCTCCCTCATGGTGTGAGAGATCTCCATGTCATTTATTAGAAGATACTGACACTTTTGAATGTCATAAAACACATACCAAGGAACATTACGATTACATCTCAAAATGATGAAAATAAATTGAAAGTTAGACTCAATTGAATTAATGTGAATGTAGTAAAACCCACATACAAGAAGGCCTCTGATCATAGACCTAACATCTTCTTCCATTGAATTACCCAACCTAAAGAAGGCAACAAAACTGAGTTAGACCATACCCATGTTATCCCAGAACAAGCTGCCTCCCTGCATGAAACCTTGACTGATATATCCAACAACATTAATCTTAACACCAGTGTATGGAGGCCTCCACTATTCCCATACACCATGAGATGTAGGATTCCCACCTGAAGAGTATGTCACTCATCTCGACCCGCTGCCGCATGTGCCATGTTTGGATCCAAATACAGAGCACATAGCTATTCAGTGGATGATAAGCATCAGAACCTTAAAACTGAAGAGATTACCTCATACCATTACTATTCCAATTTTGAGCCTCCCATATAATGTATCACACAATAGAAAAATCCATTCCCAAACTCCAAACATGTTTAAATTTCCTATGACCATTATTATTTACTCTACTCATCAGATGAATAAATGATAGGGAAACTTCATCTTGTATCTATCAAAAAACTTCTTATATCTCTTGATCATTTCCATATTGCTATGTCCAATGTTTCATCTCCATATATTACCACCTACTTCATCTGGTAATTCTGTTATCAACACGTTGGATAAAATGAAAATATAACTCACACTTCATGGATAACACTTTATTACAGCTCTTCAATTCTTCATTATAAAGCCTATCGATACAATTCTCTAATTATATAACATTTAAAACACATCTAATCCCCCTTTGTTTAGGTAGTGCTTCCCTATATTTATTGGATGAGGTACATTCATCAAAATAAAACATGTAGCTAATGTTTTCTGTAACCAACTCAAAAATAACTTACTGTTGACCACAATCACACTTCCTAAAATATAGGTTTAAATAAATATTTAATTCAATATCATCATATATCAACATCAATAATGTTATTATATCCTACTAAAATAATTATTAAAATCACAATCTTACTTTGAGAAAATTTGAATATTGAATTTCCATTTTAGCATCTGCAAAATTTATGAATTCCTGGAAAACATAAAATTTGCACAAAGATTTAATCTGTTTAACATTCATAAAATTTATTTTATCCAGAAACCTTATCTTTTGTTCCTATGAATTTATATAAGAACATCTTAAAATTATTTCCCAGACTCATCCTTTTACGGATGAAATTATTTTTAAATCTTTCATCCAAAACAATATGTCATTTCATGAATCTAATTGATCTCCCCTTTGAAATCCTCTTCACTATATCATAGTGGTGAACTCTAATTCTATCTAATGGGTTATAAATTATTTTTCATTTTTCAATTATCACATGAATCCTAAGATTTCGGATTCATTTCCACAATATAATGACTTCATATAACATCATCGAAATAATTTTTAATACTCACCCTAATGTCGTTGTATCATTTTTTTTCTTATGAAATTTATCAGAGACCAATGTCAAATGTATTTTATTTTCAAATCTTAGTAACCATTTTATGATCATCTGGAATGGAAAATTCTATAGGAGAAACATCCCTCAGAAAACTCTATCTAATTCTAGCTATATGGAAACATATATTCGATGTTTTATCTAGAAACCCATTAAATACATATGTCCAGTTATCTTCATTTGATTCCTATAAATTTTATAGAAAATATTTATCCGATCGTTCAGAGACCTTAATCTTCTAACTTCTCAACTATTCTTCTTCAAGAGGAAATACTTCATAAACGTATTCTTTATCTAATTTTTTGGAAACACTTATCTAATCATTTTTTATATCTTTATTTGACGATCACCAAAAATTTATTACACTAAATATTAACGATATTTGGAAACCAAGTCTTGATCATTAGAGAAATTTTATCTAGTAGAGTCTATTTGGTGACATCCCAAGATATTATGATGGAAATCATTCATCCATTAATTAGAAATAGCCTTGATAATACTTGTTTCTTTTTTTCATTATAGGTTCCTCAATTCACAAATCAATCTTTGAATAATTATATATAATTGGCTTCATACATCTCTTTGTTCAACTTTATCCAAAACTCCATAATGATCAAGAACCACATATCCAGTTTTGTTTCTTCATGTATATAACATTTCACTACCACTCCTCAATCTCAATTGGGATTTTGCTAATTGAAATCTTTCTAAAAGTATTTTATTTTATTTTGAACTTAAGTAGGAAACACATCCATAGTGAATTATAATGTTTTATCATTGAAGAAAACGTCACAATGAATTTTCAGATATAGTCTTTTTGATCAATCTCTATCTAATGTAATTTCAAAATATAATTAGAAAAACAATTGATTCCACATTTCAATAGATTCCATTGTGAATTCTCCTTCTATGGTGTCCCAGTATTTCTACTATTTTATTGGACTTCAAAAAATTTCAAATCCAATGATTATTTTATATAACATTGAATGTTTCATCGGATGAACTCAGCAATGAAGACTTTAATAAAATATACCCACTAGATACTCCATCTGATAGAATAATTTCAATCCCAATATAATTGTACTAAGATAAAACCACTATATGTTTACCTCATATTGATTGACTTCATTTTATTACCTTTTTTATATTGACTACATACAATCAACATGGTACACTTCCCTCTATGTTATAGCATTCATCAAAACCTTTTCTGTCAGTTTATCTTGGAAAATTTCTGAAGGAAATTTTAAATATGTTGATAACCAAAGTTATCCTCCAAAAAATCATAGCACATTATTTTTTCATTAATAACTACTCAATAATAATCATATATTAACTCAAAGTATTCAAAATAACTTTCACCTTTTTGAGATAATAATACTTGGGAAACAACATTTCTTCTTTATTCATTAATCCAAGATACATATACTTTCTTATTATGCTTGTACTCTTCAACATACCAATCCCATAACTTATTAATTATGATTTCATTGAAATACTGACATCAATGAAATCATCCTATTTGATTGATTACAATTGTTATCTTTTTACAAAAAATATTACTAGTCACACATAAAGTGATCTCTTCATCCTCTATCACATACTGATGATCTATTTGAACAATTTTATGGATTTAATATTTTTCAAAGATTAAACGTTGATGTAGATATAATTTTCTAAGTTTGAAAAAAGATGATATATCTAAGACCTCGTTTTTATGGTGTTTTATAATTATTAATTTATATTAGTTCCATTTAGGCATACTAATTATCTTTATATCATTGTGGATTTAGTGAATAGAGACTTTAGATATTAACTTGATTAGTTTTTGGTAGTGTTTATATAAAATAATTTTATATATTCATATATAAATAAGAATATGAAGAACAATTGAGGATTTTACTAAATATCCTAAAAATATTAAGTTGTATTCCAAATTTTCTATGTGTAGATATTTTTTATATAAGGTCGTATTATTAGGGTAATATAATTTAAATTTTGGGAATATCCATGGATACTATAGAGATGGACGTTATTGAACAATAAATCACACCAATGATGATGCCTTAGGTCTAGGGATTTCCTGGGTTAGTAGGATATTACCAATATTTTTTGAAAAATTTCTCATGGAAGTCATATCCACTAACAATGTCATGTTGGAAGGGATCCATGGTTATATGGCCAAATGAATGTGAGAAAAATTTAAAATAGTTGATGAGAGGGTTGACCATAATTCCTATTTATACACTTCCCTATAGAGGATATTGGTTTTTAATTATATTGATGCATCCCCAAAGGGACTGTGATTCATTGTAAGATCCCATCTTGTTCCAGGTACCTTTCTCTATGATTTTTTCATTTAATCCTTGGTGGTCATGTATTGTTTGGATACATAGAGTATTTGATGAAGAAAAATGACCTAATGTTCAGGGATGTATGATTTTATGAATTAATGGAGTCCAGGTATAAATGGGAATAAGTGTTAAAATGGGTTCGTGGTAAGATGAGGATATTAAAAGGAGGACCAGATAGTTAAAGGAAAAATGGGATGAAAACTCAATTCAATGAAATTTACACATCCTGTAAAGGGATTACAATTACTGTAATTGTATGTGGGTTTTAATAAAATAAATCTCAGGATATGAGTTTTTTAGATAATACAATTTAAAACATTTACACAATGTGTAATTATATTATATGATGTGTAAATTAATGAAATATTATTTTAATCATGTTGTGTGAATTATTTTCTAAAGAAAATTGCTGGATGTCTTCTCCTCTCAACCTAGGGTGACCCTCCAAAAACTTTTGGAGTGCCAAACCCCTTTCTGAATGTCCTATTCATGTCATTGATCCCTAGTATGTACTTTTGGTACAATTTCTTCCTTATTACATTTGGTTCTCCCACCGTTGTGGTGAATTCTTTTAGCCAATTTTATAGATGGTTTTGATGATGATCTGGATTTGATCTAGAAACCCCTTTGCAATCATCTACAGCATCTTCCAAATGGGAATTGGCTATATGAAGCATTGTTGGATTTTTAGTATAAGGCAGTGGGTCTAAACTTTAAACCATATGGTTTGATAATTCCATGTTTATGCAATTTCCTGATTAGGCCCTTATTATGTGTTCCCAGATTCATTAAATAACTAAATGAGGTTATCCAATAAATTATTATGGTTTCAAATAGATTTATAATTGGTTAATGGATGAAGGTATGATAAGTATAACATGATAACTAGGTTTATTTCTTGTTATAGAATCCCTATTTTGTGGCATATTTCTTATTAAAATAATTTTTTATCAATCGTTAATTTCATTGTGTGTGGAATATGAATTAATTATGGTAATTCCCATAATTATCCATTGTGATATACATTGTGATATTATGTAAGTTGTGTGGTATTTTATTAATTGTTGATTTAATTTAATACATCAGTTTATCTATTTATTTTAAACACTTCTTATCAGTATGATTCTATTTAGACTCAGTGGTTTAAACCTATTGAGTTATACTCACAACTTATTTATGCCATCGTTTTTCACCCAAGAAGATTTCATGCATGCAGGTTTAGGCAAGTAAAAGGGACCTTGTAGTTGTTTTCTTGTTCAGTTTTGCAATGGAATTTGGGGACATGATCGACAAGGGTCTTGGAACCAGGGGACTTTATTAGTTTTTAGTCTTCTATCCTTTTTCTTGACTAATTATAGCATGACATTAAGTTACATTCCAGCACATCATTCCCTTACTCCATTATTATTAGTGGATTATTTAGTTTCTTATTATTATTGTTTTCCTAAATTGTCTTTACTTTTGATTATTATTTATATACGATTATTATTTTTTATGTTATATAACACATCATAACTAGGTTGTATAGTCTACAAACATTACTATAAAGATCATCACTATTAGTCAAATTTCTCTAGCGTATGGGGAGGTTCACTTTTGGTCCTATAATAAAACATTTTTAGCAATGTGAGAGAGTGTCAGATTGGGGGGCATTACAAAGTGCTATAAGAGGTGAAATATATTATTTTAATTCCACTTTACAATTTGGGAAAGGTATAAGGGAGGATAGTATGTTTCAAGACATTTTAATGAGATTTTTCATGGGAGTATATAACCGATGTACGAGGTAAAATCTATGTACTAAAGGATGGGATTGTTGTTTGTGTAGTGTGGTTGTTACAGTTGATGTTATTTTACGTTTGTTGAATTACAATTTTTGTGTGGTCATTGTTTTATGATGTTATTAACTTTAAGTATTGTACACATGGTACAGTATGGTCTGATGTCCTAAAATATGCATCATTATAGGCATATAGGGATATGTTGACTTGTATTGTTCATGATAAAGACATATATATTTTTCATAAAGTACGAACATTTTTTTTGAACTCTGATAAGATATTTTTACCACTGGATAAATAAAATGAGCTTTCATTTAATTCTAATGTTATTGTAATCCATGTCTATTGTGATTAAGAGTTTGTGGTTCTCTATATTAGTAACTTATTTAGTTGAACTTATTACTAAAATGTTATCTATTGTGTGCATTTCTCTTGTAGGGGAAATTACTCTTCGTTATCTTTGACATGAGTACTAGGAGAGTGGAAATATAGATGCTCCTAACATAGCTAAGTTGTATATTCCTAATATTCCTAAGGAGAGATGTTTTTCAAATTTTCAGAAGCTTCTTGATGGTCATGTTATCCATGGAATGGGAGACTGTTCATACAACTACCATGATGTCTGATCTCACAATACATTTTCTGATTAGCCATCCACCTTTTTTTTACTACGGATGTTGGACCCGAGGAAAATTTTTTCTAGATTGAGTCAGCCCTGAAAATCTTCAATAATCTAAATGCACCCATATATATGAGGGCAATTCATGATGTGTATTTGCATCGTGGACCTAACAAGCATTGGTGAGATATTCTCGAAAAATATGGGAAGCAGAATGAGCTATCTTGGAAGGACTTTGAGAAAATGTTCCTAAGAAATTTCTATCCTAAAATCTTAAGGAGTGAAAAACATCATTAGTTCAGGCATAAAAAATATTAGGGTTTTTAGTGTTGGACTATGATGGAAATTTTACCAACCTAATGTTTTTTTCAATCTTTGGAACCTGATGAGATCTCTGGGTAGTGATGAGTCCAGGAAGGTATTTATTTTGAGATCATGTCACAGTTAAACATTCTTCTATTAAGAATCATTGATTATGTGATGACTCAAGGTTTCATCATGGAAGTAAATCTAAGATAGGTCTCGAGCAACAACAATAATAATTCAATAGGGTGATCTATAAGTTATTCTTTGAGTGGTAAGAATTACCATTATGATAGAATCTACCAAGGTATTAATGGGAAGAGGAGTCAGGTTAGTGGACTACCGTATCGATACCATGTTCTATTCCATTGCTGTCAGTGTTAAATCTTTGAAAAAATATCCCAAAAAGTCATTACCCTACAATCGAATGTTATATATGTGGAAAAATGGTCCATCTTCAGTGGTTTTGTTCTAAATTTATATAGTATACCACTGGAAAAGGATCTGTAAAATCACTAGAATAAGGATGGGACTTAGCTACACCTCATATGGATGGTAGGTAGATTTCTATAGGCCATTCAGGTTGAGGTAGTGGACATAGTACCCTAGTTCAATAGAAAAAATACCAACCAAGGGACATTGCTTAGGGTAGCAGTACTTGATACCTCGGTAGAGGGACAAGTCAATTGCATATTATGATGATAACTCTGGATAATGTGGATGCAAGACCTAATACCATAATATGTATCATTCAAATATCATTAACCATAGCTTATATTTTTTTTGATATAGGTGCATCACATTCTTTTCTTTTTTCACTTTTTGAAAATTCCTTGGGCTCAGAAGTGGAAAGCGTTGATTCTTTTTTAACAATTTACACTCCTCTTGATGTGAAGTTAAAAAAATATATAACATTTCAAGGTGTGTTCTCTAGAAATTGGTGGTTATCATTTCTTTTGGGAACTATTCATGCAAGAAATGATATGATTCGACTTGATTTTTGGTATGGATTGGTTAGTCCTTTACCAAGGTCTTATAGAATGTTAGAGGAGAAGA
The DNA here is from genome assembly GCA_963277665.1 of Viscum album. Classification (NCBI taxonomy): domain Eukaryota; kingdom Viridiplantae; phylum Streptophyta; class Magnoliopsida; order Santalales; family Viscaceae; genus Viscum; species Viscum album. The sequence goes on along the minus strand of OY728125.1, from coordinate 1,469,551,494 downwards.
GTTACATTCCTATAACTAGAAGGAAATAGATAATCTCACCAGGGTGAGTGGGATCTTCGGGTTGGTCATGCAGGACGATTCCAGTGCAGATTGGATTTTCTCATGACTAAAAAGTGGTTCTTTCTCTAGATAATGGTGAAATTCATCATTATAATTTTATTTCTGTGGTATACCATTTTTATGATGTTTTTCCTAATGAATTTTATGTCATACCATCTGAGATAGAGGTCGACTTCATGGTCATTTTGGTGTAGAGAGAAGAGCTATTTCTTTTCCCACTTTACCGGATAGAACCATCATAGCTTCAAGATATGAAGGTTCAGTTGGAATATTTGTAATATAAAGTATCCATACGTCCTAATATATCTCCTTGGGGTTATATTGTTCTCATTGCGAAAAAGGCTTGTAGTTCATTTCATTATTCTGTAGATTATCAGAGATTTAACCAAATGATGGTCAAGTACCAGTATCCTCTTTCACGCATTGATGATCTTTTCAATCAGTTGAGAGGAGCTAAGATATTCTCCAATATTGGACAAAGATCAAGATATAAAAAGTTAAGAGTGAGACTATCATACATACCTCGAACTGCTTTTAAGAAAAGGTATGACTTGTAATAATTCATAGTGATTTAATTTGGTTTGAATAATGTTATTGGGGTATTCAAGGACTTAATGAATATGATTCATTCTTTTTTGGATCGATTTGTGGTTGTTTTCATTGATTATATCATAGTGTACTCACAGTTATAATTCAATCATGCCACACATCATAACATAATCTTGAGTACATTGAGAGAGAATCCAATTTACACCAATATAACTAAATGAAATTTTTTGATAAATAAAGTGAACTTTTTGGGACATGTCATCTCAGAGAAAGTAGTGTCAGTGGGCCTAGAGAAGAAAAATTAACAGTTATGATATCTTGGGTGAAACCAATGAGCGTCATCAAAATTTGGAGTTTTCTAGGTTTATCTGGTTATTACAGGAATTTTATCCAATATTTTTCCCACTTGGTAGCACCAATGTCTAGGATTTCCATGAAAATGTTAAAGTTTGTTTATTACAATGCTTTAAAAATATATTTACAAAAGATTAAAGGAACATCGAGCTCAACAGCAGTCCTCACTTTACCAGTGTTGGGTAATGACTATGTCTTGTACTGTGATGCATCAGGACTAGAACTCATAGTAGATCTAATGAAAGAGGGTCATGTTGTTTCTTATGGATCTAGGTAGCTGAGATGGAATGAGAGGAATTACCTTTCTCATGATTTGGAGGTATTGGAATTGGTCATTCCTGGAGATGTCCGAGACATTATCTCATGATTGAGAGGTTCATCGTATACACAGTCCACAAAATCCTCGGGTATATCTTTTCTCGATGAGACTTGAACATTTGTAATAAAAGGTGGGTTTAGTATCTACAGTATTTCGACATTGATTTTTCTTATATGCTAGGAAATGTAAACATCATTGTTGAATCTTTGATACAAATGAAACAAATAGATGTACGAGAGTCTTGTGATGATTGGTGGATAATGAACCTTTTTTAAGACTTGTAAATGGTTTTTCATGGGTTTCAGCGGTGAGTTGATTTGAATTATTAATCTATTATACGTTTTCTTTTTCATCAAGTTAAGAACGAGCTATTGTATGATCTAGAGTGATCTCTTGTGAGAGAAAAATTATATTGTGTTGATATTCTATTAGGACGGTCACTCGGAAGTAACATTTCTCTTCTTTTCTATGGCCGATTATGGGTTCTTTTGGGCTTGCACATGTATCATTTGAGGGAGTTTCCTGGTTATAGAAGTGTGGTACATGATGGATTATGAAATATGTATTATGATATCCATAGAAATTACTGGTGGTCAAGAATGCAGAAGGATGTGTCAAGCTTCATGGATAGATGATTCACTTGTTAGCTGGCGAATGATGAGTATTAGAGTCAAGCTAGGCTTTTGTAGCCTTCATCCATCCCGTAGTGGAAATAGTATAATATCACAATGGATTTCTTGATGGGATTACCCGTAATGACCAATAATAATGGATTTTTATGGGTTATTGTGGACCTACTGACAATGGTTTCACATTTCATACCCATTAGAGAAACCATTACAGTTGAAGATCTGGGAAATATTGACATGCATTGGGTTATTCGATTGCACTGTGTTCCCAGGAATATCGTTTCAGATAGGGATCCTAATTTCACATTGCATTTATGGAAAATCTTCAAAAACACTTGGATTTTGTGTTCTTTTAATAATATTCATCATCCAAATACTGATGGTCAATTTGAGTGGACAATTCAGGTTTTAGAGGGTATGTTATGATCTTTTGTTTTGGATTTTGGTGGTTCATGGGAGAAAAATATTGATCTCATGGAGTTTTAATATAATAAAATATTCCTAAAATAAATCCAAATGAATGATTTTGAGGATTTTTATGGAATTTCATGTCATAACCTTTCTGTTTTCTTGATATAGGTGAGTCAGTACTTGATGGGCCTATTCTCGTGCAGAAGATGTAGGAACAAGTTCAGTTGGTCGGGAAGTGGTTGGAGACCATGAAGAGCAGGTAGAAATATTATGCTGACCATTTTATATGACCACTAGAGTTTATTTTTTGTCATTATGTTTTCATTCATGTGTTTCCTAGGCTAGGACAATGCTAAATTCGGAAATAAGGAAAGATAGAGCCTAGGTTTGTTGGGCCATTTGAAATAGTGTCAAGGGTCAATCGAGTGTGTTACAAATTTTGCCCTTCCATAGTGGTAAAGTTCAATTCATGAAGTGTTCCACATGTTGCAACTATAATGATATCATATATACCTTTACCATGTGATAGACCTAGTAGACATCGAGCTTTGAGTTGATGCATCCTTTAAGGACTATCTGATATGTGTTGTGGAACATAGTGAGAACAATATTAGCGGTTGGACTATACCATTTGTAGAAGTACAGTGGAAGCATGGAAATGATCAAGAAGAAACCTAATAGGGGAAGTCAGATATGAAAACATAGTGGCCATAATTGTTCTCTAAGACCTCATAGTGATTCTTGTAGAACCTCATGGATGTACTGTTGTATGGTGGGGAGGTCGTAAGATCCCATATTTTTTCATGTACATTTATCTATTACTTTTTCATTTATTCCTTGGTGGACATCTCCATTTTGGTGATGGAGAGACTTTTTTTGGGATAATAACATAATTTTCGGGGATGTACACTTTTTTGAATTAATGGATTTTGGGTATAAATGGGACTATGTGTTTAAATGGGACCTTGTTAAGTTGAGTAGATTTAAAGAATTTTAGAAGAGTTAAATGAAAAATGGGCTGAAAAATCTATTGTAGAGAACTTACACATCATGTAAATGGATTACAAATAATATACTTTTTCGTGGATTTTAATAAAATAAATCATAGGTGATGAGTTATTTAGAGTATAGCATTGAACATATTTACATGACATGTAACTATATTACACTATGTCTTAATTCCCAACACTTTTGTTTTGAACATGTCGTGTGGCTGATTGTTTTTATAAAATTGCTGCAATGATTCTCCTCTAAACCTCGATCAACCCTACATGATATTTTGGAGTGCCAAACCCCTTTCTTGATGTCCCATTCATGTAATAGATCCCTGATAAGTCCTTTTGTTCCAATTTATTCTTTCTTCCCATTGTTTCCTCAAATGGTGTGGTGAAATAATATACCCAATTGCATTACTAATTTTGATCATGATAAATATTTTATCTAGGAACCCATTCAAAATCATCCAATCCCTCTTCCTCATGGGTTTTGGTCGTATAAAGCTTTGTTGGATAATCAATATAAGATAGGGGTCTAAACATTAAACCCTATGGTTTGATAATTCCAAGATTATACTATATTGGGTTTACACCCTCATTGTGAGAAACAAAATTAAGTAAATAAGTGATTGATATTATCCTATGAATTACTTTGGTTTCAAATGGATTTATAATTGGTTAATGGATTAAAGTATGTTTAGTATGAGATGATACCCATGGTGATTTCTTATTATAGAATTTTTATTTAGTTGCATATTTCCGATTTTTATAATATCAGATCAATCATGAATTAAGGTGCATATGGAATTTGAAAGAATAATGGTAATTCTTATTATTAACCATTGATACATATGATGTGGTATTGTTAAATTCATGTTGTATGACAATAATTATTTTCTATGATGACATGATTATATAATTGGCTTATCACCGGAACTTGAACATGAATATGTTGTAATTCTTATAGCAAGCATGTTCCAGCCAGTCCACATACTGTAAATCATATAGGGATTTGACCTATAAAAGTTTTAATGATTATATAGATTTGAACAAAAAATGTTTTCATGTATATAGGGATTTGTCCAATTCTGGTTATGGATGTCATGGTCATAAGACATGATTAGAGTTATTCTGGCATGGAAATGAATTAGGTTGTTTAGCATAGTAATTTGGATATGGTTGGCATGGTCATGAGACATTCTCAAAAATTTTATAGCATGGTTCTGAAGAAGACTTTTTACCATGTTTATTTGGATAATGTTGGAATAGTTGTAAGACATGCTCAAAGTTATTCAATCTTGGAGAAAATAGAGGTTTTTTACCTTGATTATTTGGTTATGGTTGGCATGTTTATAACAGATGATCAAATTTATTCTGGAATGGAACAAAAGAAGGTTGTGTAGTATTTTATTAATTTTGGAATTAATTTTATACACCTATTTGTTCCTTTTTTTCATATACTTCATATTAGAATCGTATTATTTCCAAAAGGTTGTGTTGACCAACTATGTTAAATTGACACGCTATTCAGGATTCCATTTGGATGCTTATCAGATTTTGTGGATGAATGTTTAGGCAAAGGCAAGGGACCTTTTTGTTGATTTATTGTTTACTATTGGGATGATGTTTGGAGACATCACCAGTATGGGGTTTAGAACCTGGGAACTGAGTCTTTTATTTAAGTCTGCTAGAATTTCTCATATATTATCCTAGCATGGAATTTAGTTACATTCTAGAAAGTCAATACATTATTCCATTTTTATTATTTTATTATTCAGTTGGATATTATTGTTTTCATCTACTATTGGCTTTAATTTTATAATCACTTCCATTATATTATGACTTATTCTACTCCTATGACACTTAATAACTATGTGGTATTATGTCCCCACTATACTATCTATACCCCCACTTCTGGTCGGTAGCCTATGGAATAATGGGAGGTAAACCTGAGGTCCAATAACAAATCCTTTTTTTGCCAAAGGAGAGAGATCTAGATTAGGGAAATTATATTTGTCCTCATGGAAAATGATGTGTTGATAATTTATGCCATTCACCAATTGAAAACTCAAGAGAAAAATTATCCAACATGTGATTTATTATAGGTAATTTTAATTTTTTTCATTAATAATAAAAATCATTATTTATATGGTAAATTGTGTAATCTATATACTAATCATAAAATAATGAATTATTTATATACTTCAAATGAGTTAAATATATGTCATATTTTTTTTAGTTGATAAAAAATTATGAATAGTCAATACATTACCACTATAAGAAGGTGAATAATGTGGTTGATTCTATTTTTCATAAATATTATGCTATTATTTCCGTAATAGGGATCGATAGAGTTCCATTATTAAAGGATTTAAAAAATATTGATCTTAAAAAAAGGATGGAAGGGGGGAAATTTTATATTTCACTTATTAATGTTTATTCATCCTTCCACTAAATGATCAAAAAGGCATAGAATAAATATATGGAATTATAAAATATTGTGAGGAATATTCCTGAGTTTAACTATGATCTTGACATAATGGAATTTTTTAAAACCCATGTATGTTACAGATGACTACCTTGCTTTAAGGAGGATATATTGTATGAAACTTATTATTCATTATTCTATATTTAGCCAAGGTTTTATATGAAATTTAAGGATATGAAAGAGTATTTTTAGTGGGATAACATAAAATCGGATGTTTAAGTGTATATATCTTGATGTCTATAATGTCACCAGGTTAAGTATTAGAGGCATAATTCTAATAGTATATTATAGAAATTACCCATATCTAAATAGAAATAGTAAAACATTACCATTTAATTTCATCGATGTAATCCAAAAATAAATAAATGTCTATAATTCTAAATAGGTTATAGTCAATTGCCTTATGAAATAAACACATTTTATTTCTATTAGAGAATATTCATATTTTTATCAACATACTTGTTTTTAAATTAATTAAGTTATAATATGTCATGTCGTACCACACTAAATTGTATCAAATCATGGTGTGAGTTTTACCTTAATGTTTTAGAGACGTATTCAGTCAGATCTAGATACATAGTTGTGTTTCAATACTATATATCATCCATAGATATATAGTGAGATTGAGGGGGTATTCGAGAATATATTTTGACATATTTATCTATGTATTTAAAATGAGTTTGGGATCAACAACGTTTTATGGTTTGAATTTTAGAATCAAATAGATTTCTCCCAAGTAATTAGCTAGATCCATAAGGATCCATATATGGTAGGATGTGAATAACTCCAATCATTTGGGAAGAAGTTGATTAATATATATATTGGGAGCTAATAGAGATAATAAAATAAAAGTGAAGGTTATATCTATTCTATAGAACATCGGGATAGCTCAAAGTCAATAGAAAAGGTATACTAACAACCATTGATGAGATATAGTGTTCAATAATATTAATAAGGTATTATTGTAAATATCCCATTTGATGAATTTTATTATATTTGGAATGACTGGAAAGTTCATCCATAGATATATTGGCCCCTCTGAAATTATTGATCATATTAGGACTGTATCTTCTCACTTGGCACTTCTACAGAATCATTCCCAAGATCAGAATGTGTTCCTTGTCTCTCTCATGAGGTAGTACATACCTAATCCTTCGTATATACTAAACATAGATGTTATACCACTAGATAATTTTATATCTTCTGATGAAACACCATTGGATATTTTAGATCAATGATTGAAATTTATATGGAATAAGATCACATAAATGGTCAAATATTTTAGGTGAAATCAGAAATTCATGGAAAATACGTGGGAACCTGAGGGTGTGCTGTGGAAAAAGGATCCTTTTTTATTTATAGTTTAGTTTCTAAATTTTTATTGAAATATTATTATATTGGGATTTGAATATAACACCCTATTATTTTAATATTTATTTCACTATAAATAAATTTAATTTCTTTGGTAGGTGGTATTTAAGAAAACACAGGGTTTAAATGAACTGTGATATACCATAGAATTATTATGTGGAAGGTATCGCCTAGCTCTTATATTAATGGTTACAAATCAAATTAACAATAATAGAAAAATGTATCATTTATAGTTGTGTATAATGAATTCCTTTTTTATCAATTCATATAAGGAACTGAAAGTAAAAAATGTTTCTTTTCTAAAGATTTTTTATTAGTACAATTCCTTTTATATCAAAAAATTTAATCTAATCACACTTTTTGAATTATTTTAATGAAATATTTATAATATTTATTCAATAATTTTTTTAACAATTACCTAATTGTTTTTACATGGAATGAGAAAAGAATGTATCCAGTTTTAGGCATAAAACATATTTTTCTTAAAATAGTTTTTGTTTTATTTATTACCCTTATTTTAAAATGTATTTCAAACAATTCTAGACGTTTAATATTGAAAAAAGGATTATATTTTTGGGATAATTAGGTTTAAATTTCGTAAATAGGACCCATTTATTTTTTTGGTCATAATTTATAGTCACTATGGAAAATATTTTCCACCTATGTAATGGTAAAATGGTTAATAAGTTGCTAAAATTATGGGATAAGGCCTACATATATAAAAAAACTGTATTTGTTTCATGGAATATGTTAATTTAGACATTATTAATATTCCCTTTTATGTTTTGTAAATTTCTACTACTTTTGATTGACAATTACCTTAATATTAAAATATAAAAAAATACAAAATGTCACTCCCATTGTTTTAATATCACTAATTTTTATTATTTAGATAAAGAGAGGTTATATAAGGTTAAAAATGGATAATTTTAATATGAATTATTTTAATTATCATTGAAATTTATTGTTCATTTTTAATGATTTTATAATTACCATAAATGCTTAAGTATTTTCGACACAATGCTTATTTATGTAATGGGAAAACCAAATAAATTATTTCTAAAATATTATGAGTAATATAATTTTAATGAATTATTATGTTAAAATGGTTTTTTAGATAAATATGACATATTATTGATGTGATGAAATATTTAATTTGAATTATATTTATATCATGTTATATCAAATTTTAAATTATGTGAATACTTATAAAATTCCTTTAATGGTATATTATGTTCAATAATATCTTATAAAATGCATTAAATTTTATAAAATTCTTATATATTTCAACTAAATGACAGAAAGTCTAGAATATAAACCATTTTCCATGTATGAGTAAAATTTTCATTTATGGTAACCTTCATGAACCCTAATAAGTGAAAAACTCTGATATTCTAGTAATCGTCAAAAGGGATACTATTAGATTAAAACGAAGAGATAAAGGATAAAGAATCATCTATAATATTATAAATCTTATTGGATATGATTTTTTAGACACTTAATCAGACTATATTTTAAATATATCAATTTGGTTCCACTTGAACATGCCACAATATTTATATTAATTTATTACATAGGTAATTCCATGGGTTCCCTTCCCATCACTAATAAAAAGATATCTCTTATTATACCTTACTAGAAATTAGTGGGCCTTATAGAAAGGATCTGACATAAAAAACACAGTACACTACTTCCCCATGACTTCCATATTTTTTATTTCCACAATACCATCTATTCATTGGTTTTGGTGAGAGCCAGTGGATGTTTTTTAATGAAGAGGTAAAAACATAACTATGTTTTTTCAATTTTATTTATTATTATACCTCTATGAATTTATATAATCCATTTTAAATTAATTACATTATAATATTCAATATACTAAACTGTTATTTTTAATATGGAATAGTCATTATCCAACTTCATTTCATATTATGGGAATAGAGAATATTTCTCTTTCATGCTTTTAGATTACCACCTCTATGTAGTTATGCATTTTGTTTTCATCACCACTTCATATTAATGGTTATGATCACGAATTTAATGAATATATATGATATTAAAATATTAATATAGTTATATAATGTTCAATTATGATTTATTTTTATTTCATTAAATATATTTAAAAGAGGATACATCACATGTATGTATGGACAAACTATCTTCTCCACGAAGTAGTGTAATTTATTTTTCATCACGGACATATAAGAGTAGTTAATTAATTATATATACTTCATAAATATTATAATGCTATAAAAATTATTATTTTTCATATTATGAAATTGTTATAAAATTACATGTACTGAGTCTACCGAACCAAAACATGCATGAAAAATGAATTAGTTATCACCCCGAATAATCATTTTCATTTATAATTTTTAATAAATAGATTATAAGATGTTATATGTAAATCATATATGGTATGAAATATATGGTCATGGATCTAAAATATATTAAAAAATATATATATTTACTATAAAATACGTTGAAATGCATAATAAGAAAGATGAGAGTTGAGGTAGGGGAATTATACAATAAATCTCATTTATTTTCCAGACTATTTATACCAAATCTTCATTGAGAGAAATTTTATTTACATAATTCATTAAACCCCATATATTTTACTTTACTCTGGTTATTCATGTTATTTTATATTAATATTACCATTCTCATATCTATGGTAGTTAAGAGGATTAAGAATTGGTTTTCACAAAAGTCTAACCTTATTTACCCATTAGTTGATGAACTTTTTGTTCCATACCAATTATTTTCGAAATTTTTTAATATCTATTTTTAAATTTGAATAAGATATTATTAATAAATAATATTTTCATTACCTTTCACATAATTTTCAAAGGTTTACAGTAAATCATTTTATATAAATATTTTCTCAAAATTTAATTTTTGACTTTTTACAAATGTGTGAGAGGAATGTACTCTTTTAATGTACATAGAAAGAATATATTTTCCCTTCATCATGAATATTATTTTATTTTATGATTACATTAAAATTTTCTATATTTCATTTCAAATAAAATGTTTTCCAAAATTTCCTTGGGATTTTTAGATTTAAAATACTTTATTTCATAAAGAAAATTTTATTATACTAATTAAATTTTCTAGTGATATTTTACTGGTATTTATATCTATGAAAACATCAAATTATATTAATTATGGTTCAATGGGTATATTATAAAATGATACCATATTTATTCATTCATAGTATGGTTTATGATTTTGATGATGATTTACAGATGAGACAAATTTTATTTTACAATTGTTAAGATATGATGAATGGAATAATGATTACATGATCATGTGGAATACATATGAATGTATTATGTGATGGTGGGTCTATAGTATAATTAAAATGGATTGAGTAAATATAGTTAACTCATGAGATTAATATTTTTTCTATGAACATGATTTAAATTTCATTATAATATGAATGGACCTAGTTTCATTCCCATTGGTGTATACATGAACAAATTTTCATGTCTATAAGATAATTTAATGACTATCATGTAATTAACAAAATTTGTGAATATAATACTATTTTCACATGTCCACAATGTTATATAATTATGTTTCTTCCTTATTAGTACATTTATTATATTATCTTCAACATCATTATTGATTATTGGTGATTCCACACTCATAGGAATTCTTATAAAAAAGGTTTGAGGTCAAGACCATTTATATTAAAATAAAAGAAAATGAGACAAGAACATTAAAGAAGTGTGGGGTCAAAAAGGGAAATATTTCATCTATAATAAAGATAGAAACTCAAAAATAACCAAAACCACGTATGGTTTCATGACTAGAATCTCTAGCATCATCAACAATCTCCCACTCTGATAGTGAATTCTTCATATTAAAAATCACAATATATTTCTCCTTTATCATCAACTTGTTTGGAGTGAGCTGGGTCGATCTGGATGACAAACCAAGCCCACACCCTAGAATTCCATCATCCTGGCTACACCTACCTCGACCATATGTATGTCTTCCTAGTCTCCAGGTTTTCAGGTGCACCAATGCATCATACCCATCTTTTACAGCAACAAGCATGTATTTAGCGACATCATCACTATGAGATTCAAGTGACCCAAACTAATTAATTTCTATATAATTTTAATCAATCATATATTCTAAAACCTTAGGAGACTTAGAAAATTTAGTTTTCCTTGGAATAATTTGAAAACCTTCATAATCCAATTGAGTTATGTTGTGCATAGCCACTTCCCTCTCAATATAATCTAGTATGTCTAACAAAGATGAGGCATCCATAATCTCACAGATTGTTTTTTTCCATTAATTTTGGAAACCATTTTCTCATACATAATCCAATTTGTCTTGGACCCATGTAAAGTCATATTAGTTGCATCACTGGTGAGAGAAAAATAATCCCCATATATAGCTACCAAATTATCACCATCCTTTACTATGGTAACCTAATTCTGGTCCATTGAAACAATGATCTACTCAAAAACCTATAGGCCAGAAACAAAAATGGCAGCATTCTTAGGAGGATTACCCTATGATACCTACACCCGGATAATATCTAGGAAATTGGTGGGCCCAATATATTATTTGAACATATATTTTTAAGATGGTATTTTCATTCTACCGATGAATGTGTCTAATCCATCACCTATATGGGGATCTTCATCATTGTGAACATATTCATTCTCCCCAATGTCATCCCATGATCTATTCTGTACAAGATCATCTGGGCCCAAGATTGAAGTCCCTGCATCATTATTTGTAGACACTTCTCTTACCTTCCCATCCTCAGTCGTTGTAGTCCCATCAAGATTTGGGTGGTTATCCACAACATTGAGATCATCCCTTACATACTTCCTTCACCTAAAAACTAACACCTTCTTGTAACTTTCCTTGAAGGACTTGTGGATTTATAATTGTAACAAAATACTGGTAGTTTCTTATATCTAATTGTTAGATCACTCTTAGAAATTTTAAATTTTGTTATATAATGTAGTATACCATTTCACATAATGAAAGATATATAATTGATTGGGAAAGACATTATTATGTTTTGATAATGTTCTCTTACCCTTATTACCATGTATATTAATTTATTGATCTCTCTAATTTGTACCCTTATTGAGTATATTATCTCAACCATTTTGACATTTCCATTTTCCCTAGCTTATGGAAATAGGTTTTATGTAGTATATGTCTAAAAAATGGCAAAATAAATTTTAGTGTGATATTGAATATAATTTATAAAATAGTTTTTTTAAGATTAAAGTCTTATAAGAAACTAAAACTTCATATTTATATGGAATGTATAATTTTTTTATTTTATAAATATTCAACCTAAATTATGCAATAAAATTGTATGTTATGTGAATTTCACCTTAAAAATCTCTCATAAGACTGATGTTTTCATTATTATCGTGGTTAAAAATGACAATGTTATGTTGTTGAAGAAAATTATTATGAAAAATTACTTCACTATCATCACCCATATTATACAAGTTTCATAGTATTATGTGGAAAAAACACTACCCCCTTCTTCTAATATCATCGACAAAATAATACATTTTTCATGGGGAAGATAAATATGAGGATCATTTTCCTTTGGTTCACAAGTAAAAATGAACAAAAAGAAGTTTATAAAAGTAAATTATAATTAAAAATTCATTATACCACTATTAATATTGAATTTCAGGTATTTAAAGAGAAAAACCAAAAAATTATAGTTATAATTTAACATGAAAATTTAATCCAAATTACCACATTAACCCTAATATAAAACTATAAATATATTTTTTTCGAACCACCCTCATAATATACAGTAAAAAACATGAAACCACCAATATTGTATGTATTAAATATCATATAATTTTTCAAATGAACTTGAGCTAAATACATCAAACCTTCTGATATTTTATCTCAATGAACAATGTTGGTTACCAATAAAAAATTCATATAAAACATTATTACTTACATTATATTAGTATTAACTTTATGATAATAAAAATATTTATTAGATAAGGAACATAAAAATATGAAAACCAGTCTATAATTTATTTTTATATAATTTCGTTAAATATAACTCATTTGATGTCCGCCAACTAAGACATAATTCTATTTATATCATTTCATTAATATATGGATCTATAAGATCAATATTGAGTAGCATGTATATATATATATTATTATTTTAATTTCTATTAAATAAAAATGAAAATTATGTGTCAATTATAATTTATCTAAATAAATTTAGAAGTACTGATTATTTAATTTCTTCAGTAGAGTGACATGTTATATTATATGAAATAATTACTCAATTGAATATTATACTTATTAAATCCTAATACATTGATTAGATGGTTAATGATGCTTATACAATATAGGATTTAGTAATAAAACCTTCTAGTTGATATTTATTATTCAAATATGATATCAAATTATCATGATACCTAAGGAAAAATTGAAATAAATTAACTACAAAAATTAAATAGTATTAACTTTGAAAGTTATAATTTATTAAGTATAAAAAATTAAAATAAAGTACCTCTAAATTGGATAAATCAATCAATATTGTTTGAGTAATTTAAAATTATCATCTTTACCTAAATGAGAAATCAAATGAATCAACATATTGTAAAAAATAATGGACAAATTATCATCCCTAAAAATATAGTTTTTTACAAAATTCGTTATAAAATATTATCTAGTTCACCTAGTCTAAATTTCAAAGAGCCAAACTCTATGATGAATGTTTATATGTCCATGTGAACTATACTAATTTATATCTAGTTAAAACTTTAATACTAACAATTATAGAAATGGGTTCATCTTAATAACTTATTTATAACTTTAAAATAAAGTAAATTTAAATGACACAAATAAACACAACTGGAAATTTTAATCAAATTTCCATCAACGACTTTCACATTTTTTAATATTCTAAGGGAAAAAAATTTATTGATTTTTTAGTGGAAATATTTTTTTTGGATACTTACCATTCTCATTCACCCATATATAATTATTTATATTCTATACTTATAGCTCAATAAAATGAATTATAAAACCCTATGATTTAACCTAATCATTAAACATTATATTAAGAAATTTGTCACAAAAATTCTTATCAATGTAAATTACATATAAATTGTGACTTAATAATTAATATTAAAAAAATAATATATTAGAAAATATACTCATTTTATTACATTATAATTATCCACATGCAATTTATAGTGTCCTAAGTTATTTTTCTTGCTTAATCTTGTTATAAGTCATCCAAAACTCAATAATGTTATTTGATAGTATTTTCAAGATCTACGATGAAGACAAAAAAAATTTGGTATCCTCAAATTGTTTTTTAATCAATACTATATTTTATACCAAAATCAACGAAATGTATCAAGGAAGTGATAATGACTCCTGAAACACAACTTTTTTATAATTCTATCATTGAGATTAAAAATATAAGTAAAAAACTGGAGAATAAAATCCAATGTGTGTATCCAAACTAGACAAATTTACTAGTCTAATAAATTCAAATATCGTCTATATCGGGAAAACGTGAATTATAAACATTTTCATGGTAGATGTTCCATAAATTTTTGTATTATTGTTTTGTAATTGATGAAATTCATTGATAAGAGTCAAAAGAGAAATATCAATTTTATTTATCATAATTTTGTTTCAAATAATAATAAATATGATGACGTATGTATGTTGTATACACATCTAGGTAGGTAAATTATTTGGGATCAATACAACTGGATAAATGATATAATTTCTACAAAATTTCCCAATAGGATTAATTCCATCAGCAATCAATGTAATATTAAGATTTTTAATATAATAATATAAATCAAGAATTAATGATTCAAATTACCATCATGATTTTGAATCACTTAGATGCATTGTGAACACATTAATTTTATTATCTAATTCAATACTCTTCATTGGTTCTATGGTATTCGATTAAATAAACTAATACCAACTTTTGTTTTAAAAAATATTCCTTATTATTATATTAATATTTTTTATATAAAATTACAATAGATGACATATCATTAATTGTTTAATGCCTTTTGAAATATGGATATATATACCACATGATCATAAAATATCTACATCATCCCATGCTTAGTTATTCACATCTATAATCTTTATTAAGAATATCATACTTACAACCTTTCATAATATCAAGGGGAAAAACTAATAAAGGGTCATATCAAATGCACTCTGAGGGTAAACATAGTATAAATAATGTATTATAGAATAAGATGATCATAAGGGTACACTAATATAATTTAATGCATGTTCTCAGTATAAAACATTCATACCCATAGAATGTTAGATCATAAACTCAAATATAAATTGATATAAAAAATCATGATCAATATTGTTTTTAGATCAACAATCATCATTAAAGATTCATTAAATAGGCATGATTTATTAAAAGAATAAGAAATAATATTATTATGAACATATATATTTTCAATATTTCCCTCATAGAATATTATGTTCAAGTCTGGTAACCAATCATTATCAGAATCCCAAATTTGAAAAATCTATTCACAATCTTTTCCATAAATAATATTGTGAGCATAGATTAAATTCATTCATACTCATGCATCAAATTGTAAAAAAAATAAACATAATCATTACCACATATAATTTTGTTAGCATCACATGAATTAAATCATACTCATGCATAAAATTGTGGACAAAGATATTTGAGATCTCATCCATTATTATCATCATAATATCATGACATATCAATATCACATTAAAAAATGTATGGGATGGAGATAACAGAATAACCTATCACACAATCATGATCATTTCATATGAATTCCAAATGGTCATAAAATATTAATCGTATCATCATAAAAAAAACATATAAAATAAATAGGTCTCATAAATATATCTTCAACATAATCATATACCATAAGGACAAATTATAAGTATGGTATCATTATATTATATCTCCATAAAAGAATGATTAATATCAAAAGATGTTACCCTAGACAAAAAATTCAATTCAAATATCCTTGGAATATATCTTCATAAAACTATTCATTTCATTTTAAAAATACGTATTTAAAATAAAAATATTTCAAATAATTAAAGGAATATATTTTATTTGAAAATAAAAATGAAAAATGAAAATAATATTAAAATAATTTAGTGGTTATGATGATAGTAGGAATTTGTTTTCATTATGTAATCATTAAAAAAATGTTTATGTTCACGAATTTTAAAAAAGTACCATTTAAGAAAATTAAACGAAGATTATCTTAAAAGAAAATATAAAAAAATATTAAATGGAAAAACATTACATTAATGGATAATTTAAGAATATTCCAAACCATTAATGGTACCATTTTAAAAAAAATAAGGATATGTAAGAAAAAGGAGTTCCTTCCGATGAAGGAGAAATAAGTTCTTCTTTTCATTAAAAAAACTATTGAACCATTTTGAGAACACAAGAAAAAAAATTGAATAAAACAATAAACTTAACAAAGTAGTTTAAAATAAAAATTAAATGGTTATATCAAATACGTATCATATAATTTCATCACAACATATTTAAGCATAAATAATTATGATTAAAATTGTATTGAATCCTAAATCTCTAATCGCTTTTGTGATCTATGAATCAAAACCTGATGAAATAGAGAACCATAAATGGGTTTCTAAATACCCATAATTTTCATCATAAAAATTAAAAAAATAAATTCATGGGTAGTATATAGACCACAAATAGAAAAAAGTTGGGATTAGAGAATATGTTTCATATCTATAAAATTGAGAAGTGAAATCCACCTACCTCAGGATGGACATTCATCACAATTTATCTAAAATATTTCATAATAAATTTAAATTTATTTTGATTTTATAGAAGAAAAATTAAAAAATTTATAATTTCTTATATGATTCATATTTAACATTTCAACTCCCATTTATTAATAAATCTTTACTAAAATCACCATTTCTATATGTTAACTATTTTGTTTTTCATGAATGTTTTTTTGAATATTTTGGTTATTATACATTGATCATGTTTGAATAATCTCTATAATGTTAATCATTATATAAATATAATATATATTCATTAAATATAAATTTTTAAATATTATTATAAATTGGTGATGAAAAATTAATTACATCACTTCAAGAAGATGGTAGTTTGTACGTACAAATGAGTGATGCTTCCACTATTTGATGTATGTAATTAATGAAAGGTAAATTATAATTAACCTATAAAAATAATAGTAATTTCATAAATATAATATATATTAATTAAATTTATCCTTATTAACATTTATGTAAATAGAAACTTATAAACTAATCACATTGCTTTCTAGAGTTCGTAGTCCACACGTACGCATAAGTTAAGTTATCATTTTCCAACAGATGGAAAGGTAAGAAGGTAGATAAGATAAAATAATTTTTCAAACATATTTATTTAATAAATATTATAATTATTTATTTTATCCACCATAACATCCATCCATGAGTTATGTTTATTGAAAATGAATCATATCATTTCATGGAGGCGGTAGTCTACATCTACATAGGAGTGATACATTCATTTCACATCAATTAGAAAAGATGATGGAATATGGTGGTTTAAAAACCATTAAAAATTTATTTATATTTATAATATTTAAGTTACTATTTTATTATTCATAAAATATTTTTTTAGGAGTTAGATGAAAAATTATATTGAAAGAGTTTGGGTAGAATGATTACTTCTTCGTAGACATTACACCTTGACATCCCTTCTTATAAACCCTTGGATTAGTCGTGTAATAATACCAGCAACTGTAAATCATATACAGGGAAGTTGATATGATAATTTGGTAGGTTTTTATCAATCTATGTAGCTCAAATTGGTGTAAATAAGAGATAGGCGGGGATTTCATTGATAATGGAGGGATGGGGATTTTTGTAATCTTTCTGGACATTAAAATATTTTAAAGTCACATTCATTTTCAAAAGGTTCCAAATTGAATTAATTTTAAATTAATGATGATGGATAATGGAAATTATCTCATACAATATATGTTAGATAATTTGTTAGGTCATTTTAACATTTATCCCTTTAGATTGAACCATGTTAACCCTTTTGTATCCTTAATCGATGTATTGCATATTTTAGTCATTAAGGATTATAAATTTACATCAATAGTTAAAATTGAAAAAAATATCAATGTAAGATTTCTTTACCATATCACATGTACATTTTCCAATTTCAATTTTTTTTATTTTAAAATCATCTACTAAAATATTATATAACATAAATATAAATATTTTTATTTTGGGACGAATCATTTAATTTGACATTATATCTAGGAAGACGTTAATGTATTTTAAATATAGACCTTTTAACTAACAATTATACATTATAATAATGTATATTTTATCATTAAATAATTCATGTAAATGTTATTTATTTTATGTTTTTATTAAATTATTCAGTATATTGTTTTCCCCATGGAAAAATAGTGTTATAATTATATAATCACATACGGTAATTATATTAAATTAATAATAAATTATAATAATAAATATTATTTATTAATCCTGAAAATAATAATTTATAACCTAAAATATCCTCATTTTTTCCCTGGATAATATATTTGATTTTATAAAAGAAAATATTGTGAAATTCTGTTTTTTAGTTACATCAAATAATTTATAAGAAATTATTTCTGAAAAACGACCCAAAATTGAAATAATGTAGACGATTGGATATCAATTGTATGCCCCAATAATATAATTTATCAAAGATTTATGTTTATTCTAATTTATTATCCCACATTTTTTACCCAATTTTACACATTTTACCCTTACCATGATGAAAAATATTTTCCAGGGCTGCAATTCATAATGACTAAAAATAGAAGTAGACTATTTACCAAATTTTAACCTCTGGAATGGAAAAATTATTCCTTTTCCCAATATTAAATTTCAAAAGTTGACAGAATTGATTTTAATATAGACTGTTAAAATAGATTCAAGAAAACAATTTTTCGAAAAATGTGTTTTTAAGCATAAAAAAATATATATTTGAATAAATAATTTTTTTGATAATATGAAAATAATTTTATTATTATAAATTAAGAGGATAATATTTAAAAAAAATTATGAATAGAAAATAAAATTTTACTCGTAATTATTATATTTTCTGAAATGGAATTACAGTACTTGAAATATTTGTATTTTTCACAATTTATTGAAAAAACATTCATTTCAAAAAATATCAAAAATTTACCCTATTGTAATTTTGATTTGATAATATAAAAAATTATTTTTATTTTGTAAAATTATATTTTTATATGATTTAATAATTTACTATAATATTTACTCAAAATATGTGATAAAAATATTTTTTTGATGAAAACATCATTTATGGTACATAAAATGACTTCAAAAAAAAATAAGTGCTTCAATAAAAAGAATTAATCAACAAAATTATATTGAGTGGGAATATAATACGTATATTTAGTAATTTGGTTAATCATGTTCCAACCCACCAATTCATAACCTTAGTTGTAATAGAATCATTTTAAAAATAATATTTATATTATAGATCACAATTCACTTAAGATTCAGTGATTCATGTTATGAAAGATACTGAGCTTATTATTCTTTTAAACCAAATTTTTGGGTTTTGGAATTCTATTACTACTAGAAATATTTGATATAAATATACATAAAAACCATTGGTATATGCTGGAGAACCATTGGAATATCCTATAATAATGGTTCTCCAAACTGTCGTTTAACCTGCTATAATAATAGTCCCTTCTCGATTGTTTTAATAAAATCATTTGTATATGACTTCGGGAATTTTATAATAACAATAGTTATGATAGAACCATTGGTATTCATATTTATATAAAATCTGAAAAATCATTGATATGGATATAGAGAAAAACAAAATAAAGCCATTGTAATATACTACAATAACAAAATACAGACCAACAGATTCATGAAACTATTGGTATAGCTCAATACCAATGGTTTTGAGACTGTTCAGAAAGTGTTCCTACAACTTTCCATGGAGAAGCACCCCCACCCTACCCAAATAGCATGAAGAAATCAAACTAGTTCCCCAGCCTAGTTTAATAACTTGTAGGTATCACCATATAATTTCACCAAACATCACCAACCAATATAAAAACAATTATTAAACAAAAAACTAGTTAATAATTTCAACTATTGATACAAAACATTCAAAAAACCCCATATATTACTTCACAACTAATAATAATAATTAAAATGTCCTCAATATCATTAAAAAAATATAATGGATCGATATCACCCTCATCACCATCACCAACATTATAATCATTATCATCATCACCATCATCGACAATATCATCATCACTGTCATCCTCACCTTCATCATCACCATCATCCTCTTCATTATCCTCACCATAATTCTCACCATTATCCTCACTATCATGATCTCCATCACTATCACTAAGAAGGTCATCATCTCTACCACCACTAAGACCATCGCTTGATGTAGCATATATTGTTGGTATCATTGATATATTTGTATCACAATCATTAGAGGTATCTTGGGGATGTGTTGGATATAACAGTTTCATAAATTTCCAAAATTCATCATTTGGTTTTTTGTCTATTCACACATTTATATGAACATTTATTAGAATCATCTACCATGGAATGATCCTTTGATACTTGTGCAAGAGATTTTTCCAACTATGTACTACCAAAATTTGAAAATGAGGTGGAAAATATCTAGTTGGGACAAAATTATTTCCTAGTTGATAGTGTACTCTTATATGGTGTTGTTCTCCCAAAAAATGATGCATATGATCATTTGACCCAAATAATTCAACTTCATTATCTTAAAGTTCCTCCAAATCCTATTATTATAGATTTTAATGGTCTATTTTGTTAAAAAATATAAATTGAAATTTGGAATCAACAATGTAAAAGTTACAATATTTTGTTTTATCAGTTTGTTTATTGTGCTTCTATCTTTCTTCTTTCTTCTCAATGAAAATAATTTTCCTCGATGCACACATCCGAAAACCATCAAAACCATCAACTGAAATGGCATTTATTATTGATATAATAATTTTAAATAGGTAATCAATAATGAATTTCATAACTAAAATCAAATGGATATAGTTGATGATGCAAAATGATTTTCCATAATGATTGGTTACATTGTTCAAGTATTATATAATTTAGTTACAAAAGGATAATTTATTTAACAAATTTGAAAAATTGAGAAAATTATTAAATAATGATTTGATAAATTACATTAAGGTGGAATCATTGGATTTTTTGTATATTTTACTTCCCTGAATAGAAGTGAAATTTAATTATAGAATAATTGAAATGGAATATCTATATTGAAAAAACCTAATAATGTTTAAAGAAATGTATAATCTGGAAAACATAAAGGTGAATTGTATTAATGATGTGTTCCTATATGGTTGTTTCTATGATTAAATGATTTAATTTGAAAGGGGTTAAAATAGGGGAAAATTTAAATTTTCATTAACCAATATTGATGAAAGTGTATAGTAAATTTTATTGGTTATGATAAAAAGTCACATAAACGAATTGGATTTAGTGTTTATTTATTTAAATAATGTCACTGTTAGTTATCATGATAGTATGTAAATTTTAAATTTTTTTTAGGAAAATTAATATTATTTTTTGGTTCAAATGGGGTTTCTATTATTTTCAATATGTTTTAGGTAAAAGGAATATAGAATTATATTCTTATATGTTTTAATTCTATTTTTTCTTATACTTTTTAGTGGATTCATATTATTAGGTAATTATAGTGGGATTTAGGATTCTAATATTTTGGAGGAATGGTAATATACCTTAATGGAAGTGGTTTTGAATTTATTTAAACTTATAATTCACAATAGTAGTTTATTATTGTTAATCTGAGAATTTAATTTTGTTTATTAAATTTTTTTAATAGAACATTAGCTAATAATTAAAATAGAGATGTTTTGTCCATATTTGTTATAGATTAACAATGATAACACATTTGAAATAATTTTATGTTTAGCATATAAAATTGTTGGAAATTATATATGTTATTTAATAAAATGTGTATTGTCATTTAATAGAGATGTTAAGTAGAATAAAATGTTTTATTGGGTCTTATTTAATTGAATTTATGCTGTGAAAATTTTATTATATAGAATTTAATAATAATTTCATTTGATTTGAAGGGATAAACAGATGGAATAGTCTTTAATGGAGATAAATGTGTCAATTGTTTAATTAATAACACTAAATTATATTTATGTGTTAGAATTTATCATTTTCATAGTCATTTTGTGTGGTGAGTGATCATTAATGATCAATAAAGAGTTTTTAAAATAATTATCTCCAATGTTTACAGGTAAATTTCATTTTACATGATGTACATTCTATTTTGTGTAGAATAACTTGTGTACATGATCTAATTTCAATAATATATTTTGTAAATTAATTCATTATTTTTCTTATTGTGATTATTTTTATGAACATTGAGTCGCATAAACTATCTGTTCTCTCATAACATTCATGTATTGAATTTTACACTTTTAAAAATCAAAATTTCAATATTTTGGTAGCATTAGTTATATCTCAGTGATAAATCTAATTAACCTATCATTTTTTAAAAATGTGGTGAGATTTAATACCTTAAAAATCCTAATATTCTCTCTTTTGAATCTATTTTGTTGGATACTTGATTTATTTTCTTCCATGAGGATTTTAATCCCCCATCTCTGTTTATATTTTGTTTATTGTATGATGTTGGAAACTTATTTATTTTATTTGGGGATTACCCTGTGACTATATATTACATGTGCACTGTTTAATGATAAAATAATTTCATTTTACTTTTCAGGCATGGAAGACATCTTCTTATGTGAAATAATAATTTTCTATAAATTTTTGGTAAAATTTATGTTCTAATGTTGTATATGAGTGTTATAATTATGAATAACCATGTTTAAATTGGTGAATTAAATAGAAGAATGGTAAAATAAAATATGTTAATGAAATAATTATTGATAAAACGATTAAGGTGAATTAATTATGACTATAATTGGATTATAAATTAGTAATTATTTCTGTTAGGTGCTAATAATCATGATAAAATACAAATTATAAATAATTATGGATATTATTTTATTTTTGGGATGAGTTTTTTCCGTTGTTTTTGTTTAATAAAAATGTTTTCCACTCTAAATAGTATATTATTATATGAAAATAATGGTTCAAGTGTAAACATGCTTAATTAACTTGTGGAATTAATTATGTGTCTATATGATGTGTGTTGGGAGTTTAGTGTGACATACTATGATGTGTGTTTTGTTTTAATTCCTATATTTATACGGTAAAGTTATATAAAAACAAGAAATTGATGAATAGAATTGAATATAAGGAAAAGTGTGACAAATATATAAAAAGGTGATTTATTTTGAAAATTATTTCTAGGTTTGTCTATTTTATAAAAAATAAATTAATGTGAAATCTTTACTTATCTTGTATTTTTTAATGATATTTTCAATATTAATGTGGAATAAATTCAACAGAATGTTAAACATTGTAGTATAAATTAATGTAACTTTAGTTTTTGTATAATAATTCTTTGGTATTGTGGGAATTTATATGATTTTTATCACTTTAAACCTTCCTTGGGTTATGCAGTGATGTTAGATATAAACATGAGATATATGTGTTTAATTGAGTCATAATTTAGGGTTAGGAAATATGCGAGTACATGTGAATGGTGTGAGATTTATTAATGTGTGTTTTCCTATAATTTAATATTAAATTTCATAAAGTTAGTATAAATAGGGGAATTGGATTTTAAATATTACATATATAGAAAAATGTGATGAAGATACTAATAATGGAATTCTGGTGTAAAAAAACATGATTAGTTTGTGTGTTTTAAACTATAAAGCAACAGGGAATTCCTCACTATTTATTTCATTTACAAAGTGTCTCTAATATAAAAGTGGAATACACTATTCTAAATTCAATATTTATTTATTTTCATTTGAATTATTCCTAGTATCATTATGGGATTATTGAAAGTGTCTAAAATTTGATCACTCTCATAAAAATTTTGGTTAGATAGAGGCATATGGAATTGACATGATATCCATGTGTATTTATTATTTTTGGGTAATTGCGATGAGATATATGATTCCATATATTTTTAAGATGATATATTTTTATTATATGAGTTTAACATTAGTGGTTCATGGAGATAAATGTGTTTCTCAATATTGTTGTATAGGTATTGACATTGGATAATGCTGGTATAAGTTTACCTGAGTGTCTTAGTTTATCAACATATACATAAAATCTATTATGAACGTCATATTATTGAACCATTTTATAATCAAAATAGATTATATTTGGTAATATTTAACTATATTGGATAATAATGATTTATAGTGGTTTCTACTATCAACTTTATTCTGACTCTCTATAGGTAAACATCTAGTATACATAAAAATTATATTCATAATGTTTCATGTAATAGTCAGAGGCCTTTGTATCTGGGAGATAATGTAAGAAAACTAAATATATATGATTTCATTTATATTAGAGTCTGGTTAAATGGGTTTATATACATTGTTTTGTTTACCTTTTTAGATTTTTCATATAATTATTTTTGGGATTTATATTTCATTCATTTTTTGTTCTATAAAACTATTGGAGAGAAATAAGATCCCTATAATTTTATTTCAGTATTAAAAATTTGTTGCATTATCATATTAAGAGAGAAAATATTGGTCAATTGTAACTAATAATTTTCAATCATATATGTACAAATTTTTTGGATAGAAGTTCAATTATATTTTTTTCATCATGTTTATTTTTTATTCATAAAAAAAATATTTCTAATTGGTTTTAAATTTCTAAAAAAATTAAGAAAGTTTGATATCTCTAACATATATTATAAATTCTCCCCACCATCCACTTTCTAATTAACACATTAGTGGAACAGACTCTCTTTATTAATAGTATCCTAACTATGACATGTAACATTAACACCAGATTAAGAGGTTATGTTGGATTACATAGGAAATATTGTTCATAAAACCCCATTTTACGCTTTCCAATAATAAAAATATCTCTACATTATTCAAAACATTGTAATTATTTAAAATTGTTTTTTTAAATATCTAATGAATTTATATAATTTATAAATAATGATATTATATTTTCATAATTATTTAAATAAAAAAATTCTAAATGAGTGTTGTACGTGTTTCATATCAGGTTCGGGAATCATAGTTCACCCCAAACCATTGAGTTATTTTCTAGATTCATTGTTTTTTTATTTATTGCTGAAACATCCTAAAAATAATTGTCCACAACACAGGTCAATTTATTAATTAAAATCACAGTACTTCTAATTCGAAAACATGAAATTTTATTAATACCTTAAACTTCATACTATCGTAATAAGTAATCATTTCTTTATAATTTTATAATAAAAACTTATTCATGATAATTTTTCCCTATAAATCCAAAAAAAAATTATCAGACCATAAAATATAAAAGTCTTGCTTTTATGCTCTCAATAGCCCACCTAATTCAATGAGTCATGTTGTTCTCACAACCATACCATTAAGAAAATTATAATGAAGCATGAATTAATATATAAATTCAAATAAATAAATTAATAAAATTACATTAAATATAATAAATTTTCTTAACCATTTTTCATCCCAATTATTATACTTTTTCATAATTTGGATGGTGTCTACTTTAGAGTGGTCTGACGAGAATGATTTTAGAGTTTTCAAAAAGTGTCTCCCTAATACTCTTACATTTTATCCCTAATTTACCCGTTATATTTTTTATCCTAATTGTACTCAACCATAAGATGTGTCTTGTAGTTCCACACAACACACATTCATGTATTCCCATACCACCTAGTCTATGATCTAGATATAAATGAGAAAAAACGAATATTATATCAATTCATCTTATAATGAAAAAATATTATGATAAACAATTCACTACAATTTTATAAATATAAAGAGATGGTATGATTAGTGGTTGCCACTGGATCCCTAAGCTCTAAAGGATCATCATCCTCTACATATATTATGGGACCTTATGTCCTCTCTAGAGTCCTAGAATGTGTTAGAGTAGATGTTAAAGGAAATAGAATGTATAAGCTCAGGGTGAATGATGTTCATGGAAAATAATATTTCATAGATGTCTGTGGAAATATACAACATGGTTGGGGAGTAAGAGACTTCATCATACAAGGGAATGAAATTTTAGGTGGATAAGATGAAAATTGTGGTGAAAACATTAGTATTCTAAATATATTTCTTTACAATGTTAACAGTATTGTATAAGAAGGTATTCTTGATGGTGTGTTATATTAAGGAACAAGGTGTGATCGGGTATTCTATGTGGTGCAGGTAGCTCTAGCATCCCCCTTGCATCGTCTATCTATGCATTGATACCACTAGTCATGTTGGGGAATAATTTTCTCCTAGAAAGTGGATATTGATTAAAATATAAAAAAATTAATCACATGAAATTATATGTTATTATACTATATATATGAATTAAAATACTCATAATTGGAACCAAAGATGGTACGCCCATCTCTCCCATGAGGCTATCATTATCTATCATCCTTTTACCTCATATATTTTAAATTTTTTCCATTTCCTACAATTGAAAACAAATAATGAAATAATTATAAATTTATAACTTATCTTCCTTCCAAACAAGAAAGAATATGGTAGACGAAGTTATTAAGGAATTGAAATTTTCAAAACAATTATAGGATACAATGTTATATAACAATATCATTTTATATTTAGTGGGAAGAATAACAAAATATTAAATTCAGGTCATTAAAAAATCAAAATGGTCAAAATATCAAGTGTAGGGTGTGCATAATATAGTTTTATACTATTTGAAATTCAATCCAATTCCATTTTTCATCGGTCATTTGAATCATTTTGGTCAAATTATTAGGTCTTTGTGCATTTTTTATGTTAGGCCATTTGGTTCATATTTTGGGTTAGGTCATTTTTAAATTTTTATTATTAGTTCATTCCTTTCATTGGTTTTTATTTTTATTTTAATTTGTTTAATATATTTCAATTAAATTTATCTGTTTTCATTCCAAATTAGTCGTTTCGGTTTTTTTCTTGGTAGGTTCTAATAAAAATCAATTCAATATTTGAAAATGAAGCATAATGTAAAAAGTAACTGGAATATGTTGAAAATATTATGAAAATCATGTTGCATACAAATTATTTATAATCAATATTAAATAAATTTGAGTAGTTCGACCATAGAAACCTATGTCGAGATAAAACAAAACAACTGAGAACATAGATGGATAATTATATATATTTTCCACCACTGCAATAGTTTCCCAATAAACTATTATAATTGAATGAATTGATTCTTCATAAGTAAAAAACTTTATCATGGATAATTAAGGAATGAGATGGTGTTAATTCCATAATCACCATTATTAAAATATATCATGTGATTACTTCAATAATGATATCAAATTCTGGTTGGGAATGATCCTTCACAGGAAACACTTGTTTCTCTATTGATTCTAATATATATGGAACATTAATTAAAAGAGTGTGAGTAATGCCATTATCTCAAAATCCATAATCATAAACCAATATTTCATTCCTCAGCTTCAAATCAAACCACTTTAATTTTATCATAGTGACTCGACCATGATACTAATATTCCAATATTAGTATTTTCTCAATTATTCCACGGAACTGGAAATTAATGTATTTACGATGGGATGTAATTTTAGATGATCTATTGTAGAAAATAATGTTGAAAATAGTATCGTTTGCAATGGATCATCAAAGTTGTTTTTTTTGTGTAAAAAAAAATATTTCTGATGGGAAAACACACCCGTCACAAATACATTTTTGCGATTGATGCTTCTTCCCATTAAAAATATGTAAAAATTTAAAAAAATAACAAAAAAATAAAAAATTTGAAAATTTAAAAAATATTAATAGATTAATAAAAAAATATAAATAAAATGATTCACAAAAATATAAATATATATATATAGAAATATAAATATATAAATTAATAAAAAATTACAAACAAATTTTTACTTTTAAATGATTATCAAAAGAAAACATAAGTCGTTTAGGGGGCCATCAAGAGGGGGTGGTGGAGAAAACTCCCACCCAAAACCATGAGTTAGACATCACATGTATACCAATAGCTACTCATGCTATTGATCCTTATACACATATATTCTTGCTGAAGATACTACTATCGATGAAGCTCCTTCTCTTCCGTACTCATGGTCCCTATAATCTCACCATATGCTCAATACTGCTCCTCAATAAGTGCTATAGATGATGTTGAATCTCCAAGATCTCCATTTGAGCTATCCTAATGCATCATTTCATTATCATAATTACTCATAGACATCAATTGAGAGATGATTCCAACAAATATTCCTTTTCTCAAAAAAATAATGAGTTGCCTATATGCATGATGCGTCATCAAATCCAACTGCACTAGTGGTTTGATCCTCATTCTTGGCCTGACTCTCAACCTATGTTTAAGAATTCATGGACTCATATGAAACCATTAATTTAAATTTAAAAATAAAACTATTACAATATTATTTTCAATTAATTTCTAAACCAAAAAATAATAACTAAAATAAAAACATTATGAACTTTTGGACTTTTTAACGTTAAACAATCATTTTCTCGTTCTATCAACAAGATTAATTTTTAATTAATTTCATTCAATATTTTATTTTTTATTTTAAAATTTTCATTACATATTTTGAATTAGAATGTAAACATTAAATAAATTGGTCCCTTTTATTTTTGGACATTATGAATATTATCTTTATTAATATTTTTATTATGATGGTTAACAGTAAATCTGGTAATTAAAGGTGAAAATAATATTAGAAATATTATAAAATTACCCAAAAAATTATCCATATTTAATTATATGAGAATTTTTTGTTCATATTCATCCATGTGTTAAAGTGGTATCATTTCGAATACACTTGTGTGTGAGTAATACAATTATAATATTATATTCAAAGAGAAGGAAAATTTTGTCACACCCATGTTTTTATAGGTAATGTATTTTTAATATTGGGTTATAAATGGGATCTCTTGAAATATAAATATATTTATTTATATTAAATATTTACTTACATCATGATAATTTATTTATAATTTTTATGAAATAAATAAATATATTAAATAGTGACACAATGATGATGTAGTAATTACATCATTAATGAAATAATCGGATAAATAATAATAAAAAATTTAAATAAGTATTATTTTTTATAATTTTGGTCATCCGTGAATATTATGGATGAGTTTTACATATTAGGGATGAGTTAATAGTCTTTTTTCAATGATATCATGTTGTTGTAGTATTTTATAAAAGTTTAATAATGAATGTTGTCAAAAATTACAATAATGAAAATTTAAAATAATTTATATTTCCTTAAATTGTTTAAAATTTATGAAAAAACCATATTTGGGACATTTATCTGTATAATTAATAAATAATTATCAGTGGATCATTTAATGATCTTTGGGTATTTTATTTTAATTATAATAATCATAAAATTATAAATTACATGATATCATGTTAAAAATTAACAAGAGTTTAAAAAATATAAGGATTAATAAATAGTAAAAAACATATATAATTTTCACTGGATGAATAAGATTAGATCCAAAATAAAAATATATTATAAATGAATCAGGTTGGGTGAAATTGTTAATAAATTTTTAATTTTTTTTAATTTAATATTTTGATGATTTCTAAGAGTTCCCCTCCCTACTACTACAAAAGGGAACCCATTCTTCTATTTTCATCACACCTAAAAACAAATTTATTTCATAAAATATCATTTCAAATCCATTAAAAGAATCCCTAACCACAGTCTATATGAATTATTTTAGGATGAACTCTCTCTTTAGAGGTGTTAAGGTTTTAATCAAAGGAGACCATACAAAGAAGATGTATCGTTTTAACTTAAGTGTTTCTTTTTTATATCTTCTTCCTCATCCTTCCAATATTATTACACTATGTTAAAATAATAACTCTATTATCCTCAATATAATTATATTTAATTATGTTAATATAATCACCTAAATCTGTATCCAATTACATCAAATGGTAACTGAATTAATCGCACATGCATACGTGCAAACTATCACCTCCACGAACCGATATAATTCGTTTTTAATCCATATATCTCATGACAAGTTATAATGATGGAATTAATGTTTATATATTATATTCATAAAAGTTTATTTATTATAATAAAATAATATATCAATTAAATTATTACTTTACATGAACATAGAAATAATAATATCGTTTGTGTGTAAATTTGAACTATCACCTTCATGAAGCGATTTGATTCATTATTTGTCACAATATCGCATGGATTATGTATTTAATTATATTTAAATTAGTAATATTATATTAATGAAATTATTATATATCTAGAAATATAAAATAATAATTGCCTTTTTTCCATAACGATTTTTGAAAAATGGAATGGTTACTCATTTGTATGTATGACCTACGATCTCCATGACTGTAACATATATCATTTTTTATAACAATATTTAATGTATTGGTTTAAAATTATAATTGGTGTATAATGTTTATTATTATTTCATGAATTTTATTTTGGATAGTACGTACTAATGAACTCTTTGACTATTAACATCATACTAATGTCATTTTTGGACTCACATATTGAATATCATCAAAAAATGCGATGCGAACATAAAATATTTATTAATTCTTATAACATGTAAATAAGTTATATACAAGAAAAAATAAAGTATGAAATTTTCTAAAGAAATTAATTTATTAACATATGTTTATTATCTAGGAAGATAAAGACCGTAATTGCCGATTCATACTCAAGGTAAGTGACTCTTCATCTAAAAACAACATTTTAAATGTTTTAAATATTTATTCTTCTAAGTATTTATATTTCATGTCAAAATTTCCAAAATGGACTTTGTGAATTTATTTATATGGATATGATATTTGATAATAGTAAATTTCAGATTTCTCTCCAACGTTTCAATGTTGTATGGGACACATTGATTCGAAAATCATTTTAAATAGGTTTTAAAAATGGATTGATTTATTTCACTAATATGGATTGTTTACTTAACTTATACTATAAGAAACAAATTTCCCAATTTAAGGAAACTTTAATTATTTAATTTTTTCATTATAATTATTCATTGTTATTTCAAAATAATGTGTTTTTATTATGTGCATTTTTTTAGATATTAAAAGTGATTTATATATAAAAATGTTATTTTGATGTCTCGATGTTTTTTTCACATGGATTTAAAAGAGTTTTCAATTGATTTATTAATGATTTGGTCCTTGCAAATTAAATATGAAGGGTTTATCCCCATTATATCTCATGGGTGACCCCCATATAGCATATATGAAGGGTTGATCCCCGATATAACTTTTTTAAAATGGTTACGACTAATATAGATTATATGATGTGTGAGTCATATTATATCTCTCCAATTGATGTAGTATTATAGAGATCTAAGTAGAAAATATTGTAATTCCATTTTTAACAGTTAATGTAAGAGTGATATGATAATGATATATAAAGTCATCTATGTGATTTTTCTATGATGGATAATGAATTTTTAGGAAAACGTTTTTAATGGGTTTTCTTGTTTTCACAATACTAATGATTTACTATCTTTATGTCCATTAATTTGATTTTTGTGCTCATATCATGTTTTAAAATGTTTTTCCAAAGTATTATGATTTATAAGGAAAAAGAATATGTCATGATGTGAGTATTGAATATGTGTCTTGTAAATAAGTCATGTTTTAAGGGGTTTCCTTTGTTTGAAAAAAGGATACTGAGAATTAGTGTCCACATGTAATGTATGGGTCTAATGTGTAAGATTTTTTTTCTAATTATATAAAAATAGAAACTAAAAACATCCTCAAATCATAATTCTATTTCAAAAAAACTCAAATAAGTTATGAATAATGGTGGATCGTTATAGTTTGTTTCAAAGTATGGTTTAGACAACATTAGAGATTTTGATGTTTCCTTAGGAGTTATAAATACTATCATAATTTTATAAATGTTAGTATGATTATATTTTCAATTTATTATAAAACCCTTTTTATTTTTTATGTTATGAAATTTATGGTCATAAACGGCATTTTTAGAGACATTCATTTTTGATCTAATTGGGGATAATTACATTTTCGGATGCCAAATGACAAGTATGAGATAAACATTGAGGTTAAAACATGTTATGGTTATTTTTTAGGATGTTACCATATTTGGGGAATGTTGTAAGAATTATATAGTTTTAAGAAAATGGAAACCTATAGGATGGGTGATAACTCATTGCCTCCAACAAGGCCATGGGATTCAAACCCACAATTGAAGGGCGACAAAGGTGTATCTCCTACCATTTTACTACATAAAGCCTGAGTTTGTATTAATTTTTATTTTTGGTAAAAAAATCAATGGATGAAGAATAGTTTTTTTGGAAACATATGTTTTAACTAATATATTTGCATGTAATTAGAAAATTATTTGGAAATTAAGTCAATATTGTTATTTTGGGAGACGTTCACAGTTTTGGGAATCCTATATGATCAAGGTAAATATAATAATTCGGTATTTTATATGTGGAATAATGTTTTAGTTATATTTTGGAAGAATATATGATTTAATTGTGGACTTCTATTTATTTAGGTTAATTATGGAAATATATATCATACATGAATATTACTAGGGAAATTACTTTTTGGTACGAGAAGTATTTTATGTTATTTGGAGAAAACTATTAAAATTTATCTTTGAAGGATATGTTATCAAATAATTCTAATTTTTGGGTTTCATTATTTTTCAAATTATTTTGAGTAATTTAAAAGACATTAAAATTTTGAATAGTGAATGTTGAAATTTGGGTTTTACTATTAAATGTTGGAGATTAATGTAATTTTTAATAATACAATTGATTATTATTTTGGTGGAATTATCTTATATTATTATAAACATATTTTATTTTATTTATGTTTAAGGATATGATAAATAAATAGTTAATCGTTTGTAGATCATGTTATTCTCAAGAAGATGATTCTAGAGCTTCAGGTGTGAAACGTTCATCTTAAATACTAATCATTTGGATAAAAAGGTGAGATTGATGTGGAAATTTATTAAAACATGAAACTCTAGTTTTCAAGTAAATATATTTCCTTATTTTCATAGTTCATGAAGTAAAATAATTCAGGATCTATATAAAAAGGATCTTAAACTAAAAATGTTATCTATTTACTTTTCTCAAGATCATGTTCTCTATCAATCTTCATCAGAACATGATAGTTAGTTTTACCTTCCATGTCTATGTTTTTATACATGGACCCCTAGTATGTGTTATTTCATGTGACCTTCGTACTTCCCATTCTTTAAATTAAAGTGGAAGTTCCATTTATCATTTTTCTGATTTGGAATTACAATAAAGTAATTTTTGAATGCAAAACACCTAGTTTTCTATCCCAAGTACAAATTTTGAGGATGAAATTTCCAAATTTGTGGGAGAATCTAACCTCCCCTATTTTTTAAATGAAACAATATGTACAATAGCACACATGATACCTCGCATCAAGATTAAAAGACAATATAAATATTATTATTTAAATGTTACCTTCAAATAGATGTGAGTATAGTGACCCAGGATTAATATACATAGATATTACATCATTTTAAATTCATATACATTACATTATATAAATACATGCCCGAGGACCGTAATAGTTTACTGACGGTGGAAACATGAAAACAAAATCTTCTATCCTTGTGAATGATCATTAACATCTAGCATAAATATCTAGACCTTTATAAATTCTACCTAAAACATCTCTTTATAACATGGGAAAGGAAATATAAGAAACAGGTGATCTAAAATGCTCAATAAGGGTAAACAATGGAGATATGTAAGAATATTCATTATCGTAAGGGTATGAGAACTAGATATTGAAATATAATATCATACAATTCATATCAAAGATCATATACATGAATCATTCCATAAATAATTGTAGTTCATAAGGCATGATTCATAAAAAAATAAAGAGCATATTCCAAGAAAGAATAGCATAGTAATGAAAAATAGAATTGTGGAAGACACATAAGAATATAATATGATTTCCATAATATCCAAGGCATTTCTACCAAGATCATCTTGATATAATGGGTTCAATCCGACTACCATTTTGGTAGTTATGGTTTACTCCCATGGCCATCTCGGTAGCATGGTTTCACTCCTCATACCATCTTTCTAGTCATGGTTCACTCACATACACATCTTAGTTGCATGAGTTCATTCATCATACCATTATGGTTATCGTGTTTCACTCCCAAAGTTATCTTAATAGTCAATCTTTACTCCCAAGACCATATTAGTTTATCTCGTGAGATATAAATCTTTACCCAATGCATGTACATAGATATAGGTTCAACCTGTGTCATATTGAAATCATACATATATGTGCCAAAAATTCATAAACAATCATATCATAAACCATCAAATTAAATGGGTATTATAATCATGTAAAGGAATCATAACCTATTGAAATGATATAGGTTTCATAATAATGTAATCAAAATCATAACTCATGAATGTTAAATAGATTTCAGAAACATATATCTTATGAAAGATAAATGGATTTCATAAAAACAAAAACCATGAAATAGAAATATATTTTAATACACATAAAACCCATGAATGAGAAATGGATTTCACAGAGACCACAACATTAAGCATACCACATTCATTGAAATAATTGGAATGGATCCCTTTGATCAATTCCTCAAAGGGAATGCGTAATATTAATGGATGTCATCATAGATGGAAAATAATCATGAAATATCTTTTAAAAATATTTCATGAGGAAAATATAATTTTATTCATTGAAAATTTATTTTTAATACATAAAACCATTTAATAATC
The DNA here is from genome assembly GCA_963277665.1 of Viscum album. Lineage (NCBI taxonomy): Eukaryota > Viridiplantae > Streptophyta > Magnoliopsida > Santalales > Viscaceae > Viscum > Viscum album. Next base: position 1,469,516,242 of record OY728125.1, on the reverse strand, counting down.
ATTTACAAATAAAATAACGTTAAAAAATAAAAAATTATACTTTAAATCATTTGAAAATTTTGTTCATTGAAAACATATTAAATAAGCATCAAAACATTTTAAAAACATTTTTTTAACACTTGAAAAACTAATACTGAATGCATGAAATTGTTTTGAAAATAATATCTTGGAAAATACGTTGAAAATTTATAAATAGTGTTTTAAAAAAAATTAAATTTTTTCCTTGAAAATAAATTCAAAACATATAAATAAAGCATGAAAACGTTCTGAAAAATATTTTCCATCGAAATACTTTGAAAACCTATAAATAAATCTTGAAAATGTTTTGAAATAAAATTTCCTCAAAAATATATATAATAAGCTTGAGAAGGTTTTGAAAACCCTTGTATTTGAATACTTATTAAAGAGAACCGAAAATGTTTTAAAAAATATTTTCATTGTAAACATTGATAAAATAAAAAAATTGGTAAAAATGTCTTTTAATGACCACAGTATATTATTATAATATTATTGGAAAACCTTTTTAGAAAATATGGTTTCCAAGGAACATTGATTTCCTACTAAAGATAGGGTAAAGTCGGGATTTTTTAAAAACACTTTCTTAAATATGTTATGAAAAAATTATGTGAAAATGGTACCACTATATGGAAATATCATGAATTAACATAGAAGAATATATTTCTTGAATTTTTTGATATATGGAACATTTGATTTCCCGAAATGGACCATAAACATGAACATTCTCAAAAAGTGATGAGATTGTCACTATAAACACTTATAACATAGTAACATTGGATAATACTCTCTATGTAATAAAAGGAAATTAAATTAAGCTTAAAATTTAATGAAAAAATGGGATTAAATATAGAACATGTATAATTGAATTATATAGACCTCAAAAATAGCTTATGTGCATAACAAAACATGCGTCTCAATGAAGGAAAACTGAGATAATTTTTTTTACCGATTTGGTAACTTTTTAAACATAATCCCATTGAATGAAAGTTCATAAATTTTTTAATAAAAATAAATTTAGGTATACGATACAAATATTACAATAATTTTTGTTAATTACACCACACCAATGGAAATAGAGGCAAACATAGCACGTATCTCACAAGAATAAAAAGTGAGATGAAATCCCCTTACATTGTTTCCAGACACTCATCAAACTCATTCAAACCACTTGTATAAATTTTTTAACTATAAATATTTTAGAAAAACATATTATTTTATCTAATACATATATATGTTTTTATTACGACCTTATATTACCCTCTTTTTAACCATCTTATGCTATGGTTTTCACTTTGGGTAATATTCACTTTGTTTTCACATGTGTCATAGTTTGTTAAATTGTTAGTCCTTATACTTATTAAATGATTACATAATGTAAAAAATGATATAAATATCATATATATATATATATACAGTATAATTGTATTATAATAATCTATATAATATATAAGTATGAAATAGAATACATCGTTCTTGGAGATAGAAAGTCGTACGTATGCATGAATGTTATTTCTGTTAAATTGTTGTTTTGAGAAAAAGAATGTAAAATAAAAATATGTATATATATATATATATATCATTTTTAAAGTAGATTTATGATATAATATATATCATATATATTCAATAAAACCATCCTCAATAACATCCATGTAGTGTATGATTAAATCATATCCCTTTGAGGGGCCGGTTGTTCACACTTCCTCAAACGAAATTATCCTTTTTAGATAAGATAGAAATCCTAAAGGTATGTTCCAAATAAAAAATTACAGAAGCATAAAGACATTATAAATATAAATAAATCATATAAAAACATAGTTTCCAACATAATTTCCCCTATGATATGTGGTCATGGAAAAATGAACAATCATTGTTTCATGAGTCATTAGTTCAACATATTCAGAAATAGTACGTTTGTCACCCATGAGATGGAGGTGGGTTTATCTGTAGGTAGAAATATTTAAATAAAATGGTTCTATTATATATATAATACTTTTATTTTTATATATTCATAGAATAAATAGTGTTTAAGGGGGTGTGGAAGGAATATAGGAGAATGGACTTGAGAGAATACATTACCACTTCATCGGGTAACTTAATTTGGTTTATGCAAAAAGGCTTCCTTTGATTTCCTTATGACCTTATAAAGTCATATAATAGGAAGGGAGGTTTCTGGGAAGTGTATTGGGCTGGGATTTTCTGAAAATATCAGGTTTTATAGTTTTGAAGAAAAGAGTGAGGTGGTGGCATTTTAGCAAGAAGGAAAATGACTCATATGGAATTTTTAGAAAGAAGTTATGTTCACACATGTTCTTACATAATAAAAGTCATAAAAACCATATAAATAGGTATTGCAAGGTGAATGGAAAAACCATGAATATCAAATGGGTTTTCTAAAAGTGGCTAGTTCTTTTGGGCCTCTAATTTTAAGGATTAGTTCCTAATTATTCTCAATTTGACCTTAATCTTTGTGATTAATTTTAATCCCTTTTACTAAATATTTTTGTATAACATTTACCCGGCCTTATTAAACAAAAAATATTATACTTATATAAAAATTTCTATATTGTATTTTTAAATTTCAAATCATAGAAGATGAAAAATTAATATTAATGATAATCCCGCCGATGGGATAAAATAATTAGTTGTATAAGTTTGTATTAAATTTCAAAAGGAATTTGATTCCAATGAATTAAATTTTATTAATAGTTTCATATTTATCTAATGTGACCTTAAAAAAATATATTATTATTTAACATTAATTATTAATTAAATAAAAAAATAATTTTTTAACTAAAAGGCAGTATTTTCCATTATTCATAAAAAATGACGTTTCGTAGAAAAATACAACAAATGTACCGAAAGATAAGTTAAAAAATATTAATTAAAAAATTAAGTTTAGTTTTTTAAATTAAATTTTTAAGTGAGTCTCAAATTAATTTTATTATTAAAATCAGTTCATTAATGAAAATAATAATTTTAACAAAAAATAACTTTAACGATAATCACATATTTCATTATCAATATTATTTATTTATATAAAAAATATTAAAAATTATTTTAAAAGTATTTATTAATATTCATATTACAAATTTTAGCATCTAGGTTATAATTATCTCATATAATAATTATATAGATGAATATTTCTTAGAAACTCATTGATGTGTGTATCATACACCAAGTTTGTGTTTGGTATAACGTATGCCAAGTCATATGCCAAGTATGTGTTATATGAAATGTCTGAAAAGATGGTTACATATGAAAGCAATGTTTGAATTAGTTCATTTCTAAACATAAATGAAAATTTCATTTATTATGGTAAAAAAGCTTTGTGAGAATAATAATATTTCCTTCTATATTCAATCGATTTTCATACTCATTTATAATTAATTTGTAACCTGTGAATTCATATAATATTGTGTAGAACATATATTTTCATATATTAATTAATACTATTCATAACCACTATTTTAACTTCGTGGTTTTATCTTACTATATCATATAATCATATTTTAATAATATAATATAGTTTTATAATCCTCAGTCTTATGTGTTACTCAAGTCATCAAGAAAATTCATTATTACATATAACTCACGATAACAATAGTGTTTCTTGAAGAGAAGGAAATTTTTTGTGTATTGTATGATTAACTTGGTATTTTGTATAACAAAAGACCGACATAGTTCATTAATATAAAATAATCTATATTTACTATTTCATGAAATTAAAAATATCAAAATGGTTAAATTAATTCGAAATAAACTTCACAAAATATCAGGGTGTTACATTCTACACCCCTTAAAATGAATTTCTCCCACAGAATTTTTCTGGGTTATCATAGGATTAATACATGATATTTTCATTCATAGAATCGCACATCAAAAAAATTAATACTAACTCTTCCATTAAAAAGGTAATGTTGGAACCATAATGGTTACTTAATGTAACATATAACAATGTTTCCACATAAGAGGACATAGGTTCGTAGTGAAAATTGGATATGGAGGAAACGGGGAAATATTTATATGTATTTATTGAGGTCATGAATCACAAACAAGTGAATGAAAAAAGAAATGTTTAGGGCCTCAATGTTATAAACCTCTGATGATTTAAAATCCTATTAGTTCAACAAAAAATAATGTATTAGAAAATAACATTTTCATTTTTGATAATTATCTTATCATTGAGAAATTATTTTATTGAGAAATAATAGGTAAAAAATTGCATTCTTTGTTTCTGATTTTATCTATTTCTAATTCATCCATTTCTTCATAAATTGGATTTCCAGAAATTTACATTGATTCCAAAAACACTAAAATATACTTTTGCATATATTCAATCCCATAAAATATGGAAAATTATAAATATTTATCTATAACTATTCATATAAACTAATACAGTTAATACATTAATATATAAACATAAAAAGAAACACTAACATTTCATTATAAATAATTATTCATAAAAAAATAATTATACATGAACCAGGACATCGTGTATACCCGTGGTAGGATTGAAACCCTTATTTTCGTTCTATCATGGGTTCAAGAGCCCCATCCTTACCTAACACAATTGGTTGTCACTCGACATACATGATGTCCTTTTATAAAACGACAGTAATATAATTTCCAAAAAATCAATAAGATAGAAATCCTAGAAATTAGGTCTATAACTAAATAGACCTTTAACCAGGGTTTCCAATACAAAATCCTTACATAAATACTTTCATGATGTTTAAAAACAACTTTTTAGGATTGGTTAACTTTATTACCCTTATTAAATATGAAAATCCAAAATTTAGAAATATATTAATGAAACTAGCTTAACATTGATTCTCCAATATATCACAAAGTAGTTGATGGTTGTCACATTCCAAAAATGTTAATACCCTCTTGGTAAATTACCCTAAATCCCTTTGGAAAACATGCATGCTTTCTTATTCCAATGATTTCAAGATATATTCTTGAAATCCAAGAAGTTGAAAACTTCATCCTAGATGAAATATAACACTTTTTCAATAATCAGTTCTAGGATAATCAGAATCATCCAATTTACTTATTCATATCCAACATATCATTATTCAAAGATCATTATATTAATTTGTTGATTTAATTAAGGGTTTACTACCTTTAATAAAAATATCACCTTTTCATTATATCAGTTTTTTGAGATGGTATGTGAGCATGATATACTCTATAATACCAAAGGTAGGATTGAAATAATAGAGATACTGTATGAAGTATCTAAATATGCTCAATATACTAGAGGGGGGTGAATTTTATACTTTTAAAAATTCCTTCAGAACTTTTAAAGATGGTTATGTTTAACAAGGTTAAACAAGGGAATTCACAAGAACTCTAGTTCTACACACTTGCTTGATTATAGAAATATGATTCTGAGAAAGCAATTTCAGAAAAGTGAATATAGAAATGAAACATAATGAAAGTTTACAAAGATGATGATTCTATCTTAAATCGTATATAATCTAACTAAATCAGAGTACAAGTATAAGGATGTATAAGAGTTATAATTTCCTCAACAATAAAAATGCAGTGGAAAAACTTTTGCAAAACAAGTAATAGTAGTAAATATTTTAGCCCAAAGAGATGGGTATCCATCATCCTTGGATAAAGGTCCCTTGATTTATACTTTCAAGAAGGTCTGTCTTACCCAGACCAGCGTAAGCCCTCGATACGAAGATCGAAGTCTGTCTTGCTATCCTCACAAGCCCTCAACTTTCTGGTAGTCGGCACCTCTATCTTCCTCAGCAAGGAAGCCCTCAACTTCAAGGTAGTAGGAACCTCAATCTTCTTATCCCTGGAAGCCCTCAAATATAATCAGCAACATTCGGAGCCGTGCTAAGAAAAGATGAACAAGTAGTTCAGTACGCACAAAGAAAAAAAAGTCTCTCTCTAGAAATCACTTCAACTGCATGTGGTCTCTAGAATCACAGAACTGTCCATCAAAGTTGTGAGATCATTCAAATGAGATCTTATTTATTGGCACGGCTTCAACGGTCGGCTCCATCCTCCAACGGTCATATTTTTCCTTGGATTTCGGAGGCTCCTCTACACGTGTCACGCAAAACAAATTAGTTAGTAACTGAATTCCCGACATCGTTTTATAACAAAACAGTTGTATGGAAAAATATGGTTACATAACTATAATCCAATATTTATAATGTATGAAAATTAAAGTTCGGAGTCTAACCAAAATTGATTTCATAGTCTATAATACAAGGATATTCGGATTCTGTTTTCTAGGAATTCGGACCAGAATTCTATAGAACTCCAGAGTCTAAATTTCAAGAAAATTCAGAATCTGGACTCAAAAGAATTCGAAACCTGAACTCACAATGTTTGGAGTAAGAGTTCATGAGAATTCGGAGTCAGAACTTATAAAATATCGGAATTTGAATCCAGAGAACTCGGAGTCAGAACTCAGAGGAGTTCGTATCCATAATTCGTAATCAGAATTTAGAGTCATAACTCAAAAGAGTTCGTAAATAGAATTCTTATCCACAATTCAGAGTCGAACATCATGATAGTTCGTAGCCAGAATTCGGAGTCGATCTTCAATAATTTTCCTATCCAAAATTCATAGTTGAACTTCATAAATGTTTGAATCCAGAATTCAGAGTTGAACTCTATAAACATTCTTATCCAGAATTAAGAGTTGAACTTCAAAAACATTCGTATCCCGAATTTGGAGTCTTAAACAAAATGCTTCATATATAAGTATTATACAATTTCTAGGATTAAGATATGACACCGAATTTTATACATAAACAAGATAAAGAACAAAGTAAAACAAGTAATGGATAAATTTTCATTGGGGAAGATAATTTTTCTTTATAGAAGTAAAACATATGGTAAAAGAAGATTTTCCTTGAGATAAGGTGTTTATGATTTTCAAAACAAGAAGGAGTGGTAAAGTCATAAGGAAACCTTAATGACTCAACAATCTCCCACTTGAAAGAAAGAATGGAAAAGTCATAAGAAAAACCTTTTTGACTCAACAATCTCCCCCTTTTGGAAAGCAAAAACAACCTCACGAAAAAGAATATAAGGACGTAGAAAATATTTTGCTAAACTTTTCAAATAAAACTGATCTCCCATTGTTCATGGACAGTGGTGAGAACAACTAAATCCCTCTTAGGCTTTAGAACACTAAGGATCGTATTCTAGACTTCCAGAATGAGAATTTTCATTTGAATGTGGAAATCATCATAGTGAAAAATCCTCCTTAGATAAACTCCCCCTTACTTAGGGATATTTCTTCTATACTAAGAAATCTTTTTCTGTATCCCCTTTATAATTCTTTTTCCTTCTCCCCCTTTTTGATTTTCAAAAAAAAAATTAGGGAATGGATGAAAAAATGTGGTACCTGAAATATTAGTACAAACATCCATGCAAAAACAAGAAACCACCATTTCTTTATGATTACAAGAATTTGTAGAAGAAAAACATAAAAAAATATCATACTGGAATCTATTTTTCTTCTTTTTCATGGGGAATCATCTTCTTGATAATAGTCTTCATCTTTTTGAACTCCATGTGATCTTCCTCAGCTTTATTCCATAGAGTTGTGATTCTCTCTTCCTGAGACTTAAGAACTTCTGCTTGAGCATTCAGCAACTCATATTTCTTCACAATCTTCGCTTCAAACTCAATACAAAGATATCTTTCCCTCTTCCTACTTTGAGCTATAGAATTCAAATTCACATTCATGTCTATCACTCCTGAATCCGAGTATTTTGTTCTAGAGTCAGCTTTTCATAAAAACTTCTTGTAAGATCCTCGATCCTCCCATCTTCTATATCAAAATCATCCTTGACTCCACCATGGAATTCATCATGCTCACTCATTTCTTGAATTGACCTCTTTGACCAGCTGGCTATATTCTTACATGACTTTCTGTGAGCTTCGTATCCTATGAGGAAATTTTTGAAATCTAATTCCACCATGACACACTTGTCCATCACCATGGACACCGAATCCGATTTCTTATTAAGTGTGTGTTGGAGAATCTGGAATCTAGAATCTATGCTTGAAAAAGTCAGAATGGTCCCGACAAGCTTCTTTAAGGATTGTGCAACAAAATCATGTCCCAGTGAAGATGATTCCAAATCCGAGACTCTTCTTGGTGAGGCTTGTTTTTCTATCCCAACAAGTTTTATCTTTGATGTTCCACCAACTTCCTTCTTCTACACTGTTGATTTTCTATAAATATCAACAAACAATTGTTTACCCTTATCAATTATGGGTATGGCTTCCTTATCAAGGGATTCATGCTTGCTGTCAAACAGCTGCACAACTCTATCTTCATCTACCTCTTCTTTCTGATTTCTACACTCAGCTTCATCAGGATGAATAAAGTGATGATTATAGCATTCTTCCTCAGATGACTTGTTTACTTCTTCTTCAATATTCTATTCACCCTTCTCTTTCTCCTTCTCTTCATCCTTCTCTGGAGTGACAATCTTGGTGGATTCAGCTTCAAATGTTCGGAGTGACAATTTTTTGGATGGGGTTCCCTTGTCTTGATAATATTAAAGATTCTTTATAAGATTATCTGTGTCACCACTTCCTTCTTCTACTTCTTCTTCCTCTTCCTCCACTTCAACTTCTTCGACAACTTTTTTTAGCTTTTTCCAGAGTGAAGAAATGCTTCCCTAGTGTCTAAGGTAAATGCTCTGTCAAGAAATAATGTGGCACCAGAATATTCTCAGATTCTACATCAGTAGACTTCAAGAGATATTGCACAATCTCGGCCCCAGAAAATTTCTTCTTAAGTTTCTTCTATTAGGCTTGTTTCTCAAGATCTTTAGCAGTTGATTCTTCCAAGGCCTTAGCCTCAGTAGGATCCAAACTGAATTGTGGCTCCCCTGATTTTCTATTTTTCTTATCCTCCCTCCATTTTGCTACAACCTCTTCTAGGTCGGATTTCTGCTTCATGGGTTTAGGGGGTGTGGATTGGACTTCATTAGACTTAGGGGTTTTGTACTCTACTTCCACTTCCTTAAACTTTCATTTCTTTCTGGCCTTCTTTGATGGTTCATCTTTTTCAGAATTTTCTTGAATGACTTCTGCCTCTTCCACTAGAAGATCATAAAACTCTCTTGACTCCTTAGAATAGCCCATATTCATTCTTTTCAAAGTATCATCACTTACAAGAAAAACTTTACAATTCCTTGTCTTAGAACTGCAAGGGATCTTGAATGATTCAAGACACCAAACTATCAGCTTGGAGAGTAAGGCAGGATATGTAATAATCTGAGCTCTCAAATTCCCATTTTTGATATTATCTATCGTAATGAGAATGTGCCTCATAAAATTGATTTTACTTATATTTAACAAGAAATCAAAGCTATATTTGTCACTTTTTTTATGGTTTCCTAATCCAATTTTCTCAGTACGAAAAAACCTTGAACCCATAACTGCATGATCCGATTGTTGATAGATAGGTGAGAAATATTTGCATCCTTGAAATCTGATAGTCCAAGACATTCCAAAGCTTTCACCTTAATAAAAAATCCTTGAATAACCAGTAGTTTGTGAGAGCAATACTCGGCTTCCCCTTAATAAGATAACACCACAAAGATTGCAGCCTTGGTGTGTGAGAGTTTATAAGTTTTTCCATACTCTTGAAGGAGAATTTTTCTCTTCCATATTTTTTAAAGAAATAAACTGACTCAAAAAATTCTATTATATAATCAGGATAAACTAAGTCTTGATTTCCTGGCTTTGATATGCACACAATCTCCAATCCATTAAGCTTCATATACTAAGAAATAATATAATCGTATTTGAAAAGGTTTGGATGGACCAAACTTTCCCTGTACACTTACCAATTACAGATTGGCTTCACGGTAGACATATCTTGAGAAGAAGCATCTACATAAATTAGGATTGAAGCAACTCTGAGAGATTCAGAATGACATTAAGAAAGGCTGATAAAATTTCGGCACGTGATAGATTGAAAACCGATGTGGGGAAACCCTTCAAAGGTCCTTTATATAAGCGATAGAGGTGACCTTTCATCTTCCAAATCCAATCTAAGAGTTGAGAAACCATCTGATAAGATCTAACAGTTGAAATGATAGCCTCAAGGAAAAATTGGGTAGGATCAGATCTTCTGAAGTGTTTTTAAGAAAAACTAGAATCAGAGAATTTAAAATACAAAAGAAAATACCAGCAATAAAATAGTGACTATGAAAAACATAAGAATAAAATCATACCTTTCAGATTTCTAGGAAGGATATTCTTAATAGGTGATAATATTCTTGAATTACTTTAAATTAAAACAAATTTTACTACAAAAAACTTATTACGAAAATTCTATGGTCGAAAATTTTATTCCAAAAATTTTGAGTACCAAAGTTCCACTATGAAAATTATGAGTACGAAAATTTCCACTACGAAAATTTTGAGTATGAAAATTTCAATTACAAAATTTTTGAGTATGAAAAATCTTCATTATGAAAATTCTATTACAAAAATCACCATTGAAAAAATTTCAATACGAAAATTTTCATTATGAAAATTTTGAAAAACTAACTATGAAAATTTTCATTACGAAGATTTTGAAAAACTAACTACGAAAATATTCATTATGAAATTTTGAAAAACTAACTACGAAAATTTTCATTAATTTTTTTTTGAAAAACTAACTATGAAAATTTTCATTATGAAAAATATGAAAAACTAACTATGAAAATTTTTATTACGACAAATTTGAAAAACTAACTACGAAACTTTTCATTACGAAAAATTTGAAAAACTAACTAAGAAAATTTTCATTGCGAATATTTTTAAAAACTAACTAGGAAAATTTTCATTTCGAAAAATTTGTAAAACTAACTACAACAATTTTGAAGAACTATCAATCAAATATAATCCCTATATGAAAAGGGTTTTATTACCATAAGAAGATTTGTGTAAAAACAAGTTAATCAAGGAATACTATCATACGGTTATCATTCCTAACTTCTTTATAATGTATTCAATTATATCAGAGGGTAGAGATTTTGTGAAAATATCATCAAGTTGATCTTGCGTTCCGACAAACTGAAGAATGATATCTCTTTTTTGTCTGCGATCCCTAAGAAAGTGATGCCTAATATCTATGTGTTTTGCATGAGAGTGATGTGAAAGGGTTTTTACTAAGGGAAATGGAACTAGTATTATCACACAAATTTTGTGTTTTGGTAAAACTCATACCAAAGTCTGTAAGTGTGTGTTTCATCCACAACACTTGACCAGAGCAAGTTCCAACTGCTACATATTCAGCTTCAGTAGTAGATATTGCTACTGAGTGTTGCTTCTCGCATGACCAAGAAACTAAAGAATCTCATTAGAAATGAAAAGTTTTAGATGTACTCTTTCTATCCATTCTACATCCACCAAAGTCAGCATTTGAAAAACTTTTTAAATCAAAATCATTTCTAGAAGTATAAAAGAGTCCTAAATCCCTGGTTCCCTTTAAGTAGCAAAAAATTCTTTTCACTTCCATTAAGTGAGATTTCATAGGATGGGATTGATATCTTGCACTTAAGCATACAAAAAACATTAAGTAAGGACGACTGGCTATCAAATAATGTAAAATTCCTATCATACCTCTAAAAGTTGTTTGATCTACTAGTTTCCCAGCATCATCAAGATCAGGTGTGTTTGATGTACCAATGGGAGTAATTATACTATTAGTGTTTTCATATCCATAATTTTAAAGAAGATATTTAATATGCTTATGTTGGGATATATAAATTCCTTACGGTTTTTGGGAAATTTTAAAACCATGGAAAAAAGATAACTCTCCAAACATACTCATTTCAATCTCATATTTCATTAGATCCGCAACGCAATTGGTAAAAGAATGTTGAGTTGAACCAAATATAATGCCATCAACATAAATATGAACAATCAAAACATTTTTCTTAACTGTCTTTATAAAAAGGGTTGGATATGCATTTCCCTTAACAAAGTTATTTGAAGAAAAATCTTATAAGTCTATCGTATCAGGCTTGAGGTGCTTGTTTAAGACCATACAAAGCTTTGGTAATTCTAAAAACATGATCAGGGTGTTTTGTATCTTCAAATCCAGGAGGTTGTTCAACAAAAACTTCATATTGAACATATCAATTAAGGAATGCACATTTCACATCCCTTTGAAAATGTTTGAAATTGAATAATCCTGAAAAGGTAAGTAATATACGAATAGATTCAAGTCTATCTACTGGAGCATAGGTTCCTTCATAGTCTATTCCTTCTTATTTATTATTGCCTTTAGCAACTAATCTAGCTTTCTTTCTAACAATGACTCCATTTTCATCACACTTATTTCTGTAGACCCATTTTAATCCAATAACATAAGTTTCCTTAGGTATTTCAACCAAGGTCTAGACATTATTCCTTTTGAATTCATTTAGTACATCTTGCATGGTATTAATCCAATCATCACCACCTAAAGCTTCATCAGTGGTTTTTTGTTCAAATTTGGAAAGGAATGCTAGATGTTCTAATTCATTTCTTAAGAAACTTCAAGTTATTACAGGTTGATTCACATCACCAATGATGATATCACTGGGATGATTTTTTATATACAACTGATTTGGGTTTTGTATAACCTGTTCATCAACATAGGGTAAGAAATCTTCTGGGGTAAATGTTTCGGTAGTATCTTCTTAAACATTTTCCGTATTAGAAGAATCTTATATCAAAGGTTGATGAACAGTTTTTAAAACACATCCATAGATGTAGGTTAGGGTTATTTAAAAACAAAAGGACCAGCTTCATCAAATTTGACATGTATTGTTTCTTCAACTGTACGAGAGTTTTTATTGAAAACTATATAAGCCTTAGAAGTTATGGATTAGCCTAAGAAAATTATTTCATCAGATTTTGGTGCAATTTTATGAAGATTATCTTTAGTATTTATAATAAATACCCTGTAACCAATAACCTTAAAGTAATAAAGTCTAGGTTTTCTACCATTCCATAACTCATAAAGAGTTTTATTAAGAAAAGGTCTAACCAAAAATCTATTTATAGTATAACAAGAAGTAGTTACAGCTTCAGCCCAAAAATGTTTAGCTACAGAATACTCACTCAACATGGTTCTAGTTATCTCTTGAAGAATTCAATTTCATTATTCAACAACACCATTTTTTTGAGGTGTTCTGGGTGCTGAAAAGTTATGAGTAATGACTTTTCTACTACAAAAAGTTTCAAAATCAATATTCTGAAATTCTCCTCCATGATCACTACGAATAGTTTTCAATGGAAGTCTTTTGTCATTTTGAAAATGGGATATAAAAATTATTAATAAGAAAAATCTTCAGACTTCTTTGCTCAAAAATAGACCCACGTACATATAGTGTAATCATCAACCAAGACAAATACATAGTACTTTCCACCAATTCTTCTAGTTTGTATATGAAAAAAAAGATCTATATGCACTAGCAGTAATGAATCAGTAGTTGAGAATTCTCCGACTGGTTTAAAACATGATTTATGTTGCTTTCCATATTGACAAGGGTTACAAACTCTTGAAGAATCAAATCTAAGCTCTAGTAGATCCTTAACTAATATTTTCTTATAAATTTTTCATAATTCATAAGGTTATAGTGATTCTATAAGGAAAGGTTAGTCTTGGATCCTAAGGTCTTCAAAGTTTAGTGTGTAAACATTCTATTTCCTATGGGAGGAAATAACAAACTCTTCCTTGGAATTGTGTACTAAGAACTTGTCATTCCTTCAATTCACAAGGCAACCTTCATAACACAATTGGCTTATGCTAATGAGGTTGTGCTTAAGACCTTTAACAAATAAAACAATTTAAATTAATGTTTTTCCAATAAGAACAATGTTACCTAGACCAATAATTTCTCACTAAGCATTATCTCTGAAAGTTACTTTCCCTCCTTTCATCATGATAATCTTTTAAAAATAGTTTTTGTTACTAGTCATATTTCAAGAACATCCACTATCCATGTACCATGTATGTTGTTTGTACCTTCTCTAATTTCCTGAAAATATGAAAAACATAGGTTTTTAGAATCCAAACATGCTTGGATCCAGAATTATTTGAAAGAAAAATTTTAGGAACCCACATTTTCATAGAAAAATAGGCTTTACAAAATCTTAAAGACTGAGTTTTGTTTAGGGATAAATTCTTTTCCCATTGTCCACCACACTGACACTTAGTGAAGAATGGAGCACTTTGAGTAAATATGTAATTGTAACTAAAAATCAGTTTATAACAAGAATACCCTAAACCAGAACTATTCCTTAGAGGTTGGAATTGTGAATACATTTTATCAAAATTTTCCTTAACTAAGGTAATGTTGGAAAAACACTTCCTCAAGGAATATATTTCAGATTTCAGTTTGATAACCAAGTTATTTTCTTCAAAAAAATTTGATTTTGAACTACATCTAGGCTCAAAAGAATTTTTCTGAGAAATTACATTTTCTAGATCTTTAGAAAGTTTATTCTTCTCAGAATTTACTTCCTCAAGATTTTTTGAAATACTTTCAAAATCAGCATTTTCTTATCAAGATCTTTAGAAAGATCTGATATTTTCTTAGAATGAATATTATTCCTAGATTTTTCCTTATCATGTTATTCCATGAGTTTTGACTTCTCAATCTCATGATGTTCGAAAAACCTTGAAACTTCTTCATAGGAAGGTAAAGTATTATCTTCATTAGAAGAAGATTCTTCATCCGAATAGTTATAATATTTATTATCATTAGCATTCAAATAAACACTGTTCAATGAGTCGGCTCTCTGTACCTTTTCCATTAGACAATGATTATCAATTGGTAGTCTGTCTATTAGACTAATCTTATTCTCTCTAGAAGATTAATAATATGAGGATTCATCTGAAGAGTCCCCACCACTATCACTCCAGGTTTCATTAGCATTCAAAGACTTCTTACCTTTTTCCTTGTAATATATCTTTTTATTCCCCTATGAATGCCTTTCCTTTCTATATTTTCACTTCAGTATAGGACAATCAAGACTAATGTCTCCATATCTCTTTCATTCATAACATGTGACTTCAGAATATTTCTTATCTTTCCTTTCCTTTTTCTTATATCTGGATTGAAAGTTCCTCTGCCTAGCTATCTTG
This sequence comes from Viscum album, assembly GCA_963277665.1. Classification (NCBI taxonomy): domain Eukaryota; kingdom Viridiplantae; phylum Streptophyta; class Magnoliopsida; order Santalales; family Viscaceae; genus Viscum; species Viscum album. Next base: position 1,469,501,091 of record OY728125.1, on the reverse strand, counting down.
TTCATCCTTCGAGAAAGATTTGCTAATTCATTTCTAAAGGATTCACTACCACTGGATTCAGATTTGATAACAACTTTCTTAGATTTGGATCTAGTATCTCTCTAAGGAGTCTTGGCTTTCGTATGATTAGAAGTTGTAGTAAAAGCAACACTCTGATTTCCATTCTTCTTCTTTATGTTGTTATCCTCTCTCTTCATTCTAGTCTCATGTTGAAGTAGAGTTCCAAATAGCTCATATAAGGAAATCTGAGTAACCTTTATGTTCTTATCTATAGTTGTTCTCTTGGATTCCCATTAATTGGGAATGGTGTTTATGATCTTATCGACAAGAGATTCATCATATAATCCTTTCTCACCCATAGATTGTAAACCATTCACAATAGTCATGAATCTTTTTTTCACCTTATATATAGGTTCTCCATAAGGAAAGTAGAAACAATGATATTCAGCTCTAAGCATGGATCTTTCATAGTGAGTAACTTCAAGTTTCTTCCAAATAGATTTTTTTGCATGACAATATGAAATTTGGCTATATATATTTATATTCATAGATAAATGAAAAGTATTGCATACCTTATAATTCATTTGATATTCATGCTTTTCTTGATTGGTAAAGGAACTAACTTTTTTGTCAGGGATTTTATATCCTCCAGTAAGCATAACAAAATTATCAACACCAGTATTGATAATGAAAGTTTTCATAAGATCTCTCCAATAATCATAGTCATTTCCGTCAAAGATATGTGTTCTAGTTGGATTGAGATTGTCTATTGAACCAACATTCATTCCTTCCATCTTGTATAAAAATCATTACACACAATCTTGTTAATAGAGAAAGTTGTAAACAAGGAAAATATTCCTAAGGAAAATAAAGAACAATACTATCTCAAAGAAAAAATGAATCTGAACTATACGAGTCTGAGAAACTGATTCAAAAAACGTATGAATCCTGAAATTCAATTCTGAAAGTAATGAGAAGAAGAATTTTCTTCTAAATCTAATCGTGAGATTAATTCTGATTGAACCAATCCTCTAATACCAATTGGTGGCATGGTATGTGAGTATGATATACTCGATAATACCAAATGTTGGATCGAAATTATAGAGATACTATATAGAGTATCTAAATATGATCAATATACAAGAGGGAGTGGGTGAATTGTATACTTTTAAAAATTCAATTGGATCTTTTAAAGATGGTTATGTTTAACAAGGTTAACCAAGGTAAATCATAATACCTATAGTTCCACACACATTCTTGATTCCAGAAATATGATTCTGAGATAGAAATTCCGGAAAAGTGAATCTGGAAATGAAACATAATGAAAGTTAACAATGATGAAGATTCTACCTTAAAGCATATATAATCTAACTAAATCAGAGTACAAGTATAGGGAAGTATAAGAGTTATACTTTCCTCAACAATACAAAGGTAGCAGGAAAACCTGTAACAAAACAAGTAATAGTAGTAAATCTATTAACCCAAAGAGAATGGTATCAAACAACCATGGGTAAATATCCCTTGATTTTTATTTTCATGAAATTCTGTATTAACCACACAAGGGTAATCCCTCGATATGATGATCGAAGTCTATCATGCTATCCCCACAAGCCCTCAACTTTCAGGTAGTCGGTACCTCTATTTTCCTCAGTAAGGAATCCCTCAACTTCAAGGTAGTTGGCACCTCTGTCTTCCTATCCATGGAATCCCTCGAATGTAATCAGCAACATTCAGAGTCGCACTAAGAAAAGCTGAACAAGTAGTTCAGTACGCACATATAAAATAAAGTCTCTCTTTAGAAATCACTTCAACAACATGTGGTCTCTAGAATCACAGAACCGTCCATCAAATTTGTGAGCTCTTTCAAATGAGCTCTTATTTATATGAAAGGCTTCAAAATTCGGCTCCCTCCTCCAACAATCATATTTTTCCTTGAGTTTTGGAGGGACCTCTACACGTGTCACTCATACAACTGTTAGTTAGTAACTGAATGCGTGACTTATTTTTATAACAAAATAGGTGTAAGAAAAAATATGTTTACATAAGTAAAATACAATATTCAGAATGTAAGAAAATAAAACTTTGCAGTCTAACCAAAATTAAATTCAGATTCTATAATACAAGGATATTCAGATTCTATTTTCTAGGAATTTGGAACCTAAATTCTATAGAATTTCAGAGTTATAATTTCAAGAAAATTTGGTATCTGGAATCACAGGAATTCAGAACATGAACTCACAAAGTTCGGAGTCAGAGTTCATGAGAATTCAGAGTCATAACTTATAAAAGCTCGGAGTCTGAATCCAGAGAACTCGGAGTCATAACTCAGAGGAGTTCGTATCCGGAATTCGTAATCAGAATTTGGAGTCATAACTCAAAAGGGTTCGTAACCAGAATTCTTATCAAGAATTTGGACTACAACATCATGAGAGTTCGTAGCCAGAATTCGGAGTCGAACTTCATGAATGTTCGTATCCAGAATCCGGAGATGAACTTCATAAACGTTCATATTCAGAATTTGGAGTTGAACTTCATAAACGTTCTTATCCAAAATTCGTAGTTGTACTTCATAAACATTTGTATCTAGAATTCGGAGTCTTAAGCAGATTGCTTCATATTTATGTATTATATGATTCCGAGGATTTAGATATGACACCGAATTTTATACTTATACAAGATAAAGAACAAATTAAAACAAGGTAAGGATAAATTTCCTTGGGGAATGTTATTTTTCCTTATAGAAGTAAACCATAGCGTAAAAGAATATTTTCCTTGAGATAAGGTGTTTTTGATTTTTAAAACAAGAAGGAATGGTAAAGTCATAAGGAAACCGTAACGACTCAACAATCTCCCCCTTGAAAGAAGGAATGGATAAGTCATAATGAAAACCTTATTGACTCAACACACTTTTCTATGTCTTCATCACCATTCAACATGACATTTTCAATCCTTAAGGAAAACATAAACTAAAAACACTTATACATATCATGATTCAGATAACATATTATTTGAATTCCAAAACATAAATACATTATTTATATGAGTTTATTCTTGAACGATTAATTATGATTCATAAATTTATTCCTTAATACCCTTTCCTAAAATATGGAAATTGAATCATGTATTATGGTTCCTCAACCTCAATCTAATCATGATTATTATGTTTAATTTAATCAATACTATAAGATCATCTCATACCTTTCACATGTCTTTTTCTTTCTCATTATCATTGAATGTATAACCAATACTCATACAAACATCCTGATTCTCTTTGAGAGATTTTCTCTAGGGACACTGATTTTCATATTGACCATTTATTCCACATTTAAAAACATAAACTTCAATGATGCCTTAGGAAGGCCAATATTCTAATCTAGTCCATTAACCAAACTATTCATTTTTCCTTGCATCACTTTCTTTGTGTCCTTCTTTTCTACAATCGTAACATCATCAAGTTCCTCTAAGACATTCACTTTTGTGATTATTTCTACAATCTTGACACAAAGTAATCTAAATCTTCATTCCTCCATGAACTTTATTACCCAAACACTAAATGAATTATTTATTTATCTACATTGGTGAGTCTGAGTGTTCGTTACAATACCCATTATTAATCATGTTTCATGAAAACTGATTAGGAATGATAAAAACATCTTTCACTCTAGTGAACATCCCTAAACATATCCTTATAAATATACCTAGAGAACACAGTAATGTTTTCTTATCCTTGTTTCTAAAGTATGACTAAATCTTTCTTTTGATACAAACTATTGTGACCTAGACTAAACAGACAAGGATATTATATCATTTTAGATGAATATTATGTACATTATATAAATACATTCCCAAGGACCATAATACTTTATTGTCTATAGAAACATGGAAATAAAATCTTCTATACTGGTGAAATATCTTTAGCATCTCCCAAAAAGATCTCTAACTTTAGAACTTTTACATAATTTTTTTTATAACATAGGGAGAGGAAACATAAGAAAGGGGTTACCTCAAATTCCAAGTAAAAATAATCAAGGGAGATATGTAAGATTTATCATGAGCATAAGGGTAAGAGAACATGATCATGAGAATATAAGATCATACCCTACATATCAAAAGTCATTTACATTAATCCTAGCATAAATAATAGAAGTTCATAATACATTAGTCATGAGGAGCTATATAACATATGCAATGAACACATTAAATTGAAATAAAACAAGTGATTTTGGCAGACACATAAACATATAATATGATTTACATAGTGGCCAAGGAATTGTTTCGAATACCATCTTGGTAGTATGGGTTCACTCCCCATAAAATCTTGGTAATCATGGTTCACTCCCATGGCCATCTTAGTAGCATTGGATCACTCCTCATACCATCTTCATAGTCAGGGTTCACTAACATGGCCATTATAGTAGCATAATTTTACTCCTCATGCCATCTTCGTAGTCATGGTTCACTCCCATGTCCACCTTATTAGTCATGTTTTATTCCCAAGACCATCATAGTAAATCTCACGATATATAAATCTTTTCCTAATGAAATAGAGAGAGATATAGGTCCAACCAATATCATAGTGAAATAATACATAAATGTGCCACAAAATCATGAAAAATCATATAATAACCCTTGAAATAAAATGGGTATCATAAAAAATTAAACATATCAAAAAAGGTGGAAAAGATACAAGTTTCATAAAAATTTCATCAAAACCATAACTCATGAAAGAGAAACGGAATTCATAAACATATAACCCATGAATGAGAAACGGATTTCATAAACCTAAAAAATATAAAATATATACATATTTTTGTAATCATAAAAACCATTAAATTGAAATGGGTGTCATAAATATCATGAGATTAAGCATAAACCATTCATATAAATGATATTAATGGAACCATTAGTCATTTCCTATGAAGGTAATGAGTATCATCAACGTATTTCATATTATATGGAAAATAATTTTGAAATATATTTCAAAAACATTTCTTATTGAAAATATCATTTATTCTTTGAAAAATTTATTTAAATACATAAATTTTAAGTCAAGGGTCTTTTTTGACATTTATGTCTTTTGTTTTGGAAATCACAAATCTATTTACACTCAATTCTCAAATAAATGATTTACTATGAATACAGTACTCTGTTTCTCGTACTGATTATGACCATTGTACAAACTTGTATTATCATACTAACTCAGACCATCGTACTCACTCTATTTATCATAATCACTCAGACTATTGTACTGTTGTAAAGACCCAAAAATTTCATGAATTTTTTTTAATAAATACTTTGGAATTTTACAAGTCTGTGGCTTCTGATGGCACTTGATTCTGAGGCCCGGTGTTCCCGGAAACAATTTCTGAAGTTTAGCATGGGTACGTTTAGTAACTGAACGAGCGGGTTTTTCTATATTTTGAACCAGTGCTCATAATAGAAATCTGAGGGCACCGATGAACTCGCAGTTCCGGTAATTGCTTTAGGGGACCTTTACCGTAGTTTCCTTTTAAGCGGGATGAGAATTATTATTTGGGGTTTAATTAAAGAAGTAAATAAAATTGACTGTACAATTTTATTCTATATATAAGGAGGTTAATTCCCCACATGGGAAGTTGTTGGTGGGGCCCACACCCACCCACATTCCCATGTGTGGATAATTGAAAGGTGGGGCCCACACGAGCCCCAACCATTCACCTTTCCCTAAACCTCTTAATCCTCTTTAAACCCCCCCCCCATTAAACTCCCATGTTAATGTTGACAACTCTTCCATTTCTGAGACCTCTCACCTCCTCCTCTCTCTCTCTTTAACTTTTGCCAACACACCATATTTAATTAATGGAACCTATTAAATTAATTAATTAAGATAATAAAATTTTGAAAGGCTTGGCATGTTTAATTAAAATAAGGTGAAACCTTATTTTAATTGGGTTGGCACTTTTTTGTTGGGGGAAACTTCTTGAGAGAGAGTTTTGGTGAAGAAAGAGGGGAATTTCTCCTTTGTCAAAGAATGAAGTCTCCTTCCATGAAGATCGACAATGCACCTTCCATCCTCTTCTCTGCGACAAGAGAGGAGATTTCGCTTCCTCCTCAGGTGGACTCGGACAATGTCCATGAATCCATACCTCGTGATACCGTCTTCCGCGATGTCGATGTACGTCATCAATTGTTGATGTAGGGATTAATTCTTGAAAGTGTATGTTTATGTACCCCATACGTCATTGGAAATCGTTGCGTAATTACGGTCAATTGTTATCGCTTTATGCGGAGGGTGCGGGCTGAACGAACACGGCTTGCCGACCCTCCATTTGATCTTGTTTATTGTTTTAGAAACAGTAATCGAGGGCGGAGAAAGCACGACGCCGTCACGCCGTGTTGGGAACGTGATGAAAAAAACCGACGTCGTCGCGCTGATTGTGCGGGAGGAATCGCGGCCCGCCTTGCGGGCCACTTCAGCAGAAGAACCAGCCGGCCAGTCGGCCGGCCGGGTGAAGGGGAGCCGCCGCGCCACAAGGGTGCCGCGCCGGAGAACCGGCCGCCCCGTCGGCCGGCTGGCTGGAGCAGGTCTGCGGTGCCTGGTGGGCGCCACACTGGAAGAACCCGCGGCCCGCCCCTGCAGGCCGCGTGCACCAGAAGGCTGGTCGACCTAGCCGGCTGGTTTGGGAGGGTGGCGACCTAAGGCACTGTTGGTTTGGGCCGCCGGGAGCCGTGCCCTCGCCTCGGAACCGCTCGGCCCGGCCGGCCGCGCTGGGCCAGGCCGAGCCGGGCCAGGCCGAGTCGGGCCCCGCCGGGCTGGGCTGGGTCGTGTCCTTCGGGCCGAGCTGTCTTTTCCTTCTGACCGGTCCGACCCCCTGTTGGGTCGGACCCGTTAAATTGGGTTAACCCACCCCGTGGGCCCACTGAGCTAAACAGGTCTTGCCCGTTATTCACTTAAACATGAATAACTTAAAGACCGCGCGTCCGATCGACGCGCGGTCTCCGGAAATAGGACCCTTTCGAAGAGGCGACCCTTTTACGATACTCTATGTGAGTTTTGGACAGCTTTGGTAAATCGCCGAGTCTAGAATGATAATATTTCCAACCGGGCCCCTCGAACGGAAATTCCAATATATCTTAGACCAGGGGTCTGTTTGACGCGCCATCTGTCGCGTTGGGTTAATTTTGACGAGATAGAACATCGAGATACATCAACTATGGTCTTCGTGATAGTTGATTTATCTACCCCTTTTACTAGTGGAGCGGACCCTCCCTGAATCGAGTACGCAGTGTGTGGGGACCCTAGAGCAGGATGCGACTGCGACGATGATGGCAACTCTACTTGAATACTACGTGGGTTTGGCCGTGAGGATGACTGTACTTGGATCCTCCATGGTTTTGGCAGTGATGACGACTATACTTGGATCCTACGTGGGTTTGGCAGTGATGGTTACTATATTTGGATCCTACGTGGGATCGGCCGTGACAACTTCTGTACATGGATCCTACGTGGGTTCGGGAGAGAAGATGATTCAAAGGCCACATCTAATCATCTCCACCCCTCTTCGTGAGTAGTATACCTGTGTGAGCTGAGTCTTGTCTTTCAATCATTATCATTGGTATGATTGACTTCTTTCCTATGTGGACTAGTTGTGCTTGGGCTCAGAAGATGGAGAAGTACTGAGATTGATGACTTAGGTATATGTATGGCCATATACCTAAGTAGAGTTGGTTGATACTTCATGTTTTTATCTTTCATTTGTGGTTTATCCTTTGTGGATCCTAGGAGTCCTTCGGGGGTCTCGGGGTCGCTACTGAGTATCGTTATACTCACGCCTGCATGGGCATTGCCGGCACTACATTGTGTTGCTTGCAGACGACAGACAACACTAATCATGGTCAAGGCTTGGGGAGCTTGACGGTATCCGGAGGTGGATCACCTGGCGGGATGTACACGGAGTGGACGGATGGACCCAAGGTACCGACAAGACTATTTTTATCCACCCTACAGGTGGGATTCTCTATGGATGACTCGGTGGTAGCTGCACTACTTTTCAGCTGTTGTACTTTCATTCTCAGTTGTACTGTACTTCCAATTGGGTTTGTATACTGTCCCATTTACATTCTAGCACTTACTTTTGTACCCATTTTACAGAGTGTTTACTTCCTCTTTCATACTCTGTTGTATTTGTTTACTTATATAAAGGCAATGCCTTCCCTTTTATCGGGATTTATACCTTTGGTTCTAGTCGCTAGCCCCTGGCCAATGGAAGAAGGGCTTGGGGTATTCACAGCATGGGCCTCGAGGACGGGTCGTGACAAATTGGTATCAGAGGAGTCGGTTCTACCGTAGAACTCAGGACCCTGATCTTTTCTTCTATGAAGCAATAGTGTTAAGAGTATTGAGTGTGGTTTTCAGTCCAGGGAGTCCAGTGTTAGTGTGGTGGACAACATATCCATACACGAGGACCTTGACTTCTGATTTCCAACTCAGTGCACTAAAACACTGATTGTGTGTGTGTTCCAATAGTTTCCTTTGTGGTCTCTTTGTGTCAGCTCACCAGGTATAAAATTTTACCATGGCACCCCTGTTACTTATCAAGGATGGCCCCACGAAGGCATCCAGCTAGGGTTCTGAGTTATGTGCGAGATGGTAGCCCACCGAGCAACGATGCATCGGTGCAGGGCCCCATTAGAGTGGAGGCACCAGCAATACCACTACCCGCTGGGCCACTGATACCACCATCCCCAGCAGTAGAGAGTGCACGCCGACTGAACTCATTGCATGAGTTCCAGTGGAAGAGGCCTCCGAGGTTTCGAGATGATACAGATTTCCAGGCAGCAGAGTACTGGATGGAGCTGATTGCTTGAGTTTACTGCCTAGTTGAGACACTAGTAGAGAAGATGGTGATCTTAGCTACTAGTCTTCCTCAACGAGTGACCATGAGGATGTTCCACTTAGTAATGAGGCTACGGTATGTGGAAAATTGCCCGAGATAGTACCTTCGGTTAGTGTGCCATCTATATCACTGCCCGTTGGTCAGTAGTTACAACAGAAAATACCGGTAGAGGACACTTTTAGGCTTAGTTCTTTACATGTGTTTCAGCAATAGACATCCCTCATGTTCTATGGTGAGCCCGACCCACAGGTGGCTGAGGACTGGCTTGAGGAGGCGGATGAGAGTTTTTCTAGAGCTGATACAGTTTCGGCAGAGTGGCACATCAATAGTTGAATATTCATCGAGGTGTACCGACCATTCCTGGTACTCGATGAATACGAAGCGATCAGTGCTTTAGATCTCAGACCTCTGAAAGAGGTGTTTTTGAGGATATCCAAGCCACAGTTTTTCTTCTAAAGCATTCCTACTTATGCTAGGGTTCTAGAGAGAACCTTTGGGGTTGAACGATCTTTGGCTGAGTGGATACATCTAGTGAATGTTAGTAGTGAGAAGCATGAAACTGGTGCCAGTATAAGAGACTTGAACATGTAGAATGATTTGGGAAGAGGAAGTGTTAAGGACAGATGAATCTGTAGGACAACAGAGGTGTAAGCAGAGCTAAGAGAGTATCATGAGGTGGTGAACATTTTGACATGTTACAACCACACTCCATTTTAGTCCCCGCTAGGCTCATGGAGCTGGAGGGTTGGGAAAGAGAATAGCTGCATGCGGTCAAGGAGTGTGACCCAAGGGATCTAGGAATAATTAGAGGTACAGTCTATGCCTACTACTAGCTGTTGTATCAACAGACATTGATACGAATCATTCCTTCCTTCCACAAATCTTGTCCCAGTCCTAGAGTTTCCGGTTAAGCCGTTGACTTGACCCTCACATCTAGAGATACCTTGGAGAGAAGACTTGATAATCACATTTACGCTGAGGGTGTGATCTGACCCTTGAGGCGAGAGTTTCGGTTGGAAGCTCTTGGTTTCAGCATCGAGGCCTTACAACGTTAGTTTGGGTATGGACTGGGCAACCACAGTTTATACACAAATTGAATTTATTAGGAAAAAAGGTTGTGGTTTACCTACAACGTTGGGATGGGTTTTCCTTGTTCGGCGAAAAGGATTCCCCATGTAGCACTGGATGGAATCACACATAAGTGGGTGCAGTCGATCACTCATGAGTCAGCCAGAATTAGATTTGTTCCAGACTTCTCAGATTTGTTGCACCACTCCCAGCATTGACGAGGAAGGGGAAAAACCTTCATGTGGTCATAGATATGCCAGTAGATCTTTAAGGAGCTGAGACGGGGATTGACCAGTGCACCCATCCTGAGGATACCGGAGGAGGTCGTTGGGTACGTAGTTTACTACGACGCATCAGGGACCGGACTCGGGTGTGTCCTGATTCAGGAGCGGGCAGTGATCGCCTATGGTTCATGATTGTTGAGGCAGAATGAGATGAACTATGCTACCCATGACCTGGAGTTAGCAGCAGTGGTCTTCACCCTGAAGATGTGGTGGAAGTATCTGATAGTCTAGCGCTTTACTATCTACTCTAACCACCAGAGTCTCAGGTACATCTTCTCGTAGAGGGACCTGAACCTGAGACAATGACGGTATCTTGAGTTCATACAGGACCATGGCTTTGAGATCGTCTATACTCCCAGGAAGGGGAACGTTGTGGTTGATGCTCTCAGCAGTAGATTGGGCATTCAACTGCTAGGGGAGGTGACGAAGCAGCTAGTCGTGTTGCAGATATCCTTCGTGGATAGAGATGGGGCAGCCTTTCAACAGTCTCTCACAGTCACTCCTCCACTACCTCATCGAGTTAGAGAGGCACAACGTGGGGAAATTGACTGTGAGACACGACGTGCTCATATTTCCACAGGGTAGGCGCCTGATGGATTTTCTGAAGGAGGAGAGCACGTCATCCTCTTCAGGGGACATACCGTGGTACAAGTTTCACTATATGAGGAAGTGTTGAGGGAGTTTCACACTTCCCCTCTAGCGGTACATCCAGGAGTGGCGAAGATGTACCAGGACCTAAGACGACAACACTAGTTGTTGTGTATGAAGAAGGATGTAGCAGAGTTCATTTCACGATGCCTCACTTGCCAGAAAGTGAAGGCGGAGCACCAGGTACCAGTAGGCTTGGTACAACCCTTAGAGGTTCCGGAGTGGAAGTGGGACGAGATATCCATGGATTTCGTGATAGGGATTCCACGTACTTACAGAGGAAATGACTCCATCTGGGTGATCATAGACTGACACACCATGTCGGCCCACTTCCTACCGATCAGAGAGCAGGGCTTAGTAGAGTTCTTGGGACGCCTCTACGTTCAGGAGATCATACAGTTTCATGGTGTTCCATTGTCTATCCTCTCTGATCGAGATGCTCTCTTTACTTCCCGGCTTTGGAAGGGGTTTCAAAAGACTTTTGGGACACAACAAAACTTGAGCACCGCCTTTCATCCTCAGACAGATGGCCAGATGGAGATGACCATTTAGACACTCGAGGACATGCTCTGTTCATGTGTCCTTGACTTTGATCACAGCTGTGAGGATCACCTACCCTTTGTGGAGTTTTCGTACAACAATAACTAACACTCCACATTCGGGATGGCACCATATGAGGCACTGTACGACCGACCTTGCAGATCACCTATGTGCTGGACTGACCCTGGAAAGTCATCACTTGTAGGACCAGAGATGGTTCAAGATACGACGGAGAAGGTGCAGATCATCCAGAAGTGGATGAGGACTGCACATAGCAGATAGAATTCCTATGCTGATAGGGGGTAGAGACCACTGGAGTTCGAGGATGACGACCACGTTTTCTTCTGGGTCTCACCTCGACGTGGATTACAGATATTTGGCTGGGGCGACATGTTATCTTCGCGCTTCATCGGACCATTCTAGGTCCTCAGTGGGGTAGGCGAGGTGGCATACTGCCTAGCCCTTCCACCTCAGTTGCACCGGGTGCACGACGTCTTCCACGTATCTCAGTTGAGGAGATACGTGCATGACCTGACCCACATCATTGATCACGGGGAGCTGGACATTGTTGACGGGGCCAATTTTGTGGAGTTCCCAGTGGAGATCGTGGATCGACAGGAGTGGGTCCTATGTGGATGGTTGATTCCTCTTGTTTGCATTCATTGGCCGCACGGGAACCTCCAGGAGAGCACATGGGAGCAGGAGGCTCAAATGCGTGCTCAGTACCCTCATTTGTTTTCCTAGTTTATGTTGTAGCTTTATGAGGAAGTAAAGCCCTGAGTTGGGAGTAATGTAAAGACCCAAAAATTTCAAGGAAATTTTTTTCTTAAAAACTTTGGAATTTTACATGTCTGTGGCTTCTGACGGCACTTGATTCCGAGTCCCAGTGTGCCCAGAAACAATTTCCAAAGTTTAGCTCGGGTACGTTCAGTAAATGAACGAGCATGTTTTTCTATCTTTTGAACCATTGCTCGGAATTGAAATCTGAGGGCACCGACGAACTAACAGCACCGGTAATTTTTTAAGGGAACCTTTACCATAGTTTTTTTAAGCGGGTTGAGAATTATTATTTGGGGTTTAATTAAAGAAGTAAATAAAATTGTTTGTACAATTTTATTCTATATTAATGGAGGTTAATTCCTCCCATGGGATGTTGTTGGTGGGTCCCACACCCACCAAAAAGCCCATGTACGGATAATTGAAAGGTGGGGCACACATGATCCCCAGCCTTTCACCTTCCCCTAAACTCCTTAACCCTCTTGAATCCTCCCCCCCCCCATTAAAATCCCATGTTAATGTTGACAACTCTCCCATTTATGAGACCTATCACCTACTAATCTCTCCCTCATTAACTTTTTCCAACACACCTTATTTCATTAATTGAACCTATTCAATTAATTAATTAAGAGATTCAAATTTTTAATGGATTGAAGAGTTTAATTAATATAAGGTGAAACCTTATTTTAATTGGGTTGGAACTTGTTTTGTTGGGGGAAACTTCTTGAGAGAGATTTTTGGTGAAGAAAGAGGGGAATTTCTCATTTTGCGAAGAACGACGTCTACTTCCATGAAGATCGAAAACACACCTTCCATTCTGTTCTCCGTGATAAGAGAGGAGACGCCGCTTCCTCCTCGGGTGAACTCCGACGACATCCATGAATCCTCACCTCGTGACATAGTCTTCCGCAACGATGACGTACGTCATCAATTGTTGAGGTACGGGTTCATTCTTGAAAGTGTCAGTTTCTGTACTCCGTACTTCATTTGAAATCATTGAATAATTATGACCATTTGTTATCACTTTACGCGGAGGGTGTGGGATTAATGAGCACAGACCGAAGACCCTCCGTTTAATCTTGTTTATTGTTTTAGAATCGACAATCGATGGCGGAGGGAGCACGAAATCGGTATGTCGTGCCGGGAATGTAGCGAAGGAAACCGGCGTCGTCGCTCCGGTTATGCCGGAGGAACTGCGGCCTGCATCACGGGCCGCTTCGGCGGAAGAACCGTCCGGCCCGTTGGACGGCCGAGCGAAGGGGAGTTACGGCGCCAGGAGGGCACTGCACCGGAGAACCGGCCGGCCCGTCGGCCGACCGGGAGGAGTAGGTCCACGGTGCCAGGAGGGTGTCGCGCTGGAAGAACTTATGGCCCGCCAATGCAGGCCACGTGCACTAGAAGGACGGCCAGCCTAGCCAGCTGGTTTGGGAGGGCGGCGCCCTAAGGCACCGTCAGTTCGGGTAGCGGGGAGTCACGCCCTTGCCTCGGAACTGCTCGTCCTTCTGGTCGAGCAAGCCGGGGCGCGCACCCCACCGAACCGCTTGGCCGGACCAGCTGAGCCTATCGGGCCGCGCACCCGGCCGCGCAGCTTGGCCAGACCGACCGAGCCAACCGGGCCCCGTCAGGTCGGGTCGGGCTGCGCCCCTTGGGGTCGGGCCGCGTCCTTCAGGCTGAGCCACATTTTCCTTCAGACCGTTCCGATACCCCTGCCAGGTCGGACCCCTCAAACTGGGTTAACCCAACCCGTAGGCCCACTGGGCAAAACAGGTCGGGCCCGTTATTCACTTAAACATGAATAACTTAAAGACCGTGTGTCCGATCGACGCGCCGTCTGCGGCACTGGGACCCTTTCGACGAGGTACACCTTTTTGGATACTCTAAGTGTGTTTTTGACATCCTTGATAAACGGCTGGGTCTGGAAAGAGAATATTTCCAACCAGGCCCCTGGAACGGAAAAGCCAATATCTCTCAGACCGGGCGTCCATTTGACTCATCGTCTATCGCTTTGGGTTCCTTTTGACAAGAAAAAACTTTGGGATACATCAACTATATACTTCATGACATTTAGGGTATCGAAACCTTTTACTCATGGAGTGAACCCTCCCGGAATCGAGTACGCTGTGTGCTGGAACCCTAGAGATGTTTGTGACTACGACGACGATGACGACAGTACTTGGATCCTATGTGGGTTTGGTAGCGTGGATGACTGTACTTGGATCCTCTGTAGGTTCGGCAGCATTGACGACTGTACTTGGATCCTACGTGGGTTCAGCAGTGATGGATATTGTACTTGGATCCTACGTGTGTTCCACAGTGATGACATCTGTACTTGGATCCTACGTGGGTTCGGTAGAGGAGATTATTCAGAGGCTATATCTAATCATCTTCACCACTCTTCGTGAGTAGTATGACTGTGTGAGCTGAGTCTTGTCTTTCAATCATTAGCATTGGTATGATTGACTTCTTTCCAGTGTGGAATGGTTGTGCTTTGGATCGGATGTTGGATTCGTACTAATATTGATGACTTAGGTATATGTATGGGCATATACCTAAGTAGAGTTGGTTGATACTTTGTGTTTGTATCTTTCCTTTGTGATTTATCCTTTCCGGATTTTGGGAGACCTTCGGGGGTCTCAGGGTCCCTACTGAGTATCGTTATACTCACCCCTGCATGGGCATTGCCCACACTACGATGTGTTGGTTGCAGACGATGTACAACACTGATCGTGGTCGAGGCTTTGGGAGTTGGATGGTATCCGGAGGTGGACCACCTGGCGGGACATGCACGGAGCGGACAGACGGACCTGAGGTACCGACGAGACTATATGTACCCACCCTATAGGTGGGATTCCCGATGGACGACTCGGTGGTTGCTGCTTTACTTTTCAGCTGTTGTACTTTTCTTATCAGTTGTAATATACTTCCAATTGGGTTTGTATACTGGCCTATTTACTTTCCAGCACTTAATTTTGTACTTAGTTTACTTTGTGTTTAATCCATCTTTCCTACTCTGTTGTGTTTGTTTACTTATATATATGCAATTCCTTTCCCTTTTATCGCGATTTACTCCTTTGGTTCTTGTCGCCATCCCATGTCCTATGGTAGGCGGGCTTAGGGTAGTCAGGACACGGGCCCCGAGGACGGGTCGTGACAACTATCTCTGTTTATTGTACTCACTGAAACCATCGTACATACTCTATTTATTCTATTCACTCAAATCATCATACCAAATCTGTTTATCTTACAGACTATGACAATCATACTCACAATATGTATCACACCCACTTTCCATCATATTAGTATTTTGCATTATCTTATTCATACATATCATCACAATCGAAATATTTATCATTCTCATGTTCTAATTTTATCACAGACGTGTTTTCATTATTTTATCAAAACACATGTTTTATTCTAATCATACTCTTGTTATCATTTTTTATATATCTATTATATTAGTCAAAATGATGTCGTGGATTTAGTTATAAATCTATTAAAATGATGTCGTGTTTTTTGTTTCAATACGACTGTTACAATTCCAAGTGTCCATGTCCCTCATAATTTTCCTATGAAATATGACCGTAGGAGAAAATATGTCCATCAGAACCAAATTCCTATAAATATGAGTTCATTTGAAGCAATTGCAATAACTTTTTCTACATCCATGTTCTAATGGGAGACTGTGTGACTTCTATCTTTCTTCGTGAGAAACCCTTAAAATTAAAAAACGAGATGGATTGTTCTTAGTTGTTGTATTTCAATATGTGATTTGTTTTCATTTGTGTGTCTGATAATGTAAAAATGATCAAGGGATGTTGGGGATAAGAAAAAGGTGAAATTGATCTCTGTATCGAGGGCTTTCAAGTGTTTTAAAGATAGAGGTGCCAATTACATTTAAAATCAAGGGCTTGTAGGGATAGCATAATGGATGTGATGATCATCATATCGTGGTCTTACCAGTGTTGGTAAGACATGCCTAATATCATGGTGAAAGGATACCCTTCCCGTTTGGATAAATGAATTGTAATACCTTTTACATTTCTTCTACTTATTTTAATATAACTAGAATCCTTTTATTTATTCATTATATTTGAATTATTTTATCTCGTAATTTTTCAGTTCCAATTTATAGTTTTTTTATTGATTATATATGATATATAGTAGAATAATTTACACACTATATTACTCTAATATTTGTATTCAACCCAAATAAATTTTTTTCATAACCTATGGTATTATATCATCGGATAGAGAGTCATTCTGATCATTTGTTTTCTTTTATAAGATGCATTATGAATTGTTTTAATTTATGTTGTATTAAACTAAGAAACTTCCTTAATGGTTTTAATAGAAATTTTTACAAATACAATTCTCCCTGCCCTCTTGTATTTGTGTCATGTCATATACATTTCTATCCAACCATTGGTATCAGAGATGTTTTTCCACTAAGTTGTTTATTTTTAGTAACATTATTTTTTTAACACACACACCATTATTTGTGGGAAAATAATTTTGATTCTGTATGATGGAAGGAATGATGAATTTCAACACAATTGATAATATTAATCCTAGTGGAAAACTTATTTTTTATGAAAATGAATTTTAATATTGGAGAGATTGAATTTAGACATTTATTATAAATGTTGGTGTAGATAACTTATTATGCACACTAGTTACTATAAGATTCCCAAGAAAGAAGTCAGACCTTTGACAGCCTGAGAAAAAAATTTATTTCAGTTAAGCTACAAGGTAATCAATATTGTATTGTGTTCTATGAAAAGGAATTTTTAAATTCAAATCACTTCAAGTGAATCCACAAATAGAATATTGAATAAAATTGAGATTACACACTTTGGTACTTCCAATGTTCTTGAAACAAGAAGACAAATGCTAAGTGATGACTATAATGCTTTTGAATTTACATATAGTGACGCTTTAGTTAAGGTTCATCAATGATTTATGAAAATTGTTAATATCCTTCAAGCTATGGGAGTGAAAATTTATAAGATGAAGTTTTAGTTGTGAAGATCATAAAAATTATTCCAAATGAATGGGAATCCAAGAGGAATGTAGTTAATGAGTCTAGAATGATTACTAATCTTACACGTGATGATCTATTTTTAACATTATTTAAATATGAAGGAATACATAAGAGATGAAGATAAAGTGAATAGGAAGAATGGTGGAGTAGCATTCACTACTACATCTAACCCCTCCAAGTATCAATCACCTCTGAAAACCATGGCAAGAAAGGGTAAGGATAATGTTTTATCAAATTCCAGCGATATTGTAAAATCAGAGAATGATCTTAAAAATCTTTCTATAATAATGAAAAAAATGGTGGGAAAGAAGGATTTCTAATATAGATACAAAAATACATACCAAGGTAACAATTAACATAAAGATTATGAAGTCACATTCAGTGAATGTAAAAGAAAAGGGCACATTTGATCAGACTGTCCTATTCTATAAAATAAAGGATAGGAAAAAAATACATTTATAGAAGAATAAGAAGAAATACTGTAAATACAAGGGAATGAATGTCAATAATTTAAATGACTCCTAGAGTGCTTGGGGAGGTGATTATTCTGAAGGATCTTTTGATAGTGATACGTCAAATAAGAAGAATGATGGTCTCCATGCAGAAACCCTATATCATTTTTTAATGGCCAAGGCACACAGTTAAAAATATATTACTAAAATGGCTTTTAGTAATAATTATCCTGATAAAGATTATTCATCTAATGAAGAAATATAATCATTAGAGAATTATAATTCATTACCTTCTTATGAATAGGTATCCATATTTTCTAAACGTTTATAAAATTAAAACTGTAGAGTATCTAGGAAACATGAAAATGAAAATACATTGATTGAAATTTTAACAAGATAAGTGTTAGAACTATCTAAAGATAGTGATTATAAATCTCTTAATATTTAAAATTTTTCTAATAACGATGATAAGGGAATTTTGAGAAAAAAAAATTCTAAATATTTTGATAATATAATTTATGAGAAAAACATTTTTGAAGAAAATCTCAATTCTAAAACTAATAAAAATGAGGATAAGAAAATTATCATCATACTAAAATTTAAAATATTTTTTTTATGAAACTCTTATATAATTTCACTAAAGGAACAAAATAATTTGATAAAATTTATTCTTAAATTCATCCTCTATTAAATAGTTTCAAAATTGGTTGTACTCATTCAATTCTAGTTTTTAGTCATAACTACTTTATTCCCTAAAGTGATCTATTCTACACCAAATTCCATTCTTATGGATATTGGGAAAGAAATTATTCCCTTAATAAAACCCAATATTTAGATTTTCATAAATCTCACCTTTCAAAACCTGTGTGGTTTCCAAAAAAATTATTTCTATCATTTTTGAATCCAAATAGGTTTGGATTCCAAAAGATTAATTTTTTCTGTTTCAAGAAAACCAAACAAGAAAAAATAACAATACATAGTAAATGGATAATGAATATTCTAGGCACATGAATAGAAATAGAAACTTCTTTGAAAATGTTATCAAGATTAATGGTGGAAAAGACAACTTTAGATATAATGCTCAAGAAAATATTATTGGTATAGATGATATTTTTTTTCGTGGTAAAATTTTGATTTTTAATGTTTTATTTGTTGTTGGTCTTAATCAAAAACTTGTTAGAATAAGTCAATTATGTGATGAAGGTTACCCTGTGAATTTTAGGAATGGTAAATATATAGTTCACTATTCTATGGATAAATTCATTTTATCTACCATAGGGCATGAGAATGTTTACAAACTTGAACATAGAAGAACATATGATCCAAGACATACCTTGTCTAATTGAAATGGATGAACAATCTTGGTTATGGAATAGAAGACTAGAACACTATAATATTAGGAATTTATATAAACATTCTAAGTAAGGACATGTTAAAGATCTACTTGATCTCAGGTTTGATTCTTCTAAATTGGGTGACACCTGTCAGTGTGGTATACAACTTAAGTCATGCTTTAAAACAATTAATGAGGTCACTATTAATGATGAATTATAGTTAGTGTTTGTGGATATTTTTGGGTCCGACACAAACTGGATGTATTGGTGGCAAGTATTATATATTTTTTTAGTTGATGAATACACTAGATTTACATGGGTATATTTTCTCACAAAAAAATCAGACTCTTTTTGCTTCTTTAAAACATTTATTGCTAAAGTTAAAAATGATAAAAACCTACCATTGATAACTATCTGAAGTGATCATGGTGAATAATCTGTAAATTCTAATTTTGAAAAAATTTTGTATTAAGAAAGGTATTACTCACTACTTCTCTACAGCAAGAACACCTCATAAAAATGTTGTTGTTGAAAGGAGAAAAATAATTCCTCAACAGATAACCAGAGCCTTGTTAATTGAATACTCAATTTCAAAACATTTTTTGGTTGAAGCTATTAGTAAAGCTTGTTATACTATATATCGAGCTTTAATTTTACCTTTTCTTAATAAAACTCTTTATGAGTTTTGGACAGGATGAAAACCAAAAGTTTCATACTTTAAATTATTTATTTGAAAATTATTTATTTAAAATAAAAAATATAACTTACATAAATTTTCACCTAAATCTGATGAAGGAATACTTTTATGTTATTCCACTACTTCTAAGTCTTATAGAGTTATTAATAAAACCACTTTTCTTTTTGATGAAACAATACGTGTTAAGTTTGATGAAATAGATCCTTTTTTTTCAATAACCCTCAAAATGTTCCTTCTAATGTGTTTTCAAAAACTAATTATCAACTTTCAATATAAGACTCTTCATATAATGTTAATACTCAAGAAATTTCTTCTGAGGTATTTAACCCCGAAAAATTTCTACCTTATACTGATGAGTAGGTTATTCAGAATCCAAATCAATTGTTACATTGGAATTATCCCAGTGATAACATCAATGGGGATGTAAATCAACATGTAATGACTAGAAACTCTATAAGAAATGAAATATAATATCTTTATTTTCTATCTCAATTTGAACTCAAAACTCCATGTGAGGCCTTAGAAGATGAGGATTGGATAAAGTCAATGGAATATTAACTAATTAAATTAGAAAGGAATAAAATATGTACAGTGGTTTAAAAACCTAAGGATACATCTATTATTGGAGTTAAATAAATTTTTTGAAACAAATGTGATTAAAATGGTATCATTCTATGAAATAGATATAAAATTTTTGTTAAAGGCTATAATCAATGAGAAGGCATAGACAATGAAGAAACCTTTTTTTATTAGCAAGACTATAACATCTCTACTCATTATTGCACAATTTTACATGATTTATTACATAAACATGCACTTAAAAAATCTGAGGATCAAGATTTCTAGTGTCTTGAGAAATTTAAAGTAATAATTAATAGCATAGAACCTAAAATATAAAATATTTATTAAAAACTTCGTTTACATGGCCACAACATTCCTTTGTACTTAGCATTGCATGGGATAACCTGAGGACAAATATAAGAAAACAGTGAGATATAAATCCCAATAAGGGATTAAACAAGGAATATCCTGAATAATACAATACCTGTTAGAAAATTGGAATGTGAATGGATCATAAGAGAAATATGAACATAAGGCATGATATACAATGATTATCATGACATTGAAATGTGATAATAATATTAAACTTGATATTAGCATGAACTAAGGGTCATTGCACATGGAGCATAGGTAAACCCTCATTGAAAATGAAATATCATGCGTAAACCCTCATTGAACATTAATTATAATGAATAAACCCTTATTTCAGATGACTATCATGATACTAATCTTTACCCAACGCACTGGAGCTCTATCCGGGCACACACTTTATAAACATTCCATTTAATGAAAAATTTTGCCACATGGATCATATAAATAGAATCATTCAACATCATCATTTATTCCACGATAAATGAATTGGGAATAAATAAATAAAATTATAAAATAAATAAGTATATGTTCTTAATGGTGAATACCCTTATTAGAGAAATGGGTATGGTATTCACTACACAATGATTTGGCTTGGAAAAACATGGTGCATTTTTTGAAGCATAACGACGTGACATAATCATTCATAAAAATGGTTGATGAGAGAGAAAGAGATATATCATCACATGAAGAAGAAATGTAAAGTAAGGGGTTATATTGATGCATGTCCCAACACATGGAATCTGGAAATATAATGTGTATCATATTAATGAATCTTTAAGAACGAATATAATGGGAATAACTCTTAGGAAATTTTGGCATAGTAACGGGTGTACAAGGGAGTGATTAATGAGAGAGAACTAGATATATCATCAATAGATGGTATGGAAGTATGGGGAGGTTTTAAATTGTATCCCAACTTTTTTAATTTAAAATTCAAGGGTATAACAATACAAAGAAACATTGACAAAAATGTGAAAGGAAGAAATCCCTTACTTGGAAGTGTAATACCAAAGGCTTATGAGATGCTTGATAGATTATTCTTGGGAGATTGGGGATCCTTGGGAGGATTTTATAGAAAGTAAATAAGAGTAGGGACGATCTCCAAGGTTTTTGAGTGAATATAAGTGGGAGATTTGGTGGGTTTATATAGGAAAAGAGAGGGGAATCTTTTAATATTGCACAAACATAGGTTTTGGAATCTATATAATTAAATATTTAAAACCTCAAAACAACCGATGGGTTTCCCCTGTTTTTTGCAAAAGAGGAGTGGAAAAATTATTTTATAATTAAATGGGATGAATTTATTAAATTATAATGATTTCTTATTGGGAGGTGAGCCACACTCTAAAGGAAATATTTTTAAAATGTTAAAATATTTTATAACTATTTGAGGGTCCACTATGGAATCATAAAATTAATCAAAAAAATTTAAAATCACATTATTTTAAAGTTAAATCATATATTGGCCAAATATCACATTTTGTTTTAATTATATCACTATTGGGTCATTATGATGTCATAAAACACATTATATATTTGTACGGTATTTAATTTTTACCCAAATATTTGATTATCTCGTAAAATTATGAAAAAATCACCATTGGATAATTTTTTTTCTTTGTTAAAAAGGTAATATTAATTTTACCAAAATAAGTTTCTATGTATGTAAATTTAAAATTTTAAAATAAAAACCAGCATTTATTGAAAATTCATGGGTTTCGAAAAAAACAGTTTTCAAACATTAATAAAAATTTCAATTATATTCATAAAAATCGTACATTAATTTATATTTAATAAAATGTAACTTAGATATAATAATTTATTAAAATATTATATAATTTATAAATCCATTAATTCATCAAAATATATTTCGTAATTTATTTTAAATATTAACTGAAAATATTATTTGTGCGTTAAAACCTATTTAAAATGTAACAATAAGAAAATGAATGTATATTCATTATAGAAAAATAATGCACATAATCATAGTGATACGGTCTTGTTACATAACCCCTTATAACACCTTCATGAAACCTAAGGGTAAGGTGTGTGATGGTGACTGACACTTGGGGTAGCTCAGATATCACCTATCAGGTTGTAATCTTTATTAACTTCCACTTCTCGCATAGGTTGTTCCATTCAAGCTTACATGTTGATGCTCTTCTTGGTCTTAGTCAAGAATAAATCCTAGTAATGATACCTCCTTTCCCTGCACTGAAAAATTGGCTTTGAATGGAGAAATTCTATTGGATGAGGCTGTCACTTCTTTTATCCAAGTAAATTGGAATTGTTAAAGCCCAATATTTATACTAATCATGTTATCACTATTCAACGACTATATTAGAAATGATAATAATTCTTAATGGAATTTCAAAATCCAAAAACATAAAACCAAGGATGTTTATATGTTCTATACAATCATTTTACATAATAATACATTTATTTAGACCAAGAGAAATTTTTATTAATAAAATTTTGGGTCGTTACAATCTTCCCCCCTTAAAAAAATTTCACCCCCGAAATTTTCTTTTCCCACATTAAACGGATGAGTGTTACTCTTCTTAATAACTTCCTATGACTCCCACGTTGTGTCATCAAACTTTTGGTTTCTCTAAAACACTTGTACGGGGGGATTTTTTTATTTTTTAGAACATTTACCATATTATCTGAGATCTTCACTAGATTCTACTTGTAGGAGAGGTAATTCTCCAATGGTAACACCTCTGGATTGAGTACATGTGATGGGTCAGGTTTCTACTTTCTCAATAGTGATTCATGGAATACATCCTGTACTTGAGATAGGTTTTGTGGGAGTTCTTGTGGAATATTCACTGCTCTAATGTGATCAAGGATCTCAAAAGGGTCGATGTACCTTGGACTAAGAGTTCCATTCTTCCCAAATCTCATAACTCTCTTCCTTGGTGATATATAGAGAAATACCATTTCTACAACATAAAACTCTAAATCTCATCAACAGTTATCAACATTTATTTTTTGTAGACTCTGAGAAGCATTAATGTGATACTGGATGGTCTTAACCTTCTCCACCATTTCTGGACCTAAGAGTTCTCTATCCACAAATTATTCCCAACATGTCAGTGTTCTGCACCTCTTCCCATGAAGGGATTTATAAGGATAAATTTGAATGATTTAGTGAAAACTTCTATTGTAAGAGATCTCAACTAGAAGAAGATGTTGATCCCTTCCTCCTTTGATGTCCATTGAGAATTTTGTCAATATATCCTTAGGTGTTTGGGTAGCTTGCTTAGATTGGCCAATAGTGTGAGCATGATATGCGGAACTGAAGTTTAGCGCGGTATTCATAGCGGGTTGGAGTCTCTTCCAGAACTTATTGGGGAATCTTAGATCTCGATCGGATACAATTGATAGAGAAACTCCATATAACCTTACCACTTATCTGATGTATATTTGTGCCATTTGATCCAATGAGATATCCTCTTGAATTTCAATGAAGTTTGTAGTCTTCATAAGATTATCCCCAATAACCCAGATAGCATTGTTTCCATTGGTTTTCTTCAGAATTCCCGTGACAAAGTCCATGGTGATTTTCTACCATTTCCATGTTGGTATGGGTAATGGATATGTCATCCACTTAGACGTATTTCTCTCAGAATTCAATTGATAACATACTTGGAACAATAATTTATACTCAGTGATCAAATTCTTCATGCTATCCCACCAATAATTCTCTTGGAGATATCAATACGTCATTGTGTTTCTTGGATGAATATAGAAATGAAAACAATGTGCATCATACAAAAGTTCTTTATTTAACTCCAGATTTGATGGAACACCTAGTCTTGTCCCAAATCCCACAATTCCTTCTTCATTAACATTTAACTCCACGTATTAACCTTTTCTAATAGTTTCCACATTCTTTTGAATTCCCACATCATCATTTTGAGCATCCTTTAACCATTATAAAAGAGATGGCTGTTAAATAATTTTTGAACATATTGATTATGTTACCTTCTTTATGATTTCCATGTCCATATTCATAAAATCTTAGAATATTGGATCATTTTAAATTATCATCAATGATATAATCATTGGGTCCTTTATTCTTAGAGAATCTTCAGCATTGATTGCTTTCTCAGGTTGGTAATGGATTTTGCAGTCATAGTCTTTGATCAGTTCTAACCATTTTCATTGGTGAATATTCATCTCTTTCTGTATGAATATATACATGAGCATTTTGTGATATATATATTTCACACTTATCCCCAAATAGGTAATGTCATAATATTTTTAAAGTGATGATTACTACAGCCAACTATAAATCATGTGTTAGATATTTTGGCTCATTAATATTCCATTACCTAGAGGCATAGGCAATGACTTTTTCATTTTTCATCAACAGACATCCCAGACCCTTCATTGATGCATCAATGAATACCAAAAACAATTCTCCACTTGTGGTTAGTGAGAGAAAAAGTGTAGTGATAATCCTCTTTTAAACTCCTTGAAACTATCTTCACATTCATTACACCATGAAAATATGACTCCCTTCTGAGTTAGCTTGGTAAAAGGGTTTGACAACTGTGAAAAATTTCTCACAAATATTCAATAATATCCAGCTAAACCCAGGACTCTATGGATATTAATCATTGATGTTGGTCTCAAACATCCCTAAATTGCAGCTATTTTGGAGGGATCCAAAAAATTTCTCATTTCTTTTGATGATATGGCCCAAGAATGAAACCTCCTTCAACCAAAACTCACACATTTATTACATTGTAGAGAGATTCTCCTTTCGCAAGGTCTCTAGTATAGTTCTTAGATTATCCTCATGATCCTCCATATTTTTGGAGTATATTATAATTTCATCTATAATGACTACCAAAAAAATTTAGAGGTAATCTCTAAAGATGATATTCATCAGGTCCATGAAGATTGTTAGAGAATTAATGAGTTCTAAAGGAATTACTATGTATTCATGTTTCCCATACCTTGTTCAAAAAGTATTCGCGGGGATTTACTAATTATTCACCCTTACCTGGTAATATTCCTACCACATATCCACCTTAGATAAGTATTGTGCTCTACGTAGCTGATTAAAAGAGTCATCAATTCGTGGAAGAGGAAACTTTTTTTTCATGAATTTTTTGAACTCACAAAAATCTATGCAACGACACATTGACCCATCCTTCTTCTTGATGAGGAGGTCTTGTGAACCCCATGGATAAGCACATTGGTGTATAAAACCATTATCCAGGTTCTCGTGTAGTTGTTCCTTAAACTCCTCATGCTTCACAAAAACCATTCTATATGGAGTCATGGATATTGGAAATTCCCCAGGTATAGGATCAATCAATAATTCAAAATCTCATCTAGGAGTAAGACGAGAAAATTCCTCGGGAAACACTTCAGTGAATTCCTTCACAGCAGGCATGTCTTCACGAATGGTTTCTTCCTTAGACTCAATCATCTGAGAAATATACTGTTGTTCATAGGGTAGTAATATCCATGATTTTAATGATGGTGATAAAGAATATTCATTCTCCTCCTTTCACTTGTATAGAATTTGGGGTCGATTCTCCATATAGAGAGTTATTTCCCTTTCGCAGTAATTTATGTGGGCTCTATATAGATAAATCCAATGCATGCCAAGAGTTTCATCAAATTCCAGCAGAGGGATTTTGAAAAGGTTTTATGGGTAGTTCAATCAACAAATTGTGATATGGTATGAGTTATATTCATGGAATGTAATGATCACCCAATTTTCCATTCTCCCTGATAACTCTACTTCCTTGATTTGTGGCAGTGTTGGTATTGTTCTATTAAACATTCTAGATATAAATGAAAGAATAGAACCAAAATAAAAAACTATGTTCGATATTCGTGAATTAATAACCAGTGTACTTGTCACCACTTCATTTTCGAGGTTCGCTTCTATGGTAGTAATGGAAGAAATTCACCCATGCTACTTTGGAGGATTTTGTTTGCATCTGAAAACCCTTTTCATAGGGAACTAGTTCCAAAAGTTCCATGTTTCTTTGTATTTGAGGAAATGAACAGTGCATTGAAGGTCGAACAGAGTGTTCCTCTCCTCTATCACATAAATGGGTTTATCTTAATGATATATAATATCTAGGTTCCCTTCTCTTATAAAACTAAATCATTTCCTTGTCCCCTACATGCATTTTCCAGGGTGCTTCTTTCCGCACATTTTAAAAGCGCGGTGCAAGAATTTTTTATCACCGTTGGATTTATCAATCGGGCCTCCATAATTAATTTCCAATTTCAGGTTCTTGGCCGCATGAAACCCATAATATTACCTGATCACAATTTTTACTTCAATGGAACATTAGACTATTTCTTCATATCTAACAATGTCATGAATCTCTAGGTCTTTTCATGATCTTGGTTTTAGCCCACCAAATAATTTTTCAACCTTGCATTCGGGGGTAAAAACAATGCTGGAGGCATATCATTCTAGTGTTGTGATGTTTTTCTCAAACGCTCCAATGGACTCATCATTTTTTTCTTGGGGTCAAGGAAGTCCCTTTACATCCTAAGTTGGAGGGTGTGAGGAAAATATTTATTAAAAAACATTTTCTAAAAATCCTTCCATTACAATGGCTCGATCTCTTCCCTAAGAATTATATTTTTGATCAATTTCCACAATTGATCAGCTTCATAATCCATACGATAAGCATCCAGATGTACCATCTCTTGTTCAAAACATTGAAGGATGGATAAGCTCTTCTCAATGGATTTGATCCATTGTTCAATGATTGATGGATCATATCATCCATTTAATGTAGGATGAATTTGCCTCATTAAGCTCTCGATTGCATCTTGTTCATTCTCAGGGGGGGTTGGACGTACATCTTGACCCATGTATCTATTTAAAACGTGAGTTAGCTGAGAGGGTATCATGAAAAAGTTTGGGATTCCCGCTCCCATTGTATTGGGATCTTTTTAGAATTGTCATTGCCTTGATCTTCGCCTCGGTTATTATCCCAAGTCCTCTAATTACAAGACATTGGATGGAATAAAAGGAATTTTAGGGGTAACACAAAAGGAGAATCCAATGAAAAAATGGATAAATTATAAATTACATTTATTTCCTTAACTTATGAATTTATAGGTTTCAATATATGTTATCCAAAATCTAATTCCCAACATATATTCATAGAGGAAATTTTTTTATTCCCTTAATAATGGTTCATACTATGCTTTTAAATTTACCAAATCATATCCCCTAGGAGTTTCGGAAAAATAGTGTAGGAAGACCCATATTTGTGCACCAACATTCATTCAAGTCTTTATCAATGCGATGTTTTCTAGTTTTACTGCTAGATACATATGTGCCAAAGCCACCTCTACTTGATCATATCTAGACAAGGATGTATTTTCATGATAAACCAATTACTCTATACTCTCAAAAATTCAAGGATGTTTTTATTATACGTAGTCTTATCCCTATGGATGAAACTAGGGTTTTCTAATCCTAATCCAAAAAAATAACTAAACCTATAATATGATACCAACTATAACAACCCTTCACTTTTTTACACACTTTAAAATGATTTATTACATAAACATTCACTTAAAAAAACTCTGATAATCAAAAGTTCTAGTGTGTGGGGAAATTTGTAACATTATATAACAACGTAGAACATAAAAAAATCACATTTATTGAAACCATCTTTTACATGACCAAAACATTCCTTCATACTTAACATTGAATGGGATAACCTGAGGACATGCATTATAAAATGGTGAGATATAAAGCCCAGTAAGGGATAAATAGAGGAATAACATGAATAATACAGTATATTTTAGTCAATAGGAATATCAATGGATCATAAGATAAAACATAACATAAAGGAATGATATCGCATGATTATCATAACAAGGAAGTGTGGAAACAACATTTAACAAGATATTAGTATGATCCAAGGATCATTGTACATGGAGAATGATTAAACCCTCGTTGCATATGAATTATAATGTGTAATAAATCATTGAACTTAACGTATCATGATACTAATCTTTAATCAATGCATTGGATCACAATTAGGGAAAACTCTTTATAAATATTTCATTTCATGAATAAGTGTTCCATATGGATCATATAACATGGAATCTTTAAAAATCATCATTTATTCCCAGATAACGAAATATGGAATAAATACATTAAATTATATAATCAATAATTATATGGTCATAATATTGAATACCCTTTATAGTGAAATCTGTATGGTATTCAATACAAGATGATTTGGCTTGAAAAAACACGGAGCAATTTCGGCACTATAATGGATTTACATAATAATTAATAAAAATGGTTGCGGAGAGAGAAAGGGATATCTCGTCATATGTACAATAAATGGACAGTAAGGTTTCATATACATAAATGTCCCAACACATGGAATTTGGAAATATAAATCATAACATATTAAAGAAACTAGATGAAATAGGAGATAGGGAATAACTCTTGTGAAATTTCGGCATATTAAGAGGCGTACATGGGAGTGATTAATGAGAGAGAAAGAGGTCTCTCATCATATAAATAATAGTATGGAAGTACATGTGAGGTGATAAATCATAGCCCCAACATTTTTAATTTAAAATAAATGGGTATAACAATATAACGAATGTTGGACAAAAATGAGAACGGAATAAATCTTTTACTTGGACATTTGATCCCAAAGGCTTGGGGGAGGATTGAGAGAGGCTTCCTGGGAGCTTGGGGCACCTTGGGGGATTCTAGAGAAAGGACAAAATATTTGGGACTATCTAAAAGGGTATTGAGTGAATATAATTGAGATATTGGGTGGCATTATATAGGAAAAGGGAGCGGAATTCTTTAATATTTCACAAACATTAGTTTTTGGAATCTATATAACTAAATATTTAAAACCAAAAACCAACCCATGGTTTTTTACAGTGGGTTTTTCAAAGGGAATTGAAAAAATTTATTTTATAATGAAAATGGTATAACTTGTTAAATTATTAGGCTTTCTTATGTGGAGGTGAGTCACACTATCAAGGAAACAATTTTTAAATATTAACATATTTTATAAGGATCAGAGGGTCCACTAAGGCATCGAAAAATTAATGAAACAATTATAAAATCACATTATTATAAATTAAAAACATATATTTGGTGAATATATCTTTTATTGTATTTTATTACATCATTATTGTGTCATTATGATGTCATAAATCACATTACATATTTATACATTATTTAATTTTTACCTAAATATTTGATTGTCTCAAAAATTTATGAAAAATTCATTGTTGGTTAATTTTGACATCCTAATTAAAAAAAATTTCATTTTATCTAAATAATTTTCTAAATATATAAATTTTCTATTTTAAAATAAAAACTGACATTTATTGAAAATTCATGGGTTTTGACAAAAACTGTTTTCAACCCTTAATACAAATTTCAATTATATTCATAAAAATTGTATGATCATTTATATTAAATAAAAATTAATTTAGATATAATATTTCTATAAAATATTTTTTAATTATAAAATCATTCAATTCATCAAAATATATTTCTTAATTGAATTTTAATATTAACTAAAAATACTATTTCTGCTTTAAAACCTATTTAAAAAGTATCAATAACAAAATGAATGTATATTATTTATAAGGAAAAATAAAAGAATATTAGTTATTGGGTCTTGTTACATATCCCCTTATAAAAACTTCATAAGACCTAAGGGTAGGGTTTCCAATGGTTACAAACTCTTGCGGAGGCTCGGATAACATCGCTCTGGTGGTAATCTCTATTAACTTCAACTTTTCATGTAGGCGGTTTCATTCAAACTTAACATGTTGAAGCTCGGCTTGGGATTGGTTAAGATTGAAGCCTAGTGATGATACCTCCTTGTTTTAGATCTGATAAATGAGATTTGTAGGGAGAAATTCTACTGGATGAGGTCATCGCTTCCTTTTTCTTAGTAAATTGGATTTGTTAATGCCTTATATTTATACTAATCATGTGATCACTATACAACAACTATATTGGCAATGATAACAATTCATAAGGGTATTTTAAAATAAAAAACATAAAAACAAGGGATTTCAAATATTTTATATTACCATTTTACATAATAATACATTTAAATAGATCAAGAAGAATTTTCATTAATAAATGTTTGGGCCTTTTCAAAGACTCGAATCTGTTAGAATTCTATTATCCTATGTAGCATTCTTCATTTTAAAACTCATTAAAATAGATTTTAAGTGTGATTTCATTAATGGATATGTATAGGTGGAAGTCAATGAAGACTAACCCCATGTTTTGAAGATAAAAAACATCCTGAATATGTTTATAAACATACAAAGGCCCTTTATACATTTAAAAAATCCCATAAAGCATGGTTTGATAGGTTAACAGGATTTTTGTTACAAAACTATTACATTAATAGAACAGCTGATCTAACTATTTTTATAAATAATGAAAATAAAAATCTTATGATTTTTCAAATTTATGTTGATGAAATCATTTTTCGCATCAACTGGAGAGTCTTTAACAGATTCATTTGCGAATATAATGAAGTGTGAGATTGAAATGAGTATGGTAGGTAAATTAACATTCTTTCTTGGTTTTCAAATTTCTCAAATACTAGAATGTAAATATATATATCATGATAAGTATATAAAATACATACTAAAAATTATTGATATGACAATACTAATAGTATTAGTACTCCCATTGGAACCACAAACACTCTTGGTCATGATGTAAATGGGCAACCAGTTGATCGAACAATTTTTAGAGGTATGATTGGAAGTTTACTATACATAATATCTATTCATCCAGACATAATGTTTTTCTCATGCTTATGTTCAAGATATCAATAAAATTAAAAATAATACCATTTAAATGTTGTGAAAAAGGACTTTTCGGTATTTAAAAGGATCATTGGATTTGGACCTTTTCTATTCTTCTGGAAATGGTTTTGAATTGAAAAGTTTTTCAGATGTTGAAGTTGGTGGTTGTAGAATGGATATAAAGAATACTTATAGAACATTTCATTTCTTATAAGATTCATTAGTATTTTTGTCATGTAAAAAACAACACTCAGTTGCACTCTCCACTATTGAAGTTGAAATTGTAGCAACTAGAAGTTGTTGGGATAAAATGTCGTGGATGCAACACACACTCACAGACTATGGCATAAGTTTATTAAAACAAAAATATTCCTTGATAAAAAAAGTTTTATTCCATTAATAAAAAACCACACACATCACTCTCATGAAAAACACATAGATATTAGGCATCACTTTCTTATGGATCACACACAAAAAGGAGATATCTTTTTACAATTTATTGGAACACAAGAACAACATGCTGATATTTTTAAAAAAACCATTACCTTATGATAAATTTGAATATATTAAATATAAGTAAGGAATGATTACAAAAAAATAATCATTCAAATCTATTTCATGTATTTACAATTTCCTAACATTCAAAAACTCTTCTTCATAGGGGGGAAGATTAATATTTTGTTCTTTTCTTTTATATTTTATGTTTTCTATTTTATATTATTTATTTAGTTTAAAGTTATATTTTATTTATTTGATTTATTTGTTTCATTGGTTTTTTTATTAGGCTTGACTTTATTTCTATCAGTTTGACATTCTATGTAATGACTTGACTTCATGTCTGTCAGTTTGAAATTTTGTCCAATGGGTTGACTTTCTATCTGTCGGTTTGACATTCTGTCTATCGGCTTGACATTCTATATAATCAGTTCAAGACAACTCAATATATCAGTTTTAAAACCTATGGTATTGACTTTTTTGCCATCAGCTTGACAACCTATTCTATTGACTTTGTCTTCCATCATCTTGAAAACATGTGGTATTGACATTGTCTTCCATCGATATGAAAACTGAGCATATTCACTTTCTTTTTCATCGGTTTGATATTTTTTCGTATTGATCTATAATTATTTCAACTGTATCTTTTTTTATTATATCATGTTATTAATTTAAAAATATTATGAAACCAAAAACTCACTTGAAATATTCGATAAATATATTCTCTTTTCCATTTATAGTTCCTTTCTTTTGTGTTATAGTTTCTCATTTTTTAAAATTTTTAAAAAAATTTCTTTTCCAATATTTTTTTGATTTCTTTTTATTATCTACTGTTGGATTCTCTATCTTCTAATAAAAAACATAGAAGTCCAACGGTCAACCAAATTGACATATATATAGGGCTCCCCATCCACAATCCCACGCCGGTTTTTTATATTTTCTCAGTGAATCCCTACTCCTCTTTTTATATCTCAGTATGATTATTCCCTTCACCAATCAGATTTATGGCTCAATATTCCTCTAATAATACTACCTATTGTCTTCAATGACATTCTGAGAAATTTATTTATTTAAGGAAGGGATAGATTCTTGATATTTCTTTGATAGTTATGACTCTTTTATTAAAACAATTATTTTGTACCATGTCTCGGAACACCTTTGTGTTGAGAATCCTTCTTAGGATCCCATTCTTATTGAATAGGTTGGACAATTATACAATATAGTGACTTTTGATAAAGATATGATGATTAATTTTACTGTGTACTATAGAACGTTTTCTTTGTCAGTGAAACAAGAAGAACATTTTCTCTATGTCTCTATTGAAGGTTACTCCTTCTGTCCTTCTCATAAGTTACCAGAGGATATCGGTAATTTTGATAAAGAGAAATCTGAAAAGTCACTCTTTTATATTAATGTGGATACAAGAAAGGTATCCCATATCTTGATAGATATTTGTTTTATCTCCCTATAGATGCAAGTTTTTCTTATTCCATGGAAAGAGATAGTGAAACTCTTAAGATTTCTAATATATTAAAGTTAGACTATCTTGTGAATATGAGAATGTTAAATATCATGGGTTTCATTTTTCAAACAATTTTTAATGTGAAGTCTGGAGAAAATAAGTTTCATCAAATCATATATCTAATCATTCTTAAATGTTTTATCATTGAATTTATGCAATATAATAGTTAAATGAGAATTGAAATTGTTGAAGTGATCGTGGATTAGCAATGATACAATCAGAATATTGAACGTTTGTTTTGATTTAGAATCAAATTTGATTGTCAAATATGTGAAAGAATTATCACGAAATCAATCGGCACCACATTTAATATAATTATCTCTAGTAGTTATATCTTCTCAAAAATTAGACCCTAAAACTAGTGAAAAGTCTAATAATAAAACAAAATACGGTAAATAGGTTTTATCCAAGTGGAGAATGGAGAAACAACAAAGAAAATAAGGTCATCCTCAGTTTGGTCTTGATCCAAATGAATCTATACCCGAAATTATGAGAATAGAAGATACCCTATAGGATGATAAGAAGAAGAAAAAACTGCTGAAAATAAAAATTCAAGATTTTGATGTTGCCAAGATACTAAAATGTGTTGAGTTAGAAAGTTCTCAACAATCCAAATAAATAAAACATGAACAGATTCTACATACTCATTGAGAGAAAGGGAATAGAAAATTTCTAAAAGTAATTCAATTGGCTTCACAATAGGATGATGAAAAAGAATAGGAAGATTAATTCCTTATCAAATATCTTCAGATTTATAAGATAAGTAAATAAGAAACTTTTATTCATAAATAAAGTGATGGCATTCCACAACATAATGTCCATGCCGATCAAGCCCCAGTACAGTCCATGGAAACTCAGTCATTAAGAGCTCCTTCTCTGTTCAAGCAAATGTCTCAAGCTTCTCAACCCAAGAGAACCATTATCATCAGTGAAAAAGTTGAAGAAGAAAGAGTTGAAAAAGAATAAGAAATAGTTGATAAAGGAAAAGAGAAAATAAAATGAATAAAACCTATTAAAGACTCATGCTGATATAATGAGCATGAATCATATGATGAAGTCACCGATTTTGAGAACACTATTTCTCTCAAGAAGAGTGATTAAATTTTCCATGTTCTAAGAAGTATTGAGAAAACTATTCCTTACATTCCCACAATAGATGAAAATATTGATTTCATCACAGAGAACTAAATTAAGAAAAAAGGTTCAGTAAGAGAGTTCATTATGAAAGTAATTTAGGTTGAGGACATTATAAAGGTTTTTTGTGATAGATCTATTTCTCATAAGAAGGATTGTGACAAGATGACCTAACGGTCATACAAAACAGTGAGATTAGTTAATGAACAAGAGTATTCAATTGATGACTTAAGGAGGCTTTCAATTGATCTTGTTATTACCATTAATAATCTTGATAAGGAAATGGTTGAGAGGTTGAATCAAATTTTGAAATCCCATAGTTATTATGATCATTCAGTGAAATAAATAAAAGAAATGTTCAATTATTTCTTATAACGCCCCGACCCCAGTTGCCCAGAGTTGGTGCATTAATTACATAACATTGGCATGATCACAAGAAAGATCAAATCCCGAAAGACCGATTGGTTTAGTAGCCTTGGAAACACTAGATAAAATCATAAAGTTTTACATTACATTTCAAAGTGAAAAACTACTACAACAACAAAGTCTTCATATCCACACTATTAACCCCTCATAATATCCCTGCAAGTCATTCATAAATTACTTCTTCACTACCTGGGAAAAATAATACATAGAAAAGGGGTGAGCTCAAATGCCCAGTAAGGATAACAATATAGCGGAACATTCAAAATAAGCATAAACATTTAAGGCAATGAATTACTAAAAAAAAGCCTTTTAAATATTAACTTTCAACATGGTATGGCAAAAGTAAAATGAAATAATGCCATTTACTTGTTCACATGGATATTCTACTAATCGAATAATCACATGCAATATCAATAACCACTTTCATAATGTTGGAATGCATAATGCCAGACTATCATAACCACATAGCCAAGGCCTCGTGCCAAGACTACAAATAAGATTTTGTCAAGGCCTTGTGACAAGACACTAGTTTGTCTCATGAGACCTACCGATGCATCGAGGAGCTATAGCGGGCTCCACCCGTCACTTATTAAGTCCAATGCATTCCCATATGAAAAGGTTTAAACATAACATAAACATTCGTATTAAAACTAGCATACGAAATGTCAATAATTTCACCATAAACTATGAATGGTATAAAAATAGCACATCCACAGTCAAACATATCACAAAAACTTCAATACAATATAGAAGTTTTGTATCATAATAAATCAACTTCAAATAATCTTAAAATCCATCAAAGGATGTTGACATAGATGAAATCAAAATTCTTTTTAAAGAAGTATCTCCTTTTATTTTGAAATAATTTAAGATCCATATAAAATAAAACATTTTCTTTGAAAATATTCTTATAAGCTTGTATGGAAAGCTTCGACGATTTTATAACGGCGGAAAATAACCGCACCCGCCGTATAAGTTAAAAAAAACATTCTTACTTCAATTCAGTCGAAAAGGTTAAAAAGGACCTTGTTTTGAAAACGACGGAAAGATTCCTTTATAAACCTCTTATAAAAAATCAAACAAGGGTATAAATGACTTTATCCCATATTCTTGTAAATAGTAAAAATGTTTTGAAATACATTTCAAAGAAACATGGATGTGGATGATAAAGAGATCCCAGTAGATTATTACGTATAATACAACCTCGGATAATGAAGAGATTGTGAAATAACCCTTACCTTGTACTTTTCCTTGGTTGTGGTAGGTTAACCTCCTGTATAATGGTGAAATAATTGTTATTAAATTATACAAGAATCATATACATTAATATGATATCATATATGATCTTTTAATATTGATTTGATAATAATATCTTAGTATTATCGTTGTTTCGGGTGTTAACTTACTTGTTTTCTTTTGTATGTTTTGTTACGTAAGACATGTATGTAAAGGATAGGTTTTATATTATTCATATCCATAATGATATCAAGTCCTTAAACATCATTTTTTGAATCATCAAATTATACTTGAATGGATACGATGGAGAATGAATCTCATCGCGTTCGTGGAGACGGTAGTCCGTACGTACGCACGAGCGACAATATCATTCTTTTGATATTAAAATAATATATAAATGGATGGTATATCATATATAAAGAATCATTAACATGTTAGATTTATTATTTACATGAGTTACACATCATTATTATACCCATCCAAATAATATTATATTGAATAACAATTACACCACGACGTGGAGACGGTAAGCCGTACGTACGCACGTATGGTGACATGTTATTCAAAGGGTGGATAGGATAATGAATATGGTTGTACCATATTTATAATAACATCACAGTATATGTGAGATACTGGAGTTATTATTTTAGAATGGTAATAACAAAGGAAGAAGAAGTGGAAGAAGAAATGAACTTAGAAAAGGGTGGTGAAATCATTACCTCTTCTTCGGGTTCTTCCTTTTGATTTGATCAAAAGGGCTCCTTAGGTTGGCTTTCTGATCAAACTAAGGCCTCTAGGTTGTATTGAGGGATGTTGGGAGAGTATTTGGGCAGAGTTTGGCCGAATAAAAAGGCTTTAGAGGTGTGAAGAAATGAGAAGGAGGAGTGCCTTTTTATAAGAGGGGTGAGGGGCACCTTTGGAAAAGCTAGAAATATTAATTTATAATAAATTCATATTCGGTTTCTAATGGCTCCAAAATTGACTATTCAAAGTTTAAGGTGGGGATAGGTCGAAAACAACTCAACCAATAGAATTTAGACAGGTTTGGGTACTTATAGTAACCTTATCTTTAAGTATTAACTCTAAGTTAATTAGTTTCACTTTTACAATGTCTCTTTGTATTTTTATATAATATGGTTAATAAACTTACTATATACATCCAAGAGACCCTCAAGTGGTACATTAATGATGAACCTATCATGATATAAGTCTCTTGGCCGATCCTTAGATTTTTAGGAAATGAAAATCAATTAATAATATAATATTTGTTTTAAGAACTCTTTTATGTCAATTTTGACACTATTCAATAGTTGATTTTTGTGAAACTCATAAAAGATTGATTACTTCGAACAAAGTCAATTAAATCAATCCTAATATATCATATTATCCTAGAAAATTAGTTTAATTCATTAAAAGTTTCATATTATATTTATTTGGGTATTTATAATATCAATTATTTTAATTTTTTACTATTATAGTAATTACTGCATCATCATTGTGTCATAAATAAAATAAATTATTTAATGTCTAAAAATTATAAATAAAATATCATTATGTATGAAATCTTTTTATCTTTCTAATGAATATTTATAATCTAAAATCCAACATATATAACCCTATGTAACAATTGTTCTTTTAAACGATGTCAGCTTATGCCATTTTTGTATTCATTTTAACTTAATTAAAATAAAGTGTCATTATCACTTACAAGTGGATCCATGGGGTCCCAAAATCGACCCAAAGATGCCCTTGGTCGACCATGTATCAACCAATAGGGTTAGGACACGTTTTAAGGTAATTTAGTATTATTATAATATTATTTTTTTAACCCTTATTTACCGGATTTACCCTTAACCATGGTAAATAAAATATTTACCGCAGTAATTATTCAAAATGTGTAAAAATGAAAGTTACCTATTTACATAATTTTGACATCCTGATTCCAAATATGTAATCCATTTTTCCAAATTCAAAACACAGAAGTGGAAGAAATTAATTTAAAATTAATTCCCGCTGTCAAAACAAAAAGCGTGTTTTTAAGAGATAATAACTATCAAAAGATTGACACTTGTTTATGTTCGGTTTAATTGTAAAATTATGTCCAATGACAAACACTAAATTGAATGGTAAAAATATATTCTAAATATACTTTAAGACCACTCAAATTCATAATTTATCAATATTAATTATTTTGATTAAAAAAGTTGTTTTTAATTAAAATTTAGTAATTTTCACTATTCATCAAAATATAAAAGTTATCCGAAAAGTACCAAAATTTCACCCTAGGCTAATTTCGATATTCCGAATCCAAAAATGAAGTCCATTTTGAAATATAAAATATATATGATTTCAAAAAGTAGGTATTACTATTCACAACGGCTAGTTTAATTAGTTGTGGTGTGTGTTAGAACTCGAGGTTGCGTACAACACACGCTATCGCATTATTCGAAGGGAAACGTACCGTAGAAGCTTGGGGTGTTACATTCTCCCCTCCTTCAAATAATTGCGTCCTCGCAATTTCTAGGGTATTACTGCATAAAAAGACTCGGGTGGTTCTTCATCATAAGTTCCTCGGGTTCCCACGTTGCCTCTTCCATCTTATGGTTTCTCCACAAAACTTTTACCAGACGCGTCGTCCGATTTCTCATCACTTGTTCTCTCGTATCAAGAATCTTGACGGGCTCTTCGCAATAAGACAGATCGGGTTCCAGTTCTAATTCTTCATAGGTGAGTACATGCATTGGATCAGGCATGTATTTCCTCAATAGAGATACGTGGAACACATCGTGAACTTTGGAGAGACTTGGCGGCATTGCCAATCGGTAAGCTACGACCCCAATTCGTTCTAGAATTTCGAAAGGTCCGATGTACCTGGGACTCAATTTACCTTTCTTACCAAAACGTATGACTCCCTTCCATGGAGATACCTTCAGGAAAACATGATCACCGACTTGAAATTCCAAATCCTTCCTTCGATTATCGGCATAGCTCTTCTGCCTACTTTGAGCTGCTTTGATGTGATTTTGGATTACCTTCACCTTTTCCACCGTTTCCTCCACCAGTTCTGGGCCTACAAGTTTTCTGTCACCAACATCATCCCAACAGGTTGGTGTACGACATCTCTTTCCATATAACGCTTCATATGGTGACATCTGAATACTCAAATGGAAGCTATTGTTATAGGAAAATTCTACCAGAGGTAAATATTGATCCCACATACCCTGAAAGTCAAGTGAGCAAGATCTCAACATGTCTTCTAAGGTTTGAATAGTCCGTTCTGATTGTCCGTCTGTCTGAGGGTGGTAAGAAGTGCTCAAATAAAGTTCAGTATCCAGGGATTTCTGAAGACTTTTCCAGAATCTTGAAGTAAAATGGGGATCACGATCAGAAACAATTGATAAGGGTACTCTATGAAGTCTCAAAACTTCATTAATATATAGTCTTTCTAGACGTTCCAGGGGTAGATCTTCTCTTATAGCAAGAAAATGTGCTGACTTGGTAAGACGATCAACAATAACCCATATTGCATCATTCCTTCTAGGAGTCTTTGGTAGCCCCATGACAAAGTCCATCGTAATATTGTCCCATTTCCACTCCGGTATGGGAAGAGGTTGCATGACTCCTCCAGGCTGTTGCCTTCCAGCTTTCACTTGTTGACAAACCATACATCTTGTCACAAAATCAGCAATCTCCCTCTTCATGTTGTCCCACCAAAAATGTTCCTTCAAATCTCTATACATTTTGGTGCTCCCAGGGTGTATAGAGAAATTGGAACTATGAGCATCATCCAGCAATTCCCTTTTTAGATCAGGTGAATCGGGAACACAAAGTCTCTTCCCGAATTTTAAAATCCCATCTTCATACACAAAGTCTCTCAATCTCCCATCATTCACAGCTTTAATCTTCTTCTGAAATTCTTCATCATCGGTCTGAGAACTCTTAATCCTTTCTAGTAAAGATGGTTTGGAAACCATTTGAAAAAGCATTGATGTTTCACCTACCCTGGTTATTCCCATGTCCATCTTCACTAGATCCATGAAAATTGGATCCCTTTCAATTCTCATCATGTTCAAAACTCCATGGTCTTTTCTACTCAAAGCATCTGCCACCTTGTTTGCTTTCCCCGGGTGGTAGTGTATCGTACAATCATAATCCTTGAGTAATTCAAGCCATCTCCTTTGCCTCATGTTGAGTTCTTTTTGTGAGAAAATATACTTCAAACTCTTGTGATCAGTATAAATCTCACATTTTTCCCCATAGAGGTAGTGCCTCCATATCTTCAAAGCAAAGATCACAGCTGCTAACTAAAGATCATGAGTAGGATAGTTTTGTTCATGAATTTTCAACTGTCGTGATGCATAGGCAATAACTCTATCATTCTGCATTAGGACACAGCCAAGTCCCTTCTTTGATGCATCACTATAAATAAAGAACCCATCATTCCCCGATGGTAGAGTCAATATAGGAGCATTGACTAATCTTCTCTTCAGTTCTTCGAAACATTCTTCACACTCTTTTGTCCAAACAAATTTAACCCCTTTACGTGTGAGCTTCGTTAATGGGTTAGCTAATCGGGCAAAATTCTGGACGAAACGTCGATAATAACCTGCCAAACCAATAAAACTACGTACCTCAGTTATACTCGTAGGTGCTGGCCATTCTTGGATTGCCTTGGTCTTAGAAGGATCAACAGAGATTCCATCTTTAGAGACAATATGGCCAAGAAAAGAAATCTCCTGAATCCAGAATTCACACTTTCTAAACTTCCCATATAATTCATGCCTCCTCAGAGTCTTCAAGATAATGCGCAAGTGATTTTCATGATCTTCGTAGGTTTTGGAGTATACCAAGATATCATCAATAAATACCACCACAAATTCATCGAGATACTCCTTGAA
Organism: Viscum album; assembly: GCA_963277665.1. Taxonomy (NCBI): domain Eukaryota; kingdom Viridiplantae; phylum Streptophyta; class Magnoliopsida; order Santalales; family Viscaceae; genus Viscum; species Viscum album. The sequence goes on along the minus strand of OY728125.1, from coordinate 1,469,459,903 downwards.
AACTCTATTCATTAGATCCATGAATACAGAAGGTGCATTAGTCAATCCAAACGGCATTACAGTAAACTCGTAATGCCCGTACCTGGTTCGAAATGCTGTTTTCGGAATGTCTTCCTTCTTCACACACAACTGATGGTATCCAGATCGAAGGTCAATCTTTGAAAAGTATTGAGCTCCATGCAGTTGGTCAAATAAATCATCAATACGAGGTAGGGGATACTTGTTCTTTATCGTTATAGCATTGATCTCCCTATAGTCGATACATAACCTCATAGATCCATCTTTCTTTTTAACAAAAAGAACAGGGGCTCCCCATGGAGAAACACTAGGGCGAATAAATCCCTTATTACTCAGTTCCTCTAGTTGTTTCTTTAGTTCGACTAATTCTACAGTGGCCATTCTATAAGGGGTCTTCGATATAGGCCTTTATCCAGGAATCAAATCAATGGAAAACTCAACTTCTCGTTCTGGAGGATGTCCAGGTAAATCTTCCGGAAATACATCTACAAATTCTTTCACAACAGGTACATCCTCTATATGAACATTCCTTTCCTCAACGACAGTTATTTCATTCTCTTCCTCCCCAATAATTGAATTAAGTTGAGCTACTAGGGGTGGATCTAAATAAGAATTAGGTGGTGATGATTCTGCTCTAAAGATAAGGTGTTCCTTATCATTATCATCAAGAATCGTAGCCTCTTTCTTCTTACAATAAATCTTCGCATCATAGTCCGAAAGCCAGTCCATACCGAGGATTATATCAAACTCAATCATAGGTATGACGATGAGATCAGCTGATAAAGAAAATTTATGTGCTCTAATGGGGACTGATTCACAAAACTTTGTTGCAATGATACTTCTCTTAGGAGTTTTAACTGACAACTCCATTATTAAATCAAATTGGAAATATCTAATTTTCTTAGCAAACTGGGAAGATATGAAACAATGCGATGATCCAGAATCAAATAATGCATTTGCTAAACTTGAGGAAACCATTAAATTACCTGCCACCACGTCTTTCGGAGCTTCTACCTCAGCAGTAGTGATAGCATAAGCCTGGCCTTGATCCCTTGGCCTTTTCTGAGGTAAGTTCTCCTGACGCTTAGGACATTCATTTGCATAATGCCCCATCTCCCTACAATTGTAGCACTGAACGTTGGTAGCTTCCTTCTTCCCCTTGCAATTATGAGCTTGGTGGCCTTTTTCACCACACTTGTAACAGACTCCCATTCCCTTCAAGCAAGTACCAGGGTGTTTCTTCCCGCATTTACCACAGGATGGATATTCAACCTTTCCCTTCTTCCCCTTATTTCCATTCCCAGATTGTTCAGCAGGTCTCTTCTTCTCTTGCTTTGCTTTAAAGTCATAAGACTTAGAGAATTCCTTTTCGGTCTTGATGGCACATGAGACAATGTCTTCGTACGATGAAAAGGATTGTGAGACTAATGCTCGACGGAGAAATGGTTTTAACCCATCAAAGAAACGATCAATCTTACTTCTTGGGTTGTGAATATAATCTCCAGCATACCTCGCTAACCTTGTAAAGTTAGCCTCATACTTTGTGACATTCTCATCCTCCTTTTGTCTCAGACTCAAGAAATTGCCTTTCCATATCCGCTCGATGGTCACGAGGAAAGTATTTTTCTAAAAACAGATCTTTGAACTCCCTCCATTCCATATTTGATACTTCATCATCTTCCTTCATGTTTTGAATCAATGACCACCATTGATCAGCATCTCCAGTGAGGCAGTAAACTGCCATGATAACTTTCTCCCTTTCACTGCTCCCCAAAGCCTGAAATATTTTCTCTAGGGAATTTATCCATTGCTCAGCTACTAAGGGATTTGTACTCCCATTGAACGTTGGTGGTTGTTGCCTCATGAATCGATCTAACATTGATCCTCCACGCTGCGGATCAGGGTGCTCCATACGGGTAAGGTTATTATTCATAACCTGAGTAAGTTGTCCCAGTATGGTGATTAGCTGATCGGCACCAGTTGCATCACCAGCCCCACTATAATTATCTTGAGAAGGAGGGCAATCCCTACATGGAGTGCGCGCATTGATACGGTTTCCATTTCTTCCACTAGGCGCCATTTCTAAACAATGGCATAAACTAGATCAGTTTATGAATCAAAATACATAATCCCATACTTATAAAACACTTAACATAAATTGAACTATTTATGGATATAATCCATAATCATAAAAATGTTTTCTTTGAGGAAGTATATACTCATAAACCCTTCATAATTATTTGTAAAGAAAATGAGAGTTATCCTAAGCATATCCCCTGGGAGTGTCGTAACCAAGAGTGCAGCAAGGCCCGTTGTCGTGCACCAGTTCCCGTTCGAGTCTAGCTCAAAGCGGTGTTTTCGGGTTTTACCCCTAGGTACATCTGTGCCAGAGCCGCCTCTACCTGCTCGTATCCAGACAGGGATGTATTGCTCGGAAAACTCACAAAATCTCTAAAATACCAAAATTCTAGGAAGTTCTTCTATACTAATCCTCAAATTTCATCTTAGGTCTACGTGCTCTAATCAGAGTTTATATAAATCTAGCTTCCAAGGTTTTTACTAAACTTCCTCTGATACCAACTGTAGCGCCCCGACCCCAGTTTCCCAGAGTCGGTGCATTAATTACATAACATTGGCATGATCACAAGAAAGATCAAATCCCGAAAGACCGATTGGTTTAGTAGCCTTGGAAACACTAGATATAATCATAAAGTTTTACATTACATTTCAAAGTGAAAAACTACTACAACAACAAAGTCTTCATATCCACACTATTAACCCCTCATAATATCCCTGCAAGTCATTCATAAATTACTTCTTCACTACCTGGGAAAAATAAAACATAGAAAAGGGGTGAGCTCAAATGCCCAGTAAGGATAACAATATAGCGGAACATTCAAAATAAGCATAAACATTTAAGGTAATGAATTACTAAAACAAAAGCCTTTTAAATATTAACTTTCAACATGGTATGGCAAAAGTAAAATGAAATAATGCCATTTACTTGTTCACATGGATATTCTACTAATCGAATAATCACATGCAATATCAATAACCACTTTCATAATGTTGGAATGCATAATGCCAGACTATCATAACCACATCGCCAAGGCCTCGTGCCAAGACTACAAATAAGATTTTGTCAAGGCCTTGTGCCAAGACACTAGTTTGTCTCATGAGACCTACCGATGCATCGAGGAGCTATAGCGGGATCCACCCGTCACTTATTAAGTCCAATGCATTCCCATATGAAAAGGTTTAAACATAACATAAACATTCGTATTAAAACTAGCATACGAAATGTCAATAATTTCACCATAAACTATGAATGGAATAAAAATAGCACATCCACAGTCAAACATATCACAAAAACTTCAATACAATATAGAAGTTTTGTATCATAATAAATCAACTTCAAATAATCTTAAAATCCATCAAAGGATGTTGACATAGATGAAATCAAAATTCTTTTTAAAGAAGTATCTCCTTTTATTTTGAAATCATTTAAGATCCATATAAAATAAAACATTTTCTTTGAAAATATTCTTATAAGCTTGTATGGAAAGCTTCGACGATTTTATAACGGCGGAAAATAACCGCACCCGCCGTATAAGTTAAAAAAAACATTCTTACCTCAATTCAGTCGAAAAGGTTAAAAAGGACCTTGTTTTGAAAACGACGGAAAGATTCCTTTATAAACCTCTTATAAAAATTCAAACAAGGGTATAAATGACTTTAACCCATATTCTTGTAAATAGTAAAAATGTTTTGAAATACATTTCAAAGAAACATGGATGTGGATGATAAAGAGATCCCAGTAGATTATTACGTATAATACAACCTCGGATAATGAAGAGATTGTGAAATAACCCTTACCTTGTACTTTTCCTTGGTTGTGGTAGGTTAAACTCCTGTATAATGGTGAAATAATTGTTATTAAATTATACAAGAATCATATACATTAATATGATATCATATATGATCTTTTAATATTGATTTGATAATAATATCTTAGTATTATCGTTGTTTCGGGTGTTAACTTACTTGTTTTCTTTTGTATGTTTTGTTATGTAAGATATGTATGTAAAGGATAGGTTGTATATTATTCATATCCAGAATAATATCAAGTCCTTAAACATCATTTTTTAAATCATCAAATTATACTTGAATGGATACGATGGAGAATGAATCTCATCGCGTTCGTGGAGACGGTAGTCCGTACGTACGCACGAGCGACAATATCATTATTTTGATATTAAAATAATATATAAATGGATGGTATATCATATATAAAGAATCATTAACATGTTAGATTTATTATTTACATGAGTTACACATCATTATTATACCCATCCAAATAATATTATATTGAATAACAATTACACCACGACGTGGAGACAGTAAGCCGTACGTACGCACGTATGGTGACATGTTATTCAAAGGGTGGATAGGATAATGAATATGGTTGTACCATATTTATAATAACATCACAGTATATGTGACATACTGGAGTTATTATTTTATAATGGTAAGAACAAAGGAAGAAGAAGTGGAAGAAGAAATGAACTTAGAAAAGGGTGGTGAAATCATTACCTCTTCTTCGGGTTCTTCCTTTTGATTTGATCAAAATGGATCCTTAGGTTGGCTTTCTGATCAAACTAAGGCCTATAGGTTGTATTGAGGGATGTTGGGAGAGTATTTGGGCAGAGTTTTTCCAAATCAAAAGGCTTTAGAGGTGTGAAGAAATGAGAAGGAGGAGTGCCTTTTTACAAGAGGGGTGAGGGGCACCTTTGGAAAAGCTAGAAATATTAATTTATAATAAATTCATATTCGGTTTCTAATGGCTCCAAAATTGACTATTCAAAGGTTAATGTGGGGATAGGTCGAAAACAACTCAAACAATAGAATTTAGACAGGTTTGGGTACTTATATTAACCTTATCTTTAAGTATTAACTCTAAGTTAATTAGTTTCACTTTTACAATGTCTCTTTGTATTTTTATATAATATGGTTAATAAACTTACTATATACATCCAAGCTACCCCCAAGTGGTACATTAATGATGAATATATCATGATATAAGTCTCTTGGCCGAACCTTAGATTTTTAGGAATTTAATATCAATTAATAATATAATATTTTTTTTAAGAACTCTTTTATGTCAATTTTGACACTATTCAATAGTTGATTTTTGTGAAACTCATAACAGATTTATTACTTCTAACAAAGTCAATTAAATAAATCCTAATATATCATATTATCCTAGAAAATTAGTTTAATTCATTAAAAGTTTCATATTATATTTATTTGGGTATTTATAATATCAATTATTTTAATTTTTTACTATTATAGTAATTACTACATCATCATTGTGTCATAAATAAAATAAATTATTTAATGTCTAAAAATTATAAATAAAATATCATTATGTAGGAAATCTTTTTATCTTTCTAATTAATATTTATAATCTAAAATCCAACATATATAACCCTATGTAACAATTGTTCTTTTAAAAGATGTAAGCTTATGCCATTTTTGTATTCATTTTAACTTAATTAAAATAAAGTGTCATTATCACTTACAAGTGGATCCATGGGGTCCCAAAATCAACCCAAAGATGCCCTTGGTCGACCATGTATCAACAAATAGGGTTAGGACACGTTTTAGGGTAATTTAGTATTATTATAATATTATTTTTTTAACCCTTATTTACCGGATTTACCCTTAACCATGGTAAATAAAATATTTACCGCAGTAATTATTCAAAATGTGTAAAAATGAAAGTTACCTATTTACATAATTTGGAAATCCTGATTCCAAATATGTAATCCATTTTTCCAAATTCAAAACACAGAAGTGGAAGAAATTAATTTAAAATTAATTCCCGCTGTCAAAACAAAAAGCGTGTTTTTAAGAGATAATAACTATCAAAAGATTGACACTTGTTTATGTTCGGTTTAATTGTAAAATTATGTCCAATGACAAACATTAAATTGAATGGTAAAAATATATTCTAAATATACTTTAAGACCACTCAAATTTATAATTTATCAATATTAATTATTTTGATTAAAAAAGTTGTTTTTAATTAAAATTTAGTAATTTTCACTATTCATCAAAATATAAAAGTTATCCGAAAAGTACCAAAATTTCACCCTAGGCTAATTTCGATATTCCGAATCCAAAAATGAGGTCCATTTTGAAATATAAAATATATATGATTTCAAAAAGTAGGTATTACTATTCACAACGGCTAGTTTAATTAGTTGTGGTGTGTGTTAGAACTCGAGGTTGCGTACAACACACGCTATCGCATTATTCGAAGGGAAACGTACCATAGAAGCTTGGGGTGTTACATTTCTAGTCATTAATTTCGATGGTTTCATCTTTCAAGGACACATTTTTTTGGGTAAAGAAACAAAATACATTACTGGATGAAGAAAATTAGAATATGCAGGGTAGAATTGTTACTCTCGAATAAGTGATCAAAATCAAAGAAGACTCCATCAAAAACATGAATCATCTATTTTCTGACCAATAAAATATTCTCAAATCATAGGGTGTTTCTATCTTTGAAGAAAACAAATAGATAAAAAATATAAAGGTTGTTCCCTAAAAGCTGATCAACAAAGAAAAAGAAACAGATAATAAATGAATGTTTTATTGTATCATTATTTCTTGATTGTCTTTTTAAAATATCTAAACTATTGACAATTCCATGGTATTTATGTTATATTTCAATTATTTTGTATTTTTCTCTCTAATGTTTTAGGATATACAAGACTACTCCTTTATTTTTGTAAATCCCAGATGGGGAGCATGTTTTATAAAAGGGGAGAAATTTTTACAAACGGGAAGAATCGTTAATGTTTTACTAAAATGTAATACATTAATGAAAACAATAATACAAACCAGGGAAAGTCTATATGAACACAATCCTTAGGATATTCAATACCTATGGGGGAGTTATTTTTATTCATTTCATTATTCAGAAGATTTTTCATAAATCAGGGGTAGATAATTATTTCTTTCTAGTTTTACTTTGTGTATTGTGCTTTCCAAAAAGGGGGATATTGTTAAGTCAACAATCTTATTTTTAATTTTTTGTTTTTATTTTGGAAATCACAAATTTCTTTATACTCAATTATCAAATAAAGAATTTACTTCGAATATAGTACTATATTTATCGTAATGACCTTGACTATCGTACTAACTCTGTTTATCGTACTCACTCAGACCATCATACTAACTCTATATATCGTGCACACTCAAACCGTCATACTAACTCTATTTATCATACTCACTCAGACCATCATACATACTCTATTTATTGTATTCACTCAGATCATCATTAAAACTATGTTTATTGTACTTACTCTAACCATCGTACTCATAATATATATCATTCCCACTTTGCATGATATCATTATTTTGAATTATTTTATTATTACCTATAATCATACATGAAATATTAATAATACTCATTTTATTCTTTTATCACATACATCATTTCATTCATTTATCAAAACACATATTTTATACTTATCGTACTTGTATAATCATTTTTCATATATCTATTTTCTTAATCAAAATGATGTCATGGAGTTTTTTATAAACTAATTAAAATGATTTCATGTTTTTTTCAATATGACCATTACAATTCCAAGTGTCCATGTCCCTATAAATGTTCCAAAGAAATATTATTGTTCAAGAAAATTTGACCATGGGAACCTGAGGCCTATAAATATAAGTTCATTTGAATCAGATCCAATAAATTTTGCTACTTCCATGTTCTAGAGAGAGACTGTGTGACTTCTCTCTTTCTACGTGCGAAAGCCTTGAAATTACAAAAGGTGAATGGATTGTTATTAGTTTTTTTAATAAGTTATTTTTTATTTGTGTTTCCGTTCAGGTGATAATGATTGAGGGCTATCGGGGAGAGGCAGACGGTGAAACTGATCATTATATCGAGGGATCTCAAGTGTCTGAAACATAGATGTTCTAATAACCTATAACATTGAGGGGATGTAGGGATCAAAACATGGACGTGTTGATCATCTTATCAAGGGATTATTGGTGTTGGTAAGACATAACTATTATCCTAGGTGAAAGGATACCCTTCTATTTTGGATAAGATAATTGTAGTATATTTCACAATTTTTCTACTTATTGTAATAGAAAGGGAGTCTTTTTATTTTGTCTTTCTAATTTTACTATTTTATATCATAATTGTTTCAGTTATAGTTTAAGCTTTTTTTATTAATTCTATACGCTATATGGTAGAATAATTTACACATTATATTACATTAAAATTTGTTTTCAACCCGAATACAATTATTTTATAACATGTTGTATTATATCATCAGATCGAGAGTCAGTCCGATCATTTTTTTCTTTTATAAGAGGAAATATGAATTGGTTTAGTATATGTTGTATTAAACTACGAACATTACTTAAAGGTTTTAATAGAAAATTTTAAAAATAAAATTCACCCCTATTGTATTTTATCCATCTCATATCCATTTCAATACAACAATAAAACCATTTGATAATTACTTTAATAGAAATTACCTTTAAAACATATAAATAAAACTTCAAATTATTTGAAAACCGTATTCCTTGAAAATTATAAAATACGCTTCAAATCATTTTAGAAAAAATTTTCTTTAAAAATAATTTGAATAATTATACATAAATCTTGAAATCTTTTTGAAAATAATTTCATTGAAAATACATTGAAAAAGTAAAAATAATCATTGAAAAATTTTTGATTACTATTTTCCTTGAAAATATATTGAAAAAATATAAATGAATATTGAAATTGTTTTGAAATCCATTTTTCTTTGAAAACATAAAAATTAATCTGGGAAACATTTTGAAAACCATTTTCCATGATAACATATCAAATAATATTGAAAACATTTTGAAAACCATTTTCCTTGAAAATTTAAAAAAGATGTATGAATTTTTTTGAAATCCCTTTTCCTTGAAAACATATAAAATATGATTAAAAAAATTATGAAAACCTTTTTCCTTCAAAATATATTTTAAAAACATTATAATGAAAAATAACTTTTAAAAATGAAAAAAAATATTCAAATGATTGACAATTGGTAAATTCGTACATGTCGTACGAGGTAAAAAGAAAATCCATTTTTCATTGTTAAAATAGTAGAAAATTTCTTCATTAAGAAAGTGATAATAAGATGTTTTTAGAAAAATTGGTAAAATACAAAAATATTAAAAATTCATATTAATTATCATGAGATATTCGTTGAATATTCTTGTAATCCCTTTTTAGAAAACATGGTTTTGAATGAACATAGATTTTCAACCGAAGTGTTGGTAATGTTGGGCTTTCTTAAAAAAACTTTCATAACTATAATTTTTACCGAAGAGTATAAAATAGAACCACTACATTAATATAGAATGAATAACCAGAGTATAATTAATTTCACTAATTTCTAGAGATATGGAACATAAGAAATCATCAATGGAAGAATAAACCTAAAAAAGTTCGAAATGTTATGAGATTTTATCCATAAACTATAATAATATGATAACACTGGATCATGTTATCCATGTATGAAAAAGAATATTATATGAAGCTTAAAATATCATTTATATATAGAGATTAATTATATAACATGTAAAATGGAAGTATATACACTTTGAAAGAGAGTTAAAGTGAATAAAAACATATGAGTCTCAAAGATGGAAAATTGAGACAAAACATTTTTATCAATTTGGTATCTTTTGAAACATATAAAACATGAATGAAAGTTCATAAAAATTATTTATTAATATCTTTAAATTTAGAAATAAGATAATTATAATATAATCTTGGGTATTACTTACACCACACAAAAGAAAATAGTGGTGAACAAAGCGTGTATCTCATTGTAATTAATAGTGAGATGGAATTCGCTTACCTTGTATCTGGACTCTCATCGTACTCATTCAAACCAAATGTATAATAAATATAAATTTATTATATAGATTTTACACAACCATATACTTATAACTAATAATTAATACCATTTTATTTCGACCATATATTACCCCCTTGTTATCAATCCTATGTTAAGGTTCCACTTTGGGTAATATTCACTTGGTGCTTTATCTATGTCATAATTTGTTATATTTTTGGTCCATATAAATATATCATGATTCCAAAATATAAAACAAGACTGAAAAATGATTAATTTTAAATATATTATTATTATATTAATCTATATAATATATATGTATGAAAAATAATACACTATGAATTAGGACGGTAGGTCCTACGTACGGATGAATGGTATTTCCATTTAATTTTCATGTTGAGATAAAGAAAGTAAAAATTAAATAAATACATATATATCTATAATATTTATATTATAATTATTATATAATATATATTCACTGAATCCATCCTTAATACATTCCATGTAGTGTATGAAAAATCATATCACTTTGAGAGGGAGGTAGTACACACTTCCTCAATCCAAATTATCGAATTTACATAAGATAGAAAGCATAAAGTTATATTCAAAATAAAAAATTAAAAAATCATAAAAAACTTTATAAATATAATATAAGTCATATATAAATTGTGTTTCCATCATAATGGTAACCATAATTGGTGGTAATGTAAAAATGAATAATAATCGTTTCGTGAGGGACTAGTTTTGCTTACATAGAAATAGTATATTCTTTACCAATTAGATGGAGGTGTGTGAACGTTTAGGTGTAACCATTTACATATTAACATTATTATATATATAGGATAATCTTTATGTTTTGTATCAAAGTAATAATGATATTTTTAGGGGGTGGATAAAGGGAATAAAAGAATGGACATGAGAGAAGACGTTTCCTCTAAATTGGGTAACACCATTTTGTTTGTACCAAAAGGCATCCAGGGATTTTCATATGAACAAGGGAAATATTCTATGAGAAATAGAGGATTTTTGGGAAGTTTATTGTGTAGTTATTTTCCAAAAATAAGTGGGTTTATATGTTTGAAGAAGATGGAGAGATGTTGGCTTTATATTGGGAAGGAAAAGGACTCAGATGGATTTTTTGAAAATAAGATAGGTGTATACGTGTTCTTATCTAAAAAAAGTCATTACAAAAGAACAAATGAAATAATGGATAGAATATGGAAGAAATATGTATATTAAATGGGTGTTTTACAGTTTTCTAGGTCCTTTAGGACCTTAATTTTAAATTTTAGTCCCTAATTATACTTAATTTGGCCTCAATCGTTGTGATTAATATTAATCACTTTTACTAATAATTTTTCTACCAAATTAACTTATACATTCTAGAAACTAAAAATTATACTGAATAAAATGGTGTATTTATGTATATTGAAATTAATAACATTGAAGTGGAAAAATTAAGATTAATAGTAATCACACAGATGGGATAAACTAACAGGTTTTTAAAGTAGAAGAATGTTTAGATGTTTTCTATGATTTTGTATTCAATTTCAAAGTGAAATTTATTCTAATGAATTAAATTATATTAATAGCTGTGATATTTATTTAATTTTTCCTTTCAATAAATTTACAATATCATTTAACAATTATAATTATTTAAATTAAAAGGTATTTTTATCTTAATGATGTATTTTTCACTACTCATCAAAAAACGATGTTTCTCAAAAAAACCCAAAAAATCACCCAAGGCTAATTTCAAAGTTTTGAAGTAAATTTTTTTTAAAAAAATTAAAATTATATTTTGATGTTTGTGTAAAAATATTTTTATTAATAAAAGCAATCCATTCATGAAAATGATATTTTAACAAAAAAGGACTTTACCAACAATCATATCTGTCATTATCGATGTGTTTTATTTATATAACAAATTTATAAAAAAATATTTAAAAATTAGTCATTTCAATTCTTATAACTAATTATAATGTTTAGGTTATAATTATCTCATTTAAATAATTATGAAATAAATATGTCTCATATAAACCCAGTGTTGTGTGCAACGTATGCCAAGTTGGTGTTATGTGTAACGTACACTATGTCGTACACCAAGTTGTTGTTGCGTGTAATTTACATCATCTTTCTTCATGTGAATGTAATGTTTGCCTTAGTGAATTTACAAAAAAAAATTAATATTTTACGGTAAACATGGTTTTCACCATAATAATATTTCCTTCTATATTCAACAGTTTTTCATATTCATTTATAAATAATTGGTAACCTTTGAATTAATATTATATTGTGTGAAAAATAAATCATCATAGATTATTTAATACTATTCATAAATACTAATTTAACATCCAGGATTTATATTATTATATTAATTAATTCTATTTTAGAAATATATTTTAGTATTGGTAAAACTCAGCCTTGCGCGTTACGCAAGTCATCAAAGAAAGTCATTATTGGGTATAACTAAAGCTACCCTCATAATTCCATGTAGAGAACACTAATTTTATTGTTGTGTGTACTGTAGTATTGACTTGGTGTTGTGTATAATGTAATATAAGCATAGTTATTTTATATAAAATAAAATATCTTCAGTGTTGTGTCCAATAAAAAATAACAAAAAGGTTAAATACATTCCTAAAAAACACAATATCTATAAATTTCAAAGTTAGAATGGTGGGAATGAAAAATATTAACTAAATTATGATAATTGGTTTAAATATTAATTTATAATTAATTTTTTTAACGAATTAATTATAAATGTATGAACACCCTTTTTAAAATACAAGGAAATAATTTTATGATAAACTCTTTAAATGGGAAAAACATTTAATAAATATAAATTAATAAATTGTTTTTTTGGATTATAATAATAAAATATTTAATATTTAATTTAATTTTTAGCACTCATATTATGTGTTTTCCATACATGATACAAGAACAAAACTAATGGTATATATAAAAGTAGTATTTTTTAAAAAATATCATTTTTGCAACATTTTGATGGAACAACTATTTTAACTCTAGTTCTAAAAACATTTATAAGATCTATTGGAAAAAAGTAAATTTCATATTTGGTGTAATATTAAAAAAATTTAATTTGGTTTGATTTTTTTATTTTAATTATAAGATTCATTTTTTGGTGAATAGTGAAAAAAATACTCCATATTAATTGACAACTAGATTTTCATAAAATTTATTTATAGTGTTAAATTTATTTTTATAATTTTTTTAAAGTATAATTAGATAATTTGTTATCTTTTATTTAAATTTGAGTAATTTTAATCATTTTCACAATGAAATTTGATTTAAAACCTTTGTGATCTTTTGAACGTTTTTACATTAAAAACTCATTTTCTCGATCCGTCAATAAGATTAATTTTTGATAAATTTTTTCAAATTATGTTTTTTTAATTAAGAAAAATGGATTAAATACTTTAAATTCAAATTTATAAATTATCTAATTAGGATCCTTTTATTTTTGGATGTTATAAATAGTAACATTAGTAATAGTTTTCTTACTATGGTTAAGGGTAAATCAAGTAATTAATGGTAAAAACTATATTATAGCTAATATAAAGTAACCCAAAAAAAATTCTTAGTTTAATGTTATTAGTTTTTTAGACCAAAATCATCCTTGGGTCAATCTTATAAAAATTTTATAGAACTTCGGTGTGAGTAAGACATTTATAATATTATATTCATAGAAAAGATAAATTTTATCACCCCGTTGTTTTTAACAAGTAAATTATTTTTAATATAGCTTAATAATAGGGATATATTAGACAATAAATTTTATTCATAAGTAAAAAAATTTAAATGAATCATAGTAATATATTTAAAAAATTTATGAAATAAATAATTAAATTAAATGGTGACATATTGATGAGGTAGTAATTGCTTCATTAATGGAAGAATTAGATAAATAGTTTAAAAATATTAAAATAAATAAAATATCTCTTTATTTAAGAAACTAAAAAAAATTTGATGACATTTACATGTTTTGGATGGTTTAATATAGTTTTACGAAATATATCATGTTTTTATGATACTATTTAAAAACTAAATAATTAATAGTGTAATAATTGACATTAATGACATTTTTAAATAAATAATAATTTATTACATGATATAAAATTTATAAGAATCCCTATTTTGGAAAAACTATTCTCATAAAACATCATAAATTGTTTATTTTGTTTTCATTTAGAATTTTATTGTATTTATATTTAACCTCAAATACTAAATTACATTATATCATTTCAAGAATTAATATGTTTTAAAACCAAATAATAATGAATAAAAAATAGTCCAAACATATCTAGATTTCATTGGATGAAACTTATTTGACCCAAAATAATCATATCATCTAAATAAATCATTTTGAGTCCAATTTTATTAGAAACTTATTTTAAAATAATTTAATATTTGATTATTTATAGGAGTGCCTCTCCCCTATCAAATAAAAGGGAAGTCATTATTCTATTATTTTCACACCTCAAAACCTATTTGGTTCAGCCAAGATCTTAAATTTTCATTTCTAATATCCCTTCTCATATTCAACAAGCATTATTTTATACAAAATTCCCTTCTTATAAGTGTTATATTGATAATCAAACGAGGTTGTCTGAATAAGAGGTGTCATTTTTAATTAAGTGTTTCAACTTTATTTCTTCCTCTACATATTTACAATATTTTTCTACCATGTTAAAATAATAAATATACTATGATAAATATAATGATATTTCATTATATAAATATCGTCACCTAAATCAATCTCCACTTCTATCAAATGGGTAAGGAATTAATTGTTCCTCTATAAGTGTGAACTATCACCACCATGAATTGATATAATTCATTTTCATTAACCATATCCCAAGAATAGTTATAATGATATAATTAGTTTTTTTAAATCATATTTGTGACATATTTATCATTTTAAGAAAATAAAATATGAATTTATTTCTTATTTTACACGTACACTAAAATGATAATTTTGTTTCTACGTATGTGTGAACTATCACCTCCACAAAGAGATGTTATTCGTTTTTAATCAACACATCACATACATAACATATATAAGTATACTAAAATTATTAATGTTATATTTATTATATTATTAAAATTCTGGAAGCGTAAAATAATAAATACCTCCTTTTCATAATGATGATTGTAAAATGGAAATGTTACTCATTCATACGTACGGTCTATAGTCTCCAAGATTGTAAAGTAGTTAATTTTTTCATATCAATATTTAATGGATGCATTGAATACTATAATTGATGTATAAATGTGATTATTATTATATTATTATTATTATGGATGTGATGGAGTAATGTACCCATTGTATTTTGACGTCATTCCAAATCTATTGTGGACTCACGTATCGAATATCGTCAAAACATCAGACATGATCATAAAGACTATTTAATTGTTATAAAATGTTAATAAGTGAAATTCATGGAATAATAGAAATTAAAATGTTCTAAACAATATAATTAATTAACCTATGTTTATTATCTATGAAGATAAAGAGCGTACATGACGATTCAGACTCAAATTATGAGACTCTTCAACTAAAAAAATAATTTTAAATGTTTTAAATATTTATTCTTATTGATCATTCAATTTCATGTTCATGTATTAAAATTTTTTATTAAGAACTTATTAATATAGAAACTAATATTTAAACCTTTTATTTTTTTTAATTTATCTCAAACTTATCAATGTGGTATTGTAAACATTCAAACAATAATATTTTTAAATGATTAAAATGGGGTTTAAAACTAGATCATTATTTAAGTAACTTGAAAATCATTTTAAACACATGTGATAATAATAGAAAATATTTCTTTCAAAATACATTAATTATATAATGTGGCCATTATAATTTTTCATAGTTATTTCTAAAAAATTGGTATTTTTATTAAGTGTTCAGTTTATAGTTTTGAAAAGTGATTTATACATGAAATTGGATTTTTATATCTGAAACTATTTTACACATTGGATTAAACGTGTTTTCGAGGTATTTATTAATTATTTGGTCCCTTGAAATTATATAGGATGGGGTGAACCACATTATAGCTCATGGGTGATCCAGATATTTCTTAAATAGATGGTTGAGCCGAAATTTAGCTCATGATAAATTGGTGGTCCCAATATATCTTATAGAAAGGGTGATGCACATTACAGCTCTCAGATTCATTGGGTATTTTGGAGAAAGAAGAAGACCATATGGTAATTCCATTTTAATAGTTTAATATAAGAGTGATATGGTAATGATTTCACAAGGCGCCAATGTGATTTTCTATATTTTCTAATGAGTTATTAAGAAAATTGTTTTATTGGCCTTCTAGTTTTCTACTAGACTAACAATTTACTTTCCTTAAGACCATTAATGATATTTTCTTACTCATCCCATGTATTAATTTTTTTCATAGGTTGTTTTATTCGAATGGAAAATGAATATTTCAGGATGAAAGTATTGAATACATATCTCAAAAATAAATCATGTTTTTATGGTTTTCCTCTGGGGATAAAATGGATACATAGAATATGTGTCCACATGTAATGTATGGGTTTAATGTGTAATATTATACATTAAATTTATATAACAATAAACTAAAATGATCATAGAATCTGAATTCTAGTTCAAAAACTCAAATATAAGTTATGTTTAGTGGAGGAACTTCAAAAATAGTGCCTCTATTATTAATTTCATCAGTGGTAAAAAAGTGTATTTATGATAAGCCTCATTCAAAATACCCTCTTCCAATAGTTCATTCGTGATGATACAAAATCCCATAGAAAATAACATAAAATGATGGAATGTATTTGTAATGGGACCCATTGAAAATACTTCCTAGCCAATAGTTTTCAACGGGACTAAAATCCCATAATAAAAAAATAGATAGGATGGTAGTTGAAAGGAGGGAATATCCTTGTCACAAATACAAGTTTTATCAACCAATTTCAATATGATAATATTACCATCACAAATAACCCATCACAAAAATCGATTTTTTCAATAGTCCCATATTAATATAAATTATCAAATCAAGGTCTAATATTTGATGCACGGGCATAATAGTATATTTTGGAATCTTCCATAACACCATTAAATAATGTTATCATTTTCATTTATTTTTCATTTATAATACATTTTTACCCACTAATCATGATTGATTTTCATTCATGAACAACATAATGAGGACCAAATAAATTTTTCATATTTATTCATATACAGAGTCACTAAAATAACTCAATACCTGAAACACAAATGAGTATTAAAATGAAATAAATTTTAATTTTATTAATTTATTATAATAATATTTATTCCTTTAATTTCAATGAGGAAGGAAAATCATTTATATGAGAATTATCTCCCCATTTCAATGATAAATAATGATAACTTCTATTTATATTTTTTAAGTTCCCTATAAATAAAATTGGTATAGTTAAAATATATGTACAATTAAATGCCATGATATAACATATAAATGTTCAATTTTCTTACTTTTTATAGTCATTGTACAGATCACTATTAAATAAAACTACATGATGTGCCATCTCCTACCCTTCAAGGATTTATGTGTTCATTTTATATGATCCAAGAATTACCCCTATTTGGGGAGTGATGAAAAACCTAGCTCAATTTTTTGATAATACTCTTCTTCATTTATCATTTGTCTCTTGCATCTCAAAGTCACATCACACAGATATGTTGAATAGAAATACATGCATTATTGAGTCGTATACTATTTCAAACTAATAACATTAGGATTATTCCTATTCTGAAAATAAGACTAAAATATGTATATATTTCATTAAGTTAGATACATCCAACTAAAATTAACAGGTTGAAATATGTGACATTCATGAGTCTTCAAATGTTTCTTCTTCAACTCTCTTATATTGAAACATTGTGATATGTTTCTTGAAAAGTAAATAAGAACGTTAATAGTATCTAGTACATTGATAAATTGATTCTTTCCATAGGTTTCATCACATAATAAGCACACAGAAGTTTCCAAATATTTTATCTGATACACACATGATGAAATTCTATCCTGATATGGAAATACACCTACTCACACAAATATCGTAAACAATATTATTTCTTTCCCTTGGAAATTAGAATAATTGAAAAAAAAATCATACACATTTTTTCAATGTTGATAATGTCTATTAAATGACATAAATTTTTTTGACCAATAATAAAATACAAAGAAGATAATTTCTCCTTCCATTGATAATTTCTTTCAGTTGAAACATTTCCCCACTTTCAAGATTTTCTATGAACCATTAGGAATCGAAATTGAAAATATTTCAATTAATTGAGAACATCAGTTATTGAAATTTTATGAGGTGGATTTCCTTACTATAAGGTACTACCAAACCATTGATAACTATTACTATATGGATGATCAACTAGAAAGAATCCTAAAAGTCTAATTAAATTGGAACTATAGGGATATTTAAGTTTTTCGGATAATGTATTCTTTTGAAAAAAATAGTTCACGAATATTTTATGTTAATATCCCATCAAAACATCATTTCATAAGATAGGAAATCACTTATCATCCATGTAAGGGTAGAATTAATATAAAATATGTCTTTTGAACAACATTTTATGTGCGCACACCAAAATTACAAATATGCTTCAACTCTTTTATTAATGGTTGAATGTATGCATCTGTAGCATTTCTAGGATCAGATTTTCTAGATATGAGTATTTTCATGAAAGTGAAATGTTTTCTTCAACACATCAATGGGGGGAGGTTATTAAGATATATTAAAACTGGTCATGTTGTGTCTCAACTAAGAATCTTCCCAAAAAGAGTAAAACTGTCAAATGATAGTACCTAGTTCACATTATGCTCGTTAGTTGAAAATCTAGAAATCGAGAATCATATTTCTTCCATGAAAATATATTTATAGAATAAACCAACTAATTCTTATATATACTTCCCTCTATATTATTCCACCATATATATAATGATATTTCATCAGAAATGAAAAGATTATGGTATATTGGAATCAAGGGAATGTTCCAAAAATATTTCTGTGGAACAGGGTATGGTATTTCATCATGATTTTGTTCTATAGGTATGTAAAGCATTTTATATAATAATTTTTTTATCTGTTTCCTCCCAAAATAAGCTCCAATATTTTGGTAAAGTAAGAATTTTGTTTTTAAAAAATCCAATTTCATTACCTAAAACTTTTATGCCATATAAGGGTTTGACCAAATATCTACATAATATTAATGTAAGTCCTTCAAAATAGTAATAATTTAATCGATAGTAGTATAAAAATATCATATATGGCATTCAAATGACACGGTCCAATTAAAAATTCCATCATTTTCATTTTACTTCATTTTTATATATTTTCGTCATAGAAGAATCATTCTATTTTTTCACCCTATCAACATCATAATTTTCATTACATGCATCATTTGTTCTTGTATTTAATTCTTTTTAAGTATCCATACATTATTTCTCATGTGGAAGAATAAATAGAAACTGATCATTTAATAAATTCTCTAATCTAGTCCTTTCATTTGAATCGAAATCATTTTTAGCTCATATTTTCTCCCTATTATGACACCAAACATAGTAGTTTACTTGAAAACCAAAATTCTATAGATGTTACCTAAATTATTTAATACTTACCCAAGACCATCCAACAAAATTGTAACGTGGGATGTGTATGTGAGCATTATACGAAGCATTATCGAATAAAAATATAAAAATATCTCCAACTTGTTTTTCAAAATCACTTGAGATCTTATTAGTTTCATACATCCCAATTATATCCACTCTTTAAAAAAATATTATATGAAATCTCATAAAATAAATTAAATAATATTGATGATAAATTGAAAATGTACTAAATGAAATTAGAACTAGTCACTTTATATGAAACCATATTTCACATACTAGTCTATATGATATTCACAATTTAAATGAAAACAAAATAATATATATACAAAAAACACTATAAACATAAAACCATTATATTTAATTCCATTATATCATTTATCATTAAATATACATAATATTACACAAAATTGTGTTTATAATTTCTATTTTTATGTTTTCTCTTCTTTTATTGAATTTTTAAATTATGTTATTCATAATCTATAAAATCATGTATAAAATATTACTATTAAAAGGTTAAATTTTATAAATTTCCAATAAATTATTATGTTAACTTGGATAAATCCATAATTTTTGGTTTCTCGTACTGAAGGATATTAATATTAATCCTTTATCTCCTTGAGATTAGTAAAAAAGGATCACTGATTGTATGGGTTTTGAAAGTCACTATTAAGAGTGATGAAATAAGATATAGGTTGAGTGTTATGTAAAGATAAATCCAAGATAAAATCCTAAGTTGTAGTTGATTAGAAATTGATCTTGGAATAGTATGATTGACAATGTGTGGTGATGATACCATTTGAGTTACAACTCATAGCTAATTATTTGGAGAACCATTAGGTGGGGAGCATATAGTTATCTATTTGAGGGTAGAAAAATCATTATGGATTTTATTTTGGAAGTTTTCAAGGATTTTTTCCCATGATTCAGGGATGGTTAAAGGATTGATTATTTTATAAGAGACTAAATTATTAGAGGAATTACCATGTTTCTGATTAGAGTAGAGTCATTTATTTGGGTGGGAGTGTGATAGTTATTGTAGATGGCAAGGATCCTACCATTGATATTATACATAAATTCTCATTTGGAAATAAATGTGTCTTTTGGTAAATCTTTGTATTCAATTATTTCTTATGACATAATAATTGTGTCTTTTAAATTTAATCTATTGGAAGAGAATGAATGTTTTGATGAAGGTAAGATGGAGGGAAATAATTTCATTATATGTACCACTCATTATATTATCAATTCATCCTAGTTATGGCCATTCACTAAAAAATCATATGGTGAGAAATGATAATCCTAGAGTGAAACTATCATATCATAATAAATAATCCATTGAATATAAAAAACATGTCTACTTAATTTCAGTCTATTACACTGTAGGATTAAAATAGGTAATCCATGATCATCATCCATTAAAATATATTATAATGGTTTGAATATAAAATGTGAATTAACCTAATCACATCTCTTAATAGTGTACAACTATGCATATAGTCTTAGAACCACTCATCAAGCACTAGTGGTGATCGAGTTAACACCCAATCAATCCCATTCAATTTTTTTACCCTTAGGTGCAT
Organism: Viscum album; assembly: GCA_963277665.1. Taxonomy (NCBI): domain Eukaryota; kingdom Viridiplantae; phylum Streptophyta; class Magnoliopsida; order Santalales; family Viscaceae; genus Viscum; species Viscum album. The sequence goes on along the minus strand of OY728125.1, from coordinate 1,469,438,705 downwards.
CTGTTCCAAACCCTTGTCTACATTATAGTTTCTAAACAAGGATTTATTTCCCAGGAAAACCACATAATCCTTACTTTATGAAATCATGAGGATGTTATCCTATACTTATAATTATCTCTAGGTTTCTCACAATATTATTCTAACCATATTATCCAAACAATAACTAAACCATGATTTGATAAAAATGATAAAAACCCATTCTTTTCATCTATCAATATTACATCTTATCAAGTGGATGTTAATTATATAACGTTACTATTATTTCAGAAACTATAATGTTTTTTTTATTTTGTATCCTTTAGTTATAAAAACTAATACATAAAATACCTGCATTGTAACATCCCAAGAAAATGAAGAAAAAGTCATATTTCATATTTATTAATATTTGTGAATTATATATTAATTTTACTTTAAAGGGGTTTCTATGTTCGATAGCGTACCTGATATACAACCACGAGTTTCTTTGAAATCTTATATTCCACAATAATAATATAATATTATTATTTTAAATGGTTGTTAACTCCTAGACATTGTATTGAGGGAATGAACAAAACTAACTACAATATTATTATACATGATTGTTAAATATATTTACATTTATCCAATAAAAATTTAGAGTCTTAAAATATAAATTAATCTAATTTTAAGCATAATTTACATTAAAAGGTCGATTTACCGCCTTTTGATGGTGAACCCTTTTTAAATATAGTTTTGGTCACATTAATAAATTATAATTGACCATATAAAATCCTTCATTAGAATAGGGACATCAAAATTTACTTTGTGTAATTTTTTGTGATTTGTCCGATAAATTTCATTTTTAATGAATAGTGAAAATATTATATTTTAAATCAAAACTGCGTTTGAATATAATTTATTTATATGGATAGATTATCTTTATAATTGGTTTTAAATTTTAATTATAATATATTTTTACAATTTAATCCAATTTTTTCATTGGAATTAATTTCACTTTGACAGTGGACATAAACAAATGTAAATCTTTTGATAGTAATTGTTTCTTAAAAAGAAACTATTTCTTTTAACAATGGGTATTAATTTTAAAATTAATTAATGTAACTTTTATTTTTTCAATTTTAGAAAATAGACATCATTTTTGAATTCATAATATCAAATATAGCTTAGTTTGAATTTTTGGTATTTTTCTAAAAAACATCAATTTTTGATGAATAGTGAAACCACTTAGTGGTAGTTAAAAAATTGACTTTTTCATATAAATGAAATTTTACCACTTCTATGAATTGAATTTCAAAAATCCGGCATAAATTTTTGTTATCAATAAGTAAAATGTGGCTAATTAAGATGAAAATAATCTTTGGTGAATAGTAACTTTTGACTTTTATTTACCGCGGTTAAAGGTAAATAGGATATTTCAAGGTTAAAAGAATATTACAATAATTTAAAATTAACATAAAACTTTTCCTAACCTTATTGGATGAGTATTGGATGACCATTGGCATCCTTGGGTCTATTTTGGGACTCCATGGAGCCACTTATGAAAGATAATGACACTTAAGATTATTTAATTTAATGAAAAGACAAAATTGACATTAACAAAAATATTTTAGTAATTAATTTTTATGTGGTGTTATATAAGTCCTATTTTAGACTATATATATTACATAGAAAGATAAAATTATTTCCTACATGTTAGTATTTCTTTATAATTTTTAGACATCGAAAAAATTAAATTATTTATGACAAAATAATGATACATTATTTACCTCATTAATAAATGATTTAAATAAATAAGATTATAATGATTGAATTATTATCCAAAACATGTCCAATTCTGATTGAATGATTTTATTTTGAATAATATTAATCTTATCTTAGACATTAATGATTTTTGTACCGTTAGTAACCGAATATCATTATATAATAAAATAATATTTTCACACTTTCCTAAAGAGCCTCTCCTCTCCCTTATAAAAGGAGACCAATTCTAACCAATTCCTCACACCTCTCAAGACATTTGGCTCGTCCAAACTCTACCCAATTAAGATCCCTACATCCCTATCCTCCTCCTGGAATCCCTACCTTATGTAGAAGGTACTTCAAGAAGTCCTTTGGTTCAAACCAAAGGGAGTTACACAAATTAAAGGTAACAGTTTCTATTAAATTGTTTTCTTTTGTTTTACTTCTCCAACCCCTAAACTCTTTTTATTACATTATTTTGTAAAAACACAAGTATCCTAAATATACTAGGATTTTTTTATGAGAAGGATTCTAACTACACTTACACACACCTCCATCTAATGGATGAAGAACATAATGTTTCTGTGGATGGAAAACTAATGCCTCATGAAACAATGATTGTTCAAATATCTCCAACCGCCTCTCATGGTGGCCATTATGATTGAACTGTATTTATATATGATATATATTATGTTTATGATTTCTTTATGCTTCTTTACTTCCCATTTATAGCACGCATTTATAGTTTCCATAGTGGGTAAATACGATAATCTCATTTGAGGAAGTGCGGACTACCGCCCCCTCAAAGTGATGTGATTTGTTAATGCCTTATGTGGGATGTATAAAGGTTGTATTTAATGATATTATATATGATATTATAATGGAATTATAAAATATCTATGTATCATTATGTTTTAATTCCATTAAAATAATAAATATAAATGAAAGTAGCATTCATGCGTACGTATGGCTTACCGTTTCCATGAATAGTGCATTTCATTTCTTACCTGTAAATGTTATGTACTATTATAAAAACATATATATTTTGGATATATATGATATATATGATATCCAAATCAATAGTATTATTCGAGATATAATGAACCTTTGACCACATGAACAACATGTAATTATAAGAAGTTCATTTCTGACTCAAGTACCAAATAACAACAAAACGAACGTTATTAACTTAAATGATTGAATAATGTTTATGACATGGGAATAAGTGATATGAAAGGGGAAATAAAATTGAAAAATGTTCTCAAGCAAGTAGAAATTAACTTTAGTTTATTATTTATGAGATTAAATAACGATCGAGTCTAGTCGGACATGAGGTAAGGGACTTCGTCTTAATCTCCTTTCATTGACGCACATTGTATTTTAATACAAGATTTTATTTTATACATTTTATAAACACCTTTGACAATTCATTTCATTCAAAGGGAATATTTTTATACAAAGCATTGTACTAAATGACAAAAAGGAATATTTTTTACGGTAAGCGGTGACAATGACATTTCCGCCGTCCTGAGTATTATTTTGACCATTGGCTTCCTTAACAAGACGGAATGTTTTTAAAATGAAAAATAAATACCATATACTCTTTTTTCATATTTTGGTATTAAAAATTATTTTGAGAATGGATTTATTATTTCAATATCTTGAAATGATATTTTTTTATTACAATGTGGAAATTTTATCTTTCATTTATTCTTATGTTATGTTTTATGATCACGTTATTGTTCTTGGGAATTATTTATGTATATGGGTTGTTCTGTGATAAACCAAGGGTAGGTGATCCCGAGATAGCTCTCCAATGCATTGGGTAATGTGACGGAGGAAAACATGAATGTTTCTCCTATGAGATTTAGGTAATATTTTTTTATGGTATTTCAAAGTAACTCCCTATGTAGCTATGATAGCTACAATTTATGTATGATATGAATGCCACAAGTTACCTTTATGTTTTATGATTTCTATGTGACTTTCATAAATCTTATGATTTCACAATGTAAGTAAAATATTTCATGATTTTTATGTATTTATGAACAAATGTCTTCATTATTTGTTTTATAACCCTATTTGAGATTTTTATGCTCATCCCATGTTTTGAAATGTTTTTACAGGACATATAGATGAATAGGGTCAAGGATGGGATCAAGGAAAAGTCAAACTGTCTAAAACATGGATCTATACATGACTCTTTTTTTCAAGAGATTTTATTTTATGGAAAAACTAGAAATTTTGTTGAAGTGTCTACCTTGTAATCTTTTGAGATGTAATAGTTATGTCCTAATTCTTTAAAACTCTAAACCTTAAATGATACTCAATGTGAATTATTCATTTAATTCAATATAATGTAATGTTTGAGGTCGGGTCATTATAGTTGGTATCAGAGGGAGGTTTAGATAACTTTAGGAGTTAGGGTATTGTTAAAGAAATATCCATATTGTAATTTATGTTAATGTTGACATCATATAGAATTTCTAGATTACCATGTTTCTTCACCTAAGATATTTATTTGTTCAGAATGGTTTTCTATAGTGGAAACCGGGAAGCTATATTGGGACGACATCTGGAGGAAGACAACCTTCCAAATCAGCAACCTGAGATGGTCAGAATCAGAACTGAATAGTTTGTTACAGTGATGGAACAGTTGACTCAGGCAATAAATGGTGGTGGTATCCATGTACGAGATCAGCGTGATCAACCACAGTGGAACATGTCAGTAGTGGAGCATTTCATGAGGCAACATCCCCCATTATTCAGAGGATCATCAAACCCTGTCCTAGATGAATGGTGGATTAAAGCACTTGAGAATATTTTTGATGTCATGGGTTGTTCAGAACATCAAAATTTTAGTCTTGTTGTTTATCGTTTTGAAGGTGAAGAAGATCAGTGGTGGTCGATGGTGAAAAGTATTAGGGATAGTGAAGAGATTGATTCTCTTGATTGGGATGAATTCAAAGGTATGTTTCATGAGAAATATTTTTCTAAGGTGGTTCCTCTTAGGATAGAAAAATAATTCTTAGAATTGAGGTAAGAGTATGACTCTATTGCTTCTTATGAAGGAAAGTTCACTCGACTGGCAATGTATGCTCCAAATTTCATATGAGATTTCGATAGTAAAATCAACCATTTTTACTCAGGATTGAAGCCAAAGTATCAAAGGGCTTTATCTTCTCGTGAGTTGAAAATTTATGAAAAACTTTTTCATTGTGTGGAGAAAGTGGAAACAGAGTTTTCGGATGATCCTGTATTCTTTGACAAAAAAACAGAATAAGAGGTCGATGTGGAAGCTGAAAGGGAATAACTCTTTTAAAAATTATGATGGTAATAAACTTAAGTTTACAGTTGGGAAAATTTTGGTAAAACGCATACTGGGGAATGTCTTTTGAATTCTTGTAAGTGCTACAGATGTGGTAAAATGGGACATAAGGCTCATAATTGCACTGAAGAAGATCGTGGTAATGGTAGGAAAAAATCTAGTTTATAGTCAATAAAATCTTTTATGTTTAATGAAATGGGTCATTATGCAAATGAGTGTCCAATAAAGAACTCAACTGAAGGAAATCAGCCAGACTACAAGAAGAAAGGGGTGGAGAAATCCTTTGCAACTATATCAGCAGATGCTGGGCCATCAAACGAAGTTGTATCAGCTCCAGGGAGCTCATTATTTTTCGAAGGTTGACTTGAGTTCGAGGTACCATCAGTTGAAAGTAAAGTAATATGACGTTCCGAAGACCGCGTTTCATACTAGATATCGCCATTGTGAATTTGTAGTTATGCCTTTTTGGTACACTAATGCACCCACTATATTCATGGATCTTATGAATAGAATTTTCCGTGAGTTATTGGATACGTTTGTGGTTTTGTTCATTTATGATGTTTTAGTTTATTCCAAAATTAAGGAGGAACATGAAATTCATTTATGGGTTGTCTTACAAACCTTAAAAGAAAAGAAACTATTTGGGAAATTCATCAAGTGTGAGTTTTGGTTACAACAAATTTCTTTCCTAGGTCACATTGTTTCAAAAAATTGAATAACTCTTGATCCTGCTAAAACGAAAGTGGTTGAAGAATGGCCAAGACCAACAAATATAACCGATATCCGTAGTTTTTCTGGTTTGGTAGGTTATTACTGAAGGTTTGGGGAAATTTTTCCACGGTTATCTAGTAAAATGACTATGTTAACTCGAAAAGGTGTTAAGTTCATATGGAAAAGAGAATGTGATGATTGTTTTCAGGAAATGAAAAGGAGATTGGTGAATGCTCCAGTTTTAGCACTGCCTTTGAGAAATGGTGAGTTTGTTATCTACAGTGATGCTTCGTTGAAAGGACTTGATTGTGTCCTTATGCAGTATGATTAGGTAATTGCTTATGCTTCACATCAGTTGATCCAACATGAGTTAAATTACCCTACACATGATTTGGAATTAGATGTTGTTGTTTTTGCTTTAAACATTTTAAGGAATCATTTTTATGTAGTAAAATGTGAAATATATTCTGATCAAAAAACATTAAAGTATATATTCACTAAGAAATAATTGAACATGAGACAGAGGATATGGATAGAATTAATCAAGGATTATGATTGCACGATCCGTTACCCTCCAGAAAAAACAAATAAGGTGACTGATTCTTTGAGTCGAAAATGTAATTCTTCATTAGCTATGTAACATTTGGAACGAGATACTTTTGTTTTTTATTTAATGAAATTTGGCATAGAAGTTGTGGTCTCAGAAAATACTTCTGTTTTGTTTCAGGCATCAGTGAAATCATCTCTATCATACAGAATAAAGCAAGCGTAGAAGGAATACAGTGAGTTGCAGAAAAAGGTAGTGTTGGTTCAGAAGGGTATGTTTCCTGATTTTAACATTGATAATGATCATGTTATGAGATTTGGGAAAATATTATGTGTTCCTTGTGATTCAAAGTTGATGAATGAGTTGTTATGTGAAGCTCATAGTTCTCCGTTTTCAGTTCATCCTGGAATTACGAATATGTATAGAGATCGTCGAGAGTATTACTAGTGGGATGGAATGAAAAGAGATATTGTTGATTTTACTGTGAACTGTTTGACTTGTCAACAGGTTAAAGTAGAGAAGTAGTTACCCAAAGGGATGCTGCAGCCTCTACCAGTTCCAGAGTGGAAATGGGAAAATATATCCATGTACTTCATTGTGGGATTTCCAAATAAATCTCGAGGTAATAATGCAATCTGGTTTATAGTTGATCGATCGACCAAATCTGCTCATTTCCTTCCAATCAGTGATACATTTTCTCTAGATCAAATTTCTTGGTTGTATGTTAAAGATATAGTCAGGTTGAATGGAGTTCCTTTCTCCATTGTATCTGATCGTGATCCCTGGATTACTTCTAATTTTTGTAAAGGCCTTCAGAAGTCGATGGGTACTGAATTAAATTTTAGTACATCTTTTCACGCTCAATAAGATAGGAAATTAAAATGAACAATTCAGACATTAGAGGATATGTTACGTGCTTGCTTGATATATTACCAGGGAAGTTGGGACCAACATCTTTCTTTTGATGAATTTTTTTATAATAACAACTTTCATTATAGTATACAAATGGTTCCATTTGATGAATTATATAAATTCATTGTCGAACTCTATGTTTTTGGGATGAAGTAGGTGAAAGGAAGCTGATGGGACTAGAAGAGGTAGAAGAGAAGGCATAGAAAGTTTAGTTGATTCAGAAGCACATGACAACAGCTTAGAAAAGACAGAAAAGTTATGCAGATAACCGGAGGAATGATCAATCTTTTGAGGTAGGTGATCATGTCTTTCTCAAAGTTTCTCCATGGAAAAGTGTGCTGCATTTTGGTAAGAAGGGAAAGATGAGTTTGTGGTTCATTGGACCATATGAAATTCTAAATAAAGTTGGATCAGTTGCGTATAGAGTGGCTTGACCTCCAATTTTTCCCAGGTACACAATTATTTTCATGATTCGATGTATATAAATTATGTGCCAGATCCATATCATGTTTTGAGCCCAGAGGTAGTTCAGTTGGAAGAGAATATCTCTTATGAAGAAAAACTTGTTCAGATTCATGACCATAGATGTTGCGGAATAAGGTAATTCACCTGGTAAAGGTTTTTTTGGAAAAACCATATGATTAAAGAGGCAACGTGGGAATCTGAAAATGCTATGAGGGATAAATACCCCAACTTATTTTTGATAAGTGAATAAAAATTGTGAGGACGCAATTCCCAAAAGGGAGGAAGGATGTAACATCCCAGGAAAATAAAGAATAAGACATATTTCATATTTATTAATATTTGTGAATTAAATATTAATTTTACTTTAAAGGGGTTTCTATGTTCGATAGTGTACCTGATATGAAACAATGGGTTTCTTTCAAATCTTACGTTGAACACTAATAATAGAATATTATTATTTTAAATTGTAGTTAACTCTTAGAAATTATATTGAAGGGAATGAACAAAACTAACTACAATATTAGTAGACATGATTGTTAAATATATTTACATTTATCCAATAAAAATTTGAGAGGCTAAAAATGTGAATGAATCTAATTTTAAGCGTAATTTACATTAAAAGGTCGATTTACCGTCTTTTAAAGGTGAACCCATTTTAAATATAGTTTCAGCCACTTTAATACATTCTAATTGACCAAATAAAAACGTTTTTATAATTGGGACATCAAAATTTACTTTGTGTAAATTTTTTGGGTTTTTTCTATAAAGTTCGTTTTTTAATGAATATTGAAAATATTGTATTTTAAATCAAAACTGATTTTGAATATAATTTATTTATATGGTTAGATTATATTTTTAATTTTATTTAAAGTGTAATTAGAATATATTTTTACCATTTAATCAAATTTTGGTCATTGAAATTAATTTTACTTTGACAGTGGACATAAACAAATGTCAATCTTTTGATAGTTATTGTTTCATAAAAATAAGCTATTTGTTTTAAAAATAGGAATTAATTTTAAAATTAATTAATGCCACTTCTATGTTTTGAAATTGGAAAATAGACCTAATTTTTTAATTAAGAATATCAAATAGATCTTAGGCTGATTTTTGGGTATTTTCTTGAAAAACTTCAATTTTTGATGAATAGTGAAACCAATTAGTGGTAGTTAAAAAAACTGACGTTTTCATTTAAATGAAAATGTACCACTTCTGTGAATTGAATATCAAAAATCTGACATAAAAATTTGTTATCAAGAATTAAAATTTTCTTCATTAAGATGAAAATAATTTTTGGTGATTAGTAACTTTTGACTTTTATTTACCACGGTTAAAGGTAAATAGGGTAATTCAAGGATAAAAGAATATTATAATAATTCCAAATAACCTTAACACTTGTACTAACCATATGGGATGAGTGGTGGACGACCATGGGCATCCTTGGGTCTATTTTTGGACCCCATGGGGCTACTTATGAAAGAAAATGACACTTTAGATTAATTAATTTAATGTAAAGACAAATTTGACATTAACAAAACACTTTTAGTAATTAATTATAAATAGGGTTATATAAGTCCTATATTCGACTATAAATATTACTTGGAAAGATAAAAACATTTACTACATGATTTTATTTTATTTATTTTTTTTTACATCTAAAAAATTAAATTATTCATGACACAATAATGATACAGTATTTACCTCATTAATAAATAATTTAAATAAATAAGATTATAATGATTAAAATATTATCAAAAACATGTCCAATTTGGATTTTATGATTTTATTTCGAATATTAGTCATCTTATCTTCGACCTTAATGATTTTTTTTACTCTTATAAACCGAATATAATTATATAATAAAATAATATTTTCACACTTTCCTAAAGATCCCCTCCTCTCCTTTATAAAAGGAGACATATTCTCACCAATTCCTCACACCTCTCAAGCCATTTTTCTCTTCCAAAGTCTATCCAATTAATCTCCCTACATCCCTATAATCCTCCTAGAAGCCTTACCTTAGGCAGAATGCACTTAAAGAAGTCCTTTGGTTCAAACCAAAGAGAGTTACCCAAATTAAAGGTAGCAGTTCCTCTTAAATTGTTTTTTTTTTGTTTTACTTCTCCACCACTAAACTCTTTTTATTCCTTTTTTTGTAACAACACCAATATCCTAAATATACTATGATTTTGTTATGATAAGTATTCTAACTACACTTACCCACACCTCCATCTAATGGATGAAGAACATAATGTTTCTGTGGATGGAAAACTAACGCCCCACAAAATGATTATTGTTCAAATATCTCCAACTGCCTCTCATGGTGGATATTATGATGACACTGTATTTATATATGATATATATTGTGTTTATGATTTCATTATGCTTCTTTACTTCCCATTTATAGAACGCTTTTAGGGTTTCCATAGTGGGTAAATACGATAATCTCATTTGAGGAAGTGCGGACTACCGCCCCCTCACAGTGATGTGATTCGTTAATGCCTTATGTGGGATGTATAAAGGATAGAGTTAATGATATTATATATGATATTATACTGTAATTATAATATACCTATGTATAATTTTGTTTTAATTCCATTAAAATAAGAAATATAAATGAAAGTAGCGTTCATTCGTACGTACGACTTACCGTCTCCATGAACGGTGCATTTCATTTCTCACCTCTAAATGTTATGTACTATTATAAAAACTTGTATATTCTGGATATATATGATATATATTGAACCTTTGACCACCTGAACAACATGTAATTATAAGAAGTCCATTTTTGACTCAAGTACCAAATATCGACAAAACAAACGTTTTAAACTTAAATGATTGAATAATATTTATAACATGGTAATAAGTGATATAAAAGGGATAATAAACTTGAAAATGGTTCTTATTAAAGTAGAAATTAACATTAGTTTATTATTCAGTAGATTAAATAACGATCGAGTCAAGTCAGACCAGAGGTAAGGGACTTCATCTCAATCTCCTTTCATTGAGGCATATTGTATTTTATTACACGATTTTTTTTAAAAGTTGTATAAACACCTTTGACATTTAATTTCATTCAAAGGGAATCTTTTTATACGAAGCGTTTTACAAAACGAAAAAAAAAGAATTTTTTTAAGTAAGTGGTGACAACAAACTTTCTGTCATCGCGAGTATTATTTTTACCTTTGGATTTTTTTAACAAGCATGAATGTTTTTAAAAGGAAAAATAAATATACCATATATTATTTTTATGTATTTTGGTATTGAAAATGATTTTGAGAATGGATTTATTATTTCAATATCTTGAAATGATATTTTTATATTACAATGGGGAAATGTTATCTTTTCTTTATGCTTATGTAAGGTGTTATGATCATGGTATGGTTCTTGGGAATTATTTATGTATACGGGTGGTTCCATGACAAATCTAGGGTAGTTGAGCCCAAGATAGCTCTCCAATGAATTGGGTAATGTGACAGAGGTAAACGTGAATGTTTCTCCTAATAGATTTTGGTAAAATACTGTGATGGGTATTCCAAAGTAACTCCATATGTATCTGTGATAGCTACAATGTAAGTATGATATGGAGGCCACAACTTACCTTTATGTTTTATGATTTCTATGTGACTTTCATAAATCTTATGATTTCACGCGGTAAGTAAAATATTTCATGATTTGTATGTATTTATGGAAAAATGTTTTCATTCTCTATTTTATAACCCTTACTAAGCTTTTTATGCTCATCCCAATTTTTGATATGTTTTCATAGGACTTAACAAAGAATACGGTCAAGGATGAGATCAAGGAAAAATCATTTTTTCTAAAACATGGAACTTGACATGACTCTTTTCTTCAAGAGTTTTTATTATATGGAAAAATTGGAAATTGTGTAGGAATGTCTACCTTGTAATCTTTTGAGATGTAATAGTTATGTCCTAATTCTCTAAAACTCTAAACCTGAAAAGATCCTTAATATGAATTATTCATTTAATTCAATATAATGTAATGTTTAAGGCTGGGTCCTTATATACATTATATCCCACTTATCTATTCAAAATCTCATATTTCTTAAATATATGATACATAAAACCATTCTTCGTATCCTAGGGAAAGTAAAATTTAATAATAAGTGAGATAATAAAATCCATAAGGACAACCATGGTACATATCAATTATTATAACATAATATTTTCATAAGGGCATGATAACATATTGAATTTCCTATTCTCAATAAAAAATATTAATTCCCATAATTGGTAATATCAGAAACTCCAAAATCAATTCATATTGAGAATAATTATCATTCATGGTGTGAAATCAGTAATTATAATTCTATATTTATAACACTAAATTTTTTCATTATAATAATGTAAAATAATATTTTTTCCATAAATCTTCTCAATCATGCCCATGGGTATTATGTTTAAAAAAGTTAAAATAAAATAATACTCATTCATCATTATGTCAATAAATTTATTTAAAATAATCTCTTTAAATTATTTTTTTTTATAAAAAATAAATTATACTCATTAATCAAAATGATACAAAGTTATTTTCAATCATATCTATGGATAATCATGTGAGAATATCTAGAAATAAATTAAAACAAGACATCCAAATGTAAGAAAATCAATTTTCTAACATGTCCAATATTATCATAGTTATGTCATCATATATAAAGATCACATAATATAATTTATTGTAGGTCTATAGTAGACCAGTTCATTACACAATTGAAATGCATTTATAATAATGACAAAATATCATCAAACATTTATCAAATCATCATATAATAACCCATAAAAATAATAAATTTTCTTAATAATTTCTTTATCATAATCGTAAAACATCCATATAAATATAAATTATGGAATAATAGGATCATATATATAGTAAAACATAACAAATATTAAAGGATTCTATCATAGATAAAAACATATTTTAAAATATCACTTGAATATTTCTTGAGGAAAATATTATATTCCCTTCGAAATCACTTTTTTAAAGTCCAGATATTTAAAAAAAATTAAGGAAAATAGTTAATTTGAAATAAACATGTAAAAATGAAGATATATATTCATATAATTGTGCATACATGATGGATGTAATTTTTTTAAATGTTTTAATCATTAAAATATTTAATTTTTTCACTCCTTTGGTAAAAAGTACCTTGTTCATAAATAAAAAACAAGATTATTTTCAATCCTTTTATAAAAATAAAAATAATGGTAAGAATTAAATTAATAAATTTTTAAATAAAATTCAAAAACAATATTGAAAAGATTTTATAAAAACCTTATATGGAAGAAAATTGATTTCTGATAGAAATTAGATAAATATGGTAGGTTTTTCTCAAGAAAAATTTATAAACAATTTAATTAACCAAAGATAAATATGTGTACTAAAAATTAGAAACTATAAAAATAAATATAATATAAAATAAATTAAATGGTGTTACTAGATACAAATTATATTATTTTGGTAAGGTATGTTCAAGAATAAACAATCCTGATTAAAATGGGATTGAAACAAAAAAACCCCTACCACATTGATAGTCTCTAAATAATAAAATCATGAAAGAGATAAAATCAAATAGATTTTGAATTTTGTAGAGCATTCATGATAGACATTATAAAATACATACCTTATACTTATATACATCACATAACAAAAATAATTATGGAATATAGCATCTGTCTTAAGGAAATAAAAGTGATACCAAATATACCCTTGACTCATGTTTGAATTGATTTGTATGAGCTCGAAACTCATTTATAATAAATTTAAATTTATTATTATTATATACCATATCCATTTAAAAATTTTAATGTCATTAATATTTCAACATATAACATTTCAACTACTATTTATTAATAATTCTTTATTAAAATCTTTATTTCTAGGTGTTAATGGTTTAAATTTCCATAAAAGATTCGGTTTGGAAGTGTTGATCCTCACATATTTTTCATGTATATTTATTCTATATAATTTTAATCATGATAAAAATATCATATATATTAATCATATATACTTTTATTACTAACCATATAATGTAGTGATGAAAAATTATTTACATCACTTCGTGGAGATGGTAGTCCATATGTATATAGAAATGATGTCTCCACTTTTCAATTAATGGGATTAAAGAATGATAAATTATAATTGAGATTTATATCATTATTATTATATAATAAATATCATATATATCTATTAACACTATCCTTATTTCCATCATTGTGAAGATAATGTTAAAAAAATCTCATCACTTTGTGGAGGTGGTAGTACACGTGTACTAATAAGCAACGCTACCTTTTTTCAACAGATGGAAAGTATAAAAGGATAAAAATATATTAAAATACCAATAATGTCATAAATATAATATATAATTAATAAATCTATCAAAAAATGCAAAAATATGTCATGGGGATAGAAAATGAATCATATCGCTACTTAGATGTTTTAGTATACAATTACATATGAGGCATACATTCATTTCCCATTGGATTGATAATATGGTCAATAATGGTGGTAAAATAAATGTATTAAAATTTAATTATATTTATACTTATGAAGTTACATTTTGATTATGAATACCTTTTATTTAAATGAGACAGAAGAAGAAATTAATTAAAATAGGTCTTATTAAATGATTACCTCTTCTTCTGTGTACCTCCAATAGATCCAATCTTATAGACAATTGGAATGGTATTTATAGAAAAGTAACCAATAATTCATGTATAAGTAATTATATAATATAATTTTTTTAGATTTGGTATGTTGATAAAATGGGTGTAAAGAAGGAACTGGCGAGTTGTTCTCTTATAAGGGAATGAAGGTGAACTCTTGCAATTTTTCAAAATAATAATATATTATAATGTCACATTCATGAATATTTGGTTCCAAATTACAATAATTAACAATTAAAATATTTTTAGGATCTAAATGAACTCATAAAATAGGATTTATAAAATTTTCTAGGACATTTTACTCTTTATCTATTTAGATTTTCACCTTATTAACCATTTTTATGTGGAACTTTTGTAATACATTTGTCAACCATTAAGGGGTATAAATTTTCTTCTAAGGTAAAAATTGGAATGAAAGTAGAAATAATATGAATTTTTAGACCATATACCAAACTCCATGTTATGTTTCATAATATTTATGATTTTTAAATATTTCAATGAAATATTATATAACATAAAATATCAATAATTGTTTTTTTGGTAATATTCATTTAATGTGAAATAAATGTTAAGATGATAGAAATTTTTCTAAAATATACACACATTAACTATCCATTATGAAATATAACAATAAATAAATTTCCTGGTATTCAATAATTCATCTAAAAGTTATTTATTATATATTTTTTAGAAATTGTATATTAAAATTTTCTACATCCTGTAAAAGCATTTAGTTGGTGTTTCTTAAGGGTTTCAGGAAGATTTTCCAAAAAAAATTTAAAAAATTATTATCATAAAGTTTTTATCAATACACAAAATAATATTATAAAACTATACATAATTTCTTCTTATCCTAGAGATAAAATATAAGAGTTTTTAAAAGAAAATAGGGTGACATTTACTATTTTTCGTTACTGAATATAATATTTGTCATTAATAGAGAAATATGAAAAATATTTAAATAAAATTTAATAATTTATGATGATTCCATAAAAACTATAATAAAATATATTAATGTCAACTATTGGGGTTTTTTTGAAGTCATGTCCCATAGTTTTAACCCTTTTATACCATTTTAGCCTTATCGAGGTGACAAGTAGTTACCATGGTTATTATTCTCAAGGAAAGAAAATAAAAGGTCCCTATTACCTATATATTAATATAATAATTCATAATATGGAGTTTATTTTTCATTATTTAATTTCATGTAATGGATGAAATGATTTTAATATACATTCTTAATATGCAACAAAAACACAATTTTTTGAAAATTTTTTATGCTTAAAAAGTAATATATAATAAAATATTGTATATTGATAATTTAAATGAAATTTATAGTATATTTATAATTACAATTTATTATATGTTACTTTAAGAAAAAACCCAAAATATATTTGCACTTCTAAATTACATTACTTAACAAAAAAAGTAATAGTATTTGAAAAAATATATTTTTCTACATTCACTGAAAAAATTAATTCCACAAAAATATGAAAATAACACACTAATTTAATTTTGATGTGATGTTATCAAATATTATTTTCATTTTAAAAAACACAATTTATATAAATTTTATAAATTTATTTTAATATTTTCGATCAAAAATAAATGAAGAATATTATTTTTCAAGAAAACGTATTTTTGATACATAAAATGAATTTATGAAAATTGAGTGATTATTTACAAAGAATAAATCAATAAATTAGTTTCAAGAATTAATATTATACATATATTTCATATTTGGGTAGGCATATTCATACCCTCTAATTCATCAGTGAGATTATAATGTTGACATTTAATTAATTATATTTCTATAGTATTTATAAATTATATTAAAACTCGGTGTTGCATGTAAAGAAAGATATCAATATTATTATTATTTTAAACTAAATTTATATGGTGGTTCATTTATCCATTAAATGAATTATTTCCTAATTATTTAATTTCTTTCATCAATGGATCAATATTTGGAAAAAAAATTGAAAACATACATCATATAATTGTATAATATCACTTCCTTTGAAAAAAAGGGGGTGGTAAAACTCAAGTATAGTTGAAATTACACAAAATTATGTTTCTAGAGAAGTAGAACATTGTTGGGAAGTTAAAATATATAAATATTGAAGAAAAATATCAAGTGAGGACTAATAGAGATAGATAGAGAACACGGACATGAGAAGATGAATGACTACAAAATAAAAATTCAGCGATGTGCTATTAGACTATCAATTTATCTGAAATGAAGGTAAAAGAATAAAATTTTAATTCCAGGATCCTGGAATAAAAGTCTAGAGATTCATATAATATCAATATAGGGAACAAAATAAAATATACCTACATTATTTATTTTCATTTCTGAAGAAATATTCCATCCATTGGTTTTACTTCAATCACTTTATAATTTTTCTCTTCTTCAAATAAATATTAAATATGAATTTTATATTTCTAGTGAATTAAATTAACTTTTAATCATTCATAATATCCTCAAAATTATGGTAGTTTATTTTTTATGTCACTAAATATTTACTAAAATAAAAACGTTTAGCATAAGTTATCTAATATTGATAAATCTAATACAGTAATAAATAATATATCAACAACAATATCCAAATTTCATTTTAATCCATTCAATAAAAATATATCCATTAGAATACTCCAAAAATATAAATGAGAAAATTAAATAACCAAAAATTTGAAATATTTGATAACATATTTCATTCTAATATCAACATTAACATTTATCCCCAACCCAAATTATTTAACTCACCATGTCATATAACAAACATTTGAATACCTTGATCATATATTCTCTTAAAATATGATAAAAACCCAAATTGTTACAAATATAAATGAAATCCTTTAATATTCAATAAAATAACTCTCTCCTTATTCCTTAAATAAAATCACATGCTATTTATTATATTCCATAAATCCCAAAATACAATATGCATGAGAATAAATCATATTTTGATCAAATCACTAATCATATTTAAGGTCAAAAATACTATAAAATTAACTTTACCAATATCCATCAATACATTATCCATATATTAATAAACTATTAATGTTTATATACCCCATATTAATGTTTATTTATAAAATATAACATTACCACTGAATCACATTTCAACGTTTTTAGAGACATTAAACATATGATTTCAATTCCTTAAAATAAAACTACTACATAACAAATGATATATTTTAAAATATCTAATAATGATAATACCATTGATAAAACACAACAAGAATATAATTCTCTTATCTAAGAACATAGGCACTTCAATTATTCCATGTAAATTATTATAATAACATATAACCAAAATTCTTGTAGTATTTAGTTATTCAAATAAGAAATTGACTCGAATAATTCCCATTATCCCCACAAATAATGCAATGAATTATTTTGAAATTCATTTATCCATTCCCGTTATTTATAAATAGAAAACATCTACCACTTCCTTTGAAATATTCTCTTGTGTTCTTCATCCCTCATTCTTGACATAAAGGAAATTATAATATCTTTCTCTCCAATCATTTCCACCTAAACATATATAAAAGTAAATTTTCATCATATTTGAGATATTATGAAACACAACTTTGTTAATATTGTTAATCATATATCATCATATAGGATTATGAATAATCCCATGGATTTTCCTTCCACTTCATATATCATTCAGTTACACATGAGGAAAGTCAACTCATTATTCTCCACATTCATTGTCAACTTATTTCATCCTAGACACATCCACCGAGTAGAAAATAAATCATAGTGTGAGAAATAATAATCATAGTGAGAAACCATATATTTATAAAAAACATCTGTTTGATATCTAATTTAATTTTCTTTCTTTATAATATATGAAACCATTTGATTAAGGCAGGTTATCCACGATCAAAATATATTTAAATATATCATAATGGTTCATAATTGAAACATGTATTTACCCAAGTATATAATTTATGACTATATATTCAGGTGTGTAGTCTTTGGCCAAAACATCATGCACCCATGACAATTGAATTAAAACTCGATCTACCCCATTAATAATTTTTACCCATATGTGAATCTTTTATATACCTGCATCCACTTAGTATTCCAGAAAAGAAATATTTTCTTGGTATCCCAGACAATATTCACTTTAACAATGATAGAAGATGTTATCAAAAGTCTTATCCGCATGTTTTTCACAAATTTTTTCTAACCCAAATCCCTAATGATTAACTAGACCCTTCTCGGATACCATATATTTTGGTCAATGAATTTTATTCACAAATATTTTATATTATTTAATGAATATTCATTATAAAACATTAATATACATGCCACATGTATAATGTTTTAGTGTTTTGGAAACATAGATATATAAATAAATGGTATATAAAATATATATATCACCTCTAATTAGTTATTTAGAGCATATAACCTACTTAAAAATTTCACTATTAAAACTATTATTAACATATAAGTGAACATAAATAATAATAATGGTTTATATTAAGTGATCATTAATTATATAATTGGGAGATACTAATCACTAGAATGTAAAATGAAAATAAGGGTATGATAACATATTCAAGTACATATTATCAATATAAAATATTCTTACCAAAAAAATATTTATTCATAAACTCTAGAAGAAGTTCATTTTTAGAATCAAGATAAATACTAGATTAAAATAAATTATCATCATCCAAGAGTCATATCATAGGACTATCACATAATAATGATAAGAAATTATAATATTGTGAGCATATCTATTTTTAGTTATATCAGTTAATTATATTGTAGATAATCTAATAAGTAATCACACTCATGCATAAAAATATAAAAAAGTTATTCATAATAATTTCACCACCTAATATTGTGAGAACTTTTAGTAATAAATAAAAATCATGCATCAAAATGTGAGAAAATATATTTACAATCATGTCCATGAACAATCATGTAAGCATATCTCGAATAAAATCATACCAATGCATCAAAACATGGAAAAGATATTAAAAATAATATTAAAACATATCATTCTCATTTAATAATATCTAAATATCAGAAATAACAATGCATTGGGGGGTGATAACATACGCAATGATCTCACAATAATAATCCTTTAATATAAATTCCATAAGATCATTGAACATTCATCATATAATTATAACATAATCTGTGGAAAATAAAAGGGCCTTTAAATAATATTATCATCATAATGGGAAATTTTCCAGATAAAAAATAATGATGGTACAATTTTATTATATCTCTAGTTATTCATAATTAACATCAAAACATGTTATCATAGATAAACAATTTCTCTAAAAGAAGACCAGAATATTTCGTGACAGAAAAATCATTTTGAAATCACTAATTTAAAATCCAAATATTTCCCAAATATTAATGATAAAATTTTCCTTGAAAATAACCTTCTAATATTGAAATGGAATCTTCAATTCATTTCGTGTTTATGATATTGGCGAATTTCATTTATGTCATTATGAGTAAAATAATTTTTTTGTTATCCCCTTTGGTAAAAATTACCTTGATCAAAAAAAAATACAATAATATTATAATGAAACCCTTTTTTAAAAGGTAAAAAATAGATAAAATATATTTTACAAAATCATTGATTAATGATATAAAAAAATAATTATATAATTTTAGAGAAATGGATATAAAAGGAAATTTTTTTCTGGCCTATATAAGAGAAATAATTTCGTATGTTCATAAAAAATATTAACACAATTTTATATATCCAAGAGAGAAAATTATACTAAAAAGTTAAAATTATGAAATAAAAAGAGTTGATTTTTAATTTATGGTTTTTATTAGTTAAGGATCAAAAAATATCATTAATGGAAATTCAAGAATAAAATATCCGAATTAAAATGGTATTTAAACCTAAATCCCTAACCACATTGGTAGTATCTATTATAAAACCTCATGTAAAATCAAACATTAAATGTACTTGTAAAAAATTTAATTCTTATAATAAAATAATAAACATCAATCATGGGTATTATATTCTAATGACCCATGCTTAACGTACATGGAAATTTAATTTCTTTTGCGGAATACTATATACATGATACAAACTGATGCACAATACCTTATTTGTTTTGTGACATTGGAAACATAGAACATAATATTCAAACGTGGTTATTAATCTTCAACATCTCCCATAATGATCTTCCCCATTTATTGGTACCTAAAAACATTCTTTATATACTAGGGAAAAGAAATCAAAACTGTGAACTCAAATACTTAGTAAAGGAAAACATGGAGAACAAAAAACAAAACATAATAATAAGAATTTAAAAACATGAGCATAATGTTTAAATATCGAAATCAGGGGTCATGAAATAAATATTGGCAGTTTGTAAGGTATATATCAAAATGAAAAATTAATCATGATACAATATAATTGGCATAAAAATGGAATTTTGTAAAACCATTAAGCATAGAATATGATTTCAATAGTATCCAAGGAATTGCTGGCAAGACTATCATAGTGGACGAACTCCATTATTAAACTAGGTTAACTTGTCGTTCCAGCCAAGTATTACTGAACTGGATTTACTTGGAATTCCAATCATATCTATATCATGGGATATATAAATTTACCAAATTAATTGGAAGTAGATATAAGTCCCACCCATCTCATAATAGAATCATTCTTACAAGTTCCAAAAAAAATCATTCATCATAGAATAACTCGTGAAAAATTGGGTTTCATAAACATCATTCCAACATAATCCATATAAAAACAAAAATTTTATAAAAAACAATTAAATCATAAAAAAAACAATTTCAACGTAATAATGGGGATAAAAACATAACCCTATCTCATCTTATATAGAATATAATTTTGAGAAAACACTACAAAATAATTCTTGAGGAAAATATCCTTTCTTCTTCAAAAAAAATTTCTTTCCACAAAATTCCAAACAATTTTATAAGAAATAATTTTATGTGAAAACAACCTTCTAGATTATAGGTTATGATTCAAGGAAATTATGAATTATGAAATTGTAAAAATCTGTTCATGCAGTACAAGTTAAAAAACATTAATCTTATACTTTTTCTAAAAAGTCAAAAAGTTCCTCGTACCAAAAATGAAAATAAATTCCATTCATGCAGTTTAGTAAAAATTTTACAATTGGTAAAATTGGAATTAAAATTATATAAGGATATAAAGAATATTTTTTAATAAAAATTTAGGAAACATGGATGTGGATAATAATTGTACCCCAGAAAATACATACGAAGAAACAATCTCGGATAAAAATGAGATCTGAAAAGTTATCACTTACCATGTACTTTTCTTTAGCTGAGGGTATGGTCACCACTTGTATAGTAGTTATATCATGTTATTAAATTATACCTGGACCATATCCATAATTACAATATCATATATAATCCTATTATATCATTTTGTTAATAGTATTTCAATATTTCCATTATTTTTGGTGTTAACTCCTTCATTTTCCCATTCCTATTTTTCCATGTAAGTCAAGATTTTTATGTGTAGCATGTATTTTATTCGTGAAATTATGTTAAATATTATTTTCTCAACACATAATATAAATTTTATAATGATTCTTGAATTTTTAATGTGGAGAATGAATCTCACATCAGAGTGGAGATGGTAGGTTTTACGTACGCATGAGCGACAGTCTCATTCACTTGATGGTTAAATGGTATGTAATTGGATGGGATATTAATTAAAAAAATCTCTATAATGTTGTATTAATTATTTAAATCCATTATACATGTCATTATAACAATACTAAAAAATTACTTTTGAATAACAAATTATACCACAAAGTGGACACGGAAAATCATATGTACGCATGCATGGTGATATTGTTATTCGTAGGATAGGTAAAAGGAGGTATAATGTTGTTCCGTAATTACAATAACATCTCATAATGTAGAATATAATGTATTTATTACATTATTATGGAATAAACATAGAAAGAGGAAGTATAAGAAGAAAATAAATTGAATTGAATTGGTAGAGCAATTACCTCTTCTTCGTTGGACTTCCATTCGATATCTTCATAGGGAAACTAGGGATGGACTTTTTGGAAAGCCATGACCTCCAGAAGTTAACTAATAATGTTTATAGAATAATTTTTCATGTGTGTGTCGAGATATAAGGCTCATGGAGGTGTGAGGAAATGTGGGAAGAGATTCTTTTTTAATAGAGATGAGAGGGGTATTTTAAGAAACTCTCAAAATATTAAAATATGATAAGACTATTCTAGATCTAAATAATAAAAAATAGACCATAAATGAAATTTAAAATACCTTTTAGACAATATATTATCCCCTTATTATTATTTATCATTTTTTGTGATTGTTAAATTATTTAATAATACATTAATTCAATATGATATTATTATTTCCAAATTTAATACTATTCCTTTAATTTGACTTAAAATACAATAAGACAATGTGGGAATTAGAACAGAATGATTTCACACATCTATATCATATCTTATAGATCGTGTAAAGTTGTTACTCACATTAAATAATACAAAATATTACAAAATTTAAAGTATTAAAATCATTTATTTTATTTTAATGTTAATTGAATGAATATTGTTTTAGAGTTGAAGAGACTTTTAAGGTAATTATATAACAACTAAAAAATAAAAATAAATTTATATTATGAAAATTGTTCTATTTAAATCATAATAGACATTTATATTCGTTCATATCTTGATTTAGTCTCTATACAGGCACATAAAAGATATTAAAATACAAGATAGTTATATATTGTAACTATATTTGATTTAAATAACATATAATTTATTTAAATGTAATATTATACCTTAAATGACTCAACATCAATCATATTATTAAAATTATAAATATTATGTGTCCAATAATTTCTTTGGACAAGTTTTTGTATTATTTTAATCCTTATAACTTTGATTTGCCCTGAATTAATTCCTTTAACTTTTACCATGGAAACATGTCTTTTTATTTACTAAGTGTTAATATCGTCACTCAAAAATGAAAATGGAGACATAAATGGATCATTGGTGACATATGTAACTTCATCTCAATTAGTTGTCTGATTTTTATAATTTTTTGAATTTTATATAATTTAATAAAATATTATTTATTTAAAATATCAATATTGTCAATTTTGAAACTATTCATTAGTTTACTTTTTAAAAATATCATAACATAAAGATATGTTCGAAAAAACAAATTGAACCTGTAAATTACATGTCAAAGTAATCCATAAAATTAGTGTATGACGTTAATTAACACAAATTATATTTATTTTAATATTTTGAATACCATTTATTGGATATTTCTATTAAAAAATAATTTTTTCATATCTATTTAGTCACCATTAATCATATTTATTTTATCTCCAAAATTAATAAATAAATTTCTATGATGCAGTTAATTCTATTATATTTTCAGATACTACCTATAGTTTATTTTATTCCCTAGTAATCCCTAAATTAGTATTATTATGTATATATAAAATGAGAGTGTGACATTTTGAAACATTAATTAATTTTTTATATTCATGTCATATTAATGGGAAAGTGGACATTAATTGATTCCATTTAGAAACATAGATGATAAGGGTAAAATTTATTCATCCAATAGTATTTTGACAGGTGTTAAGATAATTTTTTAATATTATTTGTACCATTAATTACCTAATTTACCTTTAACCAGGGTAATAAAAATAAATTCTACAGTTACTAATCATAAATCCCAAAAATACAAGTAAACTATTATCATAATTTAGACCCACTGATTCCAAATATGGAATCTATTTTTCATAATTCAAAATACATGATTGGAAAAAATTAATTTAAAATTAATTCTCATTGTTAAAACAAAAACGTGGGTTTTTATGAAGTAAAAACTCATCAATATATTGTCATGTGTTTATATTCAATTTAAATGAAAAATTTCTTAAAGTAGCCAAAATTGGATTAAATCATAAAAATATAGTCTTATTACACTTTAAAACCAATTAAAAAGGTCATCTAACTATATAAATAAATTAGATGGAAAGGCAGTTTTGAATTAAAATATAGTGTTTTCACTATTTATTAAAATATATATTTTGGCAAAAAAATATCAAAAAGTCAAAAAAGTTATTATTTATGATCTTCGTCATAATAAGAAGTTTATTTTGTTAAATAAAATATATAAAAGTGGTAAAAAAATAAATTTAAAATGGGTTCTCCATAAAAAGGAGGAAAAATTCCATTTTTTTAAAATACATCTTTTATCCAAAAAATTTAATTTGTTTTT
Organism: Viscum album; assembly: GCA_963277665.1. NCBI lineage: Eukaryota > Viridiplantae > Streptophyta > Magnoliopsida > Santalales > Viscaceae > Viscum > Viscum album. The sequence goes on along the minus strand of OY728125.1, from coordinate 1,469,414,046 downwards.
ATATGATGTATGGAAAATACATAAGATGAATGTTAATATTTTATAAAATTAATAATGTGGTTAACACTATTTATAATGACTATTTTATATAACATTAAATAGTAATATTTAAATAATATATCGTTGTTTTGTAAAACTCGGTACTGCATACAACATAAGATATTGAGGAAGGTAACTATTTCGTGTAACACAAGCAATGAATAGAGTTGTGTATACTGAAAGCTAATACGGTGATGCATCTAGCATAATCTAATATTGGTGTAGCATACAAAAAAATACATCAATGAAATTAAAAATAATTTATCTCATAAAATCTTAGGGTGTCTCATTCAACCACCTTTAAAATGAATTTCGCCCTCAAAATTCATTGAGGGTATAAATCATTTAATACTTGACGGTTTCTTTCATGGAAAACAACATCGTAGAACTGAATACAAAAACATCATTTTAAAAAGGAATGTTAGAAAAATAAATGTTACCCAAACTAATTCATCCTTGTGTTTCCACATAGGTGAACATAGGTTTGAAGTGAAAAAATGGATATATAAGGGAAATATAAACATCTTGTTCTAATGTATAGTGATAGAGACTCGGGTTTGTAGAAAGTTAACTACCAAAAATCCTTAAATTTGTCATTATTTAAGGGACCATATGATTCATCAGATAAGAAGGTACTACAATAACATTTTTGGTTTTCAATATCCTTTTCATAATGTTAAATAATTATTCATGAGAATAAATACTTATATGATTCTGGTATAATCTCACCATTTTTAATGCATTGAAAAATTTATACTTCATCTCTTAATTTGATAAATGAAGTTAAATTTTTCATTCTTGAAATGTTATCAGATCATGCGATAGAATGATAGGTCATTCCATCAATCTCAAAAAAAATTAGTACATGTAATCAAATATATATAATTCCACATATAGTGAGATAATACATTAATCTAACAAACATTAAACAGAATATAACTTATACTATCTGTAAATGGATTAAATTTCAATCCTTCCAAAAACTAAAAATATAAAAAACTCAAATGATGTGAACTAAATCAAGTTAACATTTTCTTCTCATGTATCAGTTAGTATTTCTTGGTTTTCACATTCGAAACATGTGAATTCCTTAATCATGTATTCTCTTGAAACCTTGTAATAACATCAATTAACATGTAACCATTGTGAAAACATGCATTCTATCAATATTAACTCTTTCCACACACCATAAATACCAAAAATTAAATATACTCAAATCATGATATCATTTGGTCCTTATATCAGTCATGAGATAATTAACGATACCAAACATCTCTGTATCTATTTATCGATTAATTATGTTCTTATCATATGCTTTCCAAAAATATTTCTGTCAATTTTCATGGTTACCAGTACAACATAATAAGGGAAAACAATAGTGGATAAATACATAGATTTTATAATATTACATAATTCTATAAATGAGAGTCCATAACACCATTTTGGAATCCCATTATATAAACACTTAATAGTTTCACCACTTCATTGTCATACTCAACATCCCCAACAGTGATCACAGGTGACTACCCTTTGTATTTTTCCTTATGAGGTTGCTGACGTCGATCATCATTATCCCTTGATTTATGGTATTTTTTAGCACAATTCCCCCATTTACTTGCACTTGTAGCATTGAAGTGTGGGTGGTTAATTCTCTATAGACTTTTTACTATTCACATCACTAGCATACTTTTTCCCATTACATCGGCAGTCAACAACTCGATGAACTTCTATTCCACACATGAAACATTTGATAGTACCATTAAGAAAATATCTACCATACTACACATTGAGCATAAGGAAATATTCATATTTTTTTCACCATTGGTTTTAGATTTTCCTTTAAACTCCATCATTCATTTCACGTCAAAACCATGAGATTTATATGTAACACCAACTTCTAGTTCAACCTTGATAGCGCAACGCAAAATCTATTCATAGCTACTAAAGTATATTATATCTAATTCCCATTTAACACTTCATTTTAAGACAATGAATAATCGATCAACATTACTTTCAGGTTGGATGATAAACCCAAAAGTATACATTTCAAGTCTTGTAATTTTTCCCTTGAATGTATAAATGGATTCATCATTCATTTTCTTAAGTTCAATGTACTCTTTTTCCATCCTTGTTTAAAGAATATGAGGTAAGTACTTATTGAAAAACAAATTCTTGAACTCGTCCCAATCCAAGGATTCAATTTCATCTTGATGCCTTGTATTCTTAATTAGAGTCTGCCACTACTCTGATTCACCTTCTAAAGGATTAATAGAAAAAATTAATTTTTCATGTTCTGAACAATGAATGATGAAAAATATATTTTCAGTGGTACTTATCTATTGTTCAGAAATAATTGGATCAAAAGACCCCCTGAAAGAAGGTGGATGTTTCTTCATGAAGGACTCAATAAAATGTTGTTACTTTCTCTACTCATTTGGAAGTCCAGAATGATTTCTAACTTGTGTAATTATAGATATAAGATTATTCATTTAAACTCCCTTAACATTTGGTTGTTTAAGAGGACAATCATAGTATTTCCTATTGCATTGATCATTAACATGGTTCCTTCAGGTTCCATCCATTATCTAAAATCCCAAAAGAGTAGTGTGAGAGGAAAAAATCATACTAGGAAAATAGTATAATCAAGTGGTATTATATTCAATATCAGACCTCATAATTTTAATACTAGGTTATTCATGATCATTACCATAATTATAATACTATAACCAATAGTTATACTTACCCATAGGGACATCCCTAAACATACATTATAAATATCTATAGGGATCACACTAAATTTTTCCTATCCCAGTTTACAATGGTTAACTAAAACTTCACTCTGATATTAACTCTAACAAACCAATATTTATGAACGTGGAAATTATATTTCTTCTGCGGAATACATAATAAATGATTCAAACTCACGCCAAATATGGTATTATTTTATTACCTTTTGAAGCTTAGAACATAATCTTCTTACTTGGTGAACGATCTTCAACATCTCTCATAATGATCATCCCATTTTATCCTACCTAAAACCATTATTTTTATCCTGGGGGAAAGAAAACATAAAAGGGTGAGCAAAAATGCTATGTAAGGATAAACACGGAGAACATGAAAACCCATAAACATAAGATTGTAAAAACATGAACAAAATGTTTAAATATCAAAATCATGGGTCATTAAATAAATCATGGCAGATTGTAAGGAATAGATCATAAAGTGACATTAATCCTGATAAAATATCATTGTCATAAAACATGGGAATGTGGAAAACCATTAAGAACATAATATGATTTCCACAGTTTCCATGGCATTTCTTTCAAGACCATCAAAGTGGATGATGTCCATTACTGAACCAGATTTAATTGGCATTACATCCATGTATTAATAAATCATATTTACTTATCATTCTAGTCATGTATATATCATGTGATATAAATAATTAACCAATTCATTGGAGGTAGATATCGGTCCCACCCATCTCATAATGAAATCGTTCTTACATGTTCCAGAAAAACATAAATCATTCATCATAGCTTAACCCGTGAAATAAAATGTATTTCTTAAAAATCATTCCATCATAATCCATATAAAATAAATGGATTTTATAAAAATATAATTACATCATAAAAACAATAAAATAAAATTAATAATATGGATATAAACATAACCCTATTTCATCTTAGATGTAATGTAATTTTGATAAAACCCTTCAAATTAATTTCGGAGGAAAATATCCTTTCTTCTTCAAAAATGTATTCCATCCATAAATTTCCACAAAATCTTAGATGAAATAAATTTATTAAAAATAAACTTGTAATGTTTTAGGGTAATATTCAAGGAAATAATTCATTATGAAATCTTAAAAAAAATCATGATTTACAATTTAAAAAAAACATTCATCTCATAATTTTTCCGAAAAAATTAAAAGTTACCTCATACCAAAAATGAAAAAAGATTACATTTATATCATTTAGTAAATATTTTCCAATTATAAAAAATGAAATTAAAAAATTCTAGAAGAATATAAATAATATTTTGAAATAAATATTTAGGAATCATAGATTTGGATGATAAATGTACACCAATAAATTCTTGTGAATAAACAATCTCTGATAAAAATGAGATTTGTAAAGTTATCACGTACCCTGTACTTATTTTTTAGTTGAGAGTGTGGTATCCTCCTTTATAATGGTTAAATAATTTAATTAAATTTTACCAGTACCATATCTATATTTATGATATCATATATGATCTTATTATACCATTTTGTTGATTGTATTTCAATATTACCCATATTTCAGGTGTTTACTACTTCATTTTCCCATTCCTATTTTTCAATGTAAGTCATGTTTCTTATAAATATGATATAATTAATTCATTATTTTCTGTTCATAATTATTATTTTCACTCATCATATAAATTATATAATCATTCTTGAATTGTTAACGGTGAGAATGAATCTCACCACGTCGTGGAGACGGTAGGCTCTATTTACGCACGAGCGACGGTATCATTCTCTTGATGGTTAAATGGTATGAAATTTGATGGTATATTAATTATAAAGAACCACTATCATATTATATTCATTATTTAAATTCATTATACTCATCATTAAACCCATACTAATAATTAATTTTTGAATAAAAAATTACATCACAGTGTGGAGACGGTAAGTTGTACGTATGAACGCATGGTGATATTGTTATTCATATGATGGATAAAAATAGGTATAATGTTGTAAAATAGTTATATTAACATATCATAATGTATAATATAGTTTATTTATTTCTCTAGTATGGAATCAACAGATAAATAAGAAGTAGAAGAAAAAATAAATTGAATTAAATTAGTAAGCAATTACCTCTTCTTCATTGGACTTCCTTTGGATATCTTCTTTGAGACAGTAGTGATGGAATTTTTGGAATACAAGGACCTACATAAGTTAACTAAGAATGTTTATATGATAATTTGGTATGGTTTGGTAAAGATATAAGGCTCATGGAGGTGTGAGGAAATGTGGTAGGAGATTCCTTTTTATAAGAGATGAGAGATGCATTTTAATAAACTCTCAAAATATTAAAATATAATAAGACTATTCTAGATCTAGATAATTAAAAGTAGCCCATAAAAAATTAATAATACATTTTAGACCATATGTTATCCCCTTATTATTATTTAACATTTTTTGTGATTTTTAAATATTTTAATAATAAATTAATTCAATAAGATATTATTATTGAAAATTTTAATATTATTCATTTAATTTGACATAAAATAAAATAATAAATAGGAATTCAAATATAACTCTTTCATGCATCTATAATATATCTTATAGATATTTTTAATTTTTTATTAAATGTTGAATAATAAAAAATACAACAAAATTAATATTATTAAAATCATTTATTCTATTTTTATGTTAATCGAATAAATAATGTTTTAGATTTGAAGAGACTTTTCAGGTAATTATATAACTTATAAAAATTTAAAATAAATATATATAATGAAACTTGTTTCATTTATATCAAAATAGACATTTATATTCATTCATTTCATTATTTTGTCCCTATGTGGACACATAAAAGATATTAAAATACAAGATATTGATATTTTGTAACTATATTTGATTTGAATAATATATAATTTATTTTGATGTGTAATATTACCATAAAAAACTCAACATAGATCATATCATGATATTTACTGAATATTATTCATCCAATAATAGTTTTGTACATGTTTTGGTTTTATTTTAAACATTATATTTTTGATTTACCCAAAATCAACTCCTTTAACTCTTACCAAGGAAACATGTCTTTTTATTTACAAAAGGTTAATATAGTCACTATAAAATTAAAAATGAGGCATAAATGGATCACTGGTGAAATATTTAACTTCATCCCAATTATTTGGATAATTTTTATATTTTTTTAATTCTATATATTTTAATTAAATTTTATTTATCTAAAATATCAATAGTGTCAATTTTGACACTATTCATTAGATGCCTTTCTAGAAATATCATAACATAGAGATATATTCAAAATAACTCCTTTAAAACATAAATAAAATATCAATTTCATCCATAAATTTAGTGTATGACATTAATTCACTCAAATTATTTTTATATTAATATTATTTATATCATTTATTTGATATTTCTATAAATAAAATAATTTCTGCATCACTGTTGAGTCATCATTAATGATAATAATTTTATCTGTAAAATTTATAAATAAAATTTAAGTGATATAGGTAATTCTATTAGATTTCTAGAGACAACCTATAGTGGATTTTATTCCCAGGTAATCACTAAATTAAAATTAATATAGTTTTATAAAATGAAAGTATGACATTTTCTCACATTCATTAATTGTTTTTTATATTCATGTCATATTTATAGGAAAGATTCCATTAAGTGATTACATTTAGAACCATTGATGATAAGGGTCGAATTTGTTAATCCAATATCATTTTGACAGGTGTTATGTTAATTTTATAATAAATTTTGTACCTTTAAGTACCTGATTTACCATTAACCATGGTAAAAAAATAATTACTAAAGTTACTATTCATAAAGCCCAAATATAAAACTAAAGTATTAACAAAATTTGGACCCCCTGATTCCAAATATAGAATCTACTTTTTATAATTCGAAGCATAGAATTATATTAAATTAATAAAAAATTATTTCTCGTAGTTAAAAACAAAAAGTGGGTTTTAAAGAAGTATAAAATTATCAAAAGATTGTCATGTGTTTATTTTCAATTTTAATGTAAAATTACATCCAATGAGAAAAAATGGATCAAATGATAAAAAAATAATATAATTACAATTTCAAATTAATTAATATTATCATATAACTATATAAATAAATTAGATGATAATGCAGTTTTGAATTAAAATGCATTATTTTTCACTATTAATTAAAATACTAATTTTATCATAAAAATATCAAAAATTCAAAAAAAATTGTGTTTCACTTCCAAATAAGAAGTTTATTTTTTCAAATATAATATATAAAAGAGTTAAAAATTAAATTTAAAATTGGTGCATCATAAAAAGGTTGAAAAACTGAATTTTTAAAAAAATTACTTCTTTTATCCAAAAAAATTATTTTATTCTTATAACAAGTATAGAAAATAAATAATATGAAATTTAATGTTATATAAAATAAATAATGTGTTTAATATTATTCATAATGACTAGTTTATAACATATTAAATAATAATGTTTTAATAATATATCATTGTTCAGTGAAACTCGGCATTGCGTACACTACAATCTATGGAGGAGGTTCGCTCTTGCATGTAACGTAAACCAAGAATAGTGTTTCATATATTGTAAGATAATACAGTTTTTTGTGTAGTTCGGGATAATATTGGTGTATCGTACAACACAACACATAAATGAAATTAAAAATAATTTGTCTCATAAAATCTCGGGGTGTCACATTCTACCCCCCATAAAATTAATTTCTCCCTCGAAATTGGTCAGGATTATAAATGTTTTACTACTTGAATGATTCTTTCATGGAAAACCACATCGTAAAAAGAAATAAAAAAACATCATTTTAAAAAGGAAATATAGAAACATAACAATTACCCGAATTATCCAATGATTGGGTTTCCACATTGGAGAACATTGGTGAGAAATGAAGACAAAACTATGGAAGAGAAATCTAACCATCTAGTTCATATGGACAATGATAGAGAATAATGTTTGGATAATTCAAACTACTGTAAATCCATAAAGATGTAATGATTTAAGAGACCATCTGATTCATCTTATAATAAGGTACTAGGATATCATTTTTGGGTTTCAAGATCCTTTTCCTAAAGTTGAAGAATTTTCCATGTGAATAAATACTTAATTGATTTTGGTACAATATCAATGTTTCTCATGCCTTGAAAAATTTCTAATTCACCACTTATTTAAAAAAATGAAATTTATTTTCCCATTCTCGAAGTGTTAGCAGATCATGTGATAGAATGATAAGTCATTCCATCTATCTCAACAAAAATGTTAGCACATGTAATCAAATATCTATAAGGCCACCTATAGTGAGATAATACATTAATATAACAAAATTCCACTAGAATATAAAATATTCTATCCCTAAATTGATTACATTATAATCCTTCCAAAAACTAAAAATATAGAACTTTTGAAATTTGTGAACAAAATTGACTTAACATTTCTCTCTCATATCTCGTTTGTCAGTTCTTGGTTTTGATATTCTAAACATGTGGATACCTTAATAATGTATTCTCTTGAAACATGATAATAACATGAATTACCACAGAACCTTTGTGAAAACATGTATTCTATAAAAAACACTTTATACAAACCATAGATACTGAAAATTCTATATAATCAAACCAATATATCACTATGTACATATATGAGTCATGAACTCATTAATACTATCAAATATCTCATTATCACTTTATCATTTCATTATGTTCATATAATGTGCTTTCCAAAAATATTTCAATCCCTTTTCATGGTTACATGTACCATATAATTATGGAAAACCATAATGGACCAATACATAAATATTCAAATATTCCATAATACTATAAATGAGAGTCCACAACACTATTTTGGAATCTGATTACATAAAAACATAATCATTCCACCACTTCATTTTCATACTCAACATCGCCAAAATTGATCGCATGTGACTTCCCTTTGTATTTTTTCTTAAGAGAATGTTGATGTCAATGATCATTAACCCTTGTATTAGGGATTGGTTATCATAATTCCCCATGTAAAATTTTAGTGAGGTGGTACATTCTCAATAGTATTTTCTCTATTCACATCCTTAGAAAGCTTTTTCACTTTACATTATCACTCATATGCTCAATGAACTTCTACTACACACATGATTTATTTTATACTCCCTTTAAGAAAATATTTGTCATTCTTCTTTCAACACATTTATCATAAGGAAACATTCATATTAATTTCCCCATTGTTTTGTGATTTTCCTTTGAACTCCACCATTTATTTATTATCAAAACCATGAGATTGAAATGTAACACAAACTTCCCATTATACCTTGATAGTGAAATGAACAATATCTTCATAGCTACTGAAGTCTCTTATAGCTGATTCCCTTTTAAGACTTGGTTTCAAGCTACTGAATAATCAATAAACATTACTTTCTGGCTAGATTATATATCCATAAGTATACCTTTAAGGTCTTGTAAAATTTTCCTCAAATGTACCATCGGATTCATCATCCTTTCTCTTAATCTCAAGGAACTCCTTCTCTATCTTCTTTTGAAGAATATGAGAGAAGTACATATTAAAAAACATGTTCATGAACTTGTCCCATTCCATGGATTCAATTTCATCTTGATTCCTTGTACTCTTAATTAGAGTCCACCACTGGTTTTCTTCACATTCCAAATGATAAAAATACAAAATTTATTTTTCATGTTCTGAAATAAAAAGTATAAAAAATATCATTTCAATGGTACTGATCAATTTTTCAGTAAAAATTGGATCATACGACCCACTAAAAGAAAGTGGCCACTGCCTCATGATGGACTCTATAGAATTTTGTTCCCTTTTCTTCTCATTTGGACATCCATAATGATTCATAGATTGTGTAAATATAGAAATAAATTTTTTCATTCCATCTCCCATAAAACTTGGTTTTTCAGGAGGACAATAATTTCATTTCCTAGTTCAATGATCATTAACACTGTTCTTTTAGGTTCCATCCATCATATAAAACCCCAAAAGAATAGTATGATAGGAAAAAAACATACATGGCAAAAAAAATATAATCAAGGGGGAGTAATTTCAATATCTAACATCTTGGGTTTAATCCTCTTTTATTCATGATCATTTCCATTATTAAAATACTATAAATTATAGTTAGACTCACTCTTAGGGTCATCCCTAGACGTAACATAAAAATACCACTAGGGATCTCACTAATGTTTTCAAATCCTAGTTTCCAAAGTTTAAATAAACCATCACTCTGATACCAACTCTAACAACCCAAGCTTGACGTACATGAATATTACATTTATTTTTTTGAATACATAATACATGAATTAAACTGGTGCTCAAAACCATATTAGTTTGGTGCCTTTGAAAAACTATAAAATAATCTTCCAACTTGGTGAATGATCTTCAAAATCTCCCAAAATGATCTTCCCCACTTTTTTATTACCTAAAACCTTTCTTATATCCTGGGGAAATGAAATCATAAAATGGCGTGCTAAAATTCTCTATAAGGGTAAACAAGGAGAACATAAAGCAAACCATAAAAAAGATTTTACAAACATGAACATAATGATTAAAGATCAAAATCTTGAGTCATGAAATAATTCATGGTAGTACATAGGGAATATGTCATAAGGAAACATTAATCATGATAAAATAGAATTGGAAGAAAACATGGAATTTTTGAAAACCATTAACTACATAACATGATTTCCAAAGTATCCAAGGCATTGCTGCCAAGACCATCAAAATGGATGATGTCCATTATTGAACTGGGTTTACTTGTCATAACACCCATTTATTCCTAAACTAGATTTACAAGTCATTCTAGTCATGTCTATATCATTAGATTTAAATCATTACCCAATAAATTTTATGGAGATATAGATCTCACCCATCTCATGATGAAATCATTCTTACATGTGTGAGAAAAACATAAACCATTCAACATATCATAACCTGTGAAATAAGATGGGTTTCCTAAACATCATTCCATCATAATATAAATAAAATAAATAGATTTAATAAAAATATTATTCCATAATAAACACTATAAAATCAAAGTAACAATAGGGATATAAAAATAACCGTTTTTAATATAATATGGAAAATATTTTTGTGAAAAGACATCAAATTAATTCTAGAGGAATATATCCTTTTTAAACTATTTCCTTCCCCAAAATGCCACACAATTTTAGAAGAAATAATTTTACGTGAAAATAACCTTGAATGTATGTTGGGGATGCTTTAATTATATCAATAATTTTTAAATCATAAAAATTTGTTCATGTCGTAGAAGTTAAAAAAAATATTTCTCATACTTTTACCGAAAAAGTCAAAAAGTAGCTCGTACCAAAAATAAAAATTATTCTATTCATAACATTTAGTAAAAATTTACCAATGGGTGAAATTGAATTTTAAAAAATATTTATGGATATAAATAATATTTTGAAATACCTATTTCAGAGACATGGATGGTTATGATAAATGTACCCTAGTAAATACTTACGAATAAACAATCTCTGATAAAAATGAGATTTGAAAATTTATCCCTTACATTGTACTTTTCATTAGTCGAGGTTGTTATAACCTCCTATATAATGGTTAAATAAGGTTATTAAATTATTCCCAGACTATATCCATGTTTATTATATAATATATGATCCTATTATATCATTTTGTTAATAGTATTTCAAAATTACCTTTATTTCGAGTGTCAACAACTTTGTTTTATCATTTCTGTTTTATCATGTAAGTCATGTTTCTTATACATACGTTGTATTTTTTTAGGGAAATTATGTTTATTATTATTATTTTAACTCATCATATAAATTTTATAATCATTCTTGAATTGTTTATGTGGAGAACGAATCTCATCACGTCATGGAGACGGTAGGCCGTACCTACACATATGTGACAGTATCATTATATTGATGGTTAAATTGTATGTAATTAGATGGTATATTAGTTATATAGAATCACTATCATATCATATTAATTATTTAAATCCATTATACCAATAATTATACCCATCCTTATAACTTATTTTTGAATAAAAAATTACACTATGGCATGGATACGGTAAGTTGTACGTGCGCACACATGGTGATATTGTTATTCGTAGTATGGATAAAATGGTGTATAAGGTTTTCTCATAATTATAAAAATATCTCATCATATAAAATATAATATTTTTTACTTTATTATGGAGTCAACATAGAAATATGTAGTAGAAGAAGAAAATAAATTGAATTGAATTGGTAAAGCAATTACATCTTATTCGTTGGACTTCCTTTGGATCTCTTATTAGGGACACTAGTGATAGAATTTTTGAACACTAGGACCTCCAAATGTTACATAAAAATGTTTATAGGATTATTAGGTAGGGTTTGGTGGAGATATAAGGCTTATGTATGTGTGGGGAAATGTCAGAGGAGATTCATTTTTTTAAGAGAGGAGATGGTCATTTTAGAAAACTCTCATAATATTAAAATATAATAAGAATATTCTTGATCAAAATAATTAAAAATGGCCCATAAATGAAATTTATAATACCTTTCTAACCATATAGTGTCACATTTTTATTATTTTAATTTTTTCTATTTTTTATATAATTTTACATTTAATTAATTCAATAAGATATTATTATTTACAAATTTAAATCTATTCATTTAGTTTGAATTAAAATACAGTAAAAATAACTTGTGAATTAGAATATAATGATTTCAAACATCTATAATATATCTTATAGATATAGGAAATTTTTTAAACACATTAAATAATACAGAATATAAAAAAAATTAATTTTACTGAAATCATTTATTCTATTTTTATGTTAATTTAATAAATATTTTTTTAGTTTTGAAGATACTTTTAGGGTAATTATATAACTTCTAAAAACTCAAAATAAAATTATATAATTAAACTTGTTTCATTTATATCAAAATATACATTTTTATTAGTTCATCTTTTTATTTTTTCCCTATGTGGACATGAAAATGATATTAAAGTACAAGATAGTGATATTTTCTAATTATCTTTGATTTAAATATAATATAATTTATTTTCATGTACAAGTTTCCATTAAAAAACTCAAAATAGATCATATTGTGAAAATATTGAATATTATTCATCCAAAAAAAATTAATACATTTTTTGGTTTTCTTTTAAACCTTATAATTTTGATTTACCCTTATTTTATTCCTTTAACTCTTACTATGGAAACATGTCGTTTTATTTACTAAGGGTTAATATAATCAGTCTAAAATTCAAAAGGAACAAAAAATGGATCATTGGTGACATATTTAACTTCTTCACAATTATTTTTCCGATGTTTATATTATTATGAATTTTATATAATTTAATAAAATATTATTTATTTAAAATATCTATAGTGTCAATTTTGACAGTATTTATTAGTTGACTTTTAAGAAATATCATTACATAAAGATATGATTGGAAAAATTCCTTTAAAAAATGTATAACATTTCAAAGTCATCCATAAAGTTATCCGATGAAAATTATTCACCCAAATTGTATTTATTTTAATATATTTAACATCATTTATTTGATATTTCTATTAATAAAATAATCTATCCATCAATATTGAGTAATCATTAATGATAATTATTTAATCTCTAAAAATTATAAATAAAATTATATAATGTAGGTAATTATATTATATTTCTAGAGACTACCTATAGTTTATTTAATTCCATGATCATCACTAAATTAAAATTAATATTATTATATAAAATGACAGTGACATTTTCTCACATTCAAATATGTTTTTTATATTTATCTCATACTAATAGGAATATTTACATTAAGTGATTTCATTTAGACCCATATATGATAAGGTTAAAATTTATTCATCCAATAGTATTAGTATAGGTGTTAAGGTAATTTTATAATAATATTTTAACCATTAATTTCCTCATTTACTTTTAACCATTTTAAAAATAATAATATCTAACCTTACTATTCATGAAGCCCAAAAATAAAATTAACCTATTTACATAATTTGGACCCAATGATTCCAAATATGTAATAGATTTTTCATAATTCCAAACACATAATTTGAAGAAATCAATTTAAAATTAATTATCATTGTTAAAACCAACAAGAGGGTTTTTAACAAGTAAAAACTTACCAAAGGATTATCATGTGTTTATGTACAATTTAAATGTGAAATTACGTTCAATAACCAGAATTGGATTAAATGATAAAAACATAATAAAAGTATATAGTAAAACCAATTAAAATGATAATATAACTGTATAAATAAATTATATGACAAGGCAGTTTTAAATTAAAAGGCAGTATTTTTCACTGTTCATTAAAATAAGAATTTTATCAGTAAAATACCTAAAATTCCAAAAATTGTAAATTTTTATTTTCTACTTGCAAATATGATGTTTATTTTTTCAAATATAATATATAAAATTGTTAAAAACAATATTTAAATTGGGTATTCCATTAGAAGGTGGAAAAATATCAATTTTTTTGAAAAATTCTCTTTTAATCTGAAAAATGAATTTATTTTTATATCATGTCTAGAAAATACATATGGTGAATGTTTATGTTTTATAAAATTAAAATTTTGGTTAATAATATCCATAATAGCTAGTTTATATCCCATTAATACTAATATTTTAATAATATATCATTGTTTTGTTAATATCAGTATTGCGTACAACACAAGTTGTCGAGGAAGGTCTCTTTTTCATGTGACACAAGCTAAGAATAATATTCCGCATACTACAAACTAATACGGTGGTGCGTATAGTGTAAGAAAATGACGGTACCACGTAAAACACAATGTATCAAAGAATTTAAAAATTATCTATATCATAAAATCTTGGGATGCCACATATATGCACCACCCAAATGAAAAAAAGTGGTGAATATGTAATATGATTCAATGTAAGAAAAGATAAATGATAAATCCCCTTACCTCAAGTTCAAATTTCATCTAAAGTGATTCAACCTTAGCTAGATGAAATATATATTTATTATAATTATATAAAACTAAATATGGATACTTTTATACCATATGTTTTGTACTTATATCATTTTAACACATAATTTATTCATAGTACTTTATTAAAATATTTTTTATGGAGTTACTATTTACTTTTTCATTAAAGTTTTGGATTGGAATTTATAGTCCTTGAAAATTTTCCATAGTTCCATCATCTATATAATATCAATAATTATATAAATATTTTATTTATACATTATGTAAACTTCTAAAATTAGTCATATAGTGAGGAGATAAAGATCAATTATATCACTTCATGGAGATGATAATCCTTACGTATGCATAAGTGACGTTTTCACTTTTCGCTGGATGAATCAAAAAAAGTAAATAAATATTTACCATTAGATAAAAATTAATACTTCTTAAATATAATATATATTAATTCAATATATCATTATTACAATCCACTTATATAGAAAATTAATAACGAATAATGTCGATTTGTGGAAGTGGTAATCCACATATATGAACTAGTGATGTTATCATTTTCCAAACATATTTAAAGGAAAGAAGGTAGATAATATAATATAATTATAAAATAATAATTATGTCATAAATACAATATATATATTTATATATTAAATACATCATAAAAACATACCATGTGTTAGAGTGATGGAAAATTATTCATATCACAACGTGGAGGTGGTAGTCGACACACACTCATGAGCGCTATAATCATTTCGCATTAAACAAAGATGGTGGGTATTGTTGGATCTATAACCATAATAAAATATAAATATAATTTATTTATTTATGTTATTATTTTATGATTAATAAAATATATTTTGAAGGGGTATAAGAAGGAATAAATTGAAAGTGGCCAAGTAAGACTATTGCCTCTTATTCGGTAGACCACCATTAGATCCTATTTTAATGACCCTTTGAATTGTATTTTAAAAAAACATTAACCCATATTACATGTATATGGAATGTTATAATTTATTTTTTCAGCTTTTGGTCATTATTGGTTACTCAAAAAGTGTATATAAGAGAGCATAGAGGCATCCTTTTATAAGGAGGTGAAGTGGAACTCTTGTAATTTTACCAAACATTTAAATATTGTAAACACACACTCATGAAAAAGTTGTTCAAAATTGGATTAATTTCAATTTCAAGATGTGGTAAGATTAAAATGGACTCATCAATAGGATTTAGACAAATTCACAGGTCATTTTGAGCCATATCTCTTTTCTTTGTCCTATAATAAGGTTTTTTATCCATAACCATGGAAACAAATGTTTCAATCATTAAGGGTTATAAATTTACTTCTATAGTAAAAATAAACCCAAAAATAGGCACAATATGATTTTTTACACCATATACAATAACCATTTTCCAATATTAATATTTTTTTATCATTTCCATATATTTTAATAAAATGTTATATAACATAAAATATCAATATTGTCATTTTTGAGTCTGCTCACTTAATTTGACATTAAAGTTAGATTTAAATCATTGTATTTAGAATATAGATCCATTAACAAACAATTAAACTTTAAAATTACCCATAAAATTCACGTGACTCCACAATTTATCAAAAACATATTTATTTTATGTTTTTTAAAAATTATTTAACAGTTTTTCTGCTACCACAACAAGAACTATGTCGGTGATTCATAAGTATTTAAGGTAAATATAAAAAAATTAAAACCATTAAAACAATTTATTAATATTAATAATAATCATTTATAACCAAACATAACCCCATCTTATTCCAATAGAAAAATATTACCAATTTTAAATGGGAAGAGTGTGGAATTCTTACTTTTTCATTACAAAAAATAATATATAAGGCATTACGGAAGAAAAATGGGACAAATTAATGACATAAAATATTATATGGTGATTGTGGAGCATCACACTTAAAATATATTAAATTCATGTTTTAGGTTAATTTTAAATTCTCATCCAATATTTTTAACCTTGTTTACTCGTTTTACCATTATCAATGTGAGAAACATTTAATATGGTAACTATTAATAATGAAAAAAATAAAATTGGGACTAGTCACCAAATTCTAACCTCATTATCCAAAATATGGTGTTCATTTTTCAAGATTCAATTTCAATATTTTGTATAATTAATCTTAAATTAAATTCCAAAAAGGCAATGAGAAAATAATTTTTATAAAAAAATGTTCATAAATATAAAAATTAAATTATATCAAAAGCATGAATATTAATGATTCAAAAGGAATTATATAAATTATAAAAATTAAATTGATCATATGTCACTTTAATAAAAATCCTAAAAATAATGGATCTTTTAAATCACATGATTTAATGAAAATAAATTATTGCATTTGCATGATAAATATTTTCACTATTCACTGAAAAGTTATTTATTTTAGAAGAAATACAAAATATCCACATATGTTAACTTATTTTTGGTAAAATAAATTTTTATTTATTTTTAAAATAAATTTATAAAATTTTCAAAAATTGATTTCAATAATTTCTCATTAATGTAAATTAAAACAATTTTTTAAGGAAAAATTATTTCTGATGCATAAAACTAATTTAGTAAAATTCGATTTCTTCTTTCCTAATAATTAATGAATAATTTTCAATTGAGTAAGACCATTAAAAATATATTTCATAATATTTTTTCTCATATTTATACCCTCTAATTCATCTTCTAGGTTATAATGGTAACATTTATATAATAATATTTATATGGTATATCCTTGTTCACTTAAATATCGATGTATCATATTAAGAAAGAGATCAATATTATTATTATTTTAAATTATATTTTTAGGGTGTTATAACATAATTAGTTTTACAATTAATTATTTTAATGTAATTCACATAAAACAGTTACTACTGGTTTCTTTTTTGGTTTCTTCAGGGCAATACCTTTTCTCAAATTAGAGTTATTTTTATTTAATTTTATCTGGGAGTTAAATAACTTTTTTAGTAATCAATGTTAGAATATTTTTATTAGTATAACCTATTATCAAAGGAAAACGAATTGTATTTATAAATTTGATTCCAAGATTGATAATATCATTTTATTTCTTTTTTAGTGATGTAAGGACATTATCATTAGAAAATAAATCTTGAAAAACTCCAGTATCAAGGGAATTGCATTATTTGTAAGTCCACATAGTCACATGATATTTCACAAAAAAATCAAAAAGGATAGTATTTAACAACATTAAAATTATTCATATAATTATTTACTTTCATCTTGAAATAATTTAGAAAATTATTTTTTTCTTTGATAACTTTTCCAATGTATTAGTTGATAAAACACCATATATTTTTATATTTGTTTCTCAATAAGGATTTATATCATTTGTAAAATAAAAATTAATATTTTTGAAATAAATATATGGATCAAATGATCTGATAATATCTTTATGGAGTTTCTTTAATATTCTAAAAAGTTCATACATCATGTTTTGAATTTCAGTATCCACCATCAAAACATTAACCTATTCATTCAGATACTAAACATAACAACTCAATCATTATGTAATTTTTAATTCCCAATAAAGATTACATCTAAAATATTGATTATGAAATTATTTTTATATCAGTTACTCAAATTATTCATCCCTACTTACAAACATTTTTAATTTAAATTTTATAAAAGAAGATTTTATTTTTCAACCCATAAATCAACATTAAATCACAAAATCCAAAAACATCTCTAAATACTGATAGACATTTATGTGTGTTGATGTAATTTAATTCAAATTTTATATATAAATAATTAATTTCCTGAACATTAAGATAATATATATATATATATATATATAATAATAAATTATTGTTAAAATAACTATATTCCCCTAAATCCTACTCCAAAAAATCCATTCATGAATGAAAAAATATATTGAAGGGTAACAATTCGGAATAAAAAAATAACTATATCAAAAAAAGTAGAAATAATTATGATGACACACCTCAACACTTTAAAAACATTTTTCCATGAAATAGGATGCATATTAAATTAAGAACTACAATGTTATACTCCCTTTCCATCATTATATCATATTCATATTATGATTAAGATAAATAATCAAAATTATAAACTATATAAGAAATCGAGGGTCTCTAATTAGAGTCAAACATGATTCCTTATTAGAAATTCATCTAATGGTTAAATTATAATATAAATTATTCTTAAAAATGTTTTGTTTTATTTAATAATTTTAAAAAACAATATAATTAGGTTATGAGTGTTCCACCTTGAAAATATCATACTTATGCTATTCATTTATTTGGATACATTAGTTATAGGGATGTTATTATAAATTTATAAAAACTAAGTTTTTCTTTAATAAGTGACAAGATATGTCATTATTTTAATTGAAATTGAGTATTTCCATGTGAAAATTGTCTTACACTCTCTATACAACATATGAATTAATAATACAAAAACATATTATAGGTATTTAAATTATAATAAAAATTCATTTAGGGTTTATTTAGGAATTGTTAGATATCAAATATAGATAATTATGTATTAATAAAATATTACATTTTGGGTAAACATATAATGGATGTTTTACGCATTCAATGGATTTTATTATATATTAAAAAATATCATATTTTATTTTGGGATACAAAATGTATTATTCGGTATTGTGGAAACTAGGTGAATAATGGAGAAATGATTGAAAAAAAATTATTTGATAAAACAATTTGTATTTTTTGTATTTTTTCAGATATTGAAAGAGTATTGATTTTTGATCCCATAAGGAAAAAATTTATAAAAGATTACTGCAAAATTTTAACTCAATCAGAGATAAAAATAATATATTATAGTATGAAAATCCATAGGGATACTAATTAAATTATAAAAAAAATACTGAATGTCAAAGGATTAGGTTAAATAATTTGACAGAAGAAGAAATATAAATAAAAAATATTAGAAATAGGTAGAGAAACAATTGAAATATTGATAATGAAAAACTATATAGAAGGTATTGAAGTGGGTGAGTAGTGAGGAGAGTTATTGGATTATGGATTATAGTGGAGAAAAGTGATGATTGAATATATTAGGGATCATAGTATAGTGTGGTGTTGTTATCTTAGGAATCTTAGTGATGTATGATCTAATTAGGGATCATAATGGAATACAATGATAGGTAAATGACATATGTCTCCTCGTGGATCATGATGATAGGTGGATTAACTATGAGACAAGGGTTGTGATAGAAGAGTGCATGTTAGGAGGAATAAAAAGATCATAGAACACACCTAGGGTGTTAAGGATTAGAGTGTCAATGTTGAAGTTGAGTTTTAGGGGTGGGGATTTGAGGATAAAGGGGAGAGGAGGTTTTTATGAAAAACACTTAGTAGTGGATCTCATAAAATCCACCACAAAAAAAGTTCAAATTGATGTCTAGTGGTGTTTTTTACAATCCTATCTATATAACTCTGGACAAATATAATTTTGTGTATAGTGTTTCAACAAGATTCTAATTTAATATATTAATATGAAAATAATGTTGTACAATGGTGATGTCACTTATTTATAATGGTATCCTTTAATAGATGAGTATCATGTTTCACAAATATTTTTCAATGATTTTTATTAAATATTATCCCATTAAAATTATGATGTATTTTTAATTTGTCATAACCAATTGGGGACCTATATATATATGTGTGTGAATATATATATATATTTCAATAATTAATAATTCTACATTGTAATTTCAATAAAAACATAGTCAATTAGGTACAAATTAACCCAAATCATATCATATATGAATCTAGGATGGTTGAGGAGAAAAGACTTTGTCAAATTCATGATATGGGTAAACTCAACATCATTCCATTGGTATCATTCCTAAGGGTTTACAACTATGTGTACCCAAAATCTAAAAATTATATTTTTTACCTAACTCCTTGGGTTACAAATTTACACTATGCCCTACACAATATAATTCATAGGCACCCTAATTGGATGGAACAACCTATTAGAGTGATCATGGTCATAAAATGTTTATTATTGGGAATGAATATCTTATTAAATATAATATAAAATATATTTAGACATTCCATATTATTTAATCTTATTCTTATTACATATATGTAGTATTTTGAGGATTTTTTTGGAATGTTATTCTTTCCACCAAATCAATACGTTCAACCCATATTGATGTGTAACACATTAAACATTTAATAGATTGTGTTATAAACCCAAATAAAAATTAAACTACATTCATACATATTATAATACGTACCATGTATAAGGTACAAGAAACCCTATCATGTAATTGTTTAGAATTATATGAAATCTAGTATCCTTTGACGAGTAATAATGGAGCCATGTATAGTCAATCCAATATTTTATAAGAATTGTATAAACCTCAAAGACAGTGAGTAATACAACCCAATGTCTCAAATCCCCAGCCTTAAATTATATTTTCTTTATTATGAAAATAAAAACACGTCAAATATATTTTAGGGAACTAATAGAAAGATATCCATATAAATATATTTCACCAAGAATATAAAACATCGTCTTAAATAAAACAAATTATATCCCAAAGTGGCGTGCCTTTATTTACAATCATAGATCCCAATGTCCATATTTTTGTAAATTTTTTAATAATTCATTATGCTTATCTATTATAAATTTTTTTATTATCATGTATTCATCAATAAAGATAATTTTGAGGTCAAAATACTAAAATATGGCATCATGTTATCTATGAAAACATTTTGACAGATCACCATAGAGGACTATATGATATTCTTTATTTTAAAAAAATCCTCTAATGGAACGTCATTATCATTAATTCAAGTCCAAATTGATTCATCCTCAGTTGATTTATTTAATTTTTAAAGGATTATTTCACCACATTATGGAATCATGGGGAAATTTAAAATTCCACCAATTTCTTTTCAGTTTGGAAAATAGTCACGAAGTCCATTATTATGAAGAGGTGATCCCTAGATAAATTCATGTCCAGCTACTCAAGCATTCATAATTCTCCTGTTTTAAAAAAAAATTCATTCTCAATACCCTGGCCTATTTCTCCCATAGATAAGGTTACATGAACCATCACATATCCCTTATTTTTAGCGAAAATATCATTCTCTTATGGCATTGATCTTATATAACATCATTATATTTTATATAAGTATCATTTACAAAGAACACCTTAAAGATCATGGATTCCTATTCAATTGAGTTAGGACTTATCTACTTGATTCGTATGATATTCCCCACAAATCTAGTAACCATTAGCTTAGGAATATATGAATACTCCTTTTTTCCCTCTACTTTTCTTCCCTAAATAATCTATGTGTTCTGCAACAACAAGCCTTAATTTATTTCCATTTGACCTTATGAGTGTAACTCCTTGATATTTTATGAGACAAATTCTTTTTAATTTATGTGTTTTATTGTGTTTTAAGCTACACCCTGATTATCTTTCACTAGACACAACACCATATTAACTTGTAGTATACACAATTGTATTCTTGGTTTGTGTTGCACACAATTTCAAGTTCTTTTGATAGAATTTCTTTCACGCAACACTGAATATAGATTTTCTTAAATGTAAATATTAAATATGTAAGGATTATGTTATAAGAAACACCAATTTAAGGTTTCACTACACACAACACTGACATGGCTTGTGTTACATTCAAGAGCGACCATCCTCGGTAGTTAAGTTGTATGCAATACCATGTTTCACAAAACAACAATATATTATTAAAATATTATTATTTAATGGGATATTAATTATACTTAATGAGTATTATTGAACACATTTTTAATATTATAACATTATAATTCATCTTAAAACTTTTCTAGAACATAGTATGAAAAAAAAATCAAATTTTCTGATAAAAGATGAATTTTTCAAAAAATGTGGTTTTATCACCTTTTGATGGAACACTCATTTTAAATATTTTTTTGAAACTTTTTAAATTTAAATTTGATAAAATAAAATTATTAATTGGAAGAGAGACATAAAAATTTACTTTTGTTGAATTTTTGGAATTTTTATGATAAAATTCAAATTTTAAGGAATATTGAAAAATACCGCATATTATGTCAAAACTACATTTTGATCTAATTTATTTACATTGTCATATTGTAGTATTAAATGGTTTTAAATATTATTTATATTATATTTTTATCATTTAATCCAATTTTTTCATTTTATTTAGTTTAACTTTTAAATTTGATATAAACTCATGTCAATATTTTGATAGTTATTACTTCTTAAAAACCCGCTTTTTTGTTTTTGAGAACAAAAATTAATTTTAAATTAATTACTTAAAATTATGTATTCTGAATTTGGGAAAATTCATTTCATATTTGGAATCATTTGGTTAAATAATTTAAATAATTTCCTTTTATTTTATGCCATTATGAATAGTAACTTCAGTAATTATTTTATTTACCATGGTAAAAGGGTTAATCTGGTAAATAAGGGTAAAAAAGAATATTTTAATAATATTAAACTACCCTAACACGTGTCATAATCCTATTGGATGAGATATTTCAGACCATAGGAATCTGTGGGTCAATTTTGGGACCCCGTGGAACCATTTGGATATGAAAATGACATTTTATAAGAATTAATTTAAAGTAAAGAAAAATATGGAAAAAACTTGTATCATATTAATAAAACAATTTTAATATGGGGTAATACATAAGATATATTTTACTATAAATATTAATTAGAAAATTAAAATTATTTACTAAGTCAATATATTTTATTTATAATTTTTATACTCAAAATAATTAAATTTATTTATGAAACAAAGATGATGTATTGATTACCTTATTAATGAATGATTTAAATAAATGAGATTCTAAAAATTAAAATAAATTTATTTTGAATCTTTTTAAGCCATCCATGATTTTTATGGGTGATTATGAATATATATCTTTGAATTATTTATTTTTTTAAAATATTAATGTTCCTATGGATTTTTAAAAAGTCGTGATACGAATAGTATAAAAATTGACATAAATGAGTTTCTAAATAACTAATATTTTATTAAATTATATAATAGTCAGAAAAATATATTATTTGGCCAAATGACTCAGATAATGTTTAACATGTCATTAATGAACCACTTGAGGTTCTATTGAAACTTACGAGTAATTATACTATACATATTGTATGAATATACAAGAAGACAAGGTAAGAGTTAAATTTGATAACTAAGAGTTAATGCTAATTGATAAAGTAAAATTTGAGACCTAAACATGTCTAAACCATTTTTTTGAGATGATTTCGAACAATAATCATCTTATCTTAAAATTAACATTTTTTGTTCTTTTTTAGACGTAAAATCATTTTATAAAGAAAATAATATTTCAACACGATCCTAAAGTACCCCTCCACCTCTCTTATAAAAAGGCATCTCCTCCCACATTTACTCACACCACCTTGAACCTTATAGATTGACCAAACTCTTCCCAATTTTAATATAAACATTCTTATTTATCTTCGTAAGGTACTGGTATTTGAAAATGTCCACCCCCAGTGTCCCTAAGAAGAGATCCAAAGGAAGACCAATGATGAAGATGTAATTACTTTTCCAATTCAATTCAATTTATTTGCTTATTCTACTTCCTATTTCTATGTTGATTCCAGAATAAAGTAATAAATCAAGTATATTATACATTATTATATGTTATTATAATTTTGGTACAACCTTATACCTCTTTTTATCAATCCTATGAATAACAATATCACCATGTGTGTGTATGTACGACTTACCGTCTCCACACCGGGGTGTAATTTGTTATTCAACTATAATTTATTAGGATGGGTATAATGATGTGTATAATGGATTTAAATAATGAATATAACATGATATATGATTCTGTATAATTAATATACAATCCAATTACATTCCATTTAACCATCAAGAGAATGATATCGTAGGTTGTGCGTACGTATGGCTTACCGTATCCACGACGTGGTAAGATTCATCCTCCACATTAAAAATTCAAGAATAATTATAAAATTTATATGATGAGTGGAAATAATAATTATGAATATAATTTCATTAATCAAATTCATCATATTAATTACAAACATGACTTACATGGAAAATAGGAATGGTAAAATGAAGTAGTTAACACCCAGTATAATGGTAATATTGAAATACAATTAACAAAAAAATATAATAGAATTCTATATTGTATTATAAATATGGATATAATGTTGGTATAATTTAACAACATGATTTAACCATTATAATGGTGGTTACCACACCCTAATCTAATGAAAAGTACAAGGTAATGAATAATTTTGCAATCTCATTATTATCTAATATTGTTTATTCGTAAGTATTTACTGGGGTGTATTTATCATCCATGCCCATGTTTTCAAAAAATGTTATCATAAAATGTTTAATATTATTCTATTTATTTTGAAATTAATTCTTCCCCTTTATTAATTTTACTACATGGTTTGTAAGGATTCTTTATTTCGTTTACCAAATGGGTTACTTTTTTACTTCTCCGACAAAAGTATGACGGCAATGCTTCTTTTAATTTATAAGACATGAAAAGATTTTTATGTTTTCATAATTCCTTATTTACATGATGATTACGCTATATGATTTCATGTTTATTTTGAACGAAATTGTTATTATTTTAAATATCAAGGAATTTTGAGAATAGAAAACGTTTACAAAGAAGAAATGATCTTTCCCTCAGGGATTAAGCACAACTATTTAATCAAAATTATTTTATATCTTAGATGACAGAGGGTTATGTGTATATCCCTATTATGATATTTATTGGATTGTTTTTATAATGGAATTATTTTTATGAAGTACATTTATCATATATAGATTATGTTTTGAACAAATGATGTTTATGAATCCTAATTTATTTCATGGGTTATGCTATGATGAATGATTTATGTTTTGTAGAACATGAGAGAATGGTTTTATTATGAGATGGGTGAGACCTATATATCCCTCCAATGAATTGGGTAATGATCTATATCTCCGGAGATGAACATGATTGGAATAGAAAGTACATTTGGTTCAGTAACACACGGTTGGAACGATAAGTAAACCCAGTTCAGTAATGGACATTATCCACTATGATGGTCTTGGAAGAAATGTCTTGGATACTATGGAAACCATATTATGTGATTATTAGTTTTCCATTATTACATGTTTTATTCCAATGCTATCATATTTTGGGTAATTTTCCTTTATGATCTATTCCTTAATTACTGCCATGATTTATTTCATACCTCAATATTTGGATGTTTAAACTGTATTTTCATGTTTTCATGTTCTTGTGTTTATGGTTTGTTTTATGTTCTCCAAGATTACTCTTACTGAAAATTTGATCTCATCCTTTTTATGTTTTCTTTTCCCTAGGATATAGAGAAAGGATTTAGGTAGGAAAAAAAGGGAAAGATATTTATCGGAGTTATTGAAGATCTTTCACAAAGTTATAAGATTATGTTCCATGTTTTTAAAGACACTAAACTAATATGTTCATTTGGAATATTTTTTGGCTTGTGTTATTTATTCTGAAAATTTAATGAAATGTCCATATACATCAATCTTAGGTCGTTATAGATGGTATCGTAGTGATGGTTTAGTTAAACTTTGGAAACTAGGATGCAAAAAAATCAGTGAGATCCCTAGAAATATTTCTAAGGTATGTCTATGGATATCCCTGAGGTTACGTATAAGAATAGGTTAGAGTACTAGAATCATGATAATGATCATGATTAACCTAGGAATAAATCTAATATGTTAGAGATTGTAAGTACTCCCCCTTGATTCTGATGTTTTCTTGGTATGGTTTTTACCTCTCACATGATTCTTTTTGGGTCTTATATGATGGTTGGAACCCAAAGGAACAATGTTAATTATCAATGAACTGGGAAATGAAATGATTGTCCTCCTGAAAAACCAAATGTTATAGGGGAGGGAATGATAAATTTTAATTCTATACTCACACAAGCTATGAATCATTTTGGACTTCCAAATGAGCAAAGAAGGGAACAACATTCTATTGAGTCTTTCATGAGACAACGTCCACATTCTTTCAGTGGGTCTTATAATCCACATGTTGTTGAACAATTTATTAGTACCATTGAAAATATATTTTCCATCCTTCACTATTTGGAACATGAAAAAGTCATTCTGGATGTCTATTGATTAAAAGGTGAAGTTAACTGGTGGTGGGCTCTAATTAAGAATACATGGAAGTATGATGAAATATAATCCATGGAATTGGACGAATTCAAGAACTTAATTTTCAATAAGTACTTCAATTGTATTATTAGAAAAAATATGTAAAAGTATTTAGAGGATATTAAACAAAAGGATGATGAATGTATTGGTGTATACGAGGTGAATTTTACAATATTTTTATGGTATCCTTCTGGATTTATCATCCAACCTAAAAAATTATCAATTATTGAGTGTCTTAAAACCAAGTCTTCAAAGGGTACTAGATATTAGAGGATTTAGTATCTATGAAGAGACTGTGTGTTGTGCTATCATGGAAGAACTGTAAGTTGGTGTTATAAATCCATCTCATGGTTTTGACAAGATATGAAAGATGGAGTTCAAGGGAAAATCTAAAAACTATAGTGAAAAGAAGATGAATGTTTCCTTATGATCATGGAGTGGAAATAAGCATGGTAGATATTGTATTAAAAGGAATTGAAAATGATTCAAATATGGAAAAGAAGTCCATCGAGTAGTTAAGTGTTGATGTAATGGGAAAAATCATTCTAATGATGTGAATAGAGAAAACAGTACAGAGAACGCCCCACCAACACTTCAATGCAACAGGTGGAATGAAATGGGGCATTATGCTAACTAATGACCTAATCCAAGGGTTAATAATGATCTATGTTAAAATACTCTTAAGGAAAAATACAAATGGAAGTCACATGCAATCACTATTGGTGATGTTGATTATGACAATGAAGTGGTAGAAGGATTAAGTGTTTATTTAATGGGATTCCAAAATAAGGTTGTGGAATCTCATTTGTAGTATTATGGAATATTGGAAAATCAATGTATTGGTATATTGTGGTTTTTTATAATTATATGGTACTGGTAACCAAGATAAGTGATTAAAATATTTTTTAAAAAGACAAGATATACCCATAATGAAGGGATAATGAGATAATGATATGTTTGATAGTATTAATGATCTCATGACTGATATAAGGATAAATTGTTATCGTGGTTTGAGTATAAATAATTTTTTGTATTTTTTTGTGTTTAAAGAGTTTCTTTTTATAGAAATCATGTTTTCAATAAGGTTCTACAGTAATTCAATTTATTTTCAGGTTTCAAGACAATACATGTTTAAGGTATTCTCCTGTTTGGAATGTGACAACCAAGGACTGCCAAATAAGATATGGGAGATAAATGTTAAGTCAATTTAGTTCACCTCCCCAAAAATTTTTATATTTTATTTGTGTTTTTAAGGATTATAACATTATCCATTTATGGATTGTGAAAGTTATATTCTAATTGAAGTTTGTAAGATTAATGTATTATTTCAATATATATGGACATATGCCAATTTGATAACTTGTTCAAACATTTTTTTTCAGAAAGATAGAATCACCTATAATTTTATCACATGATATATTAACATTTCAACAATTAAAAACTCAACATAATTTCTTTAAATAAGATATGAAGTGGAAATTGTCTAGGGAATGATGAATGGTGAGATTGTACTGAAATCAAGTAAGTATTTCTACTCATACAAAAATAAATCAACTTTAGGAAAAGGATATTGAAAAGAAAAAATGTAATCCTAGTACCTTATTATCAGATGAATTATATGTTCACTAAAATTATTATAAATTTATGAATTTATAGCACTTAAATTTCACTAAACCTTCTACTCTATCACTATCCATCAGAACTTGATGGTTAGATTTCCCTTTCATATCCATGTTTTCACTTACCACCTATGTTCGCATATGTAGAAACCCTGTGTTGAGTTACTTTTGGTAACCATTATGTTTCTAACAATCCTTTTTAAAATGATATTTTAGTATCCCTTTTTATGATGTGGGTTTCCCTGAACAAAACATTGATGTAGTAAACCATTTATAACACCGACAAATTTCGAGGGCGAAATTAATTTTAAGGAGGGTAGAATGAACCACCCCAATATTTTATGAGATATAATCTTTTAAATTTCTTAATTGTCTTCTGTTTTACACTACACTATGACTAGAATTCACTATATGCAAAGGCATATTATCTTGCAGTATATGCAACATTATTCTTGGCTTCTCTTGTACAAAATTTCAAGTTCTTTTGATAGAATTTATTTCAACAAACCGTGAATATATATTTTTTCTATGTATAAATGAACTATGTTTGGATTATTTTATATTCAACAATAAAGTAATCTTTCAATACATCAAACACTGACGTGGCGTGTGTTACATGCAAGTGAAACCTTCCTCGATAGCTTGCATTGTACGTGATACCGGGTTTCACTAAACAACAATATATTATTAAAATATTATTATTTAATGGGATATAAATTATATTTTATGAGTAATATTAACCATGATTTTACTTTTATAATATCAAAATTAATCTTTCACATTTTCTATAACATTTTATGAGAAAAAAGTCTATTTTTCAGATTAGATAATTATTTTTCTAAAAATGCAGTTTACCACCTTTTGATGGTGCACCCATTTTTAATCAGGTTTTGATAATTTTATAAGTTAAATATGATAAAATATACTTATTAATTGGAAGTGGGAAATGAAAATTTACTTTCTTTAATTTTTTGGTATTTTTCTAGTTAAAATTTAAATTTTAAGGAATAGTAAAAAATACCACATTTTAAGTCAAAACTGCATTTTCTTCTAATTTATTTATATTGATAGATTTTAATTTTAAATGGTTTTAAATTTTAGTTAGGTTATATTTTTATTATTTAAAACAATTTTGGTTATTTGAAGTAATTTCCCTTTTAAGTTGGATATAAACACATGTCAGTCTTTTGATAGTTATTACTTCTTAAAAACTCATTTTTTGGTTTTGACAAAGGAAATTAAATTTAAATTAATTAATAAAACATCTTTGTTATGAATTTCGAAAAATGGATTCCATATTTGGAATCAGAAGGATCAAATTTTATAAATAGTTACCTTTTATTTTTAGACATTATGAATAGTTACTATAGTAATTATTTTATTTTCCATGGTTAAAAGGTAAATCTGGTTTATAAGGGTTAACAATAAAATTATAATAAAAGTAAACTACCCTAACACATGTCCGGATCCTATTGGATGAGATATTTTTGACCATGGGCATCCTTGGGTCTATGTTGGGACCCCCATGGAACCACATGGATGTGAAAATGACATTTAATAAGATTAATTTAAATTAAAGTGAAATATGGCATACATTTGTATCTTCTTAATAAAAAAAATTTAATATGGGGATATACATAAGATAAATTTGACTATAAATTTTCACCAAATAGATAAAAATATTTCCTACATCATGTTATTTTATTATAATTTTTAGACACCAAATAAATAATGTTATTTATGACACAATGATGATGTAGTGATTGTATTATTAATAAATGAGTTATATAAATGAGAATATAAATATTAAAATAAATTTAGTTTGAAACATTTTAAAACATACATGAATTTTATGGATTTTTATTTCAATTTATATTTTAATTAATGAATCTTTTTCGAAATAATCATGTTATTAAGGATTTTTAAGAAGTCATGATATTTATACTATAAAAATTGACAAAAATGAGTTTTCAAAACAAATACTATTTAATTAAATGATATTATAGTCCTAAAAATTAAAAATTTTGAAAAATGACTTATATAATGTTGAAATTTTTATTAATGAACCACTTATGGTTCCATTGGCATTTTATAGTTACTATTTTAGCCATATAGTATGAATATACAAGAAGACATGGTAAGTGTTAAATTAGTTAGCTAGTGGTTAAAGCTAAATGATAAGATTGAATTTGAGACATAAACTTGTCTAAAACATATTGTTTGAGATGATTTCAAAAAATCATAATCTTATATTCAAATTAAATTAATTTTTGACCTTTTTAAATAGAAAATAATTTTATATTAAAATACTATTTCAATACCTTCCAAAAGTGCCCCTCATACTCTCTTATAATATGCATCACCCCCCACATTTCCTCACACCACCATGAGCCTTCTAGCTCGACCAAAACCATCCTAATTCTTATATAAAAATTCCTATTTAACTTTTGGATGTTATGGTATTCCAAAAATTCCATCCCTAGTGTCCCTAAGAAGGGATCCATACGAAGTGCAATGAAGAAGAGGTAATTGTTTTATCAATTCAATTCAATTTATTTTCTTCTTCTATTTTCTCATAATATGTTGATTCCATACTAAAGTATTAAATCCAGTATATTCTACATTATTAGATGTTAATATAATTATAGAACAACCTTATACCTCCTATTATTCATCAGATGAATAACAATATCACTAAGCATGCGTACGTATGCATTATCCTCTCCACATCGGGGTGTAACTTTTTATTAAAAAATACTTTATTAGGATGGGTGTAATGATGAGTATAATGTATTTAATTAATTAATATAAAATGATAAATGATTCTGTATAATAAATATACCATCCAATTAGATACTGTTTAACCATCAATAGAATTATATTGTCACTCGTGCGTAGTTACAGCCTACCGTCTCTACGAAGAAGTGAGATTTGTTCTTCATGTTAACAATTAAATATTGATTATAAAATTTATATGATGAGTGAAAATTATAATTATGAACTTAATTTCAAGAATAAAATACATCCTATACATATAAAACATGACTTACCAGGGAAAACAAGAATGCGAAAATGAAGAAGTTAACACCCAAAATAATGGTAATATTGAAATACTAATAACAAAATGATACAATAGTATCATATATGATATCATAAATATGTATATGGTCCTGTTATAATTTAATAACATGACATAACCATTATAAAGGAGGTGACCACACCCTCAACTTACAAAAAGTAAATGGAAATTGATAATGTTTCAATCTAATTATTATACTTGATTGTTTATTCGTAAGTATTTACTATGGTATATTTATCAAATATGTCAATGTTTTCTAAAACTGTTTTCATAAAATGTTTACTATTATTCTACTTATGTTTAAAGTTATTTTTACCCATTTTTACTTTTATTACATGGTTTGGAAGGAATCCTTCTTTCGTTGACCATACGGGATACTTTTTGAATTCTCCGACAAAAGTACTATGGGAATTTTTTTAACTTATACAACCTGAATGGATTTATATGTTTTCATGATGCCTTATTTCCATGAATCGTCCTATACATGATTTCATTTTTATTTTCAACTAATTATTTTCTTTAAAATTTTCATGGAATTCTGAGAATATAAAACGTTTTTGAAGAAGAAAGGATAATTTCCTAAGGAAATAAGTAATAGTGTTTTTTCAAAATCATTTTCCATATAATATGGAATAGGGTTATGTTTCTATCCCTAATATTACATTGATTTTATGGTATTTATTATTGAACTATTGTTATGATGTAAATTTATCTTATATTGATTATTTTATGATGAAATGAAGTTTAAGATTTCCATTTTATTTCATCGGTTATGTTATGATGAATGATTTATGTTTTTTTTGGCACATGTAAGAATGATTTCATTATTAGATGGGTGGACCTATATCTCCCTATAATGAATTGGGTAAAGATTTATATCTCATGATATTGACATGAATGGAATGGAAAGTAAATCTGGTTCAAAAATACATGGTTGGAATGACATGTAAACCCAGTTCAGTAATGTATATTGTCCACTATAATGGTCCTGGAAGCATTGTCTTCGCTACTGTGGAAATCATATTATGTGATTATTAGTTTTCCACAATTACATGTTTTTTTCCAACGTTATTCTACCATGGGTTATGTTCCTGTATGAACTATTCCTAATGTAATTCCAATATTTTTCTCATGACTCAAGATTTTAATGATTAAAAATTATGTTCATGTATTTATGTTCTTGTGTTTATGGTTTGTTTTATGTACTCCATGTTTACCATTACTAAGAATTTATCTCACCCTATTTATGTTTTCTTTTCCCCAAGATATAACCAATGGTTTTACATAGGAAAACAAAGGGGTAAGATCTTAATTGGAGATGTTGAAGATCATTCACAAAGTTATAAGATTATGTTCCATATTTACAAAGACACTGAACTAATATTGTCTTTGGGAATCATTTTGTGTCTTGTATTAAGTATTCCGTAAAAGAAATTTAATGTCCACGTACATCAAGCTTCGGGCGTTATAATGAAATAGTAATGTTTTCCAACCAACGAACCCTTATCTTAATCAATAGATCCATGAGAGGGTATGATTTCAATAGACATTGCCTTGAATGTTGTATCATATATATGTTGTTCAGCCGTGACACATCATCGCATTGGATCATTTTTAGTCCTATAACAGAGTTATTATTCTTTTTATTTCTCTTTCTCAAAAACTGTGATTTCTATTTATCTGATTAAAAAATGGGTGATCCGAAAACGGATTCTTAAGTTTCATGAGGGGGGTAGAGGTATTCTTCGAGAATGAACCCAATCCTACCATCAGAGCTATATTGAAGAAATATATTATGGGATATAATGACTACTGAAGATGCATACTTAATGGAGGCATAAGTGAATTGGTTTTTTCATCAACCTCATATCCATTAAGTTAAAAAACCTAATCAGAAGTTGTTAACATTGTATTACTTAAAATATACCCAAATAGAAGATAATATATTTAAAAATAATATATCATTAAAATGCATACATTATACTAAAAATATGGTATAAAGAAAAAAAATCAGAACCCATAGCCACATAGGAATGAATATCAGTCCTTTTTTCCATTTTAAACTCATACATAAGCACCCTACGACAGTCACACTCCATACTAGATGTTATTTCACTTAGATTATTAGTAATGTTGTATATAGTAATATCATCACTATTGGAATCATTCAAAGGAAACCACTTCAAAACATTGGTGTATGACAGAAAATTATTTAAACATGCCAATCTGATTATAGAGGGAGAAGTAATAGACCCAATATTGAAAGATCACTGATTATTTATAGTGGTACTCTTCCTCAATTTCAATATAAATTGAATACAAAATTTGTTTCAATACATCACCCAAAGTTCATGGGGAATATGAGATTCATGATAGATCAGATATTATTATATAAAAACTAATACTAAACCACCATGATCTTGATCATTTTTATGATTGATGGTTTTTGAAAAGGAAGAGAAC
This sequence comes from Viscum album, assembly GCA_963277665.1. NCBI lineage: Eukaryota > Viridiplantae > Streptophyta > Magnoliopsida > Santalales > Viscaceae > Viscum > Viscum album. The sequence goes on along the minus strand of OY728125.1, from coordinate 1,469,379,876 downwards.
AACTACAGATGCATACCAAACACATAACCAGAAACAAATGAAAAAGAGATAATTAAAGACCATCAAAGGGACACAAAGCTATATACCAGGCTGAAACCATATATTTTGAAATTTAAAAACGAATTCAAATATAATGTAGATCTAATAAAATAACTGAATCTCATTCTAGAAAACCCTAAAAAGAAAAATGTACTGTTGAAGGAGTCATCTAAGGGTAAATAATGACAAAAAATGAGCTACCAAATAGAATAAAAAAGAACACTAACTTCAGTAAACATTGATCCCAGAATCATGAAAATTGGGGAAGCTAAAATTCAGTGGGGGTAAATTAGAGAAAATATGAATCATGGAGAATAGAGATAGTAATTCTAGGATTGTAGAGGAAAATAACATCTAAGTATAGGACACAATGGGAGAAAAAGTACACCCAACCCCCTCTATATTAGAAGGTAGTGATATTTAAAAACTACCAAAACTTTCAACACCAAATATTTATAAATTATAATTTAATATTCAATTCATTTTCATAGCCCAGTAGAAGATATATTTATTTTATAACAAAACTTAATTCAATCTAAAACCTATCATGAAACTCTAGAGATAATTGTATAATAACATTGACAAAATTTAATATCTTTAGAATAAACCATGCGTCCCAATTCTTGATAAAAAAATTCAAATAATGAATAAGTATGGAATAACATTTAAATAAATTAATAAATAATTAAAATGTCTATGTATGTTATCGAAAATATATCATACACTATAATAAATTTATTTTCATACATTATAGATAAACAACACATGTTTCATCGATAAGAATACATCAGCCCTCGTGTAGAAATAAAATCAGTGCACTACATGACATTAAAAATACTTACTTAGGAATAATATCCTGTACAAGAACCTACATAAAGTGAAATTTCAGATATGAGGCTTTTGTACCATTAAAAATGTCCCAGATGAAATTAGATGTATGGTAGACACAAACAACCATGACATATGATAATACACTATGTAAAATTCCAGCACATGGTCTATGTCCGATTAAAAATGCTAAAATTTCATACGTATGTCATGAAAGAACAAATGGATTATATAAGAATAACATTTCAACAACCAATGTGAGAGTAAAGAAGACATAGAATTGATTGTGTATAATAAATCTTTGACTAGTGAAGCATATGTGTGTTGAAACCAACATCTATTTTGGATTAATATTTGATTGACTATGTCTAAGTTGGTTTAAAAATAAGTCCTCAGTTATGCATGAAATCACATATATTGTAAATATGTTGAGAAACTATTTTTTACATCATAATTCAAATCATTATTTTCTATAAGGATTTTAGGAATCTAATGACATGGAAATTATTTTATACCACTTTTGGGTTTCAAATGGATGTTCAACACTTAAAAAAGGAAACAAAAAAAATTACAACCCCATAAACTAAGAAAGTATATATGTGATAACATGAAACTATGTTTTAAATATAAATTTATGAATATGTATATGTTTCTTAAACAAAATGTGATACCAAAACCCTCATCATTGTACTCTAGATAAAGTACCCTTAGATTTATACAAGGCAACTCATCTATATAACAAATTATCCATCAAAGGGACATGAACCATCTCTCTCACATGATTTTCTTGTATCTCAAGATGTTAATATATGATAAGATGATAACATAATGAATTTGAGAGAGAATACCAGATTTCATGTTAGAGTATAACAAACCCCATCGAATGTCTGTTGCCTCTAAATATAGGTCCCAAAAAACTAGTAATATATTGAATTCATTTATTCATGTGATTCATAAATGCATGAGTAAATAACATTAGTTATAACTCCTCTGTAATATGTAATCTAAGAAAAATTAGCATACATTTTATCATACTAAAAATTTTTAGTAGTGATATATTATTAGTGGGAGAGACCTAGACATTATATTAAACACTCAACAGCCATTCAAATGTAGTGTTTGTGATATAATGATATCATTTCAATTGATATGTCAATGTCATGACATTTTAAATTACTAAAACTCAACATATTAGTTGAAGGATTTATGTAATATCTCATTCAACATTAAATTGAAACAATAGTTTGTTTGTAAAAAATTCACACTCAGAAAAATATATATAATTTCCTTAACAAAAAGTATTTTTTGTGTCTTTGAATGATATTTTTAATATAATATGGATTCTAATTTTCTATAGGGATAATTATTAGACTTATATATGTCTATAGTATAAAAAAACGAGTATGTTAGTAAAATTTAAAATTTAATGTCACATAATATACAAGAAGATTTTAATGTTTTTCTCAAAGTACATTAATGTATTAAATTAAATATTTATAATAAAAAACTCAAGATAAATGTTTTATGGACAATTTACAAGAATAATAAATAGGATAAAAATAGAAAGAGTTCTATCTTTGAAATAAAATATATTAACAGTGTAAAATTGAAGTTGTGAAGTAAATGATTTTGAATAATTTTTTAATAATTGGGGGATGAAGAGTGTATTTCAAATTTCTCATTATTAGTTAAATTGTCTCAATTCCTCTATATTATTTATAAAATAAGTTTATTGGGAGGGTTTTTTCATATGGTTATTAAGAGATGTAAATGAGATTACAAATAGATTTAATGATTTAAATAAACCAAAAATTGTGTCAAATATAACGACACTATGGAGGTGTATAATACTAAATATGATTATATGGGTTCTTATGTATTTTTTATTAATATTTATAATGGACATTGTAAATATAAAATCTATCATGTTATACCTGATATTAAAACTACTTTTTTCTATTTACTTGATGTTGGTTCCATATATTATCTAAAGTGAAATGATTTTTTATATATTAAGTATGTCATCGATTTATACCGAACCACTATTCATTATTGTTTATTTTTTTGTTGTGATTAGAAAGTGTAGATATTATGGAAAGGATTTAATATAGAAATACAAAATATTCTCATAGGGAACAAATGTATTTTTTCTATGTTGAGAGGCCCATGTGGAGTGTCATATACTATAGATTTTCTAATTGGGGGATTGTTTGGTGTATTATTCATCTTGTCATCAGTCAAGGAATAAAATAAGATGTAATTCTTTCTCTTGTATGATGAGTATAAAATTTGGGCCCTCAATTGAGATATATTGAATTTGTTTACAGACATGCCTGATTAAGGCATTTTATTTTTTATCTATTTTATAGGCATCATATGATGTTCTCATGAATAAGGGTGAATTATATATGTTATATTAATCTACCTAGTAATTACATACTTATAGAATCTATATTATGAATATGTTATATGGTAGATACATATTATAAGTCCCATGTATACTCAATGTATTAGAAAAATGGATCAGTGGAAAACAAATTCTAAAAATATGATATGGTTTGTTGGAATAGGTATATAAATACATATGTTTGGTGGAGATCCTTCTAGATCACTTTGCAGCTTGAACAATACAAATTCTTTTCTGGATTCAACTAGATAGTAACATTTATGGAATTTAGAATTAATAGTTTTTTATTCTTTAATGGTTTATGGGGTACACATTGTGGTTCAATAAAAAATGATTTAGTATTAAATAATGCAAAGAGCTTCACTACAACTTTTTTATAATTTATTAAAATAGGGATTGGTATGGATACTTGAAAGATTTAAAATATACTATGATACATGTGAAATAAATTATATATTTAAAAATATATTTTAGAAAATATTATAATGGTGTGTTATGTAATATTTCATAAGATAATATATATTATACAATACAATGTGAAATGACACAAATTTAATTAGGCTATAGTGAATATAAGAAATTCATGGACTTATTCCATACAGACATATATATATATATATAGTCCACAAAAAATACTATGATATTAATATGTTATACTTTATGAAATATGTAAACACTAGAATATATTGGTATAGGAATATCATTTATTATGACATAGTGATATCATATTTAAAACTTCCAAACCCAATAAGAGAGTGTGATTTACAATAAGACTCTATGGTTGATGCTGGTGGAAAAAATCTATGTGTTTACATTTGAATCATTCTAATGAAATGATATCATTAATATATGTTTTATTCTATTAAAAACCCATTAAATAAATAGTTAATTTTAAAAAATTTATTAATGACTGAAGATTTACTCATGTGTTTCATAATAATTGAGTAAATGTTATGGATTCATGGGGAGAGTCGTTGAGCCCTATTCAAGTGTTGGAGTTGGTTAATTTTAGCCACGTAATTTTAATTTAAATAAAAAAATATTCTAAATAGTCTATATTAATTTAACATCTTATCACATGATTATTTTTCTTTTATATAACATCAAGGTGACATTGTATTAAGAGTTCAAGTCAAAACAAATGGACATAACAATTCCTTTTTATGGTAAGATCCTTGAAGTGATGTGAAAGTATTCATGAATTCCACTTTTAAAATAAAATTACAATCTATAATGGGATACATTGTATGTTTTACTATAAGGTTATTTATATTCGTAAGTGGGTGAGACATCATCTCATAAAGATCCTACATAGTAATATCAATGAAAGGATGTTATGGGAATATACACACCAATAAGAATATACCATATAACATACCACTAGATATTCATATCTTTGAGTGTCTATAATGATCCTTATACTTCAAGTTATGATTAGTGCATGTAATGAGTCATGTTCTTTGATGCACTATCCAAACCACTGATCACTTATGCTTATAGAAAAATAAGATACATTTTGTGTATCAAAAGTGACATGGAATTATGGATTAAGTTAATATCATATTTCCCAGCCATTTATAGAATTTAATATCATAATCCCTTTAATTAAACTGACAAGTCCATTTTTTATAATAAAATAAAGAGAATCATGGCATAAATTTTGATTACGTGGGTATAAAATCTTCTTTATTTTATATTTATTAAAAAATGTATCATGTTACACATTGATCATTTCCCTCGGGGTTTTCTCATTGATACATTAACTTATTACACTATGGAATTATTTAGGTGTTATTAAATACAAATATTGGAATTTAAAAAATTCTCCATAATTCCACTAAGGGGACAGGAGGGTCACACAAAAAGAGTATCCATAACCGTAGTTGAATTATATTTTAGTTTAACAATTAGAAGAAATCATATTATCTATACTGGGGAATAGTATTTATTTAGTATTCTATTGGTCTCAAATATTTAGTCACCTATTATATTTTAATCATAATATATAGGAGAATTAAATATTAAATAAATATGTATTCACAAGACCATAAAATAAAATATTTATTTATCTCTTGTGAATAGTTGCGAGGTAAAAAATAATATTTTCTATTGAATAAATATTTATTTTATTACCCAAGTATCAAAATTAATTTATATTTTCAAGACTGTGGATATAAATATTTTTAACTTATTTAATTGATTATATTTATATCAATAAATATTTATTAAAAGTTTAGAGAATATTTGATATTGATAGTAAATCTAGGTAGGGCTTAGTGACTATAACAATAAAAGCATAGAATATCATTAAACATATATTCATTTATTAACTTTTAAAAAAATGATATCCATATTTACTTCTGCTACTACATACCATTTGGAGTAAAATTATTATTAATCATGGGGAATATATAGAATTTAATATTTTATAAAAAGTATTTTCTGATATTATAAATATTATAATCCTAGTTCTATATTTACGACATATAACATTGTATAGTGTGAACCACAAGTGAGATTTATTTTTGTGAAAAACATTACCACATATATATATTACCCTAAAAAATAATGAACAAATCTTGAGGATTCGTAACGCCCCAAAAATTTTAAAAATGTAACTTTTATTCGATAGCATGGATGACATGCAACACCAAATGTGTAATGAAATATAACTATTTGAGAATTTTTAGAATATTTAAAAATTTTAATAATTTTAATATGTTATATAGCTTAAAAACCTTGTGATATTGAGTAATCATTCACCACATGCAACACAATGTTTCATCAATAGTTTTCATTACACAGAAGACCGCATTTTACCAATTCACAATATATTATTAAAATAATATTATTTAATAAAATAAGATATAACATAGCTATTAAATTAGTGGTTATAAATAGTACTAACTAACTTATAAAAATATACGGTCTATAAAAATATAATCTTAATTAATTGGTTTCCAATTAATTAGAAATGAATATAAAAACCAATTACATATAATGGTAATATTTTAATTTTCTCCTCTTAAAGGGGTTTTTATTTATAAAATAAATTAATATAAATTATTTCACATAATTAATAAATTATATATGTTATTTTTTCAGTAAAATATTTTTTATTTTCATAAAATCTATTATATAGGAATAATAAAAAAAAAATCTTGTTTTTATCTTAAAAGTGTAGTTAAAAAAGTAAATTTGAGGAATTTTAATGGGAAAACAATACTAAATCGCATTTCTTGAAATTTTATAAATTTTATATGTGAAAAAAACATTTTTTAAATTATAATAAATGAAATTATCATAGGGTGTTTTTTTATATTTTCCTAGGAATTTTCTTCTTTAATGAATAGATAAAAAAATTGAATTTTAATTCAATACTTCTTTTTCTTCTAGTTTATTTATAATGTTAAATTATATTTTAAATTTATTTTAAAGTAAAATTAAATAGATGATAAATTGATAAATCTTATTATGTTCATTTTAATCATTTTTCTATCGAAATTGGATATATATATATATTACTTTTTATTCTTTTGATAATACAATGTAATGGAAGTATAGTTTATGTGTACATACGACCTACCATCTCCATGAATTGTGCATTTCATTTCTTATCTTAAAATTTTATTTATTATTATAAATACATATATAAAAAAATATATATGATTTAAAAATCCTGGTTTAAATTATAGAGATGATTAAAACATGATCAAATTAATAGGAACCACAAGAAACAAATCAAAACATACTCAAAAAACTATGAAATTAACATCCGAAATAGTGAAAATAAAGAACGATTTTTGACAACCAGGTGATGGGATTATTATAAGAAGATAATATATAAAATTATAAATATGATTATAGTTTTGGTATAATATTGTTACATGTTTTAAATGTATATATATTATTTTAATGTAATTTCACTTGAAAGGAAACACGTAGTAAGGGATTCTTGTTTTACTTTTATTTCAATGAGGCATACACCATTTTAACAACATATATATTTTCTGTGGTATGTATACTGCCCCTATAGTATTTTATATCATGAGTAATTTTATCTTTATTTTATTTATAGTTTCACATGAATTTATTTATATCATGATAATTATAAATCAAATTTTATCGAGTGGTAAGGGTCTTCGCCTATATTTCAATTCGTTGAGGCATAGTTTATTGTTGTGTGCAAAATTTATTATATATAATGTAAAAAAATACATTTTTACATGTGATATCATGAATATATAATTATTCATGGTATTTTTAAAATAAATTTTAACAATTTAATCTATGGGATTTTAACATAAAAGTTACCAAGTGTTAAAGATATTCATAACTTGATTTATTTTCATTTGGTTATATTACATCTTCATTGTCTTTAATATTATAAGATTTTGTGAATAGTAAATTTTTATAATATGTTGTTTTATTTCCAATTGTTTTATGTGGATTTAAATATTACACACATTATATATTCATTGATGTATTCTCACACCAATTTTATGGTCCTTTCAAGGGTTTACATCACAATCCCATTTTTTCGGGATTATTTACACAAGAATTTCCATTAAAGGAAATTATTCTATAATTGTTTAATAAATCCTTTCATTTCATTATTCTCTAGTTATTTATGATCTTTTTCGATTATTATGACCATTTTTTTAGTCTTATAATAAAAATCTCTTAGAATTTTTTTTATGAAAACCCGACTTCAGTTCTCTCTTTAATCAGAGAACCTGTTTTCTTCTAAAAACCATTTTTTCTAAAATTATTTCCATTTTTTTAACATTTCAAAATGATTTATAAATTAATTTCTACCCTTAATGACATTAAAAAATGTTTTCAAAGGAATATTATAAGGACCCATCCTTAAAAAATTACATAATCTTAAATTAAATGAATAATTCACATTGAGGATCTTTTTAGGTTTAGAGTTTTAGAGGGTTAGGACATTACTATTACATTACATCTCAAAAATTAGAAAGTAGATACTTCAAATCTGTTTCCATTTTTTTCATAAAATAAAAACTCTTGAAAAAGGCATCATGTCCAGTTCCATGTTTTAGACAGCATGAATTTCCCTTGATCCCATTCTTGACCTTATTCTATTTAAGTCTTATTAAAAACATTTCAAGACTAGGGATGAGCATAAAAAAACTCAGCAAGGGTTATAAAACAAAGAAAGAAAATATTAGTTCATCAATTCATACATAACATAAGATCTTTAACATAACTCATGATATCATAAGATTTGTGAATAACATAGAGAAATCATAAATCATAAAATTAACTTGAGGCATCTATATCATAGTTACATTATAGTTACCACAGCTACATCAGGAGTTACGTTGGAATACCCATCACAGTATATCCCCTAAATATCTTAGGAGAAACATTCACATTTACCTCCGTCCCGTTACCAAATGAATTGGAGAGCTATCTCAGGCTCACCCTCCCTAGGATTATCATAGACCAACCCATATACATAAACAATTCCCAAGGACCATAATATAATCATCACATATAACATAAGAATAAAGGAAATATAACATTCCTACATTGAAATTACAATATATATTTTCAATATATTGAACAAGATATTGAAATAATAAATCCAAAAACCATCTTCAATACAAAAATATATAATGTAGTATATGGTATTAATTTACCTTTTAAAAACATTATGGCTTGTTGAGGAAGCCAAAGATCTAATAATACTCGTGGCGATGGAAAACGTCATTATCACCGCTTACGTTAAAAGAAACATTAATTTTTTTCATTTTGTAAAACTCTTCAAAGAGAAAAGAGTACTTTTGAATAGAGGTAAAAATAAAATGGGTTTATACACCTTATGAAAGAATGTTGTGTGTAAATCAAAACATGCCTCAATGAAAGGAGATTGAGATGTTGTCCCTTATCTTGTGTCCGACTTGACCAATTCGTTCTTTAATCATCTAAATAATAAACTGAAGTTAATTTATAATTTATTAGGAACGTTTTTAAAGTTTATTATTCCTTTTATATCTCTTATAACCATGTTATAACATTATATAATCATTTAAGTTAATAATGGATGTTTTGTCGATATTTGGTACTTGAGTCAAAAATGAACTTCTTATATTTATAAGTTTTCTATGTGGTAAAAATTCCATTATATCCAAAATTATATTCATGATTTAGATATCATATATATAATATATATCCAGTATATACATGTATTTAAAATAGTATATAAAATTTAGAGTTAGAAATGAAATTCATCATTCATGGAGACGGTAAGTTGTACGTACGCATGAATGCTACTTAAATTCTTTTTTCGTATTTAAATGTAATTAAAACATAATTATACCTAGGTATATTATAATTATAGTATAATATAATATATAATATCATTAACTCCATCCTTTAAATGTCCCACATATGGAATTAATGAGTCATATCACTTTGAGGGGGCGGTAGTCGCACTTACTCAAATGAAATTATCACATTTACCCATAATGGAAACCATAAAGGTATGCTTTAAATAAAAAATACATAAGAATAAAAAACATAAACATAATATATATAATATATAAATAAATTTCCATCATAATGGCCACCATGAGAGGCGGAAGGAGATAATTGAACAGTCATCGTTTTGTGAGAGTTAGTTTGCCATCCACAGAAACAGTATGTTCTTTACCCATTAGATGGAGGTGTGTGTAAGTTTAGTTATAATACTTATCATAAAAACATACTAGTATATTTAGTATAATTTTATTACTATAAATGAAAGGAATAAAAAGAGTTTAGGGGTTCAAGAAGTAAAATAAAAGAATAGGATTTAAGAGAAACTGTTACCTTTAATTCAGGTAACTCTCTTTGTTTTGAACCAAAAAGACATCTTGAAGGGCCTTCTGCAAAAGAAATGGCTTATAGAAGGAGGAGAGGGATATAGGTATATTAATTGGATATAGTTTGGATGACCCAAGGGGCTTTAGAGGTGTGAGGAATTGGTTATAAGTGAGGGATTTTTATAAGGGGGGGAGGGGCTCTTTAGGAAAGTGTGCAAATATTATTTTATAATATAATGATTTTCGGTTTCTAATGCTCCAAAACTTATTAAAGTCAAATATAAGATACCTCATGGACAAAAGAAAATCATCTAATAATAATTGTATTGGTGTTGGATATTTTATTAATATTTCTAATCTTATTTATTTAAATCATTTATTAATGAGTTAAACACTGCATCATTATTGTCTCATATTTTTTTTATTTGATGTCTAAAAATTATAAAAAAAATACCATGATTTAGGAACTATTTATAGATTTCCAAAAAATATCTATAGTCTAAATGATAACTTATATAGACTTATGTAAAATGTAATTTACTAAAAGATATTTGTTTGTGTCATTTTTGTCTTTACTTTATGTTAATTAAAATAAAGGGTTATTATCACTTTTAGGTGGCTCCATGAGGTCTGAAAATCGACTCAAGGATGACCATGTTCAGCCATGACTCATCCAATAATGTTTTTAGAAGTTTTAAGGTAATTTTTAATTATTATAATATTTTTTTACCTAGAATTACTCAATTTACCTTTAACCATGGTAAATAAAAGTCAAAAGTTACTATTCACCAAAAATTATTTTCATCTTATTGAACCACATTTTACTTACTAATAACTACCATTTGAGTTGGATTTTCGAAATTCAATTCTAAGAAGCAGTAAAATTTCATTTAAAAGAAAAGGTCAGATTTTTAACTACTACTTAGTGGTTTCACTATTCCTCAAAAATTGAAGTTTTTCATAAAAATACAAAAAATTCATCCTAAGCTATATTTGAAAATCCGAATTCAAAAATTATTTTTATTTTACCAAATTAAAAACATATATGTTGGATTAATTAATTTAAAATTAATTCCCATTGTCAAACCAAAAAGCGTGTTTTTAAGAAATAATAACTATTCAAAGATTGACACTTGTTTATGTCCAATTTCAGAGGCAAATTACATTCAATGACCACTATTGGATTAAATGGTAAAATATATAATCTAATTACACTTTAAAACCAATAAAAAAGATATTCTAACCATATATATAAATTATATTAAAAGTCAGTTTGAATTAAAATACATCATTTTTCACTATTCATTAGAAATGAACTTTATCATAACAATACCAAAAATTTACACAAAATAAATTTTGATGTCCCGATTCTAAAGAAGAATTTTATTTTGTCAAACAGAACAAATAAAAGTGACCAAAACTATATTTAAAGAGGGTTCTCCATTAAAAGGAGGTAAATCTGCCTTTTAAAGTATATTATGCTTAAAATTAGATTCATTCACATTTTAAGCCTCTAACTTTTTTTTGGATAAATGTAAAAACATTTAACCAACATATATAAACATATATTAGATAGTTCTATTAATTCCCACCAATATAACGGCTAGGAATTAACTACCATTTAAAATAAGAATATTATATTGCTAGTGTGCAACATACGATTTCAAGGAAACCTGTTGTTCCGTATCAGGTACGCCATCGAACATAGAAACCCCTTTAAAGTAAAATTAATATTTAATTTACAAAATATTAATTAAAATGAAAACGTCATATTTATCTATTTATCAGGGATGTTACATCCTTTCCCCTTTTTGGGAATTACGTCCTCACAATGTTATTCACTTATCAAATAAATGGGGGTACTTATCCCTCATAGAATTTTCAGATTCCCACATCACCTCATCAGCCATATGGTTTTTCCACAAAACCTTTACATGATGAATTACTTTATTCTGCAACACTTCCTCTCTTTGGTCAATAATCTGGACTAGTTGTTCCTCATAAGAGAGATTATCTTCCAACTAAAATACTTTTGGGATCAAAACATGAGGTGAATCAGGAATATTCTTTCTCAACATAGAAACATGATAAACATTGTGTACCTAGGATAAACATGGAGATAAAGACACTCTATAAGAAACTGATCGAACTTTCTCTAGGATTTCATAGGGTCCAATTAACCTCAAACTCAACATTCCCTTATTTGCAAAATGAATCACTCTTTTCCATGGAGAAACTTTGAGAAAAACATGGTCTCCTAACTTGAAAGAAATATCCTTCATTATGTTATCCTCATAACAATTCTGCCTACACTATGTGGTTCTCATGTGCTTGTGAATCAACTGAACCTTCTTTGTCATCTCATCTACCAATTCTGGTCCCATCAGCTTCCTTTCCCCTACTTCATCCCAAAAATCAAGAGTTCGACACCAATTTCAATATAATTACTCAAATTGAGCAATCTGTATACTGGAATGAAAACTGTTATAATAATAATATTCAACCAAATAAATATGTAGCTCCCAAATTCCCTGGCAACCCATTGAGAAAGAATGTAGAATATCCTCCAAAATCTGAATTGTTCGTTCTGAATTCCCATCTAATTGTGGATTAAAAGATGTACTAAAATTTAATTCAAAACCCAATGACTTTTGAAGGCCTTTCCAAAAGTTAGAAGTAAACATGGGATCACGGTAAGATACAATGGATAGGGGAACATCATGCCACCTGACTATGTCTTTAACATACAACAAAGAAAGTTTATCTAGAGACCATGTATCTAGAATAGGAAGGAATTGAGCAGATTTAGTCAACTGATCAACAATAACCTAGATTCCATTATTACGTTGATATGTCTTTGGTAATACCACAATTAAGTCCATTGATATTTCATTGCATTTACACTCTGACACCATTAAAGACTGAAGCGTCCCTTTTGGTAACTGCCACTCTACATTAACCTATTGACAAGTCAAACACTTCACTATAAAGTCAGAAATAACTCTTTTCATTCCATCCCACCAGTAATACTCCCTAAGATCTTTGTACATCTTAGTACTTCCAGGATGAAATAAAAACGGAGAACTATGAGCATCACATAAAAACTCATTATTTAACTGTGAATGACAAGGCACACATAATCTCTTCTCAAACCTCAAAACATAATCATTCTCAATGTTAAAATTAAGAAACATATCATTTTGAACAAACTCTACCTTTTTCTTCAACTCAGTGTATTCCTTATGCCCATTCTTAATTCTTTCTGAGATAGATGATTTCACTGACACCTAAAACAAAATAGAGGAATTTCCTGCACTAACAAATTCTATTCCAATGTTCATCAAATCAATAACTAAAGGATCTCGTACAAAATGTAGCATGGTTAATGAAGCATTACTTTTTTGAATCCAAGCATCAGCAAATTCATTTTATTTCCCTGATAGTAATGAATTGTAAAATTATAATCCTTTATTAATTCCAGCCAGGTCCTCTGTCTCATCTTCAATTCTTTCTGAGTGAATATATACTTTAAACTTTTGGGGTGAGTATATATTTCACATTTTACTCCATACAAATGATGCCTCCAAATTTGTAAAAGAAAAACAACAGCAGCTAATTCCAAATCATGTGTATGGTAATTTACCTCATGTGGTTTCAATTGATGTGAATCATAAAGAATTACCTGATAATTCTTCATTTGGAAACAACCAAGTTATTTCAAAGAAGCATCACTATAGATAAAAAACTCACCATTTCAAGAAGGTAGTTCCAAAATTGGAGCATTCACCAATCTTCATTTCAATTCCAGAAAATAATCATCACATTCTTTTGTCCAAATGAACTTAACACCTTTTCAAGTTAACTTAGTCATTGGACTAGATAACCATGCAACATTTTCAATAAACCTTTGGTAATAAGCTACCAAACCAAGAAAACTACGCATCTCAGTTATATTTGTGGGTCCTGACCATTATTCAACACCTTTTGTTTTAGAAGGCTCAATAGTTATGCCATTTTTTGAAATAGTGTGACCAAAGAATGAAATTTGTTGAAACCAAAACTCACACTTTTTGAATTTCCAAAATAGTTTCTTTTCATTTAAGGTTTGTAAGATAAACCATAAATGACTTTCTTGTTCCTATTTTCTTTTAGAATAAACCAAAATATCAACAATGAACACAACCACAAACTTATCCAATAAGTCATGGAAAATTCAATTCATAAGATCCAAGAATACATCAGGTGTGTTCGTTAAACCAAAAGGCATAAAAAAATTCATAATGGACATATCTTGTACAAAATGCGGTCTTTAGAATGTCTGTTTCCATTATTTTCAACTGATGGTACCCCAAACTCAAACCAATCTTTGAAAAATACTGAACTCCCTGGTGTTGATCAAACAAATCACTGATACAAGGAAAAGGATACTTGTTATTAACAACGATGTTATTCAGTGCACTATAATAAATGAAATGTCTTGTTGAACCATCATTCATTTTAACAGACAAGAAAGGATCACCCCATGGTGATGTGCTAGGTCGAATGAAACCTTTATCTAATAACTCTTGCAATTTCTTCTTTAACTCTAAAATTTCAATTGGAGCCATTGGATAAGGGGGTTTTGAAATTGGCTTAGCATCAGGAACTATGTCAAATAAAAAATCAACTTCCCTCTCAGGTATTATATCAGGAAACTCATCAAGAAAACATCAAGGTACTCATTTACAACTGGCACATCATTAATCTGAAAAATTCATTTTTTTCACCAATATGAGCAAGGTAACATTCATTTCCATATTTTACTAGTTTCTCAGCTTCCTGATATGTTATCAAAAGTAAGGTTTCATTATTGTACACAATCTGAAAATCTTTCTGAAAAGAATCCTCTTTAGATTTGTAATCAATATTGGTATGATAAACATAAATCCAATCCATACCCAAAATAACATCAAAGTATACAAGAGGAAAACAATATGGTTTGCAGGTAGATTCATTCCACATACAAGGACCAAAAGGTTCATATAATTTCTTTTTGTCTCAACATTTCCTCCTGTTGTTTTTACCATATGTTTAGGATTCATATCTTGAGTTGGAATTCCCAATTTACTTGAAAACTTCTCTAAAAAGAATGAATGTGTAGAACCTGAATCAAACA
The DNA here is from genome assembly GCA_963277665.1 of Viscum album. Taxonomy (NCBI): domain Eukaryota; kingdom Viridiplantae; phylum Streptophyta; class Magnoliopsida; order Santalales; family Viscaceae; genus Viscum; species Viscum album. Next base: position 1,469,364,614 of record OY728125.1, on the reverse strand, counting down.
ACACATTGGCATAATCTGAACAAATAAACAGTTTACCAGATACTACTTCATTTGAAGGACCAACATCTGCTGAAGTAGTTTCAAATGATTTCACCACCCCTTTTTGCTTGTATCTCGGTTGCTTTCCCTCAGTTGAGTTCTTCTTTGAAAACTCATTTTCATAATGAACCATTTCTTTACACTTAAAACATTTTACTAACTGTAGATCAGATTTTTTATTTCCATTACCCAGCACATTTTCAGTGCAATTACGAGCCTTGTGTCCCATTTTACCACATCGGTAGCACTTATAAGAATTCATAAGGCATTCCCCAATATGTATTTTACCACAATTTTTACAAACTATAAGCTTATGTTTCATACCATAAGACTTTTTTGAAGAGTTCTTTCATTTATCCTACCACCTCGACCTTTAATTCTATTGTTTGTCAAAGAAGACCTGATCATCAGAAAACTCCATTTGCACCATCTTCGCAAATTGAACATGTTTTTCACAAATTTTTAACTCACAAGAAGATAAATCCCTTCTAAACATTGGATTTGATCCTGAGTAAAAAAGGATTGATTTTACTATCAATATCTCGTATGAAATTTGGTGCATACCTTGCTAGTCGAGTGAATTTTTCTTCATAAGTGGCCACTGAGTCCTCCTCCTGCCACAATTCAAGGAATTTTTTTCTATCCTAAGTTGAACCACCTTAAGGAAATATTTATCAAGAAACATACCTTTGAATTCATCCAAATCAAGAGCATCAATCTCCTCATTATACATGATATTTTTCACCATCGTCCACCACTGATCGGCTTCACCTTCAAAACGATAAACAGAAAGACTATCCTTTTTTTGTTATGAACACCCCAAAACATCAAAAATCTTCTCCAGTGCTTTAATCCACCATTCAAAAATATTAGGGTCTGACGATCCCTTTAATGATGGGGGACGTTGGCTCATGAAATGGTCTACTACTAACATGTTCCTCTGTGGTTGATCTGGCAGATCTTGTGCATGGATACCACCACCATGTATAGCCTGAGTCAACTGTGACATCAATGCAAAAAACTATTTGGTTCCTATTCTGACCATCTCAGGTTGCTTATTTGGAATTTTTTCTTCCTCCTGAGGTCGTCCCAACATTGTTTCCATGTTTCCTCTACAGAAAACCATTATGAACAAAGAGATATGTTAGGAGAAGCAACATGGTAATCTGTAAATGCTATCATTTCAATATTAACATAAATTAATTTATTGACATTAATTTAAAAATATGTTAACTCCTAAAGTTGTCTAAACCGACCTATGATACCAACTATAAGAACCCAACCATAAAACATTACATAATCTTGAATTAAATTAATAATTCACATTGAGGATCTTTTCAGGTTTAGAGTTTTAGATAGTTAGGCCATATCTATTACGTTACATCTCAAAAATCTCAAAGTAGACACTTCTACTCAGTTTCCATTTTTTTCATAAAATAAAAATACTTGAATAAAAGAGTCATATCTAGTTCCATTTTTTAGATAGCATGACATTCCCTTGATCTCATCCTTGACCTTATTCCCTTTATTTCCTGTGAAAAAAAATTCAAAATTTGGGATGAGCATAAAAATCCCAGTAATGGTTATAAAACAATGAAAGAAAATATTAGTTCATCAATACATACATATCATAAGTTCTTTAACATAGCTCATGAAATCATTAGATTTATGAATAACATAGATAAATCATAAATCATATAGGTAACTTGTGGAATCTATATCATACTTACATTGTATCTATCACATCTACATAGGGAGTTGCATTGGAATACCCATCACAGTATATTACCTAAATCTCTTAGGAGAAACATTCATGTTTACCTCTATCATGTTACCCAATGCATTGAAGAGATATATGAGGCTCACTCTCCCAAGGTTTATCAAGGAACCACTCATATACGTACACAATACCCAAGAACCATACTATAATAACAATAGATAACATAAGCCTAAAGGAAAGATAACATTCCCAAATTGCAATCACAACATATCTTTTCAAGATATTGAACAAGATATAGAAATAATAAATCCAAAACCCATTTTCAATACCAGAATACGTAAATGAGTATATGGTATTTATTTTCCTTTTAAAATGTTACAGCTTCTTAAGAAAACCAAAGATCAAATAATACTCACAGCGGCGGAAAAGGTCGTTGTCACCACTTATGTTAAAAGAAACATTATTTTTGTCATTTAGTATAACTCTTTATAGATAAAATATTCCTCTTGAATAAAATTATAAGTCAAATGGGTTAATACACATTATAAAGGAAAGTGTTTTATAAATCAAAATATGCCTCAAAGAAAAGAGATTGAGACGAAGTCCCTTACCTCATGTCTGACATGACCCGTTCGTTCTTTAATCTTGTGAATAATAAACTAAAGTTAATTTTAACTTGATTAAGAACCTTTTACAAATTTATTATTAATTTTATATCTCTTATTACCATGTTATAAACGTTATATAATCATCTATCTTAATAATGGTTGTTTTGTTGATATTTGGTACTTGAGTCAAAAATGAACTTCTTATTTTTACAAGTTTTCTATGTGGTCAAAAGTCCATTATATCCAAAATGATATTCATGATTAAGATATCATAGATATAATATATATATATATATAGTATATACATTTATTTATAATAGTACATAAAATTTATAGGTAAAAAATTAAATACACCGTTCAAGGAGATGGTATGTCGTACGAACGCATTAACACTACTTCCATTTATATTTCATATTTTAATGGAATTTAAGCATAATGATACATATTTATATTATAATTATAGTATAATATCATATATAATATCATTAACTCTATCATTTAAACATCCCACATATGGAATTAATGAGTCATATCACTTTGAGGGGGCGGTAGTCTGCACTTCCTCAAATGAAATTATCGCATTTATCCTTAATGGAAACAATATAGGTATTCTTTAAATGGAAGATAAATTATCATAAATAAAACATAAACATAATATATATCATATATAAATATAGTTCCATCATAATGGACACCATGATAAGTAGTATGAGATAATTGAACAATCATCGTTTCGTGAGGCGTTAGATTACCACCCATAGAAACAGTATGTTCTTCATCCATTAGTAGGTGGTGTGTGTAAGTCTAGTTCTAATACTTCTCATAACAATGTACTAGTATATTGAGAATACTGGGGTTGTTGTAAATGAAAATAATAAAAATATTTTAGGGGTTAGAGAAGTAAAATAAAAGAAAATAATTGAAGAGAAATTGTTACCTTTAATTTGGGTAACTCCCTTTGATTTGAACCAAAAGGACCTCTTGAAGTGCCTTATACCTAAGTTAATGCTTCTAGGAGGAGTAGAGGGATCCATGGAGCTTAATTGGGTAGAGTTTGGATGAGACAAGGGGCTTGAGAGGTGTCAAGAATTGTTTAGAAGTGAGGGATTTTTATAAGGGGAGGAAGGGCACTTTAGGAAAGTGTGAGAATATTATTTTATTATATAATGATTTTAGGTTTATAAAGGTTCAAAACATTTTAAAGATGAAGATAAGATGATTTATGGCTGAAATAAAATCATCCAATAAGAATTTTACAGGTTTTGTATATTTTTTAATATTTATAATCTTATTTATTTAAATCATTTATTAATGAGGTAAACACTGCATCATTATTGTGTTATAAATAATTTTATTTATTTCTTTCTAAAAATTAAAAAAAAATACTATGATGTATGAAATAGTCTTAGCTTTCCAAATAATAATTCTAGTCGAAAGGATAACTTATATTACATTATGTAAAAATTAATTTACTAAAAGATATTTGTTTGTGTCATTTTTGTCTTTACTTTATGTTAATTAAAATAAAGGGTCATTATCACTCTTAAGTGGCTCCATGGGGTCCCAAAATCCACCCAATTATACCCATGATTGGTCATGACTCATCCCATAAGTATAAGAAAATTGTTAAGGTAATTTTGTGTTATTATAATATTCGTTTTAACGTTAATTACCATATTTACCTAATTCAAAAAATATAATTTGTATTAATTAATTTAAAATTAATTCACGTTGTCAAAACAAAAAAGCGTATTTTTATGAAATATTAACTATCAAATGATTGACACTTGTTTATGTCCAATTTCAAAGTGAAATTACTTTCAATGACCAAAATTGGATTAAATTGTAAAAAAATATAATCTAATTACACTTTAAAACCAATTAAATAGATAATCTATTCAAATAGATAAATTATATTAAAAGGTAGTTTTGAATTAAAATATTGTATTTCTTACTATTCATTAAAAATGAACTTTATCAGAAAAATTCCAAAAAATTACCCAAAGTAAATTTTGATGTCTCGGTTCTAAAGAAGAATTTTATTTTGTCAAATATAACATATAAAAGTGACCAAACTAGATTTAAATAGGGTCCTCCATTAAAAGGCTTTAAATCGACCTTTCAAAATAAATTATTCTTAAAATTAAATTAATTCACATTTTAAGCCTCTAACATTTATTGGATAAATGTAAAAACATTTAAAAAACATATATAATCACATTTTGGTTAGTTCTATTCATTCCCGCCAATACAATAGCTAGGTGCTGACTAACATTTAAAATAATAATATTATATTTTAAGTTTTTAACGTAAGATTTCAAAGAAACTCATTGTTGTGTATCGGGTACGCCATCGAAGATAGAAACCCATTTGAAGTAAAATTAATATTTAATTCCAAAAATATTATGTAAAATTAAAAATTCATATTTCTCTATTTATCTGGGATGTTAAAAATATTCTTTCCCTTTTCAAGATAGAAAATTTTTCTAATATTTTTACAATGAAATAGAAATGTACGTTTTGCCTTATATGATATGTATGAATTTACAGACTGTCATATCTTTGAAGCTTCTGTACAAAGTTAGAAAGGATAATATATGAGTTAAATGTTTTGAAAAGTGATTTATTAAAATATATTTTTTTTAAAAAATTCCCAAATAAAAATGATATTTTCCTCATAAATGTTTTTAAAATATCTTTTTAATGTGTTTCCATTCATTAATGAGAACAACCCTTTTTTCTCAACATCAAATATCTATTTTTTTACAAAAAAATAATCACTTAAATAATTGTTTTTTGAACCTCTTATATAATTAGTTTATTGAAATAGAAAATGGAAATAGAAAGAGAAAGACAAGGAACTAAACTCAAGGTTGTCTAAAGAAAAGTAGACTAATAGAATCTTTATTCTTCCTATGGGTGATTTAGTATTTATTTTTCCAAGGATAATAATTAAAATCCATTCCATGATTCTTTGTTATCTCCCTTGAAATATTTCATTTCCTATGATCATTAGTCACAACATTTCCCCAAATTATCTATATCAGTTATCATGGATATCATTATTACCTAAATCGTATACCATTTTTACATACTGTGTTAACTTTGATAGTTATTTTATTTTTTCTGGAAATATTGAAAAATACATATTATTTATTCAATATAGATATTTTATCATGCATATTGTTATTATTTAAATCAATTACCTGATATGAGGAATGATTTGTAATTATAATGATGTCTCGGTTATAGAAATTATACAATCGCTTGATGCATCGATAGGTTCTCATGATTCAAATTAGTTGCACAAATTAAATAGGATTATATCCATAGTTTCAATATATATGAAGGGTACATCTTGATAGTAGAGTTTTTCATGTCCCTAAAACAGGATATCCAATAATTAAGCATTTCCTTCATTTTGATTCGGTATTAATTGTCCATGATTTTTTCACTATGAAACTATTTATGGATTCATTTCATAATCATTTTATTGATTAAATAGCATTTGGTTTCAATTTATTACATTTATATATTGATTATTCCTTATATAGAGATGTAAATGTCATGTGTTTTTAGTTATTTACCATTCCATAATGTTTATGAACTTCCTTCTTAGATTATAGATTATATGGAATGATTCTTCTGGTTTTTATCATGCCAATATGAATATTCTCATTGATTCATTATAGATTCCTCTATAATTAACCCTTGTTGAGATTTTGAGCTCAGCCTTATTTTATATAATTTCCCCTCTATTTCCAAAAGTTTACAAAGAAAGATATGCAAGGATATTATATAAGTAATAATATTATTATTTTTGAAAGAAAAAAAGTTATGTTTTAATTAGTGTATTTATTTATAATACATGACTCATGTATGTATCTAGTTTACTATTTCTACTAAACTCTAGGGTCTTTTAGGATTTGATTCCTTATTATCAATACAATAAAATGGTAGTAGACACTGGCTCCGAGCTTTTGGTGCTAGGTCACTATAGATTCTTTCAACGTATGGAGAATCCCTCACCCTCATCTTCTCTCTCAAGATCAATATATCGAGAGATGTGATCTTAAATAAGGAATGATAACTCATGATATCGAAACGAATGATGTATGGAAATTGATAACATCACACAAGAACCTAGTGGCCCCTTAGTAATGCTTAGAGACAATGAATCATGCGTGGAACACCAAAATATGGATTAAATTTTGTATCCACATGGAATAATAATTTTATAATACTAATCGAATATGAATGATCAATATCTTCATCTAAGAAATGTTACATAATTTTTCATATAATTATATTAATTATAAATTTTTCATGATGTATTTTATCAATTATAATGGGATTCATTCATCATGAATATATATATATATATTTAGGTAACATGTTATTCTTCATCATGTTCTTATGGTTTATTAATATAAAATCATAAAAAAGTATCATTAGGAATGGTCCCAATAAACTTCTATTGTGCCCATAATATTCATGTGGTATTATAACAGTCAAATTTAATGTTAAAAACACTTATTTGACAGTATAAAAATTATTTTTCTAGTATTAATTTTTCTAATAATTAATAATCCAAAAAATAAATATAATATGTTCATTGGTAATCATATGACCAAGAACATGCCATGAATGAGCAAATAATGCATGGAGATTACATCTAGTAGTGTTGTAGATCCCATATGTGTATCTAGATTACACATCTTGTATCCTAATTAGACCCTAAGATGACCCATTAAACAACTACCATATGAGGTTTAAAAAATCTTATAATTTTATATGAGAAATCATTACATGCTGTATAATCTAAAATTAATTACTCTGTTTTGACTTCCATGGTAGACCACAATTTTTAAGGTTTCACCACATGTAACTATTGTACACATCATGTAACACCACACAACATAGTGGTTTTTGGTTAATGTGTATGTTTTGTACTTTATTACGCCGCATGTAAATTAATTCACATTCTATATATTAACTACCATTCATTCAACAAAGGAAAAATATAATTACGTGACATGTAGTTGGTATATACATCATGCAATGTGGTTATATCCTGCATTAATTAATAGAAAAATCATAAGATCTGTAATGTGGTATAGTTACATGTTTTTTAGTTCTACTCATTCCATTTATTTCTTACCCATTTACATAGAGTAAACACTTTTCCAAGCTATTCAAACTTAAAAATATTTTACGCCTAAAAAATTTATTAGTTTTATTATAACCAATTAATAGGGAACGTAGTTTGAATAAACTATATGTGAAATGGTTTTAATTAAAATTAAATTCATAGTTAAATTATTTATAAATTTTATTACTATGAATTGTGTAGTTATATTACACATGTTGCATGGGAATTTAAATTGGTCGACACCACAATGGTTAGTGCATGTCATGTGACAAAACATATTGACATGACAACATAAATAGACATGAAGATCTATACCTTATATATCTATGTGATATTTCATGTATTAAACACCCATGTGAAGTACACAGTAAATGACTAACTATGATGTACTTTAGTTTGGAAAATCACACATTGTGTTTCCTCCATGAACACACCATGTAATTAAATAATTTTAAAAAAAAGTTATGTATGTCAATTTATATAAAAATTATAATTGATGGGAATCATATGTATCATCTGGAATTATTGTATTAATATTGAATATAAATTATTAATTACATAATATGACCATGAATTATTAACTTAAGATAATATTTTAATTAATAGAGAATGTGGAAATTAATTCTCTAATATGTAAATGTGTTGTCAATAAATTTATGTGCATGATCATGTGATTAGACTAACCAATGTATGTGGTTGGATCCCATTTAATTTTGAATTTTTTCATGGACTCTATATGTGACAAAGTATTATTAAATTAAATATGATGGCCTCTGATTTAACCCTTCCAACATTATTTTATAATACTTGTGTGTGCATGGTTTATTTTATGTATCCCACACATCTTGTTCTACTAACTTTTCAGCGAGTCAATCCAATAAAGGATGAATCTTCAAGGATAAATTGTTTTAATAACCGGAGATAAGGTGAAACCTGATGGATCGGATCCCTCGGCCCAGCAATATTGTCCACTCTGGCCCAGTTGCTATCTCAAGCCTCACGGCTTTAAAACGCGTTGCTGAGGGGAAGGTAGGCACGTGAATTTCAAGCACCCACCAATCTCCCTCCACAACCGATGTGGGATTGGTTACCGGGGCACAGGCACCAACAATCCTGGCGGGGGACCAACAATCCTGGGCCCAGGACACAACATCCCCCCCCCCAAGCCCACACCGGTCCCGAGACCAACCACCCTTTGATACCAATTGATGGATCGGATCCCTCGGCCCAGCAATATTGTCCGCTCTGGCCCAGTTTCTATCCCAGGCCTCACGGCTTTAAAACGCGTTGCTGAGGGGAAGGTAGGCACGGGAATTTAAAGCACCCACCAATCTCCCTCCACAACCGATGTGGGATTGGTTACCGGGGCACAGGCGCCAACAATCCTGGCGGGGGCCCAACAATCCTGGGCCCAGGACACAACATCCCCCCCCAAGCCCACACCGGTCCCGAGACCAACCACCCTTTGATACCAATTAATGGATCGGATCCCTCGGCCCAACAATATTGTCCGCTCTGGCCCAGTTGCTATCCCAGGCCTCACGGCTTTAAAACGCGTTGCTGAGGGGAAGGTAGGCACGGGAATTTCAAGCACCCACCAATCTCCCTCCACAACCGATGTGGGATTGGTTACCGGGGCACAGGCGCCAACAATCCTGGCGGGGGCCCAACAATCCTGGGCCCAGGACACAACATCCCCCCCCCCCCAAGCCCACACCGGTCCCGAGACCAACCACCCTTTGATACCAATTGATGGATCGGATCCCTCGGCCCAGCAATATTGTCCGCTCTGGCCCAGTTTCTATCCCAGGCCTCACGGCTTTAAAACGCGTTGCTGAGGGGAAGGTAGGAACGGGAATTTCAAGCACCCACCAATCTCCCTCCACAACCGATGTGGGATTGGTTACCGGGGCACAGGCGCCAACAATCCTGGCGGGGGCCCAACAATCCTGGGCCCAGGACACAACAAAACCAACTGTTATAATACTAATGTTTATATTGGAATGTAGAAACATGGGACAAGCCCAAATCAAAGATATTTTTTCTCTGAAGTCCATTATATGATTTATCATATTCTTGAAAAATCAACCAAAAAAATATCATGATTATATAACATTCTTATTTTATTTTTCAATGGTCAAGCTATCTTTATGTGATGAATGTATATAATATTTTAAATGAAATAACATAATATGACATGCTAGATAAATTTAAATAAATGGATTCCAAGTAAATATTTATCTACATATGGTCAATTTATAAAGTAAAATCCACATAATATTACCAAGACATATAAATGATAAGATAATTGAATTTATTAATTATATAAACAAAATCCACAAAGAAAATTTATGTTTAACAAGTCTTGTATTACATTAATTACAATACCACCATAGAACTTAGTGTTGGTATTTCCATTATTAGAACACTGACTTTGATCATTGAGTTCTTAGGAGTGTTTTTGGATGAATTATAAAATATGAAATTAATATAAGTATCAATTTTTGGACATTATATATTTGGTAGGAATGTATAAGGGAAATTTGTGTCATAATTTCATGATTGGGTAATCCACACAACAGATTAAGGAGTTTCAATTTTTTAGTCGAAAATAAAACCAACATAAATACCTTTAATTATTTGACCATACACTCATTTGTGTTATAAAAAAGGAAATATGGATCATTTCCACTAGAATATCCATATTATAGGACATTTAAAATATAACGGTGAGGGCTATTGGGACTTGATAAAATAGTGGGACACTAATAAAAATTTTAATATGTTACTTATTGTAATAAAGATAACTTATTAACAGTATTCATTTATATTGTATAAAATAGAGAATGAATCTGTGATAATGTAACAGTATATTCTAGAATTAGGAAAAGTCCTCACTAGTGAAAAATACCAAGAGTGGTAAAGTGATTTATGCACTTCACATACACAAGTAGGTTTATAATGGCATTGATGCTTATACTATATTATATTATATCCCATAACATGATAAATTTAAGGAATGTATTAAGATAAATGTGATTTTAACTATAATATAATATTATAAACTAGAATGGGAAATTTTATCTAGTGATCATGTTTTCAAATTTTGGACTATAATGATCATTTATCTTAGTTTCCCTTCAATTAGGATATGAAAACATCCACTACTATCATATTATCAAACTTATCAGCTAATTTTTTCATTTTTATTAGGGATAAATTGATTAAAGTTTTATATAAATCACTCAGAATATTTTTTATATTCTTTTTTGTATGATAATTATTTTTGGGAATATGATTCATCAATCCTAAGAGTGAAGCAATTAAAGGAAAGATCAAACTACAATGTTAAAAATAAATCCAATAAACACTTTACAACATCCTTCAATTCAAATAATGATTCAATAGTAAGGGAGTGATATTAACGCTATTTTCATTTAATATTTCTTGAATGGTAATTTGAAAATTAATTGAAATGATTTAAATAAGAAATAAAAATTGTATACATTTGGTATATTATTTATTAAATGTAGTACTTCTGATATAAATCATGAGTATATTTTATATAATATATATATAAAATATAGTAAGAAATTATGTATAAAATGTGTACTAGAATTCACATAAAATATCTAAGTAGCTAAAAACAGTTATTCTTATATCAGTCAACAGTATGGAGCATCATTCGATTTCCAATGTAGATTGATTCTATTTTTTATTGAGTATTTTCAAAACATTTACCTCGGGTTCCTTTTGGAAAGAATTAATTTTATTTTTTATTTTTAATAAATTTCATAATGGTATTTCAAAAATATCTTCAATTTAAGTATTACTAAAATAACTAATATTCAATTAGTAATAATATACAATTTAAATAAAATTCATGAAATTCTATATTCTAGAAAGATAACTATTTTTTAAAAGTAAAACAAATATATTTGGAAAATTTTATATCAATAAGGGTTTCCAATCTATATTGATATAAGAAATTATGTATAATGATAAAATAAAGTTAAATTTTAGATAAATAAACCTTTAGAAATACAATTTTGACTCAAATTTATTGAATTATTTTATCAATAAGTCTTTAACTTTTCTAAGTTATTCTTGATGTATGTTCACAAAAGCCATGATATTTCTTTAAAGTAATTTGGAATTATGTTTGAAGAAATGAATATACTTTCTGGAAAGGTATTATATCCTTCAGAGATGGTTTTTTAGGTTGTTATTTCCATTTATTCATAAAAAAAATTAAATTTAGAGTAATGGTATACTTAAACTCATATTAACTAATACACAGCTATGATGTAATGATTGTAAAATGAAGTTTGATGATGAGCCTAATATGTATTTTAATGATTCCCTAATTTCATCATATTCATATTTCAAAAATAAAAACATTATAGTTTACTATATCCTAATTGTTTTGACTTGTTGATATAATGTTAATAAATTGATGTATCAATTATTTCATTACATCATGTGTTTGTATGCGAGATATTTATATAGGCCAATACACATACATCAAAGGAATATAGTATGTGCATGTTAGTTTATTATCCTATTGTTACGTAGGATATTAACATACAATATATGGATTCATATTAGTCATGACTGAAAATATATACATATGTTTAATGGACATTTATTTTGATATATTGGGAGTTGACCTAAATTTTAGGCGGTCAAGGCTCTAGATGTATCTAAGTTATCATAAGAATAATGACTCCTCTTAGTTCACTAGGAGGATTTATTCTATGGATACATATGTTTTTGGATGTTAAAACCAAAAATGTGGTTTTATATTTACCAAAGTTAGTAATAGATATATTTATTTATTTACTTATAAATAATGAATCATAAATTGAAGATGGAAAAAATAATCTATGATTGAAATATCTATATGATTTCAATAACGGATTCCATCCACAAAAATTATGGGGATCATTATTTTGGATATTTCTTGACTTGAAATTTTTAGCGAGTATTCAATAGGAACTAGAAATGAATTTTATAATATGGTTTCATTAAAACATGATTGATTATTAAATTTTTTTTACTGATGTCAAGATATTGTCTATGAAAAAAACATTACACAATTGACATTATAATTCCATTGGAAGTATACAGTTCATAAAAATAATTTTTAATAATTATATTTTACATTGAGATATTATCACTACTTTCCTTAATGAAGACCACATATTAGTTTTATATGTGGAACAATAATAGGGATCTGTGGAACAAATAAATTCTATTAAAACACAAATAGCATATATAGAATATTTTTTGAGAATGGTGGAGTGCCCTGTGTCAACAAGATATTTTTTGGAATTCTATAGTTTTTCATGATAGATATGTTAATAATATATGGAAAATATATATTTATTACTTTCAGTTTATTAAGACTATACTGTTTTTTTTTTGTATATGAAAAATATAATTTAACCACCATGTTATAGTGAAAAGGATCTATATACAATTTTATAAGGGTTATTGAATCTAGTCATAGTTCAAACATTAACAAGATGGGAAAATTCAAGAATTAATTTTCACCCACGTCACATGGTATGTGACTGAATGGCCCGAAGACCTTCATTTTTTATTGATTTTTATAACCCCTCTTTCAAGGGATGAGAGGGAACCCTTACAAGGCCTGTAGGCTCAGAGATTACATGGCCCGTAGGCTTAAGAGATTACATGGTATGTAATATCTATTAATGGGATAATTTTGTGAATATATTTTTATATGATTATATTCTTGGACTCCATCTCATGTGCCCTAATATGTATGTGTGTGTTTGATATTACTTCTTTTTAAATAATAATAGTAAGATATCAATAAAATATGGACTAATTAGAATGATTTATAGTTAGAACTTTCAGAAATTACCTGAGAAAATAAAACTATATGATTTATTTCTAAGAGAAGAAATCGTAATACTATGTTTTAAGGGATGGAACACTTTCCTTCCTAAATATAATTTTGATCTATGATCATTGTAAGGATATAGTAATATATTAGAAAAAAAATTTATAGTATATGGTTTCTATATAAAAAATAACTGGTTATGTTGTGGATTTTAATGTATATTAAAAATTTGTTCATAAATGACTTCTTCCAATTTATCTTACACCAATATTAATAATATTATAAATATTATGATAATTTTTTATTGTGGTATTTTTCATGATTGTTGGTATCTAACAAGGGAATAAAAAGAGGAATACTCAAGGATGTCACTACATAAGATATTTTCTACAGTATATAAGGTAATAATAAGTATATTTTCCACAAAATGTGTACAATGACCAACCCTAAACTGAGAAAAATATAGTAGGCTTGGTAATTATAACCATACTTTGCATAAGTATTTTTAACATTCGAGATCTAAAATGATAGTTGTTAGTTATCTCTAGTTAACGTGGTCCTCTATTGGAGTTCATTCCCTTGAACAAACAAAATTTTACCTTTAATTATACTAATATTATAATATTAGAATTATAATATTATATATTATCACATGATGATTATTTTCACAAAATCAATATGAAAATTCCTTAATAATATTTTTAATATCAAAAGGACACATTTGTTACCAAGAAAGATGAGATCCATTATGTTCTATGGAAATATTATTTAATACATGTTATATAGATAGATAAAATAATTTCGTGGTACATAGGGTATGTTTTAAAATCAGGTACATGATTCCCTTAAGTAGATTAGACTTCATCTCATGATTTCGTCACGTAGTAATCTCTATGAGAGTATGTTGTGAGAATAGGCTAATATGTATACATTCCATTTGTAACATTTTGATAGATATTCATATCAGTGAAAATGAAAAATGATCCTTAGACATATGATTATTATTAATTCATATCATTAGTTTCATACTTTAATGATTTTCCCAAAGCATTGTTTTTTATGGAAATACTTATATTGTACCAGCATAGCTATTTTTTTACTTTTTTTCTTCACATAATCTTTATTATTATTATTATGAGTTTTTACTAAGTGGTTTATATTTTATTCTTTTATTATTAGTGAGATATTTTTTCAAATGAATTTAACTTACACTTAACATAAGTTATTATCATATGATGATTAATGCTTTTAATATGTGGAAAATCATTTTATCTTATTGAAATATAGATTTTAGTAATTATTATATTTTTCCCACTTTATGGAAACTCAATGTAGAAGGTTTAACTTTCTATACAAGATGTTATATAAAAACACATAATATGATATCTACAATATTTCCAAATCTAGATATTTATTCCATAATGTAGTTAGAGAAATTTATTCATCTTATATAAAGAATATATCACCCTCAGTTAAAAGTAAATAACCATTTCATTATTCACATTATTATTATAATATATGTGGGTGATGATTAGGTGAGTTTGGATAACATTTAGAGTGTTTCTTGAACTTCTATATTGCTTCACATTTGGTTCATGGTTTGGGAAAACCATGTAACACCAACAAGAAACTATGCATTGTGTGAGAGGGGTAAAAGGGAATGTGCACAGGTGGTGAATGGTTTTCCCAAACCATGTGTCCACCAAGAGAAATTCATGACACTTGAGAGAGTGGTATTTTCCTATACTCGCACAAAATTTGGAAATCATGTGATCCAACCATGAGAATTTTCTTCTTAGGATAGAATTTGTACATAGTTTACACACATTTTTTCTAACCGTGCGACTAATTGTGCACTTGTTAAAAGTGAGATTCTAATATTGTGAATATCATGCATTATGGTCTCTAAATCCATTTATTTCCTCCTCTATAGCCCTATATAAAATATCCCTCTTCCCAACGGAAAATTAAGCTCTTCTATTCAATATTGATGTGATCTGAAGGCTTCTATTGGTGTTTAGAATCCATATGTTGGAGTAAGTAATCATTCTTGTTTGGTGTTCATACTTTTCCTAAGAAATACATCTCTATATATATCAGGTTCTTATATCTATGTTGTCTGTAGATAGATCTAATATATGTGATGACATATATGGCTATATTTTTTTGGTTGATTTTAGGGGAAGATATATAAGATGTGTATTTGGAGATTCAACTCGATTTTGTGGGCTTTTGAGTACCATTCTTCATTTTCATCACAAATCTAGAGGTAGGTGGTTTCTTTTTGACTATTGTATTTAGAAATTATAGGATCATTTTCCAATTGATATTTTGAATGAAATTATTTTTGTAATCACTATTAAGTTATTTTTGAAAACCCTTTTGAGTGATGGTTTGTGGAATTATTGAAATTGGGTGTTTGATGGAAAGTGATTTTGGTAACATGATTTTAAAAGATGATTTTAAAATAATTATTTGATTTTGATGCATGTAAAAGTGTTTTAAATAATATTTTTTAAATTGAAATGTTTGATTAAACTACTTTCAATAAAAGTATGGTTTTATTGAAATTGATGGAATTATAGTTATGGAATGGTTTGGCATAATGGTTGGTTTGAATTCATATTACAATTATGAGGACCAGTTGAAATAGGGCTTAGTTCTTGTTCATGAAGGAGTAATTTTGCATGGGATTTAATTACCTTGTGATTACAAGGTAGATCAAAAAAAACCTCTCATGAGTGTTGAACATTCATAATGAAGCATGAATGGTAGGACTTGTGGATATTTGGAATGAAATGGTTATGACAAAATGGAACTTTTGAAGTACATTAACGTATTGTTTGGTTGTTTACATTGTAACTAGATGATGTTTGGAGAAAATGGTTTTGTTGAAACCTATTTATATTTTTATATAAAATTATTTAAATTTTTTTTATATAAAATGTTTTATAAAAATGTTTGTATCATGTTAAATCCTAGTGGCGTTAGTAAGAAAGTCCTGGGGGGAAATCTACTGAGTTTCATTAATCACCCATACATTGGAATATTTATTCTTTTTCATATTTTTTTTATTGGGACATGGGAAAAGGTAATGTGTCCCACATCATTAGAAGTACTTTGTGATACATGGTTTGCTAGTGGAGTTGGAGCCTGGATCTTTGTGCAGCTTTGTTGTTATTTGGTAGTCTTTGAGTTTTGATAGTATTATATTCCATTGTATACATTGATATTTTTGTTTTTTCATATGGTACTATTTGGTTAATTTTTATATAAAATAAATATTTGAATTATCTTTCATTAATATCATGCATCATATAGGAGTTTATTTTTTTATGACTTGTTTGGTCGGTTATATTTTTCTCAAAGAGAAAATTGTCCCCCACCAATTTCTTAAAGCCATTGGCATTAATTTCCATCACTTGAATCCTCGGGGATGTCTCTTAAGGTCATGTATTATCATTTTTCCTTATCAATCCAATGATTAGGGGTGGGATGTTACAAGTGGTATCAGTTTTTTTTCCCAAAATCTATTTTCGACAAGTGGTATTATCTTGGTCATTATGAATATCTTTATGGAACAAGTATCCTTTGAATTGGTATTAGTTTTCTGTCTTGGAGTTGATTTTTAGTCTGGCCTATTCCTTGTTTTGGGTTTGTATAAAGGCTTAGCATTATCAAGACATGAAATGTAGAGCATAAAAATGTAACTAACTTTTTTATGGTGAACATCATGTTACCAGGGAGTTGGGTACCTAATTTTTTTAGAGACACTTACAGAATTTGGAATCTCTGGTTAACCAATTAGATGTTAATGACATGAATTAAATGAATAACATGCAAATATAAGTGCATAAAACATTTTGATTAATGATTTATGAATTTGTGAAAACCCATTCTTTTTTGAAAAAAATGAAATCATTTTCAAATGAAATACTTTGAAAAGAATATGAATGTGATATTTTTAAATTGTTTTATTTTCAAATGAAAGTTGAAATTTTTAAAAAATGGTTGAACTTGGATATGGTTAATTTTTGAAAGAAATTTTGTGGTAGTATGATGCGATTGAATTTGAATTTATTATGCCTTTAGATTTTAGAGAATGTGAGTTATGGAGGTTGTTGGGTTTCTGGAAAATGTAATCTGGTAGGCATTAGAGGAACCATTTGAAAGAGGTCGTTGAGAATGTGGTTTCACCTAATCCACTGATGAAAGAATAGTTGGTCTAAATCATCTAATATGATTTTCAAACTGTTGAGTTAGGACCATAACTAGATACTATTTTTACAATTTCTATCACTAATTAAAATTCATGTATATGAAGTAATGTTTTCATCATTAGAGGAGATGAGAGCTCTATCACTAAGAAAAAGTGGATGAGGGACACATATTCTCAAGGTGGTGGAACACATTGGAATTAGACCACATGAGAATGTAACTTTCCTCCAATACCTAAGATCAAGCCTGGATGTTTTTATTTTTGCTCACTGAGTCACATCAAGAAAATGTGTACCACACAACTGAGATCATGCCATAATTAATACAATATGGGGAATATTCAGTGCTGTTGTCGCAGTTCTCTAAGGTCAGTTGCTTAGGACACTTCTCATGTGTCACAAACATCATATGCTTCGACGGGGATAGAAAATGAATAAATCTCATTATCATAACAGAGCTATCCATGATGATTCTAGGAATACCATTACTCAGTAGGAACTGAAATCTAAAAAGGGAAACAAGGGGCAAAGTGTTGTTAGAAACAAATGATATGTAGCTGAGAAGATTATTGTGAATGATCAGTTATCACCATCTACAATCATAGGTAAATTTATTTTGAATTCAACCCTTATACAAGTTTTATTTATACGGGTGAATCTAATTAGTTTTATTCATCTAGTTCTGTTGATTTTATTAGTTTAAAATTTGAGATAATTCCATTTTTGATAAAACATCAATATCATCATCATCAGACAGAATGTTGAGCCTTTTGTGCAGAGAATGTTCTATAACCATTGATAGATTTGAGTTCAAATGTGATTTCTCTCTATTATAGATGGATTTCTATGTTGTAATCCTAGGTATGGATTTGTTGAAAAATTTTAAATCTCACATCATCTATTATACAAGAATATTTAGCTTAATGACTGAGGATTACATCGAGCATCTCTTTATAGTGGAATGGAATGTAATGGTAGGCGCAACATTATTTTTTGATAAAAAAATATGAATTATCTCTTACCAATTGGTAGTGTTGACATTGGAATTAATGGAATTGATTAAGGAATAAATTTTTCCACCATTTTGGGATCAGTTTCCAGATGTTTTTATTGAAATTTTTTAATAATACCACCTATAAGAAAATTAGATTTTATGATTGATATTCTTGTAAGAACTAATTATATTTCTATTATGTCTTATAGGTTGTCACAAACTGAATTATGGTATTTTAATTAGTAATTGGATGAGTTGAAAATAAAGGGTTTCATTTGGCTGAGCATGTCCCCATGTGTAGCACATGTCTTGATTGTGAAAAAAAAAGAGGATGAAACTCTAAGGATGTGTGGGAATTATCATAATCTTAACCAAGATACAATAAATAATTGGTACTTAATTCCATGTGTTGATGATGTGTTCGAAAATTGATGGGAGATAAGTGGATCTCTAATATTGATTTGCACTCAAGATATCCCCAATTGCTAGTTCAGAAGAATGATATTGTGAAAATAGCTTTCAAATGTAGTTATAGCCATTATAAATATGTGATAATTACTTTTGGTTTTACGAATTCCGTAGACGTCCTTGTGAAATTAAAGAATCATGTATTTTAGATATATTTTTATTTCTTTTAATTATTTTTTTGGACAATATATTGGTTTATTCACTAAAAATGGATGACCATGAGAAACACTGGGCAACATTGTTGGGAATATTGATAGATCATCATTTGTATGCCAAATTATCAAATATATATTTTTTGAAACAAGGGGTATGATTTCATGGCCATGTTATTTCTAAAATACGTTTTTCTATAGATCAGGAGAAGATATAAGATGTTTTCTATTGGAAACTATCTAATAATTTCATTGAGATACAAATAATTCTTTGACAACATGGGAATTACTGATGCTTTGTTCTTGATTTCTTCCAAATAGCTTCACCAATGATAGTTCTGACAAAGAATAGCATTTCATTTCAATGGGATGAATAATTTTAGAATTATTTTCAAGACAGAAAGGTTATCCTTACATCAACAACAATATTGAGTTTTCAATAATCAGGGAAAGGGTAAGTGTTGTATTATAACACATCAGGACCAGGGTTGGGATGTGTTCTCATGGAAGGAGAAAATGTTTCCCCTTATCTGTCGAGGTTGTTAAGGTTGAATGGGAATAACTACTGAAAACGTGATTTGGATTTTTCTACCATATTCCATGATTTAAATACATTGTGTCATTATCTCTTTAGTGAAATATTTATTGTGGTCCCATAATAGAAGAGATTGAAACATATTTTCTCACAACGAGATTGGAATCTGAGAAAAATAATATAGATAGAACATATCTAGATACTCGATATTGGATTTATGTATACACTAGGTAAAGGAAATTCAGTGGCTGATGCATTAAAAAGAAATTTATATGATCAGTTGTAAAAAGAAGCTTCATACGAGTGGTAGTTAATGTCATTCTTAAATGAAATCAAATTAGAATGTGAAGAATGAGGTGAAGTTTCTTTTTTTATTCCAGTTTCAGTTGTTCGTGATTCAGTAATGATGGATAAAGAGACACAAAAATTTGATTTAGATTATATTTTTATGAGTTCAATACTCAATGATGGGGAGACCATTGGGTGATAGAAGCTGGATCAGTGTTCAGTGATGTGGTTCATAAATCAGATAGTCAAACCTAGGTATTTTCAGAAATAACTTAATCACACTTACCACCATTCAAGATGATCATTTCATTTGGGAATTCCAAATAAGTTTAAGGCTTTAAAAACACATATTTGGGTGATCTAAATGAAAATTAAGATGGATGAGGCTATTTCAAAATGCATAACTTTTCCAAAGGATAAGGTTAAGCATCATCGACCAGTAAGTATGTCGCAGTCTTTATAGATTCTAATTTAAAAATGGTAGTAGATAGCCATTCATATTATAACATGTATCTCAAGAATGGTTCAAAAACACGATACCATATGGGTAATAGTGTATCGACTCACAATGTTAGTTCAATTCATCCCTATTTTTGAATATCATACGGGGGAGGAATTTTCAAAATTCTATATCCAAGAACTGTTAAAAATGAATGGAACGCCAGTTCGGATCATATCGGACAGAGACCTGAGGTTTACATACCATTTCTATAAATACTTATAGAAATCCCTTGGTACTCAATTCACTATGAGTATATTGTATCATCCATAGATGGATGGGAAATCTGAAACAAATATACAAATGTTGGAAGACAAGTTGTGGTAATGTGTAATGGAATTTGGTGGATCAAGTGAAGATAATGTGACATTATTGTTGTTCTAGTATAAAAACAGTTGTCATACCTTAATACATATTCCTTATTTTGAATCATTTTATGGGTTTCTTTGTTATTAATCATTTTTCTAGGTCAAAATAGGTGAGATTTCATGAGTTTATCTGAGCATTTTCCATGAAACAAAAGAGAATATTTGATAGATCTGAATGAAGACAATATGGATCAAATTCATCAGAAATCATAATTGGATGATTGTCTATGGTTTCAATCATTCAAGGTGAGTGATCATGTGTTCTTAATGATCTCTCCAAGGATTTGAAAATATCATTTTGAGAACTAGGTAAAATTATCTCCACGATACATATTCCCATTTGAGCTACATGAACAGGTTGGTTAGGTGGAATATCATTTTAAATTACCACAGTGATTAGGTGTGGTGCATAATGTGGTCTATGTATCTTAATTGAAAATTTATCAACATGATCCTGACCATGTGATTTGATGCGATCAGGTTGAACTAGACCCGGATGCTTCAATAGTACATATCCCGTTGTAGATTTTGGATAGATAATATAAATTATTACATGGAAAAAGTGTTGGCCTAGTGTGAGTTTTGTTGAAATATCGTCAGATACAGAAATATACCTTGGAATGGAAGACAGGAATGAAATATCAATGGATAGAACTTATTTAGGGAATCCATGGTTTTCTACTTTCTAGGGATGTAAAGGACAATGGTTGGGATAATGTTGCAACCTTGTTTTCAAGTATGTAACCCTTTCATTGTGATGTTTTAGGTTATAATGTATATGTGAGATATTTGGGAGTGTTTGGACAACATTGGGAGTAATTTTGTAGCTTTTCTATAGGTTCATGATTGGTTTATGGTTTGTGAAAATCATGAAACACCTATAGGAAACCATGAATAGCGATACATGGGGAAAAGGGGAGGTCCACGGGTGGCACACGGTTTGTCCAAACGGTGCATCCAATAATGGAAAACTGTTCCACATAAGATAAAGGGATTTGGCATATTCGGAACATTTTTTGTAAACCATGTGATCCAACCATGTGAATTTATTTTTGGGGATAAGAGATGGCGCTCTGTTAATGGACGTTTTATCTAACAGTGTGACTAACCATTCATGCGTTAAAAGTTGGATCTTAAATTTTTTTATCTCACAGGTTTTGGTCTCAAACTTGCCCATTTTTTCTATTTTGTAGCCCTAAATTGATATTAACTCTTGTCAATTGAAGAATCAAGATTATCCTATTATTTAGAATGTTATTTGAAGTATTATCTTGGTGTATTGAAGCCAGATTCTTGCAGTAAGTGATCATTCTTGGTTTTTCCTGGTACTTTTAATTAGATATACTTCTCTATCTCACTCAATTTCGTAGATTTATGTCCACTGTGAATAGATCTAAGATATATGATTCTAAATATTATTATATTTAGTATGATTTATGTTAGGGTATAATATCTACGGAGGGTTTTGGAGATTAAACCCAGTTGTGTTGGCTTTTGTGCACCCTTCTTCCATTTCACTATAAATCCAGAGGTAGGTGGATTCTCTCTAGACACTTCTATTTAGAAATTAATGGATTAGTTTTAAATTTATTATTTTTATTGAAATATATTGGGTATTAACTTTGAAAGTATTTTTTAAAATCCTCTTGATTTACAGTATGTGTAATTATAGAAATTGGGTGTTTGCTGGAAATGGATTTTGGTTACTTGATTTTAAAATTATCATTTTGTTTTGATGAAATATTTTTTTATAATAAATGTTTTTATTTAATTAAATATTTGTTTAAATTTTTTTTAATAAAATAATCGTTTATTGAAATGATTGGAAACATTTGTTTTTGCATGGTTTGGCATAATGGTTGGTGTGAGTTCATATTTCATTTATGAGGACCGATTGAAATATGACATGGTGCTCAGTGTGAAAGGTGTAATGGAACATGATATTTAATTACCTTGTGATAACATGGTAGATCAATGAGAAACATCTCATGAGTATGGCACTGTCATAACAATGTGTGCATGGTTTTATATGTGGACATGTAGAATGGAATGGTTATACCGAAATGGAACTTATGAAATGGTTTAAAGTATTGATTGGTTTTTTTTATGGAACATGATGATATTTTCAAAAAAAAATGTTTTTATTGAAACTATTTATATTTTTCATATAAACCGTTTTAGAAATTCAATTTTATAATCTATTTTATTAAAATTTTACTAACATGTTCTATCCTAGTGGCATGAGTAGGGAAGTCATCTGGGAAAATCTACTGAGTTTAATTAATCAAGTATTATTTAGAACTTTTATTCTTTTGTAGATGATTTTTACTAGTAAATGGGAATTGGAAAACTATCACACATATTTAGTATTACTTCATGATACTTTATCTGTCAGTGGAGTAGGATCATTGAGCATAGGAATATTTGGAGTTATTTCATCATCTATGTGTTTTTATAGTTTGGTATTCAACTATGTACATTGATATTATTGTCTTCTAATGCCGTAGTCGTTGTTCATATTTGATAAAAATTAAATTATTTACTTTTATTTAATTGATATCATGCATCATGTAGTAGTTTATTTAATTATGTCTTCTTTTTTTGGGTATGTTTTTCGGAAAGGGAAAATCATATCCCACATGCATAATGATTCCCATGGCATTAATTGGAAGCCTTTTCCACCTTAGGGATGTAACTTAAGTCCATTTAATATCCTTCAACATTATCAAGCCAATTATGAGGGGTTGGATGTTAAAAAGTATTTTCTAAAACATAAAATCCATAAATAACCAATGGAATTTGTGAAACATAAGTTTTAAAATTTAGTAATATAATTCAATTAGGAAAAATATTTTTTCTACAAAACATTTAATTCAGTTTACCTTATGCACTATAGTAGTAAATGATTTATTGTATCTTAGGAAGATAATTATAAACTAATTTTATTACAATAATGATATCATCTAGTTATATTATGAAGAACAAGTAAATTTTGATGACTGTCATGATTTCTTTTATAATATTATCATAGTCTCTCATTAAGTCGTTTAAGGATCTTAAAAATATCAGAAAAATATTTTCAAAATTAAGAAAATATCAAGGTATATAAAGTGTCATTTTTTGAAGAATGGAATCATCCAGATAATAAATATTTCTAACATCACATCTACATAATTATATTGCATACTTGGAAGGAATTGACACATGCCATTAGGAGCCTATCTTATCATATTTTTGATGTATTATTCACTCAACCATTTTGATTATCTCATATTCTTATGTTCAAAATCAATGATGATATAATAATCAGTATTTTTATCCACTATATGGATATATAGATAGATATATGCATGAACACACGAATAAATTAATAACACTAAAGATAAATTCATGTACATATAAAATAACTTATATGATTCTTCTATTTTGTTCTTGCATGTTTGTCTATTGAAGTCTTCGAACATCTAAAATAGTGATTTGAATATCATCATCTTCTGTAGATTTATCCTTATCTACTATAAATTACCTCCTAGAACTACATGATGTAAAAATTAGCTACAGTAAATTCACAGCTATTTTATCTATACTCATTATAAGTGAGTGTGTTAATTATATGTATTGGTATTTTAAAGGGATAAACTTTTGGAAATCTTTTGAACTTTTATATTGAGTAAGAACTTCTTGTAATCAAGTAAGAACCCCCCAAAAATGGGTTATCATAATGAATGTCACCAAACTCATAGAATAGAGTGTTTGTGGATATGATCAAGGGATTTTGTTTCCCATAACCACAATAAATCTCTTCAAGTATATCTACTTCCAAAAATCGTTTACATTTTCACCGACTATTTGTATTAATGAGTAGATTTGATATCCTATACCATGAAGAGGGTGGTTTAATAGTATGTAAATTTTTATAGAACTCAATTCACCCCCTCTTGAGATTTTAGTAATTCATTCATTGGGAAAAAATTTAATCATATTTCATGACTCTTGAGTTCATATCTATCAAAGGATCAATTCTAAAGATCTTTTTTTAAATGGATTTTAAGGATGATAAAAGTGAAGTTATTTCAATGTTTGGAGCTCGTTTCTTCAATAGTGAAAATTGTGGTTTCTATAAGTCGTGAATCACCATTTATTTGAAAACCATGGAATAAAGGATTTTCATAAACAAGTAATACTAAATGTAATTAAAAAGACAACACCAGACATACGAGATGTTGAAACTAAAACAATATATGATCTGAATTATATGTCTATGAATTCTATAATATTTATAATTGGTCTAAAGGATTTTAATCACGTTTTTAAATCTCAAATAGGTTATGAAATGTGCAATACTAATGTAAATTCTTATGAGGGTAAAATCAATGTTATGGACCATAGATATGATAGTTACAAACATAATTTTAACACATTAAAAATGGAATAATGGGAAAGCATTATTCAATTGAATAGAAGACTTTTGAAGATTTTTAATAATGTTTTTGTCTTGGCACACCAATTAGTATGACTTGGAAGGAATTAAATGTTGTATGATATTTTCCACTAAAGTGGAGTGGAATCTAATCTTCCATTATAAAATCTATAGAGGATGATAATTTAAAAAATAAAAAATATTATTTGAACTATAATGACGTATGAAGATGAAATAGAATCTGAAGCTGGAGAATATAAAATGG
The DNA here is from genome assembly GCA_963277665.1 of Viscum album. NCBI lineage: Eukaryota > Viridiplantae > Streptophyta > Magnoliopsida > Santalales > Viscaceae > Viscum > Viscum album. Next base: position 1,469,339,017 of record OY728125.1, on the reverse strand, counting down.
TTAATAAAGAAAATTCTAATTTGAAAACTCATGACGAAATCCAGGATCAAATGATGATCTTTTATAGTTTTCCCAAATGTTATGAAAGTTATATACCAAGATAATAGGTTTTATAATACATTTCAACAACTACAAGAATTATGTAGACAATAACATGTGAAAATATTTTTTGGGATGAAAATATTAAAATAACATTTTATTTCATTACTAGAGTTCTAATACATCCTATCTTAAAGATAACACCCTATGAGGTTTTACAATAATATAAGACCAAAGGTAGGGTACTTTAATGTATTTGGATGCATGTTTTATATCTTAAACACCAAGGGAAATCATGGTAATTTTGATTTAAAAGCTATTGATAGAATATTTATAGGTTATCCAAACACTTAAAAATCTTATAAAATTGTCAACAGAAGGTCAATGACTATTGAAGAATCAACGCATTTGATGTTTTATTAAAGTGATAATTTTTACCATCAAATGAATCAAATATATTATATGATTAATTATCTTATGTACAAGAGACCTAACCCCTAGTATAACTTAAATATGATGATTTTAAATTTCAATATTTTGAATTATTTATGGGTTCATACTTGTGAACCAGAAATTGTGTTACATAGACAATCTAGAAACACTAAATACCATCTTCTAGAAATATATATAGGAAGTTATATTAATTAATTAGTTATAGAAGGAATATTGGAATAATATTATTATTTTCTTGCATTTTATCCAAGATAGACTGTACAATTGAAAGATAATCTTTAGCTAATGAATATTAGGATTTATCTGTGTACGAAGATAGAAACCAGTTCCGGAAGAACAAGTTATGCGAAATAGTTTATAGGCCTTATGAATATCCAATTATTGGAACTAATTGTGTATTTTAGAATAAATACTATTATCTTGGTTTGATCACTATAATCAAATATATACTAGTTGAAAAATGGTTCAATCAAAAAGAAAGAATATATTTTGAAGGGATCTTTTCCCCTGTAGAAAGGTTTGGAGTAATTAGAATAACTTCAAAAATATACATCATTTATGAATTTTAAATTTTATCATATGTATATTAAATCTTGATTTATAAATACATTTTTAATGGTGGATTTTTATTCTGACCGGCCTCTGGGTTTTGAATACCCATACATTTAAAATTAGGTTCCTTAACACACTCAATCTATCTATAGACATTAAAAATCACCTTGACCATGGTATGAGAGATTAAGATATTCTATTTTATAAAATGGATTTTCGTTAAGAAATATAGATCATTATTTATTTAATAATATTTTTTTAGAATACTCTTGGTTACAAATCCATGTTGATGATGTTATTTTCATGTGAAAAAACTCCAATTGGGTAAAACGTTTTCCAAAATTTGGAAAAAGATTGAAATTGTTATGATGGTTGAGATAAACATCACTCTATAATTTCAAATTTATAAAAACAAATTTCTAATTGTCATAAATCAGAGAAAATACATGATTTATTTAAACAAAATATTTTTACATAAATACATTAAGACTCAGTAAAATCCTATAATATCAATTACTAAAAATGGTTTAGATTAAGATATAAAACCAGTTGACAATGAGTTGTATAGTGGAATTATTAGAAGTTTAATTTATATTTAAACAAGTAGACTAGGAATTTTTTTCATAATGAATTTTTTAAATATTTCAATCCAATCTACTAGAATCTAATTTTAAAAATGTGAAATGAGTTTTAAGATATTTAAAAGGAATTATTTCCCTTTCTCAAAATTTTACAAAAACCTCTAATTTTAATTTCACTTCATATTCAGATGCTAAAATTGGTGATTGTGGAATACATAGGAAAATCACCATAGGATATTTTATTTTCATTTTAAATCTCTAGTATCATGTCAATGTAAGAAACAAAACTCTAGAGTCTTATCAACTGGTATAGTAGAGTGTATAATAGTTTGATGTTGTTGTGAATAAGTGGTATTAATGAAAGACACCCTATTATATTTTTTATTAAATATTAATTTTGTTTTAATCAAATATGATAAAACAAATTCTATCTAGATTTACAATAATCCAATAAATAATTATTGAAAAATGATCATTGATTTAAAAAAAATATTAAGACATTATGAGAAAATGGGTGATATCACTGTAGATTTTTTTTAACAAATAAACAATTAAGAAATTTTTTAAAAAACCATTTCGTATTAAAAATTTTGATTTTATAAATATTGAATTACATTTTTTATCTTTGGTTAATTTTGATTTAAATTATACTTATCTAGTATCATGAAATTATAATTTATAAAGTATATTATTTTTATCATCTCATTCGAGATCTGATGTTTTGGTTTTCAGTATTAGTCATATAAAAATCAGAAACATCACATATATTTATTATGATTACTCTAAACATTACATTACATGACACATTTATTACCACAAAATAAAATAAGGTAAATATGTTTTATGTATGGAACCAAAGAGAAACCTTATATCTTCATCTCTTTTCGATATGTACCATTCTACCCTAACCCTTCAGTATTACAAAACTCGTTCAAAATGTTGAAATATAAAATAATAGACGGTGATGCCTGTAGATTTTCCAATCATCCACGGACTAGAATAAATGTTTTTAGTGGTAGATGCATTTATTTCAGTTGGTTGGATGGAAATGATATGTTACTTAAAAATGTTATAAATTATCATGTTATGGATTTTTTTATAAAAAAGGAATCGAGTTTATTTTATCAAAAATATGTTTTTTTGAGTTTTATCAGATGATTGCATTTCATTTTAATGATAGTGAAGATTTGATTATACTGACTATAAATGAGAAATGTTTTTCAACAATATAAATGGAAATATATAAGGCTTCCAAATGTATCCATGAATGTTATGGCAAAAAAAATACATCTCTATCTACTAACGATGAATAAATTTCTCCATAGATAATGAATTCTTTATTCAGAACATCTCATGTTGAAACCAAGCTAGTGATGGATTTAGAACCTGGGAGGATGGTTCATATAAAATCCATCCAGTCTTTTATTACACAATGGAGAGGTGGTATTTTAAAAGCTTTTATTCATAATTTTGCATTGATATATCTATTTATGATTAATAAAAATATGAAATTTTCAGGATATATTTTGTTGTATATGTGCCATATTAAAAAAATTACTTAAATTTTTATCCTTTTGGAAGTTTATTGACCTTAGATTTTGGTATTGTCAGTGTCTGACTGGATGAACAAATAAAACATGGTGTTATAGATTAAAAACACTTAAAGTCTGTGTGTTAAAAACAATTGGTTTTTATTGGGATTTATCTTTGAAAAAATTTATTCAAGTTAGTTCTAATGAAGAAGTTGATATATTCCCCGATACAATTGAGGGGATGATTTCTCACATGGAAATTGCTAGTGAAGTTATGATTCATACTTTTTAATGTGTTCCTATTTATAATGATGAACCAGTTCAAGTAACGGATGTAATTAATTTTATAGAAAAGGAAAATATCACAGAAATGTGATAAAGGGTGAGGGTTATTGTTCAATCTATGGGAGGAACTATTCCTGACGTTATTTCATCCCTTTCACTTATAAGAATTTAAAATTATTTCATTGTTATTTATTCTATTAGACAATTATTTTCCTTATCCATTACCATATTAGTTATTATTGGAATGGAAAGGAATATCTCAATAATATCAAGTGTTATCCATATTTTTTAGGAATCTCCTTCTGGGAGACAAGTAAAAAAATGAATAGGATTTTTATGTTTTGTTAATCAAAAATTTTCTAGTAGCAACAAGAAGAAGATGAAACTAATCTTGTTGTAAAAATGATATTTGTGTCAATATTAGGATAACCATATAATGTAGAGTAAGAACACTATATTGGTAAAAATCAACATGTTTTTGTCCATCAGTGAAAGGAATTTCATCAATATATGTTCTCACATAGTCATTCAGCGCATAATAGTATAGAAATTCCCACAAAATAGTTGGATACTACAACTGATAAAAATAATAAGAGGTATTTCAAGTTTACTTTTGAAGTGGGGTCTTTCAAAAACCAATTATTTGAGTATATATATATATAATATGGACTCTTACAGGGAAATGTGTTTAAAAATATTATATTATTTAATTAGAGTTTCTAATTCAATCAGTTTTGGAGAAGGTTTTGAATGAATCTAAAAAAGGAATCCTCAAATTAAGTCAATATGGGGTAAAAATTATATTTAATGTCTCATAATATTGAAATGATGACTTCCAACATTTATTCCATGAAACGTGTTCTCTTTTCTAGTGAAAATTTACATGATCTTAAGTGACACGTGATTTCTGAAGATAGAATGATGCATTCATTTCTATAAAAATCTATATTGAATAATGATCAATATTAGAATAATATAATTTCCTCACTAATAAAAAAAGTACAAAAATTCAGAATATTTATATTCATGTGAAAAAAGGATACTAGATTTATTATCATGGGGTTGTAAAAATGGTTGGATCATTGAAAAATAATTTCAATGTGTTAGACAAAAAGTTTGAAAATTTTCATAAGTATCTTGTAAACAACATAATGTCAGAATCATATGAATAATAATAATTAGAGAAGGATGTGTCCGGTGAACCTCATAAGAAAAAAGTTTACTCAACTGTAATGTGTACAATTTATTTTTGATTTTCTAGTAGGTATTTGTAAAATCAATTTGAAAAAAATGAATATGTTAGTTATGATCTATGCTAGGAAATCCTATTTGAAAAAAAATGGATTTTTTTATTAGAGCGTGTGGAATGGTTTTACGAATCTCATAAACTATTGAAATAATGATATATTGAATATTATTAACTCATGTGAATATTCTATATTTTATCATAAAGCAAGACTTTCACTTTAACCTTATATTGATGACCTTCATGCCTCTACATCTCAGAGATTCAAGTAGTTTTTTGACCAAGATGACATCTATTCAATATAGAATCTCGTGTTTGAAAAAAATGATTTATTATATCTATGTGAACCCTATTTTAGGCTAAAAGCTTTTTCATTTAGATAAAATTTATTTAGAATGATCAAAAAAAATCTCTCAACATTTAGTCCACCTAAGTACTATTTTCTCAAGGTGGTAGAGGTAGACTCAGAGGATAATTAATAAACTTGTCTGATGTTGTTGGATAAAGTATTGATGCTCTTATTCCTACATACTCTTTGCCTCTTATCCAGTCATAATGTTTTTATATATACCCTCTAAAAAATTATCTTGAACCTCAGAACTGACAAACTTTCTTTATTCAATTATATAATTTAATGGGGTCTCAAAAACCTTTGAACGCTGGTTTGAAAACACATTTGAATAGTTTCAGGATTATTTAGAAAGTATATAAATCCATTATTTATTACATTATTATTATAGTTTATATTCAATGATTTTATCTACTTTATCAATGCTTTCAATTATTATTATTATTTTCATTTATTCATTACCATCATTGTACATTTATTTATACTTTATTTATATTATTTATCTCTTTGACGATTTTTACGTCTCAACAATTTTTTCTAAATAAATTCAATCCAAATTTCATTCAAATTTAGTAGTGTTAACTATTTATACATTATCAGGTGTCATACTAACTACACTATCTCTCATTAACATACTCATTTTTTATATCCCAAAATTAAGGAGAATAAAAGGAAGAATATACAATTTAAAATCTATTTTTAAAAAAATCATCAAATTTATACTTATTATACAATGTGTATTTTGATCATATAATAGGTGGAGATTGTTAGAATATATTTCATTGTACCAATATATCTTAGTTTGAATATGTTTTAATGACTCATAAAATGCCTAATTTTATTCTAATAATTCTATCTTAAATGTAACTGATTTTAATCAATTATAAGTAGTGAGATTTTTATTTCAAATAAATTAATCATAAGCCTATTATATGTTATTATTCTATGCTGATTAAATAGTTGAATTTATTGAAATTTATTTTAACTTATGGAAATAATGTTTTGAAATATTATTCTATGTTTCCTTAAAGCTAGTAATCTAAAAGTTGAAATTTTATATTACTAGTTAAGATATTATCTTAGAAATAGAATAGTTCATATTATACAATATCAAGGATAAATATTTCATCTAGAGTGTAGTGAGAGAAATTATTTATGTTATCTAAATGATATTTAAAAAATTATTACCATGTAAGCACCAACAGAAGTTGTAAAATATTAGTATAAAACTTCAGTGACACAATTCCCTTACATACAATAATTATTCTATGCAAATTTTAATTCTATTAAATTACACACCATAGAAATAAAATATCTATTAAACCATGCAAATAGGCTCAGATTTGTTTTGAAAATAGTTCCATAATTTAGTTATCCTATAAATAATAAGTTCTTCTATATATCATCATGATAAATTTTTCAATGCTATTGTAATATCTCAAAAATTTATTTCATGATTCTAGGGATATCATAAAATTAATTTATAGTTGTGGAATGAGTGATTTGTATAATGTTTTTTTTTCATGAATGGAACGATTTGAATAAGTGTATTTTAGACATCACCATTGCATAATTCTATTCTAAATTTTGAAGGAATATACACATTCCATTAAGAGCCTATCTCCTCAACTATTTAATGGATTATTCATTCAGCTATTGTGATTATATTGTATGATTATGTTCAAAATCAAATAAGTGATATAAATATGGAGTTCTAGTCGCCACATGTATATATAGACAAAGGCATAAACAAACATATGAATACTCTAATAACTCTATGAAGAAATGCATGTACACATAAGAAATATCACTCAATGCTTTCTTATTGTTCTTACTAGTTTTTCAGTTTCAATCGAAGAACATGCCAAGAAATTCTTTGAATATTATCATGTTCTATTGATGTACCATTATCAATTATTAGTTGCTTATGAAAACTATGGGTTGAATCATTTCATTAAATCTCATTCATCTCTGGTTAATCTACACTCATTCTAAGTGATTGTGTTAATATTGTAGATATTTCATGTATTGGTAGAGACTAGTTAAAAGATATTGAACACTTTTAACATGCAAAATATTGTTGTAATTAGCTAGGAGATCCTATAAAAATGGATGTTATTGTGAAAATCACTAAAATCATTCAATAGAGTATTGGTGGAGTAGATTATGGTATTTAGGATACCCAAAACACAGTAAATATATTATGGTAAATATATTTCTATTAATATTTCACCTTTCCACGTCCCATTTAATTTATGGAAAACATCGATACCCACATGCCATGAAGTGGGTGGATTTAAGTATACAAAATTTTTAGGAAGTTAGTTCCCCCCCCCATTATTTAGTTCTTAGAAAGTCATTCTCTATTATATCAGATTTCTTATGCTCATAAAAAAGTATGATATATTGAGTGTGTTACGAGTGAAATGAAATTAATGAATAAGTTAATATAGGATTTTAACTTCTATTATGGAATTTGATATATTTGGATCATTCCTTAAAATGGGACATTGTAATAAATTTCATTGACATGGTGTTACATCAGCTAATTCATTTTAGATAGTTACAGAAAAAGAAATAAACCACATAGGTTGATGACATAATTGTAAAACCAACTTTATTGTAGATACCAAGACAAATGAATTATATTTCACAGTGAGTGTTCATGTGATCTTATTGTAATTTTGACATTAAATTATTCATCTATGGGTGCCATTACATATTGTTAGACATTGGTAATATAAATTTGGAAATTCCTCATAAAGACATTGAATAATAGGCATATCGGATGATTCAAAAGGCGTATACATGATATCTGTGAATTTCTATTTGAGTTTAAGTAGTTAGAGTAAATGATATTATCAATACTGCTGGGGTAATATTTATTCAACATTTTTCTGCTCATAAATATTTCTCCACCATTTATAATCAAATTTTAATATATCTGTCTATATATATATATATTTGTGTGTGTGTGTGTTGAATATTAAATAAAATTATTAAAATGTCTATTGAAAAGATTATTTACTTATCTCTTATGATTATTTGTAATATAATAAATTATATTTATTATTTAATAAATATTTATTTATCTAAGTGGATATTAAAATAAATATTTACTCACAAGACCAAGAATATAATATTTATTTTTGTATTAAATAGAATAAATTTATTTAAGTAAATATTTATAAAATGGATTGATAAATTTCGAGGAGAATAATCATTAAAAGAAGGAACGAGAGATAATAATTATATAACAATTGAATACCCTTAAATATATAAAAATATCTTTATTTTCAAAAAAAATAATTATTTATAAATGAGAAGGAGATTGAATTCCATGTTGAAAAATATTATTATTTATCATTAGGGTTATATGAATTTTAATCATTGATATATGTCATATTGTGAGATTATCAATATTAAAACTCTATATCTATATAGTTATATACATTATAATTTTATAGTGTAAACACCTTATGAGAAATGTTTTTTGGGAATAAAATTCTATTATCAAGATAATATACTCAAGAATAATGATCACATCATGAGATCAAGAGATGTGTTCTTCATGACTAAATGATCACTCATTTTGAACAAAACGAATGATGGAATAAAATTGATACCTCTAAACTAGCATTTAGAGAACCATTAGACATGTTTTGAGATTGAAGAAAACCTATGGACCAAAACTATATGGATTATATTTTGAATCCTCCTAGTAAAATTATGGTACTATTTGAATAGGGTTATAATGATCAATATATTTCTCAGATTATGATCTCTGGATTGAGGTATTTTACTTATTATTAAAAAAATAAAACATTTTACATGAAGGATTCTCTATTTGGTATCGGTATTATTTCATAAAATTTATTTTGATATAGTAATTTGATATTTTCGTATTCATCAGGTTATTATGGTTTATTGATAAAAAAATAATGACAAAACATCATTGAGAATAGGCTTGATTAGATACCTTCATTCAAGGAACCTTCAACGAGGATACAATTCCTATTTTTCATAGTTATTTATTATACCTAAGATTCTTTTATATTATCTCACTATATATCACAGATATCATATTTTTCTCCACTATTTATCAATATGTAATTGTATTTAGTGGTATAAATTGAAAATCCCAACCATGACTTGGATGATTTGATCAATATATGGATACACAGTTGTGTGAGGAACCTATTGCTTTATCCTTAGGTATCTTAATAAACTATATAGGTTGTAAAATATGAGAACCTACCATATTTTTTGTATTTTAAATGTTATTTATTTAATTTATACATGATTTTATTTTTTTACCATGGTGAGCTTTAGAATAATGTCCCCATAATCTTTTACTATATTGAAACATATTTGTTTTTCCATAGAATCCTTTAAAATTAAATTCTTTTTGAAGGGACACAAATCTACAAGGGTCATCATCAATTGACTAACTAAGCTGACCATGTTACTTTTTTATTCTAAATATATGTTCGATTGTGATTTTGGGACACTATTTCATGGATGAGATCATTTTATTTGATGGATTTCTCTCAATGATCATCTCAAGTTTAATGTTTTAAATCATATACCTACTACAGATGAAATTATATATAGTATTTTAGAATCAGTTTCAATTGAATACGACATTCCTCACCCAGAATGATGTTCATATAGAGATTAATATTCAATTTATTGAGGAAATGTTGAGTTCATACATGTCAGACTATGGAAATAAAAGGAATTATCACCTACCTTTAATTGAGTTCACATATAAAAACTACTCTGATAACACTATTGGAATGAAAATTTTTGAGGCCATATGTGGGAGACCCTAAAGTTATAACATTTATTGGAAAATAATTTAGGAGATATCCCTTATGGGGTTTGGGTTTGTGTGGTTGATGATTGAAGATGTCTAGGATATCTAAGAGAAGATAAGGACAATTTAGAGTTATCAGAATTCCTATATAGACTAATATCATAGGCCTTTAGATTTTTAAGGGGAGATCATTTGATATTAATGGTCTCACTATGAAATAATATTTAAATTTTTATCCATGAATGAAAGATATACAATAGTTTTACAGGGCCATTCTAGTTCCTTTGTAGGGTCTTTATTTTTGTTTACCATATAGTGTTACCCCTATAGTCATATCCAATGCACAATGTCTTCAATGTGTCATAAAGGAGGAGTTATATTCTTAATCTCTCACATTTCATTGACTAGGGTTAGATAGTAATTTAGGATAACTCTCCCTTTTAGATTACTTAATTGTAATTGAAGAAAAATACTAGAGGATCCTCTAGGGTTGGGTGATACAGTTGGTAAACATTCAAAGTCAGGTGGCTCATAGAGGGAGTTAGAAACACCATGTTTTTTCATGCCATTCAAAGGGTGAGGAGAGACAATAGACCTCTCTCTCTTCCAAAGGATGGTGGCAAAATTCAGTATAGCATGTAACTTCTCTCTAATCTTATTTCCTTCTTCTATATTAATCTCTTCAATGATCCACCAATATAAGCTGGCTTAAAGTAGGTAATTATTCTTAAAATGATTAACATGGATGATAATTCCTTTCTCATCTTCATTCTACTTGATTTTGAGATTAGGGAGGTAATATTTAGTCTCAATAATGAAATATCACATATACTATATGGTTTCGCAAACCACTTCTTTCAATGCTATCCGGATGTTATCAAGATTTATTTTTTCAATATTGTCATGAATTTATTTAATGATGCAACCCCTAATCCAGGCATCAGTGCCCAATTTATTTCCAGCATCCCAGAAGTGTACAATGCTAGTGACATAACCAAATTCAGACTAGTTTCTCTTGTCAACGAATTCACAAATTCATCACTACGATTCTAACCAACAAACATTGTAATGTCTCAGAAAATTGTATTTCATAAAACTAGTTCGGCATAATAAAAGAGAGAAATGTTCATGTTTTCATGAATAATGCCTCATAATGTGTCAATATCTTCTAGAAATCCACTCAGGGAGGCAAAATTTCTCTTAAGATTAAAATCAAGAAATCCTTTAACACAGTGGGTTGGGGATTCATTGACAACATTATCAACCTATTTGGATTCAAGAAGAAATTTATCTTTTGGATAACATATCTCCTTGAATCTTCCACTATCTTTGTCATAAAATGTGAGTCCCTTGAAGGAAATTTCCTCTTCACTAGGGTTTGAGGCAAGGATACCCTTTATTAGCCATCATATTTATTATTACAGAGTAATACCTTATTAGGATTCTTCTTTACATGGTGGATGAGGTTAAAATGTCTACGATCAGGGTGGCTAGACGTAACTCTGCAACTTATAATCATTTATGTGATGATGAAATTATCATTTTTACACTATGAGAAAGAAGAAACATAAAAAAATACAAAAATAATCTTCTCCAATATGATACTGTGTCAGTTAAATTATTATCTAGGGAAAATCCTTAATCTACTTTAGCAAGGATTTTTCACTTTGAAGGAAATATAACATCATTATTGAGACGGGGATAAGAGATGCATCTCTACCATTCACTTATCTTGGAGTTCCCATGTTCTGGAGAAGATAATAAGCATCTCACTTATCCAATTCCCTAATCCATATTAAAAGAACACGTGCCTCATGGAAAATAAAGTCCCTCTCGATGGTAGGTAGTGTCTTCCTTGTCAAACATGTTGTGGTCTCGAAGCTGGTTTCTTTAATCATGGTTTATAATTTTCCCTCCTCGATCATTAAAACTATTAAATCCTTGATCAGAAATTTTGTTTGAAGTGGAAGCTTACGAGACTAGAAAATCATAAAATTCCTTTGGAAGTATTGTTGTAAACCACTATTTCTTGGGGTTCTGGGCATGAAAAATATGGAACACCTTAACCAAACCATGTAGACTCATTTTTTTATAAATTACTCAACAAATAGGTTGATAAAAATAACTCAATTAAATACTAAATTCAATGCCTGGAGATTCTTCCTGACGATATTACTTCAATTTTCTCTCATCATGTCTTCACCATCCAAAAGGATGTACTGATGTGGGGGCCTACCTCAAATAGAGTTCTTGAATCAATGATCTTATACAAACAACTTATTAAAATGGGTAGACATTGGATTATATATTTTAATAAAAAAATTAAATCTTGCCTCTAGGTTTGTGCTTCTCTATAGAATTTCTCTCAACATGATTCTATTGGATTCCAACCTTCAATGTGTTGGAATCTACCAATGCTCGTGATGTACTCTATGTCACCAACATTGTGAGGATGTTGACCATATTTTTATGTCTATCAAAATCACCTTATTCGTATGTAATAACACATTTGACATTTTCAAAATTATCTCCCTTCATGTGGTTTCATTCTACCAATTCCTACATGCACTCACTAACATCCCATTGTCCCGCCATCTTACAGCGCTGTTCAGAGTTGCATGTACCAAAATGAATCGCATCATTTCAATGATCTGGGATAATGCATTTCATAACCGAACACAATTTAACATCCAGTATTCCCTCGAAAATAATCTATTTACATTGAAAAGGGATAACATGTTGCGTTCTGGTTACCTCAGAAACAATGTGAGGGACTTCTTTATTATTAAGAGGATTTAGATTCTATTTATCATTCCTCATCCCCCTAACACAATGGAGGTTTTTTGGATCCCACCTTTCCTAGGAAGGATAAAATGAAACATTGAAGGGCCTTTGGAGGGAAAACCAGGACCATCAGGTTATGGGGCAGACCATAGAGACCATAACAGTGACATTGTTCAATATTTGCAGGCCCTTGTAGTTATGTCACTTCCCTAGAAGTAGAAATGTTGGGATTTATCAATGATTTTGATCTCATAATTCAATGAAATTGGAGTAATATCTAGATTGAATTTTATTCATCCCCTTTTGTGCAAGCTATAAGGATGGTAAAGGTTCACCTCTCAAGGAAGTTGACAGTGAAGTGGGTGAACTACCTTGACAATATCACTATTATAAACCAGATAATTACACAAATCTATCATGCATCCAACCCACTTGACTACTTCCTTGAAAATAAATAAGTAACCAGAGATGTTTGCATCTGTGATAACATCCCTTTTGGAGACATGGTTCTCTTCTTTCAATGAGACAAATGTTAAATTCCTTTTTGAGACTAATTTAATTTTTTCTTTCTTTATTATACTGCCTCTATGATAACATTTCTAAAAAAAAATAAAGGTATACTAAAATTGAATGCTATAAAATATCTATCATACTTCCCCTAAAAGTTTTTTATATAAATATTATCAATTTCAAGGTATGATTCATTGTAAAAGGTGGTGATATTATGGAGAGCCAATCATTTTACACATTAAATTACATGATTTTTAAAAATAAATATATATTAATACAACATAGTGAATATGAATTACTAGTGTATTTGGAAGACTATATTTTTAATACATAAAACATGGTATACATATCTTATTTTCCACAGTTAGATCCATAAATACATTCTATATTATAAATAATCATGGGATATCCAGGGGATTACATAATGGATTGGGTGATATAAAAAACCCAGTAAGGGAATAAACTTGATATGGAAACAAAACATGTGAGTTAATGTTTTAACATTATATAATAAAATAGAAGGTAAATTAGTAATCAAATGGATGGATAACATAATGAACATTGTAACATAAGATCATGGTATCATATGAAATGTTGCAGAAATAAAAATGAATGACATGAATGCTACGGAAGGCTAACTAACTAGACAATATCACATAGTGTACAAAGTAACATAAAAGATTAGTTCTACAAACAAAATCTCATACATTATGTCTCAGGAAGATATAATATTACCCAATTCATTATAGTGATATCTAGGTACACCCATCATAACATGTTCATTATCTATTTGTTCCAAACAAATAAAAATAGTCATAATGAAATTCATATGAACTAATCATGGAATGAAAAATGGAGAAAAATTCATTCTTTATATCATAATCAATGTAAATTTCATAATTATGGAATTTTAGAAAAGATCGTATCGAACGTGTGACACCATCAAGGAAGGAAGAATATAAAAGGTTTATATGTTTGAGAACTATATGTATAATTTAGAAGAAAAACATAACATAAATATTTTTTCATTAATGAAAACGCCTTTAAATTTATTAAAATAATTCATCATGAAAATAACCATTTCACATTGAGTGACATAAAAGGTTGTCATCTTAGAGGGGAAATGATTTTGAATGATCACATTGAACATTTATTAAGTAAAATATCCTTTTCATTTTGAATATTATTATTTAAAATATAAATCCTTCTAAAAAATTGTGGATTTTTTTGAAAATAAAATATTAAAAATAGAAAAGGAATCTTAAAAACACTGAGTGTTTATGATGGTGAAAGATTTATGTTCATGCTGAATACATTAAATTAATATTCCATATAAATTTTCATATGAAAATTCAAAAGATAAATTATTTAGAAAATACTAGGAAGATTCATTTTAATTTTTTCCCAAAATGATAATAAGGTTAAAATTTTATTTAAAAAACATATTAAAAATTTAATTTTTTTAGAAAACATGGATTTGTGTGGGAAATAATTTCCAACCGAAGTGATACATGAAATCATATTTTATTAAAAAGATGTTATCAATTAAATTAACTACCAAAGAGAGAGAAATTTAAATATTTAATGAAAATTTCAATATTATCCCATGGATAATAAAATTTAATGAATTTGTTATAAAACATTAAAATAATTTCCTTTGATCCAATTCCATGCATTAAAAATCCTAATTAAAATGATATTGTGAACTAACCCCATTCAAACATCATGGAATTGAAATGATAATTAATCATTGAATGAGTTATGTATATCAAAATTTAATATGAATGATAATGTGTAATTAAAACATAACACATAATCTTGTAAGATCAATGGCAATGAAGAAATAATATAACGCAACAAAAGAAATTGAGTTGTTAAAATAATTACCACTTAGTAATTTTCATGTAAAATCCCCATATACTGAATAATTCAAATTAAAAAATTACATAACATAATTTATTATGTATTAATGATATTACATAAAATAAGGGAAATATATACACCATATATAATAAATTAGCATCATAACATTACAGTATGCCTCAATGGGGAGAAATTGAGATGAGGACACTTAAAATGTTTCTATCATTGAGGTGAGAGTTAATGAATGTGTTGATTATTCCTAAAAAATAATATCAACCTAAATAAAATTTTACATACAAAATAAATCAATAAAAACTCATTTCAGATAGAATATTGGATTTATATTATAAATTTTTAGTTATATCACCCGATTAATAGAAATTGATTAAAGAAACCACATACCTCACACTTCCATTTAGTTGAGAGATCTTTAACCTACTGTATATTGGTTTTAAAATTTTTATTTACTTACACAATATCTATATTAATTTTTATAATATCATATATGATCCTTTATAACATATTATTATCCATTCTTTAATAATATTTAATTATCTTTGTTTTTTCAAGTGTTAATTACCCTTTTTTCTCATACACATTTTGTCATGAATGTTATGTGTAATGGCCCGGACCCTCTGGTCCATTACTTTGTGAAAATGTTGTGTTGGAGGTGTTCTGAGAGGTCAAGGTGACTTATCCCCAACACTTTTCAAAATTTACAGTTCTATGAATAGTGTTTCTGTTTTATGAACAATATCGGTAGGTGTACAGTGTAGCAAAGATCGGTAGCACAGATCAGTATAACAGACCAATAGCACAGATCGGTAGCACAGATCGGTATCACAGATTGATTGCACAGATCGGTAGCACAGATCAGTAGCACAGATCGGTAGCACAGATTGGTAGCACAGATCGGTAGCATAGATCGGTAGCATAGATCAGTAGCATAGATTGAGAGCACAGATCCGTAGCAGAGATCAGGAGCACAGATCGGTAGCACAGATCGGTAGCACAGATCTGCATCACAGATCGGTAGCACAGATCGGAAGCACAGATCAGTTGCACAGATCGACAGTAGAGATCGGTAGCACAGATCAGTAGCACAGATCGGTAGCACAGATCCGTAGCACAGATCAGTGGCACAGATCGGTAGCGCAGATCGGTATGTGTACAGTAACGGTAGGAGAACAGTGTTTTCAGATTCCTACAATTTTGCCCCTTTTGATGTTTCCTTTGATGTAAAATACATTTAAAGCCTTATTTTAAGAACTCTTAAGGCCGATTAAAATGCCATAAATCCTATATTAATTATTCCTAAGGCCGGGATGTTTTTACTTGGTCGAACCGCGTGGGTTAATGTGATCCATTTTTAATGGATAATTAACCGAATCTTAAACCATCGCCTCATTAAATCTTCAAAAGGGACAGGATATCATCCTCCCATGTTCTTCCTCTTTGTTATCGGCTATGAGATGCTAGAACCTATCAATCCTACCTGTAGGAGTTGCAAAATCAAACTTTACTCCTAGTATTGGTTCTACTCTGTTTTGATGCAACCAAGGTGTATCGATCAATATTTTATATAAGGTATGTTGTATCGTTGTTATTTTGGGGTTCATCTTCTCTGGTTCTACTTTCCATATTTTCATGTAATCTCTATGCTTCTAATGTGTTTTTCTTGGGGTTTGGTTGTTGCTGTCGTGTTGTGGCATCCTTGGGTGGATGCAGTTGTCGCGAGAGGAGGATTGTGACCCGTTGTGTGGATAAAGAACGTGAGGAACTGTTTGAGGTAGGGGATTCATGGCTTCTCTAATTGTTTATGTGCAATATTAGAGTTAGCATGATTTATCCCTTTAGATCATAATGAAATTTAACTAATTAAATATTTGAACTGGATAAAGAAATTGTTATCGTTCGTTTGTTATTTCCTAATGTTTTGCTAGATAGTGTGTTATCTGTGCTTTCTTTGGTTAGTTATTCGTTCTTGATGGAAATTGATAAAGAAAGTAAAGTCGGAATTAATTGATAATTAATTTTCTAAAGATAAAGATTCATGTAAATAAATATTGTTGTTGTCATTGTTATAGTTGTTCTATTTTTTATGTTAATCAAACTGGCATAGTAAGCATGTTAAATCTTTTGTGATAGCTTACTGAATAGGTTTCCCGGAATTGGAACCTTCTAATTGAATCTGTTAATTCAAGAGGGATTAAATAACTGGTTGGTTGATAAAAGATAATGCCTGGTAGGGTCCTTAGTTAACCTCTCATTTGTAAGGCCGAGTTTCTTGTGCATTAGAGCCATGAGTGCTCATTGTGTATGAAGGTTGGATGCCTTGTTAAAGGGCCAAGAGCCCATTTGATGTGATGTTTGATTTTGTACTGCTTGTACTATGATGTGACCCTGGAGTGGTGTTGTGATATGTAGTGGTAGGGAGGCCTTGTGGATGTGGCTGCGGATAATTCCTAGAGTGGCGAGATGTATCGGTTTATGCATGTGGGTGTCAGAAAGGGCACCACAGATGATTGTATGGGATGGATGTGATCGCTGCATGTCGGTGGTTTTGTTTGGTTGTTTATCTGCTTTACTTTTCCACACTACTCAGGGAAACTAGTCTTGCTTACTCTCCTTCTGAAAGAAGAGAAGAAACGTGGGGTATGCCACATGCTTTCCATGTTTATCCTCTCGAGGTAGGATGGGTCTACGCTCTTACCATATGCAGAAAAGACTCGACGGGTAATACATCTACTCACCGTGTTGAACCCCCTTGTGTTTAGTAGCATATTTATCTTTTCTAGAATGCCTGGAAATATGGGAAATTAATTTTCTTTAATGAAATATTGATTAAATGGTGAGAATCCACAGGGATGGAGATGCTGGAATTTAAAGGTGACGTTGAATCTTAAAAGGGACAGTTGATTTTGAATGTGCTTCCAATTCAGTTTAATGTGTAATTTTTCTTGGTTAATTAATCTTTAACGAATTATTTAACATATAGTGGAACTGATAAAATAGAAGGAAGTAATCTAATAAATCTCTTTAAATTTTTGTGTGCTTATAGGATACCTAGTCTTAGAATTAGTAGCCCGGAGTCTGAGAGACGTTAGTTATAGTGTGTCTAAGACTAGGTTATGCCCATAGTGTGGTTGTGAGATATAATATATTCTATACTTTTTGTGTTTTTATATGCTACTCCACCCTGTCAGTAAGTACATCCGACACCCTGGGGATACTGAGCCCTAGTGGGGTGTTTTCCCCAACATTCCGGTGGGAGGATGAATGGCTAACTACCCCCTTTGGCCATGCTCTCTTCACTTGGTAGATACTTGTGCTGGTAGGCACAGAGGTTGGTTTTTCCCATAATGTTTGTAGAGGGATGTAATGACTTGTGGATATTCACATACATATATTCTAGATATAGCATCCTATGAACTACTATAGGTGTAATTTGTATAGGCTGTGATGGCTTGAGGATCCTTACTCGGTGTATGGGTTGTAATGGCTTGAGGTATAATACCCGACGTATGATACATGTTATGCGAGCTGTGGTGGCTCCCATAAACTATTTGGTTACATTTGGTTTTTAGGATGGTGTGGTGCTTCGCCCAAGTGTCTGCGGGCAAGCCTTTGTGGTGCACGTGGTGCAGATTGTGTATCTTAGCCCAGGTGTCTGCGGGCAAGCCTTTGGAGAGAGATGCACAGGACGTATGTCGTTGGGGAAAAGATGCAAACTAGTGGGGAAGTAGTAGCAGGGTACCCATGATATTCTTTACTATATTCTATATTCTTGTATTCATTACTTGGTGAGAGTAGCCATGGTGAGGTTGGTAACTTAGTATACCTGTTTAGGTGAAGAGTTAGTTTAACTTGTTGTTCACTGTGCTTTAGCATGCTTTCTTTACTTATTCATGAGAGGCTTCGGGGAGGATCTTACTGAGTATACTGTTATACTCACCCTGCGTATATATAAAGTGTTTTTTAGGTCACTTGGAGCAGGTTGGAGATCAGGCTGGTTACTACTAGCTTGTGGTTGCAGGATCTGTTCGGGCTTGTAGTTGTTGGTGTCTTTTTCCTTCTTTTGGGTACTTGTAGTTTTCCCTTTTAGTTGTAGTACTTTTTCATGGAATCTCATATATGTACTTGGATTTTTGTTTATATTTCAGTCTTAGTTGGAGTTGATTGGTGTCTATCTTATCTCTCTCTTATTCATGTGTTCTCTTAGAGGGTAATGCCTCCCATTTGTGTGTTTACTATACCCTCGGTGCTATTCTCCAACCCGGGGCCTACTAGAGGCGGGACTCAGGGGACATTTTCTCCCTTCTCACATTGTCGGCCCAGGAGGGGAACACTTTTTGTGGAGGGGGTCGTGACATTATGGATCTTTAGAATAACTTATAATTAAATCCTATATAGAATTATATTAATGTTATAAATATCATTTTTTATATTATATAAAACATTGTAATCCTTATTTAATGTTTAACATGGATAATGAATCAAATCGATTTGTGGAGGTTGTAGGTCATACGTACACACAACCATGTTATCATATCCTTAACAGATGAACGGGTAAGGAATTGTATTGTATATTAATTTTCTATAATTAATATAATTTCATATATATCACACATATTTTTTTAATTTATCCATTCATACCTTCCATGTAAATATTTGGTGAAAATGGAATTACATCACTTCACAAGGTGGTAGTCCACCATCCAAAAAATGACATCATCACATTCTATATAGAATAAATTGTATGAAGTCTAAAATGATATTATTATTTAATAAGTATAATTATGTCATAAATATCATATATAAAAATTTTATAAATAGTTATATTCTTCTGTGAGAATGGTGAGGGAAAACGAATTACGTCAGTTTGTGAGTTGGTAATCTATCATAAACATGATCAATGGTTTTTTCCCTTTTGAGGGAGGATTAGATTATTTTACATCATTAACATAACATAATATATCTCATTTATGAAATTTATTAAGATCAATAAGATAAAATGTTTTAATAACATTTTAATGAGTTTCAAGAAAAAATAAGATAAAATGCTCCGTTAAGGAGGTTAGCACTTCTTTAGAAAACCTATTTTGGTTTGCACGAAATTCCTTCCAAAATTGACCTTCTGAAAAAACATAGTATTATAAGATAATTTGAGAGAATTAAGGGAGATACTTTGGTTGGTATTGGCTGATCTGATGGTATTTTTAAGTGTTAATCGGATATCAGAGTGGGTCTCCTTTGATAAGTTGGGTGAGTGGCACACTTGTATGTTTGGAAAATAAAATTGTCTACCCACGATCATCTAATAAAAAAAGATAAAAATTGATCCATAGTGGAAAAATATAGTTTAAATTCTCTATATATGTCCATTAAATGGGTTTTGTAAGCATTTTTTTAGTTTTAGCCTTCATATTTTTAGTTTAACCGCCAGATTGACCTATTTTTACCTTAATCGTGGTAAATAATTTTTATATACTTCACTATTTTATATGGTAAAAAATTAACATAAAATTGTTATAAACTATAAATTATTATTATTGAAAATATAGAATTTGTTTTTTCAAATTTAACTCTTCAAACTATATAATGTAAATATAAAAATAAACCTACAAACACAGTGAAAAAACTATTTTCCAAAGAGAAATGCATCAAATGTTTAAAAGGTTTTTTTTTCAAAATAAAATATGAAATTGATCCAAACGAACTATATTATATTAATAGATGTCTAATTGAACTATGTTTTCTTTTATAACCATATAGAAAAAAAATTGGACATTTTTATCATCATTAAAATAATGATCATTCTTAATAAAACCCAGTATTTTTCACAATCAATAGAAATCATTATCTTCTCATAAAACTATCAAAAATTCACTAAAATGTTATTTTACATGATGAATTATAAAATTTATTTTATTTTATATAATTAATTTTATCAAATATTATATAATTAATTTTAATGATGGTGTTCAATATGCAGAAGATTTTTTTTAGAAGAATATAGTTTTTAAGCATAAAATTGGATTTATTTTATATCATGCCTAGAAAACACATAATATGAATGTTATATATTATATTGATGATATTATGTATATATCAAAAATAAAATTCACCATATGTTATTTGTTTTATATATTTATATAAAACACATATGTTCACATAAGAATAGTTTTTCAGAAAAAGTTTTTCATTAAATTAAAATTATCATTGACTTCATTTATAATTATTTGGTCACAAATGAATTTATTTTATATAAAAGTGAAAAAAATATATTTTCATAGTTTATTTTGTCATATTCATATCCTCTATTCTAATAGCTTGGTGATAACTATCAAAATAATTTTTCAATAGTATGTCACATTTTTTAGTCATAGTGTTGCATGTAATGCAATCTAAACAGGGTGTTGCGTGAAACATAAGAAATGAAAAAAAAATTATTTGAAATAAATATTTCACAAAACCTCTTATAGTTACATTACATTGTACCCCCTTAAATAAATTATTTCCTTACAATTTCAACCGGTGTTTGGTAATCATTTCTTTAAAATTTCATAATATCTTCAGTGGAAACCCAAATCATAAAAGGGTTAGTTGTCATGACCCTCCCCCAGGGATTGTGCCCTTACTACCCTAAGCATGTCGTCTATAGGCCAGAGGCTAGTGACTACCACTGAATAAGAATATCAAAAAAGGGAAGTCATTTCTCTTTAAACTTGTACAAACACACAAAACTCAAACTACGAAAGGTAAACACAAAATAAACCACAACTTCCAATGAGATAACTACTGGGAGTATAGTACAACTAAAAGTACAATGGGTCCAAAATAAAATACTAAAACCAAAAAATAATGTACAAATACCATTATCCACCCTCTCCAGACCCTACCTAAGGGGTATGTGAAGGGTAGCTGCCTGTAGTCGTAGAAATACGCCCTTCAGTCCCATCTCACTGAGCACCACCTAGTCCCAAACCACCAAGGTCTCCATCGAAGTGTCGATCACCTTCATAAGACACGACATGTGTGGTCAATTCCCTTTCATGGGTGAGTAACACAATAATTAGTTCTGACCACAAACCATAAATGTAAGACCACAAAGCAAGATCGCAAAGCAAGATCACACAGTAAGACCACATAGCAAAGAAAGATCGCCCCAGGTATAGCTCAATTATATAATGTAGGATTATCAGTCGTAGAGCTAAATAAACTTGTACTACTAAGTAACTCATCCCCGATGAGTCCCTATAGTCTACTCATCTTTCGAACCACTGAGGTCTACTCTGCCACTGGACCGTTGAGGCCAGCTCTGCTGCTGGACCACTAAGGCTAGCTCTACTGTTGGACCAATGAGGTCTGCTCTCCTATTTGACCATTGAGATCTGCTCTACTACTGGACCACTGAGGTCCTCTATGCTGCTGGACCACTGAGTCCCCTATGCTGTTGGAATACTAAGGTCTATTCTGTTGCTAGACCACTAATGTTCACTCTACTGTTAGACCACTAAGGATTCCTCTACTATTGGTCCATAGAGGTCCCCTCTACTATTGGACTACTGAAGTCTCTTATTCTCCTAGAACATTGAGGCACTCTCTACTATTGGACCACTAAGGTACACTCTTCATACCCTTCGTGTCACATCCAGTCGTAGGATTCTGGCTCTCTAGTGGACTCGATTCTGGGCTAATCAACTCCTCAAGCCATTGGTCGTATCTCGACTACCACAAAGTCTCACTTAGAGTATACCCAAAGAAACCATCACATCGCAAGGGTCCCAACTCCATAGGCGACGCGTCAATAATATGCCCAGTCTGAAAGATATTGGTGTTTTAGTAAAATATGGGCCGGTTGTTTTCTGGCCCGGTCCGACTTGGTCGCACTAACCCGACCAACCACGAATGGGGGTCCGGCATGACCCGACCCATCTCAGCTAACATGACCTGACCCCATTGGTTCTGGGCCAACCTAGTTTGACCTAGCCCATTGGGCCTTGCTGGACCCATCCTAGTTCGGTCGTGGTTCCAGCCCGTCGGGGCACCCAGTGACTCTTTCCAATTCCTACGACCCAGTTGGACTTGGTCGGAAAGATTCTGACCAGCAAGGTGACCCAACGGTCTAGTTTTTCCACCATCCCAACCCATAATGTTGGGTTGGTTCTCCTCCCCCTGGGCTTCCTAGTGTCCTGATTCGCTTCACTAGCCCGACCTACAATGGGGAGCCGATTTTCTCCTGCCCAGACAGCTAAACGACATCCAGTTCATGCTGCACATGGCTGGATAAGGCCGACTACCTCCCTACCACACAGGGTCCATTAAACCGTGTTCCCACATCATCCTGCTACATATCCATGGATTTCTTCAACCGAAGCGATGCCCCGCTAGCTCTACGATACTTCACCATCGCGACCTCTTATCCAAAACCCCCCTACCTGAGACGGTGCCCTACTGGCACCACGATTCCGCACCGCCGTCGGGCACTTATCGGCGGTCTCCTCAACTTGACGTAGCACTCGACTAGTTCGGTCACCCTACAACACCATGACCCCTACTGGTCGTGGCCTCCATCTACACAGAAAACCTCTAGGGCATGCCGCACTCTACTCCCCTGCGACATGCCACCGGCATGCGCCACATGCCGTTGCCATCGTCATCATGCCTCCACTGGGTTGTTATGATGGTGAGTCTATGTTTTGGGATAGTTGTGCCAATGAACAGGTGTGAAACAATACGCCGTTCACAACCTTGCAAAGAACGTGATGAAATCAGGGAAAAGTGGGGGAAATAAATTCACATAATGAATTTCAGGAACAAACCTCCGCCGTCATTTTTCATGGTGTTGATCTTCTCCCTTCAAAAGGATTGAACAGACCAAATAAAATTAATTAAATTTAAGCATGGTTGAGTTCTCCAAGAAAATCTTGCTTGAATAATTGATTCATGGGTTAACGTTTCCGTGAGTTAATCAATGTTTGTTGTTTAAACAAAACAATTGGGGGGAAACAATTCACACAAGAAAGTATCAAACCCATACGTGGGATATGATTTTAGTTCGAGGAATAATAAGATCATGTGCCTCCATTCTTCTCTCTTGATCTGCAGCCCACCATTGCTAGTGGTTATTCAAAGGGTGGAAGAATGTGTGTTCATTGATCATCGTCTCCACCCACCAAATCCTTAAAGCAATCCCACGATTGTGCCAACAATTTTCATTGCAAGTTAGGCTATTAATTTACGAAAATTGATTCAGCATTTCTCATACACTACATTGCAGTGTCATTATACTGAATCATTAATGAGTTTTATTAATGAGGTTTAGCCTCACCTCATCACTACACCACACTGCTGACACGTCACTACATAATGATGAAGAAAAAAATAAATTAATTTTTTATGTTATTTTATTTATTTCATCAATAAATTATGAAAACTAACTTTTTCGGTCGACCCACGCTTGTCAATAATAAGCCCTTTCTAGGATAATCCCTACTCTCTCTGTTCAATGGTATCCTTATATTTTTTATCTGAGCACTGATTTAAAAGTTAGAAAAAATCTACTCACATATTTATTTAATGAAAATTAAAAATAGTTTGAAAATATGTTTCGACCAATGAATGACTCATAATTATGTTCTGTCTTAGAGCCTAATCTCGAAAAAATACCATTTAATTTTCAAAAAAATTACATGGAATTATGGGGTATTACTTTACTCCACCCTTTAGGGATTTTCATCCATGTAAGATAGAATAGGGGATAATATACCAAATTTGGGTATTGGGCACGAATCTATGCCTCCCTCTCCCATGTTCTCTCCAAGATAATCTTGTAATTCCGACAAGAATTCACCAGAGGAATCAAACATTCATGAAGGTTCCTCTCTTGCCCATCCTCTATCTCCAGCAGGTACACCATGAATATTGCTTCGTCGTCAATCTCTAGCTCACCGTGGTTGAAAATGTGAGAAAGTTTGTGTATATATCTCTTCAACTGAGATATGTGGAAGATGTCACAAACCATATCAAACGACAGTGGTAGGTCCAACTAGGATGCCACATCTCCCACTCTATGCTATATCATGAAAATACTGATAAAACTCAGGGATAACTTATCTCCCCAGTCAAATCTTTGAATCCCCCATCGAGGAGAGACCTGTTGGAATACCTGGTCCCCCACTTCGAACTCCATGAGTCTCTATCACCTATCATCATATGACTTATTTCATCTTTGTGGATTCTTCATCCTCTCTCGGTTGACATATTCCCTATCTATGGTATCTTGTATCATCTCTTGTCCCATGAGTGTTGACTCCTATGGGTCTGTCCTGTATAATGGTGGTCAACATGGTCATTCGTATAGTTCCTAGAATGATGCCTTATTGATGGTGGAGTGGTAGTTGTTGTTGTAAATAAACTCCACTAGTGGTAGGTGGTCCTCCCAACTGTGACCAAAATCAAGAATGCAAACCTGAATTCTATCCTCCAAGGTATGTATGGTCTACTCCATCTAACCATCCATTTGTGGGTAAAAGGCTATTCTCAAGTGGAACTGAGTCCCAAATGCCTCCTATAATCCATTCCACAACTGGGATGTAAAGTGTGAATTACAATATGAGACTATTGTAGATGGAACACCATGGAGTCGAACTATCTCCTCTATGTGGAGGCATCTCAATCTCTCTACAGAACACTTCTTTCGAATGAGTAAGAAGTGGGTCAACTTGGTGAGTCGGTCTACGATCACCCAGATGGTATCATGACCCCTGGATGTATATGGTAATCCTATCAAGAATTCCAATGATATCCCATCCCACATCCACACTGGTACCTTGAGGGGTTCTGTCAAACATGATAGAACCTAGTGCTCAACCATCACTTGCTAATAAGTAAGGCATCTCGATACAAACTCTTCCACTCCCTTCATCATCCTCCACCGCCAGTACTGACGTCGGAGGTCTTGGCACATCTTCACCACACCTGGATGTAAAAACAAAGGATATGTATGAAAATCCCATAACAACTCCTCCGTCAGCACCACTGTTTCTATAGTGTGTCCTCAAAAACAGATTTCATGCTCCCCACCTTTATAATTTCTATTAGGGGCATGCCCTTTTGAAATCTAGTAACGTGTAGTCTTGTAGCTAGAATCTACAAGTTGTGCCTCCCTGACTAGTTGTAATATGGGATTTGAAACTACCATCGACTTATGATAAAGTGCATCATCTCTATCCATAAAGGATATTTGATGTGAGGCCAACTACTCTGAGGCCTCATTCAGTATCTGGGAATTTGATCTTCTACTGAGAGCATCTGCCAAAAAATTCCTTTAACTAAAAGTGTAGAATATCACGAAGTAATATCCATTGAAGAACTCTATCCAACATCTCTGTCTCAAATTTATATCCTTTTTGAGAAACGATATACTCTAAACTATTGTGATCAGATTAGATGATGAATCATTCGCCCACAAGGAAGTGTTACCACAACTTATGTGAGAAGACTACCACATCCAACTCAATTTCATGAGTCTTAGTGTTCTTCTCATGCAGTCTCAACTATCATGATCTATAACCAAACACTACTTTCCCCTTTATCAGGACACAACCAAGCCTGGTTCCTGATGCATCACAGTACACCACATAGTCTGTTCCCTCATCTGGAAACCTCAAGATATGAGCACTCATCATGATCTTCCCTAGCTGCTGAAAGAACTTTTGGCATCCTTGTGTCCACATGATGGTTTTACCCATCTTCTTCAAAGCCTTTACGAGTGATGATACTCTAGAGAAGTTGGGTAAAAACCTCTGATAGTACCAAGCCAACAGAAGGAAACCCCAAACCATGTTAACGCTCTTGGGTGGTTCCTAATCAATAACCACCTCAATATTTTTTGGATCCACCACAAATCCAGCCACTAAGAAGACATATCCCAGTAAGTGGACCTTTCATATCCAAAACTTACACATCGAGATATTTTTTTAAAGTTGTTCCACTTGGAGTGTGTCCAGAACAATCCTCAGGTGTATCGCATGCTCCTCCTCAGACACCGAATACATTAAAATTTCATCATTGAATACCACTACAAATCGGTCTATGTATGACTTTAAGATCATGTTCATGAGTCCCATAAACATATTTGGGGAGTTCTTCATTATAAATGGCATCACTAAGTACTCATAGTGGCTATAGCAACAATGGAAAGTTGTCTTTGATATATCCTCATCTCGTACTCAAAGCTGGTGATATCCAAATCATAGGTTTATCTTAGAGAACTACCTCGCTCATTTAAGATGATCAAATAGGTAATAAATCATTATTGGAGGATACTTTTTCTTCATGGTCACCTGGTTCAGGCATCGGAAGTCCACACATAACCTCAAGCTTCTGCCTGCCTTCTTGGCATACAAAACTAGGGATTCCCATGGTGAATCACTGGGCCTTAAAACCCCTTCCTCTATAAATCCTATAACTATACCCGTAGCTCCGAGAGATCTTTGAGATCCATCCAATATGTAGTTGTAGATATTAGTGATATCCCATGGTACAGATCAATGTAGAAGTCTACCTCCCAATGAGGAGGTAGTCCGGAATATCATCTGGAAAGATGTACTAGCACTCGTCCACCACTGTAAGAAACTGTAGAATCATCTCATCCATTTCATTGAGGGTCAATCTAGCCAAATAATATGTGATAATATTCTCCCTCCTACGGGAGAGGCCATGTTGTGCTGCTCTGATTTCCATTTCTCCAATAAAGAGAAACTCAGTCCATCTAAGTGGGCACACCACACTGTGTGCCTAAAACAATCGATCTGGGCATGGACTATTGATAGCCATTTCATACCAAGAATGATGTCATAAAACCTCAGTGCCACTATTATGAAATAAAAATCGAAGCTATCACATCCAATAGTAAGATCAAACTGTCTGCATTAGTGTGTGATAATTGAATCCCTTCCTGTAAAAGTATCTAATTGTAAGGACCGAGCTAACAACTCGATCAGAATCTTCATGCTCTGAACAAGATTTGCGGAAAGGAATGTGTGACTAAAACTGATGTATATAGTAACTTCATCTAAATTGGAGAAGGCTCTGATCATACCTCATAACATATCTTGGACTTTTGAATAGTATGCATCGATTTCTTGAAGCTAATCCTGCCCCTATGAACCTACTCCTCGAGCCCATGGTGGACCACCTGGGGGTGGAAGTGGTAGTACCTCTTACCTACTCCCATATCATGCCACTCATCCATCTCCTCTGCCACGTCTGCTACCTTTAAGACCACCCTATTCCTATCTCTATTTCTGCCTCGCTTGTCCCTCGACTGTCTGTCGGTCCTCTACAAGGTGAGTCGGGAAATCCCAATCCATGTGCCCCTGGCCGCTAGATGTGCAGAATACTCTTCTCCTTTGATGACCTACTCTTACCCTGGAGCCTTGTACCGTTGAACCTAAGTCCTGGGTTCATCCTACGAAAGTTTTATCATGCTTGGGCCTCTACGTCATGTGTCAGCTACCTCCCACAGATAACTGGGCCACCCTTCACTCGATGGTATCTCCCACCATTTGTGTCTGTATAGTGATGAATCTATCTACTAGTAGATCTCGCTCCAGCACCCCAGACTAGGTAGGGCTTCTAAGGGAAATAATCAATGCACTGATCTCCCATCATATTCCCTACACAATGGTCTGGTCCCTAAAGGAATTGTCCTACACCTTATCCATAGAGTAACTCTAGAGGTATGTTACCCATGTAGAGTACTCATCCATTGTTAGGATTCCCTATTGTAAGTGTAGCAACTCTTATATGTTCAAATAGTTCAAGGATGTAGGTAACAACTCCTCCCTAAACTATCTCTTAAAGTCCTCCCTGGTGAGGGTTTCCTCCTCGTGAGTCTAGATGGTCAAACTATACCATCTCCCCGACGAGCCCTATAGAAGGCTTGCTGCTTGAATCGTCATTTGGTCAGGTGGCATCCTCACTAAAGGGATTACTTATGTCACCTCTTAAATCCAACCCATAGCGACCTATGGATTTGTATCCCCGATGAACTTGGTAGGTCTCTATCGCTAGAACTAATCCATGAAATTGAGCCTACGTGCATCCTCTACCGGTAGCGCCAGTAGTAACTGCTAACCAACAAGAGGTGGTATCACTGGGACACCGCCTGAAGGTTCCATATCTGGTAACAATCCCTATACCGAAGCCTCATCCCTATGTGGACCAACCTTATGGTCACACACTGGAATCCTGGGTGGTTGACTCCGTGTAGGTGTCCTAAATGTAATCAAGATGAACAAAATTCAATTTATTATACATGGGGAGATGACTCTAACTTAAAAAAAATCAAAGAGAAAACACTCGAAGACGCATGAAACAATTTTTTTCGTGTACTAAGTCTGAAAACATAATTCAGTGTCTAGGTGTATGGAAAAGTCAGTCATCGCACCAGCACTGGACTCCCTATCCTGAAAGAAGAACTCAAGGCCCTTAAAAGTGGTTCCCCATTAAAATTTAAAGACTCTTAGTTCTTCTTTTAGAACCGAGACTCTGTTTGATTCCACTTTTTCATGACTTTTCCCCCAAGTCCCATTCCATGAATACCCTAAACCCACCTTCCATAGGCTAGTGGCTAGTGACTAGCACCTAATAGGAATATCATGAAAAGGTAAGCATTATTCTTTAAACCTGTACACACACCAAAATCTAAATCTGTGGAATGAAAACACAAAATAAACCAAAAATCTCACTAAGATAACCTATTTGAGTACAATACAACTAAATGTAAAAAGGGGCCAAAATACAACCCCAAACCACAAAAAAATGTACAACATCCAAGGTCCATCTGCTCGAGACCCTACCTGAAGGATAGGTAAAGGGTAGCTTCCTGTAGCCATAGAAGTAATCTCGTTCATCCCATATCACCAAGCACCAGCAGGTCTCGAACAACCATGTTCTCCATCAAAAAATTGATCACCTAAATGAGACACAACACGTGTGGGAGAATATCAGGTAGGGTTGAGTAACACCGTACTCAGTAGGGACCCCAAAACAAAAATTTAAGACAAAAAAGAAAGACAAAAAAGCAAGATCACACAGTAAGACCACAATGAAAATACAGCTCACACCAGGTATAACTCAAGTATAGAATGTAAGATTATAAGTCTTAGAGCTAAATAATCTTGTAATGCTAAGGGACTCTTCCCTAATGGGTCACTTAGGTCGAATCCCTTGTCGAACCACCGAGGTCTACTCCACCACTGGACCATTGAGGTCATCTCTTCTACTGGACCACTGAGGATCGCTATGCTGCTAGACCACTGAGGTTAGCTTTGTTGCTAGACCACTATGGTCCTCTTTGCTTCTTATCACAAAGGTCCACTCTGCTACTAGACCACTAAGTTCTGCTCTGTTGTTGGACCACTGAGTTCTTCTCTCTTACTGGACCACTGTGGTCCTCTATACTACTAGACTTATGAAATCTACTCTGCTACTGGACCACTGGTGACCGATCATCATACCCTTCGCGTCATAACAAGCCATTGGATTCTTGCTCTCCAGTGCACTCGATTCTGGGAGAATCTACACTTCATGGAATCGGTCATATCTCGACTTCCACGAAGTCTCACATAGTGTACACCCAAAGGGTCATCTTGTCAAAATGGTCCCAATGCTGCAGGTGTCAAGTCAGTTGGACTCCCGGTCTAAAATATATTAGTGTTTTAGTAATTATGGGCTTGTTACATCCGGTCGTGATCCAACTTGGTTGGGTCGGCCTGATCAACCTATCCCCGGGTTCCCGCATGACCTTCCCATTACAGCTGAGCTGACCTAACCTGGTTGGGTATCGGTTGACCCAGTCTGACCTAGCCCATTGGGCCATACTGGACCTAGCCTAGTTTGGTCGAGGGTCCTACTCTCTAGCTCGCCCAGCGAACCGATACAATTCCTCTGGCCTGGTCTAATTTGGTCAGACTGGTTCTGTCCAGTCGGGCTGCCAAGAGGCCTGGTTTTCAATCTATCTCATCCCACAATCATGGCCCAGTTTTCTCCTTCTTAGATTCCTAAACGGTGTCTGGTTCATGCTGCACGCATCCAGATAAGGCCGACCACCTCCCCTCTACACATGGTCCAGTGGACTATGTGCCTGCAGCAACAACTTGCTCAGCCGTAGGTTTCCCGAACTCACACAAAGCTCTGTGGACTCTAAGGTCTTTTGCCATCACATCCTCCCAGCCTGATGCAGTGCCTTACTAGCATCGTGATTCCTCACCGCCATCGGATGCCTACCAACGGCCTCCTCCTCCTAATGTAGCTCACAAATAGCACCACCACCATGCACTACCATGGCCCCAACTGGCTGCGGTGTCCACACCGGTACGGCCCACTGGCGGTGGCCTCCTCTGATGTGGCTTTCTGCTGACGCGTGTTGCATTCTGCCTCAACCTTCCACATCATCATCACTCATTTTCTGATTCATCACGATACAGGGTCCCCATTTTGGGAGCATTACACCAAGGAATGGGTGCGCAATGATCTGTTTTTCATAACCCCACGAAGAACGTAGAGTAATATGGGGGGGAAATAAATCCACCCAATGAATTTGAGGAACAAACCCCCACTGTCATTCATCACAGTGTTGATCCACTCCCATTAGAAGTATTTAATGATGAAAATAAAATTAAATCAATTTAAACATGGGTCAGTTATCCAAGAATATCCTGCAAGAATGATCGATCTACGGGTTAACTTGTTCGTTAGAAAACCCATGTTTTCCATTTAAATAAAACAACTGGGGGAAAAATCACATAGAAAATTATCAACCCCCCCCCCCCCCCCAGGATAGTATTGTTGGTTGAAGATGAACAGGATCGTGTGCCTCTGTTCTCTGTTCTTGATCCGCAGCCCCCCGTTTCTAGTGATTCTTAGAAGGGTGGAAGAAAGTGTGTTCATCATTTATCATCACCCCCCACCAAAGCCTCAAAGTATTCCCAAGATTGTTCCAACAATCATGCATTGCTTGTTAGGCTATTAATTGATGAAACGTGAATCATCATTTCTGTTACACTATGTGGCAGCATCGTTACACTGACTCATTAATGAGGTTCAGCATCGCCTCGTCGATGCACAACAGCGATGACGTGCCACTGCTTAACGATGATGAAATCAAACAAAATATCTTTTTAAATTATTTTTTTCTTATAAAAATTCTGAAAATAATATTTTTTGGTTGACCCATGATGGTTAATGTTAGGCCCTTTCTAGGAAAATCTTGATGCTCTGAGTTCCATGGTGTCCTCAGATTTTTGATCTGATCACCAGTTTGAAATATATAAAAAACCGCTCATATGTTTATTTAATGAACATTAAAACTCGTTTGAAAATACATTTCGGCCACTCTATGCATCAGAATTACCTTCCATCTTAGAGCTATGTCTTGAAATAATCCAATTAAATTTTAAAAAAAATTATCTAAAATTCTATGGTATTGCATTAGTAAAAAGTCCTCCTGATATTTAAATAAGGGGTTTGATAAGGTCATATATAAAAACACAAAATATGTTTCCAAATAGTATAACATATGTGGGAGGTGAAGATTTTTAAATGGAATAAATGTATAAAGTCCAAATAACTATAGATATTCACAGTGATCATTGATCACAGGAATGAGAATGATCGGGGTAAAATCAACACCCAAAAACCATAAAACAAATAGGCATGAAAAAGGTCATTGATGTCATCAAAAGTTATTATCATAAAAAAATATTATCTCTTTGTACTTTCCTGAATGTTAGTTAATTTTAATTAGAAGATATAATTAATTCTTTTAATTAAATTTTATAAGCTCAATCTTATCCTTTTGTTGTTACTTGATCAATTTCCACATTATCTCTTACTCTAATAGATGAAGTATTTCATATTTTAAGCAAAAAAATATAATAATATCCATAAACTAATGATAATTAATTTTATCTATTTATATTCATTTCAAAAAAAAAGATAACATGGGTTATTTTTAAATATTAATATGGTAAGACAATAATATAATCTCTAAAACTTCAAAAAATGTACAATATAAACAATTCCATAAATTATTTACCTTAAAAGCCTTACAAAATTCAAAATTTAAAAATAAGGTCACTAAATTCCCAAAAAATCAAACTTAACATTATACCCCAAATAGAATGAAGTAGTATTTAATATCACATACCAAATATTTGAATACATTGATCATATATTCTCCTAAAACATTGTAATATACTGAATAACCCAAAAATAATAATGAAAACCTACATTATTTCAAAAATTAACTATTCCCTCATAAAATAATACATAATTGAATTTATTACATAAATACTAAAAAATTATAAACTCCATGAATGACAATATAAAACACTTTTTCATCGAATAAATAAACATTTCCAAGGTAATCAATATTATCCAATTTAATTTATTTTTATTGATCTTCTCTTTATCCCAAAAATATTATTTCAACATATAGAACCTAAAGGGATATATTCCATTAATAATTTATTTTCTATAAAATACCACCTTACCATTAAATTAATTCACTAGGTAATCAGTATCATTTATACTATTCTTGAAAATCCATAACAAAGAAATATATATAGAAATATAGTTATATATTTTATAATTCTTGAACTCCAATACATAAACACATCACCATTCAACATTATTCTTAAACTAATAAAAACGGTTCAACATTTTATTCCTTAATACCAACTTCATACAATATGAAATGTGATTAATGTATTAACTTTGATCATCCTTAATTAAAATTTCCTTTTAACATTTAACATAAAAAATACTTTTAAAAATCCTTATAGATTTTATATTTCATTCATGGTATCTTCCTAATTAGAAACAAAATCATTATTTGTAACACCTTTCTAAAACAATTATTGAGCATTCCAACTAGAACATATATTTTTATAATTCCCATACATTCCATATTTATAACATTCATCCATTTATGATTCCTTAGGGAAACCATTATTTTCATCTATTATATAAATTGAACTTTTAATTTTTCCTCATAAATTTATTACATTGTATACATATTCTCGACACATAAAACATCTTATAATTAGTTTTATATATTCACCATTGTGATTTATCCCACACTCTCTTCATATATGAAACTGAATATTCATTCATCTATGGTCTCCACCATGAGAAATCTCAACTAACTATATCCTTCTCTCATTTGGTGAGTCTAGGAGTTGGTTAAGATGTAATTTGTTCATCACATATCATGATAACTAATTCAACATAATCACAATATACTTCAATGCATTTATGGTCCCATTTGGTTTCTCCAAAACATATTTTAATATCTCATTACCCATTTTAGGATTTTTATCTATTTATTTGACTATCCAAGTATTTTATCTCCTCATGAGTTTTTTTTTTTGGTGTTTTTAGATCATTTTTATGAAGGGTTCCATGATTTCTCATTCTTGGATCATGGTTTGAAAAAACCATGCTTCCAACCATGAAAACATTATAGTAGCCCAGGTAGGGGTGCATAGTTTGTGCATGGTTAAAAAAACCATACATCCAAACCATGAAACATGTATAGAAGGGATCACAAGGTTAGTACATGGTTAAATTATCTATTCCATCTAACCTTGAATATCTTTTAGTGGCTCTATTTGGGGACCATAATTAGTATTAACCATGCGACCTGACCTAATAAACCATATAGAAAGAAAATAAATCCCCAAAAACTATAATTAAAATCCCAAAACCCCTATTTTACCTTAATCGCCTCCCACTGAAACAAAATCCAATCCTATTTTTGGGAGACAACTAGAGGAGTTTTTCTTCTCCCAACATCATTTATTGATGGATCAGTGCCCCAATAGAAGTAGATATCCTCTTCCTATGAGTTTCTTTCTCCTTAGTATTCGATCTCTCTTCTTCTATTGATTTCTTCTTATTAGAGGTTATTATGGCCTTGTTATTCCATGTTTAATGGAAGTGGAATTTTGGGTCTATGTTTTATTCTGTATTCTATAGATATCCCTTTTCTTAGATATGATGTTATAAAAAGGACAAACATCTTAGAGTTTTTCCAGTTGAATTCCGGACATCCAAGTAGGTTTTTATTTTCTTTTTCTTCATTTTTTTGTTTCTATATAATTTATTAATATGCATCACCTTCTAACACACCTTATTTATTTATTGATCATAAATTGACGTGTGAAATTTTCTTTGATACTCTTTAAAATAAATTGAATAAGGCATGGTTTTTTATCATGGGTTTACAAACTGATGAATGGTATGTTGATTTTAATTCATTTCCAATGTTTTTGTCAATGATATATTTTTAAAAAATAGATCTTAGGCATAGTTTTTATTTCTAATGTGAAATGTCTTGATTTAGATGAAATGATATGAACTATTTGATGTATTATATGTAGTTTCAAATGCTTGAATTAGTGAAATGACTACGAAACCACATTTAAATATTTTATATTCGTTTTGAATTGGGATTTCATGGGTTATTTAAAATGATTGATTTATTTACATGGAAAGAGGGGATAAACCAATGTTTTGAAATACATTCAAACCCTTTTAAAATTTTAATAAAGAATTTTAATTCATTATGGTTTATTTGAATGGAATTATTGTTTTAATGGCCTATTTGGAATTATTATTATAAGTAGTGAAAGGAAGTGGGTATGATTACCCTTTTCGATGTCAAATTCTATAAAAGTTTTTGAATTGAAAATGATGGTTGGTGTCCTAGTTATCAAATTATGATAATTATATCATGTAATAATAACTTATTATAACATGTATGATTCTTAAACTTCACATTTTTGGGTGTTGAAAAAGAGATTATTTATTTGGATGGATTACATGGGTGAGTGTTCCATGAGAATTGAGGAAATGTTCCCATGATTCAAATGTTGATATTTGGAGCCCATAATTGATAATCATAAGGATAAATGTGCGATCCTCCAAACCTCTTATCTCACTCAACTATTTTGAGTAGTTCTAGGAACCTTAGAAGATACATGGTATTATCTAGATATATGCTTCATTAGCAGAATCACACCCCATCTAGTGGAACCATTGAAAAAATGGTTATTGCTATGGATGTCCAACGAGGAAAACATATGTTCAAGGAACACCTTTTCTTGAGACACTATGAGAATCGATGTAATACTGGTGATTGTTCTTGATGATTTTTTATTAGTTATTCTTTAATATAATCACTATTTTACTTTGGTTGTACCCATGAAATCCATATACATGTCACTCAATACATTACAAAAATTTTTGTCACTACATGGAATGAGACTACCTCACTTGATTGATTGTTCTTGATTTATACATTCATTATTATTAGACACCGTGACTCTATTATATTGAACTTTTTATAGCTTCAAAATTTGTTTTTTATTCTCATGTTTTCAATACATTCTGACTTTATCTTAGGAAATTTATTTCAATACATTTCATGAAAAGGTTTAGTTTTTAAATTATTTAATGGAATGTTTAATACGGTTGGTTCGATAAATGATTCTAAGATTTTAAAATTTATATTTTAAAACTATTTATTATACGTTGTTTATTGTACACCCCTCTTAGCATATTTGACATAACTTTTGATGTAATTGCATAAAATCATTGTTGGAATCCTACTGAACTTTATAAATCACACCATTCTTGTACTATTTAGTGTTTGAAACCCTTTATAGTCTTCTATAATGTTATAATTCTCTTTTTCCTAATTGGGTTCGATCTAGGGTGACCAAGGAAAGGTTACATGAGACATGGTGGGTGGTTTGGGACCACTAGGAGATGTGTTTTTGAATTTTTTTTATTTAATGATTTTTATCATCTCCGTGTATGTGATATGAAAAAATTGATATTTTTATTTGATGATGGTTTTATAGTTTACTTTTATTATTATAATGTTTTTTTAAATTATTTCGAGTGATTATTTCATGACCTCCAAGTTCTTATCATCAGACCATAGAGAGCATGAATTCTCTTTGGGTTGTTGGAAAAGAAACTCAGATATCAATTTGAACGGTATTCTAGGTTGGTTCATTACACAAATTTTCTATCTCATTCAACAATAATATATATACTTCTATTTCCATTCATTAACTAAAACAAAAAATTATAATGTGAGGAACAATATTCATAGTGGAGATCCAAATAATCATGAAAATAACTTATAGGTTGTCTAAATCATAACTCCTTCATTTAAATATAGACATTATAGACTTAACCTAGGCCATCCATGGTTATTATTCAAATCCTTCATGAGGGATCACAAATAGTTTATCAATTTATAAAGGATATGCCTGAGAGTGTAAAACTAGGAGTGCGTCAAGGCCCGTTGGTGGGCACTAGGTGAATATCAATTCCAAATCAATGAAACCATTTTAGAGTTATCACAACTAGGTAACTTTTTCCTAGATTCACATCCACTAGTAGTATATACAAATGGATGTAATTTCATAAATACCACTCAATCTATCCTTTTACTAAATTAAATGAAATTTTTCTATAGTTAGACACTCCCTTAGACATATCCTAAGGTATGTTAATAATTTTCTCTTATACTAGTTTCTATATGATAGCTAAACATATCTTCTAATACCAACTATAATGACCTAATCATTTTATATATACTATTATTTTATTAACGTACATAATTATCCATTTTTACCACATTAGGATTATAATGGCCTAGTGTCTTTGGATGATTTGGTTCTTAATACATAAATCATGGAATACTTAATAAATTTTCAATAGAATTATCATAAAATCCACGGATCTCCTAAATCTATAATGGAGAACATGGGGAATTATTAAAGAAATTGGTGAGATAAAAATCCTTTCAAGTGAGTAAACATTATAAGGAAACATAAAATCTATTTCAATGGTATAACATGATGTCATAAAATAGATGTAATGTCAGTAATCACATGGATTCATAATGTAAAAATCAGGGAATCATATGATCTTGGCATCATATTAAATATGTCAACAAAACAAAAAAAGTACATAAACATAAGTTGAGTCTGACTACCTAAACAATAACACATGGTGGAAAAATTCCCCTAAGGGATTATGTTTACTCCCTAATCCCAAACATAATTTCTCATTACACTATAACATTACCCAATGCATTGGAGCGCTATCTGGGAACACAAATCATATCATTTTCATGAACTATGTGACCAACATAATGAAAATAAATAATAAGCTATAATACAAGAATTACTGATGGAATGAAAATGGGTTTCCTAATATTTATTTAAATAATAATTAATAAAATTTTCATAATGATTTCATTTAAGAAATGATAATATGGAATCTATTACCTAATAAAAGAAGGTATAATTAACTAGTTATATATTTGAGAGACATATATACTTAATTTTTAAGAAATACATAACATCAAATTTGGTTTTCATTAGTGAAAATAAATTCATAAATAGTAAAAATATTCTGGAGAAAAATAAAATATTATT
The DNA here is from genome assembly GCA_963277665.1 of Viscum album. Classification (NCBI taxonomy): domain Eukaryota; kingdom Viridiplantae; phylum Streptophyta; class Magnoliopsida; order Santalales; family Viscaceae; genus Viscum; species Viscum album. Next base: position 1,469,300,470 of record OY728125.1, on the reverse strand, counting down.
TTCTAGTAACATCAATGGATGTAATATTAGATGGAAAATGATTTTGAAATATCACTTTGGACATTTCATGAAGAAAATATCATTTCCATTTTGAAAAAAAATATATTTAAAACGAAAAAATATAAAAATTAATGAAAGTATATTTTTGAAAATAACCATTGAATCATAAGGTGGAAGATTTAAAATATGGAGTGTTCATGACTGTGTAAGAGTTCAATTCATGTTAAATATATTAAAAAACAATGATTCCATTCAAATTTTTGTATGAAAAGTCAATAATAACCTATTTTATAAAATGATATAAAGATTATTTTTAAAAATAGATATAGAAATACAATTATGGATAAAAATATCAATAAAAATCCCATTATAGTTTTTTTCATTTATAAAACATCTATTTAGATGATAAATGTTTTTCAACTGAAGTGATAAATAAAGTTAAATTTTATTTTAAAAAAATCCATGCCCTATTAATTATACAAGAGATAAATATTGTAATATTTATTGGGAAATTTATAAATAACCAGAGGATAAAAAATGGCTTTATTAAAAATAATCAAATGAATTAATTTAATGTAAATTCATGAATAATCCAACCATATTATAGTGTGATTGTGAAATGAACCCTTACAAAGATCATGTCGTTGAAGTGATAATTAATGAATGAACTGATCATGTGTATAAAATAGAATTTCACTTAACACAAGTGTAATTAAAACTTATTATAATAAAATTATTTAAACACATAATTATATAATTACAATGATAATGATGAAGTAATATAACCCAATTAAAGAAATTGAGTTAAAAAATTCATTATCACTTGGTAATTTTAATGTCAAATCCACTTAGATGAAATAATTAAACATAAATGATAAAATAAAATTAATTACTAAGTATTCATGAAATTATATTAATAAAATAGTATATAAACCATATAATATAAATTGGATTCATAACTTTACAATATTCCTTATAAAGAGAAGTTGAGAAGACACCCTTACTAAGTTAATATAATTGAGGTGAATGTTAACAAAAGGGTTAATTTTGTGAAAAAAAGTTTACATCCACACAAATAAATGTGTATATAAAAATATATAAATCAATATTTATTTTCCACATAATTTTGGCGTAATATAACCAACGAACAATTTTATAACATATTGAATAGAAATTGAGTTATGAAACACCATACCCCATGCTTATAATTATATGAGAAACCTTTAATCTATTATATAGTGGTTTAATCATGTTATTAACTTACAATTTGACCATATTAATATTTATAAAATCATATATTATCCTTTTGAAAAAACTTATTACCCATTCATTGATAATATTTCATTATCACTGTTCTTTTGAGTGTTAATTGCCTTGTTTTCTCATGTATGTTTCATCATGAAAGTTTCATAACATGAACATAGTATATAGTCACATCATCTCAAAACTGATATTAATGTTATAAATACCATTTTTTCATTATAAAAACCATTATAGTCATTGTTGAATTTTTATCATTGAGAATGAATTGCATTGCTTCTTAGAGATGGTAGGTCGTACGCACACACAAGAACTGTTAAAATTTCAATAACAGGGGAAAGGATGAGAAACTTTATGGTATATTAATTTTCCATATTCCTTATCATGTCATATATATCACATATATTTAATAAATTTATCATTTTTTACCATCCATGAAAGGCGTTAGTAAAAAACAAATCATATCACTTCGTGACGTAGTAATTGATTGTATACATGAACAATGCTATCTCATTCTCTACATAATGGAAACTAAAATGATATATTTGATTTTAAAATTAAATAAATAATAAAATAAATTAAATATTATATATATATACATTAAATACATCATTATATCCATCAGTGATAAGTGGTGATGGAAAATGAACTACTTCGGTTTACAAGGCCATATTCCGCAGTGCACATGATCAATAGTTTTGTTTCTCATTAGATAGAGGAGGATATGGTTGTAATTCAAAAACATAAAAAATATCATTTTATTTAAGATAATTGGTTTATTATATCTTAATGTATTGATTATATTACAATTAGGTGAAAGAATAAATAAAATAAAATTCTCAGTTAAAGACGTTACCTCACATTCAAAAAACATTATTTTGTTTCCACCAAAAGAGTTCATAGTTTTTGTTGATGAAAAAAGGAATAAATGATGATATGATAAAATTATGTAATTGATTTTGGCTATTATCTTCCAAACCTATGGGTTTTCGAAGAGTGAAGTATATATGATAGGCATGTAATTTTATAAGTGAGTGGACATGAACACTTGTAATTTTAAAAAATAAAATTTATTCCCACCATTTAAACAAACCAAATGGCTCTAAAATGATCCATTATCGAATGAGAGAGGATATAAGGTCCAAATGAGGACATAAAATGTGATTTTTACATGTTTTTGGTCATTTTTTGATCCTTATCATTTTTTAACCCCTTTTTAACCATTTTTAATATTTATTACAGAAAATATTTTTCACTATTATTAATATTTATTTTTATTAACAAATTATGTTGAAAACAGTAGGTACTATAATTTTTTTTTTAATTTCAAATATTTAATCAATTTTATAAATTTAACTCAAATAATTAGAAAATTTTCATTTAAAATTAAACCTGCATATGCGATGAAAAAATATGATTCAATGAGAAAATAATCAAATGATTAAAAAAGGAAAGTCAAAATTCATTATTAGATTTATTATAATTTACTATATTTAATCAAATCATATATAATTGAACTAATTATACTTTTATAATTATATTTAAATAATTATTACTTTTCTAAAACATATAAAATAAATCAAACTTCATAATAAAAAACCAATATATTTCATTGTTATTAGAAAAATTAATCATCTAAGATAATTATAAAAAATAAAATATCAGATAATATTGAAATAATTTTTTAAAAAAATTAACTTCCTTTAAAAAATAGATAATTTTCCAAATTTTGTATCAAAAATTTTGTGCAAAATGTGATAACTTATCTTTTTAGAATAATACTTTTTTGAGCATAAATTAGGATTTATTTTATAGCATTACTCGATAACACGTAATATGAGTGTTAAATATTAAAATGAATATATAATATATATTTATATATAAACTAATATCATCCAACAAAAGATATTTGTTTAATTTATTTATGTATAACACATTTTTACACATAAATATTTTTTTTAGAAAACATATTTTCTATATTTTAAAATTGTAATTTATAATTAATTGGTCACCAAAAAATTAATTATATATATATCTGAAAATGAAATTTTTACATAATTTATTTAAAAATATTTAAATCCACCATTCCAATGTTTAGGTCTTAAGTATCCTAATAATATTGTAATAGTATGATGTGTTTTTTAAACATGGTATTCCGTGTAACGCAAAATAAACTTGGTGTTGCGTGTATCACATGATATCAAAACAAATTAAATTTATTTTAAATAAATATTTCATAAAATATATAGGTGTTACTGATATTTTACTTCTTATCAGTTCCTTTTCATGGTAGTGAACATTAAAAATTAATATTTTATATATCAATCACATAATCAATCATTGGTATAAGTGGATTCATATTATGAAACTCATGAGAGTATAAGGTCTTGAAAATGTACAAAAAATTTCATAACCATTACTATTTTCCAATGAATTTTTTATCTCAGGATTAACTATTTCATGGATATAAATAGTTTCTCATAGATTATTTAAGGAACCACTTCTATTTATATGGGTTGATCATGTGTATTCATGGATGAAAATACCTTGATCTGGAAGCTCCCTTTTTCTCCTATATTTACTACATAAGATTATATTATATCATGGGTGAGTGGATGGTCTTTCACAATATTCTGGTTGAATTAGTTCAACCCATGGATATACATTGGATGAGGGATGTTTTTTATATACCTCTAGTGGTCTTCATCATTCCTGTATAATGTTGATGGTTTTTTTCCTTAATGTGAGGTACCCATTACAATTATTCTTTCTTTTATTTACACTTATTTTTTTATAAATTCATTGTGATAATGGGATAATGGGTTTCTTAATTCCTATTTTTTATTAAACAAGTTTTATTCAATCCATTGAAACCCATCAGTGGAATTATAATTGTGAAATTCCATTTGATACTTGAAAGCACACTTTAAAATCAATAATTTGCATGAAGTGTTCACACTATAGAAAAATAGAGCATTATATCATTTTATATGATATTGTGTCTATCATTAAAAATGACTAAAAGTGATGAGGTAATAATCTAGGCATAATAATAGTATTGAGTTATTCTTTCATGGTATATATCGCCTGCAAGAATAAAACAGTGATAATTTCCTGAATTTTAGTAAAACAGGGTTTAATGTTACATGGAAAATAATGGGTTATTCTTACACACTATCTGTATAATGGACATAATCCTCCATAATCCAATAAAAATGTGTTTTTAAATCCCAAGTCTGATAAAAAAATCATCCAACATAAACTAGGAATGTGATCTCCATATGTATATACATGGTGTTAATATTACACAAGCTTCCACTTTTTAATTCTGGTACATGACTCATAGAGTAGATTAATATCATTCTTGGTCATCTAGAACTATTTATTTTTATATATCTAACATTTAATATGATGAAGACCCTTATGTAACTTGGTTTAATGTTTTTTTTTGGGGGGGGGGGTTAATATCACATGAACATTTCAATTCATGGACACCTTATATTGCGAGTTAGCTATATATGACTCACATGATACTCCTATGAAGACCATGTCACATTGAAACTCACCTTATGTTGAAGTTGTGTCAATCAAAAATGATATCACCTAATGAAAATTCATCCTAAATAGTTATAGGAGATCAACTAATACGGTTATGAAGAGAAAAAATTCTTATATTAAAATTTTAAATTGAGATAAATAATTTATAAATTGTTTTCAAATTATAGGAAAATGTAAAATGTAATTTTTATGTATTTAAATTTTTTAACAAAATTAATTATAATTTTTTTATAATTGTTTTTTTCATTTTCTTTGAAACTATTATTAAATATCCTATAAATATTAAATATTAATTTCGAAATAAATTTTTCTAATTTATATGGTATGATGTATAATTTTGAAATGAACTATTTATATTAAAATTGTACATGAAATTTTTAATGTGTTCATAAATTATGAAACCATGCTAAATTTTAAAGTTTTATATTAAAATTATTAATTTTTTAGTAATGTTTATTTTTAATTTTCCAATTTAAAGGCCTTATTTGGGAGATTATTTAGACAACATCTAAAGTGTTTCTCATTATTTATTAGATCAAGGGTTTAAATAATGATATAAATGTAATATTTGGGTAATGTAAACAGTTTCATGATAGAATTAAAATATAAAAATATAAAATTTTATTTAGTATTTAATATTGAGATTAAATTCTATATAATGAAATAATATAAAGGAGTTCATATTAGGATTGGATATAAAGTGCTTATATTCCAAACTAAGGAATTTCGTAATGAATGTATAATTAGTTAAATGGTTTTAATTATATTTATTTTAGAATTTTACATAAATGTTTATCTCATGTTTAAATATGGGTTTTGATCATTTATTTAAATGTTATTTGCATCATTATTAGTAAATATACTTGTTATATTATAAATTATGTCGTATGATTTAGTTTAAATTGTTAAAAATATTTAAAAACATTTAATGAGTATCATGCTTAGTATAATTATTTTTTAAGATTCCTAATACATAAATATTTTCTAGATTTCAGTTATAAACGTCTAAAAAGTTGATAATTGTGATTTATACTTATTAGGTTCTATAATTATGATGGAATTTATATATCTCTTGATTAAAATATCCATATAAAGAGGGACCTTATCTGTGAATTTTCTCCATCCTATAGACTTATGAATTGCCTATAAAGGTAAGGGTTGACTATATGTGTCTCTAGGAATAATAATGTGGGAATTATGGATTATTTATAATTTATAAACCATTAAATGACATTTTTTAAGTAAATTATACGTGGGATGCATTTTGTTATCTATGAATTTGGTTGTCCTTTAATTTGAGTTAGTAGTATAATTTATGTATTTTGTTTAGAATTATATGTAAATATGTTTTCAACAGATTGATTTTGTGGAACGAACGGGATTCCAAAAAATTAACAAGATTTATTTCTAAATTAGGGGAATATCATTATATAATATGGTGATATTAAATTCTATTCAAAATAAAAAAATTACTTTCCTTCAAAAAAACGCATATGTAATGACCTTGATAATAAAACTATAAAGTTTATGATAAATCATAGTGCCTGTGGATTATCTTGAGTAAGAAATAGTACAAATGGAGAAAACGTGGTGTTAGGTAACCAAATCCTATTATGAGTTTTGGGTAACACTTAATTTAGAATTCTTAGGTGTTAAGATACTAGAGAAATAGAGTTAGGTTTTTCCTATGATGAATTGAGAATTTTTCTATCCATTAAAATATCTAATAGTTATAATTGATATTATTGGAATTATTCCACAAATAAATAAGCTAGCGGTGACTGAGATTCCAAATATAATTCATTACTTAGTTAAATACATATCTTTTCCCACAAATGAATTTGGTGAATTAAAATGGGTTCATCATTTAAGTGGGAGAATATTTTTTAAAAATTCATGTTAAATATTAGAGAAACATGTTACTAATATGATAAATTATTATTATATATATAAATAACATCATCATCTTCAATGAAATTATTGATATTAATCCATGAAAAGGATAATTTTAATGTAAGAAACTCTTAAGAGTAGTAAGATATGAAATGTTTATAATAGAAAGTAAATGTGTTTGAGAAACTACCTCCCCAATATCTTAATGTCGATGGTTCTCAATATATTAATCTTGATGTTCATTATAACAACCATTAATTTTTATACATAAATATTAAATATTTTTAGATCAATATATAATAAATTAAACAATAAATAATGCCTGATAACCATATAAATTTAGTGTCTATGGAGATTAGATATTAATCTTATTGTATTATAAATGATATTAAACATAGGAAATAATGATCTCACATCCTATTACAATTTATTAGAATAACCTAATAAATGAATAATTAATAATATTGGGAAAGGAACCATAAGAAATTTTCATCTCAGATTTTTAGTAACGGTAAAAAAAATATAAATTTATAATCATATGAAATCCAAAGATAATAATTAGGGTATAAGATGATGAAAATTACTTAAAATGTTCATAGAAAATGTGAAAAATATCATAAAACATTGTTTATAGAGAAATTATTTATCATTATAAAAGAGATAATCATATGAATGATAAATCAACATAAATGAATCAAAAACCATAAATTTCGGGCATAAAAATGGGTAAAATCCTCATAACAATAGAAACCATTTCATATGTCAAGGTTAATTACCAAGACCATCATATTAAGAAAAAAAACCTATTTCCCGTGAAGGATTAGGTGAATCAACTTGTTTCTCAAAATGTATCAGTTACATCAACTTTTTTCTCATAGTGGGTCAGGCACATCAGCTTTTTCATATAACAGATCAAGCATATTGACTTGTTTCCCATACTGGATCAAGAACATCATCTTATTATCCATTAAAATCTCATTATATATAAAACATTACCCAATTAATTTGTATGATATATAGGCCACACTGATCAGAATGTTAAAACCAAACATATGTGTTCTATAAGATCAGGAAATAGTCAAGATATTAGAACCGATGAAAATAAATGGGTTTCATAAACATTTTGACTTTTCATCATAAACATAAATCTTTATGTGAAACAATAAATATGCTATCCTTAAATTTAATCAAAATTAATGTTAATGTGACGTCAAATGAGGTCATATTATATAGAAAATGATTTTTTTAAGATCACTTGGAGTAAATTGTGAGGGATATAACTTTTTTATTTTAAAGAAACTTGATTTATAGAAAAAATGTGCACTTATAAATGAAAAAATTTTATCTGAAAATAAACTTGTAATTTTGTAAAGTATTAATAATAACATTGAGTTATAATGATGGATGGAAAATTTTGTCATTATATATAAGATTAAAAACATTCCTTTACAACTTATAAAATAAAATTCAGAAATTATCACATTCACAAAAAAGTATAATTTATTTAAAATTTTCTCTGTAAAAAGTAAAACTATGGTAAAATGACTTTAAACATCAATGCGTAGTGGTAAAAAAATTATAAATTTTTTTAGAAAACATGGACATGGGGGATAAATATCCCCATGTGAGTCTTAACAATAAGTAATCCTGAATAATGATATGATTTGGAAATAAACCCCTACCCCTTGGGTGTATTTTTAATTGTGATACCCATAACTGAAAAAAAATAAAATTAAACATTAAATACAATGAATGATAAGGAATTAATTATATAATAAATATAATAATAACTATTCACACCACAAAAATTAAATATGCTATGAATATGAAATATGTTTATTGGAAGGAAAAGTGAGACATGAAACCCTTATCGTAGGTTAAAGTTCCTTTGAATGTTCATTATACTTATGTATAATCCATTTGAATTTATTATACATATATACCATAATCATTTGAAAGATTATTATATCATATATTTTTATTATATATATATAAATACATGTAAATTCATCTAAAATGATAGAGATACAAAATGAAATTAATCACTCATGGAGATGGAAGGTCGTATATAAATAAGAATGTTGTGTTCACTTTTTAAAGGATGGATAGAAATAAAGTTAAATAATAATTAAACTTTCCAAACCCAATATTTTTTCATGTATATCATATGTATTCTTTATATACATTCTCCTTACCTTCCAGGAAAAATAGAAATGAAAAAATAAACACATCACTTCATAGTGTTGGTAGTCTACATGTACGCATGAGAAATGTTTTAATTTACCAATATTTGTTAATGTAAGAAGTATAATTAAGTTATAAATATCATATATAGACCTTAAACCCATAATAACGATCATGTATAATAGATAGTGATGAAAAATAAATTATATCACTATGTGGAGATGGTAAGCTGTATATACGCAGAGGCGATACTTTAACTTCTTGTTTGATTGGAACCAATGTGTATAGTGGTGTTTTAATAATAATAATCAAATTTAAGAATATTCATTATATCAAAATTTTCATTTTATGAACAATATAATAGACTTTTATGATGAAAATAAGATTATATAAATAAATTGATTAGTTGGGGTGATTGCCTCTTCTTTGAAATGACTCCTTTAGATATCCTGTAATGGGATCTAGGGTTTGACTTTTGGAAAGACCATAAGCTCAAAAATGATAAAAAGGATGTTAAAAAGTTAAATATTTATGGTATAATCGAGTTAGAATAATAAAATTGTTGTAAATAAGTGATATATACAGGGCGATATTATAATTGAGGTGAGGACACATTTGGAATTTCTCAAAATATTCAATTACAACAAGACTATTCTAGAGAAAACTGATTCACAAATAAATAAATGTATAGGGTTTGAAATTGTGTAATATACATTATCCAATTTTTCTATAGTTAATATTTTATAATTTTTAAATAATTTAATGAGATATTATTTTCATAAATTATCATTATTATCCATTTTAACAGTACTCATTACATTGAATTTAATGACATCAAGAAAATAAAATAAATTCCAAATATAATCTATAATGCATCACCAATAGGAAATATTGATCTTGAAAATTCATTTATCACATAAATTATATCATATTATTATACTTTTAAAATTTTAAAATAATTTGTTTCATTCTTCCATTAAAAGAATTATTACTCCATCAGCATTTTTTAAGCATTTAGGGTAACTATTTATTCAGTAATGAATAAATATAAATTAACATGAAGAATTTAAATCCTATAATTTTTGAAATAATATTTATATTCTAGAATTTATTCGAGATAACCACATGTGAAAAGTATTTTTTCATTAAAAAAAAGGGTTACATGTTTGTCATTTCGTTAAATTAAATATTATAAAAGTAATAATCTCATCCAAGTGGCACCAATAGAAAACTAATTAAATATTATGAATAATATGGATGATATATAATTATATAATAATACATAGTAATGTTTTTGGATAATTTTATAGTTCTTATAATTTTATTTTTACCCTTTGTTAGCAATTTTACCCTTTTTCTTGGTAAAACAATTATTATGTTTACAATTAATATTGACCAAAAATAAAATGGATCTATTAAATAAATATTGATTCACGGATTCCAAATATTCAATACATTTTTCAAAATTCAAGACATAAAAGTTTCATAATTAAATATAATATTAAATATAAAAAATGTTATGAAAAATGGTTTTTCAGAAAATCTCCCTTTAAACATAAATTTTTTATATAAAAATCAAATATAAAATCTGATTAAAATCCATAATTGAATTAATTTAAATCAGAAAAAACGAATTCCATTATAATACATTCCAAAATATAATTTTACAATCAAAATAATTTAAAATAAAAATTAAATTTTCAATGAAAAACAATATTCTCACAATTCATTGAAAAATCACTCTTTTTAGAAAATTCTTCAAAAGTCATCTTAAGATAATTTTGAAATGGTGAATTAAAAAAGGAAAATCATTTTTTCAAAAAAAAATTCTTTAAATTTTATAAATTTATTATGATATTGAATCATGTCAAAACCCATTTTTAGAGAAGATTTATTTTTCAAAAAAGTGACTTTAATAATGATTGAATGATTATTTAGTGATCATTTATAAATATATTTGTATTGAGTAGTAAACTTATAAATATTTCATAAATAATATAAAAATAAAAATAAAATCCAAATAAATGGCTAGGTTATGACTCTCACATTAAATATTTAGATATTAATTGTGTATTGTTGTTCGTTTGAACTCGGTGTTCTGTGTAACGAAATCCAATGAAAAAAACAAAATTATTTAAAATGAAATATTTTATAAAATACATGGGTGTTACATTTATGGAATCATAAAATAATTAACCTATGGTTTCAAAATTGAATTTGATGCAGAATGACCATTGGAATTTTAGCCATCGCTCATATACTCAATATGATAGTGTACTTTTGATGACATTATGATACAATAGGTTTCCTTGAGGAATATTCTAGGAGAAGAATTCATATTGTTATAATTAATGGATTTTTCCGACATGGAGAACTAATTTGAGGAATGTATACCTTATTATTCTCAAATTATTGAGTATTGATGAACTGGGAATGTGATGTCAAGGTTCAGATGTAGTTTTGAAAGAACAAGAGGATAAATGATTTAAATTCAAGAATAGAAGTTATATATAATTTTTAGTAATGTTTTTTTAATCCAATTTAGGAAATTTAAACCTAAATTTATTATCTGTAAGGATAGATAATGATTCTATATGATGTAATTTTCTAGATACCTAATGGGGATTATGAAACTCCATCGACTTTACAAGTTTAGTATTAGTGTTAAAGAAATAAATTGTAAGGTTTTTTAAGGTTATGTGATAAAAAATGTATAAATTAAAAATATTGTGAATATTTAAGTGTTCTAAATCAAGGAAATAATTGAAAAATAATTTTATTTTCATTTATTTTTTTTAGAAACATGTATCTATATTGAATATTTTAATATAATGGAATATATCATTCTCAAATGAATCTAAGTGTAGTATATATATATATTCTCCCCATTTCTCTTATAATATATGAGATGTTGACTCTTAAAAAAGTGTTTCGTTGAATAAAATGACAAAAGGGAAAATGAACATATGGTTTATGATTCATCAAATTCTATAAAAATTATTTCAACGAAGATATAAAAAAATTCCATCATAAAATTATTTATCCCGATGATTGATAATATACAAGGAATTGAGATTCCAACACCACGGATGAAATATTTAAATGAAAAAAATATTATTTTAAAAAATAATAATAATTCATTGAATACTCTATATGTTCTGGAAGAAATGTATTATTTTTTAAATATTCATACTAAATTTAAATATGAGTAATCAATATAAAAAACTAGAATTTAGAAAAGTTTTTTATAATCATCAGTAATTTTAAATTTAGCAAAATCTGTAGGAATCATCTCTAATTTAGAGACATTTTCAGTAAAAATTTCTAAAAATATATATTAATATATGCAATTTCCCCATATCGATGTAAATATATTAATATGTATATATTAATATATATATATATATATAAAAACATATACCTATATATATAAACATATATATATTTACACACACATATATATAAATATATTTATATATACACATTTTTATATATAAAAACACGGATATAATTTAAATTAGGTCACGTATTAATGAAACCATGGCTGTTTTAGTCACATTTTTAACAGTGTTTTAAAATGTGGCCAATTATGTGTATATAAAAAATTTTGTTTATAAATATGATTATATATATGTATACTTACAAATATATATTTACACACACACAGACATATATATACATTTATATATATAACATATAATATATATAACATATTATATATATATATAATAGAAACATATATATATATAATAATATTAAACATCTATATATATAATATTATATATACAAATAAAATATAAACATATACATGCATAAAATATAAGCATATATTTGTATTTTGGTAAAATATAAAAATAAATATATATACTATAATATGAACATATATATATATATATAATATAAACATACGGAAATATATCATATAATATAAACATATGTAAATATATATACACACAACATATAAAAAATAAAATATAAACATATATATATATATTAATATATAAATATAAATATTATTAAATATTAAATACTGAAATGTTTGTACATATATAACATAGTGTAATTAAATCTTTTCTATTTAATCACATTTTTTTAATATGTTACTATTTTGGTGATAATTTCTACCAGTGTTTTTAAATGTTTCTAATTATATATATAGGTTTGTGTGTGTGTATACACATATATATTTACACACAAACACAAACACATATATAAACCTATATATATATAATATAAAATATATTTTATAAAAACACACACACACATATATATATATTTATAATAAAAAAATAACCATAAAATATATACATAAAATAAAAAATTATATAAAAATAAAATATAAACATATATACAAACATATACATATATAAAATAATATATACATATATGTAAAATAAAACAAACTATATATATATAATATTAAATTTTTAAATAAATAAATCTATTTGTGTATATATATATATATCATAATAAATTTATATAATCAAATTCATAATAGTAGTGTTTATTTGCTTCATTGTTGTGATGCTGGAGGTATAGGGATCAAATTTTAGCACATTTTGTTTTCTTCTGGATGTGGGTTTGAGGTGTACTAGAGGTAAGAGTGTGAGGCAATATACCAAATGGGGGTGAGGTCGATATAGGTGGTGGGATAAAATCTTGGGGGTGAAAAGGTGATGCAAGAGTACTAGAAAGGACTGGAGGTGGGGTGGGGGCACATACTAGTGATGGAGGAGGCAGTGTGGGGCCGTAAAGGTGAGGCATGCCCACTAGATGGGTTTATACGAGTCTAGAGTGGGTTTAAGGGTGTGGGGGTGAAGATGTGTGGTAGAGGGTAGACGATGTGGGATAATATTGAGAGTGGGATATGGGAGGGTGTGTGGGGGAGGAGGGTGGTGGGGTATTTTTTTTGAAAAAATTAAAGATCTTAAAAAACAATTAATGATGTTTAATCTAAATAATGGTTAATGAGGTATAATATACTAACATTCGTAAAAAACTCATAATTGAGGTGTCTATATATATAGATGTTTATAAAAAACACCTAATTAAGAAATGTTTGTGAAGAACCCAACCCTAATAGCCTTGAGGAGGTGGTTACATTATTATATTGGAATAATTTACAAGGAATCACATCCCAAAGGAATGAATATTTTAGATGTTTGGGAAAACTAGAAACATACTAGAAACCTTAAATATAATTGAAAATATAAAATAAAACAAAGATAATCCTTTGATAACACTATTACTCTCTATGTATAACCATGTATAACAACTATAATAAACATCTTCGCAACCTAGTTAAAAATAAAACATAGGAAAGGGGTGACCTCAATTTCTCATTATGATTTAAGTATAATGGAATCTATAAAAAATAATCAATGCCAATTATAGAATGGTAAATAACTTAATCACATTCCATTTAATCAATAACATGATTATAATATGTCCAGAAGAAAAATTATCAAATAATTCCATATAAATATGAGCATGATCTAAAAAACATATCCATGGATATTTTAGTATTATAATAATCAATGTTAATTAATAACAAATCTCATAATTAGGGAATGAATAATACCATACATCATAATCATATCATCAAGGATTTTTCAAGGACACCATACATAAATGGGTAAGATATCAGTAAATATCCAAACTAGTTTTTCTCGTGAGACTTACTGATGCTTCAAGGGGTAATATAGGGACCCACCCATAATTTAATAAGTCCAATGAATTCCTCATATGATGGTTGAAACATAGTAAAAATAAAAATTAATATTGAATCTAGTATATAAGTTTTAAATAATTTTCACAATCAGTAAACATAATCATAAACCATCCAAAGTAATATAGAGAATGGTATCAAAATAGATCATCCCCAGTCAAATTGATAATAAACCATTTAGTAAAATATGGATGATAGTATCATTATATATTAGACTCAATTAATTATAATTTTCCACAAAATATTTTTACATAAAATAAAATACTTTAAATGAGATCATTGAAAAATACCCGAGGATAATACCCATTTTTAGATTGAAAATCACTTATTATAAAAGAACACCACAATTCTAAATGAAAAAATTTATTTGAAAACGACCATGTAAATATTTAATGTAGTATTTAAATAATTATATATTCAATATTATAGGAAAATCCCACTACACCTTATAAGTTAGAAAGACATTTCATCAGTACATTTGACTGAGAAGTCTCAAAGAACATTTTTTACAAAAGGAAAAAATATATCATTCATAAAATTTTTTATAAATTCAAACATGAGTAAAAATTACATTATAAAATCATAGGAGGATAGTGAAATAATTTTATGAAACTATTATATAAAATATTTGCATGGAAAAAAATAGATATTAAAGGGAAACATAAATTTTTTTAAAAGAAAGTCTCTTAAAAATATCATATCATTGATGTGATCATTACTCAATGGAATCAATTGTGTGTATACACTATAAATCAAAATTAAATAAGTTTAAACTCAATATAAGGTAATAAAAATTTATTTCACACATCATATTATCATGAAAAAATCAATAAAGTAGAGGTTTTACCCAACGAATGGAAATTGAGTTAAGAAATATTTTACCTTATGCTTCCTATTATTAATTCATACTTAAAAATCTTTATTAATGGTTTAAATAATTTTATTAATTTTATTATATAACTATATTAATATTTTTAATAGCCTATATGATCCTTTTATAACATCTTACTACCCATTCATTAGAATTTGGGTGTATTTATTTCATGGTTTCTTGGTCTATTCAATTATATATAATTATTGATGTTATTTTAAAATGGAAAATAAAACTATAGAAGTTAAATGAAATGGTATAAATTAGCATCCATATGTAATAATGGTCCCATATATCATTTTTCTATTTTACATGATGATGATTCATTTTATAAAAATTTAATGACAAATTTTTAGTTTATTTTGGAGGTATTTCTGACTATCAAGAACTAGGTTCATTTTATTTACTAATAAGTATATATATTAGTTACCAAATGTTAAATAGGTTATAATAATTTTATTAAAACCTGATTTAACTACAATAATACATTTATGACCATGCTTGAAGGAGTTAATGTAAAAAATAAAAATCATTATCCATTATGATGGTTAACCACCAAAATATGGAAAATGGTTTTGGTTATTTTAATAAGAAGAGATCGGAAAAGGGTTGGATAATGGATATTGCATTATAAATATAACTTTCCAATATAAAAATTATTTTTGGTCTATTATTCTATTATGTTTATATATTTGGATAGGAGTATGAAAATAATATAAATTAAGAGAGGTTGGTTGAGAACGTTTCCTCTTTAATATTACCTCAATGAATGACCCCTTAAGGAACATGGAAATGGATTTTGGGTGAGACCAGAATCACATGTAGATGGGTAGAGTGGGTAAAAATTATTGGAATAGATCTTAATAGCTCCATGTGTTGGCAGGAGTAAGGCGTTGTGAGTAGTGTTTTTATCCTTGAGGAGGGGTGGTTCTATGTGATCAAATAATGATTATTCTATATTTAAATCCAACCACATTTGGGTGGAATTAATTACAAAAAAAATTATTTACAATTACTTATTTAATTTATTTTTAATATATAGAAACATATCAACCACATTTTTTATTTTTTTTGATGTATTTTAATTTTTTTCCTTTTTATGTTATCACGCTACATTACATTTAATGTACGATGGTAAATCATTTTTTACCATGAAGGAATTGTTATGCCTGAAAATGAAAATAAACATGTAACCAATTTTGGAACCCCTAATTCCAAATATTTAATCCATTTTATTTTATTCATTTTATATATGTGAAAAAAATGAATTCTAAACATGTAATTCAAATAACTCATAAAATTTATTTTTAGTGTTAAAATCATGTTTTTCCAAATTAATAAGAATTTGTTTCTAAATGTAAGAACATATGTATTATTTTATTAATTAAATAATTTTTTTTCAAGAGTAAGCGTTAATAAATTTTAAATATTTATCTTATAATAATTATTTCATATGATTTATTGTATTTCGTGAAAACTGTATTCTCACTTTTTGACCATCAATTTTTTTAAGGAAAAAAAACATTCCCTTACCTAATATTTATGTGCTGAGTCAAAAAAACATGTTTATTGTTCCAATTAATTTTTTTTTTGAAATTTCCAAAAATTAATTATATTTATTTTCTTATAGAATGAAATAAAAACCACTTTTGGAGAAAATAATTGTTTAAAGAATAAAATGACTTCCCTAAAAAATTATGTGTTCATTTCCTAAGAATAATTTAATTGTTAAAAAATATTGACTTCATATTTATTTCATAATATAGTTAATCTTATTCACAACATTAAATTTTGTAGCTAGTTTGTAATTATCTAGTTAAAATAATAATCTTTTGGAGTTTTTTTAAGCTTAGTGTTCTTTGTAATGTATACAATCAAACATAGTGTTTTTTTTAAAATCTCACTGTTTTACATTCTCCCATCCTTCAAAAAATTGTGTTCTTGAAATTCAATCATTTTATTGGAAATAATTGATTTTACCTTTTAAAATAACCTTGAGGCAATCCCACATTATAAAAAAGGCTAATAAAAATTCCACTTAAAGGGAGGTAATGGAAAATGGGAAGGTCACCACAAAACTAGGTTTCCAAATAGAAGAACATTAAAGAGAATTGAAAAAATTTAAATATAAAATAAATATAACTATATTGTTATGATGGTTAGTTATATAGAACATCATCATTAGAATTATTTCTATCAAAAACCCATAAATATATGATGGGTTAAAAGGCCATATAATTCTTTATACAAAAATTTAATGGATAATGTTTTTTTTCTTCAAAATGGAATTTCTAGAGTTGATAAATTATATTACCTCCCAGGGTATGAACATAATGAAATATACTTAATTTATAGTTATATTTTAATCCATTAAAATATTTCCACCACAAACTCATCTTTTTCAACAATATACATTCCATTCTTTATTCCTTAAATAAAATTCCAAATTATTCTATTAATATTTATCACATGGGATTTACAAAAATGATCTTATAAGTTATCTATTATACCATTTAAATAATGAAATACTATGTTATAAAAATTAGTACATCACAGAGGCATGTGGTATGAAATTTACATTTGTCGCCCTTCTATTGTGGGTTATTGACTCAAGGCTTTGCTAGATGCGACAATTTTTTTCCCGGCCTAAGGGTTAAACTTTTCTAAAACTATATTAATACTATCCTTACATAATTCCAAAAATAACAATAAAGGTTATCTAATACATTTAATTTTTCATTCAAAAACAAATAATAACCCATATCTAATCATTCATTCATAGAGTATTTGGTAATCTAGTGGAAATTTCCATAGTAATTTCATCATTTAATACAAGTAATTAATATCCAGAAAAGTTTATTTTTTTAATTTATGGGGAACTAAAATTCACTTTTAAGTGATTGTAAGATCCAAAAATGGTGAATATGTATTCCATCTATCTCAAAATATTTTCCAAAACCAATATTCTCGGAAAAAGTTATCCAATATGCATAAATACATTAATTCTTAAAACCTCACCCATAGATAAGTATAAAACTATTTCCCAAATGGTTATCCATGTGACACTTCCAAAAGAACATGATCTATAACTTTAGAAATAATTTTAATGAATTTCTAAAATGAACAAACCATTAATATATAAAATAACATGAAGTATATCATAATAATTACATGAAAAACATGTGAATACATTCATCATTTATTATCTTGAAAAATAGTAATAACCTGAATTTCTGTAAATACTTATTGAAAACAGCATTATTATTTATTTATTATGTAAAAAATAGATTTTTGGGAATTTTCCAAAAATGTTTCCTAACACATTGGCGGTGGGATAATAAATATTTTCATGAAATCATTAATAAGATCCATAGTACATCATCTATTCATCCCAATATTCTTATCTCAACATCTGGAACATATTAAGCATTGCATTACTTCAAACCCGTGTTTTAAAAAGGATAAAATTTATATTGAATCATGTTTCCAATTTATTGGAACCATTTAGAATATGATCTCAAATCCTAAAAAGAAAAATTACATTCATATAATCTTTATATGTTTCATAATTCTTATAACTATAATGCCACACCTTATCACAACACACCTTCTCCATGATGAGGGAAGGGATGGAAAAGGACCCTACCCTTCTTTCATCTAGATGAAGGAGAGATAATGACCCCCCATGTCCTACCTTCAGTAGGACCCGAAGTGACGACTAGTATTAAGGATACATATTCTCGCATAATTTGGAATGAATTACCCTTTTAAAAAACATGATCATGAGATTAGAAGGAAAATCCCAGCAACACCAGGGACTAAAGGTAAAAGTAAATACAAGAATCATTTCCCAAATGTATGTTCAAAAGTAAATATGATAAAATGTACAACAGAACTCCCAAATAATGCACCCATAGAAAAGAAACTAAGCAGCAACAACAACTAACCCGATGCCTAAGCTAGTAAAGTTCAGCATGTTCCTCGAAGTCCCCTGAGAAACATGAAAACATTAATATATACATAGGGTGGGCATACAAGTATACTCAGTAGGGAAACTGATGCTTCTTGTTCACAAGTGAGGGAACATACTATTGTCCCTGTGAGAAAACAGTAGAACCTCATGAACCTATTAGGGAATACTGACCAGCCCAACCTCACTAGGGCAAAAACACCAATGTAATGCAAGTCAAGTAAAGTTATAATATAAGCACATAAACATTTAGGTACCCTACACCACTTCCCCACTGGTTAACTTCTCATTCCTAACTAGCTAACCTCTTGATGCAACCACACTTCCTATACACAGTCCAACTACCGCAACATGTCGGCACACACCTAGGCCCCAAATCACACACAGCCACGCCCATAGACACCTTGGCCACAACACTCAAACACCACACCCAAAAACACATGTGCATCATCATGAAGATACTTGGAAAAACAAACCTGGCCTGAAAACAACTAGTACACTCCTCCAAAACAAACCCTTTCCTGAAGAATCCTAGACTATGGTAACCCTCAAGCCATTACAGCCTACCCAGATACACCCGAGCAGCTTGATCCGGAAGTGGGTGCGAGGAAGAAAGTCAGTAACTAGATGTCCATCCTCCCACCAGGATGTTGGTAAATACACCCTCCCCATGAATTGCAGGTGTTTAGCACATGCTGACCATCAAGGGTGGGGTGAATATAGAAATCAGAAGGAAATAAAATCCTATATTTTTATATAGGTAATCAAACTCTCATCCCCAACCTACGTGTTTCACGGGAACATACAACAAGCCCACATCATCTCTTCTTTTTCTACTTTCCCTATATGCACAACCATACAACAACTAATTCCAAGAATAAAAGAAACCCCATTTTTTTAATTTCCATTTATTTATTTAAGGGGATTCACTTTAAATTATTTTTTCACTACTAGGAAACAAACAACGGTAACCATAACAAGAAACAAACAAAACCAATCTGTTTTCCCAATGCAAAACAGAACAAAACTAGACTTGTAGTCCCACTACACATCCCCGTTAAACTACTAACAACTACCATCCTTCAAGTGATTCCACTCATTACTTCTCTCACACCGCAGTCATACTGCCCTGCTGCCCAAAGAATTCCCCAATACATTCCCACTATATTAAAAATCCATAAATACATCGCAGCCCCACTGATAAATGTTGCTTCACGACCACAACATAACATAAAGGTATTTTAGCTACCTAGAAGTTAATCCATTCCACAATCAATCAATCTCTCAGATGAAGACACCAATGCACCCCCTCCCCAGCATACCACCCCACATACCAATCCAAAATAACCCAGACCTGAACACAAAATACATAACCATAACCATCAAACCAATAATATTCAAATTTAACCGATCAGGGTTATTTAATTTCCACTTGGATATAACTGGGGTGATCAGAGAACAAGTTTGATTCTGGGAAATCCCTTTATTTTTATGACTATACAAGATTAATTAGATTTCGTGATACATATGTACATCAAAACACCATAATGAAAAAGAACAGCACGAGTGAACAAGGAAAGGCCACCAACGACCATTATCTTCAAAAGTAATAAAACCAAAAAATCAATAAAAGAATCAAAGAAAACAAAAAAATAGGGGACCAACCTCAAACCATGCCCTACCCATTATTTTATTAATGATAGTTATATTATGATCATATTATATTCTTTTTTAAATCTTGGATCCAAGAAGATTATCTAGCCATTCTATACAAGGAACCATTAATATACCCACACCACATGATTCGTAATTAATGAGAATAAAATAATTCCCAACATGGATGATCAAAGATTAAAGTTACTTATTTTGCCATGAACATGGGATAATGAAATTTATAGGAAAAAATCCACAAAGGCTGAGTGGGAAGGGATCCAGTATGGGCACATGACTCATATCACGAGTAATTATCCTCACGCACCAATTGAAATGAAAAAAGAGGAAAAGAGGATCCCGGCTTAAAAAAAGGCCAGCTCCTAAAATCCAGGAGACCATTTTGATGTACATGAATGTCAGATTGTGGTATAGCCACACATCTTGGTGGTTTAACATTTTTGAATTATTTTATATTTAATAATTCCTCTCAGAAATGGTGGAGATAGAGTAGTGGATGGCTATTATTTGAAAGATAAAATTTAAATTGAGATAAAAATATAATAGGGGTGAAACTGGGAAAATTCAAAAAACTGGAAATGAGTCACCGATTGGTGATCCAATGATGGGTGAGTTACTGATTCTAAGCTACTGACACTGATCTACTGATACTAATCTACCAACTCCATGTCCTATTGATGCAATGACCCATTAATTCCTTGACCTACCGTTTCCATGACCTACCGATGCAACGACATACTGATACCTTGACCTACCGACACCGACACCCCTTGACTCACGAATGTCGTTGCCCCTTGAATAACTAACGCATATTCCTCATGACTCACCAATGTCAATTCCCCATGACTCACCGATGTTGATTCTCCTTGACTCACTGATGTCGATGCCCCCATGACTCATCAATGGAAAAATGGAAATTTTGGTAAAATCTCGAAGTGAGCTACCAAAAGCTCCCATAACACCTCAATATTGGATTATCACAAAGGAAGGGATTGTGGAAAATCTTAGGTTATAAAATCAAAAACCTCTCAAACTATTCTATTCCTTGAGAATTTAAAACAAGATCAAAATTAAAGAGGACTGAACAACCATCCCTTATGATACATATCAAGAGTAAACCCCCAAGTATTGAAAACTAGAGTGGAAACCTCAATATCATGGAACACCTCCATGAAATCTATATCCTCAACAAATAGAGAGACACAATGGCCCCAATACCCCAAGAAATCACACAAACACCAAAGGTCTCACTATTGAGACACATGGATTAGGGATCTTTTTCCTCCCTATAAATATACTATCTTCTTGGTGTGGTACTGACTCACCCTCATGGGTTTAATCAGATATACATTGATGTATCTTGATCTGTGATCCTATTATCACTTCCCAAACATAATGACTATTCAACCACATTTATAGAGTGAGTGAATCAAATCATCTCATAGAAAAAAAGGTAATGAATTCATCAGAAGCAAGTTAGAAAAGAAAAACATAAGAGAAATACTAAAAACAGTTTTGGGTATTGGAAATGCATCTACACTTCTCGCTCCCAAGTACTCTCTTCAAAGCCACCATGCGTCCAGCTCACATGAACCAAGGGAACGGTTCATCCATGAAGCATCTTCTCCTCACTATCCTTGATTCTCACTGGCTGCTCCACAAACATCACGTTGTCCTCGGCATCCATCTCTACCTAGTAAAATATATGGGAGTCATCATTTAGATACTGATAGAGATGAGATACATGGAATACGTCATGGATCCTCCCCAACTGTGGTGGCAATTCCAACTGCTATGACACCTCACATACTCATCCCAACACCTCGAAGGGTATGATGACCCTAGGTGAAATCTTTCTCTCCTTGTCAAACCTATGCTATCCACACTGAGGGGAGACCTTTAGGAACATGTGGTCCCAAACGTCTAACTCCAAGGGTCTCCTCTGGTGATTGACATACAACATATTCTAGTCCCGAGCTACCTTCATCCATTCACGCACAAGCTAAACCTTCCTCATCATTCCCTGCACTATTCCGGGGCTATCAACACCTACCTCCCCAACCTCTATCCAGTACATAGGTGAATGAAATGGTCTTCCATACAATGCTTCAAATGGTTAAATTCTAATGGTAGAGTGGTAGAAATTATTGTAGGCAATAACTACTGGGGTAACTTTCATACTCATGATCCTACGAAGACCAATACACACACCCGAAAAATCTTCTCCAACATCTGGATAGTCCTCTCTAACTTCCCATCCGTTTGAGGGTGGAAATAAGTATTAAGGCGTAGATGGGTGGAAAATCATAGTGTAATCCCTTCTAGACTGGTGAATTAAAGCATGTATCCTAATCTGAAATTATGGATCTTGGAACTCCATGTAACCGCACTGCTTCACCCACATACCTCTGTGCTAAGGCATCGACTGCGCTTGACTCTTTTAACGGAAAGAAGTGAGAAAATTTCATCAATTAATACACCACTACTGAGATGGAATCAGATCCTACCTCACCCTTGGGTAGTCCGATGATGAGATCCATTAATACGTCATCCCACTTCCACTCAAGAATGTCTAAGGGCTGCAACAAACCGCAGGGAACATGATCTTTATCCTTGACCTGCTGACACAATAGGCACCTTGCCACAAAATCCTCCACTGCATGCTTTACTCCTAGCCACCAAAACTGACCACTCAATCCTCAGTACTTCTTGGAGATTCTTGGACGTACCTCCAAGGGTGAGATATAGAACTCACCAATAACCCCCTCGCACATCTCCATATGGACAAATAGCTTCCCATAGAACAACTTCTGATTCTGGCTGTCCTACAACCATCCCTCCAGAGAATCACCTTGGAAAATGCAGTCACTCATCACTTCATCCTCTTAGTCTCCCCATTGAGAATACTCCACCTAACATACTATGGAAGGATGCACTATCATCAGTAACAGAAAGCCTCTACCATCCTCTATTCTCAATCCCATATGTAAAGCAGCCAACTCCTCCACTGCCTTTCAAGAATCTGCAGACTCCCGAAATACATTATTCTTTGACTTCATACTTAAGTAAATGGAAACCATATTCTACTTTACTGGGGTATAAGAGATTCTGAAGACATAGTATTAATGAAACTCCATCAAACTCCACTGTCGCATGTTCAAGTCTCACTGGGAGATGAAATGCCTCAAGATCTTATGATCCTTGGAGGCCGGGAAGTGTTTCCCGTCGAGGTCATACTGCCACAAATTCAATGCGAACATGACCGCTTCATATTCCAGGTTGTGTGTGGTATAATTATGTTTTTGAGGAAAAACATCCTAGACTAATAAAAGATCACTCTCCACTGCAAGATCAGCACACACCCCAAGCCTAGTCCAGAAGAATCACAGAACACATTTCGAACATCACCCCCTATTATGGAAGCCTAAGCATTGGGGCACTGACCAGCTTCCCCTTCAGGTAACTGAAATCTTCCTGACACTTCACACTGCAGATGAATCCATGATCTCTCCTAGTCAAAGCTATCATAGAATTTGGAACTCGAGAAAAGTCGAGTACGAACCTCTAATAGTAACCTGCGAGACCTAGAAAACTACGAACCTCTACCACATTATTGGGTGATTCCAATGAAACAATTACTTATACTATCAATGGGTCCACTATTATTCCTTGTTGGGACAACACATGTCTATGGAAGCTCACCTATCATGTCCATAAATTGCACTTCGACAACTTCCCGTAGAGCTGGTGGTGTCGAAGGACCTCCAAAACTATCCTTAGATGTTCGGTGTGATCCTCCTATGATCTTGAGCAGGTCAATATTTCATCAATGAACACAACTATGAACTAGTCTAGATACTCATAGAAAATAGAGTTCATGAGTCCCATGAAGACATCTATTGTGTTCGTGATGCCGAATGACATGACTATGAATTCAAAGTTCCCATACCTACACTTGAAAGTAATTAATGGAATTACACCCTCCTTAAACCTCAACTAGTGATATCTAGACCACATGTTGATCTTAAAGAACAAACAAGTTCCCTTAAACAAGTTAAAAAGGTCGTTGATCCTCGGGAGGGGGTAACGGTTCTTGACTATCACCTGATTCAGTCTCCGGTATTCTATATACATCCTAAGACCACTTACTGCCTTCTTTTAAAACATGACCGGAGCACCCCATGGTGACAAAATTGGACGGATAAAACCCTTATTCATCAGATCATCAACCTGAATCTATAAATCCTGTAACTCATAAGGCACCATCTTATAGGGAGTCATCATAATCAGGTGTGCACTCGGTTTCAAGTCTATCCCAAACTCAACATCATGTCGAGGGGGTAGAGTCACAACAACTTCGGGGAAGAAATCCAAGAAATCACTAAAAATCCTTAGAGCTTCAACCACATCTGAGTCTTCTGATTCCACTAGCTTCATGGCTAACAATGAAAGAAGGGGCTCTACACGTTTTTTTTCACCCTTGTTACTTCACTCACCAATGAAAACTAGACACTAATAGCCCTTATTTGAAAACACTTCACTCCTCCAAATGAAGTCGATAATAGTGTGGAAAGAAAATAGCTTGTTGACGCCTATGAGAACATCATATGGAAGAAGTTTTAGTAGTGGAATATCCCCATTGGACTGATGCATCCCCAACATTAGTCTACATCCTCAACAAACATCAAATAGGCTATTCTGGCCTCCAACTGGCATACTCAACAACAAGGGAATGGAAAGTCTCTCTACGTCCAGACCCAAGGCATGGGCTAGACTGGGTAAAACTAAGGACTGCAAAGATCCTGAATAAAACGAGGCACATGAAAGAGTACTAAATAGAATGAGCGTACCTCAAAAATCTTATGGCACCATTAGAACTAGTTCCTCTACAGCATGCAACTACCCACTCCCAAACCCTTTTCCCCTTATCTATCAACCGCCTCCCCGACCATTCCCTAGTAGAGGTCCTCGAGGATCACCCTGTTTTTGGCCTCCTTTGGTACGTTCCACCTTCGGTGGAGCGAGATCTCGTAGCCCTTATAGCTGGAAAGGCCATCCTGGCCACCACTATTGCTGAGGTGGGAACTAAACCTGTCCAACCCCATTGTAACGCACTCTGATAGGGCACTGATTTCGAATATTCCCATGGATTCCATAGACAAATCACCGTGGTTCTGGGACCATGGGGAATGGGTGAGGACTGGGAGATCAGAACTGGATTTTTTGAGGCCTACTTCCCGCTAGCTAAAACCTATAAGGCCCTGACATCGGAGACCTGCTGTCGACGACCTTACACTTCAACGACTGCAACTAGCTCCCATCTCATGGAACACCTCCTAGAATGTGCATTATCTCCACTAATTTTACCTTCTTTTGAACCTCCATGTACATTGGTATAGTGAAGGGAGTAACAACATACTAAAGAGAAGGTCAGAGTGCCTCCTATAAGAATATTTATCGGGGATCCTCATCTGGGAAGAGGTATAGTGAAAAATAAAGGTTATCCTGGACCTTGATCCCCAGTTCACTCACCGACATACCCCCTTCTAGAGGGAGAGTAGTTCATTCCTCTTCTCAGCCTTCATCATGGAGGATTGGAATTCCTCCAGGAACACCCTCTCAAAGTCATCCCACAAAACCTCTATTTCCTTCCTCTCCCAAAGGTAAATCATTCATCACTAACATGCCACTCTTCATATATAGCTCACTAATAGAGGAACCCAGTAATCTATCAGATCCCAAATCAAGCAGAAAGAGATCACTTGCTCCTCGAGCTAGTCTTTTTCTCTATGTCTGAGACCCTGCCCTCGAACTTTCCCATAGTCTTCCGCTAGAAGGGACGAAGCTTCTTTTTCCACTGGTCATCCTCCTCCTCCCGATCATCCCTCTGCTGATCAAACAGATCAACCTGACAAGCCTCGACTACTCTTACCACTCGTGGACGATGTCTGAGTTCCATTGCACAAAAAGGAAACAAGAACTCTTAAGCTCGAGCAGTGTGGCAATTTCATTTTAAAATTTGATTGAACTTTTTTTAGTTGAAATTTCTAAAAACACCCAAGACACAGAAGCACACAAGTCATTATTATTCATGTACCTTTCCTAGGGCCTCAACCCTGTTATCAGTGTACCCTCACATGGACGTTCAATGGGTATAAAGTCCTTGCATCGAATCACGGGGACCCTAAAATTTCATGTCCTCGCCGATCATTCCGGTCCTATTTCACTCACCAAGATTAAATAACATTGTTTCCCTACCATCCCATGAAATACAAGCTATTACTAACCCCAAAATCCATATTATCTATCAACCATTAATGTTGAAACCATTCTGTCATGACCAGCCTTCTCCAAGATGAGGGAATGGATGGAAAAGTGCCATGCCCTTCCTTCCTCATGATGAAGAGAGATAATGACCTCTATGTCCCACCTTTAGTAGGCCTGAGAGAGGATAATAGCACCAAGGGTATAGAATCTCACATAATTTCGAAGTAATTACCCTTTTTAAGGAACAATATCGGGAGATAATATTGAAAATCCCTGCAACACCATAGACTAAAGGTAAAAGTAAATCCAAGAATCCATTCCCACGTGCAGGTTCAAAAATAAAGCTAATACAAAGTATGACAGAACTCACAAATAATGTACCAAATTTAAAGAAACTAGGTAGGAACAACCACTATCCTCATGCCTGAGCTAGTAAAGTCTAGAATGGTTCTCAAAGTCCTCCGGGAAACTTGAAAATAGTTTTATATATGTAGGGTTAGCATACACGTATACTCGGTAGGGAACTAAATCTACTTCTGAACATGTGAGGGAACATATTAATGTTCTTGTGAGAAAATAGTATAACCCCAAGCACCTACCAGGGAATACTAACTAGGAAAACCTCACCAAAGCACACTCACTGAAGTAACACAAGTCAAGTAACGTAATAACATAAGCACGTCAACATTTGGGTACCCTGCACCACTTTCCCACTGGTTATCTTCTCATTTCTAACGATATGGCATCTTGAAGCTGCTACTCTTCCCACATGTAGTCCCACTAAAGCATCTTTACCGCACATACCTTGTCTCTAAACCAAAAAAAAAATATTCCTGTAGACACCTGGGCCACAAAAAACACACACCATGCATGAAAACACATGGGCCCCATCCCGAAGATAATTGGAAAAACTAAACGGGTCCGCAAGCACCTTGTCCTCCACCCAAAAATAAACCTTGACTGTTGAATTCTGGATTATGGTAAGCCTCAAGCCATTATAGTCTTCCCTGATTCACCCAAGCAGCATGTTCTGAAAGAGGGTGCGAGGAAGAAAGTTAGTAACTAGAAATCCATCCTTCCACTGGGATGTTGGGAAATACACCCTCCCCCATGAAATAGAGGTGTTCATCACATGGTTCTCAACAAGGGTGGGGTGCATAAAGAAATCACAATGAGATAAAATATTAAATTTTTATATAGGTAATCATACACTTAGCACAAACCTACGGGTTTCACAGAAACATACAAAAAACCCACACCAACACCACTTTTTCTCCAACCCCAATATACACAACCATACAACAACCACTATCAAGCATAAACCCAACCCCCTTTTGGATCAATTTCAATTTATTTATTTAATACGATTCACATTAAGTTATTATCTCAATACCAGGAAACTAACAATTCTAACCATACCAAGTAAAGAAGAAAACCTAACTACAATCCCACTATAAAACAACATAACACTAGACATTCAGTCCCACAACACATTCACATTCATCTACTACCAACTACCATACTTAATGTGATACTACACATTCCTTCTCTCACAACCCAGTCTAGCATCTCTGCTTCCCAAACAATTTCCCGATGTAGTACCACTGTATTATGAATCCATAACCACACTGCAGTCCCTCTGCTCAATGTCTCATTGTAACTACAACACTACATAAAGGTAGTTCGGATTACAAAAAGTTCATCCATTCAACAATAAATCAATATCTCGGACTGAGACACCAACGCACCCCCTTGTACCACCACACATACCAAGCCCACAGAACCAAGACCAGAACACACAACACATAACCACAACCATTTAACCAAGTGTATTAAAATTTCACGAATAGGGGTTCTTTAATTTCCACTTCAATATAACTAGGGTGACCACATAACACGTTTTATCCTGGGGAATCACATTATTTAACCAACTATATGTGATTAATTAGATTTCATGTTACATTTGTACATCAAAACACCACATCAAAAAAAAACACCACCAGTGAAAAAGAAAATTCAACCAACGACCATGATTTTTATAAGTCATACAGCCATGACAGCCATAAAAGAATCAAAGATAACAAAACAAAATAGGCAACCAACATCAAACCACACCCTATCCATTATTTTATTTACACAGGTTATATTTTTATCATATTAAATTCTTGTTTAAATCTCATTCCAAGAATAGTAGCCATCCTTTCCTTATAAGGATACATCAATATTCCCACCCCGCAGGATGAAAAATTAAAGAAAAGTAAAAGAAGTCACTACATGGATGATCAAATATTGAATTTCTTTCTTACACCAAGAACATGGGATGATGTGACTTGCAAGAAGAACTCCATGAAGGCTGAGAAGGAAGGAATCCATCACAGGCACATGATTCATCTCAGGAGGATATCTCCATGTGGAGAAAGTAAAAAGAAAAAGGAAGGAGGAAGAGATGATCTTAGATTAGGAAGAGGCCAGATCCTAAAATTAGGGAGACCATTTTGAAGTAAATTAATGTCAGATCATGGTTTGACCACACAGAATAGCAATTTTACACTTTGGAATTAATTGAGATTTAATCATTTATCCCAAAAATAGTGGAGATAGACTGGTGGATAGATGTGAGTTGATAGATTCACTTTAAATATAGAAAAACACATAACATGGGAGAAACACAGAAATCTTGGAAAACTGGAAATGGGTCACCAATGGGTGAGTCACAAATGGGTGAGCTACAAACGATGAGCTATTGACGACGAGCTATTGACACTGATCTACTGATTCCATGTCCTACCGATGCAATAAACTAATAATGCCCCGATCTACCGACGCCATGGCCTATCGACGCAATGACTAACTGACGCCCAAAACTACTGATGATGATGCCCCTTTACTCACCGATGCTAATGCCCCTTGACTCATCAATGTTGTGTCCCCTTAACTCACTGATTCTAATGACCCTTGACCCATAGATGCTAATTACCCCTTGACTCACTAAGGAAAAAACTATAAATTTTGGAAAACTCTCTATGTGAGCCACCAAATGCTCCCAAAACACCTCAATACTAGATTTTCACAGAAGAAGGGCCTTGAGAAAAACCCGGTTTTTTAAATACATCATATTTATTATATCCACAATCATAAGAACAATAATAATTCTATATTTTCTATTTGAATATCATAACCTTGACATTAAATATAGTGAACCTACTATTTCATACATTACTATTAATTAATTTTAAATACAATCAACATAAAATAATTACACAATGAGTATCAATTGGTTTAGTGTCTTGGGAAAATTAGGACCATAAATAACATTTACAAAATAAAACATAAAAAATTACTTAATTCATTCTTCTCTATATTTTTATTGGTCCATGAATTCTCTATAGTACATGTAGATTCCTGAGTATATACATCAAAAAGGGGTGATCTAAAATCTTAGTAAAAGGATATATCATAACATAAAAAAATAACCTGGGGTGGGCATAATAATTATCATCATAACACGGACATAGGTTCATAACCACGAGATAAAGCATTATGAAAATACTTTTAATGTGGAAATGGATAAAACTGAAAAACTATGTCTTAGTGGTTAACTACAACACATAGTTGTGAAAAAAGATAGAATTATGTTCAAGAATATTTCATATTATCTCATGAGGTTCTTCACATTACCCAATGCATTGGTGCACTATATAATTTTGGGAGCACATGCCAAATCATAACATTTACATTATCATGCATTCCACATTGAACACATATCAATATTTAACATATAGTAAACCATGGAAAAGAATGGGTTTCTTTTCCAAAATAATACATTCATAAAAAATGAGTTCCAAAATAATATAGGGAATAACATACTTGATATAAGAATCATCAACCTTGAGCGAAGAAAAAAATAATCTCGAGAAGTAAAAGGTTTGATTTTTGAAATAAGAGTTCTTTTCGAAAACATTGTGTTTGTCATAAACTCAAGTATAAAACATGAATATCTATATAAAATGAGACAATGATGAAGAAATTATTTTTTTATAATAACAATAATGACAATGTCATGAAAGAGGAAAAACCCAAAGAATGATAGGTGGGTTAGAGAAATCCCCTTACTTTTTGTCCAAAAGCTTCCTTCATCGTAATAACCTTTATAATCATATTAGATTAATTAATTAACAATTCAATAAACTACTATATATGAATCTGATTCATTATGGTTTCATTATTTTCATTTATGGGACTTTGGATGAGTTATATTGTTTAATTTCATTGTTTAGGAGCATTCATTTTCTTAGTTTTCCTGATCGATTCACTTATATTCAGGAATGGAAGTTCATGTAAAATGAGGATAAATATCCATAATTTTTGTTATATGTTATAAAAGATATTAAAAAATTGTTAATGTTCTTATAAATAATTTGGTTATATACCAAGAGGATGTTTCAATAGATAAGAGTTAATGATGATTGTTTTATATTAATTATTCAGTTTTTCAATCACAATGAAGAGGTTTTTTCTTAGTTACTATTATTAGTATAGTGAATTTAAGAACATAAAAAATTTTATAAGATAAATTTTATAATATTTTTAAAAAATTAATGCTCTTATTAACAGTCTTGAAGGTGTTTAAGAAAAATGAATGTGCATCACCCATGATGTTTGTAAATTGAGACATCACGGGTGATGATTTTATTTTTAAGATAAATGAGAGAGAGAGAGAGGAGTTTAATGTTGGACATTCCATTAACAAGATAAAATTATATTATATTTAAGGAATTAGAGTTATCATTCCATTTGGATGAAGGGAGGTTAATATAGAATAAGAAAATAAATTCAAATTTTAAGAAAATTAAAAGAAAAAGAGAGAGGATTTACCTCTTGAATTATCTTATTTAAATCCTCCTCAAGGAAGCTAGGCTTGATATTTTGATGAGACCATGATCTCATGGACATGGGTAGGGGATATGGATTAGTTTTGGGTAGAATTTTGGTAAGGAGAAAATTTTCAGAGGTGTGAGGATAAAAGTATGTGAGGGGTGGTATTTATAGTGGAGGAGAGGGGTGTTTTCTTATTATTTAACTCATTAGTTTATTATTTTTATCAAGACAAGAAATATAGTTGATTCTTGAGGATAAAAATGGTAATTAGATCATGTTTGTCTGAATGAATTGTTTCTTACATAATTGGTGACTCAATGAATACATTATTTATCTTATAATTTATATATATCGTAAATTATTGAATTTTACTATTAACAAAAATTCAACTATTAATAAAAAAATACAAAAAATTCACTTTAAATTTTTTTTTCTTTTTATAATTCAGAAATAAAATAATTTTTATTGAAATAATTTTCTAAATATTATTAATGAAATTTTTATTAAAGATCATAAATTACATGGAAAATATAGATTTTAAAATTATAACAAATTTTATAACAAATTAAAAAATTACTTAAGGTCTCATAAAATTATTTTTAAAATCATAAGGCATCAATTTATTGATTTATGAATAAAAATTTTGAAAATAAATTTTCTTTTAAGTTATTAATTTATCCATAAAATGGTAATTTAATAATTATGGCTTATCAAAATACCAACACAAAATTATTAATTTTTAAAATATTTACTTACTTATACTATGTTATCACTATATCATATTTTCACTTATAAGATGTAAAAATTTTATTTATACATTCATGGGTGAGGCTACTACTCA
This sequence comes from Viscum album, assembly GCA_963277665.1. Lineage (NCBI taxonomy): Eukaryota > Viridiplantae > Streptophyta > Magnoliopsida > Santalales > Viscaceae > Viscum > Viscum album. Next base: position 1,469,267,349 of record OY728125.1, on the reverse strand, counting down.
TTTGGCTAGATTACTTTTCATATGTTTTCTATTAGTATTCATATGGTCAAGTTACTATTTCATCGGTATTAGTTCCTTAACTTCTACAAATACTTTGTATTTCATTAATTAATCATTTATAATGTTTTTATTTAGGTATGTAAGTTATTTTATATGATTTATACTATGTTAAATTACTATATGAAGGGATAAATTTGTTTGATAAATGTTTGGGTTCTTCCATTGACCCCTTCACTTTATCTGATGTGTATTACCTTTATTCATGGGGAATTCATTTTCATTGTGACCCATCTTCTTATAGTTGAATCATGTCTTATCTATATCTTCTTTCACACCCTTAAATCATAGGCATGGTTTCATTTTTCACCACACATGTAGAAAACTACAATTATCTTTTGTAAAATACAAGGGAGTTTCTATTAACAATTCCCACATGTGGGAAAACCTTATTTCTTTCCATCTATTTATCCATTTATTTCTCATCTATCCACTTCTTCACATTCATTCCTTTAGAATCAAAAATACATGGAAAAATAAGTCTCAATATCAACAGCACAAGATATTATATCCACATATGATTAAAATTTATGGGAGACTAATTCCCTTAAATATATTTGATTAAGCCAAAACAATAAATGGTCAACCTTGTTTTTTGGATTATATACATTTTCTACATAATTCTTTGATTACCATGTAAATTTATCTACAAAGATGTCAACATTTTATTCTTATTTAATTCTAACAACCAAGAATTTTCTATCCATATATGATTTTTTTTCTTGAGGGAAACTTTTTTTCAAGAGGAGTTATTTAAAATCCTTCTTTTCTAAGATTTATATTTCTTCCTCCTGCTTAGTGTTTTGAAATAATGACTAGTATTTATCCACAACTCCTAAGAGATGATAAAAATAAATAACAAAATTTTCCTTATCATTACTTCACAATGTGATAAATATATTCTCTAAGGAACTAAAATATCTATTAGATACAAAAGGATATGTAGTTCTGTTGAATGATATGTGTTTTTGTCACATGAATTTGCCTAACCTTGTTACAATGCGTGGTAGATTAGGTTACTCCATGCTGGTAAGACTATTACCCATAACATGAGTCAGCTATCCCAGTATAGTTATATGCTTCTTATATCCAGCCACCAACCAATCACTTACATAATTTTGTTTCATAGGAGGGAAATCCCAACATGGAATAAGTTCATTTACACAGTTTTCATTCATTCCACTATGCATCATTTCTAAATAATGGCATAAACTAGATTATATAATAAAATTATGAAACATAATTTATAATCTCAAAACTAATTAACTTAAATTTAATATTTAGGTATAACTAAACTCTAAATCATATGTTTTGTTTCTTTGGGAGTATTTCCAAAATAAATCATAGGTGTAAGTTATCTTAAATATGTTTTCCTAAATATAGTACCAATTAAATCTACTAAAATTCAATTTAAACCAACTGTAATGACCTCGACCCTAGTAACCCAACGTTAGTGGTTACATTGTTACATCAGCATAATATACATGGAATCAAATCCCTATGTACTGAAATATTTAATATTTTTGGAGACTAGATACAAACATGGAACTTATATTTCCAATTAAAATGTAAAATACAACATAGATAATCCTTTTAAAACACTATTATAGTCCTAGATTATCCCTTATTATTTAATATAATAAAATTCATAGATATGTATGGAAAAATAAAACATAAGAAATGGGTGAGATAAAATGATCTGTTTGGGATATGTACAATAGAAACTATTATGAATAATAGATATTAATAATGGAAGGTTAAATAACTAAAACACAATCTAGTTGATCAATAAGTTATGTATAATACGGATAGGATAAAAGATGTTAAAATAATTCCTTATAAATAATCACATCAAAATGAAAACATAAGCATGTTTATTTTACTTATATAATAATCACATGTAAATAAATATCTAATATCATAATGAGGGAATAAATAATTCCAAACATCATAAAAATATCATCAAGGACTCATCAAAGACAATATACATAAATGGGTATGATATCTACAAATACAAAAACTAGACTATATCATGGGACCTACGGATGTATAAAGGGGATATAGAGGGACCCAACCATCACATACTAACACTAATTTATTAAACATATTTAGAGGTGAATCATAGGAAACATAAAAATTATTTTTGAAATGATAATATGAAATGTTAATAAGATTCCCAATCAATAAACATAATCATAAACCATCCAGGTCAATATGGTGAATGGAATCAAAATAGTACGTACCTAGTGAAAATGATCATGAACCATTTAGTAAAATAAAGAATATGATATTGTAAGATATCACCCTCAATGTATAATAGTTTTAAATAGTGTATATTTATAAAGATAAAAATAATTAAAATAAAATTTTTCAAAAAATAGAGAAGAGTATACCCTTTTTGAAAATAATTTATTTGTTAGAAAAATTCAAATATAAAACAAAAAATTTTCTTTGAAAATAACAATTTAATCATGTAAAAGAATATTTATACCATTAATGTGTCGTGATGGTTATAAATTTTATCACAACATATAAATTAAAAAACTATTCTGTCCAAATTTGTGATGGAAAAGTCTCAAAAAATATTTTTAAAAAAATTAAAAAATTTAACATAAAAACATTTTAAAAAAGTGAAACATGAGTAAAAATGAAATTAAAATATAATATGACAATTCTAAAAACATTTTTGGAAATAATATTATATGATATGGAAAATTATGAAAAATAACATTTTAAGGGAAACTTAAAATATTTAAAGAGAGTCTCCTAAAAATATCATATCATTGAAGTTAGGATTAAAAAAAAGAATTGATTATTTGGATCCAATTTAAACCCACATTAAAAACTAGAAATAAATCATTAGTTAATCAATTTCTTTTCATACATAATATTATCATAAAAACTCAATTAATTAAATTTTCAACCTAATGAATGGAAATTAAGTTAGGAAATACCTTACCTCATGACTCCCTTTAATTTTTCTTATATAAAACCATTGTATAATGGTTTAACAAATTTTATTCACTTATTATCAAATAATATTAATTTATATATAACCTTGTATGCTTATATTATAACATATTACCACCCATTAATTAGTAACATTTCATCATTTTCATTGTTTTGAGTACATTCATTTCATGGATTTATGGTCCGTTCACTTGTGTATAATTGCAGAGATTCTTGTAAAATGGAAATAAAAATCCATAAGTGAAATGAAATTTTATTAATGAACATAAATTTTTTTAAATGGACCAATATATCATTTTTCATTCTAACATGAGGATGATAAATTTTATATACATTTAATGACAAAAAACTGGTCTATATTGGTGATTTTTGTGACCATCGCCAAATGGTATCATTTTATTTAATATTATATCTATATTTTAGTTATAAAAATATGAATCTGGTTATAATATACTTATTAAAATTGTATTTTTACATAACAATACAATTATGGATAGAATTAAAGGTGGTAATGGGAAAAAATCATTAACCACGGTGAGGAAAATTTGACTTAACCTAGAAAATGGTTACATTTATTTGAATAATAAGAGATAAAAAATGTTCTGGAAAAAATATATTAAATTAGAACTATAAGAATCTAATATATTCATGATACATCATTTACTATTCATTAATGGATGAATTAGGTTGATAGGGGGTATAAAAGAAAATAAATCCAGAGATGTTGTTTGAGAAATTTATCTATTGAATATTACCTCCATGATGGAGCACTTATGGAATATGGAAATGGGCTTTTGGTGAGATTAGAAGCACTTGCAGAGGATTGTTTTAATTGTATAAATAATGATTATTTTATATTTAAATACAACCACCTTTGGGTGGCCTTAATTTGAAATAATTTGATATATAATAAATTTTTTAATGTTTGGTTATGGTATATAAACACATAAAACACTTATTTAATGCCATAGTTTTTAGTTATTTCTTAATTTTACATTTTAACTATAACCTGAATCAATATTGTACCTATATTACTGTAAGTCTTTTTTTAACATGGTAATTTTTTTATTCCTAAAAATGAAAATTACTATATAACCTAATTTGGATCTCATGATTCAAAATATGGAATCATTTTTTCTTGATTATATTTATAAAAGGGATAAAAAAATTCAAAAAATGTTATACATATAACTAAAAAATAATTTTTTAATGGTTAAATTCATGGTTTTGAAAATTTTCAAACATGTGTTTATAAATGTAATACCATAAGAATTATTTCATTATTTAAATAAATTTTGAAAAAAAAAATGGTTAATGAATTTGAAATCATTATCATATAATAATTATTTCAAATGAGGGATTGTAATTTGAAAAAAGTGTATTTTCACTTTTTAAAGGAAAACAATTCTTTTTTAGGAAAGTCTTAAAAACCTTATCATAAGATAATTTTGATGTGATGAGTCAAAATTTTACGTTTTTTTACAAATATATTTTTCAAATGTTTAAAAAAATAATTATATTTATTTTCACATGGAAATAAATAAAATTTGATTTATTAAGAAAACATATATTTTAAGAATAACACTACTTTACTAAAAATTATGTTTTCCATTCCAAATAATTATTATATTTATATTGTATATGAAATATATATTTATTTCCTAATATTGTTGATCTTACTCAAACCCACCATTTTAACAGTTATTTTATAATGTACTGGTTAAAATAAAAATATTTTCATGTTCGTTTAAGTATAGTGTTCTGTGTAATGTAAGCTATCAAGAATAGTCTTATTTTTAAAATATTTTTGAGTACAACGTCTATTTTCTGACGATTCTCAAACAAGGTGGTAAATGAGGTGTCTCAAAATTTATTATGTTTAAAAATGTTTCAAAATTAGTTAAACCTCATTTACTAACCTTTTTCAAATACATCAGTAATTGAATTATCGTTGTTTTTAAACATCACTGATTAGTAATGTTTTCTTATGTATTTCCTAACAGAAATTATTTTATGTATATTATATTTATATTATATTGAGAATATAGTGTAATATAGGATGGAAGGTGTATACATGGACACTCAAAAGCTCCATGTTAAAAAATAACATATTATTCCAATAAAAACTTAATTGAATTTTTTTAGAGATCCTGAAAGAGTAAATGATATTATAGAAGGGAGAAAGTTAAAGAGTTACATTCTATTACCTTTAAAAATTGAATGTCACATAGCATCATAATGGATTTTAGATTGCACTATTTGATATTAAACGAAATAGTTACATTTGTTTCAAAGATATTTGAAGGAAAAGTTTCAAATAATGGGATCCAATATTGAGGATAATTTATTTAATAGGGGTTCCACATAGACCATATAAGTTATTGAACTTGTAACATTTTATGTTATTAAGTTAATTTTTTTATATATTTGTATGTTTTTTACATTAGAAATATGATATCCATGTGTTAAAATTATTCATATTATCTTTTAATTAAATATGTCAATCTATTAAGAGTATAATTAGAATATTTTATAAAATTATCACATTGATATGTGGTTATAATTACAAAGAGATATAATGAGTTTTAAAAACCCTAAAGGTGAAACAAACATAAAGTTTGTTATTCCAATATATAATATTTTATATGAAAAATAGGATCTTATGTATGGGTTTTTAAATTATTGTTAAAGGATTCAAGAATATAAAATTAATCATGATCAAACAAAATAAAATCTCCACTTTTTCATATCTTTCAGATTGGTTGTATATATGTGTAAACTGATATACATATCATGAAGTGTAATGATAATTAGACTACAAAATTATGACATTGAGTTATCCTTGAATAATCTTTATCACATATTCTTTTAAGATATGAATAAAGTTTAAGGTTTTAATGTTTATGAATCCTGTATCATGATAAAAAAATGTCATCTTAATGAAAAAATGGGTATTTTCTTCCAGATAACCCCAAAAGTATAAAACATTATGTTTCATACACTATGTCTTTGGTGTAAAATGAATTTTAAGATCATATTGGGAGTCCCAAAATCATAATGATATCGATATACCTTTTATAATAACTTTGAAATTTAAATAACTTTGTTATGTAGTCCTTGATTATTAGATGATATGGGAGTGGTTGGGTATGTTGCAGATCATGTAACTAGTTAGAGATCAACTGAGATGGGACATGTCCTCTTATATTAAAATTATGAAATTTTGGACCTCAATTTAGATAGATAAATAAATATATTATCATAACATTATAGTACATATGATTTCCTTTTTTGTTTTTTGATTGGGGGAATGTGATGTTCTTATAAATAAAGGTGAATGAAATATGATGTATTCATCAAACCTGGTCAATATATACATTGATAATATAAAATGTATGAGATTTTTTATGTGATTGGCATATATTGTGTCCCCTGGTAACTCTATGTATAGGAAAAATGGATCATATGAGAATGCATGATTGTATAAGCTGTAGATGGTTGATAAAGGTATGGAGATACATGTGTTAATCTGAGATCATTGTAGGTACCACTATAGCTTTAGTAGTAAAAATTACTTTCTAGAGAATAGTCTTTTTTACATGTATGGTTATTAATATTGATATTTCTTTTCAATTCTACAATGTCCCTTGGTTTCACAAATTATTTATGAATTAGTTGGGATTGAGTTTGACATAGAGAGCTTCTCTAAATTTATTGAAGTTTATCTAAAAAGTGTTTTGGAAGGGTTTTTTCAAGGTAATTCAAATGATGTGATAAAAGTTAGAGTTAATGATAGATTTTCAAAAAGTATAATGCAATATATCTAAAATTAGTTTTGATATTATTTCTCATGTTACTTATATTATATAATATACAGTGAAATAGAATAAAACCAATGAATCTTTAGTGAAATATAGATATTTTAGGAGAACTTCTAAATAACTATTATGTAGATAATATATTTATCTAATACTAAGAGAATATATGTCTATATCAAAAGTTAATGATATAAAATATCATGCACTATTCCTCTGAAAGTAATTTTAAATGACTATTAATGAATAATAAGGTATGATTCAATAGGTAGGGTTATGATATTTTATTATTTATCACTTATTTGTCATATAAGTGGATGCTTAAAGTTATTTTTTGATATATCAACCATATAATGAATAATTATTATTAGATGATTCTTTAGATTAAATGCATCAGAGGATTAGTTCGGGTGTAATTTTATAAGGAATTGTGATTCTTGTTATTTGATCATGCATTTTTCAACACATGAGCAAATGTTATATGAATCTTATGAGTTTCTCATTGATTGTTTAAGGATCCAATACAACTGAGATTTGTTTTTTTGTTTATTCAAGGTCAAAACACCCTTTATATTGAATTCATATTCTCTCATATCTTAATTTCTTCAGATACTAACATATCTTGTGAGATATAATAATCCTACCAAATATATTGGGTGGTGTAGAGAAATTGATGAATTAACCAATTTCGGAAGGATATCTTTTGGATAACACTTTTGATCTCTATCAATACTATATAATAAAGTTATTGACTATTCTCTATAGTGTACATTATATATTATATATGATATTCCTTTTTTATACTCAATTATATTATACATTAATGGTGGTCATTCAATAATTGGTTTCATGACTATTATATTCCTATAAATGAGTTCATTTAAATTAATTGATGCCCCTACAAATCCATCACTATAGTTTCACTCATTAAAAGTTATTTACACTAGTTTAAGTGTATTTGATGAATGGAATTTCAGCTTTAATCAAGGCCTATAAATTCATTTTTTTAAATACCCAAATCATGTATCCACTATATTAAATCATTTTTAACCCTCCTGAATGGGGGGGGGGGCAGGGTTGATCCACCATTGACATAAATAGATTTCAAGAGATAGGGCTCTAAGAATTGGATCAATGTGAATGTTCGGTGAGAGACATTTGGTGACGCCCAGTTGTGAAAATGGGTTTCCATAAAATAAATCAAATCCCGATCTAGGGGTCATTTTTTTAACAATGATCTATTCTATGTGAGTTTCTTTTATAAATTATTTATTTTTTAATCCTTATTCAAATTTTATTGATCCATATTTCATTGTCCTTAAATATATTGATTATTATTTTTATTTTTGTTATTTTTATTATTTTCCCTTTTTTATAAAGTGGTTATATTATTTATGTGTTCACCGATGAATAAGTTTTGGGTGGATGGTTATTTCCAAGATACCATATCCACACTTTTTCAAATATTTCATGTGCCTCATGGAATGGAAAATGGTTTTCTTATATGTTATTCATGGAGTGAAAATCTAAAAACATTGATCTATATTATCTCTCTCATGCTCTCTAATTCTCTCTCTCTCATGAATGGGTGATAGTCATTTACCCCTGTGGTGTAAAATACGGAATATGGCCTGAGGTGGCCAGATTTTTAGTTGACTGTAATGGAAGCACAATATGGGATAATGAGATGAATAAAATAACTGTGAGATACCATGTACTATCATGGGGGAATGGTGATGTAATCATAGAGGTAAATGTGGGGTGGTAACATATAGTCGTAACTGTAGAGGGGAGAATAGGTTATCACATTTTCCATCCACTCAATAAGAAACTGACAGTTCACCACACACTATATGGAATGTTGTGCATTATAATTTTGTTGGATCATTCCCACTAGTGGGAAAGTAAAGGAATGTACCTTCTCAAGTAGGGTAGTGCGAGCCATCTGGCAGGGTTGACCTACTACATCCTCATACCCAAACCACATGTCATGCTTTATCCATGAGTCTAGATCACTGAACTGACTCATCCAGGATGTTGAGTGGCTCATATTTAAAGAAAAAATCCCATTTAATTAGAACATGAGAAATTAATCACTCCACTATGTTGGATCCATGACTAGCTAGAGAGGAAACCATGACTCAAATATTCTTAATTTAACTCATTTTATAGGCAGATAAGGCACCATGTTTCATATTCCACCCCACAAATTATGTGTATATGTGACTATTAAATTCTACCCCTTTTATTTTCATGCACCATGGATTTCCCTAGAGGCATCTTCATGGACTGGTGTTATTTTTAGAAAAAAAATGTATGATAGTATCTAGAATGAAAATATCATCCTAATATTTTTTTGTCATATGGAATTATAGTGTGATACTTCTAGTAGTTGGTGTCTATTTATTATGTGAATGGGGTGAATAATGTTCTTTAGCTTTGTAAGGATGATGACGGGGTTTAGACATGGCAAACCGATTGTGAAAGAGATTTTTTACAACCCCAACTACATGAGTTCCATAACATAAAATTTATTATCCTCATTATTTCATTAAATTATGAATTTATATCATCTTCTTGGAGGCTCATGTAGAAATTCCTTATATTTTTTAAAAATTCATGTATCATTATAGGGGATTCCATTTGCACATGGTTAGTAAAAATCTTACCACCTATTATTAAACCCTTAAGTTTTTATATAGGAATTCACATGGTTGGATTATAGTTTTTTTAAAAATTCCTCCCAAATAATGTGGTGTGGCCCGTTTTTAGTGAAGGATTTATTGTTGGCGCAAAGTATTTTAAACTGTTTAGGTTGTTTAGGTGTTTAAAAAATTAAAAAATTTATTCGACCCCTGATGAATTAAACTCCATCTATCCATAATCCCCATTAAAATGAGTTAAACCCCATGGGAGACCTATGTATCCTACCTACACCTTATTCATTGTGTTTTTATCCACTTATAACTAATTGTTTGTGAGTTATTCTTTGTCTTGGCTATATTTCTCTCCTCCTTCCTCATTTTATTAGTTTATCACTATTTATATTTCAATGGGTTGGTGTCATCCAAACCGAAGGTGATTTTTTGTTTTAATCCCTTTTTTTTATTTTTATGTTATGTTTATTCCACCTTATACATTCCTCTGTATTTTATTTAATTATTCACTCTCTCAATACTTTATTTGAGGAAGGTGGTTTCCATGCTTTCATATTTTTCATTGAAATCCATATGGTGATTGAGTTTTCATACTAAATTTTTCATCGAAATTATATAATCTAAGATTATATCTAAATACATAAGAAATTTTACTAAGGATATAAGGAATTTTTTAGGATGATTTCAACATTATATTGGGATTACATGGTGAGTTTTTTTAACTATTTAAGGTTTATTTCACAGAAAATTATTTTTAGTATATTTTAATGTGTATTTTGTGTTATGAAATATATTTTTTAATGATTATACATTTTATAGTGATTATTTAACTTATTATTGATGTTTTCACTTATTTTTATGGCTTATGTGAGAAATGATGGTTTTTAAGAGGGGGTTTCTCCTTGGTTTCAAATTTTTCATTATATGTCACTTGATTTCTACAAAACGTTTTAAAAAAAAGTATTAAATATTTATATCTAAATATATTCCTAAATATATATAGATATATATATTAGCTTGTAATTTAATGGTCTCTTTGAACTTGTAAAGGGAGCATCGAAATTATATTAATTTGGAAAATGATTTTAAAGGATATTTTGGAAACATAGTAATGGTATCAAAATTCAATACATTGATAGAACTTTATGTAAATAGTTTTAACCAAATAAACTAAAAACTTTAATAAATACACATATATTTATTTTGGAATCAGGATGAATAATGGATGTTATTTTTTTCATATTTAGGTGAGTTGGAATAGTGGATTTTGTGAGGATGGTGTGAAAGGTTGGTTTGAGGATTGTAATCGGAATGGTTTTCTAGCTATTCAATTACTAGTTTGTTTTCAATACCATATAAATAATTATTCATTATATATTTATAATACCATAGGGTTTATTGGTTTTTTAGTGAGATATCTATAGATGGTGGTTATACTTGTATTGATGAGATAGAATATAACCTTTATCATTGATCGAGTACCAACAAGAGGGGTTTCACTGGTTATGGTAGTTGATTAGCCAATAAATGAGGCTAATATTAATTTTTCATAAATATAATATTCATGTGATTTTTAATTCATAAACACCATTTTAGTTCATTTTACACTTTGAACATCATTTCACATTATGATTGTAATTCCTTCTTAAAATGCAGTATTATGTGGTACATTTTTTAACATCATTTAAAGTACCCAATGATTATGATTTTATTTCCATATTTAATTTTAATGTTTCTAATTATATTTAGAACAATTAATACATTTGTATTGTTGGATGATTCACATTAGAAGACCATCAAAATGGGATTTCATGCAAACAATTCTGGAGAAGGTAGATTAGACACCAGCCCACTAATGAGAATGTGGGGCCCACAATACTGGCCCAATGAAGCCCAAATTTCGTGGTGTGCTAGAAGACATATATAAGAACAAATAATTCTGCAGGATATAGTGCTAATTAGGATTTTGATGGTGTTTATTAAGGCATCCATTTTGGAGATAAAATTATGGTCCATATTCTGAGGCCTATAAAATCATCCCACCAATTTATCCATATCTCAGAAAACACATATTATTTTGGGATGAAACCTTACATAGAGCTATGTTAAATCAAAAGAGTCATTTTTATCTTCTATGGACCACTCCAATTCGTCCATCTATAAGGTCTTTCAGGTGCCTCTGTTCAGTAGATGCAAGTTGGCTGCCACCTCGGGTCAATGGTGGAAAAGTCTACTCTCTCTTAACATTCCACCCACCTAGTCCCACCACCATTAATTGGGGTGACTTCCACTATTGTCTGATCGACCCAAGGCTTCAAAAGTTTTTGCTTATGTCAGTGGTGGTAGTGGTGTTGAGGATCTTTGGATCTTTGTTTTCGTTGTAATGTTATTATGTCGATTTGGATTTGTAACATTCTTCTTTCTCATATAAGTTGTTTGAATCACCTTAGTTATTAATAAAATTTCTTCCTTTCCTGTTATTATGTATTTCTTCTTATCACTTTGATATCTTTTCCTTAAGGTGTGAATTTATTAACACTATACCATGTGATATTATTCACACAACAGTGGAGTGATTTCTTTCTTTTTATTGTATTTATAATTCATAAATTCCTCCCTCATGAGTCTAATTTTCTCTTCCATTGAAACCATAGAATCAATGTAGGGATAAAAATTTTATAATTTTATCCAAGGGAGTAGAAATTGGATGGTTTGGATTTTATTACTCACTCCATTAATTTCTAATCACTTATTTTAATTGAGTTTTTTTTTTGAAGATCTTTAAACTCCTTCATCATTGTTGAATTTAAGGCCACACACTTCCAGTGATAATACGAACCTGTACATTGAAGTGCTCAAAAATTTGATACTTTAATTGTATAAGTGATTAGTATTAAAGGTTGTGGGTATTGAACTAGTAAGAGATGATGTTTTTTGATCTTGTTAAATGAACCCATATCAAATATAAGGAATTTAAATCATTAAAAAAGGAATTCATCCAATCCACCCCAAGTGATAACCTAGGATCAACTCATTATCTTAATTTGTATTAAATTAAATATATTGGAGATAACTTAAACCCATATTAGATAAACTCAATTTGGACACTTCATAGTCTAAAGGAATCCATATAATGTATGTGTCTGTAGGTTACTTCATAGGTTTCTGAGGATTCGAAAATAGAAGCTAAACTACAAGGACCGTTCTACCTTCATCTCATGGGTAAATTTGAGTGTGAATAGAATTTTGGCACCGTTGATAGGGACCCACGTAAGTCATATCAACACCCATTATTTTCTCCCCAATTTCTTCTATTATCACACAAGATCTCTTATCTTGTCCCTTTCTCATTTTTTTCATTTTGGTGCATGTTTGCCTACACCCGCGATCAATCAAACCGTCTAGTTAGGGTGGAAAGTCCTAGGGTTGGGGAGTCAACTGAACCTAGGTGATTGATTCCATTAGATACTAATCCTCTAGATATTCTAGAGTCCAAAATTGATCCCATTTAAATGGAAGTTCTTCAAATAAACCTACTCATTAACCCGTGTGGAAATGAAAATGTAAATCCAAATGAGGCGGCCCCAAACATGGGGAATGTGGTCGATAAAAACTTGAATTACTACCTCACACCTACCTAGACCAATGCTCCCTCATGCATTATACACAATTCCCTAAGAGATTTATACTACATATTTAAACCCCATGTCCTAAACCTACTTCCCACATTCCATGGAATGGAGTCCGAGATGCCCTACCTTCACGTTAAGGAGTTCAATGACATTTTAGAAACCATGTTTCCCCCACATCAACTATAATAAGCTAAGTTTAGGATATTTCCTTTTTCTTTAAAAGATATAGCTAAAAATTGGATAAAAAATTTGATACAATCATCCATCAACTCTCGGGACCAACTACAAAGACAATTCTACAAAAAATACTTTCCCCACCACAAAACAATTGCAATTAAAAATATTATCTAAAACTTTTTTGAAAAAGAGGGAGAGTCATTCTATGAAACATGGGAGAGGATCAATGAAACTCTAAACATGGTTACACAACATGCATTTTCTATTTATGAACAAGTGATAATTTTCTATGAAGGGATGGGTCTAGGGAACAAACAATTCATTGACATAATGTGTAATAGAACCTTTAAAAACAAAGGCCCAAATGATGCTTACGAGTATCTGGAAATCCTTGCTGAACAAAACCAAACATGGGGAACTTCACCTTATTCTGAAAAGACACAAATAACTACTGGAATTCATACACTTAGAGAAGAGGAAATATTTAGGGCTAAACTCACATCACTCTCAAAGAAGGTTGAAGAGATAGAACATATGAAACTCCATGAAATCCAAACTGTAGACCCTCTTTGCACAATTTGTGACAAATATGACCGTAATACAGACAACTGCCCAACAATTCCATCCATCAAGGAGGTTCTTTTAGGAGGTCCCCCAGCGGAATTAAATGCTTTGAACTTTTAAAATCCCCAATACCAAAACACCTTCAACACAAGGTATAATGACCACCAAGAATTTCACTGGAAAGATAACCAACAACTTAGCCAGCCATGGGGACAAAATCCTTACACCCATCAGAACTACCAAACCCATAACCAGTTCCGAACCCAACCTATCCAATTCCAACAGCCACCAGTCCATTTTCAACAAACCATCCCACCTCCAAAATATCCCCCTCGGATAAACCAATCTTCTCAAGCACCAACCCAAACTGTTCCACAAAGCCTACTAGAAAAATTGTGCAAACAAATGGAAAAAATGAACTCAGAATTATCTACCCTTAAAAAAACTTCAAACCATCAAAACTAGAAAGGTAACCATGCCAACTCAGGCGGTACCATCCTTAAATTTAATGGGACATTCAAGATGTACTCAAATAACTCATGAATAACTAAAGGTTGTGACTATTTTTAGAAGTGGTAAATAAATTCAGAAACCGGAACAACTAATTCAAACCCCATCTAAAGATTAGAACTTGGATAAAATTCAAATGAACCAAATGACCAAACTGAAAAACATGATAACATTGTCAAAGAAAAAAATCTTCAACAAACAATCCCACAACCTCCACCATTTCCTCAACGCATGAGGGGGGAAAGAAATCCTGAATTGAGTGAAACATTAAGGGAAATATTCTCATAAGTCAATTTTAACATTCCTATTCTCGATGAAATCCAAACCATACCTACCTACACAATGTAACCTAAGGACCAATGCAATTTTAAAAGAAAATTTTCTGATAAAAACCATGTCCTTTTGGATGCTAATGTGAGTAACACCATTCAAGGGACCATTCCTCCTAAGTTGAAAGACTCGGGATGCCCTTAAATCAATGTTGAACTAGGAGAGAGAAAATTTGTAAAGGCCTTGTTTGACCTAGGTGCTAGTTTCAATCTCATCCCCTATGTTGTGTACTACTTATTAGTCCTAGAAGAACTCTAACCCACATCTGTCGCACTTCATCTTGTTGATCGTAGCATTAGGGTTCCAAAGAGTATTTTTAAAGACGTTCCAGTAAAGGTTGAAAACTTCATCTACCCTACTGACTTCATTGTCCTAGACAACCATCCAATCTTAGGAAATATGGAATAGACCCCAATCATCCTTGGTCATCCTTTCCTTGCAACAATCAACTCTATTATCCAAGTTCGAAACATGAAAATGATCATCACCTTTGGAATCATGAATCTAGACTTGAACATCTATAATGTAAGCTAACAAATAGGGGATAACGAGGACATTAATGAAGTAAATATGATAAGAAGCATTGATAATGAATCCATAAAACAACAAGGAATATTTGATGAATGTTTAAGTCAGGATGAGATTTATTTCCTTTGTTCGCATTAATGAAGTTTATCTTATTATATTGAATCATTTTCAAATTGCTCTTATGATGAAGTCTTAGGTCCAAAAATTAGTGAAAACATTCAAAAAAACACTTTTGTGGAGACCACTCAAACTTCCTTCCTTAAATATGATCAATCCAATCTAGTAGCTGAACCTTCTACATGTGGGGAATCAATCCTATATAAAACTATAGGAAACAAAATTGATCCTGATTTAATGTCCCAATATTCTGCTAAAATTCTGAACCAACCTGATCTTGAATTGAAGGAACTTCCCACCACACTCAAGTATGCCTTCCCAGGGGACAATAAAACACATCCTATTGTCATTTCTTCTTCTCTTGAATCCAATCATGAGAGGATTCTTATAGATGTCCTTAGGAAACATCAGAAATCCATTAGTTGGACCATGTCTGATATTCCTGGGATTGTCCTGCTTATTGGGACTCATAAGATTGTTCTGGAATCTGATTCAAATCCATGTCGTCAACCTCAATAGTGACTCAATTTTAATCTAATAAAAGTAGTGAGAAAAGAACTTCTGAAATTGTTAAAAGATGGTATCATCTATCCCATAGCTGAGAGTGACTAGGTCAGACCAATACAAGTGGTTCCCAAGAAGGTAGGAATCACAGTGATAACTAATAAGGATGGAGATATACTTATATCTAGGGTGAGTAGTGGATGGAGGGTCTGCATTGAAAATAGAAAGCTAAACTCATTTACTACGAAGGATCATTTTCCCTTACCATTCATTAACAATGTCCTTGAGAGAGTAACAGGTCATGCCTTCTACTGTTTCTTAGATGGGTACTTGGGGTATAATCAAATTGAGGTCTCCCTATAAGATCAAGGTAAGACTACATTTACCTGTCCATTCGACACCTTTGCTTTCAAACGCATGCCATTTGGGTTATGCAATGCCCCTGGAACCTTCTAGCAGTGCATGATGGGAATATTCTCAGACATGGTAGGGGATTTTCTTGAGGTCTTCATGGATGAATTATCTGTCTTTGGGGATACATTTTAAGGATGTATGAGTAATGTGGAGAGAGTCTTTTCAAGATGCGAAGAAAATAATCTGTTCCTAAACTGGGAAAATTTCTATTTCATGGTTAAATAGGGACTAGTTATAATCCATCTAGTCTCAGGTAGGGGGATTAAATTTGATAAATCCAAGGTTGACATCATTCGTCGCCTTCCATTACCCAAAACTATCAAGGAATTGAGGTCTTTATTAGGATATACTGGTTTCTATAGAAGATTCATCAAGGAATTTAGTTTAATCTCCCATCAGCTTTGTGCTCTCCTAGTAAAGGATGCTCTATTTGTTTGGACAGAAAGCTGTGAGGGTTCATTCTCAACCCTCAAATCATCTCTCACTTATCCTCCCATTATGAAATCTCCAAATTGAAACCTTCCTTTCAAACTTATGTGTGATGCCAGTGACTTTGATTTAGTATATGTGTTAGGACAACGTTGTGACAAAACTCCTTATGTCAGTGCTTATGAAAAAAATACTTAAATGATTCCCAAATCAAATACACCACCATTGAAAAGGAGTTACTTTCAATTGTGTTTTCCTTATAGAATTTTAGGACCTACCTCTTAGGATCCCCCATCAATGTGTTTACAGACCATTCTGCACTGAAATACCTCTTACAAAAACAAGGTGCTAAGGCTAGACAGATTATGTGGTTCCTTCTCTTATAAAACTTTGACATCATAATCAAGGATAAAAAGGGTGTTGATAATGTTGTAGTTGATCATCTATCTAGGATGGAATTAAAAGACAACTCAAATCACCTTTCTGTGTTGGATTCATTTCTTGATGAACACTTGTGCTCTGTGGGTGACTTCCCTTGGTATGCTGACATAGCCAACTTCGTAGTTACAAGAGTAATTCCAACATTCTTAGGGAATCAAGCTCGAAGGAAATTCATTTCTGATGTTAGGAACTATGTGTTTGATGATCCATCCCTCTATAAGTTCTTCCATGACCAAGACATTCGGAGGTGTGTCCCAGAATCTGAACAAGATTCCATCCGTAAATTATGTCATAGTGAGGCATGTACAGGTCAACTTTACTCTAAGAAAACATCTACAAATATTCTTCAGTGTGGTCTCTTCTGGACCACCCTCTCAAGGGACTCCTACTCATTTTGTCAAATTTTTCTTAAGTGTCAATAGGTATGGTCAATCACAAAAAAAGAAATCAAATTTCACACACTCCCATCATAGTAATTGAAATATTTGACTTCTGGGGAATCGATTTCCTGGGTCCCTTCCCAAACTCTAGGGGGTACCTCTACATGCTCTTAGCTATTGATTATGTCTCAAAATGGGTTGATTCTATTCCCACCAAGTCTAATGACCATCATGTTGTGATCTGATTTCAGAAAGAGCAAATATTTTCTCGATTTGGAATTCCTAGGGCTATAAAAAATGATCGAGGAACCCATTTATGCAATTGTCCATTCTCTTCACTCATTTCTAATTATGGGATTTCTCATAAAGTTTCCACTGTGTACCATCCACAAACCAATGGTCAATATGAGTTAGAAAATAGGGAGATTAAGAATATTCTTGAAAAACCTTTCAATCCTTCTAGGAAATATTGGTTCGAGAAACTCTTGGATGAACTTTGGGCATATCGTACAACATACAAAACCATCCTAGGAATTTCACCATATAGGTTGGTTTATGGAAAAGCATTCCATTTACCTATTGAAATTGAGCATAAGGCTTTTTGGGAAATTAAGAAAATAAATTATGACCTCTCATTGGCCGGAACAAAAAGGAAATTAGATCTCAATGAACTTGAGGAACTAAGGATGGAGGCTTATAAAAATTCAAGGATCAATAAAGCTAGAGTTCAAGCCTACCAATCTAAGAATATTAATGTCAATCATTTTGAACTGGGAAAATTCGTGCTCTTGTATAGATAAAAACATCATTTACAGCTGGGAAGGTTAAGGTCTAGATGGCCAGGTGCTTTCATAGTGCATCATGTGTACCCCCATAGGGCATTAGAGGTTCAAGATCCCACCAGTGGTTACATTTTCAAGGTTAATGGTCAATGTTTAAAACCATTCATTTAATCATTCAATGAACAAGAAATTGAGGTTGAGTTAACTAATCTAACCTATGAACCAGAAAAACATTGATAGATTTAGGATCCATTTCGGGATAATGACATTAATCAAAAGCGATGCACGTGAGGCAACCCGTGGTTTTCATGTTTCAAATATTTTTTAATATTTTTTATTTTTCAAATAAGATTAATAAATAATTCTAATATTCTAAAAATAAAAAAATTATATTGTTGAACTATTCTTTTATTATGAGTACTGATGGGTATGAAAGGGGAGAACCATATTCATCTGTGTCATGTGGTGTGATCCTTGAGTAATACCTTACCCTAAAATTTAAAAAAAAGGCAATGTATCATCATTTTATTTTTCTGTGTTTTTAGGATAAAATAAATAGATATATAATAATAATAAAGGACATGTCGTAAGTCGTGGGTCAAACCCCATCACAACTGGAGAAGCCACGGGGAATCGATCCAGGGACTGAAGGGAGACAAGGGCATGCGCTTACCACTGACCTATGACTTATTGTTTTTTTTCATTTTCCAATAGGGAACTCTCCTAGTGACATGAAGATCAAAGGAGTAAATTGGAGCAGTAAGAACTTCATCTTCTACCACTAGGTGACTTGTTCCATGTTTATTATTGAAAATTACTTTTAGAATTAATCTCCTCTATCATTACCGCCTCATAAATTGTATTTTCTTTAAACACAAGAGACAATGTAATTTTAAGTTGATGGGGAGATGAAATAAAAAAATTTATTTTGTGTGAAAAAAAGTGATTTGAAAAATATGTATGAGAATGGAAGAAATAATTTCTTTAACTTTGAACATGGTAATACACATTTCACACTTTGAAACTGAATATTAAATAATTTAGCATGTCCCAGTTCTTATTTTAATCCATATTTAATTTAATGAGCATAGATATTTTGGAAAGTGTGGCTGTCTAATGTGAAATATCATCATTTATATTTTCATCCAAATAAAAAAAGATCACAATGCACATCCTTTGGATAGTGGGGTATTAGTTTGATTTAATGGGGTCCCCCAAATAAAGACCATAGTTTTGGTGATCATTTTAGTTTTAATATGATTATTCAAAAAAAACAAAAAAAAATCAAAAAATAAAACAATAAATTGCACGTAGAGCAATGAAATGACCTAATGTGTGGATTTCGGCACTTGGGGATCGTGACTTCATAGTTTTATGGCCCATAGTTAATAATTTTATCTCTATTTTTGGTAGTTTGAATTTTTTTGACTGAGTTAACTTGATATTATGCCCGATTATGTAGGCTTCACTTGGTGCCCTAAGGTCTTTGAGCCTGGGAGTCATCGGCAAAGTCACACTACAAGGGTTGACTCTTTTGAGTACAATTTCAATTACCATGGAAAAATTGAAAAAACGATACAAAAAAAAAATAACAACATAATTTTTTTTAATACTCATCTTAATATTGAAATGTGATTCCACCTAGAACTTCCATCATTTACCTCTTGAATAAAGATGAACCCCCATGTCTAATGTGATGCACAACACATCATCACTCTTAATTGATATTGGATTAAAAATGGCGATGAATTTGAACAATGGAATGGGCTTGGTATTGGGATCTACACATGAAACGATTATGTATTAAAATATTTTTATGGGTTTCATGATTCTTTTGTATAAGGGTTTTTAATGATCATTCTGTATTAAAATGTTTTTGGAAATGGGAATTCAAATTTAATATTGTTGGGATATAATTTGCTCGGGACTAGAAAAACTCAAGTTGGGGGTGTGATTATCCACTAAATTAGGCTAATATTAATTGTTAATATATATAATATTCATGTGCTTTATTATTCATAAACACAATTTTAGTGCATTTTACACTTTGAACATCATTTCACATTATGATTGTAATTCCTTCTTAAAATTCACTATTATGTGGTTTAGTTTTTAACATAATTTAAAGTACCCAATGATATTTATTTTTTCCATATTCAAATTTCATGTTTCTAATTATATTGGGAAAAATTTATACTTGTGGAGTCTTGGAAGATTCACATCGGAAGACAACCAAAATGGGATTTCAGGCAAACAATTCTGGAGAAAGATGATTGGAAACCATCCCCCTAATGAGAATGTGGGGCCCAAAATACAGGCCTAATGAAGCCCAAATATCTTGGGATACTAGAAGCCATATATAGGAACAAATAATTATTCAGGATCCCATGCTAATTCGGATTTTATGGTGGATATTAAGGCGGCTTAATGTGGAGATAAAATTCTGGGACAGATTCTGAGGCCCATAAAATCATCCCACCAATTTAACCATATCTCAGAAACCAAGTATTCCTTTGGGATCCACCTTTACAGAGATCTAGAAAACATCCGGAGATTCATTTTTTCCTTCTATGGACTACTCCATTTCGGCCATCTAGAAGATCTTCCAGGCGCCTCTATTCGGTGGAATCAAGCTAGCTACTACCTCGGGTCATGGGTGGAAAGTTTTACACTTTCTTAACTTTCCAACAACCTAGGCCCACCACCATTAATTGAGGTTAATTCCACTATTATAGTCTCGACCCAATGCTTCAAAATTGAATATTTAAGGCATTTTTTGTAGAGGATTTGAGGATCCTTGGAGATTTTTAATTTTTTTTAAAATGTAAAGGGGAAAAGCCCCCATTTATTGAACAAGAAAGAAACTCCTTTTGAAGGGAAGAAGGAGGAACCCATTGCAGAGTCAAATGAAAAACATATAGAAGTACATGCCCTGTGACCAACAAGGATCCAAGAGTCAAAACGAGACAAAAATCAAAGCAAGATCAAGCCAGAATGTCTCATCACCCCCCCCCCCCCCTAACCGAAAATGCAGCAGAGGAAACCACCAAGATGATGTGTCACCCCCTCGGCGATGAAGTTTGTCATTCTGGAGACACAAAAAAGTAGATCAATCCTCCAACTCATACTTAAATATGAGAGGAGGAATGGACGATAGGTGTCGGCACACCTATCTCTCTTTTGAGCCCCCCCCCCCCCCCCCCGACGGCGCATATGAGAGACTCACTGTACCATCAACCTGATGTGCCGCAACATCCGTCAGAGAACACCATGCAAGTTTAGTCAGGGTACCCATCCATCCAAAAGAACAGACGTCTGGATGATGGTTGTCAAGACACCCATCCCTCCATCGAGGTCACCCACCCGACACAATCGGAAACACATAAAACACCATCCAAATGCAATAAGACCAACATCATGCTCCCACCAGAAAATTTGCTTCCAAATGACAATATGATCCAGAAAAAGCAGAAATGAGAAATACAAATAAATTCAAGAGCAACAACATCCCAAATCTACCAATTAAGTACCAAAACATGATCCAATGAGAGACTGCAAACAAAAACATCCATCCCAAAACCTTCAAGGTAGCAGCAGAGTCATCAAACCAGGCGAACCAGCTGTACATCTCGAGAAGGTAGCAACCAAAGAACCTCAGCAAGAAAAAGGAAATCGACAACCCCTAAAATCGAAATCCAAATCATACCTCCAATACATCAGAAGACACCTCTCAAAGGAGCCCCAGCAAAGCTCAGAGTCCTTCACCGCTGCGCAAAGAAGCATGACAACCACGGGGTCACAGATCTAAAGACAGATCAGAAGGTAGGGATGAGTACCAATCCACGCAAGGAGGAAAAATCCACCGCCTGCAAGACCCAAAGGTTGAGAAACAAAATCTTAAAACTCTTCCATGGAACCGCGGTGAGGGGAATGAAGCCATCGTCAAAGGATAATGGGATGAAGTGCAAATGATGCAGACCCGTATGAATCAAGCTGAATGTGACACAACCAGTTTGAAGTTGGAGAAAAGGAAAGACACAATCGATGTCAGAAATCCCATTGTAGCAATCATCGCACAACTCACGGCCTCCCCTCAAAGACTCAAGACCAGAATCCACTGTCCAAGAGACATCAGCAAAAAAGAGCATGGAAAACAGCTCAAAAAATCCAAACAAGTGCATCTAAGCTCATTGCAAATAGCTCCAACATCCAAATTCACAACACCCAAAAAAAATTGATATTCAAACTGTATCATCTGGACGAGGCATCGGGAGAGGCAACACGACAACCGCACAATGCTACAAAGTGTCGATGAGGCACTGATCTGAAAATTAGATCAAAACCAGTGGAGAGGACAAGGCAAAATAAAGGAGATCCAAAACAACAACCAATGAAAAAACTATACTCAATCAGTGTGTCAGCTCATCCATCTATTCCCATGAGGAAATTGCAGGGAACAACCATCAAGAAGGTTCAACATCACATCTCGAGCAGATATCAACCGGTGGATCAAAGAAGTCATGAATAACCGACCACACAGAAACCGCATACCTCCAACAATCCATCGGAGTCCATCACTCAAATAAAACCAAACAAATCAGTGTCCTTCGCCTATGGGAAGAGTCACTTCAAGATGCAGTGTGAAGATCCTTGACCACTGCAGGATAAGGGCGGTGTTGCGCAGATCCGAAAAAGAACAAAGACAGAGATGTGCCACATCCCGCTGCTGTTGTGTCACCACCCGCAAGACCTCGGAGAGTGGAAGCGCGGGAGCAACCTCGTAGGACCCAGAGACACAAGACAGTGAGGAGAAATGCGTCAGATTGAAGGATGAGTGCAACACGATGGAATCACAAATGAGGAAAGCGGGGAGAAGGAGAAGGCCGACGAAGACCGCCGGTGAAGAGAGGTCGATGTCAGAGCAGAGTCACTGACGATCGGTTGGGTGTACCGTGCATCGTGAACCCTAATTGTGCCGCTCTCCAAGAGAGTGTGGCACCATCAGAATTAGATTGATTCCCAGGATCCTTGGAGATTATTTTTTTCATTTTAATGTTATTATGTCGATTTGGAATTGTAACATTCTTATTTCTCATATAAATTGTTCGAATCACTTTATTTCTTAATAAAATATCTTCCTTTCCACTAATTCTATTTTTATTCTTTTCACTTTGATATAGTAGCTGTAAGGTGTGAATTTATTCACACCATACCTTGTGATATTCTTCACATAATGGTGGAGAGTTTCATTTCTTTTTATTGTTTTTTATTTTTCCAATTCCTCCCCCATGAGTCTACTTTCCTCTTCCATTGAATCCATAGAATCAATGGAGGGCTAACTATTTTATGGGTTGATCCAAGTGAGTAGAAAGGGGGTGGTTTGGATGTTATTTCTCACTCCATTAATTTTTAATCAATTATTTTAATTGAGAATTTTTTTTGAATATATTTAAACTCCTTCATCCTTGTTGAATCTAAGGCCACAAACTTCAAGTGCTAATACGAACCCTTACGTTAAAGTGCTCAGAACATTGATCCTTTATGTTTATAGGTGATTAGTATTAAATGGTTTAGGTATTGACCCAATAATTGATGTTTTTTTTATATTCTTAAAAAAAACCCTCTCAAATATAAGGAATTGAAATCATTAGAAAAAGGAATTCATCCAATCCACCCCAAGTGATAACCTAGGATCAACTCATTATCTTAATTTGAATTAACTAAAATCTAAAAGTGATACCTTAAACCCATATAAAATCAACTCAAGTTGGCCACTTCAACGCCAAAAAAATCCATATAATGTGTGTGTATATCGGTTAAATCTTAGGTCTATGAGGATTCGATAACCCAAGCTAAACTACAAGGACCGTTCTACCTTCATCTCTTGGGTAAATCTGAGCGTGAATCACTAATTAAGAGTAATATAGTTGGTTATAGATTATGAATACATCGATAGACCTAAAACTTACTATGCCTGAGTATGTCTATGACTATCTCACAGGATTTCTAAGAGTTTCTCAATACTATATACATACTTCCATGACATATATATTGTTTACATGCTGGTAATTATTCTTTTTTCTATTATTGTTTGTCCATCAATCCATATATTTTTTTATTTTATTTTCCTCCATTGATATTTGAAAAATACTGCTTTTTAGTATTTGTTTCTAATATATATATCTTGTTTATCAATGTTTATGGATTTTAATTTTCGGGTCAAATACTAATTTTTTTCTATGATTCATACTTATAAATGCATGACTTATTTTTATTTGGGTAAAGAAGTTTCATCAAATGAATTTTTTAAAAGAATTTTAGAACAATATTTTTGGATCTACAAATTAAAAATGAGATTTTATATAAGTGAAAAAAAAATATTTTTGGAATTTTATGTTATTCAAATATTGAAATACATTGAAATTGTTTATTTTTTTAGGGAGTGTTAGGAAAACTATTATTAATTATTTTCATTCAAAATGGTGTTTCTAGAATTATGTTAAGAGGGAATATAATTGACTCTTCTGTGAAATAATTCTAGGTGGTTTATTTTCAAACCAAACATACACCACTCAGTGTCTATAGACCAAGTGAATTTAATTCAAGATCAGATTCAACTCTTTTGGTCTCTTTTAGAGCATTTGTTTTGGTCTTGAGCATAGATAGTGACATGGAGTCACATGGAGATTTTTTCAGGTATTTATATTTTCCATTTTTTATTATGGATGTATCATCCATGTAAGAATTTTTTTATATCATATCTATGACACCCTAATTTTTCTATGAAATATGTTTTTTAAAACCATTTTATATTTTTGATTTCTGTCATCACACGCAACACCGACTTAGTTTCCGTTATACACAACACTGTGATTATACAAAACATCATTTCATTATTATTTATACAATATAATAACCTATATGGTAAATTATAGGTTATGAATTTTATTAACTAACTTGTGAAATTATATATTTTATAATATGAATTTATTGGTTAAAAATTGCATAGAATTGAAAATATATGTCAATTGAATATAAAGAAAAATTTTTATTTATACTTCAAAAGTAATTTTTTCATAAAAAATTATATTAATTGAAATTATTCAATCATATTAGTTAAATATACATTTATATTATTTTCAATTGTTTATTTTTTATATTCATCCAAAATATTTTATAGTCATAAGATAAGAATAAATCTAATTCTGTCAACAAAATGTTATATTTTTCAAAAGGATAATT
The DNA here is from genome assembly GCA_963277665.1 of Viscum album. NCBI lineage: Eukaryota > Viridiplantae > Streptophyta > Magnoliopsida > Santalales > Viscaceae > Viscum > Viscum album. Next base: position 1,469,241,800 of record OY728125.1, on the reverse strand, counting down.
TAATAAACATTTAATAGTGAAGCCATTTTAAATAATTTTTTTAAAAAATTTATATATTATATTTGATAAAATAAAAATATTATTTTAATGTAAAATAAAAAAAATTACATTGGAAAAGAAATGTGGTATTTTTTGGTAAGTTTCATGTTTAGATGATGAGTAAAAAATACTAAATTCTAATTGAAATCATCTTTCATAATAAAAATATCTTATAGTGTTAAATTATCTTTTTGATTGGTTTTAAAGTATTATTAGATAAAAAAATTATTTAATCTAATATAGGTTATTGGAATTAATTTTACATTGAAATTAGATATAAAAAATTTTTAATCTTTTGCACATTTTAACTATAATAACCCATTTTCTTATCACATCAATGGGATTAATTTTAAAATAATTATTGAAACATCTAGGTTTTCAATTTTTCAAAATGGATTTATTTTTTGGAATCATATTGTCCAAATTATTTAAATATTTTTAATTTATTTTTAGATAATATGAATAGTCACTTTAGTAATTTTTTATTAATACAGTAAAAGGTAAATAAGGTAATTAAGGGTAAACAATATTATTAAAAATAATATAAAATTACCCTAAAACTTTTTCTACTTCCATTGGATGATTGGGTTTGACCTAAATAATACTTGGACAAAAATTATACCTTTTTTATGCCACTTTTATAAGGGTAAGGCATTTATTATATTTTATTTAAAGAAATGTTTAAGATACCATACTCTTATTTTAATAAATAATACATTTTTAATATATAGTTATATCGAACATAATTTCAACTATAAATATTCATCTGAAAGATGAAATGTTTTTCTTTATCAAGTTATTTTATTTTTAATTTTTTTATAAATAAATATTTACCTTAATGAAATATACAATGATGATACAATGCTTGTACAAGAGGAAGAAAAATAAATATTTTGTTTTACATAAAATTATAACAACCATTAAATGAACCCAAAATGGTTAATTCTTTTTGGTTGTTTATATACCATCCATAGTTTTCCAATTTCCAAATTAATAAACATTTCTAGGAACATGGCTATGAATAATACCCTTATAATATTTTATTTAAATTAAAGTTATGTTGTTTACACTATTGGTTATTAATTAATATCCTTGTTTAATATATTTTTTAATAAAATAATTTTTAGAAATAAATATTACTTTGGTGGAAAATATATTTATATTCTTCATGAAAATTTATTTATAATTTTTCTGGAAATATAATTCCTTTAATGGCTTTAAAAATAATGATACAGTTATTATTTAATTAATAAATATATCAAATTAATGATATTAAAAATATTAAAATAATTATAATTCAAGTTAAGTAATGTATCAGAAAAAAATTGATTCCTTGTACCCATTGGGGATATAATAAAATATTTTTTTGAAGTTTACTAGTTACCTTGATATTTGTAAAAAACACTAATATTTGAATATTGTCAAAATCTACACTATTGATATTTTCAAGAAAAAATGTTTTATAAAATTATTTAAAAATCATAAGTCATCCTTAAAATAGAAAAAAATATATATAATATGGTCTAAAATTATATAAATGTTTTATTTATAATCTAATTTATATCAAATTGGTAAAACATACAATCTTTTAATATTGAAAGTGGTGTTAGCTTAGTAAAATATAATATAGATTAACTTTGTGTTAATCAAAATGGTAAGGTTTTAATTAATATCAAAACATGACTAAAATATATTCCTTAATTAATTTAAACTTTATTTAATCTAATATTCGAATATATATTTTTTGTTACTTTAAAAGAAGTTGAAGTTATAAGAAATTAATATTTTTTAGACATTCAAAAGGTTCCCCCACATAATTTATAAAAGGGAACCTCCTACCTCACTTATTCACATAAAATTGATCTTTCAGTCACATAAATCCCATTCCCATTCCCCTTATCCAAATTCTGATACACAATCTAGAGTCTATGGTATTCTCAAATTACCAACTATAGAGTCCCTAAGAGGAGATCTAGTGGGAGCTCTCTAAAGAAGAGGCAATCTCCTTTACCGAATCTTTAATGATCATTTCTTCTTCTACAAAATCTTTCTATGTTTTTTCCATTTTAAATTAACAAATATAGTATCACTTAAATTATGAGATGATATAATAATCTTGTAAAACACTTATTCCACATTTTATCTATCCTACGAAAAATTAAATCATCATGGCTGGGTATGTATAGCATACCGTCTCCATGCCATGGTGTAATCGTTTTTTCATCACCAATTTTCTTGGATGAGTATAATTATGGAAATAATAAATATATATGATGATTATTACAAGATTATTATTATTTAAATAATATACATACCATCCAATTCAATACCATTTCATAATTAATGAAATGATATCATCGCTTGTGTGTACATACGACCTACCATATCCACTAAAAGAAGTGATTCATTTTCCATTATGACCATTAAATAATAATTATATAAAAATATATAATCCATAAATACAAAATCAATTACTATATTATGAATCTATATATTACCTAACTATATTCTATGTTCACGATCCATAACTTATATTAAAAACATGCATAAGAAATTGACCTATTAATGCCAGAAAGAAGTGTAATAATGAAATTAACATATAGATGATAAGATGACAATATATGATTTTAGAGAAATAGATATGGTTCAAGAGTAAATGGATGTCATTATATAAACCATTATATAGGATTTTAAGATAAATACTAAATAAATCGGACCTATAGTATTGGATTATTTGGTCTCACTTATATTTTATATGGATACATGCCTTATACACCACATGTGTCTTTTTTGTGGTGTTTGTATTTCCCATGAATGTTCTTATGAGCCTTATTATGAAGGTTATGGTATTTTTATATCCTTATAATTTTCTTCATTTCATGGTAAATACAATTGAACATATTATATAATTATTTTTATTAATATCAGGATCTCCTTATTATCCAAGATTGTTTATACGTATGTATTAATTGGGGAATTTTTATCTCCCATGTACATGTTTATTAATGTCTCCAAAAAAATTACAATTATTCTAGAATATTATAAAGTAATTTTTTCTCATGTTTTAATTATTATTAAATTGTTTAAAATGAATATCTTTTTCTAATGAGGTACTTTTTAATTTTCCGAGCAAAAGTATAAGAAAAATGTTTGTTTTAACTAAAACAGTATGAACGAAATTTTCCACCATCATGAATCCTGAGTTCATTAATTATATAATTACAAGATTACACAATTGTTTTCATAGGAAATGTTTTATTTTAAAATTTTAATGATTTTTAAGAAAAAAATACAATCAAATAATAAAAGATATTTTCCATAAAGATTATTTTCAAGTAATATATCAAAATTATTTTCTTCGTAAGATTACATTATTTAATGTTACTTATGTTTTTAATAGGAACATTTTATAAGGATATTATAACAATTATTCCTATAGTTGGTTTTTTTATAGAATTATATTTATGAAACCAAAATCTTTTACATGGGTTATGTTATGATTGAATTATGATTATGAAACACATTACATTCAATTGGGTTATGATATGATGAATGATTCATCTTCTTGCGGCGCCAAAATGTATGGTATTAATTTTGTGATGGGTGGGTCCTAGATCTTCATCCAATGGATTATGTAACAAATTATATATCCTAAGATAGACAGGACTGTAAGGGGTAATGATATTGGTTCAGTAATAAAGTTATGGAAATGGAAGTAAACCGAGATTAGTAACACAAGACCCGAACATGGAGTGAAATAGATTCAATGAAGGACTTTTTATTCTATAATTTTATTATAAAAGAGCCTTCAATAATATGGAAATGATTTTTTATTCTTATTTATTTTCAAAAATCCAATGTTTTTGGTAAAATTTATTAATTTTTGAATTATGTATTAACTAATTTTTATGACTCAATATTATGATCTCTGAAATGTAGGATATATTTTTCATTTTCTCATTCCCTATTATTATGTTTTGGTTAATATCTCAATTTTTTTACCCTTAATGAGTATCTAATCTCACCATTCTCTTATTATTCATTTTCCCAAGGTTATAATGAATGGTTTTTGTTAATATTACTAAAGGGGGAGATCTTTTTTGGAAACATTGAATGTGTTTTACAAGACTATACGTTTTTTTTCCTAGTTACCTAAGGCAAAAACAAATAAGATCTTTCGGTGTGTATTTGATTATTCCAAAAAAATTATGTAATATCCATGTAAGTCATAGTTTCATTTTTATAGTTTCTATCATAGAAAGTTTTTAGTCAACCTTGGGAAACATGGATGTGAAAACAATTGTTATATACCTTGAGATATTTTTTAGGTCAAGTCTATGTGTAGGTTATAATCCAATAATTTTGTGTACAATCATAGATATCAAAGGATTAAACATAATATGTTATATAGTTAATATAATTTCCCTTTATTATTTGTTTTTCCTAGCATGATTATCTCTATTCACGCTATTCTTTTTGGGTTTTAAAAAAATTCTGAAACATGAGTATTCATGTTAATGGATAATATGATGGACAATTGAATGATATTCCTCATGGTAAACCAAATTAAATGAGAGTTTATGGAGAAACATCATTATAATTCATAATCATCAAATCATAATATGATAAATATTCTCAACTTTGGTTAGTTTTCTGATCCATCTAATAAGAGAAAGATGGAGATTCATGATTTCCACATATGAAAGGATGTTCGATTTTCCTCATGTAAATAATGTGGGAAGAGGCACGAAGGAGAATGTTTAAAAGGAACTAGAAGGTTCTTTGGGTAAGTAAAATAAGGACACAATAGACATGAATTAAATGAAAGAAGTTAAATTTAAAAAAAATGAACAAGGATAATGGTATTTCTAAGGCATCAATGAAAATTAATTGTTTTTAATGTGGAATGTACAACATTATGAAATTGAATACCTTAGGAAAAAATATCATGAAGATAATCAACAAGGTCATAAGAGTAGTTTTTATATTGCTAATGATGAAGAGACTGTGAATGAAATATGAGATAAAAGAACTATTAGGGAATAAATCACTGAATCTCGGTCAACGGTTTAAAAGGATAATGGGATTATTTCTTTTTTATCAAGAATAATGTTGTAATTTTATGGTATTATGTAATAATGAAACATATATGGAACGTTCCACTATTATTTTTTACAATGTATTGATAGTATATGTTGAATGGTACAAATAGCCATTAATAGCGATTTTGGTGGCATGGTGATTTTTTTGGGAGAACAAATGATTAAGAAATATGTAACCCTTAATATGTTCCTTTAGTTAATATAATGACTTTTGGATAAATATATTTTAGATATGAATAAGTAAATTGGAATCTACTTGTAACCATAGAACTAAAAAAGGATTTGTTGACAAGTGTGTTATACTATCATGAATAAAATTTATAACTATTTAAAATTATGGAATATATCCAATAAACATTGTAAAAAGGATACATTCATGTTTTTAATAAGAATTTATGGTAATTATAGTTATGATCACGTTTCAAGAGGATACATGATTAAGGTATTCACATGTTTAGAATGTGACAAACAAAGAACTACCGTATGATATATGTGAGATAAATGTTATGATTTTTTAGTACACATATTACTAATTTTTTTATTTTCATCTTTCAGATGGATTGTAAGACTATTCATTTATAGAAGGTTTATGTTAGACTTTGGATAATGTTTCTGATATTAATGCATTATCTCACCATAGGTGGATTATTCATATTTGATATCATTTCCTAAGCTTTTATTTTTATAAAGATAGATTGGGTTACCTTTGAGTATATTTATATATCTCATGATATTTTAACACTTTATGAATTAAAAATTAAAGTTAATTTATAGGAATAAGAGTTGAAGTGGAAATTGGTCAAAGCATAAAAAGGGTGATGATTTCCTAAAATCGTGTAAGTATATCATGTTGTGAAAATTATTAAACAACATTAAGATGATCTATAAATACAATGTTTTCATAATATCATCATTATTGATGATATAAAATACATATTCCATGTTTATTTAGTTTGTGGTTTTGTTATTGTTACCTTTATCTAGATGACCCACATTCTTGTGATTAGTGATCTTTATCAATATCTGTGATTATTTACACATTTCCTCCATTCCCAAATATTCACATATGTCATTGTACATAGAAACTTAGTTATGATTTACTTTGGCTAACTTTTATTTTACTACATTTTCATTTTAAAAGTAAATTTTTGTATTTTTTTATGATGTGGGTTTCTATGAAAGAAACATTAGATATTAAACCTTTGATAACCTAGATGATTTTGGATGGTGAAATTATTTATAATGGGTTTATAATGTGACACCCTGATTTTTTTATGAAATATCTTTTTAAACCATTTTATTTCCTTGATTTCTTATATCACACAAAACACTGGCATAACTTGCATTGTATGTAACCCTGAGTTTCTATGAGTCAAAATTTTATTATTATTTATAAAATATAATGACTTAGCCATTAAATTATCACTTATTAATAGTACTAACTTATGAAAATATAGGATTTATAAGATTAATTTACTAGTTAAAAACTACATAGAAATAAAAATATATACCAATTCAATATAAAGGAAATAATTTTCTTTAACCTCCTAAAGTTATTTTTTTATAACACATTAAATTAATTGCAGTTGGTGACTGATATTAAATAAATATATAAGATATATTTTAAATAAAATATTTTTTATATTAATCCAAGATATTATATAGGCATAATATTAGAATAAATCTAATTTTTTCAATAAAAAGATATATTTTTCAATAAAATGTTATATTTTTCAAAATGGTAATTTGATCGCTTTTAATGGAGAACCCATTTTGAAACAAATTATAAAAAATTAATATATTCTATTTTAGAGAATAAAATAATTAATTTAATGAATAATATTCAAATTTCTTATGGTTTAAAATTTTTTATTTTTCTGATAAGTTTTATGTTTTGATGAATAGTAAAAATATATTAAATTTTAATTGAAAACAATGTTTTTCATTAAAATATTTTATAATGTTAAATTATATTTTTGGTTTGTTATAATGTATAATAAGATAAAAAATTATCATTTAATCTTATATATGTAGTTTTAATTCAATTTAAACTTAATTTATATATAACAACATTTCAATCTTTTGTATGTTTTAACTTTAATATCATGTTTTCTAATCACGTCAACGTGATTAATTTTAAATTATTTACTACAATTTAGGTATTTCTAAATTTTAAAAATGGATTAAATTTCTGGAATTAGATGGTCTAAATTATGTAAATATGTTTTCTTTATTTTTGAGCGTTACAAATATTAACTTTATTAATTTGTTTATAAATAAGGTAAAATGTCAATAAGTTAATTATGGGTGATAAATATTATGATAAATAATAGAAAATTACTATAAAACATGTAATAATTTAATTATATGGGTGGGTTTCAAGTAAAATCATCCTTGATCCATAATTATAGGCTTTTGAATCCACTTGGATGAGGGTAAGTCATTTAGTATATTTTATATAATGAAAATTTTAAGATATCATACTCATATTTCAATAATTAATTTTTTCAATATATAGTTATAAAGAAGATGAATTGGACTATAAATAGTCATTTTAAATAAAAATGGTTTTTATTTATAAATTTAATTTATTTTTAATTTATAAGAAACTTATTAATTACCTTAATGACTTAAACAATGCTTATGTAGTGCTTGTACAAGAGAAATAAAAATAAAAAAATTTAATTGAAATTATAAGAACTAATATATGAACTAGAAATACAAAAAAAAATATTTTGTGTTGTTTATATCTTGTTCATGGTTGTACAAGGGTTGAATTATTCCCTATTTATATCCACTTGGATATGAATAATAACACAATAATTTTTTATTTAAATGGAATCTAAGTTGTTCACACTATAGGTTTTTAATTATTATAATATTTTAATATATGGTTTTCGAAATGCCTTTTTCAAACATAGATATTTATTTATATTATAATAAAATTATCATTTTCATGAAAATTTATTTATAATTTTTAGGGAAAAAATAATTACTTAAATGTCTTTATCAACAATGTTGACGTAATTAATTAATTAATCTAATTAATGATATTTGAAATAATAAAATAAATATAATTTGTGTTAATTAATATATCCAATTAATTATATATATGAACTTTACCCCTTTTGGGATATAATAAAATAATATTTTTTTAATTTAGCTTGTTATCTTGATATTTGTAAAAAACCAAGAAGTAAATAGTTTCAAAATTGACACAATTAATATTTTATTAAAATAATGTTTTATTGAATTATTTAAAAATAATAATATATTTAAAAATTAAAAAATATTTATAATATGTTATAAAATGTTTTAAATTGTTCATTTATTCACTAATTGAAATAATATAATTAAAAATTACATCCATTTTATATTGAAAAGATTGTTACCTTAGTGAAAATTGAAATAGATTAATTAAGGGCTAATCAAAATGATAATGTTTAAATTAATAGAAAAACCTATATAAAATCTATTTTTTTAAGATATTTCAACATTACCTCAACAAATAATTGAATATCTGATAGTTTGGTGGTATTTTTAATGAAATTTAATTTCATATAAATTAATATTTTTTAGAAATTTCAAAGGTCCCCCCACCTCAATTATAAATGGGAACCTCCTCCCCCACTTCATAAAAAAACATTGAGCCTTAAATATTGAATTTCTCAAACCCATTTCCCTGATCCAAATCCCTAGTCATATTATAGAGGTATTAGTATTCTAAAAAGGCCAACTCTAGTGTCCATAATAGTAGATCTAGAGGGAGCTCACCAAAGAAGATGTAATCTCCTTTACCGGATCTATCAAGATCATTTCTTTTTATAGATACTATTACTTTATATGTTTCATTATAAAGTACTAAATAAAAAATAAAAAATATTTGGAGATTTTATTATAATTTTTGAACAACCATATTTAACCATCTATTTGTCCTATGAAAAACAAAATGACCAATCATACGTACGTACAACTTACCATCTCCACGCCATGGTGTAATATATTTTTCATCATCACTTTACGTGTATGGGAATAATGATGGAAATAATAATTATATATGATGATTATAAAAATATATTTATTATGAAAAAATATTTCTACTATACACTTCCATACCATTTCACAATTAATGGAGTGATATTGTCCATCGTGCGTACATACGACCTACCGTCTCCATGACATGATGTTATTAATTCACCATGATAAACAATAAAAATAATTATAAAAATTTATATACTAAATAAATATGATATATATTACATTACTATGATTCGAGAGATTAAATAACTATATTCTAGGTTTAATAAAAAGAACTTATACAACAAAACATGGATAATAAAATGATACAGTTAACAACTGAAAAAGAGTTATAATGAAATTAATAAAAAGTTGAAAAGATGTTCTTATAATATATAATAATTATAAATATGGTTTTGGAATAAATTAATGAAATTATTTAAAACATTATACAATTGGTTAAGATATATACGAAGGATATCAGACCTACGGTATGTGATTATTTTTTCTCAATTTTATTTCTATGGGAGACATGCCTTATACACCACCTGTATCTTTTGTGTGGTATTTCTACTACCCATGAATGTTTTTATGAGTATTATTATGAATGTCATGGTATTTCAATATCAATATAATTTTATTTCATTCCTGGGGAATATTTTTCTATTGTTTATAAAGTGATTAGTACTAATTTCACAATCTCGTTGTTATCCGAGATTGTTTAAACTTGAGTATTTATTGTGGAATAATTATCATTAATGTACATGTCTCTTAATGTTTTCAAAAATATGACTATAATTCTTCTAAAATTATTTAATTTAATTTTTAACCCTTTTTTACTTTTTATTAAATTATTTTAAAGTAATAATTTAATTTTCCTAATGAGGTAATTTTCTAATTTTCTAGAAAAAAGTATAAGAAGATTGTTTTTTAACTTATAAGGGATGAGAAGAATTTTCCACCGTCATGAATGCTTAATTATTTTAAGCTTCCCTTACAATATTACAAAGTATTTTTCAAAAAAAAATATTTTTAAATATCTTCATAATTTTTTTAAAAGGAAATGTTTTCAAAGTAGAAAGGATATTTTCCTCAAAAATTATTTTGAAGTGATATCTCAAAATTATTTTCCATATAAGATACCATTATATGAGGTTACATATGTTTTTAATGGGAATATTTTTCATGAATACTATCCATATTATTCCAATAGTGGGTTTATTTTTATTATGGAATGATATATGTGAAACCCACTGATTTTCTAATGGATATTTTATGATTAAAAAATGGTTATGAAATCCATTTCATTTCATGGGTTCTAATTGATGAAATATTTTGGTTATTATGGAACATATATGTATGGTTTTCATTATGGGGGCCCTTTATCACCCTCCAATACATTGGTTAATGATTTATATTTCATGAGATAGAGAATTCAGTAATGGGAAATGATATCAGTTCAGTAATGCAGGTCAAGAAAATGATGTAAACCTAGTTCAATATTAGTGTACTCGAATGAGGAGTGATCCCAGTTCAATATTTTACTTTGTCTACTATGATGGTCTTGGAAACCTTCCTTGAATAATATGGAAATTATTTCATAGGCCTATGTCTTTTCTATAAATATTTTTATTATTTAAATGTTATTATTTTACGATTTATTTCCTAAATAATTTTTATGACTCTAGATTCTGATCTATGATATGCATGGTAAAATTTTCATATTTTAATAACACTATGTTTATGTTATGATTCATGTATTCCTTGTTTTCTGATACTAAGAATCTGAGTGTATACTTTTCTTATGTTTTCTTTTCAAAATGATATAAATAAAAGTTTTAGGTAAGAAAACTAAAGTGGGGGATCTTTGTGGGGAACATTGAAGATATTTTACCCGACATTAAGTTTGTGTTAAATGTTTCCAAAGGAACTAAACATATACGATGTTGGGCTTGTATTTGAGTGTTATGGACAAAATCATGTAATATCCATGTACATCAAGATTGAGTAGTTATACTGCCTTGGTTTTTTATTTAACTATTCTGAGAGGGATTTGTATTTCTTGTTCAGCCTCATTTTACTTTTGTTTAATACTTATTATATATTATTTATAGATGTAAATTGTATATATTCACAATGAAATATTCGTTGATGAATTTTATTGGGTCATAAATCTTATTTATCTATAAAAAATCATTCCTTTTGAGTTTTTCTGATGCTCATGATTCTTTTTCTAGCCCATGAGGATCAGGAACACCCTCTGAACCTAAAAAAATGTTTTTACAAGTGCCAATATTATTCATGGACTATTTAGTTCAAGAAATATTTCATTTGATAAACTTTTTATATTTCATAAGGACTGTAAATGGAAGACAGAATCATCAGAACTCAGGTTTTAGGCCATTAGTAGGTTCTTAATCACCACATATCAATATAAAAATCTATTTTTCATTGGATATCGAGATTTGAGTTTTCTATTTGAATAATTATTTTTTCTTATTGATAAATTTTTATTTTATTTGAAAGTGTTTTAAATTATTTTTTTCATAAGATTGATTTTTTATCATTTAGAGTCAAGATGGAACATGAAATGGGGGTACAAAATTATTTATTCACATCCTGATAAAATATATAATGCATGTGTAAATGGTATTTTATAACACTTAGTGTATTTTTTTCATGGTTGGCTCATAGTATGTCAAACTATTGAGATATATGATACACACCCACTGACCAAATTTATATTTTTTTATTCATTATTTTTTATTTTTTTTTATTTTTTCATCTGTATTTTTAATTTGGATGCATTAGAGATGGTTTATTAATTTTTTAAGTTATTTTATTGAATTTCATTCATACTAGGTAATTAAAATCCTATTTTAAATCGTTAAATGTTTTTTTATAAATTAATAAAGAATTTCTCAGAATATTATTTTAAAATATGATAGTTTTTTGGAGTTTTAAAAGAAAATTTTAAGGAAACTTTTTCTTTAAATCATTATTATATAATGTTCTAGGTTTTATAAAGGGTTGAAAATGGTGACCTTTTATGTTGTAGATAAAATTTATTACTTTAAATGGTATATTTATTATTTTACTAAATCGAAAAGATTTTAATTTTTGTTATTTCGAATTTTTTTCATTAGTTTTTTATTTTTTTTATAGATTATACTTCCCAAAAACTTTATATAGGTTCATAGAATTTCAATACCATTGCTTGTTCCTAAATAGAGTGTCTCTCGGGTCTATATGTGGTTATTCTAGCTATAGAACCTACCTAGAAATTAGGTGAAGTGGTAGAGCCAATTGATTCTTTATTTTTTTTATCTTCTATAGAGACCAAGTGTCCCAAAAGGCTATGATGAGGCTATATATAAATGAATGAGTCTATAATTCATTGAAAACCCTTAAAGTCTCTTAGGTTTAAACTAGTTTAAACTTATTTTTATGATGATGTTAGTAATGGGGGATAACCATAAATCTCCATTATTTATTGAGTGTTCTTTCTAAGTAATTATTCAAGACCATTTTCATTTTGTGGAATTTTCCTCAAAAAGTGAAAGTCGAGAGGGTGATAGAGCTTATGGACCTCTAGAAGGGTGTTCAAACATTAAATTATTATGTTTATCTCTTTATTCTATTGATCACATTCCCCTATGAGTATGTATTTTTGAACTCACTGAAGGTTTATCTTTTCATGAATTTTTTTCTTTTAGACCTCAGTTATAGAATGGTTCCATTTATTAAAACCTAATTTAGAGGATGTGGGAAATTACACTATAGTGGTGGATTTTTTTTCTAGGGGCCATCCCAATTGATATTATGAACTTATTCCCTTTCGTGTCTATGAATGTTCAATATCTTTTGATAATAAAAAGTAATATGATTCTAAATTGGGTGACCAAAATAACTTGAGAGGATCTTTTTATTATGATTCCTTTCCTAATGTGAATATGAGATCATGTATTTTCTATCAGTGTGGTCCATTTGGGATTTCTAGTCCCTCTTTTTCAAAATATATAGTGATCTTCAATATATGTGGTCACTTGTGTCATCTTCATAAATTATTAATGATTAGTCATCGGTGACAAAGAAAATATTTATATATGTTTTGATCTCAGTGGTAGTTTGTCTATTCTTTTTTCAGGTTACATAATTTATTATCCCTTTCCCCTTTATGGTTTCCTCATTTATTTATCTTCGTGTTATTATTTAGGTTTTCTAACACTTTTTTAAATTTTAGAGATATTTATATCTATTTGATAGATGTGTATATAGGGTGTTATATTTAATAAATAATGTTGCTTTAACCTAGTTATGGAGGTAAGTAGATTCTATTAGTTTCTTCACCTTGGAATATTGGTCATGTTTCACCACCAGAAGGAGTGGAAGCCTTATATAGTGGGACTACGACATAAAATTCAGTGTTTATCAATTATTCCTTTTTTTATATTCACCTTGGTTGTATTATTTTGGACTAATTCATGTTTCATGTTCAAGATATTATTTATGTTTTTTTCTATCATTATTGGTATGGTATGTTATCTTGATGTGTGGACTTTTGTAAACCCCAAATTTCCCAATGGTTTCTTTGTATGGATTCTCTTATCTCTGATATTATATTTTCTCTTCAACTATATATTTTTTTCTTTATATATATCATGGGAACATTAGTGAATTTTTAGGTCTATAAAGTGTTATGGTGTAAAGAATTTTCATATCTCAGCCTTCTATATCCTAATTTTTTAATTTAATTATTCATTTTTAAACTTTTCCTTTAGTTTTAGAGTTAAATTCATTTTATTTTTTAAAATTAATCTTAGAATTTATGGTGCACGATTGGTACAAAATCAATACTAATAGTTCAAAATACCATGAAATCAATATAACTTTTTTTAATGGAATTTTCTTGTTTAGTGCATGTTTTGTATGACCATATAGACTTAACCATGTGTGTTCCGGGGTTTATCTATTGAAGGATTCATGTTTGGAATAATATTTAGTAAAATCGGTGTCATATATAGGTTTATGAAAACTTGAAATTAAATTTTTACTCATGATTAATTTAAACCATTATTCATCTTCTTTATCCCCATTCTCATGAGGCAGTCCTCAATGAAACTGACAATCCTCCCTCCTCCTTCCTCCTAAATATGTTGACTACATGTCTCTAATATTTTGGATTTCTTCAAATTCTTGTCCTTAGTCAATCATACTTCCTCTTCCATTTTAGTTTTAGGATATTTCTCTAGATATGGGTTGTTTTTAGCTGAACCGTAGTTTATTTTTTTCGATATTAACATTTTTTAATCATAGGGTGTGAAAACTCCTCTTAGAACATTCCTATTCTAAATTTTGAAGTATTTTCTCTATCTACACTTAAGTAAAGATAAGTGTTTTCTTTTCTTTTCTATTTTTCCTTACAATCCATGTAAAACATGAGTTTTATTAAACCCTTTTTCATTATAATTATTTATTAATGGTTCCTAGAAAAATAGTTAATAGTTTTTCTCAATTAGGTGAATATTTTAAATAATTGTTTCAATATTAAATTTAGTTCACTTTGAGAAATTTTATATGTGTGAAGGTTTTATTTATTTGGAATTTATATCTAATATATTTTAAGGTGTGTTTTTATTATTATTATATATATATATATATTAAAAATTATTCATTTTTGGTGATTTTTTTAACTATTTATTAATGTTCTACCCTATTATTATATAGTTTATATGAGCTTTAAAATGGAGGTATTTTCACCTTAGATTCAAGGGTTTAATCAAATGAAACTATATTTCAATAATATATTTTCAAACACTGTTTTTATATATATAACTATTAGTTTGGAAGCCAAAGGTATATTTTTCCCTTGGAAAATGAGTTTCAAAATGATAATAATTTATAAATTTTTTTATGAAATTTTTGAAAAAATATATTAGGAATCAAAATTCAAGGACCGGAGGGAACATTATGTAAATTGTTTTTCCTAAATTTAAATTACACTTAAATAAGTCACCATTAGTCTATATTAGAATGAGTTTTAAGATTTTGTGTGATTTTAGTTAATATTTTTATCGGTTTAAATGGGGAATTTATTGAGAATTGTGTTCTAAGGTGGGTTATGGTTTCACATGGGAATAGTTTACCTTTGATCTACTAAAAGTGTGTGGATGATATGGAAAAATAATTCATCATCCATTATTACCATTACAATGTGGTCCTTGGAATTTTAGTTAGAGAGTGATATATGGTTTACATATTTTTTCTAAGGATATGGACTTGTACCCCATAGAATTGGATGAGAACCAGTAAGATAGGTAAAACTGGTGAGGTTGGTTGAGTGTATGTCATGTTGATATAGGATATGAATGAATCAATAAAACAACATACAATTCTATAGGAGTATATCTATGTTCGTCTCATTAGATGTCAAATAGTTTCCAATGACTATGTACAATTTTCCACAAAGTCTTTATTTTTATAATTGGTGATACTTCGACTTTATTATTTTATTATTATTTCATCATGTTATATATTAGTAATTACTATCTCTTCCAGGTTTGAATTATATATATTAATTCTATGTATTAATACTTGATATCAATTTCTATATTATGACTATTAAGGATTTCAGATTATTAGGTTATAAACATATCATTTATTTCGTGTGCATATTTATAAATGCATGACTCTTGTTTATTTCGGTGATGGGGTTTTCTCTTTATCATTTTCATATATAGTTTTAAAAGTTAAATTTTATAAGTAATTTTTAAAAGGCAGTTTTTAGAGAAAATCCTAAGAAATATTTTAAACATTGCGTGTTTTTTAAATGTAGAAATAAATATAGATTATTCATTTTTTCACTAAGTATTAAAACACATTTTTTAAATTATTTTATTTCAACCCAATATTTTTCAAATAAATTTAAAATGTGAATTAGTAGACTCTTTAGTGAAATCCTAATGGTCTATTTTTTCTCACACACAACTCAGTGTATCCAAAACGAGTGTCTCTTTTGAGAATTCATGTGAAGGTATTTTGGTATCTCATGGATTTGTTTTGTTTTTTATAAGGATGTATGGTAACTTGAAGTCAAATAATGAGTGTATCAGGTATTTTTTTGTTTCAATTTCTTATTATAGATGAGTCATCCATGTAATTTTTCTTTGTATCTTGGAACTATCTCTGTTTTTGTTTTATCTATTTTAGGTTGGATTTTTATTTATATTTATTCCTTGTATATATTTTTTTTGTATTGATTCTACGTATTTTATTCATACATATAAGTCCAATGTATAGATGAATTATTCATGATTATTTGTTGAATTATATTTTATTTTGAAGATTATTTATCTTGGAAAAAATATTCTTAGTGATTTTATTTTTCCCCTCTAAATTTATTCAAGCCTATGGGGGTAAAGAACTCTATTGGTTCCTTACCACATGAAAATTATGGTTCTTAGATAAGGGGAATCCTCTATTTGTTTATGAAAATTATGATGATAAGGAATGAGACCCACTGAGACATTATAGTGATTATTAATCCCCATATACTAAATGTTTGTCTTCTCACATTTGAGTTTGGAGTTTTTACTCCATTTACCATTATAAGATGTAGGTCCTCAACATAACATATGGTGTCTCAACCCCCATAATATAGTGAATGTGTCCTCCATTTAAAAATTCAGTTCTACCTCAATAAACATTATATGTTAAAATAGACACTTTTCTTTATAAAGATAAGATCTATATAAATTAACACACAGATATCGGTGGCATACGAGTCCTCTACTATAGTTTCTAACAGGTTGTGTGGGTAGTTCAAAATCATTACTGTCTCTTCTTGTGGTTAACAGATTAATGGACCGGCTTTGAATTTTGGGACTCTCCTTTATTATTAATTGTCTACATTAAATTCTTATCTGGGATAAAATTCTTCTGTCTATAGGTTTTGAGAAAAATTTATTTTCTATTACATTAATTATATTTCATTACTTCCATGTAGATATATTTATAATCCACCAATATGGGAATTTCTCCTCTAAGTTTCTTATCATTAAAAAATAAAAAATAATATATGGTTATCATGGGGACATGATATTGGTGGAGTGGGAGTTTTAGTATTGATCAATAGTAGTGAGCATGGTCAGTGTTCATGTCAAGAGATAGAGCTCCAAGGAGTTTCTCCTCTTTAATAATATAAGGAATGACTTTATTGAGTTTTTTGGATTATATTTTCCCATTACATTATAGTATTTCAATAATTTCACTATGGGAATATTAATTGGGGTCCCATGCATATTATATATTATAGCTGGATTATTAATATAGATTTTTTAATATTCATTATAGGATATGTGAGGTTTCTTGTAGGTATATAGGGTTATGAAATCCCATTATATTTGTTGTTACTTCTTGTTATAAGTAAAATATATCGACTATTATTGGAGGAATGATTTTAGTGTCACACTCATATTATCTTTGGCCTTAGTGGGGTCTCAGTGGGTTAGGTTATGTCAGTAACATTCGTATGAGATTAACTGTAGATAGTATTTTTCTAGAATCATAAAATATTTCATCTTGGGTAATTCATATTGAAGATAAAATTATAATGGGATATGTGTTATAATTATTACATATATTATGTCTTTATGTTACTATCGTCCATATATCACATCAATGAGTTCTAAAATCAAAGAAGGAGGTGTATAGTGATTATGCATTTAGATAGAGTCATATGACCCTTACCCTCTCTGGGAAATTGAGATCTAGATTATAATGACTGACTCAGTTTGACTTAATATAGCACCTCTCACCACAAGTATTGAATTTCATTCCTGGTCATCCTAGGATGGTGAAAAACACTTAGGTATCATCACATATATATATGGGAATGATTTCACCCAAAAAGATACATAACATGTTTCAAGGTAACTGAATAAATATTAACAACCATATAAGATCATTAATAAAAGAAAAAAACAGTGTTACATAACAAAAAAAATTAATCTCATAATGAAAACAAGACCAAGAAAAAAACAGACTCTCCACATGAACGTTTGTCACTTCTATCCAAACCCACTATAAAAGAAACAAAAACCTTGAGTGGTATTAAATATATATAAAACTCTTCCCCTTACCTATATCATCTCAAAAAAATAATATTCCTAATGGTATATACAGGGTTTTAGAAAAAATTTCAATTAGATACCACCATGAATCTATACAATTTCTACCACTATGTTGCCATTAGTTCTAGATTTAAAAACAAAAAATGTTCATATGGAATTTTATTTCAAAAAGAATATAATAAATATATATTTTTTCCTTAAAAGTGATACATATGAAAATAAAAATAGACCATTAAAAAGTATTTGAAAGATAAATATTTTTAAAAATAATAACAATCTACGTAATGACCATATTGTAAACATTTGAGAAATCAATGTATGATATGTCATTAAAAATAAAATGAAGACAAAATTTATATCTATAAATTGGATATACGTAAATAGGACACATGTGGAATACTAATAATGAAATAATTTCATTCTTAATGATATAATTTCTTCCAAAGTATATTAATAACCAAACCATAACCCCTAGTGGTTCTACACTTACTAATGTTTTCATATACCCATAACAAGATGCACCCAAGAATCCTAAGTGACATGTTTTTCACTAAAGGTCAAGTAATATAAGATCACAATTTTCAAAAAACATTTCCACCAGAAAATAATTTCCACTCCCATTATTGATACCCCATTTTGATCAAAAACATCATTGATTCATTTCTTTTAACACATGTAGTGCACAAAATCAATTTTAAAATGACCCCCCCTAGAAAACTTTTTGAATTCAAAAAATATTAAATTTCATAAAAGATCTCTCTTGATTCCAAATCAACCATTTTAATAATGAAAAAAAATTAAAAAACAAGAAAGATGAGTAATTCATGAGAAATATCCATTGTTTATAAAAACCTACCTCTTAAATGGATAAAACGTAGTCGTTTTCAAAATGGATGATTGGAAATGAAGAGATAGGGTCCTCACAATACAATATTTAAGGAAATATAATCAACTCCCATAAAAACCAATATATTTATCCATTACATACATTTATATGTTTAAACATTATGGATAAGGTTGATTGATAATAGATCTACCAAGAGTATGACAAATTGGGTGGAAATCAAAATATACCTCTAAAAGATCCACCATGACCAAAGGAGAATCACTAAGGAACAAATGAAGAATGTACTAGAGAGTTAAGGAGAGGATGGGTCATATAGGGACCCAGAGGTAGTGAATAGGGATGTGAGCATAGTGTTTCTTAGAGCCTAGGTATTTTTAATCCTAGCGAGGAACCAATGGTAAAATTTTGATCATAATGTGGTTAGAAGATCAACAGACACATACGGTGTATAATTATTGGGGATATAAATGGATGGATGATTTTGTAGTAGGTGAAATGGTTTTTTCATTATAATGAACATATTTATGTCAACTATGGTTTATGTAGCATAATATCATGATCTATTGTTTTAATATAATGATTTGTTTTATTATTTTACATTCTATTATTAATATAGTTGTTATATATTCTTCTATTATAATAAATATTTGATTATTGAATTATATTGTGGTGGTTAGTTTTATAAGATAGTAACTGATGGATTATATTTATAGGTAAAACCTTGCATCATAAGAGAAGATACCTTAGCACTATTTTTTATCCTTTGTACTTTTAATGATGATCCTAAGGAGTTCACATATCATTATTCTAGTACATGATAGATTGGTATAAGATTCTTAGGTTAATTTTTAGAGTAATGAGCAATTAGGGGTTAGTCGAAATAATTTAGAATGAATTTTTTTAAATGACTATGCTACATGAAATAATAGTGGAGTACTTTTAAATGTTGTAGTAAAATAAAGTAATCATTACCATGAATCTTATTATTGATTCATAATTGAGACCATAGCAAAAGATGGATTGGGTATAAAGGTGGAAAATATGGATCATATAGATTTATAAATGGTTTTTAATTATATGTTCGCATAATATTATTAAATTTATATAATATTATATAAGGGGAATAATAACAGAAGATCAATCTATATATATATAATATGTTATGAGACTAATATTGAAATATTATCAAGAATATAATGTATTTTTTTGAATGTTTTGTTTGTTGTATCATAAATTAGTGGTTGTAAAAGTGAGATAAGAAAAAGGTAACAGATATTATTTCATAAAATAGATTGGGGAAAAGACATCCAAAATACCTAAAAAAGACTCATATTGTTGTCTCTATATATAGTGGAACTGATTTAGTATAGAATAATTTATAAATTCATCCATGAGGTATTAATTTTTCTCTTTTAATCGTTCTGACTTTATTATTGATTTAAATCATTTCGTACCTGATATATTATAAATCTATGGACATCTATGTGAATTTAAGGGTTTTGAACAGTAAGGATACATATATTAGAGTGTTACTTATGCTTGATGAGGGTTTAATTAATCTTTTTTCCATGTAATTATATAAAATAAGTATTTCGGAATATTAAATTATAATATACTTATGATATGTAGCTAAATTTACCTTGAATATTTTCTTGTAATGGAAGTATATATGGTCACCAAAACTATTAAATTATTTACGGGGGAAAAAATAAGTTCATTTATTCTTATATTATATATAAGGGGAATACTCATGGACAATGTAATGATTCTTTTTATTTACACTGGTATTATCTATTGATGTAGATTTATGTATTTATTGTGATTATACCATGCATGTTTTTATAGATTTTGAAAGAAGTATATAACCAATTTTTTTATTGTATAATTATAGATTCTCTATCTTTACTATGTATATTACAAGGTTTGACTAGACATATTTTTGTAATTTTTATATAGATAGGACCGTCCACACAAAATTTAATTATATATGCCCTTGATATCTATCAATGATGTTATAAAATAGTTGGATGAAGTTGTATATGGATAAAATACCTCACTGATAGTTACTTATGTCGGGGATTGATGATGAATGAAATGAATTTTTTTTATGAATTTGATAGAATCATAACTAACTATTATCAGTGTAAAATAAATTTTTTTTAAATATAACATAAACATAGTTGATGTGGTATAATTTTCCATCTATGTTGTGTGATGAGAATTAGGGAGTTATTCATTTTGTTTCTTTTTATGTTTGATTTAATAAATTTTTATTCAGATATCATAACTAATAGAACGATAAATTTTAAAATCATTAATAAATTGTTTCTTGAATTGATTAAATCAATTGTGTTAATAAACTAGTGTCATTATAATTCAATAGTAGTGATTTTTGGATTGATATAACTCCAATTGTTATGAAAATTGAATAGTGTATATTAGTAATGATTGGTGGATATAGACAAAGGATGTGATAAACTGACTGTTTTGTTATATTTGAAGTAATTTTTCTTCAATGAATATATAATTTTTAATTATATTTATATGAACCTAATGATACAAAAAAAATATAACCACACAATTTACAAGAATTGTTTTTGAAGAGATAAGTTTTCCACATTTTATCTTTCACTCTAACATTAGTTGGATTCATTAATTGATGTTCTTGCACCATGGTTCATGGTTTTTAAGTCATGGTTTTTGACTTTTGGTGTTCTTTTGTTTTGGTGAATGTGGTTGTTTTGGTCTCAGGTAGAGGGGTACCAGGAACCCATAAACCGGCTTCTAAAAATGAATGAATCATCACATAAATTTTTTAATTGACATGATAAGATGAACATTAAGTAAAGTTATTTTTATTTTTGGAGAACTTTATCTATAATACAACCACTATGTGTAGTGGAGGATAGTAAAACATGGTGGATAGTTTAAAACTGTGTTAGGTACGGGGCAACAAGACAATGGGAGTTTAATGGTTGACGAGATGGGAGAGAGGTGGGTCATGAGTGGAAACCATGTAGTGAGTATAGGATTTAGTGACTATTATTTCGGTAAGAAATAACCATATGGTCAATGTGATCAGACAATAAGGGATATATGGATTGTCGGAGTCGATCCATGGTAAAAAGGATGCACAAAGACCATATAACTCATAGTAATTCATTATAACACCCTTGGTTTAAGGTATTTTTCACTATATTATGTGATCTTGAATTTTGTTTTAGTTTATATTAGTCTCCAAAAGATTCATGTAGATATTATATGGCATAAATTTTTTTGAGAGGTCTCATGGTTGGTGCACGATTATGGGAAACCATTGCGAATCTCTAAGTAACGATGAGAAATCATGAGAGATTCCATGAAGAAGCGCCCCTTTAGTCCATGGTTAGGGGAAAACAAATGGATTCACCTGATACCTATGTGATATGGGAAAAATAAATTACACATAGTTATCACCCATCTTTTCAATCCTTCTGGTCAAATTGTGCATGCTAAGAGTTTAGAGATAGTGGTGCTCAAATGATTGACACATGGTTTGGTAAACTATGTGGACCAACTACCCACCATGAATAATTAAATCTATAAATTGGTTTCTTAACTATAAAAATCCACTAAAACCCTCATTCTCCCTCTTTATCCAAGAATATTGAACTAATGGACTATTATATAAAATTTTGAATATTCTCTTTGATGATAAGAAAATTTAAGTGGTTCTCAGAGTGTTAGATCAAGATGATCAAGGTAGGTTAGCTATTTCAGTTCGTTATTGTTGATATTTTAATTTAATATTGGGGATAACCCATGATTAGAACTTTTATATTATGATCTATGTTTTAGGACATGATTTAATGGGGTTTATAGGTATTTTTTAAGTAAATAAAGAAATAAATTTGATCCACAAAGATAAATGTGTTGTTCATTAAGAATAGAAACTATTTTAACAATGTGTATTTTCTCTCTCCAATTCCTCTGGAACATGAAGGATTTGGATTTAAAAAACTAATTCTTATGTCTTCATTGGAAAAACTCTTAAAGAATGGTTTTTGGAAGTCTCAATTATTGTAAAAATTTTAGTTCATGGTTTTTTAATGGGACACAAAGCAACATTTTTTTAATTGACTAAAAGAGAAATTATTTAAAGAATGAATGTTTTGAAGATAATTATCCACACATGGTTTAGTTTATTTTCATGATTAATTATTATAATTGGGTCATTTGGATTTCTAACTATGTGAGAACATGGTATGGAGTATTTTTTACTAGTCATGATTATTTAAACACTAATCTTGGATGCATGCATGTGTGGGGGAGTATATGGAATTGGTATGCCAATATGAATGAATATATATGATTCTTATAAAAAATTATTTAATGAACCAGTTTTACCATAGAAATATAATTAAATTGTCTTCATGGTGAAAACTATTTTGATATTCCTATTTAATAGATTAAAATTAATTTTTTTATAAATGATTTCATAATACTTGTTTTATATAAATTATACTAACTGATTCCAATTTTAGTTGTATGTGTGGGAATATTATTGTGGATATATCGATGAGACAATATGATCACCCATACATATGAACCATGGTTCATGTATATACATTATATTTTATGAAATAGTGAAGTGGAAGATTTCATATTTCTATAGTGTATCATTGTGATGTTTTGGCCATGGATGAAGGGAGAGGTATCTTGGGAGTTGATCTAGTTCTGCTCTATGGAGTGGTTTGAACTTAGTTTATAGTATCTTACATGAATTTGGATTTTTGGTTTACATTTTTTATTTATTTAGGTACTCTGGTGTTGTTTATTTTTTATTTCATATTTAGTTGTTTTGGTTACCTTAATTTATCATATTGTGTCCCAAAAATTTTGTCTATTGTATGTTATTTGTTTATGGGAAAAATCCATCACAAATTAGTAAAGCCAATGTAATTTGTTACTAAACTTTGTTGTCATTGGGATTTCACCTAAAATTATCATAACCATTGAATCTTAGTAAAGCCAATGTAATCTATTTTGATAAGACTATATTTTTAGATGGTATTTCTAGAGATAAGAAGAGTCAAATAATGGAATGTAATGACAAAAAATTAATAGATAACCTATTTATGATCAACATGTAGTCATAATGGCGGTTCCAGTATAAAATTTATTAAAATACAATTTCGGAGTGTTATTTCCACATCATCATGGAATTAGTCGATGGATCTTCAGTATAATGCATTAATAGAGAGACCTTTCACCAGAACAGACTCATCTATGTTATATTTGAGGATTGTGAATTTTTTTTTGTAATAATATGTTTTGATATGAATTGAAAAATATTATTCCTCTTGTTTATTTGTAATGTTGCAAAATAAGTGGAAACTATTTATCGTTACATGGAAATGGAACCAGTATGAAGGTTTGGAAATCAGTAAGTGGACATAGCTGAAAATGTTGTTTAACCAAAACAACAAGTGAATCAAAAACTCATTAATTGTATAGATTAATCCTTAAAATACATTGGTAAGTGATATAATATTCAATGAAAACACCATAAAAAACATTTTTTAAATTTTAGAATAAGAATCCACTAAAATTTCAAGAGAATTCATTACTAAAGAACATGAAAATATAGCTTGGTCATTTTAATAAAATAATTTAATTTTTTCACACCTTAGTCAAAACAATCATTAAAATAATGATGTACATGATTGATTCCCTATGAAGAAATATTAGTATATAGTTCCTCGTAATAAATTTGAAAATAACGTAATTATAAAGGTAAGAATAATTAATTTAATAGAAAACGGCACCAAAATACATTTAATATCACAAATTGGATATATTTATTTACTCTCACGATTGAAAAATTTTATTCCAAAGAGAATGTAACATTGTTCATTAAGCTAGTCCACTTTTCCTAAAATGTTTCTACTAGTGAATATATGAAATTCTGTATCTTTTAAGAAGGTTTATTACTATAAAATAGATCAAATTTGTTATCTTATGTACAAATGGTTTGAAAAATATGGTTAGTATAACAACTATGGATAAAAAATAATTCACATGAACTTATAGCATGGGAAGTTTACAAATATGGGTTCAAGTGGGAACTTCAGTGCTATAAATAAGTGAAAAATGAAAAAAAAATTATCATGGGAACAAGAAACCATATAACCAATTAAATATAATTATTTTTTTCTCTGTGTTCCAACACCTTAACAGAATGTTTTCAATTTTTTTATTAGAACACTAAAACATTGTTGAATAAAACTGTCTTGAAACTGGCATAATTTGGTTCAATGGGATATATTATTCATTATTATACTACTACTAAAGATAAAACTAGTGTAAATATTTACAATTTTTCAAAATTATCTAATTCTCACAGGGGTTGTCCTCCTTGTAATTGTTATCAACACAAGAACTAAGTGAGTTCTAGTAATTATAGGAGAACATCAACACCACAATAAACGGAATATTAAAAGGGAAGAATACTATTCAATTTGACCTAGTTTGTATTTGTATACTGTGGATAAAATATTTATGGTGAAACAATCATACCATTCGATTCCTTGAGGTTTCATCATTCAGAGGTCAACTTTTTTGAATATTTTTTATATGGTTGCATCCATATATTTTAAAGATTTACATAACCTAAATCCTACGAGGAATCACGTGAAAATGAGGGCGCAGTTATAATCATCCTAACACCACTTACAAACCATAACTGTAGAGGATTTTAGTGTTTAAAATTATTTATTATAATTAATTGGGAATAGTTTGTTTGGGAGTTTTTCTTTATGGAGATGGACATATTTTTTCTAACTCTAGGAATGTATTGGATGATAGTTTACAATTCCCAAATCAATTATTATTCCCAAAAAGAAAATATTACATACTCTAATATATTGGTACACATATTCGAAGGAGATTAGGATCTAAATACTAGTAGGTAAGGGCCATTGGTATGGATGGTTTCAACTGTCAATTTTCATTTTAAAGTAGTAACATTATAAACCCTTTATTAAATTATTAAAAGTGATTTTCCAGCAATCATAGATCGATATTTTGATGTTTCCCCTAAAAATATATCAGGATTTCCACCTAAAAGAGAAGAATAATTTTTATTGATTTTTTGATAGGGACTAGTCTAATTTCACTTCTATATTACAGGATAGAATCATAATTATTGAGTGAGTCTGAGGTCGAATTGGAAGATATATAAAGTAAACATCTCATAAGACATGGTACATCACTATAGAGTTTTCCAGTTCAAATTGATAAAATAGTAGATGGTTCTATTTTGGATTTTCATTGATTATCATAAACAAAATCAAATTAAAATAAAGGATTTGTATCATCTTTTATGAAATGATAATTTTATTGACCAATTTAATGGATTCAAATGGTTCTTTGAAATTTATTTATTTTTGAGTTGTCAACACCATCAGTTTGGGAATCAGGATATTATGGATACAACTTTTAGGAGTAATTGTGGTCATTATGAATACCTAATCATTCCATTTAGTCTCATTAATACACCCATAGTTTTAATTCCATTGATGAATCATATCTTTCTTAGGCACATTGAATCCTTCTATGGTGTTTTTTGATGATATCTTGATTTTATTTCTAACAAAGAGTGACCATGAAGAACACTTTTAGGTATAATTGATTACCCTATTGAACATGAGATTTATGCTAAATTCCCTAATTATAACATCAAGATACAATAATTATGCTTCCTTAGACATTTAATTTCTATACAAAAGAATATTAAATGATAGAAGTTGTTTTATTTTCAGAATCACCCAAGACTATCATTGAGATTCACATTTTTCATAACATAATATGTTATTAACATTTCATTATTTGTGAATTTTTACATATTTCCTCTCTGATTAAAACTATGATAGTGAAGGTCCTTCCATTCAAATAGAGATATTATTTTTTGAAATACTTTAAGCTGATAAATGAAATAACCACTAAGGAACCTATCCTAAAATTACCCAAACCTATGAAATGTTATGTGGTATATTTTTAAGAATCTTGATCTAGTTTTATTTAGGTTTTCATTTAAAGAAATCAGGCCACATCTTATGGATCGTGACAGTTGTGAGTGAATGAAAATAATTGTCTAACACATGACTTGAAACAAGTTATGGTCATCCATGATTTGAAAACATGGAATTATAATCTATTTAATAAGAATTTAACTATTTTTATCAATCCTAAAAGATTAAAACAAATATTTTCAAAAATATATTTCAACATTAGGTAGTGATTACGTATGGAATGTCATTATATTTTTGACATTGACACAGTGTATACTCTGGGTAAATAAATTAGAATTGTTGATGCTCATAAAAAAATCTTAAAACCGGTTTGATAAAGAAGATTATAGTTAGAGGAAGTTAATGGTAGTGATTGAGGATAAATATTTAGATTGTGTTGAGAAAGATAGTGTGTCATTATTCCTTACACTGTCTCTAGTTCCTAATATGGTTGATCACAAAAGGGATGTTCAAAAATCGAACACAAATTATCTAACCATGAGGTCAGAACTCAATAGTTTTGTAACCATTCATCGATGAATGAATGATAAGAATGTTGTGTTGTATTTTAATAATTTAACAGTAGATTTAGGAAATATAACCTTTTAGGAATCGATTTTAACACTCTAGAAGATTATTAGATATTTTTAAATATTTTAGAATAGTTCAAAAGGTCACATGGTTGGTGGAATGTTAGGAGAAACCGTAATGATTATCCTAATAATCTTGTAACATTTAATAGAGTCATTTCACATGGTTGGTGAATGTATATCGAAATTTTTCAAGTAAGGAGTTTTGATATAGTAGTTCCCACATAGTTAGAACATATTTTGGTAGACCAGGAGGCCTGAATGCACTACTTGATAAATTAAATCCCACAATTGGATTGTTAACTTGAAAAATATCCCAAACCCTCATTGTTCAACTATTGTACATGGATTTCAATCTACAAGACTAATTTAGTAATTTTTGGTGATTTAATTCATTATGATGTATATTTCAAAGGTTCAAGGTGTGTTAGATCTTGAAAATCATGGTATGATGTTTTTTTACATTATTCATCTAATATATTCATTTATTCATTTTAATAAAATTATATTAGTACTATTATACATATATCTATGATTATAAAATTTTTATATGTTTTTTTTGGAATTATGAAGGAAAACTAAGAAATAAAACAAATTTACCTAGATCATTGTGTGAAATTTTATGACTGGATACCGTTTTTTGAAGGTGGATTCTCTCGCTTCACTTCTTCTAGAACAGTAAGGTTTTAGATTTCAGAATCTCTTTTATATGATTTCAGTGGCAAAAACCTAATTGAAATATTTTTATAATTCACAAATGTTATATGGTTTTCAAATTAGGGTATTCATAAGATTTAAACAAAACAGTTTTTTTTAATTCCTCTAATAGAAGGTGTTTAATATTATTACTTTTTAAGATTATTTTTCATGCATGGGTTGTAATGTGTTCATGATTATATAATTATGTTCCTTAATGGATTTGAACATGGTTGTATATACAAATTTGTGAATGTAGGTCTATAAAACTCTAAAATGTGGTAAGAAAGATGAGTTAATACTCATGAGTGTTAAAAATATGATATTTGATGGATGAATGTGTGTGTGAGTATATGGAATGGGTATTACATGATTAATGAATGGATATTATTGTTATAAAAATTACTTGTTTTATAGAATATTTTTAATGTAGAAACCATGTTAGATTTTTCTTTTTTACATAAATTTTTATGAATGCCCCTTTCATAAATTTATTTGAAATTATATTCCTAACTATTTAAATACTCTTTTCTTGTTAATATATACTATACTAATGTGTCCCCATTTAAGTGGTATTCTATGGAAGTTTCTATCGGATTACCTTTTTAGTCGATATATGCTACCCCTTCATATACACATTGGGGAGTATGAATATGAGTTTTATCATAATGTATGTAAAGAGAAGTATTCATATTTGTCCTAAAGATCATCATGATGTTCCGGTAATGGATGATGAGAGATAGATATTTGTATTTATTTGATTCATGGTGTATATATTAGTTCTACATGGGTTCCTAGTGCCTTTCCTGACATTGGCATTATCATTTCATTTTTCTCTATTTTTACTTTGATAATGTTTATTTATTTTGGATATTGAGTGGTTTTGGTTACCTTCATGAATCCTAATATGTATTTTAATTATTTCTTGCAACTTGTAGTTTTTTAATAGATAAATTCAACACCCCCGCACTCCCCCTCACATTTAAATAAATATATTTCCATTTATATCCAAACCTTTGTGCCCTTGGGGCGTCACCTAAGGTCCGTAGCACCTCCACCTATTATCAATCTGATGGTTTATGGAAAGAAAGAAAAATTAATGGATTAGATGATGATGACGATGATAGGGTGAAATTTGAATCATGTGGATTAAATTAGGCAGCTCCTAATTGGATTATAGGAAGAGGTGTAGGGGCTTATAACTAGTGTATTTTCAATATAAAAAATATTGTTAGACTCATATAGACACTATGAGACTACTAGGATCACGTTTATATGTTTTTAATGAAATATTGATAGATTAATTTACCTATCTAAATTTAAAATTACTATTATTCTTATTGGGATAATAGTAATTTTCCATTATAAATTTAAATTATTTCAGATAAATTATTTTCACCAATGCATTCCAAATTTTTTATAGTGATCATTTATTAAATTTATGTGATTTAAATTTTTTGATAAATTATTTTAAACATTTTTATTATTAAATATATTTTTTTGAAATATATAAAATGATATATATGGTATTAAAAACATAAATGACATGTTTTGGACTATTAAATATAAAATAAGAAAAATATAATGATGTGGAATCAATTAAAATAGAGGTTTGGTAATTATGTTAACAAGTAAAAATAAATTCATTTAAAATAAATAATAATTTTATAATAATTGAACTCTTTATAACATTTATAATTTTCATGGTTGATATTTTTGAAGTTTTTTAAGGTAATTATTGATATTTTTATTAATGAAAATTGATTTTCCTCTTAGAATTATCAAATTACATATTTATTTTCAACCTAACTTAAAACAATACTTGGATAATTTTTGCATCAGATTGAATTTTTTTATTTTATTTTAGTGTTTTTTAATGTTTTTAGAGCATCTAATATTACTTTTTATTGTCTTCGTGCTTATTTCATTATGTTTTCATTTCATGAGTTCAAACAGAAAAATGAAAATTTTCTCGGCATGTAAGCATGATTCTAGTGGATGCATAATAATGATTCACTTCCCTTCATATTCATAATTATACATTGGATAACCATCATCCATCCTTTCTAAACATCATGTATCACCTACAAAATCATTTTCATTCATTTATAAGCATCATATAGAAATTGTGTAAACACAATATTATGATTTGTAATCCTGAATTTTTATCCTATGGACTATGCATCATAAGAATTCTATTTGAGTCTATGATAGAAATATTGGACCTATCTGAACATTATGTGTTTAACATTGATATCATTCCAATTTTCAACCATCAACAATGAAAAAAAATTGAGTTCTTAATGGATGAAAATATTATTTTATAGAATTATTTTCTAATGACGAAATAAAACCGTATAATTCTAGAACAAATCCACAATGGTCAAAAAAATATTATTCTAAATGTGATTTAAGAAAAATGATTATTTGATCCCTACATAATAATGATAAAAAATATTTACTTATATAACCAAATTGGGAGATATCGATTAATCAAAAATGAATTGTTATATTTTCAAGAATAACGTAGATATTTTAATGTGATGGTACTTTTCTGTTCTCTACTTCCTAAATAGAATTCTAGTTAATCTATTATGAATTTTAAGTTTTATCAAATGTGTAACTTAATTTTGAGATGATTATGATTGAATATTTGATCTATGAGAAACATACATAGCATGAGTGACGATGATTACTATTTATATGAATATAAAAATGAAATATGATTCATGTTATGTTTCATATCTGACAATAAATTTGAGAAGTCCTAAATGGATGGACTATATGGTAAATATGAAGAGTGGTATTTTTTAAATTATTTGGGAATACTAATTATATTATATCTAACTATGTAAATATCATGGGGAATAATGATTTAAATGTTGCGAGTTACAAAAATATTCATTTGATAATTTTGATTTTTGGAACCAGGTTAAAGTCATCTTTTATTATATCATTTCTATCATATGAAAAGGAGTGGATATTTTAATGAGATATTTTTACATGAGTTTTTCATTTATTAATAAATTATATTTTTGTGGCTTGGAATATATAGTTTTTTGAAAACATGAGGGAGGTAAAAGAATAAAACAGAAGAATATTATAGTGCATGGGTAGTGTGTGAAAAACCAAGTGAAGTGAAAAATGAAAAATATGAAGTATCTCATTCTGATGTTTTGATAGATATAAAAAACTTAAATACCCAAGATTTAAAATTTTATATGAGAACAATTTATTTATTTAGAAAATGGGAAAAAATAATGATATTTGTTTCCCAGAATATAAGGTGTTGTGTATTTGGGAGAATAAGAAGAAGAATATTTGTGAGGGTTTTTTTGTATACCGAGTGTTGGACAGACATAGATATTTACTGTTTATTCTAAAATAAATTTATGAAATGTCTATTCTATAGGGTAGTGATATGTTCTATTTAGATATAATATTTAATGACTATAGGATAGGATCATAGTGTTTTTTTAACCAACCTACACTCAAAATAAGACTACTCTCATATTTTGGTGTCGTTTTTCATTGTATCTATAAGAAGAGAGTGATCACATGGGAGTCAGTGTATGTTCTAGGAATTAAGGTCCTTTTATAATAAATAACAAAACTACTTTTAATAATTACTAGATATTATTTGAATTTATAGATCCTTGGAAAAAATCGATTGTATCAAGGAGTAGGAACACATGTTGTGGTTGAACCTTAGAAACACATTAGTGTTCCAAACTATTTTTTAATTTCATATTATTTTAGTGAGAATAATATTTATCTACATGAGAGGTTCCTTTCTTAACAAGCAATAGATGCTTATTTTAAATAATAAAATTCAAAAAAAGGAGCTACAAAAATTCATACCTTCCCTATTAGAGTACTCATTCAATCCAGTAGGAAATTATAAAAATTTATATAATCAAGATAAATGTGAATTAATTACGATTCAAAGAGATGCATAAAGAGTAATTGTCTAATAATTTTTTGAATTTAATTTTTTTGAATAATATAATGATTTTAGAAATGAGGAATTTTAAATGATTACAATTACCTAAAAAATAATAATATATTATTATTTAGCAAGATCATTGGGTGGTGAAATGGATTGTTCAGGGAATAAAATTTAATTTTTTAAATGGTTGTAATTATTAAATATTATTATTAATTTACGTACAGAATTAATTTTTTTTAAATGGGAATGAGTAAATGATAAAATTATTTTAATTTATTATATAAATAATAATTAATAATAAAAATTATTGAATGTTGGTAAAAGGATAATATGTTAAATAAAAATGAAGACATAATTCAATGTAATATTTATTTATTCCATTATGAGTTTATGAAAAATATATGGATTATTTGAGATTATTTTGTAAATATGAAAAATGATGGTTTGATCTTTATTATTTCTGTACCAAAATTCCCTAAATAATAACTTCTAGATACCATTTGAAAATTATAGGAAACATAGTAACGATAAATTTAATCACATACATGGATTTGAATATGAAATATTATTAGATATTGATGTTGGTAATGTATAATATAGTTTTAAAAATAATCCAATGATATAAATTTAATGGTTATTAGATTATAATGAGTTGTGAATGTTGAATTTCATGGAGAGATATATGATATAATTTGGGATTATTATGTGTATATTTTTGTGATTTATAGTTTAATCATTAATTGGGTTGTGTAATTGATGTTTTAATCATTATATATACATGTGATGTGTCATAATAATTAGTGGAAGTTAATATATATACTGTACTAAATAGATAACTCCCAAACCCACACATTATTTTAGGTTTAAATTTAATAATGATATCTGAATATTAACACTCCACTCCCACTATTATGGGTAGAGGATGGTGATGACCTATATATAAATATTCCAATTCACACATATTTACATGATAGTGTATACTTTGTATTCATAATCTTGTGATAGATGATGATTAAATTGATTGTTTAAACCCTTTCTATCCCACTGATCTAGGATTAATTTGGTTGATGATTCACTAAGTACAAAATCATTTTCACCAATAATTGAAGGTTACTGATTACCTGATGTATGGTTTTGGATCATGTATAAGATTACCTTTTCAAAGGTATTTTACCATCATCACATGACTGTAAATATATGTCGACTTATCAAGTAGGTAAAAATATAAAAGGATATCAAATGGTGACATTATTTCTAGACATTTTATTTTTGTACATGACTACCATCTACTTATGTATCGACGAGTTACAATATCTGAGAACTAATGTGTATGGTGATTTTTTTTGGATTACTAGACTATTTTAACCATTAATCATCTCTATGTAATTAATCAATTGAATTTTTAATATTAATTATTAAATATTGGGTATTATTAGTCCTCTTAAAGAACCAATGGTCTATATTATAACTTAATGGGGCCATTATACTAGGTTCTCTGTGGCCTATAGTATGATCTGATTTTTGACGACCCTTATTTCTATGATACAATAGAAATGTGGGTGTGGGTGTGGGTTTGAATTTATACATTATAATTTGGTTCTTTTGAATATGGTGAGTTATGGGAATTATGATAACAATTTATCATATTTATTATTATGATTGATGATGATGTTTTCTATTATATGTTTTTTAACTCTTTATTGATAATTCTTGGAGGAAAAAGTTATTTATATTGTTTCCTCAATTATTATGACAAGTATAATGACTATTATTTCTCACCCCAATATCTACAAAGTCTATATTTAACTCTTATTTCTAGGAAGAATAGAAGATATAGATGGTGGATGATCATGGATTTTATAAATGGATGGTATATGTAGTAGCCGATGCATGGATTTTCCCTTATGAAAACCATATTCATGGATACCATTATTAGGTGTACATATATTCATGATCCAATTTTTATATATGGAAATGTTTTCAATACTTTTATACTATATAATAGATATATTGGGTTTATATGAATACATTACACTATATAGCTGGTTATTTATATCTATTCTGGTATATTATTTTTTCGGATCTTTGGTGACTGATAATATTTAAAGGTAATGCATCATATCATTTAATTAGACAACATCAAAATGGTATCTAGACATAGACATATTGGTCAGGTTTTAGGGAGTTCACGTACCTATATTCCATGATGTAATAGTATTCATTAAATTTTATTATATTCGATTCAAATGAATGGATAAATATTTTGGAATAGGGTTTTAGTAGTTAATTTCACCTGTTTGGAAATGGTTCATCCTCACTAAAATGAAAAAATATTTTTAGTGTAGATGATACTAATTTCAATTTTTTTGGGTAATTTCAAAAATGTATTATTAATGTGACGTAGCTCTCTATTCAGGAAATTATTGTTGAAAAAATGTGTTATATCACTAAAATATGTTTTAAAATTTAGTGATGTTGTATGTTCATAAAGAATCCAACATGGCCATGTTCATAGGAGTGATGTAACCTACCTCAATTGTGGTATATAAGAAATATCCATTTAATTTGGAATAAATTTTGAATACATAAATAATATGGCTAATGAGTTTTTTATGTTAAAAGAATAGTGTACATAAAAATGGAAATTGTTTTTGAAATTTCAACAAAAAATATCAATGTATGGGAGTAATACAATCGTTTCGGAATAATACCGTGGTTTATTATGAATTTTATAAGTCATTCTATGCTATTATAAAAATGGTTTACAAAAATTATTACATAAAATTAAATTATTATAAATAATTGTTTACTAAATTATGGTTTTAATAAAAATGGACATGCTATGAAAGGGAATATTGTTAAGATATGAATATACACTAGGATAACAATAAAAACGCATGTGTTTATTCAAAAGTGTATCCTTGAAAGGCTTTACTAGTAACAATTTTGTGAAATAATAACATAATTGTTTATTTATAAATTGTTGAAATCTGAAAAGAAATATATCATGATTAATGGAGAAACATGATATTGTTATAGGTATTTATTGACTAATTGTTTTCTTTATTATCATGAACCATCACCATAATAGGCCCTGTATGCCCACACCACATCATAATGGGTCATTAGACCATAAGAAATATTTTTAAGTGTATGTAATATTGGTCTAATGTGAATATTTAATATTTATTAATATATAATGTATTTATAAATTCTAAAATAATTTTAAATAGAAATTATTCTATTTTATTTTACGAAATTTTAAAAATTTATAATATGAAATATCATTATCAAAATTTCATATTTTTTAAATTTATTTTAATGATTCAAAAATTATGTTAGTTTATTTGTTCTTAATATTAAATAGATATAAATTATATGATATTAAAATTCTGTAAATTGTTTTACATTATTAATACAAATAATCTTTATGTTGATTATTATGAGGGTTTTATATTACTTAAAAGTATCATATATTATAATATAAAGGTGTTTATATAAATTCTATATAAATTATGAAATATTAATATTTCTTATTTTTGATATAACTATAATGAAATTATATTTATTTTTTGTATAACTTATATAAAATAATGTGTATAATTTAAAAATATCAATTATTTATTTATAAAATCTATATAAATTTATGTCTCATTTTTAAATAAATAAAATGTTCATTTATTTTGTGATTCAATACATGTTTTTTATTATTTAATATAAAGGTTTTATATTATGAGGAGATATATGGTTTTGTTTTAACTGTTTAAACGTATTTTTATAAAAGGAAGACCATGTATATAATAATTTTCTTTCTAGGAATGATATATTGTTTAGTTATATTCATAAAAAAATATGATCTATTTTTTGGGTTATAAAATCCAGAAAATGTTGATTATAATTTGTACATATAAATTCAAATATTGTATTAGAATTAAGGTCTCTTATAAATATTTTTATATAGAGAGAGTGTGTTTTGGTCAATATCTTTTATATACTTCCAACTTTGGTTATGTCTAGAATAATAAGTCTTCAATGCCTATCACCCCATATTGTGTCTTATGGGAATTTTATGTTTTGTGGGATTATAAAACATCGCATGATAGGGTTTCGTGTACATTATTTATGAGATGAATTTACATTTGTGTATATATAATTAAATTCCATGTTGTGTAAGTAACAAAAATCATTTTATGTATAAAGTGTTTTAGATTAACATGTTTTTATATATTAATTTTTTAATAATATTTCACAAGAAAATATATCATTAGGTGCATGAATACAAAAAAATAACACATAAGATTGTGTAGTGAGATATTAATGAACACCATAAATTAAAATGTATTATATTCCTTCCAAATAACCCATTATTCATTACTCTGATTGTAACACTCCCCGGGATTCAACTCTTCATGTGGCCCAATTTGGTTGGTTACTTGACCTCAAGCAGACCTTCCCAAATTCCAGAGGCTACCAACATAGAGTGAGGGTGTAGTGAACATATTGGGGATACTTTAACCCATCCTACAGAGTTACAATAAATCATATGTAAACTTATATCATAGTAATAGAAATAGTTTTAATAGTACATCATACAACTGGAAGATAATTTAAGGACCATATAAATTGAGTAATAATGAACCATGTAATTTTAAAGTGAAATGTAAATAAATGAAATGCTAGAATTCATTAAGATAAAATAAAAAGGTAACAAAAATAAACACAAATGACCCTTGTCTCAAATCCCTAGTTATTTCTGTCTCCACACTCCAACCCATACATCAATAAATAATGAACCACAATGTCCATTTCTCTTATTCAAAATTACATCATTATAATATGATCTTGTAATAAACAACGTACCAAATAGGGTGTGAGTAGAACATAGCAGTTCGACACCACCATATCTAAACAAAACCATTTTTATAGTTAGTTCATATAATAAAGGGATAAAGAGTGTTATTAGTTAAAAAAAATTATAATATAAAAAGTAATCTTATTTTCCACCATGCAATAATAACTCGGAGAACATAGAATTACCATAAAAACCCTAACCCCAATTCCAATGCATAATCACATAACCAACAAAAGTCCTATATATAAGAATGTCATCATTTCCAGACCAGGTCTTATATATAATAATTTCAACATAACTATACCAATTCCAATATATGATTAGTTCATCATAATCATCCCAATCCCTCTATATAATCATTTAAGAATAATCAGGACACTCCATTCAATTAATAATTTTAGTATAACTAGGACACACACTTTATATAAGCATTTCAGAATAATTAGACCAAGGCCAATAAGAATTACAACATTCCTGGAAAAATCTCTCTATATAATAATTTCATCATAAGATACAACACAAGTTATAATGCAATGAAATAAAAAAAATATACATCATGATACACAGAGACCAATTCCTCCAATTACCTTTTTTCGTTAAATCCCCCTTTTATTTTCAAGTTGTGTCCTAAACCATTAACATCCTAGGGTAGAGAAACATACCATATCAATGTACTTATGGTCATTTTAATATCCAATGAAATGAATTTTATGAAGTGATCCTATAACATCAAATCACATAATCTCTCATGTCATGATAATTTATGTTTTAATGTAAAAGTGAATTCATTATTTTTTAGGGGAAGGTTCACCCTATTTGTACCTGCAAGCTAGGACAACACTATTGGATCCAAATAGATCCAAAATGTAGTTAAAAAAGATGATTATAATTTCCCATTACAACATTATTTAACGCAAAAAAAAATTATAAGAATTTAATAATATTTAATACAGTAAAAAAAATTATAAATATACTATATATATGTGTGTTCAAGACCACATACCTGTATCTTGAGATCAATGTAACACTCTCAACTAGGAACTCCAATAAAGAAAGATGGCGAATGAGATCATAAGGAAACCCTAAAACACACAAGCATCGTGATCAAATCTAATTCAACAATGGTAATGAGATCATACAGCTACAATGGAGAACAATTGAAGGAAAGGATAAAACTAAAGAAAAGGGAGTCTCCAAAGATTATTCCCTAAACTGAGTTATCTAGAAGGAAAGGAATGGATACAAAATTTACTAGAGTCTCCCCAGGGTTTTAATATAGAAGGAATCATGGTGGATGAAATAAAATCATATGCACAACATGGTTTAAAATCAAATTTCCTAATATATACATTATTTTGGCCTCTTCCACAACATGAATTTATTGATTTATCAAATATTCCAAAACAATTGTGTTGCATCGGGTAAAAATAACCTTGATCGATCATTTCATGATGGGAACCAATTTCAACTCACATAACTATTTCATTCATTGAACTAGTTCATGCCATATTCCAAAAAATAGGTTTTCATCATTTGACATTTTAATGATGTGAAATTTTCCAGTGAATAGTTCACTGCAAAGATCAAATAAAATAACTCAAACAATCCCTCATACTTTCCAATCCCATAAAGAACCCCCATAATCCCTGTGACACATTTATATTGTTACTCCATTAATTCAAAAAAAATTACAAAACATAAGGATATATTCCCTGAAAAATGCTCTCCACCCCCCAATAAAATTTTCTTCCATAAATGGTCAATGAATAAAATAAAACCAAAATAAAATAGGTTCATCCAAAACTGAAGAAAAATATACCTACAAAAGATGGTATTTTACAAATATCATCCAATTGCGTAAGTAATTCCAAATATGGGTTCCCATGTATTGTATTATATATGATATTAGAAATATATATGGCCCAAAAAGTGTTACATTACTATATATAGAATGAAATTTGGGGTAAACCTATTTTTGGAAACCATAGTTATATTAGGTTCCCAAAGGAAAGATGCAAGGATAATCTATAATATGTGTTTGAGATAATATCTTTCTACTCAATAATATAATATTTTTATATGTTATTATTGACATGAAGCTCTATATAAGTAACTAGAAATTGAGTGAAATTATAAAGAAACTCAAATTTGGGTGAAAAATGGATCTTTTACCACTAATATTTATGATATATAATAAAACAGATTATTATTTTAGTTGGAATACATTTAATAAATATCCTTGTGAAATTATTAAAAAAATAAAATTCATGTAATCATATCTTATATTATAGATCAAAATGTCAATATCATCAAACTTATCCATAATATCACTTTTTGGTATCATGAAATAAAATATATTACATTTCATAAAATAGTATCAAATAATAAATGTATTTATTTGGGAAAGAATAAAATTTTTATGTGTTATAGAAACACATTACTAAAGAAAAAAGTAGTGAAGAAACTTAATAAGTGGATATTGATTCTTATTTGATGCATAAGAAGTATTCATTTAATATATCCATTCAAATTATTGTGTTCATGGATTTCAGTTTACAAATTATATAGAATGACATGGATACATTGAAGATGATTGAAAATAATAAAATAAATTATCCAAAAGAAACTCATAATGATATATAAATGTATATAATGTTTAAAATGAATTATTATATGATAAATAACTATAGAAAATTTACACCGTACTAATTTAATTAACATTATTGGGTATTTCAATGACTTGAATAGGTTGGGGAATTCATTATAGATAGTTTTTAAAAGGAATTCATTTTCTAATGATTATAGAAATGGTTCTAATAATTTATTATGATCTATAATATTAAATAGTTTAATAAAAAATTAACTAATATCATTAATAAGTTGAAATATTAGGGTTTTATATTGGTGGTCCTTAATATAGTGTTTTTATGATAGAGTGGGATGGATAAAGATCAATCTATAGAAAAAAACTATTTGAGGGGCCAATTGTTATCCTATGTTATTGAATCATTAATGATGTTTCGATAAGGAAATATATTATTTCATTTGTAGATACTCTAGTAATTTAATATATAACTACCTAAAAGATATAAAGGATTGTAAGAATCCCTATATAGAGTCCATGACTTGAATTTATGTTATATAAATCAATTAGTAAATAATAAAGTGTAATGACACAAACTATAAATCAAATTATTGTTTTGAATATGTACTATTATTAAAAATAAAGGAACACTTTGACAGAGGAAGTTTTATCTTAACATTAGTAAAGTAGTTATGGTTTCTACTATCATAAAATGAATGAAAAGGATAACTTCAAATGTGAATAATTTTTAAACTGTAAACTACATATACTTTAATTTAATTTTATCTCATATGATAAGAGAATTATATTTGTAAACATTTTTTATTATCAATTAATGATATGATGAATTTATTACAAAAGGATTCTAATTTGATCCATTTTATAACATGTTTTGAAATGAAAGGATATTTTTTGACCCATGATAAAAATGAATTATTTATGATTTTTATTAAAATATGTGGGTGTGAATTTTTTTTCAGTCCTCAGTGGTATACTTTTACACAAAATATTTATTTTATTATTTTTATTAAAAATTATACATTTTATGTGATATATTTTTATTATTAATTTTTTTGTAAAATATTGTCAATAATGAAATTAAGTGTTATTTTATTTACATGTTTTTTGTGTATTGTAGTAGTATATTTTGGAAATGAATAATTCTATGAAGTAAGTGGGATTATTTTTGATAATAGATAAGTTGAATTTGGACAAAATAGATGATAATATTGTTTTAATTCATAGTAAAAGACACTATAAATCCAAAACAAATATTAGATATTGGTATAGATTAATCTTAATGTATAGAGACATTTAATTTTATTATGGAATGATCTAAAAGATCATATTTATGGTATGGAAAAGTCCCATGTTGTTAATAATATAGTTTAAATAATATTTTAACGTATTCAAAAGAATATATGTAATAATAATAATAAAATTAGATATTAGGATGAAAATATGATTTAATTTATTGATCAGGTGTTGTAAATGAGTATTATGAATCCTAATATCACTTTTATTAAAACAATCGGCCTTTATAGAGGTTATCACTCTACTAAAGTGTAGTTGTGGGATTTTATCAAAAGGATATATATTGAGATTTATGGTGTTATGTAGTTTTATGATTTCCGTTACATAGATATGTATCATTTTTAAAAGGATCATAAAAATACATAAAAATAAGGTAATTTGGGTATTTTAATATTAGATATCATAAATAATGAAACTTTTGAATGGTTGTATATTTATAAATATAGTTTTTATGAATAAAAAATGTATCATGAATTGAAAAAAAAAGATTAGAATTAATTAACTATATTCATAGAGATTTTTGTTATGCATCGACATGTGATGAATGATGTAATTTAGAGATCATATAGATATTATATGTTTCCATCATAATACATAAAATTATTTTTCTATGTAAGATCCTCCAAAGTGTCTATTACATTGAATATCATACATTATTTCATTAGTATAATAGTGTGGATTATAGAATATTAATTCTCATTACCTAAATTTTATTAGTAATATTTCATGTGAAAATTTATACTTTGATACCTTACATATTCAAACTATGAGGATAAACTAGTCTAGGGTTGTTCGGGTATGGTTTTTAATATGAGCTAGGTTTTTATTAATTAGTATGGTATCTGACTAATTTGACCTCTTGAATGTTATATATGACATCCAAGCCTTTAATTGGGAATTACCAAGTATGTGTATATCCATACGAAGATAAGTGTCATGTGACGTGGTTTAATATTTACATAATTTTTTTGGAAAGTATATTTTTCTTAGAGGAATGAAATGAGATTATTTAACCATATTATTAAATATTTACTTGTATAATTAAGAACACACGAGATCCTATATAATATTGTAATATCTCGTGTCTCATGGCCAATGGATATCTTAAATAAAGGGATTATATGATTATTCTTGATTCATATGGTACATCTGTTGTACACGAGTATATAGATATATATTATTAATAAATAACTTTCTAAATCCATTTATATCTTGAGTACTATATATTATTTTCTAATATAAAACTCCTTCTATAAAAATAATGATTTTAAAATTCTTAATTGTTTTCATTACTACAAATGTGTATGGGGTCAAATATAATAGCTCTATAAATGAGGATATATTTTTTCAAATTGTTTTTATAATAATTATAGCGTGTTATTACAATATATCCAAATGGTTTTAAATGGATATACAGAAGGAGTTTTTTATATGTATTAACATGTTTAGAAATATAATCTGACATATGGTGAAAGTAAAAAAAACACAATTATGTTTTACTATGAGTGGGAATATTTATAAAAATATTAACTAACATAATACAATTTGTGTGATAAATTTCCCACATAATGGTTTCTATTATCTAAAAATATTTATTATTGAACATTACTAAATATTAGTTCAGTGCCGGAAGTACATTTATTATATAATAATTCTTATTTATTAATACTTTCACACGTTAAAAGAAATCATATTTCATTTTAAATCATGTAATGATTAATTATAGAATTTTATAAAATATTTAATGATTTAAATGATTAATTTATTGTAATCCAATTATTGAAAATAATTTTAATAGGTTTCATAAATTGAATTTTTTAGAAATATTTGGAATGATGAAACATTCAACATTTATGAAATGTTTTACACTACTCTCTAACAAATTAATAACCATTTTTTGATAGGTCATTTGTGATTGATTTTCCATTCAAAAGTTTATTTATGATCAGAATACAAAAAAATATATTACTACTAAAAATCATTTTGTAGAAAATATTATTTTATAAATGTTTTTGATATTAAGTTCATGTGGGATATTTTTTATAACATAAATAGAAATTCATAAAAAAAATATAATTAATAAGTATTCCTTGTTTGATAAAGAATTATTACCAAATTAAGTTTTTTGGACAAGGAAATCTATCACAAATACCAATTTTAATAAAAAAGAATATTCATAAAAAATAGTATATGTGACAGATTTTTTTGGGATGTAATAAATAAGTAAAATGAATTAAAAATATTTAAAACAAAATAAAATTATTTAAAAAATATAAAAATATTAAAAACTAAAAATAAAATTTAATAAAAATAATTTTAAAACATGATTATAAAAAATAATTTCACTAAGGGGGTGGGGGAAAACTCCACATAATATATGGATCATTATACCTAAACCACATTTAAATCACAACATGTACACCATCATCTTATAATTTTGATACTCTTTTTGTTGAAAATTTTTCTCATGTTGTTGATAATGATCTTTCTTTTCCATTTCCAATCACTATTTAGTATTATATTGAGCTCAAAACCTCTTTTTATATAGTGCATTAAAAATAGATGATGAACCCATGAAATCTCTATTCTTTTTTAAATAAATTATTCATTATAGTACCATTGTAATTATATGGAATCGATTTTAAAGCAATACCAATCACCAAGACATTCTCAATTAAACATAAAATTTCTCATAATCAAAATACCACTTCATAATATGACTCACGTGATACCTCATAATCCCTTCCTAATGTATCAGATTAACTCTCCCACATGTGAGTTGTTTCTATCTCATATTACTTTTATAAATATATAAATATAAATTAAAAATATAAAATTATGCATTATATTAATTTTAAAAAAACAATGTGAAATGCTAACCATGATATGCCATTATCTCTCACCATTAATTTTCATTGTATTATAATGTCTTTAAATCCACTTTTACACATCAAACTCTATAACAAGAAGATCAACTCGAAAGTAATTAAAAATATCGTTTTTATTTAGTATTAAAAGTATTTTTAAATTTATAATTAAATTTACTTACCGAATACCAGTGATGAACATTATATTTATAGAACTTGGTACATTGTGTGACATTCTACCTTCCCCAATTCTGTTGACAAAAATATTATCCACACTAAAAATTATTCCCTATCTAGTAAGTGAAAATTCTATATCAACCCCAAGATGGGATTCTGTTTGTTTGGTGATGCATATAATATTATTCTAACGAAATCATAGATGTACTCTCTATAGACCACTTTTAAAGGTTGAGTAAAAACTAATGAAAATGGAAATGGATGAATTACTCATATGAATAACAAAGAGAGAATTTAATGATATTATTACCAAGAGACAATAAACCATTAAAATATTAAAATATTTTTATATGTTAAATACTAAATAAATTTAAAATACATTTCATTATTTATTTAGGAACCTTCTAGTTCTCGTACTTGTGATAACATGCATCACTATGAACATGATCTGATGACACTAATAGTATTGAAAAAAAATTAATGGAACTAACCTAATAAATGTATATATTTTAAAACAATTGAACATAATATTAATTGATTATATAATTAATAAATAAAAGAATTTCAATAAATCAAATAAGAATCATAATCAAGAGACATAAACAACTATGGAATTAGATCTTGATTCATCAATCACTAAAGGACTCATACCCACTTAGTAATT
Organism: Viscum album; assembly: GCA_963277665.1. Lineage (NCBI taxonomy): Eukaryota > Viridiplantae > Streptophyta > Magnoliopsida > Santalales > Viscaceae > Viscum > Viscum album. Next base: position 1,469,196,920 of record OY728125.1, on the reverse strand, counting down.
GATGATATGGGTTTGTCTCAGATCCCTCGCCAATAAATTATTGTTACATAATAGTGTACCATAGCGGCACAACCTAGGGTCGATCTTCTAGAGGCCACCCACAACACGCTGAATTTTTGTTGTCACGGTTTATAACCTAACTAATATAAAACCCATTATATTATAATATAAATGGGAGGTTGATTCTGAAAATACATAAAATATAATATATATTAATTATAAAATAAAAAACACAAGGAAAGAAAGAAGATAGAAATAAGATAGTGAAGAATTGTTGTCATTCTTGGGAGATCATGGTGATAAAATCATTGTTCCTTAAACATATTTATTTCAAATACTCTACTCAAAGTTGACATCAACACTATCACTCAAAACCCTCTCGTGAATTGTTATTATCCAGAACTGACCATCCCCATGAAGGATAATACTCACTCACATCATAACCACAATGCTACTCCACCCTGGATATAATATTATGATGATGGAGAAGAAAATTTTAAAATTGGAAGAAGAACTAAATAGCAATGAATGTGGGGTGACCCATAAAAAAACCATTTAAATACTTATTAAATTCATAGAATAAAATTAAGATAAACATTTAAGCACAATGAACTCAAGTACCATCACTCCCCCCTCGAACAACAATGAGAGTTAGTTCTCTATTTTCATACCGATTAGAAGAATCATTATATAATGAAAGAGGAGATAAATTCATAGAAGAAAAATAATAACTAATATAAAATATAATTAAAATATAAAAAACTATTACATATACCCAATTCCACCATGACCCCTTGAAAATGGCTATTTTGTAAGAGGTAGAAGGGATGAAAATTTATAGAGAAAATGAGCCAGAAACATTGGCTCCCAAACTATCCTCCTAATTGATTTTCACTTTATCATCATTAAATGGAATAATATTCTAAAGTGTAATTTATAAATATTATTACTTTTTTCACGCATCTAACCTCCAAATTTCATCTTTAATATAGATGTGTTTATATAGTTAAGACTATTTTATTTTGGAGGATTTAATCTAGTCAGATGACTTTTTGTATTTTACTTTTCCAACTTCACACACCATTATGACCCTTAATAAAGATGAATAATGCATGGAATACTTTACTAAAGTTTATCCACATATAAATTTATCTCTCCATTATGAATTTTACCATCATTAGACCAGTCCGCAAAGAGAAATAATCCCAATAGTAAAAGTGTCCAGATCTGTACATAGTTTTTGAGGCCCGATTTGTGAGCTATATTTGAGCCTCTAAATGAATGATTGAGATTTGACTCTAGAAGGTTGAAATGGTCCCCATGATGTATGGAAACCTAAAAAAATTAATTTTTCAATTTCATTTGGTTTATAAAAATTTATATTCTAAATACATAATACAATTAAAATAATCAAATCCAAAAATTATACCATTTAGAAATTATGCTCAAAATTCATTTAAAAACTAACAATGTGACAATTTACCATAAAATAACACTACGGAGAGATTTAAAGAATTTAATTAAGGTATAAAACATTTGAAAATGTTGTCTTCATCACTCCCCCACACTTAACCATTACACTCTTTGGAAATCATCATATATTCAAATCATAATCCACATAACAATTAACCATGAGAAAACATCAACAATCACTTACAAAGTAGAATTCCATCATACCGATTATATGAAAAACAATTCACTCTCATTCTCATTACTTACATTTAAATTTGTTCAACCTTATAAATCCATTCATGGAATAATCTCAATCTACCTCATGTTGAATTTTATGTCCCTCTTCACTCAAGAGAAATTAAATCTGGAGTTATGCTCATACTTGGAAATTACATGTATCACCACATGCTTATGAAAATTTTCGTTTCTCCATAGCATGAAGCATGAAAATATTTTCAATAATGAGGCCTTTTCGAGGAGAATTCTATGGATTAGGGTTGGTGAGATATTTTTTAAAAATTTAAGGCTCAAAAGAGGAGGGTATGGCACTTTAGTACAATGCATGATTATTCAAGTGAAAACAAAAGATGAACCTTAATCATATACACTTAAAAGAGTAACACACAACTCTAAATCCCCTTTTATTACATGGAACATGATCCAATCAGTGATTAAAATTAATGATATCATCCAAATTCTCCCCCTTTTTCTCATTTTTTTAAATCTTAAAAAAAACACAACTTTATTTTTTTTCTTAGAGAATGATTTGAAAATTTTAAACAATGAATGGATGAAAATAATTCCCTTTATTTTAAAGTTTAAATGAGTCATAAAAATAGGTACCATGAAATATTCAAGATCATATCCACTTTTTTATTATTTTTTAAATTGTTTTTTAAGGAGAACCAAATGAATGAAATAAAGTACAATGAAATGGTACCTAAAGATCAATTCTTTCATTATCTACTGCCCATAATTTTGACACAAACCTCACACCACCGACATGTGAAACGCATCAAAAAAACACACAAAATTCCCTTCCCCCACACTCAATCTCAAAATATCCATGAAAATTTACCAAGAGTACAGGTAGGTAAGGAAAAATATTCTTTCAATGTGGCTTAAAACTATAATGAAATTCATGGAATCTAAGGGCTAATAAAGGATACATGTAAGGGTGGGTCTCAACATAAAAATGTGGCTATCCAAATAGATTCCTCAATCGTATCAAAAACATTACAGGAAATCCAAATATTTGAATGATAAAAATCACAAATTTTGGTTCTCACACAAAATCCATGTTTTCCTCAAGAATGTGTGGGTATTATGAGAAATATTTCAAATTAATTTAGAATACCTCACAAGACTAGAAAACTAATTTGATTCAGTGCTTCATGGTCATGGATTTTAAAAATTTGTCAAACTAATAAAAATACATAAAAGTAAAATTCAAGAGAATTTTTTCACATCAAAACTCATTTAAAATACTTTTTAAAATCATATCAATTTATGTGTGAAAAATGGTCATAATTTTCGTTGAAGCCCAATAAACCAAAAAATATGAAAAAAAGAAAATAACACATGAAAAATTAAGAGTGTTTACTATCCCCACACTTAGATTTAACTAACCCACATTTTAGCATAAAAAAATAAATATAAGGGTAGAAAATCAAAGGGAAGGAAAGATACAACCTAACATTATTTTCTAGTGGCAACTTTGAGATGAGCTTCTAACTGCTACCACTCCATCATGGAAAAAAATTAAATAAATAAATGAATATGAAAAAAAAATAAAAATTAAGAGGTAAGGAAAAGAGGATATAACATGGTATGGACCCCCATATTGGGTGATAGGCTTTTACTGCCTCAAGTCAGGCAGTTCTAGAAGTTTAACCCCAATCAGATGGTTGGTGTGGTTTAACATAGATGAACCACCACGTGTGGCTTTTATATTATCCATGAGTAGACAAAAATAATGTTGAACCCCAAAGAAGATAATAAAATTACCAACCCCCAATAAATAATAAAAATATATATTAAGTTCTAGTTTGGGAGGAAAATGAAGATAAGGGTACTCCTTGATTACTTATGTGATGTCCTCCTCCATATGGTATGAATTTGTTTTTTGTAGAGGAGGTAGTTGAATAAGTGGATATTGATTCTTATTTGATGCAAAAGAAGGATTCACTTAATATATCCATTCTAATTATTGTGTTCATGTATTTCAATTTACAAATTATATAGAATGACATGGATACATTGAAGATGATTGAAAATAATAAAATAAATTATCCAAAAGAAACTCAGAATGATATATAAATATATATAATGCTTAAAATGAATTATTATATGAAAAATAACTATAGAAAATTTACACCCTACTAATTTAATTAACATTATTGTGTATTTCAATGACTTGAATAGGTTGGGGAATTCATTATAGATATTTTTTAAAATGAATTCATTTTCTAATGATTATAGAAATGGTTCTAATAATTTATTATGATCTATAATATTAATGATTTTAATAAAATATTAACTAATATCATTAATAAGTTTAAATATTAGGGTTTGATATTGGTGGTCCTTAATATAGTGTTTTTATGATAGAGTGGGATGGATAAAGATCAATCTATAGAAACAAACTCTTTGAGGGGCCAATTGTTATCCTATATTATTGAATCATTAATGAAGTTTCGAGAAGGAAATATATTATTTCATTTGTAGCTACTCTAGTAACTTAATATATAACTACCTAGAAGATCTAAAGGATTGTAAGAATCCCTATAGAGAGTCCATGACTTGAATTTATGTTATATAAATCAATTAGTAAATAATAAAGTGTAATGACACAAACTATAAATCAAATTACTGTTTTGAATATGTATTATTATTAAAAATAAAGGAACACTTGATAGAGGATGTTTTATCTTAACATTAGTAAAGTAGTGATGGTTTCTACTATCATGAAATAAATGAAAAGGATAACTTCAAATGTGAATAATTTTTAAACTGTAAACTACATATACTTTAATTTAATTTTATCTCATATGATAAGAGAATTATATTTGTAAACATTTTTTATTATCAATTAATGAGATGATGAATTTATTACAAAAGGATTCTAATTTGATCCATTTTATAACATGTTTTGAAATGAAAGGATATTTTTTGACCCATGATAAAAATGAATTATTTATGTTTTTTATTAAAATATGTGGGTGTGAATTTGTTTCGGTCATCAGTGGTATATTTTTACACACAATATTTATTTTATTATTTTGATTAAAAATTATACATTTTATGTGATATATTTTCATTATTAATTTTTTTGTAAAATATTGTCAATAATGAAATTAAGTGTTATTTTATTTACATGTTTTTTGTGAATCGTAGTAGTATATTTTGGGAATGAATAATTCTATGAAGTCAGTGGGATTATTTTTTATACTAGATAAGTTGAATTTGGAGAAAATAGATGATTATATTGTTTTAATTCATAGTAAAAGACACTATAAATCCAAAACAAATATTAGATATTGGTATAGATTAATCTTAATGTATAGAGACATTTAATTTTATTATGGAATTATCTAAAAGATCATTTTTATGGTATGGAAAAGTCCCATGTTGTTGATAAAATAGTTTATATAACATTTCAATGTATTCAAAAGAATATATGTAATAATAATAATAAAATTATATATTAGGATGAATATATGATTTAATTTATTGATCTGGTGTTGTAAATGAGTATTATGAATCCTAATATCACTTTTATTAAAACAATCAGCCTTTATAGAGGTAATCTGTCGTAAATTTTAGTAAAGGACAAGTCTGGAAGTAATTCATCTTGAAAAACGCCAATAATGAAATATTACCTTTCAATTAAGTCATCTTGGAAATTGATCTCTTTAGGAAAGGCCATCATAAACATTATATCAATAGGTATAAATTATATTTCATATTCCAATACAAGAGAGAGGTATAATGATGATTATTTTTCATTATCAAATATGGAATAATTTCATACCTTTTCAGCCTCAAAAAAATCGGCCCATTATTAATCAAATTCACCTTGATCTACCACATGTGCATTAGTTATAATTTCTTCTTCTTCAACCTCCTCTTGAAATGATATTGATACATTTGAGGGCAGTTCCTTTATTATTTCATCCACACATTTCTCTTCAATTGAGAATATTTGAAAAATAATCTATGATTCCTCTTTTTCATGAGCCTCCTTTTGAGCTACCAATTCTTTCAATGAAGATGAAATAAATTTCTTTCGATTCCTCAACTTTTTTATAATTTTTTCTTTCTCATCCAAGTGACACTACAGTAATACTTGTTTTATAGCCTCACAAATATATTTATCATGAAAATAATATGAAAATTTAACATAAGATTTCATCATTAATACATGAAAATAAAGAAATTCACTGATGTTCAATTTTTTTGTTTATGAAATTTATTATTATTTTTTTTGTTTTTTTCTTTGAAAAAAAATGTGAGTTAGAGCTTGGCCTCCCTGAAAATGGAACAGAATTGATTAGAATGGTTTTCTGAAGATCCCTCAATAATAAATTATAATTAACTAAGAGTGTACTATAGTGTCGCAACCTATGGTGGATCTCGAGGAGGCTGCTCAAAACACACCGAATTTCTATTGTCACTGTTTATAAATTAAATAATATAAGAATAATTATAAAATAATATAAATGGGGTTTTGATACTAAACATATATAAAATTTAATATAGACTTATAATAATGTTAAAAACACAAGGAAAGAAAAAATTCACAAAGACGTTAGTTCTGAATTTTTTTCATTCTTGGGAGATTGGGGGGGATAAAATCATTGTTCATTAAATATATTTATTCTCAATACTCTAATAAATGTTCAGATCAATCCTATCTCTAAAAACCTTCCCATGAATTTTTATTATCCTAAACTGACCCTATCCATGCAAGATAATACTCAGTCACATCATCGCCAAAATGTTACTCCACCCAGGATACAATGTTAAGATAATGGAGAGGAAAATGTTTTAATGGGAAGAAGAACTCAATAGAAATGAAAGTGGGTTGAACCCTACACCAAATTAATTTTAGTACTATTTAAATTATTAGAATAAAATAGAGAGAATCATTTTTTCATAATGATCTCATGAACCATCACACTCCCCTCGAACAATGAGAGTTAGTTCTTTCTTTTTATGGATATTAGAAGGATCATTTTTGGGGAACAGAAAATAGAAAATGAAAGAGAAGATAAATTAATGGAAGAAGAATAATAACTAAGATAAAATATAATTAAAATATAAAAACCTATTACAGAAACCAAACTGTAATGCCCCGACCCTAGTTACCCAGAGTCGGGCATTATTACATTACATTGGCATGATCACAAGAAAGATCAAATCTCAAAAGACCGATTGGTTTATTATCCTTGTAAACACTATATATATTCATAAAGTATTACATTACATCACAAAGTGAAAAACTACTACAAAAACATAGTCTCCATATTCCACACTCATATCCCCACATACTATCCCTACAGGTCATTCATAACTTACTTCTTCACATCCTGGGAAAAATAAAACATAGAAAAGGGGTGATCTCAAATGCCCAGTAAGGATAACAATATAGCGGAAACTTTCAAAAATAAGCATAAACATTTAAGGCAATGTATAACTAAAACAAAAGCCTTTTAAACTTGATCTTCAACATAGTATGGTAAAAGAAAAATGATATAATCCCATTTACTTATTCACATGGATATTCTACTAATCGAATAATCACATGCAATATCAATAACCACTTTCATAATGATGGAATGCATAATGCCAGACTATCATAACCACATAGGCAAGGCCTCGTGCCAAGACTACAAATAAGATTTTGTCAAGACCTTGTGCCAAGACACTAGTTTGTCTCATGAGACCTACTGATGCATCGAGGAGCTATAGCGGGCTCCACCCGTCACATATTAATTCCAATTCATTCCCATATGAAAAGGTTTAAACATAACATAAACATTCGTATTAAAACTAGCATACGAAATGTCAATAATTTCACCATAAACTATGAATGGTATAAAAATAGAACATCCACAGTAAAACATATCACAGAACCTTCAATAAAATATATAAGTTTTGTATCATAATAAATCAACTTCAAATAAGCGTAAAATCCATCAAAGGATGTTGACATAGATGAAATCAAAACTCTTTTTAGAGAAATATCTCTTTCTATTTTGAAATCATTTAAGAGTCATATATTTATAAAATAAAACATTTTCTTTGAAAATATTCTTATAATCTTGTAAGGGAAGCTTCAACGATTTTATAATGGCAGAAAATAGCCGCACCCACCGTATAAGTTAAAAAAACATTCTTACCTTAATTTTGTCGAAAAGGTTAAAAAAGAACCTTGTTTGGAAAACGACAGAAAGATTCTTTTATAAACCTCTTATAAAAAGTCAAACAAGGGTATAAATGACTTTAACCCATATTCTTTTAAATAGTAAAAATGTTTTGAAATACATTTTAAGAAACATGGATGTGGATGATAAAGAGATCCCAGTAGATTATTATGTATAAACAACCTCGGATAATGAAGAGATTGTGAAATAACCCTTACCTTGTACTTTTACTTGGTTGGGGTAGGTTAACCTCCTGTATAATGGTGAAATAATTGTTATTAAATTATACAAGAATCATATATATTAATATGATATCATATATGATCTTTTAACATTGATTTATTAATAATATCTTTGAATTATCATCGTTTCGGGTGTTAACTTACTCGTTTTCTTTTATATGTTTTGTTACATAAGCTGTGTTTGTTATGGATAGGTTTTATGTTATTCATATCCAGAATGATATCAAGTCCTTAAACATTATTTTTAAATCATCAAATGATAATTATACTTTAATGGATACGATGGAGAATGAATCTCATCGCGTTTGTAGAGACGGTAGTCCGTACGTACGCACGAGTGACAATATCATTTTTTTGATATTAAAATAATACATAAATGGATGGTATATCATATATAAAGAATAATTAAGATGTTATATTAATTATTTACATGAGTTACACATCATTATTATACCCATCCAAAAAATAATATATTTAATAACAATTACACCACGACGTGGAGACGGTAAGTCGTACGTACGCACGTATGGTGACATGTTATTCAAAGGGTGGATGGAATACTGAATATGGTTGTACCATATTTATAATAACATCACAGTATATATAATATACTGGAGTTATTATTTTAGAATGGTAATAACAAAGAAAGAAGAAGTGGAAGAAGAAATGAACTTGAAAAGGGGTGGTGAAAACATTACCTCTTCTTCGGGTTCTTCCTTTTGATTTGATCAAAAGGGCTCCTTAGGTTGGCTTTCTGATCAAACTAAGGCCTCTAGGTTGTAGTGAGGGAAGTTGGGAGAGTATTTCGTCAGAGTTTTTCTGATCCAAAATTCTTTGAAGGTGTGAAGAAATGAGAAGGAGGAGTGCCTTTTTATAAAAGGGGTGAGGGGTACCTTTGGAAAAGATAGAAATATTAATTTATAATAAATTCATATTCGGTTTCTAATGGCTCCAAAGTTGATTATTCAATGTTTAAGGTGGGGATAGGTCGAAAACCCCTCAAAAAATAGAATTTAGATAGGTTTGGGTACTTATATTAACCTTATCTTTAAGTATTAACTCGAAGTTAATTAGTTTCACTTTTACAATGTCTCTTTGTATTTTTACATTATATGGTTAATAAACCTACTATATACATCCAAGAGACCCCAAAGTGGTCCATTAATGATACACCTATCATGATATAAGTATATTGGCCTAACCTTATATTTTTAAGAATTTAATATCAATTAATAATATAATATTTGTTTTAAAAATTCTTTTATGTCAATTTTGACACTATTCAATAGTTGATTTTTTTGATACTCATAAAAGAATGATTACTTCGCAAAAATTTAATTAAATCAATCCTTATATTTCATATTATCCTAGAAAATTATTTTAATTCATTAAAAGTCTCAAATTATATTTATTTGGGTATTTATAATATCAATTATTTTAATTTTTCACTATTATGGTAATTACTGCATCATCATTGTGTCATAAATAAATTAACTTCTGTAATCTCTAAAAATTATAAATAAAATATAATTATGTAGGAAATATTTTTATCTTTCTAATGAATATTTATAGTCAAAAATCCAACATATATAACCCTATTTAAAAAATTGTTTTGTTAAAAGATATATGCTTGTGTCATTTTTGTATTCATTTTAACTTAATTAAAATTAAGTGTCCCTATCAACTACAAGTGGTTCCATGGGGTCCCAAAATCGACCCAAAGATGAATATGGTCGAACATGTATCAACCAATGAGGCTAGGACACGTTTTAGGGTAATTTAGTATTATTATAATATTATTTTTAACCCTTATTTACCAGATTTACCCTTTAACCATGGTAAATAAAATATTTACCGAAATAATTATTCAAAATGTCTAAAAATAAAAGTTACCTATTTACACAATTTGAACATCCTGATTCCAAATTTGGATTCCATTTTTCCAAATTCAACACACAGAAGTGGCAGAAATTAATTTAAAATTAATTCCCGTTGTTAAAACAAAAAGCGTGTTTTTAAGAGATAATAACTATCAAAAGATTGACACTTGTTTATGTCCGGTTTAATTGTAAAATTATGTCCAATGACCAACATTATATTAAATGGTAAAAATATATTCTGAATATACTTGAAAACCACTCAAATTCATAATTTATCACTATTAATTATTTTGATTAAAAAGGTTGTTTTTAATTAAAATTTAGTAATTTTCACTATTCATCAAAATATTAAAGTTATCCGAAAAGTACCAAAATTTCACCTTAGGCTAAATTCGATATTCCGAATCCAAAAATGAAATCCATTCTGAAATATATAATATATATAATTTCAAAAATTAGATATTACTATTCATAACGGCTAGTTTGATTGGTTGTGGTGTGTGTTAGAACTCGAAGTTGCGTACAACACACGCTACTGTATTATTCAAAGGAAAGCGTACCGTGGAAGCTTGGGATGTTTCATTTTAAATTTAGTTTAAAATATTGTAATTAAAAAGGGTTCACTATTAAAAGTTGATAAAAGTGCAATACTGAAAATGAATTTGTTCTTGCATTATGTCTAAGAAACTCATAATATGGATTCCAAAATTATGAGGATATATTAGTTTAAAATTTAGTTAATACTATTCATAACCTCTTTTGAATGGCTTGTTTGGTAAGTCATGGTGCGATTGACCTCGGTGTTGCGTGTAGAGAAAGTTATTGAATTATTTTGAAGAAATAACACACTATGAAATCTTGGGGTGTTATATTCTCCCCTCCTTCAATAAATTGTGCCCTCGCAATTTGAAATTGTTCTTCGAAAATAAAAGGTTGAAAATAAAAAATATCTTTGTGGGAAAACCCACATCGGAAATTGGGTTACTAAAATTTAGTCTTAATATGAGGAAAAGAGAAATGAAAGGGTCACCACCAAATTATTATCTCGATTAGGAGAACATTGGTGGAAATTAGAGACATATAATTGGAGGAAAACGTAAATATTTATAGGTAGTGATTGAGGTCATCAATCACAAACAAGTTTAAAATTGAAGTCCTTAAATTAATCAATCTACGATGATTTAAAATACCATCAATTCAACAAAACAAAAGGTATTAGGATAACACATTTTTCACGTTTCAAAATATCTTAGTTGAAATTCCACATCGAAAAATGAATTAATGAGGCCCCTATTTAAAATAAAGAGTGGAAAGTATGAAGATTACCGAAAATAACACATACTAGGGTTCCATGTAGGAAAATATGGATATGGAAGAGAAATATAACCATCAATTATCTGATGGAGAGTGGTAGAGAACATGGCTATGAAAAGGCCAATAATCCCAAAGCCATAAATTAGTGATGATTTAAGGTACCATCTAGGACAACATTTTTGTTCTAAGTTCCTTTTCTTAATGTTGAGGAATTTATTTATGAGATTGGCTAAGATCATAAGGAGATATACTTAATTTATAATTAGAGTTTTATCCATTAAGAAATTTCTACCACAAACGCATCTTTCACTCGTAAAAAAAATTCTATTTATACTATTCGTACAGGGTTCCAAAATAAACGAATTTATAATTCATCTACCAGATCTTTTTTAAAAAAAACTACATTATTTAATCCAAGAAATCTTGTGGTCCAGTGGTAGGTGATACACCCTTGTCGCCCTTCGGTTGCGGGTTCAAGTCTCGCGGCCTTTCCAGTCACGACGGGTTGCCGCCCGACCTCCGTGTTGTCCTTTTATGGCAATCCGAAATAATCCAAACTAGAACTATCCAAAATACTTCAGTCCAAAATTTATAAGGAAGGTAAACACAATGAAGATCCTTTTTTTGCCGCGTAATAACATGTGATCACCTTCATCTTGAATTCTTTTAAAACACTGCAACATCTGGAATTATCATAAAACCTTATTGATTACATTCATGATCCCTTATTCCTTATAGAATAATAGATATACTCCTTCAATACAAAAATTTTGTAAACCCCAACAATGATGGAATATACAAATCATTAATCAGTTTCAAGGTAGTAAAAAATATCCAATATAATTTATCCAAAACAATCATGTATTATTCTAAAATCACTACCTCGGTATCAGAACCATATTATGGTTTATCTTTTTCTCAACCATATATTTTCCAAAAAAAATTAACCTGCTATTGAGTCACTTTTCTTTGTTCCACACAATCTCAAGTCCATAATGAAATAGTACTGCAGTACAATCCTTATATACTCCATAATTATTATAACAAGTACATTGTTGATACAACACTCAAATGACATAATCTATATAAGAACTCTAATAATTCCTCTTCATCTGTGGTAGTATAATAACTTGATTATTATCCAATAGCATCATTTGTGGCATAGTCTGATGACTGGGACATAGGTTCACGTAGTGTCCAAACTCCTTGAAAATGAAGCATTGTACATTTGAAACCATTTTCTTACCCTTAAAGTCACGTACTTTGTGCCCTTTTCCTCCACACTTATAACAAACTCCCATTCCTTTCAGACAACTTCCAGGGTGTTTCTTCCCACAATTATCACATATGGGAAAATTATTATTTTCCCTCTTCCCTTTATCCATCGTTCTCTCTTCCATCCTTTTCTTCTCTTGCTTCCCTTCAAAGCCATAGGACTCAGTAAAATATTTAATTATCTTATCAACACATGATATTATTTCTTCATATGATTATAATACATGGGAGACTATTTCTCTTATAAATTTTGGCTTAATACCATGAAAGATATGATCCTTCTTTCTCTTTGGATCATGTGCATTGCTGGAGTTCTCATTCCTTCTACTGGGCGCCATTTCTAAACAATGGCATACACTAGATTAGTTTATGAATAACAATACCTAATCCCAAACTTGTAAGACACATAACATAAATAAAATAGTTTTTGGATATAATCCATAATCATAAAAATTTATCCTTTGAGGAAGTAAATCCACATAAACCCTTCATAATGGTTTGTAAATAAAATGATAATTATCCTAAGCATATCCCCTGGGAGTGTCGTAACCAAGAGTGCAGCAAGGCCCGTTGTCGTGCACCAGTTCCCGTTCGAGTCTAGCTCAAAACGGTGTTTTCGGGTTTTACCCCTAGGTACATCTATGCCAGAGCCACCTCTACCTGCTCGTATCTAGACAGGGATGTATTTCTCAGAAAACTCACAAAATCTCTACAATACCAAAATTCTAGGAAGTTCTTCTATACTAATCCTCAAAGTCCATCTTAAATCTATGTGCTCTAATCAGAGTTTATCTAAATCTAGCTTCCAAGGTTTGTACTAAACTTCCTCTGATACCAACTGTAACGCCCCGACCCTAGTTACCCAGAGTCGGTGCATTATTACAATACATTGGGATGATCACAAGAAAGATCAAATCTCGAAAGACCGATTGGTTTAGTAGCCTTAGAAACACTATATATATTCATAAAGTTTTACATTACATCACAAAGTGAAAAACTACTACAACAACATAGTCCCCATATTCCACACTCATATCCCCACATACTATCCCTGCAGGTCATTCATAACTTACTTCTTCACATCCTGGGAAAAATAAAACATAGAAAAGGGGTGAGCTCAAATTCCCAGTAAGGATAACAATATAGCAGAAACTTTCAAAAATAAGCATAAACATTTATGGCAATGTATAACTAAAACAAAAGCCTTTTAAACTTGAACTTCAACATAGTATGGAAAAAGTAAAATGAAATAATTCCATTTACTTATTCACATGGATATTATACTAATCGAATAATCACATGAAATATCAATAACCACTTTCATAATGATGGAATGCATAATGCCAGACTATCATAACCACATATCCAAGGCCTCGTGCCAAGACTACAAATAAGATTTTGTAAAGGTCTTGTGCCAAGACACTAGTTTGTCTAATTAGACATACCGATGCATCGAGGAGCTATAGCGGGCTCCACCCGTTACATATTAAGTCCAATGCATTCCCATATGAAAAGGTTTAAACATAACATAAACATTCGTATTAAAACTAGCATATGAAATGTAAATACTTTCACCATAAACTATGAATGGTATAAAAATAGCACATCCATAGTCAAACATATCACAAAACCTTCAATAAAATATATAATTTTTGTATCATAATAAATCAACTTCAAATAAGCATAAAATCCATCAAAGGATGTTGACATAGATGAAATCAAAACTCTTTTTAGAGAAATATCTCTTTCTATTTTGAAATCATTTAAGAGTCATATATTTATAAAATAAAACATTTTCTTTGAAAATATTCTTATAATCTTGTAAGGGAAGCTTCGACGATTTTATAACAGCGGAAAATAGCCGCACCCACTGTATAAGTTAAAAAAACATTCTTACCTTAATTTTGTCGAAAAGGTTAAAAAAGCACCATGTTTGGAAAACGACGGAAAGATTCTTTTATAAACCTCTTATAAAAATTCAAACAAGGGTATAAATGACTTTAACCCATATTATTCTAAATAGTAAAAATGTTTTGAAATACATTTTAAGAAACATGGATGTGGATGATAAAGAGATCCCAGTAGATTATTACGTATAAACAACCTCGGATAATGAAGAGATTGTGAAATAACCCTTACCTTTTACTTTTCCTTGGTTGGGGTAGGTTAAACTCATGTATAATGGTGAAATAATTGTTATTAAATTAAACAAGAATCATATATATTAATATGATATCATATATGATCTTTTAACATTGATTTGTTAATAATATCTTTGAATTATCGTCGTTTCGGGTGTTAACTTACTGGTTTTCTTTTATATGTTTTGTTACATAAGTCGTGTTTGTTATGGATAGGTTGTATCTTATTCATATCTAGAATGATATCAAGTCCTTAAACATCATTTTTAAATAATCAAATGATAATTATACTTTAATGGATACGATGGAGAATGAATCTCATCGCGTTCGTGGAGACGGTAGTCCGTACGTACGCACGAGCGACAATATCATTTTTTTTATATTAAAATAATATATAAATGTATGGTATATCATATATACAGAATAATTAACATGTTATATTTATTATTTACATGAGTTACACATCATTATTGTAACGACCCAAAATTTCATTAATGGAAAATCCCTCTTGATCCAGTTAAATGTTTCTTTATTTTTTTATATGATGTCAACTTCTTTAGTTTAACATTAAGATTTGTGACCGTTACTTTTATAGCCGTTGAACAGTGATCATCTGGGTAGTTTAAATATAAGGCTTTAACGAACCAATTTTCTACTCAGACAAAGGAAGCGATGGCCTCATCCAGTAGAATTGCCCCTTACGAAGCCCATTTGTCGGAGCTCGGAAAGGAGGTGGCGTCTTTGGGCTTTTCCCTTGACCAAGCCCAAGCTGAGCTTCATCAAGTCAAGCTCGAACGTGATCGTCTACGGGAAAAATGGAAGTTGATAGAGATTACCACTCGAGCGATGTTATCCGAGCAACCCCAAGAGTCTGTCACCATCGCACACCTTACCCTTAGGTCTTATGCGGCTATTTTAAGGGGTTATGTAACAAATAAGTAGCACCATGTTCATGTACATTATTTTTTTATATAATAATGAATATAATTTCTAGTCATTTTTGATGCATTGTAATTAGTTTTTAAAGTACAAATGGTGTTTTTAGTTATTATTTAATTAAGAATTATATTTTATTAAATCAAAGGATTTTTGAATTAAATAATATTTTAATAAAATATTATTATTAATATTAAATTAATTTTTATTAAATATAAATGATCTTATAATTTTATGAATTCAATTAAAATATTTATTAAGGTTTGAAAGCCATTTTTGTCAAAACCCGTGAATTTTTTTAAATGTCGGTTTTTATTTTAAAAGTGAAAATTCACATATTTAGAAAATTATTTAGATAAAATAAATATTATTTTTGGAATCAGGACGTCGAAATTATCCAACGGTGAATTTTTCATAATTTTCTGAGACAGTCAAATTTTTGGGTAAAAATTAAATGCCATTTAAATATATAATGTGTTTTATGACATCATAATGACCCAATGGTGATGTAATAAAATACCATAATCCTTATGTTAGGCCAATATATGTTTTATCAATAAAATAATGAGGTTTTGGGTTTGTTTGACTCACTTTTCAAATCATTAATGGAGCCCTCAAGACTTATTCAACACTTTGCCTTTTTAAATTAATTTCCATGGGAGTGTGACTCACCTCCACATAAGCAACCCTAATTTTTTAATAAGTTCGGACCTTGGACTTGTAAAATATTATTTTCCTCTTTCCTTTTCCAGAAACCATGGGCAAATACCATGGGATGGTTTGTGGTTTGGATTATTTTAATATAAGGGGTCCCAAACCTAAATAATAAAGAATTCTCTCACCTTTCCTATATAAACCCACCCAAGATCCCACTTCCTCCTCACTAAAAGCCCTTTAAGTTCGTCCAACCTCTGCCCTACTCTCTCTAGAATCCTCTCAAGGTTCCCCAAGCTCCCAAGAAGCCTCTCACAAGCCTCTCTCTAGCCTTTGGAAGCACACTTCCAAGTAAGGGGTTTTCTTCCTTTCTCATTTTTTTGTCAATTTTCTTTAAGTTGTATTGCCCTTTTTATTTCAATTATGAATGTTGGGGTATGGTTTTTCACCTCCCCCATACTGTCCTCTTATTGTTTGAATGATGGGAGAACCCTTTCTCTCTCATTAAATGCCTCCCATGTACACCCGTTACTATGCCGAAATTCCGAAAGGAACTTCTCTCTCTTCTTTTACATTCAAGCAATACTTTTGTATCATGAATCTAAATTCCATTTCTATTGTTGGGACATGTATATATATGATCTCCTTACTGTCCATTACATGTAAATATGATGAGTAACCCCTTTCTCTCTCATCAAACTTTTTTATGAATTCTTATGTCACGCCGTTACGCTGCCGAAATCACACCGATTTTCTAAGCCAATGTCTTTGTGTAGTGAATACCATGCCCATTTCTCCATCAAGGGTATTCACCTTTATGAACATATACATATTGATTGTAAAGTTTCATGTATGAATTCCACATTCCTTTATCGTGGAAGAAATGATTATGTTTTATGAATCCATGTTTTATGATCCATGTGGCACACTTATGCATGAAATGAAATGTTTAAGAAGGGTGCGCCCTGATAGCGCTCCAATGCATTGGGTAAAGTATTGTATCATGATACGTCATGTGCAATGAGTGTTTACTCATGCTAATTCAAGTGCAACGAGGGTTTACTCGTGCTTCAAGTGCAATGAGGGTTTACTCATGCTCCATGTGCAATGAGCCTTGGCTCATGCTAATTCAATGTTAAGTGTTGTTGCCACATTTCCATGTTATGATTATCATGCTTTATCATGCCTTTATGTTCATGTCTCTCTTATGCTCTATTGATATGCCTATTGCCTAACATGTATTGTACTCCTCATGTTATTCATTATGTACTCCCTTACTGGGCTTTATAGCTCACCCTTTTCTTATGCATGTCCTCAGGTTATCCCATGCAATTCTAAGTACGAAGGAATGTAGTGGTCATGTAAAGGAAGTTTTCAATAAGGATGTTGTATTTCAAGTTTAAAGTTTTTATGTAATGATCCTAAGCCCCAAAGACATTAAACCTCTTGATCTTCTTTGTTGTATCAAGTGAAGTTTTATGTAATAAATCATGTTTAAGTTATAATAAAAGCAGGGTTGTCATAGTTGGTATCAAAGGATAGGTTTAGTTATTTTTGGGATTAGGAAACCCTAGTAAAGCCTTAGATACAAGACTAAGCATAATAAAAACATCCCTAAGTTTTGGTAAATACTAAGTAAGTGGTTTATCAAACAAATACATCCCTGTCTGGATACGAGCAGGTAGAGGCGGCTCTGGCACAGATGTATCCTAGGGGTAAAACCCGAAAACATCGCTTTGAGCTAGACTCGAACGGGAACTGGTGCACGACAACGGGCCTTGCTGCACTCTTGGTTACGACACTCCCGGGGGATATGTTTTGATAAATTCACAATCTTATTATGAACCCTTATTAAGGAAAAAATGCCCCTAAGAATATATGTTAGAAGGAAGATCATGAAAAGCCTGGATTGAATCCTATAGACTCATGAGTTAAAGAGATTAAAGTTTATTTATAAGTCATCAACTTTTGTCTTTGGATTACCCTTTATGTGTTACCCCTAACTTTCCTTTTATTCCAGCCAATGGCCGGTAATAGGAGAACTCGGGTTAACAACCGTTGTGAAGATCAGTGTGATGATTGTACCAATGAGATGCCCAATCCAATGGGAGCGGGAATCGCGAACTTTGTCACGCTTCTCTCTCAGCTAACTCAAGTTTTGAATAGAAACACTGGTCAAGAGGAACGTTCAACCCCCCCTAAGAAAGAACAAGTCGCTATTGAAAGCTTCATGAGACAAAGGCCTCCTACTTTTAGTGGATCATCCGATCCCACGATTGCTGAACAATGGATCAACTCCATTGAAAAGATATTCTCCATCCTCCAATGCTCTGAAAAAGAGAAGGTTCTCCTGGAGGCTTATCGTATGGAGGGTGAAGCTGATCAATGGTGGACGTTGATCAAAAATACGAAGCCTGAGGAGGAGATCGAGGCTTTGGAATGGAAGGTATTCCGGAAGATGTTTTTCGATAAATATTTTCCACGCACCCTCCGTCTTAAGATGGAAAGGGACTTCCTTTCCCTCAAGCAGAAAGATGAGGAATCTGTGGGAGCGTACGAGGCAAACTTCACAAGGCTTGCACGATACGCTTCCGGCTTTGTCGTTACCCCCGAATGCAAGCTTGACCGCTTCTTTGGTGGGCTGAATCCTAGCTTGCGGAAAGCATTAGCGATCCATGACTTCGACAGCTATGAGGAAATTGTCCGATGTGCCCTCAAGGTTGAAATGGAGATCGTAGAATCACAGGGGTATCATGGGGACAAGAAGCTGAAGGTGGACTTCAATGCTGGTGGTCTGATGGATAAATCCAACGGCGCTAAGAAATTCCAGCACCCCACTTGCCAAAAGTGTGGAAAGAAGCACCCTGGAAATTGCCTTAGGGGGACAAGAAAATGCTTCAAGTGTGGAAGAGAAGGGCACCTAGCTGTTAACTGTCAGCAAGAAGGACCCGCGGCTGCGACGGAGGGGAGGAACACTCCGTTCGAACCTCAACGCGTTGTTCAATGCTTCAAATGCAAAGAACCGGGTCATTTTGTGAATCAGTGCCCTAATCCAAGGGTTATCGGAGGCAATCAACAACCTCCAAGACAGCAAGGAAGAGCTTTTGCCATCACTTCTGCCGAAGTGAACCCCGACAACGAAGTGGTGACAGGTACGCTAGTTATTCATTCAAGAATAGCGAACTTACTTTTTGATTTAGGTTCTACGCATTCTTTTATATCTCAAAGGTTTAGTAGAACAATCCCTACACCACCACAAATCATGGAAGTAAAGATTTCGGTGAGTACGGCAAATGGGGCAATCATTGCATCCCATGAGTATAAGTCCTCCCCTGTTATAATCTGTGGATTGAATTTCCCGGCGAATCTCGTCATACTCCCTTTGGTGGAATTTGATGCAATTCTTGGCATGGATTGGCTTTCCTTATATAGAGCCAACATAAATTGTCGGGAGAGGGAAATCACACTCCATATGGAGAATCGACCCCTGATTCTTTACAAGTGTCAGGAGGAAGATGAATCTCCTTTAGCTCCATCATCTCAAGCATGGATATTACTGCCTTATGAGCATGCATATCTGGCTCAGATGATTGAATCCAAGGAAGAAACCACCCTTGAAGAAATGCCTATTGTGAGGGAATTCGCTGAAGTATTTCCCGAGGAACTTCCTGGTCTTCCTCCGAGAAGAGATGTTGAGTTCTCAATTGAACTTATACCTGGGGCGCTACCAATATCCAAGACTCCATATAGAATGGCTGTGGTTGAGCTTGAAGAACTGAAGAAACAACTACAGGAGAATCTGGATAAAGGGTTTATACGCCCAAGTGCATCACCATGGGGTGCAGCAGTCCTCTTCGTCAAGAATAAGGATGGGTCAATGCGTCTTTGCATCGATTATCGTGAACTTAACAAAATCACGATAAAGAACAAGTATACTCTCCCAAGAATCGATGACTTGTTTGATCAGCTGCGTGGAGCACAATACTTCTCCAAGGTCGACTTGTGGTCGGGATATTATCAAGTAAGGGTGAAGAAGGAAGATATCCCCAAGACTGCTTTTCGTACAAGGTACGGGCACTATGAATTCATAGTAATGCCTTTTGGACTCACCAATGCTCCAGCAATATTCATGGACTTGATGAATAGAGTCTTTAGAGATTACCTAGATAAATTTGTGGTAGTCTTTATAGATGATATTCTAATATACTCCAAAACCAAGGAGGACCATGAGGAGCATTTAAGAACTGTACTGGAGACTTTGCGCAAGGAGAAGCTCTATGCCAAGTACAGAAAGTGTGAGTTCTGGTTGAAGGAGGTCTCATTCTTGGGCCATATCATCACAAGCAATGGGATATCTGTGGACCCCTCCAAAACAGATGCAATTGAGGGATGGCCGAGGCCAACATCGGTAACTGATATCCGTGGCTTCCTGGGGTTAGCTGGATATTATCGACGATTTGTGAGAAACTTCTCACGATTGTCCAACCCTCTTACCAAGCTAACTCGAAAGGGAGTAAAGTTTTCTTGGAGTGATGAATGCGAAGAAAGCTTCAAGGAGTTGAAAAGGAGGCTTATCACTGCACCTGTGCTCACTTTACCCACAAGTGGGGAGCTTTTTGTGGTATTCAGTGATGCTTCGAAGAAGGGCTTAGGATGTGTGCTGATGCAGAATGATAAAGTGATATCCTATGCCTCAAGGCAGTTGAAAATCCATGAGCGAAACTATCCAACGCATGATCTGGAGTTGGCGGCGGTAATCTTTGCCTTGAAAATCTGGCGGCATTATCTCTATGGAGAGAAATGTGAGATATATACTGACCACAAGAGTCTTAAATATATATTCACACAGAAAGAGCTTAATATGCGCCAGAGAAGATGGATAGAGCTTATCAAGGATTATGACTGTTCAATACATTACCACCCTGGGAAGGCGAACAAGGTGGCGGATGCCCTAAGTAGAAAGGATCCAGCAATTCTATCAATAATGAGAATTGAGAAGGATCCAATCTTCTTAGACTTGATGAAGATGGACGTGGGAATCATAAAGAAGGGAACATCATCAATCCTTTTACAAATGATTGCTCAACCATCTCTTTTGGAAAGGTTAAAGGATGCTCAAAAGGATGATGCGAGAATCCAAGAAAAAGTGGAAGCTATCAAAAAGGGAAAATCCTCAGAGTTTAATGTTAATGAAGAAGGAATTGTGCGGTTTGGGAAAAGACTATGTGTCCCATCAAGTTCGGAGCTGAAGAAGGGACTTTTGGA
This sequence comes from Viscum album, assembly GCA_963277665.1. Taxonomy (NCBI): domain Eukaryota; kingdom Viridiplantae; phylum Streptophyta; class Magnoliopsida; order Santalales; family Viscaceae; genus Viscum; species Viscum album. The sequence goes on along the minus strand of OY728125.1, from coordinate 1,469,175,333 downwards.
TGATGCACATAGTTCAAATTTCTCTATTCACCCAGGGAGCACAAAGATGTATCGAGATCTCCGAGAAAACTTTTGGTGGGATAATATGAAGAAGGAGATCGCCGAATATACATCAAAGTGCCTGGTGTGTCAGCAAGTGAAGGCAGAGAGGCAGAAGTCTAAGGGGATGATGCAACCATTGCCCATACCAGAATGGAAATGGGAGAACATCACCATGGACTTCGTCACTGGACTTCCAAGGACATCCAAAAGCAACAATGCAATTTGGGTTATTGTGGATCGTCTTACAAAGACTGCACACTTCATTGCTATTCGAGAGGATTTCTCTTTGGATCAACTGGCACGGATATATATCAGGGAAGTGGTACGGTTGCATGGAGTACCACTATCTATTGTGTCGGACCGAGATCCAAGATTTACCTCTAAGTTTTGGAAGAGTCTTCAACATGCTCTGAATACTGAACTGAACTTCAGTACGGCCTATCATCCTCAAACTGATGGCCAATCCGAGCGGACTATCCAAACACTTGAGGATATGTTCAGAGCGTGCTCAATGGACTTTAAAGGAGGATGGGATCAACATCTTCCTCTAGTTGAGTTCTCTTATAATAATAGTTTCCACTCGAGCATCCAAATGGCACCATATGAAGCCCTATATGGGAAAAGGTGCAGAACACCGGCATGTTGGGATGAGGTCGGTGAACGTAAGCTGCTTGGACCAGAAATGGTCGAAGAAATGGTGGAGAAGGTGAAAACCATTCAGCAGCATATCAAGGCAGCCCAAAGTCGACAGAAGAGTTATGCAGATAATCGTCGACGAGACCTTGAGTTTAAAGTCGGAGACATGGTGTTTTTACGCATATCTCCGTGGAAGAAGGTCATGAGGTTTGGAAAGAAAGGGAAGTTAAGTCCAAGGTACATCGGCCCCTTCGAGATTCTTGATCGTGTTGGGGCTGTGGCCTATCGACTAGCACTTCCACCTACTATGGCCAAGGTGCATGATGTCTTCCATGTATCCCTCTTAAGGAATTACATACCAGACCCTTCACATGTACTCTCTTCTGAGGTGGTACAATTAGAAGACGATCTTTCTTATGAGGAGCAACCAGTGAAGATCTTGGATCGTAGAGAAAAAGTTCTACGAAATAAGACAATGCCCCTCGTCAAGGTGTTGTGGAGAAACCACAAGTTTGAAGAAGCAACTTGGGAGTCAGAGGATATGATGAAGCTAAGTTACCAACATTTGTTTTAGTGTGGGAAAAGGAAAATTTCGAGGGCAAAATTTCTTAAGGGGGGAGTGTTGTAACGACCCAAAATTTCATTAATGGAAAATCCCACTTGATCCAGTTAAATGTTTCTTTATGTTTTTATATGATGTCAACTTCTTTAGTTTAACGTTAAGATTTGTGACCGTTACTTTTATAGCCGTTGAACAGTGATCATCTGGGTAGTTTAAATATAAGGCTTTAACGAACCAATTTTCTACTCAGACAAAGGAAGCGATGGCCTCATCCAGTAGAATTGCCCCTTACGAAGCCCATTTGTTGGAGCTCGGAAAGGAGGTGGCGTCTTTGGGCTTTGCCCTTGACCAAGTCCAAGCTGAGCTTCATCAAGTCAAGCTCGAACGTGATCGTCTACGGGAAAAATGGAAGTTGATAGAGATTACCACTCGAGCGATGTTATCCGAGCAACCCCAAGAGTCTGTCACCATCGCACACCTTACCCTTAGGTCTTATGCGGCTATTTTAAGGGGTTATGTAACAAATAAGTAGCACCATGTTCATGTACATTATTTTTGTATATAATAATGAATATAATTTCTAGTCATTTTTGATGCATTGTAATTAGTTTTTAAAGTACAAATGGTGTTTTTAGTTATTATTTAATTAAGAATTATATTTTATTAAATCGAAGGATTTTTGAATTAAATAATATTTTAATAAAATATTATTATTAATATTAAATTAATTTTTATTAAATATAAATGATCTTATAATTTTATGAATGCAATTAAAATTTTTATTAAGGTTTGAAAGCCATTTTTGTCAAAACCCGTGAATTTTTTTAAATGTCGGTTTTTATTTTAAAAGTGAAAATTCACATATTTAGAAAATTATTTAGATAAAATAAATATTATTTTTGGAATCAGGACGTCGAAATTATCCAATGGTGAATTTTTCATAATTTTCTGAGACAGTCAAATTTTTGGGTAAAAATTAAATGTCATTTAAATATATAATGTGTTTTATGACATCATAATGACCCAATGGTGATGTAATAAAATACCATAATCCTTATGTTAGGCCAATATATGTTTTATCAATAAAATAATGAGGTTTTGGGATTGTTTGACTCACTTTTCAAAGCATTAATGGAGCCCTCAAGACTTATTCAACACTTTGCCTTTTTAAATTAATTTCCATGGGAGTGTGACTCACCTCCACATAAGCAACCCTAATTTTTTAATAAGTTCGGACCTTGGACTTGTAAAATATTATTTTCCTCTTTCCTTTTCCAGAAACCATGGGCAAATACCATGGGATGGTTTGTGGTTTGGATTATTTTAATATAAGGGGTCCCAAACCTAAATAATAAAGAATTCTCTCACCTTTCCTATATAAACCCACCCAAGATCCCACTTCCTCCTCACTCAAATCCCTTGAAGTTCGTCCAACCTCTTCCCTACTCTCTCTAGAATCCTCTCAAGGTTCCCCAAGCTCCCAAGAAGCCTCTCACAAGCCTCTCTCTAGCCTTTGGAAGCACACTTCCAAGTAAGGGGTTTTCTTCCTTTCTCATTTTTTTGTCAATTTTCTTTAAGTTGTATTGCCCTTTTTATTTCAATTATGAATGTTGGGGTATGGTTTTTCACCTCCCCCATACTGTCCTCTTATTGTTTGAATGATGGGAGAACCCTTTCTCTCTCATTAAATGCCTCCCATGTACACCCGTTACTATGCCGAAATTCCGAAAGGAACTTCTCTCTCTTCTTTTACATTCAAGCAATACTTTTGTATCATGAATCTAAATTCCATTTCTATTGTTGGGACATGTATATATATGATCTCCTTACTGTCCATTACATGTAAATATGATGAGGAACCCCTTTCTCTCTCATCAAACTTTTTTATGAATTCTTATGTCACGCCGTTACGCTGCCGAAATCACACCGATTTTCTAAGCCAATGTCTTTGTGTAGTGAATACCATGCCCATTTCTCCATCAAGGGTATTCACCTTTATGAACATATACATATTGATTGTAAAGTTTCATGTATGAATTCCACATTCCTTTATCGTGGAAGAAATGATTATGTTTTATGAATCCATGTTTTATGATCCATGTGGCACACTTATGCATGAAATGAAATGTTTAAGAAGGGTGCGCCCTGATAGCGCTCCAATGCATTGGGTAAAGTATAGTATCATGATACTTCATGTGCAATGAGTGTTTACTCATGCTAATTCAAGTGCAATGAGGGTTTACTCGTGCTTCAAGTGCAATGAGGGTTTACTCATGCTCCATGTGCAATGAGCCTTGGCTCATGCTAATTCAATGTTAAGTGTTGTTGCCACATTTCCATGTTATGATTATCATGCTTTATCATGCCTTTATGTTCATGTCTCTCTTATGCTCTATTGATATGCCTATTTCCTAACATGTATTGTACTCCTCATGTTATTCATTATGTACTCCCTTACTGGGCTTTATAGCTCACCCTTTTCTTATGCATGTCCTCAGGTTATCCCATGCAATGCTAAGTACGAAGGAATGTAGTGGTCATGTAAAGGAAGTTTTCAATAAGGATGTTGTATTTCAAGTTTAAAGTTTTTATGTAATGATCCTAAGCCCCAAAGACACTAAACCTCTCGATCTTCTTTGTTGTATCAAGTGAAGTTTTATGTAATAAATCATGTTTAAGTTGTAATAAAATCAGGGTTGTCATAATTATTATACCCATACAGATAATAATATATTGAATAACAATTACACCACGACGTGGAGACGGTAAGCCGTACGTACGCACGTATGGTGACATGTTATTCAAAGGGTGGATGGAATACTGAATATGGTTGTACCATATTTATAATAACATCACAGTATATATAAGATACTGGAGTTATTATTTTAGAATGGTAATAACAAAGAAAGAATAAGTGGAAGAAGAAGGGAACTTGAAAACGGGTGGTGAAAACATTACCTCTTCTTCGGGTTCTTCCTTTTGATTTGATCGAAAGGGCTCCTTAAGTTGGATTTCTGATCAAACTAAGGCCTCTAGATTGTATTTAGGGAAGTTGGGAGAGTATTTGGGCAGATTTTGGCCGATACAAAATGCTTTGAAGGTGTGAAGAAATGAGAAGGAGGAGTGCCCTTTTATAAGAGGGGTGAGGGGTACCTTTGGAAAAACTAGAAATATTAATTTATAATAAATTCATATTCGGTTTCTAATGGATCAAAAGTTTATTATTAAAATTTTAAGGTTGGGATAGGGCGAAAACCACTCAACCAATAGAATTTAGACAGGTTTGGGTACTTATATTAACCTTATCTTTAAGTATTAACTCTAAGTTAATTAGTTTCACTTTTACAATGTCTCTTTATATTTTTATATTATATGGTTAATAAACATACTATATACATCCAAGCTACCCCCAAGTGGTCCATTAATGATACACATATCATGATATAAGTCTCTTTTCCGAACCTTAGATTTTTACGAATTTAATATCAATTAATAATACAATATTTGTTTTAAAAATTCTTTTATGTCAATTTTGACACTATTCAATAGTTGATTTTTTTGAAACTCATGACAGAATTATTACTTCAAAAAAAATTAATTAAATCAATCCTAATATGTCATATTATCCTAGAAAATTATTTTAATTCATTAAAAGTCTCAAATTATATTTATTTGGGTATTTATAATATCAATTATATTAATTTGTCACTATTATGGTAATTACTGCATCATCATTGTGCCATAAATAAATTAACTTCTGTAATCTCTAAAAATTATAAATAAAATATAAATATGTAGGAAATATTTTTATCTTTCTAATGAATATTTATAGTCAAAAATCCAACATATATAACCCTATGTAAAAAATTGTTTTGCTAAAAGATATATGCTTGTGTCATTTTTGTATTCATTTTAACTTAATTAACATTAAGTGTCCCTATCAACTACAAGTGGTTCCATGGGGTCCAAAAATCGACCCAAAGATGACTATGGTCGAACATGTATCAACCAATGAGGCTAGGACACGTTTTAGGGTAATTTAGTATTATTATAATATTATTTTTTAACCCTTATTTACCGGATTTACCCTTTAACCATGGTAAATAAAATATTTACCGAAGTAATTATTCCAAATGTCTAAAAATAAAAGTTACCTATTTACACAATTTGAACATCCTGATTCCAAATATGGAATCCATTTTTCCAAATTCAACACACAGAAGTGGCAGAAATTAATTTAAAATTAATTCCCGTTGTTAAAACAAAAAGCGTGTTTTTAAGAGGTAATAACTATCAAAAGATTGACACTTGTTTATATCCGGTTTAATTGTAAAATTATGTCCAATGAAAAACATTATATTAAATGGTAAAAATATATTCTGAATATAATTTAAAACCACTCAAATTCAAAATTTATCACTATTAGTTATTTTGATTAAAAAAGTTGTTTTTAATTAAAATTTAGTAATTTTCACTATTCATCAAAATATTAAAGTTATCCGAAAAGTACCAAAATTTCACCTTAGGATAAATTAGATATTCCAAATCCAAAAATGAAATCAATTTTGAAATATAAAATATATATAATTTCAAAAATTAGGTATTACTATTCATAACGGCTAGTTTTATTGGTTGTGGTGTCTGTTAGAACTCGAAGTTGCGTACAACACACGCTGCTGTATTATTCAAAGGAAAGCGTACCGTGGAAGTTTGGGATGTTTCATTTTAAATTTAGTTTAAAATATTTTATTTAAAAAGGGTTCACTATTAAAATTTGATAAAAGTTCAATACTGAAAATGAATTTGTTCTTGCATTATGTCTAAGAAACTCATAATATGGATTCCAAAATTATGAGGATATATTAGTTTAAAATTTAGTTAATACTATTCATAACCTCTTTTGAATGGCTTGTTTGGTATGTCATGGTGCGATTGAACTCGGTGTTGCGTGTAGAGCAAGTTATTGAATTATTTTGAAGAAATAACACACTATGAAATCTTGGGGTGTTACACAAACTCCACCATTCCCCCTTCAAAATGGTTTTTTCGTTAGAGGTATAAGAGATGAAAATTTATTGAGAAAATGGGTGAGAAAATTTGGCTAAAAATTTTTCCTCCTGATTGATACACCCTTTATCATCATTACATGGAAGAATCATGAAACATTTCCTTCATAAATATTGTTCCATTTTTTCCCTCATCACCCCGCAAAATTTCATCTTTAATGGAGACGTTTGTAGAACTTTATGACTATTTTATTCCCCTACATTTAATTTGGTCTGTTGACATTTCATATTCTACATTCCATCTTCCCACGCCATTATGACCTTTAATAAAGTTTAATACTATGTGGACTTGTTTATTAAAGATTATGCCTAGATTCTTTTCTATCTCCATGCCTAATTGAAACATCATTATACCTGTCCACAAAGATATATATTCTCAAAAGTAAAAGTAACCAGATCTGTACATAGGTTTCGAGCCTGAATTTCTGAACTAGATTTGAGCCTCCAAATGAATTATTGATCTTACACTTCATAAGGATGAAATGGACCCCATGATGTATGTAATCCTAAAAAAGAGTTTCACAATTTCTATCAGTGTAGAAAATGTTATTTTTGAAATACAAAATACAAATAAAATAATTAAATATAAAAATTAGGCATTTATAATTTATGCACGAAATTCTTCTAAACCATACAATGTGACAATTTCCCATCAAATAAAACTATGATTGTATTTAAAACAATGAATTACACTATAAAATAAGTGAATTTTGTTTCTTCATCAGTATTCAATGTAGTGGATGAAACCCCCACAAATGATGAAATTTGTGGCTCATCACAAGGTAGATTGACCTTGGATAATCTACACATCAGCTCATTGAACTCCTCTCATGATAGTCAAAACATATAATTATTATTTAAGGAAATTAATTCTAAATTGAATGAATCATGGATGTGGATAACCAAACCCATGATCCTGAGTAATATTATTAAAAAACACACCCCAAAAAATTAAGGATTATATTAGTGAGAATCCTAAGGGAAAAATATAAAATAGGCCTCCATAAAATATCATCACTACATCAGTAATAACATAAAAATAACATAAGAAGTGATTCCATTAGAAATTGAAACCCAAATGTATAGAAAATTATCCCTTACATCCCTTGGTAACAAGACACATCAGCAACCTCTAATGTTAATGAATGATGTGATTTCATATGAAATTTTTATTTGAGTAAAAATTATATTCATTATAGATCATCCATTTATCTTGCACCTTGAAGAAACTATAAAACCACCATAAACATAAGAAAATATAGATCAGTTTTAGTAACATAAAAGTCCACCTAAGATATCCTATATAATTAATATATATTTATCTATAATGATTTTTTAATATACCATAAAATTCAAACCACAATCATATTATGATCTTTTGGAGTGTTCCATTTGTCACCCAACTATAGTCATCAATGATTCCCCATTCATTGTGGCATCATCAATGTCACTCATTCATGTGTTGATCAAATTCACCTAGTGTATTCTCAATACATACTTTGGTATCATATAGAATCACAAAAAAAGGATCTTAGTATTGAACTATCATAGTAAAAAATCAACACATAGATTCCCTAGTACCTAGTGCACATATGGATAATATCATGTATCAACTATAGATGATAATCAATAGAGAGAAAGTAAATATACATAGATCAAATTACAGATGAAATACACCCTTCGTATGAGGAAATAAAATTATTATCTTACTATATCTTATAAAAAATAGATATTAAAAATATTCAATCCTATATAAGTTCCATATGATCCAAATTCTAATTAATTTTTTCACTAACGTTAATCTTATGGATAATATAGTTTCTAAATAAATTTTAATCGTCAATAATAATCATTCAATATTTATATTTCTTAATGTAATAAAAATATTGATATTCAATCTAGTGATAAAAAACCTATAAAAGGTTAGTTTGAATCCGAACAACCCCTTTGGCTTCTCAATATCCTCATTTTTAGATAAATTTAATTATAATATAGAAGAATGTTCTATAACCACTATCATTTCCAAATTAGAATAACTATTCTAAGGATCTATTTTATTATTTTTAATAGTATTGGAACATCTCATATTAAAAACCTTATTTTTACCTATGGTGGAACGGGATTGGTTGTGCTAATCCATTATGTATTTAGATTGGTTTCCTTTAAATGACTTGAAACCATTGATATCTAGCTCAAGAGAATTATCCATTTGAAAACCAAGATTCTATTGTTCATCACTTAATACATTATTCTTTAAATTATCCCTAAAATTAACATTGTAAATGTTAACATTGGGGGAGATTTATCATTAAATGTTTCCATGAATATAGTAGGAAACCTTTTAGTAACCTCATTATGCATCATATAGACATAGTCCTTTAATACAACCAACCCATTTCAATAATGGTAAATCATAATTTAAGAAATATAATATATTAGGATCTACAAAAATTATCAACAATATATCCAATGAGAATATATATATATATAACATTACATTGGTTTTTTCTTGTAACATCTTGAACTCCGATGACAATTATGGAACCAAACATGGTGGGCCACATGACCTGTAGTGTTCCTCTACATATGTTGGATGATTCCAACTAGTAGTAACGGTCTATTTTGGTGTGGTGGGGAGGATATACCCTCTTTATGAAATTGGAACACATTAGAGAATAATATATAAATTGACAGAATGAATATAAAGGGAAATAGTGGATGAGAAAATAATCCAGATATGAAAATAATCAACATGAATGTATGCAGATTCATATAAAGTTGATCTCTTCATTTGATAATGAAATGGTTATCATGGGATACCTTTAATTAGACAAAAAATATAATACATTCTATATAAAATTGAAAAATGGGGTCCCAAAAATAAACTCACATAGTTCTTCCTACACTATCATAGTCCAATACTCTCATACTATATCCTAGTATAGAGAATCATGTGTCCACATTAGACCATTTACCCTTGGCCCAACTTCCATTCATGATGTCTTTCAGGGTAGCGATTGGTGAATCAAACTAGTTGTGAGTGAAAATCAGTAGGCCACCAAGAATGTTGTCTATAACTAATCAATTCTATGAGTATAAAATAAATAATTGTCCATGTAATAAAAACAATGGAAATGAATGAACTAAACAGAAACCCAAATCTTTTTGGGTTCCTCATTGGGATCCATCCAATACCACATTCTTTGGACTATTCTCGAATGAATATGAATATCCGTTATTTTATACTTAGTATGAGTCATCATGTACACTATTTACAAATTATTCATATTTAATTTCATTTTTATTAGTTAGGAATAAAAATATATAACACCATGTCCTTTTATTCCTATGACACCAACGAACATCATTTCTAAAATTTTCTACTAAATCATGAGAAACATTATTACTATAAATTCAAAATAAATCATGATGAATTTCATGTATAAAATCCAACTAATTCTTGATAAACTAGAATTATATTATTTTCCATTTAGATCAAGAAAAAATTCATGTCTGAAAATTCTAGGTAGATTACGAGTAATTTCATGCCTATAATTTGGAAAAAAACAAGAAGGGACATCATGACCAAAAGTACCAATAAACCAATAAAGATTGTCATTTCAACTAATTCAAGATAATCAAGTAGTATCATCATGTACTAAAATTGTATTAAGAAATTTAGAACATCATTTCCATTAAAAATATTAATAGATGATGCAATCACATCTATTTTATTTAATCAATTCAATCAATCATTTAATTCAGGGCACTAAAGAGTAATAAAGTGGGACCCAGTGTAATTTTATTTCCACTACAATGTTTAAGAGTTCAAGTTAAATTGTATTAGAATTCACATATATTTTAACCAATTTATAATTCATCAACTATCCCTATCCATGTACAAATCATTAATTTTCTTCTATAAACCCACTAGATAGGGATTGGTCAATATGCCCGAAATGTTTTCTCATTCCAAGACAATGATCAATGGGGGTAAATGAGATATAAGAAACACACCCAAGGGTGTTTATTAAGTCATGGTAAACAATAGAAAGTATGAAATTTATTGTACAAAGGATAGAAAATTTAGAGCTTAATAACTAAATAATTTAATTTGTTAATTTAGAATCAATACACGGAAGGTTCAATGGGTGGTACAGAAGCATATAATATAAAAACATATAATTTTAGAGATAATGTATAGATCAAATACCATATATCCTTAGTATAATCCCCATCTATTATCATCCTCTGATTTGGAATGTAATGGGTGGAATTGAAGAAATTTTAAAACTCTTTGAAAATACGGAATATTTTCTAACATGTAAATAATGTTGAAAATGATGATATAAAATGTGAATGGAAGGGGAATGATAGACTTATAGAGAGTGATCCAATTTTAATAATTAAATTATATTAATAAATCCAATGTAATTGATTTTAAATCTTAGAGGAGTGTTAGAAGGATCATCATGTTGAGGGAAGATTCTATGGAAAATGATATAAGAGATGAAGGCTAAGGGTTTCATGGAACAAAGGTAAAAATAAAAATTTCACAATTTTTAAGGGCCACATAGTTTGGACACATGTCTAGGGAAATCCTGTTATAACCTTCTTCTAACACTATTCAATGTTACACACCCCACATGGTCTCATCAAATTCCAAAAAAAACTTACACAATAAGTTCATACACAATTTTCAAGGAGAAATCCCCCTTGCATGACCAGGTTCATGGATTGGGAAACCATGCACAACCTGTGATAAACATACCTAAAATTGCCTATAAGTTTTCCATATTCATGTGGCCTCACTCATATATATAAACTAATCATTCAGTTTTCTTACTAGGGTACATAGTTGACCTTCACGGTTACTAATAATTGTGCGCCAACCATGCACATCATACTATTTTTGCAAAAACTAGAGCTTTAGGATCCGAATAGGAACCAAGCACTACCAATCCATTATTTAATCCATTAATCATTATATTAAATTTATATAAAGATATTCAAAATAAAATTTAAAAGATTTTTAACTCCTTATAAAACCAAGATCTTATAACATCCCCTTCATAAAACAATGCATCCTCGAGTTTCCCTTTTGAGGGTGGTTCTACATCACCTGTGAATTATTATGGAAACTGAGAACATTTGTCAGCCTCTATCTTCTAGTTATGATCCAATAAATATTTATTACACTATATAAATCAAACTAGAGGAACCGTACTGGAACCTAGACCCTTTGTTCATTGATCAGTGATACGAATAGGATTCTCCTCAATAAAGAATCAACATCCAAATCAAAATCATCAGGCTGAAGGATATAGAACATGTATGAATGATAATTATGTAACTAAGAAACATGGAAAAAAATCTTAGACTTAAATCTCTAGGTTATTTTTTCCTAATAATGGTCTAACCCTCTACAAAACCTCAAAAGTTATGACTAATTAGGGTGATAAATTTAGGTACCTATGAATCTGTCAATGAAACAATCTAGGTGAATCACATAGAAATACTTGATCCACAACCTCAAAATACATAGGTCATCAATGGAGATCAACATATGAGTTATTACATAACTGATATTTGACCATATGATTCTTAATGAATTATTCCAGCTATGATGTCTTTGAAAAAAGGCGTATTCCCAATAGCACTATATCCCTTTCCTCTAAACATCATAAAGATGATACGTATGACCTACCATATAAGGACTCATAATGATTCATATTTGTAGTCACTTGGAAGATATTATTTTATGTAAATTAATTAATAGAAAAATTTACCTCGTAATAAAATCTAAAATCAAGGATGCATGCATGATGTATGTCCTTTAAAAAATGTAGAGATTTCATATACTAACTATCAGTATATGGGTAATATGATGTAATTAGAAGTATTTGGGATACTAAATCCTTTAGAAAACCATGAATGAATCAAAATAAAAATGATAATAACTATTTGATATGATATTCTATTGAACACCATGATAGAATATAATCTATCACACATAAATCCTCTAAATCCCATCGACTAATAAGGTCTCCTGGATAGGAACGAAATGGGAAACCTTTTTCAAAATATCCATGATAACCAATATCTCTTTACTCTCATGAGGGGAAATTTTTAATCTCATCAACAAATCCATAGTGACATTATCATATTTCCACTATAGTGATGTTAATGACAATAAAAGTACCATTGTTCTCTATTGTTATTCCTTCACCGATTGACAAGTGGAACACGGAGTAATGACACAAGTGATCTTTCTTTTTTATCTTCATCCACAAATAATAGTAGAATATATAATGGTTTATCTTCATAATAATAGTATATAATACCAAATCATTTGAATTAGAGTCTCACATCCACTCCTCTTACGTGTCTAAATAACCCATACATTCCCATGAATGTGTAAGATCTCATTCATATCAATTATTCAACTATGTTATGCGTTGTCACCTAAAACACTCTCACATTGTAATAAACCCATTGGATCAAAAATATTGTTGACTTAACTCCATCCAAAAGTGATAAATTCACTAATATAGATATTATTATAGGCTTTATGTGACACTCTGAAACCTCTAGATGAATTTCATAAAATCAGACATTCAATTTCTAATTGATACTACCAAACCGAACTTCTTTTTTATGAGCCATCTAGCTCAACGTACTAGAATAAACATTAAAAATCTCATGTGTTAATTAAAACTCAATGTAATAAGCATGTAGGTATTCAACCCACCAACATTGGACAAGATTCATGTCCCAATGAGTAAATATGTATTTAAGGATTTTGAGATACACTTATAAAAATACTACTCTCCAAATAGTGTAGTTGGGGTTTGGCTTAGTGGTAATCACCCCATAATTCTACATGAAAATGGGGGTTCAGAACCCATTGGGTGCAGGTACTATAGTAGCACTGTAGCGCAAGTGTAGCAGTTGAGATACTCTTGCAATGGTGGCATTGTAGCGGCAGTAGGGGCACTGTAGTGGCGGTAGGGGGCACTATAGCGGTAGTGGGTACTATGTGGTACTGTAGCAGTGCGGGTACTATAGTGGTACTATTCACAGAATGGGTCTTGGGCCAAAAATTTGGGCCTACGGGCTATGTAATGGGATAAATGACCACTAGGCCTTCGGGCTATGTAATGGGTCTCCCTCTACCCAGTTAAAGAGGTCTTTTCATTGCTTTAATAATAAAAAAGAGGCTTCAGCCCCAACCTTTAAAAAAATACTACTCTCCAAATAAGTAATGCCTCCTAAAACATAAGGCATGAACCACATATTCATTCTCAAGGTTGTGCATCCTGAAATATTTCTCAAGAGGCCTTAATGGATGAGACTCGTATTGCTCAACTCACTCATCCTACATTAAAACGGGTTATAGTATAATTCAAAACACATCACAATAAACTATATAGCCTTGACAAGAATCAGGTAGAATTTAGATCAACGCTGAGTTTAGCCTTACGTTATACTCTTGAAATGATATTTAATATGTTTTAGACCACGTGAATTTAACACTTGGATTTTTCAATCCTATATTAGTATTTGAAATTCATTAGAAATTCTGAATAAATAACCCATAATATCCGACAATCCCAAAGAAACATTTAATTTTGAAGACGTTCTTACAATTATCTTAGGAATGTATAGATATCACCTTATCTAGATCCACATATAGTCCTTTATATAATATAATGTGACCCATGATGTTATATTTATCGATCCAGAAGTTTCATCTTTTGATATTAACATATAACTGGTGCTCTCTAAGTGTTTCCAATATGATTTCAATGAGTCTGACATGATCCTTTTGAGATTTAGAATACACCCTGACATCTTACACAAATAACACCACAATGGATTCCAAATATAGGTGGAAAAATAAAATTCATTATGTTCATGAAAATAGTCATCATGTTCATGATACTAAATTCCATTAATAAATACTCATAATGGATATAGCTGCATTGAAAAACAATAGGCAGTACATATAAGGGCCTAACTCATACATGACAATCTCCCAACCTCAAAAACATTTTTTTATAAAAATATACCTCCTCATATATATTCTAATAGGTTATCTATATGAGTTAGGGGATAACAGTTCTTAATTGTATGGTGGTTCAATTTTTGGTAATCCACACAAAGCCTTAGGGTTTTGTATTCTTTTATGTATAAAAGGACAGTTGAACCCCATGGTGATGTATGAGGTCATATATTCCCTTTAGTTTCCATATCCTCTAACTGTAATTTGAGATCGTGAAGATAATTAAGTGTCATCTTTCAAGGAGGGTTAGATATCAGTTCCTCTATTAGAACTAGATCAGTAGTAAAATCTACCTATATCATGGGAGGTAACCTAAAAAATGTTGACAGGGAAGAAATCCTGAAAATGGTCCACTATTGGATATTATTTTGTTTGATGTTTCATAGGATCACTCAGAAAAAGGCTACCATTCTGGACTGTAACTCCACTCAACCATTATTTTCAAGTTCAACTTGAATTTCCATGACATCCCACTCACTATTATATATGTAGTTACAACCCTAGGGTGGGAAAAATGAGACCATAAATTATAATAGTCAATATGTTCCCATTATGGAACCAACCAATCCTTCCTGAGTATGATATTGAAGCCTTTAATCTGATGGATGAAAAGGATCAATAAGAAATGGTAATTACCAATATCAAGGGGCATTCCCTTCATTGGTATACCCTCTCTGACCACACTCCCAATAGTGTATCGTGATTCATCACTGCACATAAGTATGAAATTTATATCCAAATACTTTCCATGATAGAAATAGATATAATGGATTGTGAAACACCAATGTCTAAAAAGTAAGATCATAATATAGACACTACAAACATAATACCTCACAATATAGATGAACTGAAAATATTCTCCTTGGGAGTAGGATGTATCCTATATATACTAACTAAGTCATAACCACAAGACACAGTTTGACAAACCCGACCGTGTCCACTCTAATGGTTTATGACAACAAAATTATGGCTCACGGGCCCACATCAACATCCTTATCAATCATGGTTAATAGTAATCTAAATCTTTTCCTAATGTGATGCTCTAATCCTACTCCACAATAATGAATTAGTGAAAAACCCATCTCACTGGATGCTAGAGGAAATGGTTTTCAATACAAATAATGATTACCCATCCTACCACAAGCTTGTAACTCCCATGGGTTTTTTCTATAATGGGGATTTGTGAATACTGACTACCCACACCAATAACAGATAAACTAGTGACATAGTTGCACATTTTTCTAATTCTTCTCCCATAGTAATGCTCATACTAATGCTTTCTACCACCACATGAATATTCACCCAATCAAGGCATGGAATTTTCAGGCCTCCTACTTTCATTTTATCTCAGGTTGTTCTCATAGATCAATATCTGGTTCACCATTTGGGATACTATGGTCAATCAAAAAACATTCACATAATAACAGAGGACTTTCCTAATACCATCCTAAAACAAACATTCCTTAGTCAACTAATCAATATAAAATGCTTTTTTGAAACTCAAAACCATAATAACTAGAGATGAATATTCCATAATAGACATAGAACCCTGATTCAATTATATATACTCCCTAGCTCGTTCAGCACTCTATGTTTCCAAAACGAAGTAATCATGGATGGTAGATTGGAAATTTCTATAAACCATATCTTTATAATGATCTTCTAGGTTAATAACATCCCACAAACTATTTTAATATCTTATAATCATGTATACTGAGAGCTTGACCCTCCTTTCTAAAGGAATCTCTAAATGCTTAAAGATTGATTAAATGGTCTATATCCAAGACTCAACATACTAGGGACCACCATATACTGAAATATATGGATGATTATACTGCTAAAATTCTCATGTAAACTCTTCTATATAAGGGGCAAGTAAAAAATGCTCCCTTCATGGTCATTATAAACTACAGTAATCCCTCTAGAAACAAAGTTTTGGTTCCCAGATCAGGTATAACAGGAGGTTTACATGTTTCACTATAAGAGGTAATATTGGTGGTGTAGGGAACATCGCACTAGGATCATGGTAATTGATAAATCCCTATAATTTGACCAGAGTTTATCATGGAGGCATATATCTATAATTACAAACTCACGCCTTTGAATATGTTTTTATAATAGAAAAAGTCTAAGATAAAATAATATTATTTATACAAATTCTTAATATATAAGAGTCAATACCCATATACCTTCTCCAAAATCCAGTTATAGATAACTTTTAGTGTCATAAAGGAACACTATAGTCACTCCCAAAATCCTCTACTAAGGTCATTTTTGGGTTAAGGCCACATATCTCAAAACAATCGTTCTGGTATATGGAGTTCAATTTCTTATAATAGAGGAAGAAACATTTTAAGTTAAATTTTGAATCAAAATTTCATGATGACCATTTATTTTTACTTTTTATATGTCGTCATTTTTATCTATATATATATATATATATTATGGACTATTTAGATGTGTTAGAATTCCCATGTTATAAATCCCATACATTATAAGTTAAAAATGGCACATCATGTAATTTCAACCAACTCTATATGATGGATTAATTATATATATCATGATTTCAAATTTATAGAGGCATATACACTTTATAAATTTCATTTGGATTCCATTTAATTTCAACCACTAGTGTTTCATTCCATGAAAGAAAAGTTCCATGGCTCTAACATGTGATAATTGGTTAGTTAAGGTTTCACCATCTAGAAATGTGGGAAAAACAAACTTAGGTTGATGCATACACATTAATTAAACAATTATTCATCCTTCTTACCTACATGAAATATTAGTAAAATTAACATGTTTGTAGTAAAGGCACTAAAATTGCTTCAGGAAAGGCATGCAATATTAAACATGGTATAGCCTATGATTGACATATAGATCCTTAACTACCTATTATGGTGATTGAAAAATGATTCATTATCATACCATACCAAGGGCTAAATAAAATATACAATATTAATAATATTAAATTTTGAAAATTCATGTGTATCACCCAACTCTGGAATCAATAAAACTGTTATAGTAAAAAACAAAAACAAAAATTCTTATCCTAAGAAACATGAATTTTCCTAGTATATGGGATAACTACTCCCAAGAATGGGCTCATTACTAAATTTTGACACATCCTGGTCTCCTTTATACCATCCAAAAATATTAATATAAAGGGAAAAATAATTTACCCCACATTGTGACATCTCAAAACGAGTTCACTGTTATGTATCTAAACCTAATTTTCACATGGCCTCAATTGTGCCTCCCAATATTCCATAGGATTCTAACTAGAATCTAGGGTTTATATTGGTATGGTAGAAATATTATACCATCTTTATCAGAGTGTAACACATTACTAAATAACAAAAAAAAGTAGTAGAATTAATATAACTGGGAAAAAAGAATGATTAAATCATCCTTATATATATATCAACAATTAACATGACAACAGACAGTTTCTTATAAAAAAATGAGATCATGCTTCTATATAAGAATGGGGATAACGAGATACATTATATAAAGAATAAAGTAAATTCCATTAAATAATAACTTATAAAATGGGGGTTAAAAACTAAAATTCAATAGCATCGTGTGCACTAGCTCGGTTATTTACTCTTGTACTCCATCATAGTATAGGGAATCAGGTTTCTATAGTAAGTAACTTCCCCTTTTCTGAAACTGCATCGATAAAATATTTTTAGGAACCATTCATCTTCCCAAATTGGGTGTGAGTAAAACATCATAGGAAACCACAAATAGTGTCCACAACTAATCCATTTAGTGTATATATAATAAAAAAATTACTATTAATAATAACAGTAGCAAAAAATGAAATAAAAAAAAACCCGCATTGGACCGTGTTTCTCACAGGGACCCTCCTCATAATACCTACTTCATACTATATTGGAATTCCAATAACCATCCATTATTTATTAATTAATAAGGAATATCATATCCAATAATTCCAAATAAATTTTCGGTAATTTCATGTCCAATATTAACGAATAAATGGTATGGAACTCCATGTATTTCATTCCATATAACATCAAGGAACATCATGTCCATAATTTCTAATTATATCATAAGGAACATCTAGTTTTTATATTCCAAGTAAATCATGAATAATTTCATATCATTAAATTCCAATTAAATAATATGTAATATTATTTATATTAGTTTCTATGTAATTCATGAGGAACCTCATTTCCTTAAACTGTGATTAAATAATTAGGAACATCATGACCATTATTTGGGAATAAAATGTTAAACAAGGATGAATTTTATGTTCATAAGTACCAAAGGATCAATAAGGCACATCATGTCCATTAATTCAATTTAAATAAATGTGAGCTTCATAACCATACATCATATTATGAAATATGGAATTCTATTACCCTAAAACAAGTTAAGTGGTGATGTAATAACATATGTGTCATTTAATCAATTCAATAAATTATTTAAATTATAAGACTAAAGACCAATAAAGAGGGGGAAACTATAATCTACTTGATAATAAATGTATTAAAAATGTTAACTAACATCGCCTTACTATTCAACTCTTATTTGATAAATTTATAAGTTATCAAGTGGTATATTCATGTAGTTGGGGTTTGGATTAGTGGTAAGCACCTCGTAATCCTACATCAAAAATGGGGGTTCAAAACCCATTGGGCGCAGGGTACTGCAGCATTACTGTAGCGGTACTGTAACAGCGGCGGCACTATTCATCAGAGTGTACTGTAGCGGTGGCAGGGCACTATAGAGGCGGTGGTATTGTGCGGGTACTATAGCAGGCGGGTTACTATTCACAGAATGTGAATTGGGCAAAACATTTGGGCATACGGGCTATGTAATGGGCTACAAGACCACTAGGCCTTCGGGATATGTAATGGGTTTCCCTCTACCCAGTTAAAAGAGGACTTTTCTTTGATTTAATAATAAAAATGAGGCTTTGGCCCCAACCTTTAAAAAAAAGTGGTATATTCCACATTCAACTCATTAATTTCATTTCAAAAACCATTAGCAAGGGACAAGTAGACACAACTAAATGGTGGTTTAATACTAAGGTGAAACTAAATAGGGGTCAAGGGACTATTATAAATAATTCAAAAAGGGGTTTTTTAGTTGAATTAAATAAAATAAAATGAGGTTATGTTGTCTGAAAATGGAAAATAATATAGGGAATTACAACTGAATTTATTAATTTTACAATTTAGAGGTAATGCATGGATGGTCCATCACATAGAACAACAATGCATTACATAAACAACTAGACATTTAGGGAAATGTATATACTACATAACTTATATCGGTACTAGACTCATCATTCATTATCTTCCACTAATCTAAACTATAATGTGGAAAATTGAATAAATTAGAACAAATTCTCCAAAAATATGGCATATTATCTCTATTGGAAATAATTTTGAAGATGGCAAGGGAAAATAAAAAAAAGAATGTGATTGGAAATATTATCGAGGGTGATCTAAAATTACAAAAATAACATTCAATTATGATATTGTATAGAGAATATATCACCAAGACTATTTGAGAGAGAGGAGCTGCACATGTGGGAGAGATGCTTTGAAATATGAGAGAATAAATTACGGCTAAGGGTTTAATGGCCCAAAGAGAAAAAATAAATTTTAACATTTTCTATGGACAAGATGGTTTAGAACCATGGTTGGTAAAACAATGCACCAGTATTATCCCATGTCACATAAACCATGCCGTTATAGAACACATTTTGAGAAACTATATCCATCCCATGTGTGTTTACTGACCAAGAAAACATCCCTCGAGCAGGGACATGTGCAGAGTTGGAAAAACAATGTGGTACCTATTTTAAATGAAACAACATTTTTATGTAGGTTTTTTATATCCATTAAGACTCCCTTGAGTGGTTAAACAAACCAGGTATCCCTCTTATAAGGACAAATGGCTATGCAGGTTGATTGTTACTAACTATGAGCCAACTATGCACCCCAGAATGTTTCTCCAAAAAATAGATCTTTGATATATAAATAAGACCCCAAATGATCCCAACCCATTCCTTAATCCTTTATGAATTCTCTTATATAAAAAATAGATTTAAAATAAAATTCATGAGATCCATACCTCATCAAAAATCTCAAATATTATTATTCTCATATTTAATTCAAAGTGATATTTTTTCATCATTCATGGAAATAATCACATGATCAATTACAGTTCCACCAAGATCAATCTCTACAATGGGGTGAGAAAAATATCCATATCTCACCCTTTTAGTTTATTTATCATAATTATTTGGTACTTCATTTATAGATGATACATAAAAGAATAAATTTGGATTTTATTAGATCTAATTCAAATTTAACAGCCTAACACAAGAATGGGCACCTGTGTTCTAGAAATAATAAGTATTAAATGAGGAATCTCATTCATAAATATGAATAGTCCCTAACTGAATATAGAGTGGGAAAACCCCCTTTGAATTCCACTTAAAATCATGATGTGGAAATACAATGTTATAGAAGTTTCATCATATAGGAGTCATATTCTAGTCATCAAATTCTTATATAGAAAAACACATATTTAGAACCCTGAAATTAAGGCCTTTCATACCTCAATGCAATACAAGCCTCACAACAATGGAGTTCATTCATAACATGATCCTTTTTAAAATCAATCCTTAATGTGGAACAACATGAGAAACATTTCCATTATTGATAAGTCCTCTAAAATGAAGAATCCTCCATCTCGTTATATTCTTATCTTTTTTTATTTATTGAATCACCTTAATTTTTATTCAACTTATTCATTATCATCTTCTTCAACCTATATGCAGCGAAACTTTTTGTATTCCCAAGGATTAGATTATCCAAATTTTGAGAAGATTCATTTTTAGGGTTTCACTTCTAATTTCCCTTATGAATTCTAGAGAGATCATATCTCGATCACATCCTCTAAATAATGAAAATAATATTACTAATAAAATAAAATATTTAAAACCATTTTATTGAATATAATTATTGTTGACTCTTAATGCTTGTATGTATAATATGAAATTGCATTATTATTATTCAACATCATATTTATTTGAATCATCAGCATTTTCTTCTTCCTCAACATCGTTATTTCTCATTAAATAATCAATTTCATCACCTCACATTGTTTCAAATTCATTGATAGTTATATCATCCAAAGTTTCAACACCACCATCCTTAAATGCAAATTATCATCATCGATATTTGTATATATTTGACGAATCCTTAAAAACCATGAAAACATTTACATTTTTAATAAACTAATTATCATGAGAATTAATTTTTTTACACTACTCCAGCCATTATAATATCTCACTGAAGCATATTAATTTGTGTGATTAACATGATGTTATTTATGTTCTAATTTTTTTTCATTATCTATAATCTATATTTTATATTTAATTTTAAAGACTACATGACATGGGAAATTGATAAACTATAATCGGATTCAAACCCATGACATTTAAATATTTCTACATAATGTCATCCTAGAGAAGATAATAGTATTAATTTTTATAGAATGCCATAAAATAGAGCCTCACATTCTCTAAAAAGGGTTACTCTTGTTCCAACACCATTATTGATTTATTTTTTTGTGACACCCTAGGTGTTCTATTTAAAGGGATCAAATCTCTTGGTAAATTTGAATTTTGAGATTGGTCAGTGAAACAAAATTTAAATTGGGAATTAGAGAATAATTTCATAAATTGTACCAAATTTGGACATTGTTTTTAGATCGGTTTAATGGCATGGTATGTGCGTCAGAGGTGTAGTTTGGTTTCAAGAAAACATGGATTAGAGAACCATAGTTTGAGAGGAATATCCTTGGCACGCTATTGGTGCTAACCGTGCGACCCAAACTGTGTGGAAAAATTAAACCAATGAATGGTTAGATAAACCACGAAAGGTGACTAGAAAACTATGTGAGTAATCAATGATTAATTATAGAGGGTTTACATGTTCTATGATTGGTTGGATAATTTTAAAAACTATCCTAAACACATACATTCAATTATATACTGAGTGCACAAAATTGGTGCATGTCTATCCAAACCATGCAACAAAACCATGTGAACCATTTCAAAGGGGATTACCTTTGGATAGTGGAACCACATGATTAGTAGAAAAATAAGAAAAAAAATGTGGCCTAATGATGAATTTAATTAAGCTGTTTGAAATTTCCTTTCTACACCTACCATATATTTATTTCTTTTTCCTCGTCTCTTCTCCCATTGGTGAACCTCATTCATGATATGTGATATGATTTTATACTCATCTAGAATATTTATAATATCCCACATGCGTGCTCAAAATTTAAACATGGAAGGTTTGTTAGAATCATAATATAAATTAAGTAAATCCTCTTACTTCCTTTATTTTTTTATCACCTTTTTTGGAATTCTAATTATATGGGAGCTAATTTTACCTATTTCTAGGGTCTAAGTCAGATTCAATGATTTCTCTCATTTTTTCTTATATTATATGATTAAATTCGATGATTGTTTGTCTACAAGAATAAGGTATATATTTATTAGTTTTCTCTAAATTTATTCACATATTATGGTTTGCATAACTAAATACACATATGTGGGTTGTCTGGGTGAAAAAATTGATAAATTAATGTATTAATTTAAATAATTTATTTGATATAGGGAGATATTTATTGTAATTATATTAACTATTTAATTATGTTAAGAAAGGTTTTGTGATTTTAGATGGTAGGTATTTTATGTCTGTTTATTTAATTTAATTTAATTAATCTATTATGTGATATAACATGTTTCAAGGGAATGTTTTGGGTATAACTCGAATTACTTGGGGTGATGTTTAACACCAGGATTGAAATGGGAAGTTTATTAATTTTGAGGGAATGTCTTGAGATATATAGAATGGTGTTGAACATTATAATTGAGATGATGTGATGATCCGGTTGAGGTGGATGGTTATGACCATTTTGTGGATATATGATGAGGTTTCCATGTGGTAATTAAGTTTCTATTTAGTGTGTCTTATTAAATAGTTAGTGATTACCGATCATCTTGAATTTCAAAAAGCACTGTTGGAGTATTGCACAGATAGATTCAGACACATTTGAAGTGTTGTTGGCTGATCATAGTGGGTTGATGCCTCCTTAGATTTAACGGCTTAGGGGATGGTGTTGACAATCAGTTATTGAGGAGTCACTCACTAGAGAAATCCATGTTAGATGGTGAGTGATACAATCATATTTGGGATGAGGCTCACCATGAAATTGACGGTTGGTGGACTATAATGATGGGATGATGGATCTCTCTGTGTCATAGGATGTTATTATTATGTTGATTTATTTTTCATTGAAGGATTTATATCATAATGCATTGGTAAATCGGGCTATTAAGATGATCATGGATGTTAAAGTAGAATTATGAGGGAATTTTGATTTATATTGATACATTTGAAAATTACAATGATGGTGATTGCTCAAATGGATGTCTGGGGGACTTTTGATTTATTTACTGGGTGGTATGATGGGATGCCATTTTTATTCTATGTGTGATGTACATGGTATCAGATGGAGTGTGGTGTCAAGTGATATGTATGTGGATGATATACCAAGGTTCTTCAATTACAACTGAATGTGATACATAATTCCACACTAGCATTGTATTAAGTGGTAAACACTTCTTTATGGTTTTTGAGAATAATAATTCAGATATGAATTTTTATTCTTCATTATAATTGTTATTTATTTTCAATTTCTTACACTTGTATAAATATGGATGTAAGATAAGAACATGTTAGTGGTAGGCTATTGATTCCAAACTCAAACCCTACATGGACCCCTCAGGATGATTTTAGACTTCCTGGTTTTTTGATCAGGTCAGGGTCTAGGATCATGCTATAGACCATAGTGTTCAGGCATGCACATGTGCATGGTTTGGATGGATGATGGACCATTGTAGTCCATTTCAATGATATTGAGTTTCTTTTGGGATTTTGGGATGTTTAGGAATGATTGGCCCTGGGAAATATTTAATGTTAATATTTTTATAATTTTCTGATATGTAAACATTATCAGATAAGAATTGTTATCATGTTTTGGATTTTTATTTCCATATTTATTTATATGATTTTTCTGAGTTTATATTCATGTATCTAGTATTTCATTTTTTTTCTTACACTAATTTATAGATTTATTAACATTATTATTATCATCACCAGATGGTATAATTTCCCAAATATCACATAATTATACCCTCTCTGCTAGTCCGAAGACTTTTTTTGAATAGGGGGCTCTTAAGGCCTAGTGGACCTCTAGTACAGATTATAGCTTATGTTTCTCCAAGATTGGATCCCTACATGTTGTATCAAAGATATTTCATTTCTTTTTTTGGTATTATTTTTTGGGTTATAAGGGAATGGAGACTAGGGTCTAGTCAGAACTAGGAAAGGAGCTCATGTTTTGGAGCCTTCAACCCAATTTACAAAGGATAAACCAAGTTTCTAGGGGTGGAAAATTCATGTTATGCTTTGTACTTTTAAATTGTATTGATTTACTCATCCAATGGTGCACTTGGGTGTGATATTAGTAAATTATAATGTTATGACCCTTAGCCTAGTATGTTATGGGAGGAGTATTTATAAATAAATATATGAAATTAGGCTCATATGATTACTTCATATTATTGTGATTGTCATTAAAAACATGGAATAAGTGAAGAGGGGTTGAGTTGTTTAAAGTGTCAACAAAAATCTAAACAATAATTTACTATATATCACCTTGGGTGGAATCATAGTCTACTAGACCATGTATTTGGTTCTTTCTAAGTTGATAAGTGATCCTATGTGTGTGATACAAGTTGTACTAACATTGATATGGGTATGTAGGAATAATTAAATTGGATGAGTTGTTTAAAATATCAAAAAATCTAATAAACCGTTTTATTTCATATACTTTTGGTGGAAATCTACTAAACCACCATAAATTGATGACATATAATATTCATGATATGTGATACATGATTCTCATATTGGTAGTTAAAGGTACATGAGTTCATATGGCATGTGGTATAGTGTGATAGGGAAGTGTCAGGGTGGTGAGAAATGATGCAAATTAATGATTTCCTTATTTGTGATATATATGATTGTTATTACTGTATTTATTGTGGAATTTGTTCTTAATTCTGAAAAAACATAGATGGGGTTAATTTGATTTTTAAGAGGTTTTATACGTGGTTCTATGAGAGAATATATGGTATGAGGTCCCTAAGGGTTGGGATGAGGCCCTTGAGGGTTGGGTTGATCATGATCCACTGGTAGAGGATCAGAGGTTGGTGAAGCCTCCCCAACAAATGAATGATTTTGGGCCCTGGCTAAACAAGCTTCTAAAGAAGATCATGGTATAATTGATAATTATTATTGTTAAGGGATCATAGGGAGATAATATTTCTATGGATTATCAGACATAGGAGTTCCTGTCTCAGCACACACCATTATTTTAGGTTTGAGGGTGGACTATAACAAGTAGGGAGAAGGATTGAGTCAGTGTAGATGCTTTTTCACTTGTTAAAGTCACCACTATGTAAGAGGGTGAATAATGATACTTATATTGTCAAAGGAATGGAAAAATACTGGTGGGACATACAGTTATAGGCTGGTAGACATGTGGAACTGGCCTACATATATTTTATGACTAGGTTCTTCGAGCAGTTCTACTTGTAGACATTGCAGTAAAACCAATCTAGTGATTTCATGGTATTATTGTATAATCCTTCATCTATTATGGATTATGCAGTGAGTCTAACAGACTTATCATGATTTTCACATTCTATTGTAGGTGAGGTCATCAATAGGGTGATATAGTTTAAGTATGGCTTATGAAATTCTATTATGTAGTTGGTAAACATATTGAATATGTCTCTATTATCAGAGGTAGTGAATCATGATTTGATTTCTAAGGGAAATCCGATAGTGTGATCTTATTAAAGTAAGGTGATAATACTAGGTGAGACTAGAAGTGATGCTTCGAGGACCCAAAAGTAAGGTCTTGAGGAGTCTTAGTAGAACAGTCCTTCTAGAGACTCAGGTAGACCCCTGAGGAGAAGGTTGTAAATTGTGTGTTCTAATGAGGGATGTTGATTCATATCCGGGCCCCAAGTGAGTAGCCTCTGAAGGAGTGTCATGTTTGTGATTATATGGGCATCATGGATAGGTTATATATAATGAATTATTATTATGGTGAGAGTAATGTAATAGATATTCCTTCAGGATTTATGTTAGGTTCAAGAGGGGTACCAGAATATGGTAGCTAGTATTATGTTATACCCATAGGTCGTGGAAGAGAGAGAACCAGAAGTAGGGTCAGTATCTGGTAGTTTCTTTTGTTGTATATGGAGTTCAGGTCTCTAGAAATATAGTGTTAGGATAGTTGTATGTTTTTGTTATGGAAGGTTTGAAGAAATTTAGGTATCCAACGATATTTAGGGGATATTGTGGTAATCATGGATGATATAGGAATGGTTGAGAATCATATGGGATATATGGATTTATATCCATATAATTTGATGAATAGATATGGGTGTTGGGTATGGAATAGATATTTAATGATAACATGATGAGCTGAAAGAACTATGTTAGGTCATTTTGGGGAAATATAAGTTTGGGGGATGGTCAGGTTGGACTATTGGAATATCGAACCTGGTCGGGAAGTGACTGGTTAGGTAATTCCTAAGGTTGGAGTTCTATATTGGCAGTTGACATTTGACTGAGTAAAAGAGGTAGACCGGGAATATTCTTACGTGATTGGTCGATTTATTTACATCTCGACATTAAACCATATTTCTCAAGGATTATTTAACTTATGTTGTGGGGTCATCACATCCATGATTTTTTAATGTTCATTTTTAGGGTAAATTTGAACATCATGTTTGGTGAGCATACAAACATATAAATTGTGCATCAATGATTAATTTCAAAAATTAATTTTTTTTACATTGTTATCAAATGGCGTTTATGGATAAGTAAAAGTTTTATTTGTCCTGTTTAGTTTCAATATTTTTGGGATTAAAGAACCAATGTACTGGAGGAACAACACTCAGTGCATAATTAGGGACAACAATGCATCCTAAATTGTGTATCCCATTTGATCTAGATCATGGTTAGAGAAATCCTTTTTAGGTGGCCAGAAAACTGTGTGAGTCACATATAACTTATTTCATAGGGTTATCTTGAGATTCACACAATTTAAAATTTGTGCGGCCCACCCCATACACTTAGTGACACTTGGAGAGTGACTGTGCATGGTTGGCCTAGTATAATCCAATTCGTGCGGCCAATCTAGGAGAACAATTTTAAGGGAGGTTCCTTTTACATAGTGGCACCACATGGATTGTGAATTATTATCAAAACCATGTAGCCTAATTCTATGAGAGAACATTTTTCCTCTTTCAAATTTCATGTTGGGAAAAAATCCCTCATGTTTTCCCCTTGGTATGTTTTGCATCTGATTATGTTTGTAGAGAAATCCAGATGATAGAAAATGAGAATGTGTGTTGTTTTCTGATGATAGGTTTTTAAAGTGGCATAGTTTCTCATTGTTTCCAAAATTTTTGGGCCACAAATTCAGGAGTTTGATGTTGGAAAAGGAATTATTTCTTCATAGAAGTGAACGATATGAAGAAATTTTAAGAAAAATGGAAATGTATGAGAACCGCGTACCATAATTCATTGGTTGCACACCATGTTCCAAAAACGGTACATGTAGTGCTAGGAATGGTACATTGGAGTGGTTCGTGAAACCAAAAATGATTTATGGATGAGATGTAGTGTGGTATAAGGATTTCTTGACATTGGTGGAAGAGATCGACCACATACGAGAAAATTCAGTATGCAAACCATGTATGAAAATTGGTTCATGGGTGGCCTGTAGTTCATAGCAGCAGAAGTATCGATAAGCGGTAAAACCTGGATTGAAGATTTGATAAATCTTAGATTTGTGGATTTTGCAGATATCATTGCCTATATAAGAATCAATAATCCCAATTATCAAGATAAACCATCTTGAAAAAATAAGGATGTTATATTTATATAATATCCCCATTAAAACATAAGTATCATCAAATTATGTCATCCTAGTTGTATATATTATTTTTAAAGATCACTTGGAATAATATTGGTGGTAAATAATGGTTCAATTTAAAAATCACTACTCATTTTAAAAATATGTACACGTAAAAATGAAAAGCTTTTATTTAAAAAAAATTGAAAATAAATTAATTAATCTTAAAATCACAATGGAATTATGAAAAATGTGAAAATATTATCATGCCATATAAGTTAAAAAAATCCATCTATATATTTTTATTAGATAATTCAAAATATACCTCATACATAAAATGAAGTAAAATAATCCCTTGATACAATTTTTTAAAACATAAAAAATGGGTAAAAATGACATTAAAATTTTTTATAAGAATAGTGAAAACCATTTGTAAACCCATTTTTGAAAACATGGACTTGGAAGAGAAAAATTACTTAGCAGGTACTTAACTATAAACAATCCTAGATAATGATGTGATTGTGAAATAAATTATTCCCTCAAGTATCACTTTTTTTTCATTCACATTAAAACCTCATGTATAATAAATATGGATTTAGTAATAATATATTTCATAAATATATATAATCATATAATTTATAATATAATTATAACTCAATATCATCCTTTTATTAATAATTTTTTTCTTAAAATCACAATTCTAGAAGATAAATGCATCGTTTTCCAAGTATGTATCGGTTTTGTTGTCATAATACATATAATTTGAATAGGTTACCATAATTTACATAATTTTAATAAATGTATAAAAATAATATATATTATTTATATATATATATATAATCATTTATAAAAATTAGATATAGAATAATGAATTTCACAGTTCATGGAGACTATAGGTTGTACGTATGCATTAACACAGTTTTCATTTATCAAGTGATGGAATGAATGAAAATAAAATAATAATTTACAATTATATAATTATTATTATATCAAATATATCAAATATATTCATTAATTTGATCCTCATTATGATTCATGTGAAATAAAATTGAAAAAAAAGAACCACATCGCATCATGGAAATTGTAGCTCGTATATATGCACGAGCAACATTATCATTTTCTAAAAGATTGGATGATAAGAAGGTAAAATTGATATCACAATTCTATATATTTCACAATTTTATACATATCATATAGAAATGATAAAACCATCATAAGTCCCATTTATAAATGAGTTTTATGAAAAAATAATTATATTGCTATGTCGAGATGGTGAGATGTACTTACATATGAGTGATAATATAATTTCTCATTTGATGGTGGAAATGGGTGTATAGTGGTGTTTTTATAATCATAAAAACATTTAATCAAATTTAGGATACTGAAATTTTAAATTTTTTTGATAAATAATATAGATTAAGAGGAGATAATGAAGAGTAGAAAAAGAAAGTGGTCGGTTTGAACGATTACCTCTTCTTCAAAATGACTACATTATATCTCCTATAATGAGCTATTGTTTTGGTCTTTTTGGGAAAGAAAACACCTATATAATGTTTCTAGGGAAGTTTACAATATAATTTGAAAGATTATTTTCATCTTAGAAGGATAAATTTTCTGTAATCAAGTGAGCGAGCAGGTGTCATATTATAGTTATGGTGAGGGGAAATTTTTGAATTTAATAAATAAATAATATAAAATACGACTATTGTAGATCAAAATAATTTGAAATGGTCATAAATTAGAACATAAGATCGAATATGGTTTTAATATCATCAATAAATAAAATTTAAATAGGTTTATGTGACATTTTAAACTTTAAATTTTGGTTTAATCCCTTAATTAACCTATGGTAACATATTTTTTACTCTTAAAAGGTTACAATTTTACATAAAAGTAAATACAGACCCTTAAATGGGTAATGGATGACATTTCAGACCATTAATTATCACCATTTTTCTCATTTAATATTCTTTATGACTTTTATAAAATTTAATATAATATAAAATTCATAAAATATGATTCTCAATTTTGACAATATTAATTACTTTGAAATTAATAACATAAAAAAGAACATAAAATTAAAACAAATTATTTAAAAACATCAAAAAAAATTCATGTTAATATATTAAATTAATGGAAAACATTACTTATCTCAAATTATAATATTTTTTAGTTATTTTTAATATCATTTATTTTATTTTTTTCATAAATTAATAAATTATTACATCAACATTGTGTATGTATTTAAGGTAATTATTTAATTAATAAAAATTATAAATAAATTAACATAATTAATATAATTTAATTTTTCACAAAATTACATTAAATATTCTTCCATAAACAATTTTTGTACCTATTTGAATATGTAAATGATATCTAAATCTAAGATCTTTTCATTTGGTAATTTTTTTAGTTTACATAATATAAAACTCATTTTCATAGACATGTGTCCCTTAAAAATTAAAAATTAGAGACTAATGTGATCAGGTACTAATTTCATTCATCCAATAATAATTAATATTAATAATTATGTCACTATCACTTTGTTAAAACCTACATTTACTTCATTTACCCTTAATGTGGGGATAAATTTTACAAAAATTACTATTCATCTTGACAAAAAAGAAAATTGTGTATTTATAAAATTTGAACCCCATGATTGTAAATATTGAATCTATTTTCATAGATTTATTTTTCAAAATTTGACAAAATTAACTTTTATGTAAATGTGTAAAATGAACAAAAAACATTTTTTAGAAAAACAAGTTTTTAAATAAAAAAATTCACTTATAAAAAAATAATGTATAATGATGATGCAGATAAAGTGAATTATGTTATATATAATAAAATAATAAATATTTTAGTTTAATGTCAAATTCAAATCACACTGACACATTATATGAAAATGAAACCGGCATTGTAATAAAAATCGATATTTTCACTATTCACTCAGAAAACAAACTTTTCATAAAAATACAAAAACATTTCCCATATAAAATTTACATATATTGATTGAAAATATTAAATTAATTTGATAAAATATATTTTAAAAAATTTAAAAAACATAGTTATAATATTTTATAATAAAAATCAATAAAAATTCATTTTTGACGACAACATATATTTGAAGAAAAAAATAAAATTACTAAAAATTGGGTCATTAATTAAATAGTATATATATAGAGTACAAAAATTTTATATAATTAATAGTGTTTATAATCCTATTCATTCCCACCACATTAAAATTTGTGTAATAATATTAAATAATATTATTTTATATATTATATCATTTTTTCTTAAACTGGTGGATGCTTGTAACGTAAACTATAGAATGAGTAATATATTTTGAAGAAAAATTTAATTTATCCCTAGGGCCATACATTCCCCACCCTATTTTTTAAATTTAATCCTCATAATATTTATTAGTAATAAAAGTTTAGTCATTTGAATATTCCTTTTTGGAAGCTCACATCGTAATAATGGTTAATAGAACATCCTTTAGAAAAAAAGAAAAGGGAAAGAATGAATTTGAACTGGAATAAAACATAACTATTCTTCCATATATGAGAAGAAGGGAGGGAAGTGAAAACATATAAAAAGAAGAAAACTCTAACTGCAAAGCACTAATAGAAATTTTTAGTGATCATGTTTGGGATAAAAATAACCATAAAAAAACTGAAAATCTAATATGGGTTAAAAGTCCATTGATTTCATGGTATGAAATGTAAATGGATGACACTTTTATTTCAAGGTAATTTTCATAAAGACGTGGTATATTTGAAAATCCTGGTAAAATACTTGGGAAAGTAAAATTATAGGATTTCATTCTATCACATATGAATAATTTCATCTTTTTATGTGCATCAATCTATTTTCACCTGATCTCTTATTACATAAAATTGATATTTGAGATGAATTTTTCATTCCTAATAAACTTTTAATCAATTTATAAGAATCATGAGTCATTACTTCGGCTTCAAAATATTTAAAAAACATGGTTAGTATATAATATGATATATCATACATTAACCTCAAAAAAGAATCCAATTTTAGAAATTAACCCATTCAATAAATATTTAACATTAATAATGCTCTAAAATAGTAACAACCATATTCAAAACCAAAAACAATTTTGATCTCATATACTTCCATGATCAGAATAATTTTAATTTTAATTACTAAAATATTCTCATTCTGTAATGTATGTTCATTAATCTTAAATTATATAAGGTTATCTTAAAATTTCACAAAAAGGTAACTATCATATGTTCTTATAATAGATAATTCACCATTTATTTTAAATAATATCTTTTCTTAACTAAAACTTATTCCACTAGAGGTTTGGGTTCATGATTGTACCGATAAATAAAATATGATCTCTTTCATCCAGAAATATATATGGAATCGTTGTGGGTAGATCTAATCAATGTTTAGAATCATATTAAACATCACTAAATGATAAGATTTTCATATGGATTATTTTTAAAACACAAAAATACTATACCCCAATATAGAGTGGGGGATAAGTCTTAACAAAATATTATGATTATCTCCAAATATTATAATTTCATAAAATTTTCCTGTGTCCTTTGACTTTAGGGGTTATTATGGCTTACAATATTCAATACCCCTTGGATTAAGGAATTGATTATAATAGTTCCAAACACATTTCATTTTTAGCACAGAAGTTTGAGGGGTTAGTTTTTATGAGGTCTCTCTACATTTTTTTCATTTACCATCCTCATTACATCGCACTAGCATTCATTTTCTTGGTGAAAATGGTTCCCTCCATTAAATAATTTTCATATACCATTTATACATTAAATTGAATGATCCTTACCATATTTTTTGGAATGTAGTAGGTTGATTATTTTAATTTCCTCCATGTGGTAAGCCACTATTGATTCCATGAAGCTCCACCATACTTTTCTTAGTATAAGATCTCTGAGGGTTTACCTATTCCGTTTACACTATTAGTGCACATAAAACAATTTCTTTATAGCTTCCAAATTGAAATATGGATAATTACTTTTAATTTATTTGTTTCAAACCACTATAGAATCAATAAATTCTATTTTCAGGACTGATGATGAGACCTAACTAACGCCTTTTATATCTTGTAAAACATTACTCATAGGCACCAATTGATTCATTATCATTCTTTATAAGCTCAAGAAATTACTTCTCCATTTTTTTCATAGAATATAAGGGAAGTGCTTACTGAAAAATAATATCATAAATTCAACCCATCCTATATATCTAATTTCTTCTTTTTTCCTTGTATTTTGAATAATATTCCACCATTGATCCAGTATTCCATAAAAATAATAACCAACTAAGAAAAATCTTTCATTTTTTGAGCATTGAATAATGAAAAAATATATTTCCATTAAATTTACCTATCTCTCAAAAACTAGTGGATTTGGAGACCCATCTATGGATATCATTAATTGTCTCGCAAAAGATTCAATATCATGTGTCTCTCTCTTTGGTGCACTCTGATGTTCAACACGATCTATGTTTCCACCAATATATTGTAAGAGTTGAGTTACAATATTCACAAGATATTTCATCCCATATCATAATAAATTTTATTTCTCATGAGGATAGTTGTTGAATTGGACATCACATTCATTGTTCACGTCATTCCTTCTAATTCTAGTCATTGGCTAAAACCCAAAAAATAATAATGTGAGTAATGATAATCATTGTGAAACCCCACATAATCATGAAACAACATAAATTGATTGTTAAAATTAGGAAACATTCATTTAAATATATTAAACCTTTGGTTAAATGTAGTTCATCCATTATCAACCATATATCATGTTATCCAAATCTCAAAATATTCCCTAGGGTTCTTACTAATGTTTTCTCATGCTAGTATCCAAAGTTTAACTAAACACTACTCTGATACCAACAATAACGACCCATAATTTTCATACATAGTTATTAAATATATTTATATTAATAATCGTTATGTATCATTTTGATCCATGGAAGAGTCATATGGGTCTACTGCATTTTGAAAATTAGACACAGAAACAATTTGTTCATAAATGATCTGTATTGTATCCCTCTATGCTTTTCATAACTAGAAACCCTTCCTTGTCACATAATTTGTAACATATTTCAATACAACGTGGGGGAAAGAAGCATATAAAAGGGTGTGATTAGATTATAATTAATGTTAAACAAGGGATATATCAAAAATTACATAATCACTACAGGAGCATAAGTGTGTGCGAACATGAACATAACATTTTCAATCTATGACCTACATATCATATATCACAATCTTACATCATGGAATATTGTTATTTAGTTAATGAATCGTAAAATAATAAAATTACATAATACATGAAATTATAACATTTAATTAATACATGTAATTGAGGAATACACAAAAATATATAACATTGCGAAGATGTATAACTAGAAATAGGTTCACTCAAAAAGTTAAGAAAAAGTTATTAGTACCTCACATAATCTTATTGACGTGAAACTAAGTCCACATATAGTATTAGAGATAAAAAATCTAGTTCCAAACATAAAAAAATGAACATTAAATCCAGGACCATTCATAAACATATGTCATAAATACTAGGACCACACCTAATCTTATAGTCATGAAAACTAGGTCCATGTAAAAAATTGTGAACATGAAATGAATTTCATGCATAACATATTTACCTAATGAGTTATCTATATTTTCCTAGTGTATTATATAGAGTTATAGGTCCAAATCATCATATAAAAAAAATTATACATATATGTTCCACAAGATCATAAAACAATCCTCATTTTAGAACACATGAAAATAATGGAATTTCATCAATGTATTACCTATGAAAAATGGATCAGGATTTTTCAACATATTTTAAACATAAACTATATAAAAATGTGGTTTTTTTCCTCGAATCATATCCCTACTAAAAATTATGTATCATCAATGGATTGCATATTAGATGTAAAAAATATTTTTAAATATCATTTGGAATAATTTTGGAGGTAAATAAAATTTCCATTTTAAAATAAATTATCTTTTTAAAAGGTTACTCACTTATAAATGAAAAAAATTATGTGAAAATAACTTATAAAATTTTAAAGGAAGATTAAAATAATTAGGGAATTATTACAGTGGAAAATCCACTTATTCTGCATAATTTAAAAATACATGCCTTCCATATTTTTTCAAAAAAACTCACAAAGTCTATCATTTGGAAAATGAAAAAATGATTCCTTTAAAACCATTTAGTAAAAAGTAAAACAAGGTAAAAAGTACCTTAAATAATTTTATAAAAATATTAAAATCTTTTTGGAAATAATTTTTAGATAACATGGAAATGGAAAAGAAATATTCCCCATCAAGGACTTGAACATAAACAAGCCCAAATAATGGTGAGATTGTGAAATAAACCCTTACCTAAAGTCTCACCATTCCTTATTAATGTTTAAACCCATTTTATAATAAATATTCATTTATTATACATTTATTCCATAACCATATATAATAATACCATGTAGTATTTATTTATAAAACCCTATCACTTTTTTATTAATAATTATTTATTAAAATCATTGTTCTGGGTGATAACTGATTCAATTTCCAATAATTTTTAGGTTTGGTATCCTCGACCATTATACATCAATCACAATCTTATTATTTAAAGAATTTTTAGCATTGAAAAAATTCTATATATTAATAACATACATATCTATAATATCTCATAAAATAATAGAGATAAAAAAATGAATGATGCTGATCATGGAGATGGTAGGCTATACGTATAAATGATCAGTGTTTCCATAATTTCACTGATGGAATAAAAGAAATGAAAATAATAATTTACTATTATAATATTATCATATATCATATATGTCATAAATATTTCTAAAAATCATCTTTATTACCAACCATATGAAATATAAAATAAAATATAACCACATTTCATCATGGATATGGTAGTCCAAACAAACATACAAGTGAAGTTATCTTTTACCAAAAGAATGGAGGATAAGAATATTGACCTGATATTATCACTGAAAAAGTATAATTATTTCATAAATATAATATATAACCATGAAACCCATTATAATTCCTATCCTTAAAATTTTTTGTGGAAAAATGAATTGCACCTCTAGTTAGATATAGTAAGCCATACGTACACACGAATGATACTTTCACTTATTATTTAATGGGAAATAGGTTGTATAATGGTGTTCGAACAATCATAACAACATTTAATCTTATTGAAGATACTTAAGTTAATATTTATGATAAATATCATATATTTAGTGGAGTTAAATAATAGTAGTGAATGAATGTGATTAGTTAGGGTGGTTACCTCTTCTTCAAAATGAATCCTTTAAATATCATATAAAACAATTTTGGGTTTATTTTTGGGAGGCAAAACACATATATAATGTTCCAAGTAAATAGAAAAGGCTAATTTTTCATATTATGGTCAAGAAATATAGCTCAATTGTTGTAATGAGGTGATATAGGCGGGGTCCTTTTATAATTTCAGTGAGTGTAACTTTTAAGATTTCATAAAAAATAAAATAAAATATGACTATTCTAGGTAAACATTCATAAAATTTTAAATAATTAGAAATTAGGGTAGTATATTTTATTAATATCATCAAAAAATAATATTTATATAGTTATATGTGATGTTTTAATCATTCTCTTTTGGGATAACCCCTTAATTGACCTATTTTAACATTAAATGTGGTAACATATTTTTCAGTCTTAAAATGTTATAATTTTACAAATAAGGTAACAGTTGAATCATAAATGGAAACATGATGATATTTTATACCATATATTATTTCCATTGTTTTTTTAATATTTATAGTTTTTTCAAATACTATAATAAAATATTATTTTCATAAAATATCATTAATTACAATTTCAACACTGCTCATTACTTTAACATTAATAACAAGGAAAAACAAATATAATTCAAACAAATTATTTTAACACGTACCAAAAATTTCATGTTCATCTATTAAATTTATGGATCAATTTAAAAATATCAAATTATAATACATTTAATATTTTAAATATCATATATTTTATTTTCTAATATGTTAAATAATTATTTCATCTTGGTTGTATATGTATTAAACGTAATGATTTAATTACTAAAAAATATAAATAACATAAAATCATAAATTTAATATCATTAGACACAAAATTAATATTTGTATTCATTAATAAGTAATTTTCCTCCATATGAACACATAAATGATCTATAAACATGAGAGTTAAATTATGTCACTTCATCTGGTTTAAATAATATATATGTCATTTGCCAAGAAACATTTCAATTAAATAACTCAAATTTTATATTATGGTCATAAAGATATAATTACCATAATCCATTGTAAACTATGATTACTAATTATGGACTTATCTCTTACTTTTAACCTAGAGTTACCTTATTTACCCTTTACCATGGTGATAAAATTTACAATGGTTACTGTTCATTTGAAAAAAAAATCCCTATTCACCAAATTTGATCATCCTAATTATCAATATGGAATATGTTTCTAATTATTTAATTTCTATAATTTTAAAAAAATAATTCAAAATAAATTCATAAAACGGAATAAAAAATGACATTAGAAAAATGTGTTTAAAAAAACAAAACTTATACCAAAATCAAGTAGAATGACAATTCAATTGAATATAATTAGATTACATCTAATTAATTAATAATTATATTACATTGACATTAAATTCAAATCAAAATTATACTTTATAAGAAAATATAAATAGTAGTTTAACATTAATTGTTTTTTTTCTATTCATTGAAATAGTAATATTTTTTGAAAAATAAGAAAATTTCAGCCAAAGATAAATTTTATTTATTGACTTAAAAATGAAATTAATTTTATAAAATATATTTTCCAAATTTTTAAAAAATAATTATAATATTTTCTCAAAATAATCAATAAAACTTTATTATTTAAGGTTTTTTTTGGAAGAATAAAATGATATTACTAAAAATTGAGTGATTAACTACTACGTACTTATTGAGTAAGGACTTTGTATATAATTCATAAAGATGATAATCCTATTCAAACCCTTAATTTTAACATCTCAATGATAACATTAAAAAATATTATTTTATGTATTATATCTTTGTTCTCTTAAACTTAATGATGCGTGTGACACAATATATCTAATAAGTTTAATGTATTTAAAAGAAATAATTCATATAATATATTGGTGTTAAAATATCCCACCAACCATTAGTAAAGAATTTCCTCTAATTTTTTTCTTAGTAATCAACGTTTTTTTGTTAAAATAAATTTTTAGACATCAACATCGTAGCAAGGGTTAATATAACTTCATCTTTAAAAGAGAGAAAGGATAGTAAAAAGGTTATTAGAATAACACATAAATTTGATTCCAAATAAGACAAAGTATCTGGTAGTAGAAAACATGGATATGGTAGAAAAACCTAACTCATAGTGACTAATATATTGTTATATAGATCATGTTTAGGAGAAATTTAACCCTTAAAAAACTATAAATCTATGATGGGTTGAAAGACTATTGATTTCGTAGTAATAAAATTAAACAGATTTTTTTTTCATTTCAAGGTCATTTTCCAAAATATGAGGTATTATTTTACAATCTGGATAAAACACTAGATATGATAAAATTAATTAATTTCATTCTATGACATAATAATAATCTCATCATTCAGTTGTGATTTGATCTATTTTCAGCTGATATCTTACTCCAAGAAATGGGTATTCAAAATGATTTTTTCAAGTTTAAAGAACATTTAAATGAGTCATTAGACTCATAATTCTTTCTTTAGGACTCTATATATCTACCAGAAGAATCATTATTAAATTATATAATAATTAATACATTAACCTCAATAAAAATATCCAAATTTTCAAATTAATACATTCCAAAAGTATTAAACCTTAAGAATCCTCTAAAATATGACTCACCATATTCAAAAAGTATAAACCATGATCTTATATTCTCCAAGTTATACAAATAATTTCCAAAAAGTTCACAAT
The DNA here is from genome assembly GCA_963277665.1 of Viscum album. Taxonomy (NCBI): domain Eukaryota; kingdom Viridiplantae; phylum Streptophyta; class Magnoliopsida; order Santalales; family Viscaceae; genus Viscum; species Viscum album. Next base: position 1,469,135,852 of record OY728125.1, on the reverse strand, counting down.
CATATATGATTCTAAAATAAAATTCAACATTTATTATTTAAAAAAATTCTCATCTTAGAAAAAAATAATTACATTAGAAGTTTGGATTCATCATTTCACTAATTGATAAAATTTGATAACATTTTCTAGAAATGTATATATATTCTATATAGGGAGAGCTAATCAATTCTCATAATCACATCAACTTCACTGAAGGATAAGATTTTCCTAGGGAATATTCATAAAAAATTAAACATAAAATCACCTATTCTAGAGTAGAGGATAAGTGTTCACAAACTATCATGAAACTCCATAAATGACTTAACTTCATATCCTTTCCATTATCCCTTTATCTTCAGTGGTTTTGGGCTTAATATATTCATTATCCCTTAGATTAAGGCATTTATTTTCATAGTGTCCATATTCATTCCATTTATAGCATTGATGTGAGCATGGTGAAGTTTTTAGAGCTCTCTATCTATTTATTTCATTGAATATACTATTTACATCATTCTATCATTATTTTGATTGAAGGAAAAGTATTCCAACAATTGAAACATTTTCTTGTTCCTTTCATAAATTTAACAAAGTTCTCTTTCTAAACTCTTTGTAAATTTAGAGGTTGAAACTTTTTCTTCCCTCTATGTGGAAAACCACTGGAGCTCCAATTAAGCTCCATATTCCATATATTATCACCATAACATTGAGGGTTTCATTGTTCCATTTACACTTTTATTGAACATAAAATGATTTCTCTTCAACTTATGTAGTCTATTATGGAAATTTTCTTTCAAATAATTTGTTTTAAACAACTAAATAATCGATAAATTTTGTTTTTAGGGCTGATGATTAAACATAAATCATACATTGAAAGTCTTGTAAAAGTTTCCACATATGTTGTAATGGATTCATTGTCCCTTTTCTTAAGATCAATAAATTCCTTCACAAATTTTTTCAATAGAATACAAGGAATTTACTTACATAAAAATATTACCTTATACTAATATAATACCTTAGAGCTAATTTCCTCCTCACTCAAAATATTGTGAATAAGATTTTATTATTGATTTCATTTTCCTTCAAACTGATAAAAAACTAGGGAGGCGTTTTCATGGTTTGAGAATTGAATAAAAGAAACTATATTTCCATCACATTGATCCATTTCATAGAAATTAGTGGATCATGATACACATAGAAATATGTTGTTTGTTGTTAAATAAAAGATTCAGTAATTTATTTTTTCATCCATAGTTCAATCAGAATTTAAGCAAGATTCGTGTTTCCACTGATATCTTGAGAGAGTTGAGTGATAAGATTCAAAAGATATTTAATCACATCTGTTAATCCATTTTATTTCTCTTGAGTGTGGTTGTTTAATTGAAAATCACATTAATTTTTCACACGATTGATTATGGTTCCATTCATTGACTAAATCCAAAAACCAAAGTGTGAGAAATGATAATCATAGTGAAACACCACATAATCATGAAACATCAACTGTTTTATGCTTAAATCATTACATAGTATTTTTTGTCTATGAAAACTCATAATTAACCCCGGTTATCCATGATCAAAACATATGATGATATACTATTATAAGATGTATCCCTAGGGTTCATACTGAATATTTCTCATCCTTATTTCCAAAGGTTAATCAAAATGTTCTCTAAAACAAAATTAAAAACCTGAATTTCAATACATATTTGTTACATATAAGTATATAAACATTCATTAGATAACATGTTGATCCATTAAAGAATATTTTAGGTCAGGTTCTATTATATTCTTTGACACATAAACAAATATTTCATAAATAATTTATACCATCTCCCACTAAGTACTTCATAACTAGCACCCTTCATGGACACAAAATTTCTAAAATCATTATTCATAACCTTGGTAAATTAGACTTAATAAAGGGTGACCTCATATAAATTGTAAGGTTAAATAAGGATGATATCAATAATCACATAATCACAACATCACAATATGGGTGTGAGAACATGAACATAACATTTCAAATCTAAACCATACATATAATAGATCATGTTATTATGCCATGGTATAAATATTGATAGTTCATGAATAATAAAATAGTCAAGGAACATAATAATACTTATAATAACATTTATATAATAAATGTAATTCATTCATACACATAAATTTATAACTTTTTGAACTTGAAAAAATAAGGACACGTTCACTCATTATGTTATGGATATGAATTCACTCACTCGCATAAATTGGTGTACATGAACCGAGTTAAATGCATAATATTATGAAAAGGAAACCTAGGTAAACATATAAACTTGTGGACTTGAAATTTAGGCCCATTCATGTACTTATGGACATGAAAACTAAGTCAACTCCTAAACACATGGACCTCAAAAAGTAGGTCTAAACCTAAAATTATGAACATAAAATCAGGTCTATGCATAACATATTTACCTCATGAGTTATCAATATTTACTCAATTGACTGGATGGAGGTATATATTCCACCAGTGAAAAAATTAAAATAATAAATACATGTTCCATAGGATCAGAAAACATTCATAATATCAAAATTTATGAAAATAAATGAATTTCATCAATATATAACCTGTGAAAAATGAAACGAGTTTCCTCAATAACTTATCTACATAAACTATCCAGGAAAAAACAATTATTGTATCCTTGGATCATATTTATAGTAAAATTTTTGTATCATCAAATTATGCCATATAATAGGGATAAATTATTTCAAAAGATCATTTGACATAAATATTGAGGTAAATATACTCTTCATTATGAAATCAATTATATTTTTAAAAGGAATTAAATTTATAAATGAAAACAATTCATTGAACATTACTTTTAAACATGTAATGGACTCTTAATATAATTAAGGATTCATGAAGGTGGGAAAATAAACTCATTAAATATAATTTTTTTTTAAAACACTTCCATATTTTTTGGAAAATTCCCAAAGTGCCTCATTTGGAAAATGAATAAATGATTCCCTTCAACCCATTTTGTAAAACGACAAACATAGAAAAAATTAAATTAAACGATTTTTTGAGAATAGTAAGAAACTGTTTATTTTTTTTAAAGCATGGACATGGAAGAGATTTATTCTCACTAGGGACATTAATAAAAAAATCCGGGATAATGATAAGATTGTGAAATAAAACCCTACCTTGAGTCTCACCTTTCCTCATTCACATTCAAAACTCATGTAAAATAAAAATGGAATTATTTTCAATTTATTCCATAATAATATATAAATATATCATATATTATTTATTCACAACATCATATCTTATGCTTATAAACATTGTATTATTAAAATCAGTAATCTGAGTGTTAACTGCTTTGTTTTCCAATCATGTTTTGATTCAATAGAATCATTCCTTGAAATTTGATTAGATTAACATCATGTATTATGTATTTATAATGGTATAAAAAAATATATTATTTATATACATATTTATAATCATTCATAAAATATAGTGATAGAAAAATGAATTCCACCATTCACATAGATGGTAGGATGTAAGTATGCATGAATGTTGTATCTATTTCTCAACTGATGGAATGAAGGAAACGTAAATTATAATTAAACATTATAGAATAATTATTATATCATATATATCATATATATTAATCAAATTCGTCCTTATATGATAAATATTATTGAAAATCTAACAACATCGCATCATGGATATGGTAGTTCATACATAAGCACGAGCGACATTATCATTTCCCAAAAGATTGGATTATAAGAAGTCAGAAATGACATTATCTTTCTAAAATTATAATTATTCCATAAATATAATATATAAACATTAAAAAAGTCATAATTACTATAAATAAGTTTCGGTGTTAAAAAATGAATTCTATTGTTACGTTGAGACTGTAAGTAGAACGTACACATGAGTGATAATTTCACTTCTTATTTGATAGGAGAGAGGGTGTATAATGGTGTTTTAATAATCATAAAACTATTTAATAATATTTTGGATATTTAATTTACTATTTAATTATAAATATCATAGATTTATTAGATTTAAAGAATAGTATAAAAATAAAGTGATCAGTTAGAGTGATTACATCTTCTTTGAAATAACTCTTATTTATCCCCTATCAAGGGATCTGGGTTGGTATTTTGGGAAGGGAAGAACCTCTAGGAGGTGTGTATGGAGGTGGAAAAGTAATGTTGGAAGATTTTGGTTGATATTTATGGCTCAATTTTGTGTATCGTAGTGAGGGAAGAGGTTTCCTTTTATAATTGAGGGGAGGGTCTGTTTTGGGATTTCAAAAAAATAATATATAATAAGACTATTCTAGATCCAAATACTTAAAAATGTTCATGAAATAAAAATTATGTTATTATTGAAATATCACCATCCAATAAAATATGCAAATTTTTATGTTATATTTTAAAACTTATCTTTTGGTTTACCCCCTTAATTAAACTATTTTAACATTAATCATGGTAACATATTTTTTACTCATAAATTGTTATTATTTTATAAATAAGTTAACTATTTGACTAATAAATGGATAAATTGTGAACTTTTTTACCATATATTATCACCTATGAACTTATTTAATATTTTTATGATTTTTTATTAATTTTATTAAATACTATTTTTATATAACATCATTATTTTCAAATTTAAAACTATTCAGTACTTTGATTTTAATTACCTAAAAAGCACAATAAATTAGAACAAATTATTTTAATACATCTATTACATGTCTGGTTAATCTATAAGATTCATGGGTGAATTTATTTATCTCAAATTATAAAAAAAATATTTTTAATATCATTTATTTTATTTTTCCATAAATTGAATAATTATTGAATCAACATTTTAAATGAATTTAAGGTAATGAATTGATTACTAAATATTATTAATAAATTATTATCCTAATTATAATTCTATTAGGGAAACATTACTATTAGGATTCATTTATAATTAATATTTTTCTTATGTGAACACATAAATGATATTCAAATCTATGAGAGTAACATTTTGTCACTTCCTCTGGTTTAGATAATATATAAGTCATTTTCAAGGACATTTAACCATTAAAAAACTTAAATTAGAGCCCAAGCTGATAAGGTTCAAATTCAATTCATCCATTAATAATTAAAATGAATAATTTTGGCCTTATAACTTATTTGTAACGTAGATTTACATTATTTTCCCTTTATCTAGGCGATAACTTTTATAATAGTTAATAAAAAGTTTGGCCAAAGTGCAGAATATTTAAAAATATTGAACCTCATAATTCTAAATATAGAATAAATTATTCATGATTCAATTTCTAGAAGTGTAAGAAATTAATTTTAATATAAATTTTTGAAACAGAAATAATTTTTTTTTGAAAAATGTGTTTATAAGAAAACAAAATTAAAAATACCAAAATCATATATAATGAAGATTCACATTAAATTAATTATATTATATCTAATTAAATAATACTTATTATTATTTTATATAAAATAAAAATCATCATGAATATTTATATGAATATAAAAATGAAAGTATTATAAAAATTGGTATTTTTTTATATTCACCAAAAATTCAAACTTTTTCATAAAAGTACTAAAATTTCATCTAGAGATAATATTCATATGTTGATTTAAAAAATGAAATTCATTTTATCAAATACATTTTCAAACATTTTCAAAAATTAATTATAGTATTTTCTCACAAGAGACAAAAAAAATATTTTTAAAAAAAACATAGTATTGAAGAATAAAATGACATTAATAAAAATTGAGTAATTAATTAATAAGTATATATATTGAATAGTTACCTTGTATATAAATAATAAGTTATTTAGTATTTTTCATACCCTCCAATTTAACATCAATTTCAAAACATTAAATAATAATATTTTTAATAGGATATCACATTTTTCATAAACTCATGGCTATGTGTAACATAAGCTATCGAGGAGTTAAATATATTTGACAGTAAAATTTTATAAAATCTTGGGGTTTTAAAATATTCTTGAATTATATCCCCAGTAGATATTATGTAACATCATAGGGTTTCATCCTAGATGTAAAATGATTTTGAAATATCACATGAAACTTTTTGTGGGGAAAATAATTTTTCATTGGAAATATCATATTAAAACTAACAAATCAGAAAATAATTTTTAAATAAATTTCATTAGAAATAACTTTTGAAAATTATAAATTATTCTATAAAAATAATTTAAATATTTTCTTGAGTAAAATATCCTTTCTACTTTTAATAAAAATTTAAAACATAAAATAATTTTAAAATAATTTTCCTTGAAAATAACCCTTAAACTTATAATGAAAACATTAAAAATTATTTTAAAAAAATACCTATGGAAAATATCCATTAAAATGATAAAAAACCTTTAAAATAGAATATATTTTTAAAATACTTTTATTTTAAAAAAACATTTAAAATATAAAAAGTAATATTTACAAATGATTACAAAAATTTCATAAGGAGATAATAATTTCTTATTTCAAAATTTCATTCAAAACATAAAAAAAAATTTGTAAATATTTTGACTTTAAATTTACATTAAAAAAATTAATTATTATTGAATACAATTTAGGGAATTAAATTATGTTCATTCAAACCACGTTAAAACAATGGTTGCATTAACATTTTCATTAAAATCCAAACATGCGTTATTTGGAAAACAACATGAATATTCTTTTAAAAAAAATTTAAAAAATAAAAATGTATAAAAAATAATTTATTAAATCATATTAATAATGATAAATAAATTTTTCAGAATATTTTTAGAATACATGGTTTTAAAAGTAACATGTTTTTGACTGAAGAGAGAAATAATGTCAACTTTTCATAAAAACATTCTTCTTAACTCTTGGGTACCTAGAGAGAGGAAAATTAAGTGAAAAAATTTATTCTAATTAAATAAAAATAGGATAATAATATTCATTATTTTATTTATATATGGATTATATTATTTTATAATGGGATCATAATCATTAACAATCTCAGTATACAATGAGATTGTTATGAAAATCTCTTACCAATTTTGTAACATTTATTCATAATTAAAAAGAAGTATATTCATATTATAATTTGTAAAAGGGATAGTATATACAGCTCATTGAAGAAGATAGTTTCATAACATAACCTAGGTCTCCAAGAGGTCAATTTGAGACAAAAATACCTTACCGCTTTGGAAAATTTTGAACTGTATAACCCATTAAATATTGATCCTAAAAGAGATATGTAAATTCCAATAAATTTAAATATAATAATAATAAAATAAATTAATGTTCATTATATACACCACATAAAAAATATGGTTAATATGGATTTTAATTCACGGAAAATTAAAGGCATAAAAAATCCCTTATCGCTTTTCTAATATTTCGAATAAAAAGCCACAATAAATTATAACAACAACTGAAAATATAAATATACTTAAAAATTAAGATATTAATGATATAAAATTTAAATTGATTATTTTATACATCACATAATAGAAATTAGTGGTGATTTTTTATATGACTCTCCGAAATAAAAGAGAGACTATAAGTCCAATACCTTAAGTATCGAATTCCTTCGTACATATGTGAACCGCCTTTTTAATAAAGATATGTTTTTTATAAATATGTTAAATAACCATAAATATATATCATAAAATATATTATTTTTTTATGACCTTTTATTACACTTTTATTAACACTTCCATGTTAAAGTAATGATTTGGGCAATAATTTTTTTGTTTTCATGTATATTTTGATTTGTTATTTTTAGTCTGGTTACTTTATTCAAAGTCCCATCATATATAGAATAATAATCAGTAAATAATTAAAATATTAACATGTAAATTATAATTTTATGATAAATCAGTAAATATATTTTTGATAAATGAATTACATTACGGTCATGGAGATAGTTGGTCATACAAACACATAAGTAACCTTTCCATTTCTCAAGTATCATTATAGAAATGCAGTAAGTAATTTTTTATACATAAATAATTATAATAATATAATATATAAAAAAATTTATATTTAAATATTCATATTCATTTCATCCATGTGGTATGGTTATGAAAATAGAGATTTTCATTGCTTTATGAAGGTGGTAGTCCACACGCACACAAACGATGTTATCGTCTTTCGGTGAGGGAAAAGGTCATAAATAAAATTATATATCAATTTTAATAATTATAAATATTTCATTAATATAATAATTATGTAAATTATATCACATATATTCATTAACATTATCCTTATTATCTTCCATGTAAAGTATTAGTGAAAACAAGTCACATCGATTTGTGACGTTGTAGTCTTCCGTACATATGAGTGACATAATTATATCCCATACAATATGGAAGTTAAATAAATTTATATTTTATATAATGTATAGATAGGTATAATTATGTTATAAATATAATATATTTACTTTATATCCATTATAATAAAAAATCGTGAAAGGTGATAATGCCAAAAAAATAATGATATCGGTTTCTGAGACGATGGCCATCCGTACACACGAATGAGAATGTCATAACTCATTATATGAAATTTAATATGGTTTTAGGTAATTAAAATAACATAAAAACATTATATTTATATATAATATAATTATTTTATTATATTTATATTGTTTAATAAGAATTTATGGAGGTGGAAACATAAATAAAATAAAAACACTTGTTGAAGAACGTTACCTATTATTCATGTGTCCTCGTTTTTTGCACTAAAATCCTTACTATGATAGATTTTTTTCCAAAATATAGATACAAAGATAGTAATTATTTTAATAACTAAATTGTTTTGAAGGTGTGTAAAATATAGTACTATGGGTGGCCATTTATAAGTAATAATGTGGCACAATTGATATATTTTTAAAAGAAAAAGGTGTATTCTTGTTTTAATAAGAATAAAAAGGAAAAAATGTTTATTATAAAAACTTAGACAAGATAATTTATAAATATTTCCATAAAATATCTTTTATAAATGTGGTAATTCATTTTATCCCTTTCCATTTTTGTTTAATCACATGGTAAACCCATTTTTACATTAAGAGTGGTAATCAATTTTTATTTCTTTCACTGGTCATTTTGGTGAAAACTTAATTTAATATTTTTATATAATATTAATTTTACTGATTCCAAATATTGAATACATATTTCCAAATTCAATTCAATATATTTTAAAATTTTAATTAAATATTTATCTCATATACATGACGATAAAGTGTTTTTTCAAAGAGAAAATGTTCAAATGATTACAAGGTTTTATATGAAGAATAACTATAAAAATTATTAAAATGGACTAAATTCGATTAATATATATATATATATAATTTAACTAATTTTCATTTAAATAAATTAAAAATGTAATTTTTCATTACAAATAACTTATATGAATATGATGTTTTCAATTAAAATTCAGTATTTTTCTCTTTTCATCAAAACAATATTCTTTTTCGAAAATTCAAAACAATTCCCCCAAATCTAATTTATATGATATTATTTCATATATTAATTTTATTTTATAAAATAAATTCTCTAAAAGGTTTAGAAATTATTAGTTTTTGTTCACAAGAAAAAATTAATTTTTCCTAGAAAATAAATTTTTTAAAAAATATAAAGAGTTATTTGAAAATTTCGGCATATTTTGTTATTTTATTTTCATTATATAAAAAATAATTCATTAGATTTAAAATTTATTTACTATTATTCATATCTCTATTTTTTTCTAATAGGTTATAACATTCGTGTTTGAATAATATTAATAATATATTACTGTTTTGTTGAAACTCGATGTCTCATGTAACATAAGCTAAACCCCGTGTTTCATGTAAAAAAAATAAATTGGTTTTCTAGGTAAAAATATATATCAAAAAATTTAATTTAATAAAAAAAATAATTCTTAAAAACAATGGATTTTTCATTCCGTGTGATGTGGTGATGAAAAAAATCACATCTCTTATTAGAGGTCATAATTCAAACGTTTTTTATCAAGACTATCAGGTACACATACACACCTAAGTGTGCATATATATAAATTAAATCTATCATTATAACCACCCATGATAGGATGTGATGGAAATGACTCACATCGGTTCATAGGGTGGTAGTCTAATTTACACTTGAATTGTTATTTTCTTCTAATTTGATTGAAGAGAGTATGGATAGAGGTTTTAAAATTAACATTATAAAATTAAAATATATGGAATATAATAATTTTTTTAGTTCTTTGTGGTTGAATAATATTCAAATGAGGTACAAAAATAAAAAAAAATTGGTTATGTACTATACATCATCTTTAGAAAACCTCTTTAGGTTTATAACTAATGCCGACCTATGATGGTTTTTTTTATAAAAATGGAATATATTATGTTTTTGGATGTAATTAAGTGATTTATGTAGGTTTTTATGATCAAAAATTCTATTTATGGGTGTATAAGAGAGTGGAATTTATGATTTTCTTATTGGGGAGAGGAAATACTTAGAATTTTTAAAAAGATTAAAATATATTAATGTATTACACAAACAAAATGGATTCAAAATGAACCGTATAAAAATATTAGATGATATATTGTTTAAATATATCTATAAAATTTAATTTATAGAAATTTTTGGTTCTTTGTAACCCACATCACTTTATTTTAAGCCCTCGGTAAACCGGTTTTAAACTTAACCATGGTAACAAAGTTTTACTATTTTTACAGTTCATTATGAAAAAAATATAGATAAACATATTAACTAATATTAATTATTCTGATTAAAAATTTGAAATCAATTTTATTAATTTAAAATAACATATGTTTTAGAATTTAATTTAATATCAAACCTGCAAAATTCAATAAAAATTGGTTATTCATAAAAATGAATTTTTATGTATAAAAATGTTTTTATACAAAATTAAAATATAATATTTATTAAATTAAAATTTATTGGACTATATTTAATCAAAAGTAACTAATTAGATTTTACAACTAATTCAAAATATAATGTTTCATTGGAAATATTTAGAAAGAAATGATAGGTTTTAATAAAAAAAATATTATTTTTAACTGTTTATTAAAAAATAAGTCTTTCTAAAAAAATTTAGAAATTCATCCTTAAGTAAAATTGGATAGATAAATTAAAAAATTAAGTTCATTGAGTCAAATTAAAATTTTATAATTTTCAAATCATTATTTTAAATAATAACATATAATATACGAAACCAAAAGTTTTCAAAAATTAACTCATTTTTTCCTATTGATTGAAAAATTACAGAATATTCGTATAATGAATATACCCCTATAAAATATAATTAATAAATATTAATAAATACTGAAAATTATCTATCATAACATTACATAGGGTTTTTAAATGTTCCCTATTTTTAAATTTTTTCCCCATGGTTTTATTCAAAACATAATCAAATGGGGATATTTTTCTTTCATTAAATTTTCTGATTCCCAAGATTCCTCTTTAATCATATGGTTTTTTGAAAAATATTTAACCTTATGAATCAAATTATTCAAAAAATATATATTTATGTCCAATAATATGTACTTGTTATTCTTCATAATAATGGTTTTCTTCATACTAAACTACTTTAGGGCTCAATACATGACATACATATAGAACATATTTTATTTAAAATAAAATATGAGAAAGGTCATGTAGCTATGATAAACTCAACGGTAATGAAACTCAGTAATAAACTGATCAATTATTCACTAGGATTTCATATGGTTAAAATAAACATAGAGTTAAGTTTAAATTTTTATAGAAACTGATAACTCTTCTCCATATTGATGCATTAATAAAAACATGACATCCAACATCAAAATAAATATCTTTCTTCTGGTTATGCGCATAACACTTTCTTCATATATGAGTTATCCCCGTGCATGGTTGAATAATCTTCACCATATAAACATTTCTTATACAAACTATAGTCCAAAAAAATATTAAATTTAATTCATACCAACAATTATTATTTATATAATTGTTTCTATATAATGTTTCATAAGGTGTCATCTATATATTGGAATGAAAGATGTTATTTCAAAAAAACTCAACCAAATTTATTTTTTGTTCCTAAATTCCCTTGAAACTAATTTAACAAGATAAAATATATTTCTAAAATGTATTATTCATTATCTATAACTATATATTAGATTCAGGATGAATGGTTGTACTGATATTTAATTGAACGCCCAAAGGAATCCAAATTCATTACTAGAAATTAGAGGTGAATCTATGATCCCTATAAAATATAATGGAAATAGAGACTCAATGTAATTGAATTATATAATTAACATTATGTTTAAATGTTTATCCAAATTCATATTATCTCAAAAGGCATCAAAATTGAAATATTATTTAATCGATCAACAATTACCCATATCACATTATAACCTTGAGATGTATTTGTGAATCCCAACAAAAAATATGTGGATATATTCTTCCATTTCCAATCATCAACTAGAAAATACTAAAAAATACCCTTCAGTAATTATATAACATCTCCAACATATTGATAATTCAATCATTTCATTGTGAATTCAATAATATTATTCTTCATTCATTCCATCCAAAATTTTTCTTGAAGGACATTATGTATTTTTTAATATCATGATGAATAAAAAATGGAGATCTATGAGCCCCACCCAATAGTTCCTTATTAAAATAAGGATTACATAAAACACATTAGCTTTATATAAATCTCATAAAACCTTCTTTATCAATATTAAAATCATAAAACATACCTTTCTTAAGCAATTATATATCTTCCTTTAAATCACAGTCTTCTATTTATGATTTATTAATCATGACAAAAAAATCCAATTATACTAAAACCTAAACAAATAGAGGGAGTTCATGTATGCATTATTTATAAGGGAACATAAATAAAATCACTAGCGGGGGTTTTATATTCTAAATGTATAATTTTTAATGATGTATTATATTTCTAACTTAACAAACTAGCTACCATGTTTTCCTTTCCTGTATAGAAAAGAGTTATAAAGTCATAATATTTTATCAATTCCAACTATCTCATTTGAAAAATGTTATACTCTTTCTAATTGAATATATAATTCAAAATTTAAGGATCATTATACATTTCACACTTTTATACATAAAATTTATTTCACCAAATTTTTAAACAAAACACTACAGCTTCCATTTTAATGTAATGTGTAGGATAATATGCTCATGAGTTTTTAATTGATGTGATCATAATAAATTACTTATTCATTCCGTAATAAACCAAAATCTATTTCTATAAATGAAACACCATTTTATATAAATAATTCCCCATTTCATGATGTAAGGTAAAATACTAGATCATTCACTAATATTCAATTTAAATTCCTATAAACATTTATCACATTCTTTTGTCCAGATGAACCTAACAACCATTCGTGTGAACATAGTTTTTGAGCTATATAATCATGAAATTTTCATAAAAAACCATTGGTAACAGTTATATAATCGATGATATCTATGAATATGAGTGTCATTTATAGGTATTGGTCATTAATAAACCACATTATTTTTAATAGGATCACCATATAAACACTCTTAATTTATAATATATTCAATTAATGTAATCAGGTGTTACAAAAATTCACATTTTTAAAATTTTCAATATAACTTATTTTAATTCAAGTATTTCATAATAAACATAAGATGTATTTTATTATCCTAATGAATTTTATAATAAACCAAAATATAATCAATAAACACAATCATAAATTTATCCAAATATTCATGGAAAACACTATTCATAGGATCCTTGAATATAGCTAGAGTATCTATCCACCCATAGAGAATAACTAAAAATTCATAATTCCCATTCCTATTAGGAAATGTTTTCCTAGGTATTCCATTCTCCACCACCTTTAGCTGATGGTACCTATACCTAAATAAACCATTGAAAAATATTGAACTCCTCGAATTGGGTCAAGCATGTCATCAATATGAAGAAATAAGTAATTATTAAAAAGTGATGTTATTCAAATATATATTCTGATTTCAATTACTCATGGAACCAACATTCATTTTAACAAATAAAATATCATCACTCCATATTGAAGTGATAGGATGAATAAAACCTTTATTAAGAAAATATTTTAACTTCTTCTGATATTCCAGATGTTGTACTTGATCCATTCGATAACGGGGTTCTGAAATTTTCTTCGAATCATAAACTAATTCAATATTTATCTAAAATTCATGATCATGTATAATAATATAAAATTTATCATAAAAACATCAATATGTTCTATTAATAATGGATCATCATTAATTTGAGTGGTTTCCTTATTTTTAATAACATGAGAATTATGACTTTCATTTCCATATCTTAACATCTTTTTATTATCTTGACATGTAATGAATGGAATAAATTCATTCTTATATAATAACTAAAAATAATTTTTCAAAATAACTTCTTTGGATCTGTAATATATCTTAGAATGGTAAACTATGCCAAACCATATCTAGAATAACATCAAATTCGACAATGGGAAAGATAGTAAAGATTGTAGGGAAAACCCTTTCATGCATGATAATAATAATATCATTAAAAGTTATTATTTATATAATAATTACAACATTTATTTACTAGAAACCCATAATTCATTTCTTGAGGTATAATTTTCATTTTACAAGAAAAATTATCAGAATTGAAAAAATGTGTGGACGTAAAATGAAATAAGATATTAGAATAATCTGAATAAACAAGTAATGTACCTATTAACACTTAAATCGATGGCCCAACATATACCAAAGTAGTTTAAAATTATTTCGACACACCCTTATTATTATAATATTGCTACATCCCATCATTTGTGATCTACTTCGGACAAACAACTTAACAATGACCCATATCATTAAATTTGAAACACTTTACATCCAAATTATAAAAAATTTCTTATCAAAACCAATACCTATTTTTTCAATACCTATCCATATTCTCAAATATTTCACAAAGGTATAACTACCTAGACTTCTTATGATATTCCCCAGGGTAGTTTTTACCACACTAATCCCAAACTAAAAACATTATTTTGTTAACATCATATTTATTTAATAAATTCATCCCATTTGTCTTCCACCAACACCACTATTTCTACTTGATTTTTTTAATCAATGAATCACAAGAAAAAAACATATATTCCTTCTTAGAATATTAAACAATTTTCTCATAACATCTAAATTCATAAGGGTCCAGTGCACTTTGGTATCGTGGTATTAATCCTGAATAAAATTACTTAATTTTAATTTCAAGTATCTAAATATAATTTGGGTTGTAACATAACATTTAGATAAATTTTTATTTATCTGTGACCCTGGATCTGCCTCATTTGATCATAATACTAAAAATTTATTTTCCATCCTATGTCGAACACCCTTTGGAAAATAATTCTCATGGAAAATATTCTTAAATTTATTTCATTTCATGGAATTAATATATTCTCTTTCTCTATTATCTTTAACCACTAACCACTATAGATCAGATTCACCTTAAAAATCATAAATACTAAGAGTGTACTTTTTACGATTTGAACAACCCATTACATTCAATATATTATCATGATTTATAATATATCCCAATCTTACCACAGTGTTAGAAAATCCACAGAATATTGGAGGGTGATGCCTCATAAAATCTTATACTATTAATATGTTCCTTTGATGTGGATCACATTTCTCTCTAGTATATATAATACTACCAATTATATCATCCATAAAATGAGACATCACATCAAATAATTCCTTATATTGAATTCCATCCTTTTAATGTTTTTTATTTGAATGGATATTATACTCATGGTTCCATCCTACTTCAACTTCTCAGTTTCCTCTAAGGAAACCCATTCTAAATATATATAGTTTAAATTAAGAAAATTTGTAATCATTAAATAAAAAATCATTATAACCATAAATTCTATCCTCTTATTGGTAATTAATTCCATTATCTTAACCAATAAAATTATAAAAATTTCTATTTATAACAACTATAAGGGTATTTCCTTGAACAATTAATAAAATTGATTTTTTAAAAAGGAATTCATTTTATTTCACTCCTAGATATATTTTTGTTTTATAGTTTTATATATTTATTCCATCACCATTGAATAAAAATATATTAAATCATGAAGTGAAAACTTCCACTAAGTATCCATTTTTTCAAAAATATAAAAATTTAATGATATGAAACGTTTTTTTCATGAAATATCTTATAAAGTGTCATCTTGGAATCACTGTTGTCCCCACTCATCCTTAAAACCTGGGAAAATAATCTGAAAATGAGTTATGATTATAATTATATAAGTAAGATACATATAAAAATAAATAATTAAAATAATTAATCCATGATTACACATAAAAGTATCTTTTTCCAAAATAAAATTTGATCTAAAAAATCATTTTCTTACCCTAGAAATCTACGTTAATGCCTAAATATTTTCATACAACATTTCATAAGAAATTAAAATGAAAAAATATCATATAGGTTTCTATGAAATCATTAAAAAATCATAAAAATGTTTTCCCAGAGTTCCACATTTCTCCGTAAAGAAGTAGAATAAAATTATCTTTAAACATGAGCTTATTATCTTGTCTTTTAAAATTATAAGATTTCATGTAATTCAATAGAAATTATAGATAAATCATGTAGGTAACATGGGACTTAATTTTCATTTAATATATACAATTACTCTTATAACTAGAAAAAAAGATACCTGAAAAACTAATATAATATCTTAGTATAAACCCAACTAATTAACTATATCCCTTTACCTAATGCCTTATAGAGTTATCAGGCTCATCCTTTATCATAATCTATATCTGGATCACCCATCGTCATGAGCTATATCAATTATTCATATCATCATAAAGATTTTTAAATGAACTATAAAATTATTATTATGTATAAAATCACAAAATTTACATTATCATACTCATAAAAAATAGTCATGGTACCCATAATTAAAATAGGCCATTATATCAATATATTCATTCCATTATAAATTTTTTTTAAAAATACCCATAAAATATTAAATCAGGAAATGAAATCGCAACATAAAATATATTTTTTTTATGGAGGAAAAATATGTTGATTGATTATATGTAAAAATAGAATATTCATTTTATATTTTTTTAAATAAAGTCAAAAAACACTGTATAAAATTGATAAAAATAATCTTATTCAAACCCATCGAAAGTAAGTCAATATGACATAAAATTTCATTTATAATTAATATAATTCTATATAAATACATCCAAACGAAAATTTAATGTATTTGGATATTTAAAAAAATAGAATATAAATCATTACAACATTTAAAATGTGGTTTTAAGTTAAGGTGTCCCTTACCTCGAGTCTGACGCATCATGTATGTTCATTATGTTCTTTAATAATAAAATTCCCTTAATTATTCAATTTATTAACAAAAAATTTCATGTCCATTATTTCTTTTATTTAATTTTTTAAAATTTTATATACAATTACTAAATGAATTATGTTCACATTGGATGTTTTGATGATATTCGTCTCATATGTTCAAAATTAATTTTATAAGTATAAAATTATCGAAGATGTCATTATTTCAGAATATCTTGAAAAATAATCAGGAAATAATTATAAATATTACATATTAATTATAATTTTACAATCAACCATCAAAATATGGTTATAAAAAATAAATTATGTTCAACCATGGAGATGGTAGTTCATAAAAACGCATAAGCAATGATTTAATTTTTCAAAGAGCATAAATAAAATAAGTTAACTGTAATTAAATCATTCTAGAATGATTATTATGTAATAAATACCACATTAAAACATTAAATTAACTATAATATTCCATTAATGTGATTCGGTGATGAAAATGAATCAAAAAATTTTGTGGAGGTGATAATCCACATGACGTACAATCAACATTATCATTTTTTAAAGGATGGAATGGTAAGAACAAAAATGATATAGTATACTTATAAAATGATAAATTTTTAAATAAAATCATATATATTTATTAAATCCATCATTATAACAATCCATGATAGGTGGAAATGGAAAATTAACAACATCAGTTCACAAAGAGATACTTCTCCAAACACACAAACGATTGTGTTGTTTTCCATTTGATGGAACATGGGATGGATATAATTTATTAAATTAATTTAATAACATATAATTTTATTGAAGATACATATTTTATAATTTAATCGTGTTTTGATAGGATTTTAGGGATGTTTCAAAAAAATGAAACAAAAATGCTTGATTAAAAACTATAACTCTACTTCAAACAACATCGTTAGGTTTATACCTAGACCATTCCTAAGATGGTTTCATGAACAAACTAGGGACACTATGAAATGGGGTTGGATGTAAGGAAGATATTTTGGTAGTTCTTCATATAAATAAAAGGATGTATATTTTTATATATAAGTTAAGATGAGGTATCCTTAAATATGTAGGGGAGAGGAACAACATAGAAGTTTTAAATTAATTAAAATATATTAATTTCTTTATAAAAAAATTAATGGTACTAAAAAAATTTAAATAAAATTGTTGATATAAGGTAAAAATAATTTTTTAAAATATTATTTTGATAATTTTTAATACATTTTAACCACTATCACTTTGGTTTAACTCTCGATATTTTGATTTTAACCTTAATCGTGGTAACAAATTTTAACTATGTATACTATTCCTTATGACAAAAAAATATAATTTGATAATATTAACTAGTTTAAATTATTATGATTAAAAATTTGAAATCCATATTATGAAATTTTATTCAATTATGTGAATGAATTAATTTAAAATTATTCCCGCAAAATGTAATGAAAAATGGTTTTCAGAAAAAATGCATATATAATTATAACATTGTTTTTATACAAAATTATTGTATAATGTTGATTAAAAAACATTTATTAGATTATTATTAATAATAATTAAATAATTAAATGTTAAAAATAATCTAGAATATATTTTTTCTATCTAAATACTTGAAAATTAAATTTCATTTTCAATAAATGTCTATATTTGTCACTATTCAATGGAAAATAAAACATTTCAAAAAAATCTCAATAATTCTCCATAAGATAATATTGACATGATAAATTAAAAAATTAATTTCATTTTATCAAATTAAAATATCTAATATTGAAATGAATATATTAAATAAAACTATATAATGTTGGAAAACCCAATTTGGAATGGAAAAAAATGTTATCCTTTTGGTTGAAAAATTAATTAATATTATAACTATAATATGACTCTATAAAATACAATTAATGAATATTTATAAGTCATCAAAAGTATTTATCATAAAATTATGTGTTTTTCTATGCTGGTAATGTTTTTCTATGAGAAAAAGAGAAAATAAAAAGGGAATTGTGACAAAGAATAGATGGGCACAATATATATATAATTGACTTTTTTGATATGAACATTTGTAATGAAATAATATATCACATATATGACCACATTATTAGAGATGGAAATTGTTGATATAAATTTTTATTCCAGATGATTATTTATGACTAAAAAATATCACTCAAATATTAGCTTTTATATTTAATTTTTTCACCCTTATAAAAAATATTTATAATAGATAGATTCCATTATGAAAATCCAATCATCATATTAAATGAACTAATATAATAAATTTCATAAATTATTTGGATATTTTATCAAAATTACTAACAAATTATTATTGATAAATTTAATTCTTCACAATATTACTTTTACTCCAGCATGTACACAATCTGACCGAAACAGTTTCTGATAAATTTTAATCACATAACTAATATAAATTTTTAAGACATAATGTGTTTCTACTGATAATAAATATCATGAAAACTATTTTTTTGGATTAAAATGTATTATTTCATAAATTTTTCATCACAAAATTTGAACATTTTGTAGTGACTAAGTTTGAGAAGGAATTTCCTTTTACATGGTAAAAATTATTCTGATCCATGATATTATTATAAAATATTATGTTGAAAAACTCCATTATGTAATATCTCTCATTTCCTATTTTCCTTTTCCAAAAGGGTAATAGTAGCCATTGATGGATAGGGAATCCAAGCTAAGTATTAAATGATTCATACCACCCACAGACTATCCATTGAAAAATGAGTTACATTATTTTTTATAATATATCTTCATCAAAATAATGTAGAATATCATGAATAAATCAATTTAAAAAATAAAATATGTTCTAAAATTTATTATTTAAATTATATATATTGGTAAAATCATTAAGTAATATATTTTAATGAATAATTCTATTTTATTTTATAAAACAAATTCAACACAAAAAAAAATTGACATATCAATGGTGATAAAAGGATTTATAGCTCACCAAGATACATTTCTAATAATGATAATTAAAATAATTGTCTGATTAGTATCCAAATAATTTGATCATTTGATAAAAATAAAAATTAATTTAGAAATTCCTTACAAATATCTATTTTCTATGAAATTGGTTAAATAAATATAAATGTGAAAACATTAACATTTATCATGTTTTTATGATCGTCATTTTTGTAATGTTTTATTATATTTATCTTGATAATATTTTTTCAATCAGGTTTTTCAAATAATGGTTCTAATTATTCAAGCTTAAATTGAATTGAAATTTAAATATTTTATATCTATTTATTTTTAACATAATGTTTTTAAGTGAATTATAAATGAAATTTTGTGATATTAATTTCATTTAAGTGGGAGTGTAATAAATAAATATTTCTTGGGGAGGGGATTGGTGGAACAAGATTTTTCAATTAATAGAGGCATTTGTAGGATCCATTTTAGTAATACTCTTAATGAAATAAAATGAAAGTTTGAATATAGTAAATAACAACCAATGAATAA
This sequence comes from Viscum album, assembly GCA_963277665.1. Lineage (NCBI taxonomy): Eukaryota > Viridiplantae > Streptophyta > Magnoliopsida > Santalales > Viscaceae > Viscum > Viscum album. The sequence goes on along the minus strand of OY728125.1, from coordinate 1,469,114,990 downwards.
GTGGCGTGATTTATTAAAGTGGAAAAGAAAATGTTGTAATATACAAAGCGTGATTATTATAGATGATTTGGACCATGTTGATCCTATTTTGATGACCAAAACTACAACCCAAAATCAATTTATTATGAAAAACAAATAAATTTAGGCTTATAATATTTATATTTAAAAAATACGTAATCATAATGACCATATAATCTAGTAAAGTGTCATGTTCTTGGAACAGTAGGGTTTGGGATAGAATAAAGCTGATGAGGTGGAGTATAAAAGAATCCTAAAAGAACACATAAACACACATAGGATACTAAAGATATCAAAGTATTGAAAAATAAATCCAAATCTATAAATTTAAATTACTGAAAAATTAAACCATACACCAGGATCCAAGATGAAAACACAGAAACTTTAGAAAAAAACAATCAGAATTGAAGTTATATGATTGAAATAATCATCCTATATAAAGTATAAAAATGTTTTATATATCCACTATAACAAACCCACAAGAGGAACACATATGAGAATCATTGTCTGGTTGACCACCAATTCAAAACTTTCTCAAGATCACTATTTGTTATCTCTAAATATCTTAAAAGTGGAATATTGAATTCTCAAGAAGAGGGATGCACCTCAGGAAATAAATATGTATTTTAATAATAGAATAGAGGTTAAATTTCATCCATGAGTGAAAAATGAGACACATACATGGTGGATTAAGAATTAAATCTTCTTAACGAAGGTGATTCAAAAAATATGAACAACCCTGAGGCTTAGTCGAATATTGAATGTGAAGGTGGATGTGGTTTAGGTGAAGGGGATCATGTAAACAATAAAGACTAAGAAAAAATTTAAAATAATTTCATTCATATTCCTGTAGGGTTGTTTCATTCAATTAATCCATGGATATGTTTCATCAATGGAGAAGTGTAATATTAAACACCCCTTTCACCTAATTCCTTACTAAAACTGACCACTATGTAATAATAAATCCATTAAAAATAGTAATTACTACTCTTGATAAACAATATCCCAAATATTCCTTACATGGGATAAAGCACCCTGACCATTTGAGAATCAAAAACCCCCCACAGATAATAATAAAATGGACAAAAAACCCTCTTGTAATGTGAACTACATCCCAGGTAATAATGTAGACACTAATACTAAAATGTATGTTTTATAAACATAAACATAAAATAATTTAAGTAAAAAACAACATGAAACATATAGATAATGAACATAGAAAAAAAAATTCAAATAAATTTTTAATAACACCAGGCCAAAAACAAAAAATCCTTGAGTTATATTTTTTAAAAATAATTTGGGGTATGTTCTTGAAAACAAAAACTGACCTATATTATAAAGTGGTTTGTATTATTTTCAATTTGATAGAAAACCCAACGTACTATCATAATCTTCCCAATCTTATTATCCCCATATCATATACAATAGTGGAGAGAGTATTCATGTGAAAAATCATCTACTTATAGTAATTTTAAAACATTCATAAAAGCATAACCTATTAAAATAAACATCATTAAAAATATCATTCTACCCCATATAACTATCTCAACCTGAATCAGTGGATCTCATATAATTATTTACCCAACAGATTTTCCATTTCTTCCAAACACTTCACTAGGACTTGAAATAACAAAAAAAAAGTATCTATTGAAATTTCCTTGAAATATTAACAAAATATAATCAAAACAACGTATATATAAACTCTTAAAATAATGAAATAATGTAGTATAAAACATAGAGAACATAATCACAATAATCTTATAAGAGACAATTCTCTACCTATACGTAAACAATCCGAGAATCCAACCCAATGCTTACTCTTCTTTCCAACCTAGGGCCCTTTTAAATCATATGTAGGGAAAGTATAATGATCTTTTAATGAATAGAAACTATATGTACACATAAATTTATATTAAGGTATTCTAATTAAACTCAATGAACATAAGAAATATAAAAATATGGGTATACCACAATATACAAGGTTATATTATCCTTATGATTATCCTTAGGGTAATATCTCTTAATTTGGTTAGTCTTGCCACACTAATAATAGTTAAAATAAATTACTAAATTATATCCTTATTCTATCTACTATTACTATTAGGTTTTCTCTTGACACTCATCAAACTATGTTTTAGTTTTAGCCAAATCTTCCTACTCATTTTAGTCATGGGTTGAAAGACATCTAGGAAAACATATCTACCTAGACTTACTTTGATGTAATATTATCCATTCCATAAATCGTACATTATTTCAAATAATAAAAATAATCATCTTGGGATGTCAAAAAAATAATGTCATGGTGTTTTTCCCTTATCTTAACATCAAATATATCAAAATCAACCTATAATTTATTAAATTAATATAAAAGAACATATATAGATGTACCTGATTATATTAAAAATATTTAAAATCTCAACATATTATAAAATATACTAATAATTTATTTATTCATATTAAAATTTACATGTTTCAATAAAAAAAATAGTAGTGAAAAAAGGAAAACATTATTTAATATTTTGTCTATTAGAGTAAACAATATCATAGAGTGGGTTTTTTCTAGAATAGCTAGGTCAAGATCAAGAAAATTTATGGTTGTATATCCTTCATATGAATAGTGATTTTATGTTTCATTATAAAAAAAATATAATATATTAGTCCATTTTACTAAATAAAATCATTTATATTAGATGTCTACAAATCTAAATAATTATATCCTTTATAATTCTCAACCTCAAATATAATATAAGACATTACTAAACTTGATATCAAGCTCCCATATTGATTTTTGGGGAGGGGTTCGCTAAAACATGGATCATTACTCAACATAGGTGTGCGGGGGATTTATTTTATTAATATTCATCATGAATGAATTTACATATTTTGGGATAGAATAAATAAGACTATAGTAGTGGATTGTTTTGATGAAGTAATAATGAAAATGTACTAAAGAGCATATCTATTTTACATTATTAGGACCATGTTAGTTGTTTAACCAATAAGATATTTTATTTATTTATTTGATAATGCATCATGATTGGATTCATCGTTTTGATAAAAATATGTTTTTTTAAAATTTTCAGATGAAAAGAATAATAATTCCACTATTATAAAAAGATCTAATGAATAGAGTACTTTTGTTGATCCATCATTCAAGATTGAAGTATTTAGTTTCATTGATGATGGTTTATTTATGATGAATTGGTTATATCTCTTTTCCATTAAGATACATGAAAACACACACAGACATATATATATATATATATGAATCATTCATGGTATTTGTTATCACATGGTTAATATAAATATATGAAATCTGGGGATTTAGTTATGTATCTGTATGAAGTATAAGAAAAAGGGGGTCATCTACAAGGCTAGAACATTGAAAGATTCTATAACCAAAGGTTATATCCGTGATTGATATGGGAATTATCCAAGGGCATCTAATAGGAATCATAACTAGCATGTGTTAATTCAATATTTGACAACATTGTTGTGGGTAATTTTGACCAATCGACCAATATAGGGAAAAAGGGAATTATTTGGGGGCATTGTAGTGAGATGGAGAAAACGATAGTGCTCTTATGTGGGAATTTTTTATATTTAATGACTTGAAATTGGTACATTACATGGTTCAAAACCCAAGGAAAAATAAATTAACATACATTCATCCTATTTTTTTAACCCCTTACTCGAGGTTTCTTACATGCGTGAGTTTGAAACTGAAACTAGTAATAACTCATAATCTGGTTTTCCCATACTTGATATAATGATTTATTCCACTAAGCTACTGTAAATGAGTAATAAGAAAGAAATTAGTTTTTTACATAGAAATGTGATTATAGTGAAACTAGAAGCTTCAGAAAAAACACTGAACAACATAAAGTTGTGATGATTTTCATATGGATGGTTTCTATAAGGTGATGATCAAAATTTTAAGCATTTTAAAGTTTATTCTAATAAGGTTATTGATCATAAGTTTTTTTTACAAATGTCTCATAAGCATCATGAATAATGAAAATAGATTTTTCATAAATATGATCATAATCATGATCAACTGTGTATTGTAAAGATGACATGGTGAGCATAAAAAGTATATTTTATAGTTTTTCAAAACTCTAATTCAAAATTTTATGAAGGTTCATCACAAGGATGATTGAGTTGAATTTTTAAATAACAATAAATGTTTTTAGGAATGATTTTATTACAAAAATAGGTCATTTTGATGCAGAGCCTTATGTCCTGGAAATTTTATATTTTGTAAATATTTTATCTTGATATTAGAGTCTTAAATAGAAATTTTTAAGTTAATATTACTCATTCTTGATCATTTACATATTTTATAAAAATTTTCAAATATAAATATTCAAACATTTTATATATCTATTGTTGACTGCATTAAGATAAAAAAATAGTTTTATGAAAAAAATATTGTAAAATTTTAAGGGTGAAAAATAAAAATGATTCTTTTTATAATGATATAATTAATTTAATAGTGATTAATGTAGTTTATGTGATCTAGTTTTATTGATGTACACTATCTTATAAAGAAATAAAATTGGTGATGTGGGGATTACAAGACCGTAATCTAGTTATATTTTAAACTCATTATTTTTCTGAAGTTTGAGGATCCAATGATCTCTTTTAGTTTAGCCAATTTGGTTATAATTATTTCTATGTTGTAATCTTATTATTTCATATTCATGAATATGAAAACATATCATGTAGTGATATTATTATAGAGAATAATTTAATATTTGTACAGAGTTTAATATTTATATTTCACTCTAAATATTCTACTTATATCGTATATGATGGTAGTGCACATATAAGAATAATAAAAAATGAGATAAAAACATCATGCTACATCAACATATCAGTTTAATAAAGAAAAATATTTTATCAATATTTTTTTGAGAAACGTAGATTTCTTTAAAGATATATGTAGTAGAAAAGAAGGTCATCTACTCTTCCATCCTTGAAGAATATCATATGTTGAAGGGGATTTTTACTACTATTTATTAATGTATGCATCCACCTCTATATAATTAGTTATGAGAAAAGGTTAAATTACTTTATAACATCTAGATAGAGGTATTCTAGTTCTAAAATAGGAATCTGAATAGATCCCATAACTATCACTTAAAAGATTAAGAAGAAAAAAGGGAAGGGGTTATCTATGAAGTCTCATGGAATGAAGAAGTCATTTGAGTAGTGATTCATAATATAACTATAAAGAAGAATCCTATGGAGTTTTAAGATCACTAAACCATATTTGGTGCGTCATATATTTATTGAACTATTTTAATATGGATTTTGTTAAAATGTTGAATCCATTATTGTAGTAGTGAGTAGAAAGAGAGAATATTCTTGATAGTTATGACTCTTATGCGATATTGATTCAACCTGAGACCATTGTAAAATAGGAGTGAACATGGGAAGGATTGACCTACCAAAAACCACATGAGTAGTAATTTGAATGATTTTGATGCATTGACACACTGTCTATTACATTATCTATAGATTATACCACTGTAGTGACATAAGTAAAATGTTTTGTTTCTTATGTGGTTAATTTACATTACTTATTGTATAACACCATATGTTAATTTGTTTAAGAATTACATAAATATTAATCAATAAAATTTCAAGGTTAAGTAATTTAATTTACATAATTGATAAAAAAGTAAAGACACATATATTTAAGAGGTAAAGATCTATTAGTTCATTAAGAGTTTAAGAAAAAGTGATATAATTAAAAAATATTATAGATCCTAATTCACCCCCCCCCAATGAAACTCTCACATATTCCCCATTAGGCCTAACAAATGGTATAAAATTTTGGGTTTTATTTTATTATCATTTATTTCTATGTCCCTAATTTTAATGATTTATAGAGTTGAATTTTATGTTTTCCATATATTATTTCATATCCTAAAAAAGGGATGAAAATAAAAAAAACTAAAATGTTATTTATTATTGAGGAACTATTAATATAAAAGTGGGACTAGATTTAAAGAATCCATTAGTATAAAACATGATGTTATGGATATTTCATATTATTAATATTTTAGTTCATTTAATGACATTATAGGGATAACTGTGGAACCTATTATTATAGTTTAATTTCAATCCACCAATGATGAGAAGAGCTAGGTTGGTTATAAGTATAAGTAACCACTTATCAAGAAAAATTAATATGCACATAAAATTTGAATTCATAAATATTGAAATAATAATAATTTTCATGATATTTGGATAAAATTTCATAAAATTGAGTTTGGAAAATTTAAGGGATTAAACAAGATGCTAGTTAAATTGGATAATAACATGATGGAAAAAAAGAATCCTGAGATGAAGAGTCAATGAAAATGTATATATAGGTGGATAAAAATATAGGAAATTCAAAGGGGAATATTTTGGACTCAAAATAATTTAGGAACTTGAAGGAAATGAATGATGAATCCACTAAACATATGAAACAATTCCTTAAGTAAAAATAAAGGATGCAATAAGTGAATGCTTTCCTAAAATATTCTATTGCTAAAATAAATTCTAAGATGATGGAGAATTGTGATATGCTGAAAAAAACAATTATCATGAATTTTAGGATGAGGTATATTTTGGGAAAACACTAACAGAAGAGATTAATTCTATGTTTTAATAATGGTTCATGAATATTTAGAAATTGGAAGAATAATTGATCTTATCCTGGGAAGAAGATGAGAAATATAGTCTTATTATTAAACCAAAATTAATGTATTAATTATAGTTTTTTACAACCCTACACCAAGTACTAGTGAAATAAACAGTAAATATGCCACATTTAAATAAAACCATGAAAATATAATCATTTCATAGTCCATACTCCATGGTAGAATATAGTTTTTTCTATAATAAACCACCTCCAAGATATATAAAAAATAAATAAATGAAAAATATCAAAAATAGGGAATGTATTATAGATATTGGAAATATATCTAATAATGTACCCTTAAAAGGTAATCACAATTAAGTGATCAAACAAAAAAGTATGGAAACATGTTCAATTTTTTGAGATATATGAAAAAATTTCTAGATTCTACTCTAATTCAATTTCATACATTAATTATTCTGAATCTTCTTGAAAATTTGAAATAATGAATCACGAATAGTGTTTAAGGTGATATGGTTATCATTTTACTAATTATCAATATACTGACCATGACTTAAGTATATATTTCAAAACTTTTTAAGTAGAGATAAATGGATGAAATCCAAATGAATAAAATGAAAAAATTATGATTTTAAGAAATTTATTTTGAGAGCTACATATAAAAGACTCTTATACATAGAGTTATGTGAAGAGGAGATCCAGAATTATTTCTAAGTCATAAAATTATGACATGGGAAACAAATAGTCTTGTCAGCATGTGAAGAGTTCGCATATTGATAGAACTAAAAATAAAAATGTGTAAAGGATTTCCCAAGGAATGGTATGGGTTAAAAATTCAGACAATTATTTCAAGGGAAGTCTGAGAAATTTGATATCCTAGAGAAATAATATTAAACATGTTTTATAAAGGAGAATCCATTTTTTTAATGTCATATAAGGAGGAGGAGGTTTTTATTTGGGGTTTGAAGAATCTAATAATCCAAAATAAGTGGAAAAGAAATTACATTCCATTCAAATTTATTCAAATATGAAAATTCACTCCAAGATCAAGTAAAAAAGGAGATATGGTGGTGCATAGTGAATCACCATACTCTTAAACTTGTGATGAATAGAAGATACCCATCTCCACATATGTTTTAAATGATTTTAAAATGTTCAAATATCTTCATAATTAAGGGGGATATGCAATACATAGGGTATTTTTCTAAAAAATTACACATTATAATTCTAAAATCAAATTTTTGTAAAAGAAAAAAAATTCATGTATCAAGAAGTGTCTCCGGTATTTTAGGTCCAATTTTGAATCTACCATGAATATTCATGTACCATTGATGTTTTTTCAGAAATTTATATATTAAGGATTGATCTACACAAACTCTTTTAAATGAAGATATATTTTTGGTAATCTGAAATATCATGCTAAATCATCCTTCAAACAATAGTTTCTAGGACATGTATATATAATATTAATACAACTAAAATAAGGATAATAACTAGATATTTGAAGATATTTTTTGTATAATGGAAAAAACTAGCAGTAATGAGGCTTTATTTTTGTTTTAATAGGTGTGAAACCCATATTTATGTATTCCACATTATTGTCAAACAATCATTGGATGTATTTTGATTATTTTAGTCCTTTTAACTCAATAAATCTCATTAAATACAAATTAATAACATTTTGAAAAATAAGTAATGTTTATTATTTTTATGATTATATAATTAATTAAATAATGTTGGCATATGATGTTTTTTTAGGATAATCAATTATTCTGATAAAATATGTGTTTTTCTCAATATGTTTTGTCAATAAAATTGAGAGATATAAAGCTGAAATTGAAGGGTGGAGATGAATTTCCAAATTTTATTTCATCCTCATTCAAGAATGAATGAACATGTGAGAATTTGGATGACATGGAATTTATGTGGGATTACTAATTTGGTTTTTAAAATGGAATTTATTGATGATAAAATTGGTATCTCACAAACATTTTATTGTTTACAGATTATATACTAACAGTTTGGCTGAGATTATGAAATTTATTAATAAAATTTAAATGTAAAGTTGTTATGGATTTGATAAATCATGTTCGTGACATGGATAGATTTTTGTTCTTTTACATAAAGGCTTCTTTCTTACATTGATCCTTGACTTAGTAGGCTTATAATATTTATTGAAACTATGGGTGGTAAATTCAGTCATTATATATCAATGGTTTAACATAGATGTTGTAGGGAAATTGACTTCAATGTTTGTAATGAGGAGTTCCTTGGAATTATATAGTCCAAGTAGAATGGTATGGGGGGTTGGTTACATGTTATAATGGTGAAAAGAACTTTTTAAAAAGAATGAGAAATAATAAACAACTAACAGAGCTCTCTAAATTAAATTAATTAATCAAGTATATGTAGATGTAAATGGATGATTCCTTACACATTCCATTGAAAAAGGACATGAAAGAAGAAAACAAGACCCCTTATATTTTATTGACAATGAGATAAAAAATATTAATATTTATCTTTATGAAATTATAGCAAAAATAGGGTTAATGATTGATGAAATTTTCCATTTATATTCAATGGTTCATCTAGAGTTTAATTTTAAGTGACCCCTGGTATATCATTGGAAAATGGGAGAGATATTCCATAAATTCATATTTTTTATGATGTGATTCGAGTCAATCATTTGATCTATATGATATTTAATAAATCTATATTTAAGTGGATATTGTCAAAAAAAATACAAAGGGGGAGTTTTTCGAACACCATAGGGTTTTTATTGGTGTTTTTAACAATATAGGATTATTAGACTTATGGTTTCTATGAAAATATGGAATTAGAATTGCTCAGATAAAAAGCATGATAAGGTATTCATTAAAGAAAGTGTCCATTCATAGATGATTTTAAGGTATTAAACATTAAATATTGAAGTATTAATTTTCAATAATAGTGATTTATTTAGGATAAGTGGTTCTAGATGATATCCCCAAAGACACACACACACACAAACACACACACACATATATAAATTTTGAAGATGGTGAATTGGATAATTTTGGGTATGGAATTTTTGAAAAATTATGGATAACTAAATTTTTATGACATAGATTTTATTTTTAATATTTTTATATATTATATAGATTAATTTCGATTCCAAGCACGTAGACGACGTGCGATTATGAGGGCTGGTGTGACCAGAACAAATGGTTGAAAATGTTAAAATATTAAATTGCACACGCTTGTGGATTTGTTAAAAAGATTTGAATGAATTCTATATGGGTTCCAAGATTAGAAATTAGAGGTCACCATTGATATTAGAAAAAAATACCCTAGGTGCAACCTAACAATGGTCATCACAAGTTGTTTTTGGAAAGTCATAATGTTCATTTAAATGAATACAATAAATTAAGAAAATTTATTTTATTTATCTGACACAGTGGCATAGTGAGGTTATCTTAAAAATTATCCCCATGTCAGAGATCTAGGGATAGCCTCATTATACTCAAATCCATTTAAAACAAATATAAATAGGGATCAGGATAATTCTCTCAAGCATGCAATGATGAAACCTTGTATCGGCAATTGGCGAATTTCGATCCTAGTGGATCTCTCCAAAGACAATGATGTGACAATAATTATTCATTATTGAGCAATCTGAATCTATATATGATGCATTATTTTAGTTTTATTTCACCATTCTTGATTCCTATGACGAATGTGGACTAATCCACAAACATATAATCCTGTAGATCTATCATACTTGTGAGATGGGTTGATTTTTTTTGTTTATTGAGGAAAATTATTCTTTGTGATTTATAACTATTTTTTGGACTAGTTTACCATTCCAATGGTGTAGAACCAAAATCGACATGACCATTTCTAGATATTTGTCTCCCTTGATTGTTGTGATTTTCCCCCTTGACTTCTTATGCTCGTTGTACGCATTCTTCAACCTTCCCTCGGTTTTGAAAAATCGACCATTTTGCCTTATATTCATAGAAAAATTATCTGAAATAAGATATCAGGCTTCAGGATGACACATCAGATGTGTGACGGCGATGGTGAAAAATGTATCGAAGTAATTTTGGAGCACCCATTCTTCGGGTGAGTTGTATGGGGATGGAAGAAACCATATTTCTGAGTGGATTGAAGGCCTAAAACCCATCGATTTGGTGTTTGGGTAGTGAAATGACCTTGGATCATCAGGTTTGTGGAAAATTGACCATTGGAATGAGATTTGAATGGTTGGCCAAGAAGTGTGGAGGAAGAACACAGATTTATAGAAATCCCAATACAGAAAGAGTGAAGTCCCAGCTATATGGTGTGTGTGCATTGCTGGATGACTTTGTGTCTATATGGTAAGTACAAAGACACGTGGTGGAGTACATGGTTGTCTTACACAGCTTTTACTCCCCCACACGGCATTTAATGGACAAGGTACACGGGCTACGCCTTTTACTAGTACATAGGAAAGGATACATGGCCAGATGGTGTGTACTGGCACATGGTCGAAGTTCGCAGGCGGTCCCCGGATGCAAGGACAAGGCATTTGATCCATTCGACATGTCTTGTACCCCAATTCAATATGATATGTTCTAATGACATGAGTCGTTGTACATGGGTAGTACCCGAGGTCAAGGAACACATCGTGTGACCCTACTATATGTCGTGTATGACTTCTTACATGGAATGAGTTTATTTTCATCGGTATCATCGACACAATTTGTTATTTCTTGTTCCCTTATTTATTCCCCTGAAGGTTTGTATGACTCATTTCCTACTCATAATGCTATGATCCCTTCAGTAGTAATTCCTAGATAGAGTTGTTGGAATCCTTTGAGAGGCCCAGATCATGATCCTATATTCATTCTTTATTACCTAGGTGGAGTTCTTGATATCGATGTGACCAAAACTATATAGGCACCAATTCTCCACTTAGATGGTTAATTAATATTGAGTGTTTGGTATCACCCCATGGAACTGGATGTGATCCCCATATATTGTATGATATCTATCTTCAGGTCTATTGGTGAATCTCACTCATGATAGTATAAAATGAGTAGTACCTCTTGGATCGACGTCATCGAAGCTAACAGACATAGGAATGTGTTCTCCTTGATGACTGATTCGTGGAATATTTGAGATGAATCGCAAGTGTTGGTATGTAGTGGATGTGACTAACCTCTAGAATGTGTGTCTTGGTTGAGTATATTTGGATATTCTTGTTATATTTGTGGTAAACATATACCTGTGTTGAGATAGAAATAATTTTTTTTGTTATGTTTATTTTTAGTTTTGAGGTGTCCTGCTGAGTATTGTTATACTCACCACTACATAGGATATTTTTGTACATGTCGTTTCATGTGCATAAGATCGTCCTTTTGATGGATTCCTAGGCAGACCAGGACCTGATGGGTCTAGGTGTGTTCCTATAGCTATAGATAGCAGTCCCAGTGTCTTTTCTTATAGTTTCGAATTGTGGTTATAGACTCTTTTTGGTGGGATTTTATTCTATCCCAGTTTACTTTACATTACATTCCATCGTACTCTAGTTGAGGGATATAGTGGTATGCATGTATTATTGACTTAGTGAATTTAATAATTTCAGCATTTTGTGGGATTTGAGATGTGTGTGTGTGTACATGTACATAAGAAATGCATCCCATGTTATTGATATAACAACTAAGTGCTAATCACCGTCCCCTGGCCTAGGGAAGGTGGGCTTGGGGATTTGAGCCATGGACCCCACTGGGATGGGTAATGAAATAGTTCTATGAGAGGATTTGGTTCTACCTTAAGACTGAGAGTCTGTGAGGTTGGTTTGGGGAAACCGTGTTAAGTATTTCGAGTTCAACTTTTGGGATAGTGACTCCATTATTGGTTCGGAGGCCGACGTATCCAAAAACATGTACTCTGATAAACTATATTTCGACTCAGTACATATGGAAACAAGTTCAATATAAAATAATGGTACATGAATCATATAGTAATGGGTTGTGGTTTCTATTTACTTCCTATTTCGGATCTCTATATATACTCATTGATCATCGAACATATTGTTTTCTTACATGATAGATCCACGATGCATACCAGATAGGAATCAGAATCATGATAATGTGGATGAAACCCTTAGTGAAGTGTCTTTGATACAGGGATCAGTTCCCCAGATGTTACCTCTAGGGGGTGAACCATCCATACCTCCAACATTAGAGCAGCATGTGACACCAACAGTACCAGTAGAAAAAGAGCACAGGTTGAGCATACGTCGCGAGTTTCAGCGACCAGGACCCCTCATGTTCTGAGGTGAGCCTAACCACAACTGGCTGAGTATTGGCATGAGGTGGTGACCCATGTTTTCCATCTAGTCAGGATACCCATATTTTAGATGGTGGTCTTGGGGACGAGACATATATATGGATTACACGGACAATGGTGGAGCTTCATTACCTGTAATAACCACTACTGGAAAATGGACTTATCCCCACGGTTTTCCAGAATCATGGGTATATGGGGGTCTATCCCCACGGTTTTCCAAAACCGTGGGGATAGGTCCTGAAAAGTCACATATACCTACGATTTTGGGAAACCATGGGTATAGGTCTGTGCTAAAGTACATATACCCATGGTTATGAAAAACCATGGGTATAGGTAGGGCGGGGAATTTTTTTTCCGTGGGAAAGAAGTTTTTTATAGCAGGAGTCCTATACTCATGGTTCCTCCCTCTATGCCCACAGTTTATATAACTATTTTTAACTAAATATAAATATATATACACATAGGTGATGTTAGGGTAGTGGTTAGACGCGGGGTTTGCAGTGAAGAGGTTGTGGGATCGAAACCCGCCGCCTGCATTATTTTAGGATCTATACCCATGGTTTTGAAACCATGGGTAAAAGCCTTTGACATCGTGGCAATTGTGTATGTTTCGTTGACACGATAGCAGAACACATATACCAATGGTTTTGGAAAACCGTTGGTATAGGCTAGGGACGTATACCGACGCCGTTCTATCCCATGGTTCCCAAAACCATGGGTATAGCCTATACCCACAGTTTTGCGGGCTATACCCAGGGTTTTGAACCGTGGGTATAGGCCATTTTTTCAGTAGTGCACAATGAGGTGAGTCTTTAACTGAAAGAGTTTGAGAAACTCTTTAGATAGGAGTCATAACCCGTTACTCTAAGAGATGTGAGTATTTAAGAGCTTCAACAACTCCAATATGGTAGCGTGATAGTGGTTGATTATTCATTGAGGTTCATCAACCTTTCCAAGTACTTGATGGATATGGTTAGAGATCAGTACATCATGGATCAAACCATTGAGTGAGGTCTGTGTAGATACATCCAAGCTAGCATTATCCCCCAATGCATTCTAAAATATGTTGGGGGTTCTTGAGCGGGCATCGGTATTTGAAATCTTTTTGGATTAGTAGATACAGGTGGGGATAGTCAGTAGTGGGAAATCTATGTCATAAACCTTGTAAGTAGGGATCCGACATCAGTCTCGGGGTCCTAGTAATGGGAAGTGTTTCAGCATGAGGTCATAAGATAAAGGATATGTAGTTCAGGGATCATAAGTTCAGTCAAGTCATGCTATAGATGGGTTATTCTATTCTTGTGATGGAATAGGAAATCTCTCTTGAGATTTTCCATCCCGCCATGCAGCTTATAGAGAGATAGTGTAAGGACCACTGAGTCATAGACAAAAATAGGAGTAGATATATCCACAAGGAGGATAATGTGAAAGAAGATATGGGAGAGCAGTAGGAGGTGGTTGATGTTTTGACTTGCTACAACCACCACCCCTAGGTGGTCCATGCTATGATTAGGGGGCTGGGCAACAAAGAAGGGGTAGTTGCATGCAATCGAGGCATATGACCCAGGGGCTCCAGGAATGATTCAAGGTACAATCTGTGTCTTTTAAACTTTATCTTCTGTACTGATAGACACAGGTTCTAGTCATTCATTTCATTTCACATTTATTATATGAGACCTAGAGATTCCTGTTGAACTGTTGACTCGACCCTTATGCATAGAAACACCTACTGGAGAAGAGTCAACAATCACACACCTATATCGATAGTGTGACCTAACCCTTGGAGGAAAGAGTTTTGGTTGGAACCTCTTGGTGGTAGCATTGGTTCCTTACAATGTCATTCTTTCTATGGATTGGTTATCTACATTTCATGCCCATATTAACAATTTTAGGAGTGGTGTTTCTACAATCATGGAATGAGATTTACCTTTGTTGGTGAAAAGGGATCTGAGGCAGCAAAGGATAGGATCATGCATAGTAGGGTGAAGCCAATTACTCATCATTTCTCTAGACTAAACCCCGGTGAATTGGATGCTATGAGTTTATAGTTCCCCACAGTAGTGGCACAGTGTGCGGACGTCTTTCATGAAGATGTTCCAATATTACCTCCCCTATCAATAAATAGACTTCAACATTGATTTACACCCCATGAAAATATAGATGTTTGAACCATCATATCAGATGGCTCCCACAGAACATCGTGAGGTGAGGGTGTAGTTAGAGGACTTATAGAGAAAAGTCTTCGTGAATCCCAGTGTTTCATTCTGGGGAGCCCTAGTTTTATTTTCAAAAAATGAAGATAGGAGATTGATTTTGTGTGTGGACTAATGGTGCCTGAACCAAGTGACCATAAAGAATATGTATCCACTATAAAGAATCGAAGTCATCTTTGATAAGTTGATAGGGGAAGGAGGTTCTTGATGGTTGAACTTTGACCAGGCTATCACCAATTGCATGTACGTGATGACGATACATAGATGACACCTTTTATATTTATTTATAGTCATTGTGAGTAATTTTTAATGCCCTTTGGAATGAAGAACTCCCTAGTAGTGTTCAAGGTACTCCTAAACCGGATCTTTCATCCATACATAGATATTTTCATGATAATAGTCATTGAAAATATCCTTGTGTACTCGGTGTCCAATGTGAACAATTCCAGACACATAATGATTGGTCTAGATGTACTCTGAGAGAACCATATATACGGGAAACTTTTTAAGGTCATGTTATAGGTTCTGTTGGTCAACTTTCTGGGACACATTATCCCAACAGATGGAGTTTTCATGGACCCGGCCAAGGCCAAGGTACTGATAGCATGGGATCCACCTAAGAATGTGATGGAGTTGCAGATATTCCTCGGGATATATGACTATTATTAGAGATTCATATATGTTTTCTCTCGAATATCTGCATGTATGATATATTTTAATAAAATTCAGTTTATTTTCATGTGGATAGAGAAGTGATAGTAGGCTCTTCAACAGCTAAGGTAGAGTTTGATGAGCACTCCGATCATGAGATCGCTGGAGGAGGGTGTCGAGCACGTAGTGTTCTATGATGCATCTAGAACCAGGATGTGTTATGTCCTAATGTAGAGGAATGTGGTGATTGCCTATGGTTCATGCTAGTTAAGACCACATGAGAAGAACTACTCATCCCATGATCTTTAGTTAGAAGTGGTGGTCTTTGTGTGGATGATGTAGTGACGGTACCTGATGGATGAGCAATTTATCATATACTATGATCACAAAAGTCTCAAGTATATCTTCTCTAATAAGGATATTAACTTGTGATAGAGGAGATAGATATAGTTCCTTGAGTACTATAACATTTAGATTTTATAGACTCATGGGAAGGGGAATGTGGTTGAAGATTCTCTTAGAAGGAGATCTAGTTCACAATTTTTGAACGATTTTTGGGACTAGTTGGACTCATTGCAATTATCCATTGTGAATGGAGATGGGTAATCTTACCTCTAGTCAATGGTTATTTTCCCTCCACTCTTACTGTGAGTCAGGGAGGCACAGCATTGGCATGCCAACTGTGAGACTCTACGTGCTCAGATATCCACTAGGAATACTCTTGATAGATATTCAAAAGGAGGGGAGTATGTCATTATTTTTAGAGGAAATATAGCAGTACCAATGGAATTTTAGGTGGAGGTTCTGGGGGAGTTTTATACATCCCCATTGGTGGTACATCCAGGTTCGGAGAAAATTTACTAGGATCTCTGACGTCAGTTTTTGTGTTTGGGGATGAAGAAAAGAGTTGCAGAGTTCGGTTCTTGATGCCTTAGTTGTCAGTAATTGATAGATGACCACCAGGTTCCAGCAGGTTCAGCTCAACCCCTTAAGGTGCCATAATGGAAGTGCTATGGTATATCAATGTAATTCATGACAATACTACCATATATGTCTAGGGGACACAATTTTTTCTGGGTGATCATTGACTGACTCACCTTGTTGGCCCACTTCCTATCTACTCGAGAGTATATTTAAGTAGAGAGATTGGGATTCCTCTACATGCATGAAATATTTTGACTCCATAAAGTTCCATAAAAAATGGTTTCATACTAGGATACTCTCTTTACATACCGGTTGTTCAATGGATTACATGAGGTGTTTGGGACCCAGTTACGCTCGATCACAATGTTTCACCCACAAACGGATATCCAGATTGAAATAATCATTCATGTTCTGATGGAAATGTTGTGATCATTCATGTTGGACTTTGGCTATAGTTGTGAGGACCACCTACCATTGGTGGAAATTCCATGCAATAATATCTACCATTCCACCATTGGTATAGTACCATTTGAGGACTTTTACGTATGACCATGTAGGTCACTACTTTGCAGGAAATACTAGGGGGAGTCGACACTCGTGGGCCAATGTTGGTGTGAGATACTACAGAGAAGTCACATATTATCCAGGATCAGATTAAGATAGCACATAAACATCATAATTCTTTCAATGACAGGAAAAAGATGCCTTTGGTGTTTGAGGAATGAGACCATGTGTTCCAATGTGATTCACCTCGACATGGATTGTAGAGATTTGGTTAGGGTGTCAAGTTATCTCCATATATTATCATCCATTTCATATAATATGTAGAGTTGGTGAGGTGGAATGCCACTTAGCTATATAACTACATTCAGACCGGGTACATGATGCCTTCCACGTATCGCAGCTGATTAGGTACATTTTTGACCCATAACATGTCATCGGCAGGGGATAATTGAACATCAAGGATAGGGAGACTTTTTCTGAGTTCAAATTGTTGATCAAGGATTGGAGTTAGAGGATCCTTCAAAGTTGATCGATTACTTTAGTGTGTGTCTGGTGTAGCATAGGAATCTCCATTAGGGAATATGGGAGCAGGAGGCTCAGATTCGATCTCAGCACCAACATCTTTATAAGTCTCCTTTGTTTTAGATTTTTAAATATGTAAAGCCCTGTGGTGGGGAGAATTTAATTACTCATATTTTCTATGTATTATTTTGAAATATTATATGGATTAATTTTGAGACCAGGATTTATAGAGGCATGTGATTCTAAGTCCCGGTGTGATAGGAATGAACGTTTGAAAAAAATAAAATATTAAATAGAATGTGCACATAATTATCCTAAAAAGGTACAATAAAATCTAAACAGTTATCTAGTTCAGAAATATAACGGAACCGTTGAGTTTAGAACAATTTCTTTGCCCTAGGTGCGACTTAACATTGGTCGGTGCAGGTTTTTTGTTGAATATTGTCACAGGAACATAAATGAATAATATAAATTAAGAAAATTTATTTTATTTTGTTGATGTACTGATGCAGGGATTTTCTCTTTAAATGTATCCCTATGTTAGAGATACATGGTTATCCTCATAAAACTGGAATCCTCTAGAGATATTTCATAGAGTGATGTAGAGAATTCTCTCGAATATGAAATGAAGAAACCTCAAATCGGTGATTGATGAACGCTGATCATGATAGATCTCACCAGCGACAACGATGCGAAAACTATTCTTCATCATCAGGAAATCCAAATCCAGGAAGGATTCATTATTTATGTTCTATTTACTCATTACATATTCCAATTATGAATAAAGATTAATCCACCAACGGATTATCCGATGGATTGATCGTACTTTCAGGATAGGAAAATTTTGCAGGTATATCGGGGTGATTTATTCATTGTGATTAAAAAATATTATTTGGATTCATATATCGTTCTACCAGTGATGATCTAAGATAGTTATGAACATAGATATAGGTTCATCCCTCTCAATTATTGTGATTTTATTCCCCAATTTATTTCATTTTTCATGCACATTCTTCATCCTTCTCCTAATTTTTAACAATCGACTCTTGCACCTTCAATTCTTGTCACAACGATCCAAAACAGGAAATCCAACATCGGGATGATTTGACGGAGGTGCGATGACAGTGGCGGTGGATGGATCAAAGTGATTTGGGAATAATTTTCATTAGGAGAGTTGCATGGGATGGATGAAATTAGATTTCTATGCTTATTAAAGGCCTTAAACCCATCGATTTGGTGTTAGGGTGGTGAAACGACCATGGATCATGAGTTTCGAGGGAAAAAATCCAAAAATGAGATTTGAAAGGTCAGCCAAGGTGTGTAGGGGAAGACTGTGGATTTCATGAAAACTCGATACACACAGTATGTATTCCCCACTACATGGAATGTGTTTATTGTTGGACAACTCATTGTCTATATGGGAATTACACGGACACAAGGTGGAGTACATTGGTTTCCTACACAACGTTTACTCCCCCACGTGGCATGGCCTGAACCTAGTACATAGGCAACCACATGTACTAGTACACATGCAAGGATAGAAGACCAGATACCATGTACTAGAACATGGTTGGAGTACATGGGAGGACTCGGGATGAAAGTACACAGCATGTGACCCATTCTACACACCATTTACCCATCTTCTACCTAATGTGTTTTAAAGACATGGGTCATTGTACACTGGTAGTACCTGGGGTCAAGGGACACCATGTGTAACCCTACTATACACCGCTTACCCATTCATACAAGGATTGAGCTTCTGTACTCTGTATCATGGAAATGTTTCATTAGGGTTAGTTCCATTATTTGTTCTCCTGAAGGTCGGTACAAATCATTTCCTACTATTAGAGATATAAATCCTTTAGGAGGACTTCCAATATAGAGTTGTTGGAATCCCCCCAAGAGGCCCAAATCAGGATCCTTTATTCATTCATTATTCCCTTGGTGGATTTCATGGTATTGACATGACCAACACTACACATGTGTCAATCCTCTACTTAGAGGGATAATCCAGATTGAGTTGTGGGAATCATCCATGGCCCTGGATATGATACTCATATATTGTGTCATATCTCTATTCAAATCTATTTACGTATCTCTCTCATGATAGTACATGATGAGAAGTACCTTGCGAATGGACATCATCAATGCTATCAGAATCAGAAGTGTGTTCTCCCATATGATCACTTCATGGAATCTTCATGCTGAATCCCTAGGGTCGGTATGTAGTGGTTGTGACATACCTCATGACTATGTGACTTGGTTGAGTATATCTTGGAACTCTTTTTATATTTATTTTTGATATATACTGGGGTATAGATGAATGTAATTTCCTTTTTTATATTTATTTTTAGTTTTGGAGTGTCCTAGTGAGTACAGTTATAATCACCCATGTATGGGCTTTTCCCACACGTGTCATTTCTTGTATAGATGATCGACCTTTTGATTGAGTCCTAGGTGCAGCCAGACCAAATAGTGCTTTCTATGACTAGAAAATCCATGGTGTGTTCCTACAGCTACACACATCAATTTGAGTAAATTTTCTTGCAAATTGGACTTGTAGTTACAAAATATTTTCGGTGGGCTTATATTCGTGATTTGTATACTTTACATTAATTCTTTTCATACACCGGTTGTGGGATATAGTGTTGTTCATGAATGGTTTACATAGATGTTTTTTATTTCATCATTTTGTGACATTAGAGATGTGTGATTGTGTATAGGTACATAGTAAATGCCTCCTATGATAGTGACATGCCTACTCGGTGCTAGTCAGCATCCCCTAGCCTATTGGAGGATGTCTTGGGGAGTTGCAGAATGGGCCCCACTGGGATGGGTCATGACATAAATGGATAGAACTGTTATAATGACTAGTTCAAAAGAAAAGGGTTATGATTAACAAGGGAACTGGATAAGAACTTCTAATTCAAGTGAGTGCCAATTTTTTTCAATATTAGAATGTTTATTATAATGATTAGAAAATATTACAGATTAGAAAAAAAACTGATTGGCTAGGGAAGTGCCTAAGTAATTTTTTAAGGTATTTATTAGTGATGTAAATGAAATAAGTATTTCTCACCCAATGGTTTTTAGGAAATGGAAGGATGCACATAGGTACAGTCCATTGTTAAATACATACTTAGAAATAAAAATAAATAGTGTCATCTTGTTTGTGTTTAACCACTCACTAGAGACTTTCTTCACTTCTAGGTTCGACATTGATGCTTAACAATTAATCATGGATGTACTCATGATCTCTAAATCACATCCTTGAGAGAATGATATTTTAATGAAGCTGCTGGGAATGTTTCAAAAAATATTGAAGAATTTTCAGTAGGAAAAAGGTCTTCTAATAAAATTGGTAGCATCAGGAAAAATTGATGCATAGTGTAATGATTTTATGGTATTTATAAGGTTTTTCAAAGGGTTAATTCTATAAAGTAATATAATCAAAAGGATGATTCTAACAAGTATGGATATTATAATTTTGTACTAATTATTTTTAAATATAATGGATGGGGTGATGTCATTTTTTTAGTAACATCATAATAATGATCATGTTTATTATGTAAAGATGAAATAATGATCTTCATAATTATGGTTTCATATTTTGTGTAAGAATGATTATTGATTTTTTGTAATGGTTATCGTAAGTATGATCAAGTTATGGTCATAAGGATAACTGAAATACTCTCGGATAATTTATTTATGAAAATTGGTAGTCACAAAGTAGATCCTCATGTCACATAAATATTGTATTTTTGAAATATTATTCATTGATATTCAAAGTTAAAATATAATTTTTTATGTGGAAGTATCACGAACCTGATCATTTTTAGTTTTGAATAAAAATAATAAAATATAAATATTAAATGTTTTTGTGGAACAAGTACTGACACCAATAATAATTTAATAAATATAGTTTAAATAAGGAACAATTATGGAAATAGTTTTTAAAGAAGTTGTAAAATCATAGAGGTTCATACCATAATGTTTTGATTATTTTAATAGTGATGAATATTGACTATGTGTCTTTATTTTAACCACATGAACCATTTAATTGAAAAGATTATGTGGATATATAGAGTCTACATCAGCACGATTTGGTTGAATATTAAATTTATGATTTGGGTGATCTTTGAGGAGACAATCATATTCATTATTTTAAATGATTAGGATGTCTTTTATAGGTTTTATATTTATTTTCATTAATATTTTTATATATGGAAACATAATATGTAGTGATATTCATATATAGAATAATCCTTTATTTATGGAGAGTTTAAGGGTCATATTTAACTTATAATATGAAAATTATATCACATGTAATAGAATTTGACATATAAGAATAATATAAAAACAACGAACAAAATTAAGTTTCTTATCTATATTAGTTTTCTAAACAAAAGTTTTTTATCATAATTTTTTGTATAAAATAAAAAAATTATAGGGAATACTTCAAAGATACCAATTGTAAAAAAGAAGGTGGTAGATTATACCATTATTTAATAATGTTATTTACCAAATTGGTGTTTTTCTTATTATTAGTGGGTTGTGAATCCACTACCACCTATTTTGTAGTGATAAAAGAGAGAATTAAAATTGTACAGTATATAGGAGGAATTCTGGTTCCAAATCTAGAAATTAATGATATATATGCATTTTCCTTAGATGGAAGAAGAGTCCATGTCATAAATGTTTTCCATAATTTCTCATTAAATAAATTTGTTATTTATGAAGTGATTCATGGTATACATTTAAAGGAGTGGACCAAGGAGTTCAGAGAGAACAAACATAAATTAGGTGCAAAAAATATTTTATTAACAATTTATTATTTTCTTATATTCCAACATTCGGTCATTTCATGTAGTAGTGAGTTTAAAGATAGGATTTTTTATTTTTGAGTGACCCTCGGTTGACAGTGATTCAAACTAAAACCATTTTAAAAGAAGAGTGACATTTCAAAAACCCCTCATATAGTGGGATTTTTTATTCTACAGTATTGAAAAACAATTGATTTCTTATTCTATGGATTTTACCATAGTGGTGAACTATGTAATAATATATATATCATGGGTGAATATATTCATTAATTTTTTTGTTTACCCATTTTGATAATGTTAAAACGAATTATCACAAGATTAATTGATAAAAGTGGAAGGTCGAATAATTTTATCAACCTAAATTAATGATAAAATGTAGTGACTTTTAAATTTAATTGGTCAATATCTATTAAGGTATTGAGTGTTTATGTATAAAATAAAGTTGACAATGCATAATATAAAATCATTTTTTATGGACACACACATGCAAAAAAGGATAGGGAAAATAATTTATTTCAAAATAGAATTGAAACCTGAAATTGAAAGAAAAATAAAATTCAATACAACATGAAGAACCTGGATGAAAATAGTGGTATGGTAGATCAAAAATATCAATGTTGATGTAGAGTTATAGAAATAATTTTCTTTGAAAAAATCATAAAAAAAACAAACAATCCATTAGAAAATCTATACGAACATGTGGGAATGAAACCATCGAGTAGACCTCTAGAAAAAACCCTCTCAAGTTTTCTCTGACTCTTGGTTATCCCTCAAAATATTATAAGTGGAATTATACGGTCTCAAGATGAGGGAGTGTACAAGAGGAAGGAATGTAGATGCCGTGATTTTTTTCAATCTATACATTTAAAATATTTCCAATTTTTTTAATATTTGGGTCACTCAATTATATTGATGTTTTTATCATCAAGATAAATAAATAATAAAATACTAAATATAATATATTATTTCTATGTTGGGAATATTGTTTTTTATTTACTGTAATTCCATTATGAATAGAGATCCAAAAGGGAAACTAGATGTTGTAGTTGCATCAATAATATGGTGTTCACATTAATATTGATGTAATATTTATTGGTATTTTAGGCCCCAGGGTCACCCTTTATGAGTCCTTCCAATAATAAAATTACTTAATTAATAAATTTTGAATTTTTTAAACCTAAGATTCACCTATAAAATCATCCTTATAATTTGTATCTAGGTTTCGATTTTATGTTAAAAAATGAAAAGCCTCTATAGAAAGAGAGTTGGGGAGAGATAGTCCATATCTTCTAAAGATCGTTAATGGATTGAGAGAGTAAAATAAAATACCTGGCGGCATCGACATTTAAATTACATAGTGGTGATAAACAGAACCATGACTTCAATAATGTACTGACATGATGATGATTCTATAAAAATTTAGGGGTTATTATTTTTTATTTTTTACCCATATTCATTAACTTGATGTAAAAATTTATTTTGGATTCATCATTGTGAATTTTTTATCATTGTACAAATTTATTAGTGATGAATTTATTAAATAACATTGTTCTTTATGTTTGGGTGAATTGATGGTGAGAGAAAAAATGTTGTGGAAAAAAGGGAGTTGTCCATAGAGATATCCATCAAACCAATCATGAACCCCTTCATCAAAATGTTCTCCAATAATGGGAGAGAGATAATGACCCTAGGTTCCCACCTCTAGTTGGCCCAATTTGGTTACTAGCACTGAGGGTATAATTATCTCATGTATAAAAGGCATTACCCTCTATAATATAAATAGGATTAGGATATAAGATGAATAATCCAAAATAATATCATTAACATAATATAAAATAAAACCAAAACTATCCCACATGCATGTATAAATGGAATTGATATAGATAAAAGTCTCCAATGTAAATACACAAAATAATAACTAGAGAAACAACACAACAACTGTCCAATGGTCCAAGATAGTAATGTCCATCCCAATCCATGATGTCCTCTTCGAAACCTAAAAACAATTTTATAAACATATGATGAGAATATGAGTATAGTTAGTAAGAAACCAAAAGACACTCATGTAGATGTGAAAAGTTCATACTATTTCACCCATTAGAAAAAAAGAACCAAAAATCACATATACAAGTATACTAACCAAAACTCCCAAACTCTCCAAGGCTAACTTCCCAAAAAACACATCTATTTATAATAATATAATATAAATCATATCGATGATAGGGTACCCTACACCTCTTTCCCACTAATTATCCACTCTCACACCCCAACCTCCTACGTTATAGAGCTCCCATAACTTCTGGATAACATCACAGCACAACACATCACATAACCTCCATGGACACCTAGGATATCACATCATGTCAAATATCATAACTATGTCAGTAGTGTATTATGAACATGAAGAAAATAAACATTGTTCCCTCCTCCCACCATGTACGACCCCCACAATAAGATAACTCCCCAAATCTCAGCTGAACACACATGCACTATCACATATCATCACATCACTACTCGACAGATTCACTTTTCACTTATGTATATCACATCCCATGCATGTCCCCTCCCATATCATAGAATAAGGATAGGGAAATAGTGGGTATCCATCCATCCATCCACCCACCGAAATGTTGTGAAAAACACCCCCAGCATGACAATGCAGGTGTCGGCACATATTGCTCATTTAGGATGGCGTGCATATCAAAATGACAAGAGTATATAGGGTTTATATATAGAGAAACAAAAAACAACGGTCCTCCTAATGGTTCAAAAAAATGCATAAAAATTCTTTTAAGATTCTCCACTTATACTACCAATGCTAAATGGAAATCCCATACAAGAAAAGAAAATGCCACAAATCACATTCTGATTTTA
The DNA here is from genome assembly GCA_963277665.1 of Viscum album. Taxonomy (NCBI): domain Eukaryota; kingdom Viridiplantae; phylum Streptophyta; class Magnoliopsida; order Santalales; family Viscaceae; genus Viscum; species Viscum album. Next base: position 1,469,089,491 of record OY728125.1, on the reverse strand, counting down.
AAACAATAATTTTCAAGATTCTATATTTTATATCATCAATAAATTCCACTTAAATATCCCCCATTAATTTATGAATTTTTCATTCATTAGAATCCAATTTCTTGTCATTATAATGAATTTAATTATTTTACTACTAGGTCAAGAAGTGTAACCAACCACCATCACAACCCCTCTATTCGACCACATAATAATCATCATCACAACCATAGTATACAACCACAATTTCACTACCATTGTAGCCTCACTATATATCATAGCCACTCTCCTCACACCAATCATAATAAAGAAACCACTCATTCATCAAAAAATCACAAACAAACCACAAAACACAACCACATCAATAACCATGTTACAAAAACACACATAACATTTTATAGATTGGGAATAGGGGCTTTGATTCAATTCCAATTATTTATTTATGGTTGTTTTCAAACAATGCATAAGATTGTGGGGAATCCAATTCATTACCCAAATGAACATGATTATCCAATTACGGTTTTAGTGTTTTAAACAAGAATACAACAAGCATTCCATAATTCACGTCATAAAATCATAAGGGGGTACCACCAACAATAATAATTTTCTTCAAGGGAATACACCTGTAAAAATACAATATCAATAATAATAAATCTTGTAAAAGCATTCAGTTCACCTTCCCCTCCCCTTTTTAAATTTTTTGTACAATTTATGTATCTTTTCTAGTTTTTATGCAACCAATTAAAGAAATACAAACATAATCACCCCACCCCAAATGATACACAGATATAAGAAACAACAGAATTCTTTCTAGGAATAAAGGATCCTTACACCAACCGGCTGCACTTGAAATAGGGGTACATGCACTGGAAGAAACCCCTTCAGGGGAACTAAAGTAACAAGGTTTCATGACTCCAAGGGAATAAGTATAAAGAATCTCTCGATTCAAGGGAATGTAAGCACAAGATAAGGAGGGAAATAATTCCATTTTTAAAGATTATATCCTTGTTGACGCTCCTTTCGTCACAGAATCTAAAGATCGGAAAAGGGAATATCTGAGCTCAAAGTGATTAATCCTTTGAAGAAACATCAAAAATCGACAAAGGGATAAAAAAGGAGAACATTGCCCATAGATCGCGCAAGTTCCCTCTTGGTCGTGCAAGTACACTTGCGCGCCGCCTCAATACTTGCGCGACTCCTCATGTTCGTGCAAGGGACTTGCGCGACATATGTGGTAACCGCCTGGTAACCGCCCAGTAACCGCCCGGGGTCTTCTTTTGCCTATAAATAGACCCTGTGGGCCCCCCATTCAAGAGGATCTTTTTCCAGAAACTCGGATTGAAGCTCCCGACGCCCAAGTCTCTTCTCAAAGCTTCCGGAACACTTCTAAGGTAATTTCTTACCTAGAACGGAAGATCTAAAGAGAAAAAGGAAGGCCTAAGTGTTGAAACTTATCAAACACTTGCGCGCCAACTTAATTCCTGCAATATAACTTGCGCGTCCCTCTTCTGGAAGAACCTCAAGAGGATGGTAAAGGGTTTTATAAAGAGTCGCTCAAGCATTTCAATACTGGTTGAAAATCGCGCAAGTACCCCTCATGTCGCGCAAGTATACTTGCGCGACCAATACTTGCGCGCCGTCGCAGGACTTGCGCGCCTTTCAAGACTTGCGCGCCCCTAGCTTTTTGGGTGCCCATCTTGCCCATTTTTACCCCTCTTAAGCCATTTCACCCTTTCTATTCAAGATTCAGTCTTCAAGATACTCTTCAAAGCCATTTATGGCATGATTTCTTGATTTGACATCCTTATCTGAAAGGAATTCTGTGAAATATCTCTCAAAACCTAGTGATTTAAACATCTTTATGTCACCAAAGATTGAGAGTTCATTCATTTCAACCTCATCCTTTAAGATGAGAGAATCCTAACCTGGGTCTCCTTTTCAGGAATAAATCCCCAGTTATAAAAACCTTTGAACTTGGGCATCTTTCTTAAGAATAATCCCCAATCAAGTCCTTTAATCTTGGCCATCCTCCTCAGGAGTAAGCCCCAAACCTTAATCCCTAACCTGGGTCTCCTTTTCAGGAATAAGACTCAGTCATAACCTTGGGCTTCCTTTTCAGGAGTAAGCCCCAAGTCCCCTAACCTAGGCTTCCTTCTCAGGAATAAGTCCTAGTCATAAATCTTGGGCATCCTTCTTAGGAGTAAGCCCCAAGTCTCTTAAAATTTCTCTTAACCAGTCATAAATTACCTTTGATTTGGGTTTCCTTTTCAGGAATAAAACCCAATCATAAGTCCCCTCCTAACTCGGGCATCCTCCTTAGGAGTAAGCCCCAAGATTAGAGTATTCAAATCTCCATGAAGCACATATAACTTTGTGGACCCTGTTCTTGGATTTTCTCCCTAAAAGTAAATCCTAAACCTTCGTCTATCTGGGCAGTCATCTATACATAAGCCCCAAAACAAATTCTTATGATTGCATCTTTTATGGCACAATTTTCTAAATTTTACCAATACCTCTTGTTTCTCACACCGAGCATGACTCACGTGAGCTTAGTGTGTAAAAGTAATTATGACATTAATCTTTGAGCCATCAATCATAAAACATCATATCCCATTCCTCGAACTACATGGGTTTTGATTCCTTTTTCAAAACAAAGGATACATAGGTAGCCCATTTATGGGTTCGATCCCAACATTGAAATAATCTCTGTCCTTCTGAATGACGATAAACTTCAAGTGTCCCACTGAGTGGCTTTAAAACCAGCCTGGTCATCAAAATGACCAAGAGACTTTTATATAAATGTTTTGAAGGATACCATTGACCAAGAATCTCTAAACAAATATAGATGATTCTATATTGATGAATAACCTCAAATACATATAAAAGATTCTCTAAATTTCTTGCATATTTAATCATTTATTGTTAAAACTAAAGGAAAGCTCATTTTATACTTGGTAATGTAATAAGGATTCACGAACTTAACTTAAATCTATAAAGAGAGTCCCGGAGTAGACAATAATTCCCCTTAAAAAGGTGTGATGAGTCAGACCTCCCATCCTCTCGACCAATGCAAATTCCCAAGCCTCATTAGCCCACAAGCTAATGAGCGCCTGCCTTTGGAAAGTAGGTCCAAACGGATGTGGAATCATTGGATGTTTCCGGTTCTACGAACAAACCCGTTAGAAACCGATCGGAACGTTTGAATCTCCCGTCCAGGAGGTCATCCCTGGATTCCACGCGAAACAAAAATGGTGAACCCGACGTGAATCCTTAACCAAGTTAAAGTGATGTTCTTCTTATCTGTTAGGCCCTTTGGGCCAACAAGGCAATCATTGACATATGATCATCCAAAAGATGCAGTAGCCGGATTCATCTTGATTATGTCTGTTACATGGAACAGGCACTCTTTTTTCAAGATCTTCTACAAAAATGGCTTTCCTTAAATTCACCCCTGTGAATACTGCTGCTGGGAACACCTCTACTGTGAGGTCTGCTGCTGTGAAAACCAATGCTGCTACTCCTGCTGGAACGTCATCCGCTCTGAGGATGACATCACCAACTCAGCGTCTTCAACGCTGTGTTTCTAATGCACTGGTTAAGGAGTACCGTCGCAACGGTACTATCCCAACTCTAGAGGCCGCTCTTCAAGCCCTCCAAGTTAACAATTCTACCTGGTCGTCCGAACAACGGCGACCAGCAATCAAGAAGCAGGCGGTGCTGACTACCGTCTCCAACCGTTTCGGGTCGTTATCCCCGGAACACAATTTCCATTCACTCCCTTATTCCGAGGAAGTGAATGAGCAGGTCCCTCAGGGCCATAATTCAAAAAAACAGGAGTCCTTCTCAAGGGCTCCCATCAACAATCGCCGCCAGACTCGTGCGGTAGTGCGCCCTCAACATGATGAGGGTACCGACTCCAGGCATTCAGCTCAGGTTCCTCGAACCCGAGCAGGCAAGATGAATCGCCAGAGACGGAATCCGGTTAACAATAGGCAGGTTGTCATCCCTGCCATCTCCGGAGAAGTCCACCAACCTAACTTGGTGGCAAATAACGAGCAGGCATACACACCTGTTCGTTTTAATCCCGCTGTCCAGCAGACTCGTCTGGCAGCATCAAGCCGATCCCGCCAGGCAATTCCGGCGGAGTACCATAGGCAGGAACATACACCTGCTTATACATCAGCAGTTAGTCAGCAGGCTCGTCTGACTACATATGATGGATCTCGTCAACCGCGTTTGGCGAAGTGTAATCAGCAGGCACATACACCTGCTAATACTAATCAAGCCTACCAACAGTCTCGCTTGGTAGCGCACGGAGAAGTCAGTCGGAAAGCCCCGACGACAAACAGGAGGCAGACTAAACTCTCTGCCTCCACACTTGAGTACTGTCAGGATTCACTGACAGGAAAAGGAGGACAGGAGCAGGCACATACACCTACTCCAAGCCCGGAATGGACGTATATCCTTGTTCCGGCGGCTGAAGTCACCAAACATATTTTGTCAATGGTGAAAGAGCAGAAGCAAATTCCTGCTCATATTCTGGATGCTTGCCAGGATATCATAACAGCTTCAGCATCATCTCAGGGACAGACACATAAATCTATCCCTAGCAGTGGAGTGACACATCAACAATTCACTCCGGAACAGACACACACATCTGTTCCAGTCCAAGAGGGTTGTGGGGCCTACTCCCCCATATCATATGGACAACCAAGTCAGGCACATACACCTGATTTGAGCGATGATCGTCAGCCTAACCTGACCATCTTTCCTGATCAGGCACATACACCTGCTCAGAGCAATCACTTTCGTCATCAAGTGGTTTCTAAAGCGAGTAAGAAGGCATCTAAGAAAAAGATCCGCCCAGCACAGTCAGGAGATCAAAGGCCAATCTGCAACCAAGCCTTGCTCGATGCTGGAGTTCTTGAAGCCCTCAGACATTTATCTGTCGGAATTCAAGATTCTACTCCCTCAGTTCCCAATAACAGGAACATTAATCCCGAAGGTCTTCAACAGACACTTCCTCATGAAGACTTGCTTCATGAAAATTCGGTCAATCTTGAAGTTTCTTCTTCAGATGAGAGCCACAGGAACCCTCTGTGTGGTCAGAAGGCCAAGGAGCAAGAGATTTCATCTTTTACTGTAACCCATCATGAAGGTCCTCCTCATGGTGATGAACTTCGCTGCGAAAGTCCTCTCCGCAGTAGTGATTCACATTGTCTCGAAAATTCTTCAGAAGGCAATGTAGTGACGAGAAAGCCCTCCTATCTCGAGGCACTTGCAAACGTAAAACCAGTCATGTCTGAAGTTTTACTATCGGCAGGTGAAACTCTTTCTCCATCAGAAGATAGCTTGGGGTTCAGGTTATTCTCCGAACCTTCCCTGGGTCATTCATCTTCCAGCATGAATAGTGATTCCTCTACCAATCTTGTTGAATCCGATGAAGCAACAAGGAAACACCAACTCTGGTCCAAACAGGTAGAAGAATCTTCATTTAATGATAAAGAGGAAATGCTGAACATGAGGAAAAAACTGGAAAAAGGTGAAGTACCAGTCATGTTTTGGCCTTTGGCTGATTCACAGTATGACATTCCAAAGATGTTGACGGATGATGGAATCCATGATATTCGTCTCAACATATGGAAAACTCTTTGTCAATTAAAGAAGAAGGTATTATATTACGATGAATATGAAAATCATATTAAGATAATAGAAGGGTTACAACGCCAGATTGATTTGGCATCTCTATCAGTCTCTCGGTATCCGAAGGCTGAAAAGCAACAGAGAACCCTTCAACGTTCATGCCTTGGCGCACTAAGAAGATTGCGTCAGTTAATTTCCAATGCTCCATCTAATGTTCATATCAGAGGATGGGGTGTTCACAGAACACTACATTTCACAGTGCTTTCCGGTCAGTAGAGCCCGCCGAAAATGGTCTCATGCAATGTTATTGCCCATGGCCGGCCACAGTCAATGGGCTTTGTTCATAATCAAAAGCTTGCTCGAGATCAAGCTTCAACTAGTTCCTCTCAAAGTCAAGTATATAGAGAACAGGTTGTTGAATTGCTCCTACATCAAGCAGGCGAGAATATTGCACAAGCCTCTCGTCTGGAGCAAACACGTCATCAAATGACAGAAGTTTCGGAAATCATCCAACGGTCTGTTGAACCAGGTGATAAAAGTGGATACAGGTTAATGCATCCAGCTAATTTCCGAACTAAGATTCGCAAGATCAAGAGAGATTTTAAAAAGATCTCAGACATAGCATGTCAAGAGACACCCCAGCTTGCCAGACTGGGGACTTCTCTAACCCAACCCTCAGAATCAACGAATGGGATTCTAGGAGTTGAGCGGAAGCAACAGGAACACCCCCAGTCCACCGGACTGGGGACTTTTTCAAATCTTCAATCCCTCCCTCAGAGAAAGTCAGTATTCTCTCGATTAGGGAATAAGCCTCAAGAGGAACGAAGAGCCAAGATGTCAGGAGATTCTCTCCAAGTGACGGTTCTCCAAGAAATTCCTGAGGGATCAAGTCAACGGAATGCCATGTCTTATCATGGACATAGAAGGAGACAATATCACAGAAATGCTGATAGAAAGGATTCCATGCAATATGCATCCATTAATTTCATCACTGCCATTGCTGCTGATTCACCAGATGAGGCTCAATCAGAGGGATCAGACGAAGAGGTTCCTGCTCAAGAAGTTGCGCACACAGACCTAAATGAAGAAGGTGTGCGCACACGTAATAAAAGGCTTACCCAAAATCTGGGTATTCCTTCAAGTAACCCACTTCCCCCTCTCCGAAAAGGATCCAATAAGGGGAAAGGAAAGAATCAGGTTACTTCTCACCCTTCCTCTGAAGGAGGTCAATCGCTCTCATTAGAGCAAAGGTTTGCACAACAGGAGGAAGAGATGAAAGAATTAAAAAGGTTGAATGCAGAACTACTTCAGAGTAGTCTTCTTCTTAAGAATGCTGAAGTCCGACAGCCGAAGGAATTTGTTGTAACTACTGAGATGGATCAAGAATATCCTCCTTTATCAGTACACCCACAGAGGTCTAATCCTACGGGTCAAACGCAACAACGGTTGGAAACACTACCATTAGTTGCAGCACCAACCTCCACGGCTGTCCAAGCTCCATTCATTGCACCTACCCAAAACCAAGTTCAACCTGACGTTTCTCAAAAGTTAATAACTACTATTGAGTCATTAACAGCTCGGTTAGAAACTATGGAAGGGAAACGGGCGCAAGTTCAACCTGAAAAGAAAGTTTACCCTGAATGGGTAGATTCAATTTTTCCTCCATCCAGTTTTGGAAACCCTATTTTTCCTACTTTCAATGGATCAGGCGACCCTGAACAACATTTGACGCATTACGTGTCTTATTGTGATCCTATGATGGGAACTCCAGAACAGCAAGAAGCAGTGAAACTCAGATGCTTCGTGCGAACCTTGCAAGGACCAGCTTTTGTCTGGTATACAAGCTTGCAATCCCGGTCAGTCATCGGATGGGAGGATCTTCGTCAAAAATTCCTTCTTCAGTTTAGCTCAACTTTGCCAAAAACGACAGTTTTCGATCTTACAAACTGCAAGCAAAGGGAGAATGAAAGAGTCTCTGATTTCATTGCTCGTTGGAAGGGATTAACGTATTCCTTGAGTTTATCACTCCCTCAGGAGGAATTGTTGCCAATCTGTGTGGAAAATTTGCGTGACGAATTACGCACGCCATTGATCCCTGTAAAATACACAGGAGGGTTTCGAGACCTTACTTCAATCGCTCAACAGATTGAAGATTCCCTTATGCAGGCTAAGGTTAAATCTCGTGTAATTCCATCAGCTCCAGGAAGAAGAATGGGTAAAGCAGAAACTGCTACAGTTATGCTTAAACAGGCACCTGTACCTATTTCTACTTCAAAACCTTCATCTTCTCGAAGGGCTCCACCTCCTGAACGCCAACAACAAAGGCAGTTTCGTCCAAATGATCAAAAAGATCAACGACGAAAACAATTTGAGGATATGAAGAGTAAAACATACTCTTTCCGAAGTGAGCAAGTTCCTGGTTACTTCATTTCAGCTCTGGAAAATAATTTGGTTCAATTACCAGTGCCGAAGAGACCAAACAAGGAAGGAGATGAAGACCATCCCAATTATTGTCCCTTTCATCAAATGTTGGGACATCCCATCCAGGAGTGTTTTGTCTTTAAAGACCTCCTACAAAAGATGGTCGACTTGGGACAAGTCAAATTGAAGGGTTCTTCAGCTCATGTAGCGTGTATTACCGCTACAGATCCAGAGGAAGGAGGCGAGTGGCAGGAAGTCAAAAGCAAAACTGTGAAAAAATATGATGATTGGATGGTCAGAAAGACAATCAATCGGACCCATTCCATTTTGCGAACACAATTGAAGAAGCCAATTGTGTCTCCTACAAAAGCTGCAGTAAAGCCTCCATCAAAGGAAAAATCCTCAAAAGGGCAGCGCAATTCAAAGAAGAAAGAGGAATCAGGAGAAGATGAGTATGTATCAAAGCCTAAATTGTCTTTGACTCTGGCAGATTTCATGTCATCTACTTCAAAGCCACGGGCACCGTCCCACCAAACGGCACAGCCTAAACAGGCTAACCAGGCAGAGTCTTTATCAGACGAAGAGTTAATCTTTGGTTCTGTTAATATGATTCAATTAACAGATTCATATTCCAGTCTTGATGAGCCTGAATTCCCTGTATCAAATAAAGGAACCCGAGGAAGTTCTAGAGGTTCAGGATATAGGGGAAGACGTGGATCTTTCCGAAGCCACTACTCTAATTCTACCCCTGCTAGCACTGTATATGCAGCAGAAACTCGTGGTAGAGCCCTTCAGCGAGCTCAAAATGAACAAGCAAGTTCTTCTGCCAATGGCCAACTCAGCTTCGGCACAGTTATTTTGGAAGACTGATTAAAGGTTCCATCTTCTTTATCTCAGCAAGTAAATGGATCTAATCAGTCTAATTTTCCAAAACCAAAGATGTTGCCAACTTCAATACAAGATGCATCAGCTTCCAAAGCATCTACTTCCAAGGTACCTGCTAAACCGCATATTCCTATTGGGAAACGCAGGCCTCTAGATCAAAAGTATGATATATTGAAACACTTGGCCCAAGTACCAGCCAAATTATCAATTTTGGATGCTTTGAATCTATCAAAAGATCTTCGGGAAGCACTCATCGAAGCTTTTTCAAGTCCTCAGGAGTTTGAAGCTGAAATTGTTGCAGCTGAAATTTATCACATAGAGAATAATCCTGCAGAATGACATGCAGTGATATCTTTTACTGATAAAGATGAAGATGATGTTGTGCATGGGCACATAAAACCTTTGTACCTATCTGGCAAAGTCAATGGTATAGATGTTCGAAGAGCTTTTATTGACAATGGTTCAGGAGTCAACCTCATGCCCATTCGTACACTTCGTCGATTGGGCCTCACAGAATCTGATTTATCTCCTTCTACCATGATGTTGCAAGGATATGATAAAAATGAACAAGAGCCACTGGGAGAAGTTACGCTCAGAACTCAGTTTGGAGATCTTGTTTCCAATTCAGATTTCATGATTGTTGATCAAGACTCAGCTTTCAATATCTTGCTTGGAAGACCCTGGTTACATCAGCATGCAGCTATTCCATCATCATACCATCAATGTCTCAAATACTGTTTCGATGGTCAAGTTGGAACATTGTATGGTGATAAGGCCCCGTTCAAAACATGTGAGTCTCAATACATTGAGGCGGAATTTTATCACATGAAGGGAAGAGAAAAATCTACAATGAAGGAAATTACCAAAGTTAATGCTCCATATGGTTTGGAAAAAATTCCAATAAATCCATTTTCACATGTGAGTACAGATTATGTGTTACCTATCAGTCAAATTGACAAAATAGGCCCAAATCAAAATACTCTTATGGAAAGATCCATAATGTCAATTACGACAATCGAGCCAGACAACATGGGAGAAATTGGTAACTTACCAAGCAGTGATGAAAGCATAAGTGGTGACGTTTTCATTTCGTCTGCTGAAATCCAACAAGTCTATACTTCGCTAATCAGGCCAGAAGAAGTTATAGCAACACCAGAGGTGAATTTTGATGTCGATTCTCAATCCATCATCTCCTCTTTATTTCCCAAAGAAGACCCTTTTTCATCAATAGGGTCGGAAATGGAAGCTTCTTCTTCAAAATGTGAAAATTTTGACATCTCTTATGATCATGAGAATTTCGTTTTTTCATCTACTTTGCAAGTAGAAACGGAAGAAATAACACATGATGAAGAGGAAGAGGAAGATCTTAGAGATGCTCCTCCAGCATTTGAAGAGGGTATCTCTACCACTGTGGATGAACTCAGAGAAGTAAATCTGGGTACAGAGAATAATCCACGCCCCACTTTAATTAGTGCGGCCATGACCCTTGAAGAACAAGAGATGTATATTTCTTTTCTAAAGCAAAATAAAGATATTTTTGCTTGGAATTATACAGAGATGCCTGACCTTGATCCTGATGTTGCCACCCATCATTTGGGTTTGCCAAAAGAACATCGAGGATTCAAGCAAGCCGCGAGAAGAACACACCCAACCTATGCTTCCAAAATCGAGGCTGAAGTGGATAAGCTTATCAAAGCTAACTTCGTCAGAGAAGTTCAATATCCCAAGTGGTTGGCTAATATTGTCCCAGTAAAGAAAAAGAACGGACAAATTAGGGTTTGCATCGATTTCAGAGATCTTAATCGGTATTGTCCCAAAGATGATTTTCCAGTTCCGATTACAGAACTCTTAATTGATGCGACGGCTGGCTATGAAGTACTTTCTTTCATGGATGGATATTCTGGATATAATCAGATCCGAATGGACCTAGAAGATGATGAATATACAGCCTTTAGAGCTCCTCAAGGTGTGTTTTGTTACCAGGTGATGCCCTTTGGTTTAAAGAATGCAGGTGCAACATATCAACGCGCCATGCATCGTATCTTCAAACCTTTTCTAGGGAAATTTGTTGAATGCTATGTAGATGATTTGGTGGTTAAATCCAAACAACGTTTTGATCACTTGGCTAATTTGGAAATCATATTTCACAAGCTTCGACAACATAATTTGAAGATGAACCCCTTAAAATGTGCTTTTGGGGTAACCTCATGAAAATTCCTCGGCTTTGTTGTACGCCATCGTGGTATTGAAGTCGATCCTGAGAAGACCAAATCAATCCTTGGTATGTCACCTCCTCAGAATTTGAAATAATTAAGAGGACTTCAAGGACACTTAGCCTATATTCGGCGTTTCATCGCCAATTTGGCAGGCAAAAGTTTACCTTTTACCAAATTATTGAAGAAAGGAGTCACTTACCAGTGGACTGAAGAATGTCAAGAAGCATTTGATGTTCTCAAGAAATACCTCTTGAGTCCACCAGTACTCATGCCACCTGTTGAGGGTAGGCCTCTTATCCTCTATGTGATAGCTTTAGAGCGATCATTGGGTGCCTTTCTCGCTCAAAAGAATGATGCTGGGAATGAAAATAGTCTCTACTATCTTAGTAGAACTATGCTTGAAGCAGAAACCCGGTATTCGAGTATTGAAAAATGCTGCCTAGCATTAATCTTTGCAGTTCAGAAACTGAGACACTACCTGCAACATCACGAGGTCCAATTGGTATCTCGTAATAATCCACTTAAATTCATCCTTAGTCGTCCAATGCTTACAGGATGTCTGGCAAGGTGGGCGGTTATTCTACAGCAGTTCGACATCCAGTATGTGTCTCAAAAGGCAATTAAGGGCCAAGCTCTGGCTGATTTCCTGGCTGAACACCCTTCAGTGGAAGACACGTATTCAGATATCGAACTCCCTGATGAGGAAGTTTTTTCTATTCAATAGAGTCCTCAAACATGGGAAATGTATTTTGATGGTGCTTCTAGAAGTCCAACAGGGAAGAAAATAGAAAATCCTAAATTCAACAAAGTTGGTTTAGGAATTGTGCTCATTTCTCCAGATAAGGCAGTGTTACCTTATTCCTTTTTGTTGTGGGAAGGTGGTAACAATAATGAAGCTGAATACCAAGCTCTCATTGCAGGCTTGGAGTTATCACTTCAAGCACAAGTGAATCACTTAAAGGTGAAAGGTGATTCAGACCTGGTAATCAAACAAGTCAATGGGGATTATGCCATCAGAAAAGAAGAATTAATCCCTTTGTATGATTACGTCAGAGAGTTAATGTCGGAATTCCCTTCAGAACCGACATTTTCTTATGTCCCAAGATCACAAAATGCTCAAGCTGATGCACTGGCTAATATAGCCACAGCTTTAGCAGATCCAAATCGGGATGAGACAACCATCGGTATTGCCCACCGTCGTGCAATTTCACCTTATGTTCAAGTCAGAATAGAGGAAATTAATGAAATTAGTCCCATTCCTGAACCATATGGTCATACTACAGGATGGATGTCACCTATCAGGGAATACCTTCAAAATGGAACACTTCCACCTGATAGAGCCGAGAGAGAACAAATTCGGCGACGTGTGGTCAATTTTACTCTTTATGATGGTCCAAACCACCTCGAGAAAATTCTCTACAAATGTGGTTTTGATGGAGTTCTCTTCAGATGTATTGATGGTGAAGAGACAATGGCTGTCATAAAAGAAGTGCATGCAGGAGTCTGTGGTGCCCACCAGTCTGGACATAGATTGTCTGATCAAATTCGAAGGCTTGGATACTTCTGGCCTTCAATGATACAAGATTGTGTTAATTTCACAAAGAAGTGTCATTTATGCCAAGTATATGCCAATTTCATTCATCAACCTCCAGAGTTGCTTCATACAGCTAAATACTCATGGCCATTTTCCACATGGGGAATGGATGTGGTGGGACCTTACCCTTCAGCTACGGCCAAGCAGTTTAAGTACATTCTTACTGCTACTGATTTCTTTTCCAAATGGGCAGAGGCAGTACCTCTCAAAGAAGTCAGTTCTAAATGCATTGTTAGCTTCATCAAGTCTAACATCATTACTAGATTTGGTGTCCCTCATACCATATTGACAGACAACGGCACCAACTTCTGTTCTTATGAGGTAAAGAAATTGTATCAATAATACAACATTAAGTCCAACCATTCATCTCGATATCATGCAGCGGCTAATGGCCAGATAGAGGCCTTCAACAAGACTCTTTCAAATACACTGCAAAAGATGGTGGATAAAGATAAGAGGTCATGGCCTGATAAACTCTATCATGCTTTGTGGGCTTATCGAACTACCACTCGCAATGCAACGCGGTCTACTCCATATTCATTGGTATATGGAACAGAAGCAGTCTTGCCAATTGAAGTTCAATTTCCCTCACTCAGAATAGCCATTTGTGATCAGTTATCGACAGATGAGCAATCCCAAAAGCATTTGAATGAATTGGAACAATTAGATGAGAAGAGATTGTGCACCTTGCACCACTTGGAAATCTATCAGAATCGAATAGCACGAGCTTTTAACAAAAAAGTTTTTCTTCGTTCATTCATTCACGGAGAATTGGTATTGGTTCTCAGAACACCAATGATACCAGGAAAGAAGCCTCCCAAGCTTGAACCAAAATGGGAAGGACCTTATTCAATACATAAGGTCTACTCCAATGGAGCGTATTCTCTAATCTCAATGGATGGAGAACACATCACGACTCCAACTAATGCCAGATTTCTGAAGAAGTATTTTGTATAAACACAAAATATTGTTCCCAGAACCAAGACTCTTACATTTGGTTCATACAGAAATGGTCCAGTATGACCTTAAACTGCAACTTCGTCCAACATGACATTAAACTGTGTCACACTTCTGTCCGAGATGACATTAAACTATAATACGTCCAGCATGACGATAAACTGTACGGTCCATGCATATGACCTTAAACTATTCGCACTTATGTCCCTGCAACATGACACTAAACTGTGCAGCACCAATAGTCCTAACTGCAAGACTTTAAACTGCATAGTCCCTGATTTTGTCCTACATGACAATAAACTGTATAGAAGTTCCTATATTTTGTCCGAGATGACATTAAACTATATTGTGTCCTAGCAACATGACATTAAACTGTGTGGCACTTTCATCATCCAACATGACGTTAAACTGTGTCAGTTCCCTTATCGTCCAACATGACGTTAAACTGTCACATTGGTTACTAATATGTCCTACATGACACTAAACTGTATATGTCCGAGATGACATTAAACTATATTTTGTCCGAGATGACATTAAACTATATTGTGTCCTAGCAACATGACATTAAACTGTGTGGCACTTTCATCGTCCAGCATGACATTAAACTGTAAAAAAAATCCCCAGAACTGATATCCTCATATTGGTTCACCTTAGTCCTAGCTACATGACTTTAAACTGTACAGCACCAGTTCGTCCTTTCTATATGACGTTAAACTATACAGCAATGGTCCCGTATGACTTTAAACTGCATCATCCCTGGTCCATGTATATGACCATAAACTATTTGCAAATATGTCCAGCAAGACGTTAAACTGTGACGTCCTAACTACATGACGCTAAACTGTATAAAAGTCCCTCACGTCCGGAAAGACGTTAAACTATAAAATCATCAAAAGTCCAGCATGACATTAAAACTGCACAATCCCCCTTTCGTCCAATATGACGTTAAACTATATTGTCCCCATCGTCTTAACTACATGACGCTAAACTGTACAGAAAGTCCCTTTTTTTATGTCCTACATGACATTAAATTGTACATCGTTAAGGTTGTTATTACCTCTTGTTTCTCACACCGAGTATGACTCACGTGAGCTTAGAGCGAACATCAACCATAACACTCCCTTTGGGCCACTAACCATGTGTAAATCCCAACAATATTTTTTTTATTAGATCATTGTCCACAAGAACAACTTGATCATTGATTCATTCTTTAATTGAACTACACGGACTTTGATCCTTGCCCTCCAGGCTGGGTATGTAGGCAACCTCCCAAAGGTTCAAGCCCAAAGAACAATCTCTTCACATCGTTTCACCACCATCTCATATGATGATGATTTGTGAAACCACCCTTGGAATCAATATCTTTACATTGATTAACTTTCGTCCTTGTTATATGACGTTAAACTATACAACACTTCTGTCCGGTATGACAATAAACTACAATATTCTTTGATTTCCTCATTTGAGAAGGAACCATTATTAACATTGATTCTTTTTCAATCATGGTTTTCATTTTTCAAAAGACTACGTACATACATGGTAATGCCTAAACTTTTTATTTTAGGTTAAAACCATCATTGCACTAAAGTCCCCTTTTCACCCTTCACATGTACGAACCAAATTTGTACAAAGGGTAGTTCTAGAACTACGTGGAATTGATTCCCATCCTTATGGGATACGTAGGAACATTCGAGTGTCCCTCGAATCCAGTCCCAAATCTTTTGGGCCTAACCCCAAATTTCACTTTCAGTCCCTTGGCTGAAAAGTCCTCATGAAAACACACACTGTGTATTCATTATTATGGTCCGAATTCTATGACCCTAAACTAAGATTACTCATACTTTCGTCCTGCACGACGTTAAACTGTATTTCAAGAACTACGTATGGCTTGATTCTCATTCTTATGAGATACGTAGTGAAGTCCAAGTTTCAATTCAGGACCCAGCCACAACATGATTATGGTTTTCATTGACCTATGTATCTCTATATACATTGGAAAATACCCATATTTATGTATTATAATCCTAACCTTAAATATTTTCAGATCTTCATAACCCTTTTCATGACTTATAGTCACAAAAATGTCAAACTTCTGAGAATTCTTTTGCCTGACTATGCAGCACGTGCCCATAGGTGGCCTTGCATAAACAGTCCACATAACAGACTTGTCAGCCAAGAGATGCTATTTATTTGACCATGCAGCCAATGCCCATAGGTGGCCCTGCATGTTTTCAACCCCCTAACGGGTTTGTTAAATAATAGTAACTTCATTCTTGGGAAGAATGCCTCTTTTGTCCTTATTTTCCTTAAACGACAGTATGTAGGGATCCGCAAAAATAGCCATCCTTAACGTATTTGTCCCATATCCTTTTTCATGATCTAAAAGTATTCAAGTCTATGGTTTATTATTCTTCCCTACGTTTGGGTCAGACCTTCGTAGGAGTGATATTCATCCAGTTCTTTGATATTCTTGTTTGGAAATATCTTCTCCATATTCAAGTACCTCTTTCCATACAACAAACTCTATGCTTTAGAAAATTTGAATCTCCATAAACTTTCACTGACTTTTAGCACTAGGAAAGTAAATTTCTGGGAGTTCTTTTTCCTGACTATGCAGCACGTGCCCATAGGTGGCCTTGCATAAACAGTCCACATAACAGACTTGTCAGCCAAAAGATGCTATTTTATTTGACTATGCAGCCAATGCCCATAGGTGGCCCTGCATATTTCAACCCCCTAACGGGTTTTGTTAAATAATAGTAACTTCATTCTTGGAAACTACCTCTTCTAATGCTATTTAGCTCTTTTTCATATCATTCCTCAGATTCAAATATTCTTAAGCCATAGTTTACATTTTTTTCCCTCATACTTGAGTATGGTAAATATGTTTTCAGATAAATTGTCAAGGAATTGAATCTATTTTAATCCATTTTTCGGTCAAAGCTATTTCGACCTTAAACATTAGCCCCTTTATGTCTGGCGTGCATGACTTTAAACTGCCCACACAAAAGACAAAGGAACTCTGAATAAAAGTCAAGTTCCAGCTCACTAAATATACATTTTTTTTTGTATGATTTAGGTAATATTGACCAGTTAAAAGGTTCAAAGTTTGTAGGGTTATTTGTAATAATCCTAGTAAAAATCAAACTATGCTTACTAAGCCCATTGGCTTAAGTAAATTTGAAGCAGGTAATGGAAGAATGCAAGTGCAAAATGATTGAAGACAAAAGTGTTTTTCATTGATACACAAGAGTAAGAAGGACATCCACAGACTGGAATCTCTTCTCTTTTTCAAGAATTACAGAAGATTGTCAACATAAGTCTTCATTTGATGTATAGCATCCTGAGCCTTATCAACAGTTACTTGAAGCTCGTGCACTTGACCAGCTTCACTCTTTTCAGCTTGCTGAAGTGCCTTCTTAGCATCTGCAATGGCTTTCATGCCATTCATATGAGTTTCATCCAATGATTTATTAAGCTGATCAAGCTCCCCAGTAACAGCATCTAACTGTTGCTGGAGTTGCACCTGCTGGACGACCTTTTCTTTGATTTTTTGCTTCAGATCCTTCATCTTGACAGCATAATCAGCTTCAGCCTGGGATATCGCAGCCTCAAATTCGCCTATGTTGACTGACAATTTCACTCTGGTCAAATCTTCGCGACTTGTCTGCATTTGCTCCCTCCTGAAAATAATCTGTTTCACCGCAGCATGGATCTTTTCATACCCAAAACCACCAAGTCCCATTATAACAAATTGGGATGACAATCGGGAAATTTTTGATGGTAGCTCTTCTAAAGGCACCCCCGATATGATGTTCCATATGTTGTTCCATGCCTTACGTCGTGAAAAGCTGAACGCTTTGAGAATCTATGGATCTGATTCAACATCTTCGTCAGAAGGGGGTATGTAATCTGGAATTAACATGCTTAAGGAAGTGCCTCGTCCTGCTCTTTCCCCTCTGACTTGGGCTTCTTCACTTTCAATTCCCGTTGGGGCAGAGGCTGAAGCCTCATCTCCGGATCTAGCCATTACAGTTGATGGCCCTACATGATCAATTGAAAGATTTTAGTTGAATCTTAAAGGATAACAAAAGAATGGATTGTCTTGAAAATAAAGTACAATCACAAATATTGTTATCCCTTACCCAATGGTGGTTCAGCAACATGAGAAGACTTCTCCCCATCTTTCCCGGTTTCAACAGGATTTTCAAGATGGGTCTCAGGAGAGTTTATTGGATTTAGCTCTACTTGAGCTAATGTTTCTGCAATGATAGGGTTGACATCAGTGTCCACACCCTCTTCGGGCATTGGCAGTTCAGCAGCTTCTACGGAAGAAACTGCATATTATTTTACATCATGATTAGAAATATGTTTTGTTTTTAAAAATAAAAATTTGGGCGAAGGGTAACACTCACGCCCAAGATCTTCTAAATCACATGACAATCTAGCATGATCATAAAATTCTTCAAAAGTCATTCCTTGATTCATCATTTCATCTAATGATACTTCAGAATCTTGGATAGTCTCACCAGTGGGAGCATTTGCTACGTCTTCTTGCTGACTTATGTCCTGCAACCCCTGACCCTGGACAGCATCTTCAGTAGTGGGAGGGATACTGGGAATGGATGGTAGCTCTTCTCTAGGATCAACCAAGTTAGCTTGAGTCTTTGGTTGTTCTACAGCACCCTCCACGACCTTTGAAGAAGGATCAGTCCCTTCCCTCAAGGGGGAAATTGAAGAAGCCCCTGCAATCCTCAGAAATATGAGTAACCATATGATTATGGGTATAAACTCATGATTGTTCGAAGGACTTACCACTGCTAATGAAACGTTTAGCTAAGGATTTCCTCCTTCGTTGCCTTGGCTTCTTTTGTTTTTTTGGAGTTTCAGTTGTCTCCTTTATTGGCACTTGGATTGGCGAATGAAAGGCTATGTCCAGTGCCTCATTCATGGCCTGCTGGCCTGGAGATATCTCGCCTAGTTCGCGAGGAGAATCAGTAGCAGCCCCAACAGCGGTACCACCAGGGCTATATTGTGGCGAAGGAACCCCGGTCCCTTTCTTTGCAAGCTGCAAGATGAAGAAAATAACTTCCTTAAGTAACAAAGCTTCAACTGAAATCAAGTTGCAAAGAAAATAAGGAAAGAAAACTTACATCTTTAGGAGCCACGTACTCTTGCCACTCCTCATCTCCAGAACCACCAGCCCCCTCAGTGGTGCCACGATCAATCATTTCCTTCACCCGCCTGGTGATAGGAACCGAATTATCAGTGGCATATATGAGCATTTCCAGCTCTCTGATATAAGCTCGCACTTCATTGGGGTTATCTCCGTATTGAAGGTCTTTAGAAGCTAGAAGATATCCTATCCCAGGAAGTTGTAGGCCCTCACACAAATCCAGCCAGGCGGTCTCAGTATCACAGTATAAGCTCTGCCATAGCTGAACAGCCTCTGGTCTTAGATATAAAGGCTGTGAGGAAGGTCCTACAATTTTTGATTTTAATTTCTTCCCGACTCCTGCAACTACAGATAAAGAATAAGAAAGTGAGACTTATTACTTTATAAAGTAGCAGTGATTGAAGTTATTACAATCAAATAACTCACCAGGAGCTGATGGAGTGGGTCTTTTAACTCTGGCCGGAGGATTATATCGGGCACGAAACCGCTTTGCTGCCGGTTGTGCCTCATCATCCCCATCATGATAATCCGAGGAATCAGTTCTAGAGGAGGAGTCTGTTGAACCTATTTCAGGAGGAGAAGCATCACCTTCATGAGGAAGAGTTTCTTTCTCTACAGTCCTCTTCCTCTTTCCCACTTGATATACAGGGTGATTCAATATCCCTTTAGGGTATGATGCTATCCAGTGTTCGGCATAAAATGTAGTCAGATAATGTGCCGCTTTTTCAACTGGTAGATCAAATACTGCCCCAGTCTTCTCTCTTGATGTCAGCAACCATAGTTGTCGAGCAACCATCGGATGTTGCTCTAACCTGACATGTACTGGAGGGGATACAACAATCTGTTGCAAACATTTGAATTGGCGTGCAAATCTATATGGAGCATAGGCCTCGCATATGATTTCTCCATCAATCCTGGCTACTAACACGCCATCCCTGCAAGCTAGCATGTATGCCCTCAAATCCAAAGGGGCTTTCCCATCATCAACAAACTGCCCAGATGGAGGACTTCCATAAGGAAAGAAGTTGAATTCCTTATACATGCTTAGTCTTACTTTTATGTCATAACCATTGACATCTAATGGAGCAATTCCAGAGAATGCTTGCACTGACGGTCTGAAAGAGCTTCCAGGAATTTGTAATCCATTCTGTACATTGTAAGTCCTGAAGTGAGTGGCGATCCATCCCCACAAAACCTGGAATGGTCCCACTATTCTTAAAGGAGATTTACCCTGGAAGACGTGAAGTAAACTCCTGTGAATCTTTGCTAAAATGGGGGTAGCTAACCCAACCATTTTTCCCTCAGCCAACTTGGCCGCAATGACGAAGGTCCCTAGCCTAACGCCTCCCTTCGAATCCCTGACCGGCAAGAGATAAATACTGAGCCACATTGCCAAGAAACCCGCCAGACGAGTTTTCTTTGGAATTCTTTGATTCACTTCATAGCCCCATTTTTCAAACTCTCCTGCTTCTAGAGTTGGCCAGAATGTGCCAGGAGCTCCTCTCTTCTCAGGTTTTGGACAAGTGGTAGGACGTCTGGGCCGGGTATCCTTGGATTTCTTTTTCTTGGATCCTTTTTCCTTTGGCTCCATCCCTTTCTTCTCAGTAAGAAACACATTCATCCATTATTCCGGATGGATATCTTTTCTGAAATGAGTTAATGAGGTCTCTGAACTCTTGAGCTTGTGAAAGATTTTGAATAATTCTCGAGCCAAAGCAGGAGTCTTCTCTGGATCATTCCAAGTCACCTTGGGAGGAATGAATTCATCATACATATCGCCCAAGATTGGAGATCCTGAAATCTTGTGGACATCCCACAAACTGATACCTACTTCTCCATGATTCAAGTGGAAAGAATTAGTCGTTGGACTCCAATGGCTGAGTATCTCTGGCACGAAGATATCATGTCTGTAAATATATGTTTGCCCAACCCAAACAGCCTCATATATTGCAGCTCTCTTCAGATCCTCAATAAACTCTGCGCAAGTCTGTCGCACCCAGTATACCCACATCCAAGTTGGTTTCACACCTCCCCCAGGACGAAAATCCCAACTTTTCTTCCAGCCTTTGGATTGATCCATCTGAGCATTTCGGAATATTGAAGGATGACAATGTGGTTGAAGCTCAGGTGTATGTTTTTTCAGATCTGGTGTGCAAGGGCTATGATGCATCACATAAGCCTTCTCCACTGTTCCAGCAGTTTGAAATGATCCTCCGCCTGAGATATTTGCTGAAGCAAAATTGGTATAATTCTGAAACCAAGAAAATGGAAGATAATTCTTTACTTCTAGAATAATGACTTCTTGCAGATGACCATGACCATACAAAGGTAGGTAAGTGCAGTGAGGAAAGTCGTGATGATATTTCTTCAGATACTTAGCCAAATCTGGAAGAGTGCTGTTTTTGACAGTATAGTAATCAGGGCCAATGATATTCATCATATCATCTATCCGCTTGCTAGCCAGTTCATCAATTAATCCAGGTCTAAGAGCCATTGAATCTGCACAGGAGTTGAATAAATTAAACTCTTAAATGGGTTTTATTTTTCATAAAATTTGTGAAAGAATTTGAAAAAAATGGCTAAGGCATTAAGGCGCGCAAGTATGGAGATGTCGGGCAAGTGATACATGTGCCGCGCAAGTTTTGGTCTCGCAAGTATTACCGCGCAAGCCCTATTACCTTGAGAGTAGCGCGGCAGTGAAGAAACAGTGAAAACAAGAGACTTGCGCGGCGAGGAAGACTTGAGCGGCGAGAGCTCGAGAAATCCGGAACTTCAGATGCCATCTACGGCCGGAAGCGGTATATTTATAGGCCAGGGGGCCTATCTGCGCGCCGCACCCAGAGCGCTCAAAGCCTGCGCGACGCAGACTTGCGCGCCACCCACTGACGCTGAAAGACTTGCGCGCCCTCCCTTTTCCTTTTGAGGAATTCAATTTCCTCAGAGTCAAATCCTCATTTTCTCTCCGGATCCAACTCTGAGGGGGGACTTTTGTTGACGCTCCTTTCGTCACAGAATCTAAAGATCGGAAAAGGGAATATCTGAGCTCAAAGTGATTAATCCTTTGAAGAAACATCAAAAATCGACAAAGGGATAAAAAAGGAGAACATTGCCCATAGATCGCGCAAGTTCCCTCTTGGTCGCGCAAGTACACTTGCGCGCCGCCTCAATACTTGCGCGACTCCTCATGTTCGTGCAAGGGACTTGCGCGACATATGTGGTAACCGCCTGGTAACCGCCCAGTAACCGCCCGGGGTCTTCTTTTGCCTATAAATAGACCATGTGGGCCCCCCATTCAAGAGGATCTTTTTCCAGAAACTCGGATTGAAGCTCCTGACGCCCAAGTCTCTTCTCAAAGCTTCCGGAACACTTCTAAGGTAATTTCTTACCTAGAACGGAAGATCTAAAGAGAAAAAGGAAGGCCTAAGTGTTGAAACTTATCAAACACTTGCGCGCCTACTTAATTCCTGCAATATAACTTGCGCGTCCCTCTTCTGGAAGAACCTCAAGAGGATGGTAAAGGGTTTTATAAAGAGTCGCTCAAGCATTTCAATACTGGTTGAAAATCGCGCAAGTACCCCTCATGTCGCGCAAGTATACTTGCGCGACCAATACTTGCGCGCCGCCGCAGGACTTGCGCGCCTTTCAAGACTTGCGCGCCCCTAGCTTTTTGGGTGCCCATCTTGCCCATTTTTACCCCTCTTAAGCCATTTCACCCTTCCTATTCAAGATTCAGTCTTCAAGATACTCTTTAAAGCCATTTATGGCATGATTTCTTGATTTGACATCCTTATCTGAAAGGAATTCTGTGAAATATCTCTCAAAACCTAGTGATTTAAACATCTTTATGTCACCAAAGATTGAGAGTTCATTCATTTCAACCTCATCCTTTAAGATGAGAGAATCCTAACCTGGGTCTCCTTTTCAGGAATAAATCCCCAGTTATAAAAACCTTTGAACTTGGGCATCTTTCTTAAGAATAAGCCCCAATCAAGTCCTTTAATCTTGGGCATCCTCCTCAGGAGTAAGCCCCAAACCTTAATCCCTAACCTGGGTCTCCTTTTCAGGAATAAGACTCAGTCATAACCTTGGGCTTCCTTTTCAGGAGTAAGCCCCAAGTCCCCTAACCTAGGCTTCCTTCTCAGGAATAAGTCCTAGTCATAAATCTTGGGCATCCTTCTTAGGAGTAAGCCCCAAGTCTCTTAAAATTTCTCTTAACCAGTCATAAATTACCTTTGATTTGGGTTTCCTTTTCAGGAATAAAACCCAATAATAAGTCCCCTCCTAACTTGGGCATCCTCCTTAGGAGTAAGCCCCAAGATTAGAGTATTCAAATCTCCATGAAGCACATATAACTTTGTGGACCCTGTTCTTGGATTTTCTCCCTAAAAGTAAATCCTAAACCTTCGTCTATCTGGGCAGTCATCTATACATAAGTCCCAAAACAAATTCTTATGATTGCATCTTTTATGGCACAATTGTCTAAATTTTACCAATACCTCTTGTTTCTCACACCGAGCATGACTCACGTGAGCTTAGAGTGTAAAAGTAATTATGACATTCATCTTTGAGCCATCAATCATAAAACATCATATCCCATTCCTCGAACTACGTGGGTTCTGATTCCTTTTTCAAAACAAAGGATACGTAGGTAGCCCATTTATGGGTTCGATCCCAACATTGAAATAATCTCTGTCCTTCTGAATGACGATAAACTTCAAGTGCCCCACTGAGTGGCTTTAAAACCAGCCTGGTCATCAAAATGACCAAGAGACTTTTATATAAATGTTTTGAAGGATACCATTGACCAAGAATCTCTAAACAAATATAGATGATTCTATATTGATGAAGAACCTCAAATACATATAAAAGATTCTCTAAATTTCTTGCATATTTAATCATTGATTGTTAAAACTAAAGGAAAGCTCATTTTATACTTGGTAATGTAATAAGGATTCACGAACTTAACTTAAATCTATAAAGAGAGTCCCAGAGTAGACAATAATTCCCCTCAAAAAGGTGTGATGAGTCCGACATCCCATCCTCTCGACCAATGCAAATTCCCAAGCCTCATTAGCCCACAAGCTAATGAGCGCCTGCCTTTGGAAAGTAGGTCCAAACAGATGTGGAATCATTGGATGTTTCCAGTTCTACGAACAAACCCGTTAGAAACTGATCGGAACGTTTGAATCTCCCGTCCAGGAGGTCATCCCCGGATTCCGCGTGAAACAATCCTAAACCACTAGGATTAGATATGGTTTTAATTTATCGTTAATGTTGGATATCATTATATACACATGTTTTAAACATTTAAAAGGTATTTATAATTATTGAAAAATTAATTTGTAATTATAAAACATTAACATTTATTTAACCCCCCCACCCCCTTAATTGAGGAGTTAAACCAATTTTCCATCCCAAAAGATTCCCAAATGGAAAATTTGAAAATTTTGGAAAAACCGGAAACATTGTTCACTGACCCACATCCCAAAATGACTCACTAACCAAAAAAATACCACCAGAATGACCTACTACTAGAATTAATCCTAGCTAGACTGACTCACCGCATGAGTGACTCACCACCAGAATGACCAACCGCAAGAATGACCAACTTCCAGAAATGACTCAATTCCAGAATGATCTACAACAAGAATGACTCATCGTAAAAAAATGTCTCACCATTATAAATGAATCACTTATAGAATGATATACCCATATAATAACTCGCCATTATAAATAAATTTACACCTGAATGACCTACCACCAGAATGAATTACTACTAGAATGACTCACCATAAGAAATGACTGACCGCCAGAATGACGTACTTCAAGAATGAATCCTCACCAAAAATGACCCACCTCTAGAATAACCTATCACTAAAATGAATCAAAAGTAGAAATGACTCACTTCTAGAAATGGGTCACAAGAATAATGAATTACCATCATAATCACTCACTGGTAGAATGATGGCCTAGTTGTGTTTGAGCGAGATGTGTAAGACGTCATGGATCTGGTCCAGTTGGGGCAGAAGTGCCAACTGGTAATCCACCTTACCAATACGCCTAGACACCTTGAAGGTCCCAACAACCCGAGGCAAGAGATTACTCACTTTTATGAACCTATTTTACTCACATTGAGGGTATGCCTTCAAGAATACATTGTACCCAACCTCGAAATCCAAGGGCCTCCTCCTACTATCAGCATAAGTGTTTTTCAGTCCTGTGATTATTTCATCCTCCCTTGAACCAACCAAACCTTCTCTATCATTCTATACACCACATAAGGTCTAAGAACTAGTTACTTCCTAGCCTCTATACTCCGTAATGAAAAATGGAATAGACACCCATTCAAGGCCTCAAACAGGGACATACAAATGGATGAATGTTAGATTATATTATAACACTACTCCACTGAGTGAAATTTTCATTCCCATGATCCATCGAGGTCCATGACAGATACCCATAACCTATCCTATAACATCTAGATAGTCCTCTCTATCTTATTGTTTGTATGAGGGTCGAATGATTTGTTGAAGCATAGATATGTTCTAAACGTATGTTATAATCCATTTTAAATATTCAAGGTCAAAAGAGTGTCCCGATATAAGACAATGGACCTTAATACTCCATCCATCCACACTACATCATTGGAATTCCTTTTTTCCAAGATATCTATTCTTCCTGACTCCTTGATTTTTAAGAAGTGAGATGATTTTATCAATCAGTCCATAATTAAAAATATTTCATCAAAAAACTCCTGATCTTGGGTTAGAAATGTGACTAAATTCATATATATGTCACCCCATTTCTACTTGGGAAAACATATGGGTTTCATAAAACCTATAAGAACATGATGATCTACCTTTAACTACTAGAAAAATAGACACCAAGACCCAAACTCCTCTACTACTTGTTTCATCCTAAGCAATCAAATCAAGGACCTCATTCCATTTTACATCCTGTAAACTCATGGTAGTACCACTAATGGTGAGGTATGAAACTCCCAAATTACCCCCTCATTAATTTCTACTGAAACAAACAACCTTACTCTAATCAACATCTGGTTCTAACCATCCTCTGACCATCCCACTAGAGCATCAACATGGAAAACATGATAGCAAATAACACCAACATATGAGTCTCCCCATTGAGACTCACTCACCTACTATATCAGATAACGATAGGCGACAATCCTTAAAAAAATAGCCACTTCCATCATCCTCACATTAATTTATGTTTAGGGTTTCTAACTACTCCTTTGGTCTCTAAGAATCTAAAGACTCTTGAACAACATCCTTCTATGAATTTATGCACATGGAATTGGCCCTGAGATTACCATTTCCTAAGGTGTAATCGATCTATAAATCATATTCTTTATGAAATACCATCCATCTAAATTGTCTTAGATTCAGATCGTGCTGAGAAAATGCATTACTCACACTTGTGTGATCCATAAAGACGAAAATTCACTCCCCAAAGAGAAAATTTCATCACAAATTAATTTTGAGCACAAATTTTGAAAGATTGAGATCATGGGTTGAGTATTTACACTCATTAGGGAATGAACTCCTAGATCTGTAAGATTTCACATCGTTTGGCTGCATTAAGAAGCATCGCATGATCGAATGGGATGCATTTTAGAAAAACTCAAACATCACACCCTCCTTAGGTAATTGAATCACTAGGGAATTGATAAAATTCACCATTAGGTAACGGAAAACTACATGGAATAGATCTTTCCAGATTAAATCATGATCCTTCCTGATCGATGTTGTAAATAGGGCATTAAATTGATCGAAACAGAGCACAAACCTCTAATAATAACTTTCAATATTGAGGAAGCAATGATCATATTCCATATTATTTTGTGTTTCCCAAGAGACAAATACCTTTACCATCGATGGGTCTACTACCACACCCTACTGAGACTCGAAATTACTGAGAAAATTCACCTATCATGTCCAAAACATAAACTTGGAAAATTTTCAATACACCTCAAGGAGATGGAGAACCTGAAAAATAGTAATGAGATGCTTGGAATTCTCTTCTTATATCCTTTTTAAGATCAGTATATCATCAATTAATATAAATGAAGTCATATCTAGGAACTCATGAACATGGATTTCAAAAGTCCCATGAGAATAGTTGGTGTGTTCCTAATACCTAAAGGCATCACCATGAACTCAATGTTTTCATACCTTCATCTAATGGGAGTCTTTTGGATATCTCCATCATTTTCACTTAACTAGTAATATCCATACCCCAAATTGATTTATGATATTAATCTATCTCCCCTCATATGGTCAAAAATATTATCATTCCTTAGAAGAGGATAGTGATTCATGATGGTTTCCTCATTGAACCTATGGTAGTCTACGCACCACCTCATAATACCATCCTACTTTTTATAGAATATCACTAGGTCACCACATGGTGATACACTAGATTATATGAAACCCTTCTACATCATATAATCAATATAATTCCTCAAATCATCTAACAATGAAGGAAAATTCCATAAGGAGCCATTGAAATTTGAGAAGCATCAGGCTGTAATTTTATTCCAAACTCAACGTCAGATCGAGGGGGTAGTGTCACAACCTCTTATTGGAGAACAACTAAGAACTAATTAAAAACCTTGTGAGCCTCTACTATCCTTGTTTAAATTGAATCCATATATAAATCTTCCACAAATTAAATAACGTGCTCTAAATTATGAATTCCCACATGGATACCGGTCAAGACAAAGAAAACCACATGTTCGCCATCTTCATATGTGAAAAAATCTCTACACTAGAAGGAGTATATAATATCATGCACAAAATTAATCTAGTTGATGTTGAGGATGACATCATATGGTTGAATCTGATGTAATATAAGGTCCACACACAACTGATGTTTTCCCATCATTAGTGCACATCCCTAGAAGACATCACACAAGTTAGTCTAGCCTCCTACTAGCGTAGTCAGAAATAGGGGAACATTAATCCCCTCTACATCTAGTAGCAGAGAAAAAAATACATATGGTGTTAAAATAATGTTTAAATCTCTTGAATCAAAAAAAACACAAACAATGGTATGTAATAAACTAAGCATTCTTCAAATGATCTTTGGCACCTCTGGTTCTTCTACATCCACTATCGTCCACTTCAAATTCCCAGTTCCTCTACCTCTCTACTAATTTCTACAACCATGACCATGTTTGGGTTGAGGTCTCAGAGGGTGAGGTGCATCCCATGGTTGAACTCCACCTGACACATATACTCTCAGTGGAGAATAAGCCGAATGTCGTTGTTTCAGGAACAGACTCACTGGTAGCTACTACTGAGGTTGGTGGTGAACGTACACACATCTACAAAACTGGGTTAGAGAAGACAGTAGGTACTAATCCTAATGATGGATACAAACCCCAAATATGAGACATGATAGTCTTCATTCTCAATGTAGAGTACAAAAACCACTGGACCCAAATGGATGAAATAGAAGTTGATGAGTTTGTCTCCCTACTCGTTGAAACCTCAATGGCACTAGAACCTGTGATCTACCACTGAAAACTATACTCCTAGAAGAACTCTTATAGTACCCCTCTCGTGGTAGTCCTCCCCTTGAGTTCATCCTCTAAATAGCCTACTCCCTCTAACCACTAGGAACATTGGAAATATAAAAGGAGTAACTGCATACCAGATCAAATGATGAAGTGCCTCTTCAAGACACCTCTCTTGGGACTCCCTATCCAAAAACATATCAATGGAAAATCATAAATGTTCCTAAAACATGATCTAAAACTCCTAAACATGCATACTCCCCCTCTGAAGGGATTTTAGCTTCTTCTAATTCACAACCTTCACAGTTGATGTAAGTAACTCCGCCAGTAACTCTTTCTAGAAGACGACCCATGAAATATCTACCACCTTCAGCTCACCGTACTACAATTCCAAAAATATAAATGAAGATCTGTGAATATGAATAACTACCATGGGGACCTGATACTTCTTCAAGACATGAATAGAGATTAAGGTGTTCACTATATCCTCTAGCCATCCCTCTTTCTCCACATCAGAAACACTACACTCACACATCCCCAATGCCATCTGTTTAAAATATCATTGATACAGATAATATTTTAATTATTATTTATTTGTTTTTAAATTATTTTATCTATTCTAATTAATAAATCTGTATTATTTTCTTCATTTTATGATTTTTGGTTAGTTTTGAGCTAAAATGTGAAAATTGGTTAATTCTGTAAATTTAACAATTTTCTATTGCTTATGTTATTCTGGCATAACATATAAAATTTTACTCCAATTCATGTGTTTACTCCTTTTTAGGATTTATTTTTCTGTTGGTCTTCAAATTTTTATTTTGGCCTATAACCAATTTGAAAAGAAATGACCGAGAAAAATTAATCAAATATAGAAAGTTATAATGGCTGCCAAAATGGACCCTACCTCATTAAATGATGCATGTTGTAGTATACTGGCCATAAAATGAGCTGATTAAAGATATTTTATACAAATTAAATTATGTTTCATGTGAAAATTATATTCCATGAATATAGTTTCTCATTAATACATCCTTTTGTGATTCAATGTGGAGTAGGTGGAACATTTTTTGGTGACCAGAAAAAGTCATGTCCATTATTTCGTCCATGTCTTCCTTCAAACATGATCCTCATCTTTGAAATTTTGAGGTTCAATATCCAACATCATTACAAACTTATTTTAAGAAAATACCTCAGTTTTGTTTGGCCGTCTAGTGGGAATAACATAAGCAAACCTCTGGCAGACAGATTCTCGAGGAGCAAATTTTTTGTTCTTTATTCTCTCTTTTTTATTTTTCTTATTTTTTATAATGAATTTTTAATCCACCTTATTCAAAGTTACACTTTCCATGGTGGGGTAAAATACTTTGTGATTATGGATGGAGTAGTTTTCCCTTTTGT
Organism: Viscum album; assembly: GCA_963277665.1. NCBI lineage: Eukaryota > Viridiplantae > Streptophyta > Magnoliopsida > Santalales > Viscaceae > Viscum > Viscum album. The sequence goes on along the minus strand of OY728125.1, from coordinate 1,469,059,681 downwards.
AATTCTTGAGTTCTTGCACTTAATGTTTTAATATCCTTTTATCTCTTAAATAAAATTGGTAGTAATTTTTTATAACGGTTTTTATTATCATGTACAATTGTATTTGATTTTAAATTATTTTGTTTTAATTTTCTTGTCTCAATGATAAATATCTCCCTTAAATAGGTTCTAATATATATATAGTGGAATAGATCAAGTCTTAGTGGTGAATTACTCAGTGATCACCTGTATGTGTGTGAGGTGTGGTGAAAAATTATTGATTGTTTTGGATAAATAGGAATTTATTGGGAATTTCCTAATTCAATTGATGGTATTATCTACAAATCTGTCACACAATGGAAAGAAAGTAGATAAATCTGTGATTTTGAATAAAAGTTAAATTTTAATTAAAAAATTCCATGTACAAATCAACCCATCTCAAGGGGGTTGAAAATGATGAAGACCCACCTCATCACTTCTAGAAATAAGCTTACAATAATTGGTTAAAGAACCCATACTAGAGTACAAATTCAATCTCTCACATAGAATTACTTTGTTGGAAAGAGCATAAGTTGTTCCATTCCCCTCCATCCTGGTACGTTGAATAGAAATGTATTGTCTAAGGAGGTTCATGTAGTTCCTGATGAATTATATTTATTCCCATAGAATACCACCATATTTTTGTAATAATGCAACCAATATAGCTAAGTCTGACTCAACTTTAGTAATATGAATATTGAGATTCCTGCAAAGCATAATCCCAGTGTCCATGGCTCTTTCCTTGACTCCAATTAATGTACGGATTCTATAATAAGAGATAATTCCAAGAAAAACTACACACCTAATATCCATACTCAGGCCTCCCCTTCTCATTACACCATCCCTACAAGAGCCATCAACATTCAACATAAACCTAGAGTGAGGGGGATTCCAACAGAACCACTATCACTAAACACCAACTGTGATTTCCCTGGGCCTACGAGTCACTGGTATGATTTTTTGGAAATTTCTCATGTCCAGCCCCTAAAAATCAAAGTGTGTACTTCCATAACCAGATACCTAACACTCACTTGATGGAAGGTATGATATCATTTGATAACTTCTACATCCTTGTTCCTTACCTCCCAAAGGGTCTAACAGACAACTGCAAAGACCATGCCATGGACCTTGGTCTCTGTCCCGGCCTAGCAAACATCTTGGAACTAGTCTTCATGAATATCCAGCATATAGTTCTAGCTACCATTAATATTTATAAACTATCTCATGAAACTCAAGATAGCTCTCACCCTATCCCCCAATAATATAACATGATCAACTTATTCAACCTTAATGTTAACACATCACTAAAATCCAAATTCCAGTACAACTCCATTCATCTGAATATTGTCCTCCGTATATAGGGACTAATTCCTTAGTCTCTATATGAGAAAATTAATTTTGTTTGGAATCATTTTACACCAAATCATACTAGACAATTTATCTTAGTTTTCACAATCTTGGATCGGACTGATGAAATCCAGACCACAAAACCATCCAAATATTGAGCATGCAAACATGCACTGATCTGATTCCTCAACTAACCTGATGGAAACATAGACACTTTTCTACTCAATACTAAATTATAATTGGAGAACCAGACCTAATATAATCACAATATCGTATAATACTTTTCAATCCCTAGTTTTATCAATTTGATCTTAATATTTTTTTTAATTTCTTTCTTTCATTTATTTTCTTTTCTTTTCAAAGTCAAATAATTTCAAAAACACACCATTTTCTCTCTAATTATTCATTATAGATTGATTTTTGTGTGTTTCTATCTTGATAAAACCTAGGTTAACTACTTTAATACATTTTTAAATTATAAAATAATATTTTTTTCCACACCCCAAGATAGGAACATATCAAAACACAGAATCGTTGCTGGGGAGGTGGTGCTGACATTTTTTTCTATTATATTGCATGACTATAAGTAAAAAACAAAACCCTTATCCCATAAATCATTAAATTTAAGTATCCTTGATGAATATAAATATAAATACTAATTATAAATCAAAATTTGGTGAAAATTTTATTTCAGACTCATGTGAAACTTCATGTATTCACATTAAGCATATTATCATGGATAGAAATTAAAACCACACACTTAGAGACCTCTGTTCACCACAATTCCTTAATAAAAACAATCAACTTCCATTGTAGTGTTACAAAATGATTTTGATATGAAACCTAACCTTTTTCTATTTCTTACAAAGTTTTATGGCTTCGAAAGTGAAGACTCAAACATACATATTAAAGAGTTAACGCATGTCTTCTCTACTTTTAAACCACAAAGAGTAGTTGAGTAGTTGGTAAAGTTGAAGGTGTTCCCATTTTCATTGGATGTAGCAACAAAATAATGGTTTAATGCCCTGAAACCTAGATAAGTGAATGATTTTAATTACTTGGTATGAAATTTCATGCAATGATTCTTCCCCACATCTAGGAGCACAACCATCATAAAGTAAATATATACCATCAAATAGTAATATAAAGAAACTCTTTATGAGTACTAGGAGATATTTAAGTAGCTATGTGACAACTACGCACATTAGTAAATTGAGGAGCATGAATTTATTTTCTACTTTTCTTAAGTCTTACTAAACAATGATAGAAACCTTCTAGATGCATCATCTATAGGAAAATTGATTTAAAGGTCACCAGAAGAATCCAAGGGATTGATTGGAAACAAATTTCTCAAAATTCGCAACATTTTGATACAAGAGGAACTAGAATAAGAGGTATTTAAGAGGTAAAAACATCTAATCCATCACTATAATTAGAAACTAGAATTGAAGAGATAACTAGTTTGGTGAGACCGATGTCCTTGAATCAAGTGTGTGACCAACAAGCACTAGCTATGTTACATGGTTTATGCCCATCAACTAATCATTTCGCTGACATGTGTGCTGAAATATAAGGAATAGAATTTTTTATAGCTAACTTTCATCCATGATAGTTTTATAAAAATAAAGGATTGAGAGTGCCTAACCGAGTCCAATATAGATTTATAAATCAGTAGAATCATGATCGACCCTCGTACCAAAATCAATTTCAAAACCCAACACCATTTCAAAAAAAATAAATCTTATGACCAGTCTTCATACCAACAACAACCCACTTTCTGGAGACCCTATGAGAATCCATCCACCAGTGCACAACCTCCAATTTGAAACCAATAGTTTAAATCTAAGTTTTAGGGGCTGAAAGACACTGTAAAATATTTTTCCAACATGTTCGAAAGTATAATGGACATCCTAACCTAAATTATGAACAAAATACCTTCCCAAACTATCCCAAACCCAAATGATAATGTCATAATGATAAAAAAATACATGGAAAATAAATCTCACCACCATCATCCCAAGAACCATAATGAATACCACATGATTTGAGGGAGAATGATGTTGTAAATTATGAAAATTCTATGAAAATGCACCATGAAGAAGAAAAGAATGAGGAGGAAAAGGATATCCCAAGGAATAAGAGAAAAGAAATAAAATTGAAAAGGAAAAAAATGGAGAATAAATAATTACCAACACAATATTCATCAAGGATAATTGAATCAAGGAGGTTGTAGGAAGTAGTGATTCAAAAATAAATTTTGGAAACCTTCCAAAAAGTTGAAATCATTATCCCCCTACTAGAAGCACTCAAAAAAAATTAAGATAAACTTTTTAAGGATATTTTCACCAATAATATGATAATTCATGGTAATTATAGTATATACTTGAGAATAATTGTATCATACCGTATCACACAACAATTTCCAACCAAATGTCAAGATCCAGGGATGTATTCCATTCCATGAACCATAGGTTATTTAAATTTATCAAATTCATTATGTGATCTAGGTGATTCCATTAATGTATTTCCTCACATAGTATACACTTATTTATATATGGAAGACTTGAATCCCTTAAGAGTGGTGGTCTAACATGAAAATAGATCCACATTTTTTCCAGTAGGAGTTCTAAAGGATGTCTTTGGTGAAACTCAAAGATATCTTATTATTGCATGAATTATATGTGATAAATATGGATGATGATAGGATTCCATCATACTCAACCATAATTTTGGGTATTCTTTCTTAAAAATCCAAAACCATCATTAATTTCCATGAAGGGACCCTCACCATAGAGTTAATAGATAGAAATATCCACTTCAATATTTTTGAATCCCTGAGGCACCCATCAGATGATCAATACCTCTTTTCACTCTCTCGGGATGTTTATATAGAACCCATTAAAGAATCTGGTATGTTCCATGAATTCTTATCCTTAGGAGATACATTATCCATTTAAAATATCATTGATCATGTGGATTCCCAAACTACTGTAGATTCTGATTTCATGTCTGAGGAAGAGGTAAAATCTAATTTCATGGATGATTTGTTAAATGATGAAGATGATGGTATGATTTCTTATGCATAGGATGTCCACCCTTTGGAAGTGGGGAACCTAAAATTAATTTCATCCCTTGATAATCCCCTTAATTTTGAATTAAAACCACTCCCCACAGATCTAAAATATGTTTACCTTATGAAGGGAGATAAATTATTGGTGACAATTGTTAATAATTTTTATGAATCCTATGAAAAATATTTTATTGAGATTTCTAGATAGAATTTACCTGAAATAGAGTGGATCTTAGGTGATATCTCGGGAATCAACCCAAAAATATGCTAACATATAATTAATATTGAGGGAGATTTCAAACCTATAAGATAACCCCAACGGAGGATAAACTCCAACCTGATAGTGGTTGTAAAGAAGTATATTAAAAAGATCTTGGATTTTGGTATCATTTATCTCATCTCATATTCACAACGGGTTAGCCCCATCCTTTTATTTCCAAAAAAACTATCCTAACCATTTTGAGTAATGTGGAGAATTAATTAATACCTATAAGAATTATAAATAGTCAGAGAGTGCGCATAGATTTTAGGAAGTTAAATTTATTCACTCAAAAAAATCATTTCCCCATCCCATTCATTAACTATATGTTAGAGATATTTGTAAGGAGAACTCATTATTTTTTGTTGGATGGATTTTTTTGTTATTTCCAAGTACCTATTTCTCCCAAGGATCACAATGAGACTACCTATCCTTTTTCCTTCAGTACTTTTACATAAAAAATGATGTTATTAGGATTATGTAATGCTATAGGTACATTTCAGAGGTGTATGGTTAGTATTTTTTCTAATCATATTGAATATTTATTTTATGTTTTCTTTGATGATTTCAATAATTTTTTGAAATTATTTTGACTATTATTTGAAAAATATAGAAAAAGTGTTTAAGACATTCGTTGAAAAGAATATTGTTCTGAATTTTGAAAAGTGTCATTTCTTGGTTGAGAGAGAAATTTTCCTTAGGCATGTCATTTCCAAAAAGGTCACTAAAGTTGATAAGTTAAAAATTGAAGTGATAAATTATTTCCCTTACCCAACTTTTTTGAAGTGTGATAGATCGTTTTTAGGGCATAAAAGATTCTACCTGAGGTTTATCAAATATTTCAGTAATATTTCTCTCCCTCTCTCTAGATTAATTTTGAATGATTTTGATTTTGAATTAAATGGTTCATGTAGGGAATAATTTTATTAATTTTAGAGGAGATTTATTATTGAAACATTAATTTAGCCACAAAATTGTGAAGAAACATTTGAGTTAGTTTTTATGCTTCAAACCATGGAGTTGGAGCAGTCCTTTCTCAGTGAATTGAGGGAAGAAAAAATGTCATTTCATATTTATCAAGAACCTTATATGTGGACCAATTAAACTACACAACAACAGAAAAATATATTTTCATAGTTTTCTTTGATTTATAGGGTTTTAGATCATATCTACTTGGAATTAATGTCACGGTGTTTTCTAATCATGCAGCTCGTAGATACATGATGAAGAAGGAAGTATATAAACTGAGGCCAATAATATAGATTCCATTACTAAAGGAGTTCAATATTGAAATAAATTACAATAAATGATATGAGAACCATGTGGATGGTAACTTAAGTAGACTTCCCAATACCACTGAAGATGAAATTTTAGAAAGAGAACCACTGAATGACCACCTTCTAGGTAAGAATTTGTACCTGATTTATGGAGAAGATCCTTAGTATGTTGATACATAAAATTATCTGGGAACATCTCTGGTCCAATCTCAAGTAAATACCCACCAAATTCAAAAGATGAAATCTGAATCTAGATATTACATATGAGACGATACATTTCAATGGAATATTTTCAATGACCATGTGAGAAGAAAATTTTTTCCTGAAAGTGAAATTGATTCTATCTTTATGTTTTGTAACACATTAACTTGTGGAGGTCACATTGGACCTTATAGGAAATAAATTATGATTTTATAATCATGGCATTTTTGGACCAGCCTTTTTAAATATGGTCATGAATATTGAAAAATCTGTGAAAAATGTCATCTTTTAGAAACTATTTGAGGGAGACAGGAAATTCAAAAAAAGCCATTGATTTGTTGTGAAATTATTTTAGGTTTGGGGGATAGATTTTATGGGAAATTTCCCAGTTTCATTTGGGAATTATTATTTATTTCTTTCATTTGATTATATTTCCAAATGTGTGGATGAAAAATCCACCAGGACAGATGATTCTAACATTGTTTGTCATTTTTTAGAGATAAAATATTTTGGAGTTTTGGAGTTCCCAGATCCATTATTAGGGATAAAGGGACTAACTTTTATAATATGATAATGGAGTATTTTTTTATTAATTATGGTCTATAAAATATAACATCAACTCTCTATCATCCATAGAACAACGGGTAAGTTCAAGTGTCCAGTAGTGAAATCAAAGGAATTTTGGAAAAGACTGTTAATCCAAATAGTAATGATTAGAGCCAAAGGTTGGAAGATATATTATGGGATTATAGGAAATCCTAAAAAAGATTTATTGGAATGATTCCATTTTGGTTTATTTATGGGAATATATTTCATATCCCAATGGATTTAGAGCATAAGGCATATTGGGTTGTGAAAAAAACAAATTTGGATCTTGAAAGTGGTTGAAACGGGAGAAGATTGCAGTTGTAGAAGATAAAAGAAATTAAATGGGAAGATTTTGAATATTCCTGGGTTTACAAAGAATTATATAGAGTGGCTCATCAAAAGTTGATCCAACAATAAAACATTTATTCTATAGACACGGTGTTGTTATTCAACTCAATACTCAGGTTGATGGTAAGTAAAGTTTGTTCCGGGTGGGAATTTCCATTTATAGTTACTCATGTATATCCTATTGGTGTTGTGTAGATCATGAAGTATGAAGAGTATGATCCATTCAGTGTTAATGGACATGGGATAATGAAATTCTATGGGACCATTCAATAATATCTAGTGTAGGATATCACACTCCTCTAACATGTTTATCAATAAAATCCATCTAGTCATACCTCTCCTTTACACTTCCTTTCTTATTGTGATTCAATTTTCAAATCATATTACATGTTAAATCCATTTTAATTCATTTTGGAAACTACATCATAAATGTTTAGGGGATTAAATCTTTGTAGTTTATTATTATTATTTTTTTGTTTTTGTTTTACTTTTTTCAAAAAGAATTGTTTAGTATTTCTATTTGTTGTTTGTTTTCCTATTTTCAAAAAACAAATGTGTGTTTTTCAAATTTTCTGTGTTTGTTTTTCGATTTTGGTTTATATTTTAAACTTTTTAACATAAATTATTATCTATTAAATTGTCTAAACCCAAGTCCATGAGTGAATAAATTTATTCCCTTAAAATAAGATTTAATGATGCTGAAAATGACTTTGTTTCAAGTTCAAATATTTAGGAATTTAATGAAAAGTAATCTAATTTTTAAATCCCATTCCACATATCACTATTTATATATTTGAAATTACTTTCCTTTGAGGCTTATAAACCATTTTTTAAATATTCTATACATTCAACTCACTTAATGAGAGAACTAAATAATGCTTGATTTATCCAAAATTTTATTTATTCCTATCAAAACAAGAGGGTTTGATGTACTTGGATTTTAAATGACTAAGAAATATATATAGATTTAAATCCATCTTTTAAATAATTTTTTTTAATGGCCTTCCTTGAACAATTAATCCTTGTATCCCTTAGAATCTATGAATAGTCTGTTAGGGTTACCACATTACAATCCAATTTTCCCTATCCAACCTAATCTTTAAGTGAAGTTGCAGGATCTAGTTGAAATTAACTATGGGGGAAGCTGTCTTTTGTTGTGACACCACATCTGGAGATACTTTTGGTGGAAAATAAAATGATTAAGAGCTTATTTTTCTTTAAAAATTCATTATATTGAAATTTTGTACCTTTTCTGGAGCATTCATGATAAAAGAAGTTGTCACTTTCAGGATATTGTAATGTAAAATAAATGTTGTGCCTATATGGAGATTTCAATAAAAATTATGTTTGAAAATATTGATAATTTTTTTTGAAATGATGAATGGTCTGTAATGTTCTTGAGTTTTCATGATGATGGATCTTATATGATTCTAATGGGAGTAAGGAGGATACCATACTTGATTGAAAATTATAATATTTCAATTTAACTTCAAAAAGAGTCAAACCCTCCTTATCCGGCCTCAACATTTTTTACATCATAATCCTACCCAAAAAAATATATATAAAATACTCTAAATTCCACGTGATAAACAAATATCCTTGACTCACATCTAGTGGATATATAGGAATTTATCAAGTCTATGGTGACCCTTGCATGAGTTTGGATGAGAAATACATTGTTGAAAACTGAAAATTATGTGATCAGTGAAAATAAATGACAGGTAAGTGTCTTGGGTGAATTGGAGGATAAATTAATAAGAATTATATTTAATGGTATTAATTAAGAACATGTAATAATGGTTTTCTGGAAGGCATGATGTCTTTTGTTTATTTTTGTTAAATTGGTGGATCTCGTGGGTTTGTGTTTTGAATTTGCATTGACTCGATTTTGATGTTGACTTGTCCTGGAGTCCATGTGAAATGTGTGGGGGAATTGAAATAATGAATATTTTCATTATTATTTATATGTTTATATATTGATTTAATCCATTTCAACTAATCAATGTGATCTTATTTTCATCATTTTATGATTTTCTGTTAGTTTTGAGATAAAATGTGAAATTGGTTAATTCTATAAATTTAGCAGTTTTCTATTGATTCTATTTGTTGGGAACAACTTCCAAAATTTTGATTCAATTAATGTGATTCCTTTTTTTAGGCTTACGTTATTCTTGGTTTTTAAATTTTTCTTCTGGGACCATGACCAATTCCAAACATAATGACATAGAAAAATAAATCAAATGGTGAAAGTTATTATGGTCGGTAGTATGGAATCTACTTCATTAAATGAAGAATATCTCAGTATAATGACCTTAAGATGAGATGATTCTATCTGGGTTAGACAATGGATTATATTTTTTATATTCATATAAAATTTCAGGAAGAGATAAGCTCATTAAGGAATCCTTTGAGCGAGTCAAACTGGAGTAGGTGGAACATTGTTTGGCGACCAGAAAATTTCACATACCTTGTCCATATAATCCTTTAAGCCTTTCCAATATATTTTAAACATTTATGTTTTATATAAAACATCATTACAAACATATTTTAAGAAGATAAATCTATGTTTTTTGGCCATATGGTGGGAATAACAAAATCAACCATCTAGAGAACGGATTCTGGAGGAACAAATTTTATGTTCTTTTTTCTCTCACATTTATTCTTCTTAGTTTTCTAAGGAATTATTCTTCCCCCTTATTCAGAATTACCCATACCATGGTGGGGTAACAAAATTGATTGGGTAAGTATAGGTTTTCCATTTTTAATTATTTAGTTCTTTCACTTAATGTTTTAAGATCCATTTCTCTCTTCTATAAAATTAATTTCAATTTCATATAACAATTTTTATTATCATGTACAGTTTTATTTGATTTAAATTCTATTTTTTTGATTGCATGGTTCAATGATCAATATCACCCTCCATTAGGTTCTTTTATATATATGGTAGAATATATCAGGTCTTATTTGTGAACTACTTGGTGATCACCAGTACCTGTGTGAAGAGTAGTTACCATTATTGATTTCTTTGGATGAAAAAGACCCAATTAGGAATTGCCTAAGTCAATTGAGGGTATCCAATAAAACTCTATCACACAGTGGAAGGATATTATACCAACCTGATATTTTATTAACATTTATTCTGACCATTACTATTTCACTAAGGATGTGAGAAGAAGAGATTTTAGATTCTCACTTTTATCGACTTAGTAGAAGAGAATTGGATAAGATGAACTATGATAGAGTTACTATTAGATAAAAAAAGATAACCTAATCCCCATCCCATATAATAGTTTTCAGGTAATAGTTTTATCAATTTAATCTTAATGTTTTTCTTAATTGCTTTCCATTTTTTATATTCTTTTCTTTTCAAAATCAAACAATTTCAAAAATCCCCCACTTTTTCTCTAATTATAGGTAACAACTTGATTTTTATGCACTTAACTCTAGAGAAAACCTAGGTTAAGAACATTAATGCATTTTTTAATTAGTAAATTATATTTTTTTCCACACCCCATGATAAGAACATGTCACTAATAGATTCTTATACCACTTATAATCATCCTCATCCTGATCAACCAATTATCTATCAACTGGGTTATCCTTTTGAACCTCAACCCCATGATCCACAAGTGGATGATGACCAATAGACATAGATAAAAGATAAAAAAATATAGGAAGATAGCAAAGAATTTTATTATGATTCATTTTAATTCACATCATCCATCTAAACTTCCAAAATCCCCAATTAAAACAATAATACAAGTCATTCTGATTCATATACCTCTCCAAGGTATCTACCCAGAAAACAAGCCCGCATCACTTGATCATTCAAAAAGCTCAATGCATATACACTAGATCTTTGGGGACCCTAAAATCATGTGTCCTATCCAGAATCCCTATCTTATGTAACGCACCAAGGTGAACTTGAACTGTTTTTATACCAAATCATACAATACGCACTATTCTTAACAACTAAGTCCATCATATATCCCTACCATCATTGTTAATACCACTATTTATGGACCCCCAAACTCCAAAGATGTTTTAATGAGGAGAGATATATAATGACCCACAAGTCCCACCCCTAGTACTCCCAGAGTTGGATACTAGCACCGAGTTTATATTTATCTTATGTATGGGAGGCATTACCCTAAATAATATAAATATGATCTATAGATAATATGAATAATCCAAAAATAAACTCCATCCCATAATATAAAAAAAAATAAAAACGATTTTACTTGCATTTATAAATGAAATTGAAACAAATAAAATTCCCTAGAGTAATTAACCAAAATAAAAAATAGAGTAGTGAAACAAAAACTATCCAAAGGTCCAGGATACTAATGTCCAGCACGGTCCACAATGACATCTTGGAAACCAATAATAATTTTTAAATATGTATGGTGGCCATATAGGTATACTCAGTAGAAAAACCAAAGTCTCTCTTGAACATGGGAAATGATAATTCTAACGCAGTTGTGAAAAAAACAGTAGATCCAAGAAGCACTTATACATATATACGAACCCAAATAGCCACATTTAGGGGAGAAAGATTATGACCCACGAGTTCCAAGATACTATTATCCACCACAGTATATGAAGTCCTCCTAGACACCCGAAAACTATTTTATTTATGTAGGGTGATCATACATGTATACTCATTAGGAAAACAAAAGTCTCTTGTGGATATATGAAATGACCATACTAATGCACCCATTAGAAAAATAGTTAAACCAGGAAACACCTATACATGTATACTAACCCAAAACCCCAACCTCGCCAAGGATAAATCAACAAATAATAAATCCATGTATAATAATATATTATGAATCATATCTATTATAGGGTACTCTGCACTTCTTTCCCATTGATTTACCACTCTTATTCCTCAATGTCATTCGTCCTGGAACTCCCACCTCTTTCAAAGAACATGAGAGCACAACACATCACATCCCGCCTATAGACATTGGGCCCATCACATCACATCTCATATATAGGTTTGTGGGGTATCATGAACATTAAGGAAATCATCCTCGTGCACTCCTCCTATGAAGCATGACCCCACCATAATCCATATCATTACTTCTCACCTGAGAAACATTGTTCCATCACATCTATCCATATAACAACATGATAGTGGATCTTTTATGTTTTTGAGATCATAGTCCATTATTATCCTTCTCATCTCTTCAAAGAGGGGGGAAAGGAAGAGCTGGTAGTCATCCATCCATCATGCCACTGAAATATTGGGACCCTCCATGACTTTCTAGTGTGTGCACGTAGTGATCGACAAGGGTAGGGTGTGTATTGAAATCATAAGAATATACATGTTATATTCAAATAAAGAAAAAAAGAAGCCCCATCATAAAGTTCAAAAAAAAAGTATAAAACATCTTACAAGATGCTCAACCTATTCTACCAAATATAAATAAAAAACAAACACCAATAAAATAAAAACATCGAATCACATTCAATTTTTAAACCCATATTTTTCCAATATCCTGATTTCATATCATCATTAAATTACACATTAACATCCCATATTAATTCATGAATTAACCATGCATAATCATCCCATTTATTTTTCTTATCTTGTATTTAATTCCATTAATACCCAGGAAACTAGTGTAACTAACCACCATTGCAGCACCACCACAGAACTTCACCACAATAATCATGGTATCCCTAAAAAAGAACCACATTACCACCACCATTGTAGCCTCACTACATATCACATCCATTACCCCCACACCCATCACAATGAAGTTACCTCTAATGTATCACATCATTACAAAAAAATACATAAAAGAATCCAAAAACATGTTATAACACACACATAGCATTTTCCAGATTAGGCATATGGGATTTGAGTCAATTAAAATTATTTATTTATGGGTGTTATCACACAATCCCAATGATCTTGGGTCATCCAATTCATTACCCAACTATACATTATTATCCAATGATTTATGTATTGTAAATAATCACACAACATTCATTCTATAACTCACATCATAAAATTACAACCAAGGACACCCCAATGACCATAATTTTCATCAAATAATTACACATGTAATAAAACAGTATCATTATTAATAAATCATGTAAAATCATGAAATTCACTTTCCCCTACTCCTTTTTGAATTTATTTAACCAATTTATTTATCTTTGTTATTTTTTGAGTAACTAATTTTTCATAGATAGCCATAAGTACCCTTACCCACAAGATACACAGAAATGAGAAATGGAGGAATTCCTAACTTGAATAAAGGATCCTTACCACAAATTTCTAATCCAAAAATAGGGGTGTGTGCATTGGAGGAATCCTCTTCGTGGAAACTCGAACCGACTGCAAAAAAAAAGTCTCTGCGACTCCAAGAGAATAAGTATTTTGAACCTCCCGTATCAAGATAATGTATTCCCAGGAGAAAGAAGGAAATAATTCCCATTAAAAACATTAGAATGTGAACCACTATGATTAGATATGTTTTTAATTGGATATCAATGCCAGATATCATTAAATCCTCGTGTTTTAAAATTTTTAAGGGACTATGTACTTTTTATAATTGGAAGGTATAATGTTCTACCATTAAAAAATATTTTAAACCACTTAATTAAAGAATTAATCCATTTTTTCATCATAAAATAAGTCAAATGGAAAATCTGTATATTAAAAAAAACATTGTTCATTGAACCATCATAAGAAATTACTCACCATCAGAAATTTATCATTTCCAAAATGGGCTACTAAAAGAATGACACATGGCCAGAATGGAAGATCACCAGAATAACCTACGGTTGAATGACTAATCACTAGAAATTATTCTCCACCATAATGAGGCACCACCATAAATAATCACCTCTAGAAATGACTCATCGCCAAAAAATAATCACCACCAGAATGACCTACTGCCAGAATGACTCACAGCCAGAAATGACACGCTGCTAGATATGAATAACTGCAAGAATGACCGACCATTAGAATTATTCATTCCAAAATGGCTCACCACTATAAATGATTCCCACCGGAATGATCTATCATCTGAATAAATCACCACTAGAAATGAATCTCCACCATAATGACCTACTCCCAGAATGACTCGCTACTAGAAATGACTCACCTCCAAAAATCAACCACCACCATAATGATCTAATATCAAAATTACTCACTATTAGAATGGCCCACCTCCATATTAACTCACTGATTTAATGACTCACCAACAGAATGACCTATCACTAAAAAAACTTACTACCAAAATGACTCAACTCCAGAATGTATTACTGCCAGAATTACACTTTTATCCTCCGAACACCATAGACATCCAACCAACACCACAATAATTTTTTTTTATTTATAAATTTAATAGTTCATGAAGGTATATACCATTAAAACCCCGTTCTATAGATAAAAATGCACACCCTCCCTTGGAATGTCTTTGGCATCCCATTTAGGCTGGAGGCATGACATACAGACAGCTGAAGACCCTAACCATTATCTTCTCCCTATATCCCTTCTTCTCTCTCTTCCATGTATGGGTGAAAACCTACCAAACCAATCATAATTTATAGGAAGCATTGGTGTAAATAGTGAGTGGTGGAAATTTCATGGTAGTAACATTAATGACTGCTTGATGGTGTGGTGACAGAGTAAAGACAAGTTGTGACCCCCATACAGTGGGGGAGGTTACTCGCGTTAGCAGTTGGTGGTGTGGGAGGCTTATCAATAAGAGAAGGTCTAGGATAGGGGTTATGGAATGATAGAAAAAGTATAGGGTTGGTAATATTTCACTGCACATCTATGTGATCCTTTTGGATTAGAGAACATCCAACCCAGAGCTTGGAAAAAGTGTCTATAGGAAACTAGTGGGATTATTCCACCAACTGACCATGGTTTCAAAACCCCACTTGACTAGGTGTCCCTCTATTTTATGAATACATTTTAAAATCGAAATCCTATGATACTGGGTTATAATTAAAAATTAATAACCATGATTTTCATTTATTTTATAAATATTTGTAGGGAACATTTAAAAAAAAATTAAAGAGAAAGCAATATTTTTTTTAAGAATAAATTTAGAAGGTAGTATTGGAATGGGCAACCACAATGTTCTGTGACGAACTAGATTGTGTTATAGCTTGATGTTGTGTCATAATGTAGGATGAACAGTTTGAAAGCTATAGAACAATATTTTATTATGTAGTGGAGGTGATGATTTTTCCATGGACTCAACCAGTGATAGAGAGTTCCCTTAAATCATAGTACAAGAACTACACCATATTTTGAGTTGATGATATATAGATTTCATAGAAATCTCTCACCCACGTCATAGAAATTATATCTAATATAGATATAATGTTTGATATTTTCACCTTGTAAATATTATTGACTATATATCTTAGGGATGTTATAATTAAGATATTAATGAAGATTAATTTATTTATGTACTATTGGTGCAGGCCGATTCAAGGGATCCAATAATAAGGAAATATATGTGTATATATATATATGATCCCAAGACATGAAGATATGGTATATAGATATGATTTTTATCATGGGAGATATAATTGGCTGACCAAATATAGATTCCATGCATACTGTTACATGAGTTGGGTCACTAGTATGTATTAACATTTTATTTTATTTATATTTAAATTTTTTCTGAGTTAAAGAGGGCGCTGGAAAAAAAATATATAATTTTGCAGAAAATGGGATGTTAGTACGATTAGCATAAGTTCATGGTTAACTGTGCACCTAATAATGTAAACGGGGTTATGGGGAGATTGTGCAATTTTTTACATCCCTCCATGGTTTTTCAAAATGTTTGGGACATTACAAGTAACTATGAAACTAAGGAAGTAGACAAGGGATACCTGCATGGCTAGAATGTGGTTGGGAAAATCATGTGGTCAAACCATCTTACATTCTTGAAATGGTTAAAAAAATGGATTTAAATAAAATACCATTACATAATTTTATCCTCCACCCCTCTCATTTCTCACCGTCAATCAAACTCGGATTCCACTTCGTCGGCTTCATTTCTCCCCATTTATTTTGGAGTGATTATCCTTCGATTTTTGTGGATTATATCAAGTCTATGAGTGGGTTCTTCTTAATTTTACCTTTAGCCTTCCTACAATCGATGGTATACTTGTTTTTTAGTGTTCTAAAACAAAATTTCATGGGTGTTCCAAACCTAGGGTTTTGGGTGGTGTTTTGATGTTATCAATAAATGTTTAGGTTAGTGGGGTCCCATTACACTCTTTATAGTGATGTTTTTTGAAATTCATGACACTTAATCATTATTTTGGTGGGTGACTCTAAAAACTAAGAGTTTTCGATTAGATTCCATTTTATCTAGGGGGTTCCCTTGTTTGTTTCAGGATTTATTTGATTATTGAGGTTTTTTTATTTATTTTTTATTATCTCCTACCTATAATTTTTTCATTTTCCATTTGAAAATATGTTATTAAGGCAAGATGTTTCACATAATTATTTTATGAAAACCCTTGTTTCTGAATGGGATTTCTAAGGTAATTTGAAATGTGATTTTAATAAAAACCCTATGTCTTGTATATTGGAATGTTGTATGTTATAAATGTTATTTTGGGTTCTCATGGATGACCTTGTGTGTGTGGGTTTTATGATAAGTGTTTCCCTATCCATAGGATTAAGTTATCCAGGTTCCCTTTTTTGTGTCTTTAAGATGCATGGATTATGAAATTTTTTATGTTCATTTAGGTTGACCAAGTGATTTGTGAGTGATTCCTAAACCCCAAGATCCCACATTTTGGATCCCTACTATGTTATAAATATTCATTAGATTGTTTGTGGAATACGTTTATGTCATTATCATGTATTAATTTATTCTGAATACATTTCTTATTTCTTATTTCTATATGATATATTTATGATTTTTTCCCAAAAAAAGGATTTATGAAATTATTTTCAATGTAATAGTTATCAAATAATTATTTTCCAATTAGAACCATTTTTATTTCATTGTAAGATATGTTATTTATATTCATGGTGGTATCCTAATAGGATTTTCCATACATTGTGCATATACCATTGGGAATTTTCATAACTGGTTCATTATGACACAAGGATAGGAAAGGTAGATATATCAAACACCATGTCATCTTAATGGTTGACTTTTTATCTATGATATGAGGTTATGGTGGCCAATAGACACATGGAGCATGTATGGTTCATCCCTTTTCATATATTTGTCCTTCGAATTTTTATTTGGTATCAGCCAATGTGGTCCCAGACATATTCTGTCTATCATATTTATGTATGTGATGTATGAAATTCATGTTTTATATATATTTGGAATCTTTCCATGAAAAATTTAATATTTGGGTTGGGATAACTCTAATAATTTTAATTGGGTTGGTCTGCCATGTCCCCTTAGGATTGCCTTCCCATATACCAAAAGCTATCAAATAGTTGCACAAGCCTATTAATACAATGTGAGGATACTATTCCCTCATAAAATATTATAGTAATTATTGAAATAAAATTAAAAATATAACATCCTGATATACATTGCAATCAGGGAATGATCCAATATATAAATACGATATCATATGCACTAATAAATTAATATTTAAAATATATCGAAACCCACATGATAAGATCATACTCAAGAAATACTAAAAGAAAAAAAGTATAGGCTAATAGACTTCTGCTTGATGGTCCTAAGTCCTACATGGTGCCATCATAAAAGTCCAACCAATATGCCAATCAACATGCAACAACATCGGGCCTTTCATATAAATGATACCTTTAATTAAGAACAGTTTCTGATCTAGTACCCCAGTTCCATGGTGGACTGAGAATGGTGTGAGTACACTCATTATGCTCCACCAATGACATCTCTAAATATTACTAGTCTGAGAAACAATTCATATCCACATGTTCATGTAAATAGTTACAACACCTCCATTTTAACAATTTAAAAACAATAGCATAAAAAATAATTAATATAGGTGTTGAGTTCTACCTAAAAATGGTACATACCTTTTTTGGATAATGTAGGGTTGTCTATAATAAAATGTTAATGATTATGAATACCATATCCTTACTAGGGTTAATATACCCATCCTTGTTCCAAATTGACATTTGGGGGTAATATACCAAACCCCAGAGCCCCAGTATCCACTTGGGGTGTGTTCACTCTTGGTATGACTATCAGTACCAGCATCCCCTAGGCTCTGTGTTATCCCCTAGTTAACCATAAATCTATATGTCCCCCTGAGTATTTTTTCACCCCATGATGACCATAATTATCATCAACCCATCGGGGGCGTGTTCTCCTCATGTAAACCATAAATACTAGCATCCCTCAAGAGTCAGTTTCACCATGCGTTAACCATCACAATAATTCCTAAATGATATTTGAATTTATGATAAACATTTATATATTGGAATACATCAATTTTTATAGTTTTATTTTTAATTTATGCTTTTAAACTTTAAATTATTTTATTTGGAGGGATGTTTTAATTTTTAGGAATTATGAGAAATAATATAAAATAACCAAATATTTCTATTAAAATAAGTCTTCCCTCAAAATTGGTTGATTATAAGAGACTTTTGGGGATCTTAAGTGAATAATCAAAGAAAACTGGTATTTTCATAGATAGAATTCCACAATTCACATCATGAAAAAATACATGTTATGAAACATTATAAGGCATTAACTAAAGATAGTACTTGAAGCGAGGAAAATATTAAAAATATGTGTCAACAATTTCAGGGAATAACACAACATTCCGACCATGAATTTTTTTTGGATATACCAAATTATCCATAGATTTAACATATACTTCTATAGAGTCCACATTGATGTCCCTATAATACTAAATAAAATAGGGAAATACCCAAGCCTTTATTATTATACATATTAATGGTTGTATAATATCAATGCATATGGAGAGAAGCTGTATTATGTAAGTTCCTCACTAGTTCAATATCTATGTTGTATTTCTATCATTATTTATTTTTCTTTCTTTCTTCCTCCTTACTCCCATATCACTAATATTAGGGGTTAATTCCTACCTTTTTCAAGGGTAATTTATTAGAAAGGATAACGTGTCGTTGGATAAATTTATTTATTTTTATTTCTTCATTGGTTTTCACAATTAATTAATAGAATACTAATCCCATTATTTTGGTTTAATCGTGAACATTGATTTTAGAATCTAAAAGTAATATTTTAATTACAAAATTGGTTACATAAGACTACTCATGGCCATTTTCACGTTTCGGGTAATCTTGTTAAAATATGGTCTCCAGAAAAACTCGATTTGGCAAGGCCTGAAACTACCTGGCCATGGGAAAGGGGGGACTAGTATGTTGATAAGTGGGTTTCATGAGCATTGAGTATACCTTGTATCAACTCAAATTCCACATATGTATTAATTAATTTCATTTAGAAATCCAATTACACTTGGACCCTAAAATCTATAAAACCCTAGAACACATTAAAATTCGAATTTCAAACCAACTCAAACATGATTCATTCTCTTTATCACTATAAAAAACTACTAGAATATTATCTCCTTCACTTTACTCAATTCAAATAATATAGATCATTTTATTTTTAATAACCTAATAAACTAAATCATAAACTCTTGGGTTCAACCTTGAACTTTCCATATAGTAATTTTTTTATTAAGTATTAATTTTTTTATTTTTATAAATTCTATATATTGATTATTCCTATAAGGAAATAATGATCCCCTCACAGGCCTTTCAACATGTGATACATTTTTAGTGATGGTTGAAATTTAGTTTTTAGAGTTTTTTATTATATTTTTTAGGAATTATTTTAATTATTTTGTTATTTTGGTTTGTTTCATGGGTAGTTTTAATGATTTTGAAAATTATTACATGAACACCACATGCACACAAAAGGAAAATATGTTTTTTAATCTAATACCCAAATTGAGAAAAATCTAACAAAGAAAAAAGATGATGAGACAATTGTTGTATTAGAAAAAAAAAATCCACAATTACCATCTAGAGGAGTTTTGTAATGAGGTTGTGGGCTGCGTACACCCACAAACTATCAGCGGCCATAGAACATGAGATTTAAACTAACACCCTAAGATTTTTAAATAATAATTTCATGTTCAATAGCTTATATGACATAAAAAACAAATATTAAAATATAAAATAACACACTGAGACTTTGTGGTATATTTATTTTTAAATAAACTCAATCTCTTTGAAAGATTATGATGCACGCAACACCTATTTTAAAAGAAACACGATACTCTATTAAATTTTTTTATTTTAAAATGATCATTATTAAGTAGACATTTAGTTGGAGGGTATGAATAATACTAATTAAATTATCAATATTATATGGTTTAAATTTTTATAAAATAACTTCAATGGTTATCTAATTATTTGATATAAAATAAGAATAGTTTTAATGAATTTTTTTTTTTTTGAAAACTGTATTTTTTCTAATTGTATGTTTTCCGAACTTTGTGAAAATAATTTAAAATTAATTTTTACAAATTTAATAATTTTATTCTATAAAATAATGTTCATTTTTTAAATGTACATGAAAAAATTATATTTTGGTGGATTTTTGAGAATTCTCATAAAAGATTTATTTTTTGATTAATTTTGAGTTTTTTAACTTTTTATTGACAAATGCATTTTATTTTAAATTAGTTTTAGTGGTAAATTATATTTTAAATGTTTTTAAAGTAAAATTAGTACAATTATATTAAAATTAAACTAATTTAGGTCATTTGGAGTCATTTCATTTTTAATTCTAATATAAAAATTATTTAAACAATTGAATGTTTTCTTTAGAAACCCCATTTTTCGACATGCATACAAGTTTAATTTTTAATTAAATTATATAACTTGTATGAGTTGAATTTAAAAAAATTGGTTCCATATTTTTATATAAAATAATTTATTTTTTCTTATATATCCAACTTAATTTTTTAACATAATGAAGAGTGAAAATAGTAAAAAATATTTAATGTGGAAAAAGTAAATATATATATTTCAGGGAGGTTAAACTAAATGTCTAATTCCAATTTAATCATCATATTGGGACCTTATCTATTATAATGTTTTACATTTTTCCTTTTTTTGACCCTTTTGGCCTAAGAAAAGCATCAGTGTAATCATTTATTTTAAAAAATTCCTAGTGTGTCCTCTCCCACCCTTATAATAGGCCACCCCCTCTATTCTCATTTCCACATGTAAAAAACACCTTGGTTCAGATGATACCTACCCAAATTATGTATATAATTCAATATACACATCCTAAAATGATTTTATTGTTCCGAAATCTAATATAGAAAATATTTTTGTGCAAACCAAATGAAGTTGTCCAAAGAAGAGGTAAGGTCTTTAACCAAGCGTTTTATTTTATTTATTTGTTCACATCCTTCAAATATTATTAAATTATGATGATATAATAAAATTATTATATTCCTTATATTGAAATTTATTTCTACTATGACACATAATTATAACCATATTATCATCTCTTAAATTAGAAACTAATTAGTTGATCATGTGTATGATGGACTACCACCACACAAATCAATGTAATTCGTTTTTCATAAACACATTGTGTGGATTGATATAATGATGTACAAAATTTTTTATATGACATTTATGATATATTTGTACCTATGGGGTTACTATAATATATATTCCTTATTAAATTCCATTCTATTGTGAATATGATAACATCGCCCGTGTATATGGTATACTACTATCTCTAGAAGCGATGTGATTCATTTTTCAATTATGCTTTACATGTAAGGTAAAAACGATTAATATTTTGTTTATAAATGATAATAATGAACTATTGATAATTATTTAAAATAAATATTTAATATACTTTCTTATCATACCATCCATTGTATTAATGATAAAATCGTTCATGTATACATCATGCTACCGCATTACAAAGTGATGTGATTCATTTTTCAATAACACGTTACCTGTAAGGTAAAAAAATATAAAATTAATTAATATTTATGATATATATAAAATCATAATTATTCTATAAAATTAATTCACAATACACTTACTTACCCTTCCACTCATTAATAAAATGATAATGTCGCTTGTGCGTATGTATGACCTTCCATATCCACAAAGTGATTTGAATCATTCTACAAGTTTAAAATTAAATAATTATTAAAAATTTGTATATAATTCAAAAAAAAATTAAAAAATTAATATAATTATAGAGATTTTTTAACTATAACCGTTGATCAGTATCAAGAACATTCACAGAAAAACTTGTAATAGAAAACAGTGCAAATAACACTCGAAATAATAGTGATAATGAAATATTATTATTGAAAATGTTGTATAGTTTCATAAAATGATCATATATGATATTATAAATAAGAATATTATTGATATATAAGTAAGTAACTTGTTTAAAACAAATATATATGAGGTTAAATAGGTCTTAAATAAATGGAAGCACGAGGTATGAGGTTTCTTAACTCAATTTCAATTATTTGAGTTATAAAACTACTACATTGACTATATTTTTACAATATTATGTGTGAATGGAATTATGAATGATTTATGTTGTATTTAAAATTTTAGTTTTGCATATAAATATTTTTTACACATAATCACCCCTTTTATTATCTATCTTCTCAATTATATGATCTTTATAAGGGTTTCATCTTAAAAATCCTTCTTTGAGACACGTGTTCTTTTATGATCCTAATTTATTTTGATTTTTGTATATACTAACGCTTTACATAATATATCATAAATACTTAATAAAAAATTATATTTTAATATACAATTCATCTACTTCATTCAAGGTTTTTTATGATTAAAACTTTACGAAGCAGTAAGTGTTTATGTTTAAATCTCATTTTAACATACATTGTTAGGATTACATTTTTGTTAAAGAAAATAAATTAATCATTATCTAAAAAACCCTTTTCAATTTCTTATACATTGATTTATAATTATTTATTCAACTAAAACTAACATTTTAAACTATTTTGTTCTTAAAATTATTGAGAATTGTTTTAAGAAAATATGAATTCATTTCTCATTTGGTCAAAATTACTTCTTATTCCAGATCAATGTTTTGTAAAAATATGTTAAAAATATTTTACAAATAATATTTAGATTAATTTTTACCATTAATTGGATTATTAAAAAAATAAAAATTAATATTTCTATTATTTTACAAACATGGTACATTTTGAATTTTTTTGCAAAAAATGATAAAGGAACCTTTATTGTTTTAACATATTCGGCATGAAAAAACATGTTATGTGGCCATGAGAACTCAATGTTATAAGGCCTACATTATAAGTTTCAAAGTTTATTTTCCAAAAAACACATTAATATTTGATAATGTATCATATTTTAAATAAGTGCTTTCAAAATTGAATTTATATTTTTTTCAAGAAAGGTTCAATGTGATCTTTTAAAATAATTTTCCATCAAATACAATATCATTTGATGTTGATATAAGTTAAAAGGTTATTTTCCTAAAGAATGTTATTTAAAAGTATTTTCATCTATGAAAACAATCATTGTTGTTTTGTATTTCTACTAAATTTTGTATAAATGTCTCTCAGATATATAACTAGTTTATTCTTCCTTCCATTTACGGGGTAATATATTACTTATGATCATTTCTCAAATTCCATAATTATGAAATTCCCTTTGAATATGATATAATGAATGATTATGCAACCCATTTTATTCTCATAGGTACTTTTTATGTTATTACATAAGATTTATTTCCTTTATTTGGAACACATAGATAATGAACATGATATGATGGGTGCTACCATATAGCTCTCCAATGAATTGGGTAATGGTTTAGTCATATGATATGTCATATATGGGATTAAGAAGTGAACCTAATATAATATGGGACTCTATCCATCATGTGATGTTATCTTGGATGTTATCCATGTATTATTATTATGTCATAGTTTATATTGCTTCCGCATTTCCTATCATTACCTGATAATATTATTCCATGTTCTTTGCATTATAATTTCATATCAGTACTCAAGTACCTTCTATTTTTTGATATCATGTAATATGATTGAGTTACATTTTATGATTCATTATCATGTTTATTTAATTACAAGGTTTTTTATCTTACCACTTTCTTTATATATTCCCAAGGTAATCCAATGTACATATAGGATCTTGAATGGTTTTTAGGATCTCATAATGGAAGAAAATAAGGATTATGTGTCTTATTTTTGAAGAAACTATTCCTCTAAGGATAAATGGAATTTATTATCCTTGTGTTGTAATTATATGATATTTATGTTTAATAATAATGAAATAATATTTTTATAATGATTGGGTTTCTATTGATGGTATCAAGGTAAATTATTAGCTATCCATTAGAACTAATATGAGAAAAAATTAGTGAGAACTCTAGAGATAAATATAATAATCAGACTAAGTATAAAAAAATATCATGGAATCATAGTGAAGTATGGAGTGAGTGGCTTACATGAAATTACATCCCTATATGGATTCTACATTTGTAATTGGTTCCAAAACATATGTACCTATAAATAAAAACTCTAAAAAATTCATTTCAGGACTAACTTGATCGTCACCTAGTATAAGAGAATGGACCTTAATGCCCACCTAATTTGACACTCCCAAGGGGTATACTTTATAATTTCACAAACTCTTTATGAACCATCATAAAAGAGTTCAATATATGATGATCATGAATGAACTATTTTAAACCTAAGATACATTAAACAGAAATGATGGATTCATTATTTATAAGTATTCTAAATAATTTTTCAAGATTATTTTTTTTCCAAATATGAATGGTACTTTTCACACTATGATTTATTGTTTTAGACTATGGTGGGAACCGAAAGTAACTAACTTAATGTTGAATGTGACAGAAAATGCGTTATTGATAATCTATATGGTATGGTGATAAGAGTAAGGATATATTGATTATGTATATTCAGTTATAATGATATAAAATTAACCACATTCACCCTTACTGTAACATCCCAAGGTTTTCTAAAAATAAATTGAAAATGCTTGAAATTTTGTTTAAGTTATATATTTATAAGTATCCTTTAAACATAATTTTATTTCTTCTATGTTTTGAATTTCAAGAAACTGTCATCTACAATTGTGTTCAGTCTGTTATTTAGAGTCTGATGGAACAAACTTGTTTTTTTGGTGAATAGTAACATGCCCTTATGAATAGTAATATGAATAGTAATATGACCTCATGAATAGTAAATAATATTATTATTTTATTTTCCCATGTCAATAGGATAATGGGATCTTAATTAATTTTCCAATGTCACATAAAACTAATTGCACTTCAATATTGTTATTTTTTGAATTAACTGTGACCTTATTTAAAAATTAAATTAATAATATTTAGAAAATTATTTTTGAAAAATGGAGTTCATTTTTGAATTCTACACATCGAAAAATGGTTGGGGTAAATTTTTGGTATTTTTCTGAAACTCTTGAATTTTCGGTGAATAGTGAAATACTGTAAAATACCGTATAATCAATTTATCAGTAAAAATGCACTATTTATGACATCATAAGTGATGCAAGTCCACTTGCTTCGAAATAACATGATATTATCACTATTTAGGGCCACTTTATTTGAGATTATTCATAGTCTTGATAAAAATATTATAATAATAATTAAAATAATTTAAAATACCTCCCCTCCTCCACTATAAATACCACCCTCACTCCCCTCTTCCTCTCACACCTCTCAAACCTTGAGCATTGTCTAATTTCTGCCAAATTCCCTCCCCAATCTTCTTCCCCACGTCCTAGAGCTGTTGGTATCACTAAAAGACCAAAATCAAAGCCCTTAAGAAGGATCTCAAGGAGAAGAGATCAAGAGGTAAACATCCTCTTTCATTTTCATTCTTTCCTTCCATTTTATGTTATTCTCTTCCTTTCCCTTTGTCTTTTGTTGGGATATTTCATTTAATATTTCCCCTTACTGTCCAAATTTTGTATGAATGATGAGATATTCCATTCCTCTCATCAATCTTATTTTTATGAAATTTTAAGAGACGCCGTTAGGCTGCCGAATTTTTGTAAGAAATTTCTCATGTTTTCTTCATTTCAAGATTCCCTTCTCTTCGTTCTTCACCCCCTATTATCCAAGAGGAATGAAATCTCCAGAATCATGTATATTCTGGATGTTTTCATGTTTATGTAAAATTAAAAATCATTATTCCTCTCCTCTCTCACTTATTTAAAGAATCAAAAAACATTGTCCATTTGTGTCGAATTACCGATATCGTGGACGATGTATTTTCAATCTCCATTAATTATTTCAAGTATGGTCATGAAACCATTTATATGGTTGAACCAGGTTATAATATATGTTTTATGAATCATATAAGGTTCTGAAATTCTTTTGTACTCATGATTCAAACTTATAAGACTAAATGAAATTGTAATTATCAAAGAACCACTTAAATTATCTAAACGAACATAATTAATGTTTTAACTTATAAATCATCATCTTATAAAGAACCAAAGTGATAAATGGTATAATTTATGGTACTGGAATTATGTAAATACTACTCCATTCAAATTCTGGAGTTTCACTTCCAATCAACAAGAACGATTCATCATGAACCGATTGTGAAAATCACAAAAGAACTCACCCAAAATAATGCAAGGAACAAAATACTAACAATTAAGGGGTGAAATGAGGTTATGAAATGACCATATAAGATGTTATAAACATGAAAATTTTTCTATAAAATACTAATAACACTCTTTTAACCATTATACATGAGGTTTAAAAAATTTTAAGTAAGGCAAGCCCAAGGTAAGGGAATTCTTAACCCGATTTTTATTCTTTGGGTTAACCTTCTACTTTATAATTTATGTGCTATTTAAATTGTTTATGTGATGGTTTATGTTTATATTTTGTTTAATTATGTGTATTTACAGAGTATATACATATTAAATCCACTCAATTAAGTCTCACTTCAAGTATATGATGTTTATAAGGGACTTTTCTTCTAAAATCCTCTTTTAAAATTCTGTTTTATAAGATTCAAAGGCAATGTTTTTATGCTATTGTTTATGTTGTATGATTATGTTTTTGTTATTGGGAATTGTTTATGATGAAGTGTGGGACCTATATTTCCCTCCAATGCATTTGGTATGAGTAAGTTGGAGGTCGGCCGTATGGTTACTCCAAGTGTAACTGTGATGGTTACACAAAGTAAGGTAGTCGTGAGGGTTACAAATTTTAAGGTAGCCAAGATGGTTACAAGATTATGTAAGTAATGCCCCAATATACCTCTATGATTATAATTATGTTTGTGTGGATATTTTTTAAATCTCATGTTACACAACGTAAGATTTTATTGGTGTAAAGCATGTATTTTGAAAATGTTTTCTTACGTCATGCGTATTCATGGACTAATGTGATATTTCCTTCTTTTTCATACCTTACTGAGCCTTTGTGCTCATCCCAAGTTTTTAAATGATTTTTCACAGGTTAATGTATAAGTAATACAAGGAAGGAAGACATGTTAAATGTTGAATAATTGTCAAGGAGTCTTGTTTTATGTTTTAATTTTTTATTTTCTGAGGAAAATGGAAACTGATTTTATGGTATCCACTATGTAACAATGTGTAATGTTATGAATGTTTTGTCTTAATTCTCTAAAGCTTTAAACTTGAAAAGATCCTCAATGTAAAATGAAGTGTTTTCTTGAATAAATTCAAGAGTATGTATTAAATAAGTGCGGGTCCTTATACTTACCAACTCTCTAACTCACTAAATAGGATAAGTACAGTTCTCACTAGGAGTTTGGGTGGTGAAGACCACGGAGGAAAGAAGATTCCATTTTCTATATGTTGAGAATGTGAGAAGAAGAACGAAATGGAATGTCTTAAAGGAATGAGATTATATTTTATGTGTGGGGAATAAGGTAAAAATTCATGTACTTTCCGATGAAAATTTTAAATTTTCCGCTAAATAAATGGATGAGAATAATGTTTGAATATTTTAAATGTTACAGGAATAGGAATTTGGGAAATCGAAATCCTTTGGAAAGGCTCAAGTAGATGATTAAAAAGGTTGCATGAGTAAAGGTTTTCCTATTTATGTTGATGATACTAAAAATAAAATATTAAAGTAAGGATGTAATAAAGAATAAAATATTAATGTAGAGATAATTTTATATAAATGATGTGGAATGATTGAAATGATTATTTAATATAATTAAATAATTATGTTAATCTTAAAAATACATATATATATATATATATATATAATGATTTTCCTGTATAATTTATTCATTAATGATTTGAAATAATTTATTGAATGACCTAGAAAAGTAATACAATAGAACATAGATACGCTTTTAAAAAATACATAATTTAGGAAAATATAATCTTAGATATGTTCTTGATGTAGAGGTTGTGAGTTGATTTGGTGGAAAATAATGATCCATATAAAAAAACCTTAGTCATTAAAAAATGTAATTTGATGACTAATGTTACTTTTTTAAATGATCATCATACTCATTATATTGATAGATGATAATGGATAATTATGAATATGATCATCACATAATTTTCTCCTATGTATCATAAAATGGACAACCCACAAACTAGGTGACAACCCATCACATCTGGATTGGATTAGGGGTATGAACCCACAACCAATGGTTGATAAGGGTGAAACACCTACCACTAGCCTATGTATTGTAATGGTTAGTATAACATATTTTTTACTTATATGGTTTGATGGTTAAATATTATGTTAATTTTCTAAAACATATTATAGGATCATTTTATTATATTTTTGGGTGAGTAATGATATTTTGGGTAATTTTTTAATATTTTGAAGTATATGAAACTATTGGTTTATTATAAATGAATATTTGTGTGAATTATATTATTTTTTAGAGACATAAGTTAAATGTGTATGAGAAAAAAATTAAGGTTAGAACCTTATTTTATTTTGTGGTAATTTATGTAATTTGGTATATATGTTTTTCTATTTATGGAATGATATATGTTATACATTTAGTTTCATTAGTTAATTTTTAATATTTTATTTATACATATTCATTTTGGTTATTATATTAAATTCTATAAACCATTTTTATATTAATAAATATAGTAGTAATGTCTTGTTACTCCTTTATAGACCCTGTGATGTGTTAAAATTTAATTTTGGTGCTCCAGTGATTAAAAAAATCATATGGGGTATTCCTTTTCTTATAGTATGAGGCAAAGTAGAAATTAATTTGTGAAAACTAATGGATGAAAAAAATTATGAAATGAAATGTTATTAAGTATATTTTCTGGTGTTTTATATATTGATAGAAAAATAATACCTAATCTCTAATAAAATAATCTTCAAAAAAATGTTAAACTATTACCATCATATATCAATAATCAATGGTATTTTAATTCATCACAAATTTATGGTTTGAGGATTTTTGACTTTATTATGTTCATTCACATTCTTGTAATTAATTATCTCTATCAATCTATATTAATCCTTGGGCATTATATTCTCTAACATGACCATGTTTCCATTTCCCACTAATTTTCTCCTACATGGAAACCAAATGATGTAATATCCTTGATGAGCTATTTACATCCCTTAATCTCTTATAAAGAGGATTTTTTATAAATCCTTTTTATAATGTGGATTTATAAAAGTGGTGTTTTAAAATTCCAGACACCTAATTATAAAGATAATGATTATATTATGAGGATATAATTTATTTTATGGGGTAGAATGTAACACCTAATGATTTTAAATTAGGAACATCATGTTTGATAGTGTATATGAAATGAAACACAAATATCATAAGAGAATATAATACCCCTATTGATTAAGATATATTTATTTAAAAAAAATTAATCTATTCAATAGCTAGTGATGCTAGAAACACTTGGTTTAAACAAAATGGGATACTCTTATAATAATATTATTTTACCAAGACCATTATAAACTAGACATTAAGTTATTGTGTATGAATAAGACAAAATAAATTATAAAAATTACGTGGTTTACCCATGTGTAAAATAAATTTAATGGTTATCTTATAATTATAAATAAAATAATAACCATTTGAAAGAAAAAAATAAATGTTTTCGGAAAAATGGTTTCTTTTAAGGGTGGTAAAGTTGCGCATTAAACAACTAATTTAAAATTAATTTTTTAAAAATTTTCAAATTTATTTTCAAAATTAATCATAATTTTTAGAATCTATATTTAAGAATTATATTTGGGATAATTTTTTAGAATTTTCAAAAAATATTTATTTTTTGATGAATACTGATTTTTATTGAAAACAACCAATTCCTAAAAATTATTTAAAAATAAAAATTTTACTATAAATTTCATTTAAAATAAAATTAATTATATTATATTATAAATTAACTAATGTGGGTAATTATAATATATTTCATATTGAATTATGATATATAAAATTTTTAACCTCTTGAAAGTATCATTTTCAAAAACAATTTTCTCAACATGTATGCAGGTTTAATTTTAAATTAAATGATTCTCATTCTATGAGTTCAACTTTTAAGAATGTATCCAATATTCATAAAAGGTGTAATTAATAATATCAAATAATTACAACTTAATTTTTCCCCATAATTAATAGTGAAAACTGTAAAATTATTTATCACGATAAAGGTAAAAACATATTTACTAGGGGGTTAAACTAAAAAAAGTTGATTTTTTAAAATAAAAAATAAAATTTATAATTACTATAATCTAGTAATATTTCATATTATGTCATATAAGTTTCAAAAAGTACCATTTTCCATCCTTTTTTCGTGATAAAAAAATAGATTTTAATTCTTTCTTTTCAAGAATTCTAAATGTGTCCTCCCCCCCCCCCTCCACTTATAAAAGGCCATCCCCTCTACCCTCCTTTAAACTCATCCAAACCCCATTTTTTCATCCATTAATTACCAAGATAAATTCCTTAATTATATCCCATATTCATAGAATAATTATATTATTCATAAATCCAATAATTGATGGCTCCTGGTGTATACAAAAATAATTTCTATGAATAACATGTAACATCTTTAACCGAGTGTTTTATTTTTTTCATATTTTACATCCTTCCAATATTAATAAACCAAGATAAAATAATAAAATGAGTATATTATATTTACAAAAATATTTTTATGTTAAGTAAATTACCTATTTCTGTCTTCTTCACTCTCAAATCGGAAATAATAGCATTGATCGTGTCTGCTGAGGACTACCGCCCCACAAATTAATTTAATTCATTTTACATAACCACTTATATTGGAAAGATAAGATGATGTATTTAATAATTATATGTCATATTTATTATAAAATTATACCTCTAGGGTTATAATATCTCTTATACCTTTTTAATTTCAATTTTTTACAGAATATAAAAATTTCTCTCGTGTATACATCAGACAACCACCTCATGATGCAATGTGGTTCATTATTTCCGGACACTTTTACTAAATGGTAATAAGGTTTAATTGGATTTTGATATATGATATTAATTAAATATTAAAAATTATTTAAACTAAATATATAATATAATTTATTACAATATCATCCATTTAATATATGATAATGTCTTTTGTTTGTACGACGGACTACCCCCTCGCAAAGCGATGGGATACATTTTTCACTAATGATTTACATGGAAGGTAAAAAGGGATAAATTTAATGAATATATATGATAAATATGAGATTATATTTATTATATAAAATTAATGAAAAATATGACTCCTTTCCCTTTCACCTATTAATGAAATGATAGTGTCTCTCATGCATATATACGACATACTGTATCAACGATGTGTTGCGATTAATTCTCCATGATAAAAATTTGATAATGATTATAAATATATATCTAATGAAAAAATAATTATAATTATAAAAATAATAAAATTCTATAGATGATATGACTATTATATATGTTCATGATCTGAAACATCCACAAAAAAAGGTGCTGGAGAAAAAAAAAAGCAATTAACACCCTAAACAATTGTGATAATGAAATTTTGGAAATTAATGGGTAGTAACATGTTATAAAAGGATAATATATGATATAATAAATAATAATTTTATACTATTATAATTAAATAAAATATTTAAATCCACTATAAAGGAGTTTAAATATCACTCAACTATAAAGATGCATGAGGTAAGGGGTTTCAGAACTCAATTTCTATTCATTGAGTTATAAGACTAATTCATTGATTATAATATGAAAAAATATGTTTGATATGACTTTTTAATTATTTATTTTTATTTAATCTAGTATTTTTCTCAATATTCATTTTTACACATAATCAGCCCATTTATTACATTTTACCTAAATAATATTATTATTTCATGGTGGCCATCTCAAACATCCATCAATGAGACAAAGGTTATTTAATGAACCTAATCTTTTTAAATGATGTAAATACTTATCTTTTAAATAATATATCTTGAATAATATTTTTAATCATGATATTTAAATTCATAATTCATCTACTTCATTCATGGGATGTTATGATTCAAAAGTTACCAATGTGGTAATGGTTCAATTTTAAATCTTATTATAATCAAGATTTATTATGGCTGAATTTACATTAGTAGAAATTATTTTATAATTTTATAAAAAACCATTTTTATTTTCTTCTCATATGGTCATTAATGATTTTTTCAAGGAAAATTATATTTTTTCACTCTTTGGTACTTAAAATTATTGAGGAATTATTTTTATGATAGTATGAAATTATTTCCCTCTTCGGTCGAAAATAATTTTTATTCCAAATCCATGTCTTATAAAACTGTTTTAGACAATTTTTTAAAATTCTTTTTTAATGTAATTTTACACATAATTTCATTCCTAAGAAAATTAAAAATAAATCCTATTATAACTTTCTGAACAAGGTGTTTTTTTACTATTCTTACCAAAATATGGAAGGGTCACTATTTTTTTTTACATATTCGGCATGAACACAACTCTTCCTCCATCACTACAGATCAATTTTTTAACATTTCTTATTTATGATCCCAAGGTTATTTTCAAAAAAATAATTTATTTTTGTGAATGTTTATTTTTTAAAATAATTTTTTTCATAATTAAAAAGGGATATTTTCGTAATGAAATATTCAAATCCATCTTTCAAAATCATTTTTTCTCAAAGATGAGGCCGTATGATGTTACTAAAAGTGAAATGGTTATTTTTCTTATGATTGTTTTTTAAGTTATTCTTACCAACAAAAACAATGTTTGATGTTAAGTATTTCTTCTAAGTTATGTATATATTTCTCTCACATATATACCCAGTTAAATCTATCATCCTTTGATGTGGGTAATACATGCCTTATGATCATTTCAAAAATGCCTTCATTATGAAATTTATTTTGAATATGATATGGATCAAGATTATGAAACACATTTTATTTCCATGGGTAATTGTTTTTTTTTTTTGCCTTATTTTTTGTTATATTTTTGTGGAAAAAATATATCATGACCATGTAATGATGGGTGAACCCAGATATTTGTCTAATGCATTGGTTAATTTTTAGTCTCATTATACACCATGTATAAGATTATCAAGTGAACCCAATCCATTATGGGGAACTATCCACTATGGGTTGTTGTCTTAGAAGTCAACCTTTAATTATTCTTATGTCATGTTTTATATTGTTTCCACATTTCCTATGATGTAATGATCATATGTTACCATGTAATTTATGTTATAATTCCATGTGATTACTCGTGTTCTTTCTCTTTTAAGATATCGTGTTATACATTTTACTCGCATTTTATGTTTCCTTATAATGTTTCTTCCCTTACAAGTCTCATTATCTCACAACATTATATTTATATTCCCCATCTTATGCGACAAATATTTAAGAACATGAATGGATTTTATGATCTCAATATGAAAAATAATAAGGATTCTATATTTTTTTATTAGGAACCAAGCCTTCCAAATACACTATCCCATTACAATCCTGGAGTTGTAATTATAGAATATTTATGTTTCAGAATAATGTAATAATATGTGTAAAAATCACGGGTATCCATATTGCCTCAATTCATCCTAGAACCTCTTGTTGCTATAAATCATTTAATTATAAAACCTTTCATCATCAAGATGATCCCAAACAACATGCAATACACTGTAAAACCACATGAATATCCAAATGCGCATCTAGGAATCATTTTAGATTTCTTAAACACTTTCTATTTCCAGAATGCTTCAAGTGATACAGTAAGACTCTGATGCATGTTAATTTCATTATGATAGTGAGTTTAGTAATGGATTCAAGGTATGAAAAAAAATTCATCACTATAAGGGATGATTTATCTGGGAAATTTCATGCTCACTTATTCACAGCTTTAATGTTGATAGACATATGAGTAAACATTCTGTAATTTTTTCAATTTTAATATGATTCTCTCTATTTTTATTGGAAACATTTCAGAGATATGAATCGTAAATCCCCATTTCCAATAATAGATCAATTCCTACTAATCGAAATGATTAAAAAGGGTTTTTTAATAGTAATACATCAATTCATCATACTACAGTTGGAGGATCACTAATGGAGAAACCACATAAGGATATCTATATTCTATATAATAAAATAAAAAATAATCGCTTAAAGTGGAAATTTGAAGAGATTCAATTAAATTTAATAGACATTATAAATAACAATAATGAGTGTATGGACGAAAAAATGAAATCTATGACCATAAAAATGCCTGTATTTATGGCTCCATAAAACACCCAAGGTATGCATATGGTGGATGAAAATTATTTCGATTATAATTGACATAATAAATTTCAAGGTTAGTGCATGAATGAAAATATGGGAAAGGTGTCCACATAATAGCATAGGGATACCAGAATCAAGAACCCCAAGGGTCCACAATGAAAAGATAGGTCCATGCGTTGGAAGAGACAATGGAAACATTCATGACCATGACTATGGTGGTAGTTGTTGGATTTGGATCCCTAGAACAAACTTCTATGTACCTTATGATATCCTATATTCATAGTTTTGAATATTAGTAATCTTCTTATCACATCGCGATTTTTATTTTGTGTAACATAGTATGTTATAATGTCCTAAGACTAGTTGTCTCACTAAAAGTTCATAGCTGATCACCTCTATGATGAGAACCTATAAGTTCCACAATAGTATTGTTAAATATATTTCCTATATCCAAATTATAACATTTGAGAGACCCAAATTATATCGGCTATTAGGGGGGATACTCATTAGAATATGAAGAACATCATCATGGTGTATGCCTAAGGTAATATCTAGTATAGGAAATTATGAGAACAAAACTCGCTGGTAGGAAATCCACATATATATGTTTCATTGGATGGTCCCATCTTCGTATGTTTTTATTGATCATAAAAATAAATAATGTTATTAACTAGTATTATAAATCACATAATTTAATGTATTAATAAATATTGCGACAACATATGTTTGTGGTGATGTATGATAGGTTGGGAGTGTCATAAGTAATATTTCATTAATGAATATTGTGATAATGAATTTATCCCTTATTTTGTTTAACAAAAGTTGATAACATATTACCTTTGATGGAAATGATATATCCTAAATAAATCCATTGTCATGGTGGTCTAGAGGCATGTTCAATTTCTAGAAATTCAAACAATGAGACATTATGCACATTGGTTGATGACACTAGCATGAAACCCTCTTGATTGGAGAAATCATGATAAAGGGATAATATTGCACAGTGAGCATCCATATGAGGTATTTTTCATTGAGGTATTAACTTATTTCTCTATGTGTTCCTTGGCATGTTTATAGACATAAATCTTGGAATTTCTTTTGCTTTTTCTAGTGACAATGAGAAATAGGACTAGAGGGTCACACACAAAGTGTATCTATAATCTCAATTAAATAATATATTATTATTTATTATTAAAATGATCAAAAATTATTATTCCCACATGTGGATTAATAATTATTCATGTTTTCTTGATCACTCATATTCTCTCACCTATTATTCTAGATAATATTATTTGAGCAGAATATTTAATAAATTGTTTCTTCTGTTGGGAATATAATTTTAATTTATTTATTTTTGAATAATGAATTGATAATTATTTATTAAATAAATATTCATTATCTATGTACAAATTAATATTTTGGAGAAATGGAGGACTATATTTATAGGTCTGGTGAGAATTAATATATATTAAATAATATTTTAATAAATAATATTTTATTTCAATTCACAAGTTTAGAACTTGTCGAGAAAATATAATAATATTATTATTATAGACATAGAGATCCACAGGGATTAAGTACATATTAAAGGGAACTTGTGAAATTATTTATTTCTAACCCTAGTGCCATTTAAACCAAATTATATTATTTTTAAAGAGATCCAACTCATTTGTTTTGTTATGCACAAAAAATCTACAGAATCCTATCGAACCCCCAGAGAGATCCCATCTCCACAAATTCTACTATGAAAAAAAGTGATATTCTTCCACCTACAAATCATGAGTCAATAGAGATATATAAGAATACTAGGGATGTTATTCTCAAGATGATCAAAAAAAATTATGCATGCATCATGATATACAGTGCTAGAACCCAGAGATTCCTACAACGTCGTTTGGAGATTTTTGGAACATGTATGGATCACTGCTATAGGGAATCTTCCCTTGATTCCTAGAATACAATGATGTTACAACAAAGATCCATTTTCATATCCATAAAAGAATAAATAATTTCTCATAATGTAAATCTTTAATTTCTTAAATTAATTATAAAAAATATGTTATGATCCTATGTTTTGGTTTCAATGATTTATCCATTGTCTATATTCTTTGATTTAATTTCATTGATCATAGAATTTATCATTTTGTAAATCCCGGATTGATTATCGATCATGGAAAAAGGAAAATTTTGTTATGTCCCATCACACACATCCATACTTCCGGAAACCTTTAATTTGTATCAGAGCGGTCACATAATTATTAATAATTATTTAAGGATCATTGATTGATTTACACATAAGTAATTGTTTTTTATTTCTTATTTTATCATTATTTTATCTAAATTAAAATATCTTTTTATTCCTCATATTTTATCATAAGTATAATCAAATTAATTATTTTTGTTAATGAAATAAATTCGAAGAACTTGTCTGGAGTTATAGAGGAATCTGACCAGATAACACTAGAGTACATATTGTATAACCTGTATGTACACTCCATGTACTAGTTTTTAATTCACCAAGAATTAATATAGAATTAATTAATGGTGTCTTTATTTATTAAAAATGGTATATTTAGTTATAAACCAAATTTTGACCATGCCTTCCTAGAACACGATCATCCCAAGTACACATTATATAACTTTTTTACATGTATTGTATCCTTTAGTCATAGATGGGATGTGTATTTTCTCATATGACCTACATGACTCGTTACTATGTAACTCAGAGAGAAAACAATGTGAATCCCATGAACATGCTTCATACTTAAACATTTTTCTTGGAATGGTTACACACTGAGTCCCTAGGCATGTGTCATGGATAGATAGTGAGAAAATATATACGTCATGTATCTCCAATGTACACACTGTGTACTTTTACCAAATTACAAAGAATTAAAATTAATTTAGTATACTATGATAACCTGATCAATATATACATTCATGTGGTAAATAAGTTTACAAAACACACCAAGTGTTGTGTTTTAAAATATTTAAATGTTTTATCAAATTCTATGTAATTTTAAAATCTATATATCATGTATGAGCCTTGTTAGAGTCATTCCTATATATGAATTAATGAAAAACATGTGAAAAAAATTCATTTCATATGTTTAATCATTAATTCAAGTGTATACTTCATGAAGGTATCTGATAAATTTTGTATTCAACATTTTGATAGATTAAACAGTAAATGAGTATAATACTTGTTGGGTTTTTGGATGTGTACTCACTAGGTTTCCTCCAAGGTACATTTTCTTATAGTACATATTTAATTTTAAACAAAATTTTTTATGTTAATTAAAATTATGATGGATGATTATAACTAGTATATTTGGATATTAATTCATAAAATTAATTTATTCGAGCATGATTTATCTTAAATAATAATAATTATGAATTTAATTATAGTTTTATTCAATGTGTTATTTTTTTCATGAATATGGATTATCATGAGCCAATACCAAACCATTTTATGTGATTGGTTTCATTTAATTTGTTATAAGATTATTTTTTTGTCTTTCATTCCATATTTACTCTTATTATGTAAGGGCATGTGTTCCCATTTTTAATTTCATGTAAACCCCTTTTCCTCGCCTTTTTTACTAAATGAAAATATAGTGGAAGTATCTCCCACGCTAGTTGAGGTGGTCAATATTTGGAGCTAAGGAGAAACCAATCGAAAAGAGAAACATGGGTAGAGTAGTGGAAATCTACAACATGATCCTTAATTGGTTTAAAAAATTTCCCCTTGGTTGAACGTTAGTTTATCATCCTCTACATAAACTAACCATTAGTAAAAGCTCAAAATCATACCACATTATTTTTTTTATTTTTGTCATATTTCATGGTTATTTCATTGTGTATTTTTTGTCATGATAGAATGAATTAATGAATTAACAAGAATGAAATATATAAATAAAATTAATTTTTTTATCCACATATATTATTTAATAAATGGTTAATAACTTATGTAAATTTACATAATATTAACAAGCGTATAATAAAGATAATAATTATAAATTTGTGCATAAAATATAAACTCCCTCTATCATATATATTAATTTGGTATAGCCATTAACTACATTATCTAAAGTAAATCCATAGTTCAATGTTATTTAAAAGATAATCTTTTGGCACTTTCAATTATCGTAGAATTCTAACATGAAATTTTGGAATGACATAACATAGACCCGAACAAGGGTTAACATACAAAAGAGGATTTTGTGTAATTGAGAGTCAAGGGTTGAGGAAATACAATTTTAGTATTTCTGTATCAACTGATCAAGGAACTATGAGTTAATATAGTAGGAATTTGGAATTCCAAATTAAAACCTATAAAATTTATTGACCAAAAATTTTGGGGTAATGAGAAGTGTAATATGGATTTTTTCAACTATAATGTCTAATAAATATAATATTCCAAAGCCAATGGGGAGGGATGATGAGTTTTAATAAAATATTGGGAGATTAATAAATATAATATTTATTTATTTGTTGAAATTTTATCAAATAAAGTAAAATATATATTTTTGTCTTATTTGTAGAAAAAATAAGTTGACTTCAAACATATTAATATGATCAATACTAGGGATGGATAACCTTCTCACTGGAAAAAAAATTACAAGAATGGAATAAGAACTTATGCATTATCATATGACATGAAATGAAATAGTATGTTTATAGAGAACTTATTCCTAGTGCACCTAGTTTTGAGGCTAGTGATGTACATTGAGCTCTGTATGAGAAACATTTGAGCCATTCCATATATGTTCAGTGTTTAATGTTATCATCCATGACCAATGACTTTTGATGAAACATGAGTACATGGATTCCTATATAAGGATTTCTCTCCTTTGGGGTCTCTATCATGAAAAAGATATATAATAGAGATTTGTGTTCTACAATTATATTTTTACAACTAATCATGGAATATATGTCCTAAATGGGCCTCATGTAGTCATGATTATTCGCTACATTAAATGTTTAGGTATCTTAGGGATAAAATTTCCAGGTGAGTTTTTCATAGATCTCAAACATTAATTACTACCAAAGTCCCTATCCAGTATTATTTTTAATTAAAATATGAGAAAAAATGAGAAGATTATTTTGTAACTTCTTACTATGATCCACCATGTGTATAAGGATATAGGGCCTGAAAAACCCATAGTTTGTATGGAAATAATATAAAATAACAAGGAAAGGGGTCCCAAGAGTCATAATAAGTCTAAAGCTCCCAGGCACCATCCTTCCATGAAGTGAAATATCCAGTGCTAGGGAAAGGAAAATGAGTTTATATGCTTTTAATATGGAAATAACATGAATTTGAAGAGGAATAGTACCCAGAAGAATGAGGAAGGTAATGGTTTGTTCTTTTTCAATATTAATATTTTAATATCTACAAAATCTGAATTAGATATAGTTTTTTATCTCACATCTATATCCAAATAAATAATCCAAGTAGATTGAGAAAAGTAGCTAAAGAAGAAGTGTATATGTGAGCTGCCAGTGGTGAGAGGATGGATTCTCTAGCCATAGGTGACTGACACCTTTCATTTCCAATAAGAATGATATTGATTTAAAGTGATTTATATTTTGTACCTACTATTATGAAGAACACACATTTTGTATCATACATTAATAAGGATGTTTTTATTTTCATGTTTGGAAATGAAATTTTCCCTTTTATAAAGAAAACATGATATTATATGGATCATTTAAATAATTTTATTTATGTATTAAATTAAAAAAAATAAAGTATTGGAAATAGATAGTGAATTCTGTTCAAAAGATTAATATAACACCCATCTATGGAATGACCATCATTTTCATATAAATGAGAATCATTTGAAAAATCTATATATTGATTTTTATTTAGGCTCTTTTGAGATAAAAACAATTGAGATATTACATACTTATTTACAAGGAAAATAAAAAAAATTCCATGTGGTTGATAGGATGAATGGGCCACAAAGCTTAATCTATTATTACACAATGATGTGTGTAGACCATTTCTAGTAGAAGCTAGAGGTGGGTATTCTTACTTCATAATTTTTTTTTGATGAATTGATTGGATATGGATATGTCTAATTGGTGAGGTATAAGTCTGAGTCCTTGGAGAAAATAAACGAATTCAAGAATGAAATATAGAATCAACTTAGAAAGAAGATAAATATGTATAGATTGGGTCTAGGTGGTTAATATCTTAACGAAGAGCCTATTAACATTTTACCGGAGTTTTTGACTCAATCTCAACTCACTCCACAAAACACACTATATTCAAATGGTGTTAGTGAAATGAAGAACCATACATTGTTATAAATGGTCAGGTCAATAATAGGTCATGAAGATATTCCATTATACTTTTTGGTATACTTATTACAAACATTATCATACATAATAAATAGAGAACCTACTAAAGAGGCTAACATAATTACCTTCATGTTGTGGAGTGAAAAGAATCCTCTATTGTATCATACACATGTATGAGGTTGTGAGAAGTTTCTTAGGTTCTTCTCAGATAATAAAATAGAACCCTAGGGAACAAAGTGTATCTTTTTAGGGTACCCTAAAAAAAGGGATACTACATATACAACCACTCTGATAAGAAATTTACCATCGCTATAAAAATCCATTTTTATTGAGAGAGATCATGTCTTCAAAAAGGTTATTTGGATATTGATTGAATATGTGGAAGTTGAAGCTTAGTATAAAAAAATAGTTCGTATCGGAATTGATTCCAATGGTCCACTTAAAAGAAGTAGTTCTAGAAACACATGTACGTCATAGGAGCACAACTATGTTAAGAGAATCAAAGATATATTGTTTTTAACTCCTCAAATATTTTGAATCATTATTTTTTTAAATTATGAACCTCTATCCATCAAAGAGGCAGTAGAGATTTCATAATCTAGAAGATGTAAAGAAAGCATTAATTCTAAAATGGATTCTATGTATCAAAACAAAGTATAGGATCTGGTCAATACGCCAGTTAATGTAAAGTGTGTAGGGTTTAATTGGGTATTCAAGAGAAAAATAGACTTAGAATGTAATGTAAATACCTATAAAGTAAGGCTTGAAGATAAAGGTTTTAAATAGTATTATGGAATTGACTACGATGAAACCATTAAGACAGTTTCCATGTTTAAATCCAATAGGATTACACTAGTTATAGTATCTTTCCATGACCTTGAAATTTGGTAGATGATAATAAAAACAATATTTTTTATGGGAACCTTTAGGAATATGTCTATACGACACAACCATAATGGTTTTTTACTCTAGGTGACACAAAAATTATTTTTATGTTTTATAGATCCATTTATAGATTAAATAAAGCATCCAAGTCATGGAACATTTGATTTAATGAAGATATAAAAGTATTGGGTTTAATTATGAATGAATGTGATCCATGT
Source organism: Viscum album (assembly GCA_963277665.1). Taxonomy (NCBI): domain Eukaryota; kingdom Viridiplantae; phylum Streptophyta; class Magnoliopsida; order Santalales; family Viscaceae; genus Viscum; species Viscum album. Next base: position 1,469,017,358 of record OY728125.1, on the reverse strand, counting down.
GTTTACAAGAATTATTGTGGAAATGTAGTCATTATTCTAGTAATATATGTTGATGAAATATTACTTATCAGAAATGACATAACAGTCTTAATATGTGTTATAAACTTATTGAAAAATGATTCTCCATGAATGACATAGGTGAAGAAGACTATATTCTACAGGTCAAGATCATTACTGATAGTTCCAAGAGGATTCTAGGACTATGTCAATGCACATGTATTGATAGTATACTAAATAAATATTGTATTGAATAATCCAAGAGGGTATTTTTTTCTAGTGTCACATGGTATACTTATTTCTATGATAAAGTGTCCTTATACAGAACATGATAAAGAGAGAACGAGAAATATCCCAAAATATTATATGATAGGATCATTCATGTATGACATGTTATGTACTAGACTTCATGTTTCCAATTTATTGAACATGGCATGAATATATCAAGATAATCTTGGAGAAAATAATTGGTATTCATTTAAGGATATCCTCAAGCATTCAAGAAGAAATTTGGATATGTTCTTGGTGTATGGAGGAGTTTTGGATCTAGACCATAGGGGTTATAATAATCATAGTTTTCAAATAGATCATATTGATCTAAAGTTGCAGTTAGGAAATTTCTTTGTCTCAATAGAGGAGTATCCATCTAGAAGAGTTCAATGAATCCGGTTATAACTGAATCTAATTGGATTCTAAGTATAAAGAATCATTATAGGCATCTAAGGAAATCATTTGGATATGATACTTTGTACAAGATATTGATGTGGAACCTAGCAGTAAATACCCTAACACATTTTATTATAATAATAATATCATGTTGGCTCTTGAAAAAATAACCATGGTCACACCAACATACAAAGTAAATACTTCAGAAGTATCACCACTTAAAGGATTTTTTTGCAATGGTGGATCATGAAAAAAGTCCATGATCGCACCAACCGAAAAAAAATCTACTCCAATAGTATGACCTCTTGAGGGATTTTAATCAAAGGGGGGATGTTGTAGTAAGAACAGATCCCATAGAAGAAAACATGGTGGACCCCTTGAAAAGAGGCATGTCTCAAAAGAAGTGTGATTATCTTGTGAGAGCTATTAGACTGAATGTTGTTAGCTATTTTCTCTAATACAAGTGGCAGTAGATTAGATGTGGTGCCCTAGAACCAACATTTGGGTAATTTATGATAACCTATTTTCATAGTTTTTAATATTAATGAACTTCTTATCACATAATGACTTTTCAATCTCATAACATTTTATGTGATAATGTCTTAAGAATATTTTCCACAGTAGAAGTTCATAGTAGCTCCCAACAATGATGAGAACCCAGAAGTTCCAAGACAACATTCTTAAATATATGTTTTATAGAAACATGATATCAGTTAAAGGAAAACATGATACATTCTACCAAAGGTGAAGACTCATAGGACATGGTGGAAACTTCTAAAAGTGTATTCCCCTAGTAATATCTTGTGTAGGATATTTTCAGAAAGAGATCCACTTGTAAGAAATCCATATATATGTGTGTCATTGTATTTTTATATCTTTAGTCATTTTTATTGATCATTATAATTAATTAATTATCATTATTAATGATTACTATAAGTCGTGTACTTTGATGTACTGATAATACTCAATATGTCATATGTTCGTGGTTAGGTAAGATGGATTGGGTGTGTCACTAGTAATATTGCATTAATAAGTAATATGAGAAATGATTTGTCACATTTTTCATTAACAGAAGTTCATATCTTAGGCTATTTGATGTAATGGGTATATACTAAATAATGACATGTCCATGGTTTTCTTAAGGGAATTATGACTTTAAAAAATTCAAATAAAAAGACATCAAGAACATAAGATGATGGAACCATCTTACAACATGATTTATTATAGATATCATGATAAAGTGAATATATTACACACTGAGAATCTATTTGAGCTATTTTTTCATTATGGCACTATCATATTTTTCTATGGGTGACATGGGGTGTTTCTAGATGATAAACTTGGAATTTAGGCTTGTTTTCCTATTTCCACAAATAAAGAGTCATATAGAATGACACACTAAGTGTATCTAGTATTTTAATAAAATATTATATGGTTATTTATTATTTAAGAATTTTAATAAAATTTATTCTCACATTTGGTTTAATAATTACTCATGTTTTCCTGATCACATATATTTATTCACCATTTATTCCTGAGAATATCATTTGAGTGGAATATTTAATAAATATTTCTTATCTACTTAGAAAATATAAAATTTATTTATTTAGTGGATAATAATGTCTTGATTTTTATTTGTTCAATAAATGCTCATTTTTTAAGGGATGATAAATATTGTGGAGGAATGGTGGACTATGTTTATAGGTTTGATGAGTAAATAATATATATTTAATATTATTTTAATGAATAATAAGTAATTTTAATTCATGATATTATCACATGTTAAGAAGTTATAATATTGTTATTATCATAAAGATCAGGTTCCATAGGGATTTAATAATGACTAAAGGTTACTCATGAAATTATTTATTTATAACCCTAGTGTTATATAAACCCAATTATTTTATTATTCAAGAGATCAAATTTTTTTGTTTTTTGTGCATAATGAATCTGGAGAATCCACTTTATTCCCTAAAGATCTCCCTTCTCAAAGAACACTTCCATGAATATAGAAAAATCTTCCTCCACATTCCACTCTCGAGTCAAGAGAGATTATGATTAATCCTTTGTAAGAAGATCTTATAGTGATCAATAAAAAATGAAATAAGCATCAGGATCTTCTGTATTATCACCCAAATATTCTAACACCGATATTCAGATATTTGTGGAACACGTGTGGATCACCGCTAGTGGGAATTTTTTCTTTGATTCCTATAACACAACAATAGTAAAATTTAGATCTGTTTTTAGATCCACCAATGAAAAAATAATTTCTCATAGTGTTATTATTTAATTACATAAATAAATTATAAATAATATGAGATGATCTTGAGTTTTGGTTTTGTAATTTTATACATTTCCTATAATATTTTATTCTATTTTTTTATCAAGGTGTTTATCATTGTGTAAATATTAGATTGATCATCAATCAAGAAAAATAGAAATGTTGGACATGACCCATCACATACTTATGTTGCACCCAGAACCTAAGGTGATCAAGGATATAAAAGAATACATGATTGTCTAAAAGGATAATTTTTAAAATCTAGAGCATCAAGTAGGAAAAGTGGACACATTACTTAGAGACAGTCTATAAGAAGAACATACAGGATGCCCTGAAGTGCATCCATGTGATGATTTTAATTTTGTTCCTCTAAGGTGTGGAAATTAACTCAATATAAAACTGAACTAATCAAAGTACAAAAAAAATAATGAAGATATATAAAAGATTGATTAATAATTATATAAACAAGATGTAAATTTAGAACCTCCATAGCGCAATATAATGATGCAATTTACAGAATCAATTACACTAGTTAATTCCAATGTGTATTATTGTAAATTTCTCAAACAATTCTAAAAAATTACTATTAAAATTTCTTTTGAAGAGGACCTCAAAAACATGTGTATATATGAAAAATGAATGAAATCATTAGTGAGCAAAAATAAGTAGTTGGAGGATATTAGCACTATTTCACTAACATGAGAGTGTTTAGAGGTGGTATCAATGGACCGATATAAGAATAAAAGAGATCCAGGTAGTTTTTTAATTCCAATATTTATTGGATCTAATAAATTAGGAAATTATTTTTCTAAATTATTTGTGAGTTTCAATTTCAATTCATACACCACATTCAAATTTTCAGTACTATAGGTCATGAATCCTGTAAGAGTTTCACATCAATTAGGTAATTCAACAAAGAGGTAACCCTATTAAGACATCAAACATATTCTGATTGATGTTGATAAATAATAATTCCTAATATACTTATTAGTAATAGATATGTATGAGGAACAGACTCCAATCATTCTTAGTAGACCATTTGTATCCATCAAGAAAGTAGTGATAGACATTCCTAGATGAAAAAATTGTCTAATAGTTGGATTTGAACAAGTGAATTACAAAATTCATCTATAAATGAAGAAATATTATGTCATATAATATTAGATGTTTAGATAAGATAAAATACCAAAATTTAAAGATATTACTGATAATTATTATGTTTATATGGTATAATCTATTGTGAAAAAATATACACAACATAAAATTATTGAGATTAATAATGTTAAGTTGAGAAGCCAGACCAAACATGCTATGAGTGAGAATGACACTGCCTAGTCTTAAAAATCCCAAAATGCATTAATAATACATCACCTTCCATTCATTTTTTTATATTAATAATGAAATGATGAATCCATCTAATGGAAATCAAGAAAGTTGTATTATCAGGGAGAGTAAATATATAGATAGACTAAGGACAAGGATTGATCTATATTGACCAGTCACAAAAAAAGAACCATTTCTAGACCCTAACTAGTTAAAATATCTACAATAATATGCCTAATGAGCTCAAGCTGGAGGAGGTAAGGCCGATAAAACAGTTTTAAGAAAAGACGATTCCAGGAGGCAAACCATGTTTGTTTTGGTTTTTTATTTTTTTATGTTTAGTTGCATTCAATATCCTTCAAATAATTCAAATTTTATTGAGATTGGAATATATTTTCACTTGTGCATTTAAATTTTCTAGGACCATTAAGACACTGGAAGAATGAATCATGAAGAAGAACCTACAGAACCATTACAAAACATTAAAACCATTCATTTTTTTTAATCCATAAAATAGACACCATTAAAACTACTCACATCAAGAATCTGGTGTACACATAACCTACACATCCATGATCGAAGCATCATTCAAAGCGGATTAAGTGTTTTAATTTTTATTTTTTCTATCATATTCCAAAATTTTAATTTATTTTTTAGCTTTTAAATGATAATTCAATTCACACACATGATTATTTCCTTTCTCAGCCAAAATAGGATATATAAACTATAAAGTTTAATTACCATTCTATGTTTTTGAAGTTTCTTATTAGTAAAGTTTAATAAGAAAACTGAAAAAATAATTAGTAAAGATATGCATGCGGCTTATATATTTAAAATCATGATTTAGGGAAGAAAGTTATTTTTTTAAATGATGTTTTTTTATGTTTATTCTGACTTTTGTTTCATATATTTTAATAAAATTATATAATTATTCAATATGTTTCCATGAGTGATTTTATGAACCCTTCATCCTTATTCAAAAGACATCATCTAGCCCCAATGTTTCCCATTATTTTCTATAATATATTCCTTATGATACTAGATCATGTTCACTTATATAACATAATTAGAGTCTTATTAAATATATGACTAGATAGAATTATATATAAAATGATTTAGGTAAAAAACATTCACCCATTATCATTATACCCACCTAACAGTAATCCTTTTTAATATTGTAGAAGTCGTGAGTGACCTTGTTAGGAAGTGATCCAAGTTACAAGAATTATTTATACATTCCAACTTTCCTCTAAATATTTTACATAATATTTGAATGATTAAGTGTGGGGTAGAGACTTTAAATGGTGGATAGAGATATATTTCATTTAGAATACTATGTTGGGGTTTATATTGTGATTTAGGGAGTGGAAATGATATCATTTAATGAAATTTACCATTATTCTTATATCCTATTTAACATATATATATATAATGGATTTTTTCCTAGGAGGATAAAAATCCACTACTACTAAACCGATGATCTTTTGATCAAATGTGGTTAGGTGGTGGATGTGATATTATCCTTAACATTGAATTTTTAAAAAATTAAAAAATTTCAAGAGGTGATGATTCATTAATTTTTCATACTTTTATCAAGAGATGACTTTGATCTATTTGGGGGAAGAGATTTCTATCATTTTTAAAGGGAGATTTTTTTTTGATCATATATATTTATATCATAATTTAGGATTTAGAGTAAAATCTTTTTTTTTTATTTATTTTTTTCACACCATTACCCACCTTCTCTAAGAATTATCTTTCTTTGATCCTAAAAAATAATCCATCATTGTTATTTTTATTATATGTTTATGTAGTATAAATGAAATATTACGTTCAAAACGATGTAAATTCAAATGTTCTAGAGGCATTTGTTAAAAAAAATATACAATTTTACCCCAATGATGTGTTGAAAAAATCAAAGCAGGGTAAAATGTAATTGGAATACTTATTAATAGTGAATTTAAAAAATAAAAATAGATTAATCAAAATGTGTGAATATTTAAAAGGCTAAAATAAAAATATTTGATTGATTTATTTTGAAAACATAGGCATTAATGAATTTTCATGTGTAATTATTAATAATTTTGTTTCTAATTATATTAATTAATTATATTTTCATTTAATTTAATGTATTGTAATGGGAGAGTTCTTTATAGTATTGTGTGATTCAATCATTGTGGAAAAGTCTCAATTCAAGTGTGGGGGATTTGATAAATATAATTGTTGTTTAAATTTTCTATATTAAAATGCCTCAATTTTGATAATTTTATTATCAATACAAGAATGTAAAAATAATATTTTTTTTATATTAGTAAGGATCCATTAATTTTTTGGAAATGAAAAAAAAAATAATCCAGATGTTTCCAATATTTCCATTAAAATAAATTTTACCCTGATGTTAAATAATCAATGGACACTTCTAGAGGGTCAAAAATGAAGATCCAAAGAGAAATTAGGGTTATAAATATAGAATGAAACTATTAACATAGAGAAAACATTACAGATAATGAAACAATATGATACATAAATCAAATATAAGATTTTAAGTGAATAAAAAAAATAAGGTTAAACAATTTTAATGGAATAACACATCTGTCACTTCATGAATATTGCTGAATAGATAAATTTTTTAGTAGATAAAACAAATATTTCCAGAGATACAACTTTGATGACCCATGAATACCATTTACCACATGAAAAGATACATGCCTCTATTATTAGTCACATAAATGTGGATCTAAATGCATCACAATCTTATAGGAGTCCTATAAATATAGTGTTGAACTCCTATTGTAAGAGATGGATTCCAAAGACCAGATCATTGGGTGAGAAGTTGTGTTGTATAGGGTCTTCACTAGTTCAAAATCACTACTATTTTTCTTTCATGTTTTATTTTTCATTATCTCTTCCTCCTTACACAATCATCACTAGTATAAGGATTTAATTCTCACCTTGTTTTAAGATAATGTTTTCATAGGTGGAATGTTTCATTGGATGTATTTATTTGTATTTATTCATTAATTGGTTTTCCACAATTCATTAATAAAATAGTAATCTATTCATTTTTGTCTAATAGTGACCACTAATGGAGAATTTAAAATGAACCTTTTAATTTTTCAACCTCTTACCCTAAATTAGGCATGACCATTGTCATATTTAGAGTAGCAAGGATAAAATATAGTTTTTATAGAAACCCAATTGGGTAATACCCTAAACTACATAACCATGGTAAAAGCAGGATTTTTGAATTAAGGAAAAGATTTAATAACAATTTAGTGTACCTTGACTTGAATCTAATTCCACACATGTATTAATTAATTTAATTTCAAAATATAATTGCACCTCAACCCTTAAAGCAATAAAACACTAGAACAATTTCAAAACCTGATTTTAAACCAAACTAAGTCTACTTAATTATTTTTCTCATTTTCCAAAAAACTAAAAATCTATTTTCTTTCCATTTCATGAATTCAAATAAAAAAAATATTATCTTTTTTAAAAAACTATTATAATAAATCATCGTCTCTTGGGTTCAACCTCAATAGTTTCATATACTATATTTCAATTTATTAAGTTGTGAAGTTTGTGTTTTATAAAATTTTTATTTTAATTAGCCCCATAGGGAAATAATAATTAACTCACAGACCTATCATTGTACTTCAAAAATAATAGGCAAAAATAAATAACTTCTATTGCATAGAATTTCAAAAATAATTTAAAGTAACATTTTAAAAAAATTCAAATAATAAAACTCGTTTCCATTGTCCAACCATTAAAATAACTATTTCACAAAATCAAGGTTATTTACCATTTCATATTCTATTTTTAAAATGATGATTTTGATTATCATTTCAAATTCCATTTCTAATAAAACACTACACATGTCTTTCAGAAATCTTACGATTTTATTTTAAAACCAAAAAAATAAATTTATTAGAAAAAAAAAATTATAACATTTTTAATTCTCATTTCAAACTTCATTATCATTTTAAAAAAGGAAAAACTAAATTACACTATATCTAGCTTCATTAACTATATCAATTCAATTTCATAAATTTTAGGATTCTCAAAATGATTCATTAATACCACCACTATATTATTTCTGATCCAGAGGTCATCCACATTTAAAACTATTAATAAATATAGAATACAAATTTGAAACAATCGACTCATACCATCATTTCTCTTAAACCATTAGAAAATAAATCATAAATTTAATGTCTTAAATTAATTTCAAGATTAATTCAACCACTAATAAACACTCTTGATTTTACCATTATTTAGTGTTTAATACTTGCTAAATTAGCTAAGTCATAAAACCAAAATAACCCCCTAAAATAGGGCCTAAAACACATTTTTTATAGAATATAATTTATCAGTAGTAGAAAACAATAGAAGATACTAAGGGGATTCTAGACTCACTGAGATATCTACAATTCATGTAATGAAAAGAAAAATGGAACAAATATAGTAGATATCTTCCATGTTCATAGAGAGGGTAAGGTATGATCCTCCATTCTTGTAAAAATCCAAGATGTTTTTTATTTTATAATTATGTATAATGGGTGAATGGGGTAAATGAGACCTTTGTACCTCTTAAAATATCATAACCCACTAGCTAGTTGGTGAGTCCAAGTAGTACTACCTCCCTACAAGAATCCCACAAATTTGGAGGTGGACATATACTAGCTAGAAGGACAGAATGAAGAATCCTATTATAGCCATGGTTCCTTCCCCAACCCCTAGATCACTCTGAGACACCATCCAAACCTTCATCCATTCTAAAGAAATATGGCTTTATGGTTCCTAAACTATTGAAATATTGTTTCTACTCTTGGTTCAAAAACTAACACACTCAGTAGTGAAAAAATCATAATTATCCTCAAATTTCAATGACCTATATAGACACAGGCATTAGAAAATCCCCACTATATTTCTTATCATCCATAAAAGGACTAAATGGTCATCTGATGATAAAACTAGAATAATTTTTGTCATCAATTTAAATTTGAGTAGCCTCCTTCCATACAAGAATACAAGAAACACATTAGAATATTAACCTCAAACTCAAGGTGTTTTGACCATACAAACCCAGTCCAGTTCCAATTGTCACAACTGAACACTAATAAGGAACTTACAGGAGTTTATCTATCCTTAAACATTAATGGTGTTGCCATCCAAAACCTAACAAGTATATAGTTCTCTCCAATATAATCTTCAATTTACAACTGCTAAATTTTAATTTTTTGTAACCCTCACCATGAAAATTTCTTATTGAAAAACCAATATGATTTCCATTGATGTGCTCAGAATATTTCTCCATATCACCACACATAATAATCCATTATAACATCAATTACACATTATTACTGATCCTCCTCACCTAATTCCAACTAGGGATGGGTTTATAATAGCTTCCCATGTATAATCTAACAACACATAAACATTTACTCAAAGATTGGTTTAATCCCAATAACAAGTAATGTATCTACAAAATTACATTTCAGAAGTGGGTTTTTAGTTACTGTATCCATTATCAATTGTCAAAATAATTGAAACAATACTTGGTTGAATCGTCTCAAAAAATTATCATCTATGACTATTGTTACATCACCAACTCACCATATTACCATTCCCTCACACTTGGAGGCATACTAGGATCACTCAAACTTGTTCACTGGAGACCATACAGAATTCTAGAGGATATTCCATGGTGAGATCCTCATGTTCATAAAATTTCTATTTCTTCTTGTTATACTCACCAATGCATCTCTGATCTTAGAACCCTTGAATGCCATAAAACCAACACCATCCTAAAGCCAATGCCTGATGTTGATCCCCCATCGCACATGATTTACTGATTTTTAATTCCTTGAGTAATATATGTATACACATCCTTTATTATCCACTATCATATAGATTCCACCAAGTCCGCTTGATGGTCGATTCCATACACTCCCATGACCCTTTAATCATAATGGTCTATTGTTTTCTACGAATATGTCACTCCCAACTATAGGCATTTAATTATCATTTCATTACTAGAGTAACTCCCATCCAACACGACCCACAACCTATTAACCATTGAATTTAATAATTGGAATTTTTTATATCATTCCCTCATTATAATCAGTACAAGAATCAACTATAACACATTCATAACTTCAAAGAATAACCCTTGCAACATTAAATGACATATCATTTATGATGAGGACCTACCTCCTGAAAATTAATAATTCACTCTCCAACATACAACATCACTTATATAACTCCTCAATTATATCCTTCATGATCACCCCATAAAAACATTTCCCACTATTTAACCAGTGATTATTGCATTCTAGCAACACCTAGAACTTCTATCCAGTTCAAACCCAAGCGTTTATCCTCACTACAATAACATCTCATAACCCATTTAAATTACTAATCCTACCATACCATAATTATTTAATTAACTTCACTAACATTGATCAAATTCTGACTCGCTAACTAAGGCCAGATACCACCTCACAACTCTCTTTTAGGTAGTCATGTACAAACTTTCATAGTGGAACTACTACCACCTCGCTACCTGAGATCCTTTGATATTCAAACGATCTACAACAGAAAGTGGAAAATCCATTTTACAAAACCAAAAATGTAGATTTACTTAAATATATCCCATGTTCATCACCTTATTCTCACTAAAAAGAATCAAGTGGTTACTACCAATCCACCTGAACACATAACCCAATGACATCATGTATCTCCAACACATGCCTACCACTTAAATCTGATCAAAACTTCATGTATCACATTCTATTCTGAAAATTTTCCAACTAGACCCAATATTTCATTAGTCATTTATTACTGATTCTCGGCTAACGTTAATGATCTATAACTTAACCATACCTCCTAGACCATCAGTTTCATTAGTCTCGAGGCATCATCAATGTTCTCCTCCAACAAAAAAAATCATTTCTTGGGATTCAATTATAACCGAATAACCACTCGATATCCCATGGATCAATCTAGGATTTGAATTTCATACCAAAACTTTATCCTATTTACACCCACATTTGGGGTATGTATTGATTACCATATCAAAATAGTGTCATAAAAGCATTTTCAGGCAATGGAAAAATCCTTCCCTTTGAAACCATCATTGATACTAAAACACAGGCACATATGGTTCTTTATTTAGAAAGGATCCACTGTTTAATAATGTAATTCATGAACATTTTAGTACCATTCATGCATCAATTTCACACACCAAATCATATACCCACACATTATATATCAAACATCTATGATCGTAGCTAACCCCTACCGTGGTATTTATTGAACACAAAACTCACCATCAAGACCAAAAACCCAAGTAATAAAATAAATATTTCTAGGATCCTGAACATAGGACCTTTGGTTAGGCCTTATACAATACCATTCTATCTGAAGAACTTCTATCCTCACTACACAACACTCAGTGTCAAGCGCACCCAAACAAACTGCTACTCAATGTCCAATACCTATATATACACACCTATTATTAATGTAATTTAAATACAAGACACTCACTCTAGGGTCCTATAAATCCTATAAGGTCATGACCATAAAGATTCACCAGAAACCATATAACATGGAAACATATGATAATCCAATGTTCATATCCCAACTGATGGAAAAGTAAGAAACATCCCACTATCTATTACAAAAAAACCCATCATTTTATCACAACCAACATCCAAGGGTCTCACCGCATGGGATATTTTAATTTCCCAAAACAACATAGACATATGTTAATGTGAAAACCATAAAGGATACACATAACCTAATTCCATAATGTTTGGCATTATTTCATATTCTAATATAATTAATCTTTACCATTTTTTAATTAAAATCCAAGGGTTCAATTTTTAAAACATGTCATTCATATTATATGTTATAACCATTCATCATTTATTTAGATACCACATTAATAATTTGATTAGATAGAATTCCATTAACAAGTTATTAGAGATAACACATTATGTGTTTTTTACTGGAAAGTTATTTAACAAAACCCATCACTTCATAATTAATTAATATCTACGTATTTACCACAAGTCGCCTACGGTGATATTAAACTTGAATATCATCACACTCTTATATGTAAACCATATTACTGGTTGGAGACCCATTAAATAACCAACCCCTCCAAATCCTTTAAAACCATTAATATATATAAATTTCCAGTAGACATAAGATATATATAGTAATGAAACACTAGCACATGTGAATCCCAGACAACAATTAATCACAAGAAATATGTGGGTGGCATATCAACCCTATGTTACCAACATAATGGATAAATGCACACCCTCTATTTTCATACCTAGAAAAGAGATTGAAATCCCATAAATAAATAATATCATACCCATGTGCACCAAACAAGGTCGAAATCAGTCTTCTATAAAACCAAAAATCCTGAACATCAATTCTGAATATTAATAACTTATATTTCCCCATGTATGTAGGGTTATAGCACCAATGAATTATCTCATTACCAATACATGAAAAATAGCAGTCTCCTATCAACTATACCTAAATATTAAGATAAAATTAAAGGAATAATTTTATTCCACTATCTATCATCTTGGATTAACTCACTCTATGATTAATAACTAGATTGGTATACCACGTGACATTTTGTTTAACACACCAAGTTTTGTGATTTATTTTTTTTCGAATATTTATGATATTTCTCGTTTCATGTAACCTTGAAACTAATTTATTTTAAATTAAATCACTATGTTTGGATTACATTAACTACAAAAAACATAAATTTTATTTTTCTCTAAATGGAACACTAAGGTTATCTTGCGCTACACGCAACAAAGACTTTCCTCAATGGCTTGTACAACACACAGGACTGTGGCTTAGCGAACAATAACATATTATTAAAATATTATGTAACCTAAGTTGAGTGAGTGTTGTTTTCAACAATACATATTGTTTTTTAAGGGGGGTTTTATTGAGAACAATACTCTATCTCTTTATGACAATTTTGATGCTCACAAATACACTTAATTATATTCTAATTATTTTATTTGTTAAGTATTTTTCAGGAATTTGTTGTTCATTAAATTTTTATTTCTGGATGAAATATTTTGATTCTTGAACAATGAGATTTAATTTCTAAGATATTCACATTTAGCGTGTTCTGGAAACACTGTTCATGCTCTACATATTCGGGATCTATTTTAGCGCATTCTGGAAACACTTTTCATACCCTATATGGAAAAACATAGAATAAGGATGAAATGTGGTGTATACTTTATGGGATAAGATAAAAAGTATGGAAGAGAAACCATACGTTATCAGAAAAGTATGAAAAAGAACTATAACGACCCATACTTTACATACATTGTTAATACTTCAAAATTGAAGCACACTTATTACAACATATGACAAAACTAGAAAGGACCGTATAGGTATAGTGTCTTTAGAAACTGGGAAACATAAACAACTGGTTCATAAATCTTCTACAGTGTCTCCCATTTATTTCATCATATCTAGGGTCCCTTTTAGCATATTCTACTTAATATCCATCTTCCTGACCTGGGGAAAAGAAAACATAAAAGGGTGAGCTCAAATGCTCAGCAAGGAAAAATAAAAGAAATAAAAATCATATCATATCTTTTTGAAAATCATAACCTACAAAAGAGATCATAACATCGTAACATGGAATAAATCATAGAAGTGAAAATGAGATCCCCATAATCATAACATGAAACTTGAAACTTTGTTTCATGCACACATAATCATGGAAAATAATTTCTTGTTAGTCATGACTCATTGCCAAGACTATCTTAGTGTACAAAGTCCCTTTCTGAACCGAGTCACCCTCGTTCCAGTCCTGTTTCACTGAACCGGTATAACCTACCGTTCCAGCCATGTCTATCTCATGAGATATAAAATCTTTACCCAATGAATTGGAGGGAGATATAGGTCCCACCCATCTTATAATTAATCCTTTCTTATGTGTGCCACATAATCATAAAACATACATCATCGCATAACACATGTAACAAAAATGGGATTCTTGAAACATCATGACATCATAAATCAATTCATATAAGATAAAGGAATTCATAAAAATAATTCCATCACAACATGATCAAATCAATGTAATAATAGGGATAAAAACATAACCCTTTATTATCTTAGATGGAAAATAATTTTGATAAAACACTTGAACTTCATTCTTGAGGAAAATATCATTTCTTCTTCAAAAACATTTTTCCTTTCATAACATGTCATACAACTTTAAAATAAAAGAAGTTGATTAAAAATAAACTTGAAAACTTGTAAAAAAAGATTCTTGGAAATAATGTTTTAAAAATCCATTCATGCCGTATAAGTTAAAAAAACATTCTTCGTACTTTTGTCGGAAAAGTCAAAAAGTACCTCATACGAAAAAACGACAAAAGATTCCTTTCATATTCTTTACTAAAAACTCATCGAAGGGTAAAATTTGATTTAAACTATTGTAAGTGGATGGAAACAATATTACATATTGAGGGAACATGGATGTGGATGATAAAATACACCCCAATAAATACTTACGAATAAACAATCTCGGATAAAAATGAGATTGTGATATTTCCCTTACCTTAGGTCCGATTTTCTTTGTACGTGTCTGAAGCTCCTCTTCTTTGGAATGCTTCTTTGAATCCTCCACTTAGGGAACTAAGATTGGTCTTTGAAGAAGACCAGGACCTCTAGGATTATTCTAGGGAAGTGGAGAGGAGAAAATGGCAGGGTTTGGCCGAGCTTGAGTGCTTAAATTGGTGTGAGGAGGAGGGGGAGGAGGTGCCCTTTTATAAGGGAGGAGAGGGGCACCTTAGGAATATCTCAAAATATTATTTTATATTAAAGTCAAAATCGATTTATAATGGTTCCAAAGGGTTTTATTTCGAAGATAAAGTGGGGATGGGTCGAAATACTATCAACCAATAGGATTTAGACAAGTTTAGGGTATTATTTTAACCTTATCAATTAGATTTAACTCTAAGTTAAATAATTTAACTTTTACCGTGTCTTTTTGTTTTCTTTCACTATATGGTTAATACACTTACTATAACATGCCAAACGAACCCCAAATTGTTTATTATTAATATATATATCCTTATCTAAGTCATTTGTCCAAACCTTAGATTTTTAGGAATAAAATAACAATTAATAATATAATATTTGATTTAAAAACTATTTTGTGTCAATTTTGACACTATTTGATATATGATTTTTGTGAAAGTCATAACAGAATTATATGTTCAAACCAAGTTGATTAAATCAACACTAATATATCATAGTAACCTAGAAAATTAGTTTAATTCATAAAAAGTCTCAAATTAAATTCATTTTGGTGTTTATAACATCAATTATGTCAATATTTCATAAATAAGATAATTACTGCATCATCGTTGTGTCATAATTAAATTAAATTATTTAATGTCTAAAAATTATAAATAAAATACCATTATGTAGGAAATATTTTTAGATTTCTAATGAATATTTATTGTCGAATTTATCTTATGTATAACCCCATATTAAAAATGATTTACTTATTAAACTTTGATTTTAACTATTTTAACCCTTCTTTAAATAAATTAATAATAAATGTCCTAATCTAACACAAGTGGGTCTAAATGGTCATATTTTATTCATAAGGTTGTTTTTGGTCGAATTACACTTATACAATAGAATTAGGACATGTGTTAGGGTAATAGTAATATCATATTTACCCTTAGTTACCCTATTTACTATTAACCGCGGTAAAAAAAATAAAAAGTTACTATTCACCAAAAAATTATTTTTATCTCATTGAACCACATTTTACTTACTGATATCAACCGTGTCTATCGAATTTTCGAAATTCCATTCACAGAAGCGGTAAAATTAAGTTTTATGCAAAATTCAGTTTTTAACCTACCACTTAGTGGTTTCACTATTCATCAAAAATTGAAAGTTTTCAGAAAAATACCAAAATTTCACCCTAGGCTAATTTCGGTATTCCGAATCCAAAAATGAAGTCCATTTTGAAAAATAAAATTTATAAAATTTCAAAAAGTGGTTATTACTATTCATAACGGCTAGTTTTAATAATATTTTAATAGCATATCGTTGTTCAGTGAAACTCGGTATTGCGTACGACGCAAGCTATCGAGGAAGGTCGTGATTGCATGTAAAGTAAGCCAAGAAAGTGTGTAGTGAAAGATTCCTTTGATGATAAAAACAAAATATTACTCATAAAAATCTCGGGTGTTACATTCTACCCCCCTTAAAAAGAATTTCGCCCTCGAAATTCGTCACTTTGTAACAAACAGATGAGGATACTTCTCCCTCGTCATATCCTCAAGCTCCCATGTAGCTTCTTCAAGTTGGTGGTTCCTCCATAAAACTTTCACCAAGCGAGTGGTCTTGTTTCGTAGGACTTTTTCGCTATGATCCAGAATCTCTATCGGCTGTTCTTCATAAGAAAGATCTTTCTCCAGCGGTACAACTTCTGAGCTGAGTACATGTGAAGGATCTGGTATGTACTTTCTCAGGAGAGATACATGGAACACATCGTGAACTTGAGAGAGATTCGGTGGAAGCGCCAATCGGTAAGCTACCTTCCCAACACGATCCAGTATTTCGAAAGGACCGATATATCTAGGGCTCAACTTCCCCTTCTTTCCAAATCTCATAACCCTCTTCCAGGGAGATATTCGTAAGAACACTTTATCACCCACTTCAAACTCTAGGTCTTTTCTTCGGTTGTCGGCATAACTTTTCTGTCGACTTTGAGCTGCTCTTATGTGTTGTTGAATAGATCTGACCTTTTCTGCCATTTCATCAACGAGATCAGGTCCTAATAGCTTTCTTTCCCCAAATTCATCCCAGCAAGTTGGAGTCCTACATTTCTTTCCATAGAGAGCTTCATAAGGAGCCATCTGAATACTGGAGTGAAAGCTATTATTATAAGAAAATTCCACCAAAGGTAGGTGTTGATCCCAACCTCCTTTGGAATCCATAGAGCAAGCTCTCAACATATCTTCTAGGGTTTGAATTGTTCTTTCAGACTGACCGTCTGTCTGGGGATGATAAGCAGTGCTGAAACTCAACTCTATATCCAGAGTATGCTGAAGACTTCACCAGAACTTCGAGGTAAATCTCGGATCCCGATCAGATATAATAGAAAGTGGTACTCCATGAAATCTTACCACTTCCTTTACATATATCCTGGCAAGCTGATCTAGAGAGAAATCCTCTCTAATAGCAATGAAGTGTGCAGACTTTGTAAGACGATCAACTATGACCCAAATAGCATTATTGCCTTTGGATGTTTTAGGAAGTCCTGTGACAAAGTCCATAGTGATGTTTTCCCATTTCCATTCGGGTATGGGTAATGGTTGTAACATCCCCTTAGACTTTTGTCTCTCAGCTTTAACTTGTTGACAAACCAAGCA
This sequence comes from Viscum album, assembly GCA_963277665.1. Taxonomy (NCBI): domain Eukaryota; kingdom Viridiplantae; phylum Streptophyta; class Magnoliopsida; order Santalales; family Viscaceae; genus Viscum; species Viscum album. Next base: position 1,468,999,619 of record OY728125.1, on the reverse strand, counting down.
TCGAGAGACATATTCAGCAACATCTCTTTTCATGCCATCCCACCAGAAGTACTCTTTCAGGTCCCTATACATCTTCATGCTTCCAAGATGAATAGAGAATGATGAACTATGAGCCTCATCCAGCAGCTCCTTCTTTAATTCGGGGATGGGAGGAACACAAACCCGATTCCTGAACTTTATTATCCCATCACAATCAAGGTTGAATTCAGGAACATTTCTCACCTTCTTTTGTAACTATACATCTTCTTTCTATGCCTCTTTAATCTTTACATGTATAGATGGTTGAACATTCATTTTAGAAAGATAAGATTTTTTCCCTTCCATTATAATTCCAAGATCCATCCTTTGTAAATCCATAAATATTGGATCTTTTGTGATCCTCATCATGGATAAACTAGCATGGTCTTGTCGACTTAATGCATCTGCCACCTTGTTTGCTTTCCCAGGGTGGTAATGGATTGAGCAGTCATAATCCTTAATCAGCTCAAACCATCTTCTTTGACGCATATTCACCTCCTTTTGTGTGAAAATATACTTTAAACTTTTATGATCAGTATAAATATCACACCTTTAACCATAAAGGTAATGCCTCCAAATCTTTAATGCAAAGATTACCACAGCCAACTCCAAATCATGTGTTGGGTAATTTTGCTCATGGATTTTCAACTGTCGTGAGGCATAAGCTATCACCATATCATTTTGCATAAGAACACACCCCAATCCCTTCTTGGATGCATCACTGTATATCACAAACCTTTCTCCACTACAAGGTAGTGTGAGCACAGGTGCACTGGATAACCTTCTTTTCAACTCCTTGAAATTATCTTCACATTCTTCCGTCCAGACAAACTTAACTCCTTTCCGAGTCAACTTGGTGAGTGGATTAGATAATCGTGAAAAATCCTTTACAAAACGTCGATAATATCCAGCCAAACCAAGAAAACTTCGGATCTCAGTTACTGTTGTTGGTCTTGACCATCTTTCGATAACCTCTGTTTTTGCTGGATCCACAGATATCCCCTCTTTTGAGATTATGTGACCCAAAAATGCAACTTTTTGAAGCCAAAATTCACACTTGGTAAATTTGGCATAAAGCTTATCCTTTCTCAGGGTCTTCAATATAATTCTCAAGTGATCTTCAGGATCTTCCTTGCTCTTTGAATAGACAAGAATATCGTCTATAAAGACTACCACAAATTGATCAAGATAGTCTCTAAAGACTCTATTCATTAGATCCATGAAGATAGCAGGGGCATTAGTAAGACCAAATGGCATCACTATAAATTCATAGTGTCCATACCTTGTACGGAAAGCCGTCTTTGGTATATCCTCCCTTTTGACCCTTAATTGATGATACCCTGAACGAAGATCAATCTTGGAAAAGTATTGAGCTCCGCGTAGTTGGTCAAATAAGTCATCAATGCGTGGGAGAGGATATTTGTTCTTGATAGTGATCTTGTTAAGTTCTCGATAATCAATGCAGAGTCTCATTGATCCATCTTTATTCTTAACAAATAAAACAGGTGCTCCCCAAGGTGACGCACTAGGGCGTATGAATCCCTTATCAAGATTCTCTTGGAGTTGCTTCTTCAATTCCTGCAACTCAATTGGGGCCATTCTATAAGGTGTCTTTGAAATAGGCAAAGCACCCGGTACGAGTTCTATTGAAAACTCAACTTCACGATTTGGTGGAAGACCCGGTAATTCCTCCGGAAAGACATCATCAAACTCTCGTACAATGGGCATATTCTTAATCGTGAGTTTCTCACCAACCATTTGAGATAAATAACCTTCATTTAGTGGAATCAAGACCCATAAGATGGAAGAAATTTCCACTGGAAGGTTATATTCATCCTTGCATCGATAGACGATCGTAGATTGATCTGGAATATGAAATGTGACTTCCCTTCTTTGGAAATTGATATGATCTCCATGTAGAGAAAGCCAATCCATGCCAAGAATCACATCAAATTCCACTAAAGGAAGGATCACAAGATTTGCAGGAAGCACTTTCCCACAAACTTCGATCGGAGAAGAATTATAAACTTTTGATGCGACTGTTGTGCCATTAGGTGTTGTCATGGCTAACTCAACATCTAATTGTTGAGGTAATACGGTGATACCCTTAGAAAATCCTTTAGAAATAAAAGAGTGGGTGGATCCAGAATCAAACAAAACATTTTCTACTTTAGAGTGGATGGTAAGTGTACATTTCACCACTTCGTTATCGTACTCCACATCGCTGATAGAAATTGCATGTGACTTTCCTTTGTCTTTAGCCTTAAGATTTTGTTGACGTCGACCATCATCATCAACCCTTAGATTTGGGCATTGATTGGCATAATGCCCTATCTCCTTGCACTTGAAACATTGAAGTGTAGTAGGTTCATTCTGTGTATCCCTTCCTTTGTTTGCATCATTAGACATCTTCTTCCCATTGTCGCGGAATTCAAATGCCCGATGACCTTCCTTTCCACATTTGAAACATTTACTTTTCCCTTTAAGACAACTCCCTCCATGTTTCTTTCCACACTTTGATCATAAGGGAAAGCTCATCTTCTTTTCAGTGTGCTCTTTAGATTTTCCTTTGAATTCCATCTTCCTCTTCTTATCAAACCCATGTGACTGATGGGTTACTCCAATCTCCATCTCGACTTTGAGAGCACATCGAACGATTTCCTCGTAGCTATTGAAGTCCCTTATGGCTAACTCCCTTCAAAGACTTGGTTTTAAGCCACTAAAGAATCGATCGATCTTACTCTCAGGTTGGATAATAATACCAGAAGCGTACCTTGCAAGCCTTGTAAAATTTTCTTCATAGGTACCAACAGATTCATCATCCCTCTGCTTCAGTTCAAGAAACTCTTTCTCCATCTTTGTTCGGAGAATACGAGGGAAGTACTTATTGAAAAATAAGTTCATGAACTCGTCCCATTCCATAGACTCAATTTCATCCCTTTGCCTCGTATTCTTAATAAGATTCCACCATTGATCAGCATCTCCTTCCAAACGATACACTGCTAGGATGACTTTATCATGTTCAGAACATTGAAGAACTGAAAATATCTTTTCAGTAGTACTAATCCATTCTTCAGCAACTAATGGATCAGTAGACCCGCTGAAAGAAGGTGGACGCTGCCTCATGAAGGATTCAACAGAATGTTGCTCCTTCCTTTGCACGTTTGGAAGTCCTGCATGATTCATAGCTTGAGAAAGTTGTGTGAGCATGGCTACAAGATTTTGCATTCTAGCTCCCATATCGTTGGGTTGCTCAGGGGGACAATCATTGCATTGCCCATCGCATTCCGCATTAACACGGTTCCTTCGGGTTCCAGCCATTGACTAAAACCAAGAAAAATAGTGTGAGCAACACTAATTATAAAAGGAAAACCACATAATCAACAATAAATTTTCACACTTAAGGTCTTATCCTAGGGTATTCATGGCCATTTCTAAAACACTAAGATTGTGTTCTATGCTTAGACTTATCCTTAGGGTTCTTACTAAGACTTTCACATCCTAGTTTCCAAAGGTTGATTATACCTTTCCTCTGATACCAACTATAACGACCCATACTTTACATACATTGTTAATACTTCAAAATTGAAGCACACTTATTACAACATATGACAAAACCAGAAAGGACTGTATAGGTATAGTGTCTTTATAAACTGGGAAACATAAACAACTAGTTCATAAATCTTCTACAGTGTCTCCCATTTATTTCATCATATCTAGGGTCCCTTTTAGCATATTCTACTTAATATACATCTTCCTGACCTGGGGAAAAGAAAACATAAAAGGGTGAGCTCAAATGCTCAGCAAGGGAAAATAAAAGAAATAAAAATCATATCATATCTTTTTGAAAATCATAACCTGCAAAAGAGATCATAACATCGTAACATGGAATAAATCATAGAAGTGAAAATGAGATCCCCATAATCATAACATGAAACTTGAAACTTTGTGGCATGCACACATAATCATGGAAAATCATTTCTTGTTAGTCATGACTCATTTCCAAGACTATCTTAGTGGACAAAGTCCCTTTCTGAACCGAGTCACCCTCGTTCCAGTCCTGTTTCACTGAACCGGTATAACCTACCGTTCCATCCATGTTATCTCATGAGATATAAAATCTTTACCCAATGCATTGGAGGGAGATATAGGTCCCACCCATCTTATAATGAATCCTTTATTATGTGTGCCACATAATCATAAAACATACATCATCGCATAACACATGTAACAAAAATGGGATTCTTGAAACATCATGACATCATAAATCAATTCATATAAGATAAAGGAATTCATAAAAATAATTCCATCACAACATGATCAAATCAATGTAATAATAGGGATAAAAACAGAACCCTTTATTATCTTAGATGGAAAATAATTTTGATAAAACACTTGAACTCCATTCTTGAGGAAAATATCATTTCTTCTTCAAAAACATTTTTCCTTTCATAACATGCCATACAACTTTAAAATAAAAGAAGTTGATTAAAAATAAACTTGAAAACTTGTAAAGGAATCTTCTTGGAAATAATGTTTTAAAAATCCATTCATGCCGTATAAGTTAAAAAAACATTCTTCGTACTTTTGTCGGAAAAGTCAAAAAGTACCTCGTACGAAAAAAACGACAAAAGATTCCTTTCATATTCTTTACTAAAAACTCACCGAAGGGTAAAATTTGATTTAAACTATTGTAAGTGGATGAAAAAAATATTACATATTGAGGGAACATGGATGTGGATGATAAAATACACCCCAATAAATACTTACGAATAAACAATCTCGGATAAAAATGAGATTGTGATATTTCCCTTACCTTAGGTCTGATTTGCTCTGTACGTGTCCGAAGCTCCTCTTCTTTGGAACGCTTCTTTGAATCCTCCACTTAGGGAACTAAGATTGGTCTTTGAAGAAGACCAGGACCTCTAGGATTATTCTAGGGAAGTGTAGAGGAGAAAATGTCAGGGTTTGTCCGAGCTTGAGTGCTCAAATTGGTGTGAGGAGGAGGGGGAGGAGGTGCCCTTTTATAAGGGAGGAGAGGGGCACCTTAGGAATATCTCAAAATATTATTTTATATTAAAGTCAAAATCGGTTTATAATGGTTCCAAAGGGTTTTATTTCAAAGCTAAAGTGGGGATGGGTCGAAATCCTATCAACCAATAGGATTTAGACAAGTTTAGGGTATTATTTTAACCTTATCAATTAGATTTAACTCTAAGTTAAATAATTTAACTTTTACCGTGTCTTTTTGTTTTCTTTCACTATATGGTTAATACACTTACTATAACATGCCAAACGAACCCCAAATTGTTTATTATTAATATATATATCCTTATCTAAGTCATTTGGCCGAACCTTAGATTTTTAGGAATAAAATAACAATTAATAATATAATATTTAATTTAAAAACTATTTTGTGTCAATTTTGACACTATTTGATATATGATTTTTGTGAAAGTCATAACAGAATTATATGTTCGAACCAAGTTTATTAAATCAACACTAATATATCATAGTAACCTAGAAAATTAGTGTAATTCATAAAAGGTCTCAAATTACATTCATTTTGGTGTTTATAACATCAATTAAGTCAATATTTCATAAATAAGATAATTACTGCATCATCGTTGTGTCATAATTAAATTAAATTATTTAATGTCTAAAAATTATAAATAAAATACCATTATGTAGGAAATATTTTTAACTTTCTAATGAATATTTATTGTCGAATTTATCTTATGTATAACCCCATATTAAAAATGATTTACTTATTAAACTTTGATTTTAACTATTTTAACCCTTCTTTAAATAAATTAATAATAAATGTCCTAATCTAACCCAAGTGGGCCTAAATGGTCATATTTTATTCATAAGGTTGTTTTTGGTCGAATTACACTTATCCAATAGAATTAGGACATATGTTAAGGTAATAGTAATATCATATTTACCCTTAGTTACCCTATTTACTATTAACCGCGGTAAAAAAAATAAAAAGTTACTATTCACCAAAAAATTATTTTTATCTCATTGAACCACATTTTACTTACTGATATCAACCGTGTCTGTCGGATTTTCGAAATTCCATTCACAGAAGCTGTAATATTAAGTTTTATGCAAAATTCAGTTTTTAACCTACCACTTAGTGGTTTCACTATTCATCAAAAATTGAAAGTTTTCAGAAAAATACCAAAATTTCACCCTAGGCTAATTTCGGTATTCCGAATCCAAAAATGAAGTCCATTTTGAAAAATAAAATTTATAAAATTTCAAAAAGTGGTTATTACTATTCATAACGGCTAGTTTTAATAATATTTTAATAGAATATCGTTGTTTAGTGAAACTCGGTATTGCGTACGACGCAAGCTATCGAGGAAGGTCGTGATTGCATGTAAAGTAAGACAAGAAAGTGTGTAGTGAAAGATTCCTTTTATGATAAAAACAAAATATTACTCATAAAAATCTTGGGTGTTACAAGAACTCTACGTTAAGAAGGAACCCTACGTTTGGGATATTAGAAATGTATGGAAGGAGAATCATACCTAAATGTTAAATGTTAAATTTGTTTCTCAAAAGTATGGATCATAAACCTTACATTTGTAAACAACCATACATTCTTGGAAAATTATGGATTAATTAAAAGTATGGATCTTTTATCATATGTTTGAAAGTTGAAGAGAAAATTATGGATGACTAACTCTACGTTTATGATCAACCTTACGTTTGATGAAAGTGACATTAAACATACATTTTTGATCAACCATACGTTGACAACCCTATTACATCAACCTTACATTTATAATCTAAGTTACGTTTAGAGGATGAATAATGTACAACTCGACCTTACATTTGGCATCGGTGAATTTAAAATCGATATTTTTATGAAAATGTCAATAATCTGATTATTAGGGTGTTTTCAAGCCTTATTTAATTCTGATTTTAAAGCATGGACTTTACTGATTCAAAGATTTTTTTTCAATAGTTTAAGGATCGAATTAAAAGGAGATTTATATTCCGAGTCTTCAGGGAAGTTACGGCTACTCTGTAAATTCAAATATTTGAATATGGCAAGTCAAAAGGCGACTTTTGTGGATCTAAAATTTGCAGAAGAAGTGCTTATCATTTTTATTTTATATGAGTTTTTCTGAACAGCAACACAAGATCTTATGTGATCTCTCGATCATTCTAAATAGAGGAAGAAAAATAGAGACTATCAAATCATACAGATTTGCTGATTCCAGAGAATTACAAAGTTCTATTTGCTGAAGAAGAAAAATCACGATAGAAGATTCATTCGTTCTACATCGAAGATCATTTGTGAATATGCTAGTTCTAAAGTTGTGAATTATATTTCTATATCTACTGCAATGGGATCGACTCAGAATGACTCTTTTGTGAAGATCATTATTTCTGAAGGTGACGATCTATCTACTATCAATTGCATGTTGTTGAAATTGTGAAGAACATCTGGAAAGTATTTTCAGAATAAAAAAATCATTATTTTCTATTCTTGAGTGACCAGCTTCTCGTACTAAGCTGTGTAGGTTCTTTAAGTGAACCATATGCTTTTTTCCTTATATTGTAAAGGTGTCAACTGCCTGTACTCAGTTGTGAAATGGTCTGTGGAAATGAGGACCAGATAGTAAAAATTACCAAGCTCGTGGAGTAGAGCGTTGGTGGAGTGGACTAGGGGCCTTATGTTCCCCGAACCACTATACATCTTGTTTCTCTGCTATTTAAATTTCTATTGAATTAATTCATCTGATTAAAGTAAAAGGTAAGAACACAATATCGCAAAGATTTATGAAAAGAAACAATTCACCCCCCTCTTGTGTATTTTTGGTATAATCTGATCCAACAATTGGTATCAGAGGTTGAGATTTCTGATAAAGCATTAACAAGGTGAAAGTGATTATACACAAAGAAATATGACTGATACAAGAGAGGGAATGTCTATGGTCAGAGCACCGTGATTCAATGGAAGAAAACTATGGATGCTAGAAGTCGCGAATGATTATCTATCTGAAAAACCTTGGATACAGAGTATATTATAAGATTCTAACTCCATATGAAATACCAGAAAAACCTGAAACATGGAGTGTAGCTACTGAAGTAGAATATGATATGAAATCGAAGGCAATGAATATAATTTTATGTGGTATAGGAACTGATGAATTTAACAGAGTATCTCAATGCCCGACAGTATATTAAATGTGGAAAACTATTGTTGTTGCTTATTAAGGAACAAACAATATCAGGGAAATGAGGTATGCAACTGCTAATCTTAAATTTGATACTTTCAGAACGGTTGAAGGTGAAAGTATTACTCAAATTAATGGAATATGGATAGATATTGTCAATAACATAACCACTTTGGGAGATACCATTAAACAAGATGATCAAGCTTAAAAAGTACTGAGGGTACTACCTACAAAATGGAATGGAATCTCTGTTACAATCAGACAGCCAACACCTGTCAAAGACTTAACCATGAGAGAACTGATTGGAACAATAATGATGTATGAAGCTGAGATGGAAGATGAAGAAAATTAACATAAGGTGCTTATCAAAAGAGATTACACTGCCTTGAAAGTGTCATCATAAAGCAAAAACAGAAAGAAAAATAAAAGTGTAAAAGAGAAATCAAAAAGTTATTATTTATCAAATTCTGATGTTGAACTGGCTCAGCTCACCAGAAGATACACTAAACTATATAGAAAGAAGAAGGGCTTCATAAAATCCTTCAAAAAGGATGACAAGGAAGTTAGATGTTATGAATGCAAGAAAATGGGGCATATCAGACCTGACTTTCCTCAGCTAAAAGAAGACAAGAAAAAGAAATTCTTCAAAAGAAATGATTACGAGCATAAGGACAAAAAAACCATGAAATCTATATGGAGTGTATCTGAAGACTCCAGTAGAACTTCTAAATTAGACTTAGAGAAGGAAGAAGTAAATATGAAAGCCAACATGTGTTTTATGGAAGAAATATATGAGGTACAATCTTACTACTCTTATGACTCTAGTTCGGAATCTAGTTACTCTAATGAAAAACTTGCAACCTACTGCAATATTTTTGAAGAAAAATATGATTCCTTATTTAAGAAGCATAATTATTCAAATAAAATTCATAAGGATGTTTCTGATGAAATAGATACAATGATGAAACAATATAAGGAGTTAACTAAAAATTTTGACTCAATTAACACTAAAAATAAAGATTATGAATCATGGATAAAATCACTGCAAACTGAAGAGGAAACTTATAAAAATTCAGCCCTTGTTTTTACTAAAGGAGAAAATATTTTAAATGAAATTCTTGGGAAAAATTCATTAAAAGGAAATATTTGGAATTGGCTGTAAATGTGAAAAACCCAATTTGTGTAAGAATTATTTTATTCAATGTGAAAAAAGTCTATATTGTAATTACTATGGAATAAGGGGACATATTTCTTAAAATTGTTTCTTAATACAACCCCAAATAAGTGGTATAAATAATGATTTTGTATCAAATGATTTATTTAACTCTTGTGAAATTAGAAAAACAATGAAAGTCTGGATTCACATATCTCTGTTGGCTAACCCCCCTGGACCTAACAGAATATGGGTACTAATGAAAATTGTGTAAGTGAATTTGTAGAGAGTATGTCACAAAAGAAAAAGGGACATATGGTATATAGACAGTGGTTGCTCAAGGAATATGAGTGTAAACTCATCGAATTTCTCTACACTCACTCAAAAATATGGTGGACTTGTCTCTTTTGGTGACATTCCAAAGGGAAAATCATTGGTATTGGAACAGTTGGAGACCTAGAAGATATCTCAATCAACAAAGTACTTTATGTAGAAGGATTGAAACACAATCTGATAAGTATCTCTCAACTATGTGATGATGGTTATACTGTTGATTTTTCTATCAATTGATGTTCTGTTTTCAAAAATAAATTGCTTAAATTTAGAGCACCTAAAACTGACAATGTGTATACCCTAGATTTAAATTCCTAGTGTAAACATCACGTAAATTGCTTAACTTCTAAAGTAAATGAATCTTGGATATGACATAGGAGACTTGGACATTGTAATGTATATGTTTAACATAAATTATCTAAGAAACAATTAGTTTCTGATTTTCCTAGTATCAGATTTAAAAGTGACAAATTATGTGATGCATGTCAACTTAGAAAGAAACACAAATCATCCTTCAAATATATTAGCCAAATTGCTACATCTAAACCTCTATAACCTATCCATATGGATTTTTTTGGACCTTCAAGATTAGCAAGCTTGGCTGGTAAATTATATGTATATGTTTTAGTTGATGACTTTTCTAGATTTACATGGATTTTATTTTTAAAATATAAAAATGAAGCTTTTACCTTATTTGAAAGTTTTTGTAAAACTGTTCAAAATGAAAAAGGTTTTAAAATAATTTCATTAAGAAGTGATCATGGTGGAGAATTTGAGAATCAGGAATTTAATTCATTCTTCTCAAATATGGGTATTAAACACACCTTCTTTGCACCAATAACTCCTCAACAAAATGGAATTTTTGAAAGAAGAAATTGGACTATTCGGGAAATGGCTAGGACTATGCTAAATGAATACAGTCTTCTTACCTATTTTTGGGCAGAATTTGTAAGCATAGCCTGCTATATAATGAATAGAGTTTTAATTATACCTCTTTTGAAAAAGACACCCTATGAACTTTGTAATAATAGAAAACCTAAAGTAAATTACTTTAACGTTTTTGGATGAAAAGTTTACATCTTGAACACCAAGGACAATATTGGTATCTTCGATCCAAAATCTGATGAAGGCATTTTCTTAGGATATTCAGCTACCTCCAAATCTTATAGAGTCTATAATAAGAAGTCAAGGATTGTTAAAGAATCAGTTCATGTGAAATTTGATGAATCTGATCACTTTGAGAAAAGGACAGATCAAATGGATGAATCTAACTCTAATGATAACATGAGACTTGAAAACATGAAAAATGATTTTGAAAAAGATATAAAATAAATTCAGTCCAGTTTAGAAGAACATGATACTAAAGAACCTATGAGTGTGTTTCTTAGACAAACTAGAACTCTAAAGAATCACCCTTTAGAAACTATCATAGGTGACTTAGACATAGGAATAAGATATAAAATAAATATAGGGAATCTTGTAGAATTATCTGCCTTTCTATCCCAATTAGAACCCAAGTCTATAGAAAAATCATTAGATGATGAAAGATGGATGATAGAAATGCAAGAAGAATTAAACCAGTTCAAAAGAAATGAAGTCTAGGAATTAGTTGAAAGACCATAGAATTTTCTAGTGATAGGAACGAAATGGGTCTTTAGAAATAAGCAAGATGATCAAGGAATTATAACTATAAATAAAGCTAAACTTGTAGCTAAAGGATATAATCAGGAAGAAGGTATAGATTATGATGAGACTTTTTCACCTGTAGCTAGATTTGAAGCCATTAAAATCCTCTTAGCCTATGCATCTCATAGGAACTATAAATTATTTCAGATGGATGTTAAGTCCACCTTTTTAAATGGTTATTTAATGGAGGAGGTTTATGTTGAGAAACCTCCTGGTTTTGAAAATTCTCAAAAACCATATTCTGTTTTTAAACTTACTAAAGCTCTTTATGGCCTTAAACTAGCACCTAGAGCTTGGTATGAAATATTATGCTCTTTTCTATTGAAAAATGATTTTACTGTTGGAATGGAAGATCCAAAACTTTTTATGAAAACTATAAATTCTAATATTTTATTGGTTCAAATTTATGTTGATGATGTAATTTTTGGATCAACTAATAAATCTCTTTGTCATGAGTTTTCAAAGTTAATGCAAAAAAAGAATTTGAAATGAACATGATGGGAGAATTAAATTTCTTTTTAGATCTTCAAATTTATCAAAAAGCTTTTGGAAATGTTTTGAATCAAGGCAAATACATTACTAATTTATTAAAGAAATTTGTCCTTGAAAACAGCAATACATATACAACTCCTATGTGTACTAATATAAAACTTGATTTGGATGAAACTAGAAAATCAGTTGACAATAAGTTATATAGAGGTATGATTGGTAGTTTATTATATCTTACTGCTTGCAGGCCAGATATAATGTATTCAGTATGTATTTGTGCAAGATTTCAATCAAATCCTAAAGAATCTCATTTAACTGCTGTTAAAAGAATTTTTAGATACTTAAAAGGAACTATTTTTCAATCTCTTCTTTATCCCAAAACTTCTGATTTTAATTTAGTTTCGTATTCATATGTAGTCTTTGGGAGTTGTATATTAGATATAATGGCACATCAGAAAATTTTCACTTTTTAGGGAAATCCTTAGTGTCATGGTCAAGTAAGAAAGAAAAATTTAGTTTCCCTGTCAACAGCTGAGGCAGAATATTTTTTTGCTGGCAGTTACTGTGCACAAGTGTTGTGGATGAAAAAAACTCTTGTGAACTTTAGACTAAATTTTAATAATATTCTTATTTTATGTGATAATACTAGTGCTATAAATATTTCAAAAAATCCTAATAATCATTCTAGGACTAAGCATATTGATATCAGACATCATTTTCTAAGAGATCGCATTCCTAAAAAGGATATATCTTTGGAATTTGTATGTACTAAAATTCAATTAGCTGATATTTTTACTAAACCACTTCCCACTGCAAGGTTTGACTTTATTAATGGGGATCTAAGTTTATTTAATTTTTAATAAACTTTTATTTTACTATGTTGTTTCTCTATTTTAATAGTGTTTAAAGTAATTTAGTTATTTGTTTTTCAAACCGAATAAGTTTTTTTTCTTCTCTTCTTTTATTTTCCTCGTGTAATTAATTTTATTTATATTTAAAATCTATGTAATGATTAATGAAAACATGAGAATAAAGGCTGTCAGAAACCCTTTCGACTTCTAATCCATTTCATTTCTACCAAAACCATTCAAACCATCCAAACTGCACCACTGCTCGTCAAACCCAAATTTTTTAACCTCTCAAACCCTAAACATCAAACATTCAGATATTCTCATATAAATGGAAAAGACTAAGAGATATGATGAGGCCAAGACCAGAAATGCTAAGAAACAGCTCTCAGAAGGATGGAAAATCTTACAGGAAAAGGTAATTGATCTTGACTGGCTATTTCAAACGAACTTGTTGTTAAAACAAGCACTGTCATTTCAGAATCTCAAACAGACTTTCGGTAACTCCCTGACCCTAGTTACCCAGATTCGGTGCATTATTACATAATATTGGCATGATCACAAGAAAATCATGTCTCGAAATACTGATCAGTTTAGTATTATTGAAAACAACATTCATACATATGTTCAACTTTACATCTTGAAGAGAAATAAAACACAAATATATTTCATTAGGAATATCCAATCCTCCTAGATTATGCATGCAGGTCACTCATAACTAAATTCTTCATATCCTGGGAAAAAATAAAACATTGAAAGGGGTGATCTCAAATGCTCAGTAAGGGTAAGTAATACAGTGGAAAATGACATAAATATTAAGCATGGTAAATAATTAAAACCACATGCCCTTACCAATAATATAAATGAATAATTTTATGTCAAGAACAAGAGATGAGTAAATAATGACATAATAAAGCATAATTATGGGTATTCTACTAGTCGAATGACCACATGAACCATCAATATTATTTCCATGATGAGAAAATGTATAATACTGAACATTCTGAAACATTTTGTAAAGGGCTCGGCCAAGACGTCTAAAATGATTAAGGCCTCGGCCAAAACCATAAATCAAATTGGGAAAGGTCCTCAGCCAATTCCATGTCTAGTTGTCCCATGAGACCAACCGATTCATCAAGGATCTATAGCGAGCTCCACCCGTCACTTACTAAGTCCAATACATTCCTCATATGAAAAGTTTTAAACTTATCATAAACATTCGTATTAAAACTAGCATACGAAATGTCAATACTTTAACCATAATCCGTGAATGGTAAAAATAGCACATCCACAGTCAAACATATCACAAAAATTTCAATACAATATGGAAGTTTTGTATCATAATAAATCAACTTCAAATAAACTTAAAATCCATCAAAGGATGTTCACATAGATGAAATCAAAACCTTTTTTTAGAGAGATATCTCTTTATATTTTGAAATAATTTAAGAGTCACATAAAGAAAACATTTATTTTGAAAATATTCTTATAAGCTTGTAAGTTAAGCTTTGACGATGTTATAACGGCGGAAAATAACTGCACCCGCCGTATAAGTTAAAAACATTCTTACCTTAATTTTGTCGAAAAGGTTAAAAAGGACCTTGATTAGAAAACGAAAGAAAGATTCCTTTATAAACTTCTTATAAAAAGTCAAACAAGGGTATAAATGACTTTAATCCTTATTCTTTAAAATAGTAAGAATGTTTTGAATTACATTTTTAAGAAACATGGATGTGGATGATAAAGAGGTCCTAGTAGATAATTACGTAGAAACAACCTCGGATAATGAAGAAATTGTGAAATAACCCTTACCTTGTACTTTTCCTTGGTTGATGGTAGATTAAACTCTTGTATAATGGTGAAATAATTGTTATTAAATTATACAGAAATCATATAAATTAATATGATATCATATATGATCTTTTAACATTGCTTTGTTAATAATATCTTAGTATTATCATTGTTTCGGGTGTTAACTTACTCATTTTCTTTTACATGTTTTGTTACATAAGCCATGATTGATATGGGTAGGTTGTATCTTATTCATATCCAGAATTATATTAAGTCCTTAAACATTATTTTTAATCATCAAATGATAATTATACTTGAATGGATACGATGGGGAATGAATCTCATCGCGTTCATGGAGACGGTAGTCCGTACGTACACACGGGCGATAATATCATTCTTTTGATATTAAAATAATATATGATTGGATGGTATATCATATATACAGAATCATTATCATGTTATATTTTTTATTTACATGAATTACCTATAATTATTATACCCATCCAAATAATAATTTTTTTGAATAACAATTACACCACGACATGGAGACGGTAAGCCGTACGTACGCACGTATGGTGACATGTCATTCATAGGATGGATGGAATACTGAATATGGTTGTACCATATTTATAATAATATCTCAGTATATAGAAGATACTGTAGTTATTATTTTATAATGTGAATAACAAAGCATGAAGAAGTTGAAGAAGAAATGAACTTGAAAGGGGTGGTGAAAACATTACCTCTTCTTCGGGTTCTTCCTTTTGATTTGATCAAAAGGGATCCTTAGGATGTCTTTTGGATAAAACTATGGCCTCTATGTTGAATTTAGGGAATTTGAGAGATTATTTGGTCAGGTTTTGGCCGAACCAAAAGGCTTTGAAGGTGTGGAGAATTGGTTAGAAGTGGTGTCCTTTTATAAGGGGGAGGAGGGGAACCTTAGGAAAATCTAGAAATATTATTTTATAATAAATTAATATTCGGTTTATAATGGCTCCAAAGTGGATTATTTAAAAGTTAAGGTGGGTGTGGGTCGAAAACCACTCAACCAATAGAATTTAGAAAGATTTTGTGTCATTATATTAACCTTATATTTTAGTTTTGGCTCTTAGTTAATTAGTTTGACACTTACCATGACACTATGTATTTTTATATTATATAGTTAATAAACTAACTATATACCTCCAAGCAACCCCAAAGTGGTCCCTTAATGATACACATATCATGATATAAGTCTCTTGGCCGAACCTTAGATTTTTAGAAATTGAATATCAATTAATAATATAATATGTCTTTTAAAAACTCTTTTATGTCAATTTTTACACTATTGGGTATTTTGTTTTTGATAAATTCATAACAGAATTATTACTTAGAAAAAAACTTATATAAATAATCTTAATATTTCATATTAACCAAAAAATCATTGTAATTTATAAAAAGTCCCAAATTACATTTAATTGGGTATTTATAATATCAATTATCTTAATCTTTCATTAATACGGTAATTACTGCATCATCATTGTGTCATAAATAAATTAAATTATTTAATGTCTAAAAATTATAAGTAAAATATCATTATGTAGGAAAGATTTTTATCTTTCTAATTAATATTTATAGTCAAAATTTAAACATATATAACCCTATGTAAAAAAAAATTTTCTAAAAGATATGTGCTTATGTCTTTTTGTATTTATTTTAACTTAATTAATATAAAGTGTCCTTATCACCAACAAGTGGCTCCATGGGGTCCCAAAATCGACCCAAATATGACCATGATCGGACATGTATCAACCAATAAGGTTAGGATATGTTTTAGGGTAGTTTATTATTATTATAATATTATTTGTTTACCCTTATTTACTGGATTTACCTTTTAACCATGGTAAATAAAATATTTTCCGAAGTAATTATTCAAAATGTTTAAAAATGAAAGTTACCTATTTACAAAATTTGTAAATATTGATTCCAAATATGAAATCCATTTTTCCAAATTCAAAACACAGAAGTTCCAGAAATTAATTTAAAATTAATTCTCGTTCTTAAAACAAAAAGCGTGTTTTTAAGAGACAATAACTATAAAAATATTGACACTTGTTTATGTCCGGTTTAATTGTGAAATTATGTCCAACGACCAACATCGTGTTAAATGGTAGAAATATATTCTAAATATACATTAAAAACACTCAAATTCATAATTTATCACTATTAATTATTTCGATTAAAAATGTTTTTTTAATAAAAATTTAGTAATTTTCACTATTCATCAAAATTTAAAAGTTACCCGAAAAGTACCAAAATTTCATCCTAGGATAATTTTGATTTTCCGAATCCAAAAATTAAGTCCATTTTGAAAGATAAAATGTATAAAATTTCAAAAAGTGGGTATTAATATTTATAACGGCTACTTTGATTGGTCGTGGCGTGTTAGAATCTTGAAGTTGCGTACAACACACGCTACTGTATTATTCAAAGAGAAGTGTACCATGGAAGCTTGGGGTTTTACATTGTAAATTTTTTATGTCCCTATTCTAAAGAATAAATTTATTTAGTAAAATTAAATATATAAAAGTTCAAAATATTGGATTTAAAAGGGTTCACTATTAAAAGTTGATAAAAGTGCATTTTTGAAAATTACTCTTTTATCTGAAAAAAAATGTATTTGTTCTTAAATTATGTCTAAGAAAGTCATAATATGGATTCTAAAATTATAAGTATTATATAAAGTACAAAATTTAGTTCATACTATCCATAACCTCTTTTGAACGGCTTGTTTGGTAAGTCCTGGTGCGCTTGAACTCGGTGTTGCGTGTAGTGAAAGTTATTGAATTATTTTGAAGAAGTAACACACTATGAAATCTTGGGGTGTTACATTATTCCCTCCTTCTATAAATTTCATCCTCGCAATTTGATATTTTTCTTTGAAAATAATGGTTGAAAATTGAAAATATCTTTGTGGGAAAACCCACATCGGAAATTTGGTTAATACAATTTAGTCTTAATAAGAGGAAAAGAGAAGTGAAAGGGTCACCACCAAATTATGATCTCTATGAGGAGAACATTGGTGGAAATTAGAGACATATAATTGGAGGAAAAACATAAATATTTATAGGTAGTGATTTAGGTCATCAATCACAAACATGTTTAAAATTGAGGTCCTTAAATTCATCAATCTATGATGATTTAAAATACCATCGGTTCAGAAAAACATATGGTATTAGGATAACACATTTTTGGTTTTAATATTCCTTCAATAAAGTATATGCATTAATTTCTTCATAGAATAAGTGGAGAAGAAAAATATATACTTGACAAGTAGAGTTCCATCCTT
This sequence comes from Viscum album, assembly GCA_963277665.1. Lineage (NCBI taxonomy): Eukaryota > Viridiplantae > Streptophyta > Magnoliopsida > Santalales > Viscaceae > Viscum > Viscum album. Next base: position 1,468,981,775 of record OY728125.1, on the reverse strand, counting down.
TAACTAATTTGTACCACAAACTCATCCTTCACTCTAAAAGATAATAGAACTTAAAAATAATATTCTATTTATCCTATTGGTATAGGGTTTAAAAAATGAATTTATAATTCATCTAGAAGAACCATTAAAAAACTAAATTATTCAATCTAGGATATCACGTGGGTCAGTGGTAGGTGATACACCCTTGTCACCCTTCAGTTGTGGGTTCAAGTCTCGCAGCCTTGCCGGGTGCGACGGGTTGTCGCCCGACCTCCAGGTTGTCCCTTTTATAACTATCCAAAAATAATCTTCAGAAATGATTTAACCTCAAAAATTGTATCAAATGTCTTATATAATCCATTCCAACCTTTAGACTTATCCAAATTACTTCTGTCAAAACTCACAGTCCAAAATTTATAAGGAAGGTAAATATAATGAAGGTCTTTTTTTTCACGTAATAACATGTGAATACCTTCATCAGGTATTCTTTTAAAATATGGTAACACCCTGAAATACCATAAAACCTTATTGATTACATTCCTACTCCCTTATTCCTTATATAATACTAGATATATTACTTATATTCAAAAACATTGAATATTCCAACAATGATGAAATAAACAAACCATTAATCAGTGCCAAGGTAGTCAAGAATATCAAATATAATTTATCCAAATCAACCATCTATTATTCCAAAATTACTACCTCAGTATCATGACCATATTAAGGATTACCTTTCCTTCAGCCATGTATTTTCAAAATAAAAGTTTAACTTGTTGTAGAGTCACTTTTCATAGTACCATATATTATCAAATCCTCAATGAAATAGAACTGCAGTACAATCCTTACTTATCTCCATAATTCATATAACCAGTACATCATTGATACAACACTCAAATGAAATTATTCTTTAATAAAAACATAATAACACTAGTCATTCCTCTTCATCTGTGGTAGTATCATAACTTTATTATTATCCAATAGCCTCATTTGGGGCATACTCTGATGATTTGAACATTGATTCGCGTAGTGTCCCCAATCCTTGCAGATGAAGCATTGTACATTTGAAACATTTTTCTTACCCTCGCAATCACGAATGTGGTGTCCTTTTTCTCCGCACTTATAACAAACACCCATTCCTTTCAAGCAAGTTCAAGGGTGTTTCTTCCCATAGTTATCACATATGGGAAAATTCTTCTTTTCCCTCTTCCCTTTATCCATCTTTCTCTCTTCCATCCTTTTATTCTCTTGGTTCCCTTCAAATCCATAGGACTCAGAGAACTCTTTACTTATCTTAACAACACATGATACTATTTCTTCATATGAAGATAATACATGGGAGACTATTTCCCTTATAAATGATGTCTTAATACCATGAAATATGTGATCCTTCTTACTCTTTGGATCATACGTATTGTTGGAGTTCACATTCCTTCTACTGGGCGCCATTTCTATACAACAGCATAAACTAGGTCAGTTTATGAATTGCAATGAATAATTCCAAACTTGTAAAATAACTAACGCAAATTGAACAGTTTATGGATATAATACATAATCATAAAAAAAAATTCTTTAAGAAAGTATATACTCATAATCCTTTATAATGGTTTGTAAAGAAAATGATAATTATCCTAAGCATATCCCCCGGGAGTGTCGTAATCAAGAGTGCAGCAAGGCCTATTGTCGTGAACCAGTTCCCGTTCGAGTCTATCTCAAAGCAGTGTTTTTGAATTTTACCCCTAGGTAAATCTGTGCTAGAGCCGCCTCTACCTGCTCGTATCCAGACAGGGATGTATTGCTCGGAAAACTTACAAAATCTCTACAATACCAAAATTCTAGGAAGTTCTTCTATATTAATCCTCAAAGTCTATCTTAGGGATATGTTCTCTAATCATATTTTATCTAAATCTAGATTCCAAGGTTTGTACTAAACTTACTCTGATACCAACTGTAACACCCCGACCCCAGTTACCCAGAGTCGGTGCATTATTACATAACATTGGCATGATCACAAGGAAATCATGTCTCGAAAGACCGATCCGTTTAGTATTATTGGAAACAAGATTCATACATATGTTCAACTTTACATATTGAAGAGAAATAAAACACAAATATATTTCATTAGGAAAATCCAAGCCTCCAAGATTATGCCATCAGGTCACTCATAACTAAATTCTTCATATCCTAGGAAAAAATAAAACATTGAAAGGGGTGAGCTCAAACACTCAGTAAGGGTATGTAATACAATGGAAAATGACATAAATATTAAGCATGGTAACTAATTGAAACCACATGCCCTTACCAATAATATACATGAATACATTTATGGAAAGAAAATGAGATGAGTAAATAATTCCATAATAAAATATATTCATGGGTATTATACTAGTCGAATGACCACATGAACCATCAATATTATTTCCACAATGAGGGAATTTATAATGTCGGACATTCTGAAACATTTTGTCAAGGCCTCATCCAAGACGTCTAAAATGATTAAGGCCTCGGCCAAAACCATAAATCAAATTGGGAAAGGGCCATGGCCAATTCCATGTCTAGTTGTCTCATTATACCTACCGATGCATCGAGGATCTATAGCGGGCTCCACCCGTCACTTACTAAGTCCAATACATTCCTCATATGAAAAGGTTTAAACATATCATAAACATTCGTATTAAAACTAGCATACGAAATATAAATATGTTAACCATAATCCATGAATGGTAAAAATAGCACATCCATAGTCAAACATATCACAAAAACTTCAATAAAATATGGAAATTTTGTATCATAATAAATCAACTTCAAATAAACTTAAAATCCATCAAAGGATGTTGACATAGATGAAATCAAAACCTTTTTTTAAAGACATATCTCTTTATATTTTGAAATCATTTAAGATTCACATAAATAAAACATTTATTTTGAAAATATTATTATAATATTTTAATGGAAGCTTCAACAATGTTATAACGGCGGAAAATTGCCACACCCACCGTATAAGTTAAAAAAACATTCTTACCTTAATTTTGTCGAAAAGGTTAAAAAGGACCATATTTGGAAAATGACATAATGATTCTTTTATAAAATTATTATAATAATTCAAACAAGGGTATAAATGACTTTAACCCATATTCTGTAAAATAGTAATAATTTTTTGAAATACATTTTTAAGAAACATTGATGTGGATGATAAAGAGGTCCCAGTAGATAATTACGTATAAACAACCTCAGATAATGAAGAGATTGTGAAATAACCCTTACCTTGTACTTTTCATTGGTTGATGGTAGGTTAACCTCCTGTATAATGGTAAAATAATTTTTATTAAATTATATAATAATCATATACATTAATATGATATCATATATGATCTTTTAACATTGCTTTGTTAATAATATCTTAGTATTATCGTCGTTTCGGGTGTTAACTTACTCGTTTTCTTTTACATGTTTTGTTACATAAGACATGTTTTTTATGGAGAGGTTTTATCTTATTCATATACAGAATTATATAAAGTCCTTAAACATTATTTTTAATCATCAAATGAGAATTATACTTGAATGGATATGATGGGGAATGAATCTCATCGCGTTCGTGGAGACGGTAGTCCGTACGTACGCACGAGCGACAATATCATTATTTTGATATTAAAATAATATATGATTGGATGGTATATCATATATAGAGAATCATTATCATGTTATATTTATTATTTACTTGAATTACACATCATTATTATACCCATCCAAATAATAATGTTTTGAATAACAATTACACCACGACGTGGAGACGGTAAGTCGTACGTACGCACGTATGGTGACATGTCATTCATAGGATGGATAGAATACTGAATATGGTTGTACCATATTTATAATAACATATCAGTATATATAATATACTGGAGTTATTATTTTAGAATGGTAATAACAAATAAAGAAGAAGTTGAGGAAGAAATGAACTTGAAAAAGGGTGGTGAAAACATTACCTCTTCTTCAGGTTCTTCCTTTTGATTTGATCAAAAGGGATCCTTAGATTGGATTTCTGATCAAACTATGGCCTCTATGTTTAATTTAGAGAAGTTGAGAGAGTATTTGGTCAGGTTTTGGCTGAACCAAAAGGCTTTTAAGGTGTGGAGAATTGGTTAGAATTGGTGTCCTTTTATAAGGGGGAGGAAAGGCACCTTAGGAAAATCTAGAAATATTATTTTATAATAAATTCATATTCTGTTTATAATGGCTCCAAAGTGTATTCATTAAATGTTAAGGTGGGTATGGGTCTAAAACCACTAAAAATAGAATTTAGACAGGTTTGGGGTCATTATATTAACTTTATATTTTAGTTTTGACTCTTAGTTAATTAGTTTGACACTTACCATTACGCATTGTATTTTTATATTATATAGTTAATAAACATACTATATACCTCCAAGAAACCCCCAAGTGGTCCATTAATGATACACCTATCATGATATAAGTCTCTTGGCCGAGCCTTGGATTTTTCGAAATTGAATATCAATTAATAATATAATATTTGTTTTAAAAACTCTTTTATGTCAATTTTGACACTATTGGGTATTTTGTTTTTGATAAATTCATAACAGCATTATTAATTTAAAAAAAATTATATAAATAATCCTAATATGTCATATTAACATAGAAAATATTTTAATTTATAAAAATTCTCAAATTAAATTTATTTTTGTATTTATAATATCAATTATCTTAATCTTTCATTAATACGGAAATTACTGCATCGTCATTGTGTCATAAATAAATTAAATTATTTAATATTTAAAAATTATAAGTAAAATACCATTATGTATGAAATCTTTTTATATTTCTAAATAATATTTATAGTCGAAATTTGAACGTATATAACCCTATGTAAAAATTGTTTTTCTAAAAGATATGTGCTTATGTCTTTTTGTATTTATTTTAACTTAATTAATATAAAGTGTCCTTATCACCAACAAGTGGCTCCATGGGGTCCCAAAACCGACCGAAATATTCCAATGGTCTGAAATGTATCAACCCATAAGGTTAGTACATGTTTTAGGGTAATTTAGTATTATTATAATATTATTTGTTTACCCGTATTTACCAGATTTACCCTTTAACCATGATAAATAAAATATTTGCCTAAGTAATTATTCAAAATGTCTAAAAATGAATGTTACCTATTAACAAAATTTGGAAATCTTGATTCCAAATATGGAATACATTTTTCCAAATTCAAAACACAGAAGTGGTATAAATTAAATTAAAATTAATTCCCATCATTAAAACAAAAAGCGTGTTTTTAAGAGACAATAACTATCAAAAGATTGACGCTTGTTTATGTCCGGTTTAATTGTGAAATTATGTCAAAAGACCAACATAGTATTGAATGGTAAAAATATATTCTAAATATAAATTAAAACCACTCAAATTCATAATTTATCACTATTAATTTGTTCGATTAAAAAAAGTTGTTTTTAATAAAAATTTAGTAATTTTTACTATTCACCAAAATATAAAAGTTATCTGAAAAGTACCAAAATTTCATCCTAGGATAATTTCGATATTAAAAATCCAAAAATGAAGTCCATTTTGAAAGATAAAATTTATAAAATTTCAAAAAGTGGGTATTACTATTCATAACGGCTACTTTGATTGGTCACAGCGTGTTAGAATCTTGAAGTTGCGTACAACACACGCTACTATATTATTCAAAGAGAAGCGTATCGTGGAAGCTTGGGGTTATAAATTGTAAATGTTTGATGTCCCCATTCTAAATAATAAATTTATTTAGTCAAATTGAATATATAAAATTTTAAAATATTGGATTTAAAATGGTTCACTTATAAAAGTAGATAAAAGTGCATTTTTGAAAATTACTTCTTTTATCTGAAAAAAATGAATTTGTTCTTACATTATGTCTAAGAAACTCATAATATGAATTATAAAATTATAAGGATTATATAAAGTTCAAAATTTAGTTAATACTATTCATAACCTCTTTTGAACGTCTTGTTTGGTATGTCACGGTGTGCTTGAACTCGGTGTTGCGTGTAGTGAAAGTTATTGAATTATTTTGAAGAAGTAACACACTATGAAATCTTGGGGTGTTACTCTTTCAATTGTGAGAATACATAGTTTTTTTATTAATCAGAATTTCCATATTTTTTTAAGTATGTACAATTCAGTCTGGGAGACAATGAGGACACTATGCTGGCTAAGATAGAGGATAGGGATTTTTTGATCTCTTCAGTAGAAAATGGTCAGATTTTGAACTGCCCTCATGAGGAAGACTTTCATTTTTATTTGAAAGATATAGGAGATTCTGTGCATAAATCTGAGGACATTATGTCTTTTCTTTTTTTCTACTTCTATAAAGAAGATGTTTATTAAGGACCTGGAGCCATATCAGAAAATCCTTGTGAAATTTGTACAAACAGGGATATCACCAAGAATGTAAGAGATGGAAAAGATATTGTATCCTAACATGTACATAATGTATCTTCTACTCAGTGATATAAAATTAAATTTTCCTAGGTACATGGTGAGGTACCTAAGTTACTGCTATCATAGTGAATCCAGAATGAACTTCTAACCTTTTGGTAGATTCATTTCCAAAATGTTGTTCAAAAAGGATATGGTGAGACTGGTGGATTCCAGAGTAAGATGCCATCACAGTAATGTTTTCAAATCTGGTACATTAAAAAAATTGGCTATTTATAGAGCACTATAAAAGGGACACTTTTTCCAGTAGGAGATGAGGAAGAAACAAAGAGTGCTCAAATTCAATCTGCTCAGTCCAAAGAGGGACAGGCTGAATCGAGATTCATCACTACTGCAAGAAGAATCAGATTTGAAATGGAAGATACTAAGGAAGAAAGAAGTCAGGAGGGACTTTAGACTCAGAGAAAAAGAACTGTTAATAAGAAACTTGCTTCCCCTATACTGACAACAAGAGATTTACTCTCTTATAGTTTTGTAAGAGAATATGCTGCTGAAAACGCAATAGAAACTATTGTTGAGAGGTCAGAACCAGTGGAAAAACTTCATATTCAATCTGAAATTAAAGAAGAAGCTGAAGGAGAGACACAAAAACAAGTTTTAGATGATGTTGAAGTTACACTTCAACAGGAAAAGAAGGCAGAGCCTGGTGAGGAAGTGGCGATACCTCAGGAAACTTCAGAATATATACTTTTAGAAACTCCAATGGAAGAACAAATTGTTGATGTTCGTGATGAGCATGTTTCTGAAGCTCAAACAGAAGTACTACATGAGGATTTTTCTTTGGAAGAGTCTGCAAAAGACTCGGAGCAAAAATCTGTGGATCAACCAACTCAGGAAAAAGAAAAATAGAAAAATCTGATGCAGATTCACTACCTTTAGTACTGCTGAATCACACTGGAACTGAGAATAAAAATCAAGCACATGGTGCCTCTGATCCAGGGAATAAGGAAGTTGAAGAGCTATACAGAAAGGTTTCTCAATTAGAATCTTCAAATGATACTCTGAGAAGAGCCTTAGAATCAGGACAGTTGAAATTTCAGAGACATAAGGATTGTACAGTTTCAAGGAAAGAAGTTGAAATTTTTAAGAAGGATATGTTGAATTTTGTTGCAAAATTAAAGTCTGAAATGGTTATGAGGTCAGATTTATCAGATCTAAAATTATTTATGGAGACGCTATTTTCATCTATTGGAACTAGTGTTGCTATTGGGTCCGGAACTTCAACTGATTTGCTCAGAAAGTTTCAAGCCATCACAGCTGCCATGAGCAATATGAGTGACAGATTGCATGATATTCAATGAAACAATTCTCCTTTGTCAGTCTTGTTAGACAATCAGAAATTTTTGGTTGATCAGTTGACATCAAGTGAACCATCTCTTAGACTTGTGCTGACTAATTTCTCAGAGAAGTTATCTTTGTTTATGGGAATTGAAGAAAGTCTTCATGAGTTTTTTAGAGTCAACCTCATAAAGGATATTCATATGACCCAAGAGACCAGGGATCTTATTATTAATCTTAGTGATGGAATGATGCGAAGACTCAGGGAGCAGTAGACAGAAATCAAGTCTGTAGTTCAGAGGAGATAGACCCTACCTGAACCCTGACCAAACCTTGATTCCTGTATTTTTGTTATTTGTACTTTTTATGAAAATCTATTTCATTATATTTATTTGTTTTACTATCCTTGTTTTGATATGCCAGAAATCCATATTTAATTATTGACAAACAGCTAATTAGAGAATTTACTTACATTCAGTGCTATATTAATCTATGTTATATTCCATATTTTTTCATTCTTTTTTATATCAAAAAAAGGGGGAGAAATTTGGATAAACACAAAATTTTTGTTTGTTTCATTTTATAATGGAAAAAAATTAAAATGGATAAATTATGGGTGAAATTAAGTTAAATCTAATATTGTATTTATCTTTTCAAAATTGAAAACTATATATAAGTAATTAATTTTTTTGTAAGTAAATTTTATTAATTATTTTATTGGTTTTGTGATCATCAAAAAGGGGGATATTTTTGAGCAAGTGTTGTATTCAATAATACATATTGTTTGTTTTTAAAGGGGGGGGGTCTGTTGAGAACAATATTCTATCTCTTTATGACAATTTTGATGCTCAAAAATACCCTTAATTATTTTCTAATGATTTTATTTGTTAAGTATTTTACAGAAATTTATTGTCCATTATATTTTTATTTCTGGACGAAAAATTTAGATTCTTGAACAACGAGAATTAATTTCTAAGATATTTTCATTTAGCGTGTTCTGGAAACATTGTTCATACCCTACGTATAGAAATGTAGCGTAAGGATGAAATGCAGTGTATACTTTATGGGATAAGAGAAAAATTATGGAAGAAAAACCGTAAGTTATTGGAAAAGTATGAAAAAGAACCCTGCATTAAGAAGGAACCCTACGTTTGGGATATTAGAAAATTATGGAAGGAGAATCGTATGTAAGTGTAAAATGTTACATTTTTTCTCAAAGGTATGGTTCATCAACCTTACTTTTTGAAACAACCATATGTTCTTGGAAATGTTTGGATCAAGTAAAAGTATGGATATTTTATCATATGTTTGAATGTTGAAGAGAAAAGTGTGGATCACTAGCCCTACGTTTATGATCAACCTTACGTTTGATGAAAGTGACATGAACCTTACGTTTGTGATCAACCATAAGTTGCCAACCCTGCGACATCAACCTTTCATTTATAATCTACGTTACTTTCAGAGGATGCATATTGTACAACTCAACCTTATTTTTGGCATTGGAGAATTTAAAATTGATATTTTTATGCAACGGTCAGTAAGTTAATTATCAGGATGATTTTAAGCCAGATTTAAAGCTAATTTTAAATTGAAACTTTGACTGATTCAAAGCTGTTTTATCAATAGTTTAATGATAAAATTAAAAGTGGATTTTTATACCGAGTCTTCAGATAAGTTACGACTACTCTGTAAATTCAAATATTTGAATATCGCGAGTCAAAAGTTGACTTTTGTGGATCTAAAATTTGCAGAAGAAGTTCTTATCATTGTTATTTTATATGATTTTTTCTGGACAGCAACACAAGATCTTATGTGATCTCTTGATCATTCTAAATATAAGAAGAAAAATAGAGACTATCAAATCATTCAGATCTTCTGATTCAAGAGAACGACAAAGTTCTATTTGCTAAAGAAGAAAAATCACGATAGAAGATTCATTCATTCTACATCTAAGATCATTTGTGAATCTTCTACTGCTGAAGTTGTGAATTATATTTCTATATCTACTGCAATGGGATCGACTCAGAATGACTCCTTTGTGAAGATCATTATTTCTGAAGGTTACGATCTATCTACTGTCAATTGCATGTTGTTGCAATTTTGATGAACATCTGGAAAGTATTTTCAGAATAAAAAAATCTTTATTTTCTATTCTTGAGTGATCAGCTTCTCATACTAAGCTGTGTAGATTTTTTAATTGAACCATAAGGATTTGTTTTGCCTTAGATTATAAAGGTGTCAACTGCCTGTACTCAGTTGTGAAACAGTCTGTGGAAACGAGGACCAGATAGTGAAAATCACCAAGCTCGTGGAGTAGAGTGTTTGTGGAGTGGACTAGGGGCCTTCTGTTCCCCGAAACACTATACATCTTGTGTCTCTACTATTTAAATTTCCACTGCATTAATTCATCTGATTAAATTAAAAGGGCATAACACAATCTCGTAAAGATTTCTGAAAAGACACAATTCACCCCCCCCCCCTCTTGTGTATATTTGGTATAATCCGATCCAACAACCTCGTTATTAAATTATATTTTATAAATATTATTATCTAACATATAATAATATAGGTTTTTCAAATAATATAAAATTAATTAAATAGTTACAAATTATTTTAAAATAAATATAAAATTTATTGAATATAAAATGAGTTTTTTATAGAAAAATATTATTATTCCCACAAGTGGTTTTAATAATAATAAATTAAATTAAAAAATTATTATCTAATTTTAATGTAAAATATATGTCATATATCCATGTAAATATTTTTCATATTCATCAAATATATTTTATATGCATAATATAAGAACAAACCCCATTTTACATATAAAACCCAATTTTTTTTCAAGGATGTTTTACCGCCTTTTATTGGAGAAACCTTTTTTAATCCAATTATGACCTGTTTTTAGATATAATATATCAAAATAAACTTCATATTTGAGATAGAAACATAAAAATTGGGTTATAATTTTTTTTTCTGTAAGGCTTAATTTTTTAATCAATAGTTAATAATACTATATTTTAAATCCAAACTAATTTTTCATCTAATTTATTTATAAAGTTAAATTATATTATTAATAGGATTCAAAGATTAAATAGATAATATTTTTTTACAATAAATACAATTTAGTTCATTAGAGTCAATTTTACATTAAAATTAGATATAAAAAAAGTTCAAACTTTTGAATGATTCACTTTAAAAACCCGCTTTTTAATTGTTTCTATAGAATTTATTTGTATATCTAATTTTCCAAATTATGAGAATTTAATTAGATAAAATGAAATACATATTTGGAATAATAATTTCCATGTTAGTTTGTATGGTCAATTTTATTTTTATTTATAACGAATTTATCATGGTCAAAAAATATTTACTCTAATATAGGTAAAATTGTGACAAGGGTTACATTTAAAAGGTAAAAGTTTAACATAATTCGATGTTTCAAAATTTAATGGTTATTTGAGGTGTTTCTCAACCCTAAACATCCTAAAAACATTAAATTAACATAATTTTCTTTGAAATTAATTCCACGTCAATGTTGTTATATTTTAATATAAAATAATCAATAAATTAATCCCTTGAACCCACCTCTCCTCAATTAGTAAGACAACCCCTCACCTCCCCATTTTGGCCCAAAAAGACTTTTAGCTTCTCAAAAATTGTGTCAAACATATCCTCATAACATTCCCCACGTCCAAGTTCTTATGTTATCATCAAAATACCAAATACACGGCCCTCAAGGGACTTCCATGGAGGAGATATAGTGGTAATTTTCTCAAAATTCCTCTCTTAATTTCTATTCTTTTTATAGTTTCCCCTTATATCCTTCATCCATCAATGCATGATAACATCATTATAATTTATAAACTTTTTTTATTTTTTTAATGGAATATCTCATATCCATTTCATTTCTCACCACATCTTATTTAAATAAACAAAATTGGTGTCCAAGTTATGTCGGCTATTGACCTCCGTGAATAATGTTTTTGTTATTTTTCCATTTCAACCATCATGAATGGTGTTAAAACTATTTTTATGGTCAAAAAATATTTTAATATATATATATTATAACCTGATTAATATTCTGGAAATGTTATATGAAACATACCTTCATGCTTTCCATATTTTTGTTATACGATAACATCGTTTGTAGAAGTGTGGACTATCAGGCCCTCAAAGCGATCTGATTCGTTCACGCTATATAAGGAACATATTATGGATAATATTAGAAAAATATATAACATATATGAAATAAATATATTATTTTAATTATTATATACATATTTATAACAAAATTTTCAATATTTTAATATAATAAAGAAAAATAGAAACAACGTTCATCTGTACGTAAGGTCTACCGTATCCATGAATGGTGCATTTAATTTCCTTTATCATTGTATTATATATATTTATAAATAGAATATATATGATATATAAATAATTTATTACATTATTTAATTAACTAAATCATGATCTAAGTAATATGATCAAGAATAAAAAGTGAAACCAGGCACAATAAAAAACGATTATTTCTGGAAACATTGCTTTAACATTAAATTGTTAATAAACAGGTAATATAAAGTCATAAATGAATCATATATGATATAATAAAATTTATTTTTATTCTAGTGTTTGTTAATAATATGTATAAAACTATTATACATGAGTTTCAGACATGTTTGGAGAGTATCAGACCAAAGGTAAGGGAATTCTGTCTCACTTTTAATTTCTAAGATATATAAGCCATGTTCACCACCTATTTCTTATGTCTACATTATGTAAAACCCCTATTATATTTCATATCATGAATACATTTATATTAATGGTATTTAAATATTCATTTGAATATATTATTATTATAATTTAAATGTTCAAAGTTATATGGGACGCTTTGAATGATTAAAAAATTAATCCTTTCTCAATTTCAATATTAATGATATTATTTTACATAACTATTTATATGAAAATACTGGGATTATAAAGGAAATTTTATGTCCATTTTTAAGTTAAATCAAATTTTTTCAAAAAAAATAATCTTTTTAAGGTTTTATGTAAGGGTTAATTTCTCAATCTCATTATTATCTGAGATTTTTTATACGTAAGTATTTACTAGGGTTTATTTTTCATCCATGTCCATGTTTTCTAAAAATACTATCATAAAAAGTTTACTATTACCCTATGGATGTTTAAGGTCATTTTTCCCATTTTTACTTTTTACTACACGGTTTGAAATTAATATTTATTTCGTTTTAGAAACGAGATACTTTTATCTTTTTTTTCGAAAAAAAGTATGAGAAGAATATTTTTATTTTGAACTAATACGGCATGAACATATTTTCACATTTTTATAATTACTTATTTATAAGAATTTTAAATTAAAATATTTCAAGGTTATTTTCAAATAAATTATTTTTAAAAAAAAATAAATGTAAATTTACGTAATGAAATCATTTTTTAAGAATAAAGGATATATTCCTCAAGAATTTATTTCAAGTGTTTTATAAAAATTATTTTCCATCTATGTTAACATTCGTTAATAAGGATATGTTTCAAGTATAATATCCCTATTATTACTATGGGTTGAATATGTTATTTCTATTTATGAAATTCATTTGTTTAACTTTTTTTATGTTCTGATGGAATAATGTTTACAAAACTCATTTTATCCCTTGGGTTATTATATGATGAGTGATTTATGATTTTGTGGTGCACATAAGAATGATTTAATTATGAGATTTGTGGGTCCTATATATCCCTCTAGTGAATTGGTAAAATAAGGATAACTCATGAGTTATGTATGTTATATCTGAAAATGATTTCATGTTCACAATTTTATGCATGGACCTTATTTTCACGTTCGTACTTTTATGAGTGGACTTGGTTTCCATGTTCACAAGATTATGCAAGGGCCTGATTTCATGTCCTTAATTTAATGAGTGAAGGTGTTATTATTTAAAAATGTTTAAAAAGTTATAAATCTATGTGTATGACACAATTTCATGTTTTATGTTAATGTTATGATCTTATGGATTGTGATATTTTAATTTCCTTATAATTCAATTTTTCCATTTATATAGAGGGCATTATCTTCTAATTATATGATCGTGTTATCAGGCCCTTTTTGATAATGTTAGTGTTAAAATATGACACTTTTTTACCCTTACTTATCACTATATCTCACCCCTTTCATGTTTATTTTCCCCATATTTGAAGAAGGGTATTATGTAATATGTTTCCAAAAAAGGGGTTCTAGTTATGAAGGATAATGCAGGAGATGATTTAAAAATTTAATGTACCAATTATTTATGTTTCTCAATTTCCAAATACAGTTATATAATATTGTCCTTGGGGTATATTTGTTTAATTTATTAATTATTCTGAAAAATAAATTTAATATCCATGTCTCCAAGTTTGGGGTCTGTACAGTTGGTATTAGAGAGAAGGTTTAGTTATCTATTAGAAACTAGGATGAGAAAACCTTAGCAGGATCCCTAGGGATATTTCGAAGAAAATTTATAGTGATGTCTCTATGGATAATCATATGATTTTATAGAAAGAAGTCATAAATTCAAAATCTTATAAGTGATCTTCCTTTATAATATTGTTTTCCTCTATATTAAGTGTTTCTCACACTATAATTTTTATTTTTAGTAAATGGAGGGATCCAGAAGGAACTGGGTTAACATTGAATCTGATTAAGAATTTGGTGACTATGAGCAGCACAATGGGGTAATGAATGGAGAGAAATATTTTTTGATTATGCTGAATCATCTATCATGATATATGATTAATAATGTGAACATTGGTGGAATTCCTAACACATCAAATAAGAGGAATATTGACTTTTATGAATGTCCATGTAGTGAGGAACATCGAGGAAAGAAGATTAATCTTCATTCATGTCTAGAAGAATGGAATAATAACCTTTAAGAAATACCTTATATATAGGGGAATATTTTATCTATGCGGGAAAAATGGTCATAGAGTGACGAACTGACATGGAGTTCAATGTCTTATTTTTGGAGAACATGGGCATTCCCAAACTCAATGACCTAACCTAAGAGCTTACTTTTAAACCAAGGAATGACATATTTTACTAAATTTACTAAAGATGAATGATTTAATTGTTTATGTTTTTTGGATTAATGAATTATGAAATATATAAGGATTGTTCAGTTTATGTGTTATTCTATTTGGATTTACAACCAATGTGATTGGAGGGAAAGTGATATTTTTAATAAGGGAAGATAAACCGTAATATGTTCCTTATGATAAGATAATTTTTTTTATAAATATATTTAGGATATGAAAAAGTAATTTGAATGGTATAGATTAACTCAAAACTGATAAAGGTTCTGTTGACAAAGTAGTCTATGGATGAAGTTTTCATCTTCTTGTATTTAAAGAAAAATATCCAGTATCCTTTGTAATAAGGAAGCATGAATGTTTTCCAAAATTATTAATGGTATATTAGGTTATTACTATGTTTCAATAGAATATATGATGAGGGTATTCACATGTTTGGAATGTGACCAACAAGATATACCTTATGATATATGAGATATAAATGTTAAGACAGTTTAGTTCACAACTTTCTATAGAATTAGAATTTCAGCTTTCATAAGTATTGTAAGTTTATCCATTTACGGATAGTATAAGTTAAACTATAGAAGATGTTATTAGATTAAATTATTATCTCACAATATGTAGACTTATTCATATTAGATAACTTGTCCTAACCTTCTTATTATGATAATGATAGATAGAATGATCTATCATTCTATTTATGGATTGCATGATCTGTTAACGCATCAAGAATGAAATATTCAACATCATTTATTTCAATAAGAGATGAAGGGTAAATTGTTCAAGGCATGACCAATGATGAGATTTTATAGAAAACATGTATGTATATCTTCTCATTAATATTATTTAACATTAGGAAAAGATATTTTGATTTAAAAGGGTGTCTTACTATTGTCATTTTTTATGATATTAATGGACTTTTTCATGCTTCCTTAGTTTACAATTTTGTGATTGTTAAATTTCTATTGATCACCCACATTATTTGGATCATTGATCATTATTAATCTCTATGATTATTTACACTTTTCCTCCGTTACCAAATATTTAATTATGTTCTCTTACGTGGATACCTAGACATGATTTACTTTGGGGAATCGTTATTTTACAACTATTCCATTTTTAAAGGATGTTTTAGTGTTCACTTTTATGGTGTGTGTTTCGATATATAAAACTTTCATGTATTAAACCATTTATTAACTAGATGGACTTTGAGGGAGAAATTCATTTTATGGGGTTTAGAATGTATCACCCTGAGATTTTGTGAATTGTTTTTTTTCAAATCTTTTTGATATTTCCCTTTTCATGTAACATTGAAAATAGCTTATTTTTTTAATAATGAATTATGTTTGGATTACATTGAATGAACAAAAAATAAATTTTAGATTTCTTTACCTGGAACACTTAGGATATGTTGTGTTACATGCAATATAGACTTTCCTCAATGGCTTGCAAAACAAGCGTGACCGAGGCTTAGCGAATTATAATATATCATTAAATTATGATGCAACAAAACCAGTAAATTAGATTTTATGAATATTATTAACTATTATATATTAATATATATATTTTAAAAAATATAAATTAATTTAATAGTTAAAAATTATATAGGAATTAATATAATAACCAATTGAATATAAATATATTATATTTATTAAAAATCATAATTATGATCACAAGTTGTTTTAATCCTAATAAATTAAATTAACTACAATTAATAAGAAATTTCAATGTAATATATATGTTATATGTCAATGTAAATATGTTTTATATTAATCCAAAAAATATTATAGGAAAAATATAATAATAAAACCAATTTAACACATAAAACCTAAACTTTTATTAAGTATGTTTTACCACATTTTAATGGAGAACCCTTTTAAAATCCAAATTTTTACACCATTATAAATACCTCCCCTAACCTCCGTATTTCAACCCATAAAGCCTTTTAGATCTTAAAATCTCTACCCAAAAATTTTATCCCCATTCTCCACACGTCAAAGTGCTTATGTTCTCATCAAAAGTCAAAATCCAAGGCTCTTAATGGACCTTCAATGAGGGGATATTCAATAGGTAATTTTCTCAAAGTACCACTCTTAATTTCTTTTCTTTTTCTACTTTATCCTCACCTCATTCATCTATAAATTCATGGTAACTTCAGAATCATATATATACAAGAGTTTAATGTTTCTAATGGAATATATCTAATCAATTTGATTTCTTACCTCTTCTTATTCAAAGAAACAAAGTTTTTGTCCAAGTTATGTCGGTTAATCGCCTCTGGGAATAACGTTTTTCTTCTTTTTCCATTACCTCCTTTCCAATTGTTCTTAAAACAATTTTTCTGAAAAAAATAAAATTTTAATACCTTTATTATAACCTATTAAATATTTTGGAAATATTATATTAAACATACCTTAACTCTTTCAATATTGTGGTTATACGATAACATCATTTTTGGAAGTGTGGACTACAACCCCCTCAAAGAGATGTGATTCATTCACACAATAAATAGTGCATATTAAGGATAATTTTAATAAAAAATATATATTATATATTACATATATATAGTAATGTAATTACATTATACGTATGTATTATAAAATTTTCAATATTTTAATATGCCAACAAAAAATTG
The DNA here is from genome assembly GCA_963277665.1 of Viscum album. Lineage (NCBI taxonomy): Eukaryota > Viridiplantae > Streptophyta > Magnoliopsida > Santalales > Viscaceae > Viscum > Viscum album. The sequence continues at coordinate 1,468,964,296 of OY728125.1, read as the reverse complement.
AAACAGCATTCATGCGTACGTATGACCTACCATCTCCATAAACTTTGTATTCCATTTCATTTATCTATATTATATATATTTATATACTGAAATATATATTATATAAATAATTTTTTAAATTATTAAATTATTTTAATCATGATCTATGAAATATTATCATGAATAAAAAGTCAAAACATTAATGATAAACAAATTGATTATTACCCGAAATATTGATTTAACTTGCAATTGTTAATAAATGGGTAAAATAAAGTCATAAAACAATCATATATGATATCATAAATATGATAATGGTTCTTTTATAATTTAATAATAGGTTTAAAACCATTGTACAAGAGTTTTTGACACGTACGGAGAGTATCAGACCTAAGGTAAGGGAATTTCATCTCACTTTTAAATTTCGTTATATATAAGTCATGTTCACCAACGATTTCTTATTGTGGTGTCTGTACTTCCACTATTATATTTCATATCATCAACACATTTATATTCAATGTATTTAAAGATTCATTTGAATATATAAGGATTATAATTTAAATGATAAAAGTGAAATGGGATGTAACAACTCAGAGCTTTTCAATGGAAATTCCCTTTTTATATTTATGTCATAAAATCTAATAAAAGCACAACATAATGAACTAATAAGTGATAAGTGACCTTTAAACATAAGTTTGTCACTTCTGTGTTTGGAATTTCAAAATTCCGGCATACACGGTTGTGTTCAAGATTTTTTTTGGAGTATAATAAAACAGAAATAATTTTTTGTGAATAGTAACCTCACTTATGGTGGTATAAAAATAATATTCAAGTTGTAAGTATGATATACCTATATTTTAGAATGAGTTAATGAATGTTTTAAAACTGGTTTTGATAATAAATTAGTATTTTAATTAAATATTAAAATAATCATATTTAGAAAATTATTTTTTAAATATGGATTTCATTTTTGGATTCTACACATCAAAAAATGGTTAGGGTGGATTTTTGGGATTTTTCTGAAATACTTGATTTTTTGATGAATAGTAAAATACGAAAAATTACGATAAATGATAAATACTACATCATAGGTTATGTATGGATGATGTAAGATGATAATCCTGAATCATCCTTGATTATTTTAGTATATTTGATGATAATACTCAATTATTCATAGTCTTGGCATTAAATAAAAAACTAATACTTAAAATAATGGGAAAACCTCCCATCCCTCACTATAAATACCCCCTCTTCTTACCTCATTCCCACACACCTCAAAAGCCTTTTTCCTAGACCAAATTCTTCCCAAAAATCCTCCCAAACTCCTTCCCCACGTCCAAGGCCTGTTGGTCTTACCAAAATTCCAAAATCAAAGGCCTTAAAAGGGATCTCAAAGAGAGGAGATCAAAGGGTAACGATCCCCTTTCATTTTCAAGTGTTTTGTTCTCAATTTCCTTCTTTTATTATACCCTCACCCCCATCCATTATCCAAAAGTAATCAATGCTCCCGAATCTCATATATTCTAGATTATCATCATGTTTATGTAAAAATTCAAGCATCATGCTTCTTCTCCTCTCCCTCATGTTCTAAAATTAAAACACCGTCTATGATCGACAACGTGGATAATGTGTTTTCAATTTCTATTATCATCTTTGTTTCTGGTCATGAAACCATTTATGTTATGGTTGAACCAGATTATTATGTATGTTATATATCCTATTTATGTTTCTGGAATCCTTATACACTCATGATATCAAATAATAAAACAAAACAAGTTAATTATGGGTAAAATTGCTAAAATTAATCCAACCGTTTATAATTAATGTCTTATGTCATGGTTCTCTTTCACTCCAATTAACCAAATGAATTTTGTAACCTTTTATATGTTCACTAATTCTATATAACATCAATTCTGGACAACCAATTTCATCTTACATTTTATCTGAACCTAAATACAAGTGAACTTATCATTAAAACCAATGGACCCGAACCATGAAATTGAACCTTATAATCAATCAAAATGGGTATGAATGAACATAAAAAGGTTATAATAAATATTTTACATGTATATAAGGTTCTTTCCTATTTATTAATAAACCTAATTTTACTATTCAGGTCATTAATATCAAGTGGAGAACATCAACGGACTTAAGGTAAGGGATCCTCCCCTTTTTACTAATAATCAAGATTGATCTCTATGATATGAATTTTTGTACAATACCAAGTAATGGGGTACATTTATACACCTTCCCCTTACTAACCTAATGTTTTATAAGTTATTATAAACCCCTTGTATCTCTCATCAATCCCTCTCAATTATACATGATAACATGTCAATAAACCATGACGGATTCTACCCGAACTTCTTTTTTTCCTTTCGGTTGCTCTATCTTTCTTTTTTTTGTTGTATTTTACTTTATGTAGAACATAAAAATTATATTTATATGCTTCAATCTCGTGTTCCAAGATCCACCTCTCACTCTCTTTCATGGTTATACTTGCTTGTAAGTGAATCTCTCTTCGATACTTCCCAATAATCACACTTGTTTTAAAGGAACTTCCCGAACTTTTACCCAATTTCAAGAGAACTCTATCTTATGTTTTAAGAAACCATTATCTTGGTAAATTATATATTTTAATTATGAAAACGTTCTTGGTTCAATTATGGTTTTATATAAAAGAATTTCCTATTTTCTATTTGAAAATATCTAGAGTGTTTTCCATAAAACCGCACAAAAATGTTTTAATGCTAATGTTTCTAAAATACATCTGTTGTATGTTGTCACTTATGTTTGACTCCACTTACCATATTATAAGCCTATTTTACCCTATTAAATTCCATGTATTTCTAATTATTTCCTTATATGGACACTTTCATGATACGCCCATTGGTTATGATTGATGTCATGATTGTGGTACCCAATTCTTTTCATGGGAACCCTTATGTTTGTGTATGGTTGAATATGTATGATTGTATATGTGGTAAGAATATTTATGTGGCAATTATATTCATTAATATTTTGAGATGGGTGCGCCTAGATAGTTCTCTAATTCATTGGGTAAGGTTACATCTCAGGAGATGCGATGTGAAACGGGATTGGCGGTTAGCCTTGGCCCGTACTGAAATGGGAAACGGGATTGGCGGTTAGCCTTTCCCTATACTAAATATATGATTTATGATTCTGCCACACTTATATGATTCCGTGTTTATGTGATCCCATGCTTATATTAAATGATTTTATATGTTTCATACTTTGGATATCATTATGTCATGCCTCCTAACTCATATTCTTGAGATGTATCCTTATGTTCATTCCCTTATAGGGCCTTTTTAGCTCATCCCTTTGTTCATGTGTTCCCCAGGGTACCCTATGCAGATGTAAGGGCTCAAAGGAAGTTAGGATCTCATTATGGAGATTAAATAAAGAAGTGTTTTTTAGCCCCATGTTTTGTGTTATATGTACCTAGTCTTCCAAGCCACTAGACTTAACGATCCTTGGCTTGTACTCTGATGAATAATTATGCTGAAAATATTGAAATGTTATATATAAAAGGATCGGGTCACTATAGTTGGTATCAGAGGATGGTCTAGTTATTTTTGGAGATTAGGAATGGAGCGCCTTAGCGAGAACATTAAATATGATACTAAGTATAAGAAAATAGTCCTAAATTTTGGTGAGTATAGAGTAAGTGGTTTATCAAGAAAATATATCCCTGTCTGGATACGAGCAGGTAGAGGCAGCTCTGGCACAGATGTATCTTGGGGTAAAACCTGAAAACACCGCTTTTAGCTAGACTCGAATGGGAAATGGTGCACGACAACGGGCCTTGATGCACTCTTGGTTATGACACTCGTGGGGGATATGCTTTGGTAGATTCAAGAGCTTAGTAAAGACCATTATTAAGGGACAAAAAATCCCATAATAATATAGTTTAAGAAATAGATCGAGGATAACCTAGATATAAACCTAAGGAATCACAAGTTTGGATGTACTTCTTCTTTATAATTTTATCCTTTAATGATAAAAGTTTCCTTTTTTATGCTCAATAGATAAGTATTCAAGACCTCTAATTATACGTTCTTTTTCTTAGTTAAAGGCGGGAAATAGAATAACACGTTCCAACAACCAATCTGATAGGAAATGTGATGATTGCCCTAATGACATGCCTGATGTGATGGATGCGGGTGCTCAAAACTCAATGGAAGTACTTGATCATCTGGCTCGAGTTATAAATAATAACTTGAATTAGGTGAAACGTCTCCCTCCTCCAAGCAAAGAGCAAGTTTCCGTAGAATCCTTCATGCGGAAAAGGTCTCCCATGTTTAGTGGGTCTTCTGATCCCCTCCTCTCAGAACAATGGATTAACTCCATTGAAAAGATTTTCTATGTCCTCCAGTGCTCGGAAGAAGAGAAAGTTGTACTAGCAATCTATCGTTTTGATGGGGAAGCTAATCAGTGGTGGACACTGATTAAGGATACAAAGTCCCATAAGAAAATTGATTCCATAGATTGGGAGTAATTCAAGAGGATGTTTTTCAACAAATATTTTCCTCGAACCCACCATCTAAAGATGAAAAGAGAGTTCCTTGGACTCAAGTAGAAGGAAGATGAGTCCATAGGGGTGTATGAAGCCAACTTTACAAGTCTTTCATGGTACGCTTCTGGCCTTGTCATGAACACCGAAAACACGGTGGATCGCTTCTTTAACGGACTAATGCCGAGTATATGAAAGTGTTGGTGATTCGAGACATCGACAGCTATGAGGAGATTGTCTGTTGTGCCCTCATGGTTGAAATAGAGATTGGAGACTCTCAGTGGTCTCATGGGCCTAGTGAAAATAAGCTGAAAATGGAGAACAACATGGGTGGTTCATAAAAAAATCCCATGATGGAAAGAAGCCTCACTTTCCCCTTTACAAGAATTGTGGGAAGAAGCATCTTGGTGACTGTCTCAAGGGAACCAGGAATTTCTTCAAATGAGGAAAGTTTGGTCATATGGCCAAGAACTGTCGAAGGGATATGAAAAATCCCGCTAATGTTGAAGAAGAACGGAAGGTTCAGATCAACACTCAGCCTGCAGTGCAGTGTTTTAACTACAAGGAGCTTGGGTATTATGCGAACAATTGCCCTAATCTGAGGGTTGTCGGAGGCAATCAACAACAACATCCAAGGAAACAAGAAAGGGCTTATTCTATCACTACTGCTGTGGTGGAGCCGGAAAACGATGTGGTGACAGGTATTCTTGTTATTCATTCAAGAATAGAGAATGTACTATTTGATTTTGGTTCTACTCATTCTTTCATATCATTCAAGTTTAGTAGAACTATTCAAACACCACCTCAAAATTTAGAGGAAACGTTATCTGTGAGAACAGCGAATGGGGAAATTATTGCATCCATGGTTTATAACTCCTCCCTGGTTAATGTTTGTGGATTGAACCTCCCAAAAAATATTTTCATACATCCTTTAGTGGAGTTCGCCATTATCTTGGGCATGGATTGGCTATCTTTGTAGAAGGCCAACATCAATTGTCGGGAAAGGGAGATTACTCTTCATATCCCGAAGCATCCTCTGATTCCTTACAAGTGAAAGGAGGAAGATGAGCCTCCTTTAGAAGCATCGTATCAAGTGTGGATATTGCTTCCTTATGAGCATGCATACCTAGATCAAATGATTTAGACAATGGAGAGAATCATTCTTGAAGACATGCCCATCGTGAGGGATTACACTGATATATTCCTTGAAGAGTTTCCTGGACTTCCTCCTGACTGAGAGGTTGAGTTATCAACTGATCTAATCCATGAATCTTTGCCAATCTAAAATACACCTTATAGAATGTCCACCTTAGAGCTAGAAGAGTTGAATAAGCAATTACGGGAGAATATGGAGAAGGGTTTTATACGCCTGAGTGCTTCACCGTGGTGTACTCCAGTCCACTTCGTCAAGAAGAAGGATGGATCAATGTTCCTCTGTATTGATTATTGTGAACTCAATAAAATCACTATAAAGAACAAGTATCCCCTTCCACGGATAGATGACTTGTTCAATCAGCTTTGTGGGGCCAGTTATTTCTCTAAGGTGGACCTTCGGTCACGATATCACCAACTAAAGGTGAGGAAGGAAGATATTCCCAAGACTGCCTTTCGAACGAGGTATGGACACTATGATTTCATTTTTATGCCCTTAGGACTCACTAATGCTCCAGAAATTTTCATGGATTTAATTAATAGAGTATTTAGATACTACCTCGACAAATTTGTGGTGGTCTTTATTGATGATATTATGATATACTCCAAGAGCAAGGAGGAACATGATGAGCATTTGGAAACTGTGTTAAAGACTTTGAGAAGGGAAAATTTGTATGAAAATTACAGTAAATGTGAGTTCTAGATGGAGGAAGTATCATTCTTGGGGAATGTTATCACCAAGAAAGGGATATCTGTGGACCCTTCCAAGATGAAGGAAATTGAAGAGTGGCTGAGTCCAACTTCTGTAACAGAGAACCACAACTTTTTAGGTCTAGCTGGGTATTATCGACGATTCATGAAGAACTTTTCATGATTTTCAAACCCAATGACCAAGCTGACATGGAAGGGAGTAAATTTCGTCTGGACATAGGAATGTGAAGACTATTTCAAGGAGTTGAAAAAGAGTCTTATCACTGCACCGATGCTCACACTCCCTTCAAGTGGAGAACTCTTTGTGGTGTATAGTGATGCATCTATGAATGTCTTAGGTTGTGTGCTATGCAAAATGATAAAGTGATAGCCTATACATCAAGGGAGCTGAAAATCCATGAGTAAAACTATCCCACACATGATCTGGAGTTGGAAGCTGTGATCATTGCATTGAAAATATGGTGGCATTATCTCTAAGGAGAAAAATGTGAGATTCATACTGACCACAAGAGTCTGAAATATATATTCACAAAGAAAGGTCTTAATATGTTCCAATGAAAATGGATAGATCTCATCAATGATTATGACTGCTCAATCCACTACCATCCCGGTAAGGTAAACAAGGTGGCGGATGCTCTAAGTAGAAAGGATCTTGCATCTTTATCAATGATGAGAATTGAAAAGGATCTGATCTTCTTAGATTTGCAAAGGATGGACATGGGAATCATTAATGGAGGAACATCATCAATCCTTTCTCAAATGATTTCTCAACCATCCCTCATGGAGAAAATAAAGGTTGCTCAATGAATGGATGTGGAAATTCAGAAAAGGACGGAAGCTATTAAAAATGGGAAATCATTTGATTTCAAAATTGATGAGGAAGGAGTTTTAAGATTTGGGACATGATTATGTGTACCATATGATACAGAGATAAAGAAGGAGTTATTTATTGATGCACATAGCTCGACCTTCTCTATCCATCCTGGGAGTACCAAAATGTATTGTGATCTCTTAGAACACTACTGGTGGGATAACATGAAGAAGGAGATTGTGGAATATATATCAAGGTGCTTGGTATGTCAGTAAGTTAAAGCTGAGCGACAAAAGTCCAAAGGTATGATGCAACCATTGCCTATACCCATGTGGAAATGGGAAAATTGTACTATGGACTTTGTCACGGGTCTCCCGAAGACATCAAAGGGAAATAATGCGATATGGGTTGTGGTTGACCGACTCACCAAGTCATCCCATTTTATCGCTATTCGGGAAGATCCTTCACTTTAAAAACGTGAAAAGTTATATGTTAAGGAAGTGGTAAAACTACACGGTGTTCCACTCTCAATTGTCTCTGAACATGATCCAAGGTTCACATCAAAATTCTAGAGGAGCCTTCAACATTCTTTGATTACTGAATTAAATTTCAGCACGGCCTATCACCCCCAAACTGATGGGCAGTCTAAAAGAACTATTCAGATGCTTGAAGATATGCTAAGATCCTGCTCTCTAGAATTTAAAGGTGGGTGGTATCAGAATCTCCCATTGGTTGAGTTCTCATACAACAATAGCTTCCACTCGAGTATTCAAATGGCTCCATATGAAGCTCTGTATGGAATGCGATGTAGAACTCCCACCTGTTGGGATGAAGTTGGAGAAAGATAGCTACTTGGATCCGATATTATTCAAGAGATGACAGAGAAAGTTCAAGTCCTACAGAAACACATCAAAGATACTCAAAGTCAGAAAAAGAGCTATGCTGACAACTGCCGAAGGGACATGGAGTTCGACATTGGAGATAAATTCTTCCTTCAAATATATCCATGGAAGAGAGTCATGTGATTCAGGAAGAAAGGGAAGCTAAGCCCAAGGTATATTGGCCCCTTTGAGATCCTTCACAGCATAGGATTCGTAGCCTATCTGCTTGCACTTCCATCAAATATGGATCGAGTTCATGATGTTTGGCATGTATCACTCTTGAGGAAGTACATGCCGGATCCCTCACATGTACTAAACTCAGAGGTGGTGCAGCTGGATGATGATCTCTCCTATGAGAAACAGCCAGTACAGATTTTGGATTGGAGAGATAAGGTTCTATGCAACAAGACAGCCCATCTTGTCAAAGTGTTGTAGAGGAACCATAAGTTTGAGGAAGCAACATGGGAATTGAAGGAATCAATGATAGAAAAGTACCAGCACCTGTTTTTGGATTAGTATGTAAAACGAAATTTCGAGGGCGAAATTTCATAAGGGGGGAAGAATGTAACGACGCAAATTTTTTCAATGGAAATTCCCTTTGTATATTTATGTCATAAAATCACATGAAATCACAACATAATGAACTAATAAGTGATAAGTGACCTTTAAACATAAGTTTGTCACTTATGTGTTTGGAATTTCAAAAATCCGGCATACATGGCTGTGTTCAAGATGTTTTTTGGATTCTAATAGAACAAAAATATTTTTTGGTGAATATTATCCTCACCTATGATGGTATAAAAATAAAATTCAAGTTGGAAGTACGATATACCTATATTTTAGAATGAGTTAATGGATGTTTTAAAACTGGTTTTGATAATAAATTATTATTTTAATTAATTATTAAATTAATCATAGTTAGAAAATTATTTTTGAAAAATTGACTTCATTTTTGGATTCTACACATCGAAAAATGGTTATGGTGAATTTTTGGTATTTTTCTGAAATACTTGATTTTTTGATGAATAATAAAATACGATAAATTACGATAAATGCTAAATACTATATCATAGGTGATGTATGGATGATATAAGATGATAATCCCAAATAATCCTTGATTATTTTAGTATATTTGATGATAATTCTCAATTATTCATAGTCTTGGCCTTAAATAAAAATCTAACACTTAAAATAATGGGGAAAACCTCCCCTCTCACACTATAAATACCCCCTCTTCTTACCTCATTCCCACACACCTCACAAGCCTTTTTCCTAGCCCAAATTCTGCCCAAAAATCCTTCAAAGATTCTTCCCCACGTCCAAGGCCTTCTGGACTTACCAAAAGTCCAAAATCAAAGGCCTTAAGAGGGATCTCAATGAGATGAGATCAAAGGGTAAGGATCCCCTTTCATTTTCAAGTGTTTTTTTTTCAATTTCCTTCTTTTCGTATACCCTCTTCCACTTCCCTTTTCCAAAAGGAATGAAAGCTCCATAATCTCATATATTATGGATGATAATCATTTTTATGTAAAAATTCAAGCATCATGCTTATTCTCCTCTCCCCCATGTTCTAAAATTAAAACGTCGTCCGTGATCGACATCGTGGATAATGTGTTTTCAATTTATTTTATCATCTTTGTTTCTGGTCATGAAACCATTTATGTTATGGTTGAACCAGATTATTATGTAAGTTATATGTCCTATTTATGGTTATGGAATCCTTATACACTCATGATATCAAATAAGAATACAAAACAAGTTAATTATGGGTAAAATCGCTAAAATTAATTCAAGCGTTTATCATTAATGTCTTATGTCATGGTTCTCATTCACTCCAAATAACCAAATGAATTTTGTAACCTTCTGTATGTTCACTAATTCTATATAAAATCAATTCTGGAAAACCAATTTCAGCTTACATTTTATCTGAACCTAAATACAAGTGAACTTATCATTAAAACAAAGGAAACAAACGGACCTGAACCATGAAATTGAACCTTATAATCAATCAAAATGGGTATGAATGAACGTAAAAACTTTATACTAAATATTTTAAACGTATATAAGGTTATTTACCTATTGATTAATAAACCTAATTTGACTATTCAGGTTACTAATATCAAGTGGAGAACATCAACAGACTTAAGGTAAAGGATCCTTCCCTTTTTACTCATAATCAAGATTGATATCTATGCTATGCCTATTTTTGTAATACCAAGTAATGGGGTATATTTATACACCTTACCTTACTTACCTAATGTTTTATAAGTTATGATAAACCCCTTATCTCTCTCATCAATCCCTCTTAACTATACACGATACCATGTCAATAAACCATGATGGATTCTACCCGAACTTCTTTTTTCCCTTCGGGTTGCTCTATCTTTATTTTTTGTTGTTGTCTTTTATTTTATGTAGAACATAAACATTATGATTATATGCTCCAATATAATGTTCCAAGATCCACCTCTCACTCTCTTTCGTGGTTATACATACTTGTAAGTGAATCTCTCTTCAATACTTCCCAATAATTACACTTGTTTTAATAGAACTTCCCGAACTTTTACAAAATTTCCAGAGCACTCTATCTTCTGTTTTAAGACACAATTATCTTGGTAAATTCTGTATTTTAATTATGAAAACCATCTTGGTTCAATTATGGTTTTATATAAAATTATTTCCTCTTTTCTATTTGAAAATCTCTAGAGTGTTTTCCATAAAACCGCACAAAAATGTTTTAATGCTAATGTTTCTAAAATACATATATCGTATGTTTTCACTTATGTTTGACACCACTTACCATGTTATAAGCCTATTTTACCCTATTAAAGTCCATGTATTTCTAATTCTTTCTTTATATGGACACTTTCATGATACGCCCATTGGTTATGATTGATGTCATGATTGTGGTACCCAATTCTTTTCATGGGTACCCTTATGTTTGTGTATGGTAAAATATATATGATTGTATATGTGGTAAGAATATTTATGTGGCAAGGATATTCATGAATATTTTGAGATGGGTGCGCACAGATAGTTCTCTAATGCATTGGGTAAGGTTAAGTCTCATGAGATGCGATGTGAAACGGGATTGGCAGTTAGCCTTGACCCGTACTGAAATGGGAAACGGGATTGGATGTTAGCCTTGACCCGTACTAAAGATATAATTTATGATTCTTCTAAATTTATATGATTCCATGTTTATGCGATCCCATGCTTATATTAAATTATTTTATAAGTTTAATTCTTTGGATATCATTATGTCATGCCTCCTAACACATATGCTTGAAATGTATCCTTATGTCAATTCCCTTACTGGGCATTTTTAGCTCATCCCTTTGTTCATGTGTTCACCAGGGTACCCTATGCAGATGTAAGGTCTCAAAGGAAGTTAAGATCTCATTATGGAGATTAAATAAAGAAGTGTTTTTTAGGCCCATGTTTTGTGTTATATGTACCTAGTATTCAAAGACTCTAGACTTAATGATCCTTGGCTTGTACTCTGATGAATAATTATGTTGAAAATATTGAAATGTTATATGTAAAAGGATCGGGTTGCTATAGTTGGTATCAGAGGATGGTCTAGTTATTTTTGGAGATAAGGAATAGATCTCCTTAGTGAGAACCTTAAGTATGATACTAGGTATAAGAAAACAGTCCTAAATTTTGGCGAGTGTTGAATAAGTGGTTTATCAAAAAAATACATCCCTTTCGGGATAAGAGCAGGTTTAGGAGGCTCTGGAACAGATGTTTCTAGGGGTAAACCCCGAAGACACCACTTTGAGTTTGACTCGAACGGGAACTGGTGCATGACAACGGGCCTTACTGCACTCTTGGTTACGACACTCCCGGGGGATATGCTTTGGTAGATTCACAAGTTTAGTACAAACCATTATTAAGGGACAAAAAAACCATATGAATATAAGTTAAGAAATAGATCGAGGATAACCTAGATATAAACCTAAGGAATAACAAGTTAGGATGTACTTATTCTTTATAAGTTTATCCATTAATGTTCATTGTTTCCTTTTTATGCTCAATATCTAAGTATTCAAGACCTCTAATTATACTTTCTTTTTCTTAATTAATGGAGGGAAACAGAATAACACGTTCCAACAACCAATGTGATAGGCAATGTGATGATTTCCCTAATTACATGCCTCATGTGACAGAAGTGGGTGCTCAAAACTTCATGGCAGTACTTGCTTAGCTGGCTCGAGTTATGAATAATAACTTGAATCGGGTGGAACGTCCCCCTCCTCCAAGGAAAGAGCAAGTTATCTCGTATAATACTTTGTGCGGAAAAGGCCTCTGTCACGACCCGTCCTCGGGGCCCGTGTCGTGACTACCCCAAGCCCGCCTTCCATAGGCCAGGGGCTGGCGACTAGCACCAAGGTGTAAATCCCGGTAAAAAGGGAAGGCATTTCCTTTGTAAAGTAAACAATCACACATAGTACAAGCGGAAGAAGTAAATACTAAGTAAAAACTGAGTACAACAGTAAGTGCGGAAAGTATAAGGGGTCAGAAATACAAGCCCAACTGTAAATTACAACTCGAAAGGGAAAACAGCAACTGAAAAGTAAAGCTGCTACGCCGAGCTGTCCACTGGAAATCCCACCTGAAGGGTGGGTACAGATAGCTCCTCTGCTCCTCGGGTCCCACCGTCCGCTCCGAGTATGTCCCGCCCAGTGGTCCACCTCCGGGTACTGCCTCGTCGTCACGTCCACCTCTGGGTACCGTCTCGTCGTGAGGTCCTCCTCCGGGTACCATCTCGTCGTATAATCCACCTCCAGGTACTGTCCAGTCCTCGAACACTCAGCCTCTGTCAGCATTGTCCGTCGTCTGCAACCAACACAACGAGGTGCGGGCATATCCCGTGTAGGGGTGAGTATAACGATACTCAGTAGGGACCCCAAGACCCTCAAGGTCTCACTAAAACCAATAAGGATAACCACATATAGGATCTCAACAGATAACCTCTACTTAGGTATATGCCCATAAATATACCTAAGTTATCAAGTAAACCATCTCAATCATGAGGAAACACAAGGATTGTGAAATCAACGGATAACTACTACCCAGGTATATGCCCATTCATATACCTAAGTTATCAAGTGACCCATCTCAATCATGTGGTAAACACAAAGGTCAAAAGTCTCAGCTCAAACCAGGATTTTCATTATCGAAACCGTAACTGCTGAAGAGCTTCGTCTCTGGAGTGTACAGTGGTCCTGTCACGACTCTGAGGTACTGCTCACTAACCTAAGACTGCTGAATTACTCCTCCTGTCGAGTACCGCGGGTCAGCCACCCAGACACAGTAGTGCTTCCCGCCGAGGTATGTCACCCAAACACAGTAGTGCACACCCCCTAGTAGCCTGCTGAGGTACTCTCCGGACGAGTACCGCGGGTCTGCACTGTCACACAGGTAGTGCTATGTCCGCCATGGGTCTGCACCTCAGAAAGTTGTGCTCCATCCACTGGGCTAGTCGACTCACTCCAAGTCGAGTCGGTCAAGCAGTCGTCAGGTCTCAGCCAGTTACACGGTCTCCGTACTCCGCACGCTCGTCACTGGGAGGGTCCGCTCCACGAGCTACAGTTCGATACTCCAAGTATCTCAAAGTCCCATGAAGAAGTATCTCAAAGGACTGTCTCGTCATAGGGGTCTCAACAAAACAGACGGCGCGTCAATCGGACGCCCGGTCTGTGAGTTATTAGCCTTTTCGTCCCAAGGGCTCAGTTGCTTTCGTGAGCGAACCAAACCCGGCTGTATCTCAACTATACCCCGAACTCTCTTAGGGTATACTCATAGGGACCGTTTCTCAACGAGATCACCAACGCCGCTGACAATTCGTCAAACGGACATTCTGTCAGAAAGATATCACCTTTTCCGTTCCAGGGGCCCGGTTGGATTTCGGTGCGATCCAACCGGCCACTATCCATCTGCATCCAATTCTCAGGCGGAGGATGCCAAAAGTTCCGTATCGTCAACAGGAACTCAACACAATAGATGACGTGTCAATCGGACGCCCGGTCTGAGAGTTATTGGTTTTTCCGTCTCACACTCACCCTGGGAAACTTCCCAGGAGGTCACCCATCCTGAACACTACTCTAGGCCAAGCACGCTTAACTATGGAGTTTTAACCACGTAGGCTCCCGAAAAAGAAGGTGTACCTTGAGTATAGTATACCGAAACGACCGTCTCGATCCAAGGATCGCGTTGCCGCTGACGGCGAGTCGTTTGGAGGACCGTAGCCCAAGATATGGGCATTTGACCAAAAGTGGTCCGAAACTGGGGGTCTGGGCCCGGGACGACCCGGCCCGACCCCCCCCCCCCCCCCCTGGGTCGGCCGAACCGGGTCGACCCGCCCTGGGCGGCGACCCGGCCCGACGACCCGGCCCGGCTCGGAAAACCCGGCCCGGCGCGGCGGAGCGGGCCGGTGCGGCGGCGCGGTCCGACGCGGTCCGGCGCGGCGGCACGGCCTGGGCGCCTTTCGTGTGCCGCGCGCGGGGGGCAAAGCCCTCGCCTTTCCTTAGCTGGCGGCGCGGCAACCTGCCGCGCCTAAAGAAAAACGGCCCCCCTCACGTGGGGGCCTGCCTTCGAGAAAACGGGGGGCCGCCTGCCCCCCCTTTGTGAAACCGGCCCCCTCATAATGGGGGGCCATTAAGGCTGGCCAGGGGAAATTATTTCCCCCAGTTTTCTCCCTTCCGGCCGGCCCGAGCTGGCCGGCCGGTTCTTCCTCAACGGGACCGGCAAGGCCGGTTCCCCTTCCGGCTTCCGACACCGGCGGCCCGGCTGGCCGCCGGTCTTCTCGTTCCGCCGCGGCCCGAAACCGGCCACGGCCTTCGTTGTCCGGCGCGGTGCGACGGCACCGCGCCCCTCCACCGCGGCCCCGATCCGGCCGCGGCGCCTTGAACTTTCTTCGACGCGGCGTGACGGCATCGCGTCCTTGCATTATTTAACGACGCGGCGCGACGGGGCCGCGCGTTTCTTGTCGCATGATCCTGCGCAGTGTGACGGCACCGCTCCACACCCGTTTCAATCCACAACAAAATCAACATGAATAGGAGGAGGGTCGGCCGTGTTCGTGCGGTCCGGCCCCCTCACGTTATTTTCTAACAATCGGCCTTTAATGAATGATAAACTTTCACAATCTTTTAAATTAAATAAAAATATTTGGAATCAAGGCCCGACAAATATTAACCTTCAAGTTCGAAGGAGAGATCCACATAACTTTAAAAAGTTAAAACCCCTACCTTGATTTAAGAGGTGACGAGATTCGGCGTCGCGAAAAGAGATGTCGCGGAAGAAGACGTCGTCGGTATTGCGGGTATGGCGTCGCGGAAGACGGTTCCCGAGAACCTGGCGTTCTTCGTCGATGTCCGATCGTTCTTCGCGTTCTTTGTCAAGAGGATGAAGAAACTTCAAGACTTCTAAGCCTTCTTTCCAAAAGCTCTCAAACAACACAACCCAACCAAATGAAATAAGTTCTCCACTTATTTAATTAACTTCACATGGCTTTTGAAATTCAAGTGTTTGAAATTCAAAAGACTCACACAACTCACCACATTAAAATCAACTCATTTAAGACATATGTTATAACTAATTTAAAATCATTTAAGTGGGAGTTGAGGGGTTTTAGAGGATATGAAGAGGTGGGGTTCGTGTGGTCCCCACCACCCTCATAACCTCCCAAGGGAGGTTGGATGGTTACCCAACTTCCACCATGAGCTAACACTTAGAGTAAGTTAATAAAAATTGTAGTGTAGTTATAAAAACTTTCACAATTTTTATTATCAACACTCGTGTAAACGCAACTCCGGAACAGGAGTTCATAAGTAATTATCGGCGCTGCGGTTCCATCGGTTCCCTCAGAATTCGATTCCGGGCACCGGTTCAAAAGATAGAAATTCCCGCTCACTTGTTCACTGAACGTACCCGAGCCAAACTTCGGAAATTAATTCCGGGCACACCGGGCCTCGGAATCAGGCGCCGCCAGAAACTACGTTCTTGTAAAATTCCAAAGAAAATTAAGAAAAAAATTTCCTTGAAATTTCCGGGTCTTTACATTACTCCCATCTCAGGGCTTTACGTCCCCGTAAAGCTTCAACACAAACTAGGGTCACAAAAGCAGTACAGAGCACGCATCTGAGCCTTCCGCTCCCATGTGCTTACCTGGAGGTTCCGTACTGCCAAAGAAAGTGCACCCGAGGAATCGATCGTCCTCGTAGGATCTGCTCCTGGCGATCCTCGATCCCCACTGGAATCTCCGTGAAAGACACCCCATCGCCATCATCCAGCTCCTCATGGTCGATGGTATGCGAAGGGTCGAGCACGTATCTCCTCAGTTGAGATACGTGGAAGTCGTCGTGCACCTGGTGCAACTGTGGTGAATGGGTCAAGCGGTAAACCACCCCGCCTACCCAGCTGGGGACCTAAGAAGGTCCGCCGAACCTTGGAGATAACTTGCCACCTTGGCCACATCTCCGTAAACCTCGTCGAGGTGAGACCCGTATAAGAACGTGGTCGCCATCCTCAAACTCCAGAGGTTTCTAATTCCTGTTAGAACTGGAACTCAAACGACTTCTGCCACGAGGGTAAGGTTGGCTGATTCAAGAGTGATCAGTCGCACCCTCCCGTGAAAGATTTTATCCCGTGCTGCCTGGGGTTTCCTTTTCGCCGACCAAGGAAAACCCATCCCAACATTTGCCTAAAACTGCCAATTTGAGTATGAACAGTTATTGCCCATCCCATACTCAAACTAACGTCGCAAGGCCTCGACGCTGTCACCAAGAGATTCCAACCGAAACTCTCACCTCGAGGGTCTGACCACACCGTCGGCATAAGTGTGATTATCGAGTCTCCTCCCAAGGTATCTTCAGACGTGAGGGTCAAGTCCACAGCTTACCGGAAACTCTAGGTATGGAACAAGATTTGTGAAAGCGAGGAATGATTCATATCGACGTCTGTTACTACAGCATCTAGTAGTGGACATAGACTGTCCCTTGAATCATTTCTAGAGCCATTGGGTCACACTCCTTGACCGCATGCAGCCGCATTCTTCCACCGCCCTCCAGCTCCCTGAGCATGGCGGGGATAACTAAGGCGGGTGGTTGTAGCATGATAAGATGTACAGCACCTCATGATGCTCTCCTAGCTCTGCCTCCACGTCTGCCGCTTCGTAGACTCATCTCTATTTAAAGCTTCCTCTTCTTGAAACATTTAACACGCCCGAGTCTCTAAGACTGGCACCGGTTCCCTGTTTCTTGCTACACTGTGCAGTCTTCATCCGCTCCTGGATGAACTGCACCTCCTTTAGTCTCACAAGAGCTGCTATGATTTCTTCTTTGCCGATAAAAGAAATCTGGTCTCATCCCCTGGATGAACCACATTCGTTGCCTAATACAGTCAATCCTGACATGAATGATGCATTCATGCCATGGATAATGTCGTAAGGCCTCGACATATCTACTAAGAGATCCAACTGTCACTCTCACCTCCAAGGGTCAAGTCACACTATCGGCATCAGTGTGAGGTCACTCGGTCCCCTCCAGTAGAAATATCAAAAGTGAGGGTCAAGTCAACAGTTTAACCGGGACCACTCAGTATCAACCAAACAAAAGGACAGGAAAGAAAACAAAGATAAGTGTCTTTTTATTATTGTAGCTCATAGTACAAAGATACGAATACAAAAGCAACATGGAACTAGAAGTACAAAGGACGTATCCACTAGTTCCTCTCCTGCCCACCTGCTCTCGGAGCTCTACTTCCTTGTCCACTACTTGGTTGTTGCTCAAGCACTAGTCGCTGCTTCTGTCTTGGTGGCTCCTCCAACACCCGCTGATCAACCGTACGAGGATTCGGACAGTCACGTGCCAGGTGACCCTTTCCGCCGCTTGAGTAACATTGTCCGTTTCTGGCACACCTGGCTCTGACCCCACCTCGGGTGCCCCGCACCACCGGTCCTAAAACCCGAGATCGTCCAACTGCTAGTCTGGTCCTCCTGGACCTCTGCATCATCTGTCTACTGCCCACAGATGACTCGGCTACTGATCGAAAAACATGCGGCAAAGGAAGAAGCTCCTGTACATGCTCGGGGTGTAGAGCTACTAGCACAAACTCCACCCTGAAGAATGTCTCGAAGTCTTCTCATGCGAAGTTCATCCCGTCGCAAAACTGAAACAAGTGGCTCCACCACCTGCCTGCTGCTGCCTGAAGGAGGCTGGTAGAAAAGATCACCATGAAGTCTGTCGGCGTCCCCACTAGCCTGAAGACTCTCACCACAGCCTCCAGCCAAAACTCAGCCGCCTGCGGGTCCGTCTCTCCCCGGAACCTGGGTGGCCTCTGGCGCTGGAACTCATGCAGCGCGCTCAATCGTCGTGCATCTTCTACTGCTGGGGCTGGTGGCATCGGTGGCCCAACGGATAGTAGTATCACTGGTGCCTCCACTGCAAGAGGGCCATGTACCGAAGCCTCGTCGCTCGACAGGCTATCAGCACGCACATCCCTCTGGGCTCTAGCTGGTCGTCTGTGAAAAGGCATTCTGAAAGAAACATCGTGACTCGGTCAAACGTTTATACCTGGTGAGCTGACCTGGTTTGAACTGTTTTAAGGAAAAACCTTTGAAAACACACACACAATTAGTGTTTTCGTAAACAAAGTCAGAAATCAGTTGTCAGGGTCCTGGTGTATGGATACGTCAGCCGCCCGCACCAACACTGGACTCCCTGAACTGAAAACCACACTCAGTACTCTTAACACTATTGCTTCACAGAAAGAAAATATCAGAGTTATAAGTTTTGTGGTAGAACCGACTCCTCTGATACCAATTTGTCACGACTCGTCCTCGGGGCCCGTGCCGTGACTACCCCAAGCCCGCCTTCCATAGGCCAGGGGCTGGCGACTAGCACCAAGGCGTAAATCCCGGTAAAAAGGGAAGGCATAGCCTTTGTAAAGTAAACAATCACACAGAGTACAAGCGGAAGAAGTAAATACTAAGTAAAAACTGAGTACAACAGTAAGTGCGGAAAGTATAAGGGGCCAGAAATACAAGCCCAACTGTAAAGTACAACTCGAAAGGGAAAACAGCAATTTAAAAGTAAAGCTGCTACGCCGAGCTGTCCACTGGAAATCCCACCTGAAGGGTGGGTACAGATAGCTCCTCTGCTCCTCGGGTCCCGTCATCCGCTCCGAGTATGTCCCGCCCAGTGGTCTACCTCCGGGTACTGCCTCGTCGTCACGTCCACCTCTGGGTACCGTCTCGTCGTGAGGTCCTCCTCCGGGTACCATCTCGTCGTATAGTCCACCTCCAGGTACCGTCCAGTCCCCGAACACTCGGCCTCTGTCAGCACTGCCCGTCGTCTGCAACCAACACAACGAGGTGCGGGCATAGCCCGTGCAGGGGTGAGTATAACGATACTCAGTAGGGACCCCTAGACCCTCAAGGTCTCACTAAAACCAACAAGGGCAACCACATAGAAGATCTCAACAGATAACCTCTACTTAGGTATATGCCCATACATATACCTAAGTTATCAAGTAACCCATCTCAATCATGAGGAAACACAAGGATTGTGAAATCAAAGTATAACTACTACCCAGGTATATGCCCATACATATACCTAAGTTATCAAGTGACCCATCTAAATCATGAGGTAAACACAAAGGTCAAAAGTCTCAGCTCAAACCAGGATTTTCATTATCGAAACCGTAACTGCTGAAGAGCTCTGTCTCTGGAGTGTACAGTGGTCCTGTCACGACTCTGAGATACTGCTCACTAACCTAATACTGCTGAAGTACTCCTCCTGTCGAGTACCGCGGGTCAGCCACCCAGACACAGTAGTGCTTCCCGCCGAGGTATGTCACCCAAACACAGTAGTGCACACCCCCTAGTAGCCTACTGAGGTACTCTCCGGACGAGTACCGCGGGTCTGCACTGTCACATAGGTAGTGCTCCGTCCGCCATGGGTCTGCACCTCAGAAAGTAGTGCTCCGTCCACTGGGCTAGTCGACTCACTCCAAGTCGAGTCGGTCAAGCAGTCGTCAGGTCTCAGCCAGTTACACGGTCTCCGTACGCCGCACGCTGGTCACTGGGAGGGTCCGCTCCACGAGCTACAGGTCGATACTCCAAGTATCTCAAAGTCCCACAAAGAAGTATCTCAAAGTGCTGCCTCGTCATAGGGGTCTCAACAAAACAGACGGCGCGTCAATCGGACGCCCGGTCTGTGAGTTATTAGCTTTTTCATCCCAGGGGCCCGGTTGGTTTCGTGAGCGAACCAAACCCGGCCGTATCTCAACTATACCCCGAACTCTCTTAGGGTATACTCATAGGGACCGTTTCTCAACGAGATCACCAACGCCGCTGACGGTTCGTCAAACGGACGATCTGTCAAAAAGATATCAGCTTTTCCGTTCCAGGGGCCCGGTTGGATTTCGGTGCGATCCAACCCGGCCACTATCCATCTGCATCCAATTCTTGGGCGGAGGATGCCAAAAGTTCCGTATCGTCAACAGGAACTCAACGCAACAGACGGCGCGTCAATCGGACGCCCAGTCTGAGAGTTATTGGTTTTTCCGTCTCACATCCACCCTGGGAAACTTCCCAGGAGGTCACCCATCCTGATCACTACTCTAGGCCAAGCACGCTTAACTATGGAGTTTTAACCACGTAGGCTCCCAAAAAAAAAGGTGTACCTTGAGTATAGTATACCGAAACGACTGTCTCGATCCAAGGATCGCGTTGCCACTGACGGCGAGTCGTTTGGAGGCCCGTAGCCTAAGATACGGGCATTTAACCAAAAGTGGTCCGAAACTGGGGGTCTGGGCCCGGGCCGACCCGGCCCGACCCCCCCCTGGGTCGGCCGAACCGGGTTGACCCGCCCTGGGCGGCGACCCGGCCCGACGACCCGGCCCGGCTCGGAAAACCCAGCCCGGCGCGGCGGCGCGGGCCGGTGCGGCGGCGCGGTCCGGCGCGGCGGCGCGGTCCGGCGCGGCGGCGCGGCCTGGGCGACTTTCGTGTGTCGCGCGCGGGGGGCAAATCCCCCACCTTTCCTCAGCTGGCGGCGCGGCAACCTGCCGCGCCTAAAGAAAAACGGCCCCCCTCACGTGGGGGCCTGCCTTCGAGAAAACGGGCGGCCGCCTGCCCCCCCTTTGTGAAACCGGCACCCTCATAATGGAGGGGCCATTAAGGCTGGCCGGGGGAAATTATTTCCCCCGGTTTTCTCCCTTCCGGCCGGCCCGACCTGGCCGGACGGTTCTTCCTCAACGGGACCGGCAAGGCCGGTTCCCCTTCCGGCTTCCGACACCGGCGGCCCGGCTGGCCGCCGGTCTTCTCGTTCCGCCGCGGCCCGGAACCAGCCGCGGCATTCGTTGTCCGGCGCGGTGCGACGGCACCGCGCCCCTCCACCGCGGCACCTTGAACTTTCTTCGACGCGGCGCGACGGCGTCGCATCCTTGCATTATTTAACGACGTGGCGCGACGGCGCCGCGCGTTTCTTGCCGTATGATCCTGCGCAGTGCGACGGCACCGCGCCACACCCGTTTCAATCCACAACAAAATCAACATGAATAAGAGGAGGGTCGGCCGTGTTCGTGCGGTCCGGCCCCCTCGCGTTATTTGCTAATAATCGGCCTTTAATGAATGATAAACTTTCACAATCTTTTAAATTAAATAAAAAGATTTGGAATCAAGGCCCGACAAATATTAACCTTCAAGTTCGAAGGAGAGATCCATATAACTTTAAAAAGTTAAAACCCCTACCTTGATTTAAGAGGTGACGAGATTCGGCGTCGCGAAAAGAGATGTCGCAGAAGAAGACGTCGTCGGTATTGCGGGTATGGCGTCGCGGAAGACGGTTCCCGAGAACGTGGCGTTCTTCGTCGATGTCTGATCGTTCTTCGCGTTCTTTTTCAAGAGGATGAAGAAACTTCAAGACTTCTAAGCCTTCTTTCCAAAATCTCTCAAACAACACAACCCAACCAAATGAAATAAGTTCTCCACTTATTTAATTAACTTCACATGGCTTTTGAAATTCAAGTGTTTGAAATTCAAAAGACTCACACAACTCACCACATTAAAATCAACTCATTTAAGACATAAGTTATAACTAAGTTAAAATCATTTAAGTGGGAGTTGAGGGGTTTTAGAGGATATGAAGAGGTGGGGTTCGTGTGGGCCCCACCAGCCTCATAACCTCCCAAGGGAGGTTGGGTGGTTACCCAACTTCCACCATGAGCTAACACTTAGAGTAAGTTAATAAACATTGTAGTGTAGTTATAAAAACTTCCACAATTTTTATTATCAACACTCGTGTAAACGCAACTCCGGAACAGGAGTTCCTAAGTAATTACTGGCGCTGCGGTTCCATCGGTGCCCTCAGAATTCGATTCCGGGCACCGGTTCAAAAGATAGAAATTCGCGCTCGCTCGTTCACTGAACGTACCCGAGCCAAACTTCGGAAATTAATTTCGGGCACACCGGGCCTCGGAATCAGGCGTCGTCAGAAACTGCGTTCTTGTAAAATTCCAAAGAAAATTAAGAAAAAATTTCCTTGAAATTTCCAGGTCTTTAAAGCCTTCAATGTTTAGTGAGTCTTCTAATCCCCTTCTCACATAACAATGGATTAACTCCATTGTAAATATTTTATTTGTCCTCTTGTGCTCTGAAGAAGAGAAAGTTGTACTGGCAGTCTATCGTTTTGATGGGGAAGCTGATCAGTGGTGGACACTAATCAATAATACAAAGTCCCAAGAGGAAATTGATTCCATAGATTGGGAGGAATTCAAGAGGATGTTTTTCAACAAATATTTTCCTCGAACCCTCCGTCTCAATATGGAAAGAGAGTTCCTTGGACTCAAGCAGAAGGAAGATGAGTCCATCGGGGCATATGAAGCGAACTTTACAAGGCTTGAAAGGTACGCCTCTGGCCTTGTCATGAACACAGAAATCAAGATGGATCTCTTATTTAGCGGACTAAAGCTGAGTCTACGAAAAGTGTTGGCAATTCGAGACTTCGACAGCTATGAGGAGATTGTCCGTTGTGCCCTCAAGATTGAAATGGCGATTAGAGACTCTCAGTGGTCTCATGGGCCTAGTGACAAGAAGCAAAAAATGGAGAATATCATGTGTGGTTCATCAAACAAATCCCATGATGGAAAGAAGACTCACTTTTCCATTTGTAAGAATTGTGGGAAGAAGCATCTTGGTGACTATCTCAAGGGAACCAGGAATTACTTCAAATGTGGAAAGTTTGGTCATCTGGCCAAGAACTGCCGAAGGGATATGAAAATCCCACTAATGTTGAAGAAGAACAGAAGGTTCAGATCAACACTCAGCCTGCAGTGTAGTGTTTTAACTGCAAGGAGCTTGAGAATTATGCGAACAATTTCCCTAAGCCGGGGGTTATCGGAGGCAATCAGCAACAACATTCAAGGCAACATGAAAGGGATTATGCTATCACTACTGATGAGGTGGAGCTGTAAAACGATGTGGTGACAGGTACGCTTGTTATTCATTCAAGAATAGAGAATGTACTATTTGTTTTTGTCTATATTAAGGGTTTCTCACACTATGCTTTTTATTTATAGGAAATGGAGGGATTTAGAAGGAACTGGGTTAACATTGAATCTGATTAAGAATTTGGTGACTACGAGCAGTACAATGGGGTAATGTATGGATTGAAATTTTTTTGATTATGCTGAATCAGCTATCATGATATATGATTAATAATGTGAACATTGGTGGAATTACTAACACAACAAATAAGAGGAATATTGACTTTTATGAATGTCCATGTAGTGAGGAACATCGAGGAAAGAAGATTAATCTTCATTCATGTCTAGAAGAATGGTATAAGACCCTTTGAGAAATACCTTATATATAGGGTAATATTTTATCTATGCAGGAAAAATTTTTATAGAGTGATGAACTATCATGGAGTTCAATGTCTTATTTGTAGAGAACATGGGCATTCCCCAACTCAATGACCTAACCTGAGAACTTACTTTTAAACCAAGGAATGATATATTTTACTAAATTTACTAAAGATTAATGATTTAATTGTTTATGTTTTTAGATTAATGAATTATGAAATATATAAGGATTGTTCAGTTTATGTATTATTCTATTTGGATTTACAAGTAATGTGATTGAAGTGAAAGTGATATTTTTAATAAGGGAACATAAACCATAATATGTTCCTTATGATAAAATCATTTTATTTTTATAAATATATTTTGGATATGAAAAAGTAATTTGGATGGTATTGATTAACTCAAAACTGATAAAGGATCTCTTGAAAAAGTAGTCTATGGATGAAGTTTTCAACTTCTTATATTTAAAAAAAATATCAAGTATCCTTTGTAATAAGGAAGCATGAATGTTTTACAAAATTATTAATGGTAGATTAGGTTACTACCATGTTTTAATAGAATATATGATGAGGGTATTCACATGTTTGGAATGTGACCAACAATAGATACCTTATGATATATGAGACATAAATGTTAAGACAGTTTAGTTCACAACTTTCTATAGCATTAGAATTTCAGCTTTCATAAATATTGTATGGTTATCCGTTTATGGATAGTATAAGTTAAACTATAGAAGATGTTAGTAGATTAAATTATTATCTCACAATATGTAGACTAATTCCTATTATATAACTTGTGATAAACTTCTTATTATGATAAAGATAGATAGAATGATCTATCATTCTATTTATGGATTGCATGATCTGTTAATGCATCATGAATGAAATATTCAACATCATTCATTTGAATATGATATGAAGGGGAAATTGTTAAAGGCATGAACAATGGTGAGATGGTATAGAAAACATGTATGTATATCTTCTCGTGAATATTATTTAACATTAGGAAAATACATTATGATGTAAAAGGGTGTCTTACTATCGTCATTTTTTGATGATATTAATGGCCTTTTTCATGCTTCCTTAGTTTACAATTTTGTGATTGTTGAATTTCTATTGATCACCCGCATTCTTTGGATCATTGATCATTATTAATATCTATGATTATTTACACTTTTCCCCCATTCCCAAATCTTTACTTATGTTCTCTTACGTGGATGCCTAGACATGATTTACTTTGGGGAATCATTATTTTACAACTATTCCTTTTTAAAAGGATGTTTTAGTGTTCACTTTTATGGTGTGTGTATCTTTAAATAAAACTTTAAAGTAATAAACCATTTATAAAATAGATAAACATTGAGGGATAAATTCATTTTATGGGGTGTAGAATGTATCACCCTGAGATTTTGTGAATTATTTTTTTTCGAATCTTTTTGATATTTCCCATTTCATGTAACATTGAAAATAGATTATTTTTTTATTAATGAATTATGTTTGGATTATATTGAATGAAAAAAGAATAAATTTTATATTTCTTTACATGGAACACTTAGGATATGTTGTGTTACATGCAATGTAGACTTTCCTCAATGGTTTGCATAACACGCGTGACCGAGGCTTAGCGAATTATAATATATCATTAAATTATGATGCAACATAACCATTAAATTATATTTTATGAATATTATTAACTATTATATATTAATATATACATATATATTTTCTAAAAAATATAAAATGAATTTAATAGTTAAAAATTATATAGGAATGAATATAATAACTAATTGAATATAAATAGAGTATATTTATTGAAAATGATTATTACGATCACAAGTTGTTTTAATCCTAATAAATTAAATTAACTACAATTAATAAAAAATTTCAATGTAATATATATGTTATATATCCATGTAAATATATTTGATATTAAACCGATAAATTTTATATGAAAAAGATAAAAATAAAACCAATTTAACACATAAAACCCAAATTTTTATTAAGTATTTGTTACCACATTGTAATGGAGAACCCTTTTAAAATCCAAATTTTTACACCTTTATAAATACCACCCCTAACCTCCCTATTTCAACCCATAAACCCTTTTATATCTTAAAATCTCTACCCAAAAATCTTATCCTCATTCTCCACACATCAAAGTGATTCTGTTCTCATCAAAAGTCAAAATCCAAGGCCCTCAATGGTCTTTCAATGAGGGGATATTCAATAGGTAATTTTCTCAAAGTACCTATCTTAATTTATTTTATTTTTCTACTTTATCATCACCTCATTCATCTATAAATGCATGATAAATTCAGAATCATATATATACAATATTTTAATGTTTCTATGGGAATATATCAAATCAATTTAATTTCTTACTTCTTCTTATTCAAAAAAAAAAGTTTTTGTCCAAGTTATGTCGGTTAATCGCCTCTGGGAATAACGTTTTTCTTCTTTTACCATTACCTCCTTCCCAGTTGTTCTTAAAACAATTTTTCTGAAAAAAAAAATATTTTTATAACTTTATTATAACCTATTAAATATTCTGAAAATCTTATATTAAACAGACCTTCACTCTTTCAATATTGTGGTTATACGATAACATCGTTTTTGGAAGTGTGGACTACAACCCCCTCATAGAGATGTGATTCATCACACAGTAAATAGTGCATATTAAGGATAATTTTAATAAAAAAATAAAATATATTACATATATATAGTAATGGAATTACAATATACATATGTATCATATAATTTTCAATATTTTAATATGCCAAAGAAAAATTGAAACAGTGTTCATGTGTACGTACGACCTACCATCTCTATGAACTTTGTATTCCATTTCATTTATCTATCTTATATATATTTATATACTGAAACATATATAATATATAAATAATGTTTTAAATTATTCAATTAATTTAATCATGGTCTATGAAATATTATCATGAATAACAAGTCAAAACGTTAATGATAAACAAAGTGATTATTACCCAAAATATTTCTTTAACTTGCAATTGCTAATAAACGGGTAATATAAAGTCATAAAACAATCATATATGATATCATAAATATGATTATGGTTCTTTTATAGTTTAATAATAGGTTTAAAACCATTATACAAGAGTTTTTGACACGTACGGAGAGTATCTGACCTAAGGTAAGGGAATTTCATCTCACTTTCAATTTTCGTTAGATATAAGCCATGGTCACCAACTATTTCTTATGTGTGGTGTATGTACTTTCTCTATTATATTTCATATCATCAATACATTTTTATTCAATGTATTTAAAGATTAATTTGAATATATATGGCTTATAATTTAAATGATAAAAGTGGAATGGGACACTTTGAATGTTTAAAGAATTAATTCTTTCTCTATTTCAATAATCAGGATATTATTTTACGTCACTATTTATATAGATATAAAGGGATTATAAAGGAAATTTTATGAATATTTTTTTTCATTCATATTTTTTCAAAAAATAATCATTTTATTGTTTTAAGTAATGGATAATTTTGCAATCTCGTTATTATCCAAGATTGTTTATACGTGAGTATTTACTGGGGTCTACTTATCATCCATGTCCATGTTTTATAAAATTGATTTCATAAATTTTTTTAATATTACCATATATATATTTAAGGTCATTTTTATACTTCTTTTACTTTTTACTACATGGTGTGAAAGGAATATTTCATTCTCTTTTTAAATGGGGTACTTTTTTTCTTTTTTGGAAAAAAGTGTGTGAATAACATTTTTTATCTTATACGGCATTAAGGGATTTTTATATTTTCATAATTCCATATTTCCATGAAGTTTCCTTTACAATATTTCAATTTTATTTTCAAATAAATTCTTTTCTTTGAAAATTTCATGGCATTTTAAGAAAATAAAACATTTTCAAAGAAGAAAGGATATTTTCCTCATGAATAAATTTCATGTGTTTTATCAAAAAAATCATCTAATATGACATTCATTAATAAGGATATATTTCAAGTATAACTAACCAATTATTACTATAGTTTGAAAAATTTTATTTTATTAATGAAATCAAGTTGTTCATATTGGATTATGTTATTATTGAATTATGTTTAAGAAACCCATTTTATCCCTTAGGTTGTGCTATGATGAGTGATTTATGTTTTTGTGGAACATGTAAGAATGCTTTCATTATGATACGTATGGGACCTATAACAGCATCCAATTCATTAGGAAAATATGGATAACTCATGAGGTATATTTGTTATGCGTGAACCTAATTTCATATTGAAAATTCTATGTGTGTACATGGTTTTCATGTCCATAATTGTTTGATTGGACCTAGTTTCAATGCCCATATATTTGTTAAAGGGATTGATTATATGTCCTTAATTTAATGAGAGAACTTGTTATTATTTATACATGTTCAAAAAGTTATAAATCACTATTTATGACCAAATTTCTCATTTTATTTCAATGTTATGATCTTATGGACTATGATCATTGATTTTACTTGTGATTTATGTTTTCTTTTTATATGTAGGGCATTAACTTCTAATGTTATGATCACATTCAGATACCCTTTATGTTCATGATTATGTTTAAATATCACCAATGTTTACCCTTACCGATCATCTTAGCTCACCCCTTTCATGTTTCAATTCCCCAAGATTTGAAGAAGGTTATTAAGTAAGATGTGTCCATAAAAGGGGTTCTAATTATGAGGGATAAAGTAAAAGATGATGTATACATTTTATGTAGCAATTGTTTAGGTTTCCCAGCTTCCAAAGACAATAAACTAATACAATATCTGGGTGTCTATTTGTTTGATGTATTAAGTATTATGTAAAATTAATGTAATGTCCACGTATTCCATTTTTTGGGTATTTAAAGATGGTATCAGAGTGAAGGTTTAGTTTACATTTGGAAACTAGGATGATAAAACCATAGTTAGATCCCTAGGGATATTTATACTGATATTTTTAGGGATGTTTCTATGTATTATCCTAAGGTGTCATAGAGAGGTGTAATAATTTAGAACTCCTATAAGTGATATTCCATGATTATAAGGTTTTCCTATATAATTGGTGTTTCTCACACTATGCTTTCTATTTTTAGTCAATGGGGGGAACAAGAAGGAACTGGGTTAACATTAAATCTGATGGAGAATTTGGTGACTATCATCAATGAAATTGGATAATTAATGGAGATAAATATTTTATGATTATGATAAATTAGCTATTACGATATGTGATTAATAATTTGAACATAGGAGGTATTCCTAACACATAGAATAATAGGAAGATAGAATTTTATAAACGTTCACATTGTGAGAAACCTATAGGAAAGAAGATTCTAGATCCTCCACGTCATGAAGAAGGGATGAAGACCCTTTTAACAATACCTTAAATGGATGGTAAGTAGCTATATTTGTATGAAAAAAGGGTCATAGAGTAATGGATTTCTTGGATTTTAATGACTTATTTGTAGAGAAAATGGTCATTACACAACTAAATGACCTGGACTAAGAACGTAATTATAAACCATTGAAGGACATATTCCTTTCCAATTACTGATAATGAAGGATTTAAATGTTTATGTTGTTGGATAAATGAATTATGAAATATACAAGGATTTCTTAGATTATGTGTTTTTTTTTATAGGATTTTTATGTAATGTGATTTTATTGAAATGTGATATTTTGAATAAGGGAAGATAATACTTAACAGATTCCTTATGTTAAGATATTTTTTTTTAAATACATGTTGGATATGAATAAGTAATTTGGATGGAATTGATTTCCTCAGAACTGATAAAGGGTCTTTTGAAAAAGTAGTCCATGGATGATGATTTCAACGTAGATTTAATGAATATATCCAGTAACATTTGGATTAAAGAATCATGCATGTTTTCCAAAAGAATTTATGATTAGTTGAGTTATTAACATGTTTCAGGTGAATATAAGATGAGGGTATTCACATGTTTGGAATGTGACCAACAAGAGACACCTTATGATATATGAGGGATAAAAGTTAATCCAATTTATTTCACCTTTTTCTATAGATTTTAATTTTCATATTTCAGAATGATTGTAAGGTTATCCATTTATTGATGGTATAATTTATACTCTAGAAGATGTTTTTTAGATTAAATTATTATCTTACTATAGATGGACATATTTATATTAGAAAACTTCTAATAACCTTTTTATTATGATAGAGATAGATGGAATAACCTATCATTATATTTATAGATCACATTATATATTAAGTCTTACAGAATGACAAATTCAACTTCATTTATTTGAATAATATATGAAGGGGAAATATTTCAAGGAATTACCAATGGTGATATTGGATAGAAAAAAAATATTTTATATCTTCTCATGCAATTTATTCAATATTAGTAAAAGGGATAATGATGTAAAAGGGTGTATTATTATCTTCAATATTGATGATATAAATTTCCTCTTTCATGTTTACTTAGTTTATGGTTTTCTTATTTTTAAATTTCTCTAGATCACCCACATTCTTGTGATCAATGATATTTATCAATCTCTTTGATTATTTACCCTTTTCGTCTATTCCCAAATCATCACAGATGTTCTCTTATATAGATACCTAGACATGATTTACTTTGGGAAATTATTAATTTTCAACTATTCATTTTTAAAAGGAAGTTTTAGAATTCATATTTATGATGTGGGTTTATATAAATGAAACCTTAAAGTATTAAAACTTTGACAACCCAGATGATTTTCTAGCGTGAAATTCATTTTAAGGGGGGTATAATGTAACACTATAAGATTTTGTGAATTGTTTTTTTTGAATATTTTTTATATTTTACATTTTTGGTAACATTGAAAGTAGTTTATTTTATAACAAATCACATTGTTTTTATTACATTAACTAAAAAAACATAAATTTTATATTTATCTACATGGATCATTGATGTTAGCTTGTGTTTCACTCAACAAATACTTTCCACAATGGCTTTCGTAATACACATGATCGAGGCTTAGAGAACAATAATATGTCATTAAAATATGATGTAACCTAGCAGTTAAATTAGATTTTATGAATATTTAAAACTAACATATGTAGATATATATTTTTTACAAAATTAAAATTTAATTAAATAGTTACAAATTATTTCTAAATGAATATAATAACCAATTGAATATAAAGGGGGGAATTTTAGACAATTATTATGCTCACAAGTTTTTTTAATCCAAATAAATTAAATTAACTAAAATTAGAAAGTAATTTTAATGTAATATATATGTTATAAATACATGTAAAACCTTTTTATATTCATCCAATAGATTTTATAGGCATAAGATAAGAATAAAACAAATTTCACACATAAATCCCAATGTTTTTATTAATAATGTTTTACTACCTTTTAATGGATAACCATTTTTAGATAAAAAATTTGACACCTTTATAGATTTAATATTTCAATATAAACCTCCTCTTTCAAATATATACATAAAAATTATTTTAGGATAAATTTTTTGTATTTTTCTATATGGTTTAATTTTTTAATCAATAGTTAAAAATACAAGATTTTAATTCAAAACTAGTTTTTTATATAATTAATTTAAATGGTTAAATTATAATTTTACATTGTTTAACAATTAAGTTAGATTATATTTTTTTAAATCAATCAATTTTTGGTCATTGGAATCAATATCACCTTGAAATCAGATATAAAAACATTTCAAACTTTTGAATGTTTAACATTAAAAACTTGTTTTTTAGTTTTGTCTGCATAATTAATTTTAAGTGTAATTTTCCAAATTCATTGAATTGAATTATGTAAAATTGATTCCATATTTTTAATTATAAGTTAGAAATTATTTTGTAATGTTAATTTAAATTTTAGATATAAAAATGTTACCATGGTAAAAAAAATTATTTACCGTTGTATTGTTAAAATTGTGACCATGGTTTATGTTAAAAGGTAAAATCATAAAATACCTAAAAATTTAAACATTTCATGGTTTTATAATTTATTGATAAACCCTAACCATAATAAAAAAATTTAAATGAATGTATAATTATTTTAAATTAAATCTACCTCAATGGGGATTGTTTTAATATAAAATAATTAATAAATTAATCCCTTGAACCCAACTATCCTCAAGTATTTATTCCACACATCACCTCCCCATTTCGACCCAAAAATACTTTTAGATACTAAAATATCTACCAAAACCTATCTTACTCACTATTCCCACGTTCAAGTTCTTCTGGTATCACCAAAATAACAATTCCAATTCCCTCAAAGTTCTTTCAAGGGGGGACATTTATGATGTAATTTTCTCAAAGTACCTCTCTTAATTTGTTTTTTCTACTTTATCCTTAAGTCCTTAATCCACAAATTCATGATAACTCCATAATAATGTATATTATGGATTTTTATTCTTATAATGGAATATCTGATAACCAAATCATTCCTCACCTCCTCTTATTCAAGGAAATGAAAGTACAGTATAAGTTATACCGGTTAATCACCTCTATGAATGATGTTTTTGTTCTTTTTCCATTACCGCCTTCATGGGTGGACATAAAACTATTTTTATTGTAAATTAATATTTAAATATATATATTTATATATAATCCTATTTAATATTATTTAAATTTTATATTAAACATACCTTCATGCTTTCCATATTTTGGTTATACGATAACATCGTTTGTGGAAGTGGGGACAACCGCCCCCTCAAAGCGATATGATTCGCTCAAGATATACATGGAACTTATTAAAGATAATTTCAATAAAAATATGTCACATATTTGAAATATATATAATAATTTAATTATAATATACATATGTATCATAAACCTTTCAATATTTTAATATGAAAATGAAAAATAGAAACAACGTTCATGCGTACATACGACCAACTGTCTCCATGAACGGTGTTTTCCATTTTAGTTATATATAAATTATATATATTTATATAATGAATATATATGATATATAAATCATTTTTTAAATTATAAAAGTTAATAAATAAGGATATAAGTAATATGATTAAGAATAAAAAATTAAAACACATATGATAAACAATGAAATTATTAACTGAAACGTTGCTTTAACTTGGTATTGATAATAAACTGGTAATATATAGTCATAAAATAATAATATATGATATCATAAATAATATTTTGATTCTCTTACAAGTTAATAATATGTTTAAAACCATTATAAAATTGTTTCATAATCATACAAAGAGTATCAGACCAAATGTAAGGGAATTCTGTCTCACTTATAATTTTCATAAGATATAAGAATTATTCACCACATATTTCTTGTGTGTGGTGTTTGTAATACCCATACTATATTTCACATCATGAATACATTTATCATCATGGTATTTAAATATTCATATGAATATATCGGGCTTATAATTTAAATTTTTAAAGGGGCGTGAGATGAATTGAATGTTTAACGATTTAATACATTCTCCATTTCAATATTCTTGATATTATTTTACATAACTATTTATATGGATATAAAGGGATTATAAAGGAAATTTTTTGTCTATTTTTATGATAATTATAATATCTTAAAAAAGACTCTTTTTTATGTTTTATATAAGGGATAATTTCACAATCTCATTATTATTTGAGATTGTTTATAGGTGAGTATTTACTAGGGTTTCTTTATCATGAATTTCTATGTTTCTTAAAAAATAATTCATAAAATATTTTACTATTCCTCCAATAAATTTTACATTTTCATTTCAAAACCAAAAAATATACCATTTTTAAAACCCAAGCCATTATACCACTCTTAATTCTCATTTCATAGTACTTTATCATTTCAAAAAGGAAGTAGTCACTTTAACCATATAAAGGTTAATTAACTACTTTGATCTTATTTCATAAGTTTTGGGACCCCTAATAAGTTTCCCCAATTCCACCAATATATTTGGTCTAATAAACATTTCAAAAAAAATTAATTATCGGTGGATGTGGAATTAGATTTCACAACTATATATTTAGGCTATGTTTCCTCTTAACCCCATATAACATAAATTATGTGTTTAAAGGTATAAATTCATTTCTAGGTAAATTCCAAAACATAAATACCCACCTAAAATTAAAATTCCTTAATGTTAAGTCAACTCAAACTCAATGAATTTAAATTAAATATGATCAAGCATGAAAAATATGGAAAGAACATGCCACACATGCACTCTATGAACAAGGAAAGACTATGGGTCAAAATAGAGGGACCACCTACCATAGATATAGGGGAGTCCATATTCCACGTATCATCCTTCAATTTGAGCCAAAATATTTAAAATTAAAGAAGTAGAACAACACCATGAAAATATGGAATAACCCACAAAAGTGATGAACCAAAAATGTTTTGGTAATTGAAAATAAGAAAAATGGATAAAGGAGTGTTAAATTCCCCCATAGATCTCCAATTAATTTTGTGGAAAGTGAAACAAACCAAAGATATGGTGATCCACTATGTTAATAGGGAAGGGATCCTCTTCGATTTTTGGAAATGTCTATAATGTTATCAATTTATGAATTATTAATAATAGGTGGGAAGTGGTAAATAATCCTCTTCTCCTCTTAAAAAACTAGTAGAACCCCCCCCCCCTAAATCTGGTGGACCAATGATGAGACCATGGAGAACTATATCCATACAAGAATACCACCATCTAGTTTGTGGGACTAAAGTATCCTACTGTTATCCTAAGTCCTTCCTCAAACCCATTCTTACTTACATGACCTCTCTAAAAAACCATTCATACTGGTACATTTTTTAGGTTATAAAATTGAAAAAATTTCTATGATGTCTGATTCAAAAACTAATAAATCAACTAGTAGATAATTCGAGATGTTCTTTAAATTAAGAACACCCATACAAAAACATGAATTACATTGCTTCCCATTATTCTCTATTTCGAATGAATTTTATTGAATATCATGGTTAATATAATAGTGTCAATATCCATCCCTTAGATGGTTTTCCCCATATTTTTCATGTGTGAAACCATTACCCTATGTTATAATTGATACTGTGTTTTTTAGTTTCTAGCTCGGGAAAATTGAAAACATGCCACAGGCCTTATGGAGGAACAACCAAGGAGACATTTCTAGTTGAACCCAGATGATTTATTAAAAACTAGTTTCAAATTAATTTTTATGTGGGAATTTTGGTATCATATATTGAGATTTTTAGGGCATAAGTGCGTGTATGGGGAGTGCCTGACCATTTGTTTCTATTCTAGACAACAAATTACCATAAAAGTTAGAATTATTTATTGACTGTTTTTTTTAGTAATTTTGATGCGATATAAAATTTATTACCTTTCATTCAAATTATGAAATTATTTGTTGATTAACATAGTTGGTGGTATCATTAAATGTGTTATTTGTTGATAAAAAAATTTTTGTTTTATGGTTTTACTTCATAAGGAACTATTGGAATCATAGTGAGGGATTTGTTAGGTAACTAGTATATATTAATTTAATTTTTTATTTATATTAAACATTTATTTAGATTTTTATTGTATAAGGATTGTAAGTATAAAATTTCATGGAAAAAAATTTGTGTTCACAATTAGCACACAATTTGTCATATCCATGTTCCTAACCATGTGAATGGATTTACAGGGAGACTGTTCCATTTCACATAGTCTATAAATGATTTTTCAAATCATATATGACCTTCCCTAAAACCATGAAACATAATGGAGTGGATAGGGATCACCCATGTGGTTTATACATGGTTTCAAAAACCATTTGGTTAAACCGTTATGGTTTCCCAGAATGTTTTAAAAAATGGGATTTCAAAAAATACTCATGTTAGGTTTTATCTTCCATCCACCATGATTCTCTCTATCATTAAATCCATGTCGTTATATCCTTGTATTACTTTCTCTTCCAAGTATTTGGGGGATTTTCCTTATACTTTTTTGGATTCTTTCAACATTATTAGTGGTTTTCTTTTCCCATTATCATTCCTCTACTCGAAGTTCTTATCCTATTTCATTGGTGTTTTAACCCTGTAAACCCTAGGAGGAATGAACCTGGGGTTTTAGGGTGGAGTTTATATGGATTCATTAGATGATTATATCATTAGGTGTCCCCATCCATCATTTATAGTAATCAATTATGAAATAGGAAACATTTCTTGATTCTTAATGTAGGTTTCACTACATGCCCTATGTTTTCCAATGGATTGCCTTAGTTCTTCGATTTTCATTCGACAATTATTAGTTTATTGAGACCGGTTATTATTTTAAGGTTTTTATTATTTTTTATTGTTGTGATAGGATCACCTCTAAAAAATAGTGATTTTTCCTAGTTTTCCCTTTGAAAAAAAATTATTCTGAAAAGTTGTTTGGTAAAATTATTTTATGCAAACTTATATTTTTAAATGGTATTTAAAATATAATTTAAAATATAATTTTAATAAAAACATTTTTTCCCATCTATGGTTATGTTATTTGTTATAAATGTGATTTTCAGTGCATAAGGGTGACTTTGGATGTGTTGGTGTTATGAAAGTTGATTCCCCTAGCTTTAGGCATGATCTAGATAGGATCTATTGGTTATACCCTTGGAGGCCTAGATTGTTATATTTTTTTGGTACATACAGTTCATCCAAGTGACCCATGAGAAAATCCTAAACATTTAGATCCCGTAGTTTAAATCTCCATTGTGATGTACATATTCTTCGGATTAGTTTTTTAATACTTTTATGAGATTCCCATGTATTGATTTATTACAATCACATTCTTAACTACTTATTACCCTCAGTTATATTTGGGATTTTTTTTTGAAACCAAAGTATTTATGAAGTGATTTTTAACTAAATGGTTATCAAGTTATTATTTTTAAACTAGCAATAAGTTATTTTAATTCTGAAATGTGGTTTGTATATTCATTATTGTATCATACTTTTGTTTTACTCACACATGAATATTTCATGGGAACATGAAGAATTTTTTCTATTAGAAATAAAAAAAAGGAAAAGGTGTTTTATCATATAGTATTTAATTTTAATAATCATGTTATCATCCTAGGTATGTTTCGGTGGGGTCCAACGACCACATTGATCTAATTTTTTCATCCCCTTATTGGATCCTTATCTTTCAATTATTTGGATTTTTGATATGTATTGTCCAACTTTCCTCATGAAATATTCTCAATGTTTTGTTTTTGTATGCAATGTTAGTACGTCATGTTTTATTTATATTTATATTCTTCTAATGTTGTTAATTTATAAACTATGTTTGTAGTCATTTTTATTGACAATCTTGGCATATTTTATAGAATGGATGTCCAACCCCAGGATGGGTCAATAAAAAATTTAAATGGAGAAATTTTTTCCAATGTTAGAATCAATACCCAGGCACTAGTTTATAGCCTAGGGTGATTAGTAATGTGTCTCAGTCCTTGTTTTCGGCTGACCCTAGTGATGTGGAAGGTTGTCCCATATTGGTTTTTTACACATACAATATGATAATTAAATAGATAATGGTTTGGATAGATAAATAAGATTGATATTGAGAAAATATATAAAAGATACAAGATACCAGATATAGACTTAAGATATATCTATGGGATGTATTTTTCTATAAATAATAATATTTTTATCAATTGAGTGATTAATTAACATGGATATTCCAGAATAAATAGTGTATCGACCACCCGGTGGGATGTATATTTTAGGTTTTTATTTTTATTTTGATTTTAGTTGAGTTATGGTGGAATTAATGTATGTTTTTCAAAGGCAACACATGTAAAATTTCTATTATTATTCAACAGGTTTTTTATTCATAATGATCTATTAATTTCTCTATGATTTCTATTTTATTAATGGTTTATGGGAAACCAATCATGAGGGGATTGGTGTTATAAGGGTTAGTGGAGAACATAAAATGGGGGTGCAGCATGTGTATAATTTTTTATTCTTCAGTTATTTTCTCATTATTTGGTATTTATTATTATCAATAAATATCTTATTCTATATTTACTTGGAGATAGTGAGTATTTCTGGGGGATGAAACCAAATTTTATGGAGGGGAATGTGTGGGTGACAATCAACAGAACTTATACTTGGATTATGATATTTCTTTTAAGACATAAAGTTTGGTTATATATTATCTTGAGAGATGGATTACTTGAACTAGGATGTTTTAATTTATACATAGTGTTCGATCTAGATACCTCTACAACTCTCACAGCTAATGATATTATTTATTTCAAAAGTGAAATTGAGTTATGATAAATAATGAAAACCCATACTTGGATTCATTTTCCCCTATTAATAATCTATCATATCATCTTACTTTTTTATCATTTATTTACACTTATTATTTAATATAGTTATATTTGTAAAATTGTGAATGTGTTTTACCTATTCAAGTCTATGTTCCAATTACACATGGGATTGACCATAGGACTTTCACATCCTATACTACATGTTACTGTATTTAGTGATATTTGGTTTCATGTTTTCAAATTATATATTGGTTCAAGACCATGGTAAGTAAAAACACCTATAGGGTCAGTCATTTTTTTAGTAATGTTTTCAAGAACTAGTCTTATCTTTATTCCAATATTATAGGATAGACGTCTCCCTCCATTTTTTAGTTATTTTATTTTAGTATATAATTCATTAGTGTTTTTATATTATTTTCATCATTTGGTATTTTTAGTTTTTATGGTATGAATTCTATGCATATTCAAGATGAAACCATGATCCTTTCACATCAGATTGACTAACTTTAATGGATAAATTTTCATAATGGAGGAACTACGTAACTATACCTAGTTGAGGATAAGACAGATCCCCACATCTGGAAATTCACGTTCAATGTGGCATGTCATGATTTTGAAAATATGGTCAATTAAAATAAGAATTCAAAAGTTGTTTTGAAGGAAGAATTCAAACATGGGGTATTACTTCAGAAAACACCCTGGTGTGATGTTTATTTCAAATCAGAAACAATGGTAACTCTTGTGTACAAAGACGAAGTTGTTTCATTATAATATTTCATCATCACTACCGATATAAAGGAGGAAAAATGTTGAATCCTTTTATAAGGAAGAGGAATATAAAGAGGAAGAGGGAAAAGAAGATAATGGTGTGAAAGTTTCTAAAATTTTTAGAGACATGGTCAATTTTATGGTTGATTAGTCTTCCATCTAAGAAAGAAAAATACATGAAAAAATTCCAAAAGGAGATTATTAAGAAGATTATAAAGAAACTTATGATATCTATAATAATGTTGAATAATTTAATTAAGTGTATCAAATTGAAGAAGAAAAGTAAAAGTGGTATTAAGTATTGATTACACATATTTTTCTTCAGAAAAATATATATTTTTATAGGAATTGGATTGATATTCAAAAAATATTAGTATTTAAATAAGGAGCTAGAAATATTAAATCTTGATTCACTACAATTTAAGATCTGGGTTAATATAATATGGTTAGATTTATACCATACTCTTATAATGTGATCCAATGAGGTAGGGTCAATCTTAACAGCTTTTAATAAGTGAATTTAAGGAGGCAACCTGAATTCTTTTATTTCATTCTAAGAGTTTAGTTTTTTTAGGAATCTTTTTTAGGATGTAATGTGGATCCATTTAGAATTTTTATGATTAAAAATTTAGGGACCTTGGGATTTCATATGTTATTTTATTTTTTATTTCCTTGACTAAAAAGGCACAAAACACAATTGAAGAATCTTCATGAGGAAATGGAGGTGTTGTTTAAAATTCATTAATTTTATATCTTTTAAGTTTTTTATTTTTCTAAATTTTAACTAAAAATTTCAACCCTACAATATACTTTTTCTATATTTTTTTATCTATGATACAAGAATCAGTTTAGAATTCCGTGATTCAATGTTTTAGACTTAAAACATGAAAAATTATAATAAGTAAACTAGAAGAATGGATTGTTATTATTGTTATACATTGTTGAATTTGTAAAGAACTGACCATGGTTTCCCACAAACGTAGAACCCTTAACCATTAGTCTTAGTTTCCCATGGTGTCCATGTTTAGCATGGGTAAACCATCAGTCTAAACATCTACCAAGGGTCATGTTCAACATGGGTTAAGAATAATTCATATAAACCTTATGTGTACTATTCACCTCATGTTAAACATTAATCTTAATATCCCCCAAGGGACATATTCACCCTGATTTAACCATCACAACAACTCATATACTATAAAAATAGAATGAAAAATAATAATTACCATAGTAATAAAGTAAAAAAATGAAATAGGGATCATTTCACATTTTTTTTCAAAAAATACAACACATTTCCAATTCCAAAACGTCTCAAAATAACCATTTCTAAAAATCAGTGTTTTCTTTCATTTCATGTAATATTTTCCAAAATGCCTATTCAGATTCATTTTTCAAATTTCATTTCTAATTATACCCAACACATTCCTCCAATCCATTTCACATTTCCATTTCAAAACCAAACCAAATACCATTATTAAAACCCAAGTCATTATACCACTCCTCATTCCCATTTTATAGTACTATATCATTTTAAAAAGGAAGTAGTCATTTTCACCATATAAAGGGTCATTAACTGTTTTTATTCTATTTCATATGTATTTGGATACCTAACTAGTTTCATTAATTCCACCAATATATTAGGTCTAATAAAATGGTCATAACCATTTATAATTATCAATGGATGTGGAATTCGATTTAACAACCATATATTTCGGCTATGTTTCCTCTTAAACCCATAGAACATAAACTAAGTATTTAAAGGCATAAATTTATTTCTAGGTAAATTCCATGACTTAGATACCCACCTGAAATTACTATTCCTTAATTTCTAAGAATGTTAATATAGACAGTTATATAAGTCAACTCGAACTCAATGAGTTTAAATTAAATTGAATCAAGCCTAGAAAAAATGGAAATACCACACCACACATGCACTCAAATAACAATGAAAGTCTGTGGGAAAAATTAGATAGACATAGGGGAGTACAGATTCTATGTATCAACCTTTGATTTGAGTCAAAATAGTTGAAATTGTAGAACTAGAAAATCACCCTGAAAAAAAAAGGAATAGCCCACAAAAGTGATGATCCAAAATTTTTATTAATAAAATATTAGAAAAGTGGATAAATGAGTGTTAAACAACCCAATAGATCTCTAATTAATTTTATGGAAAGATAAATGAACCAAAGATGTGGTTATCCTTTATGTTAATGGGAAAGGAAGCCTCATCAACTGTTGGATATGTCTATATTGTTATCAATTTATGAATTATGAATAAGTGGTGTGGAGTGGTAAATAAATATTTTTCCTTATTAAAAAACATTTGGAACCCACTAGAAAGTTGGTGGATCCCATGTGAGACCATGCGGAACTGTATCCCTACAAGAAACCCACCATCATGTTTGTGGGACTACAGTATCATGTTTCTATCATAAGTCCTTCCTCAAACCCTTTCTTAGTGACTCATCCTCTCCAAACACCCATTCATGCTAGTAGTTTTTTGAGTTTATAAAATTAAGATCTTTTCCCGGATTCCTAATTCAAAACCTGATGAATCGACTAGTACATATTTCGGGACTTTATTTAAATTCTAAACACCCATACATGAACATGAATTACATTGTTTCCACTTATTATCTATTTTTAATGTATTTTATTGACTATATTGGTTAATTTGATAGTGTCTATATCCAACCCCTGTATGGTTTACTCTATATTTTCATGTGGGAAACCATTCCCATGTGTTATAATTGATACTCTTGTTTTTATTTTCTAGCCTGGGAAAATTGTGAACACGCATCAAGCCTTATGGAGGACCAACCAAGGAGACATGGCTGGTTGAACCAAGATTATTTATTACAAACTGGTTTCCATGTAATTTTTATATGGGAATTATGGTAATATGGACTGAGATTTTTGGGGAATGAGTGGGTGTGGGAGGGAGTGCATGAAAATCTCTTCTCTATTCTGGACAACAATTTACCAACTTAGTAATAATTTTTATTGACTAGTTTTTCTTGTGAATATTTTTGATGGGTTATAAAATTTATTACCATTAATTCATATTTTTTAATTATTAATTGTTAATTTAGTTGGTGGTATCTTTAACTGTTTTATTTATTGATTATAATTTTTTATGATTTATGGTTTTATTTCAAAAGGACCAATTGGAATGAGAGAGAGGAAGTCGTCAGGTAACTTGTATATATTAATTTTATTTTTTATTTATATTTCATGTTTTTTAGATTTATAATGGATAGGGATTTTAAATAGAAAATTTCATAGAAAACATGTTGTGTTCACAATTAGCACACAATTTTGGGTAACCATGCACCTATCCATGTGAATCGAATTGTGGGGAGATAGTTCCATTTTACAAGGCCTCTGAATGGGTTTTCAAACCATAGATGACCTTCCCTAAAACCATGAAATATAAGGGAGTGGATAGGGATGACCTGCATGGTTTTCACATGGTTTCAAAAACCCTATCACGAAATAGTTTTGTGAAACCGTGATGGTTTTCCAGAATGTTTTAAAAAAATCGGATTAAAAAAAAATACCAATGTAGGGTTTTATCTACCATCCACCATGTTTCTATCCCTCATTCAAAACACATCATCCTATCCTTGTATTTATTTCTCCATCATGTATTTGGGTTATTTTCAATCTACTTGATTGGATTCATCCAACATTATTAGTGGTTTTTTATTTTCCCATTAACATTTCGTTACTCCATGTTCTTGTCCTTTTTTGTTGGTGTTTTAACCCTAATAACCATGGGAGAGATAAACCTGGTGTTCTAGGATGGAGTTTCGATAGTTTTATTAGATGATTATATCATTATGGTTCCCCCATCATAATTTCTAGTAATCAATTGTGAAGGAGAAAACTTTTCATCATTCTTGACGTAGGTGCCTCTACATGTCCTGAATTTTCCATTCTCTTGCCTTAGTTCATTGATTTTCCATTTCCTTTTATTAGTTAATAGACAATAGATAGTAATTTTTGGGTTTTATGATTTTTTTATAGTTGAGATAGGATCACCTATACAAAATAGTAATTTTTCCAGGTTTTCCCTTTAAAAACAAATTATTCTTCCAAGATGAGTGATAAGATGATTATATGAAAACATATATTTTAAAATGGGATTTAAAAGATAATTTAAAATAACATTTTCAAAAAAACAATTTTTCCCATCTATAGTCATGTAATTTATTATAAATAGGATTTTTAGTGAATATGTTTGACTTTGGATGTGTTGGTCTTAGTAAAGATTATTCCCCTAGCTTTAGTCATGAGCTAGCTAGGGTCTATTGGTGATACCCTTTGGAGGCCAAGATTGTAATATTTTGTGTTATATATAGTTCATCCAAGTGACCCATGAGCTAGTATTAAACACATAGATCCCATAGTTTAGAGCTCCATTATATTGTATATATTCATTGAATTTGTTTTTTAATAATTGTATGTGATTCTTATGTATCAATTTATTACAAGCATATTGTTTATCTCTTATTAACCCAAATTATATTTGGGATAGTTTTTTTGAAACCTAATTATTTATGAAATCATTTCAGATAAAATAGTTATCAAGTTATTATTTTCAAAGTAGAAATAAATTGTTTGAATTGTAAAATGTGGTTTGTAGACTCATGGTAGTATCCTACTTTGATTTACCTCAAACTTTAATACTCCATTGAGAACATGAAAAATGTTTTCTATCTGAAATAAGAAAAGGAAAATGGGTTTCATCACATAGTAGGGAACTTTGATAATCATGTTATCATCCTAATAATGTGGCTGTGGGGGCCAATGACCACATTGATCTATTTTGATATTCCCCATATAGGATCCTTATCTTTGGATTATTTG
This sequence comes from Viscum album, assembly GCA_963277665.1. Classification (NCBI taxonomy): domain Eukaryota; kingdom Viridiplantae; phylum Streptophyta; class Magnoliopsida; order Santalales; family Viscaceae; genus Viscum; species Viscum album. The sequence continues at coordinate 1,468,920,468 of OY728125.1, read as the reverse complement.
GATTTTTTACGTGTATTGGCCAACTTTCTTCATGACATATTCTCAGTGTAGTGTCTTTGTTTGCAATGTCAGTACATCATGTTTTAATTATATTAATATTCTTCTTATGTTTTTAATTTATATACATTGTTTGGTATGATTTTTATTTACATTATTGGTGTATTTGATGGCATGGATGTCCAACCCTGGGATGGGTCATGAAAAAATTTAAAGGGAGAAATTTTTCCCTATGTTAGAATCAATTCTCAAGCACTAGTCTATAGCCCTGGGTGATTAGTAATGTGCCTCGGGCCTTGTTTTTGACCGACCCGGGTAATGTGGAAGGTTGACCCATATTGGTTTGTTACACATACAAAGTGATATTTATGTAGATAATGATTTAGAATGATACATATGATAGATATGGTGAAAAGGTATAAATTATACAATATATAAGATATAGACTTGAGATATATCTATGGGAAGGATTGTTCTATAAATAAGAATATTTTTATCAATGGAGGGGATAAGTGACATGGAGGTTCACGAATAAAGAGTGTATTGACCACCCAGAGGGCTTTATAGCTTTGGTATTTCTTTACATTTTTATTTTAGTTGAGTTATAGTTGAATTAATGTATGTTTTTTAAAGGCAATACATGTAAAATTTCCATTATTATTCTACACATTTTTTTATTCTTATTGATCTATTCAATTCTCTATGATTACTAGTTTATTAATGGTTGATGGGAAACCAATAATGAGTGGATTGGTGTAATAGGGTTTAGTGGAATAGATAATGTGGTGGGTGAATCGTGTTTATTATTATTTTATTCTTCAGTGATTTTCATATTTTTTTTTTTGTTATTATTCTACATCATATTCCATATTTTCCTAGATATAGTGAGGGAATGAAACCAAATGTGATGGAGGGGAGTGTGGGAGTAGCAGTCAACTTAAATTCTCATTTGATATTAAGATTTAATTTAAGACATTGATGTTGGTAATAAATTATCTTGAGAGAGGGATTAGTTAACCTAGGATATTTTAGAATTTATTTAGTGGTAGATCTTGATACCACTAGAACTCTCATAGCTAATGATTTTATTTACTTCACAAGTGAAATTTAGTTATGTTAAATAATAAAAAACCATATGTGGCTTCATTTTCCCTCTCTTAATAATTTTTCATATCATATTACTTTTTCATCATTCATTTACAGTTTTTGTTTAATATAGTTTTTTTAGTTAAATCATGAACATGTTTTATCTATTCAATTATATGATCTAGTTCTTCATGGGTTTTACCTTAGAACATTCACATCCTATACTACATGTTACCATATTTAGTGATATTTGGTTTCATGTCCTCAAATTCTATATTGGTTCAATACCATGGGAAGTAACAACACCTATAAGGACAGTCATGATTTTATAAATGTTCTCAATAACTAGTCTCATATTTAATCCAATATTATAGGATAAGACTTTTCCATCCCTTTTTTGGTTATTTTATTTTATCATAGATTTTATTTGTGTTTTTATATAATTTTCATCATTTGGTATTTTAAGCTTTTATTGTAAGAATTTTATTCATATTGACGATGAAGGAAAAAATTTGTATCTATATCATGATTATTTCACATCAGATTGACTAAATTTAATGGATCCATTTTCACAAAGGAGTAACCCTATAACTAAACCTAGTTGAGAATTAGATATAACTCCACATCCAAAAATTCACTTTGAAAGAATCATGTCATGTTTTAGAAAATATGGTCAAGTAAAATAGGAATTCAAAGGAGGTTTCGAATGAGGAATCCAAACATGGGGAATCACTTGAAAATTCACCCTAGAGTGATGTTGATTCCAAATCAAAAATTTCGGTAACTATTATTTAAAAGATGAAATAGTTTCATTATAATATTCCCTCAACACTATAGGCCTAATGGTGGAAAAAATGTTGAATCCTTCTATGAGGAAGAGGAATATGAAGAGGAATATGGAAAAGAATATAATGGTGTGATAGTTTCTAAAATTTTGAGACATGATAAATATTATTGTGGATCAGTCTATCGTCGAAGAAATAAAAATACTTACAAAAATTATAAAATAAAAAGATTAATAAGATTATAAAGTGGATTTTGATATCTTTAAGAATATTAAAAAAAATTATTAACTATATTAAATAGATGATTAAAAGGATAAGTGGTATTACGTATGGATTTACCTTGTGTTACTTCATCAAAATATAAATTTTTATATGAATTGGTTTGATATTCAAAAAATTATGAATATTTTAAATATGATCCAGAAAAATAATTCTTGATTCACTACAATGTTAGAATTGGGATAATATAATATGGTTATCATTATACCAAACTCTTATAATGTGATCTAATGAGGTAAGGTCATTCTTAACAACTTTTAATAAGTGATTTTTCGGAGGCAGCATGAGTTTTTTATTTCTTTCTATTAATTTATTTTGTTAGGAATATCTTTTAGGATATAATCTGGATCCCTTTAGAATTGTTTAGATTAAAAATTCATTGACATTGTGATTTCATGAATTTTTTATTTTTTATTTTCACCATTTAAAAGGCACAAAAAACAATTAAATAATATTCCTGAGGAAATGAGAGCATTATTTTGTATTCTTTATTTTTATATCTGTTAAATATTTAATTTTTATAAATTTTAACTGAAATTTTCATCCCCACCATATACATTTTCAATATTTTTATATATGATACACGAATCACTTCGTAATAATAGGATTCTATGTTTTAAACTTAAATATTATTAAAATATAATAATTAAAATATCAGAATTAGTTATACATTGTTATACATTATGGAATTTCTAACAAACCAACGTGGGTTACCATCTAACACGACACCCTACCTGATTCGTCACATACTTGGAGGGAATTCCTGATCCCCACGGGCTGGTGACAAGCTCCCGAGCATCAAATGAAAAAACAATGGGAATGATTTCTCCCAACCTGATCAACCACACAGAATACATGTTTGTAGAAAGAATGAAAAAGCATAAGACTAACAAATATATATGCCATAGCTGTAGGGAAAACAACAGAAACTGAAAAACTATAATAGTAGCTAAAAACTCCATGTCAAGTCCAATAACAAAGGACTACAAACCAAATAGCTACTCAAAAAGATGGAATGGGAAAACTCCCACCATCTCACCACCAGCTACACAACCAGCTCGCACGAACCTCACTGCCTCACTATTGCGCCTTTCCTTTCCCTAAATTGGAAGAAAAATGAAGTTCTATGCACCAAAAATGAAGTGCACATGTTCTGAGATAATTGGATCAGTAATATCCCACTTAGGTGTTCCATAAGATGTATCTGTATAACGAATCATGTATACTTGTTTTAAAATAAGACATGGCATGATAAGTAGTGAATCAGTTTTATAGAAAATATGCAAACATTCTCCCTTTCCACAATTATAAAAAAATAAGGTATATTAGTTTAAAAAAACATTTTCCATATTGATTTGTACAAGAATAAACATGAATATCAAGGTTAAATATGAAATCCAAGTTGTACAAAGCAGAAGCACAATTATCACACACTAAGGAATACTAAAGGACTAGGCTTCAGAGTACTCATACCATAATAATCAAGTGCACAAAAACAAATCCTATAACACATGCCTATGTAGCATAGGAATACCCCATGCGTAAACCTCCCCTAAATGTCAATACTGGTCCCCTAGTACAACAGGAATAGGAAATCAAGGAATTCTTCAATAAAAACTCTCTTGATAATCACAAAACAATAGAAAATGGCATGAAGCTAAACATTCCACTTTTGTACTCTAGGTAACCAATTTTCTAAATTTCACAAACCAATTTCAATGCTTTTAAAACCATTCAAAACCATTTCACAATCCAATTATCAAAAACTAGGGAAAACCCATTTCCATATTAAAACCATTTTTCAACACACACAAATGATCATACTGATTTAATAGATCATTTTATAAATAAAAATAATAAGGTTTATTATTATAGGCAAGAGACGTAACCATGTACCTAAATGTACGGGTCGTACACACCTATAATAATAATCCAAAAGTAATTAAACCCAACAACATCAACAAAGGCCATAAAATCAAATCTACATCAAGATTGATTCAATTTAGAATACAAGGGGTCATAATATAGTAGAAAATCCACATACATGAAGAACAAATGTACTCATCACCACAATTGACGAAGGAAAAGGCCTCTAGAATGAGATCTCACAACAGATATAGAAGAAGAAAATAATAATCATCCAACATAGATGAGCTGATCTGATAACACAAATCTAGGGTGCTATCATGATCAATCGCAATGAATAAATAGAAGGAACACTTACACGAAGAGACACACCACAAATGCAACAAATATCCAAAGCTTATTGGATCAATATCGAAGGATGGGAACCTATGAAAATAACCTAGGAGTATTCTAGGGATGATATCAAAAAATTAAGGGAAGAAAGTGCTGAGTGAAACTTCCAAACGTGTGACTTTAACCTAGGCATTGGCCGAGTAATAACATAAACCCCTTGGTCACGTCGTGCAGGCCATGCTGGATAAGTATGCTAAAAAACTCATCACCTTGGGTTAAAAATCCGATATTTAATCCATACATGACGTGTACCTTAGTTACATGATGTGTACATTCTCACAGCATGATTTCCCCACTCATGACTTCCATCTAGTAAAAAGTACCGGACATGTACCTCTAGTACACGACTTGTACGTCTAGTACATAGCATGTAACTTCAGTACACAATGTGTACCTAATCTGCAGCCTACAAGAAAATATATAAATCCACTTATAGGGGATTTGAACTAAAAAGGATATTAGAAAGTGGAAAACATTTACCCGATCAAGGTACTGGGATGTTACAAACTCCCCACCACAAAGACATTACATCCCTAGGAATTCATGTGGAAGATGTAACTCTTGGAAAAATATGAAGCCACTACTCCCTCATCAATGACTCATGTTCCAAAGTCTCATGAGAATCTTCAATAACATTCACATTCCTTGGGGTGTAGGTGATTTAAAATTCAAAATAGCCGGTGATGATTCCTTTCTTCTTAGAGAATCTTCAATAACATTCACATTCCTTGGGGTGTAGGTGATTTAAAATTCAAACATCTGAAGGTATTATATCCATTATATATGTTTGATATTTAAGTCTTTCAAAGACAAGATACAGCTCAGACTCTTATGATCAGATAAGACCATGAACATCTCCCCAAATTGATAGTGCCTCCATAATTTAAGCACATGCACGATTGCGGCAAACTCTAAATCATGAGTGGTTTAGTTATTCTCATACTGTCAGAGCTAAAGATAGATGTATGCAACCACTTTATCATCCGGAATCATCATACATCCTAAACCAGAACCAGATGCATCTAAAAACACCATGTACCCCTTATTGGGCTCATGTAAGATCAAAATAGGAGTTGATGTCAGAAGTCATTTCAGTTCATCAAAAGAAGACTGACACTTATCATCCCATTTTAATTTCACCACATTACTCAAAATATCAATTAAATGCAACACCAGCTTTGATAAATCAATAATAAACTGTCAGTAGTGCCCCGCAAGACCAAGGAAGCTTTGAATTTCAATGATGTTTTGTGATTACTTCTATGAAATAACAGCATTTACCTTCATTGGATCAACAGATAATCCATGATCAGAAATTATATACCCTAAGAACTTCACTTCTCGAATCCAAAATCTACATTTTGAAATCTTTCCATAAAAATGGTGATTTCTCAGAATTTTTAAACCCAAAATTAGATAGCACTCATACTCATGCTTAGAGTTTTATTATACCAAAACATCATCCATGAGAACTACAATAAAAGTGACAAGATATTGATAAAATATTCGATTCATCCAAGCCATAAGAACTGTATGAGAGTAATTTAGACCAAAAGGAATCACAAGATATTCATAATGTCCATACCTGCTCTTGAAGGTTGTTTTCAGTATATCAAACTCTCAAAAATTGAGTAGATGATAACCTGAATGAAGATAAATATTTGAGAACCATTATTCCCCCTTCAACTGATCAAAAAAATCATCTACACAGGGAAAAGGATATTTTTTCTTAACCGTTACCCGGTTAAACATCTGGTAGTCCACAAATTACCAAAGTGAGCGATCAAATTTCTGGGAAAAGGGCACTGGAAAAGAGCACATGGGATGCCTATGGTGAAACACTAGGGAGAATGAAACCTTTCATTAATAGTTCATCCAACTAAATCATGAGTTCTTTCAACTCCACTAGTTCTATGTGATAATAATTCATCGATATTGGTTGTGTACCTGGCACCAGGTCAATCATAAAATCTACCACTCTATCTATTGGAGGACTAGATAAATAATTAGGGAAAACGTCAGGAAAATATCTAACAATAGTATGAAGTTAATTGATAGAATAAACTTCATCGAGCTCAAATGAAACAATAATCAACAAGCTCCTGAGGTCTCAAAAGGAAGGTCATGCACGACCAGACCTCAGGTCCCACTCCCCCTAAAACACACAAGAGCTCATGTCGGTAGAAATAAATGAATCCTTCTAATGATAATAATAATACCTATCTCAATGAGAGATAATCCAATCCATACTGATGATGATATCAAACTGATCTAGATCAAGAATAAGAAAATCCTAGACCTACATTGTATCGGCTATCTTTAATGAACAAGAATGACACAGAAACCTCTACTCTTTCCTCTTTAAAAGAGGATTTAGTAACTCCATTGTAGAGGGAATAAGTTCCATTGGATGTTTAATAGCATCAATAAAGCATGAAGATATAAAATAGTGGGAGGCTCCAGTATTAAACAAAGCACTTGCGATTGAAGATGCAATAAGAAGCGTACATCTCACCATTGTTGTTCCAACATCAACATCCATTGGACACTCATCTACTATATATAGATGCTTCAATCCTGAGTCTTGTGGCTAGATCCATGTATTATTTGAATCTTCTGACTGCACCATAGTAGCCTTTGGAGCCAACCAACCCTGATCATAATAGGGTATATTCATAGCCTAATAGAAAAGTTGTAAATGACCAACACATCCACAACAATTTCAAGTCTTCATCAGCATAGTTAAAAAATGTCTAGTGTTTCCTCCCTTGACTCACTTATAGAAATTCAAAGGCATACTACCAGCTACCATGGATGGTGCAGAGGAGGCTTGCTGCAAAGACTCACCTCCACCACTTCTACAATGATTCTGCCACTTCCTCATCTTCCCATGCATAGTAATGAAGTTGTCGCTAGAAGGAAGATAAGAGGTGGTATCACTAACCTTTCCTATCGTGTTCATTTCTTCCATCATATATCTCTCTATTTTCTCCTCATATGTAGAAATTTTCACCATAAAAACCTTTGATCTGATATCTGGTCCCAAACCCTACAAGTTTTTTTGTGCCTTTAGTTGGTCTTTCTTTACCATGTCCGGATCAAAATGGTCAAGCTCAACAAAGTGTTTGGTGTATGTTAACAACGAACAATATCCTTGTTGCAACAATAGGAACTCCAGATACTTTTCCAATATCAGAGACTATGGGAAAAACTTCTAAAAGAATAAATTGTTGATGTCCATCCAATCCAGGTCTACATGTTTGTCTCCCTAAACCATAAAGTCCCACTAATGCGTGTCGAAACCCTTGAGCCTGAATGCTACACACAACACCTTGATATTCTCAGTTGTCTCTATGAAGTTAAATATTTGATCGATCATGTCCATCTAATCCTCCGCCTCATGCAGCTCAGTCATTCCCTTAATGGATGGTGGCTTCTTGCACAAGAACTCCCATGATCAATATCTTTCTCTTCCAGCTCCTGGTTGTACCTCACCAACAGTGTTCTGAACTTTTGGTACATCCTGATCGATAACATAGACTTCATGTATGATTGTCTCAATGATATTCAAATCTATAGGTGGTTTCCTTTAAGGATCATCAGCTGCACCTTCACGTGGAACTCGTCGAAAACATCTTAGAGGCATATTGTTGCACACCAAATGATAAGAATGATAAAACAACAAAACAAATCTCATTTAATACTAGGAAACCCATAAGAAAAAACTGGGATTTAAAAAAAGAATAATGGATACACACATCCCAACATCTCGTGTCAACTTGAGTCTCATTACAACAAGAGATGGCCAAGAACTCATTGTAACATACTTATCAAGTCCCCAGAATCCTATCTCCAATCTAACAAACACCCTTAGAAAGGTATTCTTGATAAAATACCTGCTCTGATACTAAACTGTAATAAACCAACCCAGGTTTCCCTCAAACATGGCACCCGACCCAATCTATCACATACCTCAAAGGCATTCCCAATACCCATGGTCTGGTGAAAATCACCTGATCATCGAATGACATAACCGAGGGAATGATTTTTCACAACCTGAAAAACCATATTCCATGCATATATATAGAAATAAAGAAACACCATAAGACTAAAAAATATATATTCCATCGATGTAGAGAAAACAGTGGAAAAAGAATAAATATAACAATGGATAAAAACACAAATAAAAGTCCAACAACAAAGGACTAAAAACCAAATAGCTAATTCAAATGATGGAATGAAAAAACTCCCACCATGTCACCACCAGCTACCCAACCAGCTGACACAAACCATTCCACCTCACTACGAAGCCTTTACGGTACCTATAATTGAAGAAAAACAATGTTCTACACACCACCGACGAAGTGTGAAATGTCTGACCTAATTGGATCAGTAGGATCCCACCCAGGTGATCCATAATAAGTCTCCGTATAAATAAAACATGTATGCTCATTTTAAAATAATACATGGAATGTTAAGTAGTAAAGATTATTTATAGAAAACATGGTAAACATTTCCCTTTTCCATAGTTCTAAACAATAGTAGGTATATCAGTTTCAAAGAACATTTTCTGTATCATTTTCCACAAGCATAAACAAGCATATCAAGGATAACATTGAAATCCAAGTAGTATAAAGCAGAAGCACATGTATCACAGAACAAAGGAATACTACAGGATAAGGATGTAGACTACTCATACCATAATAATCAAGTGCACAAAAACTGATCCTGGAACATAGTCTTAGGAAGCATAGTAATACCCCATGAGTAACCCCCCCCCCAATGTCAATACCAGTCCTCTAGAACAACAGGCCTTGGAAATAGTGGAAATTCCCAAGACAAACCTCTTTGATAATCACAAAAAAAAATGGATGATTCCCTCAAGCTAAACCTTCCACCTAGGTACCCAAGGTATCCCATGTGACAATTTCACAAACCAACTTCAATTTTTTGAAAACCATTAAAAACCATTTCACAATCCATTTATCAAAAACCAGGGAAACCCCATTTCTCTTTTAAAAAGATTTTTCAAAACACACAATAGATCATTCCGATTTAATAAATCAGTTTATAATGATAAATAAGAAGTTTTATTATCTTAGGCTAGAGGCAGAATCGCCTGCCTTGATGTTCAGGTTTCACATGCCCGCAACGGGAATCGAAAAGCATCAAAACCCAACACCATCAACGAAGGCACTATAATTGAATCTACATCAATATTAATTCAATTTAGAATACACGGGGTCAGAATATAGAATAAAGACATTTTACCTTAATAATGAACATCTGCCACACCACAACTAACAAAGTTAAAGGCCTCCGAAATGAAATCTCACAACAGATCTATTATAAGAAAACAAGAATCATCTAATATAGATCATTGGATCCGATAATGAAAAGATAGGTCCCTATCGCAATCAACCACAAGTAATAACCAAAAGGAACACATACCTGGAGAGATTCACAGTAGACCCAATGAAGATCCAAAGCCGATCAAATCGATTCAGAAGGAGGGGCACCTCTGAAAATTACTTAGGAATATCCTAGGCTCAAGAGAAATGAATTCTAGGAAGAAAGGGCTGAGAGAAACATCCAAACACATGACTTTAACCAGGGAACAGGCCAAGTTACAATGTTTACCTATTGGTCACATTGTGTAGGCCACACTAGATAATTATGACAAAAAACCTGTCACCTTGGGTTAAAAATATGATATTTACACCCTACACGATGTGTACCTCAGGTACATGATGTGTACCTCAGGTACACAACATTTACCTACTCATAGTTTTATCTCCCCATTCGAGACTTTTATCCAGCAACATGTACACAATGTGTACCTCTAGTACATGTCGTGTAACTCTAATACATAGTATGCACGTCCTGTACACAGTGTGTACCTGCTTTGCAGCTTGTAGTAAAATCAAGAAAACCAATTCTATGGGATTTAAACCAAAAGGGAACATAGAAAGTGGGAACAACTTACCTGATCATGGTAATGGGATGTTACAAAATTAATTTGATGAATTGTGATTTAGAGAGGCTTATTCATTAATGTATATGAATGTCCATTTCCATTTTTCTTTCATTGAATATCAAAAATTCATGTTGATTATTTTATTATTATTGTTTGTTCCATGAGTTATAGAATGTTTATTTTATGTTCGAATTCTAAATAGGATTCAAAAAAATATTTTCTATCATTATAAGTATATAAATTACAAGATTCTTGGAGTATATAATGCTTCTAGAAGTTACATTAGTATATTTTTGAATTTATAATTATATAAATTTACATTTAAAATTATTAATTCATTTTTATTATAGATTCATTATCCTTCAGACCACATTTTCATTTAATCCTACATAGCCCATAGAATCCATGAATTATCTTCTTAGGGAAGTTCCACATTGAAATCTAATTTTATCCATTCATATCCTATTATTTATATTTGGCATAATATTAAATGGTTCATATGAGGTGGGGCTATTCATGATGGAGGGTATCTTTCACATTAAAAAGTAGATGTGATTGGTGTTTTTATGGGGTTTGGGTAAGTTTAATTATTTTATAACAGTAATATTAATTTTTATCCCTCTTCAAAAAATAAAAAATAGAAAAATAGAAAAAAAAATTAGAAAAATTAAATGTTGGAAAAATGAAAAAAAATTAACTAATTAATGAACTATGAAAAAATGGGTTTTATCTTGGGTAGGTAAAAATCACCATTATATGACTAGTGACCTTTTTATAATAATTAAAATTATTTTCATGATGAGATCTGTTAGTGATGGGTTATGAATTTTATAATTTACCAAAGTGTAACTTTCTAAAGAAACAAATAAAGTATTGAAAAAAGTATCATGGGATATTCACCAAACAATTCTATCTAGAAGCAAATATTTTTACAATTATTAAAATGTAATAAAATGTACATGGGAAGAGAGTGAGGTCAAACAAAGGGGATTTCCCTCATCCATGGACCAAAAATTCAAAGATCATAAAAAGAAATTTCATTTCCATACTCAGAGTCATCACCAGTTTCCCACTCAGATTGGGACTTACCTATATCGAAGATCATCAGGATTTCTGCACATACCTTTTTTGATTATTTATAATCAGATTAGGTAGATACCATCCATGGTATGTTGGAATAGTCCATTTGTGGTCTTCTATTCAATGGGGCAAGAGTAAAACCTTCTGCATCACCCCAAGCTTCCACGGTACGTTTCCCTTTGAATAATATAATAGCTTGTGTAGTACGCTAATTTGAGTTCAAACACACCACAACCAATCAAACTAGCCGTTATGAATAGTAATAACCCCTTTTTTTAAAATTATAAATTTTATAATTCAAAATGGACTTCATTTTTGGATTTAGAATATCAAAATTATCTTAGGGTTAATTTTTGGTATTTTTCTGAAAACTTTTAATTTTTGATGAATTGTGAAAAAACACTGCGTTATTTGTTAAAACTAACTTTTTATTTAAATAATTAGTTGTTTTTTTTAATTTATTTTAGGTCAAAATAGATACATAATACCTATATATTTTCAATGAAATTCATTGGATTCATTTTATAATGAGTTTAGAATTATAAAAATTTATCGAACTTTTTACTGTCTTTTACCCACCTCCTAGGAGCATTGGTAAATTTGTATAAAACATAATTTTACTAATTATGTGAGTGTAATTTCAAAAATCCAAGAGTCACAGTTAATATCAGTAAGTACAATGTGGTTCAATATAATGAAAATAATTTTTGTTGAATAGTAACTTTTGACTTTTATTTACCATGACTAAAAGTAAATAGGGTAATTAAGGGTAAAAATGATATCATAATTACCCTAAAACGTGTCTTAATTATATTGTATAAGTATTATTCGACCAAAAAAACTTTATGAATAAAATATGATCCCCTTTGGTCCACTTGGAATAGATTAGGACATTTATTATTATTTTATTTAAAGACGAGTTAAAAGAGTTAAATTCAAAGTTTAATAACTAAACAATTTTTAATATAGGGTTATACATAAGATAAAATCAACTATAAATATTAATTATAAATCTAAATAAATTTCATACATAATGGTATTTTATTTATAATTTTTAGACATCAAATAATCTAATTTATTAATGACACAATAATGATGTAGTAATTACCTTATTAATGAAAGATTAAAATAATTGATATTATAAATATCCAAATAATTGTAATTTGAGACTTTTGATGAATTAAACTAATTTTATAGATTAATATGACATTTTAAGGTTGGTTAAATAAATTTTATTCTAAGTGATAAAGTTTTTATGGATTTCAAAAAAATAAAATACTAAATAGTGTCAAAATTGACATAATTGAGTTTTTAAAACAAATATTATATTATTAATTGATATAACATTCTTAAAAATATAAGGATTGTCCAAAGGACTTATATAAGGTTATATATGTTAATACTGAACCACATGGGGTTCTTTTGGCTTGTTATTGTAAGTTTATTAACCATATTATATAAAAATACAAAGAGACATGGTAAATGTCAAACTATTTAACTAAGAGTTAAATCTAAAATACAAGGTTAATATGATGACCTAAACCTATCTAAAACCTATTGGTTGAGAGGTTTCTGACCCATAACCACATTATACTTTAAATAATTCAATTTTTAGCCATTAGAAACCGAAAATTATTTTATTATAAAATAATATTTCAAGCTTTTCTTAAAGTGACCCTCACCTATCTTACAAAAGGGGACTTCCCCTTCTCTTAATTTCACACCTCGATAGCCTTTTGGATCGTCCAAACCCTACCCAAATATCCTCTAAACTTTCCTCCCTTAATCCTAGAGGCATTCTATTGGTCATGAATCCATCCTAAGGAGCCCTTTTGATCAAATAAAAAGGAAGAACCTAAAGAAGAGGTAAATATTTATCACCTCTTTCATGTTCTTTTCTTCTTCCACTTCCTCTTTATTTGTTGCTTCCAATATAAAATAATAACTCAAGTATATTCTATATACTGTGATGTTATTATAAAAATTGTACAATAATATTCATTATTCTATCCATCCTATAAATGAAAAAGTCACCATACATGCGTACGTACGGATTACCGTCTCCACATCGTGGTGTAGTTTGTTATTCAAACACTTCATTATTCGGATGGGTATAATAATGAGTATAACTGATATAAATAATAAATATAACATGTTAGTAATTATGAATATATGATATACCATTCAATTACATATTATTTCTCCATCAATATAATGATATTGTCGCTCGTGCGTATGTACGGATTACCGTCTCCATGAACGCGATGAGATTCATTCCCCATAGTAATCATTCAAGAATAATTTTCATTTTATAATTAAAAATAATGTTTATAAACATAATAACATTCTATATATGAATCATAAGATAATATATGATATCTTATTTATGTATATAGTTCTTGTATAATTTAATAACAATTTTTTAACTATTATATAAGAGGTTAACATACCATCGACTAAGGAAAATTACAAGGTAAAGGTTAATTTCACAATCTCTTTATTATCCGAGATTGTTTTTACGTAAGTATCTATTGGGGCCTCTTTATCATCCACATCTGTGTTTTCTTAAAAATGTATTTCAAAACATTTTTTTTACTATTTACTAGAAAATGGGTTAAAGTCATTTATACCCTTATTTTACCATGTATGATTTGAAAGGAATCTTTCCATCGTTTTCCAAACAAGGTACTTTATGACCTTTTCAACAAAATTAAGGTATGAATGTTTTTTTAACTTATACGGCGGGTGCGGCTATTTTCAGCCGTTATAACATCGTCAAAGCTTACCTTACAAGCCTAAAAAAATATTTTCAAAATAAATGATTTATATTATAATTATATGACTTTTAAATGATTTCAAAATAGAAAGAGATATTTCTCTAAAAAGTTTGATTTCATCTATGTCAACATCCTTTGATGGATTTTTAGCTTATTTGAAGATTAATTATTATGATACAAAACTTCCATATTGTATTGATGTTTTGTGATATGTTTGACTGTGGATTTATTATTTTTACATCATTCATGGTTTATGGATAATGTATTGACATTTCATATGCTACTTTTAATATGAATGTTTATGTTATGTTTAAACCTTTTCATACGAGGAATGCATTGGACTTAGTAAGTGACTGGTGGAGCCCGCTATAGATCCTCGATGCATCGGTAGGTATCATGAGACAAACTAGTGTCTTGGAACAATTCCTTGAAAAAGTCTTATTTTTATTCTTGGCACTAGGCCTTGACTACGTGGTTATGAAGTCTGGCATTATGCATTCCATCATTATGAAAGTGGCTATTGATATTGCATGTGATTATTCGACTAGTAGAATATCCATGTGAATAAATAAATGTAATTATTTTATTTTATCTTTTCCATATTATGTTGAAGTTCATGTTTAAAAGGCTTTTGTTTTAGTCTTATACATTTCCTTAAATTTTTATGCTTATTTACGAAATTTTCCGCTCTATTGTTATCCTTACTAAGCATCTAAGCTCACCCATTTCTATGTTTTATTTTTCCTAGGATGTGAAGAAGTATTTTATGGTTGACCTGTAAGGATA
The DNA here is from genome assembly GCA_963277665.1 of Viscum album. NCBI lineage: Eukaryota > Viridiplantae > Streptophyta > Magnoliopsida > Santalales > Viscaceae > Viscum > Viscum album. The sequence goes on along the minus strand of OY728125.1, from coordinate 1,468,905,442 downwards.
GACTAAGGATATAAGTGTGTTCAAAATAGGACAAAATGTTTTTGATATTTTTATTTCATGATGTAAAGTAAAACTTATGAATGTATCTAGTACTTCCAAGGCTACAAAACTGATCGGTCTTTCGGGACATGATTCCTTGTATCATGCCAATGATATGTAATAATGCACCGACTCTAGGTAACTAGGGTCCGGCGTTGCACCTTCAGTGTCATTCACCTTTTCCTTTCCATGTAATAATGCATCCTTAAAAGAGACATAAGTTTCCTTCATGGTGGTATTTCCATTTACCCCTTCATTGTCAATCATAACATTTTTTCCTTTAGAAAAATTCTGGATAAATTTTTTTTGGAGAATCATCCTCAATATCCTCCAAAATTCCATTAATTCCTTGATTTTCCCTCAATTTATTTATTTAATCTAGAATCCTTGAAATGCTCCCACCATTAATTGGGTTTTTATACCCCTCAATGGCAGGAGAGAAATCCTACTGACACTGATCCATTTCAAAAATCACATCCAGATTAAGATTTCTCTGATCCACATGAGCACAATCTTTGTGCTTAGGCACCATGATCGTGGCCATCACCAACCCATGATCCACCTATTTCATCTTCAAAGACAACCCATTTTCCATTTGTGATGAACTAACACTAACATTTCCATTGTTAAGAGCCTTCCCAGTGGAGGCCACATTACTATGTGTAGTTTGTTTTCTGAATTTCATCCAACAAGAAGCATCATGCTGACCCTTTAAAGAGAAAAAATAACAAAATACATTCCTTTTATATTGATCCATAACATGACCAATAATTTGACACTCTGATTATAAATCATTAAGTCTTACATATTCCACTTTTAAAGAGACGTCATCATCCAGTGTTGAAAAAACAACATTATGAATCAATCAAGAACTCAAGTCAATCTCTAACTGGATCCTCAGTTGGAAACCAAATTTAGTAATGTGAGATATCTCATTTTACATTATTTAGTTTGTAACCATTACTATTGAGTTTAATAAGTGTGTGGTTGATATCATATTTAATTTTATTATATTCACTTGGATTTTCGTTGAATATATGATTAACTTTTCTCAATAGATCAACCCCCTTTTAGCCTTAATTGTTTCTTAAATCATTTTCCAAACTATCCTAAAGAATTAGAGCCTTATGATCCTTAATTATAATCATTTGTCATTATATGTGATTTTTTTCTTTATAAGTTGGGTATTTGAGATCCAATTCAAGCATATGGTTAAGATCATGTGTTCAAGATATGTGAAAAATTACATCAAATTGTTACATTGAGTGATGAGTGAAATGAATTAAAATAAAAGTAGATCAGTATGTTTTATTCATATTAATAAAAAATTAAACTAAATGAATATATTTTACAAGATATCCATATTTTATAAAAGAGAAAAATTAAAACACATGTTTGATTGGTTTCTTTTAAATTTTAGGATTTTATAAAATAAGTGACGCTTTAAAATTTATTTTCCCCATTGATAAGTATTTTTTCTTAATGATAACTGAAATAAAATATTAGCAGAATGGGTTTCAATTGAATTTTTTGTTGATATTTATTCTTGAGGAAAACCATGAGTTTTACTGTGGGTGCATTTCATTATTCTATTTTATACAAGAATTTTAAAATATAAATCCTCTCATTTTGGAGTTTATTTGATAATTCTTTTCCACTCTTTTAATTTATTTTTTCCATATTTGGTTTCAAAAATTACAATTTTATTTTGTAGGAAAATAAATATATAATATTTTTATTAATAAATGTATAAGATATTTGTGGTGTGGGAAACTCCCTCGAACAACGATAAAGGATATTTCTCCATGGATTGGTGTCTTTTCTGGTGAAGGATGATTATTTTAAAGTATATGAAACTATAATTTATTACATCATAGAGGTGTTTTATTTTCCATGGACTAATGTTTTGATGGATAGTTTCCCTACACTCTACTACAAACACCATCAAGTATCTTGATATTACCAGATAAATATTATGTTATAATATTTCTTCCATAACAAAGAAATTATGTCTAATATAGATTTAAATTTTTAAATTTTCACCACATTAACTTGCATTGAGATATATCTTTGGGGATATAAGAGGGATATTAACATATCGTAATTCCAATATCTAGAGATATTATAGGCGGATTCATGGGAGTCATGAAATATGAAATAGAATTATATATTTATAAGATCAAAAGATATGAATATATGGATATAGGTATAATATATCTTATTAGATATAATGACAATTATCTCAGGTGGATTCCTTTAATACCATGTGCGATTTAAATGGATAAATATTTACATAGATACATAGGATAGATATAGAGAAAAAATATAAAATATACAAGAGAAATGATATGTACATGAGAGATATCTGTTATAATTATTTTTTTATAAATAAGCATGGTTTTATCACTTGGATGTGACCGATAACATAGAGTTTTATGTAGAAAGAGTGGATTAAACACCCATGGATCTATGTAGTTTAACGTTTTTCATTCATTATGTTTTTTGTTGTGTAATAGTAGAATAAATATGACGTTTTTAATGGAAATTAACGTATGTCTTTAATTTTTACTCAACACCTCTGTTTATTCCAACTAATATATTCCCTTCTCTATGATTACTATTAGAAATCATCCTTGTTTTAAGTCTCCAAATATTCATCCTTTTTCAGGTCATCAAACTAGTTTATCATTCATTCAGTCGTCAAATTTAGCATTTAATTTTAGTAAAATATTAATGAGGTTATACCAATTGAATTATAAGTTCATATTACTCATGGGTTCGACCTCAAGGCATGCATATTTTGTACTACTTTTTGTTTGACTTAGTGATTGTTGTTTTTAAATTATAAACTAATTTGAGACTATGGTAAGTTATGAAACAAAATATAATGGTCAAAAGGTGGTGTGTGGGCCTAGAAAACTGGGTATTCTAAGGTGGACATACCCAATGATTACCAGTCTGTCCATATTGTCCTAGCCATTCAAGTTGGAACCAGAGCCATCTCATGTTTTCTTATCCCATCCCTGGGAATAGGCATGTGTGGGAACCATATTACCATAATCTATACCACATATAGAGTGTGACACACTAATTGGAGATGTTCATTCCCCCCCCCCCAAATGCCACATGGTGTGCTCGGGGTCCACCACATGGCCTACTTTATCTTATGTGAGGTTTTATATATATATATTTTACCATGTATCATGTGTATGAAAATTAATAGAATATCCAAAGCCTTTTTAATATAGATCATGATAGATTGGCCCGTTTGGTTATCCATGGTTCTTTTCATGAAGTGATGGGAAGTTTTAGGATTTATCTTTATATAGTTGATGTCCTGGTTTAAGCCTATAAATCATAGTATTCATCTGGGATTAGGTACCCCCATCTACCATGTGCTTGTTGGAAAGGCATCCTTCCACCGTATTACAAATTTAGTCAGATTTTATCTCATTATTTTTTTAAAACTCTCTTCTGTTGTGTTCTAATATCATATATACATGGATACTCACATTTATTTTATTCTACACTCATCTGTTATATGGTGTACTAAACGTTTTTATTCTACTCTCAACTATTGTGTACTACTCAATGAGGCTCAGGTCCTACATTGGGATTCATGTTTATGTAAGGTGAATTTTTTTTCATGCAAGGGAAGTTATAATAATAGGGGTTAGTACTCCTCTAACTGGGACTGATTCTTGTTCAAGGAATAGATTCTCTTATAAATTTATAAAATGGTGACACAGTAGTTGTATATAGTAAGTTATGACACTCCCTTTACTGGTGTGCAAACCTCCATGAGGATAAAGTTACACTGAAAAAATTATAATGGTTTTGTGGAACAATGTATAATAAAATATGATAATTATCCAATTAGGAATCCTCAGTAACCCCTTGGTAGAAATTGATATATGGCATACATTTTTTTATATAAATTATGTACTTTTTTTATTTTTGATATAGTAAGAATCCACAATTTTTCATGATATATGACCAGAAAGGAAATGATTTATGATTATCTAGACTTCTTTTCCTCCCCAGGACTTTTTGTAATTAATAATATAGGTATCATACCTTACCTTACTCCATGGTACCTTCATTTTAAATAGTTTGATCTAACATGAGTTTTTTTTTATTTTTATGGTTTTGTGGTATCCAATTGAGTATGTTTATACTCAACCTTGAATGGTCTTTTTTCCACAATCATTGTGTCTATATAAATAGTTCATAGTGAAATGACAGTCTTTTGTACATGGAGTTGAGTTTTATTATATATATTTAATTCCTAAATATTATTAGTGATGCATAGTATAGCATAGTGGTACATGATAGTGGTGGTGACCATTGTGGAAAAAGTTAATACAGGGGTACACATAGTGAGGAGGATGTTTCCTGAGTCTTTTCTCAATCATATTTGTAGGATTTTTTTATATAAAATTCCTTTTGTAATTTTTAATGTGGAATTTTCTAGTATTTTATTTCCCATGAATTTTTTTATAAGATTCATTCATTTATAGATATCCATTTAGTGATTACAGTTAGTTTACCCAACGAATATATGTGTCCATTAAAGGTTTATAAATATTAAGGCCTACCATATTGTGTAATATTCCTACTCAGTGTTAGTCACTAGAACCAGGACTACTGAATGTAGGCTTATGGTAGAAGTCTTGTCTTACCAATATCTTGGGTGAGACCCCTATGGGTCAGAACATGTTATAAGAGAACCAAATCATTCGATTCACAGAAAAAAAAATTTTGAATATGTAATCATGTGAAAAATGGATTGGTAATTTTTGGGTAATGATTTTAAAGGGGTTAGAATTTAGATATCATGCTAGGGAGGCTAGTATAGTTTTTATGATTGATGTTCACATTCTATTAATCTCTAATAATATTTAATTCATCCCAAATATCTAGGACTTGTTTGTAAAGTACAAGAGTATTAGCACCTTCATCATATAGAAATTATTTATGTTTTTTAGTTTATTTATTGTTTCGTCTCATGATGATATGATATTAACATTATGGGTTCATCGTTTCTAATAAAGTGGACATACCCATTAATATCTAGATTCTATTTGAAGGTATGTTAGTGATAATACCATGTCTATAGTTGGACCTCTCTCCTTAAATTAGTGAATGATGAGGTACTATTTCATAGATCCAATTTAGATATCCATTTCTCCCATTATATAAGGCAGTTTCTCCCCCCTTGATGGTTAGTGTATACATTCTTATACAGAGGATTTTAGTTTCTCCTAAGTTGGATGAGACTACCAGTAGGCTAGATATGCTTCATATCATCCAATGATAGTGTCATAATCAGTTTACTAAGAGATACTCATGCCTGAGTTATAGAGGTTTTGGATATATTTAGAGGATCATGTTTCCATATGATTTGGATTATCGCTGACCGAATGATGATTCTTGAATTAACTACCTATATAGTATTGTGATCCATTAGTGGATGATGTTTTTCTCAAACTCACAACCATACTGCCCTACCGTGGATGAACTTTGATAACTTATCCAATATGGACTATTATATGAGGATGTTAGACCAACCTTAAGGTAGGATGACTGTGTTTGAGTAATTATTAAGGCCAATTTTTCCCATAATGTGTTCCATGGACTTGTTTTATAGTGTATTTTTTTCAATCTCTATGATTAATATAGAGACCTTGGAGGATGATTTATAGAGTTTTGGTTGTATTTTTTTATGACACCACATATTCTAGAGACTCTCTAAAATTTAATGATGGTTGATTATTATTGTCAAGGATGTTCCCTGACATTGATAATGGGCTAGAATTTGACTTACTTTTAGTAATAGTATTTTCTTTGTGAACCTACACATGAGAGATAACATTAAGATCAGATGCCTCTTTTTTTATCACAGTTTCCCACTGAGACATTTTTTAGTGAAATAACACATGGTGTAAGAGAATTTTGAGATGGATGATGAATTGATCCCCTATAAAAAAAACTACACATTTAGTTAGTTTTTTCATTCATAGGGATCTGAAAACCATATTTTCAGGTTAATTCCCATAGGTGATAGTTATGGTCAGGAATTAATTGATATCTTTTGTTTATAATTTTTTTATTATCACCACAAACCCTCATACTGTATGAAATAAGAATAATTTATTCTTTATGTACTATCTTTTTGGAGTTGTAAATTAAAATGGAACCCATATCCAAACCCTTATTATCTAGAGCATTTATTCTGGTGGTCAACACCTTTCACTCAACCCCTTCTGTAATGTGAGTATACCTCTAGAAGAAAAAAAGAGGAAATTCACGATGTTCCTTCACGTAAAAGAGATATATAGTGGTAACTACCTCAATATGGATTGAATAATAATGATATTATCAGGAAGTGATATATAGTTTAGTATGTGATGTGAGGTATACCTCTTTTAGTGAGTGGGATCCCCTCAAGTGTGGTGATCGGATCCCACTCTTAGGAATTTGTATTGCGATAACCATGATATGGTTATCAGTGATTTATGTGATATGTGGAGGGATCAAAATTCAATTTCTATGAATGTGGGGGAATGCATGAATGATTCTTAATGGTTAAACATGGTTTTCCCTCGATGCGATACCAATTTATGTAATATATTGCATTTAGGATATGGAGATTAAGTGTTTTTGTGTTCAATAATGACCACCTCTGTGGTTTCATGTATAATATTTATTGAACCATTGATTGTAAAAAAATTGGGAAGAGTCTTCATGGAAGTCATGGAATTTCCCAAGTAATAATATATGAGTATTAGTAGTATGGAAAAATCTCATAGTGTGTTCCCTAGATTCATGGAATAGTTTTTAAACATTTTAAATTGAAATCATGATGATTTTTTGGGTCACAATGGTGTAGTATTAGAATGGTGGTAAACACTTCTAGTAGAAAAATCTATTTCTAAATGGTGTAGGAGGTTCTTGAGTAGCTAGTTTTGGATTAGTTTATCATTGCACATTAAGGGATATGTTTCTCACCTTGAATTTATGGTTGTGTCCCCTCACTCTCCCTTTATACAAGAGATTACCTTGGTAGTAATTTTTTTGTTGTAGTCTTGTGTGACTAGATGTCCTCAGATGATATACTTGAATGGTTTTCTTAACAATTGGAATCATATCATCATCTCTCTTAGTAGGTCAAGTTTTTATTTTATTGTTCTTATTAAATATCCATATGAAATTCTAAGTGGAAACCTACCATGTGGAGCACAAACCATAGTGTGATGAGTTTGGTAAAACTCTTTGGAAGCTTCAATAACTTTAAAACTTTTTATATATGATATAGATGGTGGGTTTCATAAGAGTCTACTATTTTTAATTTCTTCAGTTCTGGATGGTGTTTTATTTGGGTATTAACCTAATAGAGAAGAGTTATCTTAGGAAATTGGACCATCCTCTTCTAATTGGGTTTGATTGGAAAAGTCTATGGGGGTGTTTTTTAGTCTTGATATATTTGATTAAGAATGGTTTTTTTCCAGATGTTATCATTGGTTGCTTTTATGAAAGATATATGAAAACACAACTACGATGACTGTAGTGTTGGATAAGAACTCATTTAAGGTTAGGATACTGATGGAGGATTCCAATGAATTTATTGGGAGAGTATGAAAATGAATTTTTATTATGCATTTGTGTTTTGATCTAGGGACATCGGTACCTTTACTTTTGGGTAGGAGATGATGGATACTCTAACATAGGACGGAGGATCATGATGCATGGTAACATTTATAGTCTTAGTGTAAATTATTTATGATGTGATTTGGGGTAGAGTGTAGTGTATATGGATTATTAAAATATTGTACCCATAAATAATTAAATTTAAATTTTGGGAGCAAAGGTACTTCAATATGGGTGACCATGGAAAAAACATTTTATGGTGAATTTATAAGGTTATTATTTTGTTTCATCCTGAGTGGTTACATGGTCCTTGAGTATGAAGGTTTTCCAAGACTCGGGTATAGAAGGATTATATTCCCATTGAGGAATTTTAATAATATGACGAGGATCTGATATTCTTAGTATTTGGAGAGAATATTTTCCCTATGGTGGTGGTGTATCAACCTCATTTATGGTAGGAACACTAAAGGAAAAGGATTTTCATGTGAGGGTTAGTTGTTTATGAATGATGATTTCTTGTAGGATTCCTTATTGAAAATCACAAATAACATCCTTTTAGGTTTCTAAATGTTTTAATGGAAGAGTGGATGTGGAGACCTAGTTTTTTTATCTAGACCTTTAAAATATTTTGAATAGTATGTTTAATATTGGTTGTTAAGATGTCATCAATTTCTGATTTTTGAAGAGCCTTGATAATAATATATTAGAACATAATAAATTATTTTTATTATGTACACATGTGTTGGTGACTTATTTTCATTTACCTAAAAATTGAACTTCATATAGAAAAATATATGTTGTGTTTGTACCTAAAATAAGTATTTTACCCCAAGGGTTATGTAACCTTTATTCATATTTTGATCCATGAGGTAGCTTATTGTGAGAACATCTGTTAATGAAATAAAATTCAAATTCGATTAATTTATTTAGAATTGAAGATACCATAGATTCCATTATAATTCCATATTTATAATTCATATATATAGTCCGCTACATTGGTTAAATACACAAACCAAATATAGAGAGAGATGTGAGAGATAGAGATATTCCACATCATAGAAGGATTAGCATTAAATCAAGGAAGTGGTACAAAATTTATGGTGACATAGACATTCAGATAGTGTGATGATGATGAATGGATCCATGGATTCAATAATGGTTTGAAATGATGACGATTCACTCTATTGGTATGGTTTTTTATTTTTTTTGTTCCCCACCCTTTATAAACACAATTTGGATATTTATTTTTGGAAGAATCATTGTGAATTATTAGTACCTATCCTAATTTCGTGGTGTATAATTTTTCAAATAACATTGTAATTTGTGCTTGGGTAAATTATTTATGATCACTAATGAAGTGTTTACAATTGTATGTAAGAGGGATCGACCACAAGACCCTCTCTCTTATCTCGAGTCTTGAAACCTACCATACAAAGCATAGGGCCACCAGCCTTGGAAAATAGCATGAAATATTGATAATTGAGAACCCTGGTATCATCCATTTTTTCACAATCCCTTCTTATCTCTACCATATTTGGGTGATATGTCACTATACCTAGTGGAAATGTGAAGTGGAAATTGATGAAATACTGAGAGGTGAGGAGGTTGAGGTAATGACGGTGATGGTGACCAAGCAATGAGGTTACAATGTGAAATCAAGCAATGACCCTATTGAAATGGAAGAGTTTGGAATCATTGGTGGTTAGTAGAATTGGTTTTCGATGGTGTGACCAGTGAGCTAGGTGTATAGGGGTTATGGTGGTGTTCTCTTCAAGATACCAAATATCTAGGGGTATCTAGGTTACCACAACTAGTAATATAATCCACTAGGATCGAATGCTAGCTTGCCTATGACATTGAAGGTGGGTCTATATGAAGCTATTTTTATGACCCCTCCAGTTATCTGAACAATCCTAGCCTCATTGGACTTTGTGATATATGATCCTAGAAAACTAGGTTGTATCAAGCATGGACCAAGTACACTAACATAGATGTATAGTCTTGATTATCCAACCAAGTGTCAATGTTGTTATGGGTCACAAATTCCTGCTAGGGAGAGAAGACATGCCTAAGAACCACACACTTATCAGTGTGATTCACTTGAAGAACACCCCCAACCACCCTTTTTCCATATGAAATGTCCAAGGGCCTCCACATGGACTTCTTTTCCTATATAGGGTGATTTTCATGAATATTTCATAATATGTTGCATTCAAGAAAATGGATAGTATATACTATTTTTATAATGTATATCATAATTTAGTAGTTCATTTTTTCATATGATGAAAATTGTCAGGTCTGATAGGTTGTTTTTTTATTTCACCACATATGGTCAATGAAGGTGTTCTAGAGTGGTGATTCAAGGTTTCATTGACATTCAAGTACCCCCCCACCCACATCATTTTTGTGTAATTCATAGAGAGATTGGGGTCACATGTACTACTAATGGATTCAGATCCTCTCTCATTTTGTTTGTGTGACTCTTAGCCTATATTTTTTTCACTCAGTGGTTTTGTTCTATTCTTATCTACCATGTTCCACTCTCATCTGTTGTGTGATACTCAATGAGGAATGGGACCTCCATTAGGATTCCAATTTCTATAAGGTATGTGGTTTTCCAAGCCTAACAATCTAGTATGTTAGGGGTTAATACTCCCTTTAACAATACCTTTTCTTTTTCAATGTATGGATTTGTTATTAGTTTTCAATAATAGTGACATGATAATGGAATGGAGTAAGATTTAGTACTCCATTAACTGATGTATGTACATTAATGGGGAGTGGTATCCCTTTAATATATTCTTGTTATAATGTGGATAAATGTTTTATTAGATTAGATACTTTTTACTTTTTACTCCTCAAGAACCCCTTCTTTTGATTTGATATATAATGTGCAACTGAGATATCCACTACAAGCATTATAGGATTTATGGTACATAGATAATCCCTATTTCCTCACAATATATTACCTTTTAGGATTTGAAATATGTTGAAAATTAATTATTTATATCCAAATACTTCTAGTGCTTGAGAATATTTAAATCTTTTCCTATCTTACTCCTTAATACCTTCATATTTTAGAGATAGATCTGACTTTTTTCTTGTCGTTCCGTTATGGTTTTGGGTAAACCAACTAAGTATTATTATACTCAACCAAAAATTGTATTTTTACCCAAATGTAAATTTTATATGAAAATAGTACACAATGTGGAAATGGTATTGGTGGATGTGGAGATGATGTGGCTTGTATTGAGCTAAAGTCTAGAGACTCTTGGTGAAACATGATAATTTGTGATGGTGTCAGTGACCACTGCAGCTATATATGAATCCAAGTGTACACTAAATAAGGAGGACCCTTCCTGAGCATTAATTCTTCCAAAGATGGATCATTTTCTTGTGTATAGTTCATTTTGTGGTTGCCTATAGAGAATTATTCTTGTATTTGATGTCTCATGAATATATTGTATACTATTATTTTGTTTTTATATATTCATCTAGTGTTGCTCGTTATGTTATACACTTCATATATGTTTCTATTATAGGTTGATATAGGCAATGTCCACCCATATTTTATGACATTTTACTCAGTTATAATGACCATCCCCAACCCCATTGGTGGTGGGTGTGTGGTTACACACTTGACGTACTGCCATCTTGTAATGGGCCCCAGTGGGATGGGTCATGTCAAGTGTGAGACCCTTAGTATTTGAAATAATGATTTGGGTTGGATATTAGATTCACCAAGTGAAAGTTTAAACTGTATACATCTTAGGGGTATCGGTGTAGGATGCGGATTGGGTTCAAGAGTTGGTTGAGGACATGGGGATGGAATTCTACAATATCCATTTTTTATGTTGTGGCATTTGGAGTCATGGAATAGTGAGGTACTTGTGACACAACCAAGGGGAGATGAATTACTATGTGCTAAGGGCTATAATTTTTGGATAATATAATGATGTGTAATAAGTGTTCGTACCTCGATAGAGGTGTACCTTTCATGATGGATCGATGCATAAGTTTATTGGATCTGTTTGAAAGAATAAAGGGTTTTAGGATCCACATCATGGTGAGGGTGGTCACATCAATACATGGTGTGGTCACAATTGAAGGTTGATATTCAAAGGGTGTCGTGAATAGTGTCATAAAACAATGAAAATCAGGTATTGATCTATTACAAGACCATGGTATGTCAAGTCAAGGCTTAGAGGGATGTGTGTCACACTACAAATTGAGGCTCATTCCATGATGAGTATAGAGAAGGGATTTTATAACAGGAGTCTTAAAATCATGTCATGACTAACCTCGTCTTCTAAAAAAGTGTATTTGAAATTAAATTGATATAATTGGTAAAAGAGATAAATGGGGAAATATTCCTTTTAATCTAGAATGTAGGGGGATCCCAATTTTCTTCTCCTCTATTAATCTTTACCATATTTGAGAGATCTCTCTCATTTATTATTGTATCATGGTATCATCATAGCTAGATGGTAGACAAGGGAAAGTGTATCATTAAATAATCATTAATCATTTGTAATTCTAAAATATTATTTTTTGTTCTCAATAAAACTCTAATTCTAGGTCTTTTGTCAAATTTATTGAAATCTACAAATTCGGGCCGGATCGAGTGTAGTTACTTGGAAATTGGAGTAATATTAACTCCATGTTTGTGTAACCTATATATTTTATATTTTTACATGTGTTATATTTTCTGTAATAAATAATCATTTTTAGGTCATGGTTGTATGATTGGAAATGGATCCATGTTGGGGTTTTTGTTATCTATAAGAGATACTGATGGATGGTCTCATGTGGTAAATAATGGTTTGGTTCCTAGTTTAGAATGGTCACTTGGTTGTGTGGTTTCACAGAATATGTGGAATAATGGACCCAGTTGTTGGTGTTTCTTATAGATATGTGGTAAATGTGTTTTTAGTATGATGAATATGGTGTGGACCATTATTAAGGGTTGAAGAGATGGTTCACCTTGGTTTGATCATATGATGTTGATGATGTTTCTCACCATGGAGTTTGAGGACGTTAGGGTCATTTTCGCATAGGATTGGACCCATGATGTGGTTTTAACCACTCGTTTGGGTGTTTACATTATAGATTATGAAACGTAGGTTGATGATATTTATCATTGATATAGATGGGACACATCATAGTTTCCCATGGTTTGTAGTGTGTGAGGAAACCAAATGAGGGAATGAGGCTCACTATATATGCTGGGGATGAGAGGATATGTTTTATAGGATAAGAATCCTCCTGTCTTGGGTGCACCAGGTTATTGAATCAGCAGTAGGAAAATGGGTCTGAAGATTATAGGTTTTATGACATGGTTTTTAGTTATCACATCCCGTCCTCAGGATCTGTTTCGTGACTACCCCAAGCCCGCCCTCCATAGGCCAATGGTTGGCGACTAGCACAAAAGGCGTAAATCCCTAAGCTGGAAAGGAATTGCCTTTATAAAAGTAAACACACTCAACTGAGTACACAACTAGAAGAAAAACACTAAGTAGAAACTGTATACAAAAGTAGTGATAAAAAGTAAAGGGGCCGAAAATACAAGCCCAACTGTAAAGTAAAAGGAAAAGACAAAAGAGCTGGAAGGTAATAGGCAACTCCTGGATTGTCCACCATGGATCCTACCTATACGGTAGGTACAGATAGCCTCCTCAGCGCTCCACGTCTATCTGTCTCCTTCGGGTACCGACTCGTCGTGAGGTCCACCTCTGGGTACCGTCCAATCCTCCTACACTCCGCCTCGGTCAGCGTTGTCCATCGTCTGCATCCAACACAACGAGGTGCGGTCAAATCCCATGCAAAGGTGAGTATAACGATACTTAGTAGGGATCCCGAGACCCTCAAGGTCTCACAAAATCCAACAAGGATAAACCAAAAAGTATGAGATCAACCGAATATCCAACTTTGTTATATGCCCATACATATAACTAAGTTTACCAAATGACCCATACCAATTGTGAGGGAACACAATAGTTACTGACTCAGCTCACATAGGTATAAAACTTTTGTAGAGAGGTACAGATGATCAGATATATCCACTGAATCATCTAAGCTGTCGGACCAACGCATGATCCAAAATCAGCTATTCTGTTGCACTAACACATGATCCAGGAACAGAATTCAAGACTGTCAGACCAACACATGATCCAGGAACAGTCGTCAGAGCTGTCGGACCAACACATGATCCAGGTCCAGCTATTCTGTCGGACCAACACAGGATCTAGGAATAGAAGTCAAGAATGTCAGACCAACACATGATCCAGGAACTATCGTCAGAGCTGTCGGACTAACACATGATCCAGGTCCAGCTATTCTGTCGGACCAACACGTGATCCAGGAACATAAATTAGAACTATCAGACCAACACATGATCCAGGAATAGTCATCAGTGCACAGCCAGCCATAGAGTTCCGCTCAGGTATGCTTGATTCCAGGAGGGTCCGCTCCTCAAGCCAAGTGTCGATATTTCGACTGTCACGAAGTACCATGACGAAGTATCTCTAGGGTCCACCTCATCATAGGGGTCTCAACGCAATAGATGGTGCGTCGATCGGACGCTCGGTCTGTGAGTTATTGGCATTTCCATTCCAAGGGCCCGGTTGGATTTTATGTTCAAACCAACCCGACCTTACCCCAACTGTGTCCAATCCTCATGTTGGGTATTCCAAAATAATCGTCTCGCTCTAAACTTTCCGTCACCGTAAATGGTTCGTCGATCGGACAACAGTAGCCCAAGATATGGGCGAATAAGTGATTTCGGGCTAGACAGGTCCGGACTGGGGTCCAACCCGGTCCGCGGGTCCGACGCCGTCCACGGTTCTGACCCGGCCCGATGGGGCAGCACGGCCCGAGGGGGCGGCCTGGCCCGAGGGGGCGGCCTGGCCCGAGGGGGCGGCCTGGCCCGAGGGGGTGGCCCGGTCCGGTGGGGCGGCCCGGCCCGGTGGGGCAGCCCGGCCCGAAGGCAGCCTGGTCTGGTCGGCCTTGCGGCCCGGTCGGCCTGGCGGCCTGGTCGGCCTCGCAACCCGGCAGCCCGGTAGGGGTCCGTATTAGATGCGACCACGGGAAAACACGTGCCCCCTGGCTCCCAAACGGAAAAGCCGTTTGGGTAGGATCCCAAATCGGCGTTAGGTGGCGCCGGTCTAGGTCACTACAGGACCCTTTGGGTCCTTCCTGTCACGCGAAATGGGGGCTGGCTCAGCCGGCCGCCCTCCTCTGTCTGACGCGGCCTATGGCTGCGGTTCTTCTCCAGTGCAGCGCGACGGGGTCGCGCCCATCCCATCCTACCGCCGCAGCCTGCGTGGTCCTGGATCTTTCTTCCAGCATGGTGCGCCGGCACCGTCACGGCCCGCCAGGCCGCGGCCCTGTCCTTTGTGCAGCACGATGGCTTTGCGCCCCTTCGGCGGCCTGGCATCCCTTGCGCTGCTGACTTCTTCTGCGGACAGTTTGGTGTTGGTCGTCGCATGTCCCGTCGCGGCCCAACAACCACGGCCCATTTCTCCGCTACGATCCTCTCTTCTGGAAACTCCATTGTGTCGTCGCCGTCGTCAACAAAAGAGAATGATAAAGGGGGAGGGTAGGGCCGTGTTCGTGCGGTCCGAGCCCTCCTTGTTATGGTGTTATCAAATGGCAATACACATTTCATACATTCAACGACGTAGGACGGGAATAATAAATCAACTCAAATCCTCCTACCTCAATTACCGACGATCGGCTTTGGTGTTCACTCCATGCTTTGCTCTTACACTAGGATTCCACCAATCTTCTCCTTGATGGATATGCATGGTGGTTTCCAATGTGTTTTGGGATGTGATTTCGAGAGACCGATGACGCTACAAGTGATGTCTCTTATGATGGCTTCTTATCCTTCTGTTTGGCCGGTTTGATCCTCGTATACGGTGTGGTGCTTCCTCGATTAGAGATCTAGTCATCAGCTATGGCGGGTTTCGGATGACGACGTTGATGGTGGTGATGTTCTTGATGGCGGTGGGCGGATGTTCTATCCTAGTTCTGCATCTCGGATATCCTTTTCCGGAAATTGGATCCCGTTGTGATAGGGTGACGATGGTGATAAGTGTGTTGATGTTGATGATAGTGGCTACCATGGAGATGATGGCGGATGGAAACGACGCGACTCCAGCAGATTCGGTGATCCTTGGATCGAGGTCTCCTTTGGTTTGGTGTGGGTTTTTTAATTTCAAATTTTGTATAATCATCATGTAACTTTGGATTCATGTGCGGTGTAATGTGGTTTACCTCTTACCAATAAAGTGGCTTTCTTGAAAATGAAAAAAAAGAATTTTTAGGTCAATTGCCGATGATCGTTGATGATGTCTCGGAAAGGCGGCATCGATTCATCAATGTTGGAAAAGGAAAAAGGGTACTCATCGTTGGTGGATGAGAGTTCAGAGGGGAAGAAGTCAAAGACGACATCGGTGTTCTTCGTGGGCGTCTCCTTCTATTTTTGCACGGTTGAAGATCAATGAAGGAGTTCATCGATCTTTAGTGGACGATGAAGAGGCGTTCTTCGCGTTCTTCGTTGAGAGGATGAAGTTCTTCAAAAGCTCCTCCTCTCCTTAATTCTCCCAAAAAAAGATTTTTCCAACCCCCACCATTATAAAATATCACATCTTATTATAATTTTGGTATAAAGAAATAAAATTAATTAATTAATGAACAATTAATTAATTAATGTAGAGTGGCACCTTAATGAGGGGAGCTCAAGAGTTTTCCCCCACTTATGGGGAGTTCAGGGGTTTAAAGCTCGTGTGGTCCCCACCTCTTTGATTGCAAGAGATGTTTAAACTTCAGGTGGGCCCCACCTAATAATATCCTCTCAAGGGAGGTTATGTGCGGGTGGGACCCACCTATAACCTCCACTTGGGGGTTTTAACCACCTCAAATAAAAATAAAGTAACACCTTATTTTTATCTAATTTAATTAAAAACCCCCAAAATCTAACTTCCATTCTCACTAAAACGCAACTGCGGTGAAGGTCTACTTAAGATAATTTTGGCGTTGTGAGTTTAACGGTGCCCTCAAATTTCAATTCTGAGCACCGGTTCAAAAGTTAAAAAACACCACTCAAGCATTTACTGAACATACCGGAAAAAAAGATCAGAATATTATTATCAGTCACCCTCGACTCGTGTCGGTTGAGGGTTGGCTCTGACTAGGTGAAATATGCTCCAACGAACCCAGTGGTACTCTCGGATTTTCAATCCGAGTTATCGTTTAGAAGTTATAAATTTTACAATAAAATAATTGTCACTTAAGTATTTTATCTGTGGCCAAAAACTAACTTTTTCTGGTGACCCGCGCCAGCCAAAGTTAGTATCTTCTTAAATAAATTATTCCCTCATGAGTTCAGCAGTGGTCTCGGATTTTTAATCTGAGCTACCGTTTTTGAGTTATAAGCATATGAAAAATAAAATAATTTAATTAATTATTTTATTTACGGTTATGCCAAATTTGGGTTTTCTCACAGGAGGCTCGCGTTGACTAATCTTAAGTCGCGTATATGGTAAACCTGCCATCCTGAGCGCAACGGTGCCCTCAGATTTTTGATCCAAGTTACCGTTTAAGAGTTATTTTACTTTTTCAAGAAAACTACTTATGCATTTTAACATAAGCTTAACAAAAGCTTCTTCGAATCATTCCCGGCACTCCGGGCCTCGGAATCACGCGTCATTAGATTTCACGGACCCGTAAAATTCCCATTTAATTTAAAAAAATTACATGGAAATTCCGGGTCTTTACATTCTCCCCACCTCAGGGCTCTACATCCCCATAAGACACAACTCACAACTAAGAGAACACGTGGGGGTATTAAGCATGCATCTGAGCCCCCCGCTCCCCATGTTCTCTTCTCGAGGTTCCCATGCTACTAGAGAATGCACACTATAGGTATCAACCATCCCCGAAGGACCTTCTCTTGTCAATCCTCAATTTCTACTGGAACCTCCGTGAAAGTCGCCCCATCGTCGACATCCATCTCCCCATGGTAGATTATCTGAGAAGGTTCGTGCACGTATCTCCTCAACTGAGATATGTGGAAGACGTCGTGCACCTTGTTCAACTGATGTGGAAGATATAATCGGTAAGCCACCTCGCCTACTCTGCTGAGGACCTGTAAAGGTCTGATGAATCGTGGAGATAACTTGCTGCCTCTGCCAAATCTCCATAAACCTCATCGAGGTGAGCCCCATAGAAAGACGTGGTCACCATCCTCGAACACTAGAGGTCTCTGTATCCTGTCAGAATACGTCTTTTGTCTGCTATTCATAGTCTTCATCCACTCTAGGATGACCTGCACCTTCTCCATGGTAGCTCATACCCTCTCTGGTCAGTAGGAATTAAATGTATTTAATTCTATGAGGGGAGGTGCATGTTTTCTTTTTTGATTTATTTAAATTTTAATAAATAATAAAGTATGTGTGTAATGGCCAATAAGGGGAGGCGCCACTTTGTTGGGGCATCATAAAATTGGGAGAATAAATCGTGGAAAAATAAATTATATTGGAGAGAGAATAGGAAGATAAGAGAAATTAAAAATTAAATAAATAAAGGGAGAATAGAGGGCGTGAATATTGGGGGTAGAATATTGAAGATTCGATAGAGAATAAGAAGATAAGAGGAATTAAAAATTAAATAAATATATGGAGAATAGAGGGCGTGAATATTGGGGGTAGAAGATTGAATATTGGAGAGAGAAAATTTAAAATATAATGATGATTATAAAATAAAAGGGGAAATAAATGATAAGGGGGGAATAAATCGTGGGGGAGGGGCTTATGCACTTCACTCTTCAATAGGTTGAGCATGGGTTTTTATTTGTGCTGGAAATAAAATAAATGTTAAATTAAATTAAATAATATAATAATGTAATTATTAATTTTGTTGAGAAAAGAATGTTTAGTCCGTAACTCCGTGTGACCTCAGTTTTACGAACAGTCAGCGGTAGTGTGACCCTGACTTCGAGACAGATATTATGAGTCCAATATTGGATGTCTTTTTCAGGTTTTCAAACCTGGTACCCGAAACACTCGTGAATTAATATATTTAATATTATTATTAAATCTTAGACCCGCCATAACTCCCGCGTGCGACGTCCAATTAACTTCTCACCAGTGGCGATGTGATCCTGTCATTAATAAAATCGATTCAAGTATAAGGTTGGATATTAAATTATGGTTTGTGGCTCGGGTCCATGAAACAGATAATAATAATAATATTGTTATAATTACGGGATCTTGTATCCAACGTATCTCCCTCATACTGTGTTGGAATGGCGAACCGTCTCTGACGTTACAACCCTGAAATTATGACGGTCATTTCAAGACCAATGATGAATACCTTTTTATGACTCATGTCTCAGGTCAATAAAACAACTATAATTAATTTAAGTTATTATTATCATTAAACGCATGGAAACCGCATGACGTGTCATGTGTTGACCAGTCAAACAATGTAATAGTTGTACGGTCACATCGTGTATTCATTAATGCACGTTGTGTACCGTTTTACCTTTTCATTTCCTATATAAGAGAGGGTCACGTGTTATTTACAGACCCATATTATTCTCCGCACGGCGACACTCCTGGATGACCCAGAAGCCTTCCTCCTATCTTTTTCATCCAGACACTAATCATCGATATTTCAGTGGTTGCGTGATCGTGTCAATGAGGCAAACATCATGCACCTCGTTCCTTTCCCTATTCTTCGACTTCCTCTTCACAGTTTCCTACCGAGGAGATTACTGATATTTGACGAGAATGACACTTTTCAACGAACGTCATCCTAATGGTATGTGCTACCCCGTTCATATTCCTTCCTCGATCTCCTCTTTATGTTCATCCTTGCCATGCTATAACAAGTGACACATTAAACCTTAATGAAGTCTTTCTTGGTTGTTAGTATGATTGTGCCCTAGCGTCCACGGGAGGACGTAGTCATCAGGAGGAGTGATCAAAATCCTCTTCGTGGTTTTTCTCGTAGAAGGACATCAAAACCTATTCAGGTCGGGATCCTACCTTCGTCTCTCTCTCTTTTGTGCATCATGCGGGGTGGGTAACCTCTTATTTTCTGAGATACGATTAAACCAGTAAATAAATATAATAACTAGTTAAAGAGCGAGTTTGGGGAAATTTTCTTGATATTGTTTTTTTATTTCCATCAATGCTTGTCCTTTGATTATGTTGTGAATTAAATAGGCTTATGCCTACTGAAAATCACGGTCATTGGGGGCCTTTTCTTGTGCAATTAAATGTTTCCATGTTTTTTCTTGATTGTTTTGTGGATGGAATTTCATAGAATGTGGAAATTGGTAAATCATGTAAAGCTGGCTGATTAAATGAATACCTGGAACCCTTATATGATCACCCCAGTTAAACTAAATGAAAGAATGAATTTTGTGGGTTCTGGTTAGGGATTATTTATGTGAAGGGGTGTTTCGTGGGTTTTTGTGGAACGGTTGAGCAGTACGGGAGCGGTTGGCTTGGTTGTGGGTTGGCGTGAATGATATGGTTGTGATGGGTAGCGGAGCTGCGGTAAATGGTATCAAAGGGATGATGATGTGGTACTGGTATTGTTTCTGATTTTTTTGTGGTTATGGTGGTTGGAAGCAGGGCTGCAGGGATGGTTTGTGCACATGAATAAAAGTGGAAGAGTAAACTAATGAATTGTGGGGAATGGTATTTGATTAAATACAGAAAATCAATGGAATTGATTGGATGATAAAATAAAATGGTATTGTGTTGTTTGTGTTTTCCCTAACTTTATTTCTGGTTGGCAGGGATATGTTTTACGAATGATTGATCTATTTTGGTTGTTGTTAGTTGCTCGGTAGTTAAGTAACTGATAAACTAAAACTGTTGAAACATGAAAAGCTTAATGGGGTTTGGGGTTGTTTATTATGTGCATACCTTCGAGGTAGCAGTGCTGAGGAAGGTGCCTGGATCTTTTGTAGAAGCCTTAGGATAGGCTGAGTGGTTGATATAATTATATAAATCTATAAGTTTTATGTTTCTTTATGCACCCCACCCATGTTGAGCACTACGTGCCGAATACCCATGGGACGGGGGGGTGAGATTCTCAAACATCTAAAGGATGGCTGGTTATTGTTCTTCCTTGTGCTCCCTCTTCCAGGTTCTATAGCCCAAGATCCTTCGGGGAGGTTACGACAGATGTTTCGCAAGAGTCTTCAGGATGAGGATGTGATATGTTCCCAGGAGTCTTTAGGGTGATATGTGATGTGGTTCCCAAGTGTATTCGGGATGAGATGTGGTTATGGACAAGGATTGAGTGTCAGCGGGATACTATGATGGCCGAGGATTGAGTGCCGACGGGATAGTATGAGGTTCGTATGGCTAGGTTGTGGTACTAGCTCGAGATTCGTATGGCTAGGTTGCGGCACTAGCTCAGGAAGAGGCAGAAGCATTAGAGAATTAGGCGTGAGGGCTTGAGTAGTATTCAGTGGGAAGGTGGTGTCGGGTACCCATACTTAGATAATATTACTATACTACTCTATTGACTTGTGATATTTGGTGAGTGTGGATTGTAAGGTTGGGTGGATAGATTCCTTGTTAGGCTTTGGTTCCTTCTGTTTTATCACGAGGCATTAGGATTTCCCCCAACCAGGACACGAGAGCTTTAGGTTTTCTTACTGAGTATACTTGTATGCTCACCCTACGTTTACTTTCAGAATTTCAGGAGGACTTCAGGGACCGTGTGGGACCTTTCTATTTGGGTGTTGGAGTTTTTCTTGTTGCAGTTTTTTCTTTCTTTTTTTTGGTATCGTACTTTGCAGCTTTTCTTGTACTTGTACTTCTGTTTCAGTATTGTATAAAATATGCATATGGGTTTGGTTTTGGGTTTATTTTCATTTACTTGTTCCTTTTTCTTTTGGTGTTTGATTCATCCTATTTCCTTATCTTAATTAATAAAAAGGGTAATTCCCCCCATATTTGTGAAAACTCATACCCTTGGTGCTAGTCGCCACTCCGGGGCCTACTGGGGGCGGGGCTCAGGGGGTCATTATCTCCCTTTCACCAATTCCAGCTCAGGAGGTGCATCTTTGGTGGGAGGGGGTCGTGACAGAATGGTATCAGAGATGATGGTTGAGAGACAGAATTGATTATAGAGGTAGGCATAGTGAGGATTGCATGGGATGGTAGGGAAACAGTGTTGGCTGATCTTGGCACGTGACATAGGCCAGGGAAGACCGGCTAGGACACAAGATTTTAGGGGCCCTCGTGATCCGATGCAAGGACTCTGAGCTTACCGAATGACCAGGTAAGACTACTTTTATTACAGGGTAGAGACCCTAGTAAAGGTACATGCATCATCATGATTTGTGTTTTACTTTATTTGGGTGTTCTAGGAAAGAAATCTACATAAAATGGTAAAATGAAACCTTGAGAAAAATTTCCTTGCTACTTGGGCTTAGGCATTCCCTGTTTACCGAACAGTTATGACACCTAGACATCAACTGAAATGCAGAGGAGTGGGACATGGACAGTTTCACGCAATAGAAGTGGAAACCCTAGCAAGGCTAGATATCGAGAGAGATGTTTTAGGTTTTACTTAAATTCTATCGTTTATGTTTTGTTTAAATTCAAGAGCATCACACTCCTTTGTTGAAACTCATTCTCACCCATGATTTGGGCCTGGACCTTGTTTTTCATGAGTCTATAATGCTAAGTTGTTTAACTCTTTCCTTGAAATGTGTGTGAAGAGTCCTAACATGTGGGGAAAGCAGGACATGATCCCTAATCAAGATGCATTAATGTGGATGCGATAAAATCCGTGCGGGCGAGTCAGTGCAGCCCAAAGCGAATAGTATCTTGACATGGGAGAAGTAATTCTGAAATCCATGTGTTGGGATAGTGTGGTGCTTGTTTTATGAATTGTTGGGGGAAGTGTGTGTATGAGAAATCCTAAATTATGGGGGTGGGAGGACCTAATCCCTAATGAAGACACATTAATGTGAATGCGATTAAACCCGTGCCGGCGAGTTAATGCCGCCTAAAGCGGATAATATCTCGACATGGGGGTAGAAATTCACTGACTCATATAATTAGGATAGTGGTTGGATTCATGTTATGATGATAGCTCTAAAGGGTATCTAGCGGGGTGGTTGTTCAGACCTTTCCCCTTTTTATGGGTTGGTTTTTAATTCTCGAGGATGAGAATGTTTTGATAGGTATCTGATGTAATGGCCTGGACCTCTCTGGTCTACTAACTTGTAAAATTTTGATGTGGTCAAACACGATGTGTGTTATAATAATAATTTTTTATAATAATAATTGATAATAGTGGCGTGAAAATATTTGGGGTTAATTAGATTAAATGGTTTTAATTTAATCATTGTGAAATAAATGAAATAAAATTGAATGTATTTAATTAAATGAGGGGTGGTGCATGTTTTCATTTTGGTTTATTTAAATTTTAATAAATTATAAATTATGTGTGTAATGGGAAATAAGTTGTGGGGCCACATTGTTGGGGAGTGATAAAATTGGGAGAAGAAATCGTGGAAGAATAAATTAGATTGGAGAGAGAATAGGAAGATAAGAGGAATTAAAAATTAAATAAATAAAGGGAGAATATAGGGAGTGAATATTGGGGGTAGAAGATTGAAGATTGGAGATAGAATAGGAAGATAAGAGGAATTAAAAATTAAATAAATAAAGGTAGAATAGAGGGCGTGAATATTGGCGGTAGAAGACTGAAGATTGGAGAGAGAAATTTTTTAATATATTGATGATTATAAAATAAAAGGGGAAATGAATGATAAGGGAGGAATAAATCATGGGGGAGGGGCTTATGCGCTTCACTCTTAATGAGGTTGAGTGTGGATTTTTATTTGAGGTGGAATGAAAATAAATGTTAAATTAAATTAAATAATATAATAATGTAATTATTAATTTTGTTGAGAAAACCATGTTTAGTCCATAACTCCTTCATGTGACCTCGGTTTTATGAACCGTTAGCGGCAGTGTGACCCTAACTTCGAGAAGGAAATTATGAGTCTAATATTGGATGTCTTTTTTGGGTTTTCGGATTAGGTACCCGAAACGCTCGTGAATTAATAGATTTAATATTATTATTATATCTTCGACCCGTCATAACTACCACCTGCGCCGTCCGATTGACTTCTCATCAGTGGCATTGTGATCCTATCATTAATACGATTGATTCAAGTTTAAGGATGGATATTAAATTGTGGTTCGTGGCTCAGGTCCATGAAACACCCAATAATAATAATATTGTTATAATTATGGGATCTTGTATCCAACGTATCTCCCTCATACGGTCTTGGAATGGCGAACCGTCTGTGACATCACAACCCTGAAATTTTGACGGTCATTTCAAGACCAATGATTAATACATTTTTATGACTCATGTCTCGGGTCAAAAAACAACTATTATTAATTGAAGTTATAATTATCATTAAACGCATGGAAACCGCATGATGTGTCGTGTGTAGACCAGTCAAACAATGTAATAGTTGTACGGTCACGGCGTGTATTCATTAATACACATTGCGTACCATTTTACCTTTTAGTATACTATAGAAGAGAGGGTCACGTGTTATTTACGGACCCCTCTTCGTCTCTGCATGGCGACGCTCCCGGATGACCTAGAATCCTTCCTCCTATATTCTTCATCCGGACTCCGATCGTCGATCTGTCTGTGGCTGTGGGATCATGTCAGCGAGGCGAACATCATGCACCTTGTTCCTTTCCCCCTTATTCGACTTCCCATTTTCAGTTTCCTACCGAGGATATTGCTGATATTTGATGGGAACAATGCTTTTCAATGAACGTCATCCTAATGGTACAATCTACCCTGTTCTTATTCCTTTCTCAGTCTCCTCTTTATGTTCCTCCTTTCCATGCTATGACAAGTGACACCTTAATCATTAATGGATTCTCTCTTGGTTGTTAGTACGGTTGTGCCGCAGTGTCCACGAGAGGACGTAGTCGTCGGGAGGAGTGATCGAAATCCTCGTGGTGGTTGTTCTCGCAGAAGGACATCAAAAACTGTTCAGGTAGGGATCTTACCTTCGTCTATATCCCTTTTGTGCATCATGTGGGGTGGGTATCCTCTTTTTGTCGTGAGATACGGTTAAACCAGTAAATAAAGATAATAACTGGTTAAAGAATGGGTTTAGGGAAATTTTGTTAATATTGTTGTTTTATTTCCTTGAATGCTTATCCTTTGATTATGTTGTGAATTGAATAGGCTTATGCCTACGGAAAATCAAGGTCGTTGGGGGCCTTTTCTTGTGCAATTAAATGTTGCCATGTTTTTTCTGGATTGTTTTGTGGATGGAATTTCATAGAATGTGGAAATTGGTTAATCATGTAAATTTGGATGATTAAATGAATACCTGGAACCATTGTATGATCACCCTGGTTAAACTAAATGAAAGAATGAATTTTGTGGGTTGTGGTTGGGGTTCATTTATGTGAAGGGGTGTTTCTTGGGTTGTTGTTTAACGGGTGGGCAGCAGGGGTGCGGTTGGCTTGGTTGTGGGTTGGCGTATATGATATGGTTGTGATGGGCAGAGGATCTATGGTAAATGGTATCAAAGGGATGATGTAGTGATACAGGTATTGTTTCTGATGTGTTTGTGGTTATGGTGGTTGGAAGCAGGGCTGCAGGGATGGATTGTGCATATGAATAAAAGTGGAAGAGTTAACTAATTAATTGTATGGTATGGTATTTGATTAAATACATAAAATCAATGGAATTTATTGGATGATAAAAGAAAATGGTATTGGGTTGCTTGTGTTTTCCCTAAATTTATTTGTGGTTGGCAGGGATATGTTTTATGAACGATTGATCTGGTTTGGTTGTTGTTAGTTTCTCGGTAGTTAAGTAACTGATAAACTAAAACTGTTGAAACATGAAAAGCTTAATGGGGTTTGGGGCTATTTATTGTGTGCATACATTCGAGGTAGCAGTACCAAGGCATGTGCTCAGATCTTTTGTAGAAGCCTTAAGATGGGCTGAGTGGTTGATAAAATTATATAAATTTGTACGTTTTATGTTTCTTTATGCACCCCACGCATGATTAGCACTACGTGCCGAACACCCATGGGATGGGGGTGAGATTCTCAAACATCTAAAGGATGGATGGTTATTGTTCTTCCATGTGCTCCCTCTTCCAGGTTCTATATCCTAAGATCCTTCGGGCAGGCTACGACAGATGTTTCCCAAGAGTCTTCGGGATGAGGATGTGATATGTTCCCTGGTGTCTTCTGGATGAGAGGTGATGTGGTTCCCAGGTGTCTTTGGGATGATATGTGTTTATGGCCAAGGATTGAGTGCCGGTGGGATACTATGATGGTCGAGGATTGAGTGTCGGCGGGATACTATGATCTTCGTATAGCCAGGTTGTGGCACTAGCTCGAGCTTCGTATGGCCAGGTTGCGGCACTTGCTCATGAAGAGGGGGAAGCATCATAGCTTTAGGCGTGAGGTCTTGAGCAGTATTCAGTGGGAAGGTGGTGCGGGGTACCCATACTTTGATAATATTACTATACTACTCTATTGAATTGCGATATTTGGTGAGTGTGTCTTGTAAGGTTGGGTGGATAGATTCCTTGATAGGCTTTGGTTCCTTCTGTTTTCTCATGAGGCATTAGAATATCCCCCCACCTGTGCACGAGAGCTTTAGGTTTTCCTATTCAAAATACTTGTATGCTCACCCTATGTTTACTTTCAGGTTTTCAGGAGGACTTCAGGGATTTTGTGGAACCTTTCTAGTTGGGCATTGGAGATTTTCTTGTTTCAGTTTTTGCTTCCTTTTTTTGGTATCGTACTTTGGAGCTTTTCTTGTACTTGTACTTTTGTTTGAGTATTGTATAAAACATGCATATGGGTTTGGTATTGGGTTGATTTTCATTTACTTGTTCCTTTTTCTTTTGGTGATTGATTCATCCTATTTCCCGATCTTAATTAATAAAAATGGTAATGCCCACCATATTTGTGAAAACTCATAACCTTGGTGCTAGTCACCACTCTGGGGCCTACTGGGGGTGGGACTCGAGGGTCATTATCTCCCTTTCACTATTTCCAGATCAGGAGGGGCATCTTTGGTGGGAGGGGGTCGTGAAAAAATGGTATCAGAGCTGATGGTTGAGAGATAGGATGGAGTCTGGAGTTAGGCATAGTGAGGATTGGATGGGATGGTAGGGCAACAGTGTTGGATGATCTTGGCGCGTGACATAGGCCAGGGAAGACTGGCTAGGACACGAGATTTTAGGGCCCACCTTGATCCGATGCAAGGACTCTGAGCTTACCGAATGACCAGGTAAGACTACATTTATTGGAGGGTAGAGACCCTAGGAAAGGTACATGCATCATCATGATTTTTGTTTTACTTTATTTGGGTTTTCTAGGAAAGAAATTGAAATAAAATTATAAAATGAAACCTTGACAAAAATTTCCTTGCTACTTGGGCTTAGGTGTTCCTTGTTTACCAAAGAGATATGACACCTGGACGTCAACAGAAAGGTAGAGGAGTGGGATGCGGATAGTTTCACATAATAGAATTGGCAACCCTAGCAAGGCCAGAGATCGAGAGAGATGTTTTCGGTTTTACTTAAATGCTCTCATTTATGTTTTGTTTAAATTCAGGGGAATCACACTCCTTCGTTGAAACTCATTCTCACCCATGATTTGGGACTGGACATTCTTTTTTGTGAGTCTATAATGCTAAGTTGTTTCCCTCTTTCCTTTAAATGTGTTTGAAGAGTCCTGACATGTGGGGAGAGAATGACCTGCTCCCTAGTCAAGATGCATTAATGTGGATGTGATTAAGCCCGTGCGGGCGAGTCAGTGCCGCCCAAAGCGAATAGTATCTTCATATGGGAGAATTAATTCCCCAATCCATGTTTTGGGGCAGCGTGTTGCTTGTTTTGTGCGGTGTTGGGGGTAGTGTGTGTATGAGAAATCCTAAATTATGGGGGTGGGAGGACCTAATCCCTAATCAAGACGCATTAATGTGAATGCGATTAAACCCGTGCAGGGGAGTGATTGCCGCCTAAAGAAGATAATATATCGACATAGGGGAAGGAATTCCCATACTCATATAATTAGGATAGTGGCTGGATTTATGTTATGACAAGAGATCTGAGAGGTATCTTGCGGGGTGATTGTTTGGACCTTTACCCTTTTTATGGGTTGGTTTTTAATTCTCGAGGATGAGAATGTTTTGATAGGTATCGGATGTAATGGCCAGGACCTCTCAGATCCACTACATTGTAAAATTTTGATGTGGTCAAACACGAAGCATGTTATAATAATAATTTTTGATAATATTAATTGATAATGTTGGCATGAAAATATTTGGGGTTAATTAGATTAAATGGTTTTAATTTAATCATTGTGAAATAAAAGAAATAAAATTGAATGTATTTAATTGAATGAGGGGAGGTGCATGTTTTCTTTTTGATTTATTTAAATTTTAATAAATTATAAATTATATGTGTAATGGGCAATAAGGGGAGGTTCCACTTTGTTGGGGCGTGATAAAATTGGGAGAAGAAATCATGGAAGAATAAAATAGATTGGAGAGAGAATAGGAAGATAAGATGAATTAAAAATTAAATAAATAAAGGGAGAATAGAGGGTATGAGTATTGGGGGTAGAAGATTGAAGATTGGAGAGAGAATAGGAAGATAAGAGGAATTAAAAATTAAATAAATAACAGGATAATAGAGGGAGTGAATATTGGGGGTAGAATATTGAAGATTGGAGAGAGAAAATTTAAAATATAATGATGATTATAAAAGAAAAGGGGAAATAAATGATAAGGGGTGAATAAATCGTGGGGGATGGGCTTATGCACTTCACTCTTAAAGAGGTTGAGCGTGGGTTTTTATTTGAGGTGGAATGAAAATAAATGTTAAATTAAATTGAATAATATAATAATGTAATTATTAATTTTGTTGAGAAAACCATGTTTAGTCAACAACTCCTTCATGCGACCTTGGTTTTAAGAACCGTCAGTGGCAGTGCAACCCTGACTTTGAGACGGAAATTATGAGTCCAATATTGGATGTATTTTTCGGGTTTTCAGATCGGGTACCCGAAATGCTCGTGAATTAATAGATTTAATATTATTAATAAATCTTCGAGCCATCATAACTCCCTTGTGCCACATCTGATTGACTTCTCGTCAGTGGATATGTGATCCTATCATTTATACGATCGATTCAAGTCTAAAGTTGGATATTAAATTATGTTTCATGGCTCAGGTCCACGAAACACCCAATAATAATAATATTGTTATAATTACAGGATCTTGTATCCAACATATCTCCCTCATATGGTGTTGGAATGGCGAACCGTCTGGGACGTTACAACCCTGAAATTATGACGGTCATTTCAAGACCAATGATGAATACCTTTTTATGACTCATGTCTCGGGTAAATAAAATAACTATTATTAATTGAAGTTATTATTATCATTAAACGCATGGAAACTACGTGACGTGCCGTGTGTTGACCAGTCAAACAATGTAATAGTTGTACTGTCACATCTTGTATTCATTAATAAATGATGCATACAGTTTTACCTTTTTGTTTCCTATATAAGAGAGGGTCACGTGTTATTTACGGACCCCTCTTCTTTTCCACACAATGATGCTCTCGGATGACCCAGAAGCCTTCCTCCTATATTCTTCATCCGGACTCCGATCGTCGATCTATCGGTGGTTGCGCGTTCGTGTCAACGAGGCGAACATCGTGCATCTTGTTCCTTTCCCTCTTCTTAGACTTCCTCTTCGCAGTTTCCTTCTGAGGAGATTGCTGATAATTGATAGGAACGACACTTTTCAATGAACGTCATCCTAATGGTACGTTCAACCCCGTTCTTATTCCTTCCTTGATCTCCTCTTTCTGTTCCTCCTTTCTATTCTATGACAAGCAACACCTTAAAACTTAATGGAGTATCTCTTGGTTGTTAGTGCGGTTATGCCACAGCATCCACAGGAGGACGTAGTCATCGGGAGGAGTGATCGAAATCCTTGTGGTGGTTGTTCTCGCAGATGCACATCAAACCCTGTTAAGGTAGGGATCTTACCTTCGTCTCTCTCTCTTTTGAGCGTCATGCAGGGTGGGTATACTCTTGTTTTTGTGAGATACATTTTAAATGTAACGCCCCGTCCCCAGTTACACAGAGTCGGTGCATTACTACATAACATTGGCATGATCACAAGGAAATAATCTCTCGAAAGGCCGATCAGTTTAGTATTATTGGAAACAAGATTCATACAAGTTCAACTTTACAACTTGAAAAGAAATACAACACGAATTTATTCCATTGGAAACATCCAAGCCTCCTAAATAATGCCTGTAAGTCACTCATAACTAACTTCTTCATATCCTGGGAAAATGAAACATAAGAAAGGGGTGAGCTCAAACACTCAGTAAGGGTAAGCAATATAGTGGAAGATTTTAAAGACCTGAAAAATTCAATGAAATTGTTTTCTTAATTTTTATTGGGATTTTACAAGAACGCAGTTTCTGATGACACCTGATTCTAAGGCCCAGTGTGCCCGGAATCTTTTTCCAAAGTTTAGCTCGGGTACGTTTAGTGAACGAACGAGTGGGTTTTTATATCTTTTGAACCGGTGCTCGGAATCAAATTCTGAGGGCACTGATGGAATCACAGCACCGTTATTTTCTTAGAAACATCTTTTCCGGAGTTGCGTTTTCTCAGGTGTGGTTTTTAATTTTTGGGGTTAAGTTAAGAAATAAAATAAAAGTGGTACAATCGATTTTTATTTTATTTTGCTTAATTTTAGTTAAGTGGATGATGTGGGACACACAATATCCTACCCACTTGGTAGGATATTTGTGAGGTGGGGCCCACACGAGCCCCACCGTTTCTCTCACCTTTTTCAACCCCCCTCCGTTAATTATGTAACGCACCCGCACCCCCTATTTAATGAATTCAACCCTTGTGTTTATTCTGGTTAAGAAACGCCTCATTAATGTGGTGGTTTAAGCATTGCAATTAATTCACTTAATTATTTATTTCGTTTTCTAATTTTAAAACGCAAGACTTGTGAAATAAAAATAAGACAACTATTATTTTTTATTAGGCTAGGGTGTTGAGAGGCAAGGGATATTTCACACAGACTCTTGAAGATCTTCTCTTCCTCGCGAAGAACGCGAAGAACGCGAAGAATGTCGGATCCTCAGAAATCATCGACGCTTCTTCCGTGATGCTTTTTTCGTGACGCGACGATCCTCACTCCGCGAAGCCTTCTTCCGCGACGGTTATTTCCGCGACGAATCCTCGCTCATCAAATTCGACGAGGTAGAGATTTATTTTAATTGTTGTTCGTAAATTCTTATGTTGCCTTTATTCTTTTCTATTGGAGCCGCCTGTTACCGCAATAACGGGAGGGGGTCGGACTGCATGAACACGACCGACCCTCTTCTCCCTTTTGGTTGTTTGATATTGTTGTGGAACGAGCAAGGCAATGTGGTGACGAAGCACCGCGCGAGAATTATTAAGGATAGGGGGAGAAGCGCAGCGCCGTCGCGCCGCGCCGTTGAAGACGAACCAAAGACGCGGTGCCATTACGCCGCGCCGAAGAACCACAAAAGCACCCTGGTCGGAGCGGGGCCGCGGCGGAGGGGCGCGGCGCTGTCGCGCCATGTCGGACGGACCAAGGCCACGGCCGGTTCCGGGCCGCGGCGGAGCAGGGGGACCGGCGGCCGGTTCCGGGCCGCCGGCGTCGGAACAGAGGGACCGACCCTTGCCGGTCCCGTGGCTGCAACAGCTGGCCGGTCAGGGGAAAACCGGGGGTTCGTAACCCCCGGTCGGGCATCAGGTGCGGCCCCCCACATGGGGGATGTGAGAATAGAGGGCATGAGTATTGGGGGTAGAAGATTGAAGATTGGAGAGAGAATAGGAAGATAAGAGGAATTAAAAATTAAATAAATAACAGGATAATAGAGGGAGTGAATATTGGGGGTGTAATATTGAAGATTGGAGAGAGAAAATTTAAAATATAATGATGATTATAAAAGAAAAGGGGAAATAAATGATAAGGGATGAATAAATCGTCGGGGATGGGCTTATGCACTTCACTCTTAAAGAGGTTGAGCGTGGGTTTTTATTTGAGGTGGAATGAAAATAAATGTTAAATTAAATTGAATAATATAATAATGTAATTATTAATTTTGTTGAGAAAACCATGTTTAGTCAACAACTCCTTCATGCGACCTTGGTTTTAAGAACCGTCAGTGGCAGTGCAACCCTGACTTTGAGACGGAAATTATGAGTCCAATATTGGATGTATTTTTCGGGTTTTCAGATCGGGTACCCGAAATGCTCGTGAATTAATAGATTTAATATTATTAATAAATCTTCGAGCCATCATAACTCCCTCGTGCCACATCTGATTGACTTCTCGTCAGTGGATATGTGATCCTATCATTTATACGATCGATTCAAGTCTAAGGTTGGATATTAAATTATGTTTCATGGCTCAGGTCCACGAAACACCCAATAATAATAATATTGTTATAATTACAGGATCTTGTATCCAACATATCTCCCTCATATGGTGTTGGAATGGCGAACCGTCTGGGACGTTACAACCCTGAAATTATGACGGTCATTTCAAGACCAATGATGAATACCTTTTTATGACTCATGTCTCGGGTAAATAAAATAACTATTATTAATTGAAGTTATTATTATCATTAAACGCATGGAAACTGCGTGACGTGCCGTGTGTTGACCAGTCAAACAATGTAATAGTTGTACGGTCACATCTTGTATTCATTAATAAATGATGCGTACAGTTTTACCTTTTTGTTTCCTATATAAGAGAGGGTCACGTGTTATTTACGGACCCCTCTTCTTTTCCACACAATGATGCTCTCTGATGACCCAGAAGCCTTCCTCCTATATTCTTCATCCGGACTCCGATCGTCGATCTATCGGTGGTTTCGCGTTCGTGTCAACGAGGCGAACATCGTGCATCTTGTTCCTTTCCCTCTTCTTACACTTCCTCTTCGCAGTTTCCTTCTGAGGAGATTGCTGATAATTGACAGGAACGGCACTTTTCAATGAACGTCATCCTAATGGTACGTTCAACCCCGTTCTTATTCCTTCCTTGATCTCCTCTTTCTGTTCCTCCTTTCTATTCTATGACAAGCAACACCTTAAAACTTAATGGAGTATCTCTTGGTTGTTAGTGCGGTTATGCCACAGCATCCACAGGAGGACGTAGTCATCGGGAGGAGTGATCGAAATCCTTGTGGTGGTTGTTCTCGCAGAAGCACATCAAACCCTGTTAAGGTAGGGATCTTACCTTCGTCTCTCTCTCTTTTGAGCGTCATGCAGTGTGGGTATACTCTTGTTTTTGTGAGATACATTTTAAATGTAACGCCCCGTCCCCAGTTACACAGAGTCGGTGCATTACTACATAACATTGGCATGATCACAAGAAAATAATCTCTCGAAAGGCCGATCAGTTTAGTATTATTGGAAACAAGATTCATACAAGTTCAACTTTACAACTTGAAAAGAAATACAACACGAATTTATTCCATTGGAAACATCCAAGCCTCCTAAATAATGCCTGCAAGTCACTCATAACTAACTTCTTCATATCCTGGGAAAATGAAACATAAGAAAGGGGTGAGCTCAAACACTCAGTAAGGGTAAGCAATACAGTGGAAGATTTTAAAGACCTGAAAAATTCAATGAAATTGTTTTCTTAATTTTTATTGGGATTTTACAAGAATGCAGTTTCTGATGACACCTGATTCTATGGCCCAGTGTGCCCGGAATCTTTTTCCAAAGTTTAGCTCGGGTACGTTTAGTGAACGAACAAGCGGGTTTTTATATCTTTTGAACCGGTGCTCAGAATCAAATTCTGAGGGCACTGATGGAATCACAGCACCGTTATTTTCTTAGAAACATCTTTTCCGGAGTTGCGTTTTCTCGGGTGTGGTTTTTAATTTTTGGGGTTAAGTTAAGAAATAAAATAAAAGTGGTACAATCGATTTTTATTTTATTTTGCTTAATTTTAGTTAAGTGGATGCTGTGGGACACACAATATCCTACCCACTTGGTAGGATATTTGTGAGGTGTGGCCCACACGATCCCCACCGTTTCTCTCACCTTTTTCAACCCCCCTCTGTTAATTATGTAACGCACCCGCACCCCCTATTTAATGAATTCAACCCTTGTGTTTATTCTGGTTAAGAAACGCCTCATTAATGTGGTGGTTTAAGCATTGCAATTAATTCACTTAATTATTTATTTCGTTTTCTAATTTTAAAACGCAAGACTTGTGAAATAAAAATAAGACAACTATTATTTTTTATTAGGCTAGGGTGTTGAGAGGCAAGGGATATTTCACACAGACTCTTGAAGATCTTCTCTTCCTCGCGAAGAACGCGAAGAACGTGAAGAATGTCGGATCCTCAGAAATCATCGACGCTTCTTCCGTGATGCTTTTTTCGTGACGCGACGATCCTCACTCCGCGATGCCTTCTTCCGCGACGGTTATTTCCGCGACGAATCCTCGCTCATCAAATTTGACGAGGTAGAGATTTATTTTAATTGTTGTTCGTAAATTCTTATGTTGCCTTTATTCTTTTCTATTGGAGCCGCCTGTTACCGCAATAACGGGAGGGGGTCGGACTGCATGAACACGACCGACCCTCTTCTCCCTTTTGGTTGTTTGATATTGTTGTGGAACGAGCAAGGCAATGTGGTGACGAAGCACCGCGCGAGAATTATTAAGGAAAGGGGGAGAAGCGCAGCGCCGTCGCGCCGCGCCGTTGAAGACGAACCAAAGACGCGGTGCCATCACGCCGCGCCGAAGAACCACAAAAGCACCCTGGTCAGAGCGGGGCCGCGGCGTAGGGGCGCGGCGCTGTCGCGCCATGCCGGACGGACCAAGGCCACGGCCGGTTCCGGGCCGCGGCGGAGCAGGGGGACCGGCGGCCGGTTCCGGGCCGCCGGCGTCGGAACAGAGGGACCGACCCTTGCCGGTCTCGTGGCTGCAACAGCTGGCCGGTCAGGGGAAAACCGGGGGTTCGTAACCCCCGGTCGGCCATCAGGTGCGGCCCCCCACATGGGGGATGTGAGTTCTCAACGCGGGCGGGCAGCCCCCCCCCCCCCTTACCACTCGGCCATTATGGTCGAGCTGCTGGACCGCTGGCCGCGCCAGTGCGCCGGGCCAGGCCGGGCCAGGCCATGCCCAAGTAGACCAAACCTGGACTTGGTTCGGGTCGACCCAGTTCGGGCCGACCCTAGGGGTATCAGGCCGGGTCGGACCGGGCTCGAACCCCCTAATACCGAACCTCTTTCGGTCTGTTGCCCATAACTTGAGCTGCGGACCTCCGATCGACGCACCGTTAGTTGCGTAGTGATCCTTGGATCGAGACGATCGTTTTTTTATAGTACACTCAAGGTTTTGGAGTAATTTGGGTTTAGCCGGGTTGGTTCGTACACGAAACCAACCGGGCCCTCGGAGTGGAAATGCTTATAACTTGAGCTCCAGACGTCCGATTGATGTGTCGTCGACTTTGTTGGATTCCTCTAGGTGAGACGGACCTTTTGGATTACTCCGCTCGATGTTTGGATGCAATTGGAGTACGGTCAGGTCGGTTTTGACTTAAAAACCAACCAGGACCCTGGGACAAAAAAGCCAATAACTCTCAGACCGGGCGTCCGATTGACGCGCCGTCTATGACGTTGAGTTCTTGTTGACGATACGGAACTTTTGGATACATAAACTCCAGACTTTTTGTCAGTTGATGTATCAGCCCCTTGACTCATGGAGCGGACCCTCGGAAACGAGCATGCTGTGTGCGGGAACCCTAGAGCTGGGTGCGACTGCGACGACGATGGCGACTGTGCAGAAATCTTCCGTGGATTCGACGGCGATGACTACAGCACTTAGCGATCATACGTGGATCAGTGCTACCGATCCTGTGTGGGTTAGATCCTATGTGGGTCAGCGCTCAGCGGTCCTATGTGGGCCAGGGCCTACAGATCATGTGTGGTTCTGATCCTGTGTGGGTCATTGTGGGAGTTAGTTACCTATCGATCCTATGTGGGTCAGATCCAGTGTGGTTCATTGCAGGGGTTAGTACCTATCGATCCTTTGTGGGTCATTGCGGGGGTTAGTACCTATCGATCCTGTGTGGGTCCGTCGGCTTAGATGAATCAGTGGCTATATCTGATCATCTCTATCATCATACGAATAAGTATACATGTGTGAGCTGAATCTTGACTTGCTTTACTATGTGGATTACGTTATGCTTTCCTCTGTGGATCAGGTTGTGATTTCCTGTGTGGATATGATCTAACTTGGGCTCGGAGGTTGGACCGAACTGGAATTGATGACTTAGGTATATGTATGGGCATATACCTAAGTAGAGTCGGGTGTTAATTTGTGATTGTATCTTTCCTTTGTGGATTCTGGGAGACCTTCGGGGGTCTCGGGGTCTCTACTGAGTAGGTTATACTCACCCCTACACGGGCTATGCCCGAACTACGTTGTGTTGGTTGCAGACAATGGACAGTGCTGATCATGGTTGAGGCACGAGGAGCAGGTCGGCACCTGGAGGTGGACCATTGGGCGGGACATACACAGAGCGGACGGCTGGACCTGAGGAGCTGTGGAGGCTATCTGTACCCACCCTTCAGGTGGGACTTCTAGTGGACGGCTCGAGGCTGGGGATTTACATTCAGTTGCTATTTTCCCTTTCCAGTTGTACTTTACTTTCAGTTTGGGTTCGTATTCTGGCCCACTTACCTTTCCGCAATTACTGTTGTACCCAGTTTTTACATAGTGTTTACTTCTACTGCTTGCTTGCTCTGTGGTGTTTGTTTACTTTACAAAGGCAATGCCTTCCCCTTTTACCGGGATTTACGCCTTGGTGCTAGTCACCAGCCCCTGGCCTACAGATGGCGGGCTTGGGGTAGTCACGGCACGAACCCCGAGGACGGGTCGTGACAAATTGGTATCAGAGGAGTTCGGTTCTACCGCAGAACTCAGGACTCTGATATTTTTCTATGTGAAGCAATAGTGTTAAGAGTATTGAGTGTAGTTATCAGTCCAGGGAGTCTAGTGTTGGTGCGGCGGCCGACGTATCCGTACACCAGGACCCTGACTTCTGATTTCCGACTTAATGCACGAAAACATTGATTGCATGTGTGTTTCAAGTTTTTTTTTTGTGATTACATTCTGTCAGCTCACCAGGTATACTATTCTGACCGTGGCACACCTGTTTCTTTTTAGGGTGGCCCCACGATGGCATCCAGCTAGGGTTCCGAGAGTTGTGCGTGATGACAGTCCACCGAGCAACGAGGTCTCAGTACAGGGCCCTTTGACAGCAGAGGCACCGGCGGTATCGCTACCCGCCGAGCCACCGATGCTACCAGCCCCAGCCGCTGATGATGCACGTCGCCTTAGTGCACTACACGAGTATCAGTGCCAGAAACCGCCCAGGTTCCACGGGGAGAAGGACCCTCAGGCCACCGAGGATTGGCTGGTGGCAGTTGTATGGGTTTTCAGGTTAGTAAGGACACCATCAGACCTCATGGTGATCCTCACAGTGATCCTACTGCACTCGGAAGCAGGTAGATGGTGGATCTTGTTGCCCCAGGTGCACGATGAGGCATCTCTCCTCTGGAAGGACTTTGAGAGCCTCTTCCGCTTGGAGTTCGTCCCATCCACCCTCCGTGCGGTGCGCATCCAAGAGCTTCTAAAGCTACGGAAGGGCAGCTTGATGGTCGCCCAGTACTTGGCGAGATTTACCGATCTCTCGCTCTACTCGACAGACATGGTAAGAGACCCATTCTTCTGGGCCTGGACCTTCGAGCAGGGATTGAGGTAGGAGATCAGGGCATCGCTGATCTCCCTCAGCATTCCGACATAGGTAGGGGTACTGGAGTGAGCCCTTCTCATCGAGAGATTCCTTGCTGAGCCGACTTCAGCAGTGAGACCTACCGCAGGGTAGCACGTAGCAGAGTCTTCTGCAGCAGGCAGTCGACGGATGACTCATGGGTCCAGGCAGAGCAGACCCTCAGGCAGACGACCTCAGGACACTGGCTCAGCAGTGCGGGGCACACAGCACGAAGCCTTTCTTTCGTGAGGCAGACAGTGCTACGCATGCGGCGGGCAGGGCCACATGGATCGTGACTACCTGACCCGCCGTGCCGAGGAGCAGCAGACGGTTGAGGGGCCACCCAGGAAGAGGCAGAGGGTTGACCGTGGCGGTCTGCAGAGAGCATGCAGACGAGGTAGAGGAGTTGGCCGAGCATCAGGTGGTGGGCGACGCTTTGAGTCTCTACCACCACCACCACCAGGAGGTCCACCCCGACCACAAAGAGCTGGAGGGTAGAAATAGGCACAGCTCCAGGCAGCGGAGACCTACGACCACGGCACACCCGAGATGATTTGAGGTACTATCTGTGTCTATTCTACCTTTACTGCAGTTCTTATAGACATAGGAGCGAGTCATTCTTTCATAGGCGCTACCCTTGTTCGGAGCTCGGAGATTCCGACAGAGCCGTTGGCTCGATCCTTACGGCTAGAGACTTCTACGGGAGCAGACTCGACGATTACGCACTGGTTTCGGCAGTGTGATCTTACTCTAGGAGGCGATAGCTTCGGCTGGGATCTACTTGTAGCGGCGTCAAGGCCTTACGACATCATCATGGGCATGGATTGTTTATCTACAGTCCATGCTCAGATTGACTGTATTAGGCGCAAGGTGTGGTGTGTACGCACCGACGGGAGCAGGTCCACCTTCACCGGAGAGAAGGGAGCCTTCGCAAAACAGGATGGACTCCCGCAGAGGAGAGGAGAGCCCATCACTCATAATTTATCTAGCCTCATCCTAGGAGCAGTTGACGTGCAGATTCCTAGTTTTCCTGCATAGGTGGATCAGTATGCGGACGTTTTACCTGACGACGTTCCAGGACTACCTCCTCACAAAGAGGTAGACTTTTATATTGATATGTACCCCGGGACAGCCCCGATATCCACCCCAGCATATCGGATGGCTCCCGCCAAGCTTCGAGAGCTACGGGTACAGTTGGAGGACTTGCAGGGCAACGGATTCATCTGACCCATTGTTTCACCCTGGGCTTCCCCGATATTGTTCACCAAGAAGGCGGACGGGATCTTGCGACTTTGTG
This sequence comes from Viscum album, assembly GCA_963277665.1. Taxonomy (NCBI): domain Eukaryota; kingdom Viridiplantae; phylum Streptophyta; class Magnoliopsida; order Santalales; family Viscaceae; genus Viscum; species Viscum album. The sequence goes on along the minus strand of OY728125.1, from coordinate 1,468,866,526 downwards.
TCGACTATCGTCGCCTGAACCAGGTGACAGTGAGGAACAAGTATCCTCTACCGAGGATTGATGACCTCTTCGATCAGCTCAAGGGAGCACAGTGGTTCTCAAAGATATACCTCAGGTCAGGCTATCATCAGCTTAGAGTTTGAGACGAGGACATGCAGAAGATGACCTTCAGATGTCAGTATGGCCACTATGAGTTCTTGGTTTTGCCATTCGGCATTACCAATGCTCCAGCAGTGTTCATGGGCCTCATGAACAGGATCTTTCAACCATACCTCGATCGATTTTTCATGGTCTTCATCGATGACATTTTTATATACTCGACCACTGAGGAGAAGCACGCCTACCACTTGTGGGTTGTACTAGACACACTCCGAGAGAACCAGCTTTATGGTAAGCTCTCGAAGTGTCAGTTTTGGATTTATGAGGTCCACTTCTTGGGACATGTCATCTTTGAGGTGGGATTTGCGGTGGATCCTGCGAAGATCGAGGCAGTGCTAGCTTGGGAGCCACCCCGGAGAGTGACGGAGGTGTGGAGTTTCTTGAGACTAGATGGATACTACCGGAGATTTGTGCCAGACTTATCCAATGTTTCGGCACCACTCTCAGCATTGATGAAGAAGGGGAAACCCTTTGTGTGGTCAGATAGATGTCAGCAGAGCTTCCAGGAGCTGAGACAGAGATTGACCAGCGCACCTCTCTTGAGGTTTCCGGAGGAGGGAGTAGGGTACGAAGTCTACTGCGATGCATCAGGGACCGGACTCGGGTGTGTCTTGATGCGGGAGCGGGTAGTGATCACCTATGGATCACGTCAGTTGAGGCCACATGAGCAGAACTAAGCTACCCATGACCTGGAGTTAGCAGTAGTGGTCTTTGCTCTGAAGACATGGCGACATTATCTGATGGGCGAGCGCTTTACAGTCTATTCTGACCACCAGAGTCTCAGGTACATCTTCTCACAGAAGGACCTGAACCAAAGACAGTGGCTATGGCTCGACTTCCTCTAGGACTATGACTTTGAGATAGTATATACTCCTGGAAAGGGGAACGTGGTAGCCGATGCTCTTAGCAGGAGGACATGCATTCATCTAATTGGGGAGGTGACAGAGTAGATTGCCTCTTTGCAGATATCCTTTGTGGATAGAGATGGAGCCGCCTTCCTTTAGTCACTCACAGTCACTCCTCCACTACTGCAGCGGGTCAGATTGGCATAGCATGGAGACGATGACTGTGAGATGAGGCGTGCACAGATATCCTCATGACAGGCACCTGATGGTTTCTCTGTCGGAGGAGAGCACGACGTCCTTCTCAGAGGACGTACCTTGGTACCAGTTACTTTATGGGAGGAGGTGCTGGGAGAGTTTCACACTTCCCCTTTAGCGGTACATCCTGGCGTGGTGAAGATGTACCAGGATCTCAGACGACAGCACTGGTGGCCGGGCTTGAAGAAGGTTGTGGCAGATTTCGTTTCTCGATGCCTCACCTTCCATCAGGTGAAGGCAGAGCACCAGGTACCAGAAGTCTTGGTACATCCCATGGAGGTCCCGGAGTGGAAGTGGGACGGCATATCTATGGACTTCGTCACTGGACTTCCACGCACTTCCAGGGGTCACGACTCCATTTGGGTGATTGTCGACCGACTCACCAAGTCGGCTCACTTCTTACCCATCAGAGAGCAGGGCTCAGTGGAGAGATTGGGATGTCTCTACGTTCAGGATATTGTAAGGCTTCACGGTGTGCCATCATCTATCGTATCCGATCGAGATGCTCTCTTTACTTCCCGGCTTTGGAAAGGGTTGCAGGAGGCGTTCGGGACGTAGCTACGTCTGAGCACCGCCTTTCACCCCCAGACAGATGGTCAGACGGAGAGGACCATTCAGACTCTCGAGGACATGCTCCGTGCATGTGTCCTCGACTTTGGTCGCAGTTGGGAGGACCACATACCCTTGGTGGAGTTCGCGTACAACAACAGCTACCACTCCACCATCGGGATGGCACCATACGAGGTGTTGTACGGCTGACCTTTCTGATCTCCTCTGTGCTAGACAGACCCTGGGGAGTCAGCACTTGTGGGACTAGAGATGATCCAGGCCATGATAGATAAGGTCCAGGTCATCCAGGAGCGGATGAGGACAGCTCAGAGCCGGCAGAAGTCTTATGATGACAGGAGTCGGAGGCCACTATAGTTTGAGGATGGAGACCACATCTTCTTGCAGGTCTCACCTTGATGTGGATTACAGAGATTTGGCTAAGGCGGCATGTTGTCTCCACACTTCATCAGATCATTCCAGGTCCACAACAGGATTGGCGAGGTGGCTTATCGCCTGGCTCTACCACCTCAGTTGCACCGAGTGCACAACGTCTTCCACGTATCTCAGCTGAGGAGATACGTGCACGACCCGACACATATCATTGACCATAGGGAGCTGGACGTTGATGATGGGGTGACTTTTGCGGAGGTCCCGGTGGAGATTGAGGATCGACAGGATTGAGTCCTACGTGGATGGTCTATTCCTCTAGTGCGCATCAGATGGAAGTACGGGAACCTCCAGGAGAGCACTTGGGAGCGGGAGGCTCAGATGCGTGCTCAGTACCCACATTTGTTTCCCTAGTTTCTGATGTATCTTTACAGTGACGTAAAGCCCTGAGCTGGGAGTGATGTAAAGACCCGAAAAATTCAAGGAATTTTTTTTCCTAATTTTCTTTGTGATTTTACAAGAATGCAGTTTCAGACGACACCTGATTCCAAGGCCCGGTGTGCCTGGAATCTTTTTCTGAAGTTTATCTCGGGTACGTTCAGTGAATGAACGAGCAGGTTTTTCTAACTTTTGAACCGGTGCTCAGAATCAAATTCCTAGGGCACCAATGGAATCGCAGCGCTGGTATTTGCTTAGAAACATCTTTTTCGGAGTTGCGTTTGCTCGGGTGTGGATTTTAATATTTGGGGTTAAGTTAAGAAATAAAATAAAAGTTGTACAATCGATTTTTATTTCATTTATCTTATCTAAAGTTAAGTGGATGATGTGGGACCCAAAAATATCCTACCCACTTGGTAGGATATTTGTGAGGTGGGGCCCACACAATCCCCACCATTTCTTTCACCTTTTTCAACCCCCCTCCTTTAATTAAGTAACGCACCTGCACCCCCCTATTTAATGAATTCAACCCTTGCATTGATTCTGGTTAAGAAATGCCACATTAATGTGGCGGTTTAAGCGTTGCAATTAATTCACTTAATTGTTTCTTTCAGTTTTGAATTTAAAAACGCAAGACTTGTGAAATAAAAATAAGGCAACTCTTAATTTTTATTAGGCTGGGGTGTTGAGAGGCAAGGGAGATTTCACTCCTACACTTTAAGATCTTCTCTTCCTCGCGAAGAACGTGAAGAACGAAAAGAATGTCGGATCCTCGGAAATCATCGACACTTCTTCCGTGACACTTCTTCCGTGACGCGACAATCCTCCCTCCGCGACGCCTTCTTCCGCGACGGTTATTTCCGCGATGAATCCTAGCTCATCGAATTCGACGAGGTAGGGATTTATTTTAATTGTTGTTCATAAATTCTTCTGTTGCCTTTCTTCTTTTCTATTGGGGCCGCCTGTTACCGCAATAACGGGAGGGGGTTGGACCGCCCGAACACGGTCGACCCTCCTCTCCCTTTTGGTTGTTTGATATTGTTGTGGCATGAGCAAGGCAACGCGGTGCCGAAGCACCGCCCGGGAATTATTAAGGAAAGGGGGAGAAGCGCAGCGCCGTCGCGCCGCGCCGTTGAAGACGAACCAAACACGTGGCGTCATCGCGTCGTGCCATTGAAGACGAACCAAATACGTGGCGCCGTCACACCGCGCCGAAGAACCACAAAAGCACCATGGCCAGAGCGGGGCCGCAGCAGAGCGGCGCGGCGCCGTCGCGCCGCGCCGGACGGACCAAGGTCGCGGACAGTTCCGGGCCGCAGCGGAGTAGGGGGACCGGCGGCCGGTTCCAGGCCGCCGGCGTCGGAACAGAGGGACCGGCCCTTTCCGGTCCCGTGGCGGCAGCAGCCGGCCGGCCAGAGCGGGCCGACTGGTCAGGGGAAAACCGGGGGTTCGTAACCCCCGGTCGGCCAGCAGGTGCGGCCCACCACATGGTGGCCGCGGGTTCTCAATGCAGAAGGGGGGGGGGGGCAGCGCCCCCCCCCCCCCCCCCTCCGCTTCACCGCTCGGCCGTTACGGCCGAGCCGCGCCCAAGAGGGTCGGACCCGGTTCGGGCCGACCCTGGGGGTATCGGGCCTGGTCGGACCGGGCTTGAACCCCCTAATACCGAACCTCTTTCGATCTGTTGCCCATAGCAAGAGATGCGGACCTCCGATCGATGTACTGTCAATTGCGTAGAGATCCTGGGATTGAGCCGGTCGTTTCGGTGAAGTAAACTCAAGGTTCCGGAGTACATTGGGTTTGACCGGGTTGGTTCGTACACGAAACCAACCGGGACCTCGGAGCGGAAACGTTTATAACTTGATCTCCGGACGTCCGATTGACGTGTCATCGACTTTGTTGGATTCCTCTAGGTGAGATAGACCTTTTGGATTACTCTGCTCGAGGTTTGGACGCAGTTGGATTACAGTTGGGTCGGTTTTGACTTAAAAACCAACTGGGCCCCTGGGACGAAAAAGCCAATAACTCTCAGACCGGGCGTCCGATTGACGCGCCATCTGTGACGTTGAGTTCTGTTGACGATACGGAACTTTTGGATACATCAACTCCGGACTTTGTGTCAGTTGATGTATCAGCCCCTCGGCTCATGGAGCAGACCCTCCGAAACGAGCTTGCTGTGTGCGGGAACCCTAGAGCTGGCTGCGACTGCGACGAAGATGACGACTGTGTATAAATCCTCCGTGGATTCGACGGTGACGACTACAGCACTCAGCGATCTTACGTGGATCAGTGCTACCGATCCTGTTTGGGTCAGATCCTATGTGGGTCAGCGCTCAGCGGTCCTGTGTGGGCCAGCGCCTACAGATCCTGTGTGGTTCCGATCCTGTGTGGGTCATTGCAGGGGTTAGTTACCTATCGATCCTGTGTGGGTCAAATCCTGTGTGGGTCATTGCGGGGGTTAGTACCTATCAATCCTTTGTGGGTCATTGCGGGGGTTAGTACCTATCGATCCTGTGTGGGTCCGACGGCTTAGATGAATCAATGGCTATATCTGATCATCTCTATCATCATACGAAGAATTATACCTGTGTGAGCTGAATCTTGACTTTCTTTCCTATGTGGATTACGTTATGCTTTCCCGTGTGGATCGGGTTGTGATTTCCTGTGTGGATGTGATCGAACATGGGCTCATAGGTTGGAGCGAACTGGAATTGATGACTTAGGTATATGTATGGGCATATACCTATGTAGATTCGGGTGTTACTTTGTGATTGTATCTTTCCTTTGTGGGTTCTGGGAGACCTTCGGGGGTCTCGGGATCCCTACTGAGTAGCTTATACTCACCCCTGCACGGGCTATGCCCACACTATGTTGTGTTGGTTGCAGACGACGGACAGCGCTGATCGTGGTTGAGGCACGAGGAGCAGGTCGGTACCTGGAGGTGGACCATTGTGCGGGATGTACACGGAGCGGACGGTTGGACCCGAGGAGCTGTGGAGGCGATCTGTACCCACCCTTCAGGTGGGACTTCCAGTGGACGGCTCGAGGCTGCAGCTTTACTTTCAGTTGCTGTTTTCCCTTTCCAGTTGTAATTTACTTTCAGTTTGGGTTTGTATTCTGGCCCACTTACTTTTCCACACTTACTGTTGTACCCAGTTTTTACTTAGTGTTTACTTCTACTGCTTGCTTGCTCTGTGGTGTTTGTTTACTTTACAAAGGCAATGTCTTCCCTTTTTATCGGGATTTACGCCTTGGTGCTAGTCGCCAGCCCCTGGCCTATGGAAGGCTGGCTTGGGGTAGTCACGGCACGGGCCCCGAGGAAGGGTCGTGACAAAGATAACATAAATATTAATAATGGTGAATAATTGAAAACACATGCCTTTACCAATAATAAACATGAATACATTTATGGAAGTAATATGCGCTGAGTAAATAATGCCATAATAAAACATAATCTTTGGTATTATACTAGTTGAATGACCACATGAACCATCAATATTATTTTTAGAATGAGGGAATTTATAATGCCAGACATTATGAAACATTTTTTCAAGGACTCAACCAAGACGTATAAAAATTATTAAGGCCTCGGCCAAAACCATAAATCAAATTGGGAAAGGGCCTCATCCAATTTCACATCTAGTTGTCTCATGATACCTATCGATGCATTGAGGAGCTATAGAGAGCTCCACCCTTCACTTACTAAGTCCAATACATTATTCATATGAAAAGGTTTAAACATATCATAAACATTCGTATTAAAACTAGCATATGAAATTTCAATACTTTAACCATAAAACATGAATGGTATAAAAATAGAACATCCACAGTCAAACTTATCACAAAACCTTCAATACAATATGAATGTTATGTATCATAATAAATCAACTTCAAATATACTTAAAATCCATCAAGGATGTTGACATAGATGAAATCAAAACCCTTTTTAGATAAATATCTCTTTCTATTTTGAAATCATTTAAGAGTCACATAATTATAAAATTAAACATTTACTTTGAAAATATTCTTATAATATTGTAAGGGAAGCTTCAATGAGTTTATAACGATAGAAAAAAGCCTCACATGCCGTATAAGTTAAAAAATACATTCTTACCTTAATTTTGTCGAAAAAGATAAAAGAACCTTCTTTGGAAAACGATGGAAAGATTCCTTTATAAACATCTTAAAAAAAATCAACAAGGGTATAAATGACTTTGACCCATATTCTATAAAATAGTAAGAATTTTTTGAAATACATTTTTAAGAAACATGGATGGGGATGATAAAGAGGTCCCCGTAGATAATTATGTATAAACAACCTCGGATAATGAAGAGATTGTGAAATAAACTCTTACCTTGTAATTTTCCTTGGTTGAGGGTAGGTTAAACATCTGTATAATGGTGAAATAATTGTTATTAAATTATACAAGAATCATATACATTAATATTATATCATATATGATCTTTTAACATTGTTATGTTAATAATATCTTAGTATTATCGTCATTTCGGGTGTTAACGAATTTGTTTTCCTTTATATGATTTTTTACGTAAGTTGTGTTTGTTATGGATAGGTTGGATCTTATTCATATCCAGAATGATATTAAGTCTTTAAACATTATTTTTAACCATAAAATGAAAATTATTCTTTAATGGATACGATGGGGAATGAATCTCATCACGTTCGTGGAGACGGTAGTCCGTACTTACGCACGAGCGACAATATCATTCTTTTGATATTAAAATAATATATAATTGGATGTTGTATCATATATATAGAATCATTATCATGTTATATTTATTATTTACATGAATTACGCATCATTATTATACCCAACAAAATAATAATTTATTGAATAACGATTACACCATGACGTGGAGACGGTAAGCCTTACGTATGCACGTATGGTGACATGTCATTCAAAGGATTGATAGAATACTGAATATGGTTGTACCAGATTTATAATAACATCACAGTATATATAATATACTGGATTTATTATTTTATAATTAAAATAACAATGAAAGAAGAAGTTGAAGAAGAAAAGAACTTGAAAGAGGGGGGTGAAAACATTACCTCTTCTTCGGGTTCTTCCTTTTTCATTGATCAAAAGGGCTCCTTAGGTTAGATTTATGATCAAAATAATTCCTCTAGGATGAATTGAGGAAATTTGATAGAGTATTTGGAAAGGGGTTGGCCGAAAAAAAAGATTTTTAAGGTGTGAATAATTGGTTAGAATTGGTGTCCTTTTATAAGGGGGAGGAGGGGCTCTTTAGGAAAAACATAAAGTATTAATTTATAATAAATTCATATTCGGTTTATAATAGCTCCAAAGTGTACTATTAGAATTATAAGGTGGGTATGGGTCGAAATACTTTCATGAAATAGATTTTATACAGGTTTGGGTTATTATATTAACCTTATCTTTTAGTTTTAACTCTTAGTTAATTAGTTTGACATTTACCATGTCACTTTGTATTTTTTATATTATATAGTTAATAAACTTACTATATACATCCAAGATACCCCCCAAGTGGTATATTAATGATACAACTATAATGATATAATTCCTTTGGCCGAACCTTATATTATTAGGAATAGAATATCAATTAAAAATATAATATTTGTTTTAAAAACTCATTTATGTCAATTTTGACAATATTTAATAATTGATTTTTTTTAAGTCTTAACAACTTTATTAATTCGAAAAAAATTCATCTAAGAAATACTAACATGTCATATTAACCAATAAAATTCGTTTTTGGAATCAAAACATTCAAATTATATTTATTTTAACATTTATAATACTAATTATTTGACTCTTTCATTAATAAAGAAAATATTGCATCATTATTGTGTCATAAATAAATTTAACTAGTAAATGTCTAAAAATTCTAAATAAACTACCATTATGTAGGAAATATATTTATCTTTATAATTAATATTTATAGTCGAAAATATAACATATACAACCCTATGTAAAAATTGTTTTTCTAAAAGATATATGCTTATGTCATTTTTGTATTTACTTTAACTTAATTAATAGAAAGTGTCATTATCACTTACAAGTGGATCCATGGGGTCCCAGAATCGACCCAAATATTCCCATGGTCGGACATGTATCAACCAATAGTTTTAGGACACGTTTTAGGGTAATTTATTATTATTATAATATTATTTTTTACCCTTATTTGCCGGATTTACCCATTAACCATGGTAAATAAAATATTTACCGAAATAATTATTCAAAATGTCTAAAAATAAAAGATACCTATTTACACAATTTGGACCTAATGATTCTAAATATGGAATCCATTTTTCTAAATTCAAAACACAGAAGTGGCAGAAATTAATTTAAAATTAATTCCCATTGTTAAAACAAAAAGCGTGTTTTTAAGAGATAATAACTATCAAAAGATTGACACTAGTTTATATCTGGTTTAAATGTGAAATTATGTCCAATGACCAAAATTGTATTAAATGGTAAAAATATATTCTAAATATAATTTAAAACCACTAAAATTCATAATTTATCATTATTAATTATTTTGATTAAAAAAGTTGTTTTTAATTAAAATTTAGTAATTTTCACTATTCACCAAAATATACAAGTTATCCGAAAAGTACCAAAATTTTACCCTAGGATAATTTCGATATTACGAATCCAAAAATGAAGTCCATTTAGAGAGATAAAATTTATAAAATTTCAAAAAGTTGGTACTACTATTCATAACGGCTACTTTGATTGGTCGCGGTGTGTTAGAATCTCGAAGTTGCGTACAACACACAGTACTGTATTATTCAAAGAGAATCGTACCGTGGAATCTTGGGGTGTTACATTAAAATAGTAAATAAAGATAATAACTGGTTAAAGAACGGGTTTGGGGAAATTTTGCTGATATTGTTGTTTTATTTCCATCAATGCTTATCCTTTGATTATGTTGTGAATTGAATAGGCTTCTGCCTACTGAAAATCACGGTCGTTGGGGGCCTTTGTTTGGGAAATTAAATGTTGCCATGTTTTTTAAAGATTGTTTTGTGGATGGAATTTCATAGAATGTAAAAATTGGTTAATCATGTAAAGTTGGCTGATTAAATTAATACCTTGAACCCTTGTATGATCACCCCGGTTAAACTAAATGAAAGAATGAATTTTGTGGGTTCTGGTTGGGGTTTATTTATGTAAAGGGGTGTTTCGTGGGTTGTTGTGGAACGGGTGAACAACAGGGGTGTGGTTGGGTTGGTTGTGGGTTGGCGTGTATGATATGGTTGTGATGGGCAGCGAGGATGCGTTCAATGGTATCAAAGGGATGATGATGTGGTACGGGTATTGTTTTCGATGTGTTTGTGGTTATGGTGGTTGGAAGCAGGGATCCAGGGATGGGTTGTGCATATGAATAAAAGTGGAAGAGTAAACTAATGAATTTTGGGGCATGGTATTTTATTAAATACAGAAAATCAATAGAATTGATTGGCTGATAAAAGAAAATGGTATTGTGTTGCTTGTGTTTTCCCTAACTTTATTTTTGGTTGGTAGGGATATGTTTTACGAATGACTGATCTGGTTTGGTTGTTGTTAGTTTCTCAATAGTTAAGGAACTGATAAACTAAAACTGTTGAAACGTGAAAATCTTAATGGGGTTTTGGGATGTTTATTGTGTGCATACCTTCGAGGTAAGAGTGTCGAGGCACGTGCTCAGATATTTTGTAGAAGCCTTAGGATGGGCTGAGTGGTTGATATAATTATATAAATCTATACGTTTTAGGTTTCTTTACGCACCCCATCCATGTTGAGCACTACGTGCCGAAAACCCATGGGACGGGTGGTGAGATTATCAAACATCTAAAGGATGGATGGTTAATGTTCTTCTTTGTGCTCCCTCTTCCATGTTCTATAGCCCAAGATCCTTCGGGCATGTTACGATAGATGTCTCCCAAGAGTCTTCGGGATGAGGATGTGATATGTTCCCAGGTGTCTTCGGGATGAGATTTGATGTGGTTCCCGGGTGTCTTCGAGATGATATGTGGTTATGGTCGAGGATTGAGGGACGATGGGATACTATGATGGACGAGGATTGAGTGTCGGCGGGATACTATGAGCTTCATATGGCCAGGTTTCGGCAATAGCTCAAGCTTCGAATGGCCAGGTTGCGGCACTAGCTCAGGAAGAGGGGGAATCATTAGAGCGTTAGGCATGAGGGCTTGAGCAGTGTTCAGTGGGAAGGTGGTGTGGGGTACCCATTATTTGATAATATTACTATATTACTCTATTGACTTGCGATATTTGGTGAGTGTGGCTTGTAAGGTTGGGTGGATAGATTCCTTGTTATGCTTTGGTTCCTTCTGTTTTCTCACGAGGCATTAGGATTTCCCCCCACCTATGCATGAGAGCTTTAGGTTTTCCTACTGAGTATACTTGTATGCTCACCCTACGTTTACTTTCAGGTTTTCAGGAGGACTTTAGGGACCGTGAGAGACCTTGGTAGTTGGGCGTTTGAGTTTTGTTGGTTGCAGTTTTTGCTTTTTTTTTGGTATCGTACTTTGGATGTTTTCATGTACTTTTAATTTTTGTTTTAGTGTTGTATAAAACATGCATATAGGTTTGGTTTTGGGTTTATTTTCATTTTCTTATTCATTTTTCTTTGGGTGTTTGATTCATTCTATTTCCTGATTTTAATTAATAAAAAGGGTAATGCCCCCCATATTTGTGAAAACTCATACCCTTGGTGCTAGTCGCCACTCCGAGGCCTACTGGGGGTGGGACTCGGGGGTCATTATATCACTTTCACCATTTCCAGCTCAGGAGGGGAATCTTTGGTGGGAGGGGGTCGTGACAGAATGGTATCAGAGCTGATAGTTGGGAGATAGGATGAAGTCTGGAGTTAGGCACAGTGAAGATTCCAAGGGATGGTAGGGAAATAGTGTTGTCTAATCTTGGCACGTGACATAGGCCAGTGAAGACCGGCTAGGACACAGGATTTTAGGGCCCCCCGTGATCTGATGCAAGGACTCTGAGCTTACCGAACAACCAGGTAAGACTACACTGATTGCATGGTAGAGACCCTAGAAAAGGTGCATGCATCATCATGATTTGTGTATTACGTGATTTGGGTGTTCTGGGAAAAAAATCGAAATAAAATGTTAAAATGAATCCTTGAGAAAAATTTACTTGCTACTTGGGCTTAGGCATTCCTTGTTTACCGAACTACTACGACACCTGGACATCAACAGAAAGGTAGAGGAGTGGGACACGGATAGTTTCACATAATAGAAGTGGAAACCCTAGCAAGGCCAGAGATCGAGAAAGATGTTTTCGGTTTTACTTAAATGCTCTCATTTATGTTTTGTTTAAATTCAAGAGAATCACACTCCTTTGTTGAAACTCATTCTCTCCCATGATTTGGGCTTGGACCTTGTTTTTCATGAGTCTATAATGCTAAGTTGTTTCCCTCTTTCCTTTAAATGTGTGTGAAGAGTCCTAACATGTGGGGAGAGAAGGACCTGATCCCTAATCAAGACACATTAATGTGGATGCGATTAAACCCATGCGGGCGAGTCAGTGTCACCCAAAGTGCATAGTATCTTGACATGGGAGAAGAAATTCCCCAATCATTGTGTTGGGGCAGCGTGTTGCTTGTTTAGTGTGGTGTTGGGGGTAGTGTGTGTATGAGAAATCCTAAATTATGGGGGTGGGAATACCTAATCCCTAATCAAGACGCATTAATGTGAATGCGATTAAACCCGTGCAGGCGAGTTAGTGCCGCCTAAAGCAGATAATATCTAGACATGGGGGAAGGAATTCCTTGAATCATATAATTATGATAGTGGTTGGATTCATGTTATGACGAGATCTCTGAGAGGTATCTTGCGGGGTGGTTGTTTGGACCTTTCCCCGTTTTATGGGTTGGTTTTTAATTCTCGATGACGAGAATGTTTTCATAGGTATCTGATGCAATGGACCAGACCTCTCTGGTCCACTACTTTGTAAAATTTTGATGTGGTCAAACATGACCCGTGTTATAATAATAATTTTTTATAATAATAATTGAAAATTTTTGCATGAAAATATTTGGGGTTAATTAGATTAACTGGTTTTAATTTAATCATTGTGAAATAAAAGAAATAAAATTGAATGTATTTAATTCAATGAGGGGAGGTTCATGTTTTATTTTTTATTTATTTAAATTTTAATAAATAATAAATTATGTGTGTAATGGGAAATAAGGGGAGGCTCCACTTTTTTGGGTCGTGATAAAATTGGGAGAAGAAATCGTGGAAGAATAAATTAGATTGGAGAGAGAATAGGAAGATAAGAGGAATTAAAAACTAAATAAATAAAGGGAGAATAGAGGGCGTGAATATTGGGGGTAGAAGATTGAATATTGGAGAGAGAATAGGAAGATAATAGGAATTAAAAATTAAATAAATAAAGGTAGAATAGAGGGCGTGAATATTGGGGGTAGAATATTGAAGATTTGAGAGAGAAAATTTAAAATCTAATGATGATTATAAAAGAAAAGGGTAAATAAATGATAAGGGGGGAATAAATCATGGGGGAGGGGCTTATGTGCTTCACTCTTAAAGAGGTTGAGCATGGGTTTTTATTTTAGGTGGAAGGAAAATAAATGTTAAATTAAATTAAATAATATAATAATGTAATTATTAATTTTGTTGAGAAAACCATGTTTAGTCCATAACTCCTTCGTGCAACCTCGGTTTTACGAACCGTCAGTGGCAGTGCGACCCTGACTTTGTGACAGAAATTATGGGTCCAATATTGGATTTCTTTTTCAGGTTTTCAGATCAGGTACCCGAAACGCTCGTGAATTAATAGATTTAATATTATTATTAAATCTTCAACCCGTCATAACTCCCACGTGCGACGTCCGACTGAATTCTCGTCAGTGGATATGTGATCCTGTAATTAATACTAATTATTCAAGTTTATGTTTAGATATTAAATTATGGTTCGTGGCTCGGGTCCATGAAACACCTAATAATAATAATATTGTTATAATTATGGGATCTTGTATCCAACGTATCTCCCTCATACGGTGTTGGAATGGAGAACCGTCTGTGACATTACAACCCTGAAATTATGACAGTCATTTCAAGACCAGTGATAAATACTATTTTATGACTCATGTATCGAGTCAACAAAACAACTATTATTAATTGAAGTTATTGTTATCATTAAACGCATGGAAACCGCATGACGTGTCGTGTCTTGACCAGTCAAACAATGTAATAGTTTTACGGTCACATCGTGTATTCATTAATACACATTGCGTACCGTTTTAAATTTCTGTTTCCTTTATAATAGAGGGTCACATGTTATTTACGGACCCCTCTTCTTCTCCCTCACGACAATGCTCTCGGATGACCCAGAAGCCTTCCTCCTATCTTCTTCATCCAGACTCTGATCATCGATCTATCGGTGGCTACGGGATCGTGTCAACGAGGCGAACATCGTGTAACTTGTTCCATTCCCTCTTCTTCGACTTACACATCGCAGTTTCCTACCGAGGATATTTCTGATATTTGACTAAAATGATGCTTTTCAACGAACATCCTCCTAATGGTACATCAAAACCCGTTTTTATTCCTTCACCGATCTCCTCTTTCTGTTCCTCTTTGCCATGCTATGACAAGTGACACCTTAAACCTTAATGGAGACTCTCTTCATTGTTAGTGTGGTTGTGCTGCAGCATCCACGGGAGGACGTAGTCCTCAGGAGGAGTGCTCGAAATCCTCGTGGTGGTCGTTCTCCCAGAATCACATCAAAACCTCTTCAGGTAGGGATCTTACCTTCGTCTCTCTCTCTTTTGTGCATCATGTGGGGTGGGTATACTCTTATTTTTTCGAGATACGGTTAAACCAGTAAATAAAGATAATAACTCCTTAAGGAACGGGTTTGGGGAAATTTTGTTGATATTGTTGTTTTATTTCCATAAATTCTTATCCTTTGATTATGTTGTGAATTGAATAGGCTTATGCCTACTGAAAATCACGGTCGTTGGGGGCCTTTGCTTACGTAATTAAATGTTTCCATGTTTTTTATGGATTGTTTTGTGGATGGAATTTCATAGAATGTGGAAATTGGTTAATAATGTAAAGTTGGATGATTAAATGAATACCTGGAACCCTTGTATGATCACCCCGGTTAAACTAAATGAAAAAATGAATTTTGTGGGTTCTGGTTGGGGTTTATTTATGTAAAAGGTTTTTTCATGGGTTATTGTGGAACGGGTGAGCAGCAGGGGTGCGGTTGGCCTAGTTGTGGGTTGGCATGTATGATATGGTTGTGATGGGTAGAAGAGCTGCGGTAAATGGTATTAAAGGGATTGTGATGTGGTATAGGTATTGTTTCTGATGTGTTTGTGGTTATGGTGGTTGGAAGCAGGGCTGCAGGGATGGGTTGTGCATATGAATAAAAGTGGAAGAGTTAACTAATTAATTGTGGGGCATGGTATTTGAATAAATACGGAAAATAAATGGAATTGATTGGATGATAAAAGAAAATGGTATTGTGTTGCTTGTGTTTTCCCTAACATTATTTGTGGTTGGTGGGGATATGTATTACAAACGATGGATGTGGTTTGGTTGTTGTTAGTTGCTCGGTAGTTAAGGAACTGATAAACTAAAACTGTTGAAACATGAAAATCTTATTGGGGTTTGGGGATGTTTATTGTGTGCATACCTTCGAGGTAGTAGTGTTGAGGCATGTGCTCAGATCTTTTGTAGAAGCCTTAGGATGGGATGAATGGTTGATATAATTATATAAATCTGTATGTTTTATGTTTCTTTACACACCCCACCCATGTTGAGCACTACGTTCCGAACACCCGTGGCATGGGGGGTGATATTCTAAAACATTTAAAAGATGCCTGGTTACTATTCTTGCATGTGCTCCCTCTTTCAGGTTCTATAGCCCAATATCCTTCAGGCAGGTTATGACAGATGTCTCCCAAGATTCTTTGGGATGGGGATGTGATATGTTCCCAGGTGTCTTCGGTATGAGATGTGGTGTGGTTACGAGGTTTCATCGGGATGAGATCTGGTTATGGATGAGGATTGAGTGCCGGCGGGATACTATGAGCTTCCTATGGCCAGGTTGCGACACTAGCTCAAGAAGAGGGGGAAGCATCAGAGCGTTAGGCGTGAGGTCTTAAGTAGTATTCAGTGGGAAGGTGGTGCGGGGTACCCATACTTTGACAATATTACTATACTACTCTATTGACTTTTGATATTTGGTCAGTGTGGCTTGTAAGGTTTGGTGGATAGATTCCTTGCTAGGCTTTGGTTCCTTCTATTTTCTCACGAGGCATTAGGATGTCCCCCCACCTATGCACGAGAGATTTAGGTTTTCATACTGAGTATACTTGTATGCTCACCCTATGTTTACTTTCAAGTTTTAGGAGGACTTCAGGGACCGTGCGAGACCTTGCTAGTTGGGCGTTGGAGTTCTGTTGGTTGCAGTTTTTGCTCTCTTTTTTTGGGTATCATACTTTGGAGCTTTTCTTGTACTTTTACTTTTGTTTCAGTATTGTATAAAACATGCATATGGGTTTGGTTTTGGGTTTATTTTCATTTAATTATTCTTTTTTATTTTTCTGTTTGATTCATCCTATTTCTCGATCTTAAATAATAAAAAGGGTAATGCCCCTCATATTTGTAAAAAACTCACACCCTTGGTGCTAGTCGCCACTTCGGGGCCTACTAGGGATAGGACTCAGGGGACATTATCTCTCTTTCACCATTTCCAGCTCGGGAGGGGCATCTTTGGTGGGAGGGGGTCATGAAAGAATGGTATCAGAGCAAATGGTTGAGATATAGGATGGAGTCTAGAGTTAGGCATAGTGAGGATTGCATTGGATGGTAGGGAAACAGTGTTGGCTGATCATGGCACGTGATATAGGCCATGGAAGACCAGCAAGGACACCGGATTTTAGGGCCCCCTGTGATCTGATGCAATGACTCTAAGATTACCTAATGACCAGGTAAGACTACATTGATTGCAGGGTAGAGACCCTAGGAAATTTACATGAATCATCATGATTTGTGTTTTACTTGATTTGGGTGTTCTGGGAAAGAAATCGAAATAAAATGATATAATGAAACCTTGAGAAAAATTTCTTTGCGACTTGGGATTAGGCATTCCTTGTTTACCGAACAACTATGACACTTGGACGTCAATAGAAAGTCAGAGGAGTGGGACACGGACAGTTTCACGCAATAGAAGTGGCAACCCTAGCAAGGATAGAGATTGAGAGAGATGTTTTAGGTTTTACTTAAATTCTCTCATTTATGTTTTGTTTAAATTCAAGAGCATTACACTCCTTTGTTGAAACTCATTCTCACCCATTCTTTGGGCCTAGACCTTGTTTTTCATGAGTCTATAATACTATGTTGTATAACTCTTTCCTTGAAATGTGTGTGAAGAGTCCTAACATGTTGGGAGAGCAGTACATGATCCCTAATCAAGACGCATTAATGTGGATGCGATTAAACCCGTGCGGGCGAGTCAGTGCAGCCCAAAGCAGATAGTATCTTGACATGGGAGAAGTAATTCTGAAATCCAGGTGTTGGGGCAGCGTGGTGCTTGTTTTGTTCATTTTTGGGGGCAGTGTTTGTATGAGAAATCCTAAATTATGGGGGTGGGAGGACCTAATCCCTAATCAAGACGCATTACAGTGAATGTGATTAAACATGTGCAGGCGAGTCAGTGCTGCCTAAAGCAGATAATATCTTGACATGGGGGAAGGAATTCACTGACTCATATAATTAGGATAGTGTTTGGATTCATGTTATGATGAGAGCTCTGAGAGGTATCTAGCGGGGTGTTTTTTCAGACCTTTCTCCTTTTTATGGGTTGGTTTTTAATTCTCGAGGATGAGAATGTTTTGATAGGTATCTGATCTAATGGCCCGGACCTCTCCGATCCACTACTTTGTAAATTTTTGATGTGGTCAAACACGACCCGTGTTATAATAATAATTTTTGATAATAATAATTGATAATGGTGGCTTGAAAATATTTGGGGTTAATTAGATTAAATGGTTTTAATTTAATCATTGTGAAATAAAAGAAATAAAATTGAATGTATTTAATTTAATGAGGGGAGGTTGATATTTTCTTTTTGATTTATTTAAATTTTAATAAATAATAAATTATGTGTGTAATGGGAAATAAGGGGAGGGGACACTTTGTTGGGGCTTGATAAAATTGGGAGAAGAAATCGTGGAAGAATAAATTAGATTAGAGAGAGAATATGAAGATAAGAGGAATTGAAAATTAAATAAATAAAGGGATAATAGAGGGCGTGAATATTGGGGGTAGAAGATTGAATATTGGAGATAGAATAAGAAGATAAGATGAATTAAAAATTAAATAAATAAAGGGAGAATAGAGGGCGTGAATATTGGGGGTAGAATATTGAAGATTGGAGAGAGAAAATTTAAAATATAATGATGATTATAAAAGAAAAGGGGAAAATGATAAGGGAGGAATAAATCGGGGGGAGGGGCTTATGCGATTCACTCATAAAGAGGTTGAGCGTAGGTTTTTATATGAGGTGGAAAGAAAATAAATGTTAAATTAAATTAAATAATATAATAATGTAATTATTAATTTTGTTGAGAAAACAATGTTTAGTCCATAACTCCTTTGCGCGACCTCAGTTTTACAAACCGTCAGTGGCAGTGCGACCCTGACTTCAAGACGGAAATTATGAGTCCAATATTGGTTGTATTTTTCGGTTTTTTGGATCGGTTGCCCGAAACGCTCGTGAATTAATAGATTTAATATTATTATTAAATCTTCGACCCGTCATTACTCCCGCGTGCGACGTCCGATTGACTTCTCTTCAGTGGCGATGTGATCCTGTCATTAATACGATCGATTCAAGTTTAAGGCTGGATATTAAATTATGGTTCGTGGCTCAGGTCCATGAAACACACAATAATAATAATATTGTTATAATTATGAGATCTTTTATCCAACGTATCTCCCTCATTCGATGTTGGAATGAAGAATCGTCTCTGACGTTACAACCCTGAAATTATGATGGTCAGTTCAAGACCAATGATGAATACCTTTTTATGACTCATGTATCAAGTCAAGAAAACAACTATTATTAATTTAAGTTATTACTATCATTAAACGCATTGAAATCGCATGACGTGTCGTGTGTTGACCAGTCAAACAACGTAATAGTTGTACAGTCACATCGTGTATTAATTAAAAGACATTGTGTATGATTTTACCTTTTCCTTTCCTATATAAGAGAGGGTCACGTGTTATTTACGGACCCCTCTTCTTCTCCGCATGGCGAGGCTCCCGGATGACCCAAAAGCCTTCCTCCTATTTTCTTCATCCGGACTCCGATCGTCGATCTATCGGTGGCTGTGGGATCATGTCAACGAGGAGAACATCGTGCACCTCATTCCTTTCCCTCTTCTTCGACTTCCTCTTCGCAGTTTCCTACTGAGGAGATTGCTGATATTTGACGGGAACTACGCTTTTCAACGAATATCATCTTAGTGGTACGTTCTACCCCGTTCTTATTCCTTCCTCGATATCCTCTTTCTATTCCTCCTTGCCATGCTATGACAAGTGACACCTTAAACCTTAATGGAGTCTCTCTTGGTTTTTTGTGCAGTTGTGCCACAGCGTCCATGGGAGGACGTAGTCGTCGGGAGGAGTGATCGAAATCCTCGTGGTGGTTGTTCTCATAGAAGGACATCAAAACCTGTTCTGGTAGGGATCTTACCTTCGTATCTCTCTCTTTTATGCATCATGCGGGGTGGGTATCCTCTTGTTTTCGTGAGATACGGTTAAACCAGAAAATAAAGATAATAACTGGTTAAAGAATTGGTTTGGGGAAATTTTGTTGATATTGTTGTTTTATTTCCATCAATACTTATCCTTTGATTATGTTGTGAATTGAATAGGCTTATGCCTATGGAAAATCACGGTTGTTGGGGGCCTTTTCTTGCGCAATTAAATGTTGTCATGTTTTTTCTAGATTGTTTTGTGGATTGAATTTCATAGAATGTGAAAATTGGTTAATTATGTAAAGTTGGATAATTAAATGAATACCTGGAACCCTTGTACGATCACCCCAGTTAAACTAAATGAAAGAATGAATTTTGTGGGTTCTAGTTGGGGTTTATTTATGTGAAGGGGTGTTTCATGGGTTGTTGTGGAACGGGTGAGCAACGGGGGTGCTATTGGATTGGTTGTGGGTTGGTGTGTATGATATGGTTGTGATGGGCAATGGAGCTGTGGTAAATGGTATCAAAGGGATGATGATGTGGTACGGGTATTGTTTCTGATGTGTTTGTGGTTATGGTGGTTGGAAACAGGGCTGTAGGGATGGGTTGTGCATATGAATAAAATTATAAGACTTAACTAATGAATTGTGAGGCATGGTATTTGATTAAATAAGGAAAATCAATGTAATTGATTGGATGATAAAAGTAAATGGTATTGTGTTACTTGTGTTTTCCCTAACTTTATTTGTGGTTGGCAGGGATATGTTTTATGAACAATTGATCTGGTTTGGTTGTTGTTAGTTTCTCGGTAGTTAAGGAAATGATAAACTGAAACTGTTGAAACATGAAAAGATTAATGGGGTTTGGGCCTGTTTATTGTGTTCATAAGTTCGAGGTAGTAGTGCCGAGGCATGTGCTCAGATCTTTTGTAGAAGCCTTAGGATGGGCTGAGTGGTTGATATAATTATATAAATCTGAACATTTTATGTTTCTTTACGCACTCCACCCATGTTGAGCACTACATGATGAACACCTGTGGGATAGGGGGTGAGATTATCAAACATCTAAAGGATGGATGGTTATTGTTCTTCCCTTTTCTCCCTCTTCTAGGTTCTATAGCCCAATATCCTTCGGGTAGGATACGACAAATGTTTCCCAAGAGTCTTCGGGATGAGGATGTGATATGTTCCCAGGTGTCTTCAGGATGAGATGTGGTTATGGTTGAGGATTGAGTGCCGGGGGGATACTATGATGGCTGAGGATTGAGTGTCGGTGGGATACTATGAGCTTCATATGCCCAGGTTGTGGCCCTAGATTGAGATTCGTATGGACAGGTTGCAGCACTAGCTCATGAAAAGTGGGAAGCAACAGAGCGTTAGGCATACAGGATTGAGAAGTATTCAGTGGGAAGGTGGGGCGGAGTACCCATACTTTGATAATATTACTATAATACTCTATTGACTTGTGATATTTGGTGAGTGTGGCTTGTAATTTTGGGTGGATATATTCCTTTCTAGGCTTTGGTTCCTTCTGTTTTCTCACGAGGTATTAGGATGTCCCCCCACTTGTGCACGAGAGCTTTAGGTTTTCCTACTGAGTATACTTGCATGCTCACCCTACATTTAATTTTAGGTTTTCAGGAGGACTTCAGGGACCATGCGGGACCTTTCTAGTTGGGCATTGGAGTTTTTCTGGTTACATTTTTTGCTTTTTTTTTGGTATCGTACTTTGGAGCTTTTCTTGTACATGTACTTTTGTTTCAGTATTGTATAAAACATGCATAAGGGTTTGGTTTTGGGTTTATTTTCATTTACATGTT
This sequence comes from Viscum album, assembly GCA_963277665.1. NCBI lineage: Eukaryota > Viridiplantae > Streptophyta > Magnoliopsida > Santalales > Viscaceae > Viscum > Viscum album. Next base: position 1,468,845,301 of record OY728125.1, on the reverse strand, counting down.
CCTTTTTCTTTTGGTGTTTTATTCATCCTATTTCCTGATCTTATGTAATAAAAAGGGTAATGCCCCCCATATTTGTGAAAACTCATACCCTTGGTGCTAGTCACTACTCTGGGGCTTACTGGGGGCGGGACTCGGGGGTCATTTTCTCCCTTTCACCATTTCCAGCTCAGTAGGGGAATCGTTGGTGGGAGGGGGTCATGAAAGAATGGTATCAGAGCTGATGTTTGTGAGATATGATGGAGTCTAGAGTTAGGCATAGTGAGGATTACATGGGATGATATGGCAATAGTGTTGGCTGATCTTGGCACGTGACATAGGCCTGGGAAGACCGGCTAGGACATGGGATTTTAGTACCCTTCGTGATCCGATGCAAGGACTCTGAGCTTACCGAACAACCAGGTAAGACTACATTAATTGCAGGGTAGAGACCCTAGGAAAGATATATGCATCATCATGATTTGTTTTTTACTTTATTTGGGTGTTCTGGGAAAGAAATCAAAATAAAATGATAAAATGAAACTTGAAAAAAAATTCCTTGCTACTTGGGCTTAGGCGTTCCTTGTTTACCGAACAGCTATGACACCTGGACGTCAACAGAAAGGCAGAGTGTGACGCGGACAGTTGCACGCAATAGAAGTGGCATCCCAAGCTAGTCCAGAGATTGAGAGAGATGTTTTCGGTTTTACATAAATGATCTCGTTTTTGTTTTGTTTAAATTCAGGAGCATCACACTCCTTTGATGAAACTCATTTTCACCCATGCTTTGGGGCTCTACCTTGTTTTTCATGCGTCTATAATGCTAAGTTGTTTCCCTCTTTCCTTTAAATTTGTGTGAAGAGTCCTAACACGTGGGGAGAGCAGGACGTGATCCCTAATCAAGACGCATTAATGTGGATGCGATTAAACCCGTGCGGGCGAGTCAGTGCTGCCCAAAGTGGATAGTATCTTGACATGGGAGAAGGAATTCCCAAATCCATGTGTTGGGGCACCGTGTTTCTTATTTTTTGCGGTGTTGGGGGCAGTGTGTGTATGAGAAATCCTAAATTATGGGGGTGGGAATACCTAATCCTTAATCAAGACACATTAATGTGAATGCGATTAAACCCATGTAGGCGAGTCAGTGCCTCCTAAAGTGGATTATATCTTGACATGGGGGAAGGAATTCCCTGACTCATATAATTAGGATATTGGTTGGTTTCCTATTATGATGAGAGATCTAAGAGGTATCTTGCGGGGTGGTTGTTCGGACCATTCCCCTATTTATGAGTTGGTTTTTAATTCTCGAGGACGAGAATGTTTTGAGAGGTATCTGATGTAATGGCCCGGACCTCTCCGGTCCAATACTTTGTAAAATGTTGATGTGGTCAAACATGACGCGTGTTATACTAATAATTTTTTATAATAATAATTGATAATGGTGGTGTGAAAATATTTGGGGTTAATTAGATTAAATGGTTTTAATTTAATCATTGTGAAATAAAAGAAATAAAATTGAATGTATTTAATTCAATGATGGGAGGTGCATGTTTTCTTTTTGATTTATTTAAATTTTAATAAATAATAAATTATGTGTTTAATGGGAAATAAGGGGAGGTTCCACATTGTTGGGTTATGATAAAATTGGGAGAAGAAATCGTGGAAGAATAAATTTGATTGGAGAGAGAATAGGAAGATAAGAGGAATAAAAAATTAAATAAATAAAGGGAGAATAGAGGGCATGAATATTGGGGGTAGAAGATTGAATATTGGAGAGATAATAAAAAGATAAGAGGAATTAAAAATTAAATAAATAAAGGTAGAATAGAGGGCGTGAATATTGGGGGTAGAAGATTAATGATTGGAGAGAGAAAATTTAAAATATAATGATGATTATAAAAGAAGAGGGGAAATAAATTATAAGGGGGGAATAAATCGTAGGGGAGGGGCTTATGCGCTTCACTCTTAAAGAGGATGAGCGTGGGTTTTTATTTAAGGTGGAAAGAAAATAAATGTTAAATTAAATTAAATTATATAATAATGTAATTATTAATTTTGTTGAGAAAACCATGTTTTGTCCATAACTCCTTCGTGCATCCTCGGTTTTATGAACTGTCAGCGATAGTGCGACCCTGACTTCGAGATGAAAATTATGAGTCCAATATTGGATGTCTTTTTAGGGTTTTTGGATTGATTACCTGAAACTCTCGTGAATTAATATATTTAATATTATTATTAAATCTTCGACCTATCATAACTCCCGCGTGCGACGTCCGATTGACTTATCTTCAGTGGCGATGTGATCATGTCATTAATACGACCGATTCAAGTCTAAGGTTGGATATTAAATTATGGTTCATGGATCGGGTCCATGAAACACCCAATAATAATAATATTGTTATAATTACGGGATCTTGTATCCAACGTATCTCCCTCATACGGTGTTGGAATGGAGAACCGTCTGTGAAGTTACAACCCTAAAATTATGGCGGTCATTTCAAGACCAATGATGAATACTTTATTATGACTCATGTCTCGGGTCAATAAAACAACTATTATTAATTGAAGTTATTATTATCATTAAACGCATGGAAATCGCATGACGTGTCGTGCGTTAACCAGTCAAACAGTGTAATAGTTGTACGGTCACATTTTGTATTCATTAATACACGTTGCGTATTGTTTTACCTTTTTGTTTCCTATATAAGAGAGGGTCACGTGTTATTTACGGACCCCTCTTCTTCTCCGCACGGCGACGCTCCCGGATGACCCAGAAGACTTCCTCCTATCTTCTTCATCTGGAATCCGATCGTCGATCTGTCGGTGGCTGCGCGTTCGTGTCAACGAGGCGAACATCGTGCACCATGTTACTTTCCCTCTTCTTAGTCTTCCTCTTCGCATTTTCCTACTGAGGAGATTGCTGATATTTGACGGGAATGACACTTTTCAACGAACGTCATCCTAATGGTACGTTCTACCCTGTTCTTATTCCTTCCTTGGCCTCCTCTTTCTGGTCCTCCTTTCCATGCAATGATAAGTGACACCTTAAACCTTAATGGAGTATCTCTTGGTTTTTAGTGTGGTTGTGCCACCGCATCCATGGGAGGACGTAGTCGTCAGGAGGAGTGATCAAAATACACGTGGTGGTTGTTCTCGCAGAATGACATCAAAACATGTCCAGGTAGGGATATTACCTTCGTCTATCTCTCTTTTGTGCATCATGCAGGGTGGGTATCCTCTTGTTTTCATAAGATACGGTTAAACTAGTAAATAAAGATAGTGACTGGTTAAAGAATGGGTTTGGGGAAATTTTTTTGATATTGTTGTTTTATTTCCGTCAATTCTTATCCTTTGATTATGTTGTGAATTGAATAGGCTTATACCTACTGAAAATCGCGGTCATTGGGGGACATTGCTTGAGCAATTAAATGTTTCCATGTTTTTTCTAGATTGTTTTGTGGATGGAATTTCATAGAATGTGGAAATTGGTTAATCATGTAAAATTGGCTGATTAAATGAATACCTGGAACCCTTGTATGATCACCCCAGTTAAACTAAATGAAAGAATGAGTTTTGTGGGTTCTGGTTGGGGTTTATTTATGTGAAGGGGTGTTTTGTGGGTTATTATGGAATGGGTGAGCAGCAGGGGTGTGGTTGGCTTGGTTGTGTGTTGGCGTGTATGATATGGTTGTGATGGTCAGGGGAGCTGCGGTAAATGGTATCAAAGGGATGATGATGGGGTACTGGTATTGTTTCCGATGTGTTTGTGGTTATGGTGGTTGGAAGTAGGGCAGCAGGGATGGGTTGTTCATATGAATAAAAGTGGAAGAGTTAACTATTGAATTGTGGGGCATGGTATTTGATTAAATACGTAAAATCAATGGAATTTATTGGATGATAAATGAAAATGGTATTGTGTTGCTTGTGTTTTCCCTAAATTTATTTGTGGTTGGAAAGGATATGTTTTATGAATGATTGATCTATTTTGGTTGTTGTTAGTTGCTCGGTAGTTAAGGAACTGATAAACTAAAACTGTTGAAACATGAAAATCTTAATGGGGTTTGGGGCTGTTTATTGTGAGCATACCTTCGAGGTAGCAGTGCCGAGGCATGTGTTCAGATCTTTTGTAGAAGCCTTTAGATGGGCTGAGTGGTTGATATAATTATATAAATTTGTACGTTTTATGTTTCTTTACGCACCCCACCCATGTTGAGAACTACGTGCCGAACACCCATGGGACGGGGGTGAGATTATCAAACATCTAAAGGATGGATGGTTACTGTTCTTCCCTATGCTCCCTCTTCCAGGTTTTATAGCCCAAGATCCTTCGGGTAGGTTACGACATATGTTTCCCAAGAGTCTTCAGGATGAGGATGTGATATGTTCCCAGGTGTCTTCGGGATGAGATGTGATGTGGTTCCTAGGTGTCTTTGGGATGAGATGTGGTTATGGTCGAGGATTGAGTGTCGACGGGATACTATGAGCTTCGTATGGCCTGGTTGCGGCACTAGCTCGAGCTTCATATGTCCAGGTTGTGGCACTAGCTCAGGAAGAGGGCGAGCATCAGAGCATTAGGCATGAGGTATTGAGCAGTATTCAGTGGGAAGGTGGTTTGGGGTACCACTTTGATAATATTACTATAATACTCTATTGACTTGCGATATTTGGTGAGTGTGGCTTGTAAGGTTGGTTGGATAGATTTCTTACTAGGCTTTGGTTCCTTCAATTTTCTCACGAGGCATTAGGATGTCCCCCCACCTGTGCATGAGAGATTTAGGTTTTCTTACTAAGTATACTTGTATGCTCACCCTATGTTTACTTTTAGGATTTCAAGAGGACTTCAGGGACCGTGCGGGACCTTGCTAGTTGGGCGTTGGAGTTATGCTGGTTGCAGTTTTTTCTTTTTTTTGGTATCGTACTTTGGAGCTTTTATTGTACTTGTACTTTTTTTCAGTATTGTATAAAACATGCATATGGGTTTGGTTTTGGGTTTATTTTCATTTACTTGTTACTTTTTCTTTTGGTGTTTGATTCATCCTATTTCCCGATCTTAATTAATAAAAAGGGTAATGCCGCCCATATTTGTGAAAACTCATACCCTTGGTTCTAGTCGCCACTCTGGGGCCTACTGGGGGCGGGACTCGGGGTTCATTATTTCCCTTTCACCATTACCAGCTCAGGAGGGACATCTTTGGTGGGAGGGGGTTGTGAGAAGCATCCCCACGCTGTACCTCCCTGACTTGCTGAAGAAGTGGGGGAGTGACTGTAAGAGACTAAAGGAAGGATGCTCCATCTCTATCCACAAAGGATATCTATAAAGAAGCTAGATGCTATGTCGCCTCACCTAGAATATGTATACCAGATCTCCAAATGAGTGCATCTGCTACAACATTCCCCTTACTAGGAGTATAGACTATCTCGAAGTCATAGTCCTGAAGGAACTCACCCCAACACTGTTGTCTCAAGTTCAGGTCCTCATGAGAGAAGATATACCTGAGACTCTTGTGATCTGAGTATACGGTAAAACATTATCCCATAAGATAGTGTTGCTACATCTTCAAGGCGAAGACCACTACTGCTAACTCCGGTTCACGGGTAGCGTAGTTCTTCTTATGTTGTCTCAGCTGCCGAGAACCATATGTGATCATTTCTCGCTCCTACATCGGGACACATCCGAGTCCGGTCCCTGATGTGTCGCAATAAACTACGTACCCTACGCCTTCCTCTGGAAGCCTCAAGATTGGGGAACTAGTCATCCTCTGTCTCAGCTCTTGAAAGCTCTGCTGGTATCTCTCCGAACACACGGAGGGTTTCCCCTTCTTTGCCAAAGCTAATAGTGGTGCTACAACTCTAGAGAAGTCTGGCACAAAGGTAAGTCTGGCCGACTCATGAGTGATCAACTGCACCCTCTTATGCATGATTCCATCATGTGCTTCCTGGGTTTTCCTTTTCGCTGACCAAGGAAAACCCCATCCCAACATTGTAGATAAACCACAACCTTTTTCCTAATACAGTCAATCTGTGTATGAACTGTGGTTGCCCAGTCCATACCCAAACTAAAGTCGTAAGACCTCGACGCTGCCACCAAGAGGTTCCAACCGAAACTCTCACCTCAAGGGTCAGATCACACCATCCTCATGTGTGTGATTATCGAGTCTCCTCCCAAAGGTATCTCCAGACGTGAGGGTCAAGTCAATGGTTTAACCAGAAACTCTAGGTCTGGGACAAGATTCGTGGAAGGAAGGAATGATTGGTACCCATATGTAAAGTCCTGTAAAAATCAAGGGAAATTTTTTCTTAATTTTCTTTGGGATTTTACAAGAATGAAGTTTCTGACGGCACCTGATTCCAAGGCCCGGTGTGCCCGGAATCATGTTCTGAAGTTTAGCTCGGGTACGTTCAGTGAACGAACGAGCGGGTTTTCCTAACTTTTGAACCTGTGCTCAGAATCGAAATATGAGGGCACCAATGGAACCACAGCACCAGTAATTACTTAAGAAGATCTTTTCCGAAGGTGCATTTTCTTAGGAGGAGTTGTTTAAAATTTGAGGTTTAAGTGAAGAATAAAATAAAATTGTAATCCAATTTTATTTTTCTTCTAAGTAGTTTTATCCTTTGTGTGGGAGTTGGGTTCACTACGGGAAAAACTGCTTATTGCGACGGGGTATTTGCGATAGGCTTTATTCGCGTCGCAACAACTCCGACGAAAAGCGTATTTGCGATGGGAATATATTCAGGTCGCAAATGGTCAGTTATTTGTGACGGAAATACAAGACCTGTCGCAATAGCTATGGCGCGGTTTGCACGCCAAAACGCGAGAAGCCTATTTTCGACGGTCGCCTTCTACCTGTCGCAAGTACCCAGCGGTGGTAAATACTATTTGCGACGGGTAAATTGTCCCGTCGCAAAAAATTATTAACCAGGTGTTTTTTGTGACGGGTCCCGTCGTCAATAACGGCGGGGGTAAAGCCTATTTGCGACGGTCGCATTCTACCCGTCGTAACTACCCGACGGTGGTAAATACTATTTACGATGGGTAAATTGTCCCGTCGCAAAAAATTATTCACCATGTGGTAATTTCGATGGGTCTCATCGCCAATACCGGCGGCGGTAAACAGGAATTTGCGACGGGGATATCCGCCCGTCGCTAATGATGTGTCGGCAGGCAGCTATTTGCGACAGGCCCGTCGCAAAAACTCTTTTAACCGCCGCTCGTAATTAATGCAGGCGAAGGTATTTTCGACGGGCCCCGTCGTAAATACCGGCGGTGGTAAATAGGAATTTGCGACGGGGATATCCGCATGTCGCTAATGGTGTGTCGGCAGGCAGCTATTTGCGACGGGCCCATCGCAAAAACCCTTTTAACCACCGCCCGTAATTAATGCAGGCGAAGGTATTTGCGACTGTATCCCGTCGCAAATACGACCGTCGCAAATAATCTAACCTATATATACATTCCACCCGTTTTTTTTTCATAACATTCAGATCTCTCTTCCTCTCTCTCTCCAACTTCCAGTTCTAAGTAGAATTTTTTTTTGTTTTTATTTTTTCTTTCGAGTAGTGGAGAGAAGGAGTTAGAAGGCGTAGATTACTTCAAAATATCGGAGGTATTTATATTTTTTTATTTTTTAAATTATTTTTAATTGTTAAATTATTTTTAATTGTTAATTTTATTTTTAATTGTTAATTTTAATTCTTTTAATAGAATGTTTAGTAGTTATATAGTATAATTAGATTAAGTGGCTATACCAAATAATCCTTGTCTGGATACGAACAAGTAGAGGCGGCTCTGACACAGATGTACCTAGGAGTAAAAACTCTTACAAGGTGTTTCGAGCTTGACTCGGGGTAACCTGTTACATGACAACGGGCCTTGCTGCACTCTTGGTTCGACACTCTCGGAGGATGTTTTGGTAATAATTAGAAATAAATATACAATTATCAAATAATTAATAAATAATTATATTTAATTAAATTTAATTAAAATAATTATCAAATAATTAGGAAATAATTAGATTTAATTGATTAGAAATAATTAGGAAACAATTAAAATAATTAGGAAACAATTAGATTTAATTAGGAAATAATTAAATTTAATTATAAAATAATTAAAATAATTAGGAAACAATTAGATTTAATTAGGAAAAAATTATATTTAATTAGGAAACAATTATATTTAATTAGGAAACAATTATATTTAATTAGGAAACAATTATAATAATTAGGAAACAATTATAATAATTAGGAAACAATTATAATAATTATGAAACAATTATAATAATTTGGAAACAATTATAATAATTAGGAAATAATTATAACAATTAGGAAACAATTATAACAATTAGGAAACAATTATAATAATTAGGAAACAAAAATAATTAGAAAACAATTAAAAATAATTAGGAAACAAAAATAATTAGGAAACAATTAAAAATAATTAGAAAAAAATTAAAAATAATTAGAAAACAATTAAAAATAATTAGGAAAGACTTAAAAAGAATTAGGAAATAATTAAAAATAATTAGTAAAGACTTAAAAAGAATTAGGAAAGACTTAAAAAGAATTAGGAAAGACTTAAAGAGAATTAGGAATGACTTAAAAAGAATTAGGAAAGACTTAAAAAGAATTAGGAAGACTTAAAAAGAATTATGAAAGACTTAAAAAGAATTAGTAAAGACTTAAAAATAATTACGAAATAATTAAAAACAATTAGGAAAATTAGCAAGTGTGATTGACCGCTCATCTACCTCAATTTTTTTTTCATTTGTGTGTTGAGCCTTGACAGGAAACTTCTGCCCCCACATGTAATATTTGCTTTTACTGTCAAAATTATCAACCTCCTCACCAACATAGAGGTGAGGAGGTTAATAATTTTGACAGTAAAAGCAAATATTACATGTGGGGCAGAAGTTTCCTGTCAACCTCAACACACAAATGAAAAGAAAATTGAGGTAGATGAGCGGTCAATTATGTTTGTTTTTCTATTCAATGATTGATTAACCACCCAACCTATATGCATATCTTCGCATTTCTAATTAGTAACATAATTAGTAACATAATTAGTAATCAATTAGTAACATAAATAGTAACATAATATAAAATATTATATTACTCTAATATTAATAATTAAATAATACTAATAATATAATTATTTTATTATTATATGTTTAATATTTATAAAAAAATATTAATATTATTAAAATTATAAAAAATTTATAAAATATTACAATTATCAATATTTTTAACAAGTTTTGCTTTATTATTAACATGTTCAAATCTTACAGGGTCGCCAATTTTCAGGTGATGCCCAATAAAAAGTTTGTGTCAACCGTGTCCAATGTAAACTCTATAATTGTTCTTGCTTGGTTGATCACCTCGCAAGTAGCATTGCAATAGGACAGCCCAAGTCATGTCTTTCTCATCTATAAGAATCATATCACATGACTTTTTACATAGACCATTCTTTCTTGAAAAAGTAAGGAAAAGATACTGAAGTTCTCTTAATTTTTCAAGGAAGAATGATCTATGTAAAAGGTCATGTGAAATGATTATTAAAGACGAGAACGACATTACTTGTGTCATCCTTTTGCAATACTACGTGCGAGGTGATCAACCATGTAAGGACAATTATAGATTTTAAATTGGACATGGTTGACGCAAACTTTTTATTGGGAATGACCTGAAAATTGACGACTCAGTAAGATTTGAACATGTTATGAATAGAGAAAAATCTGTTGGAAATATTGAGATTTGTAATAATTAGTAATAATTAATAATAATTAATCAAAAATCAAATAAATTCAAGTACATGGTTATAAATTGGAACAATTTTCAGCGGATTTCAAGCTATATTTTTTTCAACGTCTCATATCTTTGCTACTTTCTCCCACTGAAATCATTATGAAAAATGTGCTCTAATGTATGTCAGAGCAAGTTTTTCATACTGATTTTAGTCGGGAGAAAGTTAAAAAGAGATGAGCCATCGGACAAAAGAGGCTCTTTTCCCTGACAACTCATCTCCTTGCAAGGAGACGAGTCGTTAGGCAAAATATTTGCCGCCAATCCGCTGGAAACAAATAAGAATAATTAGTAATATAATCTCCACAACGATGATTACAAAATTTTATTTCATTATTCAATCATATTTCATTTTGCCAAGTATTTCTAAGTATTGCTAAATTAATAATAATTAGTGGGGATGATTACAAAATAACTGTGTCGCCTATAATTATTGGTAATTACTAAGAAATAACTGTAATTATTTATCTTCTTTTTTAGGATATTGTTTTTCTTATATAAAATTATTTAACAACTGTAATGGTTTTAAATTTTGTAGAAACATATATATGAATATGGAACAAGTAAATTGACATCAATCATTATTAGGCGATCATGGTTGGATAAATCAGTGCAGAAATCCAAACGGTTCTAGTTTAAATCATGTATTTGTTGATGGTGTTGAAAGTTTCTTATCATTTTCATCATCAAACCTGGAATTTGTTTCAGAAGGGACAATTTAGTGTCCTTGTAAAAAATGTGCTCTGAGAACGTTTGAGACATTTTACATCGTTGGGAAACATCTCTTGCGTTATGGTTTTCAAACAGATTATATTATTTGGTATCAACACAGTGAACGCAGTTCCAGAGAAGATACTATTAATTTGATTCCGGATCCATCACGGTTTCAAAATTTAGTACATGATGTTGCAGGGTCACTGGTTCAACAAACTGAAATTGAGGATGATGTTGATTTACCTCCCAAGTTGGAACCATCTGAATTTGCTTAGTTGTTTAGGTCTACTGAGGATGCATTATATCCTGGTTGCAAGATAAGCAAATTAGAAGCAGATGAAAAATTTATGGCTATTAAATCAGATAATGGAATGTCAAATAACTGTTTTGATCAGATATTTTCTTTGGTTAAAGCACTGTTATCTGAAGGAAATGTGATACCTGCTAATTATTATGAGAGCAAGAGACTAGTTCATAATCTAAGCCTTAGTTATTAGAATATCCATGCATGTTCAAACGATTGCATCTTATATTCTGGTGAAAATGAGTCGTTGGATAGTTTTCCCACATGTGGAAAATCGGGGTATAATGAAGCTCAATTAGGGAAGTATGGATTAATTCCTGTAAAACAGTTGAGATATTTCCCGTTTACACCCAGGTTGTAGCTTTTATTTATGTCTCAGAACACAGCGACAATGATGTCATGGAACAAAACCAATATTTCAAATGGTAAAAGCATGATTCATCCATCTGATGGTGATTCATGGAAACATTTTGATCAAGTGAATCCTCCTTTTTCTTTAGAATCTTGAAACGTGCGATTGGGTCTTTCTACTTACGGTTTTTGTCCATTTGGATCTTTTGGTAGTCAGTATTTCTGTTGGCCTATCTTTATAACTCCATACAATTTTCCTCCATGGATGTTGATGAAAGAGCCTTATATCTTTTTGACATTATTAATCCCAGGACATCTGAAAAAGAATATTGATGTTTATTTGAAACCATTGATTGATGAGTTAAATTTATTGTGGAGTCATGGTGTTGGTACATATGATGTTGCTGCGAAACAGAATTTTGTAATGAAAGATGCTTTGATGTGGAAAATTAGTGACTTCCCGGAATATGGTATGTTATCTGGATAGAGTACAAATGGTCCAAAATCATGTCCTTACTGTATGGGAGACAACAAAGCATTCATGCTCGTGAATGGAAAAAACCTTTCTATTTTGACTGTCATCGCAGATTTCTTCCAATTGATCATCCTTTTCGGAGGAATAAATCTCATTTTAGAAAAGGCAGAATTGAAAGAGATGAACTTCCAAAAATGATCTCAGGTACAGAGTTACAATCAGTTGTATTTTCATTACCTTCCATCACTTTTGGACTGACAATAAACCAACAGAAAATTCATGGCTTTGGGAAAGAACACAATTGGACAAAACGGAGCATTTTTTGGAATCTGCCATATTGGTCTGATTTGTTTGTCTGACACATGTTTGATTTCAGGCATATTGAGAAGAATTGTTTTGATGATTTATTTCATATAGTTTTGGATACACCGGGTAAAACCAAAGATAATGTAATGGCACGATTAGATCTTGCACAAATTTGCAGGCGACCAGAACTTGAATTATTTGAAAATGTCAGATCACAGAGATTAATAAATCCAAAATCAGCTTATACACTGAACAAAGAGAGTCGCTTATTATTTTTTCAGTGGATTGCAGATTTGAGACTTCCACATGGCTATGCATCCAACTTGGGAAGATTGTTAAAAATGGTCATATTACCGGATAAAAAAGTCATGAATGTCATGTTATAATGGAAATACTTATGCCTATAGGATTAAGAGGTTTGTTGAATTCTAATATTTGGGATTTGATAACAGATATATCACATTTTTTCCGAGACATGTGTGCGGCGACAACAGACTACGATACACTAAGTAAACTGGAAGAAGCTGTTGTTGTAATTATATGCAAACTGGAAAAAATATTTCCACCGGCTTTCTTTGACTCAATGGAACACTTGATATTACATTTTACACATGAAGCAAAATGTTGAGGTCTGGTTCAGTTTCGATGGATGTACCCATTTGAGAGATGCATGCATAAATTGAAGAAAAAACTCCGTAACAAAGCATCAGTTGAAGGCTCAATTGCTGAAGATTATTTTCAAGAGGAAATTTCTTTATTCTACTCTCATTATTTTGAATCTGAATATCCCTCAAAATTTAACTGCATGGGCCAGAATGAGGGGAATGTTGATGATGATATGAACAATCAATTATCAGTTTTCAATCAGCCCGAACATGGCTTTGGTGGAGTTCATGATAGATGGCTTTCAGATGATGAACATCATAGAGCTCATACCTATGTTCTACTCAACTGTGAAGAAATTTCACCAATTGTATAGTGAGTGCTCCTATCCCTTATTCTATAGATTCTGTTATAGTAAATTAATCATATTGTATTTGTAGGTTATATGATGATCATATCAAGAAAAAATTTCCACAAATTACAGCAGCTGGCTTAGAAGAACATCGGCAAAAAAAATTTGCCTACTGGTTTCAAAAACTGGTAACATACATTATTTTTTGTTTTTACATATAAAATCAATTTATTACTTGTAATAGTGATAAATGTTTTAAAAATTTTCAGGTATTTGTACATGCTAATAAGATTGATAGTCGATTGCGTATATTGAATAGCCCACCATCCAAAATGGTTAAATCTTATAATGCATGTGTGGTGAATGGTTATCGCTTTCATACACGTGAATATGGGGAATCAAAGGAAACAATGAATAGTGGTGTTTGTTTGAAGGGATCACATCATAGAGATATTGAAGTTAACTTTTACAGCATGCTTGAGGAAATTATTGAACTGTGTTATTTGGGATAGAATTATGTAACAATGTTTAAATATCGATGGCTGGATACTGAGAGAGGCTTGCGTATTCATCCGACTCATGGAATTGTTGATATTAAACATAAAAGTATTATTGCAGTAAATGAACCATTTTTATTGGCTCATTAGGAACATCAAATTTATTATGCAAAATACTATGCTACTGTAAAAGAGTTGGATGATTGGTGGAGTATAATAAAAGTTAAATCTCGAGAAAGTCAGTTTACTCAAACTTAATGTGGTTCCACTGAAGTGCAAGGAAATGAAATTTTTCAGGACACTCCTCAAAACACATCTTTTTCACAAAGAGACATGAATATCGAGGATGACACCCCACAGTTAAGGGTCGATGGTGACGATGTTGTCAATGATGTTACAACTGAATTTGAAATGACAAGAAATGATGAAAGTGAATCTAATATGGAAATTGATGATGTTGATGAGGAAGATGAAGACATTGACATTGAAAACTATGAAGATGATGATGAAGATGAACATTGACAACGTAAAATGCTGGTTAGAATCATAACAAATATATATCTATACATAATAGTTATTTTCAACTGATTGCTAATAACAATCATTTCATGTTTCAGATGGACTTGGAAACGTTTCGTCAGTTGCTGGAGGCTGATCTACCTATGGATGATGAGGTTCTTGAGTCATCTGACCCTCAAGCTATTGGCACTATAGGGAGCACTCAGAGGGGGCGTGGTCTTGCCAGACTGAGGATTCCAGATCCTATCTCAGAGCGACGTCAACCTCTTGGATTCGATGCGCATACGTGATGGTGTGGTAACCTGTGTATTTTAGTTATCTATCATTATCATTTATTAATATTCAAATTGTTTGATTATTTGTTCTTTTTACACAGTTTTACACATATAGCTATTGGACAGGGGAGCGCTATCTTGCGCAATTATTTTTCTCAGCCCTGGCTCACATGGGATCAGATTCCTACTGATGTGCAGGCCGCCATGTTCGATCATTGGCTGGTATGTAATTAAATATTATTTATTTTTAAATTTAATCCATTAATAACTTTATATTAGGTTTTTTGGTATCCCATCGACGAGAGCATGCGTGCCACTATCCACGCAGCATAGGTGGTGTCTATGCGTGACCATTTCCGTCAGTTTTTACATAATTTGAGAAATACGACTATAAAGAAAGCCGAAGTGACAGAATTTGATGAGTCCTATAGAGCCCACCGACCAGAGTACATTTCATCTCACGTTTGGGATGGATTATGTACCCACTGGTTGGGTGGTGGGTTTTAGTGGAGATCTCCATTGGGTCGACAGAATCGGGGGAGACAAGAGGTGACGCATCGAGCCGGTAGTCGTACATTCAATGCGCATAGAGAGCGTCTGGTAAGTACTTGTTTTTAATATTTTATAAAACTTTAAATATAAAAAATTTATTTTATATTCATATAGGAAGCCGAGCAGCCCGGTATTACGACGTACGGCGTTTATCGGAGGATGTACACTGACCCGGCTACTGGAGAGATTAGAGATGATCGCCAGCGTCAAATTGTGGTCAGTATTATTTTCTGTTCAGTTTGAAAATTAAATGCATATAATCTTTTCATTATTTTAATTTCTAATTGAAACATAAGGAGTCATATGAGGCCGCGACCTCTTAGACACCGGCTGAGAGTCAAGACGAGACAGGTGATCAGACTAGTGCCCACCATTTTGATGAGACGGCATAGATGCAGGCGACCCAGTATGGCTTCGAAAAGGGCCGAGTAGTTGGTATCGGCTCTCATTTGACTCATGCAGCTTATTATGGTACTTCTGTGATGTCGGCGTCCACTCGAGAGGAGCTCGTGGAGAGACATCATCTCATGCCTCACAGTATCAGGAGAAGTTGCGTGCTCAGAGTCAGCTTATAGAGGATTTGTGTCAGGGGCAGGAGCAGATGCATCAGCAGCACGATGAGGAGATGCGTCGATGGCAGGAGCAGATGCGTCAGCAGTAGGATGAAGAGAGACGTTGATATGAGGAGCAACATCAGAAGAAGATGGTGTATATGCGTCGTCTGACTCATAGTCTAGGGATAGAGTTTCCTCCACCACCTCCTCCAGGTCCTCCAGATTATCCACGCCCCAGTGATTTTTTTAGAAGTAATAAACATTTGAGTTCGTAGTTTATTGTCAAATTAACTTTTTACAATTCCTCTTTCATATTGGTACGAATATTGCATGATTTAATTTGTTATTATTTTATTTAATATTTTATTTCTTATTAGTATTATTTTTAATGTCTGCTTATTTTAGTAATATTACTTTTAATATTTTATATTTATTATTAATATTGAGAAGTTTATAATTTTAGAATATTATTATTATTAATAATATTAATATTATTTTTTCATAAATATGTATGTTTATTTTAATAATAATATTATTATATTAATTTTTTATATTATTAATATTAGTACTATTATTATTATTTTTTGATATTAATATTTCAAAATATATAATATTATATTATTTATATTATTATTATTATTATTTTGATATTAATATTTCATAATTATTTTATATATATTTTTTACTATTAATATTATAATAATATAATTTATTTATATTATTAATATTATTATTATTATAATATACATAATTTAATAATAATATTATTATATTAATTTTTTATATTATTAATATTAGTATTATTATATTATATTATATTATTTATATTCATATTATTATTATTTATATTAATATATCATAATTATATATTATATATTATATTTTTTTTTATTTATATTATAATAATATAATTTTTTTATATTATTAATATTATTATTATTTTTATATAATATTATACGATTTGTATTTATTTTTTTATTTTTTTTATTTTTTTTAGTATTTGTGACAGGAATATTTGCGACGGGATTTCCCGTCGTAAAAAAATTTTTACTGTAGCATTTGCGACGGGAAGAATACCCGTCGTAAAAACATTTCTACGACGGTCCGTCGCAAGTATTTTTTAAATTTCGCATTTGCGACGGGTCAGAAACCCGTCACAACTAATATATCTACGATGACCCGTCGCAAATACCTTTTTTATATATAAACGAAAACCCATTTGTGACGGGGGAAAAATACCATTGCAAATACTCTTTTTGCGACGGGACCGCCACAGAAGCACCTATTTGCGATGCCGTTTTCGGCAACAGGCGATTTGCGACGGAGCCCCTTCGCAAAAGACCTTTTGCGATGGGATCCCGTCGCAAATCGCCCTTCGCAAATATTCAGTTTTCCTATAGTGGTTTCTAACTTCCCTTGGGAGAATAAAGGAGAGGTGGGGCCCACACGAGCCCCCACCTTTTCACATTCCCCATAACCTCTTGAAACTTCTTCTTAAATGTTGTGACTTTTCCTCTCCTCTCATTTAATCAAGCCAACACATTATTTCAATTAATGGATTTGAGTTTTTAAATTTTGAAACTCATGACATGGCTTAATAAAATAAGTGGAGCTTATTTTATAATTGGGTTAGTTTTGCGGTGTTAAGGATTGGGAGAGAATACTCAAAATCGAGAGAAATCTTCATCTTCTTCGTCGAAGAACGCGAAGAACACACCGTCACCGACGAAGAACACCGACCTCTGACGAAGGACGATGATTAACGCTGATTCCTCAGAGATCGACGATGCGACGGCGTGTACCGCAACGCCGACGGTCCTCTTCTCCACGACACCGTGTACCGCGACGGCGCGTACCGCGACACCGGCGATCCTCCTTCCACGACACCGTCTTCCGCGACATCCCTTTCCCGCGACAAACCTCATTCGGCAACTTCATCAAGGTAGGGGTTCAATTTTAGTTCATGAATATTCTTGACCGTCCAAAATCAGTTTCTTAAGCCGCTTGATATCGTATTAATGGGAGGAGGTCGGACCGCATGAACACGTCTGACCCTCCTCCCCCTTTGATTATGTTTTCTGTCGCGGCTCGAACAAAGGTAGCATAGTGCAACGGCACAGCGCATAAACAAAAAAAACAGGCGAAGAAGCGTGGCACCGTCGCATCGTGCCGTTGAGGCCGAACAAAGCTGCGGCGCCATCGCGCCTTGGTGGAGAACCACGAGAGGCCGCGATCGGAGCGAGGCCTCGGCGGAGGGGCGCGGCGTCGTCGCGCCACGCCGGTCGGACAAGGCCGCGGCTCAAAGCCCCGGTGGTGCAAGGCGGGGCGGCCGGAACCGCCGGCCGCCAGCACCTCATAGGGGAGGGACCGCGGGGTCCCGCGGCGGCAGCACCGGCCGGCCGGACCAGGCCGGCCGTTTCGGAAGGGAGCCGGGGGTCGTAACCCCCGGCTGGCAAAGGCAGCGGCCCCCACATGGGGGTCGCGGTTCAATCAAGGGGGGCACCCCCCTCCCTTCTGCAACGGCACGAACAGCACCGAGCTGGCCATGTGGGGCGCGCCCGCTTCGGCTGGGCCGGGCCGTACCGGTTGGGTCGGGTCGGTCCGGGCCCGAAACCCCCTAAAACCGGATAGGTTTGTTATTTTGCCCATATCTTGGGCTAAGGACCTCTGAAAGATGCACCGTCAGTTGCGATGCGATACTAGTATTGAGACGGCCGTTTCGGTATATTACACTCAAGGTTTAGGAGAACATTGGGTATGGCCGGGTTGGTTCGAACACGAAACCAACCGGGCCCTTGAAGCGGAAACGCTTATAACTAGAGCTTCGGACGTCCGATTGATGTGTCGTTGACTTTGTTGGATTCCTCTTAGTGAGACGGACCTTTTGACTTACTACACTCGAGGTTTGGACGCAGTTGGAGTGTGGTCGGGTTGGTTTTGACTTAAAAACCAACCGGGACCCTGGAAAGAAAAGGCCAATAACTCTCAGACTGGGCGTCCGATTGACGCGTCGTCTGTCACATTGAGTTCCTCTTGTCGAGACGGAACTTTGAGATACATAAAATCCGGACTACGTGTCAGTTGATATATCAACCCCTTGGCTCATGGAGCGGACCCTCTAGAAAACGAGAATGTTGTGTGCGGGAACCCTAGAGCTAGCTGTGACTGCGATGACGATGATGACTACACTAAAATCCTCTGTGGGTTCGGCAGTGATGAGGACTGAACTGAAATCCTCCCTGGGTTCGGCAGTGATGATGACTGTACTGAAATCCTCCGTGGGTTCGGCAGTGTTGAAGACCATACAGAAATCCTCCGTGGGTTCGATGGCGATGAAGACTGCACTGAAATCCTCCGTGGGTTCGGCAGCGATGAAGACCGTACTGAAATCCTCCGTGGGTTCGACGGTGATGAAGACTACACTGAAATCCTCCGTGGGTTCGGCAGCGATGAAGACCGTACTAAAATACTATGTGGGTTCGACGGCAATGACTACTATTCTTGTATCCTATGTGGGTCTGGCAGTGTTTGACTTTGTTCTTGCTATCCTACGTGGGTCTGGCAGAGTAGATGGTCTGTATCCTATGTGGGTCCGACAGCTTGGCTGGTTTAGTATCCTACGTGGGTCCCAGCTTAGATGAATCAGTGGTTATATCTGATCATCTCTATCGCTGAAGAAGTATACCTGTGTGAGCTGAGTCTTGACTTTCAATCAATATCTTCAATATGATTGACTTGCTTTTCTATGTGGATTGGGTTGTGTTAACCTGTGTGGATTGGGTTGTACTCCTATGTGGACGTGATCGAACATGGGATCGGATGTTGGAGCCTAACGGGAATTGTCGACTTAGGTATATGTATGGGCATATACCTAAGTAGTGTTGGTTGATACTTCATGATTGTACCTTTCCTTTTTTGATTATCCTTTGTGGATTCTGGGAGACCTTTGGGGGTGTCGGGGTCCCTACTGAGTATCGTATACTCACCCCTACATGGGCTATGCCCGTACTACATTATGTTGGATGCAGACGACGGACATCGCTGATCGTGGTTGAGGCTTGTGGAGCAAGTCGGTACCTGAAGGTGGACCACTGGGCAGAATGTACATGGAGCGGACGGCTGGACCTGAGGAGCTGAGGAGGCTATCTGTACCAACCATTCAGGTGGGACTTCCAGTGGATGGCTCGATGTTGCTGCTTTACATTCAGTTGATGTACTTTCTTTCCAGTTGTACTTACTTTCAGTTTGGGTTTGTACACTGGCTCATTTACTTTCTGCACTTACTATTGCACCCAGTTTACTTACTGTTTACTTTTGCTGGCTTACTCTGTGGTGTTTGTTTACTTTATAAGGCAATGCCTTCCCCTTTTATCGGGATTTACGCCTTGGTGCTAGTCGCCAGCCCTTGGCCTATGGGAGGCGGGCTTGGGGTAGTCACGGCATGGGTCCCGAGGACGGGTCGTGACACCATATCTATTGATACGGAAGCTAGTAGTAGACATAGACCATAACTCAAATCATTACTAGAGCCCTTGGGTAACACTCCATGACCACATGAAGCTAATCTCTTCCCCTGCCCTCTAGCTCCCTGAGCCTAGCGGGGACTACAATGGTGGGTGGTTGTAACATGTCGAAATGTTCACCACCTCATGAAGCTCTCTTAGCTCTGCTTCCACGTCTGTTGACCTGCAGATTCATCTATCATTAACACTTACTCTTCTCGAAATATTTTACACGCTCAATTCTCTGAGGCTGGCGCTAGTTTCACGCTTTCCAACTGCTAACATTCACTGGCTGTATCCGCTCAGCCAAAGAACATTCAACCAAAAAGGTTCTCTCTAACACCCTAACATAAGTAGGAATGCATAGAGGAAAAAGTGATGGCTTGGATATCCTTAAACACACCACGCTCATAGTTCCGAGCTCTAAAGAACTGACCGTGTCATATTCATCTAGTACCAGGAAAGATCGGTATGCCTCGATGAATACTCAGATACTGACATGTCATCCATCCAAAGCTGTATAATCTCTAGAAAACTCTCAGCCACCTCCTCAAGCTAGTCCTCATCCACCAGTGAGTCGGGCTCGCCTCAGAACCTGAGGGGTATCTGATGTTGAACCACGTGTAAGGCACTAATCCTACAAGTGTCCTCTACTTGTACCACCAGTTGCAATTGTTGACCAACAAGCAATGATATAGCTGACACACTACCCGAAGGCACTATCTCGGGTAATGGTCCATGTACCGAGGCCTCATCACTATGCGTACCATCCTCATGGTCACTCACTGAAAAAGCCTAGTAGCTAAGATCACCATATTCTTTACTGGTGTCTCAACTAGGCAGAAAACTATAGCAATCGTCTCCAGCCAGCCCTCAGCTGCGTCGGAATCTGTCTCACCTTGAAACCTCCAAGGCCTCTACTGCTGGAACTCATAAAATGCGCTCAGTCAGCGTGCATTGTCCTCCAGTGCGGCTAGGGGTATCTACTGCCCTACAGGTGGTGGTGGTGCTGGTATACCACCCGATGGTGCCAACATAGAAAGAGGGTCCTAAACCGGAGCATCATCGCTCGGTGGGCCGTCATAGTGTACTCTCTCGGAAACCCTAGATTGTTGTCTACGCAGCGGCATCCTGATATGGAACAGGCGCGCCAAGGTCAATAAGTTATACCTGGTGAGCTGACTCAAAGATTTCACAAATAATACTCTTGAAAACACACTCACAATCAGTGTTTTCGTGCACTGAGTCGAAAATCAGAAGTCAGGGTCCTGGTGTATGGATACGTCGGTCGTCTCACCAACACTGGACTCCCTAGTATAAAAACCACACTCAATAATCTTAACAATATTTCTTCATAGTAAGACAGATCAGAGTCCTACATTCTACGGTAGAACCGACTCCTCTGATACCAATTTTTCATGACCCGTCCTCGGGACCTCTTTCGTGACTACCCCAAACTCGCCCTCCATAGGCGAGGGGCTGGAGACTAGCACCAAAGGCGTAAATCCCTAAGCTAGGAAGGCATTTCCTTTATAAAATTAAACAAAATCAACTGAGTACACAACTGGAAACAAAACACTACGTAGAAACTGTATACAAAAGTAGTGCTGAAAAGTAAGAGGGCCGGAAATACAAGCCCAACTGTAAAGTACAAGGAAAAGACAAAACAGCTGGAAGGTGATAGGAAACTTTTGGATCGTCTACCATAGATCATACCTGAAGGGTAGGTACAGATAGCCTCCTTTGTGCTCTAGTCCATCAGTCTCCTCTGAGTACCAACTCGTCGTGAGGTCCACCTCCGGGTACCATCCAGTCCTCGTACACTCTGCCTCGGTCAGCGCTGTCTGTCATCTGCATCCAACACAATGAGGTGTGGGCAAAGCTTGTGCATGGGTGAGTATAACGATACTTAGTAGGGATCCTGAGACCCTCAGGGTCTCAAAAAATCCAACAAGGATAAACAAAATAGTATGAGATCAACCAAATATCCCACTTAGGTATATTCCCACACATATACCTAAGTTTATCAAATGACCCATCTCAATCGCGAGGAAACACAATAGTTACTGAATCAGCTCACACAGGTATACAAATTTTGTAGAGAGGTACATATGATCAGATATAGTCATTGATTCATATAAGCTGTCGGACCAACACATGATCCAGGATCAACTATTCTGTTAGACCAACACATTATCCAGGAACATAAGTCAAGACTGTCAGACCAACACATGATCCAGGAACAGTCGTCAGAGCTGTCGGACCAACACATGGTCCAGGTCCAGCTATTGTATCGGACCAACACATGATCCAGGAACATAAGTAAAGACTGTCGGACCAACACATGATCCAGAAATAGTCGTCAGAGCTATCGCACCAACACATGATCCAGGAACAGTCGTCAGAGCTGTCGAACCAACACATGATCCAGGTCTAGCTATTCTGTCGGACCAACACATGATCCAGGAACAGAAATTAGAACTGTCAGACCAACACATGATCCAGGAATAGTCATCAGTGCACATCTAGCCATAGAGTTCCACTCAGGTATGCTTGATTCCGAGAGGGTCCGCTCCTCAAGCCAAGTGTCGATAGGTCAACTATCACGAAGTACCACGATGAAGTATCTCAAGGTTCCGACTCATTATAGGGGTCTCAATGCAACATACAACGCGTCAATCAGACGCCCTGTCTGTGAGTTATGACTCGGTCCACGGTTCTGACCCGGACCGATGGGGCGGCCTGGCCTGAGGGGGCGGGCCGGCCCGAGGGGGTGGCCCGGCCCGAGGGGGTGGACTAGCCCGAGGGGGCGGCCCGGACCGGTGGCGGCCCGGTACGATTTCAGCCCGGCCTGGTGGGGCGGCCCGGCCCAACGGCAGCCCGGTCTAGTTGGCCTTGCGGCCCGGTCGGCCTGGCGACCCGGCGGGCCAGCGGGGGTCTGCCTTAGCCGTGACTAGGGGGAAAACGTGCACCTCCTGGCTCCCAAACGACAAATTCGTTTGGGTAGGATCCTAAACTGGCGCGAGGTGGCACTGGTCCAGGTCACTGCAGGACCCTTCGGGTCCCGCCTGTCGTGCGAACCAGTGGTCGGCTCAGCCGGCCACCCTCCTCTATCTGATGCAGCCTATAGGCGTGGTTCTTCTCTGGTGTTGCGCGACTGCGCCGCCCCCATCCCTTCTGATCATCGTGGCCTGCGTGGCTGCGAAACTTTCTTTCGGTGTGGTGCGATGACACCATGACCCTCCGGAACCGCCGCGGCCTACCTGGCCATGACCCGGTCCTTTGCGCGGTGTGACAGTGTCGCACCCCTTCGGCGGCCCAGCGGTCCTTGCGCCACTGGCTTCTTCCGCAATCGGTTCGGTGTTGGTCGTCGCTTGTTCCATCATGGCCTGTCGGCCGTGGCCCATTTCTCTTCTGTGATCCTCTCTTTCGGCGGCGTCGTTGCGCCGCCATCGTCATCAACAAAAAATAATAACAAAGGGGGAGGGTCGGACCGTGATCGTCTGGTCCGAGCCCTCCACGTTATGGCTTTATCAAACGGAAATACACATTTCATACATTCAAAAACGTAGGATGAGAATAATAAATCAACTCAAATCCCCCTACCTCAATTGCTGATGATCGTTGACGAAGTCGCAAAAAGGCGGTGATGATTCATCAATGTCAGAAAAGGAAAAAGGGTACTCGTCGTTGGTGGAAGAGCGTTCGGAGGTGACGAATTCGAAGATGACATCAGCATTCTTCGTGGGTGTCTCCTTCTCTTTTGGCACGATTGAAGATCGATGAAGGAGTTCGTCAATCTTTGGTGGACGATGAAGAGGCGTTCTTCGCGTTCTTCGTTGAGAGGATGAAGTTCTCCAAAAGCTCTTCCTCTCCTTAATTCTCCCAACAAAAGATTATGCCAACCCCCGCCATAATAAAATATCACATATTATTATAATGTTGGCATAAAGAATACAAATTAATTAATTAATGACCCATTAATTAATTAATGTGAAGTGACACCTTAATGAGGGGAGCTCAATAGTTTTCCCTCACTTATGGGAGTTCAAGGGTTTAAAGCCCTTGTGGTCACCAACTCTTTGATTGCAAGAGATATTTAAACTTTGGGTGGGCTGCCCTAATAATATCCTCTCAAGGGAAGTTATGTGCAGGTGGGCCCCACCTCTAACCTCTACTTGGAGTTTTTAACCACCTCAAAAAAAAAAAAAGTAACACTTTATTTTTATCTAATTTAATTAAGAAACCCCAAAATCTAACTTCCATTCTTGTTAGAACGCAACTGCGGTGAAGGTATACTTAAGCGAATTCTGGCGCTGCGAGTTCAACGGTGCCCTCGGATTTCAATTTCGAGCACCGGTTCAAAAGTTAAAAAACGCCGCTCACGTGTTTACTGAACGTACCCAAAAAAAAAAGTTCTGAAAATTATTATCAGTCACCCTGGACCCGTGCCGGTCGAGGTTAGGCTCTTCCTAGGTAAAATACGCTCCAACAAACCCAACCTCACTCTCGGATTTTCAATCCGAGTTACCATTTAGAAGTTATAAATTTTACAATAAAATAATTTTCAGTTAATTATTTTATTTGTGGCCAAAAACTAAATTTTTCTGATGACCCCCGCCAGCCAAAGTTAGTATCTGCTTAAATAAAGCATGCCCTCATGAGTTCAGCGGTGGTCTCAGATTTTTAATCCGAGCTACTGTTTGTGATTTATAAGCATATGAAAAATAAAATAATTTATTTTATTATTTTATTTATGTTTATGCCAAATTTGAGTTTTCTCATTGGAGGCCCGCGCCGACTAATCTTAAGTCACACATAGGGTAAACATGGCATCTTGAGCGCAACGGTGCCCTCAGATTTCTGATCTGAGTTACCATTTAAGATTTTTTCCACTTTTTCAAGAAAACTACTTATGCATGTTAACTTAAGCTTAACAAAAACATCGACGGATCATTCCAGACACTCCGGGCCTCAGAATCATGCGCCTTCATATTTCACAGACCCGTAAAATTACCCTTTAACTAAAAATATTACATGGAAATTCCGGGTCTTTAAATTAGTCATGACTTTAGGCAATCCTGGGGGCCATGAATGGTAATTTTACCATGTGAGAATTTATGGTATTTCATTGTTTATGAATATGAGATAACTTATGGTATAAGAGACTGTGGATATATTAATCCACTCTTTCACTAGCCAAATAAGGTAAAGGCTCTATTGTGGTTATTTTAGCACAAGAGGAGTCGTATCTGTGAAATGTTTTAGGAACATATTAATTTCATTTATGTGTATAGTTGTTTATATAGGGATATCAGTTAGGTTCATCATTAGTAGTTCACTACTGAGTTTATAACCACACCATACACATACCATTTTGTAAAAATAAATACTTCTATATCTTTGAATGGGTAAGGTAAATGGTTTGAGATCATCATCCTAGTTATCAGTGGATGTAAATATGATGAATAGTATGGGTGAAATGATTTTATTTATAGGATAGTTGGTTCCTTGGTATTTAATAGTTTTTTATTTTTAGTTATTCCATTTATATATATATAATTGTGTGTGTGTGATTGGATTATGGGTGACCCTATTCCTAATTTAAGAATATAATGAAACGATAGATATTATTCCACACTCTTATTAAAAAAAATGTTGGAATTCTGGGAGGTGCACCTATAGTCTAGTGGTGACCCTATCGAAGCATTGGGAGGTGATCTTAGGTCAGGATGTTACAAATTGTTATCAGATCTCGGGTGCTACAAGGTAGTACATATGTAGGGAGGTTCCAAAGAAAAATTTATAAGTGGTATTAAAGCTAGGATATTATAAATTGGTTTTTTAATGTTATTTTAGAATAAATGGAGGAATAGTGGAGTGATAGAACTTTAGATAGATGTCATGTTGGGCTATTAACAAACACCTCAATGTGTTTTTGTTCAAGTAACCAAGGAAAATAGTATTATTTTTTATGGATACAATTAGGTTATTTATTTTTCACTAAACAATTTTTTATATTATTTAATTTCACTTTAGACTCTTGGACCTTATATGTATTTTTGAGTAATCGTGAATATATTTGACATACATGGTTGACATGAGTTATATGTGTCTTGTAATTTTATTTTGGAACCTAGAATAACATAATAATGGCTTGGTTGTTTGAATTCTCCACAACATTCTACATAGTGTTTTCCCACATAGTCTCTTATTGGAATTTTTCTAAACTAACCTAATAATGGTAGTGTTTTTGGAAAATATAAGGGTTTTAACTATTTAATGTTTCAAAAACATCCTATATGGTGTTTAACTGTCACGAACCGAATCTGGTCACCGCCAAAACCGGTGCCAAACCCAGCCCGTGACATGAACCGAAGGGTGTTCCTTATCCCCACGGGCTGGCACAAGTGCCCAGGTATAATTAATTTAGGTTTGGGAACGATTTACCCGAGTATGAAAGCATAAAACATTAAAAACAATCCATAATATAAATCTGAAATTTCTGAGCCAAACAAGACTTAAGTAGAAACCAAAATTGAGTACATTGGTTTAAAGATAATACAATTGGTCCAAATAAAAATAATTATAGCATCAAGATATCCCCAAGGACTCCACACGACTAGGGGTCATCACCCCCAAGCTATCTCCACAACTTCGCACCAAGGATGGGAACTAACACCATGAACCGCCATCACCCTTAGCCTTTCCTTTACCTGAATCAAACATAACCAATTCTACTTACACCCAGGGGGTGTAAGTAGGGTGTGAGCCTAAGCCCAGTAGGATACCACCCAATGATTCCAAAGAGTAAGAAATACAATGTGAAAAAGCAAGCAGTTTTCAAACGCAAGGAAAAGTAGTGTTAAATTTTCAAGAAATGAAACCTCAAATTGAAAATAGTTTTCAATCCAAAGTTTTCAGAATATTAACACATTAAAATATAAATGTTAGATACTGTAATTTACTTCCAAACACACCCTACGACATGGGTAAATACTACAAATCCAATGAGCAACAACATTGGGAACACCCCTAGGCACTAGGTTGTCTTGGGCCCTATGTACCTCATACCTCGATGTAAAGTAACCATAGAAAAATCCTTCCTCGTGCACGAGCCACTTGTAGAGAACATACCCATAACCTAGTGGTCCCCAATAATCATCCACATAGTTTAGTTAGAGTTGTCGTTATCCAAATGCTAAGTGAAACAGGGACAAAACCCATCCTGTCCACTAGCTGTACTAGTACAAATCCGCCCCACCTAGGTACCCGGGCTTCCCCTTTTGTGCTCAATCAATTTCAGCATGAAACATAAATAAAATTTCATATAAAACACCATTAATGTTCAAGCACAACCAATACAGTATCTATCACATTTTATACTATTTAAAACACGCAACAAAACACTTATATTTTTCATAAAACAATTCCTCAAAATCTCGTAGTGTTTCGGACACAAAACTCCTTATAAACCTCACTTTCATACTATGTTCACATTTTTAAGTTTCCAAAACATAAAGGGAATCCTACTACATTTCAGTGAAAACACAAAATCATTTTTAGGGCAGCCCCATATGGTTCAAGAAACGACATCCTTGCAAAGTCTCCATTTTTACACAACACAACTCTTAGAATTCCATGTGGTTCACAAACACCATTAAAACCAGGTTTTTCAGCAATAAACACAAGGTACAATCATTAAAAACAGTATTTTTATCCCTATTATAGTTCAATAAAATCAACTAGTTACTTATAGGGTATCCCCAATTAAACTAATAAAACATTTCTATGAAAACCCCCCAATTTCACATGAAATTGGCATTTAGGATTCATTTTATATACAAGCACCAATAAAACTATATTTTTCAGAAATAACAAAATTTAATAATCATTAAAATACCATAAAAACAGTAGCCAATTCACAAAGATTTCATACACAATGGAATCACCTACCAAAACCAAGGAAACCCTTGAATCCTTTGTGCGAAAACTCAAACGCACCACCGCCGCACCTCAAGGAAGGTAAACCAGACCTAAAACCATAATTTTAGGCCATGAAACACAATATAAAACCCTAATTTTTATACCCTACTTCATGGACATTAGGAACCTCAAAGATAATGGAAGAAACCCTAAGTACATTGGATGTAACCCTAAACAAATTGAAAGAAGAAAGGAGGAGAACAACTTACTTAAAATATCTTGTAGAAATCGCCCCCAAAAATACCAGTGTCTGATTTTAAAAATACTCAAACCTTCAAGGGAGGTTCGAAAAAGGAAAGTTATATCATTTAGGAATTTTAATGGGGGGAAAAAGAGTAATAATCAACGGAGTTATGAAAGAAACAAATTACCTTTATAAATTTGCCCGAAATTTGAGTTCTTCGGAAGTTTAGACCTAAACCGTGATGAAAATGAGATGAAAAGAGGGTGGGAGGATATTAGACGCGCGGCTGGGTTCAAGGGGCGTGTTTGGGGCTTTGAATCACCGAAAACTCCTAAAAAATGAATAAGTTATTAATTAATCAAATTTTATTTTTAAAACTGGAATTGGGCTTTCGGGCAGGCCCAATCCCTTAAATAAAAACCCATATATACCTTGGTTATGGATTTACAAAGGCTCCAAATTTTAATTTTGGTGTTAATATATCAGGGGAGGACATTTAGGAGTTTTAATGAGTGAAAAATATGAAAAAATGAATAAGTTATAAAAGAAACAAAATTTATTTTTAAATCAGGAATTGGGCTCACGGTTTGGCCCAATTCATGAAAACTCATCTATTCTCCATAAAAACTTTGGAAAACCCCAAAAACAAAACATTAAAGGAAATTAAAATAAAAATACATTTAAAATAATCTATTTATGTGACAATTCTCCCCACCATGAAAACGTTCTGCCCCGGAAAGTCACA
This sequence comes from Viscum album, assembly GCA_963277665.1. Taxonomy (NCBI): domain Eukaryota; kingdom Viridiplantae; phylum Streptophyta; class Magnoliopsida; order Santalales; family Viscaceae; genus Viscum; species Viscum album. The sequence goes on along the minus strand of OY728125.1, from coordinate 1,468,816,608 downwards.
GTAAGGCCAAAGCAACAACCAAACCCAACTGAGAAACCAAGAGGTACTCTCTTGCCAGGTTTCTCCCCCAAAGGCCATAACACCTCCAGTGATCAATGAAGGAAGGAATACTCTCACAAACCTTACTTACACCACTTTCATGAAATAATCAAGCACATTCAGGCTTTATCCCAAATGAAAACTCCTCAAACACAATCTGAACAATACTCAATCAATTTACCCAAATAAACAACAACATCGAACAAGGTTACACTTACCCTACTATAACTAAACCATTTGTCACTCTCCAATATCAATGTTTACCAAAGTAAGATGTAGGTAGTTAGATATCTCCGAATTATAATACCTACTTCCCATACAAAACCAATGAAAAATATGAGTTACTCGTATAAAGAGACACAAATGGTCTCCCCACCGGAAGAGACAACTTAATTTTTTTTTGAGACAGAATCAAGACACTAATAGGGGGAGGCCCAAACAGACTCCCTAGTACTATGGGTATACATAAATTAGAAATTTACAAAATAATATACATGATACCCACAGTGGGTCTTCCCACCACAAGAACCAACCTTCTTAACTGACCAGCATGGGCCGACACAGAAAGACCCATTTTTTTTTAAGATTTGGGAAGGGTGCAGGGTCAGTTCGCACGGTTTGGGAAACCATCCACTAACTATGCTGATCATTCTTTCCACGTGTATTCCTAGAACACTGTCACTACTAATCGTGCACAAAATCTGTGCTCAAACTTTCTAGCCAAATTTCCAACCATTCTCCAATGACTCAATGGAAACCAACGTGGGAGGGAAAGACATTAGGCGATGACATGGGTACAAGGCCCTCTACCTATTTCCACCGAACGAGAACAACAGAAGGAATATGATGAAACAATAGGTTTAAACACTTTCTATCTTTCACACTAAGGATATGAAATTGTACAAGGGTTTAAACAACACTGGTGTTTCCCCTGACTACGCACCAGCTTCTCTCCGGGACCTATGGCTGGAGCTTAAAATATTGAAGCATCTTCGGCCACGCAGTTAGGCTGTTGAAACCCCTATGTGGAACTTCTTCTTTCGGTGCCATAAACAACTACACCTCATACCCCGATGGGTTCATCAAGACATAACACACTTCATAACCCACTTTACCAAAAATAGACATTTCACCAAAACAAGGGATCAGAAGATGCACACACATCGCAACTTGTTTATTTGGGTGAGAAACAACAGAAGGGAAAGACACGTATAAACACCTTCCTCTAAGATAGAGGATTTGATGTTTTTCCCAAGGGAGACATAATCCCAACATAACATAGAACCTTAGAGGATTGTGTGACCTTCACCTTTATGGTCAAAAGAGCACACAACATCACAATGCGTCACCGAACATGACCCTTGCGATTGATAGAAACAATACATGGAATGGGACCATATTCAAAGTCCTTAAACACCAGATAAGTCCAAAAAGTGGACACAATATCCTATCATGACCAAAATCTCAAAATTGGTGGTTTAATAATAACACTTTCTTCAAAGAAACTATAAAGAACCCAGAGGCCCTCTTAGACACCATCAAGACACTCATCCAGACTAACAACGAAAGAACACTCCCACCTTTGATGAATCAGGAAACTTAAGAAACTAAGGTCTCTTTCAACCTTCCACAAGCACTATCCCACTACAAGAGGATCCGAAAATTAGTGAAATGAATGGGTGTAGACTCAATAAAAAAAATGTTTGATAAAATATTCTTTATATTGATCAACTGGAGGATTTTCCAATGGCGAAACAAAACGGGTTGCACTTCAGTTGTGCATTAACCCTTAATGGGGGCGTACCTTATCCAATGAGAGAACCCAAGGACCCAACCAATCTGGTTCATTGGTCAAAACATGCCACAAAGTAGATCCAAACACGTGAAGGGAACCACCATAAAGGCATCACAAAAAAATCTTCAAAAGAGACCACTAACTGTCCCTACAACACAGCTTACCGACCAAACACAAACCCAAAACACAGTTCAAACAGAAGGGGTTCTTGAACTCAAAACATCCCAAAACATCAACATTTTCAAAAACGCATAATACAAACCATACCAAACTATTCATCAAGACATCATGTTTTTCTTTAAAACCAATTCTTTGAAAACAAACGGTTTAGCAGTAAGCGTATCCACCAATGGTACCCCATGGGCCTCACACATGCATGTTTTTGTGCCACACCGGGAACCCTCCTCATATCCATCCCAGCACTCATCCAGTCATGCCATCAACCATCCATCATCTCATATAACCCCATGCATGTGGTCACTCATGGAAATACCAAAGGGTAAAACAAAACATCCTTCCACTTTTTAAAAACAAAATGGTCAACCAACCTAATCTTTTTCTCAAAACTGCTAACAATGAGATCAAAATCCCAATTCACATCTTACACAACATTTCATAAGGACACAGCCATTTAGAAAAGAATACATAATTCAATAAAAGCACATATTCATGTCTTTCACAATCATTTCAAAACATTTCAACCCATTTCAAAACACCTCTAATTTCATGGAAAACACCATTTCATAAATATCCATTTATTTAAGAACTCAACTCTTCTCATTTCAAGACAAGGTTCTAAAAGTTCATATATTTTTTTGGTTCAGTAGTCACCAAACCCAAAATCCATCTTCAACCCCCACACAAAAATTCTAGAACACTTAATTCAATCCAAAACACTTTTCCATGGTTTAAAAAAAATTCCACTAGAAACATATTTTCAAAACCCCAATTAACATAGTTCATACTTTCAAAAGAGGTGTAAACACATAATTTACCCTTTTGAAATAATTCTGAAATTTCATTTATAGGCATAAAAAAATAAAATCATTTTCACTTTACTAAAAAATAACATCACAAAAATTCAGTCTCCTTAAAGTGAATCTTTTTTTTTTGCTTAAAAAAACAAGTTTCCAAGATTCCAAAACAAAGAGACACAAGACAATGTGAGAGGAAACTAGTTTCGGTGGGTGACTTGGACATATGATTGGCAGCCATATTCCAATCACTTCGCCGTCACAGAGAGTATTCTATGGAAATATCTATGGCTCCACATGGCTTGCCAGGCCGTGCGATCTCACTGAGATTATTCGCCCAACTCTCTTTTCATTTCCCATAGTCATCATTAAACCAAGAAAACCAAAGGACTCAGATAAATCCATAATTCCCATGGTGACTTGAATCCCATCATGAGGTGTGCTGGCCAGGAACACTACCCATGACTGAAATTTCAAGTCCCAAAAATCCTAGCTCCAGACTATGCTGACTCTACCTCAAATAACATGACCAAAGGAGCGAACCTCCTCTGATACCATTTTGTCACGAACCGAATCTGGTCACCGCCAAAACCAGCGCCAAACCCAGCCCGTGACATGACCCGAAGGGAGTTCCCTATCCCCACGGGCTGGAACAAGTGCCCAGGTATAATTAATTTAGGTTTGGGAACAATTTACCTAAGTATGAAAGCATAAAACATTAAAAAAAATCCACAATATAAATCTGAAATTTTTGAGCCAAACAAGACTTAAGTAAAAACCAGAACTGAGTACATTGGTTTAAAGATAATACAAGTGGTCCAAATAAAAATAATTATAGCATCAATACAGCCCCAAGGACTCCACACGACTAGGGTTCATCACCCCCAAGCTATCTCCACAACTCCGCACCAAGGATGGGAACTAACACCATGAACCGCCATCACCCTTAGCCTTTCCTTTACCTGAATCAAACATAACCAAGTCTACTTACACCCAAGGGGTGTAAGTAGGGTGTGAGCCTAAGCCCAGTAGGATACCACCCAATGATTCCAAAGAGTAAGAAATACAATGTGAAAAAGCAAGCAGTTTTCAAACGCAAGGAAAAGTAGTGTTAAAATTTCAAGTAATGAAACCTCAAATTGAAAATAGTTTTCAATCCAAAATTTTCAGAATATTAACACATTAAAATATAAATGTTAGATACTGTAATTTACTTCCAAACACACCATACGTCATGGGTAAATACTACAAATCCAATGAGCAACAACATTGGGAACACCCCTAGGCACTAGGTTGTCTTGGGCCCTATGTACCTCGTACCTCGATGTAAAGTAACCATAGAAAAATCCTTTCTCGTGCATGAGCCACTAGTAGGGAACATACCCATAACCCTGTGGTCCCTAATAATCATCCACATAGTTTAGTTAGAGTTGTATTTATCCAAATGCTAAGTGAAATAGGGGCAAAACCCATCTGGTCCACTAGCTGTACTAGTACAAATCCGCCCCACCTAGGTTCCTAGGATTCCCCTTTTGTGCCCAATAAATTTCAGCATTCAACATAAATAAATTTTCATATAAAACACCATTAATGGTCAAGCACAACCAATACAGTAGCTATCACATTTTATACCATTTAAAACACGCAACAAAACACTTATATTTTTCATAAAACAATTCCTCAAAATCTCGTAGTGTTTCGGACACAAAACTCCTTATAAACCTTACTTGCATACTATGTGCACATTTTTAAGTTTCCAAAACATAAATGGAATCCTACTACATTTCAGTGAAAACACAAAATCATTTTTAGGGCAGCCCCATATGGTTCAAGAAACGACATCCTTGCAAAGTCTCCATTTTTACACAACACAACTCTTAGAATTTCATGTGGTTCACAAACACAATTAAAACCAGGTTTTTCAGCAATAAACACAAGGTAAAATCATTAAAAACAGTATTTTTATCCCTATTATAGTTCAATAAAATCAACTAGTTACTTATAGGGTAGCCCCAATTAAACTAATAAAACATTTCTATGAAAAACCCCCAATTTCACATGAAATTGGCATTTAGGATTCATTTTAAATACAAACACCACTAAAACTATATTTTTCAGAAATAATAAAATTTAATAATCATTAAAATACCATAAAAACATTATCCAATTCACAAAGATTTCATACACAATGGAATCACCTACCAAAACCAAGGAAACCCTTGAATCCTTTGTGCGAAAACTCAAACGCACCACCGCCGCACCTCAAGGAAGGTAAACCAGACCTAAAACCATAATTTCAGACCATGAAACACAATATAAAACCCTAATTTTTATACCCTGCTTAATGGACATTAGGAACCTCAAAGATAATGGAAGAAACCCTAAGTACATTGGATGTAACCCTAAACAAATTGAAAGAAGAAAGGAGGAGAACAACTTACTTAAAATATCTTGTAGAAATCGCCCCAAAAAATACCAGTGTCTGATTTTAAAAATACTCAAACCTTCAAGGGAGGTTCGTAAAAGGATAGTTATATCATTTAGGAATTTGAATAGGGGAAAAAGAGTAATAATTGAAGGAGTTATTAAAGAAACAAATTACCTTTATAAATCTGCCCGAAATTTGAGTTCTTTGGAAGTTTCGACCTAAACCGCGATGCAAATGAGCTGAAAAGAGGGTGGGAGGATATTGGACGCACGGATGGGTTCAAGGGACGTGTTTGGGTCTTTGAATCACCGAAAACCCATTAAAATGAATAAGTTATTAATTAATCAAATTTTATTTTTAAAACTGGAATTGGGCTTTTGGGCAGGCCCAATCCCTTAAATAAAAACTCATATACACCTTGGTTATGGATATTACAAAGGCTCCAAATTTTAATTTTGGTGTTAATATATCAGGGGAGGACATTTATGAGTTGGAATGAGTGAAAAATATTATAAAATGAATAAGTTATAAAAGAAACAAAATTTATTTTTAAATCAGGAATTGGGCTCACGGTTTGGCCCAATTCATGAAAACTCATCTATTCTCCATAAAAACTTTGGAAACCCCCCAAAACAAAACATTAATGGAAATTAAAATAAAAATACATTTAAAATAAGCTATGTATGTGACATTAACCATATAGAGTCTTGGTGGAAATATGGTCAATGAGAATATCAATGAAATCCTATGAATGTTTGTGGTCGATGTTTCCTAAACCTAATATTGGAAAGTGGGAGCTAGAGGGATGGATAATATATCATTTAGTGTTTTTTTGATTGTTGTATGGGTTGTGGGTTATGATTTTTTATATTTGGGATGTTTAGAGTGTAATATCTATGCTGATGATGACATTGGGTTCTCAACAAGATGCCACCTAGATAGCCTATGATGTAGAATCAGGAGAGATGCGATATAGTTCCTCTAAGTCTATCATGTGATGAGGCCCCTATGGATGGGGGTGAGAACAATCCGTGAGTGGTGGATCTAATGTAGCATAGAAAACCATAGTAGGAAGAGGATCAAGGCTAGTGTCCATATAAGAAACATAGGGTGAGTTTAGTGGGGATTATTTAGAGTATTGATCAAGGAACACAATGAACTAATCCATCGATGGCCTACCTTGCACAAGAGTTATAGTCACAACAAACTCCATTATTTCAGAGATTGAGTGGAACCTAGGTAGTGGAGTATTAGACAAAGTCTATACATATGATATTTCAAAATATTGAGACACCCATAGGGTACAGGGAGAATTGGGACACATATGTACTCAATAGATATATGAAACACTAGGGGTATATGAAGGTACAAGTATGATAACATGAGGGGTTAGTGTCGATAGATTTTGAGGCCTTCACTTCAACAAAACTGCTATTTAGGGGCGGTTCTAGGAACTGCCGCTAAACCTTCTGTAAAAAAGGTTTCGCGGCGGTTTATAATAAACCACCGCGAAACATTGTTTCTTTAACACCCGACCCTTCCCCCCACCCCGACCCTCCTTCCCCCGTTACCCCGGCCCCCCGCTTCCCCCACTTCCCCCGCGACCCCGGCCCCCCACGACCCCGACGACCCCGTGACCCCGACCCCGGCGACTCCGGTGACCCCAACGACCTCGGCGACCCCGCGACCCCCGGCCCCCCGCGACCCCGGAAGCTGCACCATCTTCCCCTCTAGGTAGTGTTTTGTTTCTCCTTCTTTAGGTTTTTGGTTTTCCAGTAGGTAGGGTTATCCCAGGGAAATTGTAAACGGAAGCTGCACCATACTCTTGTAGAAGGAAGCTGCACCATCTTCCCCTATCATTTTTAATTTATTTGATTTTTTTTGTTTAATTAATTTTAACATGTTTTATAGATAAATTGTGTAATGTGAATTATGTTTTGGATATATTTTTGCATTTTTATGTGGTGAAAATTGTTTTTATAAAGAAAAATGGATATGTTTAATATGTTCTTTATTGTGGTTTTTCATGGAATTCTTTTTATGGTTATGTGAAGGGTGTGAATTGTGTTTTCAAAGGCACTTGAAGTGAGAATGTGTTAACAATGGGGTTTCAAAGGGAAATGAATTGTTTTGGGTATGTAAACTTTTTTTGTTCCCCATTAAATGTGATGAGTTATTTGTATAAATTAAGAGAAGCATGTTTTTAAATAGGGTAAATTAGCTTGTGTGATGATTTGGAAAAGGTTATCCCAGGGAAATTATTGAATGTATTATGTTCTTCTCTTGAAATGTACCTAATGGGTTTTATGAATTTTTCAAGTTGTTTGAAAAGTGTTTTTTAATCATTTTTTGTGTGTGTAATCATGGGAGTAAAAAAGATAACATTCCACCTTGGGACCTCTTCCATAGTAATTGGGGGAAAAAGAGTAAATGTATTTTAGAAGACATCAATGTATCTTTTAGTTTAATGTAGGAGAAAATGTGTGTATTTAAATACATAATATACACAAACTGCTTGTAATGTAATGATAAATAGGAAAACATAAAAAGTAAAAGACGTAGACAGATTGTGTTGCTCTGTGTGACATGCACTATAACTTGTGACTATTTAATGTAATTCAAAATGAATCTTGAGTCATAGTTCTAAAAAAATCTATAGAATAGAGTGTCATAAATTCTTTTTTTATGGGTTCTAACTATAGGATATGATTTTTCATTATGCTCTACTCTCACAGTCGTGTGACAGAAAGATGTATCATGAAAGATATTATTCTTCTTATAATGACATCTAACCCACATTATGTACGTAGATAACTATGTGTTTATATGTACCAAATTCAAACATATCTACGCATGAAGAAGTATGGTTCCTATGTTATTGATATTAGAAGCAAATAGAATTCATCGGAACTTCTTCTCCATATACTACACAATCAAACATGAATTTTAATGCATCTATTTCAAGAAATTAAGGAAGAGTAATTAAAATATATTTGTGCATGAAATTTTATAAAATTTCCATTAAAAATATTTAATTCAAAATGAACTGAAATAAAAGTGGTATGCCTTTATAACAGTGACACTTTCTGGAGGTCTATAATTCTAGAAGTGAGATACACTCTAGAAGTGTTTGATTCTAGCAGTGACTGATCTCGTGGTGAGTCAGGCTAGTAGTGAGTTACACTCTCGAAGTAGTTCATTCCAACACATAACATAATTTTTGTTCTAGAGGTGACTCTCCCATAAAGGTGTGTCATTCCATACTTTACAAAAAATATTCTATAGGAAATTATATAATTCTAGCATTGAGAAATTAGTGACAGTGAGATAGTGTTATCAGAGAGACATAGTAGACAGTGAGTGTTTCTAACACTTAGCCATATTTCCATACTGGCGAGTACTCGTCTCTGACGATGAGTCTTCCTTGACATTAAGAAAATATTGACTGTGAGACTTCTTAGTGGTGACGTATCCTTTATAATGAGCCTTCTAGGACGTGACTCATTAATAACAGTGACCCTTTCCCTGAATTATATTTTCCAATATGCCCTATATTATGAAATGTAATCATAAAACAGAAAACTCACTAGTATCAAAATAAACATGAATTTATGATCATTAAAACAAAGTGGTTGAGATGTTTCTTTTCTAAAAAAACATTGACGGAATATTTTCATTTTGAGGTAGGGTATCATACATATAAGTTGATGACACAAGTATACAAACGTCATGATGAGAAATCATGAGAGGGGACAATATTACACAATGAGTGTTTGTATGTGGTTTTCAAAATTGTAGAATTAAATTATTCCTTTATGGGTGGGCAATATTTTCTAGATAGATTTCTCTAATGACATAGAGATATCTCTCATAGGAATTATCTAGAGAAAAAATTAAATAAACATCTCACTACACCAAAATAAATACTTATCCTATTAGAAATATTCAGTTATAATCAATGAGAATAATCATAATGATATGTTCATCTATGTTAGCACCTACACAATTCTATGGTGGAAATCAAAATTTCATGGATCACATGTGGATCACTAATATTGGGAATCAACATTTGATTCCTCTAATGAAATGATGAAATGACTAGACTAGTAATCCAATTCGTAAATGAAGAAATAATTCAATGATAGGTAATTTTTTAATTGAATAAATTGATTATAAATTGTATGTGAAAAGGTCCCATATCCATGGATTTATCTAATTAATTTCTATATAGTTTTGAAGATAAATCAAAAGAAGTTAATTGAAAAATATTTGGGTATGGGCGCAACTCATTCCAATTGTGCCACATAACATTGAAGTTCTATCAAAGTAGTCACAAGATAATTTATAATTATTTAGAATTCATTTATTTATGATATATATTTTTTCACTTATAGTTTATTTTTTCTTTAATCTAGAGTTTAATTTATACATTTCTTGCATATTAATTTCTTTTATGTATTTTTTGAATCATCATAAAATGATTAAGAATAGATAAATAAAATTTAGTGATGCCATAAGTGTATACCAATTATGAGACATTAGTAATAAATTAATAATAACCACCTGTTTCTTCTACTTTAAATGGTCTACACACATAATTGTGAATCAATTTTAAAAGATCTGTAGCTTTTAGTAGTGTTTCAAGAATATCCATTTTCACCCAATAGGATTTAAATAAATTGGAAAATTGTACAAAATCCATACTTGGTTCTAATATAAGGAATCCATTTAAGTATTCATGGATTATTTTTGTCTTAAATATTTTGATCTCTCTACTACCCCCTTTTACTAAAGATGATTATTATTTTCAAACAATAATGATTCACTATCTTTGAAAACAAAATATTTATGGTTATCTAACCTATTAATTATCCAACACTGTAATTTTGTTTCAAGAACAACATCTTCCATTAGGACCTATGGAACCTATTCTTCTACTAACTCTTGTTTATTTTGAGAATCAACTTTATCAAATTCAATATTGATCCTACTCTCCCTACTGAGGATGTGGTCCCTCTCAAGAAAATTGTACTCTCTTTTGATTTTCATCTTCTTGTTTGAGTGTTTTTATAGATAGTAACCTATTTTCCATTGGGATACCCTACAATGCTACACATCAGGACTTTGGGTTATAGTTTTTTAACAAATTTCACCTTATCAAGTGTATTTCAACCCCTTGAATTAATATTTTAAAAAAGGTTTCTTTCCACTCCATAACATCAAAGTAATATAAATTTCCTATTTAGTTGGAACATAGTTTAGTATGTTTTTTTAGTTTATAAATCATTTCCTCGAAAGGATAGTGAATGAATTACATGGATTATTATCAACCTTTCCATTTTAAGAAAGGAATGTTGCCCCCTTTTACTAATACCATTTCACTATAGTGTATAAGGATAAGTGAGTTAAGATAGAATCTCACACTTCTATAAAACATTGATGAAGTCTTTGTTAATATATTTACCACCTCAATCAATGAAATGATTCTTTATCTTCATACCATGTTTATTCTCTACTAAATTCTTGAATTATTTTAATTTCTCAAAAGATTTGGACTTATAAATCTTTAAGTGCACATATCCATATCCACTTAAATCGTCAATAAAAGTAATTAATCATTAATACCCACCTCCAACTTTTACTAGAAATGTTACGTGCACATCATTATGTACCGATTATAGAAGCTCAGATGCTCTTTAACATTTTCCACCACAAGGTGGCTAAGTCATTTTCTCATGTAAATAAGCATGACTTATATCAAATGGTTTCAGCTAAAAATTGTATATCCAAACAACCTAATACAGCTTTTTTAAATGCTTTACATTTACATAACCAATATGGTGATTCCACGTCTAGGTGTGAAATGAGTCTAGAGAACATGATTCGTTATCAATTTCAAATACATAGATTTCATAATTATGTTCATAAAGTTAATTATTTTAATGTTTCATACCATAAAATATATTTTCTTTATAAAATAAAAAAATTGAACTTGAAAATAAAACAATCTATATCTATACAAGATAGAAAAATTATTATATTGGTAGTAGTTGGTATATAATAAAAATTATTTAAATGAAAGTCATCCTAGTTGTAAATGGAATGTGGTAGTCTACAATAGCTAGGTAACCCATCCTCCCACCATTTGTGTCCCATAAATCCAACTCTCCTTTTTAAATCATTTTAAATCTACATGTTTCAAGAATTTTAATGTATATGTGAGAACCAAAAGTTGTACCTAATACCCAAGGTGTATATATAAAATTATTATGCTCAATAATGAACACACCAAAAGCTTCACATATCATATTTAACCATATGTTTTTCTTCTTTTTGTGATATATAATGACACCAGAAAAATTAATTGCATCATTTTCCTTTTAATGACTTTGGATATTACTTTTATTTGAATGGTCAATATCAGGAGCCTTGGACTTGGAAATATACTTGGTTCCCATTTCCTTATTCTTCCTTTTATTCACCATAAGGATTATAGGATTTCATGATATCAACTTGGATAACAAATTTAAGGATTTTTTAGAGAATTATATCTAAATCTACTATTATAATTAACAATGAAATTGGATAATATATTAGGTAGTGATGATAAAATGAGATCTATAAACAGCTCATTTCGAGATCTTGAATCCCAAGATGTCCATGTTCTCAATGTATCAAGTCATCTTGATTGTGTGAGATGTAGCTAACACTGACTCTCCATGCTTTCGTGTGACAAGTTCATTAGTGATCTTATATCTCTCTAATCTCACTGTCTCTTGATAAAGATACCAAAGATGAGATATCATTCAATACACATCTATATCCGCGTGTTTCTTTAAAATCTCCCATTATATGGAAAATAGTATAAAACGTTGTTTATGTATAGAATCAACTTAATGTTTCATATAGAGAGATAATTTTTCATTAATGGAATATTTTTCAAACACCCCGTGAATAGGGTTTTCCATCACATATAATTTTCATTCATAGTGTAGTATAGCATGTAAATACATATACCATTTAGGGAAATTTGAGTTGGTTAGAAGGTTATTATTCTCTATAATGGATCATATTTATATTGTAAAAGTCATATGGGTTTCCATTTCTACATTAAATAAATGAAGAATATTAGAAATTTATCTCTATAACAAATTTATGTCATAAATTTTTAATTTATTAATCTCCCACATTTAAAAAAATATACATCACCATTAGTTTTGGAATATCACATCGCATGGACCTACTAATGGTAATGATCCATATTCTCATTCTCATAACCATGACTTGGGACTGAAAAGTTATTGAATGTATTTTAGGATAGTGTAGCTTTCAAATGGAATTAACTCAAAACTCCTTGATCTATTGAGTGGATTTACCCATACTAATGTAATGGATAAAAAGTTATTTAATTCTTTTTCACTTAGTTACACTATGTCCATCTTGGTTAGTCACACCTTGTTGTGAAATAAATTAATTCAACCTAATAACACAAGTAAAAATTCACCAATAATAAAAATCACCCCAACATAGGATGGTAAATCACTTTAAACTACAGTTAGATCTTATCTTAGTCAGTTTCTATTCAAACATAATATTTAATTTTATGTTTTTTTATCATTATGTTTAAATTAACCAATTTATCTTGTAGCATTCATTTTAATGTTAAGTTGATTTTACTTAAGTGATTAACCATATCTAGATAATGTTTTCACATATCATAATATATATTTTAATTCCAAAATATATGATTTTAATTAATTTATTTAATGATTTAAGAATCCATAAATAATAAAACATGTAATTGACTGAAATAAAATAAATAAAGTTGAATGCCATTGAAATTATCTTGTGATTGGTTTATCTAGAGGATGATAAAAACAACCAAACCATATGAAATTATATCATGGGAAAATTCTTGGTTCAATTTGTTGTATTCCACCTATACTCATGTGTACCTAATAGTTTGATTTTGTGTTTTCTCAAAACATGAACCACCTCCACTCACATGGATTCCCCATTTATTACATAATTTTACTCACACATAGGTGAGTTGAACAAAAGCATTGGTTAAGGTGTGGTTTACATAAAATAAACCATCCACACATAGTCTCTAACATAATGAGAGGAGAGAAATAAATCACAAAAAAATTATTTAATTTAATAAATTTTTAAAAATATCATGCAATAATAAAGTAAATAAACCAATAACAAACATAGGCCGATCTAATCTCATGGTCATACATATATAAAAATGAATAAGATAAAGCACACTAGTTTTCATTCACTTCTATTTATTCTATATTATTATGATAACTAATTTTGAATTAATTAAATTTATTTATTTATTTATTAATTACATTTATCTTAATGTAAATTTGAAGTCTCTTGGAGATACCCATCTTAAATGTAATATGGAAACAAATGGGTTAACCCGAAATTACAAATAATTTCATGGAATTAATTTATTAATTTTGAAAACCATTATTACATAGTCAACACATCAAATGTGAATATTGTAATGAGTTTTTTAATGTGGTAATTAATTTTTCTTTATGAAATTTAATTATTTTTATTATTGGGTGACTACATGAATTTTCAAACAAGCTAGACATCATCTTTTTCACAATCTTTGTATCTAATTTAAACTCTTAGGGACTCTCTATGTATCTCGATTGAGTTAAATATCATATACTAAGGAGCTATATATTGTGTGTTTCCCATGACATGTGTTTGCATAACTCTTAGGTTGACTATGTATATTCTTTAGACATAGGTATTAATTATTCACATGTGATTTAATCTAGATACATTTCGTTTGTATCATTCATGATATATCTTTTCAGTCACCCACAAAATCGTGGTGCATATTTGACCATGAAATTAGTCAGAATTTAGTTGTTAAGCCCTGTAAACTACACAGTGTGTATTCTAGCTACACAGTATGTGGTCTAATAAAGAATATTCCATAGTGAGTCGATCATAATGTGGTGTTAAATAAATTAACTAAGTCCTATTACTACTCAGTGTGTCATTGTTTCCCACGAGACATCCAAGTGTATTGAAATTTTGTACACAACATGATATTTTAGTCACACGTCTTATATCATTGTCTAACAACCAAAATCATGATCACCTCTTGATGGAATCTTCAGTCGTTCTTCATATTTTATTTAAATATTTAATATGATATAAAACATTGAAGAAGAAAATAAATATGTCAAAAATATTGTAATTAAACAACATATTAAATAATAAATAAACAATAAGAAAAAAAACAAACACCAATTGGGTACAATCGATCAATAAATAATAAATTTTTATAAATTATTAAGATAATTTTATAGTGAGTAATTATAAATTATAATTTGACCTCTCTAATAAAAGTTTAAGGTTCTAGATCATAGTACAAAAGGACTATCTCTTTACCAACAAAATCATTCCATCTGCTTCTTTATATTTCTCCTCAGAACGAGATAGATTTCATTCTCAAAATCCCTAAAGATATGATCTTTTCGCATATAATGTATAATTTATTTATTTAATTAATGAATTACCATTCATTGAATAATTTATTCATCGATGAATGGTATCCTGATCTTGTCATACCATTGTTGTGTTAGAGGAATCAAGTGTAGATTCCATCTAGTTGTGATCCACATGTGTTTCAAAAACCTCCAATCATCACCATGTAATTCACCAAGTGATTGAATTGATGATTCTTATTCTTGTGATGATCATCATTAAAGAAAAAAAAATCCTTCAATGGAGAAATATATGTTTTGGTGGTGGAGGGGAATTACTCAATGAATGTCAAAGCATTCTAGAGGAGATCACTCTATGGCTTGATATAATTTTCTATATATTTTCTTGTGCCCAAGGATGAAATGAAGATTTTTCATCTTGCATAAAATCTCATAATAGAGATTCTATTGTGGGTCTATTTGAAACTGAATAATTGTATCATGGATCTTATTATTTTCTTAATTCCCAAAAAACCACATGTATAAATAATAATACTATTATTTTATTTACATTAAATGCTCTAAAATGAATGATAAAATAAATAGTACTTTCTTGGAAAAAATAAATTAATATTAAATCAAATAATATTTAATATGCCATTTTCTCACCGGAACATTGAACTTCATCAGCCAATCCTCTTCAATATTTATGATTCCTTGAGTAATGACTAATTATTTAATTAAATAAATTACATATCATTACCCAAAAATAAAAATAAAAATATTATATTCATCGAATTAGTGAATAAATTTTTATTAAATAATCAAATATCTAATAAAGATATATATTTTACCATGTGAATAAAATATATTAAATATATATTTTATATTTATGTGATTACCTATATAAATACCAAGTGAATAAAAATTTCATTAATATTAAACTCACATATTTATTCACTCAAATAAATGGTGATTGAATATTTTAATCAAACCAACAAGAATAATTATTAAACCATGTATGCAAATAATATTTACCCAACATTTTAAATTTATATAGAATATAAATGAGGTTCTCAATACACTTAGTGTGTGACCATTTAGGTCCTTTTCTTAGTGGTTTTAAGATACACTGCCTTCCCATTGATAAACAATTTAACGTTTCAACGACATGTAACATCCTATGAACATGCAATGTTTAATCTAACCCCTTTATATCAATATCTCTAATCATAAAGGTTGCCTGATAATGCCGTCAAACTATATTTTTGACGTATCTTTCATTGACTTTTTATAAACGAACTCATCAAGAATTCAACCATGCACATAGAGTTAATGAGAGGGGTCAATTCCAATAAAAGGTCACAAGATATCATATTCTGAAAAAAATGGTAGTAGAAAATTATATTTTTCATTATTCATTAATAAAATATAACTCATGGCACACTAAACGAATCCTACTTCTCTACAAGAATATGTCGCCATGTTTAATTTCAATACATCAATGTACAAAACTCATGAAACATATTAATAATAATATTAATGTTTAAATATTGTTACACACATCCTCATATATTAATATCTAAGACACATATGTGTGTGTGTGTGCGTGTGTGTGGATTTCCTATTATCGGGCCATGTTCTCACAATCATCTACACATAAGATTACTAAGGACGTGCACCATTTGAAAGTGTTTCAATGTCCTTTGGTTCTCCACACCGGATAGACTGTATCATTTGTCCCATGTTATAAGATATCATTTCATTGTTGAATGTATACTTGAAAATATTGGCATAGAACTTATTGGTTCTCATTAGATCGAGGAACTTTTATGACCTTTTAATGTGACAAGTAGATATAGACATTATCTCATACTATGTTATGAAGAATAAAAATCATGATGTGATGAGATATTTTAAAAATATTAAAATACATTAATACATGTAATCATAAAGTATACATATTTTTGTTCCAGGGAACCAACTCCAACAGACTCTCACTTGAAATACAACTAACTACTAACAACTTTTAGTATGTTATTTCCCACATGATGTTCATGCATCTGGTGAGATAATGTTTTGGTCAATGGGTCCATCATGTTTTCTTATGTGAAAAAGTTTCCCATTTTGACTTCATGCCTTTCAGAAAAATCCCTCAAGATTGGATATTTTGGGTGTATGTGTTTCTTCTATTGATGTGACCTTGTCACCTTTATAGGATTAACCCCAGTAGTATTATCATAATACAATGTGATATGATCTCTAATATTACAAACCACGTCATGGTATTATAAAAATTACTACATCCAAAACAATTATTACATTGCATCCGAAGATGCTATATACTCAGAATCAACTATAGAATTGATAAAAACAAGATTCCTTGAACTCTTACACCTCACACCACCTCTATTGATACTGAAGGCATTTCATGATTGCAAATTCAAATTGATATAATAAATTTTTAAACTATTATTTATTTGTCTTATTATGAATACTTCATTATATCCTCTATATACATATAATATATTATTTGTTCACCTTAAAAACCTAATGATATCTTCAACAATAGGCCAATTTTGTTCTCATGGATCAACTTGATATCTACCTAGTATGATTAATATGTAAGACACGTCAATCCAAGTATATAACATGGAATAAATGATAGATCATATATGTGTATCGGATCCTACACATTCCTTCTATATCTCCCAATTGTATTAGAAAATACATTTTCTTAGATATATTTATACGATGTTAAATGGACCAAATCCAATATTGGTTTGTTGGAGGAATTATAGGGCATTCTTTCGCCGCTGTTGGTGCCTGTTCATATTGCTCTACTGGCGAAGGGGCCTTCTAAGGTGAAATTGGACGATGAATTGGATTTTTATAGTCTCTAGGGGTGCAAGTCATTTAAAAAATCACATTATAGATTTTTAGCTCCACCCTAGAGGGATATCTTCCTTACATTCTGAAAATTGATGTCGAGCCATGCTGTTCTGACGTAGTCGATGGATGTCCTACCGTGGAGCTATCCATGGGGGAGCTTTCTACAACATCGGCCTTTCACAATTTCACACTGGAGGTGAGATCCGAATGCGAGAAACCACCCATTCATCAATTTTCAAGTGGTGACTACGTGAAGCCCAAATCTAGAGGGGATTTTCGTTGTGGACCTTGGTGGTTACGAATGAAGAAAGGAAGTGGTTTGGGTCAGTGTACCGGGGTGGCCTCAACTGTTTTGTAATCGATCTATTCTCCAGTCAGTGGGTAATGCACTGGGGTAGTTTTTGTGTGCTGATGAAGCTAATTTTTGTCTAAAGTACACTTCAAATACTCGAATCTATGATGAAGTGGATTTGGATTCATATCTTCTGTCGTGTATTTTGGTCCGTGCTGCTGAAGGTTTATCATTGTGGGAACATATTTTGTATCATCCTTTTCCCAGGTTTTCCGCGGCCTGTCGACTTCAGGGTCATTCGACGGAGGATTGTAGAAGAAATAAAATGTGGTTCAACAAGTCATATGGGGAGGAGAGTTTGGACATGATTGAGGAATCTATTGGGGTTGGAGTGTCATCGATGAAGTTTTCTAATCTTGGGGAATGTATGTCGATAAAATAGGCTCCGGAGATGGAATCTTCCTCACTGGCCTAGTGTGTGAAGAATTTGAAGATGGAAGGTGACATGGAGATCTCTCATTCAGATGGATCAGTCATGCTTGATGTGTTTGTATGTAGTCTCTAGAGGTTCCCTTGGATGATGATTTGAGCTTTTTGGTACGGTAACTGGCGGTGATCCCTTCCTCGGTGGTCGTGCAAGTGGAGATTCAAATTGAAGTGGGATTTTAGAATTTAGAGAAAGCGCCCCATGTACATGTCTACTTTTCTGACGCCTAGATACCGGTTGTTTCTGTGGATCCTATCAATGCATTTTTGATTCCCAGTTTGGTGTTAGAGGTCCATGATTTTACCTTTTCTAATCTCCATGCTCTTGGGTTGATAAATTGTGAGGCTTCTCCTCCGGTTTTTCACTAGGTTTTAAATGATGTGGGATCGTGCACCTCAGCCATTTCTTGATATTTTCTCCACCATACCAGTATACAAGAGGGGGCGTGTAAGTATATCAAAGCCTCTCGAAAATCGTTGAAGCATATTTTGATCGTTTCATTATTTAGTGAAGGGGTTCCTTCGGAATCAAGGGTGCTGAAAATTATTTCCTGCAATTGGTTTTCAGTGTTGGAAGATGTTGAAGAAGTTGGGAAGGAGCGGGGTTTTGAAGGTCCTAAACAAGGTGGTTAGAATAAGAATTTTTCTTCATCTATTGGTAGTGGACGCATCATGCAGTTGAAGGGGAGGGAATTATCAGCCTCATGTTTGGATTAAAAGGCATGTTATCAAGACTGGGTGGCTGTTGTGTCTCTAGTTTAATGTTTAAAATCATCATTTGGAATGCGAGGGGTCTCGGTGTATGGTTGAAGACAGAACATCTGAGAAATGAGGCTCGTCATCGATATGTCTCCATCATCGTGCTCCTAGAACATAAAAAAGGTAACAATCGTATTTAATCATTTTCAACGTTTTTAGGATTTTCTGACTGTCTGCATTAAAGGCCATGCAATGTTAATATGGGCTTTTGTATACACGATTTATCAGTGGAGTTAGCAGAATCATCTACACAATATCTTGCACTCAAAATTAGCAATGGGGGTACAAATCTCTTCCGTTTTTCCTGTGTATATGTGAACTGTGATATCTATGTTAGATTTTTATTGTGCAAACACCTTTATTCAATCAAAATACTTTTTTTTCATGGTATATATAGGGAAATTTTAACACTATTGAAGATATATCTAAGAAGAGGGTAGGATCAGTCTTATCCAAAAAATCAATGCAGGAATGTATGGTGTTTCTGACGGCCAACATGTTAATGGATATGGGTTTTTCTGGGAGAATGTTTATGTGGTGTAATAATAGGAAGGGGAGCCGTAGAATTTGGTGCAGACTCTATAGGTTCCCTACCAACATTAAAGAGTTGGATTCAGTTCTGATAGCCACAATGAATCACCTTAACATAGTGATATCTGATCATGCTCCTTTGTTAGTGAAATTAAAGAAGGATGGTAGGATGGAAATGTGCTCTATTTATACGAGTAATTGGTATTACCAGGACCGCTTTCTAGAACAGGTTAGAATCTCTTAGGATAAACCGGAGAGGGGAACTACCTAGGATGGTTTTGTTAAGAGGCTTTAGTGACTTAAAAGTGATCTGCATTCATGGTGTAATAGTATAACTGATGGTGACCTGAGGTTGCAAAGGCTGAGAATGGAAATTGAAGGGTTTGAGGAGAACCTTTAGTAAGGCTGGAGTTGGGATTTGTTTTCTTCTCTACTAGAGAAATAACAATGAAAATAATTGGAATTGAGAGGGTTTATATGGAGATATTAAGAGATATATAGAACAAATAAGGCGACTGTAACACTACTTATCTTTAAGTGTGTATACAGGAAAGGAATCTGGAAAAACGGATACACATGCAGGTTGATGTTTGGTCTTTTGCTAAGGACGTCGAGGTAGAAGGGAAGAAGGCTATGTATTATTCTGTAGGCCTTATATATGGTCAAAACATTGGCATGAGAGATGGTTTTGGATGTTACATTATTGATGAGAGATTCATGAGTTTCATACCGAAGAATTTGGATGATCAGTTTAATGGAATATTAAAAGTTATCCTGCTTGAAGACAAAATAAAAGATGTGGTATTTAGTATGTAGCAAGATAGTTCACCTGTCCCTGATATTTTCAATGGGGATTTCAATATGTTTTCGTGAGTTATTTTCAATGAAAAGGTAAGGGATGTTTTTCCGGATGTTTTTACAGTTGTTCCTTTTATTTGAGTCATCAATGCTTCAAAGGTGGTTTTGATTCCTAAAATGAAAGACCTGGCTTCCATGAACCATTTTAGACCTATCTGTTTTTGTATTTTTTTCTACAAAAGTATTTCTTATCTTTTAAATAGAAGGTTCCGTTGTGTGATTCCAAATCTCATGTCAAATGAGTTGCATGGATTTGTGAAAAGGAGAAGCATTCAAGGGGCCATTATAATAGCTAATGAAATGGTGGAGGATCTGAATAAAATGTCACCTAGATCAAATTAAATGATAAAGATGGATATGGAAAAATCACATGAAAAATGTTAATGGAGTTTCATCAGAAGGGTGATGAGGATCTTTGTTTTTTATGAATGGGGATCTTTGTTTTTTATGAATGGGTTTGTGATCTTTTCTTCAGATGATATGCTTCCTTGTGGCTTTCAATATCTCTGATGGGTATGATATTTGGATTGTTTATGTTAGTTCATGGAGTAATGCATGGGGATACATAACCACCTGACCTCTTTATATTATATCTGAAGGTCCCGGGCGCAGTGGAAGGTCGTGGGTGGATGTGCCCACTTGACTTTTTGTCATTTTCAATGATCAATCAGGGATCAATACGACGATAAACGTCAGTCTCCATGGATTGAATCACAAAAATAGACAAAGAAGAAGAAAAGTCCCGGAACCATAAAGGAAGGATCATCACAGGTTGATTATAATTAATTTAATTAATTGACAAGAAATACCTTTTATGACGTTCTTTCTTCATTGATATTTCTGATCACGTTCGGATGTGATTCGTCGTTGCGTCGCAGAAGCCAAGTGTAAACTTCCTCTAGCGGTGATCCACACGTGCACCACGTATCTTCGGACGTCGCCAAAGGAATCTCCGGGTGCTAGCGTGGAGAAGCATTTGCTTGCGTTGTCCGCCTTAGATCGCCTGGATCCGATGGAGGTGGATCTCTCTCGGTCTTGAGAGTGTTCTTGGAGGACGAAGTTCTTTCGGTCTTGAGAATTCTCCAGAATTGTTGTGCACAACGATTCTCTTAGGAAAAGAGTTGGGGTTGTGAGGATATTTATAATCGGGTTTGAGGTTATAGAGTTATGACAATAAATATACGCGTTATGCGTTTTATTTATTTCATTAACTCTTCTTGAAAACTCCCATGTCGAATAATTAATTCCTTGACATGCGCACACGCTGATTATAATAAATACCATTTAATAAAATAATATAATATGCACAAAATCCCGACTGGAAAACTACACGGCGTGTACTTGTTTTCCATAAAACTACACAACGTGTAATCATTAATACACGACGTGTACTTGTTTTTCATTTCCTTTCCAAAATGAAAACTATACGACGTGTAATCATTAATACACGACGTGTACTTGTTTTCCATGAAAAACTACACGGCGTGTAATCATTAATACACGGCGTGTATATCTTGTTTTTCATTTCATTCTTCCTCTATCATTAAAACGATTTAGGCTTGCTTGAATAATTATTAAACCACGTACGAGAATAATCTTTATTTTACTTGAGAAACTTGGATACACTTAGTGTGTGACCCTCTAGGACTCTTTCTCGTTGGCATTAGGCGGACTTCCCTAAAGTCCAAGATTACTGTCTAGCAACGGGTCAATGCAATCAAGAGAAAGAAGTTGACGCCGCATTGACATGTCACCTCATACGAACGCTTACTGTGTAATTTAATCAATTTGTCTCAATATCTCATCAAGCATGTTTCATGGCAGTGTCATAAACCTATATGCTTGATCTATCATTCTTTGACTTCCAGAAATAAACCCGTCGTGACACCATGACCATAGAATTTGTTCGACAGTTCTTTTTCAATCAAAGAGCCTGAGATATTTACTTCTATAAATATGGAAGGGACAAATCCTTCCTTGACTTATCCGTTAACAACATGTCATTCGTGACACACCCAACGTACCCTATTTCCCGCCAACTGTCTTCGCGGCGATTTTCGTCAGCAAATTTAAGTACGCGAGTCATGACATTAGTTAATGATAATCTTCTAGTCTAAGGACCATTACACATGCTCGCAGATAGCAACGTCCGATGACACCAAGACATGCAGAATTTCTACTGGTGGGTCTGTTCTCATAATCTCTCATCTTGGAGATTACCAAGTGCGAACTTCATGAGAGAGAATCTCGTCTTCTTACGAGTACTCACACACGACGGTCTGTATACTATGTGTCCTTTCATAGTACGTCATCCAACCGCAGAACTTTATTTAAGAATATTGTTATAGCATTTCAAGGTTCTCATCATAGCGAGGATCTTCCATGACCTTATCAATGCAACAAATATTCCAGGACATTATTATATTATAGTCATGCAGAACAATGAACAATATATAATAAGTGAACATTCATATAATCAAAGTACAAAACAGTTGGTTCTCAGGACACCAACCCTAACAAACTCCCACTTGGACTAGAGCCAACTGCCTACGACTTTTAGTCAGCTAGAGCTCGCATGATGATCATGTTTTTGCTGAGTCAAAGCTTTAGTCAAGGGGTCCGTCACGTTGTCTTACGTGGAAATACTGCTCACTGCAACTTCACCTCTCTAAGAAAAATCCCTCAAGAGATAATACTTCTGAAGTATATGCTTTGTCCGCTGATGTGACCTTGACTCTTTTGCAAGTGTCACCACTGCAGTATTATCACAATAGAGTGTGATATGATCTTTACTGCTAGGTACAACATCCAACTCTTGGACGAAGCTTCGCATCCATATTGCTTCTTTAGCTACCTCAGAAGTTGCGATATACTCAGACTCTGCTGTAGAATCTGCGACCACACCTTGCTTTGAGCTCTTCAAGCTCACTGCACCTCCATTCAAACTGAAGATGTATCCAGTCTGCGACTTTATGTTATCTTGATCAGTCTGGAAACTAGCATCTACATGTCCTCTGATGACTAGTTCCCTATCTCCTCCAAAACTAGGAACATATCCTTAGTACGCCTCAGATACTTAAGGATAGTCTTGACTGCCATCCAATGACGGTCTCCTGGATCAGCTTGATATCTACCTACCACACTTAATGCGTAAGCAACATCTAGCCTTATACATAACATAACATACATGACTGACCCAATCGCTGATGCGTAAGAGATCATTGCCATTTTCTTTTTTTCCTTATGTGTCTGAGAACACATTTTCTTGGAAAGATGAATGCCATGTGGCACTGGCAACAATCCCCTCTTGGACTATTTCATACTGAATCTCTTCAGTATCTTTTCAATGTATGTACTGTGACTTAGACCCAGCATTCTCATAGATCTATCACGATGGATCTTGATCCCAAGAATATATGCTGCCTCGCCCAAGTCTTTCATAGAGAAGCATTTATCCAACCATGCCTTAATTGACTCTAAGATAGGTACTTCGTTTCCAATTAGTAATATGTCATCAATATATACTATTAGAAAACAACTGCACTTCCACTAAACCTTTTGTAGACACAAGGCTCACATTCGTTCTTAACAAAGCCAAATTTCGTTATGGCTTCATCAAAACGAATGTTCCATAACCTTGATGTTTGCTTTAATCCATAAATGGATTTCTGCAACTTGCATACCTTGTTGGCATCCCTTAGAGTCACAAACCCTTCAGGTTGTGTCATGTAGACATCTTCCTGGAGGTTCCCGTTAAGGAATGCTGTTTTGACATCCATTTTCCAAATTTCATAGTCATGGTAAGCGACAATGACCAATAGGATTCTGATGGATTTCATCATCGCAACCGGTGAAAAGGTTTCATCATAGTCAATTCCTTGACGCTGTCTAAAACCTTTTGCAACCAGTCGTGCCTTATAGGTGCTGACTTGCCCCTCCATGTCCAGTTTCTTCTTGAATACCTATTTATTACCAACAAGCTTTACATCAACTGGAGGATCTACCAAAATCCAGACTTGGTTTTGGTACATGAAATCCATTTCAGAATTCATGGCTTCTTGCCACTTGACAACGTCTGTGCCTTCAACTGCTTCCTTGTAGGTAAGAGGATCATCATTTTCAACCAATAATGAGTCACCATCCTTAGTGACAAGAAAACCATATCATTCTGGTTTTCTAACATCTCTCGTGCTCCTACGCAGTTATTGTGTCTCTGGAACAGATTGTTCTTCCACGGGGCTTTGTGGAATCTGTTCTTGTACCAACTCCTGTGTATCTTGAGCATTGACTTCATCGAAGTCTATCTCGCTCCCACTATCTCTTTTGGTGATGTGCTCCCTCTCAAGGAATATGACGTGTCTTGCCACTGTAACCTTTTTATCTGAGGGGTTGTATGGGTAATATCTCCTTATTTCTTTGGGATATCCTATAAAGATAAACTTTGTGCCTTGGGGTGCAAGTTTGTTACCTGAAGAGGCCTTAACAAATGCTTCGCTACCCCACACATGTAAATTCAATAACGTGGCTTTGCGTCCACTCCATAACTCATATGGAATACAATTTATCGATTTAGTTGGTACATGGTTTAGTATGTGTGCTGTTGTTTTAATGCATATCCCCAAAAGGATAATGGAAGACTCGCATGACTCATCATTGATCTCACCATGTCCAACAGGGTGCAGTTCCTCCTTTCACTTACACCATTCCACTGAGGTGTGTAAGGAGGAGTGAGTTGAGATAGAATCTCAAACTCCCGTAAGAAATCAATGAAGTCCTGATTAAGATATTCTCCTCCTCTATCTGAGCGGAGTTTCTTAATCTTCTTACCAAGCTAGTTCTCAACTTCATTCTTGTATTCTTTGAACCGATCAAAAGAATCTAACTTATACCTCATTAAGTAAATATATCCATATCTACTAAAATCATCAGTAAAAGTTATGAAGTATGAGAACCCACCCCTTGCTTCAACTGGAAATGGTCCACACACATCTGTGTGAACTAATTCTAGAAGCCCTTTAGCCCTTTCACCTTTCCCACTAAATGGGGCTTTGGTCATTTTTTCTTGTAGACACGCATGACATACACCAAGCGGTTTTAGTTCGAAAAAATCTGAATACCCATCTTGGTGTAATTTTGTCAAACGTTTCTCATTGACATGACCTAGCCGGTGATGCCAAAGTTGGGTGTGGTATGAGTCATGTGAATTTACTTGGTCATCAATTGCTATTAGTTGGTTTGTGTAGTCTAATACATAAATACCGTTATATAAATGTGCCCTACCAAAACAAATGCTATCTTTATAAAAGTAGCAACATTCATTTCCAAACTTGAAGGTGCATCCATCAATATCTAATCTGGATACTGAAATAATGTTTTTAGTAACAGAATGCACATAATAACAACCCTTTAACACCAAGATCATTCCAGTTGGCAATGTGAGGTGGTAGTCCCCGACAGCTACAACAGCAAGTCTGGCTCCGTTGGCTGCTCGTAGATCTACCTCACCTCGATCAATCTTCCCGAATCTACTTGGTTCTTATATTTGGATACATATGTGAGCCCCACAAGCTGTATCTAATACCCAATTTGTAGAAATAGATAGATTGCATTCGATAACAAACGCACCTGAATCTTCCCATTGCTTCCTTGGCTGGGTGTAGTTTTTCTTCTAGTGGACCTTCTTTCCACATGCAAAACAAACAACATATTTTTCTCTTGCCTCCCCTTTGATCTTCCTTTTCTTGGAAGGCTTTGAAGAAGCTTTGGGCTTAAAGCTCTTCACCTTCCCTTTCATTTTATTCACCATGAGGACAGAAGGCTTTTCACGCTCATATCACTGTCCACTTGGCGAATAAGGATAAGAAGATCAGATAGAGACTTCTCAATGTTGTTCATGTTGAAATTTACAACAAAGTTGGAGAAGATCTGGGGGAGTGATGCAAGAATGAGATCGGTACCCAGTTCTTCGGGGAGTTTAAACCCTAGAACCTCCAAGCGCTCAATGTAGTCAATGAGCTTGACTACATGAGCCCCAGCTCGTGCACCCTCTCAATGCTTGCTCTGAAATAGAGCCTTGAAGATCTCAAACCATTCCTGTCTTGCTCTCTCCTGGTATAGACCACGGAGGTGCTCGAGCATGCTATAGACATCCATGTCCTCATGAGACTTCATGAGCTCACTTGATATTGATGATAGCATCAAACATTGAACTGTTGTACCCCACACTCTTTGATTTTCATGATCACAATCACTTTCATATATGTTTAACTTTGTTTTTAAGTGTTGTGGATGATAGGCAAAAGATTGCCAAAGGATTGGCCCAAGAATGGACAAGAAATGGACTGAAATTCAGTCCACCGGCCAACCGGTGTGATAGCACCGGCCAGCCGGTGGAACTGGCAGAGGGATTGCCCACTGCCAGGTTCCACCGGTCGACCGGTGGCTCTGTCACCGGTCGACCTGTGGCATCCAGCCCAAATAGTGTTTGCTACTGTCTTGCCACCGGCCAGCCGGTGGCTCCTCCACCGGTCGACCGGTGGAGCCTGGACCAAGACTCTTCTTCTATGTCTTGCCACCGGCCAGCCGGTGGCTCTGGCACCGGTCAGCCGGTGGCCCCTGGACAGGAATCCTATGCCTTTTTGCACACACCGGCCAACCGGTGGGACTGTACCGGCCAGCCGGTGGAGCCAGTCAAACTAGCCGTTGCAGTTTGACCAGGCTGGCCCACTTGGCTCCCAACGGCTCTTTTAGCCTCTCCAACGGCTCCGAAGCCTCCCCAAGGGTTCCATGCCTATAAATAAAGGCCAAGGAAGCCCCGGACACCTACCGGATCATATACAAAGCCACCGTACACATTTTCCATCCTTGGCGTACCTCCGGCGGACTTCCTTCAAAGGAACCCACCTTGCTCCAACAACTTCCACATCCAAGGAGCTCCACCCAAGAAGCTTGGAAGCGGCCTTCAACACCTCCAATCAATCAAAGGCTCCCAAGTCTTCCTCAAATTACGGGTTTTATTGTTTTATTTATTTTGAGCTTAAAATTGGGTTTGTGCCTACAAACCCCAAACTTTTCTCATCCTCCCTTTCTCTTGGGTTTCACATCACCACTAAGGTGTGAAGAGGTTGCCAAGCTTTCCTTTAAATAGCTTGTGACATAGGTGAGCTATCCTTCACCTGTAAGAAGGATAGTGGGTTCTTGCTAAACCATTAAAAGCAAGTGGGTTCTTGCTTAACCAATAAAAGCAAGCTGTAATAGGTCCTAGTGCTACCTCAAAGCCTAGTGGGTTTCTTGCTAAAACCATTGAAAAGCAAGCGGTAGGAATCTCTCAACGGTTGAGTTGGGAGCGGAGACGTAGGCCGGGTTTTTGGCCGAACTCCGTTATCAATTTCTTGTGTGATTGCCTCTTTATTTCCGCTGCATTTTCTACTTTGATTTTAATTTGTTAATTAATTTTTTTAAAAGGCAATTCACCCTCCCTCTTGCCATCATTCCTCGTTTGTTCCGACCCAACATTTGGTATCAGAGGGATAATTTGAGTAATACCTTAAAAGGTTTCAAATTCAAAGATCCATTAAGATGACATCAACCTCTTTCGCCCCCGAGGGCCTCTCATTGGGTCGGGCTCCATTTTTTGATGGGACCGACTATAATTATTGGAAAACCCGCATGACTACCTTTCTTAGAAGCATAGGATATCCCATTTACAAAATAGTCATGCAAGGTTACACTTTGTCTACCCCCGACGAATCCAAATGGACCCCCACCGATATTAGAAACTTTGAGCTTGATGGCAAAGCCATGAATGCTCTTCATTGCGGCCTTGACCGAAACGAGTTCAATCGAGTTTCCACATGCACCTCCGCACATGAAATCTGGAAACTTTTGGAGGTTACCCATGAGGGGACCAACAAAGTAAAGGATACTCGATTGGACATGTACCGTCAGGATTTTGAGTCTTTTTCTATGCACCCAAATGAATCTATTTCTGAAATGTTTACTAGATTTACTGACGTGTGCAATGGGAGAAAGTCCCTTGGTGATGATGTTTCCGCAGAAACGATGGTTAAGAAGATCCTATGGGTCCTTCCGAGCTCATGGGCACCTAAAGTGACGGCGATCCAAGAAGCTAAGGACGTCAAAAATATGCCGGTAGAGGAGCTCATTGGATCTCTAATGACGTACGAGATCACCATGAGGAGGCAAGCACAAAAGGAGGGCACCCCTATCAAAACTCCAAAGAACATCGCCCTCAAGGTACAAAAGGAAGTAAGCTCCTCCTCATCCTCTTCCTCATCTCCTTCCTCATCTTCCTCATCATCAAGCGGCGACTCGGAAATGGAGAATCTCGCCCGCCAAATGCACAAGTTTATGAAGAAGCACAAGAAGAAGAAATCCCGCAAGCACCGAAAGCAAGAACCCACCGCAAGATCCAAGCCCAAGGTGAAATGCTACGGGTGCGGCGAAAAGGGCCATTACAAGCCCGATTGCCCACTCAACAAAAAACGGGCCACGCCAAAGGAAAAAGGAAAGAAAAAGGTCCTCAAGGCGACATGGAGTGACACCTCCTCCTCATCCTCCTCCTCCTCCTCCTCGAGCGACAACGGTAACAAATGCCTAATGGCATTCCATGAGGTAACTTCTTCCGACTCCTCCTCCTCTTGTTCTTCAAATTCAAATTCTTTAAATCATCTTTCTTATGAAGAACTCTCACACGCTAGAGACCAACTAGAAAAAGGTTTTCATGCTTTATCGTCAAAATTTGTTGCTTTAAAAAAGAATTTCAAAAAACTTTCCTCCGAAAAAGACCAACTTCTCAAAGAGAAGGAGGAACTCACCCTTAAAATCCAAAATTTCCCAAATGTTGATTCTATGGAATCAACCATCAAAGACCTTAGGGAATCCCTAGCTAAGTTCACCAAAGGGGAACAAAATCTTTCAAAATTGCTTGGTTCCCAACGAATTTCTAGAACCACCCAAGGGCTAGGATATACCAATATAGCTTCCTCCTCCCATGCTCCAACTGTTTTTGTAAGGGGGAGCTCTTGTTATAAATTTTGTAACTATTGTAAAAAACCCGGGCACCTCATTTATGAGTGTAATTGCAAAAATGCCCGGTACGGCCAACCCAAATCCATTTTTTATTCGGACGAGTTTTTTAGGAGAAGACCCGCTATGAGACAAGTTTGGATTGAAAAATCCCTTGTTGCGAGTCTCTCCGGGCCAAAAATTATTTCCTCTCCCCAGTGATTTATTGTTTTTATTTAGGGGGAGTTAGGTTCTTTTAAGTCTTTTTTGTGAATTCAAAATTTTCCTTCAAAATTTTCATTCAAAATTTAAATTTCTCAATTCAAAATTTTCATTTCAAAATTTTCGATTCCATCTTTCAGTTTCAACTCTTGGTTCCAAATTTCAAAATTCAATTGGTTTTTGATTCAAAACTTTCAATTCAAAACTCTCAATTCAAACTGTTATTCAAATTCGCATTTCATTTCAAAAATTTCAATTGATCTTGTTTTTCAAATCATTCCCTCAATCAAGTTTTATGCCCCATTCTATTTTGATAATCACAAAGGGGGAGAAATTTCTTGATTGATTGGGGGAGAATCTTTTCTCTCATGCTTAGTATTTATTTTCAATTTTTCATTTAAAGCATGCCTTTCATTTAAGTTTTTACATTGCTTAGATAAGTGATTGTGATCATCAAAATAGGGGGAGATTGTTGTACCCCACACTCTTTGATTTTCATGATCACAATCACTTTCATATATGTTTAACTTTGTTTTTAAGTGTTGTGGATGATAGACAAAAGATTGCCAAAGGATTGGCCCAAGAATGGACAAGAAATGGACTGAAATTCAGTCCACCGGCCAACCGGTGTGATAGCACCGGCCAGCCGGTGGAACTGGCAGAGGGATTGCCCACTGCCAGGTTCCACCGGTCGACCGGTGGCTCTGTCACCGGTCGACCTGTGGCATCCAGCCCAAATAGTGTTTGCTACTGTCTTGCCACCGGCCAGCCGGTGGCTCCTCCACCGGTCGACCGGTGGAGCCTGGACCAAGACTCTTCTTCTATGTCTTGCCACCGGCCAGCCGGTGGCTCTGGCACCGGTCAGCCGGTGGCCCCTGGACAGGAATCCTATGCCTTTTTGCACACACCGGCCAACCGGTGGGACTGTACCGGCCAACCGGTGGAGCCAGTCAAACTAGCCGTTGCAGTTTGACCAGGCTGGCCCACTTGGCTCCCAACGGCTCTTTTAGCCTCTCCAACGGCTCCGAAGCCTCCCCAAGGGTTCCATGCCTATAAATAAAGGTCAAGGAAGCCCCGGACACCTACCGGATCATATACAAAGCCACCGTACACATTTTCCATCCTTGGCGTACCTCCGGCAGACTTCCTTCAAAGGAACCCACCTTGCTCCAACAACTTCCACATCCAAGGAGCTCCACCCAAGAAGCTTGGAAGCGGCCTTCAACACCTCCAATCAATCAAAGGCTCCCAAGTCTTCCTCAAATTACGGGTTTTATTGTTTTATTTATTTTGAGCTTAAAATTGGGTTTGTGCCTACAAACCCCAAACTTTTCTCATCCTCCCTTTCTCTTGGGTTTCACATCACCACTAAGGTGTGAAGAGGTTGCCAAGCTTTCCTTTAAATAGCTTGTGACATAGGTGAGCTATCCTTCACCTGTAAGAAGGATAGTGGGTTCTTGCTAAACCATTAAAAGCAAGTGGGTTCTTGCTTAACCAATAAAAGCAAGCTGTAATAGGTCCTAGTGCTACCTCAAAGCCTAGTGGGTTTCTTGCTAAAACCATTGAAAAGCAAGCGGTAGGAATCTCTCAACGGTTGAGTTGGGAGCGGAGACGTAGGCCGAGTTTTTGGCCGAACTCCGTTATCAATTTCTTGTGTGATTGCCTCTTTATTTCCGCTGCATTTTCTACTTTGATTTTAATTTGTTAATTAATTTTTTAAAAGGCAATTCACCCTCCCTCTTGCCATCATTCCTCGTTTGTTCCGACCCAACATGAACGTCGAGTGCATCGCTCAAATGTTGATCATAGACCAGGAAATCTTCATCACTCGCCCCTTGGGCAGGAGAATCAAGAAGTGAGAACTGCAACACGTAATACATTTGTTCATGGTGTAGGATAACCTGAAGACGCCTAAACCATTCCTGAAAGTTACTGCCGGTGAGGATGTTGTCTTTATCCAGAATTGATCGCAGAGAAAATGTGGTTGATGAGTTTGTCATATTGATTCTACAAATTAAAAGAGCAAATTTATCAGTACTTTCTGGATTACATTTTATGAGAAATAATAAATTTTATTAAGTCTCCCACTATTTTATCAAGTCCCAATGACCCTCACCATTGAACTCGGAATGTCCAGTTGCTTTGAAATTCTAGTGGCAAGGATCCATATTCCCCTTCGAATAACTCCAACAAGGGTTGGTCAAGCTATTTGAAGATATTTCGGTAGGCAAGTCTTTGCCAACTGTGAGCTTACAGTTCCTTGATCTGTTGAGTGGACTCCCCAATCCTGAAATACTTACTTGG
The DNA here is from genome assembly GCA_963277665.1 of Viscum album. Classification (NCBI taxonomy): domain Eukaryota; kingdom Viridiplantae; phylum Streptophyta; class Magnoliopsida; order Santalales; family Viscaceae; genus Viscum; species Viscum album. Next base: position 1,468,784,540 of record OY728125.1, on the reverse strand, counting down.
ATTTCCTCAACAATTGACTCCATTTTACAACAAGTCTAGCAAGGGCTACTCCTCTTGATGTAAAATGTTTAAGTCAACCCAAAACATTCATAAGAGCTTCCTTTATAAAAGTAAGTGTCCCAACAATGGTTGGTCAAAAACATAGTTTTATTGGGTTTTGCCCTTAATCAAGTAACGGATGGCTTGGTCTGACTTAATATAGTATTTGAGGGATTTTATTCTTTATGCGTAGTTTTGCATTATCACATGCTTGTTAATATTAAGTGATACTTGCTTAAGTGATTAACCATGTTCTGATAATGTTTACACATAGTCCGATTTTTATTTTATTCCATCTTTGCATGCTTGTTTATTTCATTAATTAAGTGATCGCGACAACACATACATAATAAATAAACCATGCAATCAGACAAAAATAAAATAAGATGACATGATCATGAGCTTCTATTGGTTAACTTATCTAGCAGTTTGATAAGCTAACCCTGACCTAGGAAAAAACACCTTGAACTGATGGTTTGTGTTTTACAGCTCCCACCTGTCCACCTTTGTATCTTCTTGGGTTGGTTTCACCTCAGCTTCGGGTTTTGAACCATCTCCTCTGGCTTGGGAGTTCCTCCATTACATGAGGTTTACATTAAAGAAACCATGGGCATGCATACCCTACATTTTATTGGAAGAAGGCTCGCAGACCAACGAATTTTAAATTAAACAAATTTAAATGAAACCATACACACAAACAAAGGGTCTTTGGTCTAGCTCATGATCATCCATAGCATGCAACGACATTTATGCATATTTAGAATTCAAATTCTTTTAATCGTTCAATTATTTAAGATAAGTCGTGCTTGAAATTAATTAATTATGATCTTATAATTAATCAATTCTTCATCTTAAATTCCTTTCTGAATTTCCTTGAGATTTTTCTCATCCATATCCCTTGTATAGGTCTTTGTACTTATGGAGGAAACCTGGTGAAATTCAATTTCTGGAAAGTTCACGACGTGTAATATAGCCTATACGTTGTGTATTTTTCACCCTTTATCCAAAGTACACGCCGGGGGCTTTGGCGTGTTTTCTGTACTTTGGAAATTCTGGACTACACGACATGTAGATTAATCTAACACGACGTGTACTTCCTTGTTACGCGGTTACCGGCCTGGCAATACTGTGTACGCGGAACAAGACTTCTCCATGTACATGGTTTCACTTGGGCCAGATCGGATTACATGGTGTGTTGATTCAATATACACGCCATGTATTCCGGTTCCACGTGCCGTTCATTTCTGGTCGACACGGTGTAATAAAACTCAGGTATACTCTATTCACACGGCGTGGTTTGGCGGACCAGTACCGGTTCGTTGAACCTAAGTACACGGCGTGTAGTTTTCACTACACGTCGTGTATTCTTGTTTTGTACGGACAGAAAGAGTGGCTCCTTCGGATGAGTTCCTCGTTTTTAATTTAATCAAAATTAAAATTAAAAGGTCGTTTATATGATGTGAATCGAGAAATGAAGGAGGAAGAACAGATCTCTTTCATTCAGTTTTATAGAACGATTTATCTTGAATTGAATCAAATATAAATGCGTAAATTATCAATGAAAATTAAATAACTATAATCAACATTGTGACCTCCCCTCATACCACTTGAAGGTCCCTGGCGCAACGAAAGCACGTGGGTGGATGTGCCCACTTGGGTTTTTGTCATTTACAATGATCAATTCGGGATCAATACGACGATAAACGCTCGTCTCCACGGATCGAATCACAGAAATAGACAGAGAAGAAGAAAAGTCCTAGAACCATAAATGAAGGATCATCACAGGTTGATTATAATTAATTTAATTAATTGTCAAGAAGTACCTTTTATGACATTCTTTCTTCGTTGATATTTCTGATCACGTTTCGATGTGATTCGTCGTTGCGTCGCAGAAGCCAAGTGTAGACTTCCTCTAATGGTGATCCATACGTGCACCACATATCTCCGGACGTCGCCAAAGGAATCTCCGGGTGCTAGCGTGGATGTAAAGACCCGTAAAATTTAAGGGAATTTTTTTCTTAATTTTCTTTGGGATTTTACAAGAACGCAGTTTCAGACGACACTTGATTCCGAGGCCCGGAGTGCCCGGAATTTCTATCCGAAGTTTAACTCGGGTACGTTCAGTGAACGAACGAGCGGGAATTTCTAACTTTTGAACCGGTGCCCGGAATCGAATTCCGAGGGCACCAATGGAACCGCAGCGCCGATAATTGCTTAGGAACTCCTGTTTTGGAGATGCGTTTACACGATTGCTGATGATAAAAATTGTGGAAGTTTATTTTATAATTACTCTACAATTTTTATTATTATTTTTTACTCTAAGTGTTTAGTTCTTGATGGAAGTTGGGTAACCACCCAACCTCCCTTGGGAGGTTATGAGGGTGGTGGGGCCCACACGTTCCTTCATATCCTCTAAAACCCCCTCAACTCCCACTTTAATTTTGTTAACTTAAGTTATAATTTATGACTTTAATGTAATAAGTTTAATGAGGTGAGTTGTGTGTGGTTAATTGAATTTCAAACTCTTGAAATTCAAAAGAGTTGTTGTGTTAATAAAATAAGAAAGGAACTTATTTTATTTTGGTTGTTAGAGTTTGTCGTTGAGAGGTTTTGGGAAGAACATCTTCTTCTTCAACGAAGAACATCTCCGCCGAAGAACGCGGGGAACTTCTTCCACGACGTTCTTCTTCCGCGGCGTTTCCTCTTCGGACGCACCTCGACGACAACGGAATCGACGTTCGTTCTCCGCGATATCGACCCGCGACGCGACGTCTCTTTCCGCAACGGTTCTTCCGCGACGTCGTATCCGCGACGTGACGTTCTTCTTCCGCGTCGTCTCTTCCGCGACGGTTTTTCGCGACGAAATCTCCGTCAACAACTTCGAATCCTCGCTTCGCGATGTCGACGTTCTTTTCCGCGACGCCCGACCTCCGCGACGCTCGTCTTCCGCGGCTCGTTGACGTACACCGTTCTTGAAACTGAGGTAGGGGTTTTATTTATTTATTTTGTTCGTGAATACCAACTTGACGATCTTCGTGGATTAGAACCAATTGTTATCGAATAACGCGAGGGGGGGGGGACCGCACAAACACGACCGACCCTCATTATTTCATGAACGATTCCTTGTGATTTGGTACGGGAAGGCGTGGTGTCGTCGCACCACGCAGAATCAAGAGAAAGGAAAATGCGTGGCGCTGTCGCGCCGCGCCGTGGAAAGAAATTCAAGGACGCGACGCCGTCGCGCCGCGTCGAAGAAAACCGATGACGCCGCAGCCGGAGTGGGGCCGCGGCGGAGGGGCGCGGTGCCGTCGCACCGCGCCGGACGACAAGGGCCGCGGCCGGTTCCGGGCCGCGGCGGAGCAAGTTGACCGGCGGCCGGACCGGACCGCCGGCGTCGGAGCTGGAAGGGGACTGGCCATCGCCGGTCCCGCTGAACAGGAACCGGCCGGCCAGGTCGGGCCGGTCGGACAGGGAGGAGCCGGGGGAATTAAATTCCCCCGGCTGGATATTCAAACGGCCCCCGCGGTTACACAGGGGGGCAGGTGCCCCCCCCCCTTTGCCGAAACGGCTCGGCCACTGGCCGAGCCGGCAGCGCGCTGGGCGCGCTGTGCCCTGCCGGTCCGCCAGGCCGGGTCGCGTCGGGCCGGGCCGACCCGGACCGGGGCGGGTCGACCCGGTTTGGGCCTACCGGGGGGTCTCGGGCCGGGTCGGTCCGGGCCCGAAACCCCCGTTATCAGACCGTTTGGGTTCAAATGCCCATAACTAGGGCTACGAACCTCCGATCGACGCGCCGTCAGCGGCGACACGATCCTTCGAATGAGACGGTCGTTTCGGTATATCGCACTCAAGGTTTCGGAATACTTTGAGTTCGGCCGGGTTGGTTCGTACACGAAACCAACCGGGCCTTCGGAGCGAAAACACTCATATCTTGAGCTACGGACGTCCGATTGACGTGCCGTCGACTTTGTTATTTTTCTCTAAGTGAGACGGATCTTTTGACATACTCCGCCCGAGGTTTGGACGCAGGTGGAGTACGTTCGGGTTGGTTTTGCCTTAAAAACCAACCGGGCCCCTGGGACGAAAAAGCCAATAACTGTCAGACCGAGCGTCCGATTGACGCACCGTCTGCGACGTTGAGTTCCTGTTGACGATACGGAACTTTTGGATACATCAACTCTGGACTATGTGTCAGTTGATGTATCAGCCTCTCGGCTCGTGGAGCGGACCCTCCCGAACGAGCTTGATGTGTGCGAGAACCCTAGTGCTGGCTGTGACTGCTACTGTGACGACGACGACTGTATAGAGATCCTCAGTGGATTTGACGGCGACAACTACAACACTCAGCGATCCTATGTGGATCAGTGCTACCGATCCTGTGTGGGTCCGATCCTGTGTGGGTCAGCGCTCAGCGTTTCTGTGTGAGCCAGCACCTACAGATCCTGTGTGGGTCTGATCCTGTGTGGGTCTTGCGGGGGTTAGTACCTATCGATCCTTTGTGGGTCCGACGACTTAGATGGATCAGTGATCATCTCTATCGTCTTTCGAAGAAGTATACCTGTGTGAGCTGAATCCTGTTTACTTTCCTATGTGGATTGTGTTGTGCTATCCTGTGTGGATTACGTTTTGCTTTTCTGTGTGGAATACGTATACTTTCCTGTGTGGACTGGGTTGTACTTGGGCTCGGAGGTAGAAGCGTATTGGAATTGATGACTTAGGTATATGTATGGGCATATACCTAAGCAGTGTCGGTTGTTACTTCGTGATTGTATCTTTCCTTTGTGGTTTATCCTTTGTGGATTTTGGGAGACCTTCGGGGGTCTCGGGGTCCCTACTGAGTAGCTTATACTCACCCCTGCACGGGCTATGCCCGCACTACGTTGTGTTGGTTGCAGACGACGGACAACGTTGATCGTGGTTGAGGCTTGCAGAGCAGGACGGTACCTGGAGGTGGACCACTGGGCGGGACATACTCGGAGCGGACGACGGGACCCGAGGAGCAGTGGAGCTATCTGTACCCACCCTTCAGGTGGGATTTCCAGTGGCCAGCTCGGCGTTGCGGCTTTACTTTTCTGTCGCTGTTTTCCCTTTCGAGATGTACTTTACTTTCAGTTTGGGTTTGTATTCTGGCCCACTTACTTTTTCGCACTTCACTCTTGTACCAGCTTTTACTTAGTGCTTACTTTTTCCGCTTGCTTACTCTGTGGTACTTGTTTACTTTACAAAGGCAATGCCTTCCCTTTTTCCAGGATTTACGCCTTGGTGCTAGTTACCAGCCCCTGGCCTATGGAAGGCGGGCTTGGGGTAGTCACGACACGGGCCCCGAGGACGGGTCGTGACAAATTGGTATCAGAGGAGTTCGGTTCTACCGCAGAACTTGGGACTCTGATCTTTTCTATGTGAAGCAATAGTGTTTAGCGTATTGGGCGTGGTTATCAGTCCAAGGAGTCCAGTGTTGGTGCGGCGACCGACGTATCCGTACACCAGGACCCTGACTTCTGATTTCCGACTTAATGCACGAAAACATTGATTGCATGTGTGTTTCAAGTTTTCTTTGTGATTACTTTATATCAGCTCATCAGGTATACTGTTCTGACCGTGGCGCACCTGTTTCCTTTTCAGGATGGCCCCACGACTGCAGCCAGTTAGGGTTCCGAGAGTCGAGCGTGATGACAGCCCACCGAGCGACAAGGCCTCGGTGCATGACCCTTTGTCAGCAGTGGCACCGGCGGTAGCTCTACCCGCCGAGCCACCGATGCTTCCAGCACCAGCCGCTGACGATGCACGTCGCCTCAGTGCACTGCATGAGTTTCAGCGCCAGCGACCGCCCAGGTTCCGCAGGGAGACGGACCCCCAGGCTGCCGATGACTGGCTGGAGGCAGTCGTACGAGTTTTCAGGCTAGTGAGGACACCAGCAGACCTCATGGTGATCCTCGCTGCGAGCCTACTGCACGCAGCAGCAGACAGATGGTGGAGCTTGATGCTCCAGGTGCACGATGAGGCATCTCTACTTTGGACGGACTTTGAGAGCCTCTTCTGCTCGGAGTTCGTCCCAACCACCCTCCGTGCGGTGCGCATTCAGGAGCTTCTTCAGCTGCGGCAAGGCAACATGACGGTCGTCCAGTACTCGACGAGATTTACCGATCTCTCGCGCTACTCGACAGACATGGTACGTGACCCATTCTTCCGGGCCCGGACCTTTGAGCAGGGATTGAGACACGAGATCAGGGCATCGCTGATCTCCCTCAGCATTCCGACTCAGACAGGAGTACTGGAGCAAACCCTTTTGATCGAGAGTTTTCTTGCTGAGTCTACACCAGCGCCGAGACCCACCGCAGGGCGGCATGAAGCAGAGTCTTCTACAACAGGCAGTCGACGGATGACTCTTGGGTCCAGGAAGACCAGACCCTCAGGCAGACGACCTCAGGACACTGACTCAACAGTGCGGGACACACAGCGCAGAGCCAGACTTTCGAGAGGCAGGCAGTGCTACTCATGCGGCGGGCAGGGCCACATGGCTCGTGACTGCCCGACCCGCCGTGCCGAGGAGCAGAAGACGGTTGAGGGACCACCGAGGCAGAGGCAGAGGGTCGACCGTGGCAGTCCGCAGGGAGCAGGCAGACGAGACAGAGGAGCTGGCCAAACAGCGGGTGGTGGGCGACGCTTTGAGGCTCTACCACCACCACCACCAGGAGGTCCACCCCGACCACAGGGAGCTGGCGGACAGAGACATGCACAGCTCTAGGCAGCAGAGGCCTACGACCACGGCGCGCCCGAGATGATTCGAGGTACTATCTGTGTCTATTCCACCCTTGCTGCAGTACTTATAGACACAAGAGCGAGTCACTCTTTCATAACTACTGCTCTTGTTCGGAGCTCGGAGATTCCGACAGAGCCGTTGGCTCGATCCTTACGGTTAGAGACTCCTACGGGAGCAGACTCGACGATTACGCACTAGTGCCGGCAGTGTGAGCTTACTCTAGGAGGCGAGAACTTCGGCTGAGATCTTCTTGTAGCAGCGTCGAGGCCTTACGACGTCATCTTGGGCATGGATTGGTTGTCTACATTCCATGCACAAATTGACTGTATTAGGCGCAAGGTGCGATGTGTACGCACCGACGGGAGCATGTTCACCTTCACCGGCGAGAATGGAGCCTTTGCAGCACAAGATGGACTTCCGCGGAGGAGAGGACAACCCATCACTCATCAGTTGGCTAGCCTCATCCTAGGAGCAGTTGACGTGCGAAGTCCTGGTTTTCCTGCAATGGTGGATCAGTTTGCGGACGTTTTTCCTGACGACGTTCCAGGGTTACCTCCTCGCGGAGAGGTAGACTTTTATATTGACCTGTACCCTGGGACAGTCCCGATATCGACTCCAGCATATTGGATGGCCCCCGCTGAGCTTCGAGAGCTACGAGTACAGTTGGAGGACTTGCAGGGCAAGGGGTTCATCCGACCCAGTGTTTCACCCTGGGCTTCCCCGATTTTGTTCGCCAAGAAGGCGGACGGGAGCTTGCGACTTTGTGTCGACTATCGTCGCCTGAACCAGGTGACATTGAGGAATAAGTATCCGCTACCGATGATTGATGACCTCTTTGATCAGCTCAAGGGAGCACGGTGGTTCTTGAAGATAGACCTCAGGTCAGGCTATCATCAGCTCAGAGTTCGAGATGAGGACGTGCAGAAGACGGCCTTCAGATGTCGGTATGACCACTATGAGTTCTTGGTTATGCCATTCGGCGTAACCAATGCTCCAGCAGTATTCATGGCCCTCATGAACAGGATCTTTCAGCCATACCTCGATCGATTTGTCGTGGTCTTCATCGACGACATTTTGATTTACTCGACGACTGAGGAGGAGCACGCCTACCACGTACGGGTTGTACTAGACACACTCCGAGAGCACCAGCTTTATGGAAAGCTCTCGAAGTGTCAGTTCTGGATACGTGAGGTCCACTTCTTAGGGCACGTCATCTCTGAGGCGGGAGTTGTAGTGGATCCTACGAAGATCGAGGCAGTGTTAGCTTGGGAGCCACCCAGGAGCGTGACGGAGGTGCAGTGTTTCTTGGGACTAGCTGGATACTACCGGAGATTTGTGCCAGACTTCTCCAGAGTTGCAGCACCACTCTCAGCTTTGACGAAGAAGGGGAAACCTTTCGTGTGGTCAGACAGATGTCAGCAAAGCTTCCAGGAGTTGCGACAGAGATTGACCAGCACACCTATCTTGAGGTTGCCTGAGGAGGGAGTAGGGTACGTAGTCTACTGCGATGCATCAGGGACCAGAATCGGATGTGTCCTGATGCAGGAGCGGGCAGTGATCGCCTATGGATCACGTCAGTTGAGGCCGCATGAGCAGAACTACACTACCCATGATCTGGAGTTAGCAGCAGTGGTCTTCGTTCTGAAGACATGACGACACTATCTGATAGGCGAGCGCTTTACAGTCTTTTCTGACCATCAGAGTCTTAGATACATCTTCTCTCAGAAGGATCTGAATCTGAGACAACGACGATGGCACGAATTCCTCCAGGACTATGACTTTGAGATAGTCTATACTCATGGGAAGGGGAACGTGGTAGCTGAGGTCCTCAGCAGGAGGACGGACATTCAGTTACTTGAGGAGGTGACAGAGCAGCTAGCCTCTTTGCAGATATCCTTCGTGGATAGAGATGGAGCAGCCTTCCTCTAGTCTCTCACAGTCACTCCTCTACTACTGCAACGGGTCAGAGAGGCACAGCGTGTGGATACTGACTGTGAGACGCGGCGTGCACAGATATCCTCAGGACAGACACCTGATGGTTTCACCTTTGGAGCAGAGCACGACATCCTTTTCAGAGGACGTACCTTGGTACCAGTTGCTTTACGGGAGGAGGTGCTGAGAGAGTTTCACACTTCTCCCTTGGCGGTACATCCCGGAGTGGCGAAAATGTACCAGGATCTCAGACGACAGCACTGGTGGCCAGACATGAAGAAGGTTGTGGCAGAGTTCGTTTCTCGATGCCTCACCTGCCAGCAGGTGAAGGCTGAGCACCAGGTACCAGCAGGCTTGGTACAACCCTTAGAGGTTATGGAGTGGAAGTGGGACGACATATCTATGGACTTCGTGACTGGACTTCCACGCACTTCCAGAGGTCACGACTCCATTTGGGTGATTGTCGACCGACTCACCAAGTCAGCTCACTTTTTACCCATCAGAGAGCAGGTCTCAGTGGAGAGCTTGGGACGTCTTTACGTTCAGGAGATTGTACGGCTTCACGGTGTGCCATCTTCTATTGTCTCCGATCGAGATGCTCGCTTTACTTCCCGACTATGGAAGGGATTGCAAGAGGCGTTCGGGACACAACTACGTCTGAGCACAGCCTTTCACCCTCAGCCGGATGGTCAGACGGAGAGGACCATTCAGACTCTTGAGGACATGCTCCGCGCATGCGTCCTCGACTTTGGTCGCAGCTGGGAGGACCACCTACCCTTGGTGGAGTTCGCGTACAACAACAGCTACCACTCCACCATCGGGATGACACCATACGAGGCGTTGTACGACCGACCTTGCAGATCTCCTTTGTGCTGGACAGACCCTGGGGAGTCAGCACTTGTGGGACCAGAGATGGTCCGGGCCACGACAGAGAAGGTCCAGGTCATCTAGGAGCGGATGAGGACAGCTCAGAGCCGGCAGAAGTCTTATGCTGACAGGAGGCGGATGCCACTAGAGTTCGAGGATGGCGACCACGTCTTCTTGCGTGTCTCACCTCGACGTGGATTACGGAGATTTGGCCGAGGCGTCAAGTTGTCTCCACGCTTCATCGGACCGTTCCAGGTCCTCCGCAGGATTGGCGAGGTGGCTTATCGCCTGGCTCTATCACCTCAGTTGCACCGGGTGCACGACGTCTTCCACGTATCTCAGCTGAGGAGATACGTGCACGACCCGACGCACATCGTTGACCATGGGGAGCTATACGTTGATGATGGGGCGACTTTTGCGGAGGTCCCGGTGGAGATCGAGGATCGACAGGAGCGGGTCCTACGTGGACGGTCGATTCATCTAGTGTGCATCAGGTGGCAGCACGAGAACCTCCAGGAGAGCACTTGGGAGCGGGAGGCTCAGATGCGTGCTCAGTACCCTCATTTGTTTCCCTAGTTATGATGTATCTTTACGGGGACGTAAAGCCCTGAGGTGAGAGTAATGTAAAGACCCGTAAAATTCAAGGGAAATTTTTTCTTAATTTTCTTTGGGATTTTATGAGAACGCAGTTTCAGACGACACTTGATTCCGAGGCCCGGAGTGCCCAGAATTTCTATCCGAAGTTTAACTCGGGTACGTTCAGTGAACGAACGAGCGAGAATTTCTAACTTTAGAACCGGTGCCCGGAATCGAATTCTGAGGGCACCAATGGAACCGCAACGCCGGTAATTGCTTAGGAACTCCTGTTCCGGAGATGCGTTTACACGAGTGTTGATGATAAAAATTGTGGAAGTTTATTTTATAATGACTCTACAATTTTTTTTTAATTTTTTTACTCTAAGTGTTTAGTTCTTGATGGAAGTTGGGTAACCACCCAACCTCCCTTGGGAGGTTATGAGGGTGGTGGGGCCCACACGAACCCCACCCCTTCATATCCTCTAAAACCCCCTCAACTCCCACTTTAATTTTGTTAACTTAACTTATAATTTATGACTTTAATGTAATAAGTTTAATGAGGTGAGTTGTGTGTGGTTAATTGAATTTCAAACTCTTGAAATTCAAAAGAGTTGTTGTGTTAATAAAATAAGAAAGGAACTTATTTTATTTTGGTTGTTAGAGTTTGTTGTTGAGAGGTTTTGGGAAGAACATCTTCTTCTTCAACGAAGAACATCTCCGCCGAAGAACGCGAAGAACTTCTTCCACGACGTTCTTCTTCCGCGACGTTTCCTCTTCGGACGCACCTCGACGACAACGGAATCGACGTTCGTTCTCCGCGACCTCGACCCGCGACACGACGTCTCTTTCCGCAACGGTTCTTCCGCGACGCTGTATCCGCGACGCGACGTTCTTCTTCCGCGTCGTCTCTTCTGCGACGGTTTTCCGCGACGAAATCTCCGTCAACAACTTCGAATCCTCGCTTCGCGACGTCGACGTTCTTTTTCCGCGACGCCCGACCTCCGCGACGCTCGTCTTCCGCGACTCGTTGACGTACACCGTTCTTGAAACCGAGGTAGGGGTTTTATTTATTTATTTTGTTCGTGAATACCAACTTGACGATCTTCGTGGATTAAAACCAATTGTTATCGAATAACTTGAGGGGGGGGGGGGATCGCACAAACACGGCCGACCCTCCTTATTTCATGAATGATTCCTTGTGGTTTGGTACGGGAAGGCGTGGTGCCGTCGCACCACGCGGAATCAAGAGAAAGGAAAATGTGTGGCGCCGTTGAAAGAAATTCAAGGACGCGACACCGTCCCGCGTCGAAGAAAACCGAAGACGCCGCGGCCGGAGCGGGGCCGCGGCGGAGGGGCGTGGCGGAGGGGCGCGGTGCTGTCGCACCGCGCCGGACGACAAGGGCCGCGGCCGGTTCCGGGCCGCGGCGGAGCAAGGTGACCGTCGGCCGGACCGGGCCGCCGGCGTCGGAGCTGGAAGGGGACCGACCATCGCCGGTCCCGCTGAACAGGAACCACACAGGGGGGGCAGGCGCCCCCCCCTTTGCCGAAACGGCTCGGCCACTGGCCAAGCCGGCAGCGTGCTATGCCCAGCCGGTCCGCCAGGCCAGGCCGCGCTCAGGCCGGGCCGGGCCGCGTTGGGCCGGTCCGACCCGGACCGGGGCAGGTCGACCCAGTTCGGGCCAACCGGGGGGTCTCGGGCCGGGTCGGTCTCGGGCCCGAAACCCCCGTTATCAGACCGTTTGGGTTCAAATGCCCATAACTAGGGCTAGAGACCTCTGATCGACGCGTCGTCAGCGGCGACACGATCCTTGGAACGAGACGGTCGTTTCGGTATATCGCACTCAAGGTTTCGGAATACTTTGAGTTCGACCGGGTTGGTTCGTACATGAAACCAACCGGGCCCTCGGAGCGGAAACGCTCATATCTTGAGCTATGGACGTCCGATTGACGTGCCGTCGACTTTGTTATTTTTTTCTAAGTGAGACGGATCTTTTGGCATACTCCGCCCGATGTTTGGACGCAGGTGGAGTACGGTCGGGTTGGTTTTGCCTTAAAAACCAACCGGGCCCCTGGGACGAAAAAGCCAATAACTCTCAGACCGGGCGTCCGATTGACGCGCCGTCTGCGACGTTGAGTTCCTGTTGACGATACAGAACTTTTGGATACATCAACTCTGGACTATGTGTCAGTTGATGTATCAACCTCTCGGCTCGTGGAGCGGACCCTCCCGAACGAGCTTGCTGTGTGCGGGAACCCTAGTGCTGGCTGTGACTGCTACTGTGACGACGACGACTGTACAGAGATCCTTAGTGGATTTGACGGCGACGACTACAACACTCAGCGATCCTATGTGGATCAGTGCTACCGATCCTGTGTGGGTCAGCGCTCAGCGGTTCTGTGTGAGCCAGCGCCTACAGATCCTGTGTGGGTCTTGCGGGGGTTAGTACCTATCGATCCTTTGTGGGTCCGACGACTTAGATGGATCAGTGATCATCTCTATCGTCTTTCGAAGAAGTATACCTGTGTGAGCTGAATCCTGTTTACTTTCCTATGTGGATTGTGTTGTGTTATCCTGTGTGGATTACGTTTTTTTTTCCTGTGTGGAATACGTATACTTTTCTGTGTGGACTGGGTTGTACTTGGGCTCGGAGGTAGAAGCGTATTAGAATTGATGACTTAGGTATATGTATGGGCATATACTTAAGCAGTGTCGGTTGTTACTTCGTGATTGTATCTTTCCTTTGTGGTTTATCCTTTGTGGATTTTGGGAGACCTTCGGGGGTCTCGGGGTCCCTACTGAGTAGCTTATACTCACCCCTGCACGGGCTATGCCCGCACTACGTTGTGTTGGTTGCAGACGACGGACAGCGTTGATCGTGGTTGAGGCTTGCAGTGCAGGACGATACCTGGAGGTGGACCACTGGGCGGGACATACTCGGAGCGGACGACGGGACCCGAGGAGTAGTGGAGCTATCTGTACCCACCCTTCAGGTGGGATTTCCAGTGGGCAGCTCGGCGTTGCGGCTTTACTTTTCTGTCACTGTTTTCCCTTTCGAGATGTACTTTACTTTCAGTTTGAGTTTGTATTCTGGCCCACTTACTTTTCCGCACTTCACTCTTGTACTAGCTTTTACTTAGTGCTTACTTTTTCCGCTTGCTTACTCTGTGGTACTTGTTTACTTTACAAAGGCAATGCCTTCCCTTTTTCCAGGATTTACGCCTTGGTGCTAGTCACCAGCCCCTGACCTATGGAAGGCGGGCTTGGGGTAGTCACGGCACGGGTCCCGAGGACGAGTTGTGACAGTGGAGAAGCCTTTGCTTGCGTTGTCTACCTTAGATCACCATGATCCGATGGAGGTGGATCTCTCTCGGTCTTGAGAGTGTTCTTGGAGGATGGAGTTCTTTCGGTCTTGAGAGAATTCTCCAGAATTGTTGTGCACAACGATTCTCTTAGGAAAATAGTTGGGGTTGTGAGGATATTTACAATCGGGTTTGAGGTTATAGAGTTATGACAATAAATATATGCGTTACGCGTTTTATTTATTTCATTAACTCGTATTGAAAACCCCCATGCCGAATAATTAATTTTTTGACATGCGCCCACGCTGATTATAATAAATATCATTTAATAAAACAATATTATAACCTCAAAATCCCGACTGGAAAACTACATGACGTGTAATCATTAATACACGGTGTGTACTTGTTTTCCATAAAACTACATGGCGTGTAATCATTAATACATGGTGTGTACTTGTTTTTCATTTCCTTTCCAAAATGAAAACTATACGGCGTGTAATCATTAATACACAGCGTGTACTTGTTTTCCATGAAAAAGTACACGGCGTGTAATCATTAATACACAACGTGTATATCTTGTTTTTCATTTCCTTCTTCCTCCATCATTAAAACGATTTAGGCTTTCTTGAATAATTATTAAACCACGTACGAGAATAATCTTTATTTTACTTGAGATAATTGGATACACTTAGTGTGTGACCCTCTAGGCCTCTTTCTCATTGGCATTAGGCGGGCTTGCCTAAAGTCCAAGATTATTGTCTAGCAACGAGTCAAGACACCTAAGAGAAAGAAGTCGACGCTGCATTGACGTGTCACCTCATACAAATGCTTACTATGTAATTTAATCTCTTTGTCTCAATATCTCATCAAGCAGGTTTCATGACAGTTTCATAAACCTATATGCTTGATCTATCATTCTTTGACTTCCAGAAATAAACTCGTCATGACACCATGACCATGGAATTTGTTTGACATTTCTATTTCAATCAAAGAGCCTGAGATATTTACTTCCATAAATATGGAAGGGACAAATCCTTCCTCTACTTATCTGTTAACAACATGTCATTCATGACGCACGCAACATACCCTACTTCCCGCCAACTGTCTTCGTGACAGTTTTCGTCAGCTAATCTAAGTGCGCGAGTCATGACATGAGTTAATGATATTCTTCCAGTCTAAGGACCATTACATACACTCGCAGATAGCAATGTTTGATGACACCAAGACATGCAGAATTGCTACTGGCGGGTCTGTTCTCATAATCTCCCATCTTGGAGATTCCCATGTGTGAACTCCATGAGAGAGAGTCTCGTCTTCTTACGAGTACTCGCACATGACGGTCTGCATACTATGTGTCTGATCATAGTATGTCATCCAACAACAAAACTTTATTTAAGAATATTGTTATAACATTTCAAGGTTCTCATCATAGCGGGGATCTGTCATGACCTTATCAATGCAACAAATATTTCCAGGACATTATTATATTATAGTCATGCAGAACAATGAACAATATATAGTAAGTGAACATTCATGTAATCAAAGTACAAAACAGTTGGTTCTCAGGACACAAACCCTAACAATATCAATAAGCCCTTATAAGGAACTTAATGTGGGATTTGGTGGATGGGATAATTTTACCTTTCATGAAGAAGTTTGGCAGTAGATTGGTTTCTCATTTAATGTTCACAGATTATATGTTATTTTCTATTAATTATATTTTAAAGTCATTTTTTGGTTTCAATAATGTCATGGAAACATATGTATCCTTGAGTGGGAAATATGTAAATCAAAGGAAGAGAAGTGTGTACATATTGAAAAAATTCTCAAGGAGTGGGTTGATTCTAGAGAAATTAAGAATGCATAGGTGGTGACATTCAATGGATTATCATGGAGTTACGATATCTAATGAGATAATTTAAAAACCCCATTTTTAAGGAATTATCAACCAGATCATAAGGAGGATATGAAACTTGAAGAGAAAATTCCTTTCATTTGGAGGGAAAATCAACCTGATCAATAATGTTCTTTCCTCGATGCCATTGTATATTCTATCAATTATAAATCAACTGAAGGGGACTTTGTTAAGGATTGAAAGTCTCATGAATACATTCTTATGGTATTCTTATCAGACAAGGAAAATCCATTAGGAATCTTGGAAATGTTTGGGTATGCCGTTGGAAGAGGGATGTATCGATTTACGTAGAGTCCATGAATCCATGCATGCCATTCAAGTGAGAGAAGCATGGGAAATCATTCAAGGGAAGACATTACAAGGTGAGTTCATGTGTGGTAGGTGTGGATAAAATTCATAGTAATTTTTTAGATATTATAGGAGCCTATCCAGCCTTACACACTATATGATTTATCACCTGGTTCTTCTTCAAGATACTATGCGGTATATTATAGGGTGTAGGGAGATTAAATTCAGGAAACAAAATTATGCAGAAGATATTTTGTCTTTTCAGGATGTCCAGTTCCTAATTGATCCTTTAGGGAGGCCTGTTAGTATCTGATTTTTATTAACTCAATACTCAACAAGAATTGAAGAGTCATTATGAAGATAGTCCCCTAAATATGGAGTTGTATGTCTATGTCTCCACGAGATCAATGTCTGGGTAGTTTACAATCTGGGACTACTGGAAGATGATTCACATGAGAAGCGGGATGGATATCTCATCCTTCAAGTTATGTTTCCAAGAGTTGATGAGAAAATTTATCTTTTTGGTTTGGAGGATGAGTAAAGGGGACCTTCCAAATGATGAGAAAGTGAAGAAGGAGAAGGGATTCGTTTTGGCGTCTAGATTTCCATGTTGTATATTTCTATAACATGAACCCATGTTTCATCTATTTTTCAAGGGAGATTGGGTGACAGGTTTATTAAAATTCATTGGTCATAGTCTATTTTTTTGGCCCTGAGGGAAAACATGGAGGAATCCATCAACAATTTGTTTCGTGGCTATGGTATGCATGGAAGGGAGAAAAAAGCTCGTGTGGTTGTGTTATCCGATGTTTATTGGATTTTATGGGTTTCTAGCTATAATGCATGCAATAGAAATAGGTTCATGCAGAACTTTTATAGGTTCAACTCAATATAATGGTGTCAGATCATGGTGTCTTTATCCATGGTGGGATATCTTCTTCTTCCTTATAGAAGTTCCATCTATGGTGTTTTGATAATATGGGAATAAGAAGTTTCCTATAGGGAACATGTATTAACGGTAATTCTACTAGTACATTAATGAAACATAAATTTGATAGATCATTTTGAGTAGGAAGGATGAGAGGAGGCAACCCGGTGAGAGACAATAAAGGATCAGGGTATTCGGGCTTCATCTCCTTTTATGGTGTAGGGACTTCAATTGAAGCGAAGACTTGATCCTTGGTCATAGGCATGATGATTTGCAGGATGCTCAATATTCATGTTATAGACATGGAATCTGATTATTCTTTACATGTTGGGTTTCTTCAGGGTACAATCATATATTCTTGGGAGCTAGCTGATGATTTGCAGGATGCTCAATATTCATGTTATAGACATGAAGCGAAGACTTGATCCTTGGTCATAGGCATGATGATTTGCAGGATGCTCAATATTCATGTTATAGACATGGAATCTGATTATTCTTTACATGTTGGGTTTCTTCAGGGTACAGTCATATATTCTTTACATTCGGGCTTCATCTCCTTTTATGGTGTAGGGACTTCAATTGAAGCGAAGACTTGATCCTTGGTCATAGGCATGATGATTTGCAAGATGCTCAATATTCATGTTATAGACATGGAATCTGATTATTCTTTACATGTTGGGTTTCTTCAGGGTACAATCATATATTCTTGGGAGCTAGCTGACTTAATGAGGAAATATAGAATGTTTGTCAAGCAACGTGTCTAGGTTATTTACACTTGGTGAGAAGGGAAATTTGTGGCTAATGAATTATCGAGAAAATGAAGTCTAGGTGATAATATTATTCTTTACACTGAGATTGGGGATTTACAGGATTGTCAGATATTTTTTTGGGCAATTCCCTCAGTAATCATTATTTCTACCCCAATGAGTGAGTGCGAACATGTTTGCAAGTTTTATATGTAACACTCCAAGATTTCATAGTATGTTATTTCTTCAAAGTAATTCAATAACTTCCACTACACGCAACACTGAGTTCAAGCGCATCACGACTTACCAAACTAGCCGTTCAGAAGTGGTTATAAATAGTATTAACTAAAATTTGAATTTTATATAATCCTTATAATTTTAGAATCTATATTATGAGTTTCTTAGACATAATATAAGAACAAATTCTTTTTTTTTTCAGATAAAGAAGTATTTTAAAAAAATGCAATTTTACCGCCTTTTAATGGCGAACCTTTTTAAAATCAAATATTTGACAGTTTTATATATTCAATTTGACAAAATAAACTTCTTCTTTAGAATCAGGACATAAAAATTTTGTTTCGATGAATTTTTGATGTTTTTCTGATAACTTTCATATTTGGGTGAATAGTGAAAAATACTAAATTTTAACTAAAAACAACTTTTTTAATCAAAATAATTTATAGTGTTAAATTATACATTTGAGTGGTTTCAAAGTATAATTATATTATATTTTTACCATTTAATTAAATATTGTTCATTGAGAGTAATTTCACATTGAAATTGCACATAAACAAGTGTCAATCTTTTGATAGTTATTATTTTTTTAAAAACCCGCTTTTTGGTTTTGACAACGTGAATTAATTTTAAATTAATTGATGTTACTTCATTGTTTTTAATTTGGTAAAATAGACATCATTTTTGGATTCGGAATATCAAAATTAGCTTAGGGTGAATTTTTGGTATTTTTCTGAAAACTTTCAATTTTTGATGAATAATGAAAAACAATGAGTTATTAGTTAAAACCGACTTTTTATTTAAATAATTATTTATTTTATTTAAATTTATTTTAGGTCAAAATAGATACATAATACCTATATAAATTCAATGTAATTCATTGGAGTCAGTTTATAATAATTTTAGATATATAGAAATTTTATCGAACTTTTTACCGTCTTTTACCCACCTCCTAGGAGCATTTGAAAATTTACATAAAACTTAATTTTAACGCTTCTGTGAGTTGAATTTCGAAAATCCGAGAGACATGGTTAATATAAAGGAGTAAAATGCGGTTCAATAAGATAAATATAATTTTTGGTGAGTAATACCTTTTTACTTTTATTTATCATGGTTAAAAGTAAATAGGGTAATTAAGGGTAAAAATGATATTAATATTACCTTAACACATGTTCTAATTCTATTGGACAAGTGTATCTCGACCAAAAACAACCTTAGGAATAAACTATTATCATTTAGGTCCACTTGGATTAGATTAGGACATTTATTATTATTTAAATCAAAGAAGAGTTAAAAGAGTTAAAATCAAAGTTTAATAATTAAAACATTTTTAATATAGGGTTATTCATAAGATAAATTTGATTATAAATATTCATTAGAAAGCTAAAAATATTTCATACATCATGATATTTTATTTATAATTTTTAGACATTAAATAAATAAATTTATTTATGACACAATGATGATACAATAATTACCTTATTCATGAAAGAATCAAATAAATGGTATTATAAATATTAAAATAAATTTAATTTCATAGTTTTTATGAAATCCACGAATTTTCTAGGTGAATATGACATGATAGGGATGATTCAATGTATCTTGTTCGAAGTTATCAAGTTGTGATGACTTTCACAAAAACAAAATACCAAATAGTCTCAAAATTGACATAAATTAATATTTAAAATAAATACTATATTATTGGTTGATATAATATTCCTAAAAATGTAAGGTTCAGCCAAAGGTCTTAAATAATATTATATATGTCATTAATGAGCCACTTGAGGTTCTCTTGGATGTTTAGAGTAAGTTTATTAACCATATAGAGTAAGAATACAAGAAGACACGGTAAAAATTAAACTATTAAACTAAGAGTTAAATCTAAAAGTTAATGTTAATTTGGTGACCTAAACGTGTCTAAAACCAATTGGTTGAGAGTTTTTCGACCCATAACCACCTTAGCCTTTAAATAATTCATTTTGGAGCCATTAGAAATCGAAAATGAATTTATTATAAAATAATAGTTTATGTTTTTCCCAAGGTGCCCCTCACCCGTCTTATAAAAGGACACTCCCCCTTCACTCGAATTCACACCTTCTAAGCCATTTAGCTCGACAAACCTCTGCCCAAATATCCTCCCAACTATCCTAACTTCATCCTAGAGGCCTTCCTTTTGTCAGAAAACCATCGTAAGGAGCCCTTTTGATCAAATCACAAGGAAGAACCCGAAGAAGAGGTAATGATTTTACCACCCTCTTTCAAGATTTCTTATTCTTCCACTTACTCTTTCTTTGTTGTTTCCATTCTAAAATAATAACTCCAGTATCTTATATATACTGTGATGTTATTATAAATATGGAACAACTATATTCATTATCCTATCCATCTTATGAATGATAATGTCACCTTGCGTGCGTACGTACGGCTTACCGTCTCCATGTCGTGGTGTAATTTGTTATTCAATACTATGTTATTTGGATGGATATAATGATGAGTAATATGTATATAAATAATGAAAATAACATGATAATGTCTCTGTAAAATTAATATACCATCCAATTCCACAACTTTAAGGAAATGATATTGTCGCTCGTGCGTACGTACGAATTACCGTCTCCACGACACGATGGAATTCATTTCCACGTTCACCATTTATCAATGATTATAAAAATATATATATTACTAATAAGTATATAATATATGACATAATAATGATACTGTAGATATATACATATATATATATGTGTGTGTGTGTGTGTGTGTACTTACATATATCTTATTCACTTAGTTCCGTTCAATATGAGATGAAAACAGAAACAACGTTTATGCGTACGTACGAACTACCGTCTCCATAAACGATGTTTTTCATTTCATATATATGTCTATTATACATATTTATATTCTAAATATATATGATATATAAATCATGTTTTATATTCTGGAAGTACTTAAATCTTTATCTAAGTGATACAATCAAGAGTAACAAGTTAAAACACGTACGATAAAGAAAGCGATTATTACCCAAAATGTTAATTTTACATGGAAATTATTATTAAATGGGTAGTATAAAGTAATAAATGAATCATGTATGATATCATAAATATTAATATGGTTTGGGTTTACTTTAATAACATACTACGATCTTCATATAGGAGGTTAAACGCACCCTCGACTAAAGGAAAGTGCAAGGTAAGGTGTTTTTATCTCACTCCTTATTCCTGTGAGATTCATGTCATATTGCCACTATTACCTTTTGTGTGGTGTATGTACTGCCCATAATTGTATTCTTTGTGTAATACACTTTAATTTATGTGTATTTACATATTCATTGTATGATACCTATTTCATGGGGTGTATGTTTCGTAAGTTACCAAATTGGTAAGGGATAATTTTACAATCTCTTTATTATCCGAGGTTGTTTTTACATAAGTACCTACTGAGACATATTTATTATCCATGTCCATGTTTCATAAAAGAGTTTTCAAAGGGATTCTTTTAAGGGACTTTTTTTTACTAAAACATCATTTCAAATGTTTTATATATTTATTTTTCTAAATCTTTCTCATTAATGTCCATGTCTTCAAAATGGGTTTTAAGGATTTATTTATATGGACATGAATGTTTTTAAAATATTAATTCCTTTTAAAAGTTTCAAAGTGGTATGAGACACTTTGATTAAAAAATGTCTTGAAATGTCTTCCTTTCTAAATTGTTTGAATTTTAAATGTAGATATTTCTCTCAAAGAGTTTTACAAATCATTTTCATCTATGTCAAAATCCTTTAATAGATTTTAAACTTGTTTTGAAGTTGATTTATTATGATACAAATCTTCCATATGACATTGAAGGTTTTTTGAAATGTTTGATTGTGGATGTGTTATTTTTATACCATTAATGGTTTATGGAGAAAGTATTGACATTTCGTATGCTAGTTTTAATACGAATGTTAATGTTATTTTTAAACCTGTTCATATGAGGAATGCATTGGTCTTAGTAAGTGATGGGTGAAGCCCATTATAGCTCCTCGATGCATTGGTAGGTCTCATGAGACAAACTAGTGTCTTGACACAATGCCTTGATAAAATCTTATTTGTAGTCTTGACACTAGACCTTGACTATGTGGTTATGATAGTCTGACATTATGCATTCCATCATTATGAAAGTGGTTATTGATATTTAATGTGATTATTCGACTTGTAGAATATCCATGCGAATAAGTAAATGACATTATTTCACTTTATTTTTACCATATTATGCTGAATTTAAAGTATAAAAGGCTTTTGTTTTAGTTATACATTTTCTTAAATGTTTATGCTTATTTATGAAAGTTTCCGCTGTATTGATTACCCTTACTGAGTGTTTGAGCTCACCCCTTTCTATGTTTTATTTTTCCCAGGATTCCAAGAAGTGTATTGTGATTGATATGCAGGGTTAAGCCAAAGGAATAATGACGTTCATAAAGGATTATTTATGTTTTTTTGTATGTTATAATGTGTAATGTAACATTCATGTATGTAATCTATTTTTCAAGACTGCTAAACCGATCGGTCCTTCAGGATTTGATTCATTGTAATCATGCCAATGTATTAAAATAATGCACCGACTCTGGGTAACTGGGGTTGGGGTGTTACAGTTGGTATCAGAGGAAGTTTAGCAATAACTTTGGAAACTAGATTAAGATAAACTCTGATTAGAGTACATTACCCTAAGATAGAATTTGAGGATTAGTATAGAAAAACCTCTTAGAATTTTGGTACTGTAGAGATTTTGTGAGTTTTCCAAGCAATACATCCCTGTCTGGATACGAGCAGATAGAGGCGGCTCCGACACAGATATACCGAGGGGTAAAACCCGAAAACACCGCTTTGAGCTAGACTCGAACGGGAACTGGTGCACGAAAACGAGCATTGTTGCACTCTTGGTTACTATACTCCCGGGGGATATGCTTAGGATAATTCTCATTTTCTTTACAAACTATTATGAAGGGTTTATGAGTATATAATTTTTTCAAAGAAGACATTTTTCTGATTATGGATTATATCCATAAACTTTTTAATTTATGTTAAGTGTTTTACAAGTTTGGGATTAGGTATTTCTATTCATAAACTAATCTAGTGTATGCCATTGTTTAGAAATGCCGCCCAGTAGAAGGAATGAGAACTCCAGCAATACGCATGATCCAATGAGAAAGAAAGATTATATCTTTCATGGTCTTAAGCCAGAATTTATAAGGGAAATAATCTCCCACGTATTATCATCATATGAAGAAATAGTATCATGTGTTGATAAGATAAGTAAAGAATTCTCGGAGTCCTATGGATTTGAAGGGAAGCCAGAGAAGAAAAAGATGGTAGAGAGGACTGATAAAAGGAAGAAGGTAAAGAAGGATTTTCCCATATGTGATAATTGTGGAAAGAATCACCTTGGAAAATGTTTGAAGGGAATGAGAGTATGTTATAAGTGTGGAGAAAAAGGACACCACGTTCGTGATTATGAGGGTAATAAAAAGGCTTCAAATGTACAATGCTTCATCTGCAAGGAGTGGAGACACTACGCGAATCAATGTTCAAATCATCAGAGTATGCCCCAAATGATGCTATTGGATAATAATAAAGTTATGATACTACCACAGATGAAGAGGAATGACTAATGTTCTTATGTTGTTATTAAAGAATTATTTCATTTGAGTGTTGTATCAACGATGTACTGGTTATATGAATTATGGAGATAAATAAGGATTGTACTACAATACTATTTCATTGAGGATTTGAAATTATATGGTACTATGAAAAGTGACTCAACAGCAAGTTAAACATTTTTTTTGAAAATACTTGGTTGAAGGAACGATAATCCTTAATATGGTCTTGATAATGAGGTAGTAATTTCGGAATAAGAGATGGTTGATTTGGATAAATTATATTGGATATTCTTGACTACCTTGACACTGATTAATGATTTGTTTATTTTATCATGGTTGGAATATTCAAAATTTTTGGATATGAGGAATATATCTAGTATTTTATAATGAATAAGAGAGCATGAATGTAATCAATAAGGTTTTATGGTAATTCAGGGTGTTACCATATTTTAAAAGAATACACGATGAAGGTATTCACATGTTATTACGTGGCAAAAAAAAGATCTTCATTATATTTACCTTCCTTATAAATTTTGGATTGTGAGTTTGGACAGAAGTAATTTGGATAAGTCTAAAGGTTGGAATGAATTATATTTTACATTTGATACTATTGTTAAGGTTAAAGCATTTATGAAGATTATTTTTGGATTGTTATAAAAAGGACAACCCGAAGGTCGGGCGACAACCCGTCGTGTCCGACAAAGCCGCGAGACTTGAACCCGCAACTGAAGGGCGACAAGGGTGCATCATGTACCACTGACCTACGTGATGTCCTGGTTTGTATAATGTAGTTTTTTTAATAGTCTGACAGATGAATTATAAATTCATTATTTTGGAACCCTATACGATTAGGATAAATAGAATATTTTTGAAATCTTTTGGAATGAAAGATGAACTTGTGGTAGGAATTAGTTGAAGGATGAAACTATACTTGTCAGGTATATATATTTGTTTTCTTACTCTATTCTTAATCTTTAGGGAAGGAATCCTAAAACCAAAAATGTGTTACCCTAATACCTTATGTTTAACCGATGATATTTTAAATCATCATAGATTGATGGCTTTGAGGCCCTCAATTTACACTTGTTTGTGATTGATGACCTCAATTACTTCCTATAAATATTTATGTTTTCCCTCTAATTATGTGTCTATAATTGACACCAATATTCTTCTATCTGAAACACTAATTTGGTGGTGACTTTTATTTCTCTTTTCCTCTTATTAAGACTAAATTTTATTAACCCAATTTCCGATGTGAGTTTTCCCAAGAAGGTATTTTCTATTTTAAACCTTTTATTTTCGAAGAACAATTTCAAATTGCGAGTACGCAATTTATTGAAGAAGGAGAGAATGTAACACCCCAAGATTTCATAGTACGTTATTTCTTCAAAGTAATTCAATAACTTCCACTACACGCAACACCGAGTTCAAGCGCATCACGACTTACCAAACTAGCCGTTCAGAAGTGGTTATTAATAGTATTAACTAAATTTTGAATTTTATATAATCCTTATAATTTTAGAATCCATATTATGAGTTTCTTAGACATAATATAAGAACAAATTCATTTTTTTCAGATAAAAGAAGTATTTTAAAAAAAATGCAATTTTACCGCCTTTTAATGACGAATCTTTTTAAAATCAAATATTTGACACTTTTATATATACAATTTGACAAAATAAACTTCTTCTTTAAAATCCGGACATAAAAATTTAGTTTCGATGAATATTTGATGTTTTTCTGATAACTTTCATATTTGGGTGAAATAGTGAAAAATACTAAATTTTAACTAAAAACAACTTTTTTAATCAAAATAATTTATAGTGTAAAATTATACATTTGAGTGGTTTTAAAGTATAATTAGATTATATTTTTACCATTTAATTAAATATTGTTCATTGGGAGTAATTTCACATTGAAATTGCACATAAACAAGTGTCAATCTTTTGATAGTTATTATTTTTTCAAAAACCAACTTTTTGGTTCTGACAACGTGAATTAATTTTAAATTAATTAATGCTACTTCTATGTTTTGAATTTGGTAAAATAGACATCATTTTTGGATTCGGAATATCAAAATTAGTTTAGGGTGAATTTTTGGTATTTTTCTGAAAAATTTCAATTTTTGATGAATAGTGAAAAACATTGAGTTATTGTTTAAAACCGACTTTTTATTTAAATAATTATTTATTTTATTAAAAAAATTTTAGGTCAAAATAGATACATAATACTTATATAAATTCAATGTAATTCGCTGGATTCAGTTTATAATAATTTTAGATATATAAAAATTTTATCGAACTTTTTACCGTCTTTTACCCACCTCCTAGGAGCATTTGAAAATTTACATAAAACATAATTTTACCGCTTCTGTGAGTTGAATTTTGAAATTCCGAGAGACACAATTAATATCAAGGAGTAAAATGTGGTTCAATAAGATAAAAATAATTTTTGGTGAATAGTAACTTTTTTACTTTTATTTACCACAGTTAAAAGTAAATAGGGCAATTAAGGGTAAAAATGATATTAATATTACCCTAACACATGTCCTAATTCTATTGGACAAGTGTATCTCGATCAAAAACAACCTTAGGAATAAAATATTATCATTTATGTTCACATGGATTAGATTAGAACATTTATTATTATTTAATTCCAAGAATAGTTAAAAGAGTTAAAATTAAAGTTTAGTAACTAAAACATTTTTAATATAGGGTTATTTATAAGATAAATTCGATTATAAATATTCATTAGAAAGATAAAAAGATTTCTTACATCATGGTATTTTATGTATAATTTTTAGACATTAAATAAATAAATCTATTTATGACACAATGATGATGCATTAATTGCCTTATTCATGAAAGTATCAAATAACTGGTATTATAAATATTAAAATAAAAATAATTTCAAAGTTTTTATGACATCCACGAATTTTCTAGGTGAATATGACATGATATGGATGATTCAATGTATCGTGTTCGAAGTTATCCAGTTGTGATGACTTTCACAAAAACAAAATACCAAATAGTGTCAAAATTCACTAGTGTAGAAAACGTTATTTACGTCACCATTTTTTACGTCGGTTATATATAATCGACGTGATAATCTGTGAAACATGGTTTTTTACGTCGGTTATTTTATAACCGACGTTACAAATCGCCCGTGTTTGGTTTTTACGTCGGTTATCAAATAACCGCCGTAAAAAACCAAAGCGCGAGGGTTTTTTTTACGTCGGTTATTTGATAACCGACGTAAAAACCGAGATATCTACGAGTTTTTTACGTCGGTTATCAAATAAACGACGTAAAAAACCAAAGCGCGGGGTTTTTTTTACGGCGGTTATTTGATAACCGACATAAAAAACGAGATATCTACGAGTTTTTTACGTCGGTTATCAAATAACGGACGTAAAAAACCAAAGCGCGGGGGGATTTTTTACGTCGGTTATTTGATAACCGATGTAAAAAACGAGATATCTACGAGTTTTTAACGTCGGTTATGTTATAACCGACGTAAAAAACTGTGATTTTTGATATCTTTTTTACGTCGGTTATAGAATAACCGACGTAAAAAATGCAGTATCTGATACATTTATAACGTCAGTTATTATAATAACCGACGTTATAAATGTAAAAAAACTGTTTATAACGTCGGTTATTTAATAACCGACGTTATAAAAACATTTAAAAAATTAACAACCCCCGAGGTTTGTCATTTACGAATTTTCGTTTCGATTAGTCCGGCGACTCGTCTCTCTCGCACGATAAACCCCTAATCGGCTCGTCGATCTCGCTGCGTTAAACTCGTTTTGCCTACAACGTTTATCATCTTTACTCTCCTCGGATCTATCATCTCAACTCGCAACACTCAAGTAAGCCTTCCACGAAATTATTTCGTTCGTTTTTTCCCCAGATAGTCTATATTTATGTTTTGCGATTTTTGTGTGCTTTTTTTACCGGATCTATCATCTCATCTCGTTTTGTGTGCTTTCAACTCGCAACACAAAAGGCATTCCAAAACCCCCCATTTCATGTAAGCCTTCAACTCGCAACACTATATTTTTGTGTGCTTTTTTTCATTCGTTTTGCCTACATCGTATATTTTTTGTGGTCCCAAATTTTTTTTGATGGATTTGGATATGTCTTTAATTTTATATATTCATTTTATCTTGAAATTGAGTGCTTTTAATGTGTGACTCTTAGGTTAATATTTGGGTGTATTTTATAACCTATGAAAGTGATTCATTAATTTTGAAAGGGGAATCCAATTATGGTTTTTTAATTCTTTGTTGTCATGTGGGTCTCAAAAGGGGGTTTTGAATGGGTGTTATGTGTAAAACCTTGTCACACTTCTTGAAGGCATTTTATGAAAACGTTTGTTTTTCATGTGTATTGTTTGTGACATTATTTGAGGTAAATTATTAAAATATGGGGGTGGTTTAATAAATGTGTATTGAGCTGAAATTTATATTTTGGATTTGTATTGGTATGATTTTTTTCTTGAATGGGGGTTTGGAATGTCTTTTGTGTGCAAACATGGTTGTTCCTCTTGTGATTGTTTTATGAAAATTGAAAATGATTTAGTGAGTTAAAAAAAGTGATAAAATGGTGTAAATGCAATATTTTGGCGATGTTATTCACCTAATAAGGGTTTCTGAAAGGTAAAGATGTGATTTAAGATGTCAAAAATTTTCAGAATGTTTTATAAATTGAGGAATTGTTTTATTAAATTGTGATGTTGGTGCGAAACATGTTTGTGGACTATTTTGTGTGACTTTTTTGATAAAATAAATTATGATATTAGTTATCGAGAAACTTGTGATCATTTGACTAGTTGAATATCAATGATTATTTTTAATTATCATACGATCATTTAAGTAGCCATATTTAATAATATTTAATTCCATCTATTTCATGCTGAAGTATATATTAAATGCATGTGTTTTTCGTTGTTCACCATCCCTAGTTTTATATGTAAACCATTGTTTGGGGGGTTGTCCGGGGGGTGGGGGGCTGTCCAGAGGGTTGGGGGGTGTCCAGAGGGGTGTCTAAGGGGGTGGGTGGGTGTGGGGGGTTGTCCAAGGGGGTGGAGGCCTGTCCAGATGGTTTTTGGGGGTTGTCCGGAGGGTGGGGGGCTATCCAGAGGGTTGGGGGGTGTCCAGGGGGGTGTCCAAGGGGGTCGGGGGTGGGGGTGGTGTCCAGGAGGGGTGGGGTGGGGGGGGGGGGGTGCTTTCCAGGGTGTGTGTGTGTGGGGGGGGGGGGGGGGGGGGCTGTCCAAAGGGTTGGGGGGTGTCCAACGGGGTGTCCAAGGGGGTAGGGGGTGGGGGTGGTGTCCAGGAGGGGTGGGGGTGTTATCTAGAGGGGTGGGGGGCTGTCTAGGGGGTTGTGGGGCTGTCCAGAGGGTTGGGGGGTGTCCTGGGGGGTGGGTGGTGTGGGGGGCTGTCCAAGGGGGTGGAGGCCTGTCCAGAGGGTTTTGGGGGTTGTCCGGGGGGTGGGGGGCTGTTCAGAGGGTTGGGGGGTGTCCAGAGGTGTTTGGATTTACATTGTGATTTTCTCCATCTGATTTTTTATTTTAAATATGATTTGATTCTCAGGTTTACTCCATTCTCTCCAATTTTCTATCAACCATGTAGGCGCCATGGTTTTCTTTTATTCAATGGAATTTAAAACTGTTATATCTAACTATATTTTGTTTTAATAATAATATTCAAGCATATTTTTTTAAATACGCATAGATTTGTTTTATATTTCAAAATTGTTTTACATTCAAATTATGATTTTTTCATATAAACTTATATTTGTCTTATCTTAAAAATATATATATTTTTGATATTTGTAATAGGTAATAATGAGTCGAAGTTGGATTACGGCACATCGAATGAGCAATGAATATGAGGAAGGTGTTGATGCCGTTTGAAATTTGCTAAACGAAATGTTCCAAGTAGTGACATTTTTTTCTGTCCATGTCTGAAATGTTTGAATATGAAGAAGTTGAAAAGTAGAGAGATAAAAGATCATCTGATATGTCATGGTTTTAATCCGAGTTACATCCCTTGGATTTGGCATGGTGAAACTGGACGAAATGTCATTGATGATCATGATGATTCACAAGATGGTAACTCCGATGGAATTAAAGAAATGATTCACGATATTGTAGCAGAAGAAATTGAGATAGAACCGACAGTTGCGCGTCTATATGGTGATGCTGAAAAACCATTATATCCTGGTTGTACAGATTTTACGGTTTTGTCGGCGGTGTTAAGATTGATTAACCTAAAGGCGAAACATGGATGGAGTGACAGAAGTTTTTACAGAGCTGCTACAATTGATGAAAGACATTCTTCCAAAAGATAACGATCTTCCAGATTCACATTACAAGGCCAAGAAAATATTATGCCCGATGAGATTGAGATACAAGAAAATACATGCCTGTTCGAATGACTGCATTATTTATAGGAAGGAATATGAGTTTCTGTCAGAGTGTTGTGGGATATCACGGTATAAGGTGAAAGAAAAATCACAGGCTGACGTAGAGATTACAAAGCTCCCTTCAAAGGTATTTTGGTATCTTCATATAATTCATCATTTCAAACGTTTATTTTCTAATTCACATGATGCAAAAAGGTTAAGATGTCATGCTGATGAGCGGGTATGTGATGGAAAAATACGTCATCCAGCTGATTGTCCACAATGGAAGAAAATTGATGCGTAGTATTCTACATTTGGAAATGAAAGTAGAAATCTCATACTAGGGTTGTGCACAGATGGAATGAATCCATACCGAACCCTCAGTAGCACACATTGTTCATGACCTGTTTTATTGGTAATTTACAACCTCTCTCCTGAAGTTTGTATGAAGCGCAAATATGTCATGTTGAGTATAATGATCTCTGGTCCAAAGCACCCGACAATGATATCGATGTTACTTGTCACCGTTGATTGATGATTTGAAACTATTATGGGCTGATGGTATTAGGGTGTATGAATCCTTATAAAATGGAATATTTTCAACTGTATGCAGTGCTTCTGTTCACTATAAATGACTTCCCAACGTATGGAAATTTGTCTGGATACAGTGTTAAAGGGCATAAAGCATGTCCAATTTGCGAACAACAGACGTCATATTGTCAATTGCATCATGGGAGGAAAATAGTGTACATGGGTCATTGAAAGTTTTTGCTTATGGATCATCCTTATAGAAGACTAAAAAAGGCATTCAATGGCTCACAAGAATTTGATACTACTCCAAAACCTTTATCCCCTGATCTGTATTTTGAGAGGGTGAAAAACCTTGATGTGACACTGGAAAGACACAGAAATCTGGCAATGATAGACATATTTGGAAGAAAAGGTCAATATTTTTTGAGCTACCATATTGAAGGTATCATGAAGTTAAATATAATATTAATGTCATGCACGTGGAGAAGAATATCTGTGATTTGTTTGATTGGAACATTGTTAGATATTAAAGGAAAGACAAAAGATGGGTTGAATGCAAGATTAGACTTACTATCAATGAGAATACATTTGGAGTTAGCTCCCACTCCTAAAGGAAGACAAACATATCTTCCCCCGGCTTGTCATACATTATCGAAGAGGGAGAAATTAGATTCTGTCAGTGTCTTCATGATATCAAAGTGCCTCAATGTTATTCTTCTAATGTAAAAAATTTTGTCTCATTGAAGGACTTTAAGTTGATATGTATGAAATCACATGATTGTCACGTCATGATGCAACAAATTCTACCAGTTACATTGCGTGGAATATTGCTCATTCGTGTTAGAAAGACTATAATGAAGTTGTGTTATTTTTTCAATTCAATTTGTAACAAGACGATTGATGTGAATGCTTTGAACATTTTGGAAAAGGATGCAATTTTTATACTTTGTCAATTGGAAATGTATTTTCCTCCAACTTTTTTTGATATAATGGTGCATTTAATGATTCATCTGGTTTGAGAAAAAAAGCTTTGTGGACCTGTATATCTTCATTGGATGTATCCTTTTGAAAGGTATATGAAAATATTAAAGGGGTATGTTAAAAATCCATATCGACCTGAAGCCTCCATTATTGAAAAGTATATTTCTGAGGAGGTAGCAGAGTTTTGTACGAGCTACTTGGCTGCATCGCAACACATAGGTTTTCCTCCATCTCGCCATGAACGAGTTAATAATGAGGGAAAAGGGATTCGTGGCTTGAAAGTCAAATCATTGTCAGCTGAATAGATGAAGAAGTTAGAATCATACATATAGAAAAAAAAGCTGATGCTCAACCGTATATCACATTGCATATTAATGAGTTGAAACAATGTCATCCAAAGAAGAAAGAAATGTGGATTTTGAATGAGCACAACAAAACTTTTTTGTCATGGATTAAAAAGTCTTTTCTTGGTAGATTAGATGTATCAGAGACATTAAAATGGATAGTGGGTGGTCCATGTTTAAATGTGATAACATGGTCCGGTTATGACATTAATGATTATACATTTCATACAAAAGCTCAGGACAACATAAATGCAGTTCAAAATAGTGGTGTATTGGTGTTTGCAGAAGCGATGCATTTTTCGAGTGCTAAGGACAAAAACCCAATTTCTGCATCAAGTGCATATTATGGAGTGATTGAAGACATATGAGAGGTTGGTTACTTTAAAATTAAAGTTCTTGTTTTTAACTGTAAATGGTTTATCGGTAACAACAATGTCAGACATGATGAATTTGGAATGACACTTGTTAATCTGAATAGATTGGAAGACACAATTGATTCTTTTATCAATGGAAACACATGCAAAAACAAATTTTATATGTAGTAGATCAATCAGATATGCAGTGGACTGTTGTTTTACAAGGGAAAAAACAATATGTTGGTGAGGATGAACTTGATGAAGATGCTGATTTATGTGAGATCCCTACTTCTATGAAAAGATTAACAGAACATAATGATGAGCATGTTGAAGACATAGTTTGTGCCATAAGGAACGATCACGATGAAGGAATTTGGGAAAGAATCCATTTGTACATTCCTAAAATTACAGGTAACATATGTTTATTTCCTATTTACATTTATTTTTTTCATAAATGTTAGATATTGTAAGTTCTTTATTTATTAAAACATGTTTTAAAACAAAATAAGTATAAGTTTTTGTTTGTTTTAAGTTTGTTTAGTTTACTTTATCATGTTTATAACCATTACATGAATTATATATCTATTATTTTTGTTCAGTGACAATTACTTTACCATGTTTACCATGTTTACCAGGTTTACCATGTTTACCATCTTGACCATCTTGACCATCTTGGACCATCTTGACCATCTTTACCATTGTTTAACATGCTTACCATATTACCAATGTTTACTATTACGTAACTTAGTACACTTTTCTATTTTCTGATTACAGTAGTATTAAAATATTTGAATTTGTATATTTGTGAACTGACGTTTGTTTTTTTTGATTTGAAGGATAATGACAGATCATTCAGTTGATCAACCACATGATTCTGGAGATGAGAATATTGCTGGTCATACCTCTGGGATGAACATTCACATGCTCCTATTAAGACAAAGAGTTCAATGTTTGGTAAATGTGGGTGCACACGTTTACCAAAATTATCACTTGCTCGTACGCAGGATCAGAGGATAGTTGTTGAGTTTGATGATGATGATATTCCTAGAGGTCCGAATGCAAAATATTTTAAGAGTTTTGTAGCAACTCAGGCTAAGAGCAAAGTAAGCATTCTGTATGATGATTGAAGAAGTGTGGATAAAGCGATAATCTCTCAGTTGTGGGAGACGATTTTGGTAAGATTTTTTGTCATTGTTTGACTATTCTTTTAATGTTTCTAGTATATATAATATGTTTAACCTCTTCTTTATCAGATGACATTTGATATTCCTGACACTGGAGGAGTCAGGAAGAAATGCTTATCGTTGGCTGCCAGGAGATGGAGGGATTTCAAATCAACCCTCTCATCTGATTTCATTTATGGTCATATGATTCATGACAATCCATGTCGTATATATCCTTTTATAGATGAAGACACATGGAAACAGTTTTTTGAAAGTAGAAGAAAAGAGTCATTTCTGGTAAGGGCAATGTAAACTTTTATAAACTTTCTTATATAAATGATTTTATTAATGTTTTGTTAATGATTTCTTATTCTTAAATTACAGCAAACAAGGAAAGCTCATCAGGAGATCCAATCTAAAAATGTATACCCTCATAGTTTATCTCGGGGAGGGTATGCATTATTGGAAGAACAAATGATGGCGAAAAAATTTCAACAACTAAGAGCTGAGTCTTCAAGCTCTGGAGAGGTGGCCCCTCCATCCCCTCCATCTAGACATGAAAAATGGAAGAGAGCTCTAAAGGGAAAAAAGGGCAATATCTTTCGGAAGAATCGAGAATCGTAGGTGAGAGGATTTTAAGATATCTATTTTATTTATTTAAGTTAACTATTTTCTTCATATAATTTCAATCATTACAGAAATGTTCAATTAATTAATACAAGACTCTCTTGAGGAGCAGAGTTCACATGGGACATTTACAGCTACTGGGAGGGAAGATATTTTATCTGCAGCATTGGGAAGGCCCGAACATCTTGGTTGTGTAAGAGGATATCCGACAGGTGTATCGGTAAGAAAAGTGTTACCACGTTCTTCAAATTCTAACGTTGAGGGGGTTTATAAAAAAAAATAGAATCCTTAGAGACTGAAGTTCAAAATATTAATGCGATGATGGAGGACAAGATTAGAGCGTCGGTGCAGTCTATGTTTGCAGAAATGCAAAGACAATTTCAGATTGCAGCTCCCACTCCTCCACCTCCTCCTGCAGACCCCATTATTTATCCTCCACCTCCACCAGTAGCTTCTACTCCCCCACCTCAGCCTGTGGACCCCATTTTTTATCCTACTTCTCCGCCACAGCTTCCTACTTATTGCGAGTTGTATGTTGATGATTCTCAACATCATATAGTAGCATATGAGTTGGTATATTGTATAGGAGATACAGTTCATCATCAACAATTGGAGGTAGAGAATCAGAGGATCACTATACATGATATTATAGATATATCAGCTAGGGTACCACTACCTACAGATGAGGTGGCGACAGTTGGACAGAGTATCGGCCATTTTTTAATTTGGCCATCCAGACTTCTTCGACTCATTACCATAGAGGTATGAATGTTATATCTTTTATTTTGTTTTTTTATTAAAGTTGTTTTATCATTTGAAAACTAATATATTTTTTTATTTATTGTTACAGGAATACTTCAAAGGTAAAGAAATACTATATAGACAACAACAAAGACAAATGGATATGACATCAGATACAAAATCTAGTAGTCTTGACAGATTGTCAAGATATTCAAATTTGTTGGCGGGTTATTATGAGTTTGCAATGGAATCTCATGTTTGTGGACGTGAAATAAGTGTGAGGATTATGAAAACTGATATCATAGAGCTTGTTACTGGAGATAAGTTGGGCATCAACGTGGTGCAAATTTTTTGCATGTAAGTCTTAACACCTTTTCCCTGCGTTATATTTATTAAAAATGTATACTTATGTACGTTTTGTATTAGGCATCTTTATAAAATTTGTGAGAGGAATGAGCTGACAGATGTATATGGATTCATGGACCCGTAATTGATTTCCCCTGAAGCATGTGCATTGAATGATGAACAAAGAATGGTTTATATTGCTGAAAGACTTGAAAAGAATATAGTCACACAATGTTGGACGATGCCTTTTTGTGAGAGGTATGAAACACATTTCTCTCAAAGAGTTAATTATCTTTTAACATAAAAAACCACTAACGTTAAATTTCCTTTTATCAGTGATCATTGGATGTTAGGGGTTTTTTTCCCAAGGGAGAAAACACTTTATTGGATATGCTCTGTCCATGACGATGTGCGGGAAAGTTTTAAGAATATATTGAAAAAGTAAGTTTCAATTTCTCAATAGTTTTATATATTATAATGAATTTTAAATTTACCCAATTTGTATTATTTTCTAACAGTGCATGGGCCTACATTTGAAAAAACACAAAGAAAAGGAGTGCGAAGATCAAATATGTAAATGTGAAGGTAAATATCCATTTATAATTTGTACTTTTTGATTTATTGCATAAAAATAATATATTGAATTTACACTCATTCAAACAAAATTGTCATGAACAATAAGGCTTCATCGAATACGGATATTATATGTTAAGATTTATGTATGAAATAATAACAACTATGACAGTTGTGAATTTTGACCTGGTACGATTTCCTCTTAAACTTTTCCATAACATTTCAATTTGATTTATTCATTATACACGTTAACTACTTTCCTTTTCATTTATAACTTTTTGATGACCCTCAACCATATACTGCTGAAGACATCAAACACTTACAAGTAGAGTGGTCAAATCATTTTACAGGTTTGATTGAATTTTAGTTGTTTGTAATGTAAAATGTAATTTTGAATATTGTCGTTGTAATTGAGTATTTGGTAGTTGTTTAGGTTGGATTTAGTTTTTTTTTGAAGTTGACAGTGTAAGTTTTGAATGTTATATATGTGAATGTTTAATTTTGCTCTACTTCTTATTTTGGTCTACCTATGATGGTTTTTCTGGTATGGATTTTGGTCTGTGGGGGAGGGGTTCCAAGGGTATGGGGGTGTGTTCACTGGGGTTGGGGGGTGTCCAGGGGTCTGGGAGGGCTGTCCGGTGGGGTGGGGGGCAGTCCAGGGGGTGGGAGGGCTGTCCAGGGCGGTCCCGGGGTGTGGGAGTGCTGTCCAGGGGGTGGGGGGGGGGGGGTCCAGGGGTGTTTGAGGCTGTCCAGGGGTGTGGTGGGGGCTGTCAAGTGGGGTGAGGGGGTGCTGTTTAGGAGGGTGGGGGGGGGGGGGTTGTCGAGGGGTGTTTGGGGCTATCCAGGGGGTCGGGGGGCAGTCCAGGGGTGTGGTGGGGGATCCAATGGGGTGGGGGAGGGCTGTCCAGGGGGTATACATGAGGGTGGGGGCTCCAATGGGGTGAGGGAAGGCTGCCCAGGGGGTATACATGAGGGCGGGGGCTCCAATGGGATGGGGGAGGGCTGTCCATGGGGTACAGATGAGGGTGGGGGCTCCAATGGGGTGGGGGAGGGCTGTCCAGGGGGTATACATGAGGGTGGGGGCTCCAATGGGGTGGGGGAGGGCTGTCCATGGGGTATAGATGAGGGTGGGGGCTGTCTAGTGGGGCAAGTTTTATATGTTATCAATGTAATGCTTAAATTTGATCTCCTTCTATTTTTGTGGTACGATTTCTTGATTTGTTTTCTGGTTGATTCTGAGGGAGAGCAGATGAGTGCATTCAATTTTTTTTTAAAAAAATTGGCTTCCACGTCGGGTATTTTATAACCGACGTGATAAAGAAAACATGAAGGGTTTATCACGTCGGTTATTTCATAACCGACGTGATAAAAAGCCTGGGAAATGGTTTATCACGTCGGTTATTTAATAACCGACGTGATAAAGAAAACGGGAAGGGTTTATAATGTCGGTTATTTAATAACCGACGTGATAGAAGGCCTGGGAAAGGGTTTATAATGTCAGTTATTTAATAACCGACGTGATACAAGGTCTGAGAAATGGTTTATCACGTCGGTTATTAAATAACCGACGTGAAACACAGGGGGGGGGGCTGGGTTTATAACGTCGGTTATTATATAACCAACGTGATAAACCCCCCTCCCCCCGGTTTATCACGGCGGTTATATAATAACCGATGTGAGAAACCCCCCCGGACTGGTTTATCACGTCGGTTATTAAATAACCGCCGTGAAACACGGTGGGGGGGGGGGGCTGGGTTTATAACGTCGGTTATTATATAACTGACGTGATAAACCCCCCTCCCCCCGGTTTATCACGGCGGTTATATAATAACCGACGTTCTAAACCAGTCCGGGGGGGGGGGTTCTCACGTCGGTTAATAAATAACCGATGTGATAAACGATTTCCCAGTCCTTTTATCACGTCGGTTATTTAATAACTGACGTGATAAACCATTTCCCATGCCTTTTATCACGTCGGTTATTAAATAACCGACGTTATAAACCCTTCCCGTTTTCTTTATCACGTCGGTTATTTTATAACCGACGTGATAAACATCGCGATTTTATGTTTTTGACGTCGGTGTTTAAATAACCGACGTAAAAAACGTTATTTATAACGTCGCCCATATTAACGTCGGCTAGAAACCGACGTAAAAAATTAAAAATAATCGACGTAAAAAACGTTTTATGCACTAGTGATTGACATAAATCAATATTTAAAACAAATACTATATTATTGGTTGATATAATATTCCTAAAAATGTAAGGTTCAACCAAAGGCCTTAAATAATATTATATATGTCATTAATGATCTACTTGAGGTTCTTTTGGATGTTTAGAGTAAGTTTATTAACCATATAGAGTAAGAATACAAGAAGACAGAGTAAAAGATAAACTATTAAACTAAGAGTTAAATCTAAAAGTTAATGTTAATATGGTGACCTAAACCTGTCTAAATCCTATTGGTTGAGAGGTTTTCGACCCATACACACCTTAGCCTTTAAATAATTCATTTTGGAGCCATTAGAAATCGAA
The DNA here is from genome assembly GCA_963277665.1 of Viscum album. Lineage (NCBI taxonomy): Eukaryota > Viridiplantae > Streptophyta > Magnoliopsida > Santalales > Viscaceae > Viscum > Viscum album. Next base: position 1,468,746,714 of record OY728125.1, on the reverse strand, counting down.
AATGAATTTATTATAAAATAATATTTTAATTTTTTTCCTAAGCTGCCCCTCACCCCTCTTATAAAAGAGCACTCCCCCTTTACTCTAATTCACACCTTCTAAGCCATTTGGATCGGCCAACCCCTGCCCAAATATCCTCCCAACTATCTTAAATTCATCCTAGAGGCCTTAATTTTGTCAGAAAACCATCCTAAGGATCGCTTTTGATCAAATCAAAAGGAAGAACCCGGAGATGAGGTAATGATTTCACCACCATCTTTCAAGTTTTCTTATTCTTCCAATTAATCTTTCTTTATTGTTTCCATTCTAAAATAATAACTGCAGTATCTTATATATACTGTGATGTTATTATAAATATGGAACAACTATATTCATTATTTTATCCATCTTATGAATGATAATGTCACCATGCGTATGTACGTACGGCTTACCGTCTCCACGCCATGATGTAATTTTTTATTCAACAATATGTTATTTGGATGGATATAATGATGAGTAATATGTATATAAATAATGAAAATAACATGCTAATGTCTCTGTAAAATTAATATACCATACAATTCCACAACTTTGAGGAAATGATATTGTAGCTCGTGCGTACGTACGAATTACCGTCTCCACGACGCGATGAGATTCATTTCCACGTTCACCATTCATCGATGATTATAAATATATATATATTACTAATAAGTATATAATATATGACATAATAATGATACTAGATATATATATATATATATGAAGTACTTATATCTTATTTACTTAGTTCTGTTCAATACGAGATGAAAACAAAAACAACATTTATGCGTACGTACGGACTACCGTCTCCATAAATGGTGTTTTTCATTTCATATATATGTCTATTATACATATTTATATTCTAAATATATATGATATATAAATCATGTTTTATATTCTGGAAGTAATTAAATCTTTATCTAAGTGATACAATTAAGAGTAACAAGTTAAAACACGTACAATAAAGAAAGCGATTATTACCCGAAATGTTAATTTTACATGAAAATTATTATTAAATGGGTAGTATAAAGTAATAAATAAATCATGTATGATATCATAAATATTAATATGGTTTTGTTATACTTTAATAACATACGACGATCTTCATACAGGAGGTTAAACATACCCTCGACTAAAGGAAAATGCAAGGTAATGGGTTTTAATCTCACTCCTTATTCCCGTGAGATTCATGCCATATTTACACTATTACCTTTTGTGTGGTGTATGTATTGCCCACAATTGTATTCTTTGTGTAATAAACTTTAATTTATGTGTATTTACATATTCATTGTATGATACCTCTTTCATGGGGTGTATGTTTCGTAAGTTACCAAATTGGTAAGGGATAATTTCACAATCTCTTTATTATCCGTGGTTCTTTTTACATAAGTACCTACTGGAACATATTTATTATCCATGTCCGTGTTTCATGAAAGAGTTTTAAAAGGGATTATTTTAAGGGACTTTTTTTTTACTAAAATATCATTTCAAATGTTTTATATATTTATTCTTCTAAATCGTTCTCATTAATGTCCATGTCTTCAAAATGGTTTTTAAGGATTTATTTATATGGACATGAATGTTTTTAAAATATTAATTCCTTTCAAAAGTTTCAAAGTGGTATGAGACACTTTGATTCAAAAATGTCTTGCAATTTCTTCCTTTCTAAATTGTTTGACTTTTAAATGTTTTCAGGAAAAAGTGATATTTCTCTCAAAGAGTTTTACAAATCATTTTCATCTATGTCAAAATTCTTTAATGGATTTTAAACTTGTTTTGAAGTTGATTTATTATTATACAAATCTTCTATATGGTATTGAAAGTTTTTTGAAATGTTTAATTGTGGATGTGTTATTTTTATACCATTCATGGTTTATGGAGAAAGTATTGACATTTCGTATGTTAGTTTTAATATGAATGTTAATGTTATGTTTAAACCTGTTTATATGAGGAATGCAGTGGACTTAGTAAGTGAAGGGTGGAGCCCACTATAGCTCCTTGATGCATTGGTATGTCTCATGAGACAAACTAGTGTCTTGGTACAAGGCCTTGACAAAACCTTATTTGTAGTCTTGGCACTAGGCCTTGACTACATGGTTATGATAGTCTGACATTATGCATTCCATCATTATGAAAGTGGTTATTGATATTTCATGTGATTATTCGACTAGTAGAATATCCATGTGAATAAGTAAATGACATTATTTCACTTTATTATTTCCATATTATGCTGAATTTAAAGTTTAAAAGACTTTTGTTTTAGTTATACATTGCCTTAAATTTTTATGCTTATTTATGAAAGTTTCCGTTGTATTGCTTACCCTTAATGAGCATTTGAGATCACCCCTTTCTATGTTTTATTTTTCCCAGGATTCCAAGAAGTGTATTGTGATTGATATGCAAGGTTAATCCAAGGGAATAATGGCGTTCATAAAAGATTATTTATGTTTTTTTGTATGTTATAATGTGTAATGTAACATTCATGTATGTAATCTATTTTCCAAGACTTCTAAACCGATCGGTCCTTCGGGACATGATTCTTTGTAATCATGCCAATTTATTAAAATAATGCACCGACTCTGGGTAACTGGGGTCGGGGCCTTACATTATAATAATAAAATATGAATTCTTAGGTAGGTCTATTGTAGACTACATCTCTTTAGTATTTGTTCAATGTATGTAATTTGATGTAGTCCTTGCAATCTGTTGGATATATCAGGAACAATCTTAATTCCAATGATATATGCTGATTCTCCAAACTCCATCATAGAGATGAACTTCATTAAACGGTTATTAACTGACAATAAGACTAGTATGTCATTTCCAACAAGTAATGTGTCATAAATGTATACTACTATAAATATGACTATACTCCCACTTATCCTCTTTTAAACATATTGATCATATACATTTTTATGATATAAAATTCTCTTATGACTTCCTTGAATTGAATATTTCATGAAAATGATACTTGATTTAACTAATAAATGGATATCAGTAAATTTCATATATTATTATAATTTTATGGAGTCACAAACCCTTCTGTTTTTTCATATATACATCTTCCTGAGTGTTTCTATTAATTAATGTTTTTTAACATTCATCTTCAAAATCTCATTATCATGAAAAGATTCTATAGAAAGTAGAATTATTGATGATTTTAAATATGGATACCCGAGATACGATTTAATCTTATTCAATGCCTTTATTATATTTAAATCCTTTATTCAATAGCCTTTAATTATATGTAATCACTTTACCTTTCATGTTCAGTTTCTCTGGAATACCCATTTTCCCCCAACAAGCTTTACATTGACCACTAGATTGACTAAAACCTAAAATTGTATTAATATATAGAATATATCTCAACATTCATGTATGCTTTCCATTTTGAAGCATAAATTCACTCTATTAACACCATGTAGAGAAGATGATCATCATTTTAAACCAACAATGAGACTCTAACTTCAGTAACTAGATTTTTTTATGTTTTCTGTCCTCTCTGATTCTCCTATATAGTACACATGTTTCGGGGAAAACATATTCCATGGGAACCTATGGAACCCATTCCAATACAAACTATTGTGTATATTGAACATAAACTTAATCATAGTCGATATTTCTCCCGTTATCCTTATTGAGGATGTGCTCCCTTTAAACTAAAATGCTTTATCTTAAGACATTCACCTGATCTGAGCGATTATATAGACATTATGAACTTTTTTCATTGGAATACCTATTGAGATGGATTTTGTGCCTTGAGGTTCTATTTTTCTTCTAGATTTATGCAAAAACAAATTCCTCATAACTCCATACATGAATACATGTAAAAAAGGATTCTTTTCACTCTATAACTCAAAAGAAATATCATTTTCAAGTTTGGTTTGTACATGGTTTGGTGTGTTGGTTGTAGTATGTAATAAATATACCCAAAAAGAAATATAGATGACATGCATGGATCATCATCAACCATACAATTTCAAACAAGGAAAAGATACCTCTATTCACTAAACAATTTTCACTATAGTGTATAAGGAGGAATGAGATAGGATAATATCTCACAATCCTATATAAATTTGATAAATTCTTGGTTAATATATTCAACACCTCAATCAGATTGAATCTTCATTATCTTATCAGCATGATGATTCTATGTTTTATTCTTGAATTATTTGAATTTATAAAATGTTTCCAACTTATGCCTCAATAAGTATACATATCCATTTCTACGTAAATCGTCAATAAAAGTAATGAAGTAAGAATACACACATGTAGATTTGAATGGAAACGATCCATATACATTAGTGTGTCCCAAATGTAGATGCTTTGTATATCTTTCTCCTTATACACCAAAAGTTTTCTTAGTCATTTTATCTTGTAAAAATTATGAAATATGTAAAGTGTTTTTAGCTTAAAAGGGTCTTAGTAACAATCCTAATAAAGCACTATCAAAATCATCTAATTTAGATAACCAAGATAGTTATTTTAAAGTGGGGTATGAAATAAGTCATGAAATCATTTTTTGTTATCAATTTTCAGTACTTGTTTTTCATAATTTAGTACATAAAGTCCATTATTTAATTGTTTTCTACAGTAACATTTTGTTCTATTAAAAAATAAATATTATTTCTAAACTTGAAAATAAATCCATCTATGTCCATAAAGGATATAGTAATTATGATTTTGGTAATAGTTGATACATAATGAAAATATTTTAAAATATAGACCATCCTTGTTGGAAACAGAAGGTGGTAGTCTCTAATGGCTAGAACAACTATCCTCACACCATTGAAAGCTTATAAATACACCAATCCTTTGGAAATAATTTGAAATCTACCGAGTTCCAAGATTTTAATATAAATGTGAGAACTATAAGCTAAATATAACACCCAATGCATGGATTTAGGAATATTTCACTCAATAAAAAATGGAATTAATGTTTTCCCATGATTTTTATCAAATTTAGTTCTTTATATGGATTCCTAGATTACAACATTAAAAACAAATTGCACCATTTTCCTTTTCCTATCTTTGGATCATCATTTTCTTGCATTGATGGTGCTCAATATCCTTAGATTTGGAAAGTTCCTTGAGCCCATTTTCTTTAATATCACTTTTATAAATCATATGGACTATAGTTTTTTCAATCCTCTTATCCTTAACAACATGGAAAATCAATGCAATGACTTCGAAGAGATACTTCCCACTATTCATCATGTTATAATTAATAAGGAAACTAGACAATCTCTTTGACATTAAGGAAAAAATGAGATTTTTGTGCAACTCATCAGGGATCTAAAATCCCAATATTTTGAAGTGTGAAATGTATCCTGTAATCTTGACTACATGATCCCATATAACATTGAATATCTAATCCTATATGTGAAAAATATATTCAAGTTCTCATATCTCTCATGTCATGCCTTCAGCTAATAATGATCCAACATGAGAGACATCTTTTTATATGAAACCATGTATTCTTGTTACATTAAGAGATATCCATATGTGGATGACAACATGAATCATTGGACATATATGAAATCGTCCAAATTTTTCATATTGAGAGATTATTTTTCCTCAATGGACACTTCTATATTCCTTGAGAATTAAGTATTCCAACACGTATAATTTTATTTCAAGGAATAATATAACACGTAAACAAATATACCATTCCATTAAATCCAAGCTAATGAGATGGTTAACCTTCAATAGAATAGATCATAGTGATATTTTTTAATCAATGTGAGTTTCCATTTTTATAATAAATAAGTTCATAATTTTTATTAAATAATATTGGAAACATGTTAGATAATATATTTCATTTAATATATTAAATATAATATATTAATATCAAACTATTATATCAAAACCTAATATCCATCATGGTTAGATTTATAATATATCATTTCATGGATATTCTAGTTGAAAGGATCCATGTTCCCTTTATCATAACCCATACATGGACTAGACAATTTATTTAACAACTTTTATGTAGGCAAAGCTTTCCAACTGCATTAACTTGTTGCTCCTTGATCTATTGAGTGGAATCCCCAATATTGAAATATGGGATAATAATTTCCTCAATTCCTTTCCCCATAGTTATACCACGACCATGAGAATTCAACCCTTAATGCGAACATAGTTAATTTAATCAAATATCTAAAGTAAAAATTCCCTGATAATTGAATTCAACCTGATATGAGAGGGTCAATGTCATGACCCCCTCCCCACAAGGTGTACCCCTCCTGGGTTGACAATGTGAGAAGGGAGATAATGACCCCCCGAGTCCCACCTCTAGTAGGCCCCGGGTTGACGACTAATAAACACACAAATGGAAGACATTACCCTCTAAGAGAACACATGTGGAAGAGAGAGATAAGATAAACACCAACCAACTCCAAATCAGACTGCAATATAAAAGAAATCTCAAGTACACATATGTAATTTCATGCAAAACTACTACAATTGGAAGAGAAAACTGTATATACCAAAAGATAATAAAAATGGAAATGACAAAGAAGCCTGAACAACTCTTGCATCCCCAAGCAAGTGGTAACTAGCCTGATCTCCAACCTACTCCAAGTGACCTAAAAAACAATTTATATATACGTAGGTTGAGTATAACAATATAATTAGTAGAATCCTCCCGAGAGCCTCTCGTGCAAAGGTAATGAAAGCATCCTAAAGAACAATGAACAAAAAGTGAAACTAACTTGTCAAATAAACATTTCTACTAATTTCCTATCCTCACCATGGATACTCTCACCATGTATCACATACAAGAGTATATAATATAATAAAGAATATCAAGGGTACCCCACTACCAATTCTCCACTGGTTTGGCGCTTTTCCCCAACGTCGCATGTCCTAGCATCTCTCTCCAAAATGGTCATCCCGAAGACTCTTGGGAGAGCACTACCACATGCATCTCATTCAACACAAAGCTTACCCGCAAACCCTAAGGCGAAGCACCATGCCATCCACACAACCAAAAGTAACCAGGTAGTTTTTGGGTGCCACCACAGCCTTCATAACGTGTATCATACATCGGGTATTATGCCTCAATCCATTACAGACCATACGCCGGGTAAGGATCCTCAAGACACCACAACCTATACACGTTATACCTATAGTAGCACAAAAGAAACTATATCCTGAATATATGTGTGTGAAATAAACTCAATACATTACATCCCTCTACACACATATATGGGAAAAACTAACTACAATGCCTACCAGCACTAGTAACTACCAAAAGAAGATATTAGGGCCAAAGGGGGTAGTCAGCCATCCATCCTCCCACCAAAATGTTGTGGAAAACACCCACATGGATCAGAATCCCCAGGGTGTCAGTTTCCTTAACTGAAGGAGTGGAGTAGTGTATAGAAACACAAAACGTACAGAATATACTATAACTCACAACCACACTATGGTCATAACCTAGTCTTAGACTCAACTGCAGCTAAAGTCTCTCGGACTCCCGACTGCTATTGCTAAGACAAGTGTTGGGACCAGGTTGGATGGAGAAGAAATTAAGAAGGGTTTGATGTTACAGAGTGTTGTCTTTTGTTGTCAAAGAAGATAAATCAAATCACTTTGCAAAGTACATGGGAAACCAGACGATGCTTTGCTGGTATGTTTTTCAAAAATATCATATGTTAGGAGAACTTGTGATGCAAGCCTCACGAAGGAAAGTGGGTGAAATGATGATTCTAGTCATATTCAGTTTTTATTGGAAGGAATGATGCTACTGGAAGATAGAGAAGTTTCAGTTCTTCTCATTGTAACCCTGACGATGCTAAATCTGGTCTATCAAAGGATATCTATCACGATAGTGGAGTTCGTGATGAAAGCTGAAGAATGTTTATGGGAAGCTGTAAGGAGAGAAATGAAAAAGGAACGGACAATCTAGAGGCGGCACAAAAGAATTGTTTAAGGTGACTCCGTTTTCCAGTGTTTGCCCATTTTTATGACCTGAAAATCAAAAAATGGAGAGAGTTGTTTTTGGCAATGGGAGGTGCGCGAAAAAATAAAGCGGTGCACGAAATATTTGTGGGGTGAACAAAAAATAAAACGGTGTGCGAAAAATAAAGCGGTGTGTGAAATATTAGCGGGGTGCGCGAAAAATAAAGTGGTACGCGAAATAATGGCGTGGTGAGTGAAATAGAGGAATGGAGTTTTTCGCACAAGAGGTGTTTTAAGATCCGAAGGTCCGAAATTGGAAAAGGCATGAGGTGCGTAAAAAATTGGAGCATTGCGCGAAATATGATGTTGTGTGAAAGAGTTTTTACGCGCATAAAGAAGGTTTTATGCACGGATTAGTGTTTTTAGCGCAAGGTTAAAAAGGCCTATAAATACGAGGTGATCCCATATTATTTGTTAAGTGCTCGACACTTAGGGAAAATCTTGAGATCTGATGTGCGAAAATTTATACGCTAAGTGAGTTGCGCGAAAAGAAAGAGGTTTGCGTGAAAAGAGGAAAGCTGCGTGAAAAAGAGGGAAGTTGCGTGAAAATTGAAAAGTTGTGCGAAAAGTGAAAAGTTGTGTGAAAAAGGGAAGTTGTGCGAAAAGTGAAAAGTTGCACGAAAAAGGGAAGTTGTGCGAAAAGAATTCTGCACCAAAAGGGAATTTTTATGCGCAAGCCATTTGAATTACGCTCAAGGTATCCTAAAGGTTGCGCAAAAGAGTTTCAGTCTTCGTATGTATTCGGTTGTGCGTACGATAGTTCTTACCGGCTTCTGGGTAAGAAAGTGAAGATTTGTACATCAAAGAATACACATGTTCAATTGAAAAGAAGAACTGAAATACTGTAAATCCCTATTTGTGCTAAGAGGGTGCACACACACTTGAGGATTGTTTTCCAAGTGTTACACAAGTGTAAGGGTATATCCTACTCGTTGTATTCCACATCAAAGGATTGTTTTCTAGTGGATTATGTGGTACTGGATTGTTTCCATACCATACCAAGGACGTAGCTACTCTTGTTGAGTAGTAAACCTTGTAAATCTTGTGTTCATGTGGTTGTGTGTGTTCAGAAGGGAAGAAACTCTTTAACAAGAGGCGAAAGCTGTTTCAAAAAGAAGGAAACATAAAAAGAAAAAGATATCACTGATTCACCTCCTGCCCCTCTTAGTGATACTTGGATCCTGATTGGGAACTTCAACAAGGTATCCTATATGCACACAACCATTTAAAGAGCTACATTAGATTACTTTATCCCTTTTTATCAGTTTCACTTTACATTAAATAATATTTTAACCATTAATTAACTGTTATTAATTCCACATTACATTTATTTATCATCACACCCATTGCAACCTTAGCATTGTGTCCCAGCAAGCTCCAACCCCATGAGTTAACATCATTTATTAAATCATTTATTAACAACATTATCATGTTCCCATAATTCCAGATATTCTAGAAAATCTAAACAAATATATCAACACAATGCTCTCAACACGGTGGGTAGATGGGCTACCTATCGAGTCTTTTCCACCTATAAAAGAAGCATAGAATCATCCTCCCTCAAGAAGCTAATCATGGAAAGCATGAGGCACACCCCGTCCGTCTTCTCCCCTTTTAAATGGAGGGAAAGTAAGACCAACTGCCTCAAGAAGCGGGGAAAGTAATTCAAATAAACAAACTAGGGATTCAACAAGAAACCACATTCACAGTAGCAGGTAAGCCCAACTTCAACTTGTTTCATCATCTCTGGTGTCCTCCCCGACACCCACCTGCATAAACTGATGCATCTCGACACTTTGGGCATCAACTGCTACCACAACCACTAGGCCACAATTCCCCCCACATCTCACAATAGCCATTCAGGACCACATCACATCACAAGCAGTAGGAAAAAAACATGATATCAATTGGTCTCTTGGCCCTTAAACAAGGCATTCTACCTTCACAAGCAATGAGCTCTCACAACACCAAGCATAAAGCTCTTTGGCCTTTACAAGAAAGAGGGTGACTCAGAACCCTACCAAACCTTATCATTTATCAAACAACCAGTTCTTTAATCCATCTTGAATTAACCGATTCATTATTAGTAGGTTCTAATTATAGGAAACCAAAAAATAAAGATATCATTGCTATCACAAATAAGTAAACATTCTTATTACATCAATTTGATTAACATAAAATTACAAAAACAACAACTGCATTCCTTTACAAGCCTCTTTATATTAATCCAATTAATTATAAATTAATTCTAGCATTACTTTCTTTACCAATTTCATCAAGAACAACATTCTAATATGAAAATCATAGATATCACAATATCTAGAAAATAAAAAGGCAAACCATTATCAAGATGCAAAGTAACAACATGTCATCAACCCAATTCTTTTAATCCAGTTCAAGTATTTCATTAGGTAAATTCCATTGTGATCCAAAGGGCTAAAACATGACAAATCTATAGTTTCATGTAAAATAATATAGAAGCAATGAATCCATTACCTCTAATGGTTTCTGAAGTTCTTCGCTCGAGAATGGATCAAAGAAGCAGATCACGATCACGTTCCCCGCAACAATTGCATACACCTGAGGACGACGTGGCACAACCGCATCCACAAAATCCAAAAGAAACTCCCTTAGAACCTTGGAGATCAAAATCCATAGAAATTCAAGGAGAAATGGGAGAAGACGGATCAAATAAAACCAAATAATGAAGGTAGATCCTACCTCGGATTGAAGACGGATAAAAGAAGGAAGCGGGCACCGATCCTGGGTGAAGGAATCCCCAAACTTTGAAGTGGGAGGTGTTCGGGTTGTCTGGAGTCGAGAGGGGGTGCACTCAAGTTGTAGGGTTTGAAAAACCCAACTGTCTGGGTGTCTTTAAAACACCCAGTAGTGGGCAGTACACGATGTGTACCTCCTCGTCACGTCGTGTACCACCTCAGGGCAACTTACGCTAAAAAATGTGTCACCTCAATACTTTGTTTTATTTTTCTGAAACCCAAATTATACACGTTGTGTACCCCTTGGTCATGTCGTGTTGCCCCCCTCTTTCTAGCTTCTCATGACCGAACTCCTCCAGACTTCCTCTGAGCCTTCTCTGAGCACCTCGGTCTTCAAAAACATGCCATGGGTCGATCCACACGGGTCCGGGCCCTTACATCATATACCTCTCAAAACTTTCTCATCCTCAAGAATCCAAAACCAACCTAGAGAGGAAACAGAAAAGGGGTTGTACGAACAACCACCCCGCGGGATACCTCTCAAGGCTCTCGCCACCACAAGAGCTCAACCACACAAAAAGAACAACACGAAACCTCTTGACAACCACAACTATCTCCCAACTGCTCTCCAGAGGGAGATAATGTCCAAAGAGAGAAAGCCACAACAAGAAACAAAAGAAAGGTATCTTATAATCATTAATGTTCTACAACCATAAAGCGAATATCATTACAAGGAAAGAGTTAAACATCAAACAACATGGGATACTGAGCGCGTGTCTGCAACTCATGTTCCCAGGTACTCTCATCCATGCCATTGTGCCACCACAAGACACATACCAAGGGGATAGAATGCCCGTGAAACACCTTCTCTTTGTGGTATTGGATCTCCACAGGCCACTCCTCGAATGTGGCATCATCGTCAACATCGATCTCTCCCCAATCGATGACGTGAGTTTTATCATGAAGATAATGACGGAGCTGTGACACATGAAAAACAACATGTATCTGGCTCATCTGTGAGGGAAGTCCAACTCAATTTTCCATGACCCCAACATGAGCGAACACCTAGAAATGTCAAAAAAACCAGGGAGGCAACTTAATCTCACATCCAAACCTTTGCTGCCCACGACATGGAGTCACCTTCAGAAACACGTGATCCCCACCGTCATACTCCAATGGTCTCCTTCTCTGATCAACATATGATTTATAATGATATTGTGCTGCCTTCCTCCTCTCACGAACCATCTGAACCATCTCTTTCGTATTCTACACTAGTTTCGGTCTGAGAATAACTGACTATTTGACCCCAGTTCAGCATAATGGAGAATGGAAAGGTCAACCATACCAGGGTTCAACCGACACCATACTGATGGTGGAGTGAAAAATATTCTTGTAAGCATACTCCTACAAGGGTAAGGGACTCATCCACGAACCTCCCAAATCCATGACATAAGAGCGTATCATGTCTTCAAGAGTTTGGATGGTCTGCTCTGTCTGACCATCCGTCTGTGGATGAAAAGCAGTGCTAAGGCATAACCAAGAACCAAAAGCATGTTGGAGACCTCTCCACACCCTAGAGTTAAAACGAGTATCTTGATCAGAAATGATCATCCTTGGGACATCGTGGTGTCTCACTACCGCCTCCAAATACCCTCTTGGTAAAACCTCTTCTGAGATCGATTTCAAGACTTCTATGAAGGGGAATGATTTTATCAAACGAACCACCAATACCCATATATCGTCATGGCCTCCCAGAATTTGAGGTAAACCAGTAACAAAGTCCATCAAGACGTCCTCCAACTTCCATTGAGTAACATCTAATGGATGGAGAAAAACACCAGGGACACGAGGCTTGGTCTTCACCTTTTGGAAGATCAAACATCAAGACACAAACTCCGCAACATCACGCTTCATCCCAGGCCACCAAAACTAACTTCTCAAGGCTCGGTACATCTTTGTCACGCCAGGATGCTCTGCTAAAAGATAACTGTGGAACTCTTGTAGAACCATCTCAAGCATCACCAAAAGAACGAGAGGCCTTCCCTGATACAACACTCATTGATTTTCATCCTCAGACAATCCATCAAGGTCCTCACCACAAACAAGTCAGTCTCTCTAGACCTCCACCTCTAGATCCCCCAACTGAGACTCTTCCACCTGTTGCACTTGAGATGACTACACCATCATCTAAAAAAGACATCCGCTTCCCCCAACTTCTCCCATATTGAGGTGTAATGCTGAAATTTCTTCCATCACTCGCCAAGAATCACCATATTCATACACTACATCACTACATGAATTCCTACTCATCACATCAGCTACAACATTCCCCTTTCTAATTGTATACAATATTTCGAAGTCGTATTCCTGCAAGAACACAAACGACCAACGCTGCCGCAAGATCAAGTCATGTTGGGAGAAAACATACCTTAGGCTCTTTGGATCAGTGAAAACCACAAAGCGCCCTTCAAGGAGGTAATATATCCACAACATCAAAGAAAACACCATGACCACAAACTCGAGATCATGGGTGGCATAGTTACATTCATGGGGACACAACTACTGTGACCCATAAGAATCAAATGATCTCTGCTTCATTTGAATGCAGCCTAACCCCAGAAAAAAAGCATCATAGAAAACATCAAACTAAACTCCCTCAGCTGGCAGAAAAAGAATCGGAGCACTGAACAACTTCTCTTTCATATACTTGAAAGTTGCCTGACACCGATCAATCCACATGAATGCCTGATCCTTCCTGGTCAATTCTTTCAGAGGAGTCTCTACCCAAGATAATCAGCTACGAACCTCCTGTAGTATCTTGAGAGACCAAGGAAACTTCACACCTCTACCACTTTCTTTGGGGATACCCAAGACACAACGGCTTCCATCTTCGAAGGATCCACAACTACTCCCCATTGGAACACCACATTCCCCAAGAAACAAACTTCTCGTGCCCAAAACTCACACTTCGACAACTTCCCAAATAGTTGTTGTTGACGAAGAACTACCAAAACAGCGTGCAGATGCTCTGCATGCTCCTTCTCAGATGCAGAGTACATAAAGATGTCATCGATGAAAACCACCACAAACTTATCTAGGAACTCACAGAACACATCGTTCATCAATCCCATGAACACATTTGGAGCATTCGTCACACCGAATGACATTACAACGAACTCGTACCATGACAACAATGGAAATCAGTCTTTAGGATATCATCATCCTTCACATGCATATGATGATACACTAACCGCAAGTCGATTATTGAGAACCAATGTGCACCCTTCAGTTGATTGAATAAATCATCAATCCATGGAAGAGGATAGTTATTATTCACTGTCACTTTGTCTAAGCGACGATAATCGATACACAACCAAAAATTTCCGTCAGACTTAAACACAAAAATATCAGTGCACCCCACGATGACGCACTCATCCGAACAAAACCGCACTGTAACAAACTATCGAGCTATACACGCAGCTCCCACAACTCAAAAGTGGCCATCGTAAATGGATACAAAGATATAAGAGACACTCCTGGCTGTAGCTTGATCGCAGACATGATCTCTCATTGAGGGGGTATTACTAAAACCTCTTATGGAAAGGCATCAGGGTACTCTTCTACGACCCTAGGAAATGCCAACTATTGAACCTCCGAAGAACTCAGTATCAGCTCATCCATTAGAGATGACAAGGACAGAACACGCCTTTACCCATCTGAGGGTCTCGTTGGTCAACAAACACTGATGGCTCTCCATCAGCATTGAAGAACACCACCTACCTCTTGAAGAAATCCATGATATCCTGCAACGAGTACAACCAATCCATGCCAAGGAATACATCATGTGGTTGTATCTGTAAACATATAAAATCTCTCCAAGATCGATGCTTCCCCAGCACTAGCCCATAGTCTCTACATACTTCAATCAAGTTAGCTCGACCTCTAACTGGCGTAGTCAATGCCAAGGGAACTAGAAGCCTCTCTACCTAAAGTCCCAAAGCATGGACAAGGGTAGATGATATGAAGGAGTGTGTCACTCCTAAATCAAACAATACATACTCCCATGTAGAAAACAAGAAAAGGGTACCTCGAATGACGTCTGGCTCACCTGGCACTAGCAAATCTAAGGCATGAAACTGACCACAACCTCCTCCAAGGCCTCTCTGACCCTGATGATGACTACCACCATGGTCACACTCTCCTCTATGAGTACTGGGAGAATCTTGGGGTTATCCCATGCCTGCCCCATTTTCTCTCAACTGATCCAAAACTGGTTCAACCTTATTTCTCTTCTTCAGTTGGAATTGCCTCAATCGAGGAACCTGGAGCGGAACACCTGGTGCCCGATGACATCTTTGAAAGGTCGAGCACTATCGATTATGATGACCTCGTCCTCTAAAAGATACAAAGTTCATGATCCCTTGGAATAGGATTGAGAGCCTCTTCCCCCTGAAGAAATGAGATGCTAAGGATTGGGACCTACCCCCGGAAAAACAGAAACTCTTCTGCCCTAAAAATCAGGAACCCTGGACCACATCTCGACTTTATGAGGAATCCTGATGACTCCCCTCTTGTTACAATCTGGTTATGGGTAATGTCTCCTCGATGAACTTTGCCCTCGCCAACACCTCATGATATGTCTTCAGCATAAATGGGGTGACCTAGTGCTGGATATCTGGATGCAAAGCCTCCTAAAAATGCCTCTCCTTGGCCTCCTCATCCGGAAACAGATCCACAGAATATCATTATAGGATCCTGAAATGGATTCCAAACTCTCACACACTGGAGCTGCCATGTCGAAGGGTAAGAAGCTCCTGGCGAATGGACACCTTCAGAATCGATGAAATAAACTCCACTCTGAACTTTTCTCAGAACTCCTCCAATGAGATCGCCAGCTCCTCACGATCCCTGAGGAACAAGAACCACAACTGCCTCACTTCCCCACACTACATCTTCACAACCAAAGATACTTGGTGCTTCTTCTGAGCACCAATCGAGCTAAAGGCTATCTCAACCTCCTCCAATCAGTCTTCTATGAATGCATCTGAAACGTATCCCTCGTACTTCTGCAAACATGGATGCTGAAACTCTCAGAGTGTCCTCTTCCAAGTGTCCTCATCCTCAACCTCTACCCTGTGGCAATCTGTTGGCATAGCTTGCTGGACATATTCTGTGTGAACTTAACAAGGATATCGACTTGGAGCTATAATTGCAAAATAACTAACAGTAAGAGCTTCTAAACCTAGAATATGGAAGACTCAACATTAATTAATTAATTTTTTTCTTTTATTCATTTTAGGTTGACCAATCCCATGTTCTACCCCTTAAAACACAGGGACAAAGAAGAATTATGCATGATACTTTTCTAGTTCTCTACCCTACAACCTGTATCACTTTGTTTACTAGCCACTCTATACTTAAATGTCCATGCATCAGATCATAGGGGGCCCTAAACGTCTATGCCTCAACCAGTTTCCAGTGATTACATCACTTGCTAAACTTGACTGACATCGTTTCCCTACCAACCCATGCAACCTCACCTGTGCCTAACTCCAAACATCATCCTATCCCTCAAACCGAGCCTCCAATACCACTTTTTCATGACCCCCTCCCCACAAGGTGTACCCCTCCTGGGCTGAAAATATGAGAAGGTAGATAGTGACACCCGGGTCCTGCCTCTAGTAGGCCCCGAGTTTGCGACTTGCACGAAGGGCATAATAAACACACAAATAGAAGACATTACCCTCTAAGAGAACACATGCAGAAGAGAGATATAAGACAGAAAACAATCAAGTCCAACTCAGAGTGCAATATAAAAAAAATACCAATTACACATATGTAATTTCATACAAAACTACTACAACTGTAGGTGAAAACTATGTGTACCAAAAGAAAATAAAAACGGTAGTGACCATGAATCCCGAACAGCTCTTGGAACCCCAAGCTAGTAGTAACCAGCCTGATCTCCTACCTGCTCCAAGTGACCTGAAAAATAGCTTCTATATAATTAGGGTGAGTATAACAGTATACTCAGTAGGATCCTCCCCAGAGCCTCTTACACAAATGTAAATAAAGAATTCTAAAGCACAGTGAACAACAAGTGAAAATAACTTGTCATCTAAACAGGTACACTAAGTTCTCAGGCTCACCATGACTACTCTCACCAAGTATTGCATACAAGAGTATATAATATAATAATGAATATCAAGGGTACCCTGATACCACTTCTCCACTGGTTTTCCACTTTTCCCAAACGTCGCACGTCCTAAGAATCTCTCTCAAAAAAGGCCGGCCCGAAGACACCTAGGAGAGCACTACCAAATTCACCTCGTGCAACACAAATATTTCCTGCATACACCTAGGTGAAGCACCACGCCATCCACACAACCAAAAGTAACCAGATAGTTTTTGGGTTCCACCACAGCTCGCATAACGTTTATCATATGTCAGGTATTATGCCTCAATCCATTACAACCCATATGCCATGTAAGGATCCTCAACCCACCACAACCTATACACATTATACCTATAGTATCACAAATGAAACTATATCCATAATATATGTGTGTCTATACACATATATGGGGAAAACTAACCACTATGCCTACCAGCACTAGTAACTACCAAGGGAAGAGAGTGTGACCAATGGGGGTAGTCAGTCATCCATCCTCCCACCAAAATGTTGGGAAAAACACCCCCCAGGGCTCATAATCCCAGGGGTGTCAATTGCCCTAAAAGATGGGGTGGAGTAGCGTATAGAAACACAAAAAGTACAAAATATACTATAACTCACCACCACAATATGAGCATAACGTAGTATTAGACTCAACTGCAGTTGATGTCTCTCGGACTCCTGACAGCTACTGCTAAGACTAGGTATCCTATATGTACACATCCATTTAAAAAGCTACAATATATTACTTTATCCCATTTTATCAGTTTCAATTTACATTAATTAATTATTTAACCATTAATTAACTATTATTAATTCCACATTACATTTCATTAGCATCACACCCAAAGTACACTATTCCTTTAAATTAAAACCTCATCATTACATCCCATCTAGCTCTAACCTCATGGGCTAACATCATTTATTCAATCATTTATTAACAGAATGATCACCTTCCCATAATTCCAGGCATTCTAGAAAAAAAACTAAGCTACCAACACAAGGGGATCAACATAGTGAGTAGATGGGTTGCCCATTTATTCTTTGCCACCTATAGCAGGAGCATAAACCTATCCTCCCTAAATAAGCTAAACACAAAAAGAAAGTAGCATACCTCGCGCGTCTTCTCCCCATTTGGAAGGAGGTTAAGAAAGACCAGCTGCCTCAAGCACTGGGGAAATTAAACCAGATAAAAAAACAAGAGATTGAACAGACAACCACATTCACAATAGTGGGTAAGCCCAGCTTCAACCCATTTCATCACCTCCGGTGTTGTCCCCACCACCCACCTACTTAAACCCACACATCTCACCACTCTGTGCGTCAACTGCGTCCACAACCACTAGGCCTCCCTGCCCCCACATCTCACAATAGCCATCCAGGATCACATCACCTCATAAGAAGCAGGAAAAAAATATCATATCAACTGGGCTCATGGACCTTAAACAAGGCATTCTTCCTTCACAAGAAATAAGCTCTCACATCACCAAGCATTTGACTCTTTGGACTTTACAAGTAAGAGGGTAACTCAATACCCTACCAGGAATTATCTTTTATCAAACTACCAGTTCCTTAATGCATCTTGAATTAACCAATTCATTATTATTAGGTTCTAACTATGTGAAACCAAAACAGAAAGCTATTATAGCTATCAAAAATAATTAAACATGCCTACTGCATCAATTTGACTAACATCAAATTAAAACAACAACAAATAGATTCATTTACATTCCTCTTTATCATTAGACTATTAATTATCAATTAATTCTATCTTTATGTTCTTTACCAATTTGATCAAGAACAACATGCTAACAAGAAAATCATAGATATCACACTATCTAGGAAATCAAGAGTCAAACTGTTATCACGGTGCAAAACAACAACATGCGATCAAACCAATTATTTTAATCCAGTTCAAGTATTTGATTCGGTAAATTATATTGTGATCCAAAGGAAAAAACCTGATAACTCTACCATTGCATGTAAAAAAATAGAGACACAACTAATCCCCCACCTTGAAAGGTTTTTGAAGTTCTTTGCTCGAGAATAGATCAAAGCAATGAATCATAATTTCCTTCACCACAACAACTGCATCCACCCGAGGGCGCCGCGACACAACCACATAAAAAAACTAAAATAAACTCTTGTAGAACCATGGAGATCAAACGCCATAGCATGACAAGGTGAAATGAGAGAAGACAGATCGAAGAAAACCAATGAACAGAGGTAGATCATACCTCAGATTGAAGACAGATCGAAGAAGGAAGCGAGGAACTTATCTAGGATGAAGGAATCCTCGAACATTGAAGAGGGAGGCGTTCAGGTCATTTGGGGTCAAGAGGGGGTGTGCACAAGCCACAGGGTTTGAAAAACCCGAGCAGATGGATATATTTAAAACACATAGCAGTGGAGCACTACACGACGTGTACCTCATTGTCACGTTATGAACCGCCTCGAGGAGACTTACGCCAAAAAACGCGGCGCCTTGTTTTATTTTTCTGAAACCTGAATGGTACACATCATGTACCCCTTGGTGATGTCATGTAGCCCCTATTTCTAGCTTTTCATGACTGAAATCCTCTAGACTTCCTTCAAGTATTCTCTGAGCATCTCGGTCTTCAAAAACATGCAAAGGTTCGATCTACGTGGGTTCAATCCCTTACAATCAATCACTTTGAACTATGTTTCAATTTTAATGTAGTCATTGGAAGTATTTACCAACTTAATAAATAATTTTCAGTATTTTTATCTTTATATGTAAACTTCCCATTTAATATTATTAAATGATTGTTAATATTCATTTGACTTTAGTTAAATTATTACCCATGCCTTTATAATGTTTTCACATATTATAATATTTAGTTTATTTCCATCTTCCATGATTGTTAATTAATTAATTTAATGACTTAAAAAATAATAAATAATTATCCATTCCATTTACAGAAATACTATAAATAAAGTTAAATGACCATGATCTTCTTTAATTATTTTCTTATCTTACACATGATAAACCACCCTTGTCCCTCTTAACTACTTGGACCATTCCTGTTTTGATTTACAGTATTCCATCTATGTTACCTCATGGATTTCTTTCACCTTATCTCTGAACTTGTACTGCCTCCACACGTCTAGGACCTCCATCCATTAAATAATTTTACTCACACGAAAGTGTGAGGAACAACAAGATTTTTTATGGGAGGTTTGCAAAAAATAAATTGTTGTCACACAGGTACATTCATAATGAGGGAAGTGGAATAACTAAAAGTAAATTATTTAATTTAAGAAATTATTTCAAACACCATGCAATAATAAATAAAATAATCCAGTCACATACACAATTTGGTATAAGATAATGGTTATAAACATAAATGGAACAAATATGAAAAAATTCCCTATCTAGAATTTCTATCAATTTTATATTTATTATTAAGATAAACACACTTGTATTAATTCCATTATTTAATTAGTTAATTAATTATATTTATCTTAATGGCCATTTTTAGTCTATTGTGGATACCTATCATAAATGAAATTTGAAAAATAAATAGCTTGATATGTAATTACACATAATTACGTGGAATTAATTGAAGGTTATTAATTCTCCCAATATTATTACGCAATCAACATATCAAATGTAAAATGTGTAATTTGAATTTTAATGTTGTAATTATTTGTTCATCATTTAATTGAATTATTTTTTTTATTGGGAGACTACACACCATAGACTAATTATTTACAAATTGTCCTCATTCCACTCCATGTATCTGAGACAAATTCCTAAGGACACAGTGTGTTTCTCATATGTACTATGAAACATGTACTAATGAGCTACACATCATGTGTTTTACTTTTTTTTGTTCGCATAACCTTATGGTGGAATCGGTGTGTTCTTCAGATGTGAAGATTAATGAATCACATGGACTGTTCTATAGCTACACAATTTTTATCCCATCAATGAAACATTAATTTAATCTCACATAGTGTCATGTTACTTATTTTACCAAACTATTATCATGAATTTCACTTCTAAAACATGTAGACTATGTGGTGTGACCACCAGCTACAAATTTTGTGGTCCAATGGACCATGTTTTAGGTTAGACCGATCAACATGAATTGTGCATTAAATAATACACATTTTTATTACATCTCAATGGGTCATGTATCCCATGACACATTCAGTTGTGGTGAACTTGGGCACATGGTGGATACAATTGGTCATACGTTATGTACGCGTGTCTATCAGCTAGAATCCTCATCACCTTTTGATCAGATCACTGATCATTCATCTTATAATCATAATCTTTTTAATTTGATATAAAACATTAATAAAGATAATTAATTTTTTAAAGGTGTTAATTAAGCTCTAAATTAATGAAAAAATATAATATAATTGAAAATATAAAAACAATTGTGTATAATCAATCAAAAAATTATAAAAATTTATAAATTATTATGTGACCCTTATGATACCAATTGATGATTCTGGGGTTCTGGAGATGTATATCTGGCGATGCCCAACATGTTTTTTCCACCAACATCTTTGGATTTCTCCTCAAAAATTGAAATAACTATATTCTTAGAATCTAAAAAACAAAGTATCTTTTCATATATTATTTATAATTTGTTTATTTGATAAAAGAATTATTTTTCATTGAATTATTTTGTAATTTCCCAGACATTCCTGGTCAATTACTTTGTCAAATTTTGTTGCCTGGGATGTCCTGGATGCCAGAGCTGAGTCAGGAGGGTGTCAGTATCAGTAGAAGGGTGTCACCGATCGATGTCTCACCGATCGGCTTCACCGATCAGTCTCACTGATCGGTGTCGCACCCGAATCGTGCCAGAGAGGGGTTTCGGGTTTCCTTCCCTAGTTTTCCCATAACATCTCCTTTAATTTTTAATACCTATTTAATGTATCTTAAATCCGTTTTAAACCCCATAAATGATATTTAAATCCTCTAAGAGTGGGGTGAACCTTGTGTTACCAAAATGTGTGGCATGTCACCCCCCTTTTTACCATGTTTTCTATGTTCCCGTGTTTTTTAGTATTGCCCTTGTTATATGTTTTCTCCATTTAAAGGAAATATATAAATTCACAACTCCTATATCCAACATCTCTGAGGAGAATTATTAAATCACAATAAATTCTAATGTGTGAAACCGCCCAACCATGTGCTCAAACCACGATCCTCTTTTTAAGCACTTTGAGATTTCACATCTTGTAACTCTAGGATTGGGCCTTTTAACACCCCAAGATCTTCTTCTTCCTTGGTCCCTTTCTTTTCCTTAGTGTGCTTGGAGTCCCTCTTTCAGAGAAAAATCATGTTCCCATGATAGAGCCCTTCTCACTCAGCCTTCGAGTCCTTGGAGTTCTTCCTCTGCATGTCACGCATCCCCAGTTCTCAGCACCCAGAGAAAAAATTGAACCTTGATTATCCATGTAGGGGTTTTACTTAGTCTCTCTTTATTGTTCATCATGCAGGGTGGTTTTAATGTTGTTCCCTTGGGATGTAGATGAAACCAACTTTTTCCATGATAATAAATATACTTTTATAGAAGAATGTATGGGAATGATGATGATGTTGATGTATTCTTTTACCTTCTTTTTATGTTGTGAATTGTATGGAATCATTTCCACTGAAAATCGTGGTCGTTGGTGGTCCCTTCTTACGTACTAATGAAGATATATTTTTTCTGGATAGTCTTATGATTCAATGGATATAACATGGAAACTAGTTAATCACGTAAACTTGTTTGATTAAATGAAGTTCCGATAAATAAGAGCCCATGTGTGATCACCACGATTAAACCAATGGAAGGAACTTAACGAATTGCGTGGATAAATCTGAAACTCCCTTACTCTATTCTGGTAATATACATGGTTGTTCTATTTAATGTTTTTGGGGTGACTCCAACAAGGGGATAGAATGTTCTGGTTGAGAAGTTTTTGTCCTGTGAATCAGAGGCTATCTGGAGGTAGTATGTTGGGTCGTGGTTTGGTTCCAATACTTTTAGGGATCTCACATATCCCTTTTGTTGTTTTGACATTACTAGAGAACTGGGTTTGAATGCTTAAATGTCTACTTGGATTTTTTTCTTTCAGTTTTTGTTTTGGATTGTGGCTATGCTTGTTAGTTGCCCGGTAGTGAAGGAATATTTAAATGGAATTACATGAACATAATAATAAGAATGTGTACAATGAGGGATTGTTTTCTAGGAATGAGTTGTGTTCTGGTTGTGGTTGTTGTGTATTTGGTGCATGTAGGGATAATAGTTATAGTGGTTGTGTATGAGATGGTTTTTCATCTCAGAACCCTTAGGTTGAGATGAGTGTTTGATTACCTATATGTATAATTTTTAGTTCTTGGTTTTCTTATACGCACCCCACCCATGTTGATCACTTCATGTTGAGCACCCCTATTTCATGGGGGAGGGTGTTTTCCTAACATTCTTATGAGTGGATGGGTATTAGCTCCTTTCTTCTCCCTCTCCCAGGTAGCCCATGATTCATTGGGCAGGGTGTGATGGCCTAAGGTTAACTATGGCCCAAGACTCTTTCAACAGGGTGTGTTTTTGTCGTTGGACCAGGTGTGCATGGGTAGTTTTGTTTCCCAAGTGTCTTTGGGATGAGATCTTGGTGTCTTAGGGCGTGATAGTAGTCGTTCTGGCCCTAATGTCTGTGGGCGTGGTGGTGGTTTTAGTGGTCTGGGTGTTTGTGGGCATGGTTATGTGTGGTTGTGGTGGGCTAGGTGTCTGCGGGCGGGATGCGTGGTGGTGG
Organism: Viscum album; assembly: GCA_963277665.1. NCBI lineage: Eukaryota > Viridiplantae > Streptophyta > Magnoliopsida > Santalales > Viscaceae > Viscum > Viscum album. The sequence continues at coordinate 1,468,723,062 of OY728125.1, read as the reverse complement.
CCCATAAGGTTGTTGTTGGGGCAGCAGTGAGACTACAGTGAGACTTGTGTGGGGGTCTGATGCATAAGATGCCCTAAATAACCAGTGGGAAAGCAATGCGGTGTACCCAAATATTGATTTGTTATTACTATTACTTTACCTGACTTGTGTTATTTTGGGAGTGTGACTTGGTGAGGCTAGGTGAATAGATTCATTGTGAGGTGTTTTGGTTATCTCAGTTTCTCACAGGGGCATTAGAATGTCTCCCCTCTTGTGCATGAGAGCTTTTGATTTTCCCTGATAAGTATACTTGTATACTCACCCTAAGTATATAAAAATTATTTCAGGTTTCCAAGAGGAATTTGAGGACCATACCAGACCTTACTAGCTCAGACATTAGGAGTTTTCGTTTCTATTTTTTTTCCATTCTTTGGTACTTTTCATCATATTTTCTTGTACTTTGTTTCAGTTTATTTGAACATGCATATGAGAATGTATTTCTTTTGGCTTTACTTTTACTATCAGTCTTTGGAGTTGTTTGGGGATTAACATCTTATATCCCGATCATGTTCTATAAAAATGCTAATGCCTTCCATATTATGTAATATTCTATACCCTTGGTTCTAGTCACCACTCCAGGTCCTATTGAAGGTGGGACCCAGGGATCATTATATCTCTTTCAACTTGAATATGGAAGGGTCTGACAGATTTCTATCCGATTCATCATCTTGGTGAAGGCGTGTCATGATAGAATGGTATCAAAGGTAATGGTTGAGAAATATGATGGAGTTTGGGGTAAAAAACAATTAGGATTGCATGGGATGGTAGGGAAACAGTGTTAGGAAATCCTGGTGCGTGAAATAGGCTAGGGAAGACTGGTTAGGACACAAGATTTTAGGGTCCCCATGATCTGATGAAAGGACTTTGGACCTACCAAATGACCAGGTGACGCTACACTGATTGTAGGTTAAAGACCCTAGGAAAGGTACATGCATCATAATGACTTGTGTTCATGTGCATCTTGGGTTTTTTGGGAATTCAAAATAAATAAAAACTTTAAAGAAAAATTTAAAAGGGAACTTCTACACTACTTGAGATTAGGAATTTCTTGTTTACATACAGCTATGGCACCGGGATGACATCCATGGGTAGTGCAGGCAGTTGAGGCCCGACAGGTTGATCTGGTCGATCAGTGGAGTGTTGACCGAGAGGAAGAGGATGGAAAGTGCAAGAAGACTCTACATTCATTCCAACGTCAATCTCTCAGGAAGTACGAGGGTAGTGTTTTCGACTTGGAGATAGAGGGATAGCTTGAGGAGCTGGCGATCACCTTTACCTTGATCTGTGCTCCGAGGGAGTACTGGGATCTGTTGGCAGTCAGTCAGATGTGGGCAGCAACGTGATAGTGGTGGACACTCTACCTTGGAGAGAGGATGGAGACTAAGGTTTTGTGGACTGACTCTGAGAAGGATTTCTGGGCAGAATTCATTTCTTCTATGATGAAGGATGAAAAGATGCAAGAGTTTCTCTCCCTATAGAAAGGGAGTATATCGGTAAGGGATTTGGGGATCAAGGTCAAGGACCTCCTTCACTTTCTCCCGACGTCTTTCCAGTTGAGGAGTCTTGGGAGAGACATTTAGAGGAGGAACTCCGACCTTCTTTAATACATGTTGTCACTCCCATCACCCTACTGACGTACATAGAGGTCTAGAAGAAGGCTGAAGTGGTGGAGAGGATGAACACACTAGGAGGTGTGCTGTGAGAGGGTATCCGACTAGGTTTGTCCAAGGGGAAGGCCGCTAGCAGCAGACCTACAGCTTCAGGGCCTTCCAGGTTTTGGCCGGCGGGGAGCATGCCCCAATAGTTCCAGTTTCGATCTCCCAGTACTCTCCCTTTCCATATGTGCATAGGACCGAGATTATTTATCTATGGAAGCCATGGGAATCTTCAGAATCAGTTCCTGAACCGAGTGAAATACAGTGGAGGTTGATAGGTTCAACACCCACCTTAGCAGCAACAGCTTCCAGCCAGACCTTTTCAACAGCAGTAGCAGAGACAGAAAGCTCCCGCTCCTCCAAGAGAAGACATTGTAGGAGGAGGCTGACCTCAGGGCACTCCACATGGACCTTAGCTACGGTGTGGTCATGGACATAGTTGAAAACCGAGGGGAAAAGGAGTTGGGAGTGTGCAGTTGCATGCCACCAAGGTAGCAGTTCCAGCCGAGCTGTAGGTCGTTCGAGGTACGATCCGTTTGTTCAGAACTCTTGCATGTGCTTTTTTTGATTCATGAGCTTATAACTCCTTTGTTATGCCCGGTCTAGACCATGAATTGTTCCTAGACGCAGAGATACTCTCCATTACCCTAGTGCTGAGTACTCTAATTGGAGGTCAGACCAGCCTGTGTGGTGTTTTTTGGGGATGTAGAATGATGTTGGGGCCACCTTAGTCTAGTGGGGATCTATTTCTACTACAAATGCAGCCATACAATGCCTTCCTAGGCATCAAATAGCTATTTTCCGTACATGTTGTTATTGACTGCTTCTGGAGAAGGGTCCTATTATCAGATATGGGTGGCCAACAAGTAGCATTTTTGGGTGAGGGAGGTTTCCAGGAGGGCAGCCGAAGTGTGGAGACCCTTTATTCCTAGTTAGCTGATCTGTTAGTGGAATCGGCAGACTAAGATATTATGGATGTTTCGGGATTTGTTAGAGTGTTCCTGGACGTTTTTCCCGATGAGGTTGTGACTCTACCCCCTCGACGTGAATTTGAGTTCGGGATAGAATTACAACCCAGTGCCCATCTGATTTCGATGGATCCTTATCAGATGATGCCTTCTGAATTATAGATTCAGATTGACGATCTGATGAAGAATATTTTTTTCTAACCTAGTGTGTTGCCATGGGGTGCTCCAGTCTTTTTTGCGAATAAGGAAGATGGTGGTCTTAGGCTATACATAGACTACTAGAGACTGAATCAGGTAACAATCAAGAACAATTACCCTCTCCTGAGGATAGAAGATCTCTTTACCTAGCTGAGGGGAGTAGGTTGGTTCTCCAAGATCGATCTGTATTCTGGGTATCACCAGTTAAGGGTGAAAGATGGTGATATCCTGAAGACTGATTTCATGTGTAGGTATGGGCACGTCGAGTTTGTAGTCATGTCGTTCAGTGTTACGAATGCATCTGTTGTGTTCATGGGGCTCATGAAATCTGTTTTCTGTGATATTCTGGACCAGTTCATCGTTGTGTTCATCGACGACATCTTGATCAAATCATGATCAGAGGAGGAGCATACTGAACAGCTCATGATGGTCTTGGATATCCTTCGACTCCACTAGATTAATGGGATGTTATCAAAGTGCATGTTCTGGACATGAGAGGTACACTTCCTTGGACATGTTATGTCTCAGTAGGGAATAATAGTGAACTCGTTGAAGGTTGAAGTGATTTTTTCTTGGTCAACACCCAAGAACGTGGTTGAGGTTCGTAGTTTCTTTGGACTGGCAGATTACTACCAGAGGTTCATACCCGACTTCTCTCGAGTTGCAGCACCTTTGACAACCTTGACTATAAATGACCAGGCCTTTGTGTGGAGTGAGCAGTGTCGAGAATCTTTCAACTATCTAAAGGAAAGGTTGGTCAATGCTCTCGTGCTCTGGTTTCCATAGGAAGGGGTGATGTTTAAGGCATTTTGTGATGCTTCTGGTCTTGGACTGGGGTGTGTGCTCATGCAGCAGCATGGACTGATCTTTTATGGGTCTAGGAAGTTATGTTCTCAGGAACACAACTATGCCACCCATGACCTAGAGATTTCATCAGTAATGTTTGCATTGAAGTTGTGGTATAATTACCTCATCAGGGAGAACTTTTTTCTCTTCACAAATCACAAGCGTTTGAGGAATATCTTTACCTAGCAGGACCTGAACATGAGACAACGAAGGTGGGTGGAGTTCCTTTAGGACTATGACTTCAAAATCTATTACAATGAAGGAAAGGGGAATGTTGTGGCCGATGCCTTGAACATGAAGTCGCAGTGGGAAGCTGTTCAAAAATCTGTGGATGCTTGGAAGGTGATGGAGGAGTCGGCTGCCTTACACTTATATGGAAGCATAGATGGTGGTAGAGGATATATATTTTAGATGATAGTGTAGTCCTCTCTGTTGGGCCAGGTGGAGGATTTACAGTAGTGAGACTCAGAGAGTGCAGTAATGCGTGATCGGGATGACCATGACAATTCTCCAGAAGGGTGGTCGGAGGATAGTAATAATCAGATACTTTTCCATGGGAATTTGTTTGTCCCAGAGATGATGTGTAATAGAGTTATCTCTGAGTTCCATAACTCACCCCTAGAAGTACACCAAGGAGTTTCCAAGATGCACCGTGTCCTGAGGGAACATTTTTTGTGACTTGGGGTGAAACGGGAAGTGGAAGAGTTTATGGAAATGTGCCTAGTGTGTCAGTAGGTGAAGGGTGAACAACGTGTCCCATGAGGGTTATTGCAGCCTTTAGATGTCCCCGAGTGGAAGTGGGATGAAATCTTAACCGAATTTTTCATAGGACTACCTAGGGTTCAAGGAGGATGTGATGCTATCTGGGTAGTGGTAGACCGACTGAAGAAATCCAATCACTTCCTTGTGATCAAGGAGTCAAGTGCAGTGAATGGCTTAACAGAGAGATACATGTATGAGGTGGTGCAGTTCCATGGAGTTTGGAGGTTCATATTCTTAGATCTGGATGCACGGTTTACCTGACGAGTCGGGAGTAGATTACAACATCATTTTGGCACCTAGCTATGCCTTAGAACCTCTTTCCCCCCAGAAAGATGAGGAGATAGAGTGGACCATCTAGACATTGGAGGACATGCTGAAAACGTGTGTTGTGGACTACGGGGATCATGGGTATGACATATTCCCTTAGTAGTGTTTTCTTACAATAATAGTTATCAATTTACTATTGCAATGCCACCATTTGAATCCTTGTATGGGAGGCCATTTTGTTCGCCCGTGTGCTAGACTGAGGTTGGGGAGGCAGGTGTTCTTGGCCCAGAGGTAGTGCAGAGCACAACAGAGAAGGTTCATCTTTTTCATCAGAGGATGAAGCCCGCTCAAGACCGGTAGAATTCGTATTCTGATCATAGGAGGAGACCCTTGGAGTTTGAGGGTTGGGACCATGTGTTATTAAAGGTTTCCCCTCGGCGTGGGCAGTGGAGGTTTGGTAGAGGGAGTATGATTTCTCCCTGATTTGCAGACCCTTAAAGGTGTCGAGACGAGTTGGCGAGGTGGCGTATCACCTAGTGCTACCATCTCCACCAGAGGGGGTTCACAACGTCATCCATGTATCTCAGCTATGTTGGAATCTACATGGTGACTCCCACATCCTCGACTGGGGAGAGTTGGATATCGAGGACGATGTGATGTTCATTGAGAAACTGGTGTAAATCGAGGATTGTAAGGAGAAGATGCTTCATGGGAAAACCATTCCCTTGGTTTGTGTGTTGTAGAGTCATGGTGGCCTCGAGGAGAGTACCTAGGAATGGGAGGCCCATATGCATGGCCAGTACCCCGAGTTTTTTTGAGTCTTGATCTTGTGTTTCTTTGTGCCTTGTTGTGGTGTAATTCTTGACCTTGTTTTCTATGATATGGGTTTTTTTCCTTATTTTTTGAATTTGTGTGAAAATTACTGACTATTGGGGGGAGGGGGAGAGGACCTAATCCCTAATCAAGATGCATTAAGGTGGATTCGATTAAACCTATGCAGGCGAGTCAGTGTCGCCCAAAGTGCGTAGTATCTTGACATGGGAAAGGAGATTCCCAAATCCATGTATCTTGACCGTGTGACATTTTTTATGTTTTTATGGTAACTTGGGGGAGAGGGGAGGTAGTGTATCCATAGTTTTTCATAAGATAGATGATGGAGTGTTTTAATAGATGTTGAGGTTTTGTTTAAACCATGGAACAACATGGTGTGGTTTTTCCTTGAGTGGTATCTTATGAGGTGGTTGTTCGGACCCCTCTCTTTTCTTCGGGTTTACTCTTAATTATCAAGGACAAGAATAGTTTGAGAGGTATCTGATGTAATGGCCTGTACATTCCTATTCCATTAATTTGTTGAATTCTGGTTCTTGGGGTGTCTTGGACGCCATGGATGAGTCACGAGGGCGTCGATGTCGGTGGCAGTGAGTCACCGTGTTGTCACCTATCAGTGCGGCAGCCAAACGGTGCCGCAGAGGGGTGTCAGGGTTTCCTTTCCCAGTTTTTGTGTAATATATCCTTTAGGTTTTAATACCTATTTAAAGTTTCTTAAGTCCGTTTTAAAGTACATATTATATTTAAATCCCCTAAATTTGGGGAGACCCTTGGGTTACCCAAACGTGTGGCCTGACACCCCCCATTTTTACCGTGTTTTCTAGGTTCCTGTGTTTTCTAGTTTCTCCCCAATTACGTGTTTTCTCCATTTAAAGGAAATATATTAACTCACATACATTATCTCCAACATCTCCAAGGAGAATTATTAAATCTCAATAAATTATAATGTGTGAAACTACCCAACCGCGTGATCAAATCATGATCCTATTTTTATGCACTTCGAGATTGGACATCCCGTAACTCTTGAATCAGGCCTTTTAACACACCCAGATCTTCTTATTTCTTGGTCCCTTTATTTTCCTTGGTGTTCTTAGAGTCCCTCTTTCAGAGACGAATCATGTGCCCATGATTAAGCCCTTCCCTCTCAACCTTGGAGTCCTTCGAGTTCTTCCTCTACAAGTTGTGCATCCCTAGTTCTTGGCTCTAGGATAATACATCAATACTTGATCATCCTCGTAGGGGGTTTCCTTCATCTCTTTTTATTGTGAATCATGTGGGGTGGATATAATGATGTTCCCTTAGCACGTAGATGAATCCAAATTTTACGAAGAAAATAAATGAACTTTTAAAGAAAAAGGGATGAGAATGATGTTGAAGTTGATGTATTCTATTTTTATTTTTTTATGTTGTGAATTGTATGGACTCATGTCCACTAAAAATCATGGCCATTGGTGGTACCTTCTTGTGCACTAATGAAGCTCTGTTTTTCTGGATAGTCTTATGTTTCAATGGCTATAACATGGAAACTCGTTAATCATGAAAAATTGGTTGAATAATTTGATGTCCGATGAATAAGAGCCCCTGTGTGATCACCTGGTTAACCCAATGGAATGAACTTATTGAATGGTGAGGCTAAATCTGAAACTCCCTTGCTCTGTTCTAGTAATACATATTGTTTTTCTGTTTAATGTTTATGGGGTTACTCAAAAAGGGGGATGGAATGTTCTAGTTGAGAATTTGTTGGCCTATGAATCAGAGGTTGTGTGGAGCCAGTATGTTGGGGATTTTTTTTTCAGTACATTGAGGGATATCATAGATCCTTTTGTTGTTGTGAATTTACAAGAGAACCAGGCGTGAATTCTAAAATGTATGCTTGGATATTTTTTCGTCAGTTGTTGTTTTGGCTTGTGGCTATGCTTGTTAGTTTCCCGGTATTGAAAGAATATTTAAACGGAATAACTTGAACCTAATAATGAGAATGGGTATAGTGGGGGATTTTTTTCCAGGAATGACTTGTGTTCTTTTTGTGGTTGTTGTGTATTTTTTGCATGTAGGGATAACAGTGGGAGTGGTTGTGTATGGATTGGTTGTCTATTTCGGAACCCTTAGGTTGGGATGAGTTTTTGATTAACTATATGTATAATTTTTAGTACTTTTGTTTCTTATACACACCCAACCCATGTTTAGAACTTCATACCAAACACCCCCATTTCATGGGGTAGGGTGTTTTCTCAAACATTCTTATGAGTGGATGGTTATTAGCTCACTTATGCTCCCTCCCCTAGGTAGCCCAAGAATATTCAGGTGGGTTATGATGGCCTAAGGTTCACTATGACCCATGACTCTTTGGACAAGGTGTGTTGTGGTGGTTGGCCTAGGTTTGTGTGGGAAGGTTTGTTTCCCATGTGTCTTCAGGATGAGGCCCAGGTGTCTTCGGGTGTGGTAGTAGTCATTTTGGCCCTAGTGTCTGTAGGCGTGTAAGCAGTTGTAGTGGCCCAGGTGTCTGTGGGAATGGTTACGTGTGGTTGTGGTGGACCAGGTGACTACGGGCGGGATGCGTGGTGGCAGCCCCTAAGGATGTTGTTGGGCCGAGACTGGGACTATATTGAGACTTGTGGGGGGGGGGGTCTAACCCATAGGATGTCCTAAATAACCAGTGGGAAAGTAGTGCGGGGTACCCAAATATCGATGTGTTATTCATATACTTTACCTAACATTTGTTATTTGGAGAGTGTACCTTGGTGAGGCTAGGTGGATTGTTTCCTTTTAGGTGTTTCAGTTATCTCTGTTTCTCATGGTGTATTAGAATGTCTCACCACATGTGCACGAGCGATTTTGGTTTTCCCTACCGAGTATACCTGTATACTTACCCTATGTATATAAAACTTCTTTTAGGTTTCTAAGAGTACTTTTAGGACCCTTCCAGACCTTACTAGCTCAAACTTTGGGAGTTTTTGTTGCTATTTTTCCCTTTCTTTGGTACTTTTCGTTAGGGTTTTCATGTACTTTGTTTTAGTTTATTTGGACATGCACATGGGAATGAGTTTCTTTTGGCTTTACTTTATCTTTCATTCTTTGGAGTTGTTTGTAGTTTAACATATTATCTCATAATATTATTCTATAAAAAGTGTAACGCCATCCATATTATGTAAGATTCTATACCCTTGGTGCTAGTCTCCACTCTGGGGCCAATTAAAGGTGGGACTCGAGGGTCATTATCTCTCTTTCAACATGAAGAAGGGTCTGGCAGTTTGTTGTCCCTTCCCTCATCTTGGTGAAGGTGGTAATGACATATTTCTTCATCAATGATTCAATAGACCACTCTTGTAGTATTTTCATAATGAAAGATTAATCAAGGGTAGATTCCCTCTAGTAGTGATCCAAATGTTCTTCTTCATCATATAATTATGTAGGTGCTAGAATGGATGAATCTAATGATTTTAATGATCTTCATTGATCATAGATGAATCATTCAAAGGAGAAAGATTAGATCGGGTGGAGGAGGATAATTTCTCTGCCTTATATAGAGCATTTAAGAGGAGCATTGACTAGTGATTGAGATGATTCACTTTAGATATCATTGTCCACATTTATGGAATGAATCTTTTTAACTTTCAAAAAATATCATAATTGGGTTTATATAGTACTAGGGTTAGAAAATAAATAATTAGTCAAGGGACCTTATTATTTTCTTATTTCCTATGAAACCTCATGTAAAAATAATCATATTATTATTATTTATGGATAATATAAATATTATTTTCTTGAATAAATGAATTATTATTTATTCAAATAATATTTATTATGATAATTTTTCAACTAAAAATAAATCTCTATCGGTCATTCCTCCACAATATTTATCATACCATGAATAATGGCTATTTATTTAATTAAATAAATAAAAACTCATTATCCACCATTAAATTTTAAAATATTATATTCACCGAAGTAGTGTAGAGATATTTATAAAAAATTCACATAACTAAATAAATAAATATTTAATTACCTTGTGAATAAACAAAAATAAATAAATATTTTATATTCAAGTAATTAAATTTAAAATTCATTGGTGAAATTTATTTATTAAATATTCAAATAACATATATAATATCTCGAATAAGTAATGATTGGATATTTATGATCATCCCAACATGAATAATTATTAACCCACATTCAGGAATAATATTTTTCCAATATGTGAAATCCATATATAATAAAATTGAGATTCCAAATACACTTAGTGCATGGCCCTCTAGGCCCACTTTTCAATAAAATTAGGCTACACAACCTAATGTACAATGTTATCATCAGGAAACATGATAGGGATCTCATATAGAAAGAAGACAGTGTCGTAATGACATGTAACTTTCGACGAATTTTCACTATGTAATATAATCCATTTATCTCAATATCTCTAATAAAAAATTTTCATCCGAATATTATCAACAAATTAACTCGATATATCTTTCTTTAACCTTTCAAAAATAAAATTTCAAAAAATGCCAACATGGAAATGGACTTAATCATGTAGTTTAATTCCCTTCAAATGGAATAAGATATCAAATTCCATTGACGAACATAATCAATAAATCCTTTATCGCATTATTCATTAATACAACATCACTCGTGACACCCTCAATGTATCCTACTTTGCTACTATCATCTTCCTTCATGATTTTCATAAATATGTGACTCATCACATGAATTAACAATAATATCAATGTATAATAATAATTACACATGCCCGTAGGTTGAAATATCAAATTACTCATATAAATGTGGGGTTCCAAATGGTGAGACGGGATATTTTAATCTCATGTACTAAAGATTACCAAGGCATCACACCATGAGAAAGTGTGTCAACATCCAATGAGTCTCCACCCCTGATATCATGTATGAAATGTGTCCCATCGAATGATATCATTAAACTATAGAACTTATATTTATGATTATTATCATGGAACTTCTAGGTTCTCATCCACACGGGGAAATACCATGTCCATTTAGTGTGATGGTACACTTAATAAGTTATCACATATTTTTTCACATAGAAGAAAAGTGGTGATTTGATGAGATATTTTATTAATATTCAAATAAAATAAAATATATAATCATAAATTACATGGAATTTGGGTGTATGACACCAACTTAGAAAAATTAGACATTACACAAACCCACATAATACCACTATTGAATAGGTCTAGAGGGCCACAAACTTAGTGTTTACATTCACCTCAATTAAATTTTATTTTAATTTAATTATTAGAATATATATGATTATTTAACACAAAAAAATAAGGAATATTTGCGATTTATTGATCCCATATATTCATTCACTATTTTGGAAATATTTATTCACTAAACTAGGAATATTATATGTATTTATTAATTTATCAAATTAATAATATTTTCTATTCAAGTTTAGAAAAATGTGGAGGAGTAAATGTGCACTGAGTTAACTAGTTTAGTGGAAATGATATATTAAATATCCTTGAAATTAATATAAATTTATTTAATAAATCAATTGAAATTTATTTTATCTGTGAGTTATGTGATCTTATTAAAAATAACATTAATAATAAAAATGTTGATGATTATTATGATTATTATTCTAATTAGACAAGGGGTTTTCTAAGGATTATGAGAATTTTAATGGCTTTTGTGAAATTATGTGTTCTTAAACATAGATTTATAAATTCCTAATTATATTATATATTAGGGTCAACTGAATGTTGTGCATGATCTTTTCCTTCATAAATAGTTCTCCCCACCAAGAAATTCTCTTGATACGCTCTCAAGACCAAGATAATTCTTCCACCTCCATTTTTCCTCTTTGGAATAAGAGAACAAAAGGAATTCCTATAATCCTAAAGGATTATGTTGAGATTAAAGATGAGTGATGCAAGATGATATGAATCACCACAATATCATGTAGATTACCATTGGTGATGTTTCGAGATAAAAGGAGTATGTGTGGATTACCGATATAGGGAATCTCAATAAAATCATTTTGATGAAATGATTGTATATCTAAATGGAGGTTCGAATAATCAAAACAAATATTAATGGCTGAATTCATGACAGAGTAAATACCATATTCAAATAAATAAAAATTTAATGATAATGTATCCTCTATAGTGTTCATGAATACTTTCATTATGGTTTTTAAGATTTAATCAATGGAAGTGTCATTTTCATCATGTTTTTATGATTTATATGTTGGATTCAATGAAAACCTATCATTTGTAATAGGCTTGAATCACTTCCATTTAACATGAAACCTCCAATTTCTAGAGTGTAGAGTGTCCATGGAAGGAATCATTATGTTATTTTGGGTAGTATTGGTAGACTGGGTATGTGGAGAGGAGACAGATATATTTGGTGTCATCCTAGTGTTTTGAGAATCCATAGAGTGGGATGCTCAAATTTTGGTAAGAGATGATCAGCAATTCTTCATGATAACTTGAGGAAGATCTAGCATATGATGGGTCCCCATATATTTCAAACAGTGATTTCAGTCTGATATTGGATCAACCTTGTTGTATTGGACCCTATAGAGGTGTGAGGGGTACTAATATAGGACAATGACTGGGTTCATGAGTTTTTTGATATCGAGGGTCTAGAATTCAATAGTATGAAACTTTCAAACTGTGACGCTGGGACTCATAGTGTGGAAAGGTATTCATGTCATTGATGATGGGAGATTCACTAAGAAGGGATGATGACTGGATTTTTTGGAAATTTCATTGATTTTTAAGAAGTGTCCATGTAATGATATAGGTGGTCATACCACAATGGAACCATATATACAATTTTTTTTATAAAGAAATCATAATTTTTGGAGACCATGTCACATCAATGGTGGTCACGTCATGACATGTTGTGGTTACAGTTGAGGGTCGATCCATGAATGGAGTTTCTTTGGGATAGTCACACTACATATTCTGAGGTTTGCGACATTAAATGAACTTTTTTAGTGAATCCAAGTCTTTGAGGGAGGTATGTCTCACTATGAAGGGGGGCTCATGTTAAGAGAATTCTATGTAAGGGGTTCAATGCATGAGCTAGAACATCACACCATGACCTTACCTATGTATTTTGAATAATAGGGAACTGAAATTAATTTAATTTAATTGGTAAAAAAAATAAAGGGGGGAATCCATTTTGGATAGAATTCACCGGGGTGCCCTGGTTTGTTCTTCTCTCTAGTTCTTCACCATTTTTGAGAGTCCTGCCTCACTTTTTATCGGATCATGGCATCATTGTGGACATGTGGTATCTAAGGGAATGGATAATAGTGTATTGATGTTCATCTTCAGGATTTATATCCATTTATTTATCCTTAATTATTAAATATTTCTCTAGTGAATTTTTTATATTTATAAAAATATTACAGTTGGAGCTAGACCAAGTACAGTTTCTTGGAAAGTGGAGTCCTACTAACATTAAGTTGGTGGTCCCAAGTCATTTCATGTTAATGAATATATTATGGACCATATAAAAAATATTTATGGTCTAGGTCATGTGTATTTGACAAAATAGGGTACCCTATGGGAGCATTTTTGTTTGTAAGAGATACAAAGGATGGACCTACATCCTAAACGATGTGTTTGGGACTAGTATAGATTAGTCACTTGGTTAAATGGTATTATATCATGTTGAGAACAACAGTTTTGGTTGTTAAGGTTTATTTTAATTATGTGGTTCCTTAGGATCATAGTGTCTATAAATCATAGATTTTAGTGTGGTGTTAATCCCTAGGAATGAAGAAATAATGTTTCCAGTATGATGAAAATGGTGTTGGACATTGATTTGGGGGGTGATAGTGATTCATTGGGGTGTGGTCGTTGGATTTCATTAACACCAATTATCATAGTGGATAATGTGGTTGGGTTTATGTTCACATAGGATAAGACCCATGAGGTGGTGTTGACCACTCATTGTGTATGTGACCTCTATAGATTAAGTGTATGAGGATGATAGTGTTGACCATTGGTATATAGATGGGAATAAACCATAGTTGGCCATAGTTGGTGGTGCATGATACCACCAGATTTTGGGAATTAGGATCATTGTATATGCTATGGTTGAGGGTATATATTCAAGAGCATGGTTTTCATGGTACCTCAAGTCCAAAGATTCATAGAGACAACAGTCAGAAAATGGGTTCATAAGACTATGTTTATTATGGCACGGGATGTCTTGTGCCTTTGAGTTATTGTGCAGACTTCAAATAGTAATATTGGAACTTTAAACTGCGTGGTATAAAATTAGTTGGGAAGGTTAGTGTCACTTCTATTGTGATGGGTAGTTGATGTCTTGTTCCACTATTACACTAGATGATGTATAAACTTCTAGTTGTTTGAGTACAACTAGATCTAGATATTTGAAATAATTCAGGCTTCTATTTATTGAATTTTTTCATACACTAGTATATGTATGGGCATTAGTTACGAACACTTTTGTTGGGGTAATACTAAGTTTATACTCACAAACTACATGGGACATTCAAGTTTCATGTGGAATTTATGGTTCTTAGTAAAATAAATGAAATGGTTCCACATTACAAACCTTGTGGTGGGTGGAGGTGTTGATGGGAAACCAGCTAGATAACAAGATCTTTTAGAGTAGTTGGGTGGTTCCTTGGTGCTGGTATGGTGGTACTTTTTTTATTCCATACATTTATGTATATATATATATATATATATGTGTGTGTGTGTGTGTATGTAATTATCCCATAGGTGATCTTGTTAATTTTATATGAATAGAATGACAAGGTAAATGTTATTTAGATTTTCATTTGTGTGTATTTGGTATGTGTTTCCAGTCATTGTAATTTCATCTAACATTTTTTCTAATAAAATTATTTATTAAAAGAGGGTATAGTCTCCCTAATATCACTCAATAAAACCCTTGTTTCTCATCAGTTTCCTTTGGAATTTGAGGAGGCCCACCTATGGTCTAAGGGTGACCCAGTATGAACACTGGTGAGTGGTCATTTGTTGGGTGTGTTACATTAATTAATTTGAATTGTAGTGATATAATGGTATCCAGACCATTATCCTCAAGTGAAAATCAATACAATTATACAATGGAACAATCATGAAAGCTTCCAAAAGTAGGAAATTGAAACAAATCCAAACAACCCCAAGATCACATGTCACCCTATAAGTGGACAAGTTTTGTGTTATGTGGATCAAATATAAAATTTAGAGCAATAAATCAAATAAAATAGACACATCGAGTTTCATCTATAGATATTAAAACAGGATAATTGATGTATGTAGATCATCCAATGAGATACATAAGATTAAACACCCCAGACACTATACGTGACACTAATACTAAATCCTTTATTTCAATTAATGCACTGAATATAAGAACTCTTTTAGGTGAAAAAAACACCCCAAAATTCCTCCCATTAAATTTATATCACCAAATAATTATAATTCAAAATCCACTACACATAAGAATGCATAATCCAAATAGACTTCAAGTAAAGATAAATACATTCTACTTAAGAATTGTTGGAGTTAGTTTCATAGAACCAACTTTTGTTTACTTTTTGATAACCCGTATTCATAGTTTTTAATATTAATTAACACCTTGTCACATCGTGATTGTTCTTCTACATATCATAATAAGTAATAATTTCCTAAGAGTAGCTGTCATACTAAAAGGTCATAGTAGGTCCCTTCTACGATGTCAAACTAGGAGTTCCAAGATATTATTTGTAAATATATGTTCTATAGACATATGATATCATTTTAGGTACACAAATGATACATGATATGAAGGGTATAAACTCATAGGACTTTTTATATCCTTCCCATGGTGTAC
Source organism: Viscum album (assembly GCA_963277665.1). NCBI lineage: Eukaryota > Viridiplantae > Streptophyta > Magnoliopsida > Santalales > Viscaceae > Viscum > Viscum album. Next base: position 1,468,707,659 of record OY728125.1, on the reverse strand, counting down.
GCCCTTGGTAATATCATGTATATGATATTATGAGTATGAGACCCACCAAAAGTAAATCCATATTTATATATTTCTTATTGAATGTTCATATCTTCATACATGTTTGTTAACCTTTAGAGATTAATAATATTATTAATGAGTATTATAAGTTGTGTACAATGATGTATTGACAAAAATAGTGACAACATATGTTTCTGGTGAGGTAATAATTGTTGGGTGCATCATTAGTAGTATTTAATTAATGAATAATGCGAGAAAGGATTTAGTAATAATGTTATTTAATGGAAGATGATATCTCATTCCCTTTTATAGAAATTATATAGCCTAAATAAATCTATGACTATGGTGTTTTATCAGAATATTCGATTTCTATAAATTCAAATCAAGAGACATCAAGCACACAGGTTGATAGCACATGAATGCAACCACCTTGATTAGATATATAATGATAAATGGATTATATTACATAGTGAGCATATGTATGGGGTATTCAACCATTGATTCATTATCTTCTTTATCTGTTGGTTTCTTTGTGTGTTCCTAGAAGCTATCCTTTGACATTTCGATTTTACACCTAATTCTAATGAGAAAGAGGCTTAGAGGGTGATACATTATGTGTATCTAGAATATTAATTAAATAAAATATTATTTATTATTTATTTAATAAGTTGAAATAATATTACTCACACACATGGTTTAATAATTATTCATGTGTTCTTGATCGCATGTATTTGTCACTAGTTATTTGAGGAAATATTATGTTAGAAAAATAGTTAATAAATTTTTTTCAATGAATATAATACTAATTTATTTATTAATGAATAATAAATCGATATTTTGTTATTAAATAAATTGTTATTAATCAATCATAAATAAATGTTGTGATAGAATGGTGGACCAAGTTAAATGGCCCGATGGGAAATATGTATATTTAATATTATTTTATTAAATAATATTTAATTTATTTCATGAGTTTAGATAATGTTAAGAAATAATTATATTATTATTATTTTATACAGAGGTGTTTGAAGGGATTTAAAAATAAATAAGGTAAATTGTGACATTATTTTTTACTAACCCTAATGGTATGTAAACCCATTTATATTATTTTTCATGAGAGACAATTCATTTCTTCAGTTGTGCACAATGAAATATGGATAATCTACTCAAATTCATAAATACATCCCTTCTCTGAGAGCACTCCCAATAATGGAATGAGATATCCTTCTACATTTCTCTCTCAATTCTGTAATGATCAAGGAGAATCCTTTGGAAGAGATTCTCAGGGTCATCAAAGGCGAACAATCCATGCAATAGGATTTCTCATGCTAGCTCATGGGGATTCATATGGTGACATTAGCAGATTTGAGGAACATGTGTAGACCACCAATAGAGGGAATCTAATCATGATTTATATAATGAATTGACGGTATTATGTAGATCTGTAGTCAAATACATCAATGAAGAAAGAATTTATCATAGGGTAATTCTTACTTAAATTAATTATAAATAAATTTTGTTGATCCTGTAGTTTGGTTTCAAAATTTATTCTATGGTCCGTATTTATTTATTCATTTCCATTGATCGAATAATTTAGCATCATGTGAATATTGGATTGATCATCGATGAAGGCAAACATAAAATTTGGGCATGACCCATCACACACTTCAACTGCGACTAGAACAAACAAGTGGTATCAAATGGGGTTGCATAATTATTTATAATTATGTAAAGATCATTGATTGATTTACATATTTTTCATTAGTTTTCAATTACAGTTTAATCATTCTATGTTTTGGATTGTGAGATATTCTTTCATTATTTAAATTTCTCTAAAATATGATTTATTCAATTAATTTTATAAAAGAAATAAAATCAAAGATCTAATCTTAAGGTGTCAAGTGGTCTGGTAGTATAACAAAATAGTACATGTTGTGTAACATGGGGTAAGTGTTGTGAACTATGGTTTGATGAAGCAAGAATTCATTCAGAACTAATTCAAGGCATGTGAATTTATTACTTGCAGCAAATTTAATTTTAATCAATGTGTTGATCAGACCATCGTGGTGAACGCTTAGTCAGAGTACATGATGTGTCACTTTTGTAAACAACATGTATTCGTTATGTCACAAATGGTCTTTGTATCATATTGAATGGCCTACCTAATTGGTGACTATTTATATTGGAAGAAAATATTCCATGTAGACCATATACACATCGTGTAATCCCATATATTCTATGGAACAATTATATGATGTGTCTGAGGTGTGTTCCATGAATTGACGGTGAGAACAGTACACACTATGTAGATATCTTGTAAAAACCATATAAATACTCAAAATTACATGGAATTAAAAATAAATTTAATTTAATATCTAAAACATATCAATATTTGATGGCATGCAGTCATTAAGTTGATAGGAAACACTATGTGATTTTTTATATATAAATACGTAATTAATTTCTATGTAATGTTAGGATCTACATATTATGTATAGGTCATATTAAAGTTATTACTCTATAAATTGAAGTGTTAAACACTACATTAAAAAAAGGAATCATGTAAACTGTATGATCATTATGTTGATAGTAAAATTCATGATATTACATAATAATATATCTATGAAATATGTTGTATGAATAAACATTATACGAGTATAATTCACGTTGATTTGTTTGGGAGGGTACTTATCATGTTGCATCCAATGTAAATTTATTTTGTACACAACTAATTTTATATAATTTTTTTTATTTGTTTAAAATTATGTTTGATGATAATCTCATAAAAATTCAAACGAGAATGATGATAAAATAATTGATTAATTAAATAATAAAATTAATTGATTCGAGCTTGGTTTCTCTTAAATAGAAATTATTAAAAATTGAATTCTAATTTAATTAAATGTGTAATTCATTGCATGTATATGGAGGATCATGAGCTTAAACTGGGGATTTTTACGTGATTGGTTTCTTTTAATTTATTATTAAATTAAATTGTTGGCATGTGTTCTGTCTTTCCTATTATTACGTAAGGGCTTGCATGCCCATGGTTTATATTATGTAAAAAAATTCCACTCAACTTCATGTATGTAAAATCATATGTAATGGATGTGGTGCCAATTTTAGTGGAGGTAGTTTTAGTTTGGATTAAAGGTGGAAAATATTCCATGAGAGATATATAGGTGGACATGTGGAAATTCGCAACACGATCATTAATTGGTTTATTATGTTTTTACCGTATTTTGATAGTTAGTTTATCATCCCCAAAATAAACTATCCATTCATAAAATATCTTGGTCATACCATTTTATTATTTTATGTCTATCAAGTTGTATGAACATTTCATTACGGATGGTTTATTTTGAACAGTTGAATTAATTAATTAACAATAAACAAAGATAGAAATAAAATATATAGTATTATGTGTAAATATTATCTAAGACATGGTCAATCACATAAGTAAATCCACTTAATATTAACAGGAATGAAATAAATATAATAATTTTAAATTTTCACAGAAAATCTCAAATCCCTCAAATATATATATTATGTCGATAAAGCCTTCCACTACTTTATTTGAATTTGAACCATAGTTTAAAGTTATTCAACACAAAATTGGTGTTCTTTCAATTATCAGGGAATTATAAGATGATGTTTTGGGTTGAATTAACATAGTTCATATCAAGGATTGATTTCTATAGTAGGAATTGGTGTAACTAAGAGGCAAGTGTTGAGGAAATACAATTTAAGAATTTCATGATTGGAGAGTCCACTCAACAGATCAAGGAATTGTGGGTAAATGAAGTTGGAATTTTCAATACCAACCTAACAACCTCCAAATTGATGGACCAAACACTTTTGGGGTGATTATAAGGTCAATATTTATCATTTCCACTAAAATTTCTATGAAATAGGATCATCCAAAGAAAACAGTGATGGCTATTGGGTTTAGATAAAATAGTGGGAGATTACTAAATATAATATTTATTTATTTCTCAAAATTATAATAGATAAATTACTAAATCTATGCTCAAATTATATGTAGAAACAATAATAAAATGAATTAAAAAATATCACTTTGATCCATACATGATAAGGATAACCTTCTCAACAATACAAATTTCCATGATTGGAAAAGGAACTTACGTGTTATATGTCCTGAACCTCCCTACCGAGGTCTGACCCATTCCTAACCCAAGCCTGATTTCAACAGGACAAGAGTTGATGACCAACACTGAGTAATCAAATCCCATAAATGGGAGGCATTATCCTAATTTACCTATACAGATACAACCATCTCCAAGCCCACACAATGCTAAAATGTAAAAAAATAAACCCAATGCATGCATAAATCTATAATCCCACAATCAAAGTATGATACTAAAGTTCTGAAAATGATAATGAGGCCAAATAAAAGAATACCCCCAAAAATTATAGATTCTAACCCTTTCCAAGTTATAGGACTACGATCAAATTAAAGACCCAAAAAACACCTTGTTCTGCCAAGCTCAATCTATACTCCACCGTCTCCCTTTCCCCCCATGACATAGTCAAATGGGATGTCCTTTGCATAAGACATGGCATGTGTTTGAAAATGCAATGCATGTTGAGTATAAAATTACCCAGTAGGACACCCCAAAACACCAAATATGAAGAACCAATAATAGTAATCTCATAATAGTAATACATTATAGAATAAAAACAAGGAAAACTAAATATACTCAGGAAGGACGCTACACCACCAAGTGGTCATAACCAAATTAAATCCATATTATTTTTCTCGATGCAATGTTTTTTTGGTTGAATCCACTATACAAGACATGATATCATCAGAGATGCTTAACCAAGAGGTATAGATACTTGGGCCCTACCACAGAAGGTCTACTGGTATGAAACAACCTTGATAATTTGATAGGGGCAACACAAACATCTATTGGCGGACACTATAAACCCAATATAGATAAACCCTCTTTAGAGGGGATCATATGCCAACTATACCAAGAATCCTACTGCTATAGACTAGTAGATGGGGGTTCTGTTTCCTACTCAAAGAGTTTATACCGATTCCACAAACCCCACTAAAGATATAATAAAGATAGAAAATCAAACTTTTCATGACCCCTCCCCACAAAGTGTACCCCTCCTAGGCCGACAATGTGAGAAGGGAGATAATGACCCCTGAGTCCCACCTCCAGTAGGCCCCTGGTTAGCGACTAGCACCGAGGGTATAGTAAACAAACAAATGGGAGGAATTACCCTCTAAGAGAACACATGCGGAAGAGAGAGATAAGACAGACACCAACCAACTCCAACTTAGAACTGAAATGTAAAAGAATCCCAAGAGCATATATGTAATTTCATGCAAAAATTACAACAACTGAAAGGGGAAACTACAAGTAACCAAAAGAAAGTAAAACAACAACGATCACAAGCCCGAACCGCTCCTGCAACCACAAGCTAGTAGTAACCAACCTGATCTCCAACCTGCTCCAAGTGACCTAAAAAACAATTTATATATAAGTAGGGTGAGTATAACAGTATACTCAGTAGGATCCTCCCTGAAGCCTCTCATGAAAAATTAAAGAAATCATGCTAAAGCACAGTGAACAACAGTGAAACTAACTCGTCACCTAATGGGTATACTATGTTCCCAACCTCACCATGGCTACTCTCACCAAGTAACACATACAAGAATATATAATATAGTAAAGAATATCATGGGTACCCCGCTACTACTTCCCCACTGGTTTGCCGATTTTCCCCAAAGACATACGTCCTGTGCATCTCTCTCTAAAGGCTCGCCTGTATAAACTTGGTCCAAGCTCCATAATCTGCACCTCATACACCACAAAGGCTTTCCCGCAGACACTTGGGCTAAGCACCACACCATCCTCACAACCAAAAGTAACCAGGTAGTTTCCATGAGTCACCACAGCCTGCATAACGTGTATCATACATTGGGTATTGTACCTCAAGCCACTACAGCCCATACACCGCGTAAGGATCCTCAAGCCATCACAACCTATACATGTTACACCTATAGTAGTCCATAGAATACTATATCCAGAATATAAGTGTGTGAAATAACCACAAGACATTATATCCCTCTACACACATATATGGGGAAAACTAACCACTGTACTAAAAGCACTAGTATCTACCAAGAGAAGAGAGTGGGGTCAAAGGGGGTAGTCAGCCATTCAGCCTCCGATCATAATGTTGGGGAAAACACCCCCCAGGGCTCAGAATCTCTGGGGTGTCATTTGCCCTTACTGACAGGGTGGAGTAGCATATAGAAACACAAAAAGTACAGGATATATATAACTGAAAACCACACTATGGCATAACCTAGTCTTAGCCTCGACTGCAGCTAACGTCTCTCAGACTCCGGGCTGCTATTTCTAAGACTAGGCATCCTATACGCACACAACCAGTTAAAGAAATTCATTAGGTTACCTCATTCCCTTTTTCCTCAATTCCACTTTAAGTTAATTAATTCTTTGCATGTTAATTAACCATGAACAAAAACCACATTTAAACCTTCTTGGCATCACATTCAAATTTACTGTTCCTTTAAAGTTACAACATCACCATTAAATTCCAGCATCTCTATCCCCATGGATTATCATCATTTAATCAAAATTTCATTTCAGAATTACTTTCCCATATTCCTAGTCATTCTAGAAAAGCATCCTATGCTACTAAACACAAGGGGGCTCAACACGGTGAGTAGATATACAACCTGTCGAGTCTTTTCCGCCTATAGAAAGAGCATAGGCCCATTCTCCCTCGAGAGGCTAAACACGGAAAGCACGTGGTATACCCCACACGTCTTCGCCCATTTCGGAAGAAGGGTAAGAAAAACCATCCACCTTGAGCAGTGGGGAAAAGTAAAGCAGATAACAACCAATCAAACCACCAATCATTCAGCCAGCACATCTATCCCATACCATCATCCCTGGTGTCCTCCCCGACACCCTCATGAATAAACCGATGAATCTCACCACTCTAGGCGTCATCCGCTGCCACAACCACAAGGCCTCCCTACCTCCACATATCACTACACCCTTCCAGGGTCACATCATAATATAAGATATCACAACACCCCTCCAGGGTCACATCACAACACAAGATATCATAACACCCCTCCAGGGTCACAACACAACACAAGCAGCAGGAAAACAATCGTCACATCAAATGGTCTTTTATCCCTAATTCACAACAAGAGGGTAACTCTAAACCCTTCATGGAATTCAATAAATCAAGTTCATAAATACATCTTGAATTAACAAAATTCAATTTGTTGGTTCCAACATCATGAACCAAAATAGTAAGTTATCACAAGGATTAAACATGCTTACTATTCCAACTTAATCAACAACAAAATACCACAAGAACCAGATTCCTTTTCACGCCTATTTATTTTTAGCCAATTAATTATCAATTAATTCCAGCTTTACGTTCATTATCAATTTCAACAAGAGCAACATGCTAACAAGCAAGGCATATATATCACACTATCTAGCAAATCAAGAGGCAAACCGTTATCACGGTACAAAGCAACATCATGCGATTAAGCCAATTATTTTAATACAGTTCATGTATTTAATTAGATCAATTCCATTGTGATACAAAGGGATAAATCATGATAACTCTACGATTGCACATAAAAAATTAGAGAAGCCACAAATCCCCTACCTCAATGGTTTTCGGGGAAAATCACAACCATCGATGAACGCCCAAGAACCAGTTTTATTCTCCACAAATCCTCCTTAGATCTCCTCTCCTATCACAACCAAGGCCAAAGCTCATCATTTTCGATATCCACATACCTAGATCTACCCATAATAGGCACAGATCTAAGAAGACGAGAGAAGAGGAGGAGTAGATCTAAGCAGATCTAAGAAACAAAACAAGAACGAGGAAGAATGACCAAATATCTCAAGAATCCGGATTCAATTTGCGAAGAGAAGCCTCTGGATTGCCTCCAAAACACTTGGGAGAGGTTCTTCCACCTCCAAGTAAGGGTAATACCGATTTATGGCTGACCAGGGGCTTAAACGAGGTGATTAAAGGCAAAACAGTCAAGATCCTAAATTTTAGGATCTAATTTTAAGTGCCCACACGGTTAGTCCACACGGTTTAACAAACCGTGCGCTAACCGTGCGTTAGCTTCTGCCTTGACAACCACTCCTTGCACGGTTAGTACGCACGGTTAGATAAACCGTGTGCTAACCGTGCATTAGCCACTGCCTCCAAGACCAGCCTTGCACGGTTTGGCCGCATGGTTTAGGAAAACCGTGCGCCTCCCGTGCGAAGTCCATAACTCTTTAGATTTCCTTAAAAGTACACCCAAACACAACCCAAGACACCTTGAACTCCCAAAACACCTCCAGCACCACATTTTTACAAAGGAATGGACCGGAGAGGTCCGGGCCATTACATAAGATACCTCTCAAAACATTCTCGTCCTCGAGAATCCAAAACCCAGCTAAAGAGAAAAACAAAACAGGGTCTGAACAACCACCCCTCGAGATACCTCTCAAAAGAGAGAAAGCCACCAAGAGAAACAAAGAGAGCTATCTCATAAACATGAAGGTTTCATAACCACAAAAGTTGCAACGATACATAGAAAGAGTTAAACATCAAACAACTCTGGGTATTGAGCACGTATCTGTGACTCACGTTCCCAAGTACTCTCCTCCATGCCACCATGTCGCCACAAGACACGAACTAAGGGGATAGAATGTTCACGCAAAACTTTCTCCTTATGGTCTTGGATCTCCACAGGTCGCTCCTCAAAGGTTGCATCATCATCAACATCGATCTCTCCCCAATCAATGATGTGAGAGTCATCATGAAGATAACGACGAAGTTACGATACATGGAAAACATCATGTAGCTGACTCATCTGTGGGGGAAGTGCCACTCGATATGCCACAGCTCCAACATGATCTAACACCTCAAAAGTCCCAACAAACCGGGGAGAAATCTTTCTTCCATGACCAAACCTTCACTTCCCACGACGGGGAGTCAACATCAGAAACACATGATCCCCAACATTAAACTCTAAGGGTCTCCTTCTTTGATCGACATAGGATTTATGACGATCTTGCGCTGACTTAATCCTCTAATGAATCACCTGAACCATATCTGTGGTATTCTGCACTAGTTCCAGTTCGAGAATTGCTGACTCTCCGACCCTAGTCCATCACAACGGAGAACGGAAAGGTCAGCCATACAAGGCTTCAAACGGTGCCATATCGATGGTGGAGTGAAAACTATTATTGTATGCGAACTCCACCAAGGGTAAGTGACTCATCCATGAGCCTCCAAAATCAAGAACACAAGAGTGTAACATGTCTTCAAGATTCTGGATAGTTCGCTCTGTCTGACCATCCGTTCGAGGGTGAAAAGCAGTGCTAAGGCATAGCTGAGAACCAAAAGCATGTTGGAGACCTTTCCACACCCTGGAGGTAAAATGAGGATCTTGATCAGAAATGATCGTCCTTGGGACTCCATGAAGTCTCACCACCTCCTCCAGATACTTCCTCGACAAAACTTCCACCGAGCTCGACTCCATGATCGCTATGAAGTGGGCCGATTTTGTTAAACGATCCACTACCACCCAAATAGCACCGTGTCCTCCCGGAGATTGAGGTAAACTAGTAACAAAGTCCATTGAGATATCCTCCCACTTCCACTGAGGAATATCTAATGGCTGGAGAAGACCACCAGGAACACAGTGTTCGACCTTCACCTTCTGGAAGACTAAACATCGAGACACAAACTCCGCAACCGCGTGATTCAGCCCAGGCCACCAAAACTAAATCCTCAAAGCTCGGTACATCTTTGTCACGCCAGGATGTACTGCTAGAGGTGAAATATGGAACTCTCTGAGAACCATCTCATGCATCACCAAGGGAACAAAAATACTTCCTTGATACAACACTCTATGTTGTTCATCCTCTGACCAACCATCAGGGGCCTCACCACAAACAACTCGGTCTCTCCAGACCTCCACCTCAAGATCCCCCAACTGGGAATCTTCCACCCTCTGAATCAGGGATGACTATACCATCATTGGAAAAGACAACCTCTACCCCCAACTTCTCCCATGTCAAGATGCAAAGCTGACAGTTCCTCCATTACTCTCCAGGAATCACCGGATTCACACACAACATCACTATGTGACTTTCGGCTCAGCGCATCAGCTACAACATTCACTTTTCCTGGTGTATACGATATATAGAAGTCGTATTCCTACAAGAACTCCATCCACTGACGCTGTCGTAAGTTCATGTCACGCTGGGAGAAAACATACCTCAAACTCTTATGGTCGGTGAAGACCACAAAGCGTTCACCAATGAGGTAATGTCTCCACAACTTCAGAGTGAACACCACAGCTGCCAACTAAAGATCATGGGTGGCATAGTTGCGTTCATGGGGACGAAAATGCCGAGACCCATAAGAAACAACTGACATCTGCTGCACGAGAACACCACCTAACCCCAGATGCGAAGCATCGCAGAAGACATCAAACTGGAGTCCCTCAGCTGGAAGACAAAGGACTGGAGCACTTACTAACTTCTCCTTTAGATACTCGAAGGCTTCCTGGCACTAATCAGTCCATATGAAGGACTGATCCTTCCTGGTCAAAGCTATTAGAGGGGCCGCAACCCGGGAGAAATTGGCCACGAATCTCCTGTAATAGCCTGCGATACCAAGGAAACTTCGCACCTCTGACACTATCTTGGGGGCTGCCCAAGACACAACTGCTTCTATCTTCGATGGATCTACAACAAATCCCTGTTGGGACACCACATGCCCCATGAAATGGACTTCTCATGCCCAAAACTCACATTTCGACAACTTCCCAAATAGCTGATGTCGACGAAGGACTCCCAAACGGCTCGCAGATGCTCAACATGCTCCTCTTCAGGAGTACACAAGGATGTCATCAAAGAAGACTACCACAAACTTGTCCAGGAACTCACGGAACACAGCTTTCATCAATCCCATGAACACAGCTGGAGCATTCATCATGCAGAATGGCATTACAACGAACTCATAATGCCCATGATGACAATGAAAAGCAGTCTTCAGAATATCCTCATCCTTTACACACATCTGATGATATCCTGACCACAATTCGATCTTTGAGAACCAACTTTCACCCTTCAGTTGGTCGAATAATTCATCAATCCGCGGAAGAGGATAGCAGTTATTTATTGTCACTTTGTTTAAACGAAGATAATCGACACAAAACCGCAAACTGTCGCCATCCTTCTTCACGAACAAGACAGGTACACCCCATGGTGACACACTTGGCCGAAAAAAACCGCACTACAACAGACCATCAAGCTATATACGTAGCTCTCGTAACTCAGAAGGGGCCATCCTATACAGAGACATAGACATAGGAGACGCTCCTGGATGTAGCTCGATCCCAAACTCGATCTCTCGTCGAGGGGGTAAGACTATAACCTATTCAGGAAAAACATTAGGGTACTCCTCCATGACCCTAGGAACGCCAACTGCTGAACCTCTGATGAACTCAGCATCATCTCATCCATCATGGACAATAAATATGGAATGCGCCTATGACCCATCCGAGGATCTCTCTCACCAACAAATACCACTTTCTCTCCATCAGCACTAAGGAAAACGACCTTCTTCCTGAATCAATCCACAATAGCCTACACTGAATACAACCAATCCATGCCGAGGATGAAGTCATATGGTTGTATTAGTAAACATAGTAAATCTCCCCTAGAGTGGTGTTGCCCCAACACTAGCTCAAAGCCTCTACATACTTCAAACAAGTTAGCTCGACCTCCAGCTGGTGTAGTCAATGACAAGCCCACTGGAAGCCTCTCTACCCCAAGTCCCAAGGAATGAACAAGGGTAGGTGATATAAAGGAGTGTGTCGCCCCTAAATCAAACAAGGCATACACCAAGGTAGAAAACAAGAAAAGGGTACCTCGAACGACATCTGGCTTGTCTGGTGCTGGCAACGCTAGAGCATGAAGCTGACCACGACCTCATCCACGACCTCTTTGACCCTGATGAAGACCACCACCATGGCTGCACTCTGCTCTCTTAGGACGGGGGGCATCATGGGGCTGTCCTCTGCCTGCCCCATCTACCCTATGGTGATCTAAAGCTGGTACAAACTTCTACTGTTGCCTTGGCTGAAACTGTCTCAAAGGAGGAACCTAGAGCGGAGTGCCCGGTACACGATGACTACTCTGAAAGGTTGGGCACTCCCACTGCTGATGGCCACGACCACCACAATAAAAACAAGTGCCTGATCCCTTGGCATAGGCCTGAGAGTTTCCGACTCCAGAGTAACGAGACGTGAAAGGCTGGGACCTACCCCCGAGTGAACGAAAACTCTTCTGCCCTGAAAACCGAGAACCCCAGACCACAGTTCTGCTCCGTGAGGAATCGTGATGATTCCCTTATCATGACGATCCGGTCTTGGACAAAGTCCTATCAATAACCTCCGCCCTCGCCAGCACCTCAAGATATGTCTTCAGTATAAATGGGGTGACCTGGCGCTGGATCTCTGGACACAAAGCCTCCTCGAAATGCCTTGCCCAGGCCTCCTCATCTGGTAATAGGTCCGAAGCATATCATAGAAGGTTCTTGAAATGGATTCCAAACTCTCAAAAATTGGAGGTCCCTTGAATAAGGTTAAGAAGCTCCTGATGACTGGACGCCTTCGCAGTCGAAGAAAGGAACTCAACTATAAACTTGTCTCAGAACTCCTCCCATGAGATCGTTGACTCCTCACGATTCATGAGGAACAACAACCACCACTTCCTCAGTGCTCCACATAGCATCATCACAACTAAGGACACCCAGTTCTCCTTCCAAGCACGGATTAAACTGAAGCCTATTTCGACCTCCTCTAAACAGTCTTCTGTGACTGTATCTGAAACGAAGCCCTCATACTTCTACAGACTCTGGCGCTGAAACTCTTGGAGTTTCTTCCTCCAAGTGTCTTCGTCATCGACCTCCACCCTGCGACAATCTACTGGGACAGCCTGTAGGACATCTTCTATGAAAACCTGATGAGGACGTCAACCTAGATCCATACCTGTAAAATAACAAACCGCTGAAGCTCCTAAGCCTGGAATATGGAAGACTCAACATTAATTAATTTATTGTTTTCTTTTATTCGTTTTAGGTTAACCTATCCCAAGGTCTACCCATTCAAACTCAGGCACAATGAAGAATGATGCATGATCCTTTCCTTGGTCTCTACCCTGCAACCAGTATCACCTTTTTTAATAGCCATTGTAAACTTAAAGGTCCATGCAACAGATCATAGTGGGCCCTAATCACCTATATATATGTCAGTCTCTAGTGTTTACCTCACTTTCTAAACATGAATGACACCGTTTCCCTACCAACCCATGCATCCTCACATGTGCCTAGCTCCAAACTCCATCATATCCCTGAACCAGACCTCTGATACCACTCTATCACAACCCCCTTCCCACAAAGTGCACCCCTCCTGGGCTGACAATGTGAGAAGAGAGAAAATGACCCCCGATTCCCACCTCCAGTAGGCCCCGGGTTGGCGACTAGCACCAAGGGTATAATAAACACACAAATGGGAGACATTTCCCTCTAAGAGAACACACGCGGAAGAGAGAGATAAGACAGACACCAACCAACTCCAACTCAGAACTGAAATGTAAAAGAATCCCAAGTGCATATATGTAATTTCATGCAAAAAGTACAACAACTGAAAGGGGAAACTACAAGTACCCAAAAGAAAGTAAAACAACAACGATCACAAGCCCGAACAGCTCCAACAACCACAAGCTAGTAGTAACCAGCCTGATCTCCAACCTGCTCCAAGTGACCTGAAAAATAGTTTATATATATTTAGGGTGAGTATAACAGTATACTCAGTAGGATCCTCCCTGAAGCCTCTGTGAAAAATTAAAGAAAGCATGCTAAAGCGCAGTGAACAACAGTGAGACTAACTCGTCACCTAACAGGTATACTATGTTCCCAACCTCACCATGGATACTCTAACCAAGTAACGCATACAAGAATATAGCATATAGTAAAGAATATCATGGGTACCCCGCTACTACTTCCCCACTGGTTTTCCGCTTTAACCCAATGACATACATCCTGTGCATCTCTCTCCAAAGGCTCGCCCATATAAAATTGGGCCAAGCTCCATAATCTGCACCTCATGCACCAAAAAGTCTTTCACACAGACACCTGGGCTAAGCACCACACCATCCTCACAACCAAAAGTAACCAGGTAGTTTCTGGGAGCCACTACAGCCCACATAACGTGTATCATACGTCAGGTATTGTACCTCAAGCCACTGCAGCCCATACACCGTGTAAGGATCCTCAAGCCATCACATCCTATACACATTACACCTATAGTAGTCCATATAATACTATATTTAGAATATATTTGTGTGAAATAACAACAAGCCATTATATCCGTCTACACACATATATGGGGAAAACTAACTACTGTGCCAACATCACTAGTATCTACCAAGAGAAGAGAGTGGGGTCAAAGGGGGTAGTCAGCCATTCACCCTCCCAACAGAATGTTGGGGAAAACACCCACCCCAGGGCTCAGAATCCCAGGGGTGTCAGTTGCACTTACTGAAAGGGTGGAGTAGCATATATAAACACAAAAATTACATGATTTATATAACTCACAACCACACTATGGGCATAACCTAGTCTTATCCTCGACTGCAGCTAATGTCTCTCGGACTCCGGGCTGCTATTTCTAAGACTAGGCATCCTATAAGCACACAACTAGTTAAAGAACTTCATTAGGTTAATTCATTACCTTTTTCATCAATTACACTTTACGTTAATTAATTCTTTTCACATTAATTAACCATGAAAAAAACCACATTTAAACCTTCTTGGCATCACATTAAAATTTACTATTCCTTTAAAGTTACAACATCACCCTTAAATTCCAGCATCTCTATCCCCGTGGATTATCATCATTTAATCAAACTTTCATTTCAAAATTACTTTCCCATATTCCCAGTCATTCTAGAAAAGAATCCTATGCTAAAAAACACAAGGGGGCTCAACACAGTGAGTAGATATACAACCCGTTGAGTCTTTGCCACATATAGTAAGAGAATAGGCCCATTCTCCCTCAAGAGGCTAAACACGGAAAGCACATGGAATACCCCGCGCGTCTTCGCCCCTTTAGGAAGAAGGGTAAACAAAACCAGCCGCCTTGAGCAGTGGGGAAAAGTAAATTAGATAACAACCAATCAAACCACCAACCATTCATCCAGCACATCCATCCCATACCATCATCGCTGGTGTCCTCCACGACACCCTCATGCATAAACTGATGCATCTAGCCACTCTAGGCGTCATCCGCTGCCACAACCACAAGGCCTCCCTGCCTCCACATATCACAACACCCCTCCAGCGTCACATCACAACACAAGATATCACAACACCCCTCCAGGGTCACATCACAACACAAGATATCACAACACCCTTCTAGGGTCACAGCAAAACACAAGCAGCAGGAAAACAATCATCACATCAAATGCGATTTTATCCCTAATTCACAACAAGAGGGTAACTCCGAACCCTACATGGAATTCAATCAATCAAGTTCATAAATCCATCTTGAATTAACAAAATTCAATTCGTTGGTTCCAACATCATGAACCAAAATAGTAAGTTATCACAAGGATTAAACATGCTTACTATGCCAACATAATCAACAATACAATACCACAAGAACTAGATTCCTTTTCACACCTCTTTATTTTTAGCCAATTAATTATCAATTAATTTGGTCTTTACGTTATTTATCAATTTCAACAAGAGCAACATGCTAACAAGCAAGGCATATATATCACACTATCTAGCAAATCAAGATGCAAACTATTATCACGGTACAAACCAACATCATGCGATCAAGCCAATTCTTTTAATCTGGTTCATGTATTTAATTAGATAAATTCCATTGTTATCCAAAGGGATAAATCATGCTAACTCTATGATTTCACATAAACAATTAGAGAAGCCACGAATCCCCTACCTCAATGGTTTTCGAGGAAAACCACAACGATCGATGAACGCCCAAGAACCGGGTCGATTCTCCACGAATCCTCCTTAGATCTCATATCCAATCACAACCAAGACCAAAGCTCATCATTTTCGACATCCAAATACCTAGATCTACCCATAACGGGCATAGATCTAAGAAGATGAGAGAAGTGGAGGAGTAGATCTAAGCAAATCTAAGAAACCAAACAAGAACGAGGAAGAACACCACATACCTCATGAATCCGGCTTCAATTTGCGAAGAGAATCCTTCAGATCATGTCCAAAACTTTTGGGATAGGTTCTTCCACCTACAAGGAAGGGTAATCCTGAGTTATTGCCGATTAGGGGCTTAAACGAGGTGATTAAAGAAAAAATGGTCAATATCCTAAATTTTAGGATCTAACTTTAAGTGTCTGCACGATTAGTCCGCACAGTTTAACAAACCGTGTGCTAATAGTGCGTTAGATTATGACTCAACAACCACTCCCCGCACGGTTAGTCTTCATGGTTAGACAAACTATGCACTAACCATGCGTTAGCCACTTCCTCTAAGACCAGCCATGCACGGTTTGGCCGCATGATTTAGGCAAACTGTGCACCTCCCGTGAAAAGGCCATAACCCTTTATATTTCCTTAAAAGTCCACCCAAACACACCCCAAGACACCTTGACCTCCCGGAACACCTCCAACACCACATTTTCACAAAGTAATGGACCGTAGAGGTCTGAGACATTACAAAACTACAGTATCATGGAGGGAATCTATGAAATCTATTTGAGACTCGTCCCCTAGAGGAAATCAAAATACATAGGTAATCATATAATTGAATGTTGTAACCTCGAGGGTAATGACCAAGGAGAAAACCAATCAACCAAGACTAGTGTGTACAAACAAGACAAAGAGATCCACATTGTATCTAAGGGAGTACACAGTGTATAAGTAGAGTACACAACATGCATTTCTCAACCTGGATCAGCCCGTGTGGTGCTGCCTCACATGGAATATAAATTTACATATACAAGATTTGTAGGTAGATAACACAAAGTGTAGAGGTCACTCATCTCTCTTCCCATGTCACGAGGCTGAGCCCATATACCGCTAGTCATACCCTTGTACACTGGGTCATGTATGTGTTTGAGTACACAGTGTGTCCGAGCCCGTATACTCCTAGCCATGTATATGCACACTCTAAGGTATACACCTATCCTCCAAGGAAGGATCACACAGAATGTCACTGGGTCAGATGCCATGTTATATTAAACTCCAGTGGACACCCTAGCGTAGTATCCAAGGGGTCCCAAACTACATGTAATTCCATATTATAGGCCTTGTATCATGAGATTTTCCAGATCACACGGGATCTATTCCACATCCTTCACTGCATCATCAGATCCACTTCCCTCATTAGAACCAAACTATCTAATGTCTTCTAAGGCTTGAGTCACAGGAAATCATATATCATGGATTTGAATATGCTCGGGAAATGCCAACTTGCACCATATGTAGCTGCACCATCAAAACCTCAATGAATGGGTACCACAAAGCCATTCCAATCCACCTCATATCTTCCTCTTTCATCATTTATCCTCGATCATACACTTGATCATGAACCACACCCATGGTATCAATCCATTTAACTTATGAATGGTCACATAGTGATTGAATACCTAGTATTTATTAAACCATTGACCAAAGAAATTTCCCTCGATGAACATGCTAAAAAGAGGGGAAGAAATCCCTAATCCATAAAATGCGATGAATCAACCTCATCCTTTATTCATTTGACCAAGATCCATTTTTTAATAACTAAATTGATGAAGAGAAAAAAATCTCAATGAATAATTAAAAATCCACCATTTTAAAATAACATCGATGCATGAATCAATTTTGTTCATGGAATTGATCCACATTCGACTTAGATAAAAGAATGACATAAAAATTGACAAATGAAACATCCTACCTAGTGTTTTGATTTATCGATGATGAGGAATGGTTTATTTTCCATCATTGATGAGATTCATGAACCCCATTGGTGTAATGATATTTGATCTGATCTTGATCCAATTTCATCAACCAAAAACACTATCCTCCATCAGTCTCCAATATCTTCAGGGTTTAGTGACAAAACATAATATTCCATCATAACCACTCATTTAATGATGAAGTATTTAAATTTATTAAATAAAATTAATTAAATAATTTTATTTGTTTATTTTATTAATTCCACACCATGAAACACTTTTCAAAATTCCTCATGATGACAATGTTTATGTCACGCCTAGTGTAAAACGTGCATTTTGAACTCATCAGTGCCCTTGGATTTCTAATTTGGGCCACCATCTGGGAGTTATTAAACGTTTTTAGTAATAATACATGCATGTGTTAATTATTATATTTAATATATTTCAAATATTTATTCCAGGGAAAATGGGCCTCAGAATATCACGTCTTCTTAGTGCTTGGTCTCAAAAATATCTCATATAATATCAAAAAAATAAATGGAAAATGTGTGACATTAAATTCTCCCCAACATAATGATTTTAAAACCAAAAATAGAAAATACAAATAAAAAATTTAATTGTATTGGAATCACATCTAGGTCTCCCACTCCCAGGTTCTCTCATGAAGATTCTCCTGTTTCCACTAGACATGCACTAGGGGAATTGATCACAAATGAAGTATATTATCTTGTCAATCCTTGATCTCAACTTTGAATTTAGTAAAGGTAGAACCATCCTCGATGTTCATATCTCCCTAGTCAGTAACATGTTATGGGTTATTCATGTATCTCCTCAACTGTGACACGTGGAAGATGTCTTGTACTGAGTCCAACTATGGTGGTAGAGCTATGTGGTACACCACCTTGAAAACTCTACATAATATCTGGAATGAACTAATTAATCTCAGGTATAACATCTCTACATATCTAAATATACACAATCCATGATGAGGTGATACCCTCAGGAAAACATGGTTTCCCTCCTCAAAATCTAGAGGTCTCCATCGCTGGTCTGTGTTAGGCTTTATATGGATCTTTTCAGTCAAAATCTACTCTAGGATGATATTAACCTTCTCTATAGTATCTCTCACAAACTATAGGCCCATGAGTTCCAACTAGAAAAGATCATACCAACAATGTGGTGACTTACAGTACATGACCTCAAATGGTTCCATACCGATAGTGTAATGGTAGCTATTATTTTATGAAAACTCCACCAAGGGTAGATGATATTATAAACTATGGAAAAATTCCAAAATGAAATCCTACAAGATTTCCTCCAAAGGCATGAATGGTCCACTCAGTAAATCCATCAATATAGGGGTGAAATGATGTGCTCAAGCGTAATAGAGTTCCAAAGGCCTCCTATAATCCTCTCTATAATCATGACATGAACCATGTTTCACATTCTGAAATTTTCTTTGAGGGAAATCCTTGGAGATGGACTATATCATTGATATTGAGTGGCCCAAGCTCCCTAATAAACTTTTCTCTCAAATAGCTATGAATTTATTTGACTTGGTGAGTTAGTCTATGATAACCTAGATCACATTATGTCCCCAAGATATACATGGTAACCTAGTCACAAATTATACAGACACCCCATAATACATATACTATGGAACCTCAAGGTGTTGAGCTAAACTCACTAGAACCTAGTGCTCAACCTTCACTTGCAAATAATTGATGAATCTAGAGAAAAACTCTGCAACACAACTCTTTATGTATGGACACCAATACTAACGTCATTGGTCCTAGTACATCACTACCACACCTCAATATACCGTAAAAGGGGATTCATGAATCTCCTTCATCACATCCTCCTAAAATATCAAAGGTACTATTTTATTTCCCTTAAAAAGGATACCATGCTCCCCAACTTCAAAATATTCATCATGAGCATTTCCAGTTGATTTCTGAGAATGTATGGTCTCACAATTAGTAACCCAATGCTAAGAATCTCAAACATGTGGTAAAAGTGGTGGGTTAACAACCAAATAACTAAAGATATGAATATCTATACTTATTCACTATTGAAAAATATAATGAGACTATATACCCCAATGATTCATCCAAAAACTGAGAACATGATTTCTTAATGATAAAATCATCCACTGTGTTCCCCTTTACAGGAGTATAGACAGTCTCAAATGTAGAGTCCCAGAGGAAATATATCCATCATCTCTATCTCATGTTAAGATCCTTCTGAGAGAAGATATACTTGAGACTCTTTTGGTCAGAGAAGATGATAAATCGCTCACCCATCAAGTAGTATCTTCACATATCCATTGAAAATACAACCACTGCTAACTCAAGATCATGGGTCGCATATTTCTTCTCATGCGGTCTCAACTGACATCAACCATAGGAAATCACCACCTATCTATTTATCAAAACACAACAAAGTAGGGTCCCTAATTCATCATAGAACACTTCATACCCCAACAACCTCCACTCGTAATCTTAATATAGGAGTTCACATCAATATGTATCTCATATTCTGAAAGAACTTATGTATCCTTTCTTTCCAAACAAAAGTTTCTCCTTTTATGTGAAATATTTCAAAGGTGATGCTAGTCTGGAGAAATCCGGTACAAACCTCCCACAGTACCCTTTCAACCCATTGAAACTTTTCACCTCAGAAACACTCTTGGGTTGACCCAAAAAAATAACTCCCTCAACATTCTTTAGGTACATCTCCACTCCTTCCTCTAAGAAGTAGTGTCTTAGGATGTGGACATTTAAAATCAAAAACTGAAAATTTGATAGCTTCCTATAAATATAGTTCTCTTAGAGCACGTCGAGGAGCATCATAAAGTGTCTCATGTGATCCTCCTTAGACGATAAGTAGATAGTTATATCATTAATGAAAACAAAAAAATATTTCTCTTGGAAAGGGTGAAAGATCCTATACATAAATCCCATTAAAACTGGTGGGGTATTCATCACACTGAAGGGTATCACCAAGTACTTGTAGTGACTGTAAAAACATTTGAATGTTGTCCTCGGTATATCCTTATCATGTACTCACATATAGGGATAACCTGATCGGACGTAAATCATCAAGAACCATCACAACTTTCTCAAATGATCTAATAGGTCATGGATCCTCAGTAGTAGATACTTATTCTTCACGGTCACCTGGGTCAAGAAGAGGTAATCAAAACATAACCTCAAGTTCTCCTCCGCATTCTTGGAGAAAAACACTAGGGATACCCTGGGGGAATACTGGGACTCACAAATCACTTCTGTTATAATTATTCTATGTTTAACCTCACCTCAATAATATCAATGAGAGCCATATTATATGGTTGTGTAGATATCATGGTCATTTCAGGGTGTAAGTAAAAACTGAATTCATGCTCTCATTCATGAGGTAAAGCTGTCACATCCTTAGTAATGAAATCCTTATAATCCACCAAAACCATAAGATACTGGAAACTCATTGCATCTTTGGATCCAAACATGTCCCCACCATGCTGATAGGTAGTCGGTCCTAAAATCCTACACATGAGTTGATCCTTCTCTTCTAGGGACCACTCCATATCAAAAGGGGAAAACATTTTCCCAATAATCGGAAGTACTACTACTCCCACTAATAGAATCATATGAACATGGATGGTAGGAATACAATCCAAACTAAGGAAAATAACATAGGGTATCACTTTCAATATGAATATATTCCATGTTATTCTCTCTATCTTCTCCCAAAGTCTTGTTACACTTTCAATAGAAGTATTCAATCATTTATCCTCTCTATAGGAGCCTCCAATACAACGGTTGAGAAAAAAGGGCCCAACTTATATCATTATATCTCAGAAAGGGGATACACTTAGGTAAAAGTGGATCATAAATCCATGTGAAAACTCCATTTTGGGAAATTAAGACACATGTCATACCTCAAACTGCACTCAATGCCTTTGTGAGCTCCTACCTCTTAGAAATAATTATTTCTATATCCCACTTCTTTACCACAACTAAAACATTCTATAATGTGTTTGTACTTTGTAAACATCAACAACATTAGTGAGATAAGTACATCAACCACACAAGGATCTAATGATTCCCTACATCACCCAGGAGAGGTCCCGACACCTAGACCACGATCGGGGAGGGGTTTCATCCAAGAAGGACATTCACACCACAAGCTCACACTAGTCCTCCACTACTCGAGAAGGGTTCTACACCGCTGTATAACCTGGTTGATCATTAAATCTAGAACATGTGATTCACACTCAGCATACATGAGTCATATTCTAGTACCACCAGATCCAACTACTACTCCATAGAGAAAATTGGTCTCAAGAGAAACCATTCGATTGGTCCGGATCCGCACACATTAGAAAACCTGACTACTAACTCAAGTCAAACCTATAACTCATGAGGGTGTTTCCCATCATGGAACCTCAGTGAGCCCCATAATTGGAACTCAAGTAACACACTAGTCCTATGAATACCATCTTCATGTTTGAATGGAAATATCAACTGGTCTACACACAGATGATCATCTTATTGATCCACAAAAGGGATCCATGTGCTGATCAAAATGGTGAATCACTATATGGTACCCACCTGATGAGAAACAACTCATGAGTATCTCCCTAAACTAAAACACCATCCCTCATCTGGTCATCATCAAGACATCGTCTCAGAATCCCATCCTTTTGTCATTGTAGATTCATCTTGAAGTGTATCAAGACATACCTTGAGAAATAAGAATATATGGGTATCTAAATAATGAAGGACATGTAAACCATAACCCATTACTATATGATTTATGTACCAATTTTTTCCCTATAATAAATGTATACATGTTCCGAGTTGAAAGGTAGGTGATTGAAGTCCTGGTGTATGGATACATTGGTCGCCGCAGCAACACGAGAGTTCTAATCCTGAAAGACAAACATGAAGCACTTTACAATGTTTCCCCTAACCAATCATAGAGAATATAGTCCTAATGTAGAACCTACCTTTGATACCACTCTATCATGACCCAACCCACTAATTTATAACCCATGACTACCCCAAGACCACATTCAATAGGCCAAGGGATGGCGACCAACATTGAGTACGCATATCCAAAAAATGGGAGGCATTAGACTAATTTACATGTACACATGCACATATCTCCAAGCATACACAATGATGAAATGTAAAATAAACTAATCAATGAATGAATACATCTAAAATCCAATAATCAGAGTATGATAGTAATATACTGCACATGAAAAAGGGTCCAAATACGACACAACCAAAAACTGTAGAGTGTCCAACCTACTCTAAGGGTGAGCACTATGATCAAATGAAACACCTATAAAAAAATTCTCTATCAAGATCAATCTATGTTCCATTTAACACCCTATGTTTTTATGGGATTTTTTAATATATTATTTCTCATTGATATCTTCCATTGCACTATGTCAAACATTCCTTTCACAAGTCATTGACTTGGCTTGCACTACTCACAACACCAATTTAATCATTCACATCACGAAACAAAAAATTTATCATTCTCTACAAAAAAACACGTAGGATAACATATAGTACACACAAGGATAACTTTCTCTTATGACTTTCATTACACACATTACCATGTTTAATTGAACAACAAGATTTTATCAAAACATTATGATTTTATATAATAAGATATACCCTGTCTATAAGATTTGCAGGTTATGAATATTATTAACTAACTTATGAACATATATGGTTTAATTCATTGGTTACAAGTTAATTATAAATAAATATAGATACCACATACATATTAAGGGAATGATTATATAAAAAAAATATTTTTATGCTCAAAAATCTATTACATGCTCATAAGTTATAGTAATTAAAATTAGTGAGTGATGATAATTTAATATATATATATATATATATTTATTATTAAAATAAATATTTTTTATATTTATAATATAGATTCATTATTCACAGGGTAAGAACAAACCTAATTTTTTTCATGAAATATTATACTTTTGTAAAGGCACTTTTACCACATTTTAATGGTGAAAACATTTTAAATACTATATTTTGAACTTATATGAATCTTATATGTCCAAATTTAATTAATATTTAAAATTTAAATATAATAATTAGCTCAAGGATACTTTTTGGCATTTTTCTATTGAGTTTCATTGTTTAATGAAAAGTGAAAAATAATAAATTTGAATTCCAAACTTATTTGTCATATAATTTATTTATAGTGTTAAATTTTCTTTTAATTTGGTTTTATTTTCAAATTATATAAATTATTTATAAATTAATCAAATTTAAGTCTTTGGGATCAATTTCAAATTAAAATTGTACATAAAAACAAAGCAAAATTTTAAAAGTTTTTTTGTTTAAAAACCGGCATTGTCGTCCCATATGCGGAATTAGTTTTAAATTATTTTCATCCACTTATGTGACTGAAATTTTGGAAATAGACTCCATATTTGGAATAAGAATAACTCAAAATGTCTAATATGGTCAAATTATTTTTTTACCAAAAAAATAGTAGAAGTTTTTAAAATTAATAATATCAATTAAGATAAAAATTAGCTTCACAAAGAACTAAATCTTAAACCTAAGGCCCAAAAAGGGAAACACACATTTCCAAGACATGTTGGATGGCTATATTTCGGACAAAAAACTTCAATTATTTATTTTAGTTGGTTTGGTATGACTTTTTTTAGGTAACAACATGGGTACACATAACTTGTATTTAATAATTCCAAGTGTGTCCCCTCTATTCCCTATAAATGGACACTATCTCTCACCATTATTCACACACATAAAACTAATTAGACTCATCCATGATCTGATCAATCAACATCCAAAAATCCTTACCTTCCTCCATGAATCCAAAATTTGAGAATAATTCTATACAAAGAATCCCTTTGGTGCAAACCAAATGGAGTTACCCAAAGAATAGATAACATCCTTCCTCAATCTCCTTTCTTTTATTTTCTTCCTCCACCACCTCAACTCTCCTTATTAAATGAATACAAAATAATAAAACTATAAATAGTATAATGACATGATTTTATTATAAGGGTATGATCTACACTAACACACACTTCCATCTAATGGGTAGTGGACATACTGTTTACGTGAATCAAGAACTAATGCCTCACAAAACGATGATTGTATGTTTTTCCTTTATCACCTTTCATGGTTGGGAATTATGATAGACACACAATTTATATATGATATATATGATAAATATTATATATTTATGATTATTTAATTCTTTTAAAACACATATCTTCATACTTTCCATTTTGTTTAAATATGATAATTTCATTTGAGAAAGTGTGGACTCCCGCCCCCTCAAAGCGAAGTGATTAATTCACACACTACATGGAATGTATTAAGGATGGGTTTAGTAAACATATATGATATATATGACGTAATAATGTAAAAATAATGATATTACACACATATATAAATATATTTCATTTTCTTTCTTTCTTTCAACATGACAATAAAACAAAAACAACTTTCATGCGCTCATACGGCCTACCGTCTCAATGAACGGTGTATTCAATTTCAAACATTTTAATTATATAAAATAATATAATAGAAATATAATGAATATAAATGATTTTATATCATTTTTTACATTCTTTAAATTATTATATAAGTATAATGAGAATAGATATAACAAATTAAGACACATGCAAAAAACAAAACATATATTACCCAAAGTGATACCTTAACATTTAATAGTTAACAAGTGGGTAATATAAAATAAAAATAAAACCATATATGATATTAGATATAATAATATTTTCTTATTATATATGTATAATAAAAATATATTTATTATATAGGAATTTTCTTTGAGTATGGTGAGATTCAACACACAAGGTAAGGAGATTTCATCTCACTTTTTATTTCAGTGAGATACATGACTTAATCACCACTCAATTAATTTGTGTGGTGTGTAAACATAAAATTAATGAATTATAATATTTTTATACTTATTTTTATTGGTATTTACATATTCATTTCATGATATTTATTTCATGGGTGTCATGTTTCAAAAGTTATCAAATCAATAAAGTAACATTGTATCAATTTTCTTTTATTGGGACACATGCCATGTCATGCACCTACATTTTTTATGAGGTGTATATACTACCTTTTAACATGTTATATCATGAATCACCTTATTTCCATGACATTTTCCCCTTAATTTAATTTTTTTATTTGCATCATGAATTAATGTTACCAAATTGGGAACAATTTATTGCTATAATCTCATCATTTATCGAGATTGTTTATGATTATACTTCAATTGATGAAATATTATGATCCATATCTCAATATGATTCCTGAAATTTCTTAATCTATGTATATCCATGTTATATACATGTAATGGTACCATTTTCTAACTCTCTGGTACTTAATATAAAAAGAAAAATGTTTTTATAAAAATTTGACTTTACCTCTCCTTTCGGCCAAAAATCTATGATATTTCTATAATGTTATTTCTCAAAATGATTTCAAAACTATTTTACATTTATCCTATGATTTTTAAGGAAATGTTTACCCATGTATTACCATTTACTAAATGGTTTTATAATGAATATATATATTTTTGTTTTCCCTTCAAGTCACTTTTTTGAAATTTTATCATAAAAAAAAGAAATGTTTGTCATGTATAGACATACATGCCTTCATGAACTTCATTTACTTGAAATAGTCATTATAAGTTTACAAGTTCATTTTTAATGGAACTTTTTTCTTATTATCCTTGATATTCATTGTTTTTAATGTGGATTTCAATTATAATGGTTTAAAAAAATGTTTTATGTTAAAAAATGTTTTTTAAACATTTTAAAGTCCTCTACATTATTTTACAAATTATTTTCCAAGAAATGGTTTAAAAAAATATTAGGTTTCATTTATAAGTTATCAAGGAAAATGTTTTGCAAAATGATTTCATCCTCTCTTTATATGTATTAAAATAAAAAGGTTTCCAAAATGTTTTCAATGTTTTCTTTATAAGTTTAAATTTTTATTTTCATGTAAGTGGTTTTCAAAAGGATTTATGTTTTAAATATCATTTTAAAAATAATAAAAAATATTTTCCTTAATAAATGTTTTTAAAATACATTTCAGAATTATTTTCTATCTAAGATGAAATCGGTTGATGTGACTCATTTTCTTACGTGAAATGATTCAAAGTCCCATTCAAATTCTTTCTCTAAATGGTTTGTGTTATGATTACATGATGTTTATGAAGACCATTTGTATGTCATGGGTTATATGTTTATGAATCCCATTTCACTTCTATGGTCATATGTTTATGAACCTGTTTGTCTTTCATGGGTTATATTCTTATGAAATCCTCTTTTTTTCAAGGAGTATTCTATAATGAAATGGTTATGTAACCTATATATTTACCATTTATTATGATGTGATGAAATGTTAATGATACCCATTTCATTTGATGAGTTATGATTTGTTTTTTATGAAACCCATATGTTTTCTTAGGTCATCATACAATGATTTTTTTGGCACAAATATGTATGATTTTATTATGGGATGGGTGAGACCTATATCTTCCTCCAATGAATTTATTAATAATAAATGTTTTATGAGATATAAGGGTATATGGGATGGTATAGAAAGACCCATTAAAGTGGGTAAATTATAGGGAATCCCAATTCCAAAACAAGAGGGTACCCAAGAGGGCATCCCAAGCCTAAAATATGCAGGTACATGGGAGGGCATCCCAAGCCTGAAGAAGGTGCATGAGTGATTATCCCAATCCTAAATTTTATGGAGGTATTGGGAGGCATCCCAAAGATGTTGTTTTTATATTCTTATGTGTATTCCACAATTCCATGTATTATTCCTATGATATTATTTAATGTCTTATGTTTGTTATGTTCTTATGATTCATGTCTTATTAACTATCAATATTTTTTCCAGGATTCATGTTTATGATCTTATGATACGTAGGGTATTATATTCTAATGTTGTGATCACATTCTCATAACACTATGCTCATTTTTTTGAATATATTTCTCCCTTTTTTATCATTAATGGGCATCTGAGCTCACCCCATCTTATGTTTCCATCCCCAAGTTATTATGTTTTGTATTATGTTTTATGTGTATAAGAAGGGACCTAGTCAATAAGAACCTAGTCTGAGATATTGTATTTCATTTATGTACAAGTGTTTATTCCTCCATGTTTCTAAAGGCACTAAACTAATAAGGTCTTTGGGAAACTATTTTTGTAATATTTTTGTATTCCCCAAAAGTGATGTAATTTTAATGTGTGAAAATTGAGGGTCACTATCCTTGGTATCAGTGTGAAAGTTTATTCAACCTTTGGAAAGTAGGATGATAAAACTTTATGGATATCTCTAGTTATATTTCTAGGGATATGTCTAGGGATGTCTCCAACGATAATTATAAGGATGAGATAATGATTAGGAGAACGTATTGGAATTTTGTTAAATGATAGAGTGAGTGGTTTACTAGAATTACATCCTTCAATGGATACTATAAATGGATGTGTCTCTTGAAAAGATGTAACTGGGGGTAATAATTTTGAGAAGGTGCATCAGGCCTGACTTAGTGTAACCTGGTACACGAAAAAAGGCATTGATGCACACCTAGTTTTAAACTCTCCGGGGATATGCATTGGGAATTAAATAACTCATCAAGAATAGTAATGAAAGATTTAAATATATTTTTGATATAAATAACCTATGATAAACCTAAGGTTTCATAAATTGAATAGGGTTTCATAATTTAGACATCCTATTAGTTTTTTTTCATGATTTTTGGTTCCTCTCTATGATAAATGTTTCTTACTCTATGGTTTTGGTTTTAGCCAATGGATGGGACCTGAGCAGCTAAATTATATAGGATCTATAATAAAAAATATCATCACAATGATCACCCAAATTTATCATGATATGAACCATATTGGACACCCAAATGAGAAAAGGAGGGAACAATATTGTGTTGAGTCCTTCACGAGGCAACACCCACATTCTTTCAGTAGGTCCTCCAATCCTCTTTTATCTGAATAATGGATTTATACCATTGAAAAGATATTCTATATTCTCCAATGTTTGGAACATGATAAATTCATTCTGGTTTTTTATCTCATAGAAGTTAAAGCATATCAGTTATGTGATCTAATCAATAATACAAGGCAGAAAGAAGAAATTGAATCCCTCGATTGGGATGATTTAAAGAAGTAAATTTTTAATAAGTAATTCTCTAAGATTATTCATACGATGATGGAAAAAGATTTTCTTGAGCTCAAGTAAAAGGATGATGAATCTGTTCATGCCTGTGATGTAAATTTTATAAGGCTTTTAAGGTACTCTTCATGTATTTTCATCCAACCGAAAGAAAAAATGATAGATTATTTGGTGCCCTAAAACCAAATCTTTGAAAGGCCTTGACTATAAGATACTTTTTAAAGCTATGTAGATGTTGATAGATGTGTTATAATTGTGGATATGGAGGTTGTAATTTTGTATCATTCTCATGATTTTGACCAAAAATGAAGATGGAATTCAAAGGAAAATATAACAACCATATAGAAAAAAAATGGGCCTTCAATTATGCATAAAGTGTGAGAGGAAACATGGAGGTAATTGTCTTAAGGGGAATAAAAAATATTTTATGTTTGGAAGGGAAGGTCATCGGGCAGCTGAATGTCAAAGTGATTAGGTGATGTTATCTAATAATGTGAATAGTTATAATCCCCATGGAATGTATCTCACACACTTTAGTGTTTCAATTGTGTGGAGTTTGTCCATTATTCTAAAAAATGACCCAATCCAAGGACTAATGTGAATGATAAGCCACAAAACCTCTGAATTAAAAGGATAAAGGTAAAGCTTATGCAATCACAATTTATGAAGTGAACTAAGAAAATAAAGAAATTATTATCTTCCCCTACTTAGTTGGGAATTTCATGTTTGATATTTCATGAATAATCCCTATGAAAATATTATTGTTCATCCTTCGGTGAGATTTCATGTGATTACCAAGACAAAGATGAACCCAAGTTTCCATTGAAAATTATTTTGATATAATATAAGAGGTTATTTATGGAATAAAAGGTGAATTATATTTTGGATGGGTTTCAAGGGTAACCATATATGGAATGTTTATGTTAAAATTCATATAATGTTTTTGAGATCGAATTATTAACTCTCCATACATGTATTTATTCATATTTAATAACTTTAATGAACATTTTTTTTTGTGATAATGGAGGATGGAATGACCTCTCATTATATTAATGAATATCATGATCTTTTAGTGCTTTAGGAATGATGAATTCACCATCATTTTTTGAAATACCAAATGAAGTAGAAGTTGATCAAGGAAAAATAATGGGTGAAATTGTGTTGAAAACAGGCAAGTATATCTACTTGTGAAAATTCTTAAATTTTAGGAAAAGGGACCTAAAATAATTTTTTTTCCTATTATCATAATTTTGATGAAATTAATGACCTCATTCATGCTTATTCACATTACAATTTTGTGATTTATAACATTATATAGATCACCCACTATCTTCTAATCTATGATATTTATCAATCAATATGATTATTTACACTTTTCATCCATGTTAAATCTTCCATTCCCATTTATGTTCTCATATGTCGAAACCTAGTTGTGTGATACATTGGTTAACCGAACATGGATTGCGCTACACAAAACACTATGTTAATTTTATACTCACAAAATATAAATTTTAAATTTCTATAAATAGAACACCTAGGTTAATAAGGATTACAGGAAAAGCTTCCTTTCTTTGATGACTTGTGTTACATGCATTATCGAGTTTAACAGAACAACAAGATTTTATTAAAACATAATTATTTAGTATAATAAGATATAACCTAGTTATTAAATTCATAGGTCATGAATATCATTAACTAACTTATGAAAATATATGGTTGAATTCATTGGTTACCTATTAATTATAAATGAATATAGATTCCAAATAAATAAAAAGTGAATGATTTTATAAAAAAACTATTTTTATGATCACAAAGGGGTTATATCCTAATAAATTAAACAAAAGTGATATTAATTTAATAAATATATATTATATATTTAAAAATTATTTTTTATATTCATACAATAGGTTTGATATGCATAGGGTAAAAATAAACCCAATTTTTTACATAAAATACTAAATTTCTATAAATTCACTTTTACCGCATTTTAATTGTGAAATAATTTTAAATCCCATTTTTGGAACATTTATAAATATTATATATAAAAACAAATTTTATCATTGAAATAGAAACATAAAAACTATCTTAGGGTGAGTTTTTTGAATTTTTTTGTGAAGTTTCATTTATTAATGAATAACGAAAGATACTGAATTTTAATTCAAAACTACTTATTAGTATAATTTATTTTTAATTTTAAATTGTATTTTAATTTGTCTTCATAGTCACATTATATCAATTACTTATCAATTAATAAAATTTAGGTATTTGGGTTCAATTTAACATTGAAATTGAACATAAAAACATAACAAACTTTTCAACATTTTTACATTAAAACCCCACTTTGTCATCCCATCTATGAGGTCAATTTTAAATTAATTTCGGACATGTCAGTGATTTTAATTTGAAAAAATGGTTTTAATATTTTTTATCATCATATTTTGTAATTTATTAAAATTTTAACTCATTTTTTACGAAATATATTAGTAATAGTTATTAAAATTAATTTTAGAAATTAACAAAAAAAAAAAATATCTTAACGAAGAACTAGACATTAATCATAATTCCAAAAATGAAATAGAAACTTGTCCCAAACCCATTAGATGGCCATATTTTTTAATCAATCCTTCCATTCTCGTGTTTTCTTGGTTTGAGATGAAATTGGTTAGGTAAAAACGTGGGTAAACATAACTTGTTTTAAAAAATGTCATGTGTGCCCCCTCCCTTCCCTATAAACAGACACCACATATCTCCATTATTCATATATCTCAAACCAATTAGGATAATCCAATATCTACTCAATTAAATTCCAAAAATCTATCCCTTTATACTAAATATATCCATTTGGAAATAAAGCTACCTATGAAATCCCTTTGGTGAAAACCAAAATGAGTTACCCAAAGAAGTGGTAACATCCTCCCTCAAGATCCTTTCATTTATTTTCTTTATCCACCACCTAAACTATCCTTATTCCATTCATATACAAAAAAACCAGTATCATAAATATACTGAGATATTTTTATTCTAATGGTTTGACCTAAACTCTCACACACACCCATCTAATGGGTCATGAACATACTCTCAATGTCCACAATGATCTATCGCCTGAGGAAATGATCATTGTTTGTTTTCCCTCTACCTCCTTTCATATTTGGGAAATATGATGGAAAATATATTTATATATGATATATATGATGCAAATTGTGTCTTTAAGAATATTTAATTACTTTACAAAACATATGTTTATACTTTCCACTTTGTGTAAATATGATAATTTCATTTGAGGAAGTGTGGACTACCATCCCCTCAAAGCGATGTGATACATTCACACACTACATTAAATGTATAAAGGATGGGTTTAGTAAAATTATATGATAAATATTACATAATAATTTTAATTTAATTATATTATATTCATATATTAATATATTTCATTTTCACCCTTTCTTTTAACACAACATTAAAATATAAACAATGTTCATGTGTACGTATGACATACTGTCTCCATGAACGGTGTATTACATTTCATAATTATATATTAGATATATTATTATAATACACATATAATGAATATAAATGATATTTATATCATTTTTTCCATTCTTTAAATCATGGTATAAGTATAAGTACCCTAAATATAACAAATTAAGACAAATGTGAAGAACCCATCAGATATTACCCGGAGTAAACCATAACATAGAATATATAACAATCATGTAGTATAAATTCATAATCATACTATATATGATATTATATATAAGAATATGGTTATGTGATATATGTATAACCAAATTATATTTATTATATACTATTTTTATACGAGCATGACGACAGTCAAGACCCAGGGTAAGATAATTTCATTTCACTTTTTATTTCTGTGAGATACACGCCTTAATCACCACTCACTTCATTTGTGTGGTGTGTAGAAATCCCATGGATTTATTTTATGATTCTTATAATTATGTTTATTGGTATTTAAATATCCATTTTATTATATTTATTTTATTATCATTATGTTTTAAAAGTTACCAAATCGATAAAGTAACTTTGTCTCAAATTACATTCTTTGAGACACATGCCATGTCATGCACCCACATTTTTCTATGTGGTGTATATACATAATTTTGACATGTTATAACATGAATTACATTCTTTTAAAGTTATTTTAAGCTCCATGTAATTTTTTTCTTTCCATCATGAATTAATGTCACCAAAATGGTAACAGTTTATTGCTAAAATCACATCGTTTATCAAAATTGTTTATGATTATGCTTATATTGGTGATATATTATGATCAATTTCTCAATAAATATCATGTTGTTTTGTAACATTTGTATATCCATGTAAATCCACGTAATGGTACCATTTTTTATTCTTTGGTACTCAAAATAATTAAGAAAATGTTTTTATAAAAATCTGACTTTACCACTCCTTTTAGTCGGAAATATGTGTTCTTTCTAAATGATTATTTAAAAAAATGATTTCAAAAAAGTTTTAAATTTTTCCTATGATGTTGAAATACATTTTTATCCATGTTTTAACTATTAAAAACCTATTTTTGATGCAATCTTCTTATCATTTTCAGGTCAATATACTTTTCGAAACATTTAAGGTAAAAAAAATAATGTTCATCATGTATGAAATTACCCTCTGTCATGAACGTCACTTCATAGAAGCTTAAATTTCATGCTAAAAAGTTTATTTTAAAAGATATTTTTAATAATTTTTTGGACATTCATTATTTTTAATGTGGATTTCAATGAAAATGGATTTTAAAAATGTTTTATGTTAAAAAAATAATTTTAAACGTTTTTAAGTCATCTTCATAAGTTTTCAAAGTATTTTCAAAGAAAGGGTTTTCAATACTTCTTCAAGTTTCATTAATATGTTTTCAATGATATTTTTTTTGAAAACCTTTTCAAGATATCTTTATCGGTTTTGAAATAAAAATTAATCCAAAATGTTTTCAAATATTTCTTTATATGTTTTCAAGTTTATTTTCATGAAAGTGATTTTCAAATGGTTTTATGTTTTAAAGAGACTTTTCAAAGAAGAAACGTTATTTTTCTCAAGAAATATTTCTAAAAGTCATTGAAAATTATTTTCTATCTAAGATGACCTCCATTAATGTGACTTGTTCCCTTTTGGTAAATGATTCAAAGGATCCATTCATATTATCTATTTGAATATTTTATGTTTTTATGGATTGATGTTTATGATACCCATTTCACTTTCACAGGTTACATGTTTATGAAAACTATTTCTATTTCATGCGTAATATATTTATGAAACCCATTTCTCTTTCATGGGTTATATACTTATGAAATACTCTTCTTTTAATCAGTTATTCATTGATGAAATGGTTATTAACCCTATCTATTTTCCAAATCTTATGATGTGATGAAATGTTAATGATACCCATTTCAGTTCATGTGTTATGATTTGATGTTTGTAAAACCCATATCATTTCATGGGTTATGAAATGATGAAAGTTTTGTGGAACATGTATGTATGACTTTATTATGTGATGGGTGAGACCTATATCTCCATCCAATGCACTAGGTGATGATAAATGTTTTATGATATGAAATGATACATAGGTGGGAATCCTAAGCCCAAAATAAGAGGGAAAATGGGAGGGCCTCCCAAGCTAGAAATAAGAGGGTACACAGGATGGAATCCCAAACATGAAAGTACATGGGAGGGAATCCCAAACTTGAAACAAGAAGGTACACAAGAGGAAATCCAATGCCTAAAACAATAGGGTGTATGGATGGGAATCCTAGTCCCAAAAACATGAGGGTGTATGGGAGGGAATCCCAAGCCCAAAGTAGGTACACTGGTGATTATCCCAAGTCTAAAAAGTTCATAAGGTCTTGGTATGAATCCTTGCCATAGGGTTTTTATATGCTTATGTGTATGCCAAAAATTCCATGTTTGATTCTTACGATATGATTTCATGGAATTTGTTCTTTTTTTCCTTATGATTCATGTCTTACGAACTTCCAAGATTTATGTGATGATTCATCTTTTAGATATTATGATATAGAGCATATAATCTTATAATGTTTTGATCAAGTTTTCATACCCCTATTCCCAGGTTTATTCTTACATGTCTCCCTT
The DNA here is from genome assembly GCA_963277665.1 of Viscum album. Lineage (NCBI taxonomy): Eukaryota > Viridiplantae > Streptophyta > Magnoliopsida > Santalales > Viscaceae > Viscum > Viscum album. The sequence continues at coordinate 1,468,672,233 of OY728125.1, read as the reverse complement.
ATTTACCCTTAATGAGCATATGAGATCACCCCTCCATATTTTTCTTTCCATAGGTTATGAAGATATGTATTATGATTGATGTCTCTAAGAAGGTTTCTAGTCAAGAATCTAGTGGGAGATAATGTCGCTCATTTATGTACTAGTGTTTACATTTCCATGTTTCCAAATTAAATAATATAATATGGTATTTAGGAATCTATTTGTGTCATGTTTTATGTATTACACAGAAGTGATGTAACGTTATTGTGTGAAAAGTGAGGGCCTCTATACTACACCTAATCCCTGTCCTCTAGGAACACCATAAAATGGACCTTCATCTGCAAAATACATGATACGTGTGGAAAAAGTCCAAGAAGTGGTGAGTAAAACAATACCCATTAGAACACCCCAAAAACACTAAACAATAATCTAAAAATAGTCATCTTATAATAGTGGTACAATACTAAAAATAAACAAGGTATCCTAGATATACTAATGAAGGACACAAAGCCACTAGGAGGTCACTACAAACTGCCAATCATAGGATTTTACTCAATGCAACTCTAGTTCTAGTATAATCTACTCCTTGAGTCATTCTATCCATGGAGACACTCATCCAATAGGTAAATATCATTGCATTCCACACAAGAGTGATCACTGGTCACACATGAACTTGATAATCAGATCGGGGTCACACCCAAAACTATTGGGGGACACCATGAACCCAATCGGGGTCACCCCACAATGTAGGGAATCATATTCCAATTGTAATATGAATCATACCAATAAGTCCAAATAGATGTAGGATCAACAACCAACTCATAGAGTTCACACTGATTCCCCATACCCCACATGAGGTATAAAGAAGATAGAGGATCACACACTAGTCTCACAAAGGGACACCATAAACACTATATGTGACTCATCCTCTTGAGAGGATCACAATCCCTATCTAAGGACGTGATTACATAATATACCCATGAGGTAAAGGATAGAGAGAAACCCACTCAACTAAACTAGTCTAAACTGAAGAGGTAAAGTGCACCAAAATGTCTCTAATAGAGTACACGGTGTGTAAGTGATTACATGTCTTGCATCACTAAAATTGGATCTTACCATGTGAATATTCCTCATAAGGAATATAAAAATATATATAAAATGCATTTAATAAGAGTATAAAACATGTAGAGATCAATCAACACCCTACCCATGTCACATGGCCTTTCCCAAGTACCACTGGTCGTGCCCGTGTACACCTTGCCATGTCAATGTCAGAGTACACAATGTTTTTATGCTAATTTCTCCTATCCATGTCAGTTTAACCTCCAATGTACAAGGGAAGATTATTTTTAAGGTTTTCATGACATGTAATAGGGTCACATGGTGTGTTATATTTAGCTCTAATGGAAACCCTAACGCTGAATCTAGGGGGTCCCACAAGGTGTGTAATGATTAATTACACACTGTGTATCTTGGTATTTTCTAGATCTTGTAGGATCTCTTTGAAATCATTCTACATGTCTCCAGAGCCACCTCCCTCATTGAAACCTATGGATTTAGGGTAATCCAGGCCTCTAGCAACTAAATATTATAGATTCGGGCTTTAAATCCATTCTTGAAATGACCACTCATGTCATCTGTAGTCGCATCATTAAAACCAGGATGAATGGGTACTACAAATCCATTTCAATCCACATATTATTTTCATTTTTCATCACCATACATCAATTTTTCACATATTCATTAAATGTACCTGTGGTATTTATCTTTGGATATGTAGAAAAGTCATACAATGATCAAATACTGGGTATTTATTGAACCACGGGCCAAAGAAACATCCCATGATGAATGTGCAAAGAAAGGTAAAAAGAAATCCACAAGCCATAAATTGTGATGAATGATCCTGGACCATTATTCATTTGACCTTGATTTGTTTTAGTTTAAATAAAAATACAATGAGGAAAATAACATAATTAATATTTTAAAATTCATCCATTTAACCTACCAAAGATGTGTGAATAAATTCTGTTCAATGAATTGATCCCAGTTTGACTGAGATTAAATAATGGGATGTAAATTCACATATCAAACATCATACCTAGATTTTGGATTGATTTTTGATGAATAAAGTTAGTCATTGTTTTGTAGATGAGATCCACAAACTCTATTGACACAACTATCCTCGATCTGATATTGATCCTATGTCATCCACCAAGAAATCTCTCCTCCAATGGTCTCTAATATCATTAGGGATTAATAGAAAAACCCAATATTCCATTATAATCATGTATTTAAAAATATAACAGGTCAATCTGTAAAATAAAATTAATTTAATCATTAATTTAATTTTTTTAATTATTCACCGCGATAACTTTTTCACAATTCCAAGCCCTACAAATGGTTATGTCATGCATAGAGTAAAAATCTACATTATGAACTCAGTGATGCACTCACATTTCTAATCAGCACCACTGTTCATGATTTATTACACCCTTTTTAATAATACTAAATGTGTGTTCTATATAATATATTTAATATTTTTCAAATATTTATTTCGGACACACCAGACCTTGGAATCTAACATCACATTAGTGACTGGCCTCGAAAATATCCCATGTAGTATACAAAATAATACATGGAAAAAATGAGTCATTATATTAACTGATCCATGAAAGAAAATTTATATGTTCTTGAAGAACATATTCTTACTGTTCCTAGTACTGTGGCTAGTGAGGAAGAGTTTTATCTCTATGAGAAACATTTGAACGATGTTTCATATGCTTAATGATTTATGCTGACATCCATGAAATTGGGAATTTAAAGTGGCATGAGTACATGGATGCATATAGCATGGTGTATCACCATTGGGATCTCTATAAAGAGAAGTAGAGAAAAGTGAAATTTGAGTTCTCCACTACTCTATTTACAACTAAACATGGAGATTCAGCTCCAAATGGGACACATTTGGTGAATCTTATTATCTATATTGACCACTTAGACAACATAGGGATTAAATTCCTAGATGATCTGTGCATAGATCTCATAATTTTCTCAATACCAAACACCATATTCATTTTTATTATTAAATTTTACATGTTAAATAATTATAAGAATCTTTTAAAACTTCTTCCTTTAATCTCTAAGTGGATATATACATGGGGCATGAAAAACACACGGTCCATATGGAGAATAAAAAAATGAAAAAAAAGTTTAAGGGTACCAAGATTCCTAAAAATTCTAAATCTATCGAGAACCATACTTCCAATAAGAGGAATATCTATGGGTAAGGAAATTAAAATGAGGTAGTATGTTTTTCATGGATAAAGAAAGTCCACTGGAAGAGGAAAGACACCCATAATAAAGGGGAAGATAAAGTTATGTTTTTTATCGAGTGTAATCTTTAAATATCTTCATAATGGAAAATGGATATTTATTGTTGATCTAAATTTTGAATCCAAAAGAAGGAACCAAATAGATTCCAAAATATTTCTAAAAAAGAGGTGGATTTGTGAGCTACCAATGGTGTGAGGATGGATTTTTTATCCATTGGTGACTACCAAATTTCATTGCTACTAGAATGATGTTGGTTTTAATGGATTTTTATTATGTTCCAATTGTTACCATGAACATAATTTTTCTATCATTCATAGATGCTGATGGTTTTATTTTCATGTTTAGAAATTAAACTATTTTCATTTATAAAGACAACATATGTTGTAGTATAGATAATTTAAATAATGATATTTATGTATTAAATTAATTAAAAATTATTGAAAACAGATAACGAATCATGTTAACATGGACCATATAACATCCATATATGGAATCATTTTTTTGGTCATGTAAACAAGGAGAATTTGACAAAGATCTGTCAAGATTGTTTTTTAAACTCTTCTAAATCAGAAACCACATGAAATATGTCATGCTTGTTTACAAGGAAAAAGGACCAAACCAACATTCGAGGGATTGGGTGAAAGGGACAACGAGATTCTAGGATTAATACATACTGATGTGTGTAGACCATGTGTAGTAGAAGCTAAATGTGGGTATTCTTACTTAATAATTTTCAATAAATACAAGAGTAGAAATGGATATGTGTACATGATGAGTTATAAGTCTAATTACACTGTGAAATTCATTGAATCCAAGAATGAAGTAGAGAATAATTTTGGATAGAAGATAAAAACTCTTTAATTAGATCAATGTGATGAATATCTTAACCAATAGTTTATCAACCTTTTGTTTGTTTTTAGGATTATCTCTCAACTCACTCCACCTTAGAAAAAACATTGTAATGGTGTTAGAAAAAGGAGGAATCATACATTATTAGACATGGTAGGATTGACGATGATTCAAAAATATATTGCATTGAAAAGTGTGTAATAAAAACTAACATGAGTACTGACTAAAGCAGCAAACCAAATTCCCTTCAAGTTATGGAGTGGAAAGAAACCAGTTTTTTCACGTACATGTGTATGGGGTTTCAATGTGTTTGATAAGGGTTTCTCTGAAAACAAACTAGAATCCTGGGGCTCAAGGTTTATCATTATAGGGCATCCCAAGGAAACAATGTGATACTACCTATACAACCCCTTAGATAAGTAACTAACTATCACCAAACAAGTTTCATTTATTTAGAGGGAGCCCATAATCAAAAAGTATTGGGGGATCAAGATTGAATTTTATGAATTTTATGATCATGATACATTGTATTTGGAATAGTAATTGTTTCCATAGTTCCCCTAAAAGAACTAGTTCATGAAATAGAATTACAACATATCAACACTATAGAGGAAAGAGAACTAGAGAAATAATGTTTTCTATTCACCAAATATGGTGACTCATTATTAGTTGAAAATGATTAACCTCTCTTCTATAAAGGGACAATAGAGAGCTCAAATGATGAATGATGTATTGATTCTATGAATTTTGAAATATATTCCATGTAAAAAAACCAAGATTGGGTTCTGTTCGATGTGCTATTTGGTGTAAACCCAATATGGTGAAAATGGGAATTCAAGATAAAACTAGACATGGAAGTTTAGAAAAATACATATAAAGAAAGAACAATGGCTAAAGTGTTTAAAAAGCACCATGAAATTGACTATGATGAATATTTTTCACCATTATCAATGTTTAAATCCATCAGAATGTAGCTTTCCATGACTATGAAATTTGTAAGATTGATACTGAAACTACTTTAAAAAATGGGAACCTTCAAGAAGATATCTATATGACACAATTAGTATTGTTTGTGACTCTCTATAGAGACAAAAGGACTTTCAGGTTTCACAAACCCCATTATGGGAAGAATATATAATTTGGGTCATGGAACACTTGATTCGATGAAGCTATAAAATAATTTGGTTTCATTATGAACAAATGTGATCCATGTGTTTTAAAAACGTTTTAGTGGAAAATTAGTCCTTATCATAGTAGTATATGTTGGTGAAATATTACATATTAGAACTGACATACCAGCTTATAGTGTATAAATGACTTGTTAAATATGTGTTTCTCTATATAGGAATTAGGTGAAGTAGCTTATATTATATGGATCAAGATCATTCATGATAGATCCAAGAGTCTTCTTAGACTAAGTCAAAGTACATAAATTTACTAGATACTAAATAAATTTGGTATAGAAGAATCAAATAGGGGATTTAATCTATTGTCACCTGGTATACATATTTCTAAGAAAATGTGTCCTCAGAAACAATGGGAGAATGATAGAATGTAACAATATGTGTTTTGATCTAGATGAAAATGAAAATAGTTTTGAAAATTTTCATTTAATGAATGAACGGTTTTTAAAACCAATCATTGGAGCATAACTCGAAAAGTTTCAACCTTTCAAAGTGATGTTATTGGACTTGGGTAAAGTAATGAGGAGTTTCCTGGGTGTCTTGACCAGTTTTGGGAACACCAGACTAGAAAAATCATGATTTTAAAAGGCTGTAGAGGGTGGATGGTTTTTCTAAAATCGTGAGTCCCACTATAGGAAACCATGATGCCTTGTTCAAAGGGGGAATTAGTGGAGCTCACGGGTTGTTCATGGTTTTACAAACCATGCACCTAGTTCGTATAGTTAGTGCCATTTAGGTAGTACCTCGACATTATTCAACTCATGATTTTCTCATAGTTAGGTTAACCATGAGGGAAAAACTGTGAGGGGTACCCCAGATGCCCTGTAAAGGATGCATGGTTGGTGTATAATTTTCCAAAAAATGTGGACCAAACTGATCATGTTACCCTATTTTTAAAAATTAAATCATTTTAATTGAAATTAAAATAAAAACTTAACACTCCTCTCCCACTCCCCTCAAAATCATGAGACACACCTGAAAGGGCTCCACTTTGAGCCAATCGACCCCCTATCCAATGACACATCCATTCAACATCTCCTTCAACCATTTTATTAAATTACATCCTTAAATATCAATGGTAAGACCATATTCCCTTGTCTCTTTCCTTTTCATGGATTATTTTTTGTCTCTTGTCTCCCTACTTGGTTCAGCTGAACCAGAGGGATAGGGTTTATCTAATTTTTAGTTTCTTCTTCTATTATCAAGGTATGAAACTAGCTCCTCGAGTCATGTCTCAGTGTTTTCTAGTATCCACTACCAAATTCATGGAAGATGGGTTCGTTTTGGTTCACCTCCAATGGTTTAAGGTGTGTGTCACGACCCGCCTTCGGGGTCCGTGTCGTGACTACCCCAAGCCCGCCTTCCATAGGCCAGGGGCTGGCGACTAGCACCAAGGCGTAAATCCCAGTAAAAAGGGAAGGCATTGCCTTTGTAAAGTAAACAAGCGGAAAGTAAACACTAAACAAAAGCAGAGTACAACTGAAAGTGCGGAAAAGTAAATGGGCCAGAATGAAAACCCAAACTGAAAGTAAAGTACAACTCGAAAGGGAAAACAGCAACTGAAAAGTAAAAGCCGCTACTCCGAGCTGTCCACTGGAAATCCCACCTGTAGGGTGGGTACAGATAGCTCCTCTGCTCCACGGGTCCCGCCGTCTGCTCCGAGCACGTCCCGCCCAGTGGTCCACCTCCGGGTACCGTCCCGCTCTGCAAGCCTCAGCTAAGATCAACGCTGTCCGTCGTCTGCAACCAACACAACGTAGTGCGGGCAAAGCCCGTGCAGGGGTGAGTATAAGCTACTCAGTAGGGACCCCGAGACCCCTGAAGGTCTCTCAAATCCACAAAGGATAAACCACGAAGAAAAGTAACAATCATGAAGTAATAACCGACACTGCTTAGGTATATGCCCATACATATACCTAAGTCATCAATTCAAATACGCTCTATCCTCCGAGCCCAAGTACAACTCAGTCCACACAGGAAAGTAAACGTATTCCACACAGGAAAGCAAAACGTAATCCACACCGGATTGCACAACACAATCCACACAGGAAAGCAATAGGATTCAGCTCACACAGGTATACTTCTTCAAGGACGATAAAGATGATCACTGATCCATCTAAGTCGTCGGACCCACGAAGGATCGAAAGGTAACTAACCCCCGCAAAGACCACACGGGATCGGGCCCACACAGGACCTGTAGGTGCTGGCTCACACAGAACCGCTGAGCGCGGATCCACACAGGATCGGACCCACACAGGATCAGGCCCACACAGGACCTGTAGCACTGATCCAAGTAGGATCGCTGAGTGCTGAAGTCGTCGTTGTCGAATCCACACAGGATCTCTGTACTGTCGTCGTCGCAGTCACAGTAGCTGTCGAAGCAGTAGTAGTCACAGTATCAGTCGCAGCCAGCACTAGGGTTCCCGCACACAGCAAGCTCGTTCGGAGGGTCCGCTCCACGAGCCGAGAGATTGATACATCAACTGTCACGAAGACCAGAGTTGATGTATCCAAAAGTTCCGTATTGTCAACAGGAACTCATTGCAACAGACGTCGCATCGATAGGACGCCCGGTCTGAGAGTTATTGGCATTTTCGTCCCCGGGGCCCGGTTGGTTTTTAAGGCAAAACCAACCCGACCGTACTCCACCTGCGTCCAAACCTCGGGCGGAGTATGCCAAAAGATCCGTCTCACTAAGAGGAACACAACGCGACTGACAGCGCGTCAATCGGACGTTCGTAGCTCAAGATATGAGCGTTTCCGCTCCGAAGGCCCGGTTGGTTTCGTGAACGAACCAACCTGGCCGAACTCAAAGTAATCCGAAACCTTGAGTGCGTTATACCGAAACGACCGTCTCGATCCAAGGATCGCGTTGCCGCAGACGGTTCGTCATTCGGAGGTCCGAGGCTCAAGATATGGCCAAAAGACCGGAACTGGTTCGAAACGGGGGGGTCCGGGTCCGGGCCGACCCGGCCCGACCCCCCCCCCCCCCCTGGGGCGGCGCGGCGGCGCGGGGGCCGCGGCGGCTTGGAGGCCTGGCGCCGCACGAGGGCGGCACGCGGGGGGCTAAGTCCCCGCTTCCTGGGAAGGGCGGCGCGGCTATATGCCGCGCCCATTTTTTTTAAAATGCCCCCCCCCCACGTGGGGGGCCTGTTTGTGTGGAACCGGGGGGGCCGGCTGCCCCCCTCCCTTCAAGGAACCGCCCCCCTCATAAAGAGGGGGGTTTTGTGTGTTGACCGGGGGATTAATTCCCCCGGTTTAATACCTTCCGGCCGGCCAGCTGGCCGGCCGGTTTTCTCCAACGGGACCAGAAATTCCGGTCCCCCCTTCGGCTTCCGACGCCGGCGGCCCGACCGCCGGTCTTCTCTTCCCGCCGCGGCCCGGAACCGGCCGCGGTCTCCTCGTCCCGCCGCGGCCCGGAACTGGCCGCGGTGTTCGTCGTCCGGCGCGGTGCGACAGCACCGCGCCCCTTCGCCGTGCCTTGATTCCTTTCAACGCGGCGCGACGGCGTCACATTCTTGAAGATTCTTCCTCGGCGTGGCGCGACGGCGCCGCGTAAAATAATTGCACGATTATCCGCGTGGTGCGACGGCACCATGCCACTTTGCTTCCACCCGCAAGAATAAACAACAAGAACGATGGAGGGGGTTCGGCCGTGTTCATGCGGTCCGGCCCCCTCACGTTAAGCAAAAACGCATCTTAAAATAATCTAAAGACACACGTTAGACTTGCTAAAATTCATGATCAAAAATAGAATAACTAAACAATAATCAACAACCCCTACCTCGGGTATAAGGTTCGAAGATTGTCAACGTTCCGTGGAAGACGACGTCGCGGAGGTCGGGCGTCGCGGTAGCCATTCGTCAAATCCGATGACGAAGGGATGCGTCCGAAGAGACACGTCGTTGGCGAAACTTCTTATGTCGACGAAGGGAATCCGAGGAGGAAGCGGCGTTCCCACTCGTTGACACGGAAGACGAAGAAGAGCGGAGCGGCGTTCTTCGTCGGGACTTAAGCGTTCTTCGTCAAGTTGAGCGTTCTTCGTGATCTTCGTCAGAGATGAAGAAGAAGAAGAAAAAGCTCTCCACCTCTCAAGAAGACAAACAATTAACCAAAATAAAATAAGACAACATCTTATTTTATTAACACATAACACACTAGAATTTCAAATGTTTGAAATTCAAAAGGATTAACTCCCATAATTAAATAAGTAACTCAAGTCATTTAATGAGGCGTTAAGGGAGTTGAGAGAATATGAAAGGTTTAGGGGTTCGTGTGGGCCCCACCACACTTAATCCTCCCAAGGGAGGTTAAGTGGGTGTGGGTCCCACTTCCAACCCCCTTTGGTAGGTTTTATCAAGTTATAATAAAATTTGTTCTTCACAAATTTTATTTAACTCAAACTAAAAACCCCAAAACTAACTTTCAACCCGCAACAAACGCAACTTCCGAAAAGGTCTCTTTAAGCGAATATCGGTGCTGCGAGTTCATCGGTGCCCTCAGATTTCAATTCTGAGCACCGGATCAAAAGTTAGGAATTCCCGCTCATTCGTTCACTGAACGTACCCGAGCCAAACTTCGAAAATTGATTCCGGGCACTCCGGGCCTCGGAATCAGGTGCCGTCTGAAACCGCGCTCTTGTAAAATTCTAAAGAAAATTAAGAAAAAATTTCCCTTGAATTTTACGGGTCTTTACATTACTCCCACCTCAGGGCTTTACGTCCCCGTAAAGTTACATCAAAAACTAGGGAAACAAATGAGGGTACTGAGCACGCATCTGAGCCTCCCGCTCCCATGTGCTCTCCTGGAGAATCCCGTGCCGCCATCTGATGCGCACAAGAGGAATCGATCGCCCACGCAGGACCCGCTCCTGTCGATCCTCTATCTCCACCGGGACCTCCATAAAAGTCGCCCCATCGTCAACGTCAAGCTCCCCATGATCAATGATGTGCGTCGGGTCGTGCACGTATCTCCTCAGCTGAGATACGTGGAAGACGTCGTGCACCCGGTGCAACTGAGGTGGTAGAGCCAGACGATAAGCCACCTCGCCAACCCTGCTGAGGACCTGGAAGGGTCCGATGAAGCGCAGAGATAACTTGCCGCCTCGGCCAAATCTCCGAATACCACGTCGAGGTGAGACCCGCAAGAAGACGTGGTCGCCATCCTCGAACTCTAGTGGCCTCCGCCTCCTGTCAGCATAAGACTTCTGCCGGCTCTGAGCTGTCCTCATCCGCTCCTGGATGACCTGGACCTTCTCTGTCATGGCCTGGACCATCTCCGGTCCCACCAGTGCTGACTCTCCAAGGTCTGTCCAGCACAAAGGAGATCTACAAGGTCGGCCGTAAAACGCCTCGTACGGTGCCATCCCGATGGTGGAGTGGTAGCTGTTGTTGTACGCAAACTCCACCAAGGGTACGTGGTCCTCCCAGCTACGACCAAAGTCGAGGACACATGCGCGGAGCATGTCCTCGAGTGTCTGAATGGTTCTCTCCGTCTGACCATCCGTCTGAGGGTGAAAAGCGGTGCTAAGACGTAGCTGCATCCCGAACGCCTCCTGTAACCCCTTCCAAAGCCGGGAAGTAAAGCAGGCATCTCGATCGGAGACGATAGATGATGGAACGCCGTGGAGCCGCACAATCTCTTGAACGTAGAGACGTCCCAAGCTCTCTACTGAGCCCTTCTCTCTGATGGGTAAGAAGTGTTCCGACTTGGTGAGTCGGTCAACAATCACCCAGATGGAGTCGTGACCTCTGGAAGTGCGTGGAAGTCCAGTCACGAAGTCCATAGATATGCCGTCCCACTTCCACTCCGGAACCTCCAAGGGCTGTACCAAGCCCGCTGGTACCTGATGCTCAGCCTTCACCTGCTGGCAGGTGAGGCATCGAGAAACGAACTCTGCTACTGCCTTCTTCATGCCCGGCCACCAGTGCTGTCGTCTGAGGTCCTGGTACATCTTCGCCACTCCAGGATGTACCGCCAAAGGTGAAGTGTGAAACTCCTTCAGCACTTCCTCTCACAAAGCGACTGGTACCATGGTATGTCCTCTGAAAAGGATGTCGTGCACTGCTCCAAGGGAGAAACCATCAGGTGCCCGTCCCGAGGATATCTGTGCACGCCGTGTATCACAGTCAGCGTCCCCGCGCTGTACCTCCCTGACTCGCTGAAGTAGTGGAGGAGTGACTGTGAGAGACTGAAGAAAGGCTGCTCCATCTCTATCCACGAAGGATATCTGCAAAGAGGCTAGCTGCTCCGTCGCCTCCTCAAGTAGCTGAATGCCCGTCCTCCTGCTGAGGGCATCGGCTACTACGTTCCCCTTCCCAAGAGTATAGACTATCTCAAAGTCATAGTCCTGGAGGAACTCGAGCCATCGCCGCTGTCTCAGGTTCAGGTCCTTCTGCGAGAAGATATACCTGAGACTCTGATGATCGGAAAAGACTGTAAAGCGCTCGCCCATCAGATAGTGTCGCCATGTCTTCAGAGAGAAGACCACTGCTGCTAACTCCAGGTCATGGGTAGCGTAGTTCTGCTCATGCGGCCTCAACTGACGTGATCCATAGGCGATCACGGCCCGCTCCTGCATCAGAACACATCCGAGTCCGGTCCCTGATGCATCGCAGTAGACTACGTACCCTACTCCCTCCTCAGGCAACCTCAAGATAGGTGCGCTAGTCAATCTCTGTCTCAGCTCCTGGAAGCTCTGCTGACATCTGTCTGACCACACGAAGGGTTTCCCCTTCTTCGTCAAAGCTGTGAGTGATGCCGCGACTCTAGAGAAGTCTGGCACGAATCTCCGATAGTATCCAGCTAGTCCCAAGAAACTCCGAACCTCAGTCACGCTCCTGGGTGGCTCCCAAGCTAACACAGCCTCAATCTTCGCGGGATCCACTGCAACTCCCGCCTCAGAGATAACGTGTCCCAAAAAGTGGACCTCACGTATCCAGAACTGGCACTTCGAGAGCTTACCATAAAGCTGGTGCTCTTGCAGTGTGTCAAGAACAACCCGCAAGTGATAGGCGTGCTCCTCCTCTGTCGTAGAGTAAATCAGAATGTCGTCGATGAAGACCACGACAAACCGATCGAGGTATGGCTAAAAGATCCTGTTCATGAGAGCCATGAACACTGCTGGAGCATTGGTTACACTGAAAGGCATAACCAAGAACTCATAGTGTCCATACCGACATCTGAAGGCCGTCTTCTGCACATCCTCATCTCTGACTCTGAGTTGATGATAGCCTGACCTGAGGTCTATCTTCGAGAACCACCGTGCTCCCTTGAGCTGATCAAAGAGGTCATCAATCCTCGGTAGCGGATACTTGTTCCTCACTGTCACCTGGTTCAGGCGACGATAGTCAACACAAAGTCGCAAGCTCCCGTCCGCCTTCTTGGCGAACAATATCGGGGAAGCCCAGGGTGAAACACTGGGTCGGATGAACCCCTTTCCCTGCAAGTCTTCCAACTGTACCCGTAGCTCTCGAAGCTCGGCGGGGGCCATCCGATATGCTGGAGTGGATATCGGGGCTGTCCTGGGGTATAAGTCAATATAAAAGTCTACCTCTCTGAGAGGAGGTAGCCCTGGAACATCGTCAGGAAAAACGTCCGCAAACTGATCCACCACTGCAGGAAAACCAGGACTCCGCACGTCAACTGCTCCAAGGATGAGGCTAGCCAACTGATGAGTGATGGGCTGTCCTCTCCTCCGCGGAAGTCCATCATGTGCTGCTAAGGCTCCCTTCTCGCCGGTGAAGGTGAACCTGCTCCCATCGGTGCGTACACATCGCACCTTGCGCCTAAAACAGTCAATCTGTGCATGGACCGTAGATAGCCAATCCATGCCCAAGATGACGTCGTAAGGCCTCGACGCTGCTACAAGAAGATCCCAGCCGAATCTCTCGCCTCCTAGATTAAGCTCACACTGCCGGCACCAGTGCGTAATCGTCGAGTCTGCTCCCGTAGGAGTCTCTAGACGTAAGGATCGAGCCAACGACTCTGTCGGAATCTCCGAGCTCCGAACAAGGGCAGCGGCTATGAAAGAGTGACTCGCTCCTGTGTCTATAAGAACTGCAGCAAGGGTGGAATAGACACAGATAGTACCTCGAATCATCTCGGGTGCGCCGTGGTCGTAGGCCTCTGCTGCCTGGAGCTGTGCCTGTCGCTGCCCGCCAGCTCCCTGTGGTCGGGGTGGACCTCCTGGTGGTGGTGGTGGTAGAGCCTCATAGCGTCGGCCACCACCGGCTGCTCGTCCAGCTCCTCTGCCTCGTCCGCCTCCTCCCTGCGGACTGCCACGGTCGACCCTCTTCCTCTGCCTCGGTGGTCCCTCAACCGTCTGCTGCTCCTCGGCACGGCGGGTCGGGCAGTCACGAGCCATGTGGCCCTGCCCGCCGCACGAGTAGCACTGTCTGCCTCTCGTGAGACTGGCTCCACGCTGTGTGCCCCGCACTGCTGAGCCAGTGTCCTGAGGTCGTCTTCCCGATGGTCTGGTCTGTCTGGACCCCTGAGTCATCTGTCGACTGCCTGCTGCAGATGACTCTGCCACGTGCCGCCCTGCAGTGGGTCGCTGTGCTGGTGCAGACTCAGCAAGGAAGCTCTCGATCAGAAGAGCCCGCTCCAGTACTCCTGTCTGAGTCGGTATGCTGAGGGAAATCAGCGATGCCCTGATCTCGTGTCTCAAACCCTGCTCGAAGGTCCGGGCCCGGAAGAATGGGTCCCGTACCATGTCGGTCGAGTAGCGCGAGAGATCGGTAAATCTCACCGAGTACTGAGCGACCGTCATGCTGCCCTGCCGCAGCTGTAGAAGCTCCTGGATACGCACCGCACGAAGGGTGGCTGGGACGAACTCCGAGCGGAAGAGGCTCTCAAAGTCCGTCCAAAGAAGAGATGCCTGATCGTGCACCTGGAGCATCAGACTCCACCATCGTCCTGCTGCTGCGTGTAGTAGGCTCGCAGCGAGGATCACCATGAGGTCTGCTGGTGTCCTCACTAGCCTAAACACTCGAACCACTGCCTCCAGCCAGTCCTCTGCTGCCTGGGGATCCGTCTCCCCGCAAAACCTGGGCGGTCGCTGGCGTTGAAACTCATGCAGTGCGCTGAGGCGACGTGCATCGTCAGTGGCTGCTGCTGGAAGCATCGGGGGATCGGCGGGTAAAGCTACCGCCGGTGCCACTACTGGCAAAGGGACCTGCACCGAGGCCTCGTCGCTCGGTGGGCTATCGTCACGCTCGACTCTCGGAACCCTAGCTGGCTGCCGTCGTGGGGCCATCCTGAAAAGGAAACAGGTGCGCCACGGTCAGAACAGTATACCTGGTGAGCTGATATAAGTAATCACAAAGAAATCTTTGAAACACACACGCAATCAATGTTTTCGTGCATTAAGTCGGAAATCAGAAGTCAGGGTCCTGGTGTATGGATACGTCGGCCGCCGCACCAACACTGGACTCCCTGGACTGATAACCACACTCAATACGCTAAACATTATTGCTTCACATAGAAAGATCAGAGTTCGCGGTAGAACCGAACTCCTCTGATACCAATTTGTCACGACCCGCCTTCAGGGTCCGTGTCGTGACTACCCCAAGCCCGCCTTCCATAGGCCAGGGGCTGGCGACTAGCACCAAGGCGTAAATCCCAGTAAAAAGGGAAGGCATTGCCTTTGTAAAGTAAACAAGCGGAAAGTAAACACTAAACAAAAGCAGAGTACAACTGAAAGTGCGGAAAAGTAAATGGGCCAGAATACAAACCCAAACTGAAAGTAAAGTACAACTCGAAAGGGAAAACAGCAACTGAAAAGTAAAAGCCGCTACTCCGAGCTATCCACTGGAAATCCCACCTGTAGGGTGGGTACAGATAGCTCCTCTGCTCCACGGGTCCCGCCGTCTGCTCCGAGCACGTCCCACCCAGTGGTCCACCTCCGGGTACCGTACCGCTCTGCAAGCCTCAGCTAAGATCAACGCTGTCCGTCGTCTGCAACCAACACAACGTAGTGCGGGCAAAGCCCGTGCAGGGGTGAGTATAAGCTATTCAGTAGGGACCCCGAGACCCCTGAAGGTCTCTCAAATCCACAAAGGATAAACCACGAAGAAAAGTAACAATCATGAAGTAATAACCAACACTGCTTAGGTATATGCCCATACATATACCTAAGTCATCAATTCAAATACGCTCTATCCTCCGAGCCCAAGTACAACTCAGTCCACACAGGAAAGTAAACGTATTCCACACAGGAAAGCAAAACGTAATCCACACAGGATTGCACAACACAATCCACACAGGAAAGCAATAGGATTCAGCTCACACAGGTATACTTCTTCAAGGACGATAAAGATGATCACTGATCCATCTAAGTCGTCGGACCCACGAAGGATCGAAAGGTAACTAACCCCCGCAAAGACCACACAGGATCGGGCCCACACAGGACCTGTAGGCGCTGGCTCACACAGAACCGCTGAGCGCGGATCCACACAGGATCGGGCCCACACAGGACCTGTAGCACTGATCCACGTAGGATCGCTGAGTGCTGAAGTCGTCGTTGTCGAATCCACACAGGATCTCTGTACTGTCGTCGTCGCAGTCACAGTAGCTGTCGAAGCAGTAGTAGTCACAGTATCAGTCGCAGCCAGCACTAGGGTTCCCGCACACAGCAAGCTCGTTCGGAGGGTCCGCTCCACGAGCCGAGAGATTGATACATCAACTGTCACGAAGACCAGAGTTGATGTATCCAAAAGTTCCGTATTGTCAACAGGAACTCATCGCAACAGACGGCGCATCGATCGGACGCCCGGTCTGAGAGTTATTGGCATTTTCGTCCCCGGGGCCCGGTTGGTTTTTAAGGCAAAACCAACCCGACCGTACTCCACCTGCGTCCAAACCTCGGGCAGAGTATGCCAAAAGATCCGTCTCACTAAGAGGAACACAACGCGACTGACAACGCGTCAATCGGACGTTCGTAGCTCAAGATATGAGCGTTTCCGCTCCGAAGGCCCGGTTGGTTTCGTGAACGAACCAAACCGGCCGAACTCAAAGTAATCCGAAACCTTGAGTTCGATATACCGAAACGACCGTCTCGATCCAAGGATCGCGTTTCCACATACGGTTCGTCATTCGGAGGTCCGAGGCTCAAGATATGGCCAAAAGACCGGAACTGGTTCGAAACGGGGGGGGGGGTCTGGGTCCGGGCCGACCCGGCCCGACCCCCCCCCCCCCTGGGGCGGCCCGGCCGGCCGGCAGGCCGGCGGAGCGGCGGCGCGGCGGCGCGGGGGCCGCGTCGGCTTGGCGGCCTGGCGCCGCACGAGGGCGGCACGCGGGGGGCTAAGCCCCCGCTTCCTGGGAAGGGCGGCGCGGCTATATGCCGCGCCCATTTTTTTTAAAACGCCCCCCCCACGTGGGGGGCCTGTTTGTGCGGAACCGGGGGGGCCGGCTGCCCCCCTCCCTTCAAGGAACCGCCCCCCTCATAAAGAGGGGGGTTTTTGTGTGTTGACCGGGGGATTAATTCCCCCGGTTTAATGCCTTCCGGCCGGCCAGCTGGCCGGCCGGTTTTCTCCAACGGGACCGGAAATTCCGGTCCCCCCTTCGGCTTCCGACGCCGGCGGCCCGGCCGCCGGTCTTCTCTTCCCGCCGCGTCCCGGAACCGGCCGCGGTCTCCTCGTCTCGCCGCGGCCCGGAACCGGCCGCGGTGTTCGTCGTCCGGCGCGGTGCGACGGCACCGCGCCCCTTCGCCGTGCCTTGATTCCTTTCAACGCGGCGCGACGGCGTCGCGTTCTTGAAGATTCTTCCTCGGCGTGGCGCGACGGCGCCGCGTAAAATAATTGCACGATTATCCGCGTGGTGCGACGACACCACGCCACTTTGCTTCCACCCGCAAGAATAAACAACAAGAACGATGGAGGGGGTTCGGCCGTGTTCATGCGGTCCGGCCCCCTCACGTTAAGAAAAAACGCATCTTAAAATAATCCAAAGCCACACGTTAGACTTGCTAAAATTCATGATCAAAAATAGAATAACTAAACAATAATCAACAACCCCTATCTCGGGTATAAGGTTCGAAGATTGTCAACGTTCCGCGGAAGACGACGTCGCGGAGGTCGGGCGTCGCGGTAGCCGTTCGTCAAATCCGATGACGAAGGGATGCGTCCGAAGAGACACGTCGTTGGCGAAACTTCTTATGTCGACGAAGGGAATCCGAGGAGGAAGCAGCGTTCCCACTCCTTGACACGGAAGACGAAGAAGAGCGGAGCGGCGTTCTTCGTCGGGACTTGAGCGTTCTTCGTCAAGTTGAGCGTTCTTCGTGATCTTCGTCAGAGATGAAGAAGAAGAAGAAAAAGCTCTCCACCTCTCAAGAAGACAAACAATTAACCAAAATAAAATAAGACAACATCTTATTTTATTAACACATAACACACTAGAATTTCAAATGTTTGAAATTCAAAAGGATTAACTCCCATAATTAAATAAGTAACTCAAGTCATTTAATGAGGCGTTAAGGGAGTTGAGAGAATATGAAAGGTTTAGGGGTTCGTGTGGGCCCCACCACACTTAATCCTCCCAAGGGAGGTTAAGTGGGTGTGGTTCCCACTTCCAACCCCCTTTGGTAGGTTTTATCAAGTTATAATAAAATTTGTTCTTCACAAATTTTATTTAACTCAAACTAAAAACCCCAAAACTAACTTTCAACCCGCAACAAACGCAACTTCCGAAAAGGTCTCTTTAAGCGAATATCGGTGCTGCGAGTTCATCGGTGCCCTCAGATTTCAATTCCGAGCACCGGATCAAAAGTTAGGAATTCCCGCTCGTTCGTTCACTGAACGTACCCGAGCCAAACTTCGGAAATTGATTCCGGGCACTCCGGGCCTCGGAATCAGGTGCCGTCTGAAACCGCGCTCTTGTAAAATTCTAAAGAAAATTAAGAAAAAATTTCCCTTGAATTTTACGGGTCTTTACAGTGTGTTTTTATTTTGATGTTGGTTTTTGTCTATTTTATTCTGGTTCTCTTCGTGTTTTTGAGTTCTATGATTTTATCTGTAGTGTGTTGGACCATTCCAGGTAGTTTAGAGTCGCTGAAGTCTTAGGATACTTTTCTGCATATGCATATTTAAGTACGTATATATATGTAGGTTCCCCCATTTTGTGTATATGCACCCATGGTAGTGAATATATATGTATGAGGCCAGATGTTCCTATGTATATATATGAAAAATGAAAATATTGGTAAGTGGAGATAAGTGTATCCATATAATCATATATGTAAGGATCCCTATGCACATATTCATGGGTCATGAGAATAGCTTAACAGGGGCAAGGTGACCTTATATATGTGTGAAGTTGAATATGCTCTAAGGGGGTAATTGCATCTTCATGTTAGAAAGCATCAATAGCCTAAGTGTTCAGCTTTGTTCCTCCCTAAGGTAGGATTCCTTTCCATGCCCTTTAGTTTTATTAATTCTTTAATTAATTGATTATCACACTATTCATAGATTTTAATTAATGTAGTATGGTTTAGTTTAAATACTTCCTTTGATAATGTTAATGAAATGATTAAATATGAATAATAATTTGTTTTATAACAAAGTCATGATTTAATAATAAAACCCCTCCAACGGAGGTGCACTATACTTAAGCTAAAAAGTATAAGTTTGAATTTTATGTATTCTTGGTTGATTTCATTAATGTTTCCCTATTCTTTTTCATTGGTTAGTAAATGGAATATTTAGGTTCTTGGACCTTTTTTAGTTGCAATTTCCCATGTGGGCATATTCCTTGTTTCCATGAAACATATCCGTTACACTTGATCACTTGAAATGTAGTTTTCATCTCTTAATGAGTTAAAAGAAATGGTTAAGGTAAATAGAACGTTTATAATGGATTAAATGAAATAGTGGCATCCTTTAATTTAAATGTCCATGTCACTTTTACCTAAAATAAATTTTCCATGTTTATGAAAATTGAGTGAGATGGATTGAGTAGGATGGCTCACACCAAATGGCATGCTTTTCATTGAAATGGACCAAATGGTTTTCAAATGAAATGATCTATTGGGATGGTAAGGCCGTTCCCTTTTACTTGTGCCTTATGAAATTATTATTTTAGAAATATGATGGTTTAGATGGAATGGAACATAATTAAAGGAAGAAATGAAAGGTTATGCCTCTGGTGCCATATTAGATACTAGATTACACCTTTTTCATTTCAGATGGGATTGATGACATGATAGGATAGGTAATGACTCATGCTCATCTTCTTTAAATGTGAACATGTTTATAATGTATAATTGAGCAATATAAATTTTTATGGTTGGGATGAATGCGTACCCCATTTCAGCTATATAAATGTTTATGTCTGGGAGGATTTCTTACCCCATGCTAGTATTATAAATTTATATGGATGGGAGGAATTATTACCCGTTTTCAATATTATAAATGTTTGTGGATGGGGGGAATTATTACCTCATGCCAGCTATATAAATGTTTATACATGAGAGACATTCTTACCCAATGCTAGTATTATAAATGTGTATGGATGGGTTGAATTCTTACCACATTCAAGCATTATATATTTTATGGATGGGAGGCATTTTTACCCAATTCCTGTATTATAACGGTCTATGGTGGCATGTATTCTTTCCCTGTGGCAATATTATAAATTTACATGGATGAGAGGTATTCTTACCCCATGCTAGCTATATATATGGGCATGGATGGGAGGAATTATTTCCCCATGCCAATTTTGATATATATATATATATATGTGTGTGTGTGTGTGTAATGACATGATCAGACACTTACCACAACAACAAGATGAAGTAGTTATCATCGTCAGTTGTCCCTTAAGAATCTGGATGAGTTGTTATTTATTTATTCAATCATACTATTAATTCTCTATACCTATATATTGTTTAATTATTATTCACTATCTATATTGGGGTAGACACTAATGGTGATAACTTATTGATATTTATATCCTACACCATACTCGTGCTTCCATTACACTGGGGTACCAGAGTAGACTTTCCTATTCACATGATTGAGGACCTTGGTCGATTTCTTATGTTGTGTTGTTTGTACTCAAGGAGTTGGGAGAAATGGACTGAGTTGAAGCCCAGGATACTCATGAAGATTTCCTTATGGATTTTATTTCATTTCTTAACATGAGTCTTGTAATTTTTTGCATTGTTAAACATTTTTTATGTTTCTATTTGAGATTATTTATCTTCATCTATCATGCATAATTTTTTATAATTGGGAATTTCCACTTTAATTACAGTTATACAAAATTTATCTCCCACTTTTGTCTCTTTTTGGTTAATGATTTTGATGTTATGTTCTATTTAGTTATGTTATACTACTATGATACTCTAATATGAGGTTATAGTCTCCCCACTATCACCTTCAAAGACACTTACTGATACTCGACAGCCTCTGGAATACAAGGAGATGCACTTGACACCATGTGACCCACTGGTTCGGCTACCGGTTTGATGGTATACTGGGAAAGGATGTTACAAAGTGGAACCATAGTTATTTTTTTCCTTTGTCTTTCTATTTTGGGCTGGTAGACATAAGTATAAGAATGTGTTGATGCATAGTTAATAGTCGTGCTTGGGACTGATCACCCCACGTATAGAAAATGATCAAGTGGGAGGGTTCAGAATTGTTGTTCATTCTATTCACCATTACATTTGATATTATTTCACATAAAGTGTATGGTGTATTTTCCACTACTTATCATTTAAAAAATTATGTACATTTTCCCTTGGAATCGTTTGGAAAGGATGATCATTGCATCCATCATATTAGGCACATAGAAAATTCACATGATATTCATATTTCATGCAATGTAGCAGCATATATAGTTATCCATCACTGTTGATATACCATGATTTTTTTTATAGAATTATTCTTTATTACTACTTAGGATAACATTCTATGTTTTTTTGATATGTAATTTATTGCACAGGATGAAAATATATGGTTTTTAGTGAACATGAACTAGTTTTTGATTATGATGTGTATCAGAACCTTACAACCAAGAAAAAGTAACTTTTATATTAAAACCATCATGAGAATAATATATACATACATTTTAATTTTGTTGTTAATATTCCAGGGATATTAAGTGAAATTGATAAAGTGAAAATGGTTTTGACTAAAGAGAGCCAAATTCATAATTATAACGTGTATTGGTGCATTAAAGGTTGGTAGATCTCCACCCATATAATTGCACCATTATATTTGATCAAGTTGTAATCTAAAATGAGATTGTTTTCAATTAAAGGGATCCAATTTTCAATCCACAAAGTGTATGGGCACTTCATGAATTGGTAAATAAAAAACCATGAACTTGAACATTGTTATGTGAAAATTATTTGTTGTGAAATGGATTTATATATAAATATGGTTCAATTTTAAGTGGAAATTCCTTGGGTAACATCTAAATGAATAACTAATCCATATTGGCCAGTTGGTGCATGCTTCTTATGTGATATCCTATTTGGGTGTTTGCAACATTTATAATTGAGAAACTATTATTTAGATACTTTATAGAGAACCTAGGTTGGATAAATGGGACCCTTATAGGTCTCTGTATATATTAAAAAATGGTTTTATGATAAATTGATAAATAAAGATGGGTGTTCAATAAATTTTTAAAAGATTTAGAAGGTTTACAGAACTTTCATGGATCAATAGGACTTTTTAGGTTATTGTATCTATTAAAAATGGGTTTTTTGATAAATTAATAAGTAAATATTGGTTTTCAATAAATATTTAAAAGATTTAGAAGGTTTAAAAAACATGCATTTTTTCCCTTGGGGCGTTAGCTTAATCAAGTACCTTGTGTTTTTGGTTTTGAAAAATGAAACTAAATGTTTTGATTAAATCATTTAATGATTAAAGATCAAATTTAATTAAATATAAGGGGAATAAGAATAGAATTTGTAGTGGTTTTCCCTTTTTAAAACCCTTTTATAAGGGTAGTTCGAACTTCTCTTTGAGTTTCCTTGGAACAGAAACAAAAGTGTTTCTCTTAGGCTATTTTCTTTTCAGAAATGGATTAGATGATCATATTTTGAGTCTGATGACGTTAGTTGGAGTGAGCTAGTGATAGGATCAGAAAATATAATTTTTTAATGGTATAGGCCATAGTAGGTATCTCCCTTAGAGTTTTAATCCCTTTCCCATACCGTAATCTTTCTAAAGCTTGGTGTCATTCAGATACCTTTGTCCCTCGTAGGACTCTTTTTTTAAATGACACCCTTGTTTAGATGGGTGTTCATGGTATCTTTGACCCTTGATATAGGTGTGTGCACTGGGTAATACTCAATTTGAGAAAGATAGACACGACTCAGGCATGGTCGGCATCTTCATAGGTTTTTTGACCCTTTATTCTTCTAAGTAATTGAAAACGGGTCATGGTGACACCCAAAATAATTGTCGTTTGAGGCAATATGACTCTGAATAAATCTATTCTGTTATTGAGTATGGTATTAGGATATCTCCTAATAGAGTGACCTAAGAGATAAGGAATCAATTACATCCCAATTCTCTAGATGGATTATCCAAATAATTGGGTGTTTTGACACTCTAGTATCATTGGTTTTTTTCTTGGTATGATTTGACATACATGAACATGGCTCAGAAGAGCGACACATGTATGGTTACGGTGTTTTTGTACTGTCATACTTGTGAGGGGCTAGTTAATCTTATTGTACTTCAATGACTGGGACACTCCTAAGATGGGGAGGGTCATATCGGTTCTGTTTAATGTGTTCCTTCCATGTATAAGGAAAAAAATCCAAGAGGACCATAAAAATTAATCACTTATGCTTAAAATCCTTTGAGGTTGTTCGATTTCGGAAATGTGGTTGCTTGCTCATCAACACGAAATTGTTCTGGCTTGCAGTGTATGAAGATTCTGGAAAACACCATTATTCATAAAACTTTGTTGGTTAAATCATAATTGATCAAATAATACCTCAGGGGGTAATGGATTTTTATCAGTTTCAATGACACATCGACAGGTGAAGCTGAGTTTATTTCTATAAAATTCGACCAGTGGTGGTTCGAACTTTATTCCTTATAGCAGTTGGGTCTCGTTGACTGGAAACAATTAAAAATCCTCTTAGTTTACACCTCCATGTGATGATCATTTCCCTTATCTTGATGTCATCCTAGATAAAATAAGAGAGTGTAGATCATATGTTGTGCTAAAATTTAAACGTTTTTGACCTTATTGGGTGGTTCTCTTTTGGTGTTACATGCTCTATGTGTGGTTTCCTTCGTGTTGTGGTTAGGAATGTCATAAAAAATCTGGTATATTATTCGGTGGACATGTTTGTAGTGAATTTGATATTCCTTGGGGGAAGACATCAGAGTTCTGTTGTAAAATGATGGTTTTCTAAGCCGAGAATCCTATTGAATGGTCATCCAATGTGGACTGACTAGTTGTCTCTCGTTCGGAAAATACGGTTGGTGAAGAACTATTTTAAATCAAGTCTTCAGGTGAAAAAAAGTGTGGTATGTGTAAGATTGGACCTTTAATGAAAATGCAACTCGAACAGTCTTTGTGAGGTTGACGGGAAATCGACAGTTTGGTATGTTTAAAATCATGCTAGGAGCATCGTTAAAATGAATGGAGAAATCCTTGAAAGGAAAATCTGACTATGGGTTGAACCGTGGTTTGGAATTGACCACTTAATGTTAAATCCTAAGGTGGGAAGTACCATAGGATGGTTTCTTGATGAGATGTATAAGTTACCATATATCTATTTGAACAGTATCAAGTATGTATCATCTTGGTATTTCAGTTTTGAAATGAGTGTTTGCTCGAGTCTTGAGGGATTAAGGGCCATATGCTTACAAATGGATTCAAGGCGCATTAGGTGTTTGTAAATTCAATGAAACCATTGAAACAAATCATCATGGGCCTTGTAGGTTAGTGATGTTAATGTTATTATTAAAGTATTCTTAGGGATGAGATTTTCTAAAGTGGGAGGTTGTAATGATCAGTGTTTTGAATAGGAAGAAAATGAAAATGTTGTTCCACACTTTCATTTACTGGATGGTCCATTTTCAAAATTGAGATTTGGAACTTAATTCTGGATGTTTTAACCTTTAAAAAATATTTTTTGGACTTGGGATAAGGCATGATGAGTTTCTTGGGTGGATCAAGGAGTTTCCAAAGCATCGTACCCAAAATATCATGGTTTTTAAAGTTTGTAGAAGGAGAATGGTTTGTCCAAAACTGTGTGGACCACTGTAGGAAACCATGAATCCTTACTCAAAGGAGGCATTGGTGGTGCACACGGGATATAGATGATATGGAAAACTGTGTTTTTATCCTGGATGGGTAGTACCACTTAGGCAGTACCTTCACACTATTCACTATAGGGTTTGCGGACGGTTATCTTAACCGTGTGAGACAAACTATGCGAGGTGCCCCATGTTCCTAGTAACGAGTGCACAATTAACAAACAATTTTATAAACATGAATCCCAAACTATGCATGATATCCAATTTTAAAATTTATATTATTTTATTGAAATTAAAATAAAAAATAAAATAAAAAATTTCACTCCTCTCCCTCTCCCCTCAAAATCGCAATGCACCCCTAGGGGGATCCCCATTGAGCTGAATGACCCCCTCTTCGTCGGCACGTCCATTCAACATTTTGTTGCTCTTTATTCTTCAAATATATATGGTAAGACATTTTATCCTTGTATCATTCCATTTCATGGATGATTTTTGGTCTCCTTTCACCTACTTGGTTCGACCGAACCATAGGATACAATTTAACTGATTTTTGGTTTCTTATTCTATTGTTATGGTATAGAATGGTCTCCTTGGCTCTTATTCGTGCGTCTTCTGACATCTTCCACCGAAGGTGAGGTGGATGGGTTTGTTTTGGTTCCCCACCAATGGTTTAAGGTGATTGTTTATTCTTCTATTGGGTTTATTCTGGTTTATTTTGGTTCTCTTGGTGTTTTTGAATTATTAGATCTTATTTATAGTGTGTTGGGCCCCTTTGGGTGGTTTAGAGTCACTAGAGTCTAAGGCGACTTTCCTACATGTGCATAGGTAAGTATCTATATATATGAAGGTTCCCCAGTTGTGTTCATATTTACTCATGACAGTGAATATATATGTATGGGGCTAGGTTTTCCTATGTATATATTTTCAAAATTCATACGTAGATAAGTGGGGACAAGTGTATGTGTATAAGAATATATATATATATATATACGGATCCCCATTCACATATTCATGGGGAATGCAAAGAGGTGCATAGGGGATATGTGTCGTTATATATGTGTGAATGTGCATATGCTAGATGGGGGTAGTTTCATCTTTGAGTTAGAATGCGTCGAGGGTCAAAGTGTTCATCTTGGTTCCTCCATGAGGTAGGATCATTTCCATGCCATTTAATTTTATTAATGCATTAATTAATTGATTATCACACTGTTCTTAGATTTTAATTAATGAATTATGGTTTAGATTAAATTCCTCATTAGATAAAGTTAATGAAATGATTAAATGTGAATAATGATTTTTTTGATAACAAAGTCCTAATTTTAAAATAAAACACTTCCATTGGAGGTGTACTTCCTTCAAACTAAAAGGTAGAAGTTATACTTTTATTATTTCTTTGTTTAATTCATTGATTTTTTCAAAAAAAAATTTCTTGGTTAGTAAATGGCATGTTTTCGTACTTGGTCACTTTTTAGTTGAAATTAAATAAGTGGTCATATACCTTGTTGATATGACACCTCTCCTTTACAATTTATCCCTTGAAAAGTAGTTTCCATGACTGAATGAGTCAAATTAAATGGTTAAGGTAACCAAAATTATTAGAAGGGATTAAATGAGATAGTGGAATCCTTTAATTGAAAATACCCTGATACTTTTACCTTAAATCTATTTTCCATGTTTAGGAAAATTTAGTGATATGGATTGAGTAGGATGGCACATACCAAATGGCATGCTTTTATTTGAAATGGACCAAATAATTTTCAAATAAAATGATCTCTTAGGATTGTAAGAACATTCCCTTTTATTTATACCTTATGAAATGATACTTTTGAAAATTTAATGGTTTAGATGGAATGGAACACGATTAAAGGAACACATGAGAGGTTATGCCTCATGTATCATGCTATATACTCGATTATGCCTTTGTCATTTTTGAAGGGCTTGATGACATGACAAAAAGATGTAATTCCTTATTCTCATCTTAATTAAATGTGAACATTTATATAATTTATAATTGATATATATAAATATTTATGGATGGGAGTAATTCTTACCCCATGATGGATATATAAATATGTATATATGGGAGGAATTATTACCCCATTTCAAAATTATAAATGTTTATGGATGGGAGGAATTCATACCCCATCCCAATATTATAAATGTTTATAGATGGGAGGAATTATTACCCTATTCTAGATATATAAATGATTATCTATGGGAGTCATTCTTCCCCCATGCATCAATTATAAATGTTTATGGATGAGAGGCATTCTTACCCCATGTGATTATTATAAATATTTATGGATGGGATGAATTCTTACCCCATTCCAATATTATAAATGTTTATGGATGGGATGAATTCTTACCCCATTCCAGTATTATAAATGTTTATGTATGGGAGGCATTCTTACCCCTTTCCAGCTATATATATGGGAATGGATGGAATGAATTCTTACCCCATGCCAATTTTTATCTCTCCGTATCCCTATATATATAGTGACATGATCATACTCTTACCCTGACATTGAGGCGAATCATATATCACTATCAGTTGTCCCTTAGGAAGATAGATATGATGTTATTTAATTATTTAGTACTATTATTAATTCTATATACCTTCATGAAGTTTAATAATTATTCACTATCTGAATTGGGATAGACAATGGTGGTACCTAAGTACACCTTCTTGTTAACAGGACTATGGACCCTGATTGATTTCTTATGTGGTGTTGTTTGTACTTCAGGAGTTTGGAGAAAACAACTAAGCTGAAGCTCATGAATCTCATAGAGATCACATTAGATACTTTTAGTTCATTTCATTAAGTGAGTATGTATTGTTCTGTATTGTCAATCATGTTGTATATTTATATTTTATATAATGTATCATCATCTATTATGCATGCTTTGTATAAACTAGAAATGACCACTTTTATTACAGTTATATAAATTTTTTCTTCCACTGTTGTCATTTTTTTATTTATATCTTCCACTATTATAGGCTATTTAGTTCTCTTATATAACTAAACTACTATCATATGGGGGTATAGTCTCTCCACTATCACCTCCTGAGAAAATCCCTGATAGTCGGTAGACTCTAGTATACGAGGAGACACACTTGAAGGCCATGTGACCCACTGATCCGACTACCAGTTTGATGGTAAGTCAGGTCGGGGCATTACAATGAATGAGTAAGATCTCATGTGATTTAGTGATATGATCAATAATGTATGCTAAGTTATGTACTAGAATTCATGTTTCCTATGCATTTAAAATGGTATGCATATCTTAATAATATCTAGGTAAAAACAATTAGACTACTGTTAAAGCCTCCCTCAAGTATCTAGGAAGAACTAAGGATATATTCCTGGTGTATAGAGGAGATGAGGAATTATTCATAAAGGGTTATACTAAATCTAATTTTTAAATAGATCTGAATGGTCCAAATTCCCAATAAAGATATATTTTCTTTCTCAATAGAGGAACTATGAGCTAGAAGAGTCCAAGGAATCCAATTTTCACTGATTCTACAGTGGATTTTGAGTATATAGAGGTTTTTGATGTAGCCAAAGAAACCATTTTGATACAAAACATTGTCAAGGATCTTGTTGTGATACCTAGAATTAATGACCCTATCAAACTATATTGTTATAATACTATAGTGGTGGATCTTTAAAAAGAGAAAAGGTCACACTAATGGACAAATCATATACACTACAAGTATCACCTCTTGAGGGATTTTTTTAAAAGGGGTGAAGTTACAATAATAACATTTCCCATGGAATAAAATTTGTTGGACCCCTTGACTAAATTCCTACCTTAGTAGAAACATGAGTATCATTTAAGAGCTAGTGGACTGATGGTTGTTAGTAGTTGGGTCTAGAGAAAGTGGAATTCTGTTGGATTTGGTTCCCTAGACCAATATTATGTATACTTTATGATAACATTTACTCATTTCTTTAATATTAATAAACTTATTATCACATTATTATTGTTATTATGCATAACATAGCATTTGGTATTGTTCTAAGAATAGTTGTCGCCCTGAACAGTCATGGGAGTTCCATGGTATGGGGAGAACCAATATGTTCCCTGATTGTATTCTTAAATATATGTTTTGTAGTCATATGATATTATTGTAGGGACATAAAGGATGCATTCTATTGGGGTGGAGAAGTATATGACTTTGTGGTACCTTTTCATGGTGTATGCACATGGTGATATCTAGTCTATGATATTATGATAACGCGGCCTGCCAGTATTAAATCCATATTTATATATGTGTCATTGGATGTTACTATATTCATATGTGTGTATTAACCCATAAATTTAATATTATTACTAAGGAATAATATAATCTATGTACTTTGATGAATTTATGAAAACTGTGATATAAAATATTCATGTTGAGGTAGGATACATTGGGTGAGAACTAAGTAATATTTCATTAATGAATAATGTTGGAAATCATTTGTCCCTTCTGTTCATCAAGGGAATTTTATATCTTAGTCTTTTTGATTGAAATGATATATCCTAATTAAATCCACAAACATAGTGTTTTATAGGAAGGTTTTAATTTTATAAATTCAAAGAAACAGACAATGGGAACATAAGTTGATGGAACCAACATAAAACCCTCTTGATTATAGATATCATTATAAAGGGATTATATTTCAAAATGAGTGTCTGCATTAGGTATTATGTCATTGAAAAATTAATTTTTTCATCGGTGTGTTGACGTGTTGCTAGATATGATCCTTAGACTTTATGGTACTTCTCTTAATGCCCCTGAGAAAGAGGCCTAGGTGGTCACATAATAAGTATATCCAGAGTCTCATTTAAATATTATATTATATTATTTATTATTTAACATGTTGAATAAATATTATTCATGTATGTGGTATAATAATTATTCATGTTTTCTTGATCTCATATATTTAATAACCTGTCATTTGATTTAATATTATGTGAGCAGAACATTTAATAAATGATTATTTTCTTCTAAGGGAATATAATATTTATTTATTTATTTTATAATAATGTAGTGATATTTATTTATTAAATAATTAGTTATTATTCATGGCCGACTAAATATTTTGGAGGAATGTAAGACATAGTTAAATGGTATGGTGAGAAATATATATATTTAATATTATTTTATTAAGAAATACTTAATTTCATTCACATGTTTATCTCATGTCAAGAAATAAAAATATTATTATTATTATTATTATTAGTATTATAGACATTGAGTTCCATAGGGATTAAATAAATATTAAATGGAACATGTGAAATTATTTATTTCTAACCATATTTGTATACAGACCTAATTATATTATTTTTCAAGAGAGAAAATTCATTTCTTTTGTATTTCACAACTAAATCAGGAGAATCTTATCGAAGTCCTAGAGTGATCCCTTCTCAATAAATGCTAATATGAATAGAGATAAATATTCCTCCACATTCCACTCTCAATTTTAGAGATAATAAGGAGAGTCCTTTGGAAGTGACTCTTAGGGTGATCAGAGGAGAATAATGAGATCAATAGGATTATCCATACCAGCACCCAAATATTATTACAGGGATTTTAGAAGATTTTCAGAACATGGGTGGATCACTACTAGAGTGAATCTATCCATTATTCCTAAAATTCAATGATGATCTGATGAAGATATATTTTCAGGTCCATCAGTAACGAAATGATTTCTCATTAGTAATTCTTTATTTCTTAAATTAATTATAAATAATTTCAGCAGATCATGTAGTTTGGTTATGATATTTTATCCAATGTATCTATTCTTTGATTCCATTCCATTGATCTTGCTGTTATTCATCATTTAAATCTTAGATTGATCATAGATCATGAAAATTAAGATTTTTGTAACCTATCACATGTTTTGTCTAGGCCAAGAACCTATAAGAATAATTCCACTACTACTAATGTATAAAAATCACACAATTAAATAAGAAATTCATGAAAATGGAAACCTGTATGAAATGTGAAGATTAAGAATATAAAAGAACCAAATTTAGAATTATTTTTTAATAATGGAATACCAAAAAACAAATATAATTTTGTATTGCATAATTTTTAATAAGTGTTTATTCATAGTAACATTGTATTGAAACCTAATATCATAGTTATATTCCATATATAATGTTAATGTATTTTCTTCTAGATATATCTTTGAGGATAAATATTTATTTAGACTATCAATATTATATTTTTTATACTCTAAATATTTGGTGATGTGCTAATAAAATTGTATTATTAGACTTTATATTTTTCTCTATATCAAAATATGTATCATTTTATGATAATTGATAAAGGAGGTTTCATATATATTTATTGAAAAACTTGTTATAATGGAAAAAACAACGATTCATAAGAAATTTATATTATTTCCTTTAGGTTTAATTTATTTAAATATATATAATCAAATCAAGTAGGGTAAACAATAATCTTATTCACTCGAAAAAATTCAATATATGACGTGATAATTTGGGTCATACAAGATTTATTATAATATGGCATAGTATTAAAAGAATTCATGTGTGTCCATTAACTATTTAAAATTTATTATATCTAATAATTTTTATGGTGTCGTGTTTTTTCATTGGAAAAAATTAAAATACCATCCCTATAATTTCTTTTGATTCAATACCTTATTTTATTTGAAATAATTCTTGGTGAAATATATTTTCCAATATGTTCACTAGGTGGTCCATTTAAGTATTTTATGTTTTTAGTTGATGTATCTAAAAAATTATCTAATTTATGATTATTATTATCTCATAATAAGACATTTGATATATTTATTTACTAGGTGGCCAAATTATGGGAACACTCACCTAAGAACACAATTAAACATATTAAACTATAAATTATAGTCAATATTCATATGATAATATAAATATTATTACTTGTTTATTAGAATAATTTTGGAAATTCCTATGGATCTTGATTTTACTTTATATTTTCTAGAATAATCATTTGAAAATAACTTATATGTAATTATAAAAGTGTTTCTTACGAGTACACAATATCTTAGTTTGGTATGGTGATTTGAAATGTTCCATGAAACAAAACATGTTCAAATAATTCCACCACATTATCTTATATAATACCATTTAAATATAATTTTTATTTAGGTTACCAATATTTCTCTATAATGAACAATATTTTGGGTGCTATTTATGTATATAAAACCCAAACAAAATAAAAATAAAAATTGGTCCCAATATAAATTTAGTGGATTTTATTGGTTGTAAATATTAATTTAGTATAATTTACTTTTAAATGATTATAATGAATATATTTAGAAAAATATTTTCTAATTTTCATTTTTGATGAAAAAATATTCCCTGTGTTAATGGTGGAAAATCAATCATCATAAATTAGAAAATCATAGAAAATAGAAACATTGTTCAATAATTTTCCCCATAAAAATATGAGTGAACTAATATTTTAAAATGGAAACAATTTACAAAAATTAACTAATCATTTTCATTATACATTCATTGATGAAAATTGGATTTGAAAAATATGACATTCCCACTCCAAATTTTCAAGTTAAAATTGTTATCTAATAATTAAACTATGATAATACTTTAGGGAATAAGTATTATCCACGCCTAAAGTACATTGACCCACCTTCTTCATGGAATAAAAATTTACTCATCATAGAATAGTAAATTTTCTCATTATAGTTGAGATAGTAAATAAATTAAGGAAAATAATATTTTCATCATGAAATTCCAGGAGAAAATATTATGCATGAAATACATGATTGTGATCAAGAGGAATGTCTTATATATTTTATTGTTAAATTAAGGTGATAGAATAAAGTGGTGAACATTATTGATGATACATTTTTATATAATATAAAACCCGATATCCTTGATGAAGAATAAGAACCAAAATTAGTTGAAGAATGTGGTTGCGGATTATATTGAGACATATAGAGTTTCAATCATATTTTAATTAAACATGATTACTAAGGTCAGGTTTTGGAATCAATTTTGGAAACACAAAAACATATTAAAATTTTTTCATATAAATGATCATTTTCCTAAAAAAAATTAATGGAGTTAAAGAAACAAGTGATAAAAAATATAAACATAATTTCCCAACATTATCATCTAATTATCCACCTTCCATGCTTATACGATATTATACAGTAGATTTAATTTTAATTATAACCATTTATATGGACCCTAAATCTTATATTTCTAAATTTCATTAATATATGATGATATTCTATTAAGTGGATATTTTTAGAATCT
Source organism: Viscum album (assembly GCA_963277665.1). NCBI lineage: Eukaryota > Viridiplantae > Streptophyta > Magnoliopsida > Santalales > Viscaceae > Viscum > Viscum album. The sequence goes on along the minus strand of OY728125.1, from coordinate 1,468,639,370 downwards.
ATATTTTTCCAAGATTCACATCTCACTTATTTAGTTGTTTTTGAACAATGTTATTTTTGGTGTTTTAATGTTTTTTAGATATTACATCAGATATATTATATCCGTGTTGAAATAAATTATCCTACCCATTTATTGTTTTTATTAATCAATATTAATAATAATAAATAAGTAAATAATATATTAGTTGTTCAAAGTGGGCTACTGGATATAATGAGATTCCTACTAAATTTTGGAAGGAAAACAGATTTTTAAAAATATTTTATAACAAAATAGGGAAGCATGGGTGGCTTATTATGGTTATGGATAAAATGTTTTCAAAATGTTATTTTTTTTGGGTGCATAATGGCACCAACATATGTACCCTTTATCAATTGTGACCAAGAAACATATACTTATCCCCACCATAGTCCGAAGATGGTCTATATATATAATCAACATTTAACATAATTTTTAAATAAAAAATTAGTTTTTTTAGAAATTGTAAATATTAAATAAACTTATCACATAAATATTAATATATAATTATATTCATCATATAAGAAAAAATATTTACTTTTGATTTAAAAAATTGAAATATTATACTAAAATAATTTTAAAAAGGAATGAAATTTTTTTATATTATTTGATCATTGACTAAACCAATAATGTTTAGGTAGATCTACCTAATATCACATGATTATGCCCCAGCATCTCAAAACCAATTTATAATGCACTCAATTTTTTAGTCCAGTCTGCTACATAATTGCCGAAAAACTCACTTAGACTACTTATATGAGTCCTATTTAGCACTATAATGATGTGATTAATTACAACATGGGATTAATTCATCTTTATAAATATAAAATTACATGGATTTAAATTTTTAATTAAATATCCACTTAAATACCATTTGGGAATAAGACACTAAGATTTCTTTATGGTTTAATTTCATTGAAAATTTGTAATGGGAATTCTCAGTAAAAAGTTTCACCATAAAATATATCATAAAAATGGAATTTAAGGTTTTATTTAATGACAATAATATTTTCCAAAATATTTTACTTTAATATTGGATATTTATTATTCCAAAAATATGAGTTGAAATTCACCCAAAATATCTATTATAGGAGATTAATAATTCAAATAATTATAGAATTTTTGATCTTATTTTTCAACTTTGTATAAGTTGTCCACTACCAAACATTTTAATATGATATAAATTATTATTAATGAGAATGAATATTCTAATTATTATAATATAGTTATAAGAAATTATTAATATAAATATTCATAATAATTTACACAATAACTATAATGTTGGTTGTGGTGGTGCTGATGGTATGATAAAAATTATTTAATTATTAAAAATAAATTTATATATTAAAATTTTATTATAATATTAATGATTAGTATAATTGATTATAATAGTAATTAATATTTTAGTTAATATTAATGATGATTATGAAGAAGTTGATGATGATTTAACTAAAAATAAATAATTTAATTGTTATAAAAGTATAATTTTTTATTAATTATATTATTTTATCATAATATATAGTAGGAGGACCCTTTTTTGAAATTGGATCAGACGAAATGGTCAAATCGGTCAAGTCGTTAGTCGATAGGTGTTCTTGTATAGTTCTGGAGGTTAAGTTTATTCAATTGTTTGGTTATATTAGATCCTCCCAAACAAATCATATGCCTGGATGGAACAACAAGTTCTGAATAAACAAAAACAAAATCAAAAGAGGTGGGAATACTACAGTTTCAGTTATGACAAAATCTAAAATCATTAACCATATGGGTTTTCAATTATCATATAAATCAAAAAATAAAATAATTGTTTTTATTTAATTTTTTATTTCAATTATTAATTTTCCCTAACCATTCAGTTATTTTTTATTTAGTTTTCGATTACTCATTCAGTTAAAAAATATTTTAAAAAACCATCCAACCCGAAGTCTATAAAAAAACTTAGAATCATAAATTAATCCATATATTTTATAGAAAATTTATTTTAAAAAATAAAATTATAAACAAAATGTATTGTTTTATGGTTATAATCAACCTCATAGGTTAGTTAAAATAGTAAACTAATAAAAAATAAAAAATAAAAAATATTTTTTTTTTAATTTTTAGTTATTAAAATTAATAACAATTGACCATAATGTTTTTAATATTAGACAAATAAAATTAATTCCCATTCAAATTTTATAAATTTAATTTTTTAGTAATTAGAATTTATAACACTTAAGTTTTTTTAATTTTATTTCGAATACTTATTTGGTTGGGATTTTTTAGGGAGGAATTGTTTAAAATATTTGAATTAAAAAGGGGTGAGTGGAAGTTGGATACAAATTTTTAAAATGATATATAAAATTATTCTTTTACCATATTATATGTGTGTGTATATATAATTTTTCAATATATATTTATTACACTAAATTGTATTTTTAATGTTATTTAAATACTTTTAAAGGAATCCTTCCATAAACATCACTATTATAAAGGATTGGTTTTGGAAATGTTTACACATTTTTTTATGTCACATTCTATCTCATTCCCACTTTATATTCTTGAATAAATTTAGTCATTTCCCTCTTTCCAATGTGGGAAAAAATCCATATAATTTTAATGAAAAACACATCTAATATTTATGATATACTAAAAACAATTATACTGAATGAAAATAAATAAATAAGGAAATATTTTCAATAATAAATATGATCTTAATTTAATATAATAAAAATAAATATATTTTAATAAAAATAATTTATAATTGGTACAAATATATAATATTTAATAATATAACATTGGAAATTAATTAAATATTAAAATTGAATAGATAATCTTACTCAAATGATCTAACTAGTCTATCTTGAACCACCTCCTCCCTAGATCAATGACCAGTCCACTTCTAATAACATTCTTAAGTATTTGGGGAATACCTTACTTTATAACAAGAAAAACAATTAACAATTTAATCATTAAAACTTAATAATATTATTTATAATGACAATGATGAATAATTACATAATTATGTTTTTATTAATAATTTCATTTTTAATAACTCATAATGTAATTAATGGTAATAAAGATTATAAATGGTCGGGGTGGGATAATTACGGATTACAAAGTAAATCTACTGATTACTATAAATTACTCATAGAGACACAAAACCGAGTCCCCGAAAAACATGAGTGGCCCCCCAATGACACAACCACTAAGTTGTGCCTTTAGTTGGAATGTATTGTGGGTAACTAGGTTGTGGATAGGGTTACACCACACATTTCCTAGGTCCCACCCACCACTTTCTCAATGTCCATCCCTAGAAAATTTGGTTTGTGGATGAACTCAAACTTCATATGATTCATATATAGAGGGTGAATAGATTTATGAGGATTAGAACCCTCCCTCTATTTGACCTTCCTTCATGGTAAAATAAAACACTCTTCTCTCATATTCCTATATAAATGTATGAGAAAAAATAAAAACATACATGAGACAAAACAATTTTTCTTTGTTCACCTATAATGGACTACATCCAATTAGAACACACTGACATTGTTTCATTGTACCAAAACATAATAATGTTTAATAGTCTTGTGGATTAAATGTTTTTTCAAATAGTCACAACATGCCTAGGGCACTACCTTTACAAGTTTTACTATTTGTTTTAGTTCCACTCAATTCTCACTGCCTTCTTCCTCCTCATATTCACATTGTGTTAGGTTAGGAATTCACAGTATCTCTACGATCTAAATTGAACTTTAATCATTACTTATTTATAATATTATTATATTGATAACTTTAATCAATATTTTTACACCCTATGTGGTGCATCATGAAGCATAAAATGTATCCAAAAGATGAATACCACATTACAATTTAATTGATAGGAAATTCATTATAGGTCTGCACAATATTCACCATCATGCAACTTTTTCATGAATTTCACATAACAACCCTAAATTTAAGAAAATTACATATTTTTTCATGGAACTCCAACTTCTGTAAAACTTTTTAGTTTGTCACGGAACTCTAAAATTTTTCACAACCTTTAATTTTTTTGCAGATATCTCAATATTAATATAATATTTCGATCACAAACCTTATATTTTCTATAGAAATAATTTCTATTTCTACATGTAATTGGTTTTTGAGTTGTTTATTTTAGACAGAATCTACTTTATGAAACTCTTTAAAATTTTGAGCATTAAAATTCAGAAAGGCCTTGGATAATCAATTGAGGGGTTATAGGTTTTATCATAGACATGGATGACCCTTCATACAGCTTCCCTTCATGCATAAAAATAGTGAAAAACATTCCTTTCTCACTAAAGTACAACTATTTGATGTTGTATTTAGCGTTGTGACTCGCCTCTTTTTTACAACACCATCTGTATTTTATGGATTATGGAGTAATTACTTTGTTCAAGAAATATATTCATGAAACTCTTAAATGATTCATATCCATGTAATTCTATAAGGTATAGGATAATAAAATGAGGGGTGGGGGGTAGTGATCAATTTATGGACATGGATGACCATTCATGAAACTACACTACATGCATCGACATAGTGCACAACATTCCTTTATCACTGAACTACAACTATTATTTTTCATTTAGAATTTAACTCATTGCTTACATACAAATTTATATGTATTTAAAAAACTATGTAACTCTATATGCCTCACACAACTCTAACTTTCTTGAAACATTTATGTTTGTTGCAGGTCAGTCAACATCCATGAAACTTTTTAGTTTTTCACAGAACTCTCAAATTTCATAAAATTTTTAGATTTCATGAAACCCACTTTTCCTTAGAGAAACAAGTCTATTTTCTCTAAGAAATAGTTGTATCGTTTATTTTATTGTTAAAGAAACTACTTCATACAAATCATATGTGAATCAAAGGCCTAAAAATATATATTGGTTTGGATACTCAAATGAGGGGGGGGGGGGTGACCTATTTACAGGCATGGATGACCTTTCACACAACAACCCTATGTAAACCATAATTTTTTATAACTTACATTTCTCATATAACTAAAACTATTGGACATATCCTTTATCTTGTAACTCACTGTAATTGTTAAACTCCACCTAGATTTAACATATTAATAAAACTCATGCTACATCATGCAACTTTATACCTTTCACAAAACACATTCCTTAGCTGTAATTTTATAAGGTTTCATCAAATATTCACTTGTAGGAAACTTCAAAAAAATCCTTCACCCCTTAAAGTAAATTTTCAATTTTCAAGAAGTTATTTACTTTTTAGAAAAAAAATTCCCAACCCCTAAATTTTAGATATAATAAATTTAGAAAACACTATGAAACATTTCCACATTATATACAGAACTTCATGTATACCTTCCATAGTTTCCATACTTCTGACATAGAGCATTTTCAATATACTCAATAATCAAACACACTTGATCTTCACAACTAACCGTGTCAATTATCTTTGTTAACAAATACAACTAACCCAAAAAAAAACCACAACTTCACCTTGAGGGTTGTTTCCCAATAGTTTTCCAAAATGTTATGACCACTTATTTTTTTTATATTCTGGGGTAATATCCCCCAAACTTTTAAATTATTATTACAATTATTTTCAATTAAATTATATAAAAGTTATAATTGTATTATCATTTTCCATAATTACAAAAGATATTATTAATTTTCTTATTAGATATTTTTACGAGTATTGTTAATTAAACATTAAATATTAATTATTTAATTTTAATAATTATAAATTTTATTAAATAATTATTAAAAATAGAAATAATAATAATTTAGTTTATATGGTATAGTGGAAGTAGTTAGGACCAGATATGTATTTGTACATCACCGAGGGGGTAAATTAACATTGATATTAATTTATGCTAATTTTCTTTTTTGTCCCCTTTCAACTGTTTACTTATTTAGTGAGCAGATATCTCTCTCTTTAATATCTCATTTGGTTAGTGTGAATATATAAGTTAAGAAATAAATATAATTTAATAGTGGGTTTTGTTAATGAGGATAAACTTTATAAGAATGATTACAACCCTTGTATTTCAGGGATATTGAATTGCTTTCTTCTTATTATTAACAAAGACCGACCATCAGAATGACATTGAACTCATTTTTTGGTCACTGAATAGGTAAAAATAAAGTGAGTGATCAATATCCCTTTATAAAAGGGAAGGGACATGCACTTTCATGAAGCAAGATCACCTATGTTGGATCTATTACATCATATACTATGCATATAGAACTTATTCCTTAACTTCAATGTCTTTAAGGCTAACTCAATGTATTCAAAATTATACAGTAGATTGTTTTAGGTTGCCTTTTTCATTACTTTGACCCATGTATGACCAACTGACATATTCCACTCGTAATCTCATTTTGAATATTATTATATTTTTTCAATATACAATATTTCCTATCACATCAATGTTGGGACAACATCTTTCTTCACTGCACAAAATATATATTCTTGAACCTGTTTCTAGACAATCATTCTCTTTTTTTCTTCCTTGGTTCATAAGAACAATACTAGAACACAATGGTATTATTTAACATAGATAATTTTCAACACACACATATATGGATCACTTATCATTATTTTTATTATAGATTCATCATATATATATTCATCCATATTTCATGAATATGATTTTCATAATTATAATATAAATGAAAATAGATTGAGACAACCTACAACTCATTCAAAATCATACCCTTTGAGTCAAATCTTCATTCAAATTATTCCAAAAAAACGAGCTAAAAACATCATTCTTTCCTTTCTCAAAATATTTCTAAATATAATATTCTTTCTCCTCGTTTAATCCTTCACAAAATAAACGTGTATATTTTCTTTTATAACATTACATGTAAGCATGAAGCATGTAGTAACACGATGTGTTATATTTTTTGGATCTCATAATCTGGCCATTTCTTCAAACATTATTCTTAACATGGTATCCACTACAATATGGTCTTCATTATCACAACATTTTTCCTCATATATTAAGGCTCCCAAAATTTAACCCACTTAAAAAGACTCACTATGTTTTATCTTAAAATTTGTTCTCAATCATGTTCCCATTTTACAGTGACCACAAGCTTCTCTACATTATGGTATCCTCTCCTTCAGTGTAACCACTCTTTAGACAACCATACCAAATCTAGATGATATATATTTCATATTCATTCTCCATCATTGAGTTTATATAAGCATGAATTGCATCTCATCAACATCCTGATATTTTATTTCAATGAATAATGAAAACATTCAATTGTTTTAGTTAATTAATTTAAAATACATAAAATATAGAAACTCATATTTTCTCTCAATAAAGAAGTGTCTAGGACTTGTGACCATGAAGATTGATTATGTGAGTAAGAAAAGATGAAATATGGATTGACCGAATGTAGAGACTAAATAAAGGGATTTTTGGTCGTTCATATCATGTGTAATGTTTATAAAAACGATTTTATGAATAAAATACATATGATGATGCCTATGAAGATCAGTGAGATGATACTTCCACATAATTACTCTTCTAGTCGATCACATTTATATAGTAATATCTGATGTTTATGAATTAATATATGATGTTTATGTAGATATGTATAATTATAATTTTATCTTGTCTTAGGTTTATATAGAAAAAGTTAATAGATTGACTGCATAAGAGATCTACTGACTATGAATATTGACTGTGTGAGGAGACTATTTTTAATTTTTTCCTATCTAGGTCTGGAAATTCCATATATACATAAAAATTAACCATAACCTCCTAAAACCATATTAATCCTTCCTCAAATGATTCAGAAATAGTTCCATGATATTTTAGAAAGTGTCTCTACACCAACTAACACTTTCCTTCATTCTCATATTTCAAGGCATTTCGAGATCCTATACCATTTCCTTCAGATACATGGATAATAATTAACTCAAATTCTATGTCATGGAAATTTATTATCAATAATTTCATGACATTACATAGATATCACTTGATATTTTTGAAGGCTCAAACACTAATAACCATATGTACCTTTCCCAAGTATCGACCTGTGAAATATAATAATTCTCTCTTATATACAACCTTGTTACTTGAGGTTAGAAGATTCCTTTTTTCTATGTTGGTTATCATCCAGATGCCAAGACTACATTGGCTTATGGATGAAATTATGCTGGCCAATATGGTTTCATCATTTTAAATAATTCAACTTATAAATATTCCAAACAACCAGATAACTAGAACTCATCAATTTAAACTATGTTTTTATCAACCATATTATTTTATGGATGAACACATCAAGATATTCTCCATTAATTATACACAATAATTATAAAACAAAATCATATAAATTTTTTTACATCTTATATTCAATGTTATTATTTTATGAGAAAAAACTTGAAATACTTAATATTATTATTTAATCAATTTCTATAGAATTCTAAATTATTATATATAGGATTAAGGACATAAAAATATTTTCTAATAAACCTATTCCTATCATCAACATATTGAAATGAGACACCTCTTAACTCATTAAAAACATATAGAACCTAACATATGTCTAGTAATCATCCCATTTTATCTCTAATTCTTCTTGATCTATGCGCAGAGTATAAAACAAGAGGGTTTGATTTAGACATCAAAATTTCACATTAATTAACTAAATATGATAACAAATCAGAACATTATTCAATTCTCTTACACTTGGATTTTTCACATATATATATATAGGCTTATACTACTATATGAATCAATTGTTGAAAATATTTCCATCAATTTAAAATTGAACATTATATACCCACTTAGTAGAAAAATTAAATACATTCATGTGAAATAATCATGTTATGATTTCAAAACAGCCCTAAAAATATTCACGCTTCTTAATTTTTTATATTAATGATTAATTTAAATTAACCCCCTTAACATCAGAATTAATTATTGAGAAAAAAGGATCCAATATTTGTCATTCATACCATCTTAATGACTTTTTTTTCAAGCACATTCTGTAAATTATATATTTACATGAATTGAATGATTCTAAAAGATTCTAACTCTCATTTCCCCCTAAAATAGTGATATCCATCTCCACTTTGTGAAGGTAGACCATTTATTTGAATTTTATAAGAGTGTAAAATGATAAATTATACCATGATGATGACTTTTAATATGTGAAATAGTTATTCTAACTTACTATAATTCATTTGTTCTCTATTTGAGAGAAAACACCACCTTTGATTATTTTCTTGGTTAGTTAAAAAATACACTAAAAAATATAATGGGAATATGTTGAAACCTAAATTATCATAATATAAGTGGATGGGTTGAAAATTAATTCCAATATGATTTTCCCTATTCATTTTATCTCCATGTCCATATTGATTATTAATTTTTTTAAAAATATTATTTAATTTTGAGTTTACATTGTGATGCATGGGTGATTTTGTTTCCTACTTGTGTGTGATATTCCTTTTAATATAGACACTATGTCACATGCTTTATGTGGTGATGTTTTTATGTTCTTAAATATTTTAAATGGTCATGAAAGAGTATTATAAAATCATCTTAATGGTGTCCAACCTGTTTGCACAACCCACTTAGTTCCTCATGAGATCCATGGTTTTCATCTCTTGTGAATATCTTATGAAATTTGGATCCTTATTACTATGGAATATTTATTTACCCTTTGTAAAATTATTGTTAATGTTACTATTAAATTATCCACACATTTTTAATATCACTTGGCTAAATAATTAAATATTCCTTGGGTGTGTGCTTAACCTATTTGGTTTTTCCACAGAGTTTATTTATAATGCATTTCCCCAAGTTATTACTCTCATTATTTACATGTATTTACCTTTCAATTTTTTCATACATTATTATATCTATATTTAAATTTATGGCATGTTTACAAGTGTCTATGATGTTACCTCTTTTTAAATAAATGAATATTTTCCATTTTAGTGTGAAAACCTTCTTGATTATAATAATATTTCATAACTTTATTCTTTTCATATTCTTTTCAGAAAAGGATAATTTGATACTATTCTTCATAAATGTATTAGGAATGTTTTTTTATCATTTTTCTCATGATTCTTTCCTAAATTTTTCTTTTCTCCATTCGTCAACTTATGTGGTCTTCAATTCTCATTTTTTAAATTTCATATTTTGATCATTTGGTACTATTTTAATTTCACGACTCATCACTATGAACACTAACATTCAAAACATTATAGATTATTTTAGTTATTTCAAATTTATTTAAATTTTACATATTTTTCTTCATAGTTCATATATTTTTCTTCTTATGAGAATTTATTCCCCTCAAAATGGGAATAGATTTTCACTCTAAAATAGATGGATTTTTATTGAAATTCAATGATCTAATCCCAAATTAGTTATAGAAAAAATAATAACCAATAAACCTTTGTATAATTATTTGAATTACATGATATACAAACATTAAAAAACTGATAGATATCTATTTTTTTACTTATATCAAACTGTTTGGATTTATTTGGGGAAACAATTTTCATTAAAACTATTTTATCCATCCTTCAAATGATTGTAGGATTCTAAAAGATTTAATTTATCTATATTTGTATAGGGTTTGAATTGAAATATGTATGCATTTAAAAAATAGAATTCTTACAAACATTTAATTTTGTGATAGATGGTACCTAGTCTATTTTTGGTTCTTTAGACATATCATTAGATTATGTCATAGTGTTTTTTCACTAAATGAGTATCATTAATCATAAAAATACTCTATATTAGTTTGTGTGGAAGAAGTTTATTTACCTTTTTTAGATTTAGGACTTCAGTTGTTTCAAGATTACTCAATTTAAATTAAATCTCCAATAATTTCATGTTGAGAATTTAATTTTAATTCTCCACTATCTTCATTTTTTTATTCAGTGTATTTCATGATTTTATCAAACTTATAAATGTGCACTTTGTTCTTCTCTTATATCAGATGGAAAATATCTTTAATGTTTTTGTATTTATTCTCCAATTGGTAATCTTTTATAGCATTGAATTCTTTTAATGCATGGTTATTTTATCTAATAAATTTCATGGATTCTTATCTTTGCAGATTTTTTTAAGACACACCTCTTGAAATATGGATAATATTTCCTTAAGCCCCATAATCACTATGCTTGTGACTCCCTCTTTTTTAGTTATATTAAAAAAAATTTATTCTTTATTTAAAACCCATCTCCATAAATTCATTCTCATGTTCAGGGAGGTTGATTTTATCCTACATATTTCTAAAAATTATACAGATATATGATATTATTTATTTTGTTAAGTTATAAAGGACATATATTAATGAAACTAGTAATTCATCTTACGAGTTCTTAGAATTATGTTCTTCCCTATGAATAAATAGTTTTGCAATATGGAAATTTTGAAATGAGATTTTTAGTTCCCTATACTCATGTAGAAATGGTAAACTACATGTGACCAGATTATTTTCCAATTTCTCTATGGTGAATTTAACCACGACATCAACATTTTTCATACATGATTTTTCCTTATCAGAATTGATAAATTAGAAAATTATTTTTTTCCTCTTTACTTATGAGGGATGACATCTCATCAAATGTTTCATTAAGAGATAAATTATCATTATAAACGTAAATATGATCTCTACTTTGATTAATTTCAATTTCTAGATATTAATTGTTCTCTACTTTCTTGGATAAGGTATTTCTCAACATATTTACTTCCATTTTATACTTTTTCTTCAATGTCATCAAATACATATCATCCTCAATTTCATTGATAAGGATTTTACAAACCTATTCAAATATATACTTCATATATTCTTTGAAATTAGAATCCTAATTTTAGTAAAACATGAAATATAAGAATCCAATAAAGGTTTGACCTTACATTGAAACCAATTGTAAGGATCACATATGAATTTATCCCAAACTTAGTGGGGGTTAATCAGTATTGGTATTATTTATGCTAATTTTTCCTTTTGATCCCTTTTGACCTCTTCACTTATTTATTGGGTGTATCTCACTCTCCCTATTTTATTAATAAAAATTCAATAAGTAGGTAGAAAATAGTAAGGAATAAAAAGAGAACACTTGGGTTTCTTAATGAGTTCCACCTACCTTAGTATGACTACGTCTACATTATATCAAGGAAATTTTCCCATATACACTAACTCCTTCTTATAATAAAATAATGCTTGAGAAAAGGTATGGACTTTAACTCATTGTCCAAGAACTTACCAATTACAAAGAAAGTGATGGCTTGATGTCCCTTGGTAAAAGAGAAGGTACTTGAACTTCCCTGATGTAAGATCACTTTGCCTGGATGAATTCTATCCTAAACTATGTAGATTGATCTTATTATATACTTAACTTAATCTAAAGGGCTACCTAAAAATATTCATACTTAAAGAAAATATATTTTAGGATTCATTTCACAAAACCACATCCTATATATGATCAACCAATGTATGAAAATCACAATATCTTATTTTATCTTATTCTTATTCAATGTGTAGTGTTTTCTATCAAAACAATAATAAGATATAACCATTATTTTCAGAAAAAATATCTCTTCTTAAACTCAGTATCTGGAAATTGTAACTCTTCTATTCTTCCTCAATTCACAGGAATAGTACTAGGACAACTTGATTTTGTTCAACTTAGATAATTTGAATCATACATAGATTTGGATCACTTCCCATAATTTTTCATTGAGTTCCTATAAATATATATTCACCAATATTTCATGAATATTATTACCATAAAAATTATATAAATCTCATTTTATTTCATTAGAATACAACTCTATAAAATTAATAATGTTAAAGTAAAAATTAATTCGAATTCTTCCTAAATATCAAGTTGAAAACTCAGTTTGTTCCTTCTTCTCAATATTTACAAATATCACGGTCCTTATATTAATTTAAATCATCTACAATATATATTTATATTTTTTTTAAATATTACATGTAATATTGAATAATACAGTAATATGATGTTGGTTATTGTGTGGATATCATAATATAACCATTTTTAAAGAATGATTCTTACTACATTATCAACTATAGCTTGGTCTTCATTCAATCACCATCCTTTCCTTATAAATAAATGATCATGTAATTTGACATGATTCAAAAACTCAACATGGTTTGTCTTAAAATGTTATCTCAATCCTATTATTATTTTGTAGTGTCCACAAGCTTCTCTATTGCATGGTCTCCTCTCCTTGGGTTTGGATACTCTTTATAAAACTGTATGATTTATAAATGATATATCTTACATATTCATTCTCCACCATTGAGAACATTTTATCATGAAACACATATCGTTATAATCTAAAAAAAATTATAAATGAAAAATAACACCATTTCCTCATAATAATTAATTTCATCAGAATATACAATTCTGTAGATTAGATTTTATCTCATAAATCAAGTGTCTATGCAAGAAAACCATGATCATTGATGATGTGAATTAGAAAAAAAAACATATAAAGTGATCAAATATAAACACTAGTGACCATCTGTTGAGGTATATGCATATTATGTATTCTATTTACATTGGAAAAAATCATGAATACACAATAATATATGATTCATACACAGATTAATGAGATGATTCTTACTCCCAGGAACTCCTCCAGGTGATCATGATTACGAGGTACTATCCAATTCCTAAAATGCACTGTTAGATGTTCAAAAAGATATGTTTGATCACCACATGGACTTATATTTTTTTTTTCACATTTCAATTCAATGGATTAATTGCATGAACACACAACTGAATAGGAATATCTACCATTTGATGCAACTATATGTACATTTTTAATGCCTCAGATTAGAAATTCGATAAATGATTCAACTCAAATAATAGACTCCTAATTACAATTTTATACTTCATATAATAAATCAAAAATACTTCCTAGATATTGTTCACATTATCTGTATATCCACTAACACTTTACTTTATTCTAATCCTTCAAAGAACTTCATGCTTATCTTCCTCATTTAGATGCATAGATGAACTTCTACTCAATTTTAATGTGATGGAGAATTATTAAAATTATTCTCACAACATGGAATTTTTTTCAATAGATCTAATATAAGGCTAAAAATCATGGATATTTAGTATGACCAGTGATGTTGAATATGAGTAACATGAAATCATCTATTATTAATTCATTTGTGCCTACAACATTTTTTAAATATATGAATAGTGATGTACTTCACCGATCCCATGTTGATGTATCATTCCATATGGGACTCATTAATAACACACAATAACACATCCTCTAGAAAATAATGTTCATATGCACTTGGTGTTCTACATTGGTCTCTTATGATGACCTGCATGTGAGAGTATATGAATCCCATTCCCCTTTCACAAGCACTAACTCATGCAATCTATATATTCGATCTTCTATGCTACCTAGACACTTAAGGTTGGATGATTCCTTTAATATCAGTGAGATTCCTCCATATACCTTAGATTATTGGGAATGTCAGTATTTTTTCTTAATATTAAAGAATGAATTTTTTCATTATTTAGAACAACCGACTAATAATAACTTCTTAATTCACCATATATTTTTGTTAGTACTATTATTTCAAGGATATAACACCTCAAGATATTATCATTTCATTCTTATCAATACCAAAGAAAGTAAATTATATAATTATTTTACATATTCACTTCAAAAATATTTTTATATTCAAAAATATTTAAAGACTTAAAATGATTATTTAATCTATTTTATGGGAATTGAAAATTCTATTAAACATATTTGGGGACATAAAAACATTCTCCAAGAACCTTTTTCATCTTGTTGTCATATTGACATGACACATCTCTTATTCTAATAAACATATTGACATGAGACACCACTTAAATCTCAGAAAAAAATAAATACAACATAATTTCAATAGAATAAATTTCAAGAGGGCGTGAATAAGCCATGAGATCTTTTTATGATTTTTTCTGAAAATAAAAAACAGTTAATTTGATATATTTTTTTTGTATTTCCATATCTATTTTTATCTATTGTTTAAAATTATATAGGATTTAAATCAAACACATAATAAAGAAATGATTTTTAAAATCTTAAAACAAAATTTATTAGTTACATCATTGATCAACATGGAATTATTTAAGAAATAGATAATCACTATTATCAAAAAGTGATTACAATGATTAGGGAAGTATCAATTTTCATAAAATGTTTGATATTTATCCAAACATTAAATGCATCCCACTTATTATTATAATTAATTAATATATATATAGATGAATAAATGTAATAAAAAATTTAAAAAACTCTTCATAGATTTATCCTTTACATCTTCTATGACCAGTTGAAGAAATTCACCAAGTGTTGATTATTTGATCCAATTATGCTCTATTATGAGAAAATATTTAGTTTTATCTCTCCTCAAGGTCATGCATGTAGATTCATATAAAATATCAAATTTATAAACTCGATAAACCTCTTAAACTAACTTTTTAAAACATTCTCCTTTGGAATATTTCATTGTTTTATAGTCATTTCTCTAATCCCTTCGTAGTTTATTATACATAGATCTCTAGAAATAAATAATTTGAAATAATGAATTTATTTTATATAAAATATAAATTAGTATCACATCTGTAACATATTATCTAGTATGATTTATAGATATATTTTTTATTATATATCACTATCCTCAAGGAACTAAAACTATCTAATTCTTTATGTCCTCATTGGTCTCAAACAATTAATTTCAAATATCACATTAAAATATCAAATTAAGAAATGTTATTTCTAAAATATACCAATAAATATTACATATTTTTAGTTTTCCTTTGACTCAAGAATTTAACTCAAATAATATTAATTTAAACCATTAAATAAGCATATGAGATTTTAATTAATATATTATTGAATCTTTAACTAGAATACCTGGATGGTCACGATGTTCTATTGAAAAATGTTGTATAGAATATTTTTTCTATAATTCCATTACCAAATTCTCAATTAATCATGTTATTTTATATGGTATAATTTTGATATTTTTTAGAAAATATCAAAATATGATTCCTTCCATTAATTCACATTTAAATGGGTTTAATTACACTCAAACTAAATATTATTGATAACAATTTTTAGGAACTATCATATGTTTTTTTGGATATCCTCCAGGTGTGTTATAAAAAAAACAACTTCTTCCTTCCTGAAATTCTCTATTAAAGACATTAAATGTGTTTAATGGTATTTTTATATATTATAAACAGTCTAATAATAAATATGAAACTCAAATCACATCCTAGAACCCTCTCAATCTAGGTGTTATGTGAATTGTTTTGGATAATTTTTTGTTTATAAGAACCTATTATTCTATTGTCTTATCCCTATATAAATTGTTCTAATTCAATTTAAACATATTTTATATTAATATCACATACTTATAAATATAAAAAATTAAATAATTTAGAATATTATTCAAATTTAATGTCATAACTAACATTTCTAAGTAAAATGTTCATGTGTTGAATATGAACTACAACCTTTATATTCAACTAAATTATCACTATATAGATTGGTCTTTTATCAGGGATAAAAAAAGATTTTATCAATTATTTTAAATAATTTCTAAACAATAAATGATAAAAGTAAATTTTTTTTAATTGATATATATTATCATTGATAAAAGACCACTCCAACTACTAAAAATTTCCACACTATTTAATACAAAATTTCAGCAGAAAAATGAAACAAAAAATAGTTTCATATTATATAAAATATCACAATATTTTTATATACTATAAGTTTTTTATGCTCTAAAATTTCTATATATTCATGACATTAATTATGTTGATAAACAATAGTTATAAGAAGTGAATACAAGGTCTAATACAAAAAAAATGTAAAATGTATGAGATATTCTCCAAGGATCAACCACTTCTATACCAAACAAGTTTGAACTTATAATAAAAACAATGTTCATTTTATTAATATTATTTAAAGAAATAAAAAACTATTATACATGAAAACATTTAATTAAATCAATGAATACATGATTTATATTTAAAATATGACAACATAGTAATGAAAAAATATATCATAATGTAATATAAAACAATCAAGAGAAGTAAAAATAATTGAAGTAAAAAATATCTTTGAATCAGTTGATGTATATTTATATAAGTAAAAAAAATAAATTATAAAAAATAAATTTGTTCCTTTATAAAAAAATAATGTGTATGCCTAACATATATTTTTTCATATAGGTTATAAATGAATCAAAAATTATTTTACAGTTGTTTTTAAATAATGATGGAAATTTACTAGTTTGGATCACTTGAGTAATCATTATAGAAAACAAAAATATATAATTAATCATTTAGTAACATCAAACATGGAATTTAAGTGACTATTTTTATTATATGTCATATATTAATTACAGATCATTGTCATAATGTTTCCATATAATATAATCTTATTTCATGAGTTTCTAAATTTGGTTCAATAATTGTATAACTATAATGATTTTTAATTATATAAATACATGTTACATCACTTTGGTAACATCACATGAAAGATTAATGTGATGTTTTTCATTCAATTAAAAAATGAATCAATGATCAGGGTCATGAATTTTTGCATCACTTTGATGTTGGTTTCTTTGTTTTTATTATTTGGAATATATTTATAAAACATAAATGACTTTTAATTCTAATCCATAATTTTGGATTGTTATTATCATATCACATGTTAGATTTTTGTCTAGTATTTTCACATTGTTAAAATATTTTTCAACCATTATTTTCACTTATTTTTTCACTAAGCATGTTCACTAAGTTTTGATTGGAAAAAAATTATGTATAAGTTGATATAATTTTATAAATGCACTTTGTATCATTCTAGTAATATTTCATATCAGATTGACTTGTGTTTTTTTCATACAAGTGATAAATGAATCAATTATTATATTCACAATTTTTTTAAAAAATAGATCTTGTTTGGTTGGTTTTTCAAATTAAATCCTCCTACATAGATATGAATATTGTTAAATATATAATTAATAAAATTTTGTGTTTGTAATAATCATTACCTGTGATCCATACATAGAAATGTATATATTCAGGGTAATAAAAATATTAAAATGACTAGGATTATTCTTCCTAGTAATATAATAAAATGAATGCAAGATTTTCAATTTCATAAATAGAAGTAGAACGAATATGCATAAAATTTTGAGGATTTCTAGAAAACTATTAATTTTAGAGGCAATAACACTTCTAAAAAATATATGAAAGATTTCGTTAAATTGGATGTTGGGATAAGTGATATTATTAATCTACCTCTACCTAATGTAGTAATTCCTACCTTGTCCTATCAATTTCTAAATAATAATTCAAAATTACATTTTGTGTATATTTACACAGAATAACATACAAATATTTCAGATAGGTTTTTACCATTTGTAAATCTGTGGTTTTTTTACGGTTTCATTCATTAACAACCCCACATAAAATCCTCTATCATAAACATTTGAATGTTCCTCAATATGGAGACATATTCTAAATCATGGATCTATTCCTATAGATATTTCTTTGATTAATAAGATATTCTATGATAATAAAATTCTCCAATACAATAAGGTTCTATGTAAAATTGAAGTGATGTTTAAATATGGAGATGTATGTTGGTATATTGGTGAATTTATTATGATAATAGAATCTCCCTTTCCATATGTGAATGAAAATCCTTCTCAGCACTTACTTTTATAAAATTTTAAGATCCTATTTGGTTACCACTAATTATTTCATATATATTATTAGGAAAGGATGATGAGTAAGAAAATCATTGGGTGGAAAATCCCTATCATTCTTGGTTATTTTAGGGAAATGATTATTCGATGCTTAATTTAGTTTTTGTATAATGTTATTTTGTCTGTATAATGTATTGACTTGATCTATGAAACCTAAATGGGCATGAATGTCTATATAATGATAGTAAAATTGACTAAAAATATATTTAATATTAATAATAATAAAAATAAAAAAGTTAAATTGAAAAATACAAGTATAAAAATTTGAGAGGAAAGAAAATATTCATGATATATGTAAACATTATTACACCATGTAAGCTACTAAACCATTACTAAAAAATCTATTTTATCAGAAAAATATGTTATTTTTTAAAAATTATTATGGTACTATAACATATATATAATCGGTTATGAAATATCTTTTATAAAATTTGGTTTACTCCAATAAATCACTACACAGGGATATAAGTTTACTAATGGTTTAAGACAATTTACACAAATTTATAGCTGCAATGATCACAATAATATCAATTTATTTGTTTGTAAAATTAAAAAATCATTAAAAAATATAAGTAATTTTTTGTGATAAATGTTTTTATAAAGAAATTTTATTATATATACTTTAATACTTATCGAGTTGTAGAAAGCCATATATTTCTTGGTTCATTGAGTGTCTTTAACTACTTGGAATGATCATGTACAAATTTCAACTCGATCCATTGATTTTTATTGTGTATATGTGAAAATAGGATTTTGAAATTCAAAAATATAATCATAAGGTTTTTCCTTTATGTAGTTTTAATATAAATTTTAATAAATAATATAAACACTATTTTATTTTAAAAAACATATTACATAAATTATTATACACAATAATTATGAAAATAAACCTCATATATATATATATATAAATTATAAACCAAGATATTCAATCATTTATACATGAGAATTTCATTTACACACTCAAGATGAATAATGTCAGGAGGGACTGTTCCATACACTTTCTCTTCAAATTCAATGTTACAAGTACATCCATTTTGAAACACTATATATTCAAAAAATTGTACCATAAATAAATATTGAATATAGATTCATGGTGAAAATTTATTCTCAAATGGATTTTATCGATCAAATAGAATACATGTTAGAATATCTTGATCATAATCTTCTATCATTACATAAATTAGTTATTTTATGATTTATTTACTGCAAATGATTGAATATAATAAAATTTTAAAATATAATTCCCCTTTAACTTTTTTTCATTATAATATTAAATTTTCATTCTATGAAAACATAGATAAAATGTTCTATAATTTCATTACCAACATCATCAAGTGGAATAATCCATTCATCTCTCAGATCATGAGCTAATAGAATTACTATTCTCACAAGATATGTTGATAGTT
The DNA here is from genome assembly GCA_963277665.1 of Viscum album. Taxonomy (NCBI): domain Eukaryota; kingdom Viridiplantae; phylum Streptophyta; class Magnoliopsida; order Santalales; family Viscaceae; genus Viscum; species Viscum album. The sequence continues at coordinate 1,468,619,140 of OY728125.1, read as the reverse complement.
ATTTCTAGTGTTGAGTATCACATTACATATTGAATATTGTACCTCTCATAAGAAGACAGTTAGTGGGTTTAGGTATACATAAATCAAATTTATTTTCACCCTAAAATATTTTAATACATGAAAATAATCAATAAAATTTTGTTTCATGACTACCATAAACTGTAATTATAAACCAAATTACCTCATGAAAAAACAATCTTTGAGGGTAACTACCCTTAATCCTAGGGTTTTTTTTGGATTTGTGTATTGTGGTTGTTTTTTATTGATTGTTCTTATATACCCCATCAAATTAGAACCAATGTCACATCATTTTTCCTATTTATACTTTCTAATTGATTTTCCATCACATTATTCATATCTTTAATTTTCATCTTAGAATTAATTATTTTTGTGATTTACTAAATAATTCTGATAATGAAACTCCAAAAACCATACATAAAACATGAAAAAAATTTTTATAGAGACTATAAATAAACAAAAAATCATTATTATTTTTAAATGGAAGATGACTCATCATTTATTCTTAAGATTGATAAAAATAAATAAACTAATAATTCATTGTTGTTATTTAATATATTTAGTTATAATAAATTTTATTAACTTTATACTTACTCATTAATCTCATAATTTTGGTACGTTTTTATATATTTTTTCCATTTTTATTTGCATGTTATTCTTTCCCTAGATCATGCCATAAGATGGAGGTAGAAATGTTTTAATCTGGTAAATTTTAATATTAAATGTAATTTCTTTTTATTATATCATATCAAAGTTTTATTATATATTAAAAGTATATACCATTTTTTCCAGGAACAATGTACCTCACCCTTTTTTTAAGGTATGGGTATAATTATTTAATTATATATTGTTTATTTTATATAATCCTTTATTATTTTCTAAATTAACATTTAAAATAAAATTAATTTACATCTAAAATTTCAAATAAATTATAATTAGTTATAATGATCCTTAAATGACACCTTATCTTCACGGGAAATAAACGTATCATATGTTTCTCAGTTTATGATGATTTTATATAATGTTTTTTTGAGGGGTTTTATAGTCCATATACCATCCCTAATATTTAATGTGGTAATAATAATAAAACATTTATCTATGACTCTTTCTAGTAACCCTTAATACAAACGTTAAACTACAGTTTTCTCGTATCACTGTCATTTTTTTGGGGAATTTTAATGTATGTTCTGAAAATTATAAAGGTATGATTTTAAACATTGATATGGTTTATTCTTAGTTATAGGATGTTATGATAATTTTTAGAAGCTTAAAATTTTTTTTATTCCTTTTTGGTCCAAAATGGTAAAGAACACGTTCATGGTTATGGATGTGGTCGTCCGAGTGTGCTTCAGTGTAAAATGGGAAAAAGGAAAAAATGGAAATGGCCATGGCATGGTACATCACAAATATTATTATAATCCATGTCTTGGGAAACCTCACTATCCCTATAGTGGAGGTCGTAGTGAGAGAAAATGTCATGATATGAGGACATGTGATGTATGTACATGCCGTTTCAGGTGAATATTCAATAACACAACTACCATAGTCTGGTTATGGTGGTGGTCATACTGGAATTTTTGTGAGTTTGATATAAATGAAACCAACATATTTATTCTTATTTGTCATCAATTTCATGATGTATACCACATAGTCAGTAAATAATCAATCTTGAATTTATTTTTATGTCAATTATTACCCATATTAATACATTCACCCCCCTCTATTGATTTTTCATCATTTTCCAAATGAATTCATAGATATCCCCATGAAACCTATGTCTTAAACTTGTGTGACCTTTATCCATTCTTAGATTTATTCCTTATTTAGACTGATCTTTCCTCTCCTTATGTCACTATAAGGTATCCTTCCAACTTCTATTACTAGTAGTTTGGGTTTTATGTGATTTAGAGGAGAACATCAGTGAGTCTATCATGTTCTTGATGAATTATTCTCCCTTATTGAATAGACATTTAATTGGGATATTATTTATTATACTATGGTATTTTTGGTAGTCAAGTGGGTTGATACCTAGATTTTGAGTAACAACAACCATACTTGAGGGTCGTTGGCATTCAAAAAAGTTATAGTGGTGTTTCTCATGGTGACTCTTCTTTTGGGATTCTCTTCCTTTCCAAATTTTATCTTCATCTATTGGAATCATAGTTATTGATATTTCATGTGAAATTGAGGATGGTTCTAGGTTCTGTTATTGTGAGATTATTTTAATAACCACCATCTTTTCAAACATTGAGATGGAATCTATGGTCTTGAGTTAGGAAGATCTTTACCATATATGGCCATGTATATTATATTGTCATTTTTTGAAAGTTTATAATTGAAAAAACAATCATGATACATGTTGCATTAGGATGTGTGAGTGTTCCTTTAGATCGATCCTTAATATGTTTTTTTTGTATATATTATATGTAAACCGTGCTTGATTATGTTAGAATGGGTGTGTGTATGTGTAGCCTCTTGAGGACTGTTCATAATACACCTTCTTTTTTAGCTATGATATTTTTTCATATAGTATTTCATAGCCTACATAACCATTCATTTGATATTAATATGATCAAGTTGATTAATAATATTTAAAACCCCCTTAGAGTGGTAGCATGATGACATAAAAAAAGGCTAAAAAATGTGGATTGTTTGATGATATTAGTTGTGTGATAGACATTTCAGCCAATATGGGAGAAAACCATGAATTTTTGTTGAGAATAATTCAGTTATAGGCTGATATAGGATATTTCCATGAAGGGGTGATGTACAAATCCAAAATACATCATACATTTCAAGTAGATGTTACATTCATCAAAGGATAATGGTCATCATTATAGTGGGTTGTCTGGTGCTCCTCTTAACTAACACATCATGGGTTAGGTGTGTTGTGATCCTTAAAGAGAGGACATGGACAAAACAATTATATAAATAGGTTTCCAAATGACACTCCAAATTATTGTGATTTATATTGACATGCATTGAAATCCTTACTGACATCATGCTGCAATAGGTGCGAGCATAGGTTAATAATGGTGTGGTTAGAGAACTGTGACTTATCACATGTTTGGTTGAATGTTTATAATATCATGTACTTCCTTTCATGACATAAATTATTATATATATATTCCACTTGTGTCAAGTATTCATTTTTGGTGTCCTACCTAGTTTATACTCACACCCCACATATGTATCTAGATGTGCATTCGGATTTCATGATCACGGACCCAGGGATGGGAAAATTACAAGGGATTTAGAGCTAAGAGATATATTATAGTGTTCAGAGTATGTATTTGGACATACTCAAGAGGGATGCCCCAATTATTTATTTACATATTTATAAACTCTTATTCTTTTTAACCTAAGGCTTTAGGGATCTTGTGTAAATTATTATTTATTATATAAGATATATTTCATGCTATTTATTTTATAATTTTTTATTATTTCCTTTAAATTACTATTTATTATTTAATTCCCTAATACTAAGGGTATAGTATCACCACTATTAGAATTCATACCATGTATTATAGTTGTAAACCTATTTTATATTGGGAGGCACACATGATTCCATGTGGTACTCTAAATTGAACCCAACGTTTCGAGTCGAGGAATTACAAAATTGTATAAAAAGATGTTTCCCCAAATTCTTCCATATTAACTATGTTTTAAGGAAATGTATAAAGAAGTTAGAATGTGTGGGACTTAGGAAATAGAGTTTATGTGTTCCTGGTAGTACATATGTAATAGTCTTTTGAGTTTCCACTATTCAGGTTACTGTTATAGTTATAGTTTTATGGATTCATGTTGATCATTAGTATATTTTACACTTTTATTTTTATTGGATTTGGGTGAATTCATGAACCATGAGTTGGAATGCAGGATCACATTCCATATATATCAATGTATTTCAATACATAGTTGTTCATTAATTAAATTCATTTCTTAATGATAATTTTTGAGTTTATATAATTTATTCCTTATTATGTGATATATATATTGTCTTTGTTTTGATGAAATTTATCATGCTTGTTTTATATATTTATATGATTGAAATTAACTTAAAAAAGCTCTTATATTTAGTTATGGGTATATATAGGAGGTATATAACTTTATTTATGAGTATCCTCCAGGTAGAAACTTCATGTGATCCCATAGACTGATTAAGATCAATCACGAACTAACTACTTATGAGATATTAAATGTTATTTTTATAACATCTAAAATCCCATTATTGAGAAATTTTATGTGACCACTTGAAAATGCATTGCTAGATACTCTTGTTAAGAAGTATATGCATGTACCACAACCATAGATGGAGGAGGATGTTCTTTAGCATGATCATGTATCATCTCTGTTGATTCGAGATGAATATCTAGTTCAACCAAGAATTTTTCAATTGGTTCTTACTCAATGTGTATACATTTAGAAGACCGTGATCAATCATGATCGAGAATCCAAACTCAACCATCCTTAGAAATTTTAGGGTACAATAGGCCCACATGATGTAGAGGATTATATATATATATATATATATCATAAAGATCATTTTTATTTGGTATATACTCCAATATATTAGAATATAATATTGGAGACTTTAAAATTCTAGGGACTTTCCATGATATATCGGACTACCATGAACCATGCTGGAAGAAGAGAGGTTCATTTATCGATAAAATTCAAGGAGCTATTAATTGAGAAATATTTTATGAATGTGATGATTCTTGACTATAGAAAAGTTTTTATGGATTTATAAAAAGGATTTATGACTATCTCTGATAATTACTATCATTTCATAAAGTTGTTAGGATTTCCCCTCTTCTTGTTGGAAGCATTTCCCATAAGGATCAAATGTTCCAGATAGGCCTTCCTCTATTTCTCAGATGTCAGGTGAGGGGCTTTAACCATATGACATATACATGACTTCTTTGGATGGAACAAGATTTTGATACAGTACTATAGGATGATAGGGAATCATGATAATATCTAGTTCATAGTAGATTAGTAACTGAGGTTCCTATTACTACAAAAGTATCCTCTCCTAGTAATATGAAATGAAAGATTTTTTTGGAGCAATATGGTAGCAGGATGATGGGTCAGAGCAAGACATCCCATTTTTACTATGTGGGAGTTGATTCTTTTATGTTATAAATTTTTGTGAAAAGATGGAATCCTAGAAATTTTTATAGGAAGATTATCTAGGAATTCCAAATTTTGGGAAATGATGGTTGTATTTAGCAATTTTTGAGGGATTTTTTGTGGGCTTATGAGAGATTAGGAAAGATGGGGTTAGAGGACCTCACTAGAGGATACAGACTCCCTAAACATTCATGGCTCTAGGGAAAGGAGTGATGATGAGGTATGATAAGTTATGATAGGTGATCAAGCTCTCATAGATGGAAGTGAGAGACCGTCTAATGTTTTTGGTATGTTCTTGATCACTTATATTCTATAAAACTCTTTTTTAATAATGGTGATTATTATTCCACTATCTATTTTCAATGGTATCTAGCCTAGATATACCTATTAGATTATATTTAGAGATAATATCTCTTGAAATATTCATAGGGACTAAAAAGACCATCTTTATTTAGGTCCATAATTTCTTTTAGTTATCAATATTAAAGGTAATTAATGGTATATCATGATCCAAAAGATATCCAGACATGACGTGATCTTTTAGATGTTATGGCTTATGAGATATCAGGACCAATTCAAATCCTATTGAAGATTTTTATTCTTTAGCTAACTGAAGTGGGATTTGATTCTAATTACTCGTGAGTTGGAGTTTGGAGATACTATAGTGGGAATAAATTTGAGTCATAATAGATCTATTAAGTAATTTTTTTCCAATGAAATTTGAACATGATCAATGTCAAGATCCCCATCTCTCCATCTAGTTTTAGATAATTATTTTCACATGATTTAATAATTATTTTCATATGTACCTCTTGATATATGGATTTAGTTTGAAATAGAACTCATGACAGGGGAATAACCTATATCAATTCTTCATCAAATGGTTTCATCTATGATGAAGGAAATCAGTGTTAAGCTTGAGGAATTTTATATGAATGGATTTATTAGACTGAGAATGTCTCCCTAGTGTTTCCCAATTCTATTAATTAAAAATGAAGAAAATAATCTTTTCCTCTGTGTGGATTAAAGAAATATGAACTACATTATGGTGAAGAACATATACCTTTTTTCTAGGATTGATGAACTCATTGATCAGTTGTGAGGAGCTCCTTAGTTTTCATAGAACAACCAATATTCATACTACCATCAAATTTGGTTCATGAAGGAATACATACCAGATATGGAATTTTAGATAAGGTATATGTTATATGGGATCTTAGTGATGTTTATTGGTTTAATAAATGATTCATTAGAGTTCATGACCTTAAAAAATAAGAGGATTCACCCATATCTTGACTAACTTTGCATCGTGATCATTGGGAACATCCTCATTTTTTTACAAACAACAAATTACCATGCCAGGTGTCTTGAGATAGTCTCAAAAACACTTTAATAACAGCACCTTTATTCCATGTTGATGAAGTTTAACTTTTGGATTTAGGAGGTGCGTTTTTTAGTGTATGTAGTGTTATAGGATGAAAATTTAGTAGGCCTAGGGAAGGTGGAGGTGGTTATGTATGGGGATATTCCTCATAATTTATTCATGTTAAGGTGTTTTTTTGGATTAGTTGGGTATTACAGATGTTTCATCTAGTATCTCATGTTTGACATCCACCATGATAGTACGGACCAAGAATGGGAAGATGGTAGAGTTGTATTATCAGAATGAAGAAACATTTAATGGGTTGAATAAGTGTTTTAAGCCAGCTCCATAATTCACATTACTAGAAATTTGGATGGGATAAACATTATATATTGATTCCTATGGATTTAGATTCCGAGTTACAATAATTCTTGGAGATCAGGTAGTTTCCCATAGGTCACGTCAGTTGTTACCCATGAGTGGAACTAATAGATTCATAAATTAGAGCTAGAAGTTGTGTTTCACACTCTAAATTATTTGTGATAATATCTATTAATAGAGAGTTTTGTTTTTTTCACTTACCAAAAAACCTCCACTATATCTTTGTAGCACCCCAGTACACATTCTCCCAGATCTAGTGAAAAAAACACATAACATGCATCACTGTCCTTGATACACATTTATGATTATAATATCTTCCTCACATTTATTATTTACTGAAGTTTAGGTTTATATTTTTAGAGAGTTATTAAAAATCATAAACTACAAAATAAAAACTCTTTTCAAAAAATGGACACATTTTCTTTATATACTATGTTAATAAAACAATATCGAGTCTTAATCGTTTCTCAGAAATTATCTGCTTAAGATACTCTTCTAGTCTTACAATACATAAATCATTCTTTTATAACTTGGGGGAAGATAAAGATAATAATTGGTGATCTTAAATTCATGATATGATAAAACATCATAATAAATCATGACAATATAGATGCGAGATATAACATGATATTACAATGAGAATGATAATAAGGTTGAGTGTATAGAATAAATAATTGATATTATAAAAATTTGGACTAATCAATGATCAGAATATTTTTTCATGGAATAAATTTAATGTGTTAATAACATAAAAATTACATCACAATCATAATTGAAGGCTCCCTAAGTAGATGAAATATCATATTTAACTTGGATAACTACCTACACACTATAGTAATCTAGCCTCACTAACCCATGCACCATGATATATCATGATATAAAAACATTACCCAATATATTATAAGGATATATAATCACTAACAAACCTATCACATAATAAAATACATATATATGTTTTACATGTTATTTAAATCAATATTTCATAAAACACTATGGAAATAAAAAGGGTTTTATATTCTATTCAAATGGTTCTTTAAGAAAGAATGCATGATTTCAAAAAAAAATATGAAATGATAAACCCATGGAAAATAAATGGGTATCCAATGAATTGTATCATAATTCAAGTTAAATATCATTTTGAATACATGATTATACATATGGTATCAAAATTGTATAGGAAATTGATATATAATTTAGATAAAAATTTCCCCAACCAATCGATGTATTTGGAATCTATATGAAAACTCTTTAATCAAGTAACAGATCACAGAGCATTCACATAGGATAAAAATTTGAGGTAAGTAATTCCTATACAAGTGTATTATTTGTTAGTAAAAAATAAGTGATATATCATACCTTATTTGTAAAATAAATTTTCATAATCCGTCCAGATAAATATGGTGTATGGTATCATTTGAAGGATACCCTTGATCAAGAATACAAAGTAGATGAAAAAACTCTTAAAATATTTTAGAAACATTTATTGAAAATAAGAATTTTTTGTCTACATTGAAAATATATAAAATGTAAGGGTTTATTAAACCATGAGAACTGTAATTTCATTTTAAAAAATTAATGCATAGAGAGGAAGTCTCTTAGAAAAAAATGATGGAAATATAAATATAATTTCACATATATACATGTAAAAGAGATTCATTTTGGATTAAAATTAACCATAAAAATTATTTATAATAATTAAATTTAAAAAACCATTAAATTGATGTTATTTGAAAATACTATTTTTAAAACAATTTGGAAAGAAGTAATTTTGTAACATTTTAAAAAATTACTGTAGAAGAATGCAATTTTTTAATTAATCATGTATAAAATGTTTAAATTAAATTAAAACCATTTATTGAAACCCACATGATAAAAATTATGGTAAAAAATTTCATTAATAAAATTTGAAAAATATTATTAAGTTTACTTGGAATATTATAAAAAACAATATATAGGTAAAACATGGACATGGAAGAAAAATACATATTAGATTGTATATAAGCTATTCTAATCAAAGTTATGTTCTTATTCACTGAAGTGTTTCATCAAAGAGGATGATACTAATAAAGAGAATTAATATAACTAAGGAAAATGTAAATATAGCATTTTAAAAGGCAATTTTTGGAAAAGATACTCAAATGTTCAAAATAAAAATGACATTTCATGAATAATAGGAAAACGACATGAGTCAAGAAAACAATTACAAATTTAGAATGATTTTAATCAAACCATTAAAGGTGTATGAGATTGAAAATAAACCTCTAATACCAGGAATAAAACATATTTCATGATATAATTTAAATTCATGTGTATATACACCATATAAGTTTCAATTGGAGCATAATGTAAAATGTGTCTCAATGAGGGGAGTTTGAGACAAAATACTCTTACCTTGTTTCCCTTTATAGATGACCAAACTATAACATCCTGTAAAAAACAATAAATTAAATAATTCTTTATTTCAGTACCATAATTATCTCTCTAACCATTTTATATACTTCATTTATAATTATTTACTATGAATATGGTTTTCTATTCAATGCTATTTTTATCATTGGAAATTAATACTTTTAGTTATCTTACAAATGATTTGTAGATTTAAGTTTTAACCATGATATTTTATACGATGTTAATTATTCCAATATTACCTATGGTTATTTAATATAAGTCTTATAATTATTTAAAATGTTCCACGTTCATCCCATGATATTTTTAATTATGAATTTTGATGATGATGCCGATGAAAAAATTATTTCAATAGTTTTTAAATAGTTTAAATGTTGTATCATTAACATGTTTACATATTAATATTATAAATCAAAAAAATTTAAATATATTTAATTTTTTATTATTTTGTTTCATGGATAATATATAATATTACATAACCAATCACTATATTAACATTTCTACATTTCTCTTGTAGGTGTTAAACTAACAAAAACAAAAGCTTGTCCTAATAATTGAATGAGAAAGAAAGTTCTATTAGATAATGTAAATGTAAAATTTATAGAATATTGTAAATTTAATATATTTCATATACATACAAAAATATTTTTATAACTATTAAGATTTGTTGGTGTAGAAAACTAAAATTTATCATTTTTGGATTTGGTAGCCGTACATACACACGATTAGAAAACCCATTTCTCAATAAATGGATAGAGTGATGGTATATGAAAAATTATCAATTTATAATTATAATAATATTATTGAAATCATATTAATTTACTAATTACACTTTTATGTTCATCCATATTAGTTGGTTAAGTGAGACAAGTCACATAGTTGATAGAGATGATAGTCTGTATATACACATAATTAACGATGTCATTGCTAAAAGAATGAATAAAGTTAAGGTAAGTGTAAAAGGTGATAATGATATAATTTTATAAATAATATAATTAGATTATTTATTCCTAAAATATATCATTGATACCATCCATAATAGTAAGTGATGAAAAACAAACTACATCGTGTCATGGTGGTAGTTGACAAAAAATGTACATGATCGATGCATTTGTTTTTTTAACAGATTATAAATAATGAATGAATAATTGATGCTAAATTAATATAATAAAATTTCAATATATATATGGTTCCTAATTTATTATATTGACAATTTTATATAATATTATAAAGAGGAAAAAATGACATTGGGGAAAGTAATACACACATCGGGAACATTGATTTTCTTGGAATTATCCTTTGAAATTAAGGGATTAAGATAATTAAGGGTGGAAAAGTGTATATTTTATGGAATAAGTATCTAGGATGATAAATTGGGTATATTTTAACTACGTAATCCAAATGGATTTGGGGGTAAATAAGGGGTGTCATTGGTCCATTTATAAGTGAAGAAAAGGGCTCATTACCTAGAAAAGAATGTTATGTGGTTTGAAAGAATGTAATGTCATGAATATTAGTTGAGGTAGGTGAGGGAAGGTTTTAAATACATTTAATTAATACTTTGAAACCAAAAAAAATATTTCTATAAGATCTAAAGGTCATGTTCACTTAGGAAAATTCAGGAAACATTAGATTACTCTCTTAAACAATAATTTGTTTTAAGGAAATATTAAATAGGGTAATTAATTTATTAAAAAAATATATAAGAGAAACCTTACCACAAAAATTAGATGTTTATAATCGAAATTTAGTAGAAATTTAACCTAATTCAATTATAAATAATATAAAATTTACTTTTAATTTCAAACATATAATATATTAAAAAAATTATAATAAAATACTGATTATCTTCATTAATTCTAATCATGAGATTCTAATAATTATAAAATTAATATATTAAATAAATATATATATTTTTTGAGAAAAGGGTTTTCATATATATTTAATTCATTCTAATATTATTATAATATCATAATTAGTGAAAAAATTACCAAAGACTGATATTTTTCACTAATCACCTACAAATTATATATTTTAGAAAAATCCAAAAATATCATCTTGAGATGATTTTGGTATTATATAAGCAAAAAAATAAGTTTATATAATTTTATTTCTCATAATTATATATTTAACTTTTACTAAAAAACAAAAAATATAAAAACTACTTTTATTTAAAAAACAACCTTTTAAAACATGAAGTGTTTCAAATGTTATTTCACACCAATTTTATAATTTTAAGAATTTAAAATTTTAACATCATATGTAGATATTTTATATGTTATGATAATTATATATTAATGAAGATTAATTTTACTTACTATTATATTACAAAATTTATTTTAGTGTATGTTAATAATGAGATTTAACTTGGTATTATTTTAAGGAATATATATATACTGAAATATTTGGATGTTTAAGTCTAACATCCTTAAATAAATTGATTACTTGTATTTTTTTATAAATAAAATACAAATTATATAAAAAATAGACATGGATTAATAGAAAAAATAAAATGAAATTTCAACATTAATATATTAGGTAAAGTTATAAGACAAAACTTGTTACTCTGTTATGTTAACTGAATGATTCATTTCTAATCATCATCTATATGATTCAAATCCTCATTATATATATATATATATAAAAGTTTGTAGTTCCTTTGACACATTCCTCAGTGTGTTTCTTCCAATAAAATTTACATATAGGAAATTTAATATTTTTTCCTTCCTCATCCTCATCACTTGATCTTTCATGAGACTTAATCCTTCTATTCATTAGTTTGTTTTATACATCGACTATGTTCACATTCTTAATCATATTTTGTGATAGTTTATTTTTCATTATAAAAAGATTTATCACCCAAATTCTTGTCCTAATATATTACAGGTTAGGATAATCACCACTTTGTACATTTCATCCATTGTTTGCATGATTTCTTATTTCTTTATCCATAACATTAAATATATATTTTGGAATTTGAATAAATAAATTATAAAATATAAAAATTTAATACTATAATATTATAATAAATAATTTAAAAATTATTTCCACACTAAAACATATGATTCTTTATCATCAATCTATATTATCCCTGATCATTTGAATATTAGGTTTTATAATCTAGTTAACTTCCATAAAACCATGTGTTTAAATACTTTATAATGATTTGTAAAGATAATATGGATTAACCCAAGAATATCCCTTAGGATTTTGTTGATAGGTTCATAGTAAGGGAACTATCACTATACACCAGAATGATAACTAAGATATAGCTGACCAACCCCTTTCAGGATGGTTATACCTAGACACATCTACATTAAAACAATGTCCACATACGAGTACTAATATAGGGATACAATTGATAAAAAACTAAATAATCCATAATTTACCAAAATTTTATGATGTTCTCCTATAATTTGTCTTATAAATATGGATTTCACTTATTTTTTCTTATCATATACTCCAAACAACATAAGATATTACACACTTCCAACAAAAATGATTATCTACCCCATTTAAACTAAGATCTTCCTTAACTCCTCAACCATTGATGTCATTTATAGATATTAAATTATCCCAAACTAATAATATTACAACCTTTAATGCTATTTAAAAAACACTATAATACACACTATATTTCACACCAACTCACACTCCCAGATCCAATACTGAAAACACATAACTTATAGCACTAGATTTAATAGACATCCATGATTACAATATCATTAACACATTTAAAATCAAAGTATCATTATATTTAATGTTTTAGAGAGTTATAAAAATTAATAATCTAATAAATCTCATGTCTTAAAACTAAATTTAAACTTTCTAACTATAAAATATGATTATTGATCCATAATTATACTTCGATGTCTCCCATTAATTCTCCACGCATATTACACTTCTAGTATTAACATACATTATAATTTATTTCATGACATGGGGAAAGAGAAACATTATAATGGGTGACATAAAATGATTAATAATGGTATACATCATAATAAATCATTACATGAGATATTTAATGCATAACATGATATCATATTGAGAACGATTATAAGTTTGAGAGCATGCCATAATAGATGATAGAAACAGAAAAATGGATTAAACGATGATAATAAAATATGATCATGGAATCAAAATAATGTGTCAAAAACATAAATATGAAATCATCAACATCAATACATGCTCCCCACCTAATTAACATAACATATTTTGATAGGATAACTTCCCATACACAATAGTTGGCTAGGATCGGTTCCCATGTACCATAATTTCCCAAGAGATGATAACATTACATAATACATTGGAGGAATATATAATTTTGGTATCACCCATCATATAATGAAAATATTTCATATGTTTTCCACATGGTTTTAATAAACATACCATAAAATCAAAATAAAAATGTGTTTTATATTCAATTCAAGTGGTTCACTAAGTAATAATTCATTAATTCATCAATAAACACGACATAATAAATCTAATGAAAATAAATGGTTACCCAATGACTTGGAAAATTATTCTAGGTAAATACCACTAAAAACATGATTATTAATGTGGTATTAAATAGTTATTTTAAATTCATATTTAGTTTTGACAATTATTTTCCAAACCAATCAATATATTGGGAAACTATTTGAATTCCCATCAATCAAGAAATGGATCATAGGGCATTCACCGAGGAAATTCTATGGAAGTTAATCATTCATATACAAGTGTATGATTATGTGGGAAAGCATTATTTATATTTCATACCATATATGTAAAATATAATTTCATTATTTATCTAAACAAATAATGTGGATGGTATCATTAAAAGAACACCCTTGGTAATGAATAAAATATAGATGTACAACTCTCTTAAATGTGTTAGGAAAATTTATATGAAAATATGAAATTCCCATTTATATAAAATATGTTTTAAAAGAAAAATATAATTAACCCATGATAAAAATTATTTCCCCTTTTTTAGAACTTCAAATTTTTGATATAAAGTCTATTAGAAAACTGTAAATCTAGTGGAAAGATACATTCACATGAATTTTTTTAAAAGGGATTCCTTTTTGGTAAAAAACCTTTATAGAAAATTTTATAATTTTATAATTTAATTTGTTTAAGAAATTCAATATACCTTCAAATCCCCATTTTAAAATAATTTAGAAAGAAGGTATTTTGGAACAATTTTAAACATTACTTTTGAAGAAACCATTTTTAAAAACCAATCATGTGGAATAAAATTAACATCTATTAAAAACATTTACTAAAATATAAATCATAAAAAATATGATAAAAACATTCATAGATAAGAGGTGAATATATGTATGAAACTCACTTAAAACATTACATAAAATAATTTCAATAAAAAAAACATTAATATGGAAGAAAAATATTCATTTGAATGTATAGGAGTTATTCATATCAACATTGTGAATTAATGTCTGGAATAATTTGATAAAAGGGGAGATTATTAATGAATATAATTAATAACCCCAAAGAAAAATGAAATCAACCATTTAAAAAAAATTCATGAAAAGTGATTTTGAACACCAATATTAGTATGATATTTCAGGACTCATATGAAAAATTAATTGAGTTGAGAAAAAAATTATGGGTTGAGGAATATTTTAATAAAATCCCTTAATGAGGTTAGAGTTTGAAAATGAACATAAAATATAATGAATAAAATATATCTCATGATAACATATCTTTTTTAAAAGCATATACACCATATTAAAATAAATTAGTGCATAAATTAAAATGCATCTTAATGAAGGGTGGTTGAGAGAAAACTTTCATACCTTATTTTCCAACATAGTTGATCACCCTCTAAATTCTAAAAAACAACCATAACTATATTAATCCTCTATTACTAAAAATTATCCATTTCTATAATCCTTTTATAAACTTAATTTATAATAATTTTCTATGAATATGGTGGTTGATTATAGTTTTTATAATATTGGGTGTTAATTTTAATTATTTTTCACATTATTTATAATGATATTGTCGATCCATGATCGGTGATACCAAGTTAATAATAAATATATTAAATATGGTTCATTAATATATATCTAATTATTATTTATAATTTTCTACATTCATCCATGTGAGTTTTAATTGTCACTCTTCAAGATGATACTAGATACAGACTTATTTCAATAATTTTTTAATGAAGGAGAAGATATATTATTAACATGTTTATAAATTAATATTAGAACTTAGAACCTTTAAAACATAGTCAATGAATTTTTATTAAATTTCATTAATAATATATAACATTTCTTAATCAATTACTATATAAACATTACAGAATCACTGATGTAGGTGTAAAACCAAAAAAATAATCACAATGATTAAATGAGTATGGAATTGATATTATATAATGTTCATATAACATTTATAAAATCATAGGAATGTATTATATATCATATATCTCCATCAAATATATTTTGATAAACATTAATGATTGGTGGTGTTAAAAAGTGAAATTCATCATTTGGGGTGGCGGTTTTCCACATGTATACTTGATTAAATAACTCATTTCCAAATTAATTGACTCAATACCTATAGTTTTCTAAATGATAAAACTATTTTTGATAACATATGTCATACATATCACTATACCTAAACAAAAAATGATTATTTAATATGACAATTTTAACTTCTCTTTTAAATTTTTAGATATGATTTGGATTAAAAACTTTATGAAATATATATATATATATATATGTGTGTGTGTGTGTGTGTGTGTCCAAAGTATATTTATAAATTTTTAGTAAAAAATCAATCAATTTTTGGTAATACACTTTTGTTATTCAAAATATGTTTTCTTCAAAAACTGATTTCTTTTTAGTTTTATGAAAAATGTTATAATTATTTTCTAGAATATCCAGAAAATGTATTTGATAAAACTAACTCCACTTTAGATATAATTATATCAAAATTATCTTATTGTGAACATTTTGGATTTTTCTGAAAATTTATATATTTTTAGTGAATTGTGAAAAATACCATTTTATGTAAAATTGTCATTTATTTTGAAAATAAATTAATTTAAAATTATAATTATTCTTTTAATTTACTTTAAACATAACATAAGTATGAATTACTTGTATTTTATTCAATAAATTTCATTTAAATAATATTTATAATGGATTTTAGATAGGTTATGTTTTTAGATTAAATACACAATTTTCGATAACTATTTAAAAAGATAAATTTTTCTAATTTTTAATTAGATAAAAAAATCCTAATGAAAAATTATTTAAATGAAATGTTTATATTATATATTTATCTTTATGAATTGAAATGCATATATTGAGGATTATTAGTTATAGAGTTAATGGAAAACCAACTTTTCCTTAAAAAAGGTATTCTTTAGAAAATTGCTTTCCGCCATTCTTAAAGAGTTTATATTAAATTAAATTCATCCATCTATGAGAATTAATTTTTATAAAATTTATTCCTTATTTTAAATCACCATAATTAATACTAGGTAATATGTTAAACTAAATTTTTGAACAATTCAAATAGTAACTATAGTAAATTTTAATTATCATGGTAAAATTAAAATAGGTTAATGAAAGGAAAAAATTATTTAACAATTAATAGAAAAAAGTAACCCTAATAGTATTAATATTCTTATTTAATTTTCATTTAAATTATGATTATATTTAATTATTATTTTTTTACTATACAAATTATTAAGTAATCAGTTTGATAAAAATTATTTTGTGATCTAATAAAACAAAAATTGTATTTTTATATAATATGCCATTTTAATTATGAAATTCCATTTTAAGAATTAATGGATTTTTAAATTAAAATATATTTTAATAAAATATTATTATTAAATTTTTATTGATAAATTTAATTGATAATATAATTTTTATGATCTCAAATTTAATTTCTATAATGGTTCAAAATTTGTTATGGTCCAAAAACCAGCATTTATAAATAAATGCCAATTTTATTAAAAAAGTGAAAATAAAAATATTTGGATAAAAAAAATATTTTTGGAATTATAATTTCTAAATTATCCTATGTTGAATATATCATATTTTTCTAAGATAATTGAATTTTCTCATAAAATTAAATATATTATAAATATAATGTATGTATCGTGACATCGTAATGACCCGAAAATGATGTAATGAATACTCTAAAAGGTATCCAAAACCAAATATATATTTTACCTTTAAAATAATTCAATATAAAGTTTATTTGATTAATTTTATATTTAAAATATTAATCTTCCAAAACCTATATTATGGTTTTAAAATCTTATCTTTATGGACATGACTAACTTTTACATCATCAATGGTATTATTTTAATATTTTTGGCCCTTAACATCATAAAATAATTAAAAAAACCCCTATTTAGGAGAAACCATGGGAAAATCATCAGAAATTTTGTGTTTTTTGTTATTTTATTATATAGAGTCCAAAACCTATGTTTGAGAAATAATAAATAATTCCCTACATATTTCCTATATAGACCCAACCAGGCTCCCTTTTATCTGGATTCAATGACCGTTTATCATATTATAACTCTTTTTTCCAGACTCTATAGTCTTATCAAGGTTTCCCCAAGACATCAATAAGCTCCTCCCAATCATTTCAGATCACCCTCTCAAGGTGAGGGATCCGCTCCTTCTCCTCTTTATTCAAGCATCAACATTTTAATATATGTTTTTTCTTCATTAACTAATATTGGTATATGTTATCCCATATCTACCTTAATTCCCATATGATTCCTAAATTAAGAGACTCCCCATTAACACTTATTAATCCATTTCCTGAACATTTATACACCCCCTGTTGTTCAGCTAATATTTCATAGTGATGTTCCAAGCAAAACAATTTTAAAGTGAATACTTATACCCATTTCTTACAAAGGGGTTTCACCTTCCTAAACTTTTAATTCATTTATTGGGGATTCAAATGTATTTATTCAACACATTATTATCTTGAAAAAAAATATGATATATAATTCTATGTTTTATAATCCATGCGGTACTCTTAAGCATTAGAATCAAATGAAAGTGACGGGTGTGCCAAAAATTATATAGTGATCCAATGCATTGGGTAATATTTTTGTCTCATGAGACATCATGCAACTGATTTGATAGGTAACATAATCCATCATGGTAAATTTTCTATCATGATGTCTTGGAAGTTACCCTTGACCTGTGTTTATTATGAATTGTTTTATGTTGTTTCCACATTTCCCATGTTGTCTTCATGATTATCATTTATATCATGCCTCATTGTTCATGTTTATGATTCTCATGCCTTTTATGACACATTGATATTCATATTGTATAACAAATATTACATTCTTCATGTAATAACATGTTTATTCCATTACTATGGTTTTAGATCACCCATTTCTTTTGGATCCCCCATGTTATCCCATGTAGTTTTAAGTATGAAGGAATAATATGATCATATTAAAAATGTTTTCAATAAAGTTGTTTTATTCCCTATATTAAGTTGTTATGTAATGTAACTAATTCACAAATAATAAATACTTCATGATATTCTATATTTTTCTATGTGTACATGTATTTATGAAATCATTAATTAATGGTTAATAATGTGTAGTGTTTCCATAGATGTTAATAAATGAAGTGTTTAGTTAATTATTTTATTAGGATTAGAAAACTCTAGAAAATTTTTTAGCAATAAAACTATGTATAAGAAAACATCCCTAAATTTTGGAAAAGTGCAGAGTAAGTGGTTTACAAGAAAATACATGCCTATCTAGATACAATAAGTGGATGTGGATCTAAAACAGAAGTAAAAAGACATAAAACATGAAATCATCATATTGAGTTAGACTGAATCTAGAACTGTTGTAAGGACACATGCCTTACTACACACCTGGATTGACTCCCCTGGGGGATACAATTTTTTATATTTATAATCTCATTAAAACACATTATCAAAAGAACAAAAATGCCCAAAATAGTATATGTTTTTGAATAGATTTCACAAAAAATAGATTGAAGACTATAAATTCATAAGTTAATGAAATAAATGACATTTATACGTTCTCCATTTACAATCATTTCTGATGAATTGATGGTATTATCACCCATTATATTTTTATAGTTTTATATCCATTGAATTTTTTCTGGACCATGTTATCTATCACACTCTATTAGTTCTTTAGTGTTAGTTTTCTCTTCCTTCTCTGTGTTTTCACTTCACACTAACGTTCTCCTACTTTTAAACCTAATTATTTGATGACCTTCATACTTACCTTTCTATCATTTCAAGTAGATGCTTCATTAACCATTTTAATGATGGGGGTTTTAAATAAGTATTTTTTGATGTTTACAAATATTACATGTAGTGATAAATTTTAAATTATGAGGGCACAATTTAATAAAGGGACAAGAATATAACAACCTGAGTTTTTTAATAGAGAAAACTATGTTCAATAGTGCATGTGATACACAAAATTGAACCCAAAAAAATAATGATTATTTAAATAAGACAATTTTAGCCTTTTTATAAAACCTTTTAGACATTATTAGTATCAACTAATTTATGGAATATATATGTGTCCTAAATATATTGATAAATTCTTTGTAAATAATCAATCACTTTTTGGTAATTTATTTTTTTATTCAAAATACGTTTTTTTAAAATATGTTTTTTTCATTTTATGAATTTTTTTAATTATTTTCTATAATATTTTGAAAAAATATTTGATAATACAAACTCCATTATTTATATCGTCATATCAAAATTAACTTATGGGGAAAATTTAGGATTTTTTAGAAAATATAATTTTTTCTTTGAAAAGTGAAAAATACCATATTATGAAAAATTGTCATTTATTTTTTTAAATTAATCAATTTAACATCTAATTAATCATTTAATTTTATTCAAAGTTAACATAAGTATTAATCAATAATATTTAATATAATTAATCTTATTTAAATTATCTATATACCAAATTTCAATACAATTTTATTTTTAGGAGTAAAAATGCATTTTTCTAAAAAAGGTTTGAAAATGAATAATGTTTAACGAATTTAATTAATTAAATAACCCACAATGAGAAATTTTTTAGATGAATTTTTTGGAATATATATCTATAATTATGAATTTGAATTCATATATTGAGGATTACTATTTATAGAGTTGAAGTAGAATCTTATTTTCCTAAAAACATTAATTTTTGGAAAACCACTTTACATCATGCTTTTGAGTTGTTTATTAAGTTAAATTCCTCCACCTATGTAAATTTATTATGATATATTTGATTCCATATTTTTAATCCTCATAATTAATATTAGTTAATAAGGATAACTTGTTTTTTTGAACAATATGAATAGTAACTACAATAAATATTAATTACCATGGTAAAAAGATAAATAAGTCAATTAAGGGTAAAAATTATTCTAGAAATACTAGAAATAAAGTAAAACTAATATTTTGAGTATATATATTTAATTTTCATGGAAATTATGATTATATTTATTCTTAATGTTTTTACTTTATAAATGATTAAGTATTCAGTTTTACAAAAATTATATTGTGATATGATAATTTTTTTATTTTAAATAAATAAGAAATTTCATTTAAGAAACTCCATTTAATAAATTAATTTATTTTTGAAATAAATAAAATTTTAATAAAATATTATTGTTAAATTGGTGTTGATATATTAATTTGAGAAAATAATTTTTATGATGTCAAATGAAATCTCTATAATGATTTTAATTTTTTTTATAAAAAAACAAAATATATCTCGATAAATGTAATTTATATGTTAAAAGTTAAAATTAAAATATTTTAAAAATTATTTTGATAAAATAATATTATTTTTTTAATCAGACATCAAAATATTCATATGGTGAGTTTTTCATAATTTTTAGAGAGAATAATTTTCTGAAAAAACATTAAATAAACTATAAATATACAATGTGTATTATGACATCATAATGACCCAATAATTATATAATAAAACCTATAAATGGTTCCCACGACCAGATATATGTTTTCCCTTTAAAATAATTATATAACAAGTACCTTTAATTAATTTTATGAAGCCTTTATGAATCCTCCAAAACCTATAATATTGTTTAAGATTTTAAAAAACTTGTTTAAGTACATGACCCTCTTCCTCATGAGTAGAGGTGTTATTTTATCTAGTTTAGACCTTATCCAAATAAAATAATTAAAAAAACCCCTCATTTGAATACACCATGTAGAAAACATTTCTTGATTTGTGTTTTAGGTTTTTTATTCAATAGAGTCAAAAAACTAAGTTTGAGAAATGATAAAATTTTACCACTCATTTATTATATAATGGAACACAATATCCCATTTTTGTTCAATAATTTTTTTTATCACATCATTAATCTGACATACACTCTCTATAGGCCTCTTATGGTTCCCCCAAGCTCTCAAGAAGCTACTCCCAAGTCTTTTTAATCACCCTCTTAGGGTAAGGGATCATCTCCTTTTCCTATTTATGCAATCATACTCATTTTCATATTAATTTTATCTACATTTCCTAATGTTGGGATATTTTATCTAATATCTACATCACTTCCTCTATGATTCTTAAATTATTATAGAACCATTTCATCCACATTAATCACTTACATGAACATTTATAGGCTTCCTATTAAACTGTTGAAAATTCACTGTGATTTTCTATGCCAAAACATTGTGTAGTGAATACCCGTACCCATTTTCTATAAATGGTGTTAAAATTAATGCACATATACTTATTTTTATTAGGGTATTATGTGTTTTTATTCCACTATCATTGATCATGGAATAAATTTTGAGGATAAATGAATATATGTTTTATGTTATATGTTTCACACTTAACCATGAGAATTAAATGAATGTGATGGGTGTACCTGAAATTATATATTGATCCAATGTATTGGGTAATGTTTTAGTCTCATGATATGTCATTAAATTGGTTAGGGACTAAACCCAATCCATCACAATACTTTTTCCATCATGATTTCATAGCAGTTATCCTTGACCTATGTTTATAATGCAGTATTTTATGTTGTCTCCACATTTCCCATGATGACTTTATGATTATCATGATATATCACGCCTCATTGTTTATATTTATCATTATAACTCCTTTTATTCCCCATTTATATGACTATTTTCTAACATGTACTACTTTATTCATGTTATTCCCTTTTTATTACCTTACTGGGATATATATCTGAACACATTATTATGTTTTCCCCCAGGTTATCCGATGCAGTTTATGTATAATGGAATAATATTAGAATGTAAAGGTTTTTTCAATAAAGATGATGTATTCCCTATTTTATGTTGTTATTTAATGTACATAATTCCCATATACACTATAATTATCGATCTACCATGTTGTATTATGTATACTCTTATCCAATAAAGCATGAATTGATGTGTAATAAAGAGTAGGGTTGTCATAATATAAGGATTGATTATATATGTAATTTTATCATTTAATAAGTATAATAATGTTATCAAATCATATTTTTTTTTACTTATTACACTTTTAGGTTCATCAATATTAGGTTGTTAAGTGAAATAAGAGACATTAATCAAGTATCTGGTAGAAAAAACTTACGCAGGATTAACAATATCATTCATTAATAAGTAGATACAATTAAGGTAAATATAATAGGTGATAATTTAATAATTTTAATAGTGAAATAAATAAAATAATTATTCAACAAAAATATACCTTATTTTATCCCTAGGAGTTGGTGATGAAAAACAAAATGCATCATGTCATTGAGGAAGAAGCCTGCATGTATGGAAAATTAATGCATTTGTTATTCCTAGTGGATGTTATGGAAGTAAGGAATAACTGATGTGGAATTAATATAATTAAATGTTAGTATATATTTAATGAATTAATTATATTAATAATTTTAGAGGTTATTATTAAGAGTAAAATTAAAAATAAAGAATAAGAGGCGAGTAATTCTCACATCAGAAACTTTGATTTCCCTTGGAATTGTTCTTGGAACTAAAGGGCATAAGAAAATTAATGGTGTAAAAAGGATATAGTTTGTGAGATAAGGTAATATATTAACAAAAAATTTATACCTAAAATACGTAATTTAAATGTAAGTGTGTGTAAATAAGTGTTTTAATTGGCCCCTTTTAAAATTGAAGAAAATGAAACATTCCATGAAAACAACTATTAAGTGAAGAGAAAGAATGAAAAGGAATTATTGTTAGTTGAGGTAGGTTAGTAAAGGCTGTTAAGACATTTTTTTAAGGATTAACAACTTAAATATTATTTCTATATATATCAATGTCATGTTAACATAGGTAAATTCGTGCCAAATGAGATTATTATCTAAAACACTAATTAGTATTAATTAAATATTAATCATTGTAATTAATTTATTAATAAAAATATTAGAGTACCCTTCCCACTAAAATAATATATGATGAATCAAAATTTACTAACCTTTTAATCTAATTAAATTTCTATATAATATAAAATTTACTTTTAATGTAAAATATCTAATATATTAAAAAAATATAATTTATAAAAAATTACTTCTTATGTTCAAACATATTAATCATGGGTTTGTAATCATGATAAGATACATATATTAAATAAATTTTTCTATAATTATAGAGGAAAAATATTTTATAAATATTTAATTCATTCTTATGTTATGATAATATTGTAATTGGTGACAAGATTGACCAAGATTGGTATTTTTCACTATTCACCTACAAAATAAATATTTCAATATAAACAAAAAATTAAAAATAATTAAAATTTGGCATTCTTAATTAAGATAAATAAATTATCTAATTTTATTTTTAAAATATTAATATTTATTATTTAACAAAAAATTAAAAATATAAAGATAAGTTTCTTTTATTTAAAAAAAGACCTTGTTAGACATTAATTGTTTCTAATATTATTCCACAGAAATTTTATAATTTGAATAATTTTAATATTTTATATCATATGGAGATATATTATTTTTTTCATAGTGAAAATTTAAATATAATTAATTTAATTTACTAAGGTAACACATCCTTCATATTAGTGTGTTTGAAGAAAGATATTTAACTCGATATTATTTAAAGGAAAATATATATACTGGAATCTCAGGATGTTACAAATTTCACATAGTGAGACCTCAATTAGAGGAAGAGATATTGGGTGGAGTATTTGAATATGTTTTACTTTGATATGGATTATGCACCATTTAAAAGAAACATTGTTGAATTTTCTTTTAAAAGGAAGGCACCATACTCCCAGGATATTTGAGAGAACAAGTCGATAGAATAATAGTCTTAGATGTGTCTATTGGCCAATATGATGATGGATGTAAATGTGGAGTGAGGGTATTAAAATATAAAACTTTGGTTGTCACATCACCTTTAGTGTACTGAGTGATATCTATCTATAAGTTATATTCCAAGTGTATGGTGATGAAATAATGGTTGGAAAGAGTTGATCCAATACAATGTTGGTCCCTTGATAATGAAGAAATTTATTATATCCATGTGAGGGTTATTATTAATACTCTTACCAAGGAACATATTATGAGATAATCCTATTCCTAATGATGGATAGTGCATCCTAGGTTGAGGATGATTTAAATTACATCACAAGATATTTTTGGTATCCTTGTACAAAAAAAATCATATCACTGGTTTTTTTCTTGATGTCAAACCTATAAAAGAATAAAGACTACACTCAATATATGGGTGGTTCAATCCATCCACTTCTAGAGAAAATGTGTAAATAGGATGATGTCATCATGGATTTGGTGATAGGGTTATTGAGGAAATCAAGGAATTTTCTTATTGTATAGGTGATAGTTGGTGGACTGAATAAGGAGGACTATTTCATACCAATCTAGGAAAAATCGTTCTATGGATGTCTTGAAAAATATTTTTTTGCATAAGATTTTAGAAAAGCATAGAGTTACCATTGTCATTATATTTTATAAAGATCTATGCTTTTTGTTTTGGTTCTAGAAGATACTTTAGATGTATTCAAGGATATAACTGAGATAGAAAATGGAATATCACCCATAAATAAATTTATCGTCTCTGACAGTTACCCAGATTCTTGAGGATATTGTTTGAGTTATCAACCTAGATTTTATAATATCTCATGATGATCATATAACTATAGTGTAGATTTATTATACTAGTTGTTACCATGATTGAATCTTAATGGAACCCAATGAGGATCTCTATGGTCGACCTTATCACTAACCATTATGCTGGAACAAGGAGTGTGAGGTAGTTGATGGGGGGATGAGCCTAGTGCAGGATAATTTGGATAGAGTTTAGTTGATTTGGAAATGGTTAGTCACCACTATGAGTAGAGAAAGATTTTATTCTAAAATTAAGATGAGAACATTAGTTTTTCCTATGGGAAACATGGTTTTATTATGGGTGGATATTCGATTGGGGAATTGATGTATTCCAAAGTTGGGAAATATAACATTGATATTTGTTGGTCCATTCGAGATCATCGAGCATACAAAAAAATCGGATTACAATTTGGTTCTTCCTCAATTCTAATAAGGAATACATAACGTGTTTTATGTATATAAACTTCGACTATACATGAATAATACTTCACATTTTATAGACCATGAGGATATTTATTTTGAGTTGGATTCACAATATGAACAATGGATGGCCCATATATTCAACTAAGGTGAGAAAGTATTATAAGGGAATATAGTGCCACTATTTTGGATCCAATAAAGGTATAGATAGTTCTAGGAGGATACATGGTAGTGGGAGTCTAACATTCACTGAAATGTCCTAAGTTATTTTATATCAACTCCATAGATACTTCTTTATGATGAAAATTCATTCAAGGGGGAGAAATATAACACCCTCATTTTCAATGGATATTTTATGGTTTTCCGTGGAATATTTAAAGTGTTTTTTGAACCATGATATTATTATTTATTAGGTCTAGGATGATTTTGTAGTTATAGGAATTTTAAATGGGTTTTATACCATTTTTGTCCCAAAATGGGTAACAACATAGCCATGGTTTTGGTTATGGTGGTCTGAGTGTGATTTTGTGTAAAACATGAATTAGAAAAAATTAACATGGCCATGGCATGGTGCTTTGGGAAGAGTAATATGTTCCATGGATTGTGTGGTGTCACTATACCCATATTGTAGGTTATGGTCATGGAAAATGTTTTGTAAAAAGGTGATACACCATAAGTTCTATTCATTTAGGGGTAATGTTCAAGAACACCATAGTCATGGAAGACCATAGTGGTGGGTGTGGTCATGTATACATGGGTTTGAAATAGTCAAAACTATCAACCTTTTTCTTATATCACATCTATTTCAAATTTAAATATTTTTAGATTACAAATTAGGGATTATGAATTAGGGCTCATATTTTTCCTCATTTCCTAGAATAATTCCCAAAGGCCTAAGAAAACATACGTCCTAATCTTTTGTAACCATAATCTAAGCATTGATTTATTTTTTCACTGGATTGATAATTTCTCTCATTGGGTTGATATAATGGATCCTTTTATATTCTATTTATGGTGATTCTAGTTTAAGGAAATTTGGATTAGATCATCAATGATTATTTCTTTTTATAGTCCAATTAACCCCTTCCTTAAAAATCATGGAATAAGGATATTATGGCTTAGACTATAGTGATTTGTGTACTCTAGAGGGGTGATTCAAATATTTGGAGTAAAAATAGACTTTCTCTCTGATCGTTTCCGTTGAATGAAATCGTAGTGGTGTTTCTCTGGGTGAATCTTCTTTGAATAGTACCTTGAACTCTAGATTTTATGTTCCTATATTGGAATCACTATTCATGACATATCATGTTAAATTGGACATGGTTCTAGGGTCTCTTGTTGTGATATTTTTTTGGGTGACTACCTTCTTGGAAAACCTATAAATGACATCTATAATTTTAAGGTAGGACGGTCCATTCAATATAATGACTTGAATATAATTTTTTCATGATCTGAAGGATTATAATTGAAAGACATGCTTGATATATGTTTCATGTGGGTGTGTGAGTGTCCCTTGATACCCATCCTTGATATGTATTATTTTGGTATGTATGTAGCATGTGTACCCCATGATTAATTATGTAAGAACATTATTTTGTATCTGTATTCTCATGATGAATGTTCATGAAATGTCTTATTGTTCCAAGCTATGATATTTTTTTTCATATGGAATTTCATATCTAGTGGAACCTTTCATCATTTATCATTATGATTATGTTAATTAAATTTTTTAGGATACCCCTTGGATAGGGAGTGTGGTGATGTGATAAAGGATATTAACTTTAGCTCATTTGATGGAATGATTCATATCACAAATAATTTGAATGATGTGTATTTTGACCATATAAGGATGGTGAGAATCATTTTTCTATAGATCACAATGGGAGATTTCCATGATGGGGGAATGTACACATCCCAAAAACATAAGAAATTTTTGGTGGGACTTACCATCATTTGAGGATAATGACCATTATAATGGTGGAGTAAGAGATTTTATTATTAATGACCACCATCAGGGTTAGGCATGTGGCATCCCTTAAAACCTGAACATGGAGACATTACTCATAGGAATAGGGGACCACCCAACAGTGAGACTTATTTTGATGTGGGGTTATAAAAATTGGAATTCTTATCAACATAAATCCAAAAAAGGTAGTGTTTGAGGTCTATGGTGACTTGGGTAACATACGACGACTCGATGCATATTTGATTGTATGATTATATTTTAATTTACTTCATATAATGTCTATAACTTCTGGACCTGGTCATATTAATTATTTTTTTATTTAATTATTTTTTTGTCATCATTTTTAATTTCAGGCCATTATCAGTTCTAAATTTTAATTTTTGGATCTTTAGGCATAGGCACACCATGAGTTCACGATTAGTAGACACCATTTGAAAAACCAATGAGGGTGTATATATATTTTAGTATAGTATATAGAACTAATGGTGAATGGATTAAATAACTTTGAAAACTATCTATGATGCGTTTCAAGGGCCCCTAGTAGAGGTGCATGGTTGGTTCATGGTTTGGGTGACTATTCGGACAAACCATGTGTAGCTTACTGACTAAAGAAATAAAAAAATGATAATAAATTAAATTTAATTAATAGTATTTCAAATAAAACTAATATATATACACCATAATCCATGGTACAAATGAATTCCCCTCTCCCTTTCGCATGATGTTGGATGGTAGGGGCTTCCCCCCACGCACCATAACCTACCGCCTCTCCCTTCGATGTACAATTTCCAAGCTGCTTCCATATGCGGTCTCTCAATGTATGGTTTTCTTATTATTGTCTTTCCTCTTATCATCATATTTCCTTGTTTCTCTTTTCCCCCTTATGGTGCACATTTCTTAACCAAACCCTACCCCAATTTTGGGTGTTTTCTTGGTTGATTCTCAATTATAAGGGCATGTGGGGTTTTATTGATTACAGTTTTAGGTTGTGAACTTTATTAGTAGTGAGTTATCTTTGGGCTTTAGGTTTTTTTTCGTTTTTCATTTTATTATAATTTTAATTTAGTATTTTTGTTTGTTATTTTTGAGTTTCTGGTATTTTTCTCTACTATGTTTTGAACCACCGTTAATGAGTGTAACCTACACATATATTCATGGGTAAGCCATATATATATATACTCTCTTTGGGTATATTAACTCATAGCAAGGAGAATATCTTTATTTCTTCTTGGGGTATATATATATGTATAAATTCATGTGTGTGTTAGATTAAAATTGTGTATTTAGATTTCCAATATCAAATATAGCATGTTTTGACCTTTTTTCCACATTCCTAAAACATAAATTTAAATTCCATGATTTCTTGATTATTTCAAAAATGTGTTTTCATCATTATATAAAATTTATATATAATGAAATGGGCCTTTAGTTAAAGGAAATTTATTTCCGCATGGTTCCCATGTTTCACCTAAATTATAATAGAGGTTCCCTTTTTGTAAGCATGATTTTATCTTGTTTAAAATGTAGTGTATTTAAAATTCTTTATTGGTTTTCTGAATAAAAATAGTTTTCTCTATTTTAATGTGATAATGCACTGTTGGCACCTTAAATTATTTTTTTCTAATTAAAACCCATTTTAAAGGAATTTCTCATTTTTTTGAAATGTTATTTGTGATAAATGTGTGACATGTAATGTATTCCCAGTAATAGAGCATGTGATTGTTATGTTTTTTGGAAAGGTAAAGGGGTTTCATTAAAAAAAGTAGTTTGAAGTTGATAAATTGGATTGTGGTTTCAGTAAAATTATGTAAAATTTATGTATATGGTATCTTGATAAAAATAACCTCTATTTTAGAATGGAACATGCTAATCCTAGGTACCTATGTGGGAAGACTATGTCAATAATGCTATACAAGAATGTGGGGCCGCCTCTCTGTCTCCCTAGTTGGATTATATTACAACACTAAATAAAATATGATAATGGTGATCGGTTGGATCAAGCAGGAGATAACCCTTCATGTCCTTTGTCAGTCAATGAGAGAATTAGGATCCCAGGATCCCACTTACCCTATCTATTCATTAATTTCAAAAAGTCATTTTTTCTCTTTATACCACTTCTTTCTAAAGTATTGTTTTATAAATTCACTTAATCTTAATCTCTTTTTAAGTACAAATAATAAAAATATTTTTATTCCATACATTGCATGTAGTAAATTATGATATTATATTAAAAATGTGTTTTTATCACTGAGAATCTTATTTTATCAGCTTCAATTCATTAATAATATATTGGAAAATCCCTCGTTATTTGGAAAAACTATTTTGTAAATCAAAGACAAAATGGTTTTTGGGAGCATTATCCTATTACATGTTTTGAAATTAAATGGAAAAACATTATTTTTATATAACATGTATTCAAGCTAGAATGACTTAGTTTTATTTAAAATCATAGGTAATATGGTATAGTTTATTCAGGAATGCATACAAATTTTTAATACTCTTCCCTATAGCATAATATTTTTTTATCCTCTTGTGATGCTTCTAGATCAGACTCAGTTTCCATGGGGTGGCGTTGGTTTAGTGGGTTTTGGTGACCTCTGATGTCACATGAAGGTATGTAAAGTTTTATTTAATTTACATTACCAGTTAATTCTTATTTATTCTATTTTTATTTATTTATTCATTTATTTTTCATGAGATAAATCATTCCCCACTGAGTATTATTAATATTAGACACTAGTTTCTAGGCCGATAGGATCGCAAATGCCTCTCAGGACCCTTCATAGGCTAACTTGGGTGATTGGTTTTGGGTTGAACCATATTTCTTTTTGAAAATATGGTATCAGATTAATATTCCCTTAAAATTTAGGGATCATCTCTAGATCAAATCAACGATTTATAGAATTATAGTGGTAATTCATAGGTAGGTTCCTGATCAACACCTAATCATATGGATTCTTGAATTTATTGAGTGGTTTGGGATGGTTTTAACTCAAAATTGCAGCTTAGATCTCTGAGGTTTTTATAGTTTTTTATTTTTTTGATCACTTCTTGTTAGTCATGAGAATTTTATGGTTTTCTTGGAGTAATTCAATGGGGGTATGGGGTTATTTTTCATGGTCTAGAATACCATGAATATACCTTCCAACTATCTCTAACAACCTCTAATATACTCACCTTATTTGTGCATGACCTTCCAAATCAAGTGGTCAAGCTGTGTGTAGTGGATTTTCATTGTATATTTTTGGGATTTTTGATCGAGTGTTGGGTTTCTTTTTTGGGAATTTGATTGAATTTATTTTCGGTTGATTATTATTTCATATAAAAAATGGAATCTATTTTTTAAATATTTGTTTTGAAAAATGAAAATCTTGGTTTCTTTGAGAATGCAATGGTTTTTTTTGGAAATGAAAATTGTTTTATAAATTGAATTGATTCGGTAACATTTTTTTTGGAAAATTTTTGTGAATAGTGAAATGAAATCTTTCTAGGAATTTTGAAATGTATTTATTTAATGATAAAAGGTGTCCTTGAAAAACGGTTAGGAATATTAAAACTAGGTTGGATTTTTTCTGGAAATGAAAATGTCCTATTTTAACCCTTTGAATCCCTATGAATAATAAAACAAACGCACACATAGACATATATATATATATATATATATGGAATTATTAATGTCGTAGATGGATAGTTAATGGAATTTTTTGTTGGGTTCTTGAGCTAGCACATGGATTTATACATGTGATGTTTTGAGGGATGAAAATGGTAGCTATTTAACCTTTAACTCTCATTTTTTTCTTTGAAAATGGTTCCTAGAATGGGGGATTAAAATTTTTGAAAGGTGGGTTGGTTTAGTGGTTCATGATTTTGTTTTTAATTTATCCTTTTGGGGATTGGGATTTCATTTTTTGGATGTGTTTTTGGTATAATATTTTGAGTTAGGATCTTAATATATGATAGACATTTAATTTTTGTTTATGAGGAATTTTTATTTGGTTTTATGTTTTGTGTTATTTCATTATACCCTAGAAACATCTCAGAAAGGATTGAGTTGTCAATCTCAAGAATGTCCCCCTGTTCCATTTGGTGTGGCCATTGGGGTCACCTAAAAAGGTTTTATATGTTCCATTTCCAAAAAAAGTGGTTTTAGTTGAGGATTTATATCTTCTAACAATGGGTAAAAATATGTTATAAGACATAAAATCACCTTCCATGGGCCTCTGACTGAATATTTTCACACTGTGGAGGATTTATTGGGTGTGGTACATGTTTAACCATCTTATTTTTCCATACATGAAAATGGAAATCTGTGGAGTTTTTTATTTTTTTGTTTTCACATCTTTAGAATTCCATTAATTTTGGATATCTTGATGAATACCATTTATTAATATTATCTAGTCAAGATTGAGGTGGTTGTAATCATTGATAAATTATTAAATAAATATTTTTCTTAGACTCCCCCTATGATAACCACTTGGATCATTTCAATTTTTTCAGTGATCATCCATCTTGTTGACATATGATTTTTGTTGAATTCTCAACAATATCTA
Source organism: Viscum album (assembly GCA_963277665.1). Lineage (NCBI taxonomy): Eukaryota > Viridiplantae > Streptophyta > Magnoliopsida > Santalales > Viscaceae > Viscum > Viscum album. The sequence goes on along the minus strand of OY728125.1, from coordinate 1,468,586,770 downwards.
GTCTTATGAATCCGATTGATTGGTCCTATTACTTTTAATATGGAGGTATACACTCGAGTTTTTGGGGTTATAGGGAATGTTTAAGGTTTTTGGTTGGGCTATAGTGGTTTCTCTTATAATCCCTTCATTCTTTTCATGCATCATTTTATTTTGGGATCTCCAAAGTTATCAACCTGAACATTCAATCTTAGGGACACCGATCTCAGATTTTATGGACTTCCTTTTTCTTACAATCTCTGGAGAAAATATGTTTTAATGGAAGTTTATTTTGAGAAGCTCTATATCTTTTCATAGTGGATAGTGTAATTTTGTGTCTTATATAAAATGACTTTTGGGATATTATATTTTATGGTTTTGTGATTTTTTTGGGTCTAAGAATCAATGTTCGACCAAAAATCCTAAAATTGTGGGGAGACCACTATAGGAAGTGCTCAGGGTCAACTCGAGCCAGTTCAACCAGAATCATATTGATTTGGGGAGGCCACCATAGAAGGACCTTATGGAGAAATTGGTTTCCAATTTTTCTTGATATGAATTTTTATTTTTTTACACCCCTCCCACCCCCAGTCAGAGTAGTTGATTGGGTATGATAGTGGGTCATGTGATGTATTCTCATGGAGATTCCAAATATTCCATGATTATATTCTTTAAAAATTTATATGATAGGTGTAGGGGTGTTTCATGTGTTTAGGTTGTGTTTCAATATTTGATCCTCTTTTATTGAATCTTTTATTAGAAGAATAGAGTTTTTTGGGCCTCATTTATTCTCTCATTCGGTGTGGGTCTATTTATTTTCTTTTTGGTTTTAGATTTTTTTGAGAAGGGTGAGTAATCATTATTTTATATTCATGTGGAGGATTTTTTTTAAAACTAATAGGTTTTATTCAATTTCTATCTTATCCAATTGAATCTTTGATACTTCATGGGGTTAGAAAGTATAATGGTGGTGATAAGTTTCACACCTTGACCTAGAAATATTAAATATTTTCAATCAATTAATTTTTTTCTCCTTGATTTTGAGATTTTGGTAGATCATGATTTAAAATATTTTATTTTTATTTTTATTCATAGGCACTTTATGAGTCAAAAATTAGTAGAAAAAATGTCCACATCATGCAAGGGTGTCTATAGTTTATAGAAAAGCTGACCATATAGCCAGCGCACAGTTTTCCTAGTCGTGCAGCCTACCCATGTAGGGTGTCCTAGACCTCAGGTAGAGGCACATGGTTGGTGCACGGTTTGACCAACTGTGCGACCAAACTGTTCATGGTTTCTATGATAAAAAATAGAAATAGAAATAAAAAATTTAATTTAATTTAATTAATAATAATAACCATAATAATAATATTAATAAACCTAATATCCCACCCTCTTCCCTCATACTATCAAAGACCCTCCCCAACTCCCTCTAACATGATGCTGATTGATAGGGGGATTCCCCTAGAACACCGCTACCTCTACCCCTCTTCATCCATTGATTTAACTTTATGTCATTTTCTTGTGTTGTCTCTTCAGGTAGGGTTTTCTTCTTCTCCTCTTCCATCTTATCTTCCTTTTTCTTGGTTTATATTTCTCAAATAATAGTGTTTGTGACATAACCAAACACTAACCTGATTTTCAATGTTGATTTTATCGACTCATTGATTTTAGGGTCCGTTGGGTTTGAATGGGTATCATTCTATCCATGAATTTAGATGGTAGTGTGTTCTCCTTGGGTTTCGTGTAGGGTTTACTCGTTCTTCAATTTGGTACATTTTTTATTTAGGCATTTTCTTATTTTTTTAGTTTATATAATTTTTCTCTGGTGTATTTTGGACCACCATTCATGAGGTTTACCAACATAGACATGCATGGGTAAGATGTATATATATACCCTCTTTGTAGATATTACCTCATAAAGATGTGAAAATATACATTTCTATTCGGGTATTTATATATGTATGTATAAATTCATGTATGTGTAAGTGTGAAAGAGTGGATTCAGATTTACATTTTCAAAAGAGTTGTGTTTTGAGGTAGGTTCCCCATTACCATGCCTTTAATTTTAATTCTAGGCCTTCTTGATTATTTTAAAAAGGTTTTTTATCATTATATGAAATTTATATACAATTAAATGTATATTTTAATTCTTGAAAATTCATTTTCACTCACATCCCAGGATTTACCTAATATTATAATAGTGGTTCTCTTTTATTAAGAATTTTTTCATCATATTCAAAATTAGAACATTTTAAATTTTTAATTGTTTTTTAAAATGGAATGAATATTCTCAATTTTAAAGTGATAAGGTCTGGTTGGAACCTTAAATTGTTTTATGGAAATGAAAAACTCTTTTTATGGAATCACTCTTGTATTTTAAATATAATGTGTGCTAAATGTTTTCAATCTAATATATTCATGATAGTTGATAAATTGATTTGTTGTGAATTTTGGAAAGGTAAAGGGGTTTCATTTAAAAAGGTAGTCTGGATTTGGGGAATATGATAGTGATTTTACTAAAAGTTTTTGAAATTTATTTATATTAAAATAGAAAATAGTTCACATCTATTTGAGAATGGAACATGGGAATCCTCAGTACATATGTGAAAATACTAGGTTCAGTAAGCTAGGTGATCAGGTGGGGCTATAGACCAGTCTCCCTTGCAGTATTATGTTACAATACTAACTAAACTATGATGTCGGGGATTGGTTGGCTCGAGCAGGAGATAGACCTTTGTGTCCTCAGTTGATCACTTATAGAATGAGGATACTAGGACCCCACTAACCCAACCCACTTAATAATTTCCCATAGTTATTTATCTTATTTTACTCCCTCTTTTAATGATACTATTTTTAAAATAAATTTGTTCTTGGTTTCCTTTTTTAATTCCAAATGATAAAAAACTTGTTATCTCTTCCTTTGTGTGTTGAACCTTGTTATATGCATTTACCACTGTGTTTTTCTCATCGAGACTCTTATTTTATCATCCCTATTTTTCTAATTTATTGTTGAAAAATCCGTCATTCTTTGGAAAATTGGATTTGGAAATAAAATGAAAAAAATGGTCTCCAGAGAATTTTCATATTACTTGTTTTTAATGTAAATGTAAAAATCATTATTTTTATATGACATTTTTTCAAAAATGAATGAAATGGTTTTATTTTTATATGTAAGTATAAGGGATTATTTTATTCAGGCATGTCTAATGAGATGTAATACTCACTCATATAGCTCTATATTTTATTTTAGCCTATAGTATTTATTCCTGATCGAACTCAGTCACCATCGGGAAATGTTAGTTTAGTAGTTGATAGTGATATGTAGGGTCACATAAAGGTATACCTAGTTTTATTTCCCTTCTTCTATTATTTTACTCTATTTTTCTATGTTTACTTATTAGTTTATCTTATGTTCATGGAAAAATTGATCTCAGTTAATTATTCTCGATGTCTGGTACTATTTTCCATCCTGAGAGGATCGGGAATGCCTCTCAGGAATTATCGCGGGCAGACTTGGGTGACTGGTTCAGTATTGACAAAGGATGGTTCTTGATAATGACATACACTATTATATATATATATATTGATATTCTATTAAGGACACATTGGTGGTTTCCTTCTAGGTTTATAATCAAAACATACATGGTCATCTCGATGAGTATATAGATTTCATGATCTGGGACCCAGGGAATGGTAAGCGTAAAGTGATTGGGAGATAGGAGATTGATCATGATGTTTAGAGGTAGTACTGGGATATACTCATTAGGGATGGGACAATGTTTTATTTACTTATCAATCTTCTTATATAAATGGTTATGTTGATCCATGATATGGGTCACCTTAGTAGGTATATAATTCATTTCCTACATTATTAGATAGAAAAATATTTTTATACAAGTTGAAGTTATATTAAATAAATAATATATATATGTTATATAAAAAACTCCCCAGATATTTCAAGCATGTTTGTTGAAACCCTTTTGATTTTATTAGTAGTTGAAAGTATCTTTCCCCTTAATCAATTATCCAAATCCCTACTGTGATTCATACCATGAAACAAAAATACACCATCTAAATTGATACTACCACAAAATTATTTACGTCTCAGTGAAAGTATTGGATCTCTGTTGTTTTGGGTGGAATGTTTTTTTGGTTTTAGGTGTTTTTGGTGGGTATAAATCATTATTTTATGTAATTTGTGAGAAAATAATGGTTAGTCTCACATTTAGACTAATATTTCATATCTAATATACAATATAGGGGTTTCAAACTATATATATGCATGATTAGGTGTATAGTTAGATTAAACATTCAAGCTAACTATGCATAATGAGTTTTGTTTTTATAAAATTGTAACATAGTTAAACCCATGGTTATTCTAATCATTGAATCAAACCATTCCCATAATGAAATGTTACTTAGATTTAATTTTTTACATATTCTAATACTCCCCAATATCCCATTGAGTCCTTTATTTAAGCCTGAGAAATTATGGGTTTCCTTTGATATGATTATAATCCCAAGGAAGGTAGACCACCACTGAGAGAGGGATGAATCAGTGGTTGACCAAAAACATCAACCATCATTTAATGTCTTTTATAATAGGTAAGTGTGATTGGTTATTTATGGAAATTATGAAATCATTGGATATAGAGTGAGAAAGAACATACATGGAATAGGTGTGAATACCAGGATCATTGAATCTTGTTATCAAGTGATTAATCCTGAATGAGAAATAGATATGATCATAATAAACACATTCTTATATCTATTATCATTAAGAATAAGAAAATAAGTAGATATATGGATTTATAATTTTATTACAACAGCAAATAATGATTTAAAATAATTTGACCAATGATTTCTCCCTTTTCACTTTATTTCCTATAGAATTTGGATCATGTGTGAATCTTTGTTCTTCACCTCAATCCTAGGAAAAATCGTCCTAGAATGGGTTTGTAGTTATCTGGTATATTCTTTAATTTTTTATTAATCACTCATTTAAAATTGAGATTCATAATATATTAATAATTAATTCATCACCATGACATAGAGGCCCCTAAAATTACCATTTTGAAAGTGACATTTTATAGATCTTAAAGCTGTTGAGACAAAAAGGTTTTCCTTATGACTTTTCCATTCCTTCTTGTTTTTAAAATCACAAACACCTTATATATAAGAACATCCATATTTTAATTCTATAAGGAAAATTTCATTTCAAAAGGAATTTACCCCTACAATGTTTTTATTGTTCATATAAATATTTTTCTTAGGTATAAAAATAGGATTCATATCAAAAACCTCGGAATCATATATTACTTAGATATGAAGCATTCTGTTTTAGGATTCGAATTCTGGATACGAACTCTAATGAAGTTTCATTCCGAATTCTGGATACGAACTCTAATGAAGTTCCATTCTAAATTCTGGATACGAACTCTCATGAAGTTCCACTCCGAATTCTGGATACGAACTATCATGAAGTTCCACTCTGAATTCTGGATACGAACTCTCACAAAGTTCAAATCTGAATTATGGATACGAACATCAATGAGTTTGACTCTGAAATTCTATGATTTCGACTCCAAACTTCTATGAGTACGACTCCGAACTTCTACTAGTTCGACTCCGAACTTCTACTAGCTTGACTTTGAACTTTTACAAGTTCAACTCCAAACACTGTAAGTTCAGATTCTGGATTCTAGTGAACCCAGACTCCGAATTTCCTTAGAAATTAAGACTCCAGATTTCTACAGAATTCAGGATCTGAAATCCTAAAAAACAGAATCTAAATATCTCTTTATTATAGACTCCGAATTATATTTTGGTTAGACTCTGAAATTTTATTTTCTTACATTCTGAACTTCAGTTTTGCTTATGATTATACTTGTTTCATTACAAAATGATGTCGTTCTTTCAGTTATTGACTAACCGTTGGTTGAGTGACACGTGTATAGGTCCCTCTGAAATTCAAGTAAAAATATGACTGTTGGAGGAGGGAGTCAACTATTGGAGCTTCATCTATAAATAGGAGCTCATTTGAAAGTGTTTGAGACTTTTTACTTTTGGAATTTTGGTGATCAGAACTTCCTGAAGTGATTTCTAGGGAGAGAGGCTCTTATAAACTCTCAAAGATTCGTGCAGAAAGTTAGAACAACTTGTTCAAAATTTTCCTTGTACATACTTGCTTTGTGAGACTCTGATTATTGTTGATTACAATCGAGGGCTTCCGGGGATAGGAAGACAGAGGTTCCAACACCTTGAAGTTGAGGGCTTCCTTGCTGAGGAAGATAGAGGTTCCGACTACCTGATAGTTGAGGGCTTACAGGGATAGCAAGACAGACTCCGATCTTTGTATCGAGGGCTTACCCTGGTGTGGGTAAGACAAACTTTCTTTGAAGTATAAATTAAGGGACTTTTATCCATGGTTGTTGGATACCCTTTTCTTTGGGTTAAAAGAGTTATTGTTTGTTACTTGTAGTTTTATTACTTTGTTTTTCCGCTACATTTTTTATTGTTAAGGAAAGTATAACTTTCTTATACTTCCTTACTTGTACTCTGATTTAGTTAGATTCTATATGCTTTAAGTTAGAATCTTAGCTAGTGTAAACATTTGTTAAGCTTCATTTCTGGAATCACTTTTTTTGAATCAAGCAAGTCTTTAGAACTTAGAGGTGTTGTGAATTTTGGTTATCCAAAATTTTCAAAAGGAAATTTTTAAAAGTATACAATTAACCCCCTCTTGTATTTATATCTCATTGTACTTATTGTATCCTACGTTTGGTATTATAGAGTATATCATACTCATATTCATACCATCCTAACAATTGGTATCAGAGGATTTGGTTCAATCTGAATTAACCTCACGATTAAATTTAGAAGAGAATTCTCGGAATTGCTTTTTCAGATCCACATTTTTGGATTCTCATTTTTCAGATTCATATTTCTGGATTCATACTTTTTATAATGTATTTTTTTGGAATCATAGTTCGGATTCATTTTTTCTTAGAGATACAATTTTTATTGCATAGATTATTTTCTCTTGTTTACAAACTTATACTTCTAATGAGTTTGTGTGCCAATGTTTTTCCTAAGGATGATAGGTTTAAATGTTGGTTCTATCGACAACCTAAATCCTACTAGACCACATATTTTTGATGGTAATGATTATGAATATTGAAGAGATCATATGAAGACTTTTATTATCAATACTTGGTTAGATAAACTTGTCATGCTTACCGGTGGATATAAAATTACTGATAAGGAAGTTAGTGCTTTTTCTAATCAAGAAAAGCATTAATACCAACTCAACTATAAGGTATGCAATACTTTAATGTGTTCAATGACTAAGAACATATATAGCCAAATTTATTATTGTGAAACAGCTAACTGTATATGGAAGAAACTTGAAGTTATACATTTTGGTACATCTAAAGTGATTGAGACTAGAAGATCCATGCTTAGAGTTGAATATCATGGTTTTAATTTTCATTATGGAGAACTTATAAGAAAAGTACAACAATGGTTTATGACTATCGTGAATAGCTTACAATCAATTGGAGACAAAGGTCTAGATGATGAACCTCTTGTTGATAAAATTTTTGACATTATGCTGAATGAGTGGGAATCAAAGAGAACTGCTATCGATGAAAACAGAAAGGTTACTCAAATTTCTCTTGATGAACTATTTGGAACTCTTCTTTGACATGAGACCAGAATGAATAGAGATGCTGAAAAAATAAAGAAGAAGAATGGGAATGGTAGTGTTTCTTTTAATACAACTTCAAATCAAATGAAAGCTAAGACTCCTGGGAGAGTTACTAGATCCAAGTATAAGAAGGTTATTATCCAATCCAAATCTAGTGAGAGTGAAGTATCTGAAAATGAGTTAGCTAATCTGGCTTGAAGGATGAACAAGATAGCTGGATAGAAAAATTTCCAATCCAAGTATAAGAAGAAGGAAAGAAAAGATAAGAAATATTCAGAGGTCACATTCTATGAATGCAAGAGAGATAGACACATAAGACCAGATTGTCCTTTGCTTAAAAAGAATGAAACAAAAGAAAGGAATTTTGAAAGGAACAAGAATAAGTTTTAAGAATCTAAAGCTAAGAAAGTCCTGAAAGCTAATGCTACTTGGAGTTCTAGTTTTGGAGACTCTTTAGAAAGTGAATATTCTGAATATGATTCATCAGCTCAGAAGAATTTGGGATTCATTACTACCACTTCTTTCCCAAATACATGTCTTATGGCCAAGGTACGCTCCGCCGAGGCTTTATCAAATTTATCTCTTGATAAGAATTACTATTCTGAAAATAGTACTTCTAATGAAGATACTTCATCTTCAGAAAATGAAGAACCTTTATATGAAGAAGTATCTAGATTTTCCAAGTTACTTGAAGCAAAAAATTGTAAAATTTATAAGAAATTATACAAATAAAATATTAGGGAAGAAATTCTTACAAAAGAGATTTCAGATCTTACTAAAAATATTAGAGATAAAGAAGATCTTTTAGAAAAACTTTCTAAAGTCATTGAGAAAGAAAATTATTTTAAGGAATAAATTTCTAAAGATCTTAAGAATGCTATTTTAGAGATGAAAGTTTTTGAGGAAAAATATAACTCTAAGGAAATGATTCCTGAGGATAGGAATTTAGTCATCAGAGTGAAATCCAAAATATTTTCTCTTAAGAAGCTTCTTGCAAAATTTACCTCTAGGAAGGAAAATTTTGACAAGATGTATTCTCAAATTAAACCTCAATGAAACACTACTAGATTATGTTATACTCACCAAAAACTAGTTTTCAAAAAAAAAACTATTTTGTTCCTTCTAGAGCCCCTTTTTGCACTAAGTGTCAAAGTGGTGGGCATTGGAAGAAAAATTGTTCCTTAAATAGAGTTCAATATATTGGGTTTCATAAATAATATTTTTCTAAAAAAATGTGGATACCCAAAATTTTGTTGTGCAATAATTCCAGATCCAAGCAAGTGTGGATTCCAAAAACCTAACTTTTTCCTATTTTCAGGAAAATAGGGAAAGTACCAACAACAATACTTGGTACATGGATAGTGGATGTTCTCAGCATATGAATAGTAACAAAAGCTATTTTGAAAATATTATCAAGATGAATGGAGGAAAAGTAACTTTCATAGATAATGCTTAGGGAGAAATTATTGTTATAGGTAACATCGTTCTTCTTGAAAAAACTTTGATTTCAAATGTTTTATTTGTTAATGGTATTAATCACAAACTCATCAGCATAATTCAATTATGTGATGAAGGATACCTTGTGAATTTTAGGAATGGTAAGTTCTTAGTACACAATTCCAAGGAAGAATTTATTCTTTCTTCCCATAGGCAAGAAAATGTATACACACTAAACTTAGAAGACCTTAGGAGCCAAGACTTACCTTGCCTTAGTGTAATGGAAGATCATTCTTGGTTATGGAATATAAGGTTAGGACAATGTAACCTTAGAAACTTATGAAAAATTTCTAAGAAATGTTTAGTTAAGGATCTACCGGAGCTTAGATTTGATTATTCAAAAGTTTGTGACCCTTGTCAATATGGAAAGAAACATAAATCAAGTTTTAAATCAATCGGTGAAGTCTCAAAAACTGAGGCACTACAGTTGGTGTACATGGATCTTTTTGGTCCAACACAAACTAGAAGCATTGGGGTCAAGTACTATGTATTTGTTTTGGTTGATGATTACACTAGATTTACATGGGTCTATTTTCGAGCAAATAAATCTGAAGCTTTTTCATATTTCAAATGTTTTAGATCCAAAGTTAAAAATTAGAAAAAACTTCCATTGAAAACTATTCATAATGATCATGGAGGAGAATTTAAAAATTCTGATTTTGAAACTTTTTGTAGTAGAAAAGGTATTACTCACAACCTTTCAGCACCCAGAACACCTTAAAAAAATGGTGTTGTTGAAAGAAGAAATAGAATTATTCAAGAGATAACTAGAACCATTTTGAGTGAATATTCTATAGCTAAACATTTTTGGGTTGAAGCTGTAAGTACTACTTGTTATACTATAAATCGAGTTTTGATTTGGCCTTTTCTTAATAAAACTCTTTATGATTTATGGAATGGTAGAAAACCTAGACTTTCCTACTTTAAGCTATTTGGATGCAAGGTATTCATTCTAAATACTAAAGATAATTTACAAAAATTCACACCAAAATCTGATGAATGAATTTTCTTAGGCTACTCCACAACTTCTAAGGCTTATAGAGTTTTCAACAAAAACCCTTGTACTGTTGAGGAGACACTACATGTCAAATTTGATGAAACTGATCTTTTTGTTTTCAAACAACCCCAACCTACATCTTCAGATGTGTTTTCAAAAACAGATTATCAACTGTTGATAGAAAATACTTCTGATAAGGAAAATGTTCAAGAAGATAATTCTGAAACATTTACCCCAGAAGATTTCCTACCCTATGTTGATGAACAGGTTTTACAAAACCCAAACAAGTCATTTCTAAAGAATCATCCCAGTGATAGTATCATTGGTGATGTGAATCAACCTGTAAGGACTATAAGTTCATTAAGAAATGAAGTAGAAAATCTAGCTTTCCTTTCCCAATTAGAACCAAAAAGAATTGATGAAGCTTTAAGTGATGATGATTGGATTAAAGCCATGCAAGATGAACTAAATGAATTCAAAAGGAATAAAGTATGGACCTTTGTTGAAAGACCCAAGGAAACCTCTTTTATTGGAGTAAAATGGGTCTTCATAAATAAATGTAATGAAAATGGAATCATCGTAAGAAATAAAGCTAGATTAGTTGCTAAAGGCTATAATCAACAAGAAGGAATAGACTATGAAGAAACCTATGCTCCAGTAGCTAGACTTGAATCTATTCGTATTTTACTTGTCTTTGCATCATTCTTCAACTATAAACTTTTTCAAATGGATGTGAAATGTGCTTTCCTTAATTGTTATGTTCAAGAGGAAGTTTTTGTTGAACAACCTCCTGGATTTGAAGATAAAAAACATCCTTATCATGTTTTTTGACTTACCAAAGCTATGTATGGCTTTAAACAAGCCCCACAAGCTTGGTATGATAGACTTATAGGATTTTTGCTTCAAAATAACTATGTTAAGTGAAATGCAGATCCAACCCTTTTTATAAAGAAAGATAAGAAAAATGTTTTGATTGTTCAAATTTATGTTGATGACATTATATTTGGTTCAACTTAGCAATCTTTAACTGATTCCTTTGCGGATCTAATGAAATCTGAGTTTTAAATGAGTATGATGGGTGAGTTAACATTTTTCCTTGGTTTTCAAATTTCTCAAAAACCAGAAGGAATCTATATATCCCACCATAAGTATATTAAATATCTTCTTAAAAAGTATGGGTATGGAAACACTAAGAGTATAAGTACTCCTATTGGTACCTCAAACACACTTGATCTTGATGAAGATGGGAAACCAGTGGATCAAACATCTTTTAGAGGTATAATAGGAAGTCTAATTTACTTGAAATCCAGTCATCCAGACTTTATGTTTTCATTATTCTTTTGTGAGAGATATCAATACAATCCTAAAGAATCTCATTTAAAGGCAGTGAAAAGAATTTTTCGCTAATTAAAGGGAACCATGGATCTAGAACTTTTTTATACTTCGGAAAATGATTTTATCTTAAAAAGTTTTTCAGATGCTGAATTTGGTGAATGTATAATGGATATAAAGAGTACATCCAGAACTTGTCATTTCTTAGGAGATTCACTAGTTTCTTGGTCTTGAAGGAAGAAATATTCTGTAGCACTCTCCACTGCTGAAGCTGAATATGTAGTAACTGGAATTTGTTGTGCTCAAGTGTTGTGGATGCAACACACACTCACAGACTATGGCTTGAGTTTTACTAAGACTCAAATTTTGCGTGATAACACAAGTGTCATTTCCCTTAGTAAAAACCCTGCACATCACTCCCATGCAAAGCACATAGATATTAGGCATCACTTTCTTAGGGATCACACAGTAAAAGGAGATATCATTCTTCAATTCATCGGAACACAAGATCAACTTGCTGTTATTTTCACAAAATCTTTACCTTCTGATAGATTTGAATACATTAAACAGAAGTTAAGAATGATAACTGTGAGGTAATATTCCTTCATTAACTTCTTGTTCAACCATTCTCCTTATAGTAATAAACTCTTTTTCATAGGGGGAGTACATTTGTTTGTTAACCTTTCAAATTTTTTTCGTAATGACTCTTTCAAATTTTTTTGTAATGAATCTTTCAAAATTTTTCACAATGAGTCTTTCAAAATTTTTCGTAATGAGCCTTTAAGTTTCTTTCATAATGATGTTTTCGTACTGAAAATTTTCGTAATGAAGTTTTTGTACTGAAAATTTTTCGTAATGAAGTTTTTGTACTAAAATTTTTCATAATGAAGTTTTCGTACTAAAAATTTTCGTAATGAAGTTTTCATACTAAAAATTTTCGTAATGAAGTTTTATTACTGGAAATTTTTTCTAAAGAAGTTTTCGTACTGAAAATTTTTTCTAATGAATTTTTTGTACTGAAATTTTTCGTAATGAAGTTTTCGTACTGAAAATTTTCGTAATGAAGTTTTCATACTGGAAATTTTTGTAATGAAGTTTTCGTACTGGAAATTTTCATAATGATGTTTTCGTACTGGAAATTTTTGTAATGAAGTTTTCGTACTGGAAAATTTCATAATGAAGTATTCATACTAAAAATTTGTGTAATGAATTTTTCGTACTAGAAATTTTCGTAATGAAGTTTTCATATTGGAAATTTTCATAATGAAGTTTTTGTACTAGAAAATAAGTTATGAGAATTTTTGTAATGAGAATTTTCGTAATGATAATTTTCGTAATGGGAATTTTCGTAATGGGAATCTTCATAATGAGAATTTTCGTAATGGGAATTTCCGTACTCATTTTTTTTCATAGTGAGTTTTTCATAGTGAGTTTTTCGTAGTCCAATTTTCTTTAAGAAGAATATTACCTATTACGAATAAATTTCCTAGACAATTCGAAAGGTATGAATTCCTTACTTAAGTTTTCATAATCATTTTTAGTTGTTGGTAGTTTCTTTTTCTTATAAAATATCTCAGATTTTATTGTTCTTAAATCCGATTGTTTTTAAAACCTCAAAAGATCAGATTCAAGATTTCCTTATGGGTATATTTTCAACCGTCCGATCACATTGGAAAGTTTTTCAACCGTTAGATTGTTTTGGAAGTTGAAAGGTTATCTCCATCGCCTATGTAAAGGGAACCCCCATAGTTTTCCCACATCGATCTCCAAGCTCTCACATATCGAAGCTCTGCCTCATTTCTTAAAGACCGTTCTGAATCTTTCAGTGCTCCTCCATTCCGAATGTCTGTAGAAGCGACTTCCCAAGATATGTCTTCTATGAAGCCTATCTCAAAATGGTTAGTCTACAGGGAAAGGTTGGTCCAAATGAAATTTTTCAGTGAGTATGATTCTCTAATTTATAAGAATATCAAACTCAATGGTTGGGAAGATTTTTGCATATCCAAACCAGGGGATTAGGATGTTGTTTATACATATTTTCTTGTAGAATTTTATGAGTCTTTTTCCATCTATGAAGAAGATGGAAGAGAAAAATTCTCTTTTAAGAGGTATGGTAAGACTTATAAGCTTTATTACACCAAGGCTGCAAGCTTGGTAGACTTATCATACGATGGTGAAGCTGAATTTTGTTCACATAAGCTACCAGATGTGCAAGGAAGTTTTAGAAAAGTGAAGGAAATGGAATTCCTTGGACTTAAAGATGAAAAAACAACAAAGATTTCTCATCTTTCAACCAACAACCCGATTCTACAGTTGTGGGTTCAAGGGTTTTTTGTTCTGAGAAGAGGAGATAAGGATAACCTAATAAAAAGTGATATTTACATCTTGGATTTCTTGGTAAATCTAAGAAAGATCAATATGATGAATCATGTTCTTATTATAGTTCAGAACATCAAGAATGAAACTTTGAAATCTCAAATTATTATGTATCCTGCTCTTATCTCCAAGATTATTATTCAGTGTCTTGATTCTTTCAAGGTTGCTTTCACCTCCAAGCCAAGAATTTGTAAGATGATGCTGATAAGTGATGACACCTTAAAGAGGATGAAATCCAGTTTTTCAAGAGTCAGGTGAGTTTTACGATCTTCTAGAGGAGGAGGCAGAAGTCATTCTGGAAAATATAGAGAAAGTAGAACCATCCAATAAGACAGGGAAGAAGAGGAAGTTCAAGCAAGTGGTAGCTGAAGGAAAGACCCCTAAAGCTAAGGAAACCTAATCTGAACCTCCCAAGACGAAGAAGAAGAAAGCATATCTAGACGAGGTGGCTGCTAAATAGAGGGAAGATAAGGAGAAAAGGAAAGAAGGGGACCCTCATTTCGGATTGGACCCTGCTGAAGCTAAATCCTTATGGGAGAAGACCGCTGAATACCTAGAGAAGGTAGAAAAAGGGAATAAAATGAAGAAGAAGATGTCTGAAGCTGAAGTATTACAATCTATTTTGAGAGACGCGAAAATAGCTTCTGAGAAGATTCCCATAATGGAAACTTTTGTTGTTCAACCATTACTAGAGACCCCTGTAAAGAACTACTTCACTCTAGAAAAACCTAGAGAGAAAAAATTTGTTGAAAGAGTAGAAGAAGAGGAGGAATTAGAAGAAGAAGAAGAATTAGAAGAAGACAATGGTGATCTAGATGACTTGATTAAACAAGTGGAAGAGTATCAAGAGAAGGTAAACCCATCAGAAAAACCACCACTCCGAACTTCTGAGGCCGAGTCCTCAAAGCTTGTCACTCCGGGAAAGGGAGATGACAAAGATGGTAAGAGAGATGATGATAAGGAAAAACAGAAATAAAATGAATTGTATAAGGAAGAAAGCTATGAGAAGCAGTTTCTTGACGAAGGAGCAGAGAAGGAGAAACCAGATGAAGATAAGATTGTTCAAGTATCTGAAAGAGAGGAAGAATCTTCTGATGAGGCAGTTCTAAAAGTTGATAAGGGGAAGTAAGTGATTATGGACACCCCAATAGAATATATCATCAGGAATAAATATATTGGTGGTTCTTCTAGATGAAATTTGATGGAGATTGAAGAAGAAAAATCCCCGAGCAACGTGTCTGATTCAGAATAATCTGCACTGGGTCATGATTTTGTTGTTGAGTCTTTGAAGAAGTTGGTGGATACAATTATGATCTTTCCCACCATAGAATCTAGATTCCAGATGCTTCAACATAGCTTAAATCAGAAATAAGAATCCTTATCCATGGTGATGGATAATTGTGTGAAGATTGAGGCTGAGCATAGAAATTTTCTTATCAATTATGATGTTTACAAAAAATCATGCATTAAGATAACTTTATGGTCAAATAAAATTGATGATGATTTGACAGAGATTGATCATTTTCAGAATTATTTTAAAGAAGATTTTGACACCGAGAATGAAAAGATAAAGAATATTTAGGATAAGATGACCATTGAGAAAAATTCTCAGAATCAACAGGTCATGGATCTGAATGGGAAGCTTAACTCGGTTTCTCAAAACTAGAAAGGGGAAAGAGATTTCTAGATTGAGTTTGAAGAGAAGCTGGGAAAGCAAGATGAATTACTAAAGATGCAGGAAGAGTCTATGAAGGCTCAGGCAGAGGTCCTGAAAGCTCAACAAGATAGGATCACAGCTTTGGAGAAGCAAGCTGAGGAGGATCAGAAAGACTTGAAGAAGCTGAAAACCTTGTTGAAGAAGTTAATCCCCAAGGAAAAGGAAGGCAAATAGATCAATCTGATTTTTTATGGTAATTTTTGTCCTTGTAAAACATTCTTTCAACTCTAATGAAATATTTGGTTGGTTGTATCTTGTGTTGTTATGTACTAATGTTTCAAGTACTTTATCTCTTTTCCATTCCCTAAAATTATTTTTGGAAATCAAAAATGGGGAGAAGGAAAAAGAACTGCTCAAAGGGGGAGAAGAAAAATTTAAAAGGGATAAGAAAAATTTCTAAGTTAGGAACTATCCTTAAGTAAGGGGGAGTTTCTCATTACGAAGTTTTTCATTCCCATGATAATGAAAACTCCATTCCAGAAATCCAGAATACAATCCTTAGAGTTCCTAAGCCTAAGGGGGAGTTAGTTGTATTTATCATCCTCTATGAACAAAGGGAGATAAGTTTTAATTTCAAAGCCCAAATAAATTTTTTCTAAGTCCTTATATTCTTTTTTGAAAGGTTGTTTATGCTTTCCAAAAAGGGGGAGATTGTTGAGTCAATATGGTTTTCCTTGTGACTTTTCCATTCCTTCTTGTTTTGAAAATCACAAACACCTTATACTTAAGAAAATCTATATTTTACTTCTATAAGGAAAATTTCCTTTCAAAAGGAATTTACCCCAACCATGTTTTCATTGTTCATATCAATATTTTTCTTAAGTATAAAAATCGGATTCATATCAAAAACCTAGGAATCATATATTACTTAGATATGAAGCATTTTATTTTAGGATCCAAATTCTGGATATGAACTCTAATGAAGTTTCATTCTGAATTCTGGATACGAACTCTAATGAAGTGCCATTATGAATTCTAGATACAAACTCTCATGAAGTTCCAATCCAAATTCTGGATATGAACTCTCATAAAGTTCCACTCCGAATTCTGGATACAAACTCCCACAAAGTTCAACTCCAAATTATGGATACAAACTTCAATGAGTTTGACTCCGAACTTCTATGAGTTTGACTCCGAAATTATATGAGTATGACTCCAAACTTCTACTAGTTCGACACCGAAATTCTACTAGTTCGACTTCAAACTTTTACAAGTTCGACTTAGAACTCTGTAAGTTCAGATTCTGGATTCTAGTAAAACCAGAATCTGAATTTCCTTAGAAATTTTGACTCCAGATTTCTACAGAATTCAGGTTCCAAATTCCTACAAAACAGAATCTGAATATCTCTATATTATAGACTCTTAATTATATTTTGGTTAGACTCCAAACTTTTATTTTATAACATTATGAACTTCAGTTTTTCTTATTCTTATACTTGTTTCATTACAAAACGATGTCGTTCTTTTAGTTATTGACTAACCGTTGGTTGAGTGACACGTGTACAGGTCCCTCCAAAATTCAAGGAAAAATATGACCATTAGAGGGGGGAGATGACCGTTGGAGCTTCACCTATAAATATGAGCTCATTTGAAAGTGTTCGAGACTTTTGACTTTTGGAATTTTGGTGATCAGAACTTTCGGAAGTGATTTCTAGAGAGAGAGGCTCTTATAAACTCTCAAAGCTTCGTTGAGAAAGTTTGAGTAGCTTGTTCAATGTTTTCCTTGTGCAGACTTTCTTCGTACAACTCTGATTGTTTCTGATTACAATCGAGGGCTTCTGGGGATAGGAAGACAGAGTTTCCAACAACTTGAAGTTGAGGGCTTCCTTGCTGAGGAAGATAGAGGTGATGACTACCTGATAGTTGAGGGCTTGCGGGGATAGCAAGACAGACTCCGATCTTTGTATCGAGGGCTTACCCTGGTGTGGGTAAGATATACTTTCTTGAAATTATAAATCAAGGGACCTTTATCCAAGGTTTTTGGATACCCTTCTCTTTGGGTTAAAAGAGTTATTGTTTGTTACTTTTAGTTTTACTACTTTGTTTTTTCGCTGCATTTTGTATTATTAAGGAAAGTATAACTTTCTTATACTTCCTTACTTGTAATATGATTTAGTTAGATTATATATTCTTTAAGGTATAATCTTAGCTGGTGTACACTTTTGTTAAGTTTCATTTCTGGAATCACTTTTCCAGAATCAAGCAAGTCTTTAGAACTTAGAGGTGTTGTGAATTTTGGTTATCCAAAATTTCCTAAATGGAAATTTCAAAAGTATAAAATTCACCCCCTCTTGTATTTGTATCTCATTGTACTTATTCGATCCTACATTTGGTATTAGAGACTATATCATACTCAGAGCCATACCATCCTAAGAAAAGCCACATTCAACGTCCTCCAATCTATCTATTTTTTTCAACATGTTATAGATATAATATTAATATAAAATTAATATCACCATTCCATTTTTTATTTTCATGTTCATCATATTGAACCTCAAATTCACTATGTTTTTTTCAATACCCTTATTTTAGGTGTTTATATCAGTTCTCTTATAAAATTGTTAGCCACTACAACCATTTTTCTTCAATAGGTTTCATAGATGATTTATATCATCTAAAAATTCATTTAAATCCTTATTTAAATTTATGATCATAGTTGTGTATCTATATCTATCATCAAGTCTATAACCTCTTGAATTGGGTGCCATACATCAGTTCCACATGCCAATTGGTCACATGACCTCAAGTACGCCTCCCAATACACCAAAGGCTTTCGGATATCAGTGAGGGTCCAATAATGATCATGAGGAGACTATAACCTCTTTATAAAAGTAGAATAATAGAAGAAATATATAAAAAAATAGCCTAATGAAGTATCCAAAAATCAAAAAAAAAAACCAATATCACATGATGAACAAAATAGGAAATATAATATTCAAACTAAATACATAGATATGGCGTGCCAAGTATGTGTCAAGTTTCAATATGAAAAATCCAAAATGAATAGACACTGAAAACTCCCAAGAGGGTCCCAAACCAAAAATGGTTCCCTCATCCATGTTGTATTTGTACCCATCCAATAAAAATTTGTCTCCTTCCCTTATCATGTCCTGCAACCATGAAATCTATTCGTGTACCAGTTAGGAAGCCCGACTAGGATGTGACTACAACTCAATAGGCCACACAAAACAGAATATAAAAAATATATCATCAATAACATTGTATGCGGTCGAATAAAGAATAACGGAAATTTCATTATTAAACAGTTATCACATTTCAATATTCTTTAATTAACCAAAAACCCCATGGGTTCTCAAGGATACACAAACTCTCAATACATATTTTGTATCAGTTCAGAATGTAAAACATATTACATATTCAATTCAAAATTCATTTTAAAAAATGGGATTTCAGTATCAATTTAATCTCAATTGGTTATGATGATCTATTGGGACCATGGTCTAATGCCAACATCTTTCGTCTAGGTCGACATGCCTAGGACCATGTGGGTATTTGAAGTAGTAGTCTCAGAACCACCACTTATTATAAAAAAATCACACTAATGGGATTTTGTAGAAGCAGTCTATGTCCCACACTCATTTATCACTATGGGATTATGATATAGTATACTATTTCCAAATCATGTATATCAATCAATTTATCACTAAGGGATTTTGATGTACCAGACCACATACCACACATGAATATCCATCACTTTATCACCATGGTCTTTTGATACATCGGAGGATGTCCCACACACAAATCTCAATCAATCACAATCTAACATTTATAAAAATATCACAATTATCATAATATCACATATACCACATAAATAAAGGATAATGAACCTCAACATTCTTATCACAATTCACAATCCCAACCTCTATTAATTAATTCAAAAATTAATTAATCCAATTCAATAAATTGACTAATCACAATAATTCCCATTAATTAATTCTCTAATTAATTAATCAAATTCAACTAATTTTAAAAAAATAATATATATCATTTATTAATTCAACCATTAATTAATAAAATTCAATAATCTCAGAATCCCAATTATTAATTCAATAAATAACAATTCCAAAATCTTTAATCACAATATCCCCTTAATTTATTAAACAATTAATTAATCAAAATTTATGAAATTAAATTTCTAAAAATTCAATAACAATTCTATAATTACTAATGCAATAGTTAAATCAAGACTTTGGGATTGGAATAATATACCACCTACCTCAATTCGTAGATGAGCGATTGCACACCAGAAATTCCCCAAATAAAATTGAAAACGTCAAACTAATAACAAAGAATAAGACCATGAATCAAATTATAGAAACAAGATAAAATGGATTGATATCCATAAAACCTAGATCAATAACTAATACCAATAGGGGAAAACATCCATTTTTTAAGATATAAGATGAATGAGGGAGAATGTTGAAACTACATGGGATGGGATTATCAAACCTAGAGAGGTGAAGATATCCAATTTAAGATTCAAATCATGAAGAACGGAGGTTGAATGTTCTTGGATCCATCTGAGAGCCTCTAAAATGATAGAAAACGATTATGGGTTGATCTTGGGAATTTGGTGGTATAAAAAAGAAGTTTGTGATTTTTTAATAAGTTTTGGGGGTTTAAATTATTGCATGTATGGTTTCCTTCTTGGGGTGAAAAGTTACACCTAACCCGAAACCTAACCACGAACCCCCTCCTAGGGAGTAACACATTTACTAATATAAGGGAGCACAAATTTAAAAATTTTGTTCCAGCCATGTGAATCCCCTCTGTTTGGGTTCACACCATTTTCTAGCTTGGGTGCAAGGTTTGGGAAAACTATGCGCCAACCGTGAACTACCCCACTTCCTTCCAAAAGTCTCTTATTTTTGTCCAAACTCATGCCAAGGTAACAACAAAATAAAAATTATTCAAAATAAGTAAAAACATACCTTAAACAAGATCAATACCTCTCTAGAAAAGGTTGGGATCTTATAATTTCCCTACCATATAATAGATGAAACTCAAACTATATTCCCAACCATCTATAAGATTACACGTCAAAAAGATCTGGTCACTAAGCCCAAATATCTGCTTCTCACTCACATGTTTCCTCATTCACATGCCCATGTTTCTACAATACATGAATTAACAACACTTTCTATCCCTTGAACACTTTATCACTGTGATCCAACACACGTATCAGATGATCCTCAAAGGATGCATTAGTCTCAAGGTCAACATCATCCACATCGATCACATAAAAAGGGTCAGGGTGATACCACTGATGTTTTGACACATGAAAATGTACTGTATAAAACTGTACCTCTATCAATAATCCAATCGGTACGCCATCATACTCATTCTCTCTAAGACCTCAAATGGTCCAACTAACCTGGGTTCCATGTTTCTCGGTCTTTTTATCCATCAGTGACCCAATCTGGGAAACAACTGAAGGAATACACGATCAATCGCTAAAAACTATAAGGGTTGTCGATGTTTCTAAATATACCATTTCTT
Organism: Viscum album; assembly: GCA_963277665.1. Lineage (NCBI taxonomy): Eukaryota > Viridiplantae > Streptophyta > Magnoliopsida > Santalales > Viscaceae > Viscum > Viscum album. Next base: position 1,468,565,644 of record OY728125.1, on the reverse strand, counting down.
CCTACTTTGATCCATAACTGTACGTTTCAGAATCAATTGAACCTAGTTTGATGTAACCCGTATGAGAATCATTCCCAACAACTCTCACTCATCTCACTCCATCTAACATAGAGGAGATCTGTATTGATTACCGTAATGTGTCTCATATGGTTCTATATGTATAGTTCCTTAAAAAAAATTTCTATAGGATAACTCCACTAATGCTAGGGTCTTATTTCCAAACCCACCACAGTGCGGGACACATGCTCGAAGCATGTCCTCAAGCACTTGTATAGTATGGTCAGACATCCTATCTATCTATGGGTTGAATTTAGTACTCATTAAAACCCCTTTACCAAGCGATTTATGTAATCCATAAAAAAATCATGAGTTAAAATGTGAATCATGGTCCAAAAAAAATATTTTGTGGCACCCCATTCAAACAGACTATATCCCAGACATATATGTCTCCCAACTTGTCATTTGAGAAACTATCTCGAATAGGAAAGAAGTGTTCAAAATTTTTTAATAGGTCCACGATCACCAAAATAGAATCATTTATATGATTATTCCTCGATAGACCCACCAAAAAGTCCATGGTAATGTTTTTTCACATCCATTTCAGAATGGGAAATAACGGCAGAAGACCACCAGGTCATTGATGCTCAACCTTCACATGTTAATAGTTTTAGAATCATTTCATAAACCCTTCTATCTACTTTTTCAGTTCTATCCATTAAAACTACCATCATAGGTCATTTTACATTTTGGTCACACCTAGATTCATCACCCACATTGAGGCATGAAATTCCCATATCAACTCTTCCAACATACTCATTAGTACAAAAATATGATTCCAAAATTAGATCTTTTCCTAATATATTGTCTAATCTAAAGGTAACTCCCCACCTTCAGGGATTTACCTCATGGAAAAACATTATGGATCCACATACTTCCTATCCCTAATCCATCTCAAAATTGTAGACACAACTAAAACTAATATGATATTCAACAGCTTCTGACTCACTAAAACCACAACATGCCTCTCAGTTAGAAATTCATCATCTTTCACTCATAACTAGACTCCTAAACTACATGAGTTCATGTTTTCCTAGTTAAATAATTATCCACACTGTTTCCCTTCATGGGAATATATTCTCTTTAAAAATCAAAAGACTGCATACACTAAACCCACCTTTGGTACTCGATATTCAAATATTACAGCAAAATGATATAATTTTTTATCTTATGATCATTATACAAATTGAATTTTTCCCTCAAAAGATAATTTTTCCAACACATTAAAGTATGAACCACTACATCTAATTTGATGTCATACGTAGGGTATTTACCTTTATGTTTCCGCAACTTCCATGACCTATATGACACAAATAAATCTCCCTACATCAACACTTCTCCAAGACCTATCCAAAAAGAGTAAAAAAACACTATATACTCCTCCCCTAACTCATTTTTAAACAATATTGGTTTTATATTCAAACACTTCTTCAAATCCTGGAAGGTAGTACCACTAGATTCCCTCCATTGAAATTTTACTCCCATCTTGGTCAATCATAAAACAGATTTTTCTAGTACGGAAAATACTTGGATGAACATATTATAATAACCCTCTTTACTTAGAAAACTATGGATATCAAAGGAATTCTTTGGTTGTTCCCATGGAAAAACTGCCTGAATATTCTTTGGGTCTATTGCCACACCTTCCTCTAAGATTAAGTTGTCACGACCCACCCTCGGGGCCCGTGCCGTGACTACCCCAAGCCCGCCTTCCATAGGCCAGGGGCTGGCGACTAGCACCAAGGCGTAAAATCCCAGTAAAAAGGGAAGGCATTGCCTAAAAAAAAATAAACTAGCACCTCAGAGTAACAAGCGGAAGTAAAGCAGTACACAAAACTAGAGCAACTGAGCTGAAGTAAAGGGGCCGGAAATACAAGCCCAACTGTAAAGTAAAGTACAACTCGAAAGGGAAAACAACAACTGAAAGTACAAGCGGCTCTTGGGACGTCCTCCTCGATTCTTACCTGAAGGGTAGGTACAGATGGCTCAGCTCCTAGATCGTCCACCACGGATCCTACCTGAAGGGTAGGTACAGATAGCTCCACAACTCCTCTGGTCCAACTGTCCGCTCCGAGCACGTTCCGCTCAGTGGTCCTCCTCCGGGTACCGACCTACTCCGTAAGCCTCAACCGCAGTCAGCGCTGTCCGTCGTCTGCAACCAACACAACGAAGTGCAGGCATAGCCCGTGCAGGGGTGAGTATAAGATACTCAGTAGGGACCCCGAGACCCTCGAAGGTCTCCCGAAATCCACAAAGGATAAACAACATGAAGGATACAATCACGAAGTAACATCCAGTATTGATTAGGTATATTCCCATACATATACCTATGTCACCAATTTCCGTTCGGCTCCAACACCGAGCCCAAGAACAACCCAATCCACAAAGAAGAGTAAACAGTAAATCCACACAGGATAACAGTACAAGTCCACACAGTTAATAACAAGTTTATGAAATCAACGGATAACCAATTACCCAGGTATATGCCCATACATATACCTAAGTTATCAAGCGACCCATCTCAATCATGAGGAAACACAAAGATCATTGACTCAGCTCAAACCAGGATTTTCATTATCGAAACCGTAGCTGCTGAAGAGCCCCGTCTCTGAAGTGTGCAGTAGTCCTGTCACGACTCCGAGGTACTGCTCACTAATCATAAGACTGCTGAGGTACTCCTCCTGTCGAGTACTGCGGGTTTGCGGCCAACTACCGGGCGCTCCGTCTGCTGAGGGTCTGTCGCCAAATACCGGGCGCTCACCCAAATAGCCTACTGAGGTACTCCTCCTGTCGAGTACCGCGGGTTTGCTGCCAACTACCAGGCGCTCCGTCCGCCGTGGGTCTGCTGCCAACTACTGGGCGCTCCGTCCACTGGGCTAGTCGACTCACTCCAAGTCGAGTCGGTCAAGCAGTCGTCAGGTCTCAGTCGGCTACACGGTCTCCGTACTCCGCACGCACGTCTCCACCGTCGCGAGTCTGTCGCTACAACCAAGCGCACACACTCCGTAGAGTATCGCGGGTCCGCCGCTACAACCAAGCGCTCCACCGCCAAGGGTCTGCTGCTGCATCCAAGCGCACCACCACTGTCAAGTACCACGGTTCCGCTGCTATACCCAAGCGCTCCCCCGCCCGCTCGTCTCCGGGAGGGTCCACTCCACGAGCTACTGGTCGATACTCTAAGTATCTCAAAGTCCAACGAAGAAGTGCCACATACGTCCGCTACGTCAAAGGAGTCTCAACGCAACAGACGGCGCGTCAATCAGACGCCCGGTCTGTGAGTTATTAGCCTTTTCGTCCCGAGGGGCCGGTTGGTTTCGTGAGCGAACCAAACCCGGCCATATCTCAACTGTATCCAAAACTCGGGCGGAGTATGTCAAAAGTTCCGTCCCACTTAGAGGATTCCATCAAAGTCGACGGCACGTCAATCGGACGTCCGGAACTCAAGATATGAGTGTTTCCGCTCCGAGGGCCCGGTTGGTTTCGTGAACGAACCAACCCGGCTGTACTCCACCTGCGTCCAAACCTCGGGCGGAGTATACCAAAAGATCCGTCTCACTAAGAGGTACTTATCAGAACTGACGGCACGCCGTTCGGACGTCCGTAGCTCAAGATATGAGCGTTTCCGCTCCGAGGGCCCGGTTGGTTCTGTGTACGAACCAACCCGGCCGAACCCAAAGTATCCGAAACTTTGAGTGAGTTATACCGAAACGACCGTTTCGATCCAAGGATCGCGTAGCCGCAGACGGTTCGTCATTCGGAGGCCCGTAGCTCAAGTTACGGGCAAATAACCGTTCTGGTTCGAGAAGGAAGGGGTCCGGGCCGACCCGGCCCGAACCGGCCCGGCCGGTTCGGCCGGCGGCGCGCGGAGGCGGCGCGGCGGTGCGCTGAGGCGGCGCGGCGGTGCGCTGAGGCGGCGCGGCGGTGCGCTGAGGCGGCGCGGCGGCGCGCTGGGCGCGCAGGCGGCGCACGGGGCGAGACCCCCGCCCGCTCGTTTTTCCCCCTGGCGGCGCGGCACGTGCCGCGCCGGTTTCAAATAAAAACCGCCCCCTCACATGAGGGGGCCTGCTGGACGACACGGGGGGCGCTGCCCCCCCCCACTTCTAATGTTAACCGGCCCCCAATTTAATTGGGGGCCATTTAAGGCTAACCGGGGAAAATTAATTTCCCCGGTTTGACTTCCTTCCGGCCGGCCCGACCTGGCCGGCCGGTTCCCTTTCGTCTTCCGACACCGGTGGCCCGGTTGGCCGCCGTTCTTCTCAATCCGCCGCGGCCCGGAACCGGCCGCGGCCTTCGTCGTCCGGCGCGGTGCGACGGCACCGCGCGCCTTCGCCGCGGCCCCGCTCCGGCCGCGGCGCCTTTGTTTTCTCCTCTGATGCGGCGCGGCGGCGTTGCATCCAACGGTCGCACTTCCTTTACTCCGCCGCGGCCAACGGGCCGCACCTCATTGCTCCGACGGCTTGGTCAATCCGGCCGTGGGAGACCACTATGGCCCTCGTCGTCCGGAGTGGCGCGTCAATCTCGCGCACTCCCATGAACCCCTTGCGTCCAAGCGCGGTGTCACGGCACCACTCCGCCTCTTCTTCGAACCACGAGTAAAATTCCAAAAACAAGGTTCGGGAGGAGGATCGACCGTGTTTGTGCTGTCTGATCCCCTCCCATGTTAAAGATAACAAGCGGTCCAATAATTTATTTATGAAGACGTAAATTAAATTAGGAAATAAGGTACAACCCCTACCTCGAAGGAAGCTCGCGGTGCTCGTCAACGATCCGCGAAGGACGAGCGTCGCGGAGGTCGGACGTCACGGAGGAAGACGTCGCCAGCATCACGGTTATGGCATCGTGGAGACGGACGTGGGTTCGCCGCGAGAGGCACGTCGCGGAAGAGATGACGCGGAAGAAGCACGTCGCGTCGCAGATACGGCGTCGCGGATGGACCGTGTTCTTCGGCGGAGAAGTTCTTCGTTGAAGAACGGCGTTCTTCGCGTTCTTCGTTGAGTTTGAAGAAGATGAAGAAGACTTCCCTACTCTCTCAAGGAGATAAAATTCTAACAAAATAAAATAAGACACTTTCTTATTTTATTCACACAACCCAACCTCTTTGAATTTCATAGGTTTGAAATTCAATAACCACACACAACTCACCTCATTAACTCATTACATTTAAGTCATTGGTTTATAACTTAAGTTAACATAATTTAAGTGGGAGTTGAGGGGGTTTTAGAGGATATGAAGGGGTGGGGTTCGTGTGGGCCCCACCACCCTCATAACCTCCCATGGGAGGTTGGGTGGTTACCCAACTTCCAACAAGAGATAACATTTAGAGTAAATAATAAAAATTGTAGTGTAATTACAAAGTAAACATCCACAATTTTTATTATCAACACTCGCAAGTACGCAACTCCAGAACAGGAGTTCCTAAGCGTAAACCAGTGCTACGGTTCCATCGGTGCCCTCAGAATTCGATTCCGGGCATCGGTTCAAAAGTTAGAAAAACCCGCTCGTTCGTTCACTGAACGTACCCGAGCCAAACTTCGGTTGATGATTCCGGGCCCACCGGACCTCGGAATCAGGTGCCGTCTGAAACTGCGCTCTTGTAAAATTCCAAAGAAAATTAACAAAAAATTTTCCTTGAAATTTCCGGGTCTTTACATTACTCCCACCTCAGGGATTTACGTCCCCGTAAAGCTTCAACTCACACTTAAGGGAAACAAAGTAGTACTGAGCACGCAACTGAGCTTTACGCTCCCATATGCTCACCTGAAGATCTCGTGCTACCCGTGAAGCACCCCAGAGGAAGAAACCGTTCACGTAGAACCTGCTCCTGTCGATCCTCGTTCTCTACTAGAACCTCTGTGCTTGTCGCCCTATCATCGACGTCCAACTCCCCGAGGTCGATGACGTGTGAAGAAACATACACGTATCTCCACAACTGAGACACGTGGTGGACATTATGCACCCGATGCGACTGAGGTGGTAGGGTCAAGCGGTAAACCTTCTCGCCTACCCTGCTGAAGATCAAAAGGTCCATCGAACATCGGAGGTAACATGCCGCCTCGGCCACCTCTCCGAAACCTCATCGGGGTGAGACCGTATAAGAACGTGTTCGTCACCCTAGAACTCAAGAGGTTTCCCTTTTTAGGTTAGAACTGAAACTCAAAACTCCTGCTGCCACAAGGGTAGGGTTGACCAACTCAAGAGTGATCGGTCACACCCTCTTATTCCTGAGTTTAACATGTGCTGCCCAGGGTTTCCTTTTTGCCGACCAAGGAAAACCCATTCTGACGTTTGCCTAAAACAGTCAACCAGAATATGATTTGTGAATCAAAACCATACCCAGATCAACGTCGTAAGGCCTCTACGCTTCCACCAAGAGATTCCAACCGAAACTCTCGCCTCGAGGTCAAATCACACCGTCGGCGTAAGCGTGATTATCGAGTCTCCTCCCAAAGGTATCTCCAGACGTGAGGGTCAAGTCTACGGCTTACCCGGAACCTCTAGGTCTGGGAAATGATTCGTGGAAGGGTAGAATGATTGGTTCCTATGTCTATAGATATGGCATCTCGTAGTAGACATAATTCGTACCCCGAATCATTCTTAGAGCTCCTGGGTCACACTCCTTGACCGCAATGCAGCTACTCCCCTCCCCAGCCCTCCTGCTCCCTGAGCCTGGCGGGAACTACTAAGTCGGGTGGTCGTAACATGTCGAAATGTACACCACCACATGCTGCTCTACAAGCTCTTCTTCCACGTCTGCTACCCTGCAGATTCATCTGTCCTTAGCACTTCCTCCTCCTGAAACATTTTACACGCCCGAGTCTCTGAGACTGGCACTAGTTTCCTGCCTTTCACTGCTAACGTTCACAACCACAAAGGTTCTCTCTAGCATCCTAGCATAGGTAGGAATGCATAGAGGAAAAGTAATGGTTCAGATGTCCTTTATACACACTTCGTTGAGAAGTTCGAGTCTAAAGAACTGATCACAACGTAACCAACGAGTACCAAGATTGATTGGTAAGCCACGTTGAGTGCTCTGCTTCCGACATGTCGTACTGTCGAAGCTGTATTAGCTCCAGAAAACTCACAACCACCTCCTCAAGCCAGTCCTCAGCCGCCTACGAGTCAGGCTCACCTCGAAACTTGAGGGATATCTGGTGCTAAAACATATGTAAGGCACTAAGCCTGTGAGTCTCTGCTACCGGTACCGCCGGTAGTGTCTGCTGACCAACAGGTAGTGACATAGCTGGCGCACTACCCGTAGGTACTATCCCAGGTATCGGTTCGCGTACCGAAGCCTTATTACTATAAGGACCAACCTCATGGTCACTCACTGGAAACACCAGGAGCTAAGATCATCATCCGCTCTACTAGTACCCAAGCTAGGCGTAGAACTCTAGCAACCGCCTCCATCCAGTCCACTGCTGCCTGGGAAATCTATCTCGCCTCGTATCCTCAGAGGCCTCTACTGTTGGAACTCGTGCATCGCGCTCTGCTAGCGTGCACTGTCAGCTAGTGGCATCTGCTGCCTAACGGGTGGTGGTGCTGCTGGTACACCACCCGAAGGTGCCAACACTGAAAAAGGGCCCTGCACCGGAGTCTCGCTGCTCGGTGGGCCATCATCGAGAACTCTCTCGGAACTCTAGCTAACTATCTGCATGGTGACATCCTGAACAGATGTGTCACGGTCAACGATTTATACCTGGTGAGTTGACCTGGTTTGAGCTGACTTTAAACCTTTTGGGAAACACACACGCAATCAGTGTTTTCGTGCATTAAGTCGGAAATCAGAAGTCAGGGTCCTGGTGTACGGATACGTCGGCCGCCGCACCAACACTGGACTCCCTGGACTGATAACCACACTCAATACACTAAACACTATTGCTTCACATAGAAAAAAGATCAGAGTCTGCGGTAGAACCGACCCCTCTGATACCAATTTGTCACGACCCACCCTCGGGGCCCGTGCCGTGACTACCCCAAGCCCGCCTTTCATAGGCCAGGGGCTGGCGACTAGCACCAAGGCGTAAAATCTCAGTAAAAAGGGAAGGCATTGCCTAAAAAAAAAATAAACTAGCACCTCAGAGTAACAAGCGGAAGTAAAGAAGTACACAAAACTAGAGCAACTGAGCTGAAGTAAAGGGGCCGGAAATACAAGCCCAACTGTAAAGTAAAGTACAACTCGAAAGGGAAAACAGCAACTGAAAGTACAAGCGGCTCCTGGGACGTCCTCCTCGATTCCTACCTGAAGGGTAGGTACAGATGGCTCAGCTCCTGGATCGTCCACCACGGATCCTACCTGAAGGGTAGGTACAGATAGCTCCACAACTCCTCGGGTCCAACTGTCCGCTCCGAGCACGTTCCGCTCAGTGGTCCTCCTCCGGGTACCGACCTACTCCGTAAGCCTCAACCGCAGTCAGCGCTGTCCGTCGTCTGCAACCAACACAACGAAGTGCGGGCATAGCCCGTGCAGGGGTGAGTATAAGATACTCAGTAGGGACCCCGAGACCCTCGAAGGTCTCCCGAAATCCACAAAGGATAAACCACATGAAGGATACAATCACGAAGTAACATCCAGTATTGATTAGGTATATGCCCATACATATACCTATGTCACCAATTTCCGTTCGGCTCCAACACCGAGCCCAAGAACAACCCAATCCACAAAGAAGAGTAAACAGTAAATCCACACAGGATAACAGTACAAGTCCACACAGTTAATAACAAGTTTATGAAATCAACGGATAACCAATTACCCAGGTATATGCCCATACATATACCTAAGTTATCAAGCGACCCATCTCAATCATGAGGAAACACAAAGATCATTGACTCAGCTCAAACCAGGATTTTCATTATCGAAACCGTAGCTGCTGAAGAGCCCCGTCTCTGAAGTGTGCAGTAGTCCTGTCACGACTCCGAGGTACTGCTCACTAATCTTAAGACTGCTGAGGTACTCCTCCTGTCGAGTACTGCGGGTTTGCGGCCAACTACCGGGCGCTCTGTCCGCTGAGGGTCTGTCGCCAAATACCGGGCGCTCACCCAAATAGCCTACTGAGGTACTCCTCCTGTCGAGTACCGCGGGTTTCCTGCCAACTACCAGGCGCTCCGTCCGCCGTGGGTCTGCTGCCAACTACTGGGCGCTCCGTCCACTGGGCTAGTCGACTCACTCCAAGTCGAGTCGGTCAAGCAGTCGTCAGGTCTCAGTCGGCTACACGGTCTCCGTACTCCGCACGCACGTCTCCACCGTCGCGGGTCTTTCGCTACAACCAAGCGCACACACTCCGTATAGTATCGCGGGTCCGCCGCTACAACCAAGCGCTCCACCGCCAAGGGTCTGCTGCTGCATCCAAGCGCACCACCACTGTCAAGTACCACGGTTCCGCTGCTACACCCAAGCGCTCCCCCGCCCGCTCGTCTCCGGGAGGGTCCACTCCACGAGCTACTGGTCGATACTCTAAGTATCTCAAAGTCCAACGAAGAAGTGCCACATACGTCCGCTTCGTCAAAGGAGTCTCAACGCAACAGACGGCGCGTCAATCAGACGCCCGGTCTGTGAGTTATTAGTCTTTTCGTCCCGAGGGCCCGGTTGGTTTCGTGAGCGAACCAAACCCGGCAATATCTCAACTGTATCCAAAACTCGGGCGGAGTATGTCAAAAGTTCCGTCCCACTTAGAGGATTCCATCAAAGTCGACGACACGTCAATCGGACGTCCGGAACTCAAGATATGAGTGTTTCCGCTCCGAGGGCCCGGTTGGTTTCGTGAACGAACCAACCCGGCTGTACTCCACCTGCGTCCAAACCTCGGGCGGAGTATACCAAAAGATCCGTCTCACTAAGAGGTACTTATCAGAACTGACGGCACGCCGTTCGGACGTCCGTAGCTCAAGATATGAGCGTTTTCGCTCCGAGGGCCCGGTTGGTTCTGTGTACGAACCAACCCGGCCGAACCCAAAGTATCCGAAACTTTGAGTGAGTTATACCGAAACGACCGTTTCGATCCAAGGATCGCGTAGCCGCAGACGGTTCGTCATTCGGAGGCCTGTAGCTCAAGTTACGGGCAAATAACCGTTCTGGTTCGAGAAGGAAGGGGTCCGGGCCGACCCGGCCCGAACCGGCCCGGCCGGTTCGGCCGGCAGCGCGCGGAGGCGGCGCGGCGGTGCACTGAGGTGGCACGGCGGTGCGCTGAGGCGGCACGGTGGTGCGCTGAGGCGGCGCAGCGGCGCGCTGGGCGCGCAGGCGGCGCACGGGGCGAGACCCCCGCCCGCTCGTTTTTCCCCCTGGCGGCGTGGCACGTGCCGCGCCGGTTTCAAATAAAAACCGCCCCCTCACATGAGGGGGCCTGCTGGACGACACGGGGGGCGCTGCCCCCCCTTCTAATGTTAACCGGCCCCCAATTTAATTGGGGGCCATTTAAGGCTGACCGGGGAAAATTAATATCCCCGGTTTGACTTCCTTCCGGCCGGCCCGACCTGGCCGGCCGGTTCCCTTTCGTCTTCCGACACCGGTGGCCCGGTTGGCCGCTGTTCTTCTCAATCCGCCGCGGCCCGGAACCGGCCGCGGCCTTCGTCATCCGGCGCGGTGCGACGGCACCGCGCGCCTTCGCCGCGGCCCCGCTCCGGCCGCGGCGCCTTTGTTTTCTCCTCCGATGCGGCGCGGCGGCGTTGCATCCAACGGTCGCACTTCCTTTACTCCGCCGCGGCCAACGGGCCGCGCCTCATTGCTCCGGCGGCTTGGTCAATCCGGCCGTGGGAGACCACTATGGACCTCGTCGTCCGGAGTGGCACGTCAATCTCGCGCACTCCCATGAACCCCTTGCGTCCAAGCGCGGTGTCACGGCACCACTCCGCCTCTTCTTCGAACCACGAGTAAAAATCCAAAAACAAGGTTCGGGAGGAGGATCGACCGTGTTTGTGCGGTCCGATCCCCTCCCATGTTAAAGATAACAAGCGGTCCAATAATTTATTTACGAAGACGTAAATTAAATTAGGAAATAAGGTACAACCCCTACCTCGAAGGAAGATCGCGGAGCTCGTCAACGATCCGCGAAGGACGAGCGTCGCGGAGGTCGGACGTCACGGAGGAAGACGTCACCGGCATCGCGGTTATGGCGTCGCGGTAGACGGACGTGGGTTCGCCGCGAGAGGCACGTCGCGGAAGAGATGACGCGGAAGAAGCACGTCGCGTCGCGGATACGGCGTCGCGGATGGACCGTGTTCTTCGGCGGAGAAGTTCTTCGTTGAAGAACGGCGTTCTTCGCGTTCTTCGTTGAGTTTGAAGAAGATGAAGAAGACTTCCCTACTCTCTCAAGGAGATAAAATTCTAACAAAATAAAATAAGACTCTTTCTTATTTTATTCACACAACCCAACCTCTTTGAATTTCATAGGTTTGAAATTCAATAACCACACACAACTCACCTCATTAACTCATTACATTTAAGTCATTGGTTTATAACTTAAGTTAACATAATTTAAGTGGGAGTTGAGGGGGTTTTAGAGGATATGAAGGGGTGGGGTTCGTGTGGGCCCCACCACCCTCATAACCTCCCATGGGAGGTTGGGTGGTTACCCAACTTCCAACAAGAGATAACATTTAGAGTAAATAATAAAAATTGTAGTGTAATTACAAAGTAAACATCCACAATTTTTATTATCAACACTCGCAAGTACGCAACTCCAGAACAGGAGTTCCTAAGCGTAAACCGGCGCTACGGTTCCATCGGTGCCCTCGGAATTCGATTCCGGGCATCGGTTCAAAAGTTAGAAAAACCCGCTCGTTCGTTCACTGAACGTACCCGAGCCAAACTTCGGTTGATGATTCCGGGCCCACCGGACCTCGGAATCAGGTGCCGTCTGAAACTGCGCTCTTGTAAAATTCCAAAGAAAATTAACAAAAAATTTTCCTTGAAATTTCCGGGTCTTTACATAAGTGACCCAATAAGTGTACCTAATCAATACAAAACAAACACTTTAGATATCTTGGTGTATAGATTATTCTCTCTCAGTATACTTGGTAAGATTTCAATATAATGGGAATGATTATCATAAGATTTGAGTACACCCAGATGTCATCAAAAAACACTACCACAAACTGATCTAGGTATGATTGGATTATTCCATACATAAATTCCATAAAAACTATTAGTGTGGTCCTCAACCCGAATGAATTAAGGTGAAATCATAAAGGCCATACCAACTTATAAATTATTCCTCTTTATATAAGAAGGATGAACTATCAAATTATTATACCCTAATCTCAATTCAATCTTTTTACAAAACAAAATATACCCTCAACTGGTCAAAAGGAACATCAATATGTGGAAGAGGATAATATTTATTCAGAGCAATTTGGTTCAACTTCCTGTAATCAACTCACAAGCATAGATTCTTGTCAACCTTATTTTTAAACAAGACTGGAGAACGCCAAGGAAATGTACTCGTATGGATAAATCCTTTATCCTAAATTATTTTAGCTAAGTTTTGAGCTCGTGATCCTTTATTGGTTTATTTTTTATGCTAGAATCGAAACTGGCTCAGCTTCTGAGATTATCTTAATTGTCAATTCAACGTCTCTCTCAAGTGGAATCCCTAAGAATTGCTCTAGAAAAACATCATGAAACATATTAACTATGTGTGGAAGGAAATCATTATTTTAACCACCATCATCCAGTAAAAGACTAGAAACCTAGGCTACGAGGTCCTCCAGTTAATGAACAAGACCTGCATGGACTACTTAGATATCCCACTCTTTGTAGTGATTATAATTTTCACCCTCAGAAGGCAAAAAGTTTTCTCTCATGCGCTAACAATATATATAGGCTCGATGTTGAACTAATCAGTCCATACCCAAAATTAGCAAAAATCCTATCATAAAAATGATGCGCAGATCTCATAAAAAATGATACTCCCCAACCTCAAGATAACACCCCTCCCAGATACATATGTCTCTCGACCATAATTTCAATGTGGTATCTATCGTCATTTCCCTGCTCACAAACTCCACCACCAGGCTCAAACCAATCCAAAATTTTCTAGATATAAAATAATTAGAGGCTCTAGTATCAAATAAGGAACTATACAACATAGAATATATATAAATATTATCTCTAACTATCGATGATATATCCACTATATCCACCAAGGTAAGATTAATGTCATGAAACAGTTATACACGACTTCCATGTGATGCAGTCTCAATCCCTTGAGAAAAATTCTACTTATATGGGTGTTATTTCCTAGAAGTAATGTGTTCATTTCCTCTACCACCACATCCATTATAACTACAAATTCAAGGAAAATATGGTGTAGAATATCCACTTATCATACTCTGGGTTTTCCTAGATGCTCCATCACCATCAATATTTTGTGGTTTCCTATAGAACCTCTATAGATGACCCATCCTTACACTGTCTCAACACTCTAATGATGGTTGCGTGAAATGTCTATGTATGTGTCCTGACCTACCACACTGGTGATATATCAGTCGAGAAAGGTCTTCTATAACTAAACCCTATTTTGGCCACTCCACTTTACACTACTCTGGATAAAATATCATAATAAATCTTACTTCTCTCATAAGTCGCACATATTGACCATCTAGTAGAAATAATATGTCCTCCAGGAGAATCCTCTTTTAGGATCCCCTAAAAAATGAAAGCCTAATTCACTACTTTTGAAAACTTCTTCATTGTAATGATATTCACTTGGGAATTAATTTCACATTTATTCCCATTTTGAAACCTTTTTTTTCTAAATTAGCCACACCGCCACCAATGATAGAACAAATCACTAAAAATAATTAATTCTTATATTATATTCTATCATGGACATTCTACACTTATTCAACCACATGAATTCAACTACTCTATCCTTCTTGATCATCTAATGTTAAAAGTGATCCAATAACTTCTCCTGAAATTCCATCCACTCCATATTCTCAAACATTCCATCCTGAGTTTGGATGTCCCACCATCACTTTTCTTGACCATGTAACATGTAAGAATCCTATTAGATCTCTTCTTAGTAGGATTCTCCAATTGGTAATGTATAGTGTTGATATACTCAATCCATATCTCATCCACCATAGGTCCACCCTCATTGGTAAATGTCAGAGTGTGCTGCAATTGAAACTTCTTGGCCCGATCAGGCATTCTTTTCAAAATTTTCCCTAGGTCTCTTTATATCAACTACATGAATCAAGAAAAATTCTCTTAGAACAGATCTCTCAATTCCTCAATCGGCACTATCAGGGAGTGAGGTTCTACTAATGGAGGATTATTTCTATCCATATCCACTTGTTATCCTCTCAACAAGCATCATCATGGAGGAATATCTCTATAATTACAAAAAAAATGTCTCAAGAAACATATCAAAACCATAACATAATTATAGGGATTCACATAAATTCAAAACAAATCATCCCCCAAACCCCTCTACGTAGTCAAAATCGAGGTTTTATCACTACCCTTAACCATCCTACATCTAGGTCATGGTTAAATAAGGGTAAAATAATTCTCATTATTCATGTTTCTCATTATACACCCATTAATTCACAATTTTCATCATTTTTCAATTTCAAATTTTCACATTAGTCACCTTTTTTAGTTGAATTACACACGCAAGGAAAAATATTTATATTTCATCAACTCACCCAAAATTCATTTTCCCATGCTTACCTAAAATGATGCATTTCACAAAATAATCATCAATGACTAGAATGATGCATAATTACCTGACTCTTGTGTAATTCTATGTCACAATTGAAATATTATAATACTAAAAATCATTAATCACGTCACATAACAGGTGTATCACTCAATGAGAAATAACATAAACTGTAACAACACACATTAATAACAAAAAATCCCACACTGTGTATTTGGACTTTACCCTTGTACATGGGTTAGATACTCCCCTTCACGAGCTCTTAACCATGGCCCAATTAATCCTATTCTCCTATCTACCTTTACCAAAAAGTAAGACAAAATAAAAGAAAATAAACTCCTTTGATACCACTTTTTAACATCCAAATCAGGGTTCCACACACTAGTTCCCTGAATTGGTCAGTCAAAAGACCTCAAGCGTGCCTCCCTATATGCTAGAGGTCACTGACTAGCAGTGAGGGTCTAATATCAATCATGGAGAGACTATTCCCTTTTTATCAAAGTATCACAGTAGTGGAAATAATTTAAAATATCCCAATGAAATATCCAATAATAAAAAAAGAGTATCACATGATAACCGATACAGTAAATACAACATTCAAACTAAAAAAGTATATATGGAAGGCCAAGTACATGTTAAGTGTCAATATGTGAAACCCAACATAAATAAAGATCCTAAAAAATCTCAAGAGGGTCTCATACCACATCTAGTTCCATCATCCATGCCCCATCCTGACATAGCCATCAAACATATGTATTTGTCACTTATCATGTCCTTAAACCATGAAATCTATTTGAGTAATGATATAGAAGCTGGATTAGGGTATGAGTACAACATATTAAGCCACCACCAACGTCATAAAAAGCAATACCCTGTCAATAAAAGTGTATGAATTTGTATAAAGAATTAATTAAAATACATAAGTAAAATTTTATCACATTTTAATATTCTTTAATTAACCACATAAACCTCGAGGTTTCCAAGGACACATGAACTCTCAATACCTACTTTATCCCATGTCAGAGTCTAAAAAATATCACATATTAAATTAACAATTCATTATAACACATGGTATTTCATTATCCATTTAAACTCAATTATCCATAATGACCTATTTGAACCATGGTCCAATGCCATCATTTTGGGACTAGGACATGATTCCTTGGACCCTTTGGGTATTTGAAGAAGCAGACTGTGACCCAAAACTCATTGTCCAATAATCACACAACCAGGATTGTGAATTAGTAGTATGTGTCCCACAATCATTTATCACTATGGGTTTTTTATTACAATACCATGTCTCACACAAGTATATCAATATATTTATCACTATAGGATTTTGATGTAGTAGACCATGTCCAATACATGAATAATAATCAATTAATAACTATGGGATTTTGATATAGTAGACCATGTCCCACATACCAATACCAATCAATCAAAATATCACATGTATCGTAATATTACATATATCTCATCAATCATGGTTAATCAACATTAACTATATTATCAAACTTCACAATCACAACATCTACTAATTAATTCAATAATTAATTAATCCAATTTAATCAATTTCATAATCACAACAATTCCAATGAATTAATTCACCAATTAATTATTCCAATTTATCTAAATAATAAAACACAACAGTTTACATTAATTCATTCAACCATTAATTAATCCAATTCAATATTTTCAATATCACAATAATTAATTATTTCAAATTCAAAAACCTCAATATCCCATTAATTAATTCAATGATTAATTAATCCAAATATAGAAAATTCAATTAATAAAAATTCAACAGAAATTATATAATTACATACATGTAATTGAAATAAAGTCTTATTTATTTTATTAATAGGCCACCAACATCAAATTTTTGACGATTGATCTCCTAGTGGGAATTCCTAAAATTGGAAGGGAAATATCAAACTCATGATGAAGAATGGGATCTTAAATAAAATCATAGAAATAAGACCAAATTGATCAAGATCAATAAATCCTAGATCTATATCTTATACCAAAAGGGAAAACACCCCTTCAAAGGATATAATAATAAAGGTAGAGAGGGAGGAAATGACATGGGATGATATTATCTTTTTGGGAGATGTGAATATCATTAATCCATGCTTAGAAAGTCCAATAATGAAGGTCATAATGGTTTGTAATACATCTAAAATACTAAAAAAACAAGATAAAATGATTATGGGTCTATTTTGGGGGTTTATAGTATAATATGGGGGTTTGTAAATTCTTTAAATAATTTGGGGGGGGGGGGGGGTTAAAATCTCATACACATGGATTCTTGATCAGGTTTCACGATTTCCCATAACCATGAGACTAACTATGAACCTCCTCTCGTAGTGTCACATGGTTACTACTAGAAGGGGGAATGGTTCAAAAATTGTGTGCCATCCATTATAATCTTCTCTATTTGGGTACCCAATTTTTTGTGGTCTGGGTGTATTATTAGGGTAAATTATGCACTAATCGTCTACTACACCATTTCCTTTCAAAACTCTCCAATTTTCACCCAAATGAACCCTATGGTAAAACTAAAAAAATTACTCACAACAAACAAAATAATACCTAAAACAATCTTGATACCTCTCTAAAAAAGGTTGGGATCTTACAAAGTCTTTTTTGTGTAAACATATATAAATTTGGCACTCACATTTTGGGAGTTTTCATGATAGAACATGAAATTATAAATCCCCATTTTGGGATTTCCATAGCCAATTTAACTAGATCTAAGTCACAAATCCATCTCCTAATGGATTTTCACCTTTTCATTGTCATGTTGGGCGTATTAGTTAACTAAAATGGGAGATAAAATATTCATGAAAACTGGAATCCTCACAAGCCATTTTTTTAAATCTCAAAACACCCATTTAAAAAGGTCTCCAAGAAATGCAAAGGGATTGATCTAGATTTATTCATTCTGTGGAATTCAACTCAATACTAAAAATACTCTCAATCATCCATGAGAATTTTATTAAATAAAAACAACATTATCAAACTTAAAAAGTAATGAATAAAGAGACATAATAAAATAAACTATCCTAATCATCAAGGGATCATAAAACTCCCCCAAAAATACAATGGAACTACAATCTCAGAAATTTTTATCTGTTGGAAACATGTTAATCATAAAAAATTTAGATACCATATCTTCATGTATCACCCTTTAATATCACCTAGAAAAATAGATTCCCTCCCCTATTTTAAAAAATACACCTTTCATTATCTTCGCCTATGTCAACAAATGTTAACAAATGGGAGAGGTAAAATACCCAAGAAAATCTGATATAGATTTTGGGAGAGAATTCAATCTTAATAACACATTCATATATCGGAAGTGATCCTTCATTTGTGTATTCATCAATATGTCAAATAAATTATACATAATTTAGGAATATTATATTAATATATCACCACATAAAACCTTATTTATGATGAAGTGTAAGACAATGTCAATACTATTTAACCTTGAACATTACACCAAATTCATTATCATATTAATTTCACTTTTATCGATGAACCTAGTCATTAATGGATATGATAAATTCACCCCCATAAATTCAATTCATGAATTAATACATGTTAATTTTTTTATGTATAACTATGTCGAAAGATATTCAACTCCTTTTTTTCTAATGTAAATTGATTTTACTTCTTAGAGTTCCAATTAATTCATCTACCTCCAATAAATAATTCACCTCTAGAAGTATAATTCTGATCACCAATATCCCATGACCAACTGATATTGGTATATTCATAAAGATGAACTTATATTTTGAAATCTATAGATTCTTTGATATTGCATAGTTTTCACTTCATTGCTACAATATGAAACCCCTTTGGATTGTTTGGAAGAATACACATAGTGTAATGGAAAATACTGTGTCTAATCTCGACACCATAAAAAAAGTATAACAATAATCCTCTATTACCCTATTTTGACCGCATTATTTCCATCACCATTAATGGAAAATTTAGTCCTAAATATTATATGAGTGTATACCACTCTCAATTATACAATGAAAAACATATTCAACAACTCATGAGAATAGTTATCCTCTAATATAATGATAAAAATTAATGTGTTCATGACTTGAAAGACCAAAATTAATTTTATCTATCCTATAACTT
The DNA here is from genome assembly GCA_963277665.1 of Viscum album. Lineage (NCBI taxonomy): Eukaryota > Viridiplantae > Streptophyta > Magnoliopsida > Santalales > Viscaceae > Viscum > Viscum album. The sequence goes on along the minus strand of OY728125.1, from coordinate 1,468,546,772 downwards.
ACATTATAATGTTTCTTCTTATTTAGTTACAAATTACATACATGTTTCATCTTTGTTTCCATTAAAAATTATGTCATTGACATACACAATCTATATGAGAAAGTTTTTTCCATCTCCTTTGACATAGATACTAGAATTAATTAAATTTTCTTAAACTACATCCTCTATAAACCAATTTCTAAAATTGAATACTATGCTTGGGGGACATGTTTCAACCTAAGATTAATTCATCTCACAAACTGAAGAACTATCAACATCAAATATAAAAAACTAGTTGTTCAATGTCGAACTATTCCTTAAGTTCATCATTCTAAAAAACTATCATTATGAACATTTTTAAAACATGATAGATCCTTTGAGAAAATATCCTTAGAAATATCCTTATTTATTTGATCCTTAGGACTAGAGTAAAGTCTATTAAAAATTTAATAAATTAGATAGTATCCATTATAAACATTATGAGATTTGTTCTATTTTTTTTCTAATTGCTAATTGATTATATTTCAAAAAAACCCACTATATGTCTATCAAATTCATGTATTTGGGTTGTGACACCAATTTCCAAGTGTCATTTTTCTTAATTTGATTTATCTATTTATCCATAAATTATATCCTATCTTTATTCTTCAATTAACCTTCAATTTGTTTGTTTATATTTTAAATGAATGATAATGTAATTAGTATTCCTCAAACCCCTTTTGGGTTTGGAATCCATTACTATAATCTATATGAATGCCCTAAATTTATTCATCTTTCTAATTTTTAAGAACATAATTTATTATCTCTAAAAGATATCCTCATATTTGGATATTTCATAATCATAATGAGAGTTGTGAAAATATGATCATGCATCTATTATACTCCCTTATTGTAATATTATCGAATATCTTCACAAATTTCATGACTAATGGGATATTTTATTAATGAAGAATAATTATTTTCTAACACAATTCATTCAAGGTTGAAATTGTCTGTATTAACTTATTATTATAACACCAGTAACTACCTCCACCTGGGGTATATTTAATAAATATAACTTTATTATATCTCTCATATTTACCTTGAATATTGATTTAACAAGTACTATTGAATACCTTAGAGTTCTTCAAGTTTAGATTCATTACAAAAAATACCTCATATGGTGCATTGGATAAATTGGATTGATGTAATAATAGATTGAGAATATTGGAATCTATATTTTTTTTTCTTATATTGAAAAATATTTCATGGTTATATGATCTGATAACATGGTACATCCCATGTTCACTAAGATGTGATTTTTAAACAAATATATTGTATTTTTGGGGTGTGTATTGAGTATTATATTCATGCCTTATTCCATGATTCATATGATATTCCTCTATGTATACATTAATTTATATGAATACATCATTGGATTGAAATATTTTAGTTTAACAACACATTTTATTTCAAGTTTTTCATTAAAATTGTTTGAATAATTTAGGAGATTTTGATTTAATCAACATAAAATAATGATAATTCAAATGAGTAAAATAATTAACAAAATTAGGAAATACCTATATTCATTGGCCAAACTCTATCTCATTATACCACACCCTTTTTATTATATAATCATAAATAATTTCTATTCTTTTATCCATTCATAATTTAAATTCTATATATTAGTCATATATTTATGATCGCTTAACTTTTCCATATTTTCTTCCCTAGATATCCATGAGTCTTATTCCAAATATAACTTTACTTTTTTATGCTCATGAACAAAGTATCTTGATAATTAGAATTATGAAATATAGTAATTATTATTATATATTCCTTTATCAATATTGTTTTTTAATTAATACTCTTAATAAAACATCAATTCTGTTAAAATATCACTTCATTCCCATTGTCACAAAGCATGGAGACACTTGAGAGGTTAATGTTAGTCCATTGACATTGATAACTTCTCTACATTTATTCTTACTGGTCCTGATGAATATAAATAATTTAATTATAAGTTGTCCATAATTATTTAAATAAATAGATAACCCATCATACATTTTTATTTCATTCAATAGATTCTTTTTTAATGGTCACATGTGATGAGTAGAAACTATCAAGTATCAAATGATTCTCTCCTCTTGAAATTTTTACATGACCTCGACCAACATTTTTCTATCATGATTATTACTTCTCTTGATATATTTTGAATTATCCTTCGTATTGTAGTTTGATAATTATTGGAGTGTTTTATGAGTTGATCACAACTCCCACAAGCTTCCTTTATATATTTGAATTGTAACGCCCCGACCCCAGCTACCCAGAGTCGGTGCATTACTTCGTAACATTGGCATGATCACAAAAGATCAAGTCTCGAAAGACCGATTAGTTTAGTAGCCTTGGAAACACTAGATACATTCATAAATGTTACATTACATCATAAAGTGAAAAAATAATAACAAAGTCTTCATAGTCCACACTCATATCCTCTTCTGACTATCCCTGCAGGTCATTCATAAAATACTTCTTCACATCCTGGAAAATATTAAAACATTGAAAGGGGTGAGCTCAGATGCTCAGTAAGGATAACAATATTGCGGAAGCTTTCATAAATAAACATAGAAATTTAAGGCAATTTATAACTAAAACAAAATCCTTTTAAACATGAACTTCAACATAATATGGCAAAAGTAAAATGAGATAATGCCATTCACTTCTTTACATGGATATTCTACTGATCGAATAATCACATGCGATATCAATAACCACTTTCATAATGAGGGAATGTATAATGCCAGACATTATGAAACATTTTGTCAAGGCCTCGGCCAAGACGTCTAAAATGATTAAGGCCTCGGCCAAAACCATAAATCAAATTGGGAAAGGGCCTCGGCCAATTCCATGTCTAGTTGTCTCATGAGACCTACCGATGCATCGAGGAGCTATAGCGGGCTCCACCCGTCACTTATTATGTCCAATACATTCCTCATATGAACAGGTTTAAACATCTCATAAACCATAACATAATCGTATCACATAAAACATGCATAAAGGAAACATAACATTTCCACATTTCAATCACAAGATATCAATACAACACATTGATATAATAAAAACGCTTTCAAAACCATTTCCAATACCAAAATAAAAGAAAAGTATAACATGGTATTTATTATTCAAAAAAAAGGGTATGGCTTGTAGAGGATGCCGAAACTCAAATAGTGGTCACGGCGGAGGAGAAGTCATTGTCGCCGCATACGTACGACAAAAACATTCCCTTTTGTCATTTAGTAAACACCTCGTATAAAAATGATTCCTTTTGAATAAACGTAAAAGTCAAAGTGGTTTATACACCGTAAAAAAGAAATTTGTGTATAAAACCAAATATGCCTCAATGAAATGAGATTGAGACGAAGTCCTTACAAAGATCATTTTTAAAATAAAATAGATATATTATGTTTATTCACTATAGGTACACATAAAGAATACAAAATAAGACATAATAATATCATGACATAATTTGAAAGTTGGAGATTAACCCAAATAATGGAAGTTGGGTTAAGAAGTTCCCTTAAAAAGATCATTTTTTAAATAAAATAGATATATTATGTGTATTCACCATAAGTACACATAAATAAAATACAAATACAAGATATGACTTAATAATATAATGACATAATTTGAAAGTAGGAGATTAACCCAAAGAATGGAAGTTGGGTGAAGAAATTCCCTTACAAAGATCATTTTTTAAATAAAATAGATATATTATGTGTATTCACCATAAGTACACATAAATAAAATACAAATACAAGATATGAATTAATAATATAATGACATAATTTGAAAGTAGGAGATTAACCCAAAGAATGGAAGTTGGGTTAAGAAATTCCCTTACCTTGCGTCCTGTCCTGACTCGACCGTTCTTTAACCTCCTGAATAATAAACTAGAGTTAATTTATATTTACTTAAGAACCTTTTTCATGTTCATTATTCCTTTTATATCCCTTATTACCATGTTATGAACATTATTTAATTATTTAAGTTAATAACGGTCGTTTTGTCGATCTTTGGTACTTGAGTCAAAAATAAACTTCTTATAATTACAAGTTGTTCATGTGGTGAAATATCCATTATATCAAGAATTATATTCATGATGTAGATATCATTTATATAATATATATACAGTATATACATTCATTCATAATGTCACGTAACATTTAGAGGTAAGAAATGAAATGCACCGTTCATGGAGACGGTAAGCCGTACGTACGCATGAACGCTACTTTCATTTCTATTTTGTATTTAATGGAATGAAATCATAATGATATAAATTTATAATATCATTACAGTATAATATAGTGTATAATACCATTTAATCCATCCTTTATACATCCCACATATGGCATTAACGATTCAAATCACTTTGAGGGGGCGGTAGTCCGCACTTCCTAAAATGAAATTATCGCGTTTTACCCATAATGGAAATCATAAAGTATGACATTAATGAGAAATACAGAAGCATAAGTAAAACATAAACATATTATATATCATATATTAATATAGTTACATCTTAATGGCCACCTTTGAAGGTGTTATATGAGTGTTGAACAATCATCGTTTCGTGAGGCAGAAATTCACCATCCACAGAAACCGTATGTTCTTTAACCATTAGATGTAGGTGTGTGTAAGTTTAGCTTGAATCCTTCTTATAACAACATCCTAGTATATCGAGGATACTGGTGTTGTTACAAAAGAAATGAATAAAAAGAGTTTAGGGTGCTCGAGAAGAAAAATTAAACAAAACAACATTAGAGAAGACATTACCTCAAAATTGGGTAACTCTTTTTGATTTGAGCCAAAGGCTTCCTTGGGAAGAGTTCTGCCCAAAGTGAGGCTTCTAGGAGTAATAGGGGGAAGTTGGGAGAGTATTTGGGCAGATGTTGGCCGAGCCAAATGGCTTGAATGTGTGAATAAGGTGGGAGTGGTGGGGGCCTTTTATAAGTGGAGAGGAGGGGCTCTTTTGGAAAGATTGAAATGTTACATTATTACACAATGCTTTTCGGATTCTAAAGGTCCCACACTTATATAATTCGTGGCTAAGGTGATAAGGGTTCTAAATCTCCTCATCCAATAGGCTTTGGAAAAGTGTAAGCCTTGGATTTTGCATTATCTTCTCATTTTATTTAAATCGTTAAATAATGAGGTCATCGCTGCATCATAATTATGTCATAAATAATTTACTTTATATAATGTCTAAAAATTATAAAAAAACTACTATGATGTAGGAAATCGTTTTATCTTTCTAATTAATATTTATAGTCAAAATTTGGACTTGTGTAACCCCACTTAAAAACTGTTTTAGTAAAACAACTCATGTTTGTGTCAATTTAATTTTAACATTAAATAAATATATATTAATGTCATTTTCCAACTAAAGTGGCTCCATGGGGTCCCCAAGTTGACCCATGGGTTGTATTGGTCTGCCATGACTCATCCAATAAGAGTAGGACAAGTTTCATTCTCATCTCATATTATTAAAACATTATTTGTACCTTAAACTACACTAATTACCTCTAATCGCGATTAAGAACTTAAAAGTTACTATTCACCAAAAAATTATTTTAATCACATTGAACCACATTTTACTTCTTAATGACAACCATGTTTGTCGGATTTTTGAAAATCAAATCACAGAAGTGGTAATATTTTATTTAAACGAAAAATCAGTTATTTAACTACCACTTAGTGGTTTCACTATTCATCAAAAATTGAAGTTTTTCAGAACAATGCCAAAATTTCACCCTAAGCTATAATTGATATTCCGAATTCAAAAATGATGTCTATTTTATGAAATTCCAAACATATAATTTGCATTAATTAATTTTATAATTAATTCCCGCTGTCACAACAAATAGCGTGTTTTTAAGAAAGAATTTATATCAAAAGATTGACAATTGTTTATGTCCAATTTCAAAGTGAAATTAATTCTAATGACCACCATTGGATAAAATGGTAAAAATATATTCTAATTATACTTTAAAACCACTCAATATTATAAATTATCACTATAAATTATTTTGATTTAAAGAAGTTGTTTTAAGTATTTTTTACTATTCATAAAAATTTTGAAGTTCTCAGAAAATTACAAAAAATTCAACATAGGATAATTTTGATATTACGATTACAAAAATGAAGTCCATTTTGAAATATAAAATTTCTATAATTTTAAAAAGTGGTTATTACTATTCATAACGGCTACTTTGATTAGTCGCGGTGTTTTAGAACTCGAAGTTGCGTACAATGCAAGCTATTGCATTATTGAATGAGAAGCGTATCGTGGAAGCTCGGGGTGTTACATTCTCCCCTCCTTCAATAAATTGCGTCCTCGCAATTTGAAATTTTTCTTTGAAAGTAAAAGGTTGAAAAGCGAAAATACCTTTGAGGAAAACCCACATAGGAAATAAGATTAATAAAATTTAGCCTTAATAAGAGGGAAAGGGAAATGAAAAAGTCACCACCCAATTATGATCTCGATTAGGAGAACATTGGTGGCAATTAGAGACATATAATTGGAGGAAAAACGTAAATATTTATAGGGAGTGATTGAGGTCATCAATCACAATCAACTGTCAAATTGAGGGCCTCAAAGCCTTCAATCTATGTTGATTTAAAATATCATCAGTTCAACAAGACATAAGGTATTAGGATAACACATTTTTTTGTTTTAATATCCCTTTACTAAAGTTTAAGAATTAATTTATTCATTGAATAAGAGATAGGTATATATATATTTATGCTTGACAATTAGAGTTTCAACCTTCAACTCATCTTTCACTCAAAAAGATAATAGAAATCAAAAATATTATACTTATCCTAATTGTATAAGGTTCAAAATGTTAACACATACCATTTAGATTAGTAAAATTATTTTGTAATAACCAGGGACTTCCTATAGGCTAGTGGTAGGAAATAAAGGCCTGTCGCACTATGATTGTGGGTTCGATTCCTGCAGCTTTGTCTGACGCGACTGGTTATGCCCCACCCTGCAGGTTGTCCTTTTCCTAAAACTATAGTATCATAATATTCAAAAAATAATCTTCATAAATTTTTTAACCTTAAACAATACTATCCAAAAAATACCTCTGTCCAGACTTTCTCTAAAAGGTCTCTTAATTCCAAAATCAATTTATCAGATTCCCCAAACAAAGTAAAGTTTCCCTTATTGTCACATACTAAAAATATAATTACCTTCATCATATTAAAACCTTACTGAAATCAACAAGTACTACAGTACAATCCTTATATATATATCACATTATTCTAATAACCAGAATATAATCCATGAGTCCAAAAGCACCAATACATTAGTTATTCTGCTTCAACTGTAGTAACAGCATAAGATTGTCCTTGATCTCTTGGCCTTTTCTGAGGTAAGTTTCCCTGACTCTTAGGACATTCATTTTCATAATGACCCATTTCTCTACAATTGTAGCATTCAACTTTGATAGCCTCTTTCTTTCCCTGGCAATCATGAGCCTGGTGACCCTTTTCTCCGCATTTATAACAAACTCCCATTCCTTTTAGGCAATTACCAGGGTGATTCTTCCCACAATTATCACATAATGGAAAATCCTTCTTTCCCTTTTTCCCATTATTTGTCTCTTGTTCCACCGTTCTATTTTTCTCTTGCTTTACTTTGTTTTCATAAGACTTAGAGAATTCCTTTTCTGTCTTGATAGCACACGAGACAATATCTTCGTATGATGAGAAGGATTGTGATACTAAAGCTCGACGGAGAAATGGTTTTAACCCATCAAAGAAACGATCAATCTTAATCCTTGGGTTATGTATATAATCGGCAGCATGCCTCGCTAACCTTGTAAAGTTAGCCTCATACTTTGCGACATTCTCATCCTCCTTCTTCCTCAGACTCAGAAATTGCCTTTCCATAACTGCTCGATGGTCACGAGGAAAGTATTTTTCTAAGAAAAGCTCTTTGAACTCCCTCCATTCCATATTCGATACGTCATCATCTTCCTTTGTGTTTTGAATCAGCGACCACCACTGATCGGCATCTCCAGTGAGGCGGTAAACTGCCATGACAACCTTCTCCCTTTCGCTACTCCCCAAGGCATGGAATATTTTCTCTAAGGAGTTTATCCATTGCTCAGCTACTAACAGATTTGCACCCCCATTAAATGTTGGTGGTTGTTGCCTCATGAAGCGGTCTAACATTGATCCTCCACGTTGCGGATCAGGGTGCTCCATACGAGTAAGGTTATTATTAATAACCTGAGTGAGTTGTCCCAGTATGGTAATAAGTTGATCAGCACCAGTTGTATCTCCAGATCCACAATAATTATCTTGAGCAGGAGGGAAATCCCTACACGGAGTGCGTGCATTGATACGGTTTCCATTCCTTCCACTAGGCGCCATTTCTAAACAATGGCATAAACTATATTAGTTTATGAATCAATATACATAATTCCATACTTGTAAGATACTTAAAATAAATTGAACTATTTATGGATATAATCCATAAAAATGTTTTCTTTGAGGAATTATATACTCATAACCCTTCATAGTGGTTTATAAAGAAAATGAGAATTATCCAAAGCATATCCCCCGGGAGTGTCGTAACCAAGAGTGCAGCAAGGCCCGTTGTCGTGCACCGGTTCCTGTTCGAGTCTAGCTCAAAGCGGTGTTTTCGGGTTGTACCCCTAGGTACATCTGTGCCAGAGCCGCCTCTACCTGCTCGTATCCAGACAGGGATGTATTGCTTGGAAAACTCACAACATCTCTACAATACCAAAATTCTAGGAAGTTCTTCTATACTAATCCTCAAAGTCTATCTTCGGGCTATGTGATCTAATCAGAGTTTATCTAAATCTAGCTTCCAAGGTTAGTACTAAACTTCCTCTGATACCAACTGTAACGCCCCGACCCCAGCTACCCAGAGTCGGTGCATTACTTCGTAACATTGGTATGATCACAAAAGATCAAGTCTCGAAAGATCGATTAGTTTAGTAGCCTTGGAAACACTAGATACATTCATAAATGTTACATTACATCATAAAGTGAAAAAATAATAACAAAGTCTTCATAGTCCACACTCATATCCTCTTCTGACTATCCCTGCAGGTCATTCATAAAATACTTCTTCACATCCTGGAAAATATTAAAACATTGAAAGGGGTGAGCTCAGATGCTCAGTAAGGATAACAATATTGTGGAAGCTTTCATAAATAAACATAGAAATTTAAGGCAATGTATAACTAAAACAAAAGCCTTTTAAACATGAACTTCAACATAATATGGAAAAAGTAAAATGAGATAATGCCATTCACTTCTTCACATGGATATTCTACTGGTCGAATAATCACATGTTATATCAATAACCACTTTCATAATGAGGGAATGTATAATGCCAGACATTCTGAAACATTTTGTCAAGGCCTCGGCCAAGACGTCTAAAATGATTAAGGCCTCGGCCAAAACCATAAATCAAATTGGGAAAGGGCCTCGGCCAATTCCACGTCTAGTTGTCTCATGAGACCTACCGATGCATCGAGGAGCTATAGCGGGCTCCACCCGTCACTTATTATGTCCAATACATTCCTCATATGAACAGGTTTAAACATCTCATAAACCATAACATAATCGTATCACATAAAACATGCATAAAGGAAACATAACATTTCCACATTTCAATCACAAGATATCAATACAACACATTGATATAATAAAAATGCTTTCAAAACCATTTCCAATACCAAAATAAAAGAAAAGTATAACATGGTATTTATTCTTCAAAAAAAAGGGTATGGCTTGTAGAGGAAACCGAAACTCAAATAGTGGTCACGGCGGCGGAGAAGTCATTGTCGCCGCATATGTACGACAAAAACATTCCCTTTTGTCGTTTAGTAAACGCCTAATATAAAAATGATTCCTTTTGAATAAACGTAAAAGTAAAAGTGGTTTATACACCGTATAAAAGAAATTTGTGTATAAAACCAAATATGCCTCAATGAAAGGAGATTGAGACGAAGTCCTTACAAAGATCATTTTTTTAAATAAAGTACATCTATAATTTGTATTCACTATAGGTACACATAAATAATACAAAATAAGACATAATAATATCATGACATAATTTGAAAGTTGGAGATTAACCCAAATAATGGAAGTTGGGTTAAGAAGTTACCTTAAAAAGATCATTTTTTAAATAAAATAGATATATTATGTGTATTCACCATAAATACACATAAATAAAATACAAATACAAGATATGAATTAATAATATAATGACATAATTTGAAAGTAGGAGATTAACCTAAAGAATGGAAGTTGGGTTAAGAAATTCCCTTACAAAGATCATTTTTTAAATAAAATAGATATATTATGTGTATTCACCATAAGTACACATAAATAAAATACAAATACAATATATGACTTAATAATATAATGACATAATTTGAAAGTATGAGATTAACCCAAAGAATGGAAGTTGGGTTAAGAAATTCCCTTACCTTGCATCCTGTCCTGACTCGACCGTTCTTTAACCTCCTGAATAATAAACTAGAGTTAATTTATATTTACTTAAGAACCTTTTTCATGTTCATTATTCCTTTTATATCCCTTATTACCATGTTATTAATATTATTTAATTATTTAAGTTAATAACGGTCGTTTTGTCGATCTTTGGTACTTGAGTCAAAAATAAACTTCTTATAATTACAAGTTGTTCATGTGGTGAAATATCCATTATATCCAGAATTATATTCATGATGTAGATATCATATATATCATATATATACAGTATATACATTCATTCATAATGTCACGTAACATTTATAGGTAAGAAATGAAATGCACCGTTCATGGAGACGGTAAGCCGTACGTACGCATGAACGCTACTTTCATTTCTATTTCGTATTTAATGGAATGAAATCATATTGATATAAATTTATAATATAATTACAGTATAATATAGTGTATAATACCATTTAATCCATCCTTTATACATCCCAAATATGGCATTAATGATTCAAATCACTTGGAGGGGGCGGTAGTCCTCACTTCCTAAAATGAAATTATCGCGTTTTACCCATAATGGAAATCATAAAGTATGCCATAAATGAGAAATACAGAAGCATAAGTAAAACATAAACATATTATATATCATATATTAATATAGTGACATCTTAATGGCCACCTTTGAAGGTGTTATATGAGTGTTGAACAATCATCGTTTCGTGAGGCAGAAATTCGCCATTCACAGAAACCGTATGTTCTTTAACCATTAGATGTAGGTGTGTGTAAGTGTAGCTTGAATACTTCTTATAAAAAAATCCTAGTATATTGAGTATACTGGTGTTGTTACAAAAGAAATTAATAAAAAGAGTTTAGGGGGTTGGAGAAGAAAAATAAAACAAAACAACATTAGAGAAGACATTACCTCAAAATCGGGTAACTCTTTTTGATTTGAGCCAAAGGCTTCCTTGGGAAGAGTTCTGCAAAAAGTGAGGCTTCTAGGAGTAATAGGGGGATGTTGGGAGAGTATTTGGGCAGAGGTTGGCCGAGCCAAATGGCTTGAAGGTGTGAATAAGGTGGGAGTGGTGGGGGCCTTTTATAAGTGGAGAGGAGGGGATCTTTTGGAAATATTGAAATGTTACATTATTACACAATGCTTTTCGGATTCTAAAGGTCCCACACTTATATAATTCGTGGATAAGGTGATAAGGGTTTGAAATCTTTTCATCCAATAGGCTTTGGACAAGTGTAAGCCTTGGATTTTGCATTATCTTCTCATTTTATTTAAATCGTTAAATAATGAGGTCATCGCTGCATCATAATTATGTCATAAATAATTTAATTTATATAATGTCTAAAAATTATAAAAAAACTACTATGATGTAGGAAATATTTTTAGATTTCTAATGAATATTTATAGTCAAAATTTGGACTTGTGTAACCCCACTTAAAAACTGTTTTAGTAAAACAACTCATGTTTGTGTCAATTTAATTTTAACATTAAATAAATATATATTAATGTCATTTTCCAACTAAAGTCGCTCCATGGGGTCCCCAAGTTGACCCATGGGTTGTCTTGGTCGGCCATGACTCATCAAATAATAGTAGGACAAGTTTCGTGCTCATCTCATATTATTAAAACATTATTTGTACCTTAAACTACACTAATTACCTCTAATCGCGATTAAGAACTTAAAAGTTACTATTCACCAAAAAATTATTTTAATCTCATTGAACCACATTTTGCTTCTTAATGACAACCATGTATGTCGGATTTTTGAAAATCAAATCACAGAAGTGGTAATATTTCATTTAAACGAAAAACCAGTTATTTAACTACCACTTAGTGGTTTCACTATTCATCAAAAATTGAAGTTTTTCAGAACAATGCCAAAATTTCACCCTAAGCTATAATTGATATTCCGAATTCAAAAATGATTTCTATTTTATGAAATTACAAACATATAATTTTCATTAATTAATTTTATAATTAATTCTCGCTGTCACAACAAATAGCGTGTTTTTAAGAAACAATTTATATCAAAAGATTGACAATTTTTTATGTCCAATTTCAAAGTGAAATTAATTATAATGACCACCATTGGATAAAATGGTAAAAATATATTATAATTATACTTTAAAACCAATCAACATTATAACTTATCAATATAAATTATTTTGATTTAAAGATGTTGTTTTAAGTATTTTTCACTATTCATAAAAATTTTGAAGTTCTCAGAAAATTACAAAAAATTCAACATAGGATAATTTCGATATTACGAATACAGAAATGAAGTCCATTTTGAAATATAAAATTTCTATAATTTTAAAAAGTGGTTATTACTATTCATAACGGCTACTTTGATTAGTCGCGGTGTTTTAGAACTCGAAGTTGCGTACAATGCAAGCTATTGCATTATTGAATGAGAAGCGTATCGTGGAAGCTCGGGGTGTTACATGAATCAACTATTAAATTATACCTTCTCCTTTGGATGTTATGTTAGAGGGCCTCAAAAAACATCATTTTTATTCTCCCTTGATTCATAGCCTCTATTTCTTTGGATGTGGAAAACTTTACTCACTCATAAATGGTTTTTCCTATACACTCCACAACACTAACACCCTCATTTAAAGATAAATATCCTTGGATTATAAATAAATTCTTCAAAATCACATATTTGATGTCCCTTTGGTTTTAAAATCTAACAATTTTTTTCAAAATTCACCTGATTTGGATATTTATCCTTCACCATGTCCTTTAAAATAGGCTTATCCACAATATTATTTTTCTCCCACACCTAATGTTTTTTTAATTTTAAAACCAACACTGAAATTAGAAAAGGGGTTGTTCATATTTAAAGTGATTCAAATAAATTATCCCCCTTCTCATTCCTTCTACCACTTATGTTGAAAGATTGAGTGTCCAAAACAATAGTTCATAGAATTACTGGAATATTTCAATGTTTCAGGATAGTATTATCAAGTTTTTCAACTAACTTTGATCTTTCACCAATATCATTTAAATAATTTTTAAACATAAGATAATTTTTGTTCATGAAAAGTTCAGCACCAACATTATTTGACTCGAGATATTTTAATTCTTAATTCATTGAAATGATATCATTTGTGATAACCATATGTATATTATCCATATATTAAATGATTTAATTAATATATCACATATTTTTTGTAAACTCTACATTCAATTTGGAAATGTGTTTGGTATTTAATTCTTCATGAGATTTCATAAAAGAATCATTTTCAAGTTTAAAAAAAATATTTTCCCTCTAAAGCATCATGTTTTTTTAAATAAACCAAAAAGTCCATCCAAAACTAAAACTACATTGGTGTTTCCTAATAATTTATTTATTTCTCATCATTAATCACTTTTTCATTTAATAAAATTATATTCAGATTAATTCATCTTGTTCGTAAAATCTGTTATTCCCATATCCACTAGGTCCTCTTTCTCAATTTTTTCTTTCTCATAAAAATATGTGGAATCATGTTTTGAGTGAAAAATATTATTCTTTAATATTATTTTCATTTTTTAATTTGAAAATAAAATCCACTAATACTGCAACTTTCCACATTTTTATCCTTCTAGATGACCTTTTGTCTCAAATCTACCCAAATTACCCACCTAAATGGTATGTAAATTATTCCTGACATAACATAAAGGGATTTTATGATTTCCAAAGGCTAGTGACTAGTGAATGGGCATCAAAACATTATATAATTAATAATTTCTCAAAAATAATAACTCATAAATAGTATTAATCGAAAATAAAAAAATAAACTATCATTATGTTAAACACTCATTAAAAGAGAAAGTACTACAAGTAGAAAGATAAAAGTATCAAAATTTTATGTCGACCAAAGTCATTGGATAAGGAAATCATGTTTCTATCCCATAAATTTCATGAAATAAGTTGATAACATGCTCCACCAATCACTATCAACTCCCAAGTTCTTCTAATAAAAAACATCCACTTCCACCAAACCGTGATTTTCCTTTCCCTAGACTAGGCATAATAAAATCACAAAAATCATAGAGGAAAAGGTTTGGTGAGAGAAAAAAATACCTATATTATATCATCATGTATTCCATAATAAATATATATCGATAAATTAAAAATTTATCATTTATTTATAAAATAATATAGGGAAAAATATTCATAATTATTATCAAAACATATTTTTCAACACATTTAATAACTAGAGTAAAAAAAGATACAATCGTGTATTTTCATTAAAACATTCAGGATTAACCATTTTGCATCATAATATACATGAATAAAACATTTCATAAAATAAAAATGATTAAATCATTTCAAATATCCATTATCAACCACAACACTATAGTTAAGAGACCTCATGATAGGCTTGTATATGGATTCTCAAACATATCTATTATGTATGGCTCTAGGTGTGCACACATTCCTAGGGCCCATGCCTAGGGGGATTAATGAAAATACCAAAGAATATAATAACCACCCTCATGTAGTAGTGGAAGCATTTTTGTTATTAAATAATTTATAGGTAGAGTTAATTCATTCCCAACATGTGTTATTCTGATCTAACTTCACAAAATCACATGTGCTTCAAGGAAAAAAATCATTTAAGGGATTATAATTTGTTTCAACCATTTCCAATACATTTCAAATAGTTAATAATTTCTTAGACCCCATGTTTGAGTTTGAAAAAAACACGCCTTCACATTTCAGAAACCAACATCAAAATTATTTCGTCAAATCTCAAGCCTTTCAAAATAACTAATTTCATTTTAGTTTTATAAATCATTTCCTTACATCATTTCATAAATTAATTCATCAAATCATACTTTAACTTCAATTTTTTCTACAAATTCATAATTTTTTGAATGTCCATATCCCAAGGTTAATCAAACACACACAATTCGATTTATAAATCATCATCAATAATCACAAATCAAGAATTCTAAATCAATTAGAATGTAATTTCATAATCAACATGCATTATTGGTTTTAATTGATTGTAATTGCCTTATTAAAAAACCTACCAAAAATCAAGATCAACAATCACCCAATTTTGGGTCCACCAATAGAAATTATATGTATTGAATGATCAAGAATTGTTACAAAAATAATAATTCAAAAATAAAAATAAAAAAATAACCCAAGATATCATAGAACTTGATAAAGAAGGATCGTGGGGGAGAAGGGAATTGAACAACAGATCTAGGATACACTTACATGTAGAGACTCAAAACATTGAACAATACTTGAATCAACAAATAATCAAGGTTAGAAGAGGAAAATTCATCTCTAAAGATCCTTAAAGGTGTTTAGGTGAAATTTAATTTCAAGGATGTGAATATTCTTTAAAAAAATATTAAAATAAACAAAAGGAAAAAGTTACCCTATAAATTTCTTGCATGGATCAATGTCACTATCAACCTGATATCCTCCACCTCCTAACTGATGGTTCCATGAAAATTTTCTATGCTACTGGAGGTCCCACTAGATATCCAGTGGGATTAGTATAGGAATTCATTTCTACCATCAACCCCTAGCTGGCTGGAGGCCTTCAACAACTAGTCGTCAGACTTATTGCTGAAAAAAAACCTACCTTAATCCTTCCACTAGATAGCTGGTGGACCTCACCAACTAGTAGGTGTACCTCTAGTAACCATTTGAGGTATAGGCCCCTATAAAATCACATACCAAAAGTCTAAAAAAACTATCAACCACTAAAATAGAATCAAAAAAATATACCACACCTATATAAAAGATAAAAAGAGGAAAATAGAAAAAATATGTATAATGAGTAATGTAAAATGAAACAAGAAATAAATAGAAAAATAATGAAATCCAAGAATAAAAAATTTATACTGGAAATATGGTAACATTATGTTAAAATATCCCTATTATAAATACTTTCTTTGCATACAATTCCAATCAAGAAGGATATTCAAAGAATTGGTGAGTCCACTACTCTCTCATGAATTAAACATGATCTCAATTCTCATATGAAACATAATCCTATTTCCAAAATTTCTAAATAGAGGGGGTAGATTTTCCATGGAGGATATTTCTTTGAGAATAAATAATGAGAATTAGAATCATTGTCATGGATAAATCTGGTTCAATATAATGTTCCTCATTTATCTAAACATGATATGGGTTAGATAGATAACTTTTGATATTTGAAAAATTAAATGTGTTATTGATTGATATCATTTGAGGAGAAACATACAAATATTAATCCTGTTTTTCAATCTTCTCAACAACCTCAAACAGAACCATGATTCATGGTCCCTAAGTTTCCTGAATTCCAAGTCATTGATGACCTAATAGAGGTTAAATTCTCAAAAAGAATCAAGTCACAGACCAATAAAATTAAATGGAATTTGTAGGGTTGTGAAAATTCAAAAAAAGGAAGGAAAATAGACTCAAAAGTTTGGTAAATAAGATGGATGCATGTTTGATTGAAAATTTGATGAAAAAGAGAAGAAATCAAATTTTTCAAAGGAATTCATATTGCCCACATACCATCACTGGGAAAGGATTACAGAAGGAATAAAATGTGAACCGTCGGTTTGCAGATCCTACGACGCGCTGGCCCGTGAGGGGTTGTCCAGCAAACGTTGTTTTTCACGGTGAATTTCCACCCGCGAACTAAATCCTCCAGGAACTATTTTCACTAGCGAGAATACAACAGAGGTATGCCCCGCACACCTCCCCATGAATGATGTGGTTCATATATGAGGATAATCCAACGACGCACTGCACCTCCACAAACCTTGGTTGACCGAGTCTTCTGTGTGACAAGATATTAATTCATTGGCTTCCAAAAATGGTGTTGCATTCCCATAGATATGATTTTACCAATGCTCTATAAAAGGAGAACAGAGAATGGAGGTGAGGACGAAGTCAAGGGAGATAGCTCTGGGACAAGCAAAAAATGGGAAAATAATGTAGAGTGTGTGGGAAAAATTTCTCCTCCACCCAAAGCAGTTCATGGGAATCCATCCCACATCCAAAACAGTTTACGGAATCCATCCCACAAACCATATGAAGAAATAAGTATGAAAAATTCCTCTCCATGTACCGTATTCAGAAGACCCTCCACAGCCAACTAGAAAACATATAAAAAATATAATAAAAATGGTTTTCATACACCCATAAGTGGACGATAGTACACGAACACACGCAAGAGAAAGAAAGTATGCAGACAACCATATGCGGATCCCAGTACCCATATGGTCCTTAGTGTCCATCTCTTCCGCATACCATCCTATGAAGCCAACTCCTTCACTTCCTTCACCGAGCCCCATGAAAAATGGAGAGTCGCACCTCAAACTTTTCGGGCCTGGTCAACAACATTTTTTATTTCCCCCTTATTACATCCAAACATCCGTCCCTTAAATTCCATGAGAAGATACATCTTTCATTCTCCTTCTGAAAACACTATCACCTGCCCCGTTTTCCAGGTTCATCCATAACTCCATGGACAATCAGATATTGAATGTTTCTTAAATTACTGAATGCATCTTTTCCATCCATCAATCTCTGTGTCTTTGGTGATTCTAGATCCTGATAAACCTCCATGTCCATTAGAAGAGGAAGGGCGATGTCCTGAGAACACCTCTGCTTGAATATGAACATCATGCCCCGGTGGCTCTTTATATGTTTCCTACAAAAATGGCTGTCAACCAAAGGTAAATTTATCCTAAGGAGAGTCCTCTCCTACCCATGCACACCTCAATGGATTCCATGCCCCATATCATTTCTTCTGATCTGAGAATCCCTACAGTCACGGTTTACACTATCCTTCCTTCTCATGTACAAGGAATGTCTGAACATCCCCACCCAATTGTCCTAAAGAAAATCATGATTTTCTGTAATGAGAGGTCCAAAATTTATGACACTAAAATATGAGTTATCATTTTAACCACATGAAATTAAATTGTATGGTATTAGTCCTTTAATATGACATTAAAATATGACTCCATCATCCAAGATATGTGACATTAAACTATAGTATACAGGGTGATTTTAGATCTTCATAAACATCGTTATCCATCAAAAAATGGATGGTCAGTGTCTCGAGGACTCCTCTTCTTGACTATGCACATCATGCCCTGGTGGCTCTACATATGTTTTCCACAAACATGGAATGTCAACAAGAGAAAATTTTTTCCTCAGGAGTGACCTCTCCTAACTCTATACTTCTCAATGGATTCCATTCCCCATATCAATTCCCCCAATCTAGAATCCTCCATAATCATGGTTTACACATGCCACACCTCTCATGTTTGAGGAACATCAGAACATCAAAACATTATTTTACTCCAGTTAATCATGGTTTAGATAACATGTGGTCCTCATCGTGTGACACTAAATTGCAAGACCCCAAGTAGTCATATCCACACGATGCTAAACTTTGATTTCATCATCTAAGCTATATGACTTTAAACAGTAGTATAACTCACATGACATTCTGGGTACCTCCCACTAAGGTATGTCCTCAATTTTCTGAGGCCGCGATGCATGAAACTTAATGTTATATCACATTAAAGGGTTCACTGCTTCACACCCTCACCCATAGTTTCCTCGACCTCTTCCTCCGTGGGCTCTCCCTCCCCCACTAACAAGGAAGGAGGCATGTGCAGTTTTTGAATCATTCACATCCTCTTATTTCTCACACTTAGCATGACTCATGTGGGATTAGAGGTTTGTGATGATTACAATATCCACTCCATATGAAATATGATGACCTTGATTCTTGATCAAACTAGGATACATATGAAACCTACCAGAAGGCCTGAGCTCAATAGGGTTCCCTCCATAAAGCATTCTCCAAATAATGCCCCTCAAACGGGCATCTTACATGAGTAAGCCCCACACAACCTAAACTATGAGAACTATGATTCTTGATCAAACCAGGATATATAGGATGCCTTCCAGAAGGTGTGATCTCAAAAGGGTTCCCACCATAAAGGGTCCACCCAATCATGACTCCATAAATGGGCTGCTACTATGATAAGCCCCACATGATCCAAATTATGTTGGTTCTGATTACTCTCTTGAGGATATGTAAGAAGACCTTATTATGCTCCCAATCCAAACATCAAGTCACCTTCCATCCCCCTTGGATGACAATAAACTCCAAATCACCTTATAATATGGCTCATGTTCGTATCGCCTTCGTAGCATCAAATATTTTCATGCCTACGACAATCCTACAAACCATGGGTGGCTTGGAGAAACACTCTTCAGGAATGAAACTCGAATTTATGAACATATGAACACAACTTAAATCTATAAGATAATCTCGTAATAGGAAAAAATCCTCATCCAGAAGGGCGCGGTGAGCATAAACTCCCATCCTCTCAACCAAGGGAGTCCTTTAATATTGTTGGCCAAAATGTCTACCAACAAGCACCCGAATTTGGAAAGAAGGTCCAGGAATCATGGATACCAGGGCCGTTGGACATTCTTGGCTCCAAAAATAAACTTGTTGAAAAATATTTGAGGAATTTATATCCGAGAAGGACCGATTGACAGAGTTCTCGACCCCTACGCAATCGCCTGCTGGGACCAATAGTTCCCACATGGTTAATTCAACTTTATTTATAGTATAATGATGCTGGACTGGTCAAAACAAATGGAATAAGGAATTCAATGAGAAATAGTCTCTATAGAAAAGGGGGTGGTTGATGATCCTCACTGTTCCAATTCTACACCACCTAGAAATGTGCCACCCCGGAGGCGGAACTGCATTGAAGATGACCAAAAAAATATTTATACCATATCTTTTCCATTGAAATTATCTAATGAATTAGATGAATCCTTTCCATTGTCTCTTAGAAAAAACTGGTTTAAAATAGAAAAGATTAACTAATATTTGAACAACCTAGTGGGAATTTACAATTTCATCCATAAAATTATTCAGATGGTCTCTTCTATATAGATGAATAGATGATCAAGGAAAACTCAACCATATCTTAGTGAAAATATAAAGATCCTTTAATGATATGGACTCATGCGCAAATAATGTCTTCACGAATCTTTATAAACTATTCCATTAGACCCTCTATTTGAGGATGGTGAACTGCAAATAAATTTAATGGGGATACAATCCACTCTTGGAGGCCCCTAAAAAATGATAAATGAACCAAGGAATGATGTCAAAAACAATGGTGTACCGAACTCCACAAATTCCGATGATCTCCTACACATTCCAAATTTTTGTACATCCAAACTCATTGAAACAATAATTTCAATGCTTAGATCTGAATATTGTGGTTTTATGTTTCCTTATAGAGATATTTTATGTAAAGTTCAATTAAGGTATATGACTATTGTAAACAGCCTTCAGTCTATGGGTGAGAAAGGACTTCATGATGAGATTTATGTGGACAATATATTAGATATTATTCCCAATGAGTGGGAATCTAAAAGAATAGTTATTGTTGGGAATATGAAAGTTTCAAATATCACTCTTGATGAGTTATTCAAAAATCTTCTACAACATGAAACTAGAATGAAGAGAGATGATGAGATAAATAAAAAAATTAATGTTTATGGAAGTGTTTATTTCACTACAACATCAAATCATATAAAATCCAAGACTGCTAATAGAGTTACTAGATGAAAAGCCATGAATAATACTGTTATATGTGAATTAAGTGATAATGATCATTCTGAGAATGAACTGGCCAATCTTTCTCTAAGGATGAACAAGATTATGGGAATGAAATATTTTCAATATAGATATAAGAATAAATAAAAAAAGGATAAAAAAGATTCAGAAGTAACTTGTTATGAATGAAAAAGTGTAGGTCATATCAGACCAGACTATCCTATGATCAAAAGTAAAGAAAGAAATGATAGAAATTCAGAATGAAACATGAAGAAGTACTACACGTCTAAGCCTAAGAATGTTCTAATAGCTAATGACATCTAGAGTGCAAGTGGTGGTGATTATTCTGATAAATCTTCTGATATTGAATCTTTTGGAAAGAAGAATATTGGTCTTATATCCAGAATACCAACTAAAAATCAATGTCTCATTGATAAGTTACACATAGCTGAATCATTAACCAATATTTATTTTAATGTTAATTTCCATGATAAAAAGTTTTATGAATCTTCAGATGAAGAATCCTCTTTAGAAGAATACAATTCTTTACCTTCTTTCAAAGAAGTATCTAGTTCTTCCATGTTACTTGAAAATGAAAATAGAAAGATCAATAAGAAACTTGTTAAGGAAAATTCTAGAATCTTTATATTAACAAAATATGTAAAATTTCATGATCAAAAAATTATTTATTTTGAAAATTTTCAAAAAAACCTAAGGAAGTTAATTCTGATAAGGATAAAATTTCAAAGGATTGTGAAAATATTATTTCCAAGAAAAATGTTTTAGAGACTAACTCAAATTCTAAGACTAATGACTATGAAGATAAGAATTGATTCATGAGACTAAAATCTGAAATATTTTACTTGATGAAACATTTGTCAAATTTCACTATCCTATGGAAATAATTTGATAAAATGTATTCAAAACTTCTCCCTCATAGGAATAGTTCTGGATTTGGTTAGTCTCATTCAAAAAAAATTTTTAGTCACAATTATTTTGTACCCCAAAGTGCTCCTTTTTGAACTAAGTGTCAAAGTGGTGGAAATTGGGTGAAATTTTTTTCTCTAAATAAAATTCATTCCATAGTATTTCATAATTCTTACTTTTCTAAAAAAATGTTGATACCTAAGATCTTACTTTCTAACAATTCCAAACCCAAACAAGTTTGGATTCTGAAAGTTGTATTATTAATTTTCCATGAAAAAAAGTATGTTACAACAACAATACATGGTACATGGATAGTGGATGTTCCCGACACAAGGCCGGTAAGAAAAATTCTTTAAAAATATTATCAAGATGAAAGGTGTAAAAGTTACTTTAGGAGATAATTCTCAAGAATAAATTTTTGGTATAGGTAATATTTTTCATATTAGAAAAGCATAATTTTAAATGTATTATTTATTAAAGGTCATAAGAATAACCTTATAAGAATAAGAAAATTATCTGATGAAGGATACCTTGTGAATTTTAGGAATGATAAATTCTTAGTAATCAATTCCAAGGAAGATTTTATTCTCTCTACCCATATCAATGAGATTGTTTATATAGTTAAATTATTAGACCTTAGGAGCCAATACCTACCTTGCCTTAGTGAAATGAAATATCAATATTGTATATGGAATAGAATACTAGGAAATTGTAACCTTAGGAACCTATGAAATCTGTCAATGAAAATACTTATTAAGTACCTACCGAAGTTTAGATTTTATTCTTCAAAAGTTTGGGATTATTGTCAATATAGAAAGCAACATAAGTCAGTATTTAAATCAATTAGTGAATTCTCAACTTTCGATGCATTACAACTAGTGCATAAGGATCTTTTCAGTCCAACAAAAACTTGAAGTATTGGAGGAAAATACAATGTATTTGTTTTAGCTGATGATTACACTAGATTTACATTGGTCTATTTTCTAGAAAAGAAATATGAAGCATTTTTTATTTTAAGTCATTTTCAACCAATGTTAAAAATGATAAAAACTTTCCATTGATAAATATTTGTAATGATCATGGAGAAGAATTTGAAAATTCATATTTTGAAACTTTTTGTAGTAAGAAAGGAATTACTCATAACTTTCCATCTCTAAGAAATCCTTAAGAAAATGGTGTTGTCAAAAGAAGAAACTAAATTATTCAATAGATAACTAGAACCATTTTGAGTGAATATTCTATTACTAAACAATTTTGGGATGAATATTTTAGTACTTATTGTTATACTATAAATTTTGGTTTAATCTGAGCTTTTCTTAACAAAACACCTTATGAGTTATGGACTGATCGGAAACCTATTTTTTTTACATCAATGTATTTAGATGCAAAGTATTTATCTTGAATTCTAAAAAAACTTACATAAATTCACATCTAAATCCGATGAAGGAATTTTATTTGGATAATACACTACTTCTATTTATTCTTGAGTTTTGGACAAAAGAATTTGTACTATTGAAGAAACAGTACATGTTAATTTTGATGAAACTAATCCTTTTGTTTTTAAACAACCCCATCCAACATCCTCGTACATGCTTTACAAAACTAATTATCAATGCTTGATTAAAGATTATTCTAATAAAGAAAATACAAAGAATATGTTTCTAAAGTATTTACCCAAGAAATATTTTTACCTTATGTTGATGAATAAGTTTTACAAAACCCAAATCAGTTATTTCTTAAGAATCATCCTAGTGACACTATCATTGGTGATCTAAACCAACTTTAAAAAACTAGAAGTTATTTAAAAAAATTAGTAGAGAATCTAGAATTTATTACTAAATTATAAACTAAAATCATTTATTAATATTTAGGTTGTGATGATTAGATTAAATCTATCTAAGATAAAAAAAAATGAATTCAAAAGGAACAAAGTCTGGACCTTGGTTAAAAGACCTAAGGAAACTTTTGAAAATTAGTGTAAAATGGGTATTTAGAAATAAATGTGATGAAAAGAGAATCATTGTAAGAAATAAATAAATATTAGTTGTTAAAATCTATAATCAATAAGAAGGAATAGACCATGAATAAACCTACACTTCAGTAGCTAGACATGAATCTATTCGTATTCTACTAGCCTTTGGAGTATTATTTAATTTCAAATTTTTTAAATGAACGTGAAGTGTGCTTTACATAACTGATATGTTCAATAGGAAGTTTAAAAAACTCCTGGTTTTAAAGACACACGAAATCCTAAACATGTTTACAAACTTACCAAATCTTTATATGGACTTAAACAAGCCCCTAGATCTTAGTATGGCGATCTTAGAGGATTTTTGTTATAAAATAATTAAGTTAAGGGAACTGCTGGTCTAACCCTTTTTATAAATAAAGCTAAGAAAGCATTTTTATTGCTCAAATTTATATTGATGACATTATATTTGGATTCACTCATCAATCCTTAACTAATTAATTTGAAAATATTATGAAATCTGATTTTGAAATGAGTATGATGGGTGAGTTTTCATTTTTTCTTGGTTTTAAAATTTGTCAAAAACTAGAAGAACTTTTACATCCTAACATAAGTATATTAATGATCTTCTTAAGAAGTATGGATAAGAAAACACTAAATATATAATTTCTCCAATCGATACCTTAAACACACTTGATCTTACTAAAGCTGGGAAACCAGTATATCAAACATCTTTTAGAGGTATGATATAATGTTTATTATACTTAACTTCTAGTCATATAGACTTAATTTTTTCATTATTATTTGGTGTAAGATACCAATCTAATCCAAAATAATCCCATATACAAGTAGTGAAAATAATTTTTCCCTATTTAAATGGAACCACAGATTTAGGACTTTTCTGTTCATTAGGAAATGATTTTATTTTAAAAAGCTTTTCAGATGCTGATTTTGGTGGATATAGAATGGATAGGAAAAGAAATTCCATAACATTTCATTTCATAGAAGATTCACTAGTTTTTTATTCATGACAGAAACAAAACTCAGTAGCACTTTCCACTGCGAAATCTAAATATGTAGCAGCTAAAAGTTGGTGTGCTCAAGTGTTGTGGATGCAACACACACTCAAAGGCTATGGAATGAGTTTTACCAAAACATAGATAATGTGTAATAATAATAGTTCCATTTACCTAAGAAAAAACCTTTCACATCACTCTCATGAAAAACACATAGGCATTATGCATCAATTTCTTAGGGACCATGCAGTTAAAGGAGATAACATTCATCAATTTATCAGAGCGCAAGATCAACTTGCTGACATTTTTACAAAGTCTTTACCCTCTAATAGAATTGAGTACATTAAAAAAATTAGGAACTATAACCTTAAGGTAATCATCCATATTTAATTTTTTTCGAAACATATCTCCTCACATTAAAATTATCCCTTTCATAGGGGGAGTACATATGTTTATTCCTTTATATTTATTTTTCAATTTTTTTTGGAATCTAAAAGTTTCAGAACCTAAAAAGTTTTCTTTCCCTAATAAAACTTTTGGGGACCTAAGTTCCTTATGAGAAAAATCGTATCGATACTGACAAATAATTTTTAGTAATCCAGAAGGTATGTTTAATTACCTATATCATTGTAATTTCATTTTTGCGTGTTGGTATTTTCAATTTTGTGTTAAGAAAACCTTATCGGATTCACATTCCTTAAATTTGATTTTTCCTTGAAACCTCAAAAGATCGGAACCTATAAATACTTCATCATTATTAATATCAGCTGTCAGATTAGATCAAGTTAATCTCAACCGTTAGATTGATTTGGGAGTATAAACTATCATCACGAAACCTATATAAAGGTCCCCCTATTTGTGTCCCACATTAGCTATCTCAGTGATTTTTCACCGAAGCTCTACAACTCATCAAATTTGCCGATTAGTTTTCCCTTTTCCCTTTAGCTCCAAATGTCTCTTGAAGATTCCTCACAGACTCCAATGGGCTCGAATAGTGAACTCAAGGATTGGATTATTTTCAGAGAAAGGTTGGTGGATCAAAATTTCATTATCAATTATGACTCCTTGATTTCGAAAATCACAAAGAATAATGGATGGGAAAGCATATGCATAGCTAAGAAAAAGAGTCATGATCTGGTATATCCTGACCTTATTATATAAATCTATGATACAGTTCATTTTTATGAACAAGGAGGAAGAGAAATGTTTTCATTCCATAGTTATGGAAAGAATTATTCTTTGTCTTTCAACAATAATGCAAGCATTTTGGATGTACCGTAAGAAGGAGAGTCCATATTCTGTTCTAACAGATTTCTTGATAAGGAAGGATCTTTTTAGAAAGTAAAGAATATTTAATACCATGGACTTAAAGGTGTGAAGACACCAAAGATCACTTATCTTTCAACAAATCATCGATTTCTAGTACTCTAGATGCAAGGTTTTTTTATTCCAAGAAAGGGAGGCAAGGATTCCTCAAAGATATGAGATAGCTTCATAGTAGATTTTTTAGTGAATGTTAGGAATTTGAACCTCATCAAGTACATTCACTATGGGAAAAATCACTATTTGTGACGAGCTTTCTTCCCGTCGCAAATAACCCGTTTAGGAAGCTATTTGCGACGGGCAAATTTGACCATCGCAAATAATTAGTTATTTGCAACGGGATTTCCTCTCCCGTCGCAAATAGTTTGGCGCGGCTTGCGCGCCAAACCGCGTAGGGGTAGTTGCGAGGGCTCCCATCACAAATACCTGACGACGGTTAATAACTTTTTGCGACGGGATGTCGTCCCGTCGCAAAAAGACTGTCGGCATGTTCTATTTCTGACGGGACCCGTCACAAATAACCTTTTAACCGCTGAATGTAATTAATGGGGGTGAGGGTATTTGCGACGGGCACCATCGCAACTAGTACCAGTTGCGATGGGAACCCCATCGCTAATAACCTTGTCCAACTAATCTAACCTTTATATACCCTCATCCTTTTTTTCTCAAATCATTCAGATTTAGCTCTCTCTTTCTCTTTATTCTTCAGTTTCAATGAAAAACTTTCTTTTAGTAGAAATTTTTTATACGAGAGCAATCAGAGGGCGTCAATATCTTCAGAATATCAAAGTTTAAGGTATTTATATTTTATTTTTTTTATATTTATTTTAGTTTTTATGTTAATTTTAATTGTTGTTTATTAGTTGTAATTTAATTAGATTTCAATTGATTTTTATTTATATTTATTTTTACTAAGAAATTGATATTGTTAGTTATAAATATAAATAATTAGTAATAATCAATATTAATTAGATATAATTAGATATAATTCGGAATAAATAGATATAATTAGCAATAAGTAGATATAATTAGAAATAAGTAGATATAATTAGCAATAACTAGATATAATTAGGATTAAATAGATATAATTAGTAAAAAATAGATATAATTAGATATAAGTAGTAATAACTAGATATAATTAGTAATAATTAGATATAATTAGTAATAATTAGATATAATTAGATATAATTAGCTATAATTAGATATAATTAGCTATAATTAGCTATAATTAGATAAAATTAGATAAAATTAGAAAAATCAGAAAAAATTAGATATAATTAGCTATAATTAGCTATAATTAGATATAATTAGCTATAATTAGCTATAATTAGCTATAATTAGCTATAATTAGCTATAATTAGCTATAATTAGCTATAATTAGCAATAATTAGCTATAATTAACTATAATTAGCTATAATTAGATATAATTAGATACAATTAGGAATAAATAGATATAATTAGGAATAATTAGATATAATTAGGAATAATTAGATATAATTAGGAATAATTAGGAATAATTAGATATAATTAGGAATAATTAGTAATAAATAGTAATAAATAGTAATAAATAGTAATAAATAGATATAATTAGTAATAAATAGATATAATTAGTAATAAATAGATATAATTAGTAATAAATAGATATAATTAGTAATAATTAGCTATAATTAGTAATAATTAGCTATAATTAGTAATAATTAGCTATAATTAGTAATAATTATCTATAATTAGTAATAATTAGCTATAATTAGAAATAACTAGGAATAATTAGGAATAATTAGGAATAATTAGGAATAATTAGGAATAATTAGGAATAATTAGCGATAATAAGGAATAATTAGCTATAATTAGAAATAATTAGCTATAATTAGGAATAATTAGATACAATTAGGAATAATTAGCTATAATTAAGAATAATTAGCTATAATTAGGAATAATTAGCTATAATTAGGTATAATTAGAAATAATTAGGAATAATTAGCTATAATTAGGAATAATTAGTAATAATTAGGAATAATTAGCAATAAATAGATATAATTAGGAATAATTAGTAATGAATAGGTATAAATAGGTATAAATAGATATAATTAGTAATAATTAGTAATAAATAGGTATAATTAGTAATAAATAGGTATAATTAGTAATAATTAGCTATAATTATTAATAATTAGCTATAATTAGTAATAATTAGCTATAATTAGTAATAATTAGCTATAATTAGTAATAATTAGCTATAATTAGCTATAATTTGGAATAATTAGCTATAATTAGGAATAATTGGCTATAATTAAAAATAATTAGCTATAATTAGGAATAATTAGCTATAATGAGGTATAATTTGCTATAATTTGGAATAATTAGCTATAATTAGGAATAATTATCTATAATTAGGAATAATTAGCAATAATTAGGTATAATTAACTATAATTAAGAATAATTAGAAAAAATTAGTAGTAATTAGCAATAAATAGAAATAATTAGTAATAATTAGTAAAAAATATATATAAATAGATATAATTAGTAATAATTAGTAATAAATACGTATAATTAGTAATAATTAGCTATAATTAGTAATATTTATCTATAATTAGTAATAATTAGCCATAATTAGTAATAATTAGACATAATTACTAATAATTAGCTATAATTAGAAATAATTAGCTATAATTAATAATAATTAGCTATAATTAGTACTAATTAGCTATAATTAGCTATAATTAGAAATAATTAGCTATAATTAGGAATAATTAGCTACAATTAGGAATAATTAGCTATAATTAGGAATAATTATCTATAATTAGGAATAATTAGCTATAGTTAGGAATAATTAGCTACAATTTGGAATAATTAGTAATGATTAGTAATAATTAGCAATAAATAGTAATAATTAGCAATAAATAGTAATAATTAGCAATAAATAGTAATAATTAGGAATAAATAGTAATAAATAGGAATAAATAGGAATAAATAAGAATAAATAGTAATAAATAGATATAGTTAGGAATTAATAGAAATAATTAGCAATAATTAGCAAAAATTAGGAATAATTAACAATAATTAGGAATAATTAGCAATAATTAACAATAATTAGGAATAATTAGCAATAATTAGGAATAATTAGCAATAATTAGAAATAATTAGGAATAATTAGAAATAATTAAGAATAATTAGCAATAATTAGAAATAATTAGTAATAATTAGCAATAAGTAGTAATAATTAGCAATATGTAGTAATAATTAGCAATAAGGAGTAATAATTAGCAATAACTGGATATAATTAGAAATAACTGGATATAATTAGCAATAACTGGATATAATTAGCAATATCTAGATATAATTAGCAATAAATTGATATAATTAGAAATAACTTGCAATAACTAGCAATAAAAAAATTATATTATCAATACTTACGAAAAAACAATATTAATATTATTAAATTAATAAAAAATTTATAAAATATTAAAATTATCAATATTGGCAACATGATTTGCTCTATTCTTAACAATTTAAAATCTCAAAGGGTCGCCAATTGTCAGGTCATGCGCAATAAAAAGTTTGTGTCAGCCATGTCCAATGTAAACTCTATAATTGTCCTTGCATGGTTGATCACCTCGCAAGTAGTGTTGCAATAGGACAAACCAAGTCATTCCCTTCTTATCTGTAAGAATTATCTCACATGAACCTTTATAGAGACCACTCTTACTTAAAAATCTAAGGGAAAGATAATGATATCCCCTCAAATTTTTAAGGAAGAATGATCTATGTAAAGTCTCATGTGAGATGATTCTTAGAGATGAGAACGTCATTACTTTGGTCATCCTATTGCAACACTACTTGCAAGGTGATCAACCATGCAAGTACAATTATAGAGTTTACATTAGACATGACTAAAACAAAGTTTTTATTGTGCATGAATTGACAATTGACGACCCTTTGAGATTTGAACATGTTAAGAATAGAGAAAAGTCTATTGTGAATATTGATAATTTTAATATTTCATAATTTTTATATTATTTTAATAATATTAATATTGTTTTTTTAAATATTGATAATATAATTTTTTTATTACTAATAATTAGTAAACGAAATCTGCTTGGATAATGAAGGGAAAATTTGTAATCATCTCCACAATGATGATTACCAAATTTCATTTCATTATTCAAGCAGTTTTCAAGTATTGCTAACTATTGCTAAATTAGTAATAAATAGTAATAATTAGTAATAATTAGTTATAAATTGTAATAATTAGTAATAAATTGTAATAATTAGTAATAATTAGCAACAATTAGTAATAATTTGTAATAATTAGTAATAATTTGTAATAATTATAAATAATTAGGAATAATTAGGAATCATTAGAAATAATTAGAAATAATAAGTGTGAGAAAGATGCAATTAAATGAGTTGTCGGACAAAAGAGTAGCCGTCAATCCACCGAAAATTGTGTCGCCATTAATTAATGGTAATTATTAAGTAGTTGCAATTATTTATCTTCTTTTTTTAGATAGTGTTTTTATAATTTCAAATTGTTCAAAAAAAGTGATGATTTTATATTTTTTATAGAAAAATATGGAACAAGGAAGTCGACATCAGTCATTATTAGATGATCGAGCTTGGATAAATCAGCTCAGAAATCCAAATGGTTCTGGTTTAAATCCTGTATATATTGAGGGTGTTGAAGCATTCTTAGCATTTGCATCATCAAAAACAGAATATGTTTCGAAAGGAACAATTAAATAACCTTGTAAAAAATGTGCTCTATAAACGTTTGACAAATTTGACAAGGTTGGGGGACATCTCTTGCGGTTTGGTTTTCAACCAGATTATGTTTTTTGGTATCAACACGGTGAACTAAGTTCCAGAGAAGATCCTAATAACTTGATTCCGGATCCATCAAAGTTTCAAAATTTAGTACATTATGTTGCAGGTCCATCTGTGCAACAAATTGAAACTCACGATGATATTGATTTAACTCTTGAGTTGGCACCATCTGAATTTTATGATTTGTTGAGGTCTATTGAGGATGCATTATATCCTAGTTGCAAGATAAGAAAATTAGAAACGGATGAAAAATTTATGGCTATTAAGTCAGATAATGCAATGTCAAACAACTGTTTTGATCAGATATTTTCTTTGGATAAAAAACTGTTACCTGAAGGAAATGTGTTGCCTGAAAATTACTATGAGAGCAAGAGACTGATTTGTAATCTGGGCCTTAGTCATCGGAAGATTCATGCATGTCCAAATGATTGCATCTTATATTCTGGTGAA
The DNA here is from genome assembly GCA_963277665.1 of Viscum album. NCBI lineage: Eukaryota > Viridiplantae > Streptophyta > Magnoliopsida > Santalales > Viscaceae > Viscum > Viscum album. Next base: position 1,468,515,140 of record OY728125.1, on the reverse strand, counting down.
AATGAGTCATTGGAGAGTTTTCCCACATGTGGAAAATCGAGGTATAAAGAAGCTCAACCAGGGAAGTGTAGATCGATTCCAGTAAAAAAGTTGAGATATTTGTCCCTTACACCCAGGTTGCAGCGTTTATTTATGTCTCAGAACACAACATCAATGATTTCATGGCACAAAACAAAGATTTCAACTGATAAAAGCTTGAATCATCCATCTGATGGTGATTCATGGAAACATTTTGACCGTCTGTATCTGTCTTTTGCTAAATAAGCCTGAAACGTGCGATTGGGTCTTTCTACTGACGATTTCTGTCCATTTGGTTCTTATGGTAGTCAGTATTCATGTTGTCCTGTCTTTATAACTCCATACAATTTGCCTCCATGTATGTTGATGAAGGAGCCTTATATCTTTTGACTCTATTAATCCCAGGACATCCAAAAAAGAATATTGATCTTTATTTGAAACCATTGATTGATGAGTTAAATGAATTGTGGAGTGATGGAGTTAATACATATGATATTGCTGGGAAACAAAATTTCACATTAAAAGATGCATTGATGTGGACGATTAGTGAGTTTTCGGAATATGGCATGTTATCTGGTTGGAGTACACATGGTCCGAAATCATTTCCTTACTATATGAAAGAAAACAAAGCCTTTATGCTCTTCAATGGAAAAAAACCTTGATATTTTGATTTTCATCGCAGATTTCTTCCAACCGATCATCCTTTTCAGAGGAAAAAATATCATTTCAAAAAACGTACAATTTAAAGGGATGAACCTCCAAAGATGATCTCAGGTACATAGTTAAGATCAGTTGTATTTTCATTACCCCTAATCACATTTGGACCAACAGTAAACCACAGAAAATTCATGGCTTTTGGAAAGAACATAATTGGATAAAACGGTGCATTTTTTGGGATCTTCCGTATTGGTCTGATTTTTTGGTCCGCCACATGTTGGATGTTATGCATATTGAGAAGAACTTTTTTGATAATTTATTTCTTACAGTTTTGGATACACCAGGTAAGACCAAAGATACTGTAAAGTCTTGATTATATCTTGCCCAAATTTGCATGAGACTAGAACTTGAACTATTTAAAAATGTCAGATCACAGAGGTTAATGAAGCCAAAAGCAGCTTATACACTGTCCAAAGAGAGTCACTTATTATTTTGTTAGTGGATTTCAGATTTGAGACTTCCAGATGGCTATTCTTCCAATTTGGGAAGATGTGTTAAGAATGGTTATATTACTGGATTAAAAAGTCATGATTGTGATGTTATAATGGAAAGACTTATACCGACTGGATTTTGAGGATTGTTGAATTCTATGATTTGGGATTCTATAATAGACATATCATATTTTTTTTGAGACATTTGTGCAGTGACAACAGAGTATGATGCGCTAATAAAACTAGAAGAAGATGTTTCTGTAATTATATGTAAACATGAAAAAATCTTTCTGCAGGATTTCTTTGATTCAATAGAACATATGATATTACATTTTCTACATGAAGATAAATGTGGAGGTCTAGTACAGTTTCAATGGATGTACACATTCGAGATATGCATGTAGAAATTGAAGGAAAAAATACGTAACAAAGAATCAGTTGAAGGCTCAATTGCTGAAGCTTATTTGCAAGAGTAAATTTCTTTTTTCTGCTCTCATTATTTTGAATCTCAATATCCCTCAAAACACAATCGCATGGGACGAAATGAGGGGACTGTTAATGAAAAAATTAAAAATCAATTAATACTTTTTAATTAGACAAATCTTGGTTTCGGTGGAGTTCATGTACGATGGATTTCAGATGATGAACATCACAGAGCTCATGCATACATTCTGCTCAACTGTAAAAAATTACATCATTTGTCCTGTGAGTGCTTCTATCACTTATTCTATAATTTATGTTATAGTATTTAAACTTATTTTATTTTTAGGTTATATGATAATCATATCATGAAACAACTTCCACAAATTACAGCAGCTACTCTTGAAGAACACAAACAAACAAATTTTTCTCAACGGTTTCAAAAACTGGTAACATAAATTATTGATGGTTTAATATCCATTCTATTAATTATTTATTATATTGATAATTGTTTTACAAATTTTCAGGTGTCTCAATATACTGATAAAATTGATAAGCGACTATGTATATTGAGTAACCCACCATCCAAAATGGTTAAATCATATAATGCTTATGTGGTGAATGATTTTCTATTTCATACACATGCATATGGGGAATCAAAAAAATGAACAGTGGAGTTTTCCTTAGAGGATCACATCACAGAGAAACTGAAGTTGACTTTTATGGAATTTTGGATGAAATTATTGAGCTGTGTTTTCTAGGAAAGAATTACATAACATTGTTTAAATGTTGGTGATTGGATACTAAGAGAGGATTGCATGTTCATCCGACTCATGCAATCGTCGATATTAAATATAAAAGTCTTCTTGCAGTAAATGAACCATTTTTATTGGATCAATAGGCAAATAAAATTTATTATGCAAACTACTGTGCTACTTCAAGAGACTTGAGAGATTGGTGGAGCATAATAAAAATGAAATATTGGGAAAATCAGTTTACACAAAATGAATGTGGTTATGCTGAAGTGTAAGGAATTGAAATTTTTCAAGAGACTGCTCAAAATTCTTATGATTCAAAAAGAGACGTGAATATCGATGATGACACCCCACATTAAGGATCGATGGTGATGAAGATGTTAATGATGTTACATATGAATTTGAAATGACAATAGATACTGTAACTGAAACTCATATGGATATTGATGATGCTGAGGAGGAAGATGAAGACATTGACATTGACAGCTATGGAGAAGAGGATGAAGATGAACATGTTGGAACCATGGTCTTCTATGCATGATTTGGAGTGTGGTTTGTGTTTTTTGTCAATCCTCAATGGAAGATCGGCTCGTGTACCAGCAAAGAGATCATACCATTCAAGCAGACAACAGTATTGAAGGTGGCGTGATTTCCCAGTGTTTGCCAAATTTTGGGGGTCCAAAATCTGGAAATTGGTGAGCATCGCAAAAATAGGATTTCCATGAAGATCATAATTTAATGTGGAAAAGGCATGAATTTCGCAAAGAGAGGAAGCGTGGTTTGGAAATCATGAAGACCAGAAGAATGGAGGTGGTGAGTCTTCGCGATTACGTCAAAGATTCGCGAACGGTAGAGTTGAAGAGCTTCGCGGCGATGAAGGGCTTTGCGAGGGAGCTTCGCGGCGAATGCGCGAAGGAATGTTGGGCTTCGAGAAGGGAGCTTCGCGGCGCTGTCGCGAAGGTATGTTGACGGTGATTCTTCACGACTACGTCAAGCTCCGCGAACGGAAGATTGCTGTGGAGCTTCACGATTTGGACAGATTTCCGGAAGAAACATTGGAGCTTCGCGATTTGAGATGACGTGGCGTTGACTTCGTGTGGAAGGGACGAGGGTCGGTGGAATCGCCTATAAATAGAGGCCGACCCCCTCAAGAGAAGTTGAGAGAATTTCAGAGAAAGTCATTTTGCTCTCGGTTCGCAAAGGTCTCTCACGAAGGCAGCGTGCTTCGCAAAAGAGGAGCTTCGCGGTGGCTATTCTAGCTTCGCGAAAGACGGGCACACCATGTTGTCTCAGTGAGCATCGCGAAGAGGAAGGAGCTTCATGATATCCAAGCATTGCGAAGGCTGGAGCATCGTGGGAGTGCTTTGCGATTGAGCTCCGCGAAATGGCAGGGGATCCGCGAAGGCTTGTTTGAGCTTTGCAATATTGGGAGCCTCGTGAAGTAGGGTACTTTGCGAAGGCCTTTTCCAAAGGTTGTTTGCCCTGTGGACAAGGGAATAGGGAGTATTCATCAGTGTTTGGAATTTGGATCTTAACAGAGTATTAAAATTTGGACTCTGATGCAAGCAAAGTCTCATGCTGAACAGAAGACAATGAACTTCATGACTATCAATTGAAGAGACCTTCACGTCTATAAACTGAGTGTGACTTCACCAACAGTAGTGAACCAGGGGGAGTCAACGGGAGTGACCCGAGGGAAGCAGTGAGCTATCTCAGAAACCTTGTAAAGGCAGTGAGCCTAGGACAATGTGAATGTGCCCAAACAATTGTAATCTCCAGCTAGTGAAGCTTAGTGGTTTTTGGTACGACCGACAACTTGTCGGCGTATTCTCCTTGGACGTAGCCCTTAGTGGTGAACCAAGTAAAAAGGGCTATGTCTCCTCTGTGTATGTGCATGTTTTATTTTTGATCTTTCTCATCTTACAGGTTCAACAAGTTCCTACCAACGTGGGAACAAGATCCACAACTTTAAGAAGAAAAAGTTGTCACCCTGATTCACCCCTCCCCTCTCAGGGTGTCCCGGGGTCCTTCAAGTGGTATCAGAGGGTAAAGGTTGCTGGTGTTGAATCAGACCTTTGTTTTCATTATGGAAAACGCAGTCAATGTTAGGGGAGTCCCTCCCTTCGATGGAAGCAATTTCCAGATCTAGAAGAACAGAATGAGATCTCATCTGAGATCTCTTGAAATGGAAGTTCTCTTTTCTACTGTGCAAGGAATACAAGTCACTGATCCAACATGCCTTGCTATGACTGAAATAGACAGGAAACTTCTTGATGCAGATGCTAAAGCACAGAATGCACTCACTGTATCCCTTTCTGACCAGATCTACCTAAAGGTGATGAATTGCACCTCAGCAAAATCCATGTGGGATAAACTTGAGAATATTTATGAAGGTGATAGAAAAGTGAAGGAGGTGAAACTACAAGTGCTGCACAATCGGTTTGATGATCTGAAGATGCATCCAGACGAGAATGCAGACTCTTTCTTCAATCGAATTACTGAAGTGGTTGGAGCTATTCAGGGTCTAGGTGAAGAAATCAAAGACATTGATATTGTAAAGAAAATATTGAGAAGACTTCCACCTCTTTATAATGCGAATGTGTCAGCCCTTGAGGAAAGAGTTCTTTCCAAACTTTCTCTTGATGATCTACTGAGCAGTTTGGTAGCATATGAAATGAGAGTCAAACCTGAAGATGCTACGACTCGGGTGAGCAAGGAAATGGCATTCAAGGCCATGGCTAAACTGAAAATATCAAAGGATAGTAGCGGTGAAGATGACAAAGAAAAAGAAATTCTTTCTCTCATTGCAAAGAAGTTCCAGAAGGGGAAAGGGAAATTCAAAGGGAAGTTACCTCTCGCGTGTTTCCGTTGTGAAAAAGTTGGGCACATTGCCTCTTAGTGTTTAAAAATGATCAATGATGAAGATAGTGAGGATGAAAACTTCAAGAAGCCTCAGAGAAGGTTCTTCAAAAAGGGGGACTTCAAATCTGGTAAGAAAATGCAAAGGAAGAGTTTTGTCTGTGAAGAGGAAGAAGATGATAATGAATTCTGTGATGAAGAAGAACCAGAATTCAAAACTGGGAGCCATGCTTCTATGATGGCCACTGTTGAAGAGGCAGAAGATACTGAAGGAGAAAAACAACTGTGAACTTGTGTAGATCCTAAGATGCAACTTAAGGATGCAGTTAGTAAGCTCAAGATTAAATGTAAGAGCTACAATAAGTGGAAATCAATTGTAGAAGAATCAACTGAATACGTTGATCAACTTGAAGCTGAAATTGAACGACTGGAAGAATTTGTGAAGGTAGATTCTAAAATAATTGAAAGTAATGATGATGTAGTAGATCTGAAGCTGAGAATTGAAGAGCAGGATAATGTCATCAATGAACTCACCTCCAGACTGGATGAAAAATCCAAGACTACTGATGGTCTTGAGGAGGAAGTCGTTACTCTAAGGAGTAAACTGGAGACTGAATCAGTTCCAAAAGAATCGAGGAAGAAAATACAGTTTGGAAGATTCTCAGATGTAGAATTACTAGCAAGAGCCAAGTGTGGTTCAGATGGGGTTGGAAAAATCTTGAGTAATCAAAGACCCGCTTGCATGGGAAAGAGTGGAATTGGCTGTGAGGCTGAGACATCAACTGCTGGAAGTGAAAAGACCCAAAAGAAAGATAAGATGAAAGTTGAACATGCTAAAACGTTGCCTAGAATTCCAAAAAAGGAACCCTCATTCCAAACTAAAAGGGGACCTACAAATTATCCTCAAACATTCAGAAATGACAGACAGTCTAACTATTCTCCCAAGGAAGAAGGTATGAGGAGAAATTCAAGTGAGAAGACATTTCCTCTCATGAAGTGTCAGTTCTGTGGCTATCTGGGCCATACCATGTCATATTGTGAAGAGGCAAGAAGCTATCTGAATGGAGAAGATATTTAAGGTCAACAAAGGAGAACAATTTCATATCCTAATTCTTATAGAAGAAATAATTTCTATGGATATTGTTTTTGTTGTTCTAACTTTGGTCATAAGGCCGCTAATTGCAGGCAGAGAAGGGACATGGACACCTCATACCAAAGTTCAAGACAAGTCAAGTCTCGTCAGTAAGAAAGTGTTGCTCTTTCAAACAGGTTTTCACCTCTCAAAGAAGACTTTGACTATGAAGAACCTGGGTATGCAGAAGAGATAATTGAAAGACCATCAGTTCTTTATACTCCTTCTAATGTCTCATGGAAGGAAAGGAAGAAGATTGAGAAATCCAACCTTGCAGAGGTGGCCCTCAAAGATACAAAGAACAACAGTACCTGGATTCTGGATAGCGGTTGTTCATATCATATGACAGTTAATGCCGGCCTACTAACGAATATCATAAGGAATGTCGATGGTACAATAAGATTTGGTAATGATGGGGCTCTGAAAATCAAAGGGAGTGTAAGTACCGAATTAGCTAATGGAGGGCTAAAGAAGACTGAAGTCCTTTACGTAGATGGCCTACGTCATAATCTCCTCAGCGTGAGTCAACTCTGTGACTCAGGACTTATAGTCACGTTTAATCAGAAAGGCTGCACTATCAAGGGAAAGACTGACAATTCTCTTATAAAGGGATGCATAACAGAAGGCAACTTGTATCAGGTTGATAGTGAAGAAAATGTATGTTACATGATTATTGAAGAAGAAAAAAATTTGTGGCATCAGAGACTGGGACACATCAATCAACAAGACATGGAGAAAATATCAAAATTGAGAATTGTCATGGACATTCCCAACCTGAAGCGTGAGCGTGAAAAATCTTGTGATGCTTGTATTCGTGGGAAGCTGGTCTGCAGTTCATATCGGCCAAAGAAGAAAAGAGTGTCTCACCTTCTTGATCTGATTCATACAGATGTTTGTGGGCCAATAAATGTTGCCGGAACTCATGGAGAAAGGTACTTTTTCCTTTTCATAGATGATTACTGCATAATGGCATGTGTGATGGTCATTCATAGGAAACGAAAAGTCCTTGACTGCATGAAAACATATCGGCGAATCACTGAGAATGATACTAGACGAACAATCAAAGTGTTGCGATCTGACAATGGTGGAGAATACACGTCCATTGAATTTGAGAATTATCTGGAGAAGCATGGGATACAACATGAGGTAGCCGCTATGAGAACTCCAAAACAAAATGGAGTTGTTGAACGTAGGAATTGACAGGTGAACAACATGGCACGAACTATGCTGATTGAGAGTCGTATTCCACGGCATTACTGGAAAGAGGCTGTTCAAGCTGTAGTGTACATTCAGAATCGAACAGGACTTTATATGGGCGAGACAAAGACACCATATGAATTGTGGCATGGACGGAAGCCTTCTCTAAAATACTTTCGTGTATTTGGAAGTAAATGCTTCATCAGGAACAAAGAAGGAAATCAAGGGAAATATGATGACAATGCAGATGAAGGAATTTTCCTCAGTTACTCAATGAACAACAAAGCCTACAAATGTTTCAACAAGCGTTTGGGAAGGATTGTGGAAAGCAGTGATGTTAAGATAATTGAAGAGAAAACCACAAATGCTTCAAGGATGCCATATGCTGATGTGATAGAAAGTCAGGAAGAATGTGAACGTGAAGAAAATACAAATGAAGAAATAGAGGAAGCTGTTCAAAACACTCAGCAGTCACATCAAGATGTTGACTCAGAAGCAGAATCTGAAGAAGAAACTATGGCTGAAGAGAATACTACTGAACCTCACAGGAGAAACCGAAGAGCTGAGATTGATCCATCCAACATAATTGGGGACAGGAGTGCACCCACTCAAACAAGAAGGATGAGGAATACCATGCAATTTGCATTTCTTTCAGTTGTAGAGCCATCCTCATTTGAAGAAGCTGCAAAAGAAAAATCTTGGGTGAAAGCTATGAATGATGAATTAGATCAGATTGACAAGAATCAGACATGGGATCTTGTCCAGAGACCTGAAGGTCACAATGTGATTGGTACCAAATGGATCTTCAAAAATAAGTTTGATGAGCATGGAAGTGTCATCAGAAACAAGGCACGACTGGTATGTAAAGGATACTCCCAGATTGAAGGCATTGATGTTGAAGAAACCTTTGCTCTAGTGGCTAGACTGGAGTCAATCAGGCTTTTCCTTTCCATGGCACTCCAAAGAGGATATAAAGTATATCAAATGGATGTCAAGACAACATTCTTGAATGGTGTACTCGAAGAAGAAGTATATATCGAACAACCAGTGGGATTTGTTTTGGGTACTGATGAAACAAAGGTCTGTAAACTGAAGAAAGCTCTATATGGTTTGAAGCAGGCACCACGGGCATGGTACTCACGGCTGGACTCATATCTCAAGAAGTTTGAATTCAAAAGAGAAGGAGTTGATCAAAATCTCTATGTGAAGAATTCTCCAAAAGATCAATTCATGGTTCTTGTCTACGTTGATGATATCATATTTGGTGGCAGTAGGCAGAAATCAGTGGATGAATTTGCCAACCACATGAAATCAGAATTTGAAATGTCTATGATTGGGGAGCTCTCATATTTCTTGGGGCTGCAAGTGATTCAAAAGAAGGAATACACTTTCATTTCTCAGGAAAAATATGCAAGAGAGTTGCGGAAGAAGTTCAATATGCAAGACTCCAAACCAATGTCAACTCCGATTGCAGTTGGAACTAAACTTGGAAAGCATGAGGATGGGAACTCTGTTGATCCCACCATGTAGAGGAGGATCATTGGAAGCCTACTCTACCTGACAGCGACAAGGCCATATATTGTATTTGCAACATGCCTTGCGGCCCGCTTTCAGAGTAATACAAAGGAGGAACATATGGAAGCAGTAAAAAGAATCATGAGGTACATTCAAGGTACACATAACTTCGGTTTATTTTTTGCTGCAGGCAGGGACAGTGAATTATCAGTGTTTTCTGATGCTGACTGGGCTAGTGATGTAGTAGACAGAAAGTCCACTAGTGGTGGAGCTTTCTATATTGGGCAGAAATGTGTTGCCTGGTTGAGCAAGAAACAAGAAAGTACTTCTCTTATTACTGCTGAATCCGAGTTTATCTCTGCCACAAAGGAATGCACTCAACTGCTATGGATGAAGCAGCAATTAACTGACATTGGCGATGAGGTGACGCAACCAATGGTGATTTACTGTGACAATAAGAGCGCAATTGATCTTAAGAAGAATCCTGTTCAACATTCTCGTACAAAACAAATTGAAATCAGGTATCACTTTATCAAAGATAAAGTTGAGCAAAGCGTGATTAGATTGGATCATGTGGGAACAGATGAACAAGTGGCTGATATCCTGACAAAGCCACTGTCAGCGGTTGTGTTTGAGAAGCATCGGTTGAACCTTGGTGTTCGACCACCTCCCAGTGCATAAGGAGGTTACGGAATTACCCCTCTCCCCATTTGTTATAAATGTTTTAATCTTTTTATGGATATGATGTAGGTTTATGGGGGAGATACTATCCAGGGGGAGTATGGTTTGAGCTGAACGTGAAAAATTTTACTGGTCTTTGGATTTATTGTCAATGGGGGAGAAAGGAGAAGAAAAAATTCAGGCAAACTTCTGTGATGAGAAGAATGAGAAGGAACACAGTGGAACCCAATTCAAGCCTCCTCTCTTGTTTTCTACACCGAGCATTTCTCACGTAGACTTAGAGTGTTGGCTGGGTTGATTCCTGCGGTTTTTGGTTTTCACATTGATGGAGATCTATGGATTTTTTTCTTCTGATTTCCAACAAACCCAAAGGGGGAGATTGTTGGAACCATGGTCTTCTATGCATGATTTGGAGTGTGGTTTGTGTTTGTTGTCAATCCTCAATGGAAGCTCGGCTCATGTACCAGCAAAGAGATCATACCATTCAAGCAGACAACAGTATTGAAGGTGGCGTCGTTTCCCAGTGTTTGCCAAATTTTTGGGGTCCAAAATCTGGAAATTGGTGAGCATCGCGAAAATAGGATTTCCATGAAGATCATGATTTAATGTGGCAAAGGCATGAATTTCGCGAAGATAGGATGCATGGTTTGGAAATCGCGAAGACCAGAAGAATGGAGGTGGTGAGTCTTCGCGATTACGTCAAAGCTTCGCGAACGGTAGAGTTGAAGAGATTCGCGGCGATGAAGGGATTTGCGAGGGAGCTTCACGGCGAAGGCGCGAATGAATGTTGGGCTTCATGAAGGGAGCTTCGCGGCGCTGTCGCGAAGGTATGTTGACGGTGATTCTTCGCGAATATGTCAAGCTCCGCGAACAGAAGATTGCCGTGGAGCTTCGCGATTTGGACAGATTTCTGGCAGAAACATTGGAGCTTCGCGATTTGAGATGACGTGGCATTGACTTCGTGTGGAAGGGACAAGGGTCAGTGGAATCGCCTATAAATAGAGGCCGACCCCCTCAAGAGAAGTAGAGAGAATTTCAGATAAAGTCCTTTTTCTCTCGGTTCGTAAAGGTCTCTCGCGAAGGCAGCGTGCTTCGCGAAAGAGGAGCTTCGCAGCGGCTATTCTAGCTCCGCGAAAGACGGGCGCACCGCGTTGGCTCAGTGAGCATCGCGAAGAGGCAGGAGCTTCGCGATAGCCAAGAATTGCGAAGGTTGGAGAATCGCGAGAGTGCTTCACGATTGAGCTTCGCGATTGAGCTCCGCGAAATGGCAGGGGCTCCGCGAAGGCTTGTTTGAGCTTTGCAATATTGGGAGCCTCGCGAAGTAGGGTACTTTGTGAAGGCCTTTTCCAAAGGTTGTTTGCCCTGTGGACAAGGGAATAGAGAGTATTCATCAGTGTTTGGAATTTGGATCTTAACAGAGCATTAAAATTTGGACTCTGATGCAAGCAAAGTCTCATGCTGAACAGAAGACAATGAACTTCATGACTATTAATTGAAGAGACCTTCACGTCTATAAACTGTGTGTGACTTCACCAACGGTAGTGAACCAGGGGGAGTCAATGGGAGTGACCCGAGGGAAGCAGTGAGCTATCTCAGAAACCTTGTAAAGGCAGTGAGCCTGGGACAGTGTGACTGTGCCCAAACAACTGTAATCTCCAGCTAGTGAAGCTTAGTGGTTTTTGGTACGACCGACAACTTGTCAGCGTATGCTCCTTGGACGTATCCCCTAGTGGTGAACCATGTAAAAAGGGCTATGTATCCTCTGTGTATGTGCATGTTTTCTTTTTGATCTTTCTCATATTACAGTTTGAACAAGTTCCTACCAACGTGGGAACAAGATCCACAACTTTAAGAAGAAAAAGTTGTCACCCTGATTCACGCCTCCCCTCTCAGGGTGTCCCGGGGTCCTTCAGAACATTGACACAATTAAATTCTGATTATAATCATAACTAAGATATATCTATATATAATAGTTATTTTTAACTATCTGCTAACAACAATCATTTTGTGTTTCAGATGGACCCTGAGCTATTTCTCGATTTGCAGTAGGCTGACCTACCGTTGGACGAGGGGGATTTTGGATCATCTGACCCTCAGCCTACTGGCGGTTTAGGGGGTATGCAGAGGGGGCACGATCTTGCATGAATGATGATTCCTGACCCTATCCCCGAGCGACGTCCACATCTTGGTTTCGATCCATGCACACGCAGGTATGATAACATATATATTTTAGTTAGGTTTCATTAATTTATTTATATATATACTAATTTTTATTTATTTATTCATTTTTCATAGTTTCTCACATGTAGCTATTGGACAGGGGAGTGCTATCTTGTGCAATTATTTTTCACAACCATGGATCACATGGGAATAGATTCACATTGATGTGTGATGCGACATGTTCCATCATTGGCTGGTATGTAAATAAATAATATTTATTTTGAAATTTATTTTATTAACAACTTGATAGTATAAATTATTTGTTGGGTTTATGGTATCCTATCGATGATAGCATGCGCGATGCTATCCACATGGCATGACAGGTTTCTATGCGTGACCGTTTCCATCAGTTTTTGCACAATTTGAGAAGGATAACCATTAAGAAAGCAGGGGTGTAAGAATTTGATGAGTCATGTAGAGACCACCGACCAGAGTACATTTCATCTCACGTTTGGGATGGATTATATTTACATTGGTTGGGTGGTGGATTTCAGAGGACATCTTCAATGGGATGACAGAACCGGGGGAGACAGGAGGTGACACATTGAGCTAGTATCCGTACATTCAGTTCACATAGAGAGCACCTAGTATGTATATTTTTTAAATATTTTATATAACTTTAAATATAAATAGATTATTTTATATTTCTGTTGGAAATCGAGCATCCCGGTATTACGGTGTTTGACGTTTATCGGAGGATGTACAGTGATCCAGCCACTAGTGAGATTAGAGGTGATCGCTAGTGTCAGATTGTGGTTAGTATTATTTTTTTTAGTTTGAAAATTAACTTCATATAATATTTTTACAATTTTAATTTTAAATTGGAATTGAAGGAGTCATATGAGGCTATAACCTCTCAGACACAGGCTGAGGGTCAGGATGAGATGACTGAGCAGACCAGTGCTCACTATTTCGATGAGGCAGCATAGATGCAGGTGACTCAGTATGGCTTTGAGAAGGGCAGAGTAGTTGACATCAACTCTCATTTGACTCCTGGTACTTATTATGGTTCTGTTGAGATGTCAGCATCCAGCTTGATAGGAGCTCGTGGAGAGGCATCATCTTATGGCTCATAGTATCAGGAGCAGTTGCGAGCTCAGGCTGAGCATATAGAGACTTTACAGAAGCAACAAGAAGAGATGTGTCAGCGGTAGCAGAAGCAGGAGCGGAATTACGAGGAGCAGATACATCAATGACAGAAACTACATCATAAGCAGATGGAGTACATGCTCCATCTGACTTGTAGTTTAGGGATGGAGTTTCCTTCAACAGCCCCATCAGCTCCTCCACCTCCTCCAGAAGACGACCCCCAGTGATTGTTTTTGTTACAAACATTTGAATTTAACATTGTAATATGAATTATTTACATTTTCTATCTTTTATATCAGCAAAAATATTATATAATTTAATTTTTAATATTTCATTATTTTTTTATAATTTTTTTGTGAATATTGAGAATTTTAATATTTTTTTATATTTTTTTGTGAATATTGATAATTTTAATATTTTTTTTATTTTTTTATTGTTTTAATAATAATATTATTATTTTTTCATTAATCGTAATTTTATTAAATTTTATTTTTTTTAAAATTAATTTATTATTTTCGATGGGGCTGTTTGTGACAGTGTCCCATCGCAAATAGTCTAACTAAATATTTTTAAAAACATATTTGCGATGAGACTACTTGCCCGTCGCAAATAATGTGTTGCGATGGGCCCATCACAGAAATGTTTATATATATATATATTTTATGATTGGACAAGAGCCCGTCGCAAATAGATTTTTTCGACAGGCCCGTCGTGAAAACGTTTATGTATATATAATATATATAATCAGAAGCTTATTTGCGATGACTTTTTCTACAACGAGCTATTTGTGACAAGGCCCCATCACTAAAGCCTATTTGTGATGGGATCCCGTCATAAATAGCCCGTCGCAATTACCAAGAATTCTAGAAGTGATTATTTTTACCATCAGAAATATCAAGAATGGAACAATAAATTCTCAGTTCATAATGTATCTTGCAATCTTGTGGAAGATAACTGTCTTGTGCTTAGAATCCTTCAAAATCTGTTGCATCTCATAGGTCAAAGTTTTCAATATTATGTTATTAAGTGATGATACCCTGAGAAGAATGAGGATTTGTTTTAGTATGAAGACTAGAAAATTAATTGAAATTCTTGATTAGGATGATCAAGTTTCCAACAAGAAAAGTGAAGTTGGGTAAAACTACAATTAAACTCCAAAGAGAATAAAAGGTAAGGAGAAGGAACAGAAACAGAAAGTAACAGCACCTGAGCCAATATCTACTCCTCTAAAGTCAAATAAACAAAAGACCATTTTCAGATGAAGTGGTAGCCAAATGGAAAGAGAAAAAGAAGAAAAAGAAGGAAGGAGATGCAATTTTTGTGTTAGAACCTGCCAAGGCTAAGGCCTTAAATATCCATGCAATAGAAGAGCTCAAGGGACAAGCTAAAGATAATAAGGTAAAGAAAAAGATTTTAGAAGCCATGATTGTCCAAGCCTTACATAGAGATATATAGAAGGCATCTAAACAAGTTTAGGTACAAGAATATTTCTTGAAAGAATCTGTTCCAATTGAAACTATGGGTGTAGATAAGAGAAAGAATGATATTTCAATTTTGGAACCCCTAATTGAAGAAGAATAATAGGAAGAGGGATGTGACAATGTGATAAGGATGTTCGAAGAATATTAGGAGAAGAAAATTCCTTCTTACAAATTTTCAATCATAACTTCCCATGAAAAATCAACCAAGATAATTTTAGAACAACAATATGTTCTGAAAAATGATGATGCTCTGGATGAGGTTGATAAACCTTTAGATGGTGAGAGTAGAAATGATGATATTGTTTGACATGTAGAAGATAAGGTTGATAAAGAATATTTTGATCAAGGTGCTAATAAATAAGTTGATAATGATGATGATTAAGCTCAAGGCCTCTGAGCGGCTTCGAGTTTCCCTCTGTGGCGTCTAGGGTTTCCTTTTCGGTTTCGCTTTCCCTTCCCCCTCTGGCCTGATCAGTCTCATGCGGGCTGCCTCTGGATTGCCTCGGCGTGACGCGGCTTGGTTGGACTCCGGATCGCCTCGGCGTGACGCGACTTGGTCGGCTTTCTCTGGATCGTCTCGGCATGACGCATCGGTGATGGTGTGTCACAGTGGAGTTACGACACAGTAGAGTTACGATGCAGTTATGTGGTGTCTTCAGCTTTGGTATGGTTGGCTGCGTTTTTTTGTGATCTCTGCTGGTTATTGTGGTTTTCTAAGTTGGATTTAGGGCTACGTGCATTTGGAATCGATTCTGGCTTCGGGCATGCGAAATTAGTGATGGTTTGAAATATTTGCAGTGTGGTTGAGTTTTATGATTGTTTGATGTGGTTTAATCTGTTGGAATGGAGATGCACCTAGAAGTGACCTCATGGAGTAGACCTTAGTGGAGGTTTTCAGAGGTCGTTGTTCATCATTGTAGTGCTTTACGGATTTGGATGTTTGAGAGGGTATGGCATTAGCCATCGGATCAGGCCTATACATTAACACAAGAAACTTGATTTCTGTTCAGTTATGTAATGATGGAGAGTTTTATCACGTTTTTATACTGGGTAGGGGTGCTCCATGTTGTCTATTTGGTTTGTCTCTCTTGACCTTCGGGTAATGATTTTTTTTACGTCCATGATGTCTGTTTGGGTTCTTCCCCTTCTTCCCTTAAAAGGGGGCTTGCTTATAATAAAAACATTTGAAGGCATTTGGGCCGTTGGCTAATGATGATGATTAAATAATTCATGTTTTATATTGAGAGCATGAAACTCAGAGTGTCAAGAATAAATTTTCAAAGAAAGATAAAGGCAAAAAAGTTGTTGTTGAAATTTAAAAGATCGTTTTTGTTGAAAAAATAAATAAGGATGATATTTGAACATCTATTAAGAAAGAAGATGTACATTATGATGTTGTTTCACCAAAAAAGTAATCTGATTTAGAATCTTCATCTTATATAGGACGTGATTTTGTGGTCGAGTCCTTAATGAAACTTGTGAATACCATTCCTTTATTTCCGGGAATTGATTCCATATGTTAGCAGATTCAATAATAAATAACTCGAAATTCATATTCAACAAGAACTGTCATGGAAAAGTTTATCAATCTTGAAGAACAGTGTAAGACTTTTCAGATTGGTTATGATGCTCATAGGAGATCTTATAAAGAAATAACCAAGTAGTCTAAGTCAGTCATTGATGATCTTAAAATTATAGATAATTTCACCTATTTAGTTGAAGATTCATTTGATAAATCTGATGACAGGACCAAGAATATGTCAAAATAAATTCAAAAAATATAAAGGAAGAACATGATAGTTGTCATCAAGAAGATAAATATTTGAATGACAAGTGGAATTCAGTTGCTCTCAATTTGAAAAGAGAAAAGGAACTTTGGGTAGAAATGGTTGAAAAACAGAAAGATCCAGAAGAAGTGATAAAGCCTCAAGGAGAAATTTTTAAGTCTCATGATAAAATTATCAAACATCTCGAAAAGAAAAATCAACATCAAGAATAGTTGATCCAGAAGTTTGAAGGAGATCATAAGGAATTAAGGAAGCTCAAAGATACCCTGAAAAAGGTGATTCCAATGGAGAAAAAGGAGGATGAATGACTTTTTTTCATAAACTCTGATCTTTGGTTGTATTTTATCATTGTGACTTATTTTTTCATCATAATAAAATATGTTATCTTTCCATTGTTTTTCTTTTTATATTCCTAAAATTTAAGGTACATTTTTTTTCTTACCCTATATTCCTTTTTGAAAATCACAAAGGGGGAGAAAAGAATGATAAAAAATGATATTAAGTTTAAAGAGGATAATTCCTTAAGTAAGGGGGAGACAATTCAAATAAGAAATTTTTAAGGAACAATTATTTCTCTAAGAAAGTAAATAATACATTCCGTGGGAATTTCAAAACCTAAGGGAGATTTAGTCATATTCATCATGAGCCATTAATAAAAAGTGAGATAAGTGTTTCTTTTAAGCTAAAAAATGAAAACCATAGTCTTTAAATTATTTTACATAATTTTGTTTCTTCTTTCTAAAATGGGGGAGACTGTTCAGTCAAAAAGTTTCCTTATAACATTTCCATTGCTTTATGTTTTGAAAATCACAAACACATTTTCTTAAGGAAAATTATCTTTCTCTGAAAACCCTTCTATTAAGGAAATATTTCTTTCCTTAAGAATTTTTTTGTCTCAACCTATTGTTTTCAATGTATTATCTAGTATTTTATTAAACCAAGTCTAACCATATTTTTCTTAATGTAAAAAATCAGATCCTTATTTATGTTAGAATGTTATAGTTTCATAGAATCTGATTCTTCAAGAATTGTGAATCCAATTTCTTCTGAAATCATAATCTAATATGTGATGTTTTTAACAAAATTTCATGAATCACTAATTGGTGATGGATTTATAATTTTAAAATTCATTTTAATAGAAATTTTAGATATTTTATTTTCCAATTAAAAAAATGATAGATTTTTTAATCATATTTTTATAGTAGTGTCTATGGAAAAGTTGTTTCTGAACCTAAATTCCATTTCATTTTAGCCATTTTTAATTAGAAGTCAAAGGTTTATTATTAATTAGAATCATTTTTTCAGTATTTCAGGGTTTTTGAAAAACCGTGAACATATTCATGGTGGTTATCCTAATTGAATTCCATTTAAACCAAAAAAATACTCACCTAAAATAAAAAATATAGTCACAAGGATATTGAATACATTATGTTATATTGTTTGAAAACCATATATATGAATAAAAAATTGAATTAAATTTTCATCAATCATGAAAATGAATCAAATAAGGGGGTCTACTATCACCCATACTTCAGTTTATAAATGAAATAATTAAACATAATTTAATAATTATTTTATTATAAAATTTTCGTGGTATGATTATTTTTTACTCATAATAGAGGACATAAATACAACTAAGGGATATCACCATCAGCCTCACTCTACTCAGTCAGAAAAAATAACCCCCAATGATTCATGTTGTAGGAACTCTTTATTTTCCATATAACTACCATCCTCAAATGTTTGAATTAAATACAATGAAGAATATTAATTAGTTACAATTTTATATTGACAATTAAAAATTTAATTATTATAATTATCATAAAAATGGGTACCTAGTTCAATAAAATGTCACTATTTTTGTACTTATTGATTAATGCTTCAAAATATGCTATCCAAGTCACTCCCCACTACTATAAATTACTTATCCCAATGTATCTAAATTGACTTATATACATTCCTACCCAATATTTTCCTATAAAATAATTTAAAATCATTTTTATCCACCTCATACCTGTCAAATGGTATCACTTTAGAAAAAGAGGGAATACTAAAATATTGGATGCCCCTAATATTGGTAGAAGATAACAAGATGAATCATATTACTACATAGATGTGGTATTGGACCAACACTTATCTTTAAATAATTTAAATTTTTTTCATTCTTATATCAAGAAAAATTATAAAATAATTTAGAACTTTATATATGATATAGATCAATCAAATGTTTTGAAATATATAAAATTAGGTTAATTAAACTAATAATATCTAAATTAAACAATGACATGGATTAAAAATAATTAAATTGTGGAAAAACATATAGTCATGTGATTCATCAATAATAATATTATTTTCTTCCTCAACCATTATCATAATTTAATTATCTTTACCCTCCATTTTAATATTGGTTATCTCATTTTCATATCTGATATATATATTATGTTCCCTTCATTGACAAGGTCCACTTTCACAAAACATTTCTTAAACGTAATAAAATTTATCATAAAATTCTCTTAGTTTCACAAATACTACAACACTCGAACCTTTTTTGGATTCAACATCAGAAAAATATACCATTAAATATTTTAAATACAAAAACTATGGATAATTTTCTTCACGTTCACCTGTATCGATCAAACGAGATAATCTAATATAGGTAAATTATAATCAATCATTATTTATAGAATTGTAATTATTGATCCGATTTAATATGAAAAATAAAACAAATAAAATCCATGATAATTTAATTACATAATTTCAATAACCATTCTATAGTACACCAACTCTGTTATTTTAGTGAAGATGTCACTGTTTTGTATTTTCAAACCATTTCTAGGTAAAACTATATGAAACTTAATGTTGTTAATATTATATGAATTGAATCTATTAAACTACATTAGAAATCCTTAATCCAGATATTTAAAATTTTCTAACTCTATAGATTGGATATCACTATTCATAATCTATATTGAAGAATTCAAAACAATTTTTGTTAATGAAAAATATTGTGTCAACATTCTATGAAAATAACATCAATTAGGATTTTTATGATGGTAAAATCAATCAATAATATCTTCTTTAATTGGTTTTTTATTTCTTTCTAATTTATAGTTTCATTCTATTTTAATCTCTCTTTTTATCCTTAGTTATTCCACAAAAGGATCTGAAATATAAATTTTTTATATCACATATGTTTGTGCTTGAATGAACCCTTTTAATTTTAATAAAATTTAGAATATTTTCCTATAATTATGAAATATATTTTCATTGTTTTAAATTATTAATGGATTGTAATTGATTTTCATCATCAATAATTTTTTTTAATATATTGAATCGTGTCTCATTTCTAACCAAATACCTCAAAATAATATAGTATATCCTATATTTATATCCATCAATAATAGATATTTCTGGTAGATCTTTGTTTCTCTAATAATACCTAAAAAGTCTTAGATATATACTATCATTGGTACAAGAATGTATATTTTTATAACTAACATAGAGCATAGTAATAATTTTCTTTATCTCATAAAATGATACATATATATTTTCCCCAACCAATGCATCATAAATATACTCCAACATCATCAATAATAGATTATCTATAATTCCTTATAAGTACATTATATGGTACAAAATCAGTATAAAAGAAAATTTTATATATTTTTCATGACCTTTATAAAAAATATTGTTTCCATAATCAATTAATTTTAAAAAATTATGTGATTGTTTAGGTTGATTCTCTCTTATATTGTAATCCTACAATTTAGAATGATACTATACTAATATGTTAATATCTTCATCATGATGTGTTGTAGTAAAAAAATTTACATTTATCTAAATGTTATTCTTCCCTAATGAGGCCATAGACTATTCATTCTAATAACTATTAGTCCTTGAACATTATGAATTCTTCAATTCTCTATGAAAAATTGTATGAGATTACAATCCAGTCATCGACATTTATTCTTCCATCAATGAATTAATTTTCAATTGCAAAATTGGAAACCCCGCCAATCCCTTTAACATATTGAGATGTATTCTAAGTTAAATATATCAAAATTTCCTCTATTTTTTTTCATATTAAAAAATATCTAAATATATAAAATAACACATATTAATTAAATAATATAAATTTAGAAAAATAAATAGTGTATAATTAATTCAGAAATAGATTAAATTAGTTAAATAAAATTATATTTCATAAAAAATATGCACTAAATATTCAAAAATCCAT
This sequence comes from Viscum album, assembly GCA_963277665.1. Classification (NCBI taxonomy): domain Eukaryota; kingdom Viridiplantae; phylum Streptophyta; class Magnoliopsida; order Santalales; family Viscaceae; genus Viscum; species Viscum album. The sequence goes on along the minus strand of OY728125.1, from coordinate 1,468,494,601 downwards.
TCTAATATTATATTATAACTAAAAATATGGAATGATAATAATATAAGGAAAAGTGAATAATAAATAATTGATAAAGTATAACAATTTAAATTCATCAATGAAAAATTTAATAAATAAACAGAACATAAAAAATTATAAATATTATTATATATATATAATTTCAAATATCGGATTCTACAACTAAAACATTTATCAAATTCAGATCAGACAACATGCATAGATTTAAAACAATTACCCTTAAGAAATTTAATCACTTATAATGTGTTGAATTTTAATTTATAATACATAAACGTCTTAAATATCTCCTCATAAAATATATAAATTATAAACTATAATATAAATTGAAACATATATTTTTATAATTCATCAAAAGAAAGAAAATATTAAAAAAATAATTAAAATTGAGGAAATTTAATTAAAACAAAAATTTATCATTTATAAATTAAAACATGAATTTAAATCCATGATCTAAAATAAAACCTATATGAATATTTGATAACAAACAACTAGAAAATGAAATGTTATATCTAACCATTGAAAAATAAAATGAGTATATTCACCCTCTTCTAAAAACCAAAAATAACAATAAATTAATTTCAATAAAATAACTATAAAACTAAAAAAATTAAAACCATATAACAATGTGATAGGATTATATGGTGTAGAAGTATGAAAATTGGGAATCAAAATATAATAATGGAAAACAAGGATGATGTAATGGTGGCTATAATTGGAGGTACGATAGCCAATGAATGGAGATCATCAGAGAACTAGTTGAAACACTGGGAGTAGATAGTGAGTGAGGATTATTCAACCATAAATAAATATAATGTGAGAGAGAAGGAATTAACTGTTCTCCACTATAGATATAGGATTTAATTATAAATTTTATTGTGAATAGTAATCCTTCAAGAGGGTTCAGAGTGGTTTTTTAAAAAACTGCCCCAAATTATTATTTAATAGGGGTTTATTCATAATATCAATAAATTATATTCAATAAAATATAATTAAAATCTATTTTTTCATTTAATGGATGTTTTTTTAAAACACCACTAATAAATCACTTCCAAACCCTTTATTATAGTGTTTAAGAATTGATTTATGATATGTTATTTGAACTTGGATTTGAGGATTTATTGCACCAGGTAGGTGCATGGGTAAAAATGGTCTTTATAAAACCTTGTTTTAAAACACTCTATGATTATACTATGGTAATTTTTGGAAAAGGTCCATGAACCCAATTTTTCCTTAAGTGATAGTTATAAAATTTTGATATGTCAACTTCGGGAATCCAAAAAAAATGAATATAATAGAAATATCACCATATAAAATTACCTTTGAAATATTTTTAGATCCTTATCTTGGTAAAAAGACCTAGTTTTTACCATTGGTTTAATTTTTGGAAAATCATTGAACTATTTTTAGTGGATATTTAATATTAATTTTGTAAATAAATATTTTTCAAACACATTACTATCGTAATAACTCTTAGTACATTCCTCGAGTAATAAATATTTACATTATTCTTGTATTTAGAACATGATTTCTTTCCCAGGAATGGAATAAATTTTGTTCTTGGGTACGTATCCATATGATGTGGATTTTTTGGGTCTTCATTTAATAAAGAATAATTCACCACTTACCACATGAGAATAAAATATTTTATTTGAGGTCGATAGAGTAAAAATACATGGGGAAATGGAGTTGGATGTTTTTATGTGTATCAATGTTAATGTTCATGATATCTCCATTATTGATTAGAAGATCGATGAGGGAGTAAAATTGGAAAATGAATGTCCTTCACATAGAAAGTTTATAGTTGTATATTTTATTATAATGAATCGGTTCAGTTTCTTTATGCCCTTAATGTTTGTTCATGTGCACAATGTTTCTTCACAGTTGAAGAGTCATTTTTGATTGTAAGGTATAACTCCATTATGCTCACATGGATCCTTAAAAAAATACACACATTCACAAGTAGTCTACAAGACCTCTATGTTGTCACCTTCTTCCTTCAAGAACAAAAAATGTTCATTGTTAGATAATGTTGTTCATTCATAATTGCATACCCTTAAACGCATGAATATATCTTAAGAACCAAAATTACCATTGAGACTATATGGTTCTAATATGGCCATGTATTTCAAGAATGCGTCACATATAAATACCATCATGCACTTCAGGTAAAGGATTAGTCTTTGTAACCACTTTCATTTGATATAATCTATTAGTAATGCATCAGAAACAAGTGGATAATAATTGTATCACTCGTGACCCACTTCCCCATGAACTAAGTCAAACCGATCTCATATTGTATTCCACATTACAAAAATAGAATAATATCTACATTTCCATTCATTAATTTCCTTTATAGAATCATCTTTAAATGCCCTGTTATAAAGAACACAACTGGATCCCCTTGGCAAAGGGTTTCTATAGAGCTCCTTTATGACAATCCTCCAAAGACCCCCCCTTCCTGAAGGTTATTTTTGAAAAATTTTCAGGGTGGGAAATTAGATTAGGACCTTCATGGTATTATTTTAAGCCTCAGATCTATAAAAACCATTCTATCTTTTCAAATCACCCTTATAGTATGCAAAGTGAGGGGTTTCTAGGGAATTTACATTACTCTCTTTAATGGTCTTGGGTCATGAAGAATTTTTCCAATTCAAGGAAAAGCTATGATGAATCCCATTTATGGGTAGTAAGGACTCTAATTTGACATTTATTTTACCCATCTCACCTACCCTGGTCTAATGGACCAAAATGACATTCCTAGATTCCATTATCCAAGTTCACCCCCCCAAAGGCAGTTCCATTAATAAATCACACAAAACTACTATATTTACAGGGCCATGCACAACACAATACTGTTTACTCTTTGATCACATGTTCCCTTGATAAAAGTTATCTCCCGAGAAATACTCCCTAGATTATATGACCATGAAGGTAATCATGAATATTTTATTCCATTGATAATGGAAGTTCCTTTCATAATCATATTAGCGAAGCCTTTCCTAGATCAATATGATTTTCCTAACTACCCAAGTGTTGATTTGGCCACCATTATATCCACTCAATAAGATAAACATCTATAGATAAGTAGCTCCGATTAGGTGTAATCCCCAACATATCCTCAAAGGGCCTCACACTAGGTTTAATCTTGAAAAACCATCCTTCATCAAACTCACCTACAATATTAGAAATATTTAAGTAAAATCCTTGTTTTTTTCTCCCAAGAACAAGATACGAAACATATACATAAACTGAAACATATTTCTCATAGAGGTATATCCTCCATGAGTCAATTCATACCTTCTTATCTAACCATCAATTAGCTAGAATCATATACACGTACCATCCTTCTACCGGGTGTAAGCCCTAATCAGACCCTCATTAAAAGACTCATCCTATTAATACTTTAATTATCGATACCCATATCAGTAGTCCATTAGTAATATCTAACTCAATATCACATGGATATATCTCCCAATAAAATCATACTTAATGATCTATATTCTCGGTGATTCGTTATAATCTCAATGAGCCGCATTTTTTTAACTGATCCTAACTTAATAGGTTATATTACCTATGATAATCCTTTCCAAAAACGGCCATATCCTTATGGGTAACCATGAAATATTTTATTTATTAATCAAGAGATAAGATGAAACATAATGTTCCACTCATACATAGGTCACACACACCCCATTTCTAGCCTACTCACACTAAGAAGTGTTGGTTGTATGGAAAAAAATACATAGAATACATCCTTACTACATGATGTTCAAATGCATGGATTGGTCGTATCATATAACCTTAAACAGTGAAACCCTAACTACTTGAGAATTGATTCATGTAAACCAAGATTAATTTACATGTTTGAGCTTTAAACCAAACACCCAATAGTTCTTGAATTCATGCACTTAAAAATAATTTCACTTAGTATTTGATAAATTTCCTTAAATGGAACCCAGTGGAACTTCTCAAATGACCATAAATGGCATGATGTATCCCATTATTTTTAATCAAACTATATGTTTTATAATTAAAATTATAGGGACATATATAAATCCCATTCTCATGGGCTTGATCCCAACTCCAAAACACATACTTATTACTTGGGTGACAATAAATTCCAATGTTCTTGGATGTATAGATATAATACACAATATAAGTACAAAGTAAAATAAATATAGAAAAACAATTATATATTTTGATAGATATCCCTTGATATATACAGATGTTCAAATTGTTACATGGTTTTAATCAAACCACTGTTGTGATGGTAACCAGTCCTGATTTTGTATTTGGGATGGATTATCATATACGAATTAAATCTATTTGAGAGTCCTTATGTATGAAATAATATCCCTAAAGTGTGTGACGAGCCGAAAAATCACACAATCTTGGAAGAATCATAATAAAAGAATCTCTAATAAATTTATAGTGACCATCTAGTTTTTGAAAGGAAGTTTGTGTTGGATAAAAAAACACAGGCAGAGTGCATGTTAGAAAAATAATGGATAACCAGATATATAATCCTTTATTTGAAATTGGATGAGTGGTATCAATCATATGGAATCATATTTATTGCACATGATCCTAATGTAATTGTATGAATTAGAAATATAATATTGAACTTTAGGCAAATCATTTACCATTGAAAGTGATTGTTTGGATATGTATTATTACTTGATAATCTATATTGATAGATTTCTTGTTCTTGGTTGTTTATCCCTTTATAAATTCTAGAAAAAGTTTTAAGAACCCCCTTCAATCAGAAAATGTAATCATCCAATTTATTTTTTACTTCAAGCAACCAAGAAAGACATGTAGCTTCCATGGATCTCCTATGGATAGTACTCAACCACTAAGGTGCCAAACGTATGCCTCTACTATCATAACAGTAGTAGAACCACAACCTAAAAGAGAATTTATACCAACATAAAATCTTCAATATTATCTGTTAAACTCCCCAGTATATGACTACCACCTCACTAGTGACATTTTAACTTGGCCGGCAGCCGAAGAAAGACTTCAGATCATGAAGAACAATAAACGGTCCTTCTGACAAACGACTATGGAAAATCCAATGGCACACATCATTACATAAAATGATTTCAAGAACCTCCCCTCAAATATCATCAACATTAATTTACCTTACCTTAGTTAGGTAGGTTTTTTCATTTTAATCTTTACTTTTTTTAAGATCCACAAAGGAGGGCTCCTACTGTTAAACAACACCCCCACCAGTGCTGCACAACCTTAGTCCCTTAGAAAATCACTATAGAGGTATACAAAAGGAATATGACCCTAATAAACTGGACCATGTTTCCTAGGGGGAGGTCTCCCCATGAGATGATGGAAACTCATGGATGGGGGAATGTTTATATCCTTTTTTTGGACAAAGAAAAACATCATCATATCTTACAGATGACTGAAGAGTATAACCATGTTATTTATAACCCTCAATAATTCTATAAGAATATATTTGAAGTATCAAAAGGAAAATTTTGTCATATACTAGTAGTAACCAAGGTGAATGATTATACCCCTACATCCTTTCTTAAATCACATTATTATATCCTACTAGTGAATGACGATCATTACCATTTTTATTTTTCTTCTTTACATGACTACAAGTATATCCTAGAAGTTGTGGAATAAACTCAATAATATATTTCAGTGGCCAATAGGGGAAAACTTCATCCATACTCTTACTAATTAAAATTAACATCATATATATATATCTATGTAAAATTAGAATAGTATCATATTATATCTCCCCTTTAGAAGTATTTGAAGAAAATATTAGTGAAAAACGAGGACAATGGGTGAGCTTATATTCATGTACATATGAGATTTCACCAGAATATCCCAAAAAACAAACTAGAGAAGACATATATCCCATCATTAACCATATTTTTTTTAGTATACCCTAATAATAAATATTAGGTGGGATTATATCCCCTTTCATAAAAATTAGATCGATGTCATCCTCTATAAATGACATGTTTCAAGATTATAACTTGGAATATGAAAATGAATCCCATCAGTTTATATCAATGCAACACAATTGATGATTATTAAAATATTATTTTCCAACATTAAGAACAATTTCGTAATATTCCAACAATTATTTAAGACTAAAAACATTCTCATATATCCATTCCTTCCTATTCATTCAATACACACTAACATATTATGGGATTATCCCAATAGATCCCTCAGAATATTCCAAATATAGTCAGAGAGTTACCTCAAAGGGTTTATATGCATTAATATTATTTCCCAATATATTATAATATGATCATGATTGAGGTTTTCACCATGGTATCTCTGATATGAATATCCAAGAAGTCTCTTCAAGGTATCAGTTGTCTTAGCAACATAACTAAGGTAACCATTTTACAAAAATATAGGTGATGTTCTACCACCAATTTCACCCATGGGGTCATAAAATCTATAGTGTATCCATGAATTTTTTTTCATTGATTCAATCCAAAACCATTCCATAGGGTTAGGGGAATTATTACCCCCAATCCTACAATGAAATTTGTATACTTTAGAATAGAGGAATTTTCATGTGAGGTGACCTCATCATTCCTTCCATTGTATGAATCATCTCTTTTATTAGGATCATGATTAGTGAAATCCACTTAATAATCTCATGGTCATCATACACTAAGGAGGTAAGATGAATCCTCATAGAGGTCATATGTCAAAATGGTCTACTAAGAAGGTAAAATTTTAATTGGATTAGGATTTCTCCTATAAGGTATGTTCAGAGGTTGAAATATCCCAATACTATTCTTTGGAGAATGAGTATATGATAGCCATCATGTGCTTCATGTCAGTAAATGTAATTAGAATCAGTATTGTAGATAACCTAATGTATGACCTTAGTGAGATTTAATATTTTGAGGAAAAAACTATTCAAATATTTATTCACATTAAAATACATGAAGAAATTGTGAGTACAGAGTACGAGAGGCAGGATAAAGATCACGACATTCCTATAAATATATCGCTACCACCTACATGACACACCATGACTAAATACATAGAAAAATTTGTTTCCATATCCTAAATTCTACCTTAAGAGGTTTAAATACACTCTTCCAAATAGAAATTGGTGCAATGCTAAATGGATTTGGAGAAACTAAATCTAAATAATTTTTAATTACTCATAGGTAATATTCTTACTATTTATTATCCCTAGACAGAGGCTAATATTTATTCTTCGATGAGTCCTATTGAATTGGAATTATTTTTTCTACCTATAAGAGTTGATTACAAGAATACAACTAGTTCTAGGTCTAGGAAACAGAATTATTTACATTTAGTGGCATATTATTATCATGTATTACTTATATTGGGTTGGTGACCACAATTACTTCTCTATAGTCACCACATATCAACTTGAGTTTTTTTCCAGAAACTATTATATGCATGCTAACCATATCAACCTTCTTTTATCACCCTGTATCAAGAATCATATTAGGAGATATTTCCTCCACAACTTCTCGATTTCATTAAGTCCCTTTCTACACTTTTATAATCCTTTTCTAGGTGATTCTTGTAAATGAATCTAAAGAGAAATCCATATCTCGAGTGTGTGTTTGTGATTACTCTTCTACAGAGTTTTGGAAATCCTAAATTCCTATTTTTTAATGAAATACATGACCCAGAACAACACCTATCAGACATTGTGTATTAATGTGGCCCCATGATAGGATTATTACATCAACCATAGATATAAAATATCATATTATTCTTATAGATTTTAGATTTAAATGCATTTTTCTATTATAGTAATTGACTAGTTGGGTCGGTTGAAGATTAGGAAGACCTACATTAACATTTTATATACCAATTTATCACCACAATATAAAAAATTCTCTTTGATATCTCTATCTATAAATTACCATAATATGATATTTTGTCAAATTTCATCACTAGATGGAAGGTCCTCTCTTATTCTCTGAACATGCAACTTCTCGAAGAGAAACTTCAATAGATAAGTATAGAAAATATATAGGATGACATACAAGCACCAATTATTATACTAATATATATATGTGTTTGTGTTTGGGGGGGGGGTTAAGAGTTTATACTAGTTTCATAGGGATTAGGGGATGTAATCCATCACCCAAAGGGTATTTTTTTCATCAACCACTCAAGGAAAAAAATGATAGTAGTGACTTAAACCATCATGCTCAAACCAAAATCATTAATAGATCTAACTCCCATTCCCACTCAATAACAATAAATCCCCCACAATCATAGTAGAAATAATAGTTCCCTCTATAAGAGTAAATAAAATAACCAAACCGACGAAATTTTAATAATTAGAAGAATAAGGCTTTTATTTCAAAATAGAATAATTTATTAGAAACTTATCACTGTAGAGAATTACATTACCTATCTAAATCCAAAAACACCAATGAATTTTTTATAAATGAATGTCGTAGTGTTTTTCTTGAAATTCATTTTAATAAAATTTGGCTAACTCAGTGAAATTAAAAATGGGTATTCCCCCTATGAAGGTGACTTTCATCTCTACCATAAAAATGTAATATGATGAAGAATGGAATGAAATATTGAATAGTGGTGAATAGATTCTTAATGATTGGTTGATAAAGAAGTCATTTAGATAGGAAAACAATATTGTTAGGATTAATATGAATTAATTGGTTGTGACCCCAACTCACCCTATAAATTTGGATTTTATATCATCATAATAACTTTCTTACAAGAGTCTATATAATAATAAATAGAAAATTAAGGCATAGGAGGAATAGTATTTATGGACCAAAATAAGGTCTATACCCCCTCAACTCCAATTCCTATATTACTGGAAAGTTGAACCCCCCCACCAAATATAACCTTCATCAAAAGAAGAACTATGATATATCTTTGTGAATTTCATCCACCTATCAGAACCCTTAACTGATGAAGAATACACAAATGAAACCAAGAACCATATCTAAAATAGAGGAATTGGTTATATATTTCATGGAATTTATGGAAGAAAACGATTAAATAGACCTCAAAATATATTTTTTTCTTATGAGGCCATATAAGTTATAGTAACTAGCTGATAGGGACTTCAATGATCCCAAAAGAAACATTAATCTTCCCTAAAATCTTCTAGGGAATGTTTTGATCTAATAATATTATAGGGATGTTTAGTAGTTGTAAAATTTTCTAGTAAAAATAAAAATATTGGATATAAAACTAAAAAAAACCAATAAATGGTCAAAATTATATAAGATTATAGTGATTCATAATATTCATTATTGAGAAGAAACCCCAACTCATAATCCATGGGCCAATGAAAAACCTCTTGATAAGAAGAGTTGTCCCCTAGTATAGAAATACGAAATCCTAAAATAGTTGGCCATTATCCGTGACAAAATATCAATTTTGGATGCACATAACCACTCAAATATCATAGGGAGTTACTCAAAGAGTCCCTTCTAAAACATCCAGAGTTTGAGGTAGATGTTGTTATAACTAATGGGTACTATGAAAATGTTAGTTATACTGAATGTCACACCGTCCCTTCCTTCATATAAAATGAAAAAGAAGATTCCATACATAGTTATATCAAACCCTTTTATATATATGGATTGTTGAATGATATGTATGTCCATCATGATTTAATTGATAATGGTTTTTTGGATCAAACTCATGCCATTTTGGACCCTATATCGTTTAAGTTTAATTAAAGATAATATTAATATACCCAACTCGAATTTCAATGGGTATAAACCTAGATAGGATAATCCAATTAGGAACATCAATCATAGATATTGATTTGATGATCTCATATATTTCTATGAATTCATGGTGGATAAACAAGATACGACCTTCCATGTATTTATGGGAATTCCATGGGCCCAAAAACACATGATCATGCCTTCATCATACCATCAATTCTCATTCAATGGAATGGATAGGGTACTGTATGGTAATAATACCCCCTTTGATTCTTGAGAATCTCAATATATAAACTCATGGTTCTATAAGAGGGAGAGGAGGTAGTTTTTGGAAGATAATATCATTCAGATTACTACTCCCAGTAGCATGTAAATGTCCTGATAAATTTATGTACATAATTTGATGATGAATATAAGTTTCCCATCAATTTAATTGAGTTAAAAACTTTTAATGTGGGAAGTAATCATTTTTTATGTTTTATAATGGACTATAACATGGATCGACTAATCTTTTTTTCTTATGTATTCTAGTCAAGTGAATATCAGAATAGAGAAACTACCAAAAAGGAATGAAAATAATAATTCTCAATAAACACGTGACAATTTGGATATATATTATCTTTACCATCATGTAAGAATAAATGAACATTATTCTCAACTAATGTAATTAAGACTCTTTATTTACAAATATATGAATTCCAAAAGGGGAAGGATTGTATACAGTTTAGCCAAATTCTCTCAAATCATCATGATATCGGCTGTGTGAGACAACACCATCCATTAAGAATAAGGGTTCCATTCATATGGGAACAATTACAATACCCGCACCTCATTTTTAGGATCTAATGATATACTAATATATTCTCTCAAATATCATAATTATAATTAATAATCAACATTTGATAGTATAATGGAAGAATATGTGAAAGATGAAGAATATTTGGTAGCTACCCATCCTATATTCATGGATGGTGTCCTTATAACCATCGATGAACTCTAGCATGTCAATCTAGGGGTATGAAGAAAGATTTGAGGCCTATGTTTTTCAACTCTTCCATGAACCCAAAATTACTGAAGAAATGTACCTCCTTCCTTAAAAATAATAAGGATTTATTCACATAGAACTGTACTGAAATTATTGGATTGGATCCCAATGTGGATGAATATATTTTAGGATTTTTAAAATACTTCTGTAGCTACAAATAGAAATCTAAGATAATGAATCCAACCAATGTGTCCAAAGTAAAATCCAAATCTTATAAGATCATCAATGCCAACATCATCTATGAAGTCTAGTTCCTGAAATTTGTCACCAATACTATCCCTATTAAAAATACCAATGAGCATATCTATATTTTCATTGAATTTAGTGATCTTGACTGAAATTGTCTAAATGGTGATTTCTTGGTTCCCATCATAGTCATGGTGATTGATCTGATGGATATTTTCTAGGACCTCTCGTACATGGATGGGTATTTTGGATATAACTAGATCAATATAGATCCAGATGATGATCAAGCTCTTAGTTTCATGGAATCATAAGGGGTATAATATTATCAACTAATTCCCTTCAAATTAAATAATACTAGTTCTGTATATCAATACATGAAGAATATCTATAATTCTATTTAGGGAATATTGTATAATTATTTTTAAATGATATTGTGGTCATATACCATAAAAAATATGATTATATTATTGATATAGTGTTATTTTTTTATCAAATTGGTCGAATATAACTTGAAGATAAACTAATTGAAATATGATTTCAGGGTAACATTGAGGAATTTCACATTTTTATGGTATACAATTCCAATATCATTGTCGACCCTGAGAGGATAAAGAAAATTCTAGATATACCCCACACTAAAATTACAAAGAGTTAAGTGGACTTTGATGTAATATCACTTATATTATATGCTTCATATCTATCCTCACTAAAAAATTATTTTCCTAATAAAAATTGATGAATTGAATCATATATCAGTGGAAATAATATATTTAAAAATATTTCAAAGATCTCATGAATTGTTTTTGGTCCCACTAGTTTTTATGTCTCCTGGTTAAAGTTAAGACTCTTATCCTTTATGTATAAATCCTAAAGTGATAATTAGTACACTCCTTTCTAAGAAAAATGATAAAAACTTTGATAAAATCAACTATTATCTTAGCATAACCATGATGGATACCGAGACTTGATAACCTGATATCAAAATGAATTTCATCTCATTATTTTTTTGTGAAGAAGCTGAGACATTATCTACATAAATTTTATACAGCATCTCATGTCGATCCCCTCTAGTATAACCTCAACTAACGAGTCTTAACTAGGATTCTGGAATACTGGTTGGTCATCCTATAATAGTTTGAAAACCAATTATGGTTTTAAAGGGTAGTCAAAGGGAAGGAACTAAAATATTTCCTCAAGGAAATGAAAATACCCTAAAAGTGCACCAGTGAATAATAATCTTCCCAAATGTGAATAAATTTCCATATATAACACTCCCCAAATAGGGAAGATATACTTCAATGGATATTTCTAGGAGCCCAATGGCAAGAATAATGGAAAACCTGAAGCTCAAATGGGTTAGGTTTGTTATTTTACTTATCTATCAAACCAAATAGATTCTTTAATTCTATTTTCTACTTTTGGATCGTTTCATTAATAATTAAGTTGAATAAAAATCTCCCACGATAGGATTGAAGAAATATTTACAAATATAGGTGGACTTCCTGAACTTCAAGTGTTATTTAAAGTTGATAATCCAATAGATCATTAGTGAATATTCCATTATCAAGGAAGAAATTAACCCCTTTATTGATTAAATTTGAGGGATGATGGATGAATTCCTCTCTAAGATAACAATTTCTAACATCCCACATTTACAGATATTTTCTTCCGATTTGTAGTTTACAGAAACTACAAACATGATATATCCAAATCAGAATGGAAAAGATGTTCACATAGAGCACTAATGAGTGGTATCTCCATTCATCAATATTGGTACTGAGGAGATCAATTAAATCAATACATCCCCTGATTAAGGAGAGCATATATCCTCATCCATTAGAACTGTGATGGGATGGACCTCTCCCATAAAAGAATACCTCAAATGTGTAAATGTCTCATTAAATCAAGATAAGAATCAAAAGATTTTATTTTTATCAATAAACTTTGTCCTTGATAGTGTAAAAAATTCAAAAAATGTCCTCTATAAGTGGTGATTTGATAAAATAATTATCAGATGCATTGAATGGGGAGAAACCCTCACATTCACATAGGTAGTCCATGTCAATGCCTATGGTTCTAATCATCTAAGAGATAAACTCTTCCATCAAATTAATAAACCAGGATACATCAAGACATAAAAATGAAATACTAAAAAGGATTAAAAAATAAAGAACATCTTTTGAGATACATACAAATTTCATTAATTGACCCTTAGAATTGTTACACACCTCCAAATACTCTTGGTGTTTTTCCATATAGGGAATTCATGTCATTGGGATATATCCACTTGATATATGTAGAAATATCAAGTATAAACTTACTATTTTCCTACTTCATCGGTAAGTGGGTCATATCCTTATCCTACAAAGAATTCAGAATGAAGGTTATCATAAACATTATGATCTCCAAAATCATCACCATATTTGGTTTCTATCACACAATAATGACAAAATATGTCACCAATTTGTATGTTTCGGAGTTCAAGAGTCTATGAAAACAATAAAATATTAAGCCCAAATAATCATCATGTTATAATGTAGTGGAAAATGGATTGATAGAGGATATCAATAAAAATATATATAATATTATTTAGAAGATGTTGTAAATAATGAAAATTCTTGTCTAGATAAAATCATGTATTCTATCTAGTCTTATCTCACTACAACTCATACAGCTACATAGGATACCCCATATTCTCTTATATATGGGATATTTTTAGTCATTCCCATTGAGGTTCAAACAACCTCAATATATATTTCTATCTTTAATTAGCTATCTAAGGATCAACAGTCCTACATATGATTTAATAATTTATTATAACTTCATTATTAAAGGTTTCAAAAACTATATCACATTTGGATTTATTATAACTAATTCATGTAAGTGTTCAATAATACGGAACACCGACACACATTCCATCAAGGATAATTGGATCTAACTCTATGAACCATGATAATACTTGAAAGGAAACATCCAAAGTTGGAACCAAACTAGGAAGGACCTTGTGTCATATAGAAGGTTTATTCCAATAGTGACTGCTCTCTAATCAAAATAGATAGACAGTGTATCACGCCACCCACTAATGCAAGATTTCTGGAGAATTTATTTTCATGAATTCACATTGGATTCACATGTTATTATCACATGACATGGAACTTCATGAAAATTTCATTTCTAAACCATTAAGAACCACATAAAAAATATTCCATGTTACCTGACTTTAAAATGTAGAATGTTTTTTACTAGTTGTATGATGTTAAACAGTGTAGAACCAATTGTACATAATGAAACAAATAACTACATACACTGTTCTATTCAATGAGAACTATCTTCCTTACATATGATTCACTTATATATAAAAACAAACATTATATACAGAAACTTTTCCCCACATTAAACATTTACATCCCAATATTTCATTCTTCTCATTTACATCAGATCATATAATGTCCCTATATTTGAATGGGGGAAAACTAATTTATTATTATATGGTGTAGAACTACATGAAATATGGTACATCCTACAAGAGACTAAACAACATAGATTTGTCCATTCCATAAAACTGAATAAACTTATATGCAATGTAGATATACATAATAGTTCTCAACATATGGTTCCTTATTCATGGACCAAAACTATTACTAAACTTAAAACCATATGTAAGATCCCAATATATATTGAGGTTCATTTTCCTTTCCTTGGATATTTAATTTTTATGGATATTCTGGTATTATGTATCACCTAATATATGACCGAATCTTTTACCTTGTTATAACTACATGTGGTTTGTTTACTATTATCATTAGACACATAGTGATGCCTAGATCTCCCATCATTGGCCTAGTTGAGAATTACAATAAAAACCCCACAATTTCTTGGTGCCTAATCTTTCACTCACCCACTTGAAAATACTACAAGGTTATATAATTTAGAGCACGATCTAGACGTGTTCACAATCACCCATGTAATGGCCATAATATTAAGACCCTAGATTTCATGGAATATAAGTCCTTATCTCATAATAGTAAACTACATGATCAATAGTTCAGCCTTTAAGGCCTTAAACTACAAATATTGTTCAATAATATGTGACCTCATGTTTTAAAATATACCCTTAATTTATATCTTTATCTCTATGACCAAGAATATTCCCACAGACAAGATCTCACACAATTGGATATCTCGCTTTCCCTAGAGATGTTATATCCATGGTTACATTTTACAACCACGACATCATGAATCAACTAAACTCTAGCCATGATAATTACATCAAATATATAAGAATGTTTTGTGGGTTTATTATGGATTAGTAATGATATATAATGATTCATGGATATCCCATGCTTGTCCCAACTAAAAATTCAATCATTTCCCAATTATCCTCACTGTATGGTATCCTCATTCACATTGGTTATTTACACATTAAAACCTATATAGAGGCATTATAACCATATAAGAAATTTTATTTGAATGGTTAATGTAAATTTAGTATACATAGTGATTCCCAGATCCATTATCCTAGGCCCATCTATGAATCCCCATCAAATTTAATTTCTTTAGATTCATGAGTTTGGGACATCTCCAATGAAATTGAATTTTCTATAATGGACCCAATGTTAGGACCTTTCAAGAATAGTTTTTGTATTTTTTCATACTATTTCAAGATAATAAAAGACATCCATGTTATTTATATCATGCCCATGTATAAATTCAAATACCCCCACCCACAAAAACACTTTATCCCGATGTCATACCGCATTATTTGCATCTTGTTTTCCTTCATCAGTTTAGTATTGAGATGAGGCCAATTATTTTTACAAGTGATTGATATCAATGTAAATCCCATATATGAAGGTCCACATTGTACAACCAAAAATTTCCAAACAACTATGTATAATCCACATGACTCTAAATTGCTTCAAATTAGAAATTTTCATATGAACTAGACTCTATACCACATGAGTCCATATCACATAATAATAATATGCATGACACATAGTTGATATTGAAAGATAATCAACTACTAGAGTGTTATATCCCAAAAAACCATAGTTACTCACATAAGTGCCAAATTCAATTAAGGGTACCCTAAATGATGTTTCAACTTATAAAACATTATATAAAAACACAATCATCCTTGAAGAAATCTAGTATCTCCTATCATGGGTATAAGACAGAGTGATTCTTCTAGTTCAAAACCAATATTAGAATAAAAAAATACCCTCCCATGCATAAGAACTAGATATATGCAAAGGTGATTTATAAGAATGATGAGTGGCTTGATTAATATTATTTCAATAAAAATTGTGACATCTAAACCATATATTTTAGGCCTATAAAGAATTCAGTATCCACTATAATTCCCCTTTATCTTCCCTAAAAAACATAACCATGATTATTTTAGGACTACAAAGTTCGACCTTCCTCTTTAATTGTTACATCCATATACCATAAATCTCACCATGAGTGTTTTGAATTTCTATAAACCTCTCACATATATTCCTAATGATTATATTCTACTACATGGGAAACTGCTTCTTAGTAATGAACAAATGTATTTTTGACAATGGATGTTGCGTGCAAGATTGAAGATGGTTTAGATTTTTGTGCGCAAGGCATTATTTAAGGTCAAAACGTCAAAAAATGGCAAAGGCACAATGTGTACATAAATTTAGGCAAGTTGCGCGATAAAAATAAAGTAGTGCGCGAAATAGTAGCAGGATGCACGAAATATCAGCAGGATGCACGAAATAGTAGCCGGATGTGTGAAATATCAGCAGGATACACGAAAAATAATGGTTGTGTAGAATATTAGTGGAATGCGCAAAAAATAAAGCGGTGCGCGAAATATTGGTGTGGTGCGCGAAATAGAGGAATAAAGGTTTTCGCACAAAAGGTGTTTTGAGATCAAATGCTCGAAAATTGGTAAAGGCATGAGGTGCACGAAAAATTGGAGCATTGCACAAAATATGATGTTGGGGGGAAAGAGTTTTTATGTTCAGGAAGATATTTTTACGTGCAGATTAGTGTTTTTCTCGTAGGATTAAAAAGGACTATAAATATGAGGTGACCCCCTCTCATTTAATTATGCTCGACACTTAGAAGAAATCCTGATCTCTAGTGCACGATAAATTTTACACTAAGTGAGTTGCGCAAAAAGAAAAAGGTTTGCGCGAAATGTGGAAGGGTGCGCAAAAAAGTGGGAAGCTGCGTGAAAAGTGGAAAGTTGCATGGAAAAATGAAGTTGTGTGAAAAAGGTTTTTCATGCCAAAAGTGAATTTTTATATGCAAACCATTTGAATTACATGCAAGAAACCCTAAGGCCTGCAAAAAAAATTTGGGGTCTTCACACATATTCAGTTGTGCATTTGGGAGTTCTTACCAGCTTCTGGGAAGGAAAGTAAAGATTTGTACTTCGGAGAATACAAATGTTCAATTGTAAAGAAGCATTGAAATACTGTCATTCCCTATTTGTGATAAGAGGGTGCACACATACTTGTAGATTGTTTTCCAAGTGCTACATGAGTGTAAGGTATATCTTACTCATTGTATTCCACATCAAAGGATTGTTTTCTAGTGGATTATGTGGTACTGTATTATTTTCATACCATACCAAGGATGTAGCTACTCTTGTTTAGTAGTGAACCTTATAAATCTTGTGTTTTTACGGTTGTGTGTGTTTAGAAGAGAAGAAACTCTTTAACAGTTGTTGAATTTTGTTTCAATTAGAAGGAAACAAAAACATAAAAAGATATCACTGATTCACCCCTCCCCCTCTTAGTGATACTTGGATCCTGACTGGGAACTTCAGACTCAAATACCTTTGGTTATGATTTACATCATCATAATTCTTTATTCAAAGGTTTTAGGTCACTCTTAGATTTTAATCCCCATATCTATTGTTATCATACCAATATCCCCTATCCAACCAATCTAACCTTAAGCTCGATGCACCCACTCTAAAATAGTGTATAATAATCTTGGGATCTTTATTTCGAAGGGGTATTACTTTTTCCCTTCCACATATACATTCTCATATTATAATCTATCCTTTATGAATATAAACTATTTTTCATTCCCTTTCATAATGGTATATACTAGAATTGGGCTCTCAGATTCATGTTGGATTTTGTCTCTCCCATATTAGATAGATTACTGGTTAAAAAAGTGAGACCTTAAAACTTATAAATTCCTTTTTAATATCTTTATAACCTTATAATTCATCCAATTTTGGACTTAATTAGAATTCCTATAGATTTTAAATAAAACATATATGAAAGTATTGGTAGGTTGAGAACTCATAAATGGTGGTCTAAGAAAAATTCATGTCTCTACTCACTAATTTACCTACTTTTTATGAAATTGGAAAATGATTGCGTGAGAATAAAATAAGGTACAGATCTTGTAGAACCCAAAATAAATCCCTAGAAATTTCCACTTTATTCCCATTGGACCCACTAGTACTAGAAAATTATAGAGAAAACCTTCTTCTTTTCCACTTTTATGCAAGTTTCAGAAATTTCATGTTATTTTCCACCACCCCAAAAATGTGTTCAATACATTGTGGTGTAACATTTAGGGAACTCAAAGCCCTCTTTAGTTCCATTATCTACATTAATAATACTTTATCCCTCACTTATGTGAATCATTATAAATTTTATATGGTTAATGGTAAAAATAAATTATAATTTGAGGGAAACCTCTATTCAGTAATGATTTTTATGCCACTATATTCACCACTTCCAAAAAGAGGAGTATTTCTTCATAAGAAAATGTTCCTCTATTATATATATTCCCAAATAATGTTATATTGTAACTCTTTATTTGAATATTAGTTAGAGTTCATCCTTATTTTACTTGTATCATCCCATCCTCGGATGATTCAATTAACATGAGTTATGAATTACACATACCAAGACATAGATATTCAATTGGATCCAAATACCAATGATTTTATACATTCATTAATCATACCTATTTTAAATTAAATAATATATGAGCCTATTCTTGATCCTTAATGGTTATTATTGTGTGACCCTGAACCACCTAACATAAAGGTTGTGGAAACATGACCTTAAACTATAAAAATCCATCGAGGATATGGTATGTACTAGAATTTAGCTCCTTATTCAAGTCAATTAATACATCACCCATTATTTGTAGACTATGTAATTATTTTTATTCAAATATTATAGACTGTAAATATTATTAACCTATCACCCAAATATCATAACCCTAAATTGAATGCACCTTATCTTCAAAGTTATCTCTATTCATGGATTTTGGACCACCCAATTCACATTGAGAGTATCATTCCATTTTTACTAGGTAGACTATAGAATAATTTTGAACAGGTTTAATGACCTTACAAACTACTGTTCAGTTATTTGACTTGCATAAACATGAACTACCAAAGGAAAGAGACACAATATTTTCTGGGATAAAAATTCCAGAAAGGGAATCCTAGGGAAAAAACTTCTTCTCTATCTGGTCATACAACTCATATAGATTTTGTAAAAAATGGATCATTTTAGAAAAAATGGAATCAAACTTATGATGTTGAAAACCCATAATGGGTGGTCTAAAAAAATCCAATATCATATCTTCAAGGACTTCTTGTACGAGGTTTAAGAAAATTTTATGGATAAAAGAATAAACAAGGCTTGTGGGTTCCACCATATGATTCCTAAGAAAGAAAATCCTTGCTCACAATGTAGCTCAGCCTAAGAAAAAATTAGAACACCATTTTTTCATTATATAAATTGTTTTATATGATCTGTGATAAATAAATTAAGATGGGATATCAAGGATCTTGATCCCTCCGAAACATTGGAGTTCCCTTTTACAAGATCCCCCAATGTGACTTCCACCATGTTAAGTAACTCATATTCCATATACAAATAGACTAACTATAGTGTATTATGATGTAATATATTATACCATATTTTACCCACCTATATCCATCCAATAAGACATGTCTAGAAGAAAAACATATTTTATATCCTGGTGACATAAACTTAGTTAGTGATGATAGTGCATATGAAACAATATATGGACTACCTATATCTGTGTAAGTGGAAACCATTAGAAGGGAATTAAATATCATAGTTCCTAATATTATTAAATATCCTAGTATTATGTTGATATTATATATTTATCCATATTCAACATTCCTATATCTTTCTGAGGGTACATGTTTTACAAATAAGGAGTTGCGCTAT
This sequence comes from Viscum album, assembly GCA_963277665.1. Lineage (NCBI taxonomy): Eukaryota > Viridiplantae > Streptophyta > Magnoliopsida > Santalales > Viscaceae > Viscum > Viscum album. The sequence continues at coordinate 1,468,474,421 of OY728125.1, read as the reverse complement.
ATTTCAACATTCACTCTAGTATTTGAAAATTATGAATGAATTTTTTTTATCCTACTACAATGATTAATTATTATAAACTATTCTTGATATTAAAATTAATTAGATTCAGAGTTCATAATGAGTTGATGACTAGGTTAAGGTATAAATCGAGAACTAGATAATGATTGAAAATAATATGTTTTTTTCATTATTTAATCAAAAGATCAGAGGAACGTACAAATTATAGATTTCATCTATTATTTCATACAAAATAAAGTAGGTAAATATTTTTATAATAGGGCTTGGTTACCTAAACATGGAAAGTTAACTAATTTTTTATGGGGGCACCGATTAACCGCTGAAGATCCACTCAGTTGGATGATTTATCCATAATTAGTGAGATAATTTTTTTGATATTCATAGAAAATTATCAATTATTATATTTGATTATCTTAAGACTGATATTCATTTATAGTAGTTTTGTTATCACATATCCTACATGATTCTTATATCTATTAAGGTCCACATTTTGAGTATCCATCCAAAAATGTATTCGTGATTCCTCAATAGTCATCTGATTTAGTTCATTAGATACCCACTCTATGGACACCACACAATGTTTTAAAAAATTTATGGAATTCATTTATTTTTATTTAATGATAAATTTCACTCATATTAATAAGGATTGAATGATGAGATCATGAAAATTTTAGTAGTCAAAGAAACCTGCACCCAATCCATGGAGGAGTTGGAGAGGGATCTCTACCTTGTTTCCAATATCTTCTAGCAAGGTTTTGGGGATGATTATGTGGACTTAGTCCAAATAAAAAATTCTTAAATCCCAATAATTAGTTACAACATAATTAATAAAAATATTTTCACTTACTTATATGATTATTAAATTAAGAATCATTTCTTCCAAAGATGAATCTAGTTTAGTCATCACCGTTGGTTTGGAAGAATATTCAACTACTATTACCTAGTTAATTTTTAGGATTGATTTAATAGAAGTGACCACAACCATTAGATCACTTCTTACCAATTTATTAGAATAAATTCTAGTGATTTAATTTATGATTATAACTACTAGTTATATTTTCCCCCCTTTTAATATAAATGTGGATTTAGGGATAGAATTTTCAATGTTGTCTAGGAAATATCACTACATGTTTCTATAGTCCAAATATCTATTCCAACATAATCTCAAGAAGTGGAATATATGTGATTAAAAGTCTATTAACCTAGTTAATAACATGTAAAACATATCATATGGGTAATTCTATACCCAATCTTGGGTGTTATCCCCTGATAGGTTAGCCAAAATTATAATTAATGGTAGCGAATTTCAGTATTTCTGTTTCACATTACAACATCAACCAAATTTTTTGAATGATGACAACATACCATTTAACCCACACCCCACTGAAGGGAAAATGGGGAACCCTACATAAAAATATAGAATAATATGTAAATATGTAAGGGGAATAAGGATTTGGGATGATCATCTCATCAACTTGAATCCCTAGCACCCCATCTTGGAAATAAATTATAATTGAAATCTCATCCCAAGTGATTCAGCCATTATCTTCAAATGTTCAAAAAGTCACTTCATAAGGAATAAGGGGAAACCAAAAATTATTAATCAATATTTATGTGAACTCTCTTTACTCAAAGACTTTATCTGAACATCGCTAATATTGACGAGCTTGGAGAGAGACTAAGAAATGAGATTTCTAGTGTGTTCTAAAACATATAACCCTAGATGTTTTTAGTACCTAGTTATACATGAATATGAAAGGGATAATTATTCGATATTGGGACCTCACAAATTAAATGTGTCTTATAATATGATAAATCTGATTGAGGAAATGTATATCCAAATTAATGGGTTATATTTGTGCCAATAATTCAACCATTACAAAAGTGGAAACTATAAAATGAGAAGGAACCCCTAGTATAGAAAATAACCCAATATAAGAAAAAATAAAATAACCCTAAAAGCTAGATGTATGGATCCACACTTTTTTTATTGTGTATTCTCATGAGGTATATTTCCCCACCTCATGGGTGTCCTAATACGAGCCTACAGAATTTTTCGGTAGTCATGAAAGACAACACCTTGGGCACCAAAATTATTCGCTATGAAGCTTGGGCCATAGAAATGAATCCATACATTCAAAAAATTAGTGATAACTGAGAAAGGATGGAGATCTATTCCTAGTATTCTCCTCTCATTCATTAGAAAAAACTTCTCCAGATGACAGATTTTTATTAAATCCTCCCAAACATTTTCCATAGGATGGAACTCATCATACATTATTCATAGAAATGAAGTCCCCCCAAATAATACTTATCCCAAAACACAATCCATACCTTATAATATTGTGGGTGAAAATGGTAATTTCATGAATGTAAGTGGTTGAACAACTCAAGAAAAATATTATTTGTTTGATACATAATTAATTAGAAAATCCATGATACATTATATATGTCAATCATTTATATTTATTCAGTGAATTCTTCAAATCTCTGATAAACATAGAAATCCCAAGCCCATTCATCATTGAACTAATTCTTGGTCATAGATCCCACTATGAGTTCCATCCTCAATTAGTATTTTTAATTTAAATAGTAAATATGGGTGAATAAAATTGAGTAATAAGTTAGTGGCATTGGTCTTCATAATCTTGGGTTAGTGGGGATCTATTTAATATTTATGTAATTCCTTAACATGCCAATAGAATAAGTTTTCCTTAAATAGTGATGATCATTTGGATATAGTCATGTGAAGACACCAACCATATTGATTGTAGGATAAAATAGGGACATTATACAAAATTTCACCATGATGTTTTAATTTATCCATGAGTAACTTGTTAGATATAGGGTATTTATAAATATTTTGTTTTAGAAGGTTATTAAGGGAAAAATTATTATAGTAAAAATGATATAAAGAGTCAAATATACTATTTTTTATGATAGTATCTCTTATTTAAATTTCATTCATAAATTAGAAAAGATGATCTAAACTAAAATCCAAGATCCCTAAAGATAAAGTTCAAATCGTTCATACCTCATGAGTCTAATTAAAGAGACAAATGATAATGGAAAATTTATAATTTACATGTAGTACATATGAAAAGTGAATATCTATTTAATGATATGTGTAAAACGGTTCACATAGGGTTGAAAAAATTAAGGTGGTACTTTTTTATCCATACGTGATTACATATATTCATTCTATCAGGTAATTATTTGAATAAGATTATCAGTTTAGAATATCTTGTCTATGAAAACCCATTTTTAAAGGAATTTAATTTTAATGGTGGATCATTCGCATGATATTTATCAATAAAAAAGTATTGAATAGGCTTTTATCATTAACATAGATAGTGGATGAACTTTTGTGTGCACTGGAAGGATCATATTTGGGTGACCTTACTTCCTTGGAATTAACTCATATTCACCAAAATCAGACCCAATTCTAGAAAAAAGGAATTTATTAATGCCTATTAATTCTTGATTATTTATTTGAATATCAAAAAAGGGTCGAAATTGGTGAATGAAATTCTACTAAATAACAATTTCAAAACAACATATTTGTTTATACTAATGGGACATGGTTCTTTCTTGCTCATAATGTTCATTCATGTGTTCAAAGTCCCTCTATGTTCATACAGTAGTTTGTGGTGGTGAGTCATGGTTCATTTGTTCTCTCAATGATATTTTACAATTGATACTAATAAACAGGAAGTTAAAGGGACTATTATGATGTGTCCTACTACCTAAATGAATGTATATAATCCATATATCGCTGACCCTAATCCTTTTTGTCTCGTACCCATCAACACCTGTGTACTTAGCAATAGATTTCATTCTCTTCAAGGATGTGTGGTTACAATGAGGTCATTTATATTAGAAATTCTCTTAAAATATCAATACCCACATAAAATAAAGGATAATATTTGGAACAATTTTTCTTAGATACCTTCATTTGAAAACATATCAGGTCCAATTGGTGAAGAATGTTATCATTTGTGAACTACATCAATATGAACTTAGGTAATATACCATGTTTCCCTAAGAGAATAAAAGCCACAAGGTAATCATCGTAAGTCCTTCATAGTATCATCCAAGAATGGACCCTTTATAAAGGACTTATGAAGATCCCCTTGCTGAATATCATCTATGGATCCCCTTTGAAGAGGGATTCCATGAATACCACCTTCCTGAAGGGAACCTGCAGAGACCATTCACCGAGGGGGATCTTGTAAAGACCATTTATAGCTATATTTAATCTCATATAATATGATAAAATTTCCACCTTTTTGGTAGTAACAACATGGTATAAAATTTGAGGTTTTACCAGGGTGATTTTAGGCCTCTCTTTAACAATAATAATCCATGAATCATTTAACCCATTAATCAACACTTGAACCCACCCATTTATGGGTAGTAGAGCCTTTAATATGTCATTTCCTACACTAAAGTCACCTATATGGGTAAAATAAACCTAAATTACCTTTTTGGGTTCCTTTTTCTATGTATAAAACCCTAAAAGACCCTTCCATTATTCTTTCACCCAAAATCACAAGACAAAATTGGTCAAATAGTTGAAATCATCATGCACCTCTTTGATCATGTATTAATTGAATAAAAGGTAAATACCCAGAAATATTTCCTAGATGATAAAAACCTAAAGGTAATAAAAAACATATATGCCCTTTAAAATTGGGGATTTTTTATGAGAATACTATTGAAAACTATCCTCTATCAAGATGTTCATATTAACTACCCATGTATTTAGTTGGTCTCCCTTTGGTTTACTTAATGAGCCATATATCTAGATAAATGGACATCCAATTAGGTGTAATCCCTGTCTTATCCTCTAAGTGACTCAAACTAGGTGAAACCCAAAAACCCACCTTTACATGGTTCATATACTATGTTGGGCATCCATAGGAATCATACATTCATGTTTCCCTTAAGAATAGGTTGGGAAACCCATGTGTATGCCTCACCCTGTTTCTCATAGGTCCATATCATCATGGTATCTAGTCATATATCCTTTTCTAGGCATACATTTTTGGGGATGGGATACATATATAGACCTACTGGTATATGTAATACCCATTTATACCCTCATCAATGAATTTATATCAGTGATCCCTTAGTGATCTACACACATATGGGCATCCTATTCATATACCGTAACACATCCTCGTGGGTCCATATCCCCCATGAAACCCATCCTCAATGAGAATATCCTTAATGGTCAACATTACTCGGGATATAATTTGGCCATAATGGGTTATATTTTGTACTATCATCCATTTATCAATGTGTCATATTCCCTAGGAGAAACCACAACCTTTGTGGTTTATTTCCCAATTGAAAGGATAGACTAAAAAGGGCCTCATAAAAACAAGTCACAAACCGACCATTTCCAACACACTCTTACCTAGAAGTCTTAATAGTTTGAATTTAAACTGAATTTCATGCATCCTTACCTCATGATGTTAAAATTGATGGATTGGGTAATAGCCCCAAATTTTTCTATATAAATTTTTCTTGAAATAAATTCTGTGTTGATAGATTATTCCACCCACAACACTAAACTAAAAAAACTACAAGAAATATTAGATTAGAAACTTATAACTTGTATGAAACCAATGGTAGATAAAAATATTTTAATAAATTTAAAATACAAATAAATCAGGATTAATAATACTTATTATTTTAAAAGGGTATTTTTCAACGAATGCAGTTTTTTCTTATATATTTTATTTCTATTTAAAAGCTAATTTTTTATTTTTTTTTTAATTTTAATCTAAAAATAATAATTTTTGAATATATAATTTCAAATTTATCTTAGTATTAATTGTGTATATGTTTCTAAAATTACTGATTTTAAAGTGGATAGTGAAAAATATACTAATTTTTCTAATACCCTTATTTTTATGACCTAAAAGTTTTATAAATATTATATAAATTTAAAACATAGAATAAATAATTTAATAATAATATATCGAATTTATAAAATCGATTTTCAATGTTTTTGAATCTAAATTAATATTTTACGATAAATTTTTTTTATTGGATTATATTAAAAATTAGTTTCTGTCACTTGTAAGAATTGAATCTAGAAAAGGGATTTCATATTTTAGATATAAATTTTAATATTATTTAATATGTTCAATTTCAATTTTCAATCATAAATTTATGATTACTAGGATTAAAATTAATTACTTCGTTAATGGTAAAACTAGATTTTTCAATGAATCGTGTTATTAGCATTGTGTAACTTTTATCTAATAAAATAAATTTATCGCCACTATAAAATGACATGAATATAATTTTTAAATGTATATATAAATATATTATCACTTGTTTATTTGGTAATATTTTAAAAATACGATTAAAAATACATAATGGTTAAAACATCATCTTTCTACAAACAAATAATTTTTTAAATTTAAATTGTTTTAATTTAAGAATTACTTTTTTATATTATTTAGAAATTGGGTTTGTTAAATTAAGATTAAATTTAAATTATTCAAACATTAATTTAATATGATGGTTTTTTATATATATTTTTTAAAACATAAGTTACTAGGGTAAAAACTATTTACCTTTTTGAAAAACGTTAAATGGATGATGTAAGAATAAATGCATTTAAAAATGTTTAAATAATATTTGTAAATACTTTATTGGGGTTTTTTCAACCTAATAATTCCATAAACTCCATTATTCCTAAATTTTAGAGGCATTGACCCTTTAATAGTATCATGATATAATTGAAAAGTAAATGGTCTTTATAAAAGTCCCATTTTCATTAATTATAAGAGGGGATCACTTCCACAATTTAGATACTCTATATTACACTTGAATTTCCCATAGATACCACCCATTAATTTCTATCAAAGAATTTAATTACATTTTATAAGGCCCCTGGTCACTATAACCTAGCCTATATCCTTCAATTATGAAGAGTTCATCAAGATGAAGTTCAAAGTCTCGACATATGTATTACTGACACTATACCTTTTCTTATTAATAATTATATTAAATAAATACCCTAATAATAGTAATATAATGAACTTAGTATCAGTAGTATACCAATTTTTATTATATTAATGTAAATAACCCTTACATATTCCTTCCCATCCACTTATAAAACCAAAAGACTGTAAATTCGGCATTGTGTGGATTATATCGGCCACAAAGTAATGTTTTTTATTTTTCATCTTGATTTTAATTATTTATCCAAACCACATTAAATATTAATCACGAACATAAAAAATAAAATTCATATATTTCATATATTTTAATAATTATATTATTTTTAAATAAATATTTTTTAAAACATTCTCACCCATCTAATTATGGTATGATCTTGTTTTGGTCGGTCTAAAAACCTACTTGAAAATTATATAAAACTCTATCTGGTATGCCTATGGTAACTTAAAAATTCAAATTATTTTATGTTAATAAAAAAATAATGATTGGATTATAGTTCTATAAATGTTATATTAATCATATATCTTATTATTAAAATATCATCTTGGACCGCTAAAATTACCATAATAAGACGAGAATGATTCCATTTTTCAAAAAAAAGAATAAAATATCTTATAAATAAATATAATATGATTATAAACAGTCCTTATTAAATTAAATATATATTAATAATATTCTTTTAAAGGTATCTAATAAACATAATTTGATTATTTGGTAAGTAATTTTCATTCGTAAATTGAATCAGGACCATGGTAACAATTTCTTTTCTCAATTTTCAATCGCTTGAGACATAATTATTATTATACAACATTTTTTATTTGGAATTATGCATCTAACACTCCATTAATATTTTGTATCATGATCCTCCCATTAGTCATTGCATTTGATGTTTCATTATTAATTCACATACTTTATGGGGTATTGATTTTAAATGTTCTAATATTTTAAGTGTTTGTGATAATTCAATTTTCTTCCATTGAGTTACCAAATTTCTTATTTAACTCTATTTTTATAAAATTATAAATAATGAATAGTTTTTATTTTTTCTAAAACTTATTTTCTAGGGGTTTTCAATTCTCACTTTTCCCCTATTATCAAATGATTCTTACCAAAAATATAATTCTACTTGAATTTTATTTTAATTCTTATTTATTAATAAATATTTCTTGTTATTCACCAATTTAGTTTTAAATTATTTATATAATTCCTATTTGTTATGTTATATCTTTAAATATCATTAATTATTGGTTTTTGAAGTTCAATTTTAATATCTTATTAATCCAATATAAAATTTTTATTATAAATCCACTTTAAGGACAAGTGGAAAACCATGGTACACAAAAAAAAAACCACTACGTACTAAAAGATCTCACAAAATGGATAAACACAAGACTAAGGTTCTTTGAGTCTGAAACTCTATATAGTTCCCAATGTAGAGTACTAACCTGAGTGTCTGGATCCACTTTGATGAGTTCTTCAAGGTGAGTAACCACTCTGTCCATTATCTGAATAAATTCCTCCAAGGTGATTTTGCATTGATTGAAGCCCCGGGAAATGATTCGGTCTTGCTTGTCTATACACACTTCTTGTTCCTCGGTGGCATCAACATTCAATGTTATTCCATAAATTCTTAAAATGTCCTCATTTGAGGCATTGGTATGAAAGAATTTTTCAATCATTTCTTCTTTGGAGTGGAGGATGAGCTTCAGACACCCCCTGCCTCTTATTCTCTCACTCTTGGTTCTTTGCTTGGGTCTCCACTTTCCCTTTATTGTAAGCCTTTCCTTTCCTTGTTTCCGCCTTTCTTGGTCGACCTGGTTTCCATAGTTTTAGGCAAGTAAGAGTAGTCTTTGCGTCCCTTGTATTTTTTCCCCTGGACCACGATACATTTCCATGAGTCACGATTTCCTTTTTTCCCCTTCTTCCTTCTTGGGCTATGAGGGCCTTTCCTGTGGAAATGTTCCACACTGTCTGACGAGACTTGGCTATAACCATAATCACCTGGATCTTCCTCCTATGTTATTGTTTGTTCATGATCCATCAGACCTTCAAAATGGTTTTTCAACTCCACCCCCGAGTCTTCTTTGGGGGGCGTCGACCTGCACCAAAAATATTCCTTGCCTGTTTTGACCTCCAAGCCATTCTTCTTCCCCTCTCTCCCAGCCTGAAGAAATGGGGAGTTATGAATGGGAGTGTTTGGGTCCAAGGGCCCCAAGACACTAACTCTCTCTTGCCTCCATTTTCCATGCAGTGAATCTGTAGTAGCTTGCAAAAAGGACTTCCCTTGAAGTGCTATTCCAGAATCCTCGGCCCCCATGATGTTTCCTCCCACAGGGGAAACACTGCACAAGGGTACTGTCATATCTGGTCTTTTGTGCTGCTCGAATACTTTACCCCTAGATTGAGGCTGCTTGTTGGTGTCCTCTAATCCCCAGCCTTGATGTTCAACATTATTGGATTGACCTTCAACAGAAAGCTCTATCTTTGGAGACTCTTTCCCAGGACTTGAGCTCATCCCAGATTGAATTCTCACCCACTCGCCACTGTTTTCATCTGTTCCACCTTTCCTAGACTCTTGTATGTTCTTTTTGACACCTGAGGGATCATCAGTGTCTTGATGTGTCACCAGTACTCCAATTCCAGCACCCATAATCTCTGCACTGCCCTTGGCAGCCGATGCTCCTGGATTGCACACCCCCAGATCGTGTTTTAGTCTTTCATACACCGCAGCAACTGTCGGGTTCTCAGACTTATCCACTAACTCTTTCACAATTCCCTATTCTGCAATACCATGACTAGACCCCACCAACTCCCCATCGGCTAGACCCTAATGCCGCTACTGGGAACCGGGCACCGCACCAGCCTGCACACCCTCGGCAGCCTGCAGAATCAACTTCCTATCTCTACACTTTTTCTGATGATGTCCAATTTTGAAGCACCGGGAGCAGAAATCAAGCTAGGAATCAAAAACCACTAATTGTTTATACCTGAACTCCTCACCCACAACAATCAACAAAGAGTGAACCGGCGGACTGGAGATATCCACTTCGACGCAAATCCTCAGAGATATCGGGTGGCACACTGCCCATGTTCTTTATTCAATGATTTTGATTTTAATTCTACTCAATATTTAATGTTTCTTTTTAACCCCCTTATCTTAAAATTAATATGTATAAAACGTGATATAACAATTGGGAAATTTTTGTAGTCTTTCATTCCAATATAGAAGAAATTTTCAAAAAATATGGATATCGTTTTTAGGTTAATTTTCTATTTATCTTATTTTGAATTGGGTGTTCTAAAATATTTTTAATTGATGGGGATTTTAATAAATAAGTTTTTAATATAAAAAAGGACATTGTTTTTTAAATTTTATTTTATCATAGACTCCATATTTTTTGTATATGACTATAATTGTCTTGAAAATTATAAATTGAAAATTTTCAACTACATTAACTCCATTTTAAATAATTTCAAAATAAAATCATTGATTTTTTTATGGTTCATTTTTGAAAAAATAAGATATTTTAGATTTTTTTGTGTAAAAATATCATTACACTATATTTTTTGTTGTATATGAATCATTCTGTCTACATCTTCAATATTTAAAAAAAATATATTCTTCTTTTAGAGTTATAAAACATATATTTTAAAATTATTTCAAAATATAAAATAAATTTCTTATTTCAAAAGTGATTTTTCTAAAAAACTATTAATATTAGTTTCTCATCAAAGAAATTTTCCATTGATATATCTTATTATTGATTGAGGAAGTTCATCAATTGATACCATCAACCTTTTTTATCTATATGGATTATATAATGTTCTTTTCTTTCAAATAAATGATCCACCACTAATTTTTTCTTTCCAAAATATCTTCTATGTATAAATATATTTGTTCTACTTATTCCTTTTCACTATGAGTACCTTATTTTTTATTCCTTTGACTAAATGGTATTCACATATATTCACATCATTGATTTATTTGGGTAAATGTTGACTAAAATGAATACCCATTATCTGTATGGTTTAAATATAATGTTTTATCTTACTCTAAGGGTATTTACATATAGAGTTACATAATTAAATTATATACCAATTTATATTTCATTGTTTTATCATGTTTATTAATGGAATTATGAATCATCTATTTAAATGAATCCATTTTAATGTGAAATAAAACCCAATTTTACCATGGGGTTTTCTGATATAACGACGATTGATTGTAATGGAACTCATATATATGGACGATGATGAGTGGGGTCCTATATCACTCTATAATGAATTTTCTTAATGTTTAAATCTCATTAGACTTGAATACATGGGAACAATTTTGTTTCTCTCAAGGGTGGCTATAAGTGTGTGACTCATGACTGTGATGTATAATGGGGTAAAATTATGTTGTCTCGCAAGAGAAGATGAAAGTGTGTGAATCGTGAAGTTTATGTTTCCATATGATAATGTATGATCCAAATTTCTTTGGTATCCTCATATTAAACTCTTATGGATCATGTTTTATGACAAATGTTTTGACGCACTTTTAATTCATAAAATTTTCCTTATTTCATGCTTTATGATTTATGTGTTTTTAGTATAACTTTAATATGTATCCTAATTATAAATATATGTTCATATTATGATCACTTATGTAATATTATTATCACGCATGCTGATATGATATTTTTCCCATATTCACCTTTTATCATATTCTTACGATCGCATTCTTCATGAAAAGTTCATATTTTTATTTTCCCCCTTATTGTGTGTTTAATATCACATCTTTCTTATGTTTAATTTCCATAGCTTATGAATATATGTTTAAATTTTTGGATGTGTATAAGGGAGTATAAATGAGTTCAATTATAGAGAAATTTTCACACATGTTATAAAATAAATTAATTATACCAATAGTTATACTTGTAATTAAACTAAAAGGTTCTCTAAGTTAGGTGGTACTATTTTGATTTTAATAATAATGTGAACTTTTTAATAATTTATTTTGAATTATATCACTTGGTATCATTGTTAATTTGTAAAATTATGTGTTTTTAGCACTCATCCTAGGAATTTGGGTCTATGTAACCTTAGTTGGTATCAAATAAGTGTTTAGTTATTTATAGGGATTAGTTTAGTTATCTTTTAGTAGGATAAGATAGAATTTGTGAAAATCCTATGGATAAGTATAAGGGATAAGTCTTTGAATATGATAATATCCCAAAATAATTATAAAGTAGAGATTCTATGGTTTTTATAGAAACACCATCCCTATCTTGATAGTTCATGTTGATGCAATATTTGTCATGGATGAACCTAGGTGTAATAACTCTAAAAATAGAGTATTGGGTATTAACACAATCGTCACATGGTGTATGACAAAGAAGAAAAACAACAAAACATGTTTGAAGCTCTCAAGGGATATTCTTTGGTTAATTAACATTCTATTTCATTAGATCTTATAATGTATTTGAGTTTGATATTAAATAATTCATTTAAAAAACCCAATATTAAATGAACATGGATAAATATGGATTGAACAACATGAGTCATAACTTGTAAAAAAATTATCATATGTAAAATAAGGTTTCATAAGGGAATACCTCTTCTGATTGATGATTTTATATTCAGATTTTGGATATTATCATAACCATTCTAGTTTTATTATTTTTTTGAAACTAGATAATGAAAATAAATATGAGAAATGTATGTATCTAGAAACCACAATTCTTGTTAATCGAATAAGGGAGAATACTTAATGTTTTTATAATCTTGGTATATTCATGTCATGATGTAAATGGTGATTTTCCTAGTTTTACCAAAGGTAGTGAGTTTGATATCATAATAGAAATTAAATTCTGATACTCTTAACAATTAGTAACTTATATTTATTGATGACATTATAGTATATTCTAAAATATATGATTATTTTCACACCCGAATTTCAAAAACTTTTTATTTATTTATTACATTTATTATTTTTATTCGCTTTTGAAAATATTTGTTAAAGTGCAAGCCGAGCCCGATCAAAATTTTACATTCTACTGATAAATGAATATTTTGGGAAAGGTAGCATCCAACGCACGGGCGGGGGATGGTCGAAGTCGCGTGACATTACCAGGGTCACCGCGCAACCTCGCCCGGTTTTCCGCAGGACCTGCCTGACGTTTAGGAAAAAAAGTGAAATGAAAATAAATGATGTTAAAGTATAAAGAATTAATATTATTATTTTCATTAATATTTTAATTAAGTTATAACTATTAATTAAGTTAATATTATAAAAAAACTATTAACAAGTTATCAATAATAATAATATTATTTGTCTTATTATTTTTAGGCTCTATTTATTTTTTTCATTCCTTTTTCCCCCTATTTGTTTCTTCTATATTTTATTTTTATTTTCTCTCCTCTCTCCTTCCTCCCCCTCTCTCCCATCACACCCCATATTCCCTTTCTCCCCTATCTTATCATGCTGAAACCCCCCTCCCTGACCTAGTAGCGTGCTCTGCCCTCCCTTCCGGCAAGGTACTACCGTCGCGCGCCCCGCTTGCCGGACCGACCACACCCCACACCTCCCTGACCGACCTTCCCCTCAAATCATGCCACCCTTCCCTAGACACTCATCGTTTCCCTGCTCCTCAGATAGCCACCAGACCGCCAACCTCCTCCCTCAACTCTGGCGTGACTCGCCTCTGGTACCCCACTCTCCCATGGCCCCTCGCATGAACTACTCTAGTGGTTATTCATTATGCAGGGTTTTAGTTTTTTTTTTCAAGTTTTAGGGTTCGATCTTAAAATTCTTTTGGTCCGATTGTTTGATTTTGGGTTCAATTTGATCTTTGGGTGGTGCGTTCGTGGTGTGATTGGAGTTTTGCACACATTTGTAGGAAATTCAGCGTCAAAGGTAGGTGGTTTCATGCCTTGACATATCTTAGATAGTTTAATTTGGTTGTTTATTTAATTTAATACGTTCTATAATTTAATTTCATGGTGAAATCTATGTTTAGAATATTTTCGCATTCTCATTTGATGAAATCAAATTTCCAAAATAGTGTGGTCTTGTTGTTTATATGTGTGTTTTTTTATAAATGATTGGTTGTTCTTTATAGGTTGTGAAAAATGCATTTTAATTTTTTTTGACATGTATGGTTTATAAAAATTGCACTTTATTTAGAAATGATCATGTTTTCATTTCGACCTTATTGGGGTAAATTCTAAAATTGTTTAATCAATTGTTTATATGGTGCAAATGAGGTTTTAGTATAGTTGAGTGTGAAATTGATTTAAAAATGATCTTTTCATGTAAAAATCTGTGTTGTTTTGGTGTAATGTTTTCAAGTTGGATTTTAGGTGATGTTTGGTTAGTACAAACTTAGTTTTCAAGGGTAGTTGAGTTTTGTATATCTAAATGTTGATTTTTAATGTGTAGAAAATCATTTTAAGCGTGTTGGATTGGTTTTGTTTTTGGGAAACAAAAAGGTTCAAATCCTGTTTTGGAAATGGTTTTAAAGTATGGGTGATCTTATAAAGAGGCATGGTCATTGTCTTGGTTTTCTTCGGCGTGTGTGAAATAAAAAAAATGGTGTCTTGTAAATAATGGTGGTTTTTTCAAAGCAGATTTCGGTGTGAAGTCTTCTTGGGTTTTCATGAAATGATTTCAGAGATAGATGAAATTATTTGTTGACTCATTTAGATGGTGTGAAAGTGATATTTTTTAAGAGTTGAATATGCGTTTATTTTTAAAGTAGTATTTTTATGTAATATGAGACATGTTTGTGGTGTAAACCCTTATTACGTTGATTGGTGGTGTTTTATTAGTGGTGAAAATGGTTCAGTTAATTGTGAAGATGGTGTAAAACTAGTTTTAAGGACAATTTATTAAGAAATTGGTTTGATTGAGTCTCTTATTTGTTATTGGGTGTGTTTATTTATATCGGAACTTGTTGTGTTATTTAAATAATGTTTTCTAAGTTGTGAAAATTTTTTATGTTCTTCTTTGAGTGTTTCCAAATGGGGATTTTTGAAATGATTAGGTAATGATAAATATATTTTGGAAAGGTATTTTGCTGTGCGTGAGTTTTTGAAATGTTGTTTGGGTATGCAAATGGTGAATTTTGTGTGTAATATCATCTTTGGTCTATGATGTGAGAAAGAAATATACAATGTGAATGTGAAACTTGATTGAGCACAAGGGAAAACCCAGGGTATCTAGGTGAGAGGACTAGAACTAGGGTGCTAGTGATCCGATGTGGTATCATCTCTGTTTCACTTAGCTGGATTGATGATTGCAACACTAACAAAACATATAAATTACTGTGGGTTGTGGCCTTTTAAGCCACATTTTCTAAGGTTCGTGGTCTTCTAAGCCATGTTTACTGAGGGTCATAGTTTCTAAGCCATGTTTCACCGAGACACGAGGTTCTAGGGTCTCACTCGAGCTAGATGAACCTTAGGAGATTTACCCATAGTTCTCTACTATCCATGACGTGGTGCCTTCTGTTGGCATATGGAGGATCACATGGGTATTTGTTTGTGTGTGAGTGTGTGTGTGTGACTTTAATGAATTCATCTCTCCCTCTTTAAAATAGTGTTTGTGAAATGGTTCTTTTTTAGTGATTTCTTTTAGATTTTAGCTTGTAAATGTTTTCTTTAAAAGAGTTTTGAAATTATAATTTTGAATAAGAACATTAAATTATCTCTTGGATGTTGTGGCATGGAATATTTTCATTTGTTGGTATCCTACTAGGCCTTTGGATCACACCCTACATACACCCTTGTGTGTATGTAGATTTTCATTCTTGTGTATCCCAGTTTAAGGCATCGTTCTCAACAATGGTGGTTTGAGTTGTTAGTGTCCTTCTCATGAAGGTCCTTGGTGGTAGCTTGTGGATATTGCACCTCTCTTGTAGCATGGAGGTTTGTTATAGAGTTTTGTTACTCCTGTGTCTTAGTACTTTGTGGTTTTGTCTAATGTTGTAAATCATTAAATTTTAAAGTTGATAAGGGCATGTTTGATTGAATTTATCAGATCTGAATTTTTAGTTTTTATAGGTCATTTTAATATGATTAATTCGGGTAAATCATTCAAATGTTTTATTTTTGAAACCCAGGAACTTGTTCCATCCCGTGGGGATCGGGAATGCCCTTCGGGCCATGTTGCGGACCGGGTCGGGCGTTGGTTTGGATGGTGACCCGGCCTGGTTCGTGAAAAAATGATATCAGAGCCCAGGTTTTCTCTCTTGGGTCATGTTCTTTTGGGGATAGGGTTAGCGTATACCAAAGTTAAGGGTTTCAAAACTCAACGTTCTAGCTAGGAGCATGGTGTTTGTCCAACACACCTCGTGGTAGGACTCGAGTTACCAAAGTAAGTTGTGTTTTGAACGAGTTGTTGGTACTCGTGATTAATCTTGTTTAGGGGAAATGAAAAAGGAGTAGGTTTAGTGGTTCTAGTGAGCTCTCAGGGTCTGGAAAGCCATGTAGAGTCAGGGATGCAGTCCTAGAATACCCTCTGTGGTGGTGGCGTGATTGGCGTATAGCCGCCAACCATATGTTCCAGTCACCCGCTGACACAAGTTTTCTCTTAAATCATCCCTCATCTCTTGGTTTTGGATGCATGGAAATATAGTTTTTAAGTAAAAATGATTTGGTATAGGAAAATGTTTTTAAATGAAGCTCTTTGAAAAGAAAACATTGAGTAAGGTTTGAAAAGAATGGGTTGAATGATTTGGTTTTGAAAAATGGAAAGGTTTGGTTTTGATCCTTGGTGTTCTCATGGGAAATCACAAGAATTAGTGTATATGGAAATAAGAATGGTTAATGACATGAGTGGATGAGTGCCTGGATGGACATGCGGTGGGTGTCGGTGTGGCATGGGAACATTCATGTGTGAGGCCCACGGGACACCATTGGTGTTTGTGTAATGAAAAATATTTGTTTATTTTGAAAATGTTTGGCTGATAATAACAAAATGGTGTTTTAATAACCGTTGATTGTGTTATGTGTCCTTGTGTTTTGGAAAATGTTGTTTGTGAGGCGTTTCGAGCCAAGAATCATTTTTAACTGATTTGTGTCTTGATTTTGAATTCTTATTTGTAAGTTGGAGTGAAATCATGTGGTTAATGGTTTCTTCTAAAAATTTCTTTGGGAGGCCCTTGAAGTGGTTCCCCCTGCACACTTAGTGTTCACTTGCGATATGTCTTGGCCATTGGACTAGTTTGATTGGGCCCACAGTTCTCTCTCTTGACTAGTGTATGCCCCCATAAAGCACTGATATGAGATTGAATCATGGACATAGGTAATTCTCCGTTGGCCGGACCTACAGTTGATTAAAGCAAGGACTCTCCCTTTTGAGTGATAGTGCTAAGTTTTTCTCTTATCCTTTTTGGATAAGCGGATCATGTCGCAGCAGGATGGTAGGCCCGAGAGGAGTTGAAGGGAGCTTTGGTCTCCTTGAGTTGTCTGAGTCATCGGGTATGAAGTTTGAAACCGTGGTGTCTAAAGGTCCCCCGGGAAATGGTGAAATGAATTCCAACGGGGAAGGGTGAAGGCGGTTCAGAATTATCTATGCTTACCGAAGTCTTGAAAGGTTTGTAGTGCTTCCATCAGCCACAATAGCCATGTTTGGTGACGTCTTGCAGCACGAGTTCTATTTAAGAGCAAGGGTGAATTTCATAGGAACTTTTTGGAATCCTTGTTTTCATAGAAGTATGATCTCTCGGGGAGTTCTAATGTTTCTGTTTGAAGGGGAGTGTTTGTCGTGAAACATTCCTCCTTATGTTTCATGGTTAAGGTGAAAAGGTGATGCATGTGCATCATCTAAACCTCTGTTCTAGTGGATGATCCATGAGGGAATAGTTGTATATCATGGTGTGTTGTGTTTGTTGAGGTTGTCTAGGTTGTGATGTGGTCATGTGTGACACCAAAAGGAGAATCTCCATTCAAGATTATTTAATACCTAACCGCGAGGTAGGAGATGATTCAATCATTAGGGCTCTAGCTATGGCCTCAGAGTGAAGCTGGCACGTGCTCAGGAACCCCGGGAGTGTATGGGACCCTTACTTTATTTCTGTCATCGGTGTTTAAAGTATAGGCAATTTAAATTGTTTTCTATTGTTGTTCTATTCTGAACAAACCATCTAGCTGCGTAAGGTTTCCGTGACTAGGTGGAGGTATGTTCGTCTCATTTCCTTAAAGTCTGGGGGGGGGGGGGTTGTGTCCGACTGAATGTAATCTCTTAGGTGGTCCTTATGGGGTTTTTTGGTTAAATCAATCTCAAATTTGAATAGTGATCATCAAGGTACGTGGAGATGTGTGGAGATACTGGTTGGTCTTAGGTTGCGGTTTTGACGCCCGATGGTCGGGCCCCTCCCTCCCCACCCCTTGCGGTGGGGTGTGTAGTCACCATTGGGAAATTTTCAAAGTCTGGTATCTTCTGTTAGTTCTAGTAGTGGGGAGACCCATATTGGGTCTCGCATGGATGTCTCTGAAATGAGTCGATGTTGGACATTTCTTTAATGGCGGGGAGTCCGCTGAGACCTCCCCATATTGGATTTACAATCTCGCCTTGGGCGTTTGTAGGTTCTTAATGGTGGGGAGCCCCTTCGAGCTTCCCCATGATGGCCTTTTCGTTATGTTAATTTCCTTGGTCAATCAGTTGGATGTGCTCTAGCTCTTTGGGGAGGGTGACACATATGAGAAAGACGTTTTACAAGTTTCTTGAGGTGGTAATGTATGTCACTTTCTCTAAGCATGATGTGTTTGCCTCTTTTCACTTATTAGTTTATTCATATAGATCCTTTTTAAACCCCAAGGAAGTATCAGTTTCTACTTCGGGGTTCCTCCTTAGTTGTGGATTTCTGGGGACATAAAGCGCATTGGTGGGGAGAATTTTCACACTCAAATTTCTAAAACTTTTTATTTATTTATTACTTCTATTATATTTATTCACTTTTTCAAATATTGGTTAAAGTAAAGGCTGAGCCTAATCAAAATTTTACATTCTACTGATAAATGAATACTTTGGGCATGGCAGTGTCTAACGCACAGTTGGGGGATGGTCGAAGCTGTGAAACTTTACCCGAGTCACCGTACGACCTCGCCTGATTCTCCGCAGGACCTGCCTGACATTCATGGAAAAAAGTGAAATGAAAATAAATTAGATTAATGTTTACAGAATTATTATTATTATTTTCATTAATATTTTTATTAGGTTATAACTATTAATTAAGTTATTATTATAATAAAATTATTAACATGTTATCAATAATAATAATATTATTTTTCTTATTATTTTTAGGTTCCATTTATTTTTTTTCATTATTTTTCCCCTCCTTTTTTCTCTTATTTTTTTTCTTCTCTCTTTTATTTTTCTTTTCTCTCCTCTCTCCTTACTTTCCCTCTCTCTCATCGCACCCCATCTCCCCATTCTCCTCTATCCCGTCATGTCGAAACCCCCCTCCACGACCCAGTAGCATGCTCCGCCCTCCCTTCCAGCAAGGTACCGCCATCACGTGCCCTGCTCGCCCGACTAGTCGCACCCCACACCTCCCTGACCGACCTTCCCCTCACATCATGCCAACCTTCCCCAAACACTCATCCTCGCCCTGCTCCTTGTCCCGCCACCGGACCGTTGACCTCCTCCCTCACCTCTGGCACGACTCGACTCTAGTAACCTGTTCTCCCCTGACCCCTCACGCGAACTACTCCTGTGGTTATCCATTCATATAGGGTTTTAGTTTTCTTTTTTTTTTTCATATTTTAGGGTTCTTGTTTTTAGGGTTTGATCTTAAATTATTTTGGTCCGGTTGTTTTATTTAGGGTTCAATTTGATCTTTGGGTGGTGCATTCGTGGTGCGATTGGAGTTTCGCAACCATTTGTGGGAAATTCAATGTCAAAGGTAGGCTGTTTCATGCCTTGACATCTCTTATATAATTTAATTTGGTTGTTTATTTAATTTAATATGTTCTATAATTTAATTTAATGGTGAGATCTAGGTTTATAATTTTTTGGCATGCTCATTTGATGAAATCGAATTTCTGAAATAGTATGATCTTATTGTTTATATGTGTGTTTTTGTATAAATGATTGGTTGTGCTTTATAGGTTGTGCGAAATGCATTTTAAATTTTTTTTGACATGCATGAGTTATAAAAATTGCATGTTCTTTATAAATTATCATGTTTTTATTTCAACCTTATTAGGGTAAATTCTAATTTTTTAATCAATTGTTTATATGGTGCAAATGAGGTTTTAGAATAGTTGAGTGTGAAATTGACTTAAAAATGGTCTCTACATGTAATAATATGTGCTGTTTTGGTGAAATGTTTTCAAGTTGGATTTTAAGTGATGTTTGGTTGGTGAGAACATAATTTTCAAGGGTAATTGAGTTCTGTATGTCTAAATGGGGATTTTTAATGTGTAGGGAATCGTTTTAATCGTGTTGTATTTGTTTTATTTTTGTGAAAAAGGTCAAATCATGTTTTGGAAATGGTTTCAAAGTGTGGGTGATCTTATAAAGAGGCATGCCCATTTTCTTTTTTTCTTCAGCGTGTGTAAAATAAAAAAATGGTGTCTTGTAAATAATGGTGGTTTCTTTAAAGCAGTTTTTGGTGTGAAGTCTTCTTCGGTTTTCTTGAAATGATTTTAGAGATAGCTCAAATGATTATTTTACTCATTTAGATGGTGTGAAAGTGGTATTTTTAAATAGTTGAATAAGTGTTCATTTTAAAGTAGTATTTGTATGTTAAATGAGACATGTTTGTGGTGTAAACCCTTCTTACGTCACTTGGTGTTGTTTTATAAGTGGTGAAAATGGTTCAATTAAATGTGTAGTTGGTGTAAAACTAGTTTTAAGGACAATTTATTATGAAAGTGGTTTGAATGACTCTCCTATTTGTTATTGGGTGTGTTTATTTGTGTCAGCCCTTGTTTTGTTATTTAAATAATTCTTTCTAAGTTGTGAAAATTGTTTATGTTCTTCTTCAAGTGTTTCCAAATAGGGATTTTCGAAATGATTGGGTAAAAAAAATATATTTTGGAATGGTATTTTGGTGTGCGTGAGTTTTTGAAATGTTGTTTGGGTATGAAAATGGTGACTTTTGTGTGTAATATCTTGTTTAGTCTGTGATGTGAGAAAGAAATATACAATGTGAATGTGAAACTTGATTGAGCACAAGGGAAAACCCTGAGTATCTGGGTGGGAGGACTAGAACTAGTGCGCTAGTGATACAGAGTGGTTTCATCCCTGTTTCACTTAACTGGATTGGCGATTGCAACACTAACAAAACATATGAATTACCGAGCGTCGTGGACTTCTAAGCCACGTTTTATGATGTTCGTAGTCTTCTAATCCTCGTTTATTGAGGGTTGTGGTTTCTAAGCCATGTTTCACCAAGACACGAGGTTCTGGGGTCCCACTCGAGCTAGACGAACCTTAGAGGCTTTACCCATAGTGCTCTACTATCCATGACGTGGTGCCTTCCATTGGAATATGTAGGATCAGTTGTGTGTGTGTGCGTGTGTGAGTGTGTGTGTTCCCTTAATGAATTTATCTCTTCCTCTTTAATAGTGTTTGTGAAATGGTTCTTTCTTAGTGTTTTTTTGTTAGCTTTTAGATTGTAAATGTTTTCTTTAAAAGTGTTTTGAAAGTATAATTTTGAAAATGCACATTAAATTATCTCTTGGATGTTGTGGCATGGATCTTTTCATTTGGTGGTATCCTACTGGGCATTTGGCTCACACCCTACATACACCCTTGGGTGTATGTGGATTCTGTTTCTTGTGCATCCCAGGTTAAGGCATTGTGCTCAGTGATGGTGGTCCGAGTTGTTAGTGGCGTTCTCATGCAGGTTCTTGGTGGTAGCTTGTGGACGTTGCACCTCTATTATGGTGTGGATTTTTGTTATAGAGTTGTGTTACTCCTCTATCGTAGTACATTGTGGTTTTGTCTAACATTTTAAATCATTAAATTTGATAGTTGTTAAGGGCATGTTTGATTGGATTTATAATATCTGAATTTTTAGTTTTTGTTGGTCATTTTAATATGTTTAATTTGGGTAAATCATTCCTAGGTTTTATTTTTGATACCCAGGCACTTGTGTCAGGCCGTGGGGATCGGGAACACCCTTTAGGTCATGTTGTAGACCGGGTCGGGCACCGGGTTGGATGGCGACCTGGCCTGGTTCGTGACAAGTATTATGTGAAACTTCAAAGGAATGGTCTTCATTAGAATTATATTAAAGGATTAGAAACAAATATTAAAAGATATTAATATCCATAAAAAGTTATTTTATAAAAAGGTTATATTTTTTTGGATAACTATTGAAGAACATATAATTTAGGGATGGATAACACTTAATTTTAATCTACACATGATTTTATGATGATAAAGGGTTGATTTAATTTGAAAAAGTAAGTTCTAATGTGTTAGTAACATTGGGATTGATAATTAATTCATGATATTTTTTTTGTGAAATTCTTCACATTTTTGCGATTAGGATATACATATATACCAATGTGTAAAATTATGATGTATTTATTGAAGATAAGTTTTATGTTTTGGAGAAATATATGATTTAATTATGGTTTAACTTTTAAGAGATTAAAAAGGTACTATTATATTTATGTTATAGAAAATGTATGATTCATGAATATACATAATGAGGTACATTATTATATGAGTGATTTATGTTTTTTTGAGGGAAGATAAGTAACTTGATATATACTAAGAGAGTGAGTTAGATGTCATATTATGACTTATATACTTAATGAAAAGCATGTTAAGAATAACCTCACCTACTTTAATCAGTGTGTAATAATTAAAATCAGGGGGAAGTAATTTATTTAAAGGGGTAGAATGTAATTACCCAAGATTTTAATATATAATTTTTTAATTGAATAATGATTATGTTTAGAGATTTTTCAACATGAAACACAAATCTAAAAAATTCAATACATATTAAATAATAAAATTATATCTAAAAAAAACATAGTGTAGAAAAAAAATATTCTAATCAATTACAAATTCATACAAAATATTATTATGAAAACTTAATATTTTATAAGTGAATTTGAAAATGAAAGGATTTTTTCATTATATAATAAATTATTATTTAAATGATAAATTTTATAATTTTATAACATTAATTTGATAAAAGTATACTAAATTTTTAATTTATAATGTCACTGTTAGTTTAGGGTAAATATTTCATATTTTTCTAAAATAATTGATTTTTAGATGAAAGGAGATAAGTATACCTATTTTCCTGAAATTTTTATTTTTATGACTTAAATGTTTTCAAAAGATTATTTACATTAAAATATATATTTATAAATTAAAATAAATCATTTAATAATATTATATTAAATTTATAAAACCCATTTTTTATGTTTTGGAATCATAAGTATTTTTTTACTCTAAAAATTGTTTTTATTCACTTATATTAAAAGTTAGATTTCCTCACTTATAGAAATTAAATCTAAAAAATGTAATTATTATTTTATATAAATATGTTTGTATTGTTTAATTATTTAAACTTAATTTTAATTATAAATGTATGATTATGATGATTAAATTTAATTAATATTATAATGATAAAACTATAATTTTCAAAGAATTTTTTTACTAACATTACATAATTGTTATCCAATAATATATATATATATATATATATATCAACTATCAAAAATAAATTAAATATAAATTAAGAAAGTTTATATATATATATAAAATCACATATTTAATTTTTTTTAAAACTAAAAAATATTTGGAATATATAACTGTGAAAGCCTCATTTTTCTATAAAAACAATTTATCTATATATAATGTTGTCAATTTTAAAAGTTAATTTTATCTTACTTATAAATTGAATAAGACTGAATAGAGAATAAATTTAGGTTCAACGCAACCAAATTTAGTAATATTATTTATTTTATATGGTTATTAAAATATAAGTTACTAGGGTAAAAACTAGTTACCATGTTAAAAGAAAGTTGAAATAAAATATTTAAGAAAAATGAATTTCAACATGTTTAAAGAATATGTAAAAATAATTTTTCATTATATTTATAAACACAATATCAACCCACAATCTATTATTTATAAAATTTTCAGTCATTTGACCTTTAATAGTGTAATGATATGAGTGTAAAGTAAAGGGTTTTTACAATAATACCATTTTCTTCACTTGCAAAATGGGATCACCTCGACCCTCTCATAAAATAAAATTCACTTTGAAATATCCTTTATCCAACCCAATTTTCCTCTAAATGAATTTCCATATATTTAATAAATATCCTAGATAATTAATGGTATCCCAAGACATTCAACCCTCAGGAGTTCATTAGAGGATGTTTATTGTCTTGATTTAAGTATTGCAAACTCCTTACCTTTTCTTATTAATATTTCTATTCCAAAACTACAATAACCATATTAATACATCTAAATCAGTATAATTATTATACTAAAGTGTTATTATATTAATATAAAAACCCTTATTTATTTCTTTTCATCCACTTAGAAAAAACTAAACATTTATTTTGTGTTGTGTATATTACCTCCACTTTGAAGATTTTTTTTTTCATTTTTTATATTAATTTTAATTATTGTTATAAAACACAGAATATTTGATTAAAAATATTTTAAATAATATAAATAATATCATTAATATTATATTATAATGATATTAATTCAAAATAAAATGTTTCTTAACTATACCGAGAGGTCGAATTATGGTATGATCATGTCTGGGTCAACCTAAACACCTATATGAACACTTATTTAAAAATATATCATGGATAACTATGGGAACTTAAATAGTAATATTATTATAAATTAGTAGGAAAATTATAATTGTATTATGTTTTTGAAAACATTATATTTATTATTTCACATAGTATTAATATATCTTATTTGATCTCTAGAATTGTAAAAATAAGCCGACACTGATCCCATTTTCTTTCAAACATAAGAAAAAACTCCATAAAAAATAAATAGAATGTGATAATAAATGGTCCTTATAAAATTAAATAATTTATTTTCATTTTAATATGAAGTTTTCTAATAAACCTTATTTTCATGTTTTGAGAAATTAAGCATGTGTATAGAACAAATCTGAACCACAATAATCGTTTCCTATCTAAATTTTCAAGAATTTGATACATACATCCTATTATAAATCAGGTTTTCCTTGAATGGTGAATTTATTTCTCATTTAATATTTTTTATCATGAACCTATGATTATTCATGGTATTTAATTTTAATTTTAAATCAAATTTATATAGGGGTTTTGATTCAAATGTTTTTAATATCATATGTGTTTGTGCTAACTCAATTTTCTTCCGTTGAGTAACTTACTTTCTTATTTAACTCTATTATTTCAAGTATTATTTATAGCAGATAGTGAATAATTTATATTGTATGACTTCCTTTATTTCTATTATTTTTAAATTTTTCATTATAACCTCATTATCAAATATTTCTTACAATAGATATTATATTACATAAAAGTTTATTTTATCTCTTCTCCTATTTCACAAGAAATATTTCTTGTTATATACCAATTTTATTTATTATGGTGTATATAATTCCTATTTGTTATATCATATAATAAAATATATTACATTCATGGATTAGATGTTCAGTTTCATGATCTTCTTCTATTAAGGGTTTTTATTTTAATGGTACTCATGTTGTAAGGTTTCTTTTTCCAAATTCCTTTTAAAATCATGCTTTTTTAAATGTGATAAACCATATGAGGAATTTTTTAATCCTTATCTTAAATATTGAAATTATTTTCTTCCCTAGGGTTTTCCTTGGTGATTTATATTTTATATTTATCTTGTTTTTTATTGTCAATTTCTATAATATTTTTAACCGATGTGGTTTTCATCAATTGGTATTTTTAATAAAATAAGAAGAAAAATAAATTCCATTTGTAATTTTTTCATTGGCTCCAAATACTGAAGATATGAATGTATTTTTTTCAAAAATTAAAAAATTACATTTTTAAATAACTTGACTTTATTAAAGCAATGTTGTAAAATAAAATCACTTAAATGTTTTTTCTATAGTTCATTATGAAAAAAATATGTCATTTCATAATTTTCATGTGAACATTTCATTTCACCCCCATTTTTGATTTATATGAATCTTTTTTTTCTATGTTTTTAAAATTTTAAAACAAAATTAATTTTTCCCTAGTAGTATAAAAAAATATTTTAAAATGATCAATGATATTTCTTATTTTGAATTTGATTTTTTTAAAATACTAATAATTTTTTTCATTGAAGGAATTGTCATTTGACATATATTATGATTGATATAGGATATTTAGAAAATTATATCATCCAACGTATTTATATACATAACTTATGTTATGTTATTTTCTATCAAATAAATGATCCACTACAATCCTTTTCTCAAAAAATCATATTCATAGTTTGACCATAATTTTTTATCCAATGCATTTACTCAATTAATACCCTATTTTTGTTTCATTTTATTGAAGGATGTTTACCTAGCTTTAATTTATCAATTGTTTTTAGAAAAGTTTTACTAAAATGTGTGTCCTTTATCTATATGGTGCAAATACAATGTGTTATATTATTTGAAGGGAAGTTTCTTATATGGTTACTAAATTTCATTGGAAACCAATTTATATTAAATGGGTGTTTCATGTTTAATATGGAATTGTGAATGTTATCCTTAAGTGATTCCATTTGAAAGGGATATGAAAACATTTTTTACAAGGTTTCTTTATGATAATAATATGATTAACTTTGTTGTCAATCATTTTTGTGGATGATGGTGTGTGTGTTTGTATATCTTATAAAAATGCATTGAATTAATTTTTAAATATCATGAGACATGTATAAGTGGGAATAATTTAGTTTCTCGTAAGAATGGGTACAAGTGTGTGACTCAAAAAGGTGATTTATGTGCATTTACAATTATATTGTGTCACAAGGGTGGATGAAAGTGTGTGACTCATAATGGTGATGTATTCTTATTCTATTTTTTGTTCCATATATTGAAGTTATCTTGACGCTTAACTCTCATGGATATTTTTTATTGACTAATGTTTCCATAATCTTTTTATTCATAATGTTTTCCTTATACCATGATATATGATCAAGGATTTTTGGGGTATAACATTTATATGTACCCTTATTATACCCATAGTGTCATATTATGATTACTTATGTCTTATGATTATCACTCATGAAGACATGATATTTCTCCATGTTTATGTTGTCTCATATTCTTATGATCTCAACCTTCATAACATTTAGATATGTTTATTTCTTCTCTGTAATATTAGTGATCACACCAATTTATTATGTTTCCTTTCCTCATGTTATGAATATTAGTATAACTTTTAGAAAGTCTACAATGGATTTTTGTGGAGATTTATTATAGAGAAATTTTCACATGTATTATAAATGAAATTTATTTTATAGATTGTTATCAATGTCACTAAACCAAAGGTGCTCTATGTTGTGTGATATTATTCTGATATGTGATGCTAATATAAAATATTTAACTATTTTGAATGGATCATTTCACCTAGTATAATTGTTATTTTATAAAAGTATGTGTTATTACCATAAGACCTGGGAATATGGGTACGGGTGCCTCAGTTGGTATCAAATGAGTGTTTAGTTAATTTTTGGTACTGGTATAGTTATTTTTTATTAGAATAAGATATGATTAGTGAAAAACCTAGTGATAAGTCTAAGGGACAATTCAATGTTAATGATAATATCATAAAATTTTGGTAAAGTAGAGATTATATGGTTTTACTAGCCCTGAAATAACAGTCTAGATACTACAAGTGGATGCATAATTTACCACATATGTACCTATGGGTAATAACCCTAAAACGGGTGTACTGGTTAAAAAATCAATCATTACCTAGTGCATAAAATGGAGGCTTATATACACACCTAGTTCTACACTCTCATGGGCTATTCTATAGATAATTCAGATTCTCTATAATGAGCCATTATTGAGGATTTGAGTATTATTTTAACAAATTATGATATAGAATATAATAGTAAAATTACCAGGGATAACCAAGGATTGAACAAAGAGAGTCATAGGTTGATACAAAATTATCATCTATGAAATGTTATGGTGTCATTGGGGAAGACCTCTTCTAATCGATGTATATATATTATTATTTTTGATATTATGTTAATATTTTTGGTTTTAGAATTTAGTTGAGGATAAATCATGAAAATGAATATGAAAAAAATGTATATCTAGAAACCACAATGTCTTATACTCGAATAAGGGATCACACTTAAATGATTGAAAATATTAGTATATGCTTATTATGATGGAAAAGGTGAGTTTACTGGTCTTACCTTTGTTTGTTAGGTTGATGTAATAATAGAAATTAAATCTTCAAACTTCTATCCATTATTAGGTGATATTTATATATGAAATTCTGGAATACTCTCCGAGTTTTGAGGATTAAGTGAAAATTATAAGGAATTTTATTATTTAGTTTTTCATTAATGGGTTGGAGACATATATTAAATGGAATCCATAACATTGAAAAGTTATTTTTTGAAAATTTTATATGTTTGTGGATAAATATTGAAGGATAGTGGATTTATGTATAAATAACTTTTAGGTTTAATATATTCATTATATTGAGATAATAAATGATTGATTTACTTTAAAAGATTAAGTTTACGGTTTTTAAAACCTTGGGATTGATAATTGATTCATGATATTTGTTCAATGATCATCATAGATTTTAGATGATGATATATTTGTATATATATTCTATCATGTGACATAGTGAAATAGTGTATGAATAAAAGAGTTACTTTTTTGTAGAATATTGATTTCATTGTCCTTTAATCACATGGATATTTGAATGGTGTTGGTAAAGGTATTTTAATGTATATATTTTTCATGAAGGAAAAAATACTTTTAATTTTGGTTCAACCCAATTATTTAATCCTTGTAATATAACTTAATGGGACACTAAAGGGATTGGGAGTGTCATGGGATTATGTGAAACCAAAATCTCTAGTTTTTAGAAAAAATAGGGGACATGGAAATTTAGCACGTGGTTATTACTAACTATACATAACAATTGTTTGAACCATGGATGGCGTCACACAATTTATCAAACCATTCATCATAGGCTACATATCCATGTAAATTGGTGTAGGTGGGTTGTAGAGGTGATCCTTATATTGTACGTATAGTTCATCAAAATGTGTTGAAAAATTTAAAGGGGGTGTCTAGGAGATAGTGTTGGAACACAGTTGGTGCACAGTTTGGAAAAAAAATTCCATTTAAAATCTCTATGAATTTACCATTTCCCCCCTTCATCTAAAATTATAATTTCATATTTTTCTCCTTCTTTCTCTAGACACCAACCACAGTGATTTCTCCTCCTCTTCTTAATCTATAGTTTTTATATATTCTTTATTTGATCTCAGTATCACTCCCCATTAATCATGTTAAATCTATACCATTATGTTATTCAATCCCCTTGAATTATTTATTCATTTTCCTCATTTTATGGAAAGATAAATCCATACAAACTCATATGAATTATTTTCAGTATCTTTTTATATTTCTCTATTTTCTCATAATTTAGATATAATATGAAGATAATATCAGACTAGGACAAGTATACTAAAATAATGTAGGTTTTCTAGATTCATTCCATAAAATTATTGAGTATTATATTATTGATTCATTGTTTTATGCACAAAACATCCCATGTGATGTCCCTTAAATTGAAGATTAATTAACTAAATTGAAATTCCTTATAATAGTTAGCCCATGTGTGCCTAATTATTCTCTTATTAGTTACCAAACTATAGAAACAACACCCATTTGGGTGTGTGTAATTTTATTCTCTTGTTACACTATCGGTACCTTGTCCCATAACCACTATATAAGTGGATTTTGAATTTTTTTTAATTAAAGTTGTCTAAAGCTATTGAAATGGAGGGTAAAATGTAGTGAGACCATAACACCAAGGCTATGTTATCCTATTACATTAAATTGAGTTATCCCTTATGAATTTAATGACCAAATTGAATTAAGTGAATTGTTAAATGGTATAGGTTTAGCATTATCCCATTACTATCTAGCATTCCTTGTTGCAGATTTGTAAGGGTTACAACTCAAAATACATTGGATGGGATCAATGAGTATAGTAAATTAAATGAATTATAAATGGATTATATCATTCTAGGGGGATATACAAGGATTATTACCTACAATAACATTGGTGATATCACTATTCTAATGCATTTTTCATTATTCCATGAGTGATAGTTGGTTACCTAATTGGAATACAGTGGATGGGATGAGAGGAAATTTCCATTATACCATGGATGATCTCATAGGGAAATGGCATTAGAATTATAGAAAATAATTTAAATATCATTGTATAGGGACACCTAGGTGGTACAACTTGGGTCCCAACCTTATTAATATAAATTTAAAATGTAAAACACTTATAGGAATTACTATCTTAGGCTGATGTAATTTATACCAGATGGATACCCCAAGGGTAACCTGGACTGACATGATTATTTATTTATAACTTTTATTCATTATATATCATAATTTTCATTGTATTTTCACAGACTATATTGTTATTTTAATTGTTCATGGTGGCCAAATGATTTTTAGTCATACCTTGTTTAGGCCACCATTTGGTACCTGGTAGACTTCATGGATGAAGGTAAGGTAATTGGAAATAATTTGGCTATAGTTGCCTGATTTTTTTGATTATGATGGATCATGGGATAAGAGGACCTAGAATATTCTCATAATATTATTTAAGATAGATTTCCCCCTTTTTTGGATAGATTGTTTTATATTCATGCTTCTCTGTTTCCCAAATATCCCCCATTTTTTATATCATCAAGAAATAAAATCATTTTTTAGATGTTACTAGATATGGATATGTTTTTTATGATGTTCTGATGATTGTTATTATTTTGGATGTTATGATACCACTATTGTAATATCCTCATTTAGATGACTTATTTATATAATAATGTTATCTATTTTAATAT
The DNA here is from genome assembly GCA_963277665.1 of Viscum album. NCBI lineage: Eukaryota > Viridiplantae > Streptophyta > Magnoliopsida > Santalales > Viscaceae > Viscum > Viscum album. Next base: position 1,468,443,367 of record OY728125.1, on the reverse strand, counting down.
GAGGATGAAGTCACCCAACCTTACCATCATAAACCCTCACTTCTATTCAGGTTCCTCTGGGATACAAGGAGGGGCGCTTGAGGTCATTTTTCCAACCAGGTTCAATTACTTATGAGTGATTAGGGTTTATAAAATTAAGTTATGTTGTGGATCATATATTATTTGGCTATGTACATAATGGATTTAGTTAGTTATTAATGATTAATGTTGTTTGAGTAAATATAAGTGACTTGATATTGCCTATGAGTGTAATGTAGATGTCATATTAGGAGTTATATCCTGAATGATAAATATGTTTTGAATAACCTTTCTAAAATTTCATTGATGATTAATAATTAAAATTATTAGGATGCAATTTATTTAAGGGGGGAGAATGTAACAACCCAATATTTTACAATATATTTGTTTCTTTAAATAAACATTGTGTTGATATATTGTTACAAATGCAACACTAAAATAAAACAATTACATAAATAGTAGATAAGAAAATTATTCCAATAATTAAAGATATGGTAGATAAGAAATCTATAATTAATTATAAATACACACAAAAAAGGATTAGTAAATGGGATATTTTCAAAGAAAACATTTTTTCTCTAAATATTTTATTTTTATTTTAAATGAAAACCTATAAATTTTATAAAACTGTTATTGTCCAAAATTTGTTTAATTAAAATTATTTAATTTTTATGTTATCAAATAAATTGATCGATTATCAAAAATTAATTTAATATAGTTTTCAAAACTTCATTGTAATATATTATTACCCATTTAATTGGTAATAAGTTATGAGTTATATTAGGACCACATAATGCTTATAAGATCATTTTTTTATAAAAAATGTTATTATAAATATTAAATCCTTTAATTTAAAAGTTTATTTTAAATTATTTAGAAATTAAATCAGATGAAATATATATTAAAATTTGGTTCGTAATAACTAAATATTTTTATAGGGGTTATTTTATATATTTTTCAAAATATAAGTTACTTTGGTAAAAACTAGTTAACCTCTAAAAAATAGAAAAAAGTTAAACATAAAAATATAATGACAAATGTCATTAAAAATGTTTAAAACATATGTGAAAATAAAGGGTTGAATATTTCTACACCAAATACCACTCCACATTAAATTATATTTACTTTTGGGATTCATTTACCATTTAATAGTGTAATGATATCCTAAAAACTAAACAAAATTCACAAATGTTTCTTCCCTTCACTTATAAAAGGGGAACACTTTCACCCTTTCAATCTCTATTTTCCTTTCGAAATATCCTTATTAGACCACCCAATATTCTTATTCTATAATTCCATTGATCATCATAAATTATATGGCCACTAGAATTTTTCCTCACTTATTCAATTATAAGAATTTCATCAAGAGGAAGTTCAAGGATGTGATATAAGTATTAATTAATCCTAACCATTTATTCTTAATATTTTTATTCCAAGAATACCAAAACCATTTTAATATAATTACTTCAGTATCATTATTATACCAAATTTTTATTATATTTATGTAAAATAAAATATTTATTCATTCTAGTCCACTTATAAAAACAAAACAATGTTAATCGTGTGTTTTACGGAATACCTCTTCCACAAAGTAAAATATTCGGGTTTTCATATTGACATTAATTAGTTATCAAAACCAATGAAAATATTTTTGAGAAGCTTAAAACATCTAAATAAAATCATTATAATTATTTCATAATGATATAATTCGAAATTAATAATTTCTTAACCATAATCATCAATCAAATTATAGTATGATCATGTTCAGGTCTGTCTAACCACCCAATTGAACAATGATATATAACTATATCATTGATGAAAATGTAAAATTAAATACAAAAATTAATATATGTTAATAATACCATAATTATTATTTTATAGTTATATAAAGGTTATATTAAGTAATTAATGTACTACTAAAATATAATTATAAAATGCTAAAATTATCAAGAAAAAGTTGACACCAAATATATTTTCACACAAAAATAAGAAAAAACAATATAACAAATAAAACATATATTATAATAAATATTACTTATTAAATTAAATATAGATGAATAAGGTTCCAAATAAGGTAAATAATAATGTAATTTGATTATTCATAAATTTATTTGTGTTCACAGATTGAATCATGACCACAATATGGGTTTCTTATCTCAATTTTTAATCCCTTGAGACATACATCTTATTATAGACAAACTTTTATTTTTAATTGAGTATCTCATGAATCATTAATATTTTGTATCATGATACTCTCATTATTTATGTTATTTAAGGATTCATTTGAAATTGTATTTTTCAAGGGGTTTTCGTTTGAGAGTTTCTAATATTGTAAGTGTTTGTGCTAACTCAAATTTCTTCCATTTGGTTACTAACATTATTATTGAACTATATTGTTATAAGTGTGCTTTATTATACATAATTAATAATTTTTAGTGTTTTTACTAACTATTTTTTTAGGTTTTACACTTCTTCCATACAACCCCATTTTTAAATTATTCTAACGACATAGATTATGATACATAAAAGGTTTCCCTAGTCGCAATTCCTATTACATAGAAATGTTTATTATTATAATCCAATTTAATTTTTTATGGTTTATATATAGCCTATTTGTTATATTATATCATCATATATATTTAGTTATTTTTATTTTGAGTTTCATTTCAATATATTATTCCCACATGTTTTTTTATTTCATTGTTACTCAAGTCGTAAGGTTTTTTCCGAGAATCATTTTAAAATCAATGTCTATTAAATATGATAAACCATATGGAATATATTAGTAGTATGTTTTTCCAATATTAGAATATTTTTATTCCCTTGTAGTTATCATTGGATATATTTTTTTCCCTATATCATGTTTTAAATTGAATGTTCTATAATATATTTATGTAAAGTGGGTCTCAAAAAAGGTATTTTTAACATAATAGAAAGGAAATTTGTTTTTTTCTTATATTTCATCTTAGAATTCATATTTTATATACATCACTATATTTATTATAAAAATTGAAATGGATCATTTTCAACTACATTGAATTTATTTTAAAATTATTTAAAATAAAATCATTTTAACATTTTTAATATCGGTCTATTTTTACAAATAAATTAGTTTTTGAATTTCCATGTGAATTCATCGTGTTTCGAGATTTGTCATTTTAGATGAACATTTTTCTATATGTTTTCAAGGTTTACATAAGAAGTTATATTTCTTCATTTTTATAATATATTTAATTTAAAATTATTTTAAAATATTAAGGATATATCTTATATATATATTAATAAAACCACCAAATAATTATTTTTCATTTAAGAAATTATCATTTGACATTTCTTATGCTTAATAATTTATATTCATAAAATGATATCATCCACTTTATTTCTCTTAGTGATTGATGAAATTTTATTATTTATCAAATAAATGATCCATCACTACCTTTGTCTTTCCTATTTATCTTCAGCGAGTATTCAAAGTTTATCTTATAATACCATTCCTCTCTGAATATCACATTTTTGATTTCATTTATTTAAGGGTGTTCACCCATATTCCATCCATCGATTTATTGGGGAAATTATTGAATAAAACATATAACTATTATTAATACTATGTAAATACCACGTTTTATCTTAATTGAAGGGTTTTTCTAATTAATGTTACCTATTTTCATTGGATACCCACTTAAATTTCATCAGTTTATTGCATTTATTGATGGAATTATGAATTTTCTCCTTAAATGATTAATTTTTAAAGGGATGTGATACCCATGTTCATTCTACATGCTCTTTAAGATATTATATTTATTAATTTTCATGGGACACATATGTGTAGTGGATGATGAGCGGGGTCCAATATTTCCCTCCAATGCATCATTTTAATATTTAAACCTAATGATAAATGTATACAAGGTAACAATTTAGATGATCACAAGCATGGGTGCAAGTTTGTGACTCATTAATGTGACATATACATAGGTACAATTATTTTGTATTGTATGCATGGGTTAAAGTGTATGAATCATGAAGGTGATGTTTCTTTATGTTAATGTGTACACCACATTACCAAGGTATCTCGAAGTTACACTTTTATGGATCATGCTTATTTACTAATGTCTCTACAATCTTTCGATTAATGGTATTTTCCTTTTATCATGATTTATGATCTATGCATTGTTGGGTTTTTCTTTCTTATATATCCTAATTATACTCAAATGTAAATTTTTATAACTTATGTATTCTGATTATCACTCATGTTGATATTATATTTCTCACATTCTAATGTTGTTTCATATTCTTATGATCTCACTATTAAAGATATGTTGATATGATTTTTTACCCTTACTAAAATTTTTATCTCAACCATTGCAGATGTTTCATTTCACTAGGTTATGAATTTATGTATACCTTTTTGGAAGTATATATGGGAGTATATAGGGGTTTAATTGTGTAAAATGTTCATATGTATTGTAAAATAATTTATGTATACATGGAGCTATCAATGACATTAGTCCAAAATTTCCTTTGACTAATGTGATATTATTGTGGTATTTAATAACAATAAGATATTTTGTCTTTTTTAACAAATATTATTCACTTGGTATCAAATTTAATTTGTAAAATTATTTGTTTTTAGAAACTAACATAGGAGTGTGGTTCTAGGGATCCTCAATTGGTCTTGTTGCACAACCTTGATCTATTTAACCTGAACTATGGGATATAAAATTCCTATTAACTAGGATATGTAGGACACATATTTGATGTTTTACCCACCGACCCATAGGTCCTAGGAACATGAACTTAAAAGAAATATCACTTGGTAATGGTTTCATGACCTTAAAAATTTCCATAATGATCTTTTTTACATGGAATTAAAAGGTATGATGTGTCCTAATGAGTGAAATTGAACAACATGGGTTCTAAATATCCTCATAGGGATATGTAGAAATCTCTATATCATGGAACAACCCCAACACCTTAACTACTACTGCCTCCCAACAAGGAAATAAATTTTATAGTCTAAGATGTTCATGTTTAATCAACATTGGGATAAATATATAAAATATATATAGAAAACTCTAAAATATATAGAAGGATAATCTATGATATATAAATATGTTCACATAAATATGTGATTATAATGAGAATTCTTTCATGGTCATAATCAATCCATCACATGGTTCTGAGAAGGTTTCATAAAAATAACATAAATTTGTAAGAGATTCCCATTATAGGTAATAATTCCTACCAAAATGGTGATATGATCCTGAACTCCCATAATATCACCCAATTATTAAACAAACGATCACTGGTAAATCCCTTGTGATAACCTTCCTTTGGAAAGAAGGTCTGTTTCAAATTAGAAAAATACATGAGCCTGGTGTACATTGAAAAAGTGGAAATACAAGTTATTAGAATTAAGAAGGTTTATTGAATGGGTAGTTTTAATTGAAATTAAATATATTTATTTAATGGATGGCTGTGAATAGAAATTATGGGGGGATTTTAATGGGTAATAATAATTTAATTAAGGGGATCTCATTTTCTAATGAAATAATTTACTTGATTCTTTATACTTTCTATAAGAGGGAGAACCCTTGGTACTGATGTCACAATGGAGTAGACGAGCACAAATTAGGAGTATGACATTGAAAAAGTGTTTGGTGGTGATCATTAAAAGGGTCAAATTATTGAATTTATTATTAAATTGATGTTATATTTTTAGACAATTACTTTTAATCCATTGTATGTATGCCTGAATGTTTTACCTAAGAAATAATTTTATAAATGGATAAATAATAAAATTATTATAGTATAATAGTAATTTTTATGTGATAATAGTAATTGTTTGTTGGATTTCTATGAAATATTTCAAGTTCTTTCTTGAATTATAATGTTAATTTTATCAAATATTATTCATGGAATAACACTATTAAATTCTTAATGGGAAATATATTAATTATTTTTAAATAATTATTCTCTTAATGAATTTGGTAATGAAAAAACACTAATGTTATAAATTGAATAATGAAATTATTATTATAATTATAAATATTTTTATTTGGTAAATTATGATTGGTGGATGATGAAAGATGATGAATGATTTTGGGATATGATGAAAAATGAAGAATGGAAAAAATATTCATTCCTAATATGATTATTTTGCTTCCAATATTTCTTATTCTTTGATAACCTTGATCCCCAATCAATTTTGGGTTATTATACAATTGATCAATCATCGTTTATAAATTACCCCCTTTCACCATTCACTGTTCTATGTTATGATCGTATATAATCCTTTCATTTATAAGGGAGGATCGATGGCTCATGGACAATCAGGGCAGTGGGCACGCAATGGGTTATCGACGAGGGTATGGAAATAATTGTAATAGTTTAGATTGTATATATGAACTGAATGATTTATAATGGAATTTGATGTCCCAATAAGTTGAATTATAGTTATCAAGTGTGTCATGCTCTACAAGAATCCAAGGCACTGAAAGAAGCAGAAGAGATGGTGACAATTGATATGGGAAACATAGAGGACTACACATTCTGGATTTGGAAATCCTAATTACATAGTGTGAAGTATGTCTTTTCACATGTGGTATATTTGAAATAATATGGTTCTGGGGTTATAAAGTTCCATAAATTTCACACATCATGTGACCAAAGGTCACACACCATATATATTGAGACCCTATGCCTCAGTATATACTGGAGTACACACTATGTTAATGCTTTGGTCCCACACCACATGAAGTAAGGAGTAAATATCTTGTACAGATCCGTAGATTCTTCAGTTTGTATATAATATACACACCAACCAAACCGTTCAGTTCCATAGGTAATTCATTATATTACCTGTTCCATATTTAGAAAACATAAATCTATGTCTACTGGTAGTACATGTGAGCTAGAGCAGTGCATCTCACATGTTGTTTTCCATATATAGAAACCTTGTTGGTAAACCTCACATTGACCAAGTAACAATAGTACATTCTCAGCTACTACTCATAGACCACACATGATGTACTTCAAAATACATATATTGTATTATTTCTACTTTAGTTTTTTCCATGAATTATCACATGGGTGTTAGAAAAAGAGATAAGAATAATCTATCCAGTGTAATTTTCCACAAAAAATGTATTGATTAAAGTATCAGTGTCAGTATGTGTGTTTTTAAGGGTTTTGGATCATATAAATAATCTTAGAAATGTTGTGATAGATTTTGGGTCGGGATAGGTATCAAGGACATACACAGGGTAGGTAACCCCTAAACGACACATTACTTTCAGGGTGGAAATCCTCTTTAGAATTCATAGTTTATGCAACCCTATATTATAAATTAGTTCAGGTTCTTTACATATGGATTTTGTAAACCTCTTGATCAATAAACATCCCACACGACGAGGAATGAATCCTATATTTTAGTCTGTAACCCCCTCAACATGAATACACTCTTCAACAAGGGATTAATCCCCTATTACATTAGAGAGTGTTGGTGTGGTAGTTTGGTGTAAATATTAAATAGAGTCCATGTACTGCGCCATGTGATTTGGCATGGACCTCCATCCATATAGTTTTTTATTTTCAATACGTTCGAGTATAATCACCCATATGGGTGATATTCAATTTGATCAAATTCACTCCTCTCAGAAGGACTAATTATACAATTTTGTTTTAGGGTGTCTATGTGGGACATAAGAGGCACTAAAATTTTTTAACATTAAAAAGTGTGAAATATTCACAGGTTCCTTTAGTATAAAATCTTTTTGTAGTTGGATGTTAATTATTAGATGTTTCCATCTATTCCCCTAAACAACACCAATGTGTGACTTGTAGTTATGCAGTATACTTTAAAATCATTCAAACTCACACTACCTTGTGTATCCCTAGTTCTTAGAGAATTGAATCTTTATAGAGCTTATTTATAATTATAACACAATTTCTAATATACCTATATTTCCATCCTATAACAATTATTTGTGTTTTTTTAGATTCATTATAGTCCCTTATTTTACATAGATTGAGCTGACATGATGTTATTTCTATCATCTTATTTTCACCACACCCTACTCAGTATATTTAAACATTCCACTAAATGACCCTTAGGACCATACATGTTATTTATATATATATGATGTATAGTACAATAATTTTCTCAATGTTCATTTAGCTAGATCTCTTATATATGGTGGTGACACTTGGTGGCACATTATGGAACATGGTGGTGGTATTTACTTTTTGAGAGCTCTTCCTAGGAATCCTTTCAGTGGGTATATGTTATCTAATTGAATTTAAATATTATACAATGTAGTGTTATCATGTGTATAGATTATCTATTAGGGTTTCCCATGGTGTGCTGTGTGGTATAGTTTTTTTTCCATTCAACCCTTATTATAAATTTCAATTTTTTAGCAACATTGAGAGTGATTTTAAATTATATTTTAAGGATTTTTTTATTATTATTTAGGTTGCTATATTATAAGGTCCCCATATATATTTATGTATTCATGGTACTAGTCGCTAGTCACTCGTGTATTGAATGTGGCCATAGTTTGGTATACTCAATTTATCACTCTCCTCGAAAGGGTATTAGTGGGATGGGTCATTTAATCATGGTATAAATGTAATTTGAGTCCTTGGGATAGAGAATGAATTTTATAGTTTTGTGTGGATTGGTATTAGAATTTAGGGTAATTTTGTAATGTTTTTTGTCAGACCGATTTTCAGACCATGGAACCTAGTGATGGTTTTATGGTCAATGTTTCTATTTACTAAGACTATGATAATTTTTCACTCAAATTTTCAGCTTGAGGCATGTGTTGAGTGTTACAATCAAAATAGTAGATTCATAATGTTGTGAAATTTTTTTATCATTCATGTCCTTATTTTTTTCATCTGTCATGGATAAGAGTTAATCATGGTGGGTTCATCCTATCGAATGAGGGATTACACCCATAAATAACTTGATCATATTTGTAAGTTGGTTAATAATGAGCCTATTTCATCACTTGAGCCTCTATTTTTTAATAATTTGAGAAATGAGGTATTGATTTAGAGACATGATAGATATCATTACCCCACATGTAGATACCAATTCGTGATTCCTTATACCAATTCACACCTTCTCACAGTGAGAATAATTTTTCTAAAGAGTTGGGTGATACTAATCATAATAATTATATGATACTAGAGTTCCATTAACATTGAATTCTTGGACTTCTAGATGATTTTAGTCCAACTATGGAAAAGGGTAGGTTGTATTCAATGACTCACATATTCTGTTTGGTTCAAATACTAATAGATCAAATAATAATTCTTAATGGAGTCCCTTACATATAATATTGTGTCATTATAGGATGATGTATATATCAAGATAAGGGAAAGGGTAATCCACCATGGTTGTAGTCTGATCCCTTGTTTATAATAGTGTTCTATGAATATTTATTTTGTATGGTTGAATATCTAGGGATGTTGGATCCTTTTTAGGGTAACATGGCTACGTTTAAGTATTACATTGGGATCACAGTCCCCAAATCGTGCTCTATAAACAATATTCTAATGGATTTTTTTGATATTAGTAGTTGGATTGAACATTTAAGATAGAGGAATTGGGTTAGGGTTGTGATATTAGGTATCTTCACCGGTGTTGGAGTCCATGACCAAGTGTTGGTGGTTTAAATTTTCCAAACACTAAGACATATTGATTTTTGTAACATTCTAGAGATTTCTTTGTAGATAGACATCATGATTTCATGGGCATGAATCCATGTTTATCTCAAAATTGTGACTATAATATTTTCTGTTATTGTAAAATTAGCTTACTGGGAGTTATCTTTTTGAAGATGAATTGATGGGGAATGAGAATTTAGTTGTGTATGATGCTTTGATTCACTTATAAATAACTAAATTAACTTGTCTCTTATCTCCCATAGATTACTCATCGTAAAAGATATTGAATTTTTTACAAAATAAATTTTTATTATTATATTATTCATAGTGCAATTAAAGCTATGATTTTTTTCCTTCCTTCATGTTCCCAAAAACTTATCTATACTTACATGACCTATTATTCTTACATAATTTGTTTAGAAGTTAGATATTATGGGTATATCCTACCTAACACCATTTCAGTTAGAGAACATCCACTAATTGTGATCATCTTTTCCAATCACCCCTTCTATTTAGATCATCATTATGGGAATAAAATATCTTTTTGATATATCTTCGTGACATAGATGAGACCTAATGGTTTAATCCTTTTTTATGGAATGGTTTCTTATTTGCAAGATTTCAATGTGAAATATAGTTGAGTAGAATATGTGAGTTTAATCTTTAAGGGTAAGTGGTACCCCATGTATTGAAGGTAATGAAAATTTGAATGAAGTCAAATCTAATTACCCATTATAAGGTAAGCATGAATTTATTCCATATAGGTTTAGTTATGGTTTGTCTTCTTAAGATTGTGAAAAAATGAAAAGACACATCCTTGAGGGAATCACATAATTATATCTCATTTATGATCGATATATATATATTATTTTTCATTAAGAGTGTAATGCCCCGACCCCAGTTACCCAGAGTTGGTGCATTATTATATAACAATGGCATGATCACAAAATATCAAGTCTCAAAAGACCGATAATTTTAGTGGCCTTGGAATCACTAGATACATTCGTAAAGTTTACATTACATCATAAAGTGAAGACTACAAAAAAATCTTGTCCCCACACTCATATCCCCTTATACTATCCCTGCAGGTCATTCATAAAATACTTCTTCACATCTTGGGAAAAATAAAACATAGAAAGGGGTGAGCTAAAATGACCAGTAAGGATAACAATATAGTGGAAAATTTCATAATTAAGAATAAACATTTAAGGAAATTTATAACTAGAAAAAATCCTTTTAAACATGAACTTCATCATAATATGGAAAAAATAAAATGAAATAATTCCATTTACTTATTCACATGGATATTCTACTAGTCAAATAATCACATGCAATATCAATAACTACTTTTATAATGATGTAATGCATAATGACAGACTATTATAAACACCTAGTCAAGGCCTTGTGACAAGACTACAAAGAAGATTTTGTCAAGGCCTTGTACCAAGATACTAGTTTGTCTCATGAGAACTACTGGTGCATTTAGGAGCTATAGTAGGCTCTACCCATCACTTATTAAGTCCAATGCATTCCTCATATGAACAAGTTTAAACATAACATAAACATTCGTATTAAAACTAGCATACGAAATTTCAATACTTTCTACATAAACCATGAATAGTATAAAAATAAAACATCCACAGTCAAACATATCACAAAACCTTAAATAAAATATGGAAGTTTTGTATCATAATAAATAAACTTCAAATAATCTTAAAATCCATCAAAGGATGTTAACATAGATGAAATCAAAACTATTTGAGAGAAATATCTCTTTTTTTTTAAATCATTTAAAAGTCACGTAATTATAAAATAAAACATTTACTTTGAAAATATCCATATAATCTTGTAAGGGATGCTTTGACGAGTTTATAACAGTAGAAAATAGCTGCACCCACCGTATAAGTTAAAAAATACATTCATACCTTAATTTTGTCGAAAAGGTTAAAAAGGACCTTGTTTGGGAAACGACAGAAAGATTCCTTTAAAAACATCTTATAAAAAGTCAAACAAGGGTATACATGACTTTAACCCATATTCTGTAAAATAGTAAGGATGTTTTTAAATACATTTTTAAGAAACATGGATGTGAATGATAAAGAAGTCCCAGTAGATAATTATGTATAAACAACATCAAATAATGAAGAGATTGTAAAATAAACCCTTACCTTGTACTTTTCCTTTAACGAGGGTAGGCTAAAATCCTGTATAATGGTGAAATAGTTGTTATTAAATTATACAAGAATCATATACATTAATATGATATCATATATGATCTTTTAACATTGCTTTGTTAATAATATCTTATTATTATCATCGTTTCAGGTGCTAACTTGCTCGTTTTCTTTTATATGTTCATTTACATAATCCATGTTTTTTATGGATAGGTTGTATCTTATTCATATACCGAATTATATCAAGTCCTTAAACATTATTTTTAATCATCAAATGAGAATTATACTTGAATGGATACGATGGAGAATGAATCTCATCGCGTTTGTGAAGACTGTAGTCCGTACGTACACACGAGCAACAATACCATTATTTTGATATTAAAATAATATATAATTGGATGGTATATCATATATAAAGAATCATTATCATGTTATATTTATTATTTACTTCCATTACACATCACTATCATACCCATCAAAATAATAATGTTTTGAATAACAATTACACCACGATGTGGAGACGATAAGCCATACGTACGCATGTATGGGGACATGTCATTCAAAGGATGGATAGAATACTAAATATGGTAGTACCATATTTATAATAAAATCATAGTATATATAATATACTGGAGTTATTATTTTAGAATAAAAATAACAAAGAAAGAATAATTTTAAGAAGAAAGGAACTTGAAAGAGGGTGGTGAAAACGTTACCTCTTCTTCAGGTTCTTCCTTTTGATTTGATCAAAAGGGCTCCTTAGGTTGGCTTTATGATCAAAATAAGGCCTCTAGGTTGAATTGAGGGAATTTGAGAGAATATTTGGGCAGGGGTTGGCCGATCCAAAAGGCTTTGAAGGATTGAATTATATGGAAGGGGGAGTGCCCTTTTATAAGAGGGGTGAGGTGCACCTTAGGAAAAGCTAGAAATATTATTTTATAATAAATTCATATTCGATTTCTAATGGATAAAAAGTGGATTATTAAAAGTATAAGATGGGGATGGGTTGAAATCCTTTCATCCAATAGATTTTAGACAGGTTTGTGTCACTATATTAACCTTATCATTTATATTTAACTCTTAGTTAAATAGTTTGACATTTACCATGTCATTTTGTATTTTTTATTATATGGTTAATAAAGTTACTATATACTTCCAAGAGACTCCCAAGAGGTCCATTAATTATACACATATCATTATATAAGTCCTTTGGCCAAACCTTAGATTTTTAGGAATAGAATATGAATTGATAATATAATATTTGTTTTAAAAACTCTTTTATGTCAATTTGGACAATATTTAATAATTGATTTTGGTTAAAGTCTTAACAACTTTATTAATTCGAAAAAAAATCATTTAAGAAATAATAACATGTAATATTAACCAATTAAATTCGTGGATGGCATCAAAAATTTCAAATAATATTTATTTTAACATTTATAATACTAATTATTTGATTCTTTTATTAATAAGGAAAATACTGCATCATTATTGTGTAATAAATAAATTTAAATATTCAATGACTAAAAATTATTAATAAAATACCATTATGTATGAAATATTTTTATATTTGTAATGAATATTTTTAGTCGAAAATATAACAAATATAACTCTCTGTAAAAATTATTTTTCTAAAAGATATATGCTAATGCCATTTTTGTATTTACTTTAACTTTTTTAATATAAAGTGTCATTATCACTTACAAGTGGATCCATGGGGTCCCAAAATCAACCCAAATATTCCCATGGTCGGAAATTTATCAACCAATAGTGTTAGGACACGTTTTAGGGTAATTTAATATTATTATAATATTATTTTTTACCCTTATTTACCGGATTTACCTTTTAACCATGATAAATAAAATATTTACCGAAGTAATTATTCAAAATGTATAAAAATAAGAGTTACCAATTTAAACTATTTGGGCATCCTGATTCCAAATATTGATCCATTTTTCCAAATTCAAAACACAAAAGTGGTAGAAATTAATTTAAAATTAATTCCCGCTGTCAAAACAAAAAGCATGTTTTTATGAAACAATAAATATCAAAATATTGACACTTGTTTATGTCCGGTTTAAATGTGAAATTATGTCCAATTACCAACATTGGATTAAATGGTAAAAATATATTCTAAATATAATTTTAAACCACTCAAATTCATAATTTATCACTATTAATGATTTCGACTAAAAAAGTTGTTTTAATTAAAATTTAGTAATTTTCACTATTCATAAAAATATGAAAGTTATTAGAAAAGTACCAAAAATTCACCCTAAGCTAATTTAAATATTCCGAATCAAAAAATTAAGTCCATTTTGAAATATAAAAATTATAAAATTTCAAAAAGTGGGTATTACTATTTATAATGGCTAGTTTGATTGGTTGTGGTGTGTGTTAGAACTCGAAGTTGCGTACAACACACACTACTATATTATTCAAAGAGAAGCGTACCGTGGAAGATTAGGGTGTTACATTTTTCCCTCCTTCCAATAATTTTATCCTTGAAATTTCTAGAATACTACCGCATGAAAAGACTCGGGTGGTTCTTCATCATATGTTCCTTGGGTTCCCACGTTGCCTCTTCCATCTTATGGTTTCTCTATAGAACTTTTACCAGACATGTTGTTCGGTTTCTCAACACTTGTTCTCTCGTATCAAGAATCTTGACAGGCTCTTCGCAATAAGATAGATCAGGTTCCAATTCTAATTCCTCATAGGTGAGTACATGCGTTGGGTCAGGCATGTATTTTCTCAATAGTGATACCTGGAACACATCGTGAACTTTGGAGAGATTTGGCGGCATTAATAAAAGGTAAGCTACAACCCCAATTCATTCTATAATTTCGAAAGGTCCTATGTTCCTGGGACTCAATTTACCTTTCTTACCAAAATGTATAACTCCCTTTCATGGAGATAACTTCAAGAAAACATGATATTCTACCTGAAATTCCAAATACTTCCTTCGGTTCTCGGCATAGCTCTTCTACCTACATTGAGTTTATTTGATGTGGTTTTGGATTACCTTTACCTTTTCCATCATTTCCTCCACCAGTTCTGGGCCTACATGTTTTCTTTCACCAACGTCATCCCAACAGGTTTGTTTGAGACATCTCTTTCCATATAACGCTTCATATAGTGCCATCCGAATACTTGAATAGAAGCTATTGTTATAAGAAAATTCTACCAGAGGTAAATATTGATCCCACATACCCTGAAAGTCAAGTGAGAAAGATATCAACATGTCTTCTAAGGTTTGAATAGTCCGTTCTGATTTTCCATCATTTTTTGGGTGGTAGGCAGTGCTCAAACAAAGTTCAGTATCCAAGGCCTTCTGAATACTCTTCCAAAATCTTGAAGTAAAATGGGGATCACGATCAGAAACAATCGATTGGGGTACTCAATGAAGTCTCACAACTTCATTAATATATAGCATTGCTAGACGTTCAAGTGGTAAATCTTCCCTTATATCAAGAAAATGTGCAGACTTGGTAAGACGATCAATAAGGACCCATATTGCATCGTACCTTCTAAGAGTCTTTGGTAGTCCCATGACAAAGTCCATGATGATATTATCCCATTTCCACTCAGGTATGGGAAGAGGTTGCATGACTCCTCTAGGATGTTTCCTTCTAGCTTTAACTTGTTGAAAACCATACATCATGACACAAAATCAGCAATCTCCCTCTTCATGTTGTCCCACAAAAAATGTTCCTTCAAATATCTATACATTTTAGTGCTCCCTGGGTGTATAGAGAAATTGGAACTATGAGCATCGTCCAACCATTCCCTTTTTAGATCAGGTATATCGGGAACACAAAGTCTCCTCCCAAATTTCAAAATTCCATATTCATACACAAAGTTAATCAATCTCCCATCATTCACAGCTTTAATCTTCTTTTTAAACTCTTCATCATCGGCTTGAGAACTCTTCATCCTTTCTAGTAAAGATGGTTTGGCAACCATTTCAAAAGTATTGAGGTTTCACCTTCCATGGTGATTCCCATATCCATGTTTACTAGATCCATGTATATAGAATCCTTTTCAACTCTCATCTTATTCAAAACACCATGATCCTTTCTGCTCAAAGAATCTTCCACCTTATTTGCCTTCCCCAGGTGGTAGTGTATTGTGCAATCATAATCCTTGAGTAGTTCAACCCATATCCTTTTCCTCATGTTGAGTTCTTTTTGTGAGAAAATATACTTCAAAATCTTGTGATCGGTATATATCTCACATTTTTCACTATAGAGATAATGTCTCCATATCTTCAAAGCAAAGATCACAGCTGCTAACTCAAGATCATGAGTAGTATAGTTCTTATCATGAATTTTTAGATGTCGTGATGCATAGGAAATAACTATATCATTCTGCATAAGGACACAACCAAGTCATTTCTTCGATGCATCACTATAAATAACAAACCCATCATTCCCTGATGATAGATTCAATATAAGAGCATTTACTAATATTCTCTGCAGTTCTTCAAAAAATTCTTCACAATCTTTTTTCCAAACAAATTTAACCCCTTTACGTGTGAGCTTCGTTAATGGGTTATCCAATCGGGAAAAATTATGGACAAAATGTCGATAATAACCTTCTAAACCAATAAAATTGCATAAATCAGTTATAATCATTGGTGCTGGACATTATTGGATTTCCTTGGTCTTAGAAGAATCAACATAGATTCCATATTTGGAGACAATATGGACAAGAAAAGAAATCTTCTAAATCCAGAATTCACACTTGCTAAGCTTATCATATAATTCATGTCTTCTAAGAGTCTTCAGGAAAATGTGCAAGTGATTTTCATGATATTCATAGATTTCGGAATATATAAAGATATCATCAATAAATACCACCTCAAAATCATCATGATATTCCTTGAAAACTCTGTTCATTAGATCCATGAAAACAGAGGGTGTATTAGTCACCCAAAAGGCATTACTGTAAACTCGTAATGCCCGTACCTGGTTCGAAATGCTGTCTTTGTAATGTCTTCCATCTACACACACAACTGATGTTATGAAGATATTAGTTCAATCTTTGAAAAGTATTTATATCAATGTATTTGGTCAAATGAATCATCAATGCGAGGTAGGAGATACTTGTTCTTTATTTTTATAGCATTGATTTCCCTGTAGTCGATACATAACCTCATAGATCCATCTTTCTTCGTAACAAAAAGGATAGGGGCTCCCCATGGAGAAACACTAGGGCAATTAAATCCCTTATTACTCAATTACTCTAGTTGTTTCTTTAGTTCAACTAATTCCATAGTGGCCATTCTATATAGGGTTTTCGATATAGGCCTTGAACCAGGAATTAAATCATTGGAAAACTCAATTTCTCATTCTAGAGGATGTCCTGGTAAATCATCTGGAAACACATCAACATATTCTCTCACAATAGGTACATCCTCTATTTGAACATTCCTTTCCTTACCCACAGTTATTTTTTTCTCTTCCTCCCCAATAATTGAATTTAGTTGAGCTACTAGGGGTGGATCAAGGTAATAATCTGGTGGTGATGATTCTTCTCTAAAGATAAGGTTTTATTTATCACAATCATCGAAAATCACAACCTCCTTCTTCTTAAAATAAATATTCGCATCGTGTTCCAAAAGGCAATCCATTCCTAGGATTATATCAAATTAAATCATGGGTATGAAGATGAGATCAGCAGACAAAGAACATTTATATGCCCTAATGGGAACGGATCCACAGAACTTTGTAGCAATGATACTTCCCTTAGGAGTTTTAACTGATGACTCCCTTGTTAAATCAAATTGTAAATATCTAATTTTCTTAGAAAAATGGGATGATATGAAACAATGCGATGATCTAGAATTAAATAAAGCATTTGCTAAACTTGATGAAACCATTAAATTACCTGCCAACACGTCTTTCGAAGCTTCTACCTCAGCAGCAGCGATAGCATAAGCTTGGCCTTGATCGCTTGGAATTTTCTAAGGTAAGTTCCCCTGATGCTTAGGATATTCATTTTCATAATGTTCCATCTCCCTACAATTGTAGCACTGAACATCAGTAGCTTCTTTCTTCCCTTTGCAATCACAAGCTTGGGGGCCTTTTCACCATAATTGTAACAGACACCCATTCACTTCAAGAAAGTACCAGGGTGTTTCTTCCCACATTTACTGCAAGATGGATAATCAACTTTTTTATTCTTCCATTTATTTCCATTTCCAGAGTGGTCAGCAGATCTCTTCTTTTATTTCTTTGCATTAAAGTCGTAAGACTTAGATTATTCTTTTTCTATCTTGATATCACATGAGACAATATCTTCGTACGACGAGAAGGATTGTGAGACTAATGCTCGATAGAGAAATGGTTTTAACCCATCAAAGAAACTATCAATCTTAATTCTTGTGTTACGTATGTAATCTGCATCATGCCTTGCTAACCATGTAAAGTTAGCCTCATACTTTACGACATTATCATCCTCCTTTTTCCTTAGACTCAGAAATTGCCTTTCCATATCTGCTCGATGGTCACAAGGAAAGTAATTTTCTAAGAAAAGATCTTTGAACTCTCTCCATTCCATATTTGACACTTCATCAAATTCCTTTGTGTTTTGACTCAATGACCACCATTGGTCAACATCTCTAGTGAGCCGGTAAACTTCCATGATAACTTTTTCCTTTTCACTACTCCCCAAGGCATGGAATATTTTATCTAAGGAATTTATCCATTTCTTAGCTACTAAGGGATTTGTAATCCCATTCAATGTTGGTGATTATTTCCTCATGAATCAGTCTAACATTGATCCTCCACATTGCGGATCCAGGTGCTCCATACGGGTAAGGTTATTATTCATAACCTAATTGAGTTGTCCCGGAATGGTGATTAGATGATCAGCACCTGTTGCATCACCAGCTCCACTATAATTATCTTGAGTAGGAGGGCAATCCCTACATGGAGTGCGTGCATTGATACAGTTTATATTTCTTCCACTAGGTGCCATTTCTAAAAAATGGAATAAACTAGATCAGTTTATGAATCAAAATACATAATTACATACTTTTAAAACACTTAACATAAATTGAAATTTTTATGGATATAATCCATAATCATAAAAATGTTTTCTTTGAGGAAGTATATACTCATAAACCCATTATAATGATTTGTAAAGAAAATGAGAATTTTCCTAAGCATATCCCCTGAGAGTGTCATAACCAAGAGTGCAATAAGGCCCGTTTTCATGTACCAGTTCACGTTCGAGTCTAGCTCAAAGTGGTGTTTTTGGGTTTTACCCCTAGGTACATCTATTCCAGATCTTCCTCTACCTGCTTGTATCCAAACTAGGATGTATTTCTTATAAAACTCACATAATCTCTACAATACCAAAATTCAAGGAAGTTCTTCTATACTAATCCTCAAAGTCTATCTTAGGGTTATGTGCTCTAATCAGAGTTTAACTAAATATAGCTTCCAAGGTTTGTACTAAACTTCCTCTGATACCAACCTTAACGCCCCAACCCCAGTTATCTAAAGTCGGTGCATTATTACACAACATTGGCATGATCACAAAATATAAAGTCTTGAAAGACAGATTAGTTTAGTAGCCTTGGAATCACTAGATACATTCATAATGTTTACATTACATCATAAAGTGAAAACTACAACAACATCTTGTCTCCACACTCATATCCCCTTATACTATCCCTACAGGTCATTCATAAAATACTTCTTCACATCCTGGGAAAAATAAAACATGCAAAGGGGTGAGCTCAAATTCCCATTAAGGATAACAATATAGCAGAAACTTTCATAATTAATCATAAAAATTTAAGGCAATGTATAACTAAAACAAATGCCTTTTAAACTTGAACTTCATTATAATATGGAATAAATAAAATGAAATAATTCCATTTACTTATTCACATGGCTATTCTACTAGTTGAATAATCACATGCAATATCAATAACCACTTTGATAATGATGGAATGCTTAATGCCAGACTATCATAACCACATAGTCAAGGCCTTGTGCCAAGACTACAAATAAGATTTTGTCAAGGCCTTATGCTAAGACACTAGTTTGTCTCATGAGACCAGCTGATGCATCAAGGAGCTATAGCAGGTTCCACCCATCACTTATTAAGTCCAATGCATTCCTAATATGAACAGGTTTAAATATATCATAAACATTCGTATTAAAACTTGCATACGAAATGTCAATACTTTCTCCATAAACCATGAATGGTATAAAAATAACACATCAAATGTCAAACATATCACAAAACCTTCAATACAATATGGAAGTTTTGTATCATAATAAATCAACTTTAAATAATCTTAAAATCCATCAAAGGATGTTGACATAGATGAAATCAAAACTATTTGAAAGAAATATCTCTTTTTTTGAAATCATTTAAAAGTCACATAATTATAAAATAAAACATTTACTTTGAAAATATCCTTATAATATTGTAATGTAATATTCGATGAGTTTATAATGGTAGAAAATAGTCACACCCACCGTACAAGTTAAAAAAAGAAATTCTTACCTTAATTTTGTCGAAAAGGTTAAAAAGGAACTTGTTTGGGAAATGACGGAAATATTCATTTATAAACATATTATAAAAAGTCAAAAAAGGGTATAAATTACTTTAAACCATATTCTGTAAAATAGTATGAATATTTTTAAATACATTTTTAAGAAACACGGATGTGGATGATAAAGAGGTCCCAGTAGATAATTATGTATAAACAACCTCGGACAATGAAGAGATTGTGAAATAAACCCTTACCTTGTACTTTTCCTTTGAAGAGGATAGGTTAACCTCCTGTATAATGGTGAAATAGTTGTTATTAAATTATACAAGAATCATATACATTAATATGATATCATATATGATCTTTTAACATTGCTTTGTTAATAATATCTTATTATTATTGTCGTTTCAGGTGTTAACTTACTCGTTTTGTTTTATATGTTTTGTTACATAAGCCATGTTTGTTATAGATAGTTTGTATCTTATTCATATCCAGAATGATATCAAGTCCTCAAAACATTATTTTTAATCATAAAATGAGAATTAGACTTGAATGGATACGATGGAGAATAAATCTTATCGCGTTCGTGGAGACGGTAGTCCGTACGTACGCACGAGCGACAATATCATTCTTTTGATGTTAAAATAATATATAATTGGATGTTATATCATATATAAATAATCATTATCATGTTATATTTATTATTTAATTTCATTACACATTATTATCATACCCATCCAAATAATAATGTTTTGAATAACAATTACACCACGACGTGGAGACGGTAAGCCGTACGTACGCACGTATGGTGACATGTCATTAAAAGGATGGATAAAATACTGAATATGGTAGTACCATATTTATAATAACATAAAATTATATAGAATATATTGGAGTTTTTATTTTATAATGTAAATAACAAATAAAGAAGATGTTGAAGAAGAAAGGAACTTGAAAGAGGGTGGTGAAAATGTTACCTCTTCTTCGGGTTCTTCCTTTTGATTTGATCAAAATGGATCCTTAGGTTGGATTTCTGATCAAACTAAGTCCTCTAGGTTGAAGTTAGGGAAGTTGAGAGAATATTTGGGCATGTTTTGGCCGAGACAAAAGGCTTTTAAGGAGTGAATTATATGTAAGGGGGAGTGCCCTTTTATAAGAGGGGTGAGGGGCACTGTAGGAAAAGCTAGAAATATTATTTTATAATAAATTAATATTAGGTTTATAATGGATCCGAAGTGGATTAGTAAAATTATAAGGTGAGGATTGGTCGAAATAATTTCATCCAATAGATTTTAGATAGTTCTGGGTCACTATATTAACCGTATCATTTATATTTAACTCTTAGTTAAATAGTTTGACATTTACCATGTCACTTTGTATTTTTATATTATATTGTTAATAAAATTACTATATACTTCCCAGAGACCCCCAAGTGGTCTATTAATGATACACCTATCATTATATACATCCTTTTGCCGAACCTTATATTTTTAGGAATAGATTATGAATTAATAATATAATATTTGTTTTAAAAATTCTTTTATGTCAATTTTGACACTATTTAATAATTGATTTTGGTTAAAGTCTTAAAAACTTTACTAATTCGAAAAAAATTCATTTAAGAAATCCCAACATATAATATTAACCAATAAAATTCGTGTATGGCATCAAAACTTTCAAATTATAGTTACTTTAACATTTATAATACTAATTATTTGATTCTTTCATTAATAAAGAAAATACTGCATCATTATTGTGTAATAAATAAATTTAATTATTTAATGTCTAAAAATTATAAATAAAACACCATTATGTTGGAAATATGTTTAGATTTATAATGAATAATTATATTCTAAAATATAACATATATAACCCTATGTAAAAATTGTTTTTGTAAAAGATATATGCTTATGTCATTTTTGTATTTACTTTAAATTTATTAATATAAAGTGTCATTATAACTTACAAGTGGATCCATGGGGTCCCAAAATCGACCCAAAGATGACCATGGTTGGAAATTTATCAACCAATCGGTCTAGGACAGGTTTTATGGTAATTTAATGTTATTATAATATTATTTTTTTACCCTTATTTACCGGATTTACCCTTTAACCATGGTAAATAAAATATTTACCGAAGTAATTATTCAAAATGTCTAAAAATAAGAGTTACCTTTTTAAAAAATTTTGGAATCCTAATTCAGAATATGGAATCCATTTTTCCAAATTAAAAACACGGAAGTAGAAGAAATAAATTTAAAATTAATTCCCACTTCCAAAATAAAAATCATGTTTTTGAGAAACAATAACTATCAAAATATTGACACTTGTTTATGTCAGGTTTAAATGTGAAATTATGTCCAATTACCAAAATTTATTTAAATGGTAAAAATATATTCTAAATATAATTTAAAACCACTCAAATTCATAATTTATCACTATTAATTATTTCGATTAAAAAAGCTGTTTTTAATTAAAATTTAGTAATTTTCAGTATTCATCAAAGTATGAAAGTTATCAGAAAAGTACCAAGAATTCACCCTAAGAAAATTTTGATATTATGAATTCGAAAATGAAGTCCACTTTGAATAATAGAATTTATAAAATTTCAAAAAGTGGTTATTACTATTCATAATGGCTAGTTTGATTGGTTGTGGTGTGTGTTAGAACTTGAAGTTGCGTACAACACACGCTACTGTATTATTCAAAGAAAATCATACCATGGAAGATTGGGGTGTTACAAAGAGTTTAGATAATTTCCATCACAAGTATTTATTATATATTATTTTGAGTTTTTAGAGTGTCACAAAAGTGGTGTGGTGGATAATTCCCATAGTAGAGAATTCTATTTTCTATTAATGGGGGAGACACCAAAACACCGAGCTTAATGTAGATGATTATTTAGTGTGGATAGATATTCTACTAACTTTTGGTCAATATATATTTCCACATAAACTTCCTTATAGTGAAAGAGGATCATAGTGGCGATTCCAATTGAGTTGTATGGTGTGGTTGGATATTCTTAAATGATTAACCTCAAGGTTCTATCCTAAAGGTGGGGATCAACTCTTCAACGTCCCTAGGAATATAGTTATTTTCCCTTGATGTTTATATTGAATATCATGATTTGTATTCATAGAAAGTATCACTCCATTAGAGTATGATCATTAGTAAGATATTTATAGAAGTGATTTTATCCATTTCTAATATCTAGTAATTCTGAATACATGATGGGGGATTTTTTCTATGGGTTTATGATTTATTTTCCTGGGTTTTGTTAGGTGATAGCCATAGGTTTGTATCCAATACAAAATGGTCATCTGATCAGTTAGAACTATCTAGTTCATATTATAGTGAAATGGGTTATCAATGAGTAGTAGTATTTTACTAGGTCAACTAAAGAGTTTGGTTTTGATACTTTATGTGCTCTTCATTAGCATACCCAAAGGGGTGGTGTCAATAAAAACAAGTTATTTCTAGTATATAATGAATTCTTTTTCTCAGATGAAGGAGTAGATATGATATCCTC
This sequence comes from Viscum album, assembly GCA_963277665.1. NCBI lineage: Eukaryota > Viridiplantae > Streptophyta > Magnoliopsida > Santalales > Viscaceae > Viscum > Viscum album. The sequence goes on along the minus strand of OY728125.1, from coordinate 1,468,419,454 downwards.
ACTATTATTCATGGAAATAATTTATCAATAAAGTTGGTATTTTCTTATTCTTTAAATACTTTGGTACTTATTCCACATCAGTTGGAGATGATGAAAATATTAGGAAAACCACAAAGAGAACAATACTGTATATATATTCTATATTTTAAGTAAAATTGTCATTATTTCAACCAATATTTAAGTTTTTCATGTATTTATTGTCCTAGTGTGACAATCAACTCAATTACACATTAAAGGTGGGGGTTGAATTTGAAATAAGATTAATTTTTGGAAACATACCCTTATAATATGGATATATTTAGTTCATGGTTTTTCTTCATCAAATATAGTTTCATGAACATTGTTTGAGATAAAGGTATGAGGTGTTAAGGCTTGATGAACCCTTCATAATTTTAGCCTATGTTTCAATAGGGGAAATTAATTAGAACATTATTGATATAATATCTCTTATTATATTATGGATTCTTAGGGAAAAAGTTGAAATGTGTAAGGTGAAATAGAATGTTCCATTCCTATATGTTTGTGTTAGGAGGAAGGGTAGATCCTAGATCACCAAAGTTGTTTCAAGTTCATGTAGTGGTGCATTGGTTTCCATATAAGGTTGTATTGAAAAATTATTATATTAGTAACTTAGGTTTTTCCCTTTTTAGGGGTGAAAAGGTTTAATTTTAGGTAGGTTATTGAAACCCAAATTTTTCTTCAAGTGAAAAAAATAACCTTTTTAGTTTTGAATTATTGAGTCCCAATAAAATGGAAATAAGGAAGATGTAAGAAATTATAACTCTTATTTGATGCCTCAAATGAAAATTAAGACACAATGGTTTTGTTTGAAATTTGGATTTTTAATGACCTAATTTCTAAATTATGTACTTGAATGTCAAACCATATATCAATGATTCTTTAGGACATTATTTAATCCTGAATACTCTATATCTTAACTCATGAGAATAAAATCTTTTATTTGATGTTTATGAACTAGAAATACTATAGGAATTATAGAAGAATATTTTTTTGTGTGGCATGCAAAATTAGAGGAATTAAGAAGCGTAATTTAATGGTAAGATTTTAATGGATATTGATTGTGTATTTTTAATAGGATTTTACGAATAGAATTTTTTGGGGAAATGTGTTAATATAATTGAATATTGGGGATTTCAATTATCTTCATAGAACATTATCTTGGTTCAATTTATTTTTTCTAAAATTAAGAAACCCTTGGTTGTGGTATTATTATTTATTAGAATAGGGTGAATTTAGAATGAGAACTCAGAAAAGTGCTTGGTGGTGATAATAATATATTAGAATGGTAACATTCACCATGAAGATGATATAATACTTTTTAATAATTATTTTTACCTCATTTTACTCATGCTTGAATTATATTCATCATGAATGAATTAAAATAACATCAAAACAAGAAAAATATTCTAATATAATAAAAATAATTTAATATTTATGAATTAAAATTTGGCTATGTCTAAACATGGATTATTTTCATGTTGGGTGAAATAAATGGTTTCCCATAATATAATTAACCATGATCCAATTTTCTTTTCAGTAATAATTATTTTTTTCATGGGATTAACATGAAATATTTATTTAAAATACATTCTTGAATTATAAATGTAATATTATCAAGTATTATTCATGGAATAAAATTATTTAAGTTACAATATGAATTATATCAATTCTTTATCAATCATTATTATATTAGGTCATTTAGTCAAGGAAATTATTTTGCTTAATTTTTTTCAGTGAGATTTTATTCATGTATTATCACTACACAAATATTAATTATTTATGTTGGTTAATTATTATTTTATAAATTGAATAATGATATTATTATTTTCATTTTAGATATTATTATTAGGTTTATTCTGATGGATTCAGGTAGAATGGTAACAAACAATGATGGTCAATGATGACTAATGAAGAATGGTTGAATTTTCTAATCCTAAAATGATTATTTTAGTCTATAAATCCGAAATTATCTGATAAATATGATCATAACCTTGTTTTTGAGTTATTTAACTTTCCATCGATCCCTATTATTCGATTCTACCTTTTCTCATTCATCACTCTATGTTACAATCATGAATAAATATTTTTTTGAAAGAGAGGGATAGAGGCTTGGGTTCTTCCAAGGTAGTGGGTGTATGATGGGTTCTTTAAGAAGATTTGGGGGTTCTTTTAGTATAGAGGTGGAAATGATAACTAAAATGTTGAAAAATATTTAGTGAATCTTTTTCAATATGAGACAAAGTGTTTGGGGGGGAATAATGACAGACTGGAATAAATGGAACAACCAAAGATAAAGGTGATGATTACATTATAACATAAATCTTATAGGACTCTGTGTTGTTGATATAGAAATACTAATAACAAAACATGTAGTATTCCATGTCACATTCAATGTATTTGAGATACAATTGTGCTGAGGTTATGAATTTTCCAAAACATTATATGTTTCCTAATGATGGCTCAGATGTCTTGTAACTTGGGACTACGATCCTCGGTGTATACCCCACTATACTCATGGTGAACGCTTTAGTGCCACATGTCATGTGGCATAAAGTTAAAAAACATGTATTCTTAATGAGATGAGCCAGTATGTACCTACTGTACATATTAACCAACCAGTGTGGTTCCACACACTATGTTTTATTGTACATGTCCTATATTTAAGTCGTAAAACATATGATGTACTGGAAGTACACATCAGTTTGAGAGGTAGGACCCATACATCTTGTTCCATTCATAATCTATGTTGGTTAACCACATAATGAACAATAAATAGAGGATGATTCCCTACTTCGGGACAAGTCCCATAGAGAATGTAATTCAAATTGTATGTTGTATATTGTGGATAATTTTTATTTTCAATAACTTCTCACATAGGTGTTAGAAATAGACACATAAATAGTATAATCTAATATATCTTACACATAGAAAATGATAGTGTTAGTCTCATAATTATTATGTGTTTTAAAAGATTTTTTGTATTTTTTTAATCTTATAATAATAGGGATGATGATTGAATTTTGAAAGGCATCTGTATAAATCAGAGGGACATTAACCCCGGATAAAAAATAAATACCAGGTTATAGGACCTTTATATTATTATTAGTATAGGTAACCCACTACAATGAAAAAACATGGATCCTAAACTTTTTTTGTAGGTAACCCTCTTAGGCGATGCACATGTTAAACAATGAAGCATGGGTCCTCTATAGGGTTCGATAAACCCTTTGATAGTGAATAATGCTTTATCATGCAATGAGTCATCCAATACAATAATAATAGATGGTTTCATAGTTTGGTTGCAAGATTTGATTGAGTTTGGTTACTCCCCCACGTGATGGGGCTTAGTCCGCAATCTCTAAATTTATTTCATTAACATATTCTAGAGAATAGTCACATATATTGAATGTATCCCCTCTCAGGATATTCACCCCTATGATATAGTGAAGTTTATAGAATCCAAGGAGGGTTATGATTGATACTGAAAGGGAGAGAATTAATATTAGTCATTTTTAATAGCCAATTTCAGTTTTTATCTTTCCATCCCTATTATTTTACCTCTTTCAGTGGTTAAGGTGATTTGATTATATAGTTATCTATCTCATCACTTTTATTCTTTCTTAAAACATAACAAAATAGACACATAAAAAATCCAAAATGATTTTCAAGGTTCACATCCTAGTATGAGAAGTCAAATCGTAAATGTGATCTGCTAAAACCCATGCTCACGCAACCCACTATTAAAACCTTCTAAGTGTTACACCATTATCTCCCAATATTTTAGCTTGTGTGTCCCAAACACTATTTGTATGCATCCCACACTAGGATTTATCTCATACCATTACAAATTAATGGATGGGTAATAATAAGATATACTATTGCAAATGTAGAATGTTTCCTTATTGTTCAATTGTTTCTTCTTTTTATTATTCCTTATTTTTGTAGAAACTATCTTATTCTATTTTTATGCACATCACTTCCAAAAAATAATTCTACTTCTATTCATAATACAAAAATATTATGCCACTCCTTCTTAATCTTCTTCTGTGTATGCAGTAGTACACATATATCTTATACTCTCTTACTATGGTCCTTCTTCTTCTTCCTATGTAGAACATTGTGCATGGTACTTTATTTCCTTATTTTATTCATCCTTATTTATTATTTAGTTTATAACAATCTACAATGGATCTCTTTTTCTTCCTTTTGAATCTCTTGAATGTATCTGAATAATCGGTGTCAGGATATCTCTATTCATTATCAATACTAGTGGATACTTACATCAGATTTTGTATTGGATAAACAATAACATCTCAAAATATAGTTCCTAGAAAACCTATATTATACATGTAATTGATATTATTAAAAATAACTGTAGGATTGGTTTCCCTCAAATAATATTATCTCCTATATTTTTCACCATTAAATTTTCTTTATAAAATCATGTATCCAAAATAAGTTATTATTCCTTTTAATTCAGTCAGAATGAAACCCAAATTATCTTCTCATTAATATCAAAAATGTATTCATTATAACAACATTAGGAATCACAATATAGATATCATTATTATCCTCATTAGAGGCATGAAATAGTTGCATCATCATGATTTTTATTCCATAAATCCTCATTTAAATTTCCCTAATGAGTAAGGTATTATTATTAATTTTTCCCCACATGGATTATAATAACCACAACACATCAATCATAATGAGATGGTCACATAAATACCATGTTCCACATCCATATGTGAGCCAAAACATTTCTATAATTTATAAAATCTATATCTCATGCAAGATTAATAATCCATATCATATTAAACCATGAAAGTTGGTTCAGGCATCTCAGAGAGTGGAAAATTTAATGAACCATGGATGGTCTGCCTTCAATTATCTTTATTCTCATGGGTTAGCCTTATGTATCCAGATCTGGATACCCTTACATGAAGTATTCATCTATGTGACTCAATCCATTATGTAATTCATCATGGATGAATGCATCCATTGTTTGTGTAGAGTAATTTAGCATCATGAATTCAGTTGTGTGGTTGAATAAGGTATATGAATAAACTATATGTCTATTGAACTATGTGAATCAGTTATGTGGATTAATTGGTTATGTGAATATTCTACATAAAAATTTGTCTATATAAGTCACCTACATTATAGCGACCCTATCCTTTAACATATAACATTACATGATTTTAAAAATAATTATACATTAGAGTACATGCCAAGGATTGTAAATTCTAGTGTCTTGGAAGACTAGGTACATAATCAAACATTATAAAAACAACTTTTTATTTAAACTCCATAATGAGATCCTTTCTTTCATTATGCCTATACATCTGCATAGGATAACCTGGAGATAACATGAACAAAGGGATGAGCTAAAATCCCTGTAAAAGAAATAACCATAAGAACAAAGCATTATCACATGGGATAGAAGGCATGAAATAATGATATAAAAATTCATTTAACATATGGAATGATAAAAAGAAATCATATGATCCTGGAGTCATAGTAATTTGGAAGAAACAAGAAACATGAATTTAGTATGTTTCAAGGCTAACCCCCAAGTTCATTTCATATATTAGCACAAGCCAAGGCTTACTGCGAAGACCGTTGCACATAAAATCTCACGAGACTTAACATTACCCAATGCGTTGGCGCATTATCTAGGTGCACCCAAATTAACTTTTCATGAATAGGTTTTCAACTTAAATAATCATTCATATTCAGTCTTACATAAACATAAGGTTTACCCATTGAAAGAATTGGGTACCACAATCTTGACATAAAGCATTTAGATGGTCATTTCATAAAAGTGTCCATGAAAGAAAGGAACTAGAATATACATGGACATTAATAAGGGAAAATAGGTGTGTATTATGGGATGTGATGTTAATTAGATGTTATAACATGTAAGAAAAGTATTTATGAAATTTAGCATTAGAATTATTTTTAGAGGTTTTAAGGAAAATCTATAGATCCATTAAAATAGAAAAGGAATAAAAAACTTATACATAACCCGAAGTGCTCCAATAAGGTTTTAATAATGAAAATGTTTATTTTATAAATAAAATGGTAGCTTAAAATAGAAGATAGTGTGGCCTTGAAATTAGAAAAGAATTTTGGAATCTTCCTCAAAATAGGTTTTCATATTAGGAAGTATCGAGGAGAGATGCTCTTAAAAACATGTATATCATAGAAATATAATGATGAATGTAACTTAATAAATGAGTTTTTAAAACACAAATATCATTTAGAAGACTAAAATAAGAATAATTGATAACTTCCTTTAGGTAAAAAATAATGATAATGAAACCTGAAGGAATAAAGGAGGTTTGGTTTGAATCCCTTATATAATATCTGCATGGAATCATGTGAACATAAGAGGGATTAAAGAGAGATAAAGGGGTTTCTAATAATTTAAACATTAGAAGGATAATATGGGGTGGTTCTTAATCATACCCTATCACTAGGAATTACACATAAAAGTCCATAACATAGAGGAAAATATTCAATAAAAGTGGAATAGAGAGGATCCCTTACCTTATGTCTCAAGGTGTTATTCCATTATTATTAATGAATGGAATAAAAAGATAACATTTGTTAATTAATAATTAAGGAACCCCTTCTATATTTAATTGAATTTTTATACCCTTTTAAAGTTCATTCGTAGCCTTTTTAAAGGGTTAAGTGGTTCAATTTCATTGTTTGAGAACGTTCGTTCTTATAGATTTCTTGAGCAGTTCACATGTATTCATGGATGGAAGTTCATTTAAAACGTGAATAAACATCTATAATTGTAATGATATGTTATTGATGATGTTATAGAACATGAAATTGAATGGAAATTAATGGAAAAGAGAGAGGGGGAATTGCCTCATGAATCCTCTTTAAGGAACTTTGGATTGGTCTTTTGATCCGACCAGAAGCTCCAAGATGCGGGGGTGGGGCTAGGGAAGACGTTTGGATAGAGTATAGACAAGGCATGAAGCTTGAGAGTTGTGAGGAAAAGAGGTAAGGAGTGGAGGTATTTATAGTGTATGAGAGGAGGATTTTCATAATATTATAATCATTAGTTTATTATTTAACCATAAGACAAGAAATAGTGATGATTCCATGACCAAGAATAGTAATAAATGCATCTGTGTTCAAGATTTGTGTGCTTACATCACTTATGATTTCAAGAATAGTGTATTTAAATTATAATGCATTCATAAGATAAATTAATGTATTTTACTATTCACTAAAAATTCAAGTATTTCAGAAAAATCCCAAAAAATCACCCTAACCATTTTTCAACGTATAGAATTTAAAAATGAAATCCACTTTTAAAAAACAAATTTATAAATATGATTAATTTAATATTTAATTAAAATCATAATTTATTCAAAAAAACTATTTTTAAAACATTTATTTACTTATTCAAAAATATATGTACATCATACTTTTACATGAATATTATTTATATAATATCATAGGTAAAGTTACTATTAATTAGGTTATTCCACTATTAATAAGGATAATATTAATATTCATAATGATATGTTACTATTCACCAAAAATTACGTTGGTTATATTAGACTCCAAATTACTTACTGATCGCAATCATGTATGTCAGATTCTCAAAATTCAAAACACAGAAGTGTCAAAAGTTTGTATTATTGTCACATAGTACTTAGTAGTTCATTGTGTGGTGATTTAATGTGATCATATGACACAATCATAAGAAGGAAATTTCCATTAAAAATAATGGTTTTTTTCATTCTTCCCCTTTACAAAATATCTCCCTCGAAATTTCGTTTTACATTCTATGCCATAAACAAGTGTAGGTGCTTTTCCTTCATTGCCTCCTCCAGTTCCCATGTTGCCTCTTCGTACATATAGTTCTTCCATAGTACCTTGACCAGGTGAGTGTTTTTGTTACGTAAGACTATATCTTTGGGATCCAAGATCTCCACTGGCTTGTACTCATTGGAACGATCATCCTCCTACTGTACCACCTCTTAAGATAGTACATATGAAGGGTCTGAAATATACTTCCTTAAGAGGGAAACATGAAATACATCGTGTATTTTGGACATGGTAGGTGGAAGTGTTAGTCGATAGGCCACCACCCCAATTCGATCAAGGATCTTGAAGGGGCTGATGTACCTGGGAAATAACTTCCCTTTCCTCTCAACCATCATGACCTTCTTCCATAAAGATATGTGTAAAAATACCATGTATCCAACTTTGAATTCAAGGTCTCATTATGATTGTTTGCATAAATATTTTGATTACTTTGGGCTTCCTTGATATGTTGCTGAATATTTTTAACCTTCTCCACTATTTCATTGTCCATTTTATGTTCTAGAAGGTTACACTCACTAACTTCATCCCAACACACAGGTGTTCTACACCTTTTACCCTGAAAGGATTCATATGGTTTCTTTCAGATGCTCGATTGAAACTATTGTTGTAGGAGAATTCAACATGGGGAAGATGTTGGTCCCATCCTTCTTTGAATTACATATAATATGAAATCAACATGTCTTCCAAATTATGAATAGTTCTCTCATATTGGGAATTAGTTTGAGGATGATTGGCCATACTAAAGTTTAGTTCCATTCTTAGATAATGTTAGAGACTTTTCCAGAAAATTGAGGAGAATCTTAGATATTGATCGGATACTATAGATAGTGGTACTCAATACAGCTTTACCACATCCTTTATATATATCAGTGAAAATTGATCCAATGATAAGTCCCCTCGAATTGCGATGAAGTGAGTTCTCTTTGTAAGACGATCCACAATGACCCATATAGCATTGTTTCCTCTGGATGACCTTGAATCTATAATGAAAATGTCAATGGTGATTTTCTCCCACTTCTATTTTGGTATTGGTAGTGGTTGCATCATCCCCTTAGAATTTTTTCTTTCATCTTTCACCTGTTGACATACCATGGACATTTATGTATATTTAGTAATCTCTCTTTTCATATTGTCCCACCACCAGTTTTCTTGGAGACCTTGAAACATCTTTGTACTCCCTGGGTGGATAGAGAAGGTTGAGCTATGTACATCATTCAGAATCTCCTTCTTTATCTCTAGATCGGATGGTGCACATAATAATGAACCAAATCTTACATCTCCTTATTCATCAATCATGGACATAAAGGATTTCCCATTTTTATCAGCTTCCACCCTTTTTAGAATGTCCACATATTTTCTTTGAGCGTCCCTTATTTTCTCTATGAGCGATTGTTGAGAAATAATTTGAGAAAGGATTGATGATGTTACTCACTTAATTATTCCCATATCCATCATTTTCATTTCTAAGAAGATCTGATCCTTTTCAATTCTCATCATTGATAAAGACGTAGGATCCTTTCTACTTAGAGCATCTGCCACCTTATTTTCTTTACCAGGATGGTAGTGGATTGTGCGGTCATAATCTTTGATGAGCTGTATCCATCTTCATTAGTGAATATTAAGCTCTTTTTTTTGTGAATATATATTTGAGAATATTTTGATAAGTATATATCTCACAATTCTTCCCATAGATATAATGCCGCAATATTTTCATTGCACTGATCAAAACCACCAAATCTAGATCATGTGTGGGATTGTTTAGATCATGGGTTTTCAGTTTCCTTGAGGCATAAGATATAACATTATAATTTTTCATTAGCACACATCCTAATCCCTTCATTGAATCTTCACTATACACCACAATGTGTTCTATACTTGTTCGGAGTGTGAGTACTGGTGCAATGATTATCCTCTTTATCAACTCCTTAAAACAGTACTCACATTCCTAATTCTAGGAAAACATCACTCCCTTCCCTATCATATTGGTTATTGGGTTTGAAAATCATCAAAATTTCTTCACAAACCTTCGATAATACCTGGATAGAACTAAAAAGTTGCGGATCTCTGTTACAGATATTGGCATGGGCCACTTTTCAATTTCCTTAGTCTTGGAAGGCCCCACAGATATCCCTTTTCTGGTGATAACCTTACCCAATAATGATACTTCCTCCATCCAGAACTCACATTTACATTACTTTGAATACAAATTCACACTTCAAAAATTCATTACCACAGTATTAAAATTCTCCTCATGTTCCTCCTTTCTCTTGCAGTATATCAGAATATCATCAATAAATACTACCACAAATATTTTGAGGTAATTTATAAAGAATCTATTCATTAAATCAATGAAAATTGTTGGAGAATTAGTGAGTCTGAAGGGAATCAATATGAACTCATAGTTTCTATACCTTGATCAAATGGAATTATTGGTAATATCTTCTTTATTCACCTTTAATTAGTGACATCCTGACCGAAGGTCCACCTTAGAGAAATAACTTGCCCTATGAAGCTGATCAGACAATTCATCTATCCGTGGAAGGGGATACTTGTTCTTTATTGTGATTTTTTGATCTCATGATAATTAATGAAAAGAAGAATTGGTATATCATTCTTTATGAAGAAGAGGACTGGAGCACCCCATGGTGAATCACTCGGGTGTATAAAACCCTTCTCCAGATTCTCCTGTAACTACCTCTTCAGCTCTTCCAGATATGCGGTGGACATTCTATAAGGTATCTTTGATATAGGTAGAGATCCATGAATAAGTTCAATTGAGAATGCAACCAATTGATTGGGAAGAAGACTATCCAACTCTTTAGGGAATACATCAATGTAATCCCTCACGATGGGCATGTCTTCAAGAATGATTCTATTGTTTTTCTCAATCATTTGAGCTACACATTATTTCTCATAAATAATTAATATACACACTTGCGAAAATGATTATAAAAGATATTAATCTCCCTCCTTACACTTGTAATGATTTGGAGGATGCTTCTAGATGTGAAGATTGATATCCCTTTCCCAACAATTGATGTTTTCTTTGTATAAAGATAACCAATCCATGCCCAATATAATATCGAACTCCACAAAAACAAGTAGGAAGATATTTGTTGGGAGGTTCCGTCCACAAAAATTAACCAGGGAAGAGTTATAAACCATGGCCCCAATAATTTCCCCATTCTCTGTTCCCACAGATAACTTATCCACCAAATTTTTGGGTGGCATTTGAATAGTTATACTAAACTAACAATATATGACAGAACCTGTAGAACCAGAATCAAATAGTGTATTCACTGTTCTTGAATGAATAACTAGCGTAGCTGTCACCACATCATTGTTCAGCTCCACCTCAACAGTAGTGATATCATAAGCCCTTCCTTTTTGTCTTGGAGGTTGTCATTGCTTTCCTCCACCAACACTTGGATTAGAGAAATTATTTACAAAATTCCTATGATCCTTATAGTTGAAACACTGCACTACAGTCATAGTGATGATCTAAACCTTCCTTTATTCTTCCACATTAGTGGGATTTTTGATATGCCTTCATGATTTCTTGTCCAGATGTCCCAACATTCTACATTTGAGGAAATGTTTAGTTCCCTTTAGACAGTTCCCAGGATGCTTCTTCCCACAACCTTTTCTAGTGGGTTTTTTAGACTTCTTTCCATCATGGGGTTTTTTTATTGAAGCACCCATGTTGTTCTCAATTTTTCTCTTCTTTTCACCAGGAGAATGAGACCACTGAGAGTCTCCAATCTCCATTTCAACATTGAGGTCACAACGTAAAATCTTCTCATAACTGTCGAAGTCTTGAATCACCAACGCTTTTTGTGGACTCGGCTTTAGTCAGCTAAAGAAGAAATCCACCTTACTTTCGGTGTTAATCAAAAACCCAGAGGAGTACCTTTCAAGACTTGTAAAGTTTGCTTCATATGCCCCAATGGACTCATATACCTTCTTCATTAGTCCTAGTAAATCTTTTTTCCATATTAAAATGTAGGGTTCGATTAAAATATATATTGAAAAACATCATCTTTAATTCATCCAAATACATTGAATAAATTTAATCTTTGGACATTGTATTCTTGATCAATGTCCACCACTGATCAGCTTCCCATCAAAAAAATATACCGCTAGTAACACTTTCTGTTCTTATGACCACTGGAGGATGAAGAATATCTTTTCAATGGAGTTAATCCACTGTTCCAAGAGGAGGGGATCCGAAGATCCGCTAAATATGGGAGGCCTTTGATGCAAGAAGGATTAAACAGAAATTTTATCTTTTCTTGGAGGAGGAGGGAGTTTGACCTGATTCAGGTTGTTATTAATAACATGTGATAGCTGATCAAGTACTATCACAATGTTTTGAGCACCCATTCCCATTGTATCAGGCATATCATTAGAGAAAGATTCACATTGCTTATCACAATAGTTATTGGAATGTGTTATTCTATTTCCCACCATTAAATAAGAAAAATAATGTACAATTAGAGGGATTGTATACTTATTTATTGAACATAAAAAGGAAACTTTTGAACATAAAATGATAAACTTTTTAAAGAGAAGTATATCCTAACTTGTGACTCCTTAGGTTTAAATCTAGGATATCCTTGATCTATTTCTTAACTTATATTTTTATGGTATTTTTTATTCCCTTAATGATGATTTGTACTATGCTCATTAATTTACCAAAGAATATCCCTCGGGAGTGTCAAACCAAGAGTGCATCAAGGCTCATTGTAATGTACTAGTATATCCCAGGTCAAGCATGATACTCATAGCCAGAGTTTTCACTCCTTGGTACATCTGTGCCAGAGCCACCTCTACCTATTTATATCCATAAAGGGATTTATTTTATTGATAATCCACTTAATTTATACTTACCAAAGTTTAGGGATGTTTTCTTATACTTTGTATCAAACTTAAGGTTATTACTAAAAAGATCTATTCCTATTCTCCAAAAATAACCATATCATCCTCTAATACCAAATATAGTTACCCTAGCCTTTTACATATAACATTACATGGTTTTAAGCATAATTATACACCAGGGTACAAGCCAAGGATAAAAAAATATAGTGTCTTGAAGACTAGGTACATAATCAAACATTATGAAAAAAATTATTTAAAATCCATAATGAGATCCTCTCTTACATTGTGCTCATACATTTTAATAGGATAACCTATGGATAACATGAACAAAGGGAAGAGCTAAAAGCCCAATAAGGGAAATAACTATAAGAACAAAGCATTATCACATGGGATATGAGGCATGGAATTATGATATAAAAATGAATTTAACATATGGAATCCTAAAAATGAATCATATAAACATGGAGTCTCAATAATGTGGCAGTAATAAGAAATATGTCTTCAGTACGAGTCAAGGATAACTGCCAAGTTCATTTCACATAGTAGCACAAGCCAAGGATAACCGCCAAGACTGTTGCACATAACATCCCATGAGACTTAATTTTACCCAATGTATTGGATTTCTATCTGGTCGCACCCATCTTATCATTTCATGAATATTTTTTCCACATAAACAATCATACACAATCTATATTACATAAACATAAGTGTTACCAATGGAATGAATAGGGTACCACAATCATGACATAAAGCATAACAAATGGGCATTTTATAAAAGTGTCCAAGAAAGAAAGGAACTAGAATACACATGTAAATTCATAAGTAAAAATAGTAATGTATCATGGGAAGTGATGTCAAGTATAAGTGACAATATGTAAGAAAATTATTTAAAAAATTTAGCATTAAAACGGTTTTGAGAGGTTTTATGGAAAATAATATAGTGCCTTTAAAATAGAAAAGGAAAAAATACCTTATAAAAAATAGATGTGAACCAATAAGTATTTCACAATAAAAATAATTATTTTATCAATAAAATGGTTTCTTAAAATAAAATATAGAGTACACATGAAATCAGGTAAGAATTTGGGAAGCTCCCTTAAAATAGGTTTGCTTATCGGAAAGTATTATGGAGGGAATCACCAAAAAATTGTATATCCTTGAAAGATAATGATGAATCGAACCTGATACCTGAGTTTAGAACACTCTCATAATAGTTAAAATATGAAGATAAGAATAATGTATAACCTCATTTAGGTAAAATGAAAGTTAAAGAAACCCGAAGGAATAAAGAAGGTTCGAGTCGAATCCCTTACAAAATATCAGCATGGTATCATGTGTACTTAAGAGGGATTAATGAGAGGGAAATAGGTTTATCGTCATTTAAAAATTAGAAGGATAGTATGGGGGAGGTGCATAATCATACCCAATCACTAGTAATTACACATAAAATGGTATAACAGAGAGGACAATCATGAATTAAAGTGGAATAGAGAGGATCCCTTACCTTATGTCCGAAGGTGTTCATCCCTTGTTATTAATGAACTAAATAACAAAATTAAGTTTGTTAATTAATTTACCCAAAACCCCCTTCGATATGTAATTGATTTATTATAACCTTTTGAAGTTCACTCATGGACTTTTAAAAGGGTTAAGTGGTTCAATTTCATTGTTAGGGAATGTTCATTTTTATAGATTTCTTGAGTGGTTCACTTGTATTCATGAATGAAAGTTCATTTAAAATGTGGATAAACATCCATAATTTTTATTATATGTTATTGATGATGTTATGGAACATGAAATTCAATGTAAATTAAAGGAAAATAGAGAGCCAAAATTACCTCTCGAAACCCCCTTAAGGCACCTTGGATTCGTCTTTTGATGAGACCAGAAGTTGTCGGATGTGGGGGAGGGTCTTCGAAAGATGTTTGGGTAGATTTTAGACCAGGATTGATGCTTGAGAGGTATGAGGAAAATAGGTAAGGAGGGGTGGTATTTATAATTGAGGAGACTAGAGTTTTCATAATATTATAATCATTATTTTATTATTTTTCCATAAGATAAGAAACAGTGATGATTCCATGACCAATAATACTATTAAATTCATGTGAGTTTGATATTTGGGTTCTTACATCACTCATTATGGAAGGACTAGTGGATTTAAATTATAATGTATTTATATGATAAATTAATGTATTTTACTATTCACAAAAAATTCATGTATTTCAGAAAAATCCCAAAAAATCACCCTAACCATTTTTAGATGTGTAGAATCCCAAAATGAAATCAATTTTTCAAAAATAATTTTATAAATATGATTAATGTAATATTTAATGAAAACCACAATTTATTCTAAAAAACCAGTTTTAAAACATTTATTTACTTATTCCAAAATATAAGTACATCATACTTTAAATTGAATCTTATTTATATACTATCATATGTAAGGTTACTATTCATTAGGGTATGTCACTATTCAAAAGGGTAACATTACTATTCATAAGTGTATGTTATATTCACCAAAAATTATTTTGGTCATATTAAACTCCAAATAACATACCGATCGCAACTGTGTATGTCATATTCTCAAAAATCATAACACAGAAGTGTCAATATTATATTTAATGGTCACATAGTACGTAGTAGCTCATTGTATTGTGATTTCATGTGATTATATGACATATCATAAGAAAAAAATTTCCATTGAAAAACATTTGGTCATTATATAGTTCCCCCCTTAAAAACTTTCACCCTCAAAATGTTTTTTATATTCTAATCCATAAATAGGTGTGGGTAATTTTCCTTCATTACCTCATCCACTTCCCATGTTTCCCCTTTGTACTTATGGTTCTTCCACAGTGCCATGACCAGGTGAGTAGTCTTGTTATGCATAACATTATCTCTATGATCCAAGATCTTTATAGGTTTCTCCTCATAAGAAAGTTCATCCTCTAACTGTACCACCGGTGAAGAGAGTACATGTGAAGGGTCTAGTATGTACTTTCTTAAGAGGGATACATGAAAGACATCTTGTACATTGGAAATGGTAGGTGGAAGTACCAGTCGATAGGCCACCACCCCAATATGATAAAAAATCTCGATGGGGCCGATGTACCAGTGACTTAACTTCCCTTTCTTCCCAAACCTCATGACCTTATTCCATTAAGATATGCAAATAAATACAATGTCTCAAACTTTGAACTCAAGGTCTTATCGACGATTGTCTGCATAACTCTTTTGTTCACATTAGGCTGCCTTCATATGTTGCAGAATGGTTTTCCCCATCTCCACTATTTCTGTGACAATTTCTTGTAATAGGATCTTATGCTCATCGACTTCATCCCAACATGCCAGTGTTTTGCACCTTTTCTCAAAAAGTAATTCGTATGATGTCGTTCAGATGCTCCAGTGGAAACTATTCTTGTAGGAGAATTCAATCGGTGAAAGATGTTGGTCTCATCCTTCTTTGAATTCCATAGAACATGCTATCAACATGTATTCCATAGACTGAATAGTTTGCTCAGTTTGGACATCAGTTTGAGGATGATAGGCCATACTAAAGTTTAGTTTCGTTCTTAGAGAATGTTAGATACTTTTCCAAAACATTGAGGTGAATATCAGATCATGACCATATACTATAGATAATAGTTATCTATGTCGCCTTACTACTTTCTTTATATATATCTGTGTAAGTTAATCAAATGATAATTCCTCTCTAATTACGATAAAGTGAGCTGTCTTTATAAGACAATCCACAATGACCCATATAACATTGTTTCCTCTAGATGTCCTTCGAAGTCCAGTGACAAATTCCATGGTGATGTTCTCCCACTTCCATTTTGGTATGGGTAGTGGTTTCATCATCCCCTCAGACTTTTTTCTTTCAACCTACAATTATTGACATACCAAGAACATTGATGTATATTTAGTAATCTCCCTTTCCATATTATCCCACCAAAAGATTTCTTGGAGATCTCGATACATCTTTGTACTCCCTAGGTGGATAGAGAAGGTTGAATTGTGTGCATCATTTAAAATATCCTTATTTATCTCTGGATTGGATGATACACATATTCATGACCCAAATCTTACAACTCCTTCCACATCAATCAAGAACTTAGAGTATTTCCTATTTTTAACAACTTCTACCCTTTTTAGAATTTCCACATGTTTTCATTGAGCATCCATTATTTTCTCCTTGAGTAATGGTAGAGCAATCATTTGAGAAAGGAATGATGATATTCCTCCCATAATGATTCACATCACCATGCTCTGGAAATCTAATAATATCAGATCCTTTTCAATTCTCATCATTGATAAAGACATAGAATCCCTTATACTTAGAGAATCCACCACCTTATTTTCATTATCGATATTGCAGTGGATTGAGCAGTCATAATACTTGATGAGCTCTATCCATATTTGTTCGCTCATATTAATCTCTTTTTGTGTAAATTTATATTTGAGACTCTTTTGATTAGTATATATCTCAAATTTTTCCCCATAGAGATAATACTTCCATATTTTCAACACAAACATCATAGCTGAAAACTGCAGAATGCATGGGATAGTTTTTCTCATGTATTTTCAGTTTCCTTGAGGTGTATGCTATCACATTATCATTTTTCATCAGCACATAGCCTAATCCCTTCGTTGAAGCACCACTATACACAATAAATATTTCCACACTTATTGGGAGTGTGAGTACTGGTGCATTGATTAGCCTCTTTTTTAACTCCTTAAAACAGTCTTCACATTCCCAAGTCTAGAAAAAACTCATTCCCATCCATTCCATCTTGGCCACTGGGTTTTACAATCATGAAACGTTCTTCAAAAATCATTAATAATACCCAGCTAGACCAAGAAATCTATAGATATTTGTTATAGTTGTTGGCATGGGCCACTCTTTAATTGCCTTTGTCTTGGAAGGGTCCACAGATATCCCTTTTCTAGTGATAACATACCCCAAGAATGATACTTCCTCAATCTAGAACTCAAATTTATTTTACTTTGCAAACAACTTCTCTCTTCGAAAAATATTTAGCATAATATTCAAATTCTCCTCATGTTCCTCTTTTATCTTGGAGTATATCACAATATCTTCAATAAAGAATACCACAAATCTGTCAAGGTAATCTCTAGAGACTCTATTCATTAAATCCACTAAAATATCTAGAGCATTAGTGAGTCTGAAAAGAATCACTATGAACTCATAGTGTCCATACCTCTTTCGATAGGTAGCCTAGGGAATATTTTCCTTCGTCACCTTTAATTGGGGATATCCCGAACTAAGGTCCACCTTAGAGAAATAACTGGCCCCATGAAGCTGATCAAACAATTCATCTATCCATGGTAGGGGATACTTGTTTTTTATCGTGATTTTATTGATCACAAGACAATCAATGCAAAGGAGCATTGATCCATATTTATTTTGGACGAAGAGGACTAGCACACCCCATGGTGAAGCACTCAGGTTTATAAAACCCATTCTCCAGATTCTCCTGTAACTGATTCTTCATCTCTTCTAGTACTAATATGGCCATTCTATAAGGTATCTTTGATATAGGTAGAGATCCAAGAATAATTTAAATTGAGAACTCAACCTCTCAATCAGGAGGAAGTCTTGGAAAATCTTCAGGGAATACATCAGTGTAATCCCTCACAATGGGCACGTCTTCAAGAATGATTCTCTCATTTTTCTCAATCATTTGAGTTGGACATGTTTTCTCATAAAGAATTAATATCCAAAATTGAGACAATGATTCTAAAGAAGATTAATATTCCTCCTTAAACTTTTATAGAATCAGAGGATGCTTCGAGATGTGAATATTGATCTCCCTTACCAGATAGATGATGTTGGATTTGCATAAAGATAGGAAATCCATGCCCAAGATTACATGGAACTCCACTAAAGGAAGTATGACGAGATTTTCTAGGAGGTTCAGCCCACAAACTTTAACAAGGGAGGAGTTATAAAACATGGACCTAATAATTTCCCCATTCACTATTCCCACTGATAACTTATCCTCCAAATATTGATGTGGCATTTGAATAGTTCTACTAAACTTACATGATATGAAAAAATGTGTAGAAAAAGAATCAAATACCATGTTCACTTTTCTTGAATGAATAACTAGAATACATGTCACTAGATCGTTTTCCATCTATAACCCAATATTAGTGATAGCATAAGACCTTCCTTGTTTCCTTAGAGGTTGTTATTGATTTCCTCTATAAACCATTAGCTTAGGGAAACTATTTTCATAATTCCCATGCTACTTGTAGTTGTAACACTACACTGTAGGTTGAGTGTTGATCTGAACCTTCCTTTCTTCTTCCACATTGTTGGGATTTTTCATATCCCTTTAGAAGTTATAGGCCAGATGTATAACATTCCACATTTGAAGTAATTCAAGGTTCCCTTTACGCGGTTCCCAGGAAGCTTCTTCCCAAAACATTTAAATGTTGGAAATTTGGTGTTCTTTCCATCATGAGATTTTTTTATTGATCCACCCTTGTTTTTCTGCATTTTTCGCTTCTAGTCACCAGGCCCATGAGACCCCTGAGAGTCTCCAATCTCCATTTCAACATTGAGGGCACAACAGACAATCTCCTCAAAATTCTCAAAGTCTCGAATCACTAACTCTTTTCATATACTAGTATTTTTTATGATAAAGAATCAATCCACAATAATTTCAGAGTTCATGAAAAACCTAGAGGCATACCTTTCATGCCTTGTAATGTTTTCTTTATACGCCCAGATGGACTCATCTTCCTCTGACTTTATACTGAGGAACTATATTTCAATCTTGAGATAGAGTGTTTTAGGAAAATATTTATTAAAAAACATCCTCTTGATCTCATCCTAATCC
The DNA here is from genome assembly GCA_963277665.1 of Viscum album. Classification (NCBI taxonomy): domain Eukaryota; kingdom Viridiplantae; phylum Streptophyta; class Magnoliopsida; order Santalales; family Viscaceae; genus Viscum; species Viscum album. The sequence continues at coordinate 1,468,399,826 of OY728125.1, read as the reverse complement.
ATGGAATCAATTTCCTCTTGGGACTTTGTATTCTAGATTAGTGTCCACCAATGATCATATTCCCCATCAAAATGATACTCCGCTAGTACAAATTTCCCTTTTTCTGTGAACTAAAGGATAGAGAATATCTTTTCAATGGAGTTAATCCACTATTCCTTGAGTATTGGATCATAAAATCCTCTAAACATGGGAGGTCTTTACCACATGAAGGATTTAACAAAAACTTGCTCTTTTCATGGAGGAGGATGATGTTCCACATGATTCATGTAATTATTCATAACATGAGCCAGCTAAGAAAATACTGTCATGATGTTATGATAACCTGTTCCAATCATATAAGGCATATTATTGGAAAACAATTTCTCAATGTATCATTGAAGCATTTTTGAGGTGATTTTGTTAGTTGACAAAGCAAACCATGACATATAAATTTGTTAACAAAGGGGATTTCATGGTGCCATTTTGAGTTCAAGGGTTGTAGTTAATGATCCATGTTTGATTCAAGAACGTCGAAAAAGGAATGGATGATTATGAGGCATTCCAAAATATGGAAAATGGAAAAGAGGCGCCCAAGTTTTAGGGTTGGTCGCGCTAGTGACTTGCGCGACAGAGACATGCGCGCCGAGACTTGCGCACTGAGAAGAGAATTGCGCTCCATCGCGCAGGGTGTCTAAATTCCTATAAATAGAGGTAGAACCCTACTCATTCGGATAGAGTTAAACATGTAGAGAAAATCATAGATCCCATCGCGTAGGTGTGGTGGTCGCACAAATGGTGGTGTGGACGCGCAAGTAGAAGTTGCGCGCCAGTTGATTGTTCCGCGTCCAGAGTGGTTTGGGAGAGAAAGGAAGGGAGTCACCCAAGTTTTGAGTTGAAGATGGGAGTGTCACGCAAGTAGTTTGGTGACACTTGTGCGCCAGGTTTTCAAGAAGCACGACAGTTTGTGGTTGCACGCCAAAATTGGTTTGGTCCTAAAAGGGTGTGAGTTCGGAAAGTTTGGAGTTGAAGAAGAAAGTGTCATGCAAGTGGTTGAGGTGAACATGCGTGGTAGATTTGACTTGCGCGCTGAGACTTGTGTGCCGTCTTGGAGAAGGGCGCCAGGTATGGTTGATGCAGGGTAATGATTCAGGGCTATTGGAAAGCTAGAAGATTTCCCGATACCTTTGGTGCAAAGTGAGATTCATATATGGGTGAAAGTTGGACTTCAACAGCGCATCTACATACAACATAAGATGTATTCATTTGTGATAATGAGGAGACCTATAGGTATATAAACTTTGAGTGGATCCTTTCCAAAGTAGTGAGGAAATGAAGATGAAGAAGATGATCCTCTCCACCAGCAATGATCTAGAGAGAGAGAAACAGGGAGTGACCCTTAGGAAATTAGTGATATGACCCTAAACCTTGTAAAGGCAGTGATCCTAGGCATACAAGTGATCTAGATCGAACCTTGTAAATAGCAGTGTGCTTTAGTGGATTTGGTACAGTGGAAAATCGTCATTGTATGCTCCTTGGACCTAGCCCAGTGAGGGTGAACCAAGTAAAAATCTATTTCTCTGCCTTCTTACTTCCTTCCATTGCATTTAAAGCATCATCATCAGATAAAGAAGAAAATAAGTGGTCATAATAAACCCACACATGAAAACAAAGTGACCCTTGTAATAAAGAGGTCAAGATCCAGTGGGATAGAAAGAATTTTGAAAAAGAATATTCATACCCTGATTCACCCCCCCTCAGGGTATATAGGCCCATATTGGTCCTAACACATATCATTAGGGAAATATTCACATTATTTATTACATCGGTTGTCAGAACGTGTTATTATAATCCATCCATTAACTAAGAAAAAGAATTTACAATGAGAGATATTTTATACCTAGTTATTGAACATAAAAAAGGATACTTTTGAATATACGATGATAAACTTGTAAAGGAGAAGTATATCCTAAATTGTGTCACCTTATGTTTAAATCTTGGTTATCCTTGATCTATTTCTTAACTTATATTCTTATGGGATTTTATTATTCCCTTAATAATGGTTTGTACAAATCTCATGAATTTACCAAAGAATTTCCCCTAGGAGTGTCAAACCAAGAATGCAGTAAGACCAATTTTTATATACTACGATACCCTGAGTCAGGCCGGAAAATCCTTTTCATAGTTTTAACTCCTAGGTACATCTGTTCTAGATCTGCATCTACATGTTAGTATCCCTAAAGGGATGTATTTGATTGATAGAACACTTACTCTACACTTACCAGAATTTAGGGAAGTTTCCTTATACTTTGTCTCATCCTTAAGGATATTACTAAAGTGCTATATTCATAGTCTCCAAGAATAACTAGACCATACTCTGATACCAACTCTAGTGACCCTAGAGTTTTACAAATAACATTACATGATTTTAAATATAATTATACATCAAATTAAAAGCCAACGATCGTAAAGTCTAGTGTCTTGGTAGACTGAGTACATAATAAATCATTATAAAAACACCTTTTTTTATTTAAACTACATAATGAGATCCTATCTTTTATTGTGATCAGGAATTTTCATTGGAAAACCTTGGGATAACATGAACAAAGGGATGAGATAAAAGCCTAGAAAGGGAAATAACCATAAGAACAATGCATTAGCACATGTGATATAAGGCTTGACATTATGTTATAAAATGGAATTTCACTTATAGAGTCATAACAAGGAATCATATAAACATGGATTCATAGTTATGTGGAAGAAACATGAAACATGACTTTAGTACGAATCAAGGCTAACCACCACAATCATTTAACATTGTAGCACATGCCAAAGATAACCGCCAAGACCGTCGCACATAAAATCTCATGAGACCTAACATTACCCAACTAATTGGAGTGATACCTAGGTGCACCCATATTAGCTTTTCATGAATATGTTTTCCACTTAAATAATAATACATAATCAATCTTACTTATACAGAAGGGTTAACCATGGAATGAATTGGGTACCACAATCATGAGATAAAGCCTAACAAATGGATTTTTAATAAAATTGTCCATGAAAGAAAGGAACCAGAATATACATGGACATTCACAAGGTAAAATAGGCATGTATCATGGTAAGTTATGTAAAAAATAAGTTACTACATGTAAGAAAAGTATTTATGAAATTTAGCATTAAAACATTTTTGAGCGGTTTTAAGGAAAATATTATTTAGCCTTTAAAATAGAAAAGGAAACAATACCTTATACAAAAGTAGAAGTGAACCAAGAATGGTTTGAAAATAAAAAATGACTATTTTATAAATACAATGGTGGCTTAAAACAAAAGATATAGTGAACTTGAAATTGGGAAAGAATTCAGAAAGCTCCCTTAATACATGTTTTCTTATCAGGAAGTATTGATGAGGGAATCACTTAAAAGCATGTATATCCCTGAAAGAGAATGATGAATGGAACATGATACATGATTTTGGAACACCCACATAGAATTTTGAATATGAATATAATTAGAATAGATAACCTCATCTAGGTAAATAGATAGATAAAGAAACCTGAAAGAATAATGGAGGTTCAGGTTGAATCCCTTACACAATATCGGCATGGTATTGTGTGATCTTAAGAGGGATTAATAAAAGAGACATGGGTTTCTCATAATTTAAAAATTATGAGGAAATTATGGGAAAGGTTTGTAATCATACCCCGTCACTAGAAAGTACACATAAAATGGCATAACATAGAGAACAATCTTGAATAAAATTGGAATATAGAGGATCCCTTACCTTATGTCCGAAGGTGTTCTTCCCTTATTATTAATGACCTGAATAAAAATTTTAATTTTGTTAATTAATAAGTCTATAACCCCCTTCACGTGCAATTTATTTATTATACCCTCTTTAAGTTTAGTTATGTACTTTTTAAAGGGTTATGTGGTTCAATTTCATTGTTCGGGAAAGATTGTTTTTATCGATTTCTTGAGCGGTTCACTTGTATTCATGAATGTTAGTTCATTTAAAATGTGCATAAACATTCAGAATTGTAATTATATTTTATTGATGATGTTAAATAACTTTAAATTGAAAGGAAATTAAAGGAAAATAAAGATGGGGTATTTACCTCTTGAATCATCTTTAAGACACCTTGGATTGGTATTTTGATGAGACCAGAAGCTCTAGGATGTGGGGGAGGGGTTAAGAAAAAATGTTTTGGTAGAGTTTAGAAAAGGATTGGTTCTTGAGAGGTTTGAGGATAATCTGTAAATATGGGTGGTATTTATAGTGGAGGAGAGTAGGGTTTTCACAATATTATAATCATTAGTTTATTATTTTTTCATAAGATAAGAAATAACAATGATTCCATGACCAAGAATAGTAGTAAATGCATGTGAGATCAAGATTTGGGTGATTACATCACATATGGTTTTCAGAATAGTTTATTGAAATTATAATGTATTTATATGGTAAATTAATGTATTTTACTACTCACCAAACATTCATGTATTTCAGAAAAATCCCAAAAATTCACCTTAACAATTTCTCGACGTATAGAATCCAAAAATGAAATCCTTTTTTCAAAAATAATTTTCTAAATATTATTAATTTAATATTTAAATAAAATCAAAATTTATTCTAAAAAACCAGTTTTAAAATATTTATTTACTTATTCAAAAATATAGGTACATCATACTTTCACTTGAATCTTATTTATATACCATCATAGGTAAGGTTTCTATTCATTATTATATGTCACTATTAATAAGTGTACCATTACTATTCATAATGTAATGTTACTATTCAACAAAAATTAATTTGGTCATATTAGACTCAAATAACTTATGGATCACAACTGTGTATGTCAGATTCTCAAAATGCAAAACACAGAAGTGTCAAAAAACATTTAATGGGTACATAGTACTTAGTAGTTCATTAGGTTTTTATTTCTTGTGATTATATTACATCATCATAAGAATAAATTTCCATTGAAAAGCATTGGGTCAGTACATACATATGGACCCTGATATAAGTTGTTGAAAATTGGCATCTGAGTGGGGTTTTTATTCAAGATAGGTTAGGTCAACCAAGTGTCGATAATAAGATAGAAGAGAATCATAACATCCAATAAAAAATTCATATATACCTTTTTTGTATTGAACACTGAGTCACTAGGATGGTCACATAAAGAGATGTTATATGTCACGACCCGACCCAACGGGGCTCGAGCCGCGACTCCCCAAGCCCGCCTCCAATAGGCCAGGGGCTGGCGACCAGCACCGAGTAGGCTATCACACACATGGGAGGCATTAGCCTAAGGTACCTGTACACACGCACCCACAAGCACCTCCATGCAACAGTGCAGAGATAAAGAAACTGAAAAGTAAATGCATGCATACAATCTATCCCAAACCAGAGTGCAATAGCAAAAGTACAAGGGCCAAACAGGGCCCACCAAAAGAAAACTACAAAGCGCGTCCAACCTGCTCTGAAGAAGGGGAACGCTGCCACAAACACCCGCCGGAAAGCTCCCTCGACACAGCTCCGGTAAACACCCTGGTCAACGCGCTCACTAAGCTCCGCCAGCTCCGGGTCCTCCTGGGACTCCGTCAAAAGGCCTGTGGTCTGCACAAGACACAAATATGTGCGGGCAAAGCCCGTGCAGGGGTGAGTATAAACATACTCAGTAGGCACCCCAAAAATCCAAAACCCAAGGGAGAAACTGAAAGGCAACAGTCTGCTCAACCCAGCCAGAGGGAACCCGGACGAGAGAGAAACTCCATCTCGTGACCATCCTCGGCTAACACTACTAGTCAGCTTAGCTCAGCTTAGGTGTATTCCCATACATACACCTTGAACAATCCAGATATACACAGCTCATGCCACAAAGCCGCAAGAGGTACTGACCTCATCACCAGCAACTGTCCACAACAAGGAGAGTACACCACGAACACTGTCATACCAGATGACACTCATCCGAGAGATACACTCCATCGGGTCACAAACAAACATCTCAGATGCTCACCCGAGAGACCACGTACGTCGGGCAACATCACTGAGGAAACATCACTGAAACACCATAACCACCAAACTCCTCGGAAAGGGGATCGCCGCTAGGGCCCGCTAGGGGATACCAAGACCCACTCCGGTATACGTAGCTCACAGATAGGGGATCACTCCCAGGGTCCGCTGGGGGATACCACGACCCGATCTGGCATACGTAGATTTCACAGATAGGGGATCACTCCCAGGGTCCGCTGGGGGATACCACGACCCGATCTGGCATACGTAGATCTCACAGATAGGAGATCACACCCAGGATCCGCTGGGGGGTGCAACAACCCGATCTGGCGCTCGACAGAAGCTCCACACTCAGATAGAGGATCATCATCCATATAAAGATGGTCACGACGATACCGGAACCCTATCTAGTATAACTCGCGATGTAGGGGATCGAACCGACGATGCCGCAACCCTACCGAAACCACGCGCTGAGTAAGGGATCGTATAACCAACGATACCGCAACCCTACCATAAACATCATGCTGAGTAGGGGATCGTAAGCCCGACGATGCCACAACCCTACTGTGCATGGCCCACCGCGTAGGGGATCATATGTCCGATGATGCCACAAACCCTACGGGGTTAACCTGCTAGATAGGGGATCGCCGCCCGTAAATAAGTGGTCACAGCGATACCAAGAACCCGATCTAGGTAAAGATGCTAGAGGATCCACTCCGGGCCCACCGGAGGGATACCACAACTCTAACAGTTTAAACATCCCATCGAGAGGATCACAAACCCATACGAAGGTTGTGATACCACACGAACCCTCGTAGGAACGAACCAAGGGAGAACCCTCAACCACTGCTGGTCCAAACGTCGCTAACCCGAGCGACTCACCCCAAAGCCACACTGCGCACCTCCGAAGCCAAAACTGAGGCCATCATCGCGTTCCACGCGGAAAAACACGCAGGATAGGCTGTTTACTCGCCCGAAACGGAGCACCGGTGAAAATGACACTATTCACCGTAGCTAGCTCGTGCGGGGCCCACACAAAGATCCCGAAACCCATCGAGCGGATCACACCACGACGATCCCCTCGAAAAAACAAGCGGAATCGACTACTCGCTCGCCCAAAACGGACACCCGGTGAAAAAGGTACTATTCACCGAAGGCCAGCTCGGGTGGGGCCCACGCCTGGATTCCAAAACTCATTGAACGGAACGCACCATTGCGATCCTCTCGGAAAAACACACAGGATCGACTATTCTTCCGCCAAAATCGGACTCCTGGTGCAAAAGCTGCATTTCTCCGCAAACGCCAAAATCCAGCCTCATGGGGCCCGCACCCCGTTCTCAGTTCCAACACCCGGAAACCATCTCAAAAAGTCCTTCGTACCATCAGGGTCTCAACGCCACTGACGACACGTCAATCGGACGCTCCGGGTAGAAGTTACAACGGCCCGAAGTCGTAAAATAATAAAATAATATTATTTTATACGACTTTTCTAACTCCCGGGCCACGATCCCGAACCCTTAAACCCTCAAAGTGAGTTCAAAAGGTCCGTCTCGACGCAAGGAGCGCGTCGCCGCAAACGGCTCGCAAATCGGAGTTACGGTTTGCGAGTTATGGGGGTTTAAAGAACCCCCAGAACATTCTGGCCGGACCACCGCAGGGTCGCCGGAAACCACCGTGCTGCCACCGGACTCCGCCGTACCGGAGCCGGAAACCACCGCGTCGCCGCCGCGCCGCCGCGGAACTCGCCGGAATCCGCCATGGCCGCCGCGGGTCTCGCCGGAAAACCAGGTTTTTCACCGGAAAACTTCCGGGAGCCACCGGGAGCACCCCGGTGCTCCAAATTCAGATCTGAAACATGTTTCGGAAAGCTCGGGACCCGAACTATACAACCCATATGAAAATTTGAAGAAAAAAAACACAAAAACGGGATCTGGGATTGTAAAACTCAAACCGCCTACCTCACGGGCGAAACGCCGATGTTCTGCCTCAGATCCGCGCTCCCGAGCTTCCGCTGCGCACTCCTGGAACGTCCGCCGTCGAATTCTGAGCTCATGGGCGCTCCGTTTGCTCGATTCGGAGGAGTGGCGGCGAAGAACGGCGAAGAACGACGAAAAACGATAAAAGGGGGGGGGGGCGCTGATATTTATATCAGCGGCCCGCCGGCGCCAAACCCGCCTCGGACCCGACGCCCGATGCGAACAAAAGTAAGGTCACCCCTAGGGTAAACACGCCGTTCTAAACGCAACGGCGGTCTCAGATTTTCCATCCGAGACTCCGTTCAGAAGTTATTTGAGCCGACGCTCGCACACAAACTTGCAAATTATTTACGGAAACGCCCCTGGTGGCGTTTCTCACCGCAGGCCCGCGACCGCAAAGTTTACACCCCGCCTAGGGTAAACGGCACGTTCCGAACGCAACCGTGCCCTCAGATTCCCGTTCTGAGCTACCGTTTAGGAGATATCACACCCCCGCCACGTGCATAGTATAAAAATACTTACCATTTTTATAAAATTTAATTCCGGGCACACCGGGCCTCAGAATCGCACGCCGTCTTCGCGCTTAGCTCTGGAATTATTCGTAGAAATATTCCAAAGTCTGACAGGGCCAAAAACCTGAGTCGCTACATCATATATGAACCTTTTCTCTTTTATTTGTGTTGTTTTAATCCAAATTGATTCAAAACTATAAATTATTCAAGCATTATGTTAGGAATGGTAAGAATTATATCATATGGAATTATTTTAAAAAATAATGATTTTATATCCAGAAAATAGTTTTCTAATGAATCAATAGTATTTTATTTCAATCTTTTTTTAAAATAAAAAATTATTGGGAAACGTTAATGGAGCATTTGGAGGAATGGTTTATAAATTTATTAAATAAATAAATATTATACCACTTAGGCTGAGTTTAGAAAATGGATAAGGTAATGTAGAATCGGTATGAGCTCTTATAAAACTCAGTTGGTACGATCAGTCAAAAAAGTTATCTAGGTGATGAATAAGGGTGTTGAAAAGAAAAATTCAAGGGAATATGATTGGTTATTGTATATTATGAAGTAGAATAGTTAGTCATTAATAAATGGATTGGGACCTAATAAGGATGATAAATTATTGGAAAATATTTATTATATTTTCATGTTATTGTGGAACCCAAAAATATAAATGGTTTATTTTATCTCCATTTTCGTTAGAGGACCTAGAATGAAATTTATGGGAAGATATTATGGAGGAAATGTATATTAAATACGTTGATTAGAATAGATTATATTGGATCTTTAATGATCAATAATACCAATAAGATATGAATTCATATGAATATTAAGAGTTCCTAGATATCAATCATAGATATTTAAAATTTATAAAATATCATTTAATTTTCATTGAGCTGGTGATGTATATTTTAGAGACTATGATGAATGAAAGGATCCAGGAACATAATTATGGGAGGAGTTAGTAAATATGAATTTTTTCAAGGATTATTCTTTTGAAGTTTCTTTCCTTTCTCAATTTATTTATTATGTCATCTTTAGTGGAGGTGGATATAGCCATCACATGGAATTAGAGTTAATTTATTCTATATTAGAGTGAAGTGAAGAATCTATTCGATATAAATAATATACAACATAATAATTTTCAATATAAACTAACAGAGGTTTCATCCCTTCTTTTCCTTAGGATGGGACCATTAGAGTTCTTCTAGTATAGAGAAGTGGGGATCCTAAAATACCAATCTCTGAATCCTTCTATCGCATCGTTGAGGTATTTAATTTCATTCCATATAATGTAGTATTACAATATATTATCTTAGATGAGAAGTAGAATAACATATAAGAATGTGTAAGGATCAAAGATATAGTACATTGTGTTGGGATGGGATGAGTTAGTGGCCTATGGAAGAGTGGGAAGAGCCTTAAATAATATAGGAAAATACTACAAAAGAGTTAGTTAAATCTATTTACCATTAATTAAGAATCATAGGAGGATAAGGATAATGTATGTCCGTATATTTTGTGGGGTTCATTATTAATATATGAAGGTATCATTTCTAAATTTTTTAATATTGTAGAATAACATTTTTTATCTCTATTTGTTTTTTGATCTCTTTGTGCTACACATGGAGTTGATACCATATTTAATGTGGACTGATTCTCCAGTGAGTGGGATAAATGAGAAACAATCTAAGTATCCTTCTTGCATAATCATGATGTATAATGTGGAGATATAATTGGAATTTTTGGTTCATAAGATCAAGACATAGTATTTGATCAATGGAATGGATTGGATGGTTTAATTTAATGCTCAAATCAACTCTTATAGATGATGAGTCCTTTTTTCATCACAAGATAGAAAAATACACATATTTAATGCAGAGTGGGATATTTAAGTGGGTATTATGGGTTTTATAATATGATATTTTTAATCTTTATCTTGTTAATTGGTGGTCTTGGAACTTGTGTCTAGGGAAGGGAGGGATTAACTTATTCTTCCGAGGGTTGTGCATCGATATCCAAATGTTTTTCTTGAGAAGTTCTATACACTACCCCCGAGGATAGACATAAATATTTCTATTAATCTGGTTCATGGGATTAGAATTATATCATCACCATATTATCACATGGAACTAATAAATTAAAAGTGTTTGATGATGTAATTGTATGATTTTGGGATGAAGTGCTTTATTCAAATGTGTGTTTTCCCTTAGGGTGAACACATTTTATTTTAAAAGAAATTTAGTAAAAACATGATATTATATATTGACAATCATAAGTTGAAGTAAGTGATAGGGAAGTAAAAATTTATCACACCTATAATTAATGATCTATTTGTTCATATAAATAGTCATTTCTTAATTTTTAAAACATTAGTATAATTTTCATCAGTTAAGGGTAAAGTAAAAGGATATTCCAAAAATTGATTTTCTTTATTGATCCATTGTGATTTCTTTTCCATGCCTTATGGAGTTACAAATGAACCCATGGTTTTTATGAAATAGACGACTAATATATTGTAATGGTATAGGGAATATTTTTTGTGGTATTTGTGGATGATATCATTAATAATTTGATGATAGATAAAGATTATGAGAGGTATATGGGGATCATTTTAAGGGATTTTGATGACCATAAAATTCATAGAAAATAAAATATTTTTTTTAAATTGTAAAGGATGTGAACTCACTCTATCATGTAATCTATAATGAGTATGTATCTATTAATCTGGAGAAGTTTAGGGCAGTTATATTTTTGGGAAATCTCAAAGAACAGGTTTGAGATGTAGAGTTTCTTATGGTTGGATGGATATTCTCATATGATAACTCAAGACATTTAAAATTTTCATTCCCCTATAAAAAAATTGACTCAAAAAGGAGAAAAATATAAATATAGTTGGGAATTAAAAAATTCATTTAAATAATTGAAAAGGATAAAAACTTCATAATCAGTTCTGATTCTTCTTGATTCAGGAGTTGGTTATGATGTTTATTATAACGACTTAGAGTTTAGTTATAGATGTGTCTTTATAAATGGGATAAAATTTATGGTTTAAGGATATAGGAAACTAAAACATCATGAGAATAATTAACCCATAAAATTGAGAGTGGGTTTTAATTGTTCATTCCAAGAAAAATTGAAATCAATATATCTTTGGAGAGGAATTTTTGGTGTACATGGATTATAAGAGTATGAAGATTATTTTTTTCATAGTTTTCCCTTAACATAATGAAGAAAAAATGAGTATAATATATTATTAACATGTTTACATATTGATATTATTACTCCAAAATAATAAAAATATCTTTAATAACTTATAATTACATTTAATTAATAGTACATAACATTCCTTAACAATTAACTACCTAAATAATACAACAAACTAAAAGTTAATTTTTTATTAAAAACATGCCAAGTATAAATCTACCCATCTCAGGGGGTTTGAAAATGATGATGACCCATTACATAAATTTTAGAAATAATATTACAAATCATTGGGTAAGGAACCCATACTAGAGTAAAAACTCAATCTCTCACCTGGAATTCCATTGTTAGAAAGAGCATCAACCGTTCTATTCCCCTCGCTATAGGTATATAGAATTGAAATGTCTTGTTAAAGGATGTCCCTATAGTTCCTGATGAAATATATCAATCCCCATATAATACCACCCTATTTTTTTAATAACCTAACGAAGACTTTTGAAGTTGACTCAACTTCAGTAATTTGAATATTATGATTTCTGTAAAGCATAATCCTCATGTCCATGGCTCTTTCCTTGGCTCCAATTGACGTGCACTCCACATAATAAGAGATGAAGAACAAAATAAAGGAACCCATATTGTCCTTAATTAGGACACCACCTCTCATTACTCATTCCATACAAGATCCATCAACATTCAGCTTAAACCCAAAGCATTGGCCTTCCAACAGACCCATTGTCCCTAAAGAATAACTTCGATTTCCCTGGTCCTGTAATTCATTGTTATTATCCTCCTGAAAGTTGGCGAGTCCATCCCACCCTCCTAATAAATGTGTTGAGTTCTGCAACCAGAGATATATCACACACCTAAATGAAGGTATGATATTGTTTGATACATTCTATAGCCTTGTTCCACACCTCTCAAAGGGTCCAACAAACAACTGAAAATACCATGACATAGACCTTGGTCTCTCCCCTATCCTGGCCAACATCCAGGAACAAGTCTTCATGAAAATCCTACATGGAGTCCCAATAACCATTGATATTCAAAAAATGTCTCATGAAACCCCTTATAGCTCTCTCCCAATCCCCTGAGAAGAAAATGAGGTCAATAGATTCACCTTGAAAGTTAATGTAGCACTGGAATTAGGATTCCATGCCACTCCATTATTATGAATATTTTCCTTCATATATAGCTCTGGATTCCTCAATATCCATATGAGAAAATTCGTTTTGTTTAGATTCATTTTACACAAAAGATTATTGTCACTTTCATCATTGATGTCATGATTGTGGATTAAACTGATGAAATCCCTACCATAAAATTATCTAGATCTTGAGCCGACAACCAGACATTGATCTGGTTCCTCAAATAATTTGAGGGATTCGTAGAAACTTTTCTACATGGGATTCAGAATATCCTTCAAGAATGATGGGTTCCTACTGGCCTCTTTTAAGGAGATGGTTGGAGCCAGGCATCCTTGAAAGAACAATAATTCCCCAGCCTAGTTGAGTTCCCATAGATAAATATCACCACATCCAGCAATCCCACTTACATGATCCTCTAGGACCTCCAGATGATAGTTCATGCAATGAAATAGGATATAAAACCTTCCATTTCATTCAACCCATCTCCTCCAGTCATCCCCATACCTATTTTTAATAAACCTATCCCATAATGAGTTCCCTCCGATCACATCCCAGGCCAACTTATCTTGCATGGACTTCATGGTTTCAACAAAAGTCTGCAACCCGATACCACCCTCCTCTACTAGTGTGGAAAAAAATTTCTAGGAAACACAATGGAAATATGTTGCCTAATTAGTATTCCATAATAATTAGTTCACAATGTTTTACAATTTGGTGATTATTCATTTAGGGGGATTGATAATGGAAAGCACATGCATAGAAATACATGTAAGAACACTATTTATAAACACAATTCCACCTCCAAAAGAAAGAAATTTAATCTTCCAATTGAATATTTTTCCTGTTATCCAATTAAAAATGTCGTCGAAGAGGGCCTTATTGACTCTACAGTTGGAAATCGTGGCTCCATGTTAAATCATTGACAGTTTCAGTTGATTCAATCCCATCTTGTCCTAAATTTCCCTATTCTGACTTCCTGAACATTTTTTTGTCTATGAAGACCTTTATTTTTATAAAGTTTACCTATTTTCCACTCAACTACCCATAAATTTTCATGATATTAGTGAAAAATTCCATTGAAAGTTTCCTGCCACTAATAAAAAATAACTTCTCATCGCCAAACATGAGGTGGGACACTAAACTATTATGAGACTTGTGCTTGAAAGGTATGATCATTCCATGCATTTTCCCATTGTGTATATTCCTTGTTAGAGAATCTTTATCCAAGATAATGATACTACAAGTCAATGGGTCTCCTTTCCTTAATCCTCTTACTAATTTGTAAAATCCAATGCCCTTTCCCATACGAGAGATTTTAAACCATGGTGAAGTATAGCACCAGAAACACAAATCACAGAACCATTCATCAAAGACATATTTCTTCATGAATTTTAATAAATATATCCACTATAATATATCATAATCCTTATCCATATTCACTTTAACCATCTCATTGGATCCAATAGTCTCTTTATTTAAGTCTTCCACCATTTCTATAGAAATTACGATAGCCCCTGGGATGTTTCTCTCTTACACCAAATCATGTTTCTCCTCACAAACGATTAATGGTGTCACTATGATGATTATCCTATTTAAGAGGCTAACATGGATCTTTTAAGAGAAGTTGTATAGACATATAGGTCTACAATGATTGATGTCACTGGGATCTCTTACTTTTGGTATAAGAATCACTCTTAAAGCATAAAATTCTCTATTAAGTGGCTCACCCAAGTCTTGGACCACCCTCTTAACACGCTCCTTCATGATGGGTTGTTTTGAAAAATGAAATTTCACATTTTTGGATTTGGAATCTCGCACATACACTCTATTAGAGCATGGAGTCGGTGCCCTTGCTGGGTGGGGCGATGGCGCTTTTGTCTCACTCTATGGTCGAAGGATGTTTACATTGGGATGGACAGCCCCTTCACGGCAGTCTGGATCTCTCAATATGGGATCCCGCTTACCCGTGTGAATGATTCTTTCCTGAGTGTTATAGGGGATTCTATTGGGATGTACCTTTGTGTGGATGATCAGATGATTCGATTGGACGAGTTGTTGGTTTCACATATCTATGTCGTGATGGACATTTCTCGGCCAATCTCAGACCATGTCGTGATCCAAATCAAAGGGGTGATATATCGTCACCAAGACTTGATCTAACCCTCTTATCCCTATTTCTTCTTTTTCTATCACAACTTAGGCCACACTCTACAGGTTTTTCGCGTGGCTCAGGGGAAGGTGCCTGAGGAGTTTCTGAGGCCTTCCGAGTGATAACCTACCTCACTGTCATCTTCGAAGAGAAACAATCTAGGAAAAGGGTTGGCCTTCTCTCCTCCAACTCAAGAATTTGAGGCATCCCCATAAAAGATTTTTCTTGTCGTTCAAGCATCCTCCAGTAGGGATTTGATTTTTTTCAACCGAGTCATGTGTGGGAAAACACCTTTTCGAATTTGAGAAGTGGGTCCACCTCTAGATGGGACATTCCTCAGCAGTCAAATCAGGATCAGTCTGTTGTTCCCATGGGTCACTTCCTATATCTTCATTACAGATATTCCCTAAATAGATCTTAGTATATAAGAATCAGTTTCTACTCAAAATTCTTCATGTAGTGAGTAACTCTCTCTGCCTTTGTCTTCTTTTTCGATTGTGAAGCCCACTCTTCCATCGAATGCATAGACGGAGCTGTCATCCCCTCCGATCTCACCTCCAGCATCTTCTATAAGATATTTGGAAGACTTTAAGTACCTTGTATCTCCAACGAACAAAAACATGGACTGTCCGAGCAGAGTTCACACTCTTAAGACCATTAGCACGAAGGTGCAGATCGGCATGCACACCTTTTCCCAATCCAAATCTAGTGATATAATCTCCCCACAGTCATATCTTCTTACCAATGTCCAGAAGTATAGGGCCAAAACTAAATGTGCACTGTTCAATGATTGGAGTTTTAATCTAGAATGCCTTAGGGCTAGGGGTGTAGTAGTTATCGAATTATTTAATCACTCAGTATCTATGGTGTAAATTCTTGAACCAAAATTGGCATCATATATAAAAGATAAAGGAGTATGCTCAGAGGGTCAAAGTACATGGATTCATGAATGGGAACCATCCCAACTCCCAACTATGGATATTCTGGAAGGACCATATCATAGTCAAAATGTTCAATGCATCAAACCAGTACCTCTCCATGAAACTTTTAGTAGGTAATCGAGGTATTTTATTCTCTATCATCTACGCTAAATGAAACCCCTAGGGAAGAGAGGTTCTATGGAATGACTTAAAAGGCCTTATCTATGATAATAACCCTTGTATTTTCAGGGGCGATTTTAATACTATTGCATCACCAGAGGAGAAACAAGGGGAGTGATTTTCAAAGGAGTGCAATCTAGACATTTGATTAATTATTCGATAGAATAGGCCTTATGAATGTGGGCTTTGAGGGAGACCTCTTCACCCGGTGTAATAATAAATGGGGTGGAAGGAGCACTTAGTTTCATCTTAACCAGTGCTTGATTAACATGTCCACTATTTCTCTCTTCCCGAACGTGATATCCTATTAGCTGGTGTGGTTCTTATCAAACCACTCTCCATGGATTTCTTTGAGCTACAGAACATTGAGAGTTGATCACACTTAATTTTATAGGACATGGTTGGAAGATCCTAGCTTCAATGACGTGGCTAGGGAAGCATGGAATTTTACTCACTCATAGAACCTATGGATATCATTCCATAATGAGATCAGGCAGCTCAAACATCTGTTACGAAGGTGGAGGATGATTTTTCCCACCCATGATCAGGACCGTCTTGTGATCTATAAGGAGGATGAATTTATGGAGGATATCTGAAAACAAGAATGGGATGAAAATTTATTTAATAAACTAAGGTATAAGAAGCGAATTATCACTCATATTATATCAAGGTATAAGAGGCTTGAAATAGAGGGAGAAAGAGTAATATGGCTTCATGAGGGGGACTAGAATACTGGCCTTTTCCATGCATGAATAAATGACAGGTGTCATATTCACATGCCAAATATTCTCAGGGAGGATGGATTCTACTCCAATGACCAGGATTATGTTGGGTTAATGGACCACAAAAACATCAATGGTTTACTAAAAAGACCCAATTTTTACATGGTAAAAGGATATCCACGTGAATAAAAATAGACCTTTTAGGACATCCCATGCAGTGTTACAAAGGATATTGATGAGCGCTGGAGGAGGAATCTAGAGGAGGATGATGTTCGAGAGGGGGTTTGGACTTTGAACCCAGATAGTGCACTAGGGTTTGAAGACATACCTGGTTCATTTTATAGGGATGCATGTGATATTTTCAAAGGGGATTTATGAGATAGGTGTTGGATTACTTCTAAGGAAGACACCTTTCGTGCAAATCCACTGCAACCAAGAAATTTTTGATACTGAAAGTTTGCACCACCCAGTCTATTGAGAAGTAATGGCCTATAAGCATGTGAACCATGCTATAAATGGTTGTGGTTAGCATCCTCAACAAAAATTTAGGCCATCCCTTAAATACTTGGATAGCAGTAGAGCATCATGACTTCATTAAATAGAGATCAATACAAGGTTATATTGGAGTGGAGTAAGAAATGATTAGTGGGATCAACAAAAAGACCTTCGTGAATAACTTGGAAATCATATTAGACATGAATAGGGCCTATGATAGGATGGGATGTAGTTTTATTTTAATGGTTTTGGCCTATATGTGTTTCTCCAACTAGATCTGTTACCTACTATTCTGTTGCTTCAGCTCGGTATGGATCTTCACTTCATTTATGGGTAAGCAGTTCGGGTTCTTCAAGGCCTATCGATGTCTATGAAAATGGGATCCCCTATCCCCAAATCTCTTCATTCTCCCTCAAAATGTGCTAAAATACTATATAATAGGGGTATACACATGAGAAAAGTTACTCAATATTGCACTAGGCATGCTACAAAGGGTATCTCATACTTTATGTTTGAGGATGATGTAATAATGTTTATTAATGGATGTAGGATATATGTGAATGGAATGAATGGGATTCTATGGGAATATTGTAAATGGAGTGGGCAGGAGGTGAATTGGGAGAAAAGCCTCTATTATACTCCTAAGAAACTCTCAAATAGGAGGACTAGGACTTTGGATGATAGCATGAATATGAGGAGAGGTTCTTTCCCCATAGAGTATATCAGAGCTCCTATTAGTCCTAAATCCATCCGTTTATATAATTTTGATAAGATTATGGGCTAGATTACAGGGTTCACTTTCAATTGGTAAACAAGTTCTTATATTTTGGAGGGTGCATTACTCTGTTAAATAGTGTACCTATTTCTGTCCCCATGCATCTCCTATCCACCATGAAGGTTCCCAAAAGTGTGATAGCTAACATGTAGAGGATAATGGTGTCCTTCATATGGGATTGAAATATGGAAGGTAGACATCATTTGGCCTCATGGAAGTGTTTAGCAAGCCCAATAGCTGAAGGGGCATCAATATGAGGAGTGTATCCTCAACCATGCAAGGGACGCACTTTAAACATTCATGCAAAGATATAGAAGGCCAAACTCTATAGGGTATTCTCATGAAATATAAATATGTCCTGGATGTGGTGGTGCAGTGTTATCGGTCCTCGAGGATATATATGTCGATTCAACCCTACATGAAGGACTAGTGTCCTCATGCTAGGTGGCAGGTGGGTAGAAGATATGTGAACTTATAGTGTCCAGATTGGGGTGGGGGGGGGGGGTTGTAGTTTTCAGGTGGTCCCACACTGGATATGTCCTTCAGGGAATCATGCATAAATCCCATTTTTATTCCAATGTTACTCTAATAGAATCAATTCGCCACCTTCAATGTAATTGTTCTTAGCGAGAATCCCGACAGACTCATATTCACAGGCTCTTTATCAGGTAAGTTCTCAATAAAGTACTATGCCCATGTGAGGATGGACCCAAATATGGTGGAACCGTGGGGGTAAATATAGTGGTTGAAGGGGATTCCACCAAAGTTTTACTTCTTGATGCGGAGAATGAGGAATAACGCTATTCCCACTGATGAAAACATCCAACGCATGGGCGGGACCATGACCCACAAATGCTGGTGTTGTAAAAATCCCAAAAAATAATGATGGAGAACCTATTATTTGATTGCAAATGGGATCACAGGATATGGAAGGTGAAAATAGATTTCTTTGGGTGGCATGATTAAGGAGGGATACAAGAGAATGTTTTAAGTTTGTGGCTGAATGGAGAGGGTGATCACAGTCCTGAGAGGAAAGGTCGGGCCATCATCCAAGTGGCATGATGTTGGACCATTTGGAAAACTAGGAATGACACTCGACACAATAATATCATTAGAACTAGAACCAGGATCAACATCAAAATTAAGAACACCTTGATTGACTTGGTCAGTTTGTGTACAGAATGCCTAGGAGCTCCCTTAGTAAGGCCTCTCAACCCAGGTACGTCCAACTAGATAGAGAGGATGGGACTAGGGAATTGGGTATGTTCGTACCCCCTAAAAAGAGGGTTTAAACTCAAAGTTGATACTTACCTCTTGAGGGGGGGGATATGAGAGGTGGAGGTGTTATAAGGGACCATATGGTGTTCTTCATCACTGCTTTCTCGACCTTTTATGGAAGAGGTGATGCCCTTCAGGCCAATGAAAATGCGATGGTTACTGTGTTGGAAGTGAGAAAACACATATCAATATGAAGGGGATTGAGATAGATTCCATGATACTCTAAAAATCACTATCAGTTATTTGAAGTTTTCCCTGGAGCATATCATATTAGATCCTCAGGTGCCAACAGATTATGGGCTCCCATACAGAGATCACTAACACATGGGGCGAGGGGAACAATGTTGTGGACTTCTTGGCATCCTAGGCTTCCCAAGACCCAAATGTATACCTCTTCCTTAACATGGGATCCTTTCCTCTTGGTGTCTTCAAATTTGTTATTAATGATGCTTTGGGCCTCAACTACTTTAGAGCTCCATGATGTACATCTTGTGTGTTGTGTTCTGTGTGTTTCCAGAATCAATAAAAATGATAGTGTTCAGTCATTCAATGGATTGATAAAGTGATGGTATATGAAAAGTTATCAATTTATTATTTTTATAATGTTATAAATATTATATTATTTTAATAATTAAACACATAGGTTTATCCATATTATTTTGTTCAATGAGATAAGACATTGTCATTCATGGAGGCGATAGTCCACATGTATGCATGATTAACTATGCCATTCCAAAATAAATGGATGGAATGAAGGTAAATATAAAAGGTGAAAACTTAGTAATTTTATAAATTTGATAAGTAAAATAATTATTGATTAAACATCTCCTTGATTCCATCCCTTCTATGTGGTGATGAAAAACAAATACATCATGTGGTAGAGGGATTTTTTTGCACTTGCACATGATCGATGTATTTTTTTCTTAGAGTATTCTATAGAATTGATTAATAATTGATGATAAACTAATATAATTAAATTTATGTATATATATGATACACAATTATTTATATAAAAAAATATAGGTAATATTAAAAAGATAAAATTTAAAAACAATGACTAAGAGCAGTGTAATACTCATGTTGGAAACATTGATTTTCCAGGTAATTGTCCTTATAAATTAATGGATTAAGAAAATTAAGTGAAAATAGGCTATAATTAATGATAGATGGATCTAGGATGATAAAATGGGACTATTTTAACTATTTAATCCAAATGCAAGTGTGTTTAAAGAATGAGCTTCATTGGTACCTTTTATAAGTGAATGAAAGGGCACATTCCATTAAAAAGAAAGGTATGCGATGGGAATGAATATAATGGCATTAATTATAGGTGAAATAGGTGAGGGGAGGTATTCAATGTATGTAGTTAACACTATAAAACCTAAAAAATTAATCCATGAAGGTCTAAAGGACATGTTAACTTAGGAAAATTTTGGAAAAATTAGATTACTCGCTTAACAAATATTTAGTATTAATTAAATATTAGACATGGTAATTAATTTATTTGAATAAATTTTCTATGATCCTTCACAAAAAAAAATGCCTGGAATCAAAATTTATTATAAATTTAATCTAACTAAATTTTTAAATAACAAAAAAATTATATTTAAATTCAAACATATAATATATCAAAAAACAACATTTAGAATAAAATAATTCTTATGTTCAAAAATGATGATCATGTGTTAAAAATTAGGATATATTTAAAATATTAAATAAATATATCAAATTTTAGATAAAATGGGTTCCAAATATATTTAATTTATTCTTATATCACAACCTACATTTTAGTTTGTGTGAAGAAAGATATGGAACTCAGTATATTTTAATGGAAAATATATATACTAATATCCTAGATTGTTACATTATACCTTCATTAAATAAAATTCAACCATACATTTTTGTACAAAAAAATTAAATAATGATGTGAAAAAATGATAGACATGCTTCAGGATAAAAATCGAAATGAAATGTCTTAATTAATATATTATGTAAAATTATAAGATAAATATTTTTAGCCGATATTGTTAACTAAATGATTCATTTTCTATAGGAAAGTAGATTCTTCATAACCCCCTTTTAAATAAATAAAAAAATTTCTAGTTGTTTTTAGACAATCCCCAGTGTGTTTTTTCAAAAACAATTACCTATATGAAATTTAAAAATATTCCTTTCATCATCCTCACCACTTGATATTACGTGACACTTCATCATTATTTTATTTATTGTGTGTTAGACTTCAACTATGTTGACATTGTTAATAATATATTCTGAAAGTTTATTTGGAATAATAATATGATTTATAACCGCAATTATTATCCTTGTATATTGAATTTTGGAAAAAGCACCACTTGTTTCCATTGCATCCATTGTTAGCTGGGTTCATCCTTGCTCTAGAAATTAAATTAAAAGAATGTTTAGGGGTTATAATATATAAATGAGTAAATATAAAAAGGTAAAACTATGATGTTAGAATAAATAATCAATAAATGATTTACACACTCAAGCTTGTGAGTCTTTATCTGCAATATAGTTTATCAATAGTCATTCAGTATTATGTTTTCTAATATTGTTATCTTCTATGAAATAATATGTTTAAATCCATTATATTGGATTGTAAATATAATATGTATTATCCCAATCATACCCCTAGGATATTATATCCATGTGTATCGTTAAGACCCATTCACTATGCACAAAAATGACGGCTGATATATAACTGACCAACTCCTTTTGGGATTGTTACCTATATATGAATCTTCTCCAAAACTGTGTCCACTTACTTGTATCCATATGAGGATATAATTTCCAAAAAAACAAAAAATATCTTTAATATCAAAAAATCAGGAGGTTCTCTTCTAATTAGTTCTATTATTTGGGATTTAAATATTTTCATCTAATCATGATATCTACAAAATAGAGGGTATTCTAAACATTCAACTAAAAGGTTTATGTATAAAATTGAAAATAAGACAACCCATAAGACCTAATCCCATGATTTAATTTCTGGATCTAAAATTATACTCAAAAGATAACATCCTAACCATTAATGTTATCTAAAAACTAATATTATACACACTACGGTTTCACCTGACACAAGCTCCCAGATCAATTTCTAAAAACACATAACATACAACATTCACTTTGATACACGTCTATGATTAAAATATATTTACTTCATTTAAAATACAAATACCAATAAGTCTAGATTATTGGATATTTAATATAAATAATACACTAAAAAATCTTTGGACTTCTCAATAAATGGAAATTTATTCACTATTCAAGAAGTTGAAAGATCCATACAAATTCTTAAATGTCACTGATAAATTCTACACAAATGATACTATTCTAGGATTAACATACTTAACACTTTACTTCGTAACATGGGGAAAGGGACACATAAAAATGGGTGATCGCAATTTCTCAATAAGGGTAAAAATCATAATAAATCATAATATGACAGATGTAAGGCATAATATGATATCATAATTAGAGACATCACAACTATGAGATGGTGTAATAAAGAGAAGATACCATGAAAAAATGGATTACATAATGATGATAATATATGTGTATGGAATCACAAGAATGAGGAAATACTATAAACATGAAATCATAAGCATCATTTAAGTCTCCATGCCTCATTAACATAATATAGTTCGATATCCTATGTAACATTCTGATATTTTTTCAAATATATAAATTTAATTTAATTTAAATTCATTAATTGATTATTCTATAAAAAATACATAGTTTATATTTGATCACATGAAAAACCATGATTATATTTCATTTAATGAAACATTGATTCCCCTTGATAACTTTTCTTACAAAGATGGTCGAGACTTACTGGATAATAATATATTAATAATATTATTATTTAATATCATAGTTTTATGTACATTTAATGGAACACCTATTATATACATAATTTGTGTAATTTTTTTAGATTTTATTTGAAAAAATAAACCACAATTTTTAAAATCATTATATAAAAATTTACTTTTTATGATTTTTTGGTGTTTTTCTCAGAAGTTTCAATTTTTGATGAATAGTGAAAAAATACACCATGTTAATTAAAAACTGGCTTTTTGTCAATATAATAATAAATGTTAAATTATATTTTAAATTAAATATAATGTAAAAACTAGATCAATTATATATCTAGAGATCCAATTTATGTAATTGGAATTATTATTATATTAAATGTATTCATAAATACTTAATGATCTTTTGAGAATATTCAATTTAAAACCCCGCTTTCTCTAAATATCTATGGGGTTCACATTAAACTTAATTTTTCCAATTTTATGAATTAAATTTGAAAAAATGGAAATAAATGGTTGTAATCAGTATGAAATTTTTTCTCTAATAATATAAAATTTAATTTTGATAAAAAATATTGACAAAAGTGATTAAAATTAAGGACAACGATTAAGGAAAAATTAATCTTAACAATTGATTAACCATTAGAGTTAAGGAACAAAATGACCTATACACTTATGAAAAGGACATTGGCTGACAATATTTTAACCATATACCATTTTTTCTTGAACTTTATTAGTTATTAGGCTAGGAGACCATGAATTTTACATATATGATACGTTAATTAAGGAAAATGTAATATAAAAGAGAATTATTCTTCACCATTAATGTTAAAAAACATTAATATATGAAAAAAACAACATATTTTCGTTTATACATATCATTTTTTTTAAAAAATTGAGTTATTTTTATCATAATGATTTATCATTGCTTTTAAATATGAATTAGTTACATTAATTTCTTAAGAAACACCGACACAATGATTGTTTTGTTAATAATTACCTAAAATAAATGATACTATAAATATAAAAAGTGAAATAAATTAATTTAATTGATGTACCGATCTATATTTTATAATTAAAATATTAACTCATAGATAGTAAAAACATTTTTTATACGGTTCAGGTAAAGGTAGTGTTTTGGCGCGTCACATGGGCTTGTTTATAAAATAATTTCCAAAAAACATGAGGTTTATATTTTGAAAATTATATATAATATTTATATATTTGTGGGTACATATTTTCTAAAAAAATTCACCTTAATGTTGTCTTAATGGTCAAATTACTTAGGTTATAAATATAGTTACATAAATAAAAACCAAAATGATAAAATTGGGGAAACTATAAAGTTAAGGAAATAAATTATAAAAATACACTGATTTTTGTGAGGTGGGGATTTTGATCGACCATAATTTTAGTTTACTACATTATTTTTCCATTTTAGAATACCATTTGTTAAGGGAGACCTTCCAATAGTGTTAGATTTTGGTAATTAAAAGAATGTGACACCTCCTCTATTATAAAAAGCCATGCATTCTTCCCCTTCCACTGACCTCTCATGCAAAATTATATTGTCCATCCTTAAAAAAAATAGTCTCAAACAATATAACCCCTTAAAATAGAATCATTTGTTTTTTATTAAATCCAACCAAGAATTCCTTGGTGAAAACCTAAAGGAGTTACTTGGAAAATGAGGTAACATTCCTCAACGTCCATTTATGTTTTATGTCATTACCCACCCCTTCATTTATTATTTTTCCCTGATTAAATAAGTAATTAAGTATCCTAAATATACTTATATGTTTTTATATTATGTTTTAAACCTTCACTTACACACACTTCCATCTAATGGGTAACAAACTTACTTTTTATGTGGACGTTGAACTACTGCCTCCCAAAATGACGATTGTTCATTTTTCATTTACCACCTCACATGGTGGGTATTATGATGGAAAAATAGTTTATATATTATATATATGATACAAATTATTCCTTTATTATTTTTTAATTTTTTAATAACATACAATTTTTATCTATCAATTTTTTGTAAATATGATAACATCGTTTGTAGAAGTGTGGACTACCGCAACCTCAAAGCAATGTGATACGCTCACACATTTAATGGAATGTATTGAAAATGGGATTAACTAAAAATATATATAATAAATGAAATATATATTATATTAATGATAGAGATACTTTTATTTATATATAATATATAATTTTCTTTATTACCCTTTCACACAATGAAAAAGTAATAACATTGGTCATGGACATGTGGACCACCACCTCCTCGACACGATGTGATTCTTTTTACATTACCAGAATTATATATAAACATATATGATTAAATAAACTTTTATTTATGATATAATTATCATTGTGTAAATATATAATGTTACTTACCCTCTTAACATAATGGACTTTAAAAAATGGGAATGTTAATTATGCACATGTTTGTCCATACGTCTCCATGATTGTAATGTTGGTTTAATTTTTAATACCATATTTCATCATTGGTTTTAAAAGTATTATTAATGTATAAATATGATAATTATATAGTCATTATCATTCTGGAGCTATTTATGTAATAACCACATAGACCATAGCCGACCTATCAAAGTTAGTATTGAGCCATAGACAAAATATGGTCAAAACATCTGACTTAAAAATTATGAACTAAATAATTGTATGTTACACATTTATAATTAAAATAAAATTAGTAATAAAAATAGAAAAGGTTTTTAAATAATTATATAATTTACATAAGTTAATTATTAATTAATAAAAAGACAAATCAAGTAAAATCAGACTTGAGTTAAGGGATTTTCAGCTCACTTATTATATGTGTGAGATAAATGTCATATTCACCACTTTCTTATTTTGCGTGGTGTATCTACAACGCCATTTGATATATTATATAATCAGTACATTTATATTCATGGTATTTAAAAACATTAATATAATTTTATTCTTTAATGAGGATTATGATTTAAAATGTTACAAAGTGGTATGCGGAACATTGGAATGTTTAAGGATTATTTTCCTAAAGAATATTTTCAATTCTATTTCATATCCATTTGAGGAAATTATTTCACCATTTTCCAAAAAACCATTTCATTATCTACTCCTATGGTTATTAATGAACTAATTCAAGTATTATTACTATTTTCCTACACTTTGGTACTCATAATGTTTTAGAAATGTTTTTCAAGAAAACTCGACTTTATTCCCCCTTTAGTCAGAATACATTCATTCTTCTATAAACCATTTTTTCTTAAACTATTTTCAAAAAATGTTTTTCACCATTCCAAAATTATTTATTATAGAAATTTTTATCCTTTTTTCTTTTACCAATTTTTTTAAATGAATCATGTTGTCTCCTTCCAAAAAAATAATTTTTATAAGCCTTTTCCCGTGAAAAATGAAAGTCCTTTCTACCTCTTATAGTATTTACAGATTTTATCCATATTAATTTATTCAAAGTATCCTTTTCATATTTAATAGATAAATTTTTAATGAAATTATTTTCAAGAGTTATTTTCGTTGAGAATTGTTTTCGTAAAATGATTTTTAATATAAAGATGATATTTTCCCTCAAAATGGTTTAATGATCTATTAATTGTATTTATATTCATCAACATCAACAACCCTTGTCATTAATTATCTTCCACTGGGGATATTTTGTATTTATACCATCCTCATTCATTACTTGTATGTATTATTTTTTATTCAAATATATTCATATTTATCCCATTTCTCTACCATCAGTTAATCATGTTTCAATGATATTGTTATTTAACATGTTTCATTTCCATGGGATAATCATGTTTGAAGGATATAGTCATTTAACCCATTTATTTTACATGGGATAATCCCGATTCAACTATATTTTTATATAACCCATTTATTTTCCATGGTGTAATCATGTTTGAAAGATATGTTTATTTAACACATTTATTTCTCATGGGTTACTCATGTTTCAAAGTGATTGTTATTTAACCAAATTTTTTATTGGTTGATCATGTTTCAAAGAGGTAATTTTTAAAGAAATTTTATTTATATGGGTTAATTATATTTGATTATGTTCCAACGGTATTTAGGAAATTTAAGGGTGGTTACATTATAAACCAATAACATGTGGTTCTATGAAAGACCAATTACAGGTGGGTTTGTGATAGCCCTCCTATGCATTGGGTATGGAATTCATCTCTATGGATATATCATTGCAAGAGTTACATGCATAGAATTGTACCTCATAGTTATTTCATTTATATGTGTGAAATGTATGTTGATGTCCCAATATACCCTTATGTGTTTTTTACTCTTGATATATGTTTATAATGTTTCTAATGATCGATATTGATAACACATGGCTCATGATTATTGATTCTGATGTCTCTTAATATTTCCATGTATTCATATTTGATGGACTGGGTAGTTATGAGTATGATTTAATTTATTATTAACTCATTAATTTTTGTTAAAACGGTATTACCTTATGCAATCTTATTCTAATTGATGAAATTTAAATTTAAATTCTTATTTTTACCCACACAGAGCATTTAAGCTCACCATTCTTATCTTTCCTTTTCCCCGGGTTTTAATGAATGATTTTGAGAATTTTATCTCTACAAATAATATCACAAGGATGATGTTGGTGACCTATTTTCAAATAATAAAATCTTAGTAAAATGCGAGAAATGTAATTTTGACGACATATGATTCCAAGTTGATGTGAGTTATTTCTTTAACAGTTTTTACTAATTATTAATAAATCTAAACATAAAAGTTCCTCTAGTATGTAAGTGATCCATGTCATAATTTTGATGTCGTATTATTTTAATGGAAAATTTGGATAACAATTATTGGCACTAATGACAGGAATGTAAAGTAATGGGTTTCATTAAAATATCTTGGAGTGTGGGTTATGGGATGTTATAGTTGGTATCAATGGTCATTTTAGATAATTTTCTAGATTATGATATTTTCATATGAGGCTACCTTAACATTTATGGATTCCATCATAGGTCTATAATATTACGGATAATCGCATGTTCAATGTATTAGACACCCCATTGAGGTTTTAAGATATGATATCTTAAAGATATTTTTAGGGATAATTTTTTAGACGAGGTATTTCTATCCCCTAGGATAAAAATTATATGTTTTTGGCGAGGATCTAATTTTAATGTTCATTGAAAAAAACCTAAAACTTATAATCCTAGTGATAACCCATCGCATATAGAAAGGTGGTGGGGCTTAAAATAATGACCAAAGGACCTTAAGGGTTTCGTACACTACTACGGGCCTATATGATGTCCAGGTTAGTATGAAATTTTTATTTAGGTAAAGATCATTTTTATTTTGAAGAAATATTTTATTTTATCTAATGAATAGTGATTTATTTATTTTGGAAGAACATATAATTAAATCCTTCAAATATTTTGACTTCAAAAATAGTCATTAAATGTATGAATAATCTTATGTATATTTATTTATGAAATAATTTATTTTCATATTTGGATATTTATACTGAATATTGATGGGTAGTGAATCATTTGAAGGTTTACTAATTTTTGGAATTATCATTAAATTTTTAAGAATTTGGGTTTTGTTTAATCTCTAAATATAGGTGTAATAGATTGATTATCCCCTATATAGATATGTGGTCATAAAAAGAAGATTTTCATGCATCAAGAATTAAAATATCGTCTCAAATAATCATCGTTGAGAGAAAAAGATGAGATTTTGGTGGAAATTTATTAAATAATAAAATAATAATAATCAATTAAGTTTATTTCCTATAAGACTAGATGGTAAGATAATTATTTAACGCTTTGAGAAGACTCTTGAAGATAAAAAAATTATTATCCTAGTACCTTCAATTATAATGAAATAATATTCTTAGAAATCATCACATATTTATGTTTCTGAGGACCTTAACATTACAATTATCATTTACTTATTTGTGATTGATAAACTCAATTACCCTTTGAAATTATTTACACTTTTCCTCCATTACCATCTGTGTTCTTTCTTGGTGGAATCCAAGTAAATCATAAATTCTGGTGACCTTTATGCATTCCACATTCATTTTTATGATAAGTTTTTTATTAAATATTTTTATAACATGGGTTTCAAAAAATTAGTACTAGAAATGTTAATGATTTTATAACTGAGACATATTTAAGGGATAAATTCATTTTAAGGGGGTAGGATGTAACATCCCTAGATTTTATGAAATATATACTTTAAATTTAATTTAAATTATTTAATAACTTGTGTAAAGTGAAATGCGTAGTTTAGAATGAATCACATGAAACAACTAGTTTATCATTTATTTCATACAACATCAATTATTTTTGAAAAATTTTGTTACATGGAAGGCCAGGTATTACTAAATAATGATATACTATTAAGAGTATTATTTAATATAGCAGGTTTTCCACCTATTAAAAAAACCCTATTTTAGATATAATTCTTGTCACTTTAATAGTTTTTATAGGAAAAAATAAAAAACATTTATGAAATATTAATATAAAAATTTATTTTGCATGATTTATTTTAATTTTTTGAGAATTTTCAATTTTGGATGAATAGTGATAAATACTGTATTTTAGTTGAAAATTTCATTTTCATTTAAATAATTATTAATGTAATTTTTTTTAAATTACAAAAATAGTCCAATTATATATCTATTAATCCAAAATAGGTCATTGTAATAATTTATATATTTAATTTAGAAATAGAGTCTTAATGAACTGTTGAGCATTATCACTTTGAAATCCTGCATTCTTTTCATTTCTATAGTATTAACATCAAACTTAATTTTTCAACTTATGTGAATTGGATTTAGAAAAATAGAAATACATGGTTTTAATCAATATAAAATTTTTGGTCCAATAATATCCACTTAATTTTTGAAAAAAAATATTAGTAAATGTTTTTGAAATTAATTACATTTATTAAGGTAAAATTAAGCTTAAAAAGGTATGAAACCTTAATCATAAGGGCCAAAATAACCCATAAATTTGACCAGAGTACATTATCATAAAATAGTAATAAAATATACCATATTTTTTCTAATTTTATGAGTTAGTGGGGAGCATGATCATGAAGGATTCCTATATTATATGTTAAGTAAGGAAAAAAACAAAAAAGAATCCTCTCCCACCTTTAAAATTTATAAAACATTTAGATATGGAAAAATGAAACATTTTAGGTTATAAATAACATTTTGGAATATATATGAGTCATTTTTATATTAATTATTTATATTTATTTCTATTGATTAATTAGTTTCATTAATTACATAAGAAACACTTACACAATGAATCTTTAGTTAATAATTAACTATAATAAATGATAGTATGAATATTAAAAGTGAAGTAAACAGATTGAATTATTGTCTTTAAATATTATTTTAGATGAATATTCCATGTTACATAAATTTTAACTTAATATATATGAATTCTGATGTTTATTTATATTCTTAAATTAAAATTAAACAAATATGGTCAAAATTAAAATTAATGTTATTTTCCAATAAATTATATTTTATTAAATAAATTAAAATTAATAAAAATAACAAATTATTCAAAGTGATTTTAAAGTTTCAATAAATATGAAACAAATTTTATTAATATACCAATTGACCTTTTATAATTAACATATTGACCCATTGATAATAAGAACATTGTTTGCACGGTCCTAGTTAAAGTAGTATTTTGGCGCGTTACATGCACTTATTTTATAATTAATTTAAAAATCAAATGAGATTTATATTTTGTAAATTATATATAATATTTATATTTAATTGGGTATATATTTTCTCATAAATGTAACTTTAATTTTGTCTTAATGGTAAAATTACTTAGGTTAGAAATATAGCTACATTAATAAAAACCAAAATGATAAAATTGGGGAAACTTACAAGGTAAGGAATACAATTATAAAAATGAACTTATTTTTGTGCATTGGATATTTTTTAGTGACTATATATTAACTTTAATCCATTATTTTTCCATTTTTTAAGCCCATTTGGTATGTAATACCTCCCAATACTGTTACCTTTTGTTAATTATAAGAATAACACTCCCCCTGCATCATAAAAAGAATTCAATCATCCCATTCCTCACACATCTCAAGGAACTTTAGATCATCCAAACTATGCTACCATAGCATAAAAAAATCCCTACCCTAAATTTGGAATCCTTAATTTTTTAATAAGGCCACCCAAGAAGTCCCTTGGTGGAAACCAAATGTAGTTACCTAAAAAAAGAGGTAACATTATTCAATGTCCATTAGTGTTTTATTTTTATATCCACCAATTAATTTATTATTATTCAATGATTAAATAATATAATATGTATCCTAAATATACATATATGTTTTTATATTGAGGTTTCCACCAGCACTTTCCCACACTTCCATCTAATGAATAATGAAATTACCATTTATGTGTACAGTGAACTACGGGCTCACAATACGAGGATTGTTCATTTATCCTTTACTACCCCTCAAAGAGGGAATTATAAAGAAAACACTATTTTTATATGATATATATGATAATTTTTATTCCTTTATTCTTTTTATATTCTTTTATAACACATAACATTTTAGTTTTATTTTTGAATAAACATGATGACATCGTTTAATGAAGTGTGGACTACCACCCCTTAAAGGGATGTGACACATTCCCACATTACAAGGATTGTATTAAGGATGGGTTTAAATAAAAATATTTTTCACAAATAATATATATATATATATATATATATGATATTAATTACATGATTACATATATTTTTTATATAATAAATCATTTTCATTTCCACACTTTCACACAATGAAAAAGTGCTAACGTCGTTTGTGGACTTGTGGAATACCTCCTCCTCGACACGATGTGATTCTTTTTACATCACCGTAATTCTATATATAATAATATGATATTAAATAACATGTTATTTATATTATAATTATCATTATTTAAATATATAATTTTATTAACCCAGTTTCTATAATGATCGTTGGAAAGTGGGAATGTTACTCATGCGTACATAGGAGCTACCGTCTCCATGACTGTAACGTTGGTTCATTTTTTTCATAAAAATCATTCATGATTGGATTTAAAAGTATAATTGATGTATAAATATGATAATTATTTCATTATTATTATGATTTATTTTTTTATGTAATGGCATCATCAACCATATTCGACCTATCGAAGTCAGTTTTGAGACATAAGCTAAATATGGTAAAAACATCTAATATAAATATTATTTATTAAATAATTGTATATATCTAATTTATAAGTAAAATAAATTTAATACTAAATAGAATGTTTTATTAAAAAATTATGTAATTAACATATGTTTATTATTCATGAATATAGAGTACATGAATGACAAAATGGACTCAGTGTAATGGGTTTGCATCTCACTTTTTACATATTTGAGAAAAATGTGTATTTAACCACTCACTTATTTAAATGATGTATCTACTATAAATTTTTTATATATTATATCATTAATACTTTTAAATTCATTTAATTTGAAAAATTCATTTAAATTTATTCCTTCATGAGCCTAATAGTTTAAAATGTCTCAAAGTAGTATGAGACACTCTTCAATGTTTAAGGATTATTTTCCTCAATATAAATTTCAATGATAATTCATTTCCATTAAAAGAAATTATATAACCAATTTTTCATACACCCTTTAATTTTCCTATCCTATGGTTATTCCTATTCTATTTAAAATATTAGTAGAATCTTTCCAATCTTTGTTACTCAAAATGTTTTAGAAAATGTTTTTAAGAAAACTAAGCTTAATTACCTCTTTAGTGTGAGAACCTGTTTTCATTTAAAAACCTTATTTTCTAAAAATGTTTTTAACCATTCCAAAATGATTTATTAAATAAAATTTTAATTTTTTTTATTTTACCAATTTTTTCAAAGTAATATTATTCTCGCTTTCCGAACAACAAATTTTATAAAACTTTTTCCATGCAAAAGGAATGTCTTTTTTACCTCATACGAAATGTATGGATTTACCAAATATCATTAATTTGAAGAATAAATTTCTTTTTTAGAAGGATAATTTTTAACTGAATTGTTTTCATATGTGATTTTAAAAGAAAATTATTTTAGAAAAAATCAATATAAAAATAATATCTTCCTCAACAATTGTTTAATGATATTTTAATGGTATTTTCGTTCATCAAAATCTATAACACATATTGTTACATACCCTCCCATAGGGATATTTTTTTTGATTCCATAATCATTAATTCATTGGATGTATTATGTTTTTTTCAAATAGATTTTTAATCCAACCCATTTATTTTCCATGGGTTTACCATGTTTTAAAGATATTTTTATTTAACCAATTTCATTTCCATGGGTTAATCATGTCTCAAATATATCATTAATTAACCCATTTCTTTTCCAAGGATTATTCAAATTTGAAATATAATTTTATTTAACCTATTTATTTTCCAAGGGTTAAACATTTTTCAGATATATTTTTATTTAACCTATTTCATTATGAAGGGTTTCTCATGTTTAAAAAGATATTATTATTTGACCCATTTTCATTCCATTTTTTAATAATGTTTT
This sequence comes from Viscum album, assembly GCA_963277665.1. Classification (NCBI taxonomy): domain Eukaryota; kingdom Viridiplantae; phylum Streptophyta; class Magnoliopsida; order Santalales; family Viscaceae; genus Viscum; species Viscum album. Next base: position 1,468,366,030 of record OY728125.1, on the reverse strand, counting down.
GATGATATTTTTTTCAAAATTATTTTGTTTCCATTGTATAATTATGTGTGATGATTTTGAAATGGTACATGGAAAATTGATGGGAGGTTTCAGTATAAACCAATGATGGGAGGTTTTTTATTAAGCAATAATGGTTAGGTCTGTGATATTAAACCAATTCATTCGGTATGAAAGTAAGCTGTATGGATATTACGTTGTAATATTGAAATATACAGAATTCAATTGCATTGTTATTGAATTTATAAGTGTGATAATTATAATGGTGTCCCATGGTACCTTTGTGTTTTTCTTTATACTTGTTATATGTTTATAATGTTTCTAATGACCGAGACTGATATCACATGGATCATTATTATTGATCCTTATGACTCTTTATTTCACTATGTTTTTATATTAAATGGTTTAGGTATTTGTGGTAATGGTTTATTTTATGATTTTCTCATATAGTTTTTTAAAAGTCATCATTCCCTTATGCACTCTTATGCCTTTTGATGACATTTTATTATTAATTATTATGTTTATTCTTACTGGATGTTTGATCTTACCATTATTATGTTTCTTTATCCATAGGTTTTAAAGAATGATGTTGAGTATTTTATTTTTATAAAGGATATAATAAGGATAATGTTGATAAATTATTGTGATATATGAAAACTGTGTTAAATAGGAGAAATTTCCTTTTAACGAATTATGAGTATATGTTGATTTGAGATGTTTGTGTTAGAGTTTGTTCCAATTCTATAAAACTCTAAAAATTAAGGTTGCTCGATTATATAAGTGATACATGTTCTAGTTTTGATGTTGTAAGGCCTTGATGAAAAATATTGGGTCACAATTATCGGCATTAAATCCAGGAATTTAAATTTACGGTTTTCAGTACAGGATCTGGGATTGTGGGTTAATGGATGTTATAGCTTAACAACCCATACACTATAGTTTTGTATGATCATATCCCAAACACCATTATATCTCAATATATTATAACATTACCCAATAAATTAGAGAAATATATAATTCCAGACCTATACATCACATAATAAAAATATTTTATGTATGTGCCACATGGTTTTAATAAAAATATCATAAAACTACAAGGAAAATTTGGGATTTAGATTCTATTGTAGTGGTTACTTAATGAAGAATTCATGATTTCATCAATAAACATGAAATTATAATCCCAAGGAAAATAAATGGGTACATAATGACTTGAATCCTAATTTTAGGTAAATATCGCTCAACAAACATGCTTATGAATATGGTATTTAGTTCTAATATTAAATGGATATATAGTTTAGATAATAATTTTCCCAACGAATTGATGTGTTGGGAATATAGATGAATTCCCTTCAATCAAGAAATGGATCACAGGTTATTCACAGTGTAAAATAATCGAAATTTAATCATTCCAATAAAAGTGTATGATTAGGTGGGAAAACCGTAGTGTTGTTTCATACCATTTATATAAAATAGAATTTCATAATTCATATAAATAAATATGGTGAATAGTATCATTTTAAGAATAAACTGGATAAAGGAAACAATATAGATAATGAACAGTCATAAAATGATTAAGAAAAATTATTTGGAAGTATTAATTTCAAATGTACATAGAATAAATTTTAAAAGGAAGATTATATTAAACCATGATAGTAATAATTTACCCATTTTTGAGAACTTTAATGTGATCAGAGAAATTACTTTAGAAAATGAAAAAGGTGGCAGAAAGATACGTTCACCAGAAAATGTGTACATTATATTATCTTTGGTGAAAAAAACCAATAAAGAAGCAATAAATACATTACCTTTTAATTTTTTTTAATATATTCATTGTTTTTGAAAATTAGATTTTAAAAAATTTTGTAAATAAGAATTTTTTGAATATTTTAGAATATTACTTTAGAAGATAATAATTTTTAATACTAATCATGTGGAAAATATTAGAGTTCAATAAATCGATTTAGTGAAACACGCATCTTAAAAAGGATAAACAAAATATTTATAATTGGATAATATTTTTATAAACCTCACATAAAACATTATAAAAAATTATTTCCATTGGTAAAACATTGACATAAAATGAAAATATTTCGTGGAAATTATAGAAGTTATTCTTATAAACATCGTGATTTTACTTTAGAAGTGTTTCATAAAAGTGGAGGATAATAATTAAGGAAATTCATAAACCCAAAAAATGAAAATATACCATTTGAAAATATAAAGGAAATATATGTTAATTAGATTATCAAAATCAAGTAGATGTTTTACGACTCACTTTAGAAAATAATTGAGTTGAGAAAACAATTACAACATAGTAATATTTTAGTATAAAACCTTTTTCAGAGTAAAAGTTTTAAAATGAACCTAAAATATCATGAATAAATGTTATTTCATTATTATATATCAATTAGATACCATATACAGTATATTAAAACAAATTTATGAATAAAGAAAAATTTGTCTCAAAAAAGGTAGATTGATAAATTAACCTTCTTTCTTTATTTCCCCGCTTAGTTGATAACACACCAATTTAATATAAAACTAACATAACTATTTATATTCTATATCATAACATTAGTAATTTATATAAAACGTTTATAAAATTAATTTATAATTATTATCTATGAATATGGTGTTTTATTATAGCTTATTTTTATCATTGGTTGTTAATACTATTAATTATCATGCACATACTTTGAAATGTCAATAATAATACTTGATATTTGATAAAAATTCCATAATAAATAGATTAAATATGGATCTATATTATATATCTCATGATTATTTATAATGTTCAAATTTAATCCCATATGGTTTTTGATTGTGACTCTTGAATATGATGTTAGAGACAAACTTGTTTCAATAGTTTTTTAATGAATAAAGATGATATATTAATAACAAGTTTAGATATTAATAATATTACACCAAGAACATTAAAACATATTTAATACCATGTTATTATATTTCAATAATATTATATGAAATTCCATAATCGTTCCCTATATAAACATTATAGCATCACTGATGTTGGAATTAAACCAACAAACAAATCATGTCATAATTGTCGAATGAGTAAAATGTGATAGTACATATTGTTCATATAAAATTTATAAAGTCATATAAATGTAATATATGTCATATATATCCATCAAATATTTTATTATAACCATTATTTACAAGTGGGTTTCATAAATAAAATTCATTGTTTGGGGTGGTGATAGTCCACACGTACACACGATTAGTGAAATCATTTCTCAATGAATGGAAAGAGTGATGATATATAAAAAAAGTTCATTTAATTATTATAATAATTTCATAGAATACATATTTTTAATAACTATGTTTTTTGTTTATCCATTATAGTCGGTTAAGTGAAATAATATACATCATTCATGGATACATTAGTCCGAACATATGTAGGATTAACAATCTTGTTCCATAACAAATTGATAGAATGAAGGTAAATGAAAAAGGTAAACATTTGAAAATTTTATAAGTTTCATAAATAAGTAATTATTCATAACAAAGAATCCTTGATATCATACCTAATAATAGGTGATGAAAAATAAATCGCATCATGTCTTGGAGGCATGTGTCTGCATATACAGATGATCGATGTGCCTATTTTTTTGTAGCATATGCTATGTAATAAAATCATTGGGAGGATTGATTTTCCTAGGAATTATCCTTTGAAATAAATGGATTATGGTAATTAAGGGTTTCCAAAGGCTATAATTATGGGTATATGATAATATGATGAAACGATTTTTAGAGTTTCACAAATTAATTAGAATTTATGGGTGTGTGATTAAGGGGTTTAATTGGTCCCTTTTATAAGTTAGGAAAAAGTCACTTTCCATGGAAAAGAATATTAAGTAAGGGGAAATAATGAAATTTAATTAATGAAAGGTGAAGTATATGAGTGGTGTTTGGTAAGACATTTTTTAGTACATTACAACCTAAAAATGATTTATATAAGGTCCAACAGTCAATTTAATTTAGAAATATTAATTCCACATTAGATTACTATCTTAAGAAATAAATATTCAGGATTAAATATTAATTATTGTAATTAATTAATTACTAAAAACATTAGAGGACAATTCTCACAAATATTGGATATAATGAATAAAAATTTAGTATCCGTTTATTATATTTCAATTTCTATATATGATAAAATTTACTTTTAAAGTAAAAAATATAATATATTGAAAATATATCTTTTATAATAAAATACTACTTATGTTCAAAAATGATAATCATGGGTTTGTAATCATGATATATAAAATATATTAAATATATTAAATAAATATTTATATAGATTTTGGGAAAATGGATTCAGAAATATCTAATTAATTATTATGTTATAATAATATTGTAATTAGTGATAAAATTAGTGAATGCAATTATTTAAAATATTCACCTAAAAAATAAATATTTCTGAAAAATACCAAAAAATAATACCAGGCTGTTTTTTTATTATATATTAGAAAAATAATAATTTTAAATTTTTTTTCAATAAATTATATGTTTAAATTGTAATATAAAATTATAATTATTAAGATAAGTTGATTTTATTTAAAAAAATTATTTCTTAGACATTAATTATTTATAATATTATTTCATACAAATTTTCTAACTTAAATAATTTTAAATATATATATCATATATAGATATCTTATAAGTTTTCATAATAAAATTTTATGGATGATTAATTTTAATTACTAACATAGCACGACCTTCATTTTAGTGTGCATGAAGAAAGATATGAAACTCTATATTATTTAAAGTAATATATATATATATATATATATTGAATTCTCAGGTTGTTGTACTGTTCTCATAGAGAGACATGAATTTGTGTCAAAGAAACAGGATTGAGTATTTGTATATGTTCTACTTAGAGGTGTCTTATACACTATCTAGTGAAAACATTATTGCATTTTCTCTAAACTGGAAGAAATAGGATTCCCAAGAGCTTAGATAGAAGACATCTAAGTAAGTATAGTGTTAGATGTGTTTAATGGGTGATCTTAGGTTGGATAAGACGATGGAATTAGGGGTAGTTACATTTATACTTTTGGTTGTCACATCATATTTATTGGACTCAGTGAAAACTATATACGAGTAATATTCTGAGTGTATGGTGATTCCATAATGATTGGAAAGATTTTTTATAGAACAACATCACTCCTTAAATAATTACGACAAGAATTATATCTGTGGATGGGTTTTAATTTCTACTCTTATCAGGGAAAATCATATGTGAAAATTGCATGAATCATGGTGCATAATTCATCACTGTTCAATTAAGATGTTCCATGAAATCAAACAATAGTTTGGGTAGCAATGTATGAAAAGGTGTATCACTAGTTTTCTTTTATGATGTCTAACCTACAAGAGAATAAAGATTAAACATCAATATCTTGGTAGTTTACTCTTGGAACATCCAGATCCCAAGTGTAAATGGGATGATGTCATGATGAATTTTTTGATAGGTTTATTGAGGAACACAAGGAATTGACATATTTAATTGGTGACAGTATATGGACTGAATAAGATAGAACATTTTATCACAATTTGGGAGACTCATTCTATAAATGTGATGGAAAAGATATATGTTCATGAGATTTTACATATACACAAAGTTACCATTAGAATTATATTCTATAGAGATACATGCTTTTCACGGTGGTTATATTAGGTATTAAAGATGTAGTTGGGGAAAATCTGAGATTATTATGGAATATTACCACAAATAGATGGATAGTCTGGGAGGATGATCTAGATTCTTGAAGATATTCTATGAGTTTTCAACCTAGACTTTCGAGGATCTTTGGATGATCATATAACCTTATTAGAGAATTTTTATAAAAATAGTTACTAGTATTTTATCCAAATGGACCCATATGAGGCTCTCTATAGTCGACCTTATCACTCACCATTATGCAGGTATGAGGTGGTTGAGGTTGCTATTATGGTGAGAAGCTTGGTGATGGGGAATTTGGATAGAGTGCTGTTGATCTGAAAGTGGTTAGTCACCAATCAGAGTAAATAGATATCATATGTTGATCATAGGATGAGACAATCATATTTTACTATGTACATCCTTAAATTCTTATGGATGGAACCTATATTGGGGAATTGATGTCATTAGAAATAGGGAAATATGGCACTGAGGTTTTGTAGACTATTTGATATGATTGACCATACATGGATAGTGTCATACCATTTCTATCCTCCTCAATTCTACTATGGTATATATATTTTCTTCTACATATGTCATCTTCAAATGTACACACCTAATAATAAACATGTTACAGAACATGAGGTTTTTGATTCAGAGTTTCATTCATTATTTAAAGAATGGATTGTTCATATATTCAACCAAGGTGATAATTTTTTATGGGGGAAGACATTGCCACTATTTTGGATCTTATGATGTCATATATGTGTCTAGGAGGAGACTTCAGAGTGGGATTCTGACATTTGGTTTTAATATCCCGATTTATTTGGTCTCGACTCTATGGATTCCTCTTGAGGCTTAAAATCCAAAAGAGGGGGGTTAATTGAAACACCATCATTTTCAATGGTATTTTGGGTTATACCATGTCATGTTTATTGTGATGGGTTGGAACCTTGATGTTGTGGATTCTTGAGTCTGGTATGTTTTGGTAGTTATTGGAAGCTTAAAATGGGTTTTATATCTTTTTAGTTCAAAATAGGAAACACTAAATCCTAGGTGTAGGTCGTGGTGGTCTTGGTGTACTTTTGTGTAAAATAAGAAATGGGAAATTGGGTATGGCCATACCATGGTGCTTGGGGAAGAGTCATGTGGGTCACAGATTGTGTAGTTTCACTATACCCATGATAAAGAACATGGTGATGTAAATAGTCCCAGGATAGGTGATATACCATAGGTGATGGGAATTTAGGGATAATTTTTAAGAACAACATGGTCATTACAGGCTGTGGTAGTGGATGTGGTGATATCTACATGGGTATGAAGCAGTAGAAACAATCGAACTTAGTTTCAGATATCATCCATTTCAAATAGAAATAAGTGTAAATTATGAATAAGGGATCATTAATTAGGGTTAGATTATTCCTTATTTTCTAGATGAATTTCTAGAGTCCCTGAAAAAAAAATGGTCCAAACCTTGTGTGGCCTCCATCCAAGCACAAATTTCTTCCTTAGTCAGATTTATATTTCCTCTCCTTAGGTTAATATGAGGGATTATTTTATCTTCCATTATTGGTACAAATAGTCTGGGGAGATTTTTTAAGGATATCTACTGATTATTTTTTCTAAAGGTGAAATATTATTCACCTTAAAAGATCATGGAATAATCCTATTATGGCTTAGACTATAGAACTTTCTATATTCCAATATGGATATTCCCACATTTAGAAAAAAAATACTTTCTTCAGGATCACTGGTGTTGAATGACATGATTGTGGTGTTTTGATTGGTGAATCATCTTTCTAGAGTCTCTTATTGTCCAAATTTGATGATCCCCTTTTGGATTCAATGTTCTCTAATTCACATGTGACATTAGATATGGTTCTATTGTCTCTCAGTGTGAGCTAGTTTTGGGTGACCACCTACTTAGAAAACCTTAACATGTTTTCTGTAATCCTAAGGTAAGATGTTATTTACTATATAAGGCCTTGAATATACGTTTTCTTGTTGTGAATGTTTTTCATTGAAACCCTTGATTGATATATGTTTCAAACAGGTATGTGAGTGTCCTTTGAGACCCATCCTTGATATGCATTTTTATTATTTTTATATATTATATGTAACCCATGCTCAGTAATGTTAGCATGTGGGAGTGTTTAAGGTGTATCAAGAGGAATGTTCATGAAATTCCTTACTCTTCCATGCTATGATATTATTTTATTGTGGTATTTCATAGCTCTTGTAACCTTGGTTTAGGTATCATCGTGATCAGGTTGCTTGGTTTTTTTAGTTTCCCCCTTGGAGTGGGCGTGTTATGATGTGAAAATGGCTATGGAATTCACCTTGGTTGATGGTATGTGTCAGATCGCATATATTTTGGCCGATGTGGGTGGATATCGTGTAGGGGTGTTAAGAGTCATTTTCCTATAGATAAATATGGTATATTTTCATGTCAGGGGGATATACACATCCAAAATCAATCCGAAATTTCAGGTGGGACATACCATCATATGAGGATAATGAACACTACAAGGTGGGGCATGGATGTTCTTATTGATGAAAACCATCAAGGTTTGACATATGGAATCCATTAAAGCCAGAACATGGAGACAAGGATGATAAGAATAGATTCCCAAACAACTTTAGGAATAATTACGATGTCTAGTGACATAAATTTGCATTATTATCAGCAACATGCAAAAAAATGTGGGGGTTGGGGTCCATAATGTCTTGGATAACATATGACGACTCGACACATGTGTGATTTTATGGTTGCATGTGAATTTACTACATGTCATGACTATCACTCCCTTACACTGACATAATAATTATTTTTAATAATTTAAATATATTTAGTTTTTCCTTTGATATTCAAACAAGTCTGTGTTTTAAATTTTTATTTCTTGATTTTCAGGCATAGTTAAATTGTCAGTTCATGGTTAGTAGAAAACATTCATAGAATTTGTTTGGATGTTTGTTATTTTTATCAAATCCAACCGCATGGTCGGTGCATGGTTTCCCTAACCATGAAGTATTCTTGTATAAGGTGTCAAGGGACTCTATTAAAGCCATAAGGTTGGCTCATGGAGTGGACAACTATGCATCCAAACTTTCCATGGTATCCATTAAAAAATATAAATAATAAAAATTATAAATTTCATTAAATTAATAATAATAATAACAATAATAATCCTATTATCTTCCACACCTCATCACATTATTAGAAGAAGACCCCCTCACCCTCTCCCTTTCACATGATGCTTCCCAATAATGTATTCCACCTACATTCTACCACTTATTCTCCTATCCATTTGACATTTGATTTCCAAGATGCTTCCTTATGTGCTCTACCCAAGCAGGTTTTTCTTCTTCTCTTCTTCCCTATTCTCATTATATTTCTCAGTTTCTCATTTCCTTCTTGAAATGTGGACACCCTAACTGAACCCTAAACTAATTTTGGTTGTGGTATTTGTTGATTATAAGTTATAAGGGTCTATGGTGGTTGATTTAGGGTTTTTTCATCTCCGAACATTTAAGGCATCGACTTAACTTTAGCTATAAGGTAGGTTTTTTTTGCAATTCTTCAATTTTTCACAATTTTAATTAACACTTTTTTATTTTTGTGTTTCTAGTATTTTTCTCTAGTAAATTTTTTAGAAATATTTTTGAGGGTGACTTACAAACATATTCATGGGTATGGAATACATATATACACCCTCTTTGTAGATATACCCTCATGGAGAGGAAAATATCTTCATTGCGTTTGTGGTATATATATATTTGTATGTATGTATGTATGTATGCATGTATGAAAAAATTCATGTTTATTTAAGAATGAACTAGTGGATTCATGAATTCATCATCAGGAGAAGGTTTTTTTGTGTAGGTTAGCTATACCCTGACCTTTAATTTGACTTCTAAACATTCCTGGGTTTTTTAAATGTTTTGTATCAATATACTAAATTTATATACTAGGTAAAGTGGCCTTTAATTCATGGAAATTAATTTTCACTTACTAACCATGATTTACCAAAGAATCTAATAGAGCTTCCATTTTCATAATCATTTTTAATATTGATTGACATGTTTTTCATTTTAAATGATTAATTGGATTTACAAATGAAAATATTTTTCTCAATTCTAATGCTATATGGCACGGTTGGAACCTTCAATTTTTTTTACAGAAATAACAACCCATTTTTAAGGAATTCCCATTTTATTTAAAATGTGATCTCTAATAAATGTGTGGAAGGTAATATATGCCTAGTCATGAAGATTCTGATTTGTTATGAATTTTAGAAAGCTAAAGTGGATGAATTTAAAAAGGAAGTTCAGAGGTGATTAAGTGGATAGTGGTTTAAGGTAAAGTATTTTAAAATTTTTAATACGTTATATTGAAAAAAAATCATGTCTGTTTGGGCGTGGAACATGGTAATCATGGGTACCTTAGTGGACAAACTGGGTCTAGTGTGGTAGGCAAGATGGTACAGATATGGACCAATCTCCCTAAATGGACTTTGTTATAAACCTAACCAAACTATGATGATGGGGATTGGTTGGCGCAAGTAGGAGATGGACCTTCGTTCCCTTAATGAATCACTGAGAGTATATTGATCATACAACCCCACTAACCTAAGCTACATAGGAATTTCCTATAGTGATTTCTATCATTTTACTCCTAATTTCTATGGTACTATTTTTAAAATTCACCAATTCTTGGTTTCCTTTTTTATTTCTAAATGATAAAAATAAAATTATACCTTCCTTTGTGTATAACACCATGTGATATTATTTTACTCATTTTATTTTGTCACTAACACTCTTATTTTATCAACTACTTTTTACCAACTTTTTATTAGAAAATCACTTATTATTTAGAAAAACTATTTTAGAAATTATTGAGAAAAATGTTTTTTAGTATCAACCTAATACTTTTTTTAAAGTAAATGGAAATAACCATATTTTTAAGTTAACTATTTTTAATATAGCATGTATTTGTTTAATTTTTAAAGGTGTGTCATAGATATTATTTTATTCTCATAGGCCTACTGAGATTTAATATTCATTCATGTAGTTCTATCTTAGTTTTTATCGTCTAATTTTTCTCCCATACTAGACTCAATTATCATGGGGTGGTGTTGGTTTAATGGTTGATGTTGACTTACAGGGTCACATAAGGCTGTGTCTAGTTTTTTCATTGCAAGTTCAATATTATTTATTCTATTCTTATTTATCTATTTTCATGCTATAAAACATTCCCAACTAAGAATTATTGATTCTTGACACTCATTTTTTTATTAGGAATATCCAGAACACATCTCGGGACTTGTTGCGAGCCATCTCGGGTGATCAGTTTATGGTTGACCTAGGTTGGTTCATGAAAAAATGGTATGATAGGATTTAGCCCTTATTATTTAGGTATATCTAGTAGTTTGAATCTAGGATTTTCATAATTTATATAGGGAGTCATAGTGAGGTTCATGATAATAACATATTCATAGGGATGCTTTAATTTCAAAGATGTTCTGAGATAGTTTTCCCTCACAATCTGAGTATGACACTCAATTAATTTTGATGTTTTTTATTTTTGTTTGATCATTTCTGGTTGGTCTTGATTATTTGATGGCTTTCTAGGAGGAATTCAAAGCGGCTTGTGGTTACTATGTTTGGTATATAAAACCATGAATATACTATGCAACTGCTTCTAGTGACCTTTAATATTCTCTCTCAGTTAGTGTAGAAGCATCCAAACCATATGGACGAGCTATCTATAGAAGTTTTTCAATTGAGATTTTAGGATTTTTTATCACGTATAATGTTATTTTTTATAGTTTTGGTTTGAGTTTATTTTCGTGTGTTTATTTTTGAATTTAAAAATGGCATGTGTTTTATAAAATTTTGTTTTCAAAAAATAAAACCTTGGGCTGTATGAAAAAGAAATAGGTTATTATCGAAAGGAAAATTATTTTTGAAATTTAATAGATTTGATTTTTTTTTGAATTTTGGAAAAAGTTTTACGAAGAATGTAATGAATGTTTTTTTTGGGAATATAGTAATGTGTTTCTTTAATTATTTGAGGGAACATTGAAAATTGATCAGAAATTTCAAAATTGGGTTAGATGTCTTGTTTTAGAAATGAAAATGTATTATTTTGACCCTTGGTATCCTGATGAATACTCTCATATATATATATATAGATGTATGTATGTATTATATGGATGGTTATTGGTATGTGTTGAATGGTTATTGAGATAAAACATGGATGTATACATGTGATATTTTTTTTGGATACTAATGGTTGGTTTTATTTCCTTTAATGCTCATTCTATTTTCTGGAAATAGTTTTCAAAAGGGGGATTTAAATGTTTGGAAGGTGGGGGTTGTGTAATTTTTTTTTCTGTTTTAAAATTTTATTTCTTTGGATTGGTCTTTGATTTTTTTAGTTGTTATTGTAATGAGGTTTTTGAGTAAGGTTCATGATATATGATTGAGACATGTAATTTTTATGATGTAATTTGATATGATTTTTTTTTATGATATTTAATTATGCTCATGAAATTTCTTGGTAAAAATTGGGTGGTTGGTATCTGGATTTTCCCTTTTTTATTTTAGTGTGGTTGTTGGTGAAAACTAAATTGATTTTGTAAGTGGTGTTTCTTAACATAGAGTTTTTGATTGAGTATTTTTAGCTCGTAACTATGTGGTGGAATATTACTTAAGACTTTAGGGATATAATGGAAAGCCTTTAAATAATGATTTCCAAATAGTGGTAGAGCTATCAGGTGTGGTGGTTATTGACCCAACATATTATTTTCTATGTAAGAATATAAACCCCTTGAGTTTCCTTTTTTTTGATTTTCTTTTATTGGAATTCCTTCATTTTTGAGATCTCGATCTCTACCACTTATCAATTTGAGATTTTATTTTTTGATGTAGCTGGAATCTCAATGGAAAGTTGGTTTCTGTTTTTTTTCTTGGTCTTCCCATATTATGACCCCATAGAGTGTGTAAATTCATTTAGTGATCATTTTTCTAGTTATGGTATGGTTTTTTGTGGAAATATCGACCATATCTAGTGTTTTTAATTAAATCAATTGATCATAGTTATTTTAATATGGAGGTACCCTTTTTGTTTTTTTTGTTTTTGGGAATGTTTAATGTTTTTGGTTGGTTGATAGTAGTGTCTATAAGGACCCCTTCATTATTTTCCAACATCATTTTCTTTAGGGTTCTCCTAATTTTTCTACTTCAACATTATTTCTTAGGGAAGTCCTAATGTGGTGGGGAGTCCAACATGGAAGGACCCCATGGTGAAAATTGTTTCCAAGTGTTCTTCATAGGGTTTTTTATTGTTTCAACCTTTCCAAACCCAAGTCATGGAAGTTATATTGACAGGATAGTGGGTCATGTGACAAAATCTCATGGATATCCCGAACAGACCAAAATGATATCCTTTCATGATTTATATTCTTGGGTTCATAGTGTTCCAAATCTTGAGGATATGTTTTGATATTTGATTTTCTTTCATCAAATCTAATGTTAGATGATTCAATTATTTTAGCCATTGTTATTTTACTCTTTTGGGGTGGGTCCATTTCTTTGAGAATGAATTCTTTAGTCTATTTTTGGGTTTGGAGTTTTTATTAGAGTTTTAAGAGAATCGTGAGTATTTTATCTTCGATCACCAGGTGATGATGGTTTTGTTTTAAGTGATAGGTTTTCCATTCTTCGTATCATGGTCAATTGAATAATTGAGGCTATCTAGGGGAAAAAATTGTCATGGAGCAGAGAACTGGCACACCCCAATCCAGACATATTAATTATTTTTAATCATTTAATTTTTGTTAGCCAGGCTTATTTGTTTCGATCTAGTAAGGGTTTCAAATTTTAATTTTTGGATTTTTCAACATAAGCTCAAGGAGCATGAATGGTTTGTAGAAACCGTGTGGAGATTGTGTGTAGGTGACTATAGTTTTTATCATATTTGACCACATGGCCAGTTTGTGGTTTCCATAACCATGTAGCTTGCTAATGTAGGGGTTTCATGGCCTCGAGTAGAGGTGCACTATTAGCACACAGTTTGGCCAACAGTGTGGCCCAACCTGGTGTGTTTTCTATGATAAAAATAGGAATCAATATAATAATAAATTAAATTATACTAAACTATTAATAATTATTAAAATGAAAATATATCCCACCCTAATCCCACATGCAGCAGAATACAACTCTCCCACTCACTCTCATCTAACACCGCCTAGATGGGTCTTCCCCACTCATTCTACTACCCGTTCCCTCTCCCTCCAACATTCGATTTCTATGCTTTTTCTACTGGGTCTCTGTATGTTGGGGTTTCTTCGCTTCATCATCCCTATTTTCTTCCAATTTCTTGGTTTCTTATTTTCCCACTTATGTCATGCACTCCCTAACCAAACCCTAACTTAATTTTGGGTATTTTCTTGGTTGATTGTTAATATATCAGGTTTATGAAATTTAATTGAAGAATATTCTAGTCGCGGTCATTGAAGGTAGTGATTTATACTTTGTATTCAGGTAGGTTTTGTTATGTACATTAATTTTTCTCAAATTTAATTTATGGTTTTTATTATTATTGGGTTTCTGGTATTTTTATCTAGTGTGTTGTGGATCACCATTCGTGAGGGTGACCTACACACATATTCCTAGGTAATGAATATATATATATATAACATCTATGTAGATATTCCCCTATGGAGGGGGAAATATCTATATTCAATTTAGTGGTATATTTATATATATATATATTAATGTAGGTATGTATAAATTAATGGGTGTGTATGCTTGATAGAGGGGATTTAGATTTCCATCATTATAAGCGGCATATTTTCAGGTTGGTTCCCAATGCCCAGACCATTAATTTGAATTCCATGCTTGCTTGAATATATTAAAAATGTGTTTTTATGATTATATAAACATTATATACCATACAAAGTTGATTTTAATTCCTATAAATTACTTTACACTAGTATCCCATGATTTACCTAAGCTTCTAAAAGTGCTTCCCTTTTCTTAATAAGGTTTAATATCAAATGAAAAGTAATTAATTTTAAATGTTTAATTGGTTTTCATAATGAAAATAATTTCATCAATTTTAAAGTGATAATGCTTGATTGGAACCTTAAATTATTTTATATAAAGGAAGAATCTTTTTAAAAATTTCCCCTTGTATTTGAAATGTGATATGTTCTAAATGTAAGACAAGTAATGTATCCCTGATAATGGATCTCGTGATTTTTTGTGAATTTTGGAAAGGTAAAGGGGATGTGTTTAAAAAGGGTAGTTCTTAGATGAGAATGCTGATGGTGGATTCAATGAATCTATGTGAAATGTATTTATATTATATCTTGATAAAAACTCACCTCTATTTGAGCATAGAACATGGTAATCTATGGTACCTTGGTGGTTAGGATGGGTCTAGTATGCTAGGTGATCCATCTGGGCTATGGTCTAGTCTCCCTAGAATGATTACATTACAAAACTAACTAAACAATGATGACCAGGATTTGTTGGCTTGAGTAGGAGATGGAAATTCACATCCTTGGTCAATCATTGAGGGTAAGAGGATCCTAGGACCCCACTGATAAAAGCTGGTTAGGAATTTCACATAGTACTTCTTCTCATTTTACTCCTACTTTATATGGTACTATTTTTAAAATTCACTTGTTTTGGCTCCTTTTTATGTAAAAATTATAAAATTATTTTTAAAGAATCCTTTGTGTTCATAACATTGTGATATTCTTTTACCACTGTATTTTTTCACTATGACTCTTATTTTATCAGCTCTTTTTTACTAATGGTTTATTGTAAAATCCCCCATTCTTTGTAATAAAAGTTTTGGAAATCAAAGATAAAAATGAATTTCTAGAGAATTATCATGTAACATTCATTAAAAGTAAATGTAAAAAGACTTATTTTTATATGACCTATTTTCTAGAAATCATGAATTGTTTGTATTTCTAAAGGTAAGGTATAAGGAATAAGTTATTCGATAACACCTAATATGTTTTAATACTCACTCATATAGATATATTTTTTTCTGATAGGTCTACATAAATATTTAACTTGATCAACATGGTTCAATGTTGGTTAAGTGGGTTACAGTGACCTGTGGGGTCACATGGAGGTATGTCCAGTTTTATTTCTTTTATACATCTAGTTTAGTCTTATTTATTATGTTTTTATTTATTTATTTATTTATTTATTTATCATGGGATAAATCATTCCCAAATGAGTATTTTTTATGCCAAGGACTAGTTTGCATACCTTAACGATTAGGAACACCTCTCAAGACTTGTATTAGGCCAGCTCAAGTGACTGGTTTGGATTTGACCCAAGTTGGTTTGTAACAATGACATACACACTTTATATATATATATATATATATATTGTTATCTTATGTTAAAGACACATTAGTGGTGTCCTTCTAGGTTTATTATCACACTTTACATGTTCATATTAATGCGTCTGTAATTTTTTTAATCAGAAACCCATGGAAGGGAAAAGGGAAAGTGGCAGTTATCTAGGAGAGATGACATGTTGTTTAGAGTTGGTATCAAGAAAAAATCCTAAGGTATGATATTGATTTTTTTTATTAATCTATAAACACATACTATTATTTTGATTTAACACTAGGGGTCTTTGGGTTATGATTCTTTATGAATTTAGATACATTTAATGAAAATTTTTTAGATTTGTTTTAAAATATTTTATTATTGATTCTTTTCTTTATTGAATCAAAGGGTATATTATTTCCACTGGTGGGATTTAAAACCTCACTGATAGTCGAAAACCACTTATATATGAGAAGTCACTCATGATCCCATGTGGAGCTATGGACCAAACATGATTAGTCGGAGTGGGAAATGAAACTTCTAATAAAAATGTAATTTATATGAGAAAGTGATAAACAAATCAATGTTTCATCATTTAAGTTTTTAGTAAAAAATATATTGTATATTAAAATGATATTTCAATATCTTAAATGGATTCCTTCTATACAAGAAAAAAATTATTCCAAATATCAAAATTATTTGTAATGTGGATTAATGTACTAACCTCATTGTCACATATAAAAATGACCTTGTTTAGGTAAATAGGATGACCACATGCATTCCATCTGATCATGAGCTTCTAAAACTTATATCTTTATTTAAAAAAAATTCTACGATCATCATGTTATGAAGATATTTTATTTTTTCAACATAGTCTCCTTTTCCAAATTTCTATCCTATAGTATTTTTCTCACCATCGACATGTTGCACAACTTTTGACTATTTTTCACCCTCATAATGATGCTCATCATCTAAATTTTTATGTTTTTCATTGATATGGGTCACATCAATATGTGTATAAATAATTTCAACCAAAATAGATATAAAAAATATTTTAAAACATTTAAACATAATATTAAAGACATAATATTTCGTTTAAAATGTTACATCTAAAAACTACCCATAGAGTCAAACTTGTTCATTAATCACCTTTTGTTTTCTTTAATGGTTGAATAGATCCGTACCCTCAATCAAGTATCCATATTACCTTTATGATTTCATCCCAAAAACAACAAGACACCATATGAATTGATACTACAACAAAATGACTATGATGACTCAATGAAAAGATTTTATCCCCATAGTTTTGGGTGGTATATTTTCATTGGGGTTTTGATGGGGTAAAAATATTTATTTTTAAGAAATTTGTGAGGAAAGGATGGTTAAGAACACTTTTTGACTAATAATCGATATCAACATTGTGGGATATGGGGTTTGGAACTATATCTATTCTTAGTTAGGTGTAATGTTAGATTAAACATTCAAGATAACTATGCATAGTGAATTCCCCCCCCCCCCAAAGGGCAACATAATGAAATACAAGGTTATCCTAATAATGCAATCTAACGATGAAAAACAGGAATTGTTACTATAAATTCAATTTTTTCAAGTGGTTTGACTCCCCAAATCCCATTAAAGCCTTTATTCAACCTTGAGATATTTTTGGGTTCTTTTTAAGTTATTATAGGCTTAAAAAAGTATACCCCCACTAAGAGGGGTGAATTAGTGGTGACCTATAACCCCAACCATTTATCATTGTTTATTATAATTGATTAGTGTGATTGGTTCTTGATGGTGATGATGTAATAATTAGATATATCTTAAAAAAAGGCATACATCAAATATAGAGGAAAAAATAGTTTACGAACTATTTTTATCAGGTTCTAAATCCTTAATGAAAATAGTTGTGATCCTACTACACAAATTCATCTCTTTATTATCAATAATAAAAAAATAAAGAAGAAGATAAAAGGCCTTAAACATTTATTAGAATAAATAATTATGAGTTAAATAATTTGACCAATATTTTCTCCCTTTTAACAAAATTTCACATAGAATGTTGATCATGTATGTAGCTTTGACCTTATTTTAAGTCCCATGAAACATTAACTGATAATAGCTATTATTTATCTCATATATTCTTAAATTTTTCATCAGAAACTCATTTAAATGTGATATTCATCATATATATTTAATCATGTCATCACCATGTCATAGAGGCCCCAAAAAGGACTATATTGGATGTGACATTTTCTAGATCCAAAAGTATTAGTCCATGCCCTTCAATATATTAATTATCATTAACATGTTTTAGATATAATATTAATTTAAAATGACTATCATCCTTCCATTTTTAGTTTCATGTTATTCCTTATGAACCTCATGTTCACTATATTTTGTTGAAGACCAATCTTTTATGTTTCTGTCTCAGCTCTCTTCAAAAATGTTCTTCCCCTAAAACCATTTTTCTTCATGTGGTTTCACACAATATTTATATCATCAAAAAATGATTAAATCCTTATTTAAATTTGTGATTCTAGTTGTGTATCTATGATATATTATCATGTCTTTATTTTTGAAACTCAAATTCCATTCCTACTCACAAGATGGTATTTTTTAAGATTTAACATGAGATCATAAATCCCTATTTTGGGCCTTTATATAGGAAATATAAGGAGATCTAATACACAAATCCCTCTCTTTTGGGAGTTTAAATTTTTAAATGTCATCAGAAAATTATATGTAAAACTAAAGTGGTCCCTAAAATGTTCATTAATACTAGAATTCTCACAAGGAATTTTTGATATCTCAAAACACTGTTTTTAATGTTTCACTATCAAATAGATTGGGGTTTTTAGATTTATTCATTCCATTTAATCAAAATCAACTATAAAGGAACCTAAATCATTTATGAGCATGTTATTAAATAAATAAAAAATAATAAAAACTTCAAAAAACATGGATGAAGGGCCATAAAAAATCAACTATCACAATAATCAAGGTAACATGAACCACAACATAAAATATAATTTCACTCAAATCCTGTACTTTTTATTTTTTTTGAAACATGCTAATCATCCAAGATTTATCTACCAACTCTTCATGTACCCCCCTTTAATATCTCCGTAAAAACTAGATTTTCTCCCCTATTTCACAAAAATAACAATTCATATTATCCCCCTATGTCAACATGTGTAATTAAATTGGAGAGGAAACAATATAGGTATTTTTAGAGAGAATTCACTCCTAATAAAATATTCATATACTGTAAGTAAACATTAATTATGGGATTCATCAAGATGTCCATGAAAATCTAATTAGTGAAAAAAATATTATAATGAAATCTCACCCCTTACCACCATCTTCTTGATAAAGTGTAACTTTATTTCAATATTTTTTAACCTTAAACATTACACATAATTATTTAACATTTTAATTTCACTTTTATTGGTGAACAAAATCATTAAAGGGTATGAGACATTAAAACTCTCATATTCAATTCATGGCTTTATCCACATCATTTTTTTCAGGTATATCTATATAAAAATGTATTCAACTTATTTATTTCTTAATGTGAACAGATTTTACTACATGGTTTTCCAATAAATGCATCTTACTACAATAAATAATACACCTCTATAAGTATAAATTTGATCACCAATATACCACTCCCAATTAGGATGAGAATATTCCAAAATCTACACTAATGTATTTTTATCATACCAAAAACATAAATCTAAATATTCTTTTATATAGAATAAATTTCACTTCAACATTGTAATATGTGACTCCTTTGGATGTTTTGGAATAATACACATAATGTAAAGGAAAATACGATGTCTGTTCTAGACACCATAAAATAATTTAGGATAATTATAGGAAACTAGACCTCTATTTTTTTAAACTACTTCCTTCCCCATTAATTGATAACTTTTTCCCAAATATTATATCAGTAGCGACAACTCTCAATTATACCATGAAAAACATTTCAAATAACTCATGAGAATAGTAATCCTATGAGATAATGCTAAAACTTAATGTGTTAACGAATTGAAATCCCAAAATTGATTTCATCTCTCAAATAAATTACAACATAAATTGTTTCATCATTTAAGAAGAAAATTAAAAATGAGTTTTATCTTTTCTTCCATTGTAAAATTATTTCATCAATATACACAATAGATATGAGAATGTTTTTGTGATCTTATTTAATCTAGATATTAGAATAAAATTTATTTTCTTGAACTTCATACTCCATAGTCCAATTTCACACAATGAATAATATTCTTTGGGTGATGTTCCAATCTATGTAAATCCTTCTCTAGCTCACAAATTCTAGAACCATCATCCTAATGGAAAAAACATATTTTTTAATATTGAAATCTACCTCAAGTTTTCCATTCAGAAACAAAAACATTAATATCAATTGAAAAATAAAATAATATCTTTATGAATATATCATAATAAATATTTGTTTAACTTTATCCTTATTAATAGTGTAAAATTCTTATCAAAAGGAATACCCTCATTTTGGGGTATCCTTTATAAACAAGATAAAGTTTGTTTCATGATTTTTCACATGAAAAAATGATTATATTTCAAAAAAAATCCCACTCCATGTCTTTCAAATTTATATATTTTGGATGTGACACTAATTCCCAAGCATCATTTCTATTAATTATATTTTATCCCTTTTTCTAAAAATGTTTTCAACTCCTTATACTTCAAATATCCTTCAAGATAATTTTTATTTAACTTGTGAAATAAATATTATGTAAGTATTATTCCTCAAACTCTTATAGGATTGGATTAAATTAATTAAATCTCTAGGAATTCCTTCATCTTCTACATGAATTATAATTTTTAATAAGATAGTTATTTCTTGATCAAAGCTATCATTATATTTGGAAATTTAAAAATAATTTTTGGTCAGAGTGGATACTCAAGAGGGGGGAGAATTGAGTACCAATTAAAATTTCTGTTAAAATGATTTATATTAAAATACCCCAAATTGAATAATAAGCTAAATTTTATTGAATTTATAAAGATTTTAATTTTTCAATTAGTTTCTCAAGAGATTGATTATTTCTCAGTTGACTCAATCTAAAGATTGATTAACTTTTGAAACTAACTTACTAGCTAACAAAAGTTATAAAAACTTTCCAATTTTACTATCAGAGTTACTCTAAAATAGATTTATATTTCAAAGTACTTAGTAGCAGAATAATCAATATAGTTTTAAAAAAAAACAAAATAAGCACAGTAGTTTAAAACAAGAGGTTCAATATCAAGCCGAGACTTAGTCCTCTCAAACAATTTATATAAATTTTGATACACACCCAGGATCAGTGTTAACAACAGTGAAAAGACTATCCAGGTACTAAGACCTCTACCACAGTTCTTCATGCGAAAATATAAAAGAAATAGAACACATGCTGTCTAGGTCACACTTGACCTATACCACTATCCAAAGTGGGATACAAGAGAGTTATAGAAGTTTTGTATGAAGATTTAGAAATCATCCAGATCAGCACAGGATACAGTGTGTGTCTAAAAATACAGAGCACACACACTGCTCAAAATATAAATAAAATAATAACTAAGAGAGTAGAAATGAGTTTAGAATGCTCTAGTGATTTGAAATGCATATCTGGACTCATTTTGATTGAACAAAAATGCTTCTGAGTCCTTATATTGTTTTTTTCTTGAAAATAGAGTGTCATTTTCATCCTTGATTTTCAGTGTATTCAAGTCTCACTCAAGGTTCCAATAGACTTTGCAGCACAACAATGTTCCTCAGATTCCAAAAAAAGTTCTTCTCTACTTTAATCTATGGTTCATGTGTTCCTTTTTTGTCAAAATGGGTACAATTGTGTATCTCCACACCCAGTAGATTTATCACTTCTTTTCATCACTTTTTATGCCCGACTTTTGTCTTTACTTTTATAGATTTCAACCCTGGAAATGTAAATGATTATCTTCTCATAGGTACGAGGTACGGTTCCCTGACATAACAACAACTATCATTAAAAAATAGTACATGCATTAAAAACATCAAATATGATCGTTGCTTAATAAATAAATTTAGATAGAGTTTAAGTAGAAGTGACTGGTTAACAATCATCTTTCATCAGTATCTCTCTGTCGGTAGACTTGTAGTGGTGGACTTTGTATAGCGGTGAGATCCTATGGGTAGCTCTTTGTTCTTGTACCAGTAGCTCCTTGTATCGGTAACTTTTACTCTATGTAATAGTAGCTCTATATACTGGTAACTCCTTCTATCAGTAGCTTTGGTTAATTAGTAACTTGATTGTACTGGTAACTACTTATATTAGTGGCTCTGTCTATCGGTGAACTTTGTATCAGTAGCTCTATATCGGTAGCCGTTCATCTATCTGGTAGTCTTGATAGGTCTTTATAACAGTATCTGTGTATCTATCTGTTTGTATCATTAGCTTGTATCCATATCTATGCTTATTAGTAGACTTGATCTATCGAAGACATTTGCTAACCGATGACCTTTGTTTATCGGTAGACTTACATATATCGTTAGACTTACTATAACAGTAACCTTTCGGTGTACCAGTAGGCTTACATACTGGTAGCTCTGTTCTGTACCAGTTTAATTAGACATATCAATGATCTTAATATTGGTAGCTCTTACTATAATAGTAGGTTTGTATATTTGTCTGTATCAGTAGTTATGTGCATACCGGTGGACTTTATGCATACCAGTGAACTTAATGCTTATCTGTTCTATGAAAAACATATCCAGATTGAGTTATAATTATTTCAAAGTATGTATAATCATAGATAAACAGTGATTAACAAATTCCCATGATTATTTTTATATTATTGTCAATATAGGACTATAAACACATATTAGCACATAATTGGGATTTTCAAAACAAGTGAGGTCAACAATCTCCCCCTTTTTGATAAACACAAATTATGATATTATAATCCAAAATAATCAGTTATATATCCATATAAATTATAATGGATCTTAGTTCTCAGTGTGAGTAATGACATTTTCAAATGTGATATTTTAAAAGTATCAGAGGATATAGTATTTAAATTCAATTATATCAGAAGAAATAATAAAAACAGTGTACTATAAAAACAAATGAATAAAAAAACAATATATTATAAAACACATGTGTCAGAGGTAAAATTTAATGGTTCTTCATATCAGTTTTCCCTTTTCTCTGTTATATATTATTTATCCCCTAGATATGTTTCCCTTAGATATTATTTCTCCCCCTTTGTGATTATCAAAAAGTGGTACAAAAATGAAATACAAGAAAAGAGAAGTAAGTGAGGGTAAAAGAAAGTAAGATCATATATATACCTTGGGGAAAACAGATACAAAGAAATAGAGGACAGAAACAAAAATAAATACAGCTGATTACTATCAAAGATCCTAGCCACTAATCAATCCAAATCCTCAGCTTCTGATTTTACCTTGGGATCAGAAGAGGATTCATGCATGGTTGATGCAGGTGGAGGCTTAGGAATACCATAGATAATCAGAGGAGGCTGAGATACTGAGACAGTGTCTGGCATATAATGTGTAGATCTCTGGGTGATCATAGGAGTGAGACTTCGGATTTCCAGGACTGGAGTCATCTGAGGGATAGAGGCAGACTGAGCAGAGGTAGGCAGAGCTGGAGGTGCAATGATAGGAGTACTGTCCCCATGTAAAAATCGCAGCAATAGATTCCTAAAGTACATTATAATTCCTCATCCTCTTTCCACAACAGAAATGAAATCATCCTTGTTCTCCATGAATTTGTCTAGTGCATGGGTCAACTCTCTGAGCTTGCTGACTTGTTCTCTGAAGTCTTGATTGACTGTTGGTAAATTTATATTTTCCAAAATATGTTTTAATTGGTTGGTCAACTGATGCTTTGTATACACCTTCAGAAAATAAGAGTCAACTTTATCCTTTACTTCTTTCTGAGAGGCAAAATCTTCTCCCATATAATCTTGAACAGTTTTAATGATATCTCTGGTGGTAGACACCACCTGGGTCAGTGAAGATGAGTCAACAGAGCCACTGGTTGATGCTCAACCAATCTCTTATCTTATCACTGCTCGAAATTTATCAACATCTAGAGAAGTATTGGATGAAGCAAGAGGTTTGATAGTGAATGCAACAATCTTCTTTAATGATTGGGTTATGTTTCTTATCAGCTTCTAGACAACCAAATCCAGAGTGCTCACATTCTCTTTGACCAACTTCATAAAAGCGTCAAAGACATCCACAAATTGCTTTACTACACCTTTAATGTAATTGATGTCAGCATTCATTTGAGCTTGAGAACTACACAAAGAAGTTAAGGAAGCAACAGATTGCTTCAAGGCAACAATAGCTCTTATCCAGCTCTCAATCTGAGAATGAAACGCTCTGATTTCATTCATCATATCTGTCATAGTGGTTGATAAAGTACATCTAAGAGAGATTTCAAAGGATTTTCCCATATTGCTTAGCTCCTCAACAAAACAATTCTTTAAATCGGTAATATATGCATTTAAAGACTCTATCATCTTAGCCTTTAAAGACTTAAAGTCAGCCCAGGTTACCATATTAGCAGGCACAACAACAGGTGCTCTTTCTGTCACAATAGTTGCCATAGAGGCATTCATAACAGATTGGATGGATGAAACTAAGGAAGATTCAATTTTTCTTATCTATTCCACAAATGAATACTTGAGGTTAGACTTCAAATAGTCTAAATCAGATTTCCTTACTACAAACTCAGGTAAAAACTCAAAACAGATATCATAGTTAACTTGTGGTCTTTTCAAGGGTGTGTCATCTTCAGTATCAAGGTAGTCCAACCCACAAACAACAAAACTTGGGTCTTCAGCCCAGTCTTCAATTCCATTAGATACTGAAACACTTCCAAGTCTAGTTGGATTCTCCCCCTCAACTGGTGCATTATCCTGTATGAAAATATCACCCTCATCAGCTCAGTCTTCCTCAGAAGAGTCTTCCACAACCATCTCCATTTATACAATAGCTGGAGGATCCTTAGGAATAGGTACGGGTCTATCTACCTCAACCAGAACAGCCTCTAAAGGCATAACAGAACTTCCAATCAATGGACGTAAACACAAGGTGACAGAAGGAGGTGCTTAAGTTTTAGATTCTCTTTCTTCTTCCTCATTCTATGGGGAAGTGTCTTCGTGATCTTATCTATAATGGTCTTCCTCATCCACAAGTTCCTATTCATTTCTTACACCCAAAATAGTTTCTGTACTCGGTAGGTTCAAAGAATCATTTTCCTTTTCTTGTGATACAATTTCAGGAGTTGGTCTAGGAGGAAAGCCCGGATCTCCTCCATCTGATGTAGAGGAATCCTCATCATCTGAATCATCACTATACTGTGGATCCTCCTCATCAGGTCCTAGACCTGGATCTCTCTTGTCTTTTGGCCTATTTGGATGGTCCACTAGATTGAAATTGTCATATATCTTCTCATCATCAGTAACCCACTACTTTCTCCATGGGTTTTATCTAATCTTAATGTACTTACATACTGTGCTTGTGATACAAAAATTGTTTCTTACCACCACTGTCTCATCCTGAGACTCAGCAACCCCCTTTACTTTAATCATAAGAGAAATAAATTTATCAAAGAATAATGCATTGGTTTTTGATTTGGGTCTGGTCATATCCTCTATTTGAATAATTAACAACCTACATAGATTCACCTTCACACCATGCCTTAAGAGATGCAACAAATAAATATATTGATACTTCAGATTTGCAAAGTCCCCTGTTCTTGGACATAGCACGTGTTGGATGAATTTGAACAACAACCTATTTTCCCCATCCATCTCAGTAGCCACCACATTTCTCTGCTTTCCACTACTAGTGAGCTCCTCTAAGGCAGTCTCATAGTCAAATAAGTCACTAGTAGGAGCTATTTTCTTTGATGAATACCCAAATACTTTTTCATGTGGTACCTTCATGCATTCTTCCTATTCAATGGATGAAAAAGATATTTCCTTTCCCTTTACCAAGGAAATCATTCTATTCTCCTTATCCGATTTATCAAAGCGCACAAAAGTATAGAACTCTTTTATCAGCTTTGGATAATAAGGACCATTGTTGTTTGTGAAAAATTCTAGACATTTTTTCTCCTCCAAAATTCTTAGGGTAAATGATTTAATCGGAAAAATCCATTCTGCACACAACTCCTTCTCGATTACAATTTCTCTATTTTGCAAGTGCAGGTTCACTAAATGCCTCTCTGACCTTGTTCGATTGACACTGAAACATTCTTCAGGCCCTGTCTTCTATTTCTTTTCATTAGGCTCATCAAATTCATCTTTTATAGTCAGAAGTTTGGTTTTTTCCATCACTGGATTGAAGAACTTAGGGTTTTTGCGTGATTTGGGGATTCAAGGTGTCAGGTATGAGAGAGGAGAGTTAAGTGGATTGAGAAGTAACTTAAGACTTAGTTTTTATCATTTAGGAATCATAAAATTAATAAATAAAACATATAAACGATATAGATTCCGGCAGTTGAAGACACGATGTTTAAAACAACACATACTAACGGTAATCATATACCGGTGAGAATTCCTAATAGTGAGGTATATCAGTGAGGTTTACTAATAGTGAGGTTCATACCAGTGAGGTATATCAGTGAGGTTTCATACCAGGGAGGTATATCAGTGAGGTTTCATACCAGTGAGGTATATCAGTGAGATTTCATACTGGTGAAGTGTATCAGTGAGGTTTCATATCGGTGAGGTATATCAGTGACGTTTCATACCAGTGAGGTATATCAGTGAGGTTTACTAATAGTGAGGTAATGATCTCTCAAGAAATGGTGACTTACAATAATTTGTTTGGTCATATAGTGAGCCATGGGATTCTAATAGATTTTAATATCACTAGTTTTATCACAATTTATTGATACATGTTTAAAAATGTATCCATAATCCAACAAAGTAAGTTTCATCCACAGAATTTGTGCACAACAACTACCAACCACTATATACTCTGCTTCAACAGTAGACAATGCAATATAATTCTGCCTCTTAATACATCACGATACTAGGGACTTACCTAGAATATGACATGTTTCAGAAGTGCTCTTTCTATCTAACTTGCAACCAGCAAAGTCAGCATCTCAATAAATTATTAAATTAAAAGATTGTCCTTTTGGATAAAACAAACCAAAATTTGTAGTATGTTTAAGATGTTTGAAAATCCTTTTAACAACAAGAAAATGGGATTCTTTTGGATTGGCTTGAAATCTTTCACATATACACACAGTAAACATAATATCTGGTCAGCTATAAGGAAGGTAAAGTATACTTCCAATCATACCTCTGTAATTTTTTTAATCAACTGGTTCCCCATATTCATCAATGTCCAACTTACATGTGGTACTCATGGGTGTATCGATTTCCTTTATACTATCTAAACCAAAATGTTTTAAAAGATTATTTGTATATTTACTTTGATTTATAATATTACCATTTTCATTCTGAAAGACTTGAAATCCAAGAAAATATTTGAGTTCTCCCATTAAACTCATTTCAAATTAATTTTTCATACTCTTTGAAAAATCAATACAAAATGTATTTTTAGAAGACCAAAAAATAATATCATCAACATAGATTTGAAATATCAAAACATCTTTAGAAATTATTTTGATAAAGAAAGTTGGATCAACAATCCCTTTTGTAAAACCTTTTGAAATAAGAAAATTACGAAGTCTATCATACCAAGCTCATGAAGCGTGTTTCAAACCATATAATGTTTTAGAGAGCATAAAAAATTGATTTGGAAAATGAGGATTAGTAAATCCATGTGGTTGTTCAACAAAAACATCTCCAATTATAAGACCATTTAAAAAATCACTTTTAACATCCATTTGACATAACTTGAAATTCAGATGAGCAGCATAAGAAAGTGGTATCCTTATGGATTCTAATAAAGCTACAAGTGCAAAGGTTTTCTCATAGTCTATTCATTCCTCTTGATTATACCCTTGTGCAACTATCCTTGATCTTTTTCTTACTATATTCACATACTCATCAACTTTATTTACAAATACCCATTTAGTGACTATGGTCAAGGTGTCCTTAGGTCTATCAACTAATTCCACGACTTTTTTTCTTTCAAATTGATTTAATTCTTCTTGCAAAGCCATTACCCAAAATTCATCATTGATTGCATCATTGATATTTTTAGGTTATAACTATGAAAGAAAAGCTTGATGTTCAACCTGGTTTCATAAAGAAGCTCTAGTCTATGTCCCTCTATCAATATTACCAACAACAATATCTAAAGGATGAATCTTTTGAATCCTAGTTGATCTAGTAAAGGTGGGACTAGAAATTTTAGGTTTTTCTCTAGATTCAGGTTCTACAGAAACAGGTTCTGGAAAGTTTCCAGAACTGGATGTCTTTACAATAGGTTCATTTATTTTATCATTAAGGTTCAAAACAGAGAAATCTTCTTCAAGATTTTCAAGAGATGACTTAGGTTCATGCGGATCAGTTTCATAAAATTTTATGTGAACAGACTCTTCCACACATTTGGTTCTTTTATTAAAAACTCTATAACCTTTTCTAGTAATTGAATAACCTAAAAATATTCCTTCATCACTCTTGGATGAAAATTTATCAAGATTATCCTTAGTGTTGAGAATTTAGACTTTGCAACCAAAAACATTAAAGTAACTAACTTTAGTCTTCCTATTATTCCACAACTCATAATGAATCTTTTTGAGAACAGGTCTAATCTAGACTCTATTAATAATATAACAAGTTGTATTTATAGATTCATCCCAAAAGTAAATTGGAAGGTCATACTCAAAAAGCATAGTTTTTGCAATCTCTTGAAGAGTTATATTTATTGTTTCTACTACACCATTCTATTGAGGTGTCCTAGGGGCAGAAAGATTGTGATTATATCCATTGTGTGAGCATTATGATTCAAACTCATGATTTTCAAACTCTCGTCCATGATCACTTATCAGGCCTTAATATTAAATCCACTTAGTTTTTCTATAGACTTTGAGTATTTAATAAAATAAGAACAAGCTTCACTTTTGTGAGCTAAGAAGTATACCCAAGTGTACCTAGAATAGTCATCTACTAATACATAGGCATAATTCTTCCAATTTAAATTAGAAACTCTAGAAGGTCCAAACACGTCTATGTGAACCAACTCGAGAGGTTGAGAAGTTGAAACATCTTTCATTGATTTAAAAGAAACTTTATGTTGCTTTCCTTTTTTACAGGGATTACAAACTTTATCATCTAGAAATTCAAGTTTATGTAGGTCTCTAACTAAGTTTTTCCTAGTACGTTTTCTATGTGAATGAATGTTGCAATGTCCTAATCTTCTGATCCATATCCAAGACTCTTTATGAAAATAATTTAAGTAAGAAATGTTCTGTTTAGCAAAGTAATTCAAATCAATAGCATAAACATTTTCATTTCTCAAAGAAGAAAATACTAAAATATTTTTAGAATTAAAAACATTACAAGAATCATTTTCAATTTTAACATTGAAACCATCATCACACAACTGAGAAATACTTAACAGGTTATATTTAAGTCCATCAACAAATAAAACTTTGGAAATTAAAACTAAATAAGTGTTACCAATCTGGCCTAAGCCGATGATTTTTCCTTTTGAATTATCACCAAACGTGACCTGGCCTCCATCAACTTTTATTAAACTCTTTAAGCATGAGTTATATCCATTAATGTGCCTTGAACATCCATTGTCCAAGTACCATACCTTCTTATAGGATCTTTTCAAGAAAGTTTCCTATAAAACAAGTTTAAATAGAAAATGATTTTGGTACCCAGATTTTCTTGGGTCCAGACAAGTTAGAAAGAAAAAATTTTGGTACCCAAATATGTCTAATGGGTCTCATACAATCAATAGATTCAAAAGATTTTAAAATATAAACATTATTTGATCTATAACCATGGGAATAAATAGTTGAAGCAAATGAATTTCCAGAACTAGAACTAGCAGCTTTC
Source organism: Viscum album (assembly GCA_963277665.1). Classification (NCBI taxonomy): domain Eukaryota; kingdom Viridiplantae; phylum Streptophyta; class Magnoliopsida; order Santalales; family Viscaceae; genus Viscum; species Viscum album. The sequence goes on along the minus strand of OY728125.1, from coordinate 1,468,335,955 downwards.
TATCCAGATTTAGGAATAAATCTATTTTTAGTAATCTGTCTCTGTCCAAGATGATAGCCTATTCCAGTGGTATATTTTGGTTCCACTTGTTTTACTAGAACTTGAGTTAGAGTATTCTTTCCATTTGTGAATTTCTCTATGTCCTTCCTTAATTTCTCATTGGAAAATTTTAGTTCAGTATTTTCCTTAAGTAATTGATCATTATTATTCTTTTCTATATCAAGTGCAGATTTAATCGTGCTAGTCAAAGCATGTTGTTTTTTTAAGTTCTTATACTTGTCCTTCAATTCACTACAGGTTTCTTCTAGCATATCACAGTGTTCAAACAATTCATCTTTATACATATTATCATCACTACTTTCATTCCTAGAATAATAATCATTCAGCATAGGGGAAATAGGTACCTCAGAAGTATTAGTCATGAAACACATGTTGGAATGATTATTTTCAGAGTCAGAAACTTCAGACTCAATTGTGTTGTCTTCTGAAGTGATTGAGGTTGTATTCATGGATTTCTTAGATTTTTTTATCCTTGTATTAATATTTCTTCTTGAACTTTAACTTTGGGTAGTCTGCCTTAATGTGTCCTTCCCTTTTTCATTCATAACACACTATCTCATCATACTTATTATACTTTTTCCAATCCTTCATACAAAGACCTTATTTGTCATATTTTACATTATAATTTGGTTTTGGGAAGAAAGTATTCTACCTATAGAACTTCTTGAACCGTCTGGCTATTTGAGTCATCTCTTCATCACTATCAGAATCTGAACCTTCACTTGTTGAGATTTCAGTAGGTATGTGAACTTTCTCCTTGTCATCGCTCTTTGAGGCAGTAGTTTTAAATGATGCTGACTTCCTCCTTGGTTCATCATCTTCTTCCTTGTTTACTTTCATCTCTTCTTCATACATCATCAACTTACCAATCAATTCTTTTACAGGAAGTGAACTTATATCACATGATTCTCTTATTGAAACTGATGTGCCTCTCCATATTTCTAGAAAGCATCTTAGTATTCTCATAATCTGCTCCTTTGCAGGAACAACATTTCCAAGTGAGCTTATAGTGTTGAGAATCTCATTGAACCTGAGATACATATCAGAAATAGGTTCATCAAAATTCACTTTAAAATTATCATACTTAATAGTTTTGGTATTCAATCTCATTTCTTTAACATTGGTTGTTCCCTCATGGGAAATAGCCAAAGTGTCCCAGATTTTGTAAGTAGTTTTACAAAAAAATATTATATTAAATTCTTCATCTTCTCAAGCACAGTATAAGAAATTCAATGATTTATAGTTATTATTATATGCAGTCTTAGTAGGTTCATCCCAAGTAGTTCTTTCAGTTTCTAGAATCTTATATTGAGTCTTTATAGCAGTCCAGATATCGAATCCTGTACTTTATAAATGAATTTTCATTTTATGTTTCCATTGGGAATAATTTGTACCATTAAAGAATGGTGGCATGTTGGTAGTAGCACCATAAATTCTATTATCCATAGTTAGATTTTATCAAATATATTTAAAGAGATAAAATTTATAACTAACAGAAATTTAAGATCATTAAGATATAACTAAAATCACAGTTGAAAAGTAGAGTATTTAGAAATCCTTTATAAATAACAAACAACCTTTGATACCAAATGTTGGTTGGAGTGGATACTCAAGAGGGGGGTGAATTGAGTACTAATTAAAAGTTCTCTTAAAAATATTTATATTAAAATCCCCCAAATTGAATAATAAGCTAAACTGTAGTGAATTTATAATGATTGTAAATTTTCAATTAGTTTATCAAGAGATTGATTATTTCTGAGTTTACTCAATCTGAAGATTGATTAACTTTTGAAACTAACTTACTGGATAACAAAAGTTATAAACACTTGATAATTTAACTATCAGAGTAACTCTAAAATAGATTTATATTTCAAAGTACATAGCAGCAAAATAATCAATATAGTTTTAAAACAAAACAAAATATGCACACCAGTTTAAAACAAGAGGTTCAGTCTCAATCCGAGACTTAGTCCTCTCAAACAAGTTATATAAATTTTGATCCACACCCTGGATTGGGGTTAACAACAGTGCAAAGACTATCCAGGTACTAAGACCTCTACTACAGTTCTTCGTGGGATAATATAAAAGCAATAGCACACAGGATATCCAAGTCACACTTGACCTCTACCACAATCCACAGTGGGATACAAGAGAGTTATAGAAGTTTTGTCTGAGGATTTAGAAATCCTTATGTTCAGGATAGGAGACAGTGCGTGTCTAAAAATATAGAGCACACACACTACTAAAAATATAAATAAAATAATTAATAAGAGTGTAGATATGAGTTTAGAATGCTCTAGTTATTTGAAATGTAGCTCTGGACTCCTTTTGATTGAATATATATGCTTCTGAGTCCTTCTCTGGTTTTTGTCTTGAAAATAGAGTTTCGTTTTCTTCCTTGATTTTCAGTGTATTCATGTCTCACTCAAGGTTCCAATAGACTTTGCAGCACAACAATGTTCCTCAGATTCCAGCAAAAGTTCTTATCTTCTTTAATATCTGGTCCATATGTTACTTTTGTATCAAAATGGGTATCTTCATTTATCTCCACACCCAACAACGTTTTCACTTCTTTTCAGCACTTGTTATGCCCGACTTTTGTTTTTCATTTTATAGATTTCTGATCTGGAAATGGGAATGATTATATTTTCATAGGTACGAGTTATGGTTCCCTGACATCTCAACAACTATAATTAAATAATAGTACATGCGTTAAAAATATCAAATATGAATGTTGCTTAATAAATAAATAGAAATAGAGTTTAACTAGCAGTGACTGGTTAACAATCATCTTTCATCAGTAGCTCTCTGTCAGTAGACTTGTAGTGGTGGACTTTGTATAGAGGTGAGCTCCTATTGGTAGATCTTTGTTCTTGTACTGGTATCTCCTTGTATTGGTATAAGTTACTCCGTGAAACAGTAGCTCGATATACCGGTAACTCCTGCTATCAGTAGCTTTGGTCTATCAGTAACTTGCTTGTATCGGTAACTACTTATATCGGTGGATCTATCTATCAGTGAAATTTGTATCAGTAGCTCTGTATCAGTATTTTTTCGTCTGTCTGGTTGTATCAGTAGGTCTTCATAATAGTATCTGTGTATCTGTCTGTTTGTATCGGTAGCTATGCTTATCGATAGAATTAATCTATCGAAGACACTTTCTAACCTATGACCTTTGTTTATCGGTAGACTTACGCATATCGGTAGACTTACTCTAATAGTAACCTTTCAGTGTACCAGTAGACTTACATACCGATAGCTCTATTTTGTACCAGTGTACTTAACTGTATTAGGGATCTTCATATTGGTAGCTCTTGCTATAACAGTAGGTCTGTCTGTTTGTCTGTATCGGTAGCTATGTGCATACCGGTGGACTTTATGCATACCAGTGAACTTAACACTTATCTGTTCTATGAAAAACATATCCAGATTGAGTTAGAATTATTTCAAAGTATGTATAAACATAGATAAACATTTATTAACATATTCCAATGTTTATTTGGATATCATTTTCAACATAAGATTATAAAGACAAATTAACATATAATAGGGATTATCAAAACAGGTGAGGTCAACAATAATAATGGGAATTTAGAAAATATACATGCTCATTTATAATACTTCTTTATCATAAATAGTTTTTCTAAGGGTTAATGAATGTCATCATTAATGGTAAATGATGTTTTTTAAGAATATTTATTTTCCACAAAAAAATTCATTCAAATATTACAAAATTATTTCATTGATAATTTTTGTTAAATTAGTGAGTCTTTCTACCAAGTTTATATTTAATAAATATAAATTAATTATATCATTCATATTTACCTTGAATATTTATGTAACATGGACTTATTAATACATTAATATTATTCATGTTTATCTTTTTTACAATAAATACCTCAAATGGCATGTTGGCTAAATTAGATTGAAGTACGAACTCATTGAGAATACGAAATTATGCTATCGTTTATTGTCTCTAAAAATATTTCATGGATATATTCTTCTATAAAATTTATTTCCTTTCTTCAATGAGATATGATTCTTCAACTAAGAGCCAATTTTTTGGGTTGTGTATAATGTATTATATTCATGCCTTATTCCATACTTAATAAGATATTCCTTAAATTATCCATAATTTTATATGAATCCATCACTAGATAAAAATATTTTAAAGGGAGGTCAAGTTTTATTTATATTATTCCTTTCATATTTTTTGAATAAATCAATAATTTTTAATTTTCTCAACATAGATTATAATTAATTCATAAGAGTAAAATCATCAACAAAACTTATGAAATACCTATCTACTATGATTGACCTCACTCTCATTATACCACACACATACAAGGGTATAAAAAGAAATAAATCTTGTGTTTATTTCAATTTATGACTGAAATTTGGTAGATTATTCATAGATTTATGATGAATTATCTTTTCTGTATTTTTTTCCTCAAATATCCATGACTCTTATTCCATGGATAATAATACTTTTTTATTATCATAAATAAATTATATTGATCATTTGGATTCTTAAAAAGAATAATTCTTATTATATATCCCTTCATCAAGACTGTTACATAATTAAACCTCTCAACAAAACATATATTATCCTAAAATATTTCTTATTTCCCATTGTCACAAATCTAAGAGACACCTAAGAGGTTAAACTTCAGTACATGGACATTGGGAGCATCTCTTGATTTATTCCAACTAATTTTGATGAATACAACTCCTTTAATTTTAATTGATTCATAATTATCAAAATTGATAGATCCTTCATCAAACATTTATATGTCATTCAATTTATTCTTATATTTGGTTATATGTGATGAGAATACACTATCTATTATAATATATTTCTCTCCTCCTAAAATATTTAAGTGACCTCAAAAAACATTTATGTATCATGATTATTACTTTTATTGATGTATTTGAATATTATTTTTCTTTATTTTTTTTAGTACCATAATACGATAGTTATTAGAGTTTTTTATGAATTTATTACACCATCCACATGTTTCCTAAACACATTTGAATAAAAAAAATTAAATTATACCTTTTTATTTGGATTCTATCTAAGAAGGCCTAAAAAACATCGAGTTAATTCTACCTTCATTCATAGCCTCTCTTTGTTTTGAGAAGTGTAAAATTATACTCACCCAAAAATTATTTGTTCACATGCAATCCACAACACTAAAATCTTAATTTAAAGATAAATATCCATGGATAGTAAATAAATTCTTCAAAATATACACATTCATGTTCATTTTGTTTTAAAATATAATACATTTTTTGAAAATAATCGTGCTTTGGATATATATCCTTCACCCTATCCTTTCACTCAATCTAATCCACAATATTCTTTTTCTCCCAAACATAATAATTTTTAGAATTTTTTGAATCAAAACTTAATTTGTAAATTGTTTTGTTCATTTTTTAGGTGATAAAACTTCATTATTCCTTTTATTTTCATTCCCTTCAAAAAATATGCTGAATAATTGAGTGTACAAAACAATAGTTCATCTAATTATAAAAAACTTTTCATGTTTTAGGAAAGTATTATAAACATTATTGACTAACCATGATATGTCACCAACTTTATTTAAATAATTTATATATATATGGTGAGTGTTGTTAAATAAATGTTCAACCTCAACATTATTTGACCCAAGAGATTTTAATTATTTGTTAATATTAATGAATTTTTTTTGTGATAATTACAAGTATCTTATCATTAGATTCAATGATTTTATGGATATCCCCTTTATTTTTTGTGATCTCTTGTTTCATTTTGGTAATTTATTTGTTATTTAATTATTTATTTGATTTTATAAAAAATCATTTTCAAATTTCGAAACATTATATTCCCAATTATGCTTCATATTTTCCTTAAAATACACTAATAAATCCATCCTCAATCAAAACTCTTTTGGTGTTTCCTTATCATTTCTTTCCTTCTCATGGTTAATGACTTTTTTTATTCAACAAATGTACATTTGTATTAAATCAATGTATTCATGAATGTTGTTACTCCTTCATTATTTAAGCCATATTTCACTATTTTTCCTTTCTCATCACATGATATTGAATCGTATTTTGAGTGAAATGTATTCATCTTTATTATGTTTCCTTTTCACCATTGAAACAAATTACACTAATATGACCACTTTCCACTTTTTCTACCTCTTAATTATCTTTTGTCTCTAATCAACCTAGATAAACCACCTAAATGGATCCTAAATTAATCCTTACAAGGCATGAAGGGAATTCTAGATTGCCACAGGCCGATCAATAGTGCTTTGTCATCAAAAAAATCAATACGGAATGATTACTATAAGAGAATAACTAATAAAGACTAAGAAGAACATATAATATAATAAACAGTCAATATGTTATACACTAATAAAGAGATAAAGTACCACAAGCATAATGATACAAGTCTCAAAATGGTATGTCAATAAAAGTAATCAGATAAGACTATCAAGACGCCATCACATAATGTTCATGAAACAAGTGGATCACATGCTCCAAAGATCACCACCAACACCCAAGTCATACTAATCAAGAACATCCACATCCACAATACTATGGCTGTCCTTTCCATAGACTATGAATGAAAAAATGAAAAACATCATGAAGGAAAATTTTGGGTGAGAGAAAAAAAATCCAAACATGATATCATTTATTATTCCCTAAGAAATACATATCATGTAAATAATATTTTCTCAATTTATAATAAAATAGGGCATAGAAAAATACTCTCAATTAATATAAAAATATTTTTCAGAAAGCATTTAATAACTATAGGAAAAAAATTAAAATATTCTTTTTTATAAAAAACATTCATGAATAATCATTTCCTTTAAAATTGAGATGAGTAAAACACATCATTAAATTATAATGTTAAAATCATTTTTGTTATCCATTATAAACCATATAACTATAGTAAAGAGACCAAGAGAAAATTTTTTATTGGGATTCTCAAGAATCTCAATGAATTATGGATCTAGGTGTGCACATGTTCTTAGGTCCCATACCTATAGAGAATCAATAAAAATCATAAAGAATAGCCTCACCACCCTCAAGTATATTTAGTATCATTTTTATAATTAAATCAGTTATAGGTAGAGATAATTCATGCACAGTTTGTGTTCTTCCCATCTAACTTCCAATTATCCCATGTGCTTCAAGGAATAAATCATATAATGGATTGTAATTTTTTTCAAACATTACCAAAACATTTCAAAAGTTAATCATTTATTTTTTACCATGTTTAAGTTTTAAAAACATTCCATTGCATTTCAACAATAATCATCAACATGTTTCTCATCAAAACTGATGTAATGAAAAAGAATTAATTTCCTTACAATTTTATAAATCATATCATTCCATCATTGCATAAATTATTTCATCAAATCATCAATTTACATATTTTGTCTAAAAAAAATAATCAGTTTGAAAATCCATAACTAAAGGGTTCAAAACATACACAACATTCCATAAAGAAATAATTATCAATAATAAAAAATCAGGCATTCTAAATCAATTATAAATTAATTTCAAACACAAGAAGAATTATTATTATAAATTTAAGTTAATTTCCTTATAAAATAACTGACATGAAATAATGATAAAAAAATCTCCCAATTTGGGATCCACCAATAGAGATTTGAATTTTAGAACAATCTAGAAGTGATCCTAGAATCGTAGTTCTTAAATAAAAATATTGAACCAATAATAACACAAGATATCATAGAACTCAGTGAATAAAGAACATGGGGGAGAAGGTAATTCATCGGTAGATCTATGATACACTTTCTCAGAGAGACTCAATGCATCTAATGAAACTTGAATCCACAAATAAGAAATGCTGGAAGAGGAAAATTTTCCTTTAAATAGAACCCATGGTGTTTATGAAAAAAAATAGTGATATGATTAGTCATTAAAAAGATTATTAAAAGAAAAAAATGCACTAAATTTCCCTACCATTTCTTAGCCAGATTTACATCACTAGAAAGATATTGTACACCACCAGCTAGGTGATGGTGCTAGGAAGATTTTCTATTATATTGGAAGTCCCACAAGCTAGATACTGAGATTCTTATAGGAACCCATTTCAAATTTATTCCCACCAACAAGCCAGTGGCCCTCACTAACTAGTCATTAGGCTCCATTTAGATATCCCTTCCTCCATCCCTCCCCTATATTGTCAGTGGCCCTCACAAACTACAAGGTGGACCTTAGTTATCCATTATAGGAAATGGTTATTGTCCACTCTCATGATAAAATCCTCACCCACCTCACAACCTCTAAAAATAGAATAAAAAAACTCTACCACACACTTCTAAAAATAAAACATGGGGAAAAAACCCAAAAAACATTGTATAAAAAAGAATAGAAAATATAATAGATAAAAAAGAAATCAAATATAACTAAAAAATGGTTCATACCTAAAATAATGTAACATGATGTTAAAATATCCCTAATGTAAAATCTTTATACCCCTATAAAGAGTATCAATATGGCTAGTCCAAGAAGTTTCAAGGTCACTATTCTCTCATAAAATGCCCCTTGCTCTCAAGTCTCATACATGTCAAAACTTTGATTCCCAAAAATCCAAACAAAGGAGGTATATTTTCCATTGATGACCTTTATCTGAGAATCAATATTCCATAATGGATTCTTGATTATGGATAAATATTATTCCATATAATTGTTATCCCTGATCAAAACATGATATGGGTTATGAAGATACCTTTTGAGTTGTGAAAAAATAAAAATATTATATATCGATGTCATATGAGGTTTAAAATCCAAATAGTAACCACCCATGTTGATATTCCCAATAACCTCAAATGTTCCCACATATATTGGTGATAACATTCACCGCCTACCAAGTATTTGATGACCCAAATAAGGTGACAATCTCAAAAAAACCTGGTTATATACTAATAAATCCAAATGGTGTTGAAGATGATCAGTATAAAATTTATTAAGACTCTTTCCATTAATATTATCTAATGAATTAAATGAATCTTAACCGTTTTCTCTTAGAAAAAAATTGTTCTAAATGGGTAATATTCACCAATCATTGAATAGAATAGTGTATATTTATAATATCAGCTATGAAATCCATCAGTTGGAGCCATCTTTATGAATAACTAGAAGCTATTCTTATAAGAAAACTAAATCTTCCATAAGTGAAAATCCCAAGATCCTATAAAGAAAATGAAACATGAACAAATAATGTCTTTCAGATCCTATGTTTCATATTATTCTAGACCCTCTATCTCAGGATGGTACACCATGCTTAACTTAACTAGGGATTCAATCACCTCTGGGAGGCCCCTAAAAACGAGAAATTAACTATGGAATAGTTTCAAAATTTGTTTTAGAAGAACTCCATGTGTTTTGATGATCTCCCACACGTACATATTACCCATGTTCTCAAAATTATTAATATCAAGATTGAGAATAAAGTCAGGAAATTTTGTCAATTTTTAAATAACTATGAAAATCACACTCTTTCCTCATGGTTAACATAAAAAACCAACCACGAGAACGATCCAAACTTTTATAAATAAAATTGCCCATGAAATTTAATTAAATTAATTATTATATATTATGGATATAGAAAAATGTTCACTTATTTGGTTTTATTATATCCTATCTGATTTAAATGGTTGTTAACTATCATTGTCCATAATAATAATTTCATTTAACAGTGATCATGTTTTTAGTATAAATATATGGTTTTGATAAATCTTATTGATACGGATAATGGAATTGACCACCTCAAATAGTAGGATCATACCCAATGAAATCCATTTATTAGAGATTCCAAGGGAGATTGCATCACTGGTATTTTCCCTTGACCATGACCAAGATAAGATCCAACCACTTAAGCAAGAGATAAATCGTTTATAGAATAAGTTCAAGCAATTAGAGAGCATGAACCAAACCATGTACATCAAACCCCCAAAATAAAGATGCAACATTATGCACCATAATCATAGTGAATTGTCTTGTGTATTAGAGGGATATGCATCAAGATCCTAAGAACATGAATATGTATATTTTATAAAATAATGAATATATTTTCATTTTATTATAATTTCTATATAAATTATTTTAGATTTTGATACAATAAAAATAACTTAAATTTTTGTTATATTCAAATTTAATTAAATAATTTATTAATTTATGTATTTTTTTAATAAATAATACTTTATTAAAATTATAATCATCAAAAAATTATTAAATATAATAGATCATATAATTTTTATGATTTAAAATGTAATTTTTTAAATGGTTTCAAAAATATTACTGTTAAAAATACCAATCATTTATAAAAAAATATATATTATTATTTTAAAACATTAAATTTTCATATTTGGAAAATAATTTTGATAAAAAAAATTTTAATCAAAATTTAGAAGTTATCCAACAGTCAATTTTTCATAATTTTCTAAGGCGGTTGAATTTTTTGGTAAAAATTAAATATGGTATGAATATAAAGTGTGTATTATGACATCATTAGGACCAAAAAATGATGTAATAAATACTATAAATGGTATAAATGAAAAAAATCTATGTTATTCCTTTAAAATAATGTAATATTATGTTTATTTCATTACTTTTATAAATCCTTTGTGAATCTTACCAAACCTATATTATATTTAATGGGTTTAAAGTCATTTCTTTATTAACATAACCCAATTCCACACCAACAAGGGTATTATTTTAATAATTTCGGCCCTAAATCTATTCAATAATAAAAACCACCCCTATTTGGATGAACCCATGGGAAAACCCAAGTGGAATTTTTTGGTTTAGGATATTTTATAATACAAAGTCAAATACCTAATTTTGAGAAATGATAAATAATTACCCACTCATTTCCTATATAAAACCACCAAATATCCCATTTATCTTCATTCAAAAACCATTTTGAACTTCCATAATCATCCCTCCCTTAAAATGATTCATCTGAATGTGCCCCTAATCTCTCCATAAGATCCCCCCCGACATTTGGAATCACCCTCTCAAGTTAATGGATCATCTTCTTCACCTATTTATTAAAGTTTCATCATTATCTTCTATATTTTGTCTCCAATTAATAAGGGTGAGATATGTTCTTACATATCCCAATTACGAACCATTTTTTAGTAAAATTGGTGAGTGTCCCCTTCATCTCTCATTAATCCCTTCCATTAACATCTATGTGTCATGGTTATGAGGCTGGAATTTAACCATGGTTTTCCATGCCAAAACATTGTGTATTGAATAGTCATACTCATTTTTTATCCAGGGTATTAAACTCAATGAACTTATACTTCATCGATTTGGGAATTAAATGTATTTATTATGCCCTTCTAGATCATGGAATAAAATATGATTATAAACAAGTTCATGTTTTATGATCTATGTGGCATACTTAATCCTTAGATTTAAATCAAAGTGACTAGTGCATGTGGAATTATATAGCACTTCAATGCATGGGGTAATGTTTCATTCTCATGATATATCATATAGGGTATTAAGGAGTGAAGAAAATCCATCATGGATATTTTTCCATCAGGATTTCTTAGAATTTATCTTTGATTTATGTTTTTATGAAGTGTTTTATGTTGTGTCCATGTTTCCCATGTTTTCTTTTTTATTATCATGATATATTATGCCTCATTGTTCATCTATATAATTCTCATAAATTTTATGTCTCATTGATAATACTATTGTATAACATGTAATAACCTCTTCATGTTATTCCATATTTATTACTTTACTGGTGTTTATAGCTCACCCCTTTATTTTGTTTGTCCCTCGGTTATCCCATTCAGTTTTAAGTACAAAGGAATAATATGATCATGTTAATGACTTTTTTAATAATGATTATGTATTCCCCATTTTAACTTATTATCTAATGTACCAAATTGACCAATGCACTAGTCTTATTGATATTACGAGAAGTAATATGTGTAATCTTATGTATTAAATCATGAAATAAACTATACAACTGAATTTACATTATGAACCTATGAAAGTAATTAAGTGTAGGGTTTTCATAGTTGTTATCAAATGAAAAGTTTATTTATTTTTGTGATTAGGATTAAAAAACTATAGAGAAATATTTAAGGGTAAAATTGAGTATAAAAAACATCCTTAAATTTTGGTAAAGAATAGAGTAAGTGGTTTATCATGTAAATGAATATTTATTTGTACACTAAAAGTATATGTGGATCTTGCAAAGATGTACATAGGGGTAAAACTAAAAGACGCCATATTGAGCTATACTCGACCAGGAACCAGTTCAAGACAACAGGACTTCCTACACACCGAGTATGACACTCCCAGTGGACATGATTTGGTAAATTAAAAACCTCATTATGAAGCATTATTAAAGAAAAAAATACTAGTAAGTGTATATGTTATGAAATAGATCCTCTATAAAATATATTGAATCCCATAAATTACTAAGTTAATAAATAAATGTAATTTATATATTATCCCTTATATATTATTGGATATCCATTTGTGTTTCTAATAATTTAAAATTACTCAAATCTATGTTTGTTTTCGATAAAGTAATTAGTTTGAACTAGAATCTAAAAGTCAAAGACCAGGTTATCATCCATAGTTCCACACATTCCCTTGTTTCGCACAATTTTAGTTTAACTATTCAAACACCACAAAAAACCATGTAAGTTGATCTATCAATGAAAATGGTAAATATGTAAATTATTTCATCGCTAATATATAACTCCTCCCCTATCCAAAATTATGGGCTAAACATTATAGAAAACCTTATGATACTCACTCTAGTGAAATTTGATGAAATTCTGGTCAAGGATTGAATAGTGAATGAGGCTTAAAATACATGGAAATTACATCATTTTAGATGAATATTCAGACTATTAAAAAACTAAAATACGGAGTACCATAATACTTTAGTGTCTTTGGAAACATATAACACATTCTTCTAATGTGGTGAAAGATATTCCACATCCCTAATAAATCTCTTCCCATTTAGTACTCCTACTTAAAACCATTATTATAACATGGGGAAAGGAAACATAATAAAGGGATGAGACTAGCGTGGATTCAATAAGGCTTCCTTATGAATTTTCCATTCCTTCATGATTTGAAAATCCCAAACACTCTATCTTATGGAAAACTTCTTTTTCCCTATGTTTTATCTTTATAAAAAATTATCCTTCCTGAAGGAAAATTTATTCTTACCTTGTTTACATTTTTCATATTATAAATCTAAATCATTTTTTTTCTAAGAGTAAAAACTGGTTTCTTAAATAAAACCTCGTAATCCTATAAATAATTAGATATATTGCATTTTTTTTTCAGGATCCGAATTCAGGCTCTGAGTTCTCTAAATTCTAACTCCGAATTCTAATAAATTCAGACTCGGAATTCTTATGAATCCAGACACTGAATTCCTTTTAATTCAGACTCTGAATTCCTATGAATTTAGACTCTAAATTCCTCTTGATTCAGAATCAGATTTCTCTGTATTCAGACTCCGTATTCTTATGAATTCAGACTCTAAATTCTGGGAATTCAGAATCCAAATTCCTCTGAATTCAGACTCTGAGTTCTTTGAATTCAGACTCCAAATTCATCTGAATTCAGACTCCAAATTCCTTTTAAATCAGACTTTGAGTTCTCAGAAATCAGACTCTGAATTCTTCTGAATTCAGACTCCCAATTATCTTGAATTATGACTCCGAATTCTTATGAATTCAGACTCCGAATTCCTTAGAATTCAGACTCCGAATTCCTCAGAATTCAGGTACAGACTTCTATGGAATTCAGGTTCCAAATGCTTTGGAAAAGAGAATCCTAATATCCATGTATTTTGGAAACTGAATAGTTTTTCATTAGACTCCGAACTTTTCTTTACCTTAGACTCTGAAAAATGTATTTGTTTAAGAAACCATATTTTTGCTTATCCTTGTTAGAGTTACGAAATTATGTCGTACATTTTGTTTCTAACCAACCTTTGTTTGAGTGACACATGTACAGGTCCCTATGAGATTCAAGGAAAAATATGACCATTAGATGAGGTAGCCGACCGTTAGAGAAGATCCTATAAATAGGAGCTCATTTGAATGAGCTCACATCTTTAACAAGTGGTTCCATCAATCTAGATATTGAATGTTTTTGAAGTGATTTCTATAGAGATAGACTCTCATGCTTTGTGAATACTTAACATCTTGTTTAGATTTCTTCATGTGACTCCGAATATTGCTGAATACATTCATGGTCTTCTAGGGATAGGAAGACAGAGGTGCCGACTACCTTAAAGTTAGAGGACTTACTTTGTAAGGAAGAAAGAGATTCCAACTACCTTGAATTTGAGGGTTTGTGGGGATAGTAAGACAGATTCTGATATTCTTATCGAGGGCGTATCCTAGTGTGGGTAGGACAAACTTTCTTGAAGGTACCAATCAAGGGACCTTTATCCAATGTTGTTGGATACCCTACTCTTTGGGTTAAAATTTATCATACTTATTACTTTTATTTTTTCAAGTTTATTTTCCATTTCATTTTGATTAATAAGGAAATTATAACTATCTTATACTTCCTTTCATTTATATACTCTGTTTAATAAGATTCTATACCCTTTAAGGTAGAATATTTTCCTGGTGAACTTTTCTTAAGTTTCACTTCTGGAACAATATTTCCGGAACCTAACCAGTTTCTAGATCTAAGAGGTCTTGTGAATTTACCTTATTTATCTCTGTTAAACACGATTTCTATTATGGTTAAAAAAGAATGTTTTTATACCAACTTTAAAGGTTCCAAATGAATTTTTGAATTATACAATTCACCCCCCTCTTATATATTGAGCATCTATATTCATATTTTGATCCTACAATTGGTATCAGAGGAGGTATCTAAAATACTTATCTTCACATATAAGTTTTATTTCCCAGTTTTCATTGTTCATAATATTTTCCTTGCTAAGGAACTTTTTTCATCATTTACAAACTTTTATTATTAAAAAAGTTTTTGTGGAAAGATATTTTCTCTTAGATGACAGGAATGAATGTTGGTTTATTGATAACCTAAATCCTTCTACACCACCTATTTTGATGTGAATGATTATGAATATTGGATAGATTATATGAATACTTTTGTTATTAACATTGGAGTAGACAATTTTTTTATGCTTACTGGAGGATATAAAATCCCTGACAAGGAAGTCAGTACTTTCACCAACCCAGAAAAGCATGAATATCAACTGAATTATATGGTACGTAATAATTATCATTGTTCCATGACTAGAAATATATATTTCTAGATTTCATCTTGGGAAGAATCAAATTATATTTGGAATAATCATAAAGTAACTCACTTTGGAACATCAAAATTTATTGAAACTAGAAGAGACATGCTCAGAGCTGAATATCATAGTTTCTTCTTTCCTTATGAAGAATCCATATGTGAGGTTCAAAAAATATTCACGACTTTTGTTAATAGTTTGAAATCTATGGGTGAGAAAGGATTAAATGATAAATACCTTGTCGAAAAGATCGTATACAACATTCCCAATGAATGGGAATCCAAGAGGACAACTATTGATGAAAATAGGAAAGTAACCCATATTTCTCTTGATGAATTGTTCATATATCTTCTTCAGTATGAAACCAGAATGAAGAGAGATTCTTATAATATTAAGAAGAAGAATGGAAATGGTAGTTTATATTTTACAATAACTTCAAATTATATGAAAGATAGAAATCCCGAGAGAGTTACAAGATCTAAATCTAAGAAGGTTATTATTCAATCTGAATCTAGTGGAAGTGAATCTTCAGAAAATGAACTAGATTTCATGTAGTATGAACAAGATTTTTGGACAGAAGAATATTCAATCTAGATATAAAAAGAATGAAAGTAAAGACCAGAAAGACTCAGAAGTCACATGTTATGAATAAAAAAGAGTCAGGAATATAAGGCTGGACTATCCTATACTTAAGAAAATGGATATAAAGGAAAATCATTCTGATAGGAAATGAAAGAAGTACTATAATGATAAAGCTGTAATTTTTTTGAAATCAAATGACACCTGGAGCATCAGTGGTAGTGACTCTTCTGAAGAATCCTTATAGTACGAATCTTATGGTCTGAAGAATCTTGGTCTATTAGCCAAGCTACCTATTGAAAATCTTTGTCTAATTTCTAAGGTACACAATGCTGAATATATTACAAATGTATCTTTAAATGAAAATTATTGTGATTATAAGTATTATGAATCTACATATGAAGTTTCTTCTTCTGATAAAGATAATACTTTTCCTACTTATGAAGAAGTTTATAGTTTTTCTAAACATCTTGAGAATGAGATTTATAAACTCAAGAAAAATCTTGATAAGGAAAATTATAGAAATACAATTTTGACTAAGGAAATATCATATCTTTCTAAAAATCTAGATAATAAAATTTTGGATTTTGAAAGTATTTCAAAAAACCATGAGGAAGATAATTATGATAAGGATAAAATTTCTAAGGATCTTGAAAATTTATTTTCTAAGAAAGATATTTTAGAGACAAACTCTAGTTATAAAACAATTTTTTTAGGATAAAAACATGGTTATAAAACTAAAATAAGAAATATTTTCCTTGAGGAAGTGTTTGTAAAACATTACCTTAGGGAAGGAAAACTTTGATAAAATGTATTCTCAAATTTGACATCAAAGGAGTGGTTCTAGTTTTTGTTATACCAGTCAAAACCAATTCTTAATAATAACAATTTTTTTCCTCAAAGTGCCCCATTCTTCACTAAATGTCAGTGTAGTGGATATTGGGAAAAAATTTGTTCTTTAAAAAAAACATTGTCTTTAGGTTTTCATAAAGCTTATTTTTCTATGAAAATGTGGATACCTAAAATTTTTCTTTCTGAAATTTACGAATCCAAGAAATTTTTGTTTGTGAAAGATTTACATTTTTATTTAAGGAAAATAGAGAATATACCAACAGCAACACTTGGTACATGGATAGTGGATGCTCCCAGCATAAGACTGGTAATAAAAATTTCTTTGAAAGGATTATCAAGACGAAAGGTGGAAAAGTAACAATCATAGATAATGCTCAGGGAGAAATTATTGGTATAGGTAACATTATTATTTTTGGAAAAACTTTAATTTCAAAAGATTTATTTATTAAGGGTCTTAAGCACAACCTCATTAGCACAATTCAATTATGTGATGAAGGTTACCTTGTGAATTTTTGGAATGACAACTGCTTATTACACAATTACAAGGAAGAGTTTATTCTTTATGCCCATAGGCAAGAGAATGTATTCTCACTAAACATAGAAGACCTTAAGAGGTAAGAACTACCTTTTCTTAGTTCCATTTCCTTATATAAAAATCATGCACATCACTCTCGTGCAAAACAGATAGATATTATGCATCACTTTCTTAGGGATCACATACAAAAAGGAGATACAATTCTTCAATTTATCCAAATACAAGATCAACTTGCTAATATTTTCACTAAATAATTACTATTCGACAGATTTGAATACATTAAACAGAAGTTAGGAATGATAAATATATGTTAATCCCCTTGATAACTTCATGTTGAAACCTATCTCTTTACAGTAAGAAACTCCTTTTCATAGGGGGATTATATTTTCCTGTTAGTTAAAATTTTCATACTCATTTTTTTTGTCCTAGTCTAGAAATTTTTATTAATTGTATTTTCATAGTTAAAAATTTTTTAATCATATTTTCGTAGTTAAAATTTTCATAATAATATTTTTCATAGTTAAATTTTTTCGTAATGAAGAGTTTTGTTGCAAAAAATTTTGTAGGAAAACTTTTCGTAGTCTAGAAAAGTTTTCGTAATTTAAATTTTTTTGTTGTTACAACTTTTGTTGTAGAAATTTCCTAGTTAAAGGTTTTTTAGTCCAATTTTTTTTAATTAAAATGTTGGTAATCTAAAGATTTTCAAGAAGAATTTTACTCATGACCAATAATCTTCCTGGAAATCCGAAAGGTATGATTTCCTTTCCAAAATTTTTGTAATCAACTTTTACTTGTTCGTATTCTATTTCGATTTTAAATTTTTTGGATTCAATTTTCCTTAAATCTGAATGTTTTTCTTAAAAACCTAAAATGATTGGATTCTAAAAAAATTCCCTTGTCATTATCATCTCAACCGTCAGATCATATCAATAAAGTTTTCAACTGTTGGATCAATTAGGGAAGTTGAACAATCGCTTTAATTTCCTATATAAAGGCCACTCAATGCTTGTCCCACATCGAACTCCAAGCTCTTGCACGTGGAAGCTCTTCCCATCCTACATAATCCCATTCTGAACATCTCATATCGTTCTTACTTCTGAATGTCTGCCGAAGTCTCTTCTCAGAAATAAATGTCGATCGTCAAGCCAATCCCAAAAATCATATATCTACAGAGAAAGGTTCGTCGATCCTAAGTTTTATGAAAAATATGACTCTATAGTATACAAGAATATCAAGCTCAATGGTTGGGAGAGTGTATGCCTTTAGAAACCAAAATCACATGATTTAGTGTATCGAGAGTTGCTAATAGAATTCTATGAGACAATATCTTTCTCTAAGGAAGAATACAAACACAAGTTCTTGTTCATGTGTTATGGAAAGACATATTCCCTTTCTTATACCAAGGCTACAAGTTTGATTCGAATTCCTTGTGAAGGGGAATCAGAGTTCTATACTCAAAAGCTACATGATGTTCAAGGATGTTTTGATAAGGTGAATGACATAGCTTTCCTTGGTCTGTTAGAAGTAAATAATCCAATGATTCTTCATTTTTCTACAAACTTAATAATTCATGAACTATGGGTTCAATTTTTTATAATTCTGAGAAAAGGTGATAAGGATACCCTAAAAAGTGACATCTACATTCTTGATGTCTTGGTGAACTTTAGAAAGATAAATTTGGTTAAGTACATACTGGTTATGATTGAGAATATCACAAATGGTACTTTGAAATCTCAAATTTTCATGTATCCATCTATACTTTCAAATATTATTATTCGTTGTTTAGAATCTTTCAATATTCATTGCAGGTCTATGTTGGGGAATTGTAAAGTTTTGTTTTTGAGTGATAAAACATTGATAAGGATGAAAGTTAGGTTTTCTAAAGAATATGAAGAATTATATTATTTACCTAATGACGAGGTGGAAGCCTTAACAATGAAAAAGAAAGCAGATGAGACTTCCAAAAATGGTCTAAGAAAGATGAAGGTGAGGGAATTATATGAAAAATAAAAACCCTAGTGGCTAAGGAAACCCAATCCACACCTCCGAAGCCAAATTAGCAAAAATACTATCCTAATGAAGTAGTATATAAGTGGAGAGAAGATAAAGGAGAATCAGAAATAAGGGGAGCCTAAGTTTGTCTTTGATCATGATGAGGCAAAATCGTTGAAGAGAAAGGATGATAAGAATATCGAGAAGAAAGAGAAAGAGAAGAAACAAAAGAAGAAGAAAACTGAAGCTAAGATTTTACCATCACTTCTTAAGGCTGCAAAAAAAATAATATGAACAAATTCCAGTACCAGAATCATTATTGATAGAATCACTTCCAGAGACTCTGGGAAAGAAGTTGGTGATTCTAGAAAATGTTCAAGAAGAAGAAATCATGCAAGAATAAGAAGTGGAACAAGAAGAAGAAGTTAGTGGTGATTCTGAGGACTTGATAAAGAAAGTATAGGAATTTAATGAGAAGGAAAGTCTCTTTGAAAAATTATCAATCTGAACTTCTGAAGCTGATTATTCAAAACATGCTACCCCAGCAAAATACGAGATGGGTGAAGAAGAAGTGAACAAAAAATCTGATGAGGAAAACTCTAATCATGATTTCATTCATATAGAGGATGTTGAAGTAGGATCCGAGAAGGAAGATGTTGATGAAGATAAAATGTTTCAGTTATCAGATAGTGAACATCAATATCTTAATCAAGAGGAAATAATTCTGAAAGATGATAAGGGAAAATAGGTGTTAGTTGATACTCCTAGAAAATCTGTGGTAAAGAAGAAAGAAGTGTTTGCTTTATTGAAGAGGAAGGATGCTGATCTTGAAAAATAATCCTCACTAACTGAAGTCTCAGATTCTGAATCATCCTCTCTTGGACATTATTCTGTAGTCCAGTCTTTGAAAAAGCCTGTTGGAAATATTCCTCTATTCCCAAATATAGACTTAAGATTCCAGATGCTTCATCATACCTTTAATCAAAAATCAGATTCAGTATCTATGGTGATGGATAAGTGTGTTAGTCTTGAGGCAGATTTCAAATCTTTTCTCATTGGTTATGATGATCATAAAATATCTTGCAAGAAGATGAAAATATGGTCAAAGAATACAATAGAAGAAATGATAATCTTTGATGAATTTAATGATAGAGTCAATGATTATTTTCACACCAAATATGTGAAGATCAAGTATCTCAATAATATTTTCAAGGAAAAGATAACCCTTGAACAAACATATAGGAAGAAAGAAGTGAAAGATATGAATGGAAAGTTGTATTCAGTTGCTCAGAGTTGGAAGAGGGAAAGGGATCTCCGAATTGAGATTGAAGAGAAGATTTCTAAGTAATAAAAAGGTCTGAAGGCCCAGGGAGAATCTCTTAAGGATCAGGAAGAGAAAATTAAAGCCTTAGCGAAAAAAACTGAAGATCAGGATCATTTTCCTAAACGTGTAGAGGAGGATCAAAAGGATCTCAAGAAGTTAAAAACCATAGTAAATAATCTGATATTGAAGGAGAAGGAAGGAAAATCTTTTTCAAATCCAATCATTTGTAGTATTTCTTTGTTGCACATATTATTTCAATCTTAAGGAAATTGGATATTCTCTATATTTGGTTGTTTAGTACTAATATTTCAAGTACCATATTTTCCTTTATATCCCCTTTATTCCCTTTTGAAAATCACAATGGGGGATAAAGGAATGGTAATGAGAATATTAAGTAAAGAAAAAATTTCCATATGTTAGGGGGAGTTCATCTAAGGGGGAGTTTATATCAATGAAGATTTTCGTATGCTAGATATTGTAAAATCTCATTTAGGAAATCAAGAATGAAATCCTTATGGTTTCCAAAACCTAAGGGGGAGTCAGTTGTATTCACTATGATCTATAAGTAAAGGGAGATAAGTTTTCATTTTCAAGATATTAAAAAAAATTATGCGATTATATTATTTTTTGTATGGTTGTTTCTGATTTCCAAAAACGGGGAAATTGTTGCGTCAATAAGGTTTCCTTATGAGTTTTCCATTCCTTCATGTTTTGAAAATCACAAACACTCTATCTAAAGGAAAACTTCTTTTTCCAAAATTTTTATCTTAATAAGGAAAATTTTCCTTCCCCGAAGAAAATTTATCATTATCTTGTATTCATTATTCATATTATAAATCTAACTCATTTTTTTCTAATAGTAAAATCCTATATCTTATCTAATGCCTCTTAATCCTATAAATACTTAGATATAGAGCATTCTGTTTTCAAGCTCCGAATTTAGGCTCCGAGCTCTCTGAATTCAGACTCTGAATTCTTATGAATTATGACTCTGAATTCTTTTGAATCCAGACTCTGAATTCTTATGAATTAAGACACTGAATTCTTATGAATTAAAACTCGTAATTCTTCTTGATTTAGAATCTGAGTTCTTTGAATTCAAGCCACTGAAATCTTATGAATTCAGACTCCCAATTATGTAAATTTAAGCTCTAAATTCCTCTGAATTTAGACTCTAATTTCTCTATATTTAGAATCTGACTTCTTTGGAATTCAGACTCTAAATTCCTTTTCATTCAGACTCTGATTTCTCAGAATTATGACTCCAAATTCATCTGAATTATGAATCTGAATTGTTATGAATTTAGACTCTTAATTTCTAAGAATTCGGACTCCAGATTCCTCAGAATTCCAACTATGAATTCATCAGAATTCCGGTACATAATTCTTTGGAATTTAGGTTCTGAATTCTTGGAAAATAGAATCTGAATATCCATGTATTTTAGACACCGAATAGTTTTTGGTTAGACTCCAAACTTTTATTTTCCATAGACTCTAAAAAATGGATTTGTTTAAGAAACCATGTTTTTTTTCTTATCCCTGTTATAGTTATGAAATGGTGTCGTACGTTCTGTTTCTAACCAACTGTTGTTTGAGTGACACTTGTAAAGGCTCCTCGAAGTTTCAAGGAAAAATATAACCATTGGATGAGGGAGCCAACTGTTGGGGAGGAGCCTATAAATAAAAGTTCATTTGAAAAAGCTCAAAACTTTAACAAGTGGTTCCATCACTCTTGATATTTCATGTTGTTGAAGTTATTTCTAGAGAGATAGACTCGAAAGCTTGTGCATATTGAACATCTTGTTCAGATTGATTCATGCAACTCCGAATGTTGCTGAATACATTCTAGGGCTTATGAGGATATGAATACATAGGTGATAACTGCCTTAATGTTCGAGGACTTCCTTGATAAGGAAGATAGAGGTGTCGACTACCCATAAGTTGAGGGCTTAAGGGGATAGAAAGACAGATTCCAATACTATTATCGAGGGCTTATCCTAGTGTGGGTGAGATAGACTTTCTTGAATGTATAAATAAAGGGGCATTTATCCAAGGTTGTTAGATATCCTACTCTTTGGGTTAAAATATTTCATACTTGTTACTTGTATTTTTTCATGTGTATTTTCCACTGCATTTTGATTAATAAGGAAAGTATAACTATCCTATACTTCCTTGTATTTGTATACTCTGATTAATAAGATTCTATAGGGTTTAAGGTAGAATCTTTTCATTGTGAACTTTTCTTAAGTTTCATTTACAGAACCATATTTCTAGAACCTAGGAAGTTTGTAGAACCAAGAGGTCTTGTGAATTTACCTTGTTTAAATTTGATAAAAACAGTTTTTCTTAAGGATAAAAATGAATGTTTTTATACCAACATTAAAGGTTCCAAATGAATTTTTAATGTATACAATTCACCCCCTCTTGTATATTGAGAATCTACATTAATATTTTGATCTTACAACTAGATGCTTCATAAGGGTAAACAAGTACATATATAATAATAATCGTGATAATAAGTATATGAGAACACGGGAATAACATTTTAGGATCATACCCTGCATATCAATGATCATATACCTCAATCATGCAATAATTATTAGAGTTTCATTAGGCATAAATCATAAGGGAATTAAGAGCATAATTCATGAGAGCATGACATATGAATAAGGCATATATTTTTTCCTATACGTATAAGCTTATAAAATCATTCCCTATAATTCATGGATGATTTATAAAACCTTCTTAGGGAACTTCATGGGGGATACACCTACTAAGCCAGACACACAACCATCCCTAGTCACAACCCTTTCCTTATAGTGGAATGTGTCTAATATCTGAACCATAGTAGTAGTAAAGGTTCACATCCAAGACAATCTCTATAGTCAAAATTCACTCTAAAGATCATCTTTTAAATCAAGGTTCACTCCCAATATCATCTTAATGGACAAATTCCTTTACTAGACAACATTTCCTCCCCATTTCATCCATTTTTGTCTCCGGATATATAAAATTTACCCAATTAATTAGAGATAGATATAGGTCCCACCCTTCACATAATGAAGTCATACATACGTATGTCATCAGATCATAATCATTAATCATATCATAAACCATGAAATTAAATGTGTAAAATAAAAATATCATCATATCATAACTTATGAAAACGAGATGGGTTTCATAATCACTCCTTCAAATCATTACCGGTGAAAATAAGTGGGTCTCATAAGCGTATAACTTGTAAATGATAACCTAGATTCATAAGTATGTAAACAATAAAATAGAAACAATATTCACAAAAATATAACCCATTAAAGAGAGACTAATTTCATAAAAATAATTCCTTCAAAACAGAAACCTTTTTGATATAGAATATGAATGGTACCCTTGGATCATATCCCCAGTAATTCAAGAGTAACACCATAATATTTCATCTTAGAAGGAAAATAATTTTGAATTATCCCATAAAAACATGTCTTGATAAAAATATATTTTCTATGAAAAATATATTAAACATCATTTTCTTTGAAAATAACCATTTTAAAACATATAAATGAATTTTTAATTCATTTAATAATCTTTTTGAACATTAAAACTTTTTAAAAACCTTTTTATTTTAAAATAGCTCTAAAAATATATAAATCAATATTTGAAATCATTGAAATCCTTTTATATAAAAATAATATTTTGAAATAATATTAATAAATCTTTAAAAATCACTTAAAACACTTATTTAATATAGAATATTTTTTTTTCAAAACCTTTTTCTTTTAAAATGGTTTTTAAAATTTATAAAACAATCTTTGAAATAATTGAAATCATTTTTTAAACAACCTTCTGAAAACATATAAATTAATACTTTAAAATAATTTAAAACACTCTTTAAACATAAAACAATTTTTAAAACCTTTTTTATTGAAAATATATTTGATAACCAATAAGAGTATATTTGACATCATTGAAATCCCTTTCTTTGAAAATAATGTTTTGAAAACATTTAAAGGATCAAATAATACAATTATAAAAAAAATTAAAACATAACACACATTTAAAATCCTTTTAATTGAAAATTATATTAAAATGTCATTTAAAATAATTTTTCGAAACATTTTTAAGAAACACGATTTTTTACTAAAATAGACTTCCAACAGAAGAGAGAAATAAATTCATGTTTTATTAAAAACATTTTCTTAATAATCTTAAGTACAATGGTGTTGAAAAATATTACCATTACTTGAAAATAGCAGGAATAACTATAGGAGAAGAAACTTCATGATTATTAAAGAGACATTGATTATCATATTTCAATAATAAGAGCATAAAAATCAATAATACTAATAAACAATGATATTGTAATAATAAACTCTTATAACATTGGAAACATTGAATCCTAATACCCATGAAATAATTACTTTAACTAAATCTTAAAAATAATTAAATGATCTATACCCATGATATAACATGTAAAACAGAATTATTTACACCTCATAAAATAATATACATTCATAAAAAAACATGTGTCTTCAAGAAGGAAAATTGAGACAAATTTAGCTTTCGAATTTGGTAAATTTAGAACCCTAAAACACCATGAAATACATACCATAACATAGAAGTTTAAATAAATAAAAATTTAATAATAATTATCATAAAATATACTCATTGTTATTATATACACCACAAAATATAAATAATTGTTGAATAGGGAATAAGTCTAACATAAAAGATAAGTTAGACGTGAAATCCCAAAAGTACATGAGTAAATTTTGAGTCATGAGATTCATTAAATAATAACATTTATTGAATCATTTAATATTGTGAAATAAATTAAATTCATGATATATAATGTAACATTGAAGTATATACATCACACAATAAGAATATGTTATAAATATAGCATATATCTCATAGAAATTAAAGTGAGACATGAAAACCCTTACCTTACATCTTAACATTATAATTGCATGCTAAAACCTCATGTATAATAAACATAAGTTTATTATTAAAATAAAAAAGAACAATATTGTTATATATCATACCATATATGATTTCATAATGAATTTATATTACCTGTTTATTTTCAATTTCATGTTATATAACATTTTGGGTAATAACTGCTTTGTTTTTCATGGAGGTTTTGACTTATTGTTCTTGATACTCATACATAGATAAAAATTTACATATTTATAGAATTTAAAATTGGTATAAAAATAATATATAATCATTATATATTTATTTATAAAAATTTATCAAAGATAGAAATAGAAAATGAAATATAACATTCATGGATACGGTTGGTCGAACATACACATGAAGGCTGGGTCCTTTTTCTTGTCATATTTTTTTATAAAATAGAGTCTTATATATATATATATAATCCTTAAATTATAATTACTATTTCAGATATATCAAATATTTTTTTATTAGACCTATCTTTAATACATTCCATGTAAATTGTGAATGAATCATATAGCTACGAGGAGGCAGTAGTCCACATGTCCACAAACGAAGTTATCATACTCCCATAAAATGGAAAGAGTAGTGGTCTATGTTAGATAAGAATTCCATAATAATAAATAAATCATAAATATCATATTAAAATAGTATGTACATAATTATTCCCAACTATGAGAGGTGGTTATGGAAGAACGAACGACATCGGTTCAACTGATGGTAGTCTGTCGTACACACGAACGATGATTCTGTATCCCATTTGATGGAAGTGTTAGAAGGTGTAGGTCATACCCGTAATATAGAAAAATATAAGTATATTTTTTATACTATGTTTATTATATATTCATGATAAAAAAAATTTAATAGTTGTTGAAAGAAATAAAACAATAGTGCTCGTTGAAGAACATAACGTCCTTTACGGATAACACCATTTTGTTATCATGAAAGAACAAATATGGTTTTCTTTCTAACCAAATGGATTATTATAGGATGATATGGGGTATGTTAATATATTTTTTTATTAGGTTTTTAAGAGATAAATGGATTTATAGGGGGGAAAAACTGAGGGGTTGTGTGCCCTTTTACAGCGGGGGAGGAGTGGCATTCTTTTAAATTTTAAAAGGTAAACACTATTGGGAGGGCTTCCTTACATCATGTGCCTCCAGTAATGAAAAAATATTTTTAAAGGTAGGATATGGTCTAAATATTCAAATAAATTTTATTTTTTAATATTTTCTATGTTATTTATCCCATAAAGTTAATTTTTAACCACAATGTACACTCGTTTTCAGCTTAATCATTATAATTAATTATAATTAGTTTCAATAATATTTTTGTTTAAAAACTAATTTTATAATAATATACATTATAAATTAATATGATTCCAATAATTTAATCCATTTTTTCAAATTTAAATCACAAAAGTGACTTAAATTAGCTTAAAATTAATCCCATTGATGGGACAAAATAAAGGGGTTACAAAGTGAAAATGTTCCAACGATTATAATTTTTTATATTTAATTTAATTGTTAAATTTATTAAAATGAACAAAATTGGACTAGTGATGTATAATTTATCTATATATACTTTTAAAACAATTTTAAATATAATTTAACTATATAAATAAATTCACTAAAAAGTTAGTTTTCAATTAAAATTTAGTATTTTTGACTACTCATAAAATAAATGAATATTCTCAGAAAAATACAAAATATCTACCCTAAGATAATTTTGAAATTAATATTTAGAAAATTAAGATTATTTTTTCAAATATATTTTATAAAATTTTAAAAAATTATTATAAAAATAGGTGCACCGATAAAGGTTGGAAAAACTACTTGTTAGAAAAATATATAATTTTTTCCCAAATATTTGATTTATTCTTATCTCTTGTCTAGAAAACACATAATATTAGTGATAAATATTTTATTGAATATATAATTTAAATATTTAATTAAAATAATTCTTCAAAATTGGTTTGTTAAATTTATTAAGATAAATCTTGTTTGTACAAAGAAAAATATGTTTTTTTGAGAGGGAATTTCATTATTTTAAAATAGTTTTTACCCCCATTGTTAATTAATTTATAATTAAGGAATTAATTGTGTAAATAATAATATAATAATTTAGTTATTTCTATTCATACCATCCATTCTAATGTCTAGGTAATAATTTTCATAATAATTTTAATAGTGTATTGCAGTTTGGTATAACTCATTCTTGTGTGTAACACATGCTATCGAAGGGAATCGATGTTGTGTGTAAAAAAAGTCACATATACTATTTCATATAACTCAATATATTCTAATTATTTGGATTATATAAATAATTAAATGGTGTTTCATATAAAATAATCTAGAGTTAGTGATTTATTATAACAAAAGTTATATTTAGTGTTGCATAAAACAAAAAATATCAAAAAAATTAAATTAATTTGAAAATAAATATAAAAAAATCATAGGGTGTTACATTATACCCCCCATAAAATTAATATCACCCTAGATATTAATATGGTTCATCAAAGGTTTAATACTTGAAATTTATCTTCATAGAAACCTACAACGTAAAAATAAATACTAAAAATTCCATTAAAAAGGAACATTGGAAACATAATGGTTTCCCAAAGTAACTTATAACTAATTTTACACAAAGGAGAATACATGTGGCAAGTGAAAACATGGACATGAAATAGAAATATAACTACTAAGTTCTGATGGATAATGATAAATAGCATGGTCTGAAGAAATATCATGATCACAAATCCATAAACTAAACGAGAATGAATAAGTCATTGATATCATCAAAAATAATGATTGGGACAAACTTTTACATTACTACCATTTTATTAATATTGAATTATTTTTCACAAAATTATATACATACATGATTTAATTTCATTTCATATGCATAATCTCAACCATTTTTTTTTTCATTGATCAATTTCTGCTTCATTTCTTACTATAGGAAATGATGTTGAATTGTTCATTAATAAAGAGCTAATAGATCATGAGATCTATAAATAGAATGATAATTAATTCCATATATCATTAGTTATAAATATATAAATGTTTTTAGCATAGTTTATCCAATATCAATAAATCCTCATATGTAGATATAATACGTTAATCTCTAAAACCTCATCTGAAGTATAACTTAAACCTTTCAATAAATGGTCAACCATATAACCCTTGAGAAAGATTAAAATAAAAAACATTTTAAATAAGGTCACTAAATTTCTAAAAATTATCTTTACATTGATCCCATATATATTATAATGTATCTCTTGGTTGTCACATACCAATCATGTGAATACCTACGTCATGTATTTTCATGAAACATGGTAATAACCAGAATCTCCAAACATCCGTATTCAAAACATGAATGATTATTTTTTCTAAATATTAATGGATATATTCCATAAATCCAAAAATGGTGTAAACTTCATCCAATATAGAATAAACCACATTTTCAAAAAATCATTTATCTGTTTTGATGTTATAAATACTATGAAATTTATATTATCTATATCAGTCATCTCTTTATCCAAACTAAATATGATTTTCTCAACATTAATAACATAATAAGTGTTACATTATATTAACAAAAATATCACAATTCCATTAAATCACATTTATATGTCATCAGCACCATTCAATATATTTTTTTAATATCCTCAATGGAAGACATATAATTCATTAATCATATAACATAATTCTTGATTTCATATACATATACACTTGAATCATCTAACAATATTATTAAACCATTGCCTATGATTCATCATCTTATTCATTAATATACCTTTCCTATAATATGAAACATTAATCCTATAAAAAGGTTCACTAACCTCAATATAATCATGATTAAAATATTTAATTTAAATAATACTGTTAGAAAATCTCATACCATTCACATATCATTTGTGGGGCCTTTATCGTCATCATCATAACCAATAGTCATACCACATTTTGGATTATTGTCATGAGAATTATACTTAGGAAATAGATTTGTATAATTACCAAACATTCTAAATATGAAACATTAAATTTTAAACAAGTTCTTTCTTGTTTCTACTGTAAACAAATATAAAAAAGAATAGTGAGAGAATCATTTATCATATTAGAAAACCACATAATCATAAAACATTACTTATAGAGTTCATAAATCATGAAAACTGCATTTAAATCTATTTATCCTCAGTATTATCCATATTTGATTCCATATAAATTTCCTTATGAATGTCCTTAGGTATGTCACCAATGTTTTCTCATCCTTGTTTTCAAAGGAAGATTAAACCTTTCCTTTGATAATAACTATTTTGACCTAGGATTAACATACATGGATATTACTGCATTTAATATGAATATTCAGAATATTAAAGAATTACATTCTTGGGGAAAATAATATTTTTACGTATTTGGAAACATGGAAGACATTTATCTAATTTGGTGAATGATCTTCCTCATCTCCCATAATGTTCTTACCCTTTAGTACTCCTACTTAAGAAATTTCTTCATATCCTGAGGAAAGGAAACATTAGAAAGGGTTGAGTTCATATGATCAGTAATGGTAAATAAGGATATATATAATCATAATAATGAGAACAGGGTATAAGAATATGATAATAACATTTTATGATCAAACCATGCATATAAAAGATCATATACTTGAGTCAAGACATAAATATTGGAGGTACACAATACATAAATCATAAGGGAATCAAGTTAATAATCCATAAGATAATAATATATTAATAATACAATGAATATGTGTTATACATGTATGAATATAAAATAATTCCCTAGGAATAAAAACTTCTTAGAAAAACTTATCAGGGAACATCATGGGGGATGAACCTACTAGGCGAGAAACACCACCATCCACAATCATAACCCTTTACTTATAGTCGAATGGGTTCACTCCTCGATATATCTTTTTATTCAAGGTTTAATACTAAGACCATGTTTTTAGTCAATTTCAATCCCAAGACCATATTAATAGTCATAGTCTACTCCCAAAACCATATTATCGGACATATTTATTTACTAAACCAATTTCACTCCTCATTAAATGGGTATCCTAAACATATCATCATATCATAACATACGGAAAAGTGAGAGGTTTCATAAAAACTTCACCAAATAAAACCCATGTAAAGAAGTGAGTTTCATAAACATATTACCCATGAATGATAAATGTGTTTCATAAGAATCTAACATGTGAATGATGAAATAGTTTCATAAAAATATATCCTATGAAAGAGAAAAAGGTTCATAAACATTATTCAATAAAAAAAGAAACCATTCATTGATATAATATGAATGGTACGCTTAAATCATATCCCATTTAAGTCATGAGTAACACCAACACATGTCATTTAAGATGAAACTATTTTTCAAATATTTTTTTAAAAATAATTCTATAGAAAAATATTTTTTTAAATCATGTAAAACACTTCTTTAACATTAATCATTTTTTAAAATATTTTTCTTTTAGAATTAGTTTGAAAACATAGAAAGGAATATTAAAAATCATTTAAATATTTAAATTTGAAAATAAACTTTTGAAAACATATAAATTATGTTTTTAAAGTCATTTAAAACACTTATTGAATATAAAACTATTTTAAGAAACATATTTCATTTAAAATGGACTTAAAAAATTATAAATGAAGCCTGAAAATCATTGAAATAATTTTCAATGAAATATAATTATTAAAACATATAAAAGAATATTTTAAAGACATTTAAATTACTTCATGAATATAAAAAAATTTGAAAATCTTTTTCTTTGAAAATAGTTTTTAAAACCTATAAAATAATCCTTGTAATCATTGAAACTCTTTTCATTGAAAATGATATTTTTAAAACATATAAATGAATCTGCAACATAATTTCAAAAAATTACATAGACATAAAACAATTTTAAAATACTTTTCCCTAAACAAAGACTAATATATCATTTAAAAAATCAAAATCATTTTTAAGAAATATATTTTTTGAATAAAAACAATTTCTGAATGAACAGAGAAAGAAATTAGATTTTCTTAAATACAATTCTTCTTTATCTAAAGTAAAAAAGTGTCTAAAATTGTAAAATTACATTAATATATCATGAATTACCAAATGATAATAAAATTTATGTGAAATAATAGGATATGGATCAAAATATTTCATCCATAATATCATAATCGTCATCAATTCTGATAAATAATTATATTGTTGTAATAAACTTTTATAAACATGGGAATTTTGATTTCTAATTCCCATGAAATAATGAAATTAAATTAAGATTAAAAAATAGTTAAATTATTTATATTAATGATATAACATTTCTAATAGAATAATATAATCCTCATTGAATAATTTAGGTTCATAAAAAGACATGTGTCTCAAAGAAGGCAAATTTAGACAAAATTACCTTACCTATTTGGTAACATATGAACTGTAAAACCACATGAAATAGTAATCATAAAATGGATATTTAAATACCCATAAAAATAGTCATATTTATAATATAATTTAATCATATGAGTAATATAACCCACATAAAGTAAATGAGTGGGGAATAAGGAATAAGTCTCGTAGAAACTAAAGTTAGATGATAAATCCCCTTACTACTTGAGTAACTTTTCAACCATGATATTCATGAAAGAACAACCTAAATTGAAACATTAAATATAATTAAATAAATTAAATTAATGATATAACATGTCATAGTGATTTATATACACTATCGAATAAGAATAAATGCGGAATATAAAATATATTTCACAGAAATAAAAGTCAGACGAGAAAACCCTTACCATTAGTCTTGACATTATTTTTAAACATTCAAATATCCTGTATAAAAAATATACGTTTATTATAAATCTAAAAAATAACCATATTATTAAATATCATACAATATATGATTTTATTATGACTTTATATTACCCATTTATTACCAATTTCATGTTAATGTAATTTTTTGGGTAATTATATATTTTTTTCATGCTTGTTATAACATTTTATTCTTGATCCTATTACATAGATCATGATTTAATTATTTGAATAATTTAAAAAATGGTATAAATCTAATATATATTTATTTTATATTTATTTTCAATAATCTATTAATGATTTAAATAGGAAATTAAAATCACAGTTCATGGTGATGATATGTCATGTGTATGCAAGAATGTTGTGTCCATTTTGTTATCATATTTTTAAATAATGAATAGTAAATGATATATATATGTATATTTATATTTTTTTTAAATCATAATTATTATTTCATATATATAACATAATTTTATTAAATTCATCATTAATACATCCCTAATGATCTATCAATGAATAACGTTGCTTTGAGGACACGGTAGTCCACACGTCTACAAATGATGTTATCGTATTCCATAAAAATTGAAAGTGTGAAGGTAAATATTATATAATAATTATATAAAAATAAAGTAATCATTAATATATTATATATAATATAAAAAGTAATTCCATAATTATTCCAAACCCTCATAGGTCGTAATGAAAGAACGAATGACATCAATTCGTGAGGCGGTAATTCACAGTTCACAAAAACGATGATTATGTATACTATTTTAAGGAGGTGTGTGTTGTTTAATTTCATAAACTTAACATAAAAAAATATAATTATATTTAGGATACTTATTTTATTATATAATTATTATATAATAACAATTAAACATGTTTTTAAAGAAATAAAACAAAAGTTCTTGTGGAAGAACGTTATATATGCTTTAAGAATATTCATTTGGTACTCACTAAAAGGACAATCTTGGTTTTCATTATTCCAAAATTTTGGATTATAGGATTTTAGGGGGGGTGTTAGGAGATTATTTTTGTAGAGTTTTGAAGAGAAAAAAAATCTTTAGATTTGTGAAAAAGTAAGGGGTGAGTTTAATTTATAATTTGAGGAATAGTGGCATTCTTGTAAATATTAAATGGTAAGCATTGTCGGGGGGCCTTCCATACATAATTTTACTCATATAATGAACCCAATTATATAAAATATATTATATGGTATAAGTATATCCATAAAATGGATTTTGGACATGATTTTAGGTTATTTGGCTCCGTATGTTAAATTTTAACTACTAAGTAAACTCGTTTTTACCTTAATCATTGTAATTAATTTTAGTTACATTCACTGATAATTTTTTTTGAATAAATAATTTTAACTTTCTAGAAATTATTAATTATTATTATCATAAATATAGAATAAATTTTTCAAATTTGAAATCACATAACTTGAAGAATTTAATTTAAAATTTATCATGTGGATAGGATGAAAGAATAGGTTTTAATGTGAAAATGTTCAAAAGATTGAAATGTTTTTATATCCAATTTCAATGTGAAATTAATTCCAATGAACTTAATTGGATTAATATATATATAATTTATAAAAATATAATTTAGAAACATGTTAATATATAATTTAACTACATAAATAATTTATACAAAAATCCATTTTCAATTAAAATTCTATATTTTTCATTAATCATTAATAAATGAAACTTCTCCAAAAAATACACAAAAACCAAAATAATAAACATTTGAAATTATGATTTAAATTATTATTTTTATATTTAAAAATATATTTTATAATAATTTCAATTTTTTAAAAATAGATTCTTCATTTAAATGAAATGAAACTATTTTTTTGAAAAATATATATCTTTTAGAAAGATATATATATTTTTCTATAAAGTTTTATTTTTCCTCATATCCTGTATGGAAAAAACATAAGAATACTATTAAATATTTTATCGAATATATAACTTGTATATTTATTTAACATCATTCATCAACGTTTTGTTGTTTAATTTGTTGAGATAAAACATGTTTTCAAATTGAAAAATAGTTTTTCAAAAAATAATATTCTTTATTTTCCAATAGTTCATACTCTCACTTATAATTAATTAGTATCAAAAGTTTTGATAGTGTAAATAATATTTTCACAATTTATTTAATTATACTCATACCCTCTATTCCAAAGTCTAGGTTACAACTATCAAAATAAATTTAATAGTATATTGTACTTCAGTAAAACTCATTCTTGAGTGTAACACATGCTATCGAAGGGACTCAGTTGTGTGTGTATCATAATCCAAAAAATAGTTGTGTGTACTACAAGCTAATCTATGTAATTTTTTTAGATCAATCATAACATGGTGTTGCATATAATGCCATAAAAACACAGTGATTTCATATAAGAAAATTATATATTCAGTGTTATGTGAAATGAAAAATATAAAAATGATTAAATTAATTCTAAATATATTCATCAAATATTGGGGTGTTATAGATTGGATTTACCTATATAGATCCAACATAAATTTCTATGAGGAAGAAATCACACTTCGTATCATGAATCATCCTTCTATTATGTATAAATTCAATAAGAAGGATAAATCTTCTTTAGCACCAAAATCTAGAACATGGATATTTTTTCCGAAGAACAATAATATCTAGCTCAGATAATTGAGTATAAGGAAATGATCTTTCTTGAATAAATACACATTTTTA
Organism: Viscum album; assembly: GCA_963277665.1. Lineage (NCBI taxonomy): Eukaryota > Viridiplantae > Streptophyta > Magnoliopsida > Santalales > Viscaceae > Viscum > Viscum album. The sequence continues at coordinate 1,468,300,820 of OY728125.1, read as the reverse complement.
GGGAATACAATGTTTTTTTTCTAAAAGAATTGTGTGGTATTCCTCCAAGCCTAGAGGTTTAATTATCAATAAATATTATACTTGGGGAATTGATATTATTCTAGACTTTCTATATAATGAATTTTGTGGAACACGAGGAGATGAAGAAAATGCTACAAGTAAATATGGATAAAGGGCTCATATTCCCAAGTGTTTTACGTTGGGGAACACCAGTCCTCTTCATCAATAAAAAGGATGGGTCAATTTTCCTTTTCATTGATTATCATAAGCATAAAAAATATCATGATAAAGAACTAGTATCCATTACCACAAATTGATGAGTTGTTCAATTAGCTAAATGGAGAATAATACTTATCCAATGTGGATCTTAGATTGAGATATTATCGAGTAATAGTAAAGGAGTGTATACCTAAGAATTATTTTTAAAAAAGGTACGGGAACTATGAGTTCATATTAATGACATTGAGACTCACTAATTCTCCAATAATCATCATGGACTTGATAAAAGAGTCCTTATATATTACCTCAATATATTTTTGGTAGTCTTTATAGATAATATTCCAATTTACTCCAAACTAAAGGAGGAGTATTGGAAGAATCTGAGAACATTTTTAAAGACCTTGGGAACGGAGAATATTTTTTTAAATTAAAACAACTACCTATTTTTGTTGAAAGAAGGCTCATTATTGGGGAATATTATCACAATAAATGGCATATCTATAGAACCTTCAATGATAAAAATAACTGAATGATGGATAAGGCCAAAATATGTGATAGATATAGTTAGTTTCATTGGATTATATTAGTACTATCATATATTTGTGAGAAATCTCTCATGATTGTCAAACCATTTAACCAAGATAACTCATAAGAGAGTCAAGTTTCTTTAGAATTATGGATGTGTATAAAGATTCAATGTGTTGAAAAATGTCTTATCAAAACACTTCTACCCACACTTCCCATGAGTGGATAACATTTAATGTCATTTAAGGATTATTTGAATAAGGGATAGTACAATGTGTTAATGAAAAATTAAAAGGTGATTGTCTATGATTTAAGGAAATAGAATGTTCATGAATAGAGATACCCAATGCATGATTTGTAATTGGTTTTAGTGATATTTTATATGAAAATATGGTCGTATTATTTCTTTTAGGAAATTTATGAAGTATATATGGATCAAAAAAGACTCAATTATATATTCACACAGAAAGATCTGAATATTCCCCAACAAAAACAGCTAGATATGATTAACGACAATGACTTCCCAATCCACTATAATATTGGGAATGAAAATAAATAGTCAGATTATCTAAGAAGAAAGGATCCAATAATTTTATCATTGATTATAATTGATAATGATCCTATATTCATAAATTTGAAAAGGATGGATAAGGAATCATAAATAAGGAACATTATCAATCCTTTCACAAATGATTGATCAACTATCCATTTTGGAGATGATAAAAAAGGTTCGAAGAGATTATTTGGCAATTTATATGAAATTAGAAGATATTAGAAATGGGAAATCCTTGGAGTTCAATGTTAATGAAGAAGCTGTTTTATGATTTGGGTTAAGAATATGTATACCATCAAATCATGAATTAATGAATGAGTTGTTGGTTGATGATAATAGCATAACCTTATCCCCCTATATAGGAAGAACAAATATGTATCAATATCTCTGATATATGTACTTTTGAGACAACATGAAGAATAAATAAAGGAATATACTCATGATGTCTTGTATATTAGAAATTGAATGCGGAAAGGAAAAAATCCAAGGGGTAGACTCAACTATTACCCAAACCTACATGGAAATGGTAATACACCACCATAGATTTTTTCACTGGTTTTCCAAAGATGTCAAGATGATATAATTCAATATGGGGTTTGGTGGATCATCCTAAAATGCATAATCTTTTCATTCCAATTCAAGAAGACTCCTAAGTGTATTAACTACCAAGGATAAAAATTAGAGAAGTGGTAGGGAAGCATGGAACACCACTATTGATTATATTTGATTGAGACCTGAGATTTACTTCTATGCTCTGGAAGATTCTTTAACATCCTATAAATACGAATTTTAACTTCATAATGGATTATAACCCTCCAAATAATTCCCAATCTGAGAGAATTATCTAAAATCTCGAGGAAATGATGAGAGCTTGGTTAGTTGACTTCAAATGAGGATGGGATCAATATCTTTCTCTAACCGAGTTCTCATACAATAATAGTTTACACTCAACCATCCAAATGGGTCCCTATGAATTCCTTTATGATAAGAATTGTTATATACATGTATGCAAGGATACTGGTGGAGAACACATACATCTAGGTCCAAATATGGTCTAGAAAATGGTGGAAATAGTCAAGACCATTCAACATCACATAAATTATTCTCATATTCGAAATAAAAGCTATGCTGAAAACAATCAATGAGAACTATAGTTTGAGGTTTGTGACAATTTATTTCTCTACATATCTCAATTTAATAAACTCATGATATTTTCGAATAAGGGAGATCATAGTCCAATATAAATCAATCCCTTTGAGACATTTGATCGCATCAGAGTGGTGTAATGTTGATTAGCACTCCCAGCTAACCTATCTCAAGTAAATAATGCATTCCATGCATCCCTCAAGAGAATGTACATGCCAGAACCCTCACATATACTCAATCTATAGGTGATACCATTGGAGAATTATCTTTCCTATGAGGAGAAACCGGTGAAGAACTTAGATTTTAGAGACAATGTCCTGCAAAATTGGACAATGAACCCAATCAAAGTGATGTGTAGAAAAAAATAACTTTAGAGAATCCATTTTTGGAATTGGATGAACAGATGAAACAAAATTACCCTCATCTTTTTTGGTGTGTGAAATGTAAATTTTGAGGGTTAAATTTATGAAGGGTGATATTCTAATGACCCTAACTTGTATAAAATAAAATTCCCTTTTCAACATAATTAAATGAATTATTATATATTATGGATATAGAAAACACATGGACTTTATTTGGTTTAATCATACCCTATCATATTTGAAATACTGTTAGGTATCATTACCATTGATAATATAGCCTTTGAACAATTATTGTTTGATTATTATATATATATGGGGTTTTTATAAGTAGGATTAAAACAGACAAAGGATGTGATGGCCTCAACCAGTATGATCAAATCCTATGAGGCCCATTGATTAGATATTTCAAGGGATATATCATCACTGAGATTTCCCTTGACAAATACCAATATGAGATCAAACAACATATGCATGAGAAAAATTGTTTATGGGATAATTTCAAGCTCATTGAGATCATGGGCTAAACCTCGTACATCGTACCACCCCAAGAAAGCCTCACTGTCATGCATCTTTCCCAAAAACTGTTTGCTGGTGTATTAATGGGATATGTATCAAGACACCAATAATATGAATTTTTATATTTTATATAATAGTCAATATATTTTCTTTGTATCCTTTTTACATAATAAATTATTTTTTCTTTTGATATAATAAAAGCAAAAATAATAATTTTGGGTAATATTCATATTTAATTTAACGAATTTATGAATTAATGGATTCTCTAAAACGTAAGATTTTATTAAAATATTATTATTAAATAGTTTTTATTAAATATAAATAATAATATAAATTTTTATGATGTGAAATTTAATTTTTAATAGTGTTTGAAATCTGTTATTTCAAAAATAAAATCATTTCTCAATAAATGTCAATTATTATTTTAAATTTTAAAATTCACATATTTAGAAAATTATTTGGATAAGATAAATATTATTTTTAGAATAAAAATGTCAAAATTATCCAATGGATAAATTTTCATACTTTTCATAGAACGTAAAATTTTTGGGTATAAATTAAAAGGTGAGTCCAATTCTGCTTTATATTTGGGGAAGGGGCTACATTACAATGAAAATCAGGCAACATGAAGTACATGAATGTACTCAGTGAGACTCGAACTAGAGACCTCTCATAGAACCAAAAGGGAAGCTTCCAATATGTGTCATGTATTATGGATCATGAAGATTGAAAATTAATGTAATAATAACTATAAAGAGTATCCAAGACCAAATATATAATTTGAAATTAAAATAATGTAATATTAGGTTAATTTAATTAATTTTATAAAGCCTTTATGAATCCTTCAAAACCTATAATATATTTAAATGTTATAAATTAATTTATTTATAAACATGACTGAATTCCACATTACAAAGGGTATTATTTTAATAAGTTCATCCCCCATACTAATAAAATAATGAAAACCACACCTCTTTAGAAAAAACACTGGTTAAAGGATCATATCATTCTCTACATTATTCAGGTTTCTTTATTTCATTATGTATTTTATCTCCAATTCCAAATGATGGTATATGATATTTCATTTCCCAAAAACTATCCATTTTATTTATAAATGATTATAGACCCCTTATAGTCTCATTAATACCTTCCATGAACATTTATAGGCCCATTTTATTCTTTAAAAAATTCACCGTAATTTTTAATTCCAAACAATTGTTTTGTTAATACCTGTAACCAATTCTTATCAAGGGTGTTCACCATCGTGAACTTATACTTCATTGAATGGGGTCTTAAATGTATGTATTCTATACTACTTTATCATGGAATAAAATTTGATGAGAAAGGATTCGATGTTTTATGATCTCGGTAGAACACTTAATCATGATAATAAAATGAAAGTGGGAGGTACATCCAGAATTATATAGGGCTCCAATGCATTTGGTAATGTGTTAGCCTCATGAAGCATCATGAAATGGGTTAGAGACTGAACCTAATCTATCATAGTTCTTGTTCTATCATTATGTCTTAGTATTTATCCTTGAGTTATAATTATGATACAATGTTTTATGATGTTGCCACATTTCCCATGTCTCATTTATCTTGTCATGTTATATCCTTCATTTTTTCCCATGTTTGTAATTCTCACCCCTTTTAGGTGTAATTGATATGCATATTGTATAACATGTAACAATTTCTTCATGTTATTCCATATTTATTCCCTTACTGAGATTTATAGATCACCCCATTATAATGTATATCCCCAAGTTTTCACATGAGGTTTTAAGTATGAAGGAATAATATGAGAATGTATAGAAGTTTTCAATAATGATAATGTATCCCATGTTTTATGTTTTTATATAATGTATCTAATTCCTAGATACACTATACTTCTTGTTCTTCTAGTTCGTATTATATTTCATCTTATATATTAAATAAAGAATTTTTTTTAATAAAGAGTCAATTTTTCAAAACCACAAATTCCATAAATATCGCATCCCACTTCCAAGTCAATATAGGAAGCGGACAAAGTAAACTTGAATGATTTTGATGATCTGAACTGATATGATGAAAAGTATAAAAATGAGAAACAAAATCATAAATGAAATATTTCATAACTAATCACTAGAAATGATACCTCATATCATACACCATTTTCATTAAGCTAGGGAATGCCACCCATTTAGAAATATTATAATCCCCACAACTTCCTTTTTGATTAGTAGTTGAAGAACATAACAATTCTTAAAGAAATGATTCCCTTATAATATAGAGATATTTAATTGTGGTATCCCCACCATATCAAGAATAATTAATACCAATAAACATATCATCAAGTGATTTTCCAAAATAATAATCTTGATAAGTGAGGATATTAGCAAAAAACTTATCAAAACAACCTAATTCATGTCCTCCCAGAGTCCGAATTTCCAATTAGAAAAGAGAGACATCATATTCCACTTTGAAAAAGATTTATTTATGTTGTGGTATAGAAGTTTCCTTCTTATATGATTAGGTATGAAAATATACTTACAAGGGGTATAGGAAATGTCAATGTGAAGATATTGAAGATTCTTGACCCGCCAGCTCTGTTGAAGGTTCAAATATTTTTATGATAATATATATAAAAATATTTTATGATCAGAGTATTTTGAAAACCATTCACTTAATATGTAATACATTTTATTATTCATAGAATGCATCAAAATTACATGTTCATGATTATATATGGGATTGTTCTTATCATGAGGTTGATGTTGAGAAAAACCATAAGCCATCATGTGATCACCCTATACAACTCCATACCCTTTACTAACCCATGCATTTAGGGGTGGATCTAGACACTTGGTCTAACAAAACCCATGGGCATAGAACCTCAAGTTTATACCCCACACTACCAAACCATGTGCATTGTCTTATTAATCATTCACCATAATATACCATATCACAACAAGCATAACCAATATCATTTACAACATCACAACATTATCAATAAGAGGGAAGTTAACATTTTTCCTCAATCCATTAACACATTAACCAACCTAGGTGTATTACTAAAACCCCAATTGCCCATCCTTCAATAATATTAGTAAATTCGTCCTGGGATTTATGTTCTCGCACAATGGCCTACACTTAGTTAGCTAACTCTAAGTCTGGGGAATATCAGCACACCCCATGGGTGTCCCCAAAATAGGCCGAATCATCCTCCATGCATCCCATTTGGAACATAAGTGTTTCATTAGGTTGTTTAGACTTCCAATACAACACATCATGTCAACGGAATGAAGAACTCATCAAAAAAGGGAAAGAATAAAAATAAAAAAAATAACAAATCTACATAAAACCCAAGGGATATAACTTGTGGTCCACCTACCTTGAATATGTCGACAAACACCCTCTAAATCAAAGCCTTAGATCTTGATTCAAGCAAACATTGAAGATTTACCCTAAATATCACTGAAAAATTAGGGTCTGAGAGCTTCATATGGATAGAACGAAGTTATATAATCCCAAAACCAAAAAGAGAAGCAAGAGTTGGATTAACCTTACCCAGATGTTTAATCAACACCCAACATCACTCCAAATGAACCTAAGATGAGGGAGATTGATCCATGTAAGCTCCTGAAGCTTTTGGGGTGTCACTATGGTTCAATGGAGAATAAATAAGGTAAATCCCGAGTGGGACATAAAATCCCATAATGGTATTTTTTTTTAATTTTTTAAAAGATTCCAGGTAGCACGGTTTACCCGCACAGTTTTCCAAACCATGCGCAAACCATGTAGAGACTACTACCCACACACCCTCCCCTCACATGATTTTCCAGAATGTGTGTAAACTACGTAGATTGCTACTACCTACATGGTCTCTCCTCTTATGGTTTTCTAAATCATTCGCAAATCATGCAGATTGACCAAAAAGCCCCATTTCCCCTTTTCATGTCTTGAACCCCTGGAACACCCCCGATCCTTATGTAGGACTTGGGAAAAAACTTGATTAACCTATAGTAAGGGCTTAAAATAAAATGTAATAAAAAAACATACCTTAATATAAATCTTGGATCTTACATGAATAATATACAATATTTATAGTTTGATCCTATTTTTTTTATAGAGTTCTATCAATATTTTTTTGTATGGGTAAATTTAAAGTGATGTTTGATCCATGTTGGGTATCATTGTAGCTTTTGAGTATTCCTTTGGGATCATAGTCCCCATAACCAGCTCTATAGAGAAGATTAAAATGTATTTGTTTGAGAACAGTATATTAATCGAATATTTATGAGAAATGAATTGGGTTATGGTTGTTCTCTTTTGTATGTTCACCTGTGTTGGAGTCTATGAGCAGGCCTTGGTGGTTGAAATTTTCCAAATACTTATGAATCTTGATTTTTGGATCATGCCGGGGATTTATTTATAGATGGATATAGTGATTTCATGGACATACCTCCATTTTATGTCAAAATTGAGATTAAAAACCTCCATATTGTTGTAAATGTATCCTATATAGAGGTAATGTTTGGAAGTGGAATTGAAAGTAAAGGAACAATTAGTGGTGGATGATGCTTTGATTCACATTAAAATCACTAAATTTACTTGAATCTTATCACACATTGATCACTTATAGGAAAAGAAATTGAAATTCATACAAAATAAATTCTTATTATTATATGATTCCTTGTGTAATTAATGTTATGATATATATCCTTCCTTCCTGTTCCCTAAAACATAACAAAATGTACATGACCAACTATTCTTTCATAATTTGTTCTGGTGTTCGATATTATGGGTATCTCCTAGCTAAACCCATGTATGCTAGAGAAAATCCAGTGATTATTGTAATCTTTTAATATCACCAATTTTTGTGAAGTTAGATCATCATTATGGGAGTAAAATATCTTTTTCAAGATTTCTTTATGAAATAGATGATACCTAGTGGTGTTATCCATTTTATGGAATTGATTGTTATTTCTAGGATTTCAATGGGTTTTATAATTGAGAAGAATAGGTGAGGTCAATATTTAATGGTAAGTGGCACCCCAAAGGAAGGAAAGTATAGACAACTCAAAAGAAGTCAAATCTAATTACCCATTACATGGTAAATATGGATTTATTCCATATATTTTAGTTAAGGTTTTTCATCCTTTGATTATGAATGAATGATAAGATACTTCTTACAAGGAATCACATGATTGTATCACATTGAATATCAATACATATGTATCATCTTTCATAATGGGTTTAGATAATTTCCATCATAATTCTGGATTATCTATTAGTTATTGTTTTTAAAGTGTCACTAATGTGGTATTCTGAATTATTCCTTTAGAAAAGAATTATATTTTCAATTTATAGAGGTGGAACCTAAATAGTTCGGATTAATGTATATGATTATTGAGGTAGGAGGGATATTCAACTCACTTTTGATCGATATTAACGTCCCCATACCCTTCTTTCAAGTGAAAGAGGATCATAATGATGATTCCAATTAGGTTTTATCATGTGATTGCATATTCTTAAATGATGAACCAAATGGTTCTATCATGAAGGAGGGGATCACCTTTTTCACTTCCTTAGGAAGATAATTATTTTCCCTAGTTCTTCATTTTAAATATCAGGATGGATATTCAGAGTAAGGATCACACCTATGGAGTATAATCCTCATTAAGATATGTATCATTGTTCATTTATCTATTTCCAATATGTAGTTATTATAAATACATGATGGGGAATGTTTTTATATGAGTTTTGGATTTAATTTCTTGGGTATTGGCATGTGATATCATAGGGTTTAGATCCAATAGATAATAATTATCTGGGAAGTTAGAACTATATAATTCATATTGTAGTGAAATGGGTTATCAATGGGAAATGTTACTTTACTAGGTTGAATGAAGTGATTGGTGTTGATTCTTGATGTTCTCTTAATTAATATAACCAATGGAGTGGTATCAATATAAAAAGTTATTTATATTTAATAATGAATTATTTTTTTTGATATTAAGAGGTATAAATGAGGTCCCCACTGATTTCTAAGGAAATAATTTTACAAGAAATGGGGTATTTTCTTCTTCTTCAGATACATTGGTACTTATTCCACATTAGTGAGAGATGGTGAAAATATTATGAAAACCCCAAAGAGCATGGAACCCTATATAATTTCAATATTATGTGTAAAATCGTCATTATTTCACCCAATATAGATGTTTGGCATGTATTGATTATCCCTATGTGATAGTCAACTCAATTAAAAATTAAACATGGTTGTCTAATTCTCAAAAGAAGATGATTTTTTTAATAGAACCGTTCCAAAATGTATATATGTGTTTTATGGTTCTTATTAAATCAATATATTATAATGATCTTTGTTTGAGATAAATATATGGGGTGTTAAGAATTTATAATCCTTTCATAATGTAATAATATGTTTCTACAAAGGAAATTATTTAGAATATGATTTATGTAATATATCATATTATATAGTGGATGATCAGGGGAAAGTTGAAGTGTGTAAGGTGAAAAATAATGTTCCATTCTTATATGGTTGTCATATGAGACCAGTTAGAGGCTAAACAACCAGAGTTATTTCAAATGCATGCATTGATGCATTGTTTTCCATATGAGGTTGTATTTTCAACTTCTTATCATAGTATCTTGAGTTTTTATCTTTTATCGGTGGAAATTGTTAATTTAGATAAGGTTATAGAAACCCTGATTTTTCTTCATGTGAAACAAATATTTTTTTTAGTTTTTATTTATCATGTCCAAACAAAATGGTTATAAGGAAAATGTGTGATATGATAACTCTTATTTGAATCCTTGAATGGAAATTATGAAAAAACGATTATGTCTGAAATAAAGTGTTTTGCTGACTTATATTCTAAACTATGGACTTGAGTGTTGAGCCATAGATCAAGAATTCTTCAAGACTTTATTTAATCATGAATACTCCTCCTCTTACCTCATGAGAATAAACTATTTTATTTTATATTTCTGACCTATAAATACTATACGGATTGTATAAACATATTTTTATTTGTATAGAATAAAAATATAGAGGAATTAAGAAGGGTAATTGAATGGTTTTTTTAAAGGAAAGTCAGTGGTTATTTTTAAAGGGAAGTTAGGAATAGATTTTGTGGATGGTAATGGGTTATAATAATTGAATAAGCGGTACTTCATTTGCTGATAGTGTATATTATCTCAGTCTTATTTAATTTATCTAAAATCAAGAAACCATTATTCATGGTATAATGATTTAGTAGAAGATGGTCCATGAGAAATGACAAATTAAATAAGTTTTTCCTAGTGATAATTATATCAAAGAAGGATAATATTCACCATGAAAATGATAAAAGAATCTTTAATAATTATTTTAATCTCATTTTACACATGCATGAATTATTTTCCCCAAGAATGAATTTACAAAACATAAAAACATAATTAATATTATAATATAATAAAAATGATTCAAATATTTATAAATGAAAATTTGGCTATGTCCAAACATAGATTATTTTCATGTTGTGTGAAAGAAAGTTTTTTGTTCTATAATTACCCATGATCACATGCAATTTTTAGTAATAATTATTTTCATCATGGGATTAAAATGAAATATTTATTTGAAATTCATTAAGGATTTATAAAGGTAATATAATCAAGTATTATTCATGAAAAAAAAGTATGCAATGCATGATATTAATGATATTAATTATTTTTTAATATGATTATATTAGGGAATTTATTCAATGAAATTATTTTGGTAAATCATTTGATTGATAGTTTATTCATGTATTATAACTATGAAAATATTGATTATTTATGTCAGTTCATTACTATTTTTTAAATTGAATATTGATAATATTTTTATCAACATATATATATATATATATATTGGTAAATTTTGATTAATACACAATGAATGGTAATGATTGATTATGGTCAATTATGAGCAATGAGTAATGGTTAAAATTTTCAATCCTAAAATGATTATTTTAATCTATACATCTGGTATTCTTTGATAAATATGATCAAAAATATGTTTTTCAGTTAATGAAGTTTCTATCGATCACCATGATTCTATTTCACATTTTCTCATTCATCATGATATGTTACAATCATGAATAAATATAGTTTTGATAAGATATGAAAGAAGACGTGGCTTCGTTTAAGGTAGCGGGTGTGTGATTGGTTGTTAATGAGGATTTGTGAGTTCCTTTAGTATAGAAGTGGAAAAGATGACTGGAATGATGAAAAATCATCAGTGAAGCTATGTCAAGATGAAAAATAGTATTTGGGGGAATCATGAATGACCTATAATAAATCGAACAACCAAATATAGAGGTGATGATAACATCAACAAAATAAATAATAGAGGACTATGTGTTCTAGATAAATAAATACTAACTATTCAAAATGTATTATTCCATGTCACATTAAATGTATTTAAGATTTTGTTATGTCAGAGTTATAGATTTTCTTAAATATCACATGTTGTGTGATGATAGGTCACATATTGTGTAAATTAGGACCACGATCCTCAATTTATAATCAAGTACACTCTTGGTAAATGCTTTGGTCCCACACATAATGTGGTGAAGCGGACACAACATGTATTTCTGATTAGATTCCACAGTACATACCTAGTGTACATGTTGACCAACGCGTGTGGTTCCACACACTTTGTGTTATAGTACATGTCCTTTTTTAGGCAGTGTAACATAGCATGTTTTGGATGTAAATATCAATTAGAGAGTTAAGACCACACATCATGTTCCTATAATAAAATAACTATATATGTTAACCACACATTGACTTGGAAATGGAGGATCATTCCCAACTTCTAGACAATTCACAAATAGATTATAATTTAAATTATATGTCGTGTATTTTTCCTTCTTTAGTTTTTTCAGTAACATCTCAGTCATATTTTATAAATAAAAACATAAATATTCTAATATAATATATTTTCTACAAAAAAACATTATTGGGTTAGTCTCATAATTATTAGGTTTTTTAAAAATGTTTTTGAATTTTTTTCCTATAACCAAGAAGATGATGAATGGGTTTGGAAATGAATCTATAGAAAACATAGGGATATTAACCCCTGATGAAAAATAACTATCATGTTATAGGCCCTTCATATGATTATTAGTTTAGGAAACCCGAAGTTATGAAATAATACAGATACTAAACATTTTTAATAAGTAACCCTATTAGGTAATTCATATCCCAAACTATTAGGCATGGGTACTCTATAGGGTTCAGTAACCCCTTTGATAGGAAAACACACTATACAATAGATTGATTTACCAAATACAATAACCAGAGATGGTATAACAGTTTGGTTGAAGAAGTTGATACAGTTTGGGTACTCCCCCATGTGATGGGGATTTTTCTTCCATATATAAATTTATTTCATTCAGATATTATAGGGAATAATCACATATATTGTATGTATACCATGTGATGATATTTCCCCTTATGATATAAAGTAATTTATAGGATCTATGGTGGGTTATGATTGATACTAAAAGGGTTGAATCTGTATTAGTCCTTTTCAATATCTAATTTCCATTTTTATGTTCCAATGCATATTATTTACCCCTTAAAATAGTTATAGTGTGTTTATTATATATTTATCTCTCTCATCAATTTTCTTATTTCTTGCAGAATAACAAAACACACACACACACACAAGCCAGAATGATTTACAAGGTTCACCTCCCAGTTTGAGAAGTTTAATCGATAGTGTGATCCTAGAAAACCCATGCTCATGCAACCCACTAGTAAAACCTTATGGGTGTTACACTATTATATCCCAATAGTGTTGAGTGTTTATACCACACACTTGTATTATGCATCCCATACTCCGATAAATAATAAGATATTTTATCACCATTATAGAATTTTTCTATATTATTCTATTTTTTCTTCTTATTTATCTTATTTTTTATTGTAGAAAATATTTTATTATATTTCTATGTATATCACTACGAAACAATGCGTCTTCTTCCATTCACCGTTGAAAAATAATATGACACTCCTTCTTCTTACTCTTCTTATGTGTATGTCGTAGTACACATGTATCTTCTAATATCTTATTCCTCCAATTCATATCATTCCTATAAAAACCAATGTGAATGGTAATTTGTTAACTTATTATATTATTATTTTCTTATTATTACGTTCATAATTGTCTTCACTAGATATCCTTTTCATTATTTGAAACTCTTGAATGTATCTAAATAATCAGATTCAGGATCTCTCTATTCTTTATCGATACCAGTGGATACTTCCTTCTAGTTCTATATTGGATCAACAATAACGTATCACAATATAATTAAAAATTTTAATATATATATATTTGATAAAAAAAATAACTTCACTATTGGTTTCTCAATTAAAACATCATCTATACCATATTTTTTGGCATAATTTCTTCTCTATAAATTCAGGTAACAAAAATAAGTTATTCTTACTTTTAAATCAATAATAATGAAACCCCAATTATCTTCTCCTTAATATCAAGGATTTATTATTTATAAATGGATTATGAATTACAATATTTATATCATGATTATCTTCATTAGAGGCCTGACATAGTTGTATCATCATGATTTTTCATCCATCAATCATCATTTAAATTTTCCTAATGAATCGTTATTCTTATTTCCTTTTCTCCACAAGTTTTATAATAACCACAACATTTATATCATAATAATTTGTTCATATAAACCATGTGAACCACATCCACATGTTACCAATACCTTTATTATACTTTATAAAATCTATATTTCATGGAAGATGAACAATCCATTTCATATTAAACCATACGTGATGGTTCATGCATATTAGAGAGTGAAAATATCAATGAACCATGGATGCTCTTCCTTAAATTATCTTTATGTCCATGGGTTACCCTTATGTATCTATAGATAGATACCCTTACATAAAGGAGTTGGCTATGTGAATCAATTCATTACATCATTCATTATGGCTCTATGAATACATTAGTTTCAAAGAATCATTTATCATTATGAATCCACTTATGTGGATGAATCAGCTACATGAATCAACTACATGGCCATTGAACTTTGTGAATATATTATGTATGTGAATTGGTCACATGAATTTTCTACATGAAAGTTTTTATATCTTATTCACATATATAACCATTCTTCTCTATCATCATCTTCCTTAAATATATTTCTTCTTCAATCTTTCAAAATTCATTCAAGGAAAATTTTCTAGAATCATGATATTTAATCAATAGAAGAGCACCTCAATTTACATCAAACTATTTACATCTTTATGAATAGGTGAACAAAGAAGCCCAAGATCCTAGAAATATGTATGATAACCCATGAAAATTTCATTATTCTAAGATATGAAAAATAAACATGTGATTATATCATATTCATGAAATATCCTCAAAACACATATTTTCTTTAACCACTGGTAGCACCATTAACTATATATTTTGTTCCACATTCATCCAACACCAGGATAGAACTCCTCAAAATAAAAAACTAATCATTTAACTCCAATGATAAGTGTCTCCAATGTTAAAAACGTAAGAGAAACATTTGTTCAGAGCTTCAAATCAATCCTCTAAGACATCTGTCCTAAAAACATCAGGCATCCAATAAAGGGACACAATACTAAGGATATTATTATAATATAAAAATTATTCATCATCCTTGTATATTTTTAAGTCTCTTAAAAAACACAGATGAAATTATGTCAAATAAAGACTTTCAATAATATTTGATTAGTATGAAACATCTATTTGGGATCAATTCTTTATCATCTTTATTCAACATGATTTTTCATTATATCATATTGAAATTAATTAAAAACTAATCATTAATAAATAAATACAACTTAAACTAGTTGGACTCAATAATATATCCCTTTGTATTTATTAGACAATACCCCTAAAGAAATGACTTGTAAATATGACTCATATTATCAACATATATTTTCAAAATTTCATTTAAATATGAATTTACCTAAATAAAAATAAACACAATGTTATTTGGGAATGTTTTTTTAATTAATAAATAGAATTATGTTATAATCCATTTCAATTTATGTATACTTTAATCATGTTTAGTGTAGAAAACAAGTGGTTCTGATCTAGATATAAATCCAACCCTTAAAAATATAAATGATACCAAATGAAATGATGACTCACAATATTGTCCTCAATGGTGCCTATTTATATTCTAGGATGATAAAAATGATATATAAATATTGAAATATTGATATTTCAACCGATAACACGCACAATCACTTCAAAAAATCAATAAAAACAAAAATTACAAAGAATAATTAGTTAAAATTGCCTTGCTACTTCTTTAGGCATCTATTTTTTCATGTCATTGATAAAAATAATTTTATCCCCTTTTATTTTGAAATCTAATTATATTTATCAAGGATGATAAAATTAATAAAACATAGATTTATTATCACTTTTTTTTCAAAAAAATTCCATCCATCATTTTCATAATTGTCTAAGATTAATAATTCTGGAAGCATCATCTTCTCTTGTGTTAACCTTAAGGGAAACACTCCTCAACATCTTCATAATGGTGAATATTTTCAAGAATTAAACTAAATATGTTCAAACATATAAAATAAAATAAGACGGATCTTCAACATGCAGCTTTCATGATTTGACAACTTTCACAACTTTACCAAGGATGAACATCTTCAATACATACTCTTCTGGATAAAAATAAAATATCAATCCAAGATGGTATTTTTTTCATTAATTTTGTCTATAATTGAAATAAATTACTCTTTCTCAATTGTGCGAGAACATAAATCCCAGGACGAATTTACTAATATTATTGAAGGATGGGCAATTGGGGTTTTAGTAATACACCTAGGTTGGTTAATGTGTTAATGGATTGAGGAAAAATGTTAACTTCCCTCTTATTGATAATGTTGTGATGTTGTAAATGATATTGGTTATGCTTGTTGTGATATGGTATATTATGGTGAATGATTAATAAGACAATGCACATGGTTTGGTAGTGTGGGGTATAAACTTGAGGTTCTATGCCCATGGGTTTTGTTAGACCAAGTGTCTAGATCCACCATTAATGATGGGTTATTTAGACAAATAAAAATCCTTTATTCATAGAATCGATAGACCGCACACGTATGCACGATTGGAGAACTGTTTTATAAATGTATTGATAGAGTGATTGTATATGAGAATTCATCAATTTATAGTTATAATAATTTTATAAATTTTTTATTATTTTACTAATCCAACTTTTAGGTTCATCCATATTAGTTTTTTGAGTTAAATATGATACGTCATTCATGGAGGTGATAGTCCACATATAAGCATGATTAACATTGTCATTTCATAATGAATGGATGGAATGAAGTTAAATGTAAAAGCTGATAATTTATTTCTTTTATAAATGAGATATGTAAAATAACTATTCATTAAAAATATCTTTAATACCATCCAATGGAGGCGGTGATGAAAAATAAACTACATCATGTAATGGAGGTAGTAGTCTGAACATGCGCATGATCGATTCATTTTTTTCTTATAGGATGGTATAAAATGATTGGATAATTTATGTTACATTAATTTAATTAAATTTCAGTATATACATGATACATAATTAATTATAGTGACAATACTAGATTATTTTAAAAATTGAAAAATTAAAAAGAATGACTAAAAGGTATAAGGCCCCAGCCTTAAATATTACTTAATCTTGAGTTATTACAAGACTACACATTGATGATCTTTTCAGGTTTAGAGTTTTAGAGAATTAGATAATAAATCAGGCATTACACTCCACATTTAAACAAAGTGGTTACATAAAAGATAGTACTCATTTTTCCCATCAACGGAAACATATTTAAAATAAAACATGGGTTCTTTCTTGACACTTCCTTGACACTATCATCACATCATGTACCTTTCCCTTGACCTCGGAAAAAAATTTCAAAAACATGGGATGATCATAAAAATCTCAGTAAGGGATATAAAAATACGTAAAGGAAACATTAGTACATGTATACATAAGAGTCAATGATATCATACTTTAATCATAAAACATAAGCACGTTAACATACCTCATGAAATCATAAGATTTATGAATAACTCATAGAAAACATAAGACATAGAGGTATCTTGAGGGATTCATAACATTCTTACATAGGGAGTAACCCTCATGGTTACGTTTGGAATACCCATCACAGAATATTCCCTAAATCTCTTCAGAGAAACCTTAACGTTTATCCACTTCGCATTACCCAATGCATTGGAGAGCTATATCGGTCTCACCCACCCTTAGTTTATCACAGAACCACTCGTATTCATAACAATGCCTAAGAACAATAACATAATCGTATCACATAAACATGCATAAAGGAAACATAACATTTCCACATTTCAATCACAAGATATAAATACAACACATTTATATAATAAAAATATTATGAAAACCATTTTCAATACCAAAATAAAATAAAAGTAAAACATGGTATTTATTTTTCATTTTTAAAAAAGTTATGGCTTGTAGAGGAAGCCGAAACTCAAATAATGGTCACGACGGTGGAGAAGTCGTTGTCACTGCATACGTATGACAAATAAACATTCCTTTTGCCATTTAGTAAAACTCTTTGTATAAAATAGATTCCTTTTGAGTAAATGTAAAAGTCAAATGGTTTTATACACCATATAAAAGAATGTTTTGTATAAAACAAAATATGCCTCAATGAAAGAAGATTGAGACGAAGTCCCATACCTCGGGTCCGACATGACTCATTCATTCTTTAACCTCCTAAATAATAAATTTGAGTCAATTTATACTTTCTTAAGAACCTTTTTCAAGTTCTTTATTGCTTTTATATCACTTATTACCATGTCATTAACATTATGTTATTATTTAAGTTAATAATGGTCGTTTTGTCGATCATTGGTACTTGAGTCAAAAATAAACTCTTTATAATTACAAGTTGTTCATGTGGTAAAATATCCATTATATCCAAAATTATATTCATGATTTAGATATCATATATATCATATATATCCATTATATACATGCATTTATAATATTACATAACATATAGAGGTAAGAAATGAAATGCACCATTCATGGAGACGGTAAGCCGTACGTACGCATGAACACTACTTTCATTTCTATTTCATATTTTATGGAATGGAATCATAATAATATAAAGGTATATTATAATTATAGTATAAAATCATATATAATATCATTAAATCCATCCTTTATACATCCCACATATGGCATTAACGAATCAAATCACTTTGAGGGGGCGGTATTCCGCACTTCCTAAAATGAAGATATCGTGTTTACCCATAATGGAAACCATAAAGGTATGACATAAATGAAAAATATATAAGCTTAAGGAAACAATAAACATATTATATATCATATATAAATATAGTGACATCTTAATGTCCACCTTTGAAGGTGTTATAAGAATATTGAACAATCATCATTTCGTGAGGCAAAAATTCACCATCCACGGAAACTGTATGCTCTTTAACCATTAGATGTAGGTGTGTGTAAGTGTAGCTCGAATACTTCTTATAAAAACATCCTAGTATATTTAAGATACTGTTGTTGTTACAAAAAAATGAACAAAAAGTGTTTAGGGGGTTGGAGAAGCAAAATAAATCAAAAGAACATTAGAGAAGTCTTTACATTTAAATCGGGTAACTCCCCTTGGTTTGAACCAAAAGGGTTTCCTGAAGAGCTTTATACCTAAGGTAATGATTATAATATGAATAGAGGGATGTGGAGAGATAAAATGAGTAGTTCTTGGCTGAGCCAATGGCTTGAGAAGTGTGGGTAAGGAGGTATAGGTGGGGGCCTTTTATAAGAGGAGAGGAGGGGCACTCTTAGAATGTTATAAAATGTTACTTTATATTGAAATGTGTTTCGGATTTAAAAGGTCTCACATTGATATATTTAGAGGATAAGGTGATAAGGGTTCTAAATATACTCATCCAATAGGTTTTTGACAAGTGTAAGTCTTATATTTTACATTATCTTTTCATCTTATTTAAATCGTTCATTAATGAGGTAATCGCTGCATCATCATGATGTCATAAATAATTTAATTTATTTAATGTCTAAAAATTATAAAAAAATACTATGATGTAGGAAATATTTTTATATTTACAATGAATATTTATATTCTAAGAGATAATTTATTTTGACAAAATTAAAATTGTTTTCCTTAGGTGTTACATACTTTGTTATATTTAACTTTCTTTAAAAATAAAAAGATAAAAAGTCATTATGACACAAAAGTGATTCCAAGAGGTCCCTAAGTTTGGAAAAAGGCATCCAATGGTCTGTCATGACACAACCAGTAGCATTAAGACACATGTTGGTGCCATTTGTTATTATTATGATATTATTTTATTATCCATAACTACCCGATTACTAATTAATCACGATAATTAAAGATAATTACCGTCATTACTATTCATAATGTCCAAAAACAAAAGAGCCTTAATTATATAATTTGGAACTTTTGATTCCAAATATGGAATCCATTTTACCAAATTACAAACATAGAAATTTAAATAGTTAATTTAAAAAATAATTCCCGTTGTCAAAACAAATAGCGGGTTTTTTTTGAAACTATATCTATAAAAAGTTTGGCACTTGTTTATGCCCAATTCCAAAGTGAAATTAATCCCAATGAACACAATTGGAATAAATGGTAAATATATATTATAATTACACTTTAAAATCATTTAAAAATATAATCTATCCATATAATTAAATTATATGAAAAAGTAGTTTTGATGTAAAATTCAGTATTTTTCAATATTCATTAAAAAATGAACATTGTCAGAAAAATACCAAAAATTTATCCAAAGTAAATTTCAATTTGAAAATCATAGATAATAAGTTTATTTTGAAAAATAGAGCTTATAAAATTGTCAAAAGTTTTATTTAAAAATGGTTTTCCATCAAAAGGCACTAAAACAATCGTTTAAAAATATTAGTGTATTTCATGCTTAAGATTGGATTTATTCTCATTTTAAGCCTCTAAAACACTATCTAATTCATAAATAGACATAGATAAGAATATCCATTATTTATTAATTACTTATGATGTTACATCATTCCCCCCTTTATAAAATTGTGTCCCCGCAATTTATTTAATTATCGAATAAGTGAGGGTATTTATCCCTCATTTCATTTTCAGATTCCCATGTTGCCTCTTCAATCATGTGGTTTTTCCACAAAACCTTTACTTGATGAATCAACTTATTCTGCAACACTTGCTCCCTGTGGTCAAGAATCTGGATAGGTTGTTCCTCATAAGATAGATTCTCTTCCAGCTGAACTACCTCTAGACTCAAAACATGAGATGGATCTGGCATATACTTCCTTAACATTGAAACATGAAAAGCATTGTGTAACTGAGATAAAATCTAAGGTAAATCCACTCGGTATGCAATTGATCCAACTCTCTCTAGAATTTCATATGGTCCAATGGGCCTTGGACTCAGCTTTCCTTTCTTACCAAATCGCATCACACTTTTTCATGGTGATACATTGAGAAAAACATGATCACCTACCTCAAAAGAGAGATCCTTCCTCCTATTGTCCGCATAACTATTCTGCCTGCTCTGAGCTATTCTCATGTGTCTCTGTATCAGTTGAACTTTTTCTACCAACTCTTCTACCAATTTTTGTCCCATCAACTTCCTTTCACCCACTTCATCCCAAAAAGATGGATTTCGACACCGCTTCCCATATAATGCCTCAAATGGTGCCATCTGTATACTGGAATGAAAACTGTTATTATAAGAAAACTCAACCAAAGAACGATGTTGGTCCCAACTTCCCTGATAATCCATCGAACAAGAACGTAGCATATCCTCCAAAGTCTGAATCGTTCGTTCTGATCACCCATCTGATTGAGTATGAAAAGCTGTACTAAAATTTAATTCAGTACCCAACAACTTCTGAAGGCCTTTCCTAATGTTAGAAGTGAACCTGGGATCACGATTAGATACAATGGAGAGAGGAACTCCATGTAACCTGATTATCTACTTAAGATACAAATGATAAAGTTGATCTAGGGATAAAGTATCTCGTATTGCATGGAAATGAGAAGATTTAGTCAAGCGATCAAAAATAAACCAGATTGCATTATTACCTCGAGGTGTCTTCGACAATCCCACAACGAAGTCCATGGATATATTCTCCCACTTCCACTCTGGCACTGGTAAAGGTTGAAGCATCCCTTTCGGTAACTGCCGCTCTGCTTTTACTTGTTGACAAGTCAAACACTTCACAGTAAAATCAGCAATATCCCTTTTCATTCCATCCCACCAGTAATACTCCCGAAGATCTCTATACATCTTAGTACTGCCTGGATGAACTGAAAATGGAGAACTATGAGCTTCACATAAAAAATCTCTCTTCAACTGTGAATTAAAAGGCACACACAATCTCTTAACAAATCTAAAAACACAATCATTATCAATGTTGAATTCAGGCAACTTACCTTTCTTAACCAACTCTACCATTTTCTGCAACTCACTGTCTTGCTTTTGTGCTTGCTTAATTCTGTCTGATAGAGAATATTTCACTGATACCTAAAACAAAACATAAGGAAATCCTACACCAAAAAATTCTATTCCATAGTTCATCAAATCCTTAACCAAAGGATCATGTTCTAAATGCGACATTGTTAATGAAGCATTACTTTTTTGAATCAAAGAATCAGCCACTTTATTTTCTTTTCCCGGATGGTAATGAATTGTACAATCATAATCCTTGATTAATTCTCACCATCTCCTATGTCTCATATTCAATTATTTCTGAGTGAATATATACTTTAAACTTTTGTGATCGGTATATATTTCACACTTTACTCCATACAAATGATGCCTCCAAATTCTCAAAGAAAAAACAACAGCAGCTAATTCCAAATCATGTGTAGGGTAATGTACCTCATGACTTTTCAACTGACGTGAAGCATAAGAAATTACCTGATCATTCTGCATTAGGACACAACCAAGTACTTTCAATGAAGCATCACTGCAGATAACAAATTCCCCTTTCCTAGAAGTTAGTTCCAAAACTGGAGCATTCACCAATCTTCTTTTCAGTTCCTGAAAAAAATCATCACATTCTTTTTTCCAGATAAACTAAACACCCTTCCGAGTTAGCTTAGTCATTGGAATAGATAACCGGGAAAAATTTCTAACAAACCTTTGGTAATAGCCTGCCAAACCAAGGAAGCTACGAATATCAGTTACATTTGTGGATCTTGGCCATTCTTCCGCAACCTTTGTTTTTGCAGGATCAATAGTTATCCCATCTTTAGAAACAATGTGACCAAGGAAAGAAATTTGTTGCAACCAAAAATCGCACTTGCTGAATTTCCCATACAATTTATTTTCTTTCAAGGTTTTCAAAATAAACCTTAAATGACTTTCATGCTCGTCTTTACTTTTATAAAACACCAAAATATCATCAATGAAAACAACCAAAAACTTATTTAAGAACTCGTGGAAAATTCTATTCATAAGGTCCATGAATACAACAGGTGCATTGGTTAGCCCAAAAGACATTACAAAAAATTTATAATGGCCATATCTTGTATGAAATGCGGTCTTCAGAATATTTTCTTCCTTTACCTTCAACTGATTGTACCCTGATCTCAGGTCAATCTTTGAAAAATACTAAGCCCCCTGGAGCTGATCAAACAAATCATCGATATGAGGAAAAGGATATTTTTTCTTAACAGTGATGTTATTAAAGGCTCTATAATCAATTCAAAGTCTCATTTAACCATCTTTATTTTTAACAAATAAGACAGGAGCACCCCACAGTGATGTTCTAGGTCAAATGAAACCTTTCACTAATAAATCTTGCAATTGCTCCTTCAACTCTAAAAGTTCAATTTGAGCCATTCGATAAGGGGGTTTTGAAATTGGCTTAGCATCGGGAACTAAGTCAACAGTAAATTCAACATCCTGATCTGGTATTATTCTTGGAAAATCATCAGGAAAAACTTCAAGATACTCATTTACCACTGGCACATCATTAATCTAAACAGTTCCTTTGTTTTCAACAATATGTGTAAGATAACATTTATTTGCATATTTTACAATTTTCTCAACCTTTTGATATGTTATCAATATTAAGGGTTCATTTTTGTAAACAAATAGAAAGTCTTTCTGAAAAGAAACTTCTTTAGCCCTACAATCAATCTTAGCATGGTAAATAGAGAGCCAGTCCATACCCAAGATAACATCAAACTCCACTTTAGGTAAAACAATAAGGTTTTCAAGTAGGTTCTTTCCACAGATAAGGATAGGAAGATTCTTATAAATACTTTTTTCCTCAACATTTTACCAAGGTGTTTTTACCGAAAGTTCAGGAGTCATTTCTTTAGACGGTATTCCCATTTTACTAGAAAAGTTTTCAGAGATGAAAGAATGTGTAGACCCTGAATCAGACAACACACTGGCATAATCTGAAAAAACAAAGTACCAGATACCACTTCATTTTATGGCCCAACATCTACTGAAGTAGTTGAAAAATATTTCACCACCCCTTTCTGCTTGTAGTCTAACTGCTTTCCATCACTCGAGCTCTTTGTCAGACACTCGTTTGCATAGCGACCCATCTCATTGCACTTAAAACATTTCACTAACTGTAAATCAAATTCGGTCTTACCATAACCTTGATCCTTTTCAGTGTAATCACGAGACTTATGTTCCATCTTACCACATCAGTAGCACTTTCCAGAATTCAGAAGACATTCCCCAATATTCCTTTAACCACATTTATCAAAAACTGGAAACTTAGTTTTCTTACCATCAGACCTTTTTGAAGAATTCTTCCCTTTCTCCAGCCACCTCGGTATCTTCTTCTGTTTGTTGTTATAGAACACTTGATCATCAGCAAACTCCATCTCCACCTTCTCATCACATCGAACAAGATTTTCATAACATTTGAACTCATGATAAGCTAAAGACCTTCCATATTTTGGATTTAATCCTGAGTAAAAACAATTGATTTTACTATCAAGGTCTTGGATAAAATTTGGAGCATACCTTGCCAATCGAGTGAACCTTTCTTCATAAGCAGCCACTGAGTTGTCCTCTTTCCTCAATTCCAAGAATTTTTTTTCCATCCTAAGTCGAACAGCCTTAGGAAAATACTTCTCAAGAAATATACCTTTGAATTCATCCCAGTCGATAGCATCAATCTCATCAGCATCCCTGATATTTTTAACCATCGACCACCACTGATCTGCTTCACCATCCAAACGATAAATAACAAGACTAACCTTTTGATTGTCTGAACACCCTCGGACATCGAAAATCTTATCCAGTTATTTAATCCACCTTTCAGCTAGCATAGGGTCAGATGATCCTCTGAATGATGGGGGATGTTGCCTCATGAAATGTTCCACCACTAACATGTTCCTATGCAGTTGATCTGGCTGATCTCATGCATGGATACCACCACCATTAATCGCTTGAGTAAACTACCCCATTACTGAAAAAAAATGTTCAGTTCCAATTCCAACTATCTCAGGATGCTGATTAAAAAGGTCATTTCCTTCTGTATGCTTTCCTAGCACTGCTTCCCTGTTTCCTCTGGGGAAAACCATTCTGAACAAACATGTATTAGATGAAGCAACATGGTAATCTTAAAATGATATATCATTTAAATTTGACCATAAAAAAATATTTTTGGATAATAATTTATTATAATTCTAACTCCTAAAGTTATCTAAACCGACCTTTGATACCAACTAAAAGACCCCAGCCTTAAACCTTACTTAATCTTGAGTTATTACAAGACTACACATTGAGGATCTTTTCAGGTTTAGAGTTTTAGATAATTAGATCATAAATCATGCATTACACTCCACATTTAAACAAACTGGTTACATAAAAGATAGTACTCATTTTTCCCATCAACGAAAACATATTTAAAATAAAACATGGGTTCTTTCTTGACACTTCCTTGACATTATCATCACATCATATACCTTTACCTTGACCTGTAAAAAACATTTCAAAAACTTGGGATGACCATAAAAAGATCAGTAAGGGATATAAAAATACGTAAAGGAAACATTAGTACATGTATACCTAAGAGTAAATGAGATCATAATTTACTCATAAAACATAAGCAAGTAAATATACCACATAAAATCATAAGATTTATGAATAACTCCTAGAAAACATAAGACATAGAGGTAACTTGAGGCATTCATAACATTCTTACGTAGGGAGTAACCCTCATGGTTACGTTTGGAATACCCATCATAGTATATTCCCTAAATATCTTCAAAGAAACCTTAACATTTAACCCCTTCACGTTACCAAATGCATTGGATAGCTATATCGGGCTCACCCTCCCTTAGTTTATCATGGAACCATCCATCTTCATAACAATTCCCAAGAACCATAACATAATCGTATCACATAAAACATGCATAAAGGAAACATAAAATTTCCACATTTAAATCACAAGATATCAATACAACACATTGATATAATAAAAACATTATGAAAACCATTTTCAATTCCAAATAATAATAAAAGTAAATAATGATATTTATTTTTCATTTTAAAAAAGTTATGGTTTATAGAGGAAGCCGAAACTCAAATAATGGCCACGGCGGCGGAGAAGTCATCGTCGCCGCATGCGTACGACAAAAAAACATTCATTTTGATGTTTAGTAAAATTATTAGTATAAAAAATATTCCTTTTGGGTAAACGTAAAAGTCAAAGGGGTTTATACACCGTATAAAAGAAAGTTTTGTATAAAACAAAATATGCCTCAATGAAAGGAGATTAAGACGAAGTCCTATACCTCGGGTACGACTTGACTCGGTCGTTCTTTAACCTCCTGAATAATAAACTTGAGTTAATTTCTAATTTATTAATAACCTTTTCAAGTATGTTATTCCTTTTATATCACTTATTACCATGTAATGAACATTATGTAATTATTTAAGTTAATAATGGTCGTTTTGTCGATCATTGGTACTTGAGTCAAAAATAAACTCTTTATAATTACAAGTTGTTCATGTGGTAAAATATCCATTATATCCAAAATTATATTAATGACTTAGATATCATATATATCGTATATATCGAGTATACACATTCATTTATAGTATTACATAACATTTAGAGGTAAGAAATGAAATGCACCGTTCATGGAGAAGGTAAGATGTACGTATGCATGAATGCTACTTTCATTTATATTTCATATTTTATGGAATGGAATCATAATGATATAATAGTATATTATAATTCTAGTATAATATAATATATAATATCATTAACTCCATCCTTTATACATCCCACATAAGGCATTAACAAATCAAATCACTTTGAGGGGGTGGTAGTCCTCACTTCCTAAAATGAAGATATCATGTTTACCCATAATGGAAACCATAAAGGTATGCCATAAATGAAAAATACAGAAGATTAAGGAAAACATAAACATATTATATATCATATATAAATATATTGACATCTTAGTGTCCACCTTTGAAGGTGTTAGAAGAATATTGAACAATCATCGTTTTGTGAGGCAGAAATTCACCATCCATGGAAACTGTATGCTCTTTAACCATTAGATGTAGGTGTGTGTAAGTGTAGCTCGAATACTTCTTATAACAAAGTCCTAGTATATTGAAGATACTGTTGTTGTTACAAAATAAATGAATAAAATTAGTTTAGTGGGTTAGAGAAGCAAAATAAAACAAAATAACATTAGAGAAGTCTTTACCTTTAAATCGGGTAACTCCTCTTGGTTTGAACCAAATGGGTTTCTTGAAGAGATTTCTTCCTAAGGTAAGGCTTCTAGGATTAAGAGAGGGATGTGGATAGATAAACTGAGTAAATATTGGCCGAGCCAATTGCTTGATAAATGTGGGTAAGGAGGTAGAGGTGGGGGCCTTTTATAAGAGGAGATGAGGGGCACTCTTAGAATGTTATAAAATGTTACTTTATATTGAAATGTGTTTCTGATTTAAAAGGTCCCACATTAATATATTTAGAGGATAAGGTGATAAGGGTTAAAAATATACTCATAAAATAGGTTTTTGAGAAGTGTAAGTCAAATATTTTACATTTTCTTTTCATTTTATTTAAATCGTTCATTAATGAGGTAATCACTGCATCATCATGATGTGATAAATAATATAATTTATTTAATCTCTAAAAATTATAAAATAGATACTAAGATTTAGGAAATATTTTTAGATTTACAATGAATATTTATAGTCTAAGAGATCATTTATTTAGACAAAATTAAAATTGTTTTACTTAGGTGTTACATACTTTGTTATATTTAACCTTCTTTAAAAATAAAAATATAAAGAGTCATTACCGCACAAAAGTGATTCCATGGGGTCCCTAAGTTTGGAACAAGGCATACCTTGGTCAGACATGACACAAAAGTTGCATTAGGACACATTTTGGGGTCATTTGTTATTATTATGGTATTATTTTATTATCCTTAACTACCCGATTACTAATTAATCATGATAATTAAAGATAATTACTGTCGTTACTATTCATAATGTCCAAAAACAAAAGAGTCTTAATTACATAATTTGGACATTCTAATTACAAATATGGAATCCATTTTACAAAATTCTAAACACATAAGTTTCAATACTTAATTTAAAAAATAATTCCCATTGTCAAAACAAATAGCGGGTTTTTTTGAAACAATATCTATAAAAGGTTTGGCACTTGTTTATTCCCAATTCCAATGTGAAATTAATCCCAATGAACAAAATTGGACTAAATGGTAAAAATATATTATAATTACACTATAAAACCAATTAAAAATATAATCTAACCATATAATTAAATTAGATGAAAAAGCAGTTTTGATGTAAAATACATAATTTTTCACTATTCATTAAAAAATGAACATTGTCAGAAAAATACCAAAAATAAATCCAAAGTAAATTTAAATGTCCCAATCATATATAATATGTTTATTTTGACAAATATAGAATATAAAATTGTCAAAAGTTTATTTAAAAATGGTTTTCCATCAAAAGGCAGTAAAACAATCTTTTAAAAATATTAGTGTATTCCATGCTTAAGATTGGATTTATTCTCATTTTAAGCCTCTAAAACACTATCTAATTCATAAATAGACATAGATAATAATATACATTATTCATTAATTACTTAGGGTGTTACAAAAGGAGTGTAATACTAATTTGGGGATCTTTGATTTTCCATGTAATTATCCTTATAAATTAAGGTATTAAGAAAATTGAGGGTGGAAAAAGGATATATTCCATGGTATAGGGATCTAGGATGACAAAATGGTAATATTTCAACTATTAAATCAAAATGTATGGGTGTGTAATGAAGGAGTGTCATTGATCCCTTTAATAAGTGAAGAAAATGGCACATTCCATGGAAAAGAAAGGTAAGTGATGGGAAAGAATAGAATGACAAGAATTTTAGGAGAATTATGTGATGGAATATTTTCAAGAATTGCAGTTATGTACTTAAAACCTAAAAAATTATTTATATAAGGTCTGAAGGTCAAGTTAACTTAGAAAAAATTCTGCAACATTAGATTACTCTATTGAAAAATAATTAGTCTAAATTAAATATTAGACATGATAATTAATTTATTTAAATAAATATTAGAGGACCCTGAAAAAAAATCATATGTGTGGAATATTTTTTTTTCCTAAATTTAGACTAATTAAATTTTTAAATAAGTAATAAATTAATGTTAAATTAAAAATATATATCAAAAAACAACTTTTATAATAAAATATTACATATCTTCAAATTTTATAATCAAGGGTTTGATATCAGGATATATTCAATATATTTAATAAATATATATAATTTTAAATAAAATGGGTTTCATATATATTTTATTCATTCTTATATTATGACGATTTCATAATTAATGCCAAAATTTGCAAAGAATTACCTTTTTATTAATCATCAAAAAATAAAATATTTATGAAATATATAAAAAATCAATACTAAGATAATTTGGTATCATAAATCAAAAAATAATTAATTTTATCTAATTTTATTTCTAAAAATCATATATTTAACTTTTAATATAAAATGAAAAATACAAAAGATAAACTTATTTTCTTTAAAAAATGACATTCAAAAACAATAATTATTTCTAAAATTATTTCATATCAATTTTATAATTTAAATAATTTTAACAATTTATATCACATATATATATCTTATATTTTATCATAGTTATATATTTAATATGATTTATTTAATTTACTAATATATCAAAAACATCATTTTAGTGCATGTGATGAAAGATATTGAAGTCAATGTAGCTTAATGGAAAATATATATTCTAAAATCCTGGTATGTTACATTATACCCTACATAAATAAATTACATCTATATATTTTTTACAGTAAAAATAATTATTGATTTCAAAAAAATGATAGACTTTAATTGAGATAAAATTTCAAAATAAATGTCTTCATTAATAACTTAAGTAAAACTATAAGACAATTCTTCTTAGTCTATCATTTTAACTGAATGATTCATTTTCCATAAACATATAAATGATTTATATCCACCTTTCCAATACATAAAAATTTTCTAGTTTCCTTTAAACAAACCTCGAAAAGTTTCTTCCAAAAAAATTACATATATAAAATTTAACATTTTTTCATTCATCATCCTTGTTGCTGGATCTTTCATGAGACTTCATTATTATTTTATTTATTTTTCATTATACTTAAACTATGTTTATAGTGCTAATAATATTTTTAGATAGTTAATTTAAATTAATAATAATATTTATCTCCCCAATTATTATCCTAGTTGATTGAAGGTTGTAAAAAATTACCACTTTGTTCATTGTATCTGCTATTATCTACATTCAATGTTGCTCTAGGAATTACATTAAAAGAATGTTTAGTTGTGTGAATACTTTAATCAGTAAATATACAAAGGTAAAACTATGATATTATAATAAATAATTTATAAAATATTTACACACTCAAACTTATGAGTTTTTATCTTCAATCATGTTTATCCATGGTCATTCAAATATTTGGTTTTCAAATATAGTTAATTTCCATGAAAGCATTTATTTAAATCCTTAATAATGGTTTGTAAATAGAATATGAATTAACTAAATAATATCCCTAAATATTTTCAAACGAGGAGCACAGATAGGACCCATTCACTATCCCCCAAAATAATGATTGAGATATAAATGACTAAATCCTTTCGTGATAATTACCACTCAATGTATCTTCTCCATAACTATGTCCACTTATTAGTATCCATATAGGGATAT
This sequence comes from Viscum album, assembly GCA_963277665.1. Classification (NCBI taxonomy): domain Eukaryota; kingdom Viridiplantae; phylum Streptophyta; class Magnoliopsida; order Santalales; family Viscaceae; genus Viscum; species Viscum album. The sequence goes on along the minus strand of OY728125.1, from coordinate 1,468,270,139 downwards.
AATTTCACGAAAAACCAAAAAAATCTACCAATAAATGTATCTAAATGCTAATGTGATACACACTATAGTTCCCCTTTATATATGATACATGATCCAGCGTTGAAAATACATAACTTACAATACTCTCTTTGATACAGATTTGTAATTACAATATATTTCTCACATTTAAAATTCAAGTATCAATAAGCCTATATTTTTATATAGTTAAGACAAAAATTAAACTAATAAATATCTTCTCTTATCAATAAATGGACACTTATACACTATAAAAAAGCTGATAGATCTATATTATGTATTAAATTTCTCCCATAAATTATCTACACATGACACTCTTCTAGGATTATCATAAAACAAACTTTATTCTGTAACATGGGGAATGGGAAATATAAGAAGGGGTGAGCTCAATTTCACAGTAATGGTAAACATCATAATAAATCATAACAAGATATGTGTAAGGAATTACAAGATATCATAATTAGAAATATCATAACATTGAAAGGATGGAATAAATAATGGATATCATAAATAAATGGACTACACAATGATGATAACATATGTATATGGAATCAAAAGAATAGGGAAACAACATAAAAATGAAATCATAATAATCATAAATGCCTCATTCCTCAATAACATAACATTGTTTAATACCCTATGTAACATCCTGAGATTTTATGAAATATATGATTTCAATTTATTTTAAATTCTTTAATAGATTGTGTTACAAAAATATATAGCTTATCTTGCATCACACGCAACACAATTTTTATCTTGAATTGAATGAAGCATCAGGTCCTTTTAATAAATTTTTATTAAATGGAAGGTCGAGCCTTGCTGTACAATAATATACTATTAATATTAATATTTAATATGGATGTTTTACCGCCTTTTAATGGAGAACCTATTTTAAATATGATATATGTCACTTTTATAGTTTTATATGAAAAAATAAAACTCATTTTGGAAATCATAATATCAAAATTTACATTTGGTGAATTTTTATTATTTTTAATAGAAGTTTCAATTTTTTATGAATAGTGAAAAAATACTACATTTTAGTTGAAAACTTCCTTTTTGTATAAATAATAATTAATATGAAATTATATTTTAAATTTGGATTCAAGTAAAAAAATAGATCAATTAAATATCTATAAATCCAATTTTGTTCACTAGAATCATTTTTATATTAAATTCAGATATAAATAATTAATTAACTTTTGAGGATTTTCACTTTAAAAACCATCGTCCTTGCCACGTCTATGGGAATAACATTGCACTAAATTTTTTTCACTTATGTGAATTGACTTTTGAAAAATGTACAAACACGTTTTAAATATGTTTTAAATTTATGCTTTAATAATATTAATTATTTTTTATTAAAAATATTTTTAAAAGTGATTAAAAATAATGACATCGTTTAAGGTAAAATTACACTTAATAAGGGACTAAAAATTACACTTAAGGAAAAAATGACATGTACACTTGTACAAAGGCCATTGAATGAAACTATATTGACCATATAACCTATTTTTTCTAATTTTGTGAGTTATTGTGTAACATGATGAAGAAATTTACCTATATGATAAGTTAATTAAAAAAAGAAGAAAAAAAATCATCCTTACATTCAATACTTATAAAACATTGAGATTTGGAAAAACAACATATTTCAGTTATACATATATTTTTTAAATATAAATGGGTAAATTATGTCATAATTATTTATCATTATTTTTAGACATGAATTAGTTACACTAAATGCTAAATAAACACCAATGCAATGATTGTTTAGTTAATAATTTAAAAATAATAATTCATATTATAATGGTTAAAGGTGAAGTAAATTTATTGAATTATTTTATTTAATTATTATTTTTGATGAATATATCATGTTTAAAATATATAAAACTAATAACTATTAATTACAATACTATTTTTATATTTTAAAAATAAAATAAAATAAATAATATCAAAATTGCCATTAATTTTATTTTACAATAAATAATATTTTAGTAACTAAATCACAATTAGAAAAAATACTATATACATCCAAGTTATTTTTTTATTGTAAATTAATAGAAAATATATCCTATTCATTTACCAATTTATCTTTTATAATTATCATATTCACCGAAAGATAGTAAAAACATTGTTTTCAGAATCCGGGTTAAAGTAGTATTTTGGCGCGTTACATAGGATTGTTTGAAAATTAATTTCCAAAGAACATGATATTTATATATTGAAATTTATATATAATATTTATCTTTTTGTGGGAATATATTTTCCCATAAATCTCACTTTAATTTATTCTTAATGGTTAAATTAATTAGGTAAGAAATATAGTTACTTTAGTAAAAACCAAAATGATAAAATTATTTAAACTAAGTAGTTAAGGAACAAAATTATAAAAATGAACTTATTTTTGTGTGGTGGAGATTTTGATCGACCATAATTTAACATAAATCCATTATTTTTCCATTTTTTTTGAATCCCATTAGGTAAAGGAGACCTCCCTATAGTGTTACCTCTTGGTAAATACAATAATGCCACTCCCCCTCCATTATAAAAAGGCATTCACTCTTCCCCATACACACACCTCTCAAGAAACATTAGATCATCCAAAATATACTATAATAGTATAAAAAATCTGTCAAATAATCCTATCATCCTCCCTTTTTGGTTAAATCCACCCAATAAGTCCCTTAGTGTAAACCAAAAGGAGTTACCAGAAAAAAAGAGGTAACATTCTTCATTGTCTATTTTTATTTTATTTCACTATCCATCCCTTAGTTTCTTATTATTAAATTATTACATAATAAAATAAGTATCATAAATATACTTATATGTTTTATATTAATTTTTTTACTTGAAATTATACACACTTCAATTTAATGGATAATGGATTGACCGTTTATGTGTACGGTGAACTACCGCCTCATGAAACCGTGATGGTTCAATATTCCTTTGCCACATATCATGGTAGATATTATTATAAAAATGATTTTATATATTATATATATTATAATTGTTATTAATTTACTCATATTTATTTATTTTATAACACATAATATTATAAATTCCTTTTTTTGTAAATATGATAACTTCGTTTGTGGAAGTGTGGAATACTATATCCCCAAGCTATGTCATACATTCACAAATTACATGGATTTTATTAAGGATGGGTTTATATAAAAAAATGTGTAATAAATAAAATATATATAATATTCATGAAAAAAATGTATATTAACTATATATAATATATCATATTTTTAATTACCCTTTCGCACATGGAAAAGGTTATAACGTCGATCATGGACGTGTGGACTACCATCTTCTCAACATGATGTAATTAATTTTACATAACTAGAATTATATATATATATATTATAAAATGTCATGTTATTTTTGAAATAATGGTAATTATTGAAATACATAATGTTACTTATGTGTTTTCCATAACAATCATTGAAAAATAGGAATGTTACTCAGGAACACGTACGACCTACCATCCCCATGATTGTAACATTGGTTCATTATTCATTACCAACTTTAATAATTGATTTTAAAAGTATATGTGATGTATAAATATTATCATTATATCATTATTATTATTCTATAGATGTTTATTTAATGATCTCATTGACCATAGACAGCCTATCAAAGTCATTTTTGAGACTTAAGGAAAATATGGTCAAAGCATCCAACTTAAAAATTATTGATTAAATAATTGTATATAACTCATTTATAAGAAACATTAATATAATAATAAAAATTTAATTGGTTTTTAAGAAACTATAAAATTTAAATATGTTTATTATTAAGTAATATAGATATCAATTATGTAATATGAGTCTCGAGGTAAGGGATTTTCAACTCACTTTTTATATCTTTGAGATAAAAGTCATATTCACCATTTTATTTATTTGTTTCATGTATCTACAACACCTTATTATATATTATATCATTAATACTTTTATATTAAGGTTATGTAAATAATTAATTTAATTTTACACCCTGATTAGGCTTATGATTTAAATTCTTTCAAAGTTGTATGTGACACTTTGGAATATTTTTGATTTATTTTACTCAATAATAATTTCAATCATATTTAATTTCCATTTGAGGAAATTATATCACCCTTATTCAATAAAACCTTTAATTTTCAACTCCCCTGGTTATTCAAGATATATTTCAGGTATTAGTACAATTTATCCACTCTTTGGTAAACATAATGATTTTGAATTTTTTTTTGGAAAACCCAACTTCGTTCTCTCATTAGTTAGAGAACTTGTTTTCTTCTAAAACCATGTCTTCAAAAATTGTTTTCAAAAAATGTTTTTAACCATTCCAAAATGATTATTAAATAAATTTTAACCCATTTTTGTTTTTGACCAATGTCTTCAAATTAATCTTCTTAACCCTTTCTGAATAATTCAATATTCCATATTTGTTACCATATAAATGGAATGTCATTTCTACCATGTAAAACATTTATTGATTTACAAATAGTAATTTATTTGAATCTTAATTTTCATGTTTAAATGGTAAATTTTTAACAAATTGTTTTGAATAGTTTTTTTAAACAAAATTATTCAAAAAAATCAGTATAAAGAATATATTTTCCCAAAGAATGGTTTAATGAGATATAATTATATTTACATTCATTATCTTCAACAACCATTATTGTTACTTATCATCCACTAGGGATATTTTGTATTGATACCATCCTCATTCATTCCTTGTATGGATTATGTTTGATTCAATGATATTTATATTTAACCCATTTCATTTCCATGGGTTAATCAGGTATCAATGAAATTGTTATTTAACCAATTTCTTTTCCATAGGTTAATCTTGTATCATATCTATCGTAATTTAACACATTTATTTTCAAAGGGATAATTATGTTTCAAAAATATTTTTATTTAAACTTTTTATTTTCCATGGTTTAAGCATTTTGAAAAGATATTTTTATTTAACTCATTTCATTCTCATGGGTTACTCGTGATTCAAAGAGATTGTAATTTATCCCAATTTATATCCACAAGTTAATCATGCTTCGAATAGATTTTTATTAAACCCATTTTGTTTCTATGTGTTAATTAATTGTGATTATTTTTCAATGGAACTTAGAAAATTAAATTTTTAATGTTATAAACCAATGACAGGTGGTTCTGTGATAGACCAATGATAGTTGGGTCCATGATATCCCTACAATGCATTGGGAATAGAAGTCAGACATATGGAAATTCTATTATAAGTATAACATTTATTGAATTCGATTGCATATTCAATCAATTAAGAAGTGTGAGAAGTATAATGATGTACCAAGGTATATTTATGTGTTTCTTTATTCTTTCTATATGTTTAAAATGTTTCTAATGATTGAGATTGATATCACATGGCTCATAATTATTGATCTTGATGACTATTTTTTTCTATGTTTTAATATATTATGGTTTGGTTATTTATGGGTATAAATTATTTTATGATTCACTAATAAAAAGTTATTAAGTCATCATTCGCTTATAAACACTTATTCTAATTGATGATATTTAATTGTTAATTCTTATGTTTACCCATATTGAGCATTTTAGCTCACCATTTTTATGTTTCCTTTTCCCTAGGTTTTAATGAATAATAAAGATCATTTTAGATCTATAAAGGACATACCAAGGTTGATTTTGAAGACTGATTGTGAAATATGAAAATCTTGGTTAAATGGTATAAGTATAATTATGATGAATTATGTGTCCAAGTTGATATGAGATGCTTATATTAGAATTTTTAGTAATTCTCTACAACCCATAGCCTAAAATGACCTCTAGTATATAAGTGATCCATGTTATCCTTTTGAGGTTGTATGGTTTGGATGGAAAAATTTGGGTCACTATTATCGGCATGAAATTCAGGAATGTAATGTTAAGGCTTCATAACAGGATTCAAGAGTGTGGGTTTTGGGTTGTTACAATTTGTATCAAAGGTCGTTTTAGATAAATTTTTATATTAGGATGTTTTCATATGATGTTAACCTAAGGTTTATTTATACCATCATATGCATATAAGCATAAGGATAATAACATGTTCAATGTATTATACACCCCGTTGAGGTTTTAAGTGATGAAATCTTGAATAGATTTTTAGATATTCTTTTTTATGAGGTATTTTTATTCTCTAGGATAAAAAATATGTGTTTTTTTGGGAGGATTAAGTTTTCATGAATGAAGATAAAATGGAAAACCCATATTCTCAGTGAAAACCCATAACATCTAGATTGGAAATGGTGAATTAACCCATGATTAAAAGATAATGAAGGTTTGGCCCACTATAACTTGTATGCATGATGTTTTGAGCTAGTATGACATTTTTATTCAGGTAAATATCATTTTTTTGAAACATATGATATTTTTTCTGAGGAATAATTGTTTTTTATCTTGTAAGAGTATATGATTCAATCCTTCAAATATTTGGTTTTCATACTTACTTATGAAATGTTTGAAGAATCTTAAGGATATTTACTTCTTAAAAAATTTATTTTAAAATTTGGGTATTACTAATAAATTTGGATAGTTAGTGTATAATTTAATGACTTAATCATTTTAGGAATTATCTTACAATGTGATAAAATTTTGGTTTTGTTTAATGTCTAATTAAAGGTGGAATATCATGATTATCCCATTTATGGATATGTGGTTTTTAAAAGTAGATTTTAGTACCTCAAGAATTAAAACATCATCTATATTAATCATATTTTAGATAAGAGGATTATATTTTTGTGTAAATTGGTCAAAGGATTAAATTCTACTCATCACGTAAGTATATTTTCTCATAGGATAGATGGTATGATAATTATCTATCTACAGTAAATGGTTCATGAAATCAAAAAATCGTATCCTTGTGACTCTAATTATAATGACCTGATGGTCTTTTCAGTCATCACAAATTTATGTTTTTTCGGGACATAAATTTCTATTTATAATTCACTTATTTTTTTTATTTATTACCTCAATTACCCTATGTAATTATGTACCATTTTCCTCCATTCACACCAAAGTTCTCCCTTGCTGGAATCCTAGTAATGTGTAACTTCTGGTGACCTTTATGTTTTACACATTCCCTTTTTGAGATGATGTTTTATTAACTCTTTATATGATGTGGTTTTTAATAAAGTAATACAATAAATGTTAATAATTTGATGACTATGAAAAATTTATAGGGATAAAACCATTTTAAGTGGGTGAGATTTAACATCCCCAAATTTTATGAAATATATACTTTAAAATTAATTTGAATACTATAATATATTATATTACATGAAATGAATTGTTTATATTGAATCACACATAACACCAATTTTATCTTGAATTGCATACAACACAGAGTACTTTTGATAACTTGTGTTACATGAAGGGAAATACTTAATGAACACTAATATAATATTAAGATTAATATTTAATAGATCAGTTTTACCACCTTTTAATGTGACCTAATTTTAAATATATTTTTTGTTAATTTTAATTGTTTTTATAGGGAAAAATAAAAATTATTTTTGAAATATTAATATCCAAATTTATTTGAGTTGAATGTTCTATTTTTCTGAGAAGTTTAAATTTTGTATGAATGGTAATAAATACTTCATTTTAGTTGAAAACATCCTTTTCGTTTAAATGATTATTATTGATAAATTACATATTAAATTGGTTGTAAAGAAAAAAATATCAATTATTAATCTATTATTCCAATTTAGATCCTTGGAATAATTTTTATAACTAATTTGATATAAATCCATAGTGATCTTTTGAGAATTTCTATGTTAAAACTCATCTTTCCCACCATGTATGATGGTTTAGCATTAATCTTAATTTTTACACTTCTTTGAATTTAATTTTTATAACAAGGCACTAAACCCTAAAAATAAGGGCCAAAATGACCCATAATCTTGTCCACATGCCATTTTTCCAAGGGTTCTACAATATGACCTCTTGTTTCTAATTTTATTAGTTAATGACACACATGATCATGAAAGTTACCAATATTATAAGTTAAGTTAGGAAAAAGACAAAAAAAGGGACCTCACTGACCTTTAACATTTATAAAAATTTGAAATATGAAAAAAACAACATATTTTTAGTTATTAATATAATTTTTAAATATAAATGAGTTATTCTTATCATAATTATTTACCATTATTTTTAAAGAGGAATTTTTTTCATTAATTTCTTAATAAATTCCAAAGTAGCGATTCTCAAGTTAATAATTCAATAAAATGAATGATATTATAAATATTACTAGTGAAGTAAACATATTAACTTATTGTTTTTAATTATTATTAAAAAATAATATATCATTTTAAACTAATTTTAAATTAATATAAATAAATTCCAATATTTTTTTTGATATTTTTAAATTTAAATTATATAAATAATGTCAAAGTTGATATTAATGTTATTCTAGAATAAGTGGTATTTTATTAAATTAATTAAAATTAAAAATATTATATAATATTAAAAATTGATTTTAAAGTGTTAATAAATATCAAATATGGTCTATTAATGTTCTAATTGACCTTTTATAATTAACATATTTACTCATAGATAGTAAAAACATTGTTTGCACCATCTGGGATAAAGTAGTGTTTTGGCATATTACATGTGCTTATTTTAAAATTAATCTACAAAAAATTGAGATGTATATTTTTTCAATTAGATATAATATTTATATTTAAGTGATTATATATTTTATCATAAATCTAACTTTAATGTAGTCTTAATGGCTAAATTACTTATGATAGAAATATAGTTACTTTAATAGAAACCAAAATGGTAAAATTGGGGAAACATATAAGTCAAAGAATTAAATTGTAAAAGTATCATTTTTTTATGTGTTTGAGATTAGGATCGACCCTAAATTAACTTCACACCATTATTTTTTCATTTTTTAAGCCCATTATGTAAGAGATACCTCCCAAAACTGTTACCTTTTGGTAATTACAAGAAATACACCCCCCTCTATTATAAAAAGGAATTCACTATTCTAATTCCTCAAACCCCTCAAGCCATATTGGATCATCCAAACTATGATCTGGTTGTCTCAAAACATCACTAAACACAACCTAGAATCCTCCATTTTTTCATAAATAAATCCAAGATGTCCCATGGTGCAATCCAAATGAAGTTACCTGAAAAAAGAGGTAACATTCTTCAATGTACATTTCTGATTTATTTCATTATCCAACATTTCATTTATTATCATTAAATGATTTCATAATATCATAAATGTAATCAATATTCTTATATGTGCTTATATTTAATGTTCCACCACTACATACATTCACTTGAATCTAATAAGTAATGATGATTCTGCTTATGCGTTTGGTGAACTACTGCATCACGGAATGATGATTTTCATTTCATCTATTACAGCCACTCATGGAGGAAATTAGAATTGAAAAACTATTTTTATCTGGTATATATGATAATTATTATTAATTTATGATTTCTTACTTCTTTTATAATATATACCTTTATACATTCCTTTTTATTAATATTATAACATCGTTAGCAGAAGGGTGGACTATCACCATCTCAAAGCGATGTGATACGTTCCAAAATTACATGGAAATTATTAATGATGTATTTAACTAAAAATTTGTGACATAAACGAAAAATAGATGATATAATGATATATTTAACTTTGGTTTTTATATAATATTTCATTTTCGTTATTAGCCTTTCGGACACTGAAAAAGTGATAACGTCATTCGTGGACATGTGGAATACCACCTACACCACACAATGTGATTAATTTTACATAACTAGACATATATATAAGTATATATTATTAAATAAAATGGTATTTATTTTATAATTATATGTATTGAAAGATATAATGTTACATACCCTCTTCCTATAATGATCATGGAAAAATAGGATTGTTACTCTTGTGTGCGTATGACATACCGTCTTCATGATTGTAATGTTGGTTCATTTCTTCTAAAAATAATTCATGATTGGTTCTGCAACTATAATTTTTGTATAAATATGAAAATTGTTTTCTTTATTATTATTCTAGTTATATTTATGTAATGACCTTATTGACCATAGTTGACCTATCGAAGTCATTTTTGAGACAAAAACTTAATATGGTTAAAACATATGAATTAAACATTATTTATAAAATAATTGTTTATTAATTATTGATAATGAAAATAAAATTAATAATAGACTACTAAAGGTAATGAATAAATTATATAATAAACATGATATTATTATTTATAAATATATAGAATAAGTGTGACAAAATATAATTGAGTATGGCGTTTTCATCTCAATTCTTACATCTGTAAGAAAAATGTCAAATTAACCACATAGTTCATTTATATGGTTTATCTCTACCCATTTTTATATATTATATAATTAATAATTTTATATTCATGGTATTTTAAACATTAATTTAATTTTATTCCTTTTTTAGGCTAATGATTTAAAATGTTTCAAAGTGGTATGGGATACTTTAGAATATTTAAGGTTTATTTTCCTCAAGAATAATTTCAATGATATTTCATTTCTATTCGAGAAAATTATATCACCATTACTAAATAAACACTTAATTTTCCTATATTATTGTTATTCAAGATCTCTTTCTAATATTTCTACCATTTTTTCACTATTTTGCACTCAAAATGAATAAGAAAATGTTTTTATGAAAAACCTTCCTCATTATCTATTTAGTGGGAGAAACTGTTTTCTTTTAAAAACCAAAATTTCTAACTATTTTTTTTAAAACAATTGACCATTCCAAAATAATTTATTAAATACATTTTTAGCCTTTTTTACCAATGTTATCAAAGTAATCCCTATATTGCTTTCTGAACAAGGAATTTTTCTAACCTCTTTAAAATATATAAGGAATATCCTTTTTACATTATATGACTTGTATGGATTTATCGACTATCATTTCTTTAAAGAATAATTTTTTTTATTAAGTGGTTATTTTAAAAAAAAATCATGGTTTATTTTCAAATAAAATTATTTTAAAAAATTCATTACAAAAATATATTTTCCTCATTAATGGTTTAATGATCTTTTAATTGTATTTCCATTCATTGTCTTCTAAAACCATTCTTGTTTCTTTTTATCCACTGAGGATATATTGTAATGATACCATTCTAATTCATTACATTGATGGATTATGTTTGTTTCAAAGTTATTTTTATTTAACCCATTTCACTTCCATGGGTTTATCTGGTTTTAAAGATATTTTTATTTAAGTGATATCTTTTCCATGTGCTAATAATGTTTCTTTGATATTTTTTAACCCATTTATTTTCTATGGGTTAATCTTGTTTCAAATATACTTTTATTTAACCCATTTCTATTAAATGTGTTAACCATGTTTCCAAGATATTATTATTTATACTTTTTCTTTTCCATGGTTTGATCTTGTTTCAAAGAGGTTGTTATTTAACCCATTTTATTTCCATGGGTTAATCATTTTTCAAATATATTGTTATTAAACCACTTTTGTTCCCATGGATTAATTATGTTTGATGATTTTAAAATTTTACTTAGAAAATTTATGAGTGGTCATGTTATAATATAATGGAAGGTGGGTTATGACAGACCAAAAATTAGTGGGTCTATGATAACCCCCAAATGCCTTAAGAATATTTATTTGAATGTAAAAATTTCCCATATAAATATAATAAATATTAAATGGAATAATTTATTAAACTATAATAGTAATAATTTACAATTTTTTTAAAAAATGAAAGTGTTGATAGAAAGTCTCTTAAAAAACAACAGAGGATAAAGAAATATGTTTACACTAGGAAATGTGTAAAAGATATTATATTTTGTCAAAAAAACCCATAAAAATAATTTAAAGGATTAAATTGTTATTTTTTTTTATATTCAAGGTATTTTAAAAATTAGTTTTTTATCAAAGATTAATATAAGTCAATTTTTAATATTTTCAAACATTAATTTAGAAGAAAATAATTTTTAAACCTAGTCACGTTGAAAATTTTAGAGTCTATTAAATCCACTTAGTGAAACCTACATCATAAAAATGATTATAAAACATTTAATTTTTAATAGGTGTATATTTTTATGAAACTTACATAAAACATTATATAAAAAACTTTCAATAGGTAAAACTTTAAAATAGTAGAAAAAAATTTCTTTGGAATTTATGGATGTTATTCATATCAACATTGTGATTTTACTTCAGGAATTGATTCATAAAAGGATAATATGTTAATTAAGATAAATAATTACCCCAAAAAATGTAAATCTACCATTTTAAATGTTAATGGAATGAAATGTTACTATGACTATCAAAATCAATAAGATATTTCATGACACATAGTACAAAGTACTTGAGTTAAGAAATAAATTACGACTTGGTAATATTTTACTAAAAACTCTTTATTATAGTAAGATATTTGAAATGAAATTAACATAACATGAATTAAATATATATCATTATAACTTATCAATTAGAAAAAATATACACCATATTAAAATAAATTTGTAAATAAAATAAAATTTGTCTCAACGAAGGTAGATTGAGACAAATATTTCTTACCATATTTCCCTACATAGTTTATAACACTATAAATTACTATAAAACAACCATAACAACATTAATATTATATATCACAACATTATCCATTTATATAACACTTTTATAAAATTCATTTATAATTATTCACTTTTAATATGGTGTTTCATTAAAGATTATTTTAAACATTGAGAGTTAATACTTTTAATTATCTTGCACAATCTTTTTAATGTCATTTTTTATCCTTAAAATTTGATAAAACGTTCATAATAAATTGACCAAATATGGTACTATAGTTTATATCTCATGATTATTTATAATGTTCCAATTTCATCCCACGTGATTTTTAATTTTGACTTTTTAAGATGATGCATGAGATAAACTTGTTTTCCTAGTTTTTTAGTGAATATAGATGATATATTAATAACATTTTTAGATATTAATATTATAACTAAAAGAATTGAAAAAAAATATTTAATAAATTTTCAGTATATTTAATTAATATTATAATATATTATTTAATTATTCTCTATATAAACATTATAACATCACCAAAGTTTCTATTAAACAAACAAAAATAAAAGCATGACGTAATGAATGAATTGGTAAGAAAGTGATATTACATATTGTTCATATAACATTTATAAAATAATATAAATGTAATATATATAATATATCTCCATAAAATATATTCTAATCACCATTAACCGTTTTTTTTTGAAAAAATAAATTCATCATTCATTGTGGTGATACTCTGTACGTATGCACAATTAATGAACTCATTTCTCAATGAATAGAAAGAGTGTTGATATATGAAAATTTAGCATTTAATAATTATAATAATGTTATAAATTTCATTTTTTTACTAATGTTACTTTTAAGTTCATATATAATAGGTGTTTTATTTTAATAAGATACATCGTTAATGGAAACGGTTGTCTGAACATACACAAGATTAATGATCTCATTCCTTAATAAGTAGACATAATGAAGGTAAATGTAAAAGGTGATCATTTCAGAATTGTATAATTTACATAAATAACATAATTATTTAGAAAAAATATCCTTGATCCCATCCCTAATAGTCAGTGATGAAAACATAACTGCATCGTGTCGTGGAGGCGGATGTCCGCATGTGTGCACAATCGATGTGACTGTTCTCCTTAGCAGATGCTGTGGAATAAATGAATAAGTGATGTTAAATTAATATAATTAAATTTATTATACATATACTGAATTAATTAAATTAACAATTTTATATAATATTATAAAGAGTAAATTTAAAAAAGAAACACTAGGAGGAGAGTAATACACACGTCATGAAGATTGATTATCCTCGAAATTATCCTTTGAAATAAAGGGATTAAGCTAATTCATGGTGGCCAAAGTATATCGTTTTTTGGAAAGGGTAATATGATGAACCGATTTTCATAGTTTTACTAATTAATAAGAATTTATTTTTGTATAAAAAATATTTTTTATGTGTCCCTTTTGAAAGTGATTAAAAGGGAACTTTCCATAGAAAAGAATATTAAGTAAGGGGAGAGAATGAAATAGAATTAAGATGGGTGTTGTATGTGATTAAAGTTTTCTAAGACATTTTATAATACATTATAAACTAAACTTTTATTTATATAATTTATATTGGACATTTTAATTTATAAATACGAGTTTCACAATAGATTAGTGTCTTAAACACTAATTAGTATTAATTTAATATTCAATTATTATAATTAATTTATTACTGAAAACATTAGAAGAACCTTCCCACTAAAATTGTAAATGATGAATCCAAATTTATTTCCCATTTAATATAATTCAATTTCTATATAATATAAAAAGTACTTTTAAATTAAAACATATAATATATAGAAAAAGCGTCTTTTATAATAAAATACTGTTTATGTTCAAAAAATTTAATCATGGGTTTGTTATAATGATATAATAAATATATTAATAAAATATTTATATAATTAAAGAGAAAAATTGATTCATAAATATATAATTCATTATTATGTAATGATAATATCATAATTAGTGATAAAACTGTCCAAGACTATTATTTAAACTATTCACCTAAAAAATAAATATTTTAAAAAAATACAAAAAAATCATACTAAGCTATTTTTTGTTATTATGTATTCAAAAAATAATTTTAAAAATTTTATTTCTAAATATTATTTATTTAACTATTAACATAAAATAAAAAATATAATGATAAGTTGAATGTATTTTAAAAAATTCCTTTTTAGACATTAATTGTATCTAATATTATTTCATGAAAATTTTCTAATTTGAAGAACTTTAAAAATTAATATCATATATAGATCTCACATACATTTTCATAAAAAACTTTTAATGAAGATTAATTTAATTTACTAATTTAGAACGACCTTTATTTTTGTGTGTGTGAAGAAAGATATCAAACTCTATATTATTTAAAGGAAAATATATACACTTAAATCTAGGGAAGTTACAATTTTCTACAAGACATGAATGAATTTGTGTCACAAAAAAGGGTAGAGTATTTTTATATGTTATACTTCTATGTGACTTATACACTATGTAAAGGAAACACTGTTATAGTTTCTCTTAGCTGGAAGAAACGGGATTCCAAAGAGCTTAAAAGGAATACATCGAAGGATATGTGGTGTAAGATGTATTTAATGTGAGATCTTAGGATGGATTTGACTACGGAATTAGCAGTAGTGACATTTACACTTTTGGTTATCACATCATCTTTAGTGGACTGGGTGACAACTAGATATGAGTATGATTCAGAGTATATGTTTATACGATAATTATTGGAAATATTTGTTCTAGAATAAGGTTACTCCTTAGATAATAAAGAGAATAATTATATCCATGGAAGGGTTTTAGTTTCTACCCTTACCAGGGAATGTATTATAAGAGAATATCATGAATTATAGTGTGTCATGCATCCCATGTTAATGAATATATACCATAAAATCCCATGACATTTTGGGTGTCCATGTGTGAAATGATATATCACTAGTTTTCATTCAGGTCGTCTAACCTATAAAATATTAAAGCCTTAACATCAATATCATAGAGGTATAATCCAACAAATTCTAGAGACTATGTGTGAATGGGATGATTTCGTTATGGATTTTTTCATAGGTTCATTGAGGAACTCAACGAATCACCATTTTGAATGGGTGATAGTAGATGGAATGAATAAGGTGGAGTAATTCTTACCGATCTGGGAGACTCTTTCTATAGAGGCTTAGGGAATGATATATGTCCATGAGATTTTACATATGCACAGAGTAACCCTTAACATTATATTTGATAGAGATACATGTTTTTCAATGTGGTTATATTAGGTATTTATGTAGTGTTTGGGGACATAGCTGAGATTAGGCATTGGATATCAACCACAAACGTATGGATAGTTTGATAGAATGATCCAGATTCTTGATCATATTCTTTGAGTTTTTATCCTAGACATTAGAGGATCTTGGTATGATCATATAAAATTATTATATATTTATTATAACAATAGTTACTAGGATCATTTCCTAATTTCACCATATGATGAACTCTATATTCAACCTTACCATGAAGCATTATGATGTTATGTGTAGGGTGAGGTAGCTATTATGGTGACGGTCCGGGTGTATAAGAATTTGGACAGAGTGCAGTTGATCTAGAAGTAGTTAGTCACCAATCAGTGTAGATAGATTTCGTATGTTGATCATCGGATAATACCATTAGATTTTACTATGCACATCCAGGTTTTATTATGGGTGGATCCTCGATTGGGTCATTGATATCTTTAGAGATACCTAAATATGGAACTATGGTTTCTTAGACCTTTTGAGATTATTGGGCATATAGGGATAGTGGCTTACCATTCAGGTCTTCCTCAATGTTACTAAGCTATACATAATGTGTTCCCCATATCTCATCTATGAATGTACATGCCCAATCCAACACATATTATAGAAGTTAAGGATTTTGATTTGGAGTTAGATGCATTATTTAAATAATGGATAGTTCATATAGTCAAACGAGGTGATAAATGTTTATGGGGGATTAAAGTGAAACTATTTCAGATCTTATTAAGGCATGGATGCGTCTAAGAGGACACTTGGGAGGGGGAGTCTGGCATTTTGTTTTAATATCCTAATTCAATTGATCTTGAATATAGATATTATTCATGAGGATGAAAATCCATTAGAGGGGGTGAATTAAAGCACCTTAATTTTCAATGGGTATTTTAAGGTATACCTGACAGGTTTAAAGTGATGGGTTTTAACCATTACATTGTTGATTCTAGATTCTGGTATGTTTTTTTGTTTTTGGA
Organism: Viscum album; assembly: GCA_963277665.1. Taxonomy (NCBI): domain Eukaryota; kingdom Viridiplantae; phylum Streptophyta; class Magnoliopsida; order Santalales; family Viscaceae; genus Viscum; species Viscum album. Next base: position 1,468,253,248 of record OY728125.1, on the reverse strand, counting down.
AGCTAAAAATGGGTTTTATATCTTTTTAGTCAAAAATGTTTTACACTATATCTTTAGTGTTGGCCATGGTGGTCCTAGTGTGCTTTAGTATGAAATAAGAAATTGGACGAATGGGAATTCACATACTATGGTGCTTGGGGAAGAGTTATGTAGTCCACATATTTTTCAGTTTCACTGTGCCTATTGTGGAGAGAAAGGTGATGTAAATCTGCCCAGGAAAGGTGATACACCATAGGTGCATGTCATTTTTGGAGAATTTCAAAGAACATTATAGTCATTATAGGTCATGGTAGTGGAGGTGGTGACATCTATAAGTGTTTGAAACTACATAAACAATAAAACGTATTTTAAAATATCATCCATTTCTAATGTAAATATGTGTTTATTATGAATGGGGGATCTTGAATTTTGGTTGGATTATTCCTCATTTTCCAGATGAATTACCAAAGTCTCGGAAAAACATATATCCTAACCTTGTCTGACCTTCATCCAATCCCTAATTTATTCTTTATTTGGATTGATCTTTTTTCTAATTTGGTCGGTATATGGTCTCATTTTATCTTCCATTACTGGTACTTCATGTTTGTGTAGATTTTGAGGAGATATATGGTGATTTGTTCTTTTTATAGTTGAATTATTATCCTTCCTTAAATGATCATATAATGATCCTATTATGGATTAGAATATAAAACTTTCTATACTTCAGTAGGGTGATTCCCATATTTGGATTAACAAAATTATTTCTTCGAGATTGATGGTGTTTAATGACATGATGGTGGTGTTTCTCTTGGTAATATTTTTTTTAGAGTCTCCTCCCATCCATATTTGATTTTCATCTCTTGGAGTCACTCTTCTTGAACTCTCATGTGACATTAGAGATGGTTTTATGGTCTCTTGGTGTGATCTAGATTTGGATTACTACCTTCTTAGAATACCTCCACATGTTGTAAATAATCATGATGTAGGAAGTTATTTTCTATATAAATCCATGGATATAATTTTTTCACGAGGTGGATGTTTTTTATTATATAAAATTATTGATATATGTTTCATATAGGTGTGTGAGTGGCCCTTGAGACCCATCCTTGATATGTTTACTTACGATTTGTATATAGACTATGTAACCCATGATTAGTTATGTTAACATGTGGTAGTGTATGAGTAGAATCATGAGGACTGTTCATGAAATGCCTTACTATTACAAAATATGAAATGATTTTCTTATGGTATTTAATAGCCTATGGAACATTGATTTAGGTATCATTATGAGAAGTTTAATACGTTTTGTTTAGAAGACTCCTTGGAGGGGGTGTGTGATGATATATAAAAGGCTATATACTTTAGATCATTTGATGGTGTGAGTAAGATCATATATATTTTGAAAGACATGGGAGGAAACCATGTAGGGTTCTTGAGAGTCCTCTGGCTATAGATAAATAACGGATATTACCATGTCAAGGATACATACACATCTGAAATACATAAAAAATTTGAGGTGGGACATACCATCATCTGAGGATAATTAATTCTATCAATGTGGGGCATGAATGTACCTATTAATGGACATCATAAGGGTTAGGCATGTGGTGTCCCTTAAAGTTGGAACTTGGAGACAAGGTTGACAATAATAGGGGTCCTACCATTGTTGGGACTTATTATGATGTTTTGTCATATAAATTGAAATTATAATCAGTATCATGGCAAAACAGGTAGTGTTGGGGTCCCTGGTCTCCTGGCCATCATATGATAAATCGACACTTGTGTGGTTGTATGTTTTCTGGAGCATTTAGTGCATGTCAAGATTGTCAGTCCCAGACACTATATTATTAATTATTTTTATTAAATTATTTATTTTTTTATTTACATTGATTTTAACACTAGTCTCAGTTTTACATTTTAATTTATTTATTTGTAGGAATATGCGGACGATGATTTCATGGTTAGTGGAAATCATGCAAAGAATTTGTTTGGGTGTCTATAGTTTTTTAGCAAAGCTGACCACATGGTTATTATTTGGTTTCCCTAACCGTGAAACCTTCTCATACAGGGTTTCTAGGGCTTCATTTATAGGTGCATGGTTGTCTCATGGTTTGGACAACCGAGTGGCCAAACCATGAATGGTTTCCAGGCTAAAAAATAGAAATAAAAATAAAAATATAATAAATTGAGTTATATTAACATAATAATAATACTAATAATAATAATAAACCAAATATCAATCCCGACCTCATTACATGCATACACGAAGCCCCCATCCCCCTCCCCCATTCAAGTGACAATACCTGAAAGGGGCTTCCCCCTGCATTCCACTACCTACCCCCCTATTACTTTGACATCTGATTTTTCAGATGTTTTTTATGTGGTCTCCCCATGTAGAGTTTTCATCCCCTCATATTTCCTCCTCTCTTCATATTTTTCAGTTTATCTTTTCCAGATTCTAGTGTTCACACCCTAACTGAACACTAACCTAATTTTGGGTGTTTTCTTTTTTGATTATTAGTTATAAGGGTCTATGGGGTTTGATTGAGTACAATTCATGTTGTGGAGATGAAGGTATTGAGTTCTCCTTGTTTATTAGGTAGGTTTTGTTCAGTTCTTTAATTTTTCACAATTTTAATTTTGGATTTTATGTTATTTCTGAGTGTCTGGTATTTTTCTCAAGTGTGTTTTTTACCACCATTCGTGAGGGTGTCCTACACTCATATTCATTCGTAAGGAATATATATATACATATATATAAATTTATATACTCTATTTGTAGATATTACTTCAAGAAAAGGGTAATATCTGCATTTCATTAAGGGTATATATATATATATATATATATATATATATCTATGTATAAATGCACATTATGTAAGAATGAACGAGCGGATTCAGATTTCCATAATCAAATGAAACATTCTTTGATGTTGGTTCCCTATGAACTAGCCTTTAATTTGAATTTCATTCAATCCTCATTTTTTAATGTTTTTATCATTATATGAGATATATATTATTTAAAGTGCCCTATAATTATTGTAAATTCATTTTCACTTACTATGCATGTTTTCCATAAGCATCTATTAGAGTTTCCCTTTACTTAATAATGTTTTGGTTTTGTTTGAAAAGTAGTTCATTTAAAATGTTTAATTGATTTTTCAAATGAAAAGTGTTTTGTCACTTTTAATGTAACAAGGCCATTTTGGCACCATCATTAATTTTATGGAAATAAAAATAAATTATTAAGGCATTCCCATAATACTTGAAATGTGATCTATGATAAATGTGTGACATATAATATATGATCAGTAATTAATATTCTAATTTGATATGAATTTTTGAATGAAAATTGGTTAAATTTAAAAGGGGTTCATAGGTCAGAAAGTGGATAGTGGTTTTAGTAAAAGTATTTAATATTTATTATATTCTATTTTGACAAAAACTAAATTCCATTTGAGAATGGTACATGGTAATTTTGGGACCTATCTGGGAAGACTAGGTCTAGTATGCTAGGAAATCTAGCAGGGATACGACCCGATCTCCCTAAAATATCATTTTACAACACTAACGAAACTTTGATGATGGGGATTGTTTGTCTCAATTAAGAGATAAACCTTCATGTCCTTGGTTTATCATTGATATTATAAGGATCTATGACCCCACGGACCCATGAAACATAGGAATTTTACATAATGATTTCCCTCACTTTACTCCTGATTTCTATGGTACTATTTCTAAAATGCACTTGTTCTTGTCTTCATTTTTATGTAAAAATGTTAAAAATCTTGTTATACCTTACTTTGTGTGTATCACCCTATGATATTATTTTTCTTATGTGTTTTTCTCAAAGATGAACATGCTTTATAAGCTTCTTTTTACTAAATTTTAATTTTAAAATCGCTTATTCTTTGTAAATACCAATTTTGGAAATCAAAGAGAAAAATGGTTTTCTTCAGCATTATCCTAATACATGTTTTAAAATTAAATAGAAAAAGACTTATTATAATATTAACTATTTTAAATCAAATAATAATTCGTTTAATTTTTAAAGGTATGTTGTAGAGAATATTTTATTCAGGTAGGCCTACTATGTTTTAATATTCTTGCATAAAGTTATGTCTTTGTTTTTTTCTTCTAGTTATGCTCCAATATTGGACTCAATCGTCATGGGGCGGTGTTGTTTCAATGGTTGATGGTAGCCTATTGGGTCTCATGGAGCTATGTATGGTTTTATTTCTTTATTTTTTTTATAGTTTAATATTTTTTATTCTATTTTTATATTTTTATTTATCTATTTTTATGGGATAAATAATTCCCAACTGATAATTCATGATTCTCAACACGAGTTTACAGCTTAAGAGGATCCAGAACACCTCTCTATACTTGTTTAGGGCTAGCTTGGTGATCCGTTTATGGTTGACCCAGGTCGGTTCAGGATGAAATGGTATCAGAGGAATTATCCCTTATAATTTATTGATATTTGGTAGTTCGAAACTAATATTTTTACAATTTAAGTAGTTTGTTTTGGGAAAGTTCCTAATCATCAACTATTTATAAGTATTCTTGAATTCCATGGTGGTATGAGATTGTTTTTCCTCAAAGTATGAGCATGACATTCAGATTTTTTTTATGTTTTTTTTGAGCTTTTCTTGTTGGTCTTGAGAATTTTATGGGAATCTTGGAGGAATTGAAAGGGGTGTGTGGTCACTATTCATGGTATGGAGAACCATGCACAACCAATGAGGTTTCCTCAGATGACCTTTAATAAGTTCACTCGGTTGGTGGATGGGCATAAAAACTGTTTAACCAAGCCATGTGTAGTGGTTTTACCATTAAGATTTTAGGATTTTCGATCATATATTTTGCTACTTTTTTTGTATTGGATTTATTATAATTTTTTGTTTTTATATTTTATTTTAAAAATGGCATCTGGTTTATAAATATTTTTTTTAAAAAAATGAAAACATTACATTGTATAAAAAAATTTGTTATATAAATGGATTTTTTGTGAAATTTAATGGATTTTGAGAACATTTTAGGATTTTGGAAAAAATTTGAAGTGTAATAAAATGTTTCTTTGGAATTTGGGAATGTGTTCTTGTAATTATATGATGCATCTTTGATAATTAGATATGAATTTTAAAACTGGGTTGGATGTTTTTTAAATGAAAATGTATTATTTTTACCCTTGGTATCCCGATGAATACTCTATCACATATATATATATATATATGTATTTATATACGTCTTATATGGATGATTATTGGTAGATGTGGAAGGGTGATTTAGATAAAACATGAATGTATAAATGTGAGGTTTTTTCGGATACCAATGGTAGGTTTTTTCCTTTAACACTCATTATGTTTTATGAAAATGGATTTTAAAAGGGGGTATTCAAATGTTTGAAAGCTAGGGGTTGTGTAATTCCTCCTTTTTTGTTTGTTATTTTTCCTTTTTGTTCATGGGATTTGATGTTTTGGAGGTGCGATTGGAATGATTTTTTTCGAGTTTGGTTTTTAATACATGATTCGGAAAAGGATTTTTCATTTATGAGATATTTTGATATAGTTTTAGGTTTTCTTTTATTTAAGTATTCCCTAGAAACATCATGGTTTGAAGTTGGTGGTTGGTATCTATGATCTCCCCTTATTTCATTCAGTGTGGTTGTGGGGGCCTCCTAAAGTGGGGTTTAAAGTGGTTTTTCAAAACATATAGGTCTCATTTGTGGAGTATAATCTCATCACTATGTGAAAATATATGCTACAATACTTTAGGAATCTAGGAAAAAGCCTTAAAGTGATGAGTTTCATATAGTATAGGATCTATCAGGTGTGGTGTGTGTTGAACCATCTTATTATTTTTTATTCCCGAATAGAATCCCTTTGAATTTTCCATTATTTTCATTTTCTTTTATTGCAATTCCTTTCATTTTGGATATCTCGGTGGACACCATTTATCAATGTGATCTTTTCAAGTTTGACATAGTTGGAATATTTGAGGAAATTATGAATATGTTTTTTTCTTGGTCTTCACATATGATAACCCCTTAGAGAGTGTTAACTATTTTAGTGATCATATATCTTGTTGTGGTATTGTTTTTTAGGGAATTCTTATCCATATCTATAATTATCAATCTAATCGATTGGTCATTATTATTTTAATATGGATATATCCTTTTATTTTTTTGTGGTTTTTGGATGTTTAATGTTTTTATTTGGGTGATAGTAGTGTCTCTATGGATCCGTTAATTCTGATCCTTCTTCATTTTCATTGGTGTTATCCTATGTTCAATAAGTTAACTTTCTAAAATGGTTCCATCGATATCCAATTTGGTGGTATTTCATTTTTCCAAAATATGGGGAAATTATATTTTAATGGAAATGTATTTTTAAAGGTTCTGGATCTCATCGTTCTTGATGGTGGTGTTTTTTTCCTATGTATCATCTAATTTAAGATATTGTCTTCTCTAGTTTTGTGATTTTCTTTGGTTCAAGAATTGATGATTGACCAAAATTATTATATGGTGGTGAAATAACCAAAATAAGTGATTAGGTCCAACCTATGATAGTTGAATAAAAGTCTTAATGTGGTGGGAAACTAATGTATAATGATTCAATCATAAACATGGTTTCCAAGTGTTCTTCATAAGGATTTTTCATTATTTTTTCCAGGAAAACACCAGTCATGGTAGTTATTTTTACTGGATAGTTGATAATGTGAAAAACTCTTGTTGATATCCTAAATAGAAAATGATGAGATCCTTTCACAATTTCTATTCTATGTGTCATGGTGTTCCATATCATGGATTTTTTTTTGAGATTTTAGCCTCTTTCATTGAATATTTTTTTATAAACATCGAGTTCTTTTGTCCATGTTCTTTCTCTATTTTGGTGTGGGCCTATTTCTTTGATATTGAATTCTTTTTTATATTTTTGGATTTTTAATTATGAGATAATGGTGAATATTTAGTCTTCGATCTTTGTGTGGGCTTGGTTGCATTTCAAGTGATTGGTTGTCTTTTCTTCATATCTTGGTCAATTGCATATTTGAGTCATTCTAGGGGAAGAAAGTATCATGGTGGGGAGAACTGCCACACCCCAAACCTAAAAGATTAATTTTTTTTATCATTTATTTTAGCCTTGCTTCTTATTTTTGAGCTGGTATGGGTTTTAAATTTTAATTTTTGGATTGTGACGCATAGGCGAATGGTGCATGCATAGTTAGAAGAAACCATGTGCGGATTTTGTGAGGGTGTCTATTTTTTAGTAGAGTTGACCACTTGGACAGTTCATATTTTCCATAACTGTGAAACCTACCCATGCATGGTTTCCATGGCCTCTAGTAGAGGCACATAATTGGAACATTGTTTGAACCACTATGTGTCCCAACTTTGTGTTATTTATAAGATAAAAAATTGACATAATAAATATTAAATTACATTACATTACATTAAGTATAATAATAATAAACCTAATATAACTCACCCTCATGCCATATGTGGGAAAATCCCCCTCCCCAACTCCTTCTCACATGATGCTGCTTGAAAGGGTCTTCTCCATGCACACCACTACACACTCCCCTCTCCCTCCGACATCCGATTTCTCATATTATTTCTAGAAGGGTATCACTAGGTTGGGGTGTATTCTTCTCTTCTTCAATATTTTTTTAATATTTCTTAGTTAGTTTTTCCCTCTTTTAGTTTGCACTCCCTAACCGAACCCTAACCAAATTTGGGGTGTTTTCATGGTTGGTTTTCAAAACATAGGGATTATGGGATTTAGTTGAAGATTGTTCTAGTCACAGTCATTGTAGGTAGTGAAATATTATTTGGTTTTACGTAGTTTTTGTTCTTTTCATTAACTTTTATAATTTTTATTTTAGTTTTCTTTGTTATTTTTGAGTTTCGAGTATTTTTCTCAAGTGGGTTTTGGACCATCTTTCAGAACGCGGACCTACACAAATATACATGGGTAAGGAATGTATATATACCCTCTTTGTAGATATTCTATAATTGAGAGGGAAATATATATATATAATTTATGTGTATAAATATATGTATAAATTCATATGTGTGTATGCTTGAAAGAGTGGATTTTTATTTCCATCATCAAAAGTGGCATGTTTTGAGGTAGTTTCCCTATTCCTAGACCTTTAATTTGAATTCTAATTTGTTTGGATATATTAATTTTTTTTATCATTATATGAACATTATATACTATGCATAGAGGATTTTAATTCCTATCAATTCAATTTCACTCACTTGGAATGCTTTATCTAAGATTCTAAATTTTTTTCTCTTGTCCTAATGAGGTTTTGATATTGTATGAAAAGTAGTTCATTTTAAATGTTTAATTGGTTTCCCAAATGAAAATAATTTTCTCAATTTTAAAGTGATAAGGCCCGATTAGAACCATCAATTTTTTATGTAAAGGAAAATCCATTTTTATGGAATTTCCCATGTATTTGAAATGTGATATGTATTAAATATGGGACATGTAATGGATATTGAGATTTGATGTGTGATTTGGAAAGGTAAAGGGGTTTTGATTAAAAATGGTGTTCTGAGGTGAGAATGTGGATGGTGGTTTTAGTAAAAGTATGTTAGTTATATATATGTATATATATATTATAGCTTGATAAAAACTCACCTCTATTTGAGCATGGAACATGGGAATACTGGGTACCTAGGTGGGTTGACATGGTCTAGTATGCTAGGTGAGCTGCAAAAGTTGTGGTCTAGTCTCTTTAGCATGATTAAATTACAACACTAACTAAACTATGATGATAAGTATTTGTTGGATTGAGCAGGAGATGAGCCTTAAAGTATATGGTTGATCATTGAGAGTATGAGGATCCTAGGCCCCCACTGATCATAGATACAAATGAATTTTCCGTTGTACTTCCTCTCACTTTACTCCTACTTTATATGATACTATTATCCAAATTCACTTATGATTAGTTTACATTGTATGTCCAAATGATAAAAATCTATTTATTCCTTCCTTTTTCAGTAGCACCTTATGATATGATTTTACTTCTCTATTTTTCTCATAGTGACTCTGGTTTTATTAGCCCCATTTTACTAATGCTTTTTTGGAAAATCCCTCATTCTTTGGAAAAAAATTCTTTGAAATCAAAGCGAAAAATGGGTTTCGAGGGCATTAACCTGTTACTTGTTTTAAAAGTAAATAAAAAAATACTTATTTTTTATGACATATTTTCAATAAATCATGGCTTGTTTTTATTTTTAAGTTTATGGTTTAATGAATAGTTTATTTTATCACACCTAGTAAGTTTTAATACACACTCTGATATATCTATCTTTTTTAGCTTCTAGTACTATTTCAATATCGAACTAGATCACCATGGGACTGTATTGTTTAAGTGGTTGATGGTGACCTATGGAGTCAGGGAGGTATGCTTGGTTTTATTTATTTTCTACTTACAGTTCAGACAGAATTATTATATTTTTATTTGTATATTTGTATATTTGTTTTTTATGGGATATATCATTCCCAAATGATTATTCCTGAGTCCAAGAACTATTTTCTATCCCAGGATGATCGAGAACACCTCTCAAGTAGTTTATCGGGCCGACTCGGGTGACCGGTTCAGAGTTGACCTGGGATGGTTTGTTATAAAGACATATCCAATTTTATATATATGTATACATATATTGAATTATTGTGTTATGAATACATTAGTTGTGTAGTTCTTGGTTTATGATCACACATTACATGGTCATCTTGATTTGCATGTAGATTTCAGAATGAGAAACCCTGGGAAGGGAAAGTGGAAAGTTATAGTGAGCTAAGAGACAATGGATGATTTTTAGAGGAAGTATTAGGAAAAACTCTTGAGGGATGCCAATTTTTTTATTAACTAATACATCTTCTTGTAATCTTGTTGGTATTATAATTTTGGGGTCTTGGGTTTATTATTTTTTATGAAATGAGATACATTTAATTATTATTTTTATATAATTATTTGTTATTTACACTATGTTATTATTTATTTGAATCTTTATTGATACTAAGGGTATATTCATTCCACTAGTGGTATTTAAACCCTCATTACTAGTTAAAAAATCTCATGTATAGGAAGGCACTCATGAGGTAATGTTTAACTCTGGATCAAACCTGATTATTAGGGGTGAAATTACACTTCTAATATAAATGTACTTTATAAGAGAAAATTATAAACAAATCAAATTTTCATTATTTGGCTCTTCAATAAAAATAGAAATTATAATAAAATTTGATTTCAATATCACTGAAAATTCATTCCTTCTATACAAGCACAACATTTTTCCAAATATCAACATTAATTATAATTTGGATCAAAATAGTAATGTTAGTTTGACATATAAAAGTTACATTATTTGGGTAAATAGGTTGACCAAATGCATTACATCTAAGAATGAATTTATAATAGTTACTTCTTCCTTAACAAACTATTTCTAGAATCATCATGTTATGATGGGATTTAATTTTTTCAACCTAGTCACCTTTTCCTAATTACGCACCTATAGTCTATTTCTCACCATTTATGTGTTTCAAACCTTTTGATTTTTTTTCACCCTCGTAATGATACCAGTCATCAAAATTGTTATGTTTTTCATTGATATTATTTTCATAAATAGGTGTAAAAAGAATATTATATAACACTAGATAGAAAAATATTTTCAAATGTGTAAAAATTATATTAAAAACATAATATATCAATAAAAATATTTCATATAAAAACTACCCAGAGACTTCAAACCTATTCATTAAACACCTTCTCTTAACTTTATTGGTTTGAGAGATCTTTCCCCTAAATAAAAATTTCAAATCTACTATATGATGTCATCCCTAACACCAAAATCCACCATCAAAATTGATACTAAAACAAAATGACTGGGATGGATCAATTATAGGATTTCACTACTATAATTTTATAAGTATGTTTTCCTTGAGGTTTTAGGTGTTTTTATGGGGTAAAAATATTTATTTTTAGTAAATTTGTGAGAAAATCATGGTTAGGAAAATGGTCAGACTAATAATCCCAATCACATATGTATGATGGGGTGTTTTGGACTATATATATTCCTAGTTAGGTGTATAGTTATATTAAACATTCAAGCTAAATATTCATAGTGAATTTTTTCCAAAAAAGTGTAACATGGTTAAACACAATGATATCATAATCATGGAATATGACCATGAAAATCCTAAAATGTTACCAGAATTTAATTTTTTATAATTTTATTAATTCTCCAAAAACCCATTGAAGCATTTATTCAACCTTTATAGATTCTAGGGTTCCATTGAGTTGATTAGACGACTAAGAGAAAGTATACCACCTTGAGAGATGGGTGACTTATTGGTTGACCTGAAACACATACCATTGATCATTGTTTCTCATAATTTTTTATTGGATTGGTTCTTCATGGTAATGATTTACTGATTGGAGAAATAGTAAAAAATAACATGCATTGGATAAGGGGGGATACCAGGTTCGCTGACTCTTTTTAACAAGTTCTTAATCCTTAATGAGAAATAGCAGTGATCCCAATACACCCATTCCTTCATATATTATCAATAATAATGAGTAAAGAAGTATATAAAAGGGCTTAAACATATATTAAAATAAATAATGATGAGTTTCAAAAAATAGAACTATATTTTCTCAATTTTTACTTAATTTCACATAGAATGTGGATCATGTGTGTAACTTTGATCTTCTTCTTAGTCCCTGGAATCAACCACCTAGAATGGGATACCATTTACCTCATATATAATTTACTTTTTCATTGAACACCCATTTATATGTGAGATTCATCATATATTTATAACCAATACATCACCATTCCATAGATTCCCCTAAAGGACCATTTAAGATGTGACATTTTATATATCCAAAAGTATCTTTTAATATCCTTCGATCTATCTATTTTCATCAACATATTTTAGATAAAATACTAATTTTAAATTCTTTTCGCCATTAATTTCTTTATTTTCATGATCTTACTTATGAACCTCATGATCAATATATTGTTTTCAAGCCCATTCTTTGATTTGGTTATCTAAGCTCTTTTTTAAAATGGCCAGTCACTACAATGATTTTTCTTCAAGTGGTTTGGCAAAAGATTTATATCATAAAAAATGGTTTAAATCCTAATTTCAAACTATGCTTCTAGTTCTGTATCAAAGATCTATCATCATGTATTTATAATAGAAACATGAATACCTTTCCTTCTCACATGATATTATTTTTCATGGTTTCACATAACATTAGAAATATCCATTTTGGACCCCTAGATATACTATATAAGTATCTATAAGACACAATGAGATCTAATATGGTAGTTTTATCTTTTTAAATGTTGTGGTTAAAATATTTGAACAACTAAAATGCCCCCAAAAATATTCATTATAACTATAATCCACAAAAGGTATTTTGGATTTCTCCAAACATAGATTTCAATATATCACCATGATATAGGTAGGTATTTATTAATATTTATTCATTCAATTTCATTAAAATCAATGATAAAAGATCCTCAATCATCCATGATCATGTTTTAAAATAAATATAAAATAAAGAAACATCATGAATATTTAATGAAGATCCACACAAAATAAATTATCATATTCATCAAGGTAATATGAACCTCCCCATAAAATATAATGGAACTTCATTCCTTTAAATATTATTTTTGGAAACATTTAAATAATCAAATATTTAGCTATCAACTCTTCAAGTATCCCCCTTTAATATCACAATAAAAACTAGAGTCTCTCTCCTATTTCAAGAAAATAATCGTTCATATTATCCCCCTATGTCAATATATGTAAGGAAATGGGAGAGGAAAAATATGCAAAAAAATATTACAGGGACTTTTGGATACAATTCACTCCTAATAACATATTCATATACAAGAAGACAACATTAATTAGGGGCTTCATCATGATTTTTATGAAAGTATCCTTAGTTGAAAAATATTATCATGAAATTTCACCACCTACCACCTTCTTCTTGATGAATCGTAACAAGATTTCTATTTTATTTAGCCTTAAACATTACACCAAATTAATTACAATTTTAATTTCACATTGATTGGTAAACCCAATCATTAATGGGTAAGATACATTAAACCTCTTATATTAAATTCATGAATTCATCTAATTTTTTTGTCATGGATATCAATATAGAAATATATACAACGTATTTTGTGATTAATGTGAAAGGATTTTAGTACTTTGTGTGAAAAGAAATGAATTTTCCTCTAATAAATAATGAACCTCCATAAGTATACATTTGATCACCAATATACCACTCCCAATATGTATTAATATATTCTTAAATACAAACTAATGTATTTTTATCACACATCAAACATAAATATAGATATTCATTGATATAACATAATTTCCACATCACCGATGCAATTTGTGACTCTATTTTATTATTTGTAATCATAAAAATAATATAATAGAAAATACAATGTGTGATCTAGACACTATCAAATAATGATGGGCAACTATAATCCTGAAGAACTCTATGTTATCCACACTCCTTCCTTCTTCATTAATTGATAACATAGTACAAAATATTATTTGAGTTGCGATGACTCTCAATTATACGGTGATAAACTTTTTAAATAACCAATGAGAATAGTTATACTCTTAGAAAATGATAAAAAATAATTTTTTGTGACTTGAAATCCCATATTTAATTTCATCTCTCAAATAATTAACATCATAAAGTGTTTCATAATTTTGGAATAAAAATCAAAAAAACATTTATGTTTTCTTCCTTTAAAAAATTATTTCATCAATATACACAATAGATATGAGAATATTTTTGTCATATCCATTGATATAGATATTAGCATTAAATTTATTTTATTGAAATTCATTCTTCTTAATCCAGTTTCCCACATTAAATATTATGCTTGGGGTGGGGAAGTTTCAATCTATGAAAATTTTTCTCCAGCACACAAATACAAGAACCATCAACATAAAATAAGAAACTATGTTTTTCAATGTCGAACTCTTATTCAAGTTTTCCATTCAGAAATAACAACATTATGAATAGTTGATAAAAAATAGTTCCATTGATAACATATCATAAGAAATATATTTTTAATTTGATCCTTATGATTAGAGTAAATTTAGGATCAAAAGTAATAACCTCATTTTTATAGTTTGATTTATTTACAAGATGATATTTCTTATATGTTTTTTTTCATTTTCAAATGATTATATTTCAAAAAACCCACTTTATGTCCATCATATTTATGTATTTTGGATGTAACACCAATTCCAAATTGACATTTTTCTTAATTTTACTTTAAATATTTACCCATAAATGTTATCAAGTCCTTTTGCTTTAATGCTCCTTTAACATTTGTTAGTTTAACTTGTGCAATAAGTATGGTGTAATTTATTTTCCTCAAACTCCATAGGTATTAGACTCATTTAATGAAATCTCTAAAAATTGGCTTAGCCTTTAAAAGATTTCCAATTTTTAAGAACATAGTCCCTCCTTTCATAAATTAGTACTTATCTTTGGATAATTCATAATAATCATAATAATTTTTAAAATATACATTCCCATATATAATACTCCCATGTCTTGAACATATTCTCTAAGAGTTTTAGGAATGTTATATTTAATAGAAAATGATGTTTTTGAAGAATATTTATTTTTGACACAATTCATTCGTAGTTGAAAAATCTATTTCGTTCATAAATATTACAACACTAGTGACCCTTTCAACTAAGTTTACTTTATATAAATATACCTTTATTTAATACCTCATATTTAACGTGAATATTTATGTAGTAAGGACTTCTTAATACATTAAGATAATTCATTTTTATCTTCATTACAATAACTAGTACCCGCATGTACATTCTCACACTGATATAATACAATTATTAGTTTATTCATTCGCATAAAGATATGGTTCAATGATTATTCTTAAGAAGATAATATTATATTTCAAAGTTAATAATGAAGGTGAATATTTAATATATTGAAATAAAAATATATTCATACTTATTACTGGAATACAATTGGACAAAATATAGACATCATTTTTATAGAAGATAACATTTTGGTTAAATACATTTGAAAAGGTGAAGGGGAATCTATAAGAAGTAAAAAAATATTTTCATTATGGAGATTTGAATTTCATGAATGAAAAGAACATTGAAATTGGAATTTTAAATTATGATAATTTTGATAAAAAAAATTTTATTTGAGGCCATAAAATATAAATGGAATACTTTGGAATTATTTATTAGATTGAATAACAGATTATCTTATTGTAATAAGATAATATATATAACTGACACAAAATATTGAGAACAATAATCGAAATTTTGACCAAATAAGATTTAATACATGCCATGTCACCTTAAATAGAAGTAAAAGTCACTAATAACGTAACTAAAATTAAAAGTCATAAAATTAATTTGAAACAAAAACCACAACTGAACCTATGTTTTAATTAAAATTGACAAAAACATGGTTTTTTACAATGAAATATGAAAATATGATAATAAAAATAGATGAAAATTATTTTAACAATAATTATAGAAATATACAAAGTGCATGAACTTTATCATTATTAAGACTATTACTATCATTATTTATTCTAATTAAATTTAAGGGAGAGATGTGACTGAATTGTTAATGTAATTATTATTATTGGGTTACTAAAATCCAGGAGCATCGTCGACCTCTAGTTTTTGGAGATTATGACATTTTAGTGCGCCACCATACTATGTACTGGTGGCCGCTGCTTGAGACCACCCACTCCCAACCAGCCAAAATCCATGACCCATATCCCATCTTCATTCACACCTTCTCTAGTTGAAAACTCATTTAAAAAAAATGATAAAAACAAAAATCTTCAATTTCAATTAAAGAAACATTTGTATGGAAGAACTTATTACAATTCACAAGTGCAATAAGAGTCTCTCAATAATTTTTCTCAAATGGAACCCTATTTAACTACCCAAAAAAGGCAGTTTGATTTTAGCACAGTAATAGTATCAATCTTTTGAATCATCTGAAAGAACAAGGTTTAGAAGTTGAATACATAAGAAAAAGAAATGAACCAATAGAACACAATCAGTTTGGAAATATATTCCTAAAATAAACGTGTTTAAATGAGAATGGGAAATTCATTTAAATAAAAAAAGGGAAGATACATCATTTGATAGAACACACCAACTGAATGGGATAAAATAATTGCAGTGCTATAGAATAGGCAATTGATATCATCATAGTATTACATACATAATATAACCTCTAAGAAGAATTATTCTCCCAGCCAATTCTTTCCACTTTTCTAAGCATGCCCGATACACCCCTATAATTAGAAGACCCACTTAATACTAAACTCTACATCAAATAATATTAAAATACTTAGCATTATAGTAGAAAAACATATGAAAAAAACTAATATTTGGCACTCATGGGTGCCAAAAACAAGTTTTTCAACATTTAAAGAAAATAAATACACCTAGTATAAAAATTCTAAGGTTGGGAACGTGATTTTACATTTATATTGAATTTATTGAAATCGAAAATTAGTGGTACATAATAATTCAATACATTAATGTAATACATTTTAAATAACATTAAAAAACATGATTTTTTACATTGAAATACTATGTTATAATTAAAATAGAGGACAATGGCTTTGAAAATAAATATAAGAAAAGAGAAAATGATAAAATTTAATAGATAATAATATGTAATTAGAAGATATTACACAACAACTTTTTATGTTTATATTTGTAGAATTTTATCACTAATTCATAGTCACATGAATTTGTATACTCAACCAATCACAATGTGACCTTCAACTACAAATTCTTCATTCACTTTTATTTTTAGATGCAATATTGATTAAAAATAAGACTAAATATTAATGAATAGTGAAGTGCGATCATCGAATGTTCAACTTACAAATAATAGATACTAATAAATATTAATGAATATTAAAGATGAAAATAAACATTTTTCATCACACATAAAATATATTTTAGTATTACGAATCTTTCTAGTGAGGAAACATGCCCAAATAACTATTAGGTACACGTTCTACGTACACTACTAATGGTGGTGTTAATGAATTTGTCTTTCATAAATCATTTCCATGAGATAACAGATTGTGTGCTTTTAAAATTAGTTTTTTGTTAAATAAATCAACAGTCAATCAGGACCAAAGGTAGATTGGTATGCCATGTTCTTGAAAAATGGTTCCAAACAATGTGAGGAGTGAGATGAGATGGTAGGTGAGTGTTAATTTTTGATTATTAGTAGTTGAGAGAAGATGAGATGTGTAATTGGAACATTCAAAAAATTTCTATAATACATTTAACACATCATAATGGAAATTGAAACATGGATAGATTCACGCAACAAATTACTAATCAAAATAAAATTTTGAAAACTAGTGAGTGTAGGTCTCGAAATAATAGTTATGGCCACAAATCACCTTATTATATATATTTCTCTTTATAGAAATCAGTATAAAATTCATCTATGGAGTTAATTCCTCATAATAATATTCATGAAAAAACATTCACCATAACTTTATTTATGGTCCAGGTTTTATATTGCAACATGACCTCCTGTCTTCCCATCCACAACTCATGAATCTTGAAATCTACAACACTACATAATTATAACATGTATTCCTTCCGAGTGATGTATATCCCTTGTGGTAGGTAAAAAAATAAATCCAATTTCATTTTACACAAGTCATATTGAAATCATTGTGTTGCTATGTAGAATGCATCAATCAAGAAAAGATAATGAAATTCTGTTCAGTAACACTACATTGTAGATGATTGCATTGCGTGTTGATACTGAATTTTTTCAAAAATTCAGAATGTATTAAACCTTACGTTCTCTAATATGAATCTCAAAAATTCAAATGACTCATATGTGAACAATGTGTTGTTCAATACATATTCAACTTTAATTCCTTGTATGTTATGGTGTGTTTTTAATTCCAATAGCAGAACCATTTTATTCAAACTTCCATATACTTTTAAAAAGTGGTTTGGCCTAGTTTCTAGAAAAAACATTTTATTGTTGCACAATATTTATATTCCTACTACTTTCTTTACTCACCCAAGATTATTTTATAAACTGTAACATTATTCTATAAACTAAATAGTGGTTCTGAAGTTGAAGATTGATAATAAAATAATATAGAAGCATTATTTCATTTCTATCTTCCACTAAAAATTGTAAAACACATATTAAGGTAAACTAGTAATCAGAAAACACATTAAAGAATTAAAAAAAATACTTGTAATATTACAATGATATTTTAGCAGAAAAAGGCAGTCATATCTTTCAGTCAGCTTGTTTAAACACTCATTTTTTGGCTATATAGTTCACTGGAATTGCTTGTTATAGTCTGGGTTTCCTGAGAAAATTTAAAGGCATTATAAAATTTTTCTGACCAAAATAATGAAGAAAATGTAGTTAAGAGTAATTAAAATACAACTAATTTCTTTCTTAAAATCATGTTGGGGATCAAAATTCTCGTGGAGCTTCTTTTCAAGAAATAGAATCTAATCATATAGTGAAAAACAATGTGAAAAAAGAATAAAAAACATAGAAGAATAAAAATTCCAAATATACTCAGTACCTTAACTTGAATACCATGCATTATGACTAAAAAACACAAATTTAAACCTCTTATGTCAAGAACATCAGACATCAGTACTGGGAACTATTTACTTATTTGTTTTAAAAAATCTTATAATTCCTTTATGGAGATGATTTTTTCCATAATTCAATTCAATCAAGAAAAAATTTCTTGATGTTATTATTTTTTGAAAATAATTTTATGCTGCCAGTTCATAATAATATGTAGCACATTTCATTTTTTACATTAATTTGCAGAAAATAATACCATTCAATACCAGGAAAATAATACATATAAAGGGATACTGATTAAAAAATAAAGAGTATACATACACTTTATTTTATCTTGGCAACCATTTGACCTATTTACATGGTCAATGAAATGTATTACATTATTTTTTAAACCAAAATAATGAAGAAACTATAGTGTAATGTAATAGACCTTCAACCATGTGCCTTTCCAAAAGCATGTTGGGTATGAAGCAACCACTAGAACATCCTTTAAAGTAGCAGAATCATACACTTCATGTTACCTTTACAACCATTTGGCTGGTTTCCAAGGTCAATGAACTGTATTTCATTTTTTTTACTATAAAGAATAAAGAAAGTATAGTGAAAAGTAATAGACCTGCAACCAAGTGATTTTCCCAAAGCATGGAGGGTATGAAACGACCCTTCCAACTTTTTTTTCAAGAAATAGAATCTGAATAGAAGGAGAAGAAACAAAGTTAAAAAGGAATAATAAACATATAAGAATCAAAATTTCAAAGATAATTAGTCCCCTAACATGAATAGTATGCTTTGTGACTAGAAAACAAAAATCTATACTGACTGTTTCAAGGAAGATCAAACTTTAGTACCACGAGTTTTTTATTTCTGAGTTTTGCAAAATCCTCTACTTACTTGAAGGAGATGGTTTTTCCCCGAATGTAATTCAACCAGAAAAACATGTCATGAAGTTCTCCCATTTTGAAAATATTTTTATGGGACCAATAATAATAAAATGTAAGGAATTTAATTTTTTACATTAATCTATAGTAAATAATCTTATTCAAGGCCTAAAAAAATAGCAGGAAAGGGCCAGTAATTAAAACATAGAGAGAATTTGTACCCTTCATATTATAGTGACCAAAAATTTTAATTTTTCAATGGTTAATTAAAGTAATTAAATTAGTTATATCCTCTATTATAATACTACTTATATATTCAAAAGAATGAAATAACTATAGGGAAAATTAGTAAGAACCCTCAGATAGTGAAGGACCAAATAACAATAGTTTTCCTTCCAATATATCCATGTTGATATATAATAATTATTTCATCTTACAATACAAAATTTTAAACCATGACTAACCTCCTCAATATTAATGTCTTATGCATTTTTCTATTATGACTTGGTTGCATACCCACCCAGAATATCCTCATAAATGGAGATTCTAGATTCTTTTCCTATCCTGTAACAAATAGGATGGTCCACAAATATCCAAACTATAAGATCCAGAAGAGAACTCCAATGATTGAAAAATATTAAACATATATTTATGTATTTATGTAAGTGTATGTGATGTATAAAAACTGCAGACGAATTAACTAAATGGAATTTGTAACGCCCTGACCATAGTTACCCAGAGTCGGTGCATTATTACATTACATTGTCATGATAAAAAAATATCAAGTCTCGAAAGACCGATTAGTTTAGTAACCATGGATGTACTAGATACATTCATAAGGTTTGTCAAACATCATAAAATGAAAAACTACAACAACATTGTTTGCATAGACCACACTCATATACCCTTAGACTATCCCTACAGGTCAGTCATAAAATAATTCTTCGCATCCTAGGAAAAATAAAACATAGAAAGGGGTGAGCTCAGATGCCTAGTAATGATAACAATATAGTGGAAACTTTCATAAATAAGAATAAACATTTAAGGAAATGTATAAGACTAAAACAAAATCATTTTAAACATAAACTTCATCATAATATGGAAAATATAAATCAAAATAATTCCATTTACTTATTCACATTTATATTTTACTGGTTGAATAATCACATGCAATATCAACAACCACTTTCATAATGATAGAATGCATAATGCCAGACTTTCATAACCACAAAGTCAAGGCCTTGTTCCAAGAATAATAATAAGATTTGTTCAAGGCCATTTACCAAGACCCAATTTTGTCTAATGAAACCTACTGATGCATCGAGGAGCTATAACGGGCTCCACCCATCACTTACTAAGTCCAATGAATTCCTCAGAAGAAAAGTTTTAAACATAACATAATCAATTGTATTAAAACTAGCATAGGAAAGGTCAATACTATATCCATAAACCATAAATGGTATGAAAATAACACATCCATATTCAAACATATCACAAAATATTCAATATAATGTGGGAGATTTGTATCATAATAAATCAACTTCAAATAAGCTTAAAATCCATCAAAGGATATTGACATATATGAAATCAAAACCTTTTTTAGAGAAATATCTCATTTTATTTTGAAATAATTTAAAATTCATATAATTATAAAAGAAAAAATTTATTTTGGAAATATTCTTATAATCTTGTAAGGGAATATTTTATGATGTTATAATGACAGAAAATAGCCCCACCCACTTTATAAGTTAAGAAAACATTATTTCCTTAATTCTTCCGAAAACCTCATAAAGTACCTTGTTGGAAAATGACAGAAAGATTTCTTTCAACCAATTTTATAAAAATTCAAACAAAGGTATAAATGAATTTAAACAATAGTCTTGTAAAAAGTAAAAATTCTTTGGAATACATTTTAAAGAAACATGGATGTGGATGATAAAGTGGTCCCAGTAGGTAATTACAAATAAACAACCTCGGATAATAAAGAGATTGTAGAATTAACCCTTACCTTTTACTTTTCCTTGGTCGAGGGTAAGATAAACTCCTATATAATGGTGAAATAATTGTTATTAAAATATAAAATAATCATATACATTAATATGATATCATATATGATCTTTTTAAATAGCTTTGTTAATAATATCTTAGTATTATCGTTGTTTTGGGTGTTAACAAATTCATTTTCCTTTATATTATTTGTTATGTGAGTCATATTTTTTATGGATGGGATGTATCTTATTCATATCCAGAATGATATCAAGTCGTTAAACATTATTTTTAATCATCTAATGAAAATTAGTCTTGAATGGATAGGATGGGGAATGAATCTCATCGCGTTCGTGGAGACGGTAATCCGTACATCCGCACGAGCGACAATATCACTCTTTTAATATTAAAATAATATATAATTGGATGGTATATCATATATACAGAATCATTATCTTGTTAATTTTCTTATTTACATCAATTACACATCATTATTATACCCATCCAAATAATAATGTATTGAATAACAATTACACCACGACGTGGAGACGGTAAGCCGTACATACACACGTGTGGTGACATGTCATTCAAAAAATGGATAGAATAATAAATATGGTTGTACCATATTTATAATAACATCAAAATATATAGAAGATACTGTATTTATTATTTTATAATGGAAAAAATAAATAAATAGGAAGTGGAAGAAGAATGAAACTTGAAATAGGTGATGAAATATTTACCTCTTCATTGGGTTCTTCCTTTTGATTTGATCGAAAGGGATCCCTATGATGGCCTTCTGACTAAAGTAAGGAATCTATTATGAAGGGAGGATATTTTATAGGGTATTTGGGAAGAGTTTGGCCGATCCAAATGGCTTTGATGGTGTGAATTATAGAGAAGGGAGAGTGCCCTTGTATAAGAGGGGTGAGGGGAACCTCCAGAAAAGCTAGAAATATTATTTAATAATAAAATCATTTTCGGTTTCTAATGGCTCCAAAATGGATTATTTAAGAGAAAAGGTGGATATGGGTTGAAAAATATGCAACCAATAGGTTTTAGACCGGTTTGGTTCACTATATTATCTTTGTATTTTAGATTTAACTCTTAGTTAAATAGTTTGACATTTACCTAGTCTCATTGAATTTTTATATTATATGGTTAGTAAACATACTATATACTTCCAAAAGAACCCCAAGTGGTTCATTAATGATACCCCTATCATTATATAATTCATTTGGCAGAAACATAGATTTTTTGGAATAGAATATCAATTAATAATATAATATTTGTTTTAAAAACTCTTTTATGTTAATTATGACAGTATTTGGTATTTTGTTTTTTCTAAATTTATAACAGCATGATTACTTTGAACAGAATTCATCTAAACTACCCTAATATGTCATATTAACCTATAAAATTAGTGTAATTAATTATAAGTCTCAAATTACATTTATTTGGAAATTTATAATATCATTTATTTTAATATTTTATTAATTATGTAATTACTGCATCATCATTGTGTCATAAATAAATTAATTTATTTAATGTATAAAAAGTATAAATAAAATACAATTATGTAGGAAATAGTTTTATCTTTCTAATGAATATTTATAGTCGAAAATATATTTTCTATAGCCCTATATTAAAATTTTATTAATAAATAAACTTTGAATTTAACTCTTTTAACTATTTTTAGAATTAAATAATAATAAATTTCCCAATCTAAACCAAGTGGACCAAATAGGTTCATATATTATTCCTAAGGTTGTTTTTTGTTGAATTATACTTATCAAATAGAATTAGGACATGTGTTAGGTTAATAATAATATCATTTCTACCCTTAATTACCCTATTTACCTTTAACTATGGTAAATAAAAGTAAAAAGTTACTATTTACCAAAAATTATTTTCATCTTTTTGAACCACATTTTTCTTACTAATATCTACTATTTCTCTCATATTTTTTAAATTCCAATCCCAGAAGCAAAAAAATTATGTTTTATGTGAATTTGCAAATTCTCCTAGGAGGTGGGTAAAAACGGTGAAAAGTTCAATAAAATTTTTATATATCTAAAATTATTATAAACTAAATCCAATGAATTACATTGAACATATATAGGTATTATGTATCTATTTTGAACTAAACTAAATTTCAATAAAAAAATAATAATTTAAATAATAAATTTGTTTTAAACAATAACTCAGTGTTTTTCACTATTCATAATAAATTGAATGTTTTCAGAAAAATACCAAAAATTCACTCTAAGATAATTTCAATACTCCAAATACAAAAATGAAGTCCATTTTGAAATATAATGTGTATAAAATTTTAAAAAGTGGGTATTAGTATTCATAACGGTTAGTTTTATTGGTTGTGGTGTGTTAGAACTTGAAGTTGCGTACAACACGTGCTATTATATTATTCAATAAGAAACATACCGTAGATGTTTGGGGTGTTACATTATCCCCACCTTTAAATAATTTTGTCCTCGACATTTATAGAATATTACAGCATAAAATGACTCAGTTGGTTCTTCATCATAAGTTCCTCAGTTTCCCACATTGCCTCTTCAATCTTATGGTTTCTCTATATAACTTCTACCTGACGAGTCGTCCAGTTTCTCAACACTTGTTCTCTTGTATCAAGAACCTTGATAGGATCTTCTCAATAAGACATATCAGATTAAAGTTCTAATTACTCATAGGTGAGTACAAGTGTTGGGTCAGGCATGTATTTTCTCAATAGTGATATGTGGAATACATCACGAAATTTGAAGAGACTTGGCAGAATTTTAAAACGGTAGGCTACAACAACAATTAGTTCTAGAATTTCAAAATGTCCGATGTACCACGTACCTAATTTTCCCTTCTTACCGAAACATATAACACCCTTCCATGGATATACCTTCAAAAAAGCATGATCACCTACCTAAAATCCCAAATCCTTCTTTCTGTTATTGGCATAGCTCTTCTGCTTGCTTTGAGCTGCTTTGATGTGTTTTTGGATTACCTTCACCTTTTCTATGGTTTCCTCCACCAGTTCTGGGCCTACGAGTTTTCTTTCACCAACATCATCCCAACAGGTTGTTGTGCGACATATCTTTCTGTATAACGCTTCATATGGTGCCATCTGAATACTGGAATGGAAGCTATTGTTTTAGGAAAATTCTACCAGAGTTAAATATTGATCCCACATACCTTGAAAGTCAAGTGAGCATGATCTAAACATGTCCTCTATAGTTTGAATAGTACATTTTGATTGTCCATCAGTTTGAGGGTGGTAGGCAGTTCTCAAACGAAGTTCAGTATCTAGGTATTTCTGAAGAATTTTCTAGAATCTTGATATAAAATAGCGCTCACAATCAGAAATAATCAATAGTATTACTCCATGAAGTTTTACAACTTCATTAATATGTAGTCTTGCTAAATTTTCAGGTGGTAAATCTTCTCTTATTTCAATAAAATGTGCTGACTTGGTAAGACGATCAACAATGATTCATATTGCATCGTTCCTTCTAGGAGTCTTTGGTAGTCCCATAACAAAGTCTATCGTAATATTATCCCTTTTCCACTCAGGTATGGTAAGAGGTTGCATGACTCCTTCGGGATGTTTCCTTCCAGCTTTCATTTATTGAAAATCTATAAATCTTGACACAAAATCATCAATCTCCCTCTTCTTATTGTCCCACCAAAAATGTTCCTTCAAATATCTATACATTTTGGTGATCCTAGGGTGTGTAGAGAAATTGGAACTATGATCATCATCCAAAAATACCCTTTTTAGATCAGGTATATCAGGAACCCAATGTCTCTTCCCAAATTTCAGAATTCCATCTTCATACACAATGTTACTCAATCTCCCATCATTCACAGCTTTAATCATCTTGTGAAACTCTTCATCATCGGCCTGCTAACTCTTAATATTTTTTAGTAAAGATGGTTTGACAACCATTTGAAAAAGTATTGATGTTTCACCTTCTATGGTGATTCCCATATCCATCTTTACTAGATCCATGTATACAAGATCCTTTTCAACTATCATCTTGTTCAAAACTCTATAATTCTCTCTACTCAAATCATCTTCCACCTTATTTTCCTTCACCAGGTGGTAGTGTATAGTGAAATCATAATCCTTGAGTAGATCAATCCATTGCTTATTCCTCATGTTGAATTCTTTATGAGAGAAAATATACTTAAAAATCTTGTGATCAGTATAAATATCACATTTTTTACCATAGAGAGAGTGTATCCAAATCATCACAACAAATATTACAGCGGTTAACTCAAGATCATGAGTAGGATTATTTTGCTCATGAATTTTCAGCTGTCATGATGCAAAGGCAATAACTCTATCATTCTGCATAAAGACACATCCAATTCCTTTATTCGATGCATCACTATAAATAACAAACCCAACACTCCCCGATGGTAGAGTCAAGATACGAGTATTGACTAATCTTCTCTTCAGTTTTTGAAAACATTCTTCACACTCTATTGTCCAAACAAATTTAACCTGTTTCCATGTGATCTTTGTTAATGGGTTAGCCAACCAGGTAAAATTATAGATGAAACATCGATAATAACCTGCTAAACCAATGAAATTTCATACCTTAGTTATACTCATCAGTGGTGACCATTCTTAGACATTCTTGGTAATTAAAGGATCAATGGAGATTTCATCCTTAGAGAAAATATGGCCAAGAAAATAAATCTCCTGATGCCATAATTCACACTTTCTAAACTTCCAATTTAATTCATGTGTTATAAGAGTCTTTCGGAAAACACACAAGTTATTTTCATGATCTTCATATCATTTGGAGTATACCAAGATATCATCAATAAATAACAGTAAAAAGTCATCAACATATTCCTTGAAAACTCTGTTCATTAGATCCATGAAAACAGAGGGTGCATTAGTCAATCAAAAAGGCATTACTGTAAACTCATAATGCCCATACCTGGTTCGAAATGCTATTTTTAGAATGTCTTCCTTCTTCAGACACAAGTGATGATATCCAGATCGAAGGTCAATCTTTGAAAATTATTGAGCTCCATGAAGTTGGTTGAATAAATCATAAATGCGAGGTAGGGGATACTTTTTCTTTATTTTTATAGCATTGATCTACTTGTAGTCAATGAACAACCTTATAGATCCATATTTCTTCTTAACAAAAAGGACAGTGGCACCCCATGGAGAAACACTAGGGCCAATAAATCCCTTATTACTCAATTCCTCTAGTTGTTTATTTAGTTCCACTAAATCCACAGTGGCCATTCTATAAGGGGTCTTCGATATGGGCCTTGATCCAAGAATTAAATCAATGGAAAACTCAATTTCTCTTTTTAGAGGATGTCTAGATAAATCTTATGGAAACACATCAACATATTCTTTCACAATAGGTACATCCTATATTTGAACATTCCATTATTCACCCATAGTTATTTCATTCTCTTCCTCCCCAATAATTGAATTTAGTTGAGCTACTGGGGGTGCATCTAGATTAGAATTAGGTGGTGACAATTCTACCCTAAAGATTAGGTGTTATTTATCACCGTCATCAAAAATTGTAACCTCCTTCTTCTTACAATAAATCATTGCATCATGGTCCGAAAGGAAATCCATACATAGGATTATTTCAAATTCAATAATTGGTATAATGATGAGATCATCAGATAAAGAACAATTATATGCCCTAATGGGGACTGATTCACAAAACTTTATTTCAATGATACTTCCCTTAGGATTTTTGACTAACAAATCCATTGTTAAATCGAATTGGAAATATCCAATTTTATTAGAATATTGGGATGATATGAAATAATGAGATGATCCAGAATAAAATAAAGCATTGGCTAAACTTGAGAAAACCTTTAAATTACCTTCCACCACATCTTCCCCTTACTTCCATTTACAGAGTGTTCAACAGATCTCTTTTTCTCTTTCTTTTCTTTAAATTCTCAAGACTTTTGAGAATTCTTTTTCTGTCTTGATGAAACATGAGAAAATATCTTTGTATGAAGAGAAGGATTTTGATTCTAATTCTTAATTGAGAAATGGTTTTAACCCATCAAGGAAATGATAAATCTTACTTCTGGGTTATATATATAATCTGCTGCATGTATCAATAACCTTGTAATGTTATCTTCATACTTTGCAACATTCTCATACTCCTTTTGCCTCAGACAGAGAAATTTCCTTTCCATATCTGCTCGATGGTCAGAAGGAAAATATATTTCTAAGAAAGTCTCTTTAAACTCCCTCCATTCAATATTTTATACTTCCTCATCTTCCTTTGTGTTTTTAATCAATGACCACCATTGATCAGCATCTCCAGTGGTGCGGTAAACTACCATGACAAGTTTTTATCTTTTTCTACTCCCCAAGGCGTGGAATATTTTTTCTAAGGAATTTATCCATTGCTCCGCTACTAGTGGATTTTTACTCCCATTTAATTTTGGTGGTTGTTGCTTCATGAAGTGATCTAACATTGATCCTCCACGCTGCGGATCAGGGTTCTCCATATGGGTAAGGTTATTATTCATAACCTGAGTGAGTTTTCCCAGTATAGTGATAAGCTGATCATCACCACTTGTATCACCAGCTCCACTATAATTATTTTGAGCAGGGGGAAATCCCTACATGGGGTGCGTGCATTGATACGGTTTTTATTTCTTCCACTAGGGGCCATTTCTAAATAATGGCATAAACTAGATTAGTTTATGAATCGAAATACATAATTCCAAACTTGTAAAACGCTTAACATAATTTTAATAGTTTATGGATATAATCCATAATCATAAAAAAAGTTTTATTTGAGGATTTATATACTCATAAACTCTTTATAAAGGTTTTTAAAGAAAATGATAATTATCCTAAGCATATACTCCAGGAGTGTCGTAACCAAGAGTGTAGCAAGGCCCGTTGTTGTGCACCAGTTCCCACTCAAGACTAGCTCGAAGCAGTGTTTTTGGGTTTTACCCCTAGGTACATCTGTGCCAGGTCCGCATCAACTTTCTCATATCCAAATAGAGATGTATTACTTGGAAAACACACAAAATCTCTACAATACCAAAATTATAGGAAGTTCTTTTATACTAATCCTCAAAGTCTATCTTAGGGATAAGTTCTCTAATCAGAGTTTACTTAAATCCATTTTCAATTGTTTTTACTAAACTTCCTCTGATAAAAATTGTAATTCCCTGACCCTAGTTACCCAGATTCGGTGCATTATTACATAACATTTCCATGATCACAAAATATCAAGTCCTGAAAGACCGATTAGTTTAGTAGCCTTGTAAGTACAAGATACATTCTTAAGGTTTAAATTACATCATAAAATGAAAAACTACAAAAACATTGTTTTCATACACCACACTCATATCCCCTCAGACTCTCCCTACATGCCAGTCATAAAAAACTTCTACAATTTCTGGTAAAATTAAAACATATAAAGGGGGGAGTTCAGATGCTCAGTAAGGATAACAATATAGCATAAACTTTAAAAAATAAGCATAAACATTTAAGGAAATGTATAAGACTAAAAAAATACATTTTAACATAAACTTCATCATAATATGGAAAATATAAATCCAAATAATCCCATTTACTTACTCACATGGATATTCTACTAGTCGAATAATCACATGAAATATCAATAGCCACTTTCCTAATGATGGAATGCATAATACGATACTTTCATAACCAAATAGTCAAGGAATTGTTCCAAGACAACAAAAAAGATTTTGTCAAGGCCTTGTTCCAAGACACTAGTTTGTCTCATGAGATCTACCTATGCTTCTAGGAGATATATAGGGCTCCACCCATCACTTACTAAGTCCAATGCATTCCTCATTTGAAAACATTTAAAAATAACAAAAACATTTGTACTAAAAATGGCATATGAAATGTCAATACATTATCCATAAACCATGAATTGTATTAAAATAACACATCCATTTTCAATCATATCACAAAACCTTCAGTACAATGTGGAGGTTTTGTATCATAATAAATCAACTTCAAATAAGCATAAAATCCATAAAAATATGTTGACATAGATGAAATCAAAATATTTTTTAGAGAAATATCTCTTTCTATTTTGAAATAATTTAAAACTTATATAATTATAATAGAAAACATTTATTTTGTTAATATTCTTATAATCTTGTAAGGGAAACTTTTATGATGTTATAACGGCGGAAAATAGCCGCACCCGCTGTATAAGTTAAAAAAACATTCTTACCTTAATTCTTTAGAAATGGTCATAAAGTACCTTGTTGGAAAACGATAGAAAGATTACTTTCAAACAATTTTATAAAATGTCAAACAAGGTTATAAATGACATTGAATCATAGTATAGTAAATAGCATAAATTTTTGGGAATACATCTTTAAGAGACATGGATGTGGATGATAAAGAGGTTACAGTAGATAATCACGTATAAACAACCTCGGATAATGAAGAGATTATAGAATTAACCCTTACCTAGTAATTTTACTTGGTCGAGGTCAGGTTAATATCTTGTATAATGGAGAAATAATTGTTATTAAATTATAAAATAATCATATAAATTGATATGATATCATATACAATCTTTTAACATTACTTTGTTAATAATATCTTTGTATTATCATTATTTCGGGTGTTAACAGATTCATTTTCCTTTATATTCTTTGTTATGTGAGTCATATTTATTATGGATGGGATGTATCTTATTCATATCCAGAATTATATCAAGTCTTTAAACATTATTTTTAATCATCTAATGAAAATTAGTCTTGAATTGATATGATGGGGAATGAATCTCATCGCGTTTGTGGAGACGGAAATCTGTATGTCCGCACGAGCGACAATATCATTTTTTGATATTAAAAGAATATAAAATTGGATGGTATATAGCATATACAGAATCATTATCATGTTATATTTATTATTTAAATCAATTAAACATCATTATTATACCCATCAAAATAATAATGTATTTAATAACAATTACACCACGATGTGGACACGGTAAGTCGTACGTATGCACGTCTAGTGACATGACATTAAAAGGATGGATAGAATAATGACTATAGTTGTACCATATTTATAATAACATCACATTATATATAATACACTGGATTTATTATTTTATAATGGAAACAACAAATAAAGAGGAAGTTTAAGAAGAATGGAACTTGAAAGATGTGATGAAATATTTACCTCTTATCCAGCTTCTTCCTTTTGATTTGATCAAAAGGGCTCCTTAGGTTGGATTTATGACTAAAGGAAGGCCTATAGGATTAAGGGTGGATAGTTTAGGGGGTATTTGGGCAGATTTTGTCCAAGCCAAATGGCTTTTAATGTTTTAATTATAGAGAAGGGGGAGTTCCCTTTTATACGACGGCTGAGGGGCACCTTAGGAAAATCTAGAAATATTATTTTATAATAAAATCATTTTTGGTTTAAAATGGCTCCAAAATGGATTATTTAAAGTATAAGGGGGGGATGGGTCGAAAAACACACAACCAATAGGTTTTAGTCAGGTTTGGTTCAATATATTAACGTTATCTTTTAGATTTAACTCTTAGTTAAATAATTTGATATATACCATGTCTCTTTGTATTTTTATATTATATGGTTAATAAACTACTAATATACTTCCAAGAGAACCCCAAGTGGTTCATTAATGATTCACCTATCATTATATAAGTATTTTGGATGAACCTTATATTTTTAAGAATATAATATTAATTAATAATATAATATTTCTTTTAAAAACTCTTTTATGTCAATTTTGACACTATTTGGTATTTTGTTTTTTATAAATTCATAACAGCATTATTACTTTGAAAACAATTCATCTAACCAACCCTAATATGTCATATTAACCTATAAAATTAGATTAATTCATAAAAAGTTTCAAATTACATTTATTTGGATATTTATAAAATCAATTATTTTAATATTTCATTAATTAGCTAATTACTGCATCATTATTGTGTCATAAATAAATTAAATTATTTAATGTATAAAAAATATAAATAAAATAAAATTATGTAGAAAACATTTTTATATTTCTAATTAATATTTATAGTCAGATTTATCTTATGTTTAACTCTATATTAAAAAAATTGTAGTTATTAAACTTTGATTTTAACTCTTTTAACTATTCTTTGAATTAAAGAATAATAAATGTCATAATCTAAACCAAGTGGACCAAAGAGGTTCATATTTTATGCCTAAGGATGTTTTTGGATGAATTATACTTATCCAATATAATTAGGGCATGTGTTACGGTATTAATAATATCATTTTTACCCATAATTACCCTATTTACTTTTAACCCTGGTAAATAAAAGTAAAAAGTCAATATTCACCAAATATTATTTTAATTTTATTGAGCCACATTTTTCTTATTTTTGTCAACTGTGTTTGTCATATTTTTAAAATTTCACTCACAGAAGTGGTAAAATTATGTTTTATGTGAATTTTCAAATTCTCCTAGGAGGTGGGTAAAAGACGGTGAAAAGTTCAATAAAAATTATATATATATAAAATTATTATAAACTGACTCCAATGAATTAGATTGAACTTATATATCTATTTTGTATCTATTTTGACCTAGAAAAGTTTAAATAAAATAAATAATTATTTAAATAAAAATTCAGTTTTAAACTATAACTCAGTGTTTTTCACTATTCATTAAAAATTGAAAGCTTTGAGAAAAATACAAAAAACTTACCCTAAGATAATTTCGATACTCTGAATCCAAAATGGTAGTCAATTTTGAAAGATAAAATTTAAAAAAATTCAAAAAGAGCATATTACTATTCCTAACGGCTAGTTTGATTGGTTGTGGTGTGTTAGAACTCGACGTTGCGTACAACACATGCTATTGTATTATTCAAAGAGAAGTGTATCGTGGAAGCTTGAAGAGTTACCGAATTGGCATGAATTATGTTACTAAAGAATCCAAATGGAAATAACTCAAATTATCACCCTCAACACAGCGCCAAGACAAACTAACGCATATCATATATATGAAGATTCATAAGAAATATTCTTAGGTATAGATGTGATCAGAAAACAATTCTATGGAAGGTTGTGCATCATATGCCATGGTGATTGAGAAAAAACAAATCAATTGCAAATTGCAACATAAATACCATCTTCCAAACAACACAGATCATCCCTTAAACACATTTAAACTCATAGTATGTTATTTAGTTTATTGTCTTCTATCTAGAACACCAAAAATCCCAACTAAAAGAATGAATAGATATTAAATAAACCCTTATTTTATATTTGAACATATTACTTACCAAAGATAAAGTTTAATTCAAGTTTATGATTACAAATCATCACCATAAGTTATATTTTGGGATCTGTCACCCTGAATTAC
This sequence comes from Viscum album, assembly GCA_963277665.1. Lineage (NCBI taxonomy): Eukaryota > Viridiplantae > Streptophyta > Magnoliopsida > Santalales > Viscaceae > Viscum > Viscum album. Next base: position 1,468,220,331 of record OY728125.1, on the reverse strand, counting down.
AATTTGGTTTTTGAGACCTATCATCCATGGAAAAGAATATATTCTAATATTCTCATAAAAAACCATAAGAAATCAAATAAATTTATACATGAAGATTATAAATATTAAAATATAACTACCAGACATTCCAGTATGTAGAAAAGACCATTAATTTAGGGAATCAAAATGGATATATATTTAATTACCTTTCTAGATATCCTTTTGAATCCATTAAAACATAAAGACTCAGAGAACTGAAGAAATTTGAAGCGCAAAAACATCAAGTACTACCTGTTATGTCATGGAATGAAAATTGAATGTCAGAAAGTATGTTTATGAATCATATTCAAGCATGAAATGTGCAGCATAATCACCATTCTTTCAAGCAGAAAAATATGATTATCTTAAATTACTTGTGAAAACTCAAGGTCTATACAATTGATAGTGGATTGTACATGGGAATACTTGTTGGGTGTTTAAGGGAGCAGGAACCCTAGGTGGAGTGGAGGACCCAGACGTGGAGGATCCAATAGAAGAGTCACTGGTTGTGGATAAGGAGTTGGTGGAGGAGTCCAAGAAGGAGGAGCTGAAGTCAGAGGAGCTGAAGTCAGGGGAGTCGATGTCAGAGGAGCCATAGGTGGAGGAGTTGAAGGTGGATCACATTGAGGAGGAGTTACAACTAGAGAGGATATTTGGGAAAGGGACTGGGCGAGGGGAGTTAGGGAGGGGATCACGAACCCTAGAGCACCCGAGGTAATTCCATATCAGGGTGGGATACTTGGAGGATGTTTAGGGATTGGAGGGAGGATTATTTTTTTGAGGTGGCGTAGAAGCATAGTTGGGTGACAAGTATGAAGAAGTCACCTAAATTTATTATATATAGTATATACCTCATTCTTTAACAATGTACTTCCCATGTTCAATGAGATATAGTTCTTCAATTGAGATACTCTAATTTTTGGGTTGTGTAAAAAGTACTACATTCATTCCTTATTCCATGCTTATCAAGATATTCATAAAATTATTGATCATTTTATATGAATCCTTTACTAGAAAAAAATATTTTAATTCCACATCCCTTTTTATTTCTATTATTCCTTTTTTATTGTTTTAATAAATTAGTAATTTTTTATTTAGTCAATGTTAATTTTCAATAATTCATAAGAGTAAAACCATTAACACAATTCATGAAATGCCTATCTTTATTGGTTGACCTCAGACTCATTAGACTACACACATCTGAGTGTATAAACATAAATAATTCATGTTCTTTTATCCATTTATGACTGAAAATTGGTATATTATTCATCGATTTATTATGGATTATATTTTCTATATTTTTTCCTTCAAATATCAATGGCTATTATGTCATGGATAACTTTACTTTTTCATAATCATGAAGACAATATATTGATCATTATAATTTTGAGATATATTATTTATCATAATCTATCTCTTCATCAAGATTTCTTTGAAATTAAACCTCTTAATAACACTTCTATTACTCTAAAAGTTTTCTTATATCCCATTTTCACAAAGCTGAGAGACACTTGATATATTAAACATCAATCCATAGATATTGAGTACATAGTTCATTTTCATTTTAATAATTTTGATGGATATAGGTCCTTTAATTATAACTGATCCATCATTATCAGAATTAACTGAACTACCATCAAACATTTAGGTGTCATTCAATATATTCATTTTTTTGGTCACATGTTATGAGAATCCACTATCGAGTATCAAATATTTCTATCATCTTCAAATTTTTATGTGACCTAAACTAGTTTTTTTTATCATGATTATTACTTCTCTTGATATATTTGAAATCTTAATTTTCTTTAATTTCATTAGTATCATACTATGATACTTAGTGTAGTGGTGTATGATTTGATTAGACCTCCCACATGTTTCCATAAAATATTTTAATCAACTACTAAATTATACCTTCTCATTTTTATTTTATCTCAGAAGTCCTCTAAAAACATCAAGTTGATTCTCCCTTGATTCATATCCTTTCATTGTTTTGGGAATAATAAAATTTTACTCACTCATATATTATATGTTCATATACACTCCACAACAATAACACAATCATTTAAAGGGAAATATCCCTAGATAGTAAATAAATTATTCAAAATCAACTCATATGTGTTCAATTTGTATTAAAATATACTTTATGTTTCCAAAATTATCATTCTTTGGATATTTTTCTTTTAAAATTTTATTTTACTCAAGGTAATCCACAATATTATTTTTCTACCAAACCTAATAATTTTTGAAACTTTTAGAATCAACACTAAATTTAGAAATTGGATTGTTCATTTTTGTAAGTTATGCAACTATATTATTCCTTTTATTTTTATTCCTTACACCACTTATGTTGACTGATTTAGTTTCCAAAAAAATAATTCTTGTAATTATAAAATAATTTCAATGTTTTAGGATATTATTATCAACTATATCCACTAAAATTGATCGTTCGCCAAATTTATTTAATTAATTTTGAAACATATGGTGATTTTTGTTCAAGAAATGTTCAACATCAACATTATTTGACCCCAGGTATTTAAATTCTATATTCATAGTAATGACATTTTTTGTGATAATAAAAATTATCTTATACATGGATTCAATGATTTTATTGATATCTCATTTTTTTGAACTATTATTTCATTTTGGAGTTGGATTTCGTATTAAATTAATTTTATATTTTTTAAAAGATTCATTTTCAAATTTAAAATTATTATTTTACCTCTGATGCTTCATGTTTTTATTAAAATACACCAAAACATCCATCCTCAATTGGAACTAGTTTCATATTTCCTTATCATTTCATTGTTTCTCATCATTACTCGCCTTTTTTACTTCAATAAAAATATATTTGGATTAATTCAATTTATTCATGAATGTTTTTATTATTTCATCCTCCGTGAGCCATTTTATTATTTCCCTTTCTCATCATAATTCATGGAATCGTTTTTAAGAGAAATGTCTTCATATTTATTATGTTGGCCTTTTTTCCATTGAAAAAAATTCTACTAATATGTCCACTTTACAACTTATTTCTCCCTCTTTTTGACCTTTTGTCTCTAATAGACAAAGATATCCCCCTAAATGGCACCTAAATGAATCTGGACATGGCATGAAGGGAGTTCCTGATTTCTAAAAAATTGTGAATAATGCATGGGTGTCAAAAAAATAACGAGGGAATGATTTCTCCAAGAGAATAACTGATCATGACTAAGAGGAACATATAAAAGAATAAATAAAAAAAATATTTTAAACACTAGTCAAGAGACAAAGTACCAAAAGTAGAATGACACAAGTCTCAAAATGGTATATCAACCAAAGTCATTATATAAGACCATAAAGAAACCATCCCATATAGGTCATGTAATAAGTGTATCACACGACCCACTGATCACCACCAACACCCAAGTCCTGATTGTAACACCCCAAGCTTCTACGGTACGCTTCTCTTTGAATAATGTGATAGCGTGTGTTGTACGCAACACCGAGTTCTAACAACCAATTAAACTAGCCGTTATGAATAGTAATAACTACTTTTTGAAATCATATATATTCTATATTTCAAAATGGACTTCATTTTTGGATTCTGAATATCAAAATTAGCCTAGGGTGAAATTTTGGTACATTTCGGATAACTTTCATATTTTGATGAATAGTGAAAATTACTAAATTTTAATTAAAAACAACTTTTTTAATCAAAATAATTAATAGTGATAAACTGTGAATTTGAGTGGTTTTAAAGTATATTTAGAATATATTTTTACCATTTAATATAATGTTGGTCATTGGACATAATTTTACAATTAAACCGAACATAAACAAGTGTCAATCTTTTGATAGTTATTATCTCTTAAAAAACACGCTTTTTGTTTTGACAGCGGGAATTAATTTTAAATTAATTTCTGCCACTTCTGTGTTTTGAATTTAGAAAAATGGATTCCATATTTGGAATCAGGATGTTCAAATTGTGTAAATAGGTAACTTTTATTTTTAGACATTTTGAATAATTACTGCGGTAAATATTTTATTTACCATGGTTAAGGGTAAATCCGGTAAATAAGGGTTAAAAAATAATATTATAATAATACTAAATTACCCTAAAACGTGTCGTAACCCTATTGGTTGATACATGGTCGACCATGGGCATATTTTTGTCAATTTTGGGACCCCATGGATCCACTTGTAAGTGATAATGACACATTATATTAATAAAGCTTAAATAAAAATAAAAATGGCATAAGCTTACATCGTTTAGAAGAACAATTTTTACATAGGGTTATATATGTTGGATTTTAGATTATAAATATTCATTAGAAAGATAAAACGATTTCCTACATAATGATATTTTATTTATAATTTTTAGACATTAAATAATTTATTTTATTTATGACACAATGATGATGCAGTAATTACTATAATAGTGAAAAATTAAAATAATTGATATTATAAATACCCAAATAAATATAATATGAAACTTTTAATGAATTAAACTAATTTTCTAGGCTAATATGATATATTAGGATTGATTTAATGGACTTTGTTCGAAGTAATCAATCTGTTATGAGTTTCACAAAAATCAACTATTGAATAGTGTCAAAATTGACATAAAAGAGTTCTTAAAACAAATATTATATTATTAATTGATATTAAATTCCTAAAAATCTAAGGTTCGGCCAAGAGACTTATATTATGATAGGTTAATCATTAATGGACCACTTGGGGGTCGCTTGTATGTATATAGTAAGTTTATTAACCATATTATATAAAAATACAAAGAGACATTGTAAAAGTGAAACTAATTAACTTAGAGTTAATACTTAAAGATAAGGGTAATATAAGTACCCAAACCTGTCTAAATTCTATTGGTTGAGTGGTTTTCGACCTATCCCCACCTTAACCTTTTAATAATAAGCTTTGGAGCCATTAGAAACCGAATATGAATTTATTATAAATTAATATTTCTAGCTTTTCCAAAGGTGCCCCTCACCCCTCTTATAAAAGGGCACTCCTCCTTATCATTTCTTCACACCTTCAAAGCCTTTTGGTTCGGCCAAACTCTGCCCAAATAATCTCCCAACATACCTCACTACAACCTAGAGGCCTTAGTTTGATCAGAAAGCCAACCTAAGGAGCCCTTTTGATCAAATCAAAACGAAGAACCCGAAGAAGAGGTAATGATTTCACCACCCTTTTCTAAGTTCATTTCTTCTTCCACTTATTCTTCCTTTGTTCTTACCATTCTAAAATAATAACTCCAGTATCTCACATATAATGTGATGTTATTATAAGTATGGTACAACCATATTCAGTATTCTATCCACCCTTTGAATAACATGTCACCATACGTGCGTACGTACGGCTTACCGTCTCCACGTCGTGGTGTAATTGTTATTCAATATAATATTATTTGGATGGGTATAATAATGATGTGTAACTCATGTAAATAATAAATATAACATGTTAATGATTCTGTATATATGATATACCGTTCATTTATATATTATTTTAATATCAAAAGAATGATATTGTTGCTCGTGCGTACGTACGGACTACCGTCTCCACGAACGCGATGAGATTCATTCTCCATCGTATCCATTCAAGTATAATTATCATTTTATGATTTAAAAATGATGTTTAAGGACTTGATATCATTCTGGATATGAATAAGATACAACAAACATGGCTTATGTAACAAAACATATAAAAGAAAATGAGTAAGTTAACACCCGAAACGATGATAATTCTAAGATATTATTAACAAATCAATGTTAAAAGATCATATATGATATCATATTAATATATATGATTCTTGTATAATTTAATAACAACTATTTCACCATTATACAGGAGGTTAACCTACCCCAACCAAGGAAAAGTACAAGGTAAGGGTTATTTCACAATCTCTTCATTATCCGAGGTTGTTTATACGTAATAATCTACTGGGATATCTTTATCATCCACATCCATGTTTCTTAAAAATGTATTTCAAAACATTTTTACTATTTAAAAGAATATGGGTTAAAGTCATTTATACCCTTGTTTGACTTTTTATAAGAGGTTTATAAAGGAATCTTTTCGTCGTTTTCAAAACAAGGTCCTTTTTAACCTTTTCGACAGAATTGAGGTAAGAATGTTTTTTTTAACTTATACGGCGGGTGCGGTTATTTTACGCCGTTATAAAATCTTCAAAGATTTCCTTACAAGCTTATAAGAATATTTTCAAAGAAAATGTTTTATTTTATATGGATCTTAAATGGTTTCAAAATGAAAGGAGATATTTCTTTAAAAAGAATTTTGATTTCATCTATGTCAACATCCTTTGATGGATTTTAAGATTATTTGAAGTTGATTTATTATGATACAAAACTTCTATATTGTATTGAAGGTTTTGTGATATGTTTGACTATGGATGTGCTATTTTTATACCATTCATAGTTTATGGTGAAATTATTGACATTTCGTATGCTAGTTTTAATACGAATGTTTATGTTATGTTTAAACCTTTTCATATGGGAATGCATTGGACTTAATAAGTGACGGGTGGAGCCCGCTATAGCTCCTCGATGCATCGGTAGGTCTCATGAGACAAACTAGTGTCTTGGCACAAGGCCTTGACAAAATCTTATTTGTAGTCTTGGCACGAGGCCTTGGCTATGTGGTTATGATAGTCTGGCATTATGCATTCCAACATTATGAAAGTGGTTATTGATATTGCATTTGATTATTCGATTAGTAGAATATCCACGTGAATAATTAAATGACATTATTTCATTTTTATTTTTGCCATACTATGTTGAAGTTCAATTTTAAAAGGCTTTTGTTTTAGTAATTCATTACCTTAAATGTTTATGCTTATTATGAATGTTCCGCTATATTGTTATCCTTACTGGGCATTTGAGCTCACCCCTTTTCTATGTTTTATTTTCCCCAGGTAGTGAAGAAGTAATTTATGAATGACTTGCAGGGATATTATGAGGGGTTAATAGTGTGGATATGAAGACTTTGTTGTTGTAGTAGTTTTTCACTTTGAAATGTAATGTAAAACTTTATGATTATATCTAGTGTTTCCAAGGCTACTAAACCAATCGGTCTTTCGGGATTTGACCTTTCTTGTGATCATGCCAATGTTACGAAGTAATGCACCGACTCTGGGTAGCTGGGGTCGGGGCGTTACAGTTGGTATCAGAGGAAGTTTAGTACAAACCTTGGAAGCTAGATTTAGATAAACTCTGATTAGAGCACGTAGACCTAAGATGAACTTTGAGGATTAGTATAGAAGAACTTCCTAGAATTTTGGTATTGTAGAGATTTTGTGAGTTTTCCGAGCAATACATCCCTGTCTGGATACGAGCAGGTAGAGGCGGCTCTGGCACAGATGTACCTAGGGGTAAAACCCGAAAACACCGCTTTGAGCTAGACTCGAACGGGAACTGGTGCACGACAACGGGCCTTGCTGCACTCTTGGTTACGACACTCCCAGGGGATATGCTTAGGATAACTCTCATTATCTTTACAAATAATTATGAAGGGTTTATGAGTATATACTTCCTCAAAGAAAAACATTTTTATGATTATGGATTATATCCATAAATAGTTCAATTTATGTTAAGTGTTTTATAAGTATGGGATTATGTATTTTGATTCATAAACTGATCTAGTTTATGCCATTGTTTAGAAATGGCGCCTAGTGGAAGAAATGGAAACCGTATCAATGCACGCACTCCATGTAGGGATTGCCCTCCTACTCAAGATAATTATAGTGGGGCTGGTGATGCAACTGGTGCTGATCAGCTAATCACCGTACTGGGACAACTTACTCAGGTTATGAATAATAACATTACCCGTATGGAGCACCCTGATCCGCAGCGTGGAGGATCAATGTTAGATCGATTCATGAGACAACAACCACCAACGTTCAATGGGAGTACAAATCCCTTAGTAGCTGAGCAATGGATATTTTCCCTAGAGAAAATATTTCAGGATTTGGGGAGTAGTGAAAGGGAAAAAGTTACCATGGCAGTTTACCGCCTCACTGGAGATGCTGATCAATGGTGGTCATTGATTCAAAACATGAAGGAAGATGATGAAGTATCAAACATGGAATGGAGGGAGTTCAAAGATCTGTTTTTAGAAAAATACTTTCCTCGCGACCATCGAGCAGATATGGAAAGACAATTTCTGAGTCTGAGACAAAAGGAGGATGAGAATGTCACAAAGTATGAGGCTAACTTTACAAGGTTAGCGAGGTACGCTGGTGATTATATTCGCAACCCAAGAAGTAAGATTGATCGTTTCTTTGATGGGTTAAAACCATTTCTCCGTCGAGCATTAGTCTCACAATCCTTTTCATCGTACGAAGACATTGTCTCATGTGCTATCAAGACCGAAAAGGAATTCTCTAAGTCTTATGACTTTAAAGAAAAGCAAGAGAAGAAGAGACCTGCTGATCAATCTGGGAATGGAAATAAGGGGAAGAAGGGAAAGGTTGAATATCCATCTTGTGGTAAGTGCGGGAAGAAACATCCTGGTACTTGCTTGAAGGGAATGGGAGTCTGTTACAAGTGTGGTGAAAAAGGCCACCAAGCTCATGATTGCAAGGGGAAGAAGGAAGCTACCAACGTTCAGTGCTACAATTGCAGGGAGATGAGGCATTATGCAAATGCATGCCCTAAGCGTCAGGAGAACTTACCTCAGAAAAGGCCAAGGGATCAAGGCCAGGCTTATGCTATCACTACTGCAGAGGTAGAAGCTCCAAAAGACGTGGTGGCAGGTAATTTAATGGTTTCCTCAAGTTTAGCAAATGCATTATTTGATTCTGGATCATCGCATTGTTTCATATCTTCCCAGTTTGCTAAGAAAATTAGATATTTCCAATTTGATTTAATAAGGGAGTTGTCAGTCAAAACTCCTAAGGGAAGTATCGTTGCAACAAAGTTTTGTGAATCAGTCCCCATTAGAGCACATAAATTTTCTTTATCTGCTGATCTCATCGTCATACCTATGATTGAGTTTGATATAATCCTCGGTATGGACTGGCTTTCGGATTATGATGCGAAGATTTATTGTAAGAAGAAAGAGGTTACGATTCTTGATGATAATGATAAAGAACACCTTATTTTTAGAGCAGAATCGTCACCACCTAATTCTTATTTAGATCCACCCTCAATAGCTCAACTAAATTCAATTATCGGGGAGGAAGAGAATGAAATAACTGTCGGTGAGGAAAGGAATGTTCAAATAGAGGATGTACCTGTTGTGAAAGAATTTGTAGATGTATTTCCGGAAGATTTACCTGGACATCCTCCAGAACGAGAAGTTGAGTTTTCTATTGATTTGATTCCTGGATCAAGGCCTATATCGAAGACCCCTTATAGAATGGCCATTGTAGAGTTAGTCGAACTAAAGAAACAACTAGAGGAACTGAGTAATAAGGGATTTATTCGCCCTAGTGTTTCTCCATGGGGAGCCCCTGTTATTTTTGTTAAAAAGAAAGATGGATCTATGAGGTTATGTATCGACTACAGGGAGATCAATGATATAACAATAAAGAACAAGTATCCCCTACCTCGTATTGATGATTTATTTGACCAACTGCATGGAGCTCAATACTTTTCAAAGATTGAACTTCGATCTGGATACCATCAGTTGTGTGTGAAGAAGGAAGACATTCCGAAGACAGCATTTCGAACCAGGTACGGGCATTACGAGTTTACTGTAATGCCGTTTGGATTGACTAATGCACCCTCTGTATTCATGGATCTGATGAATAGAGTTTTCAAGGAGTATCTCGATGAATTTGTGGTGGTATTTATTGATGATATCTTGGTATACTCCAAAACCTACGAAGATCATGAAAATCACTTGCGCATTATCTTGAAGACTCTGAGGAGGCATGAATTATATGGAAAGTTTAGCAAGTGTGAATTCTGGCTTTAGGAGATTTCTTTTCTTGGCCATATTGTCTCTAAAGATGGAATCTCTGTTGATCCTTCTAAGACCAAGGCAATCCAAGAATGGCCAGCACCTACGAGTATAACTGAGGTACGTAGTTTTATTGGTTTGGCAGGTTATTATCGATGTTTCGTCCAGAATTTTGCCCGATTGGCTAACCCATTAACGAAGCTCACACGTAAAGGGGTTAAATTTGTTTGGACAAAAGAGTGTGAAGAATGTTTCGAAGAACTGAAGAGAAGATTAGTCAATGCTCCTATATTGACTCTACCATCGGGGAATGATGGGTTCGTTATTTATAGTGATGCATCAAAGAAAGGACTTGGTTGTGCCCTTATGAAGAATGATAGAGTTATTGCCTATGCATCACGACAGTTGAAAATTCATGAACAAAACTATCCTACTCATGATCTTGAGTTAGTAGCTGTGATCTTTGCTTTGAAGATATGTAGGCACTACCTCTATGGTGAAAAATGTGAGATTTATACTGATCACAAGAGTTTGAAGTATATTTTCTCACAAAAAGAACTCAACATGAGGCAAAGGAGATGGCTTGAATTACTCAAGGATTATGATTGTATGATACACTACCACCCGGGGAAGGCAAACAAGGTGGCAGATGCTTTGAGTAGAAAAGACCATGGAGTTTTGAACAATATGAGAATTGAAAGGGATCCAATTTTCATGGATCTAGTGAAAATGGACATGGGAATAACCAGGGAAGGTGAAACATCAATGCTTTTTCAAATGGTTGCCAAACCATCTTTACTAGAAAGGATTAAGAGTTCTCAGACTGATGATGAAGAATTCCAAAAGAAGATTAAAGCTGTGAATGATGGGAGATTGAGAGACTTTGCGTATGAAGATGGAATTTTGAAATTCGGGAAGAGACTTTGTGTTCCCAATATACCTGATCTAAAAAGGGAATTGCTGGATGATGCTCATAGTTCCAATTTCTCTATACACCCTGGGAGCACCAAAATGTATAGAGATTTGAAGGAACATTTTTGGTGGGACAACATGAAGAGGGAGATTGCTGATTTTGTGTCAAGATGTATGGTTTTTCAACAAGTGAAAGCTGGAAGGCAACAGCCTGGAGGAGTCATGCAACCTCTTCCCATACCGGAGTGGAAATGGGACAATGTTACGATGGACTTTGTCATGGGGCTACCGAAGACTCCTAGAAGGAACGATGCAATATGGGTTATTGTTGATCGTCTTACCAAGTCAGCACATTTTCTTGCTATAAGAGAAGATCTACCCCTGGAACGTCTAGCAAGACTATACATTAATGAAGTTGTGAGACTTCATGGAGTACCCCTATCAATTGTTTCTGATCGTGATCCCTGTTTTACTTCAAGATTCTGGAAAAGTCTTCAGAAATCCCTAGATACAGAACTTCATTTGAGCACTGCTTACCACCCTCAGACAGACGGACAATCAGAACGGACTATTCAGACCTTAGAAGACATGTTGAGATCTTGCTCACTTGATTTTCAGGGTATGTGGGATCAATATTTACCACTAGTAGAATTTTCCTATAACAATAGCTTCCATTCGAGTATTCAGATGGAACCATATGAAGCGTTATACGGAAAGAGATGTCGTACACCAACCTGTTGGGATGACGTTGGTGAAAGAAAACTTGTAGGCCCAGAGCTGGTGGAGGAAACGGTGGAAAAGGTGAAAGTAATCCAAAATCACATCAAAGTAGCACAAAGTAGGCAGAAGAGCTATGCCGATAATCGAAGGAAGGATTTGGAATTTCAAGTCGGTGATCATGTTTTTCTGAAGGTATCTCCGTGGAAGGGAGTCATACGTTTTGGTAAGAAAGGTAAATTGAGTCCCAGGTACATCGGACCTTTCGAAATTCTAGAACGAATTGGGGTTGTAGCTTACCGATTGGCAATGCCGCCAAGTCTCTCCAAAGTTCACGATGTGTTCCACGTATCTCTGTTGAGGAAATACATGCCTGACCCAACGCATGTACTCACCTATGAAGATTTAGAACTGGAACCCGATCTGTCTTATTGCGAAGATCCCATCAAGATTCTTGATACGAGAGAACAAGTGCTGAGAAACCGGACGACGCGTCTGGTAAAAGTTTTGTGGAGAAACCATAAGATGGAAGAGGCAACGTGGGAACCCGAGGAACTTATGATAAAGAACCACCCGAGTCTTTTTATGCAGTAATACCCTAGAAATTGCGAGGATGCAATTATTTGAAGGAGGGGAGAATGTAACACCCCAAGCTTCTACAGTACGCTTCTCTTTGAATAATGTGATAGCGTGTGTTGTACGCAACACCGAGTTCTAACAACCAATTAAACTAGCTGTTATGAATAGTAATAACTACTTTTTGAAATCATATATATTCTATATTTCAAAATGGACTTCATTTTTGGATTCGGAATATCAAAATTAGCCTAGGGTGAAATTTTGGTACATTTCGGATAACTTTCATATTTTGATGAATAGTGAAAATTACTAAATTTTAATTAAAAACAACTTTTTTAATCAAAATAATTAATAGTGATAAATGTGAATTTGAGTGGTTTTAAAGTATATTTAGAATATATTTTTACCATTTAATATAATGTTGGTCATTGGACATAATTTTACAATTAAACCGAACATAAACAAGTGTCAATCTTTTGATAGTTATTATCTCTTAAAAAACACGCTTTTTGTTTTGACAGCGGGAATTAATTTTAAATTAATTTCTGCCACTTATGTGTTTTGAATTTAGAAAAATGGATTCCATATTTTGAATCAGGATGTTCAAATTGTGTAAATAGGTAACTTTTATTTTTAGACATTTTGAATAATTACTGCGGTAAATATTTTATTTACCATGGTTAAGGGTAAATCCGGTAAATAAGGGTTAAAAAATAATATTATAATAATACTAAATTACCCTAAAACGTGTCGTAACCCTATTGGTTGATACATGGTCGACCATGGGCATCTTTGTGTCAATTTTGGGACCCCATGGATCCACTTGTAAGTGATAATGACACATTATATTAATAAAGCTTAAATAAAAATAAAAATGGCATAAGCTTACATCGTTTAGAAGAACAATTTTTACATAGGGTTATATATGTTGGATTTTAGATTATAATTATTCATTAGAAATATAAAACTATTTCCTACATAATGATATTTTATTTATAATTTTTAGACATTAAATAATTTATTTTATTTATGACACAATGATGATGCAGTAATTACTATAATAGTGAAAAATTAAAATAATTGATATTATAAATACCCAAATAAATATAATATGAAACTTTTAATGAATTAAACTAATTTTCTAGGCTAATATGATATATTAGGATTGATATAATGGACTTTTTTCGAAGTAATAAATCTGTTATGAGTTTCACAAAAATCAACTATTGAATAGTGTCAAAATTGACATAAAAGAGTTCTTAAAACAAATATTATATTATTAATTGATATTAAATTCCTAAAAATCTACGGTTCGGCCAAGAGACTTATATTATGATAGGTTAATCATTAATGGACCACTTGGGGGTCGCTTGGATGTATATAGTAAGTTTATTAACCATATTATATAAAAATACAAAGAGACATTGTAAAAGTGAAACTAATTAACTTAGAGTTAATACTTAAAGATAAGGGTAATATAAGTACCCAAACCTGTCTAAATTCTATTGGTTGAGTGGTTTTCGACCTATCCCCACCTTAACCTTTGAATAATAAGCTTTGGATCCATTAGAAACCGAATATGAATTTATTATAAATTAATATTTCTAGCTTTTCCAAAGGTGCCCCTCACCCCTCTTATAAAAGGGCACTCCTCCTTCTCATTTCTTCACACCTTCAAAGCCTTTTGGTTCGGCCAAACTCTGCCCAAATAATCTCCCAACATCCCTCACTACAACCTAGAGGCCTTAGTTTGATCAGAAAGCCAACCTAAGGAGCCCTTTTGATCAAATCAAAAGGAAGAACCCGAAGAAGAGGTAATGATTTCACCACCCTTTTCTAAGTTCATTTCTTCTTCCACTTCTTCTTCCTTTGTTCTTACCATTCTAAAATAATAACTCCGGTATCTCACATATACTGTGATGTTATTATAAGTATGGTACAACCATATTCAGTATTCTATCCACCCTTTGAATAACATGTCACCATACGTGCGTACGTACGGCTTACCGTCTCCACGTCGTGGTGTAATTGTTATTCAATATAATATTATTTGGATGGGTATAATAATGATGTGTAACTCATGTAAATAATAAATATAACATGTTAATGATTCTGTATATATGATATACCATACATTTATATATTGTTTTAATATCAAAAGAATGATATTGTTGCTCGTGCGTACGTACGGACTACCGTCTCCACGAACGCGATGAGATTCATTCTCCATCGTATCCATTCAAGTATAATTATCATTTTATGATTTAAAAATGATGTTTAAGGACTTGATATCATTCTGGATATGAATAAGATACAACAAACATGGCTTATGTAACAAAACATATAAAAGAAAATGAGTAAGTTAACACCCGAAACGATGATAATTCTAAGATATTATTAACAAATCAATGTTAAAAGATCATATATGATATCATATTAATATATATGATTCTTGTATAATTTAATAACAACTATTTCACCATTATACAGGAGGTTAACCTACCCCAACCAAGGAAAAGTACAAGGTAAGGGTTATTTCACAATCTCTTCATTATCCGAGGTTGTTTATACGTAATAATCTACTGGGATATCTTTATCATCCACATCCATGTTTCTTAAAAATGTATTTCAAAACATTTTTACTATTTACAAGAATATGGGTTAAAGTCATTTATACCCTTGTTTGACTTTTTATAAGAGGTTTATAAAGGAATCTTTTCGTCGTTTTCAAAACAAGGTCCTTTTTAACCTTTTCGACAGAATTGAGGTAAGAATGTTTTTTTTAACTTATACGGCGGGTGCGGTTATTTTACGCCGTTATAAAATCTTCAAAGATTTCCTTACAAGCTTATAAGAATATTTTCAAAGAAAATGTTTTATTTTATATGGATCTTAAATGGTTTCAAAATGAAAGGAGATATTTCTTTAAAAAGAATTTTGATTTCATCTATGTCAACATCCTTTGATGGATTTTAAGATTATTTGAAGTTGATTTATTATGATACAAAACTTCTATATTGTATTGAAGGTTTTGTGATATGTTTGACTATGGATGTGCTATTTTTATACCATTCATAGTTTATGGTGAAATTATTGACATTTCGTATGCTAGTTTTAATACGAATGTTTATGTTATGTTTAAACCTTTTCATATGGGAATGCGTTGGACTTAATAAGTGACG
The DNA here is from genome assembly GCA_963277665.1 of Viscum album. NCBI lineage: Eukaryota > Viridiplantae > Streptophyta > Magnoliopsida > Santalales > Viscaceae > Viscum > Viscum album. The sequence continues at coordinate 1,468,205,005 of OY728125.1, read as the reverse complement.
GGTGGAGCCCGCTATAGCTCCTCGATGCATCGGTAGGTCTCATGAGAAAAACTAGTGTCTTGGCACAAGGCCTTGACAAAATCTTATTTGTAGTCTTGGCACGAGGCCTTGGCTATGTGGTTATGATAGTCTGGCATTATGCATTCCAACATTATGAAAGTGGTTATTGATATTGCATGTGATTATTCGATTAGTAGAATATCCATGTGAATAAGTAAATGGCATTATTTCATTTTTATTTTTGCCATACTATGTTGAAGTTCAATTTTAAAAGGCTTTTGTTTTAGTAATTCATTGCCTTAAATGTTTATGCTTATTATGAATGTTCCGCTATATTGTTATCCTTACTGGGCATTTGAGCTCACCCCTTTTCTATGTTTTATTTTCCCCAGGTAGTGAAGAAGTAATTTATGAATGACTTGCAGGGATATTATGAGGGGTTAATAGTGTGGATATGAAGACTTTGTTGTTGTAGTAGTTTTTCACTTTGAAATGTAATGTAAAACTTTATGATTATATCTAGTGTTTCCAAGGCTACTAAACCAATCGGTCTTTCGGGATTTGATCTTTCTTGTGATCATGCCAATGTTACGAAGTAATGCACCGACTCTGGGTAGCTGGGGTCGGGGCGTTACACTGATATTCAAGAACATCCACATCAACCAAACTGTGTTTTTCTTTTCCCTGGACTAGCCATAATAAAATATAAAACCTCTTAATGTAAATGGTTGGATGAGAGAGAAAAAATCCCAAGAGGATATCATCAAATATTCCATAAAAAATAAAAATAAAGTAAAACAATATTTCCCAATTTTTAATAAAAAATGCATGAAAAAATATTCGCAATTAATATAAAATTATTTTTCTCAAAAAAATTCAATGACAAGAGTAAAAAATATATAACTGTACTTTTTAAGTTAAACAGTCATGAGTAATAATTTCCATTAAAATAGTAATTAGTAAGACAATTCATAACATTATAATGTTAAAATAATTTCAATTTTCCATTATCAACCATATAACTTCAATTAAGAGAACTTGGGATATGTTGTTATTGGGATTCTAAAACATATTGATGAATTACGGCTCTAGGTGTGCAGAAATTATTAGGCCCCTTTCCTTGGGGGAATAAATTAAAATCCTAAATAATAGGCTCACCACCCTCAAGTAGATTTAGTTTCATTATTATTATTAAATCATTTCTATGTATATGTAATTCTTTCCCAACATGTTTCTTTCCCATCTAACTACCAAGTCTCCACTGTGCTTCATGGAAAACAATCATTTAAGGGATTTTAATTTTTCTACCATTACCAAAATATTTCAAATAGTTAATATTTCTTTTCCCATGTTTGATTTTGAAAAAAATTCCATCACAACTCCAAAAATAAATATCAAGACTTTTCTCATAAAAACGCATGTCATTCAAAAAAAATTACTTTTAATTTCATCAATCATTTCATTCCATCGTTTCATAAATTATTTCATCAAATCATCATTTTACCTCAATATTTTTCCAAAAATAAATACTCTGTTTGAAAATATATATCCAAAGGGTTTAACACACACAACTTTCCATTTAGAAACCATTATCAATAGTCACAAATAAATAATTCTAAACAAATTTTAGATTAATTTGAAACTCAACATGAATTATTGGTTTTAATTTGTGGGAATTTCTTTATAAACCAACCTAACTCAAGTAAAGATCAACAATCGCCCAATTTTGGATCCACTAATAAAGATTTTAATTCTATAAAAATTAATAAGTGATCTTATAATCCCATTTCCCAAATCAAAATATTGAACCAATAATAACTCAAGATATCACAGAACTAAGAGAAGAATGAATATGAGGGAGAAGGTAATTCCTTTATAGATCTAGGATACACATACCAGGAGCGGATCAATGCATCAAAGGACACTTTATTCCAAAAATAATCAATGCTGGAAGGGGAAAATTCATCTCTATAGAGACCCCAAAGAAGGTTTGAAAAAATGGAATTTGAGGGAGACGATTAGTCTTTAAAATGAGTATTTAAATAATAAAAGGACAAAATTCCACTACCATTTATTTGTAAAATCCACGTCATTGGAATTCATTTGTCCACCACTAGCTAGATAATGGTGCTAGGAAGATTTGGTATGCCATTGGAAGTCCCACCAACTATTTGTTAAGATTCCTATAGGAACCCATTTATACTTTCTTCCCATCGACTGGTCGGTGGAACTCACTATCTAGTCATTAGAATTCATTTATAAATACCCCTACCTCCATCCCTCCACTAGCTGGTCAGTGGACCTCCCTAACTAAATGGTGCACCTCATGTATCCATTTTAGGTATAGGCCCCTGTCCACTCTGATTGTAAAATCCACATCCACATCCCAATATCAAAAAATCTAATCAAAACACTCTACCACACCCCTGTACAAATTCAACATGGGGAAAACAACGAAAAAACAATTGGTATAACAAATAATGGGAAAATGTGATAAACAACAAATCAAAGAGAACCAAGAGCAAAAAAAGGTTCATACCTGAAATATTTTAACGTGATGTTAAAATATCCCCAATGTAGAGGATTTATACCTCTATCAAGCATATCAATATGGATTGTCCCAGAAGTGGAAAGGTCACTATTCTCCCATAAATATCACATTCTCCCAAGTCTCATAAGAATCAAAATCATGTTTCTAAAAAAGCTGAACAAAAGTGGTAAATTTTCCACAGAGGGCCTTTATCTAAGAATCAACATTCTAAACTTGATGCTTGTTTATAGATAAATCTTGTTCAATATAATGATTATTTATAATAATATAATGAGATGGGTTAGAGAGATACAATCTAACCTATGAAACATTAAACATGTTACAAAATTTATAATATGAGGTGTAATACCCAAATAATAATACACCTTTTCAGTCTTCTCAAAAACCTCTAACAGTCCCATGTATCATGGTGAAAATGTTCCCTTCTTACAAAGACGTTGATGACCCAACTAAGGTGAGACTATAAATAAAACTGATTAGTAAACAAGAACACCAAAGGATGTTGAACATGAGTACTATAACATTCTTACCATCTCTGTTCCATTACCTTTCTCTAATGAATCAACTGAATGGTTACCATTGTCTCTTATACCAAAATGGTTTTAAAAATGGAATATTCACTAATCATTATACAACATACTGTGTATTTATAATTTCAAACATGAAATCCTTTAAAGGGTGTCATGTAGATGGATAAATACTAGCTATTGTTATCAAAACACTTACTCATACCCAAGTGTAAATCCTAAATATCCTCCAAAGATAAGGACACATGCACAATAATTCATTCAAGAATCTGTATTTGTTATTCCTTTGGACCCTTAATCTCAGGATGGTACACTATGCTTAACGTTATAAGGGATTCCATCACCTCTCGAAGGCCCCAAAAAATATAGAAATGAATAATGGAACCATGTTGAAAACTGTGTTAGATTGAACAACATGACTTTTGATGATCTTCTACAGATACACATTACCCATTTTATTAATTTTATTTATATCTATAATTAGAATAAAGTATGTAATTTTTTTTAATTGTTTAATAGCTATGAAAATAAAATTCATTCCTTAAGGTTTACAATAAACCCCAACCACTGCAATGACCTGAACATTTATAAATAAAATTCCCCCTGAAATTTAATTATGTTCGTTATTATATATTATAGATATAGAACAAATATTCACTAATTTAGTTTCATTATATCGTATAAGATTTAAATGAATTTTGAGTATCATTACCCATAATAATATAGTCATTGAACAGTGATCATATGATTAGTATTAACATAGGGTTTTGATAAATCAAATAGGCATTAAAAAAGGAATTGGTGGCATTAACTAGAACAATAAAACCTTATCAAACACATTTATTGGAGATTCCAAGGGAGAGAGAATCATTGGGGTTTTCCATTGACCTAGATCAATCATATATTTGACAAATTAAGGAAGAGAGAAACAATTTATATCATAAGTTCAATATTTCCAAGATCATGAACCTAAAATGTACATCGAAAAACCAAATGAAAGTCGCACCATCATGAACCTTAGTCTAAGTGAATTTTATGGTGTATTAGAGGGATATGTATCAAAACCCTGATAATATGAATATATATATTTTATATAATAATGAATATATTTTCATTTTATTATTATTACAATATAAATGAATTTTGATTTTGATAAAATAAATCACCAATTATATTTTAGTGGTAATATTCACATTCAATTATGGAATTTATTAATTAACGGTTTTTGAAATAGATAAAAAAATTCAAAATTATTATTATTAAAAAATACTTATTAAATATAAAATATCATATAATATTTATGAATCCAAATGTAATTTTTAAAAGGGTTTGAAAAGTCTTGCTGTCAAAAACACCTATCATTTCTCTATAAATATATATTATTATTATTATAGGTAAAAAATAACATATTTATAAAATTATTTTGATAAAATAAATTATTTTTGGAATTAAAATGTTGAAATTATCAACGAGTCCATTTTTCATATTTTTCTAAGACAATGGAGTTTAAAAAAAATATGGTATAAATATACAGTGTGAATTATAACATCAATATGACTCAAATATGATATAATAATTACTATAAATGGATCCAAGAAAAAATATTATTTTTACCTTTAAAATATTTTAATATTATGTTTATTTTATTAATTTTATAAATACTTTTTGAATCTTCCAAAACCTATAATATATTTAATGGTTTCAAAGTCATTTCTTAATAATCATGACCCACTTCCACATCAGCAAGGGTACTATTTTAATATGTCCATCCCTTGAACTAATAAAATATTGAAATCCACTCCTTTTTTTAAGAATACATGGGAAAAACAGAGTGAGGGTTTGTAGTTTATGTTATTTTATTTTATAGAGTCTAAAACCAATGTTTGAGAGATGATATAGAATTCTACACTCATTTCTGATATAAACCGACCCAATATCCCATTTATCTTCCCTAAAATCCTTGTATATTATCCATAATCTCCTATACCCTCTCTATATTCCTCTCATGGTGCCTCCAAGCTCTCAAGAAGCTCCCCCAGACATTTGGAATCACCCATTCAAAGTAAGGGATCATCTCCTTCACCTCTTTATTCAAGTTTCTTCATTATCTTATGTCTTTTATCTCTAATAAATAATTATGGGATATGATCTTTAATATCCCACTTAATATCCACTTTATGTAAAAATTATTAAATACCCCTTCTTCTCTCATTAATCTATTCCATTAAATTTATACGACCATGTTATGCTACCGAAATTTCACCACAATTATTCATGCGACACAATTGTGTAGTGAATACTCACACCCCTTTACATTCAAGGTTGTTCAACTTCATGAACATAAAATTCATTGATTATAGAATTACATTTATGTAATAAAACATCCTAGATTTAATAATAAAATTTAATGATAAATTATTCCATGTTTTATGATCTATGTGGCACACATTAGCATTAGAGTGAAATGAAAATGACTAGTGCGCCCGAAATTTTATAGTGTTCAATGTGTTGGGTAATGTTTTTGTATCATGATACATCATGCAAGGGATAAGAGATTGAACCAAATCTATCATGTATCTTTTCCCATAATGATGTATTGTAATTTATCCTTGGCTTATGTATATGATGTAGTGTTTTAATTTGTTTCCACATTTCCCATGTTGCATTTATTTTATCATGTTATATTATTCCACATTTTTCATGTATATGATTCCCACCACTTTTATACCTCATTGATATGAATATTTTATATCATTTAATAACTTTTTAATGTTATTACATATTTAATCCCTTACTTGTCTTTATATCTCACCACTTTCTTATGTATGTCCCAAAGTTATCCCATTTAGTTTTATGTACGAAAGAATAATATGATCTTGTTAAGGATGATTTTAATAATAATGATGTATTCCCTATTTTAATTTGTTATTAAATTTACCTATTTCAAAAAATGAGCTAGTCTTTTTGATCTTCTGGGATGTATTATGTGTAATCATGTGTATTAAATTCTAAAATAAATTGTAATAAAGAGTAGGGTCTTCCAAGTTTGAATCAAATGAAAAGTTTAGTTATTTTTGGGATTAGGATTAGAAAACATTATATAAAGACATAAGAATAAAAATAATTAAATGAAAACATTAATAAATTTTGGTAAAGTATCTAGTAAGAGGTTTATAAAGTAAATTAATATCTATCTTGATACTACAAGTGTATGTGTCTCTAGCACAGATGTACATAGGGGTAAAATAAAAAAACACTGCATTGAGCGAGACTCATCCAGGAACTGTTCCATGATAACAAAACTTACTGAAAACCTAGTTTGACACTCCTAGGGTATATTATTTGGTAAAATCAAAATCTCATTATGAACAATTATTAAGGGAGAAAATAAACTATTAAGAGTATAGCTTAGGAAATAGATCATCGATAAAATAGACTGATGTCTATAAATTCATAAGTTATGAAATAAATGTAATTTTATGATTTCCCATTAATGTTATAGGTTCTTTTATTATGTGATTAATAGTTTAAAATTACTCATATAGAGGTTTGTTTTGGATAAAGTTAATTGGTTAAACCAAAATCAAAAAGTAAATGGTAGGGTTAGTTTCCATAGTTGTACACATTACTTTGTATCACATAAGTTTGATGAACTATTCAAAAACCACCACAAACCATGGAAGTAAATCTATTAGTACAAATGTTAAATGTGTAAATTATTAAATCCCTAATATATAACTCCTCCCATGTCTAAATTGGTGGGCTAAACCTTCTAGCTGGCCTTTTTATACTCCCTTTAGGGAAATTTTATGTAATTATCGGAATGGATTGTATAGTGACCTACTCTTAACATAAATGGATATTACATCATTTTAGATTAATATTTAGAATATAAAAAAATTACATTTATGAGTACCATAATAGATTATTGTCTTTGTAAAAATATATCACATTCTTCTAATTTAGTGAAAGATCTTCAGAATATCCAGTAAATATCTTCACATTTAGTACTCCTATTTAAAAAATATATTCATAACCAGGGGGAAGGAAACCTAAGAAAGTGGTGAGATCAGATCCTCATTAAGGGTAAACAAGTATATATTTAAGAATAATCACAGGAATAAGTGCATGGGAACATGAGAATAACATTTGAATATCATATCGTTTATAATAAAGATCATATAAATGAGTCACAACATAATGAATGTATGTTCATAATAAATGAATCATAATGAAATTTAGAGAATAATCCTTCAGAGTATAAAGTATTAATAATAAATACAATTTTTAGCATATACATATTCTTATAAATTCATTCCCTATAAGTCATGAATTATTGAAAACACCAACCAAACCAGTTCATGGGGGCTACACCTACTGGGTGGGGCAAACAACCATCCTCAGTCCCAACCCTTTAATATAGTGGAATGGGTTCACTCTCCAAACAATCTTAGTAGTCAAGGTTAACCCCCAAGACTATCTAAGTAGTCAAGTTTCACTCTGAAAACCATATTAGTAGTCAATATTAACGCACATGACCATCTAAATGGAAAAAGTCCTTTACAAAACCAAGTTCACTCTCTATTCAATCCATGTCTATATCATGGTATATAAATCATTACCCATTGCATTAGAGGGTGATATAGGTCCAAACCGTCACATAATGAACTCAAAAATATGTATTCCACGCAATCATATGCAATGATCATATCAATAACATGAAATGTGATGGGTAAAATTAAAATATCATCATCACATAACCTATGAAAATATATAGGTTTCATACTAATTTTTTGAATCAGTTACCGATGAAAATAGGTAGGTTTTATAATCATATAACCCATGAATGATATAAAGGATTCATAAGCATGTAACCCGTGAAATAGAAATGGGTTTCATAAACATATAACCCATTAAAGAGAAACGAATTTCATAAACATAATTCCATCAAAATATAAAATCTTTAGAGATATAATATTAATGGTACCCTTGGATCATTTTCCTAGTATGTTATGTGTAATTCTATTTTATGGAAACTAATTTTGAAATATATTTTCCTAACATTTCAAGATAAAAATAAATATTCTTTGAAAAACAGTTTTAACATACTTTTCTTTGAAAATAATCATTTTTAAACATATAAAGAATTTTCAAAATCATTTCATACACTTGTTGAACAAAACCCATTTTTAATGCCTTTTTATTTGAAAATATCTTTGAAAACACATAAAATAATATTTTAAATCATGGAAATCCTCTTCTTTGAAAGTAATTACTTTGAAATATATAAAATAATCTTTGAAAATCACATAAAACACTTATTAAACATAGAATATTTTTTGAAAACCATTTTCTTTCTAATTATCTTTAAAATTTAATAAAAGAAGATCTGAAATTCTTCCAATCATTTTCTTTCAAAATAATCTTTTGAAAAAATATAAAGGAATATTTAAAAATAATTTAAAACAACTCTTTAACAATATAATACTTTTTGAAAACCTTTTTCTTGGGAAATATATTTGAATCCCAATTAATGAATATTTGAAATATTTGAAATCCTTTTATTTGAGAATAACTTTTTAAAAACATATAAAAGAAGGTTGAGTATAATTAAAAAAACTAAATCATAACACACTTTTAAATTCATTTATGTTGAAAATGATATTTTTAGATCATTTAATTAATTTTTGAAAACATTTTTATGAAACATGGGTTTTGAATAAAATAGATTTACAACTTAAGAGATAAATAACGTCAGATTTTATAAAAAACATTTTCTTAATTTTCTTAAGTACCAATTTGTGAAACAATTGTAACATTACTTGAAGATATCATGAATAACTAGATTTGAATAAAAAAATAATAATTCTTGAGATATTGATTATAAAATTTCATCAATAAAATTATAATCCTAAACAATCCTCATAAATTATGAGATTTTAGCAATAAACTGTTATAACATTGGATGCTTTGAATCTGAATCCCCATAAAATAATTAAATTAAATTAATATTAAAATAATTAGGGTAGGTAGATTCATGATTTCACATGTAAAATGGTAGTATGTACACATCATAAAAGAATACAGGTTCATCACCAAACTTTCGTCTTAAAGAAGTCAAAATGAGAAAAAATTACCTTGCCAATTTGGTAAATTTTGTACCATAAAACACCATAAAATACATATCATCAAATAGATATTTAAATACCCATAAATTTAAATATATAGATAATATAATACATTAATTGGAAGTATATACACTAGAAAAAATAAAAGTGTGGTGAATAAGGAATAAGTCTCGCAAAACAAAGTTAGTTGAGAAATCCCCTTACCAATTGAGTAACTTCTTAATCCATAGATTCATAAAATAATAACATCAATTGAAAATTTTAATATTAGGAAATAAATTAAATAAAATATATATAATGTTATAAGGAATCCTATACACCATGAAACAATAATATTCTTTGAATATAGCATATATCTAACTAAAATAAAAGGGAGACGATAAAACCCTTACATTAAGACATAAATTTCTTATTACACGTTCAATGCTCATGAATAATAAATATAAGTTTATTATATATCCTAAAAAGAACAATATTATTATATATAATACCATATATGATTGTATAATGGCTTTATATTACCCGTTTATTACAATTTCATGTCAACGTAACATTTCGGTTAATAACCACATTATTTTTCATACATGTTTTGAATTTTTATTCTTGATACGCTTACTTAGATAACTATTTCCTTATTTACATAATTTAAATGAGGTATAAATATAAAATATATTGAGTATATTTGTATTTATAATAATCAATAAAATATATAACTTGGAATTGAAATACACTGTTCAAGGAGATGGTATGACCTATGTACACACGAACATTGTGACCATTTTCATACCACTTTTTTAAAGTAAATTATATATAAATATATTATCATTAAAATATAATTTTATATTTCATATATTCCCCATATATTTATTAAATTCATCCTTAATAATTCTATGTAAAGCATGAACTAATCATATCACTTTGATTGGGTGGTAGTCCATACGTCCACAAACAAGGTTATCATATTCCCCCAAAATGGAAATAATGATGTTATGTGTTATATAATAATTAAATAATCTTAAAAAATCACAAATATCATTTATATAATATAAAAACTATATTTCCATCATTATTTCCAACCGTGAGAGGTGGTAATGGAAGAATTAATGACATTGGTTCATGTGGGGATAGTGCATCGTACACAAAAGTGATGAGTTTGTATACCTTTTGAGGGAAGTGTGTGAATGTGTAGGTCATACAAATAACATAAAAAAAATTAAGTATATAAATGATTCTGAGGTTATTATATGAGAATTATATAATAAAAATTTAATCGGTGTAGAAAGAAATAAAACAAAATTGCTCATTGAAGAACGTTACCTCCTCTTCAGGTAACACCTTTTGGTTTGAACCAAAAGAATAACATGGTTTGATTTATTCTCATACGGATTCTTATATTATTATATAGGGTAGGGTGAGATGTTGTTTTATTAGTTTTTTTACAAGAAAAATGGATTTATATGAGTGAAATATGGAGGGGGTGAGTGCCCTTTTATAGTGGATAAGGAGTGTCATTCTTATAAATATAAAATTGTAAACACTATAGGGAGGTATTCCTTACCACATGTACCTCCACTAATTAAACAAATATGTTAAAATTAATTATGTGGTATAAATATGGGCATAAATGAAATTTTTTACATGTTTCTACGTAATTTCCCCCTCTTGTTAATGATTATCCACTAAGTACACTCATTTTTAGCTTAATCATTGTAATTAATTTTAACTAGGTTCAATAATATTTTTGATCAAAACCTAAGTTGAAAATAATATAAATTATACATGAATATGATTCTTTAAATTTCAATCATTTTTAAAATTTCAAATCCTATAATAGGAAGATATTAATTAAAAAATAATCCAGCAAACATGACGAAACAATGGGTTTTTAAAGTGAATTGTTTCCAAAGATTAAATTGTTTTCATATCAAATTCCATTGTTAAATTTCTTCAGATGACCAAAATTGGATTAATATATGTATAATGGATCCAAATATACATAAAAAACATAGAATATAATATAACAATAGAAAATATTTCACTAAAAAGTCAGTTATCAATTAAAATGCTATATTTTTCACTATTTATCAAAAAATAAAACTTCCTAGAAAAATAAAAATAATCCACACTAAGTAAATTTTTACATTAAAATTTAAAAAAATAATTTAATTTTTTCAAATAAAATTTATAAAAAACTCAAAAATTTGTATTATAAAAGGTGCACCAATAAAAGGAGGAAAAAATAGTTTTTGAAAAATATATCTTTTGTGCCTAAAAATGAATTTATTCTCATATGATTCCAAGAAAACATAAAATATGAGTGTTAAATATTTCATTGATTATATAATATAAATATATAGTTAAAATAATTTAGAAAAAAATTGGTTTAATTTATCATGAAAAAACATGATTGTACATAGAAAATTAGTTTATTGAAAATGAGTATTATTCTAAAATAGTCCTTACTCTCATTTATAATTAATTTATTACTATGGAATTTATTTTGTAAATAATATTATCATAATTTATTTATTTCTATTCATATTTTCTAATCCAATGGCTAGATAATGACTATCATTATAATTTTTACAGTGTATTTTTGTTTGGTAAAACTTTTTCTTGCTTGTAACGCATGCTATTGAAGTGGATTTGTATTATGTGTAATATAATCAAAAATAGTGTATTGTATAGCTAAATATATTCTAAGTGTTTTTTATTGTAATATTAAAATTTTGTTTCATATAACTCAATCCAAACATGGTACTTTCTTATAACAAAGATACATGTTCAGTGTTTCATGAAATAAAAAATATCAAAATGATTATATTAATTTGAAATTAAATTTAAAAAATTCTCATGGTGTTATATTCTACCCCACAGAAAATTAATTTATCCCAAGAAACTCATATGGGTCATTAAAGATTAAATACTTGAAATTTAATTTCATATAAACTCACAATATAAAAATTAATACTAAAAATTCATTCAAAAAAACATTAGAAACATAATGTCTACCAAAAGTAACTCATACTTAAGTTTCTACAAAGAAGAACATAGGTGGAAAGTTAAGTCATGGACATAGAATAAAAGAAACACTATCAAGTTTTGATGGATAGTGATAGAGAACATAGTCAAGAGAAATTTCATGATCACAAATCTATAAACTAAATAGGCATGAAGAGGTTATTTTTATCATAAAAATGATGCTATCAGAAAAACCTTTTACTTAATTATCCTTTTTCTAATTTTTAAGTACTTTTCAGAAAAAGATATACTAAAATGATTTAATTCCATTTCATATGCATAATATCACCCATTAGTTTTTCCTTGATCAATATTCCCCTCATCTATTAGTCTATGAAATGAGAGTGAATTTGTCAGTCCTAAATCAGTCATAGATAAAGAGATCTATAAATAGAATGATAATTCATTACATTGTTCTTTAGTTATCAATACTAAAAATTGGTTATCATGGGTTATCCAATATTCATAAATCCATATATATAGTGATAATACTTTGATAACTGAAACTCATCTAAAATATTACTTAAACTATTCCATAAATGGTCAACTATGTAACCCTTCCAAAATATGAAAATCCAAAACATTAAAATAAAGGTAACTAAGATTCTCGGAATTAGCTTCACATTGATCCCCTATATATTATTAAGTATCTCTTGGTTGTCATATACCAACAATGTGATTACCTTTATTGTGTATTTTCTTGAAACTTGGTAATATAATGAATTTCCATAAATCCTTATTGAAAACATTCATTCTTCCTTATTCCAAATATTATTGGATATATTCCTTCAATCAAAAAATATTGTAAAATTCATCAACTATAATATAAACCACAATTTCAACAAATCCACTATCAGTTCTTGGGGCATAAATACAATCCAATTTAAATTTTCCATATCAATCATCTCTTTATCCAAAATAAATATGATTTTCTTGAAAATAGGAACACATTAAGGGTCACCTTCCATTAAAAAAATACCACCTTTCCATTAAATAAATTTTCTAGTTCATCAACACCATTCAATAAATTTTTTAAAATCCTCAATTGAAAATATATAATTCATGATTCGTATAACATAATTCTTGGATTCCTATACATATACACTCCAATAATCCAACATTATTCACAAACCACTACATAAGATTCAACATATTTTTCCTTTATACACCTTTCATGTAATATAAAACATGAATCATATAAAAAGGTCCCCAAAAATCAATTTAATCTTTCTGTTGACGTTTAATGTAAATAATATTATTAGAAAATATCACAACTTTCATATGTCTTTTGTGTTATATTTATCTTAAGTAATATAACCAATAATCATACCACCTTCATGATTGTCTTCAAGAGAATCCCATATAGTACATTGATTTTTATAATTCTCATACATTTCAAATCTAAAAAATTCAATGTTAAACTAGTTAATTATAGTCCCCTCTATTGACAATGATAAAAAATAATAGTGTGAGAAACACTTATCATAGTTGAAAACAAAAAAAATCATAAAGCAATAATTATTCAGTTACTAAATTGTGACACCTAATTTTAAATCTATTTCACCTTATTCTTATTAATAGACACATCCCTAGAAATATCCTTAGAAAAATCCATAGTGATCTCACTAATGTTTTAACATCTTTATTTTCAAAGGTTGACCAAGCCTTTCCTTTGATAACAACTATTTCGACCTAGGATTAAAATTCATGGATATTATCTCATTTTAGATGAATATTTTGAAAATTAGAAAATTACATGCCCAAGGACCATAATAATTTAGTGTCTTTTGAAACATGGAATGAATTCATATAATTTGGAGAAATATCTTCCACATATTTTATAAGGATATTACCCATTAGTAATCCTTGTTAGAACTTTTCTTCTTAACTTGGGGAAAGAAGACATAAGAAATTGGTGAGATCGTATGCTCAGTTAGGGTAAACAAGGATATATTTAAGAATAATCATGATCCTAAGGGTATGAGAACATGAGGATAAAATTTTAAGATCATACCATACATATAAAAGATCATATACATGATTCAAGACATAAAGACTGACAGTTCATAAGATATGAATTATAAGGGAATCAATAGCATAATCCATGATATAATAACAAAGGAATAAAACATAAAATATGTCGTATAAATTTAAGAATATAAAATAATTCCCTATAAATAATGTCTTATTTCCAAAACCTATCATGGAACTTCCTAGGTGTTATACCTTCTTAGAGGGATACACCACCATCCCTATTCATAGCCCTTTCTGTATAGTCGAATGGGATCACTCACCAAGCCATCATAGTATTCATGGTTTACTCCCAAGATTATATTAGTATTCATGTTCACTCCATAGACTGTATTTATAGTCAAGGTTCACCGCCAAGAACATCATTGCAGAAAAGTTCCTATTTTGTACTGATTTCCCTCCCCACTCTAACCATTTCATTATCATGAGATATAAATAATTACCCAATGCATTGGAGGGATATATAGGTCCCACCCATCACATAGATGAAATCAAATATATCTATTCCACAATATCATAAACATTCACCATATCATAACCGATGAAAAGAAATAGGTATCATAAACATATCATTGCATCATAACCTATGGAAATGTGACAGGTTTTATAATAATTTCACCAAAGCATAACCCATGAAAAAGACTGTATTCTATAAGCATATTATCCATCAATGATAAAATTATTTGATAAGAATCTATCCAAAAAAATATAAAAGAGTTTCATAAAAATATAACCAATGAAAGAGAAACAGGTTTCTTAAACAGCATTCCATTAAAACAGAAACCATTTAAATATAGAATATAAATGGTACCCTTGGATCATATCCCCTGTAAGGCATGGGTAACCTCAACATATGTTATCAAAGAAGGAAAATAATTTTCAAATATTTTTTGAACTCATTTCTTGAGAAAAATATATTTTCTTTGAAAAAAATTCTAAAGACATTTTATATGAAAATAACTATTTAAAAACATATAAAGGAATCCTTTCAAATCATTTAAAGCACATATTCAACATAAAACCTTTTCAAAACCTATTTCTTTTAACATAAATTTTAAAACATATAAAATAATCATTAAAATCAATGAAACTTTTTTCATTGAAAATAATCTTTTTTAAACATATAAATTATGTTTTGGAAATCATTTAAAACACTTCTTGAATAGAAAATATTTTTTTGAAACATTTTTTTAATATATTTGAAAACTTATGAAAGGAGATTTTAAATATTTAAAATAATTTTCATTGAAAATAACATTTTTAAATTATATAAAGGAATATTTTAGTATAATTTAAAACACTTCTTGAGTATAAAACGTTTTTTGAAAACCATTTTATTTGAAAATATCATTGAAAACCTATAAAATAATCATTGAAATCATTAAAATCGTTGAAATTCTTTTCATTGAAAATAACCTTTTGAAAACTTATAAATAAAGATTTAAAATAATTATAAAACCTTATTTAGACATAAAACACATTTCAAATCAATTTTTTTTTATAAAATGATTAATATATCCTTTAAAAATTTATTTTTTAGGAAGCCTGGTTTTTGATTAAACTAGATGTCTAACCGAAGAGAAAAATAAAGTCATATTTTCTTAAAAACATTTTATTAATTATCAAAAGTAATGAAGTGTGTAAAAATGTTAACTTTACTTTAATATACCCTAACTAACCATAGGAGATTATACATCAAGAGAATTATGGATATATGGATCAAAATATTTCATCAATAAAAACAAAATCATCAATAATCTAAATAAATGATGATATTGTTGTAGTAAACTATTACAACCATGGGAACATTGAATCCTAATTCCCATGAAATAAAGACATTAAATGAATATTAAGACATCATGAAATGAGTTATATTAATTATATAACATTTAAAATGGTATTATATACACCTAATTATAGAATTTAGGTCGATAATAATACATGTGTCTCAAATAATGGAAATTGAGACAAAATTACCATACTGATTTTGTAACATCTGAATAGTAAAACCCCACGAAATAGAGATCATAAAAATGATATTTAAATACCCATAAATTTAATTATATGTATCATATATTATATTCATGAAATTTTTACACACACATAAAATAAATGATTGGTGAATAAGCCATAAGTCTCACATAAATGAGAGTTAGATGAGATATCCCCTTACTACTTGAGTAACTTTATAATCATGAGATTCATTAAAGAACAACATAAATTTAAACTATTAAAATAATTAAATAAATTAGAATCATTATATAGCATGTAATAGTGATTTATATACACCACCCAATAAGAATCAGTGGTTAATATAGAATATATCTCATAGAAATAAAAGTGAGACGAGAAAACCCTTACCATAAGTCTTGGCATTCCTTGTACACATTCAAACACCTTGTATAACAAATATATATTTATTATAAATATAAAAAAGAACCATATTATTATGTATCATACGATATATTATTTTATAATGACTTTAAATTACCTTTTTATTAATAATTTCACGTTAATGTATTGTTTTTGGAAATAACCGCTTTTTTCATACATGTTTTGACTTTTATTCTTGGTCCTATTACATAGATCTTTATTTGATTATTTAATGAATATAGAAAAAGTTATAAATTTAATATATATTCAGTATATATGTATTTAAAATAATCTATGAAATTTAGAAATATGAAATGAAATACACAGTTGAAGGAAATGGTTGGTCATGCATATGCATGAACGTTCTGTCTATTTCTTAGTGGTATTTTTTATGAATGAAATATAAACCGTATATATATATATCTCTCTGTGTGTGTGTGTGTTTGTGTGTTTATATTTTATTTACATTATAATTATTTTTTCATATATATCCCATATGTTTATTAAACCCATCTTTAATACATTCAATGTAAAGCATAAACGAATCACATTGCTTTGAGGAGGTGGATGTCCACAGGTCCACAAACAATGTTATCGTATTCCCAAAAAATAGAAATCATGAAATTATGTGTTGTATAATAATTCCATAATCATTAATGAATCATAAATATAATATATATAATATAAAAAAGTATGTCAATCATTATTCCCAACCTTGAGAGGTGCTAATGGATGATCAAACAATATTGGTTCATGAGGTAGTAATTCACAGTACACACGAATGACAATTGTGTATCCCATTTGAAGAAATTATGTGAATCTATAGGTCATAACATTAAAATAAAAACATATAATTTTATTTAGGATAATTATTTTATAATATGACATTGATATAATAAAAATTCAAAGGGTTTATAAAGAAATATAACAAAAGTGCTCGTTGAAGAATGTTACCTCTTCTTCAGGTAACTCCTTTTTGTTTGCACCAAAGGAATAAATTGGTTTTCATTATTACCAAAGTGAGGTTTCTATTATGATATGGGGGTTAGGGGATATTATATTGGTAGAGTGTGGAGGAGAAAAAAATATTCATATTTTTGAAGATGTGAGGGGGGTGAGTTCCCTTTTATAGTGGAGGATGAGTGGAATTATTTTAAATAATAAAAAATCAACACTACATGGAGGTATTACTTACATAATGTACCTAAAATAATGAATAAAATTATATAAAATGGATTATTTGGTCTAAATATGTCCATAAATATATTTTGGACATTTTTCTAGGTTAATTTTCACCTTAAGATAAAATTTAACTACTAAGTAAACCCATTTTTACATTAATCGTTTTAATTAATTTTGATTTCTTTCACAAATATTTTTGGAAAAAAACAATTTTCAACATACTAGAAATTTTAAATTATTATTATTAAAAATATATAATATGTTTTTCCAATTTAAAATATCATAAGTGGATGACATTAATTTAAAATTAATCCTATAGAAGGGATGAAACCACAGGTTTTTAATGAGAAAATGTCCAAATGTTTGAAATGTTTGTATATCCAATTTCAATGTAATTTTTTAAATGACCAAAATTGGATTAATAGATTTATAATTTATCTACATATAAATTAAAAAAAATTAAAATACAATATTACTATTAAAAATTTTTATAAAAAAGTCATTTTTCAATTAAAATTCAGTATTTTTCATTATTCATCAAAAATAAAACTTCTCAAAAAAATTCCATACTATTCAAGTTTTGAAATTATGATTTAAATTAATAATTTTATTCCGTAAAATATAATTTATAAAAATTTCGATATTTACTTTTAAAATAGGTTTTTCATTAAATGGTAATAAAACTACTTTTTAGAAAAAGTAAATCTTTTGGTTCCTAAAGTTAGATTTATTCTTATATCTTTTATAGAAAACACAATTGATGAATATTAAATATTTATTGAAGTATATAATATATATTTAATTAAAATAATTAATAAAAATTATGTTCATGAAATTATTGATATAAAACATGTTTGTAAATAGAAAAATAGTTTTCTAGAAAAAGAATTTCCTTAATTTCAAATAGTTCTTACTCGTATTCCTAATTAGTTGGTAACCAAATAAATAATTATGTAAATAATATTTTCATTATTTGGTTACTTCTACTCATACTCATCATTCCAAAGGCTTGTAGAAAACTATCATAATAATTTTAATAGTATATTGTATTATGGTAAAACTCATTCTAGTCTGTAATACAAGCTATCAAGGAGACTTAGTGTTGCATGGAACAAAATCCAAACAAATAGTTGTGTGTATCTCAAGCTTATCTAAGTGTTATGTGTAGTTAAATCTTAACATAGTGTTTCATACAATTAAATTAAATCATAGTGCATTCTTATGACAAAATATATATTCAGTGTTGTGTGAAATGAAAAATATCAAAATGATTAAATAAATTTGAAGAAAATTTAAAAAATATTGAGGTATTACCAATTATATTTCCCTATATATATTCAACATAAATTTACATAATAAGGAAATCACTTTATATTTCACAAATCATCCTCTAATTCTATCCAAATTCAAGGAGCATGAATCATCTTTAGCACCAAAATATAAATCATGGATATTATTTCCCTACGATCAAAAATATCTAGCTCAAATGATTTAATATAAGGAGAGTTTCATCATTTAAGACCTTACCATTTTTAGAGATTACACTAATGTGTTGCCTAAATAATTTTCTAGTATTCCTCCGAGCCTAGTGGTTGAATTTTCTATCAAGGTTATACGTGGGGAATTGATATTATCCAATAATATGTATATAATGGCTGTTGTGGAAGTTGACGAGCTGAAGAAACATCTACAGGTGAATCTAGATAAATGTTTCACATTCCCAAGTGCTTCACCTTGGGGTGAACTAGTCCTCTTCATCTAGATTAAGGATGGGTTATTGTGTCATTGCATTGATTATCATATGCTTAAAAAATGATGATAAAGAACAAGTTTCCTCTACCATGGATTGATGACTTGTTCAATTAGCTACGTGGAGCACAATACTTTTTTAATGTGGATCATAGATTGAGATATTTTCAAGTAAAGTTAAATTAAGAGGATATCCACAAGACTAATTGCAAAAAAAGGTATGTTCACTATGATTTCATAGTAATTACATTCAGACTCACTAATGCTCCATTAATTTTCATGGACTTGATAAAAATATTCTTTATAGAATACCTCAATATATTTATGGTACTATTTATAGATAATATTCTAATATACTCCAATAGAAATGAGGATTATGGGGAGGATCTGAGAACAATTTTAAAGACCCTACAAAAGGAGAATATTTTATGTAAAATATAACAAATGTGTGTTCTTGTAGAAGGAAGTCTCATTATTGGGGAGTATTATCAAAATAAATGGGATATCTGTAGACCCAACAATGAAAAAATATAGTTGAAGGATGGATAAGGACAATATCTGTGATATATATTAGTAGATTCCTTATATTAGGTAGGTACCGTCGTTGATTTGTGAGAAATTTCTCATGATTTTCAAATCCACTAACCATGATAACTCAAAAGGGAGTAAAGTTTTTTTTTGAATAATGGATGTGAATATTGTTTCAATGTATTTAAAACGAGTATTTTCACAACATAGGTACCCACACTACCCATGAGTGGATTACTTTTAGTGGTATTTAAGGATTCATTGAAGAAGGTATTGGGTATTGTGTTAATAAAAAATGAAAAAGTGATAGCCTATGATTCAAAAAATTGGAATTTATGAACGAAGAATCCCAATGCATGATTTGGAGTTGGTTTTAGTGATATTCGCTCTTAAAATATGGGGGTGTGTTATGTTTTGTGAGAAATATGAAATATATACAGATAAAAAAAGACTCAAATATATATTCTCACAGAAAGAGATGAATATTACCCAACAAAATCATATAGATATGATCAAGGACTATGACCACTCAATTCACTACTATCATGGGAAGAAAATAAATTGGAAAACACTCTATATACAAAGGATATATAAATGTAATCATTAATGAGAATTGAGAAGGATCCTATATTAATAAATTTTAAAGGATAGAAAGGGAATCATAAATTAAGGAACATCATCAATCCCATAACAAATGATTGATCAATTGTCCCTTGTATAGAAGATAAAGGATTATCAAATAGATGATTTGAGAATTTAGAATACAGAAAAGATATAGGAAAATTTAAATACCCATAGTTCAATGTTAATGAATAATTTTTTTAAGATTTGGGTTAAGAAAATGTGTACCATCAAATCCTGAATTAATGAATGAGTTGTTGGATGATGAAACATTTCTCAAACTTATCCATCCATATATGAATTATATTGATGTATCAATATCTATTATTGAAAAATTAGTGGGATAATAGGAATAAGGATATTATGCAATAAACTCCAGATGTCTTGTTTGTTTGAAAGTGAAGGAGGAAAGGAAAAAATACAAGGGGATGACACAACCATTAGGAAAACCTACATGTACATGGTAATACATCTCCATGGTCATTGAAAACTATTCTTCCAAATATATCATTAATATATAATGAAATATGGGTTGTGGTGGATCATCCAACAAACAATGCCCACTTCATTGCAATTTGATAGAACTCCTCACTCGATCAAATTGCAAGGATATAAGTTAGAGAAGATGTGAGGAGGCATGGAACACCACTGTTGAATGTATCTGATTGAGACCCATGATTTACTTCTTTGTTCTAAATGACTCTCTAAAATTCTAGAAATACTAATTTGTACTTCAACACTACTTTCACCCTCAAAATGACGGCTAATCTGAGTAGACTATCTAAAAACTCAAGGAAATGTATAGATCATTCTCAATTGACTTTAAATGAGGATGGGATCAAGGAATTCCTCTGATCCAGTTCTCATACAATAACAGTTAACACTCAACCATCCAAATGGATCCCTTTGAATCCCTCTATAGGATTTGATGTAGAACACCTAAATGCTGGAATAATGGTGGGGAACACAATCTTCTTGGTTCTAAAATGGTAGATGAAATGGTGTAAATGGTCAAGACCATTTAGCATCAAATCAAGGCTACTCATAGTTGATAGAAATTCTATACTGAGAATCGTCAATGAGAACTAGAATTTTTGGTTGTAGATAAGGTATTCCTCCGTATAACTCTATTTAACAAACTCGCGAGATTAAGGAATAATGGAAATATTATTCCAAGATACATTGATCCATTTGGGGTTTTTGATCGCATTGCAGTGGTTGCATATTGACTAGAAATATCACCTAACTGATCTCAAGTAAATAATTTATTCTGTGTATCACTGTTGAGGAAGTACATTCCTTACCCCTCACATGTACTCAATCCATAGTTGGTAGTATTGGAGAATGGAATTTCTTATGAGGGTCAACTGGTTAATATCATAGATTATTGAGGCAATGTCCTTATAGAATTAGGCAATAAACCTGATCAAAGTGACGTGAAAAAATACATGTTTGAAAAAGCAGCATGGAAATTGGAGGAATTAATGAAACAAAAGTACCCTCCTCTATTTTTGTGTTTGAAACAAACATTTTTAGGGTGAATTTTTTTAAGGGGAATATTCTAACGACAAGAAAATTTATAAAAAATTCCCCATAATATTGAATTATATTAATTATTATATATTAGGGACATATAAAACACATGTAATTATTTCACATCATTGTAACATATCAGATATGAAATATTATTAAGTATCATTACTATTGATAATATAGTCATTTTAAAATGAACGTATAATTAGTATAAATATAGGGTTTTGATAAATCTAATTGACACAGACAAAGGAATTGACAACCTCAAGTTGTAGGATCATACCCTATGAAGCTCATTGATTGGATATTTCAAGGGAGATATCATCCCTGGTAATTTCCCTTAACCTATAACAAGATCATATCTAACAAAATTGGATTGGGAGAAACTATTTATGGTAGAAGTTAAAGATTATCGAGATCATGGCCCAAACTATGTATGTTGAATCACCCCATGAAAGCCTCACTATTGTACACCATACTCTTATAGAGTTTTCTAGTGTATTGATGGGATATGTATCAAGACACTAAAAATATGAGTATGTATATTGTATATAATATTGGATTTATTTTCATTTTTTTACTTTATAAATGAAATTATATTTTGATATAATAAAAATCAAAATATATTTTTTGGTAAAATTAAAATTCAATTAAGGAATTTAGGAATTAATAGAATTTTCAAATAGATTTTATTTTATTAAAAATTATTATTAACTATTTATTATTAAATATAAATGATCATTTAATTTTTCATGATTTAAAATGTAATTTTTTAAGGGTTTGAAAACTATTATTGAAAAATAAAAACATTTCCCAATAAATTTCAATTATTAATTTAAAATTTAATATTCAAATATTAAAAAAATAATTTTGATATATAAAATTTTATTTTTAGAATCAAAATTATGAAATTATCCAACATTTAATTTTTTATAATTTTCTGAGTTAATTGTATTTTTGGGTAAAAAATAAATACAATGTAAATATGCGGTGTTTATTATTGAATAATGATGACTAGATAATGATGTAATAAATATTATAAAGAGTATCCAAGAATAACCCTATGTTTTAAAATTAAAATAATTTAATATTATGTTTATTTTTTAAATTTTATAAAGACTTTATGAATCAACCAAAACCTATAATATATTTAAATGTTTTAAAATCATTTATTTATAAAAATTACCCAATTCCAAATTAGCAAGGGTATTATTTTAATAAGTTAAACCCTTTGAATAATAAACTAATTATATCCAAAACTATTTAGAAAACAAATAAATGGGAAAAATCATGGTATGGTTTGTGGTTTTGGTTATTTTATAATATAGTGTCTAAAACTTGAGTTTGAGAAATGATAAAGAATTCCCCACTCATTTCCTATAAGAACCTACCCAAGATCCCATTTAAATTAACTCAAAAATCATGGAGAATGTCCTTAATCTAAAATCCCGTCTCTATTTTCTTCCAATGGTTCCCCCAAACTCTCTAGAAGCTCCTCCAAATCATTTAGAGTCACCCTCTAAAGTTAAAGGATCCTCTCCATATCCTCTTTTTTTAAGTTTCTTCATTTTCTTATGAATTTTATCACTAATTCATTATGATTGGATATGTTATTAAATATCCCATAAACTATAAATTTTATGTATAAATGACGATATAACCCTTAAAATCTCATTAATACCTTCCATGAACTTTCTTATTCCCATGTTATGCTTCTGAAATTTCCCTGTGATTTTCCATGCCAAATAATTGTGTAGGGAATACCCATACCCATTTCCTATCATAGTTATTAACCTTCATGCACTTATACATATTTTATTGGTGGATTACATGTATTTATTTCAAATTCATTTATCATGGAATAGAATTTTATGAAAACTGGACCATGTTTTATGATCAATGTTGCACACTTAATCGTTAAAATGAAATGAAAGAGAGAGGTACACCCATAATTATATATGGCTCCAATGCATTGGGTAATGTTGTATTATCATGATACCTAATGAAATGGATTAGGGATTAAACCTAATATATAATAGGAATTTTTCTATTATGACTTCATTTAAGTTATCCTTGATCTATATTTATGATATATTATTTTAATTTGTTGCCACATTTCCCATTTTCCTTTATGTTATCATGTTATATCACGCTTCATTGTTCATGTTTATGATTCTAATCCCTTTTATATCTCATTATATTCCCATTTTATAACATGTTTCAATTTAATCATTTTATTCCATATTTATTACCTTACTGTTATTTATATCTCACCCATATCTTATATATATATCCCAAGTTTATCCCATGTAGTTTTACGTATGAAGGAATAATATGAGATTGTTAAACTAGTTTTCAATAAAGATAATGTGTTCCACCTTTTCTGTTTTTATGTAATATACCTAATTCCCAGAGACACTATACTTCTCATTTTTTCGGGATGTCTTATATGCAATCTTATATATTAAATAATGAAATAATGTGTAATAAAGAGTAGGGTTTTTATAACCACAAACTCCATCAATATCGAATCACACTTCTAAGTTGATATAGAACTTCAATGAAGTAGAATTGAATGATTTTGATGATCTACATTGATATGATGACAAGTATAACAATGAGACACAAAATCATTAATGTATCATTTCATACCAAATCCCTAGAAATGATACCTCATATAATAAAATATTTACATTGTTCTAGTGTGTACCACCCACTCTGAATGAAAACAATCCTCACAACATTCTTTCTATTGGTAATAGAAAAACATATTAGATTCTGAAACAAGGATTCCCACATAATATAGAGATCATTCATCAATGGTATCCCCACTATATAAAGATTAATTAATACCCAAAAACTCCTCCTCAAGAAATTGTTTCTATAGAATAATCCATATTACTGAGGATGTTAGTAGAAAACTTGAAAAAAAAACCTACGACTTTTCCTCCCAGAGTCCTAGTTTCATATGAGAAAATACAACCATAATATTCAACTTCGAAGAAGATTCATTCATGGTGTTGTTTTAAATATTCCTCCCTATATGATATGTGACTAATTTACCCTTAATATGTTTATAAGAAATGTAAATGTGAAAATATTTAATGTTCTTGACCTGCTACCTCTGTTGATGGTTCAAATATTTTAATGAAAATATATAAATAAGATTTTATGATTGAATTATTTTGTAATCCTTTAATTGAAAAGGTAATACATTTAACTATTCAAAGAATTTATCAAAACTATATGTTCAAGATTATATATGGGAATGTTTTTATCATGAGGATGATGCTGAGGAGAACAATAATCCACTATCTGAACACCCTATATAAGAATACATCCCATACCAAAACCTAATGTAACAAAGAAGACCACATAGCCCTACAAGGATTATATATGAGGCAACAACATATTTGAAGTTAAATAAGGCTTCAATTCATTAAATGAATCCTTACTTATCAAATAACTTAAAAACATTACTCACTTTCAAGTAAGAGAAGTCAATGAAGAATATAACTTTGAGAAATATATCACAAACCAGATGTAATAACTTGTCATACTCAACACGATTTGAAAATCAAATACATTCTGTGGTTCCTCCCTTTTCATAGTAGCTTTCATCTTCACAAGATAAACTAAAATACTATGTTTAGAAGCCATGTTTCCTAAAAACAATACCTCTCGAATCTAGAAATTTTAATTATAAATCTTTGAATAAATTTGATGATTTATAAATTTTTCCCGAACAAATCTCAAATTATTTATTTGATCCTCCTTGATTTTTGTGTAATACTGGATGATATCTACACATAACACTATAAAAGATTTCAGATACTAATAGAAAATTTTTCTCATCAACACCATTGTCATAGAAATAGAACTATTCATACTAAAATTCATAACAAGGTATTCATAGCGACCGTATCTTCTCCTAAAGGTGGTATTAATGATATATGACACCTTGATACTAAGATAGTGGTAATCGAATTGGAGATCAATATTTGAAGACCAATTCACTCTTTAATATACTAAAAACCCACCAATACGGGGAAATGGATAATTGTTCATGATAGTGACGCAATTATTCTTTTGGTAGTCAATAAAAAGGTGAAGGGTTCTATCAGCCAACATGAAAAAGAACTAGTTCTACCTAAGGCCACACACTATCCAAAATGAATACCTTGAAAATAAAATAATCCAACTAGGTATTTTACTCCATTAGTTCTTCTGGTTATATTTGGTAAGAGGGAATGGAAATAGGCCCAGTGCATAGTTCCAATTCGATATAAATCTCCACCTCCCTCACTGGTGGAAACCCAAATATGTTTAATGAAAAAACATAGAGAAAATCGTCCAAAACTATAGGAAGATCACTACCTAAAGATTCATTCTCCCATTTAAAGGAAAACATGGACATCATCCTAACTAAATCCAAAGGAGGTTTCATGGCTTGAGTCAACCTTGGATCTCATTCTCCTTGACAAAAACAGCCCTCCCCATTAAGGGTAGTAAATGAGACCCACCAAAGGTAAGAGTCAATATGATCTATAAGAGAATCCAACTTATTTAACCTAAGAATTTCATATATTGGTTTCATATACAGAACCAAAACGTTACAAACTATATATATTTTTATTAAACAGAGAGTTCAAGAAGGGGATTGGGGTCCATTCTCTCTCTTCATACTAAAGGTGTTGAAATATCTATAACATAATGCATGAACTCCATATGACGATCGAAAAAAACACAATATGGGTATATAAGAATGAATGATAAGAAACAATATTAATTAAATTAATTCCTAAGGATGATGAATTGGTAATGGTACATCTCATTAAAGCAGGACCCACATCAGCAGAAACTTGCGACTTATCCACTACATGAACATGGTTCCTTCCTCTTTCATGTGGCTGGAACCACTTTTTTATTCAATCATTTTAAAGATCATCCAAGAAAAATCAATCCAATACTTTTATAGGTAATTTTAAATATTTTTAAAACCATTTTAAAGTAACCTTAGTATCTATAATAGATACATATGTTTTGTGCCTCCATACAAGCACACATTGAGTGACAAATCCTTCCACTATAGATATAAATTTTTTGTTCTTTAGTCAATACTACATATGATTTATAATCAATATATTTTAGAGATCTAACAATACAGTTTCCACTCTGAGACTCAAATGTCTTACTCTTCTCTTTAAAAGGCCATTGGACATACAATTGGGAGTATGGAAACTCCAGTAGGCCCATAATTTATAGCCAATTCAGGTTCATCTACCAAATATCTATCCATAATATCAGTATATGAGGTGATATTCAATATGAAAACTTGATATCATATATCAACATTAATCCCCCTCTCAAACCAATGAGATTTCATCATCTCATTTGATACCACATCAGGTGAAAATTTAATCATGGGAAAATAATTATTATAATCTTTCATTGTCTAATCATCTTATAAAAGTTAAAGGAACTCCATCGACATAGTCAACACTATAAATTCTATATATATTGCTTTTTGAAATGGTACTCGATAAATTTTCACTCTTAGCCCGCATTATTTAAAAAAATGACTTATTCCCACCACCTTTTTCTAGGTCCTTCATATTTTAAGATGATTCTTTTCTACATAACGGAATATGGTGTCTCCAAAAAAAAATTTTGATGAGTAAACTCACCTAATGATCTATGTTATCATCACTATCAGGTACAACCTCTTCATACTGAATTGGAATGGGTGTAGCTACCTAATCCATGGATTAGACTTAATGTACAACAACCTCTATACCTCTAATGGCCTGATGGCCTTCATTTTTTATTGATTTTGATAATCCACCTTTCAAGGGGTGAGGTGGAACCCTTACAAGGCTCGTAGGTGTAAGTATTAAATAACCCGTAGGCCTTAGAAGAATTTATTGCCCGTATGATTCAAACATTACATACAACCCAGACTAACTACTTGGAACTTCTCCTCCCCAGCATCTTAATCGTAAAATCATCTCTCCACCTTCGCATGGCTATTCGACTAGGCATTCATGTGCATACACAGGCTTGTCTCGATGGAAAGCTTCATACCCAGTCATTTGTGCAATCTGTTTTTCTTCTGTTGTGGTGAAAGCTCATTGCTCTTCCTCCTTGTAGAGTATTTTCCTTGTAGGTTGTCTAGTTTGAATCTGCACTTAAAGGTGTCCCAAAGACCTTGAGGTGGCCCAATTTCTTTACTGACCTGAAGGCCTGGGTGGCCCGAAGGCTTTAAAGGACTCAGGGACCAAATTGGTGAACCAAAGGCCCAAACAGGGGCATATTTCCGACTGCTACAGTGCCAAATAGTGACTACTATAGTACCTACTACATTACTGCTACAGTACTACTACAACCCCCCCGAAAAAATTCTACCTCCACCAAGATTTGATCCCCGATCACATGGATGCACTTACATAGTCCTTACCAACCGGGCTAAGGATCATGTGCATCATCTATAAGTATTTGATAAAATGTAACATTTTCATTCCTTGTTTCATCAACACCTCCCTCTTAAGATCCATTAAAATTCCTTCCTAGAGGCATAATAATATACAATAATAATAAAAAATAATATAAATTCCAATCGAGAGACATGATATCAACAACTATATCAATCATAACTCAATTGGAAAACACCAAACTCATATCAAATATTTTTTAAAATGTATAGATTCAGATCAAAACCAATATGCAAAGACACATTTTTCCAATATCCCATTATACCTTTAGGATCCTTATGAATATAGTTGTCCAAAAATTACTCGTAACATACCCATTAAATCTTTTAAATCATGCTTCATATCTTCCAAGACATCACAAACTACATACTGACCTCAAAAAAGAGGCGTAGTCTTTGATAACAACTTTTCATGAACCATCCTAGATATCCCTCCCAAACCGTAATAATGTAAATCCTAACATATCCCAAAGGGTGTTCCTAATCCTTATAGGCTTGCAACTCACTTCTAGTAATACAAACAATTTAATTACTGTAAGCGTTATATAGATCGTAATAACAATAGTTTCAATACACATAGTGAAACAATTAATTATTATATAATAAAGTTTAGTTAATTTTATTATGTAAATGAATTGATCGTAATCCCTAAAATCAGAATTACAAAGTTCGTAATAAATAAATTTAGAATAGATAGATGAATGTATAAAATGATTCAATTTCTATTAAAAAGAAGTTGGAATATAATCAACTAAAAGAATACAATTTTTAACCCCAAGATAATGGTATCTAATAACCATGATTAGAGGTCTCTTGATTTATACATTAAATAAATTCTACCTTGCCCACACCATTATAATCCCTTTGATATGATGATCAGATTCAGTCTTACTATCCCTGTAATCCCTTCATCTAGAAGGAGATTGGATCCTATGTCTTCCTCACCTTGGAAGTCCTCAATCCACAAATGATCAACATATTTTTATTCTTATCCATAAACATAATGATTCATAATCACCAAAAATTGGTGTCTCACCACGAAATTAAAAATACTTGAAAGTAATAATTATATAGAAATTTAAGTTCCCAACTTGAAATATTTAGAGAATTTTTCACAAATAATTTTTTTTAATCTATCACACAATGTCTCTAATTAGTAAAAAATAAATTAACTCATTTAAATGACATGTTATTTATTTTTAAACATCCTAGCGATCATCATGGATTCCAAGAGTCTGATTTTCTCCAGAAATTACAGAGGTACATGGACATCTGGGACACCAATGGTCATATTATAACTAAAAAGACATTGTTTTATAAAGAATATTGAAATAGAATACTCAAAATCATTTTGATTAATTGGTTCAAAATTATTACGGTATAGTTTTCTAGTTACAATAAAATGAGTTTGAAAGGATCTGATGGTTATTATTATGAGAGTCAGTAATATTTTTATTGATAAAACAATATTGTTAGTACAAAAATAGAATAGTGTGTACGATAAAAATTTTATTCGGTGTGTGAAACAGAAATCATATTTGGGATCATTAATATAAACATGAAATGAATTATTTCTTTGAACCACATGAGTATAATTATTTTTATACATATATGAAAAAAATCCTAATGATTAACAATAAAAAAATCCTTCAATCAAGTATGATAAAATTAAATATGATTTCATTTAAAAAAGGCTTTGTGATTTTCAAAACAAAAGGAATAAAAAAGTAAATATAATACTTTTGTCTCAATAATCTCCCTCTTTTTTGAAATCACAGACCAAAAGTTAAAACAAATAAAAGATTACTTAAGGAGAAAAAAATTTGTAATCAGAAGTAAACGCTTATACTTATTTTCCTTTGAGTTTTAAAAAACACTTCTGAAGATTTTGATAAATATGACTAACTCCCCTTTATTATGAAAAAATAAATAAGGATTATATTCTACTTTTAAAAATAATACTCCCTATTAGAAAATAAATTATCCTTTTGTAATTTTTATTCACCATTTTTTCCTTTTATCATAATATATCCCCCTTTCAAATTAATCCTCACCCTATATAACTCATTATACCCCTTTGTGATTTATAAAAAGAGTAGTGAAGGTCTCATTATTTCTAAAAAGGAGACAGACCTTCAAATGATATAATGTAATAAATAATTTGAACATCTAGAATAAGTGAAAGAACATTCATAAAAAAATGTAAAACATTCAATCAAGATGTTTATAGATTTCAAATCCTTTCATTGATGTTTCGAAAAATAATTCAAAAAGAGATATATAAAATATCTATTCTCTTTTTTCTTTTCCTTATTCATAGGTCCTGGAGAACTATATTCTTCTTATTGAACTATTTTCTCCCATCTATTAGCCTATTAATAGATTCTTTATAATACATAAATTGTTATTCTTTTTCTACAAAAAAATTTTCTCAGGCCAAAAAAAATATTCCTATGTTTTCACTTTTTCTTCTAGAGGATGAATATTTTATCCCTAAGATTTGATCATCTGATCCTGAACTAAAATTTTATCAGTCATCAAATCATTTTCATTTTCCAACTAAATTATATCATCTTTTTAAAACATCATCTTTGACACTTGATATTGAATAGAGTTCAAGTTGTTATCAATTACATAAAATCCATCCTATGATATGACATATGAACTTCGGAAATATCTTATCCTTTGAGCAGTATCATTGAATAATTTGTGAAATTCAACAAAAATTTATTTAACTAGCCTTATAGTATCATCAATTTAATTCTCGTGAAGCTTGATACATTCCTCAGACATATGAAAACACTTCAAAACTTTATTACAATAATTTCTATGATCCTCAGTACTTTCATCACACACTTTGAAATCAGCATTAAGCTTGACAAGTCGTTTTCTAAGATGTTTGATGGAGTCTGATCATTTACTTTGATTTTCAACAACAAAATCAATCACCCATTCAATCCTTGTAAAAAGATAAATTTCATTTTCTATTATTCTAAGGGAATGAAAAATGTACTGGTATTTTTTCAAAGAAAATATATTTTCTGATTCGGGGTCTTACTCATATACATGATGTTATCTAGAATGAATTTTAGCTTCATCTTCCAAATCCTGATTCTGAACATTATCATATCTAGTATCTTCATCTTTATCTGAGATATTAATTAATTTATGAGCTTGATATCTCAGAGTATACTGCTTAAATGTTTTTTACTCCAACTAATAGTATTTATCATGAGGTTTATAAAGAATAAATCACTGAAATTATATCGGACTAAGATTTTTCTTCTTCTCTAGATTATTTTTCATTCCCATATTCTGGGTTTTAATCATATTATTTTTTTATATTGATTCTTCATATTCATTTCTATTATCTTCTTCACCAAATTATTGATTTATTTCTATTATTTCAATATCTTATTTTCTTCTAATACATTTTTTTGATAATCAACTGGTGGATCTGATTCTTCATCTTCATTTGTCATCTTCTTTCACTTGTCTTGGATGCAGGGACTAATTTATTTTATTATAATGGGTTCTTGGATAATAATTGTAGCACTATCCTTTTCAACACTTTAATAAAACACATAATATTAAAAAATTCCATCCGATCTTTATTTCAAATTCTTTTTCTTCTCATCTTCTTTATGATTTTATTGAACCCTGGTCTTTTTTGAAAGAGATTCTCCTAGATTCAGACAAAAATATGGGTCACCCTCTTGTATATTATCTTGCTTCTTTCCCCATATTACAATTTGTTCAACATAGTGAACACTTTTCATATTTTGTTTGAAAACAGAATCTGACTTAACATTATTTTTCTTCTCTGAAACAATCAGAACTGATTGTTTTGTAATTTTGTGACTTCCTCTAACTATATCTTTTAGATTTTTTTTCAATATCATTAACAAATTTCATTGATTCTGAATCAAAATGAAATTTAAATCTCTTTATTGTATTTTCACTATATCCAGGGACCTTCACATTTCACATCACTGACTTAAGTGTGATATTTACAAACTTCAATCATTCAAGAAATTAACATTCTATGAGTTTTTTGAAACATGATCATATGGGACTTGATAACACCATAATTCATGTTGTTGATTATTAAGAAGATATAACCCATAAGATTTTTCTTCTTCATATTCACCAAATAGTAAAGATTAAACACGTATGAGACGTTGATGGTTTCTCTCTCTCCTTTTTGAGGAATTTTTAATCCACACATCTATATGGCCATCAAACTATTATCTGATGAATGATCAATGGTTTTTCATTTTTATTCATGCACTTTAGAAATATATTATTCAACCCTTATTAAATGTTTATTTATCTTTTAGTAGTTTATTAGAAGGAAAAAGGCTATCACCTTCAGATGGTACACCTAAGATGTTTGTGTATTGTTTTTCAGACATACTAATATCTTTATCATAAATACAAATAAACACATTAAATCAACATCAATATTCAAATTTTTGTATAATTATCTACCTTCATCAGAAATAATTGTGCATTAATGGGTATTAGGGTTCTCCATACAAACTAAATCTCATCCTTGAAACTAAATTATTCTTTTGAAATAAAAATTCATACATATCGCAAAATTCTCTTTTTACTAACATTTCCGTGAAAAAAATCATTTCTGAGAAATTGTTCTACGACATAGTCTTGGCAGATGAAGTCGTGGATTCTAACATGGGTGTGATACAAAATATGAGCAAGAAACGTTATCACACACAACTAATTGAGGGGTAGAAGTGCTTTGGGGAAAATTAGATGACAACCTATGTGGGATATGTTTGGGGGTCCCTTTATATTGGTTTCGATTATTTCATTCTTTAAAAAATGACTATCAAAATAAATTGAGTACGAATGTTTTTAAGAGTGAAAATTAATGAAAATGAGAATTTATGAGTAATAAAATTTCTAGATACAAAGAATATTATTACAAAAAATATGAGTACGAGAAAAAATATGATTTTGAAAAAACTATGAGTACCAAAAAATAAGAATACAAAAAAATAATGAGTAAGAAAAAAATATGAGTATGAAAAAATAAGACTACAAGAAAATATGTGTACAAAAAAAATACGAGGATGATAAATTATGAGTATGAAAAATTATAATTACAAAAAAATATGAGTAAAGGAAAATAGTAAAAGAGAGAAAAAAATCAATCATATATACTCCCCCTTGGAAAATGAGTATCTTAATGTAAAGAGATGATTTAAACCATATCTTGATATGAATGATTACTTTAGAGTAATCATTCCTAGATTCTTTTTGATGTATTCTAATCCATAAGAAGATAATGGTTTTGTAATGATATCCTCAATTTGTTTTTGTGGTCTGATGAATTATAAAATAATATCTTTTTTAAGTTTTTTATCCCTAAGAAAGTAATGCCTAATATCTATGTGTTTTTTATGTGAGTGATGTGCAGTGATTTTACTTAGAGATATGGAACTAGTGTAATCGCATAGTATTTGAGTTTTGGTAAAAAAGTCATTTCATAATTAGTGAGTGTCGATTGGACCCAAAAAACATGAGCACAACAACTTCTAGTTGCCACATATTCAGCTTCAGTAGTGGAAATTGATACTGAGTATTGTTTCCTACATTGAAAATAAACTAAATAATCACCTAAGAAATGACACGTTCTATATGTACTTTTCCTATCCATTCTATAACCACCAATTTCATCATCATAAAACCTTTTAATTCAAAATCATTTCAAGAAGAATAAAAAATTCACCAATCCCCAGTTCCCATTAAATAACAAAAAATTATTTTTAAAGCTTTTAAATGGGATTGCTTTAAATTTTCATGATACCTTTCACATAATCATAATGAAAACATTGAGTATGGATGCCTAGCTATTAGGTAAAGTAGATTTATTATCATCCCTCTAATTTTTTTTGCTTTACTGGTTGTCTAGATTCATCAATTGTAAGAGTATTTGAGGTACCAATTGGAGTATTAATACTTTTAGTATTTTAATATCCATATTTTTTAAGAAGATATTTAATATCCATATTTTGGTATATATAAGTCCCTTCTAGATTTTGATAAATTAGAAAACTAGGAACAAATGTTAACACACTCATGATACACATTTCAAACAAATATTTAATATGATTAACAAAATAATCTGTCAAAGTAAGATGAGTTTATCCAAATATAATGTCATAAACATAAATTCGAATGACCGAAATATTTTTTTTATCTTTGTTTATTAAAATTTTTGGATCATCAGTTCCCTTAAAAAATTGTATCCAAACTATTGTTCTAATATCTTACCAATCTCTAAAATATTTTTTACAGCCAGATAAATATTTGGTATGTTTGTAAACATATTCAGGATGTTTTGTATCTTTAATACTATGAATTTTTTCAAAAAAAAAACTCCTCTTATACATATCTATTAAGAAAAGAACACTTCACATCCAATTGAAAAATTTTGGAATTAGATAATGCTGTAATGAATAATAGAACATGAATAGATTCAAATCTGTCTACTAGAGAATGGGATTCTTCATAATCTATTCACTCCTGATAATTATAACCTTTAGAAACTAGTCTTTATTTATTTCTAATGATTACTCCATTTTTATCGAATTTTTTTCGAAAGATCCATTTTACTCAAATTATAAACGATTATTTGGGCCATTCAACGAAGGTATAGATATTATTCCTATCAAATTCATTTAGTTCATATTTCATTTATTTTATCCAATATTCTTCACCTAAAGACTCATCAAGAATTTTGGGTTTAAATTTTCAAAGATGTTTTAGATATTATCCTTCATTTCTCACAAAACTTATTGTCCTTATATGTTTATTTACATAATCAATGATACTATCTATGGGATAATTCTTAAGAAACAACTGATTTGGGTTTTTTAAAACCTATTCATAAACATAAGATAGAATTTATTATAGAGTGAATACATCAGTAAATATTTCTTGAGTATTTTCTTTATTAAAAGTCTTTTATCAAATATTGATAATCAGTTTTGGAAAACACATCCAAAGACATAGGTTGGGGTGTTTAAAAACATAGGGATCTATTTCGTCAAATTTAAAATGTACTTTTTCCTCAATAGTAAATGACATTTTTATTAAAAACACTCTAAGACTTAGAAGTAGTGGAATAGCCTAAGAATATCCCTTCCTTGGATTTGGGTGAGAATTTATGTAAATTATCTTTTTAGTTAAAAATTAATACTTTTCATTCAAATACTTTGAAGTATGAGTCATTTGGTATTCAGATTGTGTATAACACATAAGGTGTTTAATTATGAAATGATCTAATTAAAATTTGATTTATAGTATAATAAGTAGTACTCATATCTTAAGCCCAAAAATGTTTTTCAATAGAATATTCACTCAATATGGTTTTTATTAGGTCTTTAAGAATATGATTTCTTCTATCAACAACTCCATTTTCTTTTAGAGTTCTAGGAGATGAAAAGTTATGTGCAATGCCTTTCTTACTAAAAATGCTTCAAAATTTTAATTTATTAATTCTTTACCGGGATCACAATGAATAGTTATAAATGGAAGGGTTTTATAATTTTTAAAGTTGGATAAAAAGTTTTTAAAATAAAAATAGGATTTGGATTTATTTTTTATAAAATAGAACCATGTATATAAAGTGTAGTCACCAACTAAAAAAATATATAATACTTGCCTCCAATACTTCTACATTGTGTAGGACCAAATAAGTCTATGTGTACAAACTGTAAAGCATTAGATGTTGGGGAATCACTAATTTATTTAAATATCGAATTATGTTACATTCCATATTGAAAATGGTCACACACTTTTGAAGAATAAATTCTATATTCTGATAGATCCTTAACAGGTCTTTTCATATACAATTTACAAAAGTTTATGAGATTATAATGCCTTGATATTCTATTCCATAACCAATATTGATATTTTATTGCATTAAGTCAGGGTATGTCTTGGCTCCTTAGTAATTGTATGTTGAGTGTATAAACATTCTCATACTGATGGGATGAAATAATTTATTCTTACTTGGAATTATGTACTACACATTTATTATTCCTAAAATTCAAAAGGTTACATTTATCACATAATTATATTATTATTATATTGTTTTTCTTAAGACATTTTACAAATAAAATATTTGATATCAAAGATTCTCCAAGAAGAAAAATAATACATATTCCAACAATATTTCCTTACGCATTGTGTCCAAATATTTCTCTTCCTTCGTTCATTTCAATAATCTTTTCGAAGAAGTATTTATTTTCAATCATGTGCCTAGAATAACCACTATAAATGTACCATATGTTTTTGTAGTTTGTACTTCCATTTTTATCCAGAAAAAAAAACCAGGTTATCAAAATCCAAACATTATTTTATCTGAAAATGATAGAAAGAAAAATTTTGGAAACCTATATTTATTAAAAAAAGGGGTTTTGTGGAATTCCAAAGATTTAATTTTGTTTAAGTAATTATTTTTCTTCTAATGACCTCCACTTTCACATTTATTTAAAAAGGGGGAATTTTTAGGAACAAAGTAATTGCTACTAAAACCATTTTTTAATGAGTATATCCCATTATTGAACTATTTCCTTATGGATGAATTTGTTAATACATTTTATGAAAACATTCTTTACTAGTGGTAAGAATTTTCAAAATTTTCTTTAAGGATATAATTTCATATGTTAGTTATAAAACAAAATTATTATCCACATTAGCATTAGTTTCAGAAGTGAGTTTTTTTCTGAATCATTTTTATTCTTAATGACTTTTTCAAAATATTTTAAAATATTATCCTTCTCATAATTATCTCACTTAGGTTTATCAGAAATATAATCAATTTCAAAAAGATTATTATTAGTATGTTTATAAATATGAGATACTTCTTTTTTTCAAAATATTTATTCTAGAATTTTCTTTATCAACTTTCTTAAAAAAATTCAATTTTCATTCTCAATAAATTTTCCAAATCTAGAAAAATTTTCATATAAAGGAAATGTATTGTTATCACTAGATTAACCATATTATTCATCTAAATATGTAGAATTATTTTCCTCAGGATAATTTGAACATAATGCAATATTAGTCAGGGATTCTTCAGTACGCGCCATAGCCATGATACATTCACATTCAAAAGGTATTGTTTCCTATAGACCAATATTTTTTTTAATTTTATCATTCATTATTAGAATAATCATCAGATGAATCTCCTCCCCTATCACTCTAAGAGTCATTGGATTTCAAAAAAAAATTCCTTTTGACATGTAGTACTTCTTATGATTCCTCTCATAATGTAATTATTTTCTATATTTCTTTTTCAAAATTTGAAAATTTTGTCTAATGTGTCATAATTTTTTAAATTCATAGCACGTAACTTCATTATCTTTTTTGTCTTTCTTTTTTTTCTCTAAACTCTATAATAAAAATCCTCCTTTCCAACAATATTGTTCATTCTTCATTCAAAATTGGCCAAATCATTCTCTAAATTTTCAGATTCACATCAGTCTAATTGAACTACACCTTTCTTCTTAGTTAATTTGAATATATTTTTAGGATTATTAGCCACTATATGATTTTAATTTCATGTAAATACTACTCCTACATTCTTATTTTTGACTTTTTCTACATCTCTTTTCAATCTATTCTCATAAGGTAAGATAGTTCCAACCAACTCATCAAGAGTTACATTTGTGACTTTTCTTGGTTTATCTA
The DNA here is from genome assembly GCA_963277665.1 of Viscum album. Lineage (NCBI taxonomy): Eukaryota > Viridiplantae > Streptophyta > Magnoliopsida > Santalales > Viscaceae > Viscum > Viscum album. The sequence goes on along the minus strand of OY728125.1, from coordinate 1,468,166,545 downwards.
CAGTTTTCCTTTTTTATTTTCATTCATTTGGAATGATATATATTATATTTCAACTAGGATTTCTTAATGTATTCCTTTTTCACCTATGGTATGTATACTATTGATAACCCCATGGGGTGTCGTTAATTCCTGATGGTACTATGAAAAAATTTTATAAAACTCAAACTATCCTACTTGATTAGTTAAATAGGTAGTATTTGTAAGTTAATGGTAGAACCCACAAGGATGGAGATATTAGATTGATTAGATTTTAATTATATTAATTCCAGGAAAGATGTGAGAAGAGTTATGTTTGATTGATTTTTAGAAAACGAAAGATGAAAACAATGTGCAACTGATTGATTGGTTGGTCTGTAAAAAGATTTTTAAAGTGTATTGGGCTGTTAAAATTTAAGGGTTCTTGTGAAATTGGATTTTAGAAAATATATTGATTAACTTTGGAGAGGTTTTGGATTAAATAAATTGTATTTCCAATCATAATGGAATCTTCTCCTTAACGCGAAAATTTACAATTTCCTTTGGCCTGATAATTTTGGGTGTTGCTAAAAAAAGTTTGTCTCGATGAAGTTTTTAATCATGATTTTCCCTATATTAAACAGTGGTAATTCCCATTTTAGGGTTTTTATTTTCACAATATTGAAGCTACTTTCTAATTAAATAATCATTGTTCAAGATAAAATAAACACAAAGGGATTTTAAGTTGAATAATAAAATTTACAAACCAAATAAATTAATAATTAAAATAAATTAATCCAATGAACTTTCCCACTTTAGAAGCATGCAGTTGCTCAATTTATAGGCTTTAGATTGGTTCTACATAACACAATTCTTGATTTGTAATTGAGTTACATGTCTTTTAATCCAGATATTAAATTGCCTCTATGAATTTTGACTCTCTGCGAATCTCGCTCAACGATTTGGAATGTTGATTCCTTTCACGATGTGTAATGGTGGATCCTGATATGTAACCTTTAAATAATAAGATCCCATGAGTCTTGGAATATTTCTTCCCCAAAAAAAGAATCTCTAAAATTTTCACATTGTTTAATGTAGTTACATGACATGTAATGGTCTTTCATAGCATTTTTCGACTTCACAACTTATTTTTTGCGGCTCTTCTTCACCTGATGAGGTCATGACATGTAATGAAATTACACGATATGTAATCATTCTTCTCCTAGTTTTCCTGCTTCGAAATCCCTCAAAAATCTGGCGATATGCTGCTTCGCTCCATTCGTGTTCCAGACTTTCATTTTCCTCTACAATTTGCCTCTTTCATTCCTTTTTTGAAAAATAATTATATCATGCCACAAAACAAAAAACAAGTTAAATTGTTCAATATTTGGAAGTACTAATCAATTAAATCCATAAAATAATATATTAAAGTACCATTAAATGTATGCAGAAAATACACTTATCAAATACCCCCACACTTGAATTCATACTTGTCCTCAAAGATGGAATCTCAAAATACTACAAAGGATGTTCACCTTACACTACTAAAAAAATTACCTATACCAACAGTTTTAAACCGTGCGTATAGCCCCCAAAACTATGGGTATAGGCTATACCCATGGTTTTGGGAACTGTGGGAAACCGAGGCATCAGGATAGGTCCCCAACCTATACCCACTGTTTTACAAACCGCGCGTATAACTATTTTCCACAGGTTCATAAACGTATACCCATAGTCCTAAACTGTGGGAATAGATATCACTAAAATTCTTATTCCCATGGTTTGTTGAACCATGGGTATAAAATATCAGAAAAAAGTGTCAAACATCAGTAAAAAGAGACCACTAAAAATTAATCCCACAACATGCATCCCAAAATCCTATAACCAAGACAGTTAAGCCGCTTATATTTTATATATATATGTCTGCATCTCCCAATAAATATTAATACATATCGTTCATCCTAGAAAAAAAATCATTCACAGAGTTTTGATCCCACGAAGTAATGTGTAAAAGCACACCATCTCACCAACTCAGCTACATTAATATTTTTTTTCTATATATCTATTTAATAATATTAATTTTAACTACATATAGAAAAAAATTAAAAATGTGGTTCGAACCCGTGTTGCTGGAATGCCGCTGAACTGAAATACCACTACACTATATAGTATTCTTTTAATATTTTGATATATGTTTATATATATATAACTAGAATAAATAAAACTACATACATAAGTTTCGAACCCTCATTTTTCCTACAAGACAGGACCAGGTTGCCACTAAACTAGAATGAATTTCAATTGCATATACATTTATTATGCTATATATTTTTTCATACTTAAAAAATAAGGAACCCTATACATACGGTTCAGAAAAACATGGCTATAGGTCCATGTTATACCCATGGTTTATGAAAATAGTGGGTATATGCTTTAATACGAAAGGTTATACCCACGGTTTAGCAAGAACCGTGATTATATGTCAGAAAATGTCACTTATGCCCATGATTCATGAAAATTGTGGGTATAGATGAGTCTATACCCACAGTTTTTTGGACAAATGAAGGTTATATAACCATTTTCTAGTAGTTTTTCCATGATTTAAATTCAATTTTAATAAAAAAAATTGATCAAATGGAAAATTTAATGTTTGATCATTATATATAGAAAATTCGTCAATGCCTCATTTTTTAAAGAATAAAAGTCAACCAAGTATTTTACTTTTCGTCTTTTGAAATAGCCGTGTTTCTTCATTCATCCATAATTTTTTTTTTAATTCATTATCAATATGATTTCCACATTTAATTTAACTCAGATGAATTTTTTTTCTTATCATCAGGGTACATTTGTAAATTGAATTCAGAATATAACTCAAAAACATGTAACTTACTATAGGATTGTAAGGCATATAAAATATCCACCACATAAATACAAAATCAAAATTAATCTTGAGGGATTCACCATTTAAGATAAGATGACTCTAAGGATTTGGTGTATGTAGAAAAATGATATAAAATGTAAATCTCAAAATAAAAGGTCTGACTCTAAATCATTTTTAATGATAATAAAAACAACTAATTGAATGTCTCCCTTTTCCCCCAGTATTGAAAAAAAAGGATCATAATGAGATGAAATGCAATAAATTAAACACCCCATATTGTTATATTTCTTTTCTTATTTGGTAGTTGTGTTTGGAAAAATTCTCATATCCACCACCCCACCCCTATCATCTCATCACAAAACTATTTGTAATAGTTATAATATGATCACCGGTCAATTAAATAGTGATTTTTTAATTTCTCTAGACACAACCCATTTTTTTCAAGAGGGTGTGCAATGAATACAATGAATGTGAATTTTCCCTAGTCTCATAAAATCTCCGCCACATTTATTCATTACAAAATTTTCATCCCTTCCACCAGTTTTGACTTCACCCACTCCTATGTTTGATAATCATGAAAAAAATATTTAGATGAAGATAGGAAAGGATAAAATCGGACTGTAACTTGGCTCAATTCCTAATAGTGATTTTGATGAATTATATGGGATTAAACATGATTAATAGATGGTGGGTCTTGGGATATAGGATAACAAAAAGATTCTCTCAATCGTATTTAAGGTGATAATGTTCAATCATAGCTTTGATAACATGAAAAGAATGATCAAGAAGAAATCATTCCTGATTTTCTCAAGAAATATTCTATATAAATGATGTGAAATATTTTTCTCGTTGGATGTCATGTGAATGAGATGAATGGTTGGGACAATTACACATGGAAATGAAAATTAAAAATAAGATCAATGAATGGAAACATCATAAATTCAATGCATGGAAAAATGACAAACAAATCATTTAAAATGGTCAACATTCCCCCCTAAATCATGATTTTTCAATTCATAATCATGGTGATTATCATTCATAATTATTTTTCCTATTTTTCTCATTCAAATTTATTAACAAAGAAATATAAATAAATAGAATTATAATACTCTTGGGCAGTTTATTTTTCCTAGATTATTTGACTCAAGAATGAATCATGTGTGGGAATACAATTGGATGTCAATGCTCTAATTAAATGTGTGGGATATAGAAAAAAATACATTATTAAAACACTTATTCCGCATGAAAATGGTTATCCAATGTTGGGTTGTAAATATTATTGCTTCCTGCTCTGGACTTGGGTCTTGATGGTCCTAACAATTAAAAAACACAAGTGAAAGAACAGTCCATTATCAGTGAATTATAAAATATTTATTGGTAGATCACACGCACCTCTATAAACATTAAAAAAAATAAAAACAAAAAATTATGTTTACCTCATGGAAGATCTTTTTTTTAACATCAACAGATCAACTTAACCTCTATCAGCTTTAGATCATGTGACAGATGATTGAATATTTTGTACCTCATCGGGATACATAAATGGTATCAGTTATATCTTATCCATGTAGGTAATACCATGTCCCTCTTCTCTAATCAACTTGATTCTTCAAGATGGTTGTACTAGATTGATCTCCATTGGTCAAAACCACAATTTCCTCCTCAATCTGGATGAACTAATGTATGTTCATATATCATCCATACAATTTTTCCTTTCTCAAATGTAGTGGAGTTGGTCTCTCTTATAATTTTATTAGTCTTGGTCGTTAGAATCTCTTTCTTCTTCCATTGAGCTTCATATTCATTAACATCATCTAACTCATGAACCTCTTCAATCTCAGTGACATGTTCAACTTCATCTATTTCTATTTTTCCAAACTCATTTTCCACTTGAACATTATAGTTATTCATTGCTTGATAGATATTTAAACCTACTTGATCACTTCCGACTCTCAAATAGATTTATCCATTCTAAACATCGATTGGCGCATGCCATGTGGCCTAAGATGGCCTTTCTAAACTGAGTAGATTCCTCTACTCTCATATATCCAGTAGTAGGAAGTCGATGGGGGAGTAGAGTTTTTCAACTCTAGTCAAGATTTCCTAAATGAATCACCTTGGGAATTTTAATGTTGAATCTGCTAATTGAATAAGAACACATGTAGGCTTCAGTCCATGTAACCCAAAACTCTTTAATGTAATGTACGAAATTATATTGACACTCACACATAATCCACAAAAAGCTTTCCCAAATTTTTTTTCTCTGATAAATATGGGAATTGAAAAGATACATGGACATCTTTTATTCTTAGGTTGATCATTTGATACCACTTTTGAACTCTCTCATGTGAATGGAATGGTTCCAATATCCTTCATCTTCTTTCTATTTCTTACAAGATCTTTCATGAATTTTTCATAATTTGGCATGTCCATGGGGGCCTCTGTAAAAGGTATATTAATATGGATTTTTTTATATTTTTTGAGAAACATACTTTTTTAAAATGTTCTTCACTTGAACTATTTTCTCTACAAATGGAATCATTGGATTTTAATGAGTAGTTTCTTCATCTTCTTCTTTAGCTAAATGTTCTATTCTTCCTTCAGCTTCCTCTTGTCTTGCATCATTTGGTTGGTGTATTGAAAACTATATACAACTTCCTTTGGTTTTCATCAAACTTCTAAACTCTATAGAATAAAGTTATTAATGTGTGAATTCTTCTAGGAATCCTGGTAGTGTTCCTCTATGTCTCACTTTGAGTTGATCACCAATTTGGCCAACCTGAAGCTCCAGATTCCTTAGTGTGGCTTTTTGGTATGATTCTTTTTCTTTAAATTCTTTGAATGAAACACCACAAGTAGTCATGAATATTTCTTGAATCTCATTAAAATAGTGGAACTTTCTAGTCAGTGTAGGCCCTTGGGGTGCCTATTATTGAAAGCCTTATTGTCTATGTTGAAATCCTTTCCCTCATTGTTGTGGTCTCCATCCCTAAAATGTATTACCCTGGTATTAATCACCATAGTTGGCATCTTCTATATGTGTAACTTGGAGGTTCCATTCCTAGCCCACCATGATGTCCAAATTCTTGGTCAGTGACTCTATTTGGTCCACCATCCATTCATTGTTGTTGAATTAATGAACACATTTCTATTTCATCCCTTCTTCTTTCCACTGGATACTATTTCTTGTCATTTCATCCAGAAGGTTTTACATTGCTTCAGAAGACTTATCCATAAATGATCCTCCCGCTACAGTATCAAGAATTGACCTATTTCTCTATGAAAAAAATCTTATGAAATGTTTTTATTAATAGTAATAACTCTATTCCATGATGTGGGAATTTTCAGGTCATGTCTTTTTAACATTCCCATGAAGAATATAATGAATCATCTTCAAATTTACAAAAGTTTAGAATATTTAACTGTATTTCCATCATCTTAGATGGTGGAAAGAATTGGGTGAGGATGTTTTGTGCCAACTCATCCCATGTAGTAATGGGATGTGCTGAAAGACTTTGGATCTAGTCTCAATCTCAATATCATAAGGAAAATCAGAAAAGATAAAGTCTTACCACATCACATGAAACATTTTAGAATTGGAATGTATCACTGGGCTCAAGAAAATATCCCAGATGATTTTTTGGATATTCATGTGGATGTCTCGCGAGTTTCACAGTGTTTTTTATCATATAGATGATCGTTGGATTTATCTCGAAGTGGTTTAATACAATATGAAGTTCTAGTATTATCAGTTGTAATCTTGTGTTTGATGGTTGCATGTATTCATTGAGCTTCCGCAGCCCCTGATCTCTTTGAAGAATTTGATTTTTTAGTGTTCATTCCATGGTCACGGTGACATTAATCTTCAATCCTATTCCAAACATGTTTGTTGAATCTATAATGTCTTTTTCCTTTGAATGGGTGTTGTAATTTCTCATTAATTATTAAAAATATTAAATTCACATCACAAAATACTTAGCATAAATATACAGATTGAATAAAATAAAAATTGAAATCCTAAAAACATAAAATTCACTATCTATGGAAATTGTGCCAGTTGATAGCCCCATGGGCCATCGTTAATTACCTACGGTTCTATGTAAAACTGAAAATTTATAAAACTTGAACTATCCTACTAAATTAATTAATTACATAGTATTGTAATGTTCAAGAAATAACCCACAAGGATAGCGAAATTTGTTTTATTAGGTTTTAATTTTTTAAATTTTGAGAAATAGGTGAGAAGTGTTGTGTTTGATTGATTTTTAGAAAATATAAGATGAAATCAATGTGCAAAAGATTAATTGGCTGGTTTTTAAATATATATGAAAAGAATGTTGGGGTTTTGTAAATTAAGGGTTTGTGTTCAATTAGATTTTAGAACATACATAGATTAATTCATTATTGGTGTTGGAGTCAAGAAGAGTTAGATCCAATTGTAATGGAATCTCCTCTTTAATGTGTGAATTCTCAATTTCCCTTGGTCTCGTAATTTTGGGTGTTGCTAAATCCTGTTTTTATTGATACCATTTTTAAAATCGATTTACCTAAATTCGACAATGGTCATGCCTTCGTTTCGTTTTTCAATTGTTTAATATTGATGTTCTATTTAAAATAAATTATCATTGGTCATGATAATATAAAAATAAAGGGATTGGAAGTTGAATAATAAATTGCACAAACCAAAATCCTAAATAATTGAAATAAATAAATCCAACACACCTTCCACCTTTTTTAGATAACCCTAACACATGGAAGGATTACACACACATCATAGTGATGATAGGTATAAAGTGAAAGAGGAAATAAAATGAAAACATAAAGAAAGGTGAAAAAGAACTCAGATAGGGAATAGCAGCTTCGCTCCAAGATTTTGTCTCCAGCTCAATCTCAATTCCCTTCAGTAGAAGGAAACTACTTAGTTTATTGTCTTCTTATTTTTTATTCTCAAAACATATCATGTCTTGTAACTCAATTATACATCAGGTAATCCTGATCCAAAATTTCCTTCATGAATTTTGAATATGTGTGAATCTCACTAGACGATTTTGAATGTTGACTCCTTTCACAGTGTGTAATAGGGACTCAGGATATATAACCCTTAAATATTTAGATCCCATGAATCTCTAAATATTTCTTATCCAAAAAAAATCTTGAAACATTTCATGTCATGTGATGTAGTTACATGATGTGTAATGGTCTTTCACAATTCGTATTGAATTCACAACTTATTTTTTGTGGCTCTGCTTCACTTGATTAGGTCACAATGTATAATGAAATTACAAGATGTGTAATCATTCTGCTCTTATTTTTCTACCATCAAATTCCAGAGAAAATCTTGTGACATGATACTTCACTTCACATGTGGCATGAACTGTCATTTTCAGACAACATTTTTCTATTTTTGTTCCTTTTCCAAAAAATCATTGTATCCTTCCATAAAATACAAAACAAGTTAAATTTTCCAACATTTGGAAATAATGATCAATTATATCCATAAAATTATATATTAAAGTGCCCTATAATGTATGCATGAAATACTCTTATAAGATACCCCCACACTTGAAGTCATATTTTTCCTCAAGGATGAAATCTGAATATACTACAAAAGTTGTTCACCTTACCATGCTTCAAATTAAATTTCAATAAAAATATTAATCAGAAGAAAAATAAATTTTCAAGAATCACTTATAGAAAATATATTAATGCATAATTTTTCAAAGAATACATGTCAACCAAGTATTTTATTTTTTCTCTTTTGAAGTAGAAGGGTTTTTTCATTCATCCATTTTATTTCATCAATTCATTATCAATATGCATGCTAAAAGTAATTTAACTATCATGAATATATCCACTCATCATTGGGGTATAAATGTAAATTGAATTCATCACATACCTCAGAAAACATATAACTTACCATATGATTGAAAGGAATTTAACATCTCCACCACGTAATGATAGAATCACAATTAATCATGAGTGATTCTCTATTTAGGACCAAATTACTCTAAGGTTTCAGGCATGGTTGGTAAATGATATAAAAATTAAAGCTCAAAAAACAAGGTTTGACTCTAAATCATTATTCATGATAATCAAAAAAACTAATTGAATTTCTTTTTTCCCCACAGTATCTCAAAGAAATCTCCTAATGAGATGAAATGTAATGAATAAAACTCCATCTTTTATTATTTTTCTTATCTTATTCTGATGTTTTCTAGGAAAAATTCTCACATCCACCACCCAACCCCTTTTGATCTCCCCAAGACACTATTTATAATAGTTATAACAAGATCATTGGTGAGGTAAATGGTGATTTTTGAATTTCTCTAGAAACATCCCATTTTTTCAAGAGGGTGTGAAATTAATTCAATGATTATTACTACCCCCAGTCTCTTAAAATATCCCTCATGCATATTCATTACAAACTATCCATCTCGTCCACTAGTTTCCATTTCCCCCACTCTTATGTTTGATAATCATGAAAAAATATTTAGAGAAAGGTAGGAAAGGATAAAATAGTCTTGTAACATGCCTCAATTCAAAACATTGTTTTTCATGGATTCTATAGGATTAAAAAGGATTAATGAAAGGTGGGTCTTAGGATAAGGGCTAACAAAAATATTTCCTCAATAATATTAAATGTGATTCTGTTTAATCATAGCCTCAATAAAATGCAATGAAATTTCAAGAAGAAAACATTCCTGAGTTTCTCTAGAAATATTCTATAGAAATAATGACAAATATTTAGATAGGTGGATTTCTTAGGAAAGAGATGAATGGTTGGGAAAATTACTCATGAAAATGAATACAAACAATTAAATCAATGAATGGAAACATTGGAAATTAAAATAATGGAAAAATATCTAAAAAATCATTTAAAATGGTCAACATGCTCCCCAAAATCAATATTTCTCAATTCTTAATCCACCTGATTATCTCTACTAATTATTTTTCCAACTTTTCTCATTCAAATTTATTGAAAAAAAATCTAAATACATGGCATGAAATAGTCCTAGGGATTTTATGTATTCAAGATCATTTGATTAAAGAATAAAACAAGTGTGGGAATAAAATTGGAAGTTAATTCTCTAATTAAATATAGGGGATATAGTAGAAATTATATAATTGAACCTCTTAATACCTTTGTAATTGGTTGTCCAATGTTGCGTTGTACATGTTCTTGCTTCCTGCTACCACCTTGGGTCATGATGGTCCTAAAAATTAATATTAAAAAAATTAAAGCACAGGAAAGTGTCAATGAATTTTAAAATATTTGGAGTGATTTCATTCACACCTCTAGAAATAGAAAATTTAGAAAAAAATTCGTGTTGCCTCCCAAAATTGCTTTTGTTTAACATTATTAGGTTGATCTAACCTCTTTCAGGTTCAGCTCACGTGATATATGATTGAAAATTTTGAACCTCGGGACAATAAATGGTCTGAGTTGTGTCTTATCAATTTATTTCAACCCCACTCCTTATTCTCCCAACAACTTGAATCTTTCAGATGGTAGTACTTGCTTGATCTTCATTGGACCAACCCAATATTTCTTCTACAATAAAGATGAACTAAATGTACATTCATGTACTATCCATAATTTGTATCCTTTATCAAATGTCGCGGAGTTGGTCTTTCTTTTGGTTTTAGTAGGCTTGGTCCTTAGTGTCACTTTCCTATTCAATTGATCATATTATTCCTCACTAGCACATTACTCATGTACCTCTTCAATCTCTATGGAATCTTCAACTACATTTGTTTTTATTTATCCAAACTCATTTTCCTCTTGCTGATTATAGTTCTTCATTGCTCGATAGTTGAAGAAAATTACTTGATCACTTCCAACCCTTAGACAGAGATCCCCATTCTGAATGTCAATCTTCGCATTCCCTGTGGCTAAACATGGACTTACCAAAATTATTGGATTCCAATACACTTCCATATTCATAACTAGGAAGTCAATAAGGAAGTATAATTTTTCAACTCTACATAGGATATCCTTGATTACTCCCCTTGGGGATTTTAATGTTGAATTTTCACATTGAAGAAGTACTTTTGTAGGTTTCAGTCCATTCAACCACAAACTCTTGAATATCATGTAAGACATTATATTGACACTCGCACCTAAGTCACACAAGCCTTCCCTCATTAATACACTTTGATAAAGATGGAAATTGAAAATATACATAGATTTATTTTTTTCTTAGGTAGGTCATTATATTGACACTTGCACCTAAGTCACACAAGCCTTCCTTAGTTTTTTAAATTGTTCATGAAACATAAATTTTTGACATTGTTCTTATCTTGAACAATTTGCTTCAAAAAAATTATTATTGGCTTGTACTGAGGTGGTTCTTCATCTTCTTCTTCGGTTACTTTTTCCTTTCTTCTTTCGGTTTCCTTCTATCTTGCATCATTTGGTTGTTGTCCTAAAAACTCTATGCCACTTCCTTTAATTTTTCTCTAACTTTTGAGATCTATAGATTTTAAATATTCATGTGGGAATTCTTCAGGGAACCTCGGTAGTGTTCCTCTGTGTCTCACATTATGTTGATTAGCATTTTGGTCATCCTAAAGCTCCAGATTCCTTAATAATGTCTTTTGGTATTATTATTCTTACTTTATTTCATTGAATCAAACCCCAAAAGCAGTCATGAATGTTTCTAGAATCTCTTTCAATGAATGGAACTAGCTTATCATAATACTCCATTGGGGTGCCTATTGTTGAAATAGTTGTTGTCTTTTTTGGAATAATTGACCTTGTTATTGTGGTCTCCAGCCCTGAAATTGATTACCCTGATTGTAATAAGCACAATTTTCATATTCTTTATGTTTACCTTATGGGTTCTTTTGTTGTCTAATCATGATGTCCATCTTCTGGGTTAGAAACTCTAGTTGTTCTTCTATCAAGTTATTATTGTGGATTTCATGAATTTAATTCAGTTTCATCCATTCTTCTTTTAACTAAAAATTATTTCAGGCCATTTCATCCAAAAGAAATTGCCTTGATTCTGGAGACTTCTTCATTAATAATCCTCTACTTGTAGTGTCATGTATTGACCTATTTCCATGTAAAAAATACATATAGAATGTTTTTATTTGTATCCATAGGTCTATTCCTTTATTAGGTCATTTTAGGGACATATCTTTGTACTATTCTTAGGAATAATATAATGACTCATCTTCAAATTGAACAAAGAAAAAAATATTTACCCTAATTTCCATCAACTTAGATGGTTGAAAGGAGCATTTGAGAAAGTTCCATGCCAGCTCATCCCATGTAGTGTTGGGATGTGCTGGAAGACTTTGGATCCTGTCTTGAGCTTGATATCATTGAGAAAAATGGAAAAAACAATGTCTTACTGTGTGGATTGGAACATTTTGGAATTGTAATGAATCGTTGATCTTGAAGAAATATCCTAGATTCTTGTGCAGATCTTCTTGTAGAAGTCTGGTGAATTTCATAGTGGTTGTGATCATCGAGATAATCATTGGAGTTATCTCAAATTGATTCGCTGCAATGGGAGGTTCTAGGATACTCGGTTCCAATCCTGTGTTTTATGGCCGCTTATAATCAGTGAGTGTCCATAGCCCCTGATCTTTTTAGAGAATTTTATTTTTTTCCCACATTCCATGGACACACTGACTTTAACATCTAGACCCAGTTCAGAAATGTGTGTTGAATCGATGATGTCTTTTCCCTTTGAATGAGTGTTGTAATTATGTATTAATGATTAATAATAGGAAATTCATAGAATAAAATAGCGAGAATAAGCATTGAAATTGAATAAAATAAAAACTTAGATCCTAAAAAATAAAAAACTATCATCCTCGATAGTGGATCTTGTTTGATTTCCCCATGGGGAGTTGTTAATTCCCTGCGGTACTATGCAAAAACAAATTTATTAAACAAAAACTATCATACTCAATTAATTAACAATGTAGTATTTCAATGTTCACGTTTTAACCAAAAAGTATGTATAAATTAGTTTTATATGGTTTTAATTTTATTACTTTTGATAATTTTGTGAGAAGAGTTGTGTTGGGTTGATTTTTAGAAAACAAAAGATGAAAACAATGTGCAACAGATTGATTGGTTGGTTAGTAAACATATTGGAAAAGGGTCACATGTTTTTTTATTTCATGGTTCATGTGAACTTATATTTTATAACATACGTTAATTATTTCATGATTGGTTTCATAGTCGAGATGAGGTACATCCAATCGTAATGGTATATCCTCCTTAATTCAAAAATTCCCAATTTCCCTTAGTCTAGTAATTTTGGGTTTTTTAATAAAGTTTCCCTTGATAGCATTTTTAAACCAGATTTCCTCTAAATTAGACAATGGTAATTCCTTGTTTTGGTATATTAGTTGTGAAATATTGAAGTTTCTTTTTAATTAAATTCTCAACAGTCATGATAAAATAAAATGAAATGGATTGGAAGTTAATGAATAAATTACAGAAACCAAATACATAAACAATTAAAATTAATTAATCCATCACACATTCCCCTTTAGGATACATCACCTTAATAAATAGAGGGATTAACCACTAATCCTAGTTATAATATGTTTAGTGTGAAAGTGTAAATAAAATGAAAACATAATGAAAAGTGAAAAAGAACTCAGATAGGGCGTAGCAGATTCGCTCCAAACATTTGTCTCTAGCCGAATCTTAATTCCCTTTAGAAGTAGGAAGCTCCTCAATTTATAGGAATCATATTAGTTCTAACCAACACATTTTATGACATCTAATTTAGTTACACATTATTTAATACACATCCTAAACTACCTCTACAAATTTTAAATCTGTGAAAATATTGCTCGAATATTATGAATGTTGACTCCTTTCATGACATGTAATGGTGACTCAAAACATGTAACCTTTAAATCATTAAATCCTCTAAATCACATCATATTTATTATCCAAAAACAATCTTGATAAGTATCATGTCATTTAATGTACTTACAATACGTTTAATGGTCTTTGACATTGTGTTTTGACTTCAGGACTTGTTTTGTGTGGTTCTCCTTCACATGATGAGGTCACAACATGTAATGAAATTACACGACATCAAATGAATCTAATCATATATTTCCGGCTCCAAAATCCCTCAAAAATTTGGTGACGTTTCACTTCTCTTTGCTCGTGACACAAACAATTGTTTTCCTCCATAATATTGACATTTTCATTTCTTTTCCAAAAAATCCTTGTATCCTATCACAAAACACAAATAAAGTTAAATTGTCAAACTTTTTGAGAGAATAATAAATTAAATCCATAAAATACTATATTAATGTACCCAAAAAGGTATGCATGAAATACACTAATAAACTATTTATAATTTTCATAAATCTCTGTATAACCTTAACAACATGTTCTTCATAAAAAAATTCAAAAGCATGATAATAATCCCTTAGTATGGCCCTTCTTGTTTCATTAACAGTAGAAGTACCAAATGAGAAATATTATGCTTTTATCAAATACTATTGGCTGATTACCAATATGAAATATGGAAATATATATTTCTATTCATATTAAAAATTAAATTATTTTATATATTATAATTCAATTGATATTCTTCTTTCTCTTGATTGGTAAAGATTCTAACTTCCTTATCAAGAAATTTATTCTATACAGTCAGTATAAAAAATTATCAACTCCAGTGTTGATAAGAACGGTATTCATTCTATCTCTTTAGAACTCATAATAATTTCCATCAAAGATTGGGTGTCTTATAATTGAGAAAATCAATTGAACCAACATTAAGTCCTACCATTATTAAAAATGTATACAAATTACTTTTTCACAGTGCACGTTAGTGCAACAAATATTTATCAAAAAATGTTTATAAAATAAATATAACAAATCTTCAAAAGTAATGAATGAAAATATATGAGTTATGGAAACCTATTTTGATACCAATTATTGGATCAAAATGTATATGCAAGTGACATAATACAAGAGGGGTGGGGTGAATTGTAAGTTTAAGAACATTCATTTTTATACTTAAAGGGGACTTAGTTTAGGATAAATAAAGAAATCATATTCACAAAACACTTTTGTATTTAAAAAAATAAATAGATAGGTCCCAAGGTCTGATGGAAAATGTATCATAATCATTAGGTTACAATTTGTATTCCATAGGTCATATTTTAAATAAATCGTATTCACAATAAGGATATGATTTATTTTGGGAAAACCTAATGTAGATCATAATCAGAATAGTTATGATAAACATAGTGAAACAATTAATTATTCTATCATATGTCATATATAATCTTATTGGGTAAATGAATTTCTCATAATCATTAAAATCATAATTACAAATATTTTAGTCACTAAATAAATAATAGAAATATGCATATATAAAATGATTCACTTTCCATTACAAATAAGAGAAAATGTAAAAAAATTAAAAGAATAAAAATTTTCTAAACCAAAGATAAGGGTATCTAATAACCTTGGATAGAGGTCTCTCAATTTATACTTTCAAGAAATTCTGTCTTACCCGCACTAGGGTAATCTCTCGATATGATGATCATATTCTATCTTGCTATCCCCATAATCCCTCGATCAAGAAGGTGGTCAATGCCTCTGTCTTCCTATCCTTGGAATTCCTCGATCCACAAATAAACATCACAACTGTCGTCATATCCACAGAATTCCTCAATCATAATCACCAACGATTGGTGTCACACTAATAAATGAAAAACTCCTAGAACTAACAATTAGGTATAACGAGCAGTTCACAACATGAACTCTTTATAGTCTTTCACACAAAACATAAATTTAATAGAGCTATCACACAATGTCTCTAATTATTAAAAAAGTATTGTGCTCATTCAAATGACTTGGAATTTATAGGCCAACAACCCAACGGTCGTCTTGGGTTCCAATGGTCAAATTTTCTCCTAAATATGAAAAGGGGCTTAGAAAACTAGCACTCCAATGGTCATCTTATAATTGAAAATAAGGCATCATTTTATAAAGAATATTGAAATAGAATACATGACATAATTTTAATTAAAAGTTTTTCAATTGTTATGACACAGTTTTGTAGTTATAATAAGATGATTTTGAAAGGATCTGATGAATCTTGTTACAAGAGTGAGTATGATTTTTATCATTATGATAATATTTTTAGTACAAAAACAGAATAATGTGTATGATAAAAATCATATTCAGTTTTTAAAATTGAAATCATATCCAAGCTTTCTATGATAGTCATGGAATGACTTATTTCTATGAAACTCATGAGTATGATTATTATCTTACATATATGAAAAAATATGATGAATGGTAAAACCAAATCATTAAAGAAAGTATGGTAAAACCAAATATGAATTCATTTAAAAAGAGAGGTTGTGACTTCGACAAGCAAGGGAATAAAAAATCAAAAGAAGGCTTTTATCTCAATGGGTTATAACCCTAGGGGAAATATGTGAAAATCCTAAATATTATACTTCCTTCACTAAAGTAGTTTTATTATAATTGTTTTCATCAAATAATTTCAAGGTAGAGATTATTCATTCTTAGAATGTGTTATTATGACCAAAATCCATATACTCACATGTGTATAAAGGAAAAAAAATCATATAAGGGGATATCATTCATTTTATCCATTACCAAGAAAATAAAATAATTAATCATTTCAACATCCCCAAGTTATTATTTCAAAAAAATTCTCTCACATTTCAAAAACCAACATGAAAATGTTTTTCATAAATACTAATTTATTTTAAAAAAATTATTTTATTTCAATTTCATAAATCATTCCATTCCACTATTTCATAAATTATTTAATAAAATCATCATTTTACCTCAAATTTATTTTCCTAAAATATAATAATTTGTTTGGAAATCCATATGCAAAAGGTTAAACAAAAACACACCAGGCCATTTGTAAATAATCATCAATAATCCCAAACCAACCATTGTAAATAAATTAAAAATTAAAATTAAAATAAAAAATTATTAAATGTTTCAATTGAGAGGAATTTTATTATGATGTTACCTACCTCAATTCATGATAAAAAATTTCCTAATCCTGGATTTTCCAATGGTGAGTCAATGGATAAAATGATGATAAAGGGATCCTATAATCAAAATTTCCTAATAAAATTCCAAAACCTATATTGTTACATCAATTAGTGAAGAAGGAATATGAGGGATAATGTAATTCAATGATAGATATTGGATATAATTTCCAAGAGATAATAAACACATCAATTGAAACTTGAATCTAGAAAGTATTATTATTAGAAGAGGAAAATTTTTCCCTATAGAGCGCCCAAGTTATTTGTGGTGAAATGTAATTTTAGGGAGTGGGTTATCATTTTAAAAATATATTCATAGAAAAAATGACAAAACAACACTATTATTTCTTAGCTAGATCAGCATCACAGGCTAGTTGGTGGTGGTAGGTGAATCTCTTAGGATACAATAAGTCCAAAATATTAGCTAGTTGGCCCCTACCAATGATCTAGTAAAATTCTTGAAGGAAACAATTTCTTCCACCCACCCACCAGCTAGCTGGTGACCCTCACAAGCTGGATAGTGGGATTCTTATAGGAAACCCCCTAATTCCATCCCTCCACTAGTAGTTCAATGGACCATACTTTCTAGCTAGTGGACATCTTATAACCACTCTATCTGTATGACCTTTTCCATTCTCAATCATATTCCCCAAAAACCTCTGAGACAAAATAACCAGAATCAAAAAACTATCTAGTCTACTATAAATTCTAAAAAATGAAAAATAAAATAGAAATTTAAATTATAACCAAGAAATATTGAATAAAATAAGATAAAACATAAAATAAATAAATCCATGAAACAAATAAGGTCCATAACTGAATTCTGTCAAAGGGATCTTATACCTTTGATATTGGACATGCTCATTATATTCTTGTTCCTTCTCAAGTTCATTAGTAAATAAATGTATAATATTAAAAAAAATTAATCACATAAATAAAATATTACCTACATATTTACATTTTCTTCATTTCCCACCATTTGAGAATAATGTTATAATTTTTTTGAAATATTTATAATATTCCATGTAATTGGTTCCTTACTCTGAATACTTATTAGGATAAATGTGTGTGAAACCTTTTCAAGTGTTAAAATATATCTCCTTATCTATTTTAATTTTTTCCCTTATGTCTAGTACTCTCCTCATTTGGGAAGAAATAAAAATATTGTTAAGCTTCATAATGGTTCATGAATCCATGTCATGATCCTAAAAAGAATAAATATTTTAATCAAATTTATTAGGGATTATACTCTTTAATATATTAACTATGGTGGAATATTTATGAATTTCTCCATATCTTCAAATTGATAATACTATTTTGTTAACTCAAACAGAGAACTTGTCACTATTTCATCTCCACCCATTTAGATTTCCTAAAATTTATCCTAAAATTTTATAACCATGAATACATAACTATATTTTGTACATAATAGATATCACAGGGTTTCTCCTAAATTCCATTCACTATTTTTTTTTCAAGTGACTCATTTCAGTTCCTTCCCTTATAAGGATGATTGTAATGTGTTTTTTTGTATCCCTTAAAATTTTATTTTATTAATATAAATAAATTTATACGTTTTTAAAAAATTTGGGAATATGTATATCATTCATGTTGGTATTAAGATTAATTTAACCAAGAAACATAAGATAAGTAATTATCATCTCCTTCAATATATGGAATCCATTTCAATTAAACATAGTAAATCCTTTGGTGTTTATGTTCTCCATAGTATCCAAAAATCTCAATGATAATAAGATATAAGTAATTTAAGAGAATTTATATCCATTGGAATACCTAAAACTACTTAAATAAGGTTATAATACCAAATAATAGGTCGAGGATAGAGTATACAACCACTAAGCGAGGGGTGGATCACTAGTTTACCTCAAACACTAACTCTTGATCAATGGTTTACATGTCAAGATATTATGATTGGATCTTGATAGTTATAATGAGATAACAACATATATAGTGAGAAATAACTCACATGAAATGAAGAATAATATAGTGTTTACCAAATCCTTTGATAAAGTGGGTAATCCCTAATAATTAATGGTTTATATCCCGCTACACACATTCCTAATTTTATTACTTATAATAAGGAAAGATCAGAGAGAAAAAATTGTACATTGATTATGAGAATGAATAATATTTTCAAAAAAAATTGATTTATCATCACTTTCCATTTTCTCAAGTGACTTCAAATGGATCTTATGTGTAATTTTATTCTTCTCCACCATCACATCCAAAAACATATTGAAATGATTGATCTGTTATCTCAGTGACTCACCTCTTTTTTAAAGCAGTCTTTTAAATTTGACATTCATTATATATTTATAACAAGGAAATAATCATGGAATATAAGTATATAAAATTCCTATTTTTAGGTGACATTATCTGTAACTAAAATTCTCATCGAATATCCTCTTATATCCCCATTTTTCATAGACCTTTTATATATATCTTCACCATAAAATTTCTATCACCAATTCAATTTTTTTCCTCATGGTTCCACATATATATATTGTATTTGTTATTATATTTTCAAAACTAATATTTATCATGATCATATTAGATACATTCTAAAAATATTATCTACTATGACAATTTTTCAATAAGCTCTTTCACATGAGAATTTCTTTTTCACAAAAACGGGTTTTGAGAAACTTTTTTTATGCATTCTCCATTTGGTGTATCTAATATCTATATTCAATTATTAATGGTGGAAACCATAGTACCACTCCCACACAAAATGTTTTTGCTTTAATAGTGGAATAAATTATCAAAAATACCCATTTAAGGTCTCTTTGTATCCTACGTGAAGAGATCTAAGTTGTAATCCATCTATTATGGGAGTTTCTCCATTTTCATATTCATGGTGTTGGTATTTGAAGAACTATATTGGGAATAAAATTTATCATTACATCCATTCAAAATAATTTTTCCCTCCCAAACCCCCATTTCAGAGGTTCTCCATTATATAGATCTTTTTTCCACAACATTTCTCCCTTCCATTACATTCAAATAAACTCTTAAAAGACTCTTAATCATACCTAATAATATTATATATAAATAAAAAGTCAAAACCCATTCATAAATATACAATTAATGGCATAAAAATTAATTAATCCATCTATAAAAAGAATTGTGTTCTCCCCAAACATTCTATGGAGTCTTCAGGTAATTTTAGTGATTCCGCACCTTCAAAAAATAATTTTCTTAGGGTAATTGGTCATTGTGATATATAATCCCACATTAGTGTTTTATAATTATTTTTATTCTTGATTATCAATATCATGACCTTCTATTTTTCATGTATTTATATTTGCAATGTTTAATTTTTGGATTCCATGGACATGGTCCAAGGAATTTTTATTCATAATTATAGGGATTTAAGGATTCTTTCTCATTGGTGAAATTCATAGATTTAAGTATTCATTCTCATTGGTGAAATTCACAGATTCATGTATTAGATATTTTCAATAAAATTATGTAACTAGGTAAGACAATTCATTCACATTTATGAATTAGATAATCTCTTATGATTTTTTGGTTAATTTTGATCTATTGAGGAGTAGATTGATTGAATTCTACTGAAATTGAAAGTTTATGAAAACAATGATTTAAGAATAACTAGTTTAAATGAAAAATTTGGGTTTCTAATTAACCATCAATTATTTGAATGAAATTTTAAAAAATATAAATTAAAATCTTCAATGAAAATTTATTTTGTTAATCCATCAATTTAAAATAGAGTTTTTTTGAAAATTATAGTTTTTTAAAGTGAATTGATTATATGTAATGTTTTGGATTCTATATTAAATTGATTTATATAGGTTGTATTTCACTACAACCGTAATAGTTACACAACATGGTTATTTTTAATTTGGTGAAATTTTTATCATTGTTCATAAATATTAGTTTCTTTTTAAAACTACTATAGATATAAATGTTACATAGTAATTGGAAATAATTTTTTTCAAAAGTTTTAATTTTTTTAAAAACTTTTTGGAATCACTAATCTACAATAGATTTAGAACTTCTGTATTCATTTTAATAACAATTTTATAATTTCCCTTTTAAATATAAAATAATGATATATTTTTCACTATATTTTCTATGATGGTGGCTAAGGAAAATTGTTATCTAAAATGAAACTTACTGGTTATTTTAACCAATGTTAATTAGTTAAACAATTTTTACAATAACTTGTGATGGATTTTACAATGTTTGGAGGTTTTGAAAACTGTGTATATATTTATTTTGGCTATTTTCAGTGAAATTTGTTTAAAACACAAATAATCTCTTAAAATAAACATATATTAACGAGGCAATTGAATATAATATTTTCTATAATAAGAAATACATACATATTAGAACAATAATAAACAAAGTTTTTGTCAATAATGAAAATGAAATAAATAAGGGATCCACCAGCACTCGTACACTATTTTATAAAAAAATAAGCATACATCAATTTTTATTTTATTTTAATGTTGTAGAGGTGGGATTATTTTTTATCATAATATAGGATACAAATAAAACTAAGGGGTATCATCATCACCCTTACCCTTCATGGTGAGACAAACACACACACAATATTGCATGGTTTAGCTACTCATTATTTTCCTTCTGACTACCAAACTTCATTTTCTATATTAAATATATAATGTATTATTAATTAGTTTTATTTTGATATTTATCTTTGAAAATATAATAAAAAAATTTATCATAATAATTGGTAAGTAATTCAATAAATTTTCACTATTTTAGTACAAATTGATTATTAATATCAAATACGCTAGTCAACACACTCCCCAAAACTATAAATAACTTATCCCAAGCTATCCTACTCAACATATATATCTAATTCACAAATATTTTCTTATATAAAGCTTTTAAATCATTTGTATTCACCCCATACATGTCAAATGGTGTCACCTGAGAAAAAATGGAGTACTGAAATATAGATCACCCCTAATTCTAGTAATAGAGTATTAGATGAATAATCTGAATAAATATGTGAAGTATAAAACCATTAATTATCTTTATATCATTTACATTCTGGTATTATTATACAAATAAAAAGTATAAAACAAGTTTGAACATGATATATTATATAAATATGTCAAATTATTTAAAAATAAAAATTTATATTAATTTAACTAATATTCTCTACCCTAAATAATGATATGGATTAAAAATTAGTAAATGGAGGAATAAAAATATATTAATTTAATTCATAAACACCAATATTATTTTCCTCATACACAATTATAAAAAATTCATTATCTTCATCCTCCTTCATCAGATTTATTATTTCAATATCATCACTGATTTATAGATTATGTTTCCCTCATTGATGGGGTCCACCTCTAAAAAACATTCCTTCAACATAATCACCCATATCGTAAAATTATCTTGGTTTGACATAGACTAAAATAATCTGTTATTCAATGATATTATCATATACATAAAATACCATTTTATATTATGATTCCAAAATAAATGGACCATGTTCTTCAAATTCACCAATATTGATCAACTGAGATAAGCTGACATAGTTAAATTATAATGAATCTTTCTGGATAAACTTATAAATATTGATTCACAATATTTGGAAAAATAAAAGAGAAATATATCATAGATAATTTAATTCAATAATATCAATAAAAAATATGCACAATTACAACTCTATTGATTTAGTGATGATGTCACTCTTTTGTGTTTTAAAAAAGTTTCCAAGAAAAACTATATGAAACATAATATTTTAAATATTATAATAACTAAATCTCTTAGTATAATTCATAAAAATTCAATCCAAATATTTCAAATCATCTAAAACTATAGCATAGTTATCATTATTCAAGATCTATATAGAATAATTCAAAAAACAAATTGTTAATGGGGATGATTATGTTAATATATTATGAAAATAAAATTGATTAGGATATTAAATAATGTTAAAATAAATTAAAAATATCATTTTAAATGTATTTTTTATATCTATCTCAATTAAAGTTTGAGTCTAAAGTTGTCTTTTTTTTCATATTTAGTTATTCAATGAAAGGATCTACAAAATAAATATTTTACATCACATATAACTATTATTGAATAAAATATTTTATTTATTATGTAATTTATAATATTTTACAAGAATTATGAAATAATGTTGTAGTTTTTTAAAAAAATATTGGGGTACTGTAATTATTTTTCATCATCACTATCTTGTTCAAATCAGATGAATCATGTCACAATTCAATCCTAATACCTCAAAAAATATAAGATAATTTTCTCATTATATCCATAAAAAGTGAAGCCTTTTTTGTGCTCTTTTTCTCACATAATACTTTTGATGTCCTAGATTCTACTAACATTAGGACATGTATATATCTTTGTATAACTAAGAATGATTTTGGTAACAACATTATTTATGATAGAAAATTGTTTTGTTTTATTAGTTTCATCCAATAAAATAAGAATCTACTCTAAAATCATAGATAATACTTTATATATAATTCCATATTAGTACATTATACAGTACAAACTCATTAGAAAGAAAATGTTTATATATTTTCTATTTCCTTTATAAATCTCTTTGTTTTAATCTCCCATTAATTCATAAAACAGGTTTGATTTTTTAGGAAGCTTTTATCTTGAATTGGAATACCCAAATTCAAAATTATACACTAGTGATATTCCATGATCTTCATCATGATGTGGTGTAGTTCTAAAATAATCATTTATAAGGTTTTTAATTTTGTTCATCTCTTTTTATTAACTAACGTTTTATTCAAATAATTTCTAGACCATTAACATTATGCATTTTTTGAGTCTCTATGGAAAATCTATTACAAAAATCTAGTAGAAAATTGACTCAATATCAAGAGATCAACAAAATAATGTCTTATAAACCATCATCTTAGATTAAAATTCATTCATGGATATTTCTTCTTCCATCTCGGTCATTATTATGAATTGAAAAATCTAAAACACCCTCTAAACATTTAACATATTACAATATATTCTTAGGTATATTAATCAAAAAAATAAATTTTTATCATATTAATAAATATAAAAATATACAATAAAACACATATTAATTAAATAAAATCATGTTCAAAAATTTAAATCATGTAAAATAAAGTCACAAGTTCACTTAATTGGTTAAATTAACTTATATTAAATAATGAATAGGCATTAAATACTAAAAAAATTGTAATAAAATATTATAACTAAATAAATTAAATTCAAAATAATATTATTATAAATTATTAATAAATCATTGATAAAAAATCACAATTGAATTTCATTAGAGAAACATTTAATAAATAAAATTCATATAAAAAATATAAAAGATTATTATATATATATAATATTCTATATAGTTTTTGTTAGCTAAAATATTTATCCAATTCAACTCATACATTACATATAGATTTGAACCAATTATCCTAATGAAATTAAAACACTTATAATTTATTAACTTTAAATTTACAATTAATAAATATATAAAATATATCCTCATAAAATAAAAACATACAACCCTAGAATTTAAGTAGAAACAGATATTTTTATAATTTATCCAAAAAAAGTAAAGAATCAAAGAAAAAAAGAATTAAAATATCTAAAATTAAATTGAATCTACAATTTATCTTTTTCTATTGATAAATTAAATTTAAATACAAGATCTACAGTACAACCATCTTGAAAATTGGAGAGGAAAAAATGGAAAATGAAATGAAATATCTAATCTCTGTAAAATAAAATGTGTGTACTCGCCCACTTATAAAAAAAATTAACAATAAATTAAACTCTATAAAATAACTATAAAAATAAATAATCACAACAATAAACCAATGTGATAGGATAAAAGGGTTTATATGAATGAAAGTTTAGAAACAACATGAAAAGATATAAAATAAAGATCAAGTTGTGGTGGTTGAAGAGAGAGGTATAGCTTCCAATGAATGAATAACATCATAGAATTGAAATAAAAACAAGTAGTGGATAATTATTGTTTTTTGGTCAACCATCAAGGGGTAGAGATAGTGAGAGAAAAATAATAAATTAGACCATATGGTGAAAATAGTGTTTAATTTCCAAAACTACTTTGAATAAGAGACCATCAAGAGGATATAATGTGGTTTCTTAAAAAACATCCAAAAAGTATTATTTACGAAGTGTATATTCATAATTTCCAATAATACTATTTCATAACATATAATTCAGGTCTATTTTATCATTTATTGGATGAACTTTTTAAACCAACACTAATAAACCACTGTAAAACCTTGTGTTTTATAGTTTTTAATGATTGATTTCTGATATGTTATTTGGAGTTGGATTTTGGAATTTATCACACCAGGTATGTAAATAGTTCAAAATGGTTTTTATGAAACAATTTGTTAAAAACCATCAAGATTCCACCCTGGTAATGTGGCGTAAATGAATATGACCCAAATTTTGTCTCAAGTCAGAGTTATCATTTTTTGAGTTGTGAAGTCATGGGTCCCAAAACAATGGATAGAATGAAGATTTCACCATAAAAAGTAACCATAAAAATTTATTTGAATCATTAACTTGGCCATGGAAAATATTGTTTACCCTTGTTTTGAAGTTTTTTAAATCATTTGTCTATTTTTTAAAGGACATTTAATATTTATTTTAAAAAGAAATATTTTTCCCACACCCAGGAGATATGATAACTCTTCAGTCATACCTTGAATGAAAATATTAACACCATGGTTGTATCTGTAATAGGATCATTGTCCCATGAATGGTATAAATTATGTGCTCAATTATATACTTACATGCTAAGGATTTTTTAGGTCTTTATATAATATTGAATAATCAACCTCTTACCACATGAGAACAAATTTTTTATTTGAGTTCAATGATGTGAAAATACTTGGGGAAGTGGATTTGGATGTTTTTATGTGTATGGATGTAAAATATTGTGATATCTATAATATGGTTAGGAATACTAATGAGGGAATGAAATTGGAGAAAGGAAATTCCTTCACATAAAAATTTCACAGTTGGAGATTTGATTGTGATGAAGGGTAATAGTTCCTTTATTCCCTCAAAGTTAGTTCATGTGCACAAAATTCCTTCATCATCGAGGAGTCATTTGTGATAGTGAGGTACAACTCCTTCATGCTGATATAGATCCTTCATACTATAAAATCATTCACAAGTAGTTGAATGGACTTATTCCTAGTATCCTTGTTTCTCTAAATGAAAAAAAAACATTTGTGTGTGGCTGATGCTGCTCATTAGAAGTTATGTACCCTTAGATGTTTACATACTTACTAAGTACCAACATTTTATTGGAGACTATATGGTTCCAATATGGTTATTTATTTTTTGAAAGAATCACTTCTAAATATGATAATGAACTTCGGGGTAAGTATCATTCTTTGGAACCTCTATCATTTGAGACCTTCTTTTAGTAATTCATCATGAACTGGGGGATAATAATTGAATCACTCGTGGACCACTTTTCCATGAACTACTTCGAACTGAACGTAGTTAGTATACTACATTTTAAACATATAATAAAATATGTAGGTATATTCAAGTATTTTTTTCATGGGTTTATCTATGAAAGTCCCCATTATGGTGAACTCAGGTTGATCCCTTTTACAAAGGGATTCTATAGTGATCCTTTGTGATAGGCTTCTAAAAATTCCCCCTTCTTGAAGGTTACCTAGGAATATTATTCATTGAGGGAACTGAAGTAAAGACCTTAAAATGATTCCTTTACTCCTAGTACCCATGAAAACAAATCTCCCTTTTTATAGAAACCTCATAGAATTTGAAGTGATGGGTTCCTAGTGATTTTTCATTACTATCCTTAATTTTCCTAGGCTATGAATCATTTTTTCCATTAATAGAAACATTGTGAACAAACCCATTTATGGTCAGTCATGCCTCTATTATTACATTTACCTTACACATGTCAAATAACTAGGTCAAATCAACCAAAATTACATTCCTAAATTAATTTATACAATTTTAAAACCCCTAAAAGGTGATTCCATTTTGAAATCAGACAAAACTACTATAGTTTTATGGGAAATCTATACCCATCATAATTTACCCTCCAATCATGTGTTCCCTTGATAAAATATACCTCTAAATAAATCCTCCCTAGAAGATATAACCCACAAGTTAACCATGAATATTGTATTCCATTGATAATAGAGATTCATATTGTGAAGAAAACAGTGAAACCTTCCATGGATCAATATGCTCATCATGACTAGCCAAGTGTTGAGTAAGTCACCATTTGGTCCACAAAATTGGATATGGATCTCATGATAAGGACCTACAAATAGGTGCAATCCCTATGATTTCCTTAAAGGTAATCCGACTAGGTTTAATTAAGAAAAAACAAATTTCACCTAACTCACCTACCAAGCCAGAAATCCATAAGTAACTTCCATGTTTGTTTCTCCCTAGAGCATGTCAAGAAACCCATACATAGACCTAAACCAAATTCTCAAAGGTATATATCTTCCATGAGTCTAGTCATACCTCTTTGACTAACCATGGATTTTCAAAAAGTTTATTCAAGTATGGGCCTCCAACCCACTATAATCCCTAATCATACCCTCATTAATGGCCTCATACTGATGATACATTAATGATCCATACCCATATCAGCAGCCCATGTGTAAGATCCAACTCATCCACATGGTTCTATATCCTCTAAGAAACTCATAATTAATGATCTATATTCTCAATGAGTTGGAATGTTCTCAATGAGACATATTTTTCGTGAGTGAATTATTCCTTAAAAAGATATATTACTTATGAGAAACCTTTCCACAATGGAATATATCCATGTGGGTAACCATAAACTATTATATTTATTCACTAAGTGGTCAGATGAAACATAATGTATCACTCACACATTTTTCAGAGACAACCCATTTCTAGCCCAATCATAATAGGATGTTTTAGTTGTATGGATTTAAGATACATGGAATACATTCTTAATTCATGATGTTAAAATGCATGTATCGGTCCTCTCATGTGACATTAAACTGTTAAAACCTAACAATATGGACATTAATTCTTGTTAACCAACAAATAAACATCCTTTAGGTTCATACTAAACACCTCATAGTCCATGTATGCATACACAAAAAAATAATATTACTTAGTCATGAATATATGATCTCAATAGGCAACCCAATGTTCCTTATAAAATAACCCTAAAGGAACGATGTATCCCATTATGTTTAATTTAACTACATGGGTTTTAATTCCCCTCATTTGGATAAGTAGAAATCCCTTTATAATGTTCTAGATCCCAACTCATTAACAAATACATCCTCCTGGGATGTAAGTAAATTCTAAAGATCCTGGGTGTATGGATTTAAGATGTAATGTAATGACCAAGTGAAGGAAATATAGAAAAACTCTAATATATGTTGATAAATATACTATGATATATATAGATGTTCACAGTAATTCATGGTTTTAATCAATAAAATTACACGATGGTAACCAATTCCACTTTCTTATTTGGGAAGGATTATCATATATAACTTTAATATATAAGATTTTCCTATAGTATGAACTAATATCTCTAGAGGGTGTGATGAGACCGACATCACATCATGTTGGATATTATAAAATTATAATCACAGGAACATTCAAAGAGACCTCCTGGATCTGGAAATCAATTCTTTGTTGATTAAAAAAACAATATAAGAGTGGACATCAGAAACAAAATGGTAAACCAAATAAAAAATACATTTACTCAAAATGGGTGAGTTATATCCAGATCATGGAATCATATTTCTCACAAAAAATTCCTAATAAAAAAATGTTTATTAGAAATATAATGTTTAACATTAAGTGAATCATTTACCCTTGAATGTTATTAATTAACTACATATTGTTACTTGATATTTTGTATTAATAGATTTTTTGTTAGTGATTGTTGATCCATTTAGGACTTATAGGAAAAGTTTTAATATCCCCCATCCATCTAAAAATCAAATTAATTTTTTCATTTTGGAACTTCAAGCTACCAAAAATGAACCTTTAACATCCATGGAGCTCTCCCGGACACAATCAATAAACAAGATTCCAAACATATGCCTCTACTGTGATAAAAGAAGTGGCCCCACGATCTGAGATAACAATGGCACAATCTTAAAATCTTTAATATCTAGTGGTGACTTCCTAATTGTAAGACTACCACCTCATCAGGGTTATTTAAATATTGGAGATAGAAAAGGAATTCCTTCGGATGAAAAATACTCATAGAAAATACTTCCAAAAGGGAATATATGAAATCCAATGGCACTTGTCATTATATGAAACCATATCAGTAGCCTCCCCTCAAGTCACAAAAACACTCATTTTCATTACCTTTGGTAGGTAGTGGTGTTTATTTAATGCTTTAGTTTTTTTAGGATCCACCCAGGATGGATATTACTAATTGAAATCATCACCACCAACACTATAGAGCTTCAATCCCTAAATAACTCACAATAGAGGTCTACATGGAGAAACTTACCCCAATCACCTAGACCATGGTGTCTAGGTGGTGGTATCACCAAGGTATGAATACAACTAAAGGAAGGGATAATTTTTTATATCCTTGTTACTGACAAATAATATGATATTCATATACTAGAGATGACTGAAGATAAGGACCATATTTTTTATCACCCTCAATACTCCTATAAGAATCTATTTAAATACTAGAAGGAATATGTTGGCATATCCCAGTGGTAACCAAGGAGAAAGCTTATGACCTTGATTCGATATATAATTCCCATTAGTATATCCTAGTGGTGACTGAAGAGCATGCCAATTTTGTCTTGTTCTTTCAAAGCCTACCATTATATCCTAGAACTACTGTAATACCATCATCAACCTATTATAGTAGTAATCAGGGGAAGACATATATCCTTACTCCAACCAATGAAATGAGAGATCATATATATATATATATATATATATATATGTAAACTAAAAAAATATATCATATTCTATATCCCATTTAATGGATTTCAATAAAATATTAGTGAAAAATGAGAACCATGGTTGGGATTTAATTACTATTACTACTAGATTTCACCATAATATCCCAAAAATCACTCTAGAGAAGACTTATATCCCTTAATTCACCATATGTTTTTGTCAGTATACCCTAGAAATCACATTGAAGTGGGATTATAACCCCTCTCCCAAAAAATTAGATTGATATCATTTTCAATAAATGAAACAGGTTCAAGATTATGTCTTGGAATATAAAATTTATTTCCATCAACATATATTAGTTTAAAAAATTGATAAATATTGCAATATTTTTTACCTCATCTAGGAATCCTTTCATCATATTCTGATAGTGATTGAAGTCTTTAAATGGGATTATATCCCCAATATATCCAATCCTTGAATACTCACCAATATATTATGGGATTCTCCCAAGATATCCATCATCATATTCCATATATATGGAGGGAGTCATCTCAAAGGGTTTCTATTAATGTAGTTTATTTTCTATACTGTGATTATATGATCATGGTTGATGTTTTTTCCATGGTATCCCAATCACAAAGATCTAGGAGGTCACTTCAAGGGTATTATATAACCCATGATCAATCTTATGATCCTTATCTAAAAAAAATATAATATTTTTTAATCCCCTAAATTTATCATAATAGATTCCCAATAATTTTCTACCTCATTATCAGTATGAGAAGGAATCTCCATCCATAGAGGTCATTCATATTATACAATGATTAAAAGCTCTGAAGGTCCTCCCTAGAGTTCAAGCCAAGGAGGTCCTCACTATATAAATATGATGGTCAACCATTGGGATCCTCCATATAGTATATATTATTATATTTCACCCCATAGAAATAATATCAATTGGAATGATGGTCTTATCCTTGAAAACCCATCAACAACGGGTATCCTTGGAGGTCTTCCATGTGAAAGGTTATCTAGTAACTACAGATGTATTTCCTATGGTACTCATTTTCATGGTCCCCCCTCAATGGTAACTCTTCACATTTTAATGTTCTTCCCTGTATCAAAATATCTAATATACAACCCATATATCAAGAGGCACTCTATAGTTCAAGTAAGACTATTACAAGAACATTATCACAAACTAGTGATATCTCATCCCAATAGTAGTATATTAAAGGTAGATGGTCATTATCTATCTCACCCAAGGATATATTATGCTATAAATCAGTAATAATGGTTTTAATAAATATACTCCCCTTGAAAGAGAAGTGGGGAAACGTCCTCTATTGATATATCTAGTTGATAAATCCTTTAACTTGGATGCGAAGAATTTTATTGTCAAGTGGAAATATCTAACCAAAGTAAGAATCCATATCATTCTTTTTCCAACAGGTACTCCCACTATGGAATTAAAATATGCTGAAAGTGGAATCCAAACCTTATATATGTCACAATTTATATCCAACTCTTTGCAATCTCAAGGTGAATCGTCTTCTTTACAGGGAGTTTGAAAACCATATCAAGTCAAGGATTAAGCTTTATCAAAAAAAATTATTCACTTCTTTCTTAGTTACCTAAAATCATTAATTGAAGAATTAGTGATAGTATATCAAATTGTTTTGTATAAAAAACTAAAATTATATCCTCTAGATAGATATTGATTCCCATAATGACGTGTTTATAAGAGGTTGGGGAGAATATTGAGTGATATACATTACACTATTTAATAGCTAGCATAATCCATCGAGAAAGAAAACTTACAATATAATTTCATCAAGTAATGTCTCAGAACTAGTTTTCGTATATTATAGTTGGATTATCCTATTAAAGGATACATTCCTTAGAGACTATAAATAATACACCTAATGGTTGGAATCCGTTAAGAGTTTCTTTAATCAATCAAAAAGGAGGATCAACCATGCCTCCCACTTGAGGAAAGAATAACTCACTATTGAAAAATCCTTAGTGGAAAGTATCTCTTGAGCCTCAAGATCAATATATATAACCAATGTATATATACAATACAAAGAAGAAAATAATGTTATAATGTAATTTGGATCAACAACATTACCAAAGAAATCCATGTTCATAATTATAGGTGAACTTACAACAACACTGCCACTCACTGGATCATCAAACTGATATTGGATCCAAGATGTGGTCGTGGATGATCTAATACAACCCCATCCTAGAGTTTTGGGGGCATTGTTACCCACATAACCTATAAGGAGATTAGTCTAACCAAGATCAGGTGAATCTTCACATGAGGTGACATCATACTTCCTTCCATTACATGACTCATCTTCTTCGCTAGGATCACACTCTGTAAAATACACATAAGAATCTTTCCAGGTCATCATATATTAAAGGGGGAAGTTTAATCCTCATAGAGGTCATAATCCAAAATATTCTACTAACAAATTTAATGTTAAATAATAATATGATATTTCTCTTGAGGTAAGTTTATAGGTTGAAAATTCCTCATATTACTCTTCAGATAATGAGGATATGATACTCATTGGGTGCATCATGTTAGTAAATTTTATTTTCATTGGGATCATAGAAATCCTAATTCATTACCTTATTATGAAAGAATTTTTTGAGAAAAAAGAATTCAAAAAGTGGTTCACATTTAAATCCATGAAAAATGTGTGCATACTTAGCAAGATAGGCATGATCATGATCTTGGTGTTCATCAAAATATCTCTCTACCACCTACTTGACACACCTCGACTAAATACAAGGAAAAGGCAGTTTCCATATCCTACATTCCACATAAATATGCTGAAATACTATCATAAAGAGAGAAACTAGTGATATTTGAAGTGGATTTGGAGAAACTAAATCAACCTAATGTTGAATTACTCATAGAAAATATTCCTACTAAGTATAATTCTAGGATAGAGGCTGATATTTATCTTTTGAGGAATTCTCTTGAACTGGAAGGAGTTATTGAACATATAAGATTAGATTCAATCCATTTAATTTTTTACAAGTCTACAAAACTAAATTATATACACTCATTGGTATAATATTATCATGAAATACTTTTACTATGTTGGTGACAATAAACATTTCATAAAAACCACCCTAGATCAACTTGAGTTTTATGCCCACACTATGTTTATGATGGCTGAGCATATCAAGATTCTTCTATCATCCATATTTCCACCATAAAATCTTCAATTCATTGAGTCTCATGATTATTGAATAGAATCCATGGAGGGGTGATGCTTGGAAATGCATCCAGAGAGAAATCTATATCTCGAGTGTGTTCATGTGACTCCGCCTCTACATATTTTTGGAAATTCTAAATTTTTATCCATTAATATTATTTGAAACAAAGAAAAATACCTAACACATATTTTGTATCGATGTCACCTCCCGATGGAATTATCAGATCAACTAGAGATAGCTAATATCATATTATTCTTATAGACTATAGATTGAACTCTATTCAGCTAATATAGTAATCAATTATTTTGTATTTTGAAAACTAGGAAGACCTCAATTATAAGTTTCTCTGAAAAATTACCTCTACACTATAAAAATGGACATTGATCTCTCCAACTATATGTGACATGAAAATGAGAGTGGCTTAGATTTCATAACCAGATGGAAGGCCCTAACTAAATCTCTAAACTTGAAACATCCACAAGAGAAGTTTCTAGAGATATGTATAGAGAATATTTAGGGTGAGTTTCAAAAACATTGTATTATACTAAAATATATTGTTTTGTTATAATATTGTATAGTATTTACATGGTGATTGGAGGATGTAATCCATTACAAAAAGGTTATATCTTTACTGATAACGATCACTCAAGTGAAAAAATCTGGTTGAGTAGATACTACAACCATCATGCTCAAACCAACACCATTGCGAGCTCTACCTCATAGGCCCACTGAATATCATGTAGTGCCACCCCCTAAACCTCAGAAGAAAAAATAGTTTTATCATAAATTGTGCATAAAATGACTATAATGATTAGAATTTTATTTTTAAAAGATAATAATTTACATTAATGTAGAATAATTTCTTAGATAATTCATTATCACGTTAGAGAATTACATTCTCTGTTGAAAGCCAAAAAACCCAATAAATTTTGATTAAATTAATTCCCTATTTTTTTCCTTCAAATAAATTATTTAATATATGGATAAATATATGAAAGTAAAATTAGTTATTCCCCATATGAAGGTGACTTGTGTCTCTTCCATCTCACTGGAATAGGAAGGAGAATGGAAGGAAATAATAAAAAAGGGTGAATAGATTCTTAATGAATGGATAATTAAGAAATCAATTAACTGGGCACACATTATTCATAGGATACAACTAAATTTTCTAGTAAGGATGCAAATTCACCTTATAAATTTTGATATCATATCATCATCATCATATTTTTATGATAGTTTTCGGAATAATCATTGGAAAAATAAGGCATAAGAGAAAGAGTCCTTATGGTACCCAAGGAGTTATAGTTCCTCTCAAACTAATAGCCTCTATTATTGGAAAGACATGAACCACCCCCACCAAATATATACTTCATCTGATAATGACCTATGATATGGATTACAGAATTTCATCCACTTGGTAGACCCCTTCACTGATGAAGAATACACATATGAATGCAAGATCAACATCGACAATAGAAGAATCAGTTATATAGGTTGAGTATTTTAAGGAAGAAAATGTTTAAATAGGATATAATATTGATCTACCGTTTCTTTTATGTCCATATAATTTGTAGAAACATGAATTAAAGTACTCCATAGAGCCCAACAAGTACCCAAATCTTCTCTAGAATCTCCTAGGGCATGTTTGAATCTAATCATTTTATAGGGAAGATTTGTAGGTGTACAATTTTTTAGTAAACATATAAATGTTGTAAATAAAAATAAAACAAACACTTAATGATCATAATTCCCTTATATTATACTTAGTAATAAGAGTCGTCAGCTCAAGCATCCTAAGTAAATAATTTTTGGGCTAAGGAACAACCTTATGGAAAGAAGCGTGTACCCCTAGTCTAGAAATATGACACAAAGAAATTGTTGTTCATTATCCTTTCCAACCTTTAAATTTTTAATACACTTAACCAATCAAATATATTTGGGAGTCACACAAAGATTCCCTTATAATACCTCCAACATTCAAGTCTGACTTTGTTATGACCAAATGGTATTGTGAAGAGATCGGTTCAGCTAAATGTCACATGGTCACTTCCTTCACCGAACATGATCAAGAAGCTTATAAAAATAGTCATATCAAACACATGTATATATATGGAAATATGGATAATATTTTTTCCATTGATATTTAAATGATAATTTATTTAGGATCATTCTCATATCAGTTTTCACTATCATATTCTTAAGCTATATTGAAGAAAATAATATTCTTTCCCACTTGACAGTTCATGGGTATGAACTAAGATAAGAGAATACATATTGAAGGATAAAAAATAAATCCTCATTAGATGATCGCATATCCTACTATGAATTCCTAGTGGTTAAACACGACACAACATTCATTGTATTTCTATAAATTCCATAACTCCCCAGACACATGATGATACTTTAATCCAGATATCAATGCCTTAAATTCTCTTTCAATGGATATGTTAGGGTATCGTATGATGATAATTCCCCCCTTTGATTCCAGAAAAATCCCAATATATAAAAATACGGTTTTATAAGAGGGAGAGGTTATAGATTGTGGTATATATTTTCATTCATATCACTACTTCCAAAGTATTTGAATTGGACCCCATAAATACATGTACCAAACCTGATGGAAACTATGTGTTTCCCATCAATATAATTCAGTTAAAATCTTATAATATGGAAAGTAGTAGTTTTTATGTGTTCTAATTGATTATAATATAAATCATCCGATATTTGTATTTCTATATTCAAGTAAAGTTAATATCCCAATTGAGAAACTACCACCAATGAGTAAAAACACTACTTTCCAAAAAAATTGAATCAATTTGGTTTCATATTTTCATTAACATCATGTAATACTAGAAAAACATTACTCTCAGTTATTTCATTTGATACTCCTCACCTATATACATATAAATCCTTAAATGGGAAGTAATGTAGGGGTTAAGACATATCTTGTCCCATCATCATGACATCAGTTTTTTAAGACAAACCCATCCATTCAGAAAAAGGGTGTCATTAAAATGGAATAAATTAAAATACCCCCCACCCAATTATTTTTTAGATCTAATAAAAAAAAATATTCTCTAAAATATCATAATGACCATCCATATTATACATACAACAATATAATGGAAGTATATAATCAATAAGAATAAGAAGAACTCAGATATGCCCATCCTATATTCAAGGATGGTGTCTCCACCACCATCATTGAACTCTACACTACAGTGAAATTGACTTTTACCAATAGTAATTTAGTGAAAAACAATATATTTATTGGTATAAATGAGTAATTCCAATAGATATTATGTTTTATGGGTATAAAATCTAAGTACCAACATTTCTTTTTACCAAAAAATATAATTTTTGTTATTAATTGTTTAATACAAACATATACATTAAAAACAATTAAATTTGTTACTATATCATACTAATATTGAAATTTGTTTCCAATAAATAGATCTAATGTTATTAATTTTTATTTCTAATAGTTTATTTTCAACATATAAATCTGTTACTAGTATTTCTCTAGTAAAAAAATAATTTAACAAATTTCTTTTATTAATAATATTTTATTAGAATAATTATATTACTATTATAAATAACATTTCAATATGGAAATTTGTAATTTAAAAAAATGGAAAAAATTAAACATATTACCTCATATATTTCTGTTGCCACTCCCCACCCCATGTAATGGCCTCCCAATCTTTTTCGCTCACCACCAATGTTGTAGCGATTCTCACCTTCACTCACATCCTCAGTTCATCACACCCCACACCCACACAGTCAATTATATTTATCTTATCATGCCCCGTCCACAGATTTTTTATTGTTTTTCTCCACTTTCTACTATAAAGAAGAGGTGTCGGGAGGGGCATGGATATAAACCCATTTATTATTCAATCTGTCCATGTTTGGCCCTCTTATCAAGTATGTACTTCTTATATTGATGTTTTCATCACCTAAAATGATGGGAATATATTTTTTGAATCGAATTGAATTTAAGTTAGGGTTTCAGTAAAATTCAGACTAAACGAGGTTTCATGTTCTTTATCCCAAGGGTCTCTTTCAAATTGTTAGATGGAAATTTTTGGCCTCGATTCATGTTTCAATTTTTACAAGAAGTTTCCAAGTTTTCAAGTAAATCATTTAGATTAAAATGATGGGCATGTTCTAGTGAATTATAAATTGTCTAAAATATTGAGATATTAATGAATCATAAAAAGGGGTCCTATAATCTAGAGCTAGTTTTCATGTGACTTCCCCTTCATTAATTTATTTTTTACATGCTTTCATTGGTCTTGAAACCCTATTTGATGCCTTGTATGTTTATTTCACCTTTTTTGGTTTTTTTATAATTATGTGATTGATGATGTATAAAGGGGTCGTTCTATGAAAGGGTTTTGGAGGTGATGTGTGAGATATTACATATGTTTTCTATTGGTAACTATGTAGATTTCAGGCTCATCTCCATGGTTGGTTTGGCATGGGAACCTAATTTTTATATTTGGAGGTATTACTTCATGATAACTAAATTGATACACAAGGTTCTAGGGATTCTGTAGATTTTTGTTTTTTCCAGGGCCAGTGGGGAGGTTCCATTATTATGAGGTTGATCTAGAATAATTTGATGGTGTGTGATATTATGGTTCAATTCATATTGGTTGTTGATCAATGTTTTTATATTATCATTAGGAACAGAACAAAATAGTACCCATAGTGTATCCCCTGCCATTTTAAGGATTAGTGGTTGTTCATAGACATTTTAATTCCATTCTTATTATATTCCCTTATTCTTTTATGGCTAGTGGGATGATTTGAATTATTTTATTGTATTATTGAATATTGAAATTGTGTTTCCATCTAGATTTTGTTTCATTTATTTATTTATTGATGAATTTTCAAATTTTCATTTAAGGATGGTTTTTAATGGTTTATTTATTTAAAATTAGAATGCCCTTGTTATGGTGGGATATCAAGAAACATATGTAAATTGATTAAAATTGGCTTCTTTGGGTTTTCCTAGTATTCATTCTGATTTTTCAATGTGGATAAATTTATGAATGGTTTAAAAAGAAGGATTCCATTAGTTTTGGAATTAGAAATTCATAACTCGAATGGGACCATTTCCATGGCGCCATACTATAGATATAGGCCCAAAAATGAGCATTTTTGTGTAATACCATGGTTTATAAAGACCATGGCACATATTGTCATTACAATGGGGTCTATGTTATGACCATGCTCTTAGACTACAGTTGTAGGTCTTCAAAGACCATAGTTCATGTGGTCCATGGCTATAGGATACCCTATATTTTCCAATGACAAATGTGTCCAGGGGTTGTAGGACTATGTTAATAGGTACCTAATACCACAATTAGTGATTATGGCCCAATCCATTCAAAAAATTAAATAAATACATTGATATTTGATCATGGGACTTATTTTTTATTTCATATAATGTTTTACGACCGACCTTTTACTCATAACATGTATTAATACACACACACACAAAAACACATGTAGATATATACATTATTATGCCTTAAAATGATGGAAAACCCCAATGAATCCTGGGATGAATGACTATGATCGAAGTGGACCATGCACATTGTTCCCATCTATAGACATGGTCCAAGAAAAACATGGCCCTAAGAATTTTAGGAACACATACAGCCATGATCCATGTGAAACGTGTCCATATACACTGTCTACCACCATGTTCTACCTTGTATTTTCCTTTATAACAATTTAAAATCAATGTCAAATAGAGTCATGTTCTTAGAAAATTCTCATGCTCTTCCAACCTATTTCACATGAATGTTTGGAGTTTTTCACACCCACCTTCCTCCGGGGTTTTAATTGACATTGGTTGTAACGTGTTGTTTCATCCGAAGATAGTTCATTACATTCATCCAATATGGAACATTTGGTTATAGATCGTATAGTTATACATCTAATACCAAGGGGGAATTGGTGATTAATATCATGAATCATTGATCAATTGTAATAGAAGATAATGGTTATACCTAATAGGTCAAATGGGGTGAGATGGTCTATCCATCTAAGGGTAAAAAACATATATTTAATGGAAAACATGATTTTAGTTTAGAATGGAAAAAGAAAGTTCCAGATAGTTTCAGGTTATGGTTCTTACACCAAAGGATGTGTGGGAGTTTAAGGTTATATATTTTTGGCCATTAGTTGAGATGATCTATTCATTTAGGGAATTGTAAACCTGACCTGAATAGAAATATCATTTCCACTGTACACTACAAGTGAAAATCGTTAAATAGTTTGACATCATGGTTCTTAGAGCATGGATTTTTGGAATATAAGTTCTTAGAGATTAGATTGTGGGGAACTTCTATTTAAGGACATATAGCTTGAAATTGGACTATGGGATACTTCTATTTAAGGACATACATCTACGAAAAATGTCTTATAGATTGAAGTTATTCAACTGTGACTTTAGATGCCAAATAATGATATATGTAATACATATTTAAGAACCTCACAATGGTGGTAGGTGTGAAGACCTCCCCATAAATGATGATATATGTTTTTGTACCATTGACTAGAACTTGGGAATGGTGGAGGGCCCTCCCTATTTAGTTTCCAACATCTGTGTTTTTCATCCAAGTATCTTTAAAGCACTCAATTCCAGTAATAAATAACCTTGGAAAAATGAGTGAAGGTGATGTATCTGGTTAAATGATATGGACACTCAATTACAAATGACATAGTGATTGTGAAACAGTTATATCATATTTTTATTTTGGGCTTCCAACTACACTAGATTGACTTGAGAACTTCTATTTGGAATTAAATTATTATAGATGGCTATCCTCAATAAATGATGTTTAAATATAGGGAGAAAGGAATCACTTGGTTGGATGTCTGAGTTGTCATATGATATGCCCACATAGCTTTAGAGAGCTTTCTATACCATCTCATTATCTTCTAATCCACTATATTCAACATAATGATAAATATAACTTTGATAAATTTTGTTTTCTTTCCACTCACTTGTGAATGATAACGTAAAGTATAGTTGGACCATGTGTATAACTTAGTGAATATATGGTTCATATTTGAGACATGAATGATGGTACTATTGTTTGGGAGTATGGTGTGGGGGATCCCATGTCAATTAATTATATGGAAATTCATAAACATGATAAAAAAATGTTTTCATGAACTTCTTGATGTTAATAGATTCAACCCATTATGATATGAATTCTGAATCTATAAAGATGAACATGAATCATTTGGCTACAGAAAACAAACAAGGAACCATGAAATTAATTCACCATTTATTAAAATTCTCAGTGTACATTTTGGTATGAATAATCATTTGAAGATAATTCATGTTGTTGGAATAAACCTGACATAGATGAAACTTTGTGGTAAATTTAATGTAGTAACAAATTATGTTGTACCAAATTTTGACGAATCTATATATCTAGTGAAAAATATTTAATATAGAATAGTTATTTCCACATGATCCAGTATGAACCATTAATAATTTCTATGGAATCTTTATTCTATGTTCAATCCTAGCATTCCATTTTGGGAAACATTCAGATCCTAGTGTTCTATTTTTTGAAAACTGCTTGTATAAATTATGTGTAACCAATGTTCATATAATTGATTATTCATGTTTCTTAAGTCCAAGTCTACTGTATAAACTGTTGTATAAAATATTCATAGTAATTAATCATATATTTGTTTATTCATGGTTTTCCATTTTAGGTCAACACCGAAATCATCTTCCCAACTTATCAATCAGACATCAATGTCATTTGTGACTACATATTCAACTCTACAAATATTTCATGAAAAAAACACTATTTTAGATCAGTAGATATTTTGAGGTATTTTCTATCATCATGAATTATTATATTCTTGCAGAAAATTAATAGTCATTAATTATCTCTCTTTCCATTTTTTACTAACATAACCTTTCTATAACATATTCTAAGCAATTTATCAAATTTTATAATTTCTAGAAGCAGTTGTGGTTAAGTCGTGTTGTATAGTTATGTTTATTGACTACACAACTGTTTCTCTACCTTTAATTTCTTGATGTATTGGTTTTCTGACACTTTTAGTAGCTTTAATATACTTTTTAATTACAATTGTTTTAAGATAAATCTAACCAACACCATTTGTTTTCTGTTTTTTTTTCTTTTCAAAATGCTTACAAATGTAAGTGTTCCAAAGAGAGACACGAACTATTTTTTAAGGATGTTTTCAATGTTTGGTAGATCAAAATGGATTCATCACATTCTACTAATAATTTTTTTATTCTGATAATTTCTTTGTAGTTTTATATAAGTGCTACCTAAAAAAGGATTAAGATAGTGTTTTAAACCTAATTATTCATTATTTATGTTGGAGATTTAGATTTTTTTCATTTGGTTAGGTTCTGTTGACTGTGGAAATCATGTTTTTATTTCATTTTTCCAGGAATATGTTGAATTTTTTATTTGATAATTTAATGAAACTATTTTTTATAATGTAGCGGCATCTCAATGTTGAAATTGCGTATTATTTGTGTTTTCAATGAAAAAAGATGCATTTTTATTAAAAATCCCTTGATTTTATTCTATTCTAGACTGATGTAGTTGTAGTATTAGTGATCTTTAGAAATATTAATTGTATTTTGAGGGAATTGTATGGATTTGTGGTTACAACCCCTTATTAATATATGAAAGAAGCTCATGGATTGAACATATTGACCCCACATGGAACATAGATGTGATTTTTTATTGAGATGTCAACATAAATCAATGAAAAATGTCTTTTCTATGTAGGTCATTTTTTCTATTTCCATCTATTTATATTTTGGTCTCAATTCATGTAAATATTTTTCATTGATTTGTGGATATGCTCATTGTTTGTGTGTGGTGTAGATTATGGAGCTAAAGGGTGTTGCATAGCAGCAACTTCAAGTTTCTTGGTAGTACTGGAGATGGCTTGATTTGTTGAGTTGTCAACAGGGAGGATGAATGAAAAATAAAAAATTATTTATCATTTTTAACACATTCATATTATTTTTACTTCAATTCATGCTGATATATTTATCTTATTCGTGGGTATTTTTTTTGGTTTTGTGTGGTGTAGATCTTGGAGCTGAAGGGTGTGACATAATAGAGACGTGATGTTTTTAAATGTTACTAGAGATGATTTGGTTTGTTTCTTCAAATGGGATACTTGGGGGTGATGAAAGATCATTGGTGGGACTATTCTTCTACAATTATGGGTGTTAGAAGATTACAACTAAGAGATATGATGCCCTTTTTTCATTGGGGGGTGGGTATTAGGGCGGTAGTTGCTGCATAGATAGATCATGGGTTTCTTTGTTTATTATGATCTTTTTTTGGTACCAACTTCAACTATGTATTGATTCATTTTGTATTAAATTCCATTATTACTATAAATAATCTTTCTCTAATTTTAAACATTTATGAAAATCATCTTTGGTATGATAATTAAGACATGTGTATAAAATATGATAAATTAATATATATAATATGAAATTTTATTAGAAATAATAATTTAGAATTTTCATATAATTGTAATTTATAATCAGATGTTATATGTTGTTAATATTATTACCAATAGATATATTTTTTATATAAGTCTTTTGGTAACCTCTTTGACAAACATATATATTATCAGTTGGTATTATAATAAATTTAACAAAACTATTTTGTCTATCCCGATAACATTTAGTGATAGAGTTTTTACAAATAGTTTAGTGAAAATATATTTTTTGTTGGAAAAATGTTTTACCAATAGATAATTCACTTTTACCAATAGATATACCCATTTTGGAAAAGGATAATTATTCTCTAGTACTAGAATGTGAATATAGGTATAGAGGAAGATATAATGGCTAAATTTATGAAAACAACCATGACCCATATTGTGTTGATTACATATATCCTCCTCTAAAAAATCAATATTTCTTCATAGATAACCATACTAAAATTCCATTATTTGATCCCAATGTTGATACATATAATTTTGTTAGAAGATTAGCATACCTACAAACAGGTTTCTAAGAGAATTCGTTCATCCCATATCGCAAAGTAGAATCTGAATTTTACAATATCATCAATGTCAACTTCATCAAATAAGTGCAATTCTAGTAATTGAGCACCAACACTATCCCCATTAAAAATAAAGAAGAGTATTTCTAGGTTTTCCTTGAATTCATGGATCGAAACTAAAATTTAATAAGGGATCATATCTTGGTCCTTATCATAGTCCTAGTGATTGATTTTATGGATAGTTTATATGCCATTTTATTCAGCGGTGGTTATTTGGGATATAACCATATCCATATAGATCAAGATGATATAGAGGATACTGCTTTAATGGAACCACAATGGGTATATTATAATCAATTAATACCTTTTGTCTTAGAAAATTATAGTTCCACAAAACAACACATGCACCATATCATTAGGTACTTTTTTGGATGACTATATAATTAATTTTAGATGATATTTTGGTCGAATACCATCAGCACTATAATCATCATTTTGATAATGGGTTGTTTTTTAACAAACAGCTCCATTATATCTTGAAGATAAACCCCTTGAAAGGTGATTTCGGGGTAAAATTGGGGAAATTTTACATTATGATGTTATCTCATTCCAATATCATGGTAAACCCCAATATGATCAAGGAAATAATATATATACCTCTTCCTTGAAATCTCATAGAGTTAGGTGAACATTGAGAACAACTCCAATATTAGATTCTTCAAATATATCCTCAGGAAAAAATTATTTTCCTAAGAAAAATGGATGAACCAAATAACCTATCAATGGAAATAATATTCTTAGAAATATTTATAAGATATCAATCAATATATTCTTTTCCCACACATTTTTATGTCTCTTGGTGAAATGTATTCCACTTATCCTTTATGTGGAAATACTAAACCGATACCTGATACACTCCATTCCAAGAAAAGTATTAAAATCAATGTGAAAATTCACCATTATCATAGAAAAACTATGATGGATACTAATACATGATACCTTTATATCTAAAATAATTTAAGCACATTAATTTTTTAGTGTAGAAGACAAAAAATTATCTATA
This sequence comes from Viscum album, assembly GCA_963277665.1. NCBI lineage: Eukaryota > Viridiplantae > Streptophyta > Magnoliopsida > Santalales > Viscaceae > Viscum > Viscum album. The sequence continues at coordinate 1,468,122,363 of OY728125.1, read as the reverse complement.
TATGGTACATACTGTATGTAATGTCAATACACCCAAGTATATCCTTAGTGAACCAATTTTAACAATGATTTTGGAATAGTGGACCATCATCCTATAATAGTTTGATATCTAATTCATGACTCAAAAGGTAGTCAATGTTAAGCCACTAGAATATTTTCTCATATAACTTCCATACCCATGAAATTTCATTAGTGAATACAAATCTCCCCAAAGATGTGATATTTCCCATCTATGGAACTCCCCAAACAAGGCAGAAATACATAAATGGTTCTTCTAGGGTCACAATAAGAACAAATATATAAAACAAAATGCTCAACTCAGTTAGCTTGGGTATTTTACTTATATCTCCAACCAAAGAAATTCTATCATGTTCTTTTATACTTTTTTAAGGTTTCTCCAATAATAACGTTCGATAAAATATCTCTCATTACAGACTTGGAGAAATCTATACATATATAGGTGGCCACACTGATAATCAAGATTGATTTTAAATTTAACAATCAAGTAGATAAATTTATAATAACCCATTATTAAGGAATCATTCATTACCTATAATGATTATATTTGAGGTTTGATGAATTATTTCCTCTATAAGATAATACTACCTCACATCCCACATTTATAGAGAGTTTGTGCCAATGAATTGGCTAGAAAAACCAAAAACATGTTATAACCAAACCAAAATAAAGCATTCATTCACATCACACACTACTTAGTGGTCTCTCTATTCATTAATATTGATATTTCAGTGACAAATTAATTCCATACCTCCTAAAATAATGGTGATCACATATCTTCATTGGCTGGAACTATGATTAAATGGATGCCTCGTAGAGTAGAGTACCTCAAAAGTGGAATTATCTAACAAAATAAATATAATAAATAATAGATTTGATAGTGGAAAATAAAATTCACCCTTTAGAGAGTAAAAAAATCCAAAAAATTTCTTCTATAAGTGATGCTTTGATAAAATACTACTTAGATGTAATGAATAGAGATAAACCTTCACTATCACATTGGTAGTTCATGTTAGTTCCAGTGGTGCTCATCATCCAGGATCCAAACTCTTCCTTAAATTTAAGAAACCTGGATACTTATAGTAATAAAAAATGAAATACTAAAGAGTATTCAAAAAGAAATAACATTCATATAAGATACATACAAATTTATTCCATTAAACCTCAAAAAAATTTCACACCTCTAAAAACTATTGGTAGTTTTCAATATAGGGAATTCATGTAATGGGGTTGTATCCCCTAGTTATATGTAATAATTTCAAGAATTTCCTTACTTCTATTAACTACATATCTATATGGGTCATATCTATATCCCTTAAGAAATTGATAATGAAAGCTATAATCAAATTTATGAGGACCAATATCATCATCTGAGTTGTTTACTCTCACACAATATTTGATATAAAATGGAACCAATTTATATGTTTCCAAGATTAAGAGGCTATATCAAGAATAAAATACTGTTTCCAGCCATTCGTACCATTATAATGTACTACAAAATGGGTAGATATAGGATTTCAATGAAAAATATATCTAATATCCTTCAGAAGGTTCTGGAAAAATAAAATGGTATTGGCAAGATAAAAAATGTATTCTATATTGTCTTATCGTACTACAACTCATACTTCTACAAAAGAGACCCCATATTTTCTTATATAGAGGTTAGAGATAGTCGTTCCTGTTGAGGATCAATTACCCTCAATATATATTTATATATTTAATTATCTATCTGAGGATCAATAGTATAAAATACATTTTCCTGAATTATAATGAATTAATGAGAAAAGATTTCACATAATACATCACATTGATATTGATTATAACTGAGTCACATAAGTTCTCAATAAGAAGTCTCACCACCTTTCATTACTTCAACTATAATGGGTTATTACATTCTTATTCAATGATGATACCTTAAAATAATCTTAAAAATATGGAATAAGACTATGAAGGACCTTACATCATACATAATTTCCATCCTGATGGTGAATACTCCCTAATCACAATGGATAGAGAGTCAATCACACCACCCACTAATGCAGAATTTATGGAGATGTTATTTTTATGAATTCTCACTTTTTTCGCATGTCATTATCCCATTCCATGTATCTTAATGAAAAATTATTATCTACACCATTATTAACCGCATAACTTATATTCCTTATGAACCACATAACATATATTCCAAGCTACATGACTTCAAACTATGGAATGTTTTGTACTAGATTCCTAGTGTTAAACTATGCAACACCACTAGACCATCAAGAAAAACATGGAACTAATTACAGTGTTCTATTTAATGAGACCTATATTCCTTACATATGAGTCACTTATATATAAGAACCATAATTATATAAAAGAACTTTTCCAAAATCAAAGAGATACATCATAGTATTTCAGTCTTCCCATTTACATCATATCAACAAGTGGTCCTATATATCAATGGGGACAACCACTTTCCATATTATATGATGTAAAACAACATTACATATGGTCAATCCTATAATATCAAAAACTACATGTAATGGTCCATTATTTAAAACTAAACTACCATATTTACAATCTAGATATACATAATAATTCTCGACATATGGTTTATCATTCATAGACCTAAACTATGACTAAACTCCACCATTATGTAAGATCCCAATTTACATATAGGGTCCATTCACATTCCATAGGGATTTAAAAGTTATGTCTATACTGGTGTCATATCTCACCCTATCTATGACCAAAACATCAAACTTTTTATAGCAATATTTTGTTTGATTACTATAATCATGAGATACGTAGTGATGCCTAGATCTACCATCCTAGTCCTTGATAAAAATTAAAATCAAACCCCTAAATTATCTTGGAGTCTAATACTTCACTCACTCACTTAAAAATTTGAAAAGGTTATATAATTTTGAGCAAGATCAATACCTATTCAAATTCCCCCATGTAATTGTCATAGATATATGATACTAAATTTCATGGAATCTAAGTCCATGTCTCATAAAAGTAAACTATATGATCTATAATCCACCATTAAAGGACTTAATGTACATATATTGGTCTATCCTATGTGACCTTAAGTTGTAAAATATAACCTTAAGTAATATCTTGACCTACATGATCAAGATTTCACCCACATATAGGATCTCACCCCATTTGAGTCCTCTGTTTACCTAGATATTTTATATCTATGGTTACAAATTCTTACCTTGGTGTCATGAATCGCCAGGAATATATCTATGATAATTCCCACATACATGTAATTTTTTTGTGTTGATTGAATTTGGATTTTTCAGAATATTTAGTGATTCCATGATAGCCCATTATAGGCCCATATAAAAATTCAATTAGTGACCAACTCCCCCCAATGTATGGTATCCCCATTCACAAAGGTTATTTATACATTATACCAAGTACTAGGGTGTTGTAATTATATAATAAATTTTATTGGGATAATTCGTGTTTCATTAGGATAAATAGTAATACCAATGTTTTTTATCCTAAGACCAACCACAAATCCCCATCAACATCAATCAAAATATATTCAGGTGTTTAGGACCTCTCCATTATAATTAGATATTCTACAATGTCCCAAATGTTAGGACCCTTCATGAACTATGGGTGGAATTATTTCTGTTATTTTAGGATAAGTAGTGACACCCAAGACACTTATATCAATCAAAACAAAAAATTACAATAACCTCACCCCAATGCACATACACACTTTATATACTTTTTGTATACCAATCATTTGGATCTTGTTTTTCTTTATAGTTTCAACACAAATAACAGACTATTTCATTTTTATGGTGATTGAAGTCTATTAAAATACCCAATACAAAGGTCTTAATTATAAAACAAAAAAAAATTAGAACACCTATGTCCACTCCAAAATACTCTAAACTACTTCAAATTATTTATTTTAATATAACCCAAAAATATATACTACATGAGTCCCTATCACATAATACCTAGCTACATGACACATATTTGATACTTCAAGATCTTCAGCTACTCGATTATTTTTCTATATGACCCAATTTCCCTACATAATGTCTAAATTCAAGTAGGGGTACCAAATATGTGGTTTCAACCTATAAACCCATTATATGACAAAAAATCATTTTTCATGATGAAATACAGTATCTCCAATATTAGGTATAATCCACAGTGCATCTTATAGTTTTAATATAATATTAAAATAAAAAATCACCCTACCTTTCATAAGATTAGGGTCTATGAAACGATTATTTACAATAATTATTACTTTCTTGAATATTTTTATATGAAGAAACATTTAGACATATGAACCATATATTTCAAACAGAAATACTATTCAGCATCCACCAACATTTCCCATTATCATTCAGAAACAACACAACCATGAATAGTTTAGGACTATAGTGTTCTAACAACCTCTTGAAAGGTTCCTTCCATATTCCACAGATCTCACCTTGAGTGCCCTTAATTTTTATAAACCTCTTATCGATATTTATAATGAGTAAATTCTTCTCAAAGGGACATTGCTTCTTAGTATTGATCTTTAGGTCACCATATTCTGCACTACCAACAAAGAGGAATATTTTATCCTAAGGATGAGATCCTCAAATCTACTCTCACCAAACTAATATTTCTATATAATCCATCATTAAAATATTGGTCATTTCTATCCTCATCATAATTTCTCTATCTCAAAAACTCAATTCAGATAACTTGGGTTTTGATTTACATAACTATCATTCTTTATAAAAGAATAGTTAACACTTAGCTTATCATCCCCATCTTGGCTGTTATCACATCGATATCATTGGTCTAACAACTATAATCTTAAGCTCCATGAACCCACTCTAAAATCGTTTATAGTGGTAGTGGGATATTTATTCATGATGGGTATTACATTTTCCCTTCCACATAAACTATCTCATCCTACATCCAAGTATGATGACCTCAAAAACTAAGAATGACCCTTCAAGATGGTATATACTATCATTAGACTCTTGAATTCATGTTGGTTTTTTTATTTCAATTATTTTAGAGAGTATTGGTCAAAATAGCGTGACCTTAAAACAGATAAACATTTTTTTAATACTATATAGACTTATAATTCATACATTTATGGCCTAAATTACAAGACCCTTAAATTTTAAATGAAAGAGACAAGAAATGATTTTTAGTTTGAAAACTGTTAAAGGGTGGTCTAAGATAATTTTAGGACTATAATCAATAATTTAACCCATTCTTATGAATTCGGACATGTTTGAGTGAAGAAAAAAGAAGGTGCATATCTTGTAGAACACACTATATATCCCTGAAAAAATCTAGGTTATTCTCATTGGACCCACTAGTATTATAAAAAGCTTTAGAATGCCTTCTTCCTTTTATCCTTCATACATGTTCTTACAAATTCATGTAATCTTCCACCTCCCCAAAAACATGTTCAATACATGGTGGTGTAATATTTTTTTAACTCCAACCCTTGTTGAGTTCCATTCTCTACATTAAACAAAATTATTTCTTATCATGTGTGAATCTGTGTAAACTATATATGGGTAATGGTGAAGAATATATTCAAATATAAATGAATAATCTAGTAATGATCTTTAGGCCATTATATTCGGAACATACATATAAGAGTATTATTTCAACTTAATAAAATGGTCCTATAATCTCTTTATTTCATTGAAAAATTCATAATGGAACCCTTGATTTATATATTGGTTAGTGGTCATCCTTAATATACTTGTCCCATTCCATCATTTCTTGATTCGAATGAATTGAGTTACGATTCCAACATCCCCTGACCTAGATATTAATTTGGATGAAAATACAAATAATTTTAAGCATTCATGCATCATACCTATTTTAAATGAAAGAATATGATATCATATTCTTGAACCTGAATGGTCTTTAATATGTGGACCAAAAACCACATGATACATTGGTTGGGGAAACAAGACCTTAATCTATAGGAATATACCCAGGATATTGTATATACTCTCATTTAGCTCCTCATTCAAGTAAATTATTACATCACCCATTCTAATTAGATTTTCTCATTATTTTTTAGTTAAATATTATTGAATGTAAATATCAATAACCTAGGTTATAAACACTATAAATATAAACTACATACACCCATCCCTCAATGTTATTTTTATTCATGGATTTAGGACCACCCAATTTACATTAAGTGTTTTAATCCCTTAATACATGGTACAATACCTTATGTTTTCATCAAGGTTGTATAGTATTAAACTAAAGTGTTCAATTCACTGACTTTCATGAATATAAACTACCAAAGGAACAATACATAGTACTTTTAGGGATAAAACACTGTAAAGGAAATGCTAGGAAAAAGATTTTTATTTTTATCCCAAGTAATGAACCTCATATAGATTAGGTGAAATTGGATTGTTTTGAAAAAGAAAATTAAATTATTATAATCAGTTTGAAACACCACAATGGATGGCCTAAGAAAAATACAACTTCATATATCTTAAGCCTCTATATGTAAGGTTTAGAAAAATGGTAAGTGTAATGAAAATAAACAAGGCTTGTGTTTTTTACAATATACCCCCTAATAAAGGCAAGTGGTTCTCACTAGGTACCTCAACCTAGGAAAATATTATAGCACCCTTTATGTTCCTTCTATACATTGGATTCTATGATCCCTAAAAAATAAATGATAATGTGATCTCAGGGATTTTCATCCCACTTAAACATTTAAATTCTCTTTCCAACACCCTCTTTGTGAAATCCATCTTGTTAAGTAATTCATATTCAATATAAAAATGGATTAACTCTTGGTATAATGATGGTATATATGCTTCTATATTCAACCCACATATATCTATCAATCAATACACGTCTAGAAGAAATCCATATTATATATCCAAGTGAGTAAGCCTTAGTTTTTTATGATAGTGCATATGGATGTATATATGTCCTGTCTATATCTCTTTATGTGCACAAAATCAGGGGGAAATAAATATCATAATTCATCATCTTATAAATTATACTTATATTATGGTGATAGTATATGTGTATCCATATGCATCCTACCTATATCTATTTGAGGGTACATGTTTTATAAATAAGGAGTTTCATCATATTTGGAATTTAACTCATGTATTTGAATATTTTTATTGAATCTAAGGATCATCATAAAAATTTTAAGTGTTTTAAAGTATTCATGATATTACTTATTAAGATTTTCATAGGTTATAAAAAATTGATTTCTATGTTTATGGTATAAACTGAATAATTTATGATGATTGTAGATAATATTTTCACATTCATTGATCAAATTTGAGAATAAAATACCCATTCTAGAGTATCTCTATTATTGCATAAAAATAAAATTAGATAAATATATTTAAAATATTCCATGGTTAGATAAACATGGTGTGTTATCTACTATTTTATGGGAGGTAATGATTAATATTTAAGATACACTCATTTCAATGTACTTACTACATCTAGTGAGTGTATTTGTTTGATATGCATAGCTAATTCGAAATTATTCAATTTGGAGATCTTAAAATTGATAATCATTTATATTAGTCATTTTATCACCTATCACACATGAGATTTATATCATTGAATCTTAAAATTTTGAGTATCCACCCAATCGCATAGTCATGATTCCTCGATTGTCTGTTGATTTGGTTCTTTAAATACCCAATCCATGGACTCCACATTATTTTTTAATCCAATAACAGTGTGGAGGAATTTTTACTGAATGATTAATTTCAAATAGAAGAATAAGGATTTAAAGTTGATAGCATGAAAATTTAAGTAATAAATGTGACCTAACCCCAATCCATGGAAGGTTTTGAGAGGGATTATAGCCTTGTCACCAATATCTTCTAGAAAGGTTTTGGGGAAGATTATACGGGCTTAGTTCAAATACTATTTTATCATAGCTCAATCACTAGTTTCAACTACATGAATAAAAATATTTCCACAAAGTTTGATGAGTATGAAATTAATAATTAGTTATTCCAAAGAGGAATCCATTCTAGTCATCTGGACAGGTATGGATGAATCATAAACTACTACTCCCTAGTTCACTTTTAGGATAGATTCTACAGAAGTGACCCATACTATTAGATCACTTACTACCGGTTCATCAGAATCAATTCTAGTGATATATCTAATTATTATAGCTATTAGTTCTTCATTTTCACCCTATCTAGTATAACGATTGATCTTGGGTGAGAATTATCGATGTTTTCTTGGAAACTTCTCTATAATATTTTATAGTCTAAAGATTAATTCCATAAAAATCTATATAGTGGAATCTATGATATGAGTAGTCTATTCACAAATTAAATAACATGTCATATAGTTAATTCAATACCTAATCTTTATTGTAATCCCATGACAATTTTGAAAAAGTTCTTATAGATGGTAGTGAAATATCATTATTTGTATCCCCACAAGAAAACATCATCTAAAATTTATGAATGATGAAAACACCTAATTTACTTCGTACTCTAGTGAAAGGAAACCAATACACCCTCTGTAAAGATCTAAAATAACTTATGAATATTTAAGTTGAATATGTATGTTTAATGATCATCTAATCAACTCAATCCACTATCACCCCTTATTATAAAGAAAATTATATGGACTTATCATATCATGTGATGCCATCATTATCGAAAACTATTCTGGAAGGGACATCATAAGGAATTAAGGGATAATGAAAATTATTCTTTAGTTTGTTGGTGGCCTCTCTTAACTCAAATACATTAGATTAACCCCACTAATGTGGAGTATCCTAGGGAGAGACGTGGTAATGGTATTCCCATAGTTTTCTAAATCTCACAACACTTTACGTTTTTTGAAGCTAGTTATCCATGACTAGGAATGGGGAACTGATTCGATGTTGCGTCATCCAAGCATGAATGCGGGATAGCACCTGATATATCATTGTGAGGAAATATACTTCCAAATTAATGGGTTGTCTTTGTCAAAGTAATTCTTATATCAAAAAATTGAAAACTCTAACACCATAGAATAAAACCCTAGTATGGGAAAGACACAGACATAAAAAAAATTAGTATCCCTTGAAGATAGAATTTTTTAGCCACATTCACTACAGGAAAACTGAATATTTGCGACGGGCGATTTGCGACGGGGCTCCATCGCAAATCGCCCGTTGCCGAAAACGGCGTCGCAAATAGGTGTTTTTGCAGCAGTCCCATCACAAAAAGAGTATTTGTGACGGTATTTTTCCACCATCGCAAATGAGTTTTTGTTTACATATAAAAAAGGTATTTGCGATGGGCCGTTAGAGATATATGAGTTGCAACAGGTCAGAATCCCGTCGCAAATGCGAAATTTAAAAAATACTTGAGACGAAGGTATTTGCGATAGACCAGCGCAGAAAGGTTTTCCTGACGGGTATTCGTCCCGTCGCAAATGGTACAGTAAAGAAATATTTACGACGGGAAATCCCGTCGCAAATGTTCTCGTCGCAAATATTAAAAAAAATAATAATTATTACAAATCGTATAATATTATATAAAAATTATAATAATATTAATAATATAAAAAACTTTTATTATTATAATATAAATAAAAAATATATAAAATATAATTATGAAATATTAATATAAAATAATAATAATATGAATATAAAAAATATAATATAATATAATAATACTAATATTAATAATATAAAAAATTAATATAATAATAATATTATTAAACTATCTATATAATAATAATATTAATATTAAGAATATAAATAAATTATATTATTATAATATTAATAATAAAAAATATATATAATATAATTATGAAATATTAATATCAAAAAATAATAATAATATGAATATATATAATATAATATTATATATTATGAAATATTAATATCAAAAAATAATAATAATAGTACTAATATTATTAATTTAAAAAATTAGTATAATAATATTATTATTAAAATAAACATACTTATTTATGAAAAAATAATATTAATATTATTAATATTAATAAAATTATAAAATTATAAACTCCTCAATATTAACAATAAATAAAAAATATTAAAATTAATATTACTAAAATAAGAAGACATTAAAAATAATACTAATAAGTAATAAAATATTAAAAAAATTAAAAACAAATTAAATCACGTAATATTCGTACCAATATGAAAGAGGAATTGTAAATAGTTAATATGACAATAAACTATGAACTCAAATGTTTATTACATCTAAAAAATCACTGGGGGTGGATAATCTTGAGGACCTTGAGGACCTGGAGGAGGTGGTGGAGGAAACTCCATCCCTAAACTATGAGTCAGACGATGCATATACTCCATATACTCCTAATGTTGCTCCTCATATCGAAGTCTCTCCTCATCCTGCTATTGATGCATCTGCTCCTACCATCAACGCATCTCCTCATCGTGCTGCTGAGGCATCTGCTCTTGCCCCTGATGCAAATCCTCTAGAAGCTGACTCTGAGCACTCAGTTTCTCCTGATACTGTGAGGCAGAAGATGATGTATCTCCACGAGCTCTTCTCGAGCAGGACGCCGACATCGCAGTAGTACCATAATAAGCTGCAGGAGTCAAATGAGAGCTAATACCAACTAGTCGGCCCTTTTCGAAGCCATATTGGGTTGCCTGCATCCATGTCGTCTCATCAAAATGGTGGGCACTAGTCTGATCACCCGTCTCGTCTTGACTCTCAGCCTGTGTCTGAGAGGTCTCGGCCTCATATGACTCCTTAATGTTCAATAATAAATTAAAATAATGAAAAGATTATATTCATTTAATTTTCAAACTGAAAAGAAAATAATACTGACCACAATCTGACATTGGCGGTCACCTCTAATCTCTTCAGTAGCCGGGTCAGTGTACATCCTCCCATAAACATCGTATGCCGAAATATCGGGATGCTCGGATTCCTATATAAATATAAAATAAACTACTTATATTTAAAGTTGTATACAATATTAAAAAAAATTACTTACCAGACGCTCTCTATGTCCACTGAATGTACGACTACCGGCTCGATGTGTCACCTCTTGTCTCCCCCGATTCTGTCGACCCAATGCGGATCTCGTCTGAAACCCACCACCCAACCAGTGTGTACATAATCCATCCCAAATGTGATATGAAATGTACTCTGGTCGGTGGGCTCTACAGGACTCATCAAATTCTGTCACTTCGGCTTTCTTCACAGCCGTCTTTCTCAAATTATGCAAAAACTGACGGAAATGGTCACGCATTGACACCACCCATTCTGCATGGATAGTGGCACGCATTCTCTCATCGATGGGATACCATAAACCCTAATATAAAGTTATTAATGAATTATATTTCAAAATAAATAATATTTAATTATGTACCAGCCAATGATCGAACATGGCGGCCTACACATCAGCGGGAATCTGATCCCATGTGAGCCAGGGCTGAGAAAAATAATTGCGCAAGATAGAGCTCCCCTGTCCAATAGCTATATGTGTAAAACTGTGTAAAAAGAACAAACAATCAAACAATTAGAATATTAATAAATTATAATTAAAGATAACTAAAATACACAGGTTACCATACCACCGCATGTGCGCATCAAATCCAAGAGGTGGACGTTGCTCCGGGATAGGATCTAGAATCATCAATCTGGCAAGACCACGCCCCCTACGAGTGCTCCATGTAGTGCCAACAGCCTGAGGGTCAGATGACTCAAAAACATCATCATCCATAGGTAGATCAACCTCCAGCAACTAACGATACGTTTTCGAGTCCATCTGAAATATGAAATGATTGTTATTAGCAAACATTTAAAAATAACAATTATGTATAGATATATATTTGTTATGATTATAACCATTATTTTACTGTGTCAATGTTCATATTCATCATCATCTTCATAGTTGTCAATGTCCATGTCTCCATCTTCCTCATCAACATCATCAATTTACATATTAGTTTCACTTTCATCATCTCTTGTCATTTCAAATTCAGTTGTAACATCATTGACAACATTGTCACCATCGACCCTTAACTGAGGGGTGTCATCCTCGATATTCATGCCTCTTTGTGAAAATGATGTGTTTTGAGGAGTGTTCTGAAAAATTACATTCCCTTGCACTTAAGTGGAACCACATTCAGTTTGAGTAAACTGATTTTCTCGAGATTTAACTTTTATTATACTCCACCAATCATCCAACTCTTTTGTAGTAGCACAGTATTTTTCATAATAAATTTGATGTGCCTGATGAGCAAACAAAAATGGTTAATTTACTGCAAGAAGAATTTTTTGTTTAATATCAACAATTCCATGAGTCGGATGAATATGCAAGCCTCTCTCAGTATCTAGCCATAAAAATTTAAACATTGTTACATAATCCTGTCCCAAATAAGACAGTAAAATAATTTTTTCAAGCATGTCGTATAAGTCAACTTCAATATCTCTATGATGTGATCCCTTCAAACAAACACCACTATTCATTGTTTTCTTTGATTCCCCATATGCAGGTGTATGAAAGCGATAACCATTCACCACATATGCATTATAAGATTTAACCATTTTGGATGGGGGGCTACTCAATATACACAATCGACTATCAATCTTATCAGCATGTACATATACCTGAAAATTTGTAAAACATTAATCACTATTACAAGTAATAAATTGATTTTATATGTAAAACTAAAAAAGAATGTATGTTACCAGGTTTTGAAACTAGTAGGAAAAAAAAAATTCTGACGTTCCTCTAATCCAGCTGTTGTAATTTGTGGAAATTTTTCTTGATATGATCATCATATAACCTACAAATACAATATGATTAATTTACTATAACCGAATCTATAGAATAAGGGATAAGAGCACTCACTGTACAATTGGTGACATTTCTTCACAGTTGAGTAGAACATATGTATGATCTCTATGATGTTCATCATCTGAAAGCCATCTATCATGAACTCCACCAAATCCAAGTTCGGGCTGATTGAAAACTGATAATTGATTGTTCATATCATCATCAACATTCCCCTCATTCTGGCCCATGCGGTTAAATTTTGAGGGATATTTAGATTCAAAATAATGAGAGCATAATAAAGAAATTTCTTATTGAAAATAAGCTTCAGTAATTGAGCCTTCAACTGATGCTTTGTTACAGACTTTTTTCTTAAATTTCTGCATGCATCTCTCAAATGGGTACATCCATCAAAACTGAACCGGACTTTGACATTTTAATTTATGTAGCAAATGTAATATCAAATGTTCCATCAATTCAAAGAAAGTCGGCGGAAATATTTTTTCCAATTTGCATATAATTACAACAACAGCTTCTTCCCGTTTTCTTAGTGTATCGTAGTCTGTTGTCGCTGCACACATGTCTCGAAAAAAATATGATATATCTGTTATCGAATCCAAAATCTTAGAATTCAACAAACCTCTTAATCCAATAGGCATAATTCTTTCCATTATAACATTACAGTCATGACTTTTTAATCCGGTAATATGACCATTTTTAACACATCTGCCCAAGTTGGAAGCATAGCCATCTGGAAGTCTCAAATCTGCAATCCACTGACAAAATAATAAGAGACTCTCTTTAGTCAGTGTATAAGCTGATTTTTGTTTCATTAATCTCTGTGATCTGACATTTTCAAACAATTCAAGTTCTGGTCGCCTGTAAATTTGGGCAAGATCTAATCATGCCTTTACATTATCTTTGGTTTTACCCGGTGTATCCAAAACTGTATGAAATAAATTATCAAAACGGTTCTTCTCAATATGCATGACATCCAACATGTTTTGGACCAACAAATCAGACCAATATGGAAGATTCCAAAAAATTATTCGTTTTGTCCAATTGTGTTCTTTCCTAAAACCATGAATTTTCTGTTGGTTTATTGTCGGTCCAAAAGTGATGGAAGGTAATGAAAATACAACTGATTGTAACTATGTACCTGAGATCATTTTTGGAGGTTCATCTCTTTCAATTCCACCTTTTCAAAAATGAGATTTATTCCTCTGAAAAGGATGATCGATTGGAAGAAATCTGCGATGACAGTCAAAATAGCAAGGTTTTTTCCATTCACGAGCATAAATGCTTTGTTGTCTCCCATATAGTAAGGACATGATTTTGGACCATTTGTACTCCAGCCAGATAACATACCATATGCCAGGAAGTTACTAATTGTCCACATCAAATCAACTTTCATTACAAAATTCTATTTCGCAGCAGCATCATATGTACCAACACCATGAATCCACAATAAATTTAACTCATCAATCAATGGTTTCAAATAAACATCAATATTCTTTTTCGGATGTCCTGGGATTAATAATGTCAAAAAGATATAAGTCCCTTTCATCAACATCCATGGAGGCAAATTGTATGGAGTTATAAAGACAGACCAACAGGAATACTGACTGCCAAAAGATCCAAATAGACAAAAACCGTCAGTAGAAAGACCCAATCGCACATTCCGGGATTCTAAAGCAAAAGACGGATGCACTTGATCAAAATGTTTCCATGAATCACCATCAGATGGATGAATCAATCTTTTACCATTTGAAATATTGTTTTTTTGCCATGACATCATTGTTGTTGTGTTCTGAGAAATAAATAAGTGCTGCAACCTGGGTGTAAGCGGGAAATATCTCAACTGTTTTAAGGGAATCAATCCAGACTTCCCTGATTGAGCTTCTTTATACCTCGATTGTACACATTTGGGACGACTATCCAATGACTCATTTTCACCAGAATATAAGATGAAATCATTTGAACATGCATGGATCTTCTAATAACTAAGGCCCAGATTAGGAACAAGTCTTTTTCTCTCATAATAATTAGCAGGCATCACATTTCCTTCAGGTAACAATGCTTTAACCAAAGAAAATATCTGATCGAAACAGTTATTTGAAATTCCGTTATCTGATTTAATATCCATAAATTTTTCAACTGCTTCTATTTTTCTTATCTTGCAACTAGGATATAATGCATCCTTAGCAGACCTGAACAACTCAGCAAATTCAGATGGTGCCAAATCGGGAGGTAAATCAACATCATCCTCAATTTCTGTTTGTTGAACGGATGACCCTGAAACATAATGTACTAAATTCTGAAACAGTGATGGATCCGAAATAAAATTATTAGTATCTTCTCTAGAACTTCCTTCAACGTGTTGATACCACAAAATATAATATGATTGAAAACCATAACACAAGAGATGTTGTCCAACGATTAAAATTGTCTCAAACATTCCCAGAGCACATTTTTTACAAGGACACTTAATTGTCCCTTCTGAAACAAATTCTGGGTTTGATGATACAAATGATAAGAAAGTTTCAACACCATCAACATATACAGGATTTAAACTAGAACCGTTTGGATTTCTGCGCTGATTTATCTAAGCACGATCATCTAATAATGATTGATGTCGATTTCCTTGTTCCATATTCATATATATGTTTCTACAAAACTTAAAACCATTATTGTTGTTATATAATTTTATATGAGAAACAATATCCTAAAAAAAGAAGATACATAATTACAGTTATTTATTAGTAATTACATATAATTATAGGCAACACAGTAAGTTTTTAATCATCCCCACTAATTATTATTAATTTGGCAACACTTAGCAATACTTGGAGAAATGAAATATGCTTTAATAATGAAATAAAATTTTGTAATCATCGTTTTGTAGATTATATTACTAATTATTCTGATTTTTCCAACAGCTCATCTCTTTTTAACTTTCTCCCGACTGAAATCAGTATGAAAAACTTACTCTGACATACGTTAGAGCAAATTTTTCATACTGATTTTAGTGGGAGAAATTAGCAAAGATATGAGACGTTGAATAAAAGGTAGTCGTCAATCCGCTGGAAATTGTGCCAATTTATAGCCAAGTACTTGAATTTATTTAATTTTTGATTAATTATTACTAATTATTACTAATAATTACAAATTTCAATATTTCCAACAGATTTTACTCTATTATTAACATGTTCAAATCTTAAAGAGTCGTTAATTTTCAGGTCATGCCCAATAAAAAGTGTGCGTCAACCTTGTCCAATTTAAACTCTATAATTGTCCTTACATGGTTGATCATCTCGCAAGTAGAGTTGCAATAGGACGACACAAGTAATAACAAAGACATGACTTGGGTTGTCCTATTGCAACGCTACCTGCAAGGTGATCAACCAAGCAAGAACAATTATAGAGTTTACATTGGACACGGTTGACGCAAAAGTTTTAGTGGTCATGACCTGAAAATTGGCGACCCTTTAAGATTTGAACTGTTAAGAATAAAGAAAAACTTGTTGAAAATATTGATAATTGTAATATTTTATAAGTTTTTTATAATTTTAATAATATTAATATTTTTTTATAAATATTAAACATATAATAATAAAATAATTATAATATAAGTATTATTTAACTATTAATATTAGAGTAATATAATATTTTATATTATGTTACTATTTATGTTACTAATTATATTAATAATTATATTACTAATTAGAAATGTGAAGATATGTATATAGGTCGAGTGGTTAATCAATCAATGAATAGAAAAACAAACGCAATTGACCGCTCATCTACCTAAATTTTCTTTTCATTTGTGTGTTGAGGTTGACAGGAAACTTCTCCCTCCACATGAAATATGTGCTTCTACTGTCAAAATTATAAACCTCCTCACCTCTATATTGGCAAGGAGGTTGATAATTTTGATAGTAAAAGAAGATATTACATGTGGAGGTAGAAGTTTCCTGTCAACCCTCAACAAACAAATATAAAGAAAATTGAGGTAGATGAGCGGTCAATCAAGCTTGCTAATTTTCCTAATTGTTTCATAATTTTCCTAATTATTTCCTAATTTTTCTAATTGTTTCATAATTATTATAATTGTTTCCTAATTATTATCAATTTTTCCTAATTATTATAATTGTTTCCTAATAATTATAATTGTTTCCTAATTATTATAATTGTTTTCTAATTATTATAATTGTTTTCTAATTATTATAATTGTTTCCTAATTATTATAATTGTTTCCTAATTATTATAATTGTTTCCTAATTATTATAATTTTTTCCTAATTATTATAATTGTTTCCTTGTTTCCTAATTAAATCTAATAGTTTCCTAATTAAATCTAATTGTTTCCTAATTAAATATAATTGTTTCCTAATTAAATCTAATTGTTTTCTAATTAAATATAATTTTTTCCTAATCAAATCTAATTGTTTCCTAATTAAATATAATTGTTTCCTAATTAAATATAATTGTTTTCTAATTAAATCTCATTGTTTCCTAATTAAATCTAATTGTTTCCTAATTATATCTAATTCATTCCTAACTAAATATAATTTTTTTCTAATTAAATCTCATTGTTTCCTAATTTTCTTAATTGTTTCCTAATAATTTCTAATCAATTAAATATAATTATTTCTTTATTATTTGATAATTATTTTAATTAAATCTAATTAAATATAATTTTTTCTTAATTATTTGATAATTATATATTTATTTCTAATTATTACCAAAACATCCCACGGGAGTGTCGAACCAAGAGTGCAGCAAGGCACGTTGTCATGTACCAGGTTACCCCGAGTCAAGCTCGAAACACCTTGTCAGAGTTTTCACTCCTAGGTACATCTGTGCTAGAGCTGCCTCTACTAATTTGTTTCCAGAGAAGGATTATTTGGTACAACCACATAAACTAATTATACTATATAGCTAAATATTCTACTAAAAAAATAAATTTAACAATTAAAAATAAAATTAACAATTAAAAATAATTTAACAATTAAAAAAAATATAAATACCTTTGAAGTAATATGTGCCTTCTAACTCCTTCCTTCCTCTTCTCAAAAGAAAAAATTAAAACAATAAAAAAATTCTACTCAAAACTGAAAATTAGAGAGAGAGAAGAATAGAGATCTGAATGTTATGGAAAAAAAACGGATGGAGTGTATATATAGGTTAGATTTTTTGTGACGGTCATATTTGTGACGGTATCCCATCGCAATACCTAGTATTTGCGACGGGATACTGTCGCAAATGCTTCCGCCCTCATTAAATATGGGCGATGGGTAAAAGGACTTTTGTGACAGGCAGATATCCCTGTCACAAATTTCTATTTACCGCCGCCGGTATTGGCGACGGGGCCCGTCGCAAATACCTTCGCCCACATTAATTACGGGTAGTGGGTAAAAGGGTTGTTGCGACGGGCCCGTCGCAAATGCCACACCATTAGTGACGGGCATATATCCCCATCGCAAATTACTATTTACCGCCGCCGGTATTTGCGATGGGTCCCGTCACAAATACCACCCGTTGGATTCTCTTTTGCGACGGGTAAATAGTACCGTCGCAAAAAAGTATTTACCACCGCCGGGTAGTTGTGATGGGTTGAAGGTGACCATCACAAATAGGCTTTACATCGGCTAGTATTGGCGACGGGGCCCATCACAAATAACACCGGGTGAATATTTGTTTATGACGGGGAAATTTCCCCATTGCAAATACTATTTACCACCACTTGGTACTTACTACAGGTAGCCTTCTACCCGTCGCAAATAGGCTTCCCGCGTTTTGGTGCGCAAACCGTGCCATTGTAATTGGGACGAGACCTGTATTTTCGTCGCAAATAACTGACCATTTGCGACGGGAATATATTCCCATCGCAAAAACGCTTTTCATCGGAGTTTTTCCAATGGAAATAAGGCCTGTCGCAAATACCCTATCACAATAATCATTTTTTCCCGTAGTGATTTATTTGGATTGTGTATCCACATGAGGAGTATTTTCCTACTTCCTAGGTGGCCCAATATGGTCATTTTTTATTTTGGTTTTGTTGATAAGGGAAACTCCATCTACACTTGAATACTTCTCTATGCCTTTTGGGCTATAGAAAAGAATCCACCATTCCCAAAAAGTGACAATTACTTGAGTATAGCGATCCATACTTAGTATTCTCTTTTCCATAAAAGAAAAACCTTATCTAGGTGAGGGATTTGTTCAGAATCCTCCCCTACATCGGCCATGTGAGGGAACTCTTCATACATTCTCTGACTAAATGATATTCCCGCTAACTATTGTATATCCCACAAACATATCCCTACCTTTGTAAATAGTGGGTGTAATGTGTTATTCATTCAAAAATAGTGGCTGAAAAACTCAAGGAGAAGCTCAGATGGTCAACACATAATGATTTTAAAAATATATATATTGATCATTGAAACCCCATGACTAATCATCATAGAAATAATTCCTAGTCACAGATCACCATTTGAGTTTCATCCTCTACTAGGATTTCTAATTGAAATAGTAAATATGGGTGAATAAAATATAGAAGAAAATTGGTGGATTTTTTCTTACTCATCTTTGTTTAGCAGGTATCTATTTAAGTTGTAAGTGATTCCTTGAAATGACCCATTAATAAGTTTTCCATTGATGGATATTTTCACCTTGATATAGTCAAGTTCACAAACTAACCATATCAATGGTAGGTTTTGATAGGAAAATGATATCAAATTCTACCATGCTGTTTGAATCTATACAATACTATCTTTTCAAATATAGGGTATTTCTAAATCATTTGTTTTAGAAGGTCGTCAATAGATAAATTCCTAGACTATACATTATAACATGAGTCAAAACTATTATTTATAAGGATATTAGCTCTTATTTTAGATTCATTCATAGTGATATAATGATTATCTAAACAAAAATCCATAGTAGCCATAGATAAGGTTGTAATCACTCATACCTCACGAGTTTCATTATAGAGACAAAGGGAAATAGAAAATATTGATTTTCCAATATAGTATTTATAAAAATAGAATATATTTTATATTATATTTGACAAATAATTAAAATTAAGAGGAATAAATGAAGTAGGTTCTTTGAGTTATGGATATGTGATTACCTCTAACCATTTGAGGAGGCGGTTTAATTGAATTGGATGACAGGTTTTCCGAATCTTGTCTATAAAAGGCCATTTGTAAAGGAATTTAATTTCCAAGGCGGATCATTCTCATGATATTTATAGATCACAAATTATAGAATAGACCCCTATAATTAACTCATATATTTGAGGGCCTCCTGCATTCATTGGATGGATCATTTGTGGTGACCTTAATTCCTTGGAATTAGCTCTGCTTCACCCCAATGAGACACAATTCTCGGTAAATAGAATTTATGAATGCATAAAAATTATTTATTATTGATTGGAAGTTCAGAAAAGGAGAGAGATTAGTGAATAAAATTCCTTAATTTAACAAGTTCCCATTTAGATATTAGTTTATATTAATTTTCCATTATTCTTATGCACTCACAATGTTACTTTATATGTTCAACGTTCCTCCATGGACTTATAGTCATTTGTAGTAGAGTGGCTTGGTTCCTTTATGCTCACAAGGCTATCTCAGGCCTCATACTAATTCACATGAACATAAAGGGACTGTTTTAAGGTTTGTTAATTCCTTTATGAATGTAATTCACTCATATCTAGGTGACCCTAATCCTTTTTGGTATCTTACCCTTCAACGTCTATTTTCTTCTCAAGATCTTCCATACTCCTGGAGGTTATGTGCTTCTTATGTTAACACGTATTTTAGGAACTCATCTCACAAAATACCAACACAAACATTGAATAAAGGATCAACATTTGTAATCTATTAACATCATTTCCTTCTTTCGGATATATATTAGAAACCAATGGTGAATAATTTAATAATTAGTGAATCACTTCCTTATGAACTACTTCAATATAAACTCAGGTAATATACCATATTTTAGTATGAGGACAACCCCCACAGGGTTATCCAAATAAGTCATTTATAAGGTCATCCATGAAAGACCCCTTTATAAATGGATTATGAAAATCCCCTTTACAAATATCTTTTTTGGATCCCCTTTGAGAATGGATTCCATGAAGACCCCTTTCGTGAAGGTAACCTAGAAAAATCATTCTCTAAGGGAACTCATATAAAGACCTCCGCTGGTTATATTTAATATAATTCAATATCAAAAACATTACCCCTTAATTTAGTAACATCATGATATATAATAAGAGGGGTTCTTTGAGTGATTTTGGGCATCACTTTAATGCACCTAAGTCATAAATCATTTCATCCCTTCATCGACACTTCATGAAGCAACCCATTTATGGGTAGTAGAACCTCTCCTATGTCATTTTCTACACCAAAGCCACCTACCTTGGTCAAATAAACTCAAATGACCGTTTTGGAATCATTTTTATAATTCCAGAACTCTGAAAATACAATTCCATTTAACATTCACCCAAAAGAACTAGACTTGCTTTATCAATATGTGAAAATATTCATCGTCCTCTTTGATCTTGTATTACCCAGATAAAAGGTGTCTCCTAAGAAATACTCCCTAATCGATGCTTTTTATAGTCTTATACCTTTTTCTAACCATCGATTGGTTAGAATAGGAGAGATAAATATTCCCCCTTGTATATGCAATACCCATTTATATCATCATTAATTTCTTCATACCAGTGATCTGTTAGTGAGTTGTACACATACAGACATCCTATGCATAAACTGTAACTCATACTCATGGGGAAATATCACCCATGAAACCCATCATAAATGTGAATAACCATAGTTTTCCAAATTTATAGAGAGATAATTAATCCAAAATGGGTTATATTCTCTACAATCATCCATTTTTCAATGGGTTTTATTCCATATAAATAATTGTAGCTTCCCTTATTTAGTCACCAATTGAAAGGATGAACTAAAAAGGGCCTCATATACGCAACTTGCACACCAACCATTTACAAGACACTCTTAAAAATAATTCCTTCCCTCATGAATTTAAACTGCATTGCATTCCTCGTTAACAAATGACAGGATGAATTTGGGTAATAGCCCCATATTTTATTATAAATTTTTTTATTTAAATAATTATTCTATTAGTAGATTTTTCCACTCACAGCAACGAACTAAAACAATCCAACACATATTAGATAATAAAATTATACCATGAATTAATACTATGGTAGATAAAAATATTTCAATCAATTAAAAATGTATACAAATAAGATAAATAATAATTATTGTTTTAAAAGGGCGTTTTTCAGTGAAATTAGTTTTTGTTATATATTGTATTTTTATTTTAAAGATACTTTTTTAAATTTGTTAATTTTAATCATATAAAAATAAATCCATTTTTGAATTTATAATTACAAAAATATATTAAGGTTATTTTTATAATTTTTTCTATAATGGTTTCTTTTTAGGTGAATAGTGAAACATATATCGATTTTTCTAATACATTAATTTTTTTATTTAATAGTTTTGGGAACATTTTAAATTAGATATATAATTTTTAATTTTAAAATAAATCATTTAAAAATAATATATTTATTTTATAAAATCTGTTATTAATGTTTTGGAAACATAATTAAGGTTTTACATTTGTTTTTTTAAATTTGATTATATTAAAAATTAGTTTTCATCACTTATAGAAATTAAATCTAAAAAGGGGATTTCATGTTTTAGTTAGGAATTTTAATAATATATAATAAGTTAAATTTCATTGTTAAGAATAAAAAAAATGGTTACTAGGATCAAAATTATTTACATTAATAATGGTAAAGATTTAATTATCAAGGAATTGTTTTATTAGAATTGTGGAATTTTTATCTAATCAAATAAAAAATCTCATCTCAAAAATGAATTACACATATTTTTTAAACCTGTATAAATATATTATCACAAATTTTTTTGGTAATAATTTCTAAATAAGATTAAGAATACATAATGGTTAAAATATCATTTTTGCACAAAAAATTGTAAATATATATAATGTTTTAATTTAAACGTTAGTTTTTTATTATTTAAGAAATTTATTAATATTAAAGAAATATTAATTTTATATTCATCATAAACAAATTTTTTATGATGGAATATTTAATATGTTTATTAAAACATAAGTTTCTTTGGAAAAAAATATTTAAACCGATAAAAAAGGAAAAAGGAAAAATATAAGAATAAATGAATTCAAACAGGTTTAAATCATGTGTGTAAATACGTTATTGAGACTTTATCAACCCTATAATACCTCGAAGTCCATTATTTATAACTTTAGGATGCATTGGATCCGGAATAGTACAATAATATAGTTGAAAAGAAAAGGTTACTAACAAAAGTTCAATTTTCTTTACTTATAAAAGGGGATCACTACACACTTTAAATACTCCACATTCCCTTTGAATTGTCTACTCAAACCTATCCTAATTTCCTATACTATAATTCCATAATATTATTAAATTCCCATGATCACTATATGTTATCATATGTTTTTTAATTATAATGAGATCATCAAGAAGAAGTTTAAGGTCTCGACATAAGTATTACTTACACCTTACCTTTTCTTCTTAATCATTATCTTCCAAACTTACACTAGAAATTATTATATAATGAAATAAGTATCACTATTATACATTAAATTTATTATATTAATGTATAAACCCTTATATATTCCTTCCCATCCACTTATAAAAATAAATGAACCTTAACTGTGTGTTGTGTGGACTACCACCTCCCCGAAGTACTATTTTTCATTTTTCATCTTGATTTTCATTATTTATCCAAACCACATAAAATATGATAAAAACCCTGAAAATATAGATAATATAATTATTTTATTTTTATAATGATATTATCTTGAAATAAATAATTTTTAAACCATACACACTTATAAAATTATGGTATGATAAAGTTTGGGTCGGTCTTACCGACTACTTGAATAATTTTATAAAACTATATCATGGATGAATATGGGAGCTAAAAAAATAAAATTATTATAATTTAATCATTAAATAAATATTTTTTTATGTATCTATAATGGTTATGTTTATTATTAAACTTATTATTAAACTATCATCTTGGATTTCTAAAATTTCGATATTAAGGCGGTACCTATTCTATTCTCACACAAAAAAATGAAAAAAATATATAATAAAGAAATATAACGTGATTATCAATAGTCCTAATTAAATTTAATATATATGAGTAAAATTCATTATAAGGTATATAATTAACATATATGGATTATTTAAGAAGTTATTTCCATTTATAGAATGAATCAAGACCATGGTAAGGGTTTCTTGTCTCAATTTTCAATCCCTTGATACAAACAAATTATTATACAACATTTTTTATTTGTAATTATGTATCCCCCCCCTTATTTTTTAGTATCATGATCCTTCCATTATTCATAGTATTGAATGATTAATTTTAATTCAAATGATTTATGGGGTTTTGATTCAAATGTTTCTAATATTGTAGGTCTCTATGTTAACTCAATTTTATTCCACTAAGTTACCTACTTTTTAATTGAAAACTATTTTTCCTAGGTCGTTTAATTTTACTGAGATAATCATATTTATTTTATTTAAACCAGATTTTATAGAGTGTAAAAATTATTAATTATATATCATTTTGAAATGATTCTTTCCACAAATATTTTTCTACTTTAAAGGGTTTTTTGTTTTAATTTCTATTTCTTGAGAAATATTTATTATTGGGCATCGATTTACTTTTATATTATGTATATAAAACTTATTTGTAAAATTATATCATGAAATATATTCAAGTCCTAGAATTTTAATTTCATATTAAATCTCTTCTAATTTTAATTATTTTTATTAGAAAGTTACTCAGGCTATAAGGTTTCTTTTACCACTATCATTTTAAAATTAAGATGTATCAAATCGAATAACCCAACTAGGTAATTTGTGTAGTCATTCCATCCAAAATGAAAATAATTATCATCTACTCTGGAAATACTTGGTGATATTTGTTTCCAATTTGCTATGTTTTAAATTACATGTTCTATAACAATTTAAGTTGATGTGGTTTTCAATAACTATATTTTTAATAGAAAAATAAAATACTTTTTTAGTCGTATTTTATCTAAGACTCCACATTTTTAACATATGACTCTATTTGTCTTGAAAATTGAAAATTTCAACATTTTACTAACATGAAATTATTATCCAATGTTTTAATAGAAATCATTTTCACATTTTGTATATGGGTCTTTTTCGACAAAAGAAGTTCTTTTATCATTTTTTGTCAAAAATATTATTTCACCAATTTCATTGTTTTATTTGAAACATTTTCTCTGCATTTTCAAGGTTTCAAAAAAAATATTTTATACCTTGTGTTATAAAATATATCTTTTAATGTATCTTTAAAAAGATCAAGGATACTTATTATTTCCAAAGTAGATTTTTCTAAATACCCCTAATAAGTGTTTTTCATCAAATCCATTTTCCTTCAAAATATGTTATGATTGATCAAGGATATTCATAAAATGTTTCCATCCACCTAGTTTCTTTTTATGAACTATATAATGTTATTTTCTATCAAAACAATAATCCACCACTTCCTATTTTTTCATATAATCATCAGTATATAACCATAATTTTTCTTCTTATGGCTTTTCTCTATGAATACCATATTTTTGATTCCTTCTAAAGAAGGGTGTTATCATAGATTACTTTTATTGAATGATTAGGTAAATTTTTGACTAAGATATATAACCTTTTCTTATTTGGGGTAAATTCCATGTGTTATCTTATTCTAGGGGAATTTAGCTATAGGGTTACTTAATTTCATTGGAAACCCATTTATATTTCATGGTTTTATCGTGTTTATTGATGGAATTATGAATTTTCTCCTTATAAAAGTTCATCATAATGGGATATGAAACAAAATTATTCCCATTGGTTATTTATGATATAATGATGATTGATTTTAGTGGCACTCATATGTATGGATGATGATGGGAGGGGTCCTATATCACTATATTATATGTTTTATTAATGTTTAAATCTCATGAGACATGTATACATGGGAAATATTTAGTTTCTCTAGAGGTTTGGTGTAAGTGTGTGACTCATGATTATGATGTATACATGGGTGAAATTATGATGTCGCACAAAAGTGATATAATGTGTGTGACTCATTATATTGATGCTTCCATTTGATAATGTTTATCCTATATTTATAAGGTGTCATGATGTTACATTCTCATGGATCATGTTTATTGAAAAATGTTTTTACACTCATTTGAGTCATAAATATTTCCTTATTCCATGATTTATGAACTTTGTGGAAATTTATCTAACATCATCTCACTAGGTATAAATAATTATTTGTAAAATTATGTGTTTTTAGAATCAGACCTAGGAGTTCAAGTCTTGGGAACCTCTATTGGTATCAAAGGCGTGTTTTGTGATTTTTTTAGGATTAGTTTTGTTAGTTTTCATTAGGATAAAATAAAATTAATAAAAAAGATAGGGATAAGTCTAAGGGATATGTTTATAAATAGTATAATATCCCAAAAAATGATAAATGATAAATTTTCTGGATTTCCAAGTAATGACATCCCTATTTAGACAATTCAAGTTAATGTGGGATTTATCATGGATGTACCTCTAGGCAATGATCCTAAAAAAGGGTGGATTGGGTAATAAATTGAAAACCACATAATGTTTGACAAAGGGTCGAAACTAAAATACTATTTTGATAATCCTAGAGGATATTCTGGGTCAATTAACATTCTATCTAATGAACAATTGTATGGGATTTTATTATGATTTTAATTAATTAAGATAGAGAACTTAAAAAGGGAAATGATCGTGGATAACTGAGGACTGAAAAACATGAGCCATAACTTGAACCAATATTATAATATGTAAAAAAAAGATTTCCATATGGGAAGACCTCTTATCATTGATGTTTTCATATCCATGTTTTGAATATTACCATAAAAATTCTAGTTTTATTGTTTTTTTAAACTAAATATTGAAAATTAATCATATAAAGATATGTATATGGAAACCACTATGTCAAATAATCAAATAATGGGTCACATATAAATGTTTTAGAATCATATTATATGCATGTTATGATGGAAAAATGTGAGTTTCCTAGTATTACCAAAGTTAGTGAGGTTTATATCACAACAGAAATTAAATCTTTATATTCTTAGATATTAGTTATTAATATTTATTGATGATAATATGGTATATTCTAATGGTTATAAGGATTATGTGAAAAATATAAGGAATGTTCTTTAATTGTTTTTCATTAGTTGTTTTGAAACAAATATTAAATGGTATCAATAACGAAAAAAGTGATTTTATAACAAGATTATATCTTTTCTATAATTATTGAAGAACATATAATTGAGTCATGGATAAATCTTGGGTTTAATATACACTTGATTTCGAGATAATAAAGGGTTAATTTACTTTGAAAAAGTACGCTATATAGCATTGGTAACCTTTGAATTTATATTAATTCATGATATTTTTTTGTCAAGGTCAACACGTTTTTCGGATTAGGATATACATATATCAGTGTGTAAATTTATAATCTAGTGGTTGAAGATAAGAGTTAATTTTGGAAAGAATATATGATTTAATTTTGGTTTAATTTCTAAGAGATTCAAATAGTTATAGTAATGGTATTTTATGGATAATGTATTATTCTTCCACTGAATTTTTGGTGTACATTATTGTACAAATTATTAATGTTGTTTAAGGGAAGATAAGTAACATGATATAGACTATGAGTGTAATATAGACATCAAATTATGAGTTATATCCTAGATGATTAGTATATTAAGTACACCCTCACCAACTTTAATGAGGGATTAATAATTAAAATAAGGAGGATGCAATTTATTTGAAAGGGGACAATGTAATGACCCAAAATTTTATTATATAGTTTTTACATTAAATAAGCATTGTGTTAATATATTTTTCTAAAGGAAACACTAAACTAAAAAATTAAACACATAATAGATAATAAAATTATAACAAGAATAAAATCTATCATAGAAAAAAAAATTCTAATCAATTATAGATTCCTTCAAAATACGATTAAGAATAAGTAATGTCCTAAAAGATCATTTTCAAAGAATGAATTTTCTCTTTATATACTAAATATTTATTTAAAAGATAATTTTTATCATTTAATTAGATTAATTTGATAAAATTATACTTATTTTTTAAATTATAATTTCAATATTATCTTATAGTAAATATTTCACATTTTTCTAAAATAAAATTGTTTTAGTTGAATAAGGAAAAGTATACCCATTTTTATAATACTATCATTTTTTAACAGAAATGTTTTAAAAAAAATAATTAAAAACATATATTTAAAAATTAAAATAAATAATTTAAGAATACGATATTAAATTTATAAAACCCATGTTTAATGTTTTTGATACTTAAGTAATTTTTTACTCTAAAAAATTTATTCATATCTATTTAAAATCTTCTTTCATCACCTATAAAAAATAATTCTAAAAAATTGATTTAAGATTTTAAATAAACATGTACATATTATTTACCAAGGTAAATTTCATTTTAACTATAAAATTTTGATTACTAGGATTAATGTTAATTATTATGATAATGAAAAACAATTATTTTCATTGAATTGTTTTATTAAATTTAAGTAATTTTTAACTAATCAAATATACAGATATCTTATAAGAAAATTAATTTAAAATAAATTTTAAACCTATATATATATAGTATCACTTATTTAATTGGTAAAAAATATAAATAATATTTTGAACACATAATCGTTAAAATATCATTTCTCTATAAATACAATTTTTCTATATATAAAAAGTTATATTTAAAAAAGATTAGTTTATCTAATTTAAAAATTTAATTAGATTAAATGGATAATAAATTTAGGTTAATAACACCGAAATTTGGTAAAATGTGTTATTTCATATGTTCATTAAAAAATAATTTACATGGGTAAAAAATAGTTTCACTACTAAAAAAAGGTAAAATAAAAAATATAAGAACAAATGACTATCAACATGCTTAAAAAATGATTAAAACCCCATTTTTGAGTATTTATTATCCCAATATCACCCCAAAATACATTATTTATAATTTATTATTCCATTTACACTATAATATTGAAATTATGCCATTGATTGGTAAAGGGTGTCAATAAAAGGCCATTTTCATCATTTACTTAAGGGGGTCACTTCTACCTTCTCATTAGTCAATTTTTCCTTTGAAATGTTCTTGATCCCTACACAATTTTTGTATACTATAATATATTGTATGTTCTAAATTCTCTAGTCAATAAATTTTACCCAAATTCATTCAAATCTAATGAGTTCATTATAGGAAGTTCATGGTCACTCTGTAAGTATTACTTACTCCTTACCTTTTCTTCTTAATCCTTCTCTTCCAAACCTACCGGAACCATAATATTATATTTACCTTATTATCATTAGTATAATAAATTGATATTACATTAATATAATATCCCTTAATTATTCCCTCCCATCCACTTATGAAAACAAAAGGATACTGATTGTGTGATGTGCGGGTTAACCCCACTTTATAGAACCATTTTTCATTTTACATATTCATTTTCAATATTTTTAAAAAACACCTAAATTTTGATTAAAACAATTAAAACAATAAAATTTGTATATTTATTCTTCTATTATAATTATATATATTTTAGAATTCACAATTTATTAACCATACTCACAGGTCGAATTATGGTAGGATCATGTTTGGGTCGGCTTAACAACCTACCTAAATTCTTCTATAAAACTCTATCATGGATTACTATGAGAACATAAAAAATAACATTATTATATGTTAATTGGAAAAATATTATTGTTTTACATTTATTAAGATGTTATATTTATTATTTAACATGGTATAAAAATATCTTACTTGATCACTAAAATTGAGAAAATAGGCCGACAATGATTCCATTTTCTTGCAAACAAAAGAAAAAAATACATAATAAATAAATGAAATTTAAAAATAAATATACCTTATAAAATTAAATATATATGTATATGTTTCTTAATAATTTACTGAATAAACATATTTATATGGTTCAAGAATTTATTCGAGTGTGTAGAAAAAATTTGGACCACAATAAGGGTTTCATGTCTCAATTTTAAATTATCTGAGACATACTTCTAATTATACATCATGTTCTCATTGACTAGTGTTTCTACTTACCCTATAAATCATTTTATCATGATACTTGAATTATTTGTGGTTTTAATGACTAATTTTAAATTACATATTTTGGGGGGTTTTAATTTGAATGTTTATAATATCATAAGTTTTTTATAACTCAAATTTATTCCATTGATTTACTTACTTTCTTAATAAAATATATTATTACAAGATTTATTTAATATAACTATAGAATAATTTTTATTGTATATCCACATATATTTCTGTTATTTTAAAAATTTTCCTTATAATCTCATTATCAATTGATTCTTACCACAAAGATTATGTTACTTAAAAGAGATTTTAATTTCAAGTCTTTTTTCTTGAGACATATTTCTTATTATACACCAATTAACATTTATATAGATATTAAATACCTATTAGTTGTATTATATAACTAAATATATTTCATTTAGTTTATTTAATTTTTAGTATCAAGATCCTCTTCTATCGACGATTTTGATTTGAATGGTATTGAATCTGTAAGGTTTATTTTTCCGACTACATTTTAAAATTAGGATCTCTCAAATGTGATAACCTATATGGGGAAAATTTATAATCCTTATATAAAATATTAAAATAGTTTTCTTCCCATGTGGTTATCCTTAGTGAAATATATTTCCAATTTATCTTGTTTTTATTTTTAATTTCTATAATATTTTTAAGTGATTAGGTTTTCCAAAAAGGAATTTTAATGTATTATAAAGAAAATTATTATTCAATTATTTTTTTAATTAGGATCAAAATATTTTATATATTAATATATTGTTTTAAAAAATTGAAAATGTTAATATTCAAAAACAATGAATTTATTTTCAAATATTGTAAAATAAATTCATTATAATGTTGGTTGAATGGGTCATTTACAGAAAAATATTCTCTTTTATCATTTTCACATGAACATGTCATTATACTAACATTTTAATTTTATATAATACATTAATTATTTATTTCAATGATTTATAAAATAAGTTATTTTATTCATAGTTTTATAAAAATTTATTTCCAAAAGTTCAAGGGTTTTTCTTATTTACAAATATTTTTTTTAAAAAAATCCTAATGATTTTTTTATCGAAGGAATTTCCCTTTGACATCTATTATTCTTGATCTACGATATTAATAAAATTATTTCATCCAACTTATTTATCTCTATGGATTATGTAATGTTATTTTCCATAAAATAAATGATCCATTGATTCCTTTTTTCTTTAAAAATAATCTTCAGTGTATGACCACAATTTTTCATCAAATTTATTTCTTCTATGAATATCATATTTTCATTTCCTTTGATTTATGGGTGTTCACCTAGCTTCCATTCAACAATTTTTTGGAGAAATTTGTTAATAAACTATATAAAATTTATTTATATAGTTTAAATACTACATTTTATCTTATTTGAAAACAATTTACCTATAGAGTTACTAAATTTCATTGGATACCCATCTTTATTTCTTTGGGTTATCGTGTTTTTTGATGGAATTATGAACGTTCTCCATAAATTATTCTATTTTAAGGGGATATTAAAAAAAAATCCCATTTTTTCATAATGATAATATGATGATTGATTTTAGTGGAAGACATATGTCTGGAGGATGGTGGTTTTGGTCCTATATCTCCCATTAATGCATTAGTTTTATTTTTATATCTAATTAGACATGTATGCTCATGAATATTTTAGTTTCTCACAAGCATGGGTTCATGTGTGTGACTCACAAAAGAGATTAATATGCAAGTAAAATTATTTTTTCTCAAAAGAGTGGATGAAAGTGTGTGACTCTTGAAGGTGATGTTTTCTTATGCTAATGTTTTTCCATATTTATATGGTATCCTGATATTACGCTCTCATGGATCATGTTTATTAACTAATGTTTCAACACTCTTTTGATTAACAACTATTTTTTTATTTCATAATTTATGATCTAGGATTCGTTGGGTATAACTTTCTTATGTGATCTTATTATAACCATATTCACATCTTATGATCACTTATGACTTATGATTATCACTCATGTTGACATGATATTTCTACCATGTTTATGTTATCTCATATTATTATGATCTCACCTTTGATAAAATGTTGATATGTTTATTTTTCATCCCTTACTGAGGATTTGATCTGACCCCTTTCTTATGTTTCCTTTCCTTATGTAATGAAGATAAGTATAATTGTGCGTAGTTTGAGAGAGAGTTTTAGGGATTTTTATTGTGGATAAATATTCACATGTGTTGTAAAATAAATTGATTTTGTAGATAGTTCTCAAATTCAACAAGACAAAATGTTTTATATGTTCCATCAGATTATTATGAGATGTAATACCAATAAAAAATTTATTCCAGTTTATCTTGGACCATTTCACCATGTATCAAAGATAATTTAAAAAAGTATGTGTTTTTAGAATAGGACCTGGGAATGTCGGACTGGGGTGCCTTAGTTGGTATCAATAGAGTGTTTAGTTATTTTTGGGATTAGTATAGTTATTTTTTAGTAGTTTAAAATTAGTGAAAACCCTAGTGATAAATCTAAGGGACATGTCCATGTTAATGATAACATCTTAATGTTTTTTAAAGTAAATATTTTCTTGTTTTACTAGCATTGAAATATATATATGAATATTGTAAGTGGATACATGATCTTTTATATATGTATATAGGGGAAATAATCCTTAAAAGGGTGTGCTAGGTAATAACACAGTCATGACCTAGTGCATGAAAAATAGTCTTAAATACACACATGGTTTGAAACTCCCATGGGATATTATATGGTTAATTTTCATTATTTCTAATGAACCATTATGAAGGATTTTATTTTGATTTTAACAAATTATGATAGAGAAATTAATAATAAAATTTCCATGTATAACCAACGATTGAATAAAAAGAGTCTTCGGTCGATCTACAATTTTCATCTATAAAAAACTATATTGTCATTTGAAAATACCACTTTTTAGTGATGTATTCATATTTATATTTTAGATATTTTCATAATATTTATGGTTTTAGTATATGGTTGAAACTAGTTCATAAAAATGTGAAGTGCACTGTGTTGCATTTGTTGTCAATAAGGTATGTTGTTGATCAGAAGATGTCAAAGAATGAATGGATGTCAAGGAGAGTCAATATATGAATGACAAAGGCTATGATGGTGTTGTTAATGAATGGAGGATGGACATTGTGTTAAGAAGAATGTCACTTAGGAGATTCACTAAGTGGCATAACTATTTATGGTGGAAACATTCATCCATGTTTACATCAGACGATTGATGAGCTGATCTTTAAGTTCCAAGAACCTGTATCAACTGGATACAATGTCACCACATTATTAGAAGACCATGCATTGTTAAGACAATGCAGGAGGAGATGAAGATGATCCATCCACACCTCCTAAGTGGATGAAGTGGATTAATGAAGTCCATGCACTATCACTTAGTGCATGTGAATATGAAGAAGATCCAACTTGATCTCTGATTAGATCAATAAAGAACTTTAATGAATATGTTTGATTCAGGAGATTCGGTTGATGAAGAACCTTCGGGAATTCCATTCTTAAGTAATGAATACATGTTGAGGAAGAATTGGAGGAATTCTAATGAAGAAGAAGAAATTAAGAAGGGAGAATGGATTAGAGGAAGATGTGGCATTTGGCATTTGAACGTGGTCACTTTGTTTTTAAACAAAGGACTTGTTCTGTACTCAGGAAAAACAAAGCCACCAAGGGCCAGCCTTAAGGGTTCAACCCCAAGGCACATGTGGGACTCGAGGTCGCCACGCCCAAGGGGGATCCCATGGGGCTAGCCCGAGAGGCCGGGGCCGTGTATAAGCCCCGGGCCACGCAGGGGAGTGTCAAGCCCTGCGTAGCGTGAGCGCGAGGAGCGTGCCCGAGGAAGCATAGTGGGTGCCAGTGGCGCGCCCGAGTGGCAGGGCTGGGCGCAAGAGCGCGCCCGCAGAAGAACTCGGTGCGGGGCGACACCGAGAGGGGAGAAGATGCAATTGAAGGGAGGACGGGACGCAGTCTTTGTTAAAGCACGGATAAACTGCGCTCCAGCTCGATGTGGGATTCGGTTTTTAAACCAGGATCAAATCTGAGCCACCCGTTCGATCGCGCGGATGATCTGGACCGCATGATCGATCCCATGCGAGATGTTCTACTCGCAGCCGTTGAAGTTCATTAAACTTCTGATCCAACGGCCGGCGAGTCATCCACTACCTCGAGCTCGCCCGAGTCCTCCCCGCATGCCTCCGTCGAACCAGAGGCCACCCGCATGATGGATTTTGAGTTCCTGGCCACCATTGCCGAAGCTGAAGTGTCCTTGAGGCTCGTCTAGCCATAACGAACCCGTTCATGACTAAAAATGGATTTTCATGTAACAAATGAAGAATTTTGTGTTCGGACGAAGCAACCCGAAGGTGCGAGGCTATGTTGATTGATGCTTTGCATGGATGAAGGCCATTCATGCGTTTTCATGCACAAGAACGTGAAGAAAGGGCATAAATGGAACCCACGGGGATACTGAGGAGAAAAACAAGATTTTATGAAATCTAGACATCCCGAGATATTCGGGAGTTTGGATTTGTATCCCACGAAAGAGGTGCAGAATTCCTCTGCCTATAAAAGGAGCACCTGAGGCGCTTGAAGCTTTTGCTGAAAAACTTGAGAGAAGTCCCATGAGTGCCACTGTGCCTCGCGAAGTAAGAGCTATGCGCAACCCACTTGCGCGACGAAGCATCCCGATGCCACTTTGTCTTTGTAAGGAACCTTTCGCACAAACCTTGCACGAAAGAGGTTGGGAGAAGGAGTCCCCTGCGCGCATCCCTTGCACGACAGGAAGAACCCACGGCCGCTTGTGCCTTGCACTTGCGCGCCCACAGGGGCGGTTGGACCTGCGCGCCTGTGGTCTTTGAACCATGCTCAGCAGAAGTCACCCAAGAGACTTGTGTGGCTGGTTACACCTGAGGGCTTGCGCGGCTTGGTGCCTTGCGTAGCAGGCAGTGTTGAAGTAGAGAATGCTGCACCCCCTTGCGCGCCTCCTTTGAGTTCAGGTGAAGGGTATCTACATCCTACGGGTTAAGTGAGTGCAACAAGACAAAGAGACCCTACGGTATTGTGAGTGCAAGGAGAACCCGAGGCCATATCTTGTGTGTGTGCCAAGTGAAGACACCATACGGGTGGTTTATGTGCAAAGAAACAAGAAGTCGTAGTCTTGTGTGGGTGAAAAGTGAAGAGCACACTTTGTGTTTGTGTGTGCTAAGCAAGTGAAAGAGGCCAAGCTCACTTGTGTGCAAAAAGTGAAAGAAGTTGTGTGTTCCAAGTGAAGAGGCCAAACCTAGGTGTGTGCAATGTGTACACATTTAGAAGAATAAAGAAGAGGGCATCCACACTAAAGTATAACACACTTTTAAGTGTGTGAACAAATTGAACAAAGTGTGTGAGTGAAGAAGGTGTGAGAAGAAGGGGAGTGTATACTTGCATTCATGCACATGCACACGTGAAAAAAGCCAAACCAGCTTGTGTGCATCTGAGTTTTCCAAGACCAGAAGATCTTGAAGAAATTGAGAAGCCATGAAGTCAGTGCATGAGGATGCAGAGATGTCATGCACTCAGTGCATGAAGATGATGTGTAGTGAGACTGAATCCAGACTGAAGTTAAAGACATCAGCTGCCTGAGTTTTCAGTAATTGAGAAGACCCTGATCAACATAAGTGATCAGAAGATTTGAGCAAGACCAACAGACCTTATCAGAGGATGTTGAAGATTCTTGAAGAGAGAGGCCAGGTCATCCTGAGAAGAAGAAGATAAATCCTGAGAAAGACGAGAAGACTTGATCAAGTGATCATAAGTGAAGAGCAAGGCCAACAGTCTTTATCCCAGACTGCTGAAGATACTTGAAGAAGCTTAAAGTGAAGAAGAGCTACTCGTGTGACTCGAGGATCCAGGAGAAGCCCCCTGTGAGACTCGGGGTGGAAGAAGT
The DNA here is from genome assembly GCA_963277665.1 of Viscum album. NCBI lineage: Eukaryota > Viridiplantae > Streptophyta > Magnoliopsida > Santalales > Viscaceae > Viscum > Viscum album. The sequence continues at coordinate 1,468,086,326 of OY728125.1, read as the reverse complement.
CTTCAGTGGGATTCTGGAGCAGGCCAGTGGGACTCTGGTAACACTGTGGGACGCAGTATAAAGACCCTCCTATGGGACTCAGGAGAGATACAGTGGGACTATGTATCGAACATTGTAATACTAACAGATTATAATGGAAGAAACCATGTTGGGGCGTATAACCAACATGCCAAGGACGTAGGCCTTTGGTGCCGAACCTTGTAAATCCTTGTGTCCATTTCCTTTACATTTACTGCATCATTCGAGGAAAGGTGAGAGATACAAGAAGAGTGGATCGAGGCTTTAAACAACCATAGAGGTTTAATTGATAAAGAATCAATTAGTAAAAAGTTTTAAGGGATCACTGATTCACCCCCTCCCCCTCTCAGTGATTCACACTGATCTGGGCACTTCAATTGGTATCAGAGCAGGTTACCTCTAAAAGATCCAAGGGAGTCTTTATGAAGTGCAGATTTGAGGAAATGAGCGACCAACCTCAAATGGAGATATCTTCCAAGACTTAGAAAAATAGAAATAAAAAACAGGCCAAGAAGATGAAGAAGAAGATTGTTGCTGATAGAGAAACACCTGACAATTCCTTTTATCACTCTTCTGATGAAGCATGTCCTAGCTGTGATGATGATGGAAGAATCAATGATCTTCTAAATGCAATCGAATTTCTTCAGAAGACAGTCCCCATGGAAGTGGAAAAGTGTATAGCTACACGCATCCATGATCTTCAAGAAGAAAAATTACAGCTAGAAGAAGAAGCCAATGCAATGGAAGATCAGTTGGCTAAAAGGGTTGGCATAACCAACACTCTCAGAAAACTGGTGAAGGATAAAAATGAAACTATTTCCCTTTGCAATGAAAGGTTTGAAGACACTGATGAAGAATTGCAAAGAAGCTCTTCTGAGAAAGAAATCTTTATGATAATGATCAAAGAAGTTTTCCATGCACTGGAAAAGAGGCATAGAGTGTCAGTGGTTGTCAAAGATGCTCAACTTGAAGAAAAAGTCAAATTAGTGAAGGAGCTTGACAATTCATTGCTAGAATTGAATAAGGTGCATGAAGACCAGATGAATAAGCTGAAAGAAAATTGGGAAGGAAGGCTAAGAACTGTTGAGGATGAGAAGAACTCCCTCAATATGAAATGCTTAGAACTGGAGGTGATATTGAAAAATCAGCAATCACCCAAAGCCAAAGCCTCCCAGTCAGCTGAAAGGAGAAATGTTGCTACTCAAGTATGCTTTGAGAAGGATGATTCTAAAAGAAAGACATCCTCTAATGAAAGGGAAACATCTTCTAAAAAGAAGTTACCATCCATACCATCTTGTACTAATGCTTCTAATTGTGTTTCCACAAAAAGTGCAGGATGGAAGAATAATTCCAAACAAGTATGGATGAAGACAATGAAGAAAGAAAGCTCTCCTGAAGCAGCACAACAATTCAAGACAAGTACCCAACAATCAGAAGGAATCAAAAAGTCAAGATTTGTGGGTCAATGCTGGTGTTGTAACAATTATGGGCATTGTTCAAAAGATTGTAGGTACAATCCTCTAAATGTAAAAGCACAGACCAAGCCCATACCAAGGGGGAGAAATCCAGAAGGAAAGAAGCAACATCCACAGGTCCAGAGACATCTATTTACTGCAAATAGATTTGGATTACTTGACAACATTTGGGATGATTGAAAAAGTGGTCAAAAAGATACATGTCAATCTCCAACTGTATCCAGAGCTAAAAAGTAGAAAAGATCACAGAACCTGGCTCAGAAAGAATCCTTGGGAAGCAAGCATAAGAAAGTGGAAGATGCTCCCAAGAAGATTATGAAAAAGGAAGAGAAGACCTTGGAGTCTAAATCCAAGAAGGGTGATGCATCCAGAAGGACCACCAAGAAGAAATTCTTCTACTGTGGAAAGAAAGGGCATACCATGGATATTTGTAAACAAGCCATGGAAATGAATAGAAGCATATTGGACTCAAAAAGACAATCAATCTAGAAGAAGCAGAAGGGATTGGTTGAAAACAAGTTGCCTAAGAAAGGTAGCCTGAAAGCATCAAAGGAACCATGTGGAATTTCCAAAACTGAGGCCTCACTTCCAAATGGCTTGTTAGTCATATGGCCTAATCAGTTGAAACTTTCCAGAGAGCTGCAGAGAGCTGAACATAAAGCACTGGCAATAGCTAAGGCAAAAGGGAAGAAGAAGATTTCACATGAAGATCAAGTTCTGTGTGTGAGGTGCAATCAAACTAGACATACTAGTGATAAATGCATGATATTCATTCCAGCTCAAAAGGGATTCTTCAAAAGAATGAAGATTTCACCAGGAGACTCTAGTGCTCATAAGGCACCTAGAAATAGAGGAGTCACACAAAAATAAGTTAAAGAGGTGTTGACATCCACACCAGCACAAACATCATTGAAGATCAAATGTGCAAGTGTGAAGAATGGTGAAAATGGGACATCTCGGTTGAGAGAATCTTCTCAACCTTGTTGTTCACATTGATGAACCAAGGAGGTTCCATATCATTCCCTAATCACTTGTATTTACATGTGCTAACATTGCAGGGAATTGAAGATGATGATCATTCTCAACAGGAGGATGGTTTAGACAGAATGGAGTGCACCCCTTGAGGGGGAGCCAATCTGTAGAAGATGGGATTCTGAGATTTAATACCATCTTGAGAAAAGTGAAGGTATTCCAATCATACATTCATCCCTTGTTTCTTAACTGTATTCATCATGACAATTAAGGGAGAGTATTGATTAAAGAAAAATGGTTGAAAGGGGAAGCTTTATATTTGCACTGAACTTTCTAATGAGTCTTGTGAAGTATGTGCAGGATTTAGCAATTTATTGTTATATCTAAAAAAATTCAACCCCTTGGAGCATGATCTCACATGTACAGTGAATGTTGTACATCATTGAGTACCTTGGTTACATCACTCTTGTTTTCTATACCGGGTTAGCCCAAGTAGACTTAGAGTTGATTTACTAAAGTTTCTTTGCTAAAGAGAACATGTGACATCATCCCTCTCTCAGTGTTTTTCAAGACAATACTTTTCAAAGGGAGGAAGAGATTTTTGAAAGAGAACCACACCACACCTTTGCATTTGGTTTCCAATAAGGGGGAGAAAAGCTGACATATTGCCCCAAAAATGTGTGGCACACATATTGACCCATTCATATGTGTTCAACTGATTGGATTGACAATATGTTCTCTAGTGGTATTGACAACAAATACAAAGGGGGAGATTGAAGTGAACTGTGTTGCATGTGTTGTCAATAAGGTATGTTGTTGATCAGAAGATGTCAAAGAATGAATGGATGTCAAGGAGAGTCAATATGTTAATGACAAAGGCTATGATGGTGTTGGTAATGAATGGAGGATGGCCATTGTGTTAAGATGAATGTCACTTAGGAGATTCACTAAGTGGCATAACTGTTTATGGTTGAAACATTCATCCATGTTTACATCATACGATTGATGAGATGATCTTTAAGTTCCAAGAACCTGTATCAACTGGATACAATGTCAGCACATTATTAGAAGACCATGCATTGTTAAGACAATGCAGGAGGAGATGAAGATGATCCATCCACACCTCCTAAGTGGATGAAGTGGATTAATGAAGTCCATGCACTATCACTTAGTGCATGTGAATATGAAGAAGATCCAACTTGATCTCTGTTTAGATCAATAAAGAACTTTGATGAATATGTTTGATTCAGGAGAATCAGTTGTTGAAGAACCTTCGGGAATTCCATTCTTAAGTAATGAATACATGTTGAGGAAGAATTGGAGGAATTCTAATGAAGAAGAAGAAATGAAGAAGGGAGAATGGATTAGAGGAAGATGTGGAATTTGGCATTTGAACTTGGTCACTTTGTTTTTAAACAAAGGACTTGTTCTGTACTCAGGAAAAACGAAGCCACCAAGGGCCAGCCTTAAGGGTTCAACCCCAAGGCACATGTGGGACTCGAGGTCGCCACGCCCAAGGGGGATCCCATGGGGCTAGCCCGAGAGGCCGGGGCCGTGTATAAGCCCCAGGCCACGCAGGGGAGTGTCAAGCCCTACGTAGCGTGAGCGCGAGGAGCGCGCCCGAGGAAGCATAGTGGGCGCCAGTGGCGCGCCCGAGTGGCAGGGGTGGGCGCAAGAGCGCGCCCGCAGAAGAACTCGGTGCGGGGCGGCACCGAGAGGGGAGAAGATGCAATTAAAGGGAGGACGGGACGCAGTCTTTGTTAAAGCGCGGATAAACCGTGCTCCAGCTCGATGTGGGATGTGGTTTTTAAACCAGGATCAAATCTGAGCCACCCATTCGATCACGCGGATGATCTGGACCGCATGATCGATCACATGCGAGATGTTCTAATCGCAGTTGTTGATGTTCATTAAACATCTGATCCAATGGCCGACGAGTCATCCACTACCTCGAGCTCGCCTGAGGCCTCCCCGCGTGCCTCCGTCGAACCAGAGGCCACCCGCACGATGGATTTTGAGTTCCTGGCCACCATTGCCGAAGCTGAAGTGTCCTTGAGGCTCGTCTGGCCATAATGAACCCGTTCATGCCTAAAAATGGGTTTGCATGTAACAAATGAAGAATTTCGTGTTCGGACGAAGCAACCCAAAGGTGCGAGGCCATGTTGATTGATGCTTTGCATGGATGAAGGCCATGCATGTTTTTTCATGCACAAGAACGTGAAGAAAGGGCATAAATGGAACCCACGGGGATACTGAGGAGAAAAACAAGATTTTATGAAATCTTGACATCCCGAGATATTCGGGAGTTTGGATTTGTATCCCGCGGAAGAGGTGAAGAATTCCTCTGCCTATAAAAGGAGCACCCACGGCGCTTGAAGATTTTTCTGAAAAACTTGAGAGAAGTCTCGTGAGTGCCACTGTGCCTCGTGAAGTAAGAGCTACACGCAACCCACTTGCGCGACGAAGCAGCCCGATGCCACTTTGGCTTCGTGAGGAACCATTCGCACAACCCTTGCACGAAATAGGTTGGGAGAAGGAGTCCCCTGCACGCATCCCTTGCACGACAGGAAGAACCTGTGGCCGCTTGTGCCTTGCACTTGTGCGCCCACAGGGGAGGTTGGACCTGCATGCATGTCGTCTTTGAACCCTGCACGGCAGAAGTCACCCAAGAGACTTGTGTGGCTGGTTACACCTGAGGACTTGCGCGGCTTGGTGCCTTGCGCAGCAGGCAGTGTTAAAGTAGAGAATGTTGCACCCCCTTGCGCGCCTCCTTTGAGTTCGGGTGAAGGGTATCTACATCCTACGGGTTAAGTGAGTGCAACAAGACAAAGATACCCTACGGTATTGTGTGTGCAAGGAGAACCCGAGGCCATATCTTGTGTGTGTGCCAAGTGAAGACACCATACAGGTGGTTTATGTGAAAAGCAACAAGAGGTCGTAGTCTTGTGTGGGTGAAAAGTGAAGAGCACACTTTGTGTTTGTGTGTGCTAAGCAAGTGAAAGAGGCCAAGCTCACTTGTGTGCAAAAAGTGAAAGAAGTTGTGTGTGAAAAGTGAAGAGGCCGAACCTAGGTGTGTGCAAAGTGTACACATTTAGAAGAATAAAGAAGAGGACATCCACACTAAAGTATAACACACTTTTAAGTGTGTGAACAAATTGAACAAAGTGTGTGAGTGAATAAGGTGTGAGAAGAAGGGGAGTGTATGCTTGCATGCATGCACATGCACACGTGAACAAAGCCAAACCAGCTTGTGTGCATCTGAGTTGTCCAAGACCAGAAGATCTTGAAGAAATTGAGAAGCCATGCAGTCACTGCATGAGGATGCAGAGATGTCATGCACTCAGTGCATGAAGATGATGTGTAGTGAGACTGAAGCCAGACTGAAGTTAAAGACATCAGCTGCCTGAGTTTTCAGTAATTGAGAAGACCCTGATCAACAGAAGTGATCAGAAGATTTGTGCAAGACCAACAGACCTTATCAGAGGCTGTTAAAGATTCTTGAAGAGAGGGGCCAGGTCATCCTGAGAAGAAGGAGATAAATCCTGAGCAAGACGAGAAGACCTGATCAAGTGATCAGAAGTGAAGAGCAAGGCCAGCAGTCTTTATCCCAGACTGCTGAAGATACTTGAAGAAGATTAAAGTGAAGAAGAGCTACTCGTGTGACTCGAGGAGCCTGGAGAAGCCCACTGTGAGACTCAGGGTAGAAGAAGTCTTCAGTGGGATTCTGGAGCAGGCCAGTGGGACTCTGGTAACACTGTGGGACGCAGTATAAAGACCCTCCTGTGGGACTCAGGAGAGATACAGTGGGACTCTGTATCGACCATTGTAATACTAACAGATTATAATGGAAGAAACCATGTTGGGGCGTATAACCAACATGGCAAGGACGTAGGCCTTTGGTGCCGAACCTTGTAAATCCTTGTGTCCAGTGCCTTTACATTTACTGCATCATTCGAAGAAAGGTGAGAGATACAAGAAGAGTGGATCGAGGCTTTAACCAGCCATAGAGGTTTAATTGATAAAGAATCAATTAGTAAAAAGTTTTAAGGGATCACTGATTCACCCCCTACCCCTCTCAGTGATTCAAACTGATCTGGGCACTTCAAAATGAAGCTTAGAAAACAATATGTCGAGAATCTACTATGTCTTATAATCGAATAAGGGATCATACTTAAATGTTTTAGAATCATAATATATGTCCGTTATGATGGAAACGGTGGGACTCCGAGTATTACCAAAGGGGGTGAGGTTCATATCAGAATAGAAATTAAATCGTAAAAATCCTAACCATTATTGTGTGATATTTATATATGATATACTCATATACTCTAAAATTTATAAGGATTATGTGAAACTTATATGGAATTTTATTCATTAGTTTTGAATTAAATTTTTTGTAAACATATATTAAATGGTATCCATAAAATTTAAAAGTCATTTTTTCATAATGTTATATTTTTGGGGATAAGCATTGAAGGATATATTATTCAGGTATTTATAACACCTCGGTTTAAAATATGATTAATATTAAGATAATAAATTATTTATTTACTTTGAAAAAGTATGTTATACAGTATTGGGAACCATAGGATTGATAATTGTGTTCTGATATTTTTTTCAAAGTTCATCACATTTTTGGTATTATAACATATATATTCTAGTGTGTGCGACATTGTGGACTAGTGTTTGATGATAAGAGTTATTTTTTGGAAGAATATATGATATAAAATTGATTTCTTGCCACAAATATTTAAATTGTTTTGGGAATTGTCTTGTAATGTATATATTATTCATTAAAGTAAAAATATATTTAATTTTGGTTTCATCCCCTTATTTTATCCATGTAATATAACTTAAGGGGCACGGAAGTTCTTAGAAGTTTCTAGGGCTTGTTTGGAGATAGAAACTCCAACTTTTTTGAGAAATATGAGACATGGGATGTTACCACACTATTATTACCAATTGTTCACCTTAATCATGTCATCCCTAGGTGGGTGTCACATAATTTATCAAACCACACACCCTAGGCCACGCATCCCTATTAATAAGTGTAGGTGGGTTCTAGAAGGGATCTGCAAGGTGTACGTATAGTTTATCAAATTATGTGAAAACCTTGTAATGGGGTGACCCAAGGGACATTTATGGCACATGTTTAGTTCATCATTTGGAAAAACATGTTCCTTTTAAAAAGTGGGTGAATTTAAAATTTTTCCCTCCTCCCTGTAAGATAATAAATTTCTATTTTCCTCCATCATTCTTTAGAAACCACACACCATTAGATCTTGTCATGCCCGAGTTCTTCATTAAGGGAACTAATATTTTATATATTCATATCCTAAAATTACCCCCTTAGTCCTCCCTAATCCCCCACAAATTTTGGTTTCTTTTGGTGTTGTTTTGGGGGATAAAGGAGGGTGCACAGTTTAGTTACATGGTTTGCCAAACCATGTACAAAAACTGTTCACCCATGTCTAGGTAATTACAAATGTGTTAAAATATATTCTTTTCCTTCTTATTATTTATCCAAACTCACCCCTTTCTTCCAACATTCTACCATTTTCTCCATGGAAGCCTCCCAAGTACTTAAAACCCACCTTGTAACTTCATTTTGAAGGGGGATTTGGTGGAGGAACTTCAAACAATCTCAAGTAATTATTTCTACATCTTAGTTCCTCCCATTTTCTTAAAGTTTATTCCAATTTCGATGAATTCCCAAATTACTAGAGGGTAGAGTATCTAACCTAGGGTTTAACTTTGGATTTTCTTGGTCCAATATTCTGATTTTAGGCTCGATCTACCTTCCTGGAGATGCGAAGGTGGTGCGATTAAGTTTTTTTCAGAAAGGATTAAATGTTTTAACCATTTTGGTAGGTGATTCCATATTTATGAAATCCTTGTGGATTAGATAGCTGTGTTTATAATATTTGAATGTTTATCTCATTCTATTATTTGAGAAATAAATTGTTTAAGTGGTATTTATAAAGAAAATGAAGTTTAAGTTCTATTTTTATGTGAAATTTGGGGATTTTCATAGAAATATTTTATTGGTTAATTAGTGGCTTCCCAATGACTATATAGTTGATTTATCGAAATGTATTAGTGAATACAATCGTGTTTTTAATGATCATATCCTTTGGTTGTCACTGCGAAATTTTGTTTTGGTGACATTTGTTAAGTAAATGATTTTTGGGTACCAAATTGGTGTTAAATTGATGTCAATTTTATGTTATGCTTATTTGGGTTGTTTTATAACTCATGTAATGGGTTTATTGAAATTTTTTGGCTACCATAAATTCCCTTTTTGTGAATGTGAGTATTCATATGGGGTACAAAGTGGGGTTTTAAAGGGATTTTTGTCTGCAAAACATTGTTGGCTTTTGTGATATTTTTTTTATTGGAAATCAAAATGGTTGGTTGTGTGTTTTATGTGTTATAAAATGTGTATAGATACTGTATTGTTTTTATGTAACCATTAGTGGTGTTTTAATATGAAAACTAATGTATTTATCATGCAGAAATTGTTTGAGCACAAAGGGGGATGCCCAGTTACCTTGGTTGGTGGATATGTACTAGTATGCTAGTGATCTGGATGGGTTTTGTCCCTTTTTCATATTAAATTTGAATAAAAACAACTCTAAATAATCAATATGGATGGTTTTGGGGATGAGTAGGTTATGGTAATGTTTTCTACCATTGGATCGTGCAATGGAAAGGATTGTGACATGGATATTTTACACCGAGGTACGTGGTACAGAGGGCCCGAGACTATCTAATGGGTAGGGGTGTTCCCAGTTTTGGTGCTAATTGGATTTTTGGAGTTTAACCATGTATTAGGGTTTTTTGGATGTGAATTATTGTATATGAAATTTCCTATTCAAATGTGTTAACATTTTTAATGTTTTATTTTGGAAATTTCTTACAATTGAAAGTTTCATTTCTTGGAATTTATCACCGTTTTTCTTTACATATTAAAACTGTATGCTTGTTCACCTTGTATTGAAAACTATTTCACATATTTGAGTGGTATATTATTGTTATTAGGATCACAACCTCCTTACACCCCTTTTGTGTAAGTATACTTTATTATGATTGACACGGGTAAAGGTAAAGCCTCGGGTGAAGGAGCTTCGGGTTGTTAGTCCCCTCCTATGGTGTTGTGTTGTGGAGACAGCCCAGGGGAGATGAACCCTTCTCATGTGGAGTCATTGTGGCTATTTTTATGTTTTTTTGGACCTATTGTACTTTAATTAAAACTAGTATTCACATCTGGTTTCTGTTAAGGCTAGTTTGACATGAAAATTTTAGATTCATATTATTTTTGGTTTTTAATGTTTTATACTTTCATACTCGGGTAAATCATTCCCCAATAAAATATATTGGTACCTGGGAACTTGTTCTGGCCAATAGGGATTGGGAAATCCCTTCAGGCCTTTTCATGGATTGGATTTGGTGCAGGTAATAGCGGCGACCAGATTCAGTTTTTGACAAAATGGTATCAGAAGAGGCTAATGTTTTGGGTTATAATACTATTTTGGGATGATTCGTGATATATTGGTTCCTAGAATATAGAGGCATGAGGTATTTTTCATGGTTAGGGTGCCTGTCCCGGACCTCTCATGGTATACCTTGAGTCACTGGGGTATGTTGGAATTATCTGATTTTCTTTACCTCCATGTGAGATGTGTAGGTTGTAGACCACTCATGGACATTAGGGGGGTGGAGTGGTTGATTTATTTATTACTCTAATGTTTTTAGATTATTTATTTTTAAAATATTTGATTAAATTTTTTATAATTTTGGTATTTTCTATTGTTTTTTGTGTCTGTTTCATTTTGTAGCAACATGCCTCCCCAGAAAGCTCCCACACACCCACAGGAGGAAGCTGGAGATAGTTCTCCCACATCGATTGATCCAAGGCTAGTCAAAGTTATGGTAAAGGTCATAAAACCTCTAGGACTGGGACCAGATCCTATTCTCATTCCTATTAGGGAGGAAGAGATTGGTCCTAGAAAATATAAAGCTCAAGATTTTCTGAAAAACAGGCCTCCGACCTTTCGAGGCACCATAGAACCACATGAAGTAGAGGAATGGCACGAGAAGATCGAGCGCATGTTAAAGTTCTTGGATACACCCAAGGAGCTCAGGGTAAAATTTCCCTCCTTTTTATTGGAGTCTCCCATCTGATAGTGATGGAAATTGCTACTTCAAATATGAAAGAATGAGTAGATGCGTTGGGGAGACATTAAGGTCATCAATAAGGAACAGTACTGCCCCGAGGTCATGGAAAATTACAGGTAACAAGAGTTCATGGATCTTGTTCAGGGGAATATTTTTTTCATGGATTACGCCAAATGTTTCAATGAGATAGTTCGTTATGCTCCTGAAATTGTATCGAATGAGCAAGTGAAGGCCCAGAGGTTTTGGAAAGGCTTGCAACTAGAGATATACTCCCAGGTTTTCTTGTTCAATCTTTAAACCTAAGCTAAGGTCATTGACCGGGCTTGTATGGTGTTGATTGACCATAAATACAGGGCTGGATTCATTGGGTCAATATTAGTAGTGGGCAGTGTCAACTCTTTATAGAAGAAAAGTAATCATGAGGATTAGGTGAAGAAGTGAGGTGGAAGTTCAGGCCACTCTTCTAGGCAGTTTTAATCTATGGCTTCTGATGTGAGATCGGTCGTTTGCCACCAATGTGGAAGGTTGGTGAACATCCGAATAGAATGAACACTTCCTCCAAATACTTGTTATCAATGTGGATTCATGGGTCACTCACATCTCTTTTGCAGGGTGGTATACCCACTTCAGATTAGGGCACAGTATGTGGCTTTAAGAGGAGGGCCAGCACAGTATGAGCCATCAATTATGGGGGGATCTTGATTTGGAGGTCATGGTGGTATGGCTGGGTTATCTTCTAGATAGTTCCAGATTAGGGAATAGCCACAGACTAGTAGTCATCCTCAGGCAGATACCGGACATCTCCTTGTGGTAGATCAGGCACCAACAGGGAAAAAGGTAGGACCATCGACAGATCGAGGTACCATTTTGATCGCATCTTCTATAGCTACTGCTCTATTTGATAGTGGTTCCTTTGTTTCATTCATTTCTTCATGTTTTATATACATTCTGAATTTTCCAACTGAGTTTTGGCCTTATGTGATGGAGTTGGTGACACTACTGGGAAATAAGAGGGAGCAGGGTCTCAGGTGCCTGTCGTGTGCACTTTCTGTGTCTGTGGTTGAGATGGACTGGGACCACTTGGTCTTAGATATGGAAATTTTTGACATAATACTTTTCATGGACTGGATAGTACACTTCCAGGCCCATATCTATTTCTATAGGTAGCGGTTCAGTCTCACAACACCTGATGTGATTCGTCAGGTTTTTCATGGAAAATGGGTTCCTCAATCGGGTTGTGTAGGACCTCCACTACTGGATTTTAGAATTCTTATCTTCCAATTATCATCGCTCGTGCTAGAGGAAGCTGGTAATTATCTTGAAGGTGCACTACCTCATTTAGTGCATGATTTTGTGGAGGTAATCCTGGATGATTTTTTAGGTTTTACCCCAGTGCGGGATGTGGAATTTTTGATTGATCTGGGGTCGGGAACACAACTGATATCTCCTTCCTCATTTATTATGGACACTACAGAGATGAGGGAATTAAATACACATCTAGAAAAAATAGAATCCAAAGGATTAATTTTCCATAGCATCTCTCCTTGGACTGCTCCTGTGTTGTTCACGAAAATGGCTTACAGATCCCTCTGGTTGTGAATTGACTACCATATGGTGAATATGTTAACAATTAAGAACAAATACACTTTTCCCAGAATAGATGATTTGTTAGATCAGTTTAAGGGGTGAAAGTGGTTCTCAAAAATAGACAATCGTTTAGGATTATTTCAACTCAAGGTGAAAGAGGAAGATATCTCCAACATATCCTTCTGAAGAAGGTACAACCACTTTGAGTATTTGGTCATGCCCTTTGGATTGACCAATGCTCTGGTGGTCTTTATGGAACTAATGAATAGGGTGTCCCATCAGTATCTTGATTCCTTTGTTATAGTTATCATGAATAACATTCCAGTATTCAATGGCTCTGAGGAGGTAAATGAACACCACTTGAGGATGGTTTTGGGAACTTTGTGGGGCCACCGCCTCAATGAAATGTTGTCAAAGATCACTTTATGGATCAGGGAAGAGAAATTTCTGGGGCATGTAATCTTAGATTAGGGGGTTTTAGTGGGCCTCTAGAAGATTAGAGTGGTCACATCATGGGAGAACCCGAAGAATGTGTTCGATATAATGAGTTTCCTTGGCCTGACTGGTTATTACAGGCGATTCATTCAGGATTTCTCTCACCTTGCTTCACCGATGATCGCACTCACCTAGAAATAGGTGAAGTTTGTATGGGGCCCATAATATCAGGCATCTTTTGAGGAGATGAATTACCGGTTAACTACCATTCCAATTGTGATTTTTCCAGAGGCTGGAATGTTGTATGTGGTGTATTGAGACCCTTCATGTATGGGTTCGGTAGCGTGCATACCCAAGATGATCATGTGGTGGCGTATGTCTCCCGCCAACTCTGACCACATGAAAATAATTACCTAAACCATGACATGGAGTTATCAGATATGATATATTCTTCAAAGACTTGGAGTCACTACCTCTTTGGGGGGAAGTTTTTGGTCTACTATGATCACAAAATCTTGGCCTATATCTTATCGCAGACAGACCTAAAGTTGAGGTAGCTTCATTGCATCGAGTACTTACAAGGGTCCGAATTTGAGATTTTCTATATACTATAAAATGGTAATGTGGTGTATGATACCATGTGATGAAATTTTCTAGTGTAGGATTTGAGGAAGTCCAGTTATGAGTGGACATTGAAGTGTCTCTTTGCTCAGATGCATGTGGAAACCTGGTAGAAAAATGGGGGTCCATTCATGGTGATATTATAGATGAATCCTTCTCTGTTAGAGTTGAATCAGAGGAAAAATCATATTGAAGATATTTTTCAGTGGTAGAAGTAGTTTCTTCATGGTGGGGATACATCCTTTGATTTGTTTTCATCTCCCGAGAACATCATGTGCTTCAAGGGTCGGTCTGTAGTGTCATTGTCTCTATAGAAATTGGTGATGCCGGATAGCAACCTGTCTCAGTGGGTTGTCCATCAAGGTGCCACCAAGATGTATTATGATGTCCATCAGTAGTTCTGGTGGCCTAGATTGAGGAAATACATCACGGAATTTCTTTCAAGATTCTATACAACCCAACTAGTGAAATGAGAGCATCATAGGACCTATGTTTTGCTCCATCGATTACCCATTCCTACATAGAAATGGAATGAGGTTTCCATGGACTTCATTATTGTCTTACCTCGTACTTCACAGGGTAAGAATTCCATTCTGGTGGTGATTGATCTTCCGAACAAATCATCCCACTTCATTCTGATTAGAGATACAACTAAAATGGATGAGTTGGGGCCTTTGTATCTTCAGAAGGTGGTAAGGCTCTATAGGGTTTCATCAGCAGTTATCTCATATAAAGACTACAATTCAACTTCTATATTTTGGGAAATCATTCATAAGTCCTTGGGGTATCATAATAAGATGAGCACGACATACCATCCTCAAATGGATGGTCAAATAGAGCAGGAGAATCAGATTTTGGAGGACATACTTCGTGCATGTGTTCTGGACTTTGGAGTTTCTTAGGATAGCCATTTGGGATTGGTTGAGTTTTCTTATAATAGTAGTTACCAATACTTCATTTGAACGTCCAATTTTGAGGCACTCTATGATCATCCATGTTGGTCCCCCCAATGTTGGGCTGAGGTAGGCGAGACTTCACTTTTGGGGTTGAGCCATGTGCTGGAGACTTCTGAGAATGTCAAATTGACCAGGAAGAGATTATTGATAGCTCAGAGTCTACATAAATCTTATTCTTACTAGAGGCATTGAGACCTAGAGTTTTTTGTGGGAGATAGGGTATTCTTGTATATTTCCCCTTGTCTTGGCCATCATCGATTGTGGAAGTAGGGGAAGTTGACACTGAGATATGTCGGCCCTTTTGAGATCACCAAGCATATTGGAAAGGTGTATTATAGGTTGGAATTACCTTCTTATTTGACATCCATCCAGGAATTATTCCATCTCTCCCAATTAAAAAAATACAACCCGGATCTGTCCCATGTGTTGAGTTGGTAATAACTAGAGATAGAGCCTGACTTGTCAGTTTTTGAGCGGCCAGTGCAAATAGTGGACTCCCAATAGAAGGTTCCTCGAGGGAAGTCTATTCCAATTTTTTGGGTTTTTTGGAAGCATGGTAGTTATACACATGAGTCTTGGGATAATAATTCATGGGTTTAGGAATATTACTCTTTTTTTTCAATCAATCATCTAGTCAACCTTCTAGGACGAAAAGTTGTCATGGTGGGGAGAATTTTCACACCCAAGTTCTTAATTAAAGGTAATTATACTTCTTATATTCTTATCCTAAAATTCCCCCCTTATTCCCTCTGAATCTCTCAAAAATTGTTGTGGCTTTGGGATTTGTTTTGATGGCATAAAGGAGGGTTCAAGGTTTCGGTGCACTATTTTTAAAACTATGCACAAAAAATGTGCCCCCATGTCTAGGTCATTAAAAATGTGTTAAAATAACTTATTTTCTCTCCCATGATTTATCCAAACTCTCCCCTTTCTTCCCCCATTCGACCATTTCAACCATGGAATACTCCCAAGAACTACAAACCCTCCTTGGAACTTCATATTGATAGTGGATTTGGTGGAGGAACATCAAACAATCTCAAGTAAGTGTTTCTACCTCTTTGTTCCTCTACTTTTCTTGAAATTTATTCTAATTCTCATGAAGTCCCAAATGACCAGAGAAAATGGTTTTGAAACTTGGGTTTATCTTTTGGTTTTCTTTGTCCAATCTTATGATTTTAGTCTCGATCAACCTTCCTTGTGGTGCGGCGGTGGTGTGATGGAATTTTCACATAAAGGATTTAAAGTTTTAACAATTTTGGTAGGTGATTCAATTTTTATGAAATCACTGAGGCTTATCTTGTTGTGTTTATAATATTTTCATGTTTATCTCATTTTATTATTTGTTAAAAAATTGGTTTTACTGGTATTTTTAAGGTAAATGAAGTTTAAGTGTCATTTTATGTGAAATTGGGGGTTTTTCATAGAAATCTTTTATTGGATCATTTGGTGATTCCATGTAACTTCTTAGTTGATTTCATTGAAATGTATTAGGGCTAAAAATCATTTTTTTAATGTTATATCCTTTTTTTGTTGCTGAAAAATATGGTTTTGGTGACGTTTTTTAAGTAAATTATTTTTTGGTACCAATTTGGTGTTAAATTGGGTGTTTTAGATTGATATTTTATGTTATTCTTATTGGGGTTGTGTTATAACTCATGTAATTGGTTTATAGAAATGTTAGGGTGCTGAGAATTCTATTATGGGAAATTTTAGTATGCACATGGTGTTCAATGTGGGGTTTTTAAGGGATTTTTTTGTGCAAGACATTGTTGGCTTTTATGAAGTTATTTTATTGAAAATCAAAATGTTTTGTTGTGTGTTTTAAGTTGTATAAAGCCTGTACACATACTGTATTGTTTGTATGTGACCAGTAGTGGTTTTTTATGATAAAATGGATGTATTTAACATTCTGAAATTGATTTATCACCATGGGTTAATCCCGGGTACCTAGGAGGGAAAATATGTACTAGTACACTAGTGATCCAGATGGGTTTTGTCGATGTTTCACTTAGAATTTGGATAATGAAAAATCTATCTAAACTACATGGAAGATGTTTTAGGAACACTATGTTATGGCCATGTTCCCTACTAGTGGCTTGTGTATGGGAAAGGATTGTGACTTGAATATTTTACACAGAGGTACGAGGTATATAAAGGCTGGGACAATCTATTGCTTTGGGGTGTTCCATGTTTTGGTACTCATAGGATTTGTGGAATTTACCCTTTTAATAGGGTGTGTTTGGATATAAATTATAGTATCTAACATGTATTATTTAAAAGTTTTAACATTCATAAATATTTATTCTAAAATCTATTTACAATTCAAAGTTTCATTTCTTGGAATTCATCGTTGTTTTTCTTTACCTATTAAAACTACATTCTTTTTCACCTTGTATTGCACACTATTTGGAATATTTGGGTGGTATCTTGTTGGGATTTGGCTCACACCCTACTTAAAATCCTTGGATGTAAGTAGACTTTATTATGTTTGAAACGGGTAAAGGTAAAGCCAAGGGTGAAGGTGGTTCGGGTTGTTAGTCCCCTCCTATGGTGCGATGTTGTGGAGATGGTAGTGGGGAGATGACCCCTTGTTGTGTGGAGTGATTGTGGTTGTTTTCCATCTATTTTTATTTATGTTTGGACCTCTTATACTTTATTTAAAACCATGTATTCATATACGGTTTTTGTTAAGGCTTGTCTGCTATGTAAAATTTCAGAATCGTATTATTGATTGTTTTTAATGGTTTATGCTTTCATAATCTGGTAAATCATTCCAAAACAAATATTATTGATACAAAAGAACTTGTTCTAGCCTATTAGGATAAAGAATGCCCTACAGTACTTTTTAATGACCGGATTAGGTGCTAGAAACAATTGTAACTAGATTTAGTTTCTAACAGATCTCTTTATTCTCTCCCTCTAGTATTTTTGATATCTCCTTCATTTCCACTCAAAATCACTC
Source organism: Viscum album (assembly GCA_963277665.1). Taxonomy (NCBI): domain Eukaryota; kingdom Viridiplantae; phylum Streptophyta; class Magnoliopsida; order Santalales; family Viscaceae; genus Viscum; species Viscum album. The sequence goes on along the minus strand of OY728125.1, from coordinate 1,468,069,122 downwards.
TTTGTTCATCATGTGGGATCTATCTCAATAATTTATTCAATACCTTTGAATATAATATTACACTAACACATCGTATGTAATGTTAAATCCATACAATCTCATATTCCTTATTTTTAGGTTATTTTTTTATTCCTCTATTTTCACCTATTTATCTCGAATCTGAAGCTGTCGGATAGGGAGTAGTATACTAAACAAAGGTTGGTGTTATAGCTTATTTGACCAAAATTTTTGAGTATTTTATTATTTCATCAATGTTATATGCAACGTACATCCCATTTTAAACCCCTTAAAAATATATTGATTAATTAATTTGAGATTACATGTAATGGTTATCCATGTGAGCCTAATTACACCATGTGTAGTTACCCACATATAAAAAAACCACCCCTTTGGGTGTGTTTAGTTTGATACCATTGTTTCACTATAGGTACCTTGTGACTAAACCAACATCTAAGTGAATTTGGAATTTTTTTCATAATTATAGTGGTTAAAAGGTATTGAAATGAAGGGTGAATGGTGTTGAGACCATAACATCAAGCCTGTGTTTTCCTATTATATTCTATTCTATTTTCACTTATAAATTTAATGTCCAAATTAGAAAAAGTGAATTGTAAAATGGAATGGGTTTTTGATTGTCTTGTTACCATTTAGAATTTCATATTAAGGGTGATATAAAGGTTCAACTCTAAACACCTTGGATGACCTCAAAGAGTGTAGTAAATTAAATGAATTATATATGGATTATATCACTCCGAGGGCAACACATAGATTCTTACATACAATTAAATGGAAGGGATCATCAGACTAATGACTTTTTCATTACTCCATGAGCTATATTTGGTTACCTAAGTGGTATAAGGTGGATGGTATCAGAGAGAAATTCAACATTACCATTCCATGAGTCATACTTGGTTCCCAAAGTGCACTAACTTGGACAATATTTGAGGTAAATGCATTTATATGATGCCTTGGGTGATACATGGTTTCCTACATGGAATGTATTGGACAGACTCTGAGGGTAATGGGTTTTTATAGAATATCTGGAGTGATGCCTAGGTTCCCTATGTGGAATTCCATATACAAGCCCGAGATTCCAATTAATTAAATGAAACATCTTCCATTTCAATGGTGATACTTTGATTCGGCCAATTTTTTTACATGCATGATGGCCAATAATTACTTCTTTCTTAAAATTTAAAACCATTGAGAATTATGTAACCTCATTTTAATATCACTATATAGGGAGACCTATGTGGTACATCATGGGTCCCAACTTTATTAATATAAATTTAAAATGTACAATTCTCATTGCAATTCCTAGCTTTGGTCAAAGTAGGTGGAATCAGATAGGTATCCCACGGGGAACTCGGACTGACATGGTTATTTATATATCAATTTTATTTATGATACCAACACATTACTCATTGTATATTATACGACTAGGTGGCCTACTGAGTTTTACTCACAAATTATTCAAGCCATTGTGTGGTACTCGGGTGACTTCATGGATGTAGGTTGGGACACATGAAAGCTTTCAACTATAGATGAATAATTTTATATACTTGGATAGAGTATGTCAGAAGATGACTGATCATATAATCATGATGATGTTGGAGATAAGTATTGTCCTTTTTGTTTTTTGTATAGTATGCTGTATAATCCAACGACTTTGTTTCCCATGATTCCCCTATTTTTAATAGAATACGAATATGACATCATTTTTCATATGTCACTAGACATGGAATTTTTTTTTATTATTGATCATGATCTGATTGTTATTATTATTATTATTGATATTATGATTTTTCTACAATAATATCATACTTCTGCTGATTTTATTGTCTATATATTAATGTTCTCCACCCTTGAATGAGGGTATACTCTCCCCAACATACCATCACAAACCCTTGGTTCTAGTCATCATCCTCTAGTATATGAGGAGATGTTCTCGGGGCTATGTGGGAAACCGAGTTCAGTTACTTATGGGTGAATCATGTCATGATTTTTTTAGGTATGTTATGAAGAATATATGATTAGGGTATATATTTATTTGAGTTAGTTATTATATTAATGATTAATTTTGTTTAAGGAAAGATAAGTAACTTGATATAGCCTATGAGAGTAAGGTAGATGTTATGTTTCGATTTATATCTTGAATGATAAATATGTTATGAATACCCTTTCCTACTTTTATCAGTGAGTAATAAATAAAATTATTCGGATTCAATTTAGATAAGGGGGAGAATGTAATGAACCTAGAGTTTATAATATAATGTTTCCTTTAAATAAGCATTCTATTGATAGATTATTCCACATGAAATATTGAACTCAAAAAATCCCATACAAATTAGATAAGAAAATTATTTTAAGAATAAAACCAATTGTAGAAAAAAAACATAGTAATAAATTATAAATACACACTGAATAAAATTCATAATACTTAAAGTTTTAAAATGGTGTTTTTAAATGAAAGTTTTTTCTCTATAAATTGTATTTTTATTTAAAATAAAAGTTTATCAATTATATAATATTAATTTCATATAAATAACTTCATTTTTTTATTTATAATTTTAAATTTAGATTTTTTTTTTAAAAAAAATTTCCACAATAATTATTTTAGATGAATAGTGAAAAATATATATCGATTTTACTAACAGAATCACTTTTATTAATTAATATAATTTGAAACATTTTTTATATGAAATTATATATTAATAAAGTAATATAAAGAATTTAAAAACATAATATTTAATTTATAAAACCTATATCATTTGAAACATTTTTTCCATTTCATGTAGAAGTTAACTCAGAAATAGAATTTAATATTTTAAATAAAAATATTCATATTATTTAATAATTTATATTTTATTTTTAATAATCAAATTATAATTACTACTGTTAACGTGAATTTCTGTGATAATAGTAAAATTGTTATTTTCAATGGATTTTTTAAATTAAATTTTTTAAATTTTTATATAATAAAATAAAACGATTGATTATAAAAATTCATTTAATAAATTTTTAAAACTTATATAAAAATATATTATCAGTCATATTGTTGGAAATAAATTATAAAAAAATATTAACACCCCATAATGGTTAAAACATCATTTTTTAACAAACATAATGTTTTCTAAATATAAAATGTTTTTATTTAAAAGATAGTTTTATATTATATAAAAATTTAAATATATAAAATAGATTTTAAAATAAGGTTAATTAAAACCAAATTGTGTTATTGGGGTTATTTAATATGTTTTTAAAAACATAAGTTACCTAGGTAAAAACTATTTACCTCATTAAAAAATATAAATGTGAAAATATAAGAACAAATGACATTCAACATGTTTAAAATATATATAAAAAATGTTGAATCCTTTTCCAAACAGTATAACCCATAGTCTATTATTTCTATCTTTTCGATTCATTTACCATTGAATAGTGTAATGATATTATGGAAAGTAACGGTTATTCAAAAAAGTGTTTGTTTCTTCACTTATAAAAGGGGAACACTTCCACCCTTTCAATATCCAATTTTCCTTTGAAATATCCTTTTTTGACTACCCAATTTAAATATTGTATATGTACCATGTAGTTCCTAAATCCTCTGGTCACTACAAGTTATCCTAAGTTTTTCAACTATAATTATTTGATCAAGAGGAAGTTCAAGGTCTTGATGTAAGTATTACATACTCATTGCCTTTTCTTATTAATATTTATTTTTTAAAGATACCCCAAATATAGTAATATAATTACTTTAGAATAATTAGAAAACTAAATTTTTATTAAATTGATGATAAAAAATTTATTTATTCATTCCCATCCATTTAGGAATAAAATAATTTTAACAGTGTGTTATGCGGACTACCTCCTTCACGAAGTAACATTTTTTGTTTTTCATCTTGAATTTGATTTTTTATTTAAAAAACATAAAATATGTTTAAAAAACATAAAAGATATAAATAATATCATTATTATTTTTTATAATTATATTACGTCAAAATAAACAATTTACTAAGGATAATCACCTATCGAGTTATGGTATGATCATGTTTAGGTCAGTCAAATAATCTACTTGGACAATGATATATAACTATATCATTGATGGCAATGAGATATTGAATAGTGAAATTATTGTAAGTAAATAAGAAAATAATTATTATATTATGGTTTTTAATGGTAATATTAATTATTTAACATAGTAATAAAATATCATCCTCAAATTATAAAGTTACCAAAATAAGCAGACTCCAATTCCATTTTCACACAAAGATAAGAAAAAATTATTTAATAAATCAATAACATATAATAATAAAAATCCCATATTAAATTATATATAGATTAATATGGTATCTATAATGGTATATAATAAACTTAATTTTATTATTCTGGAAGTTAGGAATGTGCATAGATTGAAACATGTCCACAATATGGGTTCTGTATCTCAATTTTTAATCCATTGAGACATACTTTTTATTATACCACATGTTTTATTTGTAATTGAATATTTAATGTATCTTCAATATTATTTATCATTATACTCACATTATTCATGTTATGTATTGTTACAATTGAATCGTATCCTTCAAGGGCTTTGAATTTGAACGTTTTTAATATCGTAAGTATTTTGGATCACTCAATTTTCTTCCATTCAGTTAACAACATTCTTATTGAACCCTCTAGTTATAAGTTTGATTTATTCTACTTAATGTAATTTTTTTTGTATTAACTCCTTAATTTTTTACTATTTAAAATTATTCGATATATGTTTATTATCCAATGATTCTAACCACATTGATTATGTTACTTAAATAGGTTTCCTAGTCTCAATTCCTATTTCTAGTGAAATATTTCTTATTATGAACCAATTTACTTTTATATGATGTATATAAATCCTATTTGTTATATAATATCATTAAATCAATTTTTTAATTAGTATTTTCATTATAGTTTAAATATATTGATCCCCCATGGTTTTTTATTTGAATGTTACACAAATCATAAGGTTTCTTTTCCCAGTCTCATTTTAAAAATTAACATCTCTCAAATATAATAACCATTATAGATAATTTTTGTAGTATTTATTTCCAATATAAAAATAATTTTCATACCATTTAGTTTTACATGGCCATATTTTTTCTTTATTTATCATTTTTTTAATTGAATTTTCAATAATTTTTCAAATGATGTGGTTTTCAAAAAATATATTTTTCTCATAATAAAAATGAAATTGATTTTTACTAGTATTTTATCTTAGGCTCGACATTCTATAGATATCACTCAATTTGTTTTGGAAGTTTATAAAGTTTATTTTCAACTACCTTAACATTTTTTCAATTGTTTTAAAAGAAAATAATTTTAAATTTTTCTATAACTCATTTTTTATAAAGGAATCTATTTTAGAATTTTCATGTGAATGTATCAGGTTCCAAACATTGTGATTTTCTATAAAACTTTCTCTCTATGTTTTAAATTATTCCAAAAGAAATTATTTTTCTAAATTTTTATAAAATATATAATTTAAAATGATTTCAAATTATCAAGGATATTTCTTATTTATAAATTAATTTTTCTAAAAACTCAAAATAAGTGTTTCTTATCGAAGGAATTATCATTTATCCCATATTATACCTAATCAAGGAAATCAATAAATTTTTATTTTCCACATTATTTCTCTAGATGACTTGTTTAATGTTCTTCTCTATCAAAGAAATAATTCATCACCACATTTGTCTTCTCTATTCATCCTCAGTGTATAGCCATAATTTATCTCCCAATGCCTTTCCAATTTGAATACACTATATTTGATTCATTTGATTAAGGGTGTTCACCCAAATTATATTTATTGGTTGATTGGGGAAATTATTGGATAAACATTACTCCCTTTATTTATACTATGTAAATATCATGTGTTATTTTATTTTAAGTATATTTTCTTATAATGTTACTTATTTTCAATGGATAAACACTTATATATCATGGTTTTATTATGGTTATTGATGGAATTGTGAATTTTCTCTATAAATTATATAATTTGAAATGGACATAATACAAATTTTTATTCTAAGGGTTCATTATGATACTAGGATGATTTATTTTAGGATCACATATATGTATAGTGTATGATGATTGGGGTCCAATACAACCCTCTAATGCATCATTTTAATGTTTAAATCTTATGATACATGAATATAAGGGAACAATTTAGATGCTCACAAGAATGGGTGTGATATTGTGACTCATGAAGTTGATTTATATATGGGTAAAATATTGTTGTATTATTCGAATGGGTGGATGTTTGTGAATTATAAATGTGATATTTCCCAATGCTAATGTATGTGCCACATTTATGAGGTATCCTAATGTTACGCTCTCATGGATCATGTTTATTAAATAATATCTCTACCAGCTTTTTATTAATGAATTTTTTTTATAAGTCATAATTTATGATCTATGCATTGTTGGGTATAACATTAGTGTGTATCCTAATAATTACCATATTCTCATTTTTTATCACTTTTTTATTATGATTACCACACATTTTGAAATGGTATTTCTCTCAAGCTCATGTAGTCTCATATTCTTATGATCAGGAACTTAAAGATATATTTTTGTGTTTAATTTGTTTTCTTTACAGAATGTTCGATATGGGAGTCTAAAGGGGTTCGATTATGGAAATAATATAACATGTATTGGAAGATAAATTAATTTTTTAGATAGTTCTCAAGGATATTAAACATATAGTTTCTTTGAATTCTGTGAGAATATTGTGAGGTATAATACCAATGAGAAATATTTTCATGTTTATCACAGATTATATCACTAGGTATAAAATTTTATTTGTAAAAGTATGTTATTATAGGACTGAACAAAGGATTGTGGGTTTGGGAAGCCTCAATTATTCTTATTACATGACCTATAACTATTTAACATGAAATATGTGAGATTCAATTCACATTTTAAAGGATATATATGAAACTGATTTGATGTTCGATCCCAACACCCTATAGGTCATATGCGGATTAAATTAAATGCAATTTTACTTGGTAATGGTTGCACAACCTTAAAAGGTGCCAAAATTTCCTTCATCGCATGGCCTTAAAAGGAAAGATGTGCACCGTTAAGCAGTATTGAACTACATGGGTTCAAAATACCCTCGTAGGGATATGTAAGAATCCCTTTATCATTCCCCAATACAAACACCAAAACTACTACCTCCTCCCTATATAGAAATCAATTCTATAGTACCCAACTATTCAGATTTGAGGCATTGTTAAAAACTATCTAAAATAAATATATAAAACTCAAATACATATATATAGAGAACCTATGATCTATCTATATGTCCACATCGATGCATGATTTCAATAAAAATTATTTCACAATGATAAAAAATTCATCACTAGGATTTGGTAAGGATTCAAAAAAAATAACTTAAACCTTTAAGATAGTCCCAGAATAGGAAAAAATTCCCAACAAAATGGTGATATGAGTATGACCACCAATCCTCCCAGCTAATTCATAACCCAAGGTTCAGTGGTAAAGCCATAGTGACTGCATTACTTTAGAAAGAAGGTATGTGTCAACTAAAAAAGCATGGACATACTGTGCCTTGAAAATAGTGGTATGATAATTAGTTAAATTAAGATAATTTATTGAATGGGTGGTTTTAATGTAAATTAAATAGATTTTTTAATGGACAATTATGATTGGAAATTATGGGGAAATTTGAATTGGTAGTAAAATTTTAATTAAGGGGATTTTTATTTTCCAATGGAGGCCTTTACCTTGATTCTCCTTATTTTCTATAAAAAGGTAGAACCCTTGGTGCTGATGTAGTGATGGATTGGAAGAGGGTTAATGATTAGTATGAAATTGAAAATGTGGTTGGTGTTGATCATCGTATAGATCAAAGGATATGATTTATTATAAAAAAAGATGTCATATTTTATGACAATAAATTTCACACCATTCTATGTATGCCTAAATTAATTTCCTAAGAATAAAATTTAGAAATGGATAAACATGATAATTACTCAAGGATAATAAAAATAATTCAAACATTAGGAAAAAATTTGGTTTCATTTAAAAATGTATTATTTTTATTTTATTTAAAATAAAAGGTTTTTACTACATCAATTATCCTTGACCGCATACTATTAATAATTTTATAAAAATAATTCATGGGATCACTATGAATCATTAATTTAATATTATTTCATGAATTATAAAGGTAATTTTATCTAATATTATCCATTGAATAATACAATGAAATTCTCAAAAATAAATATATTAATTGTTTTAAATTCGTTATTTTCTTAAGGAATTTTGTAATTGATATTATTTTTATGAATTATTTTCATTGAGAGTTTATACATTAATTGTCATTAATGAATTCTTTATGATTGATGTGGTTTAAAATTATGTTATAAATTGAATAATAATAATATTATTATTACCATTATAAATTTTTATCCTTTTTAGATTATGATCATTCTATGATGAAAGATGATGAATGATGATGGTAGATGATGAATGATAAAAAATGGTGAAATTATTCATTCTTAATATGTTTCTTTTTTTTCTTCCTATATATCATATTATTCAATAAACAATATCCCCATCAAAATCTTGGGTTATTATAAATTCCAAAAATCATCATTCTTAAATTTCCCCTTTCTAAATTCAATGTCAAATGTTTTTATTATGTATAATCAATGCATTTATAAGGTAGGATCGATAGTTCATGGTCAATCCAGACAATGGGCGTACAATGGGTTCTTGATGATGGTATGGACATGATTTTAATATTTGAGATTGTGTATATGAACTGAATGATAGATAATTTCATGTGATACTCCAGAAAGGAGAAATAGAGTTATGAGAGGTGTTAGGCCTAGTAGGCGTCCCATGAATGAGAAGAATCATAGGAGATGGTGATAGTTGTTCTAGGATACATAGAGGACTACACATTCTAGATCTAGAAATCCTAACTACATAGTGTGTTATATGCCTTATCAAATGTGGATTATTTAAAATAATATGGTTTCAGGGTTATAAATTTTAAAAAAATTTACAAATCATGTGGCCACATGTCACACACCATATAACCAGGGACCCCATGCCTTATCATATACCGGAGTACACACCAGGTTAATGATTTGTTCCCATATGCCATTGAGTATGGATTACACATAATATACAGCTAGATAAATGCATCAATGCATACCTAATATACCCATCAAACAATCCATGAATTTTAATCAATCATTTATAATAGTACATGTTGAGTATTTAGGAAACAAAACTCAGTGTTTACTGGAAGTACATGTGATTTTGAGCATTGGGCCACAAATGTTGTAACATCGCAGGTAATTATAGAATAAGACATTTTCTTATCTGTTAATATTATTTAATTAGATAGTAATTTTACTTTAAATAGGATTCTATTTCTGATAGAGTACTCAACACACAATAATGGGTTTCTTCCAATAAATTTTATGGGCTTAAAATAAGAATAAATCGAATTTTAAGCATAAAAATCTATAATATTTTTAAAATATATTTTTACCGCCTATTGATGTTGAACACTTTTTAAATATATATTTGGACACTTTTATAAGTCATATTTGAAAAAATAAACATCTTATATATAATTATAGTATCAAAATTTACTTTGGTTAAATTTGGGGTCATTTTTTTGATAATATTCATTTTTGATGAATAGTTGGGAATTGTGCATTTTAATCCAAAACATCTATTTCATCTAAATTATTTATAGATTTATTTTAATTTTAATTTAATTAAATGTATAATTAAAGAAAGTTATTGTCATTAAATCCAACTTAGTTCATTGGGTTAATTTTTATATTGAAATTAGATATACAAACATATTTTGAATTTTTGAACGTCTCTTTTCCTCGCCTTCTCATCGCATCCACGAGATTAGTGTTAAACCTAATTTAACCACTCTAGTGAATTTAATTTTCAAAATGGATATAAATTGTTGTAATTAGTATGAAAATTTTTATCTAAAAGTATCAACTAAATTTATTTTTGAATGGTAACTTTTGTATTTTATTTACCACGGTTAAGGGTAAATCGGGTAATTAAAGCTAAAAATAATATTATAATATTATAAAATTACCCAAAAACATGTAATAATTTCATTTTAATACTGGTATTCGACCTAAATCAACCTTATTATTAAAATATAACCTTTTTATTAAACTTGGGTAAGAATATGATATGTGTTACATTTTATTTAAAGATAACATAAATATTTCATACTAGTAGTCCTAGTAAGTAAAAAAAATTATATAGGGTAGAATAAGTGATACCTTTGACTATAATTAGTAAATATAAAGCTAAAATGACTATATATATCATGTTAATTTATTAATATTTTTTAGAAATTAAATAATAAAATTTAATTGTGACACAATGATGATGTCATAATAGCAACATTATTGAAAAAATCAAATAAATGATATTAATAATGTTAAAATAAATATAATTATATATAATTAATGTCATAAAAAAGTTTAGGGTTGTATTTAATATTTTATAGAATTGTTAAAGTAGTTTATTTAAGGAATCAAGTTTTTAGGATATTTTAAAAATCTAATTTAATGATATGTGTCAAAATTGACATTATTCATAATGTAAAATATAAAATATTTATATAAATGATATAAAATTTATAAAAATATTATATTGAGTCAAAAAATTTATAATAGCATAAGAATTTCATTAACAACAAATTAATTTGAATTTTTTCAAGATTTGTTAATTATTTTAACTCTCAATGTGAAAATTACTTGATTAAATGGTAATAGTTATAAAGGGTTAAAACAAAAAGATAAGAATTAAAAAAATAAAAAACTTGTATAATTTTTATTGGATGATCATATTTACACCCATAGTAATCCTATATTAAAAATACATCAATTTATACCTATTTGGAAATCAAAATTAAATTATATTAGGATAATACTTTTAATTATTCCAAGTGTGCCCCTCCCCTCTCCTGTAAAAGGGAACTCATTCCTCTCTTTTACTCACACTTCAAAATCCATTTGGTTTTGAAAAAATATACCAAAAACCCTTCTTACAATCCCCAAATTATTTAATAATTAATTTAAAAATAACACCCTTCTTTTAGGTGTTATGGTGTTAATAATGGTTAACATCTAATTGAAAGGTAATGTTTTTATTTTAGTTTTTTTATATTATTTCTTCTTCCACTTCCTTAAAATATTCTTAATAAATGATGAAATAATAAATAAAATATAATAAATACAATTAGATGTTATTATTTTTATTTCATCACCAAAATTCATCTCCACTTTCATATAATGGAAAAATAATTAATCGTTCGTATTTACGTGTGAATTATCACCTCCACAAACCGATATAATTCATTTTCCATTAACATCTCTTAAGAATAGCTGTAATGATATAATTAATGTTTATAGTTTAAATCCATGAAATATATATAATTTTAAGAGAATAATATATGAATTACATTATTACTTTCTATGCACATTAAAATGATAAAGTCTTTAGTGCATACGTCTGAACTATCACCTCCACGAAGCGATGTGATTCAATTTTAAGCACCACATCACTTGAATAATATATATAATAATCTTTATATGATTAAAATTATATTATTGATATTATTTTAATTTTCTAAAGATAAAATAATATTCATATTATTACCATTAGGATCATTGAAAAATGAAATTGTTACTCATGCGTATGTATGGATTGCTGTCTCTTTGATTATAACGTTGTTCATTTTTCATATCCATATTTAATGAATGGATTTAAAGGAATAATTGATATAATTTTTTTTATTATTTCATGAATCTTATTCTTAATAATATGTACATATGACCAATTTTATTATTGACATCATACCAAGTCTATTTTCACCTCAAGTACAGAATATCGACAAAATTTCTAGTATGAACTTAAATAATTATGTAATTAATATAACATGAAAATAAGTGATATAAATGGAAAAATAAACATAAAAAGTTTATCATGGAAGTATAAATTAGTCTAATTTTATTATTAGGGATGCTAAATACATTATGAGGTGATTTAGACTCGAGGTGAGGGACTTTATCTCAATCCCCTTTCATTGAGGCATGTTTTGAAAATATACACAACCTTATTTTATACGATGTATAATAAACCCTTTGGACTTTTAATTTAATTCAATGTTTTTCAAATTTAATCCTTTCATATGAATAGTTTTACTAAATTACATAAGGAGTTTTCTTTTTTAACATATATTATGACAATAACTTTTTTAACAGCATAACCATTATTTGATATTTGGCTTCCTCTACAAGTTAGAATGTTCTTAAAAGAAAAATAACTACTATATTTCCTTTTTAGATATTTTTGTATTGAAAACTATCTTGAGAATATATTTATTACACAAATATCTTGGAATTATATCTTGTGAATGAAATTTGGAAATGTTATTTTTTCCTTATTCATGATTTATGTATTTACATATGTTTTGGTTCTTAGTTTTTTCTTATGAATACAGGTGGTTCCGTGATAAAATGAGGTTGGGTGAGCCCATGATAGCTCTCTATTTCATCGGTAAATGAAAAAAATTAATGGATTAGGTTTCTTTCCATATCTTTAGTGAATATACTATGATGGGTATTCCCAACGTAACCATGAAGGTTACTCCCTATATAGTCATGAAGGATACAATGTAAGTATGATTAGGATACCAAAAGTTACCTTTATGAATTATTATTTCTATGAGTTTTATAGGAATCTTATGATTTCTTGAGGTAAGATAAAGGGTTTTTGTTCTGTGGATGAAAATTATGATTTTGTGAAAATGTTTTCATGAGTTTAAAATATTCATGGACTAATGGTTTCATCCCTTCTTTTATATCCCTTATTGATCTTTTTGTGCTCATCCCAAGCTTTTGAGATTTTTTACATAGGGTGTAAGGATCGATAAGAGAAAGGATGAATTCAAGATGAATGTTATGAATATTTTTATCAATAAAAATAATTCATGTTTTATTTTAAAATGTAATATATTATAAGAAAATGGATATTGAGTAGACTTGTATAATTTGTAATTATTTGATTTGTTATATAATTGTTATAGACCAATTCTCTAAAAATATTTATTGGAAAATATCCTCAATTCGAATTAATTTAAATTCTTATTATTTCAAAAGATTATGTAAAATTTAAGGTTAGGACTTTATAGTTGGTATTAGTGGTCAGATTAGATAACTTTAAGAGTTATAAAATTGTTCATAGAATATCTGTAAATGAATTTTTCTTTATGGTCCAATTTAAATGGTATATTATTTAAATATTACCATGTTTCTTCATCTAAGAAATTTCTATTCAAAACAATCTGTAGAGGAAATAGGGAAGTTGTGTTGGGATGACATCTAGAGGAAAAAAACCTTCCAAATCAACAACCTGAGATGGTCAGAATCAGAACTCAATAGTTTTTTGCAATACCGGTGTAGTTGACATAGTCTATAAATGGTTGTGGTATCCATGCACAAGATCATCCAGATCAACTATTGAGTAACATGTCGATAGTGGAGGTGTTCATGAGAAAACATCCTCTATCATTCAAAGGATCATCTGAACCTTTGCAAGGTGAAGAGTGGATTAAAGACCAAGAATGGATTTTTGATGTCATGGGGTGTTCATAAAATGAAAATTTTAGTATTTGTTTTTTAGCATTTTGAAGTTGAATTGGATCGGTGGTTCTAAATGGTTAATAATTCCAAGGATAGTGAGAAGATTGATTCTCTTGAGTCGGATGAATTCAAAAATATTATTCTTGAGAAATGTTTTCCTAATGCAGCTCAGCTTATAAAGTAAAAAAAATTATTGTAATTGAGGTTAGATAAGGATTTAATGGCTATATACCAAGTAAAATTCAATCAAATGTAAAGGTATGATCCAAATTTCATCAGTGATCTTGATAGTGAAATAAATATTTTTTACTCATTATTAAAGCCAAAGTATCAAAAGTTGTAGGTTTTTCATGAGTTCAAAAGCTATAAAAAACTTTTTCTATGTGAAGTGATGGTAGAAATTATGTTTTTAGATTATAATTTGTTCATTGAAAAATTGAATAATAAGAGGTTGAGGTTTCATGTGAAAGGGATGAACTCATCAAAAAACTCTAATGATAGGATAATTAAGTTTATAGTTTGTAAAAATTGTGGTAAAAAACACACTGGAGAATGACTTATGAATTTTGGTACGTGCTTCCAATGTTGTAAAATGGGACATAAGGCCCATAACTCAAATGAAGAAGATAATAGTAGTGGAAAGGAAAATATGATTTATAGTCAGTAAAATGTTTTAAGTTCAATGAGATGGTTCATAATGAAAATTAGTTTTTGATGAAGAACTCAAATGATTTAAAGAAACCAGATTATAAGAAGAAAATCCTGGTCAAATCCTTTTCAACTTCTTCAGCAAATATTGGGCTATCAAATGAAGTGGTATTGGGAAAATTGTTTTATTATTGAGTATACTCCAATTTATTGTTTGATTTAGGGACTATACATTTTTTCATTTCTAAGATATTTCAAGGTAAATTGGAAATTAGAACTAATGAAATGAATACAAAACATATGGTAGAAACACCTAGGGGAAATGTTGAGGAAAAAAGAAATTAAAATAATCTTAGTGACCTTGTTTTCTGAAAGAATTTACCTACAAACATTGTGGTTTTTCCTCTAGTGTAGTTTGATGTTGTTTTGGGTATGGATTGTATTTCTGTTTACTATGATAAGATTAACTTTCAAGCTAAAGTTGTTTCTTTTTACAAAGTGTTTTACATTGTGTACAAGAATGAACCCTTACCCTTGATAACATATATAAATGATAAGAAACTAGTGAAATATGTAAATGAATGTTATCTTTAACATATTATTTAAAACAAAGAAACTTTTCATATTAATGATGTTCCATTGGTAAATGAGTATCTTTGTAGAGACCCAAAGCTTGACGTACATGAACATTACATTACTTTTGCGGAATACTTAATACATAACAAAAACAGACACACAAGGACCGTAATAGTTTATTGTCTTTGGAAACATGGAACGTAATCTTCTAATCGTGGTGAATGATCTTCAACATCTCCCATAAAGATCTTTCCCTTTTTTTCTTACCTAAAACCTTTCTTTATATCCTGGGGAAAATAAAACATAAAAAGGGTGATCTCAAATTCTCAGTAAGGGTAAGAATGGATAAAATAAAACATACCATATATATTTGAACATAAAAACATGAACATAATGTTTAAACATCAAAAGCTTGAGCAATGACATAAAACATGGAAGTACATATGGAATAGATCAAAAAGAAACATTAAGAATGATAAAATAACAGTGGAATAAAACATGTAATTGTGGAAACCATTCAGCACATGTCATGAATTCCATAGTAGGCTAGGCATTGCTGCCAAGACCATCTTAGTGGACAAAGTCCCTTTCTGAATCGAGTTCACTCCTCATTTCAGTCCTGTAACACTGAACCAGATTAACTTACCATTCCAGCCATGTCTATCTCATGAGATATAAATCTTTACCCAATGCATTGGAGGGAGATATAGGTCCCACCCATCTCATAATGAAATCATTCTTACTTGTGCCACAAAATAAACATACATCATTTATAATAACCCAACGAATAAAATGGGTTTCATAAACATAATCCAGTCATCACATAATCCATATAAAATAAATGGATATCATTTCATAATAAGAAAATATAAACCATGTAAATCATAGAGACTTTATACTTGAAACATACACATATGAAATAATGTCATCTTATATGGAAAATGGTTTTGATAAAACACTTGAAATGTATTCTTGAGGAAAATATCCTTTCTTCTTCAAAATCAATTTCTTTTCACAAAACGCCATGCTATTTTAAAAGAAAGAGAATTTGTTGAAAATAGTCCTGAAATATTTTAGAGTAAGCTTCATGAAAATAAGTCTTTATAAAACCATAAAAATCCGTTCGTGTCGTATCAGTTAAAAAACATTCTTCTCGTACTTTTTTCGGAAAAGTCAAAAAGTACCTCATAATAGTATGATTCCATACATACCATGTATTAAAAGTCAAAAATGGGTAAAAATTACTTTAAACATACATGAAAACACTTTTATAAAACATGGACATGGATGATAGAAATAACCCCAGTAAATACTTACGAATAAGCAATCTCGGATAAAAATGAGATTTGCAAAATTATCCCTTACCTTAGGTTTGATATGCTTCGTACGTATCTGAACCCCATGTATAATGATTTAAATAATGTTATTGACTTATTACAGAATCATATTCATTTTTACTGAAGTGTACTGTGTTGCATTTATTGTCAATAAGGTATGTTGTTGATCATAAGATGTCAAAGAATGAATGGATGTCAAGGAGAGTCAATATGTGAATGAGAAAGGCTATGATGGTGTTGGTGATGAATGGAGGATGGCCATTGTGTTAAGATGAATGTCACTTAGGAGATTCACTAAGTGGCATAAGTGTTTATGGTTGAAACATTCATCCATGTTCATATCAGACAATTGTAGAACTGATCTTAATGTTTCAATACTTGTATCAAGATGATACTAAGTTACACCACTTGATGAATGGATGATGATGGAGCATCATCATTACATCAGACGATTGTTAAGCTGATCTTCAAGTTCATAGAACTTGTATCCTGATGATACAATGTCACAACAATGTTACAAGACCATGCATTGTTAAGACAATGCATGAGGAGAGGAAGATGATCCATCCACACCTCCTAAGTGGATGAAGTGAGCTAAAGAATTCCATGCACTAACACTTAGTGCATGTGAATCTGAAGAAGTTCCAATTTGATCTCTGATTGGTTCAATGAATAACATTGAAGAATATATGTGATTCAGGAGCTTCGGTTGATGAAGAACCTTCTACAAATGTCTCATAAGTCTAGAATACATGATTGAAAGGAGTTGAGGTAGTTTGTGGATGACGGATGAAGAAGAAGTGGAAAGAATGGCTTAGAAGAAGAAGTGGCAATTGGCATTTACACTTGCTTACTTTGTTTGTATACAAAGTACTTAGTGTTTCCTCAAGCAAAAAGGAAGCCACCAAGGGCCAGCCTTAAGGGTTCAACCCCAAGGCACTTGTGGGACTCGAGGTCTCCACGCCTAAGGGGGATCCCATGGGGCCAGCCCGAGAGAGGCCGGGGCCGTGTATAAGCCCCGAGGCCACGTGGTGATGAAGCTCGCGCAGCATGAGCGCGAGGAGCGTGCCCGTGTTGTGCATAGTGGGCGCCAGTGGCGCGCCCGAGTGGCAGGGGTGGGCGCAAGAGCACGCCCGCTAAGAGAACACGGTGCGGGGCGACACCGTGGAGGGAGAAGTTCAACTGGCCATCTCTGGGAGCGGCTGGTTGATAAACCACGGAAAATCCGCTCGGCGATTCGATGTGGGACGCGCAAATTTCACCGGGAGCGCATCCTCGCCGCACGATCGATCGCGCGCTGGATCGCAGCCGCTCATCTCATCCGTTGCGCGCCGCGATCTAATCCAGCCGTTTATGATCTTCTACACGCCGCATCCGACGGCTCTGAGGCGTCTCCTTCCTCGAGCTCAGCCAAAGGCCACCCGACGTCCCCCGCTGAACCAGAGGGTCTCCGAGCACCGATCTTGAGCTCCCGACCACTGTTGATCAAGCCGAAGACACCATTGAGATCGTCTGAGCATAACGAACACATCCATGCAAAAAAATGGGTGTGCATGCAACAACGTGAGCATTTCGAGTATTGGTCGAAGCAAACCGAAGGTGCCGAGGCCACATGGTTAATGCTTTGCATGCATGGGCCTAAACAGAGGCCATTCACACGTTCCGCTACGCGTGCATGAGAAGGAGCGAAAAATAAATGAGCCTGCGTGAAATAGAGAGTAAATTCAAGATTTGGAAAGATTTTAAAGAACCGAAACTTTTAGGGATTTGGAATTATCTCACACGGATGAACCGCCTCTCCTTTGCCTATAAAAGGAGCATCCGAGGCGTTTAAGAGGCTTTCTGAATATTTGAAGAGTGTCCCGCGAGCACCCTGTGCTTTGCGAAGCTTTGAGCCCCGCGCATCCCACTTGTGCGGCAGTTTGTTCCGGAGCCACCCGGGGCTTCGAAGGAGTCCCCTGTGCACCTCACTTGCGCATCAGGAAGAGCTCTCTCTGCCTGCATACTTGCGCGGTAGGAGTATCTTGCGCGCCCGAGGTTCTCTTGCACTCTTGAGGCTTTCATGACCCGAGGTGTTGCACTTGCGCACCCCGCGGCCAGGGCACACTTGCGCGGCTACCCCTTGCACCATGACCTTGCGCGCCTCCTTTGAGGGACAAGGGTGTTCGGGTGTGTGCAAGAAGAAGCCAATAAGGTCGTAGCCACATTTCCCCTTGTGTGTGTGCTAAGTGCAAGGAAGGCTTTCACCTTGTGTGTGTGCAAAGTGAAGACACCCTACGGGTGGTATAAGTGCAAATGAACAAGAGGTCGTAGCCTTGTGTGCGTGCAAGAAGAGAAGTAAGGTCGTAGCCAAGTGGGAAGACAAGAGGGCCTTAGAACCCAAGTGTGTGCATAAGCACAAAATTGAAGAACACACTTTGTGTGTGCATTTGATGAAGAGGTCGTCGCATTTGGGGTGTGCAAGAAGAGGAGGAGGCCAAGCTTACTTGTGTGCAAAGTGAAAGAAGTGTGTGCAAAGAGAAAAGAGGCCAAACCTAGTGTGTCTACACTAAGTGAAGTGAACACACCTAGAAGAAGGAAGAAAGAGAGGACTCTCACACTAAAGTAGAACACACTCTTAAGTGTGTAACCAAATTGAATAAAGTGTGTGAAGTTCGAGAAGGTGTGTGCTAAAAATAATTACACCCTTTGAGGGTTTACTGCACCAAGAAGAGAAGAAGGGGAGTGCATGCTTGCATGCATGCACATGCACACGTGAACAAGCTCAAATCAGTGAGTGTGCAATTGAGAAGTCCAAGACCAGAAGATCTTGAAGAATCAGAGTTTCCATGCATTCAGTGCATGAAGTTGAATTGAAGTGAGACTGAAGCCAGACTGAAGTTAAAGACCTCAGCTGCCTGAGTTTTCAGTAATTGAGAAGATCCTGATCAACAGAAGTGATCAGAAGCTGTGAGCAAGACCAACAGACCTTATTAGAGGCTGTTGAAGACTCTTGAAGAGAGAGGCCAGGTCATCCTCAGAAGAAGGAGATAAATCCTGAGCAAGACGAGAAGACCTGATCAAGTGATCAGAAGTGAAGAGCAAGGCCATCAGTCTTTATCCCAGACTGCTGAAGATACTTGAAGAAGCTTAAAGTGAAGAAGAGCTACTCATGTGACTCGAGGAGCCAGGAGAAGCCCCCTGTGAGACTCAGGGCGGAGGAAGTCTTCAGTGGGATTCTGGAGCAGGCCAGTGGGACTCTGGTAACACTGTGGGATGCAGTATAAAGACCCTCCTGTGGGACTCAGGAGAGATACAGTGGGACTCTGTATCGACCATTGTAATTCTAACAAGTTATAATGGAAGAAACCAGGTTGGGGCGTATAACCAACATGGCAAGGACGTAGGCCTTTGGTGCCGAACCTTGTAAATCCTTGTTTCCAGTTCCTTTACATTTACTACATCATTCGAGGAAAGGTGAGAGATACAAGAAGAGTGGATTGAGGCTTTAACCAGCCATAGAGGTTTAATTGATAAGGAATCAATTAGTAAAAAGTTTTAAGGGATCACTGATTCACCCCCTCCCCCTCTCAGTGATTCACACTGATCTGGGCTCTTCAATTGGTATCAGAGGGAAGGTTACCTCTAAAAGATCCAAAGGAGTCTTTATAAAGTGCAGATTTGAGGAAATGGGCGACCAACCTCAAATGGAGATATCTGCCAAGACTCAAAAAAATAGAAAGAAGAAACAGGCCAAGAAGATGAAGAAAAAGATTGTTGCTGATAGAGAAACACCTAACAATTCCTTTTATCACTCTTCTGATGAAGCCTGTCCTAGCTGTGATGATGATGGAAGAATCAATGATCTTCTAAATGCAATCAAATATCTTTAGAAGACAGTCCCCATGGAAGTGGCAAAGTGTATAGCTACAGGCATCCATGGTCTTCAAGAAGAAAAAATACAGCTAGAAGAAGAAGCCAATGCAATGGAAGATCAGTTGAATAAAAGGGCTGGCATAACCAACACTCTCAGAAAACTGGTGAAGGCTAAAAATGAAACTATTTCCCTTTGCAATGAAAGGTTTGAAGACACTGATGAAGAATTGCAAAGAAGCTCTTATGAGAAAGAAATATTTATGATAATGATCAAAGAAGTTTTCCATGCACTGGAAAAGAGGCATAGAGTGTCAGTGGTTGTCAGAGATGCTCAACATGAAGAAAAAGTCAAATTAGTGAAGGAGCTTGACAATTCATTGCTAGAATTGAATAAGGTGCATGAAGACCAGATGAATCAGCTGAAAGAAAATTGGGAAGGAAGGCTAAGAACTATTGAGGATGAGAAGAACTCCCTCAATATGAAATTCTTAGAACTGGATGTGATATTGAAAAATCAGCAATCACCCAAATCCAAAGCCTCCCAGTCAGCTGAAAGGAGAAATGTTGCTACTCAAGTATGCATTGATCAGGATGATTCTAAAAGAAATAAATCCTCTAATAAAAGTGCAACAACTTCTAAAAAGAAGGTATCATCCATATCATCTTGTACTCATGTTTCTAAATGTGTTTCCACAAAAAGTGCCAGATGGAAGAATAATTCCAAACAAGTATGGATGAGGAAAATGAAGAATGAATGCTCTCCTGAAACAACACAGCAGTTCAAGAAAAGTACCCTACAATCATAAGGACTCAAGAGGTCAAGATTTGTGGGTCAATGTTGGTGTTGTAACAAGTATGGGAATTGTGCAAATGATTGTTGGTACAATCCTCTCAAAGTGAAATCACAAAGGAAGCCCATGCCAAGGGGGAGCAAGCCAGAGGAAAAGAAGCAACATCCACAGGTCCAGAGACATCTGTTTACTACTAACAGTTTTGGATTGCTTGATAACATCTGGGATGTGTGCAAAAGTGGTAAAAAAGATACATGTCAATATCCAACCGTATCCAGAGCTAAAAAGAAGAGAAGATCACTGAACCGGGTTAAAATGGAATCCTTGGGAAGCAAGAATAAAGTTGAAGATGCTCCCAAGAAGGTTTTGAAAAAGGAAAAGAAGTCCTTTGAGTCTAAATCCAAGAAGGGTGATGCATCCAGGACCACCAAGAAAACATGCTTCTACTGTGGAAAGAAAGGACACACCATGGATCTTTGTGAATAAGCCATGGAACTGAATAGAAGCAGACTGGACTCAAACAGACAATCAATCCAGATGAAGCAGAAGGGATTGGTTGAAAACAAGTTGCCTAAGAAAGGTAGCTTGAAAGAATCAAAGGAACCATGTGGAATATCCAGAACTGAGGCCACACTTCCAAGTGACTTACTTGTCATATGGCCTAATCAGTTGCAACTTGCCAGAGAGCTGCAGAGAGCTGAAGATGAAGCACTGGTAGTAGCTAAGTCAAATAGGAAGCAGAACATTTCACATGAATATCAAGTTTTGTGTGTAAGGTGCAATCAAGCTGGACATACTAGTGATAAATGCATGTTATTCATTCCAGCTCAGAAGGGATTCTTCAAAAGAATGAAGATTGCACCAGGAGAATCTAGTGCTCCGAAGGCACCTAGAAATAGAGGAGTCACACACAAAGAAGTTGAAGAGGTGTTGAGATCCACACCAGCACAAACATCATTGAAGATCAAATGTGCAAGTGTGAAGAATGGAGAAAATGGGACA
Source organism: Viscum album (assembly GCA_963277665.1). NCBI lineage: Eukaryota > Viridiplantae > Streptophyta > Magnoliopsida > Santalales > Viscaceae > Viscum > Viscum album. Next base: position 1,468,047,204 of record OY728125.1, on the reverse strand, counting down.
TCTCGGTTGAGAGAATCTTCTCAACCTTGTTGTTCACATTGATGAACCAAGGAGGTTCCATCTTATTCCCTAATCACTTGTATTTACATGTACTAACATTGCAGGGAATTGAAGATGATGGTCATTCTCAGATGGAGGATGGTTTTGGAAAGAATGGAGTGCACCCCTTGAGGGGGAGCCAATCTGTAGAAGATGGGATTCTGAGATATAATACCATCTTGAGAAAAGTGAAGGTATTCCAATCATACTTTCATCCCTTGTTTCTTAATTGTATTCATCATGACAATTAAGGGGGAGTATTGATTGAAGACAAATGAATGAAAGGTGGAGATTTATCTTTGCACCTGAACTTTCTAATGAGTTTTGTGGAGTATGTGCAGGATTTGGCAATTCATTGATATATCTGAAAAATTTCAAACCCCTTGACGCATGATCTCACATTTACAGTGAATTTTGGACAGCATTGAGTTCCTTGGTTACATCACTCTTGTTTTCTACACCGGGTTAGCCCACGTAGACATAGAGTTGATCTATTAAAGGTTCATTGCTAAAGAGAACATGTGACATCATCCCTCTCTTAGTGATTTTGAAGAAAATGCTTTTCTAAGGGAGGAAGAGATTTTTGAAAGTGAACCACACCACACCTTTGCATTTGGTTTCCAATAAGGGGGAGAAAAGCTAACATGTTTCCCTAGAAATGTGTGGCACACATATTGACCCATTCATTTGTGTTCTACTGATTGGATTGAAAATATGTGCTCTAGTGGTATTGACAACAAATACAAAGGGGGAGATTGAAGTGCATTGTGTTGCATTTGTTGTCAATAAGGTATGTTGTTGATCAGAAGATGTCAAATAATGAATGGATGTCAAGGAGAGTCAATATGTGAATGAAAAAGGCTATTATGGTGTTGGTGATGAATGGAGGATGGCCATTGTATTAAGATGAATTTCACTTAGGAGATTCACTAAGTGGCATAAGTGTTTATGGTTGAAAAATTCATCCATGTTCATATCAGACGATTGTAGAACTGATCTTAATGTTTCAATACTTGTATCAAGATTATACTAAGTTACACCACTTGAAGAATGGATGATGATAGAGCATCATCATTACATCAGACGATTGTTGAGATGATCTTCAAGTTCATAGAACTTGTATCCTGATGATACAATGTCACAACAATGTTAGAAGACCATGCATTGTTAAAACAATGCATGAGGAGATGATGATGATCCATCCACACCTCCTAAGTGGATGAAGTGAGCTAAAGAATTCCATGCACTAACACTTAGTGCATGTGAATCTGAAGAAGTTCCAATTTGATCTCTGATTGGTTCAATGAAGAACATTGAAGAATATATGTGATTCAGGAGCTTGGGTTGATGAAGAACCTTCTACAAATGTCTCATAAGTCTAGAATACATGATTGAAAGGAGTTGAGGTAGTTTGTGGAAGACGGATGAAGAAGAAGTGGAAAGAATGGATTAGAAGAAGAAGTGGCATTTGGCATTTACACTTGGTTACTTTGTTTGTATACAAAGTACTTAGTGTTTCCTAAAGCAAAAAGGAAGCCACCAAGGGCCAGCCTTAAGGGTTCAACCCCAAGGCACTTGTGGGACTCGAGGTCGCCACGCCCAAGGGGGATCCCATGGGGCCAGCCCGAGAGAGGTCGGGGCCGTGTATAAGCCCCGAGGCCACGCGGTGATGAAGCCCGCGCAGCGAGAGCGCGAGGAGCGCGCCCGTGTTGTGCATAGTGGCGCCAGTGGCGCGACCGAGTGGCAGGGGTGGGCGCAAGAGCGCGCCCGCTAAGAGAACACAGTGCGGGGTGGCACCGTGGAGGGAGAAGTTCAACTGGCCGTCTCTGGGAGCGGCTGGTTGATAAACCGCGGAAAATCCGCTCGGCGATTCGATGTGGGACGCACAAATTTCACCGGGAGCGCATCCTGGCTTCACGATCGATTGCGGACTGGATCGCAGCCGCTCATCTCATCCACGGCGCACCGCGATCTAATCCAGCCGTTGATGATCTTCTACACGCCGCATCCGACGGCTCTGAGGCGTCTCCTTCCTCGTGCTCAGCCGAAGGCCACCCGACGTCCCCCGATGAACCAGAGGGTCTCCGAGCACCGATCTTGAGCTCCCGGCCACTGTTGATCAAGCCGAAGACACCATTGAGATCTTCTGAGCATAACGAACACATCCATGCCTAAAAATGGGTGTGCATGCAACAACGTGAGCATTTCGAGAATTGGCCGAAGCAAACCGAAGGTGCCGAGGCCACATGGTTAATGCTTTGCATGCATGGTCCTAAACAGAGTCCATGCACACGTTCCGCTACGCGTGCATGAGAAGGAGCGAAAAATAAATGAGCCCACGTGAAACAGAGAGTAAATTCAAGATTTGGAAAGATTTTAAAGAACCGAAACTTTCGGGGATTTAAAATTATCTCACACGGATGAACCGCCTATCCTTTGCCTATAAAAGGAGCATCCGAGGCCTTTAAGAGGCTTGCTGAATATTTGAAGAGTGTCCCGCGAGCACCCTGTGATTTGCGAATCTTTGAGCCCCGCGCATCCCACTTGCGCGGCAGTTTGTTCCGGAGCCACCCGAGGCTTCGAAGGAGTCCCCTGTGGGCCTCACTTGCGCATCAGGAAGAGCTCTCTCTGCCCGCATACTTGCGCGGCAGGAGTAGTTTGCGTGCCCGAGGTGCTCTTGCAATTTTGAGGCTTGCATGACCTGAGGTGTTGCACTTGTGCACCCCGCGGCCAGGGCACACTTGCGCGGTTTCCCCTTGCACCATGACCTTGCGCGCCTCCTTTGAAGGACAAGGGTGTTCGGGTGTGTGCAAGAAGAAGCCAAGAAGTCCGTAGCCACATTTCCCCTTGTGTGTGTGCTAAGTGCAAGGAAGGCTTGCACCTTGTGTGTGTGAAAAGTGAAGACACCCTACGGGTGGTATAAGTGCAAATGAACAAGAGGCCGTAGCCTTGTGTGTGTGCAAGAAGAGAAGGAAGGTCGTAGCCAAGTGGGAAGACAAGAGGGCCTTAGAACCCAAGTGTGTGCATAAGCACAAAAATTGAAGAACACACTTTATGTGTGCATTTGAAGAAGAGGCCGTAGCCTTTGGGGTTTTCAAGAAGAGGAGGAGGCCAAGCTTACTTGTGTGCAAAGTGAAAGAAGTGTGTGCAAAGAGAAAAGAGGCCAAACCTAGTGTGTGTGCACTAAGTGAAGTGAACACACCTAGAAGAAGGAAGAAAGAGAGGACTCTCACACTAAAGTAGAACACACTCTTAAGTGTGTAACCAAATTGAATAAAGTGTGTGATGTTCGAGAAGGTGTGTGCTAAAAATAATTACACCCTTTGAGGGTTTACTGCACCAAGAAGATAAGAAGGGGAGTGCATGCTTTCATGCATGCACATGCACACGTGAACAAGCTCAAATCAGTGAGTGTGCAATTGAGAATTCCAAGACCATAAGATCTTGAAGAATCAGAGTTTCCATGCATTCAGTGCATGAAGTTGAATTGAAGTGAGACTGAAGCCAGACTGAAGTTAAAGACATCAGCTACCTTAGTTTTCAGTAATTGAGAAGATCCTGATCAACAGAAGTGATCAGAAGCTATGAGCAAGACAAACAGACATTATCAGAGGCTGTTGAAGACTCTTGAAGAGAGAGGCCAGGTCATCCTGAGAAGAAGGAGATAAATCCTGAGCAAGATGAGAAGACCTGATCAAGTGATCAGAAGTGAAGAGCAAGGCCTGCAGTCTTTATCCCAGACTGCTGAAGATACTTAAAGAAGCTTAAAGTGAAGAAGAGCTACTCGTGTGACTCGAGGAGCCAGGAGAAGCCCCCTGTGAGACTCAGGGCGGAGGAAGTCTTCAGTGGGATTCTGGAGTAGGCCAGTGGGACTCTGGTAACACTGTGGGACGCAGTATAAATACCCTCCTGTGGGACTCAGGAGAGATACAGTGGGACTCTGTATCGACCATTGTAATTCTAACAAGTTATAATGGAAGAAACCATGTTGGGGCGTATAAACAACATGGCAAGGACGTAGGCCTTTGGTGCCGAACCTTGTAAATCCTTGTGTCCAATGCCTTTACATTTACTGCATCATTCGAGGAAAGGTGAGAGATACAAGAAGAGTGGATCGAGGCTTTAACCAGCCATAGAGGTTTAATTGATAAGGAATAAATTAGTAAAAAGTTTTAAGGGATCACTGATTCACCCCCTCCCCCTCTCAGTGATTCACACTGATCTGGGAACTTCAGTTACTATATCATATATGGTTCACTTATGACTTTATATTACCTGTTCTTTTGTAAATTCCATGTTAAAGAGCGTTTTGGGTAAAATCGTTTCATTTGTCATCCGTGTTTTGACTTGTAATTATTCATATGATTACTTAGATCATGATTACATAATTCCAGAATATAAAACATGATTTATATATAATATATATTCATAATACAAATATATATAATAGATCGATAAATGGAAAGAAATACATCGTTCATGGAGACGGTAGTTCGTACGTACGCATGAAAGGTGTTTTCGTTTCCTTATTGAGTTGAATGGAATTAAGTAGATGAAATACATATACATAAATCCAGTAGATTTATAATGTCATATATTTCATTATTATTTCTTATATATACTTTATAATCATTCTTAAATGGTTAACATGGAGAATGAATCTCATCGCGTCGTGGAGACGGTAGTCCGTACGTACGCACGAGCGATGATATCGTTTCCATAATTATTGAATTGAATTGGAGTGGATGATACAATATATCAGAATCAGTATGATATTATAATAACTATGTATAGTTATTCTTTACACCATTACACCCATCCAAGTAAGGTGGTGCTGGAAAAACAGATTACACCACGGCGTGGAGACGGTATTCCGTACGTACGCACGCGTGGTGATTTCGTTTTCCGTAGGATAGATAGATGGTGAAATAGGGTTGTTTCGTAATTATAATAACATATCAGTATATGAGTGATACTGATGTTATTAATTCATAATGAAACAACTAAAGAAGAAGAAGTAGAAGAAGAAATAAAGTTGAAAGAATCGGTAACGGACATTACCTCTTCTTTGAAGCGCCTCTTTGAGACCTCCTCTTAGGGCACTAAAATTGGTATTTGAAGAATACCAGGACCTCTAGGATGTTTCTAGGGAAGTGGAGAAGAGAATTTGGAAGGGGTTGGCCATGCTTTAAGGCTCAAATTGGTGTGAGGGAGAGAGGGAGGAGGTTCCCTTTTATAAGGTAGGGGAGGGGCACCTTTGGAAATCTTAAAAATATTAATTTATAATAAATCTAACCCCACCTAAAAACCTCAAAAAATGACTCATATTCAAAAATTAGATGCGATAGGGTTTTAATTTCATAAACCAATAAAATTTAGACATGTTAGGAAATTATTTTAAACATTATCAACTTGATTTATCCTTACTTAATCAATTTAATTTTATTTGTGGTAATAACATTCTAAATTTTAAATTATAACAAATAATTACTTATTTGTTGTGAATTATCTATAATTAGATAATTTATAACATTTTATACCATATAAATTTAAATTTATAACTTTTATATATTTTTGTGATTTTTAAACAATTTTATAATATGTTATTTTTATAAAATAACAATAGTGTCAATTTTGACACTATTCATTTATTTGAATTTAAATAATATATATACAGAAGATATGTTAGAACTAAAAGCTTTAATAGATTCATAAAAGTCCATGTGTGTCTTGAAAATTAGTGGAGCACATTAAATAGTTCATATAATATTTATTTTTTATATTTTTAAAACCATTTATTTGGTTTATCTCTTAATAAAATAATTACTACAACATTTTTGAATAATTATTTAATATACTTATTTCTTGCATAAAAATCAAAAATAAAATCCTATGATGAAGATAAATCTATTAACATTCACAATAATACTTTTACTAGAATTTATCATCTTAAAATCGCAATATTTAATTTGTTATATTTATTAAATTATGAAGGTGACAACTTTGGCATCATTTAAAATAAAACAATATAAGTGTCATAATCACTTTTATAAGACTCCAAACGGTTATATATAAGGTAATTAGATGCTTATGGTATATATATACACTAAAAATAAGATTTGGTCAGGTTTTTTGGCCTTTTAATGGGTATTATTATTTCAATAAAAACTATATTACTGATTTTTCACTTAATAAATAATTTTTGCATCATTAATGTATCACCATTAATGAAAATTATTTAATCCCTAAAAAATATAAATAAATTATAATGATGTAGATAATTTAATTATATTTCTGGAGACTATTAATGTTTGAAGTTTTATGATGTTTATCACTAAATTAAAATTATTATACTTATAAGATTTAAGAGAGTGACATGTTGTCACTTTCTTTGGTTTTAATAATAATTAAATTATTTTCTTGGTCAAAAGTCCATAAAATGAATCTAATCCGACCCTTAGGTGATATGGGTCAACTTTTAGTCATCCAATAGAATTTTTCCAAGTGTTAGGGTAATTTTATAATCTTATATTTACCCTTAATTACCCGATTTACCTTTAACTATGGTAAATAAAATTTACCGTAGTTACTATTCACAATGCCCAAAATTAAAAAGTATCTTATTAACATAATTTGGACCCACCGATTCCAAATATGGAATCCATTTTTCTGAATTCAATACACAAAAGTTTCATAAATTAAATTAAAATTAATCCCGTTGTCGAAAGAAAACGGGTTTTTCTTTAAAACATTGCAAAAGATTGAATTGATTTAACCTATGAATTCAAGGTAAAATCAATGCTAATGACATACATTATATTGAATGGTAAAAATATATTCTATTTATACTTTAAAACCATTCAATATTATAATTTAACCACATAAGTTATTACGATGAAAAAAATTGTTTTTAATTAAAATATAGTGTGTTTTTACTATTCATTAAAATATGAAAGTTATCGGAAAAATATCAAAACTTTATCTAATGTAAATTTTTATGTCCTGATTCAAAAGAAAAATTTTATTTTGTCAAATTGAACTTATAAACATGTCAAAAACTAGATTTAACGTGGGTGCTCCATCAAAAGGCGGCAAAACTGCATTTTTTAAAAAATACTTATTTTAACCAAAAAATTTATTTTGTTCTTATACCATGTTCTAGAAAATGTGTAAGATGAATAATAATGTTATGAATTTCAAAATTTAGTTAATACTATTCATAACGTCTAGTTCATAATAATATTATAATAACATATCGTTTTTTAGTAAAACCCGGTGTTGAGTAAAACACACGCTATCGGGGAAGGTCGTGATTGCGTGTAATGCAAGCCAAGTCAGGGTTGCGTGTAATGCGTGACTCCTTTGTTGTTGCGTATAACAGAATCCAACCATATTTTATTTATACATTGAATATATATATATATACACTCAATGTTGTGTAGAATAACTTTTATCAAATAAACATGAAATTGTGTATAACACGATCCAAGAATTGTGTTGCGTATACTGCAAGCTAATACGGTGTTGCGTATAGCGCAAGATAATCTTGGTGTATCGTAAAACAGAAGATATAAATGAAATTAAAAAGAATGTATCTTATAAAATATCAGGTTGTTACATTATACCCCCCTTAAAATGAATTTCGCCCTCGAAATTCGTCTGGGTTATAAATCATTTACTAGTCATAGAAACCCACATCGTAAAAAGAAATACCAAAACTGAACTTTAAAAACTAAAGTATAAAAGATAACGGTTACCCAAATTAATTCATAACTGGGTTTCCATATATGAGAACATAGGTGAAAATATGGATATGGAAGAGAAATCTAACCATCATGTTCTGATAGAGAGTGGAAGAGAACATGGCTTTGAAAAAGCCAACAATCACAAAGCCATAAATTTGTGATGATCTAGGGTACCATCTGATTCATCGGATATAAAGGCACTAGGACAACATTTTTGGTTTTCAATATCATTTCCCTAAAGTTGAAGAATTTGAATTAGAATAAATACTTAATTGTTTTGGTACAATCTCACTATTGTTCGTGCTTTGAACAATTTCCACTTCATCTCTTAAAGAAATGCAGTTGAATTTGTTATTCGTGAAGTGTTAAAAGATCATGTGATAGAATGATGGGTCATTCCATCTGTTTCAAACAAAAGGTTAGAAAAATTTATCAAATATACATAAGTCCATCTTTGGTGAGGTTAATCGTATACGAAAAATTGAACTTATACTTCATCTATCACGTCGCTTAATAAAATAAAACTAGTTTCTACTAACCAGGGACTTCCTATAGTCCATTGGTATGTGATAAAGTCCAGTCGCACTTTAGTTGTGGGTTTGATTCCCACAGCCTTGTTCGACGCGATGGGTTGTCGCCCGTCCTACAGGTTGTCCTTTTTTCTAAAACTACATTACTATAACATCCAAAAAATAATATAGAAAAAAGTTCTATCCATTGACAATACTAACTTATGTCCAACATAAGCCATTCCAATCTTTAGGCTTATCTAAAATACTTTGGTCCAAGCTCATAGTATAATGAAAATAATTACTAGAAAGGTTATCTACCAATAATGTGAATACAAGCATTTATCCCACATATATCATAAGATATATCTTGTTGGTTGTATTCCAAACACATGAATACCTTAATCATATATTCTCTTGAAACATAAATTGCCATAGAACCTTAGTGAAAACATGAATACTGTCAAAAGGTAACCCTTTCCACATACCAAAATCCCAAAAAAAACTATATAATCGAACCATAATATCACTTAGTCCTTATATCAGTCATGAGAACATGAATACAATCAAACATCTCATTATCTTCTTATCCCTTCATTATTCTCATATCATCTAATTTCCAAAAATATCTGAATAACATTTCATGGTTACCGGCACCATTCAACATATACTTTCAAATACTTTAGGAAAAACAATAGCGTAACAATCCTTAGATGATTCTTTATTCCACAGTACCATACATTATTCTTTATAAACATACAATCATTCCACTAACTTCTTAAACCACTAGCTGAGCTTCATCATTTCTTTCATCTCATATTTCATTTGTAGTCTCTTCATCATCATCCACATAAATGATACCCATATGACCATGCTGATTCTCTTCATGAGATTTTCCCTTAAGGAATTGTTTAACATAATGCCCATACATTCCACATTTAAAACATCTTAACAATGTTGATGTTGTAGAAATACCATTATCCTTGTCCATGGTGTTTACTGAACCTCTTCCTTTGCACTTACTGGCTTTGTGTCCTTCATTTCCACACCCAAAGCATCTTCCAGTTCCTTTGAAACAATCTCCATGATGCCTCTTCCCACATGATTTACATGAGGGAAATTGAACATTATTTCCTCTATGATCATCATGAAACTCCATCTTTCTCTTATTATCTGAGTTGGGAAACTTACCAAAGTTGAGATTATTGATCATATTATGAGATTTCTAATTAGGCATAATAACGATGTTTGGACTTCCAAATCCCGTTTCATTTGGTTGCTTATGAAGAATATCATTCCATTGTCCATTATATCCTCCATTATCATGAATCTTCCTATTTCCGTCCATTTTCTAAAACCCAAAAAGAATAGTGTGAGAGGCAAAAATCATGCTAGGGAAAACAACATAGTAAAGGGGGAGTACCCTCAATATCTAACATCTTAGGTTAAATTCTAAGATCTTTACCGTAGTTCTAGGACTATATCCTATACGTATACTTATCCTTAGGGAAATCCCTAGACATACCTTAGAAATATCTCTAGGGATATCACTAAAGTTTTCGCATCCTAGTTTCCAAAGGTTAACTAAAACTTTCCTCTGATACCAACTGTAGAGACCCAAATCTTGACGTACATAAACATTACATTACTTTTACAGAATACTTAATACTTAACAAAGCAGACACATAAGAACCGTAATAGTTTACTGTCTTTGGAAACTTGGAACGTAATGTTCTAATCGTGGTGAAAGATCTTCAACATCTCCCATAAATATCTTCCCCTTTTTTTCATACCTAAAACCTTTCTTTATATCCTAGGGAAAAGAAAACATAAAAAGGGTGAGCTCAAATGCTCAGTAAGGGTAAGCATGGATAAAATAAAACATACCATATATATTTGAACTTAAAAACATGAACATAATGTTTAAACATCAATAGCTTGAGCAATGACATAAAAATGGAAGTACGTATGGAATAGATCATAAAGAAACATTAAGAATGATAAAATAGCATGGGAATAAAACATGTAATTGTGGAAACCATCAAGTACATGTCATGATTTCCATAGTAGCCAAGGCATTACTGCCAAGACCATCTTAGTGGACAAAGCCCCTTTCTGAATCGAGGTCACTCCTCGTTTCAGTCCTGTAACACTGAACCGGATTAACTTACCGTTCCATCCATATCTATCTCATGAGATATAAATCTTTACCCAATGAATTAGAGGGAGATATAGGTCCCACCCATCTCATAATGAAATCATTCTTACTTGTGCCACAAAATAAACATACATCATTCATAATAACCCAACAAATAAAATGGGTTTCATAAACATAATCCCATCATCACATAATCCATATAAAATAAATGGATATCATTTCATAATAAGAAAAGTTAAACAATGTAAATCATAGAGACTTTATACTTGAAACATACACATATGAAATAATGTCATCTTATATGAAAAATGGTTTTGATAAAACACTTGAAATGTATTCTTGAGGAAAATATCCTTTCTTCTTCAAATCAATTTCTTTTCACAAAACATCATGCAATTTTAAAAGAAAGAGATTTTGTTGAAAACAGTCGTGAAATATTTTGGAGGAAGCTTCATGAAAATATGGCTTTATAAAACCGTAAAAATCCGTTCGTGTCGTATAATTTAAAAAAACATTATTCTCGTACTTTTTCCAGAAAAGTCAAAAATTACCTCGTAATAGTAAGATTCCATACATACCATGTAGTAAAAGTCAAAAATGGGTAAAAAGGAATTTAAACATACATGAAAACACTTTTATAAAACATGGACATGGATGATAGAAATAACCCCAGTAAATACTTACGAATAAGTAATCTCGGATAAAAATGAGATTTGCAAAATTATCCCTTACCTTAGGTCCGATATGCTTCGTACGTATATGAACCCCCTGTATAATGATTTAAATAATGTTATTGACTTGTTACAGAATCATATTCATTGTTACGATATCATATATGGTTCACTTATGACTTTATATTACCCGTTCTTTTGTAAATTCCATGTTAAAGAGCGTTTTGGGTAAAATCGTTTCATTTGTCGTCCGTGTTTTGACTTGTAATTGTTCATATGATTACTTAGATAATGATTACTTAATTACATAATATAAAACATGATTTATATATAATATATATTCAGAATACACATATATATAATAGATCGATAAATGGAAAGAAATACACCGTTCATGGAGACGGTAGGTCATACGTATGCATGAATGCTGTTTTCGTTTCCTTATTGAGTTGAATGGAATTAAGTAGATGACATACATATACATAAATCCAGTAGCTTTATAATGTCATATATTTCATTATTATTTCTTATATATACTTTATGATCATTCTTAAATGGTTAGCATGGAGAATGAATCTCATCGCGTCGTGGAGACAGTAGTCCGTACGTACGCACGAGCGATGATATCATTTCCGTAATTGTTGAATTGAATTGAAGTGGATGATACAATATATAATATTCATTATGATGTTATAATAACTATATATAGTTATTATTTACACCATTATACCCATCCAAGTTAGGTGGTGTTGGAAAAACAGATTACACCATGGCGTGGAGACGGTATTCCGTACGTACGAACGCGCGGTGATTTCGTTTTCCGTAGGATGGATAGATGGTAAAATAGGGTTGTTTAATACTTATAATAATATATCAGTATATGAGTGATACTGATTTTATTACTTCATAATTATACAACTAAAGAAGAAGAAGTGGAAGAATAAATAAAGTTGAAAGAATCGGTAACGGACATTACCTCTTCTTTGAAGCGCCTCTTTGAGACCTCCTCTTAGGGCACTAAAATTGGTCTTTGTAGAAGACCAGGACCTCTAGGATTTTTATAGGGAAGTTTATAAGAGAATTTTTCAGGGTTTTACCGAGCTTGAAGGATCAAGTTGGTGTGAGGAAGAGAGGGAGGAGGTGCCCTTTTATAAGGGAGAGGAGGGGCACCTTTGGAAATCTTAAAAATATTAATTTATAATAAATCTAACACCACTTAAAAACCTCCAAAAATGACTCATATTCAAATATTAGAAGATATATGGTTGTAATCTCATCAACCAATAAAATTTAGACATGTTAGGAAATTATTTTAAACATTATCAACTTGATTTATCCTTGCTTAATCAATGTAATTTTATTTGTGGTAATAACATTCTAATTTTTAAATTATAACAAATAATTACTTATTTGTTGTTAATTATCTATAATTGGATAATTTATAACATGTTAGACCATATAAATGTAAATTTATAATTTTTATATATTTTTGTGATTTTTAAAAAATTTTATAATATGTTATTTTTATAAAATAACAATAGTGTCAATTTTGACACTATTCATTTATTGGAATTTAAATAAAATATATACATAAGATATGTTCGAACTAAAAGCTTCAATAGATTCATAAAAGGCCATATGTATCTATAAAATTAGTGGAGCACATTAAATAGTTCATATAATATTTATTTTATTATTTTTAAAACCATTTATTTGGTTTATCTCTTAATAAAATAATTACTACAACATTTTTGTATAATTATTTAATATACTTATTTGTTGCATAAAAATTAAAAATAAAATCCTATGATGAAGAAAAATCTATTAAATTTCCCAATAATAATTTTAATCGAATTTATCATCTTGAAATCACAATATTTAAATTTTTATATTTATTAAATTATGAAGGTGACAACTTTGGAATCATTTAAAATAATATAATATAAGTGTCATAATCACTTTTATAAGACTCCAAACGGTTATATATTAGGTAATTAGATTATTATGGTATATATATATAATAATAATAAGTTTTGGTCAGGTTTTTGGGCCTTTTAATGGGTATTATTATTTCAATAAAAACTATATTACTGATTTTTCACTTAATAAATAATTTCTGCATCATTAATGTATCACCATTAATGATAATTATTTAACCCCTAAAAAATATAAATAAATTATCATGATGTAGATAATGTTATTAGATATCTGGAGACTATTAATGTTATATTTTTTATGATGTTTATCACTAAAGTAAAATTATTATACTTATAAGATTTAAGAGAGTGACATATTGTCACTTTCTTTGGTTTTAATAATAATTAAATTATTTTCATGGTCAAAAGTCCATAAAATGAATCTAATACGACCCTTAGGTGATATGGGTCTACTTTTAGTCATCCAATAGAATTTTTACAAGTGTTAGGGTAATTTTATAATCTTATATTTACCCTTAATTACCCGATTTACCTTTAACTATGGTAAATTAAATTTAGCGTAGTTACTATTCACAATGCCCAAAAATAAAAGTAGCTTATTATCATAATTTGGACCAACTTATTCCAAATATGGAATCCATTTTTCCAAATTAAATACACAAAAGTTTTAGAAATTAAATTAAAATTAATCCCATTGTCGAAAGAAAATGAATTTTTCTTTAAAACATTGCAAAAGATTGAATTGATTTAACCTATGAATTCAAGGTAAAATCAATGCTAATGACATACATTATATTAAATGGTAAAAATATATTATATTTATACTTTAAAGCCATTCAATATTATAATTTAACCACATAAGTTATTACAATGAAAAAAGTTGTTTTTAATTAAAATATAGCGTGTTTTTACTATTAATTAAAATATGAAAGTTATCGGAAAAATATCAAAACATTATCCAATGTAAATTTTTATATCCTGATTCAAAATAAGAATTTTATTTTGTCAAATTTAACTTATAAACATGTCAAAAACTATATTTAACATGGGTGCGCCATCAAAAGGCGACAAAACTGCATTTTTTTAAAAATACTTATTTTAAACGAAAAATTTATTTTGTTCTTATACAATGTTCTAGAAAATGTGTAAGATGAATAATAATGTTATGAATTTAAAATTTTAGTTAATACTATTCATAACGGCTGGTTCATAATAATATTATAGTAACATATCGTTGTTTAGTAAAACCCGGTATTGCGTACAACACACGCTATCGGGGAAGGTCGTGATTGTGTGTAATGCAAGCCAAGTCAGGGTTGCGTGTAGTGCACGACTACTTTGTTGTTGCGTATAACAGAATCCAACCTTATTTTATTTATACATTGAATATATATATATATATACACTCAATGTTTCGTAGAATAACTTCTATCAAATAAACATGAAATTGTGTATAACACGATCCAAGAATTGTGTTGTGTATACTGCAAGCTAATACGGTGTTGCATATAGCGCAAGATAATCTTGGTGTATCATACAACAGAAGATATAAATGAAATTAAAAATAATCTATCTTATAAAATCTCAGGTTGTTACAATCTTGATGTTTTTCCTAATGATTTTACATGTTTTATACCTGATTGGGGAGTTGAATTTATTATTGAATTCATTCCTGATGCTAATAAAATTTCAAAACCCCCTTATCAAATGGAACATATTGAAATTTTAGAGTTGAAGAATATTTTATAGGAGTTCATAGATAAAGGTTTCATTTGACTTAGAACATCACCATGGGGTTCTCCTATATTGTTTGTCAAACATACAGATGGTTCAATGAGACTTTGCATCAATTATATGTCCTTGATTAAAGTCACTTTTAAGAACAAGTATCTTTTTCCTCACATCAATTACATTTTTTATCAGCTCTAGGGTGTACAATATTTCTAAAAGGTTGACATGAGGTTGGGATTCTATCCGTTGATAGTAATGGAAGAAGATATTCCAAATACTATGTTTTGGACAAGATATAGTTGTTTTCAACATGTAGTTATGTCCTTTTGGTTAACTAATGCACCTACTATATCTATGGATCTTATGAATCGATTTTTTTCATGAGTTCCAGGATAAGTTTATGGTTGTTTTTATAGATGATATTTTGGTATATTCTAAAAATAAAGAGCAATATAAAATTCATCTAAGGTTTGTTTTTCAAACCATAAAAGAAATGAAATTGTAGTGTAAATTCTAAAAAAGAGAATTTTGTTTTCCTAAAAATTCATTCATTGGACACATTGTTTTTAAAGATGGAATAACTGTTGATCTAGCTAAAATGAAAGTTGGTTAATAATTTACAAGACCCAAAAATACTACCAAGATTTGTCTTTTATAGGTTTAACAGGCAATTACCAAAGGTTTTCTGAAAATGAGTCATTGTTATCTAGCCAAATAACTAATTTAACTTAAAAATGTGTTAATTTCATTTGGATAGAATAATGTAATGATTTTTTTTTGGAATAGAAAAGAATATTATTAAATGATCTAGTTTTATTCCTTCCATCCAGAAATGGTAAATTTTGTATCTATAGTGATTCTTTTTTGAAAAGAAATGTTTGTTTCCTAATGAATAATGATTAGGTAATTGCTTATGATTTTCTTTTAGTTCAAACCTCATGAGTTAAATAACCCTACACATTCTTTAGAATTAGCTACTGTTGTTTTTGCATTAAATATTAGGATGCATCATCTGTGTGGATTAAAATGTTAAATATATATTGACCATAAAATTTTGAAATATATATTCACTCATAAATAATTCAATATGAGACACAAACTATGGTTGGAACTAACAAATTATTATGATTGCACGATTCTTTACCATCCTGGAAAAGAAAATAAAATCTTCAATTAATTGAGCCAAAACTGTAATGCAATATTTTCAATGTTACGAGTGTAACATGAACCTTTAAATAATAATTTCATAAAATTTGGATTTAAAAATACTAGTGTGAGAAATTATTCTATTTTGTGTTATGTTTTAGTGTAATCATATCTATCAAATAGAGTTATGAAAGCACAAAAGGAACACATTGAATTTCATAAAAAGCTAGATTTGGTTGATAAGGGTAAGCTGTCTGAATTTAACATTAATAAATATTGTGTTATGATATTTTGGAAGATGATATGTGTACCTCTTGATTCAATGTTGAAGAAATTGTTGTTATATGAAGCTCATTGTTATCTGTTTTTTGTTCATCCTATAAATACTAATATTTACATAGATCCTCAGGAGTATTAATAGGGGTATTGCAAAAAAATTAGATATTTCTAACTTTACTTCCAAGTGTTTGACTTGTCAGCAAGTTAAAAAATAAATATAGTTGCCAAAAGGGATGGTTTAATGTTTTCCAGTGCCATAGTTTAAATGAGAAAATATATACATGGATTTCTTAGTGTAATTCCCAAATAATTCTTGAGGTAGCAAAGTGATTTGGGTCATAATTGTTCGATTGACTAAATCTAATAACTTTCTTCAAATTCGAGACTCTCGATCTCCAGATCAACATTATTTGTTGTATCTTAAATAGATAATAAGATTACATTGAGTTCCTCACCCCATTGCATTTGACCATAATCCTGGGTTCACTTAAATATTTTTTAGAGTCCTCTAAAAGTCATTGGGAACTGAATTAAGTATTAGTACAGATTTTCATCCCCAATCATACGGGCAGTCAAAAAGAACATTTTAGACCTTAGAGGATATGCTAATTTCTTGTTCAATTGATTACCAGGGATGCTGAGATCAACATATTTCTTTGTTTTATTTTTCTTATAACAATATTTTTGATTATATAATACTCATGGCATCATTTGGGGAATTATATGGAAAGCTGTGTCAAACTCTATATTTTAGAATGATGTTGAGGAAAAGAAGTTGATGGGACCATAGTTAGAAGAGGAAATGGCATATAATGTTTTGTTGATTTAGTGAAACATGATAATAGTTCAGATTAGGGGGAAAAGTTATGTGGATAACCGGAGGATCTTTATTTTGAGGTAGGTGATCATTTTTTTCTCAATGTTTCTCCATAGAAAATTCTGATGTGTCTTGAAATGAAGGGGAAGCTGAGTTTATAGTTCATTAGACCCAATTAAATCTTTTAGAAAGTTATATTACTTTCCTATAGAGTATCTTTACCTCCTATTTTATTCTAGGTACACAATTTTCTCAAGTTTCAATGTTAAGAAAGTGTATGTCAAATCCATCTCATGTTTTGAGTCCATAAGTAGATCGGATGGAAGAGAATATTTCTTATGGGAAATTTTCAGTTCAGATTCCTAACCATAGAGAGAGAGTGTTGTGAAATATGGTGATTCATTAGTTTAAGGGATTATTAAAAAACCATATGGTTGAAGAGGAGACATAGGAATATGAAAATTCAATGAGGGAGAAATACCCCCACTTATTTTACAAATGAATAAAATTCCTAGGTTGCAATTTCCAAAAGGGGGGAAGGATATAACATCCTAGGTAATTGTAGAATAAAAAATTTTCATATCTATTAATATTTACGAATTAGATAGTAATTTTACTTTATAGGGTATTCTATGTCCGATAACATACCTGACACAAAAAAATGGGTTTCTCTGAAATCTTACCTTGCACACTAGACTGAGTTGTACAGAAAAATAATATATTATTAATATTATTATTTTAAGTGGTTGTTTTTGACTAGCAGTTTTATTGGAAGGAATGAACAGAATAAACAATATTGTGTTTACGCATGTTTCTTAAAAATTTTTACTTTCTTAAAATAAATTGTATGGGATTAAATAAGAATAAATCCAATTTTAAGAATAAAAATCACTAATATTTTTAAAATGAAATTTTACCACCTACTGAGGGGGAAACCCTCTTAAATATAATATTTGACGGTTTTATAAGTTATATTTGACAAAGTAAACTTTTTATTTAGAAGCATAGTATCAAAATTTACTTTTTTTCATTTTTGGTCTTTTCTGATAATATTGATTTTTCAATGAATAGTGAAAAATACTACATTTTAATCCAAAACTACTCTTTCATATAAATTATTTATAGTTAGATTATACCTTTAATTGGTATTAATGTATAATTATAAAAAAAATTATTTAATCCAATTTATTCCATTGTCATAGTTTTTATATTGAAATTAGATATAAAAACTTATTAGAATATTTGCACACCTCTTTCACCCACCTTCTCGCCACATCTGCAAGTTTAGTGTTAAAACTAATTTAACTACTTGTGTAAATTGAATTTTCCAAAATAGACATGCATGGTTGTAATCAGTATGAAAATCATGATCTAATAGGGTCAAATTAATTTTTGGTGACTAGTGACTTTTATATTTTATTTACCACAGTTAAAGGTTAGTTGTGTAATTAATGGTAAAAATAATATTATAATATTATAAAATTACCCTAACACTTATCCAAATTAAATTGGATGAGTGTTTTTCGACATAAATAAAACTTAGTAAGAACTTACAACCATTTTAATCCACTTGGGTTAGAATATGACATTTATTATATTTTATTTAAAGATTTGTTAAAAATGTCATACACATAGTTTTAACAATAGAATAATTTTTATTATGGAGTTATTAAAGTGATATATTTTACTATAAATATTCTTTATAAATATAATAAGATTAAATATATTGTGGTAATTTATTTATAATTTTTAGATATTAAATAACTATATTTAATTGTGACACAAAGATGGTGTAGTAATTGCTTCATTAATGAAAAAAAATCAAATAAATGATATTAATAATGTTAAAATAAATATAATTAGTTATAATTGATGAAATAAATGAATTTTTTGGATTAATTTTACATTTTATATATTAGTTAAATATGTTTTTTGAATTAATATATTTTCTATGATTTTTTAAAAGTCATGTAACTAAAAGTGTCAAAATTGATGTAATTCATATCCTAAAATATAAAATATTTAATTAAATGATATAAAATTTATAAAAATATAATATTCGGCCAAAAATTTTATATCATATTAATAATTTAAATAATTACTTGTTCATTGGTATTTTGTCATGATTGTATAATTATTATAACTATCAATGTGAAAATTAATGGATAAATGGTAAGAGTTAAAAGGAGTTAAAAAAATGATATGGATTAAAATAATATTAAAACTTTTCTAATTTTCATTGGATTATTATATTTAGATCAATACTCATAAAATATTCTAAATAAATCAATTTTTATCCATTTTTAAAAGAAAATGAAATTATATTAATTTAATGATTTTAATTATTCCTAGAGTGCCTCTACCCTCTCCAATAAAAGGGCCCACGTTCCTCTCCATTGATCACACTTAAAAAACAATTTAGTTTATCCATTATCATCCCAAATCCCTTCCTATAATCCCTCCCTACATTATTGAATCCTTATTTTAGTCATAACTCCCTCCTTAGAGGTGTTATGTTGTCAATAAAGGTGATTATCCAAAGGAAATGTAATGATTTTATTTAAGTGTTTTTATTTTGTTTCTTCTTCCACTTCTTAAACTATTCTTCATCAATGATGAAATAAATAAATATAGTATCATAAATATAATGAGATTT
Source organism: Viscum album (assembly GCA_963277665.1). Classification (NCBI taxonomy): domain Eukaryota; kingdom Viridiplantae; phylum Streptophyta; class Magnoliopsida; order Santalales; family Viscaceae; genus Viscum; species Viscum album. The sequence continues at coordinate 1,468,027,516 of OY728125.1, read as the reverse complement.
TATTATGTTAATAACATCACCTAAATTTATCTCCACATCCCTTAAATAGTAAAATAATTAATCGTTCTTGCATACAAGTGAATTATCACCTCCATGAACAGATATAATTCATTTTACATAACTATCTCTCAAGAATGGTTATAATGCTAGAATTAATGTTAATATAGGATATTATTGACATATTTATCAATATAATATGATTATATATCAATTAAGTTTTTACTTTCTATGCACATAAAAATGATAATGGCGCTCGTGCAAAGGTGTGAACTATCACCTCCACAAAGCGATGTGATTCATTTTTAATCACTACATCACGTGGATAATATATATATATATATATATATATATTTAATTGATTAATAGTATACTATTGATATTATTAACATTAAAGAAATATAAAATAATATTTATCTTCATTCCATAATGATCGTTGAAAATGAAATAGTTAAACATGCTTACGTACAGCTTACCATCTCCATGGTTGTAACAATGTTCATTTTTCATATCCATATTTAATGAATGTATTTAAAGGTATAATTGGTATAAAAATATGAGAATTATGTCATGAATTTTATTCTGGAGATGAAAAAATTATGACTACATGGATTATTGACATCATACAAAGTTCATTTTCGACTCAAATACCGAATATCAACAAAATGTCTAATATGAACATAAATAATTATGAAATTGATATAACATTGAAATAATTGATACAAAGGGACTAATAAACTTGAATGTGGTTCCCAATAAATTATAAACTATCCTAATTTTTTTATTTAATAAAATAAAAAGTGTATGAGAAGAGTCAGACTTGATGTAAGGGACTTCGTCTCAATCTTCATTCATTGAGGCCTATTTTAATAATATACACCACCTTATTTTATACGGTGTATAATCAACACATTCAAATTTTAAAATCATTAAAAGGTTTTCAAATGTAATATTTTTATATGAATCATTTTACTAAATGAGAAGATGAATGTTTCTTTTTAATATATATGGAAACAATGGCATTTCCACTACTGTGACCATTATTTGATATTTTCCTTCATCTACAAGCAGTAATGTTTTTAAAAGAAAAATAAATAAAATATTATCTTTTTAGGTATTTTGGTATTTAAATTATTATTGATAATGGATTTATTATATAAATATCTTGAAATTATATCTTGTGAATGAAATTTGAAAATGTCAGTTTTCATTTATGCAAGATTTATGTGTTGTGATTATACTTTGGTTGTCGGGAATTGATTTTCTATATGAGTAGCTCTGTGATAAACTGAGGGTGGGTGAGCATATTATAGCTCTCCAATCCATTGTTTAATGAGATGGAGTAAACAGAATTGGTTTCTATGAAGTGTTTTAGGGAATATATGTTGATGGGTATTCCAAACATAACCCTAAAGGTTACTATCTATGTAGTCTTTAAGGCTACAATGTAATAATGATATAAATTCCACAAGTTGCATTTATGATTTATAATTTCTATTAGTTTTTCTGGAATCTTATTATTTCATGAGGAAATAAAAAAAAATTTGTTATATCGGTGGAAAGTATTATTTTTTGAAAAAAAATTTGTGAGTTTTAATTATTCAAGGACTAATGGTTTCATCCCTTAATTTATATCCCTCACTGAGATTTTCGTGCTCATCCCATGATTTTTAAATATTTTCCATAGGGTATAAGGATGTGTAATAGAAAATAAGAAGACAAGATGAATGTTATAAATATTATTATCAAGAAAAAGAATTCATTTTTTATTTTAAAATGTTTTATATTATAAAAAATAGATAGTGTCTATACTTGCCTACTTTGAAATTATTTGAGTTTTTATGTAATTATTATGGCCTAGTTCTCTAAAACTATAAACCTAAAAATATCCTCAATGTGAATGAATGTAAATTCTTGACATTTATTATGATTATGAAATTTTTAAGGTTGGGCATGTATACATGTTTTGTTCCTTAGATGGACCCCATATAGGTTAACCCAAGATTATCAAGGTAAAAATATTACATTCCTAAAAACTGGTTCAGTACCAAAAATCATTTACTTCAAAATACATACACTATATTATTACTACTTCTGTTTTTTCCAACAATTCTCATATGGGTGATGGAAAAAATCACATGAATATTCTATCCTAACTAACATTCCACCTAGAATTTAATGATTGTATTATCAGTGCCAGTATGTGTCTTTTACAAGGGGTTTGGATAATTTCAAGATTCTTATCTTTATGGTGATAGAGATGGGGTTGTCAGAGGTAACAAGGGAATAAACTAGTTTAGTAACCCCCTAAAAAACATTATTATCTGGGTGAAAATGCTCTATATATTTATTGGTATATGTGAAACTCTATTATAAAGTTGTTTAAGTGCTCTACGTTTGGAATTTGTAAACCCCTTGATTAATGAATATCCCACATGATGAAAAATGGGTCCTCTATAAGATTCCTCAACACCCTCAACATGAATACACTCCTCAACTAGGCATGGTTTCCCTACTATATCATAGAGTGATTGCCACGACCCGCCTTCACAAAAAGGAGGGAAGGGTCAGCAGATTGCTAGGCCCTTCCTTCTTTAAGTTTATGGAGAGATAATAACCCCTGAAACCCGCCTTCAATAGGTCCCGGAGTGGCAACTAGCACCAAGGGTATAGAAATTTCTCACAAATGGTAGGCATTACCCTTTTTATTTTATAGGATCGAGAGATAAGGAGAAGAAAACCCAACAACACCAAGGTAGAAAGAAAAGTAAATCCAAAAGTAAACCATTCCCACATGCATGTTTCAAAAGTAAAATCCACAAAGTGCAAAAGGTGACTACAAGGTAAGTACCAAAGAGGAAAAGAAAAACAAAAACTGCAACTGCTCCAAAGGTCCGAGCTAGTAAGTTCCTGCGTGATCCCTGAAGTCCTCCTGGAAACCTGAAAGCAGTTTTATATAAGTAGGGTGAGCATACAAGTACACTCAGTAGGGAAAACCAAAGACTCTCGTGCACAAGTGGGGGAACGTACTAATGTCCCGTGAGAAAAGGAGTAAACTAAACACCTATCAAGGTAAACTATCCACCCAAGGCCTCACCAAGGCACACTCCCCAAATAACGCAAGTCAAGTAACATATACAATACGAAAACATCGATGTTTGGGTACCCCGCGCCACTTTCCCACTGGTTATTGAGACATCCTACGCATCAGACCAATCCTGCCATTCTCACCGTATTCCCACTACCACACCTGCCTGCACACACCTGGGCCATAACCACACGCAGTCCCACTGCCTAAATCCTGCCCGCACACACCTGGGCCTCAACCGCACGTAGTCCCACTGCTGAATCCCGCCCGCACACACCTGCGCCACAACTGTCACATGTAACCATGCCTGCAAACACCTAGGCCAGAACAACCACCACCACGCCAGAAGACACCTGGGTTAAAGGATCCACTGCCATGCCCGAAGACACCTGGGCCTTATCCCGAAGACACTTGTGAAACCACCTGTCGCACACACCTGGCCAACCACCACACTACCCCACCCGAAGGTTCTTGGGCTAATAATGGACCTCAGGCCATCACAGCCTGCCCAAAGATACTTGGGCTATCCGGGAAAGGGATCAGAAAAGGAGCTAATAACCATCCACTAAGAATAGTGTTGGGAAAAACACCTTCCCCCATGAAATGGGGGTGTTCGGAACTAAGTGTTCAACTTGGGTGGGGCACGAATAAGAAACACAAAGCTACAAGTATATATATATAGGTAACAAGCACTCACCCGAGCTAGGTTTTTCTTCAGACAGCCTACAGATCACAACAACACTCATGTCCGAGTCACGACTCACACTAACAACCCATTTGTCCCCTTTCTTATTTCACATTCAGTAATAATGTTTATGTTTAAGAACTACTGGGAAACTAGTAGGCATAGGCATAATTCTAGGAAAGTAAACAGTCAAACATCAACCAAAACACCCACACCCGGTTCTCAACAATAGAGGATTCCACCCCAATTCGTGATATAAACAAGTATCCACCCGGTCTCAAAACTCACAACCACTGAGAGTATAGAAGAACAGGGGATCCCATCCCCTCCCACATTTTCAGCAATCGGCCTGAAAGGAAAACAACCAACTACCACCACCAACACAAGCAGGGCCTTGCCGGTATTTTCAGATTTAAACGACTTAACACACTCCATGATTTCAAATTCGGTGTGTTCTAACCAGGAGTTATCACAGAAGGGTTGATCCTGGTGCTTTCAATTTATTCAGCTGGATATACGTGATTAACCAATTCAATTTTAAAAGCAGGAGTTTACAACCACAAACAATCCATTTAAAACATCAGCAGGGTTCATTAGTGCACAAACAACGACCACCAACGGCCTCGATTTTCAAGAGGCATAAGCTAGCACAACTCAACAAGATGGTCATAGAAGAAACAACATCAAAATATAATACAACATCAACAATCACACCCCCCCTCTTTCTTTATAGAATTTGTTCATTATCTTTATTAAGTTCGGTCCAACCAGTTCTACAGAAACAAAAGCATGCCCACCCCGCATGATACACAAAAGAGAGTGGCAAAGGAGAAATTCCCTACTTGTCGACAGATGATCGACGTTTAGGCCGGGGGCGCGGAACTTTACGGATAACGATGCGGCGCGCCCGATGCACCAGAAGCTGTTTGTGAAAAGCCACGATCAAGGAAAGGAGAAACCATGACTAACCCTTTGTTTATAAGATCCAGGGACGGTTGAGGTGAAAACACGAAACCGTGTAAGGCGCGGGGGTCATGGGTTGACCACGTGGCTCTACTCATCACAAAAGGGGGTCGGGTGGTTTATGTCGACTCATGAATTGATTAAGTATTTAATTAAAACTCTTATGCGCGTTACGGGTCTTAAAATCACACTTAAACGAGTCAGAATAGGGTTTAAAACCCTATTTGCGTAAAGGAGGGCTACTGGAAACAACTTCACAAGGTCGGGTGACGCCGATCGGTCTCACCGATCGGTCTCGTCGAGACGCCACTCCTTTAGAACCCTAATTTTGGGAAAGGGAAGGACCAAGAGAGTCTGGGTCGTCACATCAGATACCTCTCATACTATTCTCGTCCTAATGAATTTAAACAACTCAGATGGGAAGGGCGGGTCCGAACAACCCCCCCGAAAGATACCTCTCAAGAGTGAACCTCATCGTTAACTAAGAACACCTTCTTGTCGCGAACCAAGCAACATACCATGCCAAACTGCCCGGGCATGTGGGTTGTGGAGTCTCCTCTCCCATGTCATGATATTATCCGCTTTGGGAGGCACTGACTCGCCCGCACGGGTTTAATCACACCCACCTTAATGCATCTTGACTAGGGGTCGGGTTCTCTCCTTCCCCATAGCCGGGGCTTTTCACACACAAGTAGAGGAAGAAAACCAGTACATTTCATAGCCAAAAGACAAAACATTCTATCACAACAGGTACAACAAGGAACAGAACTTAAAACAACTTTGGGTACTTGGTACGCATCTGTGCTTCCCTCTCCCACATACTCTCCTCAAGCCCACCATGTCTCCACAACACACGAACCAAGGGGATGGTTCGCCCGCGAAGCACCTTTTCTTTGCGATCCTCGATCACCACTGGTCTCTCCACAAAGGTCACGTCCTCCTCGATGTCCAGCTCACCCCAATCAAGGACATGTGAATCATCGTGAAAATACCGACGGAGCTGGAAAACATGAAAGACATCATGTATCCTTAGTAGCGGCGGTGGCAACGCTAGCTGGTATGCCACTTCGCCGACCCGCCGCAACACTTGGAAGGGTCCGATGAATCTGGGAGAAATCTTACTCCCTTTGTCGAACCTCCACTGCCCATGACGAGGGGAGACCTATAAGAACACATGGTCCCCAACCTCAAACTCCAAGGGCCTCCTCCTGGTATCAGCATACAACTTCTGTCGGTCCTGGGCAGCCTTCATCCTTTCCCGTATGAGCTGAACCTTCCCTGTCGTGTTCTGCACCACCTCCGGACCAAGGATGTCTGCCTCTCCTTCTTCAGTCCAACACACAGGCGATCGACATGACCTCCCGTACAAAGCTTCAAACAGGGCCATGCCAATGGTAGAGTGTTAGCTATTATTGTAGGAAAACTCTACTAGAGCCAAGTGTTGCACCCATGATCCTCCTGAGTCCAGAACACATGCTCGCAGCATATCCTCCAAGGTCTCGATGGTGCACTCTGTTTGTCCATCTGTCTGGGGATGGAAAGCAGTGCTAAGTCGTAACTGGGTGCCAAACGCATGCTGCAATCCTCTCCAAACTCGCGAGATAAACTGTGCATCCCTATCCGAGACTATAGACCTCGGAACTCCATGCAACCTCACCACCTCATCCATGTACTTTCGTGCCAAAGCATCCACAGCACTCGACTCCCTGATCGCCAGAAAGTGAGCTAATTTCGTTAACCTGCCCACTACCACCCAGATGGCGTTGTACCCTCCTTGGGCCTTCGGTAGTACCATGAAAAAATCCATTGAGATGTCATCCCACTTCCACTCGGGGACATCTAGGGGCTGTAGTAGGCCTCCTGGAACTCAGTGTTCAGCCTTCACTTGCTGACACACTAGGCACATGGCCACAAACTCTGCCACCACTCGCTTAACTTCGGGCCACCAAAACTGCCTCTTCAAACCCTAGTACATCTTGGAAACTCTTGGGTGTACCGCCAGGGGTGAGTTGTGGAACTCACTGAGAACCTTTCCGCGCATCGCCTCAGGGACAAACAACCTTTTCTGGAAAAGAATCTGGTTCTGACCATCCTCTGTCCATCCTTCTGGAGCATTGCCCTGGTCAACTTGGTCACGCATCACTTCGCACTCTAGGTCTCCCCACTGAGACTCCTCCACTTTCTGAAATAGGGATGACTGCACTGCCATCTGATATAGGATGCCTCTGCCGTTATCCATCTTCGCATCCAGGTGTAAGGTGGCCAACTCCTCCATTTCCTTCCAAGTGTCCGCCGACTCTCGGACCGCATCCTTCTGCGTCCTCCTGCTCAAGGCATCGGCAACCACATTGCCCTTTCCCTCAGTATAAGAGATCTCGAAGTCGTAATCCTGGAGGAACTCCACCCATCTCCGCTGTCGCAAGTTTAAGTCCCGCTGGGAGAAGATATACCTCAATATTTTGTGATCCGTGAAGACCACAAAGCGTTCCCCAATGAGGTAGTGCCGCCATAACTTTAGCGCAAAAACGACCGCTGTAAGCTCCAGGTCGTGGGTGGTGTAATTACGCTCATGGGAACGCAGCTGCCTGGACCCATAAGAGATCACCCCTTGTCGCTGCATCAACACACATCCCAGGCCCTATCCTGAAGCATCACAGAACACCTCATAAGCCGCCCCTTATTCTGGTAATCTCAGCACTGGGGCACTGACCAACTTCTCTTTCTGATAGCTGAAGGCTGACAGGAACTGCTCACTCCATACGAAAGCCTGGTCCTTCTTGGTCAGAGCCGTCAAAGGGCCTACTACTCGGGAGAAGTTGGGTATGAATCTCTGGTAGTAACCCACCAGCCCGAGGAAACTTCGGAATTCTGCCACATTCTTGGGTGATGCCCAAGAAACAACCACCTCAACTTTTGATGGGTCCACTGCTACCCCCTACTCGGACACCACGTGCCCGAGGAAGTGCACTTATCGTGTCCAGAACTTGAATTTTTACAACTTCCCATAGAGCTGGTGCTTTCGGAGGACCTCCAAAACTATCCTCAGGTTCTATGCATGGTCCTCCTCTGATCTTGAGTAGACCAGGATGTCGTCGATGAATACAACCACGAACCGATCCAGGTACTTTCGGAAGATGGAGTTCATCAGCCCCATGAACATAGCTGGGGCGTTCGTAACACCGAAGGGCATGACTACGAACTCGAAGTGTCCATACCTGCACCTGAATGCTGACTTCGGGATGTCGCTCTCTTTCACCCTCAGCTGGTTGTACCCAGACTGCAGGTCGATCTTCGAGAACCATCCTGCCCATTTCAGCTGGTCGAAAATTTCCTCTATCCTTGGAAGAGGGTAGCGATTCTTGATCATCACCTGATTCAGCCTCCTGTAGTATATGTACAACCTAAGACCACCATTTGCCTTCTTTGCGAACAAGACCAAAGCACCCCACGGTGACACACTCGGACGAACATAACCCCTCTTCATTAGATCGTCAATCTGTATCCGCAACTCCCATAGCTCCGAAGGTGCCATCCAGTAAGGAGCCATCGAGATTGGATGAGCGTCGGGCTGCAGGTCTATCCCGAACTCAATATCACATCGAGGGGGTAGAGTCATCACCTCCTCAGGAAATATGTCCATAAACTCACGGACAATCTATCGCACTTCCACCATTTCAGCATCTACTGATTCCACTGTCAGCTCAGTCAACAAGGAGAGGAGAGGTTCCTCTCTCCTATTTCCCTTTGGACTGCTCCACTCGTCGGTGAAGGTAACACGCCGGCTGTCCAAGTCTGAGAACACCACCCTTCTTCGAAAACAGTCGATGATGGCGCACACAGAAAATATCTAGTCGATGCCTAGGATGACATCGTATTGCTGAATCTGTAGCAGAAGAAGATCCTTAACCGACTGATGTGGCCCTAACATCAGTCTACATCCCCGACAAACGAACAACAAGTCGGTCTGACCTCCAACTAGTGTGCTCAAAACCAGGGGAACCGGAAGTCTCTCGGCATCTAGACCCAAGGCGCGGGCTAGACTGGGTGCAACAAAGGAGTGCGAAGCTTCGGTATCGAACAAAGCATAAGCAAGACTGCTAAACAGACTGATCGTAGCTCGAACAACCTCTGGCCCTGCTAGAACTGCTGCGTCTTCATCATGCAACTGTCCACGCCCAGCTCCCCTGCCCCTCGGCTGTCGGCCACCTCCCCGACCACGCCCTGTTCAAGGTCCCTGTGGAGCGCCCTGAGGTCAGCCTCCTCCTCCTATGTCTTCCCTTGGAGGAGCGGGAGCTCGCTGTCCCTACTGCTGCTGCTGGAAAGGCCTGACTGGAAGCTGCTACTGGGGCGGGTGCTGGGGATGACTGCCATTGTTGTACTGTACCCGGTCGGGGTACTGACTCCGGAGATGCCCAAGGCTCCCACAAGTGAATCACCGTGGTCCCGGGCCCGTAGGAAAAGTGTGAGGGCTGGGGGATCGAAACAAAAACTGTTGCAGCCTGCTCCCTGCGGGTCGGAACCTGGAGGGTCCTGACGCTGGAGGCCTGGTGCTAACGGCCTTCCCCTTCGATGGTCCCAGCTGGATCCCCTCTCGCAGCACTCCCCCTAGAGCATGCATCCTCTCCACCACTTCGGCCTTCATCTGGACCTCCAAGTACGTCGGCAGGGTAAAAGGGGTAACAACATACTGGAGGGAGGGTCGGAGTGCCTCCTCTAAACGAATTTTCCGAGACTCCTCGTCGGGAAAGAGGTCCAGAGCAAAACGTAGGAGGTCCTTGATCTTGATCCCTAACTCCCTCATGGACATACTCCCCTGCTGGAGGGAGAGTAGTTCCTGCCTCTTTTCTGCCTTCATCGTCGAGGAGAGGAATTATTCCCGGAACTCCCTCTCGAAATCCACCCAAGCCACCTCAGACTCTCTCCTCTCCCCCATGTAAAGCATCCACCACTAACGTGCCGCTCCCCGCATCTGGCTGACGGCCAGAGGAACCCAATACTCGGTCGGGGCCCGAATCAGGCCGAAGGCTATAACTAGCTCCTCTAGCCAGCCTTCCATCTTCATATCGGAGGTGCTTCCCTCATACTTCTCGAGGGCCTGTCGGTGGAAGGCTCGAAGAGTCTTCTTCCACTGGTCGTCCTCTTCCCCTCGATCATCTCTTTGCCAATCGGCCAAAGTAGTCTCCGGGGCCTCGATCGCCTGTACCACACGTGGTCTCCTTCTAGGTTCCATAGCTTCAAGGTAAAAAAGGAATGCCTAATCCCAAGTAGTGCAGAATATCATTCTTAAAACTTCTTAAAATTTAATTTATTCTTAATTCCCAAGACATCCCAGAAACACAAGAACACAAGTCATTATGATGCATGTACCTTTCCTAGGGTCTCTACCCTGCAATCAGTGTGGCTTCACTTGCTCGTTCGGTAGGTCCAGAGTCCTTGCATCGGATCACGAGGGGCCCTAAAATCCCGTGTCCTAGCTGGTCTTCCCTGGCCTAATTCACGCGCCAAGGTCACCCAACATTGTTGCCTTACCATCCCATGCAATCCTCACTGTGCCTAACTCCAGACGCCATCCAATCTCTCAACCATCAGCCTTTGATACCATTATGTCACGACCCGCCTTCACCAAAAGGAGGGAAGGGTCAGCAGATTGCCAGGCCCTTCCTTCTTTAAGTTGAAGGAGAGATAATGACCCCTGAAACCCGCCTTCAATAGGTCCCGGAGTGGTGACAAGCACCAAGGGTATAGAAATTTCTCACAAATGGAAGGCATTACCCTTTTTATTTTATAGGATCGAGAGATAAGGAGAGGAAAACCAAACAACACCAAGGTAGAAAGAAATGTAAAGCCAAAAGTAAACCATTCCCACATGCATGTTTCAAAATTAAAAGCCACAAAGTGCAAAAGGTGACTACAAGGTAAGTACCAAATAGGAAAAGAAAAACAACAACTGCAACTGCTCCAAAGGTCCGAGCTAGTAAGGTCCTGCGTGATCCTCGAAGTCCTCCTAGAAACCTAAAAGCAGTTTTATATACGTAGGGTGAGCATACAAGTACACTCAGTAGGGAAAACCAAAGACTCTCGTGCATAACTGGGTGAACGTACTAAAGTCCCATGAGAAAAGTAGTAAACTAAACACCTATCAAGGTAAACTATCCACCCCAGGCCTCACCAAGGCACACTCCCCAAATAATTCAAGTCAAGTAATATATATAATAAGAGCACATCGATGTTTTGGTACCCCGCGCCACTTTCCCACTGGTTATTGAGACATCCTACGCATCAGACCAATCCCGCCATTCTCACCGCAGTCCCACTGCCACACCCGCCCGCACACACCTGGGCCACAACCACACGCAGTCCCACTACCGAAATCCCACCCGCACACACCTGGGCCTCAACCGCATGCAGTCCCACTGCTGAATCCCGCTCGTACACACCTGGGCCACAACTGTCACATGTAACCATGCCTTCAAACACCTAGGCCATAACAACCACCACCACGCCCGAAGACACATGGGCTAAAGGATCCACTGCCATGCCCGAAGACACCTGGGCCTCATCCCGAAGACACTTGGGAAACCACCTGCCACCCACACCTGGCCAACCACCGCACTACACTACCCAAAAGTTCTTGGGCTAATAATGGACCTCAGGCCATCACAGCCTGCCCGAAGATACTTGGGATATCCGGGAAAGGGAGCAGAAAAGGAGCTAATAACCAGCCACTAAGAATAGTGTTGGGAAAAACACCATCCCCCATGAAATGGGGGTGTTCGGCACTAAGTGTTCAACTTGGGTGGGGCGCAAATAAGAAACACAAAGCTATATATATATATATATATAGGTAAGAAGCACACACCGAAGCTAGGTTTTTCTTCAGACAGCCTACAGATCACAACAACACTCAAGTCCGAGTCACGACTCACGCTAACAACCCATTTGCCCCCTTTATTATTTCACGTTCAGTAATAATGTTTGTGTTTAAGCACTACTGGGAAACTAGTAGGCACATGCATTAGTCCAGGAAAGTAAACAGTCAATCATCAACCAAAATGCCCATACCCGGTTCTCAACAACAGAGGATTCCACCCGAATTCGTGATATAAACAAGTATCCACTCAGTCTTAAAACTCACAACCACCGAGAGTATAAAAGAACAGGGGATCCCATCCCCTCCCCCATTTCCAACAATTGTCCCGAAAGGAAAACAACCTACTACCACCACCAACACAAGCAGGGCCTTCCCGGTATTTTCATATTTAAATGACTTAACACACTCCATGAATTCAAATTCTGTGTGTTCTAACCAGGAGTTATCATAGGAGGGTTGATCCTGGTGATTTCAATTTATTCATCCAGATATACGCGATTAACCAATTCACTTTTAACAGAAGGAGTTTACAACCACAAACAAGCCATTTAAAACATCAACAGGGTTCATTAGTGCACAAACAACGACCACCAACGGCTTTAATTTTCAGGAGGCATAAGCCAGCACAACTCAACAAGATGGTCATAGAAGAAACATCATCAAAATATAAGACAACATCAACAATCACATCCCCCCCCCCTCTTTCTTCATAGAATTCGTTCATTATCTTTATTAATTTTGGTCCAACCAGTTCTACAGAAACAAAATCACGCCCACCCCGCATGATACACAAAAGAGAGAGGTGAAGGAGAAATTCCCTACTTGTTGATAGATGATCGACGTTTAGGCCGGGGGCGTGGAACTTTACGGATAATGATGCGGTTCCCCCGATGCACCAGAAGCTGTTTGTGAAAATCCACGATCGAGGAAAGGAGAAACCACGGCTAACCCTTATTTTATAAGAGTCGGGGATGGTTGAGGTGAAAACGCGAAACCGCGTAAGGCGTGGGGGTCGTGGGTTGACCACGCGGCTCCACTCTTCACAAAAGAGGGTCGGGTGGTTTAAGCCGACTCATGAATTGATTAAGTATTTAATTAAAACTCTTATGCGCGTTACGGGTCTTAAAAACACGCTTAAACGAGTCAGAATAGGGTTTAAAACCCTATTTTCGCAAAGGAGCGCTACTAGAAACAACTTGACAGGGTCGGGTGACGCTGATCGGTCTCACCGATTGGTCTCACCGATCAGTCGCACCGAGAGGTCTCACCGATCGGTCTCGCCGAGATTCCACTCCTTTGGAACCTAGATTTTGGCAAAGGGAAGGACCAAGAGAGTCTGGGTCATCACAATGATGAAGTATTAGTTTAGTTCAAATATTAAATAGGGTCCATGTACTCCACCATATTATATTCTATGGCCCTTAATACACAGAGTTAGTAATTTTCAATAAATTGGGATCATTCATATACACATTATTCCATATCACTTATATATGCTTTATTAATTATGGGTTTATCCTCTCTAATGATGGATTCCACCCATAAATAACTAGCTAAAATTTATAAGTTGTGTCGTAAGGTGACTACGTCAGTGATTGAGCCGCTCTTTGTTAATCAGTTGATTAGGGAGTTATTTATTTGGATACTTGATTGATAGATGTCCTTGTCCCACAAGTAAAAAAAATCTCCATTATTTTTACTGGTTCACACCTTCTAAGAGGTAGAATAGTGGTTTCTATTGAGTTAGGTGAGACCACTCATAAAAATTACATTCTAATATAGTTCCATTAATAGAGGTTTCTTAGAATTTTATATTATTTTAATCCTCCTATTGAAAAAAGTTTGATCGATTCAATGAATCACATATTCTCTTTAGTTTAAATAAACATATAAAATATAATGATTCTTACTTGAGTTACTTACATAAAATAGTGAGTCATTAAAGGATGATTTTTATTAAAAAATCATGATGGGACTACAATACTACAGTTTTAGTTTTATCCCTTGTTTACAATATAGTTCTATAAAGAGTTTTTTTATGGTTCAATTTCTAGAGATTCTGTTTCCTCAGTAGTGTAGCACAGAATTTTTGGTGTTTTCCTTATGGATCATAGTTCCTGTGAAAATACTCTATAAAAATGATTCACAATGGATTAGTTTGAGAGTGTTAGTTTCATCAATGGTTTTAAAAAAAGGAATTGGGTTGGGGTTTCAGTCTTGTGTATCTTTACTGGTGCTGTAGTCCACAAGAAGTCTTTGAGGGTTGAAATTTTCACGATAGTGATGCATCTTGATTTTTGGAACATTCCAAAGTTTTCTATGTTGATGACCGTATTGATTCCAAGCACATAGATCCATTTTTAAGTCAATATTGAGATTATAAACCTTCATGTTACTAGAAAATTGGCCTATTGGGAGGTAATTTTTGGTAGAGGATTTGATGGTTAATGAGAAGTTAGTTGTGGATGACTATTTGACTCACTTATAAATCACCATATTCATATGGATCTTATCACCCATATATGAGTCATATACAATGTTAATGAATTTTATTCATAATATATTCATATTATTAGATGACTCCTGATGTAATTATAGTTAGGATTCATGTTCCCTCAAACTTATTGACAGATACATGACGTATTATTCTTGCATAATTTTTTTTGGAGTTAGATATTATGGTAATCTCTTAGATAGACCCATGTCAGCTAGAGAACATCCACTGATTGTGATTATAGTTTTCCATCACCCCTTCTATTGAAGTCACATCAGCCTTATGGTAGAAAAACATAGTTTTTTAGATTTATTCATGAAATAGAGGAGACATAGTTATATTATCATTTATATGGAATGGTTTCTTAATTCTAGTATTTCTATGTCTAATATAGTTGATTAAAATATAACAGTTCAATCATTAATGGTAAGTGGAACCCCCAAGTATAGAAAGAAAAAAATCTCAAGAAATCAAATATAATTACCCATTACATTCTATTCAAGGATTTATTTATTATAGGTTTAGTTACAATTTTTATTCCAATGATTGTGAATGAATATAAAGATACTTCCTAGAGGGAATCACATGGTTTTCTCTCACTACATAATTATAAATATGTTTCATTTTGCATCAGGGTTTTAGTTATTGGCCTAATAAATCTTGATTATATACTATTTATTATGTTAGAGTGTCACAAATTTTGTGTGGTGTCTAATTCACTTAGTAGATATTTATATTTTAAATTTATAGAAGATACACTTGCACCATTTTTCTTAAAAACATGACTCTTTAGGGTGGAGGAAGATGTTACTCACTTTTGATCGATAGTGATGTCCCAACACCCTTCCTCTAAGTGAAAGAGGATCGTAGTGGGGATTCCAATTGATTTTTCTTATGGGAATGGATATTATAATTTGATAAACCAAATGGATCTATCCTAAATGTGAAGAGAACCTCTTCAAATTCTATTGGAATATAGTTTTTTTCCTAGATGTTCATATTAAAAATCATGATGGATAATTAGAGCATAGATCACCCTAATGGATTATTATACTCTTTAAGATATGTATATAGTAGAATTTATCCATTTACAACTTATAGTAATTCTGAATACATTATAAGGAATGTTTTTTTATGTATTTTTTTTAGTTTCTTGGGTTTTGTTATATGGTATCTTGGAGTTTGGATCTAATAGAGAAATATCATTCGAGCCATTATAACTATCCACTTCAGATTGTAGATAAATTGTTAATCCATTAGAAATGGTATGAAACTGGGAAGATTGAAGAGGGTGGTTTTTAATATTTATGTGATATTCATTAGCATTCCTAATAGAGTGGTATCAACACAAAAAAGTTATTTTTTAGTAATTAATTCTGTTTTAGAGATCAAGTAGTAGATACATGGTTCCTGTTGATGTTTGAAGAAATATTTGAGAAATAAAGGTTGTGTCCTCTTATTCTTTAGACGCATTGGTACTTCATCAATGTCGATGAGAGATGATGAAAATATTATAAAAATCCCAAAGAGCATGGTACCCAATATATATTCTGGATTTGGTGAAAATCATCATTATCTCACTCAGTATAGATGTTTGGCATGTATTAATTTTCCCAATGTGACAGTCAACTAGATTACATATTCATGGTGGGGTGGATATAACAACCATGCTTTTTATTACACACTTAAACCTAATTTATTACATAACTTTATACAACATAGAAGACCAAGAAACATGAACATAAAGGCTTGATAAATCATGATAATCATAACATGGAAATGTGGCAAAAACACTTAACATGGAATTAGCATGAGCCAAGTCTCATTGCACATAGAGAATGAGTAAACCCTCATTACATATCAAGCATGTGTAAAACCTCGTTACACTTGAATTATCAGTATTCAACACCCATTGCACAAGACGTTTCATGATACTATACTTTACCTAATGCATTGGAGTGCTATCAGGACGCACCTTTCTAAAACATTTCATTTCATGCATAAGTGTGCCACATGGATCATAGAACATGGATACATAAATTATCATTTACTCCAAGATAATGGAATGTGGAATTCATACATGAAACTATATAATAAATAATTAAATCTGTATAAAGGTGAATATCCTTGATAGAGAAATGGGCATGGTATTCACTACACAATGATTTTTTCTTGGAAAATCACGGTGTAATTTCAACAGCTTAGCGGCGTGACATAGGAACTCATAAAAAATAGTTTGATGAGAGATAAAGGGTATCTCATCATATTTGCATTAAATGGACAGTAATGGGGTAATATAGATACATGTCCCAAAAAACATAATGTAATTTAGATGCATAATACAAGAGAATTACATGGATGTAAATGTGGAGAGAGAAACCCCACACTAAATTTTGGCATGTTAACGGGTTTACATGGGTGGAATTAAAGAGAGATAAAGGGGTCTCCCATAATCCAAAAATAAAAAGGGAATTATGGGGTATGTGGGAAATTATACCACAACATTTTTAATTGAAAATAAAAGGGCATAACAACTTAAATAAAATTGGACAAAAATGAGAAAGGAAGAAATCCCTTACTTGTAAGTGTGATCCCAAAATCTTGGGATAGGATTGAGAGAGTCTTAGTGGGATATTGGAGAAAATTGGGAGTATTATAGAGAGAGGAGGCCAGGGGTTGGATGAACTCCAAAGGCTTTGAGTGAGGAGGAAGTGGGAGCTTGGGTGGGTCTATATAGAATGGAAGAGGGAATTCTTTATTATTTATGTTTGGGACACTGCACATTAAACTAATCAATACCACAAACCATCCCATGGTTTTTTTCCAAAGGGGAGTGGAAAACAATATTTTATAATGTAAATGGCCGAACTTCTTAAAATAATAGGGTTTCTTATGTGGAGGTGAGTCACACTCTCAAGGAAAACAATTTAAAAAGACAAAATATTTTATAAGTCTTGGAGGGTTCACAAAAGCTTTGTAAAAGAAATAAAACAAATATAAAATCACATTATTTTAATGATAAAACATATATTGGCCAAAAATAATGTTTATAGTGTTTTATTACATCACTATTGGGTCATTATGATGTTATAAAACACATTATATATTTAAACGGTATTTAATTTTTACCCAAAAAATCGATTGTCTCAGAAAATTATGAAAAATTCACCGTTGAATAATCTCGAAGTCCTGATTCCAAACATAATATTCATTTTATATAAATAATATTATAAATATGTGAATATTTACTTTTAAAATAAAAACCAACATTTACCAAAAATTCATGGGTTGTGACAAAAACTATTTTCAAACCTTAATAAAAATTAAAATTACGTTCATACAATTATATGATCATTTATATTTAATAAAAAGAAATTAATTTATAATAATATTTTATTGAAATTTTATTTAATTCAAAATTCCATTAATTCAACAAAATGTATTTATTAGTTGAATATTGACTAAAATGCTATTTTTGCTTTAAAAACTATTTACAAAGTAACAATAATAAAATGAATTCACATTCTTATACCAAAAAAATGTACATATTAATAGTGCTAGAGTCTTGTTATATAACCCCTTATAACACACTCATAAGACCAAAGGGTAAGGTGTGTGATGGTGACAGATTCTTGGGGTGGCTCGGATAACATTGCTCGGTTGGTAATCTCTATCAACTTCCACTTCTCTCATTGGCGGTTCTGCTCAAGCTTAACGTATTAAAGCTCATCTTGGGCTTGGTCAAGAAAGAATCCCAAAGACTCAACCTCCATTCCGAGCTCTGAAAAATGGGCTTTTATGGGGAAATTCTACTAGATGAGGCCATCAGTTCCTTTGTCTGAGTAAATTGGATTTGTTAAAGCCCTTTATTTATACTAATCATGTGATAACTGTTCTACGACTATATTAGCAACGGTCTCAATTCATAATTTTATTTTAAAATACAAAAAAATAAAACCATTGATGTTCACATTTTATATAAACATTCTACATAATGAGACATTTA
The DNA here is from genome assembly GCA_963277665.1 of Viscum album. Classification (NCBI taxonomy): domain Eukaryota; kingdom Viridiplantae; phylum Streptophyta; class Magnoliopsida; order Santalales; family Viscaceae; genus Viscum; species Viscum album. Next base: position 1,468,009,412 of record OY728125.1, on the reverse strand, counting down.
ATTAGATTAAGAGTAATTTCCATTAATGAATGTTTGGGTCTTTACAATCTTCCCCCCTTAAGAAATTTCACCCTCTAAATTTCCTTTTTCCACATTAAAACAGATGCGGGTAACTCTGCTTCATTACTTCCTCCAATTCCTACACTGATTCTTCAAACTTGTGGTTTTTCCACAACACTCTACGATCTATGGTCTTCACAGGTTGCTCCTCGTAAGAAATATTATCATCTATCTATACTACCTCTGAAGAGAGTACATGTGAAGGGTCTGATATGTACTTTATTAATAGGGATACATGAAAGACATCATGTACTTTGTCCATGGTAGGTGGAAGTGCTAGTGTATAGGCCACAACCCCAACATGATCAAGAATATCAAAGGGGCCAATGTAACTAGGACTTAACTTCCCTTTCTTTCTAAACCTCATGACCTTGTTCCACAGAGATATGCGTAGAAATACCATGTCTCCAACATTACACTCAAGGTCTCATCAATGGTTAAATGCATAACTATTCTGTTGACTCTGGGCTGCCATGATATGCTGCAGAAGGTGTTTCACCTTCTCAACCATTTCATCGACCATTTCTTGCCCTAGTAGCTTACACTCACCAACTTTATCCCAACATGCCAGTGTTTTGAACCTCTTCTCATATAGGGCTTCATAAGGTGTCATTCAGATGCTTGAGTGGAAATTGTTCTTGTAGGAGAATTCGACCAGAGGAAGATGTTGATCCAAACCTCCTTTAAATTCCACTGCACATGATCTTAACATATATTCCAGTTTCTGAATAGTTCGCTCATATTGGCCATCAATTTGAGGATGATTGGCCATACTGAAGTTCAGTTCAGTATCCAGAGTATATTGAAGACTCTTCCAAAACATAGAGGTGAATCTTGGATATCGATCAGATATAATAGATAGTGGTACTCCACTCAGCCTTACCACTTCCCTAATGTATATCAGTGCCAGTTGATCCAATGAGAAATCCTCTCGAATTGCAATCAAGTGTACAGACTTTGTAAGAAGATCTACAACAACCCAAGTTTCATTGTTTCTTTTGAATGTCTTCAGATGTTCGGTTACAAAGTCTATAGTGATGTTCTCCCATTTCCATGCTGGTATGGGCAATGGTTGCATCATCCCCTTAGACTTATGCCTCTCTACCATCACTTACTAACACACCATGAACTTTTATGTATACTTAGCGATATCCTTCTTCAGATTATCCCACCAATAATTCTCTTGGATATCTTGAATTTTTTTTGTGTTTTCTGGGTGAATAGAGAAATTCAAACTGTGTGCCTCATCCAAAAGTTCATTCTTCAGCTCTAGACTTGATGGCACACATAGTATTTTTCCATGTCTCACAATTCCTTCTTTACTAACATTGAACTCTAAGGATTTCCCTTTTCTGATAGCTTCCACTTTCTTCTGAATTCCCACATCATTCTTTTGAGCATCCTTTAACCTTTCCAAAAGAGATAGTTGAGAAATCATTTGTGAAAGGATTGATTATGTTCCCTTATTTATGATTCCCATGATCATATTCATCTAATCTGAGAATATTGGATCTTTCTCAATTCCCATTAATGATATAATCACTGGGTCCGTTCTACTTAGAGCATCCATCAACTTGTTTGCTTTCTCAGGGAAGTAATGGATCGAGTAGTCGTAGTCTTTGATCATATCTAACAATCTTCGTTGGAGCATGTTCAACTCTTTCTCTCTGAATATATACTTGAGGATTTTGTGGTCCATATATATATCACACTTCTCCCTAAAGAGATAATGTCACCCAATTTTTAAATAAAAGATCACCACATCCAACTACAAATCATGTTTTGGATAATTCTGCTAATGAACATTCAATTTCCATGAAGCATAGGTAATGACTTTGTCATTTTTCATCAACACATAGCCCAGGACCTTCTTCAAATCAACACTGAATACCTCAAAAAGTTCTCCACTTGTGGGTAATGTGAGTACGGGTGCAGTGATAAGCCTCCTTTTTAACTCCTTGAAGATTTCTTCATATTCATCACTCTAAGATAAAATTACTCCCTTCCGAGTTAGCTTGGTAAGAGGGTTTGAAAATAGTGAGAAATTTCTCACAAATCGTCTATAATATCCTGCTAACCCCAAGAAGCTACGGATATTTGTTACTGATGTTGGTCTCATCCATCGCTCTATTGCATCTGTTTTTGAGGGATCCACAGATTTCCCATTTCTTGTGATGATATGGCCCAAGAATGAGACCTCGTTCAACCAGTACTCACACATTCTGTACTTTTCTAGGAGATTCTCCTTTCGCAAGGTCTCTAGTACAATTCTTAGATTCTCCTCAGGATCCACCTTAGTTTTGAATTATATTAGAATATCATCTATAAATAATACCAAAAATTTGTTGAGGTAATCTCTAAAGACTCTATTCATCATGTACATGAAAATTTTTGGAGCATTAGTGAGTCTGAAAGACATTACTATGAATTCATAGTGCCCGTATCTTGTATGAAAAGTAGTCTTGGGAATATCTTCCTTCTTCACCCTTACTTGATAATATTTTGACCAAAAATCAAACTTGTAAAAGTATTGTTCTCCATCCAAATGATTGAAAAAATCATCAATTCATGGGAGAGGATACTTTCTCTTTATCATGATTTTTTTATGCTCATGATAATCGACGCACAGGCGCATTGACCCATCTTTCTTCTTGATGAAGAGGACCGGTGCACCCCATGCTGAAGCACTTGGGTGTATGAACCCTTTATCCAGATTCTCCTGTAGTTGTTTCTTTAGCTTCTCTTTCTCCACAACATCCATTCTATACGGAGTCTTGGATATTAGAAACCCCCTAGGTATAAGATCAATTAATAATTCAACATCTCTTCTAAGAGAAAGACCATGCAATTCCTCCGGAAACACTTTATCAAATTCCCACACAATAGAAAAATATTCAAGGATGGTTCCCTCCTTAGACTCAATCATATGATCTTGATATGTGTGCTCATAGGGTAGTAATATCCATGCTTTATATGATGGATCTAAAGAATATTCATCTTCCTCCTTACACTTGTATAGAATCATGGGTCGATTTCTACATGGGGAGTGATTTCCCTCTCAGGGAAATTAATGTTGTCTCTATATAAGGATATCCAATAAATTCCACAAATTGCATAAAATTCCACCAGAGGGAGTATGATGAGGATCTCTAGGATATTCAATCCACATATAATGATAGGGTAAGAGTTATATTCATGGGATTAAATGATTTCCTCATTTTCCGTACTCACTGACATCTTCACTTCCATGATTTGTGGTGATGTTGGGATTGTTCTACTAAACTTTTTGGATATAAAATAATTTGTTGAACCAGAATCAAAAAGTAAATTCTCTATTCATGAATGAATGACTAGCATACTTGTCAACACTTCATAGTCAGGGTTCACTTCGATAGTAGTGATGGAAAAAACTCACCCTTGATACCTTGGAGGTTGTTGGTTGCCTCCAAAAACCCTTGTCTTAGGGAACTGATTTGTAAGATGAACTGGTTCTTTTCAGTTTTATCAATGATCAAAGCGCTGAGGTTCGAACATAGTGTTCCTCTCCTCTATTGAAGATTTGGGTTTTTCTTATCGGAAGTTAACTTCTAGGTGCCCTTCTCTTCCACAACAAAATCATTTCATTGTCCCCTCCAAGAAATTTCTAGGGTGCTTCTTTCCACAACATTGGCAAGTGGGGTGCAGTATCTTCCTAGCACTATTGGATTTATCAGTTGGACCGCCAACATTGAATTCCACCTTACGCTTATTATCCCCATGATACCCCTGAAATTATCTGATCTCCATTTTGACCTTAAGGGCACATTAGACAATTTCCTCATAGCAGTCAAAGTCACAGATCGCCAGTGCTTTCCTTATGCTAGGTTTCATCCCACCAAAGAAGCAGTCAACCTTACATTCGGAGTTAACGACAAATCCGAAAGTGTATCTTACAAGCCTTGAGAAGTTTTCCTCGTACGCTCCAACAGATTCATCATATTTTTTTCTTGAGATAAAGTAAATCCATTTCCCTCTTAAGTCGGAGGGTGCACAAAAAAATATTTATCAAAAAAATCTTCTAGAAATCATTCCATTCCAATGCCTCGATCTCCTCTTCAGGCTTCATATTTTTTATCAACATCCACCATTTATAAATTTCACCCTCCATACAATAAGCATACAGGAGAACCTTCTCTTGTTCAGAACATTGAATTATGGAGAATATATTTTCAATGGAGTTGATCCAGTATTCGATGATTGAGGTATCAGATGATCCATTAAAAGTTTGAGTCCTTTATCTCATGAAGCTCTTGATAGCGACTTGTTCTTTCTTGGGGGGGGGGGGGCTTGAACATTCCTCTTGACCCATGTTTCTATTCAAATATTGAGTTAACTGAGAGATAATCATGACAATGTTCACAATTCCCTCTCCCATCATATTTTTAATATCATTAGTGGAGTCATCACATTGATCTTCACATCAGTTGTTAGCCCGAGTCCTCCTATTACCGGCCATTAGTTGAAATAAATGGTATGTTAGGGGTAACACATAAAGGTTAATCCAAGGAAAAAACTGATGACCTATAAATATGTTTTATTTCTATAACTTATGAATCCATAGGCTTCAATCTATTCTATTCATGATCTACTTTCTAACATATATTCCTAGGGGAGGTTTTTTTAATTCCCTAAATAAGGGTTCATACTAATCTTGTGAATTTACCAAAGCATATCCCCCAGGAGTTTCATAAACAGGAGTGCAACAAGGCCCATTGTTTTGCACCAGTTCTCATTCGAGTCTAGATCAAAGTAGTGTTTTTGTGTTTTACCCCTTGGATAAATCTGTGCCAGAGCCGCCTCTACCAGCTTTTTTCCAGACAGAGATGTATTTTAATGATATACCACTTACTCAATACTCCCCAGTACTTAGGGATGTTTTTATTATACTGATTCTTGTCTTTATTCCTTCACTAGGGTTTTCTAATCCTAATCCCAAAAATAACTAAACCTATCCTCTGATAACAACTATAACAACCTTGCTTTTTATTACACACATAAACCTCATTTATTACATAAAATATTCACTTGATACAACATAGAAGATCAAGAGGTATAGTGTATTTATGGATTAAGAACATTACATAAAATCTTAGAACATAAAACACACAAAATATTTGTTGAAAACATCCTTTACATGACCACTACATTCCCTCGTACTTAGCATTGCATAGGTAACTTGAGGACATGCATAAGAAAAGGGTGAGATATAATTCCGAGTAAGGGAATAAAAATGGAATAATGTGAGGAATATAACACATGTGAGACAACAAGAATATCAATAGAGCATAAGAGAAACATGAACATAAAGTCATGATAAAGCCTAATAATCATAACACGGAAATGTGGAAACAACACTTAACATGGAATTAGCATGATACAAGGCTCATTGCACATAGAGCGTGAGTAAACCCACATTGCACATAAATAACGAGTAAAATCTCATTGAACTTGAATTATAATGAGTTAACACCCATTGCACATGAAGTATTATGATACTACACTTTACCCAATGCATAGGAGCGCTATCAGGGCACACCATTCTTAAACATTTCATTTCATGCATAAGTGTGCCACATATCATAAAACATTGATACATAAATCATAATTTATTCCACAATAAAGGAATGTGGAATTAATACATTAAAATATATGAGAAAAAATTAAATTTTCATAAAGGTGAATACCCTTGATATAGAAATGGGCATGGTATTCACTAAACAACGATATTTGTGAGGAAAATCACAGTGCAATTTTGGCAGCATAACAGCGTGACATAAGAACTCATAAAAAGGGATGATGAGAGATAAAGGGGTGTCTCATCATATTTACATGAAATTGATAGTAAGGGGGTCATATAGATACACATCCCAAAAATGTAAAGGGGTATCCCATCATCCAAACATAAATTGGGAAGTATGGGGGAGGTGAGAAATCATACCCAAACATTTTTAATTGAAAACAAAAGGGCATAACAACTTAAGAAAATTGGGAAAAAATGGAAAAGGAAGAAATACCTTACTTGTATGTGCAATCCCAAAAGCTTGGGAGAGGCTTAAGAGGGGAATAATGAGAGATTGAGGAACCTTGGGAGGATTCTATAGAGAGGAGGTCAGGGGTTACACAAACTTCAAATGCTTTGAGTGAAGAGGAAGTGGGAGCTTGGGTGGGATTATATAGGAAAAGAGAGGGAATTCTTTATTATTTATGTTTGGGACAGCTCACATTAAACTAATTGATACCAAAAACCAGCCCATGGTTTTTTACAATGGTTTTTTCAAAAGGGGAGTGGACAACAATATTTTATAAGGGTAATTTCATAACTTCTTAAGATAATAGGGTTGCTTATGTGGAGGTGAGTCACACTCTCAGGGAAAACAATTTAAAAAGACAAAATGTTTTATAAGTCTTGGAGGGTCCACAAAAGCTTTGTAAAATAAAAAAAATCTAAAATCACATTATTTTAAATATAAAACATATATTGGCCGAAAAAAATGTTTATAGTATTTTATTACATCACTATTGGGTCATTATGATGTCATAAAACACATTATATATTTAAAAAGTATTTAATTTTTACCCAAACATTCGACTGTCTCAGAAAATAATGGAAAATTCACCATTGGATAATATTGACATCCTCATTCCAAAAATAATATTCATTTTATCTAAATAATTTTATAAAGATGTGAATTTTTACTTTTAAAATAAAAACCAATATTTACTGAAAATTCATGGGTTCTGAAAAAAACTTTTTTTAAACCTTAATAAAATTTACAATTGCATTCATAAAATTTTATGATAATTTATATTTAATAAAAAGTAATTAAATTATTATAATATTTAATTAAAATATTATTTAATTCAAAAATACATTAATTCATAAAAATAGATTTCCTAGTTGAATATAAACTAAAAGTACTATTTGTGCTTTAAAAACAATTTACAAAGTAAAAAATAATAAAATTAATGCACATTATTCTACAATGAAAATCATGACACAATAGTTGTATTTGAAATGGGTTGTTTTAATGACATAATTTCTTAAATATATACCTAAGTTCAAATATATATATTAATCAATTTTCTGTTATTTATTTATTCATGAGTAATCCACATCTTTCCTCAAGAGAATAAAATAATTTATTAGAGGTTTGTGAACTTGAAATACTATAGGGATAAGAGAAAGATATTTTTTTATGTATCATGAAAATTAATAGTAACTGAAATAGTTAATTTAATGGGATGTTTTCAATGTAATTTCAATGGGTGTTTTTAATGGGAAGTTATGCATAGAATTAGGGGGTAATGTGTTACAATTAATGAATACAGGGTGTTTTTTTAATGATTGAAAAATTTCTCTCAATTTTATTTAAATTATTTAAAAGTAGGTAACCCTTATTTGTGGTATCATTATTTAGTATAATTTGTTGAATGAGGAATGAGAACAAAAAAAGTGGTTGCTGGTGATCATTATATCATTGAAGGATAACATTCACCATGAAAATGGTATAGGACTTTTTAAAAATTATGTATATATCATTCTGCAGAATCATGAATTCATTTCCCCAAGATTGTATTTTAAAAATAGAAAGACATGGTAAATATTATAATGTATCAAAAATGATTCAAATATTTGTGAAAAATCATCTGGCTATGTCTAAACATGTATTTTTTCTGGTTGTGTGAAATAAATGGTTTTCCATGCTATAATTATGAAAGATCGCATGCTCTTGATAATTTAGTAATAATTATCTTCTTCATGGGATTAACATGATATATTAATTTCAAATTCCTTCTTGAATTATAAAAATAGTTTTTTTAGTTATTATTCATCGAATAAAATTATGCATTGCATGATAGGATTTATATAAATATTTTTTCAGTAATTATTATATTAGGGAATTTTGTCATGTAAATTATTTTATAAAAGTATTTTCATTGAAAGTTTATTCAGGTTTTATCACTAAAAAATATTGATTAGTGGTTTTGGTTAATTCATGTCTTATAAATTAAATAATGATATTATTATTTTCATTTTATATATTATTATTTGGTAATTTTGGTTGATGCATAATGAATGATAGTGAATGATTATGGTCGATGATTAATGATGAAGAATACTAGAAATCTACATTCATTAATGATTATTTTACTCCCTCTATCCTAAATTATATGATAAATATACTCAAAATCTAGTTTTTGGTTATTAAATGTCCCATCGATCACCATTCTTTAATTTCCCATTTTCCCGTTCATCATGCTATGTTAAAATCATGAATAAATAGAGTTTTTATAAGAGTGGGAGAGAGGCTTTGGTTCATTAAGTTTGTGGGTGTGTGATGGGTACTTGATGAGGATTTGGGCATACCTTTTGTTGAGGTGGTGTCAATGATAGAGGAAATGATAAAATATCTTCTGTGAACCTCTGTCAAGCTAAAACAAAGTGTCCAGTGGAATCATGATTGAATATAATAAAGGAAACAAAAAAAGATACCGGTAATCATAATAGTAATTACATCAAACAAAGAGGTCCTTGTTTTCTATAACTATAAATCATTACTAAAAAACATGTAGTCTTCTATGCCACATTAAATGTATTTCAGATTTTATTTCACAAGGGTTATAAATTTTCATAAATATCACATGTTGTGTGTTGATGGGTCACATGCCGTGTAACTTGTGGCTGTGATACTCGGTGTATACCTAACTACACTCCAAGTTAACTCTTTGGTCCCAAATTTCTTATGGTATTGAGGACACACTATGTATTATTGATGAGATGTGCAAGTATGTAACTAGTGTAAATGAAGATCAACCCATGTGGTTGTGCAAACTGTGTGTTATAGTACATGTCATATATTTAGGTAGTGAAACTTGTCATTTAATGGAAGAAAAAAACATATACATATACAGGACCACATATATTGGTCCTTATCTGAAATATCTATGGAGGTTAACCACACATGGACTAGGAAATGGAGGATCATTCCCAACTTCTAGAAATGGCCCACATAGAATGTAATTCAAAGTACATGTTTTGAATTATTCCTTCATTAGTGCTTTCCATAAATTCACACTCAAGTGTTAGAAATGCACACATAAATAGTCTAATATTATATATTTCCCATATTGTACACATAATTATTAGGTATTTTTAAAGAATATTGGGATTTTTTTTATTCTTATCTTTAGGGTGATGATGGTGGGGTTTTGAGAGGAATCTGTTGGAAACATAGGGATATTAAACCCTAATGAAAAGTAACTATTAGGTGATAGGTCCATTATATTTTTATTGGGGTAGTAAACCACCTATTATGAAAAATCATGGATCCTCAACTCATATAGTAGCTAACCCACTCTGGCGATGCACATCCCACATAATGATACATGGGTCCTTCATATGGTTCGGTAACCCCTTGGATAAGAAGAACCTATTTAGAAAGGAATGAGTCCCCTAATAAAATACTAGTACTTGGTTTAGCAATTTTTTGTATGTTTTGATGGTTTTTGGGTACTCCCCCATGTGATGGGGCATGTCCCTCCATACATAAAGTCTGTTCTTTAACATATACTATGGAATATTCACATATAAAGGACATATGAACTCACATGATATTGACCCCTCTGATATAGTGTAGTTTCTATAATCCAGGGTGGTATATGATTGATACTGAAGGGGGTGAATTATTATTTTTCTTTTTCAGCAACGAATTTTTACTTTTATCCTTTTAAACCAATTATTTTACCTCTTTCATTGGTTAAGGTGAGTTGATTATGAAATTCCCTCTCTCCTCACTTTTATTCATTCTAACAGTACAACAAAACAAAAACACACAAAATCAAAAATGATTTACAAGGTTCACCCCTCAGTATGAGAAGTATAATAAATAGTGTGATTCGGTAAAACCCTTGGTCACTCAATCCTTTAATAAAATCCTATGAGTGTTACACTGTTATAGCCTAATAGTGGAGAGTGTGTATCCCAAAAGCTTGTTTGGTGTAACCCACACTTAGGAATATCTTGTACCATTACCACATATTTTAGGGGAAACAATATTGTATTATATAACTAATATAGAATGTTTTATTATGTTCATGTGTTTTTCATTCTTCAAATTGCATTTTTGTAGAAAGTAGCTTCTTCTATTTGTATGCACATCACTGCCCATATATTCTTCATCTTTTATTTTTAGTTGAAAACTAAAATGTTGATCCTATTATTCTTATTCTTTTATGTATATAGAAGTACATAAATAACTTTTATTCTATTGATTCTTTTATTTTTCTTCTCACAATGTAATCTGTTGTGCATAATACTTTCTTCCCTTCTTCTCTTATTCCTTTATTCTTATTTGGTGAAAAATAGCGACATAAGATCTATTTTTATTTTATTTTACTATCTAGAATTTATTTGAATAATCAGAGTTTGGATCCCTCTATTATTCTTCAGTAACATTGAATATTACATTTATATTCTATATCGGATCAAAAATAACATATCGCAAAATAATTTATAGACAACCTATATTATATATAATTATATATTTCCTAATAATAAAAATAACAAAAAATTTGATTTCTCATTAAAAAAATCTTATCTCCCATATTTTTCTCCATTATTTATTCTTTATAAATGCATGTAACCAAAATAAATTATTCTTCCTTTTAATTTAGTCAAAATAAAACCCAAATTGTCCTCTCATTAATTCTACATATTATTTACTATATAATATAATAGAATTATTCTTTATTATTGTTCTATTAATCACAATCTAGATATCATGATTTTATTCATTGGAGTCCTCACATAGTTTCTTCATAGTGATTTCTCTTCCATAAATTTTCATTTAAATACCCCCAATGAACCCGGAATTATTCTTCATTTTTCTCTACATGATTTTTAACAACAACAATGCATTAATCGGTATGAATTGTTCATAAAAAACCAATAAACCACATCCATATGTATACCAAACATTTACTATTAAATTTGAAATACTTTTTTAATGAAAGATGAATAATATTGTTAATTTAAAACCATAAATGATGGTTCATGAATATCAAACAATTAAAATATTGATAAACCCCAGATCTAATGCCTTATGATTTCTTTATTCTCATGGGTTAACCTTATGTATCCAGATATATATACCATTAAATGAATTATTCAGCTGTGTTACTCAATCCTTTACATCATGGAAAACAGCTATGTGTATCATTTTTATTCATAAAAGCATTCAACTTCAAGAATTTAGTTATATATATGAATCGGCTATATGAATCATCTAAAATAACATTGAATTTTTCAAATTGGATTACGTTGCTGAATCATCTATGGGAATGTTCTATATGACCATTTGGCTATTTAATTCACCTATATATCTATTCATCACTAGCATCATCTACCTTAAATGTATTCCTTCTTCATTATTTCAATCTTCATTCATGAGCACTTTAATAGAATCATGATAACTTTCTTAATGATATTTATTCACTAGAAGGGTGATTCACTTTATGTCGACTGGTTTATAGCTTGATAAATTGGAGAACACAACATCTTTATATCCTAGAAATCTCTATGACAAGCCTTGAAAATTAAAAGATTCTAAGAGATGAAAAATCAACATGTTCTTGTCTCATATTGATGATATCTTCTTAACCCAAATATTTTATTCAATAAATGGTAGAAACTATAACCTTATATTCTCTTTAGAATTTTTCCATCACCTTAATGGAACTCCTTAGAATCATCAAATGATATTTTACCTCCAATAATAAGTGTATCGAATGTTAAAAATGTAAGATAACTACTTTTTCATAGCTCCAAATAATTCATCTAAGACACGTGTCATGAAAACATTATCCATAAAATAATGTGACCCAAAAATAAGGATCAACTTCTAATTAAAAACCTATTAATCATAATTTTATATGTTTTATTCTCTTAAAATGACATGGATGGATGTACGTAAAATATAATCCTTCAAGAATATTTGATTGGCGTGAAACAACTACTCGGTTTTCCTTTTTCAACATCCTTCTTTAATAAGATTATTCATTACATCATATTAAAATTCCTTGGAAATAAATCAACTATCAAAAATAAATACATTTTACACTTAGTGGACTAAATAATATATCCCTTTTTTGTTCAATACCCACGTGAAAATGATATTTCAATATGTATAATGCTCTATCCATTTCTTATCAAACTTTCATTTCAATTTTTCTCCACATTATTAAAAATAAATAATATTTTCTTGAGAAATGTGGTATCATTAAATACATAGAAAAGTTTCATCATCATTCCACAATAAGTCTACTTGAGCCATGGTTAGTGTAGAAAACAAAATGGTTTGATCTAGTTATAAAAATTTTCCCATATAAAATTTAATGATATGAAATGAATTAATAACTCATAATATTCTCTTCATGGTTATATAATTGTATCCCAGTTAGAGCAAAATGATAGATAAAAATTGAAATTCAAAAATAAAAACCTGAGCATCATGCACTCACTTAAAAAAATAGATTGAATATAGTATAGTTCAGACAATAATATTTGACAACAACCTTGGAACATTTTCATCAATCCATTTTTAATGTCATAGATAAAAATAATTTTATCCCCCTTTATTTTGGAATCTAATTTTATTTATCACATATGAGATAGTTAATAAAACATACTTGGTCAATGAAAATTTTCATGAAAAAACATTCCATCATTTTTTAGATTTGTATGAGATAAATATTCATGGTTGCTTTATCTTCTCTTATCTACCACTCAAGGGAAAAACTCTTCAATATATTCATAATGTTGAATATTTTCAAGAAAAATTTTTATGATGTTCCAGTATTGAGAATAAAGTAAAATGGATCTTGAAAATTTGGATATCTACAATTTACTACATCCACTACTTCACCAAGTATGATCTTCTTAAATACATTTTATTCCTGATACCAAATATAAGATCAAACCAATTTGATAATTTTTTCAATATAGTTCTCTTCAATTGACATCACTCTCTCTTTCTCAAGTTCTCCCATGATGTCCAGACATCCCCTTTAATTAATTGCATTATAATTCCAAATATGACACATAAATCAATAAGGTAATAAGGTGTTTCTTCTTTTTCCTCAATGTGAAGAGTAAGGTTAATATTTTCATAACCAATTTTCTCTATTTCCTCAAGTATTCATGCTTCCGTAACGATTTTTCAAATATGATTTATACTTTGTTAGAGTGGATCTGATCACACTGTCAATTTCATTATGTTAGTTAGTTATTATTATTTTTATCCATCAAATCATATGAATCTCTTGATGCATTCATCATTTTTATTAGGGAATCTTGTCTAACTTGAAATATTGTTAATCATCAATTGGAAATGTGTCAAATTTTATGACATATATAACATATGAATTTTCTAATAGAATTATTGCCATTTTTTGATAACCTATAATGAAATTTTTCTTGTTTATGTGGAATTTTCATTTTACCTTTTATATTTTCCTTTACTTGGGCTACATACAACAACCTGTCTCCCCCTTAACCTACTGGAAAAACACAAGAGTTTATTTGGGTACACTAGAAGACTTCATCGATTTTCCACATAGATTATCATGAGTACCTTTATCTTTATATTTTTTTAGGTATTTTACACTCCTCTTGAAAATCATAATTGATCTATTATACAAGAATAAACAATTTTCCTTCCTTGTAGTTTCATTCAAATTCTTTACAATGGATGGAAACTTCTTCATCCCTTATTGTATTATAATTTTATTTTCATTTAATACATGACTATATGATAATTTATAAATGTTGTGACCATAATATATTCTAACATAACAATAATAGTTTAGTACATCAAATCTATTTGAGGTAGATAGATTCTTATTTATCTATGAATTCTCCTTCTTCTTCTCTAGATTTCACACCCATGACATGGTCATTCTTGGTGATTTTGTATTTAGTGTATTATACCAATAATCCAATGAATAGTGCCCATATTTTCTTCACCTCCAAAATTTTCCCATAAACAATGATCTTATTTTATCTTCAGCATGTTATACACAATTTACAACATAATAAACATACTATTTTTGGAACTTCTTCCCCACATGTTGGGTTATTCATGTGGCACCACCTTACTCACTTATTCTGATATCCACTATGGACATGGTGGTAGGTTTCTCACTAATTTTATTAATCCATAATTTTGCATATTATTTATTTAAATATATAACTTTAATAGAATTGGATTTATAAAAATTATTAAATTGAGATATGGGTGGTACCTCATTCTTCACAAATACTTGAGAGAAATCATCAGGTGATGTAATGATATTTATTCCATATAATAGAGTTATCTTGTCCTTGGAATCATCCTAACAATATTTTATATAGTATATCCATACTAGTTTGATTATGAAGTCTCTATTTGTGTCATTTCAAGATTATATAATTTGATCTTTAATCAAAACTTCTTATATCGAGGGAAGTTTTTGATATTCAAAAACTAAATTTCAATATACCCAGTCCTACAAAATCCTCTAAAGAACCACTTCATGAAATATAAATTTTTCTTAAAATAATTATTCAATCTCTTGGATCCACTTGGATTTATTATCCAGTTGATAATTTTGGAGATCAATGTGATTTTTGACACTTTCTTCTAATTCATGGATATTCTTCTCAAACTCTTCATTGGACTCATCCTTATCCTATATTTTTATGAGTCACTCTTATTAATATTTGAATCATATCACCATAATCTTCTCATACACATCTTCATTGATATTAAATTTTTTTGAGAGATTCATGCATATAAGGTCCATTTCTCTAAAAGCCTTCAGAAAGTTATCAACATCACATTCAAGTTGATTGATCTCTTTTTCTAGGATTTGAAAATTCCCACACACAAAAATTAACTATTTACTAGGTAAAATAATGTAATATAAATTGTAATGATTCCATTAATAAATATATTGGCTAATAAGCATTATCACTTGATTCTTCTTCTTGTAAAAATTTTAAATTATAAGTTCCACTTACCATAAGATAACACAGACAACTTAATCCATTTGAGGTTGAAATATTTTCTATATAAGTTTTGTTATATTAAAACACAAGTTCTTATCCTTAAATTATAGTTATAAATTACTTGATTTAATAACTTGATTCTTATTTCTCAATTGATATGAGGCTAAACTACTTAATCTTATTCTTTTCTTCGTTTTTCCTATTCATAAAAGAATTTCTAGAAAATTAATTCTAATATGAAATAAAAATAACTTATCTAAAACTAAACCTGATTATAATTTCAAGAAAAGAACATAAAATATTAAAAATAGAACAACATCACATTTAGAATCCAATAGAGTTGAACCTAGATCTGATGCAACTTATAAAATCCAAGGAGGGATATGATTGATACTAAAAAGGTGTGAATCAATATTGGTTCTTTCCAATAAGCAATTTATACTTTTATCCTTCTATACCCTTTCTTTTAACTATTTTAATGGTTAATATGAGTTTATTCTTTAGTTTTATCTCTCCTCACTTTTCTAATTTCTTTCAGAACAATCAAACACACATACTCACACAAGGTACAATGATTTAAATGGTTCACCTCTCAATATTAGAAGGCCAATCCAGTGTGTGATCTGGTAAAACCCATGGTCACACAACCAACTTGTAAAACCATTTGACTGTTAAACCATTGTCACCTAGAATTGTAGGGTGTTTATCTCACACACTTTTTTAGTGCATCCCAAACTCATCTACATCTCATGCCATTACAACTTAATGTAGGGTAAATAATAAACTATTATAAAACGAATATAGAATATTGTCTTATTGTTGATGTGATGATCCTTCTTATTCATCGCATTCATTGAAGTTTGTCTATTCTTATGTTTTCATGCATATAGCCACACATAAATTCTACTTCTTCCCTTCAAATTGGAAATTCAAATTCTACTTTGTTTCATCCTCTTCATCCATGTAGATAAGAGTACACAAATTCTTTCTTATAACTTATTCCTTTTCTTCTTATTATTTGTGTACCAACTAATTCGTACAACACTTTAATCTATTCACAACTTATTCCATATTTCATATTCAGTGCATAATAATATAAACTGGATCACCTTATCTTTTTTTATCTTTTTAGAATCTATTTGAATAATAATATTTGATATCTCTCTATTTTTCATCGATAAAATCAGATATTTTCTTCAGATTCTATATCATATAATCAATAATAGCTCTGAACATAATTATTCATAAATATACAATATATATATATATGATTAAAATAATTGTAATTATAGTTTTGGTTTCTCCTTCGGATGACCATTTGTCCCATCAACATAATTGCATGTAACCAAAAGCAGTTATTCTTCCTTTTAATTAGTTCTGAATGAAATCAGATTTGTATTATAATTAATTCTCTATATTATATTCTATATAATAACCTAGAATATAATTATTCTTTTATAAATATGACATGAATCATAATCGTGTTCTTATGATTATCTTCATTGGAGTCTTGTATTTCTTGCATCATCATGCTTTTTCATCTGTAACTCTGCATTTAAATACCCCAATTAATTATGTATTCATCCTTCATTTTCCCTATGTGGTTTATAATAACCATAACACTTATATCATTATAAGTCATTCATGTAAATACTATGGAAAACATCTAAATGTATTCTATAAATTTAGTATTCTATATAAAATACTCAGTACATGAATGATGAATCAACTTGTTCATATTAATCCACGTATTATGGTGCATGCATATCGAATAGGGAAATTCTTGATGAACCGTGGATGAACTACCTTTAGATATCTTTAAATTCATGGGTTTCCCATATATATCCAGTGCTAGATACCCTTATGTGAAGTATTCAACTACATTAATCAATCCTTTATGTCACTAAAAATGGAAATGTGGATCATTTGGAAATGTAGAAGCATTAAGCTATATGAATTTGGTTATGTGTATAAATCAGATATGTGAATCATTTGTCTAATAATTCAGCTATGTGAATTGGGTATGTTGGAGAATTGGCTATTTCAATCTTCTACATGACCATTCAGCTATATAATTCACTTATACATCCATTCTTACTGACCAACATCTTCATCTTGTATATGCTTTATTCCTTCTTTCAAGCATCACTCGAGAACAGATTATAGGAATCATGATATATAAGGCCCCAACCTTAAACCTTACTTAATCTTGAGTTATTACAAGATTACACATTGAGGATCTTTTCGGGTTTAGAGTTTTAGAGAATTAGATCATAAAACTTGCATTACATTCCACATATAAACAAAGTGGTTACATAAAGATAGTGTTATTCATTCCCATCAATGGAAACACATTTAATATAAAACATGGATTATTTCTTGACACATCCTTGACTCTATCATCTTATCATGTACCTTTCCCTTGACCTGTGAAAAACATTTCAAAAACTTGGGATGAGCATCAAAACTCAGTATGGGTTATAAAAACATGGAACGGAAACATGGGTACATACATACATAAGAGTGAAATCATACTTTACCTATAAAACATAATCACTTTAACATACCTCATCAAATCATGAATAAATCATAGAAATCATAAGACATAAAGGTAACTTGAGGCATTCATAACATTCTTACGTAGGGAGTAACCCTCTTGGTTACGTTTGGAATAACCATCACAGTATATTCCCTAAAATCTCTTCGGAAAAACATTAACGTTTCACTCCTTCGTGTTACCCAATGCATTGGAGAGCTATATCGGGCTCACCCGCCCTTAGTTTATCACGGAACCACCCGTCTTCATAATAATGCCCAAGAACCATAACATAATCGTATCACATAAAACATGCATAAAGTAAACATAACATTTCCACATTTCAATCACAAGATATCAATAAAACACAAAAAAACATTGTGAAAACCATTTTTAATACCAAAATAAAAGAAAAGTAAAACATGGTATTTATTTTTCTTTTAAAAAGAAGGTATGGCTTGTAGAGGAAGACGAAACTCAAATAACGGTCACGACGGCGGAGAAGTCATTGTCGCCGCATACGTACGACAAAAACATTCCCTTTTGTCGTTTAGTAAATGCTTTGTATAAAAAATATTCCTTTTGAATAAACGTAAAAGTCAAAGTGGTTTATACACCGTATAAAAGAAAGTTGTGTATAAAATAAAATATGCCTCAACGAAAGGAGATTGAGACGAAGTCCCATACCTCGTATCCGACTTGACCCGACCGTTCTTTAATCTCCTGAATAATAAACATGAGTTAATCTCTACTTGATTATGAATCTTTTTCAAGTTCATTATTCCTTTTATACCATGTTATGAACATCATGTAATCATTTAAGTTAATAATGTTCATTTTGTCGGTATTTGGTTCTTAAGTCAAAAATAGACTTCTTACACTTACATGTTGTTAATTTGGTCAAAGGTTCATTATATCCAGAATGGTATTCATGATGTAGATATCATATATGTCATATATATCCAGTACATACATGCATTTATAATATTACATAATCATTTAGAGGTAAGAAATGAAATGCACCGTTCATGGAGACGGTAAGCCGTACGTACGCATGAACGCTACTTCCATTTCTATTTCATATTTTCTGGAATGGAATCATAATGATATAAGAGTATATTATAATTCCAGTATAATAACATATATAATATCATTAACTTTATCCTTTACACATCCCACATATGGTATTAATGAATCAAATCACTTTCAGGGGGCGGTAGTCCGCACTTCCTAAAATGAAGATATCGTGTTTACCCATAATGGGAACCATAAAGGTATGCCCAAAATGAAAAAAACAGAAGCTTAAGGAAAACATAAACATATTATATATCATATATAAAAATAGTGACATCATAATGGCCACCTTTGAAGGTTTTAAATGAGTATTGAACAATCATCGTTTCGGGAGGCAGAATTTCGCCATCCACGGAAACCGTATGTTCTTTAACCATTTGATGTAGTTGTGTGAGAGTGTAGCTCAAATAAATCTTATAACAACATCCTAGTATATTGAAGATACTGGTGTTGTTACAAAGGAAGTAAATAAAAAGAGTTTAGGGGGTTGGAGAAGCAAAATAAAACAAATGAACATGAGAGAATGAATTACCTTAAAAAGTGTAACTCCTTTTGATTTGAGCCTAAAGGCTTCCTTTGAAAGGATTCTGCCCAAAGGGAATCCTCTAGGATGAGTAGAGGGATGTGGAGAGAGTAAATGGGCAGGGGTTGGCCGAGCCAAAGGCTTGAGGAGTGTGTAAAATGAGGTAGAGGTGGGGGCCTTTTATAAGAGGAGAGGAGGGGCACTTTTGGAAAGTAAAGAAATATTACTTTATTTGAAAATGTGTTTCGGTTTCAAAAGGTCCCACATTGATATAATTCGTGGATAAGGTGATAAGGGTTCGAAATCCACTCATCCAATTGGTTTTGGCCATGTGTAGTTCATAGATTTTACATTGTCTTTCCATTTTATTTAAATCGTCAAATAATGATGTCATCGTTGCATCATTATTATGTCATAAATAATTTAATTTATTTAATGTCTAAAAATCATAAAAAAAATACTATGATGTAGGAAATCTTTTTATATTTCCAATTACTATTTATAATCAAATATATGATCTTTATAACCCCATGTAAAAATTGTTTTCGTAAAACATGTCTTGTTTGTGTCATTTTTACTTTAACATTTAATAAAAAGTTATTTATGTCATTTCCAAACCAAAGTGTCTCCATGGGGTCCCCAAGTTGACCCATGGCTTGTCTTGGTCGGCCATGACACAACCAATAAGGTTGGGACATGTGTCTAGGTCATTTCCTATTATTAAAGCATTATTTATACCTTAAACTACCCTAATTACCAGTAATCGCGATTAAAAACATAATAAGTTACTATTCACCAAAAAAATATTTTAATCTCATTGAACCAAATTTTACTTCTTAATGACAACCATGTATGTCGGATTTTCAAAATTCAATACACATTAGTGGTAAAATTTCATTTAACTGAAAAATCAGTTTGCTTGATTACCACTTAGTGGTTTCACTATTCATCAAAAATTGAAGTTTTTCAGAAAATTACCAAAAATTATCCCTAAGCTATATTTGATATTCCGAATTCAAAAATGAAGTCCATTTTAAAAAATTCAAATCATATAAGTCACATTAATTAATTCAATAATTAATTCCCGCTGCCAGAGCAAATAGCGGGTTTTTACAAAACAATAAGTATCAAAAGATTGACACCAGTTTAAGTCTAATTTCAAAGTGAAATTGATTCCAATGACCACCATTGGATAAAATGGTAAAAATATATTCTAATTTCACTTCAAAACCAATTCAAAACATAATCTAATCATATAAATAAATTAGATTAAAAAGTGGGTTTGATGTAAAATGTAGTATTTTTCACTATTCATTAAAAAATGAACATTGTCAGAAAAATACCAAAAATTCACACAAGGTAAATTTTGATGTCCCAATCATAAAGGATAAGTTTATTTTGACAAACATAGTTTATAAAATTGTCAAAATATAGATTCAAAAAGGGTTTTTCATCATAAGGCAGTAAAACGATCTTTTAAGAATATTAGTGTATTCCATGCTTAAGATTGGATTTATTTTCATTTTAAGCCTCTATGACACTATCTTAATCATTAATAGACATAGATAAAAATATCTATTATTCATTACTTACTTGGGATGTTACATCCTTCCCCCCTTTAGAAAATTGTGTCCCCGCAATTTATTTACTTATCAAATAAATGAGCGTACTTATCCCTCATTGCATTTTCAGATTCCCATGTTGCCTCTTCAATCATGTGGTTTTTCCACAAAACCATTACCTGATGAATCACCTTATTCCGTAACACTTGCTCCCTGTGGTCAAGAATCTGGACCGGTTGTTCCTCATAAGATAGGTTCTCTTCCAGCTGAACTACCTCTGGACTCAAAACATGAGATGGATCTGGCATATACTTTCTCAACATCGAAATGTGAAAAACATTGTGTACCGGAGATAAACTCGGAGGTAAAGCCACTCGGTATGCAACTGATCCAACTCTCTCCAGAATTTCGTATGGTCCAATGAACCTTGGACTCAACTTTCCTTTCTTACCAAATCTCATCACACTTTTCCAAGGAGAAACCTTGAGAAAAACATGATCACCTACCTTAAAAGATAGATCCTTCCTCCGGTTATCCGCATAACTCTTCTGCCTGCTCTGAGCTGTTCTCATGTGTTTCTGAATCAGCTGAACTTTTTCTGCCATCTCTTCTACCAATTCTGGTCTCATCAACTTTCTTTCACCCACTTCATCCCAGAAAGCTGGAGTTCGACACCGCTTCCCATATAATGCCTGAAATGGTGCCATCTGTATACTGGAATGAAAACTGTTGTTATATGAAAACTCAACCAAAGAAAGATGTTGGTCCCAACTTCCCTGATAATCCATAGAACATGCTCGTAGCATATCCTCCAATGTCTGAATTGTTCGTTCTGACTGCCCATCTGATTGAGGATGAAAAGCTGTACTAAAATTTAATTCAGTACCCAACGACTTCTGAAGGCCTTTCCAAAAGTTAGAAGTAAACCTGAGATCACGATCAGATACAATGGAGAGAGGAACTCCATGTAACCTGACTATCTCTTTAAGATACAAACGGGAAAGTTGATCAAGAGAGAAAGTATCTCGTATAGCAAGGAAATGAGCAGATTTGGTCAAGCGATCAACAATAACCCAGATTGCATTATTACCTCGAGATGTCTTCGGTAATCCAACAACAAAGTCCATGGATATATTCTCCCATTTCCACTCTGGCACTGGTAAAGGCTGAAGCATCCCTTTCGGTAACTGCCGCTCTGCTTTAACCTGCTGACAAGTTAAACACTTCACAGTAAGATCAGCAATATCTCTTTTCATTCCATCCCACCAGTAATACTCCCGCAAATCACTATACATCTTAGTACTGCCCGGATGAACTGAAAACGGAGAACTATGAGCTTCACATAACAACTCTCTCTTCAACTGTGAATCACAAGGCACACACAATCTCTTCCCAAATCTCAAAAGACAATCATTATCAATGTTGAATTCAGGCAACTTACCTTTCTGAACCAGCTCTACCTTTTTCTGCAACTCACTGTCTTGCTTCTGTGCTTGCTTGATTCTATATGATAGAGAAGATCTCACTGATACCTGAAACAAAACAGAAGGACTTCCTGCACCAACAACTTCTATGCCAAAGTTCATCAAATCCTTAACCAAAGGATCACGTTCCAAACGCAACATTGTTAATGAAGCATTACTTTTTTGACTCAAATCATCAGCCACTTTATTTCCTTTTCCCAGATGGTAATGAATTGTACAATCATAATCCTTGATTAATTCTAGCCATCTCCTATGTCTCATGTTTAACTCTTTCTGAGTGAATATATACTTTAAACTTTGGTGATCGGTATATATTTCACACTTTACTCCATACAAATGATGCCTCCAAATTTTTAAAGCAAAAACAACAGCAGCTAATTCCAAATCATGTGTAGGGTAATTTACCTCATGAGTTTTCAACTATCGTGAAGCATAATCAATTACCTGATCATTCTGCATTAGGACACAACCAAGTCCTTTCAATGAAGCATCACTGTATATAACAAACTCACCATTCCTGGAAGGTAGTGCCAAAACTGGAGCATTCACCAATCTTCTTTTCAATTCCTGAAAACAATCATCACATTCTTTTGTCCAGATAAACTTAACACCCTTCCGAGTTAGCTTAGTCATTGGACTAGATAACCGTGAAAAATTTCTAACAAACCTTCGGTAATAGCCCGCCAAACCAAGGAAGCTACGAATCTCGGTTACATTTGTGGGTCTTGGCCATTCTTCCACAACTTTTGTTTTTGCAGGATCAACAGTTATTCCATCTTTAGAAACAATGTGACCAAGGAAAGAAATTTGTTGCAACCAAAACTCACACTTACTGAATTTCCCATACAGTTTATTTTCTTTTAAGGTTTTCAAGATAACCCTTAAATGTTTTTCATGCTCCTCTTTACTTTTAGAAAACACCAAAATATCATCAATGAAAACCACCACAAACTTATCCAAGAACTCATGGAAAATTCTATTTATTAAGTCCACGAATACAGCAGGTGCATTGGTTATCCCAAAAGGCATTACTACAAATTCATAATGGCCATATCTCGTACGGAACGCGGTCTTCGGAATATCTGCCTCTTTTACCTTCAGCTGATGGTACCCCGATCTCAAGTCAATCTTTGAAAAAAACTGAGCTCCCTGGAGCTGATCAAACAAATCATCGATATGAGGCAAAGGATATTTGTTCTTAACAGTGATATTATTCAAGGCTCTATAATCAATGCAAAGTCTCATAGAACCATCTTTCTTTTTAACAAATAAAACAGGAGCACCCTATGGTGATGTGCTAGGTCTAATGAAACCTTTCTCTAATAAATCTTGCAATTGCTCCTTCAACTCTAAAAGTTCAATTTGTTCCATTCAATAAGGGGGTTTTGAAATTGGCTTAGCATCAGGAACTAAGTCAACAGTAAACTCAACTTCCCGATCTAGTATTATTCCAGGAAACTCATCAGGAAAAACATCAGGATACTCATTTACCACTGGCACATCATTAATCTGAACAGTTCCTTTATTTTCAACGACGTGTGCAAGGTAACATTCATTTCCATCTTTTACAAGTTTCTCGGACTCTTGATATGTTATCAAAAGTAAGGGTTCATTCTTGTAAACAAACTGAAAGTCTTTCTGAAAAGAAACTTCTTTAGCTCTACAGTCAATCTTAGCATGGTAAATAGAGAGCCAATCCATACCCAAGATAACATCAAACTCTACTAGAGGTAGAACAATAAGGTTTGCAAGTAGGTTCTTTCCACAGATAAGGATAGGAAGATTCTTATAAATTTTTTTTGCCTCAACATTTCCCCCAGGTGTTTTCACCAAAAGTTCAGGAGTCATTTCTTGAGATGGTATTCCCATTTTACTAGAAATGGTTTCAGAGATGAAAGAATGTGTAGACCCCGAATCAAACAACACACTGGCATAATCTGAAAAAACAAACAAAGTACCTGATACAACTTCATTTGATGGCCCGACATCTGCTGAAGTAGTTGCAAAGGATTTCACCACCCCTTTCTGCTTGTAGTCTAACTGCTTCCCATCACTCAAGCTCTTTGTCGGACACTCGTTTGCATAGTGACTCATCTCATTGCACTTATAACATCTCACTAACTGTAAATCAAATTTGTTCTTACCTTCACCTTGATCCTTTTCAGTGCAATCACGTGCCTTATGTCCCATCTTACCACATCGGTAGCACTTTCCAGAATTTAGAAGACATTACCCAGCATGTTTTTTGCCACATTTATCACAAACTGGAAACTTAGTTCTCTTACCATCAGACTTTTTTGAAGAATTCTTACCTTTTTCCTGCCACCTCGGTCTCTTCTTCTGCTGGTTGTTATAGAACACTTGGTCATCGGAAAACTCCATTTCCACCTTCTCAGCACATCGAACAAGCTTTTCATAACTTTTAAACTCACGAGAAGCTAATTCCCTTCGATATTTTGGCTTTAATCCTGAGTAAAAATGATTGATTTTACTATCAAGGTCCCAGATAAAATTTGGAGCATACCTTGCCAATCGAGTGAACCTTTCTTCATAGACAGCCACTGAGTCATCCTCTTGCCTCAATTCCAAGAATTGCTTTTCCATCCTAAGTCGAACAGCCTTAGGAAAATACTTCTCAAGAAACATACCTTTGAATTCATCCCAGTCAAGAGCATCAATCTCATCGGCGTCCCTGATATTTTTAACCATAGACCACCACTGATCTGCTTCACCCTCCAAACGGTAAATAGAAAGACTAACCTTTTGATTGTCTGAACACCCCATGACATCAAAAATCTTCTCCAGTGCTTTAATCCACCCTTCAGCTAGCACAGGGTCAGATGATCCTCTGAATGATGGTGGATGTTGCCTCATGAAATGTTCCACCACTGACATGTTCCTCTGCGGTTGGTCTGGCTGATCTCGTGTATGGATACCACCGCCATTTATCGCTTGAGTCAACTGCGCCATTACTGCAACAAACTATTCAGTTCCAATTCCGACCATTTCTGGATGCTGATTCGGAAGGTTATTTCCTTCTGTATGCCTTCCTAGCACTGCTTCCCTGTTTTCTCTGCGGAAAACCATTCTAAACAAACATGTCTTAGATGAAGAAACATGGTAATCTTTAAATGCTATATCATTTCAAAAAAAATTATTTTTGGATAATCATTTAATATAATTCTAACTCCTAAAGTTATCTAAACCGACCTTTGATACCAACTATAAGGCCCCAGCCTTAAACCTTACTTAATCTTGAGTTATTACAAGATTACACATTGAGGATCTTTTCGGGTTTAGAGTTTTAGAAAATTAGATCATAAAACTTGCATTACATTCCACATATAAACAAAGTGGTTACATAAAGATAGTATTATTCATTCCCATCAATGGAAACACATTTGAAATAAAACATGGATTATTTCTTGACACATCCTTGACTCTATCATCTTATCATGTACCTTTCCCTTGACCTGTGAAAAACATTTCAAAAACTTGCGATGAGCATCAAAACTCAGTATGGGTTATAAAAACATGGAAAGGAATCATGGGTACATACATACATAAGAGTGAAATCATACATTACCCATAAAATATAATCACTTTAACATACCTCATCAAATCATGAATAAATCATAGAAATCATAAGACATAAAGGTAACTTGAGGAATTCATAACATTCTTACGTAGGGAGTAACCCTTTTGGTTACGTTTGGAATACCCATCATAGTATATTCCCTAAAATCTCTTCGGAGAAACCTTAACGTTTCACTCCTTCGCGTTACCCAATGCATTGGAGAGATATATCGGGCTCACCCGCCGTTAGTTTATCACGGAACCACCCGTCTTCATAATAATGCCCAAGAACCATAACATAATCGTATCACATAAAACATGCATAAAGGAAACATAACATTTCCACATTTCAATCACAAGATATCAATACAACACAAAAAACATTGTGAAAACCATTTTCAATACCAAAATAAAAGAAAAGTAAAACATGGTATTTATTTTTCTTTTAAAAAGAGGGTATGGCTTGTAGAGGAAGCCGAAACTCAAATAACGGTCACGACGGCGGAGAAGTCGTTGTCGTCGCATACGTACGACAAAAACATTCCCTTTTGCCGTTTAGTAAACTCTTCATATAAAAAAGATTCCTTTTTAATAAACGTAAAAGTCAAAGTGGTTTATACACCGTATAAAAGAAAGTTGTGTATAAAATAAAATATGCCTCAATGAAAGGAGATTGAGACGAAGTCCCATACCTCGTATCCGACTTGAGCCGACCGTTCTTTAATCTCCTGAATAATAAACTTGAGTTAATCTATACTTGATTATGAATATTTTTCAAGTTCATTATTCCATTTATACCATGTTATGAACATCATGTAATCATTTAAGTTAATAATGTTCATTTTGTCGGTATTTGGTTCGTAAGTCAAAATTAGACTTCTTACACTTACATGTTGTTAATTTGGTCAAAGGTTCATTATATCCAGAATGGTATTCATGATGTAGATATCATATATGTCATATATATCCAGTAAATACATGCATTTATAATATTACATAATAATTTAGAGGTAAGAAATGAAATGCACCGTTCATGGAGGCGGTAAGCCGTACGTACGCATGAACGCTACTTCCATTTCTATTTCATATTTTCTGGAATGGAATCATAATGATATAAGAGTATATTATAATTCCAGTATAATAACATATATAATATCATAAACTTTATCCTTTACACATCCCACATATGGTATTAACGAATCAAATCACTTTCAGGGGGCGGTAGTCCGCACTTCCTAAAATGAAGATATCATGTTTACCCATAATGGGAACCATAAAGGTATGCCCAAAATGAAAAAAACATAAGCTTAAGGAAAACATAAACATATTATATATCATATATAAAAATATTTACATCATAATGGCCACCTTTTAAGGTGTTAAATGAGTATTGAACAATCATCGTTTCGGGAGGCAGAATTTCGCCATCCACGGAAACCGTATGTTCTTTAACCATTTGATGTAGTTGTGTGAGAGTGTAGCTCAAATAAATCTTATAACAACATCCTAGTATATTTAAGATACTGGTGTTGTTACAAAGGAAGTAAATAAAAAGAGTTTAGGGGGTTGGAGAAGCAAAATAAAACAAATGAACATGAGAGAATGAATTACCTTAAAAAGTGTAACTCCTTTTGATTTGAGCCTAAAGGCTTCCTTTGAAAGGATTATGCCCAAAGGGAATCCTCTAGGATGAGGAGAGGGATTTGGAGAGAGTAAATGGGCAGGGGTTGGCCGAGAAAAATGCTTGAGGAGTGTGTGAAATGAGGTAGAGGTGGGGGCCTTTTATAAGAGGAGAGGAGGGGCACTTTTGGAAAGTAAAGAAATATTACTTTATTTGAAAATGAGTTTCGGTTTCAAAAGGTCCCACATTGATATAATTCGTGGATAAGGTGATAAGGGTTCTAAATCCACTCATCCAATTGGTTTTGGCCATGTGTAGTTTATAGATTTTACATTTTCTTTCCATTTTATTTAAATCGTCAAATAATGATGGCATCGCTGCATCATTATTATGTCATAAATAATTTAATTTATTTAATGTCTAAAAATCATAAAAAAAATACTATGATGTAGGAAATCTTTTTATCTTTCTAATTACTATTTATAATCAAATATATGATCTTTATAACCCCATGTAAAAATTGTTTTCGTAAAACATCTCTTCTTTGTGTCATTTTTACTTTAACATTTAATAAAAAGTTATTTATGTCATTTCCAAACCAAAGTGTCTCCATGGGGTCCCCAAGTTGACCCATGGCTTTTCTTGGTCGGCCATGACATAACCAATAAGGTTGGGACATGTGTCGAGGTCATTTCCTATTATTAAAGCATTATTTATACCTTAAACTACCCTAATTACCACTAATCGCGATTAAAAACTTAATAAGGTACTATTCACCAAAAAAATATTTTAATCTCATTGAACCACATTTTACTTCTTAATGAAATCCATGTATGTCGGATTTTTAAAATTCAATACACATTAGTGGTAAACTTTCATTTAACTGAAAAATCAGTTTGCTTGATTACCACTTAGTGGTTTCACTATTCATCAAAAATTGAAGTTTTTCAGAAAATTACCAAAAATTATCCCTAAGTTATATTTGATATTCCGAATTCAAAAATGAAGTCCATTTTACAAAATTCAAATCATATAAGTCACATTAATTAATTCAATAATTAATTCCCGCTGCCAGAGCAAATAGCGTGTTTTTACAAAACAATAAGTATCAAAAGATTGACACCAGTTTAAGTCTAATTTCAAAGTGAAATTGATTCCAATGACCACCATTGGATAAAATGGTAAAAATATATTCTAATTTAACTTCAAAACCAATTCAAAACATAATCTAATCATATAAATAAATTAGATTAAAAAGTGGTTTTGATGTAAAATGCAGTATTTTTCACTATTCATTAAAAAATGAACATTGTCAGAAAAATACCAAAAATTCACACAAGGTAAATTTTGATGTCCCAATCATAAAGGATAAGTTTATTTTGATAAACATAGTTTATAAAATTGTCAAAATATAGATTCAAAAAGGGTTTTTCATCATAAGGCAGTAAAACAATCTTTTAAGAATATTAGTGTATTCCATGCTTAAGATTGGATTTATTTTCATTTTAAGCCTCTATGACACTATATTAATCATTAATAGACATAGATAAAAATATCTATTATTCATTACTTACTTGGGATGTTACATGATAACTTATATCAAGGTATTTAATCATTTTAAGAGTATTTGAAAATATTGATTTATGTCTTTAAGAACTGGTGAACATGATAACTTGAGCTCCTACAAATTTCCATGAGAAAGCTTGATCATAACATGATTCCATGGGATGAAAAGTCAACCTACTTTCATCTCATATACATTATATTTATTGAAACCATATCACTTATTCAACCAATGGTTTTGCCTCTAACTGCATATTTTTATTAATATTTATCCAAAAACTGGATGTAACTCCTAAATATCATCAAATGATATTTTACCTTTAATAATAACTATCTCCAATGTTACAAAGGAAAAAGTGCCATTTTTTTCTAAGCTTCAAACCAATCCCCCAATACAAGTGTTAGGAAAACATTAGGCACGCAGTAAAGAGAAATAATACATAAAATCATCTTCTATAAAAATTTCATCGTCATCCATTTATATTTTTAGGTCTCCTAATACAACATTGATGTAACTCCTTCATGCATAATCTTATAAAAATATTTAAGAGGCATGAAATAACTAATTTGGTTATCTAATTCATAAGGATTCTTTAAGAATATCATCACATCATATTTAAATTCCTTAAAAATAAATCATTTCATCAAAAAAATACATCTTACGCTTAGTGAACTCAATATAATTCCACAATTTAGTTTTGTGATGGTGATTTGGGATATAATATGTATTTTATTTTTTAAAATTTCATAGAATCTAAAATAATCTTGTATTACCTCTCTATGTGATCCATTTGGAGATATAATTTTGTGATTGGAGGTTTCCACTGATGATATATAACACCACTGAGGTGAGACATATATTAGAGATATAGACCTTGGGATCCTCGAGACTCATATTTCCCAGAGTGTCCCTAGTTGTTTTAGTTATTAATAATTATGGATATGATCTATATTTATATGATATTTTCTTATATAGAATATTTACCTTCAAATAAATCAAATCTATGTTCTTATCAACTAATTTTTGGTCCCTTATTATTCTAAATATTTATCTTGTATTATTTTTGATTTGTCTTTAATATTTTTAGGTCGCCCTATTTTGTGCATTTATACTCACTCATTCATGGTTCTTGTCCCCTTATGTGTCGTTTCTTTAAAAAAATACATGTTTTGGAGATAGTATTTGTGGTCATGAGGTTGTAGATGTTTTTGATGAAGCTAATTTGTAGTAGTCCATGGTGGTACTCAACTATGACAGTTGTTATCTGTGATCAGTTTCTAGGATTCCTTTTAGAAAGGAGATGGTATCACATTTAATATATCCATTATATAGTTATATTTTATCATTTTTATTGATTTCCATCTAATATTTTCCATGGGATGTTTTGTTATATAGTTATTGTTTAGAAATCCATTGTTCCACAGTTTGGTTATTTATCAACATTGATGGTGGTTTGTGGTAATATTCTAGGAATTATAATTTATATTTTTTTAGGTTTTCATATCCTAATTCATCTCATATATGTTCATACCTTTTAGTGTTATAATACAACATCTATCCAATTAATGGTTGTCTTGGGTGGGTAGACTCTTCTTACCACTAGCCTGGGCGGGATCTTGGTGGGGGCGGTCATGTTAGAAACTTATAGATAAGTCATTAAGGTCGGATATAGTTGGGATAAATAGGGATATAAGGTGAAAAACCTCTCCTTATCATCGTAAATTAGATAGTTTTGGGTTGTGTGAACAAGTGATGACATGGTCCACACATATGACTAAGTGTTTGAAACAAGATGACGGTGGTTGAATTTTTATTCATAATAAATACCGATGAGAAGATGAATAATAATCCTTATAATGAGGTAATGGGTTTTGGGAAATGGGTAATTTCTAATGGATTTTTTGAGATGGGGAGTTTCGAATGGATTTCAAGGAAATATGGAGTTTCCCTTGGATTTTATCAAGAATTGGATTTCCCATTGGCTTATAAAATAGAGAATTTTTCTTTCAATTTGGAATATTGATATTTTTCTTAATATGGTTTTTCTATTAGAAAACAAAAAATAAAAAAGTAATAATTTTATTGATGACATGTTTTTTAAATTGTGTAATTCTTTGTGAAAAATAGTTTGGTTCAATAAAATTTGATAAAGAAAATGTTTGGAATTTAAAATTATTTTTCATATATCATGGTTTATTTCCATCCCATTTGTAATTACTATCATTTGGATATATATTATTGTCTTGTAGAAATCATACTGAGTTTATGCTCAAGCCTACATGTACACTTTAGTGAACATATATTTCATTGGTCATGATATAGGTAAATGAAAAATTACATTCTTCAAAAATAGTGAGACATAGTTCTATATTATAGTCATTATTGGGGATATGATACTTTATGTTTGTGTATTCAGGTTTCTATTCTCAATATGACATTTTTATTCTTTTTTATACACTAGATTCGAATTGGTTTTTAAGAACATGTTTTTTTGTTAGGAAGTTTTATTTTAAATAGTTTTATTTGTATAATATTTACCTGAGAATGCATGGTTTTGGGTTTTTAAATTAAGCAAAAATAATTACCCCTAGTTTCCTTTTATCTCATATCGTTTTTTCATAGCCTGTGGTGATTGGGGGATGTAATTAAGACTCTACAACACCTTGTCTTAGTACATGGGTTTTAGGTCCATAGGATAAGGTGTTACAAAATGGTATTAGAGTGGGGTTTTTTTAAATACAAGGGACATTAGGAAGGTGTGGAAAAGAAGATAGTTAGGAATCATAACATACAAATAGAAAATGAATAGATACCTTTTGTAGTGAATGCTGAGTCACTATGATGTTCACATAAATGAGGGGTTATAAATGACCCTGAATAGTTGTATTTGTGTTGTTTTGATCCACATTGGTTCAAAAGTACAATGTATTTAGGAATTATGGTAGACATGGTAGGTATTGTATCACATGGAATGGTTTTAGAGGAAAACTATTTTCTTCCATGAAAATATATTTTTAATGGATCAATAGTTTTTTATTTAATTCGGTTTTTAAAATGAACAATTAGTATGAAAAATTAATAGACCACTAGGTTGAATGGTATAGAAATAAACTAAGAGAATAAATAGGATACCACTTTGTATAATTTTATAATATGGTTGAGGGAAAGTATAAACCAAATGAGCTTATAGACCCTCAGTTGGTATGATCAATCATACAGACTATCTTGGTGTTCAACACGGGAGATGAAAATAAAAAATCAAGGGAATAAGATAGGGAATAAGAGATTATGAAGCAGAATAATCAGTCATTCATAGTGGATATGGGACATAATAGGAATGAAAACTGGTTGAAATATATTTATCATATCTCCATGTTACTATAGACCCTGAAAATATCAAATGGTTATTTTGGTAACATTTCATTATAGGGTCCAGATAGAAACCTATGGGAAGATATTTTGGAGGTACGATATGTTAAATATATTGATTTTAAGGGATTATAAAGGATCTTCAATGATAAATACCTCTCATATGAGTAGAAGTTAGATGGATATTAATAGTTCTTAGATATCAAGCATAGGTATTTTACTTTTATGTAATATAAATCGATGTTCAGAGAGCATGTAAAGTTTGTTTTTGAGATTGTGATGAATGAAAGGATCTATGAAAATAGGTTTTAGATGAATCTGTAAATTTGAATCCAATCAAGGATTATTCTTTTCATGTTTCTTACCTATGCGAAGGTAGTTATTATGTAATCATTGGTGGAGGAGGATATAGTTATCACATGTAAAGTGATTTACCTTCTTCAATATTTTGTTGAAGTGAAGAATATATTAATTATAAATATTATAAAACACAATAATTTTCAAGGTAAATTAACATAGGTGTCATCCATAGTTTTTCAAGGGAAGAGAACATTGGAGTGCTTCTCGTATGGACATATGTGGATCCTAAATTCTAAGTCTCCTTATCCTTCTTTAACATCTTTTATGTATTGTATTTTGGTGTATATAAAATATTTTTATAATTATTATCCTATATTAGAAGTGGTGGAACATCCAATGATATACTATAATCAAAGATATTGACCATTTCATTGGGATGGGATGAGTTAGTGACCTATGGAAGAGTAGTAATACATTTCAATAAAAGGTGTGAATGCATTATAAGAGTTATTTAATACTCATTATCATTTAATTGGCATCATAGGAGGCTAAGGATGATGTAAGTCCATCTATAGTGAAGTTTTATATCTTTTGAGAGAAAATCCTTCAAGGTAATATTGCAGTTTTTTGGGTTAATTTTTTTTGTTTAATAAAAAGGTTTCTCTGGTCAATTTTGGAGTTTTAGAGATATTTTTGACAAGGTATGCTGATAAAAGATCCATGAAAAAGTGATGGATGCTCTATTGGTAGTATATAATGTTAAGCTTTAGGATAATCTCATCAAAATACGACCAAGGAATGAATCACATGAAATATTTGAGTAATGTCCCATATTTTGCATGTAATTTTTTTGAAAATTATATTGGACTATTTCAAGACCGGGCGCTAAGACGGAACATGATTCTAAGGAATGTGGTTCCTAGAATAAATGTTTGAATTTTTTTTATTTTAATTAAAAATATCTCTCATGTACGGTTTTAGTAACTTTTAAATGAGTGTTTGGATTTTAAATCTGAAGGCATCATTGTGTTTAGAGCAACGAGTTTAACTTAAGCAAGAACTAACTTTGACCAGCACAGGTCAACTGGGGGTATTATTTTTTCATACATTATAAATAAGAATAAAAAAACTTACAATATTTTATTTTATTTTTCATTTAACATTTTGTGTCGATGCAACGATCCTTCGACAGATTGACTAAGCAGTTGTTTCCTTTCATAAATTAAACAGCATGGTGACACTAAAACTCAGCATAATAGGAACATTTAAATGTGTTTCCTCAGTTAATAGCTTACCCTGGATGTAAGATCAGATTGACGATCCTAGGAGGCTATGAAAAAAAAAGGAAACATGTTGGAAAATTATCTAATCAATTAATGATGAACGGTGGTGGACCGACTATTGGATTTGGAATAGACCATGGAAGATTAAAGAACGATGAATTTAGGACTCATGCTTCATGAGTGATCAATCCAATCTTTGAGGTATGGGGTCTATTTTTCTTCGTGATTGTTTTCCATGTTCTTGTTTCCAACGAATAATGTAGACCAACCCATGAAAAGGTTGATCTGCAGTTAGATCATGCATGTGGGATGGGTAATCATTACTTTTGGATTGAAGGGAGATTAATGTGTGTGATTATTATTTTAGTCTCTTTTTGTAGAGGAAAAAACGAAGGACAAAACTAACAAGTCCAACATTCATCCTTCAGGAATTCTTTGTGATTCTTCTATCCCGGCTCTCGGTATTCTTTGCCGATGGACCCCCGTGGTCACCACATGATTTTCAGTTAGTTTATGAATGAGGTTGAACCCTCAATGGGATGGAGATAAGAAATGAATTCCAGGGAAGTGAATAACTCAATCCGGGGATGGCATTGATGACCCTGTTTCAAAAAACAGAGCATCGGGGTGAGACTGAAGACCCATAGAAGGAGGGTAGCTGGTTTTGATGGCGC
The DNA here is from genome assembly GCA_963277665.1 of Viscum album. Taxonomy (NCBI): domain Eukaryota; kingdom Viridiplantae; phylum Streptophyta; class Magnoliopsida; order Santalales; family Viscaceae; genus Viscum; species Viscum album. The sequence continues at coordinate 1,467,974,701 of OY728125.1, read as the reverse complement.
ATGGTGGGAAAAAAACTCAGTAGTAGTGGTCATTGGCACGACGGTTGTCGATGGAGATCAGTGTGGAAAAAATAGTGGGGCGTTGGATAGGAGTCGATGGAAGGAGGCTGGTAGCAGGCATCGGCAAATGAAGTAGTGGTATGGGTCACACGGCTGAGGGGTCATTGTCCAACTAGACACTACAGTAAATCTCATGGGGTGGTCATTCAGTAGACCACTGAATCATACATGGTGTCCTCCCTGTATTGACGGAGAGAGGATGTGGCAGTCGCCACATCCTGGTCAGATGAACCAATCCTCATTAGCAGACCAGGCTGGATCTGGCAGACCAAACTGGTAGTGCACCAGGCCGGAAGTGGGTCGGACTATAACCACCCTGCTTTTATTACACATTTAAACCTGATTTATTAGAAAAAAATATTTACATGATACAAAATATAAGATTTAATGTTATAGTCTCTATGGGGATTATGAACATTACATAATAGGTTAGAACATAAAACACACAACATCTTCATTGAAAACTTACATTACATGACCACTACATTCCCTTGTACTTAGAATTGTATGGGATAACCTGAGGACATGCATAAGAAAAGGGTGAGCTGTAAATCCCATTAAAGGAGTAAAAATGGAATAATATGAGGAATAAAATACATGTTAGACAATAGGCATATCAAAAGAGTACAAGAGAAATATGAACATAAATTCATGATAAATCATGATAATCATAACATGGAAATGTGGCAACAACACTTAACATGGAATTATCATGAACCAAGGCTCATTTCACATGGATCATGAGTAAACCCCCATTTCACATGAAGCACAATTAAAGACTCATTTCACTTCAATTATCACGAGTCAACACCCATTTCACATGACGTATCATGATACTATACATTACCCAATGCATTGGAGTGCTATCAGGGCGCACCCTTCTTAAACATTTCATTTCATGCATAAGTGTTCCACATGGATCATATAATATGGAAACAATCAAAATAAAAAGTTATTCCATTATTAAGTAATGTGGAAAAAATATATTAAAGTATCATTAAATATGTATATGTGAATAAAGGTGATTGATCTTGATAGAGACATGGGAATGGTATTCACTACACCATGATCTTGGCTTGGAATAAAGCGGTGCAATTTTGGCAGCATAATGGTGTGACATAAGGATTCATGAAAATGGTTAATGAGAGAAAAAAGGGTGTCTCTTCATATGTACATGAAATGGAAAGTAAGGGGTTCATATAGATACATGTCCCAACAAACATAATGGAATTTAAAAGCATAATACGAACAAATTACTTGGATGTTAAAGAGGAGAGAGAAATCCCTTATGAAAATTTGGCATGGTAATGGGTGTACATGGGAGGAATTAATGAGAGAGAAAGGGGTCTACCATTATCCAAACATAAATAGTGATGTATGTGAGAGGTTCTAAATCATACCCCAATATTTTTAATTGAAAACAAAATGGAATAACAACTTAAAGAACATTGGACAAAAATGAGAAGGAGGAAAAAACCTTACATGGAAGTGTGCTTCCAAAGGCTTGAGAGAGGCTTGAGAATGGCTTAATGGGAGATTGGGGAGCCATGAGAGGATTCTAGAGAGAGGATGGAAGAGGTTGGATGAACTCAAAAGGCTTTGAGTGAAGAGTAAGTTGGAGCTTTTGTGGGTTTATATAAGAAAGGAGAAGGAATTATTTATTATTTAGGTTTGGGTTACCCCACATTAAACTAATCAATACCCCAAACCAGACCATGGATTTTGCACATGGTTTTTGCAAAAGGGCAGTGGGAAAAGATTATAAGGCCAATGGCAGAACATATTAAAATAATATGGTGGCTTATGTGGAGGTGAGTCACACTCTCAAGTAAAACAATTTAAAAAGACAAAATGGATTATAAGTCATGGAGGGTCCACTAAGGCATCATAAAAGTAATAAAAAAAATTTAAAATCAAATTATTTTAAGGATAAAACATATATTTTCTGAAAATATCATTTATAGTATTTTATTATATCACTATTGGGTCATCATGATGTCATAAAACACATTTTATATTTAAACGGTATTTAATTTTTACACAAAAATCCGACTATCTCAGAAAATTATGGAAAATTCACCGTTGTATAATATCTATGTCCTGATTCCAAAAATAATACTCATTTTATCTAAATAATATTATAAATATATTAATTATTCATTTTTAAAATAAAAAGTGACATTTATCGAAAATTCATGGGTTTTGACAAAAATTGCTTTAAAACATTAATAAAAATTTCAATTGCATTCATAAAATTATACGATCATTTATATTTAATAAAAATTAATTTAATAAAAATATTATTTTATTGAAATATTATTTTATTCAAAAATCCATTAATTTATCAAAATATATTTCGTATTTGAATAATAACTAAAAAACTATTTGCACTTTAAAAACAATTTACAATGTAACAACAATAAAATGATTGTATATTCTTTATTATATACAAAAATAATTTACATAATCATAGTGCTATGGTCTTGTTAGATATCCCCTTATAACACCTTCATAAGACCTTAGGGTATGGTGCACGATGGTGACAAACTCTTGGGGTGGCTCGGATAACATTGCTCAAGTGGTAATCTCTATCAACTTCCACTTCTCTCGTAGGCGGTTTTTCTCGAGCTTAACATAATAAAACTCGGCTTGGGATTGGTAAAGAGTGAAGAAAAATGATGCCACCTCTTTTATGATCTCTGACAAATGGTCTTTGTATGGGTAAAGTCTACTGGATGTGGCCATCTCTTCCTTTGTCTAAGTAAATTGGATTTGTTAAAGCCCTATATTTATACAAATCATATGATCGCTGTTCAATGACTATATTAAAAATAGTCACAATTATTAATGGTATATTAAAATCCTAAAACATAAAACAAAATAAGATTATATGTTGTATAACCATTTCACATATTAATACATTTAATAGGATCAAGAGATATTTTCATTAAAAAATGTTTGGGTCGTTACAAATATCACCCCTTTAAGAAATTTCACCCTCAAAATTTCCTTTTACCACACTAAAAAAGATGAGGGTAACTCGGCTTCATCACTTCCTCTAATTCCCACGTCACTTCTTCAAACTTTTGGTTTCTCCACAAAAACTTGATGAGGGGAATTGTCTTATTTCGTAGAACTTTTTCTCTATGATCTAAGATCTTCACTGGTTTCTCCTCATAAGAAAGATCATCCTCCAGCTATACAACCTCTGAAGAGAGTACAAGTGAAGGGTCTGGTATGTAATTCCTTAAGAGGGATACATGAACGACATCATGTAATTTGGCCATGGTAGGTGGAAGTGTTAGTCGATAGGCCACAGCCCCGACATGATCAAGAATCCCGAAGGGGCTGATGTACCTAGGACATAACTTCCCTTTCTTTCCAAACCTCATGACCTTCTTCCATGGGGATATGCATAGAAATATCATATATCCAACTTTAAACTCAAGTTCTCGTCAACGGTTATCTGCACAACTCTTCTGTTTACTCTAGGCTTCCTTGATATGTTACTGAATGGATTTCACCTTCTCCACCATTTCTTCTACCATTTCTATTCCTAGCAGCTTACGTTCCCCGAATTCATCCTAACATGCCGGTGTTCTTCACCTCTTATCATACAGGGCTTCAAAAGGTGCCATTTGGATGCTTGAGTGGAAGATGTAGTTATAAGAGAACTCAACTAGAGGAAGATATTGATCCCATTCGACTTTGAATTCCATTGAGCACGCTCTCAACATCTCCTCAAGTGTTTGGATAGTCCGCTCGGATTTTCCATCAGTTTCAGGATGATAAGATGTTCATAATTTTATCTCAGTATCCAGAGCATGTTAAAGACTCTTCCAAAACATAGAGTTTAATCTTGGATCTCGATAGGATACAATAGATAGTGGTACTCTATGAAGCCTTACCACTTCCTTGATATATATTTGTGCCAGCTGATCCAATGAGAAATCCTCCCGAATTGCAATGAAGTGTGCAGACATTGTAAGATGATCCACAACAACCTGGATTGTATTTTTTCCTTTGGATGTATTTGGAAGTCTGTTGAAAAGTCCATGGTGATGTTCTCCCATTTCTATACTGGTATGGGCAATGGTTTCATCATCCCCTTAGACTTCTGCCTCTCTGCCTTCACTTTCTGACACACTTGGTACTTTGATGTATACACAGTGGTCTCCTTCTTCATATTATCCCTCCAATAATACTCTCGAAGATCTTGATACATCTTTTTGTTTCCTGGGTGGATAGAGAAATTTGGACAATGTGCATCATCCAAAAGTTCCTTATTCAGCTCCAGACATGATGGAATACATATTTTTTCCCAAATATCACAATTCCTTCTTCATTAACATTGATCTCCAAGTATTTCCCTTTTCTAATAGCTTCCACTTTTTTCTTGAATTCTCACATCATCCCTTTGAGCATCCTTTAATTTTTCCAAAATCGATGGTTGAGAAATCATTTTTGAAAAGATTGATAATGTTCCCTTCTTTATGATTATCATGTCCATCTTTATTAAATCTAATAATATTGAATACTTATCAATTCTAATCAATGATAGAATCGTTGGGTCCTTTCTACATAGAGCATCTTCCACCTTGTTCGTTTTCCCTGGGTGGTAATGGATTGAACAGTCATAGTCTTTGATCAGATCTAACCATCTTCTTTGGAACATCTTCAACTCTTTATATGTGAATATATAATTGAGGATTTTGTGGTCCGTATATATTTCACACTTCTCCCAAAAGAGATAATGTTGCCAAATTTTCAAATCAAATATCACTACAGTTAACTCGAGGTTGTCTGTTGGATAGTTATTCTCATGAACATTCAATTGAGTTGAAGCATATCCAATGACATTGTCATTTTTCATCAACACATATCACAGGCCCTTCATCTAAGCATCATTGAATACCAAAAAAAATTCTCCACTTGTGGGTAAAGTGAGAACGGGCACAGAGATGAACCTCTATTTCAACTCCTTGAAACTTTCTTTACATTCATCACTCCAGGAAAACTATAGTTCATTCTGAGTTAGCTTGGTAAGAGGGTGGGAAAATCAGGAAAAATTTCTCACAAATCATCGATACTATCTAAATAACCCCAAGAAGCTACATATATCCATTAACGATGTTGGCCTTGGCCATCCCTATATTTTAGTTGTCTTTGAGGGATTCACAGATATCCAATTGCTTGTGATGATATGGACCATGAATGAGACCTCCTTCAATCAGAACTCACACTTGTTGTACATTACATAGATCTTATCCTTTCTTAATGTATCTAGTACAGTTCTTAGATTCTCCTCATGATCCTCCTTGGTTTTGGAGTATATTAGAATATCATCTATAAAGACTACAAAAAAATTTCCAAGATAATCTCTAAAGACTCTATTCATCAAGACCATGAATATTTCTGGATCATTAGTGAGTCCAAAAGGCATTACTATGAATTCATAGTGCCCGTATCTTGTATGAAAAGTAGTCTTGGGGATATCTTACTTCTTTCACCCTTACATAAAAATATAGAGACCAAAAATCCACCTTGGAGAAGTATTGCGCTCTACGTAGCTGATCGAACAAGTCATCAATTCATGGGAGAGCATACTTGTTCTTTATCATGATTTTGTTAAACTCATGATAATCGATGCAAAGGAAGATTTACACATCCTTCTTCTTGAAGAAGAGTACTGGTTCACCCCATGGTAAAGCACTTGGGCGTATAAACCCTTTATCCAAACTCTCTTGTAGTTGTTTCTTCAGCTCCTCAAGCTCCAAAAAATCCATTCTATATGGAGTCTTGGATATTGGAAATGACCCAGGTATAAGATCAATTGATAATTCAACATCACTTCTAGGAGGAAGATCAGGAAATTCCTCAGGAAACACTTTAGAGAATTCCATCACAAAAAACTTATCTTGAAGGATGGTTTCTTCCTTAGACTCAATCATCTGAGCCAGATATGTGTGATCATAGGATAGTAATATCCACACTTGAGATGATGGAGGTAAAGAGTATTCATCCTCCTCCTTTCACTTGTATAGAATCGGGGGTCGATTTTATACATGGAGAGTTATTTCCTTCTCATGGCAATTTATGTTGGCTCTATATAAGGAAAGTCAATCCATGCCAAGAATTGCATCAAATTTAACCAGAGGGAGTATAATGAGGTTCTCCATAAAGTTTAATCCAAATATTATGGCAGGGAAGGAGTTATATTCAAAGGATGCAATGATTTTCCCACCTGTTGTACTCACTGATATCTTTACTTCCATAATTTTTGGTGGTGTTGGGATTGGTCTACTAAACATTGGAGATATAAAAGAAGGCATAGAACATGAATCAAAATGTATGTTCGCAATTCTTGAATGAATAACTAGCATACATATCACCACTTATTTGTCGGGGTTCACATCGGAAATAGTGATGGCAAAATCTCTGCCTTGCTACCTTGGAGGTTGTGGGTTTCCTTCAAAAACCCTTGTCTTTGGGAACTAATTTCTAAGATTCCCTAGTTCTTTACAATTGTAGAAATAAAAAATGCGTTGAGGTTCGAACGGAGCATTCCTCTCCTCTGTTTCATCTGTGGATTTTTCTTTTCGGTAGTTAACAGCTAGGTGCCCTTCTCTTCCATAACTAAAGCATTTCCTCGTCCCCTTCATGTAATTTCTGGGGTTCTCCTTTATACACATTTGTCAAGTGGGGTGATGGATGTTCTTAGAACCATTGGATTTGTCCATCAGACCCCCATAATTGAAGTCCACCTTATGCTTCTAATCCCTATGATACCCATAAGATTCTCCGATCTCTATTTCTACCTTGAGGGCACATCAGACAATTTCCTCATAGCTGTCGAAATCATGGATCACCAGTGCTTTTCGTAGGCTAGGTTTCAGCACACCCAAGAAGCGGTCAACCTTGCATTCAGGGGTAACGACAAAGTCAGAGGCGTATTGTGCAAGCCTTGTGATGTTTTCCTCATATGCTCCGACAGATTCTTCGTCTTTTTCCTTGAGGGAAAGGAAGTCCCTTTCCATATTAAGTCGGAGGTTGTGTGGAAAATATTTATCAAAAAAATCTTTCAGAAATCCTTCCATTACAATGCCTTGATCTCCTCCCAAGGATTCGTATTTTTTATCAACGTCCACCATTGATCAGCTTCTCCCTTCATATGATAATCAGCTATGAAAACCTTATCTTGTTCAGAACATTGAAGGATGGAGAAGATCTTTTCAATGGAGTTGATCTATTGTTCGGAGATTGAGGGAACTTGTTGGGCAAAAATCCCTCAAGGTATCATTGAAACATTTTTAGGTCATTGTGTTTATTGACAAAGTGAACATCTGAGTGGTGATTGTTGACAAAACAAAACAATGACATACAAATTTGTTGACAAAGATGATTTCATGATGGAATGTCGAGTTTAAGATTTTAGGTCAACGATCCATGTTTTATTCAGGAACGTCGACAAAAGGAATGGTTGATCTGAAGACGGTACAAAAAGAACAGATACAAGGTGGCTCCGTTTTCCAGTGTTTGACAAATTTTTGGGCCTGAAAATCATCAAATGAAGAAAAGAGGTTTTTGGAAAAGGGACTTGCGCGCCGTGTACTTGAAGGCTTGGAAACTTGCGCGCCATATGTTTTTCAACATCAGATCATCAAAATATGGAAAAGGGACAAGTGTCGCGCAAGTATTTTTGTGGTCGCACTGGTGACTTGCGCGCCGTGAAAGAGACTTGTGCGTTGATGCCTTGGAAGCTTGAGAACTTGCACGCCTGTGGTTTTTCAAGATCAGAAGGTCAAAATATGGCAAAGAAAAGAGTTTAGTGCAAGTTTGAAATTAGGTCGCGCAAGTGACTTGCAGGAGAAGAGACCCGTGCGCCGAGACATGCGCGCCGAAGGGAGACTTGCGCAACGTCGCGTAGGGTGGTCAAATTGCCTATAAATACTAGACCAACCCTCCTCATTCTTCACTAGATTTCAACACTTTGAATATTTAGAGCTCCCGTCACGCAGGGGTGGAAGTCGCGCAAGTGGTGGTGTGTCGCGCAAGTGGGACTTGCACGCCAGAGTAGGAAGTTGTGCACCAAGGGTGAGTTGTGCGCCTGAGGTGGTTTAGGCGAGGAAGGAAGTGAGTCGCACAGGTTTTGAGTTGAAGAAGCTTGAGTCATTCAAGTAGTTGAGGAAGACTTGCGCGCCAGTTGTGACTTGTGTGCCGATACTTGTGCACCAAGATTGACTTGCGCGCCAAGTAAGGTTTATTTCTAATAGTGATTTTCAGGCTGCGTGGAAGCCGGAAGCTTGCCCGATACCTTTTGTGCAAAGATATATTCATCTACGGGTGAAATTTGTACTTCAACAGAGCATCTACATACAGAGGAAGATGCATTCCTTCATGAAAATGGAGATACCTACAGGCCTATAAACTGTGAGTGGATTCCTTCTAGAGTAGTGAGCAAAGGAAGATAAAGAAGGTGATCCTCTCCACTGGTAGTGATCCAGAGAGAGAGAGAAATAGGGAGTGACCCATGGGAAAGCAGTGCACTGATCCTAAACTTTGTAAAGGCAGTGAGCCTAGGAATAGAAGAAATATATCCTGAACCTTTGTATCCACATCTAGTGAAGAATATTGGAATTTGGTACGACCAGAAACTTGTCGACGTATGCTCCTTGGACGTAGCCCAGTGAGGGTGAACCAAGTAAAAATCTATGTGTCTTCGTGATTACTTACCTGTATTGCATTTAAAGCATAATTATCAGATAAAGAAGAAAATAAGTGATCATAATAAACACACAAGTGAAAACAAAGTAACCCTTGTAATAAATAGGTCAAGATCCAGTGGGGTAGGAAGAACTTTGAAAAAGAATATTCATACCCTAATTCACCCCCCTCTCAGGGTATATAGGACCCTATTGGTCCTAAAAATTGGTATCAGAGAGAAGGATTCTTTTATCAGATTTGTTTGATCTGATTTGGTTCAGTAGATTGCTCAAGTTAAAGATCCAATCTTCTCTTATCACATTGTGCCATGGAAAAGGGAATAATATCATAGAAGAAGCAGAAGGTTGGTGGTATTACCCACTGTGGAATTGTCATTGGAAAGAGTGTGATTCAGTTAAAGGAGTCATGTAGTGAACAGAAAAATGGTTTAGATGAATCATACTATGAAAATACTTACTCATTAAATGATACTGAATGAATGAGTGAAGAACCTAATTTTCCAAGTGATGTTGGAACCACTGATGATGAAGAAACACCAAGAAGTCGAAAAGTAGAAGTTGTCCACAAGGTAAAGGAATTTGATCAGAAAGTGGATGAAGAAGTTAAATCTAAAGATATCCAGATCCAAGCATTGGAAATTAAGGTCAACAAGATAAGAGGCTTAAATCAAAGGCTTATTGACGTGGAAACTGACCTAAAGGAGAAGAATGATTCTCAAGGTGAGGAACTACAAAAGCTGGATAAAATGAAAGGAAAACAAAAGGCTGGTGATTATGAAGAGAGTCAAAAGTTAGATGAAGTTCAGAATATGAAAGCCAGAAATTTTGATCTTACTACACAGCTATCTGAGCTAGTTTAGAAGAATCAAAGACTAAAACAAGATAATGCATGTTGTTCTGATTTTGCTGCTCAAGAAAAATTGAAAGTAAAAAAGCAGAGTGACATGGTGGATAAGATGACACGTGAATTGGAAGATGAGATGACTAGAGGGAAGCTTCTCAAGGGATAAATTTATGTCCAAATTGAATAAAGGGATATGAATATTGAAAAGTTTGAAGAAGAGCTAGAATCAGTAAAGAAGAAAGTTGAGAAATCCAATACCAAAGGAAAGTATAAAATGAAGGATGCATTGCACTTACTATTTGATTATCCTTCAACAAGTGATGATAAAATGAAGAACATATATTCTATTTTTGAAGAGAAACAAAAAAAATATTTTCTCATCTCAAAGACCATATAGTTTGGGAAAACTGGTATTGGATTTTAAGAATCCCCTCCGATGCATGACAGAAAGAGAGCTATGAATAGTTCCAGAATTAGAGAAAATCCTGTAGGTGCTGGAGATAGGCCAAAGAGGATAGTTCCAAGAAGTAGTGATGACATGTGCTATTTCTGTGGGATTCTTGGCCATACATCAAGATTCTATCTAGAGGCACAGGAATATATCTCAGGATGTGAAAATAGAAACATTACTAGATCTAAGAAGAAGAATATGTGTCATGAGAAATCAGAGAGAAGAGTCTCTCAGAGGAAAGCATTCATTAGATGCTATTACTGTGGAAGAATGGTACACACCATGATTATGTGTCAAGAAGCTCAGGGGCTCAATGTCAGAAGAATAACTCAAGCTGCATCAATATCTCGGCTGAGAGATGATGAAATGAGGTATTCCTTTAATGGAAGATGTTTTATATGTTCTAATCACGTGCATTTCGCAAGACATTGTAGCAAGAAGAATGCGAAAAAGGAAAAGGATTCTAGAAAGAGATTCTTGACTCTAGTGATGTATAAAGAGATGTCTTATATTGGGAGACAATGTGGAAAGTTGGATAATAGGCTTCGAGCCTCAAGGGAATCGCATGGAGCTGAATGAAAGGTGTATATGTCACCTCCTCTTTCACACTCACAACCGCCCCTAAAAAATAACATGAAGAAATCTAGAAGAAAAAGGGAGGAAATGATGCAGTTGTGAGTAAGAAGAATGTACATTCAGTGGAGGACCCACCACCAACGCAAAATAGGGTGGTAACTCAGAAATATGATAAAAGAAAAATAAACAGAGAATGCATTGAAAAATTTTCATGTCGTGTGCGACCACAAGAAGTAGAGGAAAGAGGAAGATCCCTACAATGGAGGAAGGAGCAAGGGATAATGACAATAAGAGATATTTCTACTTAGAGAAGAAAACAAGGGAAATGGAATTAAGGTGGAACATCAAAGACGAAAATGTGTACTAGTGGGTTTAAACCCCAAATAGTGAGAAAGGCCAGGCCTGCATAATCTACATATCAGAAAAAGGCTCAGCATGTGGATAATGAATGCTTAGACATATTTCCAGGGAAGTTAAAGTTGGCTAGGCAGCTAGAAGAAGAAAATAAATAGTGTGATGCTCTGTAAGAAAGAATCAACGAGTTGACCCGTCAGGATCAACCACCATCATCGTCTTGAGGATTCAAGAAACCCCTATCCCTATGTATTTAAATGCTATTAACTGATGATTCAAATGTTTCAGGATTCAGGGAGATACGATCCAAGGGGAAGTGGCATCTAAAGATGCAAAGTGGAAAGTTGATATGCTTCAGAGTTTCAACTAAATCAAATTAGGTACCAAAGTTTAAGAAGAATGGGAGTAACATAGCGTAATAGGAAGTGATTGTGTTATTAACTTTATCTCTTGTTTCCTACACTGAGTCCCAACTCAGTAGGCTTAGGGATTTTGTTAACGGCTTAATTCCAAGTAGAAGATGAGAAAAAAATTTCATGAGGAGAAGAATGGTTATGAGTCTAAATAGTGGGACTAACCCCAGGAAGTGTTTCATAACATAGGGGGAGCATTCAATAACAAAATCCGATGCAAGATCCATCAATGAAATAATTGAATGACTCGAATCAGGTTTCGTCTATAGAGGGAAGAAATATTGCAGGGGAAGCAGCAATAATCAAGCATTTCATGCTTACTTATTTTTCTCTAACAATGTGGTATCAGCTGACTGTTTTCAGGATACCAAGAAGCTGCGAGAGAGTATCAACAATGGTTCAACAAGAAGATTGGAAAAGTAGTAGAAGGAAATGACGTCATTAAACAACGACATAGTGAAAATTTTTCTATTGAAATTGAAGAAGTGGTAATAGACTCAGGGAGAGAAGAAGTGGCTGATGTTGATTTAGAAGAAGATACTGATAGTGAGTACAAGGAAGTAAAATCCTTATCTACACAAAATCCAAAGAGTTGAGCTGAAATTGATAGGCAGAATATCATCAGTGATTAGTGAGCTCCAGTTCAAACAATAATAATAAAATCACTACAGCAGACATCATTACTATCACAAGTTGAGCCGAAATGCTTTGCTGATGCAGCTGAAGATGAAAACTGGGTTCAGGCCATGAATGAAAAGCCAGATCAGATTGAGAAGAATCAGACGTGGGAGATTGTTTCGAGACCAGCAGATAATAATGTCATCGGGACTAAATGGGTATTTCATAACAAGATGAATGAGGATGGTGTATTGGTTTGGAACAAATCACGGCTAGTGTGCAAGGGGTACTCCCAAATAGAGGGTATTGATGTTGATGAGACTTTTGCACCTATTGCAAGGATGGAGATAATCAGATTATTTTTGGCCATAGCAGTGTAAAGAAAGTTCAAAGTGTTCTATATGGATGTAAAATCTACATTCTTGAATGGAGTTCTGTAAGAGGAGTCGTATATTGAGCAGCCAGATGGTTTTCTCATTCATGAGGATGAGAACAACGTTTGCAGGCTGAAGAAGGCATTGTATGAGCTGAAAAAAGCACCAAGAGCATGGTACTCACGGCTTGATCAATACTTGAAGAAGCTTGGTTTCCATCGTGGAGGAGTTGATTACAATCTCTATTTTAGCAATGGTAGTAATCAAAGAATGATGGTGTTGGTGTATTTCGATGACATAATATTTGGCGGATCAGATGAATCTCAGTGCAGATAGCTTTCTGAATTCATGAAAAATGAGTTTGAAATGTCAATGATTAGAGAGATAATGTTTTTCCTTGGTCTACAGGTGACACAAGGAAAGAATGGAACATTCATTTCTCAATCCAAATTTGCCAAAAACGTTTTAAGAAGGTTTGGAAATGAGAATTCCAAGGAGATGAAAACTTCGGTTGCTACTCAGATGAAATTATCAAAAGATGAGGATGGCAAGGAAGTTAATATTACCGAATACAGGTAAATTATTGGGAGCATTCTGTACTTGACCGCAACAAGGACGTATATTGTTTTCGCCACATGCCAAGCATCGAGATATTAGAGTAATCCCAAGGAAACCATATTCTTGCAGTGAAAAGAATACTTCATTATATCCAGGGCACAGTGGATTTTGGCCTGACATATACTGACAAATCTCAGACAGAGTTATTGGGATATACTGATATAGACTGGGCCGGTTCAGCAGATGACAGAAAATAAACTCTAGGTGGTGTATTCTATCTTGGTGGATTGTGTATTTCTTGTCTAAGCAAGAAGAAAGATTGCATTTCGTTGAGCACTGTGGAAGCTGGGTATATTACGGCCACTCAAGAATGCACATAGTTATTTTTATTGAAGCATCAGCATAAAGATATGGGAGTTGAGGTGAAGTCTCCGATCAGAATCCAGTGTGATAACTCAAGTGCTATAAATCTTAGAAAAAATATTGTCCATCACTCAAGGACAAAGAACATTGAGATAAAATATCATTTTATCAAGGAGAAAGTTGAGCAGGTAATCAGGAAGTTGGAGTATGTGCCTACATAGCTACAAATTGCAGACATTCTGACAAAGGCCTTACCCAGGGAAGATTTTGAGAGGCATCGATTGACTCTGGGAGTTATGTCGACTCCCCGCACTTGAAATAGTGTGGATGTGGACCCCCCCCCCTCCCTGAGGTATGATGTGTTTTCCCTAATGTGATGATATGTGTTTTCTACTCTGTTATAGACTTCAAAGGAGTAACCATTGGGTTCGTTGAAAAAGGGGGAGAAAATAGTGATTTTTCAAGGGGGAGACAGTGTGGCTATTTATGAAATATTGATAGATAAGGGGAGAAGCTGATAGGTGGAGCAGCCAGATAGGGGGAGTTGAAGCTAGTTGAACATGCTTAGCCAGAGCTTATCTTGGACAACATAGGAAATAGGGCTAAAGAGGTGTTGAAGTTGTGGGAAGAAAGGGGGAGCGTATAAAATCTGATGATGCTAGAACAGATCAACCAAAGAATAGATATCACGGCAGCTGAGGATCGTGATAAAAGCAGAAGAGTGGTGTTGGAAAGTGGTAAGAACATTTCCAAAAATTATTATCCATTTGGCAACAATTGGTATCAGTTAGGTGTCAACAATGGGTGTCAGAGATGAAGTGATTCATTAATGAACTTTTCATTTACTCTTGTTTCTCACGCCGATCATTACTCATGTGGGATTAGAGTATGTGTTGAGTAAATCCTTGATCGCTATCAGAATCGCGACATGAGAACAGTGTCTGAAGAAGTAACGATATATCTTTTTATAGAAGAGTTGTCAACAAACCCAAAAGGGGAGATTGTTGGGAAAAATCCCTCAAGGTGTCATTGAAGCATTTTTTAGGTGATTGTGTTTGTTGACAAAATGAACATCTGAGTGGTGATTGTTGACAAAGAAAAACAATGACATGCAAATTTTTTGACAAAGAGGATTTCATGATGGAATGTCGAGTTCAAGATTTGAGTTCAACGATCTATGTTTGATTCGAGAATGCCGACAAATGGAATGGATGATCTGGAGATGGTACAAAAAGAACAGATACAAGGTGGCGCTGTTTTCCAATGTTTGCCAAATTTTTTGGCATGAAAATCGTCAAATGAAGAAAAGTGGTTTTTGGAAAAGGGAATTTCATGCCATGTACTTGAAGGCTTGGAAAGTTGTGTGCCATATGTTTTTCAAGATCAGATCAAAAAAATATGGAAAAGTGACAAGTGTCGCGCAAGTATTGGTGTGGTCGTGCAGGTGACTTGCATGCCGTGAAAGAGACTTGTGCGTCGATGCCTTGGAAGTTTGAGAACTAGCGTGACTATGGTTTTTCAAGATCAGAAGATCAAAATATGGCAAAGGAAAGAGGTTCACGCAAGTTTGGAATTAGGTCACGCAAGTGACTTGCAGGAGAAGAGGCCTGCGCGCCGAGACTTGCGTGCCGAAGGGAGACTTGCGCACTGTCACGCAGGGTGGTCAAATTGCCTATAAATACTAAACCACCCCTCCTCATTCTTCACTAGAGTTCAACGCTTTGAAGATTCAGAGATCCTATCACGTAGGTGTGGAATTCGTGCAAGTGGTGGTGTGTCGCGCAAGTGGGACTTGCGCGCCATAGTAGGAAGTTGCGCGCCAAGGGTGAGTTGCGCGCCTGAGGTGGTTTAGGAAAGGAAGGAAGTGAGTCACGTAGGTTTTGAGTTGAATAATATTGAGTCCCGCAAGTAGTTGAGGAAAACTTTTGTGCCAGTTGTGACTTGTGCGCCGATACTTGCGCACCGAGATTGACTTGCGCGCGAAGTAAGGTTTCATTCCAGCAGTGATTTTCGGGCTGCATGGAAGCTGGAAGCTTTCCCGATACCTTTGGTGCAAAGAGATATTCATCTACGGGTGAAATTTGTACTTCAACAGAGCATCTACATACAGAGCAAGATGCATTCCTTCATGAAAATGAAGAGACCTATAGGTTTATAAAGTTTGATTGGATTCCTTCTAGAGCAGTGAGAAAAGGACGCGAAATAAGGTGATCCTCTCCACCGGTTGTGAGCCAGAGAGAGAGAAATAGGGAGTGACCCTTGGGAAAGTAGTGAGCTGACCCTAAACATGGTAAAGGCAGTGAGCTTGGGAATAGAATTGATCTATCCCAAACCATTGTATCCACATCTAGTGAAGAATAGTGAAATTTGGTACGACCGGAAACTTGTCGGCATATGCTCCTTGAACGTAGCCCAGTGAGGGTGAACCAAGTAAAAATCTCTGTATTTTCTTGATTACTTCCCTATATTTCATTTAAAGCATCATTATCAGATAAAGAAGAAAATAAGTGATCATAATAAACACAAAAGTGAAAACAAAGTGACCCTTGTAATAAAGAGTTCATGATCCAGTGGGGAAGGAAAAACTTTGAAAAAGAATATCCATACCCTGATTCACCCCCCACTTAGGGTATATAGTCCCCTATTGGTCCTAAAAGATCCGATAATCAATTAAAAGTAGGATGCATTTGTCTCAAGAAGCTCTCGATAGTGACTTGTTCTTTCTTATGGGGGTTGAAAATTTCTCTTGACCCATGTTTCTATTCAAATATTGAGTTAACTAAGAGATATGTGTGACAAAGTTCACGATTCCTACTCCAATGGGACTGGGAATCTCATTAGCACATTCTTCACATTGATCTTCACATTGTTTTTTAGCCTGAGTTCTCCTATTACAGACCATTAGCTGGAATAAAAGGAAAGTTCGGGGTAAAAAATAAAGGTTAATCCAAGGATGAAATTAATGACATATAAATAACTTATATTTCCTTAACATATGAATCTATTGGCTTCAGTGTATGTTATCCATGATCTAATTTCTAAGGGAATTTTTTGTCCCTTAATAATGGTTCATACAAATCTTGTGAATTTAACAAAGCATATCCCCGGGGAGTGTTGTAAACAATAGTGAAACAGGTCTGTTGTCATGCACCAGTTCCTGTTCGAGTCTAGCTCAAAGTGGTGTTTTCGGGTTTTACCCCTAGGAAACATCTGTTCAAGAGCCACCTCTACCTGCTCATATCCAGACATGGATTTATTTTCTTGATAAACCGCTTAATCAATACTCTCCAATACATAGGGATGTTTTTATTATACTCATTCTTCTCTCTAAGTCTTAACTAGGGTTATTTAATCCTAATCCCAATAATAACTTAACCTATCTTGTGATACTAACTATAACCACCCTGCTTTTTATTACACACTTAAACCTGATTTATTACATAAAATCATCACCTGATATAAAATAGAAGACTGATAGGTCTAGTGTATTTGAGGATTAGAAACATTACATAATAGGTTAGAACATAAAACATACCACATATTTATTGAAAACTTTCTTTACATAACCACTACATTCCCTTATACTTAGCATTGCACAGGATAACCTAAGGACATGCATAAGAATGGGGTGAGCTATAAATCCCAGTAAGTAAATAAACATGTAATAACATGAGGAATACAATACATGTTAGACAATTGGAATATCAATGGAGCACAATAGAAACATGAACATAAATTCATGATAAATCATGATAATCATAACATGGAAATACGACAACAACACTTAACATGGAATTAGCATGAGCCAAGACTCATTGCACATGGAGCATGAGTAAACCCTCATTTCACATGGATCATGAGTAAAACCTTTTTTTACTTGAATTATAATGAGTCAACACCCATTTCACATGACATATCATGATACTACACTTTACCCAATGCATTTGAGAGCTATTAGGGCACACCTTTCTTAAACATTTCATTTCATACATAAGTGTGCAACATGGATCATATAACATGGAATCAATCAACATCAAAAGTTATTCCAAGATTATGTAATGTGGAATAAATACATGAATTTACCATTCATTATATATATGTGCATAAAGTTGAATACCCTTGATAGAGACATGTGTATGGTATTCACTACAAAATGATCTTGTCCTGGAAAAAAGCGGTGCAGTTTTGGAAGCATAATGGTGTGACATAAGGATTCATGAAAATGGTTGATGAGAGAAAAAAGAGAGTCACATAATATGTACATGAAATGGAAAGTAAGGGGTTCATATAGATACATGTCCCACAAAACTTAATGGAATTTATATGCATAATAAAAAAGAATTACTTGGATGTAAAAGAACTGAGAGAAATCCATATGGAATTTCAGCATGGTAACGGGTGTACTTGGGAATAATTAATGAGAGAGAAAAGGGTCTCCCTATATCCAAACATAATGTGGGAAGTATGAGGGAGGTTATAAATCATACCCAAACATTTTTAATCAAAAACAAAAGGGCATAACAACTTTAAAAAAATTGGAAAAAAATGAGAATTGAGGAAAAACCTTTACTTGGAAGTGTGCATTCAAAGGCCTGAGAGAGGCTTGAGAGAGTCTTATTGTGAGCTTGGGGAGCCTTGGAATGATTCTAGGTAGAGGAGTCCAGAGGTTGGACGAAATCCAAAGGAATTTAGGGAAGATTAAGTGGGATCCTGGGTGGGTGTATATAGGAAAGGAGAAGGAATTCTTTATTATTTTGGTTTGGGTCACCACACATTAAAATATTCATTACCACAAACCATCAAATGGTTTTTGCCTATGATTTTTTCCAAAGGGGAGTGGAAAAAAATATTTTATAAGGGAAATGGAAAAAATTCTTAAAATAATAGGGGGTCTTATGTGGATGTGAGTCACACCCTCAAGGAAAAAAATTTAAAAAGAAAAAATGTTTTATAAGTTATAGAGGGTCTACTAAGGAATCATAAAATTAATAAAACAAATCCAAAAACACATTATTTTTAGGATTAAACATTTATTTTCCGAAAATATCATGTATAGTATTTTATTACATCACTATTGGGTCATTATGATGTCATAAAACACATTATATATTTAAACGGTATTTAATTTTTACCCAAAAAAATAAGCTGTATCAGAAAATTATGAAAAATTCACCATTGGTTAATTTTGACATCTTGATTCCAAATATAATATTCATTTTATCTAAATAATTTTCTAAATATATTAATTTTTCAGTTTTAAAATAAAATCTGGCATTTATCACAAATTCATAGGTTTTGACAAAAAATGGCTTTCAAACATTAATATAAATTTCAATTTCATTAATAAAATTATACGATCGTTTATATTTAATAAAAAGTAATTTAATAATAATAATATTTTATTAAACTATTATTTAATTCAAAAATCCATTAATTCATCAAAATAGATTTCTTAGTTGAATAATAACTAAAAACTATTTGCAATTTAAAAACAATTTACAATGTAACAATAATAAAATGAAGGTATATTATTTATTATATAAAAATATAATGTACATAATCATATTAATAAGGTCTTGTTACATAACCCCTTATAACACCTGCATAAGACCTTAGGGTAAGGTGCGTGATGGTGATAGACTCTTCGGGTGGCTCAGATAACATTGCTCGAGTGGTAATCTCTATGAACATCCACTTCTCTTGTAGGCGGTTCCGCTTGAGCTTAACGCAATCAAGCTTGGCATGGTCTTGGTCAAGAGCAAAGCCCAATGATGCCACCTCCTTTCTGAGCTCCAATAAATGGGCTTCGTATGGGGAAATTCTACTCGATGAGGCCATCTCTTCCTTTGTATGAGTAAATTGGATTTGTTAAAGCCCTATATTTATACTAATCATATAATCACTGTTCAATGACTATATTAGCAAAGGTCATAATTATTAACAATATTTTAAAATCTAGAAACATAAAACAATAGAATTTCATATGTTGTATAACCATTTCACATATTAAGGTATTTAATTAGATCAAGAGAGATGTTTGGGTCATTACACGGACCCGGTAGGCTATGTCAGATCTAGGTTGGGTTAGGCAGAGTCAGTCTGATTGGGTCAGAATGGACCTGAACCCAACCGAACCCTTTTTACATAAATTCCCATAACTCTCAAACTGTGGGTCTGTTTAATGAGTTGTTTTCATTGTGGGAACCCTCATGAAGAGGCAGTACTTTTGAGATACTCTAAGAGAGTATGTGTGGAAGTTAGTGTATAACCTATTGGCTCGAGGAGTAGGTGTAATGGGAATGAACATGCTAAGTACATAATCTTACGGATGGATGAGACCTAAAAGCTATGTGATTACCTATACTATTCTTTTTACCTAAAATATGTGTCTTATCAAGGATTTTGTCTTATTAAGACTAAGTCAGTACTCCCTTATCCCATCAGGGTGTGGGTCTTCTAGTCTTTGACGATAGTCCATGTGTTTCCTACACTCTATGTGTTACTTGTACTCTATGTGTAATATACACTCCATGTGTTCCCTACACTATGTGTGTTACCGATACTCTATGTGTTACTACTTGAGGGTACTATGTATTATTACAACAAACTTGTTTACCTACCATAGATATGTACTTGGTGTGAATTGACTCTAGTGACTCTCTTGATTATTCTTTTTAGAGGCTACACTTTGTGTACCTCTTTGGTAGTTTTCTTGGGGTATTTTTAGTGGTTTAATATGCGGTATACTTCGTGTATTTATTTCATAGTGTACTTAATTTGTTTTTTGTATGGTGTACATTGTGTATTTTATTAGTGGTGTTACCTATGTGGTTTCTGGGACCCTACTAAGTATTGTGTTACTTACCCCTAAACAAGCTTCTCCCACGTGTGTTGTGCCTTGTGAAGATGATAGACACCTCTGATGAAGTCCTTGCTGGGTAGAAGACAACTGGTGCTTTAGGGTGGTCTGACAGACAAGGTATGCTTCAATGAAATTTAGATAGATTACTGTACCTACCCTTCATGTGGGGTTTTCTATAGATGATATAAAATATCTTGTGTCGTTCCATATTAGTTGGGAATATATACTGGACCCTTTTAATTTTGGATTTGTACCTTAATCTAAGTTGTTTTCCTTAATGGTTCACATCCATGTTTACTTAGTGTTTTCAGTTTTATATTTTTCTTAGAGATAGGTGTGTCCGTAAAGGTACTAAGGAAAATTACTCCCACTTGTAGGATATGCCTACTCGGCGCTAGTTGCCATCCAATGGAAAATGGTAGGTGGGCTTGGGGTAGTCATGAAATGGGGCCCAGGGGACAAGACATGACAGATTGGTGTCAATAGAAATTTGGTTTTACTCTTATTTTGGGGAAATATTGTTAAGTACTTTTAGTTCAGATTTCAGGTCACGAAACACAGTGTAGGTGTGGTGGCCGACGTATCCATACACCAGGAGCTTGAATATTTATTTTTGGATTGGTACATGAAAACACTGGTTTCATGCATCATATAGGAGTTGAGTGTGATCTCGTGTCCTTCTTGAGTCATAGACATCTCACCAAGTATACTATATTAATAATTGAACATTTTGTTCTTTTTCAGGATTCTTTCACACAAGTATCCAGCAAGGATTCTGGGGAATGACCACAAGGATGGTCCTGCATGTGATGATGAATCTGTGTATATATTGTTTCCAAAGTTAGAACATCACGGTAGTGTACCAGCAATACCAACACCCATAGAGAACTAGTTCCTATCGGTGCTACCGTTAGTGGATGCACACAAGCTTAGTTCATTGTATGAGTTCCAGAAAAAGATACATCCTAGGTTCTGAGGTGAAATAGATCCTTAGGTATCTATGGACTGGTTGGATATGGTGACGTGAGTCTTCCAATTAGTGAGTATGACTCCAGACTAGATGACAGTCTTAGCCACAAGCTTTCTTCAAGGCTCGATAGGGAGATGGTGGAGCCTGATGACTCAGACGCATGAGGAGGTGACTCTATTATATATAGACTTGGAGAGCCTATTCAGGGAGGAGTTATTTCCAATGATGTTATGCTTTATGCATATACAGGATATACTACTCTTTCTGAAGGCATCCAGTTACTAGTAGAGTACTCAGTGAGATTCCAGGATCTTTCTCACTACTCTACCAACATGGTGTAGGACCCATTCTATAGGTATTTCACTTTATTACAGGGACTAAGATACGATATTAGGGAATTGGTGATATCCCTTATCATCCCTACACATGATGGGGTGCTAGATCGAGTTATACTCATGGAGGTCTTTCTTGCAGAGTAGGCACTAGTGGTGGGAGCTACCACCGTGCATCAGGCAGCAGAGTCTTCGGTAGCAAGAAGCTGACAGCTAATGCAAGGACCCAAGAAAGTAAATCACTCTATGGGAAGACCCTAGGAATCGTGTTCAGTGGAGCGGGTCTCCCAGGGAAGATAAAGTCGGTAGAAGGATAGGTTGTGCTACTCGTGTAGATGTCAGGGGATTCTTGCTAGAGATTATATGAACAGTTGTAAGACTGACTAAAAGATGGTCAAGGTACCTCTAAGGCAATAGAGGAGGAAGGAACATGGTGGTCCTCCTTGAAGTTGATGTGGAAGAAAAGTAGTACGAGCAGTAGGAGGTGGACAGAGGTACCAGGGACTACACCACCACCCCTAGGTCGTCCACCATGAGCTTAGTGAGCTGGTGGACTGGGGTGAGGCCATCTCCATGCCATGAATGCTTATGAACCCAAGAATCATGGTATTATTTGATGTATTATGTATTCATTTTCCACCCTTTCTATTGTTTTTATAGACTTGGGTTCCAGTCACTCTTTTCTTGCCACAATCCTTGTTTGAGACACGGAGATTCCAATGGAACCGTTTATTGGATCCTTAGGCTTAGAGACTCATATAAGAGGAGATTCAATGATCACACACTAGTTCCATCATTGTTTCCTTACTATTGGAGGGAAATATTTTTTATTGGGGTCTTTTGGTGGAAGTTTTGAGGCCTTACGGCTTCATTCTGAGTATGGACTAGTTATCCACAGTTAATAATCAGATCGACTGTTTTAAGTGCATAGTGTGGTGTGTCTGCGGAGATGGGACTAGGTTTTCTTTTGTTATAAAAAGGGATACACAATTAGTGTTGGATGGACTAGCACATAAGAGGGTGCATCTAATCACACATGAGTTAGCTAGCACGACCCTCAGTGTAGTGGATGAGATGAGTCCTTAGTTTCCAATAGTGGTGGTTGAGTACAAGGACATCTTTTCTAAACATATTACAAGACAACCTTCTAGTAGGGAGGTAGAATTATGAATTGAC
The DNA here is from genome assembly GCA_963277665.1 of Viscum album. NCBI lineage: Eukaryota > Viridiplantae > Streptophyta > Magnoliopsida > Santalales > Viscaceae > Viscum > Viscum album. The sequence goes on along the minus strand of OY728125.1, from coordinate 1,467,952,027 downwards.
ATGTACATCAGGATGACACCAATATCTACACAGGTATATCATATGGATCCTAAAGAGATTTTTGAATTAAGGGTACAGTTGGAGGACTTGCAATGAAAGGGGTTCGTGAGGCTTAGTGTTTCACCATGGGTAGCCACAGTTTTGTTTTCGAAGATAGAAAATGGGAGTTTGAGGTTAGGTGTGGACTTCTGTCACATAAATCAGGTGACTGTGAAGAATAAGTATCCACTACCGATGATTGATGACCTCTTAGATCAGCTGAAGGGAGCTAGATGGTTCTCGAAGATAGACCTCAAATCAAGCTACCACCAGCTTTGTGTACGGGATGAGTACAACCCAAATATGGCTATAAGGGGTCACTACAGCCACTATGGGTACTTAGTGATGTTATTTATCATGAAGAACTCCCCAACGATGTTCATGGGACACACGAACTGAATCTTCCAGCTGTACTTGGACTGGTTTGTAGGGGTCTTTATTGATGACATCCTCATGTGCTCAATGCCTGAGGAGGAGCACATGATACACTTTATGTTGGTCCCAAACCTACTTTAAGAGCTTTAGATTTACGGGAATATCTCGAATTGTCATTTATAGATACAAGAGGTCCACTTTCTATGAAAGATCATTCGGGATTCTAGAGATGCAGTAGATCCAGTGAACATAGAGGCGGCGCATGCTTGGGATCCCCCAAATAATGTTACCATGGTGAAGAGTTTCCTTGGGTTTACTAGGTACTATCGGATGTATGTACCTGAATTTTCCAGAGTAGCAACATCCATGAATAAATTTACATGAAAGGGGAAACATTTTGTATGGATGGAGAAGTGCTGGATTTCTTTCAATAGCTGAGATAGAGTTTCGCAAGCCCTCCCATCCTAAGATTTCCAAAGGAGGATGTTTAGTATGTTGTGTTTTATGGTGCATCAGGGAATGGTATTGGTTGTGTCTTGATGTAGGAATAAGTGGTGATTGCCTATGTTTCGTGATAATTGAGACCACATGAGTAGAACAATATGACCCATGATCTCGATTTGGCGGTGGTAGTCTTGGTTTTGAAGATGTGGTGACACAACCGTATGGGTGAGTGGTTTATCATCTTCTTAGACACCAAAAGCCTCAGGTATGTCTTTTCATAGAATGATCTGAACCCGAGACAATGGATTTGGCTAGAATTCCTCCATGACTATGACTTTGAGATAGTCTACACTCTTGGTAAGGGGAATGTGGTAGAATATTCTCTCATTCATAAATCGAGTACAAAGATACTAAATGAGGCCTCTGAGTAGTTGGCCTCACTTAAGATATCCTTCATGGATGGAGTTGAAACAACTTATCTCTATTCGATGGTGGTTACCCCTCCACTCTTACAGTGCGTGCAGGGAGGCACAACTCAGAGATGTTAGTTGAGAGACTACATTTGATCAGATGTCTGCAGGTCATGCCCCTTATGGATATTCAAAAGGTGGGGACCACATCATCATTTTCATAGGACACACAGTATTACCAGAAATGTTATGTGAGGTGGTTTTGAAAAATTTCTATAAATCCCCTTTGTCTCTACATCCAAAATTTAAAAAGATGTACTAGGACCTTCGACATTAGTTTTGGTGATTGGGGATGAAGAAGGTAGTGGCACAATTTGTCTTCAGATGCCTCACTTGTCTGCAAGTGAAGGCTGAGCACTAGGTTCCAGCAGGTTTGAATCAACCCCTTGAGGTGATGGAGTGGAAGTGAGATGGAATATTGATGGACTTTGTGATGGGTTTACCATGTACATACAGAGGGAACAATACCTTCTGGGTGATCATTGACTGACTCACCACGTCAGACGATCTCCTAACAATTTGCGAATAGTGTTCAATATAGATCTTGGGAATCCACTACATATAAAAAATAGTTCGACTCCATGGATTCCCATCTGTTTAGTCCCAGATCATTATGATATTTTCACATCCCATTTGTTGAAGGTATTCATGAGGTGTTTGGGACTCAGCTACGCTTTAGCACAGCATTTCACCTTTAGATAGACGACCAAATGGAGTAGACCATTTAGGTCTTAGAAGAGATGATATGTGCCTAAATCATCAATTTTGGCCTTAGATGGGAGGATCACCTTCCCCTGGTGGAGGTTTTATACAACAAATGCTACCACTCTAACATAGGTATGGCACCATTCGAGGTTTTGTACGGTCTACCCTGTAGGTCGTCACTTTGCTGGCTAGACCACAGAGAGTCAGCTATAACAACCCGCCTTCACGAAGATGAGGGAAGGGACAGCTGGTTGTCAGACCCTTCCTTCTTCTTGTTGAATGAGATATAATGACCACCGAGACCCGCCTTCAGTAGGTCCCGGAGTGGTAACTAGCACCAAGGGTATAGAACCACACACAAGACGTAAGGCATTACCCTTTTTATTTCATAGGATCGGGAGATAAGATAGTGAATCACAACAACACCAAAAGAGGAAATACAAGTGAATCCAAAACAAACCTTTACCATAATCATGTTCCAAAAGTAAATGCTACAAGGTACAAGAAAACCCCAAAATGAAAAATACCAAATAGAGGAAAACAACAACAGCAACTACCCCAACCTCCGGACTAGCACGATCTTGCATGTTCCCTAAAGTCCTCTTGTAAACCTGAAAACAGTTTTATACACGTAGGGTGAGTATACAAGTATACTCAGCAGGGAAAACAAAGACGCATGTGCACAAGTGGGGATCCATTCTAATGCCCCGTGATAAAGGAGATAACACAAGAATCTGACAAGGTAAACTATCCACCCAAGCATCACCATGGCACACTCCCCAAATAATGCAAGTCAAGTAATATATAGCAATAACACATCGATATTTGGGTACCCCGCGCCACTTTCCCACTGGTTATTTGAAACATCCTATGCATCGAACCTCTCCTGTCATTCTATCTGTAGTCCCACTACCACACCCTGCCCTCACACACCTAGGCCACAAACTGAACATCCCACCCACAAACACCTGGGCCACCAAAACTATTTTCATTCCCAAAGACACCTAGGCTTCATCCTGGAGACACATGGGAAAAAACCTTCCCGCAGACACCTGGGCCAACCACCAAAACTACCTTGCCTGAAGAACCTTGGGCTATAATGGACCTCAGGCCATAACATCCTGCCCGATGAATCTTGGGCTATTCAGGAAAGGGAGCAGAAAAGGAGCTAATAACCAGCCACTCATAAGAGTGTTGGGAAAAACACCCTCCCCCATGAAATGGGGGTGTTTGGCACAAAGTTCTCAACAAGGGTGGGGTGTGAATAAGAAACATAAAAACTAAAAATATAAGTATAATTAACAAGAACTCACCCCAACCTAGGGGTTTCAAAACCAACCTAAGCACAAACACCCTAATTACTATTCATTCATAAAAGAAAGGAATAGAACTCACGGCCAAGTCACAACTCATTCCCAAAACTCATTCCCCATTTAACCCATTATTGCTTTCATGTTCAAATGATCCCATTTCGGTGAATTATACACTACTGGGTAACTAACCAGAAATCCACAAGCCATAGAAAGAGAAACATCCAAACAACAATTTAAGCATTCACACCCAGTTCTCTTGTGAAGTCACAACAACAAAGGGATCAGTGAGATCCCTCAATGTACTGGAACCAAACCAAGCCTTGAGATATAGCCACGCACGGCTTCATATTCACAACCAACAATCGTACCACAACAAAGGATCCCATCCTCATCCACAGCACCTCATGAGAATATAGCAAGAAAACACACCTACTACCAAACAGAGTAGGGAAACTTTTATATTTATTCATATTATTCATTAGGTTCTTCATTCTATTGGTTAACCGGGGTGATCACACAAGGATTTTTCTTCACTATACATTCATCAAATCATCTGATTTTATGTGATTAACCAAATTCCCATGTTGGATCCATTCAATCATCACAGACAGAGGTTCATTAATGCACAAATAAAGACCACCAATGGCCATGATTTTTATTGGGAATAGGCCCGCCCAATTCAAAACATAAATAATCAAGGGTAAGGAAAAAATAGCAAAACATAAATCAACCCCCCCCCCCTTCATTATTTAAATGTCTTTTCATTATCTTCATTGATTCTTGGTTTCATCCATCCCACAGAAACAAAAATCATACCTCCTCAGATGATACACAATAAAGAGAGATGAAGGAAAACCCTACATGGATGATCAACGACGAATTATTTTTCCATGCGCCAATAACTTAGGATTTGCGTCTTGTAGGGGAGGAACTCTGGGGACTCCAAGGATGATCCGAAAATCCCCAGCACAGGCGCACCACAATCCTCGAGAAGGAATCTCCAAATGCCCCAAGGGAAGAGCGAACCCGACCAAGAAGAAGAAAAGGAGGAAAGATAGTGTGATATGAATATGAGAACTGGCGTTACTGGATATCAAGATCTTCGGTAGTTTTAATGGATAATCGTGGTTTCACCACGCTATTGGGTAGTTACACATGACAGAATTAATTGTTTTTTAATAACTCTCATCGGGAAAAGGTGGTAACAGCTGTGAAATTAAAGGATTTTATATAAATAGAGGGGAACATTACACGAACACACGGCTGGGTCCGTTAAGGGTCATCCCACTATTATGAATTTAAACATTTATTATGGGGCCCAAAAATGGCCTTGAACCATTTGAAAAAGTCAAAAATGTCTAAAAGAAGCATTATGGGAAAACTGTGAAGAAAAACATGACAAGGCTGTGTGACACCGATCTTGTCACACCGATCGGTGACACATCGATCGACAACACACCAATAGGTCACACCGATTGGTCGCACCGATCAGTGACACGTCGATCGTATCACACAGATCGTGTCACACTAATCGGGGAGACACCGATCGGTGACACACCGATCGTGTCGCACCGATCGGTGACAAGCTGATTGTGTCACACTGATCGTGTCACACCGATTGGTGAGACACTGATCAGTGACACCGATGGGTGACACACTGATCATTTCATGTTGATCAGTCGCACTGATCAGTGACACACCGATCATGTCATGCCGATCAGTCGCACACCAAAATGAAGTCGTACCACCGAGATGCCATCTTTAGGACCCAAAATTTGGCAAAGGGATGGGCCATGAGGGTCTCGACCATTACATTAGATACCTCTCGAACTACTCTTTTCCTCGAGAATAAAAGATATGCCTGAAGAGGAGATAGGTGTCCGAAAACCTTTCCTCAAATGATACCCCTCAGGGACAAACCACCCCAAACAACGACGCCGAACTCAAGGTCCATATTTTCCCGACACACAGTTCTGGGAGTTCCTTCCTCCAAGTCAAGATACTATCCTCTTTGGGTGGCACTGACTCACCCGCACAGGTTTAATCGCATCCACCCTAATGCGTCTTGGTTAGGGATCAAGTCCTCCCTTTGCAAAATATCAGGACTTTTCATAACATTCGCATTGTAGGGAAACAAAACACCTCATAAACCAACAAAGTCAGGATTACATCACAAATGAGTACAAAAAAAACAGAAAAAAAAACTCAAAATATATCTGGGTATTGGGCACACATTTTTGCCTCCCATTCCTAGGTACTATCTTTGTTCCCACCATGCCTCCATAACACAAGAACCAAGGGAATGGTCCTTCCACGGAGAGCCCTCTCCTCATGATCCTTGATTCTCACACGTATTTCCACAAACGTCACGTCGACCTCGATGTACAGATTTCCCTAGTTGAGGACGTGTGAATCATCTTGTAGATACCTTCAGAGTTGTGACACATGGAAGACGTCATGTATTCTCAGTAGCGGCGGTGGTAGCGCTAGCTGATAAGCAAATTCATCGACCTGCCACAGTACTTTGAATGGTTTGACAAACCTAGGAGAAAGCTTACTCCCCTTACCGAAAATCTATTGTCCACAACAAGGGGAGACCTTCAGGAATACGTGGTCCCCTACCTCAAACTCTAAGGGTCTCCTCCTTTTATCAGCATATGACTTTTGTTGGTCCCGGGCCACCTTCATCCTCTCCCTTATAAGCTGAACCTTCTCAGTCATGCTCTTCACCACCTCCGGACCAAGGACACCTGCTTCCCCAAACTTGGTCCAACATATGGGTGAGTGACATGGCCTTCTATACAAAGCTTCGAATGGATACATGCCAATGGTAGAGTGATAGTTATTATTGTAGGAAAACTCTACCAAAGTCAAGTGTCGCACCTACGATACCCCAGAGTCCAGAATACATGCCCGTAGAAAATCCTCCATTGTCTAGATGGTGCTCTATGTCTGTCCATCTATCTGGGGGTGTAAAACAGTGTTACCACGTAGTTGGGTGCCAAAATCATGCTGCAATCCTCTCCAGACTTGTGAGGTAATCCATGCATCCTTATTTGAGACTATGGACCTCGGAACTACATGAAACCGTACCACCTCATCCACGTACCTTCAGGCTAAGACATCCACTGCACCCGACACCTTGATCGCCAGAAAGTGAGCCAACTTCGTCAACCGGTCCACCACTACCCAGATAGAAACACAGCCTTTTTGAACCTTGGGTAGTCCTGTGATGAAATCCATCGAGGTGTCATCCCACTTCCACTTGGGGACATCTAAATGTTGTAACAGACCGACTGGAACACGGTGTTCATCCTTCATCTGCTGACAGACTAGGCACCTGGCCACGAACTCTACCACCGCCCGCTTTACCCCAGGCCACAAAAACTGACTCCTCAGACCCTGGTACATCTTTGAAACTCCCGGATGCACCACTAGGGGGTGAGTTGTGGAACTCACCAAGAACTCTCTCATGCGTCATCTTGGGAATAAATAATTTCCATCTGAAAAGCATCTGATTTTGACCATCCTCCTTCCACCCTTCCGGAGCATCTTCATGGTTAACCTGGTCACGCATTACTTCACTCTCTATGTCTCCTCACTAAAAGTCCTTCACCTACTGTAGGATAGAGGATTGTACTATAATCTGAAACAGCCAACTTCTACCACCATCCTCCCTTTCATTCAGGTGAAGGGAAACCAACTCCTCCATCACCCTCCAAGCATCTACCGACTCTCGAACCACATTATTCTACGACTTCCTGCTCAAGGCATCAGCCACAACATTCCCTTTTCTTGAGGTGTAGAAAATCTTGCAGTCGTAGTTCTGAAGGAACTCCATCCACCTTTGCTGTCGTATGTTCAGGTCCCACTGGGAGAAGATATACTTCAATATATTTTTATCCGTGAAGACCATGAAGTGCTCCCCGATGAGGTAATGCCGCCACAATCTTAGTGAGAACATGAACACTGCAAGATCCATATCGTGGGTTTCATAGTTACACTCATGGGGACGTAACTTTCTAGACCCATAAGAGATTACCCCTTGTCGTTGCATCAGCACACACCCGATGCCTTGTCCTGAAGTATCACAGAATACCTCATATGCTATCCCTTCTTCTAGAATCCTCAACACCGTGTCACTAACCAACATCCCCTTCATATAGCTAAAGGATGCCTTGCATTGTCCACTCCACACGAAATTCTGGCCCTTCATGGTCAAGGCTGTCAAAGGTGCTGCAACTCGGGAGAAGTTGGGCATGAACCTCTAGTAATAACCTGCCAGACCTAGGAAACTACGACTTTATGTCACACTCTTAGGTGCTTCCCAAGAAATGATTGCCTCGACCTTCGATGGGTCCACCGCTATTCCTTGCTCGGACACTACGTTCCCAAGTATGTGCACTTCTCGCATCCAAAACTTGAACTTGGACAATTTCCCATAGCATTGGTGTTGTCAGAGGACCTCTAAACCAATTATCAGGTGTTATGTGTGATCCTCCTCTGACTTTGAGTCGATTAGGATGTCGTCAATAAATATGACTACCAACCGATCTAGGTATTTCCGGAATATGGAGTTCATGAGTGCCATGAACACAGCTAGTGTGTTTTTAACACCGAATGGAGTGACTAAAAACTCAAAGTGTCCATACCTACACCTGAAGGAAGTCTTTGAGATGTCACCCAGTTTCACCCTCAAATGGTGATATCTAGACTGTAGATGAATCTTAGAGAACCAACCTGCTCCCCTCAGTTATTCAAAGAGATCTTCTATCCTCGAGAGAGGGTAACAGATCTTGACCATTACCTGATTCAGCCTCTAGTAGTCTATGCATAGCCTGAGACCACCATCCTCCTTCTTTCTGAACAAGACATGAGCACCCCAAGGTGACGTACTTGGTCGAACAAAACCCTTCTTCATTAGATCGTCAATCTAAATCCGCAACTCTCGCAACTCAGAAGACGCCATCCGGTAGGGAGCCATAGAAATCGGACGAGCACCAGGTTGCAAGTTTATCCCGAACTCGACATCACATCTAGGGGGTAGAGTTTCCACTTATTCAGGGAAGGAATCCATGAACTCGCTGATGATCCCTCAGACTTCTACCCTTTATGCATCCACCTAATTCACAAATAGTTCAACTAACAAGGAAAGGAGGGGCTCTTCTCGCCTATTGCTTTTATGGCAACCTTGCTCACCGATGAAAGTTACACGTCGGCTGCCCAAATCTGAAAACATGATCCTTCCCTAGAAGCATTCAATGATGGAACATACAGAGAACATCCAGTCAATGCCTAGGATGACATCATATGGTTGTATCTGTAATAGTAGAAGATCCCTAATAGACTGATGTGGCCCTATCATCAGTCTACACCCTCAAAAAACATAAAGAAAGTCGGTCTGACCTCTGACTGGCATGCTCAGCACCAAGGGCATTGTAAGTCTTTCAGCATCTAAAACCAAAGCACAGGACAAACTGGGTTCAACAAAGGAGTTTGAAGCTCTCGTATCGAACAAGGCATAGGAAAGAGTACTAAATAATTTGATCGTACCTCGAATAACTTATGGCCTTGCTGGAACTGCTGCCTCTGTGGTGTGAAACTGCCCACGCCCAGCTCCTCTACCTCTCAGATTTTGGCCACCTCCCCAGCCATGCCCTGGTCGAGGTCCTTGAGGGGCACCCTGGGGTCGGCCTCCTCCCGCCATGTCTGGTCTCAGATGGGTGTGAGCTTGCTGCCCCTGCTACTGCTGAGGTGGGTGTTGAACCTTCCCACCCCCACTATACTGCACTCTGTCTGGGCACTGATTCTGAAGGTTCCCAGGGCTTCCACATTTGAAGCATCTTGGTCCTGGGCACGAACGGAAAGGGCGAGTACCAAGAGATCATAACTGGAACTACTGAGGAATGCTCCCTACTGGTCGAAACCTAGAGGGCCCTGATGCTGGAGGCCTGCTGCTGACGGCCTTCCCTTTCAAAGAGCCCAATTGGATTCCCTCTCATGATACACCTCCCAACGTGTGCATCCTCTCCACCACTTCAGCCGTCTTATGGACCTTCATGTATGTCGGTAAGGTGAACGGGGTAATAGCATACTGAAGAGAAGGTCTAAGTGCCTCTTCCAAACATCTTCCCTGAGACTCCTCATCTGGAATGTGGTCTGGAGAAAAATGGAGGAGATCCTTGAGCTTGATCCCAAACTCTCTCACTAACATGCTCCCCTACTGGAGGGAGACCAGCTCCTACCGATTCTCAGCCTTTATCGTGGAAGAGAGAAATTCTGCCTAGAACTCCTTCTTGAAGTCATCCCACGTAACCTCAGCCTCCCTCTTCTCCCCAAGATAAAGCATCCACCACTAACGCGTTGCTCCCCGCATTTGGCTTACAGCCATAGGAACCCAGTATTCCATCGAAGACCGGATCAAGCTGAAAGCTATCACCAGCTCCTCTAACCACCTCTCTATCTCCATGTCTGAGATGATACCCTTGTACTTTACAAGGGTCTATAGCTGAAAGGAATGAAGTGTCCTCTACCCCTGATCTTCTTCCTCCTCTCAGTCAGCCCTCTGTCGATCATCCAAATCAACCTCTGAGGCCTCGATCGCCCTTACTACCCTTGGTTGCCATCCGGGTGCCATAGCTGCAAGGTAAACAAAGGAATTCCTAAGCCCGAGTAGTGTAGAAGATTGCTTTTAAATTTTCTTAGACTTCTTATTAATTTAAATCACCAAAATACCCAAGAAACACAAGAACACACGTCATTATGATGGATGCACCTTTCCTAGGGTCTCTACCCTACAATCAGTATAGCCTCACTTGGTCGTTCGGTAGGCCTAGAGTTCTTGCGTCATATCTTGGGGGGGCCCTAAAATCCCATGTCCTAGCTAGTCTTCTCTGGCCTATTTCATGCACCAAGATCACCCAACACTATTTCCCTACCATCCCATGCAACCCTTACTATGCCTAACCCCATACTTCATCCTATCTCTCAATCCACCAAACCTCTTCCTCTGATACCATTATGTCATGACCTACCTTCACCAAGATGAGGGAAGGGACAACATGTTGCCAGAACCTTCCTTATTCAAGATGAAGGAGAGATAATGACCCCCGAGACCTGCCTTCAATAGGTCCCGGAGTGGAGACTAGCACCAACGGTATAGAACCACACACAAGATGGAAGGAATTACCCTTTTTATTTAATAGGATCTGGAGATAAGATAGTAAATACCAACAACACCAATATAGGAAATAACGGTGATGCAAAAAAAAACCATTCCCATATGGATGTTCCAAAATTAAATGCTACAAGGTACAAGAAAACCTGAAAAAAGAAAAATACCAAAGAGAGTAAAATAGAAACAGAAATTTCCCCAACCTCTAGACTAGAATGATCCTGCATGATCCCTGAATTCCTACCGGAAACCCTAAAATAGTATTATACACGTAGGGTGAGCATACAAGTATACTCAGTAGAGAAACCCAAAGACTCTCGTGCAGAAGTGGGGAGGCATTCTAATGCCCCGTGAAAAAGGATATAACCCAAGCATCTAACAATGTAAACTATCCTCCCAAGCCTCACCATGGAACACTCCCCAAATAATGCAAGTCATGTAATGTATAGAAATAACACATCGATATGTGGGTACACCGCGCCACTTTCCCACGGGTTATTGGAAACATCTTACGCATTGAACCTCTCCCACCATTCTCTCCATAGTCCAACTTCCAAACCCCGTCCACACACACCTGGGCCACAACCTTACATCCTTCCCACAAACACCTGGGCCACAAAAACTACTTCCACGCCTGAATACACCTCGGCCTCATCCCGAAGACACTTAGGAAGCAACCTACCCGCACACACCTGGGCCTAACACCACAACTACCCTGCCCAAAGAACCTTGGGAAATAACAGACCTCAGGCCATCACAACCTTGCTGATGAATATTGGGATATTCGGTAAGGGGAGAAAAAAAGGAGCTAATAACCATCCCCTCATAGGATTTTTGGGAAAAACACCCTCCCCCCTGAAATGGGGCTGTTCGGCACGAAGTGCTCAACTAGGGTGGGGCACGAATAAGAAACATAAAAACTAAAAATATATGTATATGTAACAAGAACTCACCCCAAACTAGGGGTTCCAAAACCAACCTAAGCACAAACACCCTAGTTACTATTCATTCATAAAAGAAAGGCATAGCACTCACGGCTAAGTCACAACTCATTCCCAAAACCAATTCCCCATTTAACCCATTCTTTTTTTCATTTTCAAGTTATCCCATTTATGTGAATTATGCACTACTGGGAAACTTACCTGCAATCCACTAGACAGAGAAAGGGAAACAGCTAAACATCAATTTAAGAATTCACACCCGGTTCTCTTGTGAAGTCACAACAACAAAGGGAACATTGAGGTCCCTCAAAGTACTGGAACCAAACCAAGCCCCGAGATACAGCCCCACACGAATTCTGATTCACAACCAACAATCATACCACAATAGAGGATACCATTCTCATCCACATCACCTCATAAGAATCTAGTAGGAAAACACACCTTCTACCAAACATAGTAGGGAAACTTCTAGATTAAATCATATTATTTATTAGGTTATTCTTTCTATTGGTTAAACGGAGTGATCACACAAGGATTGTTGTTCACTAGAAATTCATCTAATCGGCTGAGTTTATGTGATTAACCAAACTCCCATGTTGGATCCATTCAATCATCACAGAGGACGGAGGTTCATTAATGCACAAAGAAATACCACCAACAACCATGATTTTCATTGGTAATAGGCTGACACAATTCACAACATAAATATTCAAGGGAAAGGGAAAAACAACAAAAACATCAATCACCCCCCCCCCCATCAGTATTTAAATGTATGTTTGTTATCTTCATTAATGTTTGGATTCATCCATCCTGCAGAAAAAAATCATACCTCCCGGAATTATACATAGTAAATAGAGATGAAAGAAAACCCTACCTGGATGATCAATGATGAAGACTTCCTCCACGCGCCAAGAACTGAGGATGCGCGGCTTGTAAGGGAGGAACTCCGGGGACTCCAAGGATGAGAAAAAAAGCTCCAGCACAGGCGCACCACAGGCCTCGGGAAGGTAACTCCAAATTCCCAAGGGGAAGAGCGAACCCGACCAAGAAGAGGAAAAGGATGAAAGCTAGTGCGATAAAAATATAAGCTCATGCGTTACTAGATATCAAGTTCTTCAGCGGTTTTAAGGGCGGATCATGGTTTCACCATGCGGATGGGTGGTTACACATGACGGAATTAATTTTTATTTAATAACTCTCATTGGGAAATGGTGGTGACAACTGTGACTTTAAAGGATTTTATATAAATAGAGGGGAATGTTACACGGACACACAGCTGGGTCCATTGAGGGTCACCCCACTTTTAAGAATCTAAACATTGATTATGGGGCTAAAAAATGGCCTTGAACCATTTCAAAAAGGTTTAAAAGGTTTAAAAGTAACATTATGGGAAAAACTGTGAAGAAAAACTCGACAAGGTTGTGTGATAGCGATCATGTCACACCGATCGGTGACAAACCGATCGGTCGCACCGATCGGCATCACACCGATCCGTCACACCGATTGGTGAAATGCCGGTCGTGTCACACCAAAAGGTGAGACACTGATCGAGGACACACCAATCATGTCACGCCAATCGGTCCCACCAATTGGCGACACACTGATTGGTCGCACCGATCGGTGACACACCGATTGGTGACGCACCAATCGTGTCTCGCCGATCGGTCACACCGATCGGTGCCACACCGATCGTCTCATGTCGATTGGTCGCACACCGAAATGATGTCCTACCACCGAGAAACCACCCTTAGGATCCAGAATTTGGAAATGGAATGGACCATAAGGGTCTCGACCATTACAACATCACTCAGGGGCCTAGAGTTCATGCAGGAAACTACAGAAAAGGGGCAGGCCATCCAGGAGCAGATGAAGAATACCAGATCCTTCATAAGTCTGATGTTGATAGGCGATGGAGACCCTTGGAGTTAGGGGAGGTAGACCATGTGTTCTTTCAGGTCCCTCATCAACTTCTGGTACTTAGATTTGTATGGGGTATAATGTTATCTATGAGGTTCATCAGACATTTTCTGATACTACGTAGAGTGGGATAGGTGGCGTCCATCTTTGCTCTACCTCAAAAGTTAGAGAAGATTCATGATTTCTTTCACATATATCAATTGAGAAAATATAAAAATGACCCTTCACATTTCATCGATTGGGGTGAGCTGTACATTAACGTTGGGGTGACTTTCGTGGACTACCTAGTAAAGATCATGGATCAATAGGAGAGGATCCCTAATGGATTGTCGAGTCCTATGGTGTGTGTTAGGTGGAAGCACATGAATCTTTAAGAGAGAACATGGGAGTGGGAGGCTCATATTCATGCTCAGTATCCCCATTGGTTTTTATCCTTTATTTTGGATTTCAGTGACATAAAAACCTAAGGTGAGGAGAATTTAATATCTAGGATTTTCCATGTAAATTTTTTAAAAATTATACATGATTATTTCTAGACTAGGTGTTGAGATGGAACCTGATTCTGATGCACTGGATTACTAAATAAATGTTCAAACTATTTTTATGTTTATTAAAAATTACTGTCACGTGTGGTTTTAGTAACTTTTAAATGAGTTCTCGGATTTCAAATCTGAGGGAACTGATATGTTTAGAGTAGTGGGTTTTACTCAGGTATAACATAACTTTGACCGGTATGGGTTGACTATAGGAAATATTCTTCATACTTTTTAAAGAAGAATAAAAATAAACATAAAATTTTTATTTTATTTTTATTTTAACATTTCATGGGAACACAACGATGTTGTGGCATAGTGACTAAGAAATTGTTTCCCTTTATAAATGAAATTGTTGGGCGACGCTGCAACATAGAGAAATAGTGACACTGAAACGTGTTTCCTCAATTAATATATTGGTAGGGATGGGAGATCAAATTTAAGATCCCTAGAGACTCTGGAAAAAAAGAAATGAAATGTGTAAAAAAATACTCTCATCGATGAACAACGAACAGTGGTGGATCGAAGATCAGATTCGGAATAGGTGTCAGTGGATTGACAAATGGAAAACGTAGGACTCACTTTTTCTTAGTGATTGATCCAATCATAGAGGAAAAGTGTTTATTTTTCTTCATGATTTATTTCCCAATTCTTGTTTCTAATGACAAGCGTGGACCAACCCATGAACAGGTTAATCCACAGTTCAATTGTGCATGTGGGATGGGTAATATTTACTGTGGGATTGAAGAGAGATTAATCAGTGTGATTATTGGTTCACTATATATTTCTAGTGGGATGAACGAAGGCCAAAACTAAAATGGTCATTTTTTTTTCCATTATGCATTCTTCTGAATCTATTATCCCTTTTCTTGGTGTTCTTCACCGACGGACCCCCATGGTCTTGGAATGATTTTTCCTGAGGTTCTAAATTCGGTCGAACCCCCAGAGGGATGGCTAGAAGAAATGAATACCAAGGCAATGAAGAACATGATCCAGGATCATGTATATGGCACTATTCTGAAAAACATACCACCAGGGTGAGATTGGTGACACATGGAAGGAGGGCCGCTTGTGGTGAAATGTGGCGGAGGGGCGACCACCCAGAAGCATTGGTTTCCAGATCAATGGCTGGTGGCAATGATCCCCACGAAAACTGCTACCAATAAGAGGATGGCGGTGGGCCTCACATGACAAGGTAGGGGGTAGCATCACGTGGTTAAGGGGAAGTGGTCCATCTAGATCATGGGGTGTTTATGCGGTGGACCACTACATGAAACATGGAGGACACCCAGCATTTATGGGTAGTGGACGTGGCAGCTACCGTATACCAGTCGAATGAACTGGGTCGCTTCAGCGGACCGGGCCAGAGCCAGTGTAATGGACCAGAAGTGGGTCAATATGGTAGCTGTTCAGGACCAGTTGGGGTGGGCTGGACACATCCATCTAGGTTGGACCCAGTGAGTTGGGTCAGACATGACCTGGGTTGGGTCAGGTTAGGTCGATCTGACAGAGATGGGCATGCCCAGAACCAAACAACCCCTTTTTTACATAAATTCTCATAAATCTCAAACCATGTGTCTCTTGGAAGAGGTTTTTACATTTTTATAACCCTCACTATGTGGTAGTCCTTTTTAGATACTCTAAGTGAGTTTTTGTGGAAGTTGGTGTACAACCTAATGGCTTGAGGTGTAGGTTCTCCTAGAATGTGCGTGCTATGGACCGAATCATATGGCTTGTTGTGTCCTAGAAGAAATGTGATTACCTAGATTTAAAGTCTTACCTAAACTATGTGTATTATCTAGAAATTTTGATTTACCAAGACTAAGTTTGAACTCCCTTGTCCCAACAAGGTTCGGGTCTTCTAGTATTTGACAACACTATGTGGGTTACCAATACTAGTGTATTTCCAACACTTTGTGTGTTATCTACACTATATGTGTTACCTACAATACATGTGTTATCGTCACTCTCAATGTTACTACTTGAGGGTACTATAGATTATTACAAAAATCGGGTTCAGGTACCATAAATCAATACTTGGTGTGATCTGACCCTAGTGACTCTCTTGATTATACATCTTAGAGGCTATACATTGTGTTCCTATTTGATAGTCTTCTGATTTTATTTCTTAGATATTTTATTTGTGGAATAGTTTTTTTTTGTTTCTTTTTTGGTGTACTTATTGTGTTTCCTTTATGGTGTAATTCATGTATATTCTTAGTGGTGTTACCTTTGTGGTTTTAGAGTCCCTATTAAGTATTCAATTACTCACCCCAACACGGACTTCACCCACACATGTCGTGTCTTGTGTAGGTGATCGACAACTCTGACGGAGTCCTTGGTGGGTTGGAGAAGAGTGGATCTTCAGGGAGGTCCAACATATGTGGTATGCTTTAGAGACATTCAGATAGCTTACTATACATACCCTTCATATAGGGGTTTCTATAGATGAGATCCTAGAGCTTGTACTTTTCCATTTAATTTAGGATTGTATTCTGGCCCCTTTTTATTTCTATTTTGTACCTTACTCTGAGTGGGTTTTCTAAGTGGTTTTCATCCACGTTTAATTAATGTTTTTAGTTTCTTATTTTTTTGGGAGATGGGTGTGTGTGTACAGGTACTTGCGAAAATGCCGCCCACTTGTGGGTTATGCCTACTCGTTGTTAGTTGCCAGCCCCTATCATGTGGGAGGTTGGCTTTGGGTAGTTGTATAATGGGCCTAGGGGGATGGGTCGTGACAATTTTATTATGCATAAAAGATGAGTTTGCACGACAAAGGAAAATTTTCATGATCCAAAGAAATTGATATCAAGATTTCACATAAGATAAAATAAGTTACTAGTTGTACATAAAACATAACTAGAATCTACTTAACCAAAGTATTTTCATGTAAAGTTTGAATGTTTTGCACAAGTTGGAATTCTGAACCAAATTCAATGTTGTGTGCAAGAAGATAAAGTTTCACTTGAGACATTTAAGGGTTTTGAGAAAGACGTAGTGTGAACAAAAAAGGATTAACCAATAATTTTATGATAAAGTGAAATTCATCATGTGGATGATATTTTAACTTAGTTATATACAAAATGAGGTGTAAAATATATTGATTTTAGTAATTAGTGGAGGATAATTTAAAGAAGCAGTTGTAAGGAACCAAACTTTTACCAATGCAATTTCTCCCTTCTTATAGTAATATCATATATTATAACAACATAAAATCACATTAGGAAACACAATTCCACATCATGATTAAATGAACTACTATATTCTATGTGACCTTTAAGCCTAATTTTTCCACTACTGTGATTTTAATTTTAAAAATCTAATAGACACGGTTGTGATCAGTAAGTTGTTTGGAGTCTAATAGGACAAACATAATTTTTTCTGAATAGTAACATACCATTATGAATAGTAATGTTACCCTTATGAATAGTAATATGACCCTTATGAAGGGTAAATTGTCCAAGTGAATAGTAACATTCCCAATGATAGTATAAATAAAATTTATCCATCCTATAAGTGATAAAATGAAATAATTATATTATTGTGTTGGTATTTTTGAAAGTCATACATATTTAATAATTAATTTTATAATTTAAAAAATAATTTATTTTCATAAAATGTATTCAAAAATTGGTATTTTGGTGTCTTATGATTATAACATAATTTTACGAGACCTTAATTAAATTTTCAAAGTGTTAGATAAGTAGTATTAATCTTAAAATTTTCATTTTTCTAGTAAATTGTGATTTTGATTAAAAATGAAATTACGCATATTTGGAAAATTATTTTCATAAAATGGGGTTCATTTTTGAATTTCGCAGGTTAAAAATGGTAAGGGTTAATTTTTGATATATTTCAAAAATACATTAATTTTCTTGTGAATAATGATATTTTATAATTTAGAAAATATAATAAATAAATGTATTTTTGCATCATGATTGAGTCATGGCTGATGTAAATGGCCATTGAATCAAAATCACATGCACTATTTACTATATCTATTCATCGAATCATCAATATTTCTTACCATGAGGTAAATTAATAAACTAATGAGTTAATTATTGGGAAAACACCCCTTCCCTCGACTATAAATATCACCCCTCAGAACCTCATTTCCTCACACCTCTCAATCTTCATGACTTTTCCAAATTTTGAACAAACCTCTTCCTTATCTCCCCCACCCCCCACACCAAAGAGCTCTCAATCTCATCCAATGAGCAATACTAGGTTCCATGATGAGGATATCAGGAGAATAATTCAATAGGTAATTTCACTTTATCTCTTCATTCAAATTCCTTTCGTATTTCATTTGTTTTCTTCCCTTTTCATCACCTTCCATTGTCAAAATGTCATGATAACTCCAATATGATTGATATAACGGTATTATATAATGTTAATAGAATATTATACATTATACACCTCCATCCCTCTCTCTTTGTTTATAAAATTGAAATCGTCACACGTGATGTGTAAATTTACCTATATTGTGGGCGATGCACTTCCATTTTCCTTCAACACCTTCAAAGATGACAATAAAATCAATAAATGGTTACCAATAGATTTTAATATTTATTTTTAAACCCCTTTTTATTTTATGAAAACAAATTTTATACATAATAATAAATAATAAAACAAAAGATGTTCCTTGTGATAAAAAACCGTCTAAATTAACCTAAAATGATTATTAGTAAATTTTAACTAATTATTCATCCTCATGGTATATAAATTTTTTTATTATAATGCCATTAAAACTTATTTAATATCAATAATAGTATTTAATATAAATTATGGATGTTTTTCCATGTTCTACATGAACATCCATTCATGTGTAAAAGTGTATTATTCATGAAAACCATGAAAAAGAACACTCCCTAACAATGGATTTAAACAATCTAACTCATCCAAATGTCCATAAAAAATTTAATAAAAACCTAATGAATTATTAAATGTATAAAATTTTCTTTAAGTGTAAAATAATGAATCTAATGTGATTATACAAGACAATGATGTGAAAAAAGCATCCAGACACAAGGTAAGGGGAATTTTTGAACCCAAATCTCTTTTTTTGGGTTTCCCCTCTTTCACTCAATGTTTAGTATTGTTATTCCATAAAAAAAATTATTCATAATTATATTATATTTTCTAGGATATAAATTTTTTCTCCTGGTGTATATTGAAAACACAATGTTTTCCAAAAGAAATCGTATTTCAAAACACACCATTTACTTCTAACTCAAGGTTGATGATTCTTACATCAAGTATGTTACTCCCCCATTAATTTGGGAACCAATAGATTATGAATGTGTTCTTATTAGATTAAAAAAAATTATTTCCATGATTTATTTACGTTCATGATGGATATATTTTCTGTTTTCAATGTATGATAATGTAAATGTTATGATGTGATAGGTGCGCCCAAAATTATATAGTGCAATGTAAATTTCATGATGTGACGGGTTCTCGCGGAATTATATAGTGATACAATTCATTGGTTAATTTGAAAAACTACATGAGAAAATTGAAATATTTTTGAACATGATGCTAGATATGTTCCCAAATATGTGTGTTATTTAACCACTAAGACATAGGGTTTCATTTTTAGGCATTGCCACTTCTCAAGCCTTTTTTAATTCTTTCTATCATGTTTATATTTATATACCTATATTATGATGATATTGATTATGTTAATCCCATGTTTTATTGTGTGATGCACTTATCCTCTTATTGGTATTTTAGATCACCCATTTTTTATGTATATCATCAAGTGATTATGTGTACTAAGGAGAACTCAAGGGCTAATATGAAGCTTGAGAACAAGAAATTAAATAAATGTTTATGTTTTATGTTGTAAAAGTTTTGTATGGTCCTTGTTTTCCCAATACACTAATCCTTTGGATCCTCATGGTGTAATTATTTTATGTTTTTTATCATTAAAATTATGTAAAAGTAATTTAAGAAAATCAGGGTCTGTATAGTTGGTATCTAAGGCGGGTTTAGTTAATTTGGGAATTAGAATTAGAGAACCTTAGTGAATATCCTACTATGAGAATAAGTATATGTAAGCAAAAAAGAAGATTTTCTAAACATATGGATTCCATAATATATGATTTTAGTGTTAATTTAACAAATTAATAAATAATTTAGTTATGACTTATTTACTTATGTTTTCTTCAAAACCTTTCTATTTTAAAAAATAGTGCAAACTAAGAGAAACTGTTCCAACAACCCATGTGAGTGATAATGCAGCGATTTCCCAAGTGACATCCCTAATTATTTGGGAGGTGGAGTTCAAAAAATAATAGATATGCTTACCCAGTTGTATTAGGATATTAATAATAACATGAATAATGTGGAATGGCCTCCTTAACCTATGTGGGAGCAACTGGTTGTTTAGTGTTTTATAAAGAAATAACCACCAACATTTAGTGGATCATCAGATTCACTTATTGAAAAATAGTAGTTCAACTCAATAGAGAATATATTTTATGTAGTTCACTGATCTAATATGAAGATGGTGAATCTAGTTGTTTTTTATCTCGATGGAGATATTAAAAAATGGTGGGATTTGATTAAGAATTCCAAGTCGAGAGACGAATTTGAAGAGATGGCGTGGGAAGACATTAAGATAATATTTCTCAAAAAATATTTCCAATGAACTCTTCATATGAAGATGAAGATATAATTCATAGAGATTAATAAAAATTATTGATAATATTTCATGGCCTATGATGATAATTTCACAAAGATTTCAAGGTACTCTTTGGGTTTTTTTATCAGTAATGATAGAAAAATTGAAATATTTTTTAGTGGATTAAAAATAAACCTTTGAAAAGATGTTGTAATTTGAGAGTTTCGAAGTTTTGATGAATTAGTATAATGTGCTATCAAAGTTGAAACATATTTTGGATAATGATCTCATGGATATGGAGATAAGAAATGAAATAGAGTTTCATGATGGATGATCTAATGAGTAAGGTGAAAGAAAACTCAACCACCCACATGTCCAAAATGTGGGAACAAATATCATGGGAACTACCTCAAAGGGATAGGGAAATACTTCAAGTGTGGGAGAGAAGGTCACCAAGATCAAGAGTTTTGAAAAGACATGAGAATGAAGGATAATGTGGTGGAGGAAATGAGAGCACCACCCATGGTCTAATGCTACAACTATAGTGAGCAAGGCCACTATGTAAACCAGTGCACTAAACCTCAAGCCCTTGAGGGTAATTAGCATCATCAGCCACTAAAAAAAGGAGAAAGGGTAGGCTTATGCAATCACAACTATGGATATGGAGCAATAAAAATAAGTCATCCAAGTTATTATTCTTATTCACTCAATAATTGAAAAATTCCAATTTGATTGGGGTCCTACGCATTCAATTATATCTTGAATGTTTTACAGAACTATTGAATTCACGCCCTGTAACCTTGAAGTATAGATATCTATAAATACACTAATTGATGCAATCATTGTAACACAACTGTTGGACTCTTCTCCTATTAAAGTATTTGGGGAGATTCTTCTGGTGAATCTTGTGATACTTCCATTTATCGAATTTTATTCTATAATGGGAATAGATTGGATCTCATTATATAGAGCACTTATCAACTGTCAGGAAAAAGAATTATTATTTTTTATTCCAAACCATCCTATTCTCATCTAAAAACTGATGGAAGATCATGAACCTCCTTTGAAAAATCCTTCACTAGTGTGGGTGTTGATTCCCTATGAAGAGGCATACCTTTTCCAAATGGCTGAGTTAATGAAATTTATCCACCTAGGGGAAATTCCCATCCTAAGAGAATACAATGATGTATTTCTTAAAGAGATACTCATAATTTCCCCAGACTATGAGGTATACTTCACAATATTACTCATACCTGAATCTATATTATCTCAAAGTGTCCCTATAAGATTTTCCCCTATCAAATTGGAGGAGTTAAAGAAGAAGCTACAAGAACATTTGGGAAACAGTTTCATTTTCCATAGTGCATTGCCTTGGGGTGCACCAGTGCTCTTTTTGAAAAAGAATGATGGATAAATGCGGATGTGTATAACTTATCGTGAACTCAACAGTATCACCATAAAGAATAAGTATCATATCCCATGGATTAACTGTAACGACCCAAACATTCATTAATGGAAATTCGTCTTGATCTAATTAAATGTCTTATTATGTAAAACGGATATATAAAATTTTAAATTATTTGGTTTTATGTTTTTATATTTTAAAATACCGTTAATCATTTGGTTCATTGCTAATATAGTCATTGAACCATGATCACAATATTAGAATATATATAGGCATTTAACGAATCCAATTTACTCAGACAAAGGAACTGATGGCCTCATCCAGTAGACTTTCCCCATACGAATCCCATTTATCAGATATCGGAAAGGAGGTGGCATTATTGGGATTCTATCTTGACCAAGCCCAAGCCAAACTTGAACACATTAACCTTGAGAGGAACCGACTATAGGAGAAGTGGAAGTTGATAGAGATTACCACTCGAGAAATGTTAACTGAGCCACCCCAAGAGTCTATCACCATTACACAACTTACCCTAAGGTCTTATGCGGGTGTTATAAGGGGTTATGTAACAAGACCCTATTACCATGATTCTGTACATTATTTTTGTATATAATAAAGGATATACTTTCATTTTATTATTGCTAATTTGTAAATTGTTTTTAAAGCACAAATAGTATTTTTAGAAAATATTGAACTAAGAAATATATTTTGATGAATTAATGGATTTTTAATTAAATATTATTTTAATAAAATATTATTATTATTAAAAAATTAATTTTTATTAAATATTAATGATCCAATAATTATTATTAATTCAATTGAAATTTTTATAAAGGTTTGAAAGGTGTTTTTCTCAAAACCCATGAGTTTTTTATAAATGCCGGTTTTTATTTTAAAAGTAAAAAATTCACATATTTAGTAAATTATTTAGAAAAAATGGATATTATTTTTGGAATCATGACATCGAAATTATCCAACAGTGAAATTTTTCATACTTTTCTGATACAGTCGAATTTTTGGGTAAAAATTAAAAACCGTTTAAATATAAAATGTGTTTCATGACATCATAATGACCCAATAGTGATGTAATAAAATACTATAAACATTATTTTCGGCTAATATATGATTTTACATTAAAATAATGTTATTTTGGGTTTGTTTTATTTATTTTACAAAGCTTTAGGGGACCCTTCAAAACTTAGAAAACATTTTGTATTTTTAAATAGTTTTCCTTGTGAGTGTGACTCACCTCCATATAAGCAAAACTATTATTTTAAGAAGTTCATTCATTAGAATTATAAAATATTTTTTTCCACTCCTCTTTGGAAAAAACCATGGGATGGTTTGTGGTTTTGATTAGTTTAATGTGTGGTGACCCAAACCTAAATAATAAAGAATTCCCTCTCCTTTCTTATATAAACCCACCAAAGATCCCACTTCCTCTTCACTCAAATCCTTTTGAGTTCTTCCAAACTATACCCTCCTCTCTCTTTAATCCTCCCAAGGCACCCCAAGCCCCCAAGAAGCCTCTTTAAAGCCTCTCACAAGCCTTTAGGATCTTACTTCCAAATAAGGGATTCCTTCCTTCCTCTTTTTATCTAAGTTTCTTAATATTGATATGCCCTTTTATTTTCAAATATAAATGTGGGGGTATGATTTCTCAGCTCCCCCATACTGACCTATTTATGTTTTAGTGATTAGATACCCCTTTCACTCTCATTAATTCCTCCCATGTACACATGTTACCATGCCGAAATTTAGTAAGGAATTTCTCTTTCCTCATTTACATTCAAGAAATTATTTTATATTATGCACCTAAATTATATTCCATATATTAGTATATTTTGTCCCATGATCCTCTTAAGTTCCATTTAATTTATAAACGATGAGAGACCCCTTTCACTCTAATCAACTCATTCGACGAATCCTTATTTGACATCGTTGTGATACCAAAATTGCACCAAAATTTCCATGTCAAAATCATTGTGTAGTGAATACCATACCCACTACTCTATCAAGGGTATTCACCTTTATGCACATTTACTTGTTGATCTAGGACTACATTATTGTATTCCACATCTCTTATTCGCGGAATGAATTACGATGTTAATTAATCCATGTTGTGTGATCTATGTTGCACACTTATGCATGAAATGAAATGATTATGAAGGGTGCACCGTAATAGCGCTCCAATGCATTGGGTAAAATATACTATCATGATACTTCATTTGTAATGGGTGATGACTCATTCTAATGCAATTACAATGAGGGTTTACTCGTGATTCGTGTGCAATGAGGGTTTACTCATGCTTCATGTGCAATGAGACTTTGCTTGAAGGGTACGAGGAAATGCTTTAGGCATGCAAGAGAAGGACACCTAGCCATTAACCGTCGGCAAGAAAATCCTGCAGTTGCAACAGAGGAGAGGAATGCTCCATTCAAAACTCAATTTGTTGTTCATTGAAATAACCGCAAATAACTAGGGAACCTTGCAAATCAGTTCCCAAAGCCAAGGGTTTTCGAAGGAAACCAACAACCTCCAAGCCAGAAAGGGCGACCTTTTGCCATCACTACCACCGAAGTAAACCCCGACAAAGAAGTGGTGACAAGTCTGCTAGTTATTAATTCAAGAATATCAAACGTAATTTTTGCTTCAGCTTTAAATCATTCTTTTATATCCCAAAAGTTTTTTAGAACAATCCCAACACCACCACAAATCATGGAAGTAAAGAAGTCGATGAGTATAGAAAATGAGGCAATCATTGCATCCCATGAATATAACTCCTTCCCTGTCATAATTTGTGGATCAAACTTTCCAGTGAACCTCTTCATACTCCCTTTGGTAGAATTTGATGTAATTCTCATCATGGATTGGATTTCCTTAGATAAAGCCAACATAAATTTCTGTGAGAGGGAAATCACTCTCCATGTGGATAATCGACCCCTGATTCTATAGAAGTTCAAGGAGAAGGATGAATCTTTTTTAGATCCATCATCTCAAGTGTGGATATAACTTCCCTATGAGCATGCATATTTGTCTCGGATGATTGATTCCAAGGAATAAACTGTCCTTGAAAAAAATGCCTATTGTGAGGGAATTCGCTGAAATGTTTCCTGAGAAATTGCATGGTCTTCCTCCTAGAAGAGATATTGAATTCTAAATTGACCTTATACCTGGGGCGTTTCCGACATCCAAGAATACGTATAGAATGGTTATTGGTGAGCTTGAGGAGCTGAAGAAACAACCACGGGAGATTCTATATAAAGGGTTTATACTCCCATGTTCTTCACTATGGGGTGAACCCGTCCTCTTCATCAGGAAGAAGGATGGGTCATGAGACTTTGCATCGATTTTCGTGAGCTTATCAAAATCATGATAAAGAACAAGTATCCTCTCCCACGAATTGATGACTTATTTGATTATCTATGTGGATCACAATAATTCTCCAAGGTAGATTTTTGGTCGGGATATTATCATGTAAGGGTGAACATGGAAGCTAACCCCAAGACTACATTCGTACAAGATACGGGCACTATGAATTCATAGTAATGCCTTTCGGACTCACTAATTCTCTATAAATCTTCATGGACTTGTTGAATAGAGTCTTTATATATTACCTCGACATATTTTGGGTAGTATTTATAGATGATATTCTAATATACTCCAAAACCAAGGAGGATCATGAGGATTATCTAAGAACTGTACTAGAGACCTTGCAAAAGGAGACGCTCTATGAAAAGTATAGAAAATGTGAGTTCGGGTTGAATGATGTATCATTCTTGGGCCATATCATCACAAGAAATGGGATATATATGGATCCCTCCAAGACATCTGAAATATAGGTATGGTCAATGAAAACATCGATAATGGATATCCGTAGCTTTTTGGGGTTAGCTGGATATTATCTATGATTTGTGAGTAATTTCTCACGATTGTCCAACCCTCTTACCAAGCTAACTCAGAAGGGATTAATGTTTTCTTGGAGTGATAAATTTGAAGAAAGCTTTAAGGAGATGAAAAGGTATCTTATCACTACACCCGTTCTCACATTACCCACATGTGGAGAACTTTTTTTGGTATTCAGTGATGCTTTGAAGAAGGTCCTAAGATGTGTGTTGATGCAAAATGAAAAATTCATTACCTATGCTTCAAGCCAATTGAAATTTCATGAGAAGAATTATAAAAAAATGATTTTGAGTTGGCTATGGTGATATTTTCTTTAAAAATTTGGTGGCATTATCTATTTGGGGAGAAGTGTGAAATATATACGGACCATAAAAGCCTCAAGTATATATTCACATAGAAAGTGTTGAACATGTTCCAACAAAGATGGTTAGAGGTGATCCAAGACTATAAATGCTCAATGCATTACCACCCATGGAAACCGAACAAGGTGGAAGATGCTCTAAGTTGAAAGGACCCAGTGATTCTTTCATGGATGAGAATTTATAAGGATCCAATATTCATAGATTTTATGAAGATGGACATGGGAATCATAAAGAAGGGAACATCATCAATACATTCACAAATGATTTCTCAACTGTCTATTTTGCAAAAGTTAAAGGATTCTCAAAAGGATGATGTGGGAATTAAGAAGAAATAGGAAGCTATTAGAAAAGGGAAATCCTCGGAGTTCAATGTTAATGAAGAATGAATTGTGAGTTTTGGGAAAAGACTATGTGTTCCATCAAGTCCGGAGCCGAATAATAAACTTTTGGAAGATGCACATAGTTAAAATTTCACTATTCACCTAGGAAACAAAATGATGTATCGAGATCTCTAAGAGAATTATTGGAGGGAAAATATGAAGAAGGAGATCGCTGAGTATCCATAAAAATTCCTTATGTGTCAGTATGTGAAGGCAGAGAGGAAGAAGTCTAAGGGGATGATGCAACCATTGCACATACTATCATGTAAATGGGAGAACATCACCATAGACTTTGTCACAAGACTTCCGAGGACATCCAAAGGCAACAATGAAATCTGGGTTATTGTGGATCCTCTTACAAAGTCTGCACACTTCATTGAAATTTGGTGGGATTTCTCATTGGATCAAATGACATGGATATATATCAAGGATGAGGTATGGCTGCATGGAGTACCACTATCTATTGTATCCTATTGAGATCCAAGATTCACCTCTATGTTTTGGAATAGTCTTCAACATGTTCTAGATACTGAGACAAAATTCATTATGGCTTATCATCCTCAAACTGATGGCCAATCCAAGATGAATATCCAAACACTTGAGGACATGTTGAGAGTGTTCTCAATGGATTTAAAATGAGGATGGGATCAACATCTTCCTCTGGTTGAGTTCTCTTATAACAACAGTTTTCACTCGAGAATCCGAATGGTACCATATAAAGCCCTGTATGGGAAGACATGCAGAACACCGACATATTGGGGTGAAGTCAGTGAGTGTAAGCTGCTAGGACCAGAAATGGTCAATGAAATGGTGGAGAAGTTGAAAACCATTCTGTAGCATATCAAGGTAGCCCAGAGTCAACAAGAGAGTTTTGCAGATAACAATCGATGAGACCTTGAGTTAAAATTTAGATACATGATATTTATATGCATATCTCTGTGGAAGAAGTTCATGAGGTTTGGAAGGAAAGGGAAGTTAAGTCCTAGATATATCAGCCCTTTCGATATTCTTGATCGTGTCGGAGCTATGGCCTATCAACTAGCACTTCCACCTACCATGGGAAAATTACATGATGTCTTTCTCATATCCCTTTTAAGGAAGTACGTACTAGACCCTTCACATGTACTCTCATTAGAGGTAGTACAGTTAGAGGATGATATGTCTTATGAGGAGTAACCAGTGAAGATCTTAGATCATAGAGAAAAAGTTCTACAAAATAAGCCAATTCCCCTCATCAAGCTGTTGTGGAGAAACCACAAATTTGAAGAAGTGATGTAGGAATCAGAGGAAATAATGAAGCAGAGTTACCCACATTGGTTTTAGTGTGGGAAAATGAAATCTCTAGGGAAAAATTTATTTAGGGTGGAAGATTGTAATGACCAAAAATTTCATTAATGGAAATTCCTCTAGATCTAATTAAATGTCTTATTATGTAAAATGTATATATATAATGTGAACTTATATGGTTTTATGTTTCTAGATTTTAAAATACCGTTAAGAATTGTGAATGTTTCTAATGTAGTCGTTGAACTGGGATCACATGATTAGTATAAATATAGGCCTTTAAAGAATCCAATTTACTTAGACAAATGAACCGATGGCCTCATCTAGTAGACTTGACTCTTACGAAGACTATTTATCAGAGCTTGGAAAGTATGTGGCATCATTGGGATTCAATCATGACCAATCCCAAGCCCATCATGGACATGTTAAGCTTTAGGGGAACTGACTATAGAGAAGTGGAATTTGATTAAGATTACCACCCAAGAAATGTTATCTGAGCCACCCCAGTAGTTTGTCACAATTTAGCACCTTACCCTACAGTCTTATGGGGGTGTTATAAGGGGTTATGTAACATGACCCTAGTACTATGATTATGTACAGTATTTTTTTATATAATAAAGAATATACTTTCATTTTATTGTTGTTACTTTGTAAATTGTTTTTAAAGTGCAAAGAGTATTTTTAGTTAATATTCAACTAAGAAATATATTTTTATGAATTAATATATTTTTGAATTAAATAATAGTTTAATAAAATATTATTATTATTATTAAATTACTTTTTATTAAATTTAAACGATTGTATAATTTTTATGAATTCAATTGTAATTTTTATTAAGGTTTGAAAGCTGTTTTATGTCAAAAACCCCTGAGTTTTCGATAAATGTGATTTTTTATTTTAAAAGTAAAAATTTACCTATTTAGAAAATTATTTAGATAAAATGAATATTATATATACAATCAAGATGTCAAAATTATCTAACGGTGAAATTTTCATAATTTTCTGTGATAGTCAAATTTTTGGGTAAAAATTAAATACCGTTTAAATATATAATGTGTTTTATGACATCATAATGACCCAATAGTGATGTAATAGAATACTATAAACATTATTTTCAGTAAAAATATATTTTAACATTAAAATAATGTGATTTTGGGATTATTTTATTTATTTTACAAAGCTTTAGTGGACCCTTCAAGAATTTCAAAGCATTTTGTCTTTTTAAATTGTTTTCCTTGAGAGTGTGACTCACCTCCACATAATCAACACTATTATTTTAAGAATTTAGGCCATTGGACTTATAAATTTTTTTTCCACTCCCCTTTGGGAAAAAACCATGGTCTGGTTTGTGTTTTTGATTAGTTTAATGTGTGGTGACCCAAACCTAAATAATAAAGAATTCCTTCTACTTTCCTATATAAACCCACCCAAGATCCCACTTCGTCTTCACTCAAAGCCTTTGGAGTTCTCCCAAACTCTTCCCTTATCTCTCTAGAATCCTCTAAAGGTGCCCCAATCTCCCAAGAATCCTCTATCAAGCCTCTCCCAATCCTTTGGGATCACACTTCCAAGTAAGGGATTCTTTCCTTTCTCTTTTAATCCAAGTTTCTTAATATTGTTATTTCCTCTTATTTTCAATTATAAATGTTGGGGTATGATTTATCAACTCCACCATACTTCCCTATTTATTTTTTAGTGATGAGATACCTCTTTCTTGCTCATTAATGCCCCCCATGTACACTTGTTACCATGCCGAAATTTCGTAAGGAATTTCCCTCTACTCATTTACATTCAAGAAATTCATTTATATTATGCATCTAAATTATATTACATATGTTGGTATATTATGTCCCATGATCCCCTTAATTTCCATTTAATTTATGAATGATGAGATAACCCTTCCATCCACATCAACCCATTTTACGAATCTCTATTTGACGTTATTATGCTACCAAAATTACACCAAAACTTCCTTTCCAAAATCATTGTGTAGTGAATACCATACCCACTCCGCTATCAAGGGTATTCAACTTTATGCACATTTACTAGTTGATTGAGGACTTAAATTTATTTATTCCACATATATTATTCATATAATTAATTACAATGTTAATAAATCCATGTTTTATGATCTATGTGGCACATTTATGCATGAAATGAAATGATTATGAAGGGTTCACCCTGATAGCGCTCTAAAATATTGGGTAGAGTATAGTATCATGATATGTCAAATGCAATGGGTTTTGACTCTTGAAAATTCTAGTGTAGTAAGGTTTTACTCGTGCTTCATGTGCAATGTGGGTTTATTCGTGCTACATTTTTAACGAGCCTTTTCTCATGCTAATTCCATGTTAAGTGTTGTTGCCACCTCTCCATGTTACGATTATCATGATTTATCATGCCTTTATGTTCATGTTTATTTTGGGCTCCATTGATTATTCTATTGCCTAAAATTTATAATAATATTAATGTTATACCATGTTTACTCCCTTACTGGGCTTCATATCTCACCCTTTTTCTAATGCTTGTCCTCAGGTTATCCCATGCAATGCTAAGTACGAGGAAATGTAGTGATCATGTAAAGAATGTTTTCAATAAAGATGTAGTGTTTTATGTTTTAAGTAGTTATGTAATGTTCCTAATCCCCAAATACACTGGACCACTTAAACTTACATGGTGTATCAAGTGAATATCTTATTTAATAAATCGTGTTTAAGTGTGTAATAGAGAGTAGGGTTGTTATATTGACGACTTTTTCAACCAGCTACGAAGAGCTTAGTACTTATCAAAGGTGGATGATCGTTTTGGATATCGTCAGCTAATTTTGGAGAAGGAAGATATTTAGAATACTATCTTTCATACAAGGTATGGGCACTATGAGTTTCTATATATTACATTAGGAATTATGAACACCCTATAAATCTTCATGGATTTGATGAATAGAGTCTCAAACATTACCTTGAAGAAAAATTGGTAGTGTTTATTGATTATATTCTCATATACTCCAAGAGTAAGGAGGAACATAAAGAACATCTAAGGGTTGTGTTGGATACATTGAGAAAGTAAAATTTGTATTCCATGTTCAGGAGGTGTGAATTTTGGATGAAGCAAGTCATTTTCTTGTTACAAGTGATCACAAGTGAGGAAAGTTCTGTGGACACTTCAAAAAAAGACGATTGAGGAATGTCCTGGACACTCTAGTGTTATATAAATCCATAGTTTTCTTGGATTAGTGGGGTACTAATGATGTTATTTGATATATTTCTCATGATTTTGAAGACCAATAACCATGGTAACAATGAAAGAGGTAAAGTATTTCTAAATGGAAGAATGTGAGGAAACATTCAAGGAGATAAAGAGAATGTTGATCACTGAACCTATACTCACATTATTGAAAAGGGGAGAAATTTTTGTGATATATAGTGATACTTAAAAGAAATTATTTGGTTTTTAACTCATGAAAAATGATAATGTGATATCCAATTCCTCACAGCAGTTGAAGATCTTTTAGAAGAACTACGGAACATATGATCTGGAGCTAGCAGCTATGATTTTTACTTTAAAAATATGGTGGCACAACCTCTATAGTGAGGAGGGTGACATATATGCGGATTAAAAGAGCCTAAAGTTTATATTCACATGATGTATATCAGAATATGTAAAAGGATATGGTTAGATCTAATTAAATACAATGATTATTCTATTCACTATCATCCTCGAAAGGATAAGAAAGTAGATGATGCTCTTAGTAGAAAAGAACCTACTACTCTATCCATGATGTGGGTTGAGAAAGACTCTATCTTCATGGATATGCAAAGGATGGATTTGAAAATAATAAGGGTAGGTAATAAATAATATCTCTCCCAAATGGTTTCCCAACCATCTATCTAAGAGAAGGTTAATGAGGCACAAAGGAATGATCCATAGTAACAAAAGAAGTAGAATTTAGTAACACAAGGGAAGCTACAAGAGTTCCCTATCGATGATGATGGAGTGATTATATGTGGAAAAAATATTTTTGTGACTTAATCACCAAGGATAAAGAAGGATATATTTGATATTTCACATAACTCACCTTTCTCTATCCATCCTAGAAGCACCAAGATATACCGTTATATCTGAGAACACTTTTGGTGTGAGAACAGGAAGAATGAGACTATTGAATATATCTTAAGGTGCATGACATGTTAGCAAGTTAACGAAGAGTGATAGAAGTCCAAAAGTATGATGAAACCATTTCCTATAACCATTTAGAAATGTGAGAATGTCACTATAGACTTTTTCACGGGTCTCCTGAAGAAATCCAAAAGAAATAATGAGATTTGGG
Organism: Viscum album; assembly: GCA_963277665.1. Classification (NCBI taxonomy): domain Eukaryota; kingdom Viridiplantae; phylum Streptophyta; class Magnoliopsida; order Santalales; family Viscaceae; genus Viscum; species Viscum album. The sequence continues at coordinate 1,467,919,823 of OY728125.1, read as the reverse complement.
TTGTCGTGGACTGACTCACCAAGACTTCCCACGTTATCACTATCCAGGAAGATCTCTAACTTGAACAACATGTAAATATATATTTGAATGAAGTGGTGAGACTACATGGGGTTAACCTTTCATTTTATCTAATCATGATCCAAGTTTCACATCTAAATTTTGAAGAGTCTTCAACATGCCTTGAGTATTGAATTAAATTTCAAGATAGCCTATCACCCCAAACTGATGGCTAATCTAAAAGTACTATTCAAATCTAGAATATATGTTGATGGAATGTTTTTTTGAATTAAAATTTGGATTGTATCAGCATATCACATTGGTGGAGTTCTCATACAATAATATCTTACACTCGAGTATCCTGATGGCTCCATATAAAGCCCTATATGGAAAGCGGTGTAAACTCAACCTGCTGGGATGAAGTGGGGGAGATAAAGCTACTTAGACCTGATCTTGTGCAAGAGATAACATAGAAGTTTAAATGCATCCAATAACATATCAAATTTTCTTAGAGTAAGAAAAAGAGTTATGCTGATAACCATCGAAGGGACTTGTAGTTCGATGTTGGAGATAAAGTCTTCCTTTGAATTTCTCTATGTAAGAGAGTCATGTTGTTTTGAAAGAAATAGAAGTTAAGCCCAAGGTTCATTGTCCCTTTTAAGATTATTTAATTCATATGATTTTTGGCCTATTAGCTTTCTCTTCCACTGAATATGGCTCAATTTCATGTTGTGTTTCATGTATCACTCTTGAGGATGTACATACTCGATCCCTCACATGTACTGAACTCAGAGGTGGTACAGCTGCAAGACAATCACTCTTATAAGGAGTATCCATTAAAGATTCTAGACCAAAAAGATAAGATTATACACAATAATAAAACCCACATTGTCAAAGTGTTGTGGAGTAACCATAAGTCTGAATATGCCTCTTGGTAGCCAGAGGATGAAGTGAAGGAGAAGTACCCTCATCTATTTATGCAAAATGAAGTTTTGAGGGAACATTTTCAAAATGGGGAAAGAATGTAACGACCAAAAATTTTATAAATGAAATTAATCCCTTATTACAGTAATATCATATAATATAGTCACATATAATCACATTAGGAAAAAAATTACACATTTTGCTTCAATGAACTACTAAATTCTATCTTACCTTTAAACATAACTTTTACACTTTTGTGATTTGAATTTCAAAAATTTGACATACATGGTTGCGATCAGAAAGGTGTTTGAATTATGATATGACAAACTTAATTTTGGGTGAATAGTAACATACCCTTATGAATTGTAATTTTTCCTCTTTTGAATAAAAATATGACCATTATGATTAGTAAATTGTCCAAGTGAATAGGAACCTTACTAATGAAAGTATAAATAAAATCTATCCTTCCTATAAGTGACAATATGATACAATTATATTATTGTGTTGGTGTTTTTGTATGTCATGAATATGTAATGATTAATTTAATAATATAAAAGAATATTTATTTTTATAAAAATCATTCATAAAAAATTATTTTGATTTTCAATGATTATATAATAATTTTTGGAGACCTTAATTTATTTTTCAAAGTATTAGAAATGCAGTTTTAATTTCAAAATTTGTATTTTTAAAGTAAATTATGATTTTAAATAAAAATTAATTTTATCATATTTGTAAAATTACATTCATAAAAAGGGGTACTTTTTTTAATTCTATATGTGGAAAAAATTTGATGGGGAATTTTTTATATTTTTCTGAAATAATTTAATTTTTGGTGAATATTGAAATTGGATAATTTACAAAATATGCTAAATAAATGAATTTATGCATCATGCTTGAGTCATGAATGATGTAAATGGGCATTGGTTCAAACTAAAATTCCACATTTAATGTTTCTTGTCCTGGAATCATAACTATTTATTGTCTTCCAGGAAATTAATAAACTAATGAATTGAATATTGAAAAAATACCCCTCCCCTCCACTATAAATACCACCTATCACAACCTCATTTCATCACACCTCTCAAGCATAAATACTTGTTTAAATTCTTACCTAACTTCTTACTTATCACCCAACCCACATCTAGGATCACTATGTCTCATCCTAAGACTAATCCTAGGTTCCTTGAGGAAGATCTCAATAGGATAATTCAAGAGGTGATTTCTCTTCGTCTTCTCTTTCAAATTTCTTTCAAATTTTGTTTGTTTTATTCTCTTATCCAGAAACTATCTTATCCAAATGTCATGATAAACCCATTATTATTGATATAATGGTATTCTATCTTTTAAATGGATAATTATTCATTATACACCTACCAATATGTCTTTTTTTATAAAAATTAAATTGTCGCCCATGATGTGTTAATTTACCCACATCATTGGTGATGCACTTCCATTTTCCTTAAATTCCTTCCATGTTGTAAATAAAATCTTTAAATTGTTAAAAATATATTTAAATGTTTATTTTTTAACCCCTTTAATGTTCTAGAAACAACTTTAATACATAATACTAAATGATAAAACAAAACATGTTCGATGTGATCCAAAACCACACAAATTAACCTAAAACGATCATCGTTGAATTTTAACTAATGATTCATCCTTGTGTTATATAAAAAAATTAATTATAAAATAATTTATAATCCTGTAAGTTCATTAATAACATATAAAATCAATTCTGGATGTTTATCCATGTTCTACATGAACTTTTATAAATTTTTACAAGGGAATCGTTCATGAAAACTATGAAAAAGAACACTCCCAAACCATGAACTTAAACTCTCTAACTCATCCAAACTACCATAAAATAACTTCATAAAACCATAATGAGTCAATAAAATTTATAAATGTTTCTTTAAGTGTTTAATAATGAAACTAGTTTGATTATACAAGACATTAATTTGATGAAAGTGTTTGGACACAAGGAATGGGGAATTCTGGAACCCAACTCTATTTCTTTTGTTTTTCCCTCTTTCACTCTATTTTAATTTTGGTTATTCCTTAAAAATAACTTATTATAATTTATCTTATCGTTTCTAGGATATACATGTTTTCTACAAGAGTTTATGACAAAGATAATGTTTTCCAAAATAACTCGTATTTTAAAACAAACATTTTACTTCTAACTCAAGGTTGATGATTCTTACATAAAGTATGTTACTCCCCGATTAATTTGGGAACTAAAATATTATGAATGTGTTATTATGAGATAAAACGCATTCCTATATATGGGTTATTTACATTCATGATTGATATATGTTCTATGTGTCTTTCATGATAATGTAAATGTTATGATGTGATGGGTGAATCCTGAATTATATAGTGCTCCAATGCATTGGGTAATGTGAAGAAGCTCATGAGTAAAGTGAAATATGCATGAACATGATGATAGGTTTGTTCACAGCTATGTCTGGTAGTTATCCACTAAAAAATAAGGTTTCATTTTTTTCATTTCCACTTTTCAATCCTTTTATTAATTCTTCCAATCATGTTTATGATCCTATGACTATGTTATGATCATTATGATTATGTTCATACCATTTTGTTTTTTCTCATATTCTTATCCTCCTACTGGGATTTTAGATCACCCATTTTCTACATATATCCTTATGTGATTACATGTACTAAGGATAAATAAAGGTCCAACAAGAATATAAAGAATAATAAATTAAATAAATGTTTATGTTTTATATTGTAAAAGTTGTGCATGGTCATAGTTTTCAAAAGACATTACACCTTTGGATCCTCATGGTGTAATGTTTTTATGTTTTTCGTCATTAAAGTTATGTAAAACTTTTGTGAGGAAAGTAGTAGAACATTGACATTTCATATTGTGATTTTTTGTAAATAGGGGATAGTGGGTCCTCTCCAAAATCTGTAAAATGTAGTGCACTTTTAGTAGATTTGGTACATTGGCACATTGTTGTTCTATCCTCATTGAATGTATCCTAGTGAGGTTAAACCATGTAAAATTGATGTGTCTTGTTAATTCTTTTATTTCTATTCATATGTTACTACGAGAAAGAGAGAGAATATTTTTTTTTAACAATGAAATATGATCTCAAGGAAAATTTATTTTTATTTTTCATACCCTAATCCCCCCTCAGGATATTTAACCTACTAGGGAAAACCCTATCTTAATATATGACCCTATTATCTATAAATATTTTAATACTAGATAGTAAAAAATGATTATCGCTATGAATTTTTTGATCTCTTGAGGATACACATTGAGTTGATACCATATTCAATGAGTATTGATACTCCACATGGTGAGATAAATGTGTATTGATTTAAGTATCACTCTTGAATAATCATGATCTATAATGTTCAAATTTCATAGGAATTTATTTTTCTTAAGATTAACACATATGATTTGATCAATGGAATAGAGTGACCGGTTTGATTTAAGGCTCAAATCAACTTTGATTGACGATGAGTCCTTTTTACATCACCATATAGAAAAATCCACACATTAAATGGGGAGTGGAATATTTAATTTGGCATGCTGGGTCTGATGACTGAATTTTTTTAATTTTTATCTTGTCAATTGGTGGGCTTGGTGCTTGAGTCTAAGGAAGGGAAGGATTGACCTCTTCTTCCAAGGGTAGTTCATCAAAATCCAAATGATTTTCTTTAGGATTTATCTAAACTACCACCTAGAATATAGATAAATATTTATATTCATTTGGTTATTGGGATGATAATTATATCATTACTATCATATCACATAGAACCAATCGATTTTTATGATTTGATGATGTAATTGGATGATCTGATAAAGAATTTGTTCATTCAAATGAATTTTTTCCCTTAGGCATCAACCATTTTACTTTAAAATAATGTTAGTGGAAAATTAAATGGTATATATCAAAAATAATAAGCTAAACCAAGTGATAGAGAATTATAAATATCCATTACTTAAAATTAATGACATATTTGGTCATATAAATAGATATTTTTTATTTTTTAATAACCTAACTATAGTATTGTTTTCATCAGTTAAGGGTAAAGGAGAAGCACATTTCAAAAACTAATTATCATTAACAATACATCCATTGTTAGTAATTTTTCAGGAATTTAGAGTTACAAAGTCATCCATGGTTTTCATGGATTGATTATTGATATATTGTATAGGTATTTGGACACTTTGTTATGAGGTACTTAGGGATGATATCCTTTATTATTTGATGATTGATGATGATTGTAAGAGGTATCTGGAGATCATTTTAGGGATTTAGACGACCATAGAATTTTTTGAAAATAAAATAATTCTTATTTTATGGTTAAGGATGTTAATTCCATTGGTCATGTAATACTTTATGAGGATATATCTATTAATCTAGAGAAGGTTAGGTAAATGATATTTTTGGAAATTTCAAAAATCATGTTTGAGATTTTTATTTTATTATGGCTAGATTGATATCACATTATGAGAAATCAAGTTTATCAAATTTTGATTCCCCAATACTTTCTTTGATTTAAAAGAAGAAAATTTTGAATGTAGTAGGTAATTTCAAAAGGAATTTAAATAATTGAAAATGAGACTTACATTAGCAACTGCTTTTATTCTTCCTGATTCATGAGTTGGTTTTGATGTTTCTAGAAACTAATTTTGTTTTTGTTTGGTATGTTTTTTTATGAAGGGTAGTAAATTTATGGTGTATGGGTCTTGAAAACTGAGACCTCATAAAGATAATTTCCACTTGAAAATTTTAGTGTGAGTTATTATTTTTAATACTGATAATATTTTAAACAGTTATCTCTTTAGAGAGAAATTTTTAGTGTATGTGGATCATAATAGTATGAATTTTATTTTTTCATATTGTGATCTTAACATAAGATAGATAAAATTAATATAATATCTTAAAAACATTTATTTCAAGATAATTTACACACTAGGGAAATGGAATATGGTGGAAGATTCTTTGAGTAGGAAATCTCCAACTCTTGAAATGAAGGAATTCGTAGAGTAATGCATGCTGATGGGATTTTTAGTAGACATACCCCTTTAGGTGTGGGTGATGAAAATGATGTTGTTCTTTATATCCTTAATGCAACATCCATGTTATTATTACAAGTGAATTTAGAAATTCATTTGATGAGAACTATAAAACGATAAATGGAATTATAAATAGTAGATAATCCCCTGAAATGTGATCAATTATAACTGATTCATTCCATTATTATAGAGAATGAATAATGGATCAGGCATAACTTAAGAAGGATGTGTTGAGGTAGTTTCATTAATTGGTTTGTGTGTTAAATCTTAGAGATACCATGATGTTTCATTACATTAGACATCAATTATAATGGTAGGGAATGAATAGATGCATTATCTATTTTCTTTCTCGTTCATGAATACATTAGTTGTGAAACATTGAGAAAAATTAAAAAATGGGGTTATATCATCCAATACTAGTTTTCAAATTTAAATGGATAGATTTTGATATAAACTTTATGATGGGTTTCTTGATATCACTATAAAATGAAAATGATGTTTAGGTTCTAGTGGGTTTCCTTGTGAAGTTAGCACATTTCATTTCTGTATGAGAAAAGTATTAGATTATGGATCTATAGAATATTTATATGAGATAAATTATTATACATAATATGGTTTATAATCCTATCATCTATGATAGATATTGTAAGTTTATATTGACATTCTAGAGAGGAATCTATAGTTCCTTGGGTTTTCTGATAAATATGAGCATGATATATCATCCATAGAAAGATGGATAGATAAAACATATTATCAATATTGTGTAGGATATCCATTTAGATTATGTTCTTGATTTGAAAATATCTTGGGTGGATCATCTTCTGTTGATCAAGTTCATTTATAATAAAAATTATCGGTAATTGATTCTTATGACATAGTTTGAGACATTGTTTGGCCAACTATATCTCTCTACCTTAGGATGAGATATCTGATAGGACTCTTTTAGTTTCTAGTTTAGTGAATGATATGAATTAGTGAGTTATGTTGATTTAGAATATTGTAATTTCAAATATAGTTAATATAAATATTATCTCAAATATCAATGAAGATACTTTATAATTATTGTTGGAGAATTTTTTTATTGAAATTGACTCCTAGATTATGGAATAGGGAGATTGGGAAATAAGGAAAGTTAATTCCTCAATATGTGGGTTATTTGATATTATTGATATTATTAGTGAAGAATATTATAAACTATTTTTTCCTCATTATCATAGATGGCTCATAATGTTTTATATATTTTATTTGTGAAGAATTATCGAACAAACCTATCTCATGTAAAGATATGGGATCCTATTGAGTTGTAACCTGCAGGTTATTATATTGAGAATCATATTTTGGTTTTGGTTCAAGAGAGGAAATCCATCAATGGAGAAATATTCCCTTGTTATGGGTGTGGCGGGAGGATATGATGCTTTAGTAAGAGACATGAGGGAGAGAGGTAGATATGTGGTAGGAGTGGGTGGATTTTTTTATAGATAATGAAGTTTATTGAATTTTAAAGGATTAAAGGTTTAATATTATGGGGAATAGTATTACCTTGGTTTTGGATAGAATTTTTTATTTTATTTTTTAAAAGTTTTATGAAGTGGAAATAATGATTAATGAAAAATAATGGAGATGAGTACAATTAGGAACATCGTTATCCAGAACATTCCTATCAACCATGTAGGGTGGGAGATTTTAAATAATATCAATGCATAATTTTGAATATTTTTAGATTAAACATAAAATCAAATAATTTATACTGAAATTTATACCCAAAAATTATTGCATCGTTAGATTCATAGTTAGCCTAACCATGTGATCTTTCCATGAGTGTCATGGAATATTTAATGAATTCCATTTTTAAATCTTGATTTAAATCTCAAACATTGCATTGATTCCCTAATTTAGCCTTGGATTATTCAAGGTTTCTTTTGGGGTTATTTATCGGATTCACTAACATTAGGTAATTATTTTCCTGAAAGGATCAATTATTTTTGCATGAAATTAAATACTAGGGTCAGATACCTCCATTGCTTCTTAAAAATATATATCTATCTCTAGAAAGTCAATCCTTCATAAATTCATAGTTTTCCTATTGGATTTATGGATTCCTTTAATATATATTATACTATTTTTATTCCCCAAGAAAAGGATTGAAAGATTCATTCCTTTTATGCAATCCATGGATTGGTGAATTAGGGATTTCCAAAAGTAAAAATCTTTATGTAGGTGAAACCAATATTTTTAATGAATTGGATAATTCAATATGTGTTATTGGTTGAATATGATATATTGAGGATTAATTTCATTACATTATTTTAATATAATGAATTTATAAAATTAAATATTATTGTATGACTGCTTTTGAAAACAATTAAGGTTTTTTAATTAACCATCACTAACCTTAAAGAATTTGGGAAGATGTGGGTTTTCAATTAAAATAAATTGGGATATTTTTGGAATTAAAAATAACAGTTTTTAGAGGAAAATTATGGTTTCTCAAATTAAAATGACTTCCCGAAAATTTTTGTTTTTCTAAAACTGATTTTTTGAGTAAATTGGATCTATGAATTGATTTTTGATATGTTATTTGAACCTATATTTGATATTATAACATGTCTGGTGTGATCATGTGTTAAAATGGTTATAGTGAGTCCTTTTTTTAAAACACATAAACATATAAAATGGTAAAGTTGTGGAAACATAGATAGATTGTGTTCTGGAAAGCAATAGATGAGATTACCAGAGCTGAAAGGTGACACCCCTCTTCTTTTCAAAATAAATTGAGTCATTTGGGGTTATGTGAATGGGAAAAATCTTTTCATAAACAAATAATTATGAGAGTGATGCACAGATATTGGTGGGTGGATGTATATTTATTCTAGATAGTTATCCAGAAAAACAATTATTAGAATATTCTTAGGAATTATTATCTTGAGGAAATAGATTTTAGGAAACGATGAGTTTCAAATACATTTTGGGAAACTTTATGTTTTACAAAAATTAGGAATGAGGATTTTCTAATAGATTATTTAAAAAGGGTTATTTCCGACTTGGTTATGAAAATGGAGAGTTTTCTTGGGAAAAACTTGGATTTGTGAAATTATCATATATTTCATTGATGAAATGTTTTGAAAATTATTAAATAATTTATATAGAATTATTTCGTTCTCTGAATTAGTATAAATAAGATATTTTGGTTTGAAAATTATTTTTGATTTATCATGTTTTATTACCATTTTATTTGGTAATACTTTCATATAAATACAAAGCACTGCCTTAGAGTGATCCTATTGATTTTATAATCACCCCAACATGTGAACATCAATGAATATGTATACATTATAGTTCCTGATGAAAGTAAATGGAAGACATTATTATTTTTACATTCGCTTCCATACTTTTATGTTATAGTTATAATAAATGGTAAAGTAGTTCTTAGTTTCAGAACATTCATCTTCTTTTTAATGTGATGTTAATATTCAATTATTTATGTCGGATGGGAATTTATTTGAAAAATATTTTTTTATGGTATTATTTTTAATTAAAATGGTTTTATTTATGTGGTATTTCCATGATCATGCATAGTTTCTAGATTTTTAATATGTGTAAAATCATTTCCAATGTATTCCTTTTATCTATCATCACATTCCAATTACCTCTTATGAATGAGAGATGCACTTGAAGCCATATGGGGCACTGGATGGGGACTTGGGATTTGGTTTCTTGGGATTATATGTTATAAATACCATCCTCTATTAAATTTTTGTTTAATTCTATAGTTTTTTTATTATCCAATATAAAAATAGATTAATTTATTTTTGTAATATTTGGTTCATAAAATACTTTAATTAATTTTTATTTCATTTTCAATGGTTCATCCTTGTACACTTCCATACTTAAATTCACTATTAAAATTTCCAATTCATCAAAATTATCTATAGTCATATTATCATCCCATTGTTGTTGAAATATTATCACCAATAAGGAAAAATAATCTAACTCCCATGCTTTTTTTATGATGAAAAATTATAACATATACTCATAAATTATATTTCAATCATTCTTATCTAATATATGCATCGCTTCTATCACTAACGTAACTCCACTATTGTGTATCATTCTATTTTCATATTATTCATTTATATAGAATGTGTAATTTTTAATTATATAAAACATTATATGGTAATACATGTACAAATTTTTCTATAGTTATAAATAAAAATACCCTATAATTTGAATTTATATATACTGGTAATTCCTTAAAAATATGGTGTTGAAGCCTCCTTATAAAATATTTATACTATGTAAAACCTAATTTTATATCAAATATCAATCTTTGATGATAATTTTTCTTTCATCTATTCTTAAAATTACACCACGCTCAATTTTTATATTTTAATGAAATTATAGGAGTCTAATTTTATCCTAATTAGGAAGGTAATTTGTTTTATGTTTAATAGATTATTCAATAATATAACTCTAAAATTCTAGGTGAATTAAAATTTTGACCTAACCTATCAAGATATTCATATATAATTCAATGGGACACATTCATATCTAATTAACAAGAAAATATTGTAAGATATGTAACGTTTGGGACCTTCTTGGCCTGTTACTTGGTGATTTATGGGTGTTAGAGGTGTTGGAAGAATGTTTTTGGTATGTATGGTAAAGTTTTATCTAAAATCTCAATAAAAATAGGATCTTGCAGTTTGGGTATATGATTTATATAATATGGGTGGACCTTGTGGCATAGAATGAGTATTAGAGTTTAGAGGTATGTTATGATGTGTTTTAGTGTCATTACCAATTTATTTATGGCTATAGTGTGGAGGTGAGTTGTAATGTGGCGGCTCAAGGGGTAGGGTTTCCCTTATCACTGCCTCTTTAGAGGTTGTTGTGGTATGTAGATGAGCTATGGTGTAGATGTATGGAGAGCTTAATATTTTGTCTCTATCATTTTGGAGGTAGTTGTGACATGATGGTTTTGTTTCACCATAGCCTTATCCTAGGGAGACAAGATCTTTGGCATAGATATTAGAGGCTAGTATTGAAAAGGGAGGTTGTAGTGTTACCCTTTGTATTCCAATGTCATTTTTTCTAGAAAACTAATTATTAATGTGTCATCAAGGTTTATAAATCATGGTCCTTTCAATAATTTCTAGGTAAAAATTCTCAATCCCATTCAAAACTCACCATTCCACATAATTCTCTCCCAACTCTTGGGTGACCTAAGTGTAGTTATTTTAGTACATTCACCCCATTTTTAGTATTTTTTATCCCACACCTTCATAGATCAGTTGTTAATAATATAAAAATATTTCATATTTATTCCTCTCATTTAACCTCCACCTCCCAATCTATAGGGTGATATATTTTGAGAGTAGTCAAGTTGGGTTATATTGTGGAGAGAGGTTGATGGGAGATGTTTTTTTTAGGTTAATAATATTTTTTTAGTGTGGTTATGGTCATTTGGGAATATATTCCATATCTTATCCTTGAACAAAAAATTGGAAATATATTATTAATATTGGGTATCCTCATTATTTCCATGTCCTTGGTGAATTTATGATCCTAGTTTTCTTTTGTTTCCATTTTTTTGGATGGTAAAGGATAACTAAAGAAGATAAATAATCTGCTTAAATAAAAATTCAGTGGAAGTGAAGAAATTAACTCTATTTTATTTTTTGTGACTTTTATTCTAAGTCTATGCCTGATGTTACTGACACTGAAAATTGATGATATTTGTATCCTTATGTGTGATTGGAATACTGATAATTGAGAACCCTTGTAGGGAATGTGTTTCTACTCAACTTTCATAAACAGGTAAGTAATTATATATAGCTAATGGACTAGTTGTCCATGTAAGTATATAAATATGGCAATTTACCTATAAAAATAGATGTTGAAATGCCTTGAAATCACTATCAAAACTAAACAAGTGGAATTAAATAATCTAAATTTTTTTATAGGTGTTGGTGTGCTTTTTTGTATTTTTTTTCTTATGGTTTTATGGATTATAAGGGGCGCGTGTGGGGATATTGGTTACTGTCTTCGATATTAAATATATTGTGGCCATAGGGATGTGGTTGTTTAGAATTGCTTAAATTTTGGGATGAGTTTTGGTGTTGGTTTTCTGGAGTTTTATGTGTGATTATTTCAATTTGGTGATATCCTATGAGTAAGAGGTTTCATTATTGTTGTGAAACAGACAGGTTATTGTGTTCCTTGGTGTGTGATGTGTTATAATTTTCCAGTAGCCATCGGATGAGGATATTAATAATAAAATGGTAAAGAAATGTTTTGGGAATTGAATAAGTATGGGATGAAATTAATTATGTGGAAATCAATTAATGAATTGAATGAAAGTAATTGGGTTGGAATGAAAAGGAAAATGGCTAAATTAAACATTGGGTGTGCTCGAGAGTGGTTTTTTTATTAAATATGGAACTGAATGGATATTAAAAAGAATGTGATTAGTAAATTTAGGTAATCTGGTGATGGGTTTAATATGCAAAAAATGATATTAATTTTGGTATGTGTTGTGTATATTTTATATAGTGATTTTCATTTTGGGGTGGAAGCAGTTAGTGGAATATGTTGTGTTCTGATGAGAGAGTGTTGGGGGATATACTAATATTGTTGATGTGGAGACTTATGTTGGGTGTTGTGTGATTCTATAGATACTAATTTTTTTATATTACTTTTATACCCACCCCACGCTCATCAACTATTATGTATCGACACCCAAATGTTTTGACATATGCTTTCCCCAATATTCAGGTTGGTGAGGTAAGAGATGAATAATTACCCCGTTTGTCCTACTCTCCCTTTGGAAATAGTATTTGGAAATGGTAACCAGTTGGCAGTGAGTTCTGGTCGAAGGTGGCATAATTAGTGGTAATGATTGATGACAAGGGGATGTGATGTGTGGTGGGGATTATTAATGGTAGGATAAGGGAATGAGATAGAGTTAATTCGCATTCATGATACCGTAATTATCATGTTATGATCTTGTGGTAAGATATGAGATGGTATATATGATTATATGAACATGTAATGTGATTTACAGATGATGACTGATGCTTCCATAGGATGTTGGTCCCTAAAAGAGGCTAAGGTAGGAAGGTTTGTGACCCAAAACACATCGAATACGAGTTGACACATGATAACAGATACATAAATATATGGGTTGTGAGTACAGAGTCTTTAATATTGGGGTGTATTACTGGAAACTTGGTGGGTAAGTGGATGAAGGTTACCTTTATATATATTCTCTAGATATTACTATAATAACATGGATTTATTTTTTTGTTGGTTGGCCTTGGTGATGCTAGGTTAGCTAGTTGACTAGTTTATGTTCATATTTTTACTACTTTTCATTCACTGGTGTATTATTATACTAAACTCTCATTTAAAAAAGATTCATGGGGTATGATACTATTAATTATATAGGTTATTCTCACTATTCATATATCTAAATGATTTTCAGGTCTCCAAAAGGGTTTCATAAACTAATCTATACATTTCTATCATTGAGGTTAGATCCACTATGGATTCATTACATTATAGTTTCCCATGGTATCATTTAATTTTGTAGTATTATTTTCATAACTTGAAATAAATCATAGGTTGTTCATTTTTTATACTGTGTGATGTATTTTATTTTTTTAGTTTATCTTATCACTTTATTTTTCTCATTACATCTATCATAATACCACTCATTTGAATGTTTTATATACCCTCAGTGTTAATCTCCAACCCATATCCTTTTGGAGGATGGCTCCAAGGGTCATTGTATCCCTTTCATCATTATTAACCTAGTTGGGGTACCTTTATAGGGAGGGGTAGTAACAAGATACCTATTTCCTAGTAAACCATCAAGTTAACTATTATATCAAAGAATGGTATTGGAAAGAAAACATCTAATTCATATAACATGACAATAATTTCCTTTTCTGTTGATATAAAAATTTTCTTATCTAAAACTTTAAAAAAATTGGTTATAATTTGTTGAAATAAAATTTAAAAAAATGAAATATATGACAATGAGTGTTGAATGTTTAATAAAGACATGAAAATCATTTTATTTTAATCCATCAAACTTCAATTAATTCCTCAACATAATATTTTTTATATTCAATTAATACCACTCTGGAACTGTTATACAATAAAAGAAGTTTCATAACTGGTATCTCTCTTTCTTAGAAATATTATGAGCAATGAGATATAGAAAATTTAACCCTCAATATTTCATTGTAACTAACTCTTACCTTATCCCCATATCAATCATTACCAACCTGACATTAATTCCATCTTTTTTCTTTTATAGTGTATTTAGTAATGGGGTAATGTCAGTATAATATTTTTTTCTATATGAATGAAATCAAGATAATGTGTTAAATAAAAATAGTTATGATATGGTAATATAAAGAAAACTAATCTATTTTTTCAACCCATTATCATAATGTTCTCTAAATAAAATTTATGTAAAATAGTTTTAATATCCTTTAATTTTACAATTTTTTCATCACTGGTTAATGGATAAGGTGTATTAATTTCCTTTTACTTCCCAAAAAATTATTATCCATGATTAGTATTTATGTCACCATGGTAAAAATTTATTATGTATAAGAAACACTACCTTTATATAATGTTTCAACCAAAATGAGTGTACATACTCTTGAAAAACATGGCACCCTAATATTCCTTTAATGTTATAATTTGGAAAATTATCACAAGAAGTGGATTTATTTACATTCTTATATAGTATGGACCTCATTTTAAAAACATTATTTTGGTCAGAAAAAAAATTATATCACTCATATGTAATATAAAAATTATATCGTCAATGGATATAATTTATAGATATTATTACCAGGTTTTTCTAGCCTATAATAAATAGAGACAATATAATACACTTACGCTTTATGTATAACCATAGTGAGAATTTAACATTTACTAATATAACTAGCCATGAATAATATGTAATGAATTATACTTTAAAATGATTCATACCATTTATAGACGATCTAATATGGTGGTTTATCAATTTGTTACCAACTTTAGTATACTAATGATCAATTTTCTTTTATTGAGGAGTGCCACCATTGTGATGATGTTTCATGTATGAAATTATTTTATTTTAGTTACATGCCAATAGACTTATAGTCTCTTCAAATTAATATAGTTGAATAAACATTGGAATGATTGAAAAGTACCATACTAAAAGTCATAAGGAATGACATAATCATTGGTAGAGTGGTTAATTATTATTATTTTTCATCAAAATAAATAGTATTAATCTGCAATAACATTATGAATTCACCATTAAATATCTATAGTGGATCTTAGGAATTTAATTTATAATTATTTTAAATATATAACTACCTCATTATTTATAATCTCTTTTACCAAATTCCATTATATCTCTAGTTTCATTTTTCATTATGGTGAATAATCCAAGCAATAATTCCTTTAAACATAACTGCATTTGATCCATGAATCTCAAAATAATTTTCACTAAAATCTAGATTCAAGTTGGGTAGAATATAGTGATTTATGCCATAATTCAAAGATCTAAAAAATTATATCTTTTTGTTTCCCAATGTTAATAAGATGGAATATGTAACACCCTTAGGATTTTATGAAAACAAAATTCAAATAAATTTAATTTCATCGATAGCTTATGATACACGCAACACCACTTTTTTGAAAAACTATAGAGTATTATTAATATTATTATATATACATTACCATTATAACCTAGCTTTTAAACTTGGTGATATGAATAGGAATAATCACATTACTAAAATTATGTATAATGGTTTAATATAAATAATGTATATGGATAAATAAGAACTTTTCTTGTAAAGAGTTTATTCACTTTGAAAATACATTTCTTATCAAAAATGTTATACAGTTTTTTTTTTAAAATAATAAATTTTCATATAATATTTTTCATCAATATTTCAAAATTAACTTTAGGTTATTTGTTGATTTTTTTTGAAAAGATTAATATTTCGATGAATAGGGAAAAATAAAGTTTTTAATTAATATCTATATTTTTTTAAACTGTTTAGAGAGTTACATATTGTTTTAAAATGGTTTAAAAGTAAAATTAGTTAAATTATATTATTATAAATCCAATTTAGGTCATTTTAATCAATTATATGTTGAATTTTGATATAAAACTAGTTATACTTTTAAAAGCTTTTTCTTTGGAAAATAATTTCCTCATCGCATCTATGGGTTTAACATAAAATAAAATTCATCAAATTAAATGAATCTAATTTTAAAAATTTATTCCATATTTGGAATCATAATAATAAATATTTTATAATTATTTAAAATTATTTTTTTCATTATGATTTTAAAAATCGCAAAAATTAATTACAAAAATTAATGTTAAAATGAGTTTATTAGGGGTTAAACTAAAAGGATAAGGGTTAAAGTGTACTAAAACAATTTTCGATGCATATTTTAGGACCATATTTAGGTCTTATATTTTCTATGGTTATATAATGACATATCTTTAATACTTTTGTATTTTTTAGAATGTGGGTATATCTTTTTCTTTTCAAAAATTCCATGTGTGAACTCTCACCCACATATAAAAGGGAACCCCCTATCCTCTCTTATTGATGCATCTAATGCATTTTGTTTCAACCAATACATTCACAAATCCATTTCTTAATTCCTTGAACATGTCCTATAGGCCTTATTTTGGTCACGAACCCCTCTATAGAATGATTTTGGTACTAACCTAAAGATATTTTCCTATGAAGAGGTATCTCCCTTAACCGAGCATATTTGTTTTGTTTCAACTTCCATATCCTTAAAATATTATTAAAAAATGATGATATAATAACATAATTATATCCCATATAATAATATGTTATTATACTAATTTAATACCCTATATCATTCTCCTCTTCCATCAAATGGGAAGCAAAACCATCGATTGAGAATTAATGAATCTGACATTTAGAAAATGACCTTCCAAAGTAGGTATATCCATGATAATTACCTTTTAGGAATTTAGGTCTTACAAATGCTTCTATATTCATTATAGATTTGATTAATAGGTTATTCCATGGTTATCTTGATACATTTTTGGGGGTCTTTGTGATGACATAAAAGTTTAATCTAATTCCAAGGAGGATCATGTGCATCATTTAAGACTTGTTATGGAATTTTTGTGAAATATATAACATTATGAAAAGATATAAAAATATTATTTGTGGATTACGGAAGCTAAGTTCATATGACGTTTTGTGTCATAACTTGGTATCTTAGTTTCTCCTGAGAAGGTGGAAGTTGTTATGACATGGGAGAACCCACAGAATGTTTTTGAGAATCGTAGATTCTTGGGTTTAGATAGATATTATCATTGGTTCATTGAGAAATTCTCAAATTTATATTCTTTTATGACTTCCTTAAATTTAAATGGAGTAAAGTTTTCTTTAGAAGATAAATTTTTGAGTTATATTGTTGATCTAAAATGTCTTTTAACTTCTATGTCAGTGTTATCTCTTTCAGAGGTTGGGAGGGCTATGTGGTATTTTGTGACACATGAGGTTCAGTTTTTGGTTGTGTTCTTGTGTAGGGTGATCATGTCTTTATCTATGGATCTCAAAAGCTTAGGACACATGAGAAGAAGTATTAAACCCATTACCTTGAAATCGTAGTCATTATGCATGCGATTAAGATCTGGCAGCATTACCTTTTTGAATAATGTTATACTACATATTACGAATACAAGATCATGGGTGATATGTTGACTCAAAACGATTATAAACTCCATCAGATATGTTGGGTGGAATACCTATAGTATTTGATTTTGAAATCACTTTAACCCTAAGGAAATGGAATTTAATTTCTGATTCTTTGAGTAGGAAACTTCTAACCTAGGTGGTGAAATAATCATCATAATAGTGGAACATTATTGATCTTTTTCATAGTGTAATATAATATTTTATAAAATAGGGGATGCGGTTTATTTGTACATTTTTTAGTTAATCTATTTTCTTTTTGATTTTATTCTTCTAGATCAACAACTTGATGATAAATTCCATATAATTGGAGAATCTTTATATTGGGGAGACAATTTCTGAGTGGTCATTATCTATGGAGGGTGTTCTATGTTTTCATAATCATTTCATTGTTCTGTTAGTTGTGAGAAAATATTTGATGAGGGTCTTTATAATTCCTAGTATTATATTCACCCAATAGTCAATATGATTTTCTATAATATGTGGTGAATATTTTACTGTCCAGGTATGAGATAGGACATTGCAGATTTAATCGCTCATTGTTATAATTTACAATAGGTCAAGGTTGATCACTAGAGGCCTTTGGATTTACTATAGCCACTTTAAATACCAACATGGTTGTTGGATGATATTTATATGGACTTTTTTTTTGGGTTTCCTCCTACCCTAAGAAAGAAGAATTTGATTTGGGTTTTGATCGATAAGATAACCAAATTGGATAAATTTATACCGATTTATGATATAACCAAAGATCTGGACCTAGAAAATATATATGTGAGAGACATTGTTAATTTTCATGGAGTTATGTATTCTACAGAATCTTATATAGATCCCCATTTTATATCTCATTTATTCATAGGCCTTCACGAGGCACTGGGACCTCAGGTTCTCTTATGTACAACACAACCTCTATAGATGAATGGAGCGACAGAAAAAGTTATAAATATCCATGAGGATATACTTCATGCATGCTTCCTCTATTTTTTTGTAGCTGGGGATGACCATTTATGACTACTTGAGTTCATTTCTCGTAATAGTTACTAGTTTTCAATTAGAATGGATCCTATTGTGTCATTGTGTAGTCTCTCTTGTAACTCTCTATTATGTTTGTCTGAGATTGGTGAAATTTACTTGGTTAAAGAGATGTCATAAAATATTTAGTTGATTAATCTGTGAATGTTGATTAAATATATATGGTATATATCTTATGATGATCTTTTCCATAGACTGTTGTAACTTTCAGTTGGTGATTTGGTGTTCTTGAATGTTTCACCCGATTTGGGCCATCGATGCCATTGAAGGCAAGGGAAGCTTGATCTTATTTTTGTGGGACCTTTTTAACTTGTTGATTATTAGGAAAAGGTACTGTGTGGTAGGATTATACCTTTTTTCTATGTGATATGGAAGTATTATTATGATTCTCATGACACATGGGAGCGTGAAGCACTAATGAGAGAGCAGTGGTCCCACATTTTTTAAATGGAATCTTCTTAATAGGATTTCTAAGTATCTAAATTCATTATGGTGGGTGATTTTAACACCCCATTACCTTTATATTAGGTATTTTTTAGCCTTTTTCCCTTTTCATTGGTTTAGTGATGCTGAGAAGGAATTGTGAGGATAACTGTAATGGTGAAGCCATGTATTTATTGAAATTTACAGCATAAAACATGTTGGTTTTCCTGTCTTCTGGGGATTTATATATCGTCCAATAAGGTTACATGATTTTTATCAATTTCCAATAGTATTCCTTGAATTGGGAACATATCGTGCAAGGTTACACATTGTGTATGACTACACGCCATGTAAATATTAAAAATATGATTTAAAAAAACAATTGATGGGTTTTTATGTGTATATGGGACTCAACAATTACACGACATGTAATTAGGTTGCACACCATGTAAAATAATGAGTGTCGGTTTTAAAAATCTGGTATAGATGAAATTATTATTTCCCTCCCATATACTTCCTATCTATCCACCTAGAGGCACCTCCTAAGAAATTTTATAGATCTCTGATCTATCTGAATCTTCTGTTCGGTGATTTACTTCCATAGTAGTTGTGGTGAATCCCTTCAAGTATGTGGTCTTGAAGTCTCTTCCATCTCTTTCTCTTATTATTAGGACCCTTCCCAATGGATCTTCATCCAAAACTACCCCAATCCCTCCTTCATTGTCCAAGGGCTAGCATACAGTGCAGAGAAGGCATGTCATGAACATTAGAGGCCTTATCCTAAGATACCTATAGGCACACACCTACAAAATTATTCATGCTGCAGTGTAGAGATAAAAAGGCTGTAAAAATAAAATGCATGAATACATATATCCCACAATAGAGTAAAATATAAGTACTAAAAATACAAAATAAAAAATACACTCCCACCAAAACTATAAAAGCATCCAACTTGGTCAGATAGATGGTATCACTATCAAATGAAACGTTCAGTAATATTCATGACGAAGATTCTAAAAACACCTCAAAATGTCTTGGTCACTAAGCAATGCATGCCTTAGGTCAACCTAGGACACCATCGAGAGTCCTATGGGCTGCACATGACACAACATGTTCGGGAAAATCTCATGCATGGGTGAGTCTAACAATACCCAATAAGCACCCCCAAAACCCCAAATGAAAATGGAGAAACAGAAAGGAAATAGTTTTATCAACCCAACCATAAGGATCCCGAAAAAGAGATATACTCCATCATGAATCCATCCTAAGTTATACATGGCTAGTCTTCCCATTCCACAAGGTATTTCAACAAAGATTGTACAACAGCGTAAGGAATACCCGAATCAACCAGATATACTCATCTCATACTGTAAGTCTCATGAGGTTTCAACCTCATATCCAGATACATGATTATAATCATGGAACAAACACAAACAAAACCCTAGATACTACACTCCATGAGATCATCCATCCAATATGGAAAATTTACAAGAGATCCACTTTATTAGCGAAAGCTTTATAGGTCCAACTCTAAAGCTCATCACCAAAGGTCATATCTTGTGCAAGATGAATGGAACCCAAGTTCAGAGGCTCATCCCTCACCACTAAAAATATTCGAGAGGACACTAATCCAAACAATGTGCCCCATGCATCCTCTCTAAAGATAGAGCGGAGGAACTCACACCTTATCTTCACCCTACAGCAGAAGGAGTACTAACTCCCAACCAAAATGTGTAACCACTAAAATACATGTAGGAAGAGGCATGCACCTCACTACTTCAAGAGATAACTCTTAACTAGGTATTGTACACAAAAATTGGAGGGTTCCCCTCCTATAAAATACAATTCCCAACCAAGGTATCTCATACTCTATTGGAGTACATGCACCCTCACACTGTAGGGGAGTAAAACTCCATAGATAGAGGAATTACACCCTAGTATGACTGGGGAGTACAAATCTACATATGAGGACCAGAACCTTGGTATGATAGGGGATTACTATCCATGATATACAGGAACCGCAACATGGAAAGAAATGGGAGTACCAGTCTTACAGTATGATCATTATGGGGTACCCGCACCCAGACATGGTAGGGGAGTATCAATCCCAAGTTTGAGGACTCTCTACCCAGTACGATAGGGGATTACCACTATTTCGATACATAGAATATGGAGAAACCACACCCTATAATGATATGGGAGTTTTTAATCCAAGGTAAGTGGAGACACACCCTAGTACAATAGAAGAGTACCCACTTTACTTATATGCCGCATATAGAGGAGTTGCGCCCTGACATGAGAGGGGAGTACCAACTCCACGAATAGAGGACCCAGACCCTAGAATAATTGGGGAGTATAAATTGTATCTATCCATAGAGTATGGAGTTCATGTACCATGTTATGATAGGGGATCTTTGTCAATCTACATGAATGATACGAGAATCACATGCCTTCATTCAACATGGGAGTTCCAACCCCAAAAAACTACTACATAAGTAAAGGATCTACTCCCTATGAATAATGGAGTCCCATGTCTACCGAACTAAGAGGTAAGGTAAACCCAACCCTGGTACAATAGGGGAGTACTAGTCTCAGTGTATCTCTAAAAAATCCACAATAATATCATGCATCGATCAAGTGCCACTCAAAGAAGCATCACACTCATCACACCTTACAGAACAATTTGGGGACTCATTACATGATATGAAAAGGGAGTATTTTAGGACTGTAGGATTATCTCTGATGGATATGCATACAATATGTGGTGAATAAAAGATTAAGAATCCTTTAAACCAGAAAAAACGAAAATCCTAATAATGTAAATTTATCACACTCATACTTAGTGTGACTACAAGAGTGACGATCAGAATCATAGTGGATATTATTTACATCAGATTATATTTATCATAATAAAAATTTCCTAGATAAAAAAATCAGAATAAAAATATTAGTATGATGAAAAACATTCAATTATGTGCGTATTTTCATACTAACCTATGAAAATAAGAAATACAATAGCTATTAATTGTAAGAATTACATATAAGCTCTATTAAAATATTTGAATCTTTTTACCTTAAGAATAAGGTGGTCAATAAACATAAATAAATTTATCCACTATTTTATAATTATAGTAAATTCTATATTTCCATACCAAGAAATCCCTCAATACAAAGATAGGAATTACATTATCTTCTTATCCCTAGAATCCCTCGATATGATGATTGGTGTTTGTCTTCATATCCCCTGAATCCCTTGATTTGATGGATAGGATTCACTATATTCTTATCCATGGAATCCCTTGATATTAACATGATCAGGCATGGAATACATATTAAAATGTTCTAAAGTAAAAAACTTGATAAAGATTAATTAGAATAATCACTCACTAAAATACTACATTTACTAAGAATGAGTTGTTCATGTAGAGAAGTCTTTAGAAGACTTCAGTTTAGAAATGTATCAACCATCCCCCAAACTCATAAAATGACCTAATATATATAGAAGAAGCCTCAATGGTCATATTTCTGAGTTTTTTTCAATGTCCGTGGACATATGGTGCTTGACAGCTCACAATTCTCTAGCATAACTGAATGTCTGATGTCACTTTTCTTTAACACCATTACAGGGTTAAAGGTATTCCTTAGGAAAGAAATAATTATTCTATATTATAATTATATACATTGGATAGTCCAATGGGATTCATTAACATTATTCAATACGATAATCCTTATGATTATCAGTTCAATTGTTTTAGTACTAGAATCAATCTGATGGTCCTGAATTTTATCAATAAAATAGACAAGAAAAAAGTATTACTTATAATCTAATTAATGGTATGTATGATAAACTGTACATATACTCAATAATATGATCTTAATGAATAATAGTATGTATATATTTATAGTACATTAAAATTTTTTCTAAGTATAGAAGAAGATAATGTTTTCTATAAAAATATAATAAAACACATGGGAGATAAAAAGTTTTTAAGCACGTTTTAAGAAAGTCTTTGTGATTTCAAAAACTAAAGGATTGGAAAAGTAAGAAGTAATACTTATGACTGATCAATCACATCTCTACTAGAATAAAGAGCCTAGGGGACTCACATATTGAGATATTAGGGAAGGGGACTGACCCTTAGATCAACCCAATTATCCACCCAAATCACAAACCATGGTTCAACACTATTAACATAGTGCCATGCATGAAACAATTCACATCTTATCTCGCATACCACTACGGAGGAAACCATCTATTTCTATCTGGAAAAATGACCAGGATAGGCCACTATCAAGCATAAATCTAAGCCTTTGATAAGGATTTATAAAAGGGAGATAATCCTATAAAAAGACTTACATGGAATGTAAGAAGGTCCACATGGCTTATGACCCCGCCTGAACACCTGGTACTATCCATTGAATGCACAGATTGGCTAGTTATGTCAGCATACATGGAATGTATAGTCTATACACAGAATGTCTTTCCTCACTCGACCCTTCGGGCTATTTCTTCCCTCAAATGGCTCATCCAACCATGTCTCACACATATCATGTACCCATGGTACATGATGTGTCCTTGAAAACCAGCACCCTTGGCCATGTATCTTTCTCATGGTCATGTACAACACCACATGTATGTGTACTTTGGTTGTTTAGTTCAACAGTTTATGTCTCCTCACATGGCATCCCAGACCAATGTCACTCAACCACATGATCAGGGGTCACTACATAGTGTTTCACCCTGATACACGGTGTCTAGACCTCAAAATTCATCTTCCCTAAATTGAAAGAATACATGGCATGCGACCCTTCACTATGTTTCTATAGTAACCCTACTCTTTATTACATACTTAAACACGATTTATTACATAAAATTTAACTTAATACGACTTCGTGGATGAAGAGGTCAAGTGTTTTGGGAAAATAGGAACATTACATAACAACATAAAATATAAAATAAAACATCTTTATTGAAAACTCCTTTTTTCATGACCACAAAATTACATCACACAAATCATTTCATGAGATAACATGAGGACATAAATAATAAAACGGTGAGCTATATAGACCTGTAATGGCGTAAACAAGGAATAATATGAAGAATACAATATATGCCATGAAATAGGAATATCCATGGATCACAAGGGAAACATGAATATAAAGGCATGATATAGTAGTATTATCATAACATTGAAGTGTGGCAACAACATACAACTAAATATTAGAATGAGCCAACGATCATTGCACATGGATTATCATGAGTAAACCCTCATTTAACGTGAATTGGCATCAATAACCCTTATTGAACATGGATTAGAATTATTAAATCCTCATTGAACATGGTGTATCATGATACTAAACATTACCCAATGCATTGGAGAACTATTAGGGTTCACCCTTTATAATCATTTCATTTCATGCATAAGTGTGACACAAGGATCATATAACATGGAGTCATTCAAAATCATAAGTTATTCCTTGATTAAGGAATGTGGAATAAATAAAAGTGAGTGCCATTAAATATATATATGTTCATATAGGTTAATACTCTTGATATAGAAATGGGTATGGTATTCACTACATGATGATTTTGTCATGGAAAGTTGCTGGGCAATTTCGACAATATAACGCCATCATATTGAAATTCATGAGTTGGGTTCATGAGAGAGAAAGTGGTATCTTATCATTTATACAAGAAATATAATGTAAGGGTATCATGAAACATAATATCCCAAAAATATAAAATGAAATTTAGATGCATAATACGGGAGAAATACTTGAATGGAAATAAGAAGAGACAAATCCCTTTTGGAATTTCAGCATGGTAACGGGCGTACACAGAAGGAATTAATGAGAGAGAAAGTAGATTCTAACCATTACAACATAAGTACATAAGTATGGGTGAGGTGAAAAATAATAACCCAAAATTTTTAATTGAAAATAAAAGGGTATAAAAACATGAAGAATCATGGATAAAAATGAGAAAGGAAGGAATATCTTACATGAGTGTGTGACTTAAAGAGCATGAAGAGGGGATTATTGATAGATTTGGGTGTGTTGGGAGGATTCTAGAGATAGAAGGGAATTGTATGGACATGTTCCAAGGATTTTTAGTGAAGAGAAGTGGGAGATTCAGTGGGTTCATATAGGAAATGAGAGGAAAATTCTTTAATATTACACAAACTTAGGTTTTGGAATCTATATAATTAAATATTCAAAACCAAAAACCTTCCCATGGTTTTTGCCCATGGTTTTTTCAAAGGTGGAGTGTAAAAAATTATTTTTAAGGAAAATGGAGAAACATATCAAAATATTAGTCTCTCTTATCTGTACGTGTGTCACATTATTAAGGAAATAAATTTATAATCATAACGTATATTATACATTTTTAAGGATTCACTAAGGATTTATAAAATAAGTAAAACAAATATAAAATGACATTATTTTAATTTTAAAACATATATTGGTCCTATAATACCCATTTTAGTATTTATTTCATCATTTGGGTTCATTATGATGTCATAAAACACATATTTTATTTATATAGTATTTAATTTTTAACCAAAAAATTCGACTCTCTCAGAAAATAATGAAAAATGACCATTGGATAATTTTGAAATAGTTATTCTAAAAATATTATTGGTTTTATCTAAATAATTTTCTAAATATATGAATTTTTACTTTTAAAATGAAAACAGACATTTATTGAAAATGCATCACTTTTGACACAAGCAGTTTTCAAACATTGATAAAAATTACATCTGACTTAATAAAAGTAATATAATCATTTGTTATTCAATAAATGAATTTTATAAAAATATTTTATTAAAATATTATTTTTTTCATAAAATCATTAATTCCTTAAATTTAATTCTTTAAAAATATACTTTTTATTTTATCGTATAAAAAATTATAACTCTTAAAAAATTGATTACCTAATCATTTAAAGATAAGGGACTGATATAATAATCATTTATAATAATTTTTTATAATATTATTAATAAAAACCTTATTTTAATATAATAATGTATATATTTCTCAAAGGTACTATTTTTACTTGAAAAAACAATTTATCAAATTTGTAATTTTTTTAGATAGACTATTCTTATAAATAAATTGATGGAATGAGACTTTTATTTATAAAAAGGGATTAAAAAATAAGTAACCAATTCCTTATTACATAACCCCTTATAGCACCTACATAAGACCAGAGGGTAAGGTGTGCGATGGTGAAAGACTCTGGGGCGGCTCAGATAACACCGCTCTGGTGGTAATCTTCATTAACATGGAATTATCCTATTGGAAATTATATTCCAGCTTAAAGTGTTGAATCTCAGCATGGGCTTGGATAGTAGTGAATCCTAGTGATGATACTTCCTTTTTTAGCTCTGACAAATGAGCTTTGTATGGCCCGATTCAACTGTATGAGGTCATCCTCTTTTTTGTATGTGTTAGAAGTATTCCTTTTAAAAACCATAAATTTATATCAGTCGTGTGATCACTGTTCAACAGCTATATTATCAATGGTAATTATACTTACCTATCATTTAAACCAAATAATAATAATAAAAAATTGTGCATTTGTTTTCTATAATTCATTAAAAGAATTGGAATTTTATTCATAAATGATTGGGTCATTACAATTTAATGTGATTAGAAATTCTAACAGAAGTTTCCCTGTGGGTTACCTAAATCACCCCAATTTCCTAGAATCCTACAGATCAACCCTCAAGGGATATCTGGTAGTCATAATAGGGCTCTACAACCCTAAAAAATAAATAACAAATGGTATTGGTACATAAAACTCAAATATTCCTACCTCATGGTAAAACACTGAAGCTTTGGGTTCAGATCCGTGCTTTGAAGCTACTATAGCACGATCCAAGAGTGATTTTCATCTTGATCAGAGATTCATGGATTCTATTCTCCAAGATTCTTCCTTGTTTCATTCATTGGAACAAAGGGGGAAGGAGGGGGCTTGGATCTCTTCTGTTGTGCGCACCAAGGGGTAGGGGAAATGGATGTTATTTTAATTTTATTAGAACAATCTTTTACATTTAACTCCCCCGCAAAGACTCGCTTCCGACCTGACACATGACACTGATAAAGTTTATGTCACACCTAGGAAAAATTCCATATTCTGAACTCAACCATGGTCTCAAAATTATGATGTGAGTCTCCTCACATGATTTATTCCACATTTCAATAAAACCTCATGAACATGATAAAATATAAATGATATTTTGAATATTACCTCACTGAGGCTCTCTGAGTCCCAGAATCCTACACAGACATACTTCCTAGATTTATAAATAATCCAAGAAATATTATAAATTTCTAGAGGTAAAAACCCTAGTCACTAATCCTCCCAACCTTAAGTATTTTTTTAACTAAAATTGAAGGCATGATCAGAAGAATCAAAAAACTGAGATCGGAAATGGGACTCCCATGCTAGAGTGCTCACCATGACCACCACCAAGGTTAATAGGAGTTTCTGTGATGCCCACAATCACACTCTCATGGGAACCACAAATAATACCACACCCTAGTCCAGATAAAATGAGGTCGATATTGTGAAACCATCAGGCACATGTCTCCTCAGCTATGATGAGTGGGAAAATACCAAACACTAACCAAACAATATCAAAAAGGTCTAGAAGCACAGGACCCCACTAAAACACAAAAAAAAAACAAGGTACTCATCCACAAAACCTAGATAATATCTGATTTGAATGGCACTAACTCGCCCACATAGTTTCGCATCTGGTCAAAAGACCACATCTTGGTGAGGGGGATCATCCTTAATTATTTGAGTCTGAAGCCACTTCAAAAGAAACCACTTCCTTCTCAATTATCTCAAATAATAAGCGGATATCAAGAACATTAGGGTACCAATGAACAACCGAGGGCTCCCCAGTATAAACATTGCATCTTATTGTCCCTCTGTGAAAACCAAAAACTAACAACACTGCACCGAACACACAAGTCAGAAGGACTCATCTACCACACTGTGACACTATCTGCTTTGTGCTTCATTGAGTTTCCCACATGGTATTACTAAAATAACTAAAATGAATCTCCATGGGGGATGAATCCATATTCCACATCCATTTGGAGCTATGTCAAATAGCACAAACACAGGGTCATACTGATGCCTCGCATCGCCCTAAACAATAATCGAGTAAGAAGTGGAAGGAAAATAGTACATCAAAATAGTATACCAATACTAATTAAGAAAGTATAAAAGACATAGAGTATACCTCTATTATTCCTTTTTTGATCTATTTCAAAGGCCTCTAAAGACTACAGTTGTCCTCTCCCCCATCCTCTATCTCCCTGAGCCTAGCATGGGCCACCTGGGGGTAGTCATGGAAACTTGAACCGTCTACCACCTTCAACTAATTTATCAACTCCCCCTCCACTTCTTGCATCATGTGGAATTACCTACTTTGAATGCTACCACTACTAGGGTAGTTTGTCTACTGGCTCCCTCTCAGTAACATGGAAGGTATGATAGTCTCTAGAAAGATTCCACTGGTTATTGTAATTATAACACTGCCACTCCTACGGCTAAACAGAACCATGGTTTGGATCTTACGCTGAAAACCCATGTGCCTAATTCTGTTCATTGGTATTCCATCTATACTGTGATCCTATCGAATGCTATCTTCTAGATTTTTTAGATGTCTTAGCCTCATGACTCGTATTGGGGGCCACATCCTCCTGTCAGTCCACCAAGTATATTTCTTCCACAAGAGACCACTCGAGTACCTCACACATAAGACATAAGGCACAAGGAGACCAAACATTCTCTATCATCTCTATAGAGGCCCTACTCAAGAGTATGAGCTCTAAATAAAAGGTCTCAAAACATATCTAGTGAGTAACAAGAATGGTTTTTGAACCTAGTTTTGTACTCTTCCAAGGCCATGCAACCCTGTTGAAGCTATAGATTCTCCTAAATGCAAACGGATTTCAATGTGGAAAGATATAAGTCATCCCTGAATAACCACTCAAACTCCCCCCTTGTGGGATTCACCTCATCATGAGTTTTCATCACAAGGTTCCACCATTTCCTTGTTAATACCTAAATAAGGCTCACCACTAGGACCACCATCTGGTCAGGATGTCTCCTCAGAAGATGAAAAACATGTGTGACTACCTCAAGCTAGTCATCAGCTTCTTGGGGACTAGGTCAACCTAATACCATAGAGGTCACTATCTCTAGAACACAAGAAGCACACTCATCCTTGTAAATCCTCGAGCTGAACTGCTTATAAAACCTGTCGCCCAATGGGATTTGTCTCAACTCGCAGACCACCTGAATGTACTGCAAAGGGTCCAGTTCCCTACACTAAATCCTCATCTATAATCAGACCATCCTTGCAATCCCAACATGAAACCCTCTTTTTCAATATTCTTGGTGAAATCATGAAATAAAATAAAGGCGTGCCCTGTTCAAAGAGTATATCTGGGGATTTGACTAAAAATTAGAGTAAAATCACAACCCAATCCAATATGATGAATGTACCAAAATTTCAAAGTAACCTGTCTTCTAATGTACCAAGTTGAAAATACGGTTACCAGAAACCAAGTGAGTGGATACGTCATCCACCACACCAAAACTAGATTTCTAGGATTAAACTCTAAACACTATATGTCGTAAGACCATCACTATGAAACCGAAACCAAGCTCACAACTAAACAAATAATAACTCTTTCTTACTCGAGAAGGAACTCCACTAACACCACCCTTTTAAGAAATAACCAAATGGGTCCCAAGGAAAGACTACCCTAAACCCTCCTCCATATTCCAGGGGCTAGTGACCCACACTGATAAGGAATTTCACACACATGAGAGGTCATATCCTAAGTCACATGTACACATGCACCCATAAACATCTCCATATAGTAGTATAAAGATAAAATGTATTGAAAAATAAAATTAATGCATAAATATATCCCAAAATAGACTATAGTAAAAGTAATAAAAATAAAATGGCATAATACAGGCCCATAAAAAACTATAAAAGTGTCCGACCTGCTTAGATGGATGGGATCACTATCAAATGAAACTGCTGGAAATCTCTTTAACCAAGCTCTGGTAAACACTTCGTTTAGTCTCTATCACAAAGCTATGCCTTCCCTGGGTCCTCCTAGGACACCATTGAAAGGTTATTGGTTTGTATAATACACAACATGTGTGGGAAAAACCTATGCTGGGGTGATTATAAAAATACCAGGTTAGTGCCCAAAAACACAAAAAAAAGAGCAATTAAAAGTAAACAGTCTTCTCAACCCGACTAGAGGGAACCCAAATGAGAAGAAAACTCCATCTTGAACCCATCCTTTGTTATACCTGACTAGTTAGATTATTCCAAATGGTATGTTAACCTAGATGTGGCAACACCGTAAGGACTACCATAATCACCAAGATATACTCAAATCAAAAATCCAATTCGCATGATGTTCTAACCTCATAGTCAGATACATGGTTCTAATCAAGGCTCAAAGGTAACACACACCCTTGATAACACACACCATGAGCTTACACATTCCAAATAGAACCCATATAAGAGATACACTCCATTAGGAACAACTTTCAAGGTCTAACTCTAGCACCCAATACCAAAGGTCATGTCATAGCTACCTTATGCCATGCACATGCTAAAAGGAACCCAAGTTGAGAGTCTTGATCCTCACCACCAAAAAAATTTAAGAATCACTACTCTAAACCATGAAACCCATACATCCTTTCTAAAGAGAGAGTGAAGGAACGTACACCTCATTGGTTCCATAAAGCTAAGGGGGTACTCACTTCTAACCAACACACGAAACTACTTAAATACCCATAGGTAGAGGCCCACACCTCGCTACATTGAGGGAGCACTAAATCCTAACTAGGTATCATATACAGCTTATGGAGTAGCCAATTCCTTGAAACTGCACTCTTAAATCAAGGTAGCTCATATTATAGTGGAGGAACCACACCCCGACATTGTTGGGGAGTATAAATCCATAGATAGAGGACATGAACCCTGGTACAATGGGGGAGTACAACTCTGTATATAAATAACGATACCGTGGTACGAAAGGTGAGTATCAATCAAAATATAGAGGACATATTCCCTATAACAATAAGGGTGTACCATTATTCTAGTACATTTATTATGGGGGAAATGCACCCTAACACGACAGGGGAGTGTCAACCCCAAGATTGAGGACCCGCACACTAGTACTACAGGAGAGTACCACTCTTCCAATACATTTAGTATGGAGGACCTAAACCCTAGAATGATAGGGGAGTTATGACTCCATGGATAGAGGACCCACACCCTAGTATTATAGGGTAGTACCCACTCTTTCTATATGTTGCATATGGACGAACTACCTTATAAAATGGAAATGAAGTATTGACTACACAGATACATGACCCACACCCTAGTACAATAGGGGAGTAAGAACTCTATTTGTCCAAAGAGTACGGAGGGCCCGCACCATGATAAGACAGGGGAGATATATCCATCAACATGAATGATGCAGGGATCTCGTGCCCTGGTTCAATTGGGGATTTCCTACCCTAGAAGAACATATCTGTAAGTAGGGGAAACACTCCCTATGAAAATTGGAGTCTTGTATCTACCGAACCAAGAGGTAAGGGAAGCCCGATACCTGGTACAACATTTGAGTACTAGTCCAATCGTCTCTCTATAATATCCACACTAATATACAACATCGTTCAACTATCGTTGAAAGGAGCATCACTCTCATCACACCTTACATCACAACATAGTCATAGGTAGGTGACACTTTCCCTATTAAGATAAGTAATAACTACTCTACCAACTTAAAGAGCCTAGGAGAACCAGATACTGAGATGTCTGGGAAGGGACTGACCCCAGAATAAAACTTTTCATCCACTCAGGTCACTAACCAAAGTCCACCATATTTATTACAACTTCATGCCCAAAATATGCCACATCATATCTCTCTGGACAATATGGAAGCCACCATCGCATTCTATATGGAAAACTAATCAGGAGAGGCTACTCAAATGTTGGAATCCGAGCCCTAGATAAGGAGTTATTAAAGGAAAAATATCCTCCAAATAATACTGCATAGTATGTAAAGGGGGTCCACACAATGTGTAACCCTACCTGAACACCCATCCATGTCCTATGAATGCACATATTGGCTAGGAATATGGGAATACATGACATGTGCAGACTGTACGTAGTGTGTATTTCCCACCTGCTCCCTCTAGCCATGTCTTCCCTCACACGGTTCAGCTAGCAATGTATCACAATCGGCATGTCACCAAGGTATATGGTGTGTCCTAGAAAATAAAACACTTTGGTCATGTATATTTCTCATGCAATTTTCTAACACCTTATGTCTATGTACTTTTTCTATGTAGTTCTAAAAGTTTTTTCCACCTCACATTGCTCTCCTATTTATGTAACTTGTCCAAATGGCATATGGTCACTACACGGCATGTTACCTCGGTACACAACGTGTATTCCTCAAAACTCAGCTTCCCCAAATAGAAAGAACACACGGCATGTGACACTATACTAAATGTTGTGTGATCCAAAATTCCAATGGTAATTTACCTATAATCCACCCTAATCTCCCTAGTTTCCACAGAAATATATAGATAAAACCTCAATGGATCACTAACAGTAATAATAGGGATCTATAACTTTAAAACAATGGATAACAAAGGTTATCGAGACTGAAAACACAAATCCTCCTACCTTGTAGAGAAACTCTAAAGCTTTGGGG
Organism: Viscum album; assembly: GCA_963277665.1. Taxonomy (NCBI): domain Eukaryota; kingdom Viridiplantae; phylum Streptophyta; class Magnoliopsida; order Santalales; family Viscaceae; genus Viscum; species Viscum album. Next base: position 1,467,886,835 of record OY728125.1, on the reverse strand, counting down.
TCTGACTCATACTTGAAAGCTATAGCAACATGATTTGGGAGTGATCTCCCTCAAGATCGAAGATCATCAACACCTATTCTCCTTGATTTGGCCACGTTTTGTTTATCATGCCTTGGGAGAATTCCATGTTCTAAACTCAACCACAATCGTAGAATTATGGTCTGAGACTTTACACCTGATTTATTCCAAAATTCCAAATTAACTTCATAGGAGTGATAAAATATATTTAATATTCTTAATATCACCAACCCAAGGATCTCTAGGCGCCGAAATATCATGTCAAATCAGCAACAAGCTTTGAAAATATTCCAAATTCATATAGTTCAAAACCCGAGTCACTGCAAATTTTACTCCTTGTGATTTGATATACCATCTTGGGGCTAATTGATCTAAAATCCTAGTTTTTGAATCCTGATTCTAGTTTGAGCTATGAGATCTTTTACACATTTTCTATTCATTAATGAGTTATGTTGTGGGTGTTGTGATTCAATGAGAAATTTAGCTAGTTTAATATGATATATGACCATTTTATTAAACATTTAATTTCTTACTATTTGAAATTTATTTCAATTGAATTATGAAAACCCAATTTATTGAAAAATGGGATTGGATTGGACTAGAAATTAGATTTTGGGGAAATCCCACCAATTCTAATTGAATTGGAATTTGGGATGTATTTTAAAAACGATTAAAATTATGAAATAACTTGAGAATTAATTTTTTAGAAAAATGTATAATGTTTATTTTTTAAAAACGTAAAACTGGATTTAATTAAAAAAAGGCATGAAATGATGAAAACCCTATGATTTTGTTCTGAATGTGAATTTTCATATTGAAACTATAAATGGGGAAATTTTACATTATGCTGACTTGAAAATATTTTCCTATTATTGATTAATTTATTTATCACATGTTATCCTGTGTAGTTAGTATGATATATGGGACAAGCACATTGGGACTGTAATTCCATATCAATGGATTGATGATTGTAACCCTAAAAACCCTAGTTTGGCTTAGGTTTTCACTGATCGGATATTGATGATTCCGATTATATGTGAGCCTAAGGGATGTTTGTACACATATTAGTTATGATCAATGATATGAGATGTGTGTAGATTACATAACTAGAAACTATCATATCATAGGGTAGATGATCAGGGTGCTTATTTCTATTACATTGAAATATATGCCATTGATTTTAAAATTTCATTACTCATGTCAACTTATTTATATAAACAATTTTATATAAAATATTTTTTTAATCCATGTTTGAAATTTTTTCCATCATTATAAAATGAATCTTGTTCTGTCTTAAATATTAAAATTTACTTCTATAAAATTTTTTATTAAAATTGAAAGTTTGATTTTGTTTATTTTTATAGAATCTTATTGTAGAACACTTGGTGAGACCCTTCTGGGATTTTTAGCTCACAATCAACCTTTTCCTTCAAGAATTTTTATATTTTAATCCTCCAATTTTGATTAAAGGGAAAGAGCCTCTTAGAGGAGGTGGATGTTCTTGACCTTTTCGGCATGGATTTTTGATACCATCGGGATGTTTGAGTTAAATCTTTTAATAATTTAAGTACTTTGATGATGTATTGTTTGGGATTTTGATATAACTATTTAGTTTTTGGTACTGTCACCTTTGATATTTTTTTAGCATACCGATATATATCTATAATATTATTCTATTTTTGGGAAATTGTTTCCTATATTTATGTTGTATGAGGTCAGGTGCTAGTCGCCTACCCATAGGGATCAGGAACACCATTCAGGTTGTGTCAATTCGAAATTGGGTAGCTAGGTACCAGGGTTTCCAGGCTAGTTCATGAAAATTAATATGAGTATTTTCTTATAACATATTTATAATATACCAAAATTTATCACAAATGAGGTTAAAATTTGTACAAATAATTTTGAGACTTGCGGTATGGGATTTCTATCTCAAATTGTCTTCTTTGGGACATATGTTATGTTATGAAGCTATCATATTTTATGAGTTGTATATGCAAAACCTTTGACATGTCATATAATGAATATATTTATTATTATGATTTTTTAAGTTTCATTTAAATTTGTTCTTTAATGGGGATTATAATTCAAATGTACCGAATTATGTAAGGGATTCTCATCTAACTTTCTTCTCGATGGAACAATACCATTTTCACCACTTGTTTCTTTTGAGCGATGAATATAATTCCGATGAATATAATTCCCATGAATATATTTTATGTTTATTTTCATAAAAATTATTTTATATATAAATCCATATAAGGTTATTTAGTTCATGGGGCTTATGATTCATAAGTTACCAAACTATTAAGGGTTTTATTATACAATCTCATTGTTTATTGGGTTAGTTTATGATTATGATTCTGATGATAAAGTATTATGAAATATCTCTCAATAAAATAATGAATTTTCTTATCCAATGGTTATTTTTATTTGAATATATGTATTCATTTCATTTCCTATCTACAATTACTCATGAGACTGAAGGAAAATTTAAAGGAAAACTAAATTTATTTCTATCTTCAGTCAAAAAACATATCTATTCTAAGTCCATGTTTTCTAAAAAATAATTATAGAATGTTTTTTCTATTATACAAATATATTTTAAAGTCATTTTTACCCATTTTGAATTTTTAAAAAATAATTTAAAACTAATATTGTTATTATTTTTAAAACATGGTACTTTTTATTTTTACTAAAATTTTTAAAAGCATATTTGTTTTGAAATACATGGCACAAAAAAATAATTTTCATTAACACTTAATTATTTAAAGATTACTTTATAATTTTTCAAAGTTAACATCAAATTAAAAAAACAATTTAATATTTGGAAAATTTTTAGACTTAAATAAATTAATTTGATATGGAAAGAAATTTTCATCAAAAATGTTATAAGTAATCATTTAAAAATATTTTCTTTCTTGGAAAAAATACTTTGATGTTAACTAAGATTTTATGGGGATATGATTCATGGATACCATAATTATTATTTATATGTATGGTTTATGATTATGATAAAAACATTTTTATGAAACTTGTTACTTTTCCATGGGTTATGCAATAATGAATTGAGAAATTATTATGAAACTTGATACATTCCACGAGTTATGCCATAATGAAATGTTTATGAAACCAATTTCTTTCTCATTGGTTATGAAATGATGAAAGGACTTTGAAAGGCATTTTATTTTTGGGGGTTATGATAAAATGAAGGATTTATGATATTGTGTCACACATCTGTATTATTTTCATTATGTGAGGGGTGGGCCCAAAATTATATAGCCCTATAATGCATTGGGTAAAGACTAATATATTATGAGATAAATAGGAATGGAGTGGGGAGTGAAACTAGTTTAGTAAGGTTGTTTTTTCTTTATGATAGTATTGGGAGGGAAACTTGACTACTACGATGGTTTGGGAAGTGAACCCATTCCACTATGATAGTATTTTAAATGATCCTTGACTTCTAAGAAAATGATTTTATATTCTTATTTGTATGGAACAAAGCTATGTATTATACCCATGTTATGTTCTCATGGATCGTGTTATTATTATTCTATGAGTATTCAAGTCTTATGAACTAAAAGTATTTATTCTATGACACAATATTGGGATATATAATATGAAGGGTATGGTTTTTAAATGTTATGATTATGTTCTCATACCCTTGTGCTCATTTTTTTCTTATGTGAACATTGATATCTCCATTTTTTACCTTTACTGAGCATATGAGTTCACCCTTTTTTATGTTTCTAGAGTTATAGAGAAATGTTTTGTGTATGATAAGTTGAAGAAGGGTTCTATTTTTGAGGAAATTAGTGTGACATTATTTACATCACTTATGAAATATTGTTTTATCTATAAATTCTTCCAAAGGAACTGGACCTTTAGGATTCTATAATGGATCTTCTTATTATGTAATGAATATTCATCTAATAAGACGTACTATATATGTTTGAAAATCTTAGTTCTATATATAGGAATGGATTATATCCCTGAAGGGATTGAGATAATTCTAGTGGTTTCTTTCGTTATGTCAGCAACACCAAAAATGAAAAATGATATAATTTAAAATATATAATTCGTGTTAAAATATATCATTTCATAATGGACCTTATTAAAATATTTAACATAAGTAAAACCCCATGTCAACAACTAACAATAATAATAATATGATTATTATATCACATAACATGTGTTTAATATCAATTTCAAAATAACTAAATTAATATTTATTGAAATGATATTAAATAAAATATATCATGTCAAATGGGTATTTAACCTCAACCCAAAAAATCAAAAATAATTTATAAAACCATTAATAATAAAGGATTAATTAGATAAAATAAAATAAACATTATATTCTCTAAAATTATAAGTATAAAATTTATTTTAATGTCTACTTAACGTAAATAAATATTTATTTATATATTCACCAAAATGGTCGATAAATGATAATTAATTTAATACCATGTTAATAATTTAACAATAGACAAAATTTAACTCACATATTCTAAACTCGAATATATTAAAACGTAATTTATAATATCATCTTTACCTGAATAAATATTTTTCCATAAGATTGATATAATTTTATTATTAATATTAAATTTAATATAATTTAATGAGATTCTAGATGTAGAGACCCGAAGATTGAAGTACATGGACAATACATCACTTTTTCGGAATAATTAATACATAACAAAAACAGACACACAAGGATCGTATTAGTTTATTGTCTTTGGAAACTCGGAATATAAACATCTAATCATGTTGAAAGATCTTCAATGTCTCCCATAACGATCTTCCCCTTTTTGTTTCCTTACCTAAAACCTTTTTTTATTTCCGGGGGAAAATAAAACATAAAAAGGGTGAGCTCAAATGCTCGGTGAGGTCAAACATAGATACCATAAAACAATCCATAAACATTTGAAAGCAAAAACTTAAACATGAAATCTAAACATTAAAACCTTGAGCAAAGACATAAATCGTGGAAGTACATAAGGCATATATCATAATGGAACATCAATCATGATAAACTATAATGGGAATAAAACATGTAATTGTGGCAACCATTAAGCACATTATATGATTTCCATGGTAGCCAAGGCATTGCTGCCAAGACCATCTTAGGGGACAAAGTCCCTTTCTGAATCGAGTTCACTCCTCGTTCCAGTCCTGTATTACTGAACCGGTTTAACTTTCCGTTACAGCCATGTTTATCTCATGAGATATAAACTTTTACCCAATGCATTGGAGGGAGATATAGGTCCCACCCATCTCATAATGAAATCATTCTTACTTGTGCCACAAAATAAACATACATCATTCATAATAACCCAATAAATAAAATGGGTTTCATAAACATCATCTCGTCATCACATAATCCATATAAAAGAAATGGACATCATTTCATAATAAGAAAAGTGAAACCATGTAAATCATAGAGACATGATACTTGAAACATACATATATGAAATAATGTCATCTTAGATGAAAAATGGTTTTGATAAAACACTTGAAATGGATTCTTGAGGAAATATCCTTTCTTCTTCAAAATAATTTTCTTTTCAAAAAATTTCATGCAATTTTAAAAGAAAAATATTTTGTTGAAAATAGTCATGAAATCTTTTGGAGGAATCTTTATGAAAATAAGTCTTTATAAAACCGTAAAAATCCATTCGTTCCGTATAAGTTAAAAAAACGTTCTTCTTGTACTTTTACCGGAAAAGTCAAAAAAGTACCTTGTTGGGTAAATAAAAGAAAGATTACTTCCATACCATGGGGTAAAATTCAAAAATGGGTAAAAAGGACTTTAAAAAGACATGAAAACGTTTTTATAAAACGTGGTCATGGATGATAGAAATAAATCCAGTAAATACTTACGAATAAGAAATCTCGGATATAAATGAGATTTGCAAAATTATCCCTTAACTTAGGTCCGATATGATTCATACGTATCCAAACCTTTTGTATAATGATTTAAATAATGTAATTTACTTATTACATAATCATATTCATAGTTATTATATCATATATGGTCCTCTTATGACTTTATATTACCCGTTCTTTTGTAAATTCATGTTAAAGTAACATTTTGGGTAAAATCATTTCATTTATCGTTCGTGTTTTAACTTGTAATTATTCATATGATTACATAGATCATGATTAATTAATTACAAAATATAAAACATGATTTATATATAATATATATTCAGAATATACATATATATAATAAATTGATAAATGGAAAGAAATACACTGTTCATGGAGATGGTATGTCGTACGTACGCATGAACGTTGTTTTCGTTTCCTCATTGAATTGAATGGATTTAATTGGATGACATACATATATATATATACATAAATACAGTATCATTATTATGTCATATATTTCATGATTACTTATTATATATACTTTATAATCATTCATGAATGGTTAACATGGAGAATGAATCTCATCGCGTCGTGGAGACGGTAGTCCGTACGTACACACGAGCGATGATATCATTTCCATAATTATTAAATTTAATTTGAGTGGATGATACAATATATCATAATCATTATGATGCTATAATAACTATGTATAGTTATTATTTATACCATTATACCCATCAAAGTAATGTGGTGTTGGAAAAACAGATTACACCACGGCGTGGAGACGGTATTCTATAAGTACGCACACGCGGTGATTTCATTTTCCATAGGATGGATAGATGGTGAAATAGGGTTTTTTCATACTTATAATAACATATCAGTATATGAGTGATAATTATGTTATTACTTCATACTGAAACAACCTAATAAGAAGAAGTGGAAGAAGAAATAAAGTTGAAAGAATCGGTAATGGACATTACCTCTTCTTTGAAGCGCCTCTTTGAGACCTCCTCCTAGGGCACTAAAATTGGTCTTTGAAAAATACCAGGACCTCTAGGAGGTTTCTAGGGAAGTGGAGAAGTGAAATGGGCAGGGGGTGGCCGAGCTTGAAGGCTCAAATTGATGTGAGGAGGAGAGGGAGGAGGTTCCCTTTTATAAGGTATGAGAGGGGCACCTTTGGAAATATAAGAAATATTAGTTTATATTAAAAACCAACCCCACTGAAAAACTTCCAAAATGACTCATATCCGAATATTAGATGAGATAGGGTTTTAATATCATCAACCAATAAAATTTAGACATGTTAGTAATTTATTTTAAACATTATCAACTTGATTTATCCTTATTTAATCAATTTAATTTTATTTGTGCTAATAACATTCTAAATTTTAAATTATAAAAAATAATAACTTATTTGTTGTGAATTTTTCATAATTGGATACTTAATAACATTTTAGACCATATAAAGTTAAATTAATAATTTTTAAATATATTTGTGATTTTTAAACAATTTTATAATATGTTATTTTTATAAAATAACAATAGTGTCAATTTTGACACTATTAATTTATTTGAATTTAAATAAAATATATAAAGAATATATGTTATAAATAAAAGATTTAATAGATTCATAAAATATCATATGTATCTAGAAAATTAGTTTATCACATTAAATAGTTCATATAATATTTATTTTATTATTTTGAAAACCATTTATTTAGTTTATCTCTTAATAAAATAAATACTACAACATTTTTGTATAATTATTTAATATACTTATTTGTTGCATAAAAATTAAAAATAAAATCCTATGATGAAGATAAATCTATTAAATTTCACAATAATACTTTTAATATAATTTATCATCTTAAAATCACAATATGTAAATTGTTATATTTATTAAATTATGAAGGTGACAACTTTGGCATTATTTAAAATAAAATAATATAAGTGTCATAATCGCTTTTATAAGGCTCCAAATGGTCAAAGATTAGACCATTGGATGATTATGGTTTACATTTAAATGACAAATATGTTTTTTTCAGGGTTTTGTGCATTTTATGGTCACTATTAGTTTAATAAAAACTATATTCTTGATTTTTCACTAGATAAACAATTTCTGCATCACTATTGTGTCATTATTAATGATAATTATTTAATCCCTAAAAATTATAAATAAATTCATATGATGTATATAATTTTATTAGATTTCGGTAGAATACTCATGTTCTAAGTTTCATGAAGTTTATTACTAAATTAAAATTATTATTCTTATAAGATTTAAGAGGGTGACATGTTGTCACTTTCTTTGGTTTTAATAATAATTAAATTATTTTCGTGGAAAAAAGTCCATTAAATGACTCTAATCAGACCCTTAGGTGATATGGGTCGACTTTTAGTCATCCAATTGAATTTTTCCAAGTGTTAGGGTAATTTTATAATCGTATATTTACCCTTAATTACCCGATTTACATTTAACAATTGTAAATAAAATTTACCGTAGTTACTATTCACGATGCCCAAAAATAAAAAGTATCTTATTAACATAATTTGGACCAACTGATTCCAAATACGGAATACATTTTTCCAAATTCAATACACAAAATTTTCATAAATTAAATTAAAATTAATCCCGTTGTCGAAAGAAAATGGGTTTTTCTTTAAAACATTGCAAAAGATTGAATTGATTTAACCTACGAATTCAAGGTAAAATCAATACTAATGACATAAATTATATTAAACGGTAAAAATATATTCTATTTATACTTTAAAATAATTCAATATTATAATTTAACCACATAAGTTATTACGATGAAAAAAGTTTTTTTTAATTAAAATATAGCGTGTTTTTACTATTCATTAAAATATGAAAGTTATCGGAAAAATATCAAAACTTTATCTAATGTAAATTTTTATATCCTGATTCAAAAGAATAATTTTATTTTATCAAATTGAACTTATAAACATGTCAAAAACTAGATTTAACGTGGGTGCGTCATCAAAAGGCGGCAAAACTGCATTTTTTTTAAAATACTTATTTTAACCAAAAAAATTATTTTGTTCTTATACCATGTTCTAGAAAATGTGTAAGATGAATAATAATGTTATTAATTTAAAATTTTAATTAATACTATTCATAACGGCTAGTTCATAATAATATTATAATAACATACCATTGTTTAGTAAAACCAGGTATTGCGTACAACACACGCTATCAGGGAAGGTCACGATTGTGTGTAATGCAAGCCAAGTCAGGGTTGCGTGTAGTGCATGACTCCTTTGTTGTTGTGTATAACAGAATCCAACAATATTTTATTTATACATTGAATATATATATATCTATACACTCAATTTTGTGTAGAATAACTTCTATCAAATAAACTTGAAATTGTGTATAACACGATCCAAGAATTGTGTTGCGTATACTACAAGCTAATATGGTGTTGCGTATAGCACAAGATAATCTTGGTGTATCTTACAACAAAATATATAAATAAAATTAAAAATAATTCATCTTATAAAATCTCGGGTTGTTACATTCTACCCCCCTTAAAATGAATTTCACCCTCGAAATTCATCGGGGTTATAAATCGTTTACTATTCATAAAAACCCACATCGTAAATTGAAATACCAAAACTGAACTTTAAAAACTAAATTATGAAATATAATGGTTACCCAAATTAACTCATCACTGGGTTTTCATATAGGAGAACATAGGTGAAAATATGGATATGGAAGAGAAATCTAACCATCATGTTCTGATAGAGAGTGGTAGAGAACATGGCTATGAAAAATCCAACAATCACAAAGCCATAAATTTGTGATGATCTAGGTTACCATCTGATTCATCGGATATAAAGGCACTAGGAAAAATTTTTTGGTTTTCAAGATCATTTCCGTAAAGTTGAAGAATTTTAATTTGAATAAATACTTACTTTATTTTGGTACAATCTCACTATTGTTCGTGCTTTGAACAATTTCCACTTCATCTCTTAAAGAAATGAAGTTGAATTTGTAATTCGTGAAGTGTTAAAATATCATGTGATAGAATGATGGGTCATTCCATATGTTTCAAACAAAAGGTTAGAAAAATTTATCAAATATACATAAGTCTATCTTTGGTGAGGTTAATCGTATACGAAAAAAATGAACTTATACTTCATCTATCACATAGCTTAATAAAATAAAACTAGTTTCTACTAACTAGGGACTTCCTGTAGGCCATTGGTATGTGATAAAGGCCAGTCACACTTTAGTTGTGGGTTTGATTCCCACAGCATTGTCCGACGTGATGGGCGGTCGCCCGTCCTACAGGTTGTCCTTTTTTCTAAAACTACATTACTATAACATCCCAAAAATAATATTGAAAAAAGTTCTATCCATTAACAATACTAACTTATGTCCAACATAAGCCATTCCAATCTTTAGGATTATCTAAAATACTTCGGTCCAAGCTCATAGTATAATGAAAATAATTACTAGAAAGGTTAACTACCAATAATGTGAATACAAGCATTTATCCCACATATATCATAAGATATATCTTGTTGGTTGTATTCCAAACACATGAATACCTTAGTCATATATTCTCTTGAAACATAAATTACCATAGAACCTTTGTGAAAACATGAATACTGTCAAAAGGTAACTCTTTCCACATTCCAAAATCCCAAAAAAAAACTATATAATCGAACCATAATATCACTTAGTCCTTATATCATTCATGAGCTCATGAATATAATCAAACATCTCATTATCTTCTTATCCCTTCATTATGCGCATATCATCTACTTTCCAAAAATATCTGAATAACCATTCATGGTTACCGGCACCATTCAACATATACTTTCAAATAATTTAGGAAAAACAATAGTGTAACAATCCTTAGATGATTCTTTATTCCACAGTACCATACATTATTCTTTATAAACACACAATCATTCCACTAACTTCTTAAACCACTAGCTGAGCTTCATCATTTCTTTCATCTCATATTTCATTTGTAGTCTCTTCATCATCATCCACATAAATACTACCCATATGACCGTGCTGATTATCTTCATGAGATTTTCGCTTAAGGCATTGGTTTTCATAATTCCCATACATTCGACATTTAAAACATCTTGACATTGTTGATGTCGTAGAAATACCATTATCCTTGTCCATGGTGTTAACTGAACCTTTTCCTTTGCACTTACTAGATTTGTGTCATTCTTTTCCACACCCAAAGAATCTTCCAGTTCCTTTGAAACAATCTCCCTGATTCCTCTTCCCACATGATTTACATGAGGGAAATTGAACTTTCTTTCCTCTATGATCATCACGAAACTCCATCTTTCTCTTATTATCTGAGTCGGGAAACTTACCAAAGTTGAGATTATTGATCATATTATGAGATTTTTGATTAGGCATAATAAAGATTTTTGGACTTCCAAATCCCATTTCATTTGGTTTCTTATGAAGAATATCATTCCATTGTCCATCATATCCTCCATTATCGTGAATCTTCCGGTTTCCGGCCAATTCCTAAAACCCAAAAAGAATATTGTGAGAGGCAAAAATAATGCTAGGGAAAACAGCATAGTAAAGGGGGAGTACCCTCAATATCTAACTTCTTAGGTTAAATTCTAATATCCATACCGTAGTTCTAGGACTATATCATATACGTATACTTATCCTTAGGGAAATCCCTACACATACCTTAGAAATATCTCTAGGGATCTCACTAAAGTTTCCGCATCCTAGTTTCCAAAGGTTAACTAAACCTTTCCTCTGATACCAAATGTAGAGAACCTAAGCTTGACGTACATGTAAAATACATCACTTTTTAGGAATACTTAATACATAACAAAAACAGACACACAAGGGTCGTATAAGTTTAGTGTCTTTGGAAACTCAGAATATAAACATCTAATCATATTGAAAGATCTTCAACATCTCACATAATGATATTACCCTTTTTGTTTCCTTACCTAAAACCTTTCTTTATTTTCTGGGGAAAATAAAACATAAAAAGGGTGAGCTCAAATTCTTAGTAAGGTCAAACATAGAGAACATAAAATAATCCATAAACATTTGAAAGCAAAAACTTGAACATCAAATCTAAACATTAAAACCTTGAGCAAAGACATAAATCGTGGAAGTACGTAAGAAATATATCATAATGGAACATCAATCATGATAAAATATAATGGGAATAAAACATGTAATTGTGGCAACCATTAAGCACATTATATGATTTCCATGGTAGCCAAGGCATTTCTGCCAAGACCATCTTAGTGGACAAAGTCCCTTTCTGATTCGAGTTCACTCCTCGTTCCAGTCCTGTATTACTGAACCGGTTTAACTTTCTGTTCCATCCATGTCTATCTCATGAGATATAAATCTTTACCCAATGCATTGGAGGGAGATATAGGTCCCACCGATCTCATAATTAAATCATTCTTACTTGTGCCACAAAATAAACATACATCATTCATAATAACCCAATAAATAAAATGGGTTTCATAAACATCATCCCATCATCACATAATCCATATAAAAGAAATGGACATCATTTCATAATAAGAAAATTGAAACCATGTAAATCATAGAGACATGATACTTGAAACATACACATATGAAATAATGTCATCTTAGATGAAAAATGGTTTTGATAAAACACTTGAAATGAATTGTTGAGGAAAATATCCTTTCTTCTTCAAAATAATTTTCTTTTCAAAAAATTTCATGAAATTTTAAAAGAAAAACATTTTGTTGAAAATAGTCATGAAATCTTTTGGAGGAAGCTTTATGAAAATAAAGCTTTATAAAACTGTAAAAATCTGTTCGTGCCGTATAAGTTAAAAAAACGTTCTTCTCATACTTTTACCGGAAAAGTCAAAAAAGTAACTTGTTGGGTAAATAAAAGAAAGATTCCTTCCATACCATGGGGTAAAAGTCAAAAATGGGTAAAAAGGACTTTAAACATACATGAAAACGTTTTTATAAAACATGGGCATGGATGATATAAATAACCCCAGTAAATACTTACGAATAAGCAATCTCGGATATAAATGAGATTTGCAAAATTATCCATTATCTTATGTCCGATATGCTTGGTACGTAATCCAAACCTCCAGTAAAATTATTTAAATAATTTCATTTACTTATTAAAGAAACATATTCATTGTTATTATATTATATATGGTCCACTTATGACTTTATATTACCCGTTCTTTTCTAAATTCACGTTAACGTAGCTTTTTGGGTAAAATCGTTTCATTTATCGTTCGTGTTTTAACTTGTAATTATTCTTATGATTACTTAGATAATGATTAATTAATTCCATAATATAAAAACTGATTCATATATAATATATATTCAGAATATACATATATATAATAGATTGACAAATGGAAAGAAATACACCGTTCATAGAGACGGTATGTCGTACGTATGCATGAACGTTGTTTTCGGTTCCTCATTGAATTGAATGGAATTAATTGGATGACGTACATATATATATATATGCATAAATCCATTATCATTATTTTGTCATATATTTCATGATTACTTATTATATATACTTTATAATCATTCATGAATGGTTAACATGGAGAATGAATCTCATCGCGTCGTGGAGACGGTAGTCCGTGCGTACGCACGAGCGATGATATCGTTTCCATAATTATTAAATTTAATTGGAGTGGATGATACAATATATCAGAATAATTATGATGTTATAATAACTATGTATAGTTATTATTTACACCATTATACCCATCCAAGTAAGGTGGTGTTGGAAAAACAGATTACACCACGGCATGGAGACGGTATTCCGTACGTACGCACACGCGGTGATTTCCTTTTCTGTGGGATGGATAGATGGTGAAATAGGGTTGTTTCATACTTATAATAACATATCATTATATGAGTGATACTGATGTTATTACTTCATATTGAACCAATCTAAGAAGAAGAAGTGGAAGAAGAAATAAAGTTGAAAGAATCAGTAACGGACATTACCTCTTCTTTAAAGTGCCTCTTTGAGATCTCCTCCTAGGGCACTAAAATTGGTCTTTGAAAAATACCAGGACCTCTAGGATATTTCTAGGGAAGTGGATAAGTGAAATGGGCAGGGTGTGGCCGAGCGTGAAGGCTCAAATTGATGTGAGGAGGAGAGGGAGGAGGTTCCCTTTTATAAGGGAGGAGAGGGGCACCTTTGGAAATATAAGAAATATTAGTTTATATTAAAAACCAACCCCAAATAAAAACTTCAAAAATGACTCATATCTGAATATTAGATGAGATATGGTTGTAATATCATCAAAAAATAAAATTTATACATGTTAGGAATTTATTTTAAACATTATCAACTTGAATTATCCTTATTTAATCAATTTAATTTTATTTGTGGTAATAACATTCTAAATTTTAAATTAGAACAAATAATTACTTATTTGTTGTGATTTTTTCATAATTGGATACTTAATAACATTTTTGTCCATATAATTTTAAATTAATAATTTTTAAATATTTTTGTGATTTTTAAACAATTTTATAATATGTTATTTTTATAAAATAACAATAGTGTCAATTTTGACACTATTGATTTATTTTAATTTAAATAAAATATATAAAGAATATATGTTAGAAATAAAATATTTAATAGATTCATAAAATGTCATATGTATCTAGAAAATTAGTGTAGAACATTAAATAGTTCATATAATATTTATTTTATTATTTTTAAAACAATTTATTTGGTTTATCTCTTAATAAAATAAATACAACAACATTTTTGTATAATTATTTAATATACTTATTTGTTGCATAAAAATTAAAAAATAACATCCTATGATGAATATAAATCTATTACCTTTCACAATAATATTTTTAATCGAATTTATCATCTTAAAATCACAATATTTAAATTGTTATATTTATTAAATTATGAAGGTGACAACTTTGGCATCATTTAAAATAAAATAATATAAGTGTCATAATCTCTTTTATAAGGCTCCAAATGGTCAAATATTCGACCATTGTATGATTATGGTTTACATTTAATTTAAAAAAATGTTTTGGTCCGGATTTTGTGCATTTTATGGTCACTATTAGTTTAATAAAAACAATATTCTTGATTTTTTACTAGATAAGCAATTTCTGCATCACTATTGTGTCATTATTAATGATAATTATTTAATCCCTAAAAATTATAAATAAATTCATATGATGTAGATACTTTTATTAGCTTTTTATAGACTACTCATGTTTGAATTTTCATTAAGTTTATCACTAAATTAAAATTATTATACTTATAAGATTTAAGAGAGTGACATGTTGTCACTTTCTTTGGTTTTAATAATAATTAAATTATTTTCATGGAAAAAAGTCCATTAAATGACTCTAATCTGGCCCTTAGGTGATATGGGTAGACTTTTAGTCATCCAATAGGATTTTTCCAAGTGTTAGGGTAATTTTATAATCTTATATTTACCTTTAATTAACCGATTTACCTTTAACTATGGTAAATAAAATTTACCGTAGTTACTATTCACAATGACCAAAAATAAAAAGTATCTTATTAACATAATTTGGACCCACTGATTCTAAATATGGAATCCATTTTTCCAAATTCAATACACAAAAGTTTCAGAAATTAAATTAAAATTAATACCATTGTCGAAAGAAAACGGGTTTTTCTTTAAGACATTGCCAAAGATTGAATTGATTTAACCTACGAATTCAAGGTAAAATCAATGCTAATGACATACATTATATTAAATGGTAAAAATATATTCTATTTATACTTTAAAACCATTCAATATTATAATTTCACCACATAAGTTATTACTATGAAAAAAGTTTTTAATTAAAATATAGCGTGTTTTTACTATTCATTAAAATATGAAAGTTATCGGAAAAATATCAAAACTTTATCTAATGTAAATTTTTATATCCTGATTCACAAGAAGAATTTTATTTTGTCAAATTGAACTTATAAACATGTCAAAAACTCTATTTAACGTTGGTGTGCCTTCAAAAGGCGGTAAAACTGCATTTTTTAAAAAATACTTATTTTAACTGAAAAAAATTATTTTGTTCTTATACCATGTTCTAGAAAATGTGTAAGATGAATAATAATGTTATGCATTTCAAATTTTAGTTAATACTATTCATAACATCTAGTTCATAATAATATTATTATAACATATCATTGTTTAGTAAATCCCAGTATTGCGTACAACACACGCTATCGGGGAAGGTCGTGATTGCGTGTAATGTAAGCCAAGTCAGAGTTGCGTGTAGTGCACGACTCCTTTGTTGTTGCGTATAACATAATCCAACCATTTTTTATTTATACATTTAATATATATATATATATATATTCACTCAATGTTGCGTAGAATAACTTCTATCAAATAAACTTGAAATTGTGTATAACACGATCCAAGAATTGTGTTGCGTATACTGCAAGCTAATATGGTGTTGCGTATTGCGCAAGATAATCTTGGTGTATCGTACAAGAGAAGATATGAATGAAATTAAAAAGAATGTATCTTATAAAATCTTGGCTTGTTACACTAGATATACATAGAGTGTGACCCTATAGGAGTCATTTTCAATGGAAATAAGCATTCTTTACTATATTCTAATATTAGCATTTAGAACACCATAAAGGAACCCATAAAGAAATAATTTAATTTGGAAACTAAAACAACCTACCAATAAACAATACCAAGTAATACAATAAATTTGTTAACTAATATGTCATCATGAATGATGAATACTTGTTTCATCACCCTCTATAGTAAATTTATAATTATTTGAATTTATGAAATAAACAGATCTATAAATAGCCATGTCCATGATTTTTTTTAAACACTTTCATTTCATTTAAATGGATAGATATATCTTCTTCCCTTAATATGGAATAGAAAAAATAAATTATTCAATAATTCAATTAATTTAAAATCAATTATGATTAACCTAATGTTTGTTACCTCACCACAAGAATAAGTCATCATAGTTTTCATCCATAAATCAAAGTGCATGATTCGTGATACACAGTAATAATAATCTTACTCTAAGGACCAATACATTGATTCAAAGATACGAATATCCAATGAAAGATAATAAATATTGAATTCCTATTTTCAAGTGTGCCCATATAACCCTCCTTCTTGGATATCACCAATTATGGACATCATGAGTAGAAGAATCACTTTCTTATGATTCCCCGTCAACTAATATCCACACATTATCTATGTCCCATCACACATATGTCATCTAGACTATATGTCATATTTATTTGAGAATATTTTCATGTAATATCTAGGTTTTCATTATGGAATGGAACTATTATAATGCATTATTGTTATTAATATTCCACATAAATTAAAATACTAATTTAATGTTGAATTAGAATCATTATATTATAAGATATATATGTTTGTGTGTGTGCTAGTTATCAAAAGTACAATTTCTGTTGGTTCTGAGTACCAACTCTAACATAATATCACTTTCACTATAGACAACTATTAATATTTATCAACTAATTACCTCTAAAAACATATAAATTCTTCTAATGAGGTTCGGATATAGTAATTTGGATTTAAACATTTTTCTTCATTGATACTCTTCTTAATATGACTACACCTCTTTGAGTAAAAATTCCAAATAGGAAATATCTTCAAATATATATCTTTTTGTCCACTTTAATAAACTCTACATCCTAGTTAATACATTTATTATAATATTTCCAGAATATATATTGTGAAAATACTTTTCTTGGTGAAATTCCATGATCTTGAATAAATCATCAGTTTCTTTATTCTACTTCTTTAACTACATCAGAAGCCACAACATACTCAGTGTTTATAGATAAGGCTATCATTGACTTCAAAAAGATTCTTTTCTCAAATTTGTATAATAATTTTATATAATGTAAAATTTAACTGAAGGAAGTATTGTTTTTATCCCCTAGATGAATAAAATTCACACTTCTATAAATACTAAAAACTTATCCTTTATAAATTATCAAGTGTAGTTGGATAGTTTGGATTCTTTCCTTATTCAATTATCTTATTTTGTATTTGATATTTTCCAACCATTCACCATTCATAAGAAATATAAAATCCCCTTAAATTTCAAGATAAATTTATAAATATGGAGGATATCCATTTTTAATAAAACCAAATTCTCAAATAGATTCATCAAAATGAATATCCCATGATCTTGATGCTTTATTCCTCCCATAAATGGATCTCAATTACTTGCATACTCAATTGGTTTCTTTTTTGTCAAAAATATTTTTGGTTACATCATATAGACACCTTCTATAAGAATTTAATTAAGGAAAGTGTTCATAAAAACATTTTTCTAATCTCATATTAATTGAATGTCTTTATGGAAAGTATAATTATAAGATATTTTATAAAATAGATTGTTTGAAATGGTTTTTTAATAGCCTATTCCATGATGTTTCTTGAAACATTTATCGAAAAATAATGATTTATAGGTACCAAATTCACCATTTATTCCTATTTTATTCTTGAATACCCCCCCAAAGAATTTACATAGACTAGAGAAACCACCAAAATATAGTGCTTATTTGGTAAATGGAATCCATTTTTAAGTTCATATTAACTTTCCAACATTCAATTATTTTATTTCATTATTTCCTTATAGGAGAATTATTTATTTTACAAAATGAATAATCAATATCACATGATCTGGTAATTATAAAACCAACTATACCCACTTTTATATCTTCTATATAGTAGATGTATCTAGAATAAACCCTCTCCTTAAGCCTCATAGAGTTTATATTCTAATTCCAACTCATGTGTATCTGAAACATAACTTTATTGAAGCACATATTCCTCCCAATATCTTGAATAGGAATGTTCTTATTTTTTATAGAATTATATTCTATCACAAGACAAATAATTACCTATCATAGGTAATGTAATATCTTCAATGACCTTGTATAATTAACTATGATACAATTTGTGTTTCTATTTATGTAAGTTTTTTTCTAAAATCATTTGTGACAAATAGATTACATAAAAAAGAGTTTTTGAAAAAATGGACTTGTTTCTTATTATTACTTTTATGGTATCCATTTTTTATTATAGATAACATATGGTTAGGTTCTGACGACTTTATTAGTGAATCAAGTATTTAAAGGAACATTGGTTAGCTTGAAATACTTATAAGAATCATCATAGATACTTCTTTTACTAACATCATCATTTTTATGTTTAAAAGATAATACATGTTTAGGAATAAATCCACTTTAAATTTTAATGACCATGGAAATCATTGTTAAGATATTATTCATCTCCCCCTTAAAAATAATCACTTTATCTTTTTTTAATAATAATATCTACTACACTTTTTCATTCTAAAAATACAATAAAGGAATATAATAAAGTAAATTAATTTACCTATAGATTCTATATAAAATATTTTACATGTACCTTTCTAAACTAACTATAGAGGCATTATGTGAATAACACATTTTTAATGTAGAAAGGTTTATTTATCTCCAAACCGAATAAGTAAGTTTGTCAAATACCAATGATTATTTCCTATAAAGAATCTAAAAACTCTTATGGATATATTATTGATAGTTACATTTATATTCATTTGACAAAGAATTATCTTTCCATAATTGGGTATTATTTCAGTATTGTATTTTATATTCATCTTTAGTTGTATATATTTAATATTTATGATTTGAGTATAATTAAATAAAAAAATTATTTTATACCCTACGAAATGTCATTTTTTGCATGAAATAATGTATGATTGAGTCTAAAATTGGACACTGAGGTAAATTTTTTAGAGACACACAATAAAAAATAGTTCTAAAGGAATATTTCCACTTGTAAACATAAAATATTTTTCTTCACATATCTAACCAATTCATCAAAATCAATCAGCATCTTGAAGTTTTTCTTTACTTCTTGAAATATTTTTCATCTTCCATTGTTCTTATATTTGGAAACATATTTGTGAATTAAATATTGTATTGAATACTAAAGAAGTGTAATAGAGATATTAAATCCAATGAGAAATATACCTAAATTATAATCTTCTAAAAATTTCTTCTCTAATTCATTAAAATTCCTCTTCTAGTGACAGTTTTTCCACATGTGAAGAAAATAGCCTTCTGTTAATTTTTGTCCCTATAAATATTTCATTTATTTTTTAAATGTTATAAATTCACCATTGGATTTAACTTGTTATAATATTTTCAAAAATTTAATTCATTCCATTTTCCATAAATAAAGAAGAAAAAATTCCCACCAATCCTTATCAACATGGCAAACCATAGTTTAAATATTCTTGAAAATATTTTCTAGAGTACTTATTCTATTCTTCTTAATCAATATGAAGAATATAGGCATTATGGATGAAATAATTATATTTAAGGATAATTTACTCACTTTAAGAAAGGTAAACATCACTAAATTATTTTTATAATTCGTTATATTGAGTACATTACCACTTTATAGGTATCTATATTTCAGTATATACATTTAATGTTTGTGAAAATAATATTTATATTTTTTCACTCTTTCTCCATTTCAAGTTCTTATATATGATTCATAATTGTGTATTCATCCATGCACTTATGTTTCACTTTAAAATCTTCACATATAGTTGAAAACATGATTCAACGAACTTTTAATTCATCCAACATGTTCCTATTATAAGCATCCTTTTCATACTAAGTCTCTATTTGAGGTGGCTAGTCATGTGTAGGGGACACCAACACATAAAAAATATTTTATTATAGTAGTATAATGAATAAGCATATATACCACCCATTTAAAACTATGTTGGATAGGATGATATCTTTGTCCAAAAATGGTCAAAATGATTTCAAAACATTCTTTACATGTTCTTTAATAAATAAATTAGGATTTAATAATTTATATTTTTACTAGTTAAAACATAATTAATGATTTAATTAAGTCTCTCTCTATTTTATCAATTTCCAAAAACCCTCACCATTGGTACTTGAATATCTAATCACTCATGTATTTTAGGGGAAATGATTCATATTTCCCTTCTCATTACCTAGACAATGTATTTTAAAATTACTCAAAATATGAAAAATATAAGGGTGTGAGGGATATGAAAGTGTTTAAAAAATAATGTTGGGATGGATGGTTCTAAAATAATAATATTTAATTTAATGTTAATCTTCACATAAAACCATTTCATATAATTTAATTAAATAAATAAATCAAACAGATACATAGGTTATTCAATGTTCATTATCATTCACAACATGTTGTTGAAAAATGCATTTAGTACTGCAAGAATTCATTTGAAATTATTCCATTTAAGATAAATTTACATAAATTAATAAATTAATAAATTTATTTTTTATATGAAATTGTGTCTAACGAATTTTACTCTGAACATAATAAGAATCCAGTGAATTATTATATAAATACATTTTATTTTATTTAAAAATAATTTATTTACACGGTGTATAATATGGAGGTGACATGGAATATACTATGTTTATCATATTAAATCCAATTTCTAAAATTTTACATTTAGACAATGTGTACTATCACTCGACATGATGTGTAACACGCACTACATAAGGTCTTGTCATGTAGCATATACATACATGGTATATAGGTCCATGCCCAAATGACATGTCATGATATATAGAGTGTGTTGTTTTTTTAGTTGAATTATGTAGTATTCGTAGTGTGTATGAACACATGACACACCAGAAATATAAATTTCATACAGCACAATCAATTTTCATGATGTACATGGAATGTACAAAGACTGTAATGCATCATGTAATAGAAGGTTTTTGGGGAATTAATTAATATCATGTCTTTACCCAAACAACATGAAAATTTTCATTGGGTGTGTAAACTAGGGCAGAAAACATTTTTTACGTCGGTTATTTTTCAATATTTACGTCGGTTTTTAGGCGAGTTAATACGGACGACGTTATAAATAACGTTTTTTACGTTGGTTATTTAAAACCCGACGTAACATCCCTAACATCACGGTGTTTATAACGTCGGTTCATTAATAACCGACGTGATAAATATGCGTGGGGGGGGGGGGGTTTATCACGTCGGTTATTTTCTAAACCGACGTGATAAAACGCCTGGGATATCGTTTATCACGTCGGTTATGACATAACCGACGTGATTAACCCTTCCCCGGGCCTATTATCTCGTCGGTTTCTTAAATAACCGACGTGATAAAAAGGCCTGGGAAACGTTTTAGCACGTCTGTTATCCAATAACCGATGTGGTAAATCGATTCCCAGGACTTTTAGCACGTCGGTTATATTAAGAACCGACGTGATAAAAGGCCAGGGAACGGTTTAGCACGTCGGTTCTCGAAAAACCCGACATGATAAACCCCTACCGATTTATTTACCACGTCGGTTATTTTATAACCGACGTGAAAGCGATATATATTTTTTTTTAAATAATTGCACTGCTCTCACCAAAAAGCAACCAGAAACCAAACAAAAATAACCATGCCAGCCCTCCCCCAAGCCCCAACTGAACCCCACCCTCATCTATACCCACCTAACAACCTGGCCAGCCCTCCCCCACCACATTGGAGCCCCACCACAACCCTTGGACACCCCCCCCCCTCCCCTTGGACAGCCCCACCCTCATTTACACCCCCACGACCCCTAGTACAGCCTCAAACACCCATTGGACACCCCTCCCATATCCCTTGGACACCCCCCACCCCTTAGACACCCCCACCCCTTGGACATCCCCCCCACCCTCATTTACACCCCCAAGACCCCTAGTACAGCCTCAAACACCCATTGGACAGCCCCCCACACCTTGACAGCCCTCCCAGGCCCCTTGGACACCCCCCGACCCCTGGACACCCCCCCGACCCCTAGGACAGCCCCAAACACACCTTGGACACCCCTCCCATATCCCTTGGACACCCCCCCACCCCTTGGACACCCCCCACCCCTTGGACAGCCCCCCCCCCTCATTTACACCCAACCGGCCCCTTGGACAGAACTTCCAGACACCTTGGGCACCACTCCCATATCCCTTGGACACCCTCCACCCCTTGGACACCCCCCACCCCTTCGACTGCCCCCCACCCTCATTTACACCCCCCGAACACTAGGACAGCCCCAAACACCCCTTGGACACCCCTCCCATATCCCTTGGACACCCCCCACCCCTTGGACACCCCCCCCCACCCCTTGGACAGCCCCCCCCCCCCCACCCCCTGGACACCCCCCCCCCGACCCCTTGGAAACCCTCCCCCCCTACCCCTTGGAAACCCCCCCATCCCCTTGGACAGCCCCAAACACCCCTTGGACACCCCTCCTATATCCCTTGGACACCCCCCACCACTTGGACACCCCCCACCCCTTGGACAGGCCCCCCTACCCCTTGAAAACCCCCCCATCCCCCTTGGACACCCCCACCCCTCTGGACAGCCCCCCCACCCCTCCTAAACACCACCCCCACCCCCTACCCCCCTAGACACCCCCCCTGGACACCCCCCAACACCCACCCACACCCTTGGACAGCCCCCCACACCCACCCACCCCCTTGTAAACCCCCCTGGACACCCCCCGACCCCTCTGGACAGCCCCCCGCCCCTCCTGGACACCACCCCCCACCCCCTACCCCCTTGGACACCCCCTAGACATCCCCCAACCCTCTGGACAGCCCCCCCCCCCCCCCACCCACCCGGACAACCCCAAATACCCTCTAGAGAGGCCGCCACCCACTTGGACAGCCCCCCACACCCATCCAACCCCTTGGACACCCCCTGGACACCCCACCGACCCCTCTGGACAGGCCGCCACCCCCCTTGGACAGCCCCCCACACCCACCCATCCCCTTGGACACCACCCTGGACACCCCCCGACCCCTCTGGACAGCCCCCGACCCCTCTAGAAAGAACCCCCACCCCTCCTGGACACAACCCCCCACCCCCGACCTGCTTGGACACCCCCCAACCCTCTGGACAGCCCCCCCACCCCTCTTAAACACCACCCCCCACCCCCTACC
The DNA here is from genome assembly GCA_963277665.1 of Viscum album. NCBI lineage: Eukaryota > Viridiplantae > Streptophyta > Magnoliopsida > Santalales > Viscaceae > Viscum > Viscum album. The sequence continues at coordinate 1,467,862,895 of OY728125.1, read as the reverse complement.
CCCTTGGACACCCCCCTGGACACCCCCCCAACACCCACCCACACCCTTGGACAGCCCCCCACACCCACCCACCCCCTCGTAAACCCCCCTGGACACCCCCCGACCCCTCTGGACAGCCCCCCGCCCCTCTTGGACACCACCCCCCACCCCCTACCCCCTTGGACACCCCCCTGGACATCCCCCAACCCTCTGGACAGCCCCCCCACCCACCCGGACAACCCCAAATACCCTCTGGAGAGGCCGCCACCCACTTGGACAGCCCCCCACACCCATCCAACCCCTTGGACACCCCCCTGGACACCCCACCGACCCCTCTGGACAGGCCGCCACCCCCTTGGACAGCCCCCCACACCCACCCATCCCTTGGACACCACCCTGGACACCCCCCGACCCCTCTGGACAGCCCCCGACCCCTCTAGAAAGCACCCCCACCCCTCCTGGACACAACCCCCCACCCCCGACCTGCTTGGACACCCCCCTGGACACCCCCCAACCCTCTGGACAGCCCCCCCCCCACCCCTCCTAAACACCACCCCCCCACCCCCTACCCCCTTGGACACCCCCCTGGACACCCCCCAACACCCACCCACACCCTTGGACAGCCCCCCACACCCACCCACCCCCTTGTAAACCCCCCTGGACACCCCCCGACCCCTCTGGACAGCCCCCCACCCCTCCTGGACACCACCCCCCACACCCTACCCCCTTGGACACCCCCCTGGACACCCCCCAACCCTCTTGATAGCCCTCCCACCCCCCTGGAATCACTGAATAAAGTAGTAACAACTGTAAAAGGGCAACCCATCCAAATGGACACGCCCCAACCCTCTCGGGGATTTATAGAAAACGATGAAAAATTAGTGAAATCATAAAATTAGTCAATATTGCAAGTCGAACTAATAGATCTAGGGATGATAAATAAGATTATGGTGCCAAAACGAGTTAAAAGGGTTCGTACTCGAAAAATCTTATCTAGTTTCAACAAAAAAATCACAACACATATATATATACTATCCGTGAAAAAAAACGAACGAGTGGGAGGATTACCTGAGTGCTGCGAGTTTAGATGATTGATCCCAGGAGATTAAATATGAGAAACGATGATCGCAAAACGAATCTAAACCAACGAAATGGACGAGCCGATTCGGGTTTACGCGCGAGAGAGACGAGTCGCGACTGTCGAAGGTAAACTCGCGAATGACAATCCACGGGTCTGGGTAAATTTTTAAATGAGTTATCACGTCGGATAATCAATAACCGACATTATAATTTTTTTTAAAACCTTTATAACGTCGGTTATTCAATAACCGACGTAAAAACCTTCCTCTGATTCTTTTTTTACGTCAGTTATTCTATAACCGACGTTATAAAGGGCTCAAAATCCGCGTTTATTAAGTCGGTTATTCCATAACCGACGTCAAAAACATCTGCGGATTCTTTTTTTACGTCGGTTATTTTATAACCGACGTAACAAACGCCCCCCGCTTCTGTTTTTTACGGCGGTTAATGTATAACCGACGTAAAAAACGAAGCCGACCGATTAATAACGTCGGTTATCAAAATAACCGACGTTAAAGGTGTACTAAACACAGGTTTTTACGTCGGTTATTAAATAACCGACGTAAAAAACCTCGTTTTACATATTATGACGTCGGTTTTATATAACTGACGTAAAAAATGGTGACGTAAAAAACGTTTTCTGCACTAGTGGTACCTGGTGTTTAATAACTCATGTCACATGTCATGTATAAGAAGCTACATACTTTTTTGTTAGTGTCTCACTAAGTTTCTTGGATAGAAATCAATAAATGATATGTGATGACATTCAATACTAACCAACACGATTTTTTGTAAATTATGTAGCATGTAATTCATGTGGGGATACACATAATGTAAATTCTAGCTACACATTATGTTGTCCCAACAAACTAATTTACCTCACTGGCAGTTAATATATTGTATGTAATGATGTCACTTATTTTCTCACATGTTTAATCGTGATTTACGCAGCATGTTCCATGTGAGGTTCAAAAACACCTAAAATGGAATGTAATTTCATGTCATGTGTCATATGACTATGTTATGTATATACTTAACTTAATACCTATGAATGAGATTGTGAATCATTGTTCACATGTTCTTGGCCATACACACTAGGATTAAAATGTTTTCTTGAACATTGGATTTAGAATGAAAATATAAAATAGAATTCTTGAATAAAAATTAATGAAATTGATCAAATAAATTATAAAGAATAATAAAATAGAATGTGACCATCTGATAACACTTGAATGTTCCATGGTGGAGTGAAAGTTTCAAGTAGTATTCCAATTTTAGTTTTATTCATCAAAATAAATAAAAATTATATCTAATTAACTTGAAAACTACACCCCAAAATCTCTAGATAGGATCATGCATATTAATTTTACAGAAAATTTAAATATATAATTATCATGTTATTGGTAATATCCATGATAAAATTTTTCTTTCACTATAATCATCATGATGTTGTGGTGGAGAATCCAAGTAAGGATTCTTCTAGACATATCCAATTGTTCCCTATCAATCTCCAAATGGAATTTTTGAAACAATGAGTACTAGTGTGTTAGAATCAAGTGATTTGAGATGTTCATCATGAATTGCAATAACAATCTATTATTGTATTTGTATGTTCTTAAAAGGGGGAAGGTAGGATCTCTCTATATGTTTTGATAAAATTATTTATGTTGTATTTGTTTTTTCAACAACACTGCACATGTAAAATAACGTAATTTAGAATGTATACCAAGGGTTAAAATCCATATTTTCACAAAGTTCCTTACCTATTATTTAACCAATATATAACCCCATGTCAAATATAAACTATAGTATTATTATTATATCTCATATGATTGGTTAAATATCATTTTTAAAATAAATACATTAATATTTTAAAAATGATATTAAATTAAATATATCATTTTCAAACGAGTCATTAAACTAAAAAAAATCCTCCCATATAATTTATGAAACCTATAATTATAAAGTATTCATTCATTAAAATAAAATAAATTTTATATTCACTAAACTAGTGAAAAAATATTTATTTCAATATTCATGTAACTTAAATAAATATTTTTTTTAATCTAGTAAATAAAAAGTAAAATAAATATTTATTTATTTATTACTATGTGAATAATTTAACATGAGATAAATTTTACTAAAATATTCTAAACTCAAATATCTTATTAATGAATTTCTGTGATCAATATTACATGAATAAATATTTTTCCACATGACGGTAATAAATTTATCATCATTAGTAAATTCCATATAATTTTATGAGATTATTGTTAAAAATAATTGGTGACCCATTAAGGCCCATTCTCATGGGAAATTGGTGGTCATAACTAAATTCCAAGATCAACATCTATAAACACATCAATTAAACCATAGAGATAAAAGTTAATGAAGTAAATAAAATAACCATCCTATAAACACTTCTATATAATCTAATACCATTTTCAATTGATGTCTCATTAAGCCAGATGCATACTTGGGTAATCACCCTATATGCTTATTTTATCTTTCTTTTACTTTTTTAATTGAAAACATTCATTAACTACAATATACATGTCTTTAATAACCCAATATATCTTCTTCCATTAATATGGAAGGGATAAATCCTTTCATGACTTGCTCAATTATTTTCATATCATTTATGATGAACCCAACATATGTTACCTCATCACATGAATATGTCTTCCCAGTTTTAATACATACATCAAAACTTGTGATTCAATATACACATTAATAAAAATCTCAATTCTATGGACCAATACACATGCTTGTTGATGGGAATAAAAAATGAAAAATAAAACATGTGGAATTACTTTGGATGGGTCTTCCCTAATAACCTAACTTCTTAGATATACCCAAGTGATAACTTCATTTAATGAGGTATAAATGTCTTATGAACTAATAAAAATCATTCATCCACTGTTTCCTATCATATAGATCATTACTTGACCATAAGGCATTTATTTTAGAATGCATAGTGGTATCTTTTGGTTCTTATTATAGCATGGAACTGCAATAACCTATTAATGTGATGAATTTTTCAAGTACATTTTCAAATTAATGTTAAATAGATGTCAAAAATTATTTTAGAATATATTTATATATATTCTTAATCAAAATTAAAATTTTAGTAGGTAGTATGGATCCAACTACAATACATACGATTGTCAAATGACTTGATTCATATTTCTTGTATCAAGAAGCATATAAATTAAAGAATTTTATAAGAGAATTATAGTCCTTTAAAAAATATAAAATCATTTGAATAGACATGTGTACCTACATCAGACATTCCCATTGAAAATAATATTTATTTAGCATAATATGTTCAATAAGGATGCTCATTATCATCTGGTAAAAAAATCCTTCAAAAGAGAAAGTATTTTTAAATATGGTGTCACTCTATCCATATCTAGATTTAAAATAATATAATTTTATTACAGATTATAATGTCATATATTTAGTAAAATTGGTATGTAATGTAATCTTTATGTAGTTGTGTACATTCTAAAATATATTTGTACAATCACAAAGTTTGTCTTCAATAATCATTGACATTTCATCGATACAATCTACTGCAAAATAAATAGTTTTTCTAATATTCAATGATTTATAAACCATGTCGTTATTCTTTTCACAATATTTATTTATTTCTCCCCCATTATTTTTAAACCATTTATAACTTTGAGCTTTTACATGGTAGATAGATTGTTCTTTCAACTCATCTATAAAAAATTTTATTGAATAAAAACAACACAAATACAATGAGATAATTCTGTAAGGGTTATTTGTATAATTGGATGGAAACATGATGAACTCCTTAACCTCATCCTTATACTCAATTGAAATATAATTAGAATACATCAATTTTTTATTCATATTCATCATATTTGGTTCAAAGGTATTTATATTTCATTAGAAAGTTTATATATAAAAGGTTTGTATATAATTTATCATTTTTACATATGTAAACAATATAAAGTATACATTTATAGAATATACATATAAAATATGTTATATTATTATATAAAGTATACCAAAAATACTTATAAAGTATACACATTATATATAATGTATTTCTATAGTGTTTAAACAAATTTAAACCATCCATCCAATGGCCCGAAGGCCTTCATTTTTTAATTGATTTTGATAATCCACCTTTCAAGGGGTGAGGTGGAACACTTACAACGCCCGTAGGTGTATGTATTACATGGCCCATAGGCCTTAGAGGATTTTCATTTTCCCATAGGCTTCAAACATTACATACAACCCAGACGCACTACTTGGAACTGCTCCTCCCCAGCATCTTTATCGTGAAATTAGCTCTCCACCTTCGCATGCATGTTCAGCTAGGATAATATAATTTTATATATATATTTAAGTATATGTATATCTATATATATATATATATGTATATATATCTATAAATATACACACATACATATATATGTAAATGAAGGGGTATAAAAATATATTTGTATGTGTGTGTCTATATATATAAATTTTTATGTTAGAGGTCTATATATTGAAATACCCATTGGATCATGTAGGGACACAAATGGGGGTGAATCAGTGTACTCATTTTTTACTGGGTTTTACAATATTCCTTTAGTTATCCCCTATTATAACACAAATTCCAATATCAGTTAAGGTAGATAACTCTTTTGAGGTACACTGAACCATATCCTTGGTATCAAATACAAAATAAATAAGAAGACAACATGCACAAAATTTCACCAGGCTGATCTCTAATTATAAAATATACTCCTTTTTTTGTTCAACTCCCCTTGATGATTGGATTTTCAATTTTATATTGTAGTTATTATATGTTCATAAAAATTGATACCCAATGGGTTTGGTACGTATCATCGACACTCCCTAAGGAAGGAATTATCTACTTCCTTAGCCTCAACAATATGATATAACAAAATGTATTTGTATTCTACATACTATGGTATTAGATATCTTTTGAAAATATCATTATCCATCTACAGATGAGGATGAGTTTTCTATATAGGCACCAACATAATTAGATTCCACTTTCTTAAACCATTGAGTAGAAATTTGACCAATCCTATTTTCTATAGTACAAAGTTAGCCTTTACATCCCTCCTCAATTTGATTCAGTGGATTACCCATGATTTCTTTATATAATATAGGTGTATCATAAGACTTATACTCCATCTTTCTTAATTAAGAATATTTTCCTTGATTTCATTTAACTCCTTCCATTAATACATGGATGATATTATAATCACATTTGATATTAGGGACTTATTCTTATATGAATTTCAATGGTTTATTCAAATTTACACTTATGCCAAAGGATATCTCTCAATGATTATATATTTATTATTCTCTATATATTCATATAAAATAATATGAAGATTTTTCTATATTAAATTAATGAATCTAATTGAAATATAAAAATAAGAGATCTCTTTTATTTAATATGATAGATATTTTAAGTGTGAATTTACATCAATTTCCTCAATCAAATTTTTTGCCAATTTCTTCAGTAAAATCCACCTTAAGACTCGATATATTTTATTTTTAAATCTCTAAAAAACTAATGTTGTAATTTTCAATGAATTATCTTTATGTTTATGTCATCAAGAAGCACTATAAAGTGGCACTGCCATTTATAGTGTGGGATCTTCCTCATCCTTCCATATATAATAAAAAAAGATTAATTATGATATTTATTTCCACTAATATTGGATCGTGTGAATTATCTGAATTAATATATACTCCAGAATTTTTAATTAAAATTTTCTCTTCATTTACTCATTTTTGAGTAATCTCATATTTCACTAAACTTTCTCATTTTATGTCACATGATTTCAGTATGAATATTTATTTTATATGACTTCTGAAATCCCATGGCATTTCCAAATTTTAAAGTACACAATGATATTTCATAAGACATATTATATCAAATTAAGTACCTATAAGTGTATTATTTTTCTAATTTTGGGAAAACTAATTTTTTTATGAATTTTAGTGCATCATTTCCCATTTCTAATGTCTAGAAATTCTGATAAGTCTTAAAAACATAACTTGAAGTCATATGATGTCTTCCAAATGTATTAAAATGTATTCATAGAGTATTATGAAGTTTTTGTAAGTCTTAAAGACATAGATAAATCTATTAAAAATATATTATTTGTTTATAAATTCAATGTGGTGTCTTCCAAACTTATAACAATGTATTAAAAAGGAAAAAAAATGTATTATGAACAATGTTTTGGGGAATTTTTCTGAGTTATAAGTCAAAAGTTCTTATAAATTTCAATATAATCTTTTGTATTAAGACTCAAACATTTTTTACCTCAAACCAAAGACATCCATATTCTCTTCCAATGACTCTAAATTATCTCAAACTGTAACTTACCCAAACTCACACTCCTGGGTCCGATGCTGAAAATATAAACATTAATTTTATGAAATTGTTACTCATGAAGGTGGCCCAATTTTTTCCCTTCCAAACATAAAACATAAAAAGGTAAAATTATATTCACATACATTCTCAAGGACCATATAGATTTAGTGATTTAGATAATTTTGAATAACTCATACATAAAAAATATTCATGTATTTAAATGAGAATTTCTTCAACTTAACATATCTTTTATTATTTAACATTAAATTATCATCATCATCCATAGAAAATGATTCTAGACATAATTCACTAAACATAATTCTCGATAACATGGGGAAAAGGAAACATTATTTGTATAAGCTTAAATTCTCTATAAGTGTAAGCATATTCATTAACAATTGAATGTTATCAATGATCATAAGATGAAAATAAGCGTATAATGACATAGTAAAAGTGAATAATCAAAGAAATAAGAATATATATACCTATAAAAACTATAATCATCAATACTAAAAACATGGAATAAATATTTACTAAATTCAAGAGTCATCATAATGAACTATCATGAGTCTTGTGATGTCAATATTGATCAAGGGAAACATTTATAACCATAGAAAGAATAATGAAATCGTATTGGTATCCCAGAACATAAGAATCAAATAACCCTTACATAACTCTTGTGATTAGAATAACAATACATCCAACTTACAATATAATTATTTAGAGAACATAATCATTACCCAATGTGTTGAAGCATTATCCGGTCCACCCATCATTTAAGCTATATCGTGCTCAACCAGTGCTATCTAGTTTCACCTGTCATATAACAATGTTCAAGAACCATAAATAAAGTACATAGAGATTATGTTTCATTGTAAAACTAATAAAAACAATCCTCATTCCTTTCATAACTTTATTAACCAATGTAAAATAAATGGGTTCCATATCAATCTATTTAAAACCCGATTAAACCATGGAAAAAAACGAGATCCATAATGATATCTTCGAAATATGATTATCCCAAGGAAATAAATGAGTTAAAAAACAATACCTTTAAAAATTAGTAACCCCAAAAAAATAAAGAGGTTTCATAACAATATATTTTAAAAATGATTAAACTATGGAAGAGAACAGGGTTTCATAACAATCTATATGAAACATGATTAAACTATGAAAAAAGGTTCTATAAAAATTTATATGAAGCATGATTAAATCATCTAAAATAATTAGGTTCCATAAAAATTTATTTTAAAATTTATTAAAAAATGGAAAATAAATGGGTTATATAGCAATCTCTATGAAAATTGATTAACCTCTGGAAAACCGATGGGTTCTATAATAATCTATTTGAATAAATCTTAATTGAACCAGGGATAGAATGAGAATTATAACATTACAAAATATACTCATTTGAGTATAGTTAACAATATGTTTTTTTAATTTATGAATGAAAATTCCACTAAAATATCCTTAAATACATTTTGAGGAAAATAAACTTTTAATTTTGAAAAAAACTTTTTAAAAACTAAAAATTCAAAACATATTGTAAGAATAATTTTATTTAAATACTATTTGGAAACCTATAAATTAAGGTTGATATAAAATAATTTTCATGATGGTGGTAAAAACCAATTCATGTAGTAAATGATAACAAATAAACAATATTTTGGGAAGAATTTATATTAGGGAGTCAAAAGTGACTCATTTGGATAATTTTATAAAATTTCCTTTCAAAAAAAATTTAAAATATGGTAAAGTACCATGTAAAATTTTTTAGTAAAAAAAATTAGAAAAAAAATAAAAAAATTCCATAAAACAAGGACATTGAAGAGAAATATTCCTAATTTAAAATAAAACACTAGGTCAGTATCACTTATAAATGAATTTCTTGATGTTTCTTTAATTAGTAAAGAACTAAATGAAAATCAAACATATTAAAATCAATAATAAATATTGTATAATAAATTGTTTTCTTTTAAGAAAATAAAATCAAATGATTTTTTGAAAAAATAACCTTCAACAAAAACAATCTAGAAAATAAATGAGATTATAACATAAGGCCTTCACCACTTTGGTAATGTTTTCAATCGTAGCATACAAGAAAGAATAAAATCAAATGAAAATTTAAATACTATTATAATAAGAAGTTTCATGATATAATATTTCAAAAGGTTAACTACATACACATCATAAAATAATACAGTTTCGTGACATTATAATATGTCTCAATGAAGGGAAATTGAGACGATGTCCCTTATAGATTTGGTAATCTTTGGATAAAAACCACATGAAAAGACGGAATTAGATATGGATTTTTAATTCCAAATAATTTTTATGAAAATAAACATAAAATAAAATAATGGTATTTATATATACCACACAATAAAAATAAGTTTTGAATAAGGAATTTTCCTTAGAGAAGAAAAATCCAAACATGAAAACCCTTACATTGAGTCTGCAGTTTTGTTTTATGTCCTTTGATGCATGTATAATAAGATTAAATATATTATTTGATTTACTAATAAACATTTACAGGATTAATAACTTATATATAAATAATTTATTAAATTTTTTTAATTTCATATTCAAAATATTAATCAATTAAGTCAATGTTAGGTTTTTTGAGGACATTTAGTTCATTGTTTCAAAACAACTTCGTTGTATTGATCGTGGTTAAAGCGTTAATGGTTAAAACATATTAATAATAATAATAATGAAATAATTATAATATTAATAGATAAATTATAATTTTTAAAACCAATCATAAAATATGTATATTAACATGAACCACATTACAATCATGGAGATCGTAGGTTGTACGTATGCATGAGTAACGTTTCCTTTTTTTAGTGATCATTAATGAAAGAATTTATGCATTATTTTATCTTTATAGATTAGTAATAATATCATAATAATCATAAATTTTTGAAATATATTTATATATATCATCCATTTTATTTAGTGATGAAGAAAAAAATACGCACCGCTTCTTTGAAGCGGTAGTACACACATCTAAGAATGATGTTATCATTTTTCAGTGTAGTAAAGAAAATGAAATATTATATTTTCATAATGATAAATATTTCATTAATATTATTATTATTATTTCATTTATATCACATATAGTGACTAAATTTATCCTTATTACCATCCATTTAAGTGTAAGTGAAAAAAGAATCACATCGCTTCATGAGGAGGTAGTCCGCCATACAAACGAGCAACGTTATCATATCCCCCAAGGAATGAAAAGTAAGATGTTATTTGATATATAATAACTTCTAAAGTATAAAAATGTTAAAAATATAATATTTATACTTTAAATCCATCATTAAAAAATCTATTATAGGTGATTATGGAAAACAATTACATCGGATTAGGAGGTGTAGTCCACCGTACACCCGAATGATGATTTTGTATCCCATTTAATAGAAGAGGAGATTGATTATGGTAATTCCATTAAAATAATCAAATATAATAATATATAATATAATTTTTTATTATATAATAATAATTGAATAATATTATTAATATGTGGTATAAGAAATAAAATAAAGATACTCAATTAAGCATGATACCTCTTCTTTGGGAAACCTCCTAAGGTAGGCACTAAAATCCTTTTTAAGATGTGTTTAGGATCAAAATAATGGAAATATGTATTAGGGATGTATGTAAATAAAATGTTTTTTCTTTTATTTTCTTACATTAAGGGATATGAAGGTGTGACTATGATTGGATAGAAGGTGTCCTTTTATAAGTGAGGTGAGTGACACACGTGTTATTTTTGAAAACAAAAAGGTGTACCCACATTTTTCAAATGAAAAAAGGATCCCAAATGGAACATTAGAGAAAATTAGAAAATATTGGGTCTATATATATCCATAAAATAGTTTTTAGATTAGTTTTAGGTTATTTTAACCCTTACCTTTTTAGTTTAACGCCCCGGTAAAACCGTTTTCACCTTATCCGTAGTAATTAATTTTAAACATTTTTACAATTATTATGGTCAAGAATTAGTTTGAAATTATAATATAATTTAATTTATAATGATTAAGAATATAGAATATATTTTAATAAATTAAATTCACAAAAATTGAAATTTTTATTTTAAAATTAAATTTGTAGACGAGATGAAAAACGGGTTTTCAAGAAGTGTATTTTTCAAGAAAAAGATAATTTTATAATAACTCCATGAAGAATATTTATCATTGCAAGAATATAAATCAATGTATATTTATATATATTAAAGAAATTTAATTTAAATCGTTTTCCATTATTTTGTTTAATTAACTATGATGGAGAAACATTATGTACTTTAAAACAGTTTTAAAAAAACCCCATTTTTTAAATCAAAATTTTACTTATACTAATATACAATTTTAAGATAACTAAAATTTAATTAAGTGGATTAAATATAAATAAATAAAACTCAATCAATTATCAATAATATTAAAAACATAATGGGGCTATTAAATTTACTTTATTTTGGAAAAGAAATGACATTTTTAGGAAACTCAGTATTTTAACTTTTCATCAAAAAATCAATATTTTCTGAAAATAGCCTAATATTTCACCAAAATTGTATTTTGAAATTTAAATTTAAATTTTAATGTTCATTTAGTTAAAAAATTATGAAATTTAAAAAAAAATTAATTACCATATTTGTTCATGAAAAGTAATAAAAAATATTTTTTAAGAAAACATATTTTTAAAGAATAAAATTACTTTACTAAAAACTAATTTGTTTTCTACAAAGAATTTTTCAATAATTTATATTGATTTAGACCTATATATATTATAATTTAGTTAATATTTTTCATATTGGTCAATTTAACATCTAGGTTAGAATGGTTATATATTTCATGGGTCATTTAAGGTTAGTGTTGTGGGTCAAATACACTATCAAACATAATTTTATTATCTAAAATATCAGGGTGTTACTTTATCCCTCTTTAATAAATTTAATTTTTTAATTTAAACTTTATCTAAATAAAAGGATGAAATTTGTAAATACATTTTTTGGAAATCCACATCGTAAAATGGGTTAATAAAACAACCTATTGATAAGAAAGAAAACAACCTATGAAGGTCATCTGGAATAACACAAACTATGATTCCAAATTGGAGAAAATAGGTGGGAAGCGAATATTTGGACTTGTAAGAAAATAATAATTAATAAATAAATATATAGAGTGATAAAAATCATTGATCACTAGAAATTCAATGATCAAGAGAATGTTAACATCCATAAAACTATAAACTAAAGTGGTGTGAAAAATATCATTAATATCATTAGAAATGATGGTAATAAGACAAAAAAATTCCAATATCATTTTCCTTTGTTTGAGGAATTAATTTTCCATATAGACTAATATCATATAGAAATATATTTAATGATTATAATTTCATCCTTTTGCCACTTTCCACCACAATATTATCTTTTTCTATAAATAATGAGTATTTAAGATGAATTTTTCATTCTTGAAGCATTGACAATATACTTTTAAAGCATCATATAACCGTAAAAGGGACAAAAACATATTCTATATATATTTATACATTAAAAAAACTAAATTTATTATCACATTTTAAGATAATTCCCAAAATGAGTAAACCTTCACATGATTAAATAGTGAAATAATAATAAAAATACAACGATAATACCCAAAGCTCAAAACAAATAATTACCTAATAGCCTCAACATTAAATATTTTTTAAAACATTTCTTTTATCTCATTAATTTTAACTTTAATGCCCAAAAATATGGAAAACATATTTTGAAGTAACATTAATCACTCATTCAACAAATGACTTTTCAATTTCATGGTTATATATATGATAAAACATGTGTTCTCAATATCTGATATCATATAAACCCTAATGGTTATCAATACATTAAATCTAATTTTTGAAAAATTTAAATGCATACTTCACATTATACCAAATACTTACAAATAATTAAACCTATTAAAATACCTCCTAAAATTTCATTAATCACTTTAATATCTCATTACTTAGATCCTAAAACAGGTGTCTATGAATTTGAACTTATGATCATCCTTTATCTTATAGACCTATGATTGTATTAAAAACTATTAATATAACCTCCCATGAATAAATACTAATCTAAAAATTTATTTGAACCCTCTTTTAATACAAACAATAATATCCATGAACCCACACTCTTATATCCAATGCAAAAAATGTAAACTCTAAATTTCCATCTCAGATACTAATGAATATGACCCAATTTCTTTCATCCCAAACATAAAACATAAAAAATAAAAAATGAATTAACTGGAATGATCAAAGACCTTTTAGGATTGTAGTTTTATAGAATTCATAAAAACTCATATATAAACAATACTCATGTCTTTAAATGCATGTTTCTCCCACATAAACTATCTCTTCTTATTTCACATCAATTCATCATCATCATCCATATAAAACCCTTCTTGAAATAATTACTTCAACATAATTATTGATAACTTTGGTAAAAGTAAACATAATTAGGATGTGATAAAATACCCAGTAAGGGTAAACATATACATTTACAATTAAATTTCATCTGTGATAATAAGAATAGAATAAGCGTACGATGATATAATAAAAGTGCACGAACATAACAAAAGATTATTTGTACCCATCAAAACTGGGATCATCAAACATGAAGAAATGGAAAAAGGATTTAAAAAAGTAAATAGTTAATAAAAATAATAATAATCCATTTGATATCAATCTTGATCAATGGAATCATTTATAACCATAAAAATCATAATCAAATCATATTAGGGTCCTGGAACATCATCATCTTAGAACCCCTACAATTGGAATAACTATACTACAAACTTGAAATATAATTATTTAGAGAACATAATCATTACCCAATTCATTAGAGTGATATATGGGTTCACCCATGGTAAAATCTATATCTGGATCACCCTACACTATCTAGGCACATACACTATATAAAATTATTTATGAACCATAAATAAATTATATATATCTTATATTTCATCATAAAACTCATAGAAACTATAATTATTCATTTTATAACATTATTAACCTGTTGAAAAGAAATGGATTCCATGTCCATCTATTTGAAAAATAATTAACCCATGGAAAGGAAATAGGTTCTATAAAAATATCTCTAAAACATGATTAACCCTGGGAAAAGAAATAGGTCCCATAATAATCTCTTTGAAAAATTATTAACCCATGGAAGAAAATAGGTTCCATAAAAATATATTTGAATATGATTAACCTGTAGAAAAGAAACATGTCCTATAACAATATCTTTATAACATTATTAACATGTGGAAAATAAATTGCTTCACTAACAATCTCTTTGAAACATGATTAACCTATGAAAAATAGATAGGTTCTATAATAATCTCTATGAAATATGATTAATCTAACAAAAATAAAGGGGTTGCATAACAATATCCTTGAAACAATATTAACCCATCAAGAGAAATAACGAGGATGTCATCCTTACAAAATATCCCTATTTTATCGAAATTAAAAAAAATGTTGAAATTAATTAATTGAAATAACATTAAAGTATCATCCGATATATGTTTAGGAAAATAACATTTTCATATTGAAAATAAAATTTAAAAAATAAATTCACAGCATATCCTAAAAATAATTATCTTTAAAAACATACTTGGAAAAATATAAAGAGTGTTTCAAATGAAATAATGGTTATGATGGTGGGAAAATCCATTCATCATTTATATCTTAAAAAATTAACATTTTTTTCAAAACATTTTGTAAGAGGGAGTCAAAAGTGAATCATTTAGAAAACATTAAAATTTTCCTTTAAAAACATTTTTAAAATAAGGTAAAATACCTTGTAAAATATCATTAAGAAATATTTTATTTTTGCAAAGTACATTTTAGAAAATATGGATATTGAAGAAAATATTCCTAATCTAAATTAAAATACAAGATTGGTATCACTTACAAATGACCATCTTGATATTTTTTTAATCAGTAAGATGTAAATGGAAATAAAACATGTTAACCGCATTAATAACCATTGGGTAATAAGTAGATATTGTTTAAATAATTATAGTATATTATTTCTTCAAAAATAACCTTCAACAAGAACATTCCTAAAAATAAAGGAGATTTCAACATAAAGCCTTTTTTACTTTAATAATATTTTCCCTTGTAATCCCCATGAAATAAAAACATAAATTGAAACTTTTAATATACTGAAAATAAGTATTTTCCTGACATAAAATGAAAAAATGGTTATTAGATACAAATTATAAAATAATATAGGTGTATAAAATTAAAATATTCCCTAGTGAAGGGAAATTGAGATGAAGTCCCTTGCAACATTGGTAATGTCTAGATAAAAACCATATGAAAAGATATAACCTCTGATGGACTTGTAAATACAGAAAAATCACAAAAATAATCATAAAATAAATTCATGTTCATTATATATACCACATTATAAAAATAAGTTATGAATATGGAATATGTATCACATAAGTAAAACCAAGACGGGAAAAGCCATACCTCGATTCTAAACTTCACATGTATGTCATTTAACTCATGTATAATAATCTTAAATCAATTATTTTATTTCATAAGAAAATTTTATAGGATTAATAACTTATAATTAAATAATTTATTTTATTAATTTCTAATTACATAGTAAAATACTTATTCATTTGATTCCACCTTAGGTGTTTTGAGGACGATCAGTTCATTGTTTCGAAACAGCTTCGGTGTGTTGACTGTGGAAAAAGGGTCATTATTTAAAAATATCAAGAATAATAATCATGAAATAAATATTATATTTATAAATCAATTAAACTTTTTAAAACCAATCATGAAATATGGTTTTGAAACATGAACTATGTTAAGATCATCGAGATAGTAGCTTGTACGTACGTGTGAGTAAAATTTACATTTTCCAATGATATTTAGGTAATAAGATATGCATTATTTTACCGATAGATAATCATAATAATATAATAAATATCATATTATGTATTTTAAGATACTTATATACATCATCTATATGATTTAGTGATGGAAAAAATAATCATATCACTTTATCGTGGCAGTAGTACACACGTCCACAAATGACATTTTCATTTTTTAGTGTAAGAATGTAAATTATATATTATCTTTATATAATTCTAAATATGTCATTAATATATTTATTATATTATTTATATAACTTATATTTATTAAATTTTTCCTTATTACCTTCCATGTAAATCGTTAGTGAAAAAAAATCACATTTCTTCGCAAGGCGATACTCCTCCATACAGAAGAGTGGCATTACCGTATCCCCCATGGAATGTAAATCATGAAGTTATATGTCATATAATAACTCTATAACTGTAAAAATGTTTCCAATAAAATATATATACCTTAAATCTACCATTAAAACAATCCATGATATGTGATGAAGGAAAACGAATGATATTGGTTCAAGAGGAGGTAGTTCGTCGTACACATGAATGATGATATAGTATCCCAATTGAAGTAAAATGATATAGATTCTGGTTATTTCATTAAAAAAATAATATATCAATATATTTTATATATTGGTATTATTATATAATAATAATTGAATAATATTTTAAGGTGCAATAATAAGAAATAAAATAAAGACACTTGGTTAAGTATGATACCTCTTATTCGGGCAACCTCCTTGGGTAAGCATAAAATTTCTTCTTAGGATGGATTTTGGATAAAATTTATTGATATAAATATTTAAGAGAGAATAAAATAACATATTTTTCAATTATTGTAAAATAAAAGGATCTTTAATGGTTTTATGAAGAGAGGAGAGGGGGTTTCCTATTATATGTGATGTGAGTGGAAAACTTTTAATTTTGGAAAAGTAAAAGGTGTAACAACATTTGTTCACATGAAGATAGGATTTAAAATATACCATTATAAACAATTATATAATATAAGATCTAAATATTTTCATAAAATAGTTTTATAAATGTTTTACGGTTATTTTAACTCTTATGTTTTTAGTTTAACCCCCGATAAAACTATTTTAATCTTATCCACAGTAATATATTTTTATTGTTTTCAGAATTTATTATGGTAAAAAAATAAGTTTAAATTATTAAAAAATTTAAATAATTCTGATTAAAATCATGGAATACAATTGATGAAATCAAATTTACATAAGTGTAAAAATTTAATTCCAAAGTAAACCCACAACGTCAAAGAAAAAATCATTTTTTAAGAAGTGTATTTTTTAAGAAAAAATGATTTTATATAAACTATATTACTAATAATAATCATGTAAGGAATACAAATTAATATTTATTAATATATAGTCCATATAGTTTTTTTAAATAATTCATCATTAGGTATTTTTATTTAATTAAAAATGATAAACATTACGCACTTTAAAAATGTTTTCAAAAAAACTATTTTTAAACTCAAAAATGTATTAATACTAAAATTCAATATAATGAAGATTAAAATATAAATAATTTTAATAAATATATGTAAATATGAATAATGAAATTCTAAATTATATAACAAATATAATGTCCATTTTAATGTTAATTAATTCGTTGAAAATAAAAAAAAAATTGAAAAAATCAGAATTATAACTATTCACTAAAAAATCATTATTTTCCAAACAAATCCACCAAAGTAAATTTTTATATGAAGTATTCACAAAATAATTTTATTTTATCAAATAAAATTTCTAAAATTTCCAAAAAATAATTTCAATATTTTTTCATGAAAAGAAATAAAAATCATTTTGGAGGATAGTATATTTTTGAAGAATAAAATTACTTTACTAAAAATTGGGTGATTATTTAATAAGAATTTCGAAATAATTTATATATAATATAAAATATATGATATATATATATATATATCATAGATTATTTAATACTATTCATATCGATCAATTTAACAACTACATTATAAACTTTATATATTTTTTGGGTCCTTTAAGCTCGGTGTTGTGTGTTGAATGCGCTATCAAACATAGTTTTCCATTATAAAATATTTGGTTTTTACACAAATATTCTAATAAATTTATTCAACACTTGAAATCAATTCATTACATTGTCTAAATAAATTGATTACTATTTTACATATTCATGATCCTCAATAACCATTGGGTGGCTTCTCAAATCTTCAAGACCTCTTTTCCTCCCTAATATCATATCTACAATCTCCCCATAAATATTTTTACTTAAACCTCAAATAAACAGGTTTTAAGAAGTGTCTCTTCTTAATTGATTCTATTTAATTTAAATAGTATCTCCCAATTCATCACATATAAGGGCTACTATATTGAATCTATTTGTCAATGGATTCCATGTAAAATCTATCTTCTCCATACAACACTGTTAATCTTAATTTTCATTTTAAATTAAATAATAATAATTCTACATGATCCATATCAACTAAGTTTTCTAATTGGATCATTTATGTATGATAATATCCCCCACCTCTTCCAAACATATATTGATAAATCTATCATAATGATAGTGTTCCTTATTGAAAACAAATACTATCCAGACTTGGGATCTTTAATCTCCCCCTTTTAATTTATTTTCAATACATGACTAAACTTTTTATTATCCCCTTATTGATAATTAATAAAAATTTAATATAAAGAAAGAGACTCACTCATATGTTATCCATTTCTTATGGTATTCAAAAACATATTCCCCTCCCTATTTTATCTAAAATTTATATTATGGGTCTTCTGTTTTGAAAGAAGGATGGAACCACAAAATTCTTAGAAACGAGACATTAGATAGTCAACTATAAGTCTATGTGGGATAAAATGGTGTATAAAATAATAGTGAATATCCTTAATAACTAATCTTTCCTTTAATTTTTCAAGAATGTGGCCCCACTTAAAAATTATTTAATTAGGAGCTTTATAAATAGATTTCTCAATGAATTTGTGTCACCTAATCTCATCTCAAAAAAATACATTAGAAATTTCAAGTGAATGATAGATAAATACACTATGATATCATATATATCATCAACTAACACTCCCATAATAAAATCATTTTTAATAGAATCAATGCAAGGATGGATAGTGTTATTGACATGCTTCTTCAAAAAAAATCTGAAAACTATCTAAATTCAATATTTTTATTCATGATTTGTTAGATTATTTTCATATATTATCCCCCTAAAAGTATACACTCAATAATCTCTTCATAATGGTAGTATTTATTCAAGACGATCTCTAAGGGTACTATAAGACTTCTTAATTATATGGATGTCCATTCTAGATGGTTTATGATAATTTTATAAAAATTATAGTCTTTTTTAAACTCTAATTTTTCATGTATCAATATAATTTACATTTATAAAAATTCATATAACTAGATAGAATGGGATAAGATGGGTATCAATTAATTTTCTAGATGAAGCAACAAGGTTGGGACTTGGAACTCATGTCATGACCCAATGGGGCTTGAGTCGTGACTCCCCAAGCCTGCCTCCAATGGGCTAGGGGATGGAGGCTAGCGCCGAGTAGGCTATCACAAACATAGGAGGCATTATCCTAAGTTACCTGTACACATGCACCCACATACACCTCCATGAAACAGTGCAGAGATATATAAAACAGAAAATAAAATGCATGCGTACATCTATCTCAAACCAGAGTGCAACAGCAGTACAAAAAGGGAAAAATAGGGCCCACCATAGGAAAACTACAAAAGTTTCCATTCTGCTCAGAAGGAGGGAAAACACTGCCAAAAACACCTATCTGTAAGCTTCTTAACATAGCTCTGGTAAACACCCTGGTCAAGCCCACTCACTAAGCTCCACCTACTCCGGGTCCACCGGGAACTCTGTTGACAAACATGTGGTCTACACAAGAAAGAGACATGTGCGGGCAAATCCCGTGTAGGGGTGAGTATAAAAATACTCAGTAAGAACCCCAAAAACACAAAAAAAAAAGAGAAACTGAAAGGCAACAATCTGCTCATCCCAGTCAGAGGGAACCTAGATGAGAGAGAAACTCCATCTCATGACCATCCTTAGCTAAACACAACTAGTCAGCTCAATCTAGGTGTATGCCCATACATACACCTTGAAAATCCATTCAAGTATACACACAAACATAAATCATGAACATCCAGATATACTCAGCTCACGCACCAAGTGACATGAGGTACCGATCTCATCACCATCAACGGTTCACAACTCGAAGAGCACACTCCATGATCACTATCATCCCAGATGAAACTCGTCTGAGAGATACACTTCATCAGGTCCCACACAAACTTCTCGGACGCTCACCTGAGAGATCATGCTCTTTGGATATCTTCACTGAGGAAACCTTGATAAAAAAACATAAAAACCAAACTCCTCGGATAGGGGATAGATTCTAAGGTCCTCTATGGGATACCAGAACCCACATTGGTATACAAATATCTCACAGATAGGGGACCACTCCCAGGGTCCGCTGAGGGATACCACAACCCGATCTGGAATTCGATAGAAACACATCACTCAGATAAAGGATCGTCACCTGTGTCACGACGATCACGATGATACTAAAAACCTATATGGTACATCTCATTCTTTAGGGGATCTAACTGACGATGTTGCAACCCTACAGAAACCACGCGCTGAGTAGGGGATCGTATTACCAATGATACTGTAACCCTACTATAATCATCATGCTGAGTAGGGGATCGTATACCGGATGATGCCACAAACCTACTGAGCACGACCCACTATGTAGTGGATCAAATTCCCGATGATGCCAAAAACCCTAGGGGGTTAACCTTCTAGATAGGGGATTCTCGGCCGTGGATAACCAGTCACAGCGATACCAAGAACCCGATATAGGGAAACGATGTTAGAGGATCCCAGTCCGAGCCCACCGAGGGATGCCACAACTATAACAGATTAAAAATCCCATCGAGAGGATCACAAACCTATACAAAGTTTGTGATGTTGCGTGAACCCTCGTAGAAACTAACTGAGGGAGTACCTTCAACCACTGCTGGTTCAAACGTTTCTAACCTGAGCGACCCACCACAATGCCACCCCGCGCACCTCCAAGGCCGATACCGAGGCCACCATCGCGATCCAAACGGAAAAACACGCAGGATAGGCTGTTTACTCACCCAAAACGGACAACCGGTGAAAAATGAACTATTCATCGTAGTTATCCCATGCAAGGCCCTCACAACTATCCCAAACCACATCATGCAGATCATACCCCTGCGATCCCCTTGAAAAAACACACGGGGATCAACTAATCGTTCGTCCCAAACAAACCACTGGTGAAAAAGTCACTATTCACCGAAGCCATCTCGATTGGGGCCCACACCTTAATCCCAAAACGCATTGAACGGATTGAACCATTGCGATCCTCTCAGAAAAACACATAGGATCAACTATTCATCCGCCAAAATCGGACTCATGGTGAGAAAGTTGTGTTTCTCCATAAACGCCCAAACCCGACCTCTTGGGGCCCGCACCAAAAACATGGCCCCAACACCTGAAAACCAACAAAAAAATCCACTATATCAACAGGGCCACAATTCCTTTGACGGCACATCAATCGGACGCTCCAGGTAGAAGATACAACTGCCTGAAGTCAAATAATAATAAAATATTATTATTTTATTTGACATTTCAATCTCCTGGGCCATGATACCAAAACGTAAAACTCCCAAACCCAAACTGAAGGGTTCTCCTCATCTCCAGGGTGGTGTTTCCACAGACGGCGTGCGAATCGGATTTCTAGGGAGCAAGATACGGGTTTTTAAAACCCCCGTGTCCAAGAGAGGGTTGGACCGGCTAGAACCGGCCGGTACGGCCAACCCGGCCCCCGCCGTCGTTGGACGCTCCGACCAGCGGTCCACTCCGCTGTAGCGAGGCACCTCCCGCACGTGCGCCCTGCTGACCCCCACTGCTGGGGGGCACCGTAAACTGGCGTCGGACCGCCGCCGGCCCCCACCGCACCGACGGACCTTCTGAGGGCAGTCGGGGGCGACCCGAGGGTCCAAACGTGCATCGGAAGGCATCTTCGCACCCCCCGGGATCAAATCTACACATCTCCAGGCTCAAAAAGGATAAAAACCAAACCTAACGGGATCTGGGATTTCAAAACACAAAACTCCTACATGTTGGCGGATCGCTGAAGCTTCAGGTGCAGAACGGCACCCGCGACGCCCTAAAGCTCGATCCGCTGACAATCAGTGCTAAAAACGGACGCCTAAGGATCGATTTGGCGAAGAACGAATGATGAAGGAGGAGGGGTTTTTTTCAGCGTGTAGGAGGAGGGAGGTTAGGGGATTGATTGGTTTTCTTTTTTTATTAAAAACTTCATTTTAACTCTCTGCCAACACGCCTCCGACCCGGCACCTGGCGCCGACTAAAATTATGTCGCGCCTAGGGTAAACAAGGCATACTTAATGAAATGGAGGACTTAGAATTGCGATCTGAGACTCCTTCTAGGATTTATTCAAGTAGACACTCATAAATAAACTTTTCCATTTATTTACAAAAATGCCCTTGGTGGCTTTTCTCACAGCAGGGTCGCCCCCGCAAAGTTTATACCCCGCCTAGGGTAAACGGCATGATTTGGATGCAACTGTGCCCTCATATTCTTGTTCTGAGCTACCTTTTAAGAGATAAAAAACCCCCTCTAGGTGCATAGTATGAATATACTTAATATTTTTATAAAATTAATTCCGGGCACACCAGGCCTCGGAATCGCACGTTGTCTTCACGCCTAACTCTGGAATTATTCATAGGAATATTCCAAAGTCTGACAGTGCAAAGACCCAAGCCGCAACATCCTCCCAACCTTAGAAATTTTCATCCCTGAAAATCCATAAGCACAAGGAAAGCGACTGCACTATCAACTGGGCCTCCCACACCAGTGAGTTTGCCAACAAACACTCATGCCCAAACACATAAGTCAGAAGGACTCATCCACCACACCTCAACACTATCCGCTTTGGGTGGCACTGACTCGCCCACACGGTTTTAATCACATCACAAAAACGCGTCTCGGTGGGGGAAGGATCCCTCTTCCTCATACATTCGAAGCATGTCGAACAACACCCACACAGGGTTTTACCAATTCCCTTAGCAAAACACGAGCAAGAAACGGAGAGAAAGGGTACCGCTAAACAGTGTCTATCAAACTACTTCCAAAATTAGAAAGGAAACAAGACGTACCTCTGTCCATCTGCGGATCCTCTGGGTCAACAGCCTCTAGGGTATGTAGTTTTCCTCACCCTCGGCCACCAGCTCCCTGATCTTGGCGTGGACCACCTGGGGGTGGGGGTGGTGGAAACTGATACCACCTACCACCTCCTGCTGCACAAGATCTATCACCTCGTCCGCCACCCTACAGACCTCCTTGCTCGATACACTTCCTCTACCAAGGTGCCCTATCGACCGGCTCCCTCTTAGTAGCACGATTGGTCGGACAATATCCTGCAAGCGTAACACTTCCCCTCCTACGGCTGACCAAAACTGTCCTGTGAGCCCTGTGAGCCCTGAGCCTAAGATCCTCTATCTTGGGGTCACCTCCTAAAACGTCAGCCACGTCCAGACCCTTGTTCTTGCCACCAGATACCAGTTTACAACGTCTCACCTTCCACATGCCCAACACTGACAGGTTAAATCTGGTCATCTAGAAAGATCTCCACCACCAAGGCTCGCTTCAGTACTCCAGTATAGGTGGGTAAGCACAAGGAAACCACACTGGCCCAGATGTCCCATTGTTACCCCTACTCAAAGGTCCGATCCCTAAAGAATGGGTCTCAAACTATATCCATGGAGTAGCATGACAGGTCTGTAAACGTCACTGAGTACTCTGACACATTCATACCCTCCTGCTGAAGCAGCACTAGCTCTGGAATCCGCACTGACCTCAGCGTCACCGGATAGAACTCTTCCCTGATTATCCTCTCAAACTCTTCCCACGTGAGTGTCTCCTCATCGTGGGACTGCATCACTAAACTTCACCATCTCTCGGCTGAACAATGAAAAAGGCTCACCGCTAGGACCACCATATGATCTGGGGGTGTCCTCACTAGGCAGAAAACTCGGGTGACTGCTTCGATCCAGTCATTAGCTACTTTAGGGTCTAGATCACCCTAGAACCTTAGAGGTTGATGCCTCTTGAACTCGTGCAGCAGACTCAACCAACGCGTAACCTCTTCCTGCACTACCGGAACAACCAGCTACTCGAAAGGTGGTGGCTCAACCGGCGGACCACGTGGAGGTCTAGCCTCAAAACCTGCACCCTGGTCCATAGCCTCTACATGGGGTGGATCGTCACCATAATCCCGCTGCGGAACTCTCGAAGGCTGTCGTCGTGGAGGCATCCCGAAATACAATCAAGACTCTCCATGGTCAAAGAGTATATCTGGAGAGATGACTCAAGAAGGACAAGAAAAAACCCAAAACCTAGTTCTATATGATGAACGTACCATTATGTCCCTACGACTAGTGTCCAAACATCCCAAGTCGAAAGGCAGGTTATAAGAGTCTTAGTGAATGGATACGTTGGCTGTCGTACCAACACTAGGTTCCCTAACATGAAAGCCGAACTCGAAACATATTTACCCTGCCACTATGCAACCCAAACCAAGCTCACAAATAAACCAACTACACTCAGAGATCGCAAAGGTGGAACCTCCTCTGATACCACTCTGTCACGACCCGACCCAACGGGGCTCAAGCTGTGACTCCCCAAGCCTGCCACCAATACTCTAGGGGCTGGAGACTAGCACCAAGTAGGCTATCACACACATGGGAGGCATTATTCTAATGTACATGTACACATGTACCTACATACACCTCCATGCCACATTGCAATGATATATAAAACATAAAATAAAATGCATGCATACATCTATCCCAAACCAAAGTGCAATAGCAGTACAAAAATGGAAAAATAGGTCCCACCAAAGGAAAACGATAAATGTGTCTATCTTTCTCAGAAGGAGGGAAAACACTGCCAAAAACACTTGCTGGTAAGCTCCTCAGCACATCTCTGGTAAACACCCCGGTCAAACCTTCTCACCAAGCTCCGCCTACTCTGGGACCTCCTAGAACTTCGTCGAAAGGCATGTGGTCCGCACAAGACACAAACATGTGCAGGCAAAGCCCGTGCAAGGGTGAGTATAAAAATACTCAGTAGGCACCCCAAAAACCCAAAACAAAATAGAGAAACTGAAAGTCAATAGTCTGCTCATCCCAGCCAGAGGGAACCCGGACGAGAGAGAAACTCCATCTCGTGGCCATACTCAGCTAAACACAACTATTCATCTCAATCCATGTATATGCCCATACATACACCTTGAACATCCGTTCTGGTATACACCCAAACATAAACCATGAACATCCAGATATACTCATCTCACGCACCATGCCACATGAGGTACCGACCTCATCACCAGTAACGGTTCACAACCAAAAGAGCACACTCCATGATCATTGTCATCCCAGATGACACTCGTCTGAGAGATACACTCCATCGGGTCCCACACAAACATCTCATATGCTCACCTGAGAGATCACGCTCGTCGGATATCGTCACTGAGGAAACCACGTTGAAACAACATAAACACCAAACTCCTTGGATAAGGGATCACTCCAAGGGTCTGCTAGGGGATACCAAAACCCACACCAGTATATGAAGATCTCACAAATAGGGGACCTCTCCCAGGGTCTGCTGGGAGATACCAAAACCCGATCTGGCATTCGAAAAAAACAAGTCACTCAGTTAGGGGATCGTCACCCGTGTCATGACGGTCATGACAATACTGAAACCCTATATAGTACATCTCACGTTGTAGGGGATTGAACTAATGATGTCGCAACCCTAAAATAAACCACACACTAAGTAGGGGATCGTATAACCAACGATACCACAACCCTACTATAATCCTCATGATGAGTAGGGGATCGTATACCCAACGATGCCACAGCCCTACTGAGCAAGGCCCACTACGTAGGGGATCATATTCATGATGATGACACAAACCCTATGGGGTTAACCTGCTAGATAGGGGATCGTCGCCTGTGGATAAGCGGTCACAGCGATACCAAGAACCCGAACTAGGGAAACGATGATAGAGGATCCTGCTTCCGGACCACTGGAGGGATACCACAACTCTAACAGATTAAACATCCCATCGAGAGGATCACAAACATATACTAAGGTTTTGATGTTGCACAACCCCTTTTAGGAAGTAACTAATGGAGTACCCTCAACCAATGCGGGTCCAAATGTCGCTAAGCTGAGAGACCCACATAAACGCCACCTCGCACACCTCTAAGGCTGATACTGAGGACACCTTTGCGATCCATATAGAAAAACACGCAGGATAGGTTGTTTACTCGCTCGAAAGAGACAACCGGTGAAAAAGAACTATTCACCGTAGCTAGCCCCTGCGGGGCCAACACAACGATCCCCAAACTCATCAAGCGGATCATACCACTACGATTCCCTCGGAGAAACACACGGGATCCACTACTCGTTCATCCCAAATGGACCTTTGGTGAAAAAGGTACTATTCACTGAAGCCGGCTCGGGTGGGGCCCACACATCAATCCTAAAACGCATTGAACTGATTGTATCATTACAATCCTCTCGATAAAACACACAAGAATTACTTTTCATCCGCCAAAATTGGACTCCTGGTGGCAAAGTTGCGTTTCTCCGTAAACGCCCAAACCTGGCCTCGTGGGGCCCACAACCCAAACTCAGCCCCAACACCCGAAATCCTACATAAAATTCTTTTGTACCATCAGGGCATCAACACCTATAACAGAACGTCAATCAGACGCTCGGGGTAGAAGATACAACGGCGCGAAGTCGAATAATAATAAAATATTTTTTTTATTTGATGTTTAAATCTCTCGGGCCATGATCCCGAAACTTAAAACTCCCAAACC
The DNA here is from genome assembly GCA_963277665.1 of Viscum album. Classification (NCBI taxonomy): domain Eukaryota; kingdom Viridiplantae; phylum Streptophyta; class Magnoliopsida; order Santalales; family Viscaceae; genus Viscum; species Viscum album. The sequence goes on along the minus strand of OY728125.1, from coordinate 1,467,835,525 downwards.
CACACCAATGTGTTTGTCTCATCTCCAGGGCCGCGTCGTTGTAGACGACTCACAATTCGGATTTCTAGGGAGCAAGATAAGGGGGTTTTTAAACCCCCATGTCCAAGAGAGGGTAAGACCGGCCTGAACCGGCTGGTCCGGCCGGCCTGGGCCAACCCGTGCCAGCTGACCCTGACGCCGCCGCCGCCAGCCGCTCCGGCCTACGGTCTGCTCCGCCGCGGTGCGGATCCACCTGTGTGCGCATCTGTTCGACCCCCACCACGGGGGGTCGCTGATTATCGGTGTCGGGCCGCCGCGGTGCAGCGGTCCCGGCTGAGTCTCGTGGCCCGCCGCCAAACCGGTGTCGCGCCAGCGAACCTTCTGAGGGCCGCTGAGGGGGATGGGGGTCCAAACGTGAATCTGAAGTCATCTGTGTGGCCCCCAGGACCGGATCTACACATATGTAGGCACAAAACATAGAAAAAACAAACCAAATGGGATCAGGGATATCAATACTCAAAACACCTACCTGTTGGCGGATCGGTGAAGCTTTGGGTGCAGAACGACGCCTGCGATGCACTGAAGCTCGATCTGCTGACAATCAGCACTGAAAACGGATGTCTGGAGCTTGATTCGGCAAAGAACGGATGAGGGAGGGGGAGGGTTTCATCCGGAGTGTGGTATGAGGGAGTTGAGGGGATTGATGGTGTTTTCTTTTTTTTTAATTAAAAACTTCATTTTAACTCCCCGCCAACATGCCTTCGACTCGGCACCAAACACCGACTAAAATTTTGTCATTCCTAGAGTAACCACAGAGTTCCACATGCAACGACGAACTCAGAATTGTGATATAAGACTCTATCTAGGAGTTATTTGATCTGATGCTCATAAATAAACTTTTCCACTTATTTACGAAAACTCCCCTGGTGGCTTTTCTCACAGCAGTCCCGTGTCCGCAAAGTTTATACCCCGCCTAGGGTAAACGGTACACTCCGGACAGAATGGTGCCCTCAGATTCCCATTTTGAGCTACCATTTAGGAGAAAACACACCCCTACCACGTGCATAGTATAAAAATACTTAATAATTTTTTAAAATTAATTTTGGGAACATCGGGCCTCAGAATCGTATGCCGTTTTTGCGCCTAACTCTGGAATTATTCATAGAAATATTCCAAAGTCCGACAGGGCCAAAACCCCAGTCGCTACATTTCAAACCAAAAACTCTCTTCAATATAGAACTATATTTAGTATGTTTATCTTTTTTGTTTACTTTTTTTTAATTTTAGATTTTCTATGGTCGCATGGGATTTATCTTCTTATCACCATTCTCTTTGTGTAGGATAGATTTTTAAAATTCTCTAAAAAATAAAATTCATTCTACTGTTCTTTTATTTTTTTTCTTCAATATTTTTAAGAATTTACTTTTTCCTAAAATAAAATTCACACTATTTTCAAAAGTATAGACATATTTTTACACCTTCCAGATAGTTGTATTAGAACTCTTGGATCCAGATAAGTGGAAAATGTCTTAGGAAATTTGAGTTCTCCTTTATGTGAAATAGCCTAGTTTCTCTCAGCACATTATTATTCCTCCTCCATCTATTTATCCATTTTCAATTTTTATATCAAAACATTCATGATCACCTTCTTGAAATACTTAGATTTCTAGGATATTTCACTTTTTGTATTCAAAATTTTATTATATCACATTTTCAGAAACTCCATTACCTCTTCTTCTAGGATATCTTCAATTTAATATAATCTTCTTATTTCTCCCTTAAACAGTCTCTTTATTATATTTTTTTTCTTCCGTTAACACTAATATTTATGCCCTACTTCCAAAATTACATGTTGTAACCCTTCCATCAATAGTACAAGCATCTCTATTTGGAAAAAATATCCTATTTATGTTTCTTCTTAGATTTTATGGGACTTTTATCTTCATAGTTATTCTTCTATTGAATTTATTTCCTATCTTGATAATCTGCAAAGAAAAACTCATATTTATTTATTACTAATATATATCTATTTCTTAGTGTTATTTAAACACCAATAAATAAATTATTCATAGGTGGAATAAGTCAAAAGTTTTATTATCAGTGAATAGATTCATTATTTTATATGGAATCTTCTTGTAAGTATCATTTATTCTTCTTTAACAAACTAGGATACACATTTCTCTATGCCTCATGTATCCTTCACAAGTAATCATGTTGTGAAAAGAAAAATCTTTGTACCCAAACCTCATACAATACTAATAGGTTACAATAATCCTCATTCTTTTTAATTTTGGTGTAATTTTTTTGAATTTATTTACATACAATTTTCAAGTGAAATCACTTATGTTTTTCACACTTCTTAGGGAGATTATTTTATTAAATATACATATATATAAATTTTATGTGATGGTGTATTTCATTTCATTTTTAACCATCCAAACTTATTCTACATTAGTTTAAAAACCTACACTAGTAGTTCGAACTACATTAGTACAAAGAGATTTGTCTATATTTTATGATACCTTTCTCCATGATATTGTAGTAGGCTTATCAGGAATTTCTCTAACATGATAAATTTTAATCCGTGAATATCTTTAGAATTATTTTTTATACTCTTATTTTTAGTTACTTGTGAATTTATAACTTGTACTTATTACTAATCTTTTGTTGGGCGTGCACCTGAGTGATAGCATGTGCGACCCTGTATCAAAAAGCCCTAGTGTCAAATCAAGAAATGTTATTATTTACAATTCAGAGAATAATTATTCTAGTAGGTAGTGTAATGGAACTATGGAAGTATAACTATTCACCTGAATTGGGATTTTAACCCATTTAATTAGACCTTCAGGCAATCGGATCTTCAGTACATGAAAGGCATATTGTCCATAGGGCCTTAGGGATTAGTAGGTAAGGCTTATCTTTAATATGGATGTCATTCAATTAATATTTGTCCTCATTGCTTCATGATAAAGAAGTTCAAAAAAATGGAGATTATGAAGATGAAAAGGTAGTCTCTAGTGATTAGTTAGATGTAGGGGTTTAATCATGTAGTGGAAATGATGCACTTATTAAGGAACTTGATCAATAAATAAGTTAATGGAAGCCATAGATGTGAAATATAGTATATAATAAAACTTAGAGGAAATAGCTGAAGGAATATGAGAAGGTGATATTCTAATATGGGATCTTGGGATTGGAAATTTGGGAAAGCAATGTCCCCTATGCCACTTGAACATTGGTCATTGTAATTTAAGAGCCATCAAGTCAGGTAATGGTTCTCTCTCAACCCAATTAAAAATGGAATTATAGATAAAATTAAAATATCAAATTTTTTGTTTTTATTGATTCCAGATCCATTACTTTTACCCAAATCTCAAGACACTTCATGTTGATGGAGTTATTCTCATCATAAACTAAGTCCAAGACTTCCTCCAAATCAAGTTTCTTCTTCATTATTTTTTCTTTATGAATTTTTCTTCATTCTTGTAATTATTAATCAATCTATTTTATTCCATTTTACTCAAAACACAAATTGAGAATCTTTAGCATTGATGAAGGTTTTGTGTATTTTTTCAAATTCATCAATAACTTCAATACATATTATTTCATTTACCCATTTCTAAAAATCACTTCTTTATAATTTTTCTTCTATCATGGTAATATTTTTATTGTAAAGTAATGTTCATTATTCGTTTTCTTCTACAATGTATGTGAGAGCATTTTACTTTAAAATTTTCATTCTTATTTCATCATCAATTTCTTAAAGTTATTCATCTAGTTTTTCTTCGTCATTAAGAATTAACTTGATAAAACCAAATATATAAGAGACTATTTCTATAGAAACATTATTTACATACCATTATATTTGAGAGAAAACGTATTAAAAATGATAAAATAATATTCTCCATTCTCTTCATAACTTGAACAAGCTTCTTCAAATTTGTTACATTTAATATATTTAGTAAGTTAAATTTACCCACTATGATCATCTTTATATAATATTATATCTTTTTTTCAATAAAAATATTATTCGTCTTCATTGACTCAATTTTACTTTTATTCATTAGAGTTATAGATGAAACTTCTATGCTATCATCAATAAAAGGAACTTCCTTTTTCTCAATATGAGGTAAATACAAAACTTCTTCCAATATGAACTTTATTTAAGATATTAAAACAACTAGGAAAACAAAATATATATGATCATAGGTAGTGCTGGTTATCAATAATACCATATGAAATACCAAGCAGATCTTGTAGGAAAACTGAGAGGGGGTGAAACAATATACCTAAATTATACCTAGTTTAATTTATATATATATTTATCCCCAATTTTAACTAAAAACACTGCCACAGTTAAAATATATTAATATTTTTATGAAACCTCAACCCTATCCTTGGTATGAAATTTAAAATAAAAAAGTAAAGGGCATAAAAGTATATTTACAATGTTCATCTCAACTGAGGTATCCTACTCCCTTACAGGTTTTGTTCTCATCGATATAATGATTATCACTTTTATATTGTAGTGATAAAAAATATCAAACAATAAACAAAAAATGGGTTGGTCAGGTATCATCCACATACTCTAGGGAAAGAATTATCCACATCCACAGTCACTACTATATCAAATAAGTAAAGGGATATTTATATGGCATTGCATACTTTCATCCATCTCTAAAAAATCTTTTTTTCCATCACCTAAAGGGTTGAAATTATTTATACCGGTACCCAAAATCTTAAGTGTCTTTCCATGAATCAAAATAGAAGAATTAGAATAAAATTCTATTCTATAGTAGAAATTCAACCTTTCTCTTCATTCTTAATCATCTTTAAGATATTCCTCATAGTCCCATTCTATCATACATGTGCTTAATTGGCCTTATCATACTTATTTCTTAATAAATAATAAGTTCTTCATTGTTGTAAAATTATTTTTCCTTCAATTCTTGGAGGATATTCTAATCACAAAAATATCAGGGTATTCTTTTTTTTAAACTTGAAAAGGTTTCTTTAATGAGGTACTAATGACTGAGGATCTCTTTCAAGGATTAAATTTTTTAACCTCTCCCTTATTTTATTTTATATTGATATAAAATATTATGAAAACTACTTCCATATATAATTATTGAAACTTCATGATACATGGTAATATAAGATCTATTTTTTCGATATTGTGGATATTTTCAGTTTTTTTCTTCTTCAATTTCCTCATTCATATTTTGAATCAAATTCTTTATTATAATCCCCATTAAGTATCAATACATTTAGTTCTTAATTCTGCAAAAAATATTATTTTTTTAATTCTATATGTCTTCATGGAATCATGAAGCACCATGGAGTGTAACTCTACATTATAGTGTTACAACTTCATTATCCTTCCATCTTGAATCAAATATATTCAAATTAATTTTGATATTAAATTCCATTAGAGCCAAATATTCTGCATTTTATAAATTCTTTCATTCATTAAAATATAAAATTATAGTTTTCCCTTTGTTTATTTTTTAGTAATCTCGTATTTAACATTAATTTTACATTTCAAATCAAATGATTTTAGTAAACTGATTTTATTTTAAAGTATTTTGAAATCCTATTCCATTAATAATTTTCAATTATCCATGGATATTTCATAAGCATTAATAATTATAAAGAAGTTTTTTTCCATTGCTTTTCAAAAAAAATGAAAAGTTCAAATTTATATAAAGTATAGTGTATTCTTTACCTTTTCTAATTTACGAGAAATTTTGGTAATTCATACAACTTGTCTCAAAGTCGTCCAATGTTAAACAAATGTCTAAAAAAGTCTTCATATAGTATTCAAAAAATTAAGTCGTAGAAAATTATATAAATTCTTTTAAAACTCTAATAGTGTCTTTTTAATTCACTCCAAAGTCTTCAAATCTTATGAAAAAGTATAATGAAGTCACAAAAAAGTCTTATGAACTAATACTTAACAAATAAATTAAGACTGAAAAAAAAATTCTTATGAAATTCCATCAACATATTATGAAGTATGACTTTTCTATATTTTACTTTCAAACCTAATCTCTTGTATTATCTTCAAATTACTCTCTCTCAAATAAATTATTTTCATAAATTTCTTCCACACTTTAAATAAACTCATAACATGATCTAAAGATCATTATTACTCATTTCTATATCCTTGAACCTCAAGAATATTTGGATGGTTTCTCCACACCACAAGATCTATTTTTTCCTCAACATCATATATTTAAACTCCACATTTATCCATATAGTCAAAAATCAATCCAATCTTCTATAGATAGTATATCTTCAGCAATAATTTTCTATAAACTAAAAAAACTCATCAATAACAACATATAAGGGTTTCTAAAATTAATTTTTTGGTATATGGATTATATATTGAATCTATATTATTAAAGTAGAAATATAAATATTTATCTTCCTTTACCTCGAATAATAATAATGGTTTAGGTCCATATCAACTCAATTTACCCCTTTGATCAATTATGAATGAGTGGAAGCTCATTATTTTCCCAATATATGTTTACAACTATATCATAATGAAAGTGTTCTCTATTGAAAAAAATACAATACAAACTTTGGTTCTTCATATATATATATATATATATATATATATAAACTATCAAGTTCGATCTAGAGGATAAAAACAATTATAACTAAAATATTATGTTTAAGATTTCACCATAAAAGTCTTCGAATTTCGTAGGTCTCTTCACATTTTATATGGTTACTAGTTTTGAATGTTAATTTCCTTTGATTCGTTTATATGAAGATAATTTCAAGGGGGAAGGGGTATTAATCACCCTAGAGGTCTTCATCCTCTTAGATTTGAAGCACGTGCTCATCCAACATTCAAGTGGAGACGAGTTAATAGGGGTTTGGCCTCATCCCAATCATTTAACAAAGTTCCTTTATTACTTATCATTGATTATTTTATTAATTCCATATTCATAAATACCCTCACAAAAAAAACTATGGTTAAAATTATAATGTATCCCACATACTTTCAATAACCCTTATATCTTAAAGTTAATTTGAAATTCAGATGGACATTTAATGCATGAAGATAAATTCACTTAGACCTTGATACCCATGATAATGGCTCAGATTTTGTGTGGGTATTGATCTTTTAAAACCAATTACTTAATTCTTGAATAGATTTTATGGAAGAAAATAATGTTTAATAATCATTTTTGTTTTAATTACATATTGTTTTTTTTCTTTCATTATTTTGGATAGGGTCCTATTTTGATTAAATTTATTTTATGGTATCCTTCTAGTTCTACTGATAATGAATGCCATATTGTTGTGGTGTTTAAAAATTATATTTTTCCTTTGATAAACCAGACCTATGAAATTGATTAATTCAATATTCTTAGTTTTTTATTCGTGTAGGAAGTGAAGCATTCAATGAAGAATAGAAACATAGATACATACATTCTTTCTATGTTTATCCTATAGTCCTCTATACTGAATGTACATGAGGTAGATGGGATAAATGTTAAACAAAATATTTATTATAGGATTATTGAATCACCTAATAATGACCTCAATTATTTGGTTTCTAGTATTAGAACAACTCTATGTGTTAATTTTGATGGTAGACATACTAATGAGAGGGATGTTTTCATGTATGAAGGGAGATATTGTGTTTTGGTTTCACGAGTTGTGTGGGAATATCATTTATTTTATTAAAGGAGAGAAAAGACTTCTAGTAAAAAAGATAATTTAGTTAATAGATCTAAATGATTTTGTTGAAGACGTTTATGAGATTACTAGGTTAGATGGTGGAAAAAAATGAACACTTGTGTTTTATTGGAATATTTTCAACCCACTAATGTTGGAGAAGGGCTCACCAATCATTAAAAAATCTCTTATAAAACACCATTTATGGATATGGATGACATTTTAAATACTTCTCTCAGTAATTATTCTTCCGTAGCTTGTAAATGTTAAGTAAGACAAACATAAGATGGTATGGACCAAGAAAATTAGATAGTTCTATTGGGTCCAATTGTTCCATATATTAATTTCATATGTAGTTTATTATAAAATTATATCATAATAAAAAGGAATAAATATTAAATATGGTGATGATATCTCCTAGTGTCTAATATAAAATGAATAAGACATCAAATCTAATGTGTTTCTTGTTCAATCGATGAAAAGGGAAAAATTCTGTAATTGAATCAAAGGGATTAAATTTTTTAATTTTTTTTAAATGGGGTTGTTTTATAACCACTTATTCTATATTAATGGAAAAATTTCACCCATTGATTTTTCAATGGGGGTAATAATGGATAGATTGATGGATGTCAAGATCCCACCAATCCCACCAAGTAGAAAAGAGTCTTAAGGAGGAGGATGTAGTCTATAAAAGGTGGTCTTACCCAAATAGTTTTAATAATCATCTCCAATAGAATATTATTCAATTTTATTATTTTTTTAGTTTTATTTTATGAATTTAGTTCTACATCATTCAAGATATAACATTAAATATTTTTTCTAATTGTAATTGTGAGGGAGGGTCTATATCTTATTTTACCCCATTATGATCCTTTAATTTACCAATGTTTGTTAACCCTTATCATCTAAGGGATTTTCCATGTTACATCATAGGATATTTTAATTTCAATATTTTTTTTACCTTTTTAATCATGATATTATTACCTATCCATAGGTACAATCATTTTTAGTACTAAAAAGTAATTTCAGAGTGGGTTTATGTGTGAGTGTTATTCACTTGTTTTTAATTAATAATTCTAATAAATAAAGTAGGATATGTGATTGAGACTCAGGTTTATCTTTCACCTACATTTTTTATTAGGTTATTAAATACAATATTGTGAAACAAATAAGGTTTTAGAAAAATCATATCTAGAGATTGGTGAATTTCAAGATAGGAAAATTTAATAGGAATGATGTTAAATTACGGAATATAAAGAAGAAAGTAGTGTGGAGGAAGGACAATTGCCTACTGGAGATTTTTTAAAGACACGAATGTGTGAAAAATGATAAATGGAATTTCATATATGTCAATTATATTGACAACATTTATTTTCCTTTACTTAATGGGGTCCTATCAAACATTGTAGTGAATATAATGGTGATGAAAATTTGGGATACTTTGATAAATCTATATAAAGACAATTCAATAAAAAAAAATTCCCAATAGAAAGTTATAAACTCTTAGAGTGGTATATTCTTCATCTAAAAACCATATTCTTAGAGTGGTATACTCAATGTGCATAGATTCTACTCTAAATTTTACCATATTCATATAATCATCTCATGATAAATATCACCAATAATATAAGGATAGTTATATTAGTATGAAATAAAATTGAAGCCATATTTCATGAAGAATGCTGTTGTCTCAAAACAAAAGAGGATAAAAAAGAAAACATCGCACCAAGTGGAGGTGATATCGACGGGGAGAGGAAGGGTGATGGAGAATGGTTATATTAAGAGATAAAATCATAGAAATTCCAAATAAAGTATAAGTAAAAGGAATGTCACATGATATAACTTTATAAATACGGGGCACAGTAATAATGACTCTTGGAATAATAAGAGTCGTGTAAAGAACTATAACAAAATTATGTAAAGTACTTTAGACAAATAATACATACTTGTAACTAAATTGGTAATAGCTTCTATATGTAGAAAATATCTCAATAATGTTTGGATAATCATCTTAAGAGCAATGTGGAACATGATATATCAAAGTTAAAGGTTTTATTTATATAAACCAATCATAGAAGTACTTTTGTATGTGGGGAGTGATCCCATATTATTGATCATTGGAGTTGGTACCATAAAATTGAAGATGAATGATAGTATTGTTCAAACAAACAAAAAAGTATGCCTTGTGTAGTTATTAAAGAAGAACATATTGGATTTGGGAAAATTTTTTGACCTCAAGAATAATACATTCACTAATAAAGGAGTGATGAAAATATTTATGGGTGGACTTATAGTGATGAATGCAGAGAAGATATCAAAGAACATGTATATACTTGTTTGTGAAATATACAAGGTGGAATCAATAGTTATTGCATCAAATACTTTGAAATAAGCATCGTAGATTTCATGGTATCAAATACCTGGTGACTTATCTGAAATGGATGTACCCAAAAGATTCTACCTAGATTTATTGTAGGGATTATTATTATGAGGATACTGGTGAATCCCCTCATATATCAAGATGATTATCTTAACTACACAAGTATATAGTTGGTCTCCCTTTGGATTACTCAATGATTCATAGATCAATATATGTGGACCTACTATTGTGTGTAGTACCAGTCTATCCTAAAAGGGACTCATATTTGGTGTAACCCTAAAATCTCCTTTACATGGGTTATATACTAGGTTAGGCATTCATAGTAAACATATATGGATGTTTCTCTAAGGCACATGTTTGGAAACATATGTTTAAACCTAAACCTCTTTCCCATAGGGCCATATCTTATATGTTTATCATTGTCCCTCCTTGTCTATAAGTTAGTAATGGGGAATATGATGCATATATATAACCACTTATATATGTAATCCCTAGTAATACTCTAATTCATTCCTACATATCAATGATCTATTTGTGATCTTCACACATACAGGCATCCTTTGCATAAATCATAACTCATCATCATGGGACCATTTCCCCCAAGAAACCCTTCCTCAATGGTAATATCCTAAATAGACAACATTTATCATGAAATTATTCTACCTCAATGGGTTATATTCCCTATTGTTATCCATTTATCATCTATTTATATTCCTTGTGAATCACCATAGCCTCTCTTGTTTAGTCGCTAACAGAAAGGATGAACAAAAAAGGGTCTCATATGGAAAAGTAGCATACCAACCATTTTCAGGACACTCTAACCTATAATACAAAGATACATGACTCTAAATTTTATTTCATACACCCCAACCATATGACATTACACTATATTAATTTGGGTAATGACCCGATATTTTACTCCATTTTCTCTAAATAAATATTATGTTTGAACATTATTCCACACAAAAGACAAAACTAAGAAAAATACAAGAGATATTAGATAATAAAACTATGATATAAATAAAACCAATAGTGTAAAAAAATATTTTAATCAATTATAAATTACTAAAAAATAGGATTAAGAATACTTAATTTTTTAAAAGGTTGTCTTTCAACGAAGGTAGTTTTTCCTTATATATTATATTTTTAATTAAAAGATATTATTTTACTTTTTCATTTAAATATAGTAAAAAATAATTTTTGAATTTATAAATCCCCAATTATATTAGGGTTAATTTTTTCAATTTTTCAAAAGTGATATTTTTTTTGGTGAAATGGAAAATATACTGATTTTTCTAATACCATCATTTGTATGACTAAAAGGTTGTTAAAAATATATATATATATATAATATATATATTTTTAAAGTAAACTAAAACATTTAAATTAACATATTTAATTTATAAAATCCATGTTTAATGTTTTGGAAGCATAACCAATATTTACTCTAAAAACTGTTTTTATTCGATTATATTAAAAATTAGATTTAATCATTTGTAGAAATTAAATATAAGAAATGGATTTAATAATTTCTATAAAAAATATATATTATTTAATAATTTAAATTTATTTTTTGAAAATTATTTTTCATCATATTTTATTTAAAAATCATATTATTATTTAATAAGTTAATTAATGTGATAACTGTATAACTATTATTTTAAAAGAAATTCATTATTATCATTGTGTAATTTTAATCTAACAAAATAAATAGATAAATTATAAAAAATTACTAACATAAAAATTTTAAACTTCTAAAAAATTATATTATCACTGATTTATTTGGTAGTAAATTCTAAATAATATTAATAAGACATAATAGTTAAAACATCATTTTTCTAAAAAAATATCTATATATAAAATTTTTTAATTTAAACATTAATTTTATATTATTTATAAATTGAGTTTGATTAAATTTAGGTTAAATTCACATTCATCAAACCCAAATTTGGTAGGAGGGGTTATTTTATATGTTTATTAAAACCTAATATACTTTGGTAAAAATAATAATGGAAAATGAAAAAATATAAAAATAAATGAATTCCAACCTGTTTAAATCATGTTTTTAAATAATTTAATAAGTTTCCATAAACCCAATAATAAGTAAAACTACATTATTTAGAACATTTTGAAGCATTGACCCATGAATAGTATAATGATATCTTTGAAAAATAAAGGTTATTCAAAAAAGTTTCCTTTTATTTACACATAAAAGCGAATCAATTTTACACTTTAAATGATCCATATTTCCCTTTGATGTATCCTTGGAAACCTACCATAATTTTATTATCCTACAAGTACCTTAAATTTCTTGAGGACCATGTTCCCTCTAATATAATATATGTCCTTGAATTTGGAGGATTTTATAAAGAGAAAGTTTAAGGTCTCGACATAAGTATTACTTACTCCTTTCCTTTTCTTCTAAATAGTTTTATTCCAAAAACAAATTAATCCTAGTAATATTATGAAATAGGTATCATAGGTATACTGAATTTTTATTATATTAATTTAATAACCTTTAATTGTTCCTTCCCATTCACATAGAAAAGAAAAACAATGTGAATTTTTCATTGTCTGAACTACTGCCTCCACGAAGTAATGTATTTCATTTTTCATATTGATTTTAATTCATTATCTAAACCAATTAAAATATGATTCCAAACCACAAAAAATTTAATAATATCAGTATTCTTTTTATATAATGATATTATGTCGAAATAAATAATTTCTAATCCATACTCACCCATCGAATTATGGTATGATCATGTTTTAGTGAGTATAACCACCAACTTGAATAATTCTATAAAAACATTTCATGGAAGAATATGGGAAATTAAATAAAACCATTAATATAATGTAGTAAGTAAATTTAAATTTTCATCTACCTTAACTTTATTTTCAAATGTTTTTAGATAATTTAATTTTAACTTTTTTTGTACGGATCATTTTTAAGAAAAAGATGCCTGTTAGCATTTGTTTTGTGAATCTTTCATTCTAGCATCATTTTGATATTATATGAAACTTTATCTCTACATATTCAAGGTTTCCAAAAAAACGTATTCTTATCTTAGTCTTATAAAATTTCCCTTTTAAAACTCTTTCAAAATATCAAGAATGTTTCTTGTTTCTAAAGTGATTTTTCTAAAAATTAGAAACATGAATTTTTCATCAAAGGAATTATCCTTTGACATGTATTGTGATTAATCAAGGATATTAATCAAATGATACCTTCCACCTTTTTCTCTATATGTCTCATGTAATGTTCTGTTCTATCAAATAAATGATCCACCACTATCTTTTTTCCAAATAATTTTTTTATTATAACCATAATTTTTCCTATAATTCATTTCCTCTATGAATGACATATTATTTATTACTTTGATTGAATGGTGTTTACATATATTCCATTTATCCATTGATTGGAGATATTGTTTACAATACTATAAAACCATTATCTATATTTTGTAAATGTGATGTGTTATCTTATTTAAAGTGTATTTACCTACACATTTTCTTAATTTCATTGGATACCCATTTATATTTCACGGATTTATCATGTTTATTTATGGAATTATTAATGTTATCCTTATATGAATCCATTTAATAGGGATATGAAACCCAATTTTTTCCATGGCTTCTTTATGATATGATGATGATTAATTTTAGTGGCACTCATATGTATGTATAATGATTATTGGGGTCCTATATCACCCTATAATGCATTATATTAATGTTTAAATCTTATGAGACATGTTTATGTAAGAACAATTTAGTTTATTTCATGGTTGGGTGCATGTTTGAGACTCATGATGGTGATGTATACATGGTAAAATTATTATGTCTCATAAGAGTGGGAGAAAGTGTCTGACTCATGATGTTGATGTATCCATATTATAATTTTTGTTCCATATTTCTAAGGTATCTTGATGTTACACTCGTGGGTAATGTTTATTGAGTATTTTTTTGAAACACTTTTGATTCATAGATTTTTCTATATACCATGATTTATGATCTATATTTTTCTTGGTATAAATTTCTTATGTATCCAAATTATACCCATATATTAATATTATGGTCACATATATCTTATTATTATCACTCATATTGATATGATATCTCTACCGTTTTTGTGTTGTCTCATATTTATATGATCACATCCTTGATGACATGTTGATATGTTTATTTTTCCACTATATATATGTTTAAGCTCACACCATTCTTATGTTTAATTTACATAGGTTATGAAGATAAGTCTAATGTTGGTGGAGTCCATAATGGAGTCTAAAGTAGTTCAATTATACTGAATCTTTTACATGTGTTATAAAATCAATTACTTATAAATATAGTTCTCAAATAAACTAAAATAAAAGGTTCATTGAATTGGGTGAGATGATTAAATTATATAATACTAGTGTACACTTTATGAAAATTTATCTCTTATAATTTCACTTGGTATCAAAGTTAATTTTTAGAGGTATTCGGTTTTAGAACTGGACATGGGAGTTCAGGTCTTGGGAACATCAGTTGGTATTAATGGAGTGTTAAGTTATTTAGGGAGATTAATTTAGTTATTTATTATTATTATATGATATCCTTAGTGAAAACCCGATGAATTAGTCTAAGGAATGAGTCTATATAAATTATAATATCCCCAATTTCTTGTAAATTATAGATTACGTGGTTTTCCCAATAATGAAATCCATGTATGGATAGTTCAATTTGATGTTGGATTTGGAAAATATTTACCTAGGGGAAACAAGCCTAAAAAAGAGATGCTTGGGAATTAAATCTATCATCACCTTCTGTGTGACAAAGATTCCATACTACACACCTAGTTTGACACTCTCAGAGTATATGCTATGGTTAATTCAAATTTTATCAAATGAAAAATTATAAAGGATTTGAATTTGATGTTAACTAATTAAGTTATAAACCTAATAAAAAGACCATGGATAACTTTTAATTGAACCACATGAGTTATAACTTGTACCAAAATTATCATATGTAAAAATAAAAAGGTTACATAGGGGAACACCTCTTCTGATTGGTGTTTTCATATTAAAATTTTTGAAATTATAAAAACCATATTGGTTTAATTATTTGGTTGAAACTAGATAAGGAAAATGAAACTGAGAAATTTACATATATAGAAATAAATATTCTTAATAATCATATAAGTGAGAATACTTATATGGTTGATAATCATAGTATATTCATGTTATGATTGAAAATGTGATTTTCGTATACTTAACTAAGATAGTTAGGATGATATCATAATAGAAATTAAATCATGATACTCTTATCTATTAGTATGTTTTATTTATTATTGACATTATAGTATATCCCAAAATTTATTTGGATTATGTGAAAGTTATAAGTAATTTTCTTTACTAGTTTTTCATTAAAGGTTTAGAAACAAATATTTAATGGTATCAATAACTATGAAATGTGATTCGATAAAAAGATTATATTTTTTGGGACAACTTTTAAAGAACATATAATTGAGGGATTTATAACTGCTAGGTGTAATATATTCTTTATTTTGAGATAATAATGGGTTGATTTACATTGAAAAATTATGTTTTAAATTATTGGAAACTTTGGGATTGATAATGAAATCAAGATATTTTTTGTGAAGTTTGTCACATTTTTGGGATTATGATATATATATATATGTGTGTGTGTGTGTGTGTGTGTGTTAATTTATGATCTAGAGGATAAAGATATGAGTAAAAATTTAGAGGAATATATTATTTAATTTTGGTTTAATTTCAAATATATTAAAATGGTTCTCACAAAGATATGTAATATAGAACATATGATGTAAGCATATACATTTTTTGGTACATTATTTTATGAATGATTAATGTTGTTTGAGAAAAGATAAGTAACTTTTTATATCCTAAAAGAGTAAGGTAGATGTCACATTAGGAGTTATATCTCATATGATAAGTAATCTAATAATACATTCATCTACTTTCATGAGTGGGTAATAATTAAAATTAGGACGATGAAATTTATTTAAGTGGCAAGAATGTAATGAACTAATATATTATTATATAATATTTCCATCAAATAATCATTTTCTTTATAGATTGTTCCACCTGAAAAGACAGACTAAAAATTCCAATACATATTATATAAAAAAAATATACCAATAATAAAACTAATGGTAGATAAAAATATTCTAACGAGTTATAAATTTATACAAAATAGGATTAAGAATAATTAAGGTTTTAAAAGTGATTTTTTAAACGAAATAAATTTTCCAATATATATTATATTTTGATTTGAAAGATAAATTTTATTATTTTATAACATTTATTTGATAAAAATAAATTAGGTTCTTAATTTTTATTAAAAAATATTATTTTAGGGTAAATTTTTCATATTATTTTACATTAATTTATATTTAGATAAAAAAAGAAAACTATATCAATTTTTCTAATACTTTTATTTTTATGACATAAACGTTTTTTAAAAAATAATGAATAAATATATATTTTTAAAGTAAAATAAATTATTTTATAATAATATATGAAATATACCAAATCCAAGTATAATTTTTTGTAAACATAAGAAAATATTTACCCCAAAAAACTCTTTTTATTCACCTATACTAAATTATATTTTTCATAAAATATTGAAATTAAATCAAAAAAAATGATTTTATATTTCCGATAAAAATGTTCATATAATTTAATAATTTCAATTTTATTTTTAGTATAAAATTAATGATTATTAGTATTAATGTTAATTACTATAATAATGATAAAAGTGTTAATTTCAAATATTTTTTATTAAAATTTTGTAATTATTATCAAATCAAATATATAGATCACTTATCAAAAATGTTTTTAATATAAATTTTAAAACTATATATAAATATATTATCAGTTATTTAATTTGTAAAAAATTATATAAAATATTATGAACACACAGTGATTAAAACATTATTTTTCTTTAAAAACAATTCTATATATAAAATGTTCTATTTTGAAAGTTAATTTTATATTATTTACTAATTGAATTGAATTAAATGGAGTATAAATTTTGGTTGACCAAACAAAAATTTTGTTATATGTTTTATTATATTTTTTATTGATATATAAGTTACTTGGGAAAAAACTTGTTACCCTGATAAAAAAACATAAAACAAAAAAATATTAGAACAAATGACTTCCCAAAGGTTTAAATAATGTATAAAAATACTTTTTTCGGTCCTTATAAAACCAATATAACCCACAAAATCCATTATTTATAAATTTTGGATCCATTTAATCGTTAATAGTGTAATAATATCATTTAAAAGTAAAGGGTGTTATCAAAAGTACCCTTTTATTTACATAAAAAATGGGATGAATTCCACCCAATCAAAACTCGAATTTTCCTTTGAAATATACTTGAACCCAAACCAATTTTACTCTCATAAAAGTTCTTTGTATGTCCTAAATACCATGATCAAAAAAATGTATCCTAATTAATTCAATTCTAAGGAGTTCATTAGGGGAAGTTCATGGTCTGGTTGTAGGTATTGCTTGCTCTATGCCTATTCTTAATAATTTATGTCTTCAAGACCTACCATAATCCTAGTAATATATTTACATTGTTATAATTTGTATATTTAAGTGTTATTATATTAATGTAAAACCCCTTACTTATTCCATCCCATCCACTTACAAAAACAAAAGGATGTTAACCATGTGTTTTTCAGACTACCTCAACTATGAAGTATTATTTTCTATTTTTCATATAAATTTTGATTAATTATAAAAACTAATTAAAATCTTATTGAAAATATTAAAATAATATGAATAATATATTATTATTCTATTATAATATATTATTTTAAAAAATACAATTCCATAACCAGTCCCACTGGTTGAATTATTGTATGATTATATTTGGGTCGGTCAAACCACCTACTTGAACCATGATATAAAACAATATCAAGGATTAATATGGGGAAATAAATAATAACAATATTATAAATTAATTGGAAGATCATTATTGGTTCATTGTTTTTAAAAATTTATATTTCTTATTTATCTGAGTATTAAAATATGATATTTGACCACTAAAATTGAAAAATTAAGTTGTCACTGATTCCATTTTCATGAATACATAAGAAACTCCTCTATAATAAATAAATTTCAAATGTTATTAAATGGTGTGTATTTCATTAAATATATATGTATAAGTTTCATAACATGTTATTTAATATACCAAAATTTATGGTTTAGGAAGTTAGTCAAGTGTGCGGAATGAATCCGGACCAAGGTAAGGGTTTCTTATATCAATTTTCAAACCTCTAAGACATAATTCTTATTATACATGATTTTTCCTTGAAATGGTATTTCAATTTCCATGAAAATATTTTTATCATTATTCTATCATAATTGATGATATTTAATGTTTCATTTTAAATTAAATATTTCAGTGGGTTTTTTATTTGAAATTTTCTAATGTCATAAGTGTTCATATTATCTCAATTTCCTTCTATTGAGTTGCATAAATTCTTATTCAAATGTATTTTTAAAAGTTATATTTATTGTACCTAGTGAATAGATTTTATTTTTTATCCTCATTTTTTTTTATAATCCTTCATTATAACATCATTATCAAATGATTCTTACCACATAAATTATGTTACATAAAAAGTTTATTTAACTAAAGTTCTATTTCTTGAGACATATTTCTTATTATGATCCAATTTACTTTTATATAGTGTAAATACTACCTATTTTATATATTATAACATGAAATTTATTTCATTAATGGTATTTGAAGTTCAGTTTCAATATCTTCTTCCATATGAGGTATTTATTAGAATGTTACCCAAATCTTAAGGTTTTTTTTGAACATCATTTTAAAATAGAGTTTTCTCAAATGTGATAACCCATCAAGGGAATTTATTTACTCCTCATTTAAATTATAAAAAAAAACATTTTCTCCTCATAGGTTAATACTTGGGTAGATATGTGTTCTATTTATCTTTTGTTTGTTAGGAAGTTCTATAATATTTTTAAGCAATGTGGTTTTTAGAAAATATATTTTGATAAAATAAAATGAAACTTATTTTTCAATTGTATATTCTCTTACGATCTAAATTTTGTAGATATCACTATATTTGTTTCAAAAATTGAAGAATTTAATTTTAAAAATTTAAGTTATTTACAAATGTTGTAAAATAAACCCATTTTAATGTTTTGAGAATGGGTCGTTTTCAACAAAATAATCTCCTTTAGAATTTACGTGTGAAAAAATCATTCCTTCCCCTTTATCATTTTATATGAAACTTTTTATCTATGTTTTCAAGGTTTCTAAAAGAAATTATTTTTTATATTGTTTTATAAAACATTTCTTTTATAAAGATCAAGAATATTTCTTATTTCAAAAGTATTTTTTTTTAAAAACATCTAATATGTGTTTATCATCGAAGGTAATGTCCTTTGACATATATCATGGTTGGTTGAGGATATTAATAAAATGATATAATATATTTTATCTACATGGATGTGTTATGTAATGTTATATTCTATTACAGAAGTTATCCACCATTACCTTTATCTTGAAAATTCATCTCCATTTTCTGAAAATAATTGTCTTTCCAAGTAATTCCCTCTATGAATACACAATTTTTGTTTCCTTTGATTAAAGGGTGTTCACCTAGATTTTATTCATCAATTTGTTTGGGGAAATGTTTTACTAAACTATATACCCTTTATCTATACATTGTAAATACTATGTGTTATCTTATTTGAATTTTATTTAACTTTAGATTTACAAAATTTCACAGAGTACCCTTCTATATTTCATAGGGTTTTTATGTTTATTGCTAGAATGTTATGTATTCTCTTTAAATGATTCCATTTAAAAGGGATATGAGACAATTTTTTTCATGAGTTCTTTATGATAAGGTGATTATTGATTTCAGTGGCACTCATATGTGTGTATAATGATGGGTGGGGTTCTATATCTCCCACAAATTCATTTGTTTAATATTTAAATTTCATAAGACATGTATAAGAGGGCATAATTTATTTTCTCGCATGCATGGGTGAAATTTTGTGACTCAAAAATTTGTTTTATGTGTGTGTAAAATTATGTTGTCTCATAATAATAGGTGAAAGTGTGTGACTCACGAATGTAATGTTTCCCTATTGTAATGTTTGTGTTATATTTTTAAGATATATTTATGTTATGATTTCATGGATCATGTTTATTGAATAATGTTTCCAAAATAATTTTATTCATAACACTTTACTTATTCCATAATTTATGATCAAGGCTTTGTTTGGTATAACTTTCTTATTTATCATGATTATACCAATATTCTCATCCTCTGACCATTGTTCCTAATGATTCGCTCATGTTGATATTATATTTATCCAATATTTATGTTGTCACATATTCTTATGATATCTTTCTTGATGATATGTATATATGTTTATATTTTCTCCAATATCGCACATTTTATATCACTCATTTATTATGTTTCCATTCCTTAGGTTATGAAGATAATTATAACTTTTCAGAAGTTTATTAGAGAGTTTTCGGGAGTTTTATTGTGGAGAAATGTTTAAATGTGATGTAAAATAAATTTCCTTTGTATATAGTTGTAAAAGTCACTAAACATAACAGATCTCTATATTTTATGAGATTTTTATGATATATAATACAAATGTAAAATTTTGGCAAGTTTAGCTTAGATCATATCACCTATTATCAAAGTTAATTTTTTTAAAAAATATGTGTTTTTAGCACTGGACTAAGGAATGTGGGTGTAGGGTTCCTCAGTTGGTATCGAAGGAGTGTTTAGTTATTTGGGGTATTTTTATAAAAACAATATTTGTATAAGATAAAATTTTTGAATCCATTAGTGATAAGTCTAAGGTTCAAGTCTATATAAATGGTAAATTCCTTAAATTTTGGGAAAGTATAGATTTATTGGTTTTCCTAGTAATGAAATACTTGGCTTGATACTAAAAGTTTATATAGGATCTGGAACATCTGTATCTATGGGTAAAAACCCTGAAAAGGTTGGACGTGGTAATAACTTGATCGTCACCTGGTGCATGGAAAAGAGGACAAATACACACCTAGTTTGACACTCTTACGGGTTATGCTATGGTTAATTCACATTATCTATAATGAACCATTATGAAGGATTTAAAAATGAATTTAACTAATTATGATAGATATTCTAATAGTATAATTTCCATGGATAAACAAGGATTTAATAAAGAGAATCATTAGTTGAATTGAAATTATAATTTAAAAATAGATGTTTTCATAAGGGAAAAAAACTTCTAATCGATGTATTCATGTTTATATTTTTATATTATCATGATATTTTTGGTTTTAGTATTTTGGTAAAAATGGATCACAAAAATGAATCTAAGAAATGTATATATCTAGAAACCAGTATTTCTTATAATCAAATAATGGATCATACATAAATAGTTGAGAATCTTTGTGTATGACTTTTATAATGTAAAAGGTGATTTTCCTAGTCTTATCTAAGGTCATGAGGTTGATATCGTAATTGAAATTAAATATTAAAACTCCAATTCATTATTGGGTGATATTTATATATGAAATTTTGGTATGTTCTAAAAGTTATTTGGATTATGTGAAACTTATTTGGAATATTATTCAGTAATTATGAATTAAAGTTTTGGAAATATATATTAAATGGGATCCATAACTTTGAAAAATTATTTTATGAAAAGGTTATATTTTTTCTGATAACTATTGAAGGACATATGATTGATGGATTGATAACTCTTAGGTATAAAATATACTTGATGTTGAGATAATAAATGGTTTATCTACTTTTATAAAGTATGTTATTTAGTATTGGAAACCTTATGATCAATAATTGATTAATTATATTTTTTTCTAACTTCTTAAAATTTGTGGTATTTTCATATATATAGACTAGTGTTTGAATTTATGGACTAGTGGTTGAAGATAATAGTTAATTTATGGAAAAATATCTGATTTCACTATGTTTTATTATCTTGCATATTTAAATGGTTTTAGGACTAGTATTGTAACATATTTTTTTTCATGAAGGTGTGGATAAATTTAATTTTGGTTTAAAGATATTATTTTATTGTTGAAACATATCAAAAGGGATCAATGAAGATCTCTTTAGTGTATGAGTATCATACGGAACTCAGAGCTCTAGTTTTGAGAGAAATAGGGGAGGTGGATGGTTAGTGCATGGATAGTGTCAACTATGAACCACAAATATGTGATCTATAGAGGGTGTCACATGATTTATCAAACTATGAACACAAGACCACACAACTATGCGAATTGGTTCAGGTGGTTTGAAAAGGTTATTTGCTTGGTGTATGCACAATTCATCTAACTATGTGAAAATTTTCAATGGGGTGTGCCATGGGACAGCGTTGGCACATGGTTCATACACAGTTTGGTAACCATGTTCACTTTAAAATGTGGTTGAATTTACCATTTTCCCTCATTCCTATAGAAATATAATTTCTTTTTTTCCCCATTTATTCTACAACAACCACCCACCGTGAGAGCCCATTTTCATCTCCCTCTATGATTTTTGATGTCTCAATCATTTAAGCTCAGAATCACTCCTTTTTTATCATGTTGGATCTATCTTGGTAATTTCTTCAATTCCCTTTAATATTTTCTATATTTACCCAAGTTTATGTAATGTTAAATCAGTGTAATATCATATTCCCTATTTTTGGTTATTTTTTTATTTCATTGTTTTCTCCTATTTTTTCTTAAATCAGAAGAAAATACTAGATAAGGAGTCCTCTTCTACTCTAATGTAGGCGATATATCATATTTTTGAAAAAATATTATGTATGAGATCATTGTGTAATTATGTTATGCACTAGATATACCATGTGATTCCCCTTAAAAATTATATTATGTTGTTAAATTGAAATTCCATGTAATGGTTAGTGATAAACACCTAATTACACCCTTAGTAGTTACCCAACTATACAAAAACACCTATTTGGGAGTGTTTAATTTGATTACCTTGTTATGATATAGGATACTTGTGACCAAAAAATCATCTATGTGGGTTTGGATTATTTTCTAATTAATGTGGTTAAAAGGTATTGAAATGGAGGGTGAATTGTAGTGAGACGATAACAATTATCCTATGTTTTCCAGCAACATTCTATTAAGTTTTACCTTATGAATTTAATGTAAAAATTGAATTAAGGGGACTATTAAATGGTTTGGTTTTACCATTATCCTATTACCATCAATCATTCCATGATGAGGGGTATACAAGGGTTCCATATTAAAACAGCTTGGATGGGATCATTGGGAATATGAAATTAAATGAATTATAAATAGATTATGTCATGTTGGTGGGGGTGATACATGTATTATTACTTACAATACCTTGGATGGGATCATGAAGTGGATGAATTTTTCATTATTTGATGAGAAATACATTATTACTTAATTAGAATACCTTGGACAGGATTAGGGGAAACACCATTTTACCATGCCATAATTAATAGATGGTTCCCAGAGTAGACTACATTGGAAGAACTCAAATTGGAAATTCCATTATACCATGCAATAGGTGATACCAGATTTCCTAAATGGAATATCTTGGATGAGATCCTAGTCTAATTGGTTTCTATATTATGGTGATAGTGATACCTAGGGTCCTTGTGTATAATTCCTTGTTAGGAATTAGGTTTCCCATTAATTAAATGATGTTTTTTTCAAATCAATGAAGATACTTGGATCCGGTAAATTTTTTACTTACACGATGGTCTATAATTGCTTCCTTCCTAAACATTAAATATAATTATAATTATGGAACCTCAATAGAATACCATTATATAAGGACACCAAATGGGTATACCTTGGATCCCGACCTTATTTTCAATTACATTAACATTTATAAATAATATTACCTTTGTGGATGAATTAAATAACCTATGATGGTTATAGAAATCATATGCACTTCTTTTTTTTTGGAATATTTTATCCTGTAAAATTAAAATTACAATTAAGAATCCTAACCATTGATAACATAGTTTTTTAAAAGTTATCATATGCTTTGTATAAATATTGGTTTTTGATAAATCCAATTGACATAGACAATATATGTGATGGCCTCGACCAATAGAATCATACCCTATGAATCCCATTTATCAGAGCTTATGAGGGAGATAGAATCTCTTTTATTTTCAATTGAAAAATATCAATATCATCGAGATCACAGACCAAACTGGGTACACCAAACCACCCCATGAAAATCTCACCATTGTGCATCGTACCCTTATGGTGTTTGATGGTTAAATAAATAGATATGTACCAAGACCATTGTAATATGAATATTTATATTTAATAGAATAATTAATATAATTACTTCTTATTTTTTTAACTTTGTAAATGATTTTGATTCAGATATGCTAAAATAGAAATTGTATTATTATGGAATATGCACTTTCAATCCAGAGATTTTTTTTATGAATTCATTAATTTTAAAATTAAATTATATATTAATAAAATAATAAAATTAAATAATACTTGATAAATGTAAATGATAATATAATTTTTATGATGTCAAATGTAATATATATAAGGGTTTGAAAACTATTATTTTGGAACAACCCAACATTCCTCAACAAATGTTGATTGTTATTTAAAAATTGAAAATTAAATTATTTTGAAAATTATTTTGATACAATAAATATTTTTTTGAATTATCTGGTTGAAATTATCAAACAATAAATTTTTTATAATTTTTTGAGATAGTCTAATTTTTGGATAAAAATTAAATAGAGTATAAATATACAGTATGTATTATGACATCATAATGACAGAAAAGTGATGTAATAAAATCTAAAAATGGTATCCATGAAAAAATATATGTTTTCCAATTAAAATAATTCATTTTTTAGGTTATTTGATTAAATTTATAAAGACTTTAATAATCCACCAAACCCAATATTAATTTTAAATTTTTTAAAATGATTTATTTATAAACATGGCTCACTTACACGTCAACAAGTGTATTATTTTATTTATTTGGGCCCCTATAATTGTAAAATAATGAAAGCCACTCCTATATGGTAAAAACCATCATAAAAATGATAGTAAGGTTTGTGGTCTTGATTACTATACTTCATAGAGACCAAAACCTAAGTTTGGGAAATAAAAAAGAACTCTCATCTCTTTTATAATATAAACCCACCCATTACCAACTTAATATTAAATTAAAAACATTGGATCGTGTCCTTACACTTCCCTCCCCACTCTATAGTCCTTCCAATGTTCCCCTGAGATCTCAAGAAGCACCTCCCAATCTTTTTCAATCACCCTCTCAACGTAAGGGACCTCTCTCTCTTCTCTTAAATTCAAGAACCTTCCTTATATTTATCCTTTGGAATATCAATTTGATATGTTTTCATGACATTGTAAATATTATTATACAATCAAATTGATGTCCTAATAATGAGATATAATTTATCTTCTCTCATTATCAAATTTACTTAATTCACTAATATGATGAAATTTTGTAAGGGATCCTCTCTTTCTCTTCTTTATTCAAGATTATTCTTCATTTTATGCTTTTTATTTTCAATTTCAAGTGTTGGGATATGGTTTTTCATATCCCTTTTACCAAACTTTTTATATATAAATGATTAGATTCCCCTTTAACTCTTACTAAACCATTATATGTATCTTTAATTGTTGTTGTTATGCTTACAAAATTTCACTTTGATTTTTCACATCAACGATTGAATTGTGAATATCCACCTCTATTTATACTCAAGTGTATTGACCTATATTTACTTATCCTTAATTTATTAGTGAATTAAATGTATTTAACCCACAATCCTTGATCTTTAGGTTAAAAATGATGAAATTGATCCTTATTTTTCATGATCTGTGTGGCACATTTATCCGTGTACATGATATGAAAACGTCGGGTGCACCTAGAATAATATATCCTTCCACTACATTGGAAAATATTTTAGTCTCATAGACATCATGTATGGGATTAGGGAGTGAACTTAATCCATTATGGGAATTTTTTCCACCATGTTTTTACATATTTTTTGTTATCCTTGTTCAATGTTTATAATGGCATGCTTAAAGTTGTTTCCACTTTCCCATGTCACCATTATGTTATCATGTTATATAATGAATCTTTGATGTGTTTATGATTCTCACACCATTATGTCCAATTTAAATTCCTATTATCTAACATGTAATTCATTCTTCATGTTCTGATTTTTTTATTACCTTGCTGGGATTTATAGCTCACCTCTTATGTATTTCCCTAGTTTATCCCATGCACTTTTAAGGATGATGGAATATTATGATCATGCTAAAGAAGTTTTAAATAATGTTGATGTAACACCAATTTTTAAGTTGTTGTGTAATGTACCTAATTACCCAAATACACTATACTTATTAATATTTTGGGTTGTATTATGTGTATTATTATTAAATAAATCATGAATTAATGTGTAATAAAGAGAATCGGTGTCATAATTGGTACCAGTGGAAATTATAGTTATTTTTTGGATTAGGGTGAGGAAACTATAGAAAAATCATTAACGATAAGACTGGATATGAGGAAACTTCCCTAAATATTTTTAAATTATATATTATGTTTTTTCCAAGAAAATACATCCATTTATGGATACTACAAGTGTATTTGGCTCTGGTAATGAGGTACTAAGGGTTAATAATCCTGAAAAGTGTGAATTGAGCTTGACTTGATCATCACCTGGTTCACAATAATAGGCCTTACTAGACACTTGTTTTAAAACTCTTGAGGGATATGCATTTTTAAATTCAAAATATCATTATGAAATATTTTTAAGGGAACAAAAATTTCCATAAAATTCTATCTTAGGAAATATATCCTTGATAACATTGGTTGAACCCTCAAAATTCATAAGTTAAGAATACAAGTGTAATTTATAAATTATACCTTTAATGTTATTTGATTCTTGTTTCTATAATTAATAGTTTAAAATTACTCATCAATTTTTTTCCATTATTCTAGCCAATGGAAAGAAATATAAGGAACTGAGTAAACAACAAATTCAGACTGAAATATGATGATTACCCAAACGATATGCCTAACCTGGTAGGTAAAGGATTCATGAACCATTTTATGATACTCCCACGATTGAGTCAAGATCTAAAAAGAAACTTTAATAAAGAGGAACTCCTAAATACTAATAATAAAGAAAAATGTGTAATCAAAACCTTTATGAAACAAGGACTCCTAATTTCAAGGGATCATCTGATCCCTTAATCATTGAATAATGAATCACCTCAATTGAGAATATCTTCTCTATCATTCATTTTTTTATATAAGATATGTTCATATTGTCTACTTATTATATGGAGTTATAAGATAATAAATAGTATAAATTGATCAATAATATGAATATGGAGGAAGATATTGAAGAAATGGGTGGAAGGAATTCCAGAAAATGTTTTTCAAAAAATATTGTCATCCCACTATCCGACATAAAATAGAAATTTTTTGCATTCCCCAAAACAATATGATGAATCCATCAAGTATTACAGGTAAAAATTCCCAATAAATTCTTTATATGATTACATATTTATAATTAACCCCAAATAAAAATGTTACCACTTATTTAGTGTCATAAAACTATGTCTACAAAAACTATTAGAGATCCATGACATTATAGCTTTGAGAAAATTTTCTTATGTTTCCTAAAAGTAGAAACGGATATTAGAGAATCTCAAGGGTCTCAAAGGGATATGAATTGGAAAATTTAGATTAATTCAAGTATTATGCGGGATAAATTTAATGGTGGTAATAAATTTAAACATCCCACTTGTCAAAAGTGTGGAAAGAAACACCCTATAAATTTTCTAAAGGGGTGAGGAAATTATTTTGGTTTGGGAAGGAAGGTCTCCTAGTTAGAAATTTTTTATGGTAGAAACCCCTTTAATATGATGGAGTAATGGATTGATCTAGTAAATACTTTGTGTATCTATCATTGTTTCAACTATAAGTAATAAGGTAACTTTGCAAAACAATGCACCTATCCAAGTTTTTCTGGAAGAAAACAGTTCCAATCACCTCTAAGGAAGCATGGGAGATCTTATGCCATAATAAATGTTGATTTGGATCCCAAAAATTATGTTGTGACAGTTATTCAAGTTATTCATTAGAGAATTGAGATTATACATTTCAATTCAGGTTTTATTCCTTCATTTATACAACACCAGTTCAATATAACTATTCAAATGCCACCAGATATCATGGAAGTATAGGTTTCAGTGAAAAAGGAAAATTTGGTAAATTATTGCATCCCAAGTATATATCTCCTCCCCTGAAATATTTTCTAGGATGAACTTCCTAGAAAATATTGTGATACTACCTATTGTATAATTTTATACAAATTTGGGTATCGATTTGATTTCATTAAATAAATCCAACATAAATTGTTCTGAGAAGAAAATCACTTTCTGTATCATGAATCACCCTCTGATTTTGAACAAGTGTAAGGAGCAGGTTGAATCATCTTTAAAACCAAGATCTCAATCATGGATACTATTTACAAAAAATCAAGTTTACTTATCTCAAATTATTGAATCTAAGGAAAATATCATCCTTGAAGACATGGCCATTGTGAGGGAATACGCTGATGTGTTCCCTGAAGATGTCCCTGGTCTTCCTCTAAGCCAAGGGGTTGAATTTTAAATCCATATTCTACTTGGGGATTTTCTAATATCCAAAACTCTATATAGAATCACTATTGTGAAACTTTGGGATCTCAAGAAGAAACTTTAGTAGAATCTGGATAAAGGTTTCATACGTCAGAGTGTTTCACTATGAGGTAAACTAGTCTTCTTCCTCAAGAATAAGGATGGTTCAGTTGATATTTTCATTTATTATCATGATATCAACAAGAACATGGTAATTAAAAAGTATCTTATACCATGGATTGATGATTTATCTATTTATCTATGGGGATCTTAATACTTCTCCAAGGTGGATCATCAGTCGGGGTATTATCAAGTGAGGGAGAAGAAAGAGAATATCCCCAAGACTTCTTTATACACAAGGTATGATCACTATAAGTTCACAGTAATGTCATTTGGACTCAACGATGATCTAGAAATATTCATGTACCTGATTAATAGATTTTTTTGATATTATCCCAATAAATATTTGGTAGCCTTTGTAGATGGTATTTAAATATAATACAAAATAATGGATGGGATGAAGGAGCATCTGAGAACTATGCTAAAACCTTATGAAAGGATAAGATTTATGAAAATTATAGAAAATATGAGTTCTAGTTGAAGTATGTACCATTAAAGGGTAATTTTATCACTAAAAAGGGATATCAATAGATCCATAAAAAATATAGGCAATTAAAGGGTGGTTGAGGCCAATTTAGGTGATAGATGTCTCTAGTTTCCTTAGACTATTTGGGTATTATCAACAATTTGTAAGAAATTTCTCATTATTATTAAACCCTTTAACAAATATAACATAGAAGGGTATCAGTTTTTTTTAAAATAATTAATGTGAATTGAGATTAAAGGAGTTGAAAAAGAGGCTTATCACTGCCCAAATACTTACGTTGCCCCTAAGTGGGGAAATTTTCGTGGTATACGGAGATGAATCAAAGAAGGGCTTGAGCTATGTACTAACATATAATGAAAAGGTGGTAGCCTGTTCCTCAAGGAAATTTAATTTTCATCAACAAAACTATGAAACACGTGATCTGGAGTTGGCTCCAGTAATGTTCTCATTAAATATATTTTACCAATATCTCTTTGGGGAAAATTGTTAAATATATATGGATCATAGCATCCTCATGTATATATTCACATAGAAATATATTAGTATGAACCACTAGAGATTGTTAGAGATAATTTCAGTGGATGTGTTCGATAGGTACATCTTCGATTCTTGGGATTTACAAGAAAAATCTATAGTGGGTCTTCTTGACAGACACCAAATACTGATTCGTTTTTCCTTGGAGGGTGTTTTTATCAAAGCATGGTCAAGTGACCATCGCAGCTGCAATGGATATAGATTTTACCTGTTAAGATGGTCGTTCGACCTTTATATGAAGTGGGATCCCCTGACAATGGAAACTTGGGTAAGTTTTCTCAACCTTCCCCTACCATTTCAAAATCCTGTTGTTATTAGCATGATCATAAATCTTATTGGAAGGTATCTATGTTCGGATAGCCATAATGAATCCATTTGTCACCCTATTAATCCACAGGTGTTCATCGAAATAGATGTATCAAAGGTTCCGTTTTAATATGTTTGGATCACTGTTGGCGAGGAGTACCGATGCAAGCAACGCTTGGTCTATGAATTCTGGAAGGATTTTTGCTCTGTATGCAAACGTCGGGGACACTCGAGGGAGTATTGTCGACCTGGATCTTAGGCAAAGTTAGTGGCTCATCCAACTGGTATGGAAGGTAGTGCTCGGGGGGGTTCAATCTCATAGGGGTCCGCTATCACTGCTGGCTTCTGGGGGGTAGAGGGCCTACGGAGGAGGAACGACCTGATAGTTCTGAGTTTGGAGATGTCTTGGTTCATAGTGTTGGCAGGTCTGCAGAATTGAGTAGTTTGGACATGGTTAAGGGTAAATATATAGTGTTTCAGGATAACCCCAAAGTCTCTATAGTTTTTAACAGATTAAGACAGGATTTGGTTGGTCCTGATAGGCGGTACAATTTAAAAGACATTGGCAATGGAAGGGGGTCAAAAGTTGGTCTGGTTGATATTTCTTGGAGTGAATCTTAAAAGGAGGTTAGTAATGGTGAAATGGTCCAAATGGAAAGAGTTTAAGCAGATGTTGTTAATGGATCTTTTGTGGAGGCTTCACGGGACAGTGATATCCTGCCCAAGGGAAATCATCCATTGGTTATGGATGACCAATGTTTAGCCTGTAAGGTAGTGGATTCCACTACAGGGAACCATTACTCAATTCAGGTGATAAACATCTTTGAAGGTCTTGCAATGGAAGTTCTGAACGCTGAAAAAGAAATCCATGATTGTGCAAACAGGGTCCGTGTGGAGGATCCCAGTGAAATCAGTAAGAGTTTTTCCGCAGAGGAAACAAGCCCGAGAAGTGGTAGGAGTAACAAGCGAAGGAAGGGTAGGAAGGACTACTCATCCTTACCTCCTCCTTTGGAGACTCGTTCAGAAAAAAAGAAAGATAATGAGAATACGGTCAGCAAGACCATGTGACAACTGAAATCAAGTGGTCTGTGTGAACAACAATTGAATTTTCTTTTGTGTTTGGAAGATGAGGTGACAGAACAAGTCTCGTTACTCAATTATTCTGATGAGGAAGCATCCAAAATGATGGGACGGTCTATAGAAGTGGTTATGAACAAGGAGCAATACACATGGATTGACAAGCAGGAAATGATCTTGGTTGGGGGATTCAACAAGGGGAAGATCATCATCGAGGAGTATATACAGATATGGGATAAGTTTGCCTCTGCATTTGAATATATGATAAGGGATGAACCGAGCACTCAGGTAACCTCTATTTCCGAGAACTTTTTTAGGGATATTTGGTCTGGTAGAATTAAGTTTCTTTTCAATGACTCTTCTTTACCGTTATGTGGTTGACTCTTGGTTTCTCACTTTTCCTCAAAAGTGTTTGAAATAAAAAATTTAATTTCCGTCTGACTATTCAATATTCTACCATATTTGGAAATAAAAACAAGTGGAATATTCTCTATGCATAAAACAATATGAAAATTCCATCATTGATTATAATTTTGAAGGATCTGATCTTATGATACTTGAAAGGGATGGAAATGAGAATCATATAGGAATGAAAATCATGGATACCTTCACAAATTATTTCTCAACCATCCCTTATGGAGCATATAAAGGATGGAAAAAGAGACAATGTTGAAATTTTGAATAAGTTAGAAGCTGTAAAAAATGGTAAATCTTTAGACTAAAAAATAAATGTAGAATGAGTTGTAATATTTGGGTCATGACTATGTGTACTATTAAATCATTATTTAAAACAAATTTTTGAACGATTCACATAGATTAACCTTCTCAATCCATTTAGGGACCATGGATATATATATTAGGATCTATAATAACACTATTGGTGGGAAAATATGAATAAAGAAATCATGAAACATACATCAAGTTTTATTGTATGTCAACATGTCAATGATGAAAGGAAAAACTACAGGGGGGTGTTACAACCATTTCCTATGCCTACATGGAAATTAGAAAAAATAACCATAGACTTTTTCACTATTATTATAAAGAAATCAAGAGAAAATAATAAAATTTGGTTTGTGGTGGATCACCTTAAAATGAAAGATCACTTCATTGCAAATTGAGAGGACTTATCACTCAATATATTTAAAAGGATGTACATTAAAGAAGCGGTGAGG
Organism: Viscum album; assembly: GCA_963277665.1. Classification (NCBI taxonomy): domain Eukaryota; kingdom Viridiplantae; phylum Streptophyta; class Magnoliopsida; order Santalales; family Viscaceae; genus Viscum; species Viscum album. Next base: position 1,467,803,034 of record OY728125.1, on the reverse strand, counting down.
CTATATGGAACACCACTATTGATTGTGTCTGATAAATATCCAAGATTTACCTCCAGGTTCTGGAAGAGTATCCAAAATTCTCTGAAAAATAGTTTTGAAGTTCAACAAGAATTATCACCCTCAAAATGATTTCCAAACAGAGTGGACTATCCAGTCACCCAAGGATATATTGGGAGCATAATCAAGGAACTTAAAACGATTATGGGATTAGAATCTCCCTCTGTTCGAGTCCTCATACATTAATATTTTCCACTCAATAATTCAAAGGGATCCCTATGAAATAGTTTATGGATATATATTCATTACACCTTCAAGCTGGGATAAAGTTAGGGAATGAAAACATCTAGGTCCTGAAATGGTCATGAAAATGGTGGAAAAGGTCAACACTTTTTAGCGTCACATTATGGGTGTTCAGAGACGACATAAGAGCTATATTTAGAATCATTGATGATAAATATAGTTTTAGGTTTGAGATAAGGTATTGTTATACATATTACCATGGAATAAAGTCATAATATTTAATAAGCATTGAAAGCATTGTCCAGCATGCATTGGTACCTTTGATATCCTTGATCGCATCAAAGTGGTGTCCTATCAATTAGCACTCCCACCTAACCTATCACAAGTACATGATGTGTTCCATTTATCCTTCTTGAGTAAGTCCATACCAGACCCCTCACATGTGATGAATCTTGATCTAGTACCATTTTATAATGATCCTTCATATGAGTAGAATTCGATGAAGATATCAGATTATAGAGAAAAAAGTTCTATTAAATAAGACAATGTACTTGGTCAAAGTACTATGGAAAACCCAAAATTTATCCCATATCTTTTTTATTGTGTGAAATAAAAATTTTGTGGGTGAAGTTTCGGGAGTGGGTGATTATTAAGACCCAATATTTTATAAATAAAATTTCCTTTGTAATTGAATTTAATACCATTTTATGGTTATAGGAAACATATACACTTCTTTGTTTTTTTCAATATTATATCCTATTGAATTTAAAATATTATTAAGCATCATAATAATTCATAATATATCTATTGAGAAATGATCATATAATGAGTTCAAATATAGGGTTTTGATAAATCCAATTGACATAAACAAAGGAAGTGATGGCTTGTACTAGTAGGATAATACACTATGAATCCCAATTATCAGACATTTTGGGGGAGATAACATAAATAGAATTTTCCCTTAACTAATCCAAAGATGAGATCCAAAATATAAAGCATGATCAAAACAATTTATGAGAAAATTTGAAGCTCATATAGATCACGTCCCAAACCATGTATGCCAAACCACCCTTTGAAAATATCACTATTTCACATCATACCCTTAAGGTGTTTTCTTCTGTAATAAAGGTCTATGTATCAGGTCCCTAATAAAATAAATATGTAGATTTAACATAATAATGAATATATTTCATTTATATTGTTGTTACTTTGTAAAGGACTTTGATTTTGATATGATAAAAAAATTATATTTTTGTACAATATGAAATTGAAATTAAGATATTCCTTTTTGATGAATTCTTGAATTTTAAAAAAATTGTATTATTAATAAAATAATAAAATTAAATAATATTTATTAAATATAAATGGTAATAAAATTTTCATGAAGTCAAATGTACTTGATATAAGGGTTAGAAAACTATTATGGTTGAACAAACCAACATTTCTCTATAAAAGTAGATTCTCATTTTAAAAGTGAAAATTCACATTTTAAGAAAATTATTTTTATAAAATAAATATTATTTTTTGAATAATCACTTTGAAATTATCCAATTATGACTTTTTAAAATTTTCTAAAACAGTTGAATTTTCAAGTAAAAATTAAATACTATATAAATATATGATGTGTATGGTGACATCATAATTACCCAAAAGTGATGTAATAAATTATAAAAATAGTATCCACGAACAATATATGTTTAAAATTTAAAATAATTTGTTTTTTAAGTTATTTTATTGATTTTATAAATCCTTTATGAAACCTCCAAATCATATATTATATTTTAAGATTTTGAAATCATTTATTTATAACGATAACTCGCTTCGACATCACCAAGTGTGATGTTTTATTGGTTTAAGATATTTTAATTATAAAATAATTAAAAACAATCCTATTGGGTAGAAAATATGTATACAACACATTTTAAGGTTTTTTTTTATTATTTTATTATATAGATTTGAAAACCTATGTTTGCGAAATAACAAAGAACTCCCTTCTATTTTCCTATATAAACCCACCCATTCTCCCCTTATTCTCCACTTATAAACCTTTCATAACAACCTTACTCTTCCCTTAAAACTATAGGTACCTCTCAATATTACCCCAATATCTCAAGAGGATCCTCCCAAGATTTTGGAATCACCCTATAAATGTAAGGGACCTCTCTCTTCTTTTTAATTCATGGACCTTCTTTGTATTTAGAATTTTGAATCTCAATAGGATATGTTGTAATAACTCTATAAATATCCATATAATACCCAATTTATATCCTAATATTTAGATATTATTTATCACCCCTCATTATAGAATATACCTAAGCCATTAAAAGACCAAAATTTAGTAAGGGGTCATTTCATTCTCCTCCTTATTCACGCATCTTCTTCATTTTACAACATTTATTTTAAATTATGAATGTTGGGATATGTTTTTTCACAAATACATTACTAACCTTTTGATATTAAATTTATTAGAGACCAGTTTCACTCTCATAAAACCATTTTATGATATCTAACTTCTATTGTTAGGATACCGAAATTTCCCTGTGATTATTCATGCCAAATGATTATGTCGTGAATATCCATCCCCAATTCCATGAAAGGGTATTAACATATATGTACTGATCCTTAATTAATTGGGGTATTCCATGTATGTTACCCACAATAATTTATTGTGGGGTTAAAATTTATTAAAACAATCCTTATTTTTTATGATCTATGTCAAACACTTATGCATGTACATGATATGGAAGCGGAAAGTGAGACTAGAATTTTATAGTGATCCAATATATTGGGTAATATTTTAATATGATGAGATGTCGTATATGGGATTGGGGAGTGAACCTTATCTATTACGGTAATTTTTACACCATGTTATGTTGTCTTGGAAATTATCCTTGACCTATGTTTCTGATGTCATGTTTAAATTTGTTTCCAATTTCACATGTTTTCTTTTTTTTATCATGTTATATCATTCCTATTTGGTCATGTTTATGATTATTACCCATTTATGTCCTATTAAAATTTCTATTTTCTAACATCTAATACTTTCTTCTTAGTATGATTTTTTTTATTCCCTTAATAGAATTTATAGAACATCTCTTTCTTATATATGTCCACAGGTTGTCCCATGTTGTTTTGAGAATGATGGAATATTTTGAGTATGTTAAGAAAGTTTTCTATAATGTTGATGTACCACCTAATTTTAGTTTTTTGTGTAATTTACCTAATTAACCAGAGGTACTATAATTCTAGATCTTCTGGGGTTTATTATGTGTATTCTTATATAATAAATCATGAATTAATTTTTAATAAAGATAAGGGTTTACTTATTGTTAATATAAATTTAAAATGTACAATGGTCAGAGAGATTCACAACTTAGGCTGAAGAAGGTGGTATCGGATGGGTATCCCATGGGTAACCTAGAACAAAGTGGATATTCATTTTTCACTTTTATTTATTATACCATAACATTTATCTTCATATATTCACAATCTGGATATTGTGATACACTCTTGGTTGTGGTATAAAAAGTTTTACTCACACATTTTTCTAGACATTATTTGGTACCCGATCAGACTTCATGGATGTAGATAGCGATTAGGGAAAGCATCCAACTATAGATTCCTGATTTTCTATACTAGGATGGAGTATAGTAGAAGATTACTGAGTGTATTCTGATGATTCAACTACATGCATATTTTGGCCTTTTTTGCATGTTGTATATGCTTGTTGCTCTATTTCCCACGTATCCCCCATTTAGTATAGCTTATAGACATGACATTATTTTTTATATGTTACTGGATATATATCTATTTATTGTTGATGATGGAATACTGATTAATTTTATTTTGTATTTCATGCTTTCATTGTTGTATTATCTTGCTTCTTTTGATTTGTTTGTTATCTACTAATGGCCTCCACTCTAACATGAGGGTATAGTCTCCCCAGCATACCATCATAGACCCCCATTTCTAGTCTTTATCCTCTAAAATACTAGGAGGTTCACATGAGGCCATGTGGCCAAATGTGTTTGGTTAATTATGAGTGAACTGGTTATGAGACGTAATAGGTTTGTTAGGGATAATATATAATTTGGGTATATACATATAAGAGTTAGTTATTGTATTGGTGAATAATATTGTTTGAGGAAAGATAATAAAATTGAAATATCCTATGAGAGTAAGGTAGATTTAAATTTTGGATTTATATCTCGAATTATAAATATATTATGAATACCCCTCCATACTTTCATTAGATATTCATATTTAAAATTAGTATGACACAATTTTTTTATGGGGTAAAAATGTAACGAACGAGTATTTTACAATATTTTTTCCATTAAATATACATTGTGTTGATAGATTGTTTCACATGAAACATTGAACTAAAACAATCCCATAAATGTAAGATAAGAAACTTATTTCAATAATAAAACCAATTGTTGATAAAAATACTATAATCAATTATAAATAAACAGTAATAGGATAAATAATATTTAATGTTTTAAAATAGTGTTTTTAATGAAACTTATTTTTCTCAATATATTTTATTTTTATTTAAAATAAATATTCATAAATTTTATAATTTTAATTTTATAAATAAAAAATTATTTTTTTATAAATAATTTCTATTTTATCTTAGTGCTAATTTTTACTATTTTTCTTAAATAATTGATTTTTAGGTTAATAGAGAAAAATATATCGATTTTTCAAATACCGTCATTTTATAACATAAAAGATTTTAAAAAAATCATTAAAAATTATATATATAAAGTGAAATAAATAATTTAAAATTTTTAATATTTAATTTATAAAACCCATTATTAATGTTTTAGAAACATGAGTAATTTTTTACAATAAAAATTGTTTTTATTCACTTATATTAAAAATTATTTTTCATTACTTGAATAAATTAAATATAAAAAAAGGATTAAATATATTATATCAAAATATTAAAATTATTTAATATAATCAATTTAATTTTTAATCATAAAATTATAATTACTACTATTGAATTTAATGATTGTGATAATGGTAAAACCGTTATTTATTTAGAAATGTTTAATTAACATTGTGTAATTTTTATACAGTCAAATAAATAAATCGATTCAAAAAGAATTAATGTAATTCATAAAACTATATTTCAAAATTTTGGGGCTGAAGCTTCATTTCTATTATTAAATCAAAGACCTCTTTTTGTCTAGGTAGAGGGAGACCCATTACATAGCCTAAAGGGCCAAGGCCAAGTGGCCTGAATACAAGGCTTGAAACCCATTTTTTGGCCCAAAGGGACCTTAAGTGAATAATACTACTAGTTTACTGCATCTTCTATAGTACCTTCTACAGTACCATCATCACTACATATTTACCCGACTTAGTGGTTAAAACATCATTCATTTTAAAATAGTTTTTATAAATATAAACAGTTTTAATTTAAAAGATAGTTTTCTATTATTTAGAAACTGAACTAGTTCAAATTAAGATTAAATTTCGGTTCATCATAACCAAATTTTGTAACAGGGGTCATTTTATATGTTTTTTAAAACATAATTTACATGGTTAAAAACTAGTTACCCCGATAAATACAAAAAAATGTAAAAGTAAAAAATATAAGAACAAATGGTTGTTAAAATGTTTAAAACATATTTTTAAATACTTGGATGAATATTTCTACACTTAATATCACCATAAAATATATTATTATGAACTTCTAGTGTCATTTACCATTGAATATATCACATAAAGTAAAGGGTGTTCACAAAAGTTTTTGTTTCTTCATTTATAAAAGGGTAACACTTTCACCATTTAAATTTCCACATTAATGTATATATAACCTTGATATCCCACCCCATTTTCTTTTTCTTTAAGACCCTTTCACTTTTTAATTCCTTTGGTAATTAAATGTAACCCTTAGCTCATTAATTCAGAGAAATTCATCAAGAGGAAGTTCAAGGCCTTGATGTAAATATTACTTACTCATTACATTTTATTCTTAATCATTCTATTCCCAACCAAGCCCAACCATAGTAATATAATTAATTCACTATCATTAGTATACTAAATGTTATTTATATTTATGAAAAATACTTTATTTATTCTTTCCTATCCACTTATAATAACAAAATAATTTTATACATGTGTCGTGCAGACTACCTCTTCCATAAAGTACCATTTTCATTTTCAATCTTGATTTTAATTATTTATCAAAACCAATAAAAATATGATTAAAAACACTAAAAGAACTAAATAATATAATTAAGCTTCCATTGCAATGATATTACTTCAAAATATAAAATTTATTAACCATACTCACCCATCTAATTAGGGTATGATAATTTTTTGTTTCATGTAACCACCTACCAGAACAATTCTATATAACTCTATTATGGGTGGAAATGTGAAATTAAATACTAACATTATTATAAGTTAATAATAAAATAATTATTAGTTTATAGTCCTATAAATTTTATACTATGTATTTATTTTTTTATTAAAATATCGTCTTTAAGCGCTAAAATTTCCAAAATAAGCATACACTAATTCCATTTTCACACAAAAATAAGAAAATATATATATATTAAATAAAAAACATATGATAATTATAGAAACACAAGATTAACATATATTTATATGAAATCTTTTTATATGAATATTCAGTACATTACAAAAATACATGCCAGTGGACCGTAATAGTTTAGTGTCTTTGGAAACATTGAAACAAAATCTTATATCCTGGTGAAAGATCTTTAACATCTCTCATTAAGATTTCTACCTTTAGTACTTCTAACTAAAACCTTTCTACATAACCTTGAGAAAGGAAAGAATAAGAAAGGGGTGAGATCTGATGCTCAGTAAGGGTAAACATGGGAGACATATAAGCATGAACATGAATATAGTAGTATGATAATTTTATCTTAACATTAGAAGATCATACCCTACATATCAAGTGTCAAAAACATGACTTATGGGATAAATATTTGAAGTTTATAAGATATGAATCATAATGAAATAAATACATAAGTCATGAAACCATAACATAGGAATAAAACATGGAATTTTTGGCATGCATATTATTTTATAACATTGTGAACATGTATAAGTAGAAACAGGTTCACTCATTAAGGTAAGGACATGAAATTAGGCCCCATCATAAACTTGTGGACATGAAATTAGTTCCACGCATAACATTGTGGACATGTAATAAGGTTCGTGGATAACCTTATGGATGTGAAACCAAGTACATGCATAACATTTTAAATATATAATCTTGTTCACACATAACATTGTGAACATGTAATCAGGTTCACTCATAAACATATTGACGTGAAACCAGGTCCATGAATAACATTGTGAACATTTAATTAGGTTCACACATAACATTATGAACATGTAATCAGGTTCACACATAAACTTATGGACAAGAAACCAAATCCATTCCTAACATTGTGAACATGTAATCAGGTTGACATGTAACAGTGTGAAAATGAAATCAAATTCACACATAAACTAATGGACATGAAACCTATTCCATGCATAACATTGTGAACATGTAATCAGTTTCACATATAATATTTTGAACATGTAATCAGGTTTACGCATAAACTTACAAGCATGCAATTATGTCCATGAATAACATTGTGAACATGGAACCAGTTTCACACATAACATTTATACTCATGATTCATTCATCATTACCCAATGAATTTTAAGGAGATATAGGTCCCACCCATATCATAATAAAATCATTCATACATGAGGCAAAAGATAATAAAACATTCATCATATCATGACCCGTAAAAAATATATAGATTTTATAAACATCAAATAATAACCCATGAAATGAAATGGGTATCATTAACATGTCATCACATAATAACTTATCGAGAAGATATTGGTTTCATAACCATTTCATCAAAGATTAACCCATGAAAAGAAGTGGGTTTTATATACTTGTAACACGTGAAAGAGGAATTGGCTTCATAAAGACAATGACATATAGCATAACCAATTCGTTGAAAGAATATGAAAGGAAACTTTATATAATTACCTATAAATTCATGAATAACATCAAATGATTTCATCTTAGATGGAAAATAATTTTTAAATATCTTTCAAAGACATTTCTTGTAGAAAATATCCATTCTTCTTCAAAAAAATATTTTTAATACATAATACCATTTAAAAACATTATTTTATAATATACACTGAAAATTTATAAATAAGACTTAAAATAGTTTTCAAAACCTCTTTCATTGAAAATTATTTTTAAAAAAAGATTTCTTAATTATTAAACTTTTAGAAATTCCAAGGAATATTTAATGGAACGATGGAGGGTAAATATGTACTTGTCGTATGAGGTAAAAAGAACATTCTTTTTTCATGGTAAAAAAGATTAGAACGAATTCCTTGTACATAAAGAGGTAAGAAGATTCATTTTATTAGATTTTTAAATGAAATAAAGGGTAAAATTTTCTTTAAATGATCATATTAGATTAATAAATTATTCTTGGAAACCCTTCTTTAAAAAACATGGTTTTCAAGGAATACAGATTTCCAACCGAAGAGAGGGTAAAGTCAAGGCATACGTAAGACACTTTATTAACTATATTATGCCCCAATGAGTATAAATATGGTACCAATACATGATTACATCATTAATAATGCTATTATAATTAATTTAATAGATTTTCTTGAGATATGTAATATAAGAACTCATCAAAGGAAGCATAAACATAAAAAATCTTGAAAAGCGATGAGATTGTCTCAACAAAAACTTATAACTTGGTAACATGGGGTCATACTCTCCATGTGAGGAAAGGAAATTAAATTAATCTTATAATATCATAAAAATATTGAGATTCATGATATGAAATTTAAAATTTTAGTATGTACACCTCAAAAATGATTTTAGGTGTATGATAAAACATAAGTCTCAAAGAAGGAAAATTGAGACAAAACATTTTTACCGATTTGGTAACTTTTGAAACATAAGCCTCCTGAAAGAAGGATCGTAAAAAGTGCACGTGAATACTTATAAATTTCAGTACATTATTTATATAATAAAATCATGAGAATTACATACACCACATAAAATGAAATAGTTGTGAACATAACATTTATCTCAAAAAATGTAAATTGAGATGAATACCCTTACCTTGTGTCTTGACTCTCTCCGTACTCGTATAGGCTTCTATATAATAAATATAAGTTTATTATATATATTTTATAGAACAATATTATTATATCTATTACCATATATAGTTTTATTATAACCTTATAATAATTTCTTGTTAACGATCCTATGTTAAGGTTTCACTTCGGGTAATATTCACCTTGTTCTTTGCATATGTCTTAATTTGTTATATCATTGATCCTTATACTTATATAAAGATTCCTAAATGTAGAATATGACATAAATATCTAGTATATATAGAATAATTATATACTAATAATCTATATCATAATGAATTAAGTAATTCAATACACCGTTCATGGAGACGGTAAGCCGTCCGAACGCGTGAACATTGTTTTCCGTTTTTATTGTCTTATTGAAAGAAAGTTTGTAAATGACATATGTATATATATATATATATATTTATATATGTATATTTATATATATATGTATATATATATGTATGTATATATATATATATATGTATATGTATATATATAATTATTACATTATAATTAATATATCATATATATCATTTAAATTTATTAAACTCATCAATAATACATTCAATGTGGTGTGTGAATGACTCACCACTTTGATGGGGGTATTCCACACTTCCTCAAAGGAGATTATCGTATTAAGACCAAATGGAAGGTAAAAATATTTGTGTTGTAAAAGGAATGATAAATATTAAATAAATAATAAATAAAATACATTACATATATAATTATAGTGTTCATCATAATGGCCACCATGATTGGTGGTAAAGGAGAAATGAACAATCATCGTTTCGTGAGGCAGTGGTTCACTGTATACCGAAAAAGTATGTTTAGAATCCATTGGATGGAGGTGTTTGTAAGTGTTGGTTAGAAACATTGAATAAAATATTCATAGTATATGGAGGGTGCTATTTTTGTCACACAATAAGGTAATAAACAAATTGGAGGTTGGATAAGAAAAATAAAGGAAAGGTGCTTGAGAGAAAATGTTGTCTCTTAATTGGGTAACCCCTTTTGGTTTATTCCAAAAGGATTCCTTGAGAGGGTTTCATCCCAATGAGATGATTCATGGTTGAAGTGAGGATTTTTGGGAGTCAAAATGGAAAGATATTTTATGAACTTAAATGTTTTTAGAGGTGTGAGGAATGGGTAGAGATTGTGGACTTTTATTGGGAGGGAAAAGGACTCACATGGAATTTTTAGAAACGAATTAGGTGTGCAGATATTCTTACCTAACAAAAGTTCTAAAAACACAACTAAAATCAAGAATGGAAGGTTTATGGACGATATATGTAAATACAATAGTATTTTGACAAGTGTATAGGTCATTTGGACCCTTTATTTTAAAGTTTAGTTTTTAATTAAGTATAATTTGGCTTTGACCGCTGTGATTAGTTTTAATCACTTTTACTAATAATTTTTATCAAAAAATTAACTTCGGATTATTAGACTATAAAAATTATACTAAATACAATGGTGTATTTCAGAGTTTGTAAATTCCAAACACATGAGAAAAAAAATTAATATTATTGATAATCCTATAGACGTGACAAAATAACATGGTTTTAAGGTAGGAAAAAGTTCAAATGTTTCTTATGATTTTATATACAGTATTAAAGTGAAATTGATTCTAATGAATTATTAGATGTCATGTTAATCCAACTTGACCTTAAAAAATATTATAATATCATTTATCATTAATAATTAATTAGATAAAAAGGTGGTTTTGAACTAAAAAGAATTATTTTTCACAATTCATCAAAAATGTGGTTTCATAGAAAAATCCAAAAAAATAACACTAGGATAATTTAGACATTATGATTTAAAAAATGAATTTTATTTTATCAAATTAAATTTCAAAATGTGTCAAAAATTAATTTTATTATTAAAATATTCCAACTCATGAAAACAATATTTTTAACCTAGAAGGACTTTACCAAAAAAATTATCTTTCATTATCAATATGTTTAATTTATATAAAAAATATTTGAAAAGTTCTTATTACTAAATTTAACATCTAAGTTATAATTATCTTTTTAATATTATTAAAACAATAAAAATTGATGTTTAATAGAAAATCATTTTTGCATGCATCGTACGCCAAGTCGGTGTTTCTTGTAGTGAAAGCCCAGTTGATATTGTGTGTAGCGCAGGCCAAGTTGGTATTCCATGTGAAATGAAGGATTGAACTAGTGTTTTAATAGATATATATATATATATATATAACTATTTCTAGTGTCATGTGATATGAAAAATATTAAAAATATAAGTTAATTTGAAAAAAAATATTCTCAAAATCTCAGGGTGTAACATTTCACCCCCCTTAAAATGAATTTCACCCACAAAATTCGTCTGGGTTATCAAGGGTTTAATACTTGAAAGTTTCATTCATATAAAACCACATCCTAAAAATGGATAATACAAATTCCAATAAAATGAAAATTTGGAACCATATTGGTTACCCAAAGTAACATATAAATATGTTTCCACATGGGATAACATAAGTTGAAAGTGACAAGATGGATATGGAAGAAAATTCTTATCATCATGTTATGATGGAGAGCAATAGAGAAAAAGGACAGAAGAAAGTTAACAACTAGACAGACATCAATCTATAATGACCAAAGGGACCTTCTAATTCATCAAAAATGTAGGCATAGGGAAAAAAATTTTGTTTTAAGAAATGTTAAAAAGCTTTCATTAAAAGATATAATTTCATGGAATCTAGAAAACGTTACACTTTATTTATTTTATTGATCCACTTCACCTACATCTGTAACAAAAAGTTATGTTTTCATTCTTAAAGTACTAAAATATCAGGATTTCCATGATATTCCATCTCATTTGTTATTAGTTACCATCCACACAAGGTAGATTGAACAAGATATCCAATATGAATAAATCCTTATATAAAAGATAAAACTTTAATCTTAATGACTTAATCTGAAATTTAACAAAATCATTTAATAAATGGTTAACCTCATAACCCCTCTGAAAGATGGAAATTAAAGTCTTTAAAAATAAGGTTATGTAATCATATTAACATTGATTCCCTTATATACTACAAATTATCTCATGATATTCACTTTCCAAACTTGTGAATAACCTAATCATATATTATCTTGAAACTTAGTAATAACCTGAATTGCCATAAATCATTTTGGAAAACATGCATGCTTACTTATTCCAATGATTACTAGATACATCCCTTAAATCCAATAAGTTGTAAACTTTATCCTTGATTACATAGAAATTTTTTTCAATAATCCTTTCCAAGGTAATCTATACCATCAAATTTATATATTCTTGTCTAGTATATATTTATTTGAACATCATTATCTTGGTGTTAGGAATTAATTATAGATTACCTTCCCTTAATCAAAATGTCACCTTTACATGAAATCAATTTTCTAGTCTATCATGACCAATCAATATATTATTATAAATCCTTATAAAAACATATACTAAATAATCCATACATAATTCACCATTCTTAATAATATAATCCAAATAAATAAATACTTCAAGCCTTTAACTTTAATGTTTGGAATGTAAGAGTTCCTTACTTGGTTTAGAAGTAAATCCTTATCTTATGGAATTATGTTGGGTAATTCCCATGTTCTCTACAGATAAGGCATTGGATTTCATGACAAGTCATCACTATATGAACCTTTTTCCCACAAAAATAACATCTTCCCATCCATTTGAGATATTCTTCAAGGTTATCCATCCCTTATTCTTAACATGAAGGAAATTGAATCTTCTATCCTCTATGTTCCTTAACATGAATGTATAGCTTTCTCTTATTTGACCTATTAGAAATATCCCCAAAGCTAACATTGTTTATCATATACTGTGATAGTTGATTCGGCATAATCATAATATCTTTTTCTCCACTGATCATCCCATTTGACTTATCATCAGAAAATCTTCCATCCCTTTCAACATTAATTCAGTTCCTTCTAGTTCATGACATTGACTAAAACTATAAGCATAGTGTGATCATTACTTTTTATGGAAGAAAACCACATAGTCGTGAAAATAATTACATATATGATGTCTAAATAATAAAACCTTCAATAATCTATGACACCTTAGGTTTATCCAAGGTTATTTATAGCTGAATTATATCTAAATCCTTCATGATGATTTGTGAAGAGTTTGTGAATTCCAAAAGCATATCCCTTAGTTTCAAACCAGGTGTGAAGCAAGGCACATTGTTGTGTACCAGATTACCCTATGTCAAGACCGGAATATCTTTTGGGAGTTGATACCCATAGGTACATCTATTCTAGAGCCACATCCACATTTACTATCCAAACATGGATGTATTTCTTGGAAACCACTCACTCAATCCTTTAACAAAATTCTAGAACATTTTTCCAAATGTTAACTCATCATTATAATTATCCATAGAGACATCCCTAGACATATCCATAGAAATAAACCTAGGTATCTTATTAAGGTTTTCTCATCCTATTTTCCAATGGTTTACTAAATCTTTCCTTTGATACCAACTATAGAGACACAGTCTTAACATACAAGGAAATTACATTTTTTAGATGAAAATTCATTACATTAAAAAAATGCATGCCAGAGGACCATAATAGTTTACTGTCTTTAGAAAAAGGGAAAAAATATTATAACCTAGTGAAATATCATCAACATATCTCATAAAGATCTGCACCTTTAGTACTTCTAGCTAAAACATTTATTCATAACCTGGATAAAGGAATACATAAGAAAGGGGTGAGCTCAGATGCTAAATATGGGTAAACAAGGGGGACATATAAGCATAAACATGAACATAATAGTATGATAACATGATCATAACATTAGTTTATAACATTATGACCTTGTATAAGTATAAATCATACCATAAGAATAAATTCATAAGTCATGAAAGCATAACATAGGAATAAAACATGGAATGTGTTTCTTGAATTTTCATATATAACATTGTATAGATGTATATGTGGAAACGGGTTTACTAATAAAGTTAAAGACATTAAATTAGGCCCCATCCTGAATTATGGACACACAACTAGGTATAATAATAACAATATGAACATGTAATCAGGTTCATGCATAACCATATGGACAAAAACCAAGTCCATACATAATATTGTGAACATGTAATCAGGTTCACACATAACATTGTGAACATGTACTCATGTTCACACATAAACTTATGGACATGAAACCAAGTCCAGGAATAAAATTTTGAAAATGTAATCAGGTTCACACATTACATTTTGAACATGAAATCAGGTTCACTCATAAAATTATAGACGTTAAACCACGTCCAGTCATAATATTGTGAACATGTAATTAGGTTCACACATAACATTGAGAACATGTTATCTATTTCACAGATAAACTTATAGATGCGAAACCAAGTCCATGCATAAAATTTTGAATATGTAAATAGGTTCACACATAATATTGTGAACATGTAATAAAGTTAACGCATAAACTTATGAAAAAAATCAGGTCCATGCATACCATTGTGAACATGTAATCAGGTTCACACATAATATTTATACTCATGAGTCATCCATCATTACACAACACACTAGAGGAGGGTATAGGTCACACCCATATAAGAAAAAAATCATTCTTACATGTAAAACAAGATAATAAAACATTCATCATATCTTGACCCATAAAAAATACATATGTTTTATGAACATCAAATCATAATCCATGAAATTAAATGGGTATTTTTAACATGTCATCACATAATAACTTATTGAAAATAGATAGGTTTCATAACCATTTCATTAATTCATAACCTGTGAAATGATGTGGGTTTTTTTAACGTGTAACTCGTGAAAGGGAAACAGGCTTCATAAAGACAATGACATCAAGAATAACCCATTCATTAAATGAATATGAATGGAACCTTTAGTTAATTTCCTAGAATGTCATGAGTAACATAAAAGGATGTCATATTAGATGTAAAATTGTTTTTAAATATCTTTTAAAGACCTATCTAGAGGAAAATATACTTTCTTCTTTCAAAAACGCTTTTTAATACAAAAAAACATTTAAAAATAATTTTCCTACAAAATACATAAAAAACATATAAATAATACTTGAAATAATTTCTAAAACCATTTTCATTGAAAATTAAATTTAAAAAAAATTTCTTAAATATTAAACTTTTAAAAATGCAATGGAATCTTCAAAGTATTGATGGTGGGTAAATTTTACATGTCATATGAGGTAAAAATGATATTCATTTTTCACAGTAAAAAGGTGAGAAATAATTCCTTGTTAGGAAAGAAACAAGAAGATTCCTTTTATTAGAGTTGTAAAATAAAAAAGGGTAAATATATCTTTTAATGATAAAAGGAAATTAATAAATCATTCTTGGAAACCCTTGTTTAGAAAACATGGTTTTGAAGGAACATAGATTTCCAACCAAATAAAGGGTAAATTCGGGCTTAAATAAGATATTTTCTTAACTATCGTATATACCAATGAGTATAAAAATGGTGCCAATACATGATTATATCATGAATAAACAGATTATAATGAAAGTAAATTATTTTTTTGAGAGATGGAACATATAAATTCATCAAAGGAAGCATAGACATAGAAAATCTAAAAAAGTGATGAGATTGTCTTAATAAACACTTATAACTTGGTAACTTGGGATCATACTCTCCATGTAAGGGAAGGAAATTAAATAAAGCATATAATATCATGAAAATATTGAGATTCATGATGTAATATGTAAAATGTAATTATGTACATTTCAAAAAAGTCTTTGGGTACATAATAACACATAAGTCTCATAGAAGGAAAACTGAGACAAAACATTTTTATCGATTTGGTAAGTTTTGAAACTTAAGCATTGTAAAATAAGGATCATAAAATTTGCATGGTAATAATCATTTATTTAATTAAATGATACATATAATACAATCATGAAAATTATATGCAACACATAAAAGGAAAAAGTGGAAAACATAACATTTATCTACCAAAAATTAAAAGTGAGATGAAAACCCCTTACCTTATGTCTTGACTCTCTCTGTACTCATATAAGATTCCAGTATAATAAATATAAGTTTATTATAAATATTTTATATAACAAGATTCCTATATCTATTACCATATATTGTTTGATAATAACCTTATATTTCCAACTTTTTAATGATCTATTAGGTATATCTAGTAAAAGTATATTATAATACTATACATCATAATTTAGTAGGTAATGGAATACACCGTTCATGGAGACGGTAAGCCGTATGTATGCATGAATGTTGTTTTTGGTTTTTATTATTGTATTGAAAGAAAGAATATAAATGAAATATGTATGTATATATATATGTATTTATATATATATAATTGTTATATTAACATGAATATATCATATATATCATAAATTCATTAAACTCATTCTTAATACATTCTAACTGCTGTGTGAAAAAATCACATCACTTTGAAGGAGTGGCAATCCACACGTCCTCAAACGAGAATATTATATTAACACCAAATTGAAGGTAAAAATATGTGTGTTTTAAAAGTAACGCATATGATTAGTCAAATAATAAATATATTATATTATATATATAAATAAATTTTCCATCATAATGGCTATCATGATTCGTGATAAAGGAGAAATGAACAATCATCATTTCATCCACAGGTCTCACCTTTCTTACTCCATAGTGGTTCATGCTTCATGGATTTTTGGATTTTCTATTGGTTTTTCTTCAATCATATTTTTTTGGACCCCCTCTTCATTGTTCCTCTCTAATTTTGATTCCTAGTTCTCTTCTCCCTCCTAGGTCAGTTGGGTGTGACGATTATCAAGGAAGTCTTGGGATGTGTATGGGGAGAGACATGAGGTTCCGGGCGGTGCGACCTGTGGTGAATCTTTCCAGTTATATTATCTCTCAGGTTGATTGTTCATGTGGTGTTTTTCAAAGTTTTATTTGTGGAAGACTGCATATTTTTGTTCTTTTTTCTGTGTTTATGGTGTTTCAAGATGGCGATGATGGTTCGTTTCGTTGTTTTTTCATTTTATTGATTTTGTTCAAATGGCATTGCTGTGGAATTCTTTTGGAATGGTTTTGTTGGTATGGTTCATGGATGTTCTCATGAAGACTGTCTGGATTATAGTTCTGATGGTGATGATGTTATTGATGTTCATTCTGGTTAATGTTGTTGCCTTATGAAGACAACGGTGGTGTATTGCGACGATGGGGATTCTGGTGGGTCTTACCGGCCTGGGGGTGATGGGAAGGTGATCGGAGATGTTTGACAGTATAGATTTGTGACTTTAGGAAGGTTAATGACTTAAGATTCTTGGGAACCGAGATGGGTTGTGATTATTTTTTAAATTTTTAATATGAAATTGAATTTTCAGAATCTGGCACTACTTTTTTTTTGAAATGCAAGGTTTTCTGTTGATCCTAAAGTGACTTTCTAAAAATAGAAAAAATTGATTTGTAGGTGTAAGTGTAGGTCATAAACATTGAATAAAAACAACATAGTATATAGAGGATACTATTTTTTTCACAAAATAAAGGAATAAGGATAGTAGAGGGCTGTAGAAGGAAGATATAAGAAAGGATATTGAGAGAACACATTACCTCTTAATCTGTAACTCCTTTCAGTTTCTGCTAAAAGGCTTCCTTGAGAGGGTTTTTCCCCAAAGAGAGGCTATATGGTTCAAGGGAGGATTTTTTAGAGAATACTTGGGCATATATCTAATGAACTTAAAAGCTTTTCGAGGTGTGAGGAATGGGTATATGTGGTGGCCTTTTATAGGGAGGGAAAAGGACACACATGGATTTGTTTGAAACAAATTCGGTGTGCACATGTTATTACCTAAAAACAGTATTTCCAAACCAACAAAACTCAACAATGGAAGGTTTATGAATGAAATATAGACATAAAATGGGTGTTGGACAAGTGTCTAGGTTATTTGGGACCTTAATTTTGAGGTTTACTCCATTAAACTTAATTTTCCTTAACTACTGTGATTAATTTCCATCACTTTTACTAATCATTTTGGTAAAAAAAATTAACATGGTATTATTACACAGTAAAAATTATACTGAATGCAATGTTGTATGTCGGATTTTTTAAATTCCAAACACATAAGAAGAAAAATTAATATTACCACTAATCCCACAGACGTGACGAAATAACGGGTTTTTAGGTAAGAAAAAGTTCAAACATTTGTTAAGATTTTAAATGTAGTATCAAAGTGGAATTGATTCTAATGAATTATTATATGTAATATTAATCTATAATTACCTTAAAAATATTTATAATATTATTTATCATTGATAATTAATTAGAAAAAAAGGCCGTTTTTAACTAAAAAACAGTATTTTCACTATTCATCAAAAAAATAAATTTCTCAGAAAAATTACAAAAAATTTACACGAGGTTAATTTTGATGTTTTGGATTCAAAAATTATAGTTATTTTATCTTAATAAATTTATAAATTTTTCTTAAATTACTTTTACTATTAAAATCTATTCATTCAACAAAACAATATTTTTAACCTAAAAGGACTTTACCAAAAATATTACCTTTCATTATCAATATGTTTTATTTATATAAAACAAACATATTTGAAAATTAGTAATTACTATTTTTAATATCTAACTTATAATTATCTTATTTATATAATTAAAACCATGAAAATAGAAGTTTCATAGAAGCACATTATTGTGTGCATCATACACCAAGTCGGTGTTGCTTGTAGTGAAAGCCAAGTTGGCATTGCATGTAACACAACCCAAACTGATATTTCATGTCAATGGAATGATTTAATCAGTGCTTTAATATATATATATATATATAACTATTTTTAGTGTCATGTGATATGAAAAGTATTTAAAATAAATATTAATTTGAAAAATTAATAATTCCCAAAATCTCAGGGTGTTACAATAATAAGTAGTCATTATTAAATTAAATATATATTAATAAGTCTATTAATAAAGTATCTAATAAATTTAATTGTATTATTTATGATGTTAGGAAGCTTCATAGATATAATAATGACCACAATAAGAGTTTATTTCCTCCATTTCAATCCCTCGAGTCATACTTCTTATTATACACTTTGTTTTCTTTGGAATGGTGTATCTAATGGCTACTTATTATTTTTGTATCATGATATTGTCATTAATCAAGTTATTTAATGTTTCGTTTAAAATTGTATCCTTAAAGGGGTTTTATTCTAATGTTTATAATATCTAAAGTGTTTGTGCCAACTCAATTTTCTTCTGTTCAGTTACAAAATTTCATATTTAAATATATTGTTACAAGTGTGATTTATTCTACTTATTGAATAGTTATTAGTCTATTTACTCCATAATTTTTAAGTTTTTATAATTCTTCCTCATAACCTCATTATCAAATGCTTCTTACTATGCATATTATGATGCATAAAATGGTTTCCTAATCGCAATTCCTATTTCTTGAGAAAAAATTATTTTTATGAACAAATTTACTTTTATTTGGGATATATACTTTGTATTTGTTATATTATATCATGAAATTAATTTTTTTATGGTGTTTTAAGTTTAGTTTCAAGATATTCTTCCTTCAAGATTTTGTTTTTTGAATTTTACTCAAGTCGTAAGGTTTTTTTTCAAACCTCATTTTAAAATGAAGATCTCTCAAGTATGATAACCCATCTAAGAAATTTTTTTAATCTTTTTTAAAATATAAAAATAATTTTATTCACTTATAGTTATCCATGGTGATATTTCTTTTCCAATATATCATGTCTTAAAGTGAAATTTCAATAATCTTTTCAAAATATGTGGTTTTCAACAAAGGTATATGTAACATAATAAAAATAAAAACAAAAAATTTACTCAAATTTAATCTTAGAATCCACATTTTATAGATATCACTATATTTTTTTGGAAAATTGAAAGGGGTTATTTTAAACGGCAATGTATTTATTTGAATTTTTTATAAATAAAATCATTTTAAATTTTATGATATGGTGCATTTTTACTAAATAATCTCATTTAGTGTTTATATGTGAGCATTTTATGTTTCCACATTTTTCATTATATATGAATATTTCTCTATATTCTTTCTAGTATTCTAAAAAGATATTTTATCCATTTTTATAAAATATTTCATTTAAATTACATTCAAAAGATCTCGGACATTTCTTATCTATAAAGTGATTTTTATAAAAACTCTTAATGTTTGTTTTTCACCAAAGAAATATCCTTTAACATATATTATTCTCGATCAAGGATATTATTCTAATGATACTGTCCACCAACTTTTGCTGGATGAATTGTACAATGTTTTTTTGTTAAAGAAATGATCCATCACCATCTTTTTCTTCCCTAATAATTTGTAGTGTATTGACATGATTTATCTTCCATTGAATTTCTTCTATGAATATCCTATTTCTTATTCCTTTTATTGAAGGGGATTCTCCAAGATCTCATCCATTGATTGATTCTATAAATTACATACTAAACTGTATATACATTATTTATACTAAGTAATTTCAATGTTTTTGTGGGGAATGTATTATCTAAACAATACTCTATAAATCTTATTGATTTTGATGCTCACAACTACCCTTGTTTATATTACTAATGAAATCAATTTATGTAAATTTAACGAAATTAATATTCATTGACACATTTATTCTCGAATTATTTTCAAGACATTGATCTATTAGAAACATTTGTTAAGTATTAAAAATGTATTTCTAGAAATACTATGTGTACCTTACATGTGAAATCGTAACAAAAGGAATCAAACATATATTTGGAACATCACATATGAATCATGTACACAATTTTGTTGGAAAATTATTATTTATCAACCATACGTTTGGATGGAACCTGGTGTTTGAAAAAAGGGAAAGTATGGATAATAAACCCAACATTTGTAAGGAACCCTACATTTTAGGAAAAAAATGTATGGTACATCAACCCAACTATTTTAATCAACCATACATTTTCAACCTTGAGTTTGGTGTTTTTTCATCATGTGAAAGAACCCTACATTTGATTATTAAACAATGGAGTTTTAAATCTACTATGTTATCCACGATTTATGAAATGGTCTTGAAATAAATAAATATAAACTCAAAGTTGTTCACAATCTATTAAAAGGCTCATATTCAACAAAATAAATCATTTTATTTCTAAGGGAATATATAACTCTCTTTAATGATTTAAATTTTAATGATTGTGATTTATCAAGCTATATAATTATAACTTATATACCTAAAGTAAGTTTTGTGTTCTATATATATGGCCAGAGTATTTTCTCCCAGATATAATATATATATATGAATTTAAATTTTTTATATATCTTTTTCAATACAGAACTGATGCAAGGAAACAAAATATCGAGCAACTCTATTCAATCACATAAAACTATGTAATTGTTGTTGTTTGTTCATTGCTACAGTTATTAAAGGTCATTTAAAAATAAGGTCTCTTCAAAGGTATTATTACTTGAAGACTTTAATCATTAAATAATATGATATGTAGTATTTTAGTTGTTTTTGAACCTATGATCAATAACCTATTAATTTAATAAAATCAAACTCTTTTGATATATTAGAGTTTTGGCTGCATGAACTCATTCATGGAATATTATCATCTTATAAGACTAAGATGTGGAAAAACTAGTTCCCTATAAAATAACCAGAAGTCACTATAAATCCTTATTGTAAAATGTGTCTACTGTCTGCACTCAATTGTGATGTTGTTGTGATAATATTATTGTTCTAGGGAAAATCACCACGCTCATAGATAGAGTGTTGGTAGAGTGAACTAGGGAATATTTTTACCCAAACCACTATAAAAAAAATTGTTGTTATTTACTATTTATTTACTACTCAATTTTTATATAGAAGATAATGTTTCATATATATATAAATTACAAAGTAAGCCAAAAACAATAATTTTTCGTGATTTTAAAAGAAATCTCCTCCCATATCTTGTGTATCTTTGTGTTATTCTATCCTAACTGTTGGTACAAAAGGTTATATTTTTCATAAAGTAGATAAATATCTAGTAGTATTGAAAGTATATGTTTTATAAAAATACAAATGTCAATGGATAATCCTAGAGAATGTATGTCTATGATTTTTGTTCCATACTTCAATTGTGATAATTATTGATGTTGGAAATCTAGTATGATCATATATCAAAAGAATCCTAGATTTAAAGTCTCTATGAAGATTATCACTCCTTATTAATTTCTTGAGAAACTAGAAACATGGGATGCTAGAAAATAAGATGGTTATGAAATCAACTCTAATGAAATGAATTATACCATCCGAGGACTTCATTCTAAAAAATTCAATCGAGTATCAAAATTTACTACTACTTACGAAATGTGGTAGAAAAGTTTTGTTTCATATGAAGGAATAGATAATATTAGAAAAATTAGGTATGATAATGTATGTTTTCCACTCTTAGGATGTATGATTGTGAAATAATCACACAAATTAATAGTTTATTGATATAAATAGTCAATGAGGTTTCTGATTTAGGAACTACAATTTCCAAATCAGATCAAGAACTAAAATTACTCAGATTACTACCCTCAAAATGGAATGAGATATCTAATTCAATAATCCATTCACCACCAATCAAGTATTCGACAATGAAACAATTAATTAGAACCTTGATGATGTATTAAGTAAAATGAAAGCTATAGATGAAGATCATGGGATAGTAAAAATGGAAAACAGTTCCCTTAAAGTTACATTTGATAAGAATGAAAAGATATTGAGATATGATATCAAAATCTCAAAATATTTATACCATTGAAACTCTAAAATGAAACTAGATCAATTATCTTGGAAATTCATAGAATTCTATAAAAAGAAAAGATGATTCAAAAATTCATTTAAGAGAGATGAGAAAGGAACCAAATAAGTAAGATGCTATGAATTAAAACAAATGGGTCATGTTAGAACTAATATTCCCCAGCAAATGGTGTAACAACTCATCCCCCGGGGCCCATGCCATCACATACCCCTATCCCTCCTCCCGAATACCAGGGGTTGGAGACTATCACTGAAGGAACCACCCTGCAAGTACAAGGCATTTTCATGAGTACCTGTACACACGCACACACAACCACATCCCAAATATAGAAAATTAAACATGCATGAAACTAAAAAACCACTAAGTAAAAGTAAAAACTATATGTCAAATGGGCCAGAATACAAACCCAACAAAAAAATGTACTGAATAATGGATAGTAAAAGGAAACTCTATAATTCATTCGCTGAAAACCCAATTTTATGGGTAAGTGTTGAAAAGCTCCTGGAAGCTGTAGAAGTACGTCTCGTCTGCCTAGTCTCACTGGGCACCACCATTTCCTTGGCCACCAAGTCCCCTAACAATATTCTTAGTAGGGATCCCAAAACACAAATTAAATACCATAAATCAATCCACAAGGAAAACCCTGAAACATAATCATGAAGCATGATCATGACAAAAGACAGATCACACTAGGTATAATCTAGAGTATGGAAAGTAGGACCATCAGTCGGGTAATTGAACACCTTAGGTTGCTGAAGAACTCCTCCTTTATAAGTATAATGGGCCTACCGAGTAACATAAAATCTTCTTCCCACTATCCTTGGACTATAGTGGTACTCATCTCTGATGAGTTTCGTGGGTATGTTGGGTCACACAGAAGTCACTCCCCACCATGGGAATTCCGGGTCACGTAGAAGGAAAATCCCTCCTTGTCCATACTGAGGTACTCCTCCTATCGAGTACCATGGGTCTTTCATGTCACACATATCCACTCCCCACTGTGGGCCTTCCGGATCACATAGAAGCAGCTTCCTACTGGTCCATAGTATCTAATATGCATAGGGTCACTTGATAGTAGCCTTTATGTCTCATCCAACCTTACGGTTTCCAAAATCAGTGCTCTTGATTCTGAGAGAACCAATCCTCAAGCCAGTTTTCTAGTTCCAACTTCCATGAAATCCTCCATAGAGTATGCCAAATTTTCTACCTCATTGCAAGGGTTCTAATGCTGAAAAGGGATCATCAATCGGATGACTGATTTGAAAGATATTGGCATTTTTTCATAAAGGGAACGATTGGGTCTGGTCTGACCCAGTTGGACCAATCTGACCAGACCTAGATCTGCTGACCTGACCCAAACTCAGACTGGCCTGGGTATGGCTCGGTCCGGCCCGTTGGGCTGCGGTTCCAGCCTGATGGGGTCTGGTCCATTGAGCGGCCCGTGCCCTTCCTTATCCACCTGGATAAGACATTTTTGGAAGATGTGTTTGTCTCCCCTTCGCCCCGCGGGTTGTCTATGGGGCCAGTGCCTCTGCTGCGGTCATTTGACCATGACCTGCCACATGGGACACAGCACGGTGTCACGTCCATAGTGCACCAACACAGCTAGGTGTCTGCATCCACCCGCTGGCATATAGTTGGGTGGCTCTTGCCGCTCTAGAGCAGCCCGAGCCGGTTGTGGTGATCTTTTGGTGTGCCTTCATGTTACGCTGCCTTTGGGGGAAGTGGGTTCTTCTGTAGACCATCAGGTCTGCTCTGGTGGTGCGTTCGTCGCGCCGCTTGCGCCTATGGCCTCTGGGGGATGGCCTCTTCCCGAAAATGGCCTCATATTTTCCTTTTCTATATTTGGAGGATGCGACCATAAAGAACACATAAGAGGAGGGTCTTGGTCTTTGTTAGGGTTATCCCACACCCTCCGCGTTTGAAGTTTAAAAATAGGGGAGGCTTGGGATCACAGTTCTATCGGATAATCACCAATCTCAATAAAGAACCCCAAAGGAAAACACCCTCCCACAAGAACACACAATTTGAGGATAAACCTATTCATGGGTTGATCAGCATTCATTGTTTTAGAATAAGAACGAGAAAAACATAAAAAAAATTAAACCTGTACCTCAAAGAAGTTCCACATTAAACAATTATTCCCATAAAGATTCAAGAGGTTGAAGGAACTCTTCACTCACTAATCCCATTATTTGAGATGCACCAAAGTCGTTAATGATCCACTGACATTCATTGTTCATCATTGGAGAGGGTTTTCTCACTCATTTCATCATAGAAATTTCCAACATTTTATTCCGAACTCCCAAGCATGTTAACCCATAAAAATAAAACATGGCATAGAGTTTCTGTTGTTCTATGATTTCACGTGTTAAGCTGTACAATTTATGAAACAATGTATCTATTATGTTGCAATTAATACATTGTTACGCTGCATAGAACAATCCATTAATGAGCTTCATTTAATGTGCCTTGTCGCTGCACCACATTGTTGTTCTCCTCTACTCAATGGTGAGAGAAGAAAAATAAAATAACTTTATAAGTTATTTTATTATTTTTCTAAAATTCTGAAAACTTTCCTTTCCGATCGACCCTCTCTTGTCAAAGATATGTCTATTCTAAGTGAATTTTGACATTCTAGAATTCAACGGTGCCCTAAATATTTTTATCCGAGCACCCATTAAAAAGTTATAAAAACCCTCTAGAATTTTTATTTAATTTAATTTAAACAAGTTAAAAATTCCATTCTATGCTCACAAAGTCTTGGAATCACATTTTTTGAAAGTTCCTTTTCTCAAAATAATTTCATATAATTTAAAAAAATTGCATGGAAATTCTAGGACATTACAAAAGTAATAAAGAAGAAAGATGCAGAAGAAGAACTAGAAGAAAACTAATTATGATCATGAAGGGAAAATAGCTAAGAAATCTATCTAGAGTGTGTTTGAATACTCCAAAAGCACTTTTAAATCTCATTTATTAAAAGTTCCAAAATATCAAAGAAAATTTATAATTTATGGATAAAGAAGAAGATGAGGTATAAACCAATTACTCTTATACTTCTAACTCAGGTATCTCTTCAAATATAAAATTATCTTCTTAATAATCAATGGTTGAAGAAGAATATGATTCTTTAATAAAAAACATAAGTCACTAAAAAAAATTCATAATGTTGTTTTAAATGAAAATATGTCAGTTAAAAAAACATCAAGAACTAAAAGAAAAATTTAATAAAACTACATAAAGATATAAAAATCCTGAAAATATATAAGAACAAATCGATGAGGCCCTTCTCATCCAACCTAAAAATATAGATGAACATAAAATTCCAAAAAACATAATTAAATAACAAGAATTATATATTTTTTCAGCTGATTAAGTTTCACCACCAAAAAATCAACCAGTCAACAATGAGGAGAAAGAGGCTCTAACACAAGATGAAGATAAAATTATTCAAACTCATATTCAAGAAAAAGTATAATAGAAACTCAAATAACTGAGAAAACTCAACAATTACATTCTATCGCTACAAGGTTATTCTAAAATCAATTAATTTATTTTATAGTTGATTCCCTGGACAAGGAAACCTTTGAACATGTTGAGATCATAGAAGTTCTTGAGGATGGATTTTCTGTCTATAGTGAGAACAGTAAATAAAAATACTTATCCTTAGATGAAATATTCCAACCATCTTATGTTCATGGAGCCGAATCTTTTGATTTTATCAACAATATAATTGAAGGATTTTTTGTTCAATTAAAAAAACTAAGAGAAGAAAATTCAATTTTCCAATGTTAGTTAGAAGTAACAAGAAATTATTTATGAGATTTAATAATTTCAACTATTCCAAGAGAGGAATTAGAAATTGTTATGACTTAAATAAATAATCTTAGCGAAAGTACTATTTTAGGAAGATATTTTGTTGATTTTTGTAGAGAAATGTCAGATCAGTTTGAAAATATTCAAGAAGAATCTATTTCCAAAACAAATATTAGAGACCTAAAAATATATTTGGAAAGTCAGATTGATTCTGTTAGAGGTAGTGAACATCATTATATAACCTCTAAATCATCAGCTCAAAAATTATCCAAATTTAATCAGAATATTTGAAGAAATCACTACTATTTAGACTAGTTTAAATGATAAGATTCATATCTATAATATGACAGTGTACCTCTCAATGTGAATCTAGAAAACTAATGAGATCTTATTGAGAAACTAACTTTAGGAGAACCAAGAATTAGGACTATACTCAAATAGTTTGGATGAAGGTTACCTCAATTTATTCACTCAGAAGAAATAGTTCATGAATTTTAAAAAATGAATTTGGTTTAAATATTTAATATTGATCAAGATTATAAAATTTTGATGAGATGTTTATTTGAAAATATTACAGAAAATTTAAATGTAAATATGGAAGAATTGAAGGAATATCCTTAGTCCATTTGAGTTTAATTGGAATCTGACACCTCTTCTAAAATAGCCCTTTCACCTTCATCCATCACTTTTATTTAATCATTTCTCAGACAACATTACACTTTTAATCAAAAAAATAATTTTATGAATTAATGTTTCTTATTATATTTTATATTATCATATTTCTGTTTGTCTATACTCCCATAACATATATCATTTTTATCATAAAAATATATAACATTCATTTATAGTTATGTACTATATTGAATGTTTTAAAATACATTTTCATCTACTTTCTTTCTTATCTCACTCAAAGGAGGATAAATTTGGTTAAACACGATATAATTTATTAAATTAACAGCTTTTATTTTATAAAAACTGAATGAATGTTATTTGGAAGTTAATAACTATAATCTCAATATTTTTTAAAAGAAATTATTTGTGTTAACAAATCCTATATTTTCTAAGTTAATGTGTGTTTTTTGTGATCATCAATAAGGGGGATATTTTTGGGAATGCATTATGTAAAAAATACAATATAAATCATATTAATTTTGATGCTCAAAAATACCCTTAAATGTTTTACTAATGAAATTACATTAAGTGAATTTTAGGAAATTAATATTCAGTGAAATATTTATTCTAGAATTATATTCAAGACATTGATCCACAAGAAATATTTTTTATCTATACTGAACATTTTTTTGGATGCATTGATCACACCCTACGTACGAATCATGTACCCAACATTGTTGGAAAGGTATTGTTCATCAACCATACTTTTGGAAGGAACCCAACATTTGAGAAAATGGAATGTATGGATAATCAAACATAATTTTTTAAGAAACTCTAATTTTGAGGAAACAAAAGTATGGTACATCAAACATACTTTTGTAATAAATCATACATTATCAACCCCACGTTTGGTGTTTTTTCATCATATGAAGGAATCCTATGTTTGACTATTCAACAATGGAATTTTAAATCTATTATATTATCTCATATTTATGAAATGGTATTGATAGAAATGAATATTGACTAAAATCTATTTCATGACTGATTCAATGGAATGTATTCAACTAAATAAATCATTCATATTTCTAAGGGAAGTTATGACTCTCTAGAATGATTTAAATTTGAATGATTGTGGTCTATCGAGAGATATTCTTAGATCTTATCAACCAAAAGAAAGTTGTGTGTTCTATATATATGGGTAGGGTATCTTCACCTAGATAATATTTATATAAATATACATATATATATACAATGATATATTTTTGAAATATCTTTTTTAATAAAAAATTTCTACAGGGAAACAATAGATCAAGTCACCCAATTCAATCTCATGCTGCAATGTAATTACCTCTATTTCTTCATTACTTTAATTATTGAAAATCATTTACAACCAATATATTTTAAACAAAATTATTACTTGAATACTTTAATATTTGAAGAAGAAGATTTGTATTATGTTAGTTATTTCTGCAACTATGATCAACAACCAGTTAATTCAATCAAATCAAATGCTTTAAATTTATTAGATTTTTAGTTGTTCAAACTAAATCGTGAAAGAGTATCATCTTATTAGTCTAAGATATGGAGAAATGGGTTCCCTATAAAAAAACTAGAATTCTCTGTAATTCTTTATTGTAAAAGGTGTCCACTTCCTGCACTCATCTATGAAGGTCTTGTGAAAAGAGGATTGTTCTAGTGAAAATCACCAAACTCAAAGAGAGGGTGTTGGTAGAGTGGACTAGGGTATCTTTGTACCATGAACCACTATAAAAATTTTTTTTTTCTTCTTTATTCTTTTTCCTCTACTCAATTTAATTAAATAAGATAACATTGTATATCTACATAAATAGAAAAGTAATCCAAAAGTAATAATATCTTAGGATTATCAAAAAGACACAATTCACCTCCTCTTTGGTATCTTTATATTATTCTAACCTAAGAGTGTTGTCTTTTTTAAATGTTATTTACCAATAATATTACTTTTTTACATTGTATTCCAACTTATATTTCATGGGTTTATCATTTTTTTGGTATTATGGTTGTTCACCTTAAATGATTCTATTTTAAATAGATATGATACCCATTTCCCTTCTATATGTTATTTATAATATGATGATGATTGGTTTAGTGGAACACCTATGTATGGATGAATATGGGTGGGGTCTAATATACCCAAACAATGCATGGTTTAAATGTTTAACTATTATAAGACATGTATATGAGGGAACAATTTAGTTTCTTTCAAGCATGGGTGCAATTGTGTTACTCATGAAGGTGATGTATACACTGGTATAATTATGTTGTCTTACAAGGATGGGTTAATATCTGTGAATCACGAAGGTGATGTTTCCCTATGAAAATGTCAATAACACATTTATATGGTATTATAATGTTACACTCTTAGGGATCATGTTTATTTATTAATGTCTCAACAGTCTTGATTAATTAATTTTTTCTAACATCGTGATTTAGGATCTATTCATTGATGGGTATAACTTTATTATGTATCCTAATTTTACCAATATGATCATTTCTTATCACTTATGTATTTTTATTCTCACTCATATTGATATTATATTTCCCCATTCATATGTTGTTTCATGTTCTTATAATCTCACCCTTGATGATTTGTTGATAAGTTTATTTTTTCCCCTTCAATGAGCATTTGATCTCTCTCATTTCTTACATTTCCTTTCCCTAGGTTATGAGGATAAGAATAACTTTTTTAAGTATATATGGGAGTTTATAAGGGTTTTATTATAAGAAATGTTCACATGTATTGTAAAATAAATTTATTATGTAGCTAGTTCTCAAAGGCATTAAACCAATATGTTGTTTGACTTATGTGAGATTACTGTGAGATGTAATACAAATGAGTAATTTTTGAAAGTTTATCTTGGATTATCTCACTTGGTGTCAAATTTAATTTGTATAAGTTTTTTCTTTTAGCACCAAACTGAAGTGTGTGGGTCTGTGGATCCTCAGTTAGTCCCCCTATATGGCCTTGAACTATTCAACCGAAACTATGTGATATTTGATTCATATTAACCATAATATGTTGGAAACCTCTTGGATGTTTAGGAAAAACACCACATGGGTCTATGACACATGAACCTAAAAGTAATTTCACTTATTAATGGATGACCAAACTTAATATTTTGAGCCTCAGTTAGTCCTCCTATATGGCCTTCAACTATTCAACCGAAACTATGTGATATTTGATTCATATTAACCATAATATGTTGGAAACCTCTTGGATGTTTGGGAAAAACACCCCATGGGTCTATGACACATGAACCTAAAAGTAATTTCACTTATTAATGGATGACCAACCTTAATATGTTCCACAACGGTCTTTAAAAGATGACCATAAAAGGTATGATGTGTCCCATTAAGTGGAATTGAACTACATGGGTTCTGAATACCCTCATAGGGATATATAAGAATCCCATTATCATAGCCCAACCCAACACCACAACACCTACTGCCTCCCTAAATGGAAATAAATTAAATAGTTCCTAGATCATCATATTTAAGACACAATAAATATAGAAAACTCAGATACATCTAATTAGAGAACCTATGATATATACAGATGTTCATATTGATCCATGATTTTAGTTAAAACTATTTCACGGTGATAACCAATCCATCACTTGAATTTAGTAAAGATTCACAAAAATAACTTAAATCTATAAGAGATCCCTAGTATAGGTAATTATTCCCACAAAAAATGGTGATATGGGCTTGACCTCCCTTCCTATTGTCCAATTTATAACCTAAGGATCATTGTAAATCCCTAATGATTGGATACCTTTGGAAAAAGGTCTCTATTGACTAAAAATAAACACAGGTATGGTGTGCATTGAAAACATTATCCTGGAAAGATAGTGGGATTAAGAATTTTAATTTAGTGCGGGGTTTTAATGGAAATTACATAGATTTTTTAAAAATAGGTTATGAATGTAAATTATGTGGGAATTTTATTTCCTAAGAATAATTGAATTAAGGGGGATTCATTTCCAATTGGAGGAATTTCCCTTGATTATTCATAATTTATCTAAAAAATATAACCCTATGTGATGATGTCAATATGGGGTGGAATAGGCTAAACAATGAGTGTTACATTAAAAAAGTGATGAGTGGTGATCATCAAAAGGATCAAGATATATGATCAACAATAAACATGATGTTATATTTTTTTATAATTAATTTCAACCCATTCTATGCATGACCTAATTTTTTCCCCCAATAAAGTTTTAGAAATGGAGAAACATGATAATAATTATACGATTATAAAAATATTTAAAATATTTGGGAAAAATTTTTGTTACATTTAAACTTGGATTAGTTTCATTTTCTCTACAAGAATTCATTTTTATTACATCAATTATCCTCGATCACATACTCTTTTTTAGACAATAATTATTTTTTCAAGGTATTAATATGAAATATTAATTTCAATTTTTTTCTTGAATTACAAAGGTAATTTTATCAATGATTATTCAGTTAATAATACTACAAAATGATCAACATGAAAAATATTAATAATTTTGAAATCAATATTTTCTAATGGAATTTGGTAATGAAAATTATTTTTGACGAATTTGTTTCAGTGAGAGTTCATTCATGAATTGTCATTAATGAATTCGTTATGCTTGATTTTGATTCATCCTTAAATTATAAATATAATAATATTATTATTATTATTAAAAATATAAATATTTTTCATTGGAAAATTATAATTGGTGGATAACATAAAATGTTGAATGGTGATGGGAGATAATGAATGATGAAGAATCATGAAACTATTCATTCCAAATATGATTCTTTTGTTAACGATATTTTTTAATCTTTGATAAACATGGACACCAACTAGTTTTTGTGTTATTATAATTTCCATAGATCACCATTCTTCAATTTAAAAATTTATTAATTCACTGTTTTGGGTTATGATCATATATAATCAATGATTTTATAAGTGTGGATCAAGGGCTCATGGTCGATCAAGGAAGTGGTCATGTGACAGGTTCTAGATGAGGTTGTGGATATGATTTTTTTATATTTTTTATATGACCTAAATGATGAAGAATAGACTCAAAAGCTCCACCAAGGTGAAATATAGGGCTCAAGTTTGTTAGGGTCCAAAGGAATCAAATTCATGAATATAACTGAAGGAGATGATGATAGTTTCTATGGGAAACATAGAGGACTATGTTGAGTCAATAAGGTTTTCCTTATGACTTTTTCATTCCTTCTTGTTTTGAAAATCACAAACACCTTTCTTAAGGAAAAATGCTTTCTTAAGGAAAAATGCTTTCTTAAGGAAAAATGCTTTCTTAAGGAAAAATGCTTTCTTAAGGAAAAATGCTTTCTTAAGGAAAAATGCTTTCTTAAGGAAAAATGCATTCTTAAGGAAAAATGCTTTCTTAAAGAAAAATGCTTTCTTAAGGAAAATTGCTTTTATAAGGAAATTTATCTTTATCATATTTTCATCTATATTTTTTCCTAAGTATAAAATTCGGATTCATTTCTGTTTTCTCGGATTTGTTTAAAACTTTGATATAAAGTATTCTGTCTGAGGATCCAAATTCTGGATAAGAACTGTAAGGAAGTTCCACTACGGATTCCAAATGAGAACTGTAATAACGTATCATTCCGAATTCCGGATATGAACTCTGACTAAGTTCTATTCCAGATTCAGGATACGAATTCTTATGAAGTTCGACATTGTATTCTCATTACGAATTACAACGAAGAATTCTCATTACGAATTCTGATAATGAATTTTCATTATGAACTATGGTGATGAAATCTCATTACGAATTCTGATGACGAATTATCATTCCGAATTCTCATTCTTAATTCACCTATTAAATAGAATCTGATCATCTTTGTTTTATACACTATGAATTAATTCAGACTCCGAAAAATATTTTGGTTAGACTCCGAACTTTTATTCTGCTTACATCTCTATAATTTTTCTACTCTTTATTATTTTCCTTACACTCCGAACCTTCACTCTGAAGCTTTCATTCCGAACTTTTGAGTTAGAATTAAAACGATGACGTACATTCTGTTACACTTGTTTTGTTATAGAATGATGTCGTCTATTTTTTTATAAACTAACCGTTGTCTAAGTGACACGTGTACAGGTCCCTCCGATCTTTAAGGAAAATATGATCGTTGGAGAGGGAGCCGACCTTACTTATAAATACGAGCTCATTTGAAAGAGCTCAGAGCTGAAAGGCTGACTGATCTTTGACTCATGTGATTACATGCTTGAAGTGATTTCTAGAGAGAGAGCCTCTTATTAACTCTCAAAGCTTCGTGTGACTCCGAATGTTGGTGATTACATTCGAGGACTTCCTGGGATAGGAAGACAGAGGTGCCGACTACCTTGAAGTTCGAGGTCTTCCTTGCTGAGGAAGACAGAGGTTTACAACTACCTTGAAGTTGAGGGCTTGCGGGGATAGCAAGACAGAGACACTCCGATCTTCGTATCGAGGGCTTCCCCTGCTGTGGGTAAGACAGACTTTCTTGAAAGTATAAATCAAGGGACCTTTATCCAAGGTTGTTGGATACCCTTCTCTTTGGGTTAAAAGACTATCATCTTGTTACTTTTAGTTTAACTACTTGTTTAATTTCCGCTGCATTTTGTATTATAAGGAAACTATAACTTTCTTATACTTCCTTACTTGTACTCTGTTTCATTTAGATTCTATATGCTTTATGGTAGAATCTCATATTGTAATCTTTTGTTATGTTTCAATTCCCGAAACCATATTTCCGGAACCTACTTTCGGAATCTCTTTCCAAGTTTGCATTCAGTATTAGAGGTGTTGTGAATTTGTTTAGTTTAACATTGTTAAACTTAGTCCTTTCCTTTGCTTAAGGAAAACATAGTTATTTGTAACAAACTTTAAAGGTTCCAAAGGAATTTTTAAAGATTACAATTCACCCCCCCCCCCTCTTGTAAATTGAGCATCTACATCACTATTTCGATCCTACAATTGGTATCAAAGGAGGTCTCTGAAATACTTATACTTACAAATAAGTTTTTCTTGTTCAATTTATCATTCCGAACTTTTCCATTCCGAACTTGTCCATTCCGAACTTTGTTATTACAAGACTTTTGCTACTTACAAATTTGTGTGCCAAAGGTTATTCAAGTATGGCATGAATTAATGTTGGTTCGATTGATAATCTAAATCCAACAAGACCACCTATATTTGATGGTAATGACTATGATTACTGGAGAGATCGTATGAAGACTTTTGTTATCAACACTGGAGTGGACAATTTTGTAATGCTTACTGGTGATTATAAAATTCCTGACAAGGAAGTTAGAACTTTCACTAACCAGGAAAAGCAAGAATATCAACTCAACTATAAGGTATGCAATACTCTACTGTGTTCAATGACTATAAATATATATAGCCAAATTTCTTCTTGTGAAGCAGCTAACTGTATCTGGAAGAAGTTAGAGGTTACACACTTTGTGACTTCTAAAGTGATTGAGACTAGAAGAGCTATGCTTAGAGCTGAATATCATGTCTTTAACTTTCCTTATGGAGAACCAATCTGTAAAGTTCAACAGAGATTCATGACTATAGTCAACAGCTTACAATCTATGGGAGAGAAAGGTTTAGATGATGAAGCTCTTGTGGATAAGATAATTGATATTATGCCCAATGAGTGTGAATCCAAAAGAACAGCTATAGATGAGAACAGGAAAGTGACTCGAATTTCTCTTGATGAGCTTTTTGGAACTCTTCTCCAACATGAAACC
The DNA here is from genome assembly GCA_963277665.1 of Viscum album. Classification (NCBI taxonomy): domain Eukaryota; kingdom Viridiplantae; phylum Streptophyta; class Magnoliopsida; order Santalales; family Viscaceae; genus Viscum; species Viscum album. Next base: position 1,467,767,591 of record OY728125.1, on the reverse strand, counting down.
AGAATGAAGAGAGATTCTGACAACATCAAAAAAAATGGAAATGGTACTATTGCTTTCACAACAACATCAAATCATATGAAAGCTAAGACTCCTGAGAGAGTAACCAGATCTAAGTCTAAAAAGATGGTATTTCAATCAGATTCTAGTGAGAGTGAAATATCATAAAATAAACTAGAAAATCTTGCTCTAAGGATGAACAAGATAGATGGACAGAGAAATTTCCAATCAAAGTATAAGAAAAAGGACAGGAAAGATAAGAAAGATGGAGAAGTTACTTGTTATGAATGCAAAAAAGCTAGACATATTAGACCAGATTGCCCTATGCTCAAAAATAAAGAAAGAAAAGAAAGGCATTCAGATAGGAACAGAAAGAAATATTATAAAGCTAATGCTAAGAAAGTTTTGAAAGCCAATGACACCTGGAGTGCAAGTGGTGGTGACTCTTCAGATGAATCTTCTGATTATGAATCTTCAGGACAGAAGAATCTTGGTCTTATAGCCAGATTACCTATTGATAATCATTGTTTTATGGCTAAGGTACGAAATGCTGAATCATTGACCAATGTTTCTTTAAATTCTAATGATAGTAAGTATTATAACTCTTCTGATGAAGAATCATCTTCTGATGAGGAAAATACTTTACCTACTTATGAAGAAGTCTCTTGGTTTACTGAACTTCTTGAAATTGAGAATTCTAAACTCAATAGGAAACTTGATAAGGAAAACTCTAGGAATTATATTCTTACAAAAGAGATATCAGATCTGTCTAAAGATCTTGATAAAAAAAATACTGATTTTGAAAGTATTTCAAAAAATCTTGAGGAAGTAAGTTCTGAGAAGAACAAACTTTCTAAAGAATTAGAAAAATTAATTTCTAAAAAAAATGTTTTCGAGCCTAACTCTTATTCAAAAACTAATGATTTTGAGGATAAAAACTTGGTTGTAAAACTCAAGTCTGAAATTTTTTCCTTAAATAAGTGTTTATCAAATTTCACCCATGGTAAGGAAAATTTTGATAAAATGTATTCTCAAATACGACCTTTGAGAAATAAATCCGGATTTGGTTATACCCATGCAAAACCAATTTTTAGTAACAATTATTTTGTTCCTCAAAGTGCCCCATTTTGTACCAAGTGTCAATGTGGTGGCCACTGGGTAAAGAATTGTTCCTTAAACAAAACCCAATCTTTAGGATTTCACAAAGCTTACTTCTCTAAGAAGATGTGGGTTCCTAAAATTTTATTATCTGGAAATCTAGGATCCAAAAAAGTTTGGATTCCGAAAGTCTAATTTACTTCTTGATTTCAGGAAAATAAAGAGAGTACCAGCAACAATACATGGTACATGGATAGTGGATGTTCCCTGCACATGACTGGTAACAAAAGCTATTTTGAAAAGATTATCAAAACGAAAGAGGAAAGGTAACTTTCGGAGATAATTCTAAGGGAGAGATTGTTGGTATTGGTAATATTGTTTTTCTTGGTAAAACCTTGATTTCAAATGTTCTTTTTGTTAAGGGTCTTAAGCACAACCTCATTAGCATAAGCCAGTTATGTGATGAAGGTTACCTTGTGAATTTTAGGAATGATAAGTGCTTAGTTCACAATTCCAAGGAAGAATTTATTCTCTCAGCCAACAGGCAAGAGAATGTTTACACCTTAAATCTAGAAGACCTCAAGAGTCAAGATTTACCTTGCCTAAGTGCAATGGAAGATCATTCCTGGTTATGGCATAGAAGACTAGGACACTGTAACCTTAGGATCCTATGTAAACTCTCTAAGAAGAAACTAGTTAAGGATCTACCGAAGCTTAGATTTGATACTTCTAAAGTTTTTGATCCTTGTCAATATGGAAAACAACATAAATCTAGTTTTAAATCAATCGGTTAAGTCTCAACAACCAATGCATTACAGTTAGTGCACATGGATCTTTTTGGTCCAACACAAACTGGAAGTATTTGAGGCAAATACTATGTGTTTGTTCAAGTTGATGATTACACTAGATTTACTTGGGTTTATTTTCTAATAAAGAAATATGGAGCTTTTTCTTATTTAAAAAGTTTTAGAGCTGAAGTTAAAAATGAGAAAAACCTTCCATTGAAAACTCTTCATAGTGATTATGGAGGAGAATTTCAAAATTCTGATTTTGAAACTTTTTGTAGTAAGAACGGTATTACTCACAATTTTTCAACACCTAGAACTCCTCAATAGAATGGTGTATTTGAAAGAAGAAATAGAATTCTTCAAGAGATAACTAGAACCATGTTGAGTGAATATTCTATAGCTAGAAATTTTTGGGCTGAAGCTGTAAGTACTGCTTGTTATACTATAAATCGAGTTTTGATTAGACCTTTTCTTAATAAATCTCCTTATGAGTTATGGAATGGTAGAAAACCAAGATTATCCTACTTCAAGGTTTTTGGTTGCAAATTATTCATTTTGAATACTAAATATAATTTACATAAATTCACACCAAAATCTGATGAAGGAATTTTCTTAGGTTATTCCATAACATCTAGGGATTATAGAGTTTTTAATAAAAACACTTGTACTGTTGAAGAAACAGTACATGTAAAATTTGATGAGTCAGATCCTTTTGTTTTTAAACCATCCCTACCTACATCCACGGATGTGTTTTCAAAAACTGATTATCAACCTTTGATAGAAGAACCTTCTGATAAGGATAATGTTCTAGAAGATACTTCTGAAACATTTACCCCAGAAGACTTTCTACCCGATGTTGATGAACAGGTTTTACAAAACAAAAATCAGGTGTTTCTTAAGAATCATCCTAGTGATAGTATCATTGGTGATGTAAGTCAACCTGTAAGAACTAGAAGTTCCTTAAGAAATGAAGTATAACATCTAGCATTTCTTTCCCAATTAGAACCTAAAAGCACTGATGAAGCTTTAGGTGATGATGATTGGATTAAAGCCATGCCAGATGAACTAAATGAATTCGAAAGGAATAAAGTCTGGACCTTGGTTGAAAGACCTAAGGAAACTTCTGTTATTGGAGTAAAATGGGTTTTCAGAAATAAATGTGATGAAAATGGAATCATAGTAAGAAATAAAGCTAGACTTGTTGCTAAAGGCTATAATTAGCAAGAAGGAATAGACTATGAAGAAACCTATGCTCCAGTAGCTAGACTTGAATCTATCCATATTCTACTTGCCATTGCAGCATTCTTTAATTTCAAACTTTTCAAAATGGATGTGAAATGTGCTTTTCTTAACAGTTATGTTCAAGAGGAAGTCTTTGTTGAACAACCTCCTGGTTTTGAAGATACAAAACATCCTGATCATGTTTATAGACTTACCAAATCTTTGTATGGTCTTAAACAAGCCCCACGAGCATGGTATGATAGACTCACTGGATTTTTGCTTCAAAATAACCATGTTAAGGGAAATGCAGATCCAACTCTTTTTATAAAGAAAGAAAAGAAAAATGTTTTGATTGTTCAAATTTATGTTGATGACATCATATTTGGTTCAACTCAGCATTCTTTGACCGACTCTTTCGCAAGTCTAATGAAATCTGAGTTTGAAATGAGTATGATGGGTGAGTTAACTTTTTTCCTTGGTTTTCAAATTTCTCAAAAACCAGAAGGAACCTATATATCTCAACATAAGTATATTAAAGATCGTCTTAAAAAGTATGGTTATGACAATACTAAGAGTATAAGTACTCCTATTGGTACCTCAAACTCTTTAGATCTTGATGAAGTTGGGAAACCAGTTGATCAAACAGCTTTTAGAGGTATGATAGGAAGTTTACTTTACTTAACAGCTATTCGACCAGACTTAATGTTTTCAGTATGCTTATGTTCAAGATATCAATCCAATCCTAAGGAATCTCACCTAAAGGCAGTAAAAAGAATTTTTTCGCTACCTTAAGGGAACCATGGATCTAGGATTATTTTATACTTCTGGAAATGATTTTATCCTTAAAAGCTTTTCTGATGCTGACTTTGGTGGATGTAGAATGGATAGAAAAAGTACATATGGAACTTGTCATTTCTTAGGAGATTCGTTAGTTTCTTGGTCCTGCAAGAAGCAACATTCTGTAGCACTATCCACTGCTGAAGCTGAATATGTAGCAGCTGGTAGTTGTTGTGCTCAAGTGTTGTGGATGCAACACACACTCACAGACTATGTCTTGAGTTTTACTAAAACTCAAATTTTGTGTGATAACACAATCTTCATTACCCTCAGTAAGAACCCTGCACATCACTCCCGTGAAAAACACATAGATATTAGGCATCAATTTCTTAGGGATCACACACTTAAAGGAGATATTATTCTTCAGTTTATCGAAACACAAGATCAACTTGCTGATATTTTCACAAAATCGATGCCTTCTGATAGATTTGAATACATTAAACAGAAGTTAGGGATGATAACCGTAAGGTAATATTTCTTATGTAACTTTCTATTGAAAAAGTCTCCTTACAGCAATAAACTCCTTTTCAAAGGGGGGGTATATTTTGTTTCATAGTTTAACAATGTTTTTTTTGGTTTTTTTTTCAAACTTTTTGGAAAGAAGATTTCTGGAATGGAATCTCCGGAACTACAATTTTTCAGAATGGACATTTCCTTACAGAACACTTCTGGAATGGAAGTATTCGTATTGAAAACATCCGGAATGGAAAATTTCGTACTGGTATTTTCATAACCGAATTTGCATACTAAATCTTTCATAATAAGTAATTCGTTTTCAAAATTTTATAATGAATTTTTCGTACTAAGTTTTTCCTTACTAAGTTTGTTTTTCGTACTGAGTTTTCCGTAATGAGTCTTCCGCAATAAGTTTTTCATACTAAGTTTATTTTCCATAGTAAAGTTTTTGCAAACTCTGTCTTCTCATAATAAAGTTTTTTTCGTAGTCATTTTTATATTACCCATTACGAATAATCCTCCTAAGCCAATCTGAAAGTTATGATTACCTTACTCAGGTTTTCGTAGTCATATTTTACTTGCTGGCATTTTCTTGTATTATGTTTTCGGATTATAGTTTTCTTAATTCCTTGTTTTAATAAAAACCTCAAAAAGATCGGATTCAAGTTTTCAACCGTCAGATCTGATCTCAGCTTATCCCAACTGTTAGATCAACCGAGGAAGTTGAACTGTTGTTCCATTGCCTATATAAAGGGGACCCAAATACTCGTCCCACATCGATTTCAAGCTCTCGCGTCCCGAATCTATTCCTCTCTGATTTAAGGCCGTTCCGAACCTCAGATTTCTCCGTTCCAAACTTCTCATAGGACTTCAGATCTGAATGTCTGCGGAATTAGCGTCTCAAGAAATGTCATCCACCAAGCCTATTTCACAATGGTTAGTTTACAGAGAAAGGTTAGTCCATCCGGATTTCTTCAACAACTATGATTCTCTTATTTTGAAGAATATTAAGTTGAATGGCTGGGAAGATATTGCTGTATCCATACCGGGGAATCAAGACGATGTATTTTCGGAGTTACTTGTTGAGTTCTATGAATCAGTTTCCTTCTTTAAGGAAGATAATATGGAGAAATTTTCTTTTAAGTCTTATGGTAAGACTTACAAACTTTCTTATACCAAGGAAGCAAGCTTGGTAGGGTTGTCCTATGAAGGAGAAGCCGAGTTTATATCTCACATTTTTCCGGATTCTAAGGGTAGCTTTGACAAAGAAAAAGCCTAGAAAACTCTCGGACTCTCAGATGACAAAGCTCCGAAGATTGCTAGTTTGCCTACAAATTTCTGAATTCTAGAGTTGTGGGTACAAGGGCTTATCATACAGGGGAAAGGTGATAAAGATAGCTTGAAGAAGAGTGAGATCTATATCTTATATTTCCTGATAAATCGATGGAAGTTTAACTTCATGAGGCACATTCTTATAACCATTGAGAATCTTAAGAAAGGAAATCTCAGAGCCCAGATCGTAATGTACCCAGCAATTTTATCAAAGTTAATAGTTCGTTTCCTTGAGTCCTTCAAGGAAGCTTGCAGATCTAAGCTAAGGGTTTGAAAAATTTTGTTGGTCAGTGATGATACTCTTAAGAGGATGGATGTGGCTTTCAACAACGAGACTGGTGAGTTCTTCGATCTGCCTACTCAAGAAGAAGCGGCTCTGAAGGCTGCTGAACCGGAATCATCTAAGCCAGTAAAGAAAAGAAAGTTGAAGGAAGTTTCAACTGAAGTTGAGGATCCTAAATATAAGGAAGTTCAAACTGCACCTCCCAAACCAAAGAAGAAGAAGGCCTTTCCTGATGAGGTTGTTGCGAAGTGGAGAGCAGATAAAGATAAAAGGAAAGAAGGGGATCTGCAGTTCGGATTGGACCCTGCGGAGGCTAAGTCCTTAAAGGAGAGAACTACTGATGAGCTTGAAAAACAAGTAAAGGAAAAGAAGCTCAAGAAGAAGATGTCAGAAGCCGAGGCAGTTCAAGCGTTGTTAAAGTTTAATGAGATGGTATCCGGAAGCATTCTAGTTCCGAGATCTTTCTCCCTGGAATCTCTACCTGAAACTCCAGGAAGAAACCTTGATTTTTCGGAAGAGACTAGAGCTGAGCATATTGAGAAACTTGAGCAGATTCAGCAAATGGGATAGGAAGAAGTAGTTGCTGAAGGAAGTGGTGAAAAAGGAGATTTATTGAAAGAAGTAGATGATTATAAGGGGTCGCCTTCGGAACATCTATCACTCCGAACTTCAGAGGATGAATCATCTAAGTTAGTAACTCCAGAGAAGGATAAGAATGAGGAAGATTTTGTTCAAAAAGTTGTTGATGATATTGTTCAAGTGTCTACTGGCGAGTAGAAAACCCCTGATCAAGAGTCGATTCTGAAAAAAGACAAGGGAAAACAACTCCTTGTTGAGACTCTGAAATCAGTGGCTAGCAAGAAAAGAGAATATGGTGATTCATCTAAAAGGAAGTTGGAGATTATTGAGGAAGAAAATTCTCCAAGAAAAGTTTCAGATTCGGATTCATCCTCGGTGGGGCATGACTTTGTTGTCCAGTCTTTAAAGAAGTTGGTGGGATCCATTCCGACCTTCTCAAGTATTGATTCAAGATTTCAGATGCTCCAACATGCTTTGAATCAGAAAACTGACTCCGTATCTATGGTTATGGACAAGTGCGTTGAGATTGAGGCTCAGTTCAAAACTTTCTTTGATGGCTACGAAGCTCATAGAAAATCTTGCAAGAGGTTAAAAAATTGGTCGAAAAAGACTGTTGAAGAGATGAGCTTATTCGATGAGTTTCAAGACAATGTTAAAGATGCCTTCAAGACTGAGGACGGGAAGATAAATGAGCTGACTTACTCCTTTGAAGAGAAGCTGACAGATGAAAAGAACTTCCGGATTCAAGAAGTCAGAGATCTGAATGGGAAGTTGAATTCTGTTTCTCAGAACTGGAAATTTGAAAGGGATCATCGGATTGAGTTTGAACAGAAGATGAAGTCTAAGGAAGAAAAGATCAAGGCTCAGGAAGAAAAGCTGAAAGCCCAGGAAGAAAAGATTGAAGTTCAATTTGCAAGAATAGTTTCTAAGAGAAGCAAGCTGAAGAAGATCATAAAGACCTGAATAAGATCAAGACTATTCTTAAGGGGATCATTTCGAAGGAAAAAGATCCGAAATAACCATATCCTATCTTTTTGTTGTATCTATTTTTCTTTGTTGCCGACAGTTCAAAGCTAATGAAAAATGTGCTTCTTGTTTCTTTTTGTTGTTACTAATTTTTCAAGTATTTTTTTTTTTCATTCCCTCGATCTCTTTTTGAAAATCACAAAGGGGGAGAAGGAAAAGATCCTTAAGAAAAAGAAGAACTCTAATAAGATTTTATCTAAGGGGGAGAAGGAAAAGATTCTTATGGAAGAAGAACTCTAATAAGAATTTATCTTAGGGGGAGTTTTTTTTAAGAAGACTTTTTCATTCGTAATAAAATGTCACTCCAGAAATATAAATACGATACTTAGAGTTTCAAGGCCTAAGGGGGAGTTAGTTATATTCATCAATATCCTTAAAGCAAAGGGAGATAATCCTTAATGTTTTTCTTTCCTCTTAGAATTTATTTTTCGTAAGGATGTTTGTGCTTTCCAAAAAGGGGGAGATTGTCGAGTCAATAAGGTTTTCCTTATGAATTTTTCATTCCTTCTTGTTTTGAAAATAAAAAACACCGTTCTTAAGGAAAAATGCTTTCTTAAGGAAAAATGCTTTCTTAAGGAAAAATGCTTTCTTAAGGAAAAATGGTTTCTTAAGGAAAAATGCTTTCATAAAGAAAAATGCTTTCTTAAGGAAAATTGCTTTTATAAGGAAATTTATCTTTATCATATTTTCATCCATATTTTTTCCTAAGTATAAAATTCGGATTCATTTCTATTTTCTCGGATTTGTTTAAAACTTTGATATAAAGTATTCTGTTTGAGGATCCGAATTCTGGAAAAGAACTGTAAGGAAGTTCCACTCCGGATTCCAGATGAGAACTGTAATAAAGTATCATTCCGAATTCCGGATATGAAATCTGACTAAGTTCTATTCCAGATTCAGGATACGAATTCTTATGAAGTTCGACATTGAATTCTCATTACGAATTTTAATGACGAATTCTCATTACGAATTCTGATAATGAATTTTCATTATGAACTATGATAATGAAATCTCATTACGAATTCTGATGACGAATTATCATTCCGAATTCTCATTCCGAATTCACTTATTAAACAGAATCTGATCATATTTATTTTATACACTCTGAATTAATTCAGACTCCGAAAAATATTTTGGTTAGACTCCGAACATTTATTCTGCTTACATCTCTATAATTTGTCTACTCTTTATTATTTTCCTTACACTCCGAAGCTTTCATTCCGAACTTTTGAGTTATAATTAAAACGATGTCGTACATTCTGTTACAGTTGTTTTGTTATAAAACGATGTCGTCTATTTTGTTATAAACTAACTGTTGTCTAAGTGACACGTGTACAGGTCCCTCCGATCTTTAAGGAAAATATGACCTTTGGAGAAGGAGCCGACCTTACCTATAAATAGGAGCTCATTTGAAAGAGATCAGACCTGAAAGGCTGACTGATCTTTGACTCATGTGATTACATGCTTGAAGTGATTTCTAGAGAGAGAGGCTCTTATAAACTCTCAATGCTACGTGCGACTCCGAATGTTGGTGATTACATTCGAGTACTTTCGGGGATAGGAAGACAGAGGTGCCGACTACCTTGATGTTCGAGGGCTTCCTTGCTGAGAAAGACAGAGGTTGCCAACTACCTTGAAGTTGAGGGCTTGTGGGGATAGCAAGACAGAGACACTCTGATCTTCGTATCAAGGGCTTACCCTGGTGTGGGAAAGACATACTTTCTTGAAAGTATAAATCAAGGGACCTTTATCCAAGGTTGTTGGATACCCTTCTCTTTGGGTTAAAAGACTATCATCGTGTTACTTGTAGTTTAACTACTTGTTTAATTTCCGCTGCATTTTGTATTATAAGGAAAGTATAACTTTCTTATACTTCCTTACTTGTACTCTGTTTCATTTAGATTCTATACGCTTTAAGGTAGAATCTCATATTGTAATCTTTTGTTACGTTTCAATTCCCGGAACCATATTTCCAAAACCTACTTTCGGAATCTCTTTCCAAGTTTGCATTCGGTATTAGAGGTGTTGTGAATTTGTTTAGTTTAACTTTTTTAAACTTAGTCCTTTCCTTTGCTTAAGGAAAACATAGTTATTTGTAATTAACATTAAAGGTTCCAAAGGAATTTTTAAAGTTTACAATTTACCCCCCCCCCTCTTGTAAGTTGAGCATCTACATCACTATTTCGATCCTACAGACTACACATTCTATATCTGGAAATCCTAACTTCATAGTGTGTAGTACGCCTTGTCACATGATGTGTATTTAAAATAATATGGGGTTAGGGTTATAAATTTTCAAAAATATTGCATATTTTGTGACCATAGGTCACACACCATTAAAATATGGACTCCAAGCCTCAGTATAAATTGTAGTATACACTAGGTAAATTCTTTGGTCCCACACACCATTTAGTATAGAGTACACATCATGTATGGAGAGAGAGATGCCCCTCTATATAACTAATATAAACACAAATCAAAATAAGAAGTTCCATCACTCGATTATTATAGTACATGTCGTGTATTTAGAAAATACAATTTGGTGTGTACTATAAGTAAATGTGAGTTGGAACATTGGGTTTTAATGGTTTTATACCTTATATGGACACCATGTAGGTCAACCCCACATTTATCGGCTAATAATTAGTATATTACTAGCTACTGATCGAGGCCCACAGATCGTGTTCTTTAAACTACATATAATATATTATTCTTACATTAGTGTTTTCCATGAGTTTTTATTTGTGTGTTAGAAACTAACAAATGAATAATATATCTTGATAAATTTTACACACAAAATGAAATGATTATAGTATAAGTTTTAGTAGGTGTTTTTTCCAATGTGTTTGGATAATTTCAAGATTTTAGAATTATAGTGATGGTGACGGGGTGTGTAGAGGAAACAAGGGAATACATGAGGTTGGTAACCCCCCAAAACACGTTATTTTAAAGGTGAAAATCCTATTTAGATTTCATTGTTTAGGTAATGCTATTTTATGAAGGAGTGTACTTCCACTGCATATGGAGTATTTTAACCCCCTGAAAAATTAAAATAATATGAGATTAGGAACATGTGCTCCATAGGAGTCTAGAACCCCCTTAGTTAGAATACACTCCTCAACAAGGCATGGGTCCCCTACCGTAGTAGAGAGTTATGGTGTAGTTTTTTAGAATAAATATTAAATTAAGTCCATGTACTCCCCCATGTGATCTTGTATAGTATTCTATCCATATATTTAGTTATTTTAAATATGCTGGGGTATAAACACCCATAGAAGAGATATGTCCTTCGATCATATTCACCTATATAACATGTTGTAATTCCACTTTCAATCTTAGGGCGTTTGCATAGAATACAAGAGGTACTAAATTATTTGAACATCATAAGGTATGAAATATTCTCAAGTTCCTTTATTATGCATCTTTTTTCAAGTTGGACTTAAATGATTAGAGGTTACCACCTATCTCTTATATCACCACCAATGTGTGACTTTCATTTGTGTTATAGACTTTATACTCTTTCAGAATCAGACTACCCAGATTGAACCTATTTCATGGAGATATGAATATTTATATAGGTTAGATATAATGATAATAGACATTACTATATACCTATGTTCCATTCCTATAAATAATATCTATGTTCTTTTTACATTATTTATGGTCCCTTATTGTCCATATATTGAGCTGAAATGAAGTTACATATATCATTTTATTTTCAGATCATCCTACTATGTATATTTATACTTTCCTCTACATGGACCTTGTGAAAATATGTGTTATGTCGACATAGATGATGCATAGTTCAAATATGGCATTGGTGGTCATATGGCATGATATATTATTTTTCTAGGTGATACTTGGTGAAAAATTATGGTACACGGCGTTGGAAATTACTTTTGATGATCTCTTCCCAGGAATCCTTTCAATGACAATATGGTATCCTATTTCATATACCTATTATGCAATGTAGTGTTATCATGTGTATTGATTATCTATCAGGGTTTCCCATTGAGTGGTGTGTTTTATATGAGTTTTCCATGCATATATTATTATATAGTTCAATATTTTACCTATATTGATAATCATTTTTTGTTATGTTTTATGTATTTTTTATGTATATATTTTAGGTTTTTATAGAACATGGTTTCCATGTATGTTTGTGTCTTCTTGGTACTAGTCACCATCCCCTATCATAATAAAGGGTTGATTAATGTAGTATACTCAACTTACTGCTAGCCTAGGAGGGTTTTTGGTTAGTCAGATCATGTAAGAATTCTATCATAGTAATTTGAGTCATAAGAATAGTGATTAGAGTTAATAGTTATGTGTGAATTGGTTTGGGAATATAGTGTAATGGTGTAAAGGGGTTTTATTCCAGTTTTTAACTTAGGGAAACTATTGTTGGTGGGATAGTCAACATGTCTATATACTAGGTATCTAATAATACGTTGATCAACTTGGGAGCCTTAGGAATCAGTTCAGGGTAACAACCCAAAGAGTACATGCATTATGTAGTGAAATGTTGTGATCATTCATGTCCTTATTATGAAATCTCACCTAGATAAGAATTAATCATCGTGGGTTCATCCTATCAAATGATGGATTCCTCCCATAAATAACAACCTCATATTCATAAGTGAGGTTTTAACGAGCTTGTTCTGGTGCTTAAGACTCTATTTGTTAATCATTTGAGATAGGATGTTTTGATATGGAGACTTTATTAATAGATATTCTTAACCCAAAATCATATACATATTCTCCATTATTTGTATTGGTTCACGCTTTATCATAGAGAAAATAGTTTTTTCTACTGAGTTGGGTAAGAATACTCATAAGAAGTATATGTTATTAGAGTTCTATTAAAAGAGGATTTCTATAAATGCATATGATTTTAATCCACCTATGACAATGGGTTTGTTGGATTTAATAACTCACATATTCCATTTGGTTTAAATACCCATATACTATATAATGATTCTTACTTGATACCCTAACAAAAAATTGTGAATTTCTATAGGATGATGTCTTTCTCAAAATCATGATGGGACTACTCTACTATGGTTGTAGTTTGATTACTTGTTTAGGATAGAGTACTATAAAGAAGAGTTTTTGATGGTTCAATTTCTAAATACATTGGATCCTTTATAGAGTATCATGATAGTGTTTAATTATTCATTTGGGATAATATTCCCCATTAGGTGCTCCATATACATGATCCACAATGGCTTTTTTTGAGCTCAGTAGTTTGTTCAAAGAATTTTGATAGAGGATTTGGGTTAGGGTTCCTCTCTTTGGTATCTTTACTGGTGAAGGAGTGTTTGAGAAATGGTTTGTAGTTGAATTATTCCTAAGAGTGATGCATCTTAGTTTTTGTAATATGCTAGAGTTTTTAATAAAAATGGTCACAGTGATTCCTTGGACATGATTCTATTGTTAATTCAATATTGAGGAATTTATGCCTAAGGAGTAGTTAGTTGTGGATGATGATTTGATTCACTTATAAAATAACCACATTCTAATGGATCATTACTCCTATTGATCACTCATAGCAAAATATATTGAAATTTATACACAATGGATTACAATTATTAGATTATTCTAAGTGTAATTTGAGGTATCAATTATGTCCTCCCTTCATGTTCCTAAAAATTATCGACACTTACTTTTACTATTATTCTTTAATTATTTATTATGGAGTTATAGATTATGGGGATATCCTAGATAGACACATTTTAGAAAGAGAAATTCCACTGATTATGATCATCATTTTCAATCACCCCTTCTAGTTAATTTAGATCATCCATATTGGATAAAATTATCTTTTTTTGTTGATTCTTTATGTCATTATAATTAGATTTTCCTATGGAGTGGTATCAACATAAAAAAGTTATTTTTGGTAGATAATTCATTCTATTTTAGAGATCAAGGAGTACATTTTAGGTTCCCACTGATGTTTGAGGAAATAATTAAGCAATAAAGTTGGGTTTTTATTATTATTTAGATGTATTGCTACTTATTCAACTTTAGTTAGAGATGATGAAAATATTACGAAAATCAAAAAGAGAAAGCTAAACAATAGATCTTCTAGATTTGGTGAAAAATTGTCATTATTTCACTCAGTAGATAATTTTTACATAGATTGATTGCAAAAATAAGACAGTCGACTAGATTAAACCATAATGGTGGGGATTGAAATTCAAAAAAATAGGTATTTTTTGTAAATGAACCACTCCAAAATTAATATTTGTGGTTCACGGTTCTTCTTCATCCAATTTAGTTGAATGAACATTGTTCAAGATATTAATATGTGGTGTTGATGCTTGATGAACCTTGCATAATTTTAACATATTTTTCTATGAGGGAAATTTCTTAGAACCAGATTGACCCATTATACCTTACTCTGTAGTGGTATCTTAGGGAAAAAAGTTGAAGTGTGTGCGGTGAAATAGAATATTCCATTCCTATATAGTATTTTCATCAGATTGGTTAGATCCCAGACCACCATAGTCATTTCAAGTGCTTGCAGGGATGCATTTTATTCCTCATGAGGTTTTATAGGGAACTTTTTGTCTTAGTATCTCATTTTTTCCATTTTTTGATGAAAAGGTTTCATCTTAGGATGGATATAGGGACCTAGATTTTTTATAAAGTGAAAAAAATTTCATCTTTTAGTTTTGAGGTCTCAGGTCCCTAGAAAAATGAAATAATGTGGAATTAACTATATAAAATAACCTCATCTTTTTTATTATTATTATTGTGTTGATATTAGAACATGATTTTTAAATGTGGGATAAAATTTGGAAAATTTAAAAACATTTGGTTTTTGATGAATATTTAATATTTATTTAATAAATAAATATTTTCATACACTTGAAGTCCATGATAACTGTTAGTTTAATCCTTGAATGAAAATTCATACACAATAGTTGTGTCTAAAATAGGGTCTTTTAACAACCTGATATAAGGAATCAGCATTAAACATTACATAATATTGAGTTTTAGTAAAGAAATTACCTTATTTAACATTGAGGATCTCTTAAGGTTTAGTATTTTAGAGAATTAGGTCATAATTTAAATATAACATCCAACTTTCATATAATGTGGATAATACTAAAATAGTATCCATTTCTTCCATAATATAAAACTTTTAAGATAAAACATGATTTATTTTTCATGAAGACTCTTCATAACTTTTAACATGACTTCCTCCACTCTCTTACCCATCCTTATACCCTATGAAAAACATTTAAAATCTTTTGATGAGCACAGAAATCTCATTAAGGGATATAAAAAGTAAATAATCTTTTAGTTTAGTAAAAATATGAAAACCCTTGAAATAATGTTTCCTTCAAAAACATAAAATTTTACCTATAATGTTAGATATCATCACTTCAGAAAGATATTTAATTTACATTTTGAAAAAAATTGTTTACCATAAAAACTCATTATCAAGCATAGAAAATTCATGTAGGTGCCTTGGGGCATCATCGCATAAATCCCTCACAAAACCCTTATAAATTGAATAACCATACGATCGACTTCCATCTCGAGATTACCCATTTCATGGGAGTGTTATCTATGTACACCCACCGTTTAAGATATAACGGGCTCACCTGGAACTATTTAGGCACACCCATCAGATATAATATCTAGGAACCACAACATTTAATAAATCATTTCATCATTTGGAAAACAATTTTAAACTGGTATGCAAATCACTTTCAGATATTAAAATACCATTATCTTTTAAAATCCTATTTTCAACACAAAATACACCATTATTTTGAAAAAAAAAATTATATACCAAAATCCCAAAAAGATACAGAGGGTTTTTAATTAATGTAACATTATCTCCTGTAAATAAAGGCAAAAATAAATTAATTTCTATAGACATGGAAAATTCATGGTTGTTTTGTGTATTATGAATAGAACATTCCTTTTGTTGTTTATAAAAACATTACATATAAAACATTTAAAAATATTCCTTTTGAAATAATTTTAATGAAATTAAAAATATCCATAAGATTTCCTATTAAATCCTTTTATATCCATATATGTAAAATAATATCAAGAATATTGGCATGTATAAAAATATTTGAAAACTAAATCATTAAACCTTCATAGTGTCCTATACCACATTGAACATTTAAATCACAAGATTTGTGAATAATAAAATTTAAGAAATGTTAAATAACATGATAATAAATAAATTCTTGAAATTATATGTCAAATTGGATGTATATACACCTCATAAAATATAGTGGGTTTATAACATCAAAATATGCCTAAATGAAAGAAGATTGATGTGAAGACCCTTACCTTGAGTCTGACTCGTTGCATAAAATATGTATATTAATGAATATTAAACATAGGTTAATTATTTACTTTCATGATAACCATTTTCAATTTTATTACTCCTTTTATGTCACTTATAACCATATTATAACAATTGTTTAATTATTTAAGTTTATCTTTGGCATTTTGAGGATATTCAGCACATGAGTCCAAAATGACTTTGGTATGATGTATATAGTCAAAATTGGTCATTATTATATAATATATATAAAAATATTCATAAAATATTAATCACTTTTAAAAATAAATTGTTCTTCTAAATACAACCATTAAATATGAATATTAAATTATAATATGTTACAATCATGGATTCGGTATATCGTACGTACGCTTGAGTAATGTTTCCATATTTCAATGATCATTATGAAAAAAAGAAAATTATTATTTTATATTTAAATAATGATAATAATATCATTAATATCACATTAAACTTTTAAATATACTTATATATATCATCCATGTGATGTGGTGATGAAAAACGAATCACTTCGCTTTGTGGAGGTCATAGTTCACACGTACGTATGAACGACGTTATCATTGTTTCTTTCAAGAAAATGTGAGAATGTAAATCATATATTGTATTTTTTAAATTATAAATATTTCATTAATATCATATATAAACTTAAATTCTATCAATATAACCATTATTTTGAGATGGTGATGGAAACGAATTATATTGGTTAGTGAGGCGGCAGTTCATCATACACACAAATGATAATTATTTTATCATTTGATGGAAGTTGAGATCTATTTAGGTGATGATATTAACATAATAACATCTATTTATATTTAATATACTTAATTTATTATTACATAATTTTTTAAGAATATTAGAAATAAGTGGAACACGAAATAAAAAAAATACTTGATTAAAAATGATACCTCTTCTTCCGACAATCTCCTTTAATTTATGCCTTAACATCACTAAAAAGAATTATCTACCTATGCCTATGGAATGTGAGGAGGTATTATAGTAAGTTATTTTGGAAGATATAAGAAAAAAATAGGTTTTTAAGTGTGAATAAAAGAGAATAAGGGGTGCCCTTTTGTTAGAGAGGGGAGGGGAACTCTTGGAGTTCTTCAAAATATTAAATTAATATAAATTAATTTTCTATTCCAAATTTCTCTTAATAGATTTATTTATAAGATAATATTATCATGGATCTAAATAAATACATCCAATGAAAACTATACAAGTTTTGATTATTTTTAAATCTTTATCCTTTCTTTTTAACCCTTTTTAACCTTTTTTAATTCTTACACTGATATCATTTAATTTGCATTTTTATGGTTAATATAATTACTATAAAATTCCAAAAATACCAATAAACGATTCATTTATGAAATTTTAAGACATTAAAAATATTTTTTGATGAATTTCATATTTTATTAAATTTATATAATTTAATAAAATGTTATTTATTTTGAAATATCATTAATGTTCATTTTGACACTACTCATCACTTATCTTTTTAAAAATATCATAACAACATGATATATTTAAACCATCTATTTAAAATAATCTAAAAATGTAAAATTCATCCATAAAATTAATTTATGACATTAATTCTGTCAAATTATATTTATTTTAATATTTTTAAAATCATTTATTTGATATTTAATTTAATTAAACAATTACTACATCATCATTGGGTATGCCTATAAGTTAATTATTTATTCCATGAAAATTAAAAATAAATAAACATGATGAATATAAAAATTTTATCTTTTAAAAATAATATTTATAGTTGAAAATATCCCTTATATGATCCCATTTTAAAAATATTTGACATTTTAAAAACAAAAGAATGATAAAACTAACTTTTCATTGAATATGATATTATAAATGTCATAAACTCATAAAAGTGACTAATAAATGTTATAAATTAGTCCCAAGGAATATTTGGGTCAAAAAAGATTCATCTAATAAATTTTTGAAAAAGTTTTAAGGTAATTTTTTATTATTTATAATGTCATTTTTACCGTTAATTACCTGATTTACCTTTAATCATATTAATAAAAAATATTAATAATGTTACTATTAGTATTATCTAAAAATAAACTAGAAATAATTAAATAATTTGGACTTTGTAATTAAAAATATGGAACCCATTTTTAAAAATTCAAAACATAGAATGTTTTTAAATTAATTTTAAATTAATCATGTTGACGGAAAGATAAAACATGTTTTTTTAAGTAAAAATGTTCAAAAGATTGAAATGTTTTTATATCCAAATTCAATGTGAAATTGATTCCAATAACCTTAATTGTATTAACTGATAAAATATTTATCTTAATATACTTTATAACTAGTCTAAACGATAATCTAATAATGTAAATAAATTTTACGAAAAAACTGTTTTCCATTAAAAGATAGTTTTTCACTATTCATTAAAAATTGAATCTTAACAAAAAAATACAAAAAATTAAACCAAATTAACATGTGATAATCCACTTTGAAATAATTTATATATGTTTTTTTTAAATATAATTTATAAAAGTGTCAAAAACAATATTTAAAACAAGTGCACCATCAAAAGGCTGTAAAAGTGATTTTTAGAAAAATACTTATTTTATATTTAAAATTGGATTTGTTCTTCTATAATGTCTTGGAAACACATAAGTTTAATTTTAATTATTAAATTGAATTTATTATAGATATATTTCTTTAATATAATCCAACGAGAGTGATTTTATTATTTATTGGTATAAAACACACTTGTGTACATTTAAATAGTTTTTCAGAAAAAACATATTCTTTTATTTTAAAAGGGGTTTTATTTTCATTTATTATTAATTTTTCAACAAATAATTAATTATATATACATGTGTAAACCATATTTTCATTATTCATTTAAACCTTTTCATTATCATCATTTTAATGGTTATGTGATAACTATAACATTAAATAATAATATTCAGTTGTTCATTTATGTTTGATGTTTATTATCATGTGTGCTATCGAACATAGTGATTCCTTTAAAAAATATCTAGATGTTAAATTCTCCACGCACCCCTAAATTAATAAATTCAATTCTTTCAAATTAAACTAAATATTGAAAACTATGGGTATCACTTTTCAAAATACATTTGTTTAATTCCCACATTGGAAAAAGGATTAATGATACATTTACATTAAAATAAATAATGGGATGTACAAAGGTCACTTGAGATAATACATATGAGGTTTCCATGTAAGAAAACATAAATGTGGTTAAAAAATGAACTATCAATTTCTGATGCACAGTAATACAGAACAAGGTCATGGGAAAGTTAAAAATCACAAAACCATAAATATATGTGTTAAAAGTCCATTGATTTGATAGTTATAAAAGTAAATGTATAACGTTTTTGTTTTAAGATACCTTCCACAGATTAGAGGAATTTTTTTATTTCCTTGACTAGAACATAAGGAAATATATTTACTTAGTATGTAGAGTTTCATACATTAATCAAAATCCACCAAAAACTCATCTTTTTTCTCAATAATGATTATTCAAGATGAAATTTTAATGCCTGATCCACTAGAATAAACTTCAATATAATCATATAATCAACAATATATTAACATTCTATTTATCCTATCATGAAATATTAACCGATGCCAAAAAATTTATCAATAATATAAGATAATTATAAAAAACATGAAGCTTTATATGATGAAAAACTACATTAATCCCCAAAATTCATTAGTAAAACCTGATGTTCAACATAGACCATTCAAAAAATAACTATCCTTAAAATTACTCAAAAAATATTATAACCAAGATTAAAACCCAAAAATAATAAATATTTAATTACAGTTAATTTCAAGATAAATTTTTAACATTTATCACCATATAAAATCATTTACTCATGAAGTCTCATACCAAAAATTAATTTCCCTAGTAATCTTCAAGATACACTAACCATTTCCATAAATCACCTTAAGTCCTCAAAAAATCATAGATTCTTCCAAAATATATGTACACCTTAATTCCTAAAATACAAACCCATATTATTATATTTACCTTGATCATATTACATTCCCAAAATAGTGAGTGTATCTCGAAATAACATTGTTCACTTAATCACTAAATCATTTTCCAATGACATGGAAATATATTTGATAAAACATAAGTTACCAAAATAAACATATTATTCATCCATAAAATCATGTAACTAAAAATAAAAAATAATAATAACCAAGACTTCACGTAGGTCAATGGTGGGCGATGCACCCTTATCACCCTTTGGTAGTGGGTTTGATTATTGCAACTTTGTCGGACACGATTGTTTGTCACCCATACCACAGGTTGTCCTTTTTTGAAAAAACTTTTTATATAACCCTTATAAAAATATATATATTTCATAAACACCATAAAAATAACCTTAATATATTTTATCCTCAATTTTTATCTCATAAATTTCATTTTCTATCCCAAAATGTAATGACCCATAATTAACTCAAAACTAAATGTCTCAAAAAATTCCATTAGTCAATGTAAAATTTCATAATTGAAAGCCTAAAAATAGGTTTATAAGACATTGAACATATGATAATCCTTAAAATTATAAACCCATGATGATATCATTAAACATTAAGAAGACAACCTAATCTCCAAAGTTTTCTAAACCATCATTTGATACCAACTATAAGGACCCAGCCTTAAATATTACATAATCTAGAGTTTTAGTCAAGTGATTACATTCCTTCACATTGAAAATATTTATAGTTTTAGAGTTTTATAGAATTAGTTCATAATTCATACATAACATACCAAATTAAAACGAAGTGGATACTACTAAAATAGTATCTATTTCTTCCATAATATAAAACCTTAAAAATAAAACATGGTTTCTTATAAATGAAAAATCCTCATAACTTTAAACTTGACTTCCTCTTTTCTCTTACACATCATTATACCCTTTGAAAATTTTTATCATCAAAAAATCATTAATTTATATAAAAATAATGAAAACTATTAGTTTAATAAAAACATGAAAACCCTTGAAAAACACTTTCCTTGAAAACACAACATTTTACCCATAAAGGTAAAAAACATCATATTAGAAAGACCATTTATTTTTTATTTTGAAAAAACAATTACTCCCAAAAAAAATAATTAGAAATCATAGAAAATTCATGTATTTACCTTGGTACATCATCACATAAAACCCCTACTTAACCCTTACAAATGGAAAAACCATACGGTCAACTTTCATCTCTAGAGTATCCAATGCATTGGAGCACAATTTGGGTGCACCCAATGTTTAAGCTATAACGGGCTCACCTAGCTCTATTTTGTCACACCCATCACTTATAATGTCCATGAACCACAAAATGTAATAAAAAATTTCATCATTTAAAAAACATCTTTTAAACTCCTATGCAAATCACTTTCAGATATTAAAATACCATTATATTTCAAAAGCAAATTTTCAACAAAAAAATAAACCTTTATTTTGAAAAATTATTTTCAATAAAAAAATACCAAAAAGATAAAGATTTTTTTCATTTAATTTCACATTAAATCTTCCAAAGGAATCCAAAAATAAAATAACGGCCATGGTGGAAGAAAACCCTTTGTCGTCATGTGTATTAAGAATAGAGCATTCCTTTTGTCATTTGATAGAACGTTTTGTATAGAACACATAAAAATATTCATTTTGAAAACATTTGAATGAAATTAAAAATAGAAATAAAATTAATTTTATATTCCTTTTATATCCATATATATATATAATATTATCAAAAATATTGGCATGGAGAAAAATATTTGATAATTAAACCCTGAAACTTTCAATGTTTCCCATACAAATTTGAACATTTAAATCATAAGTTCCATGAATAATAAAATTTAAAAAAACATAAATAACAAGATAATATTTAATTAATGAAATTATATGTCAATGTGTTAGTATATAAACCTAATTAAATATGCTGGGTGTAAAACATCAAAATATGCCTCAATTAAAGGATATTTAGACGATGTCTATTACCTTGAGTCTGACTTATCACATACAATATCTATATAACTTAATATTAAACATGGGTTATTTATCTACTTGATTAATAACCTTTTTAATGTTTATTATTCATTTGTTATCACTTATTACCATGTTATAACAATTAGTTAATTTTTTTAGTTCACATCGGACATTTTGATGACATTTCGTACATGATTCTAATTTGACTTTGACATGATGTCATTAGTCAAAATTGGTCATTAGTACATCATATTCAGAATAATTTCATGATATAATATTCAATTTTATAAATCAATTATACTTTTAAATGCATTTATTAAATATGGATATGAAAAATGAACTATGTTATAATCATTGAGATGGTAAGTCATACGTAAGCATGAGTAACGTTTTCATTTTTTAATGATCATTATAGAAAGAAATTAATTATTATGTTATATTTATATAATTTTAATAATATCCTATTAATATTTTAAATATAATTATATGTACCATCCATGTAATGTGGTGATGAAAAATGAATCAAATTTCCTGGTGGAGGTGATAGTCCACACGTACGAAAGAACGACGTTATCATTATTATGTGCCTGGAAAGGTTAGAAAATAAATTATGTATGATGTTTTCATATTAATAAATATGATATGATTATAATATAAAAACTTTAATTCTATCAACATAACTAGTATTTATATATGGTGATGGAAACTGATTATGTCAGTTCGTGAAGCGGTAGTTCATCGTACACATGAATGATAATTATTTTCTCATTTGATGGAAGTGGAGATGTATTTAGGTGATGATATTAACATAATAACATATAATTACATTTATGATACTATAGACATTATTTCATCATGGTTAAATAATATTTTAAGGAAGTGGAAGAAGAAATATAATAGAAATACTTGTTTAAAAATGATACCTCTTCTTCCGAAGATCTCCTTTGATTAACACCTTAACACCTCTAAGAAGAGTTTTCTGACTACACTAAGGCCACTAGAATGTGGGGAGGGATTCTAATAAGGTACTTGGGAAGATAGTTTCCTAACCAGATAGGTTTTTAACTATGAATAAAAGAGAAGAATGGGTTCCCTTTTATAATATAGGGGAGGGGCACTCTTTGAACCCTTCAAAATATTAAATTAATATAAATTAATTTTCTATTGAAAATTGATAAAAGTAATTTATTTATAATATAGGGTTATTATAGGTATAAATAAATTCATAAAAAAATTATAAATGTTTTTATTATTTTTTAATCCTTATCTTTTTGTTTAAACCCCTATTTAACCTTTTTAATTCTTACCGTGATATCCTAAAATTTACAATTTGAGGGTTAATATAATTACTATAAAATTAAAAAAGACCAATAAATGTGTAATTGATTAAATTTTAAAACTTATCCCAAACATTTTTCATAATTTTATATTTTTATTAATTTTATATCATTTATTAAATTATTATATATTTTAAAATATCATTAATTTTAATTTTGACACTATTCATCTCTTGACTTTTTAAAAATATCATAACAACATGATATCTTTTAAGAAAATATTTTAACTCGTCACTAACATGTAAAATTAATCCATAAAATTTATGTATGATATTAATTATCTCAAATTATATTTTTTTTAATATTTTTAATATCATTAATTTGATATCTCCTTTAATTAAATAATTACTACATCATCATTGTGTAATCCTTGTAGTAAACTATTTATTCCATGAAATATAAAAGTCAATTATGAGAAGAAAGATTAAAACAATTTATTTCAAAGTACTATTTATAGTCAAACATATCCCATATACAACCTCATATTAAAAATATATCACTTGTTAAAAATAAAAGTTTGGAAACATTGACTTTTCTTTGAATATAATATTATAAATGTCATACTCTCATCCAAGTGGAATATAATGGTTATAATTTCAAGAAAAAGATTTTTTTAGTCAAGAAAATAATCCTATAAAATTAAGACAAGTTTTAGGATAATTTTATAATATTTATAATATTATTTTTATCTTTAATTACCGATTTACCTTTAAATGTGTTAACAAAAAAATTACTAAAGATATTGTTCATATTGTCCAAACATAAATGGAAACTATTTACATAATTTGGAAATTATTATTTCAAATATGGAATATACTTTTTAAAATTCAAAAAACATTATTGGTAAAAATTAATTTAAAATTATTCATGTTGAAAGAACGATAAAATGGGTTTTTTAAGTAAAAAAATTCAAAATATTAAAATGTTTTTATTTCCAAATTCAACGTGAAATTGATTCCAATGACCTTAATTAGATTAAATGATAAAATATTGATCTTAAAATTCATTAAAATCAGTCTATAGTATAATCTAATGATATAAATAAATCAAAATAAAAAATTGTTTTCAATTAAAATACCTTAATTTTTTCTTTATTCATCAAAAAAATAAATATTAATAGAAAAATACAAAAAATTAAATCAAAGTAAATTTTTATACTCCAATTTAAAATATTATATAGAATATTTTTTCAAATATAATTTATAAAACGTTCAAGAACAATATTTAATACAAGTACGCCATCAAAAGGAAGCAAAACGTCTTTTTAGAGAAAAACTTATTTTACATTTAAAATTGGAATTGTTCTTATATCTTTTCTTGAAAACACATAAGGTGATTGTTAAATATTAAATTTAATATTATATATATTTATATCATTAATATAATCCAAAAATTGTGATTTTATTTTTTATTGGTATAAAACATACTTGTGAACATTTAAATAGTCTTTTAAAAAAACTTTTCCTTTTATTTTGAAACTGATTTTATAACCTTCATATTGAAAATGATATTGGAATTTTTAATTGTTATTCTTATCTCATTCTATACATGCATGGATTATTTTCCACAAGAAAAAGCTTAAAAACCCTAAAAACGTGATAAATATTTAAATATTATAAAAATAATTTAAATATTTGGGAGAAAAAATTCATATAATTTTAAACATAGATTATTTTCATGTTGTGTGAAATAAATATTTTGCCACACAATAGATATCTATGATCACATGAACTTGATTATTTAGTAATAATTATTTTCTTCCTATGACTAACATAAAATATTTTTTTCAAATTCCTTTTTGAATTATAAAGTTAATTTTATCAAATATTATTCGAAGAATAAAATTATGCAATTAATGATAGAAATAATATTAATTATTTATCAAACATTTTTAAAATTTGTGAATTTAGTCAATAAAATTATTCTATAAATTATTTTCATTGAGGGTTTATTCATGTATTATAACTAACAAAATAATGATTATTGATGTTGGTTTTTTCTTGTTTTATAAGTTAAATAATGATATTATTATAATCATTTTATATATTTTTATTTGGTAAATTGTGATTGATTCATGATGAATGATAATGATAGAGGATGCTCGATGATGAAAATAAAGAATGGTTAAATTTTTCATTCATAAAATGATTCCCTTACATCATGTATCCAATATTGTTTGATAAATATGATACTAAATGTGTTTTTTGAATATTAAACATTCCATAAATCACAGTTCTTTCATTTCCCTTTTTCCTATTCATCATTCTATGTTATAATATTGAATAAATAGGGTTTTTATAAGATAGGGTTACAGGATTGGGTTCTTTCAAGGTAGTAGTTGTGCCATGGGTTCTTGATGAGGATTTGGACATGCCTTTTGTAGAGGAGGTGGAGAAGGTGACATAAATAATTAAATATCATCATTGAAGCTCTTTCAAGGTGAAACAAATTGTTTAGGGGAATCGGGATTGACTAGAATCAGAGGCACAACCAAAGATAGAGGTGATGATGTCATTTACAAAATAAAATTTACAAGATTGTTTGTTCTATATCTAGAAATCTTGACTACACAACATGTATTCTTCAATGTAACAATTCATGTATTTCATATTTCATGGAACTGGGGTTATGTATTTTGATAAATATCACAGCTTGTGTGATGAGGGGTCACATGTTGTGAAACATGGGACCACTAGCCTTGGTGTATACCCAAGTACACTCTAGGTTAATGCTTTGGACCCATGTTTCATGTGGTATATAGGACACACCATATATCAATTATTAGATTTTCTAGTGTCTACCTAATGTACATGTTGACCAAAACATGTGGTTCCAGAGGCCATGTGTTACATTACATATCCTAAATTTAAGAAGTGTAACTTATCATGTACTGGTAGTACACACCTGTTAGAGAGGTTGCACCCACACATCCTGTGCCTTACCTAAAATATCCATACAGGTTAACCACACATAGTCCAACAAATGGGGGATTGTGCCTAACTTCTCGCCAAGGTCCACATAGAATGTAATTCAAAGTACAAGCCATGTATTTTTTCTTCGTTTGTGTTTTAGAAATGGACACATGAATAATATAATCCAATATATATCCCACATAGAAAATGATAGTGTTAGTCTTATAATTATTATATATTTTTAATGAATTTTGGGATGTTTTTTATTCTTAGATTCATAGAGATGATGATAGGGTGGGGTGAGGCATCTTTAGAAACCATAGGGTTATTAACCCTTGAGGAAAAATAACTATCTAGTTATAGGTCCTTAATATGTTTATTGGGATAACTATCACCCTATTTTGAAAAATCATGGATCCTCCACTTGTAGAGTAGGTAAAACTCTAGGGATATCCACATCCCATATAATGTGGAATGGGTACCCCATAGTGGTGAGTAACCCCATTGTATAAAATACACTATTTAGCAAGGAATGATTCCCCTAATACAATAATAAGAGCTGTTTTAATAGTTTGGTGGAAATATTTGATCGATTTTGGGTACTACCTCATTTGATGGGGCTTTTCCCTCTATCTATAAAGTTATTTATTTCACATATTCTAGGGAATAGTCACGTATAGGGGACATATTCCCTCTTATGATATTCACACCTCTCATATGGTGTATTTTGTGGGATCCAAGGAGGGATATGATTGATACTGATAGGGAGTGACTCAATATTAGTCCTTTTTAATAACTGATTTATAAATTTTTCCTTTTGTCCCTATTCTTTTACCTCTTCCAATGGTTAATGTGATTTGGTTGTGTGTTTCTATCTCTCATCACTGTTTTTATTTCTTACAGTACAACAAAAAAACACACAAAATCAAAAATTATTTATAAGGTTCACCTCTTAGTATGAGAAGCCTAATCTATAGTATTATCATGTAAAATCCATGGTCACACAACCCACTAGTAAACCCCTAGGAGTGTTACACTATTATCTCATAACTGTGTAGAGTGTGTATCCCACACACTTTTTCATTACATCCTGAACTCAGGTATATCTATTACCTTTACAATATAAGGTAGGGGAAACATTAAGATATTATAACACCAATATAGAATGTTTTCTTGTTGTTCATGCATTTCTCAATATTATTATTCCATTTGTATGTAGAAAGACTCCTCTTCTATATGTATTAATATCACTTAAAAAATATTCTTCTTCTATTCAAAATAGAAAACTCATATGTTATTCTTCTTCCTGTGAGAATTGATGTACAATGTACTTTATTCCCTTCTTCTATTATTATTTATTTCTTATTTAGGGCATAATATACTTCCCTATATCTATTTTTATTTATTTTACAATCTAGAATGTATCTGAAAAATCAAAGTTGAGATAGCTCTATTCTTCTTCGATACCAGCCGATATTTCCTTTATATTATGTATTGGATCACCAATAACATCTCACAACATAGTTCTTCTAAAACCTACAATATAAATTTATTTTATAACAATAAAAATAATTTTATTTTTGGTTTCTCCATCACAATTTTTTTCTCCCATATTTTAATCCCTGATTTCTTCTTTGTAAACACATGTAAATTTAAGTACTTATTCTTCCTTTTAATTCAGTTTAAATAAAACCCAAATTATTTTTGCATTAATTCTATATATTATTTACTGGATTTTATATGGGAATTATTATTTATAACTTTGGAAGGAATCATAATCAAGATATCTTTATGCTCATAGGTTATCCTTATGTAGTGAGAGCCAGATACCCATATATAAAGTATTCTTCTTTGCGACTCAATAATTTAAATCACTAAAAATGGATATGTGGATGATTTTTTCTGTGTAGTAGAATTCCGCTTCATGAATTTGATTATATGGACGAGATTTATTCATGAATCACCTACAAAACAATTAAACTATGTGAATTGGTTATGCAAATGAATTGGCTACATGAATGTTCTACATGACCATTTGGCTATGTAATTCACCTACATAACCTTTTTTCTCAAGCATCATCTTCCTTACATATATTACTTTTGGTTCTTTCAAACTTCATTAAAGAACCGTTTATAGAAATTCCAATAAATTTTATTATCATATTTAATAACTAGAATAGAACTTCACTTTATATCAACTGATTTACACCATGATAAATAGGTGAACACAGCAACTAATGATCTAAGAAATTTGCATGAAAATCCTTTAACATGGCATTACTTTAAGATATGACAAGTCAATATGTTCATATCTCATATGCATGATAGCTCCTGAAACCACATCTTTTATTCAACCAATGGTAGAACCTCTAAGCATATATCTTCTGTAATCATCATACATCACCTAAATTTAAATCCAAAAAATCATCAAACCATGTTTTACCTTCAATAATAAGAGTTTCCAATGTTTTAAAGGTAACATCTCCATCTATTCATAATTTCAAAGCAATCCTCTAACACATATTTCAGGAAAACATCAGGCATCTAATAAATTGACACAATACATAGGATCATCTTCTAATTAAAAAAATCGTCATCATCAATGTATATGGTTAAGTCTCTCAAAACAATACGGATGGAATTCCTTCAAATGTAATATTTTAATAATATATGACAGGAATGAAACAACTTCTTGGGTACCCTTATTCAGTATCCTTCTTCAATGTGTTTCTTCTTTACATCATATTGAAATTCCTTACTAATAATTCATTTCTTGAAAATAAATATAACTTAAACTCAGTGGACTCAGAAAAACCTCCATTTGTATTTGTTTCTCAATACCCATGTAGAAATGGTATTTCAATATGTGTCATATTATCCCTATATATTATCAAACATTCATTTTAGTTTCTATCCACTTTATTAACAATAAATAAAAGGTTATTGGGAAAATGTTTATGAATTTGTACCTAAAAAGTGTCATAAAGCATTCCACATTATGTATAATTGAGTTATGGTTGGTGCAGAAAACAAAAGTTTTTTGTCTAGATATAAAATCTATCACTTATAAAATTTAATAAAACCAAATGAAATAATAAATCAAAATATTATCTTCAATGGTGTCCAATTATATTCCAATCTGAGATAGATGATAGATAACTATTAAAATACAAAAATATCAACCTGAAACTTAGAAACTCAATTCAGTAAATAGATATAAATCATTAAAGTATAAACAACAAGATTTTAAAACTTCCTTGTCACTTCTTCATCCTTTCATTTTTCAGGTCATTCATAAAAAAACACTTTCTCCCCCTTTATTTTAGAATATAATTTTTCATATCAATTATGAGAGAGAAAAGAAAACATACACTTTCATTTAAATTTTTGAAGCAATCACCTTCCAGGATGATCATATTAGATGAGATAAATAATTCTAAAATATTTATCTTATCGTGTCTTCCCTTAAGGAAAACCCTCCACAACATCTTCTTAATGGTGAATATTTTCGTGTATAATTTCCAAGATGTTCCAACATAGAGAATAAACCAAAATGGATCTCTAATTGTGGATATTATTATTTTAAAACATTCACAAATTCACCAAGGATGATCTTCTTAAATACTTATTCTTATGGATACCAAATATAAGATTAAACCAAGATGATATTTTCTTCATCCTTGTTGTCTTGAATTGATAGCACTCAATCTTTCTCAGGTTCTCCCCCAAAGTACATGAATTTCCATTAATTAACTAAATTATAATTACAAATAAAACACATAAACAATTTAGGGAATAAGGTGGGCTATCTTGTTCCTCAATGTCAATAGTAAGGTTGAGATTTTCTCAACCAATTTGATCCATTTCCTCTAGTATTCATGCTTCTAGATCTATTTTTCAAATCTGGTTTTTCCTTTGGTATCATGTATCTCATTACACATTCCATTTCATTGTGTGATATGGTTCTTCTTCTTTTCTCCATCAAATAAAATTCATCTATTGATATAATCTTCATTTTTTTCAAGTCATTTTATTGTACTAGAAATTTTGTTAAACATCCCTTGGAAATTTTTCCATCTTCATTGAATCTATCACATAGAACATCTATAAGATAATTTTCGTTATTTTTTGAAAACCTATCAAGAAATGTGTCTTATTCATGTGGAATATTATTTTTACCCTTTTAACTATCCTCTGATTGTGCTTCTTCTAGAATTCTTTTCCCCTCTTAATATTCTTTCCAAAACAAAACAATGTATTTTGGTACACTAGAAGATTTCTTGGACTTTCTACATGAATTCTCATTAGTTTATTTCTTCACATCCTTTTTCTGAGATGTAATACTCTTCTTTATAATCTTCTTGGATCTATTATCTATGAATGAACCATTATCCTTCTTTGTAGTTTCCTTTAACTTATTTTGAATTAATGGAACTTACTTCTTCTCTTACGGTATTATCTTCTTATTTTAATTTATTAAATTACTATATTAGCATGAAACATTGTTTTCAACACAATAATTACCAAAATATATAGAATCTTTGAGTGTATTAAATCATTTTATTGTATACATATTCATATTGCTCTGTGAATTTTGATTCTTATACTCTAGATTTCTCTCCCTTGACATGGTCATCCTTTTTGATTTTTTATTTATTGTATTGTACCAAGAGTATAATGCATAGTTGTTGATCTTTTTGAAGGACCAAAATTGACCCACAAACCTTTATCTTCTTATATCTTTTTCATGTCATCCAAAATTTATAGCATAATCAACATACATTTTTTAGATATTCTTCACCACATGTTGGGATAATTTTGTAGAACCACCTTCCACACCTATTTTTATATCCACCATGGACATGGTGGTGGGTTTCTAACAAAAAAAATCATCATCTATAATTACGTCAAACACTTATTTGAACCTGAACTTTTTATAGAACCATATTAGGAAAAACTATCATATTTAAAAATGGATTGTGCCTCATTCTTCATAGATTTTTGAGATAAATAATCAGGTGATGGAATGATCTTTTTTTACTACTAAAGG
Organism: Viscum album; assembly: GCA_963277665.1. Lineage (NCBI taxonomy): Eukaryota > Viridiplantae > Streptophyta > Magnoliopsida > Santalales > Viscaceae > Viscum > Viscum album. The sequence continues at coordinate 1,467,736,347 of OY728125.1, read as the reverse complement.
ACAAATTTTTTATTTTAACAAAAAAAAGCATATACACACCATGGGGGTCTGTAGAAGTAGAGACCTAGGTAATCCCTGATAACTACGTCTAATCCACTTGGGGGAGGGATCTGATGTTACAGAGAAAAAAAATAGGGGATTTCTGGGTAGCCTTGGAGGCCATGAAGTAAGATGCAGGGTTACCTTCACGCCACGTGTGCAGGATCTTGGTATTTCTGGAGAGGAGAGACTTTAATTTACAGATCTAGTACATGATGGTCCATGGAGGGGGCAGTGTTCCAATGGGGGAACTCCATAAAAGTTTGCAGACGGTTTACACAAAGGAAAGAATATAATTATTGGAGCTGTAGAGCTCGAGAACAGTGAGGATGGCCATTGCCTCCATTGTCCAAGAGTCACATGCACCATAAGAGTCATAGAATGCGAGGCTTACCGAACTAGACAGGTCACAAACCAGTCCACCCCTGTGCATAATCTCCTGACTGTAGGCCCTATCAGGGTTGAGCTTAAGGACTTAGGAAGGAGGGGACCATCTCACCCAGTTTCGCACTAAGCAGAAACAGGGAGGGGAGAGGGGAAGCCTGTTGCGGCCAAACCGCCTGAGCGAGGAGCATCCTATGGGTGCCTGAGAAGCCCGACCAGGTCCACAACAAGGAATTTGACCCAAATAGTAACAACATGCTTCGAAGGTTGGGGCCCGGAGTGCCTGGCCAGATTGTGTGCCTACCATTGGCTCGATCAGACTATAGCAAGAAGGGACAGACGAGCCTCTTATTCACACCTGTTACCCGCAGCAACAAACTGTTTCCCAAGAAAATCATCAATGGAGGTCAACCTACCAGCACCACCCTTGTACTCCCCCATCTCACTCCATAGGGTCCAAGCCCACTCACTTTGAAAGAACAGATTGAGCGAGGACTCCTCCTTGGGGGAAATACAGCAGGTGCATCTATGAGGCCAGTTGTATCTCCTTTCCGTTGATAGCCACCTACGAAGGGATTTCATGATTACGTATTCTCCAGATGAGAATGGTGTACTTGGGAGTGATAGTTTTTTTCGAGATGCATCACCCCCAAGGTTTAGAGTCTGACTGCAATAGAGTATAATGTCTATAAGAATTGGCTGAGAATCTTCCTGAGGAAGAGCCTGTGAAGATACACTGGTCAGGGGATGCATCCAGCATGATACTATTAAACACAGACTCCTGGGGGGTGTTGAGAATAGCCTTCATGAAGGGGGGGGTGCATGCGGGCTTCATTGATGGTTAAGGATGGAGTGGGGTAGCCTGGGAAGCCTAGAACCCCAACCCCCTAGTTGCACTCCCAAAAGGAGATTTAACTGCACCCTAGAATTCACTATTAACAACCTTGCAACCTCGGTATGTTCTCACGCGGAGATCTCCAAAAGGGGGAGGGTGCCCTTACAGTATCTCTGAAACAAAATCCGTACTTCCTTCTGATGAAACAGCCCCATAGGGACCAGCCCTCAATAACTTCCCAGGATAGTTTCCCTTGAAGGATGAACATAGCCCTCCCCACGTCACGCACGTTGATTCCTCCTTGATCGAATGTTCTTGCAAGACTGCCCAAGGAAGCCCAATGGCATCTACCCTCACCTTGAGCATCCTATAGGAAGGAGTTGAAGATTACCTCTAACTGTCTGATAATTTCCTTGGGAACCTTGAGGACAGAGAGAATATACATGGGGATGGAAGAGAGGACATTGTTGATAAAGGTTATTCTACTTCCAAAAAACATGAACCAGTTATTCCAGTTATTGATGACGGTCACAATCTTATTGATTAAGTAATATAAGTGTCCAATTATGACCCTTCCCAAGGCTATCAGACCACCCAAGTAAGTCAAAGGAAATCTCTTGCATTTGAAGCTCATGGAGGACCCAACCGCAATCTTGTGCTTGTGCGGGTAGGATCTGGGGAGGTACACCTTGCTTTTATCAAAATTGAGGACTTGACCGCTCTATTTTGAGTACTCTTGCATGACAGCATTAAACCCCCTTATGGACGAATTACAACCATTTATAAAGAATACCATATCATCAGAAAATAAGAGGTGGGAAATCCCAGAGAAGCGATACCCAAAGTGATAGGGATGAATATGGCCATGATGCATCATCAAGGAAAAGTATATGCTGAGTGAGTCTTGCATCAGGATGAAGAGGGTCGGGGATTGGGGGTCCCCTTGCCTCAACCCTCTAACCGGTATTATGAACTTGTAGTGCTTCCCCGTGAAAATAATGTTTAACCACAATGAGCTATAACAGTGGAAAAACGATCAATGATCCATTCTGAGAACCCCATGCCTCTCATAACACAGATGATAAAAATCCATTCTAGGTGGTCATAAGCCTTTTCCATGTCAACCTTAATGGTGAAATTAGACCCCATCTCTTCCCTATTAACATCTACAACCATCCCTTGTGCAATACCCATAGCCCCTTGCATGGACCTTCCCAGGATGAATGTGTCTTTCTCGTCAGATCCCCAGTTATGAATATAATAGTTGATCCTCCAATTGATGATATTATTTTGCACTTTATATGCAACGTTTCACATACTAATGGGTCGTAAGTGGGAGATGGAAGAGGAGTCCTTAACCTTGGGGATAAGAATAAGAGTAGTGCACCTGCTACACGAGGAAGAGCCCCCCCCCCCCCTCCCCACAAAAAAGTCCTAGATTGCTGCAATGAGATCTGCTTTAATAATAGTCCATGAGATGATAAAGAAAGAGCCTAGAAAGTTTTCAGGGCTCGGTGCACTGTCCAGGTTCAGGGTCATGACAACATCCCACACCTCCTTCTCATCCATCCCTTCCCCTTGTGAAGCATTGACGTGGGAAGGGATCACATTGGGGATGGACTAGAAGAGTTCCGAATGCCCACCAGGGTAGCCCTGTTGTATGCAAGGGTTAGAGTTTCAAAGTAAAGACTCAAAGTGGGATTCCACATTACCACATATTATATTAAGATCGCTGGTGATGGATCCATCCTCCAGTCGAATATTAGGGACCTGGACCCACTGCTTTTCTTTTAAATAAGCATGAAAATATGTTGAATTATGATCCCCTTATTTGAGTGAGATAACACTAGAGCGCTCGCGAAGGATACTTTCCTTCCATAGAATCATCTCATTGAGAAGTTGTTTTTTTTACCCTAGGGAGACAAGGACATCCTAGTTCCAGGCCTCCTCCAATCTAGCCTCTACAGCTTCGATGTCGCTCAAAAGCTCATCCAGGAACGGTTCTTCTGGGGGAAGGGAACCATCCCAGGATACAAGGGCATGTCGTAGGTGCCAAATATTGTTGTGGAAAGAAACCTAGGGTCCACACTGAAATGAGGGAATCCAAGACCACTGCACAACATCCAAGAAGTCTGGATTTTGAGTCCAACTCTTAGAGAATAAAAAACTCCTTTATCTTGGGGTACCTAGCCTAAGGTGAACAGGAAGCAGGGAATGGTCCGAAAGGGAACATACCATATGAATGACCTTTGAATTATGAAAGAGGGATATTGCATGGAGGTTCCCAAGATAGTGGTCCAGTCTGCCCAGATGTGTCGGTTACCTCTTTGATTGTTGCACCAGGTAAACCTATCACATGAAAACCCCGGATCCTGGAGTCCCTCTTGGGCTACAAAGTAAGAGAAGGCCAAACTATCATTGTGCGGCGAAGAAATGCCACCATTCCTCTCTAAACGATCCATGACCATGTTGAAATCACCACCCACCAACCGTGGCTCCCTTCCAGGGTTGGCGGACCTAAGATTCGTCCAAAGATGCTCACGAAGCCTAGCCTCACACCTAGCATCCACAAAGGAAAAGAAACAGTGACAGTTGACTTTGTTAACCCGAACACACAAAAGTGGATCTGAGACCATGAGCTTCGTTACACTGATTGCACCTTTACAAAAGACCCAGATGTGGTGATTACCAGGCTCACCATGCATAAAATGTATCATCCCCATTCTTTTTGAAAACTATCCCAGCCTACCCACACATTTCTTGGGCTCAAGAATCACAACCAGGGAAACCATGTGCTTGGTCGCTTCAAAAGAAATAAAGACCATTTTAACCCTGGTGAAGAGGCCCCGAGAGTTCCAAATAATCACCAATAACATTAAAATAGGGGGCATGGTATTGGCCCCAGGAAAGACAGGCCTTCGAGTTGGCTTCCTTGAAGAGGTGGAACTCCTTGATTGAGATCTGGTTCAAATCCTACTTGAATCCCGGTTACAGATAGCAGACGATTGAGTCTCCACCTTGGTGGTCTGTGATGGAGAAAAACCCCCCTTAGGGGCCATCAAGGAGAAGGAAGTGCTCTCCTGTAGGTTTGAAAGTGCGTTGAAGCAGTTAGACTCCTCAAATGGCAATGGAAAGGGGCCAAGAGACTTGGGGGAAGAGGTTGGGGAGAGGAGTCACAAATGATCTCTTTCCACTTGGAGGACCTGCAGGGCCAGGGTGGGGAAGAAAAAGAGGGGAGGGGTGGAGGGACTGTTGGGGCGGAACCCTCACTCTCACGGATTCACACACAAAAACATAGAAATCAAACACAAATGGAGAGACACGGAATTTACGTGGTTCGGTCAGATGACCTACGTCCACGGGGAAGGCAGCAGAGTTCTTATTCAAATGGGAATACAAAGTTTACAAAATCCCACACATATGTATCTCATATCTCACAGAGCCACGCTCATATTTAAAGAAGCAGTGGAGGAGAAGATGAATATGACTGCTCAAAATTTCTCCAGAAAACCACCAACTCTAGCCAATTCTTCCTGGACGGCACCAAACACTACGGTGGGTCTCCTTTGGTGGTCACCAATCAAAGAAGGGTCTTCTTTGGTGACACCAACTCCTATAAGTTTCTTCCATCGGCCACCCACAAATTTGGATGGTGGTATTTTTCCTGTCAAAAACTCAACAAACTCCTCCTTGACTAAAAATATCACCATGTTTCCACTCAAACAAATCATCATGTAACTGAACCAAATTTTTATGCTACTGCTGAAACAAATCTTTCTGCCTGCTGCTGCCTTCCTGATGCCCGTAGGCATCTCAAGTTTGAGTCATATTGATCAAGTCCAAACAATGTTGGAACTTGATCCCTGTATCAGCTTTCTTGTCCTTCGGAGGAGGAACAAGATCCCATATCATATTCTGATACAGTGAATTAATATCTTCTTCCATAATAGACTTCCACTGGTTGATTTCTTTGCTATCCAAAACATCTCGATAGCAATCTAGAACACCACCTTCAACTACAGAAAGAGAAAAGCTACCCGATTTTCCAAACCTAGAAGGTCTTCGTATAATCCTTCGTGTTCTACCAGTGGTGATACTCTTATCTGATGTCACTGCTCCACCTGTAACAGTATCAACATTCAAATAATACAAAGTACCTTTTTGAATACCTTTCATCTCATGGAGTGCACTACGGATAATTTTCCTGAATCCATATTCAATAGTTATCTGGTAACCAAGCTTATCCAAAACTCCATGTGATATGAGTTTCTTCTCCAATTCTGGTACATATCTTACTTATGTAAGGTGTCGAGTTGTTCTATCATGCATCTTCAACCGTATTGTTCCAATACCTCTCGTATGGAAAGGGTGGTTATTACCCATAAGAACCACACCTTCATCTGACTCATCGAGGTTTGAAAACCAATCTCGATTCCTGAACATATGGAATGAACAACCTAAATCAAGAATCCAACATTCTGAATGGTTGACCGTCGAGCAAACAAGGATAGTATCTTCAACATCTTCAACATCCTCAGTTCTTCATACAAAATTTTTCGTCGATTTCCCAATTTTGGGGCAATCCTTCTTCCAGTGCCCCTTTTCATGACAGTAGGCACACTCATTTTTTTCTGGACGTCTAAAGCTGGACTCGCCTTTTGACGTCGATTGAGATTTATCTCTTCTGAATCTTCTAGATTTCTTGTCAGATGACCTTCCTCTAATTGTCATCAATCCCTCCGATACGGAATCTCAATGGTCATATTTTTCATTCCCCCTGTACTCATTGTTAACTAAAGAATTTGAAACATCAACAAATTTCACCTCATCTTTATCATACAACAACGTTGTAGTAAGGTGACCATAACTCTCCTGTAGAGAGTTCAACAACAACTGTAACACCCCAGGTAAATAAAGAATATGACATTTTTATATTTATCCCTATTTGTGAAAAAAATATTAATATTACTTTAAAGGGAACGCTATTCTCGATGGCGTACCCAATACGTGACAACGAGTTCCTTTGAAATCTTACGTTGCACTCTAATAATAAAATAATATTATTTTAAATGGTAGTTAATGCCTAGCCATTGTAATGGCAGGAAAGAACAGAACTAACTAAAAAATGATTATGTGTGTTTGTCAAATATTTTTACTTTTTACAATAAATTTTAGAGAATTAAAAATCTGAATGAATCCAATTTTTAAGCATAAACATTCCAATATTCTTTAAAAGGTCGATTAACCGCCTTTTGATGGCGAACCTCTTTTAAATCCACTTTTTAAAAATTTTATGTGTAATATTTGACAAAATAAAATTCTTCTTTAAAATCGGGACATCAAAATTTACTTTGTGTAAATTTTTGGTATTTTTCCGATAAAGTTCATTTTTTAATGAATAGTGATAAATGTTGTATTTTAATTCAAAACCACTTTTTAATCTAAATTATTTATATGATTAGATTATATTTTTAATTGGTTTTAAAGTTCAATTATAATATATTTTTACTATTTAATCTAATTGTGGTCATTGGAATTAATTTTACATTGAAATCGGACTTAAACTACTGTCAATCTTTTGATACTTATTGTTTCATAAAAACCCGTTATTTGCTCTGACAGCGGGAATTAATTATTAAATTAATTAATGCAACTTATATGTTTTGAATTTTGTAAAATAGACTTCATTTTTGAATTCGAAATATCAAATATATCTTAGGATGAATTTTTGGTATTTTTCTAAAGAACTTCAATTTTTGATGAATAGTGAAACCACTAAGTGGTACTTATAAAAACTGATTTTCCGTTTAAATGAAATTTTACCACCTCTGTGTTTTGAATTTAAAAAATCCGACATACATGGTTTTTATTAAGAAGTAAAATGTGGTTCAATGGAATTAAAATAATTTTTTTGGTGAATAGTAACTTTTAAGTTTTTAATCGCGATTAGAGGTAATTAGTGTAGTTTAAGGTAAAAATAATGTTTTAATAATATGAGATGAGTTTGACACATGTCATACCCTTATTGGATGTGTCATGGACGACCAAGACAATCCATGGGTCAACTTGGGGACCCCATGAAGCCACTTTGGATGGAAAATGACATTATTATCTTTTTATTTAATGTAAACGTAAAAATGACACAAACATGAGTTGTTTTACTATAAAAAATTTTAAATGGGGTTATACAAGTTATATTTTTGAATATAAATAGTCCTTGGAAATCTAAAAGTATTTACTACATCATAGTATTTTTTTATAATTTTTAGACATTAAATAAATTAAATTATTTATGACATCATGATGATGCAGCGATTACCTCATTATTTAACGATTTAAATAAAATGAAATGATAATGTAAAAACTAAAACCTATACTTTTCAAAAACCTATTGGATGGGTATATTTCAAACCCTTATCCCCTTATCCTCGAATTATATCAATGTGGGACCTTTTAAATCCGAAACTCTTTTTAAAATAAAGTAACATTTCTTTACTTTCCAAGAGTGCCCCTCCTCTCCTCTTATTAAAGGCCCCCACCACTATCACCTTACCCACACCTCTCAAGCCTTTGGTTCGGCCAAGATCTGCCCATTTTGACTCTCCACATCCATCTCGTACTCCTAGAAGCCTCACTTTGGGTAGAAGTCTTCCCAAGAAAGCCTTTGATCTCAAATCAAAAAGAGTTATCCGATTTTAAGGTAATGTCTTCACTTGTGTTCTTTTGTTTTATTTTGCTACTTCAACCCCCTATACTCTTTTTATTCATTTTTTTGTAACAAATCCAGTATCTTCATTATACTAGGATGTTTTTATAAGAAACATTTGAGCTATACTTACACACACCTACATCAAATGGTTAAAGAACATACTATTTCTGTGGATGACGAATTTCGGCCTCACGAAACGATGATTGTTCAACACTCATATAACACCTTTAAAAGTGGCCATTAATATGTCACTATATTTATATATGATATATAATATGTTTATGTTTTACTTAAGCTTCTGTATTTTTCTTTTGTGGCATACCTTTATGGTTTCCATTGTGGGTAAACACGATAATTTCATTTTAGGAAGTGCGGGCTACCGCCCCCTCAAAGTGATTTGATTCGTTAATGCCATATGTGGGATGTATAAAGGATGGATTTAAAGTTATTATATATGATGTATGTTACATATAAATGATGAATATAATTCTGGAATTAAAATATACATACCTCTCATTTGGTTTTAATTCCATTAATATGACATAGAAATGAAAGTAGCGTTCATGCGTACGTACGGCTTACCGTCTCCATGAACGGTGCATTTCATTTCTTACCTCTAAATGATTATGTAATATTATAAATACATGTATATTCTGGATATATATGATATATATGATATCCAAATCATGAATATAATTCTGTATATAATGAAACTTTGACCACACGAACAACATGTAATTGTAAGAAGTCCACTTTCGACTTAAGAACCAAATATCGACAAAACAAACATTATTAACTTAAATGATTACATAATGTTTATAACATGGAAATAAGTGATATAAAAGGAATAATTAACTTGAAAAATTTTCTTAAGAAAGTGGAAATTAACTCAAGTTTATTATTCAGGACGTTAAAGAATGATCGAGTCAAGTCGGACCCGAGGTAAGGGATCCCACCCCTCTCTTCCTTTTTAAGTACACTCTTTTATGTCATTCCTTTTAAGCTCATATTTCTTATGATTGGGATGTTATTTTATATTACTCATACTGTACTTTTTATTTTCATATGATGAGAGCCTCTATTTTCTCTCATCAATCCATTTTGGAAGTTTTGAGTGGCGCCGTTAGGCTGCCGAATTTTCGTAAGGGATCCTACCTCTCTCTTTCTTTTTAAGTACTCCCTTTTATGTCATTTCTTTTAAGCTCAACATTATTATGTTTGAGTATGTTATTTTATATTCCTAATTCTCTAAGTTTTTATGTTCATATTACAAGAGACCCTATTTGATCTCATAAATCCATTTTTGGATGTTTTAAGTGGCAATGTTAGGCTGCCGAGTTTTCGTAAGGGATTTTTCATCTCACTTTTATTTCCGTGAGATTTATGCTACATTTTCCACCATTTCCTTTGATTGGTGTATTTACTGCCCATTATTCTAATCTTTTTGTAGTATAATTTCATTTATGTGTATTTACATCTTCATTGTATGACCCTTCTTCCATGGGGTGTACGTTTCGAAAGTTACCCAACTCGGTAAGGGGACCTTTCACCCCTCCTCTTTTTAAAAGACTTATTTTGTTATGTCTTTAAATTCACATACTATTATGTTGGTATATGTTATAATATATCCTTATTTATGTAAATTTTATGTCCAAGTGATGAGATACCATTTTCTCTCTCATCAACTCATTTTCTGAATTTTAAAGGGACGTCGTTAGGCTGTTAGATTTCTGTAAGGGAACTTCTTAACCCACTTTCAATTATTTGGGTTAAACCTTCACTTCTTGTTTTTTATTATGAAAATATTATGTGTGGAATCTCTATGTTGTAATTTCCACAAACCTTTGTGTGGATATACTATTTCTATACATAATTATCTCATTGATAAATTCTTACGAACTTGTATGGGAAATCATAACTCAATCTCATTTCATTGAGTTAAATATCTATGTCATTGGTTTTGATTTTCCAAGATTATGTGTGAATGACCTCTGATTGTTTCACACATAATATCCAATTATATTGGGTGTATTTATATTTCTCACACATAATTATGTGATCGATTTATCCTTAATTTAAGGATACCATCTTTATAGTGGATTTCATCTCAATTTACATTTCCATTGAGACTTCATTGTTGTTATGCACCAATTCACTCTTATATGGTGTGTATACTATCCTTTGACATATTATATCATGAATCCCTTTATTCTCATGATATTAAAAAGATTGGATTAAATTTTATTCTGCAATTATTTGTATTCAAGAGTCTCTCATTTTGTTAAAAACTCTTTAACAAAAATATCGTTTTAAATGTTTTAAAGATTTATTATTCTAAATCTTTATCTTTAATGTCCATGTTTTCAAAATGGTTTTCAGTATTTATTTATATGGACATTAATGTTTTAAAATTATAATTCCATTAAAAGCTTCAATGTGGTGTGGGACACTTTGATTCAAAAATCTCATTTAAATGGTTTTTGAAAATGGATTGCTTAATTCAATATCTTGGAATTACTTATTGTGATTTCAAATGAAATATTGTTATTGAAATGTTTATATTTTCAATATTTTATGTGTAATGATGGTACTTGGACATTTTACGGGTGGTTGTGTGATAAACCATATGACAGGTGGTGCCGTGAATACCAGGACGGGTGGTTACGTTATAACCTCCTATGCATTGGGTATGGAAGTCGGTCGTATGGCTATTCTATTAAGTATGTGTGGAAGTCGATCGTATGGTTATTACATTTAAGTATGTTTATGCCCCAAGTTACCTTTATATGTTATTTGTTCTTTATATGGGTTTTATGGTAAAATTTTGGTTACAAAAGGGTAAGTAATGATCTTTTATTCAGTGAAGAGTTTTTTACTACTTCATAAAGGTGAAAAGTATTACTTTGATAAAGTATAGATGGTTTACTTGTTGTTTTGAGAAACTAACAGTTTTTATTCTTTGTGTATCCCTTACTGAGCTATTTATGCTCACCCCAAGTTTTTTTGAAATGTTTTTCACATGACTTAATGTAGAATAGTATCAAGGACGGGATCAAGGGAAAGTCATGCTATCTAAAACATGGAACTAGACATGTTTCTTTTTAAGAGTTTTTATTTTATGGAAACTTAGTAGAAGTGTCTGCTTTGTAATCTTTTGAGATGTAATAGTTATGTCTTAATTCTCTAAAACTCTAAACCTGAAAAGATCCTCAATGTGAATTATTCATTTAATTCAATATTAAGTAAGGTTTAAGGCTGGGGCCTTATAGTTGGTATCAGAGGTCGGTTTAGATAACTTTATAGGTTAGGGTATTCTCTAGGCATAAGTGACATTAACATAATGGTTAGGATTTCAGAAAGAGTCCTAGTTTTAGATAAAGTGAATGAGTAAGTATATCATAGTGTTTATCTTCCTCATTAGTACATGATGGTTTTGTTGATATAATCACTCTGACATTTCTGTTTTTAGTGAATGGATTGATCTAGCATACACCAAAGTGACAATACGTTATAAGGAAACTATGGTGGTTCTCTGATTAAGAGACTGGATGAAATGGGGGATTCAATGAGGAAACTCGTGGTTGTTCTAAACAAACTATCAAGGAGTCCTGATCAACCACTTGTACCTTGGTATGTTATGTAATGCATCATTTACGAGATGGCCAATCGATGTGGAAGTTCAGGTAATAATTATAAAGGTAACCATTAGGGTTTATATGATCCTTACTTTTGAGGTAATTATGGGTTATTATATGTTATGATGGAAAATGAAAGGCATGAGATAAACTTGAGGTTAAAATATGTTATGATTATTTTTGAAGATTTTATCTCGTTTTGGGGAATTTTTTAAGAATTATATGGTTTTGGAAAAAGGACAAAACGCAGACCGTGTGACAACCCGTCGCGTCGGACAAAGCTGCAGGAATCGAATCCACAACCAAAGTGCGACTGGTATTTATCGCCTACCACTAGACTACGTCAATTCCCTGGTTAGTTTGACTAATTCTTTTTAGTTAGATGATTTTAGGAATCAAGAGTAAGTTTATTTTCGGATATCTATGGAAATGATTAACCTATCATGGAGGATATGTGATTAGTTTAATTACTTTTCAATATGAGACTTTAAGAGCAACTGATGTTATTTGGAGATAAGTGTTATTTTGTACCTTGGAGGACTATGTGATTAAATCATCAATCTTAGTTTGGTTTACTCTAATGAATTTTATGGAAAAAAATTTTATCGAATGGTCTTCATTGAACTTTGGGTTTTTTTGGACAAATTTTGGAGATTAAGAATAGATTTTCTTTTTATAAAGGGTTATCCTTTTTCGGATTATCTAATCTTGTACTAACCTTTTTGGTTTTGGTTTCGGTTAAAGTCTAAATACATGGGAAGTATATAGTTCTCTTTTCTGGATTAGGTGAATCTCTAGAAGTTGATTATAGCTCTCTTAATGTAAAAAAGTCATCCAAAATACTCATCTTTTGGAGAAAATATGAGTTCGTGTAAGAAATATAGTAAAAGTGGAAAGTCAACATGACAAGTAAGTGTGTTTCCTTATGTTTTAGTTAATCTCAAAAATAAATTCCTCAATGAAGAGTAAATTAAAACAAAAATGTTTTCTATTAACTTTTCCTACTGGGGAATCCAATACCGTTTAACCCATCACAAGTTTGTGATTTTCTTATGGTTAACTTTCTCCTAAATATGTTTTCTATCACTCTCTATTAGAACATGACCCTATGTTTTCTCCACCATGTCCATGTTTTCCTACATGGAATCCTAGTATGGGTTAACTCAGGTGACCTTTGTACTTCTCTTTCTTTATTTTAAAGTGTCTGTTTTACCGACTCTTTTTCCGATGTGGGACTTTCAATGGAGTTTCCAAGCCCAATTTTGAAATTACGAGGACGCAATTCCCAAAAGGGGGGAAGGATGTAACACCCCAGGTAAATAAATAATATTACATTTTTATATTTATCCCTATTTGTGAAAAAAAATATTAATATTACTTTAAAGGGAACTCTATGCTCGATGGCATACCCAATACGCGACAACGAGTTCCTTTGAAATCTTATGTTGCACTCTAATAATAAAATATTATTATTTTTAAATTGTAGTTAATGCCTAGCCATTGTAATGGCAGGAAAGAACGGAACTAACTAAAAAATTATTATGTATTTTTGTCAAATATTTTTACTTATTACAATAAATGTTAGAGGATTAAAAATGCGAATGAATCCAATTTTTAAGCATAAACATTCCAATATTCTTTAAAAGGTTGATTAACCGCCTTTTGATGGCGAACCTCTTTTAAATCCACTTTTTAACAATTTTATATGTAATATTGGACAAAATAAAATTATTCTTTAGAATCGGGACATCAAAATTTACTTTGTGTAATTTTTTGGTATTTTTTCGATAAAGTTTATTTTTTAATGAATAGTGAAAATGTTGTATTTTAATTCAAAACCACTTTGTAATCTAATTTATTTATATGATTATATTATATTTTTAATTGGTTTAAAGTCAAATTAGAATATATTTTTACCATTTAATCTAATTGTGGTCATTGGAATTAATTTCACTTTGAAATCAGACTTAAACTAATGTCAATCTTTTGATACTTATTGTTTCATAAAAGCACGCTATTTGCTCTGACAGTGGGAATTAATTATTAAAGTAATTAATGGAACTTATATGTTTTTAATTATGTAAAATATACTTCATTTTTTAATTCGGAATATCAAATATAGCTTAGGGTGAATTTTTGGTATTTTTCTGAAGAACTTCAATTTTTGATGAATAGTGAAACCACTAAGTGGTACTTATAGAAAATGATTTTCCATTTAAATGAAATTTTACCACCTCTGTGTTTTTAATTTAAAAAATCCGACATACATGGTTGTCATTAAGAAGTAAAATGTGGTTCAATGGAATTAAAATAGTTTTTTTGGTGAATAGTAACTTTTAAGTTTTTAATCGCGATTAGAGCTAATTAGTATAGTTTAAGGTAAAAATAATGTTTTAATAATATGAGATGAGCTTGACACATGTCCTACCCTTATTTTATGTGTCATGGCCGACCAATACAATCAATGGGTAAACTTGGGGACCCCATGAATCCACTTTGGAAGGAAAATGACATTATTATCTTTTTATTTAATGTAAAAGTAAAAATGACACAAACATGAGTTGTTTTACTAAATCAATTTTTAAATGGGGTTATAAAAGTGAGATTTTTGAATATAAATAGTAATTGGAAAGATAAAAATATTTCCTACATCATAGTATTTTTTTTATCATTTTTAGACATTAAATAAATTAAATTATTTATGACATCACGATGATGCAGCGAATACCTCATTATTTAACGATTTAAATAAAATGAAAAGATAATGTAAAAACTAAAACCTACACTTGTCAAAAACCTATTTGATGGGTATATTTCGAACCCTTATCACCTTATCCTCAAATTATATCAATGTGAGAGCTTTTAAATCCGAAACTCTTTTTAAAATAAAGTAACATTTCTTTACTTTCCAAGAGTGCCCCTCCTCTCCTTTTATAAAAGTCCCCCACCACTATCACCTTACCCAAACCTCTCAAGCCTTTGGTTCGGCCAGGCCTTGCCAATTTTGTCTCTCCATATCCCTCTCTTACTCCTAGAAGCCTCACTTTGGGCAGAAGTCTTCCCAAGGAAGCCTTTGAGCTCAAATCAAAAAGAGTTACCCGATTTTAAGGTAATGTCTTCACTTGTGTTCTTTTGTTTTATTTTTCTTCTCCAACCCCCTAAACTCTTTTTATTCATTTCTTTTGTAACAACTCCAGTATATTCAATATACTAGGATTTTTTTATAAGAAAAATTCTAGCTACACTTACACACACCAATATCAAATGGTTAAAGAACATACTGTTTCTGTGGATGGTGAATTTCTGCCTCACGAAACGATGATTGTTCAACACTCATATAACACCTTAAAAGGTAGCCATTAAGATGTCACTATATTTATATGTGATATATAATATGTTTATGTTTTACTTAAGCTTATTTATTTTTCTTTTGTGTCATACCTTTATGGTTTCCATTGTGGATAAACACGATAATTTCATTTTAGGAAGTGCGGACTACCGCTCCCTCAAAGTGATTTGATTCGTTAATGCCATATGTGGGATGTATAAAGGGTGGATTTAAAGTTATTATATATGATGTATGTTACATATAAATGATGAATATGATTTTGGAATTAAAATATGCATACCTCTCTTTTGGTTTTAATTCCATTAATATGACATAGAAATGAAAGTAGCGTTCATGCGTACGTACGGCTTACTGTCTCCATGAACAGTGCATTTCATTTCTTACCTCTAAATGATTATGTAATATTATAAATAAATGTATATTCTGGATATATATGATATATATGATATCCAAATCATGAATATCATTCTGGATATAATGAACCTTTGACCACACGAACAACATGTAATTGTAAGAAGTCCACTTTCAACTTAAGAACCAAATATCAACAAAACAAACATTATTAACTTAAATGATTACATAACGTTTATAACATGGAAATAAGTGATATAAAAGGAATAATGAACTTGAAAAAGGTTCTTAAGAAAGTTTAAATTAACTCAAGTTTATTATTCAGGACGTTAAAGAACGATCGAGTCAAGTCGGATCTGAGGTAAGGGATCCTACCCCTCTCTTCCTTTTTAAGTACACTCTTTTATGTCATTCCTTTTAAGCCCATCTTTCTTATGATTGGGATGTTATTTTATATTAATCATACTTTACGTTTTATGTTCATATGATGAGAGACTCTATTTTCTCTCATTAATCCATTTTGGAAGTTTTGAGTGGCGCCGTTACGCTGCCGAATTTTCGTAAGGGATCCTACCTCTCTCTTTCTTTTTAAGTACTCCCTTTTATGTCATTTCTTTTAAGATCATATTTCTTATGTTTGGGGATGTTATTTTATATTCCTCGTTCTTTAAGTTTTTATGTTCATATTACGAGAGACCCTATTTCATCTCATAAATCCATTTTTGGATGTTTTAAGTGGCGTCGTTAGGCTGCCATGTTTTCGTAAGGGATTTTTCATCTCACTTTTATTTCCGTGAGATTTATGCTACATTTTCCACCATTTCCTTTGAGTGGTGTATTTAATGCCCATTATTCTAATCTTTGTGTAGTATAATTTTATTTATGGATATTTACATCTTCATTGTATGACCCTTCTTCCATGGGGTGTACGTTTCGAAAGTTACCCAACTCGGTAAGGGGACCTTTCACCCCTCCTCTTTTTAAAAGACTTCTTTTGTTATGCCTTTAAATTCACATACTATTATGTTGGGATATGTTCTAATATATCCTTATTTATCTAAATTTTATGTCCAAGTGATGAGATACCATTTTCTCTCTCATTAACTCATTTTATGAATTTTACAGGGATGTCGTTAGGCTGTTAGATTTCTGTAAGAGAACTTCTTAACCCACTTTCAATTCTTTGGGTTAAACCTATACTTATTGATTTTTATTATGCCAATATTATGTGTGGAATATCTATGTTGTAATTTCCACAAAACTTTTTGTGGATATAATATTTCTACACATAATCATCTCATTGATAAATTCTTACGAACTTGTATGGGAAATCATAACTCAATCTCATTTCGTTGAGTTAAATATCTCTGTCATTGGTTTTGCTTTTCCAAGATTATGTGTGAATGACCTCTGATTGTTTCACACTTATTATACAATTATATTGGGTTTATTTATATTTCTCACACATAATTATGTGATAGATTTATCCTTAATTTAAGGATACCATCTTTATAATGGATTTCATCTCAATTTTCATTTCCATTGAGACTTTATTGTTGTTATGCACCAATTCACTCTTATATGGTGTGTATACTATCCTTTGACATATTATATCATGAATCCATTTATTCTCATGATATTAAAAAGTTCAGATTAAATGTTATTCCACAATTATTTGTATTCAAGAGTATCTCGTTTTGTTAAAAACTCTTTAACAAAAATATCGTTTTAAATGTTTTAAAGATTTTGTTATTCTAAATCTTTATCTTTATTGTCCATGGTTTGAAAATGGTTTTCAGTATTTATTTAGATGGAAATTAATGTTTTAAAATTATAATCCCATTAAAAGCTTCAAAGTGGTATGTGACACTTTGATTCAAAAATCTCTTTTAAATGGTTTTTGAAAATGGATTGCTTAATTCAATATCGTGGAATTACTTATTGTGATTGCAAATGAAATGTTGTTATTGAAATGTTTATATTTTCAATATTTTACGTGTAATGATGGTACTTGGACATTTTACGGGTGGTTACGTGATAAACCATATGACGGGTGGTGTCGTGAATACCAGGACGGGTGGTTACGTTATAACCTCCAATGCATTGGGTATGGAAGTCGGCCGTATGGCTATTCCATTAAGTTTGTGTGGAAGTCGACCGTATGATTATTCCATTTAAGTATGTTTATGTCCCAAGTTACCTTTATATGTTATTTGTTCTTTATATGGGTTTTATGGTAAACTTTTGGTTACAAAAGGGTAAGTAATGATCTTTTATTCAGTGAAGTGTTTTTTTACTACTTCATAAAGGTGAACTAGACATGTTTCTTTTTAAGAGTTTTTATTTTATGAAAACTTAGTAGAAGTGTCTGCTTTGTAATCTTTTGAGATGTAATAGTTATGTCTTAATTCTCTACAACTCTAAACCTTAAAACATCCTCAATGTGAATTATTCGTTTAATTCAATATTAAGTAAGGTTTAAGGCTGAGGCCTTAGAACAACAGAGCCTTATCTTCATCTCCGATCGTTACTTCCAAACTTTGCAATTCTGCCAGGATTTTATTAAACGAATCAAGATGCTCAATCATAGACATACCTTGCTTGTACTGAAATCTGAACAATTTCTTTTTCAGGTACATCCGATTTTCAATGCTTTTGGCCATATATTATTCTCTAAAATACTCCACAAACTTTTTGATGAAGTTTCTCACATCACACTATATTTCTGGTCTTTAGCCAAACAAAGCCGAATTGTACCGCATGATTGACGGTTGAGTCTCCTCCAATCACCATCAGAGATGTCGACGAGCTTTTCTTCCAAGGTGATATCTAACTCTTGTTGAGTTAGAATATCCAAAACTTCGCATTGCTGCATACTGAAATTGTTCGTCCTGTCAAATTTCTCCACCTCAAATTTGGTACTGAACATCATACTTCTATATCCGGAAGTATTTGCAGTACCGACATGTGTAGCTGGAACAGACTCCTGGGGCGGTACCGAACTATTTTCGGTTTTGGGATTTTCCATCATAAAAAGAGATCAGAATTTCCAAAAATATATAGCACCGATGAATCCGAAATAGTCGAAAATGCTTCAATCGACTATTTAATTTTCCAAAACGGATCCCAAATTAATATCTAAATTTTCTTCCCAACTATTTTTCTTTCAAAAAAAATGCCACTCAAATTTTTTTGTAATAAACAAAAATGCTCATTTTTTTAAAAAAAAGTGTGGCCCTCACCATTTATCTTCCACGCCCATTCTAAGAAAACACCCAAAAAAAGTCCCTTTTGCTTTTTGACTTCCACATGCACAAAAGGGCTGAAAACAAATTACGGGGAAAACAAAAAAAACCAACAACCCACCTTTCCACTTATTTCCACGCTCCACCAAATTTGTCCCCTCTAAACACTCAACCCTCCTTTAGCTTTTGTAGCTCATGATGTCCTCTCCTTCTTTATAAATTATAAGCCACCTTACCTCATGCACACCTAGTGAAAAGATCTTCATGGAATGCACAGTGGAGAGAAACCCCTTGCAGATACGGGACAGGAGAGGTTACATTTCGAGAGGCAGCTCCGGATGGGCAGACAACGCTTCAAAGAAACAGATTCAGATTTGTAGGAACGCTGCAGACACGCTTTGAGTAGGAAGCATGGACAGAAGATGATGCGTTGCAAACTGATAAAGATTTGCACAAGCGAACAACAACATATTTGTTGGAGTGCGGACAGCAACTCCCAACAGGAAGCACGAACAGCACCAGGTTCAGGTGCGTGGATAGGGAGCGATGGATGCAGATTTTTCCCACGTAATCGAACTCAACACTCTGATATCACTTTGTTGGGGCGGAAGCCTCACTCTCACGAATTCTCACACAAAAACAGATAAATCAAACACAAATGCAGAGACACAGAATTTACGTGGTTCGGTCAGATAACCTACGACCACGGGGAATACATCAAAGTTCTTATTCAAATTGGAATACAAAGTTTACAAAATCTCACACACATGTCTCTCATATCCCTCTCATATTTAAAGAACCACTAGAGGAGAAGATGCAGATGGCCGCTCAAAATTTCTCCAGACCCCATGAACACACAAAGATCTAGAAGTTGGTCAAGGGAAGCTTGTCCACCACAAATCAGGCTACAAGAGACCAGCGAAGTAAAGACAAGGCTTCCGTGAAGCCCTTAGATGAGAAGGAAAGCACCGAGGAGCCATTTCTCGACCCCGACACCAGAGGGTCCAGCTGACCCACTAGAGACGGAGCAGCTTGCCGGCCATGGGGTTCATTGAGGAGGATCGCCTTCCACGACTCCCTCGACTCCATATGGGACGCATCAGAAGGGTCCGGAGGAGGGCCCACCGTCCACCCACGGGGAGGAGGGTCAATCGCAATGGTCGAAAAGGAGATCTAAGGCGGAGGTGCGTTCAGTGCGTTCAAATTTTCGAAAAGGGGTATTTTTTATCTATTCAACTAACCATTCCATTCACTAGAAAATAATTCTGATGCAATGATCTGAATTCCACATTATAGAGGTATATTGTTAATGGAATCCTCTAAATAACATTTTGTGGTGGTATATCCATACTTATTTGATTTTGAACCCTCAATCAGAGTCTTTTTATGATTGACCAATTTGATTTATCAAAAAAAATCTCATGTCGAGGTAATTATTTTGAAATTCAATAAATTGCATTCTATTTTTATAGTCATTCCTCATCTTCTCAGCATCCACTTCATGAAATAAAACATTTTCTTATAAAAATGATTCAATCTCTTGGATCCTATTGGACTTGAAATATAGTTGAG
The DNA here is from genome assembly GCA_963277665.1 of Viscum album. Classification (NCBI taxonomy): domain Eukaryota; kingdom Viridiplantae; phylum Streptophyta; class Magnoliopsida; order Santalales; family Viscaceae; genus Viscum; species Viscum album. Next base: position 1,467,716,228 of record OY728125.1, on the reverse strand, counting down.
AATTCTGGAAAATAAATGCTATTTTTCAGATTTTATTCCAATTTTGGGATCTTTTTTTCAAACTCTTTAGTGGACACATACTTCTCTTGAATTGTACTGAACAAATCTTCTTAAAATTTTGATAATCCCACCATAAACTACATATTCACATATTCTTTTACAATAACTTATTTTGATAGCTTAATGGAAGTATGGTCAATTTCTCTTAAATCATTCACTAAGTTGTCCACCTCAAATTCAAGTTGATTGATCTCTTGTTGCGAGATTTCAAATGTCACAAAAATAAAATATTTTTTTTCTTGGGGAAAAGAATATACTATATATTTTAATGGTTTAATAGAAAAATTTATTAACATATGATCACACTCACTTTATTATTCTTCTTATAGACAGTTGAAATCATATTTTTCCCACACCTTTGGATAATATATATAACATGATCCTTTTTAATTAGAAATGTTGTCTAAATATTTTGTGGTGCATTGAACCACAAGTTCTTCTCCTTCCAAGATAGTTCTGAAATCCTTTCTTGGAGCACTTTAAAATTATTTATCTTTTTATAAGAGGAAAAATTCATTACATTCTTCTTATCATTTTTTTAGTATTCATAAAATACTTGGTAGAAACTGAATTCTAATATGGAATATAAATAACTTCTCTAAAAATAATCTTTATTATAATTTTAGGAAATAAACTTAAAATCTTCATATTAGAACAACTTCAGATTGAGAATCCAAAATAGGTGAAACTGGATTTGAAACCACTCATAGAATCCAAGGACAAATATGATTGGTATTGAGAGGGGAGAAATGGTATTGGTCATTTTTTATAACTAATTTATAGTTTTATCCTTTTATCCCCTTCCTTTTACATATTTCAATGGTTAAGGTGTGTTAATTCTGTAGTTCTTTCACTCCTCACTATTCTTATTTCTTTAAGCACAAACAGAAATACACACACATGATGAATAATGATTTAAAAGGTACACCTCTTAGTATGAGACGGTTAATCCTTGGTGTGATCTCGTAAAACTCATGGTCACACAACCAACAAGTAAAATCCTGTGAGTATTACACAATTATATCCTGACAGTGTAGAGTGCATATCCCACACACTTGTTTCATTCGTACCACACTCTGTACATCTCATACATTTAAAACATAATGAAATGGAAATAATAATATATTATGACACCAATATAAAATGTTTTCTTATTATTGATGTGAGGCTCCTTCTTCTTCTTCCCTTTCATTGATGCAGTTTTATTCTTATATTTTTGTACATAGCATTGTACATAAATTATTATTCTTTCCTTCATAGTAGAAAACTCATATTATACTACTTTTATTCCTATTTTTAATTATAAATAAGAGTACACAAATATATTCTTCTCACTTCATGATTTTGTTCTTCTTATTCCTATAAAAACTGATGTGCACATTACTTTATTCTCTTATTCTCTTCTTCCTTCATTCTTTTTCATTAAATGACAGGCTAAACTGGACCTACTTTTCTTTCTTAGAATATTTAAAATATATTTGAATAATCAGAGTTGACATCTCTATATCCAGATTCAATACCAATAGATATTCCCTTCATATTTTGTATCATATCAACAATAACATCTCTCAGCATAGTTCTTTGACAACCTATAATATATATGTGTGTGTTTGTGTGTGATAAAATTAATAAAAACACAACTACTGGTTTCTCCTTCACATGATCTTTTGCCTCATATTTTCCTCTATAATTTCTTTTTCATAATTTAATGTAACCAAAAGAAGATATTCTTCATATTAATTCAGTCATAATTAAATCTGATTAATCTTCTCATTAATTATGGATATTATTTAATATCTAATATCCTATAATTATTATTTATAACTAAGACATGAAAATGCTATGAACTACATACTCATGTATACCATACCTTCAATATGTTGTATGAACTCCTCATTCTGGGCATGATGAATCTTCCTGTTCATATTATCCCATGCATGATGTTTCATGCATATCAGACATTGAAAATATTAATGAAACATAGATAAACTAACATTAATTATCTTTACCCTCATGGTTTACCCTTATATAGTGAGAGTTAGATAACCTTATGTGAAGTACTTGACTACATGAATCAATAGTTTACATTACAAAAAATGTATTTTTTTTATCATTTGGATATATAATGATTACATAGATGAATCATTTATGTGAATCAACTACGTAACTATTCATCTAGATGAATTAGTTATGTGGATCAATTATCTATGAGAATAATATACATGACCATTCAACTATGTAATTCCCCTACGTAACAATTCCTCATGAACATCATCTTAATCAAGTATATGCATTCTTCCTTCCTTCAAACATAATTCAAGAACACTTAATAGGAATCATGATAACTTTTATCAAGATATTTTAATGATTATAATAGTAATTCACTTTTCTTCAATTGATTTATATCTTTATGAATAGGTGAACATAGTAGCCTGATCTCCTAGAAATTTGCATCATAGACCTTAACCATAACATGACTCCATGGGATGACAAGTCAACCCGTGTTCATCTCAAATGCATGATAGCTCCTCAAAACACATCTTTTATTTCATGAGTGGTAGTTTTTCTAACTACATATTTTGTTTATCCTTTATCCAAAAACTCGATAGAACTCCTCAAAATCATTAAATGGTCTTTTACCTTCAATAATAACTATCTCCAACATTCCAAAGTAAAGAGCACCATTTTTTCATAACATCAAATCATTCCTCTAATACATGTGTCATGAAAATATCATCCCTCCAATAAAGTGAAAAAATACTTAGAATCATCTTATAATTAAAAATTTCTCCAACATCCACATATTAATTTCAGTCACCTAAAACAACTTTAATGGAACTCCTTCCAACATAATCTTCCAAGAATATTTGATCATCATGAAACAACTACCAGGGGTACCTTCTTTAATTGGATTTTTAACAAGATTATCCACATTATATTGACATTCCATGATAATAAATCATTTATTGAAAAAAAATTTACACCTGGTGGAATAAATTTATTTCTACTTACTAGTTTTATGATAGTGACGCAGGAGATATGACGTATTGTATTGATTGAAAATAATCGGTTCTACAATATTTTGGGTTTCCCTTGGTATTCAATCTATTCTGAGCTCGAATTTTGTGATTGTATGTTTACACTTATACCTTAGAACACCAATGAGGTACGCCATATAGTAGGGGCATAGACTTTAGGATCTTTATGACTGAAATTACCCTGAGTGTCCCTATTTGTTTTCGATATGAATCATTATGGATGTGATCTATATTGATAGTATATTTTTCAATATACATGTTTTTCCTTCCAATAAATCATATCTAAGTTCTTATTAGCTTAATGTTTGTCCCTTCTCATTCCAAATATTTATATTACATTATGTTATATATATTCTCAATGTCTTTGATTCATCCTATTTATTATGTCTATACCCACCCCTTCATAGTCCTTTTTCCCTTACATGTTGTGTTTAATTAAAATATTCGTAGATAGTATTTGTGGTCACGATCCTCAATATTTTTTTACAGAGATGATTTTTAGTGGTTCATAGTGTTAATAAACTATGGAAGTGGTTATTGATGATCACTTCTATTGACTTCTTTCAATGAGGATATGGTATCACATTTCATATGTATATTGTACAGTTCAATTTTATCATGTGTATTCATTGTCTATTTTGAATTTCCCATGTAGTGGTTTTTATTCAAATGTTGTTCACAATTACATTTTTCAATATTTTGGTTGTTTAACAACAATTATGGTGGTTTTTTGAAGTATAATAGGTATTCTAATTTATATTTATTGTTGGTTTTTACATCCTATGTCCTATCATGTATGTTTATGAAATTTTAGTGTTAGTCTCTAGTCCCTGGCCTATTAATAGTTATCTGGGGTTTGAAGACTTAGCTTACCACTAGCCCAGTATGGGGTATTTGTGGGGTGATTCATGTTAGAAACTTAGATATAATTCATTAAGGTGGGAAATAGTTAGTATAAATAGGTTAATATGGTGACAAACCTCTCCAAATCATAGTAAAGTAAATGGTATGGGGTAGTCTGAATGGGTGATGAACTGGTCCAAAGACATGAATATGTGTTTGAAATTATGATGATGGTACGTGAATAATTATTCATAAAAAACACATATGAGAATATGAATAATAATCCTTAGCAGTGGGAAATTAGTTTTTAGAAATGTGTAATTTCCAATTTATTTTTGGAAAATGGGGAGCTTCCAATGGATTTCAAGGAAATTTTGAGTTTTCCATGGATTTTTTAAAGAATTAGATTTCCCATAGTCTTATAAAAAGTGGGATTTTTCTTTTAATTTGTGAAAATGATATTTTTCATGATATGGCTTTTTGAGAATAAAACTTAAATTTGGAATATTTTCAATAATTACATTGATGAAATGTTTTATAAATTGTGTAATTCTTTATCAAAAGATAGCTTAGTTCTATAAAATTTGATAAACAAAATGTTTTTTATTCAAAATTATTTTTTATATATCATGGCTTATTTAAATTTCATATGGAATTGTCTTCATTTGGATATATATTAGAGTCTTGTAGAAATCATATAGAGTTTATGACCACCCCTACATGTACACTTCAGTGAACATAGATATGATTGGTCATGATATAGGTAAATAAAAAATTCCATTCTTCATAAGTGTTGAGTCCTAGATATATATTTTATATATGGTTGAGGAGATGGTATTTTTTAGTTTGGGTATTTGGGTTTTTTATTTCAAAGTTACATTTTTATACTTTTTTATAATAGATTTGATTTGTTTTTTTGAAAAAAGTTTTATTTTTATGAAATTTGATTTCAAATGGTTTTATTTAAATTGTATTTACATGATAAAGCATTGTTTATAGTTTTCTAAATTGAGGGAGATTTATTTTCCATGCTTTCCCTTTATCCCTTATCATTTTTTGACAACCTTTGGTGATTGGGGGAAGTTCTTAAGACTATATACAACCCCATATCAAGACTTGGGTTTCAGGTCCATAGTATAAGGTGTTACAAAATGATATCATAGTAGGGTTATATGTTCAATTCAAGGTATTTTAGGGGTGTCTAAAGACTAATATAGTAGGGACTCATATCATACCCATAAAAATGGCATAGCTACATTTTTGTAGTGAATACTGAGTCACTAGGATTTTCACATAAATGATAAGCTATAAATGATCTTTTAGGGTTGTATTTGTCTTGTTTTGATCTACATTAGGTCAAAACTATCAAGTATTTAAGCAATATAGAAGGCATGGTAGATACTATATCACATGGAATGGTTTTGTAATAAAATTATTTCCTTTCAATAAAATAGATCTCTAATGAATAAATTATTTTTTTATTTCAAAGTGTTCTGAAAATGAAAATTTCTTATGAAACATTAATGGATCATTGGGATCAATATTTAAGAATTAAATTATCCAAATAAATATGCTACTAATTATTTTCATCTCAAAATATGGGTGAGGTAAAGGAAAAACTAAATGATTTCTTATCGACCCAAAATTCATAGGATCAGTCATACAGGCTATCTAGGTGATCAACAGGGGAGCTAAAAAGAAAAAATCCTGGAAATCAGATAGAGAATGAGAGCCCATAAAGAAGTACCCACAGTTATTCACAGTGGATGTCGGACCTAAGAAGGATAAGGAATGGTTGGAAAATATTTACCATATCATTAGGTTATTCCATACCACAAAAATATAAAACTTTAATTTTTATTCATTTTCATAAGATGGTAAATATTGAAATTTATGGGAAGATATTTTGGAGGCAAGGTAGGTTAAATATATTCATTGGAAGGGTTTATAGTAGATCATCAATGATCAATAAATAACAGAGGATTTGAAGTCAGATAGATTTTAGGAGTTCTAATATTTTAAGAATTGGAATTGTAATTTTATAGAATATGAATTGATGTTCACTGATCTAGGGAGGTTTTTTCCATAGCTTGTGATGAATGAAATGAGTTGGGCACATTGGTTTGAGATGGGGATCTAAATTTTAAATCAGTCGACGATAATTATTATAAAGGTTCTTACCTATGTTAAGGTAGTAATTTTTTCAGCTTTGTTAGAGGATGATATATCTATCACATGGAAATAGAGTAACTTTCATTCATATTTGAGTGATTTGAAGATTCTATTTTATAAAAAAATATAAAACATAATAATTCTCAATGGAAATTGTCATAGGTTTCACCCCTAGTCTTCCTAGGGAAGGAACTATTATATTACTTCTAGTATAGATAAGTGGGGATCCTAAAATATAATTGTCCATGCCCTTCTCACACATATTTCATGTATTGGATGTTGGGCCATCTATGATGTTATATAATCATTTATCATTGATGAGAATTGGTGGTACATCAAAGAATGTGTTATGATCAAATATATAGAAAATTTTGTTTTTATGGGATGAGTTATTGACCCATCAAAGAGTGGGAAACCCCTTCAATAAGTGAGGTAAAAAAACTTGTAATAGTTAGGAAGAACTCTTTTATATTGAGTAGGCATCAAAGGAGGATAAGGTAGCTGTAATTCCATCTATGGTGGGAGGTTTTATCCTAATATATGACACAATTATTTCTAAATTTTTAATAATGGAGCATCAAATTAGTTCATCTATATGAAATATTTTATCTTATTGGTCTACACATGGAGTTGATACTATATTCAGTGAATATTTATACTCAACATGGTGGGAGAACTGAGAAAGGATTTATGTATACCACTTTCATAATAATGGTCTATAATATGAAAATCTCATTTGTTGGGTGGAGTGAGTAACTCAAAAGGGGGGTCCATTTAGATCCAAACAAAATTTATGTTTAAAACAAGGTAAAATAAAATCAAAAAATTTAATTAAAAACACATAGTTAATTAAATTACTAGGTTAATATAATTTTTATCTTTAAAAATATTTTTTAAAGAATAATTAAGGCCCAGTAAAAATATATTTTTAATGAATTTAACTTTTGAAATTAATTTACATAATTAAATCCCTTATTTATACTCTAGTTAAGATTAACTATCAAATTAATTTTTATTTAGAGATTAACAAAACACAGTTTAATATTTTAAATATATAAAAAATTAAACCATAAAGTAGAGTAAATAGGGGGTTCAGTCTCAAGTCAAGACATAAAACCCTCCACTTGGCAAATGCCCGCTGTCAAGAAGATTATTATAAATTATAAAATAATCAAAAATATGTATTGGGTAAAAAAAGAATAATATAACTTGTCTAAGATTAAAACTTATTACACGGTTATATGTGGGGAGGAAAAGTAAAATACAAGCCACATAGGGACCTCTTCCATATTTATCATTGGAAAATAGATAATTTTTTTGAGAGAATATCTAGTATTAACTTGTTTAAGCATACGGGATAGTGTATGCAGATATATAGAGTAATACAACACACTTATCAAAAGTACATAAAAATAGAGAGAGAAAATAAAAAAGATATAGAGAAATGAAGTGTTTCTTAGTCTGTGACACTTTAGATGATCGAGGGTCCTCAGATTTGGATTTTGGGGAGCTCAATCAAGTTCTCCAAAAGTAGCATGAAAATAGAGTGTCATGGAGTCTTCTTTTCTTTATAACGATACTCTAAAAATATTCTATTTATTCAGTGTGATATATTAACATGATCTTTGATATGTTTCAAAATTTCACACCTATATCATGGTTATTATATTAATCATGTAAGCATTGGATCACACACACATGCATATGGGATATATTCTGGAATATATAGCATTTTAGGTCATTATCCATTGAAGAATAATCATAAATAATTCCTTGATCCTCATACTCAGTAGAATATAAAAGAATATTTGACATCTTCTTTAATGAATCTATGTAATGTATTAGGAATAATCATTAAATAAACCCAATATATTAACTCCCATAAACAAGCTATTGGAATAATTAAATTCAAATAAAGGATACAAGAGTAATGGTAGAAAGGATGAAGGTAACACCTCTCTAATAGAAGAAAAGATGAATGCGAGAACAGTCTAGTGGTAGTACAACACATTAGTAGAACAATCCAATGGTAGCACACTTGGTAGTATCAAGATTTAACTAACGGTAGAATATCTAGTGGTATAAAAATTAAACTAAATATAGAACCACTCTGATGTTAGCATGTCTGGAGGTAGCATGATTCTGATAATAGAAATATTTACAAGGTAGTGGGAGTTTTAGTAGTAGAATGACTCCATTGGTAGTAGATTTATAGTCGTAGCATAATCCTAGAGGTGAAAAATTCCTAGTGGTATAAAATTTATGGTGGTGCCGTGATTTTAACTAATGGTGGCATAAGTTTTTTCATGGTTGATCTGGAGTTGGAACAATTGTACTAATGGTATCTCTTTTCAATACATATCCAATTTTATTTAAATTATTCTTTAAAAAATAATATTCTATCATAAAACATTAATCTCATTAGAAACATAATAATCGTGATTTATGAGAATTATAACAAAGAATTTCAAAAAATCTTCCCCTTTTGAATGATCACAAATCATGGAATTTAATAAACCGTGTTAAAAACAAAATTAGGCACAAATAGATAAATTTTAAGAAGCAATTATATCTTCTTAAAAATTACAAAATCTAATTATATATTTTGAAAGTAAATTTCGAAATAGAAGAACTTAAAATGGATTTATAGAATTACAAACATAAAAGTAAAAACTTAAACTGAAATTTGTTTAGGTAAATTCCAACCAAATAATGTATACCCATTTTGAAATTATCAACAAGAGAAGATAAGAAATAGACATGTAAATACGTTAATGAGTAAAAGATGAAGTCTAAAAAATTTATCAGTCAAAAATTACATTCCCCCAAAAATATAGAGAGAATGAATTAGATTCCCAATAAGAAACTAAGTCTAGTATCAATCACACTCATCTCTGGAGGTAAGATAAATAGGCCCATTTACTTTTCCAGAGGTAGGAGGCACTAAGGTAGAGGCTGAGGGTTCTGAGGTAGTCTGAGAAAACTCTTAGATCACCACTGGTCTAAGATGTATGGCTTCTTTAATTGGAAAAATATTGAATGGATGATACTATGTATGTATAAAATCAGAGGATGGTGAAAAAGTAAAGGATAAAATAGTAATTTCTTTTGGTGCAACCCTTATTGTACAAGATACATACATGAAAGGATTTATGAGGTTCACAAAATCCATGATAATGTTTCCTCCTATATCCATAGCACTGAATAAATCCTTCTTCTCTTCCATGAATAACATTAGAAGAGGGGTCATAACCTTGAGCTTGTATACATATTCCTTGATGTCCCTAGTAACATGTGTCATTCTAAAGTTTTCATCTAAAAACGTGAAGTGATAAATTAACTCTTTCTTTGTATATATCCTGAAAATATGGTATTTTATATCATTGGTGATGGTTTCCTTATCAATTTAGGCTTAATTAAAAAACTACATTACCATTATATATATATGATCACCATGTGGCCGAATCTGGAAAAGATCATATTGATGATATGTATGGATATTACCCATAATATCTTGTAACTCCACTCTGATTATAGATCTAGACATCTCATCATAAACTAAGGCTGAAGTAGGTGGATCACTGGATATAGAAGAAATAATAGGCAATATCTCCACCCTCTCCAAAATAGCATATTGGTTAGTAGCAAAGGATGTTCTTATCTCCTCCTTAATAGGTCTCATGGATTCCGTCTCACTAGTGATCCTTTAATTTTCAATTTCAACTTCTTAAATCTTAGAAATTATTTTGGGATGAATATGACATGAAACCAAATAAAAAAGATACATGGAATTATATTCACTAAGATAAGTAACTGGAGGTTCCTAGGGTCTTAATATACCACTAAAATTAGAAATCAATCTTTCCCTAAAATAATCCAAGTCAACTATGGTCACAAAATATGAAGGCAAAAAGGAAGCAGTAGGAAAGGTTGATGTATCTCTTTTAGTAATCGAGAAAACCACATCTGCATGATTTGTATCAACCAGTTTCATTTAAAATAAATGCATGAAATTAACTTTCATCATAAATCTACTATACAAGAGATACCTTAGGATATGTCCCAACACCAATCGAGATAAAAGGCCCACGATGCTATTGTGGAAGGCTATGATTGTCATTACTTCCAGTTATTCATCCAAATCAAAATAATATACACTATGAAATTTTTTATCCAGTAGGAGGTTCCCCACTAAATGATGCCCCATCATATTCTAAGGAAGAACTAACCTGATAATCTCTATGATCTCTATCATATCATCTAACTTCTTTTTACTTTGAGTAGTCTAGTACAAGTTCTGCATACCCTGAGAAATTCTGCCACTCATCATGTACTGGAAATTCAACTCTAGAAGAAGTCACACAATTAGGATCTATAGGATAAATTTTGTAGCTAATAGGTCATATGGATTCCTACAGCTCAAAAGATGTCCTAGGCTCACCTCTAATAGAGGTAGTGACACCAGTTGGTCAAATAGAAATAGATCTCTCTACAATTATAGATCCAACTGAACCAATGAGAGATGGATGATGTGACTGAGTCATCTCTACATCATCATTATAACCATGAGAAGGTCAACCACCATTATCATCCTCATCGTTATTTCCATCATTACCACTATCTTTATTCTTAGAACCATCTATGACTTAAACAACTTCTTTAGAGACCACTAAAGAAATCTTAATCTATTATTCTCTAGAGACATTAGTATCTTCATCAACTCTTTCACTTAAGAGGCTCCCTCTAGTCAAGAGAGAAGTAGGTGTATTGGAATATACAAAATATATTACTGTGCTATTAGTAATTTTACTATCACTGTATTCTTAAACATAGGTATCTATTTCCTCTTCTTCAACCAGAATAAAATCATCTCTAACATCTCATTCCTCATCTGAATAATCCAAAATCCTTATCTGGATCCAATACATGCTCAATAATATTCTTGGGTCTTGTAGGATTTTCCATAGGATTAAAATCCTTATACAAAAACTCTAATGTAATTAAAATATTCAACATCTTCTCTATTCTCAAGATTATCCTCATTATTTAAAATACAAACTTTGAAAACAAAAACTCTAAAGTAATTAACTTTTGGATTTCTATAATTCCATAATTCACAAGTAGATATATTTAAAATTGGTCTAATTAAAACTATATTGATCATGTAACAATCTATATTCAGAACCTCTTCCAAAAAATAAATAGGTAATTCATACTCATTGAGCATAGTCCAAGAAATTTTTTGAGGGGTTCTGTTCCTCCATTCTAGAACTCTATTCTACTATGGGGTCCTAGGAGTAGAAAAACTATAATTATATCCATTTTTTGAGAAAAAATATTCAAAGTATTTATTTTCAAACCTATGAAATATGATAACTTATTAAGGTCTTAATCAACGTTCCATTGTTATTTACTAAATATTTAGCATACTTGGTAAAATTAATGTATGATTCACTTTTATTAGATATAAATAATAAAAAATTATACCTATAAAACTAATCTACAAGGATTTAAACATATTTATTTCCATTTAAACTAGAAAATCTAGAAGGTCCAAACAAGTCCATGTGAACCAACTCTAGGGGTTGAGAAGTTGAAACTTATTTCTTTTATTTGAAATATACTTTTGTGTTGTTCCCCTTTTTGATATGGGTTATATACTTTTTCACTTGGAAATTATAGTTTGGTTAGATATTTGACTAACCCTTTCCTAGTTAGCTTTCTAAGTGAGTGAATGTTACAAAGGCATAGTCTACTATGCCAAAGCAAAGACTCTTTGTGAAAGGAACTTAGAAAACAAATATTTTGTGAAAGTAAAGAGTCTAAATTAATAAGATAAACATTATCATTTCTCAAGTTAGTAAATACTAAATAATTTTTAGAATAAAAAACATTGACGGAATTATTTTCAAACATAACATGAAAACCATCATCACATAGCTATGAGATGATAAGAATATTATAATTTAAACCATTTACAAATAAAACATTAGAAATTAAAGCAATATTGGAATTAATTATTTATCTAATGACAATAATTTTCTCTTTGGAAATGTCACCAAATGTGACATGAACACCATCTACTTTGATCAAATTCTTGAAACTTGAGTAATCTACATTCATTTATCTGGAATAGACACTGTCTAGGTACCATTATTTTTTACTAGATCTTTTCAAGAAAGATTCCATTAAAAACAATTACAAAAAAATGGCTTCAGTACCAAATAATTCTTGGGTCTAGAAATGTTAGTAATACAATATTTAAGAACCACTATTCATAATAGGTTTCATATAAGTAGAATTTCAACTTTTATAAATAAATAATTTTTTGGTTCCATTAGAGTAAAAACTAGTAGAAGTACTAGAACTAATAATTAATATATTCTAACCAGTCCTCTATCCAGGTTGATACCCTATATAAGTATTTTATTTGAGAGTAGTCTACTTTCCAAGCATTTGAGTAAGATTATTTATCTTATTTAAAAAACATCCTAGATATTTCATTAATTTCTCAATATAAAATTTTTATTCATTTTTCTCCATTAACAATTGATCATTTTTCTCTTTTTCAACATTAAGATCATATTTAATGTTAGTCATTAGAGCATACTTCTTCTTTAAATTTTAATATTTATCTTTTATTTCATTAAAAGTATCTTCCAAAATATTATTTTACTCAATAATATCTTAATTATACATTTTTCATCATTGTTTTCATCTTTCTAATGATTATAAATATTAATCAAAGAGGAATGAAAAAAACTTGATACCTCATCTGTGTTTTTAATAGAACACATGTTTTCTCTTTCATACTTATCATCCTAGATTGAGTTTGAATCACTCAAGCTATCTTCAAAATCAATATAGGTTTCTTTTATTTCTTCTTATATCTCTTATATTTATCATAATATTTCTTCTTGAATTTTATCTTCGGACAATCAGCTTTTCCATTCCCTTACCTCTTTCACTAATAATATATTATTTCATTTGAAGCATCATCCCTCTTTTGATCCTTTCTCTGGTTTCCTCGATTATCATATTTACCTTTATAACTTATTTTCCTAAATAATTTATTATTCTTGTAAGACTTTAGGATTCTTATGTCTAGATGGACCATATCTTCATCACTATGAATAGGTTATTCCAAACCACTTGAACTTTCACCTTATTATTTCACATTTTCTATTGAAAAGTGGTTTTGAAGGCTATATATTTTCTTTTCAGATCATATGCCTCTTCTCCATTGAATATAAGTTCACCCTCACACATTATAATTTCCTTATCATCTATTTAATAGGTAACTTTCAAATATCACATGATTCTTTGATTGACATTGAGATTCCTCTTGATCTATTTGGAAGACATCTCAATAGGTGCATCACTTGGTCTTTTTTAGAAACAAGATTCCCCTAATGAGTGCATTGTATTCGTGATCTCATTGAACCTCAGATACATGTTAGAAATAATATCATCATGTTTCATTTTCAAAGTATCATATTTAATAGTATAGGTATTTAAGTCCATTTCAAAAACATTATATGTTTCCTAATGATAAATAGCTAATGTATCTCAAATTTCAAAAGAAGATGTACTGAAACATATTATACTAAATTCTTAGTCACCCAAAGAACAATGCAGAACATTATTAGCTTTACAATTGTTATTATAAGCAACATTAATAGGATAATACTAATTATTTCAATAAATTTTGGGAATTTCTTATTTTTTTAATAGTATTCCCTATTTCAAATCCCTTTCCATCAATATGAATTTTCATTTTAATTTTCCACTGAGCAAAGTCATTTCCCGTAAAATAAGTAGGTATTTCCGCAGAACAACCCTCATGTCTATTATCCATAAAGAACAAAATATAGAAATAAAAAAATTGATATCATTAAAATAAAAACTAAATCATTGTTGATAAGTTATTTGAAAAACATTAAAAACCAATTGTTGGTCGGAGTGAGTAACTAAATAGGGGTGTCAATTGAGTTCCCAATAAAATTTCAATTAAAAAAGTTAAAATAAAATACCATAATTTAATTAAAAATCCCAATTAATCAAAAAACAAGTTTAATATGTGTTTTATATTTTAAAATATTTCTCAAACTAAGATTTGGGATCAATTAAAAAAATATTATAAATTACTTTAAATTTTAAAATTGATTTACTTAATCAGAGAATTTATATATACACTATTAAATATTAACTATCAAAGTAAAAAATAGATATTTAGAACAAATATAGTTTAATCTTTGAAATTGAAAAACTAAACTAAAATACACAATGGAGTAAAGAAGGGGTTCAGTATCAAGATGAGACCTAATCCCCACCACTTGGAAATAACCTATTTTCAATAAGATTATTATATCAAATAATCTAATTCAAAACCTAGACCGAGTATACAAATAACATCACCAGTTATCCAGGCTCAAAGTCTCTTCTACAATTAAACGTATGAAGTAAAAAATAGAATATAATCTATGCAGGGTCCTCTTCCAAATTTTTCATGGGTAAAGAGGAAAAATGTCCTGAGATAATATCTAGAATTATCTAGTTCAACATTAGGAGACAATGTGAGTATATATATAGAGAAATACAACACACAACTCAAAATTATAGAAAAAATAAAAGAAAAAAATAAAAATATATTAATAAACTAAGTGCTTATCCATCTTTGATTATTCATATTATTGAGGTTCCTCATATCTATATTTGTGATAAGATCAAACAAGTTTTCCGAAAGTTTCCAAAAAAGAGAGTGTTGTGGATTTCTCTTTTCTTAGGAAAATGATTTATAAATATTCTCTAGATTCAGTGTGAGAAAGGAACTTGGTCTTTGATATGTTCCACTCTTTCAAACTCATATGAATGTTAGTATATGTAGCATGTAATCACTGGGTCATGTACACATGTTCATAAGGGATATATTCATAAATATATATCCCTACATATTATTATCTATTTAAGAATAATCATAAATATTTTCTAGATCCTCGTACTGAGAATAAAATCATGAAATATCTAACTTGGTATTCAATGTGTTTGTTCAATGGATCAGTAATAGTAATTAAATAAACTCCTTTCATTAACTCTCATAAAATATCCATTGAAATCATAAAATTCAAATAAATGATAGAACATTGATAGTAGTAAGGCTGATAATAGTACCTCATGAATGGAAGCAAAGATCAATGGTAGCATGGTACAACAATAGCATAACTTAGAGATTGAATATGCTAACAATAAAAAACCTCATGGTTGAAATATTAAAAAAATTGTAGTAGGTCTATTGATATAAAAATTTAACTAATGGTGGATCCAATCTAGAAGTATCATGTCTAGTGGTAGCATGAGTCTGATAGTAGCATGATTCTAATGATAGTAAGAGTTCCAGTTATATTATGACTCCATTGGTAGAAATATTTTGGCGGTAGCATAATCCTTGTGGTGAAAAATTCCTAACGGTATAAATTTCAAAGTAGTTTCATGATTTGAACTAATTTTGGTATAGTTCTGGAGGTAGCGGATCTAGTGGGGGAAAAGTTGTACTAACGGTAGCACTTTTCCATAATTAACAAATTTTTCTTTAAATTATGATTTAAAAAATAATACACTATAATAAAACATTAATCTCATTAGAAACATATGAATCCTGATTTGTGAGAAATAAAATAATGAGGTTACAATATCATTGGAATTTATGGTTCTTGAAATAAAGGAATATGATTTTATCATTAGAATAGATTGGATGGTTTGATTTGAGTCTCAAATCAACTGTAATGGATGCCGGTTCCTTTTACATCATCAGATAAAAAAATACACACATTCAGTGGGGACTTGGGTATTTATGTGAGCTTGATGCACCTGAATATGTAATATTTTGAATCATTATCTTGTCCATTTTTGGGCTTCGTGATAGGGTTTATGGAAGGTAAATATTAACCTCTTCTTGTAAGGTTTGTGCATCAATGTTTGAATGATTTTCCTGAATATTTCTATAAACTACCACCTTAGATAGACAAAAATATTTCTATTCATTTGGTTATTGGGAAGATAATTATATAATTACTATCTTATCACATAGAACTAATAAAGTTTCAATATTTTATAGTGCAATTGGATGATCTTGGGAATAAGTGATTTCTTCAACTGAGGTGTTCTCCTTAAGCAACACCCATTTTATTTTAAAATAAAGTGAGTGAATACATAATGTTATGAATTCATATGAATAAGTTAAACCATGTGATATGTAAGAATAAATTTCTCTTTCCCTTAATTAATGATCTATTTGATCATTTAAATAGAGATTATTGATTTTTTAAAACCAAAATTCTGTTTGGTTGTAATCAGCTAATGGTAAAGGAAAATGTCATCCCAAAAATCGTTTTTCATTATCGATATAGCCATTGTGAGTTCTTTTTCATGCATTTTAAAGTTTCTAATGTACCCACGGTTTTCATTGAATTAATGATTTATATATTATATGGGTGTATGGACTCTTTGTTAGTGGTATTTTTGGATGATGTTCTTAATTGTTTAATGATAGATGAATATTATGAGAGGTATATGGAGATAATTTTATAGTTTTTTCATAACCAAAGAATTTATAGAAAATAGGAAATATATATTTCATGGTTAACGAGGTGAATTCACTCTGCCATGTAATCTATTATGGGGATATATCAATTAATATGAAGAATTTTATGACCATTATATTTTGTGAAATATCTAAAAAGATGTCTGAGATTTGTAGTTTCTTAAGGTTGGATGGATATTACTATATTCATACTCAAGAATTTTCATATTTGGATTACCCTATAACAACTTTTAATCGAAAAGAATAAAATTTTGATTATAGAAAGAAATTCGATATGGAATTTAAATAATTGAAAAGGATACTAGCTTCCATATCAATTTGGATTCTTCCCAAGTCATGATTCGGTTATAAAGTTTATTACAATGACTTAGGTTTTATTTAGGGATGTTTCTTTATGAATGGGAGTAAATTTATGGTGTATTGTTCTTATAAATTAATACCACATGAGAATAATTTCTCCATGCACAATTGAGAGTGATTTGTTATTATTCATGACTAGAAAATTTTAAATCATTATCTCTTTAGAGAGAAATTGTTTGTGTATATGGATTATAAGAGTCTGAAGATTATTTTTTCATAGTGTGACCCTAACTTAAGAAAAAAAAATATGTTTATTATCTTTATAACTTTGATTTCAATATCATTTATACACTAGGTAAATGGAATATGGTGGTAGATTCTTTGATTATGAAATCTTCAACTCAAGAAATGAAGGAATTGTAGAGTAATGAATGACGATGGGAGTTTTGGTACAATTTCCTCAATAGGTGATGGTGATGAAACTTTTTCTTGTACTTTATATCCTTAATTCAACATCCATGTTATTAGAACAAGTCATGTTATGAATTCATTTGATGAGGACTATAAAAGGAAAGATGCATTATAAATAGTAGAAGGGTCGCTGAATGGTGCTCAATTTTAACTGATTCATTTCGTTATTATAGAGAATGGATATGGGAAAATATAGATACTAAGAAGGATGTGTTGAGGGTGTTTCACCATTCATGTTGCGTGGTACATCTTATAGAAAAAAATGTGTTCCATGACTTTAGATGTTAATTATAGTTGTTAAGAATGAAGAGAAATGTTGTCTATTTTTTAGCATTCTAAAATGCTTTCATGGTTAAAGATGGAGCATCAATAAAAAATTGGGTTGTACATTACATGACTTGAACTTGAAATGGGGATCTTTTCTATAGACTTCATGATTTTTTTTTGAGATCATTATAGAAGAGAGATGATCTTCAGGTTATATGGGGTCGACTCATAAAGATAGCACATTTCTATATTGTATGTGAAATTTTTTTGGTTAATGATATTTGGAATATTTATTTGAGATAAATTATTATAAATATTGGGGTTTGGAAGCTTGTAATCTATGATAGTGATCGTAAATTTACAATGAAAATCTAGAGAGTAATCCATAGTTCCTCAGGGTTGTAGAGAAATATGATCCCGATATATCATCCATAGTCATATGAATAGATAAAGAATATTATTCACAATTCTATAGGATATTTTTTGAGATTATGTACTTTATTTTGAAAGAACTTTGGTGCATCATCTTCTATTGTTCATGTTTATATATAATAATAATAATAATCGGTCATTGATTCTAGTGGCGTTCTTCCTCTCACAATCTTCTATGCGAGTGATTTTTGGATTTCACGGATGTTTCGTGTTGTTTTGTATCGATCTGGTGGTGGATTTTTACTCGCCGATTTTGGCCTGATTGTTCCTAGCCTCTTAGGGCTTGTTTCTTGGTCTCATTTTTCGTCGGTGTTGTCAAAGGATGATGGTGGTGCTCCGGTTGAAGCGGATGAATCATTATTCTGTTTGTTGATATAGGTCGTGGATTGTGCATTAGGGTTTGTTCTCTGGTGGTAGTATGACAGTGCTTCGGTGATATCGTCAGCAGATGGTTCTAGAGTCCGGCCGGGATGATGTGCGTTTTTCGATGCAGTGTGATGTTTCGACCTGTAGTGAAAGTGATTCAGTGAAGGCGACGTGGGTTCGAGTCTCTAGGTGTGGGGCTTGGCTTTTGGGGGATGCTTTTTAGTTTGAATTTGAAATTTGAAATCTAGTTTTGGGGACTGTTTGTATGGGTACCGGGAACCCATAAACCCGCTATTGAAAAAAGAAAAAAAAATGTTTCGGCTAAAAAAAATTATTGATTGAGTTAAGATCATTTATAATATTGTGATTTCAAATTAGAGTTAGTAGAAATATTAGTTCATCTTTCAATGAAGATCCTTGACAATTAATGTTAGAAGTTTTTTTATCTTGAAAGTTACTCCTAGACTAGGGAATATATATTGAGAAATAAGGAAATTTAATGCCTTGATATATAGGGTTATTTTAGATCATTTAATTAATTGGTAAAGTATCTTATTAACTATTTTTTCCTTTAGTGTTATATAATGGTTCATAATGTTTTATACATATCATAGATGAAGAAGTATCATATAGAACAATCTCACTTATTTATATGGGATCAATTGGTGTTAGAACCTAGTGCTTATTATATTGAGAAACAGATTTTTGTTTTCGATCATGGAAATAAAATACTCTAGGGTTTAAATATTCCTTTGGTATGGGAGTGGTGGGAGCATAGGATTATTTAAGAAGATACATTGTACAGGAAGTCATAGATAGAGTAAATGTGGGTGGATTTTTTCATGTATAGTTAAGTCAAGTGACTTTTCAAGGATGAAATATTTAATATTAGTGGGAATATTAATACCTTGTTTTGGGATACTATGTTTTATTTGAGGTTTTATATGTTTTGGGGGGTGGAAATCATGATTTTTTGGAAACTGGGAGGATAAGAACAATTAAGACCATTCTTATCCATACAAAGACTAATAACTAGATACAGCGGGTGATTTTAAAAAACATCTTTTCAAAATTTGGAATATTTTTAGATTATTGATGAAAGTTGATCATGCACAATGAAAGTTTCTCACAAAAATGGTTTCATGGATAGATGTACTGTAAAAATAACCATTTGATCTTACCATGTGTGACATGGAATGTGACATGAATTTCATTTTTAATGATTTATTAAAATTCTAAAAAAACATTGACATCCTAATTAAAACTAGGATGATTATAGGTTTATTTTGAGGTGATTTTATGGATTGTACACCTTTAGGTAATAACTATCATTAAAGGATCAGTTATTATGGCATAAAATCAAAGGTTAGGGTTAGATACTTCCATTGGTCATTAAAAATTTCTCTCTATCTCTATGAATTCTAATATTATAAAATTCAGATTTTTTCTATTGTATTTATATATTTATTTAATTTATATCAAGGAATCATAATTCATCATGATAATTATTAAATGATTCATTTCTATTGTGAAAACCATGGATTGTTGAATTAGAGATTTCGAAAAAGAAAAATCACAAGCTTGGTCGCATTAATTATTTTATGAATTGGATAATTTCATATGTTTTATTTGTTTATTTTTCTCAATTGAGGATTAATTTTATTGAATTTTTTTCAAATCATGAATTTATGAAAATAAAGATTTTTATTACCAGTTTTGAAAAAAATGGGGGTTTTAAATAACTTTCAGTGATTTTAAATAATTTTAGAAAATGTAGTTTTTAATTTTAAATTATTTGTGTTAATTTTAGAATTAAAAATAAAGTTTAAAATTCATAACTATGGTTTCTCAAAGTGAAATGATTTTGTGAAATTTTTGATATTTTTAGTTAAATATATTTTATATAAATTAACTCTAATAACCGATTTTTGATATGTGATTTGAAAGCGGATTTAGTAATGTTTCATGTAAGGAATTTCCATGTGTTAACATGGTTTTGGTGAGACCTTTTTTTGAAAACATTTAAACTTATACTATGGTAAAGTGGTGTAAACTTATAGATAATGTTCTCTCATGAGAAATGTTTAGGATGACCAGAGCCGAAAGGTGAAACCACTTTCCTTTACACAGTAATGTGAATCATCTGAGGTTACATGAATTGGGGAAAATTTTTCTTATACATATGACCATGAGAGTGATGACTAGATTTTGGTGGGTGAATGAAGATTAATTCTTTATAGTTATCTAGAGAAACAAATTATGAGAATATTTTTGGTAATCTTAAGAATGAGGAAATATATTTTAAGAAATGAGATGTTTCTAATAGATTTAGTTAAATCGGAGTTTCCAATAAAGTTTTTGGAAATATGGAGTTTCTAATAGCTTTAGAAACTGGTTATTTCTCCCTAGGTTATGAAAATAATAAGTTTTCTTGGTAAAAACCTATATTTTGTAAATTATGATAACATTCGCTAATGAATTGTTTTTGAAATTATCAAATTATTAATAAATAATTCTTTAGTTTTTTAAATTAATATAAATCAAATGTTTTGGTTTGAAAACTGATTTTGATTTATCATGGTTTGTTGTAATTTTTTTAACTACTTTCACATGTATAAACAATGGAACCTTAGAGAAATATTATTCACTTTATAATCACCCCCAACATGTAAAATTCATTGAACATGTATAAATAATAGTTCATGATGTAATTAAAGTGAATACATCATTATTTTCTCATTGTGAGCCAAAATTTCATGTTGGGGTTACGATGGAGGAGATGGCAGTTCTTGGTTTGATCATTTGGGTATTTTGTGTCAACGTGATGTTTCTATTCTATTATGTATGTTGGATGTGATTTTTTTTAAATTAATTTTATTCTACTATTATTGTATAATAATAATTATTTAATTTAATTGATATTTTCATGATCATGAATCGCTTATGGTTTTTTAATTTGAGATAAAATCATTTCTCGTGGCTTCCTTTTATCCATCATCACTTTCCAAATGGATCTGGTGAATTAGGGATGCACTTGAGTAAATATGGGGGCCTAGATGGGTACAAGCGATTTAGTTCACTAGGATATGGTGTTAGAAGGATCGTCCCCTTTAGATGTTTTTTCATTTAATAGTTTTTTTAGTCACAAATGAAAAAATGGATCAATTTGTGGTTGTAAGATCTGAAAAATAAAATAATTTTGTTTATTTTGATTCCATTTTTAAGGGTTCATCCTTGTAAACATCCTTAGTTAAATTCACTATAACAAAATCTAATTCCTAAAATTTAACTATAGTTATTTTATCAACCCTTTTCTTTTTCAAAAATAGAACTTTTAAGGCCATATAATTTAAACCCAATTTTTTTTATGATTCCAAAGTATAAAATATTTTCATAAATGGGATTTCAATCCTTTGTATCTAATACAATCATCACTTCCTCCACCATAATACCTACATTATTTTTTACCATACTATGTTCATATTATTCCTTTATATAGAATATATAATTTCTAATTATATAAAAATTATAAGATAATACATGTACAAAATTTCCTCTATCAAGATAAAAAACTCCACTAGAAATAAAATTTATATATTTTGATAATTCCTTACAAAAATGGTGTTTATACCCCCGTATAAAATTTTTATATTATGTATTTTATATCCAAATTTAATCCCGTAATGGTTTTGAATTACTAATAATTTCATTTTGAGTTTTAAAAAAGGTTGAAACATCTATATTGTTATGTAAAACATAATGCTATGTAATCTCCCAATCTTTTATAATAATTTTGAATTCATATCTTATTGGAAATTACTCCACCCTCAAGGTGTATGTTGTAATGAGATTTTGGGAGTCCAATTTTATCCACATTATTATGATAATTAGTGTAGAATTTAATATATTATTCAATAAGACATCTATCTATAATGTAACATTCTATGTGACTTCAACCTTTTATATTCTCTGTCAATATCTTCATATACCATCAAATGGGAAACAATAATTTTTTAATTCACAAGTACATATAGTTAGATATGTAATTTTTAGGACCTTCATAGCATGTTACTTGGTGATTTTTTCATGATGGAGGTGTTGGGAGATGGTTCTAGGAAAGTATGGTAGAGTTTTAGCTAAAATATTAGTTGTATGAGGATCTTCTGTTGTGTAGATATTAGTTGTTTCATAGTGGAGGCCCTTATGATTTAGAAGGGGTATTCTATGTTATGATGTAATTTAGTGGGCTTTCTAATTTAGGGAGGGCTATAATATTGAGGTGATTTGTTGTGTGCAGTCTCAAGGGGTAGGGTTTCCCTTGTTATTTCCTCTTGAGAGGTAGTTGAGGAATGGAGGTGAGCTATGGTGTGGGGGAATGGAGAGGTTGTTTTGTGTCTATATCATTTTGGAGTGATTTTTGGAATGTTGGTTTGGTTTCACCATATCCTTATCCTAGGGAGATATGATCTCGATGTGATCTCCCACATGGATCTTTGAGGCCAGTTGGGACAAGTTTGGTCGTAGTGTTTCCCACTATGTTGCACTATTTTTTTATGAAAACCTAATTATTACAGTTTTACTGGGGGTTTTCCATCATGGCCCTTTTATTAATTTATAGGTATAAATTCTCAAGATCCTATGAAACTTATCATTCCTCATACTTCACTCTCAACTCTTTGGAGACCTAAGTGTATATTGTTTAGGATATTAACCCCTATTGAGTATACTTTATCCCCAACCTTGGGATTTAGTTCTAAGAAATCTAAGGTGATTTAATCTTCATTACTCTCTTATTTTACCCTTCCCTTTCTTATCTTTATGATGTTGTATTCTGGGAATGGTCAGTTTGGGTGATGTTATGGAAATAGGTGGATGGAAAAATGTTTAGTCTAGGTTTCTAAAAATTTATTTCCATGGTTATGATCTTTTAGAAATTTATTCTTTATTTTATCCTTGAAAGAAAAATATAAGATCTATGCTTAAGTTTGGTGATCCTCATTCTCTCACTTTCCATCGTGAATATATTATTCTATCTTTCTTTTGATTCCATTTGGGTGGATACTAAATGATTACTAAAGAAGATATTGATAGGTATTAAATAAAATCAAAGGGGAAGTGATGAACTCACATGTGTTGACTTGTTATTGTGATTTTTATTCTAAAATTATTCCTGATGTTACTAACACTAAAAAATGATGATATTTTTGTGCCTTTTTTGTGAGATGACTACTGATAATAGAGAAACCTTGTTGGGATTGTTGTTGAACTCACCTTTCATAAAAGGGTAAGTGACAATATATGGATGATGAATCAGTTTTGTGTGTAAATCTAGAATATTGTTAGAGTTCACATAAAAATATATGATTAAATAAATTTAAATACCCCTAAAAATAAACAAGTGGAACTAATGAAGCTATATGTGTTTCTATAAGTGTTTTTTTACTTTTCTTATTTTTCTCATGCGGTTTTGTGGTTGATGAGGGGAGTGTATGGGGATAGTGGTTGTTGGACAGGGTATAGAATATGTTGAGGTCATGGGGATATGTTTGTTTGTAATGTGGTACATTATGGGATTAGTTTTGGTGGTTGGTTTATGGAGTTTGAGGTGTGATTATTTAGATTTGGTGATGGAATGGCTGTTAAAGGTGGCATTGTATTTGTGATACAAATACGTTGTTGTGTACATTGGTGTGGGATATATTATAATTTCCCAGTACCCATGGGATGAATCTTGATATGATGAAATGGTAATGACATGGTCTTGGAATTTAATAAGTGTGGGATGAAATTAATTATTTAGAAATCAATTAATGAATTGAAATAATGTAAATGGGCTGGAATGAAATGTAAAATAGATGAATTAAACATGGTATGTTCTTGAGACTGGTTTTTTTATTAAATATGGAACCAAATGTTTGTTAAACAAAAATTGGTGAGTAAATATATAAAATATAGTGATGGGTTTAATATGTAAATAAAGAAAGGAATTGTTGTATGTTTTATGGATTTTTTAGGTAGTTAGGTTCATTTAGTGGGGGAAGTAGTTAGTGGAAAATTCCAACGGTGATGAGAGAGTGGTGTGGACTATGATAATATTTTTTATGTGGAAACTTATGTTTGGTATTGTGTGAGACAATAAATTCTTGTATTTTTTAGGCTGTTTATATATTCACCCCACCTATATTAAGCAGTATGTATCGTTACCCAAATGTTCTGATAGGAGTTTTTTCCAACATCAAAGTTGGTGAGGGAATAAATGAATAATTACCCCTTCTTCCCTGCTCTCCCATCGGTGGTAATACATGGAAATGCTACCTAGATGCTGGTGAGTGTTGATCAATAGAGACATATTTAGCAGTGATTCCTGAAGATGAGAGGATATGATATGTAGTGGGGATTATCCATGGTAGTAGGAGGTAATGAGATTGATTTAATTCATATTAATTATAACATAATTCTCTATTTATGAAGTTGTGATAGGATATGAGATGGTATATGTGATTATATAAAAATTTCATGTGATGTAAAGATGAATAATGATTCTATCATAGGTTGTTGGGCCCTTCAGGAGGCTAGGGTAGGAATGGTTGTGACCTAAAACACATCATATATGACTTGAAACATGATAACTGACACGTTCATGGAGGGGATGTGAGAAAAGGGTGTTTAATGTTGGGGAATGAGAGTGTAACCTTAGGGGGGAAGTGGATTTGGGTCTCATTAATCTATATTACCTTGATATTACTATTCTACTTGGGATGTGTTATTTGGTGAGTGGGACTTGGTGAGTTAGAGAAGTCTAGTTGACCAGATAATATATATATATATATATATATATATATTTACAACTATTTATTGACTAGTGTGTTAGTATGAACTAATCACATTTTAACAAGAGTTATTGGTTATGATCCTATTGAGTTTACATGTTATACTCACTCTATATATATATAATATTTTTAGGTTTCCAAGAGGGTTTCAAATATTAATATATACAAATCTATCATGGAGGATGGAGCTACTACATATTAATTTCTTAATAGTTTCCCTTGGTATTGTTTCATTATGGAGTTTTATTTGTATCTCTTAACATGTGTAATAGGTTGTTAGTTTTTTTAAATAGCATGATGGAATATTTTGTGGTTTTTATCTTATCTCTTGACCCTTCTCACGTAATCTAGTGTAGTACGTCTCATTTTAGTGTTTTATATACCCTCATTTCTAGTCTCCAACGAATGTTCTGTTGGAGGTAGAATTCAGGGGTCATTATCTCCCTTTCTTCATTATCATCCTAGGTGGGGTGCCTTTGGAGGGAGGAGTAGTGACAAGATAATTCTCACCAAGTAAATCATCAATTTATCTATTATATCAAACAATAATAGTGTAAATAATAACTCCAATTCACATAAAATGATAACAATTTCCTTTTCCAATGATGGAATCTTCTTCGGGTCTAAAAAGTTTACTAAATCTTGCTTATTATTTTTCATAAATATTTTAGTAAAATTAAATGTAAACATATGAGTGTTGAATATTATATAAATATTTGATAATAATTTGATTTTAATCCCTCTAATTTCAATTCATTGTTGATAGCAATATTTTTTATATTAAATTAATAATACTATAGAATTATTATACGATTTATGAAGTTTGAAAATTGAAATCTCTATTTTTTGTAAATATTCTGAGCTACTGGAAGTGGAAAATTTTATCTTCCCTATTTTACTAGAACCATATCTTCCCTTATCCATATATTAATCATTACTAACCTTACCATTATTCCATATTTTTTATTCTATATTGTTTTTAGTAATGAGGCGATAACATTATCACATATATTTTTTCTATATGCATTAAATAAATATAACGTGTGAAATAAAAAAACTTATACAGTAATCGAAAGAAAATTGATCACTTTTTCTAAACCATTATCATAAGTTTTTTTGATAATGTTTTATGAAAAATAGTGAAAATATCCTTTACTTTATCAAATTGTTCATCACTGGTAAATAGAGAATGTATCATACATTGTTTTGTCTTCCCATAACATTTTATTGTCCACGATTGATATTTATATCACCAAGGTAAAAAATATGATGTCTAAGAAACATTTTCTTTATATAATGTTTCAACATGAATGAGTGTGTATCTTATTCAATAACATGGAACCTTAGTATTCCTTTAATATTATACTCTTGAAAATTTCCTTAAGAATTAAATTCATTTATCTTCCTAAAAAATATGGATATCAATGTGAATATTTTTTTTTTGAAATGTAAATTTAGTAATCATATCAAGTATCAAATTTAGATCTGTATTCAATTAATATAAGTAAAAAAAGTATTATTATTGGGTTGTTTTCTTCAAAGAATAAATAGATACAATATAACATACTTAAGCTATATGAATAACAATAATGAAAAGTTATAATTTACCAATATAAATAGTCATGAATAATCAGTGATGAATTATACATCAAAAGGATTCATAACATTTATACATAATTTAATATGGTGTTTTCTTAGGTTGTTTCCAAATTTATGATACTCTTAATCAATTTTCTTTTATTGAGAAGTTCTTTAAAGATATGATCTTTATCATATGAAATTATTTTATTTGAGTTTCATTCTAATTAAATTATAGTATCCTCACTTATATATTGTTTAATAAACCTTAGAATGATTGGAACAAACCATAATAAAAGTTATAATCCTTAAAGGAATCATTACTGGGGGTTTTAATTTTGATTTTTTCATTGAAATCAAATGATAGAATTAAAATAACTCAATGAAGGTGGCATTGAATCTCTATAGTTGATCTTAAAATTTTAATTTATAATTATTTTAAATATTGAATTACCTCATTCTTTATAGTCACCTTGATCAAATTCAATTATCTCTCTTGTATTATTTTTCATTATGTTGTATAATCACAGGGAAAATTCTTTTAAATGTAACCACATCTTATCCACCAATATCAAAAAAAAAATTCTTGAAACTCTTGGTTCAAGATGGGTAGAATTTAGTTATTTATGCTATTATCCATTGATATAAACAATAACATCTTATTGTTTACCTATGTTTATAATATGTATGATGTAACACTCTAAAATATAATGAAAAAAATCAAATAAATTTAATATCTTTGATATCTTGAAATACACAAAACATCAAATTTTTAAGAAATTGTAACATAATACTAATATTTTAATTTAAGCACGACCCCTATAACCTTGTCATTAAACTTGGTGATATGAATAGGAATATAAACATCTTCATAATTAATTATATTGGTTTTATATAAATAAAATATATAGATAAATAAGTACTTAACTTTTTTGGTAAAGTATTTATATACTTCAAAAATATATTTCTTCTCAAAAAATGATCTCCATTGATTTTTGTAAAATAATAAAAAAATTAATTTCTTACACTTTTTTAAAAAATAGCTTTAAAAAACTCACTTCATTTTTTTAATCAAAATTTTGAAATTATCTTAGGGAGAAATTTTTAGAATTTTCTGAAAAAATTATGTTTTTGATAAATAGTGAAAGACATGGGTTTTTATAAAAAATTTCCTTTTCCTTTAAAGTATTTACAAAGTTACATATTGTTTTAAAATTTTTAGAACAAAAAATAGTTCATTATATCATTATTAATCCAATTTAGGTAATTTGAATCAATTTTATAATTAATATTGATACAAAAACTATTTATAATTTTGAAAGATTTTTATTTGGAAAACTCTTTTTATATCATGTTTATAGGTTTATCTTAAAATTAAATTCATACAATTATGTAAATTTAGTTTGGAAAAATGGATTTTATATTTGGAATTAGAGTAATTAACAAATTACAATAAGTTCATCCTAATTTTTTGTCGTAATGGATATTATAAATATTAAAAAAATAATTAGTGCAATTTACTTTAAATTGGGTTTACAATGGGGTTAAACTAAAGAGATATTTGTTAAAATGACCAAAAAAATTGTACAGGTCCTATTTTATGACAATATTTCTACCTTATATTATCTAATTTTCTATAATGATCCATTTTGAATCCTTTTGGGTTTTGAAAAATCTGGTTATATCTTTTTCTTTTCAAAACTTCCAAGTGTATCCACTCCCCCACTTAAAAAAGGGAACCCCCTATCCTCACCTATTCACACATAAAAATCCTTTTGGTTCTGCCAATCCATTCCCAAATACATTTATGAATTCCCTCCTCAGGTTCTATATGGATTATTTTTTAATGACCTGAAATTTTTAATAATAATTGTTTCCAAAAATGTGTTTTATATTATTTTACACAACAAAACTATATTTCATTGATGATGAAGTAAGTATGTTTTAATGTCACCATTGGGTTTCTACCATTATATATCTTATGGTCAATTATGACCATTAGTCAATATGACTGTTGGAAACTATACTCTTAACTTTATGATTAATTTTTATAAATAGAAATGTAAATGGTTAATAAATGAAAAAAGAAGAGTCGATGGCCTCATCCACTATAATAATGAAGTATGAAGCTCATTTATCAAATCCTGGGATGGAAGTAGCGCCACTAGGATTCTCTCTTGACCAATCCCAACCTGATCTTTAACATGTTAATCTTGAACGAAATCGTCTACAAGAGAAGTTCAAGTTAGTGGAGATTACCACTCATGCGATGTTATTTATGCCTCCCTAATAGTCTATCACCATCACACACCTTACCCTTAGGTTGTATGTTGGTGTTATAAGTGGATATGTGTCAAGGCCTTAGTTATTTATATTGTAATCCCTTTTTTTTAATAAAAAAATTATTTTATCATTTCTATTTTATGAATATTTTTGGTTAATAAAATATATGCTTAATTGAGACAAATTTGAGGAATTGATTTCATGGGTAAAAATTGTAATTTTTAGAAATCTACCATACTTTTAGAGTTATTAAGGTAAAATAAACATCATTTTTGAATTTAAAATGTCAAAATTAATCTTGAGTGAATTTTTTGTATTTTTTGGAGAAGTGTCACATTTTTTATGAATATTGAAAAATAATTCATTTTTTGTTTAAATAATTATAATAATTTAAATAATTGATTTTGTGAAATTATTTTCATAAAACACACATACACGGTTGAAATCATTAAGATATTTATAGTCTGATATGATTAACTAAATTTTTGGTTGAATAGTAAATTGACCCTTTGGAATATTAATGTTACCCTTATGAATAGTAATATGACTAATGGAGAATTAAAATCTCCTATGTAAGAATAATTAAATTTAGTCATATTAAATGGTGATGTGATATAATTATATCATAGTATAAGTAAATTAATGTTCTATAAATTATTAGTTATGTATTGATATTTTTATAAAACCTAAATGTTTATTTAAAAATTTATAATTAAGATAATGATTTAAAATAAAATTAATTTTCATAAAATGGAGTTTAGTTTTGAATTATAAACATCAAAAAATGGTTAGGGTGATTTTTTGGGATTTTTTAATAATAGTTGAATTTTCTAAAAATTGTAAACATCCAATTTTTAGTTTTCGGTATGTTTAATGGAATCATAACTATGTCATAATGATGTAATTAGTAATATAAAATTATATTAGACTTTTTTGTATTATAATAATGAAATAGGTTTTCTAAGTGACCAATACTCTGGGAAAATTCCATGGGCAGGCCCCTGGTTTTGCAAATACCACTACTGACGTGTCCTGAGAAATTAATAAAAAACTCTCTCACTTTTGATATAAATAACCACCCATTAATTCATTTACATTCATTCCAAATTCATACACCACAAATGTATGATAGTTTGACCTCACAAGGAGTCATCCCATGGTGTCCTCAATCCCTCAATGTCTTGATCTTCAAGTTTTAGTAGTCACTCTTCTAGGTAAGGGAACTCTCAACCTCTCTTTTCCATTAATATTTATTTTCTATGTGGTATGTATTTAAAATTTCAATAAAATGTTCTTATACCAATTTTATTCTCTAATATTTATTTATTAATGGGAGAACATTTTCACCTCTATTTTTAATGTTTTCTGAGACCATGATTCATACCTGTTATGCTGCCTGATTTTCATCTCAAAATTTCTCTCTTTTTATCAAGAAAATATTTTATTTTACTTTGTGGACAACCAAACATTTTTCATCTTAAGGGGTATTCACATATATGAATAAATGATCTATTTAATACTTTTATTAACATACATGAAACCCTCCTTCCTTCTCTCTAGGTTTAAAATGAAAAAAGGATCTTTATTTTAAGCCCTTTATAAAACACCATGATTTTTAAATGAAACCTGTTCCTTTTATTCTCCATGGGTTATTTATGAGATTTTTTTATTAATATCTATATGGATCACATTAATTAAGACATATTAAGGATTCACCATGATATCACCCTAATGCATTGGTTAAATAATTTAATCTGTAGATATGAAAAGTTTTACAATACCTTGGTGAATAATATTGAAAATTTTAATGACACCTCAGTGATAAAACTTTGTGATATTATTATGAATGGCTCAATTAAATGGTATAAAGACCTTTCCATGTTATGAATCACATTTTTTTATTATGATATTCCAATTTTTCAATACACATGAATTTATGTATTTCTTCAAGTTCTTATTGATATTCCTTAAGATCAAAATTAAATTGTTTCCCTTTTTACCCTTTTTAGGCCTTCTTCTCACCCGATCATTGGATTTATGAACCTAGGTTAATATATTCCATAAATTTACTTATAATTAACCTTGTAGAAGTTTTTTAAGTGGAATATAATAATTTTTTAAGTTTTTATGTATTATGTACCTTTTTTCAAGACATTAATCCTTAAAATATCCTCTATTTGTAAAATGTTATATAAAGTTATATAATTAAAATATAGGATTCCATAGTTGGTATAAAAGGATAGTTTTTCTACTTTTCAAAATTAATATTTTAACACCTTAGGAAAAAACCAATATATAATTTTTAATATAGGAAAACTTCCTAGTATTTTGATAACATATTAAGTAAGTGGTTTCCAAACAAATAAATCATTATATGGATATGAACAAGTGGATGTGGATCCGGCATAGAAGTATTTTGGGAAAAATCCCAAAAACACCACTTTGAGCTAGACTCAAACAAGATGTGGTGCATGAAAATGGGCCTTGTTGCACTCCTTGTTTGACACTCCCAGTGAATATATTTTTTTAAACAATATTTTTTTGAATCATTATGAAGGATTTATAAGAATGGTATTTGTTTAGAATGTTCAATCATGATGTTATATAACATAAAATTTCCATTAGAACATTAATATTATTAAATGAAACATGTTTCTCACTAAGGTTTTATTCTTTTAGAAAATTTTGGGAAATAGGAGAAACCATGTAAATGGGGAGCGCAACGGACAGGACGTTGATGACCTTTCTATGGAAGCGAGAATGGAAACCATTATGAGAATGAAGAATCAACTAACTCAAGTTATAGAATATAATTTGAATCAAGATAAGATACTGGTTTCACCAATAAGGTAAAAAAATTATGTTGAGTCCTTTATGTGTCAACAACCCCCATATTTCAGTGGATCTGCTGACCCATTGATTGTGGAATAGTGGATAAACTCTATAGAAAATATCTTTTCGATAATTTTTTTTCAGAAAAAGATAAATTCACTCTCTTTATGTATAGTTTAGAGGGATAAGTTGATCAGTAGTGGGAACTGATTAAAAACATGATACCAAGAGGGGAGATTGAAGTTGTGGAGTTGAATGAGTTTATGGGAATCTTCTTTAATAATTATTTCCCTTACTCAATGATAATGAAAATGAAGAAGTAATTCCTCAAACTGAAGAAGAGATATAATTAATCTATTGGAAGCTATGAGATAAAATTCAAAAATATTTATTATTATACGTCAATATTTTTCATGGATCCCAGTATTAAGGTTGATAGATTTTCTAGGGGAATAAGACCTCATCTATAGAATAATTTATCCATACGAGACTATGAAAGCTATGAGGAAATTGTATAGAGTGCTATGAAGGTTGAAATGGAGTTCAATGGGATGCAGTGGTCTCAAAAATTGAATGAGAATAAGAGATATTTGGATCCAAACATGGGGAGGAGCTTTGACCAAGAGGAATAAATCAAGTGAAACTTTCCACAAGCAACAAATTTGGGAAGAGGCATTCGGGTAACTTCTTGTTAAATAGAGGGAAGTGTTACATGTGTGGAAGAGAAGTCTGTATCGCTCAGAATTTTCAGAGTGAGATAAATCCTCAACTACTCAGCACTAACAAAAAAGTTAATATAGTGAAGGACCTACCTGAAGTCCAATTCTTCACATGTGGAAAGCTTGGGGACTTTTTTAATCACTAACCAAATATAAGGGTATTGAAAGGGAATCAACATCAACCCTAGAATTGTTAAAGGGGTAAATTTCATGCTTTTTATATTACGATAGCTAAATTTGAATCTCCAAATGATGTGGTGGAATGTACTCCCATTCTTCTCTCAAATCTAGAATGTACTTTATTTTATTCTGGTACTATGCATTACTTTATTTCCTCCATGTTTGCAAAGAATATAGAATCAATCCCTAAACTTCTATAAGTATATTTATGAGCAGATACTTTTTGATGGATTATATAGGCATCAAAAGTGAATAGAAAGTCTTGTATTCTCTTTGGAAATCACAATATCATTGCAAATATAGTAGTCATTCCCATGCTAGAATTCGACATTAAACTAGGGATATATTGTCTCCCAATGTATATTACTAAAATAAACTATAGAAGAAAGGAAATCTTAGTTGTATTGAATGGAAAACCTACAATTGTTTTCAAATTAGATATATCTCAACATAATCTTAGTCTAGAAGCACCACCTATAACTTTTTTTTAAAATGATCGGTGAAGATGAATGAGTTAATGAAAGTATAGGAATTGAGAATGTACCTATCATTCAAAAATACGTTGACATATTTCCTAAGGAATCACCTAGGTCTCCCCAAGGAAGAGAGGTAGATTCCACCATTGAACTCATTCTTGATTCCAATCCCATTACGAAAACCCCATATATAATGGCAAATATGGATCTGGAGGGATTAGAGAAGAAACTCAAAGATCTTTTAGAGAAGGGGTTTATCTGGAAAAGTGTGTCTCCTTGGGGGGAACCTGTTCTCTTTGTAAAGAACAATGGTGGACCGATGCAGCTATTCATTGATTATAGTGAACTTAATAAGATCAGACTGAAGAATAAATACCCTCTTCCAGGAATTGATGATTTATTTGACCAACTTCATGTGGCTCAATTCTTCTCCAAGATTGATCTTTAATCTGGTTATCATCAATTAAGGGTGGAGAAAGAAGATATTAAAATGACTGTCTTATGATCAATATATGGGCATTGTGAGTTTGTTATTATTCCCTTCGTCTTGAATAATTCTCCCACTATTTTTATGGATTTGATGAATAGGGTTATTATGTACTACCTTGATAACTTTGTGATATTTTTTATTGTTGATATTTTGATGCATTCCAAAAGTTGTCAGAAACATGAGGATTATATAAAGGTTATATTGAAAACTATGAGTAAGGAAAATCTATTTGGAAAGTATAGAAAATTTGAATTTTGGTTACAAAAAGTTGACTTATTGTGGTACATTGTAACCAATTAAGGAATCTCAATTGACCCTACCAAGACAAAGGTTGTGGAAGAGTGGTCTTATCCTACAATAGAAACTTAGATTCATAGTTTCCTTGGTTTAGAAGGATATTATATGAGGTTTTTAAAAAAAATCAGGAATTTATAATCTTTTAACAATGATAAGTCAAAAATGGTTTAAGTCCACTTGGACAAAAATCTATGAGAAAAGTTTCCAAGATATGAAGAAGAGATTGGTTACTTCACATGTGTTAACTCTACCCTCTACTGGAGAAGGATTAGTTATTTTTCGTGAGGCAACTATTAAAGGTCTTGGGTGTTTCCTCATGAAAAATAACAAGGTTATTGCTTATGAGTCTCAACAATTGAATCTTAATAAGAATAAATATCCTATGCAGTACCTGGATCTAGCAGTGGTTGTTTTTTTTAAGATATGGGGGAACTATCTTTATGGGGGATATATGATATATACATAGACCATCAAAGTTTAAAGTATATATTTATGCAAAATGAATAGAACATGAGATAGAGTAGATGGTTAGAACTTACTAAATACTATGATTGTTCAATTCATTGTTATCCAAAAAGAGAAAACAAAGTCACAAATTCATTAAGTAGGAATGAACCTGATGTGATGGAAATGATGAGGATTAAAAGATATCCTTTGATCAAGGACCTAGTAAAACTATACATGGGAATCAAAAGGGAAGGTACACCATCAACCCTATACCAAATTATTTCTCAACCATAATTATTAAATAATATAAAGAAGTATAAAATAGAGGATCCCTTGTTACAGAAGAAGATAGTTTCTATGAAGAATGGGCGATTTCCCGAGGTCAATACCGATCAAGAAAGTTTATTAAAATTTCATAAACGGCTATGTGTTGCATCTATTCCAAAAATAAATAAGTAGTTTATTAATGAAGCTCATAGATCAAGATTCTATATAAATCTTGGAAGAATGGAAATGTGCACAGACCTTCATGATCATTATTGGTGGGATAATATAAAAAGGGAGATTATGGACTACACTACAAGGTGCCTGGTGTGTTAACACGTGATGGCAGAGAAAAAACTTCCTAATGGGTATTAGAACCACTACCCATACCATCATAGAAGTGTGACAATATCACTATGTATTTTTTCACTCGTCTCTCAGAAACATCCAAAGTAAATAGTGTGATATGGTTTATATTGAAATGTATCACCAAGACTTCCCACTTTATCTCTATTCGGGAATATTTCTCTCTCGACCAACTCAAAAAGATATACAAGAAGGAAGTGTTAAGGCTTCATTTATTTCCACTTTCTATCGTTTCTGATCATGATCCAAGGATCACATCAAAATTCTAGAGAAGTCTTAAACATTTTATGAGTATTGAATTGAATTTCAATACGAACTATATTCCCCAAACTAATGGAAAATATAAAAGGACTATTTAGACACTTGAGGACATGCTAAAAACATTAACAGTGAAATTTAAAGGTGGATGGGACCAACATCTCCTATTAGTTGAGTTCTCATAAAACAAAATTTTCAATTCAAGAATTCAAATGGAACCCTATAAAGCTCTATATTGGAAGTGATTTGGAACTCCTTCTTTTTATCATGAACCTAGTTAGAGAAAGCTTCTTGGGACTGATATTGTGTATGAGATGAAAAAAATGTTCATTCCATACAATAACACATAAAGGATGCTAAGATATGGGAGAAGAGTTTTGCTAACCAATATCGAAGGCACATAGAGTTTGATGTTGGTGATAAAGTCCTCCTTCTAATTTTACCTTGTAAGAGATTCATGAGGTTTGGGAAGAAAGGGAAGCTCTACCATATCTACACCAGTCCCTATGAAATCCTTGATCGCATAAGAGTTGTGGCCTATCGGCTTGAACTTCCTCCAAATCCAGCACAAGTTCATGATGTTTTCCACATATATCTCTTGAAGAAGTACATACCTGACCCTTCACATATACTGAATCATGAGGTGGTACAAATTGAATATGACCGCTCTTATGAAGAGAATCTAGTGGAGATATTGGACTATAGTGGCAAGGTTCTATGCAACAATACTACCCACATCATTAAAATTATTATGAAGGAAACACAAATATAAAGAAGTGGAATGGGAACTAGAGGAAACAATAAGGCATAAGTACACTCACCTTTTCTCAATTGAGATAATGAGTTAAAATTTTGGGGAAGAAATTTCTTAAGGGGTGAAGAATGTGATGACCTGAAATTTTTAGTAATAATTGTTTTCATAAAATGTGTGCTATATTATTTTACAGAACAAAACTATATCTCATTAATGATGAAGTAATTATATTTTAATTTGTATATTATGTTTCAACAATTACACGAACATTGCTCAATTATGACCATTGGAAAATATAAAATTAATATTATGGTTATTGTTTATAAATAGAAATAATAACAGTTAATTAATGTATAAATAAGAGATGATGGCCTTGTCCAGTATAATTGGGTCGTATAAAGCCCATTTATTGGAGCTTAAGAATGAGTTAGTATCCTCGCCTAAGGATTTATAAATATAATATAGGAATCTTATATGTTAATGTGACATAATTATTTCATAGTATAAGTAAATAAATGTTTTAAAAATTATTAGTTAAGTATTATTATTTTTATAAAACATAAATATTTATTTACAAATTAATAATTAATACAATAATTTAAAATAAAATTCATTTTAAAAATTGAGTTCATTTTTGAATTATTCATGTCAAAAAATGGTTAGGGTGATTTTTTGGGTTTTCTCTAAAATAGTTGAATTTTCAATGAATAGTAATCATTCAGTTTTGTGTTTTCTGTATGTTTAATGACACCATAACTATGACATAATCATGTAATGAATAATATAAAATGTTGGTAGACTCTTTTGAATTATAATAATGTAATTGGTGTCCCTATTGTCCAATACCATGAGAAAATACTAATGGAATGCCCATCATTTTTTAAATACCACTACTGAGGTGTCCTTTGAAATTAATAAACAATTCCGAAACTTTTTCTATAAATACCCACCCATTCCTTCATTTAATTTCCTTAAAAATTCATCCACTACAACTTTATGCTATTTTCACCTCCCAAGGAGTCCTCCCAAGGTTTCCTCAAGCCCCCAAGTTCTCGATCTTCAGGTTTTAGGAGTCACTCTTCAATGTAAGGGAACTCTCAACGTCTCTATTCCTTTCATGTTTACTTTTTTTGTCGTATGTATTTAAAATTTCAATACCATGTTCTTATAACCATTTTATTACATAAATTTAATATATTAAGAGTCATTTATGAATGGTATACCCTTTTCCCCTCTTTTTTTAATGTCTTCAAAACTTGGTTTCATACCCATTATGATGCTGGATTTTTCGCTCAAAATTTCACTCTTTTATTAAAGAAAATATTTTTTTTTATTTTGGGACTACCCAAACCACTTTATTCTATAAGTGAATTCAAATATATGTCAAAATTTTATATTTAATTATGGTATTAACATATATCAAACCCATATTCCTTTTTCATGGGTTTAAAATGAAAAAAGGATCTTACTTTTAAAAACATTCTAAAACACCATGACTTTGAAATGAACCCAATTTATTTTATTCTCCACGGGTTATTTATGAGATTTTTTATTATTATATATGTGGATCACATTAATTAATACATATGAAGGTTGGTCCTTTATAACACTCCAATACATTAGGTCATGAATTTAATCTCTAGAGATTACAAGTTTTATGATACCTTGATGAATAACCTTGGAAATTTTTGTGACACCTCAGTGATAAAACTTGTTGATATGCTTATGAATGAATCAATTAAATGTTGTAGAAAAATTTTTATGATATTAATCATGTTATTTTTATTAGGATATGAGAAATTTTCTATTTCTCAATCCTTTATGGGTTTTATCAAGTTCTTAATGATATTCCTCAAGATCCTAAGTAAACGGTTTCCCTTATTTACCCTTATTGGACCTTCTTCTCTCCCTGTACTTTGATGTATCTCCCGCGGTTATGAGAAGAAATAAATGTACTTAGGATGATCCATGAAGAATCCTTTCAAGTGGAATAGAATATTTTTTTAAGTTCTCATGTATTATATACCTTTTTAAAAGACAATAAACCTTAAAAAATCCTTTGTTTATAAAATTAAATGTAAAGTTATGTAATAAAAATGTGGGATGTAATATAATTGGGTTAAGAAACCCTCCTAATAATTATTTTGGTGATAACTAAAATAGGTTGTCTGAAGAAGAGGTATCTCTTTTGACTGATAATTTTTGTTTTATTTCTTCTTAAAATTACTTCAAATATTTTTAAAATATTATGATATAACCACATAATTACATCTCATATACTTATATGTTATTATATTAAAGGAATAACTTATATTCATATCATCTTCCATAAAATATGAAATGAAATCGTTAAATGTGTGCACAATGGACTATCGTCTTAATGTAAACTATTTTCCATCACCACCTTTCACGGGTGGATATAATGATGAATTAAGTACATATATGATATTTATGAAATAATTATACTTCATTAATTATAACATCATATACACCTTCTTAACTTTCAATCCATTGGAAAATGATAACGTTTATCACACCTACGTTTTGACTAATTCCTCCTTGAAGCAATGTGATGCATTTTAATTTTAATTTAACATGAATGATAACAAGGATATATTCAATGAACATATATGATACAACATTTATTTATTAATGGTTAGTTAATATTTACCTTTCT
Organism: Viscum album; assembly: GCA_963277665.1. Classification (NCBI taxonomy): domain Eukaryota; kingdom Viridiplantae; phylum Streptophyta; class Magnoliopsida; order Santalales; family Viscaceae; genus Viscum; species Viscum album. The sequence continues at coordinate 1,467,677,228 of OY728125.1, read as the reverse complement.
TTCATTCCATCCATCAAGAGAATGGAAACTGCATCCATGTGTTTGTATAGCCTACCATCTCTATGAACTCTGTAATTCATTTACTATATCTAGATTTTATGGATAAATATAAATATTTTTATAATAAATATATATTATACTTATATAATTATTAAAATTCTTTAAATTATGGAAGCATAATAAAATAATAGGGACTAAAACTATAAAACCAAAATATAAATGAAAAATGAAGTAGTTGTCACCCAAAATAGTGATTTTAATAATGAATTGTCAATAAACGGGTGATAATAGGATATAATTAAATCATATATTATATTATATATATTATTATAGTTCTATAATAGATATATAATAAACCTATATTTATTATTTTGGAGGTTTAAATTTGTATGTAGAATGTTGTGACTTGAGGTAATGGATTTTTGTCTGAAATTGTCTTCTTTGGGACATTTGTTATTTTGTGCACCTATAATATTTTATGAGGTGAATATTAATACCCTTTGACATATTATTTCATGAATTTATTTATTATAATGATATTTAAAGTTTCATTTAAATTTATTCTTTCATGGGGCTTACGATTCAAAAGTTACCAAAGCATGTAAGGGATTTTTTCCTCGCATTTATATTCGTGGGACACATGCCAAATTAACCCCTTGTTTCTTTAGTGTGGTGTATATACAGGATAGGAATTTTTTATGATTGTTATCATGAAAATTTTTCTATATGAATATCCATATAGTTTCTTTATTTCATGGGTAATATAATTCAAAAGTTACCATCATAAGGGTTTTATGACATAGTCTTATTGTTTATCGAGATTGTTTTTTTATGCCTTCGGTGGGGAAATATTATGATATATATCTGAATAAAATAATGAATTTTATTATAATATGGTTACTTATTAAGAATAAATTTTTATATTTCAATTTCCTCTCTTTATGTACTCAATATACTGGAAGAACACTTTTTAAGAAAACTTATTTTACTTCACTCTTCGGTAGATAATCCTTTCTCTTTTATGATTGTTTTTTCTAAAAATGTTTTCTAGAATGTTCTTACTAGTCTAAAAATATATTTTAAGTCATTTTAACCCATTTTTTTTTCTTTTTTCAAAAAAATAATCTTCTATTCATTTTATTAAAAGGTTACTTTTGAATTTTTAGTGAAAATGTAAATGTATTCTTTATTTTAACCTACAGATAATGAATAGAATTTTTCTCCGACATAACCACTGAATTATTTGAATCTTCCTTTAAAAAATTTTAAGTTTATTTTAAAATAAAATTTTTCCCTTAATATTTTGGAAATTTTTATATTTAAATAATTTATTTAAAAGTGGAAAGAATATTTTTTCTTAAGAAATTTTCTAACCGGTCTTTTAAAATCATTTTCTATATAAGTTGAAATCCTTTTATGCTACTTATGATTTGATGGGAATATGATGCAATAATAGAATACTTATTATTTCTTGGGATGATTTATTATTATAATGAAAAAAAATATGAAACAGATTCTTTTTCCATAGGATATGCTATGATGAGTTGATGAAATTATTGTAAAACCCATTTCTTTTCCATGGGTTATGCCATAATGAAATGCTTATGAAACCCATTTAATTTTCATGGGTTATGTTATTATGAGATGATTATGAAAACCATTTTATTTTAATAGGCTATGATATGATGAATGATTTATGATCTTGTTGTACACATCTATATGATTTTCTTCATGTGATGGGTGGGTCCAAAATTATACATTCCTCCATTGCATTGGGTAAAGGTTGATATCTAATGAGATAACTGGACTGGAATAGGGAGTAAACTCAGTATAGTAAGGGAATTTTTCTATTATGGTAGTCTTGGGAGCGAACCTTGACTATTGTGATGGTCTAGGGAGTGAACCCATTCTACTATGATAGTCTTGGAAACTAGCCTTGAATTATAATAAAAATATTTTCTATGCTTACATGTATGAAAAAAATCTATGTCCCATGCTAATTGTATGTTCTCATGGATCATGTCCTTTGATTCCTTTATTATTATTATATTATGAACTACCAATATTTATTCCATGACTCATGATTTTGGTCTTTTATATGCATGGTATGGTTTTAAAATGTTATATTCATGTTCTCATACCCTTTATTATCATGTTATGTTTATGTGATACCTGAAATATCCCTTTCTTACCCTTACTGAGCATATAATATTTCCATTTATTATGTTTCCTTTCCTTGGGTTATGAAAAAGGTTTCTATCTATTATAAGTCTAATAAGGTAGTTAGTTTTGAAGAACTTAGTGGGGGGTGATGTAGTTCACATATAAAATAGTTGTTTATGTATCTATTTTTTCAAAGGAACTATAACAATATGATTCTGGGATAGATCTTCTTGTTATATAATAAATATTCATCTAATAAGATGCAATATCTATATATGAAAATCCCAAGTCTCTGTAAAGTAGGGGATATCCCTCTATAATTTATTAAACCTTTAATAATAAAATATTCATTCAATAAAAAAATATCATATTCTCTAAACTTAAAAAAAATTAAAATTCACTTAATGTAAATAAATATTTCCTTTATTCTATTTAGTAAAATGGTGTATAAATAAATATTTTTTTGTTATCGTTTTAATAATTGAACAAGTGATAAAATTTAACTCGCATATTCTGAACTCAAATATATTGAAATGTAATTAATAATATAAACATTAACGTAAAAATATTATTCCATAAGATTGAAATAAATTTATTCTTAATATTAAATTTAATATAATTTAATGAGATTATAGATACACTTAGTGTGTGATTGTCTAGGACCCAATCTCAATGGAAATTGGTGATATTACCTAAATACCAAGATTATGGTTTAGAAACACATCAACGCACCCATAAAGAAATAAATTATTGTGGAAACAACAACAACCGACTTACCAAAACTACCATATAATACAATCACTTGTTCAACTGATATCTCATCAAGAAGTATAAATACTTATATCATCACACTCTATAGCAAATTTATCATTTTTAAATTTCTAAAATGAAGTAATACATAAATATATATGGACATGTATTTTTTCAAACACTTTCATTTCACTCAAACATATATAATTATTACCAGTGAGACTATCCATATTACTTCCCTTCTTGGAGATCACCAAGTGGGAAAATCATGAGAATAAGTATCAGTTTTATATGAGTCCCCAACACCTAATAGTCAAACATCATTTGTTCCCCATTACATAGATTCTAGATACACTATAGGGAATATTTATTTGAGAATATTTTCATGGAATCTCTATGTTTTCAATATAGCAGGGAACTATTTTAACTTATTATTGTGATGAATATTTCAAGAAAATTCACATATTAAGGATATGTAAAATAAAAATCATTTTTTGATAAGATATATATATATATATATTCTTGTAATCAAAAGTAAAATTTAAGTCGGTTCCAGGAGAAAACTTTAACATACTCCCATATGCACTGGACCGAACTACTAAAATTTATCAACTAATTACTTTCCAAATCACATACATGCTTCTACTGAGGTTTGGATATAGACATTGGTATTTTCAATTTTTTCTCGATGAATAATCTTATTAATATGACTATATATCTCTAAATAAAAATTCATAAGAGGTAATATCTTCAACTATATATCTTATTATTCACTTTCATAAACTCTACATCTTTGATAGTACATTGGTTATAATATTTATATAATATATATTCTAAAAATAATTTTCTTGGTGAAGTTCCAAGATCTTGAATAAATCATCATGTATTTTATTTTACTTCTTTAACTGCATCTGAAGCAGTAACATACTCTGTATTAATAGATAAATCTAACATTGAATCCAAAAAATATTCTTTTCTAAAATTCTTAGAATATTGTGATATAATATAAATTTTAACTAAAGGAAAACATATTTTTAATCCCATTGATGGATATCATTCCCATATCCTGAATAATAGAAAGTTATATTTCTTACATTCACAAGTGTTGTTAGATAGATTGTATAGTTCCCTTAATCAATTATCTTTGTTTTTTATTTTCCAACCATTCATCATGAAAAAGAAATATAAAATCCCATTACATATCAAGGTAAATTTATACTTAGGTAACACATTCACTCTTAATAAAATAAAATTATCAAATATCTTCATCAAAATGAAAATCTTAAGATCTTGATGGTTGCTTCCACCAATAAATAAATCTTATAACTTTCATACTCAGTTGGAATATTTTTTCATCACAATTCCCTTTGGTTGTGTCATAGAAATATTCTATGACTTTTATATTAATTAAAGTTTTATTAAAACCATTTTTGAAATCTCATAATAATGTAAGGCCGCTATCAAAAGTATAATTATAATAACGATTAGCAATGATATTGGTGGAAAAGGTTTTTCATAGTCTATGAATTAACATTTCTTGAAACATTTATCAACCAATCATGATTTATAGGTATCATTTTTACCATATATTCCTATTTTATTCTTGAATAACCAGTAATGGTATTTACATATACCTCAGAAAAAACCAAAATATAGTGATTTTTTTGGTACATGGAATCCATTTTTGGGTTAATATTAACTGGACAACATTTATATATTTTCATTCATTATTTCCTTGTTGAATAAGTATTCATTTTTTCCAAAAAATAATATATATATATATATCACCTAACCTAGTGATTATGAAACCAACTATATCAAGTTTTATCTCTCCTATATAATAGTTATATCTGAAATAAATCATGTCACCAATCCTCATAGAGTTTATGTTCTTATGAAAAATCATGTGCATTTGGATCCTTGAATTCATTGAAATATAGATTTATCCCTAAATCTTGAATAGGTATATTCTCTTTTATATATAATTACAGTATTTTAATAAAAAAACATTTTCTATCATATGGATAGTAACATCCTTAATTAATTGGGAATACAAAATATGATGCAATTAGTGTTTCTCTTGATGTAAGTTTGTTTCTCAAATTAGATGTGAAAAATATTTCACATCAAAACACATGATTTTGTGTCATAATATACTTATTTAATATTATATGTTTTTTGATACCCATTTTTTCATTAATTTTAACATATGGTGAAGTTTTAATGTCTCTATTGGTGAAGAAAGTATTTAAAGAAACATCGGTAGACTTGAAATACTTATAAAACTCATCATCGATCCTTATTTTACTAACATCTTCATTTTGATGTGTATAAGGTAATGCATGTTTGGGAATAACTCCACTAAATATTTTAATGATTAATGAAATAGTTCTTAAGATATTCTCCGGCTCCCCCATCCAAAGAATCAATTTATCTTTTACCATGGAAATTCTCTACTGCACTTTTGTATATAAAAAAATCTTTAAAGGAATATTATAAATTATATAATTTACCTATAGATTATACATAGAATATTTTACACATATCTTTATAAATTAATTCTAAAATCGCTATAGAAATAACACCTTTTTAATTTAAAAAGGTTTCTTTATCTCCAAAGCTAATAGGTAAGTATTTCAAATACCAAAGAGTATTATCTCGAGAGAGCCTAAAACCCTTCTAATCATATTCTTGATAGTTCATGGGGCATCATAAAGTGAAGCCTTATACTTTTTAGCACATGATTCAGTCTCACATCCCCATCCTTGAGATACATGCGTGATGGATCATAGGTAGGGGTGACATCAATTTTTGGGGTTTATATTTGGGAAAGGAATAAGCTTGGATTTATCGGGTTGTCTACCCCAAACATTTATTTGAGGAAAGAAAGTAGGTACATCGCCTTCATTCAAGACATCTTAAACAAATATTAGCATGATTTAATTGATCTCATTTTTTTTACATCTAATCCCAAAAAAATGTGTCTACACTGGTTCTTCATCGTTTTATTTTCTAGTGAAATATTGTTGTGTGATGTTGCATGCTTCGAGTGAGTAAGATAGATGAGGCGAGCTGTTGTGGTGAAAGGATATCCCCACAAGTTAAACATTCTAATATGGCATATTAGGAATAAATATATTCCTAATTATGAAAATTTCACATGTATAAAAATCCAAATGGTGTTCAACTAATACTTTTGTAGCAAACCCAACATCAAAACATCATTGCACCTCTTCTTTGAGGATCACTAGGTGAAAAGTGTGTGGAAATATCTAAAAAACATCAAAAGTATTTTTTACAATAATAATACTAATAACAAATTCTTGTATATATAGTTTCATGGAATAGGGGACAATAATAGTTAGAAAAATGTGAGAGATATCATTCTATCCATGGGATGTTGGAGTGTATGGAAGGAGATAAATAGTGCTCAGATTAAGGGAATCACCAACTCGAGCATGGTTATCATCTTCAAAACATGGATCCTACTAATCAAACTTTTTCATCTTCCTACAAACGAGATCAATGATCTATCCTTCAAAATTCTTAATGCTGCTGAAAACCATCTCTAAATTTCAAATAACCCACCTCTTGGTTGCTAGATCTGTTGGAATCCTCATAGGTATGGCCTCAATCTTAACATCGACAGATCATGTTGTATGGTAGTTATGTGGGGAATAATTTTAGTGTGGGGCACAATAGGATCCATCCTTTTTTATTTAAAATCCACCTTTGGTAGTGGATATTCTATTCAATATAAATCCTTCACATTTTTAATAGGGTTAGAGTTGAAAAGACACAAGAACATTGGGCATGCAGAGGTTGAAATAGATTCCCTTATTGTCCACAACTCCCTAGATGGGTAAGATCCTATAACATATAGAATATATTATAAAATTCAAAATTGCAGTCACCTAATCAAAAAAAAGAACCAAAATTACCAACATATGGTGTGAGGAAAATAAATAAACGAATTTTCTTACATTTAAGGCTCCCTAATATGGTCTCATCACCTATTTATTCTTTTTTGGGATCCCTTTCTCTAGAATGTGTGAATATCATTATGGGGGATACCCTCAACCTTCATATTTTAGACTGCATTAATTAATGTTTCAAATAAAACAATTTTTTTTGAATATTTTATTGGCAATAAATGACAAAATTTTCTCAAATTGTGTTAAAGATGTTTTTTATAAAATATTTGGGATTAGATCATTCAATTGAAAATGCCATGAATATTCAAGTTTTACCCTTTAAAATTTACCTTTAGTATTTCGAACATAAATAATGATATTTGAATTTTTTGAAATTAATATTTTGTAATTGTGTTCCTGATTTAATTTTATACAACTTGTATTAAGGAAATATGGGTTAAATAAGGCATTTGGTCAGTGAAAAGGGGGCATGAAGTTAAAGTTCAGCTGGACTCACAAGATTGGATGTTGGTTCTGTATTTGGGCCATAACTTCAACATAAATTCTCGGATAGGGCTAAAATTTGGATAGTATCTCAATAAACAAAATATCAAAAATCATCCTTATATATAGATATTTGGTTCACATGTTTTTGTGGTCAAATATGCGGTGAAAGTTTGATTAAATTATTTTTCCAAATTTCCCCATTCACACTTGAAATCCCTTAAAACCTAGCCTCTCCTCCACTCTATAAATTGGTGTTTTATCATTTTTAGGGGTTGAAGACATGAATTATTATTTTTACGTGATAGGATAAGTGTATCCACTCCAATCATCCAAACCTTTCAACAAGGGTATCCCTTGAAGAAAGAATCACTTCGACAAAGCCTTCTTCTTCTTCTTCATGTTGTAATACATTTGTTTGCGTAATAAAATCCTTAGTTATTATTTAATTTCCTCTGTTTTCCTATGTTTTGTTCACTTATCTTAATCATTAACCTTCCTCTTTTGTTTGTAATTTAAGATTAGAAACGATATTAGTTATTACCCTTTTTAAATCTTTGCAAATGCAATCTGTTTCTACGATGACTACACCGCCTATGGAAGAGTAGTTTTCTTCGTAATCGATCTACATCTTACATTCTTACTTCATTTATTTTGGATTAATGAGATATTTTAATTCACATAATATGATCTATTAATTGAATTTTTAATTTAAATTAAACTAATAAATCAATTTAACAATTGACACAAAAACATATGAGGTCGAGATTTGTCTAAATTGTGAGGGTGCGATCTTAATCGGTTTTACAAGACCACATGGGATAAATTTGTAGAGTTAAAATATAATCCCTAAATCAATAAATACTCATTTCAAGAGTGGATATGTGCTATAATTAACAACGGAATGTAAGAAAACCTAATAACATCAATCAAAGGAGGGTGTTGTGATTCCATGTTCCGAACCTTGCCTAGGGTTTAAGTAATTTCTTCTTTGTGGTTAAGTTAACTCCCGTAGGGTTTGAGGGTTAAAAAATTAGGGGATTATAATTAAGTGTATGTCAATTTAAAATATAATGATAAAAAATTTAGTGAAGAAGTAGAGTTATATCGATTATTCCTTTTAAAATATTTTTTAACAAAACATCTTCTTGTTGTGTATTTTTAATCGACCTTCATTTCAAAAACACAACAAAAAAAGATAAAATATTATTCCTAAACACTTATTCTAGTTTTATAAACTATAAAAAGGCACATATCCTTTCAAGTAGTGTGTTTGAGTTATTTAATTTTATTTTTAAAATAAATTTATAAAGTTGTTTTAATTACTGCCTCTTTGAGAGACGACTTAGGTCAGCCACCCTGGTGCAGCTAAATAACCCCAAACTGAACATCATTTGAGAGTGCTGATGATATTTCCTTTCAAATTGGTTCCCTTTATGAGTAGGTAAGTAATTATTTCACCCAATTAGATTTAATTATTTTATTTTTCATTTTATTCTATTCTTCTCTTCTTTCTTCTTTCTTTACCCAATCGGAATTTTTCTTCTTCTATTGTTTTCCTCTTCTTCTTTTGTTTGGACCACCAACCCAAAATGCTCATTTTTATTTCATTATGGTCCAATTTTCTTCATTTCATTTTCATTTTATTTACGACATGAACAAATCCTGAAGTTTTCTTAGATCTTGAACTTGAGATTGAACATATCCCTAGGGCTCGAATTAGACATTCTCAGTCTACGGGATGTTTCAACATTCAACCAATTGGAGAATTCCTCCATTATAGTAACATTGAAATTTAAAGAAATTAAAATTAAACAAAAAACAAGAAAGAATGGATAAAAACAATAACAATGAACTTAATAGAACCATTCGAGAATTGGCTATAGCATACATTAATTATAAACCAAATTTCATTGCATACACAAATCTTGAATCAGACTTTGAACTAAAATATGGCTTAATTCACTTGCTTCCAAAACTTCTTGGCCTCTCTGGTGAGAATCCCAATAAAAAAATTAAATAATTTATGTTTTTTTCTCAATGTTGAAACCATGAAATGTATTTTATGATCAAATAAAACTAAGAGAATTCTCATTCTCGCTTGATGGAACTGCAAAAGACTGTATGTATTATTTACAACCTGAAGACGTAACTTGTTGGAATGATTTGAAACGCCTTTTCTTGCAGAGATTTTTTCCAGCATCAAGTACCACTTCCATTTGTATGTAGATCTAGGGGATCAAGCAAGCACAAGGGGAGTCAATGTGTGAGTATTGGGAGCAAGTCAAGAAGTTGTCTGCAAACTGTCCACATCACTAAATTAGTGAGCAACTCCTCATCTAGTACATCTACGAAGGAATCACACCTATGGAGAGAAGCATGGTTTATGTCATGGTTTTTAGGGTAATTGGTTAACAAAACACCATTAGCTGCATGTGCATTGATTGAGAAGATGACACAAAACTCTCCAAAATTTTGTGATTGAGGTACCCCACATGTTAGAGGAGTACATCAGGTAAGTCCATCTTCTCTTGAAAGTCATTTGATTGATAAAATGTTGGAATAGTTGAAAAATATGGTGAGAATAATTTATTTGGCAAAAAACACATCCCAACCCCCTCCTTCATGGTCTTGTAACATTTTCAAAGAGACAAGCCACCCAACTGGTTGTTTTCCCGAACTACAAAAAACAGACGGTTTTCCAATAGTGTTTCCAGGGAAACCATATCAGCAGCAAAAATAACCATATCCCTAAAATAAGCATGATTTATTTTGTCCAACATACAACTAAGGGTGGAAGGATAAATCAGACATGATGAATAAATCTTGACCAAAACAAAGTCCCCATTTTCATAAAAACATCTAGCAGCCACTGCCTTACCAGTAGGGTTTACAACAACCCCAAAGAAGATATGAAGCCCAAGAATCAACAAGACAATGATAATGGAATCCCCCACCCAAGGTAGATTCTAACACTAATGATCTTATGAAGAAAATTTTTCTTAATCAACAGAATGAGCTGAAGAGTCAAGGTTTGGAGGTGAGGAAGTTGAAGACACAAATGAGCCAGATTTCCAATGCCCTCCTTGAATAGGTATATAAGAAATCTGGAAATATTCCTTCCCAACCTACTCCAAATCCCAAGGGTAATGTTAGTTCCATAAAATTGAGATGTGGGAAGAAAATTAATGATACATCTATACCTACCATTAAAGCAGGGTTTATCTCAACTCCAGAAAATCCCCATTCCACACCAAATGTTGACCAACCCAAGGAGAAAGATAAAGGTAAGAAGAATATTGATGATATTCCTCCTAAACCCATTCAATTTCCAAATAGATTTTTTCAATCCAAAAATATGGCTGAAGTGGCAATTCAAAAATATGTTTTGGATTCATTCAAGCTTGTGGAAATAAATATTCCTTTACTTTAATTCATTAGACAAATACTACGGTATGAACAATTATTAAAATAACTTTATACCAATAGAAGAGGGATCAAGGGAAATGAGAGGATCAATATTGGAAGGAATGTGTCGGCACTCATTACACAAACTCTAGGAATTCCAACAAAGTGAAAGGATCTAGGGACATTCACCATCCCATGAACCATAGGGGAGTTACACTTTTTTATGCTTTATGTGATTTTGAAGCTTCTATAAATGTAATGCCTCACTCTGTTTTTTCTTCTTAATTGGTTGGTGAGTTGAAGTCGACAAGAGTAGTGGTGCAATTGGCGAATAGATCTACAACATATCCAATGGGAGTCCTTGAGGATTTACTTGTCCGGGTAGGAGACATGATCTTTCCAGTAGATTTCAATGTGCTTAAAATTGAGGAAGATCATGCAAGTTCACATTCTACCATTATCTTAGGTAGGAACATCCTCAAAACTACAAAAAAAAGTCATAAATGTCCATCATGGTACACTTTCCATGGAGTTTGGGGATAAAGTTTTGGTATTTAATGTTATGGACTCCATGAAGTACCCCTTAGAGGACCATTCTTCATTTTTTATCTCTCATTTTGAACCACCAAATAAAAACCGCATTGAATTTTATTTTCCTATGCTTATGAAGATTATGAGTATTGGTTCTAGTTTGATGTCTAAGATCACTTCCACACCTATTTCTAATACACAAAACTCTCTTAGATTTGATTTTTAAATGGATTCATATTTTGATTTTGATCATGTGAACTCTGATTATGACATTTCTATTTTGTATGGTGGTGGTTTTGATTCATTATTCTCTGATTTTGATAATGATGATTCTAGTACTAAGGTTAATTGTGAACATATTTCAGTTCCTTCAATGTCTACATCCATAAATCACCCCCTACACAGGAACTCAATCCATTTCCACCTAATGTCAAATACTCATACTTGTTAAATGGTTAGAAATTACCTGTTATAATTTATAACAATCTCACTTTTGAACAATATTAAAAGCTTTTGAATCTTTTTAAGGAGAACATTAGGGAAATTTGGTGGACCTTGGTTGAAATATCAGGTATTATCCCCTCTATTTTCATGCATAAGATTATTTTAAAAGATGGGGCTAAACCAGTGAGGCAGCCACAAAAGAGAATGAATCCAACTCTTCTAGAAGTTGTAAAAAAAAGAAGATGAAAATTCGCTCGAGGCAGGTATAATTTATCCAATTTCAGATTCACAGTGGATAATTACTATTCAGGTTGTGCCTAGTAAAAGTGGTGTTACTATCATTAAAAATGAGAAAGATGAGTTAGTTCTAATTAGGGTTCAAAATAGTTGGCATGTGTGTATTGATTATAGGAATCAAAATCAGTCCACTCACAAGGACTGCTTCCCCCTCCCATTTATTGATCAAATTATTGAGATACTAGCTAGGAAAACACACTATTAATTATTAGATGGATTTTCTGGATATTTTCAAGTTTCTATTGCTATGGATGATAAGGAGAATACAACATTCACTTTTCATTCGGTACTTTTTTCTACCAAAGGATTCCATTTGGACCTTGTAATTCCCAGGTACCTTCCATAGATGCATGGGGAGTATTTTTCTAATTTTATTGAGACATTCATGGAGGTATTTATGGAAGATTTTATAGAGTTTGGGTATTTATTTGATGATTTTATCTCTAGTTTAGAAAAGGTTTTGAATCCTTGTTTTGAGAAGAATCTGGTCTTAAACTTTTAAAAGTGTCATTTTATGGTAGAGCATTGCACTGTCTTAGGGAATGTAGTGTCAAAACATGGGATAGAGGTTAATAAATATAAGGTAGATATTATTTCATCATTACTATATACTTCATGTGTGCATGATGTTAGATCATTCCTAGAGCATGTAGGATTTTATCGGCGCTTCATCAAAGATTTTAGTAAGATTTCTCTTGATATGTCATGATTACATCAAAAGGATTTTGATTTTGTGTTTGATTTTTTTTTGACTTCCTTTAATTAGATAAAGAAATTTATTACCACTCCACCAATCATACATCCCTCACGGTGGGAGCTTCCATTTGATGTTATGTGCGACGCCTCCAACATTGAAGTTGGTGTTTTCTTATATCCGAGGGTGGACGGACTTTCACATGTTATCACCTATTTTTCGAGGACATTAGATTTGTCCCAATCGAACTAAAAAACCACATAAAAGGAGTTTCTTACCATTATATTTTCTATAGATAAATTTTTTTCATATTTATTGGGCTCTAAATTAGTTTTTTTCTGATCATGCAGCTCTGAGGTACCACTTGATGAAGCAAAATGTGAAACCCAGGCTTATCCGATGGATTCTTCTTCTTAAAGAATTTTATATTGAGATAAAGGACAATAAGGGTTATAGAAACATGGTGGCAGACCACGTGAGTAGGCATACTCACACACTAGATGATGGAACCTTGGACAAAGTACCACTTCGAGACACTTTCCCCAATGATCATATTTATTCCATCTCAGGTACGCATCCTTGGTATGTTGATTTAGTGAACAACCTTGTTGCATCTAAAATACCTACAAATTTAAAGAAACATAAATTCCAATAGTTAAAGAGTGAGTCATGATATTATGTTTGGGATTATCCATACCAATGTCACATGTGTAGTGAATAATTTTTTAGTAGGTGTGTTCCAAATCATTAGTTTTAGTCTGTTCTGCATTTCGGCCATACACTCTCATGTGGATGACACTTTTGACCCCAAAAAACAACTAGGAAATTCTTATACTCTGAATTATAGTGGCCTAGTTAATTTCATGATACTCATGTGTTTCTTAAGTCATACTCATGTTTCTAACAAACTGGTAATATTTCTAGGAGACACGATGTTCCCCAACAACCTATATTATTTTGTGAGATTTTTGATGTATGGGGCATCGATTTTATTGGTCCTTTTCTTAGTTCATTTGGGTTTTTGTATATTTTAGTTTCTATTGATTATTTGAGTAAATGGGTGGAGGCTAGGTCCACCAGGATTGATAATTCTCATGTTGTAGTGGAATTTCTCAAGACATAGATTTTTTGTAGGTTTGGAGTACCAAAGGCCATCATTAGTGACCAAGGGAAACACTTCTACAATCAGAATTTGGCTTACCTTCTTCGAATGTATGGGTTGACACAAAAAACATCAAAACCATGACACCCCCAAACAAATTTCTTGTCTAAGCTTTCAAATCATGAGATGAAACAAATGTTTGAGAAAACCGTGCAACCGAATAGGAAGGAATCGAGCAAGTGATTGGATGATGCGTCATGGGCTTATAGGACAGTATACAAAACTCCCATTGGTATGTCCCCAATTTGTATTATTTTTTGGAAAGCCTATCATCTACCTATGGAGGTCGAGCATCAGGCTTATTGGGATATAAAGAAATACAACATGGATTTGGCCCAAGCTAGAATTCAAAGGAGGATAAAAATTCAAGAGCTTGAGGACATTCAATTATCTTCATATGAGAACTCAAGGCTCTACAAGGAAAGATCAAAATCATTTCATGAAAAAATGATCCAAAAAAGAGAATTTTAAGATGGAGATAAATTCTTGCTCTATATTTCATGACTGAAACTGATGCCTGTTAAGTTGTGTTCCAGGTGGTTGGTGCCATATTTTATGAATAATGTTTTTCCTTATGGTGTAGTGGAGATCACACAATATGACATAGTAAGGATATTTATAGTAAATGATCAATGTTTGAAGACATACATTAAGGTAATTCTTAGTGATGTAGTATATTTCATCACACTGCATGACCCCATAATCACTTGATCATATCAGGTTGTTCCTAACCCTTTCACTTTTATATTATTTTTCCTCTTTAAAATTCTGCATTTCTTGTGCACATATCATCTCATGGGTTCACTTTAAAGGAAATTATATATTTTAAGTGTGGGGGATGGAACCTTTTAGTTTATTAATTTCAATTGTTTTTCTATTTTTTTTTAAAAATGTGTGTTTTTTTTTTAATTTTAAATGTTTCTAAAACTTTTGACCTGAAATGATTCTAATTTCCATTTTTAAATCCAAATCAATGAGTGAAACTATTTATCCCATGAAACTGAGCTAAAATGAATGTTGAAAATGACTTTGTTTCAAATTTAAATATTTAATGATTTTATGAAAAGTACTCTGAATTTTGAATCACATGCCACATCTCATTGTCTTTATATTTGAAATCACTTTCCTTTGAGTCTTCTGAACCGTTATTTTCATATTATTTACATTCACCTCAATTATTGAGAGAACCAAACCAAGATTGATTTAACCAGAATTTGATTTTTTTTCTGTCAAAACATGAGGGTTTGAGGTACTTGTGCTTTAAATGATTGAGGCATTTCTCTGGAATTAAAGCCCATATTTCATAAGAATCCTTTTTTAATGGCCTACCTTGAACATTTAATCCTTGTATCCCTTATAAGACTTTAACATCCTATTAGGATATCCAGATTACAAGCCAATTTTCCTTATCTGACCAACCCTTGAAGTGAAATTGTATAATCTAATTGAACTTAAGTGTGGGGGATGCTATCTTTTGTTCTGCTACCATATTTTGTGATACTTTGGGTGGAAATTTAAATTCTGAATAGATGTATTTTCAACTGAAAAAAATCATTCTATTGAAATTGTTTCCTTTTTGGAGCATTCATGATAAAATAATTTGTGCTTTTCTGGAGCTTACAACGAAGAAACAAAGTTGTGCCTATATGGATATTTCACGAAAAACTATGTTTGAGAAGATTGAGATTTTTTTTGCTGAAATGATGAATGTTTTAAACATTCCATAACATTTCATGATGATGGATCTGAATTCATACTACAGGGAGTTTGGAGGAGACCTTATTTAAGTGAAAAATTAGAATAATGCAATTTTGCTTCAAAAAGATTCAATCCCTCCTCACTGAGCCTCAGAATTTTTCACATCTAAATCATACCAACCAAAATCCATAGAACAACCTTGAAAATTCATCATGATAAAAATATGTCCTTGACTCACATCGGGTGGTGATTTAGGAATTTATCAAACCTGTTGTGACAGTTTTATGATTTTGGATGAGAAAGACGTTGCTGAAAATTTGAAATTTGTGTGATAAAAGAAAATTCAAGTGAGGTAAGTGTTTTATGCGTGGGATGATAAATTAAGTGGAAATATATTGAATAATGTAAATGGATAAATTGAAATAATTTTTTTTATGAGGAATGATATCTTTTATTTATTGTTTTGTAATTCATGGATCTCAAGGATCTGTGTTTTAAATTTTTTTTGATTTGATATTAATGTTTACTTGTCACAATCTTTCAAAATACATGATATGAGGTTTTTCCTAGAAGTGAAAAAGTGTAAGTGTGGGGGAGTTGATAAAAAACAATTTTTTTGAATATTTTAATAATAATAAATGAAAATATTTCCTCATATTATTTTAAATATGTTTATTTATAAAATATTTGGGATTTGATCATTCATTTCAAATTTTGATGAAAAGCCCAATTTTACCCATTAAAAATTCACTATAGTATTTCGAACAGAAATAATTTTCTTTGAATTATTTGAACAAAATATATTTTAAATGTTTTCTTGACTTAATTTTCTTCAAAATGTATTCTGGAAATATGGGTTAAATTATGCATTTGGTTGGTTCAAATTGTCCATGAAGTCAAATTTTGGCTACACTTTCCAGATTGGACATTAGTACAATATTAGGCCATAACTTCTATATAAGTTATTGTATGGGGCTCAAATTTAGATAGGATCTCGACCACACTATCTCTGACAAATAATTTTTTTATATGGAGATCTTTTTCACTCTTTTTTTAGTCAAACAGGCAGTTCAATTTGGATAAAATTATTTGGTTCAATTTCCCCATTCACACTTGAAACCTCTTAAAACCTATCCCCACATTCACTCTATTAATTGGTGTTTTTATCATATTTAGGGGTTAGGGATGGGAATTGGGACGTTTTGGGAGGATGATAAGTGGATCCACTCTAATTATACAACCATTTAAACAAAGTTATCACTTGAGTAAGGATCCCTTAGACGAAGCCATCTTCTTCTTCTTCATGTTGCAATACTTCTATTTTCGAAATAAAATCCTTATTTTTTTCTTTAATTTATTCTATTTTACTCTATTTTGTTCACTTATCTGCCTCATTAATCTTCCTCTTTCGGATGGAATTCAATATTAGAAACAATATTGGGTTATACCCTTTCTAAATCTTTGCAAATAAAATCTGTTTCTACGATGACTATGCCGCCTATGGAAGAGTAGTTTTCTTAGTAATTAATCAACCTATTACCTTCTTCATTAATTTATTTTGAATCAATGAGCTACTATATTTCAATTAATATGATATAGTAATTTATTTTTTAATTTAAATTAAACTAATCAATCAATTAAATAGTTGACATAAGAACACGCGAGGTCCAGAATTGTGTAAATTGTGAGAGTGCGGTCTTAATCAGTAATACAAGACCACATGGGATAAATATTTAGAGTTCAAATATAATCCCTAAAATAAATAAATCCCTATTTTTAGAGTGTCTATGTTATCTAATTAACCACTGACCATAATCTATCCTAATAACATCAATCAAAGTGGGGTGTTGCAATTGCATTTCTGAAGCTAGCCTAGGGTTTAAGTAACTTCATCTCTGTGGTTAAGTTAACTCCCGTAGGGTTCGAGGGTTGAAAAATTAGTGGATTATAATTAAATAGATGTTAATTTAAATGTTAATGATAATCAATTGAGTTAATACTTAGAGTAATATCAATTAATCTTTTTAAAATATTTTCTAAAAAAACATCTTCTTGGTGGGTATTTTTAATCAAACTTCATTTAAAAAATAAAAACAAAAAATGAAATCTTCTTCTAGAAAACTTCTTCTTGTTTTATAAACTATAACCCCCCCCCCCCCACACACACACACACACACATACATTAATGTATTGTGTTAGAGTTATTTAATTTTATTTTCGAAATACATTTATAAAGTTATTTTAATTACTGCCTCTTTGAGAGACGACCTAGGTCAGCCACCCTAGTGCACCTACATGACCCCAAACTGGACATCATTTGAGAAGGCCCATGATAGCGCCTTTTAGTTTCACACTCGGGGTATATTTCCCCTTTAATGAAATTTTATTATTGTCTTGGAATATTCTTGATAGCTACTTTTAGTTTTACTTAACAATGAATTACCTTCAATAACTTGGTAATATTTGAGTACTACTTTTTATATTCCTCCTCAGTTTTCTATGTTGAATATATAAAGTATAATTAATAAAATTAAGCATTGTATACCATACCAACATTAATTTTATTCTTAAAATAATGTCAAATTGTGTATAAAATAGGATATTGTGATAAAATTTCTTGGTTACACGAAATAAAACAAATAGTTTATTGAGAATATTTCTACGTTGTAATATTGATTTGTGGTTTTCACTTAGTTTTCCAAGGAATCAATCTCAATAATCTTCTTGAAGGCTCACCATTATTATTTTAACCTTTTTTATCTTCATTAGTTTTTATATATGGATAAAAATATGTGAATTAAATATCGAATTTAATATTAATGAAGGGTAATGGAAATATTACCTAAAATGGTGAATATAAATAAAGCATAAGATTATAATTGATCTTTCTATAATTCACTAAAATTAATATTTTAGTGACCTTTATTTCCTCATTGGATTAAAATATCCACTTATTCATTTCGTACCCTATGAACCTTTAATTTATTTGACAGATGTTATTAAGGATCCATTGAATTTAAACTTTTTATAATATTTTAAACCATTTCCATCACTTCATTCACCACAAATAATAAAGAAAAAAATTCCTACCAATCTTTATCAACGTATAAAACCCAAGGTAAATGATTATTGAGAGGATTTTCTATGCTGATTATTTTATAATTCTTAATCAAGATGGTGAATCTATCAGGAATGGAAGAAAAAATTAAATTTATAGATAATTTATTTTACATAAGAAAGAACAAATTCACTACCTAATTTTTATACTTCATTATCTTGAGTATGTATCAATTTATAGGTATCTATATTCTAATTTATATTTTTACAATTTTTTGAAAATATCATTTGTATTTTCCCACTCTATATCCATTAAAAATTCTTTGAGATGATTCATCAGGGTGTATTCATCCATTTCACTATGTTTCACCTTCATATATTCAAACATAGCTAATATAATGATTCAATTAACCTATGATTTAACCTCCATGATTCTCTTATTAATATCCTTATCATCCTCACTCTCTCCCTAATGTGTCTAATAAAGTTTAAGGGACTCCAAAACATAAAACATATATTCTTATAATACTATAATGAACAAGTTTATGTATCAGTCATTGAAATTTATACTGATGTGGAATTTATCTTTGTAAAAAAATGTTCAAAGTGATATCATGGTTTTTATTTACATGTTCTATAACAAATATAATCCATTTTAATTTTTTTTATTTTTTACTAGTTATAATGTAATTAATGATTTAATTATGTCTCTCATTAATTTATCAAATACCAAAGTCACCCACCATTGGTCCATGAATATCTAATTTCTCAGGTATTATTTGAGAAAGGATTAATATTTCTATTCTCTTTACCAAGACTATTTCCATTAAAATTTCTCAAAGGTATTTTTGTAGGCTTTAATTTCCAAATTATTTAACTCATGCATCCTTTATGTATTGAGTGTACTCCACAATCCTTAAAAACTAGACACTATTTTTCTAGACACTTATCTTCAAATTATATTATACAGACTATGTCCATTACCCTTAAAATAAATTTGGTTAGTTTGACCCATTACCATTTTTATGAATCACCTATAATTTAAAGTTCCCTCAACCATGTACAGATCGATGCTTTAACTATGGTTTCATCCTAACTTGGAAAATCGAATGTCTTTTTTGTAACGTAATATTTTATTTAAATGATTTATATTAACTAATATATAAATATCCTTTATTTTATTCTCGACATACTTGTTACTATTTATGTGAAACCTACTTAAATAATTAACATGAGTGAAAAAATAATTTACCCATATAAATTTTTTATATAAGATATCTTATTTTAACCTTTATATATTTTTTATTTACAAAATGTGTAACCCTAAATTAGTAACTAACTTCTCCGGACAAAATATATCATATATATTTTATTTAATTTTATCTATGCATGATTTTTAATTTATTTATATTAGGTGATCATGGTTAATAATCCAAATAAATCATGCATCACACGAATAAATAAATAAAAATGCACTAAAAAATTAAAGTTTTCATATGATCATGAGTTTTTAAGTACCAGGTGGACTATAAAGTGGTGATAAACTAACTTGAACACTAGTAGAAAAACTCATGAAACCATAGATTTCCTTGAATTGTAGCATCCCCTATTTACTTATGTATCTCCTTGGTTGGATTCATCTCAACTTAGGTGTTAAATAGAATCCTATAGATAGAAACTCTATCTTTTACAAATGTGTACATACTCATAGGTGTGGGGTATATGGGTTTTAGGTTTATAGAAAATATTCCATGGATATAAATGTTTGTAAAAAATAAAGGTTGTAGGGATGATTCAAAAATCATTATATTTAATTTAACTGTAATAATCACATAAAACCATGTAAAAAAATAAATTAAATAAATAAATCTAACACATCTATAGGTTAGTCAAAGTTAATTATAATTTAGAATATGTAGTTTAAAATTCATTTAGTACTACTATAATTTACTTCAAATTGTTCCATTTAAGATAAATTTACATGAATTAATAGATTATTTTTTTATCTTAAATTATGTCCAACTAACTATCCTCGAAACAAAATAATAATCCCATAAATTATTATATAAATAAATTAAATATATTTTATTTTATTTTAAAATAATTTATATACACAATGTATACTATGGAGGTGACTTGGTGTGTATTATCTACATCATATTAAATATTATTTCTAAAATTTAACATTTTCATTGTGCATATTGTCACTCGATATGTCGTGTGACACACACTGTGTTTGGTATATGTCATGTACCATATACATATATGGTATGTAGACCTACATGACGTGTCATGATATACCTAATTATTAGTTCTGTGTGGTTGAATAGTGTATCCATTACAATTTTTATGACCACATGACACACTACAAATATACACGGCATGCAACACTAGAAAAGTGTGTTAAGTACATGGAATCTACAAGACTATAACACAATGTGTAATAGAATATTTTAGGTGGTATTAATTAATATCGTGTCTTGACCCACATGACATTCCAAAAATCAATGGGTATTTTCCTTGTGTGGAATTAATCCTGTCACATGGCATGTGCAATAAGATATATGATATTTAGTTAGTGTCTCTCTATATTTCTTAAATGGAATTCAATACACAATGTGTGATGATGTTTTGTACATACCCACACAAAGTATCTCAAATTATGTGGCATGTAATTCATGTGGAATTACATAGAATATAAATTCTATCTATACATTGTATTTTACCTTTAAACTAGGGTACCTCGCTGGAATTCAATATGTAGTCTCTGATGATGTTTCATATTGACTCACCAAAGGTTTTGTGATATACATGGTATGTTCCTTGTGAAATTCAAAACCCCTTACATAGTGTTTAATCTCTTATGGTGTATCATGTAATCGTGTTATGTAGCTAGTGACCTTAACACCTATCAAAGAGATCTTAAATCCTTGCTCACATGTTCTTGGCTATAAAACTACGATTAATGTGTTTTCAAGAAATTTGGAATTAGAAAGAAAATATAAAATACAATAATAGTAAAAAATCATGAAATTTATCAAATAAATTATAAATAATTATAAAGTATATTGTCACTACTCTGATACAACTTGGATGTTCTTGTTTGTAGTGAAAGTGCCAGTTAGATGCCCAATTTTGTTTTTTTCCTCAAAATAAACAAAAAAAATTCTAAAGAACTTGAAAAATATTCCCTTAAATAATTAGAGAGGATCCTGCACATTAAATTTATAATAAATTAACATATTGAATTATCATCTTATTGGTTATCTCCTTGATAATTTTGTTTATCTCTCTAGGGTTAGAGAAAAATCAATATATTTTCATTGTTGTGTCCACAACACTAGAGATGGAAAATGATGTAATTTAGAATATATAACTTGGATTAAAATCTATAATTTCATAGGGACCCTTATTAAATTATTTAACCAAAGAAAGACGACATGTCAAATATTAATAATAGTGTTATAAATATATCTTGTAATATTTGTTTAATATCGTTTTCTAAATAAATTAATTAATATTTTTTTAAATGATATTAAATTAAATATAACATTTCCATCGAGTCCTTAAACTCAATAGAAATCCTCCCATAGAATTTATGAAACCTCGAATAATAAAATATTCATTAATTAAATTAAAATAAATACTATATTCACTAAAATTGAGAATAAATATTTAATTTAATATTCAAATAACATAAATAATTATTTATTTTATTTTATTTAATAAAAAAGGAAAATTAATGAATATTAATTTATTACTATGTCAATAAAAAAGTGATAAAGTTTACTCAAATATTCTAAACTCTAAAATCATATGATTGAATTTTTGTGATCTAATTTAATTTAATAAATATTTTTGCACAAGATGGGAATAAATTTATTCCCACTATTAAATTCAATAAAATTTAATAATATTCTGAACACACTTTATTTATAACCCATTAGGCCCATTTTTTATTGGTAATCAGTGATCATACCAAAATTCCAAGATTAACATCTAGAAACACATCAATTTTTCAATTGATATTTCATTAAGCATGATTCATACTTTTTTCATCAACCTATATGCTTGGTTTATAATTATTTTACTCTCTAAAATTAACTCATTTGTAAACTACCATGGACATGGATTTCACCGCCTGAGATATCTTCTTCCATTAATATGGAAGGTTTAAAATCCTTACTTGACTTATTTAATTAATTTCATATCATTTATGATCAACCAAACATACGTTACCTCATCATGGGAATATGTCTTCACATTTTTCATCCATACATAAAAACATGTGATTCATGGTACACATAATAATTATCTCAATTCTAACAACCAATAAATATGTCCTTAGACAGTAATATACAATGACACCTAAAACATGTGGAATTCAAATTCATGGATCTGCCTCATAACCTACCCACTTAGAGATCACCAAGTGAGAGCTTCAGGAGGAGAAGTATCATTGTATTATGATAACCTAATAGTCAGACGTCATTTGTGTCCTATTAGATAGATCTTAACTCAATCATAAGACATATGTTTTAGAATTCATAATGGAATCTCTAAGCTCTAATTGTACCAGGGAACTATAATAACCTATTAATGAAATGAATATTCCAGGAAAAGTATCACATTAATGTCACATAGAATAAAAATTATTATTTGAGAATATGTAAATATATATATATTAGAAATAAAAATTATAAAGTAATTTTCTTATAGGGATCCAACTCCAATATATATGACTATTAATTAAATTCATTTATCCTTCACGTATCAGGAAAGATATTACTTAGAGTATTTTTTAGGTGAATAATTTGCCTTTTACAAAAATATATAGTCATAGGAATATACATTTGTACTTATATTAGAAAAACCCATTGAACATAAAATTAATTTAGTATAATATGTTTGATAAGGGTGTTCATTATCATTTATTAACAAATCATTCAAGAGAGAAATTTGTTTTAAATATTTTTTCTCTCCATCCATTGTAATATTTAAAATTATATAATTTTAGTACATATAATAATTTCATATATTTAGTCAAATTGATATAAAATAGAATCTTCTGTTAGTTCTTTAACTTATCAAACAACTTTGGACAATCAAAATGGTTGTATTCAAAAAATGTTGTCATTTCCTCAATATGATCTACCTCATAATATATAGTTATGCTGATATTGAATGATATTTAAACCAAGTTTTCATTCCATTCACAAGATATATTAATTTATCCCTTATGATTTTTTCAACATTTGTAAATTTTATTTTTCCATGACAGAAAAAGTGTTCTTATAACTCATATAGAAAAAATTTTATTTAATAAACATAATAAGAATACAAACAAATAATTCAGGAAGGGACATTTGTATATTTTTATGGAAACATGGTGAACACATTAACCCCATCCTTATACTAATTTGACATATTATTGGAATCCATACATTTTCAATTCATATTCATCATATTTGGTTCAAAAGTATTTATATTTCACAAGAAAGTAAATATACCAAAGGTATGCATATAATTTATCATTTTTATATATGTAAACAATATAAAGTATAAACTTATAGAATATTCTTATAAAATATATTATGTATATAAATTATATCAAACAATACATATAAATTATACACTTTTTATATATAATGTAAATATAAATAATGTATAAAAATATTAAAACTTAACATAAATAATACGTATAAAGTATACATTGTAATATAAATTACGTAAATTGTAAATTTTATATATAAAGTATATTTTAAAATATATTTTATTCATTTCATATGTTTGTGTGCATGTGTATCCATATATATATAATTTTTCATAATAAATATACATATTAGGATAATATTTGTATAGATATATATTTAAGTATATATATTTCTATAAAATTTCATACATACATATATCTGTGAATGCACTTGTATAAAAATATATTATCAAGTATGTGTATATATATATATAAATTTATATATTATATGTACATATATATAAATACCCTGTGGATTATGTAGGGACACTTATGGGGTGAATCACTGAACTCAAATTTTACTGAGTTTTACATTCTCTTAGTAGTTTTAACCTATTATAACTCAAATATCTATCTCAATTAAGAGATATTGATCATTCAATACACACTCAGCCCTATCCATGGTGTGAAATATAGAATAAATAGGAAGACAATACACAATCATTTTTACATCATTTGACTCTAATTAGGAAACCTACTCCTTATTATGTTTAGCTCACATCGATACATGTATTATCACTATTATATTACAGTGATTACAAATTCCTAGAAATAGACAGACAACAGGTTTGGAATGTATCATCCACACTCCCTAAGGGAAGAATTATCCACTTCTTTAGCCTCCACTATATGATGTGAGCGAATGGATTTATATACTGCATTCCAGGGTTTTAGATGTCTTTTTAAAATCTCAATAGCCATCTCCAAATAAGTTGGAGTTTTTTATAAAGGTACCACCAGTCTTCAATGTATATTCAATGTACCATAGAGTAGGAATTTACCCAATCCTATCTTCTATAGTAGTAAGTTGTACATTCTCTTCTGCCTCAATTTGTTTCAGTATATTCCTCATGATTTCCTTCTATAATATAGTTGTATCATCAGACATCTCCTCCATATTCCTCAATGAAAACTATGTTTATTTATGTCATTTAAATCCTTCCTTTGATACTTGGATTATATTATAATAACATTAGCTATTGGGGTATTATTTTTATGGGACTTTCATAGGTTTCTTCAGTGTTACACTGGTATTGAAGGATCTCTCTCAACGATTATATTTTTACCTTCTCTATAATTCTCTTCCATATTCATAGAAAATCATGTCAATATTTTTTCCATTTGAAATTAAAAAAATCCTTGATATATGAAAAAAAAATCAATTTTATTTAATATTCTATATATTCCAAGTTTTAGTTCTCACTCAATTTAGATAATCAAATTTTGAGTCATTATTTTCATTAAAATTCTCCTTAAGACTCAATATATTTCATTTTTAAATATATATAAAATTAATGATATAATTTTTATTGTATACTCTTTATGTGCATGTAATTATACAAAACCATGAAGTGGAACTCCCTTCAATGGTGTGAATCTTCCTCATCCTTTCATCTTCAAAAAAATTATTTATGTTGATTATGATATTTATTTTCATTAATATCATATCATGTGCATTATTAGAATTAATATATTTTATAGAATATATATATATATAACATTTTCTCTCTATTTATTATTATTTCATTAATCCTATATTTCACTAATGTTTCACATTTTAAGTCATATTATTTTAGTATGAAAATTTATTTTTTTAAGATTTCATAAATTCCATTATTTTCCTAATATTCTGGTATCCAGTGAAATTTCATAAGTCTAATTATTTCAAATGAAGTCAATATAAGTTCATTTCTTTTATAATTTCTTGAAAACTGAAAATTTCTATGAAGTGTAGTGTATCCATTTTCATTTTTAATTTATAGAAATCATGGTAGGTATTACAAACATAACACAAAGTCTTATAAACTCATTCAGTTGTCTTAAAAATATTCATAGAGTCATATGAAGTCTGGGAAATCCTAACAAACTTAAGGATTTATTTTATAAACTATAATATTATAGTGTAAAGTCACTCGATTGTCTTATAAACTTTTGGTAATGTCATAAAAATCCACACAAAAGTATAATGATATAAGTCTTAGATAATTTTCTTGATTCTGAAGACAAAATTAATACAACATTTCAACATAGTCTTATTAAGTAAGACCTAAAAAATTTCAAATCCTACCATAAAATCCCAAATTCTATTCCAATGAATCCATATAAAATCAAATTATAAAAACCCGAAAACCACACTCTCAGATCTGAACTGAAAACATAAACATTACATTTCCAACTTTGATACCGATTAAGGTGACCTATTTTTTCTATCCAAAACTTATAACATAAAAATGAAAATTGGATTTAATTAGATTCTAGTGACCTTTTAGGTTTAGAGTGTTATATAATTATGAAAAACTATTACATAAACAATACCAATGTCATTAAATGATCATTTCTTCCACTTAACCAAGATTTTATTATTTCAAATTTAGTCATCATCATCATCCATATGAAACCCATTATAAAATAATTTATTTAATATCATTATTGATAACATAGGGAAAAGGAAATACAAGAAGGGTGAGATAAAATGCTCATTATGTGTGAAAATATGCATTAACACTTGAATGTAATCAATGAACATAAGAATAGAATCAGGGTATGATGACATAATCAAAGTGCATCATCATAACATAAGAATATTCATACCCATCAAAATATGTATCGTCAAACATGAAAACATGTAATAAGGCTTTCAAAAAGGTAAGAGTCATCAGAACTAGTAAGCATGACCCATGTGATATCAATATTGATCAAAATAAACGATTATAACCATATAAATCATAATTACATCATTTTTTTATTGGAACATCATCATAATAGAACCATTACATGACCCATATAATTGGAATAACTATATGTCTAAATTCTAATATAATTATTCAGATAACATAATCAATACACAATATATTTGAGTGGTATCTGGGTAAACCCATCAAATATCAATGTATAATAACCACAGATAAATTATATATAGCTTGTTTCATTATAAAACTCATAGAAACAATCATTATTCCTTTTGTAACTTGATTAACCCATGGAAAAGAAGCGGGTTCCATGTCAACATATTTGAAACATGAATATCCTGAGGAAAAGAAACAAGTTCCACAATAATATTTTTGAAACATGATTAACCAATAGAAATGAAATAGGTTCCATATTTGAAACATCATTAGACCATGGAAAACAAACGAGTTTCATAAAAATCTATTTGAAACGCGATTAACCTCTGGAAAAGAAATGGGTTTCATAACAATATCATTGAAATATGATTAACCTATGGAAAATAAATGGGTTCTATAAAAATATCATTTAAACATGATTATCCCATGGAAAATAAATGGGTTTTATAACAATCACTTTGAAACATGGTTAACCTATGAAAAAGAAACGGGGTCCATAACAATCTCTTTGAAACATGATTAACCTCTAGAAAAGAAATGGGTTCAACAACAATCTCTTTGAAAAAATCTTAATCCATCCATAAAAAGAATGAGGATGGTATCATTACAAAATATCCCCAAGAGAGAATAATTTATAACAAGGTTTAGTGATGTTTATTAATTCTAATACCATTAAAATATCATTAAATTCATTTGTAGGAAAATAAACTTTTTTTTTTGAAAAAAACTATTTAAAAACTAAAAGCTCACAAAATATTAAAACAATCATTTCTTCGAATCAAAATTGGAAAAATATAATGTAATTTACTAAAAAGTAATTTTCATGATAATGGGGAAATATTTTCATGTTGTAAATGTTAAAAAATAAATATTCTTTTCAAAACATTTTGTAAAGGGGAGTCAAAAGAGACTTATTTTGAAAATGTTAAGAAATTTCCTTTAAAAACATTTAAAAAATAAAGTCAAAGACCACGTAAAAATTCTTTATGAAATCATTTATTATTATAAAGATAATTTTTTTAAAACATTTTAGAAAACACGGATATGGAATAAAAATATTCATGATCTAAAGAAATACAATATCAGTATAACTTACAAATGAAATTATTGATCTTTATTTAATCAATAAGGAAATTTAAATAAAACATGTTAACCAAATTCATAAACAGTAGAGGATAAATATATGTGGTTCAATAAAATAATATCATATCTTTTCCTCAAATGTATCCTTAAATATAATTAATCCTACATAGTAAGTTGACTGTAACATAAAGTCTTTTCGCTTTATTAATATTTTCAATCGTAATATCCGTGAAAAAATAACTTAAAATGGAACCTAAAAATATCATGTCCATATAAATTTTCATGATATAACAAGTCAAAAGGTTTGTTATATACACTTCATAAAATAATACATGTTTGTAAAATTATAGTATACATCAATGAAGGGAAATTTAGATGAAGTCCCTTCTGGATTTCATAATATCTAGATGAAAACCCCACAAAAATAGAGAAACTCATATTAATTTTTAAATAAAAATAATTTTAATGAAAAAATCATAAAATAAATTCGTGGTGAGTATATACACCACACAATAAAAACAGTTTTTTAATATGTAATATGTCTTAGTGAATTAAAAGTGAGACAAGAAAACCCTTACCTCGAGTCCAAACTTTCCTTGTATGTCCTTTAACCTCTATATAATAAGCATAAATTAATTATTTTATTTATTAATAACATTTTTCAGTAATACTATCTTATACTTAAATCATTTTTTTGTTAATTTTTTTTCATGTATTCAAATACTTAATCAGTTAAGTCCACATCGGGTATTTTTAGGGTGTTCGGTTCATCGTTTTAAAATGACTTCGATATGTTGAACGTGATAAAAGTGGAAATTATTTAAAATTATCTATAATAATAATTATGAAATAATTATCACATTTATACATTAATTATACTATTTAAAACCAATAATGAAATATTTTTATAAAAAATAAACTATGTTATGATCATGAAGACGGTAGGTCGTACGTACGCATGAGTAACATTTCCATTTTTCAATGATCATTTTGGAAATAATGTATGAATTATTTTATCTTTATATAATGTTAATAATATATTAAATATAATATTATTTATTTAAATATACTTATATATATCATCCATTTTGTTTAGTAATGAAACAAATCACATCACTTCATTGAGGCAATACTACACATGTCCACGAATGACGTTGTCATTTTTCAGTGTAAGAAATAAAATAATATATTATATTTTAATAATGATAAATATTTCATGAATATAAATATTATTTAATTTATATCACATATATTCGTTAAATTTATCCTTATAGACTTCCATTTAAAGTGTTAGTGTAAAACGAATCACATCGCTTTGTGAGATGGTAGTTTTTTGTACACACAAGCGATGTTATCGTATCCCCAATGAAATATAATGTAAGAAGATATATTTGATATCAAAATTATAAAAGTAAATATATGTTAAAAATATCTTATATATACTTTAAATCCATCATTATAACAATCAATGAGATGCCATGATGGAAAATGAATGACATCGGTTCGAAAAGATGTAGTTTGTCGTGCACACAAATGATGATTTTGTATCCCATTTGACGGAAGAGGAGATGGATTAAGGATATTTAATTAAAATAATAACATCGTAGTATATTTGAGATATTTTTGTTATTATATTTTCATAATTTAAGAATATTATAATGAGATGTAAGATGAAATAAAATAAAGACGCTCAGTCAAGCACGATACCACTTCGTCGAAAAACCTCCTTAGGTAAACACAAATATCCTTATCATGAGGGATTTAGAGTAATAATTTGGGATCTAGGCCTTGGTTTGGGGATTGAAGAAGATATTTGGGTAGCTATTGGGCTATAAAATGGCTTTTATGTAGTGAATAAGAGAGGAGAGGGATGGCCTTTTACAGGTGAGGTGAGTGGAACACTTCAATTTTTTTTAAAAAGGTGCCCATGTTTTTTACAAGACACAAGGATACAAAATAATAAATTATCTATAATTATACATTAAAATGTCCAAAATGGTTTATAAAACATCCTATTAATAATAGATAAAAGGGAATATAAAGGTTATTTGGAATAACACATACAAGTTTTACAAATAGAATAACATAGGTGATAAGTGAAGATTTGGACATGCAATAAAATATCAACGTCCAAATAATTATATATACTAATAGCAATCATTGATTAAAAGAAACCAAATTATTAAGATAAATTTAATAACCAAAAAACCATAAACCAAATGGGTGTGAAATATTCCACTGATATTGTAACACCCCGAGATTTTATGAAAAATATTATTTTAATTTCATTAATGTCTTTTGTTGTATGCTACACCAAGATTACCTTGCGCTATACGCAACACCGTATTAGCTTGCAGTATACGCAACACTATTTTTGGATCGTGTTACACACAATTTTGATAATAGTTATTCTATGCAACATTGAGTATATATATATATATATATATTCAATATATAAATGAAATATGGTTGGATTATGTTATACGAAACAATGAAGGATTCTTGCACAGCATGCAACCCTGACTTGGCTTGCATTACACGCAATCGCGACCTTCCTCGATAGCGTGTGTTGTACGCAATACCGAGTTTTACTAAACAATGATATATTATTATAATATTATTATGAACTAGTCGTTATGAATAGTATTAACTAAATTTTGAATTTTATAACATTATTATTCGTCTTGCACATTTTCTAAAACATGGTATAAGAACAAAATAAATTTTTCGGGTAAAATAAGTATTTTTAAAAAAATGCAGTTTTGCCGCCTTTTGATGGCGCACCCACTTTAAATATAGTTTTTGACATGTTTATAAGTTCAATTTTACAAAATAAAATTCTTCCTTGGAATCATGAAACAAAAATTTACTTTGGATAAATTTTCATATCATTCTGGTAACTTTTATATTTTGATGAATAGTAAAAACACGCTATATTTTAATTAAAAACAGCTTTTTTCATCACAATAATTTATATGGTTAAATTATAATATTTAATGGTTTTAAAGTATAAATATAATATATTTTTACCATTTAATATAATGTATGTCATTAGCATTTATTCTACCTTGAATTCATAGGATAAATCAATTCAATCTTTTGCAATGTTTTAAAGAAAAACCCGTTTTCTTTCGACAACGGGATTAATTTTAATTTAATTTCTGCAACTTTTGTGTATTGAATTTGGAAAAATGGATTCCATATTTGGAATCAGTGGATCCAATCTATGTTAATAAGCTACTTTTTATTTTTGGTAATTATGAATAGTAACTACGGTAAATTTTATTTACTATAGTTACAGGTAAATCGGGTAATTAAGGGTAAATATAATATTATAAAATTACCCTAACACATGTCAAAATCCTATTGGATGACTAAAAGTCGACCCATATCACCTAAGGGTCGGATTAGATTAATATAATGGACTTTTGTCCATGAAACTAATTTAATTATTATTAAAACCAAAGAATGTGACAACATGTCACTTTCTTAAATCTTATAAGTATAATAATTTTAATTTAGTGATAAAATTCATGAAACTTCGAACATGAATAGTCTCCAGAAATCTAATACAATTATCGACATCATAGGAATTTATTTAGAATTTTTAGGGATTAAATAATTATCATTTATTTTGACACAAAGATGATGCAGTAATTATCTTATTAATTAAATATTGACATAATTGATGCTATAAATACCCAAATAAATATAATTTGAGACTTTTTATGAATTCCACTAATTTTCAAGGTTAATATGACATGTTAGTATTGATTTAATTAACTTTTTTTGAACTAATCATTCTGTTATGATTTTAACAAAAATTAATTACTAAATAGTGTCAAATTTGTATAAAATAGCTTTTAAAACAAATATTATATTATTAATTGTTATTTTATTCCTAAAAATCTAAGGTTCAGCCAAATATCTTAGATAAGGTTATATATATTAATAATAAACAACTTGGGGTTCGTTTTTCTTTTTATAGTAAGTTTATTAACCTTATAATATAAGAACACAAAAAGACACGGTAAAAGTAAAATTAACTAATTTAAAGTTAAATATAAATGATAAGGTTATAATAGGAACCTAAACTTGTCTAAATTCTATTGGATGAGATAATTTCGACCTATTCCCCACCTTATCTTCGAAATAAATCAATTTGGAGCTATTAAAAACCGAATTTTACTTTATAATAAAATAATAGTTTTAGTTATTCCAAAGGTGCCCCTCTCCTCCCTTATAAAAGGGCACCTCCTCCCTCTCTTCCTCACACCACTTTGAGCCTTCAAGCTCGGCCAACCCCTGCCAAATTCACTTCTCCACTTCCCTAGAAACATCCTAGAGGTCTTGGTCTTCTTCAAAGACCAATTTTAGTGCTCTAAGAGGAAGACTCAAAGAGGTGCTTCAAAGAAGAGGAGGTTCAGACACTTACGAAGCAAATCAGACCTAAGGTAAGGGAAATATCACAATCTCATTTTTATCCAAGATTGTTTATACTTTGGAATTTACTGGTGTGTATTTTATCATCCACATCCATGTTTCCTCAATATGTAATAGTTATATCCTTCTGCAATAGTTTATATCCAATTTTACCCTTCGGTGAGTTTTTAGTAAAAGATATGAAAGGAATCTTTTGTCGTTTTTCGTACGATGTACTTTTCGACTTTTCCGAAAAAAAGTACGAGAAAAATGTTTTATTTTAACTTATACAGCATGAATGGATTTTTAAAACATTATTTCCAAGAATATTCCCTTATAAGTTTTCAAGTTTATTTTTAATCAACTTCTTTTAGTTAGAATTTTATGACATGTTAAGAAAGGAAAAGTGTTTTTGAAGTTGAAAAGATATTTTCCTCAAGAATGGAGTTCAAGTGCTTTATCAAAATTATTTTCCATCTAAGATAATATAGGGTTCTGTTTATATCCCTATTATTACATTGATTTGATTATGTTGTGATGGAATTATTTTTATGAATTCCTTTATCTTATATGAATTGTTTTATGATGTCATGTTGTTTAAGAATCCCATTTTTACTACATGGGTTATGCAATGATGTATGATTTATGATTTTGTGGCACACATAATAATGGTATCATTATGAGATGGGTGGGACCTATATCTCCCTCCAATGCATTGGGTAAAGATTTTATATCTCATGAGATAGACATGGCTAGAACAGTAGGTTATACCGGTTCAGTGAAACAGGACTAAAACGAGGAGTGAACTCGGTTCAGAAAGGGACTTTGTCCACTAAGATAGTCTTGGAAATGAGTCTAGACTAATAAGAAATGATTCTCTATGATTATGTGTGTATGCCAAAAAGTTTCATGTTTTAAGTTATG
Source organism: Viscum album (assembly GCA_963277665.1). Lineage (NCBI taxonomy): Eukaryota > Viridiplantae > Streptophyta > Magnoliopsida > Santalales > Viscaceae > Viscum > Viscum album. Next base: position 1,467,643,579 of record OY728125.1, on the reverse strand, counting down.
ATTATTGGGATTACATTTCACTACTATGATTTATCCCATGTTATGAAATTATGATCTCTTTTGCAGGTTAAGATTTCCAAAAGATATGTTCTTATGAATATGACGTGATTGATATTTCTTTTGTTTACACTTACTGAGAATTTGAGCTCACCCTTTTATGTTTTCTTTTCCCCAGGACATAAAGAAAGGATTTAGGTTTAAAAAAAGAAGAAGATCTTTATGGGAGATGTTGAAGATCTTCCACCACGATTAGAAGATTATATTACGAGTTTCCAAAGACACTAAACTATTGCAGTCCTTGTGTGTGTTTTTTTGTTATGTACTAAGTATTCCGCAAAAGTAATGTAATGTCTTTGTACTTTAAGCTCCGGGTCTCTATAGTTGGTATCAGAGAAAGGTTTAGTCAACCTTTGGAAACTAGGATGCGAAAACATTAGTGAGATCCCAAGAGATATTTCTAAGGTATGTCTCGGGATGTCCCTAAGGATAAGTATACGTACAGGATACAGTCCTAGAACTACGGTAACGATCATAGAATTTAACCTAAGATGTTAGATATTGAGGATACTTCCCCTTTATTATGTTGTTTTCCCTAGCATGATTTTTGCCTCTCACACAATTCTTTTTGGGTTTTAGACGATGGTTGGAACCCGAATGAACCGTGTTGATCAATGTAATGGACAATGCAATGATTGTCCTCTCGAACAAACAAATGTTATGGGAGATGGAGTGCAAAATCATATTGCTATACTTACACAAGCTATGAATCATTCTGGACTTCCAAATGAGCAGAGAAGGGAACAATATTCTATTGAGTCCTTTATGAGGCAACGTCCACCTTCTTTTAGTGGGTCTTCTGATCCACTTGTTGCTGAACAATGGATCAGTACCATTGAAAAGATATTTTCAATTCTTAAATGTTCTGAACATGATAAAGTCATCTTAGCAGTATATCGTTTGGAAGGTGAAGCTGATCAATGGTGGAATCTTATCAAGAATATGAGGCAAAGAGATGAAATTAAGTCCATGGAATGGGACGAGTTCAAGAACTTATTTTTCAATAAGTACTTCCCTCGTATTCTTCGAACAAAGATGGAGAAGAGGTTTCTTGAACTAAAGAAAAAGGATGATGAATCTGTTGGTATAAACGAAGAGAATTTTACAAGGCTTGCAAGCTATGCATCTGGATTTATCATCCAACCTGAAAGTAAAGTTGATCGATTCTTCAGTGGCTTAAAACCAAATCTTCGAAGGGAATTAGCTATAAGAGACTTCATTAGATATGAAGAAATTGTGCATTGTGCTATCAAGGTAGAAATGGAAGTTTGTGTTACTTATCCATCTCATAGTTTTTACAAGAAACGAAAGATGGAGTTCAAGGAGAAATCTCATAATAATGGTGAAAAGAAGATGAATGTTTTCTTATGCTCAAACTGTGGAAAGAAGAATGGTGGAGATTGTCTTAAAGGGACAAGTAAATGTTTCAAATGTGGAAAGGAGGGTCATCGGGCATTTGAATGCCGCAATGATGGGAAGAAGATGCCTAATGATGCAAACAAAGGAAGGGATACATAGAATGAACCTACTACACATCAATGCTTCAAGTGCAAGGAAATGGGGATTATGCTAATAAATTCCCTAATCCAAGGGTTAGTGATGATTGACATGAGCAACCACTTAAGGCAAAGGACAAAGGGAAGTCACATGCGATCACCATTGGCGATGTTGAATATGACAACGATGTGGTGGAATGATTAAGTGTTTATGTAATGGGATTCCAGAATAATGTTGTATATAGTATCGTGGAATATTGGAATATTTATGTTTTGGTCTATTGTGGTTTTCAATAATTTTATGGAATCGGTAACCATGAAAAGTGATTGAAATATTTTTGGAAAGCAGATGATATGCATATAATGAAGGGATAAAGAGAATCTAATATGTTTGATAGTAATCATGATCTCATGATTGATATAAGGACTAAGTGATATCATGGTTTGAGGATATAGAATTTTTAGGATTTTGGTTTGTGGAAAGTGTTAACTTTTAACTGCATTCATGTTTTCACTAAGGTTTAATGGATATTCGTTCTTTAAGAGAATACATTGTTAAGGTATTCACATGTTTGTAATTTGACCAACAAGATATATCTTATGTTATATGGGGGATAAATGATGGCATTCACGTGATCATTTTCTTTATACTATGAGCTTGGACCGAAGTATTTTAGATAAGACTAAAGATTGGAATGGATTATGTTGGACATAAGTTAGTATTGTTTAAGGATAAATTTTTTTTGATATTGTTGATGGGATGTTATAGTAATATAGCTTTAGAAAAAGGACAACCTGCAGGACGGGCGACAACCCATCGCGTCGGACAAGGCTGTGGGAATTGAACCCACAACCAAAGTGCGACTGGCCTTTATCACCTACCACTGGCCTACAGGAAGTCCCTTTTTAGTAGAAACTAGTTTTATTATATTAGGAAGTATGATATATGAAGTAAAATTCCATTTTAGGAACCGTATATGATTAATCTCACTATAGACGGACTTATGTATTTTTTGATAACTTTTCTAACATTTTGTTTGAGACAGATGGAATGACCCGTCATTCTATCACATGATCTGCTAACACATCACGAATGATAAATTCAACTTCATTTCTTTAAGAGATGAAGTGGAAATTGTCCAAATAACGACAAACGGTGAGACTATACCAAAATCACGAAAGTATTTATTCTAATTCCAATTTCATCAACTTTAGGGAAATGATCTTGAAAACCAAAAATGTTGTCCTAGTGCTCTTATATCTGATGAATCAGATGGTACCTTAGATCGTCACAAATTTATGGCTTTTTGATTGCTGGCTTTTCCATAGCCATGTTCTCTACTACTCTCCATCAGAACATGATGGTTAGATTTCTCTTCCATATCCATATTTTCACTTATGTGGAAACCCAGTGATTAGTTTATTTGGGTAGCCATTACGTTTCATACTTTTGTTTTTAAATATTGGTTTTGGTATTCCTTTTTATGATGTGAGTTTCTATTGAAGGAACTTTCGAATAGTAAACCATTTATAACCCCGACGAATTTCGAGGGTGAAATTTATTTTAATGGGGGTATAATGTAACACCCCGAGATTTTATGAAAAATATTTTTTTTAATTTCATTAATGTCTTCGGTTGTATGCTACACCAAGAATACCTTGTGCTATACGCAACACTGTATTATCTTGCAGTATACGCAACACTATTCTTGGATCGTGTTACACACAATTTTGATAATAGTTATTTTACGCAACATTGAGTATATATATATATATATTCAATGTATAAATGAAATATGGTTGTATTATGTTATAATAAACAACGAATAAATCTTGTACAGCATGCAACCCTGACTTGGCTTGCATTACACGCAATCGCGACCTTCCTCGATAGCATGTGTTGTACGCAATACCGGGTTTTACTAAACAACGATATATTATTATAATATTATTATAAACTAGACGTTATGAATATTATTAACTAAATTTTGAATCTTATAACATTATTATTCGTCTTGCACATTTTCTAAAACATGGGATAAGAACAAAATAAATATTTCGGGTAAAATAAGTATTTTTCAAAAAATGCAGTTTTGCCGCCTTTTGATGGCACACCCACTTTAAATCTAGTTTTTGATATGATTATAAGTTCAATTTGAAAAAATAAAATTCTTATTTGGGATCATGAAATAAAAATTTACTTTGGATAAATTTTCATATCATTCTGGTAACTTTCATATTTTGATGAATAGTAAAAACACGCTATATTTTAATTAAAAACAACTTTTTTCATCACAATAATTTATATGGTTAAATTATAATATTGAATGGTTTTAAAGAATAAATAGAATATATTTTTACCATTTAATATATTGTATGTCATTAGCATTTATTCTACCTTGAATTCGTAGGATAAATCAATTCCATCTTTTGCAATGTTTTAAAGAAAAACCTGTTTTCTTTCGACAACGGGATTAATTTTAATTTAATTTCTGCAACTTTTGTGTATTGAATTTGGAAAAATGGATTCCATATTTGGAATCAGTGGATCCAAATTATGTTAATAAGCTACTTTTTATTTTTGGTAATTATGAATAGTAACTACGGTAAATTTTATTTACCATTGTTAAAGGTAAATCGGGTAATTAAGGGTAAATATAATATTATAAAATTACCCTAACACATGTAAAAATCTTATTGGATGACTAAAATTCAACCCATATAACCTAAGGGTCGGATTAGATTAATTTAATGGACTTTTGTCCATGAAAATAATTTAATTATTATTAAAACCAAAGAATGTGACAACATGTCACTTTCTTAAATCTTATAAGTATAATAATTTTAATTTAGTGATAAACTTCATGAAAATTCAAACATGAATAGTCTCCAGAAATCTAATACAATTATCTACATCATAGGAATTTATTTAGAATTTTTATGGATTAAATAATTATCATTTTGTATGACACAATGATGATGCAGTAATTATCTTATTAATTAAATATTGACATAATTGATGCTATAAATACCCAAATAAATATAATTTGAGACTTTTTATGAATTAAACTAATTATATATATTAATATGACATGTTAGTATTGATTTAATTAACTTTTTTTGAACTAATCATTCTGTTATGATTTTCACAAAAATTAATTACTAAATAGTGTCAAAATTGACATAAAATAGTTTTTAAAACAATTATTATATTATTAATTATTATATTATTCCAAAAAAAATAAGGTTCGGCCAAATGACTTAGATAAGGTTATATATATTAATAATAAACCACTTGGGGTTCGTTTGTCTTGTTATAGTAAGTTTATTAACCTTATATTGTAAGAACACAAAAAGACACGGTAAAAGTAAAATTATCTAACTTAAAGTTAAATATAAATGATAAGGTTAAAATAGGAACCTAAATTTGTCTAAATTATATTGGATGATAGAATTTCAACTCATCCCCACCTTATCATCGAAATAAATCAATTTGGAGCTATTTAAAACTGAATTTGACTTTATAATAAAATAATAGTTTTAGTTATTCCAAAGGTGCCCCTCTCCTCCCTTATAAAAGGGCACCGCCTCCCTCTCTTCCTCACACCACTTTGAGCCTTCATGCTCGGCCAACCCATGCCAAATTCTCTTCTCCACTTCCCTAGAAACATCCTAGAGGTCCTGGTATTCTTCAAAGACAAATTTTAGTGCCCTAAGAGGAAGACTCAAAGAGGCGCTTCAAAGAAGAGGAGGTTCAGACACTTACGAAGCAAATTGGACCTAAGGTAAGGGAAATATAACAATCTCATTTTTATCTGAGATTGTTTATACTTTGGAATTTACTGGGGTGTATCTTATCATCCACATCCATGTTTCCTCAATATGTAATATTTATATCCTTCTACAATAGTTTATATCCAATTTTACCCTTCGGTGAGTTTTTAGTAAAAGATATGAAAGGAATCTTTTGTCGTTTTTCGTACGAGGTACTTTTCGACTTTTCAGACAAAAGTACAAGAAGAATGTTTTCTTTTAACATATACGGCATGAATGGATTTTTAAAACATTATTTCCAAGAATATTCCCTTACAATTTTTCATGTTTATTTTTAATCAACTTCTTTTAGTTAGAATTTTATGACATGTTAAGAAAGGAAAAGAGTTTTTGAAGTTGAAAGGATATTTTCCTCAAGAATAGAGTTCAAGTGCTTTATCAAAATTATTTTCCATCTAAGATAATATAGGGATCTATTTATATCCCTATTATTACATTGATTTGATTATGTTGTGATGGAATTATTTTTATGAATTCCTTTATCTTATATGAATTGTTTTATGATGTCATGTTGTTTAAGAATCTCATTTTTACTACATGGGTTATGCAATGATGTATGATTTATGATTTTGTGGCACACATAAGAATGGTATCATTATGAGATGGGTGGGACCTATATCTACCTCGAATGAATTGGGTAAATATTTTATATCTAATGAGATAGACATGGCTAGAACGGTACGTTATACCGGTTCAGTGAAACAGGACTGAAACGAGGAGTGAACTCAGTTCAGAAAGGGAATTTGTCCACTAAGATAGTCTTGGCAATGAGTCTTGACTAATAAGAAATGATTCTCTATGATTATGTGTGTATGCCACAAAGTTTATTGTTTTAAGTTATGATTATTGGGATTACATTTCACTACTATGATTTATCCCATGTTATGAAATTATGATCTCTTTTGCAGGTTACAATTTCCAAAAGATATGTTCTTATGAATATGACGTGATTGATATTTATTTTTTTTACCCTTACTGAGCATTTGAGCTCACCATTTTATGTTTTCTTTTCCCCTGGACATAAAGAAAGGATTTATCTTTAAAAAAAAGAAGATCATTATGGGAGATGTTGAAGATCTTCCACCACGATTAGAAGATTATATTCCGAGTTTCCAAAGACATTAAACTATTACGGTCCTTGTGTGTGTGTTTTTGTTATGTACTAAGTATTCCGCAAAAGTAATGTAATGTCTATGTACGTTAAGCTCCGGGTCTCTACAGATATCATCATAAATGATGGTAATATGACAAAATTTTGTTTCAAGTCCCTTTTCCAATAGTTGAGGAATTAGTTTTCCATGTATGCTAATAGAATGACAAAAAAAATTACTTAATGAGTATAATTTCATCCAATTTCCAATTTCCATCTCAATACCATACTTTTCTCCAAATTATGAGTATTCAAGATGAATGTTTCATGCCTGAATCACTACAAATAAACTTTTAAAGCATTATATAACCCTAAAAGGGATAACCATATGTTCTAAATATATTTAGGAATTAATAAAAAATAAAATGGTTTTCACATGGTGATATAATTCCTAAAATGAGTAAAAAATTATTTGATGAAATAAAATATTAATATCTATAATTCAAAAATAATACCCAGAGTTCAAACTAAATCATTCATAAATAACTACAAAATTAAAGAGTTTTTTAACCTTGAATTTTATCTCATGCCTTTCAGATTTGAAACCCAAAAGTATAGTGATATTGTTTTGAAGTAACATTAATCACTAATTCAAAAAATCACTTTTCAATCTTGTGGTTATCTATATGATAAAACTTATGTTCTAAATATCCAAGTTCAAATAAACCCTAAATTTTATCAATACCATAAATCTTATTACTATAAAATTTCAATGTATGCTTCACATTAAACAAGACCTTTACATATACTTATACCTACTAAAACATCTCCTAAAATTTCATTAATCACTTTAATAACTCATTATTTAAAACCTCAAATGGTTGTCTAAGAATCTAAACTTATGATCGTGCATAATCTTATAGACCTATGATGGTATCCATAACTCTTAAGATAACCTCATGTGAAAACATATGAATATGAAAAATTATCTAAACCCTCCTTTGATAAGAACTATCATAGTCCTAAACCCATGATCCAAATTCCTAAAACATAGACATTAAATTTCTATATTTGATATTGATGAATGTGACCCAATTATTTCCATCCAAAAACATCAAAGATTAAAAGAAAAAATTGAATTCAATTACATTCTCAAGGACCTTTTAGGTTTATATTTTTAGAGAATTATGAAAAATTCTTACATAAACAATATGTATTTCTTTAAATGATAATTTCCCCCACTTAACCCATGATTTATTGTTTTTCATTAATTAAACATCTTCGTCCATATGAAACCCTTCTAGAAAAAATTCATTCAAAATCATTCTTGATAACCTGTCTAAAAGAAAACATAATAAGGGTGAGATCAAAAGACTGGTAAGGGTAATCATTTTCATTAACAGTTGAATGTCATCAGTGATTATAAGAATTGAATAAGCATATACTGACATAATAAATGCTCATGAGCATAAAATAAGAATATCCATACCCATCAAAACATGGATCATCAAGCATGAAAACAAGGAATAAGGTTTTCACAAAGGCAATTGTCGTTAGAATAAAAAATCAGGATCCATATGATATCAATCTTCGTCAAAGGAAACATTTATAACCATTGAAATCCTAATGAAATTGTGTTTTTATCATGGAAAATCATTATCATATAACACTTACAAAAAAACTTATAATTGGAATAACCATACGGATTAATTCCCATATAATTCTATAGATAATATAATAATTACCCAATGTGTGGGAGTGTTATCAGGGTATACCCATTGTATAATCTATAACGAGCATAGGTAGTGTAATCTAGGAATACCTGTTATATAAAAATTAAAATTTACCACAAATAAAGTATATAGAGCCTAAATTTCATCATAAAACTCATAGATACAATATTTATTCCTTTTGTAACTTGATTAGTCTATGGAAAAGAAACAGGTTCTATGTTAATATCTTTGAAAGGTTATTAACCCATAGAATAGAAATAATTTCCATAACAATATCTTTGAAACATGATAAACCAGTATAAAATAAAAAGGCTCTATAACAGTCTCTTTGAAAAATGATTAACACAAAGAAAACAAATCAATTCCATAACAATCTCTTTGAAACATGATTAACCCATGGAAAATAAATGAGTTCCAAAACAATCTCTTAGAAACATTAAAAACCAATGGAAATAAAATGCATCCATAACATTCTTTTTAAAACACAATTAATATTTGGAAAAGAAATGTGTTCTATAAAAATCACTTTGAAACATAATTAACCCATGGAAAATAAATGGGTTCCATAAAAACATCTTTGATACATGATTAACCCTTACAAAAGAAATAGGTTCCATAAAAACCTATTTGAAACAAAATTAATCTATATAGAGAAATAATGAGGATTATATCATTAAAAAATATCCTCATTATAGAATAGGTAGATACTGAAGTGTCTAATAATTTTTGTTTGTTGTCAATAAGTGTTTGGGTAAAAATATCAACATGTTTTTTGGTTCTTAAATATGAAATTTTTAGATATGGTCTTAAGTTTGAAAATACATGTTTCATTGGTTGTTTGAATTGAAATAATTTTTACATCATTTTAGGAAATGGAGAGTCGTAATTTCTGATTTAATTCTAAATAGATGGAAGATTTGTGGTTGGGTTTTGAGTAACTTTGCTTTGGTACATTTGAATAATAATTTTTTAAGTTTTTTCCATAAGTTATCAAACCATACTAGCCATCTAAGGGAACCATAGACATTACTAAAGTGGGAACGTGAAACCTAGATTGAGCTATCATTGAATCAAAATAGGTTCATATCTCATGATGGTCAAGCATAAGGAACAACAATGAGAAACTATGTAGGGAAGAATGGTGGCGGAGGCAGATGCTGGCATGGTGTAGTGCGAGCATATCATAGGAGAATTCAGTAGCCAATATTGGGAGTTGGGAGGTCCTCCTTGTATTATAATGGAGTGCACAACCACCAAGTGTTTTTATGTGGGATGTGATGAGTGTGGGTTAATTTATCTTAGATTTAAAGATAAATAAATAATCATGGATATCTAATTTGATCTCTCAAAGCTGTTAAATCAACTAGCCACGTCATCCTCTTTTTTAAGCTGTTTGAGAGGTACTGCTCACTAGGTTATCCATGAAACATCAACAAAAGAATATTCCAAGGCTTACAAGATCCACTTGAGTGTTTTGATGATTCCAATATGATTTAAATCACATAAAAATTAGTTTTCCTGTCTAAATCATGATCACACCGAAGAAAAAATGAAATGGAGTAGAATGTTTTTTTGGTGATGATTATATCCCACGATGTGTAACCTGAGACAGTGAGAGCATATATTGATGAAACATAAGGATCATAATGATTTTTGGAGTACTGAGTTAGTGATAGTTTCTAATAAATATCCTAGGTAAAATCATTTGTGGGGATAGTTTTATCGCACATCCAAGAAAGAATCTTCAGAGAGAAACATAGTAGTTTAAGAGATTTGTATTTGAAAAGGGAGTTCCATGATTTTGTTCTAAGTATCTAATATCATGATATCTTTATGTGATCTTAAGCTTTCTAAAACTAGAGTAAACATCCAAACTATTTTGTGAAGGAAAGATAATAACTCTTGTAAATTGTTACCCAAAGAAGAAGGATATCCCAAATATACTTTTTTTAGAAGGAGCATGAGTATCATGCATAAAATAATATTCATGCATGATTGAGTTTCACATGTACACTTAGTGTAAGAGATCACACATATCTTGTTGTGTGAATAAATATCATCATCTCATGAAGCACCAATGCAATAGAAGTTTTAATATTTATTTTTGATACATGCATGCGATGTTATGCATGCTTGATGTTTAGTGAAACAGTTTATATGATTAAGATCTTGTGAAGGAGTATATTGCATGAAGATACATTGTGAAGGGAGAAGATACTTGTGCATAGAATCATTAAAGAGGTGTATTTAGAGTATATTATTCACATGAAATAGCATAAGAATATTTGAGGTGGTGTGCATGTGTTGAGAAGCTAGTGTGGTCGTGTAAGTGTGTGTGTGAATTATAAAAACATTTATGCACATTAAATAATGAATTAATAAAATTGAAAAGAATATTCATTAGTATTGTTTCTCATTTTACATTGAGAAGACCGCGGAGTATATTAAATACATGCATGATGTTTTAATAAATACACATGCAATATATATTACATATTTAGCGTGTAGTGCATTGATACTGAAGCTGGATCATTATTTAAAAAGACCTTTATATCGGATTTTTCTAGTATTCATTGGGGTCAAGTCTTCAATAGAATAAATAATTCATGATCGAGCAGTTTTTCACAGAGGTAGCTGATTATATTCTATGATCAGAATTTTCTTGAGAAAGGCCAGTATCAATGAAAAGGTACTTGAAATTGTACATGAGCTAGTGTGATCTTACAAGCTTGTAGAGGAGAATCTTTAATTGATCTTTCTATAGGTGATCAAGACATCTAAAGCTGAAGGCTGTAGATTGGGGGTATAACCCAGATCCAAATATTATGATTGGGTTTTCTAACCAATCACTATGAATAAGGTGAAATTGGGAGGTCTGACCAACTGTTGAAGGTTGATTGGAACTATGGGTTATAACTAGTTTCTAATTAGGGGGTATTACCAGTTACTATTGTATTCACCTTATGTTATAGTGGAGAATTTGGTTTCGAGGTTCTAACCAAAATGGGAAGAAGTATCCCTATATATCGAACCATATAAATCCTTGTGTGTTGTGCTTTCATTGATATTACTGCTTTTAGGCTTAGGCTAAGAATTAAAGAGGAGGGATCATGGATTTAATCAGTAATAAATATTGAATCAATGGTAAAATAATTTTTAAGAATGGTGTACCAGAGATTCACCCCCTATCAATGGTACTTAATAGATCCTTGGATACTATTACAACAAGGGTTTTTGATGTTGAAGAAGGGAAATACCATTAAAATATCATTAAATACATTTTTAAGAAAATAACATGTTCATTTTGAAAATCAAGTTTATAAAGTAAAAATTCAAAAAATATTGAAAAAATACTTTTCTTTGAAAAAAACTTGGAATCATATAAAGAAATATTAAATTTAAATAATGGTCATAATGGTGGTAAAATTTATTCTTGTTTTAAATGTTAAAAAATAAACATTCTTTTCAAGACATTTTGTAAAAGGGGGTAAAAAGTGACTCATTTGGAAAATGTTATGAAATTTTCTTTTCAAGAATTGGGTCAAAGACCATGAGAAATATATTTAGTAAATAATTTATTTTTATAAAGAACATTTTTGAAAACATTTTATAAAACAAGTATACAAATTATAATTATTCTAGGTTTAAAAGAAAATAAAAGATCAGTATCACATTACAAATGAATTTCTTGATGTTTCATTTCTCAGAAAGGAAATAAATGGAAATAAACAATTATAACCACATTAACAAAAATTTTATAATAAATTTATGTGGTTAAATAAAATAAGAGCATATGATTTACTCACAAGATAAACTTCAACATTAACAATCCTGAAAATTAAGGATATTCTAACGTAAAGCCATTACAAATTTAGTAGTCAATTCAATTGTAATACCAATGAAAGAATAACATAAAATGAAATTTTAAATATAATTAACATAATTAGGTAAATTATATAACATGGAAATATGGGTATTATATTAACCTCATAAAATAATATAGGTGTGTGACATTACAATATGCCTTAATTAAGGGAAATTGGGATGAAGTCCCTCACATCTTTAGTAATATCTTGATAAAACGCCCATGAAAAGAGTGGACCTCATATAGATTTTTAAATCCCAATAATTTTAAAGAAAATAATATTAAAATATATTCATATTTATTATATACACAACATAATAAAAATAAGCGGTGAATACGTAATATGTCTCACAGAAGTAAAAGTGAGATGAAAAAACTCTTACCACGAGTCCAAACTTTCCTTATATGTCCTTTAACACCTATATAATAAGCTTACACAAATTATTCTGTTTTATAATAAAATTTTAAAATATTAATACCTTATACTTAAATCATTTATTTTATTTTTTAATAACATATTTAAACATTTAATCAGTTAAGTCCACATCATGTGTTTTGAGGACATTTGATTCATTATATCAAAACAGATTCGGTGTATAAAATATAGTCAAAGAGGTCATCGTTTAAAAATAACAAGAATAATAATTATGATATAATTATAATAATTATACATTAATTATAATTTTTAAAACCAAGTATAAAATATGGATAAGAAAAATGACATATGTTACGATCATGGAGACGGTAGGTCGTACGTACGCATGAGTGACGTTTCAATTTTTCCATTATCATTAGGGAAAGAAGGCATGAATAATTTTATATTTATATAATTATAAAAATTTCTTAAATATCATGTTATTTTTTATAAATATACTTATATATATCATCCACATGATTTAGTGAAGGAAAATAAGAATGAGATCGCTTCAGGGAGGTGGTAACGTTATCATTTTTCAGTGAAAGAAACAAAGGATACATTAACTTTTAATAATGATAAATATTTCATTAAAGTAAATTTTATTTCATTTATTATCATATATTAATTAAATATATTCTTATTACCTTCCATGTAAATCATTGGTTTAAAATGAATCATATCATTTCACAAGGCGGCAGTCTGCCGCACACACAAGTGATGTAATCGTATCTTCCAAATGATGAAGGGTAAAAAAGGTATATGTGAAATCATAAATATATTTGTTAAAATATGTTAAAATAATATATATATATATATATATATACTTTAAATTCATCATTACAAAAATTTCTTGAATGTGATGATGAAAAGATAATGACATCAGTTCATCAGTTGGTAGTACGCCGTACACATAAATAAAGAATTTATATCCCATTTGTTGGAAGAAGATAATGATTCAGCTTATGAAGTTAACATAATAACACATTAGTAAATTTTAAATAATTTTTTTATTATATAATAATAATTTAATAATATTATTTGGAGTTGGAAGAAGAAATCAAATAAAGATTCTCGGTTAAGCATGATACCTCTTCTTCGGGTACCCATACTATATAAGCACATAAATCCTCTTTAAATGGATTTATAATAAACATAATGGATATAAGTAATGGGTATAAAATTAATGAAGATATATTCATTGTAATTATATTATTCTAAGGGATTTTAAGGTGTTAAGAGGAGATGAGAGGGGTGGCCTTTTATAAGTGAGGTGGGTGGTACACTTGTCATTTTTGAAAAGAAAAGTGTACACCCCAATTTTTCATATGTTTCAAGTCCCAAAATGGAACATTTTCAATAATTAGAAAATATGAGGTCTAAATATTTCAATAAAATAGTTTTTAGATAGTATTTTAGGTTATTTGTATTTTTATATTTTTTGTTTAACCCCTCGGTAAAACCATTTTACCATAGCTGTGGTAATTAATTTTTTATTGTTTTCCCTATTGATTATGGTGAAATATTAAGTGGAACTATTTATATAATATAAAATATTCTTATTCATAATATATAATTAATTTTTCCAAATGAAATTTATATAATTGAAAAAAATATTTTAAAATTAAACCCACATATATGATGAAAAAGTGGGTTTTAAAGAAGTTTATTTTTCATGAAAAAGACGATCTTATATAATATTTATTAATAATAATAATCATTTTATGAATATAAATTAATATAAATATACATATATTATATAAATTTTATTCAAATAATTTCTCATTAAGTGTTGTTTTAATTATTAAATAAGAGAAACATTATTCAATTTAAAACAGTTCTCATAAAAACCTATTTTTATATTCAAAATATTACTTATACTAAAATCCATTATAAAGATGATTAAAATGTAATTAAGAGGATAAAATATAAATATAGAATAATTATTTAATTTAAAATAACATTCAAAACATAACCTTGGTTTTTAATTTACTTAAATTATTTAAAAGATATGACATTTTTAGAAAAATCTGTTTTTCACTATTTACCGAGAAATCAATATTTTCCAAAAAATAAAAAAAAATTGACCCGATGTAAATTCTAATATTCCAATTTCAAAATTGAATTTAATATTATCAAATACATTTTCTTAAATTTTGACAAATTTTTTATAATATTTTTTCATGAAAAGTCATAAAATCGTTTTTTGTAGAAAATATATTTTTTATGAATAAAATAACATTACTAAAAATTGATTATTTACTAATTATTTATCAATAATTTATATTGAGTTTGGAATTTATATATATATATACCATAAATTATTTAATATTATTCACACCCACTGGTTTAATGGCTATATTATAATGATTATATATTTCACTGGTCGTTAAAGCTCAGTGTTGTGTGTCGAATGCACTATTGAACATAGTTCTCTATTATAAAATATCAGGTTGATACACAAATATTATAATAAATTTATTCAACACTTAAAATAAAATAATTACATCATCCACATAAATTATTACTAATTTACATATCCTTGAAACTCTAGAACCATTGGATGGTTTCTCTAATCTTCATGATAGCTTTTCTACCCAAATTTCATCTATACAATCCCCTCATTCATCTAGTTACTCAGAACTCATTCCAAACTATTATAGATAGTTTCTCTTAAACATTAATTGTATTTAACCTAAATAATATCTCACCAGTCATCATGTATAAGGGCTACTAAATTGAAACTATTTGTTCAAGGATTCCATGTAAAATCTGTCTTCTTCAAGTAGTACAAGAAAACTTCATTTTCCTATTGAATTAAATAGTAATAATGGTAGTAGCTCCATATCAACTAAATTTCATCCTTTAATCATTTATGTCTGATAATCACTACCATATCTTCCTAAATCATATTGATAACTCTATCATAATTATGATTTACTTATTAAAAACAAATATGATCCACACTGAGGATCTTTAATCCCCCCTTGTTTGTATTTATTTTCAATACTCAATGTCAATATGGGTGACTCAACTTTTTCCTCTCCCCCTTATTGATAATAAATTAAAATATAATATAAATTATTTTTATCACTCATATTTTAACCATTTCTTATGGTCTTCAAAAACAACTTCTCTTCCTAATTTCATATATAAGTTATATCCAGGGTCTTTCATTTTAAGAGAATTATGGAACCAAAAAATTATTTGCAATGAGTATTTATCTAGTAAAATGTAAGTCTGTGTGGGATAAATCAATGTATAAAATAGGAGTAAATATACAAGATAAAAAATTTGGCTATTAATTTTTCTATAATGGGGAGCCACTTAAAAATTATTTATTCATGAGCTGTATAAACAGATTTCTCAATGAACTTATTTTACCTAAAATCATATTAAAAAATACATTACAAATTTAAATTTCAAGATAGATAAATCCACCTTGAGATCATATATCTCAGAAACTATAACTCCCACTATAAAATCAGTTTTCATAGAATCAAAGTAAGGATGGATAGTGTGATTGGTAAACTTCTTCACAAATTTTTGAAAACAATCTAGATTCTATATTTATAAAGATATCACCAAACATTATTTAAATATTTTCTCCCCCTAAAGGGATGCACTCCATAATATCTCCATTATTATATTTTTTCTTCAAGGTAGCCTCAAAGTTTTCTATAAAACTTCTTGAATATATGGTTATACATTTTGGATCTTTTATGATAGTTTTATAAAAATTATAGTATGTATTCAACTACCATTTTTCAATTATCACCTACATTTACCTATATAAAAATGAATATAAATGGATATAAAAGAAAAAGGTGATTTATAAATTAATTTCCTAGTTGAATCATCATGGCTAAAACTTGGATCTCAACCCAAAACCAATCTTCAATTCATCTCTAGATTTAGGATATTTCCCTATGCTTTCTGTACTTTTGTTTTTTAAATTTTAGATTTTCTATGGTTGTATGGGATTTCTCTTCTTTTAAAATTTATCCTTGTGTCGGGAAGTATTTTTCATATTTTCTAAAATATAACTTTCATAAAATGGTTATTTTTCTTTGACTTAAATATATTAAATTTTTTCCTTTTGGTCTGTAAGAATAGTCACAAAATTTCTAAAAGTATGAATAGATTTTTTTAAAAATCCACATAGTTGTTTTTGAACTCTTGGTTCATGGTCCTTGGAAAACATATTAGTAAATTTGATTTCTCCTTCATATTAAACATCCTAGTTTTTTCCATATATTTCGTGTTCCACCTCTGTCTATTTATCCATTTTCAATTGATCTATCAAATAGTATGGAACTCTTTCTTAACATACTTATATTTCTTAGAGATTTCACTTTATTTATTTTCAATTTTATTATTTCCAATTTTATATAACTTTTTGACCTATTTTTATGTGGTATATTAAAATTAATTCAATATTATTATTTCTCTATTTCATTTATTTTTTCTTTGATTTTATTTTTTATTCTTTGACACTAATATTCAAGGCCTCCTTATAGTATTCCATGTGTGAACCTTCCTTGTACAGTATAAGGATCTCTATTTTGACTAGAAATCCACTTTAACTTTCTGTATAGGCTTCGAGGGTAGTTTTTTGCTCATCTCTCTAATTATATTAAAGTTATTTCTTCACTTTTGTATCTCCAAAGTAAGACTCATATTTTTTTATTATCCTTATCTATCTTTTTTGTATTGTTATTTTCACATTAGTATATGATTTTTTGATGGATGGAACAAGAAAAAAGTATTATTATTAAGGAATACATTATTTATTTTCTATGAAATATGATTTTGAGGAGCAAATATTCATCTTTCATCATCCACTATACACCTTTCTCTAGGCCCCCTATAGCATTCATAATTAACATGTTGTGAAAAAACATGATTTATTTATAACCAAACCTCCAACATTCCCAAAAATTTCCCATAAAAATAATTCTTTATCTTGTTGTTGTAATTTTTCTAGATTTATTTCCTTGATATTTTTGAGTGGAATCAGTAATATTTTAGACACTTCTTAGTGGTTAATTTTTATAAATATAACAATCTAAAATTTTTATATAGTGGTTTATTTCTTGTCGTTTTTATCATTCCAAACTTATCCATACTTATTTTTAAAACATAAACTAGCAGATGAAATTGTATCGGCATAAATAGATTTATCTAGAGTTCAGGTTAACTTTATCCAATATATTTTTTTAGGTTTATCTAGGGTTTAATTATAGATCTACTTAAAACTAAAAATATCATTTTTGGATACATGCCTCTTTTTATAAGTATGTTTGGTATTAGTATTCTTTTTAGGTTCTTCGGAAGTTATATCTTGTACTAATTACTGATCCATAGTTATGTGTGCACCTAATTGGTAGCCTTTGTGATCATATATCCAAAAGAACTATGATTAAATCCAGAAGGGGGTTATTTCTAAGTTACTATAAAAGTATTGTATCTGGTAGTGTAATCGTATTGTAAAAGTGTAACAATTCACACAAATTGGGCTTTTAGGCCACCTGATTGGACCTTCTGGTCATAGGTCCTTTGAGACACCAAAGGCTTATGGGTCATAGGCCCTCTAGGCCAAGCACTAATTCCTATAGGCTATAGGGCCTTTAGGTCATTAATTTTCTCCACAGGAATTCATGATAGTTCAGTTCCAAAAATCAATGGATTCCATTAATATGCAAAGAAGGTCTCTTGTAATTTTTTATAAGTGGGGGTACATTCATGGAGTGGACAAGGTGCACCTGTTAAAGACCCTGATCTGTAAAATAGTGATGAAAAGACACAAATTTGAAATATAATACATAGAAAAGTCTAATCAGATATATGTAGGAAGATAAGAAGGTGATATGATAATGTGGGATCTTGGGATTGGAACTTCAAATATGTAATGGCCTCTGTTCCACTTTAACTTTTATCCTTGTAATATAAGGGTATTAGAATCATGTAATGGTCCCCTCTCAACCTAATTAAAAATAGAATTATCCTGAAAATGAAAATATCAAATTAGTAGTCAATAATGATTCTAGATCCCTCAATTTCACCTCATGCTCGAGACACTTCATGTCAAGGGAGTTCTTCTAATCCTAATCTAAGTTCACAATTTCCTCCAAATCAAGTTTCTTTTTCTTTATTTTATCTTTAGTAATTTTTCTAGATTCTTGTAACGATTTTTAATTCTCTTTTATTATTTTTTACATTAACCTCTAATTGATCATATTTATCATTGATGTAGGTTTTGTGTAGTTTTTAAAATAAATCTATAACTTCTATAAATATTATTTTAGTTACCTCTTTATTATAATAACTTCATTATAATTTTTCTTCAATCAAGGTAATATTTTCATTTCAATGTAATGTTGATTATTCCTTTTCTTCTATGTGGTACGTGAGAGCATTTCACTTTCAAAATTTCTATCATAGTTCATCCTCTATTTATTCAACTTCTTATAATTTATGTTCTACATCATCAAAAAGTACCTTTATAAAACCAAATATATAAGTGATTATTTCAAGGGGAAATTTCATTACATACCTTTCTATTGGAGAGAAAAAAATTTAAAATTTTTGATAAACTCATATTCTTCATACTCTCCATATATTGAACTAGTTTCTTCAAAAGGATTACTTTTATTAGATTTTATAGATTAAATTTAACCAATGTGATCATATTATATAATGGTTGATCCCTATTTTCCTGAAAAATATTTTTCTTACTCTTTTCGTCACTTTTACTCATATTATTTAGAGTTTTAGATGAGACATCCATATTATCATCAACAAAAAGAACTTAATTTTTCTCTATATGAGGTAAATAAAAAATTCTTTCAATATTCAATTTATTTGCAATATTAAAACAACTATGGAAACAAAATATATCAAACCATTGGTAGGTATTGTAAGATCTAATAAAACATGAATTGGCCAGTGGATGGCGTAAGTAAACTAAGAGGGGGTGAATCAATGTACCCAAATTTTACTTAGTTTAATATATATCTATATTTTTCCACTCTTATAACTCAAATAACTACCCTAGTTAAGAGAGATGAATCTTTTGATGTGCAATAAACAATATCCTTGGTATGAAATTAAAAATAAAAAAGAAGATGGAACATAAGGATTTGTACAAGGTTCAACTTCACTAAGGAAACCTACTCCTTTCTAGGTTTTATTTTCATTGATATAAATATTATCACTATTATATTGCAGTGATGAAAAATGTATAACAATAAACACGCAACGGGTTCGGATGGTATTATCCACACTCTCTAAGGAATGTATAATCCACTTCCAAATCCTGTTACATATTATGCATGTAAAGGGATATTTATACTTCAACCCATAGTTTGATCCATCTATTAAAAATATAGTAATTCATCCCCAAAAGGGGTGAAATTTTTTATACTGGTACCATTAATCTTCAATGGATCTTCCATAAATCATCGAGTACATTTTTTACCTCTACAATCTTATATAGAATATAGTAAACATTTATCTTCCTTATCAATCCACTTCAATATATTCTTAATGGTCACCTTCTATGATACATGTGTATCATATTCCTCCTCCTCCTTCTTTCTTAATAAATAATAATTTCATTGATGTTGTCTGTAGATATACAAGATTGACATATATGGACATTACATTTCTTTTGTGGAATACTTAATACATGAAAAAAGTAGATGCCCAAAGATTGTATTAGTTTAGTGTCTTTGGAAACATGGGACATAATCTTCTAATCATGGTGAAAGATCTTCAACATCTCCTACATAGATCATCCCCTTTTGTCTACCTAAAACCTTTCTTTATATCCTGAAGAAAAGAAAACATAAAAAGGGTGAGCTCAAATGCATAGTAAGGGTAAATATGGAGCACATAAAACAAACCCATAAACATTTGAACGTAAAAACATTAACATAATGTTTAAACATCCAAATCATGAGTCATGACATAAATCTTGGCCTTACATATGGCATGTATTATAAAAGAACATTAACCAATATTGAATAGCATTGGAATAAAACATGTAATTGTGGAAAACTAATGGGAACATAATATGATTTCTATAGTAGCCAAGAAACTGCCTCCAAGACCATCATAGTGGACAAATTCTATTACTAAACTGGGTTTACTTGTCATTCCAGCCATGTATTATTGAACTGGATTTACTTTCCATTCTAGCCCTGCATTACTGAACCATATTTTCTTTTCATTCCAGTCATGTCTATCTCATTAGATATAAATATTTACCCAATGAATTTTAGGGATATATATGTCCCACCCATCTCATAATGAAATCATTATTACATGTTCCACAAAACATAAATCATTTATCATAGCATATCCTAAGAAATAAAATGGGTTTATTAAAAATCTTTTCATCATAAAATAATCCATATAAGATAAATGGACTTCATAAAAATCATCCCATAATTAAATCAGTCATATAAAATTAATAATAGGGATAGAAACATAACCCTTTGTCATATTATATGGAAAATAATTTTGATAAAACCCTTAAACATTGTTCTTGATGAAAATATCCTTTCTTCTTCAAAAACATTTTCTTCTCTGAAAATGTTGTGCAATTTTAAAATAAAACAATTTAGTTGAAAATAAACTTTAAATAGTGTTGAGGAAGCCTCATGGAAATAATGTTTCACGAAACTGTAAAAATCTATTCATTCTGTATAAGTTAAACAAAAACATTCTACTTGTACTTTTTCAGGAAAAATAAAAAAAGTTACTCGTATGGTTAACAAAATAAGAATTCATTCCATACCATGTAGTTAAAGTAAAAAATGGGTAAAAATGAATTTAAACATACATGGAAGAATAGAAAACATATCATGAAAACATTTTTGGAAAACATGGACATGGATGATAAATATAACCCTAGTAAATACTTACGTATAAGCAATCTTAGATAAAAATGATATTGAAAAATTATCCTTTACCTTAAGTATGATTTCTTTCGTATGTGTATGAAACTCCTATATAGTGGGTTTAATCATATTATTAACTTGTAAAAGAACCATAATATATTTATAAGTTTATATATGATTCACTTCTGACTTTATATTGCCTAGTTATTTTTCAATTCAATGTTAAACCAATGTTTTGGGTTATAATCGTTTCATTTATCATACGTGTTTGGACTTTTTATTCTTTATGTGATTACTTAAATAATGATTTACTTACTTCCATAATGTAAAACATTATTTATATATATCTTATATATTAAGTATAAAAATATTTATATAATAGATAGATAAATGAAATTGAATACACCGTTCATAGAGACTGTAGTCCATACGTACGCATGAACACTGTTTTGGTTTCCTTATTGAATTGGAATGAAGTAAATGAAATATATATATACATAAATTCAATAGCATTATTATGTCATATATTTTGTAATTATTGAATTGGATGGAAGGTTTATAATATCTCAAAATTAGTATCATATTATAATAATAATATATATTTATTATTTCCACCATTATACCCATCGAAGTAAGGTGGTGGTGAAAAACAGATTACGCCATTATATGGAGACGGTAATCTGTACGTACGCATGTGTGGTGATTTCATTTTTCGTAGGATGGATAGAGGGTGAAATAGGTTTGTTTAATATTTATAATAACATATCAGTATATTATTGATATGATTTTTATTAATTTATAATGAAACAACTAAATAGTTAGAAGTAGAAGAATAAATAAATTTTAAATAATCAGTAGGAGAGAGTGCATCTTTCTCAATGTGCCTCTTTTAAATTTCCTCATAGGGCACAAGAGTTGGTCTTTTGAGAAGACCAAAACCTCTATAATTTAACTAGAGAAGTTTATAAGAGAAATGGGTCAGGTTTGGTAGAGCTTGAAGGCTCAAAATGGAGTGAATAGGAGAGGGAGGAGGTTCCCTTTTATAAGAGAGGAGACAAGCACTTTAGGAAACTCTGAAATTATTTATTTATAACAAATTCAATTTCGACTAAAAATGGTTCAAAACATATTTAATTATAAGATAAGATGATTTTCGATTGAATACCCATCATAGAATACTTTTTTGACAAGTTTTGAATATTTATTTATCCTTATCTTTTTGGTTTTACGCTTATTTTACTCTTTTTAATCCTACCATGATATCAAGTTATTTACACATTGTGGGTTAATGTAATTACCATATCATGTCAAATGACCCAAAAAAAATTTATGAAATAATTTTACCATATTTTATAATCTTATATTTTTAGGAATTGAATATCATTTTATAAACTATTTTATTTTTTAAGTTATGAATTGTGTCAATTTTGGACACTATTCATACTTGAGTTTTTAAAAATTCATAAAAAGTTATTAATTCAAAAATAAGGAATTAAATCAAATATAATATTTCATAGTTCTCCAAAAAATTCTTTTATGCCGTCAAAATAACCAAATTCTATTTTTTTAATATTTATAAATTCATTTATTTGAATCTTTCGTTAATGAGGTAATAACGACATCACAATTGTGTCATAAATAAAACTTTTTATATAATCTCTAAAAATTATGAAACAAATACCATGATGTAGGAAATTTATTTATATTTATAATTAATATTTATAATCATGGATATCAGTCATATAACCCAATATTAAAATCAATTAATTAAAGATATATTTTTAGGTTATAATTATCATTATATTAAATTGATTATTATAAATTATCATTTTCACATCCAACTGAATCCATGGGGTCCCAAAATAGAACCATGGATACCCATGGTCATAAATATCTCATCCAAAAGGATTAGGGTATGTTTTAGGGTATTTTAATATTTTTATAATATTATTTTTTACACTTATTTACCAGATTTACCTATTAACCATGGTAGATAAAATTTACGGAAGTTACTATTCATAATGTACAAAAATAAAGAGTAAATATTTACACAATTTAAACCTTCTGATTCCAAATATGGAATTCTTTTTTTCTAAATTCAAAACATAGAAGTCGCATTAATTAATTTAAAATTAATCATAATTTCGGAAAAAATGGGTTTTTGTTTAAAACATTACAAAAGATTGAAATGTTTTACAAATGAATTCAATGTAAAATTAATGAAAATGACTTAAATTATCTTAAAAAATAAAAATATATTATTTTTATACTTTAAAAACATTCATTAATATATTTTAACCATATAAATTATTTTAATGAAAAAAGTTTTTTTCAATTAAAATTTACCGCATTTTCACTGTTCATAAAAATATGAAAGTTATCAGAAAAATATAAAAAACTTATCTAAAGTAATGTTTTTTGTCTCACTTCCAAAGAAGAAGTTTATATTGTCAAATATAACTTATGAAAGTGTCAAAAACTAGATTTAAAATGGGAGCTCCATTAAAAGGCGGTAAAAGTGCATTTTTTTTTAAAAATACTTATTTTATTTGAAAATTTGATTTTGTTATCATATCATGTATAAGAGGAATGATACATTTATATAAAATAAAAAAATGTAGTTAATAATATTCATAACATCTAGTTTATATAATATTTTAATAATATATCATTGTTTAGTGAGACTCGGTATTGCGTACCAGGCAAGCTATTGAGGAAGGTTGCACTTGCGTGCAACACAAGCCATGTCAAAGTTTCATGTAGTGAAAGCTTCCTTTGATGTTGTGTATAACATAATCCAAACTTAGTTCACTTATAAATTAAAAAAAAATACTCAGTGTTGTTTGAAATTAATTCTGTCAAAAGAGCTTGAAATTGTGTGTAATACAAGCCAAGAATAGTGTTGTGTGTACTGCCAGCTAATACGGTGTTGCGTATAGCGCAAGATAATCTTAGTGTAGTGTAAAACACAAGACATAAAAGAAAATAGCTTTAACCTATCCCATTAAATAATAGGTTGATACATTATACCCCCCTGAAAATTTATTTCTCCCTCGAAATTCATCGGGGTTATAAATGATTTTCTACTTGAAAGTTTCTTTCATGGAAACCCACATCGTAAAAACGGATACTAAGAAATCATTTTGAAAAGGAAAGTTAGAAATGTAATATTTACCCATAGTAACTCTTCACTGGGTTTCCACATTGGCTAACATAGTTGAGAAGTGAATGTATGGATATGGAAGAGAAATCTAACAATAAAGTTCTAATGGATAGTGATAGAGAATAAGGATTGGAAAAAGTTAACTACCAAAAAGCCATAAATCTATGATGATTTAAGGGACCATCTGATTCATTGAATAATAAGTTACAAGGATAATATTTTTGTTTTTAAATATCCTTT
This sequence comes from Viscum album, assembly GCA_963277665.1. Taxonomy (NCBI): domain Eukaryota; kingdom Viridiplantae; phylum Streptophyta; class Magnoliopsida; order Santalales; family Viscaceae; genus Viscum; species Viscum album. The sequence goes on along the minus strand of OY728125.1, from coordinate 1,467,618,780 downwards.
CCCTAAAGTTGAATAATTTTTCTTGAGAATAAATACTTAGATGATTTTAGTAAAATATCACCATTTTTTGTTCCTTGAAAAATTTCCACTTCATCTTTTAATTAAGGAAATGAAGTCGAATTTGTCATTCCTGAAGTGTTAGCTAATCATGTGATAGAATTATAGTTCAATCCATCTATCTCAATCACAAAATGGTTAACACAAGTTATTAAATATTCATAAGTACATCTATGGTGAGATTAATCTAATATGGTTCCAAAAATGGACTTATACTTCATCGACCATACCGCTTAATAAAATAAAACTAATTTATATGAACTAGGGACTTCCTGTGTTCCAATGGTGGGTGATAAAGGCTTGTCGCACTTTGGTTGTGAGTTCGATTCCCACAACCTTGTCTGACGTGACAGGTGGTTTCCCATCCTGTGGGTTGTCCTATTTCTAAAATTGTACTATTATAAAATTCCATAAATAATATAAAAAAGTTCTAGCCTTAAAAATACCATCTAATGTCCAACATAATCCATTCCAACATTAAGGTTTATCAAAAATACGTCTGTCAAATCTCACACTACAAAGAAAACAATTACCATAAAGGTTATATAAAAAGAATTTGAATGCCATCATTTATCCCCCATATATCATATAATATATCTTGTTGGTCAAATTCCAAACATATGAATATCTTAATCATGTATTCTCTTGAAATATGAATTACTATAAAACCATAATTAAAACATGAAATCTATTAAAATATCACACTTTCCACATACCAAAATCCCAAAAATTCTATATACTCAAACTATGATATCACTTTATCCTTATGATCTCCTTAATACTATCAAACATCTCATTATCTCCTTATCTCTTCATTATGAACATATCATGTTCTTTCAAAAAATATCTAAATAACCTTTCATGGTTACCAGTACCATTCAACATATACTTTAAAATACATAAGAAAAATCATTAGTGTAAACATCCTTAGATGTTTCTTTATTCCATAGTACCATTAAATTACTTATATAACATTACTCTTGATAAACATGCAATCTGTCCACTACCTTCTTAAACCATAGACCAAGCATCATTATTTTATTCCTCAACACTTCTTTCATCACATATATCATTTGTAGTCTCTTTATCATCATCAACATAAATACTACCCATAAAACCATGTAGATTCTCTTCATGAGATTTTTCCTTAGGGAATTGATTTGTATAATGCCTGTAAATTCCACATTTAAATCATTTAACTATTGTTTATATCTTACTAATACCATTATCCTTGTCCATTGTGTTAACGAAACCTTTTCCTTTTCAATTACTGGCTTTGTGTTATTCTTTTCCACAACCAAAGATTCTTCCAATTCCTTTGAAACATTATTTTTGATGTCACTTCCCACATGATTTAGACGAGTAAAATTGAACTTTCTTTCCTCTATGATCACCACGAAACTCCATCTTTCTCTTATTATCTACTTTAGGAAACTCACCAAAGCTGAGATTATTGATCATATTATGAGATTTCTGATTAGGAATAATAATTATGTTTCTCCTTCCAACTCCCATTTCATTTGGTTCCTCATGAGGAATATCATTCCATTTTCCATCATATTCCCTATTAACATGAATCCTTCTATTTCCAGCCATTTTCTGAAACACAAAAAATAATAGTGTGAGAGGAAAAAATCATAGTAGGAAAAAAAACATATCATAGGGGATCGCTTTCAATATATAACATCTTAGGTTTAATACTATGTTATTCATGATCAGTACCATAATTATTAGACTGTAACCTATAGTTATACTTAACCTTTATTACATCCCTACATATACCTTTGAAATATCTCTAGGGATCTCCCTAAACTTTTCACATCCTAGTTTCTAAAGGTTGACTAAACATTCTCTCTGATACCAACTGTAGAGACCCAAACTTGACGTACATGGACATTACATTTCTTTTGTAGAATAATTAATACATGAAAAAATATATTCCAAAAGACCGTATTAGTTTAGTGTATTTGGAAACTCGGAACATAATTTTCCAATCATGGTGAAAGATCTTCAACATATCCCATAAAGATCTCCTTTTTTCCTACCTAAAAACTTTCATTATATCCTAGGGAAATTAAAACATAAAAAGGGTGAGAAAAAAATGCTCAGTAAGGGAAAATATGGAGCACATAAAATAAAACTATAAAAATTTGAATGTAAAAACATCAACATAAGGTTTAAACATCAAAATCGTGAGTCATGACATAAATCTTGGTAGTACGTAAGGCATAAGTCATAAAAGAACATTAATCAGGATCGAATAGTATTGGCATAAACCATGTAATTGTGGAAAACTAATAAGAACATAATATGACTTCCATAGTAGCAAAGGAACTTCTTTTAAGACCATCATAGTGGAAAAAGATCATTACTGAACTGGGTTTACTTTTCGTTCGAGCCATGTAATACTGAACCAGATTTACTTGTCGTTCTAGCCCGCCAATACAGAATCATATTTACTTGTCATTCCAATCATGTCTATCTCAATAGATATAAATATTTACCCAATGCATTGGAGGGAGATATAAGTCCCACCCATCTCAAAATTAAATCATTATTAACTGTTCTACAAAACATAATTCATTCTTCATAGCATAACCCAAGAAATAAAATTGGTTTCTTAAACATCATTTCATCATAACATAATCCATATAAGACAAATTAACTTCAAAATAATAATTTCATCATATAACCAATCAAATAAAAGTAATAATAGGGATAGAAACATAACCTTATGTCATATGAGATGGAAAATAATTTTGATAAAACGCTTGAACTTACTTCTTGAGGAAAATATCCTTTCTTCTTCAAAAAAAAATTCTTTTATCAAAATTCTGTGCAAATCTAAAATAAAAAGTTTAGTTGAAAATATACTTGAAATAGTGTAGAGGAATATTTGTGAAAAAATAGGCCGTGAAACTATAAAAATTCATTCATTTCGTATATGTTAAATAAAAACATTCTCCTTGTACTTTTGTCGGAAAAGAAAAAAAAAGTACTTTGTATGGTCAACAAAAGAAAGATTCCTTCCATACCATGTAGTAAAAGTAAAAAATGGGTAAAAATGAATTTAAAAATACATGGAAGAATATAAAACATTTTTTGAAAACATTTTAAGAATACATGGACATGGATGATAAATATAACCCCAGTAAATACTTACGTATAAGCAATCTTGGATAAAAATGAGATTGTAAAATTATCTCTTACCTTAGGTCTAATTTATTTTGTATGTGTCCAAAAATCTGGAATAGCGGGTTTAAAAATATTATTAACTTGTAAAAGAACCATAATAATATTTATGATGTCATATATTATTCACTTACGACTCTATATTACCCGTTCATTTGATAATTCAATGTTAAAGTAACGTTTTGGTTGATAATTGTTTCATTTATCGTACATTTTTTGACTTGTTATTCTTCATATGATTACTTAGATCATGATTTTCTTAATTAAATAATGTAAAAAATTATTTATATATTTCTTATATATTCACTATATAAATAAATAAATATATATATATATATAATACATAGATAAATGAAATGGAATACACCGTTCATGGAGACGGTAGTCCGTACGTTAGCACAAATGTTGTATTCGTTTCCTTATTGAATTGGATGGAAGTTAGTAAATGAAATATATATATACATAAATACAATAGAATTATTATTTCATATATTTTATGATTATTTATTATATATAATTTATAATCACTCTTGAATGGTTAACATGGAAAATGAATCTCCTCACGTTGTGGAGACGGTAAGTCGTGCTTACGCATGAGCGATGATATCGTTCCCATAATTGTTGAATGGTATTGAATTGGATGGTTTATAATATATCATAATTAGTATAATATTAATATAATCATATATAGTTATTATTTACACCATTGTACCCATCTAAGTAAGGTGGGGTGAAAAACAGAAAACACCACGGGGTGGAGACGGCAATTCATAAGTATGCATGCGCGGTGATTTTGTTTTCTTGTATGATGAATAGAGGGTGAAATTGGGTTGTTTAATATTTATAATAACATATAATTATATTATGCATACTAATGTTGTTACTTTATAATGATACAACTAAATAAAATGAAGTATAAGAAGAAATAAATTTGAAAAAATTGGTAGAAGAGATTACCTCTTCCTCAATGTCCCTCCTGTAATTTCCTTTTAGGGTACTAGATTTGGTCTTTTGAGAAGAACAGAACCTCTATAATTTAACTAGGGAATTTTATAAGAGAAATGGGTAATTTTTAGATGATCTTGAAGGCAAAAAATGGAGTGAACAGGAGAGGGAGTAGGTTCTCTTTTATAACAGAGGAGAGGGGTACTTTAGGAAACTCTTAAAATATTAATTTATAATAAATTTAATTTCGACTTAAAATTGTCCAAAAATTATTTAATTATAAGATAAGATGGTTTTTTTTCGAATAAACATTATCAAATAATTTTTTAAAAAGTTTTGAATATTGTTTTATCCTTATCATTTTGGTTTTACGCTTATTCTACCATTTTTAATCATACCATGATATCATGTTATTTACGCATTTTGGGTTAATGTCACTACCATATCATGTGAAGAGACCCAAAAAATTTATTTATGACATAATTTAACCATTTTTATTAATCTTATATTTTTATGAATTTAATATCATTTAATAAACTATTTTATGTTTTAAGTTTTGAATTGTGCCAATTTTGGACATCATTCATACTTTCTTTTTAAAAATTCTTAAAAACGTTATTACTTAAAAAAATAAGGAATTAAATCAAAGATAATATGTCAATTTCTTATATAAAACTCATTTATTGCATCAAAATAACCAAATTATATTTTTTTAATCTTTATAAATTCATTTATTTGAATCTTTCATTAATGAGTTACTCACTACATCATATTTGTGTCATAAATAAAACTATTTATATAATATCTAAAAAATATAAATAAAATACCATGATGTGTAAAATCTTTTTATATTTCTAATGACTATTTATAATCATATATATCAATTATATAACCCTAAATTAAAATTTATTTAGTAAAAGATATAAGTTTTGGTTATAATTATCATTACTTTAAATTAATTATTATAAATTTTCATTTTCACATCCAAGTGAATCCATGGGGTCCCAAAATCTAACCAATGATTAACATGGTCGTAAATATCTCACCCAATATTATTAGGGTGTGTTTTAGTGTAGTTTAGTATTATTATAATATAAATTGTTTCCCTTATTTACCGGATTTACCCTTTAACCATGGTAAATAAAAATAATTACTGAAGTTACTATTCATAATGTCCAAAAATAAAAAGTACCTATTTACAATATTTGAACCTTATGATCCAAAATATGGAATCATTTTTTCCAAATTCATAACAAATAAGTTACAGTAATTAATTTAAAATTATTACCGTTGTTGAAAAAAAAGGTTTTTGTTTAAAACATTAAAAAAGATTGAAATGTTTTTACATATGAATTCAATGTAAAATTAATGAAAATTAATTAAATTGTCTTAAAATATAAAAAATATATTCTTTTTATACTTTAAAACCATTCAATAATACATTTTAACCATATAAATTTTTTTGATGAAAAAAGTTGTTTTCAATTAAAATTTAGCGTATTTTCATTATTCATCAAAATATGAAAGTTATTAGAAAAATATCAAAAACTTATCCATAGTAAATTTTTATGTCCCTATTTCAAAAAATAATTTTATCTTGTCCAATATAACTTATAAAAGTGTCGAGAACTATATTTAAATTTGGTGTGCCATCAAAAGGCGGTAAAACTGCATTTTTTTTTGAAAAATACTTCTTTTATCTGAAAAATTTATTTTGTTCTCATATCATGTGTAAGATGAATGATAATGTTATAAAAAATTCAAAATTTGTTTTATACATTTCATAATGGCTATTTTATATAAAATTTTAATGATATATCATTGTTTATTGAGACTTGTTATTGCATAACACGCAAGTTATCGAGGAAGGTCGCTCTTGCGTGTAACACAAGCCATGTCAGAGTTGTGTGTAGTGAAAGCATCCATTGGTGTTGTGAATAACATAATACAAACTTAGTTCATTTATAAATTAAACAAAATTTATACTCAATGTTTTTTGAAATTAATTCTATCAAAAGATCTTGAAATTGTGTGTAACACAAGCCAAGAATAGTGTTGTGTATATTTCAAGTTAATAGGATGTTGCATATAGCACAATCTAATATTGGTGTAGAGTAAAAGACAAGACATCAAAGAAAATATAAAGAATATATCCCACAAAATATCATGGTGTTACATTGTCACATTCTCCTTCCTTTGATACTTAGATGATCTTCTAATCATAACAATCATAGTCTTCTTCATCATCATCATTCAAATGTTTCTTCAAAGATTTAATAGTTTCAAATGATATATATTCAGGATTATTTTTTTTTTTTTTTTATCCATTATTTTATATGGTAGATATTTGAATTTTGAGCTCTCCCTCAATTTCATAATTCATATTTGGAGTCAACATCTTCATTAAAGTCCTTCTTAAGTCTCAAGATAATTATTTTTTAAATCTACACTAAAATGTTTCAATAATTTTCATTGAATTATACATATGTTCATGACTGCCTAGAACTCCATGAATTGGTACTCCCATTTATGGTGTCATAGTATCATCATCCTTCCATCTTGAATCAAAATTATTTAGATTAATTTTGATATTTATTTCCATTAATATCATATCTTGTGCATTGTATGAATTATTTCATTCTATAAAACATATAATTCACATTTTCCCCTAAATTATTTGTTTTTTAGAAATATCATAATTTAAAAAAAATACATATAAAGTATTATGATTTTAGTAAATGGATTTAATTTATAAGAGTTATTAAATCCCATGAATTTGATAATTTTTTGGTATCCAATGATATTTTATAAGAATTATTAAGTCTAACGAAGTCCTTTTAAGTCCATGCCATTGGAATTTTTTAGAAAACTGAAAATTCTTATGAAGTATAGTGTATCCTTTACCTTTTTTAATTTATGAAAATATTTATAAGTCTTACAAACCTAACTCAAATTATTCCAAAGTTGACTAAATGTAATACAAAGTATTCATAGAGTCTTAAAAAAATTAAGTATTATAAACTCATTGAAATGTCTTAAAAACTATAATATTGTCTTATGAAGTCACTCCCAATTCTTCCAAAATTATGAAAAAGTCTTAAGAAGTCATAAAAATTTCTTACGAACTAAGAGTTAAAAAAATTTCTAGCATAGAATATAAAAGTCCCATGAAATTACATAAGTGTATTAAAAAGTAAGACTTTCCAATTTTTACCTTCAAACCTAAAATTCCATATTATCTTCAAATGACTTCAGTTCAAATAAAATATTCTTAAAACATTCTTTATCACTTTCAAATAACTCATAACATCATCTAAAAATAATTATTACTAATTTTCACAACCTTTATCCTTAAGAGTCTTTGGGTGGTTTCTCCACACTAAATGATTACTTTTGTTCCTAAATATCATTTCATTAATCTCCCCATTTATCAAACTACTCAAAAGTAAATCTAACCTATTATAGATAGTGTCTTTTCATCAATGATTTTCATTAACAGGAATAAAAACTCACCAATCATCCAATATAAGGGTTTCTACAATGAATTCATTTTTTTAAGGATTTAATATAAAATTTTTCTTCTTCAAGAAGAAACATCAAACTTCCTATTACTTTACTATAAAGTAATAAAAATGGTAGTAGCTCCATATCAACTCACTTTAATCCATTTATCAATTATGAATAAGCGTCAACCCAATATTTTCACAAAACATATTGATAATTATATCATAATTATAGTATTATATATTGAAAACAATAAAATCCAAACATTAGTTATTCATATATATATATATATATTAACTAACATAATTGATCTAAAAGATAAAAATCTTTATAAAGGAAATTATGTGGTTAGGATTTCAATATGAAAGTTTAAGAATTACATAGGTCTCTTCATGTTTTATATAGTCATTACTTTTAAATTTCATTGTCATTCAGTTAATGTATTTAAAGATCATGTAAATAGACAATGGATCTTAATCACCTTCGCAGTCATCAACCTCTTAGATTCAAAGCACATGATCATCCATCTTTCATGAAGAGATAAATTATTGGGGGAAAAGTGTCATACCACTCATTTCTTCAATTTCATTAAATTGGTTCTATTTTAATGGTTATATGACATTCATATTCATAAATACCCTCATGCAACGATTCCATGGTTAATACTCCATGTTATCCCACTTACTTTCCAAAACCCTTCTTTCTTGAAGTTTACTCGAAATTTAGTTTGACATATAATTTGTGTAGATAAATGCACTTAGACCTTGATACGTCCGATGATGGATTAGATTTTTTGTGGGAATTGATATTTTAAAACCACATCCTCTATTTTTTGACTAGAACATATAGAATAATATTATGTTAAATAATAATTTGTGTTTGAATTACATAATATTTTTTCATTCATTATTTCAGATAGGGTTATATTTTGAGTCAATTTTAATTAAGGTATCCTTCTTGTTCAACTGTTCAAAAATATACTATTAGTAATGTTGTTGAAAAATATATTTTTCCTTTGATAAACCTAGCCAAGATAGAAGAATAATTCAATTGTATTAGATTCTAATAGATGTACGAAGAAAATATTTCATTAAAGAATGGAAACATGGATGCATACATTCTTGCTATATTTAAACTCTGTTCTCGTGTTCTGAAAGAAAAAGATGTATATGGTATAAAGGTTAAAAAAGATATACATTATAAGATTAGTAAATAACTTATTCATGGCATAAATACTTTGTTTTCAAATATCAATATAGCTCTATATTTGGATTTTGATGTTGGGAATACTAATGAAAGGGGTGTTTTCAAGAATGAACAGGAATCTATTGTTATGGTTTCACTTGTAGTGGGGGTATTAATTTAGTGAATTAAGGGGGAAAACATATGGTTTATAGAAAATAGAATTTAATTTAATTGATCCACCTTGTTTTGATGAACAGGTTTATGAGACGGATGAGTTGGATGGTGGTTAAAAATGACCCCTTGTGTTTTTAGGAAGATTTTCTACCCATTGATGTAGGGAAATGGATCACTAATCATTAATTAATATCTTATAGAAACACCAGCTATATATAAGGATGACATTTTGAAGATATCTCTCTAAACATTTTCCTCAATATCTTGGAATTTTGAACTAGGACTAGCCTATGATAGTATAGACCAAGAAAACAGGACAGTTCTAATGGTTCCAAATGTTCAAACTATTAATGTGATGAATGTAGATGAGCTGAAATTTATATCATAATAATAAATAATAATTATTGAGTATGGTGATTAGATCTCCCAATATTGGTTATAAAATGAACAAGATATCAAATCTAATGAGTTTTTTGTCCAATCATGGAAAACGAGGTAAATTCTCTAGTTGATTCAAAGGGATTAACTATTTTATAGTATTTTATAGTATGGGGGTTTTCTAACCCCTTTATTTTTGTTAATTGATAATTTTCACCCATTTTAGTTTTCAAAGGGGGTGGGAATAGACATATTTATGGGTGTCCAGATCCCACCAAACCCACCCAGTAGTGAAAAGTAGGAAATAGGAGGAGGTGGCTTATAAAAGGTAATATCCCCCCCCCCAATAGTTTTAATAATTATATCTATTATAATATTACTCCATTTGAGTATTTTTTTAGTGTTATTATTTAAATTTGTTTCTCCAATATTTAGTATATAATATTATAAATTTTTTCTCTTTATAATTGTGAGAATGAATATATACCCACTTTTACCCAATGGAGAGACTTCAATTTTCATGTTTTTTAGCCCTTCTTATTTGAGGGTTTTTCTAGGTAACATCCTATGTTATTTTAAATTATATATCTTTTTAGTTTATTTTATCTTGATATTATTATCTCTTGAGAGGTATAATAATTTTTAGTACTAATAAATGATAATATAGTGAGTTCATGTCCTAGTGTTATTCAGTTTATTCGAATTAATAATTCTCATAAATTGTGTAGGATATGTGATTGGGAATCATGTTCATCTTTCTCATCAATTTCATTTTTAGGTTATCAAATACAAAGTTGTGAAATAAATGAGGTTCTTGAAATATAGCATATCTATAGAGTGGTGAAATTTGAGATCAGAAAATTTAATAGGAAGAATTTTCAATTATTGGATATGAAGAAGAAAGTAGTGTCAAGGAAGGGTAATTTCCCACTTGAAAATTTTGAAATACAATAATGTGTGACAAATAAGAAATAGAATAGAATATATGAAAATTTTATGGAAAACATCAATTTTCCTTTGGTTGATGGGGTCCTATCAAACATTATAGAGAATAGAATGGTGATGTAAATTTGGGATACTTTTATGAAGCAATATGAGGCCAAGTCACTACATAATAAAATTTCCAAAAAATAAGATTATACACCTTTAGAATGGAATATGTTTCATTTATAAATGATATCCTCAACACATTTAATACCTTATTCACTAAACTAACTATGTTGTGCTAAAAAACTAGGGATACTCAATGTCTAGAGATTTTACTCCAAATTTTATCAGATTAATTAATTAGATTATTATAAATATCACCAATAATATCATGTTGGGTATATTGGTCTTCAATATTATTACAACTACAGATATTGAATAATATAGTGCAATCAAGATAAAATAAGATAAAAAAGAAAACTTCACACCAAGTGGAGACACTATTAATGGAAATAATAAGGATGATGGAGTGTGGTTCTAGTGAGAACCAAAATAATTGAAGGTCTAAATCGAGGGAAAAGAAAACGAATGTCACATTCTACAACCTTGGAAAGAAGGATAAAACCAATAAAAAATATTAGAATAAGAAGAGTGGTGGAAATAAATATGAAAAAAATATGGAAATTAATTCAAACCAAAAAATACATACTTGTAATTGAAGTGAAAATAGGTGTTGTACATAGAAAACATCTCAAAAAGGAATAGATAATCATATTAGGAGAAATAGGGAACATTATGTCTCAAATCGAAAGTTTTTCTCTATATGAAACTGTCATTGGAAGAGTTTTTTATATAGATAGTGATCACACATTATTGATAATTGGATTCTGTACCATAAAATTGAAGATTCGTGGTGGTATAGTCTAAACCATCTATGTAGTATGCCTTGTGAAGTTATTGAAGAATAACATATTAGATTTGCGATAATTTTTTGACATCGGGTATAATACATTCACTAAGAAAAGAGTGATTAAAATTGTGAAGGTTGAACTTATAATGATGAATGTGGAGAAGATCTCAAAGAACCATTATGTGATTATTAGTGAAACATACAAGGTTTAAGAGATAGTTATTGCAACAAATACTTTGAAAGAATCATTTTTGATGTCAAAAGATAAAATAAATTTAACTTATCTGAAAAATGATTTATCCAAAAGTTTCTACATAGGATTAAAAACGTTTCCTTATAATGTTTTGATTTTTTTTTTAGAAACACACATTGGATGAAGTTTAACATGTCACAATTAATAGAGTAAGAATATCTTAGAGCTGATCCATTTCTATATTTATAAAGTGCTGATTTTATCCTTAGGAGGAGCAAGGAATTTTATATAATTAATTGATGATTATTCTAAGAGATTTTGGGTATACCTAATAGAGATAATGGAGTATGTTTTAAAAAATTTCAAAAAATTCATAGCATTAAGAGACACTGAATTTACAAAGAAGATTAAGTGTTTGAGAACCGAAAACATTAAATAATAAATTGGTGATGAGTTTAATACATTTTTTCTATGTGAAATAATGAAGATACAATTCATGGTTTCATACACTCTTCATTATAATGGAGTGGTAGGGTGGATATACATAACCCAATTAGATTGAATAATTTCAATGTTAAAGAATATAGGAGCTTCAATGATATTTTGAGTAGAAGTAGGGAATACTTCCCATTATGTAATCAATCAATCACCTTTAATAAATATTGATATGAAAACACTAATATATATATGGACTGGTAAACCCACTGATTATTATTTGTTATATACTTTTGTAAATCCTATATTTATACTTCTAAATGACTAAGAAAAATTAAAGCTGTATTTGAGATCTATGAAATACATCTTCTTAGGATATGGTGATGATGTTATGGGGTAACATTTGTGGGACCCCACTTCTCACTAACTTATCATCAGTGGAGATGCCATTTTTTGTAATATAAGTTGAAGATCATGATTGATATAGAAATTAAGAAAAATAATACAAAAATTTAAATAGTTAAAATAGATGATGAACTGAAATATGAATCAATTTCATCTAAAGAATTACAAGAGAACAATGATCAAGAACCATTTTTTTGGACCATGATGGTCAACTCTAGAGAAAATATCACAAATATATCACTCAAACTATTTAATTAAGAAAAATATGGATTACATTTTTTTTAATGGATGATGAAGAGACATATTATTTTATAGGGGTGATCCAATCTCTAAAAATAACCTCATGGATGGTGGTGATGCAAGAGAATATTGAATCCCATCATAAGTACAATATTCGCGATCTTGCTTCATTACCTCGTGGAAATAATTCTATTAGAAAAAAATATCTATTTTAGACTAAATGGGATGGAAAGGACCATGTGGAAGGAAATCATGTGAAATGGGTGGTTAAAGGATACACTAAGAAAGAAGGTATTGATTTCAATGAAATAGTTTCTCCTCTTATTAGATTGATGAATGTTTGGGAAGTTCTTGTGATTTTTTCCTTGTATGTTTTACATTTATAAAAGATAAATATGAATAAAACTTTAATCCATAGTAAACTTGATAAAAATATATATATGTTCCAACCAAATATTTTTGTATAGTATGGAAATTAGTACTTGGTTTTTGAGATGAATAAACCTTTGTATGGTCTCAAGTAGGTACTAAGGTGTTTTTATAAGAGATTTGAATCCTATATCATGATACTTGGATATATCAGACTTTATTTAGATCCGTGTGAATATTTTAAGGGTTTTGAGGGTGATTATTTTATCATTCTTACATTATATGTGGAAGGCATATTTTTTGAAGGCCCCAAAAATGATCAAATCCAAACAAAATCCATATTTTTCTGGAGAGTTTAATATAAAGGACTTTGTACTGGTAAACAATATTATTGGGATACCAATTTAACAAGATATAAGTAAGTGGAATATTTGGATATCATGGAGGAACTACTTCAGTAACTTCTTGAAACACTGCAATATAAATGATTGTTAGACAATATCTACACCACTTTCAATTGATTTCAAGTTATACTCTATAATGAGTGCTAAAATTGAAGTAGAGGTACTATATGCATTAGAAGTGGGGAGTATGATGTTTTCTATTTTTTTCACTAGAATAGACACTACAAATATAGCTAGATAAATTAATCTATATATGAGGAATTCTATATGGAAGAATTTTAACATAATGAATAGGATCATGAGACACATAAAGTAGACCTCATATGTTATATTATGTTATGGAGGATCAAAGGTCACTATTAAGGTCAGGGGAATTTAATTTTTTTAGGTGATTTTAAAAAATAGAAATCCATTGTGGTTTATGATTTACCCTCAAAATAGAGACTATGAGAAATATTTAAAAACTAAATTTATTTGTGGACCTATCCATAAATGAGGTAGAATATATGGAAGCTGCACATGATTAATAAGAAGAAATTTGGATGAGAAGGTTGTTTGAGGATCTCAATAACAAATAGGATTGGATTAATTTATTCTATAAAACTTATAGTTCCTTTAATATTAAAAGAAAACTGTCATTTTCATTTCAGGATGAGGCACATTAGAGTACAATATCACTTTGTTCCATGTGTAGTGGACGAAGGAAGGATGGACATGAAGAAAATTCACACTAATAAAAATCTAGTACATTTCATGATGAAAGTGTGACTCTAATAAGTTTAGATGGTGTAGACCTTCTAGTTTTCTTATAGATATGTCTACATCATGTTTCGTAGAAATAAAGGATGTGTATAGATATAATTAATTCCAAATAAAATCTCTTAGGGAGAGATATATCCGCAATGATTTTTATACGGGGTGATTTTTCAACCCCTTTGTTTTTCTTTATAGATAGAATTTTCCACCTTGATTTATCAAATAGGAAAGGTATAGAAAGATAGGTCGATTTTTGAATAATAAAAAATAAACCCAATAGAGAGGATATAGAAGTGGGAGGTGTCTTAATATAAAAGGGTATCTCCCCCAATAGTTTTGATCATAAGCTCTAGTAGCATCTTCTCCCAATTGTGTATTATTCAAGTGATTTTTTGTGGGTTTATTTCTCGATTTTTCAAGAGATAATATTAAGAGGTTTTAATCCTTTAAATAGAGATATTGTGTGTATAACCACTTTTATCCTTAAGTGATCCATCTATTTTCCCTTGATTTATTTACATCTTCTCATTAAGGGGATTTTTCATGTTACACTGGATGTTTATTTAATTTCTGTATTTCTTCACTTTATTTTTTATCAATATTACTCTTGCACTAGAGATCCAATCATTTTTTAGTACCAACAACTTTGGACGACAGTAAGAAAATAGGATTTCATAAGGACAAACTTCTTCACCAAATATAATGTCTACCAGATTAGTGGACAGACCTCATGCTTTGATGGATCTAGGATTAAAGGAGGAGGATGTAGTGTCTAAGGTCCCCTTTTCACTCTCTAGTTATAAAAGATGAGGCGGATAGTCATTCCGGCACCACAAAAATTCCTGCTAAAATGAAAGATATCATTAACATTTTTTAATAGCCTAAAATGAATATTTCTATGAGGTAATGGATATTAAAATCTAGATTATACCACATAAAAAAATATAAAGTGGATTTAGAAAGATTCTCTTAAGGCTTCAATATTAAACATTTGACTGGTTAGACTTACAAGATTAATTAATCTATGAAAAATATTGAACTCGGTTTCTTATCTTATAATGATTATTAAGATGTTACAGACTTTATTACCTCTAGCATTAAAGTCAATATTAGCATTAATCTAAAGATTCATTTTAAAAAAAAATAATGAAATACAGGTTTGATCATTCTAGTTTGGGGGGTTATCCATGATTGTTGATGTTGTTCCTGGTCAAACTTATTTTTCCCTTTTTTGTATAGTGTTATTCATTTTAATATTTTGGACTCTAGTCAAGAGCATTTCGAGGTTCCCACTCTACCTAATAAAGTGTATTTTTTATAAAATAAAAAAAGAGGTTAAAGAGAGATGTTTATTTGTATATAGCATAGGATTAGAAGTCTATTTGTCTAGAGTATTGAGAGAAAATTTAGGAAGTATTCACTTCCACGTAGAACTTGATGGAGGAGACTGAACAACAAAATGACAAGGATTACATAAAAAGTAAAATACCTTTATCAGAACCTTCTAGAAAGCAATAATTATGGGATATTTTATCAATGTTAAATATTTTAGTACTGATATAGGATGTATTTATTAATGATTTATAAGAACTGATAAAGGTTATCATTTATCAATTCAAATACTAATACTGATAAATGCCAAGCTATAAATAAAAAATTTACACGCCTTGGGTGACCGATGGGATTCGAACATAGTACCCAATCTAAGGACTTGTTTGGAAAATTATTCAACCCAACAAGATAATACAATTTTTAATCTTATTTTATATGTATAAATGTATCATATATAAGAATATTAAAATTTATGTATATATAGATGCTTATAATAAATATTCAGATATGTAATCATATATATATTTATATTACATAAATATTACTAAGTATATTAAACAGTCACACACATAGATATTAATATAAATTATATATAAAATATATTTTTAATTTATATTTATATTTAAATGTTTTAAATTATATTTTAAAAATATTATTAATTAGATAAATGAATTATTATATTTAAAAAAATATTATATATAATTAAATTTATAATTAATTGAAAATTATATATATGCATAATAAAATTATTATAAACTCTATTTTAAAAATATTATTAATTATTATTTTCTTTAACATGGTTATGTATATTTTAAAAAGAATATTATTTACATATATGTATGAAAATTTTATTATTGATATATATATATATATATAAATATTATTATTTAAATTCTAAAACATATAAAGAATTATAAAATTTATAGTTTTATATATAAATATGAATAATATTATTAATTATATTCAAAATTTTGTAATAAAATAATAATTTTATTTAAAACATTAATTATATTTTTCAAAAATTACTATTTTTATATAATATTTTGATCAATTATCCAAATCAATATAATTAGTTATACTTAATATATTATAGTATAATTACATAAATGACTATAAAAATTGTATTTAAAAATATTTTTAACGATATATATTATGAAAAAGAGTAAATTATTTATTAAAAATATAAATAATTAACATAACTTATATATAATTATATTTAAAAAAAATATTGCATATACATATAAATTTATACACTCACACACACATATATATTATTTTATTTTTATTATATATATAATTTATTTTCAAAAATATATATATTCTACGTTAAATTTATTTTGATTAGTTTAAAATTTTGAGTTATTTTTTGAATTACACACACACAAAAAACATTTATTTATATAATTTTTTATTTGAAATTTTAATTTAACACTATTTCATATATTAATATATATTATATGAAAATAATAAAATATAATCATTGACATATATATACACACATATTATATTTATATAGTGCTATGATATATAAAGGATCAGTACTCTTGGTGAACCAAATTCCCTATGAAGGTGTAAGAATGTGGGTCTCTGTGTAAAAAAATTGAAACACTTTATCAGTGATAAAATTAATGTTGATAAAGGTATAGATTTATCATCATTAAATTAAGCCCTAATAAATAAAATTCTATATTAGTGCTAAAATTAGCATTGATAAATATATACACTATAATAAAAATTACTTCTAAAAACATGCATTATATTTCGTTAAAGGTAATTGACAACACACCCTCAAGTGTTGTCAAAAGAAATGTGGATAAAATTCATGAAATTTTAACAACATATATTATGTGTTTTTACATATTTTTTAAATTCATAAAATATTCTATAAAAGACTCATAAAAACTATAAATGATTCTATAACATACATGTTGTCTTGTCATAATATTTTTAAAAACATATTTAATATGTTATTAAAATTACAATTTTTTTTAAAAAACACATTATATATTAAAATATTTTTTAATCAATATTCACACTCATTTTACATAATTACACTTATTATTAATTAAGTATATATAAAATAACCAAAATATGATATTCATTTCAAATTAAACCAAGGCACACATTTCATATTTTATAAAAAAACTTTACAACATGGAAAGAATAAAAATGAGAAGTTGTTATGTATTCAACACTTCTAGTTAAACAATTATACAAAAAATAATTCAATTAAAACAATTTATAGTTTAAAGAAGATAGCATAATAGGTAGATAAAGTCCAAAAAAATCATACTACCCTCATTTTTATCCAACATCAACACCATCATAATTGGAAAATATCCACACTATCACATCCAACTAACCCCATCAATTTATAAAAAAATTAAGAAAAGTTATCAAAAAAATACAATTATGTTATAAAGAACATAAAGACTAAAAATGTTAGATGAAACCCATAAAATAATTGAAAAATAATTTTTGTTCATTGAATTTATTAAAAACTTCTTTCACATAAATACATGTAAATATAATTTGAAAATTTTAATTTTTAAAAACATTGATCATAATAAACAAATGTGCTGCTATATATTTTAAATTAGATCACTCAAGATTATACATACCTATATTTCTCTCCATTGTATGTATTCGATTCCATTTAATAATTTCCACTCTATATTCAAGAAATTCTAGTATTACCAAAACTAGAATCATGTCTCATAGTGTAATCAAATCCAAAATTATAATAAATACATCAACCATCACTATATCAACCAACCATAGATTTGTTGAAAAAAAAGTTTTAAACTTAAACATAAAAACTTTATGAATATATATTAGTTTAATATGGATCCCAAAAATAGGATAGAGACCAACTAGTTGGTGCGAGAGAATACACAATGAAATAAATTGAGTAGCATAGACGAGTTCTTACTTTCATGTTTTCGGTGCATATAGAATCTATATATGCATGAAGACATATACTCCATCCCCATTTTATAATTTCATTGAATTTTTTTCTAACTCCAAAAATTAAATATATTTAATTTTAACATGTTCAATCAGATTCAATACCACCCATTTCATATATCACTTATAAATTTATAACAAATAATACAGAAATCCACCATAGTTTAACATCAAAAAAAAATTAAATAAAATTTACATAAAATTTTACGTGAACATAAAAGGAATTTATAAAATTTGTATGAAAAATAATATATATAATAGAATCAAAATAATTATAAGGTAATTTTTTAGGTAATGACATATAATGAAATTGCTGAAAATTAGTTAAAGTAGGAGCGATAATATTAAAATAAAATAAAAATTTATCTCAAGAAAACTAAATATGTACCATTTTAACCTTGCAGTCAGATGATGTTGAAAATGTATTGTTTGTTCTATCCAGTGAATCTTCCCTATAATTTAAAATAATATAGATACCATTAATAATATTTATGCACAACAAAGGAAATAAAAAAAGTGAAAAGTATTATAATTACTTTTAATAACTATTTATAAATGTAGTAGAATGGAAATGAGTAGAAAAATAATAATTATAGATGTCCACATGAAATTTATTAAATCAAGGGAAATAGATAAATCATACCATTTTAGTGATATCACTCAAGAAAGAAGTCAAAGGTGAATTTTTTGGATCTTATATTAGAGGCACAATTCCCCTTCTTTAAATACTGATATGATAGAATGTTTTTCTTCCCAAAGAATATCCAAAAGCATTTATGGTTGATTCCATAGAAATATAATTGTGATTTTTGGTCCATAAAAAAATTAAAGGCATAAAAATTCATGTGGGGTACCTAAATATACATTATAATAGTTTAAACAAGAACAAAAAATACCGTAAAAACAAAGAAGATATTGTGAAATGTAAAATTGGTTTTGTTATGGATATAATCACCCCTCATACCTAATGATGCATATAGAGATCTAGGTATGACACAAAATAATAAAATATAAATGCATATGAAATTATGATTTTTCTTTCTCAACCAATCTAGACATATTTTTCTAATGGAATCTTTGGTGTCTTTCACACCCTTACTCGTTTTGAGCCAATGCATACCTACTTTCCAAAGGTTGATGGTCATAGGGACGTTTCTAGTGGCATATTAGAAATCAAATTTTTTGAGATCATGGGTGGTCAAGCTTACCAAAAAATTTTAAGGGGGATCATTTATTACTTTATGGATCTCCTATATATTTAAGTCATGTTAATGAATCCTTCTAAAATCCTAGTGCATGACTGTTTACCCCTGTGGTAATGATATGATCGAGACCATGTGTTTGATGTAAACCTCTATATATTAGAGGCTCCCCGTTTTTTCATATTAGTTTATTATTATTAGTTTTAAAGATTAATAGATGAGATATATAGAGTTTATTACTATCTAAGGTTGTGGTTTTTGTTTTGGAGTTGGCTTTGAACCTCAAATAGGCGTCCTTCATATCGTGTGTGAATAGGAATCAAAACCCAAAAAGATTGATTAAATAGATAAGGGATAAATGAAATTGGGTTTGAACCTAAAATAAGAATTATATGTATCCTAATATGAAAATTAATTAGATACCATATCTTTTGGTCAAATGGTTGGGGCTTACACCTAAAAAGGAGATTGGTAATAGAGGAATTTTCATCATGTTAAAGGGATGATCATCATATATCTCTAAGACTACATTAGTCATGCTTGGTGTGAGAAGAAACAAATAAAAATATCATTGACATTGAAAGAGAGTGTACCATTATATTTTAATGGAGGGATTATTCACTAAGTCCACCCTAAGAATATTCATGTATTATAAAAGGGGAGATAGTAGGAAATAATGTGGGGCTTACAAATGAGCTTCCTTAAGATACTAACTTAGTAGTTTGGTCGGGTGAGGGTGTGGTTTTTGGGATTACAACTTAGAGGAGTCAAATATTTGGGAACCAAAAGGAATATATTGACTCAAGGTATATTAGGAAACGATTAGAGCTTACACCAAGGAGGATTCAGAAAGAATGGTTGGAGATTACACTTAGAGGTATGTATGTATGGATTAATACAAGAGGGTATCTAATTTTGGACTCGCGATGCACGATTAATCCAAAATGTGGAATCTAGACTTAATGTGTTTGAAGGAAGCCATGTGGAAAGATCTCAACATGAGGTGACATGATAAGAAATCTATAAGGATGAATCTCAACTTGAGTAAATATTATAAAAATGAAATGAGTCATCTCTACTTAAGGTGTTTGAGGGAATGGTTGGGGGCTTACACCTATATGGATTCCCAAGTACTAGTCAGGGCTTACACCTCATAGAATTATCATGTGTCTGAAACCAATAAGAGTGTGTCAAATCGTGGTAAATAATGATAACATTTAGGATTGAATCAAATCATTGTTAATTAAAGGTTTGTTCAGGGATTACACCTATGAAGATTCTCATTCACCTGAAACCAAGTAGATTATCTTGGCTTGAGGTGAATAATGATAAGAATGAGTAGATTCTCAACTCAATGGTAACAAAAGTTTTATTAGTCGATTTAACCTAGGAGGATTATTGGGTAGATGTACTTTGGTATTACACCTAAAGATGATGCCCAAAATACAAGTTCAAGAAAGATCACAAGGTATTATAAGAGTTCTCTCGTATGAGTGTTCGCGTAGTGCTTCAGAGAGGGTCATTTGTATAGGATCTTCACATAGGCCTTGTCATTTAGCATTGATTTCATAGGGCAATCCACATAGGATTGTCCGCATAGGGTTGTTTTTATTGGGCTTTGCAAAATTTATTTCTTCTCTATGTGGGAGGTCAAAAAATGAATCCTTGTAGTAAAAATGAACAATTTTCATATATTATTTCACATATTGTGATTTTTTATAGGAATTACATAGAAAAGGTATTACTTTATCGAGTGGTTTCCTTACAGAGGGCCTTTACGAGATTACATCACAAAGGCCCTCCTCAGTTTGAAACTAAATAATTTTACCTAAGTGGTTCTGGAGGAATTAGTCAAGTTTGAGAGAGTATTATTCAAGTGTGTCCCAATATTTATAACTGGAATTAAATAACCACTTTCATAAAATAACATACCGCATTGAAATATGTTGATGCATAGAATTTTTTTTCACTACTTGGAAGGCCAAAATATATATCCTTAGACCATATATGACTTAACTATGAAGGATGATAATTTTTTGAAATTTGTAGAGTGATATGAAGTTATAAAAAAGTGTGATGATGTGGAAAAAATCACCACCTCAAAGCTGAAAACATTAAGTGTTTTTTGAACTAGTTGTAATACATTTCAGGTTGATAACATTGTTATGTAGTGGCCAAAAAACTACCACCTATGAGCGACAAATGAATTTTAGTTCTCAAATGGATTAAAGTTCTTTGTGGAATTTTTGAATTTGTTAATTTTGATTCTGACTAAAATGAAACCCCACTTATAATAGTAAAAAAAATTGATCCTTAAGTCCATTTGGGCACTATAAGTAATCAAATCAAAGCCTACAAAGTGAACTATTCCCCGGAATATGATGTATACACTATATTATGTTTTTTTCCAAAAAGTGTTGAGAAGACCCCCAAATGGGTTTAATGGTGTCAACACATTTTTATCAACAATTTTTGAAATCCATAGCCAACTCTCTAAAAGTGGATCTGAAAACCATGACACTAGGTTAGGAAACATTTTTTAGTAATATTTATCCCTCTATGTGTGAACAGTCATGAAACAAATAGAAATCCCATTTTCTTCTTCTTCATCATGAAGATACTTTTCTACTCAAACTCGAATTGTGTTTTATGATTAAGGATCACATCATGGGTCATGAAAAAATGTGTTTGGAATTAATTTTTTAAGTATAAAAATAACCCATAGTTCTCAAATTCATATTGATAACATAGTATTAAAAAACCCTTTAGAAAAAATAGATGAGAGGATGAGAAATATTGATTTGAGTTTTTCTGGCCACCTCGATACTGAAAACCATCAAGATAGGCCATGATATCACATGAAATCATAATCCTATTACCAATAATAATTTAAACCGTGATTTTTTATTCAAAAATATGAAAAAAAAAATATAATTATAGTTTTTTACACCACTGTATTTTTTTAAAAAAAATATTACAACAAACATACCTCACATGAACTAAAAATGAAATACCGTATATGTTGGGAACTAAATAAGTCGTATCTCTCTCTACAATGGAATTTTAAAGGAATAAATTTCAAATGTACACTAGTGAGAAACATTATGGTATGCACCAACACATGTCAAAGGAAAACTAAAAATTGATTGACTTCAGAAAAATTAATGTTGGTATAAGACTCTAGTGTAGCCTATAATATTCCGTCATGGTTAAAAGTCCATTAATAGCATCCGAAAAAACATAATAACAAAACTCATTGAATATTTTATTATTTTCTCTCTAAAAACATTACCATTTTATAGTTTTTCACTCACGAATTTGGCTTAATCAACAACAATAGACCTCCCAATATCACAAAAAGTAATCCACAATAGTGGATAACATCAATAAAAATATAAATGACATGGAAATTCTAGGAATGAAACATTAATTATTTCTAATTTTGGGAAAAATAATTACCCATTATTGTCTTAAAACTACTTAATAGTACCATGACATTTGAGCAGAAATTTTTTATGCAACTTCATAAGGATAATACTATACACATATCAATATGATTTGATAATTAAGTGTTTAATGAAATTGTTTAGAATAATATTAAAAAACTTATCAAGTATGATAAGTTTTCTTATATATAACAAATTTGATAAAATAATGAATAATGCTTATGTGAATTTTTATTTTTTGATAATAACTTCTCTATAAGTTCTCTTCAATTTCATATTGAAGAGATTTTTTTATTCCACTAATTTAAGTGGTTTTATAATTGAATAGTAAGTATTTTTTTGAGAAAACGTTGCTTATTTTTCTAAATTATTAACATCAATGATAAATTACTTAATTATTCTTTAGTAAATTTTTCATATATAACCCTATATAGTCGATCTATAATACATGAAATACAAGTGAAAAAGTTAAATTTTATATCCCAAAAAAATTACATAATGTGCACTCTTAAGACCCTTTATTCATTAATGATTAAAAAAAATTATAATTTTAAATTAAAAAAATTAAATTTATTTTTTAATTAAAAACATCAAAATTATCTAAGTATTAATTTTAATTTTTTTTGAAAATTTTGGGTTTTACTCCAAAATATATTTTTCATGAAACATATGATTTCTATGAATTTATAATTATATAAGAATGACCTAGATGTTTATAAAAAACTTTAAGTGATAAAATAAAAAATTAATTAATAACATTATTCATTTTTAAATGTTAATTTAACATAAAAATCCTATAGAAAATGGTTTCATAACTAAAGAAAAATTTTACTTTAATAAAATCTACTTTTGGGATATTTTTTTGATTCAAGTATTTTCAAGGTGAGAATCAGTTTTATCTTTTCTTAAAATAATAATGTTTTTTGTTTATTTTTATAATAAAAAAATTAATATCATTAAAGTCACTATAAAATATAATTTTATCTTATAATTAAATTTTAAACTTAAAATTTTTATTTTTTACATAATTATTTTTAAGAAATTAAGTGTGTTTATTTTATCATTAAATTTTTAAACATTTAGAAATTTTAATTGATAAAATTATTTTAAAATTTTAAATACAAGTGATAGAATTAGTTAAAAAGTTCAATAATAATATTTTTCATTAAAATTAATTTCCATGTTAAGAAATTAATTACAAATGTAAAGGTAAATTAGGGTAAAAGTTAAAAAGTTAAAACAAAAGTCCCTAAAACACTCAATTTCTTCTTGAAACTCTTTCACTTTGACCCTTCTAGAAACCTTTGCGATGTTGAAAAGATTCCAGTCTCTATTAGTGAGTATAAGGTGTAAAATCCCTACTTTTTAAAGTATTAGATGTTTTAAGTTAAAAAAATTCATCATTCATATATTGGTTGCCTGTTTTTGTTGTTGTCATAAGGTTATTTTTTAGTAAAAAAGCGGCCCTAAAATTGATGGATAGAGTGTTGGGTGAAGTCATGGAATTATGGTTACTATAAAATTCCACCATCCAACTGGTGGAGTTGAAAAATGTATCCACGTTTCTACAAACTCCACTGGAAAACTGGTTGGGCACCATTGGCTCACCGATAGTTCCAGAAGAACCTAGGTGGTTCTTCAAGGCACACTAGCTGACTGGTGTGTCCAGTTATAAGGAGTACTAAATACACCAGATGGATTTTAATTCACATATTTTTTTACCTTATTTATAACCCAATTCAAACCACAAATCCCCTATTTTTAAATTAATACCCCCCTCTTGTATCAAGATATCTCTCATTCATCTTCACTTGGTTCTTCAAGGTTAAACTAATCTGGTGATGCTAAAAGAGTGAATTTTTTATATTTTTATATCAAATTACTCTTCCTTGCTGAGATGTGATGATGGATCTATGATGGATTTTTGGTTTTTATGATTTTATGATGATGAAGTCTCCTTACCTCCATAGATCAGTTATGGATCTTTTATTTTCATGATACCTCTAAATTATATTGTGATCTACAATCAATTACAGATTTTTTATAGGTATGTGTCTATGAATCATCTTCTAGTACCTATTCTTGATGTTTTATTAAAATATAATTATAATCCATTAATGATCCTTTGGTATATTGGTGGTGGATTCGACGTTTCAATGACATCCCTTTGACCAGATATTGATTCCTCATGAATGATGGATGTTTCAAGGTTGGTTTATTTATATTAATCATCTTGAGATATTCTTGTTTTGGAATATAATCTTTGATCTATTTTCTAATTGATATATAATTAATGGATAAATATTCATTGGATATAAAAGAGGTTCTCTTTAAGAATTGATGAGGAATTCATGATCAGTTATGGAATCAGTAATGGATTCAGAAAATTGACATCCTATTCTTCAACATACCTTTAAACTAGTTCCATTGATTTAATCTATGAGGTATGTAATTATAGAATAACCTTCTTAAAATGGAATATTTTATGGTATCTCCCTTTTCGATGTCTTCCTTGATGAATCAGAACATAAAATAGAAATCCTTGACATGAGAACAAGTTCTCCATGGGTGTTCAATGTGGTTCAAGATTTAATCCCTTGATGAACTTTAGAGTAATTTATAAGAAAACATGATTTAGAATGTTCCTTACATTTTATGGAAAATGTATACTCTTGTTGGATTGATTCATGATGTGTTGGCACAACTTATAGTCCATTGTTGATGGTGTTTTCTTATTTTTGTGTTTGTGTGTGTATAACATGTGATACCCATATATGATCCTTGATTCCATGAATATTTCTAGAGTTACTTATTACCATGGTTTATATTTATCACATGTTATTATATGATGATACCATATTCTCATGATGAAGTGATATGATTTTCCTATTGTGCCCTTCTATAGTGTGTGTTTTGGCGGTACTATGTGATTATTTTTAATAAGTAGGTTGTCATGGTGTATTTACCGCTTAGAGGGGGAGGGTTCATGGTATGTACAAATGACTATGGTGGACCCTTATATAGGGTAGGATCATGATAGTCTTATGGTTTGGATGATACTTAGTGCCTTTAGGATACTAAGTAACATGTAGAAACTCAATGCCTTGGGGATACCAAGTTGCGTGTTCAATTGATCCTTATGGATGCTGAGTAAAATGTCATTAACCTTGTGGATAGTTCTTGATCCATTATGGAATCTTGATCATCCTTATAACATGGAGATGAAGTGGGTATCACTATGGATTTTGATTTATTATTTTTCATATGGGGTCTCGAAATATGATTCTTTATTATTTCTTTTTTCCTTTAATGTTATCATGTAATACACATGTTATACATGTTTAATGTTGGAACTATGGTCGTTCTATGCATGAACTGGAGTATGGTTTTCATTGTTGTTAATCATCAGTGGATGTTCGGAATGTGTGCCAGAAAAGTGATCATACAGAACAAGCAGATCACATTATTGAAGGTGGCATCGTTTTCCAGAGTTTACAAAATTTTTGGGCCTGAAAATAGACAAATGGAGAAAAGTGTTTTCGGCAAAGAGAATTGTGTGCCATTGTCTTGAAGTTGAAGAAACTTTCACGGAATTTGTTTTTCAAGATCAGGACATGAAAATATGGAAAAGGGAGAAGGGCGCCCAAGTTTTATGTCTGGTTGTGCAAGTGACTTATGCAGCAGAGACTTGCACGCCGAAAATTGCGTGCCGAGGGAAGACTTGCACGTCGTCGCGCAGGGTATCCAAATTCCTATAAATAGAGGTTGACCCCTCCTCATTTGTATAGAAGTTCAGACTTAGAGAAAATCAGAGCTCCCTTCACGCAGGTGTAGTGGTCGCGCAAGTGGTTGTGGGTTGCGCAAGTAGAAGTTGTGCGAAAGTTGTTTGATGCGCATCCAAGGTGGTTTGGGAAAGAAAGGAGGTGAGTCACCCAAGTTTGGAGTTGGAAAAGGAGGTGTTGCGTAGGTGGTTTGGTGACACTTGTGCACCAGGATTTAAGGAAGCGCAACAGTTGACAATTGCGCGCCAAAACCAGTTTGGGTGGAAAAGAGTGTGAGTCACACGAGTTTGAGGTTGAAAAAGAAAGTGTCATGAAAGTAGTAGAGGTGAACTTGTGCTCTATCTTTAAAACTTTCACGCCAGCTTGGAGAAGTGTGCCAGGTGTGGATTGAATCTCACCGGTCTTTTTGGGGCTACACGAAAGCTATACTTTTTTCCGATATTTTTTGTGCAAAGTGAGTTTAGTCTATGGGTGGAATTTGGACTTCAAAAGAGCATCTACATAAAACAGAGGATGTATTCAATAGCAATTATGAAGATACCTTCACATCTATTAACTGAGTGGGACTTCACCAAAGGCAGTGAGCCAGGGGGAGTCAATGGGAGTCACTCAAGGGACGCAGTAGGCTATCCATGAAAAGTTGTAAAGGCAGTGATTTTGGTACATAGTGACTATTCCCAAACCTTTGTAATCCACAATGAGTAAAGAATAGTGGAATTTGGTATGACCTACAACCTATTGGCATATGCTCCTTGGACGTAGCCATTAGTGGTGAACCAAGTAAAAAGTGTTATGTAATTTCTTTACTGTGAATGTTTTATTTATTCTCATATCCATCATACAGGTTAAACTAGTTTCTACCAACGTGGGAACAAGATCCATCAGTTTAAAATAAAAAGTTGACACCCTGATTTACCCCCCACCCCTTAGGATGTCTTGAGGTCCTTTATTTACACTTATTAATAATGAATTAGTGGTTTCCTACTGAGTTTTATTACACACACCCTGCACAAGAATCTCGATGTGTGCGCAGAATTCATGTGTATGGATCCATGAAAGGGAAAGGGGCCCATGAAATATAGTTCAGTCATGGATCATGTAGCTATTAGTGAGTCCAAGAAAAACCTTGGATCATTTTCTTAGAGTTTTATTTTGTTCGTTAATGTTTACTATTACTCTATTTGGATTTACATGCTTAGAACCTATTTATTTGTTGTATAAATTTTATGTCATATGATATTATATCCCCCTAACTTATTTACTCTAAGTTGTTATATTTTATTTATATTATTGGTGAAAGGATATGATATTGACGGTATAGTCTCTCCACTGATAGTATTAAGACACTCATTGGTAGTCAGTGGACACTTGTGTGTGAGGAGGTACACATGAGTTACTAGGGATCTTTATCTTAAACCTGGTGGTTTAGGACGGGGAATCACAAAATAGTATCAAAAAATAGTTTTCTTATTTTTCTCCCTAACCTAGGGAATGTTAAAAAGTAGACACGGTGTGTGGTACTTAGGTATGGGAGTTACCATGTTCCTAGACAACTCATGTGTAACAAACCTCTAAGTTACCATTGATGAGACTACTATTATAGTTTTTTGAGATTTTATATTGTTCATGCATCATGAGTTTGCACATAAGATCAAATTCCATATATATACCAATTTTGAGCATTATTTTGCTATCAATAATTATTTGAACGTCAACATATAATTATGTTTTGTGTGTGTGTGTGACTATGAATAACATGTATGAATAGAGAACTTGTTTAGTGAAATGAGGGATATACCTTGGGTTATGGGTAGACTCCTAAGAGAACCCTATGGGACCCATAGATTTATTAGGATCCATCCTATAACATTTGGGTTTTTTCAAAATGTTTTTAGTTTGACTAAAGTATAGGGATGGGAACCTTGTTTATGCCAAAGAGGGATATACCTTGGGTTTTGGGTATATTCTTAGGACAACCTTGTGTGATTCCTTAGACTGGTTAGGATTTTTCCTAACACCTCCTATTTTTTCTAAATGTTTTCTTTATGTTTCAAAAGATACCACCTAAAGGTGACTATCAGGAAAACCTTCTGATGTGGGCTAGGATCTAGCAGTTGGTATTCTTCCATATTTTAGTAATTAGGTATTTTTACCTCATACTGCTATGGTGAGTTTCACTTATGGAAGTAGAAAGATAAATATCAAGGACATGATATAGGTTGGCAGTATGCAAGTGGACCATAGCATAGCTTATTCAGCCTCCTCAAGAGGACTTCCATAGTGCTTAAACTATGGAAAGGTAAGACATTATTATAGGTTATTTATATCAAATAGAACCAAATTTAAAATGTTTGAAAATATGGGGAATCTTCAATAGTTTCTCTTTATATCTCTGTGGTTTAGGTTCAACAGGATCACATGACATATTTAATCTATGGCCCATGGATCCGACCAGGGTCTATAACAGCACACTCAAAAAATTATGACTCATACAGTCCTGGAATCTAATGGAAAAAGTCAAGGATGTGAGGAAGGATGAGTATATGTAGTGAATCAGAATCAATTAAATGATGGTGAATGGCCATCTGCTATTAATGGTATGGTCTTGATCACTTCTAGGCTGTCTTCACTTCATTCAGTACTGGTGCTTCTCATTCTTTTATATATTTAAAATTTATTATTGGAATTGAATTATAAGTTAAATTGTATTCTGAGTTTCTTTACCATGATACACCATTGGGCATAAAATTATACCATCTTTGACAATTCCCTGAATTTCCTATAGTCATTTCTAGTTACAGACATTTGTGGGATTTCATGATTCTACATATGATGAGTTTCAATTTGTTTCTTATCATGAACCGGTGGGATATCTATTGAGATAATGTTGATTATTATCATTGATAGGTTTATTTTACTTCACCAAAGGGATATGAGTTCGTGGTGACTGGTGTGTGGGATTTGGGATCAGTTATAGTGGTATTTGACATGAGACAACTTGGGATGATCATAGAGCATATTTTAGGCTTGGATATTTCAACAAGATTAGAATTTTTAATCTCTATTAGGATGTATCTCTAGATGATTTCATTGGACTTACCCCTGATAGAGGTGTTGATTTGAAGACCTAACTCATACCTAATGTGAATCCCATTTTGATACCACCTTATCGTATGGTGTTGGACATGCTGAACTATCTCAAGTAACTGCTCATGGAATTAGAACATAAGGGTTTTATTAGGATGAGTACATCATAGTGGGGGTATTTTTCTTATTCTCTAGGAAGGAAGATAATATTCTTAAACTCTCTATATATTATTGGAAGATGGATCATGTGATGGTGAAGAATATATATCCTTTTCCCAATATCAATGATCTATTTGATCTCCTATAAGGAGCTTAGTGGTTCTCTAAGAGTGGTCCTCAATCAAGTTATCACTAGTTGTGAGTTAGTTAGAAAAAAATCCCAAATATGGTATTTTCGAGTAGGTATGGGCTATACGAGTACTTGGTGATGTTTTTTTGACTGAAAAATTTTCCAGTAGTGTTTATGGTTCTGATGAACAATATCTTTAAATGGTATCATGACTCATTCATTATGGTTTTCATTGATGATATCATTATTTACTAAATTCCCCATATAAATATAATAGCAATCTTGAGATAGTCCTGGGTACAATTTGAGAACATTATATTTATTCCAAGATATAGAATTATCACTTTTTAAATCTGGACGTTCAATTCATTGTTAATTTAGTTTTAGAGACTGTTATTTACATGGTCCTATAAAAGCCTAAGGTAGTGATGTCCAAAATGTGTCCCCATAATTTGTTTGAGATCAACAGTTTTCTAGATTTAGTAGGATACTATTGGTTCTTTATCTAGTATTTTACCATTTAAATGTACCCATGACTGAGAAAATGAAGAAATTTGTGAAGTTTTAGTGGTTGGACTTGTGTGAAAAGGATTTCTTAAGCTGAAGAGGAGGTTAACTACAGATCCAGTACTAATTCTTCCTTATCCCTGGATTGCTGATTTTTTTTCGCAATTACTCTATAGTTGGTTTGGTGGTAGTATAAATATAAAGGGAGTGGGTAGTGGCTTTTGGTTCATGTTAGTTTTGACCTAATGAGGGAAACTATCCTACTCATCACATGGATCTGATATCCATTGTCCATGATTTGAAGTATTGCTGAAACTATATCTTGTGTAAGAGTTTTATTATACAAAAAGACCATGAGATAAGTTTTTATATGTTCACACAGTGGGTCACAAACATGAGTCTGAGGCACTTTTTAGAGAATCTATAAATTTTTAACTTTGAGATGACTTGTGAACAAGGTAAACAAAACATTGTTATAGATGATATTATCTATCAGAAATAGGTATCTTAGGATCTTGGTGAATGGACTTCATAGGAACAGTGATGTCTGATAATATTTTTAGCTGATTGGAGGATGGATTATTTCGAGTATTATGGATTTCTCACATGTTCTCCATTATTGTTCACATCTTATTTAGTATAGCAGGGGAAGGCCAGTCAAGAGGCTAACCCTAAATGTGATATGATAAAAGAATAGAAAGTAGGTGGTGAACTAATACCTAGGTGGTCAATGGATGAAAATAATGTAATCCTAGTACATGGGAGATTTGTTTTCCCTAATTTTATCTTGGAAGAGATGATGAGAGACTTCCATATCTCTAAGTGGGAATTGTATCCTAGGTAGACAAACATATATCATGACTCTAGGTGGAAATTGTAGTGTCCATTGATGAAGATGTACATTTCTAGATTCATTTCCTAATTACATAATTTCCAAAGGATAAAGGATGATCCCCAGTGCCCTAGTAGTTGTATCCATCCACTTACGGTGCCTATGTCAATGTGGGAGGATATCAGGATGGAATTTTTGAGAGGGTTACCCAAGACCTCGAAAAGACATGACACTTTTTGGGTGATTGTCGATTAGATAATGAAATGTTATCATTTCTTATCGATCCATAATACATTCTTAGCAGATGAACTAGGAAAGCTAGATGTCTATGAGATTTTACTCTTACTTAGAGTTTCATTGAGAATTATATCTAATAGAGACACTTTTTTTCACATCCTGGTTTTGTAAGGACTTACCGATGGTCTTAGGGACTTAATGAAGATTTATCACAACATACCATACCCACATAGATAGATATTCAGAGTGTATGATTTATATATTTGAGGATGTGCATTGGGATTGAACACTAGACTTCAGTGGAGTGTGGGATGATCACATAGACATGGTTTATTTTTCACAAAAAAATAGTAACTAGGCTTCTATTTTGATGGAAAATTATATGGTTCTTTATGATAGTCCATATAATTCACCTCTTTGTTGGAATGAGGCTAGTGAGGTAGTAGTTGTGAGGACTAGTATGGAACAAAACACCTCTGAGAGAGTTTAACTTATTCATAAGAGTTTGATCATAGCTCATAGCAGGAATAAGTCTTATTCCAATTATAGGATGAGACCTTTTGACTTTACTAGAAGAGATCATGTTTATCTGAAATTAACTCTTTTGTTAGGCCACTGAAATTTTAGGAAGTAAGTTAAGTTAGAATCACGCTATGTTGGACAATTTCAGACCCTGAGTAGATTGGAATAGTGGTGTATCATCTAGATTTTCTTCTCCCTAAAAATCTATAAGAGATGGGTTTCATATATCTCAACTTTATAGGTACATAACTAATCCTATGAATGTAATAGACTATAAGGATGTTTTAGATAGAGCCTAATGCATCATGCATGGAATTCTCAGAGTGGATAGTAGACCAAAGAGAGAAATCCCTATGAAAGAATACAATATTAAGTGTTTGGATTATATGGTGTCATGGATGGATCTAGGATGATAATTAAGAGTGGTAGGATGATGTTTTAACTCAATGTTCTGAGTTTTTTTGGAACATTTTATAATAATTATTCTCAAGTATGAAAAGTCATTAGAGTGGTAAAATTATAACAACCTCTCTTGTTTCGATGTATGATAATTTTTAAGTTAATAAAAAATGTTCCTCTATTGGTTATCCTCTATTTTTGGTTGTTAAGATGTTGGTTTTTAGTGAAATGTGCCATGGAAATGAATGGTTAGAGAGTTGGTTGAAGGCATAGAATAATGATGGTTTTAAACTATCATAGAACAACTTATGGACTCCACCAGATCACTACTGGAGTTGTTTCAGGTATGAAAGTTTCTATAGACCCCAATAGCTAGCTGGTGGTGCTTGAATAACCTAGATAGTTCTTTCATCCCCACTAGCATACTGATGATTCCAACTAGCTCACTAATGCACCCATTCTGAGGGTTCATTATGTGCACTCTATGGGTTTTAATTCCCACTATGTATTTAATTTATTTATAACCCTATTACAACACCAAGGACCCAATTTTGAATTTTATACCTCTTATATTATCTCTATAACTTTTCCATTCATCTCCCCTTAGTTTTTAAAGGTTAGACCAAACTGATGATGTTAGAATGGTCATTTTTCTATATATCTATTCCAAATTCCTCTTCCTTCTCAAAATATGGGTATAGATATATGATGGATCTACGATTCATAAAATGGTCCTACGATGAATTATTTCTTTTTATATCAATGATGAATCTTGCATTTTGACAATTTCTCTTGATCAGATCGATATCTATCTTCAATTATAGATGGTTTACATGTATGTATTTATGAATCATATTTATAGAACTCTACTTGATATTAGATTAATGATATAAATATAATCGATTGATGATAATTTGGTAGATCAGTGGGGGATTTAAAATTTCAATGAAATCATTTTGATAGGAGCATGATTCCTCGTGAATGGTGGATGTTTTTAGGTAGGTTTCTTTAGAAAAATCATCTTGATATCTTATTCTTCTTATATCGCATCTTAGATATCTTTTCCAATTGAAATATTCTATTTGGATCAATTTTTGTTGGTTATACCCAAGTTTATCTTCTAGAATTCCGGATGAATACATTATTTGTTCTTAAATCCATAATGGATCTAGTGAATTGACTTCCTCTTCTTTGATTTATTTTGAAACTAGTTACATTTATGGAATATGTGACGTATATAATTCTATAATGACCTTATTAACATGGAAAATTCTTTGTTCTATCCTTTCTAAACCTCTTCCTTGATAAACCGGAACCCAAGATAGGCATCCTTGGCATATAAGGAAGTTCTCTATGGGTGTTCAACATCATTTGGGCTTCAATCCATTAAATAAATTTGGAGTAATTTTTTAGTAACATTTAGGTATGAAGTTACTTACCTTTTGATTAATTTTTTACTCTTTTTTACTTGATTCATGATGTGTTGACATAGATTGTTTTCCATGATTGATGGTGTCTTCTCAAGGGTGTGTGTGTAGGCCGTGATATCCATATATGATCTATGATTCCATGAGTATTTCTAGGGTATCTTGTTATAATGCTTGATGTTAGTCACAAGTTATTATATGATGCAACAATATTCTCATGATGGTGTGTTATGATTGAATTATTTATATCTTCCATGTTGTGTTCCTTGGAGGTATTTTCTTGGTTTTCATAACAGGTGTGTCTTCATGGTATTATTACTCCTTAAAGGGGGAGTGAACATAACAAGTGACGATGATGGAGATAAAACCTTACATGGGTTATTATCATGATATCCTTATAGATCTTCTAAAACTCGATCCCTTGAGGATACTGAGTAATGTGCCAAAACATGATGCCATGTAGATACTCAGTAACATGGTTACTTGATGCTTCATGGATACTGAGTAACATATCTTTTTCATTGTGGATAATTCTAGATCAATTTTGGAATCGTGATTATACTTCTATAAGAGAGATAAATTAGGTATGTTCAGAGATCGTGGAGTCTTGTTTAGTACACGAGTTCTCATTGTATGATTGTTTACACTTTCTTGTGCATTTATTATTGTCATGGCATAAAACTGTTATACATGTGCACACTTATTAAGGAATAATTACTAGTGTCTTGTTGGGTTTTATTAAGCACACCCCACATGTCCATATCAATTCATGTGTAGAATTCATTTATAGGGATCCAAGAAAGTGTAAGGGTCCCATGGAAGATAGATGTGTCATGGATCATGGAGATGGTGG
This sequence comes from Viscum album, assembly GCA_963277665.1. Taxonomy (NCBI): domain Eukaryota; kingdom Viridiplantae; phylum Streptophyta; class Magnoliopsida; order Santalales; family Viscaceae; genus Viscum; species Viscum album. The sequence continues at coordinate 1,467,583,824 of OY728125.1, read as the reverse complement.
CGGTTCTGGATATACTCTGGTGGGTTTCCATATAGTTTTATTTATTTATCTACTAGCAAAATTAATCTATTTTTTCTTGACACACTAGAAGCCTATTTATTTATTTATAACTTCTATGTCATATATATGACATTCTCCCACATTTTTTACTATTATTTGTTACATTTTATTTATATTATTGGTCTAAGGATATGTTGTTTAGGGTATTGTCTCTCCACTGACGGCATTCAGACCCTCACCACTAGTTAGAATCCACTTACATAAGAGGAGGTTTGAATGAGTTATTTCGTATCTCCTACTCAAAATAAGTAGTGTAGGTTAGGTAATTACATAAGACCTTAATTTCTATTGATAATTCCAAGAAAATTTTAAAGTCCTCAATGTGACTATTATCATCTACTTAAGTTTTCTTCTTAAATATATTCATTCGAATTTATTCTATTTAAACTAATATAATTATATTTTAATAATTTATATACATTAATTTTACTAAATTAACAGTATTATCATGTTCTATTCATTTATTCTATCCATTAATAAAAACAAAATCCTCATTTATATGTACATGAATACTACTACCACCATCAGCAACAAAATTATTTTTTCATCACAACCCATCATTGATGATTCCAAGAATGGTTTAATGATGAAATATTATTTTAATGATATCATTAAGGTTCTTGTGTGACAACTTGGAAAACCTATTAATGATATGATCAATAAATTCTCATCATTAATTCAATCATTCAAAATAAGTGTTCTAAGGGGAAAATATTTAATTAAAATTATGTAATATAATTATATCCATTAATTCCTATTATAATTAACTTATAATTTTGATATATCACATATATAAACACTAAATAATATCATTATTCTTTTGGTATAATGATATAATAACAAAACTACCTCATAATCTTTCATTAAATCAGGGTATATCCATGTTTGGGTTAGTTTGACCACCTACTTGAAAAAAACTATAAATTTATATCATAAATGAATATAGGAACATAAAAATTGGTATAATATAATATAAATGTTTAAATAATTTCCCATTTTTTTAATTTGTATATGTTATATCAATATTTAATTCATCAATTAAGAAAACACTTTTCAATTGATTAGAATCATAGAAACATATTGATATTGAGTTCATCTTCAAGGCTACAAACTAAAACACTCATAAAAGGAATTTGGAATAACATAAATAATTATAAAACATAACAATTATTAAATTTAATGACCATTTAATTATTAACATTGGAAGAATATTTAATATAGAAACGTCTATTATGAAACTAGTACAAAAAATTAAATCTATAGACACCAACTATAGAAAATAAGTAGAATTCATGTAGAGAATGACTGTTTATGAAGATTATAAATAAAAAATGAAAGGATTAAGGTTATAAATTAATTTATTAAAATATATATGTTTTTAATACATGAGTTTAAATTATGTTATCAAAATTTAGGATAAGAGGTATAGTTTTTCTATAAAAAAAATTCCTCTATTTGAGATATATTTGGTATTATGAACCTAATTTAATTTATGTGGTATATATACCACCAATTAGATATTTTATATCATGAAATTACTATATTCATAGTATTTAAAATCAATTTTAATAAATCTCCTTCAATATTTTTTGATATAATTTCTACCCAATCCATAAGTTGGGGTTTTCCATCTCAGTTTTCATTCTACAGGACTCTTGTTATATTCACCACCTATTTTATTTTTCAATGGTGAATAAATTTACATTTAATAATTTTTATCATATTAATAATGAAATTTAAGGTATTTTAAAGTCTATATTTTTCTCCCTCACTTATATTATTTTTGATTCAAGAGTTACCAAAACCATTGTAAAACTTAATATTTTCCATGGTGAAAAAACCATCCTACTATTTTTAAAATAAAATTCTATATAGCTTCATAGAAAATACATCCCTATTAGAATACTAGTAAGTGGATATAGTTTTGTAATATATTCACCTAGGGTTAATCCCTCAAAAAGGCTTGGTTGAACATTGACTCAATCATCACCTTAATACATGATGACCGGACCTAAGACTACACACCTAGATAGAAACTCCTAGGGGATATGCTTTGGAATATTCAAATGATCTTTATAAACCATGATGAAGGATTTTTTAAACTATTTACTTTAACTCATACCAATTCAAACTATTGAACCCAACTATTATCTTTCATGGATAACCTAGCACATTTAATGTATACTCACCTCCAAGTTTATTTAAAAATATTACTTTCTATAACATTAAAGATACCCCCACAACTTCTAAGTTAATTAAAGGATGTTCTCATGGACATTCACATAATTACATTGAATGGGGACATATTTTTTCTATATTTTTTATCATATGTATTTCCATGTTTTCATTCATCTATAGGTTCATTTAATAATATTATGAAGTATATTATTGAATCATTTAGTGAATGTATTGGACATAATTAGGTAACAATTGGGTCCTAGAATTATATATCCACTTAATTCATCAACATGTATCATGAGACAAAATAGATTGTGTTTTGGTTTATTCCTCTCCCCATATCAGTATAATATCTTAGAACAAGGGCTTAACAGCATGCTTTGATGTCCAAAATAATGAATTCAATTAGTATGATATCAATGATTATTTTTATTCATGTTTTCATTTATTATCATGATATAGAATTCCATCGATTTAATTTGAGTATGGAACTATTTTGATTATTTATTCCTTAGATATCAATTATTACATGTTTATGTTATTATATATTCTACTATATGCTACCCCTTCCTGAGTATCTAATCCCAAACATTTTGTTTTCTTTACTAACAAAACATATAGAATAACTATGTGCATTTGATCATATGAGATCACCCTTTATGTTATGATAGCTTCCACTATATACTAATCCTTACTAAGAATCTGAGATCATCCTTATTTATTTTCCTTAAAAATATTCTCATAATGTGTCAATGTTTTTTATTATGTTTTCAAATTCAATAAGGATTAGTATATTTAGTGGAACCTAGTTATATAGAAAAAATAATATTAAAAACTCATAATATTTATATGGAACACTCTAGAAAAAAATAAGAATTGTATTTTACAATTCAATATCAAAAGATAATTATGTGTATTCCATCGTATAAAGATGGTGAATAATGTAAGTAATGATAACCTTATCAACACTCACATTCAATGTATAGAGTTTCCCTCAGAAAAATTCAATGAAGTGAGAGTTGAGGCTAATCAGGTCATATCCATATTAGGGAACTTGACTAGGGTTGTGAAAAATTAAATTTCCCTTATAAAGTGAAATATTGATATGTAACAAGGTGTAACTATGTTTCACCTATTCATGAAACAATAATCTCCATCATTTTTTGTAATAACTAATCCCTTGGTAATTGAATAATGGATCAATTCCCTATATGTTATCTTTCTCTCTCTAGAAACAAGTGAAAAAGAAAAGAGTCATCAAGGGAGTCTAAAGGGAGATACCAACCAATGGTGGTCACTAATTCAAAAAACAAAAGAGAAAGATGATATAAAGTACATGAAATGGGAAACTTTAAAGAAGGTATTCTATAAAAAATATTTTCCTTGAGACCAAAGAGAAGTAATGTAAAATAACATCCTCAATATTACAAAAAAGGAGGATGAAAATGTTGTTGATTATAATTATAAATTTAAAGGGTTAGGTGTAAATTCTATGGAATATGTATGTAGACCAAAAATCAATAATGATCATTTATTTGATAGTTTAAAATTCAACCTTCAAAGGGGAATGGTCTATTAGAAATTTTCTATTTATGAGGATATAGTCTCAAAGTCCATTAAGAAAAAAAAAAGAAGTTCTCTAGGATGTATGAATTCAATGGAAATTAGGAGAAGAATAGGTTATATTATAATCATGGGAAAAATATTGTGTAAAATGGGGAGAAATAAAGGTTGGGATTTCCCACATATGATAACTATGGGAAGAAGCACCCTAGGTGTAAAAACCCTTGTTTTTTAAGGCTATGCAATTTAGAGGAAATTTAAATTTTGGTTTTGAATTCTCATGAGATATTAGATGGCCATTTCCCCTAATAATACGATCTCAGATAATTTTTCTAACCACTCTATTGGTCCCGGAATAGGGTGGTAACCCTAGTACAGGAGTTTGGTGGAATTTTTGAGTCGTTCCAATCTCAAATAAATATTAAATATTTAACTCATTAAATATTATTTAATTAAATAAAACTTGAATGGAGATAAATTTTGATTTGAGTATTTTATTAAGATTAATACTCTAAGGTTGATTTTGGAATGTTTAGTTTTACCTAGGTGAGGTATAAACTCACATCATGCACTGGAGCTGGGTTCGGGCCCCTTTTTCTTTTTTTCCCTTTTCTTGTTCTTCAATTATTTATTTAATTTTTATTTCCTACTCTCTATCATTGATTTTGGTGTATTCTACTTTGGGGCCCCTACATCTTACATACAATAGAGGGAGAGGGAATGAACAGGAATGGGAGATCATCATCTGGGTGCTCATCTGGATCTATATCAGAGATAGATGGTTGTGTATAATTGATTTGATAAAAATATTCAATGTATTATTCTTGTAGGTAGTACCTATTATTGGTTTTATATATAAATTCATATAGACTAGTTTTTTTAATTTTTAATGACCCATTATGATTTTTGGAGGCTCCTTAGGGGTCTATATAGGATTAATTAAAGAAAAATAGGGTTTTGGGATGATTACAGGGGCTTCTATAGAAAAAATAATGATCACATGGTATGTGGTTTCAAGAACACATTTGGTGTGTTATTTCTATTTGAGGAATATTATGTTTTTGTAACTAAATGACTTTTACTTTTTTTACACACTATGTATTGGTACCTTGTCATGTGGTTGAGCGCATAGGAAGACACTCTATATAAGGGGACATGGTCGTATAGTAGTACAAAATCAGACCCAAGGTGTGCCTTGTATATGTAGTAGTACATGGCTAGACCCCATGTATTCCTTGTATATGTAGTAGTACAATTCTAGATCTCTGGTGTACCAAGGTCATGTATAATTATATGGATAGGGAGGGTATTTTGGAGTACACATCATGTACCCAGGGTTCACACTATGTACTACACCCTTATTTCCCATTTGAGTATTTCTATGTGATTTTTCACACTAGAAATAGAATTATACAAAAGAGGAGTCCATTTTGAGTATTCTTCCATATAGATTGTGATGGTGGATCCCTTGGGTGATTTTAGGACTTCTATGAGATGGTAAGGGATGAGTAAGCTATAATGGAAAGGTTATTCCTCAATTAAATGGAACCTTAGGTCTCTTAAGAGGTACATAAAATGAGACCATGATGATATTCATGTGAATAGGAAGAGGGAAATGAATATGATCACTAAGTTCATCAATTTAAGGTGCTTGGATAGCCTCTGGATAACATGATTGGGTTGAAACTCAACGAGATAGATAGGTGTGGTGTTTGGGTCAATATATAGTGAATTTTAAAGGCGGTGGTATTGAGGCCATCTACCTTATAAGGGGCACCCTTTTAGGATCATAAAGTCATGAAATGTTGGAAATAGGTTATGGGATATGTGACCCTTGATAAATGGGTGCTGGACTAAAAGACTGGTACGTGATCAGGATCCCAAGAGGGATACCACTGCTTATCTTCTGGCCTAAAGGGCCCTAAGAGGAATGCCTCCATATATGTAATAATTATGAGGATCCTAATAGGAATTCCTCTTATTTCATGTTGAACTGGAGGATCCAAGTGGGTACATGTTGATAGGCCAAACTTGAATGGGTGTGATCACAACGACATTAATGCACTAGTTCCCATTAGAACTCCAAAATTAAGTGTTCTTCTGAGAGAGTAGTAATAAGATGGGTTCTTTCATTTAGATAACCCTCTAGTATAAAGTTATGCATCAATTTATTTATCAGTCAAATTGAAATTGAATGGACATAGATAATTATAAATTAACTAATAATTCTTGGGGTATATTCCACCCTCAACTACTTTTATGGACTATCTCTAAGGACACCTAAGACCCAGCACTATATATCTACTACATTATATCTTAGTTCCACCTGAATCTTGAGTGTAACAAATCATTATGTTGTATATGGTTCAAAATATATATATATTTATACTTTTATATCTATAGGTATGAAATAAATTATATATCAATTTGGATTCCCAAAAATATTTGGCTTCAACTATTAATTAATAAAGTTGTTCACTTAATTGTATTTTGATCTAAGTTGAATGTAATTCATTCTTATAGAGCCTTGTATGCCTAGTGAGATCAATATCCAATTATTGATGCTAAAATTACTGGAATTACTAGTTTTTTTGGGATTCCTCCCTAAATTGGAAAACAAAGTAGGGTGTCAACTGCATATCAAAAACCCCTCTTAGTTAGAATATCACACAGGATGTTTGTAATGCTAGGATCCAAATGATCACAGTGGTTTTCTGGTGGAAAAATTACCCCCAAGCACTAGATGTTTGTGACTTCCCTAAATCTGATGATGATCCCCTCAATTTATTCTTAGGATACTCCTTAGGATCAAGTGGTCATACCTTGACTAAATTTCCAAGATCTATCTAGCAATAGGTTGTATAGATGATGAATTATGGATGTCAAGTTGTCATATTGTATCAACATAGTTTTCCTTATATATATTTCCTAAGGTTTGTTCCATTATTAATTCATTCTAGTTTTCAAATTCTTTATTACCTATGGACCAAGACCTAGGAATATGACATCATACTGGACTATGGAATCTTGAGACATCATCTAGTTTTTAATAGTTACATGTGGTTCGATTAGTATTCCTAGGACACCTAGGATTATAATTGATCCCTTACTTATAGGATTCCTGGATAATACCTCAAACTCTACCTTATTGTTTTTAGAGGAATATATGGGTGACCTCGGGACTTGGAATTGCATCCCCCTAAAGTGATATTGGCTGATTAGAGACATCTCTAACACTTGCTGAAGCAGGTATGGTCGGACCCAGGTTTCCATTTGACCGAATGTATGACACAATTTATTTAATTTATTATCAAGATCACAGGCCTAAGGATCAAAAGTTTTTTTTACTCCATTTTTTTATCGGTTATTATGGTTATATTTCATGATCATGCACCTATGAAAATGGGTTATAGCTTAACCATTGGGGGTGGCCTACTAAGATTCATTTCTCACCATTTTATATACACCTCAGTGTGTCTGCATACCTTATGTAAATTTTTATATTGATCACAAATGCAAAATAGATGCGGCGAAGGATTAGGATTTCATGATCAAGTAAAACCGCTCATGTGGAGTATTATGATTGGGATATAGAATCTTGAAATGGTTTTAGAGAGAGGGTATGTGGTACAGCTCAATGTTGGTAGTAGATCCTTGTACTGTTATTATTTATTTATTTATTTTACTATTATACATGTGATCATCCAAGTGGGTGATTATTATTTTTATTTATTCCATGGTTGTTTGGGCCTTTATGAAATTTCAATTATTATTCATTTTTTTATATTTATTTCTTACACATTCTAATTATTCACTACTTTGGGTGGTTTTTTTATTTTATATATATCATCCACTCTAACATAGGCATAAAGTCTCCCTACCACCTTAGACTCCTACCTCTATTTAGAATCCTCTATCATACTAGGAGTTACTTTTGAGGTCATGTGACTAACCATATCCAGTTACTATTCATAGTGAACCATAGAAAAGATCCTATAAATTGGTTTCTAAGCAGTTAATTTCCTATTGTTTTACTATTTAGGATATGGTAGATGTGATTATTTGGGATTTGTGGGATCCAATGATTGATATCATACTTTTTCATTGAGAATAGTTTTTTTATTAAGAATTCCAAGTTTCTAGGGATATGGGATGGGTTTTAATGTTTTTTGATGCTATGGTTTTGTATGTTTTTTAATTAATTGATGCACATGTGGTTTGGATTTTATGATTTATGATGGAATTATAGATCATGGTCCATCGGAAAGAGGCCAATGGTTTGATTTTGAATCATAGCCTGTAGAGGCAAGAGGAATATCATGCATTATGTCAGGCATGTAGGATCCACATGTTATAGGCCTTCTAGTTTGTGATTTTACTGATTTGCAAGGCACAATTATTTAAAGTGTGAAAAAAGTACTCTTACAATGTTTTACTATTTGAGTACTTAGTGGATTTCTACTCAACTAGGATGAATTTTATACGGATATCATTTTTAGGGAATGTCATGTCTATCTATAGTGATACATTTGATGATGAGGTTGATGAAGTTTTCCTCATACACAGTAGGTGTAGTGACCTTGGTGGCTTATCATGGAATTTAATTCCTTCATGGTAAACCCCTTGGGGTGTTGTAATTTCATTTTATTTATATAAAATTCTAGTAAAAACCTATAAAATTATTTCTTTTATAGATTGGAAAGGTATTTTTCATAATTGGCCTTTTTGTACGGTTATCCAGAAATATTATCTAACATGATGCTTATAGATACCCAACCATTCCTTGGTGAACTATAACCACAAGAGGGCATTATCATAAATGGATACCTAGTGAGGGTAAGTTCATCATCTTTTCTACATTTAAAAAATAACCCTCTAGGTATAATCCCTGTTTAAGTTCTTTTATAGAGTATTAGTTCCTAGTAGGTTCATTCATGGTAGTTGATTCATTAAATGGTAAAGGAATTAGAAAATACCCTTAAATTTATATATTAAAAATGTGTTTCACTCAAATGGGGCTCCAATTACATCTTATAGGGTATTTTATCTATAACATGTAATTGATAACCCATATAATCAAACCCATGTAGTCATGATTTGACCCTTATAGATTAATATTATAACTACCAGCCTTTGCAATTACCCTTATTATAGTGGGTTGTAAGGAACATTAGATGTCATGTAATTGTCAAGGTGGGAATGAGGATGTTCCTCATGTGTTATAATTAAAATATGATATAACCTATATATGGGAGAAATTTCTAATTGATAGTTGGACATAATGACCCTGACATGAGACCTAATAGGTAGGGATAGGTAGAATACCTAGAGACCCATAGTTTAATATGAACCCTAGTGGATCAATGTTTGGTATGATCAAGAGATATTGAAAGAGTAGTTATCCTATGAGTTTTTTTCCCTTTAGGAACATTAAGAACGAGAGGTTCTTTAGGTTGTGTGATGAATTCATGGGAGTTGATTTGGTATTTGGTGGTGAGAACCTTGGGTTTTGAGATTTAGGTATCAAAGTGTGGTTTTGAGGATAGGACTAGGGTGACATCTAGCCCTTTGTGTTTTGGATGCATCTAGTGGTGTATTCCGAGCATGGGTGGAATATCATAGATGGAATGACATTGAGTGATGGATAAAAATGTGGATTAGGATGAAATGATTGTGACTAAGGATGATTGACTATGGTTCTAGAACAACACCATGATATAGGATTTAATTTTATGGATCGTGGAACAAGTGGGGCCTCAATTTTAAAAGATGAGTTCCAAGGGATCTCCTATCAAGTCAAGACTAACATTTCCAAGATCACAATCAGCATAGTCTTGGTGAAATGCGGCACATGGAATTGTGAGTCATGCATAGTGATCGAGTGGTATAGGATTGTTCACCCTCAATATTGGTTGAGATAGGAATAATAAATTTATATTATTCATGGTCCCATTTAAATTGTAAATCGGTGAGTGGTTATGTGTGAGCATAGAACTAATGGTTTAAAGGAATTTTGTGGGCATGGTTTCTTAGGAATTGTGATGAAATAAAAAAATCCCTCCAAGGTTGAATGTATGTGAGTGTGAATTAGTTATTATGGAACTATCAAACCAAGGGTGGACCTTAACACACATTATTGGGGAGGCATGGTATCAGGGATTGGTAGTTGGTTAGTATGTCTTGGGAGCAGTAGCATGCATCGTTGACAGTGGATCCATTGGGAATGCGCTCGAGGAGAAGTATAAGGTAAGACCTATAGTGGGGAGTAAAAAATGGCCATTTGAATGTGGTGAAACTTGTTATGTATTGAAATTTTATGATTTCAACGGGAACCATTCTTAAGAAGTGATAAAGAGATATGTTTTTTATGTTACATGTTGGTGCTCAGGAATGATTGGGTTTTTCCATTCAAGTAATTTCATCTGGTGATGGACAAATCATGATCCATGGAGTTAGTTTTAGGTTTTGAGGTAGTAATAAGGATAATTCTATACCGGGGAGTATCAAATTATTCATGGTGATGTGATACTTATGTTGTTAGGTTCAAGAATATATTGGGATCTAGATTGAGTGATTCAATGGTCCTCTAAGGATGTGTTTTGATTGAAGGTTCTGGAAATGGGAAGTATGATGGATCAGAATCGGCCAGTGTAAGTTCAGTTCTATTGTGGGGAGTATTGTGAACCAAATGATGAATTTTGGATGATTTTGTGATTAATTATGATGGATGGGTGTGTTCAGACACCACCTTAATAGTTTACTAATGGTGGAAAGTGGTGGCATAACCTCTTTGGGTTGTATAATTTATCATTGGAGTTGAGTGGAGAAACTTGATTATTGTTCTAGACTATAACACAATAAGTTTAGGATGAATTTATGACTAAGTTGGGTTATAATGTGTGGTTAGAATACCAATAAAGCTTCTATATGATGATAAGTGTTATGTTGGGGAGGTTTTAATGACCCATGTTTATCAAAGTTATAAAATTTAGGGAAGATTTGAATTTTTAGCTTTGGATGCTCATAAGGGGTAAAATGGAAATTTTCATCTACATAATGATATTAGATATATTTTTTACCACAATATTGTTCTTATAATAGTTTTTTACCCTATTATAAATTTTTTGTAGAATTCTAATTCATTCAAATTTTCTAAGAATATTTAATATTTAAAAATTAAATATTAATTTATTCCAGCACATATGAACGTTGATAAAATATGAATAGAGTTCTTAATAGATGTTCTAAAAATTTGGTTGAGTATAGATTATAGGGGGGTTATTATTCAAGTCATAAACTCCCATCAGGCATTAGTTCCAGGCCTGAGTCCCTTTTTCTTTTCTTTTCCTTTTTATTTTTCTTCATTTTGTTTATTTATTTTCTTTTTATTTTCTGCTATCCTCATTTTCTTATTGAATATTCCCCATAGGAGAACCTATTTTATATATATGAGAGAGGGATATGTATATAATAGGGAGAGGGAGGAGGGATCAGCACTAGAGAGTGCATCTGGACCTGGATTGGAGCTCAGTGGGTGTGAGGCGCAGATCTGGTGTGAAGCATTGTCATTTGAAACCAAAAGACAGGGAATATTATTTTAGCCATAAATACCTATAGATTAGTTTTTTATGTTTAATGACCTATTATTATGATTTGGACCACATGGGGGGTCGATCTAGGCTTAATTGGGGAAAACAAGGGGTTTTTAGCCAATTGTAGGGGTTCTTGTTTGGGAAATCCCAATCACATGGTATATAGTTTCAAGAACATACATTGTGTGTTTTTATTGTTTATCGAAGATGAATTTTTTGGAACTAGACACCATGTGATATGATCACACGTCATTTAGTGTTATATTTCCCTGAGGTTATGTACCTATCCATACACCCCATGTATGGGGGACATGGTCGTGTAGTAGTACACAACTAGACCCCATGTGTGCCTGGGTCATGTAGAAGTACATAGCCAGACCCCATATATTTCTTTTTCATATAATATTACATAGCCTAACCCTAGATTTTCATAGTCTATGTTTAAGTTCTTGTCCAGGGAGGTAATTTTATAGTACAGGTCGTGTACTACACCCATGTTTCCCATTTACAAGTTTTGGGTGATTTTGATCCACAAAGCCATAATTAGAAAAAAAAAAGGACTCCATTTCAATAATTTTTCTTCTTAGATCATGATATTTAATCCCTTAAATTGATTTGATGGATTCAAAGAGCTAGTTCAGGATGAGTAACTTATGATAGAGAGGTTTTCCTTTAGTAAATAGAACCAGAGGTATCTTAATGGAGACATTGGATGAAACCTTGATGAGGTTTGTGTGAATATAATGATGGAATGGAATGTGATCACTGAGTTCAACAGTTTATGGTACTTATTACTATCTTTGGATAATAGGAATTGGTTGTCTCTTGAAGATATAGATAGGATGGGTGTTTGATCCAACCAAGAGTGACTTGGAAAGGGGTTGGGCTTAATGAAATCTCCATTATGAGGTATTCCCTTTTAGGCCTAAAAGGAAATGATATATTATAACTGGGTTGTGGGATGCAGGGTCCCAAAGAGATAGGCGTTGGCCTAAGGGACTAGTCTATGACAAAGGATCCCAAGGGGGTTCCTCCACTTGTTCTCTAACCTAAAGAGTCCAAAGAGGGATTCCTTTGTTTATATACGAATTATGAGGATCCCAATTGGGATTACTTTCATACATTCTTCCCCAGAAAACCCAAGTGGGTTCTCGTTGATACATAAAATAGGATTGGCTGTGATCACACTATCATTAATGCACAGAATCCTATAATAACTCCATAGTTAAATGTTCTTGGGAGAGAGAATTTATAATATGGGTACTGGCATTCGTCCAACTATTCAGATTCACGTTAAGTATCAACTAATTTATCGATGAAATTTAAATTGACTAGAATTAAGTTGTTATAAATAAATTGGAAGTTTTCAATGGTTGTTCGTCCCTCAAAAACATTTACATTTGGGTGCCAATAATACCTAGGACCAAGACCTACATATCTATTACATCGGATGTTGGTCCTTCCCTAATCCTAAGTGTGAAAAATCAATATGTTGTATATGGTTAAAATCATATGTATATTTTTATTTATGTATCTAGAGGTATAAAATAAATTATATATCAATTTTTATTCCCAATAGATTATGGATTCAACTCTTAATTAATAAATATAGTCATTATAATATAATTTAATATTGAATTAAAAGTAATTAATTCTTGAAGAGCATTGGATTCTTCGTGAGCCCAGGATTCAATATTCAAAGCTACTATTACCAGTTGGCATAGTGATTATGGTATTCCTCCCATCACTAGGAAAATGATTTGGTTGCAGAGTATATCTTGGAAACTCCTTTTAGTTATCTTATCACCCAGGATGACTATCATGCTAGGATCTAGATGATTCTAGAGGGTTTTTAGTGGTCTCATTTCCCCCAATAAGTAGATTTTTATGACATCACAAGGATCATAATGATCACCTAAAATTATTCCTAGGATACTCCTTAGGATTTTGTGGACACACAATGATTGAATTTCCCAAATATGTATGGGAATTGTCTATAGAGCCCATTATTTATAGATGTGGAGTTATCATCTCATATCAGAAGAGTATTCTATATATATATATATATTAAAAGGGTAATCCCCTTAATAATTAATTCTAAATTCCAAATTCTGGATTTCTTATGGATCAGGTCATAGGAATCTAACATCGTATTGTAAAAGGGAACATCTAGATGTCGTTTGGGTTCCACTGGTTCCACTCAGTTTGAGTATTCTACCTATTATTCCTAGGATCCCACTTAGAGGCTTAATTATAGGATTTCTAACTGATTCCTAGTATTTTACACTATATTTAGTGGATGTGAGTATGGGTGGACCTGAGGTTAGAACTTGTATCCCCCTATGGTGACATAGCTTTTATAGAGACATATTTGGCGCTAACTGAAGTAGATATGGTCAGACTTGGGTAGCCATCAGGACTGTGGTGTGAAATTAGTTATTTAATTTATTTTTAGGGTCATATACTTAAGGATAAACAATTGATTTATTTTATTTTTATTCAAATTGCATCTCATCTAGGTTGGGCATATTTCATGAGCATGAACTTATAAAATTAGGTTATAGGTTCACAGTTGGGGGTGGACTACTGAGATTCATTTCTCAGCCCTTGTATGTGCACCTAGATGTGTGTGTAGAAATTATGTCAGTTTTGTAGGTTGATAAAATATTAATGATAGATGAATTGGTGTCATAATATTTCATTATATAGTTATTTCACTTTTGGTCAGTCTCCTAATCTGGTTGTAGTAGCTCGACAGGGTTTTAGAACCCAGGTATGTGGTGAGACTTGGAGTTATCATTAATTCCATTCACTTTTATTATTTATTTATTTTATTCATTATTGTACATGTGATCAGTCCATTGGTCAATCAATTATTGGATATATGGAATGGTTTTTCACACCTTAATGACATTTAAGTTATTATTCAGTTTTATTTTTATTTAATGATTTGGATTTCTAATTAGTTATTTTTGTGTATGGTATTTGGTTATTTTATAAGAATTTTTCACTCTTATATAAGGTTTATAGTCTCCCGAAAGTACCACCTTAGACCCACAATACTAGTTAGAATCCCCCGGTGTATGGAGATGTGTTCTGAGGTCACATAGAAAACTTAGTCTAGTTACTATTCATAGTGAACCGGGGTGGGGATGTTACATTAGGGATTTAAAAAGGGGAAAATGATTTTGTTACAAGTTTATAGAAAAATGACATCAAGATTGTGAATGTAAAGGGATGTTAGAAGCAGTTGATGTTCAATGGTTTAACTATAAGGAGAATGGAAATTATGTGAACCAATTCCAAAAACATCAAGGGAATTTACTTCATAAAAGGACAAGAGGTAAAGGCCAAGCTTATGTGATTTACATATATGAAGTAGAAGTTCCTAATGACATGGGAGTGAGTAATTTTAACATATCCTAAAAGTTATATAATGTTTTATTTGATACTAGATCTTTAAACTATTTTTATCTTCAATGTCTTCTAAAAACATAATATATTTTCCTATCACCCTAGTAAGGGAGTTATCAATTAATACAATGAGTGGGAATCTTATTTTAAAAAATATGTGATAGTAAGTTCAAATTATGATGCATGGGAATACCCTATTTTCAAACATGGTTATTTTATATATGTTTTAATTTTATATGATACTTTGTATTTATTGGATTTAAAATTATAATTCAAAAATTTATTACCAAGAGAAGTATATTATAATTCATTAATATGAGGTTGAATATCTTGTATTTAGAAGGGAAACTCCATCATCTATAACTTGTTGGTATCCTCCTATAGCATCTATCCTTTTTAAAATTCTGGTAATAGGATAAGATCAAGATATTTATATTGATAAGGAGGATATACTAATAATATAGGATGTACCCATGCTATAAAATTTCATAGATGTTTTTCTAAAATAATTACCTATTCATCCCCTAGAGAATGAAGTTGAGTTCTCCATTAAACTCGCTCGTGGTGAATGGACTATATATAAAAATCCCTATATAATGGAACTATTGGGATTTATGGAGTTGAATAAATAGTTGTAGTAGTTGTGTGATAAGGGATTTATACACCCAAATGCTTCAACATGTGGTAACCCTATTATATTCAGGAAAAGAATGGTGAGTTTATGAGACTATTCATCAATTATAGGAAGATAAATACCATTACTAAAAATAATAGGTATCATTTACCATTAATTAATGACTTATTTGATCAACTTCGAGGAGACTAATACTTTTCAATGATCGATCTTTTCCCTGGATAGCATCATTTAAGGGTGAAGATGTTTGATATATCGAAGATGACATTTTAAAAAAGGTATGAACAATATGAGTTTTTGGTAATTCCTTTTGGATTGACTAGTGGACTTTCCATATTTATGGATTTGATAAAAACACTATTCAAGTATTATATTTATAATTTTTTTTATATTCATTGATGATATATTGATATACTCTAAGATCTATGTGGAGCATGATATTTATCTGTAAATAATTCTAGAGACCCTTAGAAAAAATAATTTTTTGGGAATTATAATAAGTGTGAATTTTAGATTAATGATGATTCTTTTCATGGCCTTATTATTTCCAGGGATGGAATATATATTTACCATTCAAGGATAAAGGTTTTAAAATAATATCCTACACCTATGACCATAATTGATATCCAGTTTTTCTTATGTTTAGCATTTTATTATCGACAGTTTTTCCAAAATATCACTCTCTCAGCCACACATTGACCATGTTAACACAAAAAGGATTTAAATTCACATGTTTAGGGGAATGAAAGGAAGGATTTTTAAGATATTAATAGAAGAATTATTAATAACCCATTATTAACATGAACATTATGTAAGGAAGGATTTTTAATAAACAGTGTTGCATTGAAGAAATGAAATACATGTTTCCTTATATAAAATGATAGAGTGATTACCTATGCATCATGTAAATTGAAAATCCATGAATAAAACTGTCCAAATCATAAACTTGAGCAATCATCCATAATATTTTCTTTGAAAATAAGGATGCACTACCTCTATAGTGAAATATATTATATATATATGGACCAAAATATTTTTAGGTATATCTTCTCTTAGATGTATCTCAGCATGAGGTAAATGAGATGGTTGTAACTACTCAGGGACTATGATTTCATGATACACTACCACCCTATGAAGGAAAATAAGGTGGTTGATGAATTGAGTATAAGAGACTATAGAGTTATGAACAAGATGAGGATTAACAAGGATCCTATATACATATATGTACTAAATATGGATATAGAGACTTTTATTAATGGGGAGTTATCTTCCATTTTGTAAGAAATTGTTAAAATATACTTACTAGAAAAGATAGAGGGGTCCCAATCTGATAACGAGGACTTATAAAGGAATATTAAAGTGGTAAATGATGGTAAATTTATAAAATTGGTCTATAGATATGACGTGTTGAATTTTGGGAAAATTTTATTCATTCCATCCATACCATAGTTGAAAATGTGACCTTTAGATGAGTACATATCTCAAATTTCTCTATACACCCTATTAGTGAAAATATGTATAGGTATTTAAGATAAAATTTATGGGGGATGGTATGAAGAAGGAAATTGTGAACTTTGTTTATAGATGCTTAGTATTCTTATAGATAAATGCAAAAAGATAATATCCTAAGAAAGTCAAGAAACCTATTCCTATAGCTATATAAAAGTGGTATAATATTAAAATAGAATTTGTAACTGGACACCCAAAGACACCAAGAATGAATGATTCTATATGGTTCATCATTCATAATCTTACTAAATATACTCAATTATTAAAAATAAGAAAATATCTACCACTTGAGTGCCCTTCCCATATCTATATCAAGGAAATATCAAGGCTCTATGGGGAACCACTACTAATTATATTTGATTGTGACCCTTAGTTCACATTGAAATATTGGAAGAGTCTTCAAATGGATCTTGACTTTGAGATACATTTAAGCAGTTCATATCATCCCCAAGATGATGTGAAGTCTGAAAGGAATATCTATACATTGAAAGACATATTGAGATCATGTTATCTTAACATTTATGGTATATGATATCAATATATTCCATTGGTGTTATTTTTATACCATAATAGCTTCCATTCGAGAATCTAGATGGAACCATATGAATCATTTAATGGGTAGATATTTCATACTCTAACCTATTAGGAAGGAGTTAGTGAAAGAAAACGGGTTGTCCCCGAGCTTTTAAAGGAGACTATTTTTAAAGTACATACTATTCGAGATCATATTAAAACATCCCAAATGAGAAAAAAGATTTGTGCGGATAATTGAAGTAAATATTTGGAATTTCAAGTTGGGGATCATGTATTTATGAAGGTTTTACCATGGAAGGGAGTTGTAGGATTTGGTAAAAATAGAAACTTATTCCTAGGTTACATAATAATATTGTTATCATTATGTGGCATGGGATGAATATTTTCAATATAATATTGTTATCATTATATTCTCATAATCTCCCGTCTTGTAGATTACCAAGTGAGATGTTCAGGAGAATAAGTCTCATCCACCTACGATAACTCACACATGACGGTCTGTATAATGTGTGTCCCATCATAGTAAATCATCCAAACACAGAACTATATTTAATAATATTTTTATAGAACTTCAAGGTTCTTATCATAGTGGGGAACTACTATGACTTTATTAATGCAACAAATACTCTAGGACATTATTACATTATAGTCATGCAGAACAATGAAAAATGTGTAATAAGATGTTTAATATTTAAATAAATAAAATATTGATGTTATCAAAGTATAGACTGTTGGTTCTAGGACATCAACTCCAATAAACTCCCATTTGGACTAGATCCAACTACCTATGACTTTCATTCCGCTAGACATCACATGAGGATCATGTTTTTACTGAGTCAAGGCTTTAGTAAAGGGTTCTGCCATGTTGTATTCTAGGGAAATAATGCTCACTGCAAATTCACCTATCTAATAAAAATAACTCAAGAGATGATACTTCTATTGTATGAGCTTCATCTGCTGATATGACATTAGTTATTTTTTTAGAGCCACTGCTGTATTATTATCAAAATAGAGTGTGATGAGATCTTTACTACTAGGAACAACATCCATCTCATGGACAAAGCTCCGCATCCAAACTACTTTTTCATCTACCTTAGAAGCTGTGATATACTCAGACTTTACTGTAGAATCTACGACCACACCTTTCTTTGAGCTCTTACAGCTCACAGCACCTCCATTCAAAGTGAATATGTATTCTATTTGAGACATCATTTCATCTTGATCTGTCTAGAAACTAGAATCTGCATATCCTCTAATGACTAGTTCCTCATCTCCTCTATAAAATAAGAACATATCCTTAGTACGCCTCAAATAATTAAGCGTAGTCTTGACTTCCATCCAATGGTAGTCACCTGGATCAACATGATATCTTCCTAATACACTCATTGTGCAGGATACATCTAGCCTAGTACATAGAATAAAATACAAGTCTGACATAATTGTAGAATTGTATGGAATCCTTTCCATTATCTTTCTTTCTTCAAGGTTCTAAGGAAAAATTTTATGGGAAATATGAATTCCATGTGACTCTGGAAATAATCCCCTCTTATATTGTTCCATAATGAATATCTTTTGTATATTGTCAATGTATGTACTTTGACATAGGCCTAGAAATCTCTTAAATCTATCACGATGGATCTTGATCCCAAGAATATATGTTGCCTCACCCAATTCCTTTATGGAGAAAAATTTATTCAACAATGCCTTAATAGATTGTAATACTGGTATTTCATCTCCAATAAGTAATATGTCACTAACGTATACTATTAGGAAAATGAATGCACTCCCACTAAACTGTTTTTAGACACAATGCTCACATTCATTCTTTATAAAACAAAGTTTTGTTATGGCTTCATCAAAATGAGTTTTCCATTACCTGGATGCCTGTTATAATCCATAAATGGAACTTTGAAACTTGCATATTTTATTGGCATCATTTAGAATCACAGACCCTTCAGGTTGTGTCATGTAGACATCTTCCTAAAGTTTCCCATTAAGGAAGGTTGTTTTGACATCCATTTTCAAAATCTCATAGTCATGGTATGTGGAAATGGACAGTAGAATTCTTACGGATTTTAGCATTGTAAATGGTGAAATGGTTTCATCATAGTCAATGCCTTGATTTTTTTTAAAACCTTTTGCAACTAGTCATGACTTACGGGTACTGAATTATCCTTCCATGTCTGATTTCTTCTTGAATACCCATTTTCAACCAACAGGCTTTACATCTATTAGAGGATCTAACAAAATCCATACATGGATTTGGTATATGGAATCCATTTCATAATTCATGGCTTCTAGCCACTTGGAAATATCTGTGCCACTTACTACTTCTTTATAGGTTATAATATCATTATTATCAACTAATAATGAGTCACCATCCTCAATAAATATAAAATCTTACCTTTTTGGTTCTCTAACCTCTCTTTGTACTCCTACGTTGTACTTGTATCTCTCGAACAAATCATTATTCCATAGGTCATTGTGGAATATTCTCTTGTACCAACTCTTTTTTAACTTGAGCCTCAACTTCATCAAAGTTTATCTCTCTCCCACTATCTCTTTTGAAGATGTTCTCCCTCTCAAATAATATGGTATGTCTTGACACTATAACCATTTTTTCTAAGGGTTCGTATAGTTAGTATCCCCTTGTTGCCACGGGGTATTATATTAAGGTACACTTTGTTCCTTGGGGTGTGATTTTGTTAACTAAAGAGGCCTTAATAAACACTTCAGTTCTACACACGTGTAAATTCGATAACATGAATTTTCTTCCACTCCAAATCTTGTATAGAATACCATTTATCAATTTTTTTGGTACTAGGTTTAGTATGTGTGATTTTGTTTGTAAAGAATATCCCCAAAAGGATAATGAAATATTTACATGAAATATCATTGATCTCACCATGTCCAACAAGTTGTAGTTCCTACTTTATATTAAACCATTCCACTATGGAATGTAAGGAGGGGTTAGTTGGGATAGGATCCTAATATCATGTAAGTAATCAATGAAGTCATGATAAAGATATTCTCTACCTTGGTCTGAGTGGAGTTTCTTAATCTTCTTAACAAACTAGTTCTCAACTTAATTCTTGTATTCTTTGAACTTATCAAAAGAATCTGACTTATACCTCATTAAGTAGATATATCCATATCTACTAAAATCATTAGTAAAATTAATGAAGTATAAGTACCCACCACTTGATTCGACTGGAAATATTCTATACGCATTAATATTAACCAATTAAAGAATCTCTTTTTCCCTTTCACCTTTCCCACAAAATAGAGATTTGGTCATTTTTCCTTGTCAACATGTGTGACAAACACCAAGTGGTTTTAGTTCAAAAGAATATAAATATCCATCTTGAAGTAACTTTGTCAAGTGTTTCTAATTTACATGACCTATCCTATGATGCAAATGTTGGGTGTGGTATGAGTCATGTGAAGTATATTTTTTATTGATTTCCATTACATGGATTGTGTAATCAAACACATAAAGAAAATTCTATAAATGAACCTTACCAAAACAAATTCTATCTTTATAAAATAATCAACATTCATTACCAAACTTGAAAATAAATCCATATATATCTAGTATAGATATAGAAATAATGTTTTTGTCTATAGAAGGCACATAATAACAACCTTTTAATTCCAATATTATCCTAGTCAGCAACATGAGGTGATAGTTCCCAACAGCTGCATCAGTAAGTCTAACTCCATTGGTATCTTGTATATCTACCTCCCCTTAGTCAATTTTTTTTAATATAATTGATTCTTATATTTGGATACATATATGAGAACCACAGGTTGTATCTAATACCCAAGTTATAGAAATAGATAAATTGCTCTCAATAACAAACGAACCTGAATCTTTCCCTTGATTCTTTGCATGGGTATATTTTTTCTTCGAGTGGACCTTCTTTCCACATGTGAAATAAATAGATTTTTGTTCCCTAGACTCCCCTTTGATCTTCCTTTTCTTGTAAGGGTGTGAATAAGCTATGGGTTTAAATCTCTTTACCTTATATTTCCTCTTATTCACCATAAATATAGAATTTTTTTTGCAATTCATGTCTTTGTCCACTAGGTGAAAGAGGGTAAGAAGATCAGGTATACACTTTTCAATGTTGTTCATATTGAAATTCACAACAAACCATTAGAAAATATGAGGAATTGATGCAAGCATGAGATCGGTACCTAGTTATTCAGGGATTTTAAACCCTAGAACCTCCAGGTGCTCAATGAATCCAATGAGCATGACTGCATGAGGCCTAGCTGGGGCACCCTCTCTAAGCATAATCTGAAAGAGTTCCTTGTAGATCTCAAATCATTCCTATCTTACACTCTATTGAAAAAGACCACAATGGTGCTCAAGCATTCTATAGGCATCCATGTTTTTGGGAGACTTCATGAGTAAACTATACATTGATGATAACATCAAATATTGAATGTTGACTTCATCATTCATATATTTATCATAGACTAGGAACTCTTCATCACTCACCTATTGGGATGGAAGAACAGGTAAGGAGGACTCTAGCATGTAATATTTTTGTCTATGATGTATAATGACCTAAAGTCATCTAAACCATTCATGGAATTTACTTCTGGTTAGGATGTTGTCTATATCTAGTTTTGATCGCATGGATAGTGTGGTTGACAAGATTGTCATTTTTATTCTTCAATTAAAAGAGAAGATAATTAGTAATTTCTGGATTACATTTTATGAGAAATAATAAATTAATTTTATTAAGTATCCCACTATTTTATCAATTCCCAATGGCCATCATCATTGAACTTGGAATGTCTAGTTTCTTGGATATTCTAGTGGAAATGATTCATATTCCCATTTTCATAACCACAACTAGGGTTGGTCAGCTATTTGAAGGTATTTAGGTAGTAATGTCTTTTCCAACTACAAGATTACAACTCCTTGATCTGTTGAGTAGACTCCTCAATCTGGAAATCCTGACTTGGGTTTCCTCAACACTTGCCACCAAATTTACACCAAGTCTAGCAAGAAATAATCCTCTTGATGAAATATGGTTAATTTGACCTGAAAATTTCATAAGAACTTCCTATATAAAAGTAAGTTTCCCCAAAAGGGTTGGTTAAACACTTAGTTATTTTTGAGTTGTTCCCTTAATCAAGAAAAGAAAGGCTTAGTCTAATATAATATTTAATTGATGGATTTTATCTCTTATGAATAAATTGGATTATTATATTTATCACATGCCTGTTAATATTAATTTTAACTTACTTGAGTGATTAACAATGTCATGATAATATTTATGCATAATCCTGGATGATTTTAGTTCCATATTCCATGCTTATTAATTCATTAACTATGTAGTTGCGATAGTACATCCATAATTAAAAACCATGAAACTGATAGAAATAAAATAAAGAAAACGGAATGATCATGAGATATTCTAATGGTTAATTTATCTAGAGGTTGATATACTAACTACTAACCTACAATAGAAACACCTTGAACCATTTATGGTTCATGTCTATAGATTTCCACATGTCCACCTTTGTATCTTCTTTGATTGGTTTCTCCTCGGATCCTTATATGAACTGCCTCCACAAGCTTGGGAGCTCCATCCATTACACCATTACATATATTTTTTAACTTACACACAATTGAGGGGTAAAAAATAGGGATTACATAAAAGAAATCACACAAACGTAGGACCAATATATTAATGAGGATAGATGGAACACAATCCAATAATTTAATTTAAAACAAATTAAAAGGAAACCAATCACAAACAAAGGTCTGGTCTAGCTCCTGATCATCCACATACAAGTAAATAATTATGCATTTAATAAAACTATAATTCAATTTTTAAATCATTATTATTAAGATAAATAATGCTCAAATAAATTAAATTTTTATCTCTAATTAATAAATAGTTATATCTTAATCCTTTTCTGAATTTCCCTAAGATTCTCATCCATAACCTTGGAGGTAACATGGTGAACCCCCATTCAAATCTACATGACATGTAATTCTGAGAATTACACAAACATTAATGTTTTAATTCTGTGCAATATGGTAAAGTACATGTCATATAGTTATGACTACATGGAGTGTACTACCTTCACTGTATTATCTGAAGTACATGGCTAAAGACTCATCATGTGAGGCGTACTTCAGAAATATCAGAGTGCATGGCATGTCTAGTAGAGCACACATTATATTGTCTCTAGGTTACATGTTACTGTCCGGCTTAGCCATTTATGGGATACATTTTTTGGCCCATGACCTGAAGGGACTACATGTTATGTTCAGTGGGCCACACGACATGTAATCTAGCTGACCATGTGCCAGTCTATCCTAGTCAACACACGATGTAAGAATTAACTACACCACGTATCATTAATCCACATGGCTTGAGTAATTAACAAATTACTCTGGATGCACTGAACACAACTACATGGTATTTAATCAGGATTACATGGAATGTATAAAATATTTCATGGAGTGTAACTCTGAATACATGGTGTTTACTATCGTGTTACCTGGACAGAATCGTCGGCGCCTCCTGATGAGATCCTAAATTTTATTTTAATCAAAAAAAATTATTGGTTCCTTTTAGATCTATGAAAAATGAAAATAGAAATAACAGATCTCAAAATTCATATTACAACAATGATTAAACATGAATTTACAGACAAAATTATTAAAGAGTAAATCATCAACTAATTATTTAAATAGTTATAAACGATGATGAACCTCCCTTTAATACCACTTGAAGGATCCGGAAGCATAGGAATCATAGCAGTTGTGAGGGCCCAAATTTTATTTTTCCATAATCCATGCCCAATCTAGGATCAATACAATGATGAACACCAGTATACATGGATTAAAATAAAATATTTAGACAAAGAGAATAAAAACACCAGATCTGAGAAATATGATCTTTCACATCATGTTTATAATTAATTTATTAATTTTTCAAGAAATTAAATACCTGGGTCTTTGGCACTTTCTTCGTTGATGATCTTTGATCATCCAGAATGACCCTTCTGGAACAACACCACTCATTCTCTCGGTGCAAGAGCGGCGAAGTGAATTTATTTTTTTGATCATTCTGGATCACTCATTCTTTATACTTTATGAAATTCTATTGTTCTTTAGAGGTGGATATGAGAGGAGGAGAGAGATAAAATGTCTGGATCAACAATTCGCAATTCACCTGGGTTTGGCATAATAGATGTACCTATATGTTAATCTACATGAGGTTTTAGTTACAATATTTAATTGTGAAATAGAAATTAAATGAAATTATAACTATTATATAAAACTCATGCCACATAATAACAATAACAACACCACTATTTTTGTTGTGACAACATGCGAAAAATGGAACCATAAATGAAATCACGTGCCACATTATGATAACAATATTATTATTATTTCTTGTTCCAACTCGATAAACATTATTTAATGAATTTTAAATAATTTATTTATCAACAGACATGGTCTTGGTTCATTTGAACTCCTGTTCAATTTATTGAACATCCAAATAAAATATTTTATTCCATTAAATAAATATTTTTATTTACAAACTAGCAAACAAATATTTATTAATTGTTCAATAAAATAAATAAATTTATTTTATTCACAATCCAGTGAATAAATATTTATTTAATTTATGCACTCATTTTAACTTGAATAAAATTATTCCTCTATCTTGAGAATAATTTTTAATCTGTTAATAAAATATAAAAATAATTTAATTGAGACCACGAAAAACACTTACTGTGTGACCCTATAGGATTCTTTCTCAATGGATTTTGTCGAGCTTTCCTAAAGTCCAATATCCCTATCTAGAAATGGGTCAAGGAACCTAAGAGAAATAACATAAAGTCTCAATGACGATAACCTAAAATAAACGTTCACTATGTAATATAATCTGTTTGCCGTAATATCTCTTAAAGTAGGTCTCATCAGAGTTTCATTAACCTATATTCTTGATATGTCATTATTTGACTACCTAAAATAAACTCTTCGTTACACCATGGCCAAGGAATTTAGGAAAACGGTTCTATTTCAATCAAAGGGCTGAGATATCAACTTCCATATATATAAGGGACAAATCTTTCCAAGAATTATCCATTAATAACATGACATTCTTGATCCACCCAACGTACCCTACTTCCTGCCAATATATGGCCTAACGGTTTTCATCAGTAAATCAAATTGCGTGATTCGTGACACGTATTAATGATAATATTAAAGTCTAAGGACTATTACACATGCTCTCAAATATTTGGGGATATAATGGAAGGGATAATAACATTCTCACAGAGTGTTCCTATCATATATTATGTTTTTAAATGTAATGTATGTGCCTATATAGTCTTCCAAGACTAATAAGCTATTGAATCCTTTGGGTACTGTTTCTTTTTTTTACCAATGTTGTAGTATAACTACCATCTCTAGGTTTTTGGAGTGTGAGTTATTACATGATCGGTATTATAAAAAAATTCTATAAATTATTGAACTAAATCATATTTATTAAATAAATAATAGTAAAAATATCATATATATATATATATATTGAAAGATAAATTCCATAAATCCTTTAACATATATGAAACATTGTTGTCCATATAATATTATTAAATTGGTGCATGTTGTTTGGTATGATATTCACGTTTGGAATATTGTTTACTATAATATATGTGATATCATAATCATTGCCTTGGTTCATTATTTTATATAAATCTGATGGATGTTTTCATAGTTAAAAATTTTAAAAAATCCCATTGTACATATTTATGTATGTCCTTTCATGAGATGAAATTCATAGGGGATCCATTAATATAATTAATGTATAGCTGGCCAATGTATTACTAATGCATTTTATAATTCATCTTGGTTGATGGATACCATTGGAGGATGGATTTATTTCTAATACCTATCATGTGATCTTCATTAACCACATATGGTTAATATGGATGCATCAATGCTTTAGTGAAATGTACATGCTTGCTTCTTAAATATATAGTTAGCAAGATTTCATTTATCAAGCATGGTGTTCCTAGATTATGGCTTCTTATTTATGTTTCCTTGTATAAGTTTCATATGGTCGTATGAAATACAATAATGGTATCAGATCATTACCATGTGTTTGATTTATTGAAATCATAATTTTAAAATTAATATATAAATATGAAATCATTTTATTAATAACTTGATTTTGATTAAGAGCCTGACATTTCAATATTGGTTATCAGAATGTTTGTTTCCTCTTATTAGAATTACATTATAATATAACATAATGTGTGTTTCTTATCTATATGGTATGACTGGTGTGTATTGTAGATTACATTACATCAAACCTTTTTGTTTAATTATGTGTCGTAAGCTTCAATATAGGTGATATTGAAGGCTATGACTGAAATTCTGGTTGTGTGAAAATAGAGGATCATGAAATAATAGAGATATATCACATATCATTAAAAAAATAGTCCAATATGTTAGAGTTAATTTTCCCATGATTTAGAGTCTATGATCCCATGCATAAGTGTGTTGTCCCCACTGTAAAAGTGAAATATCTGGATACACAATGGTCAAAACTCAATATATATGGGATACTATATTTGTGTGACAAACTCTCTTATGTATGGGTTACTCCATACTTAAGAGACTTTTCCTTTTTTTAGGAGTTAACACAGCATATCATAAGTAAAGATTCGGTTAATTATAAATTATAATTAAGATAGTTTAAATGGTTAATTATTTCAGCCTTATCAACCGTATTTTATGATTCTCTTAATGTCATTAAATATTATTTGAAAAGAAAAATTGTCTTTCATTAAATTTAGTTACGAATTAAATTATAGAATTTATAAATTTTTTATAAATTACAATAAAAGGTATTTTGGGATATTTATTAATTTATAAAAGTTTTTAAAAATTAAATAATTAAAAAGTTTATATGATTAATTAATTAAATTTTATTAATAAATATTATATAATATTAAATTTTAATATTAAAAATAATTTTAAAATATAGAGATAGTATTATAATTTATTAATAAAGCATTTATGTAAAAATTATATGGGTAATTTATAATGTTTTTATAAATTAAAAAATAATTCTAAAATAGAAAAGTGTTTATTTTTAATTATGATTTTTTCAGAAATAATTTATTCAAATTGTTTATATCAAAGGAATTATTTGAATAAATTATTTGGAACACATCAAAAGAACTTTTGACTATTGATTAGATCTATGTTTAAATAATATTAAATATTTAATAGGATAAAAGAAAAAAAATGCCTATGAGCGGCTCCTCTTCCCCCAATGTGGTTTCTAGGGTTTCTCTCGGGCCTTATCTCCTCTTCTCCCTCCGACCGATCTCAGTTTCACATCAGCTCCCTCTGGATCATCTCGATGCAAGCATGGCTTGGCGATTTCCCGGTGGGGTTCTGGCTTGGGTCAACGGTGTCCCCGGCTTCGATTTCGGCGATGTCGCGTCTCAGCAGAACACTAGTCCCTCTGCTCAGTTCAGCATGGCATGTCCCTTTGAAGATGTCGGCTCACCATGTAGATCAGATCGGCTCGGCTCATCTCGGATCTGGTGGCGTCATCATGGATCTGACTCCTCAATTTGGTCCAGTGTGTCCAGGCATAGCCATGACTTGGTGACTGCGTGAAGGGTTTCCAGCTTGGATTAGCAGTGTCCCTAGCTTCATTTTTTGTGATGTTGCATCTCTGCAGAACACCAGACTCTCTGCTCGTTTCAGCATGGCCTGTCCCTTCAGATGTGTCGACTCACCATGTGGATCGGATCGGATTGGCTCGTCTTGGATCTTACGTCATCGTTTTGGATCCAGCTCCTCGGTTTGGTCCGGTGTGGCCAAAAACTATTTATGGTGAGCATCCAGTGTGGGATGTCAATGGATCTTGAGAGGCTGAGAGTGGGAAGGTCCTTGTTTCTGGTGTTTTTTGTGAGGTTTATAGGTTTTATGTTTTTTGGTTTATGCGGCATCCCTATCATTAGAGGTTCTCCTCCAAGCTGTCTCCGGTTTCCCGCGGTTTGTTGGGGATGTCTATGGATGGCGGCGGAGTTGTTTTCCAGTGAAAATTCTAGAAACCAATTAAGATTACATGGTGCATGAGGTTTTCGGGTCCTAAATATGGTGAAAATGCATTATTGTTTTTTGATGGTGTTCTTGTGTGATTGGTGGAAGTAGTTTGTTTGTATGGTTAATGGTTTGATCCTGAAGGTGGAAGATAGTGCAGTTGGACTTGACTACAAGGTACAGACCTAGTGGAGGATTCAGAGGATTCAGAGCTAGTAGTTCATCATTATAGAGCATTTCGAAATTGGTTGTTTGAGAGGGTATGGCGTTCTCCATCGGATAGGGCCTGTGCATTGACACTGGACACTTGCTCGCCGAATTTCCTTGTAATGGTGGAGACCATTTACATGATCAAATGTTGGGGAGGGGCACCTTCATGTTGTTAGTCTTGGTTTTACATTATCATCCTTCGAGTGTGAGTTTTCTTTTGTCTATAAAGTTTGTCTGGGTTTCCCCCTTAATCCCGTAAAAGGGGGCTATCAAAATAATAAAACAAATAAGCAATAAATATTTATTATTATATTATGAAATATGTTTACATAAAATAATTTGGAATATAAAATTTTTATATTTCATTTAATATCATATATTTAAATTTAATTCCATATAATGAATAATATAAAATTTTTTATATTAGTGAATGAATATAAAGTGTTTTTATTCAAAATTATGAAATGTCCATAATGGTTAATTACATTTATAAAGTGTTTATAGTTATATTTATTTATGAATTGTTCATAAATTTTTATCAATTTTTTAAATACTTTAATTGTCCATTTATTTATAATTATCTACTCTATTCAGTAATATAATTTTTATATTATGAATTTTTATGTGTGTGCTTTAATTTAAAGTTATTAAGTTTGTTCTAGGGATTATCATGCATTTATTTAAGGGGTTTCATGTTAGTTAGGATAGTAGATTTAGTTTTCTTCTACCTTGACTTTGGATTGTATTGATTTACATGCTATAAATAAGTTGTTAGTTATGATTTATACATATTAGGCATTTGAATTATTATGGAGTTGAGATATATCTTGAGTATAGTTTCTTGGCATCAACGGAATGGACCAATATTTTCAAAATGTTCCATATCACCCACCTGCCACCGAATTATTCAGACCAATTGCCCATTATCATCGACTTCTCTCACAGTGGTCGCAACCCAAGATCTGAGAAAAACTTTCAGATTTGAATGATTCTAGGAAAAAGAATGTTAATGTGAAGCCATTTACCATTCATGTTGGGAGGGAGGAAACACAGACATTAGTTTTAACCTCCACCAGGTGGCTACTAAATTGAGTTCATGGAGCAACAAAAAATTTTGTCAACCAGACAAGAAATCTGAATCATTAGAGAGAGAGCTTAACGCTCTTCTTGCACAGTCTCCAACTGATGACACTCTCTCCAGAATTGGTTCTCTACAAAGGGAACTTGATGCGGATCTTCGCATTAAGGAAAGATTCTGGGTAATGTGCTTGTGTGATGCCTTTATTAAAGAGGGGGATGCAAACACCCAATACTTTCATTAGAAGGTTTCTTCTAGGTGTCGTAAAAAAATTATTTCTTTCCTATCTCACAATGATGGAATAACTATCTCTAATATTAAAGGTATTCATGATGTTCTCTCATGTTATTTTCAGAAACTTTATACTATAGGGGATCCGACCATTTCTGCTGACTTCAAGGAATGCATCAAACCCACGATCACCGATGAAATGAATCGTCAACTCACAAAAGATTTTTTAGATGATGAGATTTTACGGGCTCTTAAACATATCCATTACACAAATGCCCCATGTTCTGATGGATTCCATGCTCTTTTCTTTAAGAAATATTGTCATATTCTTGGACCTGATATTTATACTCTTATGAAAGGAATTTGGGATGGGGAGATAAACCTTTTCTCCCTTAATGAGACAATTCTTACCCTCATCCCAAAGATTAAGAAACCCCTATTGGATTCAGACTTCAAACCAATAATCTTATGTAATGTCTCCTACAAGATTTTCTCCAATATTTTGGTCAATTGTTTGCACATGTGGTTACATACTATCATTTTTTAAAATCAAAGTGCCTTTGTCACAGAAAGGCTTATCATAGATAATACCATTGTGTCCCATGAGGTGTTTCATTCTATAAAATCACAATCAGTTACAAAAAGAGGTATTATGTCCTGGAAACTAGATATGACCAAGGATTATGATAGAATGTAATGGAACTTTCTTTAGTTTGTTATGAAAAAAATGGGATTCTACTAAAAATGGATAGATATAATCATGCAATGTGTTTCTACTGTCTCTTTTAAGATTAATGTTAATAGCAGACTTACCTAAGGATTATCACCCACCCGAGGCCTTTTCCAAGGATATACCTTCTCCCCCTTTCTCTTCAACTTATTGGATGATGTTTTTTCTAACCTCCTTTCATTGGATGCTTCCTCTAAGTTATTTTGTCGGGAAAAGGTTTGTCGGATCCGACCACCTATTTCGCATCTTTTCTTTGCAGATGACTGTCTCTTATTTTCAAGGGCTAAAAATGAGGAATCCCATGATATCTACAATATATTTCACCTTTATGAGAGGGATTTTGGACAAGAAATCAATCAGGTAAAATTAAAACTTTTGTTCAGTACTGGGGTCCCGATAACCGAGAGAACGAAGCTTTGTCTCACTAAAGGTATACAAATGGTCGATAAGCATAACAAATAAAATGGACTACCCACAATTGTCGGCCAATACAAAAAATAAATTTTCTCATCCATGGTGGATTGAATAGAGAAACAATCCATTGATGGACTCTGAAAATAATTTCTAAGGAGAGAAGGAAACTCTCATCAAGGCAGCTCTTCAGTCTATCCCCAGCAATATCATGTCCCTATTCAAGCTTCATGGTGTGATTTTTGACCAAATACACTCCTGTATCACCAACTTATGGTGAGTCCATAATAATGGAAGGAATTAAATTCATTGCATTTCTTGGAAATATCTCTGCACCCCTAAAATAGGAGGTGGAATGGGTTTTTGGGACCTCCGCCTTTTTAACGATGCCCTTTTGGCCGAATAGGGGTGGCGCCTCATGATTCACCATTCTTCTCTCTGTGTGTGGATCCTTCGTGCAAAATATTTTCACCACTCAGATTTACAAAACTCTTCTCATGGCCCTCTTCCCATATTTCTATGGATAAGTGTTTGGACAGCATGAAAATTACTTAATAAGGGTTTGTGTTGGTGGATTGAAGATGGATTGAAAGTCAACATTTGGAATGATCCCTATTAAATTGATAAGGATAGCATGTTGGCTAGTTCCCCATCCATTTTGGGATTTGAGAATGCCATTGTCCGCTACCTCTTTTATGACTCTGGGAGTGGTTGGTGTTTGGAAAGAATTAATTCATGGTTCAATGAAAGGTAAAAAAGAATTATTCTTAGCATCCCATGTGGGATGGATGCGATACAAGAATATATTTTTTGGTGTAATGAAATTTTTGGATTCTATACGGTTAAGGTTACAGGATTACTCTTGATGCTCACCTTGAGGAAAGGGAGGGACTTTGGAAAACACTCTAGCATCTAAAGGTCCCCCCGAAAATTCGCAATTTCTGGTGGCATGTGTGCACTGGTATTCTTCCCACTCTGGAATTCCTCTCTTTTCCCCATGTTACAAATGACAAGAAATGTCCCCTTTGTTTGGGTATCTTGGAATCTTCCACTCATCCTATCATTTGGTTCCCTAGGGTGGAGGAGATCTTGAAAGTTTGGGGATCTCCTACAGAACTTTTACTGGATACGGCGTTGGACCTCCCAACACTGCTAATGATGTGTCTTCTTCATTCACTACTGATAAATTTTCTTTATTGTGCATCACAGCTTGGATCATCTATATTTGAAAATTTTAATTCATCTTAAACCACATTTCAAAGCCTTATGGATTCTTGATTGAATGAAAAACCTTTTGGATTGAGGGGTGAAATCAGGACCTTGATTAGAATGGGATCTTTTTCACTCACATAGTTGTTACAAGATGGTCCCCCTCCCAAGAAGGAATCCTTAATATCAATGTTGATGCGTCTCTCTACAAGGATGGAACTATTGTAATTGGATTGATAGTCTAGAACCACCGGGTCCAAGTCATTGTTGCTAAATAGGAGTCTTACCATGCTCCTTGAGAGCCCGCTGTTGCTGAGGCCTATGCTATCCTTGCTGGGTTGAATTTTGCTAAAGATTTTGGATGGGAAGTTATTCACATTGAATCAGATTGTATCACTATCATCAATGTTATCAGGTTTGATGATGGTGGCCTCCAATCTTTTAGCTTCCTCGTTTGTAAAATCCAGTCTCTCAGTCAAGGCTTCACAACCTGCTCTTTCTCCTTTATCAAATGGGTAGGAAACGAAGCAACCCATCATTTATCTTCTTCTAGTCTTTCTGGTAGGAACCATCTCTAGCTTGATCATTTCTTTTGGTGGGTGCATGAATTTGTAACTAGAGATATCTAAGATTAATATATCATCTTTCCTTGTCAAAAAAATATACCTTATTCAATGGATGCATTTGTTTGTATATAAATTTAGTTTCCTGTTAATTTGAGTTAGTAACACAAATTATGATTTGTAAAAAGAGTTTCTTATCAATATAGTTTGAAAATATTTATTTGGTTAAAGGATTAATATTACAAACTAAATAATTAGAATCATGAATATAGGTAAATGGAATAACATGAGATAGTATGGTTAGATTAAATACCATTCAAAGTACATAGTGTTATATTCCTTCAAAAGCAACACTTATCAATGCCATGATCATTTTACCATGTGGTTAAATGCCATAGTAGAGCGCCCCTAGATTATCCTGTTTAAGGAAATAAAGTTTTGAGGTGTCTATAACCATTGCATTCCTTTTTCTTTTCATTTTTTTAGGTTACACTTAACTGGAATACCCTAATAATATTTTTTAACTGGAGAAATAAAGGTGGGTTATCCTATATGATGGATTGGTAAAAGTGGAATCTACTCAACTATCCAAGAGTCAAATATTATGTGATTGGGATGCTTCCATACCAAAATAACTAATTTATGAGATAAACTCTATAGAACACTCATTACTTAATGAAATATGGATATTTTACCACTAATGGATATTATGGATTTTAAAACGGTTTATCATTTTAGTTGGAGAATATTTAATAAATATTATTATTAAATGAATAGAAAACAAGATACTCATCTAATAAAATCTTATATTATTGATGAATTGAATCATCATCATTAAAGGTAACTTTGATATCAAACCATGAAAAATAGAAGATTAATGTAATAAAATCCTAAGGCTAGTAAGATAAGAAAAGTTGATAAGTAAAAAAAATTATACATGTTAGAGTAAAACCTTCTTAAGGAAAAAACTCTTAAATATGTTCAAAAATTAAATATAGATCCTTCCGATAAGAATAGAACGATTCAATTAAGTTTCAAAAGTCATTTAATGTACAATTAAATATATCAATTTAGTCTTATCTCATACACTCAATGTGATTTTTTATGCCAGTGATTTAGTGAGATAGGAGATATCCTCTAAGGATTATCCTGGTTAAGTAATTAATTATATTTTCATTGATGGAAATATTTCAACAATATTAATGAGTTCAAGAAAATTTTACCTAATATTCTCAACGTTTTGGGATATATGAACTAGGCATATGAAGTTTAGACTCTGGTGTTGTGTTGACTGTACAAATGGTTAAAACTTAAGAGCAAAATAATAAATGTTAGTTATAATGTACAATAATGTTTTTTATAGTATCCATTCAATATAAATGAAATATATAGTCATAAATAAGTATTAGTAATGATTTAATGGGATATAATTTTATATAATACCTAAAATTATTTTTGAAAATCTATAATGTCTTTTTCAGGTATTAGTGTTATAGAAATTAATTATTCTGTTTTGAAGCGTATATGATACAAAATGTATACTTTATAAATGTATTAAGTATATAAAAGTTCAAAATAAATGTAATAATTCGTAAGTCATGTACTTTCATTTAAATAATTAAGTAAAGAGTTGTTATATCAAATTTATTAATGCAAAGGAATCTATAAATATTAAATATATCTAAGTAAATGATGTGTATATTCATATCATTTCTCTGGTATGATAATAGAAGTTTTTTACTAGTAGGGTTTTTATGAAAAATATGAGATGTTACACATGTTTTATGATTCATTGGATTATATAAATTGGTTTTGAGAAAAACATAATGTTAAAAATGTATTATCCAAGATAAATGTATTTATCTAAATGTTTATTTAAATATGAGGAATGGATATTCCACCACCATCATATGGAATATTTTAAAGAATAATATTATTTTTAAGAAAATATTACAAACACATAGATTACCATATATGATATTTGTATAATATTTTTTCTATGAAATATTTCAACTTAAAAAAAGGAGTGTTATTTCCCTATATAAACGAGTTATTGAAAATTAGTATGATATTTTTAAGAGAAAATATCATTTAAGATGCCATTAAGAGTATGGTTGGACTTTGAGAAGTTCAAAGATAACAAATAAATGGTTCTTCCAGTCAAAATTCTAATTGAATTCACTAAATACCCTAAAATATTTTTGGGCCATGGAAAAAAAGTGAGATGTAAAGAGTTGAATTTACATACCATATCAAATTTAATTTCACTTTTTCCTAAAATAAATTGGTATCCATTGGTGAGTGAAAATATAAATAGTTATACTAGATGCTATAATATTTACATGGAAAATTTTGATAGAAAGGATTCCAAGGATGATGAGGTTAAATTTTGAAAGAGTTCTAAGTAGATAATAGAAGTTATTAACATAATAAAATTTGATATTATGGGGATAAAGAGTCTGAATATGTTCAAGTATTTGAAAATTAGGAAATTTATTATAAATTAATGTGGTAATAATTATATGGAGTTGTAATGAGAATAAAAAAACCCTAAAAGTTTAATAAATAGATGGTTGATCTAGAAATACATCATATGTGATATGTTATACAGGAACTTATGTATGTATTTTTTATTAATATTTAAAGTGTTTACGAATATAAATTTTTCATGTTATATAAAAAAGGAAATATCTACTTTATCATTCTTTCACATTAGTTGTATATATGTATATATTGATATAATTTCCTAAAGTGTAATGATAATTTACCTCTCAAAGTAATACATGGAGTTATACCTAACAAATGTTATTTATATATTAATATAGGATATGAATAAATTTTAAGGTTATCATGTGTATTATTCTTGAATCGATATATGAAATAGACTCCCGAGGAATTAAATGGGTTTTTTTTTAATGGATGAACCATGAAGTATACCACATGGAGTGCCATATACTATGAATTTGTTATATTATGGGTGTGTGGATCATATTTAGATTCCCCACTACCTAAGTTTGGTATAATTCATATCATTATAACCTCCATGATTTTATAACTTTCTACCACAATACTTGAGCCTTATAAAAACAAGAGGAATATAAATATTTTTTTGATTATGTCATCCATTAGAGATTAATTAAGATGGTATTTATACTCTTGTATGATGAATATGACATATGTTACCTTGTTTAAGAAAGACCGGGAAGTTTTCATCTCTTCTTATATAGAAACTTTTATGTCCTTATCCATGCGGTTATAGAACATGTGATGTGATAATTCATAAAGGTTAATGATATATGACGTATTCATTAACCTAGTCAGTCAATACTCAAGAATCAAGAGCGTTTAAGTGTACTATATAGGATGACATACTTCATGCCCCATAATCAATCATTGACTTGTACAAAGATATCTTCTGTGAATTAATGTGTGCATATGATGTAGCTCATCAACACAGGTAGAGAGATGCATGTGTTTATAGCGATCAATTTAAGTCCCTTTATTGCTTGAGTAGCATGAATACTTTTCAAGAGTCTAATATCTTGTTACTTTTAAGGATATTTTGGTTTATATTTTTTTAATGAAATAAAGGTTTTTGAGGTCACACTCTATGGGTGACTAAATGGGGATTTGATTTTGACTCATAGAGAAGCTCTAAAATTGTTTTAGTGTTAATCCGAAATAGTTTTGGATGGGTATTCACAACATATTTCTTATAATTTTATACATATTGAAGTTAATGATTGGAATTGAAAAAGTGTTTAGGAAGATATATAAATTTATTTTTGGATATGGTTTCATGAGTTATTTTATATAATATAGTTAAGGGGAAATGGAACAAATACCATGAGGCTTTAGTGAAAGTGGTAAATTGAAGGAGATATTCCCTAAATCAATTAACACATATGATGATTTTTTATCCATATCACAATATAGTATTGGTTCAATTCATATGGTACCACATAAATGCATGACATATCATTTACTATGATATGTGTGATATATTAATCACCGCCTTGGCTTGTAATTTTTTATGACGTTAGTGAAATGTTTAATAGTTAAACATTTAAATAACACTCCACTATATTTCATTATCTAAATGATTTAATAAGGTGAAACACATTGGGTTCCCATTCATATGATTATTGTATTATTGGTTGAGTCATTACTCAATCATTTTGTAATGAATGAGTGAATATGTAGAGTTATTAGCATTGTCTTCAAGTCTATATTAATTATACCAATACCATATGATGGGGGTATGATTCCATCTGAATTCTTGTAAGAAACTCCCTCAATACCACATATCTCTTACTTTTAATCCATATCATTCATGAGGCACTATCATTCCATGTGTAATGAGGGTATATCGTATGAGTGTCGAGTGATTTATAATAACCCATGGATACCTTTGAAGGAGGGATTTCATTCATCTTCCTCTAATATGATCATTATCTACCAAAAAATAATGAATATGAAAGTAGTAAAATTCCAATGGAAGGATTTTTATTGGTTCTTCATTTTATAGGTAACATTATTTTTTTACCAAAAAATGATGTTCCTCTATTTGGGTATCTTATTTATTTCTATTGCCTTGTATAATTGTTATATGGTCCTATGAAATCTAGTAAAAAGTAAAACAAAAATAATCATAAAAAAAATCTATAACGATTCATAAAAAAATAAAGATAATAGTATTTCACTAGATATATTAACTTTTAAGTTATTAATTTTTGATAAATAAAATGAATCCAAGGGAAAATATGAAATGGATAAATATATACTTTTTACATCAATGAGAAACATTTCCCCAAAAAAGTAGAAAATTTTTAATAAGTTTAAAGACAATAATTATTTTTTATAACATTAATTATGGAATCACTAAAAATAAATATAGATAAATTTAATAGATTCTTTATAAAAACAATTTAAAAAACCATGAATGTATAATCATCATAATGTTTGACGAATCACACGCTATCTTGTAGGACTTGGTAATCCCAAATAACAATTTATTAAAGTTAATCTTAAAAATTTGATATTTTATGGTGTTTTATTATTAGTTTACAATTAGAAATGTTTGGATTATATTACTAAATGATAGATTTTATAATTGAAAAGTTTAATTGCTATGAATTTTTAATAAAAAACATTGACCTATAAAAAAAATTATTTAATTGGACCCTAAAAAAGTTAATATTGAGGGAACCACTAGTGAATACTGGTAGAATAAGTTTTTTAATCATTCCAAGGATCCATAATTTCAAAAACAAAATGTATTTATTAATCTCATTGATGGATAAATGTTTCAGATAATTTTCCAAATAAAATATCAATGCAATATTCCTTGGAAAAACATTCATCCAAAAGAGAAAGTGAGAGGGAGATGGGGTTAATTAAAATAATATTCAAATTGGTATCCCCACTAAATAATATCTTGCATCACCTAGGAATAAAAACTATAAGGAAAACATTAACAACAATTCTAAATCAAATAAAATTCACAAAAAGTAAAAAAAATTATGGTCACATCATCATAGATAATAGTAAAATAAAATGGTCTACAATAAATATGGTTACTCTAGTATTCACATGATCTTTATAAAAATATAATAACTAGAATTTCTCCCTTGTAGAGTTAATTTCAAGATTTAATTTGGATAGCTTGGATTTTTCTAGGGATATATATTCCTTATCCTAACATTTCTTTAACACTAACATAAACATGTGATGTAATAAGAGTTCAGTATAATGATCCTAAGTTTTTTTGAATTGATTTTACAATACCAACAATATCTAAAAACAAAATCAACTAAAATAAGGTATCACATCAAGTGGCACTAATGATCTATCTAGATGAAAAATATGAAAAATGAGAATTTAACTATAAAAAAGAATAAATAAAAACAAATCCTCTAGTTTGAATGAATTATATCCCCTAAAGAAAATATAAGATTAATAAAAACGTGAAATTACATTTTCAAGAATAAAAAAATACTTTTGGGGAGTGTAAATAAAGAATTAACTCTAAAAAAATGTTTTATATCTTCTATATATCAAAAGCACTTTCAAAAGTTGTGATTCAGAGATTGGTTACAAAATAATAAAAATAAAAGAATCTATTTGATCAATTAATTTTATATTGGTATATATAATTCAAGTTATAAAACTATTTATCCATGTTATGAAAAAATGCAGCAATGATGAGAGGTGTAAAATTTCAGTATTTTTGTCATTCTAATCTAATAAAAGGATTAAAAATTTTATAGAAAAATGTATTCCCAAATAGAATCATGTTTAGATTCAAGTGAATCCTTTTAAAATAATTATAAAGATAAAAATTAAAATATAAATATTTAAACTAATTATAATCTATACATAACCTCTACTTGCCAATTATTTATAACTTTCAAGACATTGAGTTTGGAAAGTAGTCTAGTTTTAGAGAAAAAAATGTATTATCTTTTTGTTTTTAATATCAGGTTTATAAAAAAAGTAAGTGTACCTAAAAAAATAAAATATCTACTAAAATTTGAAAATCAGATTATGTATGACATCTATTCTATGTATAGAATTATAAAATGAATGCATTGGAAAAATTTTATAGTAACATTTCCACCACTACTTGAAATTTTTTATTA
This sequence comes from Viscum album, assembly GCA_963277665.1. Taxonomy (NCBI): domain Eukaryota; kingdom Viridiplantae; phylum Streptophyta; class Magnoliopsida; order Santalales; family Viscaceae; genus Viscum; species Viscum album. The sequence goes on along the minus strand of OY728125.1, from coordinate 1,467,544,157 downwards.
TGATTAAGTGGTTATATCATTATATAATTATAAAAATATAAATGAAATGGGGTTCTACCAGACATAATTAGATAAATTATAACAATTTTAAAAAAAAACTAGTGTAAATATAATTAAATATATAGAAAGATTCAATGATTTTAATATTTTGACATCTATCTAAAAGAAATAAAAAAATAAAATCCTTCTCCCAAAATGCAACCATTTAACATGAAATTTTAATTTATATGCATTCTATTTAAGATACAAAAAATTATAATAAGTGGATTTCTAAAGTAGATTAGGTGGATAATCACTAGGATATAAATATTAAATTTTAATTATAAAGAGGATAAAACGATGAATTGTTTATCAATTCTCTGAAAATAATTATTTTTGATGTTAAGAACCCTTTCAAAAGAACCAAAGCACCACACTTTCTTAGGTACTTACTTTCTTGTAAAAATGTTATTATAAATTTTTTAATCTATTTACATTAATGAATAATTAGAAAAAGAATATATGAAGAGGAAACATCTTCAACTTAATTAAATGATTTAAAAATAGAACTAAAATGTTTTGGGGTTACTTGAATGCAAGATAAAAGGATCCTACATGAATCAAAGGCTCATCAAAAATAAATAAATAAAACAACTACATGCCTCAGAAGACATGATTAATGACACTAACATATGAATCACTCCCAATTGTAAATAAAATATGTAATCAAAAAATAAAAAACCCTAAAACATATAACATTATAAACAAAAAAATATAACCTTTAAAACAAGTTATTTGATCAGGAGAAACTAAAATAAATATTTACCATGTAGACAAAAGAATAAAAAAGAAAAGATAAATCAAGATATAGGGAAAAATACTGAAGGTGGAAAGCATGGGAGAGGTTTTTCATTTAATAATGTGGAAATTGAAAAGAAAAAAATATAGAATCTTAGTCTTCATCCCCAACATTTTAAGGGGAATTGGTGAGTTGTTAAGGGAAAATATTATGTGAATAATAGATTTCTCATCTCATGAAGGGGATACATGGGATGTGGGAAATTTATAGAAGGGGTTCATTATCGAGTGGAGGGGGAATTGGGGATGGCCTTGGTTTTTTCAGTATTATGGGAATGTGAACTTAGGAGTCTTGAAAGGATTTTTTTTTGGAAAGTTCTAGTCACATGATCAAGGAACCCACAATCACAAAAATATGTCTATGCATTATATTTTCTGGTTGTTTGTATTACGTATTTCTTTAACACTGTTTTTAACTACACCTAATTTGTGAGGTAATTTTAAAATTTTACAACTTTTAGTTTATGCGTGTAAAATATGATATCGGTTTATGGATGTTCAAATATAGAGTATTTAACAACATACATTGAATAAATGTTTTTAATTATATATATTTAAAAACTATTTTTCTTTTATTGATAGTTTTAACATTGTTTAAATAAGTAATAATAAGTTTAATGTTTTATCAACCCTCATTTTTAACATTGATAATGGTGACCTTGGTCAAATATATGATAAAGGCCACCAATTGTTTACCCAAATATTTTAAAATAAATATATTGAAACCATCATAAATCATTATATTATAAAAACTCATTCATAATTAGTTCATATAAAAATGGTATATTCTCATCATGATAATTGTTTTTTATTCATTTTAATCTATTTTATGTTGTGAATTAAAGTGTTTTTTCATTTACTTTTAAGAGATGTGTATCCTATTACATCATACTCAGTCTAAAATGAATGTGTCTATAAATTAAATCAACAATTAACACATTCTAAACTGATGAAATATTTAGATCATATCCTATTTTCCACTATCCCAAATAATAACAATTATAAAATGTGGGATGTGTTTTATTCAATTTGATCTCAAGTAAAATGTTGTATGTACTGAAATAAAATTATCAAAAATAATTTTAGAATGATTATTTTTGTAGTATTTAGATATTTAGGGTATTTAGATAATTAAGAAGATTCAATGGTCCAATGTTTTAGTAGGTCTATGGATTGACTTGTATTTAATTTTCATATCTTTATATTCATCTATAAATATAAAAAAGAATCCTCATTATGGAAGAACAAATTTTAGTTATTCTCCTTCTATATGGTTTAAAAGATGGTTCCCTACCTCTAGAGAGAACCATAAGAGATTCCCCCAAAGGGGGGCTATGACCCCTTATGATCTTAGCTAGAATACCTCCCATCCTATCATGTCATTATCATTATATGGTCCCAAACCATAGCCCTATGATATGAACACATATCAAGACACCACTCCTATATGTTTCTGACATCCCCACTCATCCTCATACCTATATCTGGAAAATTTCAATCCCTTCTTTATCCCATATAGTCACCATCCTACCATGACATGTGACCCTACCCTAATGTATTGCCACATCCACCTATTTCCCCAGTCTCTATAATTATTTTATCACCTCCCACAACTCTTGATGACCAAGAATTGTTTTCCTACTAAGAATTAGAGTTATCTTTACTCATATCATATCTTATTGATTCTAAAATATGAGTTTCATTCCATCTGGCCTTATTTGGTCCACAAGATGGGAATTAATCCACTCAAACTTTTTGGTTCCACGTAATGGTAATTATTCAAATCAACCTTCTTAGGCTCACAATACAAGTGTCATTCCACCCATCCATTTGGCCCCACTATATGGGAATCATTCCACCTAATCTTATTGGGTTCTCAAGACAAACATCATCCCTATAATGGCATAGAATTTTATATATGCAATTTTCTTTTTTTAATTAACATGTGTCATAATTTTTAATATATTATATTATAAAACACAGATACCACATACTAAATAACAATAACACTTACTTATATTAATTTTAAAAAATGGATCTTGAGAATAAAAACACTCAATAAAATTGGAAGTGGTACAATGGAAAAATAAATAATAAATAAATAAAATAACTATAATAGGAAAATTCAAATCATCTTGGTCTACTAAAATAATCACACTAAAGAACAACATTGTAAAAAAGAAATAAATTATTAGTAATGTAATCAAAATTTTAAAAATAAAAAATAAAAAAACTTGAGAGGAATTGAAGTTGATTATTAATAAAATACGTATAAGGTATTTAAAGGAATTATGAAACCAATATGATAATTGGAAGTATGATCATTGGAATATTAACTTGTCCATTGGAATAATAAGATGGCCATTTTAATAGTAACATGACCGTTGGAAATTTCACCTAACCGATGGAATAATATTATAATATTTGGTTATCATATGAAATAAAAAATTAATAAATTTTTATTATAATAAAATTAAGTAAAAGTGTTAAATTTGATAAAATAAATTTTTAACACCAATAAATAATACTTATATTTTTTATAAAAAATATATATGTTTTATTTTAATTAAAATATTTTTAAGATAAATTTTAAAATTTTAAATAAAATTTATCTTTTTAAAATGGATTAATAAAAAACTAGATTTTTTGTAATATAATTTTATAATGTAATGGTTAATTTTTCTAAGGGTCAGAAATTTTACCTTGTTATGAAAATTTGTAATATTTTATAAATAAGGATTCTAATTTAAAAACTAAATTAATCATATTTAAAAAATTATTTTGATAAATTGGATGTAAATCTTTTAAGAAATACATGGAACTTATATTAGAGTGATTTTTGAGGATTTTTCTATAAAATTAGATTTTTGGTAAACAGTAAAAAATAGAGTTTTTATAAATTCTATAACTTTTATGACATTGTCATAATATAAACATGACTTACAATTTTCTAAAATATTTCCATAGACTGAAAAATAATTTCAAGAGTAAAATAATGCATTTAAAAATAATAATTTGAATTTAGAAACATATGTTTGAACCGTGGGAACCTAAGTTATACTTTGTTCAAATAAAAACTATTTTGGTTTGTTTTCCTTTAATTAAGAATAAAAAATATTCCATTTAGTTTTGTCTTGGTTTAAAATTAAAATAAATCAAAATTCGATAAATATTAGGGGAATCAAAAAAATCATTTTCTTTTTACTAAATGATAAAATAATCGATATTTTACTATCAAATATTCCTCTCCTTCCCTTATAAATATTACCCTTCATTGTCCCATATCTCCTCACACCATATGATTCTTAGTTTAAAAAAATAAAAAATCCAAACTCAATATTATTAAACTAAATACTAGAGGTTCTTATCTCATCAAAATACTAGAATTAAACTGTATAATCCAATTAGAAAAGGAAGAATCCCAAGAAGTATGTTAATAACCCCAAATAACTCATTCTCATTTAAATTCCTTTTAATTTTCTTCTTATTTCTCTTCTAAATATTTTCCAACCATCCTAATATAATGAAATTTTTGGTTGAATTTAGTATCTCAAGAGGGAGTGAATTGAGTTCCTAATAAAAACTTTGTTAAAAATGGATTTAAATAAAATCCACCAATTTAAATAAAATAACCTAGTTAGTTAAAATAATGGTTTGATATAGGTCTTGAACTATTAAAATGATTCTCAAAGATTTATTAGGTCTCGAGTAAAATAATATACAATATTATTTTTTCCTTTTAAATCAATTTACTAAATCAATACTTTATATAAACACTAATTAAAAATAACTATCAAAGTAGTGGTTTTGTTTATAGTTTAAAATAGATTAAATTATAAAGAAAAGATATAAAAAAACACAACAAAATTTGAATACAAGAGGTTTAGTTTCAAGATGATACTTAATCCTCTCCCCAAGGAAATCACCTGTTTCGAAGTAGTTTATTTAAAAATAAATTTTTGAACCACGACCTAGATCAGGTTTAACAGCAACCAAGCTGTACAGGCCACATAGGACCTCTTCCATAGTACTCGTGAGAGTAAAAAAAAGGTCATATACAGATCTCTACCAAAACACATGATAAGCAGGAATAAGAGTTTTTTAGAAGATATTAATGTATCTTACAGTTTAAAGAAGGGGAAAGTGTGTGTGTATGTGTGTATTATAAAACAGAGTAACACACACTGCTCATAAAGTAATTGAAAATAAACCAATAGTATAAATAAAGTGTATAAGATATGGAGTTACTCTGTATAATAAAAAATATAGATCGTGACTCATTGAATGTGATTTGAATTGATGATCAAGTCATGTTTCATAAGTTTCTATAGAATAGAGTGGCGTAGACACATTGTTCTTGACTATAGGAAGACACTGGATGTATAAAGTGTTTTAGCTTCCTCATTTAAGTGTAAGAAAGATGTTGTAGGTAATCTCTTATGGTTCTCCCAATAAATGCCACCTCACTTCTCTTAGTGTATCTCCACAATATCACTTTTTCACTTAATCAATATATCTTTTCTACATGAGGGAGTCTCCTTAATTTTTTATTAATAGAGGAAATAAAGAGAATCAATTGAATTCTCTGCAACCTTTTACTTCATTTCTGACATGATGTTTAATGCATTATCAACAATAGTCAATACACAATCATTAATATAATCTTTATCATTGAGTTTGATAAACTAGTTGTTATATATATTTAAGTCAAAAAGATGAGTAAAAGAAACAGTGGAGGAGAGTCTTTAGAACAGTGAAACTTCTAGTAGTGTCTTGATCTGGCGGTGACTTAGAGCCTGGTAGTGTGACATCATAACAGTGTCTAGATATGGAGGTGATACTTTTTTTGATGTGTTAGGCCGGTGGTGTGTCAGGCTGGCAGTGACTCTTCTGACAGTGATTCATCCCAATACTTTTCCAATTTTTCATTATGGCATTATGACATCCTTGATGGTGTCTCAAGGTGATGGTGATACTTTTTTGGTGGTGATACATTATCTGATGGTGAGACATAGACTAGATGTGTCTCATACATTTTTAATTTTCCATCTTAGTGGTGACCCATTGCGGATAGTGACTAATTCTTGTTAGTGAAACTTCTTGATGGTGAGTCTTTTTACACATAACCAATTTTTTTCCAATATGTCTCATATAAAAAAATGCTAACAAAAAACATAAATCTCATTAATTATCATAATAATCATTATTTTGTGATCATTAAAACAAGGAGTTCAATAATCTCCCCCTTTTTTATGACCAAAAATCATGTAATTTTTATACCCATGATATTAAAGATAAAACAAAATAGTTCATATAGATAGTATCATACAAATATAAAGGAATCAAAGGTAAATAAAATCAACAGGATATCAAAGATCATAAGTAGATTATATCAAAGATATTGAAAGAAATAATGAAATAAAGTGAAACAAATAGTATCATAGGAATAATTTTACACAAAGCAGTAATGTATCAATGGAAAATAAAGGGAAGGAAAAACATTTACTATAAAAGTAAATTCCATAGATATTCTCCTTATTTTTGGATTATCAAAAAGTGTAGAAGAAAATAGAAAAAATAATATAATCATAATAACATAGGAAATATAAGAGAATTAGAATAAAAAGAATAGTGTAAGTTCTATGAATAAAGTTAATCAGAATATAGCCTAAAATTTTTTTAGCAAAAAGTTACCTAAAAAACAATACAATCAAAAAGAAATTTTCTAAGAATCAATGGTCTTTAGGCTGGGATAAAGGGTCCAAATGTGTTGTTCCTTTATATTTGGTCGATGAAGAAGAAAAGGAAACAAAAGTTATAGTAGGAATAGTTGTAGGAACATCTATCAGAGTTTAAGTATGTCAAGGTAGGGTTATAGAAACACCAGTCATGGAATGAGGGTCTCTGATAAGGATGGGTTTCACGTGTCAAACAGCCTCACCAGAAGAGAGAGAAAGTGGTTGAAATCATGCTAATAGAAGAAAATTTAGAGTCCTGGTATCTCCAAATCTGAAAAACTCTAGATATGTGGATAGAGGAGTCATATGGGTAGTTACTTTTATGGATTCATGATCCACAAAATCAGTCCCACGAACATGTAGAAAATACTTCATAAGGTTGATAAAGTCTATTATGATAGAACCACCTCACTCCATTTCATTTAAAACTTATTTATTTTGTTCTATAAATCCCTTAAGCATAGGTTTTACAAATTTAAACTGCTTAACTTGTTCCTTGATGGCTTAGGTGATAGGAGGAATCCGTAAATTTTCAGCCAAAAACTTGAAATTGGAATCCATGGCATGCTTCTAATATATCCTTTAGAGATGATGATTTGTTTATTTGGTTATGGTATCCCTATCATACTTCATGTCCTTAGCATATTTTGTAATCTATTTGAGAACATGATCACTATTACACCTTATTCTACTTAAATTTTATTGAGGATCATCTAAAAAACTAGAAGTAATAGCTAAAATAGCTCTGAGATCTTCTCTAACCAATGAGAGAAGAAACTTAACATTGAAGGTAGAAGGAGTAGCACTTAAATAAAGTTCAATAGAATTAATATTTTCAACTCTCTCGGGAAAGTCATATATACTTGCTGTAAAATAAGATTGTATCCCTTCCATAACAGACCTCAAAGAAACCAGCTCACTGGAAAGTATTTTATTCCAAATTTACACTTCGTAAATATGGTGCATCATCTTTAGTTTAATGTGTTGAATCACTAACTCAAAGATATATATTACATCACTCTCAATAATCATAGATACTTGAGGAGGTCAATTCCTTAGCTTCACATCAAACTCAGGCAATATCTTTTTACTAAAAGATTCCAAATCACCCTTGGTGACCACATTTTCTGGAACAGGTGGGACAATAGGAGCAGGTTCTCTCATAGAGGAAACATTCTCTGAAAAACCAACAACATCAATTTGATTTACTATAGATCTTTCATAATCTTGATCTACTCTAATTAAAGGTTCACCATTATTTGTTGAACTACCAACCTTACATAAAAACAAATCGCATTCCTCTAATATAGGATCAATCCATATATCAGAAGACTTTCCAATAATCTCAGCCACTAAAGAAGTAGAAAATGTTGATACCACTACATTAGGTACACCAACAGAGGTCTCAATTGTTATTTGTTTAATAGAAGTTTCATATTCCATATTCTAAACAACTAAAGGCTTATCAGAATTAGTCACATATCTCAACTGAACATAATCCACTTTCTCCACATGTTCAACATCCATCTTCTCAACCACACAATTTTCAACCGAAACAAAAATTGACATCTACTAAACAAAAACTGAATAAGAAACTATCTAATCATTATCAGCAGATAAATTATAAAATCTATAAAAAAAATTATGGCTTTGGGATTTCTACCCCTCAATAGATTCATCTCCTTCTTTTCTATCAGCAACATTTACATCATCAAAAAAACTAGTCCTTTCCTCTGATCTGAAAAAAGGACCTACAAACGGTGAAAGAATGTCTTGAGGAGTAGCAACATCCTCTCATCTAATTTTTCCACTAGAATCTTCAGTATCTAAATCATCATCATCATTTGCATCTTCTTCATCATAACCATTACCATTATCATCATCATATTTGGATGTGATTTTGAACTAATCTTCTCCCGAGACTCTATTCTCTTCCTTATCACTTTTTACCAATTTATCCATTTTAGGGTGAGTCCTTGGTGGGATAGGATCTCCAAAATTTATAGTAGGAGAACTTGAATATAGGTCAGGGTCACTTCACACATCAAATGGATATTCCTATTATAATTTTCCACAAATATCATCTTCATCCTTCTCAATATAATATACAAAATTCTCATCAGGTTCGATACCAAGGTCAATATGATCTCTTGGTCTTAAATGATGATCAATATGGTTAAACTCATCATAACAATTTTCACTATCAGCTACCAATGTTTTTTCTAAGGGTTACAACTAATCTTCATCCTTATAAAAATTATTTTAGTAATACAAAATCCACCACAATCCACAATATATTCTTCATCCTTAGCAACTATACCTTTAGCTTTTAACAAAGAAAACATCATCTTAGGATCGATCAGAGTGTTGTACCTTGAATTTTTTTTGGTCATTTAAAATATATGAAGAAAAAGATATCTTCAAAGTTTTATCTTCTATCCTCTTCCCATAAGACAAAGAAAATAAAAATCTTGATACATTAGAGTAGCAAAGCCACCCTTCCTTGGGCACATCATGTGCTGGTTGAATTTGAAAATCAATATGAATTTTTATATAACTTAGAGGCAACTGGCCTTCTAAAAGTTCCATCACCTTCCAAATCCACCAGCGCATCTTTATAAATAAATTTATCACCATCATCCAATATGGTTCCTTGATAATCATTAAACACACCCTCATGTGTAACTTTCAAACAATTAGCCCACTGTTTTGAAGAAAAGGAAACTCTATGACCATTAATCTAAGTTCTTACCCAGTACACTTATTCTTCATAAAAATTACACTCTACATACTAATAAAAATCACACACCAAAAAAGGATAAAAATGTTATTTGAAGAAAACTAATCCATCCATCCTTGGTTCGGAAAAACTTTCTCCACTAAAGATCTACTCAAAAGAAAACATTCCGCTTCAACAACCTTTTCGGGTTCTATAACCCATTTTCTATATCAGGATTCATTGGTTTAACTACAGGTCGATGAAAAGACTCCCCTTTATATTTCTTTGATGGACACGACTCATTTGGTGAATACTTAGAAGAACACTTCACTTTGGCCATGAATATAGCTTGGAAAGCATAGTTGATTAAGAAAGTTCAAAGGTCAGGAGAGAAAAGTGGTGAAATAGGGCTCGAGAGAAAAAGGCATGAGGAAAGAGGTGAGTTGGAAATAGGAAATGTTTCACATTTATAACACTTGGGATTTAAATATTCATAAACTCGAAATTGAAATAATACTCGAAAATAGAAATTTGAAATAAAATTTGAACTGAAACATACAAATTAAATAAAACATAAGAAAATAAAACTAGTGGTTTAAAACTTAAGAATTAAAAAATTGAAAAATGCATGACATAATTTTCCAATGGTGTGAAATATAAAAATGGTGAGAAGTATCATTGGTGAAAAGTTCAATGGTGAGAATTATAAGTGGTGAGAAGTTCAACAATGAGAAGTTCAATGGTGAGAAGTTGAAAAGTGATAATTTCAATGGTAATATATACCCAATGGTGACACATTTCCAATAGTGAGAAATTCACAATAGTGAGATATTACCAATGGTGAGTCATGAAAATTTAAACTTAAACAAAATTTATCATGCCTAATTCAAGTTTGATGTAATTCATTCTCTCAAAATTCAAAGGCTTAGTGAATATATTAGAAAAATGATAATTTATGCAAATTTATTCAAGATCGATATCTTTTTTTTGAAATTTATCTCTCAAAAAGTGATGTATTACATCAATATGATTTGTTCTTGAAAGCGATATAGGATTATTAGAAATATTTATATCACTTGTATTAACACAGTTTACAGGGACATGTTGGAATTGATATATATAGTCTAGTAATGTGTGTTTTATCTTAAGAATTTGTGCATAGGGGCTACCTACAAATATGTATTCAACTTGAATAATATAAAATGAAACCGAATTTTTTTTCTCACTACACCAAGATACTAGATACTTACCTAAAAAGTAAAATTTTCAAGAGGTGCTTTTTCTATCTAACTTACATCAACCAAAATTTGCATCTGAATAACTAACTAAATAAAATTCTTGTCCTATTGGGTAAATCAATCCTAAATTGGTAGTGTATTTTCAGAATTTGAAAATAATTTTTACATTTACCAAGTGTGGCTCTTTTGTATTAGCTTGAAAACGATTACACATACACACACTAAACCTAATATTGGGATAAATATTAGTAATGTAGAGAATAATTCCAATCATAACTCTGTAACTAGTTTGATACATTGGTTTCCCAGCTTCATCAAGATCTTCTTTACAGGCGGCACTCATAGGAATATCAGTAATCTTAGTGTTTTCAAGATTAAAATGATTCAAAATATCCTTAGTATATTTAATTTTATTTAAAATTATTCCTTCTTTATTTTGAAATTTTTGAAAACCAAGAAATAATTTGAGTTCACACATTAAACTCATTTCAAAATCATTTTGCGTAATTTTTGAAAAGTCATTAAATAAATAATTTTTTAAAGATCCAAAAATAATATCATTAACATAAATTTGGACAACTAAAACATCATATGAAATTAATTTCATAAAAACAGTAGAATCGGCTATACCTTTTGAAAAAAACTTTTGAAGTGAGAAAAGATATATTCCTATCATACCAAGCTCTATGATCTTGTTTTAAACCATATAAATCTTTTATTAATTTAAAAAATTGATTTATAAAATGGTGATTTTAAAAACTATGGGTTTTTCTACAAAAACATCATCAACTATATACCTATTTAAGAAATCACTTTTACAACCATTTGATAAAGTTTGAAATCAAGATGAGTTGCATAGTAAAGTAGTATTCTAATGGATTCAAGTATGGATACTAGTAAAAAGGTCTCATTATATTCTATAACTTCATATTGACTATAACCTTGTGCAAAAATAATAGCCTTATTTCTTACTATTATGCTGGATTCATCTAACTTGTTTATAAACACCCATTTATTGCCTATAGTCAAGGTGTAATTTGGTATATCCACTAGTTCCCATAATTTATTTATTTTAAATTGATTAAAATCTTCTTGCATTTCTATTACCCAAATTCATCATTTATTGAATAATTGATGTTCTTTGGCTCAAGATGAGATAAGAATTATTAATGTTCAACCTGATTCCTAAGAGAAGTTATAGTCTGTGTACCTCTATCTAGGTCTCCAACTACAAAATATAATGGATGGTACTTAATTTTCATAATAGATCTAGAAAAAGTAAGACAAGTCACTTCAGGTTCTTTTATAGGTTCTGGTTCTAGTTCTGGAAGTTCAGGAAATTATTTAGAACTGGATGGTTTTTCTGAATATTTCACAATAGAATTAGTAGCTTTCAAATTTAATTTAAAAGAAGATAAATCATCCTCAATGTCTTATAAAGATTTATTAGTCTCATGTGGATTTGTCTCATAAAATTTGATGTGAATAGAATATTCCAAGATATTGGTTCTTTTATTAAAAACTCTATATGCTTTACCAGAAATTGAAAACCATAGGAAAATTACTTCATCACTTTTGGAGAATTTTTTTAAGATTATCCTTAGTTTATGAATAAAGACTTTTCTACCAAAACTCTAAAGTAATTAACCTTATACTTTATATTATTCCAAATATCATAAGGGTTCTTCTTTAAGATATGTCTAATTAAAACTATATTGATTATGTAACAGGTTGTATTCAGAGTCTCTTCCCAAAAATAGAGAGGTGAGTCGTATTCATTTATCATAGTCTAGGAATTCTCTTAAAGTGTTCTATTCCTTCTTTCTACAACTCCATTCTGTCAAGGGGTACTAAGAGCAGAGAAGTTGTGAATATATCCATTTTGTGAGTGAAATGATTCAAAATATTGATTCTAAAACTCATGTACATGGTCACTTCTTAGGGTATTAATCCTAAGACCACTTAATTTCTCTAAATATCTAGTATACTTGGTGAAATAAGAACCGTATTCAATTTTCTAAGCTAGAAAGAACACCAAGGTATACCTAGAAAAGCCATCAACTAATAAATAGATATAGTGCTTACTATTAAAACATGAAACACTAGATAGTCTAAATAAATCCATATGAACCAAGTTAATAGGTTGAGAATTTGAAACTTATTTCTTTGATTTAAAATAAATTTTGTGTTTCTTTCTTTTTTTATAAGGGTTATAGAATCTTTCATTTGGGAACTCTGGTTTTGGTAGATCCTCAATTAACACTTTCCTAGTAATATTATTAAGTGAGTGAATATTAAAATGGCATATTCCTATATTCTAAATCCAAGATTTTTTATGAAAATCACTCAATAAGGAAACATTTTAAGAAATTAAATAATTAAGATTAACAGTATAAACATTTTCATTCTTAAAAGAAGAAAAAAATTAAATCATATTTAGAATCAAAAACATTACATGCATTGTGCTCAAATTTAAAATAAAAACCATCATCACATAATTGTGAGATACTAATAAAATTATATTTTAATACATCAATAAACAGTACTCTAGAAATAAAAATATAATTGTTGTTACCAATTTGTCCAAGGTTGATGATTTTCCCTTTAGCATTATCACCAAAGTTGACATGACCACCATCAACTACTATTAGATTCTTGAAGATTGATTTTTCTCTTATCCTATGTCTTTAACAACCATTGAATAAGTACTATATAATTTTACAGTAGGTCTTCAAGAAGCTTTCCTACAAAACAAAATTTATATAACACATGATTTTGGTGTCCATATTTTCTTAGGTCTAGAAGTGTTAGTAATCATGGATTTAGAAACCCATATTTTTCTAACAATTATCTCATAAACATACTATAAAATTCATGAGAAAATAATTATTTGGTACTCTATAAAAATAAATATATGTAGATATTATAGAATTAGACTTATCATAAAAGTTCTCTTAAATATTCTCCTTTTTCTAGACTGGTATCCTAGACCACTAACATATTTTGTTGAATTTTTTTTACGTAAAATATTTGAAATAGTTTATATACCATTGGTAGACCACTATAAATCCTTCTTAAGTTACTCATTAGAAAGTTTATGTTTAGTACTTTACTTTATTAACAAATTATTCTTCTCTTTTTCAATAGATAAATCAGGTTTAATATTCAAAGATAAATCAAGTTGTCTCTTAAGATCTTTGTACTTAGCCATAAGTTCATTGAAATAATCTTCTAGAATTTTAAAATATTCAAACATATCCTCTTAAGAAATGTCATCTTCATTATGTTCATTCTCAGAATTATCATAATTAAGAATAGGTAAGACAATAGAAATAGTAGGTATTTTTCATGAAGAACATGTTGGCTCCTCCATAATTTTTTTTAATGTTTGAGTTTGAATCATTGTAGCTATACTCATAGGAACTCCATGTTTCTTTCAGGGATTTCTTGAACTTTCGGTACTTATTATTATATTTCTTTCTATATTTCATATTTTTATAGTCTTCCTAGACATTTCATTTTCTTTTACATTCATAATAGGTAATTTCATTATCCTCTTTCTTCCTATCCTTTTTCCAATTGCCTTTACTATCATACTTTCCTTTATATCTAAGATTTCTGAAAAACGTCTCTTTATATAAAACTTCTTAAGTCTCCTATCTAGATAGGCCATATCATCATCATTGTATGGAGGTGACTCACTATTAATTGAACTTTCATATTGTATCTTTTATTTTTCCTTCTATTACGAAGTAGTAATCCTGAAATCTACTGACTTTCTTTTGGGGTCATCATTTTCCTCTGGTTTGACTTTCAATTCTTTTTCGTACATCATAAATTTCCCAATAATCTCATTTACTAGTAGTTTTCCAATGTCACATGACTCTCTAATAGAAATAGATGTGCCTCTCCATCTTTCTAGAAGGAATCTAAGCAATCTCGTGATTTATCCTTTGTGAGACACTAGATTTCCCAACAAGCTCATGGTATTCACAATTTCATTAAACCAGAGATACATAGTAGATATTAATTCATCATGATTCATTTTAAAAGTATCATACTTAATAGTATTTGTATTTAATCTCATTTACTTAACATTAGTTGTTCCTTCATGAGAAAAAGCTAGTGTATTCCAAATTTCAAAAGCAATTTTGAAAGTAGAAATTATATTGAATTCATCATCTCTTGAAGCATAATAGAAGGAATTCATGCCTTTGAAATTATTATTATAAGAATACTTAGTAGATTCATCATAATTAACTCTAAAATTTTCAGGCATTTCATATATATCTTCTATATTAGTCCAAATCTCAAAGCTCATACTCTCTATATAAATTTTCAACTTTATCTTCCACTGAGCGTAATTGTTACCATTGAAAAAAGGACTTATGTTAGTAGAAAAACCTTCTTGTATATTTTCCATTTAAAGAAATAAATTTAGAACTAACAAAAATTTAATATATTTAAAGAACAACTAATATCAAAGCTGAATTTTTTTGAAAAACATTGACACCAAATCTTAATCCTCTGATACCAAATATTGACCGGAGTGAGTATCTCAAGAGGGGGGTGAATTGAGTACCCAATAAAAATTATCTTAAAAATGGATTTAAAAAAATCACCCAATTTTAATAAAATAGCCCAGATTGTTAAAATGATATTTTCATATAGGTCTTGGCCTTTTAAAAGACTTCTCAAAGATTGATTAAGTCTTAGGTAAAACAATATAAAATATTATTTTATCCTTTAAAATAAATTTAATAAATAAATAATTTATATAAACACTAATTAAAACAAACTATTAAAGTATAGGTTTCATTTATAGTTAAAAATAGATTTAGTTCTAAATAAAATTAAAAAAAACTACAAAATTTGAATACAATAGGTTTAGTCTCAAGATGAGACTTCGTCCTCTCCACTTAGTAATCACCTGATGCCAAGTAGTTTATATAAAAATAAAATTTTGATACAAAACCCGGATTGGGTTTATCAAACAGCCAAGCTGTCTTGGACACACATGACCTCTTCTATAGTATTCATGGTAGTATAGATTAATAACATGTTACAATTATACCTTTACAATTACACGTGGGAAACATAAATAAAATTTTTCAGAATATATCAATGTATCTTCTAGTTTAAATTAAGATAAAGTGAATCTATTTTAAAATAGATTAACATACACCGCTCATAAATTAATTTAAAATAAAAAAATAGATAAAATAAATTGTATAAGAAATGGTGTTTATCTATCTAATAAATAATGCACCTCATGACTCCTTTAATGTGATTTGAACTGATGTTCGAGTCATGTTTTATAAGTTGTTGTAGAATATAGTGTCGTGGAATCTTTGTTCTTGACTATGGGAAGACACTGGACTTATGAAGTGCTTCATATTCCTCAGTCGAGTGTAAGAAAGATATAGCATGTAAGTTCTTATGGTTCATGAAATAAAATTTATATCACTTCATGTGTGCATCTCTCTAGGTGTACCCCCATGTTATCACTTTTTCACTTCATCAAGAGTTCTTATCTGTATGAGGGATTGTGTTTCCTCTTTTATCAACAGCAACAACAAAGAGAATCATTTATATTCTCTACATCCTCATATTGCATGTCTAACACCAAGTTTAATGTATTCTCTACAATAGTTAATACACAATCATTAAAATAATAATGAGCATTGAATTCGATAAACTAACTATTAGAAATATTTAATAAGAAATATTGGTAAAAGAAATAGTGACGGTGAGTCTTTATAAAGGTGAAAATTTTGGTGGTGTCTTGATCTGGACATGCTGCAGAGTCTGGTGATGTGACATTGGAATGGTGTCTGGATCTGGAAGTAACACATATTGGAGGTGTATTAGGCTGGTGGTAATTCAGGATGGCGGTGAATCTTCTGATGGTGATTTATCCCAATACTTTGTCAATTTTTTGTTCTGGCGTTATGAATTCCTTGACTATGTCTCAAGGAAACGGGGGACTTTTTTGGCGATGATACATTGTCTCGAGGTGAGACATAGTCTGGTGGAATCTCATACTTTATCAAATTTCCATCTCAATGGTGACTCATTGTGGATGGTGACTATCCTTGGTGGTGTTACTTCTTGACGGTGAGTCTTTCCATAATAAACCTTATTTTTTCCAAGCTGTCTCATATAATAAAATTCTAATAGAAAACATAAATATCATTAATTATCATAATAATCATGATTTAGTGATCATTAAAACAAGGAGTTCAATAGACATAAATATCATTAGTATAATTAAATGTTATTATTTTAATGTAATAACCACTATCTACCTTCCTCCCATCCATTCAAACATGAATACATCATCTGCATTGTTGTTGGTTAACTTCCCCTATTGGAGATATATTTCATTTTTCATATCTTACTTTATGGATGGTTATAATAATAATTTTATAGTTAAATATGGGAATAAAATGTATATTCTATTTTTTCATACTCTAAGATGGGTAAATAAAAGGATTAAACGAAACAAATTATGATCATCACGGCTTGGAAAACCACCTAAATGAATTAATCATTAAACACTAAATTTTAGAATCTAAGAATTATTCTTTTATTTGAAGATTATTTGATATTTATAACCTTTTATAATTCTCAAATAAATAAAATATATACCATATCACTTCTAGATTTATGGGCCCATTTCATAAAAACTTCCATCATCATCGATAAATTAATGGGACCTTAGAATTATGAAATAAATTTCATAGTGATGGTGAGAATGAACATAATATCCTAATAGAATAATTATAAATGAACATAAAATAAAAATATTAAATATAATATATATTAAAAAGGTTCTTAATAAATTATTTAATAAACTTAGATTGATTATTTATTAGGTTAGATGTGTGTCCCAAGTAATTCGGGACATGAGGTGAGGGAATTCTTGAACCATCCACTTTTCCTTTAGGTTATGTATTTTCTATATTCCTCAATTACACTCTATAATATTCTCATTTACTACTATATTTTATATATATTTTTCTTACATATGAACCTCTTTTATTTTTTCTTTGTTTACTCGGGTTATATTTTTTTTTAAGTTCACTTCAAAATCTTTCTTTTAAATAGACCTATTTAAAGGGATGTTTATTATTCATTATTCCTTTTCATGTGTTAATATTTTAATGTCTGTTTCATTCAATGAGAATAAATATTTTATGGTAATCTATTTTGTTATATTACTAGTTTTATGTAACACGCCATGTGCTCCCTTCTTAAGAGGGTATTTACTTATCACCTTAAACACTGTTTAAGATGTTCAATTCTATACCTACTTATACACTAATTTGTTATGAATTTTATTCACTTTAACTTATTATTTAAGAGCTATAATTATTTATTTAACTATTTAGATATAAAAATATTTAATCTCTTTTTTTGGGGAATCATTATGACATATATTTTGGTTATTCTTTAATACAAGATTATGTAACCCATTTCCTTCTCATGAGTTTTTCTTATACTTATGCTTTATATATTATTTCCTTATATAGAACACATATTCATGTATATATTATATGATTATAAGAAAAATTAGAATTATACATCACCCCAATAAATTGGATAGTGTTTTCACCTCATGAGATACTATGTATAGTTCATGAGAAATAATCCCAACACACTGGGTTATGGTGTATGTGCAGTGATCCTTGACTTATGATTATGATTTTATGTTTTATATTATTTCTGAATTCCTATTATTACGTGATCCTATGATTTATTCTCCTTTATCCCAATATCCAATATAATTATATATAATAATTATCTTTTATAATATCATGTTATTCCTCTTCATTCTTGATATATAATTCATTATAAAGTTTATTATCTTAATGGGATTTATAGCTCTATATTTTCATTATACATGTCCCTAGGGTATAAATTTCAGTAATTAATATGAAATGTAACTTATTATAAACTTATAAACATTGAAATAATGTTTAATATATTTATTTTAATATTGATATACTATGTATCTAATATCCTAAATACACTTTAGATCTAGATATATGTGTTGTATTTTCATTAATTTTATGTTAAGAAAACACAATAATATATGTATGAGACTCACAATTCTATATTTAATATCATATAAAGGTTTAGTTATTTTGGGAGATTAGGTTATAGACCTTAATAAGAAATAGATCATGAAAAAACTAGATTGAAACCTAGAAATTTCTATATTGGGATATACATGTCAATCATGAGTTATCCTATAAAAACCTTGGTAATGTTAGAATAAATCATTAATTAGTTAGATATTATATATTTTTATTCATTATAAAAATATTGGGCAATTATTTAGTCAAAAAGAAAAAATGTTTTATTTCTAACCAAATTGGATTTTCAGGAATTATATGGTTTTATTTAAAATCTTGGTTTCCCAATAATATAATTTTAATTTCAAATAATATAATTAGTTCCATTTTATTAACAAAAATCCAATTATAGTCTTTTTAATGAATAATAAACTTTAATTTAGTACAAAAACTTTTTCTATACTTTAAAAAGATGTTTTCCTAAAAAAATGTTTTTCGACGCATTTTGTCAGTTTAGTTTTTTATTAAATCCTATCACAGCTGTATTTTGATTATTCAAAAATTAATTCCATATTTTTAAGTAGTAGGTCTAAATTTGGTAAATATGACCCTTTTAGTTTTTTTCAATATGAATAATAACATTAGTAATTTTTATTATCATAGTAAAAGGTAAATCATTTAATTAAATTTAAAAATTAAATGATAAGGACTATAAAATGACCATAAAACTTGCCTAAATTATATTATATCAGAATATTTCATCCATGTTAATTCAAATTTATGTTATACATCCTTTTTTCTATTTTAATGTGATTATGACCCATATAATATTTTATTTAAAGAAAAGTAAAAAATGTCACACTCTTGTTTTTAATAACTATAATATTTTTAACAAAGAGAAAACCAAAGTATATATTCATCTATAAATATTATTTTTAAATATAAATCATTTATATTAATCATGAAAATTTATTTTTAATTTTTAGTGAATAAATAATTACCTTAAATACTTAAATAGTGCTGACGTGGTAATTATTCAATTAATGAAAAAATAAAATAAATGATATTAATAGTATAAAAATTAGTATAATTTAAAGTAATTAAAGTGAAAAATGAAATGTATAGATAGCAATAACATGTTATGGATTTATTAAAACATTTTATTCAAATTTTAATTTTTTTCTTGATGTTATAATAGTCAAATTAAATGAATAGTTCTAAAATTAAAATTATTGATATTTTATGAAAATGATATTTTATTAAATGATATAGAATTCATAAAATCCAATCTTTGGCCATGATATTGGGATATGGTTTAAAATATCAACCATGGTCTGTTTAAGTTCTATTTTTCTATTTATAGTAACTATCTTGACCCTTAAAGAGGGGTAAGAATATGATCTAAACTTGTCCGAAAATTATTGTATGAGATTAGATAGTTTAATAATAATATTATATTCATATATTATAAATTTGGATATATTTATAAATCAAAATTAATTTATATTAAATTAATATTTTAAGAAACTCCAAGAGTGGCCCTCCCCAATCTTATAAATGGGAAGCACTTCTCATTTATTAATAATTAAAAACCCATTTGTTTCAGCTAATATCTACCCAAATACCTTTCTAAAATCCATCCATATATTCTAGAGTCCTTATTTTTGTTATAATACTAATATTATAGGTCTTAAGGTGTTGATAAAAGGATATTTTCCAAAGATGGGGTGTAGTTTTAACCATATATTTTAGTTTTATTTCTTCTTTCACCACATTAAAAAAGTATTCAAGCCTGATAAAATAACAACACCATTATCCTACATATAATGAGATGTTATTATGTTAATTCCATGACCTATATCTATATTCTCTTCCATAAAAATGG
Organism: Viscum album; assembly: GCA_963277665.1. Lineage (NCBI taxonomy): Eukaryota > Viridiplantae > Streptophyta > Magnoliopsida > Santalales > Viscaceae > Viscum > Viscum album. Next base: position 1,467,523,659 of record OY728125.1, on the reverse strand, counting down.
AAACTAAACCATCATTCGTGTGTGTGGTGCACTACTATCTCTTGAACCGATGTAAATAATTTTCCATTAGGGTATCTAATGGTTTGATTATAATGATGGAATTAATATTTATATATGATATTAATTGAATATTTATCATTATGAAAATATAATATATTATTTACCATCTTACGTTTCCATTCACTAAAAAATGATAACATCATTCATGCGTAAGTGTGAACTACCACCACCTTGAAGTGATGTGATTCCTTTTTCATCACCACATCACATGGATGATATATATATAATTATATTCAATGAAATAATATTATATTTATGATATTATTGAAAAATATTATTCGTAAAATAATTTTTACCTTCTTTCCATAATGATCGTTGGAAAATGGAAACGTTACTCATCCGTACATATGGCATACCGTCTCTATGATTTTAACGTAGTGAATTTTTCAAAACCATATTTAATGGTTAGATTTAAAATTATAATTGATTTATAAAAATGGTAATTACAACATAATTATTAATCTAGAGATAATTTAATAATGACTTCTTTTCTAATACTCAGCCTATTGAATAAATTTTGGACTTATGAAACAAATATCGTCAAAACATATGATGTGAAATTAAATGATTAAGTAATTCTTATAACATGGTAATAAGTGAAATTAAAATAAAAATATAATTGAAAATGTTTTCCAAAAAGTAAAAATTTAACAAAATGTTATTATTTAGGATGATAAATAATTTATGTGATTATTTGGACTTAAGGTAAGAGACTTTATATGAAAAATCCTCTTATAAAGTTTTCATTAAAACTTTTTTTATTCAAAATCAATATTTTTCTAAAATTATTTTATAGCTGTATTTATATGGAAATAAAATAATTATAAAGGAAATTTTTTGTCCCTTATTACTTTATTTCAATTTTTTTCAAAAGGAATCTTTTTATAGAATGTTTTTGGATTTTTTTACAAAAAAGAAAAAAGGAATGTTCTATTTTAATGTATATGGTGATAAAATATTTTACCACTGTCAAATACATTATTTTATTTTTGGATTTATTTACAAACATTCATATTTTATTCATTGAAAAACACTCTTTATCTATATTCTGATTATTTTAAATAAGTTGTTTTAAAATATATTGAATATTTAAATATTCGAAAATTTCTTCTTTTGGATAAAAATAATATTTTTATGAGTGTAATGTTGGAAATTGAAAGCTTCTAGGTTTTCAGATTTTTTTATGTTTCTTGGTAATTTTAATGATTATTGTTACTTATTTTATAAACCAAGTATGTGTGGTTACATTATAGCCAATGATGGGTAGTTCTATGATAAACCAAGGATAGGTGGGTCCATAATAAACCATCCATTACATTGGGTGTGGAAGTCGACCACATGGTTATTCCATTTGTAAGAGTGATTATAATAGTCATATGAAAATGATTTTCCAAGTAACTTACATGTTTTATCTATTCTTACTATGTGTTTTTATAGGAATATTATAATTTCTCATGGTAAGATAATGATATTATGTTTAAAGGAATGTATATGATGATTTTTAAGGGATAAAGTATAACTTTTTGAAAAAATTTATAATTAGTTTTTCATGGTTTAAAAGAAACATTATGAGTTTTATTTTTCCTTTAATATTTGTTATGAAATGTTTTACAAAAATCTTTGGGTAGAGAAGGTGATTTCTTGGGTAACAAAATTCTTATTTTTATCCCAATGTTTATTTTGAAAAAGGAAAATTTTATAAGTATTCGTGGATTAATGGTTTATTTCTTTATTTTTATATCCCTTTCTGAGATGTTTTCCTCATCCCATATTTTAAAAAAATCATAAGTTTTTAGAATATTTAAGGGGAAATAAGAAGTAAAGTTTAAAGTTATGAAGATTTTTCATGAAAAGAAAATGTGTTTCATTCTAAAAGATTTATATTATAGGAAAAATATATTATACCAACCCGAACATTCTTACATTACTATTAAATAATTATAAAGATAAACAACATAATAGTATTAAACCACTAGAATACAAAGGATTAGTTTCTTTGGAAAACTAAGACCAAACATTACATTTACAACATCAAACATGAACATTTATTTAATTCCTTCTTCTCTAGCTTCTTATTGGCACTTGACATCTCCTTAAAGCATGTAGTCACCTAAGGATATACATAAAAAGTAGGTGAGATAAAATCCCATTAAGAGGATAGATAAGAGAAATATAGTATGGGGTGATCATAATCATAACATCATCATAAAAAACATGAGATGAAACATTAATAAAAGACTTGAAATGTGGCAATGTATAAAAAATAAAACATCATGTCTTAGTTGTTAAATACCACACATACTTGTGAAAAAAGATAGCATCTTTTTCACACATCATTTCACTTTAACTCATTATATTCAAAAATTTAACCAATGGATTGGAGCATTTTATAACTCTAGGCTCACCCATCACATTCAAACATTCATTTTGTGCTATATAATTTTGGGTGCACCTGTCACATCATAACATTATCATTATAATGCATGACACATAGAAAATATATCATAAATGAACATAACTAACCCATTTAAGGTAACATGTTTCATCTCATAATAACACATTCATAAACTTTGTGTTCCTAAAAGAAAGTGGGAATAACATACTTGATACAATAACCATCAACCTTGAGTGAGAAATAAAAGGTGTGTTATTGAAATAAGAGTTATTTTGGAAAAAAAATCACATAAACTCTATTGGGAAAACATATATATCCCAAAAAAGGTAATATAATGATGAAAAAATGATTTTTAAGGATTGACCATACCAAAAAAGGAGTGAAAGAGGGATAACCTGAAGAGAGAAAGTTGGGTTCGAGAAGTTCCCCTTACCTGGTATCTGAATGCTTTATTCACTTTAATTCCATGTATAAACAAATTAGATTCATTGATTAAGAATTAAATAATTTTTTTTACATTAATATGGTTTATAAGGGTTTCATTAAGTTTTTTATGGGCCTTTGGATGAGTTATAAACCTAAAATTCATTGTTTAAGAATGTTCTCTTTTATTGTTTTCTTGAACGGTTCACTTGTATTTATGAATGTATGTTCATGTAGAATGTGGATAATCATCCAGAACTGATCCTTCATGTTATTAATGAAATTCTTGTATTTTGAATGATCTTATAGTGAATTAAATTATATACTATGTGGATGAAGCATTAGATAATAATTAAATGATGATTGTTTGGGTTAATTTGGGATGTTTTTTGACCACAATGAACTTGTTTTGTTTAATCATTTAGTAATATGTACATAAGATAGATAAAAAAAATTAAATAAAATTTAATACATATAAAATAATCTTTTTCAACTATAAAAATTCTTTCATTACCATATCTGAAGGTAGAAATAGAAAAAATAAAACATGTCATTCTTGAAGGTGATAAATTAACACCTCACAAACAATGTTTTCTTTTTATAAAATAAAAAGAAGAGAAGAAGGGGTTTGGATGATATATTATCCCACTATTATAATAAAATTACATTATATGTGATATAATGGAGTTACCATACCATGTGGATGCAGATAGGTCTGGCAATATTAATAAATGAACCTGAAATTAAAAGGAATTTAAAGGAAAAGGAGAAAGAGAAATTACCTCTTGAATCCTCTTCTTGAGATCCTCTTTAAGAAGCCTAGGATTGGTCTTATGATGAGGAAAATAGATCCTGGTAATATAATAAGTTCTAGTTAATATCTTTGGTCATATTTTAGGCAAGTTTTGAAGTTTTAGAAGTGTGAGTAAATGAGGGTGTGAAGGGCGGTATTAATAGTGGAGGGGAGAGGGGTTTTCTCAATATATTATTCATTAATTTATTATTTCTCCACAAGACAAGTAATAATGAGTCTTCCAAGACTAATTATAGTAATTCTATCATTTTAATCCGAACCAATTGTGATTACATCATTATAACATCATACATGACTCTATAATTAGGGTATTTAACTTATTTTGTAAATTATCATTTTTCACTATTCATCAAAAATTCCAGTATTTCAGAAAAATACCAAAAATTCACATTAACCATTTTTCAATGTGTAAAATTAAAAAAATGAAGTCCATTTTTAAGAACTTATTTTCTAAATATGATTAATTTAAATTTTAATAAAAATCGTAATTTACTTGAAAAATAGAGTTTTTAAAATTAAAACTGATTTTATAATGATTTCAAAAATTAAATAAGGTCTTATAAAATTATATTAAAACTATAAGAAATAGAATTTTTAATTTATGAAAACATTTTAAGAAAATAAATTTTCTTTTAAATTAATTAATTAATTATAATTATTTATTTATGACTTACGAAAATAAAAATACATTTACTATGGTCAAATTGTCACTTATAAGATGCCTAAATTTTATTTAATCATTCATGGGTAATGTTACTATTATTTAGGAAGATTTACTATTCATAAAAGTATTATTACTATTCATAAGGGTACATTACTATTCATAAGGGTATGTTACTATTCACCAAAAATTATGTTTGTTTTATTGGACCCCAAAAAACATCCAAAACACAACCGTGTATGTCATATTTTTGAAATTCAAAACATAGAAGTGGAAAATTTTTGTTTAATGGTCACATAGTATTTAGTATCATTATATGTCATTGTGATTCATAATCTGATTATACTATAAGGCATAATTATAAGAAGGTATTTCCATTGAAAAAACATTGGGTCATTAAATGGATACTAATATGAAGTGTACACTTTTTATATATACGGGTTTGTTATGTTATATTTATGAAATAAATATCTAAAACTATAAACCTAAATGATATTTGGGAATATAAAGAAATTAATTCTAGTTTAAATCCACTAGAATGTGTAATTTTTAAGTTTGAGTCCTTACACACGGTTTCAGCGAAAGTTTTAGATACCTTTAGAGGTTTTGATAATGTTAATAGAATACCCATAAAAGATTTTAATTTATGGTTAAGTGGAAATAATATTTAATTTGAAGATTACAATGCTTATTTTTCTAAACTATGTATTTTCAAAATAGTTATCCGCATAGGAAAAAAGGGAAGCTAGAGTAAGAAGGCCCTGAGGGGATGATATCATTCCGAATCATCAATTTGGAATAGTTAGAAATAGAAAAAATTAGTATTGTTGTCGTAATGTATTAGTTGAAACAGGTTGTAAATGGTGGTGATATCAATGTATGAGAGTATCCAATCTACCACAAAGGAACATGATGACAGTAGAGCATTTTATGAGACAACATCCTTCAGCATTCAATTGATCTTCTAATCTTGTGATAGTTAAAGGATGGATCAAATAATTACATAATATATTAAATGTCATGGGTTTTTTAGAGCATCAAAATGTTATTCTTTTTTCTTACCATTTTAAAGATGAATCCAATAAATAGTGGACAATGGTTAAGACTAATAAATAAATACAATAGATTAATAGCTTGGAATGGGATGAATTTAAGAATATTCACCATGAGAAATATTTTCCTAAGGTCATTTAACATAGTATAGAAAAGTAATTATTGTAATTGTGATAAAAAGAGGAATTTTTAGTAGCTACCATGGAAGAAAACTTCACCCCTTTCACAAGGTATATACCAATTTTTTATTGGATCATGATATTAAAATAAATCAGTTTCACTCAGGATTAAAGATAATATATCAAAGAGAATTCTATTCATGTGAGTTTAAAAATTATTAAAAAAAAATCAACTTGTTGAGGTGGTATAAATGGAGTTTTATGATGATAATTTACTTCATGAAAGCAAGTATAAGAAAAGTTATAAATGGTAGGAAATGGGGAAGCATTCATTAAAGAAATTTGGAGGTAGGAAAATCAAGTTCCCATCTTGGGATAAGTGTGGTAAAAAGCACCCTGGGAGTGTCTTATAAAATCTATAAATTTCTTACAAATTATAAATTTTGGGCATATGGATCATGACTATAAGAAAAATTAATATACAAATAATGAAAATATAATGGTAATATGCATTAATTGCACTGTGTTGGCATATTACTCTAACAGGTGTGGTGATAGCGACGACAGCAGTTACAGGACGGAAGACGACTGCGATCCCGTGATGATGATGGCAGGAGACATTTCATGACTTGGGAATTTGTGGGCACACATGGCTCGAGGTCTCCTTGGATAATGTGATTTTTTGAATTTTGTACTTTGCCTGCTTGAAATATGTATCTCGCGCTTTTTGTTTTGGTTACCGCTAACCCACAAAGCGGCTTATTTGAAAATACAAAAAAAAAAGAGAATTGATTAGGTTAATAAGTGTGTGTTGTATTATATTATAAAATATTATATACATAAAAAATATATAGAAACCAAAAAAATACTTTTTAAAATTATCAATGAAACAAATTAAAATTCCAAACATTATAACTAGACAAAAAATATAAAATAGAAAATCCAAAATAGGAAAATAAGGATAAATCAATCTACTAGAAAAATCACCCCCACTTAAAACACTCTATAGAAAAAAAATATTAATAAACTAGGAAAATTTATAGTAAATGGAAATATATAAACTTGAGATTAATTGTTTTGAATATTGAGTAAAACAATGGAGTGGTATAAATAAGAGGTAATGTCATCATTGGCAATAGTATCATGATCATTGGAATAGTAACTTGACCATTGGAATAGTAATTTCACCTCAAAATAATAAATTATGATGTAAATAATATTTATTATGATTAATTTAAGTAAGTATAAATTTTATAGTTCCAAAAAAATAAGTATCATGACTATATACTCCAAGAAAATATAAACACATTTTTAATAAACTCCATTTTAAAGTATTTTATAAAAATCATTATTTTTATATTAAAAATTAAAATTAACTATTTTAGAAATAAATTTTAATAAAATTAGTATCATTTTTGAAATCATCATGTCAAAATTATTCAATGGTGATTTTTTGATAATTTTCTAAAATACTTCAATTTTTGGGTGAATAGTAAAAATTGAGTTTTTCGCAAAACTGGTGTAACTCAAATTACATCATTCATGATGTAATAATGAAATAATACTTTATATAACTTTAGGTTCATACATGTTATATTTAATTTCATAAATGGTTCATTAAAATAAAATAAACATAATTTCCAAACCTAAAAGAACATTCCAAAACCTAAAGTCAAAAGTGATTCCTTAAAATAAAAAACAATTATTTTTTCCAATTAATTATTTAATAAATTAATGAATTAGAATTAAAAAGGGTATTTAAAGTATTAAACCCATTTTATTATAATAATATATGATTTATATTTTAAAAAAATCATTATTACTAGTTTTACCATTGACATATTATTTTATTCAATATTTTATTCTAAAAATACCTATCTCCTAAAGTATAAATAAACTCTCTCCATTACATTGGAAAACTAGTCCTACTACACATTAAAAATCCAAATATCTACCCAAATTCTTCCTATAAATCCCCTTACAATCATTAGGTACATTTTGGGGAAATCCAACTCCAATCACCAATATGTTAGAGTGTCTTTCCAGAGTAGATACACCAAGGATTAAGTAATTTCGATCAATAATGAAGAGCTCAATATTTATAAAAGGTGGATCATTGTTATAGATATCATCAACTAAATGTGAAGAATGGATATATTTAGAAGAATAATTTCTGTACAAGTTATGGGAACTATGAGTTCATAGTGATTCCCTTTGGACTTACTAATACCCCTACAATCTTCATGGATTTGATGAATAGAGTATTTAAAAACTACCTCAACAAATTTTTGGTAGTGTTTATCAACGATATTATTATTTAATAATAAATCAAGGAGGAACAAGAAGATCATCTAAGGATTGTGATGGTGATATTAATAAAGGATACAACATACGATAAGTTCAGCAGGACTGGCTTTTGGATGAAGCAAGTCACGTTCTTGGGGCACGTGATCAAAAGTTCGGCAATTTCTATAGACCCTTCTATGACAAAAGCATTTGATGAATATCCCATACCCACTAGTTTCATATAAATCCATAGTTTTCTTGGATTATTTGGGTACTACCGATGTTTTGTGAGAAATTTCTTAGGATTTTTTAGCCTGAAAACTATGTTAACATGGAAAGGGGTAAAATATGACTAGATGGAAGAATGTGAGGAAAACCATAAGGAGATCAAGAAGTTGATAGTCATTGTACAGGTACTCATACTACCAACAAGTGGATAAGGTTTTGTGATATATAGTAATTATTCAAAGAAATTCTTAGGTTGTGTACTCATATAGAATGATAAAGTTATAGCCTACACCTCAAGGCAGTTGAAGATCCAATAAATGACTACATGGTGAATGATCTTGAGATAACAGCTGTGATTTTTCATTGAAAATATGGTGGTACTAACTCTATGGTGATAATTTTGAAATATATACAAATCACAAGAGGATAAAGTATATATTCACATAAAAAGAGCTCAAAATGTGTCAAATGAGATAGTTAGAGTTTATCAAGGAGTATTATTACTCTACTCACTACTATCCAAGAAAGTAAAAAAAGGCAGTTGATGTTATTAGTATAAAATAACCAGCCACTCTATTCATGATGCAGTTTGAAAGACCCTATATTCATTGATATTGAAAGGATGGATTTGGATATCATAACAGAAAGGAATACATCCTACCTTAACAAAATGATTTCCCAACCGTAAATTCAAGAGACTATCAAGTAGGAATAAAGGGATGATATGGAGTTATAAAAGAAGGTAAAATCAGTAAAGGGAAGCTACAATAGTTCCATATCAATGATAATTGCGTGATTTAATTTGGAACAATGTTTTTTCTACCTTTATCACCTGAGATAAGTGATGAGTTATTGGATAATGGACATAGCTCAAATTTATCCATCCATCCTATAAGTACCACAAAGTATCACAATCTTTGAGAAAACTTTTGGTGGGAAAACATAAATAAGGATATTACGGAATATATCTCATGGTGTTTTGTATTTCAAGAAGTTATAGAAAACCAACATTAGTCTAAAGAGGTGATTCAACCATTGCTTGTACCCACATGAAAATTGGAGAATGTAACTATGCGATTTATCACTGGTATCCCAAAAACATCCAATGAAAACAATGCAATATGGTTTGTGATGTATCAATTCATTAAGACTTCCCAATTTATTTCTATTTTCAGAGATTTGTCATTTGAACAAATTTCAAAGATATATGTGAAGTGTTGAGGCTGCATGGGGTACCCCTTTTGATTATCCTTGATAATGATCCAAGGTTCACCTCTAAATTATAGAGAATTATTCAACATCCTTTGAGTACTAAATTAAGTTTCATCATGGCCTATCACCCCCAAACTGATCGCCAATCTGAAAGGACTATTCAGATGCTCGAGGACATGCTAAGAGCCTTCTTAATGAAATTTAAAGGATGATGGTATTAGCATCTATCATTTATTGAGTTCTCATATAAAAAAATATACCACTTGAGTATTCAAATGTATCATTTGAATCTCTATATGGGAAGCTATGTATAACTCCAAATTTTTGGGATGAAGTTGGAAAACGAAAGCTACTTGGACCTGATCTTATGAAAGAGATGACAGAGAAGGTTCAAGCCACCCTATAATATATTAAAGCTGATCAAATTCGAAAAAATATCTATACCGAAAACCTTTAAAGGGACTTGGAGTTAAATGTTGGATAAAAATTATTCCTTTGAATATCACTATGGAAGAGATTCATGCAATTTAGAGGTGGTACAACTGTAGAATGACCTCTCGTATGAGGAGTATCTGGTGAAAATATTAGACCATAGAGACAACTTTATATGCAACAAGACAACTCACCTTGTCAAATTGTTGTAGAGGAACCATAAGTATGAAGAGGTGACTTGGTAACCATAGGAAAAAATGAAATATAAGTACCCTCATCCATTCTCAACAGATAATATGAGTTGAAATTTCTGTGATTTAACTTCTAAAGGGGGGAAGGATGTAACGAACCAGTGTTTTTAAAAAAATTTGTTTCCTGAATAAGTGAGGGTTTTATTATATAATATAATATTATACACATATAAAAAATATAAAAACCAGAAAATATTTTTTTTAATCATAAATGAAAATAATTAAAATTCTAAACATTACACCTGGACAAAAAATATAAAATAGAAAATCTAAAATGGGAAAATAAGGAACTCCCCGATCTACAAGAATCATTGCACCCACTTCAAACAATATAAATAAGAAACAAAATATTAGTAAACTATGAAACATTATAGGAAATTTAAATATATAACCTTGAGATTAATTGAATTAAATATTGAGTGAAATAATATAGTGGTATAAATAGGAGGTAATGTGACCGTTGGGAATAGTATCCTGAACATTAGGAACAATAACTGGATCGTTGGAATAGTAATTTCACCTAAAAAATAAATTATGATATAAATAATATTTATCGTGACTAATTTAAGTAAAAAAAATATAATTCCAAAAAAATAAGTAATATGATTAAAAACTCAAAGAAAATATAATCACATTTTTAATAAACTATATTTTAAATTATTTTGTAAAAATCATTATTTTTATAATAAAATTTAAAATTAACTATTTTAGAAATTTATTTTAATAAAATTAATATCATTTTTTAAATCATCACATCTAAATTATCCCATGGTTAGTTTTTGGTAATTTTCTGAAATACTTCAATTTTCAGGTGAATAGTAAAAATATAGTTTTAACAATACCGATGTAACTCCAATTGCAGCATTCATGATGTAATAATGAAATAATACTTTATATAAGTTTAGTTTCATCCATTTAATATTTAATTTCATAAATTTTACATTAAAATACAATAATCTCAATTGATAAACCAAAAAAGAACTTTCCGAAACCAAAATTCAAAAGTGATTCTTTAAAATAATATTTTTTCTTTCTTTCCACTTTGCTTTTTAATAAATTAATAAAATAAAATTATAAAGGGGATTTAAATTATTAAACCCATCATATTATAATAATATATGATTTATATTTTAAAAAAATAAATAATTCAAGCTTTAACTTTGATATATTATTTTATTCAATGTTTTATTCTAAAAATAACCCTCTCCTCAAGTATAAAAAACCTCTCTCCATTTCCTTGGAAAATCACTCCTTAAAACCATTAAAAAGCCTAATATCTAACCTAATATTACCTATTTATCCGATTATAATACTTAGGGACATTATAAAGCAATCCAAATCCAATCACCAAGGATTTATAGTGTAGTACAAGAGAAGCAACACAGAGGATTAAGTAAGTTCTAATCTACTTCTCTCTCTTTTAATTTCTTCTTCATATTATATTTCTTTTTCTATAAACCCATTCATATCCAAAAATTTAGAGGAATTAATTATATAGTAATTTAACATTATACTAATGATGTTAACCTAATGCAGTTATCATACTACTATAAATATATATAATTTTAAACTTCTTTTTCCAGCTCTCCCCATAATGCCCCATCAAAGGTTGTTTGACCATCTACGAGACATTTCCATAACAATTATTATTACCACATTCATGTATGGATAGTATGAATTATAAAAAATATGTAAATAAGAAATTAAATTTTCTCTATGAATCTATAATTAATTATACTAATGTATTATTTACATTTAACAAAATAAAAAATCGAGGCAAAACCGGAAATGTTTAAGAAATACAAGATATAAAAATGCTTAAATTTCATCAAAAAAAATTAAGAAATATAATTAAATTATTATAATTGATAAATAATTGTATAAATGAATATAATTAACTTATTGACCAGTGTTTTAATAAGAATAATTTTATTATTCAACAGGCGTAAAAGCGATGAAATTAAGTGGGAATTAAGGTAACGTGATTCTCGAAACATACTCCCTTTCCTTGGGTTTTCCCTATTTCACACCGATTTTTGTATCGATAATCCTTTAATGTTCCATAAATGTAATTTCATTATTCTTACCTTTTAATTTTTTGTATATATATGTTTTCTACTTGATTTTATGAGAAACACAAAGATTTTACAAAAGAACTCTTATTTATAAAAATACTTATTTTAATTCTCTTGAGATTGTTTATTCTTCAATAAAGATTGATGAATCTTATAATAATTATTTTATTCACTTTTCCTTTTGGGAACCCCAATGTTTATTCATTAATGTTTGATTTCTAAAATTCTTGTGAAACCCATTCCTTTCCAAGAGTTATTTTATGGCGATGATTATTATATATCCAATGTGGAATGCATGATTATATAAATGTAATGATGTTATGGGTGGGCTTAGAATTATATGGACCTCTACTTCATTGGGTAATTTTATGTATCTCATGAGATAATGTGAAATATGCATGAACCTGATTCTATATTTTTTTCACAAAGATGATATAATGATTATGTGAATATGTTATGCATGAACTGATGGTTATAGGCGCAACTAAAGTATGCGGAGGTGGATGATATATTAAAAATTATTTTAATAATCATTGTCTAAAACCAAGAGTGAGGATCTTTCATGTCAAATTTATAATTAATTTATTTAATATTTGAATAAATAAATACCTTAGCTTAGGAAAATTCTTCATTGGTGAATGTTGATCATCTGAAAACACTCATTCGGATTACCTTTATTACACTTGTGTGGATACAAGGATATAATTCCTCTATAGTTGATCCACATGTACTCTTATGATCTCTGAGCAACATCACTCGATATTTAGGTGCAATCTTGGAAAGTTGAATTTCTTACATCGTTTTTTTATCGTTCATTCTTCAGTCTTGAATAAATATCTCTTAAAATTATCATTCTTGAGATGGAGAGATAAGGAGGAGTTGAGAGAGAATTTTTTTGTGCAATAATTATCTATTCTCAATTTTGGATACTCTACACAATATACACATCCGTCTATTTACAGAGTTAAGATTTAAGTTAAAATATTATTTCATTACATACTGGACATTAAATAACATTTATTACCTTTAATAAACTTTATTCCACATAATAATATTTATATTATTACTATTTTGAGGTGCGCGCCAACTTTCACAATAACGAATATTTTGTAACAGTCTTGTTGATTAATGTTTGTCACCAAACTCGGTCTTGGTCCATTCGAAATCCTCTAGCATTTATTCAATAACTAAATAAATATTTTATTCATGAATAAACATTTTATTCACAATCTAGTGAATAAATATTTATTAAAATATTCAATAAATAAAATAAATATTTTATTCACATTTTAGTGAATAAATATTTATTTAATTTATGTGATCAATATGACTTGAATAAAACTTTTCATCAGGCTTGAAAATAATTTTTATTCCATTAATTAAACTCAGATAAAATTTAATCGAGATCAACGAAAACATGTAGTGTGTGACCCTCTAGGATTATTTCTCCTTGGAATTATGTTGGATTTTCTAAAGTCCAAGATTAATGTATATAAATGATTCATGTAACTGAGGAGAAAGAACTTAATGTCGCAAAGTCAACAACCACATACGAACGCTCATTATGTAATATAATCCATTTTTCATAATATCTCATCAAGTAGGTTTCACATCTATGTACCCAACATATATTCATGATATTTCTTTCTTTTACTATCTGAAATAAACATGTTGTTACACCATGTCCATGGAATTTATTGAGAAAATTCTATTTCAATAAAAGTGCCAATACATCATCTTCCATAAATTTGGAAGGGACAAATCCTTTCTTTACTAATTCATTAATGACATGTTACTCATGACTCGCCAAATGTATCCAACATCACCATGAACTTTTTTCATCGTGGTTTATGAAATATATCTAATTACATGAGTTTTAACATGCATTAATAATAATATTAAAGTCTAAGGACCATCACACACACTCGTAGATAGGAATATCCGATGATACCAAAACATGTGAAATTCCTACCAGCAGGTCTATTCTCATAATATCCCATCTTGGAGATTACAAAGTGTGAAATTCATTAGAAGAAGCCTCATATTCTTTTGAGTAATCACACTTGATAGTCTGTGTACTATGTCTCTCATCATAGTATCTTATCCAACAACAGAACATTAGTTGAGAATATCATTATAGCACATCAAGGTTCACATCATAGCGGGGAACTTCTATGATCATGTCAATGGGATGTATAATCTATGACATTATTACATAAGAGTTATGCAGAACAAAATATATATATATATAATAAGAAAAAAATTTAATATTCAATACATTGAATATTTATATAATAAAATTAAAAATAGTTGGTCCTAGGACACCAACTCCAACAAACTCCCACTTGGACTAGAGCCAACTGCCTACAACCTTTAGTCCGATAGACCTCACTTGATAGTCATGTTTCTACTGAGTCAAGTCTTTATTCAAGGGGTCTACCAAATTTTTCTCCATATAAAAATAATTTACTACAACTTCACCTCTCTATGAAAAATATCTCAAGAGATAATACTTCGAAAGGATTTGTTTTATATATTGATGTGACATTTTCTCTTTGGAAAGAGTCATCACTATAGTATTATCAAAATAAATTATGATAGGATATTTACCTCTAGGTACCAAATCATGATCTCGGATGAAGTTTTTCATCCATAATGCTTCTTTAGCTGCCTCAGAATTCACAATAAACTCAATCTCTACTATAAAATCTACAACTACAGCATTCTTTAAGCTCTTAAAACTCACAGTACCTCCATTCAAAGTGAATATGTATCCCATTTTTGAGTTCAAATCATATTGATCAGTTTGGAAACTAGCATATTCATATCTTATGATGACTATTTCCTCATCTACTCCATAAACCGGGAAAATATCTTTAGTACACCTTAGATAGTTAAGGATAGTCTTAACTTCCATCCAATGATGGTCACCTGGATCATCTTGATATCTTCCTACCGCACTTAATGTGTTGGAGACATCTAGCCTTGTAATCATAATATATATGACTGGACCAATCATTGATGTATAAGGAATCATTGTCATTATATTTTCTTCCTCATGAGTCTAACGACGCATTTTCTTGGAAATATGAATGCCATGTGATGTTGGAAACAATCCCCTCTTAGATATTTCTATATGAAATCTCTTCAGTATCTTGTCAATATATGTGCTTTGACTTAGGCTGAGAAACCTCTCGGATATATCACGATGGATCTTGATCCCAAAAATACATGCCACCTTACCCAAGTCCTTAATAGAGAAGAATTTATTTAACCATTCCTTAACAGACTATAAGACTTGTATTTTGGTCCCAATGAGTAATATGTCATCAACATATACTATTAAGAAAATTAAAGCACTCCTGTTAAACCATTTATAGAAATACATCTCGTATTCATACTTTATGAAACAAAATTCCACTATGGCCTCATCAAAATGAATGTCTCATGACCAGGATTATTTCTTTAATCCACAAAAGGATCGTTGAAACTTCGATACCTTGTTGGAATCCATTGGAGTCACAAACCCTTCAGGTTTTTCCATATAGACATCTTCCTGAAGGTTCCTATTAAGGAATGCTATTTTGACATCCATTTTCAAAATATAATAATCTTGGAAAGCCATAATAGTAAGTATAATTTTGATGGATTTTAGTATTGAAACTGGTGAAAAGGTTTCATCTTATTCAATTCCTTGACAATGTTTAAAACCTTTTGTAACCATTCACACCTTCTAAGTATTGACTTGTCCTTCTGTGTCTAGATTCTTTTAGAATACCCATTTTCAATCAATGGTATTTATATATACTAGAGGTTCTAACAAAATATAGAAATGATTTTGGTACATGGAATCCATTTCAGAATTCATGGCTTATTTCAAATTGGAAACATATGTGCCACTTATTGCTTCCTTGTTGGTTAAAGGATCATTATTATTAATTAATAATGAGTCACTATCCTCGGTGACTAGAAAACCATATCGTTCTAGTTCTCTAACCTCTCAATTAATTCAATGTAGAAATTGTGGCTTTGGAACAATTTTTTATTCCATAGCGCTCTATGGAATTTTTTCTCATGAAAACTCTTTTATATCTTGAGCCTGGACTTCATCAAAGTATATCTCACTCCCACTATCTCTTTTAGATATAATATCCACATCAAGAAATTTTGGATGTATTATAAACACAAACTTTTTGTCTGAAGCATTGTATAGGTAGTATCCCTTTATTTCTTTAGGATATCCTATAAAGAAACACTTTTTGCCTCAAGGTGAAATCTTTTTAACTAAAGAGGCCTTAAAAAATGCTTTGCAACCCCACACATGTAAGTAACACAACACATGTTTCTTCTCATTCCATAATTGGTATGGTATATCGACTATTAATTTAGTTTACACTCAGTTTAGTATGTATGCTTCTATTTCTAATGTGCGTCCCCAAAAGGATAATAAAAGACTTGCATGAACCTTCATTGATCTAACCATGTTCAACAAGGTTCAGTTTCTGCCTTCACTTACACCATTCCACTGAGTAGTATAAGTATGAGTGATTTGATATAAAATCCTGAGCTCTTGTATATAATCAATGAATTCTTTATTAAGATATCCTCCACCACAATATGAGAGAAGTTTCTTAATCTTCTTACCAAGATGGTTTGAAACTTCATTATTGTATTCCTTGAAATTTTCAAAAGAATCTGACTTAAACATCATTAAGTAGACATATCCAAATCTACTAAAATAATCATTAAAAGTTATTAAGTATGAGTACACACCCCTTCCTTTAATAGGAAATGGTCTACACACATTGGTATTAACTAATTCAAGAATCTTATTATCCCTTTCACCTTTCCCACTAAATGGGGATTTGGTCATTTTTCCTTATACACATGTCTAACATACACCAAGTGGTTTTAGTTCAAAAGAGTCTAAATATCCATCTAGATGTAATTTAGTCAAGTGATTTAATTTACATGACCTAGCATGTGATTCCAAAGATGGGTGTGGTATGATTCATGTGAAGTTACCTAATTATCAATTTCCATTATTTGGTTCAAGTAATCCAACACATAAATACCGTTATTTAAATGTGACTTACCATTACAAATTCTATCTTTATAGAAGAAACAATATTTATTCCCAAATTTTAAAATAAATCCATTCATATCATGTATGGATACAGAAATAATGTTTTTGGTTAATGAAGTCACATAATAAAAACCCTTTAAAACCAAGATAATTCCATTTATTAACGTGGGGTGGTAGTCCCTAATAGCTACAATAGAAAGTTTAACTCTTTTAGATGCTCAAATATCTACCTCTCCCTGATAAACCTTTCGGAATCTACTTGGTTTCTATATTTGAATACATATGTGAGCACCACAAGTTGTATCTAATAACCAATTTTTATAAATAGAAAAATTACACTCTATAAAAAACACACTTGAAGCTTCACCTTGATTCTTTGGCTGGGTGTAGCTTTTCTACCGGTAGCCCTTCTTTCCACATACGAAATAGAAATTATCTTGTTCCTTTGCTTTCCATTTGATCTTCCTCTTCTTCGAAGGGTGTGAATAATCTTTGGGGTTAAAGATATTTTCTTGACCTTTCCATTTTTTCACCATAAGGATAGAAGGTTTTTCACACTTTGTATACTTTTCTACTTGGTGAAGAAGAGTAAGAATAACTGGAAGATACTTTTCAATGCTATTCATATTAAAATTTACAACAAAAATGGATAAGGTCTAAGGGTGGGATACCAGAATGAGGTCGAATCCCAGTTCTTTTGGGAGTTGAAACCCTAAAACCTATAAATTCTCAATGTATCCAATGATCTTGACTACATGAGGCCAACATAGGGAAACCAATCCAAGGATGCTCTGATAAAGCACCTTGGAAATACCAAACTATTCATGTCTAGCTCTCTCTGGATAAACACCAAGGAGGTGCTCAAGCATGAAATATGCATCCATTTTCTAATGAAACTTCATTAGTTCACTACACATCGATGAAAGAATCATACAATGAATTCTAAATGCATAACTAAAATATTTTTCATAGATAAGGAACTCTTAATCACTCTCCTCTTTAATAGGTAGATCAGGCATTGAGGATTCTAGCATGTAATATTTCCATTCATAGTGTAGCACAACTCGAAGGCATCTAAACCACTCCTAGATGTTACTTCCTGTTAGGAGGTTATCTTTATCCAATATTGATCATAGGTATAGTTTGAATGATGAACTTGTCATTTTATTCTATAATTAAAAGAATCAGATTATTAGTAATTTTCTTGATTACAAAATAAGTGATATATAATAAATTAAATGTTTTTATTTATTTATTAAATCTCCCAATATTTTATCTAGTCTCAATATCCCTCACCATTGATCTCAAAATGTCTAGTTACTTTAACATCCCAGTGCCAAAGATCCAAATTAATTTTATTAATGACCCATACTTGGTCCATGAAAACCATAATAAAGTAATTAGGTAGGCGGCCTTGCCAACTGTGGACTTGCATCTCCTTTATCCATTGAGTGGATTCCCCTATCCTAAAATCCTAACATGGATTTCCTCAACACTTTCCTCAAAAATTTTATTGAACAAACTTTGGACATTAAACTGAATAAAATTTTAGTTAATTCTACCCAAAACTATCATGAGAACTCCCTAATAAAAGTAAGTGTCCAGACTTTGTCCATGTACTACACTTAGTTTTAAGGTTTCATTCCCAATCAAGTAATGGAAGGCTTAGTCTAACTTAATGTTTAATTGATGGATTTTAATTTATTATGCATAAATTTTATCTTGTTTTATCCTTAACACATCATGTTAATATTAAGTGGGTGTCACTTAATTAATTAACTATGTTGGATAAAAAATTTACACGTAATTCATTTATTTAATTTCTATATTTATAAATTAATTTATTTATTTATATGACCGCGGTATTTCATCCATAAAATAAATAATTTTATAAAAAGAAATAAATAATTAATTAAATGACCCATTCATGAGGTTTAGATAACGGTTGATTTACCTCCAATGGCCCAAAGGCCTTCATTTTTAATTGATTTTTGATAGTCCACCTTTCAAGGGGTAAGGTGGAACCCTTACAAGGCTCGTAGGCATAAGTATTAAATAGACTGTAGGCCTTAGAGGAATTCATTTCCCACAGGATTCAAACATTACATACAACTCAGACTAACTACTTAGAACTGCTCCTCCCCAGCATCTTCATCGTGAAATCATCTCTCCACCTTCGCATGGCTGTTTGGCTAGGCATTCTCGTGCATGAACAGGCTTGTCCTGATGGCAGGTGTCATACCCACTCATTCTTGAAATCCATTTAGATTCTTCTGTGGTGAAAGCTCCTTACTCATTCTCCTTGTAGAGCTTGTTCCTTGTAGGTTGTCTAGTTTGCATCTGCACTAAGGTGGCTTGAAGTCCTTGAGGTAGCCCAAAGGCCTTGCTGACCCGAAAGCCTGGGTGGCCCGAAGGCCTTACAGGACTTAGGGACCAAATCGGTGGCCCAAAATCCCAAACAGGGGCATATTCCCGGTTGTTACAGTGCCAAACAGTGCCCGCTACAGTTCTCGCTACAGTACCTGCTACAGTAATGCACAGTTCCCACTATAGTACTATTACAGTACATAGAAATTCGGCCTCTGTCTAGATTTGATCCCTGGTCGTTTGGATGCACTTACAGAGTCCTTACCAACTGGGCTAAGTCTCATGTGCCTAACGGTTGATTTAATAAGCGGGCATTAAATCAACCTTTGACCAAGGGGAAATAACTCCTATTTTGGTCTTGGTATGAGTTACTGCATTCCACTTGTCCACTTGTGTATCACCTAGGTTGGCATCATTATGGTTCTATTTTGAACCACCTCCACATGCCTTGGGATGATCCATTAATTACAAATATTTATTACTCACATGCAGGTTATAAGAACCAAATGATTGGTTAAAGGGGGTTACATAAATAACTTTGGACACGTAGGTCTTACATAATAATGGATAGAGGGATAAAATATTGGCCATCTTTTAATTTAATATTAAATAATTAAAAACTCAAGAAATAAATTAAATTAAAACATCCAACACATACACAGGTCTTGGTGAAGCTCATGAACAGTCATATATGCAACTAATACGTACAAGTAAATGGATAGCATTCATTTTTTTATTCATTTTTTTATTATTTAAGAAAAATGTTCTTTCATTAATTAATTAATTAATTAACTCTCTTTCATATTAATGATCATCCGATCTGATTTGGAGATACCCATAATTAATGAAATCCGTAGAAAATAAATAACAGAACCAATAATGACATATTAATTATAATAAATTAATTGAGCATTTAAATTTATTTAAAACCATTATTAAATTTTCAAACACACAATGTTGTTCCAATAAAAAATAGGTTTTAATGATTTAATTTTATAATTTAATGTAATTGTAATTTTTTCCTTTAATGGGAGACTACATACCGTGTACATGTAGCTATACTCAATATTCAAGTCACACACCTAAGGCTTCAACATGTTAACTCCACTGGAATACACGGTGTATAAATGACAACTATACACATTGTATCTGCTTGTTGTGTGGTAGGTTGGCCCAGTCAATATTTGGTGTGAAATTAAATACCCATATGTAATTAATTACTCGGTGCATATCGATACAATGTTCATAGGAATACAGTGTGTGCACCGTCCGCATGTCAGGTAACCCAATTTGACTGTGTAATGATTTGGCACTTCTCGATGGCATCTCTGGTCGTTCTTTATTTGTTCTTAATCCTTTAATAAAATGAAATACTAAACTAACATGATTAATATGTCGATAACATTTTAATTCAAATCACATTAAAGACTAAATAAGATGAAATGAATATATAACCACAATTTCACATAGAGCAAAAATCAAATAAATAATTTTAAATTTAAATTTAACCTCCATGTGATACCACTTGATGGTTTTAGGCATAGATGAGTCATGTGAAGGTGGGAGATATATTAAAATTTCTTTTAATAATCATTTTCCAAAACCAAGAGTAAAGATCTTGAATGTAAAATTTATAATTTATTTATTTAATATTTGAATAAATAAATACTTGTGCTCAGGAACATTCTTCATAGGTGAATGTTGATCATTTGAAAAGACCCCATTAGATTTCCTTTGTTGTGCTTGTGATGATCCAAGGAGAGAATCCCTCTAGAGGTGATCCACACGCACTCTTAGGATCTCTGAGCAACACCACTTGATCTTCGAGTGCTAGCACAGCGAGTCGAATGTCATTCATTGTTCATTCTTGATTGCTCGTTCTTCAATCTTGAAGAAAAAACTCTTAAACTTTTCATTCCTAAGATGGAGAGATAAGGAGGAGTTGAGAGATAATTTTATATGCATGATATTTCTCTATTCTCAATTTTGGGAACTCTACACAATAGACCTAGCCATCTATTTATAGAGTTAATATTTAAGTTAAAATATTATTTAATTGAATATCGGCTATTAAATAACATTTATTACCTTAAATAAACCCCATTCCACATAATATTAATTGTATTATTTCTATTTTTTGGTGTGCGCCATCTTGGAAATAACAAATATTATGTAATAGTCTTGTTAATTAATATTTTTCACCAAACTAGATCTTGATCTTTTCAAACTCTTCCAGCATTTATTGAATAACTGAATAAATTTTTTATTCATAAATAAATATTTTATTCACAATCTAGTGAATAAATATTTATTAATAATTCAATAAATAAATAAAATATTTTATTCAAATGCCAGCGAATAAATATTTATTTAATTTATGCGATCAATATAAATTATATAAAATTATTCCTTGGACTTGAGAATTATATTTATTTAATTAATTAAAATGAAATAGAATTTAATCGAGATTAATGAAAACACTTAGTGTGTGAGCCTCTATGATTCTTTCTCATTGGAATTAAGTAGGCTTGACAAAATTCCAAGATTAAAGTCTAGTAAGGTGTCAATACATCCAAGAAAAATAAATTAATTTCATAACATCAATAACCACATATGAATTCTCACTCTTTAATATAATCCCTTTATCACAATATCTTATCAAAAAGGTTTCACATTCATGTCACAAAACTATATGCTCTATATATCTTTCTTTGAATATCTGAAATAAACGAGTTGTTACACCATGGACATGGAATTTAATGTGATGGTTCTATTCCAATCAAAGTGATGATATATTGGTTTACATAAAGATAGAGGGGACAAATTCTTTATCAACTTTTTCATTAATGACATGTCACTCATGACGCACCGAACGTATCCAACTTCTCCATGAACTGTTATCATCATGGTTTCTGAAATAAATCTAAGTAAACAAGTTGTAACATGCATTTATAATAATCTTAAATTATAAGGACCATCACACATGCCCGTAGATAGGAATATCTGATTACACCAAAACATACAGAATTTCTACTGGTGGGTCTGTTCTCATAATCTACGATCATGGAGATTACTAAGTGTAAACTTCATGAGAATAAAACTCATTTGCTTATGAGTACTCACACAAGACATTATATGTACTTTGTGTCCCATCATAGAACGTTATCCAACCAAAGAACATTATTTTAGAATATCTTCATAACACATCAAGGTTCTCATCATAACAGGGAACTACTATGAGCTTATCAATGTGATGTATACTCAAGGTTTTTATTAAATTTGAGTCATGTAGAACAAAAAACATTATATAATAAGAAGTTTGATTAATATTAAATAGATCAAATATTTATATAATCAAAGTAAAAATAGTCAGTCATACTACACCAACTCCAACATGAACGTGATGCTAGTTTTGTTCACAACTATGCATGGTATTTTTACCACAAAGACATAATGTTTCATTTTTATGAATTTACACATTCCATGCCTTTGTTCTTTGTTTCCCTAAAGATGTTGATGATAATCATATTCTTATGTTATGATGATGATGGTTATTCTCACCCATGTTATATTGATTTATGTCCTTATTTATCCTTTTACTAAGCTTTTAGCTCACCCTTTCATTTATTTATGTCCTTGGGTAATTACTTATTATAAGGTGAATGTGAGGGTACTAAGAAGATAAATAATAATGAATTAAATAATATTTATGTCATATTGTGTAAAATTTATGTATGATCCTAATTTTCCCAAGACACTAAATCATTTGATCCTAGATATGTAACTATATTATGTTATTTATCATAAAATGATGTAATAGTCATGTAAGAAAAATTAGGGTCACTATAGTAACTTGGGATTAAAATAATCAATATTGAATGAAAAAGGGTGTGGAAAAATATTTTTTATACTACTATGGTGGATTTTGGGAAATAAAATGAAGTGGTGATAGGTATTGTATTGGTTTATTTGAGTTATCATACCTTTTTTGACTCTGAAATTTTTCATTCTTTCATTTACAATAAATTTTCAAGAAATTGGTAATATCACTTTATAAAAGTATGATAGAACTTTTGGTAAAAATTCTAGGTGGAAATATTAAATAAAATAAGATTTATAGGAATCTCCCTATTATTATCAATGGAATGGTATTTCATAAAATGTTGTTGAACTACCCTTGATAGAGTTTGATATTATTTTGGGTATGGATTGGATTTCAGTTAATCATGATAAGATTGACTGTAAATCTAAAAGAGTTTTGGTCAATGATTTCATACCTTTGATAACATATCATAAATATGAGAAATTGATTATGTTTTCGATGCTTTCTTCAGGGCGCGCGTGTCCGTCTCATTCGGGGATGAGAGGTGCGGTTTTTTTTCGCATTCTCGCTTTCCAAAGGAAGGAGACATCTGCTCCTTATTCAGTGACGTCTTCCCCTTGATCGAAACAGGATGATGGGATGTCAGTTCTTCCTTCTGTGGATTCCTCCTTGGAGCTCGTCCCCTAGTTCGGGTATCCCTCATAAACTTAAGATGTTGTTCGTGAAACTCTTCCCGGCGCCATATCTTCATTGACACCAGTTAATTACACTGCTTCCCTCAAGACATTCCAAGGGGTCCAGTCAGTGAAGCAACCTTCGGTTAGGGGAGTAGTCATGTTGGGCATCACTGGTGTGTCTAGACATCGGGGGATTGGCGTGTCTATCTTCTGGCCCTTATTATAGGGCTTCTCGAGGGCGCGGAATCCTGAGGCATCCCACATAGAATGCGGGGAATCGTATTCCATGGGCATGTATCTGAGGTTTTCCTCATCTTCCCAAGTTTAACATGGAGTATGCCACATGTTTAACATCCAGCAGAGATGGATCAGGCTAATCTGAACACTGACTAGAGTGGATCAGATGGAGGAACCCCCTGGAGGGAACACCGATACTGGGGCCATCGTGTGGGTGGCCTCTTGAATGTTGTTAAATAGAATGGAGTGTGAGGTGGCATGATCCCACCGGGATGTGGCAGCCTGGGTAAGAATCAGGATGGATGATGAAGTGAAGGGGGATGAAATAGTACCATCGCAATGGCGACGGTGAAGTTGGTCTTGAGCCTCGAAGAGACTTCCTACATATCCGAGTGGCATGGAATCTAAGTCCTCGTAGTTCAGTGAGCATAGTTCATCCTGACAATGGATTTATCGGTAAATGGTGCTGACAACTTCTTACTGCTAAAAAAGGTCCCAACGGATTACTGCTGGATAGGGTCACAATGACTTACCACTGGATGGGGTCACAATGGCTTACCGCTGGATGGGGTCAGACCATCGTGAAGATGGTCGAGACGACCTGTGGATGGTGGGATTGAACCTCGGGGAGGCTTCCTACATACCTCACCTTGGAAAGGATCAAATACCTTGTAGTTCAGATGGTTTTGTGTGCAACGGCTTACCGCTGACTGGGGAAATAATGGATTACCACTGATTAAGGTCAATAGTTTAACATCATGCAGGACGGGGGCGAACCGACGTGAATGAGGGTCGGAACAATCCATGGGTGTTGGGATTGAACCTTGTGGAGTCTTCCTACGTACCTTGCCTTAGCAAGGATCAAATACCTCATAGTTCAAGGTTGGTGTGGGGCTTACACTCTAGGCTACCCAAGGTGTTGGTGAACCAACGTGAAAGGGATTAGAATGATCGGGTGTTGGGATTGAACCTCAGGGAGTCTTCTTACATTCCTTTCCTTGGCAAGGATCAAAGACCTTGTAGTTCAGGATATGGTGACTTGGTGCACCGACATGAATATGGTCGGGACCAATTGATGGTGGCGGGCTTGAACCTTAGGGAGGCTTCCTACGTACCTCACCTTGGAAAGGATCAAAGACCACATAGTTCAAGTATGCGGGTGTGGGGCTTACACTCTAGGCCACCCAAAGTGCTTTTCATGGTTGGTGCTTTCTTTAATCTGATGTGAGTCATGCTCGGTGTGAGAAAAAAGAGGCTACAGAGACCTAGAGATCACGTCGTGCAAGGTTCGTCCGTGGGAAGTGGAGTGGGGCTTACACGTACTTAGTGGCCCAAAGAGGAAACATGGGATTATACATGGTAAGCAGTCCGAAGAGGTTGGGACTTACTCTAGGAGGGAGGCCTGATGGAGAAAAAGCACAGTGGGAGAGGGATTTGGGAACGAAGAAAGGAGAAGCACAATTCCACATCACACCCTTTGCTGGCCCTGGGGACCGAAGAATAAAGGAGGAGCAGGGATGCTGCCTCCTACAAGAAAGCTAGGGGATTACACTGAGATGGTTTCCCTTTCCCCTCGGACAAACGCCACTCCAATAAAGAGGATATCATCCACTGTAGAGATCAGTGGACGTAGAGAATGTCCAAGGTGGGGGTACCCCGTGTGTGTGGCACTGGGAAAGGTCACAGTTTAACGTCACATACTGAGGATGATGGTGCTTGGAAGTTTAACATCCTGCAGCTCTGACGAGTGGGTTTTCTCCCCACCCTTAGGACTTACATAACTGGTACCCTCTACTCCTTGGTTCAAATAGGGGATAGGAAAAAGCTGAAGTGAGGGGGTGTCATGCAGAGAGCCATCGGGGGATCCATGTTAGCATGGCTATGCTAAGAAGAAATAGTCGTTAGCGTGCCTATGAGAAGAAGCATGAGGCAAAGCAACGCAATGGTCAGTATCGTTCAGGGGACTTTGAAGTTACTTCGTACGAACCTTGGATGTTTCACGGTAAATGAGTGTGTGGAGAAGGTGTTTTGGGTGCAGGAGGCACCCGAAAATGATGTCGGGAAGAGGGACATCATGGGAACATAAGGCGGGAGGATTGCGCGCAAAAGGTACCGGTGCGTGAAAAAGGGGTCGGACCGGTGTTCAAAAGGAATTACGCATGAGAAAAATTATGGGTCGGCGTTCAATTGAGCGTTGGGAACGAAAAGGAGTGGGTCAGTGCGCAAAAGGAATTGTGCACCGAAGACCTGATTGCACGCAATCAGAAGGAATTGTGCACAGGGGAAGGGGCTCGAGCAGATTTGGACAAGGATCAGGCCTGAGTCGCCGTGTGAAAAGGCGGACCCTCGAGCGACCTGGCATGAAAATTTTACTACCTGAGAGACATCATTTTGCATGCATGGGAGAGGAATTGAGCACAAGGGAGACGTTTTAGATTCTTTGAGGTTGAATTTGAAAGGGTGGCCTTCAATTTATAGGTGCTCTGGATCGCAGGTCTGCACCCAAAACACTTCAACATGAAATATTGTGTGCCCCGATGTCAGCCGTGCAGAGATCAACCACGTAGAGCGGTGGTGTGAAATACTTCTGCGCCCACACGGAAAATGCCTGTGAATCACGGAGTTTTTCGTGTGGGGCATTTTTTTTTTGAAACTCAATATTTTTTTCACACCGCTCCTCTGAGACCCCTGGAATGGATCGCCGGTTCCAAATATGGCTTCACTTTGTCGCACCCAAACCTTCCTCATCCCTGGAGTTCTTTTCGGAGTCTACAAATTCCCACACTCAAAATCAGATCGGTGAGGGGCTGAAGAGATGGGATTCCGAGGGAAAAGCTGAGATATAGGACTCCCTGGGGCTGTCGCGTGCTTAAAAACTGGAGCGGCACGAAAAACCAACCCGGAGCACAGAATCTGCTTTTCACATGCGCACAGAAACCGCTAATCGTGCCAATAAAAGGCCTCATGGGTCCCCCATTCCATATGGATTTTCTCCTGCGATAAGCCCGAAGATCTCGTGCATGAAAATTCCTCCGCCTCTAAGAAAACCACTTATGTTGCGTGTAATTCACCTCGATCAGTCATCTATTTTCACGCCAACCTGGGATTTTCCGCGCTGGATTCCGATTTTTTGCGCTCATCACTGTTTTTTCACGCGAGCTGCTAATTTTCATGCCAACCACTGATTTTTCGTGCCTCTCCTACTTTTTCATGCCGACTCCTTAAAATCTTGCCGACATGAGATGACCGCCAATCGGGCTGACGGTGAGAGCGAAGCCACATCTGCTGCGCGAAGGGCTGAGATGGTTTCCAACCCTGAGGTTTATGGCACGCAAAGGATCGTATCCAACAGCCATACTCTCTTCAACATGTTGACCCTAGTGCAGAAGGAGTATGCACTGTCTTCCAACCTGTCGATCTGGGTCTTTAGAATCTTGGAGGAGGAACATGTGCCAAGGTTTGAGATCGACACACCGCGGTCATGGGTGACCCACAAGGATGACCTACCCCAATATAACATCACCTACAATGGACATCCTTCTAGAGAAACCAGACACATGGATGTTTACAACCTGAATCCCAGGACCAGGACCATCTCAAGGAGTGACCCTATCACAGAGAGTTCTCCAGCCCTTTATGCAAGCACCTTCTTTCAGAGTGTTACTGATGAGATAAAAGGTTGTCTGTAGGATTAGGATCTGTGGTTTGGAGGCAATTTAACTAGTGAATGGGACTAGGCATATTGGGTTCACCAGACATGAGACCAGTTTGGGGCCGAACTGCGGCACATCGGTTTGTTCGAGGCGGTGTGGACATCACAGTTTCATTTCTACCGCCAACCTGATCTTGGACCAAAATTGTTTACTCGATTGTCTCATGACACCAATTCCTTCCACATTCATCATGGGGAATTTGAAATTATCCTATGCGACATCCATTACATCGGGGGCATCCCTCTGGACAGTCATCAGTATGATGAATTCCTCCCGACGAGGAACACCTGGGGTGACAGATCACGAACTCTTATGCTGACATGGCACTTGCTAGAGTTGGCTAAGGAGAGGTTGGGGTTTAAGGATTTCTTGAAGTAAATTTCTTGCAAGAAATGGTTTATCTTGTTCCTGGAAAAAGATATGGAAGTCAAGATGTCGGGGCGAGGAAGACGGTGTCTGACCATGGCACAAAGGAGCAAAAGTGGATCGTACTGGAGGATCCTGGAGGAATGGGACTATCAATCGTGGGGCTTCAGCATAAATGAGATCTGGGAATCGAATGTTTGGTACGCCATATTTCTTGCCACATTTCTGAGTGGGTGGCTCTTTCCGATGAGGCACGCATGGATGGGAGCTCGGCCAGCGACCCTAATGATGGCAGGCATCATGGCTACCAATCAAAAATTCAATCTAGGAGTCCCTGTGTTGGATCGTTTGTATGCTATTTTGGGATGCATTTCGAGGGGAGGGTCACTGAGGAGGATATGTGGCCCCTTACAAATCTTTTATGGCTGGGTCACGGCCCATTTTGGCTGGTATACCTTCCTGAATTCCATTCATCCTCCAGGTAATAGAATGCGACCTTCTTTGTTGAACATCGCAGGAGTCATGTCGTTGACACTCAATGAGGAGGGAGTAAGGATCAGAATCGGAAATCATGCCAACTTTACTTTCATC
Organism: Viscum album; assembly: GCA_963277665.1. Lineage (NCBI taxonomy): Eukaryota > Viridiplantae > Streptophyta > Magnoliopsida > Santalales > Viscaceae > Viscum > Viscum album. The sequence goes on along the minus strand of OY728125.1, from coordinate 1,467,494,790 downwards.
CCATTCCCCACCCTGATAGTCCAGATGATAGATAAAGGGCCAGGATCACTGGACAAAAGGGAATATTTCCAGAGCATCAGAGGCAGGGTGCTCATGGCCCGAATTGACAGAAAGATCTTTTGCGATCCCTATGCATCGTCCAAGTTTTCCAGGAAGTTTGGATTCCTTCAGCGGATGCCGTAGAAGGTTTACACATATGTTCGAGAAGAAATTCACCCCTTCGTTATTCTCCAAATGTGCATGATGTTCACAACAGAGGGCTCTGGCGATGTCATTACCTTTCCCCCCATCGGAGTTGATGATGGACTCTCAACAGAATATGCTGAATAATGGGATATAGCGTACCCCGAGGGATTTTTGTGGAAGTGAGTCTGACAACTCAAGGTAGCCAGTGTAGAACCCGGGTGGAGAGAGAGCATACAAGGTGTTGTTGAGGGGGGGAGGTGAGAAGCACATCACGCAACTGGGCCCGCACAGGTCGGGACTTCAGTAGTGGGGACGTCGCGTGATGTGGCCAGGCCCTCATCACCAAGGGGAGAGGGGCTCATGTTGCAGCCAAGAAACTCCCAAGGAAGCAGATGAGGTATTTGATTCAACCCTCCAACAATGCAATATTCTTGGCTCTATGGTCATCCTGGATGACCCTATGATAGTCGATGGGTACCGAAGCTCTTTGGAAAAAGATAATGTGAGATGGAATCTAGCTGCCGGAGGTCGGACTCATTCGGGTTGTTGACAGGGTGAACTTTCAGCGTCAGAATGCGTACCTGACGACCATGGACGTGTATGTATGTCAACGAGTTCGACGTGCGAAGCCACCCTTCTTGGTGAAAGTAATGCTTGTCCAAGAGCATGATCCAGAAAAGATGCCGTCAGAGGATGATGACAACAATGATGAGCTAGAAGGCACTGAGATGGAAGAGGAGGAATAAGAAGAAGGCTAAGGATGGGGAAAAGAAGAAGAGGATCCTGAAGGTGGAGGGTCTCAGGGTTCGTCCCACCAAGGGAGTCTCCAGGTGAGTGGCGAGATCATCGGCTCTGATGTGGATATAAATGAGCTGCTTGAGGAACGTTTCAGACCTTATCTATCCTTTCTCCTCATCATCTTTTGTAGCCCTCAATTAGATCTCCTTATAATGTTTAGGAGAATATGGGTTCCAACCAAGGGTCTCCATTCGAAGGGGAGGAGGCACCGGTAGAACAAAGTGGGGAGCTGACGCCCATTATTGAACTGACGATCGCTGAGGGATCCCAGCAATGCCAGCTCCTGCAGCGGCTAGAACACTGTAGGCTGATGCTTTGGGCTCCGGTAAGTTCATTACTTCAACATCGGTTAATCACCAGTGGAGAGCTCAAATAATCAGGGTGTTCATAGTTTGTGTAGTAATCACATCCTTGGAAGCTCGTCAGGCTGTCGAACCTGGGTCATCCGTGATTGATTCAACTTCAAACGTGTTGTCCCATTCAGGGAACACTTCTCAAACTGAGCTGGCCCCGGCACACGGTGAGAAGAGAGCGGTGTAAATCAGTGGTACTCATGTCAGGGCAGGGCCAAAAGTCGGTGAGGTAACTACCCAGTCTAAGGTGAGAGGGGACAGTCACGCAGGCATTGAAGTGACCAACCCCTTGGGAGGGGCGCCAAAAGAAGACCATATTGCTGGTCTGTTGGCTGGTTTTCCCATCTATCAGCCTGCAGAACCCAAGGAAATTGATGATTTAGACTCAGAGATGGCTGAGGAGAGCTGAATGACACGGCACAAAGGGTGGAAGTACATCAAGCACTTTCTCATTCAGCCCCATACAGAATGGCTGAAACGGATGGGATCACTGCAAACATGGTTGCGCTTTCTCTATACTGGAGGGGTGTATAACGCCCCAACCCCGGTTACCAAGAGTCGGTGAATTATTATGTATCATTTTAATGATCACAAAAGATCAAGTCTCGAAAGACTGATTAGTTTAGCAGTTTTGGAAACACTAGATATATTAATAAGTCTTACATTACATCATAAAGTAAAAAAACTACAACAACATCTTGTCTTTATATACCCTCATACTATCAATGCAGGTCATTCATAAATTACTTCTTCACATCCTAGGAAAAATAAAACATTGAAAAGGGGTGAGCTCAGATGCTCATTAAGGATAACAATATAGCAGAAACTTTCATAAATAAGCATAAACATTTAAGGTAATGTATAACTAAAACAAAAGCCTTTTAAACTTGAACTTCAGCATAATATGGAAAATATAAAATGAAATAATATCATTTACTTATTCACATGGATATTCTAATAGTCTAATAACCACATGCAATATCAATAACCACTTTCATAATGATGGAATGCATAATGTCGGACTATCATAACCACATAGTCAAGGCCTCGTGCCAAGAATACAAATAAGATTTTGTCAAGGCCTTGTGCCAAGACACTATTTTGTCTCATGAGACCTACTGATGCATCGAGGAGCTATAGCAGGCTCCACCCGTAACTTACTAATTCCAATGCATTCCTCATATGAAAAGTTTGAAACATAACATAAACATTCGTATTAAAACAAGCATACGAAATGTCTATACTTTAACCACAAACCATGAATGGTATAAAAATAGCACATCCACTGTCAAACATAACTCATTAGATACAATATGGAAGATTGTATTATATTATATTAACCTCAATTGATAATAATAAAGGATATTGACATAGATTAAAATAATTATCAAACTATTGAGAGAAATGTCCCCATTTTTCTTGAAAACATTTAAAAGTCACACTATTTGTCAAGAATCCATTTAAAATAGATTTTTGAATCAAAGTGTCCCATACCAGTTTGAAACTTTTAAAAGGAATTTTTATTTGAAAACTTTAATTTCCATATAAATAAATCCTTAAAACCATTTTTAAAACGTGGACATTAATGAGAAATATTTAGAATAATAAATCTTTAAAACATTTTAAAATGATATTTTAGTTAGAGTTCCTAACCAAAAGAGAGACCCTTGAATAAAAATAATTGAGGTAATAAAAACATTATAATATCCTGAGAATAAATGGATTCATGATATACTATGTCAAAGTATATTATATACGCCATATAAAAGTGATTTTGTGTATAACAACAAAGGAGTCTCAATGGAATGTATATTGAGATGAAATATCTCATAAATGTTGTATCCTTGGGTTAAGGGAAAATCAACGACATAATTATCTGTGACAAATATAAATACACTCAATTTTATTGGATATTCAGTGTAAAACAATCAAAGTACATTCACACATATTCTTGTAAAAACAACACCAATGAATTGGATGTCTAACTCAACAAATCAAGATTGAGTAAAAATTACACTTATCAAGTTCATACCGATGAAATTAAAATTTATCAATGGAGTTATTATGCGTATCAAAAGTATATACATATAAAGGGGAGTTTAAATTATTACATAATCAAATGAATAGTGACTCTACACATAATCCTGGAGTAAAATAATCAATGAAGTATGCGTAAAGCCGAATGAGTGGAAATTGAAATTTCAAATTCCCTTATTGATTTGGTAACTTAAGAAACATACACCCATTAAAGAAGGATCATAAAATGATGATGTAAAAATATATGAATTAAATTATATTACACAATGAATAAAAACATGGGCAGTACACACACCACATGCAATAAATAAGTGGTGAACAATGGAAATCTCATGGAATTAAAAGTGAGATAAGAAACCTATTAATCTATAATTTTTACTTGGTTGAGGGTAGGTTATTCTCCTATATAATGGTGAAATAATTTTTATTGAATTATACAAGAATCATATACATTAATATGATATCATATATGATCTTTTAACATTGCTTTGTTAATAATATCTTAGTATTATCGTCATTTCGTGTGTTAACTTACTCATTTTCTTTTATATGTTTTGTTACATAAGTCATGTTTGTTATGGATACTTTGTATCTTATTCATATAAATAATGATATCAAGTCCTTAAAAAATATTTTTAATCATAAAATGAGAATTAGACTTGTATGGATACGATGGGAATGAATCTCATCGCGTTCGTGGAGACGGTAGTCCGTACGTACGCACGAGCGATAATATCATTCTTTTGTTATTAAAATCATACATAATTGGATGGTATATCATATATAAAGAATAATTATCATGTTATACTTATTATTAAATTAATTACACATCATTATTATACCCATCCAAATAATAATGTATTGAATAACAATTACACCATGACGTGGAGATGGTAGGCCGTACGTACGCACGTATGGTGACATGTCATTAAAAGGATGGATTGAATACTGAATATGGTTGTACCATATTTATATTAATATCAAAGTATATAAAAGATACTGTAGTTATTATTTTATAATGGAAATAACAAAGAAAGAAGAAGTTGAAGAAGAAAGGAACTTGAAAGATGGTTGTGAAAACATTACCTCTTCTTCGGGTTCTTCCTTTTGATTTGATCAAATTGGATTCATAAGTTGGTTTTATGATCAAACTAAGGCCTCTATGTTTACTTTAGGGAAGTTGAGAGAGTATTTGGGTAGGGTTTTGCGAATCCAAAAGTCTTTGAAGGTGTAAATTAGAGAGAATGGGGAGTACCCTTTTATAAGAGGGGTAAGGGGCACCTTTGGAAAAGCTAGAAATATTATTTTATAATAAATTAATATTCGGTTTCTAATTGATTCAAAGTGGATTATTTACACTTTAAGGTGGTTATGGGTCTAAATCCTTTCAACCAATATATTTTAGACAGGTTTGGTTCACTACATTAACCTTATCATTTATATCTAACTCTTAGTTAAATAGTTTGACATTTACCATGTCTCTTTGTATTTTTATATTATATAGTTAATAAACTTACTATATACCTCCAAGAGACCCCAAGTGGTCCATTAATGATACTCCTATCATTATAGAAGTCCTTTCTCCGAACCATAGATTTTTTGAAAAAGAATATCAATTAATAATATAATATTTTTTTAAGAACTCTTTTATGTCAATTTTGACACTATTGGGTATTTTGTTTTTGATAATTCTATAACAGAATTATTACTTCGAAACAAAATTATATAAACAATCATAATATGTCATATTAGCCTAGAAAATTAGTGGAATTCATAAAAAGTCTCAAATTACATTTATTTTTATATTTATAATATCAATTATTTTAATATTTCATTAATTAGGTAATTACTGCATCACTATTGTGTCATAAATAAATTAAATTATTTAATGTCTAAAAATTATAAATAAAATACCATTATGTAGGAAAGTTTTTTATATTTATAATTAATATTTATAAATGAATTTATCTTATGTATAACCCTATATTAAAAGTTTTTTAGTTATTAAACTTTGATTTTATCTCTTTTAACTCTTCTTTGAATTAAATAATAATAAATGTCCTAATCTAATCCAAGTGGACATAAATGATAATATTTTATTAATAAGGTTGTTTTTGGTCTATTTACACTTTTCCAATAGAATTATGACATGTTTTAGGGTAATATAAATATCATTTTTACCCTTAATTACCCTATTTACTTTTAACCGTGGAAAATAACAGTAAAAAGTTATTATTCACCAAAAATTATTTTCATCTCATTGAACCACATTTTACTCCTTGATATTAACCTTGTCTCTCGGATTTTTGAAATTCCACTCACAGAAGTGGTAAAATTATGTTTTATGTGAATTTTCAAATTCTCCTAGGAGGTGGGTAAAAGACGGTGAAAAGTTCAATAAAATTTTTATAAATCTAAAATTATTCTAAACTAACTCCAATGAATTACATTAAACTTATATAGGTATTATGTATCTATTTTGACCCTAATTAAATTTAAATAAAATAAATAATTATTTAAATAAAAATTCGGTTTTAAACTATAACTCAGTGTTTTTTCACCATTCATAAAAAGTTGAATGTTTTCAGAAAAATACCAAAAAATTCACCCTAATCTAATTTCGATATTCTGAATCCAAAAATGAAGTCCATTTTGAAAGATAAAATTTATAAAATTTCAAAAATTGGGTATTACTATTCAAAACGACTAGTTTGATTGGTTGTGGTGTGTGTTAAAACTCTAAGTTAGGTACAACACACGCTACTGTATTATTCAAAGAGAAGCGTACCGTGGTAGCATGGGGTGTTACAGGGTGGATGCTCAATGCCTTCTTTCAACGGTCTGTAACTACATGGTCGAGAAGCTGTGTGAGAGAAGCCGACGCTCCGACGTTTCCCAGTGCTGGGAGGAGTCAGGGACTATCCAAGTATTCATAGAGGCAGAACAAGAGGCCTGATGCCTTGATGAACAGGTGAAAGAAAAGGAGATATTCATTGCAAACTGTTCTGAGCTTGTGGAGTAGTTGAGGGCCCAACTGGTAGATTACCAAGAGCAACTAGTGGAATAAGGTCACCAAATGACCGAACATCAAACAGATCAGGCGCAACCACGAGCTAGGGTCAGTGGACTGCGCTCTATGGTCGCGGATGAAGAGAGAGCCCTCAGGGGGGGGCAGTCCTGAAGGCCACCAGAAAAAAGGTAGTGTCACTAGAATGATCCATCCAAGACGCTAACCCTTAAGGGCCCTATTTTGGCCAAAATCATAAACTCATATCTCCTTACTGCTTCTTATTATGAACTAAATGTACGAATAAATTTATTTACTTGTTCGTTTGGTTTAACGCATTCAACCACAATCATGAAATAGATAGCAATCCATTCCTAAGCTCACGTGGGTCGCACCCATTGTGAGAAACAAGGGATGTTTGTACTATTACTTCGCTTGATCGTGGGAGCATCAACCAAGCTTCGGGCATCTGGGGGTTTGATCAACCGGCCAGGATTTCTGGGAGGAAATGGGAGAGACCAGACTGGAGAATGAAGCTCTTGGAACAACTGAATTACCATTTTCCCAGTGTTTTATTGTGCATGAAGCGGGTAACGCCAAGGGCGCTAGAATCAATCTGAAAAAATGGGGATGGAATTTGTGAATCACGATACCTGGGATTTGAAACACAATGAGGGTTGTGTGGCGATGGAGGATAACTGTTGATTGTGTTCGAAACATAGCATCCATATCGCGTTAGCCTGAAATGGGGATAACAAATGAGGGCCAACCACTGACCGTGTTCTAAACACAGGGCCTGACTCAAAATTTCATCCATTATTCTTCCAAAGTGTTATCCCATACAATAGGTGGGTCATAGGCCAAGCATCCATACTTTCAGGGGGTCCCCATAGACATGAAAGAGGACGAAGGTCCGAATTAGAGGCATGCAAAGCGTGGAATATGGAATGATTGTTTGTTCAAAAAGAATCCAAAACTCTAGAAGTTACGCCGTCGTGGTGGAATCAAATTAGATGGGTGCATCGGTTTGATCATTGATCACTCCTTCTTTTAGACAGGACCTCTTTGGCGAGGGAGCCTTCGCTTCCCAATGTCATTATGGGCCATCCTAAACTTGTTTAGGGAAAAGCTACAGTTATATGGTTCCCCACAAGGGGTCAGGCTAGGGACATAAATGGGGAGGAACAAGATTTATGATTCCTGGGGCTGGACCCAAGGTGTAATGCCTGGGTGTCCCTATATATCCCACGAGGATGGGAATCAAGCCATATGCAGTTCTAAGAGAGGTCTTAGTTTGAGGTCTTAGAACTTGGACTGGGGATCCGTAAACAATGCAGGGGACACATGGTAAGGTGATTATGAAACCCGATGTTAATGAGGACATAAGTCCAGATTACCATGTGTTCCTTGGGTAAGTGTTTAGGTCAAGGGACCGAACATGAAATTTTGGTTGGGCCCATGGGGAAGTTCCTGGGTGTTCCTACGTGTCTTATGAGAATGAAAATCAAGTTGTACGTAGTTCTAAGAGGTGTCATGATAAGGTACCAGTGCCAGGGATAAAAAGGGAATGTGGGTGTGGCCCTCACACCAAAAGAAGTGGTATTTGATGTATCTTGTTTGTCCTTTAAGGTGACTGGTTTTTTTTTTGTGAAGCGACAGGCCTAGGGTAGAAAGTCCCAGCATCACCACAAGAATCAATCCATATACAGGTGTTGAAAAATGGTATGGTGTGTGACCAATACCAAACATGGTGTACCCTTTAGTGAGTACATCACGATGCAGTGTCGTTTTTTCGTCATGCGGCCAGGATGATAATGTCATAATTTAGGGTTATTTGATGGGACCAGGCATGCATTTTAACATCATGTGGCACGGACGTAATGGATACGAGGCTAAAGGGAAAATGTGCACAAGGCAATAAAACATACGTGATGTGAATGAGGACATAATCCCATACCACACCGTGTGCGATTCCAGGAAAAAACCCCGGGCCAAGGGGACAAAATAGAGGTAAGAGGGTAAGGGGTAGGAGAAACTAGCTCCCAATTGAGTTGGACCTGAAAACGAAACGTCCAGGTGTTCCTACGTATCCCATGAGAATGGTAATCAATCCATACGTAGTTCTAAGAGATAGATCTTAGTTTATGGTCTTAGAGCTTGGGCCAGGGAGAAGGGAAGTCGGTGCAGAGCCTCAAATGATGCTTTTACTGCGACTTTGTCCTCCCAGCGTGCAAATGTGCACTGAGGGATAGTGTCAGGAGCGTCAAAAATCCACTCGGACATGATGGTATGGATAATGATGTGAATCATGTAACCAACATTTAAGGCTTAAAGGGGTTGGTGTGACGATGGGGGATGACTGTTGACCATATTAGAAACACATCATCCCTATCATGTTAGATTGTAATGAGGACAAAAAAATTAGTGTTGGCCGCTAACCTCATTTGCAATGCAGGACTTGTATCGATTTGTTGTCTTGAACCCTCGAGGATGTTGGCCCGTGATGGTAGTAGATCCCTTATGCCTAGCATCCATGCCACTTGGGGTCCTTTCGGGTGTGGAAGATTATGTAAGCCCAAATGAAGGGAAACATGAAGCTTTAGAAATGGGAGAAAGCATATCCACGTGAAATCCGACACTCCAGGTGCTAAACCATAGTACTCTTAGAAAAATTGGTGAACCACCTAAGAGGGTTGAGGAGGGTTCTCAACTTGAGAGTAACCAGTTTAAAGGGATGAGTAAAGAATACGGGGATAGAGAACTCCCAGGAGGTAGAGGTACATGGCGTGGTCGTTACAAACCCGACTTCAATGAGGACATAGTCCCATGCCACACCACATACTCCCCTCCCTGGGAAAGGGTAGGCCACAGGTCCAAGGTGAAAGGGATATTTTTAAGTGATGGGTATGGACCCAAAGTCTAGACATTTGGGCGGTCCTACGTATCCCATGAGGATTGGAATAAAGCCACGCATAGTTCTTGAAGACCATGCAGTTTAACGTCATGCGGTGAGGACATGAAAGGATAAGGTATTTCATCCAGGGATGTGTACGGAACGATGAGTAACCCGACGTGAATGAGAAAATAATCCCATACCACACCGTACAACCCTAAATAGGAACTTGGACAGGCGGGACTAAAAAGGCCAAGGGGCCTGAGGCCGGGCCCTGGATGGGAAGACCCAGTCAATTCGTAGTTTAACGTCTTGCAGTGAGGACTAAAGTGGGTAATATACCCCACATATAGGAGGTGTACGACACGGTGAGTAACCCAATGTGAATGAGGACATAATACCATACCACACTATACAATTCCATAACTGGCATCGCCTAAAGGGAGTTTGTCTCTTAGAGATACAACGGGGAAGAATGAACCACTACACTCAATGTTTGGGATGTCTTGGGATGGCCCTAACGACGTAGGATAGCTGTTGACCATGTTGGAAACCCAGCGTCCTTCTGGTGAACTGTAATGGGAACAACAAATGAGCATCACTCGCTGACCATATTCGCAACATGGTATTTGTATCAACTTGTTTCTCAACATCCTTGAGGACGTTGGCCCGAAGTGGTAGGAGAGCCTTAGGCCTAGCATCCATGCCATTCAGGGGACCTTCTAGATGGGAAGGATGATGGAGTCCCAATCAAAGGAGTGGGTGAAGCATAGTTGTACCCCTACATTTGAAATTCAAGCAGGGCGTTGAAAGAGGCGGACACCTCCAAGGAATGGGACGTATGGCAAAATCGAGATAATCTCGACATTAATTGAGGCAAGGGACTGCACCATACCATATGTCTTCATCCGAGGGGAGGTTCTTGCATTTGGGCTGGGCCCACAGACTAAATGTCCGAGCATTCCTACATATCCCATAAGGATAAAAATCAAGCATTACGTAGTTCTTGAAGGCCATGCAGTTTAACATCGTGTGGTGAGGACGTGGGAGGATAGAAGAACGGTGAGTGGGCACCTGGTGTGACCATTATAATCCTAGCATGGGTGGGGCTAAGGAAACCTACACCATATCATCAAAGAATCGTCCAAGAGAGCTATACCTAGGGGGATAGTCAATGATAAGAGTTTTGCGTTGGGCTCAAGACGAGGCGTCTGAGCATTCCTACGTATCCCATGAGGATGGGAATCAAGCCACACATAGTTCTCAAGATTCAGTTTAACATCGTGCAGAACGATGCACAGTTTAAAGTCATGTAGGACCAGACAGTTTAAGGTCATGTTAGACCAGCATGTAGTTTAGGGTCATACCGAAATAGCCAGTTTAAGGTCGTGCAGGACCAATAGGCTCTGGAAAAGTATTTCTTGAGGAACTTGGCATTGGTGGGAGGAGTTATACGCTCACCATCCATGGTCACCAGGGAGTATTCTCCATTGGTGTGAACCCTGTGAATTATGTAAGGTCCTTCCCATTTGGGCTCCAACTTGGGTGGTTTCCTGTTAGGGATCATTTGGGTCTGGAGGGCCAATACCAAGTCGCATTGCAGGAAAGAGCAGACGCGAACCTTCTTTTTGAAGGCTCTATCTATCTTATTCTGATTCCTTTCCAGATTGTGTAGGGCACGTAGCCTATTCTCATCAAGTGCTTCTAATTCAGCCAGATGAATTTAGACTACTTTTTCCGGTGCCTACTGGCCATAGACCGCTGTGTGTAATGAAGGCAACTGAATCTCGATGGGCAGGACGGTCTCATCTCCGTAAACCTAGGAATATGGGGTCACCTGGGTAGAATGATGAGTTGTCATCTGATATGCCCATAGGTAATTGGGGATCTTGTTTGGCCAACTCTTCTTGTTCTGACCAACCATTTTCTGCAAAATGTTATAGAGTTTTTTTTTAACACCTCAATCTGTCCATTCGCCTGCATGTGATAGCGATAGGGATGGTTTGAATGGATGTTGTACTTAGCGTACAATTTCTTCAGCTCGGATACTCGGAATTTGGAGCCATTATCAGTGAGGACGGTGTGAGGGACTCAAAACTAGTATATTATATTAGAGATCATGAAGTCAGCGATAGAATGGGCCTTGACCTCTATGATCGAAACTGCTTCTTCCCACATAGAAAAGAAATTTGTGGCGGTCATGATGAACCTGTACTGGAGAGATGTCGCCGGTGGATATGGTCCAATGACATCGAGTCCCCATACCGCAAACATCCAAGATTACTTGGTGGAGTGGAGAGGTTCTGGAGGCTGATTCATGAAGTTAGCATGAATATGGCACGCGGGACATCTCTTGGAGAACTCGATGCAATCGTGGATCATGGAGGGACAGAAGTACGCCAGTCTCTAGATCTCATCGGACAGCTTCAGCCTAGTCTGGTGAGTCCCAAAAGAACTGGCATGAACCTCGTACATGACCTGAGAAATCTTGACTCCTTGGATGAAACGGAGGAGAACACCATAAAACCCACACTTATAGAGGATCTGCTCAAGACTGGGATCACTCTAGAGGGTAAACTGCAGTGCACGGTGTCGGATTTGCTCACACTCAGCCCGATCAGCTCGGAGGTAACCATTTTAGAGATACTCAGAAAAGGGGGCTCTTCAGTTGGGATTCTCTTCAACCACTGCATCTGAGGAACTTGGGTGTCCTGACGTGGAGGCTTTGTCGGTAAGATGGCATACTCGTAGATTTCCATCATCATCCGGGGTGACGAGAGAAATGACTCTTCGATGCGCCACGTGTATAATTATATCATCCTGTTCAGGTTCTGAAACTGATGTAGCTAGGCTGGCCAGGGCATCAGCTCAACCGTTCTGAGATCGAGGGACATGATTAACTTCCAGCCGATATGGAAACTGGGTCATTAGCTGGAGGGTGGGCTCCAACAATGGTATGATTTATGGATTTCAAACGACGTAGTCACTGTTGATTTCCTTGATGACTAGTTCAAAATCCCCTTTCACATGCAAATGGGGCACATTGATCTCGAGGGCTAGCTTGAGTCCAGTAATAAGAGCCTGATACTCTGCCTCATTATTGGTGCAGCCTTCTGACAACAGGAATGAGTATGGAAGAATGGATTACACTGGGGTAATAAAGATAATACCCAGAACTACTCTATTAAGTCTAGTATCATTGAGCCTCCTATTGGTGGGGCTCTAGGAAGAACTGTCAAAGTGAATCTACCAACAGGGGATGGCATGATCTACCGAGAGGATTTCCTTGTTGGGAAAATCCAGGTCCGGGGACTGGTCCACAAGTGCTGGATGGGAAGAAAGGAAGTCTTCCAATGGTTTCCCCTTGATAGAAATCTAAGGCATGAACTTGATATCAAATTGCTGGAGGATTACTGCCCACCGGGCTATACGACCAGTCAACATGGGGCGGTTCAGGATGTACTTCAGCAGGTCTACCTGAGACACCATCTTCACATCATGGTGTTGTAAGTAATTTCACAGTTTCTACATGACAAATACCAACTCAAGGAAACTTCTTTCGATTAGGTAGTATCTAGTCTCCATATCTATGAGCATACTGCTGAGATAGTAGAGGTTGTTTTCTGTCCCGTCATTGTTATTCTAGTCAAGAAGGGCGCCAAGAGATCATTCCAGGGTAGTCACGTACAGGATAAGATATTTTTTAGAGACTGGTGGAATCAAGACCAGATGTTGGAGCCGATACAACTTGATTTCCTCAAACGTGGTCTAAAACTCTTCATCCCATTCGTAGGTGATTCCTTTCTTCATGAGCCGGGAAAAGGGATTACACTTGACATCCATATTCACAATGAATCAGCATATGTAGGCTAAGTGGTGTTGAAAACCTAAAATCTCCCAAATATTTCTTGGGGGAGGCATCTAACTAATGGCCTCGATATTCTCTTTGTTGATCTCGATGCCCCAGTACTTGACAAAAAATCCAATGAACTTTCTAGAGGTGACCCCGAAGGCAAACTTCCGCGGTTTCATCTTCAGATGGCGAGAATGAAGGAATCCAAACACTTTCTCAAGGTCCTTGAGATGGTCCTGGAGCTGGCGATATTTGACCACCAGATCATCCACATAACATTCCACCAATGTCCCAAGGATTGGTTTGAATATGTGGTGCATGTCCCGCTGATAGGTGGCACCTACATTCTTCAGGCCGAAGGGCATGACCTGGTAACAAAAAGTACCTTGTGGCACCCTGAAAGCGGTGGAATCTTCATCCTCAGGGGCCATCCAGATCTGATTATATCCAAAGCACCCATCCATGAAGGAGAGGGCCTGAACCCTAGTCGTAGCATCGATTAACAATTTTTTCACCGGAATGGGAAAATCATCCTTCGAACAGTGATGGTTGAGACCCCAGAAGTCAATGCAGACTCTGATCTATCTGTTCTTATTCCTAACTGGCACAATGTTGGCTGGCCACTTTGGGTACTAGACCTCCTTAGAAAAGTAGGATCTTATGATCTTTTCAACTTCTACCTCGACCATGGCACCGTGGGAAGGGTGCATCTTTCTGGGAGGCTGCTTGAACCCGCAATGATTTTCTGGAAGACCGAGGCGGTGAATGGATACCTGAGGATATAGTCTTAGAATCTGGTCATATATTCAGGAGAATACATTACAGTGATGTTTCAGGAAGTCCACGTACCACTACTGGTCCTCGAGGAGCATGGCAGCACTGATCAAAGTGGGTCTCAGATCTGCCTCGCTACCAAGGTTCACCTGTTCCTGTTCTTAGACCGTGGTGGTGATGCCTTATTCAAAGGTGGGGGATCGTCCTCCAAATTATCTTCATCAATTGCGGAGGGATCCTCATAAGGAAGATCTTCCTCTGGGTTGGAATATCCTGACGGGAGGCTGGTACCAGCTTGGACAGCAGTGGACAACATATCAAGGGATTCAAGTGTTGCTGAGACCATAGCAATGAAGGCAGTCGATCTGATCCCATCTGGTCTTCAGCCCAAGGGGCCAAGCTTGATGATATCAAATTAATAATGGAGTTTTGGCTTGATCTAGTTAATTCCAACCCAGCAGAATAGACACGTATGATGTACTATCGTTTCCAGGGGCGGATATCCTGATATCGTACGAGGGTAGGAGGCTCCGGGATTACCTGAGCCTAATTTGAGTAGGAGTATGAGGTGATTTTCTGCCATCTCTTGTACTTGGGGACATGCTTTCCTCTTGTACCAAAGACAACAAAACATTGAACCATGTTGGGGGTTGTGGCCTCCAATCGATGGATCTGGAAGACATAGGCTTTATCCAGACCTGTCCAGGGGTCAGTCATGATAGTGATGGGATCAACCTCACTTTTTGAATCTGTTTATCCTTGCTCTTGTAATAGGCGACACCTAGATAGCGGGATTCACAAGAGGCAAAAGGAGATGCATCTCCATGTATCATGCCTACTCGACCATTGAGGGAGTACTTGAGGCATTGGTGATACGATGAGGTGACCGCCACGTACAGGTGAAGCCATGGTCTGCTCATCAATGCATTGTACGTGGTGTCCTGGGAGACAACCATAAACTCAGTGCTGGAAACTAGGCCACTGAACTGGGTCTTCAAATGGATCTTACCGACCGGGGTCTACTTTGTCTTGTCGTATCCTGGGATTCTTAAATTGGAGGGATTTAGGTCATCTTTGGATAACCCCAGCTTCTGCAGTGTCCGTGTCAGGATAAGGTTGATCCTAGAGCTGGTGTCAATGAGACAGCGGTGAACCTCCACACCATTAAATTGGCATGTGTTGTACAGTGGGCGGATGTTCCCCTGTATGGTATAGCCTTCATTTTCTCCAGAGAACGAAATGATGGCCTGAAATTCAGCATTCTCAAATTCTTCAGTATGAAAAGCTTCTACAGCTTCTACCTCCATATCAAACTGGAGGGGGATTTTTAAAGCATCAGCAAGGGCCTCACACATATCTAGAGACAAACGAAGGCCTTCAAGGATGGAAAGCCTCGATCGGATATTGGTGAGGTTATTGAGAACATCATACTTCCATTTTAGGCACGAACTTCTTCATGCAGGGGGTCGTTCCGTGAGGGGAGTCATGGTGGGCTAGGTCGGCTGGGCTGGCGGCTAACTGGTCCTAGGAATATCCCACTGCTCACTAGTCGAAGCCCAGAGAGTTGTTTCCAGATGAGGATTGGACGACTGAGATCATCCTGTTGTAGGGCGAGGCTGGTCGCGACTTGGTCGAGGTAGCTCTGCCTGGTCCAATAGTACAAACAAGGGGAAGGCGGGCCCAAAGACACCAGATTAAAAGGTTACACGTGCTGATTTCTACACTGATCCTGCTATCTGGTCTCAGTGGCATGCAAGTCCTATCTAGAGGTTCCAACTGATGTGCCTTGACGGCCCATATAGTCGTGGTATGACAACCCTGCTTTTTATTACAACTTAAACATGGTTTATTACATAAAACTTCAGTTGATACAACAAAGAAGATCGAGAGGTTTACTGTCTTTGGGGATTAGGATCATTACATAAAAACTTAAAACATTAAATACAACATCTTTATTGAAAACTTCATTTACATTACCACTACATTCCCTCGTACTTAGCATTGCATGGGATAACCTGAGGACATGCATAAGAAACGGGTGAGCTATAAAGCACAGTAAGGGAGTACACATGGAATAAAATTAGGAGTACAATACATGTTAGATAATAGGCATATCAATAGAGTGTAAGAAAAACATGAACATAAAGGCATGATAAAGCATTATAATCATAACATGGAAATGTGGCAAGAACACTTAACATGGAATTAGCATGAGCCAAGGCCCATTGCACATGGAGCATGAGTAAATCCCCATTGCACATAAATCACGAGTAAAACCTCATTACACTTGAATTAGAATGAGTCAAAACTCATTGAACATGACATATCATGATACTATACTTTACCCAATGCATTGTAGCACTATAAGGGCACACCCTTCTTAAACATTTCATTTCATGCACAAGTGTGCCACATGGATCATAAAACATGGATTCATAAAACATAATCATTTATTCCACGATAAAGGAATGTGGAATTCATACATGAAACTTTACAATCAAAATGTGAATAAAGGTGAATACCCTTGATGGAGAAATGGGCATGGTATTCACTACACAATGACATTGGCTTCGAAAATCGGTGCGATTTCGGCAGCGTAACGACGTGACATAAGAATTCATAAAAAAGGTTGATGAGAGAGAAAGGGGATAATCATCATATTTAAATGTAATGGACACTAAGGAGGTCATATAGATACATTTTCCAACAATTGTAATGGAATTTAGATTCATGATACAAAAGTATTTCTTGAATGAAAAAGAGGAGAGAGAAGTTCCTTTTGGAATTTCGGCATAGTAACGGGTGTACATGGGAGGCATTTAATGAGAGAGAAAGGGTCTCCCATAATTCAAATATAAAGAGGGAAATATGAGGGAGGTTCAAAACCATACCCCAACATTTATAATTGAAATTAAAAGGGAAAAACAACTTAAAGAAAATTGGACGAAAATGAGAAAGGAAGAAAAAACCCTTACTTGGAAGTGTGCTTACAAAGGCTAGAGAGAGGCTTGTGAGAGGCTTCTTAGGAGCTTGGGGCACCTTGGGAGGATTATAGAGAGAGTAGGGAAGAGGTTGGATGAACTCCAAGGGCTTTGAGTGAGGATAAAGTGGGAGCTTGGGTGGGTTTATATAGGAAAGGTGAGAGAATTCTTTATTATTTAGGTTTGGGACCCCTTATATTAAATTAATCCAAACAACAAACCATCCCATGGTTTTTGCCCACGGTTTTTGGAAAAGGGAAGAGGAAAAAAATATTTTATATGGGAAAAGTCCGAACTTCTTAAAATAAGAAGGTTTCTTTTGTGGAGGTGAGTCACACTCCCATGGAAATTAATTTAAAAAGACAAAGTGTTGAATAAGTCTTGAGGGTTCCATTAATGCTTTGAAAAGTAAGTCAAAAAACCCAAAATAACATTATTTTAATTTTAAAACATATATTGTCCGAACATAAAGATTATAGTATTTTATTACATCACTATTGGGTCATTATGATGTCATAAAACACATTATATATTTAAACGGTATTTAATTTTTACCCAAAAATTTGACTGTCACAGAAAATTATGAAAAATTCACCATTAGATAATTTTGACATCCTGATTCCAAAAATAACATTTATTTTTTCTAAATAATTTTCTAAATATGTGAATTTTCACTTTTAAAATAAAAACCAACATTTATAAAAAATTCACGGGTTTTGACAGAAATGGTTTTCAAACCTTAATAAAAAATTTAATTGCATTCATAAAATTATAAGATCGTTTATATTTAATAAAAATTAAATTAATAATATTATTATTATTTTATTAAAATATTATTTAATTCAAAAATACCTTAATTTAATAAAATATATTTCTTAATTAAATAATAACTAAAAGCACCATTTGTACTTTAAAAACTATTTACAATGTATCAAAAATGACTAGAAATTATATTCATTATTATATACAAAAAATAATGTACCTGAACATAGTACTACTTATTTGTTACATAACCCCTTAAAACAGCCACATAAGACCTAAGGGTAAGGTGTGCGATGGTGACAGACTCTTGGGGTGGCTCAAATAACATCGCTCGAGTGGTAATTTCAATCAACTTCCACTTTTCCCGTAGACGGTCACGTTTGAGATTGACATGATGAAGCTCAGCTTGGGCTTGGTCAAGAGTGAAGCCCAAGGATGCCACCTCTTTTCCGAGCTCCGACAAATGGGCTTCGTATGGAGAAATTCTACTGGACGAGGCCATCGCTTCTTTTGTCTGAGTAAATTGGATTTGTTAAAGTCCTATATTTATACTAATCATGTGATCATTGTTCAACGGCTATATTAAAAATGGTCAAAATTATTAACATAAAACCAATGAAGTTGACACTTTATATAAACATAAAGAGACATTTAATTAGATCAATAGGGATTTCCATTAATGAAACTTTGGGTCGTTACAATATTCCCCCCTTAAGAAATTTCACCCTCGAAATTTTCCTTTTACCACACTAAAAGAAATGTGGGTAACTCAGCTTCATCATATCCTCCAATTCCCAAGTCGCTTCTTCAAACTTGTGGTTTCTCCATAATATCTTGACGAGGGGCATTGTCTTATTTCATAGAACATTTTCTCTACGATCTAAGATCTTCACTGGTTGCTCCTCATAAGAAAGATCGTCTTCCAATTGTACCACCTCAGAAGAGAGTACATGTGAAGGGTCCGGTATGTACTTCCTTAAGAGGGATACATGAAATACATCATACACCTTGGCCATGGTAGGTTGAAGTGCTAGTCGATAGGCCACAACCCCAACACGATCAAGAATCTCGAAGGGGCCGATGTACCTTGGACTTAACTTCCATTTATTTCCAAACCTCATGACCTTTTTCCATGGAGATATTCATAGAAACACCATGTCTCTAACTTTAAACTCAAGGTCTCGTCGATGATTATCTGCATAACTCTTCTGTCGACTCTGGGATGCCTTGATATGCAGCTAAATGGTTTTCACCTTCTCCACCATTTCTTCGACCATTTCTGGTCCAAGCAGGTTACGTTCACTGACCTCATCCCAACATGCTGGTGTTCTGCACCTTTTCCCATACAGGGCTTCATATGGTGCCATTTGGATATTTGAGTGGAAACTGTTATTATAAGAGAACTCAACCAAAGGAATATGCTGATCACATACTCCTTTAAAGTCTATTGAGCATGTTCTCAACATGTCCTCAAGTGTTTGGATAGTCCGCTCGGATTGGCCATCAGTTTGAGGATGATAGGCCGTACTGAAGTTCAGTTCAGTATTCAGAGCATGTTGAAGACTCTTCCAAAACATAGAGGTGAATCTTGGATCTAGGTCAGACACAATAGATAGTGTTACTCCATGAAACCGTACCACTTCCCTGATATATATCTGTTCCAGTTGATCCAAATAGAAATCCTCCCGAATAGCAATGAAGTGTGCAGTCTTTGTAAGACGATCCACAACAACCCATATTGCATTGTTTCCTTTGGATGTCCTTGGAAGTACAGTGACAAAGTCCATGGTGATGTTCTCCCATTTTCATTCTGGTATGGGCAATGGTTGCATCATCCCCTTAGACTTCTGCCTCTCTGCCTTCACTTGCTAACACACCAAGCATTTTGATGTATATTCAGCGATCTCCGTCTTCATATTATCCCACCAAAAGTTTTCTCAGAGATCTCATTACATCTTTGTGCTCCCTGGGTGAATATAGAAATTTGAACTATGTGCATCATCCAAAAGTTCCTTCTTCTGCTCCGGACTTGATGGAACACATAGTCTTTTCCCAAACCGCACAATTCCTTCTTCATCAACATTAAACTCCAAGGGTTTCGCTTTTTCGATATCTCCCACTTTTTCTTGAATTCACACATCATCCTTTTGAGTATCCTTTAACCTTTCTAAAAGAGACGGTTGAGAAATAATTTATGAAAGGATTGATGATGTTCCCTTCTTTATGAATCCCACGTCCATCTTCATCAAGTCTAAGAAGATTGGATCCTTCTCAATTCTCATCATTGATAGAATTGATGGGTCCTTTCTACTTAGGGAATCTGCCACCTTGTTCGCTTTCCCAGGGTGGTAATTGATTGAACAGTCATAATCCTTGATGAGCTCTATCCATATTCTCTGGAACATATTAAGCTCTTTCTGTGTGAATATATATTTAAGACTCTTGTGGTCAGTATATATCTCACATTTCTCTCCATAGAGATAATGACTCTAGATTTTCAAGGCAAAGATCATCGTCGCCAACT
The DNA here is from genome assembly GCA_963277665.1 of Viscum album. Taxonomy (NCBI): domain Eukaryota; kingdom Viridiplantae; phylum Streptophyta; class Magnoliopsida; order Santalales; family Viscaceae; genus Viscum; species Viscum album. The sequence goes on along the minus strand of OY728125.1, from coordinate 1,467,474,622 downwards.
CCAGATCATGTGTTGGATAGTTTCTCTCGTGGATTTTCAACTGCCTTGAGGCATAGGATATCACTTTATCATTCTGCATCAGTAAAAATCATAATCCCTTCTTCTAAGTATCACTGAATACCACAAAAAGAACCCCACTTGTGGGTAAAGTGATCACGGGCGCAGTGATAAGCCTCCTTTTCAACTCCTTGAATCTTTCTTCGCATTCATCACTCAAAGAAAACTTTACTCCCTTTCGAGTTAGCTTGGTAATAGGTTTGTACAATCGTGATAAATTTCTCACAAATCGTCGATAATATCCAGCTAACCCCAAGAAGCCACGGATATCCGTTACCGATGTTGGCCTCGGCCATCCCTCAATTGCATCTATTTTGGAAAGGTCCATAGATATCCCCTTGCTTTTGATGATATGGCCCAAGAATGAGACCTCCTTCAACCAAAACTCACACTTGATGTACTTTTCATAGAGCTTCTCCTTGCGCAGAGTCTCTAGTACAATTTTTAAATGCTCCTCATGATCCTCCTTGGTTTTGGAGTATATTAGAATATCATCTATAAAGACTACCACAAATTTTTCAAGTTAATCTCTAAAGACTCTATTCATAAAGTACATGAATATTGTTGCAACATTGGTGAGTACGAAAGGCATTACTATGAATTCATAGTGTCCGTACCTTGTACGAAAAGTAGTCTTGGGGACATCTTCCTTCTTCACCCTTACTTGATAATATCCTGACCGCAAATCCACCTTGGAGAAGTATTGTGCTCCACGCAGCTGATCAAACAAGTCATCGATTCTTGGGAGAGGATACTTGTTCTTTATCATGATTTTGTTAAGTTCACGATAATAAATGCAAATCCGCGTTGACCCGTCCTTCTTCTTGATGAAGAGGACTGGTTCACCCCATGGTGAAGCACTTGGGAATATAAACCCTTTATCTAGACTCTCCTCTAGTTGTTTCTTCAGCTCTTCAAGCTCTACAACATCCATTCTATACGGAGTCTTGGATATTGGTAGCGCCCTAGGTATAATTTCAATTGAGAACTCAACATCTCTTCTAGGAGGAATATCAGGCAGTTCCTCGGGAAACACTTCCTCGAATTCCCTCACAATAGGCATTTCTTCAAGGATGGTTTATTCTTTGGACTCAATCATCTGAGCCAGATGCGCGCGCTCATAGGGTAGTAATATCCATGCTTGAGATGATGGAGCTAAAGGAGATTCATCTTTCTCCTGACACTTGTAAAGAATCGGGGGTCGATTCTCCATATGGAGTGTGATTTCCCTCTCCCGACAATTTACGTTGGATCTATATAAGGAAAGTCAATCCATGCCAAGAATTTCATCAAATTCCACCAGAGGGAGTATGACGAGGTTTGCCAGGAAATTCAATCCACAGATTATAACAGGGGAGGACTTATATTCATGGGATGCAATGATTGCCCCATTTCCCATACTCACCGACATCTTTACTTACATGATTTGTGGTGGTGCAGGGATTGTTCTACTAAATTTTTGAGAAATAAAATAATGCTTAGAACCTAAATCAAAAATTATGTTTGCTATTCTTGAATGAATAACTAGCGTACCTGTCACCACTTCTTTTTTGGGGTTCACTTCGGCAGAAGTGATGGAAAAATCTCTTCCTTGCTATCTTGGAGGTTGTTGGTTGCCTCTGAAAACCCTTGCATTAGAGAACTGATTTGAAAAATGACCTGGTTCTTTGCATTTGTAGAATTGAACAATGCGTTGAGGTTCGAACGGAGTGTTCCTCTCCTCTGTCGCAGCCTCGGGTCCTTCTTGCCGACAATTAACAGCTAGGTTCCCTTCTCTTCCACACAAAAAGCATTTTCTCGTCCCCTTAAGGCAATTTCCAGGGTGCTTCTTTCCGCACTTTTGGCAAGGGGGTGCTGGATCTTCTTAGCACCGTTGGATTTATCCATCGGACCACCAGCATTGAATTCCACCTTATGCTTCTTTTCCCCATGATACCCATGTGATTCTCTGATCTCTATTTCGACCTTGAGGGCACATCAGACAATTTCCTCATAGCTATCGAAGTCACGGATCGCTAATGCTTTCCGCAATCTAGGCTTCAGCCCACCAAAGAAGCGGTCAACCTTGCATTCGGGGGTAACAACAAAGCTGGAAGCGTATCGTGCAAGCCTTGTGAAGTTTACCTCATACGCTCCAACAGATTCTTCATCTTTTTTCTTGAGGTAAAGGAAGTCCCTTTCCATCTTAAGCCGGAGGGTGCGCGGAAAATATTTATCGAAAAACATCTTCCGGAAATCCTTCCATTCCAACGCCTCGATCTCCTCCTCAGGCTTCGTATTTTTGATCAATGTCCACCATTGATCAGCTTCACCCTCCATACGATAAGCCGCTAGGAGAACCTTCTCTTGTTCAGAACATTGGATGATGGAGAATATCTTTTCAATGATGTTGATCCATTATTCAGGGATCGTGGGATCAGATGATCCACTAAAAGTAGGAGGCCTTTGTCTCATGAAGCTCTCAATAGCAACTTGTTCTTTCTTAGGGGGGTTGAAAATTCCAATTGACCCGTGTTTATATTCAAAACTTGAGTTAGCTGAGAGAGAAGCGTGACAAATTTTGTGATTCCCGCTCCCATTGGATTTGTCATCTCATTAGAATAGTCATCACACTGATCTTCACAACGGTTGTTAGCCCGAGTCCTCCTATTACCGTCCATTGGCTGGAATAAAAGGAAATTTAGGGGTAACACATAAAGGGTAATCCAAAGAAAAAAGTTGATGAGTTATAAATAAACTTTCATTTCCTTAACTCGTGAGTCTATAGGCTTCAATCTAGGATTTTCATGATCTAATTTCTAACATATATTCTTAGGGGAATTTTTTTAATTCCCTTAATAAGGGTTCATACTATACTTGTGAATTTATCAAAACATATCCCCTGGGAGTGTCGTAACCAAGAGTGCAGCAAGGCCCGTTGTTGTGCACCAGTTCCCGTTCGAGTCTAGCTCAAAGCGGTGTTTTCGGGTTTTACCCCTAGGATACATCTATGCCAGAGCCGCCTCTACCTGCTCGTATCCAGACAGGGATGTATTTGTCTGATAAACCACTTACTCAGTACTTACCAAAACTTAGGGATATTTTTATTATACTTAGTCTTGTCTCTAGGGTTTACTAGGGTTTCCTAATCCCAAAAATAACTAAACCTATCCTATGATACCAACTATGACAACCCTTCTTTTTATTACAACTTAAACATGATTTATTACATAAAACTTCACTTGATACAACAAATAAGATCGAGAGGTTAAGTGTATTTGGGGCTTAGGATCATTACATAAAAACTTAAAACATGAAATACAACATCTTTATTGAAAACTTCCTTTACATGACCACTACATTCCCTCGTACTTAGCATTGCATGGGATAACCTGGGGACATGCATAAGAAAAGGGTGAGCTATAAATCCCAGTAAGGGAGTACACATGGAATAACATGAGGAGTACAATACATGTTAGACAATTGGAATATTAATAGAGCGTAAGAAAAACATGAACATAAAGGCATGATAAAGCATGATAATCATAACATGGAAATGTGGCAAGAACACTTAAAATGGAATTAGCATGAGCTAAGGCCCATTACACATGGAGAATGTGTAAATCATCATTTCACATAAAGCACTATTAAACCCTCGTTTCACTTGAATTATCATGATTCAACACTCATTGCACATGACTTATGATGATACTATACTTTACCCAATGCATTGGAGCGCTATAAGGGAGCATCCTTTTTAAACATTTCATTTCATGCATAAGTGTGTCACATGGATCATAAAACATGGATTCATAAAACATAATCATTTATTCCACGATAAAGTAATGTGGAATTCATACATGAAACTTTATGATCAATATGTAAATGTGCATAAAGTTGAATACCCTTGATGAAGAAATGGGCATGGTATTCACTACACAATGACATTGGCTTAGAAGATCGGTGCGATTTCGGCAGCGTAACGGCGTGACATAAGAATTCATAAAAAAAGGTTGATGAGAGATAAAGGGGTTACTCATCATATTTACATGTAATGGACAGTAAGGAGGTCATACAGATACATTTCCCAACAATTTTAATGGAATTTAGATTCACGATACAAAAGTATTGCTTGAATGTAAAAGAGGAGAGAGAAGTTCCTTTCAGAATTTTGGCATAGTAACGGGTGTACATGGGAGGCATTTCATGAGAGAGAAAGGGTATCCTATCATTAAAAAATAAATAAGGAAGTATGAGGGAGTTTCTAAACCATACCCCAACATTTATAATTGAAATAAAAGTTCAAAACAACTTAAATAAAATTGGACAAAAATGAGAAAGGAAGAAAAAACCCTTACTTGGAAGTGTGCTTCCAAAGGCTAGAGAGAGGCTTGTGAGAGGCTTATTGGGAGATTGGGTCACCTTGGGATGATTCTAGAGAGATTATGGAAGAGTTTGGACGAACTAAAAGGGCTTTGAGTGAGGAGTAAGTGGTAGATGGGTGGGTTTATATAGGAAAGGTGAGGGAATTCTTTATTATTTAGGTTTGGGACCCCTTATATTAAATTAATCCAAACCACAAACCATAACATGGTTTTTTCCCATGGTTTTTGGAAAAGGGAAGATGAAAACAATATTTTATATGGCCAAAGTCCTAACTTCTTAAAATAATAAGGTTGCTTATGTGGAGGTGAGTCACACTCCCATGGAAATTAATTTAAAAAGGCAAAGTGTTGAATAAGTCTTGAGGGGTCCATTAATGCTTTGAAAAGTAAGTCAAACAAACCCAAAATCACATTATTTTAATTTTAAAACATATATTGGCCGAACATAAAGATTATAGTATTTTATTACATCACTATTGGGTCATTATGATGTCATAAAACACATTATATATTTAAACGGTATTTAATTTTTACCCAAAAATTTGACTGTCTCAGAAAATTATGAAAAATTCAAAATTGGATAATTTCGACGTCCTAATTCCAAAAATAAAATTTATTTTATCTAAATAATTTTCTAAATATGTGAATTTTCACTTTTAAAATAAAAACTAACATTTATCGAAAATTCACTGGTTTTGACAGAAATGGATTTCAAACCTTAATAAAAATTTTAATTGCATTCCTAAAATTATAAGATCATTTATATTTAATAAAAAATGATTTAACAATAATATTATTATTTTATTAAAATTTTATTTAATTCAAAAATCCCTTAATTTAATAAAATATATTTCCTAATTAAATAATAACTAAAAACACCATTTGTACTTTAAAAACTATTTACAATGTATCAAAAATGACTAGAAATTATATTCATTATTATATAAAAAAATAATGTACATGAACATAGTACTACTTATTTGTTACATAACCACTTAAAACAGTCGCATAATACCTAAAGGTAAGGTGTGCGATGGTGACAGACTCTTGGGGTGGCTCAGATAACATCGCTCGAGTGGTAATTTCAATCAACTTCCAATTTTCCCATAGACGGTCACGGTCGAGATTAACATGATGAAGCTCAGCTTGGGATTGGTCAAGAGCGAAGCCCAAGGATTCCACCTCTTTTCCGAGCTCCGACAAATGGGCTTCGTATGGAGCAATTCTACTGGACGAGGCCATCGCTTCTTTTGTCTGAGTAAATTGGATTTGTTAAAGTCCTATATTTATACTAATCATGTGATCACTGTTCAATGGCTATATTAGCAATGGTCAAAATTCTTAACATAAAACCAATGAAGTTGACACTTTATATGAACATAAAGAGACATTTAATTAGATCAAGATGGATTTTCATTAATGAAACTTTGGGTCGTTACACGTGGATCCACCGACATTGGCGTCGGCTAGGGACATTAGGGAGGTTCTCCTGGTGCTCCCCATCATCGAGAGTCATGTAGGGGTTTACCAACTCGACGGTGTTAACTTAAGCGTACCCTTGACTATCACATGAAGATTCATCCACTACGGGGTGGATTCTGGGAGGAATTCCCATCTCAGGGGGCATTAAGTTGCTGAGAGTGCGGGAGGATGATGGAATTGGCGGGGTGCGTTGCTTTCCATTGCGCCACTGATGCTTGCTCTTCTGGAAATAGGTAGGCTCAGATGATGATGGAGAAATGGTGGTCATGGCTTTTGAAGGCTCCAACTAGTTCAAGCATGCCTGAATGTTGCCATGGGCATGGGAGACCATTTTGTAAGCCATCCAGTCATCATAATTCTACGGATCACGGTTAGAAACCTACTACCATTAAACCTCATTTTTGTTGCTATTGTCTGGCCTTACAAAGACACCTTCCACTTGTGTTAGGGTCGAGCCCAGCCTCACTATGTTTTTGTTGACCTGATCTTGAATCCAGTCTTTGAACACATAGCACTACTTGAGGGTGTACCCCAGAATCCAATAATAGGGGAAGTAGTTGGGGTGATCAGTGAGTTTCACCTCTTTTGGCCTTCTGCACTCAGTAAGACACACAATCCCTTTTTCCAAGGAACTTCTGAAATAGCCAGGAACCTGATTCTCATTAAACAAGTTGGTCGGGTTTCTTCTATCTAAAAATGGGTCCCTTGGAGCCTGACCCTGACGAGGGGCTGGAAGAGCCTATTGAGGGAGTGGACCCTGGTTGTCCCACCTAGGCGGTGGAGGTATATTCTGAGGGGGTAACTACCGATTCTGAGGTGGACACTACTAAACTAGAGGCTGCACCTGAGGTGGAGGGCCTCTGCGAGGATGCGGGGCTGGTGCCATTGGCAGCAATTCTAGTTGCCTGGGGGATTCTGTTTGTGTCACTGTGGTGGGCTCGGCTCTGGAAGCCCTCCTTTCTAGAATTACAGGGGCAATGGTTGTGCCTGGCTAGCCTGTTGCAGGGCTTCTTCTAGGCATTGGGCCTTATCGGAGAATTCTTGGAATCAACCAGGGTAGTTCTGGGTGATCAGAGAGGGAACCAATTCCATACTGACAATTCCTACACACATCATTAGTAATTGTTCCAGAGTCAGTGGAATGTCGAGGGAGTATGTAAGCCTCTTCCACCGGGAAATAACATCCGAGACTTGCTCATCATGCCTTTGTTTTCACTTGAAGAGGTCTTTGATGCTCGTTTTCCTAGTGGTGGAGCTGAACTGATAGAGGAATTTCCTGCGAAGGTCCTCCCAGATGGTTACGGATCTGATGGGTAGCTTGCTTTACCAGAATAATGTCGGCCCCTCCAATGTCTAAAAAAATAGTGGATCTTGGTATCCTCCTGTTGCGCTGGATTCCCTAACATGAGGCCACACCTTGAGTTGAAGTGGGCCAGGTAATACGGTGGGTCCCCCATCCCGTTAAAGGGGGAGATGGTGGGGTTCCTGAAACTCGAAGGTGTCGGCATATCGTCTACCCATGCCGAGTATGGCTTACCATCAGGTGGGATTGCCACATGTCATGTTTTCAATTCCTTAAGATGGGCTATGAGTGCCACCATAGGATCATCTGGGTGGGGGTCCCTATATTGATGGGGATCCCTAACTACGAGCGCGTTGGCAGGTTCTTCGACATGGTAGACAGGTTCAGTGGCTCATGGAGCAGCTGGCGGGGTGGCCTGTGGGGCATCTGGGGGAACCCGATATGGGTTCCCTGGATTTTCGTGCCTATCATGATGGTTTGGAAAGACATAAGGCACCCTCTTTCTGTGAGCTCCGGCCTCAGCCTTGTCTATAGGAGCAGCAAGATCAGGGTCTCCTGGGGGTAGCTCACCAAGGGGAAGTTGTTCCTGCCCCTGCTGTACTGGCCTAGGATTGTCGTAGTTGGGTTGTCTCTCTGCAGTGCATTCAGACAAGAGTTCTTCGACCAAATTCTTCTGTTCAGTAAGTTTCTGGCGCAACGTGGCCTTCTTAGGGTCCTCCTCCATCTTCTGCACCGAGGTGGATGGGTCAGAGTGCTTGGCAGCTCCGACATGCTCTTTTCCCTTACCGGTATTCTGGCTGAGTACCAATGTCTCTGTGGGCGCAGGGAGATGAAGGTGGTTTCTCTACTGACGAGTTATCCTCCTTGATGGTTCCAATAGTGGTGGCATGCCCTTGGGAGGTAATTCTCCATCTAAGAGTTCTAGCTCATCCTCCTCGTCCACTATGTTGGCCATGTTGACCATAACCCTTCCTGAGGGCATGTCCTCGATGTCGCCTAGCAGGTCAGCCAGCCACCGGATAGGACTGAAGAGGAGGGAAGCATACTTCCCCCAATACATGGACTTGATCATGGGGGAAAGCCTCCTTGATTATCCTATGGAGTATCTTGAAACTCTGAATGCACTACTCTTGGAGGGCCTTGTGGCGGTCGAGCGACTTGGGGCGTTGGGCCACAGGGAGCGCAACAAGATCAACCAGACGACATTTTTCGCTTATTTCTTCAAGTTGTGCTTGGCTCCAGGAATAAGACACTCACTGGTGGTGAAGAAAAAAGTGAGTCTCGTAGAGCGTCCGGTATAAACATTCAAACTCCTTTGGGGAGAGGGATTCAGGTGCGTGAAAGTTCGGCACTGCCATAGGCCAGAACTTTTTGGAGAAGTAGTCTGCTGTGAGAATGTTCCATATGCTCCTTGGCTTGGATTTAGGGTCTGGACCTTGATTGCCCCACCCATCTACTGGGGGTGCCTAAGAAACCAACAGCGATACTGAGGCAGACTGCTGAGACGGCTGGTTGGCTGGTGGAGAGTACGGTGAATGGGATGACTGGCCGCTGAATCTCGGGCTATCCTCCAAAGAGTGTGACAACCTGGCTACCACATCACGATAAGAGGGGCTGATGGCCGCCATTCCTATCTTAGGGGCTAGGGCTGATGGTGATAGGCTGCAATGCTTCTCACCCGCCATTGGTCCCCAGAATAGCTCTATGTGATCGCTTGTGGAGGTAGAGAGTGCTTCTGGTGACGATGGTGATGATTTCATGACCGTAACATGTGGAGTCGCCATATTTTCATCCTTCTGGATATCCCTATCAAGGGAGGAGGGAATATGATGAACCTCGAATTATGGGAGCACCAGGTTGATGTGCCTCATCCCAACCCCATCCCTTGGCACAGATGAGCGAGGGGAGGGTTACTGTGATGAGTCGTACTCCGCCTCAGAGTCTGAGAAGCGGACCGGTTTGATCTCTGTCCGGAACTTCATGGAATTCCTCTTATGGCAGTGATATCCTGCCTTCCTTCCCCTGGGTGAATCCTTGGGACAGGGTTGATTTCTGACATAGGGTCCTTCAGCTACACTAGTGTTGGGGCAGATAGGGTTTCCACCCAAGAAATCTGGGGTGTGAGGAGCACCGGGAAAAATGTCGAAGGGGACATTGGGATGACGTCCATGGATAGAACTGGAGCGGGAAAAACCTCTTGTGGAATTGGAAGAAGCTTGGGGAGGACCTCCATGCATGTTTTCCCAGGTGACTTCAGTACGAGGAGGGTCCTTGTACTGGTCTAGCTGAACACGGGTAGGACCCCCGTACTGTGTGCGAGTGGTGTGAGGCTGTCCTTCACCCCTCCAATTACCGAGGTGAGGAATACCTTCACCGGCTTCTGGGAGGGTGTAGGGAGTATCCCCATGTTGGAAAGAGTCTGGATTCATAAATTCCCCACACTGGTGGTTGGGATCATGAGGAACGACTCCATATCCAGTGTAATGGGCACAGGAGAGGCTTTCGTGCCGAGTGTCACTACCACGGGGAAGACCGTCATTCAAAATTAAGGGTAGAATGGGATGAAACTCCATTACTAGCCTCAAATAGGGGAAGGCTCATGTTCTCTGCAATGGTGGTATGGGGAGGACCTCCGTACCATGTGGCATCGCAGCGAGTTGGTTCGCAGCGGCCACTCCTCGCACCAGTGGCCAAGAGAGCCAACCAAGACTGCTCGTGGGACAGTTGGTGCCTCAATCCTGGTTGGGCGTAGAGTTTCCCATGATTAGTGCATGTATGGACCTGATGGTATTCGTTGGCGGTGGCTCGGTCCACAGTAGCTACAGACGTTGACGCCCCTTGGTGGGCGTCCTCTTCATCTCGTGCTCGACGCTGGCGTCGAGTCAAACGAATTGGGGCTGGTGCTACAGGTACGTAGCTTACCTACTTCTCCTCTAGCAAGATTGGGTGGCAGTGCTGACACGGCCAGGTGGGAGCCCTTGCTGGGAGTCCCTGGAACGAGACTCTGACTGGGCTGGGCCAGTCGTCACCTACCTCATCAGCATAAGGAAGGGAGTTGTCAAAGCACTCCAGGGATAGGCTCCCGAATAGGTTGTATGTCGGGTTGGGGAGCAATGGCTCCCTGTGCGGCCCTTGTGGGTGGATTTGGTGATGAGGCACAGACACCTCCAGATTGAGGTAGGCCATATCCTGGGTTGGTCTCCTCCTCATAACGACACATGAGGTTGTTAATTACCCTTTTTTGGATAACTTCTGATCGGGAGATGGGGCATGGGCACCCTGTGGTTGTAGATGTAGAGGTCGTCCTAGAAGAGTTGAAACCACGAAAAACAGCCATGTGGGCGCTGCCCCTGCCCCTACATCGATGGGAAGGCAGAGATCACGTTCTAGATGCAACAACGTGATTCCTAAGAAGAAGGGAAATTAACTCATCAGTGCTGAAAGAAAAAGTCATTGACGACCAATGACCCAGCGTCATCTCATCTTCCATGGCCGGTAAGAGGGATCCACACTAACAATGATGCAGAAATATATGTCCAATGTTCTGCTGTCCCAATTTCTGGTGAGTTTCATGCATGGCCCGCTATTTGTTTGGCGGGACCCGGAACCGGATAACTGGATCCAGTGACATGTCAATCCATTGATGTCCCGAACGCTACAAATATCCACATTGAGGAGAATAACTTCATGTCGGGTTCACCATTTCTATTTCTAATGCTTTCGTCGGGGCGCGCTCGTCCGTCTCGTTCATGGACGAGAGACGCGGTTTTTGTTGCCCTGCATTCCCGCTTTCCAAAGGTGGGTGGCATCCACTCCTTATTCAGGGGTGGTTTCTCCTTGATCGAAATATGATGATGGGTTGTCGGTTCTTCCTTCTGTGGATACCTCCTCTGAGCTCGTCACCTAGTCCGGGTCTCCCTCATAGAGTTAAGATGTTGTTCGTGATGCTCTTCCTGGCACCATATCTTCATGGACACTAGTTAATTACACTTCTTCTGTCAGGACATTCCAAGGGGTCAGGTCAAGGAAACAACCTTTAGTTAGGGGAGTAGTCACATTAGGCATCATTGGTGTGTCTGGACACTGGGGGCTTGGCGTGTCTCTCTTTTTTCCCTTATTATAGGGATTCTCGAGGGCACGGAAGCCAGAGGCATCCCACATAGAACACGGAGAATCATATGCCATGGGCATGTATCTGAGGTTTTCCTCAGCTTCAAATGTTTAACAAAGGGTATGCCACATGTTTAACGTCCAACGGAGATGGATCGGTCTAATCAGAACACTGACTAGAGTGGATCAGATGGAGGAACCCCCTGGAGGGAACACCGATACTGGGGCCATCATGTGGGTGGCCTTCCGAATGCTGTTAAATGGAATGGAGTGTGAGGTTGCATGATCCCACCAGTATGTGGTGGCCCGGGTAAGAATTAGGATGGATGATGAAGTGAAGGGGGATGAAATAGGACCATTGCAAGGACGACAGTGAAGTTGGGCTTGAGCCTCGAAGATACTTCCAACATATCCATGTGGTAGGTAATCAAAGTCCACATAGTTTAGTGAACATAGTTCATATTGACAACGACTTTACTACTGAATGGGGTAGACAATGGCTTACCACTAAAAAAGGTCCCAACGGCTTACCACTGGATGGGGTCCCACGGCTTACTGCTGGATGGGGTCACAATGGCTTACCGTTGGATGGGGTCCCAATGGCTTACCACTAGATGGGGTCACAAAGGATTACCACTGGATGGGGTCGGACTGTCATGAAGATGGTCGAGATGACCTGTGGATGGTGGGCTTGAAACTCAGGGAGGCTTCCTGCGTACCTCGCGTTGGAAAGGATCAAAGACCTCGTAGTTCAGATGGGTTTGTGTGCAATGGATTATCACTGACTGGGGAAACAATGTCTTACCACTGATTAAGATCAATAGTTTAACGTCATGCAGGACGAGGGTGAACTAACATGAATGAGGGTAAGAGAGATCAATGTGTGTTGGGCTTGAGCCTCTTGGAGGCTTCCTATGTACCTTTCCTTAGCAAGGATCAAAGACCTCGTAGTTCAAGGTTGGTGTGGGGATTACACTCTAGGTTGTCCAAGGTGTTGGTGAACCGACGTGAAGGGGGTTGGAACAACCAGGTGTTGGTCTTGAACCTCAGGGAGGATTCCTATATACCTTTCCCTGGAAAGGATCAAAGACCTCATAGTTCAGGATATGGCGACTTGGTGCACCAACGTGAAGATGGTCAGGACCAATTGATGGTGGTGGGCTTGAACCTTGGGGAGGCTTCCTATGTACCTCACCTTGGCAAGGATCAAAGACCATGTAGTTCAAGTATGGGGGTGTGGGGATTACACTCTAGACTGCCAAAAGTGTTTTTCATGGTCGGTGCTTGCTCTAAGCCCACGTGAGTCATGCTCGGTGTGAGAAACAAGAGGTCGTAGAGAACAGACGATCATGTCGTGAAAGGTGTGTCCGTGGGAAGTGGAGTGGGTCTTACATGTAGTTAGCGGCCCAAAGAGGAAATAGGGGTTTATGCATGGTTAGCAGCCCGAAGAGGTTGGGACCTACTCTAGGAGGGAGGACCGATGGAGACAAAGCACAGCTGGAGATGGATTTGGGACTGAAGAAAGGAGAAGCACCATTCCCAATCACACCCTTTACTGGCCCTGGGGACCAAAGAAGAAAGGAGGAGCAGGGATGCTGCCTCCTACAAGAAATCCAGGGGCTTACACCGAGATGGTTTCCCTTTCCCCACAGACAAAAGTCACTCCAATAAATAGGATATCATCCCCTGTGGTGATCAGTGGGCATAGAGAATGTCCAAGGTGGGGGTACCCCACGTGCGAGGCACGGGGAGAGGTCACAGTTTAACATCATGTGCTGAGGATAATGGTGCTTGGTAGTTTAACATCTTGCAAATTGGACGAGTGGGTTTTCTCCGCACCCCTAGGACTTACATAACTGGTACCCACTCCTCCTTAGTGCAGAGAGGGGACATGCAAAGTCGTAGTGAGGGGGTGTCATGGAGAGAACAATCAGGGGGTCCACATTAGCGTCGCTATGCAAAGATGAAATAGTCATTAGCATGCCTATGTGAAGAAGCATGAGGCGAAGCAACATAATGGGTGGTATCATCCAAGGGACTTTGAAGTTACATCATGCTAACCTAAAAGGTTGCACAGGAAATGAGTATGTGGAGAAGGTGTTTTGGGCGTGGTACGCGCCCGAAAATGATTCCCGGAAGAGAGACATCACGGGAACACAAGGCGGGAGGCTTCTATGAAAAATGGACCGGTGCACGAAAAAGTTGTCGGACCAGCATGATAAAGGAATTGCGTGCGTGAAAAATTCCGGGCCGGCACGCAATTGAGCATTGGGCATGAAAATAATAAGGTCGGCATGCAAAAGTAATTACACGCCGAAGACCTGATTGGGTGCAATCGGAAGGAATTGTGCGCAGTGGAAGGGGCTCGAGGGGATTTGGAAAAGGATCAGTCCCGAGTTTTCACGTGCAAAAGAGGACCCCCAAGCGACCTGGCACGAAAAATTTAGTACCTAAGATCCATCTTCTTGCGTGCACGGGAGAGGAATTGTGCGCAGGGGAGATGGTTTAGATTCTTTGGAGTTGAAGTCGAAGGGGTGGCCTTATATTTATAGGTACTCGGTATCATGGGTCCGGGTGCAGAACACTTCAGTGCGAAGTATTGTGCACCCCGATGTCGGCAGTGTAGAGATCAACCTCATGGAGTAGTGGCGCGAAATAGTTCCACACCCGCGCAGAAAACACTCGCGAATCCCGGAGTTTTTTGCATGGGACATATTTTTTTCATGCAACTCAGTATTTTTTTCATGACGCCCCTATGAGACCCCCGGAATGGATCGCCGGTTCCAAATATGGATTTGCTTTGTCACGCCCAAACCTTCCTCAACCCTGGAGTGCTTTTCAGCATCTACATATTTGAAATGGAATTGAAACTTACTTAACAGGTGTCCCTCCCTATTATACCAGATAAACCCCTTTCATTTTTTTGGGTAGATGGACCCATTAAATGGATGTTTTCCTAATGATTTTCCATGTTTTATTTTTGATCGAGAGTTTAGTTTACTATAGAATAAGTACCTAATCATAATACTATTTTAAAAACTCCCTTCTCAAATGGATCAAGTAGATATTTTAGAATTGAAAAATAAATTGTAGGAGTTTTTAGATAAAGGTTTCACTCATCCTAGAAATTTACAATGGGATGACCTTGTATTATTTTTCAAAACTAAAGATGGTTTAATTAGAATTTTCATTGATTATAGATCCATTAATAACATAACTGATCAGATTTTTTGTCATTTTCCTAATATCGAGGATTTATTTGAATAGATCTAGAGATCATAGTACTTTTTAGTGATTAATCTTTGATTGGGGTACCATCAGTTCAAGAAGTAAGAGGCATATATTCTGAAGACTTTGTTTTGGACTAGATATGGGTGCTATGAGATTGTAGTTATTCCCTTTGGGTTGTTCATTTCACCATCTATATTTATGGATCTTATGAATAGATTTTTTCAGGACTATTTAGAAAATTTTTTGGTTTTATTTATTGATCAAATATTGTTATATTAAAAATCCAAGTGGATCATGAAATACACCTTATAATTGTCTATCAAACCTTAAAATAAAATATTATATATGGAAATTTTTTTATATGTGAATTCAGGTTGCAAAGTATTTCTTTATTTAATCATATTATTTCAAAATAAGGAATAATAATTGACCATGTTAAAACTAAAGTTTTTGCAGAGTGTCCAAGACCAACTAATGTCATATATATATGTAATTTTCTTGGATTAGTAGGTTATTATTGGAGGTTTGTTGAAATATTTTCTCAATTTTATAGCCCACTAACTAAGTTAAGTTGAAAAGTAGTAAAATTTATCTTGATTAAAGAATGTTATGATTGTTTTCAGGAAATAAAAAAATTGGTGAATTCTATGATTTTGAATTTTTTTCTCTAGGAATGGTGAATTTTTTATTTATAGTGATTATTTTTTGAAGGGACTTGGTTGTGTCTTAATGAAGAATTATCTTGTAACTGCTTATGCTCTATGGAAACTGAAACCTCCTGATTTAAATTATCCTACACGTGATTAATAATTATCTGTTGTTGTTTTTCATTTAAAAATTTGGAGGTATCATTTTTATGGAGTAAATGTAAAATATATATTTATCACAAAAATTTTAATTGTATATTCACTCAGAAATAGTTGAACATGAGGATGATGATGTGATTGGAACTAATCAATGATTATTATTACATGATCCATTACCATCTGGGAAAATATAAAAAAGTAAATAACTCTTTGAGTCAGAAAAATAACTATTCATTAACAATGACGCATTTAGAACAAGACCCATTATTAATCATTTAATGGATTTTTTTCTTATAAGTTTTGGATGCAGGAAATTCCTCTGTTTTGTTTAAGTTGAAAGTATAATCATCTCTATCAGAAATAATTTAGTTATAATAGAAGAAATACTACGAGTTACAGGAAAATGTAGAATTTGTTAAAAATGGTCAGTTTCTTGAATTTAATATTGAAAATAAAGAGTTTTTAGATTTGGAAATAGATTATGTGTACCTTGTGCTTCATAGATGAAGAGAGAATTATTGGGTAAAGCATATAGTTCTCCATTTTCCATTCATTCTGGAATCTCTAATAAATATGGAGACCTTTAGGAGTATTACCAGTGGGATGGAATGAAATTATGTATTACTGAATTTACTATGAAATTTTGGACTTATCAATAGATTCAAGAAAAATGATAATTACCGAATATGATACTTCATCCTTTTCCAATACCATAGTGGAAATTGGGAAATATACCTATGGATTTTTTTTGTAGGATAATCAAATACATCTCAATGTAATAATTTAATTTAGTTGATTATTGATTGATAAACTAAATATATGCATTTCCTTACCATTTGAGATATAACTTATTTATATCGGTTTTCTTGAATCCATCTCAAGTTGGTAGTCATGTTACACGGAATTCCTCTCTCTATTTTATATGATTGTGATCCCATGTTCACTTAAAATTTTTGGAAAGGTCTTTAGAAGTCATTGGGAACTGAATTAAATTTCATAACATCATTTCATCCTCAATCTAATGAAAATCCTAAATGAACAATTCAAACCTTGGAAGACACACTTTGTGCTTATTCAATGGATTACCAGGGAAGTTAGTATCATCAACTTTCTTTAGTTTAGTTTTCTTATAATAATAGTTTTATTCCAGTAAGAAGATGGCACCTTTTGAGGTATTATATGGAAAGTGATGTAAGACTCTAGATTTTTGGGATGAAGTAGGAGAAAGTAAGTTAATTAGACCAGAATTGGTAGAGGAAATGGTTGATAAGGTGAATATAATTCATCAACATATGAGGAGAGCTTTGAGAAGGAAGAAATGTTAAAAAGATAATTGTAGGAAAGATATTTATTTCATTGTAGGTGATCATATTTTTCTTAAAGTATCTCCATGGAATTTTTTTATGTGTTTTATTAAGAAGGGGAAGTTAAGAACATGGTAAATTGGACCATATGAAATCTTATAAAAAGATATGTTAGTTACTTATCGAGTACCCTTTTTTCTACGTTTATCTCAGGTACACAATGTTTTACATGTTTTTATGTTAAGAAAGTATGTTCTAGATTCATATCATGTTTCTAGCACTAAGATAGTTGAGTTGGAAGATGATATTTCTTATAAGGAACCGCCTATTCATATTCTTAACCATAGAAACAAATTATTGTGGAATAATTAATTCACTAGGTTAATATTTTGTGGAAATGCCATATCCTTGAATAAGAAACATGGGAATCTGAAAATACTATGAGGGAAAGATATATCCACTTATTTAATAAGTGAATAAAATTATGAGGTTTCAAATTCCAAAAGGGGTAAGAATGCAACAACCCAATTAACATTACAATAAATCATTCATTATTTAGATATCATAGAGTTATATTCATTATAAAATATTAGGAAACTTTTCAGTCAAAAGGAAAAAATATTTATTTCTAACCAAATTGAATTTCTAGGCATTATATGGTTTTATTTAAAAGATTGGTTTCAAAATAATACAATTTTAATTTGAAAAAATGAACTTCATTTTTTTATTCTTCATTTCAAAATTATTTTAGGATTAATTTTTTAAAATTTTCTAAAAATATTGAGTTTTCAATTAATAGTGAAACTTAAAAAAAATTATTAAAAAATGTATTTTATTTTAATGTGTTTAAACATTAAATTTCTATTTTTGATTATTTTTTAAATTAAATTATCTTAATTTTATTAAAAAATACAATTATAGTCTTTGGAATGAATTTTAAACATGAATTTTTTATAATAACTTTCTTACACTTAAAAAATTCATTTTCAGAAAAACTGTTTTTCATCACATTATATCAATTTAATTTTAAAATAAATTCTTAAAATTTTATGTTTTTAATATTAAAAATTGTTTTCCATATTTTTTATCATGATATCCAAATTTGGTAAATATTTTCCTTTTATTTTTTATCAATATGAATATTAATCTTAGTAATTTTTGTTACCATGATAAAATATAATCGGGATACTATAGTTAAAAATATAATGATAAGGGCTATAAAATAACCCTAAAAATTTCATAAATTTTATTTTATGAGTATATATCATCCATATTAATCTAAATTTTAGGTTATATGATCATTTTTTCCATTTGGAAGTGATTATGATCTTTATAATATTTTATTTAGAGAAAATTTAAAATTGTCCCACTCTTGTTTTTAATAACTATATTATTTTTAACATAGCAATTACTAGAGGATATGTTACATTATAAATATTATTTTTAAATATAAATGAATTATATTAATTTTGGTTGTTTATTTTTAATTTTTAGTGAATAAATAATTAACATAAATTCTTACATAATGCTAATGCATTAATTATTCAATTAATGGAAAAATAAAATAAATGATATTAAAAATACTAAAAGTAGAATGATTTTAAATAATTAAGGTCACACATGAATTTTATAGATAAAAATAACATCTTATAAATATATTAAAATATTTTATTATAATTTTATTTATTTTCCTGGCATTATAAAAATCAAAGTAAATGAATAGTTCTAAAATTGACATTATTGATATTTTATGGAAAAAAATTATTAAGTGATATTAAATTCCTAAAAATATTATATTTATAAAAAAATTATTATATGGTTTAAAATATCAACCATGGTCTATTTATTGTCCTTTTTCTATTTATAGTAACTTTCTTGACCTTCAAAGAGTAAAAAAACCTTGTTGTCATGGTATGTGTGAAACGGTTAAATGGGTGTTAAAACCAAAATATAAGAGTAAAAATGAAATCTAAACGTGTAAAAAAATTATTTTATGAGATAATTTTGACTCGTAGTTGTCTTATATTTGAATAGTTTCAATTTTTAGCCTTTTGGAAACCAAAATTAATTTATATTAAATTAATATTTTAAGAAATTACAAGAGTGTCACTCCCCTCTCTTATAAAAGGGTGTCACTTTTCATCATTTTTTAACACCTAAAACCCCATTTTATTCCCAAAATATCCATCTAAATACCTTAATAACATCCTTAAACATGTTATATAGGCCTTATTTTTGGCATAATACCAGTCTTAGAGGTGTTAAGGTGTTAAACATAGGATATTTTCCAAAGAAGATGTTTATTTTAAACCACATATGTTAGTTTTATTTCATATTCCACCTCCTTCAAAGTCTAATTCAACCATGATAAAATAATAAAATACATATACTAAATAAGCTTATATGTTATTATCTTAATTAAATAACTTATATTCATATAATCTTCCATCAAATTTGAAATGAAACCATCATTTGTGTGTACGGCGGAGTATCGCCTCACAAACCGATGTAATTCATTTTCCATAACCATATATCACATATATATTATAATAATGAAGTTAATGTTTATATATCATATTCAGGAATCTTTTATCATTATTAAAATATAATATATAATTTACCTTCTTACCTTTCCATTCACTGAAAAACTATAATGTTGTTTGTGATACATCAGGACTACCACCTCCACGAAGTGATGTGATTCATTTTTCATCCCCACATCACATGGATGATATGTATATATATAATTATATTTAAATAATTAATATAATATTTATGATATAATTATAATTCTTTAAATATAAATAATACTTAACTTCTTTCTATAATGATCAATGAAAAATGGAAACATCACTCATGCGTGCATACGACCTACCATCTCCATGATTGTAACGTAGTTAATTTTTCATAACTATATTTAATGGTTGGATTTAAAAGTATAATTGATTTTTAAAAATGATAATTATTTAGTGATAATTATTTATAATATGATGGAAAATTTTCCACTTTGATCATATCCATCCTGTAAAATTCATTTAGGATTTATGAACCGAATATCATCAAAACATCTGATGTGAACTTATGAGATTAAGTAATTGTTATAACATGACTGACTGACTGAAAATTATTTTGTATTTTCTTATCAAATCACTTTGTAAGGAAAGTGAGAAACTATAATGTTCGGCATAAAAACAAAAAAAATAGAAAATTCCCAAGCACAAAAAGATTCTACCACTGCCCGGCATTTTCAACGTGAATGGGTCCGCCACCAAGACATGAACACTCAAACGGTCCCTTGCAAAGATGCACAGGTACAATCCCGATGGCCAGGCCATACCCTCTCAGAGTCCAAGTTCCATGATGAGGTGGTGAACTCATGCTCTGAACCTCATCTGAAGTAGAACCTGAAAAATGCTAGGAACATAACCCCAAATTCACCTTTAACTCACTTCCTGAAGATAGGTCCTCATAATCAAACACTCAATCAAAATGAAATACCAAACATTAGTCAGAAAATGCACGAATAGAGTCATTGAAATAAAATTTCAACCTGCTAGAGTTCATATCCCTAAAGAGTTTCCATGAAGTATTTGTTGCCTGAATATGTGGCACTTCCTTTAATAGGACTTCTAAAGTAGAAGATAGTTTATCCCATACCTGTATGTATTCCAAGAGCTTTAACAAACCCTGGTTGAATCCCCAAACCAGAATTGAGTCATGTTTGTCAACCCAATTGTATTTCTCCTCCGTAAGATTGATTTCAAAATTCCGGCCCATCATCTTGGATGCATCCTCTTCAGACGCATTGAGATACAACACCTTCTCTTTAACCTCATCAGCGGAACTCAGAATTAAACCCCATGATTCGGGTTGATCAGGGTGCTCCAGCTTACACACAGCCTCACAGACCACCCTCTCATCCTCTATCATTTTTTCAAACCGAGTCCTCGCAGGAGGTGGAAAGGAGGAGTAGTCCTTCCTTCCCTTCCTCCTTCTGTTGCTCGTACCCCTCGGGCTTGTTTCACCAGCAGAGATACTCTTACTTCCTCCCATGGAAAGCTCCATTAGGTCTCTATTTTCACAATCTAATTCTTCATGATTATTTTTAAGCCCTTCCATATTGAGGCCATCAAATTGATTTCCCACCTGTATGGAGTACTGGACCCCCCTGACCACTTCTTCACAGGAGGAAACACCAGCCTGCTCGGCCCCTGGAGAAACCACATTGCTTGAAGGCACCACCTCATTATTCATCCCCTGCCTTCCCAACCTCCGGTCATCCTGTTTGGGACCCTCCACTCCCGCTATAAACTCCTCCACCAAAACCCCCCGCTGCTCTGGCACCTGCGAAATCCCAGACACCCTTGGCCTTTCATGATTTGCAGTCGGTTGAACCTCCCTACCAGCAACATTGATTCCACTGCTAGAGGATGGTCCAGAAAGATCCTGCCTAATCCTCTTAAACACATTCTCCACTGTTGGATTCACCTTGTTATTCGAGACCTCCTTCGCCAGAGAACAAACTCGGGGAGCCCGCTCAGGTAAGATCTCCCTTGCCCCAACGCACACCCTGGGAGGACTGGCAGACCCTCCTTGTTGCTCTGTCAACCCACAAGATTTCACATTACCCTCAGTATGAATTTCATCTTCTCTACAACTGGGATAACTCAACTTCATATCATTCCTATTAGACTTCCTATGACATGTCTCCTTCAAAATGACCCATTCGGTTGCATTCAGAATAATAATCAGTCAAGGATTCAAAACCCGCACGTTGTTTGCAGCGGTATTCTTCTCCCATCGTGATCCACACATACTCAAAAGGAGTCCATGACACATCCATTTCGACACAGATTCTAGGATTCATAGGATGAAAAATTACCTCTCTGCGGCTATCCGAACACATGTATCTACCTAACAAATTTCCTAACATATGAAGAATGGATGGATTTTGAAACGGTAGGGGGAGGTTGGGGAAACTTACCCAGATTTCCATCGAAGAAGGATCGCGATTCATATGCAATTTTAAGGTCCACCGGAGAAGATGAAATCAGAAACCATTGAATCTCCTTGGAGAGCTTTACCAGGCTGTGATGAGATCAGCCTCTAAGGCGAAGCAGACCATAATTTGGAGGCTATCCAAAAGACCAACCGTGGCCCTCTCTTGCAGACCCCATGAATCAAAAACATGCTTATCAAATGAGTCAACTGAGGGTCATCGTTGAATGAATCTTGCAACCAAAGTGTGTTTTAGGAGGTCGAAAGACTCCGAAAATTCCGTTGTCGATAGCGAAAGGTTAGGGAAAACATCGAGCAATTCCGTAACTTTCAGGCCGAGTGGGATCTGAGGAAAAGCCGGCAGCGACTCAGGGTTTGAGAACAGAATGAAACGAGAGGGGGAATATCTCCCGGACATTAAAGATCCCTCCCCCGTTGGACAGAGAGGGATCGAGGTAGGAGACACCACCGTCGTGGAGAGAGGCCGCTAGGGTTTCCGTCGTGGAGAGAGCGCCAGTAATTTTTATAACATGGTAATAAGTGAAATAAGAAGAATAAGAAACTTGAAAAAGGTTCTAAAGAAATTAAATAATTAATATAAGGTTATTATTCAGGAAGATAAATAATGTACACGATTCATCAAACTCAATGTAAGGGACTTATTTCAAAAATCATCTTTTGAAGTTACCATTAAAACTCTTTTTATTTCATGACCTTGTTTTTTTTAAATCGTGGATATATTTATATAGACATAAAACAACTATAAGGTACATTTTATTTTTCTTTTTAATTTCACTCAAAAGTTTTCAAAAGTTATATTTTTATGGAATTTTTTGATGTGCTTAACGAAAAAACAAAAGGAATGTTCTATTTTAACATATTTTTTATGTTTATACTTATTAATTTGAGTATTCTCAACCCTATCATTCATTTATTTTAGTAAATTTCTAAAATAGAAAGAATCATGCTAATATACTATGTGATTGACAATGTAATGATTTCCCAAATGAGATTCCTAATTTGATATAAAGGGGTAGTTGGGAACCTCATGGTAGTACTTGAACAATTGACTCAACTTATGAATAATAACATGAATCATGTGGAACACCCTTCTTTTCCTAAGATATAATTTATTGTGGATGAGTTATTTATACAATAAAAGAATGTTGTTTTTATTAGATCTTTGGATCCCATGATTATAGTAAAATGGATTAATTCCATTGAGAATATATTATTTATCCTCAAATGATATAAGAAAGTGAGATTTATATTGGTCATTTATCATTTAGAGAGAGAATCCTGTCATTTTTGGACACCAATCTAGAATCTAAAACCTAAGGAAGGAATTCAATCAGAATATTTAGAAGTATTCAAGAAAATATTTTTTAATAATTATTTTATTTATTCTCTTTATAATAAAATAGAGAGGGAGTTTCTTTGAATCATGTAAATTGAGGATGAATCAATCAGTTATTATGAGACAAACTTCAATAGGATTGTGAGGTATGCCTTTAGATTTTTTACTAAACCAAGAATTATGGTTTGATGAAGATAAAATAGGGTCTTATGATATAACTATAGTTGAGGTGGATCATGAAATTAAAGTGGTGATATGTACACCTGTAATTAATTTAAAAATAGTGAAATCCATATTTGATTATGGTTCTATAATTGTTTAATACCATGAAAGTTTAGTAGAAATATTCAATAACCACCCGAAGACATGAAAGTTGGGTTATCATTGAAAAAACTAAGTGTGGAAACTATTATATATCAAGTATATTAATCTTGTTTGATTATAATTTAAGGGATGAATCTCCTAGAAAACCTTATTATGCTTCATTTAGTGGAATTTTATATTTTATTAGGCATAGATTGTTTGTCTATATATATATTCAACACCAAATACTAAGAGAATGAAATTAATTTCCATATTAAAAATAATCCTATGGTTTTTAAAAGTAAAATAAGGGGGATTATTCTTCTTTAGAAATTTATTCTCAATTGTGGATATTTTTTTCTTATAAAAAATAATATATATCTTAAATGATTAATATAAAAAAGAGGGTCACCATTGAATACTTTCCCATTGTGAGGGAATATATATAGATGTATTCCTCATAGATTTGTCCATCCTTCCTTCAAATAAAGTTGTTGAGTTCTCAATTTAACTTATACTTGGAGATCCACCCATATTCAAGAGCCCTTATTGAATGGACCCCATTGAACTAGAAGTACTGAATAAGCAACTACAAGATAATCAAGACAATGGTTTTACATTCCCAAATGCTTCACCATGGGGTGAACCAGTTCTCTTTGTTAATAAAAAGTATGGGACAATGCATCTCTACAATGATTATCACAAACTCAAAAATATAATGATACAAAAAAGTGACTAATTCCATGGATTAATGACTTGTGTGATTAGTTATATGGGTACCAATGCATCAATAAGGTGGAACATTGTTCATAAGATAATCAATTCAATATGAAGGAAGACATTTCCAAAACTATCTTCCATAAAATATATGGAAACCATGAGTTCATAGTGATTCCTTTTAGAATCAAAAATGTTATAGAAATTTTCATAGACATGATGAATAGAGTCTTTAATTATTACCTTAAAAACTATGGTGGTATTTATATATGATATTCTTATTTATCCCAAAAATCAATGAGGAACATGAGGATAATTTAAGTACTACGTTAAAGATTTTGATAATGGAGTAGTTAATTAAAAAGTATAGTAGATTTGAGTTTTGGATGGAGAAAGTAATATTATTGATGAAAGTTATTACAAGTAAGTGGATATTTATATATCCTTTAAATATAAATGAAATTGGGGAATGGAAAAAATGAGCATCTGTAATGGAGTGCCATAGTTTCCTCGGACTAGTAGGGTATTATCAACAATTTTCATGAACTTATTGAGATTTTAATATACACTAGGAAAACTAACTCAGAAGTGAGTAATTTTTTTTAAACTAATTAATTTTAAGAGATCATAAAGGAAAGAAGAATAGGATAATCACTGCATCTATACTCACACTACCTGTACATGAGGAAGGATTTATGAACTATAGTGATTCTTCAAACAAGGGATTAGGTTGTGTCCTCATGAAAAATGATAAAGAGGTAATGTCAGGACATGACCAACCAGGGCCCACTTTTGTAGTGGTAAGATAATAATGACACCCCAAGTCCACCTCTAATAGGATAGGGGTTGGAAACTAGCACTGATTTGGCATATCATGCAAATGAACGGTATTAGCCTAAAGTACCTATATGCACACATGCATATCCATACACCAGTATAACATAGAAAGATAAATAAATCATACTATAAATGAATGCATAATAATTATCCTAAATTAGAGAACATCAGGAAGTACAATGGAAGTATTTAGGTCCAAATATAAGCCCATCCAAAACTAAAAAATAACCCAACCAGCTGACAATAAGGGGGACGCCACACAAAAGAAACTCTTGGATCCATATAAGGTCTGTCTAGTACAACTAAGCTCCATCTGATTCTGGTCCCACCCAGTACTCCATTGAATATAATTTCATATTCATAATACATTACATGTACAAGTAGATCCAATGCAAGTTTTAGTATAAACATAAGAAGTAGGATAACCTAAAATCACCAAACACAAAGTCTCAAAGAGGGCATAGTCTTCTCTTCATAACAAAGATATGTCAATAAAAATATGATACAATAACCATAATAACAAGCCACATATTCTCAAAGGTAGACACTAATTCTCAAGGTGAGGTCACATCCTCACTTCCAACCTAGGATTGCACTAGAGTCTCATAGGTAACACACATCCAAGAGAGCTCACACAATGAGTCTTGATATCACTAATGGAACTCATCCAAGAGAACATACACATTAGTTCTTTCCATGAATAAAAACCAATGAAATTGAAAGGGTTCATCTAACATACTCACTCAAAAAAACTATGGCTTTTAATAAGAGAATAGATGTTAATAAAAAGATAAGGGATCTCACCCATGGCCTGTTGGGGATTTCTGACCCTACCTGAAGTAAACCTTCTAGGATGGGGATCACATGCCCTGATAGTTGGTAACATGATTACTAACCCAACCTAGGGAAGAAATGATATAGGATCACACCTCATGACACACAGATGGATTTATGACTCTATTCAAGACTAATCCCATGGAGGGGATCACATCCTATGATCAGGACGTGATGCCTCACAATACCCTCATAAGAATGGACTAAGAAAACTCACCGACACTAAAATGGCCCAAGATAACTCACCCAATATCATATTAAAGATTTTATGAAGAGAAAAATGTCTCTAACTTTCCCTTGAGTGAGTAAAAGGCATGTCATAAGGGGTACATGGCATGTCTCTCTAAGTCTGGCATTACTTGTGTCTCACCATCTCACATGACGTGTCTTTATCCAAATACATAGCATATACTTTTATGATACATAGAATGTATAGGTTAGCTAGAACATGGTGTTTATTGTCCGGTTATTCCTATATACTCTGGTAAATCCCATTTACTATGGTCGTTCTCATATACAATGGTCATTCTCGGGCCTGTGCCCATGCACTTTTCAAATTACAAGGTGTGAGCCATGAAAAACACATCATGTAGGGTCACATGGCCTCCTGGGAACATACACCCTATACATTTTGAGCTATTCACCAAGGGTTACATGATGTGTGAGTACACTAAATAGCATGCTGTGAAACATGGATTCTTGGGTGTGTACTCCCTTTACACACCAAGCTGGTTGGCTAACAGTCACACAGCATGTGATTTAATCACACAAGGCATGATATTTAACGCAAACCATAAACCCTAGCCACCACACATAGGGAACTACATGGCATGTGTCCCTTTTAACTACATGGTGTGTAGTTCATAATTTTCTAAAAATTATATGTCGTCATGTGGCTTCACTCACGCCATTGTTACCATCACTTCAACCACAAATAATGACCATAAATCCCCAAATCTGATTTGATCGGGCCACAAATGTCACCGATAGTTATATTCTAGCCACCCATTCATCAAAAAACTTTCATCAACCTCCATATGAATCTTCTACATGGTTCAACTCATGGGAACACCTTTGTCCATACCATTTCCATATTTCTATCACCACTTATGGATAGCTTCTTGCCACCTAATCAATGGGAAAATCATCTTTCATCACATCGCATCATCGAACACCAAAATTCAGGAGTAGATAACACCTAATTTGATCTTTGATCCATGTATGATCTCCTTTTGTACTACACTATGCCTCAACCATGCTTCTAATTTTGAAACATAACCTGTATAGATGATCTGTTTTTCCAAAGATTGATTGTGCAATGATCAATTCTGGGGTCTTTTCTGAACCTCTTGACAAATGAAATACCGATGATGAATACGTAAAGAACATGGTGAGAAAATAACAAAACACAAAATATGAGGAATAGAACTTGTCCATTGTTCAGTTTGGCCTCAATCCACTAAAATAAAATCATCGAACAAAGGAAATAATCAAAAAAGTATTCATCCCAAATTATAGGAAGATAAAACAATGCCTATAAATCAACGACTGACCTAATAATAAATTTGTTAGAAATATTGATTCGCATTTGATGCGGGATAACCAAAATAGGGATTAAAACAACATAAAAAATGTCTTACTTTAGGTTTTTATTGGTATTTGTTGAAGAACAGACGTTGTTGTCATTAACAAGATCCATGAACTCCTTTTTCTAAGATGTACTCTATGACACACGATCATTGCTCCCCGATTCATTGTCATTCGTCAAAGGTCACCTCCAATGGATCCTCTCAAATCCCAAGGGTTATTGGGATGACCCTAGGGATTTTCCATAAGTGGGATTATATAGAGGATGATTGGGTTTAAGCTATTAAATAAATAATAAATTTATTTTTTTAATTATTTATTTATTAATCCCCCCATGGACACTCTTAAACCAAATGTCCAACATGAATAAAAGTTTTTTCACAACTAGGATAAAACTCATGATCCAGATTTAATGGTGGTATTATATTTTCCATTCAGAACACAATTTATGAGATATTACATTATTTCTGAAAAACTATTCACGCATGACATATCATATTTAATATTTTTAATATGTACACACCAAGGTTCTTAAGGCCCCAAATTTTTGTTACGACCCCATTCCCAACTATGAAAATATTATTTAAAAAATTATAAAATGTAAAACAAAAATTTAGATTCATTACAGATATCTTATACCTTGAGATAGTTGAATGTTAGTGACAAAAAATATCCAACGCGTGATCTCGAATTGGCTGCATAAATCTTCACATTGAAGATTCGATGGAATTATTTCTATGGGGAAAAGTGTGACATATATACTGATCATAAGAAGTTGAAGTATTTATACACTCAAAATGTGATCAATATGTGCCAAAAATATGGTTAGATTTGATAAAGGATTCTGATTTCTCAATCCATTAACATCATGGGAAGGTGAATAAAGTGGAAGATGCTAATATAAGAAAGATCCTACAACATTATCCATGATGATTATTGATAAGGATCCAATATTCTTAGACATGTAAAGGATGGAAATGGAAATTATATGGTAAGGAATAACATCCTACCTTGATCAAATAGTCTCTCAATCATCTATTCTGGAAAAAAATTAAGAAAGCTTAAAGGGCTAATGTGGAAATACAAAATAGGGTGGATGCTATAAGAAAAGGGAAATCCTTTAGGTTCAACACTGATAAAGAATGAGTTTTTAGATTTGGGACATGACTATGTGCACTATCAGATCCTAAAATAAAGAAGTATTTATTGAATGATGCTCCTAGATCAATATTCTATATCCACACAAATAGCAAAAAGTTGTATAGAGATATTTTAGGACACTACTGGTGGGACAATATGAATTAAGATATTTCTAAATATATAAAAAAGTTCATGGTATACTAAAAAATTAATGTAAAAAGATAAAACTTAAAGGGGATGATGTTACCATTTCCCATACCAATTTGGAAATTGGAGAACATCGCCATGTATTTTTTTCATGGGGATTCCAATTACATCCAAATGAAATAATACCATATGGGTTGTAGTGGATCATCCTACCAAGACTATGCACTAAAAATAAATTCTAGAGGAGTTATCATTTGATAAAATTGATATATATATATATATATATATTAGAGAAGTTGTAAGGCTACATGGAACACCACTATTTATTGAATCTGATCACAATCTAAGGTACACATAAAAGTTCAAGAAAATTATTCAACATACCTTGAATAAAAATTTGAACTTCAGTATGGCCTATCTTCCCAAAAATGATGGTCAATATGAATAAAATATCCAAACACTTGAGGATATGATGAAAGTGTGCTCTATGGATTTTAAATGAGCCCTAGATCAATATCATCCTCTGGATGAGTTCTAAAACAAAAATAGTTTCTAGTTTGGAATCCATATGGATCCTAATGAATATCTATATGGAAAAAAATGAAGAACTCAAACATTTGAGGTGAAGTTGGTGAATAGAATACATTGGGATTATAATTGGTTGAAGAAATAGTATTGAATGTAACAACCCATGAGCAACACATCAGGGTTGCATAAATTTGATAAATTTTATATGCATATAATTCTCAATGAGACCTAGATTTTGAAGTAGGAGATAAATTTTTCCTTCTTATATCCCTGTGTAAGAGAGTAATGAGGTTTTAGAAGATGGTAAAGCTAAGTCCCAACTGCATCGACCCCTTCAAGATTCTTGATTTCATTAGAGTTTTGACCTATAGACTACCACTCCCATCAAACCTGTTTAACGTGTTCCATGTATCCCTATTAAAGAATAACATAACATATCCCTTGCGTGTATTAAACCTAAAGGTGGTATAGTTAGACCATTATATCTCTTAAAAGGAGTAGTTGGTGAAGATCTTAAACCCTGGATACAATGTTCTATGCAACATGAAAACTCACCTTATCAAAGTACATTATAAAACCAATAAATATATGGTGGAAACCTAAGAACCTATGGAAAAAATAAAAATAAGTTCCCAAATCTATTTTCATAATAGTGTGTGAAATGAAATTTCCAAATTGAAATTTCTATAGGGCTAAATAATGTAACAACCCAATATTTTCTATATAGGGTATTTTTCTTCTAAATAAACATGTGTCACGGTTAGTAGTATAGTATAGTGTAAAACACATGTACCACATAATAAAATCCATCAACACTTCATTATATAAATTGTAAACATTACATTTATATAATAAAAATGACCAATAAAATTTAAATTAGTACATTTAACTAGAATAAAAATTAATTATAGTGACAATGTTTTAACATTAGTTATTAAATAGTTGATTTTAAAAATATTTTTTAAATTGGTTATATTATAACGAGTGTAAAATCCAATACATGGGAATTTCTAAGGTCATTTATGTCAATAAATGATGTTAAAAATATTTTCCAGGATATTTTTAATGTCATTTTGTAAATAATTGATGTTAATAACCTAAAAAAGTTAATTTAAACATCATCTATTTAAATAAATAACATTTAAAATATTTTTTAAAATATTTGTAATGTCCGTTATTTCAATAATCATCCTTAAAAATAAAACTCTAACATTTAAATTCAATTTTTTTACATCGCGCCCATGTAATTTAACTTTACCACCTAAAAATTTTTCTCGCCAAACATGTACATTTATTTTTTTTTCATATCAGACTCACTTTTTTTTATTCCTGCCTACAAATATAACACATTACACACTCTTTCTTCAAATTCCATATCAAAATCTATTTCCCCCTTCAAATTAAAATCTATCAAGACCATACGATTTCACCCAACTTTTTATTTATCCCTTCGTTCATCATTCATAGATTCCAAATCATAACTTTATATCCATTTACACGATAGATAGGGTGGCATCGGTGATATAAATGTTGGTGAATATTTCTACATTGATGAAGTCATTTTTTTCAAAAATTATGATTTATCAAATATTATTACAGAGAGGTAAAATTATTAGATTGATTTATATTATTATCATTTTATTTTTTCAAACATTTTTATTAAACTTTGTTGATTATTATCATTATATATTCTAAGGATTGTTAATTTTTTCAATTTTATAATTTTAAAATAATTATTTTATTATAGAAAACTATTATTTTTGTTATTAATTGTCCAAAATAAACATGTATGGTGTTTCTCTTTCTCTCATATTTTTTAAATATTTTTTACCTCAATTTTTTAAAATTTTCATGCAAAATGATTTTCAACTTCAGTTATTTAAAAACCAATATAAAAAAGTTTGAAAAAATGAATTTTAATAATAAATGTTGTTGTTAATATTTTTTATGTCGATTTTAATAAAAAAATGTTAAAAATATATTTAATGTATCTTTTAGAATGACATCACCTCAAAAATAGATGTTAGGAACATAAAAACCTACTGTAAAAAAAGTATTTTTATACCAGTGAGGGGACAATAAATAGAAAAATAATAAAATAACTAGAATATGAAAATTTGAATGATCTTGGTCACCTAGAATAATATCACCTAGAATCAATACAGAATAAAATCATTGTTAATGTAATTTACATTTTGAAAATAAAGAATATATAACTTTAAAGGAATTAAAGTGAATAATGAATGATGGAAATATGAGGTAATTATCGGAAGTAGAAAACCAATATATCTATTATAATAGTAACCTGGCCATTGGAAAAATAACCTAACTGTCAGAACAGTAGCATGACCATTAGAATAGTAATCTAACTAATGGAATAGTAAATTAATATTTGTTTATCTTATGAAATAAAAATATAGGAAATTTGTATCATAATACAATTATGTAAAAGTGTTAAATATGATAAAATAATGTTTTGACACAAAGAAAGCATACTTATATTTTTGGTAAAGCATATATGTTTTATTTTCATTAAAAAATATTTTTATGTTAAATTTAAAAATTTAAAATAATATTTACTTTTATAAAATGGTTTCATAAAACACTAGATACTTGATAATATAATTTTATGAAGTAATATATAATTTTTCTAAGAGTTTGAAATTTGATCGTGTTAAAAATATTAGTATTTTTTTATAAATATGGATTCTTATTTAAAAATTAAATTTCCCATATTTATAAAATTATTTTAATAATAAAATTTCATTTCGTGTATCATAACATGGAGGTTATATTAGGTATAATTTTATATTTTTTTTTAAAGTTAATTTTTTAGTGAATGGTAAAAATAAAGTTTTTACAAATATAGTAACTTTGATGACATTGTCATGATCGAAACAAGATGTAAAAATTTATAAAACATTTTCCTAGGAAAAGAATTTATCTTAGGAGTAAAATAATTCATTTAAAATAATAAGTTTAATTTAAAAACATATTTTTTAAATTTTGAAACCTAAGTGATATTTTATTCAAATAAAAAACTATTTTTGGTCTTTTTACTTTAATTAAGTATTCAAAAGATACCATTCAGTTTTATCTTCGTTTGAAAGTCAAATAATCCTAATTTTTTTTATCACAAACTAATAAATTTCACTAGAATGAATACTATTCATAATATTTGTCCTAAGTGATAAAATAATCAATATTTTACTCTCAAATACCCCTCTCATCCCCTTATAAATAGAACCATTCACCACCCCACCTCCCCTCATGCCTTGAGATTCTTATCTTGACCAAAATTTATTAAAAAAACATTCCAAATATTATTATCCATGTCTTATTGGTTCTAGTATCATCAAAAGACCACCCTTCAAAGGTGTAATCTAATTAGCAAAGGAATCGTCCCAAAAAGTAAGGAAATAACTCCAAATCACTCTTTCTAATTTCCATTCCTTTAAAATTTATTCTTCTATATCTTATAAATATATTATAACCATACTAATATAATTATATTTTTGTCATTATTATACTTAAATGTTATTATATTAATGTAATAACCATTATTCTTTTTTTTATCCATTCTAAAATGAAAATGTTGACTATATTATGATCAGTTCACCACCTACATGGACACCATATTTCATTTTTCATCTCCACATCCTTGGTTAGTTATAATAATAATTTTATGGTTAAATATTATAATAAAAATTATATTCTATTTTTTTATATTTTGTAATGGGTAAGTAAGGTAATTAAATGGAACTCGTCGTGTTCGCCAGGGTTAAAAAACCTACTTAAATAAATTAACCATTAAAGTATAACTTTTATACTCTCTAAAACATGATTTAATTTATAGAATATTTGATATTTATAAACTTTTATAGTTATGTAAGGACATAAAATCCATAAAATTATACTTCTAGAGTTTTATCCCCATTTCAAAATTCTTTCCATTGTTATTAATAAACCAATGCAACCATGGAATTATGAAACAAAATTTATTAGGACAGAGAAAAAAAAATAATTTATTAATAAAATGATCATAAATGAAAATAAAATAAAAATAATAATTTAAATATATAATAAAATGAATCTAAATAAAGTATTTGAAAAACTTTGATTAATTATTCATAAGCTTAGATGCACATATTAAGTAATTCGGGACCTCGGGTAAGGTAACCCCTGAACCACCCTATTTTTTTGGGTTATGAATTATCCCTATAACTAAATTTCTTCATATTATAATCTCATGTAATTATTATATATCCATTATAAATTTTTATTACATATATACCTAGTTTATTTTCCCTTTCATTTTTGGGTTTTAATGTATTTTTCAAGTTCCCTTCTCAATATTTCCTTAAAACAAACATGTTTGAAGGGAACTTTCCTTTTCATTATTACTTTATTTGTATTAATATTTTAAATATAGTTACCTTCCATTATTTCCAAAAAACAATAACTATTTCATGGTAAAAATATTGGTCTATTACTAGTTTTAAGTAAAAAACCATGTGCTCCCCCTCTTTGGAGGTTCTTTACTCAAACCTAGAAACATCATTAATATGTTCAATTCTATACCTACTTATCCACTATTTTCTTATGAATTTTCATTATTTGAATTTATAATTTAGTAAGTATGACTATTTATTCAATTATGAACATACAAAAATATTTAATCCCATGTTTTATTTTAAATAATTATGATATATCTTTTGGTTATTTGTTAAGACCTGATCATGTTACCCATTTCCTTCTCATTGGGTTTTATTATGCTAATGAATTATGTATGTTTTATGTATGTGGAACACATATAAACTGATATATTATGATTTTATGGGTGGGATCTGAATTATACCCCCCCCCCAATGTGTTCGGTAAGGTTTTTATCTCATGAGATATCATGTATGGTGCACAAACAATAAGCCCAGCAAACTATGTTATGTTGTCTTGGAAGAGAGCCTTGACTTATGATGTCATGTTTTATGTTATTTTCATATCCGTATGATTCCATGCTCCTATGATATATTCTTATTTATTCCATGATTCCATGTGATTATATATGATCCACATCTTTTATGATATCTTGTAATTCCTCTTGATTCTTAAGGTACACTTCATTATCAAATTTGTTCCCTTACCATGCTTTATAGATAACTATTTTCCTCATTTATATCCCCAGGGTATCCTTTGCAGTAATAAAATAACAAATTCTTTGTAGAGACTTATTAAGATCAAAACAATGTTAAATTATTTTATTTTCATATTAATTTACTATTTATCTAATCTCCTAAAGAGAGACCTCTAAATTTATAGGTTATGTTTTACAGAATTTTATGTAAAAATTCTTGTAATAATATGTGTATGAGTGTAATATACCATATTTTTGTAGTTATTTCAATCTTTCATTTTTGGTTTAACCAATTTTTGTTGGGTTTTCATTCTTCAAACCTTGGTGGTCGAGTCCCTTTTTGGGTATGAAGATCATTTTCTGGGGGAAATGACCTAACGTTTAGGGATGTGTGTTTATTTGAATTAATGGAGCCCATGTATAAATGTGTCTAGGTATTATGAAGGTTTTTCTTATTTTATAAGGATTCAGAGGTGGTTCGGTATTTTCTTATAGAATATGGGTTGAATGTTGTTTGTTGGGCACCTTCACATTGTGAAGGTTTACACAACATGAAATTGTTAGTAGGTAAATCCGTAAACTATTTCAGAGTGTGAAAAGTTACACAACATAAAACTAGTTCATGTCACAAAAAAAGTGATTGGGGTTATTTTAACCTAAGGAAATGTGTTTTTTAAAATATTTTATAAATCGAGAAATTTATGTTTTGAAAGGGTTTAAAATCATGAATATCTCACAACCATCATTATTAAAACATGTTTTGTATATGATTTTATTTCATCTATCATGTAGCCACCTCTCTTAAACCATAGGTTGAATCTAGAAATTTTTAGAGTAAGTTATTCCCTTCTAGATGTCACAATATAATTTCTAATATTTGGTTTTCCCCTCTCTTCTGCTTGTTCTCCGTTATCGTAGTGTAATATCTTGACTGTTGTTGAACAATGTTTTGATATTATGGGATCTAGGTTTTTCCTTGTGATAGCCTTCGCCTTTATTCCTTATTATTATTCCCAGTTTAGGTTATTTCTTGAATCACCAGATAAATGTGGCTGGTCTAAATAAATACCTATGGTCTATTTCTATTTGTTTAAGTATGTGAAATATTATGCGATTACGTCGACACAATATGAAAATTAACAAAACAATAATGGGTTATGATAATCATGTGTTTGGACTAATCTTTTGATCCCTTTGGATATAATAGTGTTGCAACCTAAAATGAGGCTACTCATAGGGTGAGCCTACCTTGGAACAATAATGAACTTTTTAATGGATTAAAATGTGATTTAGCATGACATGAAAACTTAAGTGATTTATTTTGATAAGTCTCCTTTGAAAATAGATTCTATGACTATTGAATGAATAATTATGATTTTAAATAAACGGGTATTTACGCTGTCTTGATAATGGATTAAGATATAATTTAATGAATTAATGGATAATTGAAAGACAAATGGTAATTATAAAAAATGACCATTGTGTATTTTGATGTTTTTTCTGTGTTATTTTGGTCATTTTGACTTGTGTTTTGATTTATACTAAAATTATTATATAAAGGAATTTTCCTGGTGATACTGAAATTCTTATATAAAGGGAGTTTCCTAGTGATGCTAAAATTATTATATAAAGGGCTTTACCTGGTGATGCTAAAATGATTATATAAGGGGATTTTCACAGTGATGATGAAATTCTTATATAAAGGGATTTTCCGGGTGATATAGAAATGTTTATATAAAGGTATTTTCCTAGTGATTATGAAAGGATTATATAAAGTGATTTTCCTTGTGATTCTGAAATTATTATATAAAGGGATATCCTTGATGGTGGTGAGGTGATTATATAAAGTACTTTCCACGATAATGATGAAATGATTATATAAAGAACTTTTTCTGGTTATGATAAATGCTTATATAATGGGTTTGGCCCGGTTATGTTGTAATACATATAGGGTTTGACCCTGTTATATGATTATTCTATGGAATTGTGACTATGGTTGGTATGTTTGTGATACATGGTCAAAGATATTCCAGCATGGTTCTGAAGTAGGTTGATTATTTTATCATATTAATAAATTAATTAATACTATTGATTATTGCTTTATCACATGCACTTTTTACAAAACTGGTTTTGTTTTGACATGATGGTGTCGACCTACTGAGTTTTACTCACACCCTATTCAGGTCATCATTTGTTACCCAAGAAGATTACATGGATGTATGTTTAGAAAAGTTCAAGGGACCTTGTTGTTGATTGTTGCTTACTGGATGTGTTAGAGAATGGATACGAGACGAATCAGGGGTTCGAGACTAGGTTATTTTGATTTTATTTGTGTTAATATGTTCTTTTACCTGTATAAAATCCAACATGACATTTAGTTACATTCCTACCTAGAATTATATGGTTCTTTATTATTTGGTCTACTTTTTTCTTCCTTTAACTTCCAGTTGTAATGTGTATTTTTTTCCTCTATTTATGTTAATTTTATGTTTGTTTATTTATGCTATATTGGAACTCTATTCTGTGGGTTATATTCTCCCCACTATGTTCTCTACACCCCCTCTTCTAATCAGAAGACTCTATTGTATTGGGTGTCACTCTTGAGGTCCAGTAACCAACTTTATTTAGCCATGTGAGAGATTTATAGATCAGGGGATGTTAAAAAGTGGTATCAGAGGCACCAAGTTTTATTTCATATTACTTTACTACTTAATAAATGTTTAAAGGGTACTAGGATGTATCGGTACTTGGTAAATATAATGTGCATGGTGGTATCTAACCCATGTGGGGGGGAAACCAAGTTCCCATGTATGGGATTATTGTTCATGTTATTCACTTGTTATGGTTTGATGTTATTTCACCTTGAGGGATTCACATGTGGTGTGATGTGATTGTTTCTTGAGATTTATACACATGGCCCGGTATGGAATGAGATGAGTATTTATGCATCATGATAGGAATATAGGGATATATCTTGAAATTCATTATTTGTGATAGGGATATATATGTTGCATGTATTATATTTTCCTGTATGAATTGTGAAATGTGATAACTATTGTATCTGATAAATTAAAATGAAAGAACTATTATGTCATATTAATTCACTTGTTCATACATGTTTAAAGAGACCATGAGTCAGTGGTTATCTATTATTGTCACATGTTGAGTTTGACCTTAATGATATCTAGTGTTATAAGGAGTGTGCTTTTCTTATAAAGAAAATTCCTCCTTGTCATCTTCAAATTGAGTGTCAGGAGAGCGACAATCAGCACGCTCCTAACACAGAAGAACTAGAGATTCCTATATCTCCTATGGATTATATGGATGTTCAGATTTTTGATAGATTCCAGAGGGTCATGTGATCCATGTAAAGGGAGACTATTCGCCTCGTACCTTCAATTCATGGTCTGATGAGAGAGTTTAGCTACAGCATCCACCTATATTCATTAGGGAGTGAGGCCCCTAGGTAGCTGAGTTTGGGATCGATTTAGTCCATAATACCTTCAAGCACCTCAAGACAACCATGGATAGTATGGTGAAGCTTGCTACATACATGTTTCATGGATCATCCAAGCATTGGTGGGAAACTATAGAGAAAGCTTAATAGTAAGAGGATTTATCCTAGAAGGACTTCAAGGAAAATTTTCTAAGTCACTTCTATCCTAAAACATTGAGGGATGAGAAGGATCATGAGTTCATGCACCAGACATATGAGAGAATGTCATTGATGGACTATTCTTGACATTTCACCGACTTTCAATTCTTTTCCCCATATTTTGTAATTAATGATATTTATAGGGAAATGAATTTCCAAGATAGGCTT
Organism: Viscum album; assembly: GCA_963277665.1. Lineage (NCBI taxonomy): Eukaryota > Viridiplantae > Streptophyta > Magnoliopsida > Santalales > Viscaceae > Viscum > Viscum album. The sequence goes on along the minus strand of OY728125.1, from coordinate 1,467,436,563 downwards.
CTCTATGATATTGGGTCACAAGTGAATATTTTTTTCTTGATTACCATTTAGAATGTGATTAATTGGTTTCTCATTGAGTATGGGAATTTGAGAGAGGCCCTAAGAATCATTTATGATGTTTTAGCAGGGAAAATTTGGAGCTATTATTCTAGTGGAAATATTAACTGATATGAAAGTTATAATAAAAGAAACAATACGTAGAGTATCTAGGGAAGTGGGAATCCATCTCAGAACCATGTTCCATTACAGTTCTGTTAGTGTGGAAATTTTGGCTACAAGAAGCTATAGTGACCATATCCTAATTTGGAGTGTCATTATTGGGGTAGGTTGGGTCACCTGTAGAGGTTTTTTAGGGGTATGAATTAGTATAGAATTAAAGGGGATCAGGATAGGTACCAGAGTCTAGGAAGGACACAACTACCCCTAGGTTGACTGGTAGTAGTAGTTCCGCTTGACATTCAAGTCTAGGTAGGGGACGTGGTACCCCAATGTAGGAGCGTCAATATCCGGAAGAGGGAATATCACAGTGGATTTAGACTATATACTAGGAAATAGGGGAAAGTTAGTTTCACGCTATGTAGTTTACTCCAACTATTTTGGATTCAGGGACTTCTACCATCATTGGTACGATTCTTGTATCAGTTACCCTTTCTTGCATTTTGTTTGATAAAAGGGAATCACATTCCTTTATATCTTCTATTTTTGAAAATGGTTTAGGATTTTTTATGGAAATTTTGAATGGTTTCTTGACCATTGATACACTATTAGGAGTCTGGTTAGAGAATATGAAATGTTTCAAGATGTGTTCCCTAGAAATTAGTGGTTATCATTTCTTTTGGGAACTGTTTGTGCTCAAAATGAAAGTTTTCAATTTGATTCTTGGTATGGATTGACTAGTTCTATACTAGGATCATATTAATTATTACCATACGATAGTTACCTTTCTATCTACATAAGGAGGCAGTTATTTTCACTAGGGTAAGTGGGATTTTCAGGATGGTCCTGCAAAACTAATCCAGTGTACATTAGATTGTCTCACAGCTCAGATAATAGGTTATACTCAAGATGATGTTGGAATGCAGAAGGATACTTTTACTCTTATAGTATACCATTTTCAAGATGTCTTTCCTGATGAGTCAAATATCTTACCACTCGAATAGGATATCGAGTTCATAATCAAGTTAGTGTTGAGAGAAGATCCAGTTTTATCCTGCCTTATAGGATGGAACCAACAGAGCTTCAGGAATTGAAATTTTTTTTGGATGTTCTAGAAGCTAATGGTTTCATATGGCCCAGTATGTCACCAAGGGGTTCCCTAATTCTTTTCTCCAAGAAGGATGATGGGATTTTGCGCTTGTGTGTGAACTATCGTATATTGAACTAGATGATGGTCAATAACTAGTATCCCCTTCCATGCATCAACAATATGTTTGATTAGTTGAGTGTTTCCCTACTTTTCTCTAATTTTAACTTGAGATAAAGGTAAAATTAGTTGAGAGTGAGACCATCAGACATACCTTGGGCTTCTTTTAGTAGTAGGTATGACTTGTACGAGTTTTTTGAGATGTCATTCACTATGAATAACATACTGGCGGTATTCATGGTCTGGATGAATCTGATCTTTCAACATTTTTTTGACCTGTTTTTGGTTGTTTTTATCAATGAAATATTAGTGCACTCTCAGTGATAAGATGATCATTACCAGTATTTGTACATAATCTTGAGTACATTGAGAGATACTCGGTTTTACATCAAGCTAACCAAATTCAATTTATGGTTCAATAAAGTGAACTTTTTGGCCATGTCAACTCAGAGGCTGGAGTTTTAGTGGACCCATATAAGTGTATAGCCATGTTATCTTGGTAGTGGCCCAATAATTTCTTTTAAATTTTGAGTTGTATTATTTTATCAGGTTATTAACCACATTTTATCTAGGAATTATAACGGTTGGCAGTACCAACATTTGAGATGACCAATAAATGAGTGAAGTTTGTTTGGTATGATGATTTTGAAAGATCTTTTGAGGATCTGAAGGGTAGGCTAACCTCATCACCTATCCTCGCCTTACATGTTATAGGTGAGGTGTATACCATTTACTGTGATTCATTTGAAGTTGGACATGGAGTAGTTCTGATAGAGGAGGACCAAGTGGTTACTTATGTTCTCCAAAAAGTTGATATCGTATGAGAGGAATTATTCTACTCACAATCTAGAGTTAGATACAGAGGTCCATTTCCTAAAATACTGGATACATTATCTTATGGGTGAGATTTTTGTGTTATACTTGGATCATAATACCCTCAAGTACATATTTTCTTAGCAGGACCTAAACATTCCGCAGAAGAGGTGGGTCAATTATCTTCTATATTTCAACTTTGATTTGGATTATACATTGAGAAATGGAAACATCATTGTCGATTCCTTAGGTTGTAAGACACATAAAGAGGTTGTGCGAAAGTGTTGTGATGAGTGGAGGATGATAGAACTATTTGAATACATGAATCTAGATGTTCATTAGTCCCAATGATGATTAGCTCTAACTTTGACATCGATTATACATATTCTTCTAGATCGGATCAATATAAAGAAGTTATCTAATTTGGAGGGCTTATCTCTAAGGGGTAGATTATATATAGTGACCCTAGATTCTCATAAACATATTATCAGATGAATATTCAATACATTATACAACTCATGCTTGGGGTCCATAATAGTTTAGGGTATTTGGTGACTAGGTAAATAATATTCTAATTTTTTTAATGATCTTTATCATATCCCATAAATATATCACCCTTTAGTACTCTTCACAAGTATACCATACCTTTATTCATAACTTGGGGAAAGGAAACATAAGAAAGGGTTAGATAATATTCTTAGTAAGGGTAAAAAAGAGAAATACATAAATAAAACATTATAATAAGGGTATGTTAGCATGATCAAATCATTTGAAAATCATACCCTAAATATAAAAGATCATAATATTAACTTATTACATAAATATTGGCAATTAATAATTAATGAATCATAAGGAAATCAAAGAACATGATCCATGAGAGCATAAAATTTTCATAAAATATAAATTTGTGGTGTAAATATAAGTATAAAAAATTTTATTTTAAGTATGCCCACCAATACATTCATAAAATGTTAGGCTTCGGATAACCACCCATGTACCTGCTTTAGGCTTACTATGGCCTCTCGTGTACCCTATTTTGGGCATGTTATAACCTCCCATGTACCCTCTTTTGGGATTGTGATAACCTTATATGTACTCTTTGAACTCATATAATATTAATCATTACCCAATGAATTTGAGGGAGATATAGGTCCCACCAATCACATAATGAAAATCATACATATACTTTCCACCAGATCATAAAATATTCATCATATCATAATCCCTGAAAATAAATGTGTTTCATAAACATTTCATTATTTCATAACCTATGAAGAAGATATAGTTTTAATAATCATTTCATCATTTCTTCATATCCTAACCATGTGAAAAATAATAGAGTTTCACAATAATGTTATCATGGTATAACTCATAGAATAGAAATGGGTTTCATAAACATCTTGGCATGATAAACCATTAAAATAAATAATAATAATGTTATTCTTGGTTCATATTCCCAACAAATAATCAGTTTCATCAAAGGATATCAACTTATATGGAGAATGGTTTTGAAATATTTCTTGGAATATTTCTTAAGGAAAATAACTTTCCTTGAAAATACCTTTTTAGAACTAGAAATTCATAAAACATTTTAAAATTATTTTCTTTGAAAATAACCTTGAAAACTTATAAATTAATCTTAAAATAAAATAATGGTCATGATGGTGGAAAAAAATTCATGTTGTACATGTTAATAAAAATATTCTTTTCACATTTTCAGTAAAATTCAAACGGTCATTGTTTGGAAAACAAAATGAAGATTACTTTTAAAAAATATTGAAAAAATTAAAAAATGGGTAAAACTACTTTTAATAACTCATCTTAAGAATGTTAAAAATATTTTTTAAATCATTTTTATAAAACATGTTTTTGGAATAAAAATGGTTTTCCATCAAAGAGAGAAATAAATACATTTTTTCTTAATAACTTTATTTTTGAAATATTGAGTACATGAACAAAGGAAAATGGAGGGGAAATGTACTATCATGACATAACCAGGAGAGAATAAAATTCATGAGTTTATTGAGATATATATCATAATATTTCATCATTGTAATCATAATTATAAACAATCCTAATAAATGATGAGATTGAAACATAAATCCATTACCACTTTGGTAACAATTGAAACATAATTCCTGTGAAAGATAGATCCTTAAATGGATATTTAATCCCAATAATTTTCAATAGAATCATTATAAAACACAGTAATCTAAATTGTATACACCGCATAAAATAAATAATTGGTGAATATGGCATGTGTCTCATAGAAGTAAAAAGTGTGATAGAAATCCTTTACTGTTTTAGAGACATTTTGAATCATGAGCCTCAATAAAAAATTGCATAAAATGAAACTTTAAATTTCATTAAAATGAGGATATTTATGATATAACATGTAAAATGTGCAGTATATACACCACACAAAATAAATGAGTGGTGAATTGTCATATATATCCCAGAAATAAATGAGAGAATTGAAATCTGTTACCTTAAGTATTGACTTCCTTTGCACACATTCAAACCTCATGTATAATAAATATATGTTTATTATAAATATATTATGTAAATATATATATATATATATACTATCATATATGATTTACTTATGACCATTTATTACTTATTTAATAACAATTTCTTATTAAAATCATGTTTGAGGTAAAACCACTTTGTTTTTCATAAATGTTTTGATTTATTATTTTATATCCTCTTACTTTGATCATGGTAAAATAATATAAATAACAATAATCATAAAATAATTATAATATTTATACATAAATTATAATTCTAATATCAATCATGAAATTTGGTCTTGATAAATGAATTATGTTATGATCATGGAGATGTTAAGTTGTATGTACGCATGAGTAACGTTTCCATTTTTTAATGATAACTAAGGAAAGGAGATTAGTTATATTTTATCTTTAAATAATGATAATAATATAATAAATAAAATATTATTCATTTAAATATACTTATATATATCATCCATGTGGTTTGGTGATGAAAATAGAGATTCGCGTCGCTTTGTGAAGGTGGTAGTCCACACGTACATGAACGACGTTATAACCTTTCAATGAGTGAAAAAGGTAAGAAATAAAAAGATATATTATATTCTAAAAATGATAATTATGTTATTAATATCATAATTATTTAAATTATATCACATATATTAATTAAATATATCCTTGTTATCTTCCATTTAAAGCATTAGTGAAAATAAATCACATCACTTCGTGAGGCGGTAGTCCACCATACACTTGAGCAATGTTATTGTATCCCCTGCGGATTGGCAAGAAATATAATTATATATGATATAATGACTCCATATGTATAATTATATTATAAATGTCATACATATATATATATTATATTCATCATAACACACAACTGTGATAGGTGGTAATGGAAAAATGAATGATATCGGTTCGTGAGGCAGTAGTCTGCCGTAAACATGAATGATGATTTCATAACTCATTTGATAAAAGTAATGATGTTTTTAGTTAATACCCTTAACATAAAAAATAACAGTATATTTAAGATATTTAGGTTATTATTTCATCATGGTTTAATAAAAAATTAAGTATGTGGAGAAAGAAATAAAATAAAAATGCTTGTTGAAGAATGTTACCTCTTCTTCCGGTAAGCTCCTCATGTTTGCATCAAAATCCTCCTTAGGATGGATTTATCCTAAAAATAATGCTTATATGATGAGATAAGGGAGTTTTTGAAGTTATTTTGGTATTTGGTTATAGGTGGGTGAGTCAGTGCTTGTTAGACCTAGTTTGTTTAGGTTATATATGAGTAGGTTCAGTTGATCAGGAGGTAATTGTTGACTGTATAGATTAGGTATAAATATTATTGCAACCAATAGAGACAACCTCTAGAGTTTTTGGTTGGTCATAATATTTTCCTTCAGGTATCGCCTATGTTGGGGAAACTCTGTATCAAAAAATAGGGAAAGCTAGCACCCAATTTTGTAAGTTCATTTGAGATGGTGGGAATGGTCAGTATAGTGGCATACCAATTGGCCCTTCCACAGCACTACGGTATCATGCATGATGTGTTTCACATGTCGAAGCTTCAGAGATATCATCCAGACTCTTCTCATGTAGTAGAATTTGATGATGTCAAGATTTTTCTAGATGTGTTCTATGAGGAGAATATGATACGAATTGTGGACCATAATGAGAGGTATCTCTAGGTAAAGACTTTACCTCTAGTTCAAGTTTAGTGACAGCACGAGCATGTTCAAGAGGAGACCTGGTAGAGGGAATCTAATATTCAGGCATAATAGTCAGACTTGTTCACCGAGACCCTATTGTGATGCTTAGAGAAGCTCAGGGATGATTTATTATATGGTGTCAAGTTTGTAAGATCCTATCTATTTTCAAGTATATCCCTCTTTGAGTTTGGTTTGAAAAACTTTTAGTTCGGTTTTCCTCCTTCTTTAAAAATTGTTGGTCAAGTCCCTTTTGGGGGATTGAGATCATTTTCTAGGAAAAATGACCTAAAGTTCAGAGATGTATGTTTGTTTAAATTGAGGGAGTTTGGGTATAAAAATGTCAAGGGATTATGAGGGTTTTCCATGGTTTGGAATGCTATGGAGATGGTTTGTTCTTTTCCTACATAAGTTGGGTTTAAAGTAGTTTGGTGGACACTTTCATGTTGTGAAAGGTTTCTACGATGTGAAGTTGTTGCTGGGAAGAAGCTGTGAACTAGTTCAGAGTGTGATAAGTTACACTTTGTGAAACTGGTTCATGTCATGAAATGGTGGATCATGGTAATTTTAACCTAAGGCAATTCATTTTTTGGCGTATCTTGTAAATCGATGAATTCAAATCATGAAAGTGTTTAATGTTGTGAATATCTCATGACCAGCGGCTTTAAACCATGTTGTGCGTATGATTTTATTTCATTCATTGTTTATCAACATCACTCAAACCCTAGGGTTACTCAAAGCATTTTTGGAGAGATTTCTTCCCTTTTGAAATTCTTGATCTACCATTTGATCTTCTTCTAGTTCCTTTTATTTGGTTTTTCCCTCTATTCCACTTATTATCCATTATCATGGTGTAATATCTTGACCGTTGTTGAACTGGGATTTGATCTTGTGTAATATTGGTTTTAATTATAATATCTTTCACCTTCATTCCTCATTGGAATTCTTGGTTGAGAGTATTTCTTGAATCTATAGATAAAGTTAGGTGGTCTAAATAAATACATATGGTTTGTTTCTATTTGTTTAAGTATGTGAAATATGATGTGATTGCACTGACACAACATGCGTGTTAACAAAAAAAATGGGTGATGATAATCATTTGTTTGGACTACTCTTTGGATCCCCTTGGTTCCAATAGTGTTGTGACCTGACTTGAAGCTACCAGTAGGGTGATCCTACCTTGGAACAATAATTAACTGGATAATGGCTTTAAATAAAATTTAGCATAAAAAGAGACCTCAGGTGATTTCTTGTGATAGATTCGCCTTGGAAAATGGATTCCTTGATTGTTGAATGACTAGTGATGATTTGATATAAATGGTTGTGTATGCTATCTTTACAACAGATTAAGTTGTAATTTAATTAATGGATGGATAATTGAAAGACAAATGGAAATTGGCTAAATTGACTACTGTGACTTTTTATGTAATGTCATGTTATTCTTTGTGATATGAATTTTCTTGTGATGTTGAAATGCTTATATAAATGGATTTTCCCTGGGATACTTAAATTCTTATATAAAGGGATTTTACCGATGTTGCTAAAATTATTATATAAAAGAATTTTCTTAGTGATGCCGAAATACTTATATAAATTTATTTTTCCCAGTGATACTAAAATTATAACATAAATTTATTTTCCCGGTGATACTAAAATTATTATATAAAGGTATTTTCTCAATGATGCTAAAATTATTATATAAATGGATTTCCCAGTTATTCTATAATTCTTATATAAAGGTCTTGGCATGGTTATGTTGTAATGCTTATAGGTCTTGACCTAGTTATATGATTATGACATGGACTTGTGGTTACGGTTGGCATGGTTGGCCTACATTCTCAGATATATTCTGGAATGGTGCTAAAGCCAGTTGATTGTTCTGTTATATTACTTGATTAATTAATAATAATAATTATCACTTTATTTCATGAACTTATTATGAAACTATTTTTTATACATGGTGGTGTATATGCAAATACGCTAACCCCAGTTTCCCAGAGTTAATGCCTTGCTTCATTACATTGGAATAATAAACAAGGAAGTCACATCCTAAAGGACTGAATAGTTTAGTAATTTTGGAAAATTATATAAAAACATAAGTTTTACATTACAACTTTAAAGGAAATAAAATGTGTAATTTAAATTGGAAACATCCATAACTCTTAGATTATCCGTGAAAGTCATTCATAATATACATCTTCGCATCCTGGGGAAAAATAAAACAAAAGAAAGGGGTGAGATCATATGATCAGTAAGGGTAAGTAATATATAAAAAGGTAATATAAATAACAATGTATGGTGAATTACTTAAACACATGTCATTAGAACGTAAACTTGAGCATAATATGGAAAGAATAAAATCTGAAAAAATAATTCCATAAATATAATCACATGAGAATGAAGCTTAACCATGGATATTATACTAGTTGAATAATCACATGGATTATAAATTATTAACATCATAATTAGGGAAAACATAATGCGGAACATCTGAAATATTTCATTGACTCTTCATCCAAGACATCTAAAATTAAATGGTTAAGGCCTCATCCAAAATCATATCTGAAAATGGGAAAAGACTCAACCATGTCCATATCTATTTTGTCTCATGAGACCTATCGATGCATCAAGGGCCTATAGAGGGCTCCACACATCACTTAATAAGTCCAATTCATTCCTCATATGAATGGGGTTAAACATAAACAACTTATACATATGAAAGTTAAATAACTTTCCCCAATTAGTAAACATACTCAATAACCATTTTGAGTAATATGGTGAATGGTATCAAGATAGAACATCCAAAGTCAAACTAATCATAAACCATTTAATAAAATATGGAAGACGATAATCATAATATATCATGAATAAAATTCAAAAAATGTGTTTAAATAGCTAAAAATACTCAAATAAATCATTGAGGAATTATTGAGAGAAATACCCCTTTTACTTTGCAAAGAAGAGTTCTTTTGGAAAAATCATTTGTATTTTTCATAATTGTTTATATAAAACTAGTAATGAATAAATATATTTTTTCATGAAAAAAATATTGATTTTATAAAAAAAAATTGTCTCGAAATATATTATCTATGGTACTTGAAAATGGGTAATAAATCAAGATGTTCCCTTAAATTGGGCTTCCGTATCGCGAAGAATTGATAAGGGAATCTTGTAAAACATGTATTTCCTCATAAAAAAAGATGAAATGATTGGGATACATGATTTTTAAAAGTATAAACATAATATATAATAAATATATAAAAATAATTAATAATTACATTGGTGTAAAGAGTGAGAAATCATAAACCGAATGAAAATGGATGTTCGGGAAGAAAACCCTTAACTTATATCTGAATATGTTTTTCACTTGACCTTAATGTCCTATATAATCAAATTAAATCCATTAATTAATTAATTTAAAACCTTTTAAACAAGTATTTAATTCATTATTGTTTTATTAAGATCATTTATGGCCTTATTAATGAGTTATATATTTTAATTTCATCATTTGGGAGCATTTGTTTTCTTGGTTTTCACAATCAGTTCGCTTGTTTATAAGTAATGAAGTTCATGTAAAATGGGAATAATTATCCCTAATTTTAATTAAATGTTATTAATTAAAATAAATAAGTTTAATTTGTCTTATATATTGTTTTTCCCATATATTAGGATGAATCATTATATAACATGTTAATGAAAATCGCTTAGATTAATTTTAGCAGTTTCAGATCAAAACAAACTCGTTTTATTTCATCATTTAGTATTATGTAAATATATTAATTCCAAGACATAAAAAGGTTTGTAATATAAATTTTAAAATATATTTCAACCATGAAAACTATTTTATGAACATCCTTCAAGATGGTGAATGAAAATGAAAACTTATCACCCTTAAAGGCGATAAAACAACACCTCACGGAAGACATTTCCATTTTTTGAATAAAACGGAGAGGATCAGGGTCATAATGAAGTATTATTATATTATCATAATAATATTAAATTATATGTAAGGCACTAGTGTTATAATGATATTTTTATTAGGGTATGTGACTAAATAATAAGAAAAGAAAATAACCTGAAAATAAATTAAAAGAAAAAGAAACAGATTTTTACCTCTTGATTTTCTCCTCCTTGAGAACCTCCTTAGAGAAAAGGTTTTGGTATTTTTATGAGACCAATATCTCCTAGAAGTGGGATAATGTCTTGGGGATATTATTGGGTATAAATTTCACAAGTCTCAATTCTTGGAAGGTGTGAGGGGAAGGGGTGATATTTATAGTGGAGGAGAGGGGTGTTTTTTGAATATGTTATTCATTTGTTTATTATTTTAGCTCAAGACTATGAATAGTTTAATTATTATCCCCAAATATATTAAGTTAATTGAGTATAGTTTGATATTATGGTATTACATCATTCATACATCACATATGACTCAATAATTCATGTATTCAACATTTATCGTAAATTAACATATTTTACTATTCACCAATAATTCATGTATTTTAGAAAAATATAAAAAATTAAACATAACAAATTTCTGATGTGTAGAATTTAAAAATGAACTCCATTTTATGAAAATAATTTTCTAAATATGAGAAATTTATTTTTTAATTAAAATCTCCATTTACTCGAAAAATATAAATTTTAAAATTATAACTCATTTTATAACACTTTAAAAAATTAACTAAGGTATCATAAAATTATATTAAAATCATAAGACCACAAAATTAATATATGAATCTATTTTATGAAAATACATTTTATTATAAATAATTATATTAATTATAAAATTTTAATTAAATATTTATGACTTACAAAAAATACCAACTCTTAATTAGTAATTTTTAATATATTTCTTTACTTGTACTATGATATAATTATATCATACAATAATTTATAAGATGTATAAATTTTATTTATACTTTAATGGGTGGGGTTACTTTTCATTTGGTTGATTTACTATTCATAAGGGTCATATTACTATTCCTATGGTCAAGTTACTATTTCATCAGTATAAGTTTCTTAACTTCTATAAATACCTATAATTTCAATAATTATTTATTTATAAGGTTTGTATTATGTTCTCTAAGTGATTATATGTGATTTATACTATATGAAATAAGAATAGAAATTTTATTGATATAATTATGTTTCGTTGTATTCTCCCCTCCTATAAAAAATGTATTTGCACAATTTTAAATTGTTCTAAATAATCATAGGTTGATACTTGAAAATTAATTTGTGGGAAAATCACATCAGAAATAGGTTTAATAAAAAATCCTCTTAACAAGATTGAAAGGAAAATGTAGAGATATCCAAAAAACTAGGATTTCGAGTAGGAAATAATTAGTAGAAATTGATAACATGGATAAAGAAAATAAATATCAAACTCTGATGGAGAGTGATAGAGAACATGTTAATTAGAAATTTAACCATTATAAAATCATAAATCATGTGATCGATTAAAGTACCATTGATTTCTCTGAAATAAAAGTAAGCCAATGACGTTTTTGTTCTAAAATTATTTTTCTTAGAGTTGAGGGATTATTTTAATATTAAGATAAGCACTTTAGAAAATAAACATACTTTATTCATTTCCATGAATAAGAGTAATCTCTTCCTTTGGTTGTGCTTCGATCTATTTTCACTTCATCCCTTACACCTATAAATGAACGTTCAAGATGAATTTTTCATGCCTGAAGCAATTTTAAAGAATCATAAGGCCCTTAATTCATTCCTTCAACCTATAATTTCTTATTGAAACTAAGAAGGTTAGCATATTTTGTCATTGAAAAATAATTTATAGAGTTTAACTTGATCCATTCCATGAGTAGTTAATCTTAAGACTCATCTAAAACTTGTATGGACACATTCAATGACCAAAAAAATATAAGGTTACTAAATTTAAAAAATCAACTTAACATAAGATTCTCCAAATAATGTAGCTTGTAACCCACATACCAAATATATTAATACCTATATCACCTTAAAACATTAAAAAAACATGCATTCTTCCACGAGTAAAATATCAAGTTGTCCTTAAATCCAAACATCTAATAATTCCAGCATAACATAAACCATCATATCACTAAATACATTCATGGTCACCAATAATTTCTCATAAACATCTATTTATTATTATCTGAAACATCAAACACATATATAGGGTTATCTTTCCCAAGTCATGTGTTTTCAAAAAGATCTGCCTATGACAGAATCACTTCTCTTGATTATTGGTTCCATTAAACTCATGCTTCCAATATCAAAACGAAGAAGTATTGTAGTACAATCCTTATATATCTCATGAATACTCAAATAACATAATTCTTGAATCCAAAAACAAACATATTATTCATTCCTATTCATATGAGGAAGTTTCATAAGATTGACCATGATCTCATTGTTTCTTCTAAGCTATATTCCTTTGATGTTGGGGTATTTATTTTTGTAGTTTCTCATATCCTTACAGTTGAATCATTTTACATTAGAAAACTTTTTATTACCCTTGAAATTCATTCACACTCTAAGTCTTGATTTCCATGATCCAAACATAGAAGTTCTTCACTTACAAAATAAATGTATTAATATCACTAAACACATAAACAAATATTCAAAAGAAACTCATACCTTTATCGAGGTCTTTAGTTTTGGTATCTCTTATGAATAGAAAGGGCCTAGGAATGCCAAGGGTACCTCAAGGAATCCTCCAAATCCTTTATCTCCTCTTTATAAATATAACTTGTGCAGTTTGGAAGGAAATTATGGGTACATTGATAAATATTTAGAAAGGTTTTATTTTCAATATACAATTTTTGAACATCCTTGTGAACCTGACCTTTGTAAAATAATGTTATCGTGTTTTCTGTAAAGGTCTCAAAATTATCTTTGATACTTCCAAAGATATAAAAAATTAAAATTTTATACATGTAAGATGCTCGGAGGTCTCCCTATTTTTCAACTCTCTCAATATTGATGATGGCTTTGTATGGTTTAGTTAGGGTGAAGAATTCAAAAATACCCTGGTAATACCTTCCATGCCTAGAATAGTAGGAAACCTAAGAATATAGGATTCATTCGTATACAAAACACGATCCTCAAAATAAATAGGGAATAGTAGAGGTGTGGGATTCCTCATATAGTTTCTTGCAGATATCTTGGATGTTGATAATGTTTTCAAAATCATATGAGCATGATTTCAAGATTATCTTTGAAATTAAATCCTTTGGAAGAGAGAGAAGAGTTTTTCTTGATATTTCTTTTTCAATTTTGAGGTTTTTACTTAACTGAAAATAAAATTTAAGGAATAATGGATTTACTAAAAAATATACTTAGAAAATTTAATCAATTCTTAACTAAACGTCCTTCTGGATACCATTTCTAAATAATGGCATATACTGAATTACCTCATAAAATTGTGAATCATAATGTATAATTTAAAACTAGAAATATACTTAACATAAATTGAATATTTATTCATGGCTAATCCCATAATCATAAAAAAGGTTTCCTTTCAGACATATTTACTTTTAAATCCTTTATAATGGTTTGTAAAGAAAATGTGAACTATCCTAAGTATATCCCTCGAAAGTGTCAAAATAGGTGAGAAGTAAGGCCCATTTTTGTGTACTAGGTTACCCCAAGTTGGGCCTGGGACACCTTGTCGAGGTTATTATCCCTAGGTACATCAGTGTCATAACCACACCCACTTTTAGTATCCATACAGGATTTATTTCTAGGAAGACCCACATAATCTCTACCTTACCAAAATTATAGGATGTTCTCCTTTTATTGTCCTTAAAGTCTATCTTAGGTCTATGTTCCCTAATCTATGTTTTATAAATCTGGTATCTAAGGTTTCTACTAAAATTACTTTGATACCAACTCTAAAGACCCTGACCCCAGTTTCCCGGAGTTGGTGCCTTACTTCATTACATTGTAATAATTAAAAACTAAGTCGCATCCTGAAGGACTGAATGGTTTAGTAGTTTTGGACAACTATACAAAAACATAATTTTTACATTACAACTTGAAAGAAAATACAATATATTAATTCCATTGGAAACATCAATAACCCCTAGATTATCTCTGCAATTCATTCATAATATACATCTTCACATCTTGGGAAAAAATAAAACATAAGAAATGGGTGAGTTCAGATGCTCGATAAGGTAAAGTAATACAGAATAAGCTAATATAAACAACAAGGAATGGTTAATAACTGAAAACAATGTCATTATAACATAAACTTGATCATAATATGGAAAGATAAAAGCTGAATAAATAATAATATAAAAATAATCACATGAGAATGAAGCTTGACCATGGATATTATACTAGTTGAATACTCACATGGATTATCAATTATTAATATCATAATGAGGTAATGCATAATGATAGACATCTAAAACATACTATCAAGGCCTCTTCCAAGACATCTAAAAATAAATGGTTATGGCCTCATCCAAAACCATATATCAAAATGGGCAAGGCCTCGGCTAAGTCCATATCTATTTTGTCTCGTGATACCTACTAATGCATCGAGGGGAGATATTAGGCCTCACCTATCACTTACTAAGTTCAATTCCTTTTTCATATCAATGGGGTTAAATATAAACAACACATACATATGAAATGTAAATAACTTTCCCCAATCTGTAAACATAATCAATAACCATTCTGAGTAGTATGGGGAATGATATCAAGATAGCTCATCCACAATCAAACTAACCATAAAACATTTAATAAAATATGGTATATTATAATAATTAGATATCAAGAATAAAATTCAAAATAGGTCTTGAAATTCCTAAAAAATACTCAAATAAAATCATTGAGTAATTCTTGATAGAAAAAGCCATTTTACTTTGCAAAGAAGAGTTCTTTTGGAAAAAATCATTTTTATTTGTCATAATTGTTTTTATAAAACAAATAATGAAAAAATATAGTTTTTCATGACAAAATTAGTGATTTTAGAAAAATAATGGTTTCTTAAAACATATTATTGATGGTATTTGAAAATGGGTAAGAAATCAAGACTTTCCATTTAATCGGGCTTCTGTATCGAGAAGAATTGAGAAGGGAATCTTGTAAAACACGTATTTCCCCATCAAAAAAGATAAACAGATATGGATACATGATTTTAGAATGTATACAAAAAAATTATAAGAATTATATAAAAATAATGAAGAATTTCATTAGTGTAAATAGTGAAAAAGCATAACCTGAATGAAAATGGATGTTCGGGAAGAAAACCCTTACCTTATGTCCAAATGTGTTTTGCATTTGACCTTAATGTCTGGGAAAATAAAATTAAATAGGTTAATTAATTAATTAATTAAGAAAATTTTCTATATTTATTTTATTCATTTTATATTTATTAATTTCATTTATGGCCTTATTGATGAGTTATAGAGTTTAATTTAATCGTTCTGGAGCATTCGTTTTCTAGGTTTTCATGATCGGTTCACTTGTTTATAAGTAATGGAGTTCATGTAAAATGGGTATAATTCTCCATAATTGGAATTAAATTTTATTAATGATCATACATAAGTTTAATTGGTCTTATATGTTGTTTTTTGCGTAGATGTGAGGATGAATCATTAGATAACATGTTAATGATAATCATTTAGATTAATTTTAGCTGTTTTAGATCACAATGAACTCGTTTTGTTTTATCATTTAGTATTATGTAAATATGTTACTTATAAAAAATAAAAAGGGTTTTAATTTAAATTTTATAATATATTTTACCCATTAAAATGGTTTTATGAATATCCTTGAATATGGTAAAGGAAAATGAAAACTTATCATCCTTGAAGGCGATGAAACAGCACCTCACAGATGACATTTCCATTTTTAGAATAAAAGGGAGGGGAGAAGGGGCTTGATGAAAGATTATTCCATTAGTATAATAAAATTACATTATATGTAATTTAATGGAGTTATCATACTATTTGTACAAGGGGAGGTGAGAAGAGAATACGAAAAGAAAATAACTTGAAAATAAGTTAAAAGAAAAATAAAGTGGTTTTTACCTCTTGATTTTCTCCTTCTTGAGAACCTCCTTAGGAAAAATGTTTTGGTTTTTTGATGAGACCAAGAGCTATTGGATTTGTGGTATGGACTTGGTAAGATTATTGGGCAGAAATTTTACAAGGCTCAATGCTTTGAATGTGTGAGAAGAAGGGGTGGTGAGGGTGGTATTTATAGTGGAGAAGAGAGGTGTTCTCTAAATATTTTATTCATTTGTTTATTATTTTGGCTCAAGACTATGAATCGTTTGATAATTATCCCTAAATATATTAAAATAATTAAGTAGAGTTCTATATTATGGGCTTACATAGCCATACATCACCAATGACTCAATAATTCATGTATTTAACATTTATTATAAATTATCGTATTTTACTATTCACAAAAAAATCATGTATTTTAGAAAAATATAAAAAATTCAACCTAACCATTTTTTGATGTGTAGATTTAAAAAATGAACTCCATTTTATGAAAATAATTTTCAAAATTTAAGAAAATTAATTTTTAATTAAAATCTTCATTTACAAGAAAAATATAGATTTTAAAATTTTAAATGATTGTATAAAACATTGAAATTTTAACTAAGGTATCATAAAGTTATCTAAAAATAATAATACAAAAAATATTAATATATGAATATATTTTATGAAAATAAATTTTCTTTTAAGTAATTATATAAATTATAAAATTGTAATTAAATATTTATGACTTGAAAAAATACCAAATCTTAGTTAATAATTTTTAAAATATTTATTTACTTATAATATGATATAATTATATCATATTTTCATTTTTAAAATGCCTAAATTTTATTTATAATTTCTTTGGTTGGGTTACTATTCATTTGGCTGATTTAATATTCATAAAGGTCATAAAACTATTCCTAAGTTCAAGTTACTATTTCATTGGTATAGGTTTCTTAACTTCTAGAAATGTCTCTTATTTAATTCATTATTCATTTATAATGTTTGTATTGTGTTCTCTAAGTGATTATATGTGATTTATACTATATGAAATAATTATAAGAAGGAAAATTTCATTGACAGAATTTTGTGTTGTTACAGTAGACCAAATGAGTTTTATTCACACCCTATTGAGGTTATCGTTTGGTACCAAAACATATTACATGGATGTATGTTTGGACAAGGGTAAGGGACCCTATTGTTGATTAATTTGTGTTAGATTGGTTGGAGCATAGAGAAAGGATCGGCCAGGGATTGGAGACCAGGGTCTTTTTACTTTATTTGTGTCATTGTGTTCTTTTATCTGTATGACTACCAGCAATACATTTAGTTACATTCCAGCCTGACATTACATGGTTCTTTATTATTTAGTCAACTTGGTTTTTCTTTTATCTTCCAGTTGTATAATGTATTGTTTTCTCTATTTTGTTCCACTGATTTTTGTTTATTTTCGTTGTACTGCAACTATGTACCAGGGGATATAGTCTCTCCACTAAGTTTTATACACCCTTGCTACTAGTTAGTAGCCTATGACATATAGGGGGTGCTCTATAGGTCCCATAACCAACCTAATTTGGTCAAGTGATAGTGTTGGATCGGGGGATGTTACAATGAGACTCAGGTGGCTATTGTTTTACCCAGCCATTTGGGTACACCAAGTGGGTGCAGCTCTACCTGGCCTTATAGGGTCTTCAAGACGGGTGTCGTTATATCTGGCCTACTTAGGTCACCAAGATTGACATCATTCCAACTAGCTGTCTGGATCTACAATGTAAGCCATAGTCCACCTGGCCTTATTTTATCTATAGAGTGGATTCTATTCCACATGACATGTTCAAGGACCGGTCTTCATCAACAGGGGACTTAATTAGTGCAATGGAAAATAAAGAAACACAAATGGGAAGGACCCGTCAGGAGGCGAGCGTCAAATTTATTATTTTCTGGTTTTTATTTATATAGAAAGATAGGTTTATCCATCTTTGGGGGAGTATTATGAGTGTTGTTTTTTTCTTCTATTGTGTATCCATTCTTGGAAAACCTAGATTGAGGGGGAGTGTTAGAATATTTTGATATTTTGGGTATTTAGATAATTAAGATGAGGTCAATTGTCAAATGTCTAAGGAGGTTTATAAATTTGGGGCATCAAGACTTCAATGTCCATTATGATTTTATGAGATAATGAAAGTTAAGGATGTTATATTTTTTTTTCTTTCAACCATATTTTCTCATTGAGTTTTCATAATATGTTTTTAATGATTCAACTTCAAATTAACGTGTGAAATTTGATCATTTTGATTTCACTATTTTCCAATGTAGTATTTTCTAAGAGAATCTTAAATAAAATTTCAGTAAATTGATGACATTGATGAAGAACTATAAATAAATACATTTATGGATGTCATGATTTCAAATAAATAATAAATCATATGAACATCACTTTCTATCTTAATCCACTCATTATCCACCATTCATAATGATATGATATTAACCTTAAGATGTGACTTCAATAATAAACACTATTACAGGTTCATGTAAATATATTGCTACCCTTTATCAATGCTAAAAAATCACTGATAAATGGTACACTTTTATTAATACTAATTTTTTTTTGATTAATGTGACTTTTTTTGGTATTAAAAAAAACATTGATAAAAGGACACCCTTTGTTAATTCTTTTTTTAGAACTAATAAAACACTATCATTTATTAATGTTATTTTAGAGCTGATAAATGGTATCATTCATATATATTTTATATATACATAGTTATATATTCTTAAATATGATTTATATAACAATAAATATATATTTATATAAATACTATATATATATATAATCATTTATACTTTTTTTATTCTTTTATACTTATTTATAATTATATAAATAGTTATAATTACATATATATATATATATATATTATAAAATATAGAGATATGAACTATATGAATAAATATATGATATAAACTATATAAATACATTAAATATAGTTCATATCTAAATTTATATTTTTATATTCATATTATATACTTTATAATATAAATATATATTTACAGTATACATATATAAATATATGTATGTTTGTGTTTATATATATTTATATATATTATTATATATCATAAAAAATAAAAAAAATTAAAATTTTTTGCATATAAAATGAATATTTAAATATATATCATATTAAAAAAATTATTATCAATTTTATTTTCCTAATTTATATAACAAAGAATTATCAAACTTATATAAATGTAAATATAATTAAATATATTATATAATGATATATGTGTGTATATATATTAATATATATTTGTTGTAAAATATGTATATCTATATGTGTGTGTACATTGCAACAAATATATTTTAAAATATACAAACATTCATATACATAGTCACACACATATACATATACATATATATATAAACACACAAAGACACATACATATAGACATAGTACACATATAAATATATATATATACTTACAAATTCATGCATATGTAGAGAGATACACACACACACACACATTTTTCTTACAGAAAGGAAATTGAATTAAAACATCACTTGTGGAGGAGGAATACCATAGTACTAGAGAAATAATCTAAAGAAAGGGAACAATAGATCTCAAGTCTCCTAGATCTTACCTTTGAATGAAATCCTATTTGAAGAATGGTCAAGATGCAATTCTCAAAAAAGATCTACATTTTTTAAATCTAGCAGAAATGAAAAGGGTTCTTCAAAATATTCTCAAAATTTCCCCTATCCCCATAAACCTTGTTCCTGGCTAGTCCATTTGACATTAATAGCTTTTTTCTAGAGAATTATTTACTAATAAATTCAAGACAAGTGATTTTTTTAATATTGTCTAGTGAACCATTTAGAAATCTCCCATAAAGATCCTCATTTGCATTTCCATAAGGAACAATAGGACCTTCAACATTGATAGTTGAGTCTAATAGCACTATAGAGACTAGTTATGGTAGAGAATCATTGGAGGTATTAGTATTCATCTTTTGTAAAATATTTATGCCTAGTTCCTTACTAATAGATTCAGTAGTTATAGACCAGTGCATACTCGAGCAGATTTCTTTGACTAATATAGAGTGAATCCCTCTCAGTAGATAATGAGATTCTTCCCCTTAAGATTGTTTGAGTAAGAGAACTTATCTATGGTAACTTTAGTGGGAGACAGGGGAATAAAAATATCATCTTCAGATTGATCCTCACTGATTGAAGAGTATCATGAAACTAATCATCTTGCAACCCAACAAGAGCCCTAGGATTCGAGACCTGTTAATTTAGCTTAAATTTATTTTCACTAGTTACATTTCTAATTAATTTCATATCCTTATTAGTTCTTCTATTTTCCTCACCAATTATATTTTCAACCATAAGGATATCCATCGATCCCTTAATATGAGTGGAGATGGAATCCGCTCCCGATGCTCCTGAGGCCTCCCCCGATGGCGGATCGAGATGAAAACATAGATCACCGATGGCGGTTGTTGTGTCCCCTACTCCCGCAGTGGGGGTGGGGTTTCTTCATCATCTGGTTTCGCAAATAGAGGTATGTTTGAATCTGGTTTTTTCTTGCCTGAGATACAGGTAGCGCCGAGGGTTCCAGGATGCATTTCTGGTCAGCCCATCGTTCCAGTCTCAGTTTGAGAGTTTTCCGAAGCTACTTCGATGCTTTCCACAGCCTTAATCGCAAGGTTTGTGCGGCGTCGCCCTTTGATTTAGGATTTTGGGAAAATGGTGAATGAAGATTGGGGTTTAAATAATCTGGCGTCGGTCGGGATTTTTGGGCCTCGGCAGATCCTCATCATCTTCTCTGATGAGGATGACTTGGGGAGAGCATGGTCTAGACCAAGGAAAGCCTCCCTGTTCCATCTTCTTCGGTGGTCCTTTGAACATCATATCAACCGGGATTCCACAAATCTTGCCATCTGGTTGCAGTTTCCAAGAATTCCTCTCCCATTCCAGAACCCCGGGCTTCTGAAGTCGATAGGCAACTCCATCGGGCGCTTCATTTGCTCTGATCAGAGGACATCCACCATGGGTAACCCTGCATCTGCACGAATCTGTGTGGAGATGGATCTCTCAAAGAAGCCACCTGGTATTGTCTGCATCGTGGTGGAGGGTGAGTACAGGTATGCACAAAAGATTTACTATGATTCTTGGATGCCATTCTGCTCCTTTTTTCATAAGCAGGGGCACGAGAGGGATGATTGTTGAAAGAGTGGCACAGCTGCACGAAGAGTGGATGCCTGCACAACGTTGGCTGATCCTGTTCCAGGTGCACACCTTGAAGATGAATCTCATCCGGTTGTCACTGCTATCATGGAACAGGGAGTATCATCAGGGGGTTTGATGAATGGAACCTCTCTGATTGCTGGATCTGGGCAGATTCCAGTGGATGGTGCTAGGGGAACCCAACTGGGCAAAACTGGAGTGGCTATGTCTCAGCCTAGGGAATAAATTTTGAATGAGTCTAACACACATATGAAGGTGACAGAAGATTCAGATCTTCATAAGATGGCAGGATCTGTGAATTCTAAATCCAAGGTTCATCATGAGATGGAGAGATCAAACACTGACTTTCAGTACATTGGCAGGGGGTTTACTTTGATGCAGGACAATTCTAAACCTGTGGAACTGGTGTCTGAACAGAGGAACACACCTGATGTCATGGTGCAGGTAAATCCTAATGAATTGTTTAACTATTCTATAAACAAATTTGCAGCGCTGGTTGATGTTGAAGAAAATGAGGCAAAGGAGACTGATATGGCATAGGAAGTTGGAGAGAAAGAGGGCAATGTTAGCCTGGGCGGATTGAGTGAGGAATGCAAAAGCCCCTGTGATGATGACACAATCATGATACCTCAAATGGAGGGTGGGAAGGATGGAAATGTCAGTCCTCCTTTGGACCATAAAAAGAATTGGGGGGATAGATCTGAATATGAAGAAGAGTCCCACAGTAACAAAACATCCTATAGGGATGCTATTAAGAATGGAATTCATGAGATCCTAAGAAAGGAAGTGGAGGAAAAAACTCAGAGCAGGAGGAAGCCAAGGAGAGACTATACGGAACTACCCAAATCAATGGTGACAAGGTCTGCACAAAAGAATGTAGGGTCACATGAAACTGTCATTGTAAATGGGTACAGTGGCAAACGAAGAGGACGGTCCCCGAAGAGGGACAAAGGGCCCAATGGGAAGTGGCCAATCAAGGAGAAATTGTCTAAAGAAATGATTCGGAAGAAAAAACATGTATCTTGAGATGATGCGCAAATACGAGTCTTATGAATGGGAGTCAGTTAACCCTGATGATGAGTTATCTGATGATGGGGAGAGGGGTTCTTATGGCTTTGATTTAATGTAACGTCTTTTTTTTCTACTGTCTTTACTTGCACTTTTTCTTCAATAAATTTGCGGGATCAGGCTTTCGCCTGGTTTAGACTTTCCTGGGATATCCATAGATCCCTCCATGCCTTTTTCTTCAGAGTCCAATGAAGCAGCACCACAATTCTTTAAATGAACTGAATCAGAATTAACCATTAACTGATTACCCTCCATTCGATCCTCAATCCTTGTAGTGATAATTCCTTATTGTGTAGTCAATAACACAATAAACTCTCCCTTCTATACATATCCACCCTAGTGATATATTTATCAGAAGGAATCATTGGAGTATTTAATCTAGAATCCATCATAGGCATTTTGGTATGTTCTCCAAGGCCAAAACAAAACACTTCTCTAAATTCAAATCCCTCAAGGATCCCCTTATCTTTAACATGAAACTTTCTCCACTATAAGAACCAAATTATTCTTAATAAAAAATTCTCTACATATAGTCTTCAAATTTAATAGTTCTCTTCTCTCGCACATCAGACCCCTTATAACTAGTCGTCGAGTGTCTGACACATACATAAAAAAATATAGATATAAACTCACATAAGATAAATGTATATAAACATATTATTGAAATATATTATATAAATATATTAATAATAAATATGTATTTTATAAATATATTATTAAAAAAATTATATATAAATATATAATTACATGTAAATAAATATATTTCTAAATATATAAACATATTTTATAAATATATTTAAAAAAATTATATAAATATATTTAATTATATCAACAAATATAAAAATAAAAAACATTATGTGTGTGTATATATATATAATCCATAAAATATTGAAGAAAACATGATGAAATAGTGGTAAGGGCGTTCACCTTGCACAAATATTTCCTATGTTTGAATACTTATAGGCGTGCATGGCCAGGAAGGATGGCTGAAGAGTTTATTTGTGTAATTACCACCGATAATACCTGGAATTAACACAGATATAAGGGGTGTGGTCATCAACCTAGAGGCCCTCATGATAGAACATATTATCAGTGATAAATGTGCATTTTGGCCAAAAAAATAATAATTTTAAAAAATACTTTTTGAGTTTTATCAACACTCGAAATTAGCGGTGATAAAAGAATCATTTATCCGAGCTGTACTGATGAAGGCCCTCTTTCTCGGTGTTTTTTTAGGGATGATAAAGACATACTTTATCAATGTTTTTTAATGCTGATAAAAACAATCAACTTTTATCAGAAATGTATATATAATTGTTTTTTTAGTGGTGATAATGCTAATTTTTAACATTGAGAAAATCCTATTATTTATTAATGAAATATTGATTTGTTAAGATTATATTTTGTATGTTAATAAATATAATTAAGATGATATAATAAAAGTAGATTTTTTTACTTCATTTTGTCTTTATTCATGTCTCATTCTTTTTTATTTGGTATATTGTGACTGTTCATTATCTTCTTCTTTTTTTAAGGTTTACGATTTTATATCGCAAATATTTAGTTGGTGTTACACTAAACTATCATATCGATCTCTTGATTTAATACAGAAAAAATAAAAAATAAAAAATAAAAATAAATGAGATAACATAACCGTAGTTTTTTAAAAGTGGTTGGCTCCCACCTGAATTCTAACAGAAGCAGATATTTTAAAAAAATAATAATAACAGAAAGCGGCAATAGTGGTAGCACACATATGGGAAAGGAGTATGTTCTAGGAAATTTCTTTTATTTTTGGCACATGATGGCACCGACTGGGGTTCCCTTTAATCAACTAACACCACACGACAAAGGTCCCCACAATGAATATATTCATCCGTTCTATCTATATATATCTATCTATATATATATGGACAAATCATTTAAAATGTTTAATTAATTATTTAAAATTAGAAACAATAATTTAGGTATGTATAATAATTCTAAAGATTAATATACTATTATAAATATATTTAATCAATTATTAATCATCATTTTTTTAAAATAATTATTTTAGCGGGTTGGATCGAAGTAGGGAGGACCAAGCCCCTATGAAATGAGTCTAAAAAGAATTTTTTATAGGTTTTTTCAATATATATATATATATATATATACATACATATATATATATAAACGGGTATGTAATAAAAACTTTGAAATATTTCACCAACACTTTTTTAGTGACAGTTTCTAAAAAAACCACCGCTAAATATGATTTTTTGTTACCAGTTTTTTTGAAAAATAGATGATGATTTTGATTTTCTTTAAAAACCTAATTTTTTTGAGGTGTTTTTTAAAACTGCCACAAATTAGCAGCAGTTATTTTTTTGAGAAACCACCACTCAAAATAATTAAAAAAAATATTAAATAATTATAAATTATAAATTATTTTTATTTATTATAAATAATTATAAATAATTATAATTTATTATTAATTATTATTATTTATTATTTATAATATTGTATTATTTATTATTTTTAATTTTAATTAATTAACATGTGTTAATTACTAATTATTTATAATTAATAATTAGTAATTATTTGAGACATGAATTTTTCTTAGTATAAATTGAAAATTATACTTCATCATCAAATGATCATAACTTTTGATTCGAGTATCTGTTTTAGCTCCATAACAAGTCAAATCAAAGCCTTTGAAATAAACTACGATAACATCAAATAATAATTTGTTAATAATTAATAGAATAAAATTTATTATTGTTTTAAGGTAATTTTCAAATCGAACTTCCACTTCATATGGTCATCACTTTTTATCCGACTATCCATTTGAGATCTAGTACATATCAAATTAAAGCCTGCAACAAGATCTTCACCATGTTGCATTGGGAAAGCCCTATGATTGTTTTTTTAAGGTCAAAAATGCAGGGAAGACATCTAAAACTAAGTTTTTTATTTGGATATTATGATTTATGAACATTTTATATGATTCCATCTTCGTTTATGTTGGTTCTAGATGTAGAAGAAGCACCTTTATGACATGGTTAACTCGGTGTTTTAGTGTTAATTTATGAATAGTCGTTGTTGTACATAAAAAATGACATCATGACCAATGGAATTCACAAATTACTTGACTAAATTAAACACTAGAACCAAAATAAGAGGATTTTCACATGTAATTTATAAATAACAATAGTAGGAAAAGGGCCATTAGTATGACAACCCATATTTTAATATACCTTATTTCATGATTTATTACATAAAGGTACACATAATATAATCTTATAATATAATTATTCTTAGTGTATTTGGGAAATTAGATACATAGAACAATAACTTGAAACATGGTAATGACAACATTATTTAAAAAACTCCACAACATACCCTAAAAATTTCATTGCCATTCTAAAACTGCATGAGATAACCTGTGGACGTACATAAGAAAGAGTTGAGATATAGTGCTTAGTAAGAGAATAATCAAATAATATCATAAGGTAAAGTAGTACATGTGAGTCAAGAGACATATAAAGGTAATATAATATGGGTGAGAATCATAAACTTGTACATCGAATTATGATATAAGATGATAACATAGAGGAAACATGATAATGTGACAACCGCATAAAATAAGAAATCATAATCATAAGTAAAATCTAACTTTTTAGACAATATAACATAGTGTGATTAGGATAACCTCTTTTCACCATTAATGGTATCTCATGGGATAAAAACATTACCCAATGCATTACAGGGCTATATAATTTCAAGCTCACCCGTCACATTCATATCATGTACATGTACAAATGTGCCACATAGATCACACAACATAAGGATGTCTTTTATCACTTTCAATTCCACGATTAATGATTATAAGTTACATACATAGAAGTTACCAATAACTTAATGATAGCTATATCTAGGTGAATATCCTTGAGTGTAAATGAGGATGGGTATTCACAGCACAAAATTTTAGGCACGGAAAATCACAGGGTAATTTCAGCAGCATAACAGAGGTTCATAAAAATTCATGGAAGGGATTAATGAGAGTTAAATGGGTATATCTTCACTTGTACATCATAATGAAAGTAAGAGATATGTATAAAAACATATCCCAGCATAAATAAGGTGCTTGAATAAAGAGGAGAAGGAGATGATATGTTACCTTGAGAGGGCGCTTGTAAAAGACTGAACGAAGCTTATTAAGATCTTGACATCATGTTTGAAGGGTTTCATAGAGGCAATGATAGAGTAAATTCATACTCTAAGGGTTTTGAGTAGAGAGGAATGAGATTTTGGGTGAGTTTTATAGCAAAATAGGGGGTTCTTTATTAATTTATAAACATAGTGTTTAGACTCTATATGATAAAATAATCAAAACCACAAACCTTACCGTGGTTTTGGCCCATGATTTTTTCCGAAGAGGATTGTTTTTCAATATTTCATAAGTTTATGAACTAAAATTATTAAAATAAAACCCTTGGTGATGTGGAAGTGAGTCATGTTCATAAGGAATTAATTTTAAAACCTTAAAATATAATATAGATTTTGGAGGATTCATTAAGGATTTATAAAATTAATCAAATAACTTCAAAAAAAAGATTATTTTAATTGGTAAGCATAATTTTATTCTTCAATACTCCAGATAGTATTTATTTTATCACTTTTCAGCTTTTATAATTTCATAATACATGCTGCATATTTATAATATATTTAATTTTTACCTAAAATTTTGATTATATTAGAAAATTATGAAAAAATAATCATTAGATAATTTCGACATGATGATTTTAAAAATAATATTTATTTTATCAAAATAATTATCTACATATAAAAATTTACACTTTTAAATAAAAAATCCCATTTATTGAAAAAATATGAGTTTTTACGACGATAATAGTTTTTAACCCTTATAAAAAATTATATTTGACTTCATAAAATTTTATTATCATTTATTTTTAAATAAATATTATTTAATAAGAACATTTTATTAAAATAACATTTATTTCAAAAATTATTGAATTCATCTAAAAGAGTTTCTTGACTATGACTATATATTTTTTCCAAAAATACAATTTGTGTTTCATCATATCTAAATCTAATTGTTATCAAACTCATTATTTAATCATTTATAAAGTAATAATAAAGAAGGATAAATATAATCATTCTCTTGATAAAAATAAAAATATACAAATTCATATTGTTAGGGTCTAGATACATGACCCTTTATTACACTGGTGTATGCACTAAGGGTATAGTGTACAATTGTTATACTTTCTTATGGTGGTTTGGTTAACACAATTTGGGTTGTGATCTCGTTAAACTTGAAATTATCTCATAAATAGTTTCAATCATGATTTAGTTTTTAAATATTAGCTTGGTCTTGTTCTGGGGAAAATCTTAGTGATACAATCTCCCTTGGAAGCTCTGATAAATGGGCTTCATATGGTTGAATCCTACCAGTTGAGAAAATCACTTCTATTATTTGTGTCAAATGGACTTATCATAACCCATAATATATATAATAATCATAAAAATAATTTTAAAATATCCATACTATCAATAGTTATAATGTTTAATGGTATTTTAATTTTAATAGGATATAACTTATAATAGTATAGAAAAACCAAAATAGTTCATGTGTTTTATATAGTTTCATTTCTTAATAAGTAGTTTGCTCATTTGAAAAGGGAATTTAATTTATAATACAATAGGTCATTATATTCTATCACCCTTCAGAAATTTTACACTAAAATTTTCATTTCAAACACTAAAACAGATGAAGGTACTTCTATTTAATCACCACTTCCAGCTCTCATGACGCTTCCTCAAAATTTTGGTTCTACCACAACACATTGACAAGGTGAGTTGTCT
Organism: Viscum album; assembly: GCA_963277665.1. NCBI lineage: Eukaryota > Viridiplantae > Streptophyta > Magnoliopsida > Santalales > Viscaceae > Viscum > Viscum album. Next base: position 1,467,407,992 of record OY728125.1, on the reverse strand, counting down.
TATTTTGTAGAAATTTCTCTCTATGATCTAATATTTTCACCATTTTCTCCTCGTTTGAAAGATAATTCTCCAATGTTACCACCTCAGGATTTAGAATATATAAGGGGTTTGATATGAAATTTCTCAAGAGGGATACATGGAACACATCATGTATATGAGATAGGTTCGGTGGGAGTGCTAGTCAATAGGCCACTGCTCCGATGTGATAAAGGATCTCAAGGGGGTTGATATATCATCAACTAATTTTTCCCCTCTTCAAAAATATCATGACTTTCTTCCATAATGATATATAAAGGAACACATTATCTCTGGCCTCAAACTCCAAATCTCATCGACAATTGTTTGTATAGATTTTTTGTCGATTTTTGTGTATTTCATATAATGTTTAATGGTTTGAAACATATCCATAATATCTTATACAACTTAAGGTATCATCATCTTCCACTCTCCAACTTCATTCCATCATGTTTTATTCCAACACTTCTTCCCATATAGAGCCTCATAAGGTGCCATTAAAATGCTGAATGAAAACTTTTTTTATATGATAACTCCACTAGGGGAAGGTTTTGATCCAAACATCCTTGTAAATACATGTAATATGATATTAGTATATACTCTAGAGTCTGAATTATTCTATTAGACTATCCATCCATTTTAGGGTGATAAGGATTATTTAGACTCAACTATGTATCTAACACTTTCCAAAGTTTTCTCCAGAACCTCAAGGTAAATCTTGGATCCTGATCAAATAAAATGGAAATTGGTACTTCATACAGTATTACCACTTCCCTTATGTATATATTATTAAGTTGGTTAGTATATAAATATTTTTTTCTAGAAATGAAATTCTCTAAATTTATGAGGCAATCCATGACCACCCAGATGGAGTTATTGTCTATAAATATCCTAGGGATCCTGTGATTAAATATATTGTTCTATTTTTATATTTCCATACTGGTTTAGGAAATTATTTCATTATACCCTTAGATTTATATCATTCAGCCTTAAATTGTTGACATACCAAGCATAGAGATACAAATTTTTCAATCTTCGACTTTATGTTAACCCACCATAATTTTTTATTCATATCTATATTCATTTTAGTTCTTATAGGATGAATAAAGAAGGATAAGCCATGTGGATCATCCAGAAGTTTCTATTTCAACTTTGTATTTATAGGAAACATATCCAAGTTCCAAACCTTATAGATCTATCTTTGGAAAATTAGAACTCTGGAATATTATCTACCCTTTTTGTATCACCTCATCATCTTTTTAGGAATCCTTGATCCTCTCAATAATGGATGGTTGAGCAGTTATTTGATCAATGTTGGATGGATATCATTTTATTATTACCATGTACATCCTTTTCATATCCAATAATATTGGATCCCTTTCAATCCTTGTCATGGATAGGGTTACATGATCCTTTCTACTCAAAGCATTTTCCACTTTGTTTTCCTTCCTAGGATGGTAATGGATTGAACAATAATAATCCTTGATCAGCTCTAACTACCTCTGTTGGGGCATATTTATCTCCTTTTGCATGAATATATAATTGAGGATTTTATGATCCATTTATATTTCACACTTCTCCCCATAGAGATAGTGTTTCCAAATATTCAATGGGAAGATCACTGCATCCAATTTTATATCATGTGTTGAGTAGTTTTGTTCATGAATATTTAATTTGTAGTAGGAATATGTTATCGCCTTTTTATCTTTCATGAGTATATAACCCAATCCCTTTTTAGATGCATCGTTGTAGATCACAAATACTTACTCATTAGTTAGTAATGTGAGTATAATTGAAGTGATAAACATATAATTTAACTCTTTAAATCTCTACTAGTATTCATTATTCCAAAAAACTTGACTTCCTTTCAAATTATTTTGGTTAATGGTCTTCAAAATCTTGATAATTTTCTCACTAGTCAATGATAGTACCCAGCTAATCTAAGAAAACTATGGATTTCTATCACCGATATTGGTCTAGAACATCCTTTAATTTCCTCTATATTTCAAGGATCCACAAATATCTCATTTCTAGTGATAATATTCCCCAAGAATGTTACTAGATTCATCCAAAACTCACATTTACTATACTTTTCATATAATGTTTTTACCCACAAGGTCCTTAGTGCAACATTCAAATGCTCCTCGTGTTCCTCCTTACTTTTAGAGTAGATAATAATATCGTCTATATAGACTACCAATTTTTTTCAAGGTTATCCCTAAATACTCTATTCATTAAGTCCAAGAAGATAGTTTTAGTATTAGTAATTCCAAATGGAAACACTATGAACTTGTAGTGTCCATACCTTGTATGAAAAGAAGTCTTAGGGACATCCTTCTTATATAACGTTACTTTATACTATCTTAACCAAAGATTTACCTTGGGGAAGTATTTGGATCCTACTAGATAATCAAACAAGTCATCAATCCATGGAAAGGGATACTTTTTCTTTATCATGATCTTATTAAGCTCACGATAATCAATGAATAGGAATATTTACCCATCCTTCTTCTTAATGAAAAGGAGTGGTGCACCTCGTGGTGAAGTACTTGGGTATATAAACTCTTTATCCAGGTTCTCATATAGTTTCTTCTTCTTCTATTGAATTTCAAAAATGTAAATTATATATAGAGTCTTATAAATTGGAAAATATCTAGGTATAATTTTGATTGATAACTCAACCTTTCAGTTTGGAGAATGACCAAAAAATTATTCAAGAAATGTGTCAGTGAATTCCCTCATAATGATAATGTCATCAAGAATGAGATTTTCCTTAGTCTTAATCATTTGAGTTAGATATTCTTTCTCACATGGAAATAATATCCAAGATTGGGATGATTGTACCAAAGGATATTCATCCCCCTATTTTAACTTGTATAGAAATATAGGGAAATTTTTGATATAGAGGGTTATTTCCTCCTCTCAAAAATTTGTATTGGCACTATATAAGGTAAGACAATTAATGCCTAGGATAGCATCCAATTATTCTAAAGGGATTATTACAAGGTTTTTTGGAAAATTCAGCCCAAATATTTTTTCAAGGGATGAGTTCTATGCTTGGGATGCAACCATTGACCAATTATCCATCTTCACCGATAACACAACTTCCATGTTTTGAGGTGGTGTTTTAATATTTATACTAAACTTTTGTGATATGAAAGAATGCATAGAACTATATTCACATATTACATTTAAAATTCATGAATAGATGATAAGTCCAAATTTCACTATCTGATTCTAGTTCTAAACAGTTACTTCAACTAATATTGACTAAGAGATTATCATTTTCAAACTATTAAACACATAAAAGTGAAATAATAAAAATTGAAGGGATAACTCATATATTCCTTAACCTATGAATTTATAGGTTTTAATCTAACTTATCCATGATCAATTTCCAAACATAAATTCTTATGGTCATTTTTATTCCCATAATAATGGTTTGAAAGGAGCTTTTGAATTTACCAAAGCATATGCCCTGAGAGTGTCAAAACAGGTGTGCAGAATGGCCTTTTTATCATACACCAAGTGATGATCAAGTCAAATCCCAATGTGTCTTTTCAGGATTATTACCCCAAGGAAAAACTTTTCTAGAAACACATCCACTTATAGTATCCTCACAAGAATTTAGTTTCTTGGAAACAACATACTCTATACTTTACCAAAATTTAGGGATTCTTTCCTATGTTTATCCTTATTATTAAGGCTTTAACTAAGGTTTTCTAATCCTAATCCCCAAAAATAACTAGAATGTTCCTATGATACCAACCATGAAAACTCATATTTTAATACACCGTAATTCATGATTTATTACATAAAGTTACACATAACACAGTCCCAAAATATCATGAGGCCTGATGTCTTTGGTAAATTAGGTATATAGCACAATAACTTGAAACATGGGTACAATAACATTATTTAAAAAACTCTACAACATTCTCTTAAAATTCCATTGGCTCTTCTAAAACTACATGGTATAACGCAGGGTCGTACATAAAAAATGGGTGAGCTATAAAGCCTAGTAAGAGAGTAATAAAAGCATAGAATAAGTTAAAACATTTCATGTACGTCAATATGGATATCAAGGTAACATAACTGGGGTGATAATAATAAACATTAATATTGAAACATGATATAAGATGATAACATAAAGGCAACATTGAAATGTGGAAACAACATAAAACATGACATTATAAAAATAAGTCAAGGATAATCACTAATGAAACATAACATAGTGCACTAAGGATAACCTCCCATGTACCATACATGATATATCATGAGATAAAAACACTATCCAATTCAATGGAGGGATATACAATTATGGGCCCTCCCATCACATTCATATCATGTACATGCATAATTGCGCTACATAGATCATTCAACATAAGGATTTATTTCATCACTTTTAATCCCATGATTAAGGAGTATGAGTTATATAACAATAATTACCAATTCAATTAATGATAATTACATCTATGTGAATACCCTTGAATGGAAATGTGGATGGTTATTCAATACACATATGTTTGGTGTGGAAAATCGTAGCATAATTTCAATAGCATAATGTGGGTACATAAAGATTCATGGAAGGGATTAATGAGAGTGAAATGGGTCTCTCATAACTTGTAAATAATAATAATAGTAAGTGGGATCTGTAAAAACATATCCCAAAATGAATAATTGTAAATCAAAATGCGTAATATAAATAATGTGCTTGAATAAAGAGAAGAAGGAGAGGATCCATTACCCTAAGAGGATGCTTCTAAAAGATTGGGAGGAGGTTCCTAAGAGATTGAGGGAACATTTGGAGGGATACATAGGGAGAAATGTATATTAAATTCATTCTCTAAGGGTTTTTAGTGAAGAGAAATGGGAGTTTGGGTGGGTTTTTATAGAAAAAAGAGAGAAGAATTCTTTATTAATTTCTAAAATTAGTTTTTTGAATCTATATTATAAAATACCATGGTTTTTACCCATGGTTTCCACCAAAAAAGAGTGGTTATAAAAATTTTAAAAGTTTATGAACCAAAATCATTAAATTAATACCCTTGGTGATGTGGAAGTCAGTCATGTTTATAAAGAATTAATTTTAAAACATTAAAATATAAGATTGGTTTTGGAGGATTCGTTGAGGGATTATTAAATTAATCAATTAATTTCAAAAACACATTATTTTAAATGGGAAACACATATTTGATGGTGGATACTCTTTATAGTATTTATTACATCACTTTTGGTCATTTATGATGTCATAATACATACTGTATTTAATTTTTATCCTGAAATTCAATTATCTCTTAAAATTATGAAAAAATCATTATTGGATAAGTTTGATACCATTATTTCAAAAATAATACTTATTTTATAAAAACAATTCTCTAAATGTAAACATTTACACTTTTAAATCAAAATCCCCATTTATTGAAAAATATGGTTTTTACGACGATAAAAGTTTTCAACCGTTACAAAAAAATTACATTTGACTTCGTAAAATTAAATTATCATTTATATTTATATAAATATTATTTAATATGAATATTTTATTAAAATAACATTTCTTTCAAAAATTATTTAATTAATTTAAAAGAGTGTCTTTATTGAAACTATATATTTCCCAGAAAATACAATTTCTGTTTCATTGTATCTAAATATAATTTTTAATAAACACATTTTTAATAATTTATTAAGTAAAAAATAAAAAAGAATAAATATAATCATTATTTCATTATAAATAAAAATATAAAAATTCAAATTGCTAGGTTCTAGATATATAACCCCTTATTACACCAGTGTATTCCCTAAGGATAAGTTGTTCAATGGTGACACTTTCTTTGGGTAGTTTAGTGAACATGGTTTGGGATGTGATCTCAACAAAAATAAACTTCTCCCATAAATGTTTTCTCTCGCACTTTAGTTGTTGAATATCAGCTTGGGATTAATCAAGGGAAAATCCCAATGATTCTATCTCCCTTGGAAGCTCTAATAAATGAGCTTCATATGGTATGATCCTACTGTTTGTGGTCATAACTTATTTTTTTATGTCAATTGGATTTATCATAACCATTAATATATACTAATCATAAATATTATTGTAAAACGACTATATTATCAATGGTTATGATGCTTAATAGTCATTTAAATCTGACATGATATATATTATATTGGGATAGAATAACCAAAGTAGTGCATGTGTTTTCTATAATTATTTTTTTAATAACACATTTATTCATTTGAAAAGGGAATTTCAATTATAGAAAATCATTTCATTATAATTCGTGGCCAACAAAATTCATCACTAAAGGTCTATAATGGCCACCTGATAACCTCCAAAAGGTGAACACTTTTGGATTGTCTCTATTACCTATAATGTTCAATATTTTACCATCATTATAGGACAGGTACGGGAACCCTCTAGGGACAACCATTTGGTGGATGTTATATGGTAACATTATAGTGACCTCCATTTGATGGTCACTACAGGGTGCCCTGGCCTAGCCTATAGAGACTGCCATTTGAAATCTACTAAAGATTTTATTTTTTTAAAAAAAATACACCATAATTTAAAATATCACAAAAAAGATACCATAGTTCACAAATTAAATAAATATCTCAATTATATATAAAATCATAAGCTAATAGATATCTTTTTCCAATCATATTCTCAGATTTGTGCCCATCACCAGATTAAATTGAATATAAAAAAATAATTAAGGTATTAAAAAGTAATAAAAAATAATAATTAAAATGAAGTATAACATTTCAATTAAAAATTAGTATAATATTTTAAGGTCATTTTATTTTAAATATATTAATTGTTTCAAATCATTTTTTTAATTTAAAACTACTTATTCAGTCGTTCCGAAAATAATGCATGTCTGGTTGACATGTATTCTACTCATACACATAAAAACTAATAGTAATAGGGTTTTCTTATGATTTCATCTCATTATAATGTATTTTTCTATGGATCTGACCATTAACTGCATGTTTTAGTGCCTTAAAATAATAAAAGTGTGCTTCATATCACCCTGAGCACATAAAACCTCGAATTTATATTCCGTATACTAAACCATTTCAAAACTCATTGTATGGTTATTTTAGAGACTAGTTTTTTTCCTTATAAGACTTTGAAATATTTTTATATATATTAACAGAGTAAGGTGTTGAGAGAATGTGTGATTCTGAGGCTCGGTATTCCTAGAATTAATTTTATAAAAATATTAAATATATTTTATATTTATTTGTCACGAACCAACCTGGTTCGACCCTGAACCAATCACCCGATCCGGTCCACAACATGACCCGAGAGGCGTTACCAATCCTCTCGGGTTGGCGACAAGCGCCAGGGCATCAACAAAGGCGGTGGTAACAATTTCTCCCAATAAAAATAAATAAATAAATCATCAGAAATAAAATAGAGCAGCGCAGAATAAATAGACAATGTAAAAAAACTAAACAAGAATAAAAGAAAAATAAAACTAACCAAAAGAGACAACCACTATCTCCATGTGACCTCGTAGGTTACTCTCCAACTCACAACCAAACGTCGCCCATAGAGAACTCACCCAAGTTGTAACCTGCACACCACTAAAAATAGAAAAAGAACTATAGTTGTGAGTATTAAAACTCAGTAGGGTAGCCCGATATCTATTCCCAATGCACTACCTTTAAATAAAGATATTTACTAATTCCATGTTTAAACTAAATATACAAAATATTGTTTTTCACACACACACACTTTCATTTCTAAAAAAAATATCAGTCCATTGACCCTTTTAATTTTAAAACAAGTTTAATTTCTGAAAGGAATAGGTATATTTCTTTTTAAAACATTTTCTGTGAACCATTTAGAAATCCGAACTCTAGTTATTGGCCAAAAAGGAAAAACCACACATATCACACAACACGCACCAAGGGCAATGGAAAAAGTGGCACACAGGGGCTATCAACTGAACTAGTCCTCTCAACCGTCCACCACATACAAATAAACACCAAAGGAAACATGGGTCGAACCTAGGAGATCGTGAACAATCCAGAACGTACTATACATCTGACTCATCCTGAAGGCATTCCCTAACTCGATGATGTCATAACGCCCTAACGCTCAGCATAGCCCTGCATGGCCTAATTGAGGGGACCAATCCCCATAGCAGCAATAACTCAGTATTCCCCTGCTATGGGGCCACTAGCCAGTGCGTAATCTAAACTAGTGCAGCAATCATTCTCAGAAGATTCACTCACTATGACAGGTTCCCATGTCAACAAAATCAATAAAAAGTGGTGTGTCCACAATGTAAATCAATCATTCACGATGCACAAACATCACATACAACTCACGCAATCAATGCACACCAAATATCACCCCTGAATGGGTTTTCCAAAAATAATTTATTTTATTAAAGTGTCAAACGGGCCTTCACCAATTTTAAAGCAAAACCTCATTTCTCGAGAAAACCCAAAACACTTGTTCAGAATAAATCATTTATATTTAAAACTAGAGGTAAATTTTAAATTCTTTGAATTATGTTTAAAGTCCAAACGGGCATTCTTTCAATACTGGGTGTCTGATCATCAAGAAAATATTCCGGCTATCGTGTATAAAATAAACGGCTCTTTTTCACACCAAATAATCATTTAAAAATTAATTATCTTATATTATTTTCTATTTATTAAAATTAATAAAACATCAAGAAATTAATAAATTCTAAATATAAAGGTGAGTGCACTGGGGGACCTACCTCCAGACCAAGGCACGACGACGGCGTAAGCTCGGAAACTAGACGCGACGGTGGCACTCACTCGGAAACAGGCGTGACGATGGCGCTCACTCGGAAACACCCCGCGAGGGTCCTAAAAGGTCAAACCGACCCGAAAAAATATTTAATTAACAAAAATTCTAATCAAACCAGGGTAAATATATATATATATATATATATAAAATAAAAATATCAAACGAAGCATAAAATAAAAGGGTATACCCATCGGGGGGGCTACGACAAGAAACGGACTTTCGAAGGGTGTCGTGCCGGAACATTGGAAGGCGTGCGGCTGGACGTGGTCCAGCCAGGGGGTGCGTCAAGGGCCGCCGGACAGCGGCGGGCACCGTGCGGGCAACACGCGGGTGAGGCGGACAGGAGCCGGGGTGCTAGGCAGCTGTGGTGTAAGGCGACGCTACAAGGGGGTGGGGGGGCTGTTGGCTGCCGATTGGCTGGAGCAGGGAGGTTCGAGGAGGGTAGGTCATCGACAGGCTGCTCGAACGCAGCAAGGGGACAGGTAGCGGGCGAGTAGGATACGGAAGTAGGGGGTTGCGTAGGGCGTGCAACGGGGTGGCTGGCGGAGCGGGTAGGCTGCAAGCGCGGAGGTCGGGATGCAGGGAAGGTAGAGAAGGCAAGGGGGGAAGAAGCTCGCAGCCGGTGGGCTGGATACTACGGGAGGAAGAGGGAAAGCACCCTAGTGGAGGCCGGACAAGAGGGATAGCAGGCTGCTGGCGCGCGGCTGGGGCAATGTGCGGCTGGCGATGCGGACTAGGAGCAGGGAGGATGAGTCGGACAGGGAGCCGAGGTGGTCGGGTGTCGCGTACAAGAATCCAGGGGCTGGCTCACGATCTGCAGGAGGGCTGGCGGGTGGAAGGTGAGCAGGGAGGATGATGTGCAGCGCCAGGGGCAGGAGAGTGTGTCGGGTCGCATGCACAACAGTTGTGCGGTGGAAGCAGGAGACGACCATGGACAGGGGTGGCTAGAGGCAGAAGAAGGAGCAGGAGAGGAGGTTGGGCTGTTGTGCATACTGGAGACCAGGAGAGGAGGGAGGTCGAGGCGTCGGGCAGCAGCGGCCAAGGAGGGCATCCGGCGGGCGACGGGGCTACTGCAGCGGAAGGGCGATGGGGCTGTTGGGTGCTGTAGTGCGAAGAAAGGAGTAGGAGGGCCGGCTGGGGAGAAATGCAATAGGGGAGCGGGTCATGCGGGAGAAAAGGAAACCCGCGTGGAAGATGGAGGAAACGAAAAAAAAGGGAGAAAAGAAGAAAGGGAGAAAAAAGAAAGGAGAAGAAATAAATAAAATAAGATTAAAAGAAAATAATAATAAAATAATAATAATAATAATAATAATAATCTAATAATAATATTAATAATAATAATAATAATAACAATATTATAAATTATAGTTATTATTATTATTAAACATTTTATATAATTCTTTCCAATTTAATTTGTTCTTTTAATTTTATCATTTATCTACACAGGTGGGAAACCGCGCACTCACCAGGTCTGAACGCATGATCGCCGCTTGTGGTACGGAGACGGCGCACCCACCCGGTCCGAATGCGTGGGGACCGCTAGCAGTGCGGTGACTGCGCACTGGCCCAAAACCCACAAAAAACATCAATGCTTCAATGAAAATTCAAACCTGGACCCAACGCAACTCTTCCCAAAGTCACGGTACCGATAAAAGAGTAAAAACATGGGTGTCCGTGGTCGGGATGTGACAATTCTCCCCACCATAGACACTTTCTTCCCCCAAAAAGTCACCACGCCAATAGTTGACACAACATGAGTTCATTCCAAGATAAAAATCATTTAGAACCGAGATCTTCTAGGTGACCATTCCCAACAAACGTCACACCCGACCAATTCAAGAAAAACCACCGCCTGATATTGAGGGGAGAACATGAGAGAGTACTCCCCACAACAAGAATTTACTAATATAGAAACCCTTGAAACCCGAACAAACCACCCCGGGGGGGCCAACACGGGAACTCCCAAACCAAACTCATTCATTTTTTTTCACATGTACCGAACAACACACCTGAGACTTGACGGAAAGCTTGATACGGAACAATACAGTAACTTTAGGATAAGAAATTAACTCAACGCCTCCCATCAAGTCCATGAAACGAACATTCCCCAATCGAACACAGCTACGACCAACTCAAAATCAAAACAGGTCTGTTTATTCATGGGCCCTACACCATTCAGGGAGAACAAACAACATAATAACCGCACTGAGAGCAGATATGACTGCTTGGATTGTGGGGGAACGAGCTCATCATTCCACCACAAAAAAGATGAGCATACGATAGCGATGAGAATAGAACATGGGAAATTTTGGATATTTCCATTCCAAAGTCGATGACATTATCTAGATTGAGGTTCCACACACCCTCGGCAACTCCTGACTGTGCGTGAGCTTCACCCCGAGACCTGTGGCTGGGGCCCTGATAGCTGAAGCATCTCCTGCCTCACAGTCAAGCATTTTCATCTTCTGGTCTCTAATTCCTTCTCCCATTTGATGATTCAAACAACCACGATGGTCGTACATTTTCAAAGGGACGCAACATGATGACTTAGAATGTCCGAACAGGCCATACTGGTGGCGCACAAGAGAGCGGTCCAACGAACTAAGATCCGGTACCAACAAGGATAGTTTCTTGGAGACAGGTTCCACCGGCCTGCACTTCTTTTCAGGTGGGGAACCTTCGTGGAAGTCGACCACCGTTAATCACACCCAAAACTCTAACGACGATGATACATTTCATCTTTACTAACCCAGAAATGAATCCTCAAATAAATCTAGTGAGGTACAAACCTTAACTACCATGGGACTTCCCAAAAACCCGAAGACATACTAACTTTCAGAACAATACAACTACCTCTAACAGACTGTGATTACCTCGAAAATAAATCAACACAAAAAAGGAACTGATAACTGAGCATAACTCATTGACAACTTTGGGAGGCTTTCTGGGTGGTATACTCATAACAACATGAAAAAAACACAATCTAAACTGGCATCAATCCAAAACTCAATCTAGGCAGCAACACAAGCTAAGGAAAATTGGCCCATAATCCAAACATATACAACAAAAGGAGAAATCACTTTTCGAAAACCATTATTTCTTTAAAAAATTTAAAACTCACCTATGTCACTTTATGAACTGTCACACATGCGTTCATTCAATCCCACTCACATCATCTATGAACAAGTTCCCCCCACGCACTATCCATACATACCCACACACGTGTGACCCTCCATAAGGAGTGCCAAGGTTCAAGCACTTCTTTTCCTTACCAAATCCAAACCAATACACCTCCTCTTTAAAAACCCACTTTAATAATTTCAAAAAAAATTGGAATAAACACTTTTCTATTTCAAAACCAATTTCGCTTTTAATGCACACTCAAATCAACTGAGATTAAAACAAAACACAAGCAATAATAACCCGTTGGAATGAGGAACTAGTGCATATTTCTGACCCAGCGACATGGTGGTGAGCCATACCCCAAGTAAAGCATAACACTAAGAGGACCTTGTGCTGGAAACTTGGACTCCACATGGGTCACCACCCCATGTGAGGCCACAAAGTGAACTGATTCGCCTCCATTGTCATCCCTCAATCCAAAGAAAACAAAGATAAGAGACTCAAATCCCGGACTAACCCTGGTAACTCAGGTCTCGTCACGAGCGGTGGTGATCAGGCACCGACCCATAACCTACCTTCTGAGCCTCGACAGTCCTAATCTCCTTCTACCAGACATCCCAAATAACAAAGGGCGCTCTGAAAAGTGAGGTCCACTAAGGGCCAACCTGCTCTAATACCAATTTTTCATGAACCAACCCGGGTCAACCCTGAACCGATCACCTGATCCGGTCCACAACATGACCCGAGAGGCGTTCCTAATCCTTTAGGGATGGCGAGAAGTGTTGGGGCATCAACAGAGGCGGTGGGAACGATTTCACCCAATAAAAATAAATAAATAAATCAGCAAAAATAAAACAGAGTAGTGCAGAATAAATAGACAGTGTAAAGCAAATAAACAAGAAAAAAAAATAAAACTTACCGAAAGAGACAACCACTATCTCCGTGTGACCTCGCAGGTCACTCTCCAACTCACAACCAAACGACGCCCAAGGAAAACGCACCCAAGCTATAGCCTGCACAACACTAAAAATAGAAAAATAACTATAGGTGTGAGTATTAAAACTTAGTAGGCTAGCCCGATATCTATTCCCATTGCACTACCTTTAAATAAAGAAATTTACTAATTCCAGGTTTGAACTAAATATACAAAATATTGGTTTTTACACACACACACTTTCATTTCTAAAAAAATATCAGTCCATTGCCCTTTTTAATTTTAAAACAAGTTTAATGTTTGAAAGGAATAGGTATATTTCTTTTTAAAACATTTTCTGTGAACCATTTATAAATTCGAACTCCAGTTATTAGCCAAAAAGGAAAAACCACACATATCACACAACACACACCAAGGGAAATGGAAAAAGTGGAAAACAGGGGCTAGAAACTGAACTAGTCCTCTCAACCGTCTACCACATACATATAAACACCAAAAGAAACATGGGTCAAACCTAGAAGATCGTGAACAATCCAGAACGTACTATACATCTGACTCATCCTGAAGGCATGCCCTAACTCGATGACGTCATAACGCCCTAATGCTCGACATAGCCCTGTATGGCCTAACGGAGGGGCCCAATCCCCATAGCAGCAATAAATCAGTATTCCGTTGCTATGGGGCCACTAGCTAGTGCATAATCTAAACTAGTGCAGCAATCATTCTCAGAAGATTCACACACTATGCCAGGTTCCCATGTCAAAAAAAGCAATAAAAAGGGGTGTGTTCACAATGTAAATCAATCAGTCACGATGCACAAACATCACATACAGCTCACACAATAAATGCACACCAAAGATCACACCTGAATGGGTTTTCCAAAAAAAATTATTTTATTAAAGTTCCAAATGGGCCTTCACAAATTTTAAAGCAAAACCTCATTTCTCAAGAAAACCCAAAACACTTGTTCAGAAGAAATCAGTTATCTTTAAAACTAGAAGTACATTTAAAATTCCATGAATTATGTTTAAAAGAAAAAACTTGAATTATTTCAATATTGGGTGTCCTCTCATCAAGAAAATATTTCAGGTGTCGTGTATAAAATAAACAGCTCTTTTTCACACCAAATAATCATTTAAAATTTAATTATCTTATATTATTTTCTATTTATTAAAATTAATAAAAAATAAATCAATTAATAAATTCTAAATCTAAAGGTGAGTACATTTGGGGACCCACCTCAAGAACGAGGTGTGACGACAGCGCAAGCTCGGAAACCAGGCACGACGACGGCGCTCACTCAGAAACAGGTGTGACGACTGCGCTCACTCGGAAACACCCCGCATGGGTCCTAAAATGTCAAACTGACCCAAAAAATATATTTAATTAATTAAAATTCTAATCAAACCAGGGTATATATATATATATAATAAAATATCAAACTAAGCATAAAATAAAAGGGTATACCCATCAGGGGGGCTGCGACAAGAAACGGACTATCGAAGGGTGTCATGCCGGAACAGCGGAAGTTGCACGGATGGACGTGGTCTGACCAGGGGGTGTGTCAAGGGCCGCCGGACAGCGGCGAGTAGTGTGCAGGCAGCATGTGGGTGAGGCGGACGGGAGCCAGGGTGCCAGGCAGTTGTAGTGCAAGGCGGTGCTACAAGGGGGGAGGGATGCTGGATGCCGATTAGCTGGAGCAGGGAGGTCCGAGGAGGGAAGATCGTCGGTGGGATGCTCGATCGCAGCAAGGGGACGGGTACTGGGCGAGCAGGACGTGGAAGCAGGGGGTTTCGGAGGGCGTACAATGGGGCAGCTGGTGGACAGGGCAGGCTGCAAGCGCGGAGGCCGGGATGCAGGGAAGGCAGAGAAAGCAAGGGGGAAGAATCTCGCAGCCGGTGGGCTGGATGCTAAGGGAGGAAGAGGGCAGGCACCCTAGCGGAGGCTGGACAAGAGGGATGGCAGGTTGTTGGTGCGCGGCAGGGGCGAGGTGCAGCTGGCGATGCAGACTGGGACCAGGGAGGATGAGCCGGACGGGGAACCGAGGTGGTCGGGTGCCACGTACAAGAATCTAGGGGTTGGCTCATGATCTGCAGGAGGGCTGGCAGGTGGAAGGTGAGCAGGGAGGACGACGTGTAGCGCCAGGAGTAGGAGAGGGTGATGGGCCCCATGCATGGCTACTGTGCGGCGGAAGCAGGAGACGGCCACGGACAGGGGAGGCTAGAGGCAGAGGAAGGAGCGGGAGAGGAGGTTGGGCTGGTGTGTGCGATGGAGACCAGGAGAGGAGGGAGGTCGTGGCGTCGGGCAGCAGTGGCCAAGGAGGGAGACCGGTAGGCGACGGGGCTGCTGCAGCGGAAGGGCGATGGGGCTGCTAGCTATTGCTACGCGAAGAAAGGAGCAGGAGGGCCGGCTGGGGAGAAATGCAGTTGGGGAGCGGGTCGTGTGGGAGAAAAGGAAACCCGCGTGGAAGATGGAGGAAAAGAAAAAAAAAGGAAGAAAAGAAGAAAGGGAGAAAAAAGAAAGGAGAACAAATAAAAAAATAAGATTAAAAGAAAATAATAATAATAATAATAATAATAATAATAATCTAATATTAATATTATTATTAATAACAATAATAACAAAAATATTATAAATTTTTTTTGTTATTATTATTAACCATTTTATAAAATTCTTTCCAATTTAATTTATTCTTTTAATTTTATCATTTATCCACACAGGTGGGCAACCACGCACTCACCAGGTCCGAACGCACGATCTTCGCTTGTAGTACAGAGACCGCGCACCCACCCGGACCAAATGTGGGGCGACCGCTAGCATTGTGGTGACTGCGCACTGGCCTGAAACCCACCGAAAACATCAATGCTTCAAAGAAAATTCAAACCTGGACACAACACAACTCTTCCCAAAGTCACAGGACCGAGAAAAGAGTAAAAACATGGGTAAAAGTGGTCAGGGTGTGACATTATTTCTCACAAATTCTTAAATAAAACAATATAACTCTTAAATGGTAACTCAAATCAGAAATCAGAGGCCAATTTTGAGTCTGAAATATGGTGTTTACCCATGGCGTGACATAAAATGAGTTGGGGCAAGTCATTTGGACTCCTCCCTCATTGGAGGTATGTTCAGTGAGTTAATTAACTTTTAAATTAATTTATTCACTCATTTATTAGCTAGAAGATATGTTTATAATTATATCATCATGGAAAAATTTAAATAGTTAGCCTCATAATCCAAGAATTTCCAACAACGCTCTCCTTCTTCCTTCTGGTGGCGGGTCACGTCATATGACGTTGAAACTCCAGATCGGAGAAGATCATAAAGTAGCAAATGCAACGGCTTCTCTTGATCATTGTAAATTGCTTTCTTCATTAGAAATTGATCTATAAACCAAGTATAACTCTTCTTTTGGTGTTTTTACTCTCTTTTATTAAATTGATTCAGTATATCCATTTTTTTCTTGGATATGTGCCAATTGTTAGCTGATTTCATGTGCACGGGTGAAAAAACCTGTTTATCTTCAATTGTTTTCTAACCTCAGTCTTCGGTTCTTTATCATTGGCCAATAATTCTTGGAAAATGATGTTTAAAACTTTGGTTTTGTGCTTTTATCCCATGTTTCTTTATGTTCTTAACCAATTGAACTTCTCGGTCCCGGTTCGACCTTATCGGGTGGCACCAAACCTGATTAGACCCCCTGAACCATGATGAAAACACATGCATGGAACGTATAGAAAAATCAAAAGTGGATCTAGGATCATTACAAGGCTTGGATTCTTTTTTTGATGATTTTAAGATCAAGGAATCATGTTGGAAATGAACCAAGGTGTGCAGAACCTTTGATGGATCTACGAAGAGCAACAAAGTTGATTTCTGATGAGCGGTGGCCAAAAACCATGAATCATGGCCAGATCCACTCATCTTAAGAAGATTAAAGATGGTGTCTATGGCGTAATGGAAAAATATTAAGCATGTGAATTGAATCTGAATATTTGGAAAAACTATGAAAAACCATACTACGCATTATGTACAAGGATGAACACACAGCATTTATCCCCCTCAATGGCAAGGGATAGGGTTTCAAAAATGTTAAAGATGAAAAAAAATGTATCTCTCCTACATGTCATGTATCCCTTACCCAGATAGGAACCCATGTGATGAATCGCATGGGCGAGAAGCTTTGTGGAAGTACATGTCCAGGTATATGGTCGTTTACTTTGGTGCACAAACATTGACAGGTCACATGGGTGGCACCCCGTGTGAGGAAACACTTCATGTATAGAGTACACAGAAAGTTCACACGAGTGGCACCCCATGTGAGGAACACACTATGTATAGATTATATGCACATGGGGTCTAGTACATGGACACAATAATCAGTACACTACCTGGTCCTCCGGTATCTTGGATACAACATGTAGTCCACCTGTACAATGTGTACTACTACATGGTTAAGATCCATTTTCCGTCCAGGGACACGACCAGGTTGTGGAGCGGGACCACACACCATGTGGGTCCCCTCATATTCCATGTACCCATTAACCTCCTTTGAGAAAACTTTAAGGTTCTTTATCCCCATTGTTTGAACTTGTATTTTGGCTTGCGAGTAGCCTATCTTGAGTGTTTTTTTCATAAAACACAATCGTGACCTCAATTGTAGATTTTGAGATATGATGTGAAATGTTCCGGGCATGGCGCTTATTTACATGATGCTTGATGATAGCAATGATCAGGAAGGATCACCGGAGGCTACCTTCTGAGTGGAACCCCCTACCAATTAGGGTATAGGTCCTTGATGACACCAGAGTGGTACCCCCTATTATACCAGGGCGTGGGTCCTTTAATTCCTAGTGGCACCCCTATCGGTTAGGGCATGTGCCCTCAATGACAACAGATTGGTACCCCCTATTTTACAAGGGCGTGGTTTCACGACTTCTGAGTGGCACCCCCTACCGGGTAGGGCATGGGTCCTCAGTGACACCATAATGGTTCCCCATATCGTAAAAGGGCTTAGGTCCTCGATGACCAGAGTGGTACCATCCATCAGCATGGGTGCAAGTCCTCTACATATCAAGTGTAACCCCTATCTATCTAGGGTACAGGTCCTTGTGACACTATGTGGAACCCCCCCATCGACATGGGTGCGGGTCCTCTCCAGATACATACAGTCTGAAACGCCACTGACATACTATAGCATGGGTCCTCTACTTTGAGTTTTTTCCCCCTCAACTATGCAGCACAGTGAAGAGGCATTGTTTGAATTGGACGGATACTCCAATTCAGTCACGTGAGATATTGGGTATCGTAGATGAACTTTTGAAACTATTGGATACTCTTCTCCTTGGGTTGAACTATGAGATGGAGATCCCCTTTCTCTCTCATTTGATCTTCTTTTGATTGAGCATATATATATCCTTCTATATCCACACCTTGGATTAGGTTACTCTCCTTCCAGGAGAGGTGAAGACATGTGGGTTATACCACATGCTTTCTATGTTTAGCTTCTCGTGGTTAGATGAGTCTACTCTCCTGCTATAGGTGGAGAATAATTGACAGGTGGTTCATCTACTCAACGTTTTTATCCCCATATGTTTGGATGATCTTACTTTTACTCTTATTGGGTTGAGATGTTCTCTTTTATTGTATCTTGCATCTACTATATTTCTATTTCGATTGTATCTCTTACTGTTCCCCCCTTCAACTTTCAGGCTGTCCTACTGGGTATTTATATACTCACCCATGCATGGGCCTTTCTTGCACATGTCATGTATTACGCAGGTGATAGATAGGTCAACTATGACTTTAGAGGATCTTAAGGATATTGGGTTCTTAGATGACGTATGGTGGTTAAATCTTGGTATCAAGAGTTGGACCCTCTTTTAGATGTTTACTTTCCCAGTTTTGTCAGTTCGGGACATATTTCTAGCTGGGAATGTATTTTTTCCCTTTTCTTTTCATTTTACACTACCTTACATTTGTATTGTCTAGAGGTTAATGTCTGATTAGTTTATTTTATATCAGTGTTGCAAATTTTACTCTTTCTTTTTTCACCTTTGCATTGAGATGGTTGTGTGTGTGCCTAAAAGTACATAGGAAAAGTCCTCCCTAAGTTAGTTATTCCTTTAGTGATTTTTCCCCCTAGCCTATGGAGGCGGGCTTGGGGTATTTTTGGTTCAAGCCCTATCTCAGGTCGGGTCGTGGTAGATTGTTATCTGAGCAAGTTCATTCCTTGGGATGTTTTTTGGACTATCCCCATTAAGAGGATTTTCTTGGGTTTAGGGAAATGGTTTCAAAGTGTCTTGAGTGCATATATCAGGCTAGGGAATCTAGTGATGGTGTGAAAACTGACGTATCTATTCACTAGGACCTTGACTACTAGCTTTCAAACTCGGCATGATGAAACATTGGTTGCAAGGATAAAATGGTACACGCATCATATAGGATTTACTCTTTGACTATATTTCTTGATTCATCACCCCATTTTTTTCACATATATATATATATATATATATATATATTCTCATCTGAACATGGTACATCTTGATAAATCTCAATATTCCTCTGTGATGATAGCCAGAAGGGATACCAGTTCTGGATCATGATGATGATCTGATGACTGATGAGGCCTCAGTTCAGGGTCCATCCCGCGACCCCCTTCCTCTATGTGGATAGGTATTATCACCTACACCTATAGATAAATAGATAATTCAAGAAAAGTAGGCTGAGGACACATATAGGCTTAGCATGCTCTGTGATTTCTAGTTCCAGAGGCCACTGATGATCTACAGTGAGCCAGATCCTCATGCAATAGAGGAATGGATGGAGTCGGTGTTCCATATATTTAGTCTTGTTTGGTCCCCAACAGATAAGGTGGTTTCACTAGAATCTATCATTTTCCATGGAGTATCTAGGCTCTAGTGGAGCCTCATTACACATATTCATGATGATTCGACACTCTCATGTCATGACTTCCAATATTTATTCCGTGTGGAGTACTATAACACCCCAAGAATTTGATAGTATGCTTCTCTTAAATACTTTAAATTAATTAGATATCCTATATTGCATGAATCCCGGAGCCTCTATGAAACAACACTTGGTCATTTATAGGAGAAATTCATAACCTAGCCATTAAACTTAAATTTTCCACTTCTTCATTTTGAATTTCTTTAAACAAACATACACAATTACGATCAGGATGATATTTGGAGTCTAATAAAATCGAGTTAATTTTTTATAAATAGTAACATACCCTTATTAATAGTAACATACCCTTATGAATAGTAATATGACCCTTATGAATGGTAACCTTACCCATGAAAGTGTAAATAAAATCTAGGCACCTTAAAAATAAAGATGAATATTTTAAGTGATGGTATTATTAGATTAAATAACTATTTAAATTAAAATTAAAATTTATCATATTTATAAAATTATTTTTGAAAAATAGAGTTCCTTTTTGGATTCTATATGTCGAAAAATGGTTAGGGTGAATTTTTTGTATTTTTTTGAAATACTTTAATTTTTGGTGAATAGTAAAATACGATAAATTATGATAAATGTTAAATACATGATTTATTGAGTCATGGATAATGTCCTGCTGATGTAAGAACACTTGTTTTGAACTAACATGCAATTATTACTATTTTTTGTCATGGAATCATCACTATTTCTTGTCTTAGGGAAAATTAATAAACCAATGAAGAAAATGATTTCAAAACAATAAAATTTAACCTCTAAAACCCATAAAAAAGAAAATTAATGAACCTAATAAGGTTATAATAAATAGATTACATGTATATTAGGTTCTTTAATTATTAATTAATTAATAAAAATTTTATTATTTAGGTCATTAATATCAATCGATAACACCTTCGGGCATAAGGTAAGGGGTTTCTCATCTAACTTTTATTTCCATGGGATTTCCATTGTTCGCCACTTATTTATTATATGTGGTGTATGTTTACTACCATATGGTATATAATATAATTATTCTCTTTATATTCATGGTATTCATTGATTCACTTGATGATTATTAACTATATTTATTACAATGTTGTAAGGGACTTTGTTTCGATTTCCATTTCATTGTGATTTACTTGGTATTGTGTACCTAATAATTAGTATGTGGTGTACCTACTACCCCTTTGATGTCATTTTTAATTTGAAATTGTAAATATATTATGTATCCATATTCTGGTTTCATGGATATGATTATTTTATTAAGCTATATACACTTTTACATATGGTGTTTATTTAGAATATTGTTTTAACTATGGAAATATTGATGAATCTGTAGCCTCTCCTCTATACGGATATTGAGAAGGAATATTGAACTTGTATTAAATCTATGTATAAAGAATTATTTGGTCTTGAATTTATGGGTGCGGTCCGCTGTAGTCCCTCGATTCATCGACAGGTCTCATGAGACAAGTCAATTGGCGACAAACCCGTTGAGTTTGTTTCCAAAAGAGAATCGGACGGGTATCTACCCACAGACTTAAACTGTTTCAACAGTATAGTGGTATCATGTTCAAGATACATGAAATCCAATTAATAATAATTCTCTTAATTCTTTTTTAGTTATTAATATCTATGATATTTTCACTATGACAAAATCTATGGATGCAGTTTCATTCTCAGTTTATTAATGGAGTGTGTCTATCATTTATTCACCATGACTTATTGACTATGAAAACTTAATTATGATTCAATTATTTTTTATTCATGATTTCACTATTTTTAACCCTTATATATCATTTTAGCTTTCCCCATTCATCTGTTTACCTTCAACGAGTTATGAAGAGGAGAACTTTTATTGAGTTCTCATGGATATAGTTTATTATTATTTTTATTATGTATTGTATTTTTGTTACCTTTCCCAATTTAATATGAGTTACATGTATGTATATAGTTTCTTCAAGACAACTAAACTGGTTTTTCCTTTGGGATTTGATTCCTTGTAATAATGATAATGTAATAAAGTAATGCACCGGCTCTGGCCTTCTGGGGTCTGGGTGTTACAGTTGGTATCAGAGGAATATTAGTAGCAACCATGGAAACTAGATTTAGGAAAGATATTTTAGAGGACATAGCCCTAAGTTATACTTTAAAGATAATCATAGAAGAACATACTTTAATTTTGGTAAACTAGGGATTATGTGAGTCTTCCTAGAAAATACATCCCTATCAATATACTACAAGTGGATGTGGTTCTTAAACAGATGTACCTAGGAGTAATAACTCCGAAAAGGAGTTCCGGGCTTGACCTGGTGTATCCTGGTACACGAAAATGGGCCTTACTTCGCACCTGGTTTGATACTCCCAAGGGATATGCTTAGGATAATTCACATTTTCATTACAAACCATTATGATGGATTTAAAAGAAAATATAAACAATGTTTATGATTATGAGATTAGTTGTGCATAAATTTTCATATTATATTAACTGTTTTCTAGTTAGATGTTATGAACTACGACCTAATTTAATATATGACATTGTTTAGTGATGGCGCCTAAGGGAAGAAGGGGAATCAATACCCATGGAAAATGTAGGGGTTTCCCAACTTAGTAAGTCAACACAATCAATGTTTGATAAGATCAAATCATGACCATATTAGGAAAACTTACTCAGGTTGTGATGAATAACCATGTGACACCTGTACTGGATTGTTTCATGTAGTAGAATCCCCCATATTTTAGTGGGACTACTAATCCAGTGGTAGCTGAGTAGTAGATCAAGTCCCTTGAAAAAATATTTCTAGCATTAAGATGCAATGAAAATGAAAATTTGGTATTGGAAGTATATTTCTTTAAGTGTGATCCTGATATATAATGGTCCTTGATCAGAAATATCATGGAGGAAGAAGAAATAGAAGATATAGAATGGAGAAATTTTAAGGAAATATTCTTTGACAAATATTTTCCTCGTGAACAACAAAATGAAATGAAGAGTAAATTCCTTAGCCTAAAGCAAAGGCAAGAAGAGAGTGTTGTGGAGTATAAGGATACCTTCACAAGATTATCTAGGTTTTCTATAGATTACTTATGTGATTCAAAAGATAGGATTAATCATTTATTTGAAGGTCTTAAGTCAAGTCTTCAAAGGGAACTAGCTTCTCAAATATTTTCATCATATGATAAAATTGTATTAGGTTTCATAAAAATAGATAAGGAATTTGCTAGATCAAATTTGTACAAGTTAAATCAAGATAAGAAGAGAAATTTTAATAACCATGGAAAATCTCAAGCACCAATAAAGAAGAAGGGAATGAATCAATTTCCATTATGTGAGAACTGTGGAAATAATCATCCTGGGAAATTCTTGAAAGGTATGGGAGTTTTCTATAAGTTTTAAGAAAAGTATCATCGATCTAGTGAATGTGAGGGTAAGATATAAGTCAATGATGTTCAATGCTACAATTTTAGAGATATGGGACACTTTTCAAATGAGTGTCCTGATCTCCAAGTAAACTTGCATCAGAAAAGGCTACAAGATCATGGAAAAGTTTATGCAATTACAAATGTGGAAGTTGAAGTTCTTAATGATGTGGTGGAAGGTACTTTAATTGTTCCATCAAACTTATCCAATGATTTATTTGATTCTAAATCATCGCATTCATTTATATCTTCCCTGTTTTCAAAGAAAATTATACATGTCCAATTTGATTTAATAAAGGAGTTGTTAGTCAAAACACCTAGGGGATGTATCATTGCAACAAATATGTGTCGATCAGTCCCCCTTATGACACATAAATGTACTTTAGTTTCTAACCTTATCACCACAAAAATGATTGACTTTGATATAATTCTTAGTATGAATTGGTCGTCAAATTATGATGCGAAGATCTATTTCAAGAAGAAGGAACTTACAGTTTTTTAAAATGGTGTAAAATCCCTTATCTTTAGAGCGAAAACCTCACCATCTGATTCTTATCTAGATCTACCTCCAGTAGCTCTACTGAATGAAATTCTAGGAGAGGAAGAGAACACAATATCTATGGGTGAGGAAATAAATCTTCAAATTTAATATGTACCTATTGTGCAAGAATACATTCATGTATTTCCAGAGGATTTATCTAGACATCCTATAGAGCTAGAAGTTGAATTCTCTATTGATTTAATTCCTGGTGCAAGACCTATATCAAAGGCTCCCTATAGAAAGGACACTGTGGAATTAGTGGATATAAAGAAGAAACTAGAGGAATTGAGTGAAAAAAAAAGATTTATTCAACCTAGTGTTTCTCCATGGGGATCTCATGTCCTATTTGTCAAGAAGAAAGATGGGTCCATGAGGCTATACATTGATTATAGAGAAATCAATGCTATTATAATAAAGAAAAAGTATCCTCTTCCACGAATTGATGATTTATTTGATCAACTTTATAAAGCCCAATATTTTTCGAAAATTGACCTTCGATATGTATATCATTAGTTGTGTGTGTGGAAGGAATATATTTCAAAGACAGTATTTTAAACCAAGTCTGGGAATTACAAGTTTACAGTGATTCCTTTTGGACTCACTAATGCACCATCTATTTTCATGGATCTAATGAATAGAGTTTTCAAGGAATATCTTGATGACTTTGTTGTGGTATTTATCAATGATATCTTAGTATACTATAAAATCTATGAAAACCATGAGAATCACTTGTGTATTATTCTGAAAACTCTTAAAAGAAATGAATTATATGGGAAGTTTAGAAAATGTGAATTTTAAATTCATTTGGTTTCTATTCTTGGACATATTGTCTCTAAGGATGGAATCTTAGTTGATCATTCAATGACAAAGGTAATCCAATAATGGCCCATACCAACTAACATAACCTAGGAACGTAGTTTTATTGGCTTAGAAGGTTACTATCGGTGCTTTGTTTACAATTTTGACCAATTGGATAACTAGCTAACCAAGATCACAAGTAAAGGGGATAAGTTTGTATGGATGAAAGAATGTACAAAATTCTTTGAAGAATTGAAAAAAATATTGGTCAATTCTCCCATTTTGAATCTTCCATCTGGAAATGATGGATTTGTGATATACGATGATGCATCAAATAATGGGCTGGGTTGCGTCCTTATAAAAAATGAAAAAGTTATTTCTTATACATCAAGGCACTTGTAGACTCATGAGAAAAATTACGCAACACATTATAATAAGTTAGTATTCATAATCTTTTCTCTTAAAATATGGACACATTATCTCTACGATGAAAGATTTGAGATATATACGAATCACAATAGTTTGAAATACATTTTTACATAGAAATAACTCAACATGAGGAAAAGTTGATGGCTCGAGTTACTCAAAGATTATGATTGTTCAATATACAACCACCCAAGAAAGGAAAATAAGGTGGTAGATGCATTAAGTTGGAAATATTATGGACTTCTAACCCAAATAATGATTGAGAGAGATCATATATTCATGGATCTACTGAACATGGATATGGGAATTGTTAAGGAAGGGGAAACATCTTTCCTCTTTCAAATGATTGTTAAAACATCATTACTAGAGAAGATAAAAATCTCTCAGTCTAATGATGAGAATCTACAAAAGAAAATCAAATCTATTAAGGATATAAGATTGGAAGACTTCGTGTATGAGGATGGAGTTAGGAAATTTGGGAAGAGGTTATGCATTCCATCAGAACCAGAGCTAAAAAGGGAACTATTAGACGATACTCATAGATCAAATTTATCTATACACCCTAGTATCACTAAGATGTATAGATATTTGAAGGAACATTTTTATTGGGATAACATGAAGCAAGAAATTGATGACTATGTGTTAAGGTGTCTAGTTGTCAACAAGTGAAGGTCTAGATGCAACATCCTAGAGGGTTCATGAAACCTATACCCTTTTCTATGTGGAATTTGGATGAAATTACAATGGATTTTGTCACAGGACTACTGAGGACACCTATAAGGAATGATGAAATATGGGTAATTATTGATCATCTCACAAAATCATCACGTTTCCTTGCTTTAAGAGATAATTTACCACTTGAGAACCTGGAAAGACTTTTTATTAATGAAGTTGTAAGATTTCATGGTGCACCTTTATCGATTGTGTCCAATTGAGATCCCTGATTTACATCAAAATTCTAGAAAAGTCTCCAGAAGGATTTGGACACAAAGCTTCATATGAGTACTTATTATCACACCCAAACCGACGAGTAGTTTGAAAGGACTATTCAAACACTAGAATATATGTTGAGATCATGCTCTCTTGACTTTCGAGGTATGTGGGATCAATACTTTCCTTTGGTGGAATTTTTTTATAATAATAGTTTCCATTCTGGCATTAAAATGGTTCCATATGAAGAATTATATGGTAATAGGTTTCGAACTCCAACTTGTTGGGATAAAGTTGGTGAGAGGAAACTTAAAGGCCCGGAACTTATCAAAGAGACAACTGTAAAGGTAAAGAAAATTCAGGCCCATATTAAAGCATCCTAAAGTTGGAAAACGAGTTATGCTGACAACTAGAGAAAGGATTTGGAATTTCAAATAGGAGATCATGCCTTTCTAAAAGTATCTTCATGGAATGGTGTCTTAAGTTTCGGTAAGAAAGGGAAACTGAGCCACATGTACATTGGACCATTTGAAATTATAGAAATAATTGGAGTTGTAGCTGACCATTTAGCAATGCCACCAAGTCTCTCCAAAGTTCATAATATGTGTTGCGTGTCGTTTTTGAAGAAATATATGAAAACCCCAATGCATTTACACACTTATTAAGAAATATAACTAGAACATGATTTATCATACTGTGAAGATCCTATCAAGATTCTTGACACAAGGGAGCAGATATTGAAAAATCGGACAAATCGTCTGGTAAAGGTTCTTTGGAGAAACCATAAAATGGAGGAAGAAACATGGGAACCTGAGGATGTTATGAAGAATAACCACCCACGTCTTTTTTAAGGTCTTTATACATGAAAAATTTCATGGAATAAATTTATGATGGTGGAAATAATATAACACCCCAAACATTTTATGGTATGTTTCTCTTAAATAATTTCTATTCATTGGATAGCCTATATTGCATGAATCACTTAGTCTCTATGAAAAAACACTTAGTTTATTGGAGAAATTCATAACCTAACACATTGAACTTAAATTTTCCATTTCTTGTTTTGAATTCCAAAAAATAGACATACACGGTTACGATCAAGGTGATATTTGGAGTTTGATAGAATCGAATTAATTTTTAGTGAATAGTAAATTACCCTTACGAATAGTTACATACCCTTATGAATAGTAACATACCCTTATGAATATTAATATGACCCTTATTAATGGTAACCATACCCATGAAAGTGTAAATAAGATTTAGGCACCTTAAAAATGAAGATGAATATTTTAAGTGTCGGTATTTCTTGATTAAATGATTATTTTAATTAAAAAATAAAATTTCTCATGATTATAAAATTATTTTTGAAAAATAGAGTTCTTTTTTGGATTCTACATGTCGAAAAATTATCATGGTGAATTTTTGGGATTTTTCTAAAATACTTAAATTTTTGTGAATAGTAAAATGAAAAAAAAATTGATAAATGCTAAATACATGATTTATCAAGTCATGGATAATTTCCTGATGATGTAAGAACACTTGGTTCGAACTAACATGAACTTATTACTATTTTTGGTCATGGAATCATCACTATTTCTTGTCTTATGTAAAATTAATAAACAAATGATTAAAATAATAAGAAAACCCTTCTCCCCTCCACTATAGAAGCAACCCCTCACCCCCACTTCCTCCCACACCACTAAAGCTTTAATAATTAACTAAGTTATGCCAAATAAACTTCCAAAGCCCTCCACCCACGTCCAAGACCTACTGGTCTCACCAAAAGTCCAAAAACAAAGACCTTAAGTAGATTCTCAAGGATGAATACTCACGAGGTGAACCTCTCTTCCATTTTCTTTCAACTTCATTTACAAGTTCCATTATTTTTTTGCTCTCCCCTAACCTCCCCGCATCCAAATGTTATGATAATTCCATTACCTTAAATTGAATGTAATTTTATTATGCTAATTTAATATTTCATCATCATCTCTTTTTCCCCCTCCTCTTACACTAAAAATGAAAATATCGTCCTTGATGTGTTAATTTATCACATTCAAGGATGATGGGTTTTCAATTTCTATTACTATCTTCAAGACTAATAATTAAACATTTTTAATGGTTGAAAAAGATCATAATTTATGTATTTTATATTATTCAATGTTTGGGAATCCTTACACACTCATAATATAAAATAATAATACAAAACAAGTTCATTGTGCACAAAACTGCCATGTTAATCCAAGCGTTTATCATTAACATTTATCTAATGATTCATCCTCATGGTATATAACCAAAATCATTATAAGATAATTTATATCTCTGTGATTTCACTAATAATATATATATTAAAAATTCTGGACGTTTCAGCACATTTCAAACAAACTTCCATTCATGAATAAAAGTAAATTGATCATGAAAACCAAGGAAGAAAATGTTTCCAAAACAATAAAATTGAACCTCTTAAACCCATAAAAAGGAAATTAATGAACCTAATAAGGTTATAAAAATAAATTAAATGTACATGAGGTTCTTTAATTATTAATTAATGATGCTAAATTTTATTATTCAGGTCATTAAGATCAATCGAGAACACCTTCGGGCATAAGGTAATGGGTTTATCATCTCACTTTTATTTCTGTGATATTTCCATGGTTCGCCACTTATTTCTTGTATGTGGTGTATGTTTACTACCATTTGATATATAATATCATGATTCTATTTATATTCATGGTATTCAGTGATTCACTTGTTGATTATTAACTTGATTGAATACAATGTTGTAATGGACTTTGTTTCGGTTTTCATTTCATTGTGATTTAATTGGTATTGTGCAAATAATCATTATTATTTGGTGTACCTACTACCCATTTGAGATCATTTTTCATTTGAAATTTTAAATATATTATGTATCCATATTCTGGTTTCATGTATATGATTATTTTCTTAATTCGTATACCCTTTTACATACGGTGTTTATTTGGAATATTGTTTTGACTATGGAAATATTGATGAATCTATATCCTCTACTCTAAACAGATATTAAGAAGGCATATTGTACTTATATTAAATTTATGTATAAAGAATTATTTGTAATTCCAGTGATGGGTGGGGCCTACTATATCCCCTCAATGCATCGACAGGTCTCATGAGACAAGTCAGTTTGTGACAAACCCTTCAAGTTTTTTACCAAAACAGAACCAGACGGGTATCTGCACACAAACTTAAACCATTTTTAAGGTATAGTGGTATCATGTTCTAGATACGTGAAATTAAATTAATAATCATTCTCTTGAATAATTTTCAAATATTACTATCCATGAGGTTTTCACTATGACAAAATCTATGGATGCAGTTTCATTCTCAATTTATTAATAGCATGTGTTTATCATTTATTCCCCATGAATTATTGAGAATGACAACTTAATTATGATTCAATTATTTTTGATTCATGTTTACACAATTTCTAACCCTTGTAGAGAATTTGATCTCACCCCTTTCATTTGTTTACCTTCAACGGGTTATAAAGAGGAGACCGTTTATTGAGATCTCGTGGATGTAGTTTATTAGTTTTTGTTATGTAATTTATTTTTGTTAAATTTCCCAATATAATATGAATTACATGTATGTACCTAGTTTCTTCAAGATTACTAAACTAGGCGTTACTTTGGGATTTGATTCCTTATAATCATTCCAATGTAATAAAGTAATTCACCATCTCCGGGTTTCTAGGGTCAAGGCGTTACAAGTACTACCCCTCCAATTTGTGCTCAGTCAAGATCCAGGAGCTTATGGAGCTATAGTGGGGATGGATGATGGTGGTTGAGTATGTAGGGAGGTTCACAGACCTTATGTGGTACTCCCTTTACATTATCATAGATGGATACTTCTGAGCACAGAAGTTTGAGTTGGGGATCTACAGAGATATTTGAGCTAGCATTATTCCCTTGGGCATCCCCACCTATGTTGGGGTACTGGGGTGAGAACTAGTGACAGAGAGATTTATATCAAATGGATTCCAGATAGATGGATCTGGTTGTGGGTTCCATATATCTCAGTTGTCTACAAGATCTAGCAGATGCTAGGCATCAGGATCTCAGCATATGAGACCTTCCCGTGATCAGGCACTAACACATGGTCAAAGGCAGTGCAGTGTTCTAGGGTAGCCTAGAGAGGGGCAGTGATTTAATTCTGACGGGAAATGTCACATGACATGAGACTCCTTGACCAGACGTGATGAGAAACATAGGTAGATAGATAATGGACCATCGCTATAGAGGAAGCGTCCTGATCATAGATCTCCCAGGCAAAGACAAGGTGGTCCCCAAGGAGGTGGAGTTGGAAGAGGATCCGGAGGAGCTGTGGGTGGTGGACACCATGATTAGATACTTCCACCACCATCACTAAGCGACCCATGTCAGACTCAGGGATCTAGTGGTCAGGGCTGAAAACAGCTACAGAATTTGGAGGTTTATGATCTCACAGCACACGAGGTGATAGGAGGTACAATCAGTTTGTTTTCTACTCTTACTTCAGTATTAGTATACATAGATTCCAGCCATTCCATTATCTCTATACTCCTAATGTGAGAGATGGAGATCCCATTTGAGGTGTTATCCCAGTATCTTCTTCTTGAGGTTCCTATAGGGAACGATTCTTTTTTATCTTTCATATACTGGTAGTGAGAGATATCACTTGGTAGAGAGAGGTTCACATCTTGGTTATCACAATAAAACCCTATGATGTCTTCTTGGGTATAGATTGGTTGTCCATGATCAGGTCCTAGATTGAATGTCACCGTAGAAAAATAATATTCCTACACACTGATGGGACAAGATTCTCCTTTTCTGGAGAGAGATATCACATGGAAGAGTAAATGGGTTTTATGAGCATGAGGCTACATCCCATTATCCATTGGTTAGCGAGTTTCGCCCTTAGTGAAATTGACACTTTAGGAATTTTCAATTCCATAAGCTGTGGAGGATTATATATATGTCTTTCCTGAGGATATTCTGGGACTACCTCTCAGGTGGGAGATGAATTTTTTCATTCAATTTCATCCTAGGACAACTAAAATAGCTTCTTCAGCATATCGGATGACCCCTACCGAGCTCTGGAAGCTACAGTTGCAGTTGGAGGAACCTTAAGAGAAAGGTTACATAAGAACCAGTGTGTCTCATAGGAATCTTTGGTGTTGTTCATGAAAATGGGGGACAGAAGACTGTGGATTTGCGTAGATTATCATCGCCTGAACTAGGTCACGATAATGAACAAGTACCCCTTGTTGAGGATTAATGGCCACTTTGACCATTTTTGAGGTGAGAGATAGTTATAGAATATCGGTCTTAGGTCTGGTTACCACTAGTTGAGGGTTTGTGAGGTTTATATTCAAAATTTTGAATTTCAAAGACTCTATAAACACTATGTGTTCTTGGTGATGTCCTTTGGTGTAAAGAAATCCCTCGTCGTTTTTATGGCTTTGATGAACTAGGTTTTCCAGCCTTTATTATACCAATTTGTTGTTGTATTCATTGAAGAAATTATCATATACTATGAGTTATAGGAGGTGTATACAGAGAACTTGAGAGTGGTTTTAGATTTACTTCGAGAGAACCATCTCTATGAAAAACTCTTGAAGTGCCAGTTCTGGATTCATGGGGTTCCCTTTTTGGTGAATGTCATTTCTGGGCACAGTTTAGCTATGGACCCAAAAAATATCAACATATTGCTTGCTTGGGATCTACCAAAGACTGTGTCAGAGGTGAAAATTTTTCTTGGTTTGATGGGATACTATAGGAGGTTTGTGGCAGACTTCTCCAAAATCGCATCCCCTTTGACCACCCTGACGTGGAAGGGACATCCATTTAATTAGTCGGAGTAGTGTTAGAGTGACTTTGAGGAGTTGAGGATGAGGATGATGATTGATCCAGTGTTGAGACTACCAGAGGAAGGCATTGAGTTTGTAATTTATTTTGATTCCTCAGGAGTTGGGCCCAGTTGTGTGTTGATGCAACGGCAGGCAGTTATCGCATACCGGTTGAGGTAGTTGAGACCCCACGAGAAGAACCATGCAAATCATGACCTAGATCTGGCATCAGTATTATTCACCTAGACTATATAGAAGGACTACCATATGGGGATCACTTTGTGTTTTACTTATACCATCAATTTCTCTGGTACGTCTTCACGAAGAGAGAACAAAACCTGAGACAGTGGCTCTTATTGGATTTCTTATAGGACAATGAGTTCTAGATAGCCTATAATTCATGAAAGGGAAAAATTATAGAATATTACCTCAGTAGTAATTCTTAGGATCTCTTAGTGTGGGAGGCTTCAGAGTAGTTGGCCTCTTTGAATCTGACCTTGGCGGAGTAGGAGGGTACAAATTTTCTTCATTTGATGGTGTTAACTCCTTCACTTATCGAGCATGTGAGAGATTCCCAGCTAGGGTACATCGACTATGAGGTATTACGTGATCAAATATCTATAAGTGACTCACCATATATATATATTCTGATGGAGGTAATCACGTCATCTTGTTCCAAGGGAGAATAGTGTTTCTAGTCACATTAGGGGAGGAGGTGATGTGATAGTTCCACACTTCTCCCATAGCTGTGCATCTCAGTGTGGGGAAGATGTATAGAGACCTTTAGTGGTAGTTTTGGTGGTCCTTTATGAGATAAAGCATAGCTAAGTATGTCTATTGATTCCTCACCTGTCAACAATTAAAGGTTGATTATCAAGTTTTGGAAGGTTTGTTGTAGCCCATTGAGATCTTGAAGTGGAAGTAGGACAACATATCCATGGACTTTGTCAAAGGGATTTCATGCATAGTAAAGGGCCATGACGCCATTTGGGTGATAGTGGACCAACTCACAAAGTTGGTGCACTTCCTTACTATCAGTAAATAGAGTTCAATGGTGAGTTTGAGTTAGTTTTACATATGATAGATCATTCACCTTCATGGGGTTCCCTCGACGATTGCCTTTGATCATGATGCATGGTTTACATCATGATTGTGGAGAGGCATGCAGGAGAATTTCAGGACCCAAATGAGGATGAATACAGCCTTTCACCCCTAGAATAATGGGTAGAATGAGTGCGATATCTAGTTGTTGAATGATATGTTGTGGGATTTCATGTTATGCTTTGGGAGGATCCGAGAGGATCACTTTCCCTTGGTAGAGTTTGCTTGCAACAACAACTACAACTATACCATCGACATGACACCTTTTGAGGCCTTGTAAGGGAGACCTTGAATTCACCCTTGTGATGGATAGATATTTGTGAGACATATTTTCTGGGTTGATAGATGGTGAAGGTGATGACAGAGAAAGTCCAGGTCATCTATGAGCAGATGAAGACATCCCAGAGCAGAAAAAAAATCTTACGCATATCTCCATCATAGTCCCTTGGAGTTCGATCATAAAGACCACATTTTCCATAGAGTCTCCATACAAAGAGGATTGATGAGGTTTGTTCGGGGAGGAAAGATGTCCATGAGGTTCATCCGGCCATTTGTGATTCTGTAGAGGGTTGGTGATGTTTCTTACCACATTCTTCTACCCCTACATCTAGAGCGGGTTCATGAGGTCTTCTATGTGTCGCAGCTATGGTGATACGTGCCTGACCCCACACATATCATTGACTGGGGAGAGATGGACATCTAGGATAGACCCACCTCTAAAGATCACCTAATGGTGATTGAGGATCAATAGGAGCGGACTCTACATGGATGGACCATCCCCTTGGTCCCCATGTTAAGGAAGTATAGGAATGTGTAAGAGAGTTCCTAGGAGCAGGAGAGCCAAGTGTGGGATCAGTATCCAAGTTGCTTTCCTAGTTTAGATTTTTGGGGATGAAAAACTTCAAGGACAAAATAATTTAGAGACCTCATTTTTTATATTTAATACTTTCAAATATTTTTATATATATTTACAGAGCAAGACTCTGAGACGGAGTGTGATTCTGAGCCCCAGTGTTCTCGAAATTAATTTTATAAAAATATTAAATATATTTTATATTATGCATACGTATATTATTAAATAAAAAGGTATAAATCTTAAATGGTATATTTTATTAGAAATATAAGTCCATGGTTGAGTCTATAATGAGTTTTTTACCCTAGGCATGATATAAAATGAGTCGACGTCGGGTACTCGGACTCCTCACTCGTTGGTGGAACATCCTTAAGGCAGTTGGGTTTGGTCTTTCATTGAGACCAGAAGCTCTTAGATCTTGGGGGAGGCTTGGGGAGGGAATTTCTCATAATTTAGACAAGCTATAAGGCTTACAAGGTGTGATCAGAATAGGTGGTGAAAGGTGATATTTTTAGGAGGAGAGGGGTATTTTTTATTATTATATTCATTATTTTATTATTTTGGATCAAGACTATCAATAGTGTTGTTCTTTATTAGTAAATATATTAAATAATGAAGGATATTTCGATATAATGGTGCCTACATCATCCATACATCAACAATTTCTCAAAAATTTATTTATTTGCTTATATCGTAAATTATTGTATTTCACTATTCACTAAAAATTCAACTATTTTAGAAAAATCCCAAAAAATCACCCTAACCATTTTTCAATATGTAGAATAAAAAAATGGACTCTATTTTATGAAAATAATTTTCTAATTTTATAAATATCATTTTTAATTAAAATCATTATTTATTCGAAAAATACCAATTTTAATATTATAATCGGTATTTTGACAATTTGAAAAATTAATTAAGGTCTCATAAAATTATATTATAATTATAATATAAAAAAATATTAATTTATGAATCTATTTTATGAAAATAAATTTTCTTTTAAATCATTATATTAATTGTAAGATTTTAAATAAACATTTATGTTTCATAAAAATAACAATACTTAATTTATCATTTTTAAAATATTTATTTACTTATACTATGATATAATTCTATCATATTTTAATTTATAAAATGCCTAAATTTTTATTTATACTTTATTAGGTGATGTTACTATTCTATTTTCTGGATTACAATTCCTAATGGTCATATTACTATTACAAAAGTTCGGTTACTATTCTATCGGTATTGGTTCCTTAATTTCTATAAATACCACTTATTTGATTCTTTACTCATGAGAATAATGGTTTTATTGGATTTTCTATGTTATGTCTGTGTTTTGTACCATATAATAAGATTATAATAAGGTAAATTCAATTGATAAAGTTTAGGTTGTTACATCACCTCATTACGAGGTCATTCTTTATAGATGTAATCGTTAAACACACATTTTTATGTTATAAAACAAAAAAAAATATGTGTTTCAGGTCATCCTGAGAAAATGACACCTCAGATTGAAATTCAATATACTCCACCATTACATAATTCATTGTATGTTTGTTTTCATCTAATTTCATGGAATTTAGATATCATTTTGTTGGTTTTCTCCCAGAGATGCACGTTTTTAAAGGGCATCGAACCTTTAAAAACTACTTATTCGATTATTATAGGAATACCTCATGTAAAATTGGCATGGAGTCTACTTGTATACATAAATAATAATAATAATAATATGGTTTTCTTGTGATTTCACCTCATTATGATTTCATTTTCTATGGATCTAACTATTAAATGAAAATTTTAGTGTTTTAAAGCAACTAAAATGTGTTTTAGGTTATCTTGCGAAATTGGAACCTCATATTGAAATTACATATTCTTGACCATTCCAAAATTCACTATATGGTTGTTTTTTCTGATTTTATGGAATTCAGAGATCATTCGACTTGTTTTGACCCCCTAATGCATGTTTTTAAAGGGCGTCAAGCCTTTAAAAACTGCTTAGTTAGTCATTTCAGGTAAACCATATGTTTTATTGAAATTTTGTCTACTATTACAAGTCAAAAATAATAATAATAAAGTTTTCATATTATTTCACCTCATTTTGAGATTTTTTTTCTATGGATCTAACCGTTAAATGAACATTTAGGTGTTTTAAAACAATAAAAGTGCGTTGTCGATCCCCCTAGGAAAATGGAACTTCATATTTTTGTTCTGTATACTCAAAAATTTCACAATTTATTTTATGGTTGTTTTCCTAATATTTCATAGCATTTTGAGGCTGTTCACTTGGTTTTAACCCCATGACACACATTTTTAAAGGGATTCAAACCTTTAAAAACTATTTTATTCAATCAGTTCTGATAGACCGTAGTTATGATTGACATTCCATAGACTCATACACATAAAAAATAATAAAAAATAATTTTTCTTATTTATCACCTCATTCTGAGGTAGTTTTCTATAAATCTGATCATTAAACACTTGTTTTGATGTTTAAAAAAATTGGTTAGTCATCCAAGGAAAATGACCCCTCATATTAATTTTCCATCTACTCCACTATTTAAAAATTCATTGTACGATTGTTTCTTCTGATTTCATAGCATTATAAGGTCATTCGATTGGTTTTTATCCCCTAATTCATGTTTTTAAAGGCTACAAAACCATTAAAACTACTAATAGGGTGTTATGGGAAGACTTCATGTTTGATTGATTTTTTTTGTGCGTACACAGCAATAATAATAATAATAATATATTTTTCCTATTATTTCACCTCATTATGGGGTTGTTATATATGGATATGACTGTTAAACATGTGTTTCGGTGTTTTAAAACAACAAAAGTGTGTTTCAGGTCAGTCCAAGAAAACAACACCCTAGATTGAAATTATTTCTACTCCACCATTTAAAAATTCAATATATAGTTGTTTTTGTTGGATTTAACCACATTTGGAGGTTATTCATTTGGTTTTTACCCCCTGACACAAGCTATTAAAGTACATCAAACCTTTAAAACTACTTATTCATTAATTCCAAGTAGACTGCATGTCTGATTAATGTGATGTGTGCCTATACACATCACAAATAGTAATAATATAGGTTTCAAATTATTTCACCCCATTTCAAGGTCTTTTATTTTCAATTTGACCTTTAAACATTCATTTTGGTGTTTCAAAACAATAAAAATGTGTTTTGGTTCATCTTGGAATATGACACATTGTATTGACTTTCTATCTACTCCACCATTTCAAAATTCACTGTACATTTGTTTTTGTATGATTTCACTATATTAAAAGATAATTCGGTTAGTTTTGATCCCTTGACACATCTTTTTAAAGGGGTTCAATTCTTTAAAAACTGCTTATTCGGTCATTCCAGACAAACATTACATCTGATCGATGTTCCTTCTACCTGTACACATCAAAAATAATATTAAGTTAGTTGTCCTATGATTTTACCTCATTGTGAGTTTTTTTTCTATGGATCTGACAGTTAAATGCACATTTTGGTGTTTTAAAACAACAAAAATGTGTTTCAAGTCATCTCAGAAAACCATCACCTTGGATTTACATTTCATTTTCTCAATAATTCACAATTTTCTATATGGTTATTTTCATCTAATTTCATGGAATTTGTAAATTTTTTGGTTGGTTTTGACCCACCAATGCACATTTTTAAAGGGCATAAAACATTTAGAAACTTCTTATTCATTATTTCATGGAATACCACATCTCTGATTCATTTTTTTATACTTTTACACATCACAAATAATAATAAGTAGATTTTCCTCTGATTTCATCTTAGTATGAGGTCGTTTTCTATGGATCTGACTGTTAAATTCATGTTTTGGTGTTTTAAAATAAGAGAAGTGTGTTTTCATTCATACATAGAAAATGACACCTCATATATACATTTTTTCTATTCCATAATTACAAAATTCACAATAATTTCTTTTTCCTATGATTTCATGGAATTTAGAGGTTGTTCAGTTGGATTTGACCCCACGACAGATGTTTTTAAAGGGCATGAAACCTTTAAAAACTACTTATTTAGTCATTCAGGAGACACCACGTGTATTTTTGATGTTTTTTATACACATACACATCATGATTAATAATAAGACGAGTTTCCTATGGCTTCACATCATTTATTGGTCGTTTACTATGGATTTGACTATTAAACGCACGTTTTTTATGTTTTGAAATAAAAAAAGTGTGTTTTGGTTCATCTAGGGAAAATGACCCCATAGATTGACATTATTTCTACTCCATAATTTTAAAATTCACTATATGGTTTTTTTATAACATCCCAACCCAAATCACTAGGTTAGAGTTGGAATGCTACATGGCCTCATGCACACCTCCCCGTATACAGGAGGTTGTAGACTAGCAGTGAGGGTCTCAAGTGGAACCTTGGGGAGACTATACCCTCTGTACCATTTCATAGGATCATATAATTAAACAATAATAATATAACAAATTAGATTAAAAATTTGGAAATTAAATATGGCATACATGTAATGTAACAGATCCCAAAGTGGAAAAAAACCAAGTAAGTAGTAGAAGGAAAACTATAAAGTAAATAAACAATCATCCACAGAGTGCTCTGGTGCTAGTCCCATTCTACTCCCACTCTATGCTCCACCGCTCAACCGTTTTCCATAGGGATATTTCTATTCATCAGATCTCTAGTCACTAAATCTAAAAGTGCACCAAAATGCCCAAGTAGGGTGTGAGTAAAAGGCTCAGTAGGACACCACCAATGCATCCTAAACCTAATGAGCTTAAAATACAATTTTATTCCATAAAAAATAATTCTAAGTAAACAAACAATCCAAATTCAAGCGGTTGTTCACTAACAAAGAAACCAAAACCCCAGGTTATACTGATTTCGGCTCCATGATGGATGGATAACCAAGGTGTCAGATGAATCAAAGATTAGACACTAGAATAATGAATCATGTTTCTCAGCATTGGAATGCGACATAGTATCAATGATCTGCAAGAAGATATATAATTTGTGTGTGCAAGGTAAATGAGAGATAATCATATTCCCGTAATCATTGAGTTGAAATACTGAGGACTGAGAGCTAGTCGGCATCGTTAAGTCATTGAAGCACATCGTCGAGTAACATACTAGGTACCGAGAGCTATTAAGCATCCCCTCTTCATTGAGTGCATCCCAAGGTACCATTGTGTGCCTTCCTCAAGTACTGGACCCTTTTCTTCAGTCATGTGCATCCCTCCTCTAAAGGATAAAACAAGTCGCGGTGGTCCAGTACATGGAATCCCCTAGGCAACATCTTGTGCCTACCCCATGAATGAGACCCTCATCATCAGTCATGTGCATCCCTCCTCCAAAGGATAACACAATATGATAGTCCACCTATCTTGGATTCAAGAACAAACCCACAAGGTATACATAGTGTGGAATATATATATATATATATACAATAATAACACATCATCATGAGTAAAGTAGCACACCATATACACATAATCACATAGTAATGTGAATAAATAGCTATAAGTACTTATGACATCAAGCGTAATATATAGTTTTGGGGCTACACACATACCCATATGAATTCACTATCTAGCATGGTCATTAAGCATGTATGAACATAATCGTATTAATGAAAATAATTTATAAACAGTTCCGAAAGGTTAAGGGACTTACTACCTTAACAGTTGGAAAACCTCTCATAGTTTTTCTAGTGTCAGGTCGATGCATCAAGGTCTCAAGCTGTTGG
Source organism: Viscum album (assembly GCA_963277665.1). Classification (NCBI taxonomy): domain Eukaryota; kingdom Viridiplantae; phylum Streptophyta; class Magnoliopsida; order Santalales; family Viscaceae; genus Viscum; species Viscum album. The sequence continues at coordinate 1,467,368,486 of OY728125.1, read as the reverse complement.
CATGTCGGTTCTCAAGTTATGTCAATGGTTTTCCTAAAATCATAACATTTATTTTTATTTCCAATAAATAAAACATAACATGTGATAATTCTATCACTCTTGAAAATTTTTCAAATTATCATTAGATTTATTACACATGCTGATAAATTTTAATTATCACTTTACCCTTTTAAAACATCACATAAAATGATAAACATTTTTCATATGCATTGATAAATTAAATTATAATTTTATCATTTTAATAAAACATATGTGATGATAATTATCTTCATTGGATAATTAAAATTTTATGGTAATAATGATTTCTAAAATGTAAATGTATCACTAACATTGATAAATTTAATTCCCATTAAATCTTTTAAATCATCCTTGATAAATCAATGTAATTATCGCTAGATGATTTATTTTTAATTATCGTTGATAATTTCACACAATTATCTTCAATAATTTTCGTTTCATAATTTTTTAAAATTTATCATTGGATAATTATTTATACATTGATCAAAATAATTCAATGTTTTATCCCCTTAATAATTTTGATAAATTATTTTTTTATAATAAATTTCAATTATCATTTAATGATTTTATCATTACCCTTTGATAATTTTTTTTATTCAAAAATTATCATTTGATAAATTATTTATTATCAAATTATAAATCTTATTATCATTATTATTATTTTTACTAGATTAATTCATAAAAATTATCTCTTGATATTTTAAATGAATAACAATTTGATAAATTTCAAATAAGTTTTCTATTAATTTATAATGTGATAATCAAACTATATGTATATATACATATATATATATATGTGTTTTTTATAAGTTAATAAATTTTCTCATGTTGACCAACAATCGGTTATACATACATATATATATGTATAAATCTTTTGATAGTTGATATAAATTCATCACAAAAAGATTATGTATTTATATATATATATATATATAAACATATTCATAGCTATAATTTGATTTATTTTGATAATAAAAAATTTAGATTTTGGATTATCATTTTGTTTAAAAAAACATTCCCATTTTCTTTACATAACACATATAATGAAGAAATAAAATAAATAAATAAAAATAAAAAAATGTATGGAAAACCGAATGGAGGGCATTGCGTAGGGGAAGAAAAACTTCACAGATCTTCAAATGACTTCTGGAAATCCCTTTACTCATTACCAAATATTGTTTTGGCTGTTGATTAGTGTGATTCTAAGGAGTATAGAACACCTTATATTTATAAGGTTTCAAAAAAAATATTCCTCATTTCAGGAATTTATTACCCAACCTCCAATCTGTTTTTCAATAAATAAATACATGCGGATTCATTAGTTTCTTGGTAGGAAATCATTGCTATCGATTTCGGTTCAAACTGTGCAAAAAAAAAGGTTTAGAAAACTCCCATTTGCATTAATAGTGGTCTGTGTGAGAGAGAGAAGGTGTTTTGGGCATGGGGAAGAAGAAATCCACATTTCCCATTAATTTAATTAAATAAATAAATAAGTTATTTAATTTTATTATCAAGGAATCTTAATTTTAAATTGTTTTCATATCCTTATGCCTATTTTGGATAAAAAATATATATCCTACCCAGGGTAAAACCCCTATTACGGACATAATTGTTGTGTCAAAATTTTTGTGAGATGTTTAGTTTGTGAGATATAAAATTATTTTCAATAATTTTATATATGAAACATTTTATTTAATAATTTTAACATCTAAGTGGGTCATCCAAATACCTACTTCCATCAAATGTTATACCCTTTATATGGTAAAAAGTATGTTTCGGATCCAACAGTGGTCTCAGTTTTATCATGAAACACACTTTTTTGGAGTTATTTATTTATTTGGAATAAATTGTATGTGCTTAAAATAATGTATTTAATATTTTTATTCTATCTTCACCGAGCATTTTAGGGTCTCAGAAACTCTCACTAACTCAGTGTCTAACTGTGAAAATATTATATTGAATATTCTAGAGTGTTAACTGGGTTTTTATACCCTTTCGTTATGTGTTTAACATATTTATATATTTTTTACTGATAAATCGTTTTTTTTTCACTTATGGTATTAATAATTTATCAAAATAGGTCTTTATTGTTATTGTAAGAAAAATGTTATGTTACAATTATCCACTTATATCGAATTATTATACTTGAGAAGCATCTCTAGTGGTCTTGCTTGAAAAATTCTAACCACTGATCTTGAACATCAGGCTCACGTTCCCACATCTATTCCAGGGTCTATCCATGTTGCCAATAAACCCGGACTAGTAGTGTTGTCTTTCCTCGTAATGACTTCTCGCTTTGTTCCTCGATCAATATCGGATGCTCCTCGTAAGATGTTTCAGTCTCTAGCTCAATGTCCTCATAATAAATAACATGTGTAGGATCGGGTATATACCTCTGAAACTATGACACATGGAAAACTCCATGCATACCATGATATCATGAAGGGAGGTCTAGAAGATATTCCACTATCCTATCTTCTCAGTGACATCAAAGGGTCCAACAAAACGTGGTGCTATATTTCCCTTATTCCTCATATGTTTGTTCCCTAACTGTAGATTCACTCCCAAGAAAACCCGATCACCTACAAAAAACTCCAAGGGTCTCCTCCTACGGTCAACATAATATCTATGTCTACTCTGATAAGTGATCAATATCTTCTGTATCAGCTGCACTCTCTCAGAGGTCTCCTAAACCATGATGGGGCCAACAACTGTAGCCTATCCCACTTAATGCCAATATAGCGATGAGTGACATGACCTCCCATAAAGAGTCTCGTAATGTTCCATATGAATCAAAGACTGATATTTTTTATAGTATATTAACTCAACCTAAGGATATGTGGTCATCCCATGCTCTGTGAAAATCAAGCACACAAGCTTGAAGCATTTACTCCTATATCCGTATAGTCTGCTCAGACTGTCCATCGATCTATGGATGGTACGTCGTTCTCAATCTCAGCTAAGTCCATTGGGATTTCTAAAATCCCTACCAAAATATTTATGTATAAAATATATATCTATCTGAAACAATAATCAAAGGGACTCAATGAAGGTGCATGATCTCTCGAACATAAAGCCTTCCCATCTCTTCCACAGAGTGTGTCTCTCTGATTAGTAAGAAGTGAGAAGACTTCATTAACTGATTGATAACTACCAAAAATACATCATGACTCCTCAGGGTCCTGGGTAATCCCATCACAAAGTCAATAGTGACTTATTTCCACTTCCTCATAGGCATTAGGAGGGGATGTAACAACCCACTAGGATGTCGGTGCTTGGCCTTCACCCACTAACAAGTAACACATCAAGAGATAAAACCAGAAGATTTCTAATGGTATCTGGTGCATTAATACTTGTGTGATCACACCCAAGTGTTCAACAAGATTAATTCCCAAGAGGTCACCCATCCTAGTACTACTCTCACCCAAACATTCTTAACTACAAAGTCCTAATTATATCTCAAAAATAAAACGTCTGCAGATACTCAACCCAATGCCTATGCCTCAAATCCAGGTACCTATGTGTGAAGATATAGCTAATATTCTTATGTTCCATGTAAATAATAAATATCTCACTGAATATATAGTTTCTTCAACACTTCAGATCAAGACCCACCACTTACAGCTCCAAGTCATGTGTAGGATAGTTCTTCCCATGGGGTCACAGCTAACGATACCCATAAGCTACTACCTACTCTTTTTGAATTGGAACCGCTCCCAGAAAAACACTTGATGTATCATAGTACACCACATAACCAATCCAAGGCTTAGGGAGTGTTAGAACCATAGATATTATCAACATTATCTTCATCTCAATGAAATGCTTTTTACACTGGTCTGACCACTAGAACTTCACTCCCTTCTTGGTTAGTTCTTTCACGGTTATGAAAGTTTAGAGAAGTCATGGATAAACCTATGGTAATATCCTGCCAACCCCAGAAAGATTCCAATCTCAAACACATTTTGGGGACGTGTCTAAGGAATGAATTCCTTGACCTTCTCCTGGTTTACTGTTATACCGGTCTCAGACGCCACATGTCCAAGAAATTTCACCTCTTGAATCCATGAGTCACACTCCGACAGCTTGACATAAATCCTGTGTTCTTGAAGAGGGATCATTACTAGATCCATGTTCCTAGCATGTTGTTATGTTTTCGGTGAGTAGATGATGATATCATCAATGAACACTATGATGAAATATTCCAATTATGGATGAAATATCTCGCACATGAGGTCCATGAACACCACTGGTGCGTCAGTCATCCAAAACAACATCACTAAATACTCATACAGTTCATATATACTCTAAAATTTTGTCTTCAAAATTTCCTCCTACCTAACTCGCAACTGGTGGTAGCCCAATCAAAGATAAATTTTGGAGAACCACCAGGCTCCTGGTTGTTGATCAAATAGATAATTGATCCAGGCAATGGATATCGGTTCTTCACCATCATCTGGTTTAGCTTCTAGTAATCATAATATAGCCAAAGACTACTATATACCTTTTAGGAAAATGACTGGTGAATCCCATATTGAATTATCTGGACTTATGAATTGCTTCCTCTTAAATTTTTCTAGCAAAACCTTGAGCTCCTTATTATCGGTTGGCACTATACGATATGGGGTATCAAAATGGTTGCACTCCCAACATGATCTCAATCTCAACTTAATGTGTTAATCCTTCAGAGTCTCTACTAGGTTAGAGATTTTCAAAAATATTTCAACCCATTATTCATCATCCTGAGAGACTTCAGTTCTTTGGAAGGATAAAGAATGTTGGTGTTGAAAATCATGGAAAACTTGACCATAGTTCTGAACTCATATTCCTAAGAAATAACTGATGAAAAACATTTGATTGAAGAAATCCTGCTACCTAAACCAAAGAGTAAATAATGGAGCATTATCAACTACATTATCCTGCACATATTATGGTAATAAAGACACATACTCCCTTGAGGAAGAATTATGGAAAGATTCTCAAGTAGTCCCATAAATCTTTATAGAGGATAGATCTTCTGTAACGTGAAGGAACACACTTAAAAAAAGAAACAAAGTCGTTAGGAAAAATATTAATCAGTCTATGGGATCACACAAGGTTTCACCTATCCATTATATGAAATCAAACAAGGATTTTCCTAGGAGTTTACCCTTAACCCAAGGTATACCACTCCTAGCACTAATCCATGTTTCCTTCTCTACACGTTCGTCACAGTCATCATATATATACTAACACAAAAACATGCATTGTTCAACTAATTAATTCCAATAAATATATATCACACAGCATGATAACACTGATATATCATACGGAGAAACTATCCCGAATAGATAGCACAAATCAATGCATTTAATTAATGAACTATTCTGCAACACAACAACAGGTATATATATGGATTGTGAACCAACGTGCCTAGTCATGATGCATGATCATATGAGAAATAACATAAATCACATATAACATCATGTGCATCACTGAAGTTGAATAAATAGTAACATCAAAACAAAAATTCCCCACTTTATGGAAACTTGGTGGTCCACTATTCAGTGTTGGCTAGGCACTGTTATAGTTCCCCTACCTGAGTCCCAATTTCCTATATACTATCTAACCTATCCCAACCCAACATAAGATAATAAACAGTTTAGTGGGTCCTGAAACCTATGATACCATTTTATGACATCCTGAGTTGAATCACTAGGTTTGAGTCAGAATGATACATGGTTGTATGCGTGCCTCCCTGTACGTAGGAGGTCACCTAGTAGCAGTGAGGGTCTCAAGTGGAACCTTGTGGAGACTATACCCTCTATACCATTTCATAGGATTAGATAATAAAACAACAATAATATAATAAATTATAATAAAAATTCAAAAAGTAGACATGGAATACATGTAATGTAATGTCTCCCAAAGTGGAAAACAAACAAAGTAAGTAGTTGAATGAAAACTAGAAAGTAAATAAAAAATCATCCATATAGTACTCTGGTGCCTATCCCAGTCAATTCCCACTCCATTCTCCACCACTCAATCATTCACCATAGGGCCCTTTTCATTCATCAGATCTCTGGTCATGAAATCTATAAGCACACCAAAATTCCCATGTAGGGTGTGACTACAAGATTTAGTAAGATACCACCAATGGGTAATAAACCTAATGTGCTCAAAATATAAGTGTATTCCCAAAAAAATAATGTGAATTAAACACACATTCCAAAGACAAGTGGTTTTACATTAACCAAGATACCACAACCCCCGGTCATACCTATTTCGGCTCTATATCATATGGATAACCAAGTTGTTAGATGAATCAATGATTATCCACTAGGATAATGAATCATGTTTCTTGGCATCGTTGTGCAACACAGTATCAATGCTCTACAAGAAGATGTGTACTATGTGTGTGCAAGGGAAATGAGAGCTAATAAAATTTCCTTAATCGTTGAGTTTACATACTAAGGACCAAGAGATAATCAACATCCTTCATTCATCGAAGAACACCTTCGAGTAACATACTAGGAACCGAGAGCTAATCAGCACCCCCTTTTCATTAAGCACATCCCAAGGAAGCATCGTGGGCCTTCCTCATGTATTGGAACCTCATCATCAGTTATGTGCATCCCTCCTCCAAAGGATAACACAAGTCTTGGTGGTTCAGTACATGGAATCCCATAGGCATCATTATATGCATACCCCATGCATCAGACCCTCATCGTCAGTTATGTGCATCCCTCCCCCAAAGTACAACACAAGTTTACAGTCCACCTGTATTGGCTCCAAGAAAAAAATTATAGGGTATACATAGTATGGAATATATATATATACATATATATATATGCAATAATAACACATCATCATGAGTAAATTATCACACCATGTACTTGTAATCACACAGTAATGAGAATAAACAGCTACATGTATTTTTTGCATTAAGTGTAATATAGAGTTTCTAAGGATACACACATATCCACATGAATTCACTATATATCATGGTCATTAAACATGTCTACGTATAATAATATTAAAGGAAACCATTACTAAACAAGTCAAAAAGGTTAAGGTACTTACTAACTTAACAATTGGAAAACCTCTCATAGTTTTTTTGATGTCAGGGCAATAAGTTGAGGTCTCAAGCTGTTGGCACATCAGTTCTCAAGGTATGTCAAAGGTTTTCCTAGAATAATAACATTTATTCTTATTTCAAATAAATAAAACATAACATGTGATAATTATTTCTCTATCTTGAAAAGTTATAAAATTATCATTAAATTTATCGCACACTCTGATAAAATTTAATTGTCACTTTACCCTTTTAAAAGACCACATAAAATGATAAAAAAATTTCATATGTGTTGATAATTTAAATTATTATTTTATCATTTTTTAAAACATATTTGATCATAATTATCTTTATTGGATAATGAAAATGTGATGATGATAATGATTTCAAAATTTTAAATTTATCGCTTACGTTGATAAATTTAATTCCCATTAAATATTTGAAATTATCCTTGATAAATCGATGTAATTATCACTACATAGTTTTTTTTAATAATCATTGATAATTTCATTCAATTATCTTTAATAATTTTCATGTCATAATTTTGTAAAATTAATTGTTGGGAAATTATTTATACATTGCTCAAAATAATTCAATGTTTTACCCCTTAATAATTTTGATAAATTATTCTTCTATAAAACATTCAAATTATCATTTAATGATTTTATCATTAACCCTTGATAAATTTTGTTTTTATTCACAAATTATCATTTGATAATTTATTTATTATCAAATTATAAATCTTATAATAATAATCATTATTGTTATATCTACTAGATAAATTCATAACAATTATCTCTTGATATATGAAATTAATAACAATTTGATAAATTTCAAATAAGTTTTACATTAATTTATAATGTGATCATCAAAATATATTTATATATACCTCTATATATATATATATATATATATATATATATCTTTCTTATAAATTAATAAATTTTTCATTGTTGACCGACAAGCGATTATACATATATATATACGCATAAATATTTTGATAATTGACATAAATTCATCACAAAAATATTATGTATGTATATATATACATATTCATATCTATAATTTAATTTATTTTGATTATCCAAAATTTAGATTTTTGATTATCATTTTGTTTAAGCAACATTCCCCTTTTTTCACATAACACATATAATGAAAAAATAAAAAAATACCTAGTAAATCAAAGGAAGGGAACTACGCAAGGGAAGAAAAACTTTTAAAATATTCAAACGACTTCTAGAAATCCCTTCACTCATTGCTAAATATTGTTTTGGGTGTTGATTGCTGTGATTATTAGGAGTATAGAACACCTGGTATTTATAAGGTTTAAAAAATGTTCCTCATTTCTGGAATTTAATACTAAATATTCAATCTATTTTTTAACAAATAAATTCATGTGGAGTCATTATTTTATCAATATGAAATAATTTCTATGGATTTCGGGTTAAACCATGTGAAAAATGGAAGTTTAGAAAACTCCAATTTGTGTTAATAGTGGTATGCACAAGGGAGAAGGTGTTTTGGGAATGGGGAAGAAGAAATCAATGTTTCTCCTTAATTTAATTAATTAAATAAATTTTTATTTAATTTAATTATTAAGGAAACTTAATTTTAAATTTTTGGCATATCCTAATGCATGTTTCAGATAAAACAAATATACCCTACCTAGGGTAAACCCCCTATTCTGGACATAATGGCAGTGTAAGAATTTCTGTGCAACATTCCATTTGTGAGATATAAAATTATTTTAAATAATTTAATATATTAAATTTTTTATTTAAAAACTTTAACTTGTGAGTGGGGCATCTAAATACCCACTAATTTCAAATTTTATACCCCTTCTAGGGTAAAACCCACATTCCAAACCCAATGGTGGTCTTAGTTTTATCATATGACACACTATTTTGTAGTTATTCAATTATTTTGAATAAATTTTCTATGCTTAAAATAAAATATTTAATATTTTTATTCTATCTTCTTTGAGGATTTTAAGGCATTAGAAACTTTCACTAAATTATTTTCTAACTTTTAAAATATTTAATTGAATATTTTAGAGTGTTAATTGGGCTTTTTTTACCCTTTCATAATGTGTTTAACATATTTCAATATTTTTCATTGATAAAAAAAATTTTCCAATTAAGGTGTTAATAATTTATCCAAAGTGGGATTTATTTTTATTTTTAGAAAAATAGTATGTTACCACTTTAGTTTGATTTTATGTCATTTAGAGGTAGTTTTGTTGGTTTTGACCCCCTAACACACGTTTTTAAAGTGTGTCAAACTTTTAAAAATTGTTTATTCAGTCGTTCTAGAAATACTTCATGTATGGTTGATTTTTGTTTTTCTTATACACATCAAAAATAATAATAAATCATTTTTCTATTATTTCAACTCATTTCATGGTCTTTTTCTATGTATCTAACCATTAAACGCACGTTTTGGTGTTTTAAAACAACAAATGTGTGTTTTGGGTCATTCTGGGAAAATGACGCATTGGATTGACATTTTGTTTTCTCCACCATTTCAAAATTCATTGTATAGTTTTTTCCCTCTGATTTCATGGTATTCAAAGGTCGTTCGGTTAGTTTTGACCTTCTCAAGCATGTTTTTAAAGGGCGTTAAACCTTTAAAAACTGCTTATTTGGGTGTTCTAGACATACCACTTGTCAATTTGTCACGCCCTCTACTTGTACACATTACGAATATTAATAAGATGATTTTACTATTGTTTCACCTCATTCTATGTTTGTTTACTATAATATTTTAATAAATTGGTTTTTGATGTGTAAGAATTTGGAATATTTCTAAGAACATTTTTGAAGCTAGGAGCTGAAATGGTGTGAGATTCCAAAGCCCAGTGATCCTGATATTTATATTGTAAAAATATTAAATATTTTAATATAATTCATCCACAAAATTTTCAAAATAATGAAATAAATCCCAAATGGAGTCTTGGATCAAAAATCGGAGACCGTCGTTGAGTTCGCAACGCAGCATTTTCCATAGGCGTGATATAAAGTTGATCGGTGTCAAATGTTCGGTTGAGGGAGAACATTGGTGGGTACGTTAAGTAAATTAACTAATTTATTTAATTCATTAATTTAATAGTTAAACCTAATTATATCCATCTATTTAAGTATTGATATGAAAAATATCTAGGGTTAGATGCATAACTCTAGGAGAGTAGAGAGGATGAGGAGAGCGGTGACGTTGGCATATCGGGGATGAGGATCGACAACAAAATGATTGAGGATAATCGGGAGATGAGTGAAGAATGTAGTGGTATCATCACCTTAATCACTAGAGGATTCATTCTTTACCATCTATTGATCAAATATTGAGTTAGGGCATTTGATATTATGGTTTTATCCCTCTTAAAAATTTTAAATGAACACAAATTTAATCATCTTAAAAATTAATTCGCGGATTGATCTTCATTGGTTGTCCGACGTTTTATTTCTATTCCTATAACTAGGAATTTGAGATTTGTTTATTCTCATTGAATATCATTGATTTCACAACTCCATTCATTTTATTCTGTCAATGATGTCCAAATAAACACAACCATAGATCAAGACTCACTTTGTGTTATGTGTCTTTCTTCCTCAGTTCTTGGTGTTCATCATTGGAAATTGATTGTCTATTATTCGATGGTATTTGGGAATAATATTCATTTTGTACTCATTCTTTGGAATAATATCTTACAGTTATGAGTTTGTATTTGTATTTTGGAGATGCGACGGAGTTGTGGCGGTGATGATGGGAACTCGACTTTGAATCAGGTATCAGTGGTTTGTAAGTTGGATTGAGAGGATCTCTCTAGAGGATGATTGATTGATGTTTTTAAGCAACGGGTGGTTGAAATCTGGCCACCCGCAAAAATGGAATCCAATTTTGGTGAGTATGAAAAGTTTCTCATGACCCGGGATATGCGGTTGTTGTATATGGATATGGTCAACAATTTTTCGGTGAAAGAAATCTGTAATCCGATTTCTGGCCATGTTTGGAGGGAGGTGTGTTATAATTATTTTTAATAATAATAAAATGTGATATTTAATAATAATAATAATAATTTTGAAGTCTGGTAATTGAAGGAAGTATGTTATTATTATTTTTAATAATAACAACATGTGATATTTATTAATAATACTAATAATAATTTTGAAAGTGAAGGGTGGTACATGAAATTTTTTTTGTCAGGGAGGATGATGGTTTTTTCTTGTTCTAAATGGAATTAGATGAGTGAGGAATTAATAAAAAAAAGTTGAATAAGATTTACTTTTTTATATTAAAAAGTAACAAGGGGGCACGTGGACCTATGAGTGGAGAAGGGGGGGTCTGGGAATGGCTTTCCTTTGAGTAAAAACAATAATAATATATTATATTATTATTATTATTGGTTGTGGAATCTTGTTTCAGTTGTATCTTTATACATATACATCTAATTGAAGAACCGTCTATGGAATCATGACCTAAATATTGAGGTGTTCAATTCAAGACCAATGTTGGATATTTAATTTGGACTTGTGGCTCAGGCCCATGAAGCGTCATACGTACATGTTATGAAAAAAAATGAATTTATTACTGAGAATCCATTCTAGAAAAGGGAATATATTATCCTGAGTTTTTTTTCATGATGGTCATAATGGTGTGATTCATTTATCCATCCATGGCTGTCTGCAATGACATATCAGTGAAATTATGTTTTAGCTTGAGTTGGGAGCGGAGACGTAGGCCGGGTTTTGGCCGAACTCCGTTATCAATTTCTTGTGTGATTGCCTCTTTATTTCCGCTGCACTTTCACTTTGATTTTTAAATTGTTAATTAATTTTAAAAGGCAATTCACCCCCCCTCTTGCCATCTTTCCTCGTTTATTCCGACCCAACAATTGGTATCAAAGGGTGGTTGGTCTCGGGACCGGTGTGGGCTTGGGGGGGGATGTTGTGTCCTGGGCCCAGGATTGTTGGGCCCCCGCCAGGATTGTTGGCGCCTGTGCCCCGGTAACCAATCCCACATCGGTTGTGGAGGGAGATTGGTGGGTGCTTGAAATTCCCGTGCCTACCTTACCCTCAGCAACGCGTTTTAAAGCCGTGAGGCCTGGGATAGCAACTGGGCCAGAGCGGACAATATTGCTGGGCCGAGGGATCCGATCCATCAATTGGTATCAGAGGGTGGTTGGTCTCGGGACCGGTGTGGGCTTGGGGGGGGGATGTTGTGTCCTGGGCCCAGGATTGTTGGGCCCCCGCCAGGATTGTTGGCGCCTGTGCCCCGGTAACCAATCCCACATCGGTTGTGGAGGGAGATTGGTGGGTGCTTGAAATTCCCGTGCCTACCTTCCCCTCAGCAACGCGTTTTAAAGCCGTGAGGCCTGGGATAGCAACTGGGCCAGAGCGGACAATATTGCTGGGCCGAGGGATCCGATCCATCAATTGGTATCAGAGGGTGGTTGGTCTCGGGACCGGTGTGGGCTTGGGGGGGGATGTTGTGTCCTGGGCCCAGGATTGTTGGGCCCCCGCCAGGATTGTTGGCGCCTGTGCCCCGGTAAACAATCCCACATCGGTTGTGGAGGGAGATTGGTGGGTGCTTGAAATTCCCGTGCCTACCTTCCCCTCAGCAACGCGTTTTAAAGCCGTGAGGCCTGGGATAGCAACTGGGCCAGAGCGAACAATATTGTTGGGCCGAGGGATCCAATCCATCAATTGGTATCAGAGGGTGGTTGGTCTCGGGACCGGTGTGGGCTTGGGGGGGGGATGTTGTGTCCTGGGCCCAGGATTGTTGGGCCCCCGCCAGGATTGTTGGCGCCTGTGCCCCGGTAACCAATCCCACATCGGTTGTGGAGGGAGATTGGTGGGTGCTTGAAATTCCCGTGCCTACCTTCCCCTCAGCAACGCGTTTTAAAGCCGTGAGGCCTGGGATAGCAACTGGGCCAGAGCGGACAATATTGCTGGGCCGAGGGATCCGATCCATCAAACATGGCCAGATAATTAGGTGGGGTCACATGCCATGTGGACCACTATACATTCCACACACTTCCCTCCACAATTCTTCCCCTCATATCTCCTTCATTTGGAATCTGATTTTGGACCATGAGAAGCCTATCTTGAGTAGTTCTCTATGTATAACATGATGGAAACCTTTGAGGTTTTGTGAGTGAGGTGATTCTTTAGGAGACACTTGACGATAAAATTGATCGGGTGTGATCATCAAAGAGATGTCGAGGTCAGTACTCCCATGTCACACCAGGGTGTGGGTTCCCCATATTCTTTATACATATAGGGTCAATACTCTCCTATTACGCCAGGGTGTGGGTTCTCTATCTATGGGGTTAGTACTCTTCTGTTTCACCAGGATACAAGTTCCCCATATTCTTTATACAAATAGGGTATATACTACCCTATCACACTAGGGTGTGATTTCTCAATCTATGTGGTGATCAGTACTCTCTTATTGCACTATGGTGTGGGTTCCCCATATTCTTTATACAGATAAGGTCAGTACTCCCCTATCACATCAGGTCTTAGTTTCTTTATCTATGCGTCCAATTCCCCCATGTTGCACTATGGTGTGGGTTCCCCATATTCATTATACAAATAGATTTAGTAATCCCCCATACTATAGAGGGAGCGAGTTCTCTATCTACAGGAGTGGTAATTCCCTATCTTTAAGCTCTATTGGCATGTGGTTCCTCCACGAGAGTTTGGGATCCCTCGGCTGTGGAGAGAAATTTCAGGGTTTGTGCCTCTGCACTCATATTCTTGAGAGGTTACATGGGTTACATGGTTTCGAATTTATGGATCCCTTGAATGTAGTGTGCAACAGCGAGGATCGGGACCCTCCATAAGGATTCCCATATGATTGTGCATGATGATGGGAATCAGATATGGACCTTTAGTGTTACAGGATGACTCGTCATTCTGAGATGAGTTTTGGAGATGAAGATATCATTTCTCTCTCATTTGGGCTTCTTGTTGAGCATATCTGGGTTATGGATGTTCTGGGTTATTATTATGGTTAGTGTCTCATATTATGATTAACATGCCTCCTTTTTGATTATCTGACTACTCTCTCTTGATGATTTGTATTTTGTGATTTGAGTATTTCTTAAAGGGTATGTATATAGTCACCCCTGCAAGAGATTTTGTAAGATCCCATCTTTTTTCTGGTTCATCCCTCTTTGAGATTTTTGTTTGGGCCATAGTGGATGAGCCTTGTTCAGAGACTGAAATTTGTGTTAGAAAAAATGAATAAATGTATAGGTATGTATGTTTTTTTGAATTAATGGAGTTTGGTTATAAACATGTTAAATGGTTTTATGATGGTTTTCCATATTTTGGAAGGCTTTGGACGTGTTCAGGTCCCTTTTGTGGAAACTGGATTAAAAATTATCTGTAGAGCATTTACACATCATGTACATGTTATATGATTTGTAACTACCACTAGAAATATGTTGTGAATCAGTATAGTACGTGAATAATTTACACATCATGTAACCACTCATGTCATGTAAAAGTTTACCGAGAAAAATATTAACCCAAGGTGATGGGTTTTTCAGCATATCCCTCTAAAAAGAAATACATGATGTGTAAAAGAGTTACACACTGAGTAATATCATGACCAGTAGTTTTAAATAGTGATGTTCATGATATTTTTTCATCATTATATCATTAAACCTTCCTCCTCTCTACCTTGGATGAATTCCATGCGATTTTAGAAGCCTTTACTCTATTTGGAATGACCCATTTGTGTGATTGATCCATGGTAAGTCTTTGGATTTGGTTTTCCCCTCCTCTTTTGTTTCTCTCCATCGTGGTGGTGTAAATCCTTGGACCGTGTTGTGTTGGGTGATAATCTTTATCTATTTTGATCTAGGTTTCTTCTTGCAATCTTTTTTTTTCCTTCATTTCCATTGGTGTTACCTATTTTTGATGTTTCTAAATCTCTAGTTAAAGGTAGGGAGTTTGAAACTAACCCTACGGTCTATTTAATTGTAAGTATATTCAATATTGTGATTGTGTTGACTTAATGTGCACTCTAATTAATTTATTCATTGATAAATGGTGAATCATGGATTTAAATATTGTTTGTATCCCTTTTGATTCAATTATTGACATGACCTGGCTTTTGGGTACTTATTAGGTGAGAAAAACTTTGATTAAAATTAAATTGGATAATGGATTAATGTGTTCTTAGCATGAAATAAGTTTTGGGTGATTGATTGATAAAGACTCTCCTTGTCTTGGATTGATTATTGAAATTATGGGCATGTTGTTAGTTTATAAACAAATGATAAATGAAATGTATAATTTAAAGATGAATTTTAATTTTGATAATTAATTATTGAGCCTTATGATGTGATATTAT
Source organism: Viscum album (assembly GCA_963277665.1). Taxonomy (NCBI): domain Eukaryota; kingdom Viridiplantae; phylum Streptophyta; class Magnoliopsida; order Santalales; family Viscaceae; genus Viscum; species Viscum album. The sequence goes on along the minus strand of OY728125.1, from coordinate 1,467,353,056 downwards.
GGTATCCTTATTATTATGACATATTATGATACATGTAGGAAATGATTACATACTAAGATTGTCCCCTATTGGAACCTCTTTGTTTTAATGATCACAAATCATGTTAATTATGTTTCTAATGGTTTTTATGATTTATGATATAATTTTATAATAAAAGGAAGTGGCTAAGTGGTGAAAAGACCTACCATCAGACTCTACTCACTATCATCAATAACTAACTGTTGAAGGCGATTCACCATCAAGAAAGACCCTCCATCAGAGTAGAGTCACAATCAGGATAAAAATTTGGCTAAGTATTGAAAATACCTACCACCAGAAAGTAGCCACCATTGAGGATGACTCACCTCCAAAATTAATACACTATTGAAGATGACCTACTGTCAGACTTTACCCACCGCCAAGAAATTTGGATAAGTGTTGAAAAGACCTTCCACCAAAAAAGACTCACTAATGAGATTATTCACTATTGAAAATGATCTACCACCAGATGGACTACCATTAGCCTAACTCACTGTTGGTCTGACACACCGCCAGCTTCAGTCACCACCAGGATGAGTCACCGCTAGATTTTTCTCACCGCCATAAGAGTCACCATCACTATTTCTGGTTAATTTGAATTAAATGTTTCTAAGGGATATATTAGTGAGTTTAATGCAATGGATTATTTTATATATTTTATTATTAAATATTTCAATGATGAATTATAGTGTGTGTTAGTATTTAGTTTGAGGAGCAGAAGATCCAGATAATTTTTCTTCAAATGGATACTCTTGCATGCTATGGATATATTAAATAGAATACTCTCTCAGGCATGAAAAAAAAAGAAAAACATTGAAAATTATTGAAAGAATAAAAAAAAGGTTGTTGTGAAGTGTGAGGCTTTATTGAGATCTTAATATGATGCATCCATACCTACACATGGTTGTGGAAGAATATTTAGAACCTTCCCTACAGTTAGAACAAAGAGAGCTTATGATGCTCAATTTTACTTTATATTTATGAGAAAGGGATCAATCTCCACTCCAAGCTATATTTGAGGAGGCTCAATATTTTATAGCACATCAAATAGATCAACACTACATTCTCTACATCTTCTTACTTTCTCTTTCTTTTTTTTCATTTAATTTCAAGCATTGTGTGATTTACCCTATTTGTTAAACACACATTGTCTCATGCATTTTAACTGGATGATACAAGATATATTATACACTTTATTACTTTTGTTTAACCATGGTGTTGTGGAAGAGTTACTCATGTGACCTGTGTTTATTCTATTCCCACAGTTATTGTAGAAGAGGTGTAACACCCCAAGATTTCACAGTGTGTTATTTCTTCAAAATAATTCAATAACTTTCACTACACACAACACCGAGTTCAATCACACCATGACTTACCAAAAAAAATCCATTCAAAAGAGGTTATGAATAGTATTAACTAAATTTTAAACTTTATATAATCCTTATAATTTTAGAATCCATATTATGAGTTTCTTAGACATAATGCAAGAACAGATTCATTTTCAGTATTGCACTTTTATCAACTTTTAATAGTGAAACCTTTTTAAATACAATATTTTAAACTTTTTGACTAAATGGGGACATCAAAAAATCTAAAATGAAACATCCCAAGCTTCCACGGTACGCTTCCCTTTGAATAATACAGTAGCGTGTGTTGTACGCAACTTCGAGTTTTAACACACACCACAACCGATCAAACTACCCGTTATAAATAGTAATACCAAATTTTTGAAATTATATATATTTTATATTTCAAAATGGACTTCATTTTTGTATTCGGAGTGTCAAATTTACCCTAAGGTGAATTTTTGGTACTTTTCGGATAACTTTCATATTTTGATGAATAGTGAAAATTACTAAATTTTAATTAAAAACAACTTTTTTAATCAAAATAATTAATAGTGATAAATTATAAATTTGAGAGGTTTTAAAGTATATTTAGAATATATTTTTACCATTTAATATAATTTTGGTCATTGGACATAATTTTACAATTAAACCGAACATAAACAAGTGTCAATCTTTTGATAGTTATTATCTCTTAAAAACACGCTTTCTGTTTTGACAGCGGGAATTAATTTTAAATTAATTTCTGCCACTTCTGTGTTTTGAATTTAGAAAAATGGATTCCATATTTGGAATCAGGATGTTCAAATTGTGTAAATAGGTAACTTTTATTTTTAGACATTTTGAATAATTACTGCGGTAAATATTTTATTTACCATGGTTAAGGGTAAATCCGGTAAATAAGGGTTAAAAAATAATATTATAATAATACTAAATTACTCTAAAACGTGTCCTAGCATTATTGGTTGAAACATGTTCGACCATATGCATCTTTGGGTCGATTTTGGGACCCCATGGTGCCACTTGTAGGTGATAGGGACACTTTATTTTAATTAAGTTAAAATGAATACAAAAATGACACAAGCATATATCTTTTAGAAAAACAAGTTTTACATAGGTTTATATATGTTGGATTTTAGATTATAAATATTAATTAGAAATATAAAAAGATTTCCTACATAATGATATTTTATTTATAATTTTTAGACATTAAATAATTTAATTTATTTATGACACAATGATGATGAATTAATTACTATAATAGTGAAAAATTAAAATAATTGATATTATAAATACCCAAATAAATATAATACGAAACTTTTAATGAATTAAACTAATTTTCTAGAATAATATGAAATATTAGGATTTATTTAATTGACTTTTTTCGAAGTAATCAATCTATTATGAGTTTCACAAAAATCAACTATTGAATAGTGTCAAAATTGACATAAAAGAGTTCTTAAAACAAATATTATATTATTAATTGATATTAAATTCCTAAAAATCTAAGGTTCAGCCAAGAGACTTATATCATTATTTTTTCATCATTAATGGACCACTTGGGGGTCTCTTGGATGTATATAGTAAGTTTATTAACCATATAATATAAAAATACAAAGAGACATTGTAAAAGTGAAACTAGTTAACTTAGAGTTAATACTTAAAGATAAGGTTAATATAAGTACCCAAACCTGTCTAAATTCTATTGTTTGAGTTGTTTTCGACCTATACCCACCTTAATTTTTTAATAATCAACTTTGGAGCCATTAGAAACCGAATATGAATTTAATATAAACAAATATTTCTAGCTTTTCCAAAGGTGCCCCTCACCCCTCTTATAAAAGGGAACTCTTCCTTCCCATTTCTTCACACCTTCAAAACCTTTTGGTTTGGAAAAAATCTGCCCAAATACTCTCCCAACTTCCCTCACTACAACCTAGAGGCCTTAGTTTGATCATAAATCCAACCTAAGGAGCCTTTTGATCAAATCAAAAGGAAGAACCCGAAGAAGAGGTAATGATTTCACCACCCTTTTCCAAGTTCCTTTCTTCTTCCACTTCTTCTTCCTTTGTTATTACCATTATAAAATAATAACTCCAGTATCATATATATACTGTGATTTTATTATAAATATGGTACAACCATATTCAGTATTCTATCCACCCTTTGAATAACATGTCACCATACGTGCGTACGTACGGCTTACCGTCTCCACGTCGTGGTGTAATTGTTATTCAATATATTATTATTTGGATGGGTATAATAATGATATGTAACTCATGTAAATAATAAATATAACGTGTTAATGATTATTTATATATGATATAACAACCATTTATATATTATTTCAAAAGAATGATATTGTCGCTCGTGCATACGTACGGACTACCGTCTCCACGAACGCGATGAGATTCATTCTCCATCGTATCCATTCAAGTATAATTATCATTTGATGATTTAAAAATTATGTTTAAGGACTTGATATCATTCTGGATATGAATAATATACAACTTATCCATTACAAACATGGCTTACGTAACAAAACATATAAAATAAAACAAGTAAGTTAACACCTGAAACAACGATAATACTAAGATATTATTATCAAATCAATATTAAAAGATCATATATGATATCATATTAATGTATATGATTCTTGTATAATTTAATAACAATTATTTCACCATTATACAGGAGGTTAACCTACCCCAACCAAGGAAAAGTACAAGGTAAGGGGTTTTCATCTCACTCCTTATTCCCGTGAGATTCATGCCATATTGCCACCATCACCTTTTGTGTGGTGTATGTACTGCCCATAATTATATTCTTTGTGTAATACACTCTAATTTATGTGTATTTACATATTCATTGTATGATACCTCTTTCATGGGTTGTATGTTTCGTAAGTTACCAAATTGGTAAGGGTTTATTTCACAATCTCTTCATTATCCGAGGTTGTTTATACATAATTATCTACTGGGATCTCTTTATCATCGACATCCATGTTCCTTAAAAATGTATTTAATAACATTTTTACTATTTACTAGACAATGGGTTAAAGTCATTTATACCCTTATGTGTTTCTAAAGGAATCTTTCCGTTGTTTTCCAAACAAGGCACTTTTAACCTTTTCGACAAATTTAAGGTAAGAATGTTTTTTTAACTTATACGGCGGGTGGGGCTATTTACCGCCGTTATAAAATCGTTAAAGCTTCCCTTACAAGCTTATAAAAATATTTTCAAATTGAATTTATTATTTTATAATTGTGTTACTTTTAAAATGATTTCAAAAAAAAGATATATTTCTCTAAAATAGTTTTGATTTCATCTATTTCAACATCCTTTGATGGATTTTAAGCTTATTTGAAGTTGATTTACTATGATACAAAACATCCATATTTTATTGAAGGTTTTGTGATATTTTTGACTGTGGATAATATATTCTTATGTCACTCATGGTTTTTTTTAATGTATTGACATTTCATAAGTTATTTTTAATTTGAATGTTTATGTTATATTTCAACCTTTCATTCAGATGAATGTGTTAGACAAGTATGTTCTGGGTTGGGGACTGGTAAAAGTAAGCCCTTCGGTTTGGTCTCCGATTATTATTGGAACTCCGGTTTGGTCTCCGGTTATTAGAGGAACTCCGGGTTGGTGTCCGGTTATTAGAGGCACTCCGGGTTGGTGTCCGGTTATTAGAGGCACTCCGAGTTGGGTTCCGGTTACAGTTAGCCCCAAGGTCTTGGGACGAGTCCTTGACAAAGAAATTAAAGTTCAGCATTATGCATTCCATCATTATGAAAGAGGTTATTGATTTTGCATGTGATTATTCGATTAGTAGAATATCCATGTGAATAAGTAAATGGCATTATTTCATTTTATTTATGCCATACTATGTTGAAAGTTTAAGTTTGAAAGGATTTTGTTGTAGTTATACATTGCCTTAAATGTTTACTCTTATTTATGAAAGTTTCCGCTATATTGTTATCCTTACTGAGCATTTGATCTCACCCCTTTTCTATGTTTTATTTTTCCCAGGATATGAATAAGTAAGTTATGAATGACCTGCAGGGATATTATGCGGGGATAATAGTGTGGACTATGGAGACATTATGTTGTTGTAGTAGTTTTTCACTTTATGATGTAATGTAAAACTTTATGAATATATCTAGTGTTTCCAAGGCTACTAAACCAATCGGTCTTTCGGGATTTGATCTTTCTTGTGATCATGTCAATGTTATGTAATAATGCACCGACTCTGGGTAACTAGGGTCGGGGCGTTACAGTTGGTATGAGAGGAAGTTTAGTACAAACCTTGGAAGCTATATTTAGATAAACTCTGATTAGAGCACATAGATTTAAGATGGACTTTGAGGATTAGTATAGAAGAACTTCCCAGAATTTTGGTATTGTAGAGATTTTGTGAGTTTTCTGAGCAATACATCCCTGTCTGGATATGAGCAGGTAGAGGCGGCTCTGGCACAGATGTACCTAGGGGTAAAACCCGAAAACACCGCTTTGAGCTAGACTCGAACGGGAACTGGTGCACGACAACGGGCCTTGCTGCACTCTTGGTTACGACACTCCCGGGGGATATGCTTAGGATAATTCTCATTTTCTTTACAAACCATTATGAAGGGTTTATGAGTATATAGTTCGTCAAAGGAGACATTTTTATGATTATATATTATATCCATAAACTATTTAATTTATGTTATGTGTTTTACAAGTTTGGGATTAGGTATTGTTATTCATAAACTAATCTAATGTATGCCATTGTTTAGAAATGGCGCCCAGTAGAAGGAATGAGGACTCTAGCAACGCACATGATACAAAGAGAAAGAAGGATCATATATTTTATGGTCTTAATCCAGAATTTACAAGAGAAATAGTCTCGTATGTATTATCATCATATGAAGAAATAATATCATGTGTTGATAAGATAAGTAAAGAGTTTACTGAGTCCTATGGCTTTGAAGGGAAGCAAGAGAAGAAAAGGATGTAAGAGAGAAAGATGGATAAAGGGAAGAGGGAAAAGAAGAATTTTCTCATATGTGATAACTGTGGAAAGAAACACCCTGGAACTTGCCTGAAAGGAATGGGAGTTTGTTATAAGTGTGGAGGAAAAGGGCACAAAGTACGTGACTGCAAGGGTAAGAAAATGGTTTCAAATGTACAGTGCTTCATTTGCAAGGAGTTTGGACACTACGCGAACCTATGTCCCAGTCATCAGACTATGCCGCAAATGATGCTATTGGATAATAATCAAGTTATGATACTACCACAGATAAAGAGGAATGATTAGAGTTCTTATGTTGATTATGTCAATTGAGTGTTGTATCAACAATGTACTTGTTATAATAATTATGGAGTATATAAGGATTTTACTTCAGTACTATTTCATTAAGGACTTGAGATTGTGTGGAACAAAGAAAAGTGACTCAATAGCAGGTTAAATTTTTGGAAAATATATGGTTGAGAGAAAGATAAACCATAATATGGTTTTGATACCGAGGTAGTGATTTTAGAATAATACATGATTGATTTGGATAAATTATATTGGATATTCTTGACTACCTTGAAGCTGATTAATGATTTGTATATTCCATCATTATTGGGTTTAAAACATTTTTGGATTGATGAAGTATATCCAGCATTCTATATGGAATAAGGGAGCATGAATGTAATCAATAAGTATTATGGTAATTCAGGATGTTTCAGTGTATTAAAAGAATACATGATGAAGGTATTCATACGCTATTATGTGGTAAAAAGGATCTACATTATGTTTACCTTCCTTATAAATTTTGGACTGTGAGTTTGGATAGAAGTATTTTGGATAGTTCTAGTTTGGATTATTTTGGATTGTCATAAAAGGACAACCCGGAGGTCGGGCGGCAACCCGTCGTGTCCGGAAAGGCTGCGAGACTTGAACCCGCAACCGAAGGGCGACAAGGGTGTATCACCTACCACTGGCCCACGAGATGTCCTGGATTAAATAATGTAGTTTTTTTTAAAAGATCTGGTAGATGAATTATAAATTCATTTATTTTGGAACCCTGTACGAATAGTATAAATAGAAAGTTTTTTACGTTCTATTATCTTTTAGAGTGAAAGATGAGTTTGTGGTAGAAATTTATTAATGGATAAAACTATAATTATCAAGTAAGTATATCTCCTTATGATCTTAGCCAATCTCATAAATAAATTCCTCAACATTAAGAAAAGGAACTTAGAACAAAAATGTTTTCCTAGATGGTACCTTAAATCATCACTAATTTATGGCTTTGGGATTGTTGGCCTTTTCATAGCCAGGTTTTCTACCACTCTCCATCAGATAATTGATGGTTAGATTTTTCTTCCATATCCATATTTTCCTACATGGAACCCTATTATGTGTTATTTTTGGTAATCTTCATACTTTCCACTCTTTATTTTAAATAGAGGCCTCATTAATTCATTTTTCGATGTGGGATTTCAACTAAGATATTTTGAAATGTCAAAAATGTGTTATCCTAATACCCTATGTTTTGTTGAACCGATGGTATTTCAAATCATCATAGATTGATGAGTTTAAAGACCTCAATTTTATATTTGTTTGTGATTGATGACCTCAATCACTACCTATAATTATTTATGTTTTTCCTCCAATTATATGTCTCTAATTGCCACCAATGTTCTCCTAATCGAGATCATAATTTGGTGGTGACCCTTTCATTTCTCTTTTCCTTATATTAAGACTAAATTTTAGTAACCCAATTTCTGATGTGGGTTTTCCCACAAATATATTTTCTATTTTCAACCTTTTATTTTCGAAGAACAATTTCAAATTGCGAGGACACAATTTATTGAAGGAGGGGAGAATGTAACACCCCAAGATTTCATAGTGTGTTATTTCTTAAAAATAATTCAATAAGTTGCACTACACACAACACTGAGTTCAATCACACCATGACTTACCAAAAAAAAAATCCATTCAAAAGAGGTTATGAATAGTATTAACTAAATTTTAAACTTTATATAATCCTTATAATTTTAGAATCCATATTATGAGTTTCTTAGACATAATCCAAGAACAGATTCATTTTCAATATTGCACTTTTATCAACTTTTAATAGTGAAACCTTTTTAAATACAATATTTTAAACTTTTTGACTAAATGGGGACATCAAAAAATCTAAAATGAAACATCCCAAGCTTCCACGGTATGCTTTCCTTTGAATAATACAGTAGCGTGTGTTGTACGCAACTTCGAGTTTTAACACACACCACAACCAATCAAACTAGCCGTTATAAATAGTAATACCAACTTTTTGAAATTATATATATTTTATATTTTAAAATGGACTTCATTTTTGGATTCGGAGTGTCAAATTTACCCTAAGGTGAAATTTTGGTACTTTTCGGATAACTTTCATATTTTGATGAATAGTGAAAATTACTAAATTTTAATTAAAAACAACTTTTTTAATCAAAATAATTAATAGTGATAAATTATAAATTTGAGAGGTTTTAAAGTATATTTAGAATATATTTTTACCATTTAATATAATGTTGGTCATTGTACATAATTTTACAATTAAACCGAACATAAACAAGTGTCAATCTTTTGATAGTTATTATCTCTTAAAAACCCGCTTTCTGTTTTGACAGCGGGAATTAATTTTAAATTAATTTCTGCCACTTCTGTGTTCTGAATTTAGAAAAATGGATTAAATATTTGTAATCAGGATGTTCAAATTGTGTAAATAGGTAACTTTTATTTTTAGACATTTTGAATAATTACTGCGGTAAATATTTTATTTACCATGGTTAAGGGTAAATCCGGTAAATAAGGGTTAAAAAATAATATTATAATAATACTAAATTACCCTAAAATGTGTCCTAGCCTTATTTGTTGATACATGTTCGACCATATGAATCTTTGGGTCGATTTTTGGACCCCATGGTGCCACTTGTAGGTGATAGGGACACTTTATTTTAATTAAGTTAAAATGAATACAAAAATGACACAAGCATATATCTTTTAGCAAAACAATTTTTACATAGGTTTATATATGTTGGATTTTAGATTATAAATATTCATTAGAAATATAAAACGATTTCCTACATGATGATATTTTATTTATAATTTTTAGAAATTAAATAATTTAATTTATTTATGACACAATGATGATGAATTAATTACTAATATAGTGAAAAATTAAAATAATCGATATTATAAATACCCAAATAAATATAATATGAAACTTTTAATGAATTAAACTAATTTTCTAGGATAATATGATATATTAGGATTTATTAAATTGACTTTTTTCGAAGTAATCAGTCTTTTATGAGTTTCACAATAATCAACTATTGAATAGTGTCAAAATTGACATAAAAGAGTTCTTAAAACAAATATTATATTATTAATTGATATTAAATTCCTAAAAATCTAAGGTTCGGCCAAGAGACTTATATCATGATTGGTTCATCATTAATGGACCACTTGGGGGTCGCTTGGATGTATATAGTAAGTTTATTAACCATATAATATAAAAATACAAAGAGACATTGTAAAAGTGAAACTAATTAACTTAGAGTTAATACTTAAAGATAAGGTTAATATAAGTACCCAAACCTGTATAAATTCTATTGGTTGAGTTGTTTTCGACCTATCCCCACCTTAATTTTTTTAATAATAAACTTTGGAGCCATTAGAAACCTAATATGAATTTAATATAAACTAATATTTCTAGCTTTTCCAAAGGTGCCCCTCACCCCTCTTATAAAAGGGAACTCTTCCTTCCCATTTCTTCACACCTTAAAAATCTTTTAGTTCGGAAAAACTCTACCCAAATACTCTACCAACTTCCCTCACTACAACCTAGAGGCCTTAGTTTGATCATAAAGCCATCCTAAGGATCCCTTTTGATCAAATCAAAAGGAAGAACCCGAAGAAGAGGTAATGATTTCACCACCCTTTTCCAAGTTCCTTTCTTCTTCCACTTCTTATTCCTTTGTTATTATCATTATAAAATAATAACTCCAGTATCATATATATACTGTGATGTTATTATAAATATGGTACAACCATATTCAGTATTCTATCCACCCTTTGAATAACATGTCACCATACGTGCGTACGTACGACTTACCGTCTCCACATCGTGGTGTAATTGTTATTCAATATATTATTATTTGGATGGGTATAATAATGATATGTAACTCATCTAAATAATAAATATAACGTGTTAATGATTCTGTATATATGATATAACAACCATTTATATATTATTTCAAAAGAATGATATTGTCGCTCGTGCATACGTACGGACTACCGTCTCCACGAACGTGATGAGATTCATTCTCCATCGTATCCATTCAAGTATAATTATCATTTGATGATTTAAAAATGATTTTTAAGGACTTGATATCATTCTGGATATGAATAATATACAACCTATCCATTACAAACATGTCTTACGTAACAAAACATATAAAATAAAACAAGTAAGTTAACACCCGAAACAACGATAATACTAAGATATTATTATCAAATCAATATTAAAAGATCATATATGATATCATATTAATGTATATGATTCTTGTATAATTTAATAACAATTATTTCACCATTATATAGGAGGTTAACCTACCCCAACTAAGGAAAAGTACAAGGTAAGGGGTTTTCATCTTACTCCTTATTCCCGTGAGATTCATGCCATATTGCCACCATCACCTTTTGTGTGGTGTATGTACTGCCCATAATTATATTCTTTGTGTAATACACTCTAATTTATGTGTATTTACATATTCATTGTATGATACCTCTTTCATGGGTTTTATGTTTCGTAAGTTACCAAATTGGTAAGGGTTTATTTCACAATCTCTTCATTATCCGAGGTTGTTTATACATAATTATCTACTGGGATCTCTTTATCATCGACATCCATGTTCCTTAAAAATGTATTTAAAAACATTTTTACTATTTACTAGACAATGGGTTAAAGTCATTTATACCCTTATGTGTTTCTAAATGAATCTTTCCGTCGTTTTCCAAACAAGGCACTTTTAACCTTTTCGACAAGTTTAAGGTAAGAATGTTTTTTTTAACTTATATGGCGGGTGCGGCTATTTGCCGCCATTATAAAATCGTCAAAGATTCCCTTACAAGCTTATAAGAATATTTTAAAATTTAATGTATTATTTTATAATTATGTTACTTTTAAAATGATTTCAAAAAAAAAGAGATATTTCTCTAAAATAGTTTTGATTTCATCTATGTCAACATCCTTTGATGGATTTTAAGCTTATTTGAAGTTGATTTATTATGATACAAAACATCCATATTTTATTGAAGGTTTTGTGATATTTTTGACTGTAGATAATATATTCTTATGTCACTCATGGTTTTTTTAAATGTATTGACATTTCATAAGTTATTTTTAATTTGAATGTTTATGTTATATTTCAACCTTTCATTCAGATGAATGTGTTAGACAAGTATGTTCCGGGTTGGGGACCGGTAAAAGTAAGCCCTCCGGTTTGGTCTCCGGTTATTAGTGGAACTCCGGTTTGGTCTCCGGTTATTAGAGGAACTCCGGGTTGGTGTCCGGTTATTAGAGGCACTCTGGGTTGGTGTCCGGTTATTAGAGGCACTCTGGGTTGGGTTCCGGTTACAGTTAGCCCCAAGGTCTTGGGACGAGGCCTTGACAAAGAAATTAAAGTTCAGCATTATGAATTCCATCATTATGAAAGAGGTTATTGATTTTTCATGTGATTATTCGATTAGTAGAATATCCATGTGAATAAGTAAATGGCATTATTTCATTTTATTTATGTCATACTATGTTGAAAGTTCAAGTTTGAAAGGCTTTTGTTGTAGTTATACATTGCCTTAAATGTTTACTCTTATTTATGAAAGTTTCCTCTATATTGTTATCCTTACTGGGCATTTGAGCTCACCCCTTTTCTATGTTTTATTTTTCCCAGGATATGAAGAAGTAAGTTATGAATGACCTGCAGGGATATTATGCGGGGATAATAGTGTGGACTATGGAGACATTATGTTGTTGTAGTAGTTTTTCACTTTATGATGTAATGTAAAACTTTATGAATATATCTAGTGTTTCCAAGTCTACTAAACCAATCGGTCTTTCAGGATTTGATCTTTCTTGTGATCATGCCAATGTTATGTAATAATGCACCAACTCTGGGTAACTAGGGTCGGGGCGTTACAAGAGGTCCCTATGTAGCCTGGAAAATTGGTTAAATTTTTTTTATACCAGATCCAGGTTGGGGATCAAGGGTATATTTATATAATATTCTTGGTAGTGGTTGATTTCCAGGTGGAGGGGATTAGGTCTCAGCTTGAGACTGAACCCACTGTTTTAATTCCATTGTGTGTTTTGATTTTTTTTACAAGCAATAAACCGAATTTATTTTAAACTATAAACAAAACCACTACATTGATAGATAATATTAATTAGTGTTTATATAATATTTTTATTAAGTAATTGATTTAAAATTTTAAAATAGTTTTTATATTTTTTTTATTTAGACTTAATCACTCTTTAGGAATTTTTTTAAAAGATCAAAACTTATATCGATCTATAATTTTGATTAAGTGGTATATTTTAATTATTTGGGGATTTTATTTAAACTCGTTTAAACAGAAATTTTTATTGGGAACTCAATTCACCCCCCTCCTCTTGAGATACTCACTCTGACCAACATTTGGTATCATAGGAGTTCAAAATCTTTTCAATTGTGATTTTATTTTTGTTTTAAAGATCCTAAATTTCTGTCAGTTCTAAATTTAGTTCTTTAAATGGATAATAGACAAGAAGTTTGTGCTACCAACAGACCTCCTTTCTTTGATGGAAATAACTATTCTCAATGGAAAATAAAGATACAAATGTACATTTAATGTATGGATTTTGAAATATGGTCTACTCTAGAAGATAAATATAAATTACCTAATACTGCTAGGAATAAATTGAATGGTGTAACTAAACATGAATTTAATAACAATTTCAAAGCTATGAATTCTATTTAATATGATTTAGGTGATGAATAATTTAATAGGATACATTCTAATAAAAATACTTATGAAATATGGGATATATTATCTCTTTAAAATGAAGGAACTAAAAATGTTAAAGAAATGAGATTGAATACTTTTACAATTAAATATGATACATTCAAGATAATACATGATGAGATGATTTATAATATGTATCTCTTGTTCAATGAGACAGTGAGCACAATGAGCTCCTTGGGGAATCCAATGTCAGAAAAAGATGAAATTATATGACTATTGTGATGTCTTCTAGACAAATGGATAGGAACATCAGTTTTAATAAGAGAATCATATGACATCAGTAAACTACCTATCAAGGAATTTATTGGGAAGTTGATTATGTATGAGTAAGATATTAAAGTTAATCATGAATCAAATGATGAACCTAAGAATAATTTTGTAGCCTTCAATACTACTACATCAAAACAGAAAGAAAAATAAAAAGTACAAGATAAATGCTCCAGAGATGAAGAATTACCAGCCAAAAGTGATGAGCAAATGGCCCATATGTCTATAATGATTAATAAATTATATAATAATAAGATATTATTTATGAAATCAATCTATATGGTAAAGTATGATAATAAAGGGAATTTAATGAAATACTAGAAAAGAGATGATAATTCAAATGACACTACATGTTATGGGTGAAAAAGAAAAGTACATGTTATGGCTGACTTTCCCAAGATAAAGTACAAAACTAAGTATTATGATAAAGATAGAAAATATAATAAATCCATAAAATCCACCTGGAGTGTCACTAAGGACAGCTCCAATGACTGAGACTCAACTCAGGATGAAAAACCTGATAGATAAAATATATGATTCATGACAAATATATCTGAGGTGCCTATAATCTTTCATGTGCATAATTATGATCATTTAGCAGATAAAAAAAATGACGATGATATGTCAAAATAGGTAGTGTTTGAATATTGAAATAGAATTGAAGATGCCTTTAATGACATTAAATAAAAATACAAAATTCTAAAAAATATCATATTTTATCTACTAGTGTTAAATTTTATTTTACTATAGAAAAAGGGAAGAATGCTCAATTTTTGAAAGAGAATACAAAACTAAAAAATTTAAAATGATAAATTAAAGAAATTATTAGAGAGATTTACAAATTCAAGATAAAATCTCACTCAAATACTAGGAAAACAAATAACACCTAATTATATTATTAGTCTAGGTTACCAACCATGACAGAGAAGAATTATAAAGAACAATTTTATTCATAAATCTAATTATAGAAATACTACTGGTATTTATTATTCAATAGGACCTAATAAACTTTTTATTTCAAAGATTTTACAATCTTATTATTGGAAACCCATTAAGAAAATATGGTTTTGTAAATCCCTCATTACTAACATATCTGGACCCAATAAATTTTGGGTTCCAAAATCATTTTTGGTATAAAATTGTTTTGTAGGGAACTTTCTTGAAAATATCAAGTAGAAATATATGGTACCTAGACAGTGGTTATTCCAACCATATGATAGGATATTACTCAATCTTCAATAATTTGATAAATTATGATGGTGGTCATGTCACTTTTGATAACAACACTAAAGTAAAAACCATTGGCCTTGGGAAAATCAGTAACACTAATTCAGTTTTAATTTCTAAAGTAATTTTTTTGATGGTTTAAAATAAAATATTCTTATAATCTCATAACTATATTATTATGGTTCTCATGTAAAATTTGAAAACAATTCTTGTAAAGTTTTTAATTCTAAAAATGATTTTGTATTTACTACTTTGAGAAATGAAAATGTGTATGCAGTGAATCTTGATTAATTAATTTCAAAAAAAATTTATTACTTAAGTTCCTTTCATAAGGAATATTAGCTTTGGAATATAAGACTATGATTTTTTAATATCCACTCACTTTGAAATCTTACTAAGAAAGGGTTAATAAGGGATCTACCCAAACTTAAATTCCTAAATGAAACAATCTGTAACCCCTATTGAAAAGGGAAACAACACAAAATATATTTTAAATTAAAGAAAGAAGTTTCAACTTCCCAACCTCTTGAGTTGGTTCACATTGAATTATTTGGACCATCTAGATTTTCCAGTTTAAATAGGAATTACCATGTCTATATACTTGTAGATGACAATTCCAGGTACACTTTGGCATCCTTTTTAGCTCCCAAGAGTGAAGTTTTCTCTTACTTTACCAAGTATGATAGATCTTTAGAAAACCTAAGTGGGATTAGAATTAAAACCTTAAGAAGTTACAATGGTCTTGAGTTTGAAAATCAAGACTTTGAATTATTTTTCTCAAAAAATGGCTATTACCATAACTTATCTACTCCTAGGACCCCCCCCCCCCAGTAGAATGGAGTTATATAAAGAATAAATAGAACACTTCAAGAGATAACCTAAACAATGCTTAATGAATATGAATTACCTATTTACTTTTGGGCAAAGTCTATGAACACAACCTGCTATATAATTTATAGAGTCTTAATTAGACCACTTTTAAAGAAAACCCATTATGAGATTTGTAATATTAGAAAGATTGAGGTTAATTAATTTAGAGTTTATGGATACAAATTATTTATTCTTAACACTAAATAGATCTATTGTAGTTTTTCAAATCCATGTATATGATATTATCGTTGTATATTCTAAAAATTATTTATGTACTAACTTTTCAAAAATTATGTAAAATGAATTTGAAATGAGTTTGATGGGTGAACTGAAGTTCTTTCTTGGTTTTCATATTTTTTAAAATAAAGAAAGAATTATTTTAAATCAAATTAAATATACTAAATACCTTTTAAAACATTTTGGTTTGGATAACACTAAAATTAGTGACACTCCTATGAGTACCACCTATAAATTGGATCTGGATGAAGTTGGGAAATCAGTGGATCAAACCAATTATAGAGGTATGATTGAAAGTTTTCTCTACTTAACTACTAGCCAACCTGAAATTTTGTTTAATCTATGTATGTGTTCTTATTTTCAAGAAAACCCAAAAGAGTCACACTTACTTACTGTAAAAAAAAATTTAAATATCTCAAGTATACAACCAATTTAGGATTTTTCTACCCTAGAGGACAAGCATTTGACCTAGTTATTTATTTAGATGCTTATTTTGGTGGTTGTAAGTTAGAAAAAATCACATCTAGAAAAATAAAATTTTGGGAAATTCTCTAGTATCTTGGTGTAGTAATAAATAAAATAATTCCACAATGTCAACTACTGAATATGAATACATAACTGCAGGTACTTGTGCTCAAATTTTTTGGATAAAACACAATTTTCTAGACTATGAATATCAATTCTAACATGTACCTATAAACTGTGATATCACAAGTTCTATAAATATTTCTAAGAACCCTATATCTTACTCTATAACAAAAAACATTGATGTAAGACATATATTTTTTAGTGATCATTTTTAAAAGGGTGACATAACTCTTAAATACATTATAACTAAACATCATTTTACTGATATGTTTACTAAGCCATTGAATTCTGTGATAATGAACTAAATCAAACATGAATTAGGCATGATTAATTTTGGTTATGTTTAATTTCTCTGGGATTCACCATTAGAGTTTACCCACCATTGGAGTTTAACCATCGTTAGAGTTTACCCACCGTTGGAGTTTACCCACCATTGGAGTTTACCCATCATTGGAACAACCCACCATTGGTAATGACCTGTCATTGTTTTTAAGTCACCATTGATAATTTTTATTTACATGATAAATATTTCATTTATTTTGGATTTAAATTTTATTTATTTTTTTGATTTAAAAATACCTAAATGATATAAATTGGGTACTTGGTCCAATTTTGATGCACACTCCTTCACGCCTTACCTTTGAACCTCACCGTGACCTTTTTCTCCAGAATTTTTTCCTTCCCTCGACCTCATCTAAACACTCTAAATAATTCTAAATGATCAAAGTGAATCGATAAATAGTGTTTTCTCCAGACGAGTCATGTCCTTCAAATAAGCATAAAGGATAATTGAGCAGATCTTCAATCAAGTCGCTAAACCCGTGACTCACGAATAAAATAGTGGTACATGAGAAGTAAGTTCATGCTAGGTGGTTGATGTCAAGCAGATATTTAGTCCTTAAAGTAAGCAAAGACTAGGTATGGGTAGATTGGTTCTTGAATAATGATAGGTCATTATATCTGATGTTAGTGTATCATTTTTTTCAAAATTTGGAGTTTAGCTTTGGGGAAGATAAAGACTGGGTTCGGAGTAGGATAAATGGGAAGAAGGTTGTTTTCTCTTAAATTTAATGGGCCATATGTCTAAAAGTACCATATGAAGGTTTTTTAAATGAATATCAAGGATCTATTCAAAGTGACAGTGATCCTTTTCTACAAGAGGATGCTTTGGAAGAGTTTACTGGAGATGGAATTGTAACAAGAACAACTATAACCAAGTTAGATGGTGAATTTTTTTTACTGTTCAATTTTATTCAGAATATGGTGTGCTTGGGGAAAGTTTATTTTAGGAAAATGAGGTATCAAGATGTATATATCTTATGAATTATTAATATATAAAAAAATATTAATTTGTGCAGATATATAATGATTCATATGATGGTGATGTGTAAAACTTTATCCAGAGAAAACTCTATTATATACTCTAAATTAATTTCATCCTTGCTTGAGGCCAAGGGATTGGTAGATCAATAAAAAAATCATAAATAAACTGTGGAGGTTTTTTCCTTACAAGATTCATTTGTAAGATAATGAATATAAGTTGGAACCCCTAGAAGAGGAAATGGGTTGTTTATGATGACAAGAAGTATGAGGATGTCAATCATGTTAATCACCCAACAAGACCAAAAAATCTTGTGGATCCTAGATTGGATCTGGGTGAAGTTGTAGAGTATTCTAATGAGGAATTGGAAGAAGAGGAGGAGGCTTCTGACTCTGGTT
Organism: Viscum album; assembly: GCA_963277665.1. NCBI lineage: Eukaryota > Viridiplantae > Streptophyta > Magnoliopsida > Santalales > Viscaceae > Viscum > Viscum album. The sequence goes on along the minus strand of OY728125.1, from coordinate 1,467,334,693 downwards.
ATGAAGAACAAGAGTTCTCAATTGATGAAGATAGTGATACATACTTGCTTAAGAGTCCTTCGTCTATCTTTTATGGTTCTCCTAGTCCTCCTAGATCTCTCCCTATATGAGAGGATCTTTTAAAATAAAAAAGTGAAGAATAATAAATTGATGTTTTTAGGGATGAAAAATTTAAGACATCTTCCAAATCTTCTAAATAACATTGAAAGGAAAATAGAAGTTATAAAGAAGATAATGAGAATGGATAAGAAGAGTATGTTGAAGGAGAAGATGAAGAAGAAAATGGAGATGATGATGGAAAATAAGGTAATAGAAATAAATAAGAAGGAAAAGATAATAAATATGGAGATAAAAAAGATATGGGAGTTGATGGTGAAGATGGAAGTGAATATGATGGTGGTTCATATCATGGTGGTCTTCATGGTTATATTGGTTCTGAGGATGTTGAGATACCTCAGGAAGTTGTTTATTCTCTAGGTTTATCAATTGTTTCTAGTTCTGAGGAAAGACCAAGATTAGTCCAAGATGTTGATAGATCTACTAGATATAAGATGAAATCATCTTTTGAGGGGGAGGAATCCCCCGGTCTTGTTAGTCACCATGTTGATCCTGCTGATGGTGAATCTGGGGAGCTTATATTTATTGATCAGACTACTAAAGTGTATAAAGTTGATGAGAATATGGTTATTGAGCGTACAATTTTTGAGCATATAGTTTTTAAGACATATGGTGTGTCTTCTATCAGGTTAGGGGATCCATATCATGAATAATGGGATAAGTAATCAAGGTAAGTGAGTCTAGTCTTGGATTACCCTGACTTAGATGATGATAGAAATCCACCAAATCATGGTGGACCTGTTATTCCATATTGAGTAGAGATGAATCCTAATGGATTAATGGGGGAATAGATAGATGTGGTAGGGGAGTTAAAAAGATTTTCTTAAAATGTGCCTTCCATTTTTGAGCCAGTAGATTTTGTCATACCACCTACCATTACTTCTTCACCCTCACCTACTATTTTTATTTCCCCGATGCCGGTAGATGTTGTATCAAGAGATGACCTGGAATCCTTCAGAGAGAGGATTCTCTATGATTTTGGTATGTTGTTGAGAAATCAAGAAACTCATTTCACTAATATTATTGATAAAGATGTGAGATACTTGTTTGAGATTGAGATACATCACATCCAGCTTAAAATGATGCATAACATTCATGAAGTGGAGATAGAGAACAGAATACTAACCAGTGAGCTAAAAAAATTGAGATCAGTGATGGAGGGGATGAAATATTTTTTTACTTTAAGTATGGATGATTTGTTAGAGAGGGAGGGGAATTTATCTTTTATAGATTATAATTCTAGTTCTCTACCTCCTCCTTTGGATGTTTATTTGATCATATCAGTTGTTAGAGAGAAACTTTGATCTATTTTAGGTGATGTTACAGATATCCCTCATGAAAGTTTGAGATAGATCTGGCACAATAGTGATCATGTGTATCATATGGTAAGGGAATGTATGAATGATATTAAAAATTATAGAGAAACCATCACTTAGTAAATTAATTATTACCTTTCAAGGATTTATACTAATCATGAGCTAAACACGCACTTCAAGTTTCTTACTGTGATCCATCAGTTTCCACCTGTTACCAGATCATTCAAGGAATAGGTTTCTCAATTGAAAAAAGTGACACCTGTGCTTTAGTTGTTCATAGAGGAGAAGCAATATTTCTTTATTTCCATGTAGCATGAAGGCCAAATCATTATGGATTTCATCAATTTGATGAAGTTTTTTTACATGTTTCTAGGACTGTAGTGGTAGCACATGAGGCTATACCAGTGACTTTTCATTTGACTCCTCAGCTAAAAATCTTGAGTATTACATATTTTCTATTTCTCGATATCCAAATGCACTTATTCCTTCTCAGTTTCAGCCTCTGAGTCTATCTCTAGTGGAAGTAGTTTGGCAGCTTCGGCCAGTGATCATCTGAGAAATTCCACCTTATTCCTTTATCCTTATAGATATTGTTTCTGTACCTATATCCTCCACCATATTTACCTTATCTTTAGCCTCTACTTTTTCACCCTCTACCTCTATTAAGGAAAAGTAAAAAACACCTCTTATTCCTACTACCCAAGATGATAATTGATTGAACATAGTCTTTGTTTTTGATATGGACTTATGTATGAATTTTTTTTGTATCTCTTTTTTGTTGTAATCCAATTACTCATTTACTTTAATTGAAATTATTTTATTACTCCTATTTTGTTTCTTTGCATTTCCTATTTTTATTTTCACTTTTTGATAATCCCAAAAGGGGGGAAATGAATATGGATTTTATTTACTATTTTTATAGTGATGTTATCCTTTGATACCTCCATTAATGGTATTTCTTGATACCATACCTTTGATTACATATGTATTTAATCTATAATTTTCATACCATCTTTATTAAATACCTTTGATATTGTTTGTTATTTAATATCAGTGCTTCGTTTTTGTTTTAAAATTTTAAGATGATATATTTTACAACCAAATTTTATTCTATACATGGTTTAAAAAATTTCATGATTTTCACTCATCAAAAAGGGGGAGATTGTTGTCACCTACTTTTTCTTAATTCTCATAAATCATGTTAATTATGTTTTTAATGGTGTTCATGCTTTATGATACCATTTTATAATATAAGGAAGTTTGGTGAAATATTAGTTAAGTGCTGAAAAGACCTACTATCAGACTCTACTCACTACTAGTAATGAGTCACCATTAAAGATGAGTCACCATCAGGAAAGACCCATTATTGGATTTGAGTCATCGTCAGGATAAAAATTTAAATAAGTTTTGAGAAGTCCTACCACCAAAAAGGAGTCACCATTGAGGATAACTCGCCATGAGAATTAAGTCAACATTGAAGATAACCAACCATCAAACTTTACCCACCCCCAAGATACTTGGAAAGGTATTGAAAAGACCTACCACTAAAAAAGACTCACCATAGAGATGAGTCACCATTGAACATGACCTACCACCATATGACCTACCATTAGCCCAAATCATTGTTGTCCTAACTCACCAACAGCTTCATTCACAACCAGGATGAGTCACCACCAGAGTTGTCTCACCACTAGAAGAGTCATCGTCACTCTTTTTGCTTAATTTGAATTAAATTTTTCTAACGGATATATTAGTGAATTTAATTTAATGGATTATTTTATATTTTTTTATCAAATATTGTAGGGATGCATTAAAGTGTGTGTCGGCATTAAGTACAAGGAGTAGAAGATCTGGATGGTTGTTATTCAAATGGTTACTCTTGCATGTTGTTTATATATAAAAGAGAAGACTCCCTCATGTGTGCAAAAAAAAGAGCTGGAATAGTATTACAAGAACAAAAAAAGGTGTTGTAAAGAATACGACTTTCTTGAGATCTAATTTGTTTCATCTTTAACTACACAAGACTGTGGAATAATAGAACATATTGGATATTCAGAACCTTCCATACAATCAGAGAAAATAGAACTTACAATGCTCTGTTTTGCTATATTTTTATGAGAAATGGATAGAGCTCCACTCCAAGCCATATCCAAGGAGACACAAGCTTTCAGATAACATCAGATCAAGAAACACTACATCCTCTACATATTCTTACTTTCTCTTTCCATTTTTTTATTTAATTTTGAGTAGTGTGTGATTTTTCTTATTTATTAAACACACATTGTATCCTACACTTTAACTAGAAGATACAATATATATTATACACTCTCTTAATTTTGTTTACCTATGGTGTTTTTGAAGAGGTCCTTATGTGTCCTGTGTTTATTCTATTCCCATGATTGTGGTGGAATAGGTCCCTATGTGGCCTAGACAGCTGGTTAGTTTTTGTGTATAACCGATCTGGGTTTCGGATCAATATTATATTTATATAATATTCTTGGTGGTGGGTTCTTTCCAAGTGGAGGGGATTAGGTCTCATCTTGAGACTGAACCCCTTATTTTAATTTCAATGTGTGTGTTTTTTGTTTCATTTCAAAGCATTAAACTGAATTTTTTTTAAACTGTAAACAAAACCACTACTTTGATAGTTAATCTTAATTAGTTTTTATATAATATTTTTATTATGTAAATTTATTTAAAAAGTTAAAATACTTTTCACATTATTTTAACTAAGACTTAATAACTCCTTGAGAGATATTTTAAAAGATCAGAATTTATATTGATCTATTGTTTTAATTAACTGGGTTGTTTTAATTATTTGGAGGATTTTATTTAAACTCGTTTTAACACAAATTTTTATTGGATACTCAATTCACCCCCTCTTTAGACACTCACTCCGACCAATAGCCCTGATTTATTACTGAATTTTTTATATATCAGGCTTGGCCCTGATATATGCTATAATGCTTATATAGTGGGCTCAGCCCTAGTTTATTTCCAAAATGCTTATAAATAGGGCTTGACCTAGATTTTTGTGATTTATACCATGGATATATGGTTATGGCTAGTATGGTTGTGAGACATGCTCGGAGACATACCGACATGGAACCAAGGACGGTTATTTGGTTATATGGTTATGGTCAGTATGGTTGTGTTATATGCTCATAGATATTTCGACATGATGCCAAAGAAGGTTGATGTGGCATTGATTTAATCTTTAATTAATTAATATACATTTTTATTGCATTAATGTGTGAATTTATTGTAAAACTAGTTATGTTTATACACGGTGGTGTTGACCTACTGAGTTATAATCACACCCTACCTAGGATGTCATTTGGTACTTGAGCAGAATATATAGATGCAGGATTGGACGAGGGTAAAGGACCTTGTTTTTTATTATTGCTTGATGGATGAGATGGAGTTTAGATGTGGGAATAAACTTGGGTTTGGGACCAGATACATTTGGGTTTACTTTGTGTGTGCTGGTTCTTTTATTTTGTTGTTTTTAGTTTGACATTTAGATACATCTCAGCATGTCATTACATGATTCATTACTATTGGTTTATTTGGTCCTCTTTTTATTTCCCAGTGGTATGAGATATTGTATCTACTTGTCTGTTACTCTGATTTTTTTATTTATATTATTTATTTCCTCTACTATATAACTCTATATGAGGAGGTATAGTCTCCTTACTATACTAATCACACCCCCATTATTAGTTGACAGCCTCTGACTCATGGGTAGTCATGCTTGAAGTCATGTAATCAACCCGATTCATCCACATGAGAGAGTGTCAGATCGGGGGATGTTACAAAGTGGTACCAAAGGAGAGGATTTTCCTTTTTCATCTATTTACTATTTGGGATAGGTTGAAAGGAGACTAAGATGTATTGAGACTTGATAATGATCATTTTTGTGAGAGTACATGACCCATGTACAGGGGAAAATCTGAGTTCCCATGGATGGTATTATTATTCATGATGTTTTCTTATTATGGTTTGATGTTATTTTACCTTGGTTGATTCACATGTTGTGTGATGTTATTATTTATTGAGATTTATACTCATGGCCTGATATGGAATGATATGAATATGCATGCATCATGATAGGAAAATAGGGATATATATTGACCTGGATAGCTCATAATAGGGACATAATTATTTGTATGTGATATATATTTTTCACATGAACTATGATATAAGATACATGTTATATCTAATGAATGAAATAAATAAACTAATACATTATGTTAAAACACTTGTAATCCATGTTTTGTGAGACCAGGATAAATTTTTCTCTATTTTTGTCACTTGTTGAGGTTGACCTTATTGTTTATCCAGTGTTTTAAGGAGTGTGTTTTTATTATATAGAAAATTCCTCCTCATTATCTTCAAGTTGAGCGTTAGGAGAGTGGAAATCAGAATGATCCTAATGCGGCTGAGACAAATCTACCTGGATCTCTTAAAGATCAAATAGATATTCAGCTTCACTACAGCTTCCTGAGGGTCATGTTATCCATGGAAAGGGAGACTTTTTTCACTGTTCCTTCAATTTTTGAGCTAATGACAGAGTTCCAGCTACAGTATATGCCTACATTCATTGGGGAGGGAGGCCCTTGGGAAGATGAGTTCAAGATCAAGTCACTCTAGATAATATTTAAGCATCTCAATACACCCACACATAAGAGGTTAAAACTTGTTGCAATTATACTTCATGGATCATCCAAGATTTAGTGGGACATTCTAGAGAAAGTAGCAAGAGGATTTATCTTGTAAAGACTTTGATATGAAGTTTATGAGCCATTTATATCCTGATATGTTGAGGGATGAAAAGACTTCTGACTTCATGAACCTAGAATAAGAGGGCATGTCAGTGCTTGACTATGCTATATGCTTCAATAAACTTTAGCACTTTGCACTATATTTAGTTGTAAATGAGATATCTAGGGATAGACAGTTTTAGGATGGTCTTCGTTATGAGATCAGGTCATAGGTGATCATGTTCCATCTAAGAAATTTTATGGATGAGATGAATCGGACACTCATCACGAATGGGAATCTAAGAGAGGCCCCGAGTAGCAGCTAGGTTGTTTCAGCAAGGTGAACTGGGTGCTCTTCTTCTGGTGCAAATGTAACAGTTTCTTCCCATGCAACAATGATTAGAGAATTCAGGGTAATGGAAAACCAACTCAATATTTTATTCTTTTCTAGTGATATTATTCTAGAAATATGGGACACAAGAAGACTCAGTGTCCATACCCCACTTTGGAGTGTTAATATTGAAGCAGGATGGGACACCTATAAAGGTTTTGTAGGGGCATGCAGTGGAAGAGTAGTGGAAGGGAATCAGGATAGGCACTAGAGTCTTAGATGGACTTAATTACTACTGAATGGATGGGTAGCTAGAGTTCCTTAGGATGTTCAGGTCGAAGTAGGGTGCATGGTACCTCAGTGCAGGAACAACAGTACCAGGCAGAGGGAACAACATGGGGGAGTTGGACTAGAGCCCAGGATAGAGGGGCTAGTCAGATGCACATTATACAGACTACACCAGATATTATGGATACAGGATCGTCTATCTTCAAAGGTTTGATTCTTGTATCATTTACCCTTTCTTACTTTTTTTTTATTCTAGAACATCTCATTCCTTGTTATCTTCACTTTTTCAAATGGGTTGGTCTTGGATGTGGAAAGATTAGATGGTGTCTGATGTGGCCTTATTTTACATAGTTTTGCCATATCTTTTTAATTAATTTTTAATGATTTAATTAATTATTTTTACACTCTTTACTAAATAAGTGCTCTTTTGTATTTTTATAGTTAAATTTAGTAATTAATAATTTTTTTTGATTAAAATTGTATTTTTAGCCTACAAATAATTAATTAATTTCTTACTTTATTTATAGTCTTACAATCTATTAATTAGTTTAGTTTCTTAGCCTTCCAATTTAATAATTTGAAATTTTTATTAATTAATTAATTAATCATTCTTTTTCACATAAATAATGTAGTTTCTAATTTAACAATTCATGTAGTAAATATTGATCAATTTAAAATAGCATAATCTAATTATTAGATGTCTTTTAATAATTCATTAATTAAAATTTTAAGTTTTTAAATAAACTAATTTTATTAAATCTTTATAATCTTAAGTCTTAACTAAACTCAATTATTCAATAAGATAATAATTAATTTCCTACCTTAATTAATTTAATTTGTTATAGTAGCTATTTTAAATAATCTAACCTTGCTATATAAATGTTTAATTTTATTTTAACTTTTAATAATATTGTTGTTTCTTAATTTTATTTTTCATCTAGTTTTAATTTAAGTTTATAATTTCAAGTTAATAATAATATAATTTAAGTTTTAATTGTTTCATAATTTTATCTAAGTTAATGAGTTTCTTAATTTTTAAAGTGTCTTAATTAATTATTAGTTCTTAATTAATTAATTTGTTTTGATTTATTCAAGTTTTTAATCTGTTTTTATGTTCGAGGTTTGCAGTGTGGCACTGTAAATTTCCATACAGTGGAACTGTTTTCACTCTTCACGGTGCCACCGGTTTATTCCTTTGTTGTGCCTCTATTACTATTTTACCCATCATAGTGCCACAACACTTCTGCCACCGTAACCTCCTCCAACACCATTTATCATCACTTATTGTGCCACAGCAACTCCCACTCACCCATCATTTGTTGTTTCACATCATTCTAGTGAGACTGTTCCATGTTATTCATGGCGCCACCAGTTTATTCATTTAGTTGTGCCATCATAATATTCTATTCACTGTCTCATAGTGAGTCATGCACTGTTTCCAGATCCTTCTCCTAGCAACGTTTCTCAGTGACACTGATGGCCTCTTCACACTGAAACGATCTCACTGCATCTCTCTCACTGCCTTCACAGTTTCACCCATCTCTTCTACCGTATCTTTCTTCCACCACTTCACTATCTCATTTTCTTCACGGTTTCATCCACAATAACCCTCCTTCACTATCTTGTGCATTCCAGCACCGCACCCTAGCCACCTGCTGCAACCCGGATCCAGGTATTCATGCATTCCACCACAAACACAATTAAGTAAACATTTTTACAAAATCAAGTCAATTGTCAATTTCAAGAACCAATTATACCCTGAACACAACTCTTCACCAGATCTGGAAACAAACTCGAACTGCCATTGATTGAAGTAGAGGAGAACAGGCGTCGTTGGAGAGGTTGAACCAAGGTTGAACCGCTGTTTCGCACCGCGTGAAGGCTCAAATTATCACACTAGACCTTACTGTGTCTGTTGTGGAGATTATGGACATACTGCTTGGCAGTGTCTCTATAACTAGCCACAACAGTTCCATCACTTTGAAGTTAATGAACAGAACTTTGATCCTAGTCCTGACATCGTAGAAAAATGTGGTCAAATTTTATCAAAAGTAGATGTTAGGGAGGATGTTTGTAGTAATCAGTTAAATAAAACCCAATAAATTCAATTTAAATATTATCAAGATCAAGATCAAAGAATAAAAATATTATAAAACATGATTTTAGAGTTACAAATAAGGATTAAAGAATAGGAAGAAGTTTAAATGAATGAAAAATAAAGTGTTTACAAAAGATTTGAAAATGGAGTTGAAGTGGAAAGTGATAGTGAAACTGGGAAACAACACTTTTACTTTGAAAAATATGAATCTGGTGAACAAAACATGGAAATAAACAACCCACTAAATCAAGAGAACAACATTGAATATTCCATTAAGAGATCCAATGAAGTTGACATGGAAAATTCTGTAAATGGATTGAAACATATTGAAAAATAAAGCCCAGTTCTCTTCATAATTCCAAATTTTGAGAAAAAATCACTGTTTTACAAATTTTGAGAATGAAGTCACTCAGGTTGAATTCAAACTTGAATAAAAAAAATCTTCACCCAAATTTTCTAACTTTGTGAAAAATGACCCTGGATTTTATATTGGGTAAAATCTAGATGAGAACATTAAATTGGATAATACAGAATCTGAAATTTTTGAAATTGAACTGAACACTTCTCTTCCATGTTTTGAAATTGCAAACCCATTAATTTTTGAAATGTTGTTGGATAAAGAAGTTGAGGAAATGTGTTTCAAAGAAATCCTAACTCTTGATATTTCACTACCATATTCTAAGAGTCGTAACTTTTCTGAAATTTTGTGTACAGAAATTGCAAGGAGTGTTGATTTATTTAGGGAAGATTATTTAAATTTGAACAAAATGGAAACTAAATTTCTTAAAGTTGAATTGAACAATACTTACCCTATTTATGAATTGCAACACTCAACTGATATTGTTTTAGAAAGTGAGCTTATTGAAATTGAACATAAAATAGAGGTTGAGCACGCACTTGATATAGGCATAATTTATTTTCTAGAATTAGAAGATGATGAGTGTAAGTTAACTGATGAGGAAATTTTGGAAGAGATTTATAACATTGTAAAACCTGAATCTATTAGTGATAAAATTAATTCTCTTCCATGTCTCTCACTTTAATACTCAACTGAGTCAGGTGTTGAATCTTCCCTTGAAGCTGATAGTAGATTATAGGTGGAATTACACTTGAGCTCCATTGTACTTGATTCTGTTCAGCACTTTATTGAATCCCTTCTTGAACCTACTAATCAGAACTCACCCATTATCACCCTTGAATTTGAAAATATTAATGATGAAGTTGAGAGAAATAGAAATGAGAATAAGTTCATACCCTTTTAATCACCTAGTTCAATGTTGTCCCTTCATGTGAATTCAAATCTTGATAAATCTGAACATAATCTAAAAGTGGACAATACAATGCCTATAACTATCAAGGGGTACTTCTTAGTTGTTATTTCAGGCCATAAGAGTTTTGTTTCAATTTTCTTTAGCTTTGGATCCCACAGAATTCATCTTTCTATTAAAAAATTTTGGGATAAACACATGTGGTGGTTCTTATTAAGGAAACTACATCCACCTAGTGACTACGTTTAGTTCTAGGTGAGTCTGGCTTGGGACTTTAAAACTAGCGCTGCATGGGAGGAAACCCCTGGTTTTTATTTTTTTATAAGAAAAAAAAATTAATTAAATAAAGTCTAACTGAAGAATTTAAATTCAGTGCTTCATGGGAGTCAAACCATGCTCTTTATTTGTTTTCATTTTTTGTACTACTTTTGTTTTTGAATAAATTGCTACTTATATACTCTATTTTTTGTGAAATTTATGATGCTACTTGGATTCTTGGTCTTCTTGTTCTTAATTAGGAGTAATGTTGTTGTTGTGTCACAAGGGAGTGGAATTCCCATGATGAAAGATTAATGATAAACCATTTTAGGGAAGTTTTCTCTTTTTATTTCTGTTTCATTTTTCCACTCTTTACTACACTAAAATATTTGTTGCATGTCTTTCTTGCTTGGAAAATTATGCTTAAAAAAATTCATGTTCCTCTTGCTAAAAATTGAAATTCATTGATACCTAAACCACTTAATTGCTTGAACTTAAGTGTGGGGGTACATGTAGGCTATCTATTCCAATCTTCTTAGTTTTGGGTTGCATAGAATGAACTTATTTTTCTTAATTGAACATATAATTGAACCCAATCTATTAAAATGCTTACACCCTATCCACTGTGCACCCTCAAGTTACGTGTTTTATCTTGAGCTATTATGAAAAGTTTTACTATTGAATTAAATTCTAATGCATGTCTTTGGATAATGAACCTATTGTAAATTAACCTTTGTGGAAAACTATATTTTTGAACTTTATAGAGACCCTTAAACATGTCACAAATCAACTTAATTGAAATCTGTTTTGAACCTTAAATTTTTAATTATTCTTCTCCATTATGAAAGTCACCTTTGGTGACAAAGTTGGGTTTTAAGTGTGGGGGAGGGGTCAATTATTTACTAAGCTAAGATATTCTTAACGAAATCCCATCAAAGTCCCGCTGTTGTTAAACTTTTTGTCAAAAAATGAGTAAATTTTTTTGAAATTCTTTCAAAATTTTAGGTTTTCTCTTTAATGCAATTGGGTCTTGCCTTTACACAGAACCTTGCTAGAAGTTAAGAACTGCTTTGATTCTGAAATTAATGTGGTTTAATGATTTTTGAGTGATCCATACTTATTGATTTAATGAAAACTTGGTTTGGGGACTACATCTGAGAGTGATATGGGTAACATGTTTGTGGAGTTAAGATTATAACCATTGGAACTGGAAGTTTGAATTGATCCTAGGGGTTACATATTTTTATTATTTATTCAAAGTAATCATATTAGTGATCCAATGTAAATGATTTTTATATACATCTTTTGAAACTGGAGTAGTTTGGGCATATGGTATCCCACAGTGAATCTCTGAGACCCTAGATTCTAGGTATATTTCTTGTTTACTATAATCCCTCTGTACATTTTGAATAAGTGCACATGCACAGTGCTCATCACAATGATACTTGGCTTTGGAAAAATTTAATAAAGTGTCTAGGGTTGAAAACAAGTTCATTAAGGTGAGGGGAATGATGAATGCCAGATGAAGAAAGGGACAATTGGTTTATATGGTAATCATTTAGATTGTATCAATAAGGTGATTCAAAAAAAAATATTTTTGGAACCTAGGTGATAAGTCAAAGTACAAAGTTCCTTTGGTTAAGTTATTGGTTCTGCATGTATTTAACTTATTGTCACTCTTGGATTTAGATCTTAGATTTGAATTGATATGAGTCACTAAGAAATATCACAAAGGAGGCAGGACAATTTCATTATTTTATTATTCATTTCTCTCTAGACTACCAGTGGGAGTTTGTTTAGGAAATATTTGATTTGAGTTATCTTTTCTAAAGCCAATTTATAGTCCTCTGTTTTTAAAGTACTGTACATGTTACATTTTGAGCTGATTAATAAAAACTTTTCTATTTTTCATGGTTAATAAAGAATGAGACTGTTTGAGGAAAAACAATGGTTAAGTGTGGGGGAATTTGATGTGGCCCTATTTTACATATTTTTTCCACATATTTTTAATTAATTTTTAATGATTTAATTAATTATTTTCACACTTTTTACTAAATAAGTGATATTTTGTATTTTTATAGTTAAATTTATTAATTAATCAAATTTTTTAATTAAAATTGTATTTTTAGCCTATAAATAATTAATTAATTTCTTACATTAATTTTATAGTCTTACAATCTATTAATTAGTTTAGTGTCTTAGCCTTCATATTTAATAATTTGAAATTTTTATTAATTAATTAATTAATCCTGCTTTTGCACATAAATAATTTAGTTTCTAATTTAACAATTCATGTAGTAAATATTGATCAATTTAAAATAACATAATCTAATTATTAGATGTATTTTAATAATTTATTAATTAAACATTTAAGTTTTTAAACAAAATAATTTTGTTAAATCTTTATAATCTTAAGTCTTAGCTCAACTCAATTATTCAATAAGATAATAATTATTTTCTTACCTTAATTAGTTTAATTTGTTATAATAGATATTTTAAATAATCTAACTTTGTTATATAAATGTTTGATTTTATTTTAAATTTTAATAATACTGTTGTTTCTTAATTTTAGTTTTCATCTAGTTTTAATTTAAGTTAATGAGTTTCTTAATTTTTAAAGTGTCTTAATTAATTCTTAATTCTTAATTAATTAATTTGTTTTTATTTATTCATGTTTTTAATATGTTTTTATTTTTGAGGTTTGTAGTGTCGAACTGTCAATCTGCATATGGTGGTACCATTTGCACTCTTCACGGTGCCACCGGTTTATTCCTTTGTTGCGCCTATGTTGCTATTTTCCACATCATGGCGCCACAACACTTCTTCCATAGTAACCTCCTGCAACGCTGTTTCTCATCACTTGTTGTTCCACAGCAACTCCCACTCACCCCTCATTTGTTGTTTCACATCATTCCAGTGCGATTATTTCATGTTATTCACTCCGCTACTAGTTTATTCATTTAGTTGTGCCACCATAATCTTCTATACAATCTCTCATAGTGAGTCATGCACCATTTCCAGCTCTATCTCCTGGCACTGTTTCTCACTGACACTGATGGCCTCTTCACACCGAAATGATCTCACCGCAACTCTCTCACTGCCTTCACAGTTTCACCCATCTCTGCAACCGTATCTTCCTTCCACCTATTCACTATCTCATTTTCTTCATGGTTTCATCTATAGGAACCCTCCTTCATTATCTCGTGCATTCCAGCACCGCACCCAAGCCACATGCTGCAACCCTAATCCAGGAATTCACGCATTCCACCGCAAACACAATTGAATCAATATTTTTACAAACTCAAGTCAATTATCAATTTCAATAACCAATTCTACCCTAAATACAACTCATCACCAAATCTGGAAACAAACCCAAACTTCCATCGATTGAAGTAGAGGAGCACCGGTGTCGCTGGAGAGGTTGAACCGAGGTTGAACCACTATTCGGCATCGTGTGAAGGGTCTGCCACTCCAAGGGAGATCCCGATCCGCTATTCATTCACCGGATCTAAAATCCATTCCTTTAAAAACCCACAGCCAAGGGTTTCATACCGCTAGAAGATGAGTGCCGCACTAGTGAGCCGAACACCTCTAAGTCACTGTAAACCAAGGCCGAGGAAGGTGATCAACCCACTACCGCCTGGATCTTCAACCACGTGCCGGAACCAAGCATCTTCAGGAAGAATATGGAACCCCACCCCCCCACCCCCTCCATGCAACGCTGCGCAGAGATGATGGGGGAAGAAGTAATTTAATAAAAATTGAAAGATAAAAATATAAAAAAATAAATAATAAATTAAACAAATAAATAAATATAATTTATAATAATTATAATATATAACTATTATAATATTAATAAATAAATTAGTTATCAAATAAAATATAAGATAAATTAATAATAAATAATTAAACTAAAATATTAACCATAACAATTTATAAAATTAATTTTTGACTAAAATAAATATATTTAAATTAACACCTTTATTAGAATGTAATTTATTAAATAGAATAATTATAATAACTAAATTAATAAAGTTAATCTAATTTAAGAATATAATTAAGTTATTTCAACTAATTTTTAATAATAATAACTTTAATTAAATAATCCAATAAATAATATTAAATTAAAAACTCAATAATTTTTTATTAAATTAATAACTGTAATATTAATATTTATCAACTTAATTATTTATTGATTAACATTAATTAACTTTTTAATAAGTAATATAACATTAAACTTAAAAAATAGCTATAATATATTAATTAACTTTCTTTATGTTTTTAACTGTTCTATTCTTTTCTTTACTCTATAGGATCAAAGAAGAGTTGGAAACATGTCTAGGTACTTTCAACTAACTCATCGGGAGTTAGTTACAAGGGAAAATTTATCACGGCGTGTTAGTCATGAAAAATGCACATGTGCAATGCACAAGTGAGGGACACTTGAAGTTGATGGAAAACGGGGGGTGATGTGAAGCTTATGATAGCAGGATTCAAAAGCAGAGCAGCAACAATTATTAGGGGACTCTCATTCTCATTCCACGCCATAATTTTTGAGAGCAGATTCTTTGAGGGGACATAAAGAGCAGTACTGGTGACGTGGAGTTACAGGATCAAGGCAGAAAATCATTATTTTTTTTCAAAAAGGGAGGATTCTTCTTCCTCTGTTCTATTATTTTTACATTTTATTTTCTGTTTTTTAATTGAAATTAATCTTAGCTTAATTTCATGTTCAGGAAAATTGAATGACTATTAGTTTATACTTTCTTCTTCATTGTATTTCTTTTTAAAAGAATCAAATTCTATCAGTGAGATTGAATCTTGTTCTCAATCTTAAATTGAATTTTCACCTAAATGCATTTAATTTCAAAATCAATGTTATTTTGATGAGATTGATCATTGATGTTTTTTTTAAACTAAAAATTCAAACTAGAGAAACTTTTAGCGAGATAGTTTTTTGTTGACATCTTTAGATCAATTTATTGTATGAAGTTTTTGATGTGGGGAACCTCAAGAACTAAATACAAAGTATTAATTCCTCTAGTGAGGAAGGATTAATAACTCATTTCTGAGGTGTGAATTTAATCTTATGAAGATTTGTTTTGTTAACCAGTAGATTGCAAATTTACTGAGCTCATTTTGTCATCAATTCTCAGCACTCCTGATTTTATTTTCTGTTATCTTTAGTTTACATTGTTACTTTTAGCTGTTTCATTTTTCAGTTAAGTAAAGAGGATATTTACAAAATTATTTTCATATGTTTTCACTTCATCATTAAACAAAATATAAAAAATTTTAAAAATTAAAAAAAAAATCCCCACTCTTGACAATAATGAGGGTTGTTAAAAAACCTTAGAGCACTCACCTGCCTTATCTGTGGATCGACTCTGCACCAATATGCTAGTGTAGGTTAATAAATGTAATTTTGAGGGTCGTAGTGACCTCCAGCCACATCAAAATTTGGAACCGTTACCAGGAAAGGCAAACGCTGAGTGTTCTTAAGGTAAAAAAAATCAAAAAAAAACAAAAATAAATCTACTTGTAATATTGAACTTCACTACTACTTGAGTTGAGTATAGAGAAATCTACTAGGATTTTAGTGTTTTTAATCTAAAAAATTTTAAAAAATGGAATGTTTTGAAGGCTTAAATTATCACACTAGACCTTACTGTGTTTGTTGTAGAGATTATGGACATACTATTTGGTAGTGTGTCTATAACCAGCCACAATGGTTCCATCACTTTGAAGTTAATGAACAAAACTTTGAGCCCAGTCCTGACATCCTAGAAAAATGTGGTCAGATTTTATCAAAATTAGATGTTAGGGATGATGTTTGGATTACTCAATTAAATAAAACCCAATAAATTCAATTTAAATATTCTCAAGAGCAAGATCAAATAATGAAAAGATTAGAAAACATGATTTTAGGGTTACAAATAAGGATTAAAGAATAGGAAGAAGTTGAAATGAATTAAAAATAAAGTGTTTACAAAATATTTGAAAATGGTTGAAGAGGAAAGTGACAGTGAAATTGGGCAACAACACTTTTACTTTGAAAAATCTGAATCTAGTGAACAAAACAAGGAAATAACCAACTCACTGAATCAAGAGAACAACATTGAAAATTACATTAAGAGCTCCAATAAAGTTTAGTTGGGAAATTCTATAAATGGATTGAAACATATTGAAAAATAAATCCCAATTCTCTTCATAATTTCTAATTTTGAGAAAAATAACCTTTTTAGAAATTTTGAGAATGAAGTCACTCAGGTTGAAGTCAAACTTGAAAATGAAAAAATGAATGTAAAAAAATCTTCACCCCACTTTTCTAAATTTGTGAAAAATTATCCTAGATTTGATAATGGGTAAAATATGGATTAGAACATTAAATTGGATAATACATAATCAAAAAAATTTAAACTTGAACTGAACACTTCTCTTCCATGTTTTGAAACTACAAACCCATAAATTTTGGAAATGTTATTGGATAAAGAAGTTGAGGAAATGTGTTTCAAAGAAAGCCTAACTCTTGATATTTCACTACCATATTCTAAGAGTCATAAATTTTCTGAAATTTTGTGTAGATAAATTACAAGAAGTTTTGATTTATTTAGGGAAGATTGTTTAAATTTGTACAAAATTGAAACTAAATTTCTTGAAGCTAAATTGAACAATACTTCCCCCATTTGTGAATTACAACACTCAACTGTTATTGTTTTAGAAAGTGATCTTCTTGAAAATGAACATAAAATGGAGGTTGAGAACACACTTGATATGGGCATAATTGATTTGTTATAATTAGAAGATGATGAGTGTAAGCTAACTGATGAGGAACTTTTGGAAGATATTTATAACATTGTAAAACTTGAATCTAATAGTGATAAAATTAATTCTATTCCATGTATGTCACTTCAATCGTAAACTGAGTTAGGTGTTGAATCTTACCTTTAAGATGATAGTAGATTATAGGGGGAATTACACTTGAGCTCCATTGTACATTATTTAGTTCAAAACTTTATTGAATCCCATATCGAACCTACTAATTAGAACTCACCCATTAGCACCCTTGAATTTGAAACTGTTAATCATGAAGTTGAGAGATATAGCAAGGAGAATAAGTTTATACCCTTTGAATCACCTAGTTCAATGTTTTACCTTCATGTGAATTCAAATCTTGATAAATATGAACATAATCTAAAAGTGTACAGTACTATTCCTATAACTTTAAAGGGGTTCTTCTTAGTTGTTATTTCAGGATATGGGAGTTTTGTTTCAATTTTCTTTAGCTTTGGATCCAACATAATTCATCTTTCAGTTAAAAACTTTTGGTCTAAACACATGTGGTGGTTATTATTAAGGAAACCACATCCACCTAGTGACTACGGTTAGTTCAGGGTGATTCCGACTCGGGACTTTAAAACTAGCGTTGCATGGGAGGCAACCCATGGTTTTTCTTTTGTTTTCATAAAAAAATTGTAATTAAATAAAGTCTAAATGAAGACATTAAATTTAGTGTTTCATGGGAGTCAACCCATGTTCTTTATTTGTTTTCATTTTTGTACTGATTCGGTTTTTGAATAAAGTGTTGCTTATATACTCTATTTTTGTGAAATTTATGTTGCTATTTTGATTCTTGGTCTTCTTGTTCAGAATTAGGAGTAATGTTGCTACTATGTCACAAGGGAGTGTAATTCCCAAGATGGAAGATTAATGACAGACCATTTTAAGGAAGTTTTCTCTTTTTATTTCTGTTTCATTTTTCCGCTCTTTACTACACTAAAAGATCTGCTGCATGTCTTTCTTTCTTGGAAAATTCTGCTTAAAAAATGCATGTTCCTCTTACTGAAAATTGAAATTCCTTGATACTTAAACCACTTCATTGCTTGAACTTAAGTGTGGGGGGTACATGTAGGCTATCTATTTCAATCTTCTTGGTTTTTGTTGTATATAATGAACTTACTTTGCTTGATTGAACATATTATTGAACCCAAACTATTAAAATGATTACACCCTATCTATTGTACACCCTCATGTTACATGTTTTATCTTGAGATATTATGAAAATATTTGTTATTGACATAAATGTTAATGCATGTCTTTGGATAATGAACCTATTGTAAATTAATCTATATGGAAAATAATATTTTTGAACTTTATAGAGACCCTTAAACATGTCATACATCAACTTAATTGAAATCTATTTTGAACCTTAAATTTTTAATTATTCTTCTCCACTACGAAAGTCAAATTTGTTGAAAAAGTTGGGTTTTAAGTGTGGGGGAGGGGGTCAATTCTTGACTAAGCTAAACCGTTCTTAATGAAATCCCATCAAATTCCCTCTATTGTTAAACTTTTTTTCAAAAAATGGAAAAAAAAATTGAAATTCTTTCAAAATTTTAGGTTTTTTCTTTAATGCAATTGGGTCTTTCCTTTGGACACCACCTTGCTGGTATTTAATAACTGATTTGATTCTGAAATTAATGTGGTTGAATGATTTCTGGGTGATCCATACTTAGTGATTTAATGAAAACTTGGTTTGGGGACTACTTCTGAGAGTGATATGGGTAACATGTTTGTGGAGTTAAGATTATAACCATTGGAACTGGAAGTTTGAATTGATCCTAGGGGACACACATTTTTATTATTTATTCAAATTAATCATATTAGTGAGCCAATGTAAATGATTTTTATATAAATCTTTTGAAACTGGAGTATTTTGGGCATTTGGGATCCCACGGTGAATCTCTGAGACCCTAGATACTGGGTAAATTTCTATTTATTATAAGCCCTTTGTACATTTTGAATAAGTGCACATGCACAGTGCTGAGCACAATCATACATGGCTTAGGAAAAATTTAATAAAGTGTCTAGGGTCAAAAACAAGTTCATTAAGGTGAGGGGAATGATGAACGCCAGATGAAGAAGGGGACAATTGGTTTATATGGTAATCATTTAGGTTGTACCAATAAGTTGATTCAAAAAAAATTATTTATTTTTGGAACCTAGGTGATAAGTCAAAGTACAAAAGTTCCTTTGGTTAAGTTCTTGGTTCCACATGTATTTAAATTATTTTCACTCTTGTATTTAAATCTTAGATTTAAATTGATATGAGTCACTAAGCAATATCACAAATGAGGTAGGACACTTTCATTGTTTTACGATTCATTTCTCTCTAGACTACCAGTGGGAGTTTGTTTAGGTAAGATTTGATTTGAGTTATCTTTTCTAAAGCCTATTGATAGTCATGTGTTTTTAAAGTACTGGACATGTTACATTTTGATCTGATTAATAAGCACTTTTCTGTTTTTCAAGGTCAATAAAGAATGAGATTGTTTGAGGAAAAACAATAGTTAAGTGTGGGGTAATTTGATGTGGCCTTATTTTACATAGTTTTGCCACATCTTTTTAATTAATTTTTAATGATTTAATTAATTATTTTTATACTTTTTACTAAATAAGTGATCTTTTGTATTTTTATAGTTAAATTTATTAATTAATCAATTTTTTAAATTAAAATTGTATTTTTAGCCTATAAATAATTAATTAATTTCTTTGTCTAATTTTATAGTCTTATCTATTAATTAGTTTAGTGTCTTAGCCTTCATATTTAATAATTTGAAATTTTTATTAATTAATTAATTAATCCTGCTTTTGCACATAAATAATGTTGTTTCTAATTTAACAATTCATGTAGTAAATATTGATCAATTTAAAATAACATAATCTATTTATTATATGTCTTTTAATAATTCACTAATTACAGATTTAAGTTTTTAAACAAACTAATTTTATTAAATATTTATAATCCAGCTCCGTCTCCTAGCACCATTTCTCACCGACACTGATGGCCTCTTCACACCGAAACGATCTCACTGCCCTCCCGTATCTTCCTTCCACCTCTTCACTGTCTCATTTTCTTCATGGTTTCATCCACAGGAACCCTCCTCCATTATCTCGTGCATTCCAGCACTTCACCCAAGCCACCTGCCGCCTGGATCTTTGACCACGTACCGGAGCTGAGCATCTTCGAGAAGAAGATGGAACCCCCCCCCCCCCCCGTGCGGCGCTGCGCAGAAGGAATTGAATAAAAATAATAAATTAAACAAACAAATAAATAAAATATATAATAATTATAATATATAACTATTTTAATATTAATAAATAAATTATTTATCAAATAAAATATAAGATAAATTAATAATAATTAATAAAACTAAAATATTAACCATAATAATTTATAAAATTAATTGTTAACAAAAATAAATATATTTAAATTAACACTTTAATTAGAATGTAATTTATTAAATAGAATAATTATAATAATTAAATTAATAAATTTAATCTAATTTAAGAATATAATTAATTTATTTTAACTAATTGTTAATAATACCAACATTAATTAAATAATCAAATAAATAATATTAAATTAAAAACTCAATAATTTTTTATTGAATTAATAACTTTAATTTTTTTTTAAGGTTGGGGCTGAAGCCTCATTTTTATTATTAATAACTTTAATATTAATATTTATCAACTTAAGTATTTATTGATTAACATTAATTAACTTTTTAAAAAGTAATATAACATTAAACATAAAAAACAACTATAATATATTAATTAACTTTCTTCTTATTTTTAACTGTTCTATTTTGTTCTTTACTGTGTAGGTTCAAAGAAGAGTCGGAAACACATCCAGGTTCTTTCAACTAAATCACCAGGAGTTAGTTACAAGGGAAAAGTTAGCGCGATGTGTCAGTCATGAAAAAATGCACATGTGCGGTGCACAAGTGAGGGACACTTAAAGTCGGTGGAAAATAAGGGATGTCATGCAGCTTTTGATAGTAGGATTCAAAAGCAGAGTAGCGGGAATTATTGAGGGACTCTCATTCTCATTCCACGCCACACTTTTCGAGAGAGGATTCTCTGAGGGGACACGAATAGAAGTACTGGTGACATGGAGTTGTAGGATCAAGGTAGAAAATCATGATTTTCATTCGCAAAGGGGGGATTCTTCTTCCTCTATTCTGTTATTTTTACACTGTATTTTTTGTTTTTGAATTGAAATTGATCTTAGCTTAATTTCATGTTTGGGTAAATTGAATGACTATTGGTTCATACTTTCTTCTTCATTATATTTATTTTTAAAAGAATCAAATTCTATCAGTGAGATTGAATCTGGTTCTCAATCTTAAATTGAATTTTCACCTGAATGCATTTAATTTCAAAATCAATGTTCTTTTGGTGAGATAGATCATTGATGTTTTTTTAAAATAAAAATTTAAACTACAGAAATTTTCGGTGAGATAGTTTTCTAATGACATCTTTTGATCAATTTTTGTATGTAGTTTTTGATGTGGCAAACCTCAAGAACTAAATACATAGCGTTAATTCTTCTGGTGAGGAAGGATTAACAACTCATTTGTGAGGTGTGAAATTAATCTTATGAAGAGTCATTCTGTTAAACATTAGATTACAAATTTCTTGAGCTCGTTCTATGATCAATTCTCAGCACTCCTATTTTTATTTTCTGTTATCTTTAGTTTACACTGTTAATTTTAGCTGTATCATTTTCCAGTTAGGTAAATAAAAGATTTATAGAATTATTGTCATATGTTTTCACTTCATCATTAAACAAAATATAAAAAAAGTAAAAAAGTAAAAAAAAATTGTTTTCCCCACTAATGAAAACAGTGAGGGTTGTTAAAAAACCTTAGAGAACTCACATGCCTTCTCTATGGATCAACCATGAACCACTGTGCTAGTGTAGGTTAATAAATGTAATTTTGAGGGTTGTGGAGACCTCCGACCACATCAAAATTTAAACCATAGACACGCCATTGGGAGTGTGATCATAGAATATTGAATGATGCAAGGCATGTTCTCTAGATATTAGTACTGTTTCTTTTGGGAACCATTTATTCTGGAAATGATAGGCTTTGATTTGATTCTTAGTATGGATTGGATAGTTCTATACCAGGCTTATATCAACTGCTATCGGAGGATAGTTACCTATGTATCTCCAGAAGGAGGCAGCTATTATAACCAGGGTGAGTGGGATCTTCATGCTGGTCATGCTAGACCAATTCAGTGTAGATTGGATTGTATCATGGCTCAGATAACCAATATTGCTCTAGATAATAGTGGAATATAGCAGGATGTTTCCCCTCTAGTGGTATATCGTATTCAGGATGTCTTTCTTGATAAGTTCTATGACTAACATCCCAAGTGAGAGATTGATTTCATGATCGAGTTTGTGTCGGAAGTAGATCTAGTTTCTTTCCCAACATACAAGATGACACTAGAAGAGCTTCTAGAGTTGAAAGTTCATATGAAGACCTGGAAGCTAAAGATTTTATACAAACTAGTACGCCTCTTTGGGGATCTCTGGTTATTTTTTCCAAGAAGGATGATGGTACCTTATTCTTATTTGAGGAGTATCAGATATTGAACTATATGACTATCAATAATTGATATCCTATTACATGCATCAATGAACTCTTCGATCATCTAAGAGGTGATAAGATCTTCTCTAATATCTATTTGAGATCTAGATACCACTAGTTTAGGGTAAGACTATCATACATACCTCATACTACTTTTAAGAGTAGGTATGGCTTGTATGATTTCATAGTGATGTCGTTTGGTTTGACTAATGTGCCAGGGGTATTCATGGATTTGATGAATTGGATATTTCATCCTTTTATGGACTAGTTTTTTGTAGTTTTTATCAACAATATCTTAGTGTACTCTAAATAAACATACAATCATGACCAACATATTGACATCTTCATGAATGCATTGAAAGAGCATTGTCTTTATGACTAGCTATCTAAATTTTGTTTTTATATTGATAAAGTGAACTTCTTGGCCCATGTCATCTTAGAGGTAGGAGTGTATGAGGACCTAGAGAAGGTTGCATAAATAGTATCATGGGGGAGACCTAATAATGTCTTCAGGATTCATAGTTTTCTAGGTTTATCATATTATTATCGACGTTTTATCTAGTAATTCTCCCATATGGAAACACTAATGTTCGGGCTGAACAAGAAGGGGGTGAAGTTTATTTGGTCGGATGCTTATGAAGGATCTTTTCAGGAGATGAAGGGCGGGCTAACTCCATCACTTATCCTTACTTTACCTGTGCCAGGTAAATCTTATACCGTGTACTACAACAAATCTAGAGTTAGACTCAAATAATTTTTGATGCAAGAGAATCAAGTGGTTGCTTATGGATCCAAACATCTAATACCACCCGAGAGGAATTACCCTAGTCACAATCTGGAGTTAGCAATGTTGGTACATTCCCTGAGATTCAAGAGGCATTATCTCATGGGTGAGATGTTTGTGGTATAAATGAACCACAAGAGCCTCATATAAATCTTTTCTCAGCGATACTTGAACCTTCGGTAGTGGAGGTGGGTTGAGTATTTGTGGTCTTTTGACTTTGAGTTGCATTATACACCAGGTAAGGGCAATGTTATTTCCGATTATTTGAACTGGAAGACATAGAAAGAGGCGGTGAGGGAGCCTTGTGACAAGAGGTGGATTATGGAACTCTTTGTAGACATGCATCTAGATGTTTAAGGGTCATAGTGATGAGTATATCTGACTTTGACATCAGTTATACCTATGATTTTTGGACCATATCAAGAAAAAGCAGTTATCTGATATGGAGGGATTCATCTTGAGAGGCATATTATATAGTGGGGAGACAGCATCAGGATGGTCTGTTGGTAATGGGAATTCTCTTCTTT
Organism: Viscum album; assembly: GCA_963277665.1. Taxonomy (NCBI): domain Eukaryota; kingdom Viridiplantae; phylum Streptophyta; class Magnoliopsida; order Santalales; family Viscaceae; genus Viscum; species Viscum album. The sequence continues at coordinate 1,467,310,500 of OY728125.1, read as the reverse complement.
TCCAGGGATGAGTATGGGTTCCTATGGGTTTTCATGAGGAGATGATGAAAGAGTTTCATGCTTATAGATGGGTGGTATATCCTAATTTGACAAATATGCATCATGATATCTATATAAAGTAGTAGTGGTTAGGAATGGAGAAGGAGGTGGTGGGATCTATGGAAAGATGGTTCACCTATTGAAAGTTGTTGTCGTGGGCGCTCTCAAATAAAGTGTGATTTTAGGGTACTTAGGTGGAGTAGAGTGGCTGACCAAGGTCATTTCTCAAATGGTGAAGTAAATTTAACAACATATTAAAGGTATTATAAAAATAAAATAAAATATAAGAAACACACTACTTAAAAGTTATGGGGGATCTTTTTACCATTTATAAATCTAGATGAAGTGTGCTGGAATAAGATTGCATTTTTTTGTTCTTTTTGTTTTTGAAATGAGATTAAGAAAACGCAACGAGAAGATGTTTTTTTTAGAAAATATTTTTTAGAAGGTGTATTCAATCTAACTCTACCTATTTATTTACTTATTAATCATTATCATTTAAATTAATATCCACTTAATTTTGATCCCCTAATTTTTTAACCCTCAAACCCTACAAGAATTAACTTTACCACAAGGATGAAGTGAATTTAACCCTAGCCTATCTTCGGAATATGCAATCACAGCACCCTTATTTGATTGGTGTTATAAGGATAGATTATGGTTAATGGTAAATTAAGGCATATATCCATTCTAGAAATGAGTACTAATTGAATTTAGGTTTTATTTTTTAACTCTACAAATTGATCTTGCGTGGTTTTGAATTACTGATTAACACTACTGGAATTTTACCCTTTACCAACGGTTTTGAATTGTTGGTAAAGGCTAGGAAACCGTTGGTATATTATATACCAACAGTTTCCCAAAATGTGGCCATGTAAGCTGTCAGTATAGTGTTATACCAATGGTTCTGTGTAAACCATTGGTATATGTGTTAAAGTAAGAGATATACCAACGGTTTCAAAAACCGTTGGTATATGTTACCCCTATACCAACGGTTTAGAACCTTTGGTATATAGTGTACAATATACACCCAAAGTATATAAAAACGGTTTTGAAAACTGTTGGTAGAAGTGTATACCAACGGTTATACAAAACCATTGGTATAATATACATCAGAAGGCTATACCAACGGTTTTGAAAACCGTTGGTATACATATGCTGCAGCTCCATATCAGCCAGCAGCCACCTCCAACCTACAACTCTCCACCTCCAACCTACAAATATATCTGCAAGAACACATACACATCCAGAAACCAAAAATCCTACATGGGATATTTAAAATTCATCCAGAATTCAGAAATTTAGAAATTTAAAATTCATTCCTCGCTCAAACCACAACACAAGAGAAAAATCCAGAATCCAATACATCCACAATCCAATACATCTAGAATTGAAATTAAATAACACCCATAACACCAATAAAAAAATTAAAATCCAATACATCCAAAATCCAATACACATAACAGTATTCAAAATTTAGAATTCATTACCAATACAGCCAGAATCCAATACATCCAGAATTCAGAAATTTTGAATTAAAAAGCAATAACACCCATAACAGTATTCAAAATTTATAATTCACTCCTCACTCAAACTACAACACCAATACACACAAGAGAAAAATCTTACATGTTATAGGAATCACATGGGATGTTTACCCATGGTCTTGGGTTGACTATCTTAAAACCAACAGAAAAACTTGGGTAGAGTGGACAAGGATCATGATACCCATAAGATAGACAATGGTAGTGGTCATGTGCTTAGACCTAGGATGAGTTATAAGAAGCACATGAGATGTTTATATTCCTCTAATGACTATGTGTCCATATATAAATGGTTCCTGATGTGTTAGTGGGAAACATTGGTCAATATCGACATATGAGATGGGTTACCAGAATAGCCTACATGTTTTCATAGACTTTTCAATTGGAATAAGGGGGCATGTGGATAATTGTAATTTGGTCTCTTGGGTGTGATGTGAGATGAATCCCCACTTTGGGTTGTGGGTATGAATATTCAATTATGTCTTTGGTATTGGGTTCCCAAAGGGACTTTAGTTTGGTCTTAAAACCCCTTGTTTGAGGATGGGATTGGCATATTAAATGTCATGTGTTTTAGAATAGAGGTAGGAGTTCCTCACATGAGAAGTGGATTTTGTGAGTCTGGACCATGGATCCATGTGCTAAATTATCTAACACAATCCGAATACGTTTGGTCGGTTTTGCGTATGCAAGTTGTTGTTTTCACTTAAAATCTTGTCCATTTCAAATAAAAGTGAGATAGTTTGAGTGGTACCAGCCACACCGTGCCTTGGATTGAGGTGGGGTTGACTCGTACATGTCACAAATGACCCATGGATCGTTTTCATAAAGTATCAACAGAATCTGAATGCGTTTGGTCAGTTTTCTGTATTCCAGTTGTTATTTTCACTTAAAATGTTGTCCATTTCAAATAAAAGTGAGACACTTTGAGTGGTACCGGCCACATTGTGCCTCAGATTGAAATGGGGTTGAATCTTACACGTCAAAAATGACTCATGGATCCTTGTGCTAAAGTATCAACAAAATCAGAATATGTTTGGTCAGTTTTCAGAATGTCTGTTGTTTTTATTTAAAATAGTGTCCATTTTAAACAAAAGAGAGACAATTTATGTGATACTGGACACATTGTGCCTTGGATTAAGGCGGGGTTTACTCGTAAACGTTACAAATGACCCATGGATTGTTTTTCTAAAGTATCAATACAATCAGAAAGCATTTGGTTGGTTTTCCGTATGCAAGTTGTTGTTTTCACTTAAAATCATGTCCATTTCAAATAAAAGTGAGATAGTTTGAGTGGTACCGGACACACCGTGACTCAGATTGAGGCGGGGTTGACTCATACACATCAAAAATGACCCATGGATAATTTTAATAAAGTATCAACAGAATCCGAATGCATTTTGTTGGTTTTCCGTATGCAAGTTTTTGTTTTCACTTAAAATATTGTCCATTTCAAATAAAAGTGAGACAGTTGGAGTGGTACCAGCCACACCATGACTTGGATTGAGGAGGGGTTGATTCTTACACGTCACAAATGACCCATGGATCATTTTCCTAAAGTACTAAAATAATATGAATGCCTTTGGTCAGTTTTCCGTATGGCAGTTGTTGTTTTTACTTAAAATATTGTCCAATTCAAATAAAAGTGAGACACTTTGAGTGGTACCGGCCACACCGTGCCTCGTATTGAGGCGGGGTTGACTCTTACACGTCAAAAATGAACCATGGATCCTTGTTCTAAAGTATCAACATAATCTGAATATGATTGGTTGGTTTTCCGTATGCCAGTTATTTTTACTTAAAAGGGTTTCCATTTTAAACAAAAGAAAGACACTTCGAGTGATACCAGCCACACCATGCCTCAGATTGAGGCAGGGTTAACTCGTACATGTCACATATGACCCATGGATCGTTTTTCTAAAGTAACAACACAATATGAATGAGTTTGGTCAGTTTTCTGTATGCAAGTTGTTGTTTTCACTTAAATCCTGTCCATTTCAAATAAAAGTGAGACAGTTTGAGTGGTATCGGACACACCATGTCTTGGATTGAGGCGGGGTTGATTCGTACACATCAAAAATGACCCATATATCATTTTACTAAAGTATCAACAAAATATAAATGCATTTGGTTGGTTTTCCATATGCCAGTTGTTGTTTTCACTTAAAATGTTGTCCAACTCAAATAAAAGTGAGACACTTTGAGTGGTACCGGCCACACTGTGCCTCGGATTGAGGCGGGGTTGACTCATACATGTCAAAAATGAACCATGTATCCTTGTGATAAAGTATAAACACAATAAGAATATGATTTGTTGGTTTTCCATATGCCAGTTATTTTTACTTAAAAGGGTGTCCATTTTAAACAAAAGAAAGACACTTCAAGTGATACTGGTCACACCGTGCCTCGGATTGAGGTGGGGTTGACTCGTACACGTCACATATGACCCATGGATCGTTTTCATTAAGTATAAACACAATACAAATGCGTTTGGTTGGTTTTACTTATTCCAGTTGTTGTTTTCACTTAAAATGTTGTTCATTTCAAATAAAGATGAGACACTTTTAGTTGTACCAGTCACACTGTGCCTCAGATTGAGTCGGGGTTGACTTTTACATGTCACAAATGACCCATGGATACTTTTGATAAAGTATAAAGACAATCAGAATACGTTTGGTTAGTTTTACGTATGTCTGTTGCTTTTACTTAAAATAGTGTCCATTTTAAACAAAAGAGAGACACTTTGAGTGCGATTGTCTCCGGAATCAAGGTAGGTGGTCATTAGCCTTTTGTGAATTGTCGTGATGTTTTATATATGCCGAATCACCACTCACCCAATGTTGGGATGTTGGGTCGAGGGGCTATCCAGGGTCCAGGGAGGGGGTGGGGGGTTGTCTGGGGTCCAGGGAGGAGGGTGGGGGCTGTCTGGGGGGCTGTCCGGGGTCCAGGGGGGAGGGTGGGGGGATGTCAGGGGGGCTATCTAGGGGGCTGTCTGGGGGGATGTCAAGGGCTGTCTGGGGTCCAGGGAGGAGGTTGGGGGCTATCTGCGGTCCAGGGAGGAGGGTGGGGGGATATCTGGAGGGCTGTCCGGGGTTCAGGGAGGAGGGTGGGGGGATGTCCAGGGTCTAGGGGGAGGGGGTTGTTCGGGGTCCAGGGATGATGGTGGGGGGATGTCCGAGGGGCTGTCTGGGGTCCAGAGAGGAGGGTGGGGGGCTGTTTGGGGGGCTGTCCGGGGGGCTGTCTGGGGGGCTGTCCGGGGGGGCTATCCAGGGGGTTGTCTGGGGGGCTGTCTGGGGGCTATTCGGGGTCCAGGGAGGAGGGTAGAGGCTATCCAGGGTCCAGGGAGGAGGAAGGGATGTTTGGGGTCCAGGGAGGAGGGTGGGGGCTGTCTGGGGGTTGTCTGGGGTCCAGGGAGGAGGGTGGGGGGCTGTCTGGGGTCTAGGGAGGAGGGTGGGGTTTGTCCGGGGATCTTTCTGGGGTCCAGGGAGGAGGGTGGGGGGATTTTCCAGTGTCCAGGGGAAGGGGGTTGTTTGGGGTCGAGGGAGGAGAGTGGGGGCTGTCCGGGGAGCTGTCTGGGACCCATGGAGGAGGGTGGGGGACTGTCCGGGGCGTTGTATGGGAGGCTGTCTGGGGGGCTGTCTGGGGGCTGCCCAGGGTCGAGGGAGGAGGTTGGGGGATTTCCAGGGTCCAGGGAGGAGGGGGGCTGTCCAGGGTCCAGGGAGGAGGGTGGGGGGATTTCCGTGGGGTTGTTAGGGGTCCAGGGAGGAGGGTGGGGGCTGTCTGGGGGCTGTCCGGGGGGCTGTCCGGGGGGCTGTCCGGGGTCTAGGGAGGAGGGTGGGGGGATGTCCAGGGTCCAGGGAGGAGGGGTGGTTTTCCAGGGTCCAGGGAGGAGGGTGGGCTATTTTGGGGGGCTGTCCGGGATCCATGGAGGAGGGTGGGGGGCTATCCGGGGGGTTGTCCGGGGGCTGTCCGGGGTCCAGGGAGGAAGGTGGGGGGCTGTCTTGGGGGGTTGTTTGGGGGGCTGTCTGGGGGGATGTCCCAGACACATGGGATGGTATTTTCATATAAACTAAGCAAATTATTTCAAGGTTAAAAAAATAATTTCAATATATCAACTTCTAATCAGACCATCAATTTTCTAAATTCCACTAAAAAATTTCAATTTCATTAAAATAGATAAAAAAATAAAGATAATGTGACATACCTAATCACACATATATTCTGGCACAACAAATCAATAAACATCAAAGGTCAGTAATATCAGTCAAAAATGTAATGGATCAATCTATCCCTCATCGCCATCACTATCATCGCAATCATCGTCACCCTCACCCTAGTCCTCATCGTTATCCCCATCATCATCCCCACCCTCCTCCTCTCCCTTATACTCAGCCCCGGCCTCCTCATCACCCTCCTCCTCCACCTCGGCCTCCTCCTCGCCCTCCTCCTCCGCCTCGGCCTCCTCCTCGGCCTCCTCTTCCTGTACCTCAACCTTTTCCTAGCCATCATCTCAACCACCACTAGAACTGCCACCTGGTGCGCTATATATAAAATGCATCGATGACATATGTTCATCACAAGCAGTGTTGGCCTCTAGTGGAAGTGTTGGACGTAAAACTTCCATCAGTTTCATAAATGCAGTGTTTGCCCTGGCAAACTATTCTACCGTCTCTGTAGCCCTTTTTTCAGCCTGTTCTGTCTGTGCATTAACCTGCTGCAACTCTATGGCACTACAAAGCATACCTGAGGAGGGACAATATCTCATCGGAACTATACTCTTCCCAAGTCGGAAGCATACTCTACCAGGGTGCTCATCTCCCAACACTTTATGTAAGTGATCGTTTGGCCCAAAATTGTTAGGTTCCTGGGCATCAAGGGCCTCTAATGCAGCCTTTAAAAATATAAATAGATTATTAAGTTAAAAAATAGAGATTAAAATTATAAATCTACAAAGTAAAACTTTCAATCTTCTGCTGAGTCGCTTCATTGACTGCACTTCCATATTTCTTCTTTCTACTCGAGTAAAACAGTTTTGCTCGAGGCACACGTCCTTCTATATTCAATTTATGCCTCTAAAATGACATTGAATGTAGAAAACCACAATTAAAAATAGGATACCAAAAAAACATAGTAATTTCATAACTAAAATTATATAACAACTTTAGCAATCGAATAAATTATGGAGGAAGCAATAGAAAGTTAAAGTTGTAAAGAAATATTATAAACTGGCATACCTGTTGTCTCTCATGATCTGGCATCATAGTATGTCCCAATGTGTGGACATATTTCCTAGCATCAATGTTTTTTTATTTCTTCCAGATGCATTGTAACGACCCGAAGCTTGACGTACATGGACATTACATTACATTTGCGGAATACTTAGTACATAACAAAAATACACACTAAAGGATCGTAATAGTTTAGTGTCTTTGGAAACTCGGAACGTAATCTTCTAATCGTGGTGAAAGATCTTCAAAATCTCCCATAAAGATCTTCCCCTTTTTTTTACCTAAAACCATTCTTTATATCCTGTGGAAAAGAAAACATAAAACGGTGAGCTCAAATGCTCAGTAAGGGTTTACAAAAGAAAAAATCAATCACATAATATTCATAAGAACATAACTTTTGGAAATCTTAACCTGCAAAAGAGAGAATAATTTCATAACATGGGATAAATCATAGAATTGAAAATGAGATCCCAATAATCATAACTTAAAACTTGAACTTTGTGGCATGCACACATAATCATGGAAAATCATTTCTTGTTAGTCATGACTCATTGCCAAGACTATCTTAGTGGACAAAGTCCCTTTCTGAACCGAGTTCACTCCTCGTTTCAGTCCTGTATCACTGAACCGAAATAACCTTCCGTTCCAGCCATGTCTATCTCATGAGATATAAAATCATTACCCAATGCATTGGAGGGAGATATAGGTCCCACCCATCTTATAATGAATCCTTTCTTATGTGTGCCACATAATCATAAAACATACATCATCGCATAACACATATAACAAAAATGGGATTCTTGAAACATCATGACATCATAAATCAATTCATATATGATAAAGGAATTCATAAACATAATTCCATCACAACATAGTCAAACCAATGTAAAAATATGGATAGAAACAGAACCCTTTATTATCTTAGATGGAAAATAATTTTGATAAAACACTTGAATTGAATTCTTGAGGAAAATATCCTTTCTTCTTCAAAAACATTTTTCCTTTCATAACATGTCATACAACTTTAAAATAAAAGAAGTTGATTAAAAATAAACTTGAAAACTTGTAAAGGAAGCTTCTTTCAAGTAATGTTTTAAAAATCCATTCATGCCGTATAAGTTAAAAAAACATTCTTCGTACTTTTGTCGGAAAAGTCAAAAAGTACCTCGTACGGAAAAACGACAAAAGATTCCTTTCATATTCTTTACTAAAAACTCACCTAAGGGTAAAATTGGATTTAAACTATTTCAAGTGGATGGAAACAATATTAAATATTGAGGGAACATGGATGTGGATGATAAAATACACCCCAGTAAATACTTACGAATAAACAATCTCGGATAAAAATGAGATTGTGATATTTCCCTTACCTTAGGTCCGACTTGCTTTTTAAGTGTCCGAACCTCCTGTATAATGATTTAAATCATGTTATTGACTTATTACAGAATCATATTCATTGTTATGATATCATATATGGTTCACTTATGACATTATATTACCCGTTCTTTTGTAAATTCCATGTTAAAGAAGCGTTTTGGGTAAAATCGTTTCATTTATCGTAGGTGTTTTGACTTGTTGTTCTTGACATCATTATTACTTATATCATGATTTACTTACTTCCAGAATATAAAATATGATTTATATATCATATATATTCAGTATATATATATATATAATAGGTAGATAAATAAAATGAAAAACACCGTTCATGGAGACGGTAGTCCGTACGTACGCATGAACGCTGTTTTCCTTTCCTTATTGTCTTGAAATGGAAGTAAGTAGATGACATACATATGTATATATATACATAAATCCAGTAGCTTTATAATGTCATATATTTCATTATTATTTCTTATATATACATTATAATCATTCTTAAATGGTTAACATGGAGAATGAATCTCATCGCGTCGTGGAGACGGTATTCCGTACGTACGCACGAGCGATGATATCATTTCTATAAATATTGAATTGAATTGGATTGGATTATACAATATATCAGAATAAATATGATGTTGTAATAACTATTTATAGTTATTCTTTACACCATTATACCCATCCATGTAAGGTGGTGGTGGAAAATAGATTACACCACGGCGTGGAGACGGTATTCCGTACGTACGCACGCGCGGTGATTTCTTTTTCCGTAGGATGGATAGATGGTGAAATAGGGTTGTTTCATACTTATAATAACATATCAGTATATGAGTGATACTGATGTTATTACTTCATAATGAAACAACCTAAGAAGAAGAAGTGGAAGAAGAAATAAAGATGAAAGAATTGGTAACGGTAATTACCTCTTCTTTGAAGCGCCTTTTAGAGACCTCCTCTTAGGGAACTAAAATTGGTCTTTGAGGAAGACCAGAACCTCTAGGATGTTGCTAGGGAAGTGGAGAGGAGAAATTGGCAGGGGTTGGCCGAGCTTGAGTGCTCAAATTGGTGTGAGGAGGAAGGGGAGGAGGTGTCCTTTTATAAGGGAGGAGAGGGGCACCTTAGGAATACCTCAAAATATTATTTTATATTAAAGTTAAAATCGGTTTATAATGGTTCCAAAGGGTCTTATTTCGAAGCTAAAGTGGGGATGGGTCGAAATCCTATCAACCAATAGGATTTAGACAAGTTTAGGGTATTATTTTAACCTTATCACTTAGATTTAACTCTAAGTTAATTAATTTAACTTTTACCGTGTCTTTTTGTTTTCTTTCACTATATGGTTAATACACTTACTATAACATGCCAAACGAACCCCAAATTGTATATTATTAATACATATATCCTTATCTAAGTCATTAGGCCGAACCTTAGATTTTTAGGAATAAAATAACAATTAATAATATAATATTTTATTTAAAAACTATTTTGTGTCAATTTTGACACTATTTGATATATGATTTTTGTGAAAGTCATAACAGAATTAAATGTTCGAACCAAGTTGATTAAATCAACATTAATATATCATAGTAACCTAGAAAATTAGTGTAATTCATAAAAATTCTCAAATTACATTTATTTTTGTGTTTATAACATCAATTATGTCAATATTTCATTAATAAGATAATTACTGCATCATCGTTGTGTCATAAATAAATTAAATTATTTTATGTCTAAAAATTACAAATAAAATACCATCATGTAGGAAATCTTTTTAGCTTTCTAATGAATATTTACAATCGAATTTATCTTATTTATAACCCCATATTAAAAATGATTTACTTATTAAACTTTGATTTTAACTATTTTAACCCTTCTTTAAATAAATTAATAATAAATGTCCTAATCTAATCCAAGTGGGCCTAAATGGTCATATTTTATTCCTAAGTTTGTTTTTGGTCGAATTACTCTTGTCCAATAGAATTAGGACATGTTTTAGGGTAATATTAATATCATATTTACCCTTAGTTACCCTATTTACTATTAACCGTGGTAAAAAAAGTAAAAAGTTACTATTCACCAAAAAAATATTTTCATCTCATTGAACCACATTTTAGTCTTTGATATTAACCGTGTCTCTCGGATTTTCGAAATTCCATTCACAGAAGCGGTAAAATTAAGTTTTATGCAAAATTCAGTTTTTAACCTACCACTTAGTAGTTTCACTATTCATCAAAAATTGATGTTTTTCAGAACAATGCCAAAATTTCATCCCAAGCTATATTTCATATTCCGAATTCAAAAATGAAGTCTATTTTACCAAATTCATAACATAAAAGTTTCATTAATTAATTTTATAATTAAATCCCGCTGTTAAAACAAATAGCGTGTTTTTAAGAAACAATATCTATCAAAAGATTGATACTTGTTTATGTCTAGTTTAAATGTGAAATTACATCCAATGACCAACATTGTATTAAATTGTAAAAATATATTCTAAATATACTTTAAAACCACTCAAATTAATGATTTATCACTATTAATTATTTCGATTAAAAAAGTTGTTTTTAATTATAATTTAGTAATTTTCACTATTCATCAGAATATGAAAGTTATCCGAAAAGTACCAAAATTTCACCTTAGGCTAAATTCGATACTCCGAATCCAAAAATGAAATCCATTTTGAAAAAGAAAATTTACCAAATTTCAAAAAGTGGTTATTACTATTCATAACGGCTAGTTTTAATAACATTTTAATAGCATATCGCTGTTTAGTGAAACTCGTTATTGCGTACTACACACGCTATCGAGGAAGTTCGCGATTGCGTGTAATGCAAGGAAAGTCAAGGATGCGTGTTGTGCAAGATCCTTTTCGTGTAGCGTACAACACAAGACATTAGTGAAATAAAAAGAATATTTTTCATAAAATCTCGGGCTGTTACATTCTACCCCCCTTAAAATGAATTTCGCCCTCGAAATTCATCGGGGTTATAAATGGTTTACTATTCTAAAGTTTCTTTAATAGAATCCCACATCGTAAAAAGGAATACCAAAACCAATCTATAAAAACAAAAGTATGAAACGTAACGATTACCCAAATAAACTAATCACTGGGTTTCCACATAGGTGAAAATATGGATATGGAAGAGAAATCTAACCATCATGTTCTGATGGAGAGTGGTAGAGAACATGGCTATGGAAAAGCCAGTAATCACAAATCCATAGATTTGTGATGATATAAGGTACCATCTGATTCATCAGATATAAGATCACTAGGACAACATTTTTGGTTTTCAAGATCGTTTCCCTAAAGTTAAAGAATAAATACTTACTTTATGTTGGTACAACCTCACTGCTGTTCATGCCTTTAACAATTTCCACTTCATCTCTTAAATAAATGAAGTTGAATTTGTTATTCGTGAAGTGTTAGCAGATCATATGATAGAATGACGGGTCATTCCATCTGTCTCAAACAAAAGGTTAGCAAAAATTATATACATAAGTCGATCTATAGTGAGATTAATCACATATGGTTCCTAAAATGGACTTATACTTCATATATCATACTGCTTAATATAATAAAACTAGTTTCTACTAAACAGGGACTTTCTGTAGGCCAGTGGTAGGCGATAAAGGCCAGTCGCACTTCGGTTGTGGGTTCGATTCCCACAGCTTTGTCCGACGCGATGGGCTGTCGCCCGTCCTGCAGGTTGTCCTTTTTCTAAAACTATATTACTTTAACATCCCATCAATAATATCGAAAAAAAAACTTCTATCCTTAAACAATACTAACTTATGTCCAACATAATCCATTGTAATATTTAGGCTTATCCATAATACTGCAGTCCACTCTCATAATATAGTGAAAACGATTACCAGAGATTTAATACTGTCGTTGATCCCCATATATCATAAGATATGTTTTGTTGGTCACATTCCAAACATTCAAAGTCCTTAATCATGTATACTCTTGAATACCTTAGTGAAAACATGAGTGCAGTTAAAAGTTAACACTTTCCACATACCAAAATCCTCAAAATTCTATATACTCAAACCATGATATCACTTAGTCCTTATATCAATCATGAGCTCATGAATACTATTAAACATTTCATTTTCTCGTCTTCATTATGCGCATATCATCTTATTTCCAAAAAATATCTCAATCAATTTGAATACCACATCAATAAATATTGCAATACTCAATGATACAACATTATTTTGGAATCCCATTACATAAACACATAATCATTCCACCACATCGTTGTCATATTCAACATTGCCAATAGTGATCGCATGTGATTTCCCTTTGTCCTTTGCCTTCAGTGGTTGCTCATGTTGATCATCACTAACCCTTGGATTAGGGCAATTATTAGCATAATGCCCCATTTCCTTGCACTTGAAGCATTGAAGTGTTGGCGGTGCGTTCTCTGCAGTGTTTGCTTTATTCACATCATTAGAAACCCTTTTTCCATTACTTCGACACTCAGCTACTCGATGACCTTCTTTTCCACACTTAAAACATTTTCTAGTCCCTTTAAGACAATCTCCACCATGCTTCTTTCCACACTTTGTGCATAAGGAAACATTCATCTTCTTTTCACCATTATTCTGAGATTTCTCCTTGAACTCCATCTTATGTTTCTTGTCAAAACCATGAGATGGATATGTAACACCAACTTCCATTTCTACCTTGATAGCACAACGCACAATTTCTTTATAGCTACTGAAGTCTCTTATAGCTAATGCCCTTCGAAGACTTGGTTTTAAGCCACTGAAAAATCGATCAACTTTACTTTCAGGTTGGATGATAATTCCAGAAGCATACCTTGCAAGTCTTGTAAAATTTGCTTCATAGGTACCAACAGCTTCATCGTCCCTTTGCTTCAGTTCAAGAAACTCTTTCTCCATCTTTGTTCGAAGAATACGAGGGAAGTACTTACTGAAAAACAAGTTCTTGAACTCATCCCATTCCATGGACTCAATTTCATCTCTTGGCCTCGTATTCTTGATAAGATTCCACCATTGATCAGCTTCACCTTCCAAACGATATACTGCTAAGATGACTTTATCATGTTCAGAACATTGAAGAACTGAAAATATCTTTTCAGTAGTACTGATCCATTGTTCAGCCACAAGTGGATCAGAAGACCCACTGAAAGAAGGTGGACGTTGCCTCGTGAAGGACTCAATAGAATATTGTTCCCTTCTCTGCTCATTTGGAAGTCCAGAATGATTCATAGCTTGTGTAAGTATAGCAATAAGATTTTGCACTCCATCTCCCATAACATTTGTTTGTTCAGGAGGGCAATCATTGCATTGTCCATTGCATTGATCAAAACGGTTCCTTCGGGTTCCAGCCATCATCTAAAACCCAAAAAGAATAGTGTGAGAGGCAAAAATCATGCTAGGGAAAACAACATAATAAAGGGGGAGTACCTTCAATATCTAACATCTTAGGTTTAATTCTATGACTGTTAGCGTAATTCTAGTACTATAACCTATACGTATACTTAACCTTAGGGACATCCCTAGACATACCTTAGAAATATCTCTAGGGATCTCACTAAAATTCTCGCATCCTAGTTTCCAAAGGTTGACTAAACCTTTCCTCTGATACCAACTGTAACGACCCGAAGCTTGACGTACATGGACATTACATTACATTTTCGGAATACTTAGTACATAACAAAAATACACACTAAAGGATCGTAATAGTTTAGTGTCTTTGGAAACTCGGAACGTAATCTTCTAATCGTGGTGAAAGATCTTCAAAATCTCCCATAAAGATCTTCCCCTTTTTTTTACCTAAAACCATTCTTTATATCCTGTGGAAAAGAAAACATAAAAGGGTGAGCTCAAATGCTCAGTAAGGGTATACAAAAGAAAAAATCAATCACATAATATTCATAAGAACATAACTTTTGGAAATCTTAACCTGCAAAAGAGAGCATAATTTCATAACATGGGATAAATCATAGAATTGAAAATGAGATCCCAATAATCATAACTTAAAACTTGAACTTTGTGGCATGCACACATAATCATGGAAATCATTTCTTGTTAGTCATGACTCATTGCCAAGACTATCTTAGTGGACAAAGTCCCTTTCTGAACCGAGTTCACTCCTCGTTTCAGTCCTGTATCACTGAACCGAAATAACCTTCCGTTCCAGCCATGTCTATCTCATGAGATATAAAATCATTACCCAATGCATTGGAGGGATATATAGGTCCCACCCATCTTATAATGAATCCTTTCTTATGTGTGCCACATAATCATAAAACATACATCATCGCATAACACATATAACAAAAATGGTATTCTTGAAACATCATGACATCATAAATCAATTCATATATGATAAAGGAATTCATAAACATAATTCCATCACAACATAGTCAAATCAATGTAAAAATATGGATAGAAACAGAACCCTTTATTATCTTAGATGGAAAATAATTTTGATAAAACACTTGAATTGAATTCTTGAGGAAAATATCCTTTCTTCTTCAAAAACATTTTTCCTTTCATAACATGTCATACAACTTTAAAATAAAAGAAGTTGATTAAAAATAAACTTGAAAACTTGTAAAGGAAGCTTCTTTGAAGTAATGTTTTAAAAATCTATTCATGCCGTATAAGTTAAAAAAACATTCTTCGTACTTTTGTCGGAAAAGTCAAAAAGTACCTCGTACGGAAAAACGACAAAAGATTCTTTTCATATTCTTTACTAAAAACTCACCTAAGGGTAAAATTGGATTTAAACTATTTCAAGTGGATGGAAACAATATTAAATATTGAGGGAACATGGATGTGGATGATAAAATACACCCCAGTAAATACTTACGAATAAACAATCTCGGATAAAAATGAGATTGTGATATTTCCCTTACCTTAGGTCCGACTTGCTTTGTAAGTGTCCGAACCTCCTGTATAATGATTTAAATCATGTTATTGACTTATTACAGAATCATATTCATTGTTATGATATCATATATGGTTCACTTATGACATTATATTACCCGTTCTTTTGTAAATTCCATGTTAAAGAAGCGTTTTGGGTAAAATCGTTTCATTTATCGTAGGTGTTTTGACTTGTTGTTCTTGACATCATTATTACTTATATCATGATTTACTTACTTCCAGAATATAAAATATGATTTATATATCATATATATTCAGTATATATATATATATATAATAGGTAGATAAATAAAATGAAAAACACCGTTCATGGAGACGGTAGTCCGTACGTACGCATGAACGCTGTTTTCCTTTCCTTATTGTCTTGAAATGGAAGTAAGTAGATGACATACATATGTATATATATACATAAATCCAGTAGCTTTATAATGTCATATATTTCATTATTATTTCTTATATATACATTATAATCATTCTTAAATGGTTAACATGGAGAATGAATCTCATCGCGTCGTGGAGACGGTATTCCGTACGTACGCACGAGCGATGATATCATTTCTATAAATATTGAATTGAATTGGATTGGATTATACAATATATCAGAATCAATATGATGTTGTAATAACTATGTATAGTTATTCTTTACACCATTATACCCATCCATGTAAGGTGGTGGTGGAAAATAGATTACACCACGGCGTGGAGACGGTATTCCGTACGTACGCACGCGCGGTGATTTCTTTTTCCGTAGGATGGATAGATGGTGAAATAGGGTTTTTTCATACTTATAATAACATATCAGTATATGAGTGATACTGATGTTATTACTTCATAATGAAACAACCTAAGAAGAAGAAGTGGAAGAAGAAATAAAGATGAAAGAATTGGTAACGGTAATTACCTCTTCTTTGAAGCGCCTTTTAGAGACCTCCTCTTAGGGAACTAAAATTGGTCTTTGAGGAAGACCAGAACCTCTAGGATGTTGCTAGGGAAGTGGAGAGGAGAAATTGGCAGGGGTTGGACGAGCTTGAGTGCTCAAATTGGTGTGAGGAGGAAGGGGAGGAGGTGTCCTTTTATAAGGGAGGAGAGGGGCACCTTAGGAATACCTCAAAATATTATTTTATATTAAAGTTAAAATCGGTTTATAATGGTTCCAAAGGATATTATTTCGAAGCTAAAGTGGGGATGGGTCTAAATCCTATCAACCAATAGGATTTAGACAAGTTTAGGGTATTATTTTAACCTTATCACTTAGATTTAACTCTAAGTTAATTAATTTAACTTTTACCGTGTCTTTTTGTTTTCTTTCACTATATGGTTAATACACTTACTATAACATGCCAAACGAACCCCAAATTGTATATTATTAATACATATATCCTTATCTAAGTCATTTGGCCGAACCTTAGATTTTTAGGAATAAAATAACAATTAATAATATAATATTTGATTTAAAAACTATTTTGTGTCAATTTTGACACTATTTGATATATGATTTTTGTGAAAGTCATAACAGAATTAAATGTTCGAACCAAGTTGATTAAATCAACATTAATATATCATAGTAACCTAGAAAATTAGTGGAATTCATAAAAATTCTCAAATTACATTTATTTTTGTGTTTATAACATCAATTATGTCAATATTTCATTAATAAGATAATTACTGCATCATCGTTGTGTCATAAATAAATTAAATTATTTTATGTCTAAAAATTACAAATAAAATACCATCATGTAGGAAATCTGTTTAGCTTTCTAATGAATATTTACAATCGAATTTATCTTATTTATAACCCCATATTAAAAATGATTTACTTATTAAACTTTGATTTTAACTATTTTAACCCTTCTTTAAATAAATTAATAATAAATGTCCTAATCTAATCCAAGTGGGCCTAAATGGTCATATTTTATTCCTAAGTTTGTTTTTGGTCGAATTACTCTTGTCCAATAGAATTAGGACATGTGTTAGGGTAATATTAATATCATATTTACCCTTAGTTACCCTATTTACTATTAACCGTGGTAAAAAAAGTAAAAAGTTACTATTCACCAAAAAAATATTTTCATCTCATTGAACCACATTTTAGTCCTTGATATTAACCGTGTCTCTCGGATTTTCGAAATTCCATTCACAGAAGCGGTAAAATTAAGTTTTATGCAAAATTCAGTTTTTAACCTACCACTTAGTAGTTTCACTATTCATCAAAAATTGATGTTTTTCAGAACAATGCCAAAATTTCATCCCAAGCTATATTTCATATTCCGAATTCAAAAATGAAGTCTATTTTACCAAATTCATAACATAAAAGTTTCATTAATTAATTTTATAATTAAATCCCGCTGTTAAAACAAATAGCGTGTTTTTAAGAAACAATATCTATCAAAAGATTGATACTTGTTTATGTCTAGTTTAAATGTGAAATTACATCCAATGACCAACATTGTATTAAATTGTAAAAATATATTCTAAATATACTTTAAAACCACTCAAATTAATGATTTATCACTATTAATTATTTCGATTAAAAAAGTTGTTTTTAATTATAATTTAGTAATTTTCACTATTCATCAGAATATGAAAGTTATCCGAAAAGTACCAAAATTTCACCTTAGGCTAAATTCGATACTCCGAATCCAAAAATGAAATCCATTTTGAAAAAGAAAATTTACCAAATTTCAAAAAGTGGTTATTACTATTCATAACGGCTAGTTTTAATAACATTTTAATAGCATATCGCTGTTTAGTGAAACTCGTTATTGCGTACTACACACGCTATCGAGGAAGTTCGCGATTGCGTGTAATGCAAGGCAAGTCAAGGATGCGTGTTGTGCAAGATCCTTTTCGTGTAGCGTACAACACAAGACATTAGTGAAATAAAAAGAATATTTTTCATAAAATCTCGGCCTGTTACATGCATCCTAAATAAATTTTAATAATTATTATTAATGAAAAACATGAAAATTTTTATTTAAATACTTCTAATTTGATTAATACCATAAATTGTCTAGTCACCCAATGAGTAATCATCTGTCGGTAATGTTCTAATGGACAATCATCCATGACAGGGACCGCTTCTAACTTTGTGCCCACTCTATCACACCAGCCAATGTACGACTCATGCTTATATGCTCTCCAAATCTCACCTAAATTCTTTAGACATGCTGGTCGTGCACCCTCACCATTGAGGAAATTAAACCGCAGTTGAAAACAAAATATTAATTCATATAAATACAAAAATTAATATATTGCATTAAATACAACATATTTTTTTACCTATATTTCTTCCCAGGCTTTATCCTTGACTTTATTTGGCAGTTTCTCTAAGAGAGCGGCCGGATAGGAATGATGTCGGAGTATTTGGCAAGCGTCTCCAAAAAACTCCGACATTGCTGCCCAGATTTTTCAATCATCTGACTATCTTCATTGTAGTCCACCATCAATTGCGTGTGGAAGTTCCACACCGAACGCATGTGTGTATACCCCCACCCCTGCCTTCTATCAGTATATGTATCTGTTATGAAAGAAAAACAAATATTTTATCAATACATGTTATAATGAAAATAAATAATGGTGTAACAATTTGTTAGGGTTGTATAAGTATACATGTAGTATTCTGATCAATGGGCACTTCTGGATCCTCAAAAACAGAAGGAAAACCTTGTACAGAAGGAGTGGGTCCCAATGTATGCTCTGCAGGGACAGACTCTGGTGGAGCAGTAGTCGAAGAAGATGGAATATAAAAGCCTGGAGAGAAGGAAGTAGAAGTAAAAGAAGATGACAGGGATGGCTGGCCAAATGCTGGATGGGGAGTGGGAATCATCATCGGATATGTTACAGATGGGTGAGAAGGCTCATATGTAAAGGGTGGTGAAAACATGGGAGGGCTAAATATCTCGTGTGTACCTAACGGAACACCGGGATCAAAATGTGGGATAGATGGTATGTACTGGTGCAGGTTCTAATCAGGTATGTCAACCAGATCCTCTAGCTCTTGTACCACCCCCCCCCCCCCCCGTACGAACACCCAGGGTACTGGGACCACTACTAGGTTGCTCATCAAATAACTATCGCCTAATAGATGGATACTGAAAAAATGTTTAAAAAATATTAATCACATGACATTACATATTAATTAAATAAATATATTTGAAATAAAATACTCACTGTAGACACTAGTGGTGGAATGCCCAGCTCAGCCATGCAACGACTGTTGTCCATAATCTGTTTTCGTCACCTCACTTCAATTGGTTTTATTTTCCTACATTTGAAAACAAATATGGAAGTATATAGAAAAGGATAACTAATTTGTAACCCAAAAAACAAAATAAATGAGAGGGAATAGGGGGATTCATGGATAATTTAACTAACCATTATTTTATGTGAGCTTGAACAAATATATAATAAATTAAATAAATCGTACAAGATGTAATAAAGAAATTTAATTTTTAGTAGGGTAATTATTTACTAAGTGTCATCAGTCTATTAAAATCATGGAACATTGGTTCTACCAGATTCATAAGTGGTGAAGCAGTTGTCAAAATTAAGGAAAATTTTAATTTCTTTAGCTCAGGTAGATGATGCAGGTTTCAATACATGTTTTACAGAAGAATACAAACCATTATGTTCATTACCTGGTAAAATGTTAAAGAGTGGTCTTAGAGTCATACAAATTTTATACAAATCACAGTTGAAGCATTGAAATGTTCACCAAGTTAGAAATGTTGGTTTCATAGGTTTAAATACTTTTCAATTCCAAATTACAAAATGCAATTCAAATAAAAATTCCAACCCATAAACATTGAAAATGCATATAATGGTCAAATCGGATACAACATATTTGTAATCAATATTAAATCAATTTGAATAGCACCAAACTTAACAACCCAACTCGAGGTAAACCAAAAGAATTAAGAACATGTATGGATGATTATATATATTTTCCACCATAACTTCAGGTTCACAATCAACTCTGACAATTGAGCTATTAGATTCATCAAAAGAAATAAGTGGATTGGTTCCAATGGTAGAAGGGACAATGTCAATTCCATCATCACCATCATCAAAAATATGTCTTGGAATTACTTCAACTATGACACTAAATTTAGGTCGAAGTTGGTCTTTGACATAAAAAACTTATTTATCCATTGATGCCAATACATATGGTTCTTTGATAGAAAGAGTGTGAGTCATATTAATTACTCTAAATCCACAATCATCAAAAAATGTTCCTTGTCTCATCATCAAATCAAACCAATGGAATTTCATCATCGTGACTCATCCATGAGAGTAATAATCCAATATTACTATTTTTTCAACAACTCCATAATAACCCACATTTTAAAATTGTGGTCTATTATCTGATGCACTGACATAACAATCTGTTGTGGCAGTAAACATAACACCATCATGTTGTGTTCTAATGTTCTTTTCTCATTCAGTGACAATAAATTTGTACCCATTGATAACAATTGATTTACAGTCACAAACCATGGTATTAGGACCAAGAGCCAAAGCTCTTATTTCCTCCGAGACAGAGTCAGCAGGAAAACTCAATACCTGCAATATAAATAAATATTAAACTTAATTAAATATTGATTTAATTATTTTAAACAGTAATATATTTTCCTTCAATTTTAACCAAGCAGAAAACTCTTTTCTATGAAAAGACTCCCTTCTTCTCAAAGATAACGAATGATGATTTCTATTTATAATTGTTTTATGTTCCCTGTAGATAAAAAATATGAATAGATTAACAGATATATATGTAATATATATATATTCAATTTAGTTACCTGATGTAGTCATCGATCAAATCACAGTTGAACAAAACTATGTGATGTGCCATCTTCTTCTCTTCAAGGATTAATTTCTTCAATGTATATGATCCAGGAATTCCTCCTGTTTGAGGAAGTAATGGAAAACTGGGTTCAATTTTCTCATACTATTCTTCTTCATTTCTCATTGGTATGTTCATTCTTGTAGTAAGATCAGACAAATACATTGATTAGAAATCCATACATTCTTGAGACAAGTAACCGTTCATGATATAACCTTCAGGATGATTCATATTTTGGACATAAGACTTTAATGTGTATATATTACTTTCAGTTGGATACATCCAACGAAAAGAAACAGGTCCTATGAGAAGTATTTTAGTGGGAATATGGATAGTCAGATACAGCATGCATGTGAAAAATGATGGAGGAAATATTTTCTCCTACTCGCACAAAATTAATGGGGCATCTATCAACATTTTGTACAAGAAATACTTGGACAACTTCTTAGCACAAAGATCTCTAAACAAATGGCACAACCAAATAATAATCACCCTTACATTATTGGAAAAAACATGACGGATTTCTATTGGAATCAACTCATATAGAAGAACATGATAATCATGAGTCTTCAAATATTTTAGCTTCAACTCTCTTCTGTTGACCCATTTAGATATGTTTCTTGAATAACCATCAGGAACTCTAATAGTCTCTAATACTTCCAGAAATTGTTTTTTTCATAGGTTTCATCACAGAAGAATCACATGGAACTTGCTATTTATTTTCACTAATACGCACAGGATGTAATTCTGGTCTGATGCCCCAATCCCCCAAGTCACATCGAGACCGTAAATCATCTTTTGTCTTTCCCTTAACATTTAGAAGTATCAAAAGAAACATTTCACATATATTATTTTCAATGTGCATTATGTCTAAGAAATGATGTAACAAATTGGTTGACTAATAAGGTAAATCAAAAAATAAACTCCTCTTCCTCCAATTGTAACAGGTTTCAGAGGAAACATTCTTTCTCTTTCCAGATTCATTTGACCCTTCCCGAATGAAAAACTAAAATCTTTCAATTCATTAAGCACATCAGTTCCAGACATATGCTGAGGTGGATCATCGGTCTCTATGGTATTATCAAATCTTCAATGATTATTTATATATGGATGGTTCATTGGAAATAATCGTAGATGTCTCATAAAACTGAAACTATAGCGATGTTTCAGTCTTCTGGATCATGTATTCTTCATACAAATAGGACATGACAGTTTTCCCTTCGTGCTCCATCCATACATCATTGCATAAGCCATAAAATCATTGATCTTCCACATAAGTGCAGCACGCATCTGAAATATGTCTTTCGAATATGCATTGTATGTGCGAACACCCACATCCCAAAGAAGTTTCAACTCTTTTATTAAAGGTTGCATGTATACATCAATATCAATGTCGAGATCAGAAGGGCCAAATATGAGTATACTCATGAAAGTGAAAGGTTTTTTCATACACCACCATGAAGGAAGATTTTAAATGTGTATAAAAACTAGCCATGTGCTATGCAAAGTAAGCATCTTCCCAAACGGATTAAAACCGTCACATGAAAGACCCAGCCTCACATTACGCACGTCAGCTGCAAAATCAGGATATCAAGCATCAAATCTCTTCCATGAAAATCCATCTGCAGGGTAAACCAACTCATCACTAGTCTTCTATCTCTAGGTATTATGACATCTCATTTTTATTGATATTTCATCAAACATAAAATGATTCTGGAGTCTCGGGATCAATGGAAAGTGCCACATTACTTTCTGTGGCACACGGGATGGTGTTCCATCAGATTTTGACTTCTAGTGGGATGTGTCACATTTTATAAAATAATTTCGTTCAGTGATTTCCTCCCAGAATAAACTAAAATCTTTTGGGAAAGAATGAATTTTGTTTATTGAAAATCCAAGTTCCTTATCTAACTTCCATGCCATATAGTGGTTTGAGGGAATATCTGCATAATCTGGAAGTAAATCCTTTAAGAAGGTAAGAATGTAATCGATTGTTGTATTAGAAATCCCATACGTAGTTTTCCCATGAAACAATCAGATTAAAAATTCTAGCTTTTTCATTTTATCGCATTGTCGATATACTGGAGTTGTGGCAGCATCATTCAATTTTTTCACCCTGACAACATCATCATTTTCATTAGACGCATCATGTGTGCTCATATCAAAGTCTTATTGTGTCAGAATACTTTCTTTTTCATGATGATGAATAAATGGAAACCGGTCATATAACAAATTCTCCACTCCAGTCCTCTCATTTGGATCATCAGAAATTTTAGATTTCATTTTCTCCCCATTATGATACCACACATAGTAGTTTGCTTGAAAACCATATTTGGTTATGTGGTAGTTGAATTCTTCATGGCTCAACCAAGGGCCAACACAATTGGGACATGGGCAGTGTATGCGACCACTATCTGAAGCATTGTGAACTGAAAAATCTAAAAAACTCTCCAAATTGTTTTGAAAATCGCTTGAGATCTAATCGGTTTTATACATCCAACTTTTATCCATTCTGTAAAAAAATAATTGTTATAAGTCATTTCGTCAAAAGAAATTCAATAAGATTGAATTTTCATCGAAAATATATTTAAGTAAATGAGAATTGTTCACGAGGGTGGGCGGCTGTACAGGGGGTGGGCGGCCT